>CM046953.1:45488443-54981132 GCA_025698515.1 Gossypium sturtianum
AGCCACATGCACAAGCTCCAACCAATGGTCCATTCACAAATTTCATCTCATTAGTTTAATCTTACTCTCATACATAAAAATAAAAAAAATTATATTAAAATAATAAAAATAATAACATGCCAATAAAAATATAACAAAAATAAATAACATAAACTATCTCAACATAATAAATACTGAATATTTTTAGTTATTATTAAAATGATAATAAGTAAAATGTATTGGTTTAAAATATAATATATATAATAACATGCTAACTTAATTATTGTCAAAAATATAATTTTTTTTTTGCATAGAAGATTCAAAAGAAATTTCATTTATGATATTTATAAAAACATAAAATAAAATTTTAAAAACATAAACTCTTATTCTCAATTATAAAATCTAAAAATTAGAATATATAAACTAATTCCTAATTTATCTCATAAATCTAAACCCAATGGTCTCATCTACAAATCTCTATATCAATGGTCCTCATCTTTTATCTACATAAAAAAATTATATTAAAATAATCAAAATAACATGCCAAATAAATTACATAAAAATAAATCTAATCAACCTAAAACACACATAACAAATAAATTAAGTATAAAAATATAAAACATTATTTGTACATGATATAAATAGGCTTTTTTACTTCAATAAATTTTAAAAATAAATTATAAATGAATGAAAATATAAAATAAATACAAACATATCTTTTGTCAGCTCTTTTTTTTAACCAAATAATACCTTACAAAATAAAATTAAAAATTAAATCCAAATTAAATCAACAATAATAACAACAAAAACAAATTAACATTAATTTATAACAAAAAAACCTTTTCTCTTAAATACTAAATCTTCCTAAACAAACAAATTCTCCTTTCCTTTTATATTTATTTTTTTCCTTCTTTCTCCTCCTCTCTCTATTCTACTCTTTTTTTCTTCTTTCCCATTCCCCGCTCTCTCTCTCTCTTCTCTTCTTCAAAATTTTTTCATCTCTTCTGGCCAAATGGGACATTGGGGACTTTATAATGGTCCCCAAACGCACAACTCACTTTGCCCAATTGACCGGCCCCATCGCTCGACAACCGCAGTGCCGCAAGCCGCTGCGGGAAATGGTGGATCGGGTGTGCCGCCTCATGACTAGGCGTGACTCAGCGCTCGCTCTCCAGTGATATTTGATGACCCCACACTACGCTTGTGTTGTCCCATCTATAACAGCAGGCTCGGGTTTGGGTTGTTTTTCTTGATACGCGTCGATTTAACCGTATTTTCTGTGAGGCTTCCTTAAAAGTTGCTCTCTGGGCCGCTTTTTTATTTCTTTCGCTTACCAAATTTGTCGACTTAGGTGTGGTGCCACCATGCACCACCTCTCCACCTGCTTGAATATACCATTTTGGTACATAATTTTTTAAACATGCTATTTTAGTAATTTTATTTTATTTTATAATATATAGGTAAAAACCCCTAAAATATGCATGAAAATAAAGTTGTAAAATACCAAGGGTTTAAAATAAAAAATATATTTTTTGAAAAATTAAATATAGTAGAAAATTATATGTGCTTATTTGTAAAAGTAATAAGTTAGAATATTGTAATAATATTTTTTTGTTTGTTTAATTATTAATAAAATAGTTCTACCAAAAAAATAAATATTAAATAAAATAGTATAAGTTTTCATATTACCATAACAACTAAATAGAGATTCTCTATTAAAACCATTAAATCAAAATGCACTTTGTCTCTGTTTGCCAGGCGGCTGTAAGAATTTTTTAGGGGTCTGATAAAATTTTAATTTTTATAGTTTATATCTTTATAATTTGTAAATGATTAAATTGAATTTTTCTAATTTTAAATGGGCCAAAGTACACTTTTTACTTTTACTAATTTAAAATTTTAAAAAATTCTAAGGGCCAAAATAGCAATTTTACATTTTAGGGGCTGGCCCATACTAAATTTCCCTCGGCTACGCCCGTGTCTAAGTGCATGGTTTTGCCTCGCCTATGTGCATGAGTTTGTGCTACTAGTCATTACTCGCTTGGTCTTGATTATTTCTTGTTTTCCAGTTTTGGTTTTGTCTCAGGATCACTTCCCTCTCGCCTTCACGAATACGAGAAATCAATATTAAAAATAACAATTAAATAATCAATAACTACATACTCGTGTTTGTAAATATGACAAGTTAGTTGTAATATATTTGTACAACGAGATACAAGAGTACTTTCTAGAACAAAACCCAAAAAGTTAAATGATTAAGTAAATTCTAGCTAAAACATACAATTAAAGAATCTAAACAACTACTCGCTTATATACTATAGTACGACAATCCATTCAAGAGTTTTAATTATACTAATTACTTAACTAGAATTCGCAAAGGACTAAATTGTAAAGAAAATAAATTACGCAACTATCAAATGCGAGCAAATGCGATAACAAAGAGCGATTGGTTGAATTCGAATTAGGATCTAAATTACTATTACTCTTAAATTGACACCTTTTACCTCTCGACCTCAACTTTACCAAATTAGACAAATTATTCTAGTTTATCTCTCGATCTCACCGACTAACTCAGACTTATTAAATTGGTGCCCAATAAGATCTCCTCTCGCCTCACTTATCTTGATTTTCCTTAGGGAGTCAATCCTAAGTTTTTAAGTCTATTTAATTTAGTCTAATTTTACAATTTAGTCCCCTGAACCTAAATCAATTACCCAACATTTTCATCAACCAACCCTTAAATATTTAGGTACTCATACTCATATAAAACCCATAATCAACAAGAAATCAAATGAAAATAACATTAACTTAAACCCTAATCAAATTAATAAAAACTCAAGCTTTCTTGCAAAAGCTTAGATACAACAACAATGGCAAAAAGCAAGAAAAGTAAACAAAAACATTAAATGAGTGGTTTTTAACAAAGGAAATTAAAGGAAACTAAGGCCTCCTTTTGGTTCACCGCTTTAACGCCAAAGTGAGGTGCAATTGGGCTACCAACCTCATCAAGTAACCTGCTTGGTTGAGCATTTCAAAGGCAACCAAAATCAATTTTCACCACAGTTGATATCCCAAAAGCCAACCGAGTTTTCAAAGTAGTAAGTTCATCAGCAAAGAGAGGTATTTTTAACACAAAAATATCCATAATGGTGCAAAATAGAGGTATTTTTAATGCATAAAACTAATTTCTTTCTCAATCTAATTTTTTTTTTTTTTTAGATTTGGCAGCCAAATTCTAAAAATTAATTATAAAAATAATTATCATTTTATCTAACTATAAAAATAATTATCATTTTATCTAAGGAGAGGAGAAAGTTATTACTCATGGGGGACTCCAGATTACGTCCACAAAGGAGATTTCTCGGCACAAAGATCTAGAATTGAGGAAGAAAGAAACTGAAGGGCGAAAAGAAATGAAAATGTGAAATAGAAGTGAAAGGGTGGAAAAGAAGTAGGTATCAGAAAATCAATAAAGCCTTGAAACCAAATATCATAAATGCTTTTTGTTAGCCACTTTTTGTCTTTGTTTTTTGTTTTTTCGCTTTATGTTTGACTAAGGCCCAAAAGGTTTGTTTTTTAATTTTATTTAAGTAATAAATCCAAATGATTATTATTAAAAAATTATCATTTTATCTAATAAATAATTTAAATTGATTATATAATTCATTAAAATATTTATAATAAAATATTGAAGATACATTTTAATATTTTATTAAATGAATTTATAAATTCACATATTTTAATAATTTTATATAAGTAAAATAATTTAAAAAATTCTATTATATATCAATTCTAATCTGATGTCCTTAATAGTCATTTTTATTTTCACCTCATCACTGCAAATGCGTTTGAATCCAAACACACACTCTACCATTGTTTCTAATCTCATCAAGCATAAAGATCCAATCTCATCGCTACAAGAACTAATTCACCGCCATCACTGTTTTTAACCTCACCAGAGGTAAACACACCGCCCATCCAAACTAAGCCTAAATAGCATTAAACTAGGATTAAAATGTAAATACAAGAGAGCTTGAAGGATTAACTAAGTAAAAAAACCTAACTACAGAATAACTAACTTAACTACCAACTATGGAACCAAGAAAGACAAGATAATGTGCAGGAAAGTTAAACCTAAGCTATGGATAAGAGAAGGGAAAACTAAACCCAAAAAGATGAAGAGAAAACTAAGTTAAGTCTAGTGTCTAAGTGGCTCTCTCTCTCCAACCAATATTTTGGCATTTTTAGCAGATATCAAACCCAATTTTGTTGACCAATTTTCCCATGAGCGTATTTTTATTGGGGACATGTTGACAATGACTACCCTTCCGTCATATTTTGTCTCTTTCAATAGTGTTATCGCAATACCTAAGGCCAAGCATTGCGATATCACTCTAGTCTTGAAATGAAGGAAGTCCTCGGGAGCTAGGTATCGTGATATCCATAGCCGTATCACGATACCACTAGAAAAGCCTCTGGCTGCCTTTTAATTCAAGACTCAGCTTGAGGTATTACGACTTTCGTGCTTCAATATTGCAATACCCCATTTTGGGCGATGTTTTTGCTCACGCTCAAGCCTCTAATAACTCCTTACAACACTCAACCAACCATTAGGTCCTCGATGGCTTAATTGGCCATTTCATGTCTCAAAAGTAATAAAAAAATGCACTAATTCACTTATTAAAGAAAATAATGGAAATTAAGTAAAACATAACAAAAACACCTAAATTGCTCGAAAATAAGCTCATTAAGTGTAATAGGAGCCTAATTTGACATATCAAATTATATCGATCAAACTCCTCAACACTTAAATCTTTGCTTTTCCTCAAGCAAACACACAAAACATGCAAAAGACGACCCTTGACTAAATTGACAAAAAGGTAATATGGTCATAAAATATCGAACTCGCACTGCAGACTACCCCCGCATGCAATCTAAGAGTGGTATTTAGGTAACTCGAATATTATTAAAGCAAAAAAATCAATTTAACAAATTAAAATGCTAACAAAAATAGAGACAATCCAAAAGAGTACATGTACAATTGTGTTATCCATCAAAATGGACTATGTGATACATTACATATAAGTAGAAAGAATTGAAAACATTCATCCAACACAATGCAAGCAAGTCGAGGGAACCATGCCGGGTGAAATGTTCTGTCCCAAAGGTCTTCTAGGCTTGTAACTTTCAAAGGCTTAGGACGGTTCAAATTCAAACAAAAGGTTGTTATAAACTGTTTCAAACACTAGAAACAATGAAGCACATGACATTGTCCCTAATCCGCCCCAAATTATTCGTAGAAGCTCGCTTCATTATTTCTTATTCTCTCACATTCCTTATCTCTCCAAAAACTTAGAATATATTTTATGATATTAGTATGTACAATAAACTACATGATATTTGCATTTAAATTACAAAATTTTTATTTTAGGTACCTAAAATGAATTTTTATAGTTAAGACTATCTTTGTAATTTACCCTAAATTTTAAAAAAATGAAAATGAAACTGGTTGTTGAAATTTAGTGAACCCTTTAACTTGATGCAATAACCAAAACTCAATTAGCTAATTTAGAGAAGAAAACCTTTCAAATAAAAAAAAACCCATAAACAAGCTTCACAAGATGAAAGAGAGAGCCTGAGCCTATCTTGAGCAAAAAACAAATATATTGTTGTTTATATTTAGAAATTCAATTAAAGGAAAAATATATATTTAATAATATTAAAAGAAGTGTATATATAATTATTAAATATTAAATAAAAGTAATGTATCTAAAATATTAAAAAAAAATATGTGGATCTAAATGGTTTCATATTACTCATTTTAAATATAGATGAATTTAAACATAATTTATAATTTATAATTCAAGGCTAATTGAGTTTGAAGAATTATATATAATATTGATAATATAATAAACACTCAATTCATTAATACTTATTAGAAATCTTATTATATGTGTAGGCGTGTGAAAATCATGAATTAGAACAAAAATGAATATTTAAAAATAAAATACAATAAATAATGAAACATATGTTTGAAACTACTTAATTATAATAAGATATGAAATATGTATGATATTAAATAAAAAAATAGATTCAATTGTGAGTAAAACCAAATTTAAACACATAAATACATTGTATTAAGAATACTAAAATACACTACAATTGTTTATCATGTTGTTATTTTCAATTGTAAGCTAGTGTCAAAGTTAACTTGTGATGAGCGCTGAAACTACCAAATATAATTTCCTATGCTCTAATTGAATTAAACTCAGAGTATAGAGAAGTAGGGTCGATCCCATAGGACCGAGACTCCTAATTTTCTTGTTTACGTGACTGCATTGTCGAAGTCTAGGTAGTCGCCAGCCTACGACGACCAGCACGCAAGAAGAGTGAAAAGTAAATAAAGGGGATTTTAGTTGATAAAGAAAAACAAGTATAAAATGAAATGAAATAATAAAAAAGATAGTTGCAAAATAAAACTAAGTAATTTAAATTAAATTGGTAAAACATATATATGAATGCTTAACCTTAGCCTCGTGAGTCTAACTCAAATCGATACTTGAAAGTGGGTTTTTTCTTCCAAATGATAAGTTGGTTATAACGATCAAGGATGCCTCAAACTCCAACTCTTCCTTGTGTAGCTGGTTCCTGTGATGACCAAAGAACCAACCTTTGTTGATTATCTAACCACGTAATACAAGTCCGCAATTTAAGATCTCTGTAGCCTTGCCATCTAGAAGAGCCCAACTCAAATTAACGACCTTAACTGCGTGGGTTGTTTAAATTCGATCACTATCTCCCTTAACAGTAATCCAAATAGCTTTTTCCAACTGACACACCAATTTGTTCGCAAGAACTCAAATACAAGAGACGCACCGACTCGCTTCCCAATTGTACGCCAAAACAACTTCCTCCTAACGTGCACTTGAGCTGAAATTGGATTAACTTTGAGGGACAAATGTGACTATCCCATATTTCAAAAAAAAAGATAACGAATATCGTGGTTGTAAGATTTTAGTGCGGATTCATTTCTCACAATTCTCAATCGAATCGATGATCTACCAAAGCTAAATGAGGATTAGTTTACCATGAGATTAATTATGCTTTGTCGGATTATGAGAATGAATTTAAATGTAATGGTGATAGGTGAAAATAAATTTAAATGAGACACACGCCCGTGTCTCGTGCCGTAACCTTCTTTAACTAGGGGACACATGGTCATGTCCCAAAAGCAAGTTCTCACCCTCACCCGTAAACTCTCTCAATAAGGTCACACTACTGCAGTGTTAGGGCGTAACTCATCGACTTTGTAGCCTAAGGAACTTATCGATAACACACGAGGTCATTAGGCGTAGCGCTGGATGAATTGCTTTCAAAAAGAGTATACAATAAGGAGTTTTCAATGTGGTACTTCTTGTGAATCGACTGGACTGACTTAGTAATTGCAAATTATCGTGAGCGATGCTTCCGACATAATTGCAATCACTAGAACCTAATTGTATATGTCCGATTGGTCCTCCGCTAACTCAACAAAAGCTCGACGATCGCATTTGAATCAAAAAAATTTATGACTTTGGGAACAATTTAATTGAGTTGATTTATTCGATGTGGAATTAAATTAGGTGGTCGTAAGAATTGTTCATTCAGAGAATTTGATTAAAGAATTTTCTTGAAAAAGTAATTTGGAAAATCTAAGTGATTTTGGAAAATTTTGATCAAGTAAAATTAAATTAATCAAATCAATTAAAGTTAATAAGATATTTTTAGAAGTTAATTTTCAAGTCGCATAATTGGCCCAATGGGTAATTGAACTTGATAATTGACCCGAGATCGTAAATTGGGCTCGAGCCTAAAATCGAGACCAAGGCCCAAAACTAGTTGAATCGGGCCCGTATGTGAAACAGGCCGACGGTCCAACTGTGGCTAGACTAGACCACTGGGTCATCATTGACTCGACCGAACCTACTAAGGTGCCATAAGGGTGTCGATTCAGACATCGACACAAATGACACCGCGTGAGATCCGTGGTTATGACATGCTTGGTAATCGGTGGTTAAGCAAAGGAAGAGTTACACTTTTATTGAGACTCTCACTGAGAATTTGATTTTGGATTAATTCTTCCAAAAATAATTTTATTTTAATAGTTTAATATAAAATTTAATATAATACTTATCTTAATAGTATTTTATTAATTTAATATTAAAGTGATTATCTTAATATTAAATTTAATTTAATGTTTATCTTGTAGATAAATATTCTATTATTTTAATAAGATTTAATATTAAATTAATATAATATTTATTTATATTAATTTAATATTAAAGTAATTAAGTTTAATCATAGTTAAACTCTCTAAAATCTCCCTATATAAAGAGAGCATTGGGTTATTATTTTCACACACTTGAATTTGAATTTAAGAGAAAGTTGTAGAGAGAAAATTCTCTCAAGAGATTATTCCAAAAAAATTCTAGAGATATTTTTCTCATTTACAACTTGATCCAAAAGTTTAGAGAAATTGCAAATTTACTCTATTGATAATTTTTGTGAAAAATTTCTCGATTCAAAGCGAGCCCACACTCCTGCAAACGTGAGCTTAAGGAGAGGAGAAGACTACTTGGTTGAAGCACTCATCCTAGACGAATCTAAAAGGTACAATTTTGATTAAGTGTTTATTATCGTAGATATCACAACTAAGATCTTGTTTTGGAAAAAATTAAAACTCGTTTTTCCATAAATTTATTTTTTGTCGTGGTTTTTTCCAACCCATTTTTCCAACACAAATAGCATTGAAATAATTAAATACATAATCTCGTGAAATCAAGTATATCAAGGGTAAAAGAGAGATACTCTTACGCACTAAGATTGAGCGATGTTGGATTTCGCTGTATCTCGTGGTGGTGTTCTAGGGATGTAAAATTCGTAAATCCTCAAGTCTTGCCTCTAACGGCATTGTATAGGTATGCCCTCGTTGGTCACGCCTATTATCTTTGAGTGGTCGATACTCTTCTTCGACCAGCCTATTTGGCGGACTTGGTATACTAACCTTCAAGATCGCTGTGCGTTCCGTGTTGATACTCGCTCTTCACTTAATCGGGTGACGGTTGCTATCGAAAGCACGCAAGTGTGGCTGCCTTTGTTTGGCACTCAAGAGGTTGCTTGTGTTGATTCAAAGGTTCTGCGCCATGATAATCGTGAGGTGCCGGTTCCGCTTGAATGTCCTCGTTGATATGTAACGCCCAAATTTGGGCTTAGTAGAATTGGGCCTATTGGGCTTTGGGCTTGGGGCCTCGTAAAATTTTTAGGTGAGCGAGAAAATGACAATGGCATGTGGGCTTTGAGGGTTAGTGAATTTGGAGTGTCTAGGGGTGTTGAGATGTCCTGGGATCAAGTAAGGGTATAGGAAAATTTTGGTTTTAGCCCAAGGGAATTGTGACTTCAGCTTAGTAGGCCTTTAGAAAATGAAGAAGAAAATGACACAAAAGGAGCTTGTGGTGAAGTGGCAAAGTGGCGCCACTTAGGAGCAGTGAGGTGGTGTCATTAGCAGCAAGGAGTCCAAGGTCTCGAGTAGTGGCATAGTATTTTATCGGGGTATTTATTTTGTCGCTGTGACGGCTAGAGTTTGTGTTGGCAGCTGAAAGTCCTGATGGATGAGAGGTTTGAAATGGTCATGAGAGATTGTAGGAAGAGATCGTGGAGAAAATTAAGAGATGAGATATGTGGAAGAGGTGGAGCCGAATTGGGAATATGGGGTAGGAAATTCTGGCTATAGGCTATATATAGGTGCCGATTTGGGAATTCTAGGTAATGCCAAAATTGTTTTTTTTTCCTTTAGCCGAATTCCTCATTTTTGAGTTGTCAAACACTTTTTTCTCTCTAAGTACTGTGGTCGAATCTTCCATACTTTCTTCTCAAATTCTCTTTGATTCACCTTGGTTTTAGCCATTCTTCTTCTTCTTCTTCTTCTTATTTTAGGCCGAATAACCCCTTCCACTATACTAATCTCAAAAGCCGAATACCTCTTGGCCATTGCTTCTTGGGTAAGTATTCTCTATTTTGGTTTAGGTGTTGGTCGAATGGTCATAAGTAGGGAAATGGGAATTTGTGTTGGATACAAGTCACCTATTATTCTATTTTTAATGATTAAGAATGATGCAGATTTAAGAGATACGCGTGAGTAATGATCAAAGAAGAGCTATTAAGGCTTGGTGTTTCGTAAGGTTAAGGTGAGACTTCAAATTTTTGCAAAGTATTCGATAAGTATATGTCATTAATCATTGAGTGACATCGCTTGTAGGATCGTGGGCTAAGGAGATCACAAATACATTTTGTTATCGTGTGTGTACATACACTATACACACACAATGGATTGGGAAATCTCAAATCTCAAAGTTTGGCTTCTGTAGTCTTATGAGTGTGCGAACATTCGCCTGAGGGAAATGGAATCAATACGTTATCGTGAGACCCCATGAGCGATCTCATGGACTTGTCGTCGTTTTTGGCCAATCTGCCAAGATGGGCAAATGGGCTCGATGGGCCGTAGGCTCAAAATAGGCGAATTTGATGATTTGGTAATAAGTGATGAACTAGTCATGCCGGTTACATGGCTTGAATTGATTTGGGCTGTGTGGGCCATATGAATGTGATTTGGGCCTAATGGGTCATACGAATGAGATTGGGCCTGGTGGGCCATATGAACGTAGATGAATTTGCTTGGGCTTTGTAAGGGGTATTAGGCTTAGTATTTGGTGAATTGCTTAACCTGCATAAAACTTAATTTATTAACTAATTGTGACCGTGACAAGTCATAAGGTTAAGGTGTGGCAATGGGTATATGCATGTCTAGGATTGATCTCTAGGAGAGCTTGGTACTTAAGCTGGCCTTAATGACTCACCTCCTCTTCTCGAATCCCACCGTGCATAGTATCTGTTCACCTTAGCCAACAAGGACTTGATAACGGGCCAAGGTAAGTAATAGACCCATAACACTGAGAAATGACTGAAATGCCCCTAAGGGCAAAAATAACTAAAATGCCCCTATGTGTTGAATGTAAGACTTATAGATGTTACATGTACATTTGCTGCATTCATATGATATTCTGTTTAGGTTGCATATGGGTTGGGAATTATGGAACGGAGGAAGTATATGAGGATCGCATGGTTACTTGACAACTGTGGATCCACCGATGGCTTTCTAAGCCCATTATATGATAAGCAGCTTTGCTGCAATGTTAGGTAGTACCGCAACCCGGCTACCCTTTGAAGTGTATCTGATGGGTGGGTCGATTTAGAAATCCCCACAAATGTGTTTCGCTGGACTGAGACGAAGTGTATCTGATGGATTATTTGGGGAGGGTTTGCACAAAGATTGCATGTATGATATTATTATGTTGATAATATGATATGTATGCTATTTGTTTGTCGAGGGTCGTATACACCGAGTTTTCAAAACTCACTCCCTCTTTTATTTTTCTCAGTGATCCTCAGAGGCGGTTCAAGGATGGAGGGACTCGCAGGTGGCCAACTAGCAAGACGATTAGACTTGTTTTTCTTAATATCTAAATTCGGATTTTAAGTTATTTATTTTAAGTTAATTTATTTCAATTGTATAAGGCTTTCCTCTAGTTATTATTCCATTACTTCCACTATGCATTGAAATTTTGAAACGGAACTGATTTATTTCTTTAAACGATTTCAAGGTTTTGAAAATAATTGTGTTTTAAAATGAGCTTCATTTACAAAAGGAAATTTTTACATAGTAACAAGGAAATGGTTTTTGGCTACACTCGCTTTGAAAGCAAACCGCATTTTACTTAACTTTTCTCTAGAAGGGTTTTCAATGAAAATAAAGTTTTCGCAAAACACTTCAATGTGACACGCTTCCTGATTCGAACCTAACTTCTAGGCCGTTCAGTGGTGTTACAGGATATGTTAGCAATGAAAAATCAATTGAGATTCGAGACGCCATACCTTACTCCGGCGAAAGCGCCCGAACTAATTTGTGGATTTTCTACCTCATCCAAAGGTTAAGCTCCTTTAACGGCGATGTTGACTTGGTCCAACAAATTGTATCGGTGGTGGTGGAGACGATTTCGATCTTCGCCATCAATGTTGATAATGGGTGGTGCTGAAAATCGCTTGCGCCCTCGACACGAAATCGAGAAATCATCGATCACTTCATTTCTAGTATGAACCATGATCGGTGTTTAGGTTGAGAAGCAAATGACGATGTTTGTTGCGGTGATTCACTGTGCCTTTTTAAGATTTTGAGGAGTGACATTTTTAGTGTTTTGGGCAAGTTGTTGGCATTTGGGTTTTGGAGCGTGTAGCGCGCTTGAAGTGTGGTGGTGGGGGTTAAAGGGTGACGCTGCTTATGGTAGTAGGTGTGGTGGTTGGGTGTTTTGAGGATGTGGATGGTGGTGTTTGGGTTTGAAGTGAGTGGGGTTCTTATGGGAAAAAGGTGTGGCGATGGTTAGGTAGGAGAAGGAGAGGCGAACGACGGTGTTTGATGGCGCTTGAGGGACGAATGTGACTATCCCATATTTCGCAGAGATAATGAATATCGTGTTGTAAGATTTTAGTGCGGATTCATTTATCATGATTTTTGACCTGAGCGATGACCCACCAAAGTTAAATAGGGTTTAGTTGAGTATGAGATTAATCATGCTTTGTTGGATTATGAGAATGAATTTAAATGTAATGGTGATAGGTGAAAATGAGAGGGACTTAAAGAACAATTGCACCAAAATAAGGGAACGAAAAAAATGGTAGTAAGCTTGATAAGCCATGCATTTATGAAAAGGGAAAAGAAATTTTTTTTTCAATTCAATTTCAAGTGTCCTTCCATGCTACCTTTTCCAAAGCTTTTATACACTTCTCATATGCTAATTTTAGCATGATTCCTCTAAAATTATGCCTAACAACCAATAAAAATTAGATATTTTTCTAATTATAAAGTTTGACAAAATCAAATTCTGATTTTTTTATCACCCACCAATTTTGCAACTTTTCAATTTGGCCCTTTATTGCTTTTCGCTCCAATTTAGCCCAATTTGCTTGTTCTTTTGAACTTCGCATTCCAATTAAGGCCCTTATAAAATTAAACAAGAAATCACAAGATTAGTAGCATTCTATTCAAAATTTGACCAAAAATAAGTACATTAAACATACAAAACTAGCTTGCTATCAACTTGTGACATCAACTCAATTAATATTATTGATACTAGAAATTTATCACTCATATGCGTGTGGAAACCACATATTTAAAACATAGATGATTGTTTAAAAATAACATACAATAAACAATGAAACGATAGTTTGAAACTAAGTATACAATTGATGGAGATAATAAATTGTTTATATTAAAACAAAAATGTATATAATACATCAAAATAAAACTTTGGTTGAGTGGTAAATTTAATGTTTTAGTAACTTAATTGGTGCGTGATTTAAATCCTATCATATGTATATTTTAATTGATTTTTGTTAAAACGAAAAGATTAAAATACCCTCTAATAATATAAACTTTTTAATTATGGAAGGACATTTTCATAATTGTAACACCCCAAACCCGACCCAAACACCACGACCGGATCCGTATGTCACTAAGAAAATTTTGAAGAACATGTCGATTTTCGTAAAAATATTTTTCTAAAGTTTATCTTCTTATTCGAGAGAAATTTAATAGTTGATAGTTTAAATAAAATATGCCTTTATAAATTAAAAACCCAAATTTAAATAGATACATTAGTTTAATAAGAATTTAAATAACTAAAAGTAATTAAAACCCAAAATAAAACAAAACATAAACTAGTGGCCCATAGCCTTATTACAACGAGATTTAAAATCCATTAATTAAAAATATAAAGTATTAACTTGAGACTTTTTTCGGATCCAGCTTGGTCTTTTGCATGGCCACCTCATGCCTCCTCCACCCCTGGTCCAAGCACTAGGTATCACCTGAAAGGTTAATTAATAGGGTGAGTCATGAGACTCAGTGTGCAACCCTCATGCACCACTAGATTTTTTGGCCTTAGACCCATAAAACAGATTAATAATTCCATTTATAAAAAAATAACAAATAATATGCAAGGCCCAACCCGCTTGCCTAGGTTTCCATCCGCTACACGCCCGCATCAAATGCATTCACACCATTGGGGATTTCTACAATCGACCCACACCGCTACACGCCAAGATGACAAATATGTCGCTTCATCAACATATTATGGCCGGGCCCTTATAATGCATCACGACATTAGCCGCTACAACATATAATGTATCACTGTATAAACCGCTACACATATAACGTATAACTTCCTCCTTTCATCAACCCAACCCATGCAAATATAAAATCAATATGCTTTTATCATATAAAGTCAAACATTCATCGACTGGGTGATTTGCTTCACCCTTTCGGTTTCCAACATTAAACCGAGATATCGGTATTTATCACAACATATAAACTTATGAGTATACATTAATAATCGATCTAGATGGTGGGGAAGTATTACACACCGATATCACGAAATCCAATATTCTTAGTCGATGTCCTTGCTATCCTGATCTATTATCCTCAATGTAAAGCCTTGCTCAAAAGCCCAAAAACACACAAAGATTTAGCCCTTCAACAATCGCCAAGGTTAATAAATCCCAAATTACACGTTAAAACTAATAGATCCCTTACCTTGAAATCCCGAAAGTAACACGATTCTATAACTTAGAGATCTATGCGATTGACTCCACTAAAGTTCCTCCGCATTTTTCGGCACAAGTAGGCACCATGGTATAATTCTAATCAATCACAGGAGATGAGATCTAGGATTTCTGCTTTAGGAAAATCCCTAAAAGTATGAACAAGAGAAGGCTGATGTGTCTTTGGCTTTTAAAATACTTGAGTGAGGAGTTTCTGTTTCACAGAAAAAGAGAAGAAAAAAAGAAAATAAGGAAGAGACTTGAAGATTTCTACTAGGAAGAAAAAGAATGGAAAGAGTTTCGCTTTTGAATCAAAGTGAAGATGAGGGAATAGGCTTAGAGATTTCGGCTTTTGCAGAGAATGAAGAAGAAGATGAAACTTTAGGAGTTTTCGCTTTTACTCAGAGAAGAAGAGAAAAGAATGAGAGAAAACCCAAATGACGAAATTGAAGAGATATTCCCCTATTTATAGAAATTTCTGCAGACTTACCTAACTCTTGCAGATAAATCCTATCTTTTCTCCTTTATCTTAATCTACTAGCTCATCTAAAAGAGACTTAATTATCTCTAACTCCTCCTCCTTTATCAAAGATATTATCCACATATTTTAATCATTAAAATCCCTAAATTTTAGCCTTTATCCGCTTATTATCCACATAAAATAAATTCCTAAATAATAGCATTTATCCGCTTATTATCCACATATTTTAAACATTAAAACCCCTAAATTTTAGCCTTGTTGCCATCCACTCCACCTAATCCTAATGCCCAAAATTTAGCTAACTTAAATTAAAAGAATTGGGCTCCATGAAACTTAAATTTGGGCCCCTTACTCCTCAAGTGTGGCGTCACCTCCTAAGATTGGGCCACAATCCCACTTCTGGTATTTTAAACATAGATACTACCTTTTAAACCCTATAATACCCAAACAGATAATTTTAATCAAGGTCTCTACTCTAAGCCCGAGCCCAATTTGGACCCCTAACACTTAAATTAACACATTAAACATATCCACTCATTAAACGATATAGCCCAAAAATTCAGATGTTACAATAATTTTCTAACTAAGTTAATGATCCGGTTAAAAGTGACACTAACCCAATCAAAGGCATAATAAATAGTATATATATTGCGTCACATAAGCAACCAATTATAGAACATGCACGTGTTAGGTTCCAAGCGAAAACAAAATATAACCATGAAAAACTGTCTTGTAGCTTTTATACGTGGGTATGCTAATATTTCAACATGGATGGATGAACAATAACAGGAACAGGATGAAGTCTATTATGTTCCCAAATTTGTCTTCAAATATTGTTTGATTCAAACAAGCTACAGAGCAAGGGGCAATCACTTTCCTCCCCTCCCAAATAAAGAAAGAGAAAAGAAAACAAACGTGAATGAATTGACATAGGAAGGTGGTCAAGATAGGGTTCTGAAGAAGAAAACAAGCTTTCCGACCAAAGTTAATTTACAGCTATGATTTGACAAAAATTAAAATTAAAACACACACAATGTCTTGTTTTCTTTAAGCTTTTCAATGTTTGAGGTGAGCTGCTATATAACTTTATTGACATTGGTTAAAATTATATTTAATTTTATATATCTAAAATTAATAAATTACTTGTTCCAGTTTAATAAAAATAATATAAAGTATAATAAAAGAAACGTATTTGGGATTATTTAGTTTAATTATATTTTAAAAATATATTTTTGTTTTTGTTTCTAATTTATATATTGTGTATTGAATTATGATTTCATGTAAAAATAGGATAACGCAAAGGATTGGCATGTTAGCAAGGGAGTCCGCACTAATAGTCGAGAGTTGTTAGCAAGTGATTGACATATGAATGTGATGTTTACTCCACGCACAAAGCAAATATGGTCAGAGATTCAATGGCAACATTAAGAAAAAATGTTCCTATTGGTTTAAGAATTTACAATGTTCCCCAAGATGATCGAGATGGAGATTTTATAAGATAGTGTTGGTGCTAGATATAGTTCCTCAAGTATGACTAAATGTATTTAGCTTCTTTATCTACAAAAAAAAAAAGGATAAAGCTAAGTAATTGTAAACATAGAGGGCTAATTTTTTTAAAAAAACTTAAATTAACACAATTTGTAAATATTAAGGACTAAATTTATTATTATGCTAATTTTAAAAGTTGTCATGTTATCTATTTATTAGTCATTTAACGATTGGTAACAAAAAAGAAAAAGCAAACAGTTATGTGATCATTTGTAACTTTTTATAATTAAATTACTAAAAAAAATTTATTAATAATTGAGTGACTACCAATATAATTTACTTAATTTATAAACTTATGCGACTTGATTTATTGATTCATTTCATCACCCTAATATTTAATAGATTTAAAAGTGAAATGTCAACATCTATTATTCCATACTTATTTTCAAACCATATTCTTATCTCCTTATGATATTAGCTTTTACTATAATTTAAAAACAAGGAAGTGAATATTTGATTTACGCAAATTCAGGAGTAGGTAAGGACCTTGTCACAAAATTTAAAAATTCATCTTTTAGTTTTTTAAAAGTATTTAAAATTTAAAATTAATATATAAGAAAATTATATTTTATTTTTTTAAAATAAAAATTTATCTAATCCCTTAATTAAAAATAATAAACCTCTAATTTAATTTCAATCCTCATAAAAATTTTCTTTCACTCCTGAATTTACTAAATGTTTTTAAAAATGAAGAAAAAGAAAATGTAGTAATCTGAACACAAAAGTGGATGTAACAAGGAAGAAGGTAGGGGGAAAAGAAATTGCTAGGAAAAAGCATACGATTCTTCTCAAACATATGGGATGTTTGTCTAATTCATCATTCGGTTCCAATAATTAAGAGAGTCAAACAAATCCACTATTGGGATAGTGATATTTTTGTCTTGTTTTACCTTTTGATTTTAGTAGGAAGGATTTGAAATAAGAGGTTATGGTATCAATGTCAATTACTATTACCTATCTTTAAATTACAATCAACTTTCTCTCTAATTGCTTCTATTTATTTATGGAGATTTTACTTTTTATAGATAAGTAGTTGTTATACATTAATTTATAATAATGTATTGTTATAGAGATAATTGTCGTGAACCTACAATAGAATTCATATGGTAAATTTCCATCAAATAAAAAAAGGTAGAATTACGTTTGTTCAGGGGAATTGATTGTTTCAGAAGAATTTTTTTTTTTGGTGAAAAATAAAATAAAATTACAACAAATCAACTACTAAGCAACACTAAATACTTTGTCTTGTTGAAGAGCCATAGATACAGTATCAGGTGGCACTTCAAAGATTTGTAAGCTTGTCTGCCAAGTAAGGTTAATCTTTGCCAGATGATCTACAATTAAATTGCAATCCCCGTGAAACATATTTGACTCCCATTGTTCTCCGTAACGCATATGTAACACCCCAAACCCGCCCGACGTTATGGCCGACCAAGCGATGTCACATGGAAGTGCGCTTGAAAACCGTATCATTATCTTTCATTAATTCTCAAATTGTGATTCATTTCCAAAACGATATAATTTGCGGAAGTTTTTAAAATAGTTTGCGCAGTGGGGTAATTTGATAAAACATTCATCTTTTTTGAAAACTCGAAGTTTTACCTACTTCTAGCAGATATAAATAGAAAATCAGAAAAACAAATCCAAAGTTTAGGTAAAAATCCATAGAGGCCATTATTACAGAAAAATACCCCAAAATAAAACTTAAAATCGTAAATAAGTATCAAATAGCAAAAATGAGTCGTGTGGCCACCGCTGAGTCCTCCACCGCACCGATCCGCCTATGTCTGGGGATTACCTGTACAGATTAAACAGAAGGGGTGAGTTTACGTAAACTTAGTGTGTAATCCCCATACAAACAAACAGAAAATAACAGATAATCAAAGTTTGCGCCTAAGCCCTTTTCAATATCAGTATCAGTATCAGTTTGGACCTTAGCTCATTTTAGTAACAGTAAGCATTAGGGCCTTAGCCCATCACAGTACACTAACAGTGACAGTTATGCAGTTATAAAATCCTACCCAACCAGCCTCTACACTCTATCTCCGTCCAACCCTACACTCCATGTGGGGATATAATCAACCCACCCATCCCTACACTCCAAATAGTATCGAATGCGGCACTAGACAGTAGTTGCAGCTGAGCTGCCAATAAGTTAGGCTTGAAGCCTTTCAATACACTTCTTCCAATCAATATCAATCCCCAACCCAATGCAATGCATCATACAGATATGTCATGGTATCATGTATAATCAGTACAGTGTGAATAGCATGCTCAACACACAGACATACATATCTATTTCATATAGGCATATAACAGTTTTTAAGTCATTTTAGTCAATTAGGGGTCTAGGTAAACTTACCAACCCTACAGTAGGTTTACAGTCGACTTGGGCGACCCGTGCAACCTTGGCAAACAAATAAGTGAAATTGGGCTCACACGCCCGTGTTGGTCTGCCCGTGTGGGCCCACACGCCACACAACCAAAATTGGCCTTGGCCATGTAGATCACACGGCCTGGCCCAGAATCCTACACGCCCGTGTGGATCACTCGTGTGGGCCCACACACCCGTGTGGCCCCCAAGGCCCAGTTGGTCGAGCCCATGTCTCGCACACGGTCTCTCCAGGCCATCACACGGCCGTGTCATGCCCCCGTGTCGTGCGCGCACGGCCTGGCTCGTCTATAACACTCCCGTGTATCATCACACGGCTTACCACATGGGCTACCACATGCCCGTGTGGCGTCGACAGAGAGCTTTTTTGGCTTTTCGTCGAGACGCATTTTCAGTGTTTCTGGTACACATCTGGTTCGTTTTCGACGCTTAATCACTACCGAGCAATCTAGAACCTATATTCGACAATTGGAAACTCAATCTCACCACTTAATCAATTACTTACAACAATACCAATTTCCAAAACTATCGACAACCTTACCTCGCTTGAGCAACCCCGCTTTTTCCATAATCACAATGGCCAATTGGGATCTACCAAATTTCTTGATTACCTTTTAAGCACCAAATGAAACTCTAAAACAATGATTCATAATTCCAAAAAAATAATTCACCACTATACTTACCAAAAATGCGAAAAGAGAACCTAAGCGGTAGATTGCAGAGACCAATCGACAAAAAGAAAACTATTGTAAACAAGTAAAAAGGTGGGAAATTCGGCAGAAGAAGGTGAAAAGGAAAAGAAAGGAGAACAAATTGAATTTTGAAAAAGAAAGCAGAGTAATCAGAATTAGATTTTCTGCAAATCCTAACTCAAATTCCCTTAATTTTCCACCAACTCCCCACTACTCGATTTTCAAGAAACTCAAACTCTAGCCGAATTTTGTAGCAAAATACTATCCCTTGTCGCACTAGGGAATCGAACACAAGACCTCCAACACACCAACACTCCACTTAACCACTGCACTAACAGCCCATTCCGATATATCTTACCAACATTTAAACTTAGGCTCACTGATTAGAGATAGGCTTAGTCATCAAAAATACTAAAATTTACCCAAGTCATGACTTGAACTTGGGACCTCATACACACACCTGCAATACTTAACCATCAAGGCATGTGATATTTGTGTCACAAACATACGAAAATAAATATAAGAGATTTTTGGGATGTTACAACTCTACCCCCTAAAAGAAAATTTCGGCCTCGAAATTTTACTCGATCGTAATCAGATGAGGATACTGCTGCTGCATTGCATCCTCAGGCTCCCACGTGGCCTCTTCAGAGCTATGATTACGCCAAAGAACCTTAACCGGGGATGGACTTTCTTCTTAGAATCTTTACATCGCGATCCAATATCCGGACTGCTCCTCTTCAAAGGTCGATCTAACCAACCTCGATCCCCTCAACAGAACAATATACATGGGATCGTGAGCAGTAGCACTCAATATAGAGACGTGAAACACGTCAGAACCGATCTAACTCGAGGTAGCTCCAACCGATACGCAATCGGGCCCCACACGCTTCAAAGATGCGGTAAGGCCCAATGAATCTAGGGCTCAACTTGCCCTTGCGACCAAACCTCCTGCAGATTTTCTTCCATAGTGAGACCTTGAGAAAACGTAAGTCTCCTACAGTACTCAATCTCTCGACGCTCAGATCTGCATAAGATTTCTACATATCGATGCCTCTTTCACTTCTGGCCTCAAATCAATCTAACTTTGTCCTCAGACGTAAACTAGTTCAGGCCCGTAACCCGCCGCTTGCCCAACTCACCCAACATAAAGGTGTGCGACACCTTCACCATAAAGTGCCTCGTAAGGTGCCATCCGAATGCTAGACCGATAGCAAGTTGTTACAAGCAAACTCTGCTAGTGGTAGGTAATCCTCTCAACTGCCTCGAAAGTCAATCACACAACTCCTTAACATGTCCTCCAGTATCTGAATTACCCTCTCAGATTGACCATCGGTCTGAGGATGAAACACAGTACTGAAGTCTAACTTTGTACCCAGAGCTTCATGTAGCTTTTTCCAGAACCGAGACGTAAAGCGAGGATCCCTATCAGAGATGATTGAAGCCGATACCCCATGCAGTCTTACTATCTCAGAAATATACAGTTTAGCCAGCTTCTGTAGAGAAAAGTCGGTACGAACCGGTATGAAGTGGGCAGACTTGGTCAATTGATCTACGATAACCCAAACAGAATCTTTCTTAGCGGGTGTGAGGGGTAACCCACTAACGAAGTCCATAGTCACCCTCTCCCACTTTCAAAGCTAATCTTAATCGGCCGCAATAAACCCAAAGGTAATCGATGCTCACTTAACTGCTGGCATGTCGAGATTTACTCACAAAATTCCAGAATCTCACGCTTAAGACTCGCCACCAAGATAACTCACGGCTTAAGGTCTCAGACATCTTGTTTCGCCAGATGCATAGCATAAGGGCTACTATGCGCCTCTTGCAAGATAGATTGCCTCAACTCTGTATCATTCTGGCATACGTATTCTCCTACGAAAAATAGAGTACCCTCTCGTTATTCAAATTAAAATCCACAAAGATTCCCACTCTCCATTTGTCGAAAGCGAAGATCCAAAGACTCGCCCTCCATTTGTTTACTCTTAATTTGCTCTATCCACGCCGCTTTAACTTGAAGTTTGCCCAACAGACTACCATCATCAAATAAACCGAGGCGAACAAACATTGCCTCAGATCGATATAGCCCTACTACTCAACAGACGGCCACCACATTAGTCTTACCAGATGGTATTCGATAGTACAGCTTGTAATCCTTAAGCACTTCAATCAATCTACGCCGCCTAAGATTCACTCCTTCTCGAGTGAGGAGGTACTGAGGCTCTGTGGTCGGTGTAAATGATACACTTCTCACCATATAGATAATGCTTCCAGATTTTCAAATGCGAATACCATCATGCTAACTCCAAGTCATGCATGCTTGATAATTCGCCATGAGTCTTAAGCTAACAAAACGCTGTGATGCTATCACCTTACCCTCTTGTATCAACACACATCCTAAACCGACATGTGATGCATCACCAGAAATAGTAAACTAATTTTTAGACTCGACCAGACGTAACAGGGCCTCGCCTATACAACATCCTTGAGCTTCTCAAAGCTCTCTTTGCTACGAATCAATCCAGCTTAAACGGCACACCCTTATGTAGTAGCTTAGTCGGGTGTGCAAATGATCGCTGAAAACCTTTCTACAAAACGCCGATAATAACTCGCTAGTCCTAGAAAATCATGATCTCAAATACAATCTTAGGTCGCTTCCAATCTAAGATAGCCTTAATCTTTTGAGGATTGACTCTAATCCTCACAGAAAATCACATGTTCCAAAAACGTTACTTCACGTAACTAACTCACATTTACTAAACTTGTCGATAGTTGTTTCTCTCACGTATCTGTAGAACCACTCGAGGTGTTCATCGTGTTCATCCTTAATTTTCAATACACCAAAGATATCATCAATAAATACCACTATGAACCGGTCCAGATAGGGCTAGAACACTCGGCTCATCGATCTATGAAAGCCGCTAGTGCATTCTGCCACCAAATGGCATCACTAGAAACTCGTAATTACCGTGACGAGTCCTAAATATCGCGTTTTGTACACATCGCCTCCTTAACCTCAATCGATGATATCCTCGACGGAGGTCAATCTTAGAGAAAATCAAGCCCTCAAACTAGTCAAACAGATCGCCTCATCCTGTAGGGGTACTTATTCTTGATGGTCAACTTGTTCAATTATCTGTAGTCAATACACATACGCATGGATTCATCATTCTTTTCACAAATAAGATCGGGTGCCCCCACGGAGACACACTAGGGCGGATGAACCCACGATCCAATAGCTCTTGAATTTGAGCCTTAAGCTCCACAAGCTCCTTCGGTGCCATTCTACTAGGGGTGATGGACACCAGAGCTGCACCAAGAAGGAGCTCAATCCCGAACTCTACTTCACGATTCAGAGGTAACCCAAGTAGCTCTTCAGGAAAAACGTCCGAAAAGTCTTTAACCGTCCTGATATCCTTAACCGAAGTATCCTCGTAACCAAACACTAATGTTGGCCGATACGCCTCACATCCCTTACTTTGACCAACTTCTTGACCTCAATGCAGTAAATCACATTCGATAAATAGTTTCGATGCTCCCCATTACGACTACCTCATTGCCCTCCTCGCTCTCAAGACAACCCTTTTGTGGCACAATCTAAGCTCATTCTGTTTGACTAATCACCCATTTCCAAGATCGATCAAACTCTCCAAAAGGCGCTCCATCAGACGCCTAAATATAGCCCCTGGACCTCTAGAGGAACATCTCTAAACAGCTTTATTTACCTTACCGATTGCCCTAGCGGACTCAATACAAGAACCTCACTTATAGTGTTCTCAACCAAGATACCCAAGTTCCCGTGATACAAGACAAAGCTATATACGAGTGAGTAGATCCTATATCTATCGCTGCAAAGATAGAGTACATTATAAATAAATAGCATACCCGTAATGACGCCCGAGCATCTCCATCCTTTCGGCGACGAAAGCAAAAGATAAACTAGAGCCTACGCCTCGCCGCTGGGTGACTAGCACCTCTCGCCTCTGCTTTCGACCACGGCCTAGACCGCTACCACCCCCGGCCCGACCATGGCCTCTCTGGTGGTCGCCGAACTACTTCCTGGTGCAAAGCACCCATGCTAGAAGCTTGCATCCGATCTGACCTCCGCGGCGCCTCTAATACGGTGCTCTAATGAACTGCACTTTAAACAAGCCCCGCTTCTTTTCCAACACTCGCCTGATGATGGCGTCTACCATAGTCGCAGACACTGGGCTATCCAAAGAGCGTTAATATAAGAGCCCAAATCTGTTCGCCCATCAACTCTAGCCTTTTCTTAGTTCTCAAGGGGAACTCGAGGGCTCAATCCTCTTATTCCTACCTCTCTGCTCAAGCGCCAAAGGCGCTTCACTTCCTACGATCTTCGCTTTATTGACCAAAGGCAAAGAAAGTCTCACTCCTTTGTGGAGCTATCAAGACTTCAGATTATCCCCGAGGCCATCCTCGGCGTAACACATCGCCAGACTCACCGCCACCATACCTCGTGCATAGCGGCTTAGTCGCAGTAAATTCGCCTCATACTCGCCACCAATCTATCTCCCGGTCAAATTCAAGAACTCTCTCCACGGGCATCCACATAATCGCCCCACATACTTCCCTAGAAGGCGGTCTTAAAGAACTCCCAGTCCGGGCACGGTCGGGCCGAGTGCCCTCCTTAACCGTAAGCCACCACCGTAAGCCTCATCTCTCAACAATGACAAAGTGCACCCTTTAGTTTCTCGTCAGGTGCACCCAAATCGTCCATAATCCTTTATGTGGCCTCAATCCAGTACTCAGCCACGTTAGGGGCAACTCCAGCAATACCCTTGAAAATCTTGGCTCCATTAGACCGGAGTCATTCTGTAACCGACCCTCGGCCTCCAGCTCCAGTATTGGGCCCAGCGACCCTCTCTAAGATCCGTAACATGGCTTGAGACAGTGCATCGTCCCCAGCCGCACGATCATGAGACCCAGATCCAGTTTCAGTAATAGGCGATACCGACGTCTCGCTAGTGTCTAGATTTGGTATGTTGCTAGATGACGAGGATCCAGCTCGAGTACCTCTACGGCCTCTACCACGGCCTCTTGTACCTAGTCCGCGAGTACCTCTAGTACTCATTGTCTAATTGCGTTTATCCAGATAATCAGCTTTATGTATCGCTACGCTTCAATGATTATTAACAGATATCTTATGTGAAACAAAGATCGTAGTGTATGGTTTATTTTCGCATACAATGTAATGTCTATCGTTGTCTATCGATTTTACTACAAAGATCGATACACTAACTTGAGTGTTTTCACTTTTCTATAGTAGTCTTTAGCATATGATATCTATAGCGCTTTCATTTACAACACATGACAGCTTTCAAGAAACTTACAAGACCGTGCACCAAGACTCGATGTACCACACATTCAAGAAAACATTTCAAAACATTTGAAATCATTTGAAAGCGCTTCTTTAGAAATTCAAGTCTTAAAACCCAAATCCACACTACCGAATTTTGTAACCTGCTCGATATCGCTTAAATGTAACACACCGAACCCTACTGACGTTATGGCCAAATCGCGATGTCATATAGAAGTGCGCTTGAAAATCGTATCATTATCTTTCATTAATTCTCAAATCGTGATTCATTTCTAAAACGCTATACTTTTAAGTAAAGCTTTTAAAATAGTTTGTGTGTACGTGGTAATTTGATAAAATATTCATCTCTTTTAAAAACCCGCATTTTACCTATTTCTAGAAGATATAAACAGTAAAATAGTAAAAAGAAATCCAAATTTTAGGTAAAAATCCATAGAGGCCATTATTACGTAAAAATACCCCAAAATAAAACTTAAAATCGTAAATAAGTATCAAATAGTAAAAAGAGTCGTGTGGCCACCGCTAAGTCCTCCACCGCATCGATCCGCTTCATGTCCGGGGATTACCTGCATGATTAAAATGTATGGGTGAGTTTACGTAAACTCGCAGTGTAATCCCCATACAAAAGAACAGACAATAACAGATAATCTAAGTTTGGGCCTAAGCCCTTTTCAATATCGTGACGTGATCGGGCTTTAGGCATTAGCCCATTTCAAGAATAAAGAAGCATAAGGGCCTTAGGCCATCACAAAGACAAAGAATAAAGGATGCTATGCAAGCTTATAAAATCTTACCCAACCAAATTTCTACACTCCATCTCCGTCCAACCCTACACTCCATGTGGGGATATAATCAACCCACCCATCCCTACACTCCAAATAGTACCGAATGCGACTAGACAAGAGTTGCGCTTGAGTCGCAAAGAAGTTAGGCTTGAAGCCTTTCAAAGACACTTCCTCCAATCAATATCAATCCCCAACCCAATGCAATGCATTATACGACATGTCATGGTATCATGTATAATCGCATAAGGTGAATAGCATGCTCAACACACGCATATACATATCTATCTCATATAGGCATATAATGGCTTTTCACTATTTTAGTCAATTAGGGTCTAGGTAAACTTACCGACCCTACAGTAGATTCACAATCGACTTGGGCAACCCGTGCAACCTTGGCAAACAAATCAGTGAAATTGGGCTCACACGCCCGTGTTGGTCTGGCCGTGAGGCCCACACGGCCCAAATTAGCCTTGGCCGTGTGGATCACACGGCCTAGCCCAAAATCCCACACGCCCGTGTGGCCCCCAAGGCCTAGTTGGTCGAGCCCGTGTCTCGCACACGATTTCTCCAAGCCATCACACGGTCTTGTCATGTACCCGTGTCGTGTGCGCACGGCCTGGCTCATCGATCACACGCCCGTGTATCGTCACACGGCTTACCACACGAGCTGCCACACGCCCGTGTGGCGTCGACAGAGAGCTTTTTCGGCTTTTCACCGAGACGCGTTGTCAGTGTTTCTGGTACACACCTGGTTTGTTTTCGACGCTTAATCACTACCGAGCACTCCAGAACCTATATTCGACAATTGGAAACTCAATCTCAGTCACTTAATCTGAATTACTTACAACAGTCAATTCCCAAAACTATCGACAACCTTACCTCGCTTGAGCAACCCCAGTTTTTTCCACAATCACAGCGTCAATTGGGATCTACCAGCCCTTTGATTACCTCTTAAGCACCAAACGAAACCCAATAAACAATGATTCATAATTCCAAAACAATAATTCACCACTATACTTACCAAAAACGCGAAAAGAGAACGTAAGCGGTGGATTGCAGAAACCAAGCGACAAAAAGAAAACGATTGTAAACAGTAAAAAGAGGGGAAATTCGGCAACAAGGTAGGGAGGAAAAGGAAGGGGAACAACCGAATTTTGAAAAAAGAAAACAGAGTAATCAGAATTAGATTTTCTGGTAAACCCTAACTCAAATTCCCTTAATTCCCTCCACCAACTCCCCACTACTCAGATTTTCAGTAAAACTCAAACTCTAGCCGAATTTTGTAGCAAAAATACTATCCATTGCCGTCCTAGGGAATCAAACACAAGACCTCCAACACACCAAAGACTCCACTTAACCACCAAACCAAAGAGAGCCCATTCTCGATATATCTTACCAACATTTAAACTTAGGCCTACTGATTAGAGATAAGGCTTAGTCATCAAAAATACTAAAATTTGCCCAAGTCATGACTTGAACTTGGGATCTCATACACACACCTGCAACACTTAACCATCAAGCAAATGTGATATTTGTGTCACAAACATACAAAAATAAATATAAGAGATTTTTTTAAGCATAATAAGACTTTGAATCCTTCCCGAGCAAGGTAATACTCGAGTCCATTGTCCCTTTCATGGTCAACGATTAACACCTCTAGATTATCCGTATAGATTGTGGCTCTCTTGTATCCCTTATTTAATAAGATGAGAAGTCCGCTTAAAATACTCCAAAATTCCCGCTTTAAAAGGTGAGCATTTGTCTAGATAATCTTTTAGAAGAAATTTTCAAAATGACGTATGTCAAACAACTGATATTGACGGTATAATTATATAGATTAAATGAAATAAAATATGAAAGATAAAATTGATGAATAATAATGAAGGTACATTTTTTCCACTTTTGAAGGTTGAAGTTGAGGAAAGTTGTAGCAACCAAAAACACACAACTTTGGGATTTATGTCCTAAAAGAAGAAACTAATCAATTCCCCACCCACCCATTTTAACTTCTCTCAAGTTTTCCCCCTTTTTAGAGTTATTTGCGTCATTGAATATAATATAATCTCTAGTAATAGAATTATCAAAATATAAGTTTAAGGTATTATTAGGTATGTTACGCTTGGTTGATTTAGTTGGAAGATAATATTTTATTGTTTAATTGATAAAATGTGAGATTATTTAATAATTTATTTTATTAATTTTTTTCTTATTATACAACATGTGTGTTTTAAACAAGTTTAGCTCATTCAACATTAATTGGAAGATTTTGATATGAAAGTTCATAGAATTTTTTTATTGAACTTTAAAACATCGTGTGTATATATTTTTTTACAAAAATCAAAATCTTATATTTAAAAGATTATATTACAGTTATTTTAAATATATATATAATAAAAATTATAAAATGAAGGGATAAAATTTCTCAAAATTATAATAAAAAACAAAAATGTCATAAAAATGAAAATTATTTCGAAATCTTCCATTACCAAAAAAAAAAAAAAACTGAGGTTAAAATTACCACTTATATTCATAATCTTAACATCATCGAGAAAACTTAAGGTTATTTTTACAAACTAAACATAGAAATATTATACTAACTATGCTATAATAATATAATATAAAATAAAATAAAAAGTTGAAGCAAACAAGCATCACAAGTTATAATAGAAACTGTATAAAATCGTAGTAAGTATGCTACCCAACACCAACCCATAGTTAATTCGCCGTCCCAACTGCTGAACTCATTTTTGTTATAGTCAACAACCCCTCTAACACGACAGATTGGTCCACATCTATCCAATTCTTTGACTCAGTCCTTTTCTTTTTTGCCTTTATTACTATTTATACGTAGAAAATTTGCTTCACTTGTGTAAGAAGAAAAAAAAAGTAGTCAGTCGGCATCTAGAAACAAGACTAAAGAAAGCAAACGAATTATATAAAAATAAACCAAGGATTTAATGATTCATGGCTTGGAAATCTTGGATCCCAATTTCCATTCTTTTAAATAAAATCTAATACCAAATCCACCATCTTCCCTTTTAATTAAACAAAGCTTCTGCATATAGATATATTTTACAGAGGAAATATCTCCTTCGAGATTGATTTTCTTTTTAACTTGAGAACACATTTAAAACTGTTCCATCCTACACATAATGTAAGAGAAAATGAAAATTGAAACTTGGGGAATTTTTACGAAGATTCCAGGATGAGATTAGTGGTCTCAGCAACAGATAGGGAATGGTTGTGCTCGCCTTCATAGGTAACTACTAGCATCGATGGATCATCTGAGGCTCTTTCAACATGTTTGCGAGCTGGACATCCTCTTACGCTGCTGCACTTATAGTAACCCCTGTTGCATGTTGGAATTTCTAGTCAGAAAAACAATGTGTGGAAATTTGTGCAAAACCTTTTTCTAATCCACATACCTTGGGTGTGGGGATCCCTTGATCGGTTTTTGACCGTACTTCCTCCATGAGTAATCATCTGGTGGAATATCGGCCATCTTCAGGCTTATTGCTGGAACCCTCACCACCCTTTTCGATCTCAGTTTTCTGTCAAAAGTCCAAAAAATTTAAATACACGACATGATAAGAAAGATAAAAAAGAAATCGATGGATTGAGTAATAGTACCTTTTCTTAGAGCAATGGCAGCGACCGGAAGACCCACTAGTACACTTGCCAGAACCCAAGTTATCGGAGCTACACTTCCTCTTGAAAGAAGAAGAAGAAGACAAAGGAGGCTTCCCAGCCGAGGAAACCTGAGAAAAATTAGAAATTTGAAACGCAGATGACGATGAACATGGCTGCTTACTATCAGTATCTCCCGTTAAGGATGACATAAACGAATTCCCAGCAGAAGAATACGAAAAATTAATGGTTTTCGACGAATCAATCCGTTCTAATCCCCCTGTTTTCACCGTCATAAAATCATGATGATGAGGAGGAGGAGGAGGAGGAGGAAGAGCATAAACAGTAGTCACTGGTGGCGGAATCTGCTGGATCGGTGTTGCGTAATAAACCTTGGTTTCTTGCTCTTGATTGGGTTGAACAGGGGCTCGTCTGAAACGAGCATGTCCAGTCCTGGTTCGACCCAGAAGAGAGATAACTCTCTTGAACCTTGAAACGGCGGCATCAGCCTCAGCTTTGCAGTCCATTTCCAAATCCAGGGAATTAGATGTTGTTGAGATAGAGGAAGCCTGGTATTTCTCTTGATTATTACTGTTACTTTGCTGCTGCTGTTGAGTTTGAGAAAGTAATCTGATGAGTTTCTCAACACTTTCGAGCCCGGAAGCGGCTTCTTTGACGGCGTTTTCTTCCATTTTGGCTGCGAAGCTGTCACCGTTCCTGCAACTCATCATGAGTTCAACGGCCATGTCTGCAACAACACCATTCAAGGGAGGTAAAAAGAAGAGAGGAAAAAAAAAAGTGAAAAGAAAACGTAGAGAGGGTCGTTGATAAAGGGACACTGGACTAATTTGGTCAACATGGTGCCATCGGCTATGGAACCCTATTGCTCAATTAGGTCACTGACCTGTTACTTTAACATTTGCCCTCCTATATGGGTACTAATAACATCAACTCCAACCATATAATTCCTTTTTCATGAACATCCTGCCATTTCATTATTTTATGCATCACATTTCACTTCATTATTAATTAAATAAAAACAACCAATGAGATTTTAACTTTATTTATCATTATTATTAGATTATTAAATTATTATATTCTAACTTTTATAATATGTCAGCTCGATTGACATGAGTATTGTTATTAATATAGGAGTACATAGATTTAATTAAATACGTTGAAACACATTGTTTTTTTATTTAATGATTTTCAAGGCATATCTTTTACTATTAAATCAATAACTTATCGAGGTAGATATTAGATTATAAAACATTAATATTACATGGGAAAATAATTTTTTAGTTTTTCTTTAAATTAAATTACTTATACTATTAATGCATTCTTCTTCTTCTTCCTTTTCTTATAATTTTGTTTACTTCATCTGTTCTTTAACAAAATTAGAGATTCTACTTTAGCATTAGATACGTATAATAATAGGGTTACAAGTAATTTACTTTAGACGGTAAAGTTTAACCTAAACAAAATTGACGGTTTCTTCTCAAAAAGTAAATTAGACGGTTTCATATTATTTATTTTATCAAAAATAAATTATATATTTATGTTAAAAAAATTTGTATTTCCGTCGTTTAATTCTAAAATAATTACTGAATGATTTGAAAGGTTTTATTTAAGTTATTATGCTGTTAATTTCTTTAAAAGTCTAAATGACGATTCAACGATTGGTAAGATGGATTATTACCTATCAACAAGTGAAAGAATATACCCCAAATCTAAGTTGACCTAACAATTAGTTTCAAATATCATAGAAGAATGTTTAAATTATGGTTCATAGATTTGTAATATTTAAAGTTATTTTATAAAATAATTGAACTATAAGAGAGAAGAGAAATGAGAGATTTCGGTTGGTGTAAACCGTACGAATAAAAAATGTCATACAATAATTATTTTAATAATCTAATAATTTAAATAAAAAATTTCAAATAAATCAATAATTATTTTTTAGTGAATAATTTAATAATTTTTGCTCAAGTTTACTATTTTTTGTCTTCAAAATTTCTAACTAGATTTTGGTTAACTGACTTAAATGTCTATTCTAGACCTGATCAGTGGGGTCCAGGCAGATCAAATTGGTCTAAGGAAGCTTGGGACACGCGAATGATGCGGTCAAAACTATGTCCTAACCAGTCTGGTCCAAATCCAATATTAATAAAGTTTTATTAATATATTATATGCAATTATTCATGTATGTTACTAATTTTTTCTATTAAAATTAATTAAACAATATGCTAGTGTGTAATATAGTATTAATTGAGTCTTAGCTCCATTGATATATATATATTGTTGTCAATACAGGAGAACGTGAGTTCGAGTGCGTTAAAACATATTATCCTCTTATTTATAGGTTGGAGAGGGGCTACGGATAGTTTAATGACATCAGATATGATCAAAACTTATAAAGTTGCTCAAAAAAAAATCAAAAGCTGATCAAAATTGTGATGTGTTTCAATTTTGGAAAATTATCTCACAAATTTTACAAGTGGATTCGTAATGTCACATGTATTTCACAGATTTATTAAAAATTCAAAATTTAAATTAATTAAAAATTTGTTACACTCTAAATTTTTGTGTGAGTTTAAAATTTTTACAAGTTATATATTAAATAATTTATCTCTCAATTCTATTTGTGGATCATAATGTATCAAATATTTTTCTTTAAATTGTTATTTAGAATAATATTTTCTATTAAATTAATAATTTTTATTAATATTATGTATTATATATAAGATTATTCCTATCCAATGATGTAAAAAAAAATCTCTATAAACAAATTTAGGATGATGCCATGTTTCTTTAAGTTTAGTCAAATAACAATAAAATAATAAATAAAGCCACTTGGTAACATATTATACTTGCTTGTGAAGTTTATTTTATTTTATTTTAGTAATGTTGGATAAAATAATTATTCTTAGATATAATCTCTAATTAATATATATAAGTTTGGAGAAAATATTCAACAAATAAAAATACCTACTTATTGTTTATTATAGGTTTAAATATGCCAAAAGTCTATATATTCTTTTCGAAATTTAAAATTTAGTCTCTATTCTTTAACTTTGAGACATTAAGTTCCTGTATTTTTTATTGGTCCCTTCGTTTAATTTTTCCATTAAAGTTAACAATGTCAAAGGTAAAATAATTTTTTAGCCCTCAACATTTATATTTTTTTTATCAATTTGGTCCTTACCCTTTAAAAGTACATAAAAGTTTTTAAAAAAACAAGTTTTTTCATATTTTAAATAAAAACATAAAAATAAAAAATTATGAAAATAAATAAATCTTTAAAATTCAACAATTAAAAAAGTAAAAATATTTTAAAAATATAAACAAAAAGTTTAAAATCCAATGTTATCTAAATCAAACCAATCAGTCGGATTGGGAACCGATTAGGGTATTGATTTAGTGAGAGGTAAAAAATCGATTGACCAGCGAATCGGTATGGACTAGTTGAACTGAGCTAAAAATTCGGTTAAATCGATTTCAAACTATTTTGACCAATTGGTTCCCAAAACGATCGATCATAACTAGTTCAAAGCAAAAAAATATTATAAAATCAAAAATAAAAATATATAAATTATAAAGATCAGTTTAATTGTCGGTTCAACTGATTTCTAGCTTGATTAAACCAATTCATATTTGTTCGCAAGTCAATTGAATTTTTACCTCTCTCTGAACCGATTCCCCAATCGGTTCTAAGTCCGGCTTGCTAGTCAAGTCTAGTTTAGATAACACTGAATTTTGGAATTTTTTTATATCTTTAAAATCATTTTTATATTTTTATTTTTTGAATTTTAAAGAGTTTTTTCTATCTTTTATTTAATTTTTTTTAATTCTTATGTTTTTATTTAAAATATGAAAAAAAAATATTTTTTAAATTTTTTATGTACGTTTAAAGGGTAATGATAAAATTGACAAAGAATTGTAAATGTTGAAGGCTAAAAAAGTTATTTTACCTTTGACACTGCTAACTTTAACAGAAAAATTAGATGGAAGGACTAAAATTTTTAAATAAAAAAAGTACAGGAACTCAATGTCTCCAAATTAAAGTATAGGCCCTAAATTATAAATTTCAAAAGGGTATAGGGACCTGTGGAGTATGTTTCGCATTTCAGTTAAATTAAGACACAATCAGAGAGTGGCGTTGCAACGAGGAGGAGCTCCTCATCCCGATGAGCTGTCGACATCACGACAAGAAGAAGACCATCGTCCCTACGACGTGACGCCACCTCGTCACGATAACGCGAATTCACTTCACAACGTGGTGACGTGTCATACAATTTTTCGATTTTCTTTTCCCAATTAAACTCTTATTAGTGTATATTATTTTAATATTATTTTACCTACGAATTTAGCCTATAAATAAGCCCCTTTTCACCCTAAAAAATAACTCATAACACACTTAGGTATTAGCTTTTACAAGCTTTTAGAGAATTTTGTGTCTATGTTTCGAGGGTTCTTATTTCGAGTTTTGGGGTTTAGTTTTATCTCCATCTTTGTACTCTTCGTTTTTGCGTTATAGTAAAATTATCTTTACTCATGGTTTTTTTTATCCTCTTTGGAGGGGTTCTTCTGTGTAAAATATTTGTGTTTGATCTTTTCAATTTTCTTGTCATTTTACTTGTTCGTTGCTTAATTGAGTTTATCCCCAACAAACTAGTATCAGAGCTAGATCGATTTCCACGATCAACCCGTTCAGAGATGAGAACAATAAGGTTTGATATTGATAAGTTCGATGGCATCACCAATTCCAATCCGTGGGAAGTTCGGATGACGGCAATTCTGATTCAGAGCAATCTTAAGAAGGTCCTTACAGAGAAGAAACTTATATGCATAGATCAATCAAAATGGGATAGGTTAGATAAAAAAAGCTCTATCCACAATCCAATTATGTCTAACAAATAATGTGTTGCAGGATGTTTTGATGAAGAAAACGACATTCACCTTATGGAAAAGGTTAGAAACCCTCTACGTGACAAAGTCTCTGCCTAACCAATTGGTGTTGAAACAATGTCTATACACGTTCTGCATGGACGAAAGTGAGCACCTTAGAGGTCACATCAGTCAATTTATTACTCTTTTGAATGATTTAAAAAATGTTGAGGTTCATATTAACAATAAAGATCAAGCTATGCTATTATTGTGTTCTTTACCCCTTTTATACAAGTCTTTCAAGGAGACCCTAATTTATGACAGAGATAATCTCTTGTTCGAGGATGTGAAGGGTCATCTGTTGAGCAAAGACAAACTCAACGAGTTTGGTTCAGATAGCAAGTCAGATAGGCAAGTCTCAGTTTTGGTAGCATTAAGGAAACGAGACAAGAGATGTCGCTATTGTAAGAAGTTAGGTCACGTCAAGGCAGATTGTTACAAACTGCGAAATAAAAGGGTTGCTGAGAGCAACGAGGAAGATTTAGCTGGTGCTTATTTGGCCGATGAAAAGGGTGATGAATTCTTGTTCGTATCAACAAGTGAAAGCTTTGAGCTTACATCCAAGTGGAAGCTCTGAGATATTGTCCTCGATACAGTAGAATAAGGAAATAAAGTGACAGAAAGGGAAAAACTAAGTTATGTGAACAAAATCTACTTAGGAAGTATATTATGATGTATTAATTCAAGTAAGGACTAAATCTCAAATGTGAGAAAAGTTTTATGGCCCAATAGTAAATATTTAAAATTTAAGGGGTTAAAGTGTAAATATAAAAAAGTTGAAGGACCAATAGTGTAAATATTTTAAGGGTGGAAGTATCTAGCAACTAAGGAAAATGAATAAATTAGGACCAAATTGAATAAGTGGAAAAAGTATGAGAGGTTAAATCATAATTTTACCAAGATGAATGATGATTAAATGGAGGAATTTTAAAGAATCATAAAGGACAAAATAGTCATTAGTAAGAAAGATAATTTTGAAGAGTAATGATGATGATGGAGATGTTTTAATATTTTTAAATTTTATTTAATTAGATAAATGTTATTTAATTAAGATTTTTATTAAGATTTTATTATTAAATGATTAGTATAAAAGGAAGGAGAGATGAAGAGAATTCTTCATCCTTCTATGCTTCCAACATAAGAGTGAAAGAAAGAAGAGAGAAACTTCATTTCCTTTACAATTTGGTCCTTCCACCAAAAGTCCACCATTTTCACCTAAAAATCAAAAGAATTTCCACAGCCACCAAGAGAGAAAAAGAGAAAAATGATATGGAGACTATGATGAGCTAGAACATCAAGTTAGATTCAAGAAAATAGAAGTTGGAGAAGAGAGAAAGTCATGTTAAAGTTTGGTTTCAAGAGAACAAGGTATGTATGTTAATGTTTTATGTTGTTTTTAAGTTTAGTAGTAATAGAAAAATATAGAAATGATTTTAGAGTCAAGCTTTATTATGGAAAGTATTATGTTTTTGACATGTTGATGAAGGAAGAAGTGAGAAAGTGAATTAAGTGATAAAGAGAAGAGAAAAACAAATTATTTTGGATAGAAAATAAGCAAGTACCCATGAACTTCTTTGTTATTTAAGGATTAAAATGTGAATTTTGTAAAACTATGTGGTAATTAGGTAAAATATAGAGTGAAATAATTTAGTATGTGAAGTAGGAAATTAAAACAAAAGCATAATAGTTGTGTTATGTGTTAGTGAAAAATACACAAAGTATTGAATAAGTGAAATTATGGAAAAACATGAAATTTTATGGAAATAAGGATTAAATTGAAAGGCTTGAGAAATATATGTGGTGGAAATAATGTAAGTGAAATACATAAAAAATTGATGTGTAAAATGAGATAATGAGATTAATTATGTGAATAAAGTGAGATGAGAAAGAAATTTATTTAATAGTGAATAGAGAACTTTTATGTTAAAATGTGATTAAATTGGAAAGTTATAAAAGTTTACAAGAAAATATTAAAAATTAAAGAATATAATGAAAAATACAATAATATATTAATATTGTAGTCCAAACTACAATTATTTTCTAAGTTGGGGGAATTAAGAGTTTGAATTCAAGAAATTTTATGTTAGAAATAGAAAAAATGAAGTGCATAACACTTAAGATGTGAAAATAGATATTGTGGTGAATTTAGGAATATTAATAGGTCTTGAAATATGCTATATGTGTTATTTAAAGTGGAGGATATTGCTACATGAAATGTTGTGTTGAGGATTAAATTGTAAAATATATAAAAGTGATATGTGAAATGTATAATGAGAAGTATGAGTGAGTTATGGAAGATTAGTAAATATGGATATAAGTTACATGTGTTAAAGAAAGTGGAAGATATTATAATGTGAATTACCGTTACAAGGACTAAATTATAAAAAGTGTAAAAGTAATGTGTATATGATACGATTTGCCCAAGTAGACGAGATAAGAACTATTGGGATATTAGTGGCACGCCATTAAGGAAAAAAAAATTAATGCACTTGTTGTCTTGCGCTTTAGCGCCTACTATTTCGCACATTGGTGCTTATCGTTCTTCACTTTGGTGCCTACTATTCTATCAGTGCACTTTAGTGCACCTCTATACCAGTTCCGCATATCCTAAGTGTTCTGTTTAGTCTATTGGGCCTCTGTTGAAAAGGTAAATGATTTTCATTATAAAGCAAAAGTCATCACTGATTAACAATTGAAATAATAAATCTATAAGGTGAAAATATAAGTAAATCAAATGTGTTTGAAGGAACATGAGAAAGATACGAAAGGTAAGATAAATGTGTAAAAGTATTTTGTAAAATAAATTATAGGGATTAGTGAAGACATTATGGTAATTTATATTAAGAGGTGAAATATGATATATGTAATAAAAAGAATAGTAAAACTTTAATGGTTGAATTTGATGACTTAAGGACTAAGTTGTGAAGTATTAAAAAGTGACTAATGAATATGAAAATAGGAAATTGAGATGAAATAAATTAAATTAGTAAGAAGTTAAAGGATTAAATAGATTTATCATGGGTACTTACTAAGCTGTTGGAAGCTTAACGTGTTATTTTCTAACGCGTAGGTAAAAGTTAGACAACGACATTGGATCCGAAAGTCGTCGACAACTCATCTCATTACATCCATCGAGCTTGGAAAGAGTAAGATTTAAATGTTTGGGGATAGATTTTCCATGTACTTAGGTATGTTTTAAAGTTGGGATGTTAAATGACTTAATTGTGAAACTTGACATTCGATTAAATTATAGAAGATAATTATATGTTTTTGAGATAGTACGAGGATTTAAAGAATGTTTGAATATGATGGAATATGAATTGATATGGTTTAGATTATTAATTAAACAAGGACTTAAAAGGATAACATATGAAGGACTAAAGTGGTAAATTAACCTAAATTAAAACTAAGTTCCAGAATGGCATTTTGGTATCGATACCAAGGGTAAAGTATCGATACTTAGAAGAAATTATAGATACTTAAACCAAAGTGTAGATACTTTTAACGAAGTATAGTATCGATACTTGGGGGTATTTTTCTTGAACTTTTTAACTTTGAAGCTTAAAACAGTATCAGTACATCATATGGTATCAATACCTAAGCCATAGTATCGATAACCCTATCCTGATATTGATACCTGAGCCTTGTTTTGTGTTAAATAAGCCCCTGAAACAAGTTTTTATTGAAAAAATTTACCCGGGTTGGTCCAATATTGTTAGATTACAATAGTAACCCCTTAATAGGTATTATATATAATCACATGAGGGACTGAATTAAATGATTTAGCCAAGACTTCTCTGGCACTCAAATATAGCATTTCTATATCTAACTAGGTAGTCGGGTCAGGTATAGGGGTGTTATAGTGGAGTTGTGCATATGTGAAATGGTTCACCCTATAAGGTAATCGGTATTGCTATTGTTCAGATCAAGATGCACGATGGGACAATTAGGACACTGTCAGACGTCAGGTATGTACCTGATTTAAAAAGAAATCTCATCTCATTAGGAAATTTGAACTCAAAGGGTTGTAGAATTAACATTGAGTCAAGCGACATTAAGGTATCTCGTGGGGCTTTCGTTTTGATGAAAGGTAAAAAGATTGATAGTCTTTATGTTCTAGAAGGATCAATGATTATCGGTGAAATCGAACATCCCTCGTCTGTTAAGGATTCAAAGTTGACTCATTAGAAGCGGAGACAACTTGGTAATAAGAGGGAAAAAGGTATGGCTATTTCGTATAAAAGAGGTTCTCTTTTGGATGCAGGTTTTGAAAAGATAGGGCACTGTGTTTGTAGAAATCAGACTCGGGTTAGTTTTGATTTGGCAGTACACAAGTCGAAGACTAGAAATCCTCTAGCTTTTAAGCACAACTTCGACTCAGTTAAATATCCTGCATAGTTTGAGATAAGCCTGTGGCAGGTTTTGGCGAAGAAGACATTGTGCAAATATGAGTCAATGTGGAGATTTTTGGAGTATGCCTTGCATTTTGGTCAAATTAAGACACAATTAGAGAGTGACATCGCAATGAGTAGAAGCTTCTCATCTCGACGAGCTACCAATGTCATGACGATAAGAAGACCGTCGTCTCGACGACACGACACCATCTCGTCTCGATAACGCGAATTCCACGTCACGATGTGGCGACATGTCATGCAATTTTTTTGGTTTTCTTCTCTGAGTTAAACTCTGATTATTTGTTTCATTCAAACTCTGATTAGTTTAGATTATTTTAATATTATTTGACCTAAAAAATTAGCTTATAAATAGGCCCTTTTCCACCCTAGAAAAATAACTCATAACACATTTAGGTATTAGCTTTTACAAGTTTTCAGAGAATTTTGTGTTTACGTTTCAAGTGTTCTTATTTCAGGTTTAAGGGTTTAGTTTTATCTCCATCTTTGTACTCTTCGTTTTTGTCATTATGGTGAAATTATATTTGCCCATGGTTTTTATCCTCTTTAGAGGGTTTTTCCACGTAAAATATTTGTGTTCAATATTTTCAATCTCTTTGTTATTTTACTTGTTCATTGCTTAATCGGGTTTATCCCCAATAGGACCTTTTGTTGGAACATATTTATCAATTTAACAAACTAAGAATACGAGTTGAATAGCTTTAGACGTGTTGGACATTGTCCTTAAGTATATTTCGTTGTATAGTGTATCCCTTAGGATTCAACAAACTCTTTTATTAATCAAAGGATAACAGGGAATAAGGAAAACTAAACCAATTAAACAGTCGACTAAAATTGGAGAAGAAAGACTTGAGAAAGTAGAGAGCGTTTGAAAGAGAAAGTAAAACAATTCTTAGGTTGAATGATTCTGAAGTGGAGTCATGCATGATATTTATAAGAGTTTTATTGGCTAAAAATAACAAATGTAAGTGGATTGAATTAATTAAAAAATAGTTTGAAAATAGTTCAATGAATCTAGACTTGACTAAAAATAGGTTCAATCGGTTATGTTATTGTTAGTTTGGCTAAATATAAATGTTACTAGTTAAGAAGTACTTTTCTTAGACCTAAAAAGTTCAGTAAAAAAGAAGTTCAAAAACAGAAGACCTCAAATATACTTTACATTAACCTTTTGGGCCCAATGCACGAGTCCACCCTCCCAACGCGGTTCTTGCCTAATAAAGTATAATAGCTTATAAAGGATGATATCAAAATCTTTTCTAAGAATATGAAATTTGATTCTTTTAAAATATCTCAATTTTTTTAAACACTTTTACCATATTTAAACCTAATTATACTACCATATTGATAGTGGAATAATATTGAATTTTATTATTAAGTTTTTAATATTAAAAATATTCAATTTAGAGAAAATTTTAGTTATTCGATTTTTTATTTATGTGTGATCATAATATTATAGATTTTACATGATGTTAATAATTTGTTTTATATAGATTGTGATTTCTCATGTATTTTTTTATATAATTCTTAAATTACTTATAACTTTAGTTCCTTTTGGTGGAAGATATTATACAATTAAGTGAGTTGGAATTTATGTGTTTCTAAAATGTTACAATAATAAAAATGTCAACTGTGATCAAATTTAGTCGACAACTTTAATTATTTTTCATTTATATAAATTATCTCAAATTTTGAATATTTTATTACAGTTATTCAATTTTAAATCTTTTATAAATTTTAAAGTTAAATTATTACAAATTAATATAGAGAAAACTTTGATATAATTTCTCAGGATATTCTAGTATATATATAAAGTGAACGCTAAACCCACTCTAAATGCTAAGAATATAGGGTAAATTTACTCCACATCACTCAACTCTGGGTCATTTTCTTTTTTGGTCATTCAATTTTTTAAAATTGATTAAGATTTTTTTATTATCTATTTCCATTAATTGCAATAATGGGAGGTGACATGGCACTTGAAAATTTAATATAATAAATATAATAATAAATTTATCCCTCAATTTTTACATGTTATATTGATTTCGTCAATTGTTTTAAAAGTTAACCTTAAAAATTTTACAAATAATTTTAATTTGATACTAATTCTAAAAAATTTAAAGAAACATATAAAAATACGTAAATATTTTCAAAACAACAATGATAAATTTTAGAAAATATAAAAATAAAAAATAATTTTGAAAAGAATAATATATAAAATTTTAAAATATAAAAAAATACATAAATAATTTTTAAAAAATAATCATTTTAAATTTTATAATAATATTAAACAAAAATAATTATTTTAAATTTAAATTTAAAAAACCCAAACCCCCTCCCCCCTCTCCCTCTCTCACATTTTGGATAATTGCTCAATCTTGAAACTAAATGAAGATATCCAATTTTATTTTTTGGTCTGTTCATTTTCTTTATGGTGTACTGCAGTTGACTGGCTAATCATGTAATTGCAGAAAGTGCTAGACTGCTTGATGGGCTGAGACTACCCATAAGAAGATTGCCACACGGAATTAGGGCCCGTTCTCCATTCCATCTGTGATGGACTTTTCTACAAAAAAGTCATATTCTCTAAAAAGTAATAAAGAACAGGTATCAGTGGGGAAATTTTTTTAACGTTTTTTAAGTACTTTTTCACAGATGAAAAAGTAGAAAATTTTAGCTTTTCTCAGTGTAAAAGGACTTTTGGCTGGTGTTTTACCTTTTTAACCTTATTATTTCTTCTTCCAAATAAAGTTAGAACACTTCTCTTTTTTTTTTTCTCTTTTCTCTTTTGTCTGATTTTTACTCTGGTTCTTTGTTCCTCTTATCCACGGTGAGTTTATCTTTTTCTTATCTTTAATTGTTCATTATGCTTTAATTTTTAGCTATTTTCTGATTGTTTGATTTTATTATGGAAGGGCCTTAAAACTTTATTTGTTTATTTATTCATTTTCTCTGCAGTTCGTGCATTTTTTGCCTGCAATTTTTGAAAGCAGTAATCAGTCTTCTTCTCTTTGTTCCCTTCACTAAACTTTTCTTCAGTGAGTTCCTTTTTTTTTGTGAAATTTTGGGTTAGATTTGCGTTTTTTTTCCTTTTTTGGTTCGTTTGTTTCTGTTCTGTTTGGTTAGATTTGAGTGTTACTTCTTACATAACAAATAAAAATAGATGGATCCTTGATGGCACATTCTTTAAGTTCTTAACCCCTCCCCCTCCCTCTTTTTTAAGTTTGATTTTTACAGAGTCCACAAACGACTCATTTACCTTTAAAATTAATATGAACGTTGTGTGTTTGCAGAGGTTGTTGGCTCTGTGATATCAATTGTGGGTCTATTCATCTACCCCGTCAAAATCCAATGGTTTGAAAGCAAGTAAGAAGAAGCGCTAAGTATTTGTAGCTGAGCTGAATACGTGAGCTTTTCTTTCAATTTGCAGTTTCAAGAAGTAAACTTTAATTGTAAAGACGGGTTCTTTCTAATTGTCTGATGTTAATTAATAACTATATATATATTTTAATGGAAGTAATTGTGTGTTGAATGCAGTCACCGAAAGGAGATATAAGCTATTTGCAGAAGTTCTTTTTGATGTATGTGGGTGGAAGGTTGCCTCTGCATCTTCAAGAAGATTTCTGTGGCACTGCACTTCTTAGGTATGTTCCCACTTATTAGCATCATTTTTTTAGCTAGTGCTGCAAATTAACCGAATAAATTGATAGCATGTGAATAAGGCCATCATCAAATTCTTCATACATGTCACTCCTAGTTTTGTTGTTGGGATTTCGGTTGTGATTTTGTAAATGTTGCTTGAATCGTGACTTGTTGAATCTATGGTTAAATTGCTTGAATGCCATCAAACATGTACGCTAGCAAATATGATAATGAAACAGGTCACTTTCTATGTAGTTTATGTTCAGATGTCAGGCAACGACAAAGGTCTTTACTTCATATAGTTGTCAGTAATTAAATCACACTCTCATTTTACCCTGTCTAATAAGTTGCGAAATATGGATGATGTATTAGGTAATGTAAAACTTGGGGCAAGACTTGGGGCAACTGTAACAACATACCCACTGCTGGTCCTAGTGAAACACCCCACACCCGGCCCACGAGCCTGAACCGGATCTGGTATGTTCCTTAAATAAATCGGTTTTCAATGTTCTAAATGACTTAGAGAAAATTTGTGTAATTTTAAAAAAAATTGTTTTGGGTTGGGCTTAATTTGAAACCTATTTAATAAATTCTGGAAATCCAACTTAAATAAGGTGACAAAATAATTTTTGGGTTTATTATTTTAAAAGAAATAAATTTACTTATCTTTAATCAAACATAATTTGTATCATATTTAAATAAAAATAAACAGGAATAAAGAAAATCCAACTGGGCCTTATGGCCTTATTACATCATTCAAACCCAAAATAAAGTACTAAAATTTCATAAAGTCCAAATTCCAAATAATTTCTTCAAGCGATGCATGGCCACCTTTAGCTCCTGCCGACCCAGGTCCATTACTTTTGCTCATCACTGAAAAATAATTCCCCAACGGGTGAGTCAACAGACTCAATGTGTACATAGTACTAATTTCCAACAAATCGAGCATACAAGTCATATCAATATCATGTTCATACAAAATAAAGGATGATGCAACCCAAATCCAAACCTATTTGTCCATCCGCTACACACCACCCGTACCAACCTTGTACAATCGCGGGGACTACTAAGTCGACCCTCCATCCGCTACACACCATCGAAGCGATCGCTGCGATCGGCGTGCTCATCGCCCCCACTTATGTTGTGTCATTAGACATCGTATTCACTGGATGTAACCGAAGTTACCACTTTTCACTTTATGTGACCGTAGTCACCACTTTACGTTGGTGAGACCGTAGTCATCACCTTCACTTTCTTCCTCCACAAATATCCCGAATGCCCCAATTATTTCATAACATATTTCACATACTAAATTTTCATTCATGTTACTAATCACATGTTCAAAATATATCACATTCACAATCCTATCAAAAGTAGGAAACGTGCACTGGTACTCCTTACCACATTTGTGGTGCTTAGCCACATTCACATACTGTTACATATTTACATATCTAATGATTGCCATGCAATTTATTGAAAGTTAGTAAGAGTACACACCTTTTTCGCTTAATAGTTTCCGTGAATTCCGTGAGAGCGATCTACCGATCTAGATCTTTCACTCCTATATTCGGCCATTAATTAAAACATATAAGTAAACCTATTTGGTCTTAAAACCAAATCCTACTAGAAGTAGAATTACTTACCTAGTTGCCGAATTGATTTAATCAAGTCCCAACAGTTGCTAGAATTCCTCTTCCTTGAAATCGGCTAATACTAGGTATGTAACCATGTCGCTTTTCGGTTTTTGAAATAATGGAAAACACTTAAACAAATTATGCCTTGGCCGAATATCCCTTACCTTATGATGGGATTCCAAATCAAGAGGATTCCTTTATAAGCCTGTTGAAATCCTATAACTTCGTGTTAGATTAGATCTAACTTTGAAAACGTGAATCATAATCTTTAACCACATATTTATATTTATAATCCTTACCTTAGATCCTTAGATTTCCCGAAAGATCCCCTTTTGATGTTGTGGATGATTGCCTCTTTCTTAGAATCCACAAAGATTCACTTTTAACAAAGAGAACGGAGAAGAAAATAGAAGAAAAAGAGAGGATTTTTGCTTAATGAAAATTCGGCAGAGAGGGGTTTTGCCTAGGAGAATTTCTGGAGAGAGGAAGAGGGAGCAAATGTTGATGAGTAGCCCTCCTGTCCTCCTTTTATAGCCAAAGTTATCACCCTAGAGTCCTTTACTTGGCCACCACTCCTCTTTTGATAATATTATCTCTTTTATTTAAAAGATAAAAGCCTTTAATCCATCAATTATCTCCTCAATTATCTCATTAGAAAATAATCCTTTATTTATCTCTTATTATTCACATATTTATGTGAATAAAACTCCTTTATTTATCTCTTATTATTCACATATTTATGTGAATAAAACTCCTTTATTTATCTCTTATTATTCACATATTTATGTGAATAAAACTCCTTTATTTATCTCTTATTATTCACATATTTATGTGAATAAAACTCCTTTATTTCTCTCTTATTATTCACATATTTATGTGAATAAAACTCCTTTATTTCTCTCATATATCCAAGTTTCCCGAAATGTTCAAGTTTCCATTTTTGGATCATTTCCAAAAATGTTTAGGTTTCCAAAATGTCTAAGTTTCCAAAATGTCCATTTCCATTTCCATTTTCATTTCCATCTCCATTTTCATTTCCATTTTCATTTTCATTTCCATTTTCATTCATTTCTAGGTTTCCAAAAGTATCAAAAATTTATTCATAATACTTAAGACTTGTCATTTCATACAATTGATCTGAAAAATGCATAGGCCCTTCCTAGGATGTTACAGCTTCTACCCCTTAAATAAAATTTCGTCCTCGAAATTTCCTAACTAAACAGATTGAGGGTATTGCTTGTCGCATTGTCTCTTCCGCTCCCACGAAGCTTCTTCCGATCCATGATTGCGCCATAACACCTTGACTAAAGGCACCGACTTCTTTCGTAGTGCTTTCACGCCACGTTCCAAGATCTGAATCGGCTCCTCCTCGTAGGATAGATCCGCCTTAACTCCACTTCTTCAACAGGGTACCACATGAGACGGATCCGATCGATAGCGACGTAGCATGGACACATGAAATACGTCGTGCATTTGATGCAACTCTGGTGGCAACTCCAATTGGTATGCCACCGCCCAACTTCGCCGGTGCCAGATAGGGCCCTATAAACCTTGGGCTTAGCTTCCCTTTGCGATCGAACCGCATAACCTTCTTCCAAGGTGAGACATTTAGAAACACTTGGTCTCCTACTTCAAACTCAATTTCTTTCCTCTTAAGGTCTGCGTCACGACTTCGTCTTCATCGAAGCTTCTTTCAACCGTGCCCGAATTAATTCCACCTTCTCCTCGCTTTCCGCCACTAACTCGGACCCAAAACGCGGCGTTCTCCCTAACTCGGTCCAACAAGTTGGTGTTCTACATTTCCTTCCATACAATGCTTCGTATGGTGCCATCCGAATGCTTGCACGATAGCCGTTGTTGTAGGCGAACTCGGCTAGAGGCAAGTAATCTTCCCAACTTCCTCGAAATCCATCACATAGCCTCTTAGCATATCTTCCAACACTTGTATAACCCGTCAGATCATGCCTGTCGATTGTGGATGAAAAGTCGTAGTGAAGTCTAGCTTAGTGCCTAATGCTTGATGAAGTGCTTTCCAAAATCGAGACGTAAACCTTGGGTCTCTACCAGAGATGATCGACATCGGTACCCCGTGTAGCCTCACGATCTCCGCCACATATAACTTGGCTAACTTTTGAAGGAATAGTCGATCCTCACAGGATAAAAAAATGCGGACTTGGTCAAACGGTCCACTATCACCCATACCGAGTCCTTCTTAGTGGGCGTAAGGGAAGCCCACTAACTAAGTCCATGGTAATTCTTTCCCACTTCCATTGGGGAATCTCAATTGGTTGAAGCAATCCTGATGGGACTTGGTGTTCAAATTTTTTACTTGCGACATGTCAAACATTTCCCACAAATTCGAGTCACCTCTCGCTTCAGTGTCCGACCACCAAAATTGTTCCTTAGATCTCTATACACTTTGATGCCTCCGGATGCATAGCATAAGGACTACCATGCGCTTCCCGAAGAATCCTTTGTCTCAACTCCTTATCCCCGGCATACAAACCTTTTCCTTGTAGCACAAGACTCCTTCATCATTGACGCCATAATCCTTTAATCCTCCTTGCAGCATTTGCTGTAACTTAGTACTTAAGTCCTTATCCGCCAACTCTGTCCCTCTTTCACCTCCTTCACTAGGTTGGCTTGACTTGTAACTCGCCAACAAAGCTTCCGTCATCATACAAACTTAAGTGAGCGAAACAAAGCCCTTAAATCCGACACAACCTTCCTACTTAGGGCGTCGGCTACCACATTCGCCTTGCCCTGATGGTATTCTATCGAATAGTCATAATCTTTTAATAACTCCACCCACCTTCGTTGCCTCAAGTTCAACTCCTTCGAGTCAACAAATACTTAAGGCTTTTGTGGTCCGTGTAAATTCACCGATCTTTCTCCATAAAGGTAGTGCCTCCAAACTTTGAGGGCGAAAACCACCGCCATGAGTTCCAAGTCATGAGTTGGGTAGTTCACCTCATGCGGCCTTAACTGTCGAGATGCATAAGCGACTACCTTTCCTTCTTGCATTAGCACACAGCCTAACCCTGTGTGCGAAGCATCACAATATACTACTGAAGTCCTTACCGCCTCCTACCAATGAATTAACACCGAGCTTCACAAGACCTTTTAAGCTTTTCAAAGCTCTCCTGTTGCTTATCCGTCCACACAAACGGTACTTCCTTCCTTAGTAACTTTGTCAAAGGTGCGGCTATTGACGAGAATCCTTCCACGAACCTTCAGTAATAGCCCGCCAAGCCTAAGAAACTTCTCGATTTCAACCACCGACCTAGGTGGTTTCCAATCCAATACCTTGCTTCGATCTTCCTAGGATCCACTCTTATTCCTTCTGCGGATACCACATGTCCTAGGAACGCCACTTCCTTGAGCCAAAATTCGCACTTGCTGAATTTGGCATAAAGCTTCTTTTCCTTAACACTTCTAACACAACTCGGAGATGCTCATCGTGCTCCTCCTCCGCCTTGGAATACACCAAAATGTCGTCGATGAACACCACGACGAATCTATCCAAGTAGGGTTGGAAAACCCTATTCATCATATCCATGAACGCGCCCGGTGCGTTCGTCAACCCAAACGGCATCACCACAAATTCAAAATGACCGTACCTTGTCCTAAAAGCGGTCTTATGAATATCACCTCCTTCACTTTCGCTGATTGATGATACCCCACCTTAAGTCGATCTTTGAGAACACAAATGCTTCTTTTTCGCTTGGTCGAACAAGTCATCTATCCTTGGCAAAGGATACTTGTTCTTGATGGTCGGTTTGTTCAATCGACGATAATCTATGCACATCCGCATAGTTCCATCCTTCTTCTTCACAAAGAGAACCGGTGCTCCCACGGAGACACACTGGGTCGAATGAACCCACGATCCAACAACTCTTGGATTTGAGCCTTGAGCTCCACTAACTCCTTTGGTGCCATTCGGTAGGGAGCGATTGACACAGAGCGCTCTTCTGTAGCAAATCTATTCCAAATTCCACTTCTCTATCCTCAAAGTATTCCGCAACTCCTCCTAAATACATCCTCAAAATCCCTTACTGTTCTAACTCCCTTAACACCTTCCTCTTCTCCTCTTAACGCACTCACGAAGGCTAAGAATGCCTTACATCCTTTCTTAACCATTTTCTCGGCCTTCGCGCTAAAACTACGTTAGACAAGTAGTTCCTCCTTTCTCCGATCATCACTACTACCTCATCTTCCGGGTTCTTAGTTCCATACGCTTAGCCGCACAATCCAACACGGCTCGATGCTCTACTAGCCAATCCATTCCAAGTATAAGCTCAAACTCTCCGAAGGGTAATTCCATTAAGTCACCAAAGTTCGCTCCCCGAATCTCTAGGGGTACATTCCGAAAGATCCTATCTATCCTCACCGCTTGGCCTAAAGGGGCTTACTACGCTTATCCGCCTATCGAAAGTTCGAGTCTAGGCCTAGTATTTCAACCATACTACATGCAACATAGGAATGAGTTGAGCCCACATCAATAAGAGCAAAATAGGGTCTGTCATGAATAAAGAACGTGCCGGTTATAACATCCGCGCGCTCCTCTTTCCTCCCGGCGAACCGCGTAAACCAAACCCGGTTGCCTTGCTTCGGCGTTAGCGCACTCTCGCCCCGAGCTCCACGGCCTCTGCCACTACCTCTGTTGGCCGACCCACGACCTCTTTGAGGTCGCTTTGTCCGCCTCTACCACTGGTTAGCATTCTCCGAGTCTGGTTGGCTCTCATCTAATAGCTTGGGGCAATCCTTAATCATATGGTCCTTGGACCCACACTTGAGACATCGTCCCGCTTTTTCCAACACTCTCCCCGTTTCCTTCCACAATGTTCACAAGGGCGAAATTGCCACCACATACCACTGCTGACTTTGTGGCTGTCAACTCTAGGCCTCTTGTGGCCTTTTTCCGGATGGCCCAAAACCTCTTTTGGGCTTATTTCGCCCACACCGCTTGGTGGCGCCCTTAATTCCTCACCACTTTAGCCTTTTCCACCAAGGCGAGAATTCCCGCTCCCGATGCGGTGCTATCAAAAGTCTCAAATCGTCCCTAAGTCCGTCCTCAAAACGAACACAAGCGTTCATGCTCGACGCCACTACTCCTCGGGCATATCGGCTCAACCTCAAGAATTCCGCTTCATATTCGGTGATGCACCTACTTCCTTGTACCAACCCCGAAAAAGCCTTCCTTTGCCCATCTATATACCGTTCCCACATACTTCTTCTCAAATGCTTCCTTAGCATATTCCTGTGTCGATCTTCCGCCGTGGCACCGTCCCGAATCGGTTAACCACCATTGATACGCTTCATCGCGTAACGATGCCGCCATCCCTTTCAACTTCTCCTCGGGGTCAAGTCGAGCTCATCCATGATGCGCTCGGCTTGCTTCCAACCAAGACTCACCATGATCGGGTGCCACTTCCGATACTCCTCTAAACATTTCACTCCATTAGCACGGAGCCGCTCGTGCACGACTTACGATTTCTGAATTGTTTCTCCGCACCACCACCAATTCCAAAACTCGCAACACGTACCGCGACACGGCATCTTCCTCATCGAGCCTCGCGCTCAACATTGACAAATTTTAGGGGTGATGGTGGTGGTGGTATCTCATTGTCGAAACCTTGTCCCGATCTAACGCTCATCCTTCCTCTACCTCTTCCACGACGACCACGCCCTCTTGAGCTCATTATCGATTTAGATCCGATTAAGGAATTTTATGTATTAGTATTCTTGTTTCACTTATTACCCATGATGATATCTTATGAAGAAGAGTTTAAGAGTGGTTCTTTCGTATTCATACATGCATACAGCCTTGTATTCATTCATTCATCCATCAACAAATATGAACTTTCGCTCATTCAAAGAAACGTTGTAATTCTTGTTGTTGTTTTCGTTATTTTGCTTTTCCACTACCTGTGGGCATTTTCGTAATTTTATCCTACAGGGTATTTTCGTAAATTTCCAAAAATAAAAAGTTCCTGGTGATTTTGACGAAAGTATTTTGGTACTTCTAAAGTTCCGGGAAATTTTGGAAGAATTTTGAAATCCAGGGGTATTTCTTAATTTTTGATCTCGGGGTATTTTGATAATTTTTCCAAAAATCAGGTAAATTTGTAAAATTTATTAAGTTAGGATATTTTCCAAGATTGTAAAACATTGAGGGTTCCTTTGAGAGTTACACTTTTCAAAGCAATGATATTGTAAAAATTTTGGAAATCGTGGTCGCTTTTGGTAATTTTGTAAGTTAGAGCAATTTTGTAATTTTCCAAAATCAAGATAGTTTGATATTTTACAAATTAGGGTTTTTTGAACATTTGATAAAGTAATGAAATTTTGTTAAAACTATGGGTGGTTTGGTCATTTTATAAACCAATGGTATTTTTATTTATTTTTTTTTAGAAGAAAATGTTGTAAAATAGTTCTCATAAGTTTCTAAGAGTTTTAAAACTAAATTTTGGTTATACATTTTTTTACTTTTTATAAAAGAAAAACGGCTAAGTCCCTTTCGGTTTTATTCTTTGTGTTTAGCCTATGACCGAGCCCTCTTGGTCGTAGGTGAACCAAAGCTACGCACTGAGCAGCAGATTCGAATGAAGAGGAGGTGAGTCACGCGGATCGCTTAAATACCAAGCTCTCACCGACCTTTCTAGACATGCGCATGCAGGTTGCCACACCACCGAGCCTTCTGAGTTAGGGCGAACCGGCTACGCACCAGGTAGGATACTCTGCGAAGAGGAGGTGAGTCACTAGGATCGCTTAAATACCGTGCTCTTCCGGATCCAATCCTAGACATGCGTCATGTGGGTTGCCACACCCTAGCTTAATAACTTAGTCATAGGTTTGTTAAGTTCATTAAGTCTTATGAGTTTCAAGTGTTTGAGTAGTCTAATCCTAGGGTTCAAGTTCCTATCACACTATTCTACGCCCATGCCTTTGCTACCCTTTTACAATTCATAATTCACATAATCACACGATGGTTAAAGGTACTTACTCGTGGATCATGGTCTGAGACTTAGGTGCCATGCCATAAAACCTGCTTATTTCAAAGAAATTCATTTGGGCTCGAATTGAAAACGTTTTGGGCCTTGAGCCCACAGCCGAGAGTTTTAAAACGGGCTCGATATCAATCTGAAACACCCCACACCCTACCCACGAGCCCGAACCGGATCTCGTATGTTCCTTAAATAAATCGGTTTTCAATGTTCTAAATGACTTAGAGAAAATTTGTGTAATTTTAAAAAAATTGTTTTGGGTTGGGCTTAATTTGAAACCTATTTAATAAATTCTGAAATCCAACTTAAATAAGGTGACAAAATAATTTTTGGGTTTATTATTTTAAAAGAAATAAATTTACTTATCTTTAATCAAACATAATTTGTATCATATTTAAATAAAAATAAACAGAAATAAAGAAAATCCAACTGGGCCTTATGGCCTTATTACATCATTCAAACCCAAAATAAAGTACTAAAATTTCATAAAGTCCAAATTCCAAATAATTTCTTCAAGCGATGCATGGCCACCTTTAGCTCCTCGCCACCCGGTCCATTACCGCTCATCACACGAAAAATAATTCCCCAACGGGGTGAGTCAACAGACTCAATGTGTACATAGTACTAATTTCCAACAAATCGGCATACAAGTCATATCAATATCATGTTCATACAAAATAAAGGATGATGCAACCCAAATCCAAACCTATTTGTCCATCCGCTACACACCACCCGTACCAACCTTGTACACCGCGGGGACTACTAAGTCGACCCTCCATCCGCTACACACCATCGAAGCGCGTCATTGCTGCAATCGACGTGCTCATCGCCCACTTATGTTGTGTCATTAGACATCAGTATTCACTGGATGTAACCGAAGTTACCACTTTTCACTTTATGTGACCGTAGTCACCACTTTACGTTGGTGAGACCGTAGTCATCACCTTCACTTTCTTCCTCCACAAATATCCCGAATGCCCCAATTATTTCATAACATATTTCACATACTAAATTTTCATTCATGTTACTAATCACATGTTCAAAATATATCACATTCACAATCCTATCAAAAGTAGGAAACGTGCTGGTACTCCTTACCACATTTGTGGTGCTTAGCCACATTCACATACTGTTACATATTTACATATCTAATGATTGCCATGCAATTTATTGAAAGTTAGTAAGAGTACACACCTTTTTCGCTTAATAGTTTCCGTGAATTCCAGTAGAGCGATCTACCGATCTAGATCTTTCACTCCTATATTCGGCCATTAATTAAAACATATAAATAAACCTATTTGGTCTTAAAACCAAATCCTACTAGAAGTAGAATTACTTACCTAGTTGCCGAATTGATTTAATCAAGTCCCAACAGTTGCTAGAATTCCTCTTCCTTGAAATCGGCTAATACTAGGTATGTAACCATGTCGGCTCGGTTTTTGAAATAATGGAAAACACTTAAACAAATTATGCCTTGGCCGAATATCCCTTACCTTATGATGGGATTCCAAATCAAGAGGATTCCTTTATAAGCTGTTGAAATCCTATAACTTCGTGTTAGATTAGATCTAACTTTGAAAACGTGAATCATAATCTTTAACCACATATTTATATTTATAATCCTTACCTTAGATCCTTAGATTTCCCGAAAGATCCCCTTTTGATGTTGTGGATGATTGCCTCTTTCTTAGAATCCACAAAGATTCAAATTAACAAAGAGAAACGGAGAAGAAAATAGAAGAAAAAGAGAGGGATTTTTGCTTAATGAAAATTCGCAGAGGGGTTTTGCCTAGGAGAATTTCGCAGAGAGGAAGAGGGAGCAAATGTTGATGAGTAGCCCTCCTGTCCTCCTTTTATAGCCAAAGTTATCAGCCTAGGAGTCCTTTACTTGGCCACCACTCCTCTTTTGATAATATTATCTCTTTTATTTAAAAGATAAAAGCCTTTAATCCATCAATTATCTCCTCAATTATCTCATTAGAAAATAATCCTTTATTTATCTCTTATTATTCACATATTTATGTGAATAAAACTCCTTTATTTATCTCTTATTATTCACATATTTATGTGAATAAAACTCCTTTATTTATCTCTTATTATTCACATATTTATGTGAATAAAACTCCTTTATTTATCTCTTATTATTCACATATTTATGTGAATAAAACTCCTTTATTTCTCTCTTATTATTCACATATTTATGTGAATAAAACTCCTTTATTTCTCTCATATATCCAAGTTTCCCGAAATGTTCAAGTTTCCATTTTTGGATCATTTCCAAAAATGTTTAGGTTTCCAAAAATGTCTAAGTTTCCAAAAATGTCCATTTCCATTTTCATTTCCATCTCCATTTTCATTTCCATTTTCATTTTCATTTCCATTTTCATTCATTTCTAGGTTTCCAAAAGTATCAAAAATTTATTCATAATACTTAAGACTTGTCATTTCATACAATTGATCTGAAAAATGCATAGGCCCTTCCTAGGATGTTACACCTAGTGTTAAACTTTGACAGAAATGCTAGTGTTACAATTCTTCTTTGAGACATCCCTGTTGAGGGGATAGTCTAGTTTTTGTAATTAGTTTAATTATAAAATTAAAAACAAAAACAAAAACAAAACCTATTCCAACCAATACCAAACCTAATTCTTCTTTTATCATATATTCCTTTTTCATCTTGGTAAGAAATATATATATATATATGTACTTTTTATGCGTTCGAATTAAGGATGATTTGCACAAACTTTACTCTTTTCCAGAAACTAAATGAGGTTGCCAACAAATTTGAGTTTGTTTATGCTTAATTGGTACATTTGGAAGATCGCACCGAAAGCAGGATCGCTAACTTAATTAACCACTCATTAAGCTTCCTTAATCACATTAACCCCATAACAAGAAACCACTTGAGATTTGATTTAACGCCAAAAAATTTATGCCTACATCATGTGCTTGCTTTTACTTGTACATAATATATTACATCTTTAGAATTAATCTAACTCTAATTCTTTTTCAAATCGTATTTGGTGTTTGACTTTTAATATATAATCCTAAATTTTCATTTTTTATATGGAATCATATTTGTGAGTAGAATTTTTAGATTTTACAGACAGTATTGAAGTCAAGAGATTGACAAATATTTTATATGAGTATATTAAAATATTAAAAATAAAATCACTTGACAAATTTTTAAAATAACTTATGAAATAAGATATATATATATATATAACCAATATATCAAATATTAACCATTTATATATTTATAGGTAGTCTTGTCTAAATTTCTACTTTTTCTCCCTTTGTTGTTTTTATGAGCAGTGTTTTTATTAGGAGCATTGGCAAAACTTGGGGCAATCAGAACAACATACCCACTCGCTGGTCGTCAAGGTAAACTTTGGCGAAATGCAAGTGTTACAATTCCTTGTTATGTCCTTTGTCTTGCACCAACACTTTTGAAGCATATTCTTACTTTATTTGTTCTCTTAAACACTTGAACAATCTCGGCTTCAAGCAAAACAAACAGGGTTTTTAAGTATTATTGTTTAAGTATTGTTACAAAGCACATTTTATGGACAAAAATGCAAATTTTATATTCTTTTATTAGCATGCGATTTAGTTTTTGTGAAGTAAGACTGGTTTAGTGCAAATTAGCTAGGGATTAACACCATTGTTGGTGTCGGGTCCATTTTTGGTAAAATTAATATTAGAGGAAAATATTTTGATACACATGTAAACAAATATACTTATGTGACATTTGATTTTCTTGATTGCTTGGCTGAAACGAATCTGTTTGTATACACAATAGATGAGTACTTCAGCGATTGAAGTTAGTGGTGAAAAAGTGAAAGCAATGTGGGATAAGAGATTGACAGAAATATTTTGTGATATTTGTATTAAAGAGATATTGAAAGACAATAGGCCTGGTACTCATTTCACAAAAGATGGATGGTTGAAAATAATGACCAACTTTGAGAAAGAAACGGACAAGGGTTTTTCACAAAGACAACTTAAAAATAGGTGGGATGCCCTAAAAAAAGAATGGAAAGCTTGGAAAAAACTTAAAGGCGAAGATACTGGTCTAGGGTGGAATCCTATAAAAAGAACCGTTGATGCATCGGATGATTGGTGGGAGAGTAGGCTAAAGGTACACTAATAATTCTGAATATTTTTGTTTTTTTTTCTTTTCTATGAGGTTATTGATAATTACTATTATTAAACTATCATTTTATATGTAGGTTGTGCCTAAAGCTCAAAAATTTAAAACATCGGGCATTGATCCTAAATTCGAAGGGAAGTTGGACCAAATGTTCATGGGGATAGTTGCAACAGGTGATAAAGCATGGGCACCTTCTTCTGGTACACTCCGTAGTGATTTTTTTGAGGATGTTAACAATGAAATACCTGAAGAGAATGAAGAAGAAAATGTGAGAAATGATGTTCGCATTTTAAATGATGTTCACATTTCAAATGATGTTCACATTTCAAATGATGTTCAAATTGATGGAAACGGTCAAAAAAGAAAAAACCCTGAGATATCAAGTTCACATTTTAAAACTGGAAGAAAGAAATCCTCAAAGCAAATTGGAGGGGCTGCAAGATTGTCCAGTCAAATAGAAAAATTATGCAATGCAAATTGACAATATGAGTCAAGCCACATCTAATTTGACTCTGTTATGGATCCATATGGTATTCCGTAAGCGGCAAAAGTGCTCGACAAAGATGTCGGAAGAAGTTCCGTGCTAGTCCGCTATACTTTTTGCACTTAGATTATTGCTCAATAAGGACAAGCGAATTATGTTTTTATCAATTAATCCCAAGATTAGAGCTTTGTGGCTTAAGACAGAAATGGAGGAGAGTTGAAAATTTTCTGATCTTCTAGTGTTTAGAGATATCTATTATGTGACTAAAAAAAAATGCTAAACTAGTTTTATCAATAGTTATTTATGTTTGGTTTTTGGATATTGAATTTATGTTTTATCAATGGCTGTTTATGTTTGATTTTTGGATATTGAATTTATGTTCTACTTATTTATGTGTAATCTACTTTTATTAATAGTTGTTTATATTTGGTCTTTGGATATTGAATTTATGTTCTACTTATTTATACTAAATTAGTTTTATCAATAGTTGTTTATATATGATTTTGGATGTTCAAATTTTTTCACAGGTGATGAGTATAGTTGAGAATTACAGCGGTGATGAAAGTGATGATGAAAGGGAAAAGAAAGAGATTTTACAACGCATAGAATGTTTTAACTGATTATTTGTTGTTGCATCTTCTTCCGTGCAATTATATCACGAGAAGTATATATTGAAGCAACCATGCATGAATTCAAAACAATCAGGTGAGACATGGATCCGAGAGATCCTTGACGGTCACGAATCATGTTGTATGATTAATTTTAGGATGTCTAAAATGGTATTCACAAGTTTGTTGAGAGTTTTGGAGACAAGATACAACTTGCAAACTTCAAAACATATCTTCTAGTGAAATGTTGGGAATTTTTTTATACATCTTGGGCACCGGTGCAAAAGTTTCCCAATGTCGAGAAAGATTTCAAAGGTCTGGATCAACAATAAGTCGATACTTTGCAATTGTGCTTGAGAAAGTTTCAAGGATGGCCACTGATCTAATTGCACCCGAAGATCCTTTTTTTAGCTCAATACCCGAACAAATACGTAATGATTCTAGATATATGCCGCATTTTAAGGTTAAAATTTAATTTTATCTTATTATATTTTTAATATTTTTGGTCGACTAAAAATATGCACGAGACTAATATGATTATTTGTTCAGGATTGCATAGGTGCAATTGATGGTTCTCATATTGCAACTATTCTTCCACCAAATGAACAAATTCCCTATATTGGAAGAAAATGTATCCCTACTCAAAATGTTATGGCAGTATGTGATTTTAATATGTGTTTCACCTTTGTCATGGCTGGATGGGAAGGATCGGCACATGACACTAGAATATTTCTTGATGCAATTCGAGATCCAAAATACAAATTTCCGCATCCACCAAATGGTTAGATATTTTATTTATATGTGATTTTTAAAAAAATAAAGTATAAGTTCTTTAATTGATAATTTTTATTAAAAAAATTATTGAACTAATTGTTTGTTATATTATGACATGCATGAAAATATTATCTTGTTGATTCTGGATATCCTCAAATGAAAGGTTATCTTGGACCATATAGAAGTCAGCGATATCATTTACCTGACTTTCGTAGAGGTAGACCAGTATCTGGTAAAGAAGAGATATTCAATCATTCACATTCATCATTACGTAGTGTGATTGAACGAACTTTTGGTGTTTTGAAAAAAAAAATGGGCCATTTTAAGGGATATGCCAAGTTATAATTTTGAAAAGCAAATGATGATCGTTGTTGCTACAATGACGATACACAATTTTATCCGAAAACATGTCGGTCGAAATGATGCAGATTTTATGGAATACGAAGATATTAACTTGGCATATGAGAATACTATTGATTCAGAAAATGCGCATGGTCGAGAAAGTGATGATGATGACGACGACGACGATGATGGTGGTGATGATGATGGTGAATCAAGCAATTCAAGTGGTTTTGAAATGGAATTAACAAGAGATGCTATAGCTTCTAGTTTAATGAATTCACTTTAAATTGTAAATGCTATTGTAAAATTTTTAGTATTTATATTTGGTATATAAATATTATCCCATTTTGAAACTTTAATCCAAATATATATAATATTTTAATTTGTTACGTTTATGTTTTCTATGTTATGTTAATATCTAATATGAGTTTTACAAATGTGTTAAAAGCATTAAAAATAAAAAAATAATTTTTAAAATAATACAATTGTGTCAATATCTAATTACAAATATTTAATTATTATATTTAAATATTTAAATATAGTTTATATATTCTAATTAAATTTAATAAATAATTAATATTAATTACTTAGAAATATTTAAAATTAATATTATATATTAAAATATTAACAATAAATTATAATAAATTATTTTTTTATATTTTTGCTAAAATATCATAATATTAACTAATTTGAACATTATTTAAATATATATTTGTTACTTTATAATATCATGTCTAAAATAGACATTTTACTTCTCAAAAGCACTTTTTGACAGCAATACCAAACACTTAAATTTTTCAAAAGCACTTCTCAAAAACACTTTTCCACAGCACTTCTCAAAAGCATTGCCAAACTGGCCCTTAATCAAACTCACAGCATCATATGCATGCTTCTTTCCTTGCCAATAAACACGGGAGACGGTGGTCGGGGGGTTTAATTTAATATTAATATATTTATTTTATTTAATATAAATATAAATATAAATATTAATATTAATATAAAATTTATTTTTTATTTTTATTTAAAAGTAGTTATGTATTTTTATATATTTTAAAATGTCAACAATCATTTTTTTTTATTTTTTATATATTTTAAATTTATTATTATAATTTTTGGAAATATTTATTTATGTTTATAATTGATCTATATTTAAGTGAACTGTGATCTAGTTTACCCAAGAATATATAGACATGAGAAACGAAAATACAAACTAATTTCACCTTATTAGATTGGCTACAATCTTACGAAATCTAATTTCAAAGCCAATTAAGACATAAAAGCAGTAGTTGTACTTGTAAGCACTTCACATGCACCAAAAGGTCGAGCTAGCTAGTTTACACGACATCTAAGCCTCTTGAATTTGACTAGAAAAAGATAAATGACGATAAATATAATACAGAAATAGGAAAAATGTTACGAAGATTTAAGAGTTAAATTATATTTTATTTTTTCTATTTAAAAAAAAAGTAAATTAATCTCTATATGTAATAAAAATAATAAATTGATTATTTTTATTAAAAATTTTATCTTAAAAATTGTTATGGTTGATAAAATGACACATGATGTACCATTTGTACCTCATGCTGATATATTAATTTTTTGAATAGAAAAGACAAAATATAATTTAATTTTTAGTACATAGATCTCCATAATACCTTTATCAAAATGTTAAAAGGTGATAATGGGAGGGCAACATGTAATCTCATCTTGTGAGGTAAGTGAAGAAGAAACAAAAATAGAGATATTGGGGGCATATTTTCATTGTAAGTAAGAGATACACTAACACTGCTCAATTGATCACGTCATGGATTTGTTTTTAGTAATATAGACTAGTGGGGTTTAAATAATAAACACAAATCATTCTTTTATATTCAATTGGTTAGGATGAGTAAAATATTTATTTATTTATTACGTTTTAACAAATTAAAAGTGAAAAATTCACTTAAAGAAATTATCATTAACGGTCTGAATAAATAGATTTGATCCTTAAAATCATTCAATCACATCAAATTTCTACCAATTTATTCCATTCTGCTTGGTATGTTGGATTCAACATCAAAAAATATTTATATTTTATTTTATCTTTTATAAATAAATTTTACTTAATACGAAAGAGAAGAAAAAGAAATAATTTTTTTAATAATTTTATTATAGCTTCCGATTATATCTGTTATTTTTTATGTAATGTTTAGAACTACTCATAGCTAGAGCTGATCGTGGGCCAAGTCAGGTCTCAACTAAATTTTAGGGTTGTTTTTAGGCCTAGACCCGGTCCGGCCCAAAAAATGGGCCTAAAACTTTCTCCAGACTCGACCCAAATTATAGAAGCCAAACCCGAGCCCGTATTAAATTTTTAGATTATTTTATTATATACTACAAATTTTAAAAAATATATAATATATCAAATACACTTAAAAAGATTAAAATAAATATTAAAACAACAAACAAATTGAAAATACATAAATATTTATACTAAGATAGTTGCAACTGAAATAGTAGCAAGATTACCAATACAACATAAGTTCTACAATATTCAAATGATATTAAAAACAACAGCGAAATGAAATTAAAAACGATAATGAAACAATAGTAAAAACACACAAAAAAAACAACACCCAAACAACAAAAATAAAAGCAAAAGTAGCACCAAAAACAACAGGATATAATTTTTTATTAAAAATAGTTATTTTATTCATGCCCGAGCTAAAAAAAAATTTTATCCAAGGCCTGACCCATTTAGAAAACGAACATTATTTTTTATTCAAGCCCATTTTTTAAATCTATATTTTTATCTAAACCTTATAACTTTTCAAGTCGGACTGGACAACTTAATCCATAATCAAATCTATCCATAACTCTTTTCTAACTCATAAATTGTGTATTATCTCCTATCCTTGAATTACGCATATTCAAACTTACTTTTTAAAACTAATGTAATAATAATATAATTTTAAATAGAAATGGGAAATAAAATTATGATTAGATATGGGAAGTTTGTGTCCGTGATTGAAGAAAATATAATTGAGGTTGAATAGAGGCACGTGGGGAGATATAGAAAAAGAACAGGAGCGCGGCTTCCATGAAGCAGAGCAGACTGCCAAAAGTCAAAGACGGAAAGGCAGCAGCGACCAAAGCCAAAGAGAAGGCGTGCTCCTCTCACCTGCCTAATTTCTTGGCTTTCTCATCCACACAATTCTTCTAAATTTTTATTTCACGTCAAATATGATACACCAATTCTATTATATTTTAGTATCAAATTTTGATTTTGTTTCTCTTATAAATATTTAAAAATACATAAATTTGAACTCCATGTAATGACTTGATGGTCAAAAATATTCATTACCTTAAATGTGATTTGAGTTCGGATCATATTAATCACGTTGACTCATTGTAATTCATAAAAATTTTATAAATAAAAGACAAGCTGAACATTCTAAATTAAAGAGTGGTTGTTAGGGCTGCCATGAATCTAGATTTGATTGATTGTATATATATAATATCCTATTGCAAATATTTAAAAACGTGTAGTTTTGATTTGAAATGTCCAAAGAAAGAGAGTAGGAGCAAAAGTTGGAATTAGAGTGAAAAAATGGAAGAATTCAAGAACTTTCAGTTGAAGTTAGGTGGATGTTTCAAATGCAAATAAAATAAAATACCTTGATTTCTTCTTCTAACTTGGAACCAAATACGAGGTCACCCTCTTTTCATAATAATAAACCACTAATACATCTCCTTATAATATATTTGCTATAAAACAATTAAGTTACACAATTTTGGGGATAGACTTTGAAATGGAGGTTTAGGAATGTAGTGATGCCTATGGTTGATTTCTTTTATTCCTATGTTTCTCATTATTTCTCTTAATATTTATAGAAGAATAAGGGTTTGGAGTGTGTTCCGAGTACTTCTTTAGTAGAGTTTAATTTAGACTTGGATTAGAGTATGATCTGAATGCATCGCGATATAAAGTTGGTGTGCTTGGTAAGTTAGAAAAAATTAATGAAATTGGATCTAACATCAGGGGCGGAGCCAAGGGAGTTGGTAGGGGGTCCAGTCCCCCCTAAAATGAAATTTTCTTCATTTAAGCCCCTTTACGATTATTAAGATTTTAAAATGGTAATGGTAAAATTGCACTTAGACCCCTCCAAAAATGGTAAAAATTTGATTTAATCCTTTAAAAATTATAAAGATATATACTATTAAAATGATGAAATTACATTTTTAACTATCATAAAAATATATAATTTAATTTTGATCCCCCTAAAATTGTTTTTGACTTCGCCCCTACTAACAGTTGTCCTTAGCATTATCGTAATGTCTATTATAGCGTAGGGTGTTAAGGTATGGGGTATAATAATTCCCCCATCCTCTCCCTTTTTGATCTTCAATCCATATTGATTTAGAAATGTTAAAGCTTAAAACTAATTAAAATCTAAATCTAAATTTTAATTATTTAAATAATAAATTTAAATGAAATATATTTTTCAGAATAAAAAACTTTTAAGTTAATAAATTTGGAAATTATGATATTTAAATTTTAAAATCCAAAATCAAATACAAATTTAACTTTCTAAGTGATAAAAAAAAGTTTTATGCAATAATATTGTAAAATTATGAAAACAAAACATTATTATATAAAAAAACTTAAATATTAAAAACTCTCTTAAAATAATTAAAAATAATTAAGTTTCTAATATAAGATCACACTCATTTGAGGTGTTTTAATTGAAAAATAACAATCAATTAAGCCTTTAAACCTATGTTTACCATTGAAGCTCCAACAAAAGATACATGGCAGATGAGGATGACTTTTTATTGGGGACTTAATTGACTTTTCAATTATTTTATGAGTTTTTTTTTAAAAAAATATCTAAGTTAAAAAATTATTTAAAAAATATAAAAAATATTTTAAATTTAAGCTATATAACAATTTTTTTAATATTATAAAAAATTACACTAATTTCTAAAAAAAGATTGTGAAAAATTTCAAAATCTAATTTTTCAAATGCGAAGAAAATTCCAAAATGTTCTAAAAATTCTAAAATAAAAATGAAAAACTTAAAAAAAAAAAAAAACCAATCAATAATAAAACATTTATGAGAATTTCATTAAACTATGCATGAAAAAAATCTAACTTTTTTCTAATAACTAAGCTGCTCCTTTCTTTGGAGAGCACTCTCGAAAATTTGGCCCTTCCTCTGTGAGAACATTCTCTGGTCTGTAGGTAACGGTAATACCATAAAGTGTTGGAAGGACAATTGGATTCATGAAGTTGGACCTTGGATAAATCTTATTCCGTCACGAGATAACCTCGATGAAGATTGTCTCCTCCAGGATATGGTAATTGAGGAGGGCTTGTGGAACTTATATTTATTGTGGGTTTGGTTGCCGAATGAGATTATAAGTCGTATTATTAGCATTCCTCCCCCACACCCTTGCATTGGGTTGGATAAAGTCACTTGGATGGGAACTTTAACAGGATCTTTTACTATCAAGAGTGCTTATAAGCAGATTAAAGGAAACTTGTGGAATTTGAGAGATGAAACTTGGAATATACCGTGGAAGTATCAAGGGCCGCAGAGGGTTTGAATGTTTCTTTGGTTAGTTCTTCAGCATCGTTTACTCACGCAATGTAACGACCCAAAATTTACGGGTATCGGAAAGTATATTTTCGGGTCTCCATTTTTTGCAAAACGGATTCGTAAATATTTATTAAAAATCTTTACGAAGTTAGTTGTGTGATTAATTAGGTTTTGACCAGGTGAATTAGCTTAAATTATGGATAATTAGGTATAAGGAGTAGATTGAATATAGTGTAAAAGTTTAATTATAGATTAAAGGAAAAGTGAAGGGACTAAATTAGTAATTAAACCATAACAAGTGTATGGTAATAAATGAATACATATGTACTAATAATATACACATGTATAAAAAAATAATAAATAAGTATTACTTAGTATTTAAGTATAAATATATATTATATTATATTATATTATATTATATTATATTATATTATATTTTAATAGTTTAATAATAAAATAAACAAATAAAGTAAATAAAAGAAATAAAAGAATAGAAAATGAAATAGAAAGAACAGAATAGAAAACGAAACAGAGAAGGAGAAAGGAGAAAGAAAAGAAAAAGCAAAAATTAGGGTTTTAAGGTTCCAAGTTTAATTGGTAAGTCAATTTAGCCCTTTTTCTTGTAATTTTGATGCTTTTAGAATCCTAGAACAAAATACTACTTGATTTATGTTGAAATTTTAGAAGTTAGTGGATTTTTAGATGTTGTTTATGTTGAATAAATTGAAGTATTAGGGGTTAAGTTGATAGAATTTCAAGTTAGAATTGAGAAAAGGATTGAATTGTAAAACAAATTATAAGTTTTGAATTAATAGGGACTAAATTGAGAGAATTTTGAAATTTAGGGTTTTATGGTGAAATTAGAGAGTTAAGTTTAGTTTTAAGTGGAAATAGAATGAAAATAAAGAATAAATTGTGAAGAAAATGGAATTAAATTTGATTAAGGACTAAGTTGAAATTTAGACAAAAGTTGAATGAAAATTTAAAATATTCAATGTGAAATTGTATTGTATTGATGATTTTTAATTGTTTTAATTCCGTAGCTAACGTTGAGCCAGAGACCTCGGCTAAAAAAGAAAAAGACAAGATTAACAAGGAGTAACTCGAGAATTACAGTTTGTATTTCTATAATTCGAAGCTAATTATTAATTGTCGTATTTATTATTACATATATATGGTAAGTGAAATTGAGGTGAGTGTTGGTATTGAAATGTATTGAATTGAATTGAATTATGAGTATATGTGTGATTATTTGAAATGTATATTGGTTGGAAATTGAAAAGTGATTTGAAAACCCTATTAACTGTATCGGGCTGAGTCGGATATAGTTGGCATGCCATAGGATTGAAAGTGTTCAGGGATACTTCGACCACGAGTCGATGAGACACTGGGTGTCAAACTATTACTTTGGATAAATTAGATGAGGTACTAGGTACCAATTTACTTCGGCATGGCCGATGAGACACTGAATGTCAACTTATTACTTCGAATTATCCGATGAGGCACTGGGTGCCATACTGGTGTGATTTGGTTGGATCCGTGTATCAGCCAAAGTCCGAGTCGTGTTAATAGGGGTAAATGAATGAATTGACAATAAGTTTGATAGTGAATGACATTGTATGTGAAGTGAAATGGACAATGAATTGAATAGTACAAATGAAAAGCATGAATCATGGAATTCATGAAATGGAAATTGACATTGAAAAATGAATGTGAGAATCAAAGTTGAGAAAAGTTATTGAGATAGTTTTTGATGAGAATTGAATGTGTGATAATGATTTACATATGAATTGATTAATTGAATGAATTTGGAAATTACATGAATTAAATGTGCATGTTTAATTATTTTGTTTTAAAGTATTCGGATTATAGAAATACCACTAAGTTTATACTCAGCGTACGGTTTGTTTCTGTGCGCAGGTTAGGTTAAAGTTAGATCGTTGAATCAGTATCTAAAGCCGATCCCGAACTCAAAGTGGTGAAGTATATTTTTCTTTTGGTAATGGCATGTACCTAGGGTGTCATATGTTTGACATTTTGGGAAATGATTGTAAATATGTTATAAAATGATACTAGGTACTTTGTATACATGAATATATGTATGACAAATTAAAGTATAAAATGATATGTTTAAGTTAGTATATATATATAAGTATGCAAATAGGTCAAAATTTAAGTTAAATTGGTATGAATTAGAAAATGGTTTAATTGTTAACTTGTAGAATTGTTTTGATAATATGAATAGAGTATCAATGAGGGTACTTTGATTAGGTCCTTAGATTGATGAATTTGGCATGTATTAAAGGTATTCGAATGTGTTTTGGATTGGTTGAAAAATTGAATTTAGAGTTACTTGTTGTTCAAGATTTACAAGGTTGGTAAACTTGATGTATAAGGCTCACTTTGAGTCCACACGGCCTGGCACACGGGCGTGTAACCAGACCGTGTAAGACACACGGCTAGCACATGGGCGTATGGTTCGGCTGTGTGTCCCCTGCATCCTAAAAATTTAAAACAGAACGCTCAGGAAATTACACACGGGTAGAGGCACGGGCGTGTGTCTCAGACCGTGTGAGGCACACGGCCTTGCACACGGGTGTGTGGCTGGCCGTGTGGCTTAAGTCAGAGACTTACACGGGGTCAGACACGGCCTGAAGCACGGGCGTGTTTAAGGTCACACGGGCGTGTCCCTGAACCACACGGGCGTGTGAGCCCTGTACTTAGGAAAAATTTTGAAATTTCATGAAAAATTTTCTAGATTTCCGATTAAGTCTCGATTTGTTTCTAATACGTGATTTGGGCCTCGAGGGCTTAAGAAAGGGACATTATGATTAGATTATGATGTGTATGTTATATTATTATATGGTTGTTCGTATTTGTTCTGAATTGTCCGGTAATGCTCTGTAACCCTGTTTCGGCAACGGATAATGGTTAAGGGGTGTTACACGCAAGTGGAGAGGCTTAAGCGCAGTTTAACAAACGATGATCATTACATGATCTGTAGAGCAATTCCAGAGGATACCATCCATTTGATCAAAGACTGTAGGGCAGCAAAAGAGGTCTGGTCGCTTATTGTTCCAACAGAGAAGTAAGCCTGGTTTTTTTCCTGGGACTTTGCAGGAGTGGCTCATGTCTAATTTGCAAAATAACCAAAAAATCGCCTCCGATGAGGTAGTTTGGTCAACTTTGTTCAACCTTGTCATGTGGTGCATTTGGAAGGATAGGAATATTATTATTTTTCAAGGAGTGTCATGGAGCATTGAAGAGATCATCAAAGTTTTGTACAGCTGGGCAAAACAATACACTTCCATGCCCAAAGGAAATTCTAATGTGAAACAAAAGATGAGGGTAGAGACTATCTTGACAAACAGTTGGATGAAACTAAGAACTGATGGTTTTGTCAAAACAAATTTAGGCCATGCTGCTACAGGAGGGACTTTGAAAGACAGCCACAGAGATTGGATCATCGGGTTTTGTCGACAGGTGGGGAAATGTTCAATACTTGATGCTGAATTATGAGGTATCTTGGATGGCTTATCATCAATGCAAGGAAAACAAGGAATTAAAGTTTTGATACAAGCTGACAGCTTGGATGCTATTGAAGCAATCCAACTTCCGGAATCAATTCCCTCAAGGTCAACGATAGTCAGGCGCATTCACCATCTCTTGAAGAATATAAAAAAATGGGAACTTAAATACATCCCTAGAGAAGAAAACACTGAAGAAATTCGAATAGCTAAAACAACCTTTAATAGGGAAGAAAGGTTGCATGTGTATAAAGATAATCCCTTTAGTATAACTGAACTAGTTGTATCTTTTCTTTTCTGTCACAAAGAAAAATAAAAAAATAAAACATGCTTTGAGACCATAAATATGAGGATTCCTCATTGTTTTGAATCATTTGATCGTGGTTTTAAAAAATAAATAAGGATTAAATTAGTGCACAAGTCAGAACACTTAAAAAACTTTCAAAAATAATTTAGTTAGACTATTTTTATTAGTTTTTTAAATGTTTACATCTTTTCCCACTTAATTAGAGTTTCATTATTTTTTTTTTGTAAGTTTTATAAATTTTCATTAATTTTATTTACTTTTAATTATTTTAATAAATTAAAGTTTCATTATTATTTTTAATTAATGTTTTGATGATATTTTATTTTTTATTTTTAATTCTTTTATTTATAAAATTAAATAATTATTGCAAATATCATTAATTGAAAGAAAAATAAAAATAAAAATATGCTTATAAAAATAATTATTTGTAAAAATTTTTAAATATAAATATAATTATTTGATATGAAAAAAGTTAAAAAAAAAACATCATATTATCTTTAAGTAATAATTAAAAAATAAATAAATAGAACACATGATGTTTTTATAATTTCATTAGCGCTTGCGCTTGTTCGGGGTAAGGAAATCTAAGAATGAGAGCATGGTATAAAGTTTGGGCCAAAGTTTTATGTAGCCACCATCCAAAAATTGAACATTTCTTAAACAAGAAGCAAGTAGAAAATTTTAGGCATTGTTACTTTGGACATTGTGGTAAGTTCTAGAATGTTGGGTGTTGAGGAGATAATCTAATTTAAGGTTTAGTTTGATAAACGCTTTTGTGCTAAAAATAAAATCACATCAGTTTATGACTTTGTAATTTGTCTTTATTGAAGTAGATTTTATCACACAACTACTAACATGCTTGCGCTTCGCTCTAAATTACAGATTTATTTACCATCAACTAATATTTACTTCTTAATTTTACCCTCTTTTTTTCATATTGGATCTTCATTTTTTTTTGTTTATTTTAATTTTAAAATTTGATAATTTCTTTTTTATAATTTTGTCAAGGCATGATGATATGGCACTCTAAAGTTATGCCACGTCATCACCTAAATTTTCTTTTATAATTTTTTTTTATATAGATAGAAGATCTAGAATCTGAAATAGTGGTAAACAAAACTCAAATTTTGAATTAATCGAATCGAGCTATTAGGTTTTTGAATCAACTTAAATAAGTAATTCAGTTTTTTGAGTTCAAGTCAAGTTGAATTTTGCAACTTAAACAATTCGAATAACTTGAACAATAAAATGGTTTAAACACCCATTCAATCTCTATTAATTTTGAAAATGAGCAAACTTGACTTGTCAACAAATTTATGTGCTAGCTCATTGCCAACAAAATTTCAAATTGACTTGTTTAATTTCTTTAATTTAACTCGAATTTCATTTTACTCTACTTGATTAAAAAAATTATTCAAATCGAATTAGGATAATAAAATATGTCTCATCAACTTAAATAATTTGGATTTTTTTTATCGAGTCAACTTGATTCAATTGGATGCTTACTAAAAAAAATTCATCGGGTTTCATTCTCTAACTCTCTTGTACTCATCATAATAATAATTAATAATGTGCAATACCCAAATTAACCTCGACATTATAATTTATGCTTGGGCTGAGCTGTTGGCTAAAGGATGCCTATAAATTTCAAATTGAGCACTCATTGACTTTGGGATAACTTCTAAAGAGAGTTATAGATTTTACATTTCAGATAATATATGAATCAAATAATTATAAATAAGTATTTTTAATTAATTTAAGACTTGGAAATATTTTAAAATAATATCAATTGGTTATATCAAAAGCATGATTAATTAAAACTAACACTTTTTGGGACAAGTTTATCGAATTTACTGAATTACCAAAGGAGAGTGAGATTTTACGAGAGAGTAAAAAAGTTGTTACAGAAAGGACACATCTAAGAGATTATAAGCCCTTGCTTAGTTTTAGTTTTGTTGAGAACAAAAATTGGTAATTGGTGAACATGTGTAGATAATAAAGCACAATAGGGCACAAATCTCCATTTCCTCGGTTTGATGATTTGTTGGAGCAATTGAATAAATTAATTGTTTTTTAAAGATAAATATTCCTATCGGGTGCCAATCCATCATATTAAAATTTAGCTATTAAATCAATAGAAGACAACTTTGAAGACACGAGATGGACCTTTCAAGTGTTTCATGAACAAAATATTACGATAATTTATAAGAAACTTTGTTGTAGTGTACACAATCCATAGCTATACTAAAAAAAGACAACATCCAACATTTGCGAGAGGTATTGACGGTCTTACAGCAGAACAAACACTATGCTAATTTTAAGAAATGTAGCATTATAACTTCAGAGTTGTTATTATTGGGGTTCATTGTTAGTGCTGATGGTGTTCACATTAACAAGGATAAAGTGAAAGATATTAAAGAGTGGTTTAAGGTTTATGATTTATTCACCATTTCAGCATGAGCATTGTAACACTCATATACCCGACCTGATCATCGGGTCAAGATCGGGTTGTTACATTTGTTGTCGAAGCAACAACAATCAAATTCGTTTTTATTTTGAGTATATATTTAATCAATTTGATCAATTTATGCTTTCGATATGTCTTAAATAATTTATGAGTCTTATACGAGCTTATTATATAGCTCTCAAAACAGTTTAAGAAGGAACAAGGACTAAATTGTAAGAGTTTCAAAATTGTGGAGCGACGTCACAATGTCGGGGGTTTCTCACCACAACGTGGCTTCTCCGTCATCACAATGAGCACTCTGTTTCACATGTTATACTATATCACACATATCATTAACATATGCCTATTTATAATCTTAAGTCTACATAATAAAATATGATATTCAATCAAAGATAGTCAACCTTATAAAATTAACATAATTATCAAAGTTTTACAATTAAGTCCATTGGAGGACTTGCACTTTCTAAAATAGTTTACTATTTTATGTATCTTTCATATTTATTTCTAAATTGTGCCAATCAATTTAATTCTTCATTACTTTTAATCAAGGTTTCCATATCACATCAATTAATAATTATTCACTTATTATTTTATCAATTCGTTTAAACATTCTCACAAGTATTAACCATTCCATCACTTGTAACCTTTTCGTAACATTTCAAATTCATTTCATATTTTTATTATTAATTTTCTTTTCTTTTCCTCCTCCTCCTCCTCCTCCCCATTCCACATCTTATTAGTATCTTTAGCTTTTAGTATAACATGCTTATGTGTAACATTAACTATAATTCCACTATTTAGTTATGTGTTCATATTAAAGTTATCCACTTGTGTCATAGTCACTAAATTATTTATATCTTGAGCTACAAAATTTCAGAATTTCTACTTTATCCAATCAATACAGTAAATTCTTCAAAATTTCCCCTATTCTGCTACTTAATAGTTTCTTCCTTTCTTTACTAAAAATTAATTATCTCTTAGTACGGGGTTCGAATGGTGTTTCCGTTCATTTCTCTTAAAAATAGAAATTTCAAGCCCTAATAATTTTTGTACAATTTTTGATGATTTTCCAAAGTCAGAACAGGGGAACCCGAATCCATTCTGACCTTGTCCCACAAAAACTAATATATTTCAAAATATACAAATTCGTTTCTTTCACTGTTTCTTCCATACAAAACTAGACTCAATAAGATTTAATTTCTTCTTTGATTCAATGTCTAAATCAATTTCTAAAATTTTTGGTGAATTTTCAAAGTTAGACTACTATTGCTGTCCAAAACTGTTTTAGTGCAAAATGTTGATAACCAAGTTTGTAACACTCTCCTGTCCTTTCTCTACAATATTTTCCATCACTTCCTCTTATTTCCCTTCACTAACACATTCTACTATAACATCATTTTCATGTTTTTTCAACAATATCAAACTTAAAAATATATTGAAATCTTGATGTTCTTACCTTGTCATATTGATTTCAAACTTTAACTTGTTTTTTTTCTTTTCTCCAACTTCTATTTTCTTAACTCTAAGGTAATATTCTTATTCCCCATAGTCTCTTTATCACTTTTCTCTCTTGGTGGTTATGGGAATTCCTTGAAATTCTAGGTGAAAATGATGTATTTATAGTGGAAGGACTAAATGTAAAGAAATGAAAACTTCTTTCTTCTCCCCAAGGAAGTGGTGTGAGAGGATGGAAGGAAAGATGAAAGAACCTTTTTTATTTTTTCATATTTTCTTAACTATTAATTAATAATAAAATATTTTAAAAAAAATAAAAATAAAATATTCAAACCAATCAAATTTCAACACTAGTCCTTTAATTATCATGATATTTCCATGATAATTATCCTGATTGAGAAATGACCATTTTACCCTTCAACATTCTCCACAATTCATTTCTTGAATCATCACTTAATTTTGCTAAAATTATAATTTAGTCCCTCATACTTTTTCTACTTATTCAATTTGGTCCTTATTCATCCATTTTCCTTATTTTTCTAGATCCTTCCACCCTTAAGATATTTGCATTATTAGCCCATTAACTTTTTCATATTTATACTTTAACCTCTCAAATTCTAGATATTTACACTTGGACCTCAAAACTTTCCATATATTTATGATATAGTCCCTACTTTAAATTAATGTATCACATCATACTTCTCAATTAAATCTTCTTTAACATCACTCAACTTCCTCTTTTATAACCTTCATTTCCTTATTTCACTTTATCGAGAACACAATCTCGATTTATCACTGCTTTTATAATGTAACAAATTTTGGGGTGTTACAAGCATGATTCCTATTTACTTATTTGTCAATGAAAGGAACATTTTAGTGGAATGAAGATGTTGAGAGAAATTTCAATTTCATTAAAAAGACTCACTAATGCTCCAGTTTTAGCATTGCCTAGCTTTGATATGGTTTTTGAAGTGGTGTCATGCTAATAAAGTAGCATTAGAGCTGTTTTTTCACAAGAAAAGTGGCCAATAGCTTTCTTTAATGAGAAGTTGACTTACTTTCAATAGAAGTGGTTTATGTAACACCCTAACCCGTCTCCGTCACTAGATTAGGGCTACGGGATATTACGACAGTAAACAAATTCGATTATTCATATTCACAATACAAAAATCTATTTAATCATCCTAAATTAATAGCCATTTATCATTCACAACATACATAAAAAAACGAGATTTAAATCGAGCTTCTGGAACCCTAAAATCAAGTTAGAAACAAGTAGGGACTATTCTGAAACAAAATAAAAAAATATAGAAAAACTACAAACAGGGGTGTAACACCCCAAACCCGGCCTAGACGTTATGGCCAAATCCGAAGGAATAACGTGAAATGGGTTGGAAAACCGTTGTCGCTAAGTTCAAATCTTTCTGGTTCATTAGCCTTTATCGCTCTTATCAGTTTCAAAGCTCTATTTCATTTGGCCATTTGGAGATAAAACGTGTTTTTAGCGGAAGCTTATAAAATCGTTAAGTTTAGGCAAAATCATTCGATATTTTTAGAAATCATGTTTTTAGATAAAAACAGTTATAGTGAAAAGTAAGTTAAATCCAAAAACCCAAAACAAAATCCATATCGTTTAAAACAGTTCAAAGAGTCCCAGAAAACACAAACTTTCAAATCGTAACGCAAAACTTAAATAAAAACTAAAACAAATAAAACAGTTTTGGCGAGTGGTCACCGTTGAGTCCTCCACAGCACCGATCCGCCTAAGACTGTCGGTTACCTGTACAGACAAACAGAAAAGAGTGAGTTTACGTAAACTCAGTATGTAACCTCACAGAATTAAGCATGCACACAACAGAAAATCAGAATCAGACAGATGTAGATTTGGGCTTAAGCCCATTACAGATACAAATACAGATACGGATATACAGATCAGAATCAGATATCAAATGTCCTACCCCAATCCTCTACACACCATCTCCGACCATCCCTACACACCATGTGGGGTTTAAAACACCCACCCAGCCCTACACACCACATTGTACCGATGCGGTACATAACAGATTAAGTGCAGCCAAGCTGCCAGAATATAGGTGATAAACGCCTTTCAGAACACTTCCTCCATATATATATATATATATCATCCCAACCCCAATATCAGATACAGAATATTCAGTTTCAGACATACAGATCAGCCATGCTTACATGCTTATATACAGATATAACATGCATATACTATCATACTCAGTACAGAATATCAGTCAAACAGATCATACAGTTTAGGGCTTTGTTAGCTCTTACCGACCTTACAGTAGGGCCACAGTCATTTGGGACGACCCGTGCAACCATAGGAAAAATTTCAGATAAATGGGCCCACACGCCCGTGTAGGTTGCCCGTGTGGGCCCACACACCCAGATTGGCTTAGCCTATATAGATCACACGGCCTAGCCCGGTTATCACACGCCCGTGTGGCGTGCCCGTGTGGGCCCACACGCCCGTGAGGCCCACACGCCCAATTCGGTCTAGCCCATGTGGCCTACACGGTAACACTCCAGCCATCACACGACCGTGTCTTACGCACGGCTTAGCCTTCGTCGATCACACGACCGTGTTGTAACACGCGGCCTACCATACGGGCGACTACACGCCCGTGTATCGTTGACAATTTACAATTTTAGCTTTCGTCGAATCCCGTTTTTCTGCGTTTCGAGTACACACCTAGTATCATTTCGATGCGAAACCGCTTCCGAGCCTTCCAAGACCTACAAACAGAACCCACGCTCTAGTAGCAATGATTTACGAATTCCACGATCCTAAAACTGAGCAACGCTCAGAACTTACCACCGCAAAGACGTCTACACACGAAAGTTAAACCGTCGAATTGGAAACCCCAAATTCACCGCCTTCACCTACACAACTATTTGCAGAATCAGATTCCTACAATAATCGCTATGCTACTACTATAAAGTAAAATAGAAAGCTTACTGAACCCGCGCATATAACAGTAGTACAAACAAAGGAATCAAACGGAACAGAGAAACCAAACTCACGCCAGAAAATAGAGGAACAAAGAAATAAAATCGACAGAAACTTTGAAGTGAAGCAAAAATCGACGCCAATTCCAAAAGAGGAGAGAAAACCCAGAACACATAACCATTGAAGCAGATACACAATTGTGTCAAAATTTCATAGAAATAAAGATAAAAATTTTGGGGCATTACAACTCCACCCCCTAAAAGAAATTTCGACCTCGAAATTTACTTGATCAAAACAACTGAGGATACTGTTGACGCATCGAATCCTCAGGTTCCCAAGTAGCCTTCTCGGTGCTATGATTCCGCCATAGCACCTTCACTAAAGGAATGAACTTCCTCCTTAGAACCTTAACATCGCGATCCAGAATCTGAATCGATTCTTCCTCAAAGGTCAAGTCTGGCCTAACCTCAATCTCCTCAACCGAGACGACATTGGATGGGTCAAAACTGTACCGCCTCAACATCGAGACTTGAAACACATCATGAATATGGTCCAGCTCAGGGGGCAGCTCCAACTGATAAGTAACTGGTCCTACACGCTTCAGAATTCAGTACGGTCTAATAAACCTAGGGCTCAGCTTGCCCTTCCGATCGAACCTCATAACTTTCTTCCACGGAGAGACCTTAAGAAACACGAAGTCCCCCACAGAATACTCAATCTCACGTCTCCTAATATCTACATAAGACTTCTGTCTGTCAGAAGCCACTTTCAGTCGATCTCGAATCAGTCGGACCTTATACTCAGTTTCAGAAACCAACTTAGGCCCAAAACTCGCCATTCGCCTAACTCAGTTAAGCACAATGGAGTACGACACTTACGACCATACAGAGCCTCGTAAGGTGCCATCTGGATACTAGACTAGAAACTGTTATTATAAGTGAACTCGACTAACGACAGATAATTCCTTAAACTACCTCGAAAATCAATCACGTAACTCTGGAGCATATCGTCTAGTATCTGAATCACCCTCTCAGATTGACCATCGGTCTGATGATGGAATGTAGTATTGAAGTCCAACCTTGAACCCAGAGCCTCGTGCAATTTCTTCCAGAACCGAGAAGTGAAGCGAGGATCTCTATTAGAAATGATCGAGACAGGAACCTCATGCAGTCTTACAATCTAAAAAATATACAACTTCGCTAGCTTCTACAGAGAGTAGTCAGTTCGAACCGGAATAAAGTGAGCAGACTTGGTCAATCGATCCACGATGACCCAAACAGAATCCTTCTTAGTGGGTGTCAAGGGCAACCCATTAACGAAATTCATAGTCACTTGTTCCCATTTCCATAAGGGAATCTTGATTGGCTGCAATAAACCCAAAGGCAACTGGTGCTCTGCCTTAACTTGCTGGCACGTCAGACATTGAGCCACAAAGTCAGTAACCTCACGCTTCAAACCCGACCACCAGTATAACTCACGAAGGTCGCGATACATCTTATTACCACCGGGATGCATAGCATAAGGGCTACTATGCACCTTCCTCATAATCGACTGCCTCAGATCCACATCGTTCGGTACACAAATTCGACCACAGAAACAAAGTACCCTATCATTATTCAGTTCAAAATCTGAAGTGCTACCACTCTCAACCTGACGGAACCATAAACTTAAAGACTCATCCCCAAACTGCTTATCTCGAATCTACTCAATCTAAGTCGGCTTAACTTGCAACTCGGCCAACAGACTCCCATCATCAAACAAATTAAAGCAAGCAAACATCGCCCTCAAAATAGACATCACCCTACGACTTAGAGCATCGGCCACCATATTGGCCTTTCCAAGATGATATTCTATCGTTCAGTCATAATCCTTGAGCAGCTTAATCTATCGACGTTGTTTAAGGTTCAACTCTTTCTGAGTAAGGAGGTACTTAAGACTCTTGTGACCGGTGTAGATGATACACCTCTCACCATACAGATAATGCCTCCAAATTTTTAGTGCAAAGACCACAGTCGCCAACTCGAGATCATGCGTCGGATAGTTCCCCTCGTGTGTCTTAAGCTGACGGGACGCATAAGCCACAACCTTACCATCCTGCATCAGAACACATCCCAAACTGACATGCGACGCATCACTATATACCACAAACTCCTTCCCAAATTCAGGCTGTATCAGAACAGGAGCCTGAGTCAGAACAGATTTGAGCTTCTCAAAGCTCGATTGCTGTGCATCAGTTCAGACAAACGGCACACCCTTACGCATAAGCTTATTCAACGGTGCGACAATCAAAGAGAACCCCTCAACGAAATGCCAATAGTATCCCGCCAAACCCAGAAAGCTACGGATCTCAAATACATTCTTAGGCTATTTCCAATCCAGCACAGCCTCAATCTTTCGAGGATCAACACAAATCCCCTTAGCAGAAACCACATGCCCTAGAAAAGTTACTTCACGAAGCCAGAACTCACACTTGCTTAGCTTAGCGTAAAGTTACTTCTCACGCAGAATCTGAAGCATTATCCTAAGATGCTCATCATGCTCATCTTCAGTCTTAGAGTAAACCAGAATGTCGTCGATGAAGACCATGATGAACTGATCCAGATAGGGCTGAAATACTCGATTCATCAGATCTATAAATGCGTCCGGTGCATTCGTTAACCCGAAAAGCATAACTAGGAACTCGTAATGTCTATAACGAGTCCTAAATGCCGTCTTATGCGCATCCACCTCCTTAACTCTCAACTGATGATACCCTGAACGGAGATTGATCTTAGAGAACACAGAAGCCTCTCGGAACTGATCAAATAAGTCATCGATCCTCGAAAGTGGATACTTATTCTTAATCAGCTTGTTCAACTGCCGATAATTTATACACATCTTCATGGTCTCATCCTTCTTCTTAACGAACAGAACTGGTACTCCCCACGGAAACACACTGGGACGAATGAAACCACGGTCCAACAACTCTTGCAATTGAGCCTTAAGCTCTATAAGCTCTTTCGGTGCCATTCGATAGGGAGCGATAGACACTGGAGCTGTACCCGGAAGAAGCTCGATCCCAAACTCAACCTCTCAGTTCAGAGGCAATCCTGGTAACTCCTCAGAAAAAACATCCGGAAAATCCCTCACAGTTCTGATATCCCCAATCGAAGAGTTCCCAGAAATAGTAGTACTGATGTAAGCCAAATACGCCTCGCACCTTTTCCGGACCAGTTTCTCAGCTACCAGTGTGGACATCACATTCGACAGATAATCCCGACGCTCTCTGATTACAACTACCTCTTCATCTTTCTCAGTTCTCAGAACGACCCTCTTAGTCACACAATCCAAACTAACCCGGTGCTTGACCAACTAGTCCATTCCCAGAATTATATCGAACTCCCCAAACGGAAGCTCCATCAAATCTGCCATAAAAACAGTTCCTTACACTATTAAGGGTACATCCCTATAACATTTACTAACCCGAACAGATTGCCCCAATGGACTCAGTATAGTGACCTCACTCGTAGTGCTCTCAACCGTAAGCCCCAAGGTTTCCAGATATTGAACTAGCTATGTATGAGTGAGTAGGCTCTATATGTATCAGAGCCAAGTAAGGTACATCAAATATAAAGAACGTACCAGTGATGATGTTAGGAGCATCTCTATCCTCTCGGCGTCGTGCAGCATAAACCAAAGTAGACTGCATTGCCTCAGTCTGACCAGCACCTCTGCCCGATGCTCTCTACCCTCGGCCTATACCATTACCACCCCTGGCCTGACCACGGCCCCTAGGTGGCTGCTGAACTTCCCTCTGAGGCTGCACAAAACCCTGAGCTTGCGCCTGATCTTTCCGCTATGGATAGTCTCTGATACGGTACTCTAAAGATCTACATCTCAGACAGGCCCCAATCTTCCTCCAACACTCACCCGGATGACGCCTACCACAATCACCACAAGGCTGCAACCTAATTGAAGCAGCATGAGTCCCCACTCTAACTGGCCCCTCAAATCTGGCCTTTTTCTTAGGCCTCTGCATAGAACTCGAGGGCTCCAAATCCCTCTTATTCTTACATCTTTCCCTATCTCTATTCCGGCGCTCAGCGCGTTTAACATCTTCAGTGATCTTCGCCTTCTCCACCAAAACAGAAATCTCACGCTCCCTCTGCGAAGTAATCAAAACCCTCAAATTATCTCTCAGTGTGTCCTTAAACCGAACACACCTCTCATACTCCGATGTCACCATACCTCGAGCATAGCGGCTCGGCCTCAAAAACTCGGCCTCATACTCGGCCACAAATCGATCACCTTGCGTGAGGTTCAAAAACTCACGCCTGCGAGCATCAACGTAGCTGGCTCCCACATATTTGCTATGAAATAAAGTTTTAAAGAACTCCCAAAACAGACGGTCAGGTTGAGTGCCCTCCTTAACTGTCAACCACTACTGATATGCTTCGTCCCGAAGCAAAGAGACTGCACCTTTCAATTTCTGTTTAGATGTACAGTCCAAATCATTCATAATCCTCTCGGTGGCCTCCAACCAGTACTCAGCCACATTAGGGGCGACTCTTGTGACACCCCTAAATAACTCAGCTCCATTAGACCGGAGTTGCTCAATTACAGACCCTCGATCCCGGATCCGGGTGAGTCCAAATGACCTCTCCAATATCCTCGGCGATGGCTTGGGGCGGTCGCGTCGTCCCGGCCAATCACTCACGAGACCCGGTCCTCGATGAGCAGTGACATAGGTGTCTCACTAGTGTCCAGATTCGGCATGCTGCCCGAAGATTAAGACTCAGCTCGAGCCCCCTACGGCATCTACCTCGACCTCGAATACCACGTCCATAGATACCTCGTGCACTCATTGTGACTTAGAAGTTTTATCTACATTAAAAATTTTATGCATCAGTTCCGATATTTATTAATATATGTTTTATGCATAGAGTATCAGAAATTCAGAGTTGTTTTCGAAAGTTTTAGTCTCAATCAGTTTCACTACAGTTCCAGAGTGTACTAACTATAGTGTTTTCAAGTAGACTATCAATAATGTTTCCAGAATTTTCTATCAGAAATCAGAAGTACTTACATGATCGGCGCTGGAGACTCAGTGTAACACAAACTTACTTTAGAATGTTTAAGATCTTTTGAAAACCAATTCTTTAAAAAAAAATTTGAAACCCAAAATCCACAGCCGAGTGTTGTAACCTAGCTCTGATACCACTAAATAAAACACCCCAAACCCGGCCTAGACGTTATGGTCAAATCTGGAGGAGTCACATGAAATGGGTTGGAAAACCGTTATTGTTAAGTTCAAATCTTTCCGGTTCATTAGCCTTTATCGCTCTTATTAGTTTCAAAGCTCTCTTTCATTTGGCCATTTGGAGAAAAAACATGTTTTTAGCGGAAGCTTATAAAATCGTTAAGTTTAGGCAAAATCGTTCGATATTTTAAGAAATCATGTTTTTAGATAAAAATCGTCATAGTGAAAAGTAAGTTAAATCTAAAAACCCAAAACCAAAGTCATACCGTTTAAAACAGTCTAGAGAGTCCCAAAAAACATAAACTTTCAAATCGTAACGTAAAACTTAAATAAAAACTAAAACAAATAAAATAGTTTTGGCGAGTGGTCACCGTTGAGTCCTTCGCAGCACCGATCTGCCTAAAACTGTGGGTTACTTGTACAGACAAACCAAAAAGAGTGAGTTTACGTAAACTCAGTGTGTAACCCCACAGCATTAAGCATGCACACAACAGAAAATCAGAATCAGATAGATGCAGATTCGGGCTTAAGCCCATTACAGATACAGATACGAATATACAAATTAGAATCAAATATCAAATGTCCTACCCCCATCCTCTACACACCACATTGTACTGATGCGGTACATAACATATTAAGCGCAGCCAAGCTACCAGAATATATGCGATAAACGCCTTTTAGAACACTTCCTCTATATATATATCATCCCAACCCCAATGTTAGATACATAATATTCAGTTTCAGGCATACATATCAGCCATGCTTACATGCTTACATACAAATATAACATGCATATACTATCATACTTAGTACAGAATATCAGTCAAACAGATCATACAGTTTAGGGTTTTGTTAGCCCTTACCGACTCTATAGTAGGGCCACAGTTTGGGACGACCCGTGCAACCCTAGCGTAAATTTCAAATAAATAGGCCCACACGCCCAGATTGGATTAGCCCGTGTGGATCACACGGCCTAGCCTGGTTATCACAAGCCCGTGTGGGCCCACACGCCCAATTCGGTCTAGCCCGTGTGGCCCACACAGCCACACTTCAGCCATCACACGGCTGTGTCTTGTGCGTGGCCTGGCCTTCGTCAATCACACGGCCGTGTTGTAACACGCGACCTACCACACGGGCGACCACACGCCCGTGTGGCATAGACATTTTGCAATTTTGGCTTTCGCCGAATCCCGTTTTTCTGTGTTTCAGGTACACACCTGGTATCGTTTCGATGCGAAACCACTCTCGAGCCTTCCAAGACCTACAAACAGAACCCACGCTCTAGTAGCAATAATTTACAAATTCTACGATCCTAAAACCGAGCAACGCTCAGAACTTATCACCGCAAAGATGCCTACACACGAAAGTTAAACTGTCGAATCAGGAACCCCAGATTAACAGCTTTCACCTACACAACCGTTTGCAGGATCAGATTCCTACAATAATCGCTACGCTAATACTGCAAAGTAAAATAGAAGGCTTATCGAACCCGCGCGGATAACAGTAGTACGAACAAAGAAATTGAACGAAACAGAGAAACAAAACTCACGCCAGAAAAGGAGAGGAACAAAGAAATAAAATCGATAGGAACTTTGAAGTGAAGCAGAAACCGACGCCAATTCCGAAAGGGGAGAGAAAAAAACTGATAAAAATTCAACAGAAAGAAAATAAAAGATATGCTATCTAAATCCCTTATTTTCCTCCCACTCATCCGCTTCTCAGAATTTTAGTTCAACCAAAATACCATCAGACAACCGAGCAAAAATAATACACTCTCGTTAACGTAGGGATTCGAGCTCAAGACCCCCAGCACACCAACACCCTTACCACTCGAACCAGCAGGCTCATTCTGATATGGTTTTACAAAGAATTTAATATAAGCCCACTGAGCAAGAATAGGGCTTAAGTTAGAAAAATACCAAAATTTACCAAATGTAAGGCTTGAACTTGGGACCTCTCACACACACCCAGAACACATAACCACTGAAGCAGATACACAATTGTGTCAAAATTTCACAGAAATAAAGATAGAAATTTTGGGGCGTTACAAGGGGTCATACAATCGTGTGACAAGGCTGAGGCCGTGTGGTACTAAACCACACGCCCATGTCCTCAAACCGTGTACAATTCAATATTGTAAAAAAATAGGGTTACACGGTTATGTAGCAAGGCTGTGTAACAACCTATGACCGTGTGAAACATCCTGCACCTAAAATCAAATAGACCACACGACCGTGTCATACAATCGTGTGAAGCACACATCCGTATGGCAGACCGTGTGTGCCTAAATTCACCTTCAAACACAAGGCAATTCACATACCAAAACTAAGGTCCCAAGCCATGTATTATTCAACATTCAAGCCTATTCAAAATGTGCCAAAACATGTCAAATATACCATTTCGCAATCAACCTATGTACCTAACAAATATGCCTTCATCGGCACCACAATTCAAACATAAACATCAATAATTTAAACCTAAACAAATTAGCTTTCTATGCTTATACATTCACTATATTAACATAAATCACCAAATTCCAAAATCATTACTTAAATTTCATCAATTAACCTAACATGTATGTACCAATTCAACAATCCAACAATGCATTATATTTCAAACACACTTTTATGCTATCAAATACAAAACCAACAAAAATACCATTAAGGATTTACATCAAAACACATATTACATATTTCAAATGGCAAAAACATAACCAAATTATCATAACATACATATACCAAAGCCCTATTTACATGCCAGTTATAACCAGAACAAAGTGAACAATTAGTTACTAATAAATTGTCGGATAGTGTGGTCTCCAAAAGCAATCCAATCGACAGCTCATATCTAATGATCTACAAGGAAGAAAAATTAAAACGAGGTAAGCTTGCTTAAAGCTTAGTAAGTTCGTATTGAACCGAAACTTTAACTTACCGTAAAAAACTTAAACCTTTTACAATAAAAATCATAACCAAGGTCATGAATTCATATAATTGCCTATACACACCACAAGTCTCATGAGGTTAGTAAATTCACATATATGAAAATGTGTAACTTCTTCATGCCATGAAACATATACAAGTAAACACATTTGATATACCATTCATCCATCATCTATTCATTTAACATTTCACATTTTAATTTCAAGATTTTTATTTCAAATGTCCTTTTTTACATATCTATATCCATATAAACATTTCGTATAAACACTTCATATAACTATTTCCATATAGCTGATTCATATAATCATTTCGTATATTTATTTCCATATAATCAATTCATATAACCATTTCATGTATTCATTTTTCATATAACCATTTGGTATATTTATTTTCCACTTGATGAACCATAATGAAATAGCATTGGATACACGTGAATAATGCTTACACAAGCTGTAACTGTAATTGGTCACACGAGCTGTAACTGTAAATGCTAACACAAGCTGTGAAAATGGGTCTGCTCACACGAGTTGTAGGTCGGGATGTTAGGCTACACGATGGTTTTTTACACGAGCTATGGAGAATCCACAACAAATGCAGGACCTCAGCCATTGGTAGGACATCCAAGACCAACACCTGAAACAGTAGATAACCCTAATGACAGGTCATTTGTATCCTAAGTATTCACGAGGTTCATACATGTTGTGATTCACATTCATATAATATAATTACTTAAGCATTTCTTTGTCACATGAATTCAACTATATAATTTCTCTATTTTCAATCATGATCCTCAATTATAATTTCATTTCAATGAGATCCTTTTCCAAACTTTAATATTTATTATGCAAGCAAATCTACATACAATATACTTAGATATTTATTAAATCACAAAATAGCAACTAAATTAATTCATTTATTATACGAACTTACCTAAACTGATTCTGCAGCAAACACGACTCCAAAGATTAATAAGCAATTTTTCCTTTTTCAAGTTTGTCTATAGATTGATGTTTTTCTTGGTATGCATGAACATACACAAGGTCGAAGCTCTCAAGCTTACAAAAGTGGTGTTCAGTTGCAAAACATAAAGAAAATGAAGATGATGACAATTGTTTTACTTTTTACCTTTATTTTTATTTTAATTACCAAAATGTCATTAATCTTACATAATTTTAAACTAAAACATATATACATACTGTACAATATCTTAAATATGGTTAAATTACCATTTAAAGCCATCCAACCATGGTTCTATATCTATTTAGCACATACAAACTAATAGCGATTAAATTTTGCAACTTTCACGATTTAGTCATTTTTATTTAATTAATTATCAAATCACTAAAATTTTCGAATCAAACTTCAATATACCTATATAGTCACTCCGTAAATATCTCGGTTTACAGAAATAAGGTCCCGATACCTCATCTTCCAAAATCACTTGACTTAAGGGGCAAACCACTTATACTTAACTAATCATTCAATTAGCAAAAATAATCATATTAAAATTCAATATACTACTATATTTGACTTGCAAATATCAAATAATAATATTTATAGACTCACTCATCGGATTTGTGGTCTCAAAACCACTATTTCTAACTCCATTGACAAACGGGCTGTTACAGTTTATATATATAAAAAGTTTTATGCAAGTATACGAGCCTTAAAAAATTGGAAGCATTACTTTTTTGGAAATGAATTTTTCCTCTATATTGGTCATCAAGCATTGAAGTAGCTAACACTTTAAATTTACGAGTGACATTGATAATAGACCTTATAAATTATTGGCTTTGATTATGTGAAAGACACTACAACAAATCAAGCCTACGACAACACTTTTTTTTCTGTACTTAGGATGACACAAAAAAATGTTGACATATGCCCTCCTACGCTTTTGAAAATGTTATTGTTAGCATCGTTGGCATAGGTACCGCGACACTTTGGAAAAAGCACCGACATGACTCAACCTAGGCCAACCTGTATTGAAGGGTTGGCAAAGACCTAGTCAAGGTCGACCCTTAAAAAAGGTTGGGATAGAAGGAAATAGACGACCCAAAAAAGGTCAGAATAAAGCATTCATATGTCGAATTTTAAAGAGTTGGCTCATGCCCTTATCAAAGGTGACTTAAAAATAGTCGGGTTAGGTCGCACTTGGGCCAACCAAAGCCAACCGAAAAAAAGTCAAGTTAGTGTACGTTTATCCTAACACAAGAAGGGTGGATTCGAGGTCAATCAAGATATCAGGTTAGATCGTGCCTACACTGACTTTATAAAGGTTGTACCAGACGCAATCAAAATCGACTCAAAAAAGGTTGGGATAAAGTAGTCTATGCCAACCTTAAAAAGGTTGGGATAGACCTTGTTTACGCCAACACCTTACATAGTTGGCTCAGGTCCCATTTTATTACGACTTTTTTTCTTGACTTTTGAAGAGCCTATTTTGGTGAAATAAGAGAAACTTCGTATGTGTTTGGTTTGGACAAGTTTGAAACAATATTAATAGAATAGTTAATTAAAATAAAGTGATCATATTAATACAAAATTACCATTGAATAATGAAATTATTAGTTTATATTCAAAATCCTAATAGAAGCAATCAACATATTGGCAACACATTGGCAACATATTGTCAACTTGTTGTCTATTACATCACTTGGTAACTGCATTCGGTGAATGCATTGCTAACATGTTGTCAACCTGTTGCCCATGACATCAAAAAATTCTAGGATAATTGCATTCCTCAACTACTATAACATATATATACACACATAATATGCAACAAGCCTCATTCATTATCATACAAACTGAAGACCTCATCATCAGGTCTTCTAGTATGAAATTCAACTGCATTAACAAGGGCAAAAATAATAATGTACCTTTTCTATTTATATGAGTTAGATGAGAAACAACATGAACATGTGGGAAGTATATTTTAGTAATAGCCAAAGAACCATAAATTGAAGCTAAATCAATAATTTTCATCAGTACATCCATTAATTATTAGTTGAGCAAACAAAGAAGACATCAAATAAGAAACTAACATTCACTTACAACACAAACAAATAGCCAAATAACAACAGTCAATCTATATTAAACCATCAGCAAACTTATTGACAATCTAGTTCTATTAGTAAGTCTTTCACTTACTTGAAATTCCTTTTTTTCATACACTCGTTGAAGAGAGCCTTATACTTCTTCTCACGAGCATCCATCATATCCACTAACTTTACCTCTCAAATTTCAGTCAATTTCATAAACATTTCTTCTGCCTTGTCTATCAAACGAGCTTCTCACTTTGTGGCCTTCGTACGAAATTGAGATTCTGCTTTCTCGAGTAGAGCCTTTTGTCGAACTGCTTGTTCGACTTGGATTGTTTGTATTTGCTCTACATGTTTAGCATTCATCTCTTCAATCAATGTACTGATGGTTGATGTAGACTGGCTTCCTCGGATGATTGACCCATAGCTAGACAACCTGGATTTGGTCATCCCACGTCCATATCTCAACACTTTTCCATACTTGTCATGGCCGAACACTTGTGTATTCACCTTATTTTCCAATGCAACATTATGTGGCATAGAGTCTTTAGCCCTCTTACATACTTCATCCTATAGTTCTCTTTCATTAGAAAAATCCATTTTGAAAAATAGTAAAGCTGATGTCAAAATAAAATAAAAGAAATAAATAATACAAATTGTTTCTTACATAAATTTGTTCTACAATCACACTACTCAATTTGTTACACCTATCTTTTTGCAAATGTTGGAATCTAAATTGCTCCTAACACGAGGGTTCACAGCCTTCCCTCTCAGCCTATTATACAACAAAACAATAGTTGTTAATAATATTGACCAATGAGCGAAGAACAATTAATATAGGTTACATATTGATTAATATGTAATACTTACAAATTGCATTGAGTGTCACATATCTTATGTTACCAACAATGTGTGCATAACACACCTTTGTTCGGAATTCTTTCGCCTTTTTTTATTGTGCCTATTGTTAAAATTGATAAAAAAAAATTAAAGTAAAAGGAAAACTAAGTTTATTGTGGCTTATTCAATAGATCACATATATATGCACCCCCTACTTTGATCATATCGTAAGTGAAAGCAGAAAAAATAAAACATTTAGTTTAATTAAAGTGCATACTGTAGCTTGTAGTGTTCCCCATCATTCCACCAGCCACTTCCATTGATCATCATGCACACTAGAAGGATTGTTTTCATATATTTCTTCAAGTGGCCGGCCTTCTTGGACCATATCTTCGTAGTATCTAGTCTTCAAATTCGATTTAAACTCATTACGGAGTTTCCCAACATGTGAGAGGATGTCGATGTTGTCCACCTTACCTTAAAGATCAAACTTTTCCTACACATATAACAAATTAATGTAACAAGTACTCATTACATGCAATTTTAAATCATGTAAAATTATTGCAATATATTAAATTAGAAAATGATTATGTACTATATACATGAATTCTCAATATGTTTTCCAACACATATTTGGAAAGATGTTTCCAATGTTTTCTATTCAAAGGACATATAGAGTCGATACTTGCAATTGTGCCTAGGAATTCAACCAATTTTGATGATTCATTCCTAATAGGTTGGCCATATTGGTTGGCATCTACTACTATACGAGTTCTAGGTTGAAGATTCCATATATCTTTCATGTTTGTAGGCCCTCGTTTTCTCTTAGGAGTCTCTGTCAAAAGTAGCAACGTATATAACATACATACCAACGATAAGTTGTGGCAATCCTTACATAAATGATGTTGATGAAACATTAATTACCAATTGGAGTTCCGAGTACTTCTTCCACCACTTGACTTGGATTTTCTTCTCACGTGCTTTGGCTATCGGTAAGAGCACTTCCAAAGGTGTTCAAACATGTGGAAGAACCCCTTGAGGAAAGTCATACACCTCTTAATGTTCGAGCTCTGCTAGCCATTTTCCTAGAAAAAAAAGAGTAGGTACATACATATATATATATTAGGCAACCCATCAACATCTATCATTTCGACAACGAGTGGTAATGGATGAAGGTTAATGAGAAAGCATCAGAGGGAACTGGTAGAACAGTCTTAGGTGAACCGTGTTCTTCTTCTTATTATATTCCCTTTTCCTTTTTTAATGTTTTGTACTTTGGGTCTTGAGGAGGAGGAAAAGAATAGAAGATTGGGATCGGGAAAGAAGAACTTTGTACTTGTTTTTTAGATTTGTTGTCAGGAAAACCTAAGCCAATGATAAATTTGGAGGAGGGTCAAATTTTTATTTGTTATTTTTGCTTTTATTTTGGGTTTTCTCTTTGGGCTAGGTTCTGCTCTGGGTCGGGTTTTTATTTGGGCCGACTAAGGTAAACATGAGACTTTTGTCATGAATGCTAGACAAAAATTGGTTCATATAATTATTAGGGCTTGCTTGCTTCTTAGATATTCAAGTCACAACATTATTTCTTAAGATAATGCGAAGCTACTCTATCATATTATGAATAGAGTATGAATTAGTCTCCCCGCTCTGATCATCCGACACATGAAAAGGTTGGTGACTTTGACTATAATTGAGCTCACAAATCACTTCAACATCCACCAAAGATTACTCAAATGGTAAGTTATTCCCGTAATATGACAACAAATTGAACAACATCTAATATTCAAATGATATATATTGTAAGTGATATGGCAACATCCAATACCAAATGATAAGCTATTCACGTGATATGACAACATGGTTGACAACATCTAGTATCCATAAAGAGCATATTTACGGGCTATGACAACAAGGTCGAAAACATGTCGTAGTAACATGACAATGTATTTACGTATTGTTTATTAGCACTTTCTTTAATTCATCAGTGAAATGCAATATGTTACTTACAATAACACCATCACTTTGCATACATATTAAGTTACAGTATGATGATCACACTGCGGATATATATATTCATCATCTTCTACAGGGGTTTCAATGCCTAGATTGTAGAAATCTCTTGGCTTTATTCTGATAACATGGATCCATCCTTCACTCTTTCCATCCTCGACATTAAATACCTAGTTCACTTGAGAAGAAAGTATGTATAGATCGTTCGTATCACGACTCCCTATATGGATGAGCTCAGAAAATTTCACCATAATAAAGCCATTTGCATCATTCTTCATACTTCTTGGAGATTTAATATTCACCCAATCACATCTAAGCATGATGACCCAAAACCTTCTATATAGTTTAGCTCAATAATTCCAATGTAATTGCCATAATAGTTTCTCCCGTCAGTAAAAACCATCATGCCACTATTTTGAGTCTTACGATGTTGCTTATGCTTTTATTTATGGACTCTAAAACCATTAATTATAAGCCCATCATAAAAGGAAATCACCTTATGCGGTCCTCGAGCAAGAGTAATTACATCAGGATGAACTTGTTTGACTTCCATCTTTGGAATCTGACCATATAGTAGAAAATTGATTAACTCTTGTTCTATGAAGAAATTACTACAATGTGCCCTCATTATATAAATAATAACATATTTTTTTTAACCACGACAATTTACCTAGTTCGCAAGCCATTTTGAGAAATTTTCAACTAGCCATTTGTCCTCTATACATTTACTCATCTGAATGCAATCATAAGTAGCTCAATGGTACTCCAAAAATTCCCTATAATTTATTCAGTGTTTTGCGAAAAATGTTGTCAAAATGCATAAAAATCAAGAAATAGTACTTTATTTGTCTATTGGTTAAACATAAGAATCGAATGACTAGATTTTCCTCAAGAAACTCACTGACGGTATGGTGATAACTTATCACTATGCAATAGAGCAAAGCGGTTTGCTTATGCAAGAGGTCGCATTTCTAATATCTTTATTTTCATAGTGCCAATTAGACATCCTCCAGAAAGAAAAATGTATCGTTTTTTAATATTCCTATCATTCTAAGGAAGACAGGAAAATATAGTCTCTACATTAGAAAATAACGAGAGCAATATGTAAGACATTCTGAAACTATGTACCCTTCAACAATGGAACCTTCAGGTCAAGCTCTATTCTGTATCGAAGCTTTCAATCCCATAAGATACCAGCATCACATACATATATTTTTACATACTTATTATATATTATGTTAAAATAATAAAGATAAAATATTAGTGATATATTTCATATACCTTTCGATCGGGTACATCCACCTATATTGAATAGGTCCACCAAGCTTAGCCTCCATTGAAAAATGAATAATCAAATGAATCATGAATGTGAAGAGACTTGGAGAAAATATTTTCTCCATTTCACAAAGCGTTAACACCACTTGTATTTGAAGTTGATCAACTTCTTGTGGATCAAGACTTTTTGCACATAATCTCTTAAAGAAATCTGATAGGTCTATAATAACACTTAGCACTTTCTTTTCTACAACTCCTCTAAAGCATATAGGAAGCAAATTTTGCATGAGAATGTGACCTTCATGACTTTTTAGGTTGCCCAGCTTGTGCTCTTTCAAATTCACGCATCGAGATATGTTTGATGCCTAACCATCGAGTACCTTCAAGTTCTTCATAACAGAGAGGAAAATATCTTTTTCCTTTGATGCAAGAGAGTAACAAGATTGTGGTAGGTACTCTTTCTCATTTCTCATTTTTGAAGGAAGATCATTTCGGATGTCAATATCTTTCAGGTTCTTGCACGCCTTGGTATTGTCTTCACCCCCGCGTGAGAGATGAAAAAGGGTCTCAATAACATTGTCACATACGTTCTTCTCAATGTGCATGACATCCAAGTTATGTCGAAGAAGATTGTAACACCAATAAGGCAAGTCAAAAAATATGCTCATATTCTTTCATAAAGTCTCGTATTCATTTATGAGATTTGCTTCATCTCTTTCTACCACCAATTCTTCAAATTCGTTAAACAAATCATACCCCTCATCTACATTGTATTCTAATGACCCTTCATCAAGTTCTTCTCCATCCATATTTTGGGTTTTTCCATAAATGAAATTGATACATTCAACTTCCCTAAAGATATCTTCCTCGGATTGTGGTATAGGAACTACCCCACACTCTATAGTGCCATCGAATTCACGACTCTATTTTTGAAATGGGTGTTCAGCCAGTAACCATCAATGATGACCCATATAATAGAACTTTTGACCATACCATAGCCATCGAGATTGAGTTTTTTCAGCACATATCAGGCAAGTAATAAGACCTTTTGTACTCCACTTCGAAAGTTTAGCGTAAGCTGGGAAATCATTGATCGTACAAGCCCGTAAAGTGAAAAATTCAAAAATTGATGCCTTAAAAGCATCAAATCCTATCTACAGTTGCTTCAAATCATCAATTAATGGTTGCATGTAGACATAAATATCATTGTTGGGTCCTTTCTCATCAGGGATAACCATTGATACATCACCAATGATTGCTTCATGCATGCCCAAGGTTCCAAATTATAAGGAATAAGAAGTATGGGTCATGTACTATACTTGTACTCATTGTTCAAAATGGATTGAATCCATCACTTGCCAAACCTAGCCTAACATTGTAAGGATTAGCTGCAAAATCAGGATGCCTCTTATCAAACACATCCCAGGCAGAACCATCGACTGGATGTATTAATATACCATCTATGGTTCATCTTTCTTTGTGCCATCTCATGGATTATGATATCTTGGAGGATTGAAACAATCTTTTAACTTTGGGAATCAAGTGAATGTACCGTAATACCTTAGCGGGTTTAGGATGGCGGCAAGTACCATCAACCTGTTCATTTGGATCCAACTCTTTAGAAGACTGCCACCTTGAGATTTTACATACATCATAACTAACCTTTTTACTGACGTCACCTCAATATAAGATACAATTGTTTTGGCATTCATCAATCTTCACATACCTAAGATTTAGTGCATAAATCTTTTTTCTTCGCTTCATAGTATGTAGTTGGGATTATGTTTCCATCTGGAAATGCCTTTTTTAAAAACTCCAATAAGCATGTCAAAGATTTTGTTGACCATCCAAAAAGTGCTTTGAAGTGGTAAATTGAAGTAAGAATGAGATGCATGAGAACGTGGGGCAACCGGGATAGAGCGAAATATCGCAATCATCTAAAAGGGTAGTTGCTCTCTCTGTAGTCATTTGGGCCTCATTAGCATCAAACTCCCGAGCATTATTATGAAAATCGCTTGAAAATCCATCAACACTCTCATTAGGAGTTGGGATGTTGATACTTAGAGCATCCGTTATGAGATCTCTTATATCGACTTTGTTGTTTTCTGACAACGTACTAACTGATGGAGAAGTTCTCACTGTTTGGTTGGTTTACATTGATAGCCTTTCAATGGATTCTAAATGAAAAATCCAATGCTTGTTTTCTTTTATTAAATCATTAAGGCGAAGATGCTTACCCACAATGTGTGGTTCATGCAATATCCTATTATTGCAACGATGACACGTACAATATATTTTTCATTAAAAAATGATTTTCCAATTGCAAATGATAGGAATCTTTCTATTCTAGCCAAGTGATTGGTGCTAAATCTTGGAGCATCCATCCAACTTTTATCCACCACCTATTAAAGTAATTAATATGAAATAACATAAGGACTTAAACTCACAAATATCCATATAGACATTTCATCAACAACATACAAGGCAACAACCCAACTATTTAAACTTGCAAATACCACTTAGACATTTCATCGAGCACATGTAAGACAAATGTCCAATATCAAACTAAGACCTTATCCAATGGAGATCCATATAAACCAATAATAAGATTGTGTACATGACAAGAAAAAAATGCACATATACCACATTTGATAAGTAGCACAAAGTCAAGTTTGATATAATGAAATGAAAATTCCCACGAACCATTGACATAAACAAATAATTCAAATATAAAGAGTTTGAGAAAATCATTTTTACCTCCATAACACACATTTCGGTGTAAAAGCCTTCTCATTCTTTGATTACTCAAATGGATCCTCTTTGCTGAGTGGAATTTTGACAGAACCTATGGTGAAGTTGAGGAGAATCAAAGACGGTGATTAATGGGAGATAACCTAGCTCAACATCTATACGTGCATATATATCATTCATATGCCCACCTTTTTGGGTCTCTTTGTGGTGCCTATGAAAATGGAGAATTGGGAAAGAGGATGAGTAAGACGTTCACTAGATTCAAAACTCGACCACTACTCTGATAATGTTAATAAATTATGACAAAACGATAATAAATATCGCAGATATGAAAACATGTTGTTGAAGATCGAAAGTAGACAAAGATAGCACAAAAAAAGGTTGGGTTAGGCTAAACATTTGCCAACAAAAAAAAAGGTTGCGATAAATCATGAGCAAACAAAGGAAACACAAAAAAGGTTGGGTTGGATAAAATATTTACCAATGAAAAATAAAAGTTGGGATAGGTTAACATTTTCCCAACTCTTCCTAAACAATCGAGATATGATTAGATTTTTCCAACACCCAAAAAAAAGTTGCTTAAAAGTACAAATTTAAACGACACAAAAAAGGTCAGTGTAGTCCAAAAAGAGTTGTCTTAGGCTTTTCATATGGCGACTCTTTTATGTAGTTGGGAAAGGTATAACAAAAGTCGGCATAGTGTTGGACAAAGCCGACTTTTATTTAAGCATTGCCTTAGGTATGCATATCCCAACCCTTATACAAAAAGTTGGTTAAAGCGTATATCGACAAGTCAATCTTGACGCTTAGGAAAGTGTCAGCGCAAAAGTGTCGTATTAAGGTTGTTTTATTATAGTGAGATAGTAATGAAGGTGATGAAGATCTTGGAGCAATTTGAGAGAACTGCCAACAAAAAAACTACCAATGATTTTCATATTTACGAAAATTTCTTTATGAAAGGAAATAGATCATGTTTTTTTTTCTTTTTCTTTTATCATAAATAGATTATTTCTTTCACGTGTGTCTTTATATAAGAAAGTTCTTAAATATTTTCTTGGAGGAGGATTAGTTGGACATCTCGGAAAAGATAAGCCCATGTCAGTCAATATCATTCCGATACTGATAGTACTAGTCGGTACATACCACTCTAGTCTTAAATTGATATAAAGTAGTTTAAATTTCGTTTTAGTCAAAATGTTAGTGTGTTTTGATCTGTTTCGGTTAATATTGATTTATACCAGTGCATATCGGTCCTTGAGCATATTTGGGAAGATTTGTTTATGGACTTTATGCTTAGACTATTGTGAACTCAATGAGTTCATTCCTTTCAAGAAAACAACAAGGGTTTTTAATGTTGCTCGATTTTTTTAAAAGAGATTGTTTGGATACATGGAATCCCTAAGTCAATCACTTCAGATATGGATACTTGATTCCTTAATCACTTTTAAATGTCCCTTTGGGATATATTTTTTATTCATTTTTAAATTTAGTAGAATTGTTCACACACAGATGAGAAACTGAAGTTATAACTCGTACTTTAGGTAATATCATTCCTAGAATATGTGAAGATAAGCGTAAAAAGTGGGTTTATGTTTTACAACCCATAACCCTTGTTAACTTTAGGCCGATAAGTCTGTGCACTGTTATGTACAAATTAGTGACAAAAACAATTGCCAACAGATTGCAAGATGTCATAGGGTGTTGCATTGATAAAGCTCAGAGCGCATTTATACCAGGTCGCCTGAGTTCAGATAACGTACTTTTAGCTTATGAATTGCTTCATACGTTTCGTCAGAAACAAACGGGGAAAAAAGGGTATATGGCGGTAAAATTGGATATGAGTAAACCATATGATAGGGTGGAATGGGACTTTGTTAAGCAAGTGATGAGAAAGATGGGTTTTTCAGCAAACTGGATCGAGTTGATAATGAAGTGTATTACTACAGCCTCGTATGCAGTTATTATCAATGAAAACAGGGGATGTTCTTTCCAACCTTCTAGAGGTCTCAGGCAGGGGGATCCACTAAGTCCGTTTTTATTTCTTATTTGTAGTGAGGGCTTATCAGCACTGATGAGGTTAGCAAAGAAGAACGGTTTAGTCAAAGGGGCGAAGGCAAGTAGGAAAGGGCCAGAGATTTCACACCTATTATTTGCAGATGACTGCATACTGTTTGGTGAAGCAACTGAAAGGGGTGCCAGGATTCTGAAAGAAATATTGCAGGAATATGTAAACTACTCAGGCCAATGTGTTAACTTCAGCAAATCCACAATTTTCTATAGTGCAAATACGGCTGAGGAATCGAAAGCAGTGGTATCGTCTTTTTTAGGAGTTAGGAGTTCGTCTAGTCCGAAGAAATACTTAGGCCTTCCTAACATGGTAGGTAGAAGGAAGAAAGAAGCTTTTCAGAACTTGGTCGATAGAATTGCAGTACGAGTTGAGGCTTGGAGCTCACGGTTGTTATCTCAAGGAGGTAAAGAGATTTTCATCAAATCAATTTTGCAGGCAATACCTACTTATGCGATGCCTTGCTTTCTGTTTCCTAAAGCTTTGTGTGAGAAGATCGAAAGCAGATTAGCCAATTTCTGGTGGCAAAAAGGAGCTGGTAAATGAGGTATCCATTGGTGCCAGTGGAAGTTTTTGTGTAGGCCTAAAGATGAAGGAGGATTGGGTTTCAGAAATATGGCTCAATTTAATCTTTCTCTCTTAGCAAAACAAGGATGGAGATTGTTAATCTATTCAGAAACATTGGTAGCGCAAGTCTTTAAAGCGAAGTACTTTCCAGAGAGTAATTTTCTTAATTCTCGATTGGGGAATTCATGTTCCTATGTGTGGCGTAGTATTTGGGCAACTAAGGACACTTTGCAGAAAGGTCTGATGTGGAGAGTGGGAACGGGTCAGAGTATTTCGATCAGTGAAGATGCGTGGATCCCAAATTACGTCAATGTTCGATTAATGTCCAAATTTGATAATTTGCAAAGTGATAGAGTTGCAGAGTTAATCAGCAGTAATAACAGAGAATAGAACAGAGAGTTGATTTTGAATACCTTCCCAGAAGCAGTAGCAGATCTGATTCTCCGAATCCCTTTGGCGACAGAGCCCCATGAAGATCTTTTGGCTTGGAGTGGTGAACCGTCAGGAGAGTTTTCGATAAGGAGCTCCTATAAACTATTACAAAGTCTGGATCCTACAACTTACGCTTTACAAAACAACTATAGAGACTTTTACAGGAAATTATGGCGGATAGATCTACCATCAAAAATAAAAATCTTCATATGGAAAACTACTTGGAACTACTTGGCAACAAAAGTGAATATGATGATCCGTAGATTAGCAGCTAGTAGTTTATGCCCCCGCTGTGGTGATGCAGAGGAAACTGTAACACCCCTTACCCGAGACCGTTGCCGGAGTCGAGCACGAGGCATTACTAGACTTAACTTACTAAATCAGGGCATAAAAATTGAAACTGTCCATCTGCGTCATGTTCACTAAATTGACTATAACTCGAGTTACGAAACTCGAAATTTAGATCCGTAAATTTTCCCTGAAACTAGACTCATATATATTCCTACTATAATTTTTATAGAATTTTTGGTATGGCCAATTAGTACAGTTTATTAGTTAAAGTCTCCCCTGTTACACAGTTCGACAGTTCTGACCCCTCTGCACAAAAGATCAATTATCTCATAATATACAACTCTTTTGCCTACACCGTTTCTTTCATATAAAAATAGACTCAATAAGCTTTAATTATATATCTCATTCACACCATAATTCCATTTATACTATTTTTAGTGATTTTTCAAAATCACGTCACAGTTGCTGTCCAAACTGTTCCCCTGCATATACTTACATAATTTCTTTCTAATAACTACCAACTAGGCATTACATGATATCCAAAACATGCTCTTAATTAGCCATTTTAATAGCTAATCACTACCAAACATTTACAAGCCAATCTTAAGCCATATAATAAGGTTATACACACATGATAGCTAAGTCCCTATACATGCCATAACTTAAAACGTCGAGTCACAAAATACCAATATAATCCTTTGATAGTGTGTAACGATCTCCGACGTCCTTTCGATCCCCGAATTGGCTTGTAATACTATATAAAAAAATAAAGAACGGGCGTAAGCATAAAGCTTAGTAAGTTTACAAGTAAATAGATAACAACATTCTTAATGAATTATTTTATCCTTTTCTTATCAAGATCACTTAGACTTTTAACTCAATATACTTAAACTTGTATTCTTACTGCACCTTTTAACATGAATTTGTCTTACCTTACCTTTTTATCTTGAACTTGTCTTACCTTTACTTTGGTATACTCTTTGAATTTTCCCGTTGAACCACTTGGAATACTAAGGATACACGGGTGCCTTCCTTTTGAAACTTAACCATTGCCATGTCTTGACATGGTCTTACGTGGTATCCTTGCCTTATGAACTCACCAATGCCATGCCTTGGCATGGTCTTACATGGGACCTTTGCCTTATAGTAACTTATCAATGCCATGTCTTGACATGGTCTTACATGATTTCCTTAAACCCTAATGTCATGACATTTGTATCCTACACATTCCTAAGGTTCAACCGGGACTTTCTGAGATAGTTTTTCCGTCAATTCATACTTGAGTCTTTAAATAATAAATTTACAGAATAAATATGTAAATGCTGGAATTTAACAATATTAAATGTAAAATAATAGAATATTGCATTTATTTACCGCAAACTTACCTCGAAACAAAATACGATCAACTATATCGATTTAGTCCTCTATCTTTTTCTTTCCCCGATCTAACTCCGAATTTCGTTCTTCTTGATCTATAATAGCAAATTTAGCTTATTTAATACTCACATTTATCAAAACAGTCCTTAACTCTAACTTTGGCAAAATTACGATTTTGCCCCTAAACTTTTACATATTTACACATTTGCCCCAAAGCTCGGAAATTAAACTTTATCCCTTATTCTTATGTTTTATGACATGCTGATCATTTTTCCCTTCTATGAAAACATCAAATTCTCACTCTAACATGTACTTATGAACATTAGGTATTTTTACCGATTAAACCGTTTTACCCGTTTTCACTTAAAATCGCTTAGCAAAAGTTGTTTAACATAATTTCAGACTTCATATTCTATCATAAAACATCAAAATAAACACATTTAACCTATGGGTATTTTTCCAAATATGAACCCTAGGTTAAATTATTGCTAGATTAAGCTAAATCAAGTTACCGGACTCCAAAAACGTAAAGAACATTAAAAACGGGCTTGGAATCACTTACTATGGAACTTGGAAGCTTGAAACAGACCCTAGCTATGGAAAACCCTTGAAATTTCGTCCTAATGAAGAAGATGAGCATATTTTGCCATCTTTTTCCCTTTTAATTTCTTTTTATTACCAAATGACTAAATTACCCTTCATTAAAAACTTTGGTTCTTTCTACCTATATATGTCCATTTTTGTCCATGAAAGCCTAATGGTATAATTACCATTTAAGGACCTCTACTTCAATTATGCTCTTCAATTAAATCCTTTACCATCTAAAACTCATATTTATCAACTTTTGCAATTAAGTCCTAATAGGCAAATTAGACATGAAATCAATAAAATTTCTTATCAATACTCTAACACATGCATCTAATCACTTAATAAATCATAATAATTACTTAAAATAACCTTTTCTGTCTCAGATTCATGGTTTCGCAACCACAATTCCGTTTAGGCCCTATTTCAGGATGTTACAGAAACCATGAACCATCTCTTTAGAGAATGTCCTGTTTCAAAGGAGGTTTGGAGAACCTTAGATCTTGACTTGACTGTATTCACTCATGAGGAGTTTGTTGATTGGCTTACCATGGTGTTGACTTCCCTATCATCGGAACAGTGTCGCACCTTCTGTGCTACACTCTGGGCCATTTGGGGTGATCGTAACTCTCGCATACATGATAAAACGAAAAGATCAGTCAAGCGGCACATCGATTTGTTACCGCTATATTAAAGAGATTGATGGAGTTAAAAAAACAACCCAAAATACCTCTATCTTGGACATCAAATGGAGACACCCATCTGATCAAGGAATCAAAATTAATTTTGATGCGGCTTTTGACGCGAAGAACAGATGCTCGGCGTTCGGGGTTGTAGCAAGGGATAGTTCTGGTCAAGTACTCGCTTCGCAATGAAGTTCATAGAGGATCGATTCGCTTTATTTCTTTGAAGCAATAGCCTGCCGACGAGCAACCCAAATAGCACTTGACATGGGAAGAGAAAACATCATTATAGAAGGCGATTCACTGACAACTATAAAGAAATGTAAAAAGACAGATCTTGATAAATCACAGATAGGGCCTTTTATTCATGATATTCAGAGGATGAAAAACAGATGTAGCAGTTTAAAGTTCGTGTTTACTCCAAGATTAGCAAACAACCTTTCACACATACTGGCAACGGAGACATTAAAAAGAAAAGAGGGTTTTACTCACGAACAGGTCCCAAGGTTTGCAGAGATTCGGATGTGGAACGATGATATTAGGGAGCCGGATTGAGAAGATGAAATGGAGAAGAAACTGAGGGTTTTTTCCTAATAATGTAATCAACATTTCAAAGAAGCGTATATCTCCCTCGGTAAAGGTAATTTCGCCATTAATGCAGCACAAGATGTAATGGACGTGGCTGCCAAAGTAAAAGATAGCTGATTGGGCATTTAAGTTGATGCTTTTGATTTTCAAATTAGACATTCTAGAGTTTACTTTTATTTGGAATTTTTCTTCCGGCCTAAAACTTACGGGCCTTTCATGGTTGTTTATTTTTTTACACAATTAAGATTAATAAAGCCCAATTTGAGTATTGTAAAAAAAAATAATTAGGTGGTTTTTTTATTTATCTATTAGATGTAAATTATTTAAATTATCAATTTTTAGATATTTAAGGTTGAAGGGGAATCTAAATCATTCGGTTCCATCTAGAAAGGCTTTTTTACCCAAATAATATAAAAGTAATAATTAATTACGAAAAAGGTATGAAAGACAAATTAATTACGAAAATGGGCATTTGCTATAGTGTTTTGAGGATGTTGCCTGCATATTGGTGGCACCAGACTGAAATGTGATGACCTAAAATACTCAGGGACCTAATATGTAAATATCCCATTTTGATTGACAGTTGAAAAAAAGCTTTAAGGTGTCGCTTGATAGCATGGTGACACCAACCTTTAAATAGGATAAATTCTCTCATAAACCCCCTTCATTTATTATTATTTCCCCTTTAACACCAAAATACAAACTACTTTGGTGTTTATTATTTGCTTATTACCTAAATAAGGTCATCAGAGGCTAATGCTCCAGTGCCGAAAAGCAAGCCATGTGATCTCCCTCCTCTATCGTCATAAATACAAATTGCCCTTTCTCTATTTTCCCCGCCCACTGAAGAATGGGATAAGTTTTGTAAACAAGGAAATCACAGTGAAGTTGAGCTACTTGCTCCTCACCTCAAAATTCTCTCAACTCAATAATTTGTTTGAAGGTGAGGATATCTTTTGTGATTAAGTCAATTATTCAAATTGAGGTAGCTGGAGATAAAAAAACTGACAAGACATCCATTTTTGCAAGCATTTATAACTGTTAGAAATGTTTTGTTTGACAATAAAGTTTTTGCAGCCATTTTTGCAAGCATTTGTAAGAAATGTTTGGAGAAAGTAGAGAAAGGGCAGTTTTTATTTTCTTTTATTCAGGGCAATTTTGTTTATTATTTGCCTCATAACCTTATTTAGGTAATAAGCAAATAATAAACACCGGAGCAGTTTGTATTTTGGTGTTAAAGGGGAATAAAAGAAATAATAAATAAGAGGGGTTTATGAAGCAATTTACCTTATTTAAAATTTGGTGCAGCCATACTATCAAGTAGAGGTGCTCATGGGCCGGGTCGGGTTCGGGCTAGGCTCAACTAAAAATTCAGGCCCATTTACTGGGCCCGAACCCGGCCCAAAAAATGAGCCTAAAATTTTGCCCAAGCCCGACTCGGATAAAAATGCTAAAACTCGGGCTCGACCCGGCCCGCCCGTATTAATTTTTTATATTATTTTTATATAATTTTTAAATATATATAATACATTAAAAATACTAAAAACATCAAAATAAATATTTCCCAACAAATTGAAAATAAATTTTAAAAAAATATGTAGACTTAAATAACACTAAGATAAATACAACTTAACAAGCAAATGCCTCTAAAATAATAACAAAATTAATAAATGTCTTTAAAATAATAACAAAATTAACAATAAAATAAGTTTTATACAATATCCAAACAATAACAATAAAATAGTAGCAACATAATAGTAAAATGGTAGCAAAATAGGGAGAAAACAACAAGAAAATAACATTCAAAAAAAAAAAGAGTAGATTTTTTTGTCTTTTAGTGAATTCGGGCCGGGCCGAGCCAGGCCTGGGCCAAAAATACCTTACTCAAGGCCCGGTCTATTTTTTAAACGGGCCTTATTTTTTTATCCAAGCCCATTTTTCAGGGCCAATATTTTTGCCCAAACCCTCCCACATTTCGGGTGAGCCTTCGGGCCTGGCCGGGTGGCCCGACCCATGATCAGGTCTACTATCAAGTAGCACCTTAAAGCCTTTTTTTCCGACTACCAATCAAAATTAGATATTTACATATCAAGTCCCTAAATGTTTTAGGTCATCACATTTCAGTCTGGTACCGCCAATATGTCAGGCGGCACCGTTAGAACACTGTAACAAATGCCTATTTTCGTAATTAATCTATTTTTCATTCCTTTTTTTAATTAATTATTTTCTAACATTATTTGGGTAAAAAACATTCTAGAAATAAGAGTTATTTAGTTCTATCTCGATAAAAAAAATATTTTTTTTTCATGTACAATATAACCAGTTTAGAAAAAAATCCCTTTAAACAGACAAAAATGTACTTTATTTTTTAACATATTATTAAATTAACTTAAAAATAATCATAATTTAATTTAGAATTATTAGTTAAAAAGTTATACTAATTTTAAATTAAAGTTATTACTTCAATAAAACTCTAAGGATTTTAATTATCACTTAATTAATTTTAGAGTTGTGTAATAATTAAAATTTAATTTTAGCACCCAATAATTAGGCATATTCAATCAAGTAACATCTAAGAAAAATTACTGGAAAGAAAAATGAAGATTGTTAGCATAAAAAAGTTAGAATTATACAAACAAAAATGAAGCATTAAAAGAAATGGTTTTTCAAAAAGGTAATATCATATCATATTCGAGGCTTTTTTACCCCAATAATACAAAAAATAAAATTATTAACTTAAATGATATCCCAATCAAATTAATTACCAAAATGGTATGTTTTGAATAGTAACCATCGGTGGTGCCGCCACTTTGTCAGGCACCATCCATTTTTTCCCACCATCATCAGGCCATCATTAGGTCATAATAGGGTTTGAAAAAAATTCATATTTTATTGGTGGTGTCACCCTAAACGGCGGCACTGGTATGTAGCACTCATATCTAATAAAATATGGTTTGATACAGGTTGGAAGGGGACGGAGGAGAGCTGTTAGGCGACACTTAGTTGGAGGGGCGTTGTTAGGTGGCACCATTTGGAGGAGCGTTGTTAGGCGGCACCAGACCCTTATTTAAACGTCAACATTTTATGTTTTCTTGAATGGCTTAGCAATTAATTAATAATAATAAGGGATTTTTTTTTTGTAAAAGAGGAGAAAACAAAGAAGAAAAAAAAGAAAAGGTTAGTACAATATTTATTTTATTTTATTTTTTACAGTAGAATCTTGTTTTTCAAATAATTATTGAGAAAATTAATTATTTTTATAGATTTAGCATTGAAGATGGATAATCAATTCTTCGTATGCGTTTATTTAAATGGAGTAATTTTAAGAACAACAATTGGTTGTATTTTTAAATCTCGCCAACAAATAGTAATGAGATTTAATAGAAATGTGTTTGTTGATAATATGAAAGAAAATATCAGTGCAAAAATTATTAAACGTTGTGGGAAGAGGATGTTAGAACTATTCTACAAATTCCAAATTTCGTTAAATCCCATCAAATTTATCGAGATGGAATTTGTAATTGATGAAGACGTGGAGACAATGGTCACACTTTATTGCCTAACTAGGAATGTTAACACTGAACCGATTTAGTTGTTTGTTAAGCTAACTGATGTGGAGCTAGTTGAAGATTTCACTCTATTAAGTGAGAAATATGGAGTTCAAGATCCGTGTACAAAGGTTCCAAGAGTGTTTGTCGATAGGTGATTGCCTGCACCTGGGTTTGACATCAACCTTAATGCTCCACTTGCATCTAAGAACCTTAATTCGGGTCCCTGTTTACAAATACATCCTGTGTTGATTGAGACCGATGCAGATGGTGAAGATGGATATGATAATAATGTTCGTTCTGAGCACGAGGTTGAAGATTATAGTAGTCCCGATCTAGACGAGGTCCTAGATGATATCGATGACGAAGGCATGAATGATGATGGAAATGTTAGCGCGTCTTCAGTTAGGAACTCGAGTCGAGGCATTATCATACACAATGATTCTGGGGCCCACATTTCAAATGTAGATCCCTATGCTGTGCATGCATCCGAATTTCCTGAGTACCTCAACATACTACATGTTCACCTTTGGTCGTAGATCTCGAACAATAAGAGTTGTTCGTGGGCCAACTATTCGCGAACAAAGAAGATTGTGTATTTTCCATTAAGCTGTATAACGTGAATGTGTTAGTTGATTACAAAGACATTGTGTCTAAACCGACATTATATATTGGGGAGTGTTAGAGGTCGGCAGAAAGGTGTAATTAGTGGTATGAGTTGCATTTATCCAGAGGTCGCAAATGTAGGAGATCCAAAAATTTGTTGGGCCTCATACATGCACTTTTGCGCGTATGACGCAAGATCATCACAAACTTGATGCGAAAGCTATCTGCAACTGCATCATGCCAATGGTGAAGGACATGCCTACCATTCCTGTATCGAAACTAATTGCCAAAATACAAGAATGATTCCAGTATCGAGTGTTATACCAGAAAGTATAGATAGCTAAACAGATGGCTATGGAGAAGTTGTACAGAGATTGGGATGCGTTGTACAATGAACTCCAGGGGTGAATAGCCGTTGTGCAAGAGTATGTTCCAGGGACTTTCGTTGAGTTGCAGACACAACCTTTTTACGATCTGGATGACCAACTATAACTGGGAAGAATTTTCCACTAGATGTTCTGGACATTCGATCCATGCGTGCGGGCCTTTCCTCAGTGTAAGTCGCTTGTGTAGAGTGATGTCACCTGGTTCTACGAAAAATAGATACAGATCCTCCTTATTGCAGTTGTATAAGACAAGAACCGAAACTTACTATTGATAACATTTGCCATTGTAGAGTCGGAGAACATGGAATTGTGGGAATTCCTGATGAACTTGCAAATGTATGTTATTAGAGAAGACAATATTTGCATCATATCTGATAGATCGAAGGGACTAATTGCTGCGATTAAGCGTTTTGGTGTTTTGTGGAGATCCGTTTACTACATCCACCACATCACTACCAACTTCCACTGAGACTACAAGAATGCAGACTGACGCAAACAAGTAGTGAAAATGGGTAAATTTCGATTTCAACATATTTTTTAAATATTCTTAATACTTCCACAAATTAAATTTAAAAGGTAACGTGTTTTTTCGGAATACATACGCAGCGTACGAGCTAGAACAACATCATTTTAGGCAAAGGTTTACTAGGCTTGAGGCTGATATGCACAGTGAAACTAATACTCTTTTTTAGGAGTGGTTGGGTACCATGAAACCGTGGAAATGGACTTAAAGTCTTGATGACGGATCTCGATATGGTCATATGACCACCAACCTAGAAGAGGTTGTTAACTCCGTCTTGAAGTGAACAAGACAACTTCTAATTTCATTTGTTTTCTCAACTACGTTCGACAGGCTAGTAACCTTGATGCCAAGAATAGGGCTGAAACAAGTAAACTAGATGGAGGCAGGACACGTGTTTGTCAATGAGGTTAGGAAGGCAATGGATGCGAATACCCAGATAGCGAGGTCGATACATGTAGAATTATATTCTCTGTAGCTAGAAACTTTTCAAGTTTCAGAGTCCATCGACCGTCAACCCAGTATCCCACTTAAGTTTTACGGAGTTTATTTTTGAAATAGGTGGTGTGGCTGCGAGAAGTTCTAGACACTTCGATACCCTTGTATGCACATCGTTGCAACTTGTGCTCACGTCTCGATCAATGTTGAACAATATATTGATGGTGTGTACACTCTGGAATGCAAATTGCATTTTTGGGGAAACGAGTTCCCCACATTGCTTGATGTGTCAACATGGGAAATGTCTTCGCCAACTTTTGAGTTGATCCTAAACATGAGGTTTCGTAGGAAGCTGAAAGGTCACCGACACATTATTAGGATTCATGGTGAAATGGACTTGAGGAAGAAAACTAACCCAAAATGTTGCGGTTTGTGCAGAATAGTTGGTCATAATCAGGGGAAATGCCTGCATCGAACCTACCATCCTGGACAATTGTCTCGATCAAATGGAATATGAATTTATTTACTCCATGTTCAAATGTATGTAAAATGTTGTTACCAATTGAAGTAATATTTCATTTTACGTAGAATTCAAGTATACTTTTAGTTTTATTAAAATTTAATTGATTATTATGGAAATTTGGTATTGCTTAAACATGTTCAAGTATAAAATAAAAAGATTGCACTTTAGTGAATATTATATTAAAATACTGAGAAAATGTCTAAAATATATATTATAGAAACTTTAAAATTTGAATTACACTTATAAAATACATGCAATAAAGATAATGCTACACGTACTAAAATTGATGGTTTAATGGAGTTGTCTGTGGAGTAAATTGTTGTGGTGCCTGATGTTGGCGTTGGCGGTGTTCGCAATGATCATTGTTCTCCTCACTCGAACCTTCATTCACAGCATCCAACAGTGAACCTTGAGTGTGCTAAACAAACTCAAAAAATCGTATGTCTCAAAGGTTTGCCCGGGAGAGGTGGAGTACTGGGGTGGTAATGGGCTAAAGATATCAAACATCATTGATAATCTCAGTTGCTGATGATCATAACTGGAATTGAGAATCTCTGAGTGATACGCGTAGCCTGACGACTACGTAAGATAATTATGTACCCCCAAATCCAAATGATAAAAACTACCAGAGATCGTGTATTGGATCGCTCGAGTTCAGGCTGAGGTGCAAGAGGCGGATGACCTCGTCGACGTTGTTGGTTCCTTCGTTGGTGCATGTGTGGTGAGACTACCATCAATTGGCTGCCACATAAATATGGTTTCTGATTCTTGATGTACCAACTTGGTACTCGACCGAGGGCTGCAAATCAAAATCAAAATCCATCGGAGGTCTCCGCTCCATCTGGGTGTTCCATAATGCAAGATATTGTTGATGCTCTTATGCCCAATTCTTTGATTTTTTTTCCTCTTTTGTTAGTTTCGTGGACATTGTCAAAATTTTGTAGAACATCTAAAATATCTTGTTTGCACCCAAATTTTCGCATAACTTGATCCCCGTTGTACCACTCGACTTTTGAGAAATTCAACATGGGAGTGTTATTGCACCACACGTGTGAGTGGATGTGAGCTAACGGGAGAATTACAGCAGCAATGTTTGGGGCGGAATATGGCATCCACTCAAATTGCACAATTAATAATATGATTATATGAACATGAGTCAAATAACATAAATAAAGTAATTACATGACATGATTATTAGGAAAAATTACCCTCTCCCCCGACGTGTGCCTCAATAATTTTTTGATAAATCGCAAGGGTATAGGACCTCCTGATACCCGGAAAAGTATATCATCTATAAAAAAATTAATCTTGTTAGAACACATTTTCATAAAAAGCAAAATTCTTGATGTAATGCTTAAATTTATTACCTATTTACAAGTGGGAAGACATGTGTTTGGTGACTAACTGATGTAAAAAATGGCATCATGTACAACGCCTAAGACTGTAGTAATATCAGACACTCGCTTATATCTTGTGTTTCGTGCTTTTTCGCCCGACAAAGCTCGTGATACAATGTTGCTAATACCGTTGAGCCCAAACTATACAAACGAACAACTTCCAAATCAGACAATAGGGGCAAGTACATCAAGTGGACCTTATTAATATTAGCACTCGGCATAAGTACTCCCTATTAGATGCAGTATATATGCTTGAGCAGCGCACATCTTCTCTCATTCAATGGCACTACTCAGTAAATGTTCAAAATTTCCCTTCAACAAGGAAAATTTCAAACTCGTAAATCTATCTTCACCATCATTGGGGTGAGCATCCAAGTAAGCATAGCATAGCGTCGCCGATTCAGAACTTGTACCCGTGATCGCACTACCGTTGATTGGGAGCCCGAGTTGTAGTGCAACATCTTTTAGGGTGATGGTGCACTCCCCACATGGCAAATGAAATGTGTAGGTCTCTGAGCGCCACTACTTAATTAAAGCCTATATCAAGTTGGCCTTCAAATCGAACATGCAGATCAATGTCGTTGATCCGAATCCGACTGCCTTCAAGTATGGCATAATTCGTTCATCCGACCGATAACCCAAGCCATTGACACAGGCCCTCAATACGCGATACTTACCTTGACCATATTAAATTACCATATTAGTTAAAATCTCTCAATTAAAATAAAAAATGATGTACAACTTTATAATGGGACCTATGAATAACAAATAACAATTTTTTTACCGGATCATATTATTGTGTGATCATTTGCTCTAATCAAAGAAGTCATTTAGATATCTATAGTTTCAAAAAAAAAAAATAATCACCGACTAAACAAATAAAAAATATACAAATAATGAAAATACATTTTGTACCATTTGTTATTTTTTGAAAACATTAATAATATTTTTTAACCATATAAATAAATCAATAACAATGTAATTTTGGAAACACTAATTCTAATGTAGGTCAATTATTTATTTTTTAGAAACCATCTAATATTTAACTTTAATGCAAGTAATTTTGTACAGTTGGTTACCTTGACTTTTCAAATTAAAAAAAAAATTAGAAAACATATATAGATAGTAAAAATTTATAAAGCCAATTGTGTTCAATTAATTAGTATCCAATCAATTTAATGTAACCTATATAAATTCATTCAGGCCAATTTACCAAAAAATACCAATTTTTAACAAAATTTACGGAAAAGGACCTAAAAAATAATTATTTACTAGAAAGGGTCATTTCCCCCGAAAACGCGTCCACGCCAACCAAGTTTTCGGGATGAACAGAGAGCGCGCGTCCACGAGGGAGCGCGAGCCACATCAGCAAAAAAGCGCATCCTTGAGGGCGCACTTTGCTGATGTGGCAAAAGCGCTCCCTCGTGGACGCGCTTTTGCCCTCCAACGGTCAATTTTTTTGACAGTTGGGCCTCCAACGGTAAAAAAAAAAACTATAAAACCCCCCACCCTTTTATTTTTTTCACACAAAAGTCCTTACTCATTTTTCTCTCAAATTTCTCTCAACTTTCTCTCAAATTCCTCTCAAATTTCTCTCAAATTCCTTTAAAGTTCCTCTCAAATTTCACAATAGTCCTTTAATATTTACAAAAAAGCCCTTTTTTAAATTTTTTTGAAATATATATTTTTTGATAAATTTAAAAATATTCGATCGTATTAGCAATGGCAGGAGAATTAATTCGTCTCGACAATAAACACATCTCTGTCGATCAAATGACAATGGTAAGTTTTAAATTTAATTTTTTAATACTATTTAATATATTTTTTTAATTTTTTTAATTTTAATTTTAATATTTAGGTTTATGCAATTTTAATTAAATTTTATTTTATAATTTTTTAAACAGTCTGTAGATCGGGTGTTGCAATGCTATATTCGCAATATGTCTGGTTCGCCATCGCCGTTGATCGAGAATTACCTGCGGGAAGCGGGTTTTTGGCACGTGGCCACGATAGGCCGGGGGTGCAAGTTGGACCCGAAGTTAATCAGTGCATTGATAGAGAGGTGGAGACTCGAGACGCACACTTTCCATCTTCCATGCGGAGAGTGTACTATCACTCTAGAAGACGTGCATTTGCAATTAGGATTGCCGGTTGATGGGTACGTAGTCACCGGGTCTGCAACTTCTGGCGATTGGGGAGCCGTATGCTACGAGCTTTTGGGTGCTATTCCGGATAACATTTACGGAGGTCGAATCGAGATGGGCTGGTTACGAGACACATTCCCGGAGCCGGATAATGATTCGACCGAAATAGAAAGAATACGGTATGCTCGGGCATATATTCTTGAGATGATTGGAGGCTATCTGATACCGGACTTGTCACAAAACCTCGTACATATGAGATGGCTGCTGAAACTCGTTGATTTTAGAGCAGTCGGTGAATTGAGTTGGGGGTCTGCCGTGCTAGCAAAATTGTATCGAGAAATGTGCGCGGCGACGCGGTCGAATAAAGCGAAAATCGGAGGTTGCCTATCACTACTACAATCATGGGCACGATTTCAATTTCCATTTTTACGTCCTCGAGTCGACCACCCATATACATTCCCACTCATAACGAGGTAAATTTAATATTAGATTTTACAATTATTACGTTGATTTAAAATATAATTGTATGCTAAAAATTTATTTAATTAGGTGGAACCATTCGGCGAGTTATGTTGGAATACCTACATCGCTTGAAGATATACGGCTTCTATTAGAGCAACGGTCGGAAGCACAAGTAAGTATTAAATAAAATATATTTTCGTAATAAAATAGTCGTTTCGTATTTCATATTTAGTATTTAGTATTTAGTATTTAGTATATAACTAATATTTTTATCATGTTAGTATAGTTTGAATGGACACCATACGAGGATCCGTCAATTCGGGCAGTAATTCCGGATGAGTTCTTTCAAAATCGGAACATTTGGCATGTGAAGATCCCATTGATCAACTATGCCACCGTGGAGATGCACCAATCAGATCGGGTTCTGCGTCAATTTGGATTCCGACAACCGATTCCCGTGGCACCTGAGATGCTCGATGATGAGCACAAAGTCGACTTACGGCAGTTGCATACGGATTGGCCAAGATATTGGTCAGCATATATCGAATTGTGGGAGAACCAAAGATGATTATATACCTACTGGGACCGATCATCGCTCTCTGAGTTAGGCGTGCGTCTTGGGAATACATGCCATGATTTAGGATCCATGGCAAGCCGTATTTATTGTCGAAAGAGGAGAGGCGATGGCAACTTCGTGAACAAAGGGAACGACGGGGCCCTTTAAATCCAAGGAGAATGGGTGATGAGACGGGACCATCAACAGCGCCGACACAACCATCGGGCCCATCAACGCGCGCCACACGAATACCGGCCCAACACTTCACCGACGACACCCACATCACAGCCTTTTCAGATTATGCCAAGTGCGTACCCCAGCTCTTATATGTATCCTAACCCTTATATGTTTCCATTTCCCAGTTCCATGGGAGGTTGGAATGCATGGCCCGGTTCGAGTCCGTTCTCGACTACTCCGACTGGCCAACTGATCTATAGGCCGCCGTCGCATGAGGGATCGCACGAGGCGCCGTCGGGGAGCTATTCTTTTTACCAATCTCCTTCGCCTTATGGGATTCAGACACCTCCGCTGATGCGATCCCGACCGCATCATGTTACAACACAACTCGATGCCACCGAGATTGGCCCAAACTCGAGGGGCCCAAGTGCAAAATAAAGCTTTTAATTTTAGTTTGTTAATTTGGTTGCTGGAATAAGGACTTTGATTTATTTATTTTAGTTACTTTAGTTATTATAATATGAGTCTTTAATTATGTCTTGTTTATTAAATGCATCTTTAACTAATGTCTTGCATTATTGATCTACATCTTTTAATTATGACATGCATTATGTGTTCTGCATTTAATAAAGTCATGCATTATGTAACTCTCATGATAGTTAAGTTTGCATAATAAATTATGACATGCATTTAAGCATCTTAGTTTAATAAATGAGTTGCTGGACATTTATTCAACTCATCTTAGTTTAATTAAATAAGTTGTGTTTAATAAGAGGCTTATTAATTAATCTAGTTACTAGGATGTTTTAATGAAGCATGAGTTTAAGTTAATTTAATTCTGCTTCCATAAGTTAACTAGTTGCTACATTAATTGAAGTATTAACTTTTAGTTCATTTAATAAAGTCAAGTGTTTAATGTGTTTAAGTTAAAGTAGTGTTTAATAAGTGTTTAAATGTGATTAAATTGTTTGTTTAATGTGTTTGAATGTAGGAAACTTTTCAGCTGAAAACCGTTACACTCAAGGGGATGTTACAAAGAGTTAATGTGACTTTTCAAGTGAAAACGGTTACACACATGGGGAAGCATTATTTAACATTAAAGGGAGCTGTTATGATCATTGAAGGAAGCATTACATCTCCATTAATTTTGGCAGCAACCTATTCATCTTCCATAACCATTTGAGGCTTAAAAGATCACCCAAGAGTTACAACTTCTCATTAAGTTGCTGGTGACCATTCGGCTGCTAAGAAAGCATGAAACCAAGCATTTAAACTCTTTGAAATCAGCTCATTAGGAGTCTTTAAGTTGTTGTTATTTGGCTGGAGGATTTCAAGAGTTTTTACCTATTGATTAGATTTTATTTCAGCCATTTAATTGCATAATTAAGATGAATTCATATGACTTTTTGGCTAACCACATGTAAACACTATATATACTTTGTTATTAGCTTGTAAAAGGGACTTTTGATGCTTAATGAAATTTTTGAGTTATCTACTCTCTTTATTCTTCAAGGTTCAAATTGACTTATCTAGTAGCTAGTGGCGTCAATCTGACTTGTTTCGAACTTATCATCCATTTGGGTGTGGCGTTCAAACCTTTATACCGAGGTTCCTATCTTGCTAGATAGTGGGTCTAGGTTTTATCCAGTTCCGTTTTTTTACCCTTGAAACATATAAGACACGGGTCCTTAATTCCTATTAAGGGTTCTTTCTTGTTTCAGCCAATTATCCATTCAATCCATCTATTTTCTTTGTTATTAAACCGCTGCCATTTTCTTAAATCCAACCATTTTTCCCTTTTAAAACAAATCGAACGAAACCTCTTCGTAGACGATCGGGCAAACTCGTATACGACTCGACTCACCCCGAGGCGGATCGTATCATTTGGTATCAGAGCTAGAAAATGAGGAGCACCGACGTTCGTATTCAATCCGAAGTAGGTACGCAAATTCAAAAAAAAAATCGAAAAAAAATTCAAAAAAAAAATTCGAAAAAAAATTCAAAAAAAAAAATTCAAGTTGAATCTCAAAGTTGTAATTGTGTTATTTTCGTGCATTTGAGAAAAAAAAGAAAAAAAAGAATTACGAAAATTTAAAAAAAAAAGAAAAAAAATACGAGTGAAAAAAAAAGTGAAGTTTTCTTTTGAAAGTGTGGCAAGTACTTGTTGTTTCTGTTCTCCTTTTCTGTACCCGATCTTCAAAATCACTCTCCTTTATTCCCGATCATCAAGAACCTTTTTCATCATCATTTGGTTCCCCTCCATCTTACCCAACGCCACCCTTAACTCATTTTCTTTCAGCCTACCTTTACATAAAACGATTTATCCTTTGCTTTAACCCATTGAAGCCGACCTACAAGTTACTAATAAGTCTAAGGCAACCTTCCAGAATTTTGAGAGGTGGATTCGAGTGGTAAAAGGCACGAGTGACTCATTAAAGAAAAAGCCAAAATTGAGCGAAATACGAGTGTGAGTGTTCAATATTTACTTTTTCTTTCTGAGTGATTTTAGTGAGGTTTGTGGTGAGGTATTTAAATTTTCTATTTTTGTTCTTTTTAACATTACTTCTTTCAGTACATAATAATGTCTCGAGAAGAGATTTCCACGTTTGATTTTCAATATTTGTTGGAAGAAATGGAAAGCATGCTCGACCGCAAGATTAAGCCAATTCAAGACAAGCGAGAATCTCGAGCAACAACCCGACGAAAGCAAACTCCAACAAGTCAGAAAACAGAGTCACGACTATCACGAAGACACCTTCCCGATGACTATTTGAGAAGAGATTCTTATCGGGATTCCCATCCAACAAGGTCGTCGAGAAAAAGAGAAGAAAGTTTTGAGTTTGAGACTCTTCGAGATAACGAACGAGGAAGTACGAGTTATCCTTCGTACACTTCAAAGACATCACGCACGAAGGAACGTACCCGAAAAATTGATCGAGAAATCAACGAGAATACTTTCTCTTTCTTTGAGCAAAACATCCATCTTTTTTATTCTTTTGTATCACCTTCATGTTGTAATCAAATCGAAAAAGAATACAAAAGAAAAGAAAAAGAAAAAGAAGAGAGTGTAAAAGAAACGAGTGATGTTGAAAAACAAATGAGAGAAAAAGAGGCAAAAGAACAAGAAAAAGTAAGGAATTTGTTTACTAATCCAGATGTGAAATTGCCTCGTTGTGTTTCTTTTCAGGATCCCGAAATATCGAACAATAACCTTCAACTTCAATACCTTTCCGATGAAAGACGCTTTCGTATGATCAGCATAGGTAAGGTTGAAGATGAAATCGAACTACACGAGTTCGAAGGTAAGCGAGGTAAGGAATTTTTAACAACTGAGTTATGGCGATCAGGTTTGAACGTTGTTGAAAATGACTTAGTTTTAAAAAGTTTCCCTTATTTTCGTTTAATTGATTGCTATTCTTTGAATGTGGTTGACGTTGTTCGGTACGATCGACAAACCAAAAATTTGATTTTGCATGATAACGGGTTCTCACGAAAAATAAATAAATTCTTTGATCATTTTGTGCATCAACTACTGCCTTGTGAAAATTCCATGAATTGGTGCAAATTTATTTTGAAACATGTGACGAGTTTTGATTGTACGTTTTTGAGTATGCACCACTCCTTTTGGATTAACGTGTTTGATTTATCAAAACCGTTGCTACATTTTGACATAAGTAATCAAACTCATGTTTTTTAACCGGGAATTTGTTTTGATTCATTTTGTGGGAAAAACCAACAACTTAAAGTTTGTACGAATAATTTCTATACTTGGTTTTTGAATAAGGAAACGAGGTATGAAAAATTTGTTTTCCCTTTTAATGCGTTCCTTAAACAATTTCTGTGGTTGTCCATGAAGTTTGCGTTTCATTTGGAAAAGGCTAATCCAACCACGAAGCTTCGACTAGACTACATTTTCGAGGAGAGAAGGTTTGTGTTAAATGGAAAAGGTAAAATCGACCCTTATCCTTCTGTTCAACAAGGTAAGACGCTTGAAACTTTTGAAACTTGTTTGTTCTCCTCGGATGGTAACAAAATTCACGTTGATGACTTAGTTTTTGAAAATTACTTAGATCGTGATGTGATTAACTGTTCTGCTTCGTTTGAACACGATTTATCTATTTTGATTGGTGATAAAAAGATTATTGTTTTTGACCCCGAAGACCTTTGTTCTATAGCTTTGTTCAAGTGGTTTGAGAATCGGAATGTTGTTAACTCTCGAATGTTATGTGGTTATGGTTTGTTTCCATCGAAGAAAAAGGTAAGATCGATTTCTGTTTTTGATTCCAGCATCAATTCATATGTTCAATTTGTGAATAACGTTTCAGCATTTTCCTTCGAGTTCATCATCCATGGTGTCACTAACCTCTTTCATTTTCGTAAGGGAAGGCAAGCAACTAATCTACTTCCTTTTCGAGTCTTGTGTATTTTTCAGGTTTGTGATGATGAAAAATTATTCGCGAGCAAATGGCCCGATTTGAGGACAAATCGTCTTCAAGAGGGAGGGTATGATGCGATCCCGACCGCATCATGTTACGACACAACTCAATGCCACCGAGATTGGCCCAAACTCGAGGGGCCCAAGTGCAAAATAAAGCTTTTAATTTTAGTTTGTTAATTTGGTTGCTGGAATAAGGACTTTGATTTATTTATTTTAGTTACTTTAGTTATTATAATATGAGTCTTTAATTATGTCTTGTTTATTAAATGCATCTTTAACTAATGTCTTGCATTATTGATCTACATCTTTTAATTATGACATGCATTATGTGTTCTGCATTTAATAAAGTCATGCATTATGTAACTCTCATGATAGTTAAGTTTGCATAATAAATTATGACATGCATTTAAGCATCTTAGTTTAATAAATGAGTTGCTGGACATTTATTCAACTCATCTTAGTTTAATTAAATAAGTTGTGTTTAATAAGAGGCTTATTAATTAATCTAGTTACTAGGATGTTTTAATGAAGCATGAGTTTAAGTTAATTTAATTCTGCTTCCATAAGTTAACTAGTTGCTGCATTAATTGAAGTATTAACTTTTAGTTCATTTAATAAAGTCAAGTGTTTAATGTGTTTAAGTTAAAGTAGTGTTTAAATGTGATTAAATTGTTTGTTTAATGTGTTTGAATGTAGGAAAATTTTCAGCTGAAAACCGTTACACTCAAGGGGATGTTACAAAGAGTTAATGTGACTTTTCAAGTGAAAACGGTTACACACATGGGGAAGCATTATTTAACATTAAAGGGAGCTGTTATGATCATTGAAGGAAGCATTACATCTCCATTAATTTCGGCAGCAACCTATTCATCTTCCATAACCATTTGAGGATTAAAAGATCACCCAAGAGTTACAACTTCTCATTAAGTTGTCAGGTGACCATTCGGCCGCTAAGAAAGCATGAAACCAAGCATTTAAACTCTTTGAAATCAGCTCATTAGGAGTCTTTAAGTTGTTGTTATTTGGCTGGAGGATTTCAAGAGTTTTTACCTATTGATTAGATTTTATTTCAGCCATTTAATTGCATAATTAAGATGAATTCATATGAATTTTCGGCTAACCACATGTAAACACTATATATACTTTGTTATTAGCTTGTAAAAGGGACTTTTGATGCTTAATGAAATTTGTGAGTTATCTACTCTCTTTATTCTTCAAGGTTCAAATTGACTTATCTAGTAGCTAGTGGCGTCAATCTGACTTGTTTCGAACTTATCATCCATTTGGGTGTGGCGTTCAAACCTTTATACCGAGGTTCCTATCTTGCTAGATAGTGGGTCTAGGTTTTATCCAATTTCGTTTTTTTACCTTTGAAACATATAAGACTCGGGTCCTTAATTCCTATTAAGGGTTCTTTCTTGTTTCAGCCAATTATCCATTCAATCCATCTATTTTCTTTGTTATTAAACCGCTGTCATTTTCTTAAATCCAACCATTTTTCCCTTTTAAAACAAATAGAACGAAACCTCTTCGTAGATGATCGGGCAAAGTCGTATACGACTCGACTCACCCCGAGGCGGATCGTATCATCCGCCATGGGCGATGCAAACACCTCCCCAGTCAATATTTTATCAAGGTGGGTCATCCTCCCAACACCCACAACCAGACCCCCTGCCGGAGGAACCAGAATCCCCGTCTGAGGTTCCACAACCCCCGCCGGAAGCTAGAAGAAGGAGGAATCCAGCGCGTAATCGTCGACCACCCCCATGTGGCACTGATTCCGACCGGCACCAACATTGATTCCGACCGTCATTATTTTATTATTTTATTGTAATTTTTTTTTATATTTAATAAAATAAAAGATGTTTTTTAAATTTTTTTATTGTAATTTAATTTAATTTTTATATCTTAAATAAAATAAAAGTTATTTTTTATTTTTTTATTGTAATTTAATTTTTATATCTTTAATAAAATAAAAGTTGTTTATTTTTTTTGTAATTTAATTTTTGTATCTTTAATAAAATAAAAGTTGTTTATTTTTTTATTTTAATTTAATTTTTATATCTTTAATAAAATAAAAGTTGTTTTTTTTTATTTTTTTTGTAATTTAATTTTTATATCTTTAATAAAATAAAAGTTGTTTATTTTTTATTGTAATTTAATTTTTATATCGTTAATAAAATAAAAGTTGTTTTTTTATTTTTTTATTGTAATTTAATTTTTATATCTTTAATAAAATAAAATTTGTTTATTTTTTTATTGTAATTTAATTTTTATATCTTTAATAAAATAAAAGTTGTTTTTATTTTTTTATTGTAATTTAATTTTTATATCTTTAATAAAATAAAAGTTGTTTTATTTTTTATTGTAATTTAATTTTTATATCTTTAATAAAATAAAAGTTGTTTATTTTTTTATTGTAATTTAATTTTTATATCTTTAATAAAATAAAAGTTGTTTTTTTTGTAATTTATTTTTTATATCTTTAATAAAATAAAAGTTGTTTTTTTTATTTTTTTTGTAATTTCATTTATTTTTTATATCCTAAATAAAATAAAAGTTGTAATTTATTTTTATTTTTTATATATAGAAATTAATAAGAAATGGATGAATTGGGACTAAATTGAATAAGTGAAAAAGTATGACAGGTTAATTTGTAATTTTATCAAGATGGATGTTGATCCAATGTATGAATTTTGAATGATCGTAAGGGGCAAAATAATCATTTAGCAAGAAAGATAATTTTGAAGAATAATGATGATGGTGATATTTTAGATTAATTGAATAACCTTTTTTTGTTTTGCAACTTAGTCCTTCTACAAAATTTCACCATTTTCATCAAGAAATTAAAAGAATTTCCAATGCCACCAATAGACAAAAAATGATAAGGAGACTATCAACTATTCCGATTTGGACATGAGCGAGATGTATGGCCTGGGTTCCTACACCATCCGCATAACTTCCGTTGGTTGGTTGTTTCTCGGATATCCATATTGTTGCGTATTCTAGTCGAGCAAGGTCGAGCTTTTGGTTTGCGACGCAGTTCTCTATCCGGTAACAGCTTATACGGAACAAGCGATACAGACGGCCACTTACGTTCATCTGGGACTGGTGAGAATACGTGTCTCCACACGTTGTACATGTATTCTATTTTATACACTTCGTCGACATAGCTCATGGGATCCAGACGGAGATTCTGACAAGCCGCAATTACATGAGCGCATGGATAACGAAGTGCATCAAATATCCCACAGTCACAGGTCCTATTTCTCAAGTGTACACGATATTGCCCGCCAACAATACCTTGGTTCGGTCTGTCAAACTCCGTCACACGAAACCATAGGTTGTCGCGATCGTGACACACTGTGTGCATGGTGTTGGCCCGTGCCTTCCCCTTGTTAATTTCTCGCAATACCTTCGCGCACCATACATGGCCTCCTTGCATTTGGCCTTTATAACTCGCAGCGCGTTTCGGAAATAGTGCCGCTAAACAAAAATATGTCTCTCGCACAACCGATGTTATCGGTAAATGACGCGTTCCTTTTAGAATAGAATTTATGCATTTGCCAGGTTTGAGGTCATATGACCATATCGTAGGCCGCCGCCGTATGCTTGTGCCCACTGTTCGAAAGGTATGTTGCATAGGTAGTTTGTGCCTTCTTCGTTAACTGAGCACAAACTCGCCAACATCTCGTGAAAACGGTCCTTATTGATCTCGTACCCTGCCAATATAAGTTGATAGCGAATATTACATACCACTCTTCAATTAAAAATAAATTGAATATTACAAACGAAATTATATTAATAGATATTACATACCCATGTTGGTCACTTGCCGTCGTTCACTTGTAGATCGATGTTGCCCGTGGTAGTTGGACGCAACATGCCTTAGGCAATATCGATGGTGTGTGCGATGCCACAGGCTTCCCTGTCGCTCTATTGCAGCTAGTATTCAAGGGCCCCGATCTGATATAATGCATATATCAGGTTGGGGACAGACATGCCTCCTTAACCTAGATAGAAAGAAATCCCAGTTATCAGCTGACTCCCCCGGTGTTATTGCAAACACAATTGGAAGGATTCTCTCACTGCCATCCTGTGCCACAGCTAGCAATAGCCGATGCGTATATCTACCATACATAAAGGTACCGTCAATTTGTACCAATGGCTTGCAGTATAGAAATGCGTCCCGACATTGCTTAAATGTCCAGAACAGACGCTTGAACACTTGACATCCACGGAGCAATCGATCGTTGTAGTATGCCGGTTCCGTTTCAAGGTCTGTTATGCTGCCTAGGACATATCTCTCCAGCACCTGACACCACTGCCACACTTCATTATATGAAGCGTCCCACCGACCATGCAACTTTTCCAACGCCTTATGCTTAGCTATCCAAGTCTTCCGGTAAGAGGGCATGTACCCCAATTGGCTACGAATATTGCCAATTAAGGCTGGCACTGTAGTCTTGGGATCCGCCTTCACCGTCGGTATTATTAAGTCAGGCAACATCTCTGAATCCATCTTCGGGTGATCTTGTGAAACACCTGTCAATGAAGTACGTTAAATAATGCAACATTACATAATATTAGTATTATTCAAAAACCTTGAACACCTAGTGATACTGTACCGGCAAGACATGTATGTGGACCTTTTTACTTTTTAATCTCCCACAAGCCTGTCCTTTTCCTCAACGAGGCCATGATTTTCTATGAACATGTACCGTCTTGCACTGCACACTTGGCCTCGTACTTATCGAGTTTGGATTTAACCACGTTGTAGTTAACCCCGTTCTTGATGCTATATTGTTTCAATACACCAAGAAAAGTCTTGTTGGAAAACTCTTTACCAACTTCTAATTCGCCCGAATCCAACGACGAACTTGTACGGTCACGCCTTCTATGTGGTAGTTCAGGAAACTCCAATGCATCGTCTTGAGATAGATCGACATTATGCATGTGGGCTGGAGGCGAGTACGCCCTGAATCGCAGATCTTCTTCTTCTTCATCTGAACCGCCTTCAACATCTTCAGGTACGGTTGGAACAGGCTCCGGTTCAGAAAATAATGCAACTTCTGCACCATCGGGGCCGGGCTCTCGAGGTGGATCCACATCGGACTCATCATCCGATCCACCATCATCTGCAACGAACGAGGGCCCCTCGCCGGTGGATGTCGTGGGGAGTACATTATCCCTTCTTAAACAACTTTCGTAATGTTCCCAATCATATGTGGATTGCCAACCACTAGAAGTTGATGACGTTCCCCAATACGTATTTCTAGCATCGAACGTCGAAGGAAGGATATGCATGTCCCATCCACCAACCGAGTGTCGTGCAGGGGTTGTGTTTTCCATACTACCACCAAACACGGGTGCTTCTGTATTCTGCCTCCCACTAACAGAGTGTCGGCTTGGGGTCGTGTATTCCCCTCGAACAGCAGTAGATGTTGAAGTCGAAGGAAGATCACTTGGCGATGAAAATTGTACATATACCTCAAGATATGGTGATCCACTGGCAAGATGAGTCTCCACCATTGCCTCCAAGCTCAAAGACCTTTGATGTCGAATGAGTCATATCTCACGGGATCAACCAAAGCACAAAATCTATACTTAATCGATCAACTTTCATTGGCGTTGTTCAAGATTTTACGCCTAATTCTTTTACTGAAGTTCTGTCAAATCTATGTTCCGTTAAAAACCACGCCTTTGTGTTCTCCGATAAAAAAAACAACACCATTTTCGGTGTCACAAACCTCACCATCATAGTAAATAACAAAGACTAATACGTTCACTCATCTTGATTTCTATTTTACTTTTGCCTCAATTTCTATTATGCAACCCGAGAATGAAATTTGGCTCATTTATAGTATAAGGATTGTCGAGACTCATCAGTAGCAAAAGAGCGTCCCACGTGGGAGCTTTTTTCAAGACTCTTCTTGACAGTGCATCCTCGCTTGAAGCGTTTTGGTCACTATTTGTTCGAAACGTCTTCTCAAAATTATTTTGCCAGAGACTACTATAGTAAAAGAGCGTCCACGTGGGAGCTTTTTTCGGTACTCTTGCTGACAGTGCATCCTGCTTGAAGCGTTTTGGTCACTATTTATTCAGAAACGTCTTCTCAAAATTATTTTGCCAGATACTACTGTAAAAAAAATTCAAATAATTTTTTTTGCTGATATATTTTTCCTAAAACCCTAAACCTAAAATTATTTTAATTAATTAACCTCAAAATCTAGTTCATTAATTTTCCCCTAAAAACTCTAAACCCTAAGACCCTAAAAAACCCTAAATCGGAGCCCCAAAACCCTAAAAACTCATACCCTAACACTAAAAACAACTGAAAAACCCATCGAGGGAAGGGCAAAAGCGCGTCCACGAGGGAGCGCTTTTGCCACATCAAAGCAAAGCGCCTCAAGGACGTGTTTTTTGCTAATGTGGCACAAAGCGCTCCCTCGTGGACGCGCTTTCTGGTTCATCCCCAAAACGCGCCCGACGTGACGCGCTTTTGGGGAAATAGCCCTTTCCGGTAAATAATTATTTTTAGGTCCTTTTCTGTAAATTTTGTTAAAAATTGGTATTTTCTGATAAATTAGCCATTCATTCAATATAGATAGTGAATCTTAATCAAGTGCACATAAAAAAGAAAATTAAAAGTATTCTGATAATTTCTCTACTTGAAAACAAAGAAAAGAACATGTTTTTTTCTTATAAAAAGCGCACCAATCATTTAATTTTCTTATAAAAAATATTAAAAGTATTCTGATAATTCCTCTACTTGAAAACAATTAATTTAGTGTATATTTGCGGTATATGTGGGTCACACACATGACTTCTTCCCTTCTCATGCATTCAAACAAATAAATAATAATTACAAAAAATTAATGCTGAAGAAATATAAAATATTGAACTATGGTAGTCATCTGGTGTCAATTATACGTGATTTCTTTAACGGAAATACTAATGTCATTTTGCCTTCAGACACAAAATTTGAACAAACCGGCTAGATTGTAAGACCAATACAAGTGAGAAATAAAAAATAAGCGAGGAAATAAAATATATTTTTAAGTGCACTCACGAAAAATATTAAATCATAAGCACAAAAAAAAATACCAATTCTATAATTTATAAATTAAATGTACAAGAATATACCATGCATTCTAAAATCTAACCTCAACTCAACATTTACGTCCAACTAATAAATAACACAACACCACGAAATAGGACAAATAATAAAGATTACAAAACATACAAACAAATAATAATTACAAAAAAAAATTAAAAATTTGCCTTTAAACCTTAATATGCTGCTACCTCCTCTCCTTCCAAAACCATAAAATAGGACAAATAATAATATTACAAAACAAATAAATAAATAATAATTACAAAAAAAAAAAATGTATCTTAAAACCCTAATATATTGTTGCCTCCTCTCCTTCCAACACCACATAACCTTCTTCTCTTCTCTTCTCCCTAAACTCTTTCATTTTATTTTTACACAACACCAATGCCATGGCTGAGGGGACCAACATGGTTTTTATAAGGGGTAAAAAATGGGTATAAATTTACCCGTGAACGCATGAAAATTTGGCTTGAGAAGGGAGAAAGCAACAAAAAGGTGCAGGAGAGTGCAAGCCGTAAAAAAAAATCACCCTGTGGCTGTCTGGTCTCGTCTGCTGTAGTGGTGCTGGCTAACAGCTTTCCTCCATTTGGTGCCGGTTGACACCTCTCCTCCAACCTAGTGGTGCCTCTTGACATCTCTCCTCCAGCCATTTAAAACTATTTTTTTTTTTTTTCAAAACTCGTATGTTACTCGTATTTTACTCGGTATAAGTGTGATACTGGTGTCGTCGTGTAGGGTGGCGTGACAATAAAGTATTAATTTTTCATCCCTATTATGGCTTAATGATAGCCTAATGATGGTGGGCAAAAAATGGGTGGTGTCACCGTCTTGTTAAACAGCACCCGTAATTACTGTTCAAAACGTCCCATTTTGGTAAATAATATTATGACCATACCATTTAAGTTATTAATTTAATTTTTTGGATTATTAGGGTAAAAAAACCCATTTTCAAAGAAGAAAGGAACTAGAGAATGATTGAAAATTGTTTTTATTGATAATGAGAAAATATAATATTATGATATTATTTTTTAAAATTTTTGGAAGTTATTTATGTTTTGTGTAACGATCACTCTTAGAATTTTTTTTTTCTATACATCCATTATTTCTTTAGTTTCTGTAGGTTTATTTTGAAAATGAAGTAAAATTTTAATAATTACATTTTAATCAATGTGATTATTATTTAAGTGTAAGTATCTTTTATATATATTATAATTGTTGCATGATGTTTTATCTAATTTTTGTTTAAATTAATATTATAATTATTTTCTTATATAATTCCAATTTTGTATATTCTTTAAAAATTAAAAGAAACATGATTTAAAACATGCATTAGATGTAATATTAGAAAGGAGTTTGTTTGATTAAGATTAGGAGTGTGGTTGTTAAGTTTTCTTTTCCAATGCTATTCACGAAATAGCTTTTGTTTGCTTTTATTGAGTGTACAGAAAGAACAAAATTTGAAGTGTGTGTTTGTAAATAGAATGGATAATGATTTGGAATCATCTTAATTTAGATTTATAAGAGAAGAGAAAAATACTATTTTCATGTTTCCTATAAAATAAAGTAATAAACTTAAAAATTTGAAGCGAGCAGTTGAGGGGTCCTAATCATCACAACCAGCCACCCACCCCATTCTCTCCTTCCTACTCTACCCTTTTCTCTCTGCTTTAAATTAAATAATCACACCTTTTCTTTTTTAATTTATACTTAACCTTAAATCGGTACTCATTTTCCTAAACTAATTATTGATTCAGCAAATTTAGGAAAAGAAATTTATTTCTTCCCAAATTAGAACCCCCATTTGGTTTATTTTCTTTTATAAATGTGTCTAAATTCCCCTAAACCACGCGCTTATGTCCCAAACAAAAAAGAAATAGAAGAACCCAAGAGCAGCAATCTGACAGTAACCCTGAATCAATTCAACCGTAATTCCAAAGTAATCGATTTCGTAAGCCCACCTTCCCCCACCCAATCGGCCTACCCAAATATTTGAAAACATAATCATAATTCGTCTTCTATTTCCATTCTTTTCTTCTTCCTCCTCTTCTCTCTGTTGCAGGAGCTTCGGAGACGACAGATTTCGAAGAGGATGAAGCTTTCTGCGTTGCACCAGAGCTACATCAACCGTCGAACCAACAGCTTCAGATCATCTGGGCCGTTGGATTCGTCTTCCGACAGTGCCATTAAATCCCCTGCCGCCATTTTCTGGCTTGTCTTCCATGCTCTTTGTTGTTTAATCAGCTTGCTCCTCGGCTACCGCTTTTCTCGCTTGGTCTTCTTCTTTTTGTTCTCCACTTCTTCTACTAACTTCTATACGCCGCCGTTCCGATCCACTGCCGAGCTCGTCAAAACCCTCGATGTCCACTCCGTTCTCTCCAACAACCCCGTCGCCAACCTTGACTTGCCTTTGCTTAACAAGACGGTCACCAATTCGAGGGTCGTCGTGGGGCGCCACGGGATCCGGATTAGGCCGTGGCCGCATCCGGACCCGGTTGAGGTCATGAAGGCGCACCGGATCATAGAAATAGTTCAAAAGGAGCAGAGGTCACAATTCGGCGTCAAGAATCCCAGGACGGTTTTCGTGGTCACTCCGACGTATGTACGCACTTTCCAAGCGCTGCATTTGACCGGGGTGATGCACTCTCTAATGCTGGTTCCCTACGATCTGATTTGGATCGTGGTGGAAGCTGGTGGCGTCAGCAACGAAACGGCGTCGCTTATTGCGAAATCGGGTTTGAAAACTATCCACGTCGGATTCAATCAACGGATGCCGAATTCCTGGGAAGAACGGCATAAATTAGAGTCCAAGATGCGTCTTCGTGCTCTAAGGTAATTGTTTGTTTAATTTTAAATTTAATTCAATTGTGAAAATCATTAAAATCCATACGTTTTGGGATTAGGTTGTTAGAACTATAGATTTGATTAAGTTTTCGTGATACTTTGGGACAGAATTATTAGAGAGAAGAAATTGGATGGAATTGTTATGTTTGCCGATGATAGCAATATGCATAGTATGGAACTTTTTGATGAGATCCAAAATGTGAAATGGTTCGGGGCTGTTTCAGTTGGAATACTTACTCATTCGGTTAATACTGATGAGATGGCGGATCGGAAAAAGGATGAAGAGGAGAATCCTAGAATGCCTGTTCAAGGCCCTGCTTGTAACGCTTCTGATATGTTGGCAGGATGGCATACTTTTAATACATTGCCATTTGCTGGGAAAAGTGCGGTTTATATAGATGATCGGGCAACTGTGCTGCCCAGGAAGTTGGAGTGGTCAGGGTTTGTTTTGAATTCTAGGTTGCTTTGGAAAGATAGCAGTGATAAGCCGAAATGGATTAAGGATATTGATATGTTGAATGGTGATATTGAGAATCCCCTGGGTTTGGTTAATGACCCTTCGGTGGTGGAGCCACTTGGAAACTGCGGTCGTCAGGTTTTGCTTTGGTGGCTTCGAGTTGAAGCTCGTGCTGATAGCAAATTTCCTCCCAAGTAAATCTCATATCCTACTCTCGTTACATTTTAGTGTTCTGCTGCCTAATGGTTTCAATGGGTAGTCAATGATGATAACAATACATTCAGAATGATTAATATTAGTAAGGGCTAGCTTATAACCGTGCCATATTTGTGTTGTTCTTGTCAAATGATTTGAAAATTTTGTACAGGAAAAGGTTGGATAAATATAATCAAACACCCTTTCTTATATACAGAATGGCATTGGCAAGTGCTAAATTAAACGCCCTTTCTTTCAAATCTTGTGCTGAAATTTTCTTCATTACAAAAATATGCCTTTCCATGGACCTTTAAGGTGTGATGATTGTGATTTTTGTTTTACCATATGGGTTATAGCTTTTGTAAATAATTATGGAGTTACTGTGGTTTTTCCTCTTATGGATTCATAGATGAAATATCTTATGATTTCTCTCAAACTTGGGCATCTTCAACTGGTGGTTAATTTTTGCTGGAATTTTTAATACCTTGTATCATATTGTTGACCACTTATACATTTGCTGCATTTGTTATACTTGCTTACTAAGGGATGATTATTCCTTGGTTTTTCTTGAAAATAGGCACAATGTACTCCGCTGATTTAGTTGTTAGTTTGAGACTTTTTGAGTTAAGATGCATCGAAGTGTGAATATTAGCTACTCCAGTTTTTCATTTTTCATTTCTGATGTCCTGAAATTGTTTCCTCTCCATTTTGGGTTCTCTAAACTCTTTTATGTTACTGCATTCTTAATTGGTTTTTGGCTTCTTTAAAAATCCGTGTTGTTTGACGATGGAAATCAATCTCTGGCTTGGTCTCCTCAAATGCCATCGCCCATCTGATCATTACTTTGTACATCATGCAGATGGATAATTGACCCACCTCTGGAGATCACGGTCCCATCAAAACGCACTCCATGGCCAGATGCTCCCCCGGAACTACCTGCTAATGAAAAACCAGCAATGGGCATTCAAGATCCAATAGTGAAGCATAGCACAAAGAGGACATCCAGATCAAAACATCGAAGTAAAAGAAAGCATGAACCAAAAACTGACACACAGGTTTCGACAAGGCATTCTGAACAAAACTAAAATCTTTACCCCGCAACCTATGGAACTGCTGCACCATGAGATTGGACCAAATAGATGGCAAATGTAGATGGTGTTACCAGTAAATGTGGAGAAGCACCTCTCACAACAATCCAGTTTTTACGTGCAATTCAGTTCGAGTTTGTCCAGAGTTTCAAATATTTTTAAAATTTATTTCTATTCTTTTTACTTTTATGTTTTTTTGGGTCTTTAGTTTGTTGGGGGTGATCAATATTGTGCTTCATTGAGGAGGAATCTCAGCTAAGCCTTTCTCTCTGCCCTTGCGAGATGCTTGTATACTGAAATGCTTTTGGGTTACAAATTTATACATAAAATCTTTTAGTAGGAATCATAGACCTGTCTTACGTCAAAAACAATAAAAATTTCCATTTCATTTCTAAAACTGTCTCTGGTAAACCAGGGAATAACAAAAGATAAGTTCATTTTCTAAATTACGATTTAATCTTTAAGAGTTCAAGTTCAGTCGATAATCACAGCTTGCAAGTTTTCTAACTTGTCTGTTTCTGGGAGGACTGAATAGATTGGAAATGAAGCAAAAAGGGGTAAAAACTGGGAGCGGGTGAGGCAGTGTTTTCAAGCTGATGCTTCGGTAGTTGGCGGTTGCTACGTAAAGACAAAAGAGATGTGGTGAAGAAAGTAAGCGGGAAGGTTCAGTTTTTGTTCGTTGTTAATTCTACCTAAGAGGGTAGGCAGAGTGAGGTTCGTTGGCTGTTTTTTTGGTATGGCATTGGCCGTTAGTTTTGCTCTGAACCTACCAGGGTTTTGTCGATTCCCGTATTAAATGCGCAGCTTGAAAGCCCATAACTCGATAACCTAAAATATCTCTTAAATGTACCTTCACCAAATATGCCAATGCCAATTAGAGTGAAGTCCCATGAGTCGAAATTTCCCGCCCCTTTAGGAAGTGAATGTATGAGACAAGATAGACTGCGGCTTGGAAAGGTAATTTGTAGATTATATCCTGAAACCAAAAGAAAAGAAATCTCACAGTGAGTAAATGATTCTCTCGGGATGCTCACATGGAGTGAGTGGCGATATCTATATTCGGATAATTTATATACAAAAAAAGCAAGTTGGATATTTCAAAAGGGTTGCACTGAATTTCATAAACTTAGAAAAAGGAACAATAAAGCATGATACCCAAGTGCAGCCTTATGATCAACCGCTACCAAACATCTACTATAATGGATCATATCATGTATTTTGCAACTTGCAATATTCTCTTCCTAACATGCAATCAGATAAACACAATTAACACTCTCCAAAAATTTTTTATATAAAAAAAATGAAATTTTGTGGATTCTATATTTTTTAGCATTGGAAAAGATCTTAGTTAACTTATGATAAATTTAAAAAATAAAATAATCTGAACTAACTTAAAAGAAATGGCATAACGAAATTTGAATTTAAATATTTACTAAGGTTTTCATTTAAAATTAATCCATAATAATAAAATCCACTAATTTAAATTTAGAGACAAAGGTAATATAAGATTTAACAGCTTAGCTATAGGGGCAATAATTTATCTTTGGTGCCGCCCTGCTTTATCCAAGTTCCAATAGACTCGGCTGGCCTTTTCATCCTTCTATTACTCTAGTGATATTAAATCTTAGGTTCAATTCTGCCTTCAGTCCCTCTACTCTATGAACTTTTAAAATTTATTTTTCAAATGTTTTTTTTACTAAATAATTCCAAGATTTTAATTTAATATTTATTCTATTTAAAATTGAATCAGCTTTTAGGTAAAATTTCAAAGGTCTAATTCCAATTGAAGTATAATTGGACCTAAAATCGTATTAGTGTAATTTATAATGCAGAGAGATAGATGCAGTGAGTGGCAATTGCATCAGCATGTCAGAAGTGTCTTCACCCTTCTGGTCCCACATCTAAGCATGAGTTCGGTTCGGCCCCCCCAATTAGACCCCAAACATTTATTTAAATTTGCACCGTCACGCTTTTAACATTTACCATTTCCATTTTTCTATATAAACCCCGTACCTCTCTCCTTTCTCTTCACCAAACCACTCCCTCCAATAACCATACCAACCCTTGTCATTTCTCCCATGGCAACCACAGTAATACCCATTTCCACCCTCTTTTTCCTCTTCTTCACCTTATCCTCGGCAACCAGCTTCAGCCAAAATCACTGGAGGAGCGATGATGAAGTGATGAGCTTGTACCAAGCTTGGCTCGTTAAACATGGCAAACAATACAACGGTATAGGGGAGGAAGAGAACAGGTTCGATATCTTTAAGGATAACTTGAAATTCATCGACCAACATAACTCCAAAAACACCACATACAAACTTGGGTTGAACAAGTTCGCTGATTTAACTAACCAGGAGTACCGTTCCATGTTTTTGGGTACAAAGAGTGACCCTAAACGTCGAGTCATGAAGTCCAAAAACCCCAGCCAACGTTATGCTTCCCGCGCCGGCGACAGGTTGCCGGAATCTTTTGACTGGAGAGATCATGGAGCCGTTACTCCAGTGAAGGATCAAGGGCGTTGCGGTGAGCTGTTTTCTTTTTTCATTTCAACTTCAAATTAATTTCTTTTTAAATATCAAGCTTACCCGCTCTGTATTGTTCACTTGACCAGGAAGTTGCTGGGCATTTTCAACGATTGCAGCTGTTGAAGGCATAAATAAAATCGCCACCGGCGAACTAATCTCTTTGTCAGAGCAAGAGCTAGTAGATTGTGACCGATCCTTCGACGCTGGTTGCGATGGAGGCCTAATGGACTATGCCTTCCAATTCATTATTGACAACGGTGGCATTGACTCTGAACAAGACTATCCTTACCTTGGTGCTGATAATAACCAATGCGATCCAACGAGGGTCAGTTTCGAAAGCTTAATTCTAAGACACTATATCTTGTAGTTTATTTGTTTTCGACGGTTGGAGATTGATGCCCTGTTTTTTCTTTTTGGGATTTGTAACAGAAGAATGCTAAGGTTGTCAGCATTGATGGGTACGAGGATGTTGTTCAATATGATGAGAAGGCATTGAAGAAGGCTGTATCACATCAACCTGTGAGTGTCGCCATTGAAGCTAGTGGCAGAGCTTTCCAACTCTACGAATCGGTAAGCTTGACCTGTTCTGCTTCTCCTTCAAGCCATCCCATAAGTTGATTTGAATTTAAATCCTGTTTATAACTCAGTTGTCAAATGTTTAGGGAGTTTTTAGCGGTGAATGCGGGTCAGGATTAGACCACGGCGTGATTGTCATCGGATATGGCACGGATGAGAACGGTCAGGAATATTGGACAGTGAGGAACTCATGGGGCAGCGGTTGGGGTGAAGATGGATACATAAGGATGGAGCGTAACGTCGATGACCGTGCTGGCAAGTGTGGCATTGCGATGGAGGCTTCCTATCCTGTTAAGAATGGGGCAAACACCATCAAGCCTTACTGGACTAATGAAGACACTGAGAAAATTAGCAGTGCCTGAGAGTTAAAAATGTGTGCCAGCTGCTGTTTTGGGCCATGGGAGAAGAAGAGCTATGGAAGTTCACTCTCTATTTCCTTGTTTGTTTGAAGTTAATTTATGATTGTTTGTACATATATTTTCATTAGTCAAAACAGCTGACTGGAAAGCTGGTATTGTTGTGATGAATTCAAAGTTTAATCTAGATTTGGCATGAATTTGGGCCTCAAAGCCCCAAGTTACCGTCTTGGACTTGGACTACCAACTCTGTCTTTGACTCATTATGTTATAGTTATGGCAGTTGCACCATTCAAGTTCTTGGAAACGTGTTAATAATTCAATATTAAAACTTGTCACTCAATATTTTTAATAAATTTGTCACTCAACATTAATGATATACATATTTCAAGAATTGCACATGAGAGTTGTATCAAAAAATTATTTTAATAAATTAACATTAATTTTTTATTTAATGAATAAAGACTTGAAAAGTTAAAATATATTTAAAAGAAAAATAATTTTATCTCTTTATAAAATAATATTTTTTATTAATTTTTAATATTATATCAATTAACTTATTATTGCTAATAATTATTAAAATGCAATATAAAAAAATTTAATAGATCTTGCCTTAAATTATTTTAATTAAATTAAAATTACATAACAAAATTCAATTAAATAATAAAATAAAGGAACTCAATATAGACACAAATGGTATTTAAACTATACTCTATTATTAAAAATTGTCCCGACTATTAAAAAAGGCCAATCATTTTATGACACTTCACTATTTTTAGCTAAAAAAATATTATTTCCTTAAAAAAATATAAACAAATTCAATTCTTTTTATTCTTCACAAAAAAACTCGATGATGAAAAATTCAAAAACTTATCCAAACCTAATTTTTGACTATAAAACCTGAATCCTAACAATTTTTAGTTTCTTTGTTAAGTGTTGTCTTCTTTTATAGATAAATTTTAAGTTTTAAGGGACTGAATTAATAGTTAAATTTGTTATGAGCAGTTGGAGAATCTGTATCTAAAATTAGTTAAGAAAGGCAAGGTTTATATAAAAGCTTGAAGCTGCTCATGTTTAGGGGTGAGCAAAATCCGATTCGATTTGAAAAACTCGATAAAAAATTCAAATTTTGAATTAAATAGTTCGGGTTATTTGAGTTAATCAAGTTATTCGGATCAATTCGAATAAAAAATTAAGTTTTTTGGTTTAACTCGAACCTGAATTACACAATTTGAGTTATCCGAAAATCTGAATAAGAAAAAGCAAAACTACGTCGTTTTGATAAATGTTTACCTTTTCTAAAGTTAAAAGTCAAAACTATTAAGGTAAAAGGCAAAATTACGTTGTTTTGATAAATATTTACTCATTAAGTTAAAATGTAAAACAATTATATTATTTATGTAGTTAAATAATCTTGTATTTCGTCTACTAGTTAAATAATCGGTCTATGTAAACATAACATTGAGTATAAATAATATGATTCGTTAACTCGACTCGACTTAACTCGAAATTTTTTCACTCGATTTGATTCGATTCGAGAAAAATTCAAATTGAGTTCGGTTGCTAAAATATAATTCGTCAACTCGACTAACTCGAATTTTTTTAACTCGATTCGACTCGACTCGATCGAGTACTCACCCCTACTCATGTCTCACCTTCTAGTATGAATGGAGTCGTTACCTGAGTTGAACCGATACCAACCACACTCATTTCATCCATGTGCTTACGCAACACTGTCATTACCCTCGACTTTATGAAAAGCATAGATAGGGACTCGTTTCTTATGCAAACTGCATCCCCATTTCTATTACTAATTTCGTTTAGGAATATCATAAACTGGCAGGCAGGTTACCCGCTGCTGCACGCTTTCCAAGTCAGTGGCTGACCAAAAAAAAAAAAACTTATAAACTTTGTATATTCAATTTAACCACCAAAATGCCTGTTGAATATTGTAGGACAAGAAATGAAGGTTTTAAAAGTTGAGCCTAGAAAACCCATCAGGAAACTATTATTTTAAGCCAAGAGCCACGGGGGTTCTTGTGGGACTGGGTTACCCCATATTGGTTCACATCACCTCAAAGCATTAAATAAACATTTATACGTCAACTGCTGTGTGTATTTTATGAGTCAAATTTATTTTCTTCTGGGAATTACAACTCTCAAATCATTTCCAGATTTGCTTTGTTTACCAATTAACATGGTAGCTGTCTTCAACAAAGAGCTCCTGAGTTGGTACCTAATTACACTCAAACTCAGGGAAACTGTGGAATCTGGACTCCCTAGATCATCTACAGGCACCAACAAATCCCTTGACTTGGCTCAAGTCCATGAACATCATTTGCAGAAACAACAACAGCATCAACCATCTGATTGCTTGCAGGTCCCAATCAATGCAGATGATGAGAATTGCCAAGAGGCCGACACTCCGCCCAACTCTGAGTGGATCATATCGATCAAAGAAAAGTTGGAGCAGGCTCGCCAAGATGATGCAGCTGGTTCATGGGAAAGGCTGAGCATCTATAGAGTTCCCCACTATCTAAGAGAAGGTGATATCAAATCTTATGTCCCTCAATTTGTTTCCTTAGGACCTTACCATCATGGCAAGAAACGCCTACGCCAAATGGATCAGCACAAGTGGCGCTCCCTTCACCGTGTCTTGAAGCGTACAAATCAAGAAATACAAGTTTATCTTGATTCCATGAAGGAACTTGAAGAAAGGGCTCGAGCCAGTTATGAAGGAACCATCACTCTTAGCAGCAATGAGTTCGTCGAAATGTTGGTTCTCGATGGCTGCTTCGTGCTCGAGCTTTTTCAAGGCGCTGCCGTAGGATTCCAACGTCTTGGATATGCCAGAAATGATCCTGTTTTTGCAATGCGTGGCTCGATGCATGCTATTCATAGAGATATGATAATGTTGGAGAACCAGCTTCCACTCTTTGTGCTTGATAGGCTACTGGGGATTCAACTTGGTGAGCCTGACCAAAAGGGAAAGGTTGCGAAATTGGCGATCAGATTCTTTGACCCTTTAATGCCAACGGATGAGCCATTAACAAAGAGTGACATGAACAGATTGGGATCCTCTATGAGGCATACAGACACTTTCGACCCTTTTTCCGATCTTGGTGGCCTTCATTGCCTTGATGTTTTCAGAAGAAGTCTCTTAAGCTCTGGCCCCAAACCCGTACCTCGAAACTGGCTTAAGAAAAGATCGAATGCCATCCGCGTTGCCGATAAGCGAAGACAACAGCTAATCCATTGTGTGTCAGAGCTCAGAGAGGCTGGTATTAAATTCAGAAAGAGGAAGACCGATCGCTTCTGGGACATTAAGTTCAAGAACGGGATTCTTCGCATTCCTCGTCTCTTGATTCATGATGGAACCAAATCCCTCTTCCTCAATCTGATAGCATTTGAGCAATGCCATATTGATTGCAGCAATGATATTACTTCCTATGTGATATTCATGGACAACTTGATCAACTCACATGAAGATGTGGCATACCTCCATTACTTTGGCATTATCGAGCATTGGCTCGGCAGTGATGCAGAAGTCGCCGACCTTTTCAACCGTCTCTGTCAAGAGGTTGTTTTCGATATCAATGACAGTTATCTTTCCCAATTGTCTGAAGATGTGAACAGATACTACAACCATAAGTGGAATGCTTGGCGTGCAGCCTTGAAACACAGGTACTTCAACAATCCTTGGGCCATCGTCTCATTCTTTGCCGCTTGTATATTGCTGGTGCTTACTTTTGCTCAGACCTTTTATGGCATTTATGGATATTACAGGCCAAGTTCTTGAATACAGTAAGGTCCTCTTATAATCCCTATACTATTTTGAAGAGATTGCAATTATATACATCAAAGATTTCTATTCATTTCTTCAATCATTAGGCGAAGCAACCTTATTCTTTAGGCAAAATGTGATGGTTCACAGTATGTCTTTGTATTAGCAAATACTCAATACAAAAGGATGCAGCAACAATGCCATTGTTGGTTTGATTGTCTAGTATCAACCATTGAAGTTTATCCATCTTCAATAATTTGCGTCATTTTTTTTTTTTTGAGATGGAATTTTGATATCAGAATCGGCAAATATGCCTCAGGTGATACACCTGAAACCCCAAACAGCTGATTATGTTGTTCTTTCTAACCATATAAATAGGGTTTGTGACATTAGAAATGCCTGTTTGACAAAAGATGTTATAAGATTCATTATGTCCTGCATGACAAATTTGCAGATGTTCGGATTATAGCACTAGTGTTTGATGTTATTTTTAAATAATGATTACATGAAATAAACTGAGATAAATCTAAGTTTCGAAGGCAGTTCTGAGGCTTTGGATCAGACACAGCCGAAGCTATCCATTTCCTGAAGCATCAATCTCAATCTCAGGAACCCAATTTTTCGTAAAGCATTAGTTTTGATTAATAACAAGGCAAAAGGGGATGCCTTTAAGCAGAAGAATAATAGAATATCCATAATGAAATAATTTGAAGGAGCTTGATTGAGGTAAAAACTAAACAGCATTGATCCCCAGGAACAAAAGGGTATTTCAACTTCAAAAGTATAATTTAAAAGCAAATTTGATATAATCCAACTACACTGCTTGATTGGTGTTTTCTGTAAAATGCATGCCATTGGAGAATGGTACAGGCGACAAGAAATGTTGCATGTCCCTTCCATAATAACTTTGGTTTCTCTAAGCTAAACTTCTCCAATACATCTGAAAGCTAACCCAGTCAAAATCTGGAGAAAATTAACAAATATGTAATGTGGATTGATGATCCTTTTGGACAACTTGTACTACCAGCAAATCCTGTGGGAATTCAGCTGTCAAAACAAAAATTTATTTAGGGGAAAGCGAGGAAGAAAAATTACACAACCAGCATATATATACAACTGTAGCATGCAATATATACCTGACGAATTTAATTTTAATCCCTAGGAAGAAGGTTCACACTTTCTGTTGAAGGCGCCTTCTTGCCATCATATCGCTAACAAAATAACAAAGGACAACATTTATTTACCATGATCAAGCACAAAGTTTATACTAACTGGAAGAAAAATGGAGATAGGATAGTGAGTGAGGAAAGGGAGGAAAATTAGTTTTCTTTCATTATGTTTGGTATGAATATAGAAAATAGTGAAAGCAAGATGTTAAGGGTAAAGTTAAATAAAATTGTCAACTTAAGTTGAAAGAGTTGTTTCCTCCCACATTTAGAAGGAGTGGATTTGGAGGAAAGGGAAAGGGAAAGGTACAAATCCTCTTGTTTTCCTTTCCTCCTACAAAACAACGGAAAGGATTAAAAGAAAGTAGCTTTCCATTCCATTCCATTTCCTTCCTATCAACCACAGCATAAGAAAAAATATGATAAAGAATATCGTGTTTGCCTTTCACAAAGGAAATACGGATCTAGATATACCTGTTTACCAAAAGAGAAAGGAACATATTTGTATTTGATCATGTGCAATATCTGTCTCTTCATTGTTAGAATGAATAACATTAGCCAGTAGAAAAGGAGTATAGGCCAAAAGACAGGCACATCAAACACACTGAAGAACGTCATCACAAAAGCAATGCAGAAGGCCTTTGTAATAGAGTACCTTCACACACAAAAGAGCATGTAAGAGACGAGAACCATAGCATGGAAGACAACAACATCATAGACAAAGAACGAGGAAGCAGGGAATAATGTGGAAGATAAAGGACAAACTTCTCTATTTCAGCTCAAATAAAAAATATTTATATAGTGCATATGTAGTATTAGGAGATCTCAACGTCAATGAATTAAAATAGAAAACTGAATTAAAGCATTAGTTTTATAGTATGGTATAGATTTTCCCTAAAAGTTTCTATGCAATCAACCCATCCAAAAGACAATGGAGAATGTGTGATCAAGCCTCAAGCCTATATCGGCATAACAGGCTACAGTTGTCATGTACCTATTAACATGATGGAAGGAAAGGAATAAAGACCCTGAAATGTACCGCTGGCGAATATCATACCCTTCCCCAGGGGAAACAGCTGAATGGTATTTTTGTTCTCATTTCATCTATTCCAGATTCCTCTTTTTTCTTTGAAAATGTAAACGACAGTAGAAATTTCTAATCATTTGTGTTTACCAGCCTTGTTCAATATACTTCAATATTAAATTCTTCCCCCACAACGCTCAGGCATAATGAATTTTCATGCAAGAAAAGCTTACTTTATCAAATTCCCCTAACAAATTAACCATGCCGGGTTCGAGTCAATACTGAATAAACTATCCTAAATTTTGGAACAGTACAAGGAAAAGGAAAAGAAGAAGAAGCAAAAACAGACCATCGATCTAGCAAGTTTCTTAATCGCAGAATAAGTTATTCTGTTTCTCATGATAGAAAATTCAAGAGAATGAAACTAAATTTGAATTATTTGTAAACTTAATCATCGATCAAATCATAACCGACAATAATGAAGAGTGAGATGGCGAACCAGAATTTGAACTCGGGGAGTCGGCGAACGAAAGGGCGAAACTCATCGGATCCGCGGGTGGGGAGCGAGGGGCCATCCTGCATCTCGGGGTCCACTTGAGGAGAAAGGAACCCCATCAGGAGATTCAGCAAGTAGATGCCGAGGCCGTAGGTGATGATGTAGAAACCCTGCACAAAGTAGACGCGTACGGCGTAGATCAGCACCAGCACCAGACATGCTATCCAACGGTACAGAATGTGCGGGACAGTCTTGTCCAGAACGTGCTGGTACCGCCGCGACACCTCGAAGCTCCACCGCGATATAGCGGTTGCAGGAGACGATTGGGATAGATCGTCACCACCTAGGCCACCGCCGGTTGGTCCGGTCTCCATCGGGGGGCCTAACTAACAATAAAGAAATAAGTACAAAGCCTCTTCGTTTTCCTTTTCGCCGAAACAAGTTTGTTCCTTTCAGTTTTTTTTCCCCTGAAACAATAGTGTCTTCTAACAAACTACTAATCTTTTAGGAGCCTTAGCTTAACCTCTGAATTACGGCTCGTGCTGAAGCACATGGTTTTAGTCGAGTAAAATAAAATTGGCATAATTACAATGTTAGTCCTGAACTATACTATACTTTCTATTTAAGTACTTATTTTTTCAAAAGTGTCAAAAGTTTTGTGCCACTAATCACATTTAGAATAAAGTGAGACTAAAATATCACTAAAGAAGAATTTTGTATTTAAGCTTAATAATTAATCTTCAAATTCTAAGAGTTAAATTTGTTTGCGAATTTATGACGATGCAGGCTTTTTGTTTAGGGCCCAAATTTGGATAAGCGTATCAAATATCAGTTTTACAATTTGATACCATTGAGTGTTGCTCCTAAGTTTTTATTTTTTAAATATCTATATTTTATTTAATTTGAAATCTATATTTGTAAATAATATTATTTTTTATATTACTAAATTAACATTAGAATAATAATTTATTTATATATTATTAATTACTGTATGATAATAATAAAGTAATATTAATTAACCATTAATTCATTGAATATTATTGGGTAACTTAAAAATAATAATATTTTTTATTATTATGAATATTTTATTATTAAATGAATGTCTATAAATATAAATTTTGAAAAAGCATTGAAAACATTCGACCAAAATACTTTCTCTTTTGATGTCCTATCTTTAGTTTTTTACTCTCTTTTTATTCTTTAATTTATTTTTATTTTTATTCTCTCTATTCTTTTATTTCATAACATGTTATTAACACAATATTCGTTTTTCATGATTCCTTTCTAAGATTTATCTGCTTTCTTATGAAAAAAAAAAAAAAACTCTCCCCTGAACCCGCACAAGCCGCCCCGTTCTTGAAAAATAAAAAGCAAAGATTTTGAGGAAACAAATCTCTTAAAACCAACTTGTGGTTTGAACCTGTGCCTAGAGGTGCTCATGAGTTGAATCGAGCCCATGCTAGGTATCTAGATCAATTTTTCAAATCCGGGCTTGTCCCAGATCGGCTCAGAAAATGGGTTTACTTTTTTGCCCAAGCCCAACCTAATTTAAGAAAGCTAAATCCAAGCTTGACTCAGTCCGCTCATATTTGATTTTTTAAATTAATTTTTTATTTAAAAATATTTTTTTCAAAAAATATAATATACTAAATGCATTAAAAACACTAAAATAAATGTTTTCTAACACATTAAAAAACATTTATATTAAAAAGCACTACCATAAATATAATGAATATTTTATTATATTAAAAACACAAAATAGTGTTAAATATAATTTTTAAAAATTTATATTTTGGGTTGAGTTTTTTAGTTGGGTAAGTTTTTTTTAGGTTTTGGGTAATGGATTTAATTGTTATTGGGTTAATGATTTAATATAAATATAAATATATATAACTATTATTTAACATATATAATTAATATAATTATTTTTTATAATAAATATATTAGGGCTGACAAAATATTATCTAAGGCTCGACCCATATAAAAAAACGGGCTTTAAATTTTACTCAAGCCCATTTTTGGGTATTCTATTTTTGTCTTAACTCTCTCATTTTTGAGTAGGCGAGTAACTTGACCCATGAATAGACCTACCTGTGCCCCTTGAAAGCTAAGCCAAGCCACAAGCCACTCTCGAAAACAAAACTATAAAATAAAATTGATCGACGCCAGAAAAGTAAACAAGGGTCAAAACCACATTGAAAGGATTTGAACTTGTGACCTTATACAACTCTCCTTGCTTTTAACCACTCAACTGTTTTAAAATTTAAAATTATAATCGACAAGAACCTTATATAAAAGTATATCTTGCTTAGAAGTGTCTCTTTGAATCAACGATAAAATTTATCCTTAATTTTTCATCCAAGAGTTTAGACATTAAGATACAAAGTTTACAGGAAATTCATTTTATTTAATTTTTTATATATGATATTTTTATTAATTTTAATTCATAATTAATTATGATAGATTTGATTAATTTGTTTTATTTCTATTTTTTCAAGGATGATGAAAATTTTAATCTCAACATTGATTTTGGTCCTCGATCTTGGATTTATGGAGCAAAATTAGATTGGTAAGAAGTTTCAAAATTTGTTTTTTGAGGTATGATTATTAATTGTTTTAAATCTAATCGACTTATTAAGTTATATTATTAAATACTGATGGGTTCATAAGGTATTAATTAACCTTTGTAGTATATTATTTTCAAATGATTTTCTAATGTCTTATAACATTTTAAAAAATGCATATAGGAATATTCTTTGAATATTTTAAAAGCTTAAGTTTTGGTAGAAATATATTAATACCATGTTACTTTATATTTGAGTACATATTCTTTTTCTTATCAAATGTTCTTTGTTTAAACATATATATTGATTATCGACTCAAATATAAGTTTTTGTAATATTTATTCTTTTTAAATAAAGAATCTATTGGGATGTTTAGAAGTCTACCTATAGATCTATTTTAAAGGATATAATTATAGACGTGATAAGTGGTATAATAATAACCACTAGAAGTGGAAACAATAATAAATAAACACTACAACAAAACAAGCATACTGCGACATTTTTTTTTTTGACCTAAGACGACACAAAAAAGGTTGGTATAGGTTTCGCGACGCTTCTCTCGACGCTTTCAAAAAGGTTGTCTATAATACAGTTGGCGTAGGCTTCACGACACTTTTGAAAAAGCGTCGGCATAAGTCAACATAAGCCTACCCTTATTGAAGGGTTGGGAAAGACCTAGTCAAGGCCGACCTTTAAAAAGGGTTGGGATAAACCTAGTCAAGGCCAACCTTTGAAAAAGGTTGTGATAGACCTGTCTAAGGCAATCTTAAAAAGGTTGGGATATACCAGTCTAAGATAACCTTTTAAAAAAAGTTGGGATAGACCTTATCTAAGGCAACATTTAAAAAAAATTGCGATAAACCTTGTCTAAGGCAACCTTTAAAAAAGATTGGGATAGAATCGTCTAAGGCAACCTTAAATAGGTTGGTATAGACCTTGTCTAAGGCAACATTTAAAAAAGGGTGGGATAGACCTTATCTAAGGCAACCTTTTAAAAAAGTTGGGATAGACCTTATCTAAGACAACCTTTAAAAAGGTTGGGATAGACCTGTCTAAGGCAACCTTTTAAAAATGTTAGGATAGACCTTGTCTAAGGCAACCTTAAAAAAAGGTTGGGATAGACTTGTCTAAAGCAACTTTAAAAAGGTTGGGATAGATTCGTCTAAGGTAACCTTAAAAAGGTTGGGATAGATCTTGTCTAAGGCAACTTTTAGAAAAGGTTGGGATTGACCTGTCTAAGACAACGTTAAAAATGTTGGGATAGACCCGTTTACAGCAACCCTAAAAAGGTTGGGATAGACCTTTTCCAAGGCAACTTAAAAAAGTTGGGATAAACCCCTCTAAGGCAACCTTAAAAAGGTTAGGGTAAACCCGTCTAAGGCAAACTTAAAAAGGTTGGGATAGATCTTTGTCTCATGTCCAACATTTTTTTACGACATTTTCCCCGATTTTTAAGAGCCTATTTTGGTGAAATATGAGCAAATTTGTATGTATTGGGTTTGGAAAAGTTTGAGTCAATATTAATTGAACAATTAATTAACATAAAATGATCATATAAATACAAAATTATCATTGAATAATGCAGTTAGTAATTTATATACAAAATCCTAATAGAAGTAGTCAACAAGTTGCGAACATGTTGTCAACCTATTTCACATGACATCAAAAAATTATACAAAATCCTAATAGAAGCAGTCAACACGTTGTAAACATGTTGTCAACTTGATTCCCATGATATCAAAAAATTATACAAAATCCTAATAGAAGCAGTCAACACGTTGCAAACATGTTGTCAACTTGATTCCCATGACACCAAAAAATTATGAGACAACTGCATTCATCAACCACTATAACATATATATATAATATATAATATGCAGTAAGCGTCATTCATCATCATCCGAACTGAAGGCTTTATCATCAAGTCCGCTACTTTGAAATTCAACTGCAAAAATAACAATGTACATTTTCTATTTATACGAGTTAGATGAGAAACAACATGAACACATGGGAAGAATATTTTAATATTAACCAAAGTACCATAAAGTGAAGCTAAATAAAGAATTTTCATCAGTACATCCACTAATTATTAGTTGAGCAAGCAATGAATACATCAAATAAGAACCTAACATTCAATTACAACAATCAATGTCTATTAAACCATTAACAAACTTATTGACAATCTAGTTATAAAATAGTCACTTACTATGCTTACTATGAAAAACCTTGTACTTACTTGACATTCCCTTTGCCATACACTCATTGATGAGAGCCTTATACTTCTCCTCACGAGCATCCATCATATCCATGAACTTTGCCTCTCAAATTTCAGTTAATTTCATAAATATTTCTTCTGCCTCAGCTATCAAACGAGCTTCTCGCTTCGCGGATTCCGTACTAAATCGAGATTCTACTTCCTCGAGTAGAGTTTTCTCTCGATCTGCTTGTTCGGCTTGAATTGTTTGTATTTGCTCGACATGTTTAGCGCTCATCTTTTCAATCAATGTACTGATAGCCGATGTAGATTGGCTTCCTCGGGTGACTAACCCATGGCCAAACAACCTGGATTTGGTCATCCCACGCCCATATCCCAACATTTTTCCATCCTTGTTAGGGCCGAACACTTGTGTATAGACCTCGTTTTCTAATGCAATATTATCTTGAGGTGCGAAAGAACTCTCAGGTGTTGGCATAGAGTCTTTAACCATCTTGCATGCTTCATCCTACAGTTCTCTTTAATTAGAAAAATCTATTTTGAAAAAAAAATAAAATTGATGTCAAAATAAATATAAATAAATAAATAATACCCATTTGTTTCTTACATAAACTTGTTCTGTTGCCTCACTGCTCAATTTTTCACTCCTATCTTTGCGCAAATGTTGAAATCTAAACTGCTCCAAACGCGAGGGTTCACGGCCTTCCTTCTCAGCCTATTATACAACAAAACAATAGTTGCTAATAATATTCACCGATGAGCACAGAATGATTATTATAAGTTACATATTGATTAATATGTAATACTTACAAACTGTGCATTGAGGGTCGCATATCCTGTACTACCAGCAATGTGTGCATAACGCACCTTTGTTTGGGATTCTTTCGCCTTTTCTAATTGTGCCTATTGTTTAAATTAATGAGAAAAAAATATGAGAGTAATAGGAAAGCTAAGTTTATTATGCCTCATTCAACAAATCACGCATTTATGCACCCCCTACTTTGATCATACCGTAAGTGGAAGCAGGAAAAATGGGACATTTAGTCTAATAAAAGTGCATACAGCAGCTTGTGGTGTTCCCAATCGCTCCACTAGCCACTTCCATTGATCATCATGCACACCAGGAGGATTGTTTTCGTATATTTCTTCAATCGATCGACCTTCTTGGACCATCTTTTTGTAGTATCTAGTTTTCAAAGTCGATTTAAACTCCTTCCGGAGTTTTCCAACATGTGAGAGGATGTTAGAGTCCTCCACCTTACCTTGGAGATCAAACTTGACCTCTTTGATCAAATACTCATTTTGGGTAATTTTCAAGTCCAACAGGTGTTGATGATCCTATTATTTTTGCAAAGTGTTGTTGCTCGAAAAGTCGAGCCTCAAGGAGACACATTTTCTTTTACATGTTTGTAAGCTATTGTTGGGAACTTGAGTTCGAGTTTTGTGGGTGGTGGTGGTTTCGTTGCCTTGAGAAGGTTGAGCAAACCACCAAGGTAGATGAAGAAATTGGTAATAGGGTTGATAGGTGTGAGTATCTTTGGGGAGAGTGAAGGAAGTGCCTAATGGAGGTTGAGACTCATGTTGGGTTGCCTAGTTGGGGTTGAAAAGTGATTGTTGGCTAATCTATATAGATGGCTAAGTCTGGCTTTAGGATGAAGGAATCTTAGGGTTAGGGTTTGTTGGGTTAGCATAGGTTTCGGTTGAAAAATGAGTCATGGTTCGATCTACACTCACCACACCAATTGTTGATACTAGTGTTTAATAATGAGGAGAAAGTAGTGGTTGTTTGGAGGTCGATTCACCTGTGATAGATGAAGAGCCGGAAAAAAGGACTAAGAAATGAGAAGGTAAAAAGACTTAAGAGGATATGGAGAGGAGGAAATTGTTTAAGTATTAGGTAGAGTGCTTAATGAAGAAAATCATTTACTCTTTGTATGCGGGGGTATATATAGGGGAGGGTCCTTTATCACGTAGTGATAGTGCCATGTCAAGAATACGGATGATAGCCTATTCGTGTGGTCGGCTAGGTGGCAAATCTGTTATATGTCAATTTTTGTCAAATATAGTACTATGTGATCCTATTTCGACATTCCCTTTCCTAAGATAGTATAAGGTTGTTATGCCTTAATGGTCCTTCAGTGATCTCCATGGACAATCAGTAGCAGGTGGCCCCCTATGCATGTGTGAGGTATGCGGGTAGTGAGCACTACCAATGGTACAAGATGGAGGGCCATCCACGAGCATCTTCTAAGCTGCCTCTTGTGCTGCCATGTGTCTAAGCTAGAGTAAGGGTATAACAACAACATATAAATTGTGCCACATAGGATTTGTTTCCCTTTTTGTAACCTTATACTATTGTAATATATACGAAATGTATATTGTATTAAAACATGGATAAATAGTAAAAGTTATAGTCAATGTATGATAAATAACTAAATAAGGTAATCAAATATTATTTTAGTTCAAATCAAAATAATAGAAATATTCATAGAAAAAGTTTGAAGTTGTATTTTTTTTTTATGAAACTTATAATGTAATATTTTTATTTAAAATAATAATAATGAAATATATATATTTTAATCTTTCTACTTTTAAATTACTGTATTTTTTATGAAACTTTTTTTATAAAACATATATTATTTTGTCGAAGTCAAAATACTATTTGTAAAATTAAACGTTGATAATGACAATATAAAACTATCGTAAAGCAAAAATAAAGAAAAATAAAACATACAGATTTTACGTGGAAACCCTTTTGGGGAAAAAAACTATGGGCAGAGGAGAAGAAAATTCACTAGTGTTGAAAATCGAATGATACAAGAGGAGTTCTGGCTACATCTATTTAAGGGCTGAAAAACCTTATTGTAATCAATGTCAAATAGATGAAGAGCAGTTCTATATTGATTCTACTTGTGCAATCAATGTCAAATAGAAGAAGAGTAGTTCTATACGGATTTTACTTGTGCAGCCTGATCCGTACCGCGGGGGCCAAAGGCCCCCACACCCCTGGTGCGAGGATCTATTGGGCTTCAATCCTCGGCCTTAAGCTCACCACAGATCCCTAGTTTTACCATTGTATTATTTCTTTAACAAGAATTTGGGTCACAACTCTAACACTATTAGAGCTATTTTTAATAAAAAAAAATTGTAATATTTGACTATTTTTAATTGGCTTTTTCTATTTCAATATAAAAATTTATGTTTATGGTAATTTATTAGATTTTTTTATGAAACTCACAATAATAAAACATATATGCAATGGAAAATTCACTTTTTTGGGAATTCTTATTGTTAAAATTGAATTTTTAATATAATTAAAATTGTTATTATATTAGTACGTAAAATGACAACATAAAAATTTATAAGTTCATATCGCTATAATATATGATTAAAAAATAATTTTATTAATCTAATTAAATTCAATATAAAAGGGGGTTATTGTAGGCAATGTTGCTGGGTAGCCTCCCATCTCCAACCTTTATTACTTGTTAATGAAGCCAAAACAGAATGCATCGATATCTTATATTTGAAATTGATTTAATTTCATTTATTTAAAAGTTATAAATATATATTTTGTACATTCATATTAAATACTTTTTGAAAATAGAGGTAAATTTTAAATTTTATGTTCGAAATATATTAGTATTGATACGTGACATGGTAATATTATCATAATATCAATAAAAAAAATACATTAATCAATCAATATGATACTAACTACTTTACTATATATAACAAAACAAGTCTCAAATGATTACTTTATATGATACATGCCAAAGTTTATTCATATAAAAATGGTGAAATTTAATTTTTAGCCCTCTATTATACTCTCCTATAAGATTTAGTATTTATATTTTAATTTGTCATAATTTAATTATCTTTTTTTTACAATGACATTACTTAGTCAAAATAGTTAATGTCTTTAACTATTTCAATTAAAATGCTGGCTCGAATTTTTCTTTAGAACATCTTTTTAATAAAAAAAATCTATTTTGATATGATAAGTTGGAATGAATATTTTTTTTTAAATAATTCAACCTCAAAATTTTAACTAGAATAATTAAGGATGTCAACTATATAGACTAATCATAATATTATAAAAGTAGAGGAACCAAATTATGTCAGATTAATTATAAATACTAAATCTAAAATTTAAACAAATAGAATAATTATAACCATAATTTGACATAAAAAAAAATATATCTAACGCAATCAATTATCATAAGATTTAATAAAGAAATTGATGGTTTTTTTTAAATATTATTAATTAAAATATTAATTAATAAAAAATAATTTCAATCATTATAAAATACAAATTTTGAAAATTTTAATAAAATTATAATAAAATTAAAACTATAAAAAAAATCCTAAAACTTCGTGAAATCACGAACAAAACATTCTAATTGACTTTATTGTAGAGAATTTAAGTAGTGATTAAAATTCAAATAAGACAAAACAGTTACATTTATTAAATACTGTTTTATGATCTTAACAACAAAGGGGTGGTGGCGCAGTTGGCTAGCGCGTAGGTCTCATAGCTTCTGAGTTATCCTGAGGTCGAGAGTTCGAGCCTCTCTCACCCCATTGTTCTTTTAATTATTCGGAAATATGAATCCCGAGTAGACAGACAGTAATGGCCGTCCGTCAAAGCCATATAATTTTTCTCGACACCTGGCAATCGATATTTTTGCAATTTTTTGTATTATAATTATATTTAACATGTTATATATTTTATATATCTATTTTTGATCGAATTGATCTTTCAACCGAGTTAATTCAATTATAAAGTTATTAAAAGATTTCTATTTTTACACAATAATAAATATTATAGGGGTAGGATTGCCAAGCTCTTATACTAGATAACACAATACTCTTATCATTAAGTTAAGAGATTATTGACTTTTGTTTTTATATTCAAAGCTTTTGAATTATTATGAAATGTGTAAAAATGACTAGGGATAATGAAAAAAAATACTTTTATACTTTAACAAAAATTTTAATATGGTACTTTTACTTTTAATTTGTTTGATATGACACCTCAATTCTTTCTCCGTCAAACTTTTTGAATCCCAGGTTAATGACATTAACACTATATTTGGTTCACTGTAATGAAAAAGAGTTGTAATTAGTAATTCAATTGTTTGGTTGAATAGAATAGAATAAAACTGTAATAATATTTTTGTGTATGGTTGAATGGAATAAATGTTTTAATAGCATAAAGAAAAGAAAGCTAACCAGGGTACCATTAACAAAATTTTTTTAGGTAGATGATTATTATTATTGTTATTAAATTATATTTAATAATAATCCTATTAAAATTTAATAACATTCTTAATATAATTATTACTAAAATATGAATTAATAAAAATATATAATATTATAAAATATTATAGCCTACTTTGTTATTTTTAAGCTTCAATGCATCTTTAATGTGCTAGAATATCATTAGCGAAACAAATAATTTAATTATCCTCTAAACTAAAAAGCAAAAGATTAGGAGTAATAAATAGTTTGAGAACTATATTTTACATCCAAACATAATATTTATACATTAACAAAAAGTTACATAATGTCATTAGCTTATATGTTATAATCTATATGTCAAATTTTACAGCTTCAAAAAGTTACAACAGTTTGTGACATTCTATCATGTTATTATACTATCCAAATATTACATAATACAAAAAATTACCAAAACATCACCAACACAACCATGATTTTTAATGGGTAGAAATAAATCTTTTCACCCATTCTAATCACACAGAAGAAGGTAGACTTAATAAAACAACCATTTGCGTTGAATAGTTTGGAATTTTACTCAACGCAAGAAAGCGCTCATCCTCAATTAATCCTTGTACTTCACCTAAGGCCAGATATAATTTTTGGGCATTTTCTTGAATGAGCATTTTTAACTTCTTTTGAATTAGCTCTTCGTAGGCAATGCTCCTACTTAATTCAAGGCCAACAGTGTAACATCATATACCCGACCTGTAACACCCCTTACCCGGGTTCTATACCGGAACCGGGCCCGAGATGTTACCGGAGTAAAACCACTGGATCGCCGCTTAGGCTCATCGTAACTACTCTCTTAAGTCATTTCTCAACAACCTCGTTCTCGACTTACGAGGCCTCACTCATGCACCTGAGGGCTTTCGGGACTATACCAAATTTTTTTTTCCAATCTTAAAATTCTTCTCATTTATACAGGTCTCACACGCCCGTGCAAGATGAGACACGCCCATGCATAGACACACACGCCCATGTCCTCACACCGTGCCTAAAAACCCCAACATTCTGCCAAAGTCCCACGGCTAGGGCACACACCCATGTGGAATAGGATACGCCCGTGTACCCTCAAGACATGCCCGTGTCTTCCACCCGTGGTCGACACTAACTAAGTCCACACGGCCTGGACACACGCCCATGTGCCAACAGTGTGCATCACACGGCCTAAACAAACGGCCGTGTGACCAGCCCGTGGCCTATTCTGACTTAAAATGCCAACATGCAGGGGACGCACGGCCAAAGCACACGCCCATGGGCTGACCGTGTGTCACACATGGTCTAGACACATGCCCGTGTATCTATCCACATGGACAAGAACAAAGCTATATGCTAAGTCTTCTCACCCCTATAGCACACACACAACATGTATTCATTCAACATATCCTTAAACAATCCAATTAAAATACCATCTCACATAGATAATTGCACCTTTGCATGATATAAAATAGCCAACAACTATGGCATTATACAAAATGTATCATCCATCTAAAGACCAACACATCTTAACCATTTACAACAAAATTCACTAACTTGCCTAGCCCTTATACATGCCATATACAAAACATTGAGTCTAGGTATACCGAGGTGAGCTGATAGTGTGGGCGATCTTCTGTATGTCTTCGTATCTCAGCTTGGCTCTTAAACTCTATAAAACAAGGGAAAAAGAGAAGGGGGAGTAAGCTTTAAGCTTAGTAAGTTTACATGTAAACAACATAACCTTATAACATGTATTAAACAATTACATAAAATTACATACTAAGCAAGAAATAATTTACATTCATGATCATGCTTACTCATTTTCTCTATTCTCACATTCCCACCATGTCATAAGGATAGTACATACATTCATTAACAGAATTCCCTGCACATAGCATCATAAAATCACATAATACAATACATCACTATCTCTAGTTTCTTTGCTCATAATTAAATTACTCGGTGGTTCCGCAGTTAGCCCACCAACAGCTTTTATTAGGGTGGTATCGCACTTAGCCCACCAAAAGATTATAGACGATGGTATCGCACAATAGCCCATCGTAATTAAGCAATAAGGTGGTATCGCACTTAGCCCACCAAAAAGAGTATAAACGATGGTATCACACATAGCCCATTGTAATTAAGCAATAAGGTGGTATCGCACTTAGCCCACCAACGAGTGTCGTCATTACTTATTTAGATGACTATTTCATCATTCACACAATAATTATTCAACGATTACCATATTCAATCCATTTGAATCACACATGTTCTCAATCATGCCATACACTAATTAGCAACACAATGTTTACACAAATATGCATTGTTTACACATAAACTTACCTCGGTGCAAAACGTGATAACCAACGACTTAATCCGTCACCTTGCCTTTTCCACTGTCAAGGTTGATTCCGTGCTCTTCTTGATCTATAACAATGAAATTCATTCGTTTAGATCATTCTCTGATCATAATACGTCAAATTCTACACTTGGGCAAAAATGACCATTTTGCCCTTGTACTATGGTAAAATTACGATTTTGCCCCTAGGCTCGTAATTTATTTTTCAACATATTTTCCCATTAAACAAGCCTAGCTGAACATTTATTTCTCCCATAACTACTCACAAATCTAACTATTTCATGCATTTATGACACAATTTCAATCTTTGCATTCAAGTCCTATTTAGGTGTTTCCATGCTAACACCTTTCACAAAAGTTGTTTCTCATCTCTCTAACATTCATTTTCTTCCATAAAAACTCAGCCAATAACATAAACTCTCTCATGGAAATTCCCTAGACTTTCAAATATATTGCAAATTAGTCCCCTCATTAGCTAGCTTAAGCTTTGGGGACTCCAAAAGTACCAAATTTATTAACTAAAACCATCAAAATCACTTACTTGGGTGAGGACAAGTTGCTGAAATTTCAAAGCTTTCAAAACCCTTCATTGAATGTAAAAATCGGTGGATGAAGAAGAGAAGAGAAAAAGATGATAGCTTTCCTTTATTTTATCATATTTTATTCACTTAGTCACCAACTTTCACCAAAAATTTAATGCCCTTGTCCCCTATCCTCTATGGCCGGTCAACACACATTAAATTGGCCTAATTGCACTTTAAAATCCTCCCAATTACATTCTATAGTTATTAGGTGCCCCTACCTTATAAAATAGAACTTTCGCATCTCATGCGATTTAGTCAATTTTCACAAATAAGCATGCTATTGCTAAAATTAAAGCACCAAAATTTCTACATAGCCATATTTAAAGGCCATAACATACAACATAACATCAGAATAATTTTCCTCGACCTCGGTTTAGTGGTTTTGAAAGCACTGTTCCGATTAGCCCCAAAATCGAGCTGTTACAACTCTCCCATCCTTTAGAGATTTTCGCCCTCGAAAATCTTACCGGCAAAAAGGTTTGGATATTGCTCCCTCATATCTTCTTCCGATTCCCACGTAGCCTCTTCTACACCGTGCTTTTGCCATAACACTTTTACTAAGGCTATGTCCTTGTTCCTCAACTGTTTCACCTCTCAAGCCAAGATTTTAATCGGCTCTTCCTCATATGTCATATCCAGTCGTATTTCGATTTCTGTTAGAGGAATCATATGCGAAGGATCGGAGCGATAACATCTTAACATCAATACATGAAACACATTATAGATTTTCTCTAACTCTACCGGTAGAGCCAACCGATAAGCCACTGGCCCAATCCTTTCGGTAATCTCATACGACCCTATGAATCTCGGACTCAATTTACCTTTTCGACCAAATCTCAATATTTTCTTCCACGGTGACACTTTCAGAAATACCTTGTCGCCCACTTGAAATTCAATTTCCTTTCTTTTCAAATCTGCGTACGACTTTTGTCGGTCTGAAGCAGCTTTTAAACTATCCCGAATCACTTTCACTTTTTCCTCGGTCTCTTTAACCAAATCAACCCCATGAACTTGCTTCTCACTCAGCTCGGTCCAATACAAGGGAGTCTGACACTTACGACCATACAAAGCCTCATACGGTGCCATATGTATACTCGACTGATAACTATTGTTGTAGGCGAATTCGACCAAAGGTAGATATCTCTCCCAACTACCTTCGAAATCTAGCGCACAGCATCGAAGCATATCTTCTAAAACTTGAATTACTCTCTCGGACTGACCATCAATTTGCGGATGGAATGCGGTACTAAAATTTAACCTCGTACCTAAGGCCTCTTGCAACTTCTGCCAAAATCTCGAAGTAAACCTCGGATCTCTATCCGATATAATGAATCTGAGCACACCATGCAATCTCACTATCTCTGCCACATACAACTCAGCTAATTTATCCAGTGAATAATCAACACGTACTGGAATAAAGTGAGCCAACTTTGTTAGTCTATCTACGACAACCCACACAGCATCTTTCTTTTTTGGGGTCATAGGCAAGCCCGTAACAAAATCCATGGTAATTCGATCCCATTTCCACTCGGGGACCATCACTGGCTGAAGCAATCCCGAAGACACTTGATGCTCAACTTTCACTTGTTGACAAATTAGACATCTTGTTACATACTCCAAGATATCTCTTTTCATTCCCGACCACCAATAAAATTTCTTCAGATCATTGTACATTTTCGTACTGCCCGGGTGTACCGATAAATAACTACCATGTGCCTCTTGCAAAATTTCTCGGATCAACTCGTCATTTTTGGGTACACAAATTCTATCATGGAACATTAAGAAACCATCCAGACTCACTCGGAATTCAGAATTAGTCCCTGATTCACACTTAGCTCTTTTAGCTAGTATGTCATTATCACTCTTTTGAGCCTCACATATTTGTTGAACAAATAGTGGTCTAGCTCTCAACTCGGCTAGTATAGCACCATCATCAGACAATGACAAACTCGTGTTCATAGCTCTCAAAGCACGCAAGGGTTTTCTACTTAAAGCATCCGCAACCACATTCGCCTTCCCCGGATGATAATTAATCACTAGCTCATAGTCCTTCAACAATTCGAGCCACCGTTGTTGTCGTAAATTTAATTCCTTTTGATCCATCAAATACTTCAAACTCTTATGATCCGTGAAGATTCGACACTTCTCACCATATAAGTAATGTCGCCAAATCTTTAGCGCAAAAACAATTGCGGCCAACTCTAAGTCATGAGTTGGATAACTCTTCTCATGTGGTTTTAGCTGTCTCGAGGCGTAAGCGACTACCTTATCCTCTTGCATCAATACACAACCGAGACCATTTAACGACGCGTCACTATAGACTACAAACTCTTTTCCCGACTCAAGTTGTACCAAAACTGGTGCTTCCGTCAACAACGCTTTCAATCTCTCGAAACTCTGTTGGCATTTTTCAGTCTATTCAAACTTAACATCCTTATGCAATAGTTTAGTCATCGGAGTAGCAATCATAGAGAATCCCTTTACAAACCGCCTATAGTACCCTGCTAAACCCAAAAAGCTTCTGACTTTCGACACGTTCCTCGACGGTTTCCACTCCACAATAGTCGAGATCTTTCCTGGATCAACTCTAATACCTTCTCCCGACACAATATGTCCTAGGAACCCTACCTCTCGAAGCCAAAACTCGCTCTTACTAAGTTTAGCATATAACTGCTTGTCTCTTAAGGTCTGTAAGACAATTCTCAGATGTTCCGCATGAGCACTCTCATCTCGAGAATAAACCAATATGTCATCAATAAAAACAACCACAAACTTGTCCAAATACGGTCGGAAGACACGGTTCATTAAATCCATAAAAACCGCAGGAGCATTCGTTAAACCGAATGGTATGACCAGAAACTCATAATGGCCATACCTCGTCCAAAATGTCGTTTTCGGTACATCTTGCTCCTTAACCCTCAATTGGTAATAACCAGACCTCAGGTCGATCTTGGAGAACACCGTATCTCCCTTCAGTTGATCAAATAAATCATCTATCCTCGGTAAAAGATACTTGTTCTTCATAGTTACTTTGTTGAGCTGTCTGTAGTCTATGCACAATCTCATTGACCCATCTTTCTTCTTTACAAAGAGTACTGGAGCACCCCACGGTGAATAGCTCAGTCTTGCAAGACCCTTATCCGTCAACTCTTGCAACTGAACTTTCAGTTCTTTCAACTCTAGTGGGGCCATCCTATACGGAGCAACCGAAATGGGTGCTGTTCCCGAAATTAACTCAATTCCAAACTCGACTTCTCTAACTGGGGTAATCCGGGTAACTCTTTCGGAAATACATCTGGATACTCACATACAACCGGTACTGTTTCAATCTTTACTTCAGGCTCTTAAGTGTTTAACACGAAAGCGATATAAGATTCGTACCCCTTTTTCAGATATTTCTCAGCTGTCATGGAAAAAATCATCACCGATAAACTATCTAACTCACCTGATTTAACCCGAATAACATCTCCATTTTCACATTCCAATTCAATAAATTTACTACCACAATTCACTAAAACACTATGGGTAGTCAACCAATCCATACCAAGAATCAAATCAAATTCATCGAACGACAACAACATAAGGTTTGCCAGAAAACAATGACCCTTAATTGTTAAAGGACAATTCATACATACCTTGTCAACTAACACTTGTTTACCAAGTGGGTTTGACACCTTTACCACAAATTTAGTAAGCTCAACAGTCATACTCAAACTAAATACCAGTCTCATACAAATATAAGAATGGGTTGACCCTGGGTCAATCAAAGCAATAACAGAAGTGTCATAGAGAGAAAATGTACCCGTTATTACATCCGGTGATGAAGCTCCTCTCGAGCACGAATAGCATAAGTTCTTGCTGGCGCCCAGCCCTCCGGCCTCACCGTAGTGTCTCGTGATGCACCTCTACCGCTAGTCCCACCTCCATGGTTCTTTTGTGGTCTACCTCTAAAGGGTGTACTGCTTGATCTTAACTCTTGTTTCCTCTCCTTGTCATCCCTTTCAGGACAGTTTCGGATGAGATGGTCGGGGGATCCACACTTATAACAAATTCGATTGTTTCCCCAACACTCCCTAGTGTGATGTCTTCCACAATTTGGGCACTCTGGTTTGGGCCTTGGATTGCCCACACTTGCCATTGAGGTGGCCTGAACTCTTGAACCCGAATACGTGTTGCCTCGCTCTCTTTGCGAATACCCGACTGATGTAGTCATCCTAGGGTTCACTTCCCTAGACCTCTTCAATTAAGCTTGGTATGATTTGCTCATCGGCCTCTTCCTTGCATCCCGAGCCTCACTCAGGGCCTTCCTCTTTTCCTTATTAAATTCTTCGGCCTTACTAGCCCTATCCACCAATACCACAAATTCTTTTAGCTATAAAATCCCGACTAAGAGTCTGACATCTTCATTCAACCCATCTTCAAATCTCTTGCATAAGATAGCTTCTGAAGATACACATTCTTGTGCATACTTGCTGAGCCTAACAAATTCGTGCTCATATTCTGCCAGTCATTTTTCCTTGCTTTAACTCAAGGAATTCTTTCCGTTTCTGGTCTACAAATCGTTGACTTATATACTTCTTTCGAAACTCTTCCAAAAAGAAGTCCCATGTTACCCTCTCTTTAGGAACCACTGATGTCAACGTTTTCCACCAATGATATGTCGAGTCCCTCAGCAAGGACACATCGCATTTCAAGCTCTCATCAGGTGTACAGGAGAGTTCATCAAAAACCCTTATTGAATTCTCAAGACAGAACTCCGCTCGCTCTGGGTCATCATCTATATTAGCTCGAAAATCCTCAGCCCCTTACTTCCGAATTTTGTCTACTGGGGGCTTAATTGTCCTTACCATTTCTATACCTTGGGGAGCCACAGGAACAGGCTGAGGTATAGGTGGGGGTGGAGGAGGTTGAGCATTGGGGTTTGCTCGTGCATACTCAGTGTACCAGTTATCCATCATTTGGAGAAAGGCTTCCCGAGCCTCTTCTCCTTGACCCCTAGTCTCGGGGCTACTCTGCACAGGCGTGGTCCCTTGTGCAGGAGCCGGCGCATTACTAGCTGCGTCATCAGCAGCCGATTGTTCGGGATCCATATACTACATAAAACAAGTTTAAAATCATCAGAAGCCACCACAATATCATCATACACTTATGGCATGTATAGCTAGACTCCTACTCACGCTACGGTAGTCCTAGAACTGACTAAACCATAGCTCTGATACCACTAAATGTAACACCCCTTACTCGGGTTCTATACTGGAACTGGGCCCGAGATGTTACCGGAGTAAAACCACTGGATCGCCGCTTAGGCTCATCGTAACTACTCTCTTAAGTCATTTCAACAACCTCATTCTCGACTTACGAGGCCTCACTCATGCACCTGAGGGCTTTCGGGACTATACCGTAAATTTTTTTTTCCAATCTTAAAATTCTTCTCATTTATACAGGTCTCACACGCCCGTGCAAGATGAGACACGCCCGTGGATAGACACACACGTCCATGTCCTCACACCGTGCCTAAAAACTTCAACATTCTGCCAAAGTCCCACGGCTAGGGCACACGCCCATGTGGAATAGGATACGCCCGTGTACCCTCAAGACATGCCCGTGTCTTCCACCCGTGGTCGACACTAACTAAGTCCACATGGCCTGGACACACGCCAATGTGCCAACCGTGTGCATCACACGGCCTAAACAAACGGCCGTGTGACCAGCCCGTGGCCTATTCTGACTTAAAATGCCAACATGTAGGGGACGCACGGCCAAAGCACACGCCCGTGGGCTGACTGTGTGTCACACATGGTCTAGACACACGCCCGTGTGTCTATCCACATGGACAAGAACAAAAGCTATATGCTAAGTCTTCTCACCCCTATAGCACACACACAACATGTATTCATTCAACATATCCTTAAACAATCCAATTAAAATACCATCTCACCTAGATAATTGCACCTTTGCATGATATAAAATAGCCAACAACTATGGCATTATACAAAATGTATCATCCATCTAAAGACCAACACACCTTAACCATTTATAACAAAATTCACTAACTTGCCTAGCCCTTATACATGCCATATACAAAATATTGAGTCTAGGTATACCGAGGTGAGCTGATAGTGTGGGCGATCTTCTGTATGTCTTCGTATCTCAGCTTGGCTCTTAAACTCTATAAAACAAGGGAAAAAGAGAAAGGGGAGTAAGCTTTAAGCTTAGTAAGTTTACATGTAAACAACATAACCTTATAACATGTATTAAACAATTACATAGCATTACATACTAAGCAAGAAATAATTTACATTCATGATCATGCTTACTCATTTTCTCTATTCCCACATTCCCACCATTTCATAAGCATAGTACATACATTCATTAACAGAATTCCCTGCACGTAGCATCATAAAATCACTTAATACAACACATCACTATCTCTAGTTCCTTTGCTCGTAATTAAATTACTCAGTGGTTCCGCAGTTAGCCCACCAACAGCTTTTATTAGGGTGGTATCGCACTTAGCCCACCAAAAGATTATAGACAATGGAATCGCACATAGCCCATTGTAATTAAGCAACAAGGTGGTATCGCACTTAGCCCACCAAAAAGAGTATAAACGATGGTATCGCACATAGCCCATCATAATTAAGCAATAAGTTGGTATCACACTTAGCCCACCAACGAGTGTCGTCATTACTTATTTAGATGACTATTTCATCATTCACACAATAATTATTCAACGATTACCACATTCAATCCATTTGAATCACACATGTTCTCAATCATGCCATACACTAATTAGCAACACAATGTTTACACAAATATGCATTGTTTACACATAAACTTACCTCGGTGCAAAACGTGATAACCAACGACTTAATCCGTCACCTTGCCTTTTCTACGGTCAAGGTTGATTCCGCGCTCTTCTTGATTTATAACAATGAAATTCATTCTTTTAGATCATTCTCTGATCATAATACGTTAAATTCTACACTTGGGCAAAAATGACCATTTTGCCCTTGTACTATGGCAAAATTACGATTTTGCCCCTAGGCTCGTAATTTATTTTTCAACACATTTTCCCATTAAACAAGCCTAGCTGAACATTTATTTCTCCCACAACTACTCACAAATCTAACTATTTCATGCATTTTTGACACAAATTCAATCTTTGCATTCAAGTCCTATTTAGGTGTTTCCATGCTAACACCTTTCACAAAAGTTGTTTCTCATCTCTCTAACATTCATTTTCTTCCATAAAAACTCAGCCAATAACATAAACTCTCTCATGGCAAGTCTCTAGACTTTCAACTATATTGCAAATTAGTCCCCTCATTAGCTAGCTTAAGCTTTGGGGACTCCAAAAGTACCAAATTTATCAACTAAAACCATCAAAATCACTTACTTGGGTGAGGACAAGTTGCTGAAATTTCAAAGCTTTCAAAACCATTCATTGAATGTAAAAATCGGTGGATGAAGAAGAGAAGAGAAAAAGATGATAGTTTTCCTTTATTTTATCATATTTTATTCACTTAGTCACCAACTTTCACCAAAAATTTAATGCCCTTGTCCCCTATCCTCTATGGCCGGTCAACACACATTAAATTGGCCTAATTGCACCTTAAAATCCTCCCAATTACTTTCTATAGTTATTAGGTACCCCTACCTTATAAAATAGAACTTTCGCATCTCATGCGATTTAGCCCTTTTTCACAATTAAGCATGCTATTGCTAAAATTAAAGCACCAAAATTTCTACATAGCCATATTTAAAGGCCGTAACACACAACATAACATTAGAATAATTTTCCTCGACCTCGGTTTAGTGGTCTCGAAACCACTGTTCTGATTAGCCCCAAAATCGGGCTGTTACACGACCTGATCACTAGGTCTGTGTACTAAATGTCACAACAACTCAAATATCTTAACAAAATTTCTAGCTAACTTTGCTACGTACTTGTAATAGTCCGGTTTCGACCCTAATCGAAACAGTTGTTTCGGGACCACAAATTCGAGTCAAAAAAATATTTAAATATTATTATCTGTGTTTATACTGTGTGAATTGATATCTGTGAAATTTTTGTGATTTAATTTTATCGTTTGAGTGTCCGATTTAATAAAAGGACTTAATCGCGTAAAATGTAAAAGTAGCTTTCTATATGTTAAAGTGCTTATTTTCTTTGAGGAATTAATTATGGGGTTTTTATGTGGCAAATTGGCCATTAACTAATAGCATGGCCGGTTTTGGGCTTGAAATATATGGTTTTCTAATTAAATTTATAAGGTTAATTTAGTAATTATATTAATTATGTTAATATAATAAAACATAAAATAAAAACCACATTGCATGTTCATCTTTTCATAGCCGAAATTAGCTAAGGAAAATAAAAAGAAAATAAAAGCTTCATCCGGCCTTGGTTTTGCTTGATTGAGGTATGTAATTTGTTCAGTTTTTGATAATTTCTACGTTTTTGTGATCGTTGCTTCGATTACTACAAAGCCCATGTCCTAATTTTTGAATTTGATGATGATTTTGTGTTTTTCCATTGATGATAGCTCGTTATTTTTGTTGTTTTATGATAAAATATTAAAGATATGTGATAGATTAAAATGTTTTGTATTGGAAATTTTGATGATTTTGAGTAACTAGGGCTAAATTGTAAAAAAAATAAATTGAGGGACTAAAATGTGAAATAAATTAAATATATGGACTTGTATGATCATGGGGTAGATTCGGCCTAGGCATGGGACTATGAAATTTTGCATATTTTGTGTTTTATGCAATAGGGACTAAATTGTGAAAAGTGTAAATTGTCAGGGGCAAAATGGTGATTTTCCCATTTATGTGTTTTTAGACTTAATTGAATAAAATGGTGTTTATATAAGTTTAATTTGAATATGTTTAGATCAAGAACCAAAGAAAACAGATTTGGATCGGGGGAAAACAAAAATAATCGAATAGTCGTTTACTTCTGTACGTCGATATCTGAGGTAAGTTTATAAGCATTTAAATGTTGTTAATTTTGAATATATGTAAATTTTATATGATGAATGTAATTCTTGATAAATATATATATGTGATGGCTGAATATCACTGAGCTTGGGATCTATGTTTACGTGTTTGATACGATGTCCGAAAGTCTCGTACGAACCTTAGAAATAGTTAGGATACATATGTCATGACATAGGATTCCGTTATGTGTTATCGTGTAAGACCACGTCTGAGACGTTGGCATCGACTTGTGATTTACGTGTAAGACCCTATCTGGGATAGTGGCATCGTTATGTGTTTACATGTAAGACCACGTCTGGGACGTTGGCATTGTACGATATGTTCGACTATTCGAGTATCCTTTTTAATTCCGAATGGTTCAACGGGCAATGACAAGTTAAGATCGAGTGTAAAAATTGAGCTAGAAAGGCTCAAGTATGTACTCATACTAAGTTACGAAAATAAGGTAAGTTGGATATTTGAATTCATGATATAAAGTTATATGTAATATGAATTATGTGATGGTATATTTGAACATATATGTATTCGGCCTATTGATGTATATGAATTGTAGATAGTAATGGTTAGTTATACTAATGTTTGAATGAGTATTCGGTCAAAGTAGAATTTATGCAAAACTTATATGTTTTGATATATGAGATTAAGTTAGAAATGTACATGAGTTAATAATGATTTAATCCGGATTGACTAGATAAGTTTTTGTATATGATTAAATGTTTTTAATGCTTATGACTTACTAAGCTATGAAAGCTTATTGTGTGTATGTTTGCTCTTTGTTTTATAGATTTTGGAAGTTTGTTACGAGCTCGGGGATCGTCAGAGAAGTCTATCACACTATCGACTATTTTCGGTATTTTATAAATTTGATTTTGAACCAATGGCATGTATAGTCTAGTTAAAATGTCTGATTTTGGATGTGTAATTATGAGCCATGCGAAAATGGCTTATTTCTTTTGATTAAGCTTAGTTTCTATGCTTTTGATATAATGGATGTATTTAATGTTTAAGTTATATAATTTCGGTCATGGTATATTTATGTGTGATTTGTTTAGTATGCATTGCTAATGATCATTTGAATTTAATTATGGTTAAAGCTTGTATCGAAAATAATATGCATTTCATATGTATGTGTTATACTTGGTTAATGCTTGGTACTAAGGTTTTGTGATGTGGGTTGATTAAATAGGTGAAATGCTAAGCATATTATTGAGGAAACGATAGTTAAATTTGGTTTGTAAAAGTATAATTTCGTTGATAAATTGATTTGAAAGTAACTAGTAATTTGCATGTGTATGATCGGTTATAGGGTATGGAAGAACATGTGTATATTCGGTCATGATCTAGACCTGTTTTGAAATTGTGTTTTATACTATAAATGGATGTATGAATACAAGTTTAGAAAATGTGAAGTGATATGTTTAATTTTTATTATGTGAATCAATATGATTTGAATAGGAAATGGCATATTTTGGCTTAAGTTTTGATAGCTAAATTTTATATAATTTATGAGATTACGTATGGTTGCCGATTTGTCTTGAAATAAATTAGTATGTAAGTGAAGTATATTATAATTTGCATATTTGTTAATATAATGGTTTACATGGATAAGCTAAAGTATGTACTTAATAAACAGCATTAAAGCATGATCAGTCTTATAAATTTGTTAACAAAGTTGTATATATGTTTGGTCGATGAAAGGTGAATAATGGATCATTTGGTTTATAACTTGCGCATATGTTGGTTAAGGGTTATAGACATGTTATATATAAGCATATGGTGTATTTGATAAATATTTGATTTGTACATGTGAGTAATATTGATGTGGCTTAATAAGTGTAAGGTGATATGTTTTGTATAGATTTATGGAAATGGCTCAATTGATGTATATATATACACGCAATCTTGTAGTAGGAAAATATGTATGATTTAGTCTTATAAAATAACGTCTATGCAAATTCGGGCAATGCTAGTTAAATGACTAATGCATGTTTTAGCTTTAGCTTTTATAGTCTTAAATGGTTAGCCGAATTGAGGATAAGATGATTGGCAATGTATATGTATATTTTATAATTTGAATGGTTTAAATTTGATGTGATGAGTACATAAATCATGCTTATATTTGAAATGTATATATTTTTTGAATGGCTTTGAGGCATGTTTGTTTAAGTGTAAATATGATTATACACAAATGAATCGTATTTTTTTTATGATTAATAGTGTATGTTTAATATTTAATTAGCCATTTGTTTTATTTATGCAAATATGACACATATGTATTCAAAGTTGATCGAATGTTGTGTCTTGATTGGTAATGCCTCATAACCCTAATCCGACGATGGATATGGGTTAGGGGTGTTACATTTTATTGGTATCAGAGCTACGGTTTAGTCGATTCTAGGACTAACGTAGTGTGTGTGAGTCTAGCTATACATGCCATTATTTTTATACTGTGATAGTGTGATGATTCCTGACACTTGGAAATGTGTTTCTGTATAATAAATGGATCCCAATCGAGCCGTACCTGATGATGTCGAGAGTATAGCGCTTGCTCATGCTCAAGGGACAGCGCCGGTTGATTCTCGACCGACTTCGAGTAACCAAGAGGGAGAGGCTAAACAAGCCTTTTACCAAATGATGAACAATTGGTTTACTCAGTATATCCGGATGAATCTGGCTGTTCCACAACCTCTTACCCCACCGATTCCCCTTCAAATACCTGTAATGCCACAAGTTACTGATCCGGTGCGATTGAATAAGCCGCCGGTTGATAAAGTTTGGAAATACGGGGCTAAAGAATTTAGAGCCACTGATGATGATGATGCTGAGCAAGCTAAATTTTAGCTCGATAATACTATTCATGTGTTTGATGAGCTATCTTGTACCCCTGACGAGTGCTTAAAATGTGCTATATCTTTGTTACTGGACACTGCATATCATTGGTGGAATACGCTAGTATCGGTAGTTCCGAAAGAACGGGTCACTTGGGAGTTCTTTCAGACTGAATTCTGGAATAAATATATCAGTTAGAGATTCATTGATCAAAAACGCAGAGAATTTCTCGAGTTTAAACAGGGTCGCATGACTGTGACAGAATATGAACGGAAATTTGTGAGACTTAGTAGATATGTCCGAGAATGTGTGTCGACTGAAGCTATAATGTGTAAAAGATTCGAAGACCGGTTGAGTGAAGACATTAAACTGCTAGTTGGCATCCTTGAAATAAAAGAGTCTGTTGTACTTGTTGAGCGAGCATGCAAAGCCGAAAAGCTTGGGAAAGAGAAAAGAAAAGCTGATTTTGAAGCCTGAGATTCCCGTAAGAGATCATCGAGTAAGACATTTCAGTCAGCATCAAAGAAATTCAGAGATGATTTTAGCCGTTCAAAGGCTACTACAGGTTATTCTAGACGTGATCGGGATAGACCACCTGTGAGTTCGAAAGCTACCTCAATAGCTAGTGTTGGTAATGTCAGACCGAATCAACCTGAGTGCAAACACTGCGCTAAACGACATCCTGACAACTGTAGATTGAATGATCGGGCTTGCTTTAAATGTGGATCGATGGATCATTTCATCCGTGAATGCCCTGAGTTAGCAGAGCAAAATACCGTACAGAGTGCGAGACCGAGTAACATGTCAGCTCGAGGTAGACCACCCAGAAACATGGTTAATGTGAGCAGCAGTCAGAAAGGAAATAAAGACAAAGCAGTTAGATCGGAGGCTCACACACCTGCCAGAGCTTATGCTATTCGCGCTCGAGAAGAGGCTTCATCTTCAGACGTTATTACTGGTACTTTCACTCTCTATGATACTAGTGTTGTTGCATTGATTGATCCGGGTTCGACTCATTCTTATGTATGTGAGACTTTAGTATCCAGTAAGACTTTGCCTGTAGAGTCTACTAAGTTTGTGATTAGAGTATCGAACCCCTTAGGCCGGTGTTTTTTGGTTGACAAAGTGTGCAAGAATTGTCCATTGATGATTCGAGATTCATGTTTTCTGGAGGATTTGATGTTGTTACCATTCGACGAGTTTGATATAATTCTGGGTATGGATTGGTTAATCTTACACGATGCTATTGTGAACTGTAAACGGAAGACTATTGAATTGAGATGTCAGAATGATAAGATTATTCGGATTGAGTCTAATGATCTGAATGGTTTACCGGCAGTGATATCTTTGATGTTAGCTCAGAAATATGTGAGAAAGGGTTGTGAAGCTTAATTTGCTTATGTGCTCGAATCTAAAGTGATTGGAAAGAAGATTGAATCAGTACCAATTGTGTGCGAGTATTCAGATGTGTTTCTCGAAAAATTACCGGGTTTACCACCAATCCGAGAGGTAGAGTTTGGTATTGAGTTAGTGCCAAGGACGACTCCGATATCGATAGCTCCATATAGAATGGCACAGACATAATTAAAAGAGTTGAAGACTCAGTTGCAAGAATTGATTGATAGAGGCTTCGCACGACTGAGTTTCTCTCCCTGGAGTGCACCGGTTTTATTTGTGAAAAAGAAAGATGAAACTATGAGAATGTGCATTGATTACCGACTGCTCAATAAGGTGACTATAAATAATAAATATCCTTTGCCACGGATTGACGACTTGTTTGATCAGTTGAAAGGGGTTACTGTGTTTTCTAAGATTGATTTGAGATCAGGTTACTATCAGTTGCGAGTTAAAGACTCCGATGTGCTGAAAACTGCTTTCCGAACGAGGTATGGACACTATGAGTTTTTGGTTATGCATTTCGGACTTACTAATGCACCTGTTGCTTTTATGGATTTAATGAATCAGATCTTCAGACAGTATTTGGATCGATTTGTGGTTGTGTTCATAGATGACATATTGATTTATTCCCGTGACGAATCTGAGCATGCTGAACATCTGAGATTAGTGCTACAGACTTTGCGTGATAAGAAGTTGTATGCGAAGTTCAGTAAATGTGAGTTCTGGTTACGAGAAGTCCGTTTTTTGGGTCATCTTGTATCAGCATCGAGTATTCGGGTTGATTCGAATAAGGTTTCGACAATACTAGATTGGAAGCCTCCTAGAAATGTATTCGAGGTCTGAAGTTTTCTGGGACTAGCTGGTTACTACAGACGGTTTGTAAAAGGTTTCTCTATGATTGCAACTCCGATGACGCGATTACTACAGAAAGATGTTAAGTTAGAGTTGTCAGAAAAGTGCTAGAAAAGTTTCAATCAGTTGAAAGCTTTGTTGACCGAAGCTCCGGTGCTAGTTCAACAAGAATCGGGTAAAGAATTCGTAATCTTTAGTGATGCATCTTTAAATGGTTTGGGCTGTGTTTTAATTCAGGAAGGCAAAGTTATAGCATATGCCTCGAGACAGTTAAAGCCACACGAAAAGAACTATCTGACACACGATCTGGAATTGGCAGCTATTGTGTTTGCATTGAAGATATGGCACCACTATCTGTTCGGTGAGAAATGTCACATTTATTCTGATCACAAAAGCTTGAAATATTTGATGACTCAGAAAGATCTGAATCTACAACAACGAAGATGGTTAGAGTTGCTAAAAGATTATGAGCTTGTAATTGACTACCATCCGGGGAAAGCCAATGTTGTTGCTGATGCTTTGAGTCGAAAATCATTGTTTTTCCTACGTGCAATGAATACTCAATTGGCTCTATCCGATGAAGGTTCGCTTGTAGCTGAGTTGAAAGCGAAACTGTTATTTATTAAGCAAATTTGTGAGGCTCAAAAAGTTGATAACGAATTGATAGCAAAACAGGTTCAATGTGATGTGAATACTGATTCAGAGTTTCGAGTTGATACTGAAGGTTGTTTGAGGTTTAAAGACCGAATGTGTGTTCCGAGAAGTTCAGAGTTGATTCAGATGATTTTGAATGAAGCTCATAGCAGTCAGTTATCTGTTCATCTGGGTTGTACAAAAATGTATAATGATTTGAAACAACTTTACTGGTGGCCTGGTATGAAACGAGACATCTCTGATTTTGTTTCAAGATGTTTGATCTTTCAACAAGTCAAAGCCGAGCATCAGGTACCTTCTGGGTTACTTCAGCCGATTATGATACCCGAGTGGAAATAGGATAGAGTTACGATGGATTTTGTATCTAGTTTGCCTTTGTCACCGTGTAACACCCCAAACCCGGCCTAAACGTCACGACCGAATCTGGTATGTCACATGAAAAGATTGGTTTGTAACTTTAAAGGAAACTTCACAATTTTAAAAACTTTTCGTTTTGTGGTTTTAACTTGAAAATTAACTTCAGTTTCAAGGGTTTCTTACCAACTTTTATTAAAAGAAAATCAAAAGAGTGGAATATAGATTTTGTGATACGAAAGCCGAAATTAGGGGATTTCATAAGCGTGACATTTAAAAACAGTTTGTGTAGTTCTAAGAAAATTTCTGAATTCAATAATTTATTTGTTTGTTATCCGTGTGTTATTATTCGAAAAGGTTTGTTTACGTTTTGTTTAGAAAACTCTCAAATTTAATGTCTCATAAAATATAATCACCGTAATAAATCGAAAACCAAATTATAAAAAGAACCCAGGAGGCCTTATTACATAACAAATTCCCAAATTGAGAGTAAGTTTAAATAAAGGAAACAAATTTTACGAAAGAAGTAATGCATGGCCACCTCAGAGTCCACCTCGGCTCCAAATCCGTAACTAGGGGTTACCTGCAAAATTAAACAGAGGGGTGAGTCACCAAGACTCAGTGTGTAATTCCCCTTACGAATGCAATCTGGCCTTAAGCCCACAGATGCACATTGGGCCCTAGCCCTCACAATGTGGCATATCAAAAAGTGTATGCAATGCAACCCAGCCCAACCTAGTATTCCATCCTCTACATCACCTGGCGACCAAACACACAGGCACCAAGCCACTGTGGTACCAAACCAACTGTGGTACCAAACCACCGTGGACAGAGTCATCGATAAAAATATGTGGGGCCAACCCATCGTGGTACCAAACCACTTTATCACGATCATCGATGAATATATGTGGTGCCAAACCACTGTGGTACCAAACCACCGTGGATGGGCCATCGATAAATATATGTGGTGCCAAACCACTCGTACCAAACCACTGTGATATCCATCGATAATATATATGTGGTGCCAAACCACTGTGACAGAGTCACTGAATTACATTTCCCCTTTCAATATCATATCCCAAAGCCCATGCAACACATTATCACAATATGATGAATGCAATCATACTCCCAATGTACAACAGATAATCAAATCATGCATATATTTAGGCCATGTTATTCGAAAGTTAGAATCATAAAGGTACTTACCTGGTGTCTCCAACCTTACCCACAAGGGTATCTCAACTGTCGATACAGTCATTTCGGCTTTCAGCCAACACAGTTATTAACGCAAAATAATAAAAAAAGGTGTAAGCATTACACACCTAATTACGCGAAGAACTAAACACTCTAGATCGTCGACACTCTCACTAGCGGGAATAACAAATGATTTGCCTATCCCAAACAGGATGTCGGCTCTACTACACAACCCGGTGAAAAGTTTCAAATGCCGCCACAAGACATCGTTTGAACTTAGGAGCGTGAGACTACGGGTTCACTCCCCTCCTTAGATTGGCTAGCACCCGCATCCATGAAGAGAATCTTGATCAGTACTCAAAGAGAAACGTTGGTTGTCTAACAAGAGAATTTGGTTAAGGCAGACTAAAACGAAGAGGAAAGTAATAGTCAAGAAATCGAAAAGATGGCTCCTTACCTTAACTACTCAAAAGTCGTTCCAAAAGATTCGGCTTGCGATTTCAGATGAATCCCTAATAACTCACAAGTTAGAAAATGGTGCTCCTAAATAATAAAGCAACAGCCTTTCGGACCAAACAAAACATGAAAGAGACCTCCCTTAATCGGCCAACAAAACTTACCACCCTCCCCACGAGATTTCGAAACCAAGAAGAGGCTTAAAGGGTGCTTGCACTCCAACAGATTCGGCCCTTGCACAATCCAACCCGATTGAAGAAACTATCCAAAGACAAGAAGATTCCTAGCACCTTGCTCCCCAATATTCGGCTAACAGCATAAAGTGAAAAAAATAGATTTGTTTAGCACAATAGGAGATTCGGCCAGCCAAAAGAGAATGAGAAAAAAAATAGAAGAAATAACAATAAGGAAAGAAACCCAATCCGGCTATGGAGGAAAACTAGCCAAGAGTCACAAGAAGCAGGGGTTTCGATTTAAAGGAGAAAGTAGAGAAGTGAAGAAAAAGTATGGAGGTTCGGCTATGGTGGAAATCGAAAGAGAAAGGTTCAGCAAGGAGGGCTTCAAGAGAAATCGGCTTGTGGTGAAGAAGAAAAGTAGGACAAAAAGAAAAGACGAGAAGAAAAAGGGAAGGTTAAAGTTTCGGCTATCAAACTTGAGGAAGAAGAGAAAAAAATTGAAAAGCAAAGAGGATAGTCACTTACAGTTTCGGTAAAGAAGAGAGTAGAAGAGAGGTACAAAAAGTTTCGGCCAACACCAACTTAAAGAGAAGAGAAGATAAAGAAATGTGGCTTGAGTATTTCGGCACTAACAAAAAGAGTTAACAACCAAAGACCCCTAATGCTTGAGTTACCAAAACTAAAATGCAAAACACCAAGATTACCAGCATAGAATTTCGACACCCCCTCACATGACCCAAAACCGAAACACCCACACACAAAAGACCCCTTTCATGACCGAAATTCTCCCCTCCAAGACCCCCACATTCGGCGAACTCCTCCACCACACTCCAAATCCATTATTTTACTCCACACTTTGCTCCCCATCACCCATTCAAACCAATTTGACCACTTCCACTCCTTAAGCACCTCTCATCCATCCATTTCAAATAATTTGACTCATTCAAACTCCTCCTAGAAGAGTCCCAGCCGAATGCTACCTCCTCCTCTCCTTGAGCATAAAAAATAAAGTTCCTCCATGCAACAGATGGGATTCGAACTCCTTCCCCCTTGCTATGCTAGTGACGCCACAACCACTCCACCTCATGCTTACCTTGTGTCTTCAAACGCGAATGAATATCCTTAAAGCCTACTTCCCCCTAGCTCTCCCCCCTTATTCCCAAAAACCAAAATTTTACCAAGGCTCTGGCTTGAACTCGAGCCTCCCCAGGACCCCCAAGCACATATAAATAAAAAGCAGAACAAGCCAAGCACACAGAAAAACATAAAATGCAGAACCTCTAATTCTAGTATGTTATAGTTCTACCCTCCTTAAAGAAATTTCGGCCTCGAAATTTACCTGATCAAAAGAGGTGAGGGTATTGCTGTCGCATCACATCCTCTGGCTCCCATGTGGCTTCCTCTGCACCGTGATTCCACCATAAAAATTTAACCAACGGAATCGACTTCTTTCTCAACACCTTAACATCTCGATCTAATATCTGCACTGGTTTTTCTTCAAAAGATAGATCGGGTCTTACTTCAATTTCCTCCACCGGCACTACGTGAGATGGATCTGAACGATAGCGCCTTAACATTGAAACATGGAATACATCATGTATCTGATTCAACTCCGGAGGTAACTCAAGCTGATAAGCTACTGGTCCCACACGTTTTATCACTCGATAAGGCCCGATGAATCTGGGGCTCAACATGCCCTTTCGTCCAAACCTTAAAACCCTCTTTCGAGGTGTAACTTTCAGAAACACCTGATCACCCATCGAAAATTCTATTCCTTTACGCTTCAGATCTGCATACAATTTTTGCCTGTCGGAAGCTTCCTTCAACCGAGCCCGAATCAACTTAACCTTTTCATCCATCTCTGACACCAATTCCGGACCCAACAACTGTCGCTCACCTAACTCTGTCCAGCAGGTAGGGGTACGACACCTACGACCATACAACGCTTCGTAGGGTGCAATCTGAATACTGGATTGATAGCTATTGTTGTACGCAAACTCTGCCAACGGTAGAAAATCCTTCCAACTGTCCCTGAAGTCGATAACACATCCTCTCAACATGTCTTCCAGAATCTGAATTACCCTCTCTAACTGACCATCAGTCTGTGGATGAAACGCCGTGCTGAAATCCAATATTGTACCCAACGCTTTATGTAACGCCTTCCAGAATCACGATGTAAACCTAGGGTCTCTGTTTGATATGAGACACTGGTACCCCAAGTAACCTCACAATCTCTGCTACATACAGCTTGGCTGACTTCTATAGTGAGTAATCAACACGAACCGGTATAAAATGAGCGGACTTCATCAACCGATCGACAATCACCCACACCGAATCTTTCCTAGTAGGCGTAAGAGGTAACCCACTAACAAAATCCATCGTTATCCTCTCCCACTTCCAAAGTGGAATCTTCACTGGCTGAAGCAACCCCGAAAGCAACTGATGCTCCGCCTTCACCTGTTGACACGTCAAACACTTACTCACAAACTCGGTAACTTCTTACTTCAGACCTGGCCACCAAAACTGTTCACGCAAATCTTGATACATCTTACTTCCACCGGGATGCATAGCGTATGGGCTATTATGCGCCTCTCGCAGAATCATTTGTCTCAACCCAGAATCCTTTGGCATACAAACTTTTCCACGAAAGCACAATACTCCATCACTGTTCCAACCAAAATCTTCTGTCTCACCACCTTTCACTTGCTGAAGTCGAGAACTTAACAATTCATCTGACAACTGCTTCTCTTTAATCTGACTTACCCATGAAGGCTTCACTTGAAGTTCGACTCACAAGCTTCCATCTTCATACAAACTGAGATGAGCAAACATTGCCCTCAAATCCGATATTACCTTACGGCTCAACGTATCCTCCACTACGTTAGCTTTACCCAGGTGATACTCAATCGAGCAGTCATAGTCTTTCAACAATTCAATCCACCTCCGCTGCCTTAAATTCAACTCCTTCTGGGTAAGGAGATATTTCAGGCTCTTATGATCGGTGTAGATAATTGACTTCTCCCCATACAACTAGTGTCTCCAAATCTTCAGAGCGAACACTACCGCAGCTAACTCCAAATCATAAGTGGGATAATTCACTTCATGTGGTCTTAATTGCCGAGACGCGTACGCTATCACCTTCCCTTCTTGCATCAACACACATCCTAACCCTGTGTGCGACACATTACAATAGAAGGCAAACTCCTTTCCAGCCTCAGGCTGAATCAACACTGGTGCCTCCGTCAAAATCTTCTTCAATTCCTCAAAACTTTCTTGCTGTTTATCTGACCATACAAACGGTACCCCTTTCCATAATAGCTTGGTTAATGGTACAGTAATCAATGAGAATCCCTCAACGAACCTTCTGTAGTACCCAGCTAACCCAAGGAAACTTTGAATTTCTCTCATCGACTTCACGGTTTCCAATCCAAAATAGCTTCAATCTTTCGGGATCTACCCTAATCCCCTGCAGGACACAACATGTCCCAAAAAGGTAACTTCCCTCAACCAAAATTCATACTTGCTGAATTTGGCATACAGTTGCTTCTCTCTCAAAATCTGCAGAACTATCCGAAGATGCGAATCATGCTCCTCTTCCGTCCTTGAATATACCAAGATATCATCTATGAACACTACAATAAACCGATCCAGGTAGGGTTGAAATACCTGGTTCATCATATCCATAAATCCAGCTGGTGCATTCGTCAACCCGAACGGCATCACTAAGAACTCGTAGTGACCATAACGAGTTCGAAAAGCAGTCTCATGAATATCCGCCTCCTTGACCTTAAGCTGATGATACCCTGACCTCAAGTCTATTTTCGAGAAGACCGAAGCGCCTCGTAGCTGATCGAACAGGTCGTCAATCATTGGCAACGAGTATTTGTTCTTAATCGTCAACTTGTTCAATTGCCTATAGTCAATGCACATCCGCATCGACCCGTCCTTTTTCTTAACGAACAACACCGGCGCTCCCCATGGAGACACACTTGGTCGGATAAAACCACGGTCCAACAATTCCTGAATCTGAGCTTTAAGCTCTACCAGCTCATTCGGTGCCATTCTATATGGGGCAACGGACACCGGAGCTGTTCCTGGAAGTAGATCAATGCCGAACTCTACCTCGCGATCCAGAGGTAACCCTGGAAGCTCTTCTAGAAAGACATTCGAGAACTCTTTCATCGTTCTAACATCTCCTACAGACAATTCTTTGGCCTCCGAAGCACTAATGAAAGCTAAGAACGCCTCACACCCTTTTCGTACCATCCTTTCAGCCTTTAATGCAGACACCACATTGGACAAGTAATTCCTTCTCTCACCTATCACCAGCACCTCCTTATCCTTAAGAGTCTTTAATATCATGCGCTTAGTAGCACAACCCAAGTTTGCTTGATACTTAACTAACCAGTCCATGCCTAAAATCAAGTCAAACTCGCCGAACGATAATTCCATCAAGTCAGCCGGGAAAACAATCCCTTGCACTTCTAAAGGCACACTCCTAAATAGTTTGTTTACCACTACAGATTGTCCTAAAGGGCTAATCACAGTCATTTCTCTAGAAGCAACCTCAGATTTTATACTCAAAGTTCCCGACACAGTAATAGCAACATATGAATGTGTAGACCCAATATCTATCAAAGCTGTAAAAGGCACACCAAAAATAAGGAACGTACCGGTTATGACGTCCGGTGCATCGCCATCCTCTCGACGTCTAGCTGCATAAACCAACCCAGGCTGTCTTGCATCTGCACTCCTAGCACCTCTTCCCAGTGCTCCACGCCCTCGACCAAATCCATTTCCTCCTCTGTCCGGTCCATGACCTCTCGGTGTCGCTCTTTGCCCACCTCTTACGACTATGCATAAACCTCGACCTCCATCGACCGCGCCTGCCTGCGGCTCTTGTGGGCGATCCCTTACCCGATGATCCATAGATCCACACCTGAAGCATCCTCTATTACCTACCCAACACTCCTCCGAATAAAAATTCCCACATCGAGCACACGGTTGAGACCGACCAATGGCAACAGGCCTCGTAACTCGACCCAGCCCCTCAAACTTAGGCCTCTTTTAAAAACCCCCAGCAGATCCTGACGACCCAAAATTCCTCTTATTCTTACCCCTATCCTTATTCCGATTCTGCCTCTCAGACCGCTTTACCTCTTCAGCTATCTTTGCCTTCTCAACCAGAATAGCAAACTCTCTTTCCCGTTGCGGAGCTATCAATACTCACAATTCGTCCCTCAGACCATCCTCAAACCGAACACATCGCTCGTAATCAGTTGCAATGATACCCCGAGCATAGCGGCTTAAACGCAGGAACTCCGCCTCATACTCAGCCACCGACTTATTCCCCTGGACCAAGTTTAAAAATGCCTTCCTCTGAGCGTCCACATAACTTGCCCCAACATACTTTCCCCAAAACGCTGTCTTAAAGAAGTCCCAGGTAATACGGTCCGCTGATGTACCATCCCTTGTCGTGAGCCACCACTGGTATGCCTCATCTCGAAGGAGGGACACAACTCCTTTCAACTTTTCCTCTACTGTACAGTCTAGATCGTCCATGATTCGTTCAACCGATTCCACTCAGTATTCAGCTACGTTAGGGGCCACGCCAGAAATACCCCTAAATATCTCAGCCCCATTCACTCGCAGTCGCTCAGGAATAGATTTTTGAGCTACTGATCCCGTGCTTGCTCCAGCAACCCTCTCCAAAACACGCAGCATAGCTTGGGACAAAGCATCGTCCCCACCAGATCAGTCCCGAGGTCTCGCTTCTGCTACTGGTGATGCTGGCACTTCGTCTTCCGGTCCATGCCCTGATTCCGAGGGTCCAGCCTTAATACCCCGGCCTATACCACGGCCGTGTAAACCATGTCCACGTCCTCTAGCGCTCATGATTACAGAATCGACTTAATCTGATTAAAATTTTATGAATTAGTATATCTTCCACAGTTTATTACCGGATAGTCTTATGAAAATAGAATTAGAAGTAGTTTTTCGCAAAACATATTTCTAAAGGTCTCAATCTCTAAAATTGAATCTCTTAAAACTATCAACCACAACATAATATAATCTTTTCATAAGAAATCAAACAATAGTCAGAAGACTTACAGTACGGATTGGTGCCGGAGACTCGGGTGCCATACTTCCAGAAAACATGTATTTTTCTAAACCATATTTCAAACCAACTTTAAAAACATTTTTGAACCCATTCCACAGCCGAGTTTTGCAACTTAGGCTCTGATACCATAACTGTAACACCCCAAACTCGGCCTAAACGTCACGACCGAATCTGGTATGTCACATAGAAAGATTATTTTGTAACTTTAAAGGAAACTTCACAATTTTAAAAAACTTTTCATTTTGTGGTTTTAACTTGAAAATTAACTTCAGTTTCAAGGGTTTCTTACCAACTTTTATTAAAAGAAAATCAAAATAGTGGAAAATAGATTTTGTGATACGAAAGCCGAAATTAGGGGATTTCATAAGCGTGACATTTAAAAACAGTTTGTGTAGTTCTAAGAAAATTTTTGAATTCAATAATTTATTTGTTTGTTATCCGTGTGTTATTATTCGAAAAGGTTTGTTTATGTTTTTTTTAGAAAACTCCCAAATTTAATGTTTCATAAAATATAATCACCGTAATAAATCGAAAACCAAATTATAAAAGGAACCCAGGAGGCCTTATTACATAACAAATTCCCAAATTGAAAGTAAGTTTAAATAAAGGAAGCAAAGTTTACGAAAGAAGTAATGCATGGCCACCTCAGAGTCCACCTCGGCTCCAAATCCGTAACTAGGGGTTACCTGCAAAATTAAACAGAGGGGTGAGTCACTAAGACTCAGTGTGTAATTCCCCTTACGAACGCAATCTGGCCTTAAGCCCACAGATGCACATTGGGCCCTAGCCCTCACAATGTGGCATATCAAAAAGTGTATGCAATGCAACCCAGCCCAACCTAGTATTCCATCCTCTACATCACCTGAAGCAGCCAAACACCTGTGGCACCAAGCCACTGTGGTACCAAACCACCGTGGATGAGTCATCGATAAAAATATGTGGGGCCAACCCACTGTGGTACCAAACCACTGTCACAGTCACTGATGAATATATGTGGTGCCAAACCACTGTGGTACCAAACCACTGTGACAGTCACTGATAAATATATGTGGTGCCAAACCACTGTGGTAACAAACCACTGTGACAGTCACTGATAATATATATGTGGTGCCAAACCACTGTGACAGAGTCACTGAATTACACTTCCCCTTTCAATATCATATCCCAAAGCCCATGCAACACATTATCACAATATGATGAATGCAATCATACTCCCAATGTACAACAGATAATTAAATCATGCATATATTTAGGCCATGTTATTCGAAAGTTAGAATCATAAAGGTACTTACCTGGTGTCTCCAACCTTACCCACAAGGGTATCTCAACTGTCGATACAGTCGTTTCAGCTTTCAGCCAACACAGTTATTGACGCAAAATAATAAAAGAAGGTGTAAGCATTACACACCTGGTTACGCGAAGAACTAAACACTCTAGATCACCGACACTCTCACTAGCGGGAATAACAGCGATTTGCCTATCCCAAACAGATGTCGGCTCTCTACCAAAACTCGACAGAAAGTCTCAAACCACTGACACAGCACGTCATTTGAACTTAGGAGCAGAGACTACGGGTTCGCTCCCCTCCTTAGATTGGCTAGCACCCGCATCCATGAAGAGAATCTTGCTCAGTACTCAAAGAGAAATGTTGGTTGTCTAATAAGAGAATTTGGTTAAGACAGACTAAAACGAAGAGGAAAGTAATAGTCAAGAAACCGAAAATATGGCTCCTTACCTTAACTACTCAGAAGTCATTCCAAAAGATTCGGCTTGCAATTTCAGATGAATCCGTAATAACTCACAAGTTAGAAAATGGTGCTCCTAAATAATAAAGCAACAGCCTTTCGGCCCAAACGAAACATGAAAGAGACCTCCCTTAATCGGCCAATAAAACTTACCACCCTCCTCACGAGATTTCGAAACTAAGAAGAGGCTTAAAGGGTGCTTGCACTCTAACAGATTCGGCCCTTGCACAATCCAACCCGATTGAAGAAACTATCCAAAGACAAGAAGATTCCTAGCACCTTGCTCCCCAATATTCGGCTAACAGCATAAAGTGAAAAAAATAGATTTGTTTAGCACAATAGGAGATTCAACCAGCCAAAAGAGAATGAGAAAAAATATAGAAGAAATAACAGTAAGGAAAGAAACCCAATCCGGCTATGGAGGAAAACTAGCCAAGAGTCAAAAGAAGCAGGGGTTTCGATTTAAAGGAGAAAGTAGAGAAGTGAAGAAAAAGTATGGAGGTTCGGCTATGGTGGAAATCGAAAGAGAAAGGTTCGGCAAGGAGGGCTTCAAGAGAAATCGGCTTGTGGTAAAAAAAATAGTAGGACGAAAAGAAAAGACGAGAAGAAAAAGGGAAGGTTAAAGTTTCGGCTATCAAATTGAGGAAGAAGAGAAAAGAATTGAAAAGCAAAGAGGATAGTCACTTACAGTTTTGGTAAAGAAGAGAGCAGAAGAGAGGTACAAAAAGTTTCGGCCAACACCAACTTGAAGAGAAGAGAAGATGAAGAAATGTGGCTTGAGTATTTCGGCACTAACAAAAAGAGTTAACAACCAAAGACCCCTAATGCTTGAGTTACCAAAACTAAAATGCAAAACACCAAGATTACCAGCATAGAATTTTGGCACCCCCTCACATGACCCAAAATCGAAACACCCATACACAAAAGACCCCTTTCATGACCGAAATTCTCCCCTCCAAGACCCCCACATTCGACCAACACCTCCACCACACTCCGAATCCCTTATTTTACTCCACACTTTGCTCCCCATCACCCATTCAAACCAATTTGACCACTTCCACTCCTCAAGCACCTCTCATCCATCCATTTTAAATAATTTGACTCATTCAAACTCCTCCTAGAAGAGTCCCAGCCAAATGCTACCTCCTCCTCTCCTTGAGCACAAAAATTAAAGTTCCTCCATGCAACAGATGGGATTCGAACTCCTTCCCCCTTGCTTTGCTAGTGACGCCACAACCACTCCACCTCATGCTCACCTTGTGTCTTCAAACGCGAATGAATATCCTTAAAGCCTACTTCCCCCTAGCTCTCCCCCTTATTCCCAAAAACCAAAATTTTACCAAGGCTCTAGCTTGAACCCGAGCCTCTCCAGGACCCCCAAGCACATCTAAATAACAAGCAGAACAAGCCAAGCATACAGAAAAACATAAAATGTAGAATCCCTAATTCTAGGATGTTACACACCGAGCAAGAAAGATGCAATCTGGGTTATCGTGGATAGATTGACTAAATCGGCTCATTTTGTTCCGATTCGCACAGATTATTCACTTGATAAACTTGCTGAATTGTATATCTTTCAGATTGTGAGATTACACGGAGTACCTATTTCTATTATTTCGGATAGAGATCCGAGGTTCACATCACGGTTTTGGAAGAAATTACAAGAGGCACTAGGTACGAAACTATACTTTAGCACTGCTTTTTATCCGCAAAAAGAAGGTCAATCCAAACGAATTATTCAGATACTCGAAGATATGTTGAGATGTTGTATTCTCGAGTTTGAAGGTACTTGGGAATGATACTTGCCACTGATTGAATTTGCGTATAATAATAGCTTTTAATCGAGTATCAAAATGGCACCTTTCGAGGCTTTGTATGGACGTAAATGTCGAACACCTTTGAATTGGACTGAGCTCAGTGAAAGTAAGATACACGGGATCGATTTGATCAAAGAGACTGAACAGAAAGTTAAAGTAATTCGCGATAGTCTGAAAGCTGCGTCAGATCGTCAAAAGTCATATGCAGATTTAAAACGTAAAGATATTGAGTTTCAGATCGGGGAAAAAATGTTTTTGAAAGTCTCGCCATGGAAGAAAATACTCAGATTTGGTCGTAAAGGCAAGTTAAGTCTGAGATATATTGGGCCGTATGAGATTATAGAACGTATCGGGCCGGTTGCTTACAGATTGTTATTGCCATCTGAGTTAGAATAGATTCATAATGTATTTCATGTTTCAATGCTTCGACGATACCAATCTGACCCATCACATGTGATTTTTCCAACTGAGGTTGAGATTCGATCCGATATGACCTACGAGGAAGAACCAATCCAGATTTTAGATCACGAGGTGAAAAAATTGAGGAGTAAGAAAATTTCTTTAGTAAAAGTCTTATGAAATCGACACGGGGTTGAAGAAGCTACGTGGGAGCCCGAAGATGTTATGAGATAACGTTACCCAAACCTATTCACCGGTAAGATTTTCGGGGACAAAAATCCCTAAGGGGGAGAATTGTAACAGTCTGGTTTTGACCCTAATCGGAACAGTGGTTTCGGGACCAAAAATTTGAGTCAAAAAAATATTTAAATATTATTATCTGTGTTTATACTGTGTGAATTGATATCTGTGAAATTTTTGTGATTTAATTTTATCGTTTGAGTGTCCGATTTAATAAAAAGACTTAATCGCGTAAAATGTAAAAGGAGCTTTCTATATGTTAAAGTGCTTATTTGCTTTAAGAATTAATTATGGGGTCCTTATGTGGAAACTTGGCCATTAACTAATAGCATGGCCGGTTTTGGGCTTGAAATATATGGTTTTCTAATTAAATTTATAAGGTTAATTTAGTAATTATATTAATTATGTTAATATAATAAAACATAAAATAAAAACCACATTGCATGTTCATATTTTCATAGCCGAAATTAGCTAAGGAAAATAAAAAGAAAAGAAAAGCCACATTCGGCCTTGGTTTTGCTTGATTGAGGTATGTAATTTGTTCGATTTTTGATAATTTCTACGTTTTTGTGATCGTTGCTTCGATAACTACAAAACCTATGTCCTAATTTTTGAATTTGATGATGATTTTGTGTTTTGCCATTGATGATAGCTTGTGATTTTTGTTGTTTGATGAGAAAATATTAAAGATATGTGATAGATTAAAATGTTTTGTATTGGAAATTTTGATGATTTTGAGTAATTAGGGCTAAATTGCAAAAATAATAAATTGAGGGACTAAAATGTGAAATAAATGAAATATATGGACTTTTATGATCATGGGGCAAATTCGGCCTAGGCATGGGACTATGAAATTTTGCATATTTTGTGTTTTATGCAATAGGGACTAAATTGTGAAAAGTGTAAAATGTCAGGGGAAAAATGGTAATTTGCCCATTTATGTGTTTTTAGACTAAATTGAATAAAATGGTGTTTAAATAAGTTTAATTTGAATATGTTTAGATAAAGAACCAAAGAAAATAGATTTGGATCGGGGGAAAACAAAAATAATCGAATAGTCGTTTACTTCCGTCCGTCGATATCCGAGGTAAGTTTATAAGTATTTAAATGTTGTTAATTTTGAATATATGTAAATTTTATATGAAAACTTGAATTCTTGATCAATATATATATGTGATGGCCGAATATCACTGAGCTTGGGAGCTATGTTTACGAGTTTGATTTGATCGAATTACGATGTCCGAAAGTCTCGTACGAACCTTAGGAATAGTTAGGATACATATGTCATGACATAGGATTCTGTTATGTGTTATCGTGTAAGACCACGTCTGGGACGTTGGCATCGACTTATGATTTACGTGTAAGACCTGGTAACACCCTGATTTTGGGCCTAGTAGAACTGGGCCTATTGGGCCTTTGGCAGGTGAGTGATTTTGGAAGGCTAGGGGACTTCTATGAAGTCCTGGGTTCAAGCCATGTCATTTGGAAAATTTTTATTTTTAGCATTAGGGGAGTCCTGACTCCAGGTTGTAAGCCTTTTAAGTATTTGTGATTAAAAAGAGGCACAAGAGAGCCTGTGGTGGAGTGGTTGTGGCGTCACAGGAATGGCAAGGAGGGCAGAGGTTCAAGTCTCACTGCATGCAAAAAAGGGATTATTTATTTTGCTCATGAGTGGGCAAGAGTTTGTGTTGGATTTGAACTCTATGTTGGAAAGTTTGAAATGGTCTTGAGTTGTTGGGAGAAGATTATGCAGCAAATCAAGGAGGGATTTATGGATATGTTTAAGGAATTTGAAAAGGGGGAGGAGTTGTGGCCGAATGGGGATGTTGGGGGATGCAAATTCGGCTAAGGGGTCCTTAGTAATGGGCATTTGGCATTTTGGGAGCATTTTTGTATATCTCTATGGGTTGTGCCGAATTCTTTGGTGATCATTCTCGGGTTTTCCTTTTCTTTTGTTTCCTTTCTCTCATCTTTTCCAGTGTTGCCGAACCTGTTTGGGAAACTGACCTTTCGTGTATTTTCTTTTCTGTCTCTTCTGGTAACGTTGAGTGCTTCTTCTTTGCCCATCTCTTTTTCTTCTTTGTCGATTCTCACCTCCTCTTTCTACTCTTAACTTTATTCTTTCAACTTTCTTCAAGTGCCTCTCCTCATATTGCTCAAACCGAATCTCCTCATTCTCTCCCTCAATCTAGTTTTACGGGGCTAGCCGATTACTCTCCTTTGCTTTTCTATTACGGTTCTTCAAAAGTTCCTGACAAGTTATCGACTCTTCGATCAACCAATGGTGTGTCTAGGTTTGGCCGATTGCCTTCTCTCCACATCTGGACTACACGTTTGGGTAAGCGTTTCTCTTCAGGATTTAGCTGTTCAAATGGTGTTGGTGATTATAAGATTGTGGTTGTATTGCAACTAGTCAATAAGGATCGTGTAGTTGATTCTAGTTGGGAATCAAGGGCAACAAACCGATTAGTGTTCAGTCAAGGATTCGGAGAACGTGGATCTTAGCTAGTTTCGCAAAGAGGTGTGTATTTTTACCCTGTACCTGATAGTCGACTGATAAGCTGAAGGTGTGTAACTTTGTGCTCTGTTGATGATCGGCTGAAAAGCCAAAAGTGTGTATTAGTACCGTAATTGCTAATCGATCAAAAGTCGATAGAGTGTGAATGTTTTTTGCACAGTTTTAGCGGTAGTGGCAAATGCCGAAATGCCGAATTGCCGAAAAGCCAAACAGTCGAAAGATTGGGGTTTTGGGCCACATGAGCGTGTGAACGCTCATGTGATCAACCGAGCTCACGAAACGTGGACATACGATGAGGAAGGCCGCCATGAGCGATCTCATGGGCTTGGGCCGGAATGGGCCGTATGGGCCTAATGAGCCCGTGGGCTCGCATGGGTAAACTTCACTGTAAAGTGGGACGTAGATAGGCTTGTCATGTCGCGCACATGAATTAGGTAGTCCTGGGCCTCGTTGGGCCTAAATGGGCCGTGTGGGCCTAAAGGGCTCGTGGGGCCCACACAGATGAAATCTATGGTAAGTGACTAATAAGGAATCGGGCTATGGTGTACACATAGCCGCATCTAATTTTGGGCTAAATGGGCCACACGGGTGTGTGGGCCCACTTGGGCCGAGTAATGGGCCTTAGGCCCATTTACACTGTTGTGACTGTTTGGGTTACTTAAGTCGCTCGGGGTGATGGGGGACCTTCTGTTGGGGTGCTGATGCCCTCGATTTGTAAAATTTCAGAAATACCCCAGTTTGCAAAATTACTAAAATACCCCCAGTTTGCAAAATTATCGAAATACCCCCAATTTGCAAAATTACTGAAATACCCCTGGATTGCAAAATTACCGAAATAACCTAATTTGCAAAATTACAGAAATACCCCCGATTTAAAAAAATTACCAAAATACCCCTGTAGGGTAGAATTACCGAAATACCCCTATAGGGTAGAATTATCGAAATACCCCTCTAGGGTAGTATTATCGAAATACCCTTGAAGGGTAGGATTACTGAAATACCCTTTTAGGGTAAAATGACTATTTTGCCCTTGTGGGTAAATGACTGACTTAGACTATGAATTTGACTGATTTGACTGTGATCGTATGACTGTGTTTTAACTAACTTGACTGTGGTCGTGTGACTGATATGCTTTTAGTATATGTTTAAATGACTGTTACTGAGCGTGGCCATTTTGCATACACGTGTAATGATTGAGCATGACATACACAGCATATTGCATGGGGTTGGGACATTGATACGGAGGAAGTTCTGATAGGGTTGCACGGGTTGCATGACGACTGTGGATCCAGTATTGATCTGTTAAGGTCGCACGGGTCGCATGAGTCGACTGTGGACCGACGGACGGCTTAAAGCCGCGTAATCTGATTATGGCTTTGTGCCATCTTGATTGGCTTTGTGCCAGTCGTATTTACCCGTGGCTATGTGCCTAACATATATATATCGATGACTCTGTGTCGATCATATTTACCCAAGGTCGTAATGCTATTATATTACCGTCGGCCGATGGCTATGTGCCAAACATAATAAAGTTACTGATGGCTCTGTGCCAATTATAATACCGCTACTAAAGGCTTAGAGCCGCATATATATATACTAGCAGCTTTGCTGCGATTACGGTTAGGGCCGCAACCGATGCTAACTTTGGTGTGCTAGCTGGGTGGGTCGATTTTATCCCCACGTAAGTGTAGGGTTGGTACGGGTGGTGTGTTGGTCGGATTGGGGTGGGATGCATCCTCATACTATTGCATATCCGTTATGAGATCTCACACTATACTAGGCTTAGGGCCACTTGTTCTCATTATTGGTTTGGGCTAGGCCCAATTGATTCTCGCTATGGGTCGTGACCCAAATGATATTGTAGTGGGCTTTGGCCCACGTATGCTCCGATCAGATCTGCATCGCATCATTATCGTTAAAGGGCTTTGGCCCAAACCGCTTAGGTTTCTATTTCGATAATTGATCATTACTCTAGTAAGGGGATTACACACCGAGTTTTCGTAAACTCACCCCGCTTTTTAATCGCGCGGTAATCCTTAGCCTTAGACGGATCGGTGCTGCGAGGGACTCGGATAAGGCCACACACTGCTTGTGTTTTCCGTTTTGATTATTTACATTCAAGTATTTTGATTTGGGTTGTAATAAGGCCTCTTTAAGTTTCTAGATTTTAACTTTGGGTTTTTCTTTACTTTGAATTATATCCGTTAGAAATAAACCACGGTTTCAATAATGTTAACTTTTTTAAGACAACACTACGTTTTCACAACATTTTTAAAATGGTTTCGCAACTTAATCTTTTTCGTAAATCAATTGCTTTCAAAATCAGCTTCCGCAACTGAAAAGATGTTTTGGGAATAAAACTAATATTTTTTTTTCAATGTACCATGTTTTAAAAATAAACTAACATAACTGTGATTTTACTTAAGAATTTAAACAAGAAGGGTTTTCAATGAAAACATGGTTTTCGAAAAACACTTCAATGTGACACGCCAGATTCAGGCATAACTTCTAGGCCGGGTATGGGGTGTTACAGATCCTGTCTGGGATAGTGGCATCGTTATGTGTTTACATGGAAGACCACGTCTGGGACGTTGGCATTGTATGATATGTTCGACTATTCGAGTATCCTTTTTAATTCCGAATGGTTCAACAGGCAATGATAAGTTAAGATCGAGTGTAAAAATTGAGCTAGAAAGGCTCAGGTATGTGCTCATACTAAGTTATGAAAATAAGGTAAGTTGGATATTTGAATTCATGATATAAAGTTATATGTAATATGAATTATGTGATGGTATATTTGAACATATATGTATTCGGCCTATTGATGTATATGGATTGTAGATAGTAGTGGTTAGTTATACTAATGTTTGAATGAGTATTCGGTCAAAGTAGAATTTATGCAAAACTTATATGTTTTGATATATGAGATTAAGTTAGAAATGTACATGAGTTAATAATGATTTAATCCGGATTGACTAGATAAGTTTTTGTATATGATTAAATGTTTTTAATGCTTATGACTTACTAAGCTGTGAAAGCTTATTGTGTGTATGTTTGCTCTTTGTTTTATAGATTTTGGAAGTTTGTTACGAGCTCGGGGATCGTCAGAGAAGTCTATCACACTATCGACTGTTTTTGGTATTTTATAAATTTGATTTTGAACCAATGGCATGTATAGTCTAGTTAAAATGTCTGATTTTGGATGTGTAATTATGAGCCATGCGAAAATGGCTTATTTCTTTTGATTAAGCTTAGTTTCTATGCTTTTGATATAATGGATGTATTTGATGTTTAAGTTATATAATTTCGGTCATGGTATATTTATGTGTGATTTGTTTAGTATGCATTGCTAATGATCGTTTGAATTTAATTATGGTTAAAGCTTGTATAGAAAATAATATGCATTTCATATGTATGTGTTATACTTGGTTTATGCTTGGTACTAAGGTTTTGTGATGTGGTTTGATTAAATAGGTGAAATGCTAAGCATATTATAGAGGAAATGATAGTTAAATTTGGTTTGTAAGAGTATAATTTCATTGATAAATTGATTTGAAAGTAACTAGTAATTTGCATGTGTATGATCGGTTATAGGGTATGGAAGAACATGTGTATATTCAGTCATGATCTAGACCTATTCTGAAATTGTGTTTTATACTATAAATGGGTGTATGAATACAAGTTTGGAAAATGTGAAGTGATATGTTTAATTTTTATTATGTGAATCAATATGATTTGAATACGAAATGGCATATTTTGGCTTAAGTTTTGATAGCTAAATTTTATATAATTTATGAGATTACGTATGGTTGCCGATTTGTCTTAAAATAAATTAGTATGTAAGGGAAGTATATTATAATTTGCATATGTGTTAATATAATAGTTTACATGGATAAGCTAAAGTATGTACTTAATAAACAACATTATAGCATGATTGGTCTTATAAATTTGTTAACAAAGTTGTATATATGTTTGGTCGATGAAAGGTGAATAATGGATCATTTGGTTTATAACTTGCACATATGTTGGTTAAGGGTTATAGACATGTTATATATAAGCATATGGTGTATTTGATAAATATTTGATTTGTACATATGAGTAATATTGATGTGGCTTAATAAGTGTAAGGTGATATGTTTTGTATAGATTTATGGAAATGGCTCAATTGATGTATATATATATACGCAATCTTGTAGTAGGAAAATATGTATGATTTAGTCTTATAAAATAATGTAAATGAAAATTTGGGCAATGCTAGTTAAATGACTAATGCATGTTTTAGCTTTAGCTTTTATAGTCTTAAATGGTTAGCCGAATTGAGGATAAGATGAATGGCAATTTATATGTATATTTTATAATTTGAATGGTTCAAATTTGATGTGATGAGTACATAAATCATGCTTATATTTGAAATGTATATATATTTTAAATGGCTTTGAGGCATGTTTGTTTAAGTGTAAATATGATTATACACAAATGAATCATATTTGTTTTATGATTAATAGTGTATGTTTAATATTTAATTAGCCATTTGTTTTATTTATGCAAATATGACACATATGTATTCAAAGTTGATCAAATGTTGTGTCTTGTTCGGTAATGCCTCATAAACCTAATTCGGCGATGGATATGGGTTAGGGGTGTTACATTTTATTGGTACCAGAGCTACGGTTTAGTCGACTCTAGGACTAACGTAGCGTGTGTGAGTCTAGCTATACATGCCATTATTTTTATACTGTGACAGTGTGATGATTCCTGACACTTGGAAATGTGTTTCTGTATAGTAAATGGATCCCGATCGAGCCGTAGCTGATGATGTCGAAAGTATAGCGCCTGCTCCTGCTCAAGGGACAGCGCCGGTTGATTCTCGACCGACTTCGAGTAACCAAGAAGGAGAGGCTAAACAAGCCTTTTACCAAATGATGAACGATTGGTTTACTCTGTAACATCCCAAAAATTAGGGGTTTGTGATTTTGCACTATTGCATGTGTTGAGCTTGTCTAGCTAGTTATTTGGGTGTGTTTGGGGGTTCTAGGGAGGCTTGGGTTCGAGTCCAAGCCCTGGAAAAATTTTGGTTTTTGGCCCTTTAGTGGAGAGGGCTGTTGGAAACAAGGCTTAAGGGAATTTGAATGTGTTTTTCTAACACAAATGAGCTAGTGGCAAGGTGGTGTGGCGTCACAAGGGAAGCATGGGAGAGTGGAGTTCGAATCTCACAAGCTACAATTGTTGGCTTTTATTTTGTGCTTTGGGATAGAAGGAAGCAGAGTTGGGATCAAACTATGCTATGGGAGTTGGAGAATTGGTCACAATTCGAATGGGTGGAAGAGAGGAATTCTAGGAGAAAATAGTGGAGTGGATCAAGGAGTGGGGAGAGTGGGAGAGTTGTGCCGTGAGTGGGGACTCAATCTAGGCATTTTTGGCTAGGGGATGTTAAGCATTTTGGGTAGTGTGTATAGCCGAAATCTCATTTGGCTTTCTTTCCATTTTCGGCTCTTGTTTTTTGTTTAGAGCATTTCGGGTTTTTCTCTTTTGGCACACTTTTTCTTCTCTTCGTACACTTTTCTCCCTTCTTTCTTTTCTCTCAATTGGGTCTTGGCCGAATCTGTGGGGAATTGACCACTCGTGTATCTCTTCTTCAACCTTTACTCTATTTTCTTTATCCGATTAATCACACCTCCTCTCTTGGCCGAATTTGGTAAGCCTTTGCATTCACTCTCTTTCTTTCTCCCTCACACTATTCTTCTTCTCTGACCGAACACAACATTCTCTCGTTCTCTTTATACCTTACTTCTTTCTCTTTAAAGCATAAGCCAAAACACACTTTCTTGGGTGTAGGCCGAATTCTTTAGCAAACAACGGGCATAGGTCGTCAACTTTGGTTTTGGTAAAGGTGAAGTTGTTCAAATACCTTTTTAATTTGATGCTAGTGTTATTCATGTGACCTCTTTTTGTGGAGTTAGTATCGGTTCTCTTCTTTCTTGTGGGAGGGCCGAATGTTGGTTAGATGCTAACCCCTTTGGTGCATTAATTACTTTCTTTTAGGAACTCGTTGCGGTAGCCAAGGAGCAAGGCCGAAAATTGGTACTCTGTAAGGGGGGTCACGTCTTATGGTAAGTGATTCTAGTGGTGTAGTAAATTTCGAGATTATGGATTCTTTTGAGAAGTTGGGATTAACTCTTGATCATCGTTATCTTAGGTGCAACGAGGAGTAGTTCTTTTGGCAATCCAATCAGGTGTGTAATCTCACACTACCGCTTATGCTATGAATGTTGTTCTGTGAATCGGCCCAAAAGCCGAAGTGCCGAAGAGCCAAAAAAATCGACAGTTGTGATCACTCGAGCGTGCGAGCGTTCATGGTGATAAATCGAGCCACTAGTGATGGCGGTAGATCATTAAGAGTGTCGCGAACACTCTCGTAAATCTGAGGCCAGAATGGGCCTTATCGAGCCGAAACGGGCTAAGTGGGCCCAATGGGCTAACCGGCCCACATGGGCAAAACTAATGGAAAAGTGACCAAATAATTGGTGTGACAGCGAAGTCCGCAAAATTGAGACCGAAAACATGCTAAATGGGCCACACGAGCGTGTGGGCCCGTTTGGGCCGAAATTGGGTTTTAGGCCCAACTACACTTTTTTGACTAAAAAGGGGTCTCGAGTTGCTCGAGGCGACGGAAAGGCCATTAGATGGCTAAATTATCGAAATACCCTCGATGGGTAAAATACCGAAACACCCCCAAAGGGGTGAAAATTACCGTTGTACCCTTATGTGAGGAAATGACCGTTATACCCTCAATGGTGGTTAAATATCATGTATGTGGTTTTATTTATACTGTTTATACTTGTAATGCATTGCATTCATATCATGTTATATGGGTTGGGTATGATGTTTGGAGGAAGTGCAGCTCTGGTGGCTCTGCCACATACCATTTAGTGGCTATGCCACATATCGTTTTGGTGGCTCAGCCACATATACCATGATTAGCAACTTGACTGCAATATTGGTGCGTTTGGCGGGGTGGGTTGACTTGATCCCCACATGGTGCGATTGGTTGGTACGGGAGGTGTGATGGTTGGATTGGGTTGGGCTGCATTCTTGTTTGCTTTATCATGTTTATAGGGCTTAGGCCCAAACCAACACCGTAAGGGCTTAGGCCCAGATTATGACCGTTATAGGGGATTACACACTGAGTTCTTGTAACTCACCCCTTCCTCTTAACCGTGTAGGTAATCCCCCGCGTTAGAGGATTTAGAGCTGTGGAGGACTCGAAGGTGGCCATACATCGGAATTGCTTCTTACTAAACTTAGTTTTTAATTTATTTTTCGTTATTATTTTGGGTTAATATTTTGTGTAATAAGGCCATTGGAGTTTTCTTCTAAATTTTCGTTTGGTAATTTTGCTAGATAATAATTATTAATCGGTTAATCACGGATTTTTAACCAATAACAACCGTTTTCAAAATAACACATTTCTGCAAATCTTTGAGTCAGATTTCAGCGATAAACAAAGTTTTCAAAAATAATAATAATATCTTTACAAGAAAACATTTTAAATGAATCTTGTTTTCACAAGCAGCAAAGTTCGGAGTTTCAAGAAAAAGAAGATACAAAGTTTTTAACGAGCGCACAACTTTTAAACAACCTTTTGATGTGACATGCTAGATCCGATCATAATGTCTAGGCCGGGTTTGGGGTGTTACATTTAATGGTATCAGAGCCAGGTTGCAAAACTCGGCTGTGGAATGAGTTTGAATTTTTTTTCCAAATCTGAATAAATTATTGTTTAGAAAAAGTGATAGTGTTGTTAGAAGTATGGCACACCGAGTCTCCGACACCAAATCCGTAAGTTCTCTGATCTTATATTTGGTTATATGCTATAGTGACTGTACTAAAAAAACTACTAGGGATAGTAGTAGTATGCCGAACTCTTGGTTAGGGAAATTGAGATTATAGAGACTGGAACTTTAGTAAAATCGATCTGTGAAAACTACTCATATTACTGTTCTTTCATAAAACATTTGTTAATAATTACATGAACAATAAGCTGATGCATAAAACTCTTAAGTAGATTAACTCGATACATCGATATGAGTACAAGAGGACGCGGACGGGGTACACGTGGTCGTGGTAGAGGCCGGGGTACTAGGGTTGGATCCTCAGCATCGGGGCATATGCCTGAAAGGGAGGCACCGGCATCGCCAGTGACTGAGACGGGGTCTCATGACCAAACCGGAGGGGATGATGCTTTGTCCCAAGCAATGCTACGGGTTTTGGAAAGAGTGGCTGGAGCGAGTACTGGGTCAGTGGCCCGAAGGTCAATTTCTGAGCGGCTTCAGTCAAATGGGGCAGAAATCTTTAGGGGCATCTCTGGTGTAGCCCCGAATGTAGCGGAATATTGGTTAGAGGCTGTGGAGCGAATCATGGATGATCTGGACTGCACAGTAGAACAAAAATTGAAAGGAGTAGTGTCCCTACTGCGAGATGAGGCGTACCAATAGTGGTTTACAATAAGGGAAGGTACACAAGCTGACCGGGTGACTTGGGATTTCTTCAAAGTGGCTTTCCAGGGAAAATATGTAGGGGCAAGCTATGTGGATGCCCGGAGAAAAGAACCTTGAATCTGATTCAGGGGAACAAATCCGTAACAGGGTATGAGGTGGAGTTTGTGCGCTTGAGTCGATATGCTCGGGGTATAGTCGTGACCGATTAAGAGTGCTGTGTGCGGCTTGAGGATGGTCTTCGGGATGAGTTACGGGTACTGATAGCCCCGCAGAGGGAAAGAGACTTCGCTGACCTGGTAGAGAAGGCTAAGATTGCCGAAGACGTGAAACGCTCTGAGCGTCAAAATCGTGAAAAGGAAAAGGGCAGAAACAAGAGAGATTTTGGGTCTTCCGGTATCTCAGGCAGATTTCATAAGAGGCCTAGATCTGATGGGCCAACCCGAGTTGGGATGCCAGTTGCTGCTGGTCGACCACAACCTTGTGTTGAGTGTGGGAAACCACATTCGAGAGAGTGCTGGAGAAGAACTGGTGGGTGTTTCAGATGTGGGTCCAAGGATCATCGGTACAGAGACTGTCCTCGGGAGCCTGTTTGGACGCAAGTAGTAAGTCAGGGCTTTATGCAGCCAGGGAGAGGTGGTCAGCAGCCACCGAGAGGCCGTGGTCCAGCCCGAGGGGTAAATGGGTTTAGACGGGGTCGTGGAGCACCGGGCAGAGGTATCGGTAATACAGATGCGAGATAGCCGGGGTTGGTGTATGCTGCTCGGCGTCGGGAGGATGGCGACACACCGGACGTCATAACTGGTATGTTCCTCATTCATGATGTGCCATTTACAGCTTTAATTGATATTGGGTCTACACACTCGTATGTTGCATGTACTGTGTCTAGAACTTTGGGTATACCGTTTGAATTAGATGATAGAGAAATTTTGGTGATTAGTCCTTTAGGACAGTCGGTAGTTGTGAATAAATCTTTAGAGATGTGCCTCTTGAGGTTCAAGGGGTTGTCTTCCCGGCGGATGTGATGGAACTACCGTTTGGCGAGTTTGATCTCATTATGGGCATGGATTGGTTAGTGAAGCACCGTGCAAATTTGGATTGCGCTGCTAAGCGTATGGTATTGAGGTCTTCGGAGGATGAGGAAGTGATAGTAATAGAGGTGCGAAGGGATTATCTGTCCAACGTAATCTCAGCGTTAAGGGCTGAGAAGCTGGTTCGCAAGGGTTGCGAGGCGTTCCTAGCTTGTGCCATCACGACTGATGCTAAGGGTTTGGCTGTTGGGGATGTCAGGACCGTAAATGAATTCTCGGATGTGTTCCCTGAAGAGCTTTCGGGGTTGCCACCGAATCGTGAGGTTGAGTTCAGTATTGAGCTGTTACCGGCAATGGCTCCGGTGTCTATCGCCCCTTACAGGATGGCACCGAAGGAGCTAGTGGAGTTAAAGGCTCAGATCCAGGAGGTTTTGGATCGAGGATTTATCAGACCGAGTGTGTCTCCGTGGGGAGCACCGGTATTGCTCGTGAAGAAGAAGGATGGGGCAATGCATATGTGTATTGACTACCGTCAGCTGAACAAGTTAACGATTAAGAACAAGTACCCGCTACCAAAGATTGATGATCTGTTTGATCAGCTGCGAGGAGCTTCGGTTTTCTCTAAAATAGATTTAAGATCAGGGTATCATCAGCTAAGGGTCAAGGAGGCAGATATATACAAGACTGCATTCTGAACTCGTTATGGGCATTACGAGTTTCTGGTCATGCCATTCGGATTAACGAATGCACCAGCTGCTTTCATGGATATGATGAACCGGGTCTTCCAACCCTACTTAGACCGGTTCGTGGTGGTGTTTATAGACGATATTCTGGTATATTCAAGGACTGAGGAGGAGCATGACTCACATCTTCAGATTGTTCTGCAGATATTGAGAGAAAAGAAACTTTATGCCAAGTTCAGCAAGTGTGAGTTCTGGCTGAAGAAAGTGACATATTTGGGGCATGTCGTGTCTGCCGAGGGAATTAAGGTTGATCCTCGAAAGGTTGAGGCCGTATTGGATTGGAAACCACCAAAGTCAATATCTAAAATGTGAAGTTTTCTGGGTTTGGCCGGGTATTACAGACGGTTCGTTGAGGGGTCTTAATTGATTGCTGCACCTCTAACTAAGTTACTGCGTAAGGGGGTACCGTTTGTTTGGACTGATAAGCAGCAGGAGAGTTTTGAGAAACTGAAGAAGATTTTAACTGAAGCACTGATATTGATTCAGCCAGAGGCGGGAAAAAAATTCGTTGTCATCGTGATGATCGCGTGCATTACGGTTTAGGTTGTGTGCTAATGCAAGAAGGGAAGGTGGTGGCTTATGCGTCTCGTCAGCTTAGGCCGCACGAGGTGAACTACCCCACTCATGACTTGGAATTAGCTGCGGTTGTGTTCGCACTAAAGATATGGAGACATTATCTGTATGGGGAAAATTCGATCATCTACACCGAGCATAAGAGTCTTAAGTATCTTCTTACCCAAAAGGAGTTGAATCTTAGGCAACAGAGATGGATAGAGTTGCTGAAGGATTATGATTGCTCGATTGAGTATCATCTGGGAAAAGCCAACGTGGTGGCAGATGCACTGAGTCGTAAAGTGGTGTCTGATCTAAGAGCAATGTTTGCTCGTCTCAGTCTATATGAGGATGGTAGTTTGTTGGCAGAACTGCAGGTGAAACCGACGTGGATTAGCCAGATTGAAGAGAAGCAGAGGTTGGATGAGTCTTTGGTTCCTCGTTTCCAATAGGTAAAAAGGGGAGAGACTGAGGATTTTGGGTTGAATAGTGAGGGAGTATTATGTTTCCGTGGAAGAGTTTGTGTACCGAGGGACTCTGAGTTAAGACAGTTGATTCTGTAGGAGGCGCATAGTAGCCTATACGCTATGCATCCCAGTGGAAACAAGTTGTACCGAGATCTACGTGAACTGTACTGGTGGCCAGGACTTAAGCGTGAGGTTACCGACTTCGTAAGCAAGTGTTTGACATGTTAGCAAGTGAAGGCTGAGCATCAACTACCTTCTGGATTACAGCAACCGGTGAAAATTCCACTTTGGAAGTGGGAGAGGGTAACCATGGACTTTTTTAGTGGGCTACTAATAAACCGAAATAGTAACATATTTTAATCCCACATTTAGTATGCTTTTGGATGAGTTATCCCTTGATTTATGTAAAAAGGTGCTCTTAATCTTTTCTTTTCATGTCTCATACACAGGAAAGCACCCAAGGATAAAAAGAACGAGAAACAGGCTCAAAATGGACCAAAACGGGCCAAAGAGAAAATCGGCACGGCCTAGACTTGGACCCACACGGCCGTGCCAAGTCAATCATCTAGAACACGGTCTAACCCCGACTCACACGGCCGTGTCTCATTAAAGAAATCCGAACACGGCCTGGCCACGATTCACACGGGCATGTGCCATGCCCGTGCCTCTGCCGTGGAGAAGAGCAATTTCATTCGGGAAAGGATACTTAGGGAGAAAGAAACGTATTTCAAAAGCCTATAAATACACCCTAAGTATGACCTAAGAGGGGGAGCCCAAAGCCATCGTCTAGGGGCGTCGTGTTAGGCCAGAGAAGGCAGATTTGTGGGGATTCACCCAGGGATAGCCAGTTGATCCATCTCAAGAAGCTAGAATATACTCAAGACGGAGGATCTCTCCTTCAATTCCTTCAGGGAGTTTTAGGGATTTCTTATGTTTTGTTTTATCTTTTCTCTTGAGATGTTTTCCTTTATTATTATGAACTAAACCCTTCAAATACCTGAAGGGGATGAAACCTATGATGAATCTTGTTATTGTTTTCTGAATTATATGATAAATACTTAGTTTGTTCTTAATTATGTGAGCTTAATCCAAATTTAATGTGCTTAGGTAGAGGGGGAATAGACCCTCACAAGAGTAGATCCAACATAATTAAGCGGAGTTGATCGCACGCCTAGAGATAGGGTGACGCGAGATTTTGCCGCATTAGGGTGAAACCTAATATGGAAGTCCATAGATCGATTTCATCGCTATTCTAGGGGTTATTATAAGAGAACGAGAGTTCCACTAATTAACCTAGGGTTAGACGTTATTCGCTTCGAGAGAGGGTTTAATATACGTTAGGAGTCTTACGGATCAAACTAAGTGAATAAATCGTATGGTTCAAATGTTGGATAACAAGTGAAGTCTAGGTGGATTCTTCCTAGGGTATCATCTAAATCAACTGAGTTTTTCCCAAGTTATTTTCCAAATTCATTCTTCTTTGTCTTAGAGTCTTTAGTTTAGTAGTTAATTAATTTAGATTAGATAAACAATCTCTCTTTATTTTCAGGCTAGATAATACGAAGAAAGTTACTATTAGTACTTTTAGTTCCTTTGGGTTCGATAACCCGGTCTTGCCTAAGCTATACTACTGTTCGATAGGTACACTTGCCTTTAATCGTTGTCAGAGTTAGTTTCCAGGTTCGATCATTCTTTTTATAAATTTTAAAGCTCTGATTCACAGTGATCAAGTTTTTGGCGCCGTTACCGGGGAACTAAAATATTAAGAAAGCTTAATTTTCATTACTTTAGCCAATTTTTTTTATTGCAATTTTTTTTATTTTTTTTTACTTTGCTAATTTTTCTTTTATTGGCTTTGACAGGTAATTTTAGTTCATAGAGGAGATGGCACTAAATAACTATCAGTGGCAAGTTATGAGGACAACGCCAACAAAAGCCGCCAGTGTCTTCAGCCTCGACGTGGTCACCAGGTTATCTAGCCAGCTAGAGATGATGAATGAAAAGATGGATGGTTTGTATAGTCTCTCGCAGGTACACCCAGAAACACAATATGACTCTAATCTAGGAGGCGTGGTGAATCCTGAGTACCCACCCTACGGATATGGCATGAAAAACGAGCAAGCTCACTATACAGGTAACTATTCTAGACCACAAAATATTTTTATAATGACACTTATAATGCAGGTTGGAGGTACCATCCCAATTTCTCATGGGATGATCAAAATAGCCAAGGATCGGAACTTCCTCCAGATTTTCAACAACCACCTCACCAACAGGAAGATGAGTCGAACATTGAAGAGTTGCTGACAAAATTCATGGCAGCCACAGAAACTCGTCTCCAAAACACCGAAACAGCACTCAAAGATCAAGAGGCATTAATCAAAGGGATCGAGAACCAAGTTGGGGAACTTACTAAGTCAGTTGGATAACTTTCGAAGCTGATCTTAGAACAACTACAAGAAAGCTTGCCAAGCAACACTGAAACTAACCCAAAAGAGCAAATTCAAACCATCACAGCTCATGATAGTAAAGGGTTAGATGAACCCAACTCAATACAAGAACACGAGGTAGAAGAAGGTAAAGTAGAGGTAACATGAGAAAAGCCAAAACCGGTAATCAAAGAGTACCAACCTTGCATACCTTACCCCGAAGCATTAAAGAGAGATGATACAGAGGAACAGTTCGGTAAGTTTCTTAAACTTTTAAAGAAATTACATATTAACTTACCTCTACTCGAAGCTCTTTCGCAGATACCAGACTCTAGAAAATTTTTAAGGGAGCTGGTAATGAAAAAACGAAGGATAGACGAGGAATCACATGTGGAACTCAACGCAAAGTGCTCAGCAATTCTACAAAATAGACTACCACAGAAATTAAAAGATCCAGAGAGTTTTACAATTCAATGCATAATTGGTAGTTTATCTATAGAAAATGCGTTAGCCGATTTAGGGGCAAGCATAAATGTTATGCCTTATAAATCTGCTTTAAACAACTAGGTCTAGGGAAACCCAAACAAACTAGGATGAGCATCCAATTAACTGATAAAACTATCAGAATTCCTAGGGGTATAATAGAAAATGTTCTAATCAAAATTGATAAATTTGTATTCCCAGTAGACTTTGTTGTTTTAGACATGGATGAGGACAATAATATTCCTTTAATTTTAGGAAGACCCTTTTTAGCAACTGCCAGAGCTAAAATTGATATCTATGCAGGTGAACTCATACTTCGTGTAGGCGACGAGATAGTCACTCTTCAAGCTCTTGATTCGGCCAGAACATCAAGTGATAAAGGTGAGAAAGTAAATTCAGTTGATAACCAACTTGTTCAACCTTCATTGCAGGAAACACCATAAAGCTACAAATCGGAGCCAGATCATAGACCTTGTGCCAATAAAGAAGAATTATATGAGGAACAAAGCCTTAAGGTCGACGAACTAGACAAGCGGAAAACACACTTTAAAGAGAAACTAGGAATACACGAAGTAAAACCAACAGAAACCCCAGACGAGCTGATAGGAACAACAAATCACTTCAAAATAGGGGATCAAGTATTGTTGAATAAGGAAGACCCTCGAATCACCAATTCAGACCTCAAGGCAAATGAAGAAATCACTTTTGAGGTACTTAATGTCTTCCTATACGGCACAGTCGAGGTAAGCAATCCTAAATTCAACACTTTTGAGGTAAACATTACTCGACTTAAACTTTATATCCACAACCGAATTGATCGCATGAGAAAGGATTTTCACCTCCTCAAACCACCTTGACCATACGAATGAGAGGTAAAGTCTAGCTTAAGACTATAAACGAGCGCTTCTCGGGAGGCAACCCGAGCACTAACCCCATTAATTTTTACACCTTTTTTCTTCTTTTACTTTTATTTTCCCTTTTTAACACCTAACTATAAACTAACCAAAGTGCAGATTTCCAGACCACATGGCCTTACACACGGCCGTGGCCGTGGCCGTGTGACCACCACAGGAAGGTACAAGGGCGGGGGCAACCACTAGATCCATAATTCTTATTTAACCCCCTTCTTCCTTTTTCTTTTCCAGTTGTTTTTCTTTTTTTCATTTTCCATTATTTACTTTTATTTTTATTTTTATTTTTATTTCTTTTAATTTTCTTTTATTTTCTTTATTATTTTCTTCTTATTATTATTCATTCCATTTAGATTTAGCTTAGGATACAATAAAATTAGGACGACTGCTTCGAGGACTCAAACGGTTCGAGACGCTTTCCCACGTTCATCTCCAATCCTATCCGGTTTCTTTTCATTGACTTCATCCAAAATTCAGGAAGTTTCACTTCTCTCCCTATCTTATGATTTTATGATTATTTTGCTATTATCTATCTTTGTACATTGAGGGCAATGTACATCTTAAGTGTGGGGGGGTTAACTATAGTATTATTTGAAAATCCCTGAATTATGCCTTGTCTTAAAGTAAGTTTCTCATATTATGATTAGAATGAAATTTCTGATGATTTATGATTTTTATTGATATGTTTTAGATTAAGTCATTGATAATTGTGCATTGATAATTAAATTCTAAGAATACTAGAGAATCGGGCATGATAAGTCTATTTTTCAAGAATTAAAATTTTTTAGGATGTCTACCCTAACTTAAATATTACTTTGAAGTTTGAAATTTACTGAGGTTGACATCAAAACACCCATAATTTTTGTGAGATTTTGAGCCTTATAGAGCATAAATTCTTTTTCTTGCTCACTTTATTTATTATGAGTATGTCAACACTGATTTGTTATTCTAGAACTTGCATCGATTATACATGTCGAGACCACACTTTTGATTTGACATATAGAGATGATAAAGGCACCTAGGTTTTAACCCACTAACTCCATTAAAAGCCTACCTTCACAAATTAACCCCTAGTGAACCCCTTTTAATCCTAACAACCCTATTTATTGACTCACCCACTAATATTAACCCAAAACCCTTTGTAATTGTTATCACCATTCTTTCTAACTACCCCTATATCGAGATTTGATCTGATTAGTTTCCTAATTATGAATTTTAGTAATTTATCCTTTATTATGTATTTATTATGTACTTAAAAAAACAAGTATATTCATTATTAGTTATGTGATTAAACGAGCTTATACATTTATTTATATTCCAAATATCGAAGAAGAATCTCGTATTATTAGTATTATTAGTTTTCAATTGATGTAATTATTATTATTAGTTCATTAGTTCTTAGTTAGGTAATTTGTCAATTCAATCTCGATTCTAACCCTTTTAATTCAGCCTTTATCCACACCTTAACCCTAGCCCTGTTACAACCCTAACAAAGACCTTTTGATTTGTGTTTCATCTCATATTTCAGTGGTGGAGATTTGATTTTCATGCAAGCCTATGGGATTAACTCTTCATGTTTGACTTTTGAGTGCCTAAATTTTGAACCTTAAACACTTTGAGTGATTTGAGTGAATCTTTAGTGAGGATGTCAAATCCTTGACAATTTCGAATCAAAGGTAATTATTTAGATGAAGGGAAACACCTATGTTTTGTGCTACAAAATATAAGGCTTATATTGTTTGAATTTTTAGGACTCTTTGAGTTGAATTATCCATGTATAAATTATCTCTGAATTAGGATGAGACACTATTAATGACTATTATGAATTATAGAAAGTCCATTTTAATTGTAAAGTGAGAATTTTGCTTGAGGACAAGCAAAAGCTTAAGTGTGGGGGTATTTGATAAACCGAAATAGTAACATATTTTAATCCCACATTTAGTATGCTTTTGGATGAATTATCCCTTCATTTATGTAAAAAGGTGCTCTTAATCCTTTCTTTTCATGTCTTATACTCAGGAAAGCACCCAAGGATAAAAAGAACGAGAAACGGGCTCAAAATGGACCAAAACGAGCCAAAGAGGAAATCGACACGGCCTGGACTTGGACCCACACGGCCTTGCCAAGTCAATCATCTAGAACACGATCTAACCCCGACTCACACGGCCGTGTCTCATTAAAGAAATCTGAACACGGCCTGACCACGATTCACACGGGAGTGCGCCATGGCCGTGCCTCTGCCGTGGAGAAGAGCAATTTCATTCGGGAAAGGATACTTAGGGAGAAAGAAACATATTTCAAAAGCCTATAAATAAACCCTAAGTATGACCTAAGAGGGGGAGCCCAAAGCCATCGTCTAGGGGCGTCGTGCTAGGCCGCAGAAGGCATTTGTGGGGATTCACTCGTGGATAGCCGCTGATCCATCTCAAGAAGCGAATTATACTCAAGACGGAGGATCTCTCCTTCAATTCCTTCAAAGGGGTTTTAGGGATTTCTTATGTTTTGTTTTATCTTTTCTCTTGAGATGTTTTCCTTTATTGTTATGAACTAAACCCTTCGGATACCCGAAGGGGATGAAACCTACGATGAATCTTGTTATTGTTTTCTGAATTATATGATAAATACTTAGTTTGTTCTTAATTATGTGAGCTTAATCTAAATTTAATGTGCTTAGGTGGAGGAGGAATAGACCCTGCCTAAGAGTAGATCCAACATAATTAAGCGGAGTTGATCGCACGCCTAGAGATAGGGTGACGAGATTTTGCCAGATTAAGGTGAAACCTAATATGGAAGTCCATAGATCGATTTACTGCTATTCTAGGGGGTTATTATAAGAGAACGAGAGTTCCACTAATTAACCTAGGGTTAGACATTATTCACCTCGAGAGAGGGTTTAATATACGTTAGAGAGTCTTACGGATCAAACTAAGTGAATAAATCGTATGGTTCTGTGTTGGATAACAAGTGAAGTCTAGGTGGATTCTTCCCAGGGTATCAACTAAATCAACTGAGTTTTTCCCAACTTATTTTCCAAATTCATTCTTCTTTGTCTTAGAGTCTTTAGTTTATTAGTTAATTAATTTAGATTAGATAAACAATCTCTCTTTATTTTTAAGCTAGATAATAAGAAGAAAGTTAGTATTAGTACTTTTAGTTCCTTTGGGTTCGATAATCCGGTCTTGCCTAAGCTATACTACTGCTCGATAGGTACACTTGCCTTTAATCATTGTCAGAGTTAGTTTCCAGGTTCGATCATTCTTTTTATAAATTTTAAAGCTCTGATTCACAGCGATCAGCTACCCCTAACGCCTACTAAGAAAGATTCAGTGTGGGTAATTATTGATCGGCTGACTAAGTCTGCTCACTTCAGACCAGTTCGCACTGATTACTCATTACAGAAGTTGGCCAAGTTGTACGTGGTAGAAATTGTGAGGCTACATGGGGTACCAGTGTCTATCATCTCAGACAGGGACCCTAGATTCACATATCGATTCTGGAAGATATGTTAAGGAGCTGTGTGATTGATTTCAGGGGCAGTTGGGAAGGTTATTTACCCTTAGCGGAATTTGCTTATAACAACAGCTACCAATCCAGCATTCAAATGGCACCTTACAAGGCATTATATGGTCGTAGGTATCGTACCCCTACTTGTTGGACAGAATTGGGTGAGCGACGATTGTTGGGTCCAAAACTAATTTCAGAAACTGAGGAGAAAGTGAAGTTGATTTGGGGTCGGTTAAAAGAAGCTTCTGACAGGCAGAAGTCTTATGCAGATCTAAAGCGTAAAGAAATCGAGTACTCGGTGGGAGATTATGTCTTCTTGAAGGTCTCACCGTGGAAAAAGATTCTGAGATTTGGACGGAAGGGCAAGTTAAGCCCCAGATTCATCGGACCTTACCGGGTGTCAAAACGTGTTGGCCCGGTTGCCTATCAGCTTGAACTGCCCCCTAAGTTGAACCGGATACATGACGTATTCCATGTCTCTATGCTGAGACGTTATCATTCAGATCCTTCTCATATAGTGCCCGTGGAAGAAATTGAGGTAAGACCTGATCTAACTTTTGAAGAGGAACCGATGCAGATTTTGGATCGTGATGTTAAAGTGTTGAGGAGAAAATCCGTTCCGTTAGTCAAAGTGTTGTGGCGTAATCACGGTTCAGAGGAAGCTACGTGGGAGCTTGAGGAGGCAATACGACATCAATACCCTCATCTCTTTTGATCAGGTAAATTTCGAGGCCAAAATTTCTTTAAGGAGGGTAGAGTTGTAACATCCAAAAAATTAGGGGTTTGTGATTTTGCACTATTGCATGTGTTGAGCTTGTCTAGCTAGTTATTTGGGTGTGTTTGGGGGTTCTAGGGAGGCTTGGGTTCGAGTCCAAGCCCTGGAAAAATTTTGGTTTTTGGCCCTTTAGTGCAGAGGGCTGTTGGAAACAAGGCTTAAGGGAATTTGAATGTGTTTCGCTAACACAAATGAGCTAGTGGCAAGGTGGTGTGGCATCACAAGGGAAGCATGGGAGAGTGGAGTTCGAATCTCACAAGATGCAAATGGTGGCTTTTATTTTGTGCTTTGGGAGAGGAGGAAGCAGAGTTGGGATCAAACTCTGCTATGGGAGTTGGAGAATTGGTCAAACAATTCGAATGGGTGGGAGAGGAATTCTAGGAGAAAATAGTGGAGTGGATCAAGAAGTGGGGAGAGTGGGAGAGTTGTTTCGTGAGTGGGGACTCAATCTAGGCATTTTCAGCTAGAGGGATGTTAAGCATTTTGGGTAGTGTGTATAGCAGAAATCTCATTTGGCTTTCTTTCCATTTTCGGCTCTTGTTTTTCGTTTAGAGCATTTCGGGTTTTTCTTTTTTGGCACACTTTTTCTTCTCTTCGTACACTTTTCTCCCTTCTTTGTTTTCTCTCAATTGGGTCTTGCCCGAATCTGTGGGGAATTGACCACTCGTGTATCTCCTCGTCAACCTTTCCTCTCTTTTCTTTAAGCCGATTAACCACACCTCCTCTCTTGGCCGAATTTGGTAAGCCTTTGCATTCACTCTCTTTCTTTCTCCCTCACACTATTCTTCTTCTCCGACCGAACACAACATTCTCTCGTTCTCTTTATACCTTACTTCTTTCTCTTTAAAGCATAAGCAGAAACACACTTTCTTGGGTGTAGGCCGAATTCTTTAGCAAACAATGGGCATAGGTCGTCAACTTTGGTTTTGGTAAAGGTGAAGTTGTTCAAATACCTTTTTAATTCGATGCTAGTGTTATTCATGTGACCTCTTTTTGTGGAGTTAGTATCGGTTCTCTTTTTTCTTGTGGGAGGGCCGAATGTTGGTTAGATGCTAACCCCTTTGGTGCATCAATTACTTTCTTTTAGGAACTCGTTGCGGTAGCCAAGGAGCAAGGCCGAATATTGGTACTCTGTAAAGGGGGTCAAGTCTTGTGGTAAGTGATTCTAGTGGTGTAGTAAATTTCGAGATTATGGATTCTTTTGAGAAGTCGGGATTAACTCTTAATCATCGTTATCTTAGGGGCAACGAGGAGTAGTTCTTTCAGCAATCCAATCAGGTGTGTAATCTCACACTACCGCTTATGCTACGAATGTTGTTCTGTGAATCGGCCCAAAAGCCGGCGTCAAGAGCCAAAAAAAGCGGCAATGTGATCACTCGAAAGTCGCGGCGTTCGTGGTCATAAATTGAGCCACTAGTGGTGGTGGTAGATTGTTGACAGTGTTGCGAACACTCTCGTGAATCTGAGGCCGGAATGGGCCTTATCGAGTCGAAACAGGCTAAGTGGGCCCAATGGGCTAATCGGCCCACACGGGCAAAATTGATGGAAAAGTGACCAAATAATTGGTGCGACTGCGAAGTCTGTAAAACCGAGACCAAAACGCAGCAAATGGGCCACACGAAGCGCAGGGGGGCCGCTTTTTGGCCGAAATTGGGTTTTAGGCCCAACTACACTGTTTTGACTAAAAAGGGGTCCCGAGTCGCTTGAGGCGACGAAAAGGCCGTTAGATGGCTAAATTATCGAAATACCCTTAGTGGGTAAATTACCGAAACACTCTTAGTGGGTAAATTACCGAAGTACCCTCGATGGGTAAAATACCGAAACACCCCCAAAGGGGTGAAAATTACCGTTGTACCCTTATGTGAGGAAATGACCATTATACCCTCGATAGTGGTTAAATATCATGTATGTGATTTTATTTATACTGTTTATACTTATAATGCATTGCATTCATATCATGTTGCATGGGTTGGGTATGATGTTTGGAGGAAGTGCAGCTCTGATGGCTCTGCCACATACCGTTTTAGTGGCTATGCCACATATTCGTTTTGGTGGCTCAGCCACATATTCCGTGATTAGCAGCTTGACTGCAATATTGGTGCGTTTGGTGGGGTGGGTTGACTTGATCCCCACATGGTGCGATTGGTTTGTACGAGAGGTGTGATGGTTGGATTGGGTTGGGCTGCATTCTTGTTTGCTTTATCATGTTTATAGGGCTAAGGCCCAAACCGACACCGTAAGGGCTCAGGCCCAGATTATGACCATTATAGGGGATTACACACTGAGTTCTTGTAACTCACCCTTTCCTTTTAACCGTATAGGTAATCCCCCGCGTTAGAGGATTTGGAGCTGCGGAGGACTCGGGGGTGGCCATACATCGGAATTGCTTCTTACGAAACTTGGTAAATTCAGTTTTTAATTTATTTTTCGTTATTATTTTGGGTTAATATTTTGTGTAATAAGGCCATTGGAGTTTTCTTCTAAATTTTCGTTTGGTAATTTTGCTAGATAATAATTATTAATCGGTTAATCACAGATTTTTAACCAATAACAACCATTTTCAAAATAACACGTTTCCGCAAATCATTGAGTCAGATTTCAGTGATAAACAAAGTTTTCGAAAATAATAATAATATCTTTACAAGAAAATATTTTAAATGAATCTTGTTTTCACAAGAAATAATGTTTGGAGTTTCAAGAAAAAGAAGATACAAAGTTTTTAACGAGCGCACAGCTTTTAAACAACCTTTTGATGTGACATGCTAGATCCGGTCATAACGTCTAGGCCGGGTTTAGGGTGTTACATACTCAGTATATCCGGACGAATCCGGCTGTTCCACAACCTCCTACCCCACCGATTCCCCCTCAAATACCTGTAATGCCGCAAGTTACATATATTACATATATATTTATCAAGAATTCAATTCATCATAAGAGGCACACGGCCTAGACACATGCCAAACAATCAAACCAATACCTTCTGCTAAATTTTAAATTCATGCCAAACAATCCAGTATCTTATTATATTTACAACCATTTTAACCATATTAAATTGTTGCTAAATATAAATTACAACCATTTGATTAACATGTGAAAATTTTGGAAATTAACTTCTATTAAATTAAAATAACCATTTAAAATTCTGCTAAATCTAAATTACAACCAAACAATCAAACTAATACATTGAACAGAAGACAAATTTAACCATATCAAAATAAAATTGCAAATACCCAAATCTAGTTTCTTAATTTACATTCGAAAGACAAGTTTTTCTGAGAAAAAACCAGCACAAAATCATAAACTTTTAGATTGCTTAATTACAAAATAAAAGCAAAACGACAAATTAATATAATTCCATAATAAGCAACAAGGCAATTGCAAATTTTTTACAGATTAAGAATTCATACAAAAAAAACTATGAAGCAACCGTTAGAGGGAAGCAAACAACAAACCAAAACCAAATTTAAATTGCCAAATTCGGAAACATATAAGGAAAATTCAGTGGGAAACAGAAACTAAATCCTGAAACAAATCATTTTTTTTTCTAGATATTTTGAAAAAAATTTAAATTTGAGAAAAAAAATAACATTACCAAATTAATGAAAACTCAGGGGAAACAAAAAGAAAAAGACCTGATAAAAACGATTTTTTTCTACAAAATTTTTGGTTCATCTTGGAAACTAAAAAAATGTTGGAAAAGTAACATTCGGGGGAAAAAGAAAGTCTAAAAAAGTTATTTTTTAAATCTTCACCTTTCTTTGTTAATCTGGGAAAAAAAAGATCATATTCAGATTAAGCAAAATTCAGGGAAAGAAAAAGTCCTCCAAAAAATGAAAACTCTTTCAAAGAGATAAAGTTGAGAAATGAATAATATGGAAATTTTAACATAACTTACCTTTCAATCAGGATGAACAAGTGGAAGCTGGCGAACGGTGTAACACCCCCTACCCGCATCCGTCGCCGGAATAGGGTACGAGGCATTACCGGAGTTTACCGATCCTTTTTCCATTAAACCGAGATAAGTACTATTCCTTTACTGAGGCATAACATATCATCCCTTAAATGGGCTCTTGAAGCCCAAAATATGCATCGGAATCAAACCGGGATTAAATCGAGACTATAAGGACTTTTTCGTAAAAACCCAATTTTTTTTTCTAAATTTTAGGCATTACATGCCCGTGTGGACTAGGGACACGTCCGTGTGGTTAGACCGTGTGGCCACACACGCCCATGTGCCTTACCTCGCTACAGGCCGTGTGGCATCACACGCCCGTGTCTCGTCCCCGTGTGAAAACTGGTAGCATTCTGACTTATCCACACGGCCAAAGACACGCCCGTGTGCCAGGCCGTGTGAAACTCAGTGGGTATACTGACTTGCTCACACGGCCAGTCACACGCCTGTGTCACTAGGCCGTGTGATTAATTTTGATCTTCGAATTAGGTGCAGGATTCACACGGTCGTATCACATGCCCATGTATTCAGGCCGTGTACCTCACACGGGCAAGGCACACGCCCGTGTGGGAGCCCGTGTGCTCGAACCTGGGCATTCAGTTTTGCAATTTTTAGATGCAGGGGACACACGGCCTTAACACACGCCCATGTGGCAGACCATGTGTCACACACGGGCTAGACACACGCCCGTGTATTTACCCATGTGGACAAAAACTAGGCTATATCCAAGCCTTTTTACTCACCCTTTTTCATCCTATACCTGCACCAAACCAATCCAATACCAACCAGACAATTTTAATACCATTTCAAAGCATTTAACATGATATACTTATATACAACCATAACATAATTTATCAACATTACAAAATCAATCCAACACTAGCCATACCAATAGCTAGTTTGCATATCCATTCGTTTCACATTATTAATAGTTTACTTAGCCTATACATGCCATTTTTCCAAAATAAACATATTCATAGACCCAAAATGTGGATGTTGATAGTGTGATAAGGCTCCGACCACTTCCTGACCGTCGAGCTCCCGAGCACTATAAAACAGGGAAAAACAAAATGGGGTAAGCACATAGTGCTTAGTAAGCTCATGTAACAAGGATTAAACTTACCATGTTTATATCCATCATTTAACAATTCATGCATACATCCTTTACAAATACACATTTACCTATCATTCACCAACTCAAACAACACATTAATCAAGTAACATCATATAGCATCAAAACATGTTTAGTAATTGATGAGCTCATCAATTCCATAATTTCCATTCCCTTATTACTTTTCGTGTTAATCCCATTGAATTTCTCAGAATTTCGATGGATATGTCAGAGGTATACTTCTAGTGTACAAATCCGGGCCCGTCAATTCATTTCTATGTCCACACATATTCAGTTCAGAGAGCATGCTCCCACGAACCTCACATTTTACAGTGTGATTATCAGTCCAGGCTAAATCCCCTGTAATATAAACTCATAGAGCATTGTCAGGATTACCAGTCTAGGCTAAATCCCCTGCAACGACAATTACTCTAATGAGCTCAGATTGGATTACCCGTCCGGGCTAAATCCATTACACAGTATTCTTCAGGAGGGCTAATATTTGGATCACCCGTCCGGGCTAGATCCTCAGTACCGTCAATTTCTTTTCAGAGATCCATCGAATTCTTTTTTCATTTAACCTGGATTTATTTCTCCATTTTATCGGATATATTTCAATATTTCATCAATTATCATACAATGAACATTCAAATCACATACACATCTCATAAACAACCATTTCAAGCATGTAAGAATACAATTCAAGTTACACGTACATACCTTGACAATTGTTCGTGTTTGTTATCAACTAATCCGATTCTTTCTCTTTTCCTCGGTCTAGCCTTGTATTTGTATCTTCCGGATCTATATAAATAAATTTAATCATCATTTTCATTCATTTCATATTCTAATACATTAGATTTATGCTTTAGGCAAAATTACCATTTTGCCCCTAACTTTTTCATTAATTCTAATTTCGTCCCTAGGCTCGGAAAATGAAATTCATGCAATTTAATCCTCTATCCAAGCCTAGCCAAAATTTTCTATGTATTAATTACAGCACTTATTTTTCACAAAATCACAATTTTTCTTTGAATTTTACGACTTTACAATTTAGTCCCTTTTTCATAATTTCATGAAAAATCACTTTGTAAAAGTTGTTTCTCCACCATCTATACTTTATTTTCTACCATAAAATTTTCAATTTACAGCATATTCATCCATGGCACAAATTCTATACTTTTTCATCTTTTCAATTTAATCCCAAAAATAGAAAGAGCAAGTTAATCCGATCTCAAAAATATAAAAATTACTAAAAACGAGCCATGGAAACTTACCAATTCAAGCTTTGTTAGTATATTTTCTCTCTCCTAGGGTTTCCATGTATTTTTGGATGAAGAAGATGAGAAGGAAATGTGATATTTCCATCCTAATCCTTATCATCGTTTAATTTCCCTAAATTCCAATTTAGTCCTTGCCCTTTTTCAATTTTCCATGGATGAATCACCCTTGATATTTTCCATATTATAATTGATGGTCTAATTATCATATAAGGACCTTTAGTTTTCAATTTCATAACTATTTGGTCCTTTTAACTTCTAGCACACAATTTTCACATTTCATGTAATTTAGTCCTTTCTTTAATTAACTACCTAATCGGTAAAATTTTCCTATCGATATTTTCTTACGACTTCCCTATCATATCAATATTCATGTAAAAATTTTAATATATATATATTTTAAATCGAATATGTGGTTACAAAACCACTGTTCTGATAACTCAGAATTTAGGCCATTACAAATAGAGCCTCTATAAGTCACTGATTTCAAACGCGGGTTTTAATTTGGGGAAAGAAAGTGAGGGAACGAGAAGAAGAGGGGATATTTTGGTCCATCCCTAATTTCATTTTCCTTTCATCTGAATTGGAATCCCTATTCTTAGCCTGTAACAACCCGATTTTGACCCTAATCGGAATAGTAGTTTTGGGACCAAAAATCCAAGTCTGAAAAATATTTTAAAAATATTTTCAGTGTTTATTATGTGTGAATTTGCTTGTGTTAAATTTTCGTGTTTTAATTTAGTTGTTTGAGTGTCCGATTAAATAAAAGGGCTTAATCGCGTAAAATGTGAAATTGGCTAATTAATGTGTAAAGTACTAACTTGCTAATGTCTTTATAATGTGAAGTCCTTAATAGGAAATTTGGCCATTTATAAAGATAGTGCACGGCAACATGTTTATATTATATAGTTTTAATATATTAATTTTATAAGTTAAATAATAAATAACATATTATAATGATATTATAATAAAACAAAACATAAAAGAAAGTGGCCATTTCATCTTTTTGGTGCCGAAATTAAAGAGAAAGAAAATAAAAAAACCTAAGCTAGGTTCGGCCATTGTTGAGCTTAATTCAAGGTATGTTTTGCTTCGGTTTTTGATAATTTCTACGTTTTTGTAATCGTTGCTTCGAATACTACAAGACCCATGCTTGAATTTTTGAAATTGATGATGATTTTGTGTTATGCCATTGATGATAGTTTGTGATTTTTGTTGTTTGATGATAGAATATGGAAGATATGTTTTGAATTAACATGTTTTGTCTTTGGATTTTTGATAATTTTGAGTAATTTGGACTAAATTGTGAAAATAAATTTTTGAGGGACTAAAATGTGAAAAAATGAAATATATGGACTTGTATAATGCTTGTGAATATTCGGCCTAACTATAGTATGTGTAAATTTTGTGTATTTTGTGTATTTAGATCAAGAACGGAAGAAAACAGAATTAGATCGGGGGAAGTCAAAAGTAGTCGAGTAGTTGATTTCGTCCGTCGATATCCGAGGTAAGTCTATAAGCATATAAATGTCGTTAAATTTGATAATATATATATGTTACATGATGAATGGAATTTTTGTGAATATATTTGTGAATGGCCGAATGTGTATTGAGCAAAGGAGTTATATTTCGAGTTCGATCAGATCGAGATTCAATGTTTGAAAGCCCCGTACAAACCCTAGAAATAGTTAGGATACATATGTCATGACATAGGATTTCCGATATGTGTTTTCATGTAAGACCATGTCTGGGACGTTGGCATCGATTTGTGTTTACGTGTAAGACCCTGTCTGGGACAGTGGCATCGATATGTGATTACATGTAAGACCACGTCTGGGACATTGGCATTGTACGAGCTTTCTGATTATTCACGTATCCTTTTTAATTCTGAACGGTTCTATGGGCAATGTGAAACAAAAACTAAATGGGAAATCGAATTAAAAGGTTCAGGTATGTGTTAATTAATTGTTTGTATGAAACAAGGTAAGTTGATTATTTGAAATGATATTAAGTTATGTGAATATGAATTTCGGGTTAACATATTTGATCATACAAGTGGTTCGGTTTATTTATGTGTTTGTGATAATAAAAGTGAATAAATATATATGTATATGATTGATTATGTTCAGCCTTATGGTATATGTATGTGTGGTTATAATGTGACCTAGTAGTAAATGTTAACTAGTATTTGATATTATGCATATTCGACCTGGTTAACATAATGTTAATATGTATTTGACATTATATTTTTTTGCTTATAACTTACTAAGCTTAAATAGCTTACTCTGTGTGTGTTCTTGTTTACCTCTGTTTTATAGATTTTGGAGTCACGTTACGAGCTCGGGGATCATCAGCAAAGTCTATCACACTATCGACATCTTTTGCTATTTTGTTAAAGTTCGAATTCAATCTTATGGCATGTATAGGCTTGCTTATGTTTTTGATTAGTTTTGGATCATGTATATAAATGGCCATGCAAAAATGGCTTAATTTCCATGCTTATGTTCGGTTTGTTTAAAAATGGCTTGTCTATGATCATTTTGTTTAAGTTAGGTTTTATGTGTTTGAATGGGTGTTTGATGTGTTTAATTTTTATACTTGAGTTTGAATATATATTTGATCATGATTTGAGCTTTCTTTCGAATGAAATATTTAAGTTTCATGTATGTGATAAATTTGGTTTATGCTAGGTATTAAAGTCTTGGAATATGAGTTGAATAAAAAGGTGATAATTAGTTATGTGCTTTGGTAATAAAGTTAATATTGGATGTTAGTTGAATTAAGATTATGTTATGTGATATTTAGGTATTTGGAAATATTGTATATATATATGAGGTGTATTTAAAACATGTTTGATTTGAAGATGTAAGTGACTATAAGATTCAATTTTGGTATTTATATTTTATTGATGAGCATGTATTGTGTCTCAATAGATATAATGGTATATTTGGCTAAAGCTTGGAATTTATAATGATATATATGCGTTTTTAGTGAATATCATTGAAACATGAATATGCTATGGTTTGAGAGTTATGCAATGACCGAATATGCATTAATTAGCTTTGTAGTGATAATGAAATATGGATGTTTGAAAATGGCTCAAATGATATGGTTATTTATACATGAAATTCGTAATAAGAAAAGATGTATATTTGATTTAAGTTTATATAGTTATTTTCGAATGGTTTTATGACTAGGAAAAAGTAAGTTTGGTATTTGTTATATAAATGAAAATTGAACTAAAGAATGTCTTAATATATGTTTGAAATGAGATGAATATATGTTCGCATATGCCTAGGTTATTTGAATTCGTTTGTAATGGCAAAGTATGCAACTTTATTTTGCTTGAATGGTTCAGTATATGTAATTTGATTTGATTATAAAGCATACAAATTTGGTATACTATGAATTGTACTATGTGATTATAAAGGCTTAATGTGACTATAGTTTTATGTACATGCCATAATAATATCAGAGGTATATACGGCCATATTATAATGTGGCATACGTGATTAAATTTTTAAGTTGTATACATATTAGTTCGAGATTGACAGTTATGGAACATGTTCGAATTGAATTAATTAGAAAATTTGAAAGGTGCCGATTTGTAATGTAACAGCCCGATTTAGACCCTAGTCAGAACAGTGGTTTCGGGACCACAAATCTGAGGTTAGAAAAATATTTTAATAATATTTTTTGTGTTTACAGTATGTGATTTAGCCTGTGTGAAATTTCTGTGTGAAGATTTTATTGATTGTGTGTTTAATTTATGAAAAGGACCTAATCGCATAAGATGAAAAAGCTGTGTGCTAGTTGTTAAAGTACCTATTTGGCATGGCTTTCTAAAGGAGGAGTCCTTATGTTGTAATTAAGCCACTATATAGTTAGTGGATGGTTAAAGGACAATTATAACCAACTATTATAAGTATTAATGTTTATTTCATTAAGGGTAGAATTGGAAATCAATTATTAATGTTATAATAAATAAAACAAAACCAAATTGTTGCTCATGTTTTATCCATCTTTGCCGAAAATCATAAGAAAAGGAAAAGAAGAAGACTACACTAGGGTTCGACCATTGTTGTCCTTGATTGAGGTATGCTTCAAGCTCGGTTTTTGATAATTTCTACGTTTTCGTAATCGTTGCTTTGTGCTCTTGCTAGCCCATGCTTTAATTTTAGAAATTAATGGTGATTTTGAGATATGCCATTGATGAATGTTTGAGCTATGTGTTAGTTGAAGATGAAATATGAAAGATAGATGGAAGATTAACACATTTTGTCTTTGAATTTGTGGTGAATCTGAGTAATTTGGGCTGAATTGAGAAAAGTGTAAATTGAAGGACTAAAATGTGAAATAAATGAAATATTTGGGCTTGTATGAGTATAGTGAGAATTCGGCTAGGCATGGGTACAAGCAAATTATGTGTATTTGATGATTTTATGAATTAGGGACTAAAGTGTCGAAATGTGAAAATGTGAGGGCTATTTTGTAAAATGCCCTAAATTTTTGTGTGTGGACTAAATTGAATGAATTGGTGATTGAATGAGTTGAATTTAAATGTGTATAGACCAAGAAAGGAGAGGTTCGGATCGAGATCGAGGCAAAGACAAAGTGCTCGATTAATCGACTGTTTCGGTATTTCGACGTTCGAGGTAAGTTCAGATATAATACTAGTTGTTAAATTATATCTATGTGATGTGAATTGAATGAATATACATAATTATGAGATTAGAAATGCTATGTGCGGAATTGAAATAGATGGCACTAAGTGTGCGAAATTAGAAACGAGACAAAGATGGTTAGCACTGTGTGTGCGAAAAGATAGAAGCTTCAGCTTATTGATTCGGCACTGTGTGTGCGTTACCGATGTAAGTTTGGTTTAACATATCGACACTAAGTGTACGATGACGATTATGTTTCAGTCATTAAACTGGCACTAAGTGTGCGAAATAATCAAAAGAATAGCAAAGATTGAACGAGATGTAAAATCGAGCAATTGAGTAGCATGAATGGTGAGTAACTAAGTGTTGATCAAGGTACGTTTGAACCTATGTGGTTGATGATAGATTTTAAAAGTTGAATGAATAGATATTTGAGCATATGGTTGAGATTGATGATGTACTTAATTGTGCATTTATCTAAGTGATGGTTTAATTATATATTGATGTGGTGCTATTAAGTTGTATGTATTGTATTTCGAACTTACTAAGCTTTGAAAGCTTACTGTGTGAGTTGTTTCTCTGTTTTACGGTGTCAGTAAAGCTAGCTCGAATTCAGGAATCGTCAGCTGCTCTATCACACTATCGGCTATCTATTTCGGTACTTTTGAAATATGTACATAGATGGTATATGGCATGTATAGGCTAGTAGATATGGTACATTTTGTGATGTTGGAACCTTGCCATGTGATTTGGCTTGGAAGTTGAATGATGTTGATACTTATATGAGCTATTGAAATGATGAATATGGCATGAGATAATATGAATGGAAATGGTATGTTATATATGTGATTTGGTTGATGAGAATGATGGATAAAATGTGAACTTGTAGTAAGAATTACATGATACTTGTCTTATATGAATTGAGTTGTGATCATGGTGCTTGAATGGATTTATTTGAGTAGGAATTGAGAACATGAATAGATTGTATTGTTGTGGAATAATTGGAGTATAAAATGGTATGTTTTGGTTGCCAATTAGGGCATAAATGCATGAGATTTGAAGCTTGTAGGTGAATCAATGTGTGGGAGGTAAATTTGGCCTTGAAAATGGCCTATAACTGCCCACACGGTTGAGTACACGAGCGTGTGGGTCGACCGTGTTGCTTAATTTTGCCAAGTGAAACAAGTCAGTAGCGACCACGGGCTGGACACACGGGCGTGTGACTGGCCGTGTGGTGCAAGTACGAGTCCACCACGGGTAAGGCACATGGGCGTGTCTCAAGCCGTGTGGACAAGTCAGTATGTATGCCCTGTTTTGACACGGCTTGGATGCATGGGCGTGTGACCTCTACAGTTTTGAAGAATGTTTAAATTTCTGAGAATTTTTGTATGAATTCGGTTTGGTCCCGACCTCTTTCTAACACGTGTTTAAGGTCTCGTAGACCTCGATAAGGGACTATATGTTCGTATTTGCATATGATTGATTGCTGATTGACTTTGTGTTGATTAAATGGATGTGAAATATTCTGAATGTTCAGTAATGCCTCTTAACCCTATTCCAGCGACGGTTTCGGGTTAGTGGTGTTACATTTTATTAGTATCAGAGCTACGGTTTAGTTGATTCTTAGACTAACGTAGCGTGTGTGAGTCTAGCTATACATGCCATATATGAAATTGCGATAGTATGATGAATCCTGACAGTTATAAATGTGTTTTCGTATAGTAATGGATCCCGATCGAGCAGTTGCTGACGATGTTGAGAGTAATGCGCGTGCTCCCGCTCAAGGGACAGCACCGGCCACATCTAGGCCGAATGATAGTTGTAATAGTCTGATTTAGGGGCTAGTCAGAATAGTGATCTCGGGATCACTAATTTGAGATTGGAGAAAATTATTTTTATGATATATTATGAGTTAGAACATAATAACATATGAACATGACAATTTTGGTACTTTAGTTTTAGTGATTTCATGTTTAATCGCAAAAAGGGACTAAATCGCATAAAGTGCGAAAGTTCCATTCTACATGCTAAAAGTACCATATGGCCATGATTTGCTAATTGGGGGTCTTTAAAAGGCAATTTAGCCTTTGGAAGAGGCTTGGCCGGCCATAAGAAAACATGGGAGACAAGATTTTCAATTTTAGTCAAAGTTAGTAGTAGTAGGTGGACTAATTTGACTTGTAATAATAAAATAAGGAGAGAAAAGATATCATCTTTTCCCCTATCATCTTCCACCGAAAATTAGCAGCATAGAAGGGGTAGAAACCTTCAAAAATTTCAGCAAGCTCTCATCTACTCAAGTAAGTGTTCTAGTGAACTTTTCTTGAAAATAATTGTACTTTTGAGACCCCTAAAGTTTAAGCTTTCAAATGAGGGGACTATTGTGCAATGTTGTGAAAGGTTTAGAGTTCTACCATGAGAGCTACCTTAGTTATTTGCTGCATTTTTATGGAAGGACTTGAGTTTTAGTTACTAGATGAACAACTTTTAAAAAGGGTGTTAGCATGAAAACACCAAATAGGACCTTAATGAAAAGGTTATAACTTTTGTAGTAAGTATGTAGAATATTGATTTTTGATGATAGCTTTAAGATCATTAAATGCTTGCCTAGGCTTGTGGAGGATAAAAATGTGATTAGGATTAATTTTCGAGCCTAGGGGCAAAATGGTCATTTTGCCAAAATCTAGGGGTAAAATGGTAATTTTACCTAAGCATAATTATTGAGATGCTTATGTTAATGTAATGATTAAAATGAGCTAATTTGCTATTATAGAGCAAGAGGAGACGAGAATTCGCCTCGATCGGGGAAAGGATAAAATCGTGGACTAAACCGAAGAACTAGCTCATTTTGAAAACGAGGTAAGTTGTGTGTGATTTTTAATACAATGTTGTATTAGCATAATTGAGAATGCTTGATGTCTTATTGATGCATGATACTTCAATAAATTGAGAAGTTTATATGAATGTGATATTGAAGTTCTAATGTACCCTGAGGTATACGAAAAATGCTATCATCCAATGTGAGTGCCAGTGTAAGACCATGTTTGGAACATGGCATCGGCCACATTATGAGTGCTAGTGTAAGACCATGTTTGGAACATGGCATCGGTGTTGATATGAGTGCCAGTGTAAGACCATATTTGGAACATGGCATCAGCGTTGATACGAGTGCCAGTGTAAGACCATGTCTGGGACATGGCATCGGCCACATTATGAGTGCCAGTGTAAGACCATGTCTGGGACATGGCATCGGCCATATTATCAGTGCCAGTGTAAGACCATGTTTGGAACATGGCATCGGCGTTGATACGAGTACCAGTGTAAGACCATGTTTGGAACATGGCATCGGCATTGGGACAAGAGCTGGCGTAAGACCATATCTGGGATATGGCATTAGCACATAGAGGTAATTCTCTATAAGACCATATCTGGGACATGGCATCGGTATCTAGAGGAGACTTCATGTTAGACCACTTAGAGAATGTGATATTGACCTTATACTTATCGTAGAGATATGAATGAATACAAGTGCTATTGAATGAGTCATGAGAAATTGGCTCTATATGTGTTACGATAAACGTTAGATATGGGAGATTGTAAGTAAAGATTGTCAAGAAGTCCTGGTTTGTATATAATTATCTAATACTATGGATGAATTATTCTTTTATGAGGAGTATGATTTCTAATTATTATCATGCAACTTACTAAGCTTATTGCTTACCCCTTTTCATTGCCCTTCTTTCTTATAGTATTACCAAGATAACTCGAAGATTGTAGATGCAGGGATTCAGAGATCACACTATCAACAACACTTTGGTATAACAATTTTAGACTTGTTTGAATATGGCATGTATAGGACTTGGGTATTTTGTCAAGTTGTAATTGTTAGTTAAAGTGTTGACTGTAAGTCATTTTGTAAATGATTTCTTGAGCTAGGCAAATATTTGGCAAACTCTTTGTTTTTCAATGAAGATGAAATTAATGAAGTGTATGCCTCTTTTATTATTCTTTAGCATTTGGCTAGGTGATTGGCCGAAATTGTCTATGTATGTATGTTTATTGAAGTCAATGAAGTATGTAGTATTGTCTATGAGATGCATTGAATTGAGTTTGAGTTGATCTTGATTTCAGGGTGGCAAATGGTTGGGTAAATGGCCTTTAAGTGCCCACACGGTTAGACGTACGGGCGTGTGTCTAGGCCGTGTGTACCCTGCACCATAATGTTATGAGTCAGGATATACCACGGTCATATCCCACGGCCGTTTGTATTAGCCGTGTATAACACACGGTTAGGACACGGGCGTGTTCAGGTCGTGTGGATTCAGTCAGTGTCGACCACGGTTGGGAAGCATGGGCGTGCCTTGGCCGTGGGTAAATTGGCAGAATGCCTGGGTTTTTAGGCACGGACTAGGGACATGGGCGTGTGTGCCTATACACGGGCGTGTCTAATCATGCACGACCGTGTGAATATAGTCAGTAACTCCCCAAGGTTTGGAGACATGGGCGTGTCTAAGGGTACACGGGCGTGTTCTAAGTCACATGGGCGTGTGAACTCTGCTTCAAAGAAAAGTTTTCGATTAAGTTCCGAAAGTTATCGGTTATGTGCCTAAGGCCTTGTAGGCCCATGAAATGTATGATTAGACTAAGAAAGAGAAGTTTTTATGTCGGAACGAAATTTTTCCACCTATAAGAGAATGTTTAAGTGAATCCAAGTATGGTAATGTCTCGTATCCAGCCCTAGCATTAGTCTCGGGTACGGGGTGTTACATTTAGTGGTATCAGAGCTATGATTTAGTCAATTATAGGACTAACGTAGCATAAGTACGAGTCTAGCTATACATGCCATATGTAAGAGTGTCTGAGTAATGATCGTGTGATGGCTCCTGACGTATAAATTTGTGTTTTATGTAGTAAATGGATTCTGATCCAGACCGAATCGCAATGGCCGGTGATGTTTGCGAGTAATCGCTGTGGCTCCCGCTCAAGGGACCGCGCCCGACTAATAGTAGACTGAGAGACGTTGGGTCGGGGATGAGGCTCGAGAAGCTTTTCTCCACATGATGAGCAACTGGTATACTGAGTATACCCGAGTAAATCCCAATGCTCAGCCCCCTCCGCCCCTACCTATCCCTTAACCCGCTCCAGTAGCTTCTCAAGTGGTTGAGGTGGTGAGAAGAGAAAGGCCTCCGGTAGATAAGATCCGGAAGTAAGGAGCTGAAGAATTTCGGGCGAATAAGGATGATGACCCAGAGAAAGCAGAATTCTGGCTCGAAAATACCATTCGGGTATTTAATGAGTTATCCTGCACACTTGAGGAATGCTTAAAGTGTGCAGTATCTCTCCTGAGAGATTCAGCCTACCGATGGTGGAACACTTTGGTGTCGGTGGTACCGAGGGAGAAAGTTTGCTGGGAATTCTTTCAAGAAGAATATCAGAAGAAGTATATCAGCCAAAGATTCATCGACCACAAGAGAAAGGAATTCTTGGAGTTGAAGTAAGGCCGTATGTCAGTGACCGACTACGAACGGTAGTTCGTCAGACTTAGCAAGTATGCACGAGAGTGCGTGTCTATCGACGCCATCATGTGCAAGAGGTTCGAGGATTGATTAAATGAAGATATCCGCTTATACGTGGGAGTTCTCGAATTAAAGGAGTTTGTAGTGTTGGTGGATAGGGCCTGTAAAGCCAAAGAATTGGCTAAAGACAAGAGAAGAGCAGAATACGAGTCCCGTGACTCGAGGAAGAGATAATTGAACAAGTCTCACCTATCCTCATCCAAGAAAGCAAGGGATTTCACTACTCGATCAGTCACTTCTGCGGGGTTTTCAACCCAAAATAAGGGCAGGCAATTCTTGGGATCAAAAGGGCAAACTACATCAGTTGCTAGTGTGGGCAACGTCTGTCCAAATAGACCGGAATGCCCTCAGTGTGGCGGGCACCATTTTGGTGAATGCCGAGCTAATGAGAAAGGTTGTTTCAGATGTGGGTCCTTGGACCATTTTATTAGAAACTGCCCCGAGGTAGATGTGAAAGGAAGGCCTCAGAATGTGAGATCGGGAAGTACCCCTAAGGGAAGATCGTTGAAAAATCTGAGGAGTGAGATGGGAAACAAGAATCCACCTAAAGAACGAGCTGCTACAATTAAGGGTAGAGCACCGGCGAGGACTTATGCCATCCATGCTCGTGAAGAAGCGTCTTCCCCCGATGTAATCACGGGTATCTTTTCTCTTCATAATACTCGTGTTATAGCTTTAATTGACCCAAGATCTACCCACTCGTACATATGTATGAAACTAGTCTCTAGCATGAGTATGCCTATAGAGTCTACTAAATTCATCATAAGAGTGTCAAATCCCCTAGGTAAGTGCGTGTTGGTTGATAGAGTTTGTAAAGGGTGTCCTTTGATAATCAAGGGTCATTGTTTCCCTGTCGATCTTATGATATTACCGTTTGACGAGTTTGATGTCATTCTCGGGATGGATTGGTTAGTTACTCATAATGTAATTGTGAATTGTGGGAGGAAGCTTATAGAGTTGAGAGATAAAAATGGTAATCTTATTTGTGTTGAGTCAGATAAATTGGATAGTTCACCAATAGTTATATCGACCATGTTAGCTCAGAAATACCTAAGGAAGGGGTATGAGGCTTATCTTGCCTTTGTTTTAAACACTAAAGAGATTGAATCAAAAATTGAGTCAGTACCCATAGTATGTGAATACCTAGATGTTTTCCCAGAAGGGTTGCCAGGGCTACCTCTGGAGAGAGAAATTAAATTTGGAATTGATCTAGTTCCGGGTACTGCCCCTATTTCTATTGCTCCGTATAGAATGGCTCCAACCAAACTAAAAGAGCTAAAAGTACAGTTGCAAGAATTAATGGATAAGGGTTTTGTGAGGCCGAGTTTTTCTCCATGGGGCGCTCCCGTTCTATTCGTGAAGAAGAAAGATGGTTCCATGAGACTATGTATAGATTATCGACAACTCAACAAGGTGACTGTAAAGAATAAGTATCCGTTGCCGAGAATTGACGATCTATTTGATCAGTTGAAGGGAGCTACAGTATTTTCTAAGATAGATCTGAGGTTAGGGTATTATCAGTTAAGAGTCACGGACTCGGACATACCAAAAACCGCGTTTAGAACTAGGTACGGCCACTATGAATTTTTGGTCATGCCTTTTGGTCTAACAAATGCCCCCGCTATCTTCATGGATTTGATGAACCGTATTTTTTGACCGTATTTGGATAGATTTGTTCTGGTCTTCATCGATGACATACTGGTCTACTCTCGAGATGAGAATGATCATGCTGAGCACTTGAATATAGTTCTGCAAGTTTTATGAGAAAAACAATTGTATGCTAAATTCAGTAAGAGTGAATTTTGGCTCAAGGAAGTGGGATTTTTGGGGCATATTGTCTCGGGAGATGGGATAAGAGTTGACCCGAGTAAAATCTCGGTAATTGTCAAATGGAAACTGCCGAGGAGCGTAACCGAAGTAAGGAGTTTTCTAGGCCTAGCAGGCTATTATAGGCATTTTGTCAAAGGGTTTTCTATGATAGCTACACCAATGACGAGACTTCTGCAGAAAGATGTAAAGTTTGATGGACGGAAAAGTGTCAACAGAGTTTCGAGAAATTGAAGACACCGTTGGATGAGGCTCTGTATATTAGTGCAACTTTGAGTCGGGAAGAGAATTCGTGGTTTACACAATGGCGCGTCTTTGAACGGTTTAGGCTATGTACTTATGCAAGAGGGTAAAGTGATTGCATACGCCTCTGACAGGCAGATTGAAGCCGCACGAGAAGAACTACCCGATTCATGATTTAGAGTTGGCGCAATCGTGTTTGCATTGAAAATTTGGAGGCATCATTTATATGGTGAAAGGTGTCGATTTTCACCGACCACAAAAGCCTAAAATATTTGATGACCCGTAAGGAATTAAATTTGAGGCAACGAAGATGGCTAGAATTGATTAAAGATTATGAGCTAGTAATTGACTATCATCCGGGAAAGGCAAATGTAGTCGCGACGCTTTGAGCGTAAAAAATCATTGTTTGCATTAAAAGCTATAAGCACCCGCATGACCTTGTTAGATGATGGTTCCTATTATTAGCCGAGTTGAGGCCAAACCTTTGTTCCTCCAAGAGATTTGTGAAGCTCAGAAGGACGATAACAGTTTGCAAGCCAAAAGAGCTTTATGTGAGTCGGGCGTTGAGTCAGACTTTCGAGTAAATCTTGATGGATGTTTGACATTTTGAGATCGGGTCTGTGTACCCAGGAATGATGAGCTTATTGGCAAAATTTTGCAGGAAGCTCATAACGGATGTTTGAACGTGCATCCAGGCAGCACAAAGATGTACCATGATTTGAAGAAATGGTACTGGTGGCTAGGTATGAAGAAAGATATTTCTGAGTTTGTAACAAGATGCCTGATTTGCCAACAAGTGAAGGCTAAACATCAAGTACCTTCGGGTTTACTTCAACCTATTATGGTTCCTGAGTGGAAATGGGACCGTATTGCTATGGATTTTGTGATGGGTTTACCGTTGACTCCCAAGAAGAAAGATGCAGTTTAGGTAGTGGTCGATAGACTCACTAAGTCAGCCCACTTTATACCAGTGTGAGTCGACTACTCACTCGATAATTTGGCAGACTTGTACATGTCTGAGATAGTGAGACTTCACGGTGTACCGTTGTCAATCATTTCAGATAAGGATCCGAGATTTACGTCACGGTTTTAGAAAAAGCTGCAAGAAGCTTTGGGCACGAAATTGAGTTTCAGTACTGCCTTCCATCCCCAAACCGACGGGCAGTCAGAGAAAACAATTCAGATACTAGAAGACATGCTTAGATGTTGTGTTTTGGAATTCCACGGTAGTTGGGAGAAATACTTACCATTGGTGGAATTCGCCTATAATAACAGTTTTCAGTCAAGTCTGAAGATGGTGCCTTATGAGGCATTGTATGGACGTAAGTGTCGAACTCCCTTGTATTGGTTAGAACTCAGAGAGAAACAGATACACGGGGCTGATTTTGTTAAAGAAACTGAAGAGAAAGTGGAAGTGATTCGTAACTGCCTGAAAGCCGCCTCAGATAGACAGAAGTCCTATTCAGATTTAAAGAGAAAAGAGATAGAGTACGAAGTTGGTGATAAAGTGTTCCTGAAAGTATCACCTTGGAGGAAAGCCCTCAGATTTGGACGGAAGGGCAAATTGAGTCTGCGCTTTATCGGACCTTATGAAGTTATCGAAAGGATAGGACCGGTAGCTTATCGACTAGCTTTGCCGCCTAAGTTAGAAAAGATTCATGACATCTTCCATGTATCTATGTTGCGCCGATACCGTTCAGACCCTTCACATGTTATAGAGCCGACAGAGGTAGAGATACAATCAGATTTGACTTATGGTGAAAAACCATTTAAAATATTGGCTCGTGAGGTCAAGCAGTTAAGAAATAAAAGCATAGCCCTAGTGAAAGTCCTATGGCAAAGGCATGGAATAGAAGAGGCCACATGGGAGCCTGAGGAGATGATAAGAAACCAATTCCCCAACCTTTTCACTGGTAAGATTTTCGAGGACGAAAATCCTTAAGGGGGAGAATTATAACAGTCCGATTTAGGGGCCAGTCAGAATAGTGATCTCGAGATCACTAATCCGAGATTGGAGAAAATTATTTTCATGATATATTATGAGTTAGAACATAATAACATATGAACATGACAATTTTGGTACTTTAATTTTAGTGATTTCATGTTTAATTGCAAAAAAGGACTAAATCGCATAAAGTGCGAAAGTTCCATTCTACATGCTAAAAGTACCATATGGCCATGATTTGTTAATTGGGGGTCTTTAAAAGGAAATTTAGCCTTTGGAAGAGGCTTGGCCGGCCATAAGAAAACATGGGAGACAAGATTTTCAATTTTAGTCAAAGTTAGTAGTAGTAGGTGGACTAATTTGACTTGTAATAATAAAATAAGGAGAGAAAAGATATCATCTTTTCCCCTATCATCTTCCACCAAAAATTAGTAGCATAGAAGGGGTAGAAACCTTCAAAAATTTTAGCAAGCTCTCATCTACTCAAGTAAGTGTTCTAGTGAACTTTTTTTGAAAATAATTGTACTTTTGAGGCCCCTAAAGTTTAAGCTTTCAAATGAGGGGACTATTGTGCAATGTTGTGAAAGGTTTAGAGTTCTACCATGAGAGCTACCTTAGTTATTTGCTGCATTTTTATGGAAGGACTTGAGTTTTAGTTACTAGATGAACAACTTTTAAAAAGGGTGTTAGCATGAAAACACCAAATAGGACCTTAATGAAAAGGTTATAACTTTTGTAGTAAGTATGTAGAATATTGATTTTTTATGATAGCTTTAAGATCATTAAATGCTTGCCTAGGATTTTGGAGGATAAAAATGTGATTAGGATTAATTTCCAAGCCTAGGGGCAAAATGGTCATTTTGCCAAAATCTAGGGGTAAAATGGTAATTTACCTAAGCATAATTATTGAGATGCTTATGTTAATGTAATGATTAAAATGAGCTAATTTGCTATTATAGAGCAAGAGGAGACGAGAATTTACCTCGATCGGGGAAAAGACAAAATCGTGGACTAAACCGAAGAACTAGCTCATTTTGAAAACAAGGTAAGTTGTGTGTGATTTTTAATACAATGTTGTATTAGCATAATTGAGAATGCTTGATGTCTTATTGATGCGTCATACTTCAATAAATTGAGAAGTTTATATGAATGTGATATTGAAGTTCTAATGGACCATGAGGTATACGAAAAATACTATCATCCAATGTGAGTGCCAGTGTAAGACCATGTTTGGAACATGGCATCGGCCACATTATGAGTGCCAGTGTAAGACCATGTTTGGAACATGGCATCGGCGTTGATACGAGTGCCAGTGTAAGACCATGTCTGGGACATGGCATCGGCCACATTATGAGTGCCAGTGTAAGACCATGTCCGGGACATGGCATCGGTCATATTATGAGTGCCAGTGTAAGACCATGTTTGGAACATGGCATCGGTGTTGATACGAGTGCCAGTGTAAGACCATGTTTGGAACATGGCATCGGCGTTGAGACAAGAGCTGGCATAAGACCATATCTGGGATATGGCATTAGCACATAGAGGTAATTCTCTATAAGACCATGTTCGGGACATGGCATCGGTATCTAGAGGAGACTTCATGTAAGACCACTTAGAGAATGTGATATTGACCTTATACTTATCGTAGAGATATGAATGAATACAAGTCCTATTGAATGAGTCATGAGAAATTGGCTCTATATGTGTTACGATAAACTTTAGATATGGGCGATTGTAAGTAAGGATTGTCAAGAAGTCCTGGTTTGTATATAATTATCTAATACTATGGATGAATTATTCTTTTATGAGGAGTATGATTTCTAATTATTATCATGCAACTTACTAAGCTTATTGCTTACCCCTTTTCATTGCCCTTCTTTCTTATAGTATTACCAAGATAACTCGAAGATTGTAGACGCAGGGATTCGGAGATCACACTATCAACAACACTTTGGTATAATAATTTTAGAATTGTTTTGAATATGGCATGTATAGGACTTGGGTATTTTGTCAAGTTATAATTGTTAGTTAAAGTGTTGATTGTAAGTCATTTTGTAAATGATTTCTTGAGCTAGGCAAATATTTGGCAAACTCTTTGTTTTTCAATGAAGATGAAATTAATGAAGTGTATGCCTCTTTTATTATTCTTTAGCATTTGGCTAGGTGATTGGCCAAAATTGTCTATGTATGTATGTTTATTGAAGTCAATGAAGTATGTAGTATTGTCTGTGAGATGCATTGAATTGAGTTTGAGTTGATCTTGATTTCAGGGTGGCAAATGGCTGGGTAAATAGCCTTTAAGTGCCCATACGGTTAGACGCACGGGCGTGTGTCTAGGCCTTGTGTACCCTGCACCATAATGTTATGAGTCAGGATATACCACGGTCATATCCCACGGCTGTTTGTATGAGCCGTGTATAACACACTGTTAGGACACGGACGTGTTCAGGTCTTGTGGATTCAGTCAGTGTCGACCACGGTTGGGAAGCACGGGCGTGCCTTGGCCGTGGGTAAATTGGCAGAATGCCTAGGTTTTTAGGCACAGACTAGGGACATGGGCGTGTGTGCCTATACACGAGCGTGTCTAATCATGCACAGCCATGTGAATATAGTCAGTAACTCCCCACGATTTGTAGACATAGGCGTGTCTAAGGGTACACGGGCGTGTTCTAAGTCACATGGGCATGTGAACCCTGCTTCAAAGAAAAGTTTTCGATTAAGTTCTGAAAGTTATCGGTTATGTGCCTAAGGCCTTGTAGGCCCATGAAATGTATGATTAGACTAAGAAAGAGAAGTTTTTATGTCAGAACAAAATTTTTCCACCTATAAGAGAATGTTTAAGTGAATCCAAGTATGGTAATGTCTCGTATCTAGCCCTAGCATCAGTCTCGGGTACGGGTTGTTACAATAGTGGTGAGGGAGGAGAGGTTAAGCAAGCTTTCTTCTGAATGATGAGTGAGTGGTTCTCGAAGTTCGTTCGAACGAATCCGGCTGCTCCACAACCTCTACCCCACAAGTACCTGTTGTGCCACAAGTGATAGATCCGATCCGATCGAATAAACCTCATGTGGATAAGATTCGAAAGTATGGGGCCGAAGAGTTTAGGGCCACAACTGATGATGATGCCGAGCGAGCTGAGTTTTAGCTCGAGAATATAATTCGAGTGTTCGATGAGATGTCATTGACCCCTGATGAATGCATTAAATGTGTAGTTTCTTTGTTGAGAGATACAGCTTATAACTGGTGGAAGACGTTGATATCTGTGGTTCCGAGAGAGAGACTCACCTGGGATTTCTTTCAAGCTAAATTCTGGAAGAAATATATTAGTCAACGATTCATAGATAAAAAATGTAAAGAATTCCTCGAGTTGAAACAAGGTCGTATGTCTGTTACTGAGTATGAGTGGGAATTTGGAAGATTGAGCCAGTATGCACGGGAATGTGTTTCAACCGAAGCTACCATGTGTAAACGCTTCATAGAAGGGTTAAAAGAGGATATTAAATTGCTAGTTGGAATACTTGATATCAATGAATTTGTTGTGTTGGTTAAACGGGCTTGCAAAGCCGAGGAGCTCAATAAAGAAAAGAAGAAAGCTGATTCTGAAGCTCGTGATGAAAGAAAAAGATAGATGAGTAAGTTTTCTCAACCTTCGATGAGGAGATTTAGAGATGCAAGCAATCAATCAAATGCTTCATTTAGACATCCGAGTAGAGATCGTGTGGGACAAAGTGTTGGTCCAAGAACTCAAGCTCCAATTGAATCAAGTGTTGGTAGTGTTAAAAGCAACAAGCTCGAGTGTAGGCAGTGTGGAAGATGACACATTGGAGAATGCTAGGGCAAGTATAATAATAGAGTTTGCTATAAATGTGGATCTCGGGATCATTTTATTCAAGATTGCCCAGAGTTAGCTGAGAAAGACAATGTTCAAAATGTGAGACTGAGTAATGTGACGGCTAGGGGTAGACCACCCAGAAATACCGAGAATGTTAGTGGGAGCCAAAGAGGGACTATCGATACAACTGTGAGATCAGAGGCGAGAGCACCTGCCCGAGCCTATGCTATACGCGCACGAGAGGAAGCGTCATCTCCAGACGTCATCACTGGTACTTTTACTCTATTTGATACTGATGTGATTGCATTGATAGATCTAGGTTCTACTCATTCCTATGTGTGTGTGAATCTAGTATCGAGTAAGACTCTACCTGTTGAGTCTACTAAATTTGTGATTAGAGTATCAAACCCCTTAGGCAAGTGTGTCTTGATGGATAAGGTGTGCAAGAATTGTCCGTTGATGTTTCGAGATGTTTACTTTCTGGCTAATTTGATGCTGCTACCATTCGATGAATTTGATATTATTCTGGGTATGGATTGGCTTACTTTGCATAATGCTATTGTGAATTGTAAAAGAAAAAGTATTGATTTGAGAAGTCAGAATGGTGAGATGGTTCAAATTGAATCCAGTGATTTGAAAGGGTTACCAGCTGTTGTATCTGCTATTAAAGCTTTGAACTATGTGAGAAAGGGTTGTGAAGTTTATCTGGCATATGTGATTGATACGAAAGTGTCAGAAAAGAAAGTTGAATCTGTACCTATGGTTAGTGAGTTTCCAAATGTGTTTCCTGAAGAATTACCGGGATTACCTCCGATTCGAGAAATTAAATTTGGCATTGAATTGGTGCAGGGAACAACTCCTATCTCAATAGCTCCGTATAGAATGGCACCGATGGAATTGAAAAAGTTAAAGTCTCAGTTGCAAGAGTTGACTGATAGAGGATTTGCACGATCGAGTTTCTCGCCCTGGGGTGCTCCTGTGTTGTTCGTGAAAAAGAAAGACGGCACTATGAGGATGTGTATTGATTATCGATAATTGAACAAAGTGACGATAAAGAACAAATATTCGTTGCCTCGTATTGATGATTTGTTTGATCAGTTGAAAGGAGCTACAGTGTTTTCTAAAATAGATTTGAGATCGGGCTACTACCAGCTACGAGTCAAAGAGTCAGATGTACCGAAGAATGCTTTCAGAATGAGGTACGGGCATTATGAGTTTTTAGTTATGCCTTTCAGACTAACGAATTCTCCTGCAGTGTTTATGGATTTGATGAACCAGATATTCAAACCGTATTTGGATCATTTTGTTGTGGTGTTCATTGATGATATTCTGATTTATTCCTGTGATGAGACGCAACATGCCGAGCATTTGAGAATTGTGTTACAGACCTACGTGAGAAGCAACTGTATGCAAAGTTTAGCAAATGTGAGTTTTGGTTGTGTGAGGTGAGAAATGTGTCTGAAGTCCATAGTTTTCTGGGACTAGCGGAATACTATAGACGGTTTGTGAAAGGTTTCTTAATGATTGCGACTCCGTTGACGAAATTGCTACAGAAAGATGTTAAATTCGAGTGGTCAGAAAAGTGCCAACAGAGTTTTGAGCAGTTGAAAGTATTGTTGACAGAGGCGCCAGTGTTAGTTCAACCTGAGTCGGGTAAAGAATTCATAGTTTACAGTGATGCATCGTTGAATGGTTTGGGCTGTATGCTGATGCAAGAAGGCAAGGTCATTGCTTATGCTTCGAGGCAGTTAAAGCCGCATGAAAAGAACTATCCGATGCATGATCTTGAATTAGCCGCGATAGTGTTTGCATTGAAGATATGGCGTCACGACCTATTTGGTGAGAAATGTCATATTTATACCGATCACAAGAGCTTGAAGTACTTGATGACTCAGAAAGAATTGAATTTGCGACAGAGAAGATGGTTGGAACTGTTGAAAGATTACGAACTTGTGATTGATTATCATCCAGGCAAAGCTAACGTAGTTGTTGATGCCTTGAGTCGAAAGTCATTATGTGCTTTGCGAGCTATGAGTACTCAGATAAATCTATGTGATGATGACTTAGTTTTGGCTGAGTTGAAAGTAAGACCGATGTTCGTACGTCAGATTTGTGATGCCCAGAAAAGTGATGATGAGATAATAGCAAAACGAGCTCAATGTGATTTGAATTCTGATTCAGAATTTTGAGTTGATAGTGATGATTACTTGAGATTCAAAAATCGGATTTGTGTTCTGAAGAATTCAGAGTTGATTCAGATGCTTTTAAATGAAGCTCACAATAGTCGTTTAACTGTTCATCCGGGGAGTACAAAAATGTATAATGATTTGAAACAGTTTTATTGGTGGCATGGTATGAAACGGGACATCTCTGACTTTGTGTCGAAATGTTTAATATGCCAGCAAGTTAAAGCTGAACATCAAGTTTCGTCCGGTTTGTTACAACCGATTATGATTCCTGAGTGAAAATGGGAAAGAATCACAATGGACTTTGTGTCGGGATTGCCTTTATCTCCGGGAAAGAAAGATGTAATCTGGGTGATAGTTGACAGATTGACGAAATCAGCTTATTTTGTTCTGGTGAGAACATACTATTAACTCGATAGATTGGCTGAATTATATATTGCTGAGATTGTGAGATTGCACGGGGTGCCACTATCTATTGTACCTGACAGAGATCCGAGATTTACCTCATGATTTTGGAAGAAATTGCAAAAGGTTTTAGGCACAAAATTGCATTTCAGCACTGCATTTCATCCGCAAACGGATGGACAATCCGAGCGGATCATTCAGGTTCTCGAAGATATGTTGAGGTGTTATATTCTTGAATTTGAAAGTACGTGGGAAAAGTATTTACCGTTGATTGAGTTTGCGTACAATAACAACTTTCAATCTAGCATTAAAATGGCACCGTATGAAGCTCTTTACGGACGAAAATCTCGAACTCCATTGTATTGGAGTGAGCTGAGTGAAAATAAGATTCACGGAGTTGATTTGATAAAAGAGACTGAGCAGAAAGTGAAAGTGATTCGTGACAGTTTGAAAGCGGCTTCAGATCATCAGAAGTCTTATGCAGACTTGAAACGAAAAGATATTGAATTCGAAGTTGGTGATAAAGTGTTTTTGAAAGTATCTCCGTGGAAGAAAATACTTCGATTTGGTCGAAAAGGCAAGCTGAGTCCGAGGTTCATCGGGCCGTATGAGATTATTGAACGTGTTGGACCTCATTATGCATCTGATTGTTGTTGCCTTCCGAGCTAGAAAAGATACATAATGTATTTCATGTATCGATGCTTCGACAGTACAGATCTGATCCATCTCATGTGATTGCTCCTACTGAGGTTGAAATTCAGTCAGATTTGTCGTATAGTGAAGAAACGATCCGAATTCTAGCACGTGAGATCAAAGAGTTAAGAAATAAAAGAATTTCCTTAGTGAAAGTGTTGTGGCATAAACATGGATTTGAGGAGGCTACGTAGGAGCCTAAAGATGCTATGAGAGAGCAATATCAACACCTATTCACTGGTAAGATTTTCGGGGATGAAAATCCCTAAGGGGGGAGAGTTGTAATAGCCTAATTTAGACCCTAGTCGAAACAGTGGTTTCGGGACCACAAATCCGAGGTCGAAAAAATATTTTAATAATATTTTCTGTGTTTACAGTATGTGATTTAGCCTATGTGAAATTTCTGTGTGAAGATTTTATTGATTGTGTGTTTAATTTGTGAAAAGGACCTAATCGCATAAGATGTAAAAGCTGCGTGCTAGTTGTGAAAGTACTTATTTGGCGTGGCTTTCTAAAGGAGGAGTCCTTACGTTGTAATTAAGCCACTATATAGTTAGTGGATGGTTAAAGGAAAATTATAACCAACTATTATAAGTATTAATGTTTATTTCATTAAGGGTAGAATTGGAAATCAATTATTAATGTTATAATAAATAAAACAAAACCAAATTGTTGCTCATCTTTTATCCATCTTTGCCGAAAATCATAAGAAAAAGAAAAGAAGAAGACTACACTAGGGTTCAGCCATTGTTGTCCTTGATTGAGGTATGCTTCAAGCTCAGTTTTTGATAATTTCTACGTTTTCGTAATCGTTGCTTTGTGCTCTAGCTAGCCCATGCTTTAATTTTAGAAATTAATGGTGATTTTGAGATATTCCATTGATGAATGTTTGAGCTATGTGTTAGTTGAAGATGAAATATGAAAGATAGATGGAAGATTAACACATTTTGTCTTTGAATTTTTGGTGAATCTGAGTAATTTGGGCTAAATTGAGAAAAGTATAAATTGAAGGACTAAAATGTGAAATAAATGAAATATTTGGGCTTGTATGAGTATAGTGAGAATTCGGCTAGGCATGGGTACAAGCAAATTATGTGTATTTGATGATTTTATGAATTAGGGACTAAAGTGTCGGAATGTGAAAATGTGAGGGCTATTTTGTAAAATGCCCTAAATTTTTGTGTGTGGACTAAATTGAATGAATTGGTGATTGAATGAGTTGAATTTAAATGTGTCTAGACCAAGAAAGGAGAGGTTCGGATCGAGATCGAGGCAAAGACAAAGTGCTCGATTAATCGACTGTTTCGGTATTTCGACGTCCGAGGTAAGTTCGGATATAATACTAGTTGTTGAATTATATCTATGTGATGTGAATTGAATGAATATATATACATAATTATGAGATTAGAAATGCTATGTGCGGAATTGAAATAGATGGCACTAAGTGTGCAAAATTAGAAACGAGACAGAGATGGTTAGCACTGTGTGTGCGAAAAGATAGAAGCTTCGGCTTATTGACTTGGCACTGTGTGTGCGTTACCGATGTAAGTTTGGTTTAACATATCGGCAGTAAGTGTGCGATGACGATTATGTTTCAGTCATTAAACTGGCACTAAGTGTGCAAAATAATCAAAAGAATAGCAAAGATTGAACGAGATGTAAAATCGAGCAATTGAGTAGCATGAATTTTGAGTAACTAAGTGTTGATCAAGGTACGTTTGAACCTATGTGGTTGATGATAGATTTTAAAAGTTGAATGAATAGATATTTGAGCATATGGTTGAGACTGATGATGTACTTAATTGTGCATTTATCTAAGTGATGGTTTAATTATATATTGATGTGGTGCTATTAAGTTGTATGTATTGTATTTCAAATTTACTAAGCTTTGAAAGCTTACTGTGTGATTTGTTTCTCTGTTTTACAGTGTTAGTAAAGCTAGCTCATATTCGGGAATCATCAGCGGCTCTATCACACTATCGGCTATCTATTTCGGTACTTTTGAAAGATGTACAAAGATGGTATATGGCATGTATAGGCTAGTAGATATGGTACATTTTGTGATGTTGGAACCTTGCCATGTGATTTGGCTTGGAAGTTGAATGATGTTGATACTTATATGAGCTATGGAAATGATGAATATGGCATGAGATAATAATAATGGAAATGGTATGTTATATATGTGATTTGGTTGATGAGAATGATGGATAAAATGTGAACTTGTAGTAAGAATTACATGATACTTGGCTTATATGAATCGAGTTGTGATTATGGTGCTTGAATGGATTTATTTGAGTAGGAATTGAGAACATGAATAGATGGTATTGTTGAGGAATAATTAGAGTATAAAATGGTATGTTTTGGTTGCCAATTGGGGTATAAATGCATGAGATTTGAAGCCTGTAGGTGAATCAATATGTGGGAGGCAAATTTGGCCTTGAAAATGGCCTATAACTGCCCACACGGTTGAGCACACGGGCATGTTGCTCGATCGTGTTGCTTAAGTTTGCCAAGTGAAACAAGTCAGTAGCTACCACGGGCTGGACACACAGGCGTGTGAGTGGTCGTGTGGTGCAAGTACGAGTCCACCATGGGTGAGGCACACAGGCGTGTCTTAGGCCGTGTGGACAAGTTAGTATATATGCCCTGTTTTGACACGGCTTGGACGCACGGGCGTGTCTGAGGCCGTGTGAGGCACACGGCCTATCCACACGAGCGTGTGACCTCTGCAGTTTTTAAGAATGTTTAAATTTTTGAGAATTTTCGTATGTATTCGGTTTGGTCCCGACCTCTTTCTAACACATGTTTAAGGTCTCGTAGACCTCGATAAGGGACTATATGTTCGTATTTGCATATGATTGATTGGTGATTGACTTTGTGTTGATTAAATGGATGTGAAATGTTCTGAATGTTTAGTAATGCCTCTTAACCCTATTCCGGCGACGGTTTCGGGGTAGGGGTGTTACATGTAAGTTATGATTAGTAAGATATGATTGATTTGAATTGGAACTATGATGTATGTTCATAAATTTTAAATAATTGATTTGTGGATAGTTAAGTCTGATAATGTTATAAAGTTATTGTGTTAAAGAGTGTTTAATGATTGTGTTAAATCATGCTATGTCCAGTAATGCCTCTTAACCCCATTCCTGCGACGGATACGGGTTAGGGGTGTTACATTTGATTGGTATCAGAGCTACGGTTTAGTCGATTCTAGGACTAACGTAGCGCGTGTGAGTCTAGCTATACATGCCATATTTTATACTGCGATAGTGAGATGACTTCTGACATCTAAAAATGTGTTTTCGTATAGTAATGGATCCCGATCGAGCTGTAGCTGATGATGTCGAGAGTATAACGCCTGCTCCCGCACAAGGGACAGCGCCGGTTGAATCTCGACCGACTTCGAGTAACCAGGAGGGAGAGGCTAGACAAGCCTTTTATCAAATGATGAACGACTGGTTTACTCAATATATCCAGACTAATCCGGCTACACAACAACCTCCACCCCCGACTAATCCATCTTCGATACCTGTTATACCTCAAGTGAGTGATCCGTTGAGATTGCCTAAGCCTCCTGTTGATAAAATTAGAAAACACAGAGCCGAAAAGTTCAGAGCTACTGATGAGGATGATGCTGAGCGAGCTGAATTCTGGCTCGATAATACTATTCGAGTGTTTGATGAGTTATCTTGCACCCCTGATGAGTGCTTAAAATGTGCCATATCTTTGCTACGAGACACTGCATATCACTTGTAGAATACACTAGTATCGGTGGTTCTGAGAGAACGAGTGACCTAGGAATTCTTCCAGACTGAGTTCCGTAAGAAATACACCAGCTAGAGATTTATCGACCAAAAACGCAAAGAATTTCTTGAATTGAAGCAGGGTCGGATGACAGTGACAGAGTATGAGCGAAAATTTGTGAGACTCAGTCGGTATGCCCGAGTGTGTGTTTCGACCGAGGCTATTATGTGTAAAAGATTTGAAGATGGGTTGAACGAAGACATTAAACTGTTAGTTGGCATACTTGAGATAAAAGAGTTCGTGGTACTTGTTGAGCGAGCTTGCAAAGCTGAAGAGCTCGGGAAAGAGAAAAGAAAAGCTGACTCTGAAGCTAGAGATTCACGTAAGAGACCATACATTAAGTCATTCCAGTCGACAACAAAGAAGTTCCGAGATGATGCTATCCATTCAAAGACTACTGTGGGTTATTCTAGACGTGATCGGGATAGACCACCTGTGAGCTCGAGAGCTACCTCAGTAGCTAGTGTGGGTAATGTCAGATCAAATCAACTCGAGTGTGAACATTGTGGTAAACGACATCCCAGAAGTTGTAGATTACATGATCGAGCCTGTTTTAAATGTGGATCTAAGGATCATTTCATCCGTGAGTGCCCAGAGTTAGCGGATCAAAATCTGGTACAGAATACGAGATCGGGTAACACTGCAGCTCGAGGTAGACCAACCAGAAATACGGGTAATGTGAGTGGTAGTCAAAGAGGCACCAAAGATACAACTGTTAGATCCGAGGCTCGCGCACTTGCCAGAGCCTATGCTATTCGCGCACGCGAGGAGGCCTCATCCCCGGATGTTATTACTGGTATTTTCACTCTTTATGAAACTAGTGTTGTTGCATTGATTGATCCTAGTTTGACTCATTCTTATGTGTGTGAGACTTTAGTATTCAGTAAGACTTTGCCTGTAGAGTCTACTGAGTTTGTGATTAAAGTATCGAACCCCTTAGGCCGGTGTGTTTTGGTTGATAAAGTGTGCAAGAATTGTCTGTTGATGATTCGAGATTCATGTTTTCTGGCCGATTTGATGTTGTTTCCATTCGACGAGTTTGATATAATTCTGGGTATGGATTGGTTAACTCTGCATGATGCTATTGCGAACTGCAAACGAAAGACTATTGATTTACGGTGTCAGAATGATGAGATTATTCGGATTGAATCTAATGATCTGAATGGTTTACCGGCAGTGATATCTCCAATGTTAGCTCAGAAATATGTGAGAAAGGGTTGTGAAGCTTACTTTGCTTATGTGCTCGACTCTAAAGTGACCGAAAAGAAGATTGAATCAGTACCTATTGTGTGTGAGTATCCGGATGTGTTTCCTGAAGAGTTACCGGGTTTGCTACCTATTCGAGAAGTTAAATTTGGTATTGAATTAGTGCCGGGGATGACTCCGATTTTGATAGCTCCATACAGAATGGCACCTATGGAATTAAAAGAATTGAAAGCCAAGTTGCAAGAGTTGACAGATAGAGGTTTCGCGCGACCGAGTTTCTCTCCCTGGGGCGCACTAGTTTTATTTGTGAAAAAGAAAGACGGAACTATGAGAATGTGTATCGACTACAGACAGCTCAATAAAGTGACTATAAAGAATAAGTAACCGTTGCCACGGATTGACGATCTGTTCGATCAGTTGAAAAGGGTTACAGTGTTTTCAAAAATAGATTTAAGATCAGGCTACTATCAGTTGCGAGTTAAAGACTCTGATGTGCCAAAGACTGCTTTCTGAACGAGGTACTGACATTATGAGTTTTTGGTTATGCCTTTCGGACTTACTAACGCACCTGCTATTTTCATGGATTTGATGAATTGGATCTTCAGACAGTATCTGGATCGGTTTGTGGTAGTATTCATAGATGACATTTTGATCTACTCCCATGATGAAATCGAGCATGCTGAACATCTGAGACTTTTGTTACAAACTTTGCAAGAGAAACAGTTGTATGCAAAGTTCAGTAAATCTGAGTTCTGGTTACGCGAAGTTAGTTTTTTGGGCCACGTTGTATCAGCATTGGGTATTCAGGTTGATCCGAGTAAAATTTCAGCTATACTTGATTGGAAACCTCCGAGAAATGTCTCTAAAGTTCGGAGTTTTCTGGGACTTGCTGGTTACTATAGACGGTTCGTGAAAGGTTTCTCTATGATCGAAACACCGATGACGAAGCTATTACAAAAAGATGTTAAGTTTGAATGGTCAGAAAGGTGCCAGAAAATTTTTGATCAGTTGAAAGCTCTTTTGACTGAGGCTCCAGTGTTAGTTCAGCCAGAAATGGGTAAAGAATTTGTCATTTACAGTGATGTATCTTTGAGTGGTCTGGGTTGTGTTTTGATGCAGGAAGGCAAAGTCATAGCTTATGCCTTGAGACAGTCAAAGCCGCACGAAAAGAACTATCCGACGCATGATTTGGAATTGGCAGCTATTGTGTTTGCATTGAAGATTTGGCGTCACTATCTGTTCGGTGAAAAATGTCATGTTTATTCTGATCATAAAAGCCTGAAGTATTTGATGACTCAGAAAGATCTGAATTTGAGACAACGTCGATGGTTAGAATTGTTAAAAGACTACGAGCTTGTGATTGACTATCATCCGGGAAAGGCTAATATTGTTGCTGATGCTTTAAGTCGAAAATCATTATTTGCTTTGCGTGCAATGAATGTGCATATGGTTATATCTGATGATGGTTCGATAATAGCCGAATTAAAATCAAGACCGTTGTTTGTTCAACAAATTTGTGATGCTCAGAAAGTTGATAATGATTTGTTATCAAAGCGAGCTCAATGTGAATCGAATGTTGAATCCGAGTTTCGAGTTGATACAAATGATTGCTTGAGGTTCAGAAACTGAATATGTGTTCCGAGAAATTCAGAGTTGATTCAGATGATTTTGAACGAAGCTCATAACAGTCGGTTATATGTTCACCCGGGTAGTTCAAAAATGTACAATGATCTGAAACAGCTTTATTGGTGGCCTAGTATGAAAAGAGACATATCTAACTTTGTTTCGAAATGTTTAGTCTGCCAACAAGTAAAAGCCGAGCATCAGGTACCTTCTGGGTTACTTCAGCCGATCATGATACCTGAGTGGAAGTGGGACAGAGTTACAATGGATTTTGTATCTGGTTTACCGTTGACACCAAGTAAGAAAGATGCAATATGGGTTATTGTGGATAGATTGACTATGTCGGCTCACTTTATTTCGGTTCGTACAGATTATTCGCTTGATAAACTGGCTGAATTATATGTTTCTCAGATTGTGAGATTACATGGAGTGCCAATTTCTATTGTTTTGGACCGAGATCCGAGGTTCACATCGCGGTTTTGGAAGAAATTGCAAGATGCTTTAGGTACGAAACTACACTTTAGCACAGCTTTCCATCCGCAAACAGATGGTCAGTCCGAACGAATCATTCAGATACTTGAGGATATGTTGAGATGTTGCATTCTCGAGTTCGAAGGTACGTGGGAACGATACTTACCTTTGATTGAATTTGCTTATAATAATGGCTTTCAATCTAGTATCAAAATGGCACCTTACGAGGCTTTGTACGGTCGTAAATGTCGTACACCATTGTATTGGACTGAGCTCAGTGAAAATAAGATACATGGGGTCGATTTGATCAAAGAGACTGAACAGAAAGTGAAAGTGATTCGTGATAGTCTGAAAACAGCATTGGATCGTCAGAAATCATATGAAGATTTGAAACGAAAAGATATAGAGTTTCAGATTGACAAAGTCTTTTTGAAGGTATCACCGTGGAAGAAAATACTCAGATTCGATCGTAAAGGCAAATTGATTTCGATATTTATTGGACCGTATGAGATTATAGAGCTTATCGGGCCGGTTGCTTATAGACTGCTGTTGCCACCTAAGTTAGAAAAGATTCACAATGTATTCCATGTTTCGATGCTCCGTAGATACCGATCCAATCCTTCACATGTGATTAGTCCGACAGAGGTTGAGATTAAGTCTGATATGACATATGAAGAAGAATCGATTCATATTCTGGCTCTTGAGATTAAAGAATTGCGAAATAAGAAAATTTTGTTAGTTAAGGTACTGTGGAATAAGCACGGAGTTGAGGAAGCAACTTGGGAGTCATAGGATACAATGAAAGAGCGTTATCCAAACCTATTCACCGGTAAGATTTTCGGGGACGAAAATCCCTAAGGGGGGAGAGTTGTAACATCCCGATTTTGACCCTAATTAGAATAGTAGTTTTGGGACCACAAATCCGAGTCCAAAAAATATTTTAAAATTATTTTCAGTGTTTATTATGTGTGAATTTGCTTGTGTTAAATTTTCGTGTTTTAATTTCGTTGTTTGAGTGTCCGATTAAATAAAAGGGCTTAATCGCGTAAAATGTGAAATTGTCTAATTAATGTGTAAAGTACTAACTTGCTAATGTATTTATAATGTGAGGTCCTTAATAGGAAATTTGGTCATTTATAAATATAGTGCACGACAACATGTTTATATTATATAGTTTTAATATATTAATTTTATAAGTTAAATAATAAATAACATATTATAATGATATTATAATAAAACAAAACATAAAAGAAAGTGGCCATTTCATCTTTTTGGTGCCGAAATTAAAAAGAAAGAAAATAAGAAAAGCTAAGCTAGGTTCGGCCATTGTTAAGCTTAATTCAAGGTATGTTTTGCTTCGATTTTTGATAATTTCTACGTTTTTGTAATCATTGCTTCGAATGCTACAAGACCCATGCTTGAAATTTTGAAATTGATGATGATTTTGTGTTATGCCATTGATGATAATTTGTGATTTTTGTTGTTTGATGATAGAATATGGAAGATATGTTTTGAATTAACATGTTTTGTCTTTGGATTTTTTATAATTTTGAGTAATTTGGACTAAATTGTGAAAATAAATTTTTAAGGGACTAAAACGTGAAAAAAATGAAATATATGGACTTGTATAATGCTTGTGAATATTCGGCCTAACTATAGTATGTGTAAATTTTGTGTATTTTGTGTTTTATGCAATAGGGACTAAATTACAAAAAGTGTGAAATGTCAGGGGCAAAATGGTAATTTGCCCATTTATGTGTTTTTGGATTAAATTGAATGAATATGTGGTTAAATGAGTTAAATTTGAATTTATTTAGATCAAGAACGGAAGAAAACGGGATTAGACCGGGGGAGGTCAAAAGTAGTCGATCCAATCAAGATTCAATGTCCGAAAGCCCCGTATGAACCCTAGGAATAGTTAGGATACAGATGTCATGACATAGGATTTCTGATATGTGTTCTCATGTAAGACCACGTCTAGGACGTTGGCATCGATTTGTGTTTATGTGTAAGACTGTAACACCTTTAACCTGTATCCGTCGCCAGATTAGGGTTACAGGCGTTACCAGACAGATCGAAGACTTTTACAGATAATTCATAACTTAATCATCGTTTCACATCAAAACGTCCCTTAATTAGGTCAACGAGACCTTAATCATGCTTTAAAATAGGGTCGGGACTAAACCAAACACATACTAAAGTTCTCAGAAATTTAAAACTTTTCAAAGTTACAGAGGTCACACGCCTGTATGGGCAGGCCATGTGCCTCCCACGGCTACTAGACACACCCATGTGTCCTGGCCGTGCCAAAACAGAGCTTGTATACTGACTTATCTCCACGGCCACAAGGCACGCCCGTGTGCCATGGTCGTGTACTCTTAGGCTAGATACTGACTATTTCACACGACTACCAGGCACGTCCGTGTATACTTGGGCTAGCTACTGATTAAATCTTACGGTCACTAGGCACGCCCGTGTGCCACGACCGTGTAAGCAAAACAGGCCATTTGCAAGGCCAATATACCACCCATACTTGGGTCAACCATATAAACAACATACCAATTCATTTCAAACACATTGGACATTCAAAATTATGTCAAAAGATCAACATGTAATTTCATCCAATCACAACTCCAATCATGCTAACTTGTATACTAATTTGTACAACCAAAACACATATACATCCAAGCATGATTCATCCACATTTACCTTCCATGTAACCATTTCAATGATCAAACATACATTCTCATAATGCATTCATAAGCTTACTATAGCCTTGAACATTTCAATAGCTATTTTGCCATACCAAAACATGCATCATATATCATATTTACTCATGCATATTACCAACACATATCTAGCCACATCTCATGCATACTTTTACACATTTCAAACATATCCAAAATGACTAGCCTATACATGCCATATCTAGCTATATACATATTTCAAAAGTACCAAAACAAGTTGAGTAGTGTGATGATAATCCTCGACGGTCCCCAAGCCTTCAGTAGCTTGACGATCTATAAAACAGAGCAAACACACACACAGAGTAAGCTTTCAAAAGCTTAGTAAGCCATATACAAATAAATTTAGCATAAAAAATGCATATAACCAATTTGATACAATAACATTATTGATCTTCTTAACAAATTCATAATTCTTTGGCTCATTTTCTTAGCCGTAACTTCACATATTATCTCATCATTTCCATATACATAATCATCTTAGTAAGTTCATATAGATACTTACCTTTCATACACACTTAGTGTACATATCAAACGTACCTGAAACGGATATACAAATCACATAGTCGTTCGTATCTCGAATTTGCCCGTTGAACCGTTCAAAACTAAATATGATACTCAAAGTAATTGGAATAATCGTACAATATCAATGTCCCAGATGTGGTCTTACATGTAACCAGATATCGATGCCACTGTCCCAGATAGGGTCTTACACGAATCAATATGATGCCAATGTCCCAGACATGGTCTTACACATAAGTCTCACATCGATGCCATCGTCCCAGACATGGTCTTACACGAAATCTCAAATCAACGCCAACGTCCCAGACGTGGTCTTACATGATATCACACAACAGACACCTATGTCATTACATATACTATCCTATCTATTCCTAGGTTCAAATTGGACTTCTCGGACGTTGACACTATATCGATTCTAACTCGGAATTCATGTATACATCATCTCATATGCATTCATTCTTATGAATAATCATATGAATATATATAATTCAATACAAATACATTTATTTGTAGATCGACTTACCTCGGATTCAGATATTCGTTCGGGCTCGGTTACTCGACTACTTTCATTTTCCCACGATCTAAGTCCATTTTCTTCGGTTCTTGACCTATACATATTCAAATTTAATCCATTTATTTACTAATTCATTCAATTCAATCCAAGAACATACATTTAGGGCAATTTGCAAATTAGCCCTCGTATTTTTAGATTTGGGCAATTTAGTCCCTAATTCACAAAATCACAAAATACATCAAATTTCAATACACCCATGCTTAGCTGAATGTTCATGTATCTCATACAAGTCCATATATTCCATTTATTTCACAATTTAGTCCCTCAAAACATTATTTTCACAATTTAGCCCTAATTAGCTAAATTCATAAAAAATTCAAGAACAAAACATGTTCATTAAACACATAAATTCATCACAAAGCTCACCATTTCACCAATGGCACATTTCATAAACATCATTAACTCTTCAAATTACAACATGGGCTTGATAGTAGGGTAAGCAACAATCTCAAAAACATAGAAATTATCAAAAACCGAGTCAAAATCTTACCTTTAACACATGCTTAACCACAACACATAGGTACTTTAACAAATAGCATACAAATTTTTCATTTCTCATAATTAGATCCTTTTTTTTCCAAATTAAGCATACAGACAGACAAATTAACTTACGGAACTTTAACACATGCTTAATCACATATCAAAGGCACAGAACATAATATTAAAATATTTTTAGACTCGGATTTGTGGTCCCGAAACCACAGTTCTGACTAGGGTCTAAACCAGACTGTTACAATTCTCCCCCCTTAGAGATTTTCGTCCCCGAAAATCTTACCGTTAAATAGATTCGAATATTGCTGTCTTATTGAATCATCAGGCTCCCACGTAGCCTCTTCCATTCCGTGTCGATGCCACAACACTTTTACTAATGAAATTCTCTTGTTTCTCAATTCTTTCATTTCACAAGCTAAGATACGAATCAGCTCTTCTTCATAAGTCATATCAGATCGAATTTCAATTTCAGACAGAGCAATCACATGTGACGGATCGGATTGGTATCTACGGAGCATCAAAACATGGAATACATTGTGAATCTTTTCTAGCTCAGATGGCAACAACAATCTATATGCAACTGGCCCAACTCGCTCAATAATTTCATACGGTCCGATGAACCTCGGACTCAATTTGCCCTTACGTCCAAATCAGAGTACTCTCCTCCACGGAGATACTTTTAAGAACACTTTTTCACCGATTTCAAATTCAATGTCTTTTCTTTTCAAGTCTGCATAAGACTTCTGACGATCAGACGCTGTTTTCAAACTATCTCGGATCACTTTTACTTTCTTTTCAGTGTTTTTTACCAAATCGACCCCATGTAGCTTATTTTTACTGAGCTCAGTCCAATACAGAGGTGTACGACATTTACGTCCATACAAAGCTTCATATGGTTCCATTTTAATACTCGACTGAAAACTATTATTATACGCAAATTCAATCAATGGCAAAAATTGTTCCTACGAACCATTAAATTCAAGGATGCAACATCTCAGCATGTCATCGAGAACTTGAATAATCCGTTCAGACTGACCATCCGTCTGTGGGTGAAAAGCGGTACTGAAATGCAATTTCGTGCCTAAAGCTTCTTGTAATCTTTTCCAGAACCTTGATGTAAACCTCGAATCTCTATCAGACACAATAGACAACGGTACCCCGTGCAATCTCACAATCTCAGAAATATAAAGCTCAGCTAATCTATCAAGTGAGTAATCAAATCGTACCGGAATGAAATGGGCATATTTCGTCAATCGATCAACTACGACCCAAATCGCATCTTTCTTTCTCGGAGTCAGAGGCAATCCAAAAACAAAATCCATCGTCACTCTATCCCATTTCCACTCGGGAATTAGAATCGGTTGTAGCAAACCAGATGGAACCTGATGTTCAGCTTTAACTTGCTCGATGCACTAAACACTTCAAACAAAGTCGTAAATGTCTCTTTTCATACCGCATCACCAATAGTGTTGCTTCAGATCATGGTACATTTTAGTACTTCCCGGATGAACAGATAAACTGCTGTTATGAGCTTCATTCAAAATTAACTGAATCAACTCTGGATTCTTCGGAACACAGATTTGATCTCGAAATCTCAAGCAATCATTATTATCAATTCAAAATTCAAAATCAGAGTTCGGATCACACTGAGTTCGCTTTGCTAACAATTCATTATCAACTTTCTGAGCTTCACATATTGTTGTATAAACAACGGTTTCACTTTCAATTCAGCTAACACTGAACTATCATCAGACAGATCTAATTGAACATTCATAGCACGTAATGCACACAGTGATTTTCAACTCAAAGCATCAACAACAACATTTGCTTTACCCGGGTGATAATCTATCACAAGCTCGTAGTCTTTTAACAGCTCTAACCATCTTCTCTGACGCATATTCAAATCTTTCTGAGTCATCAGATATTTCAGACTTTTATGATCCGAAAATACGTGACATTTCTCACCAAACAGATAATGTCGCCAAATCTTTAATGCGAACACAATCGCAGCCAGCTCAAGATCATGTGTCGGATAATTCTTTTCATGCGGTTTCAATTGTCTCGAGGCATAAACTATAACTTTGCCTTCTTGCATCAATACACATCCCAGACCATTCAATGAAACATCACTGTAAATTACAAATTCCTTGCCTGATTCTGGCTGTACTAGCACTGGAGCTTCAGTTAACAGAGTTTTTAACTGATCAAAGCTTTTCTGACATTTATCGGACCATTCAAACCTTACATCTTTCTAAAGCAATCTAGTCAATGGGGTAGCTATCATCGAGAAGCCTTTTACGAATATTCGATAATAACCAGCAAGTCCCAAAAAGCTTCAGACTTCAGACACATTTTTCGAAGGTTTCCAATCCAGAATAGCAGAAATCTTGCTCGGATCAACTCGTATTCCAGAGGCCGATACGATGTGTCCCAGAAAACTGACTTCACGCAACCAGAATTCACATTTGCTGAATTTTGCATACAATTACTTTTCTCTCAGAATTTGTAACACAACTCTCAGATGTTCGACATGTTCAACTTCATTTCGAGAATAAATCAATATATCGTCAATGAATACAACAACAAATTGATCTAGGTACGGTCTAAAAATTTTGTTCATTAGATCCATAAAAACAATAGAAGCATTGGTTAGTCCGAATGGCATAACTAAAAACTCATAATGCCTGCACCTTGTTCTGAAAGCAGTTTTCGGAATGTCAGATTCTTTCACTCTCAACTGATAGTATCTCGATCTCAGATCTATCTTTAAAAATACAGTAGCTCCTTTTTAACTGATCAAACAAATCGTCAATCCTGGGCAACATATATTTGTTCTTTATTGTTACTTTGTTCAACTGACGATAATCAATGCACATTCTCATCATGCCATATTTCTTTTTCACAAACAGAACGGGAGCACCCCAATGTGAGAAACTCGGTCTAGCGAACCCTCTGTCAGTCAACTCTTGCAGTTGTGACTTTAACTCTTTCAACTCTGTTGGTGCCATTCTATATGGAGCTATCGAAATAGGTGTCATACCAGGCAACAAGTCTATACCAAATTCAACTTTACGTATCAGAGGCAATCCCGGCAATTCTTCAGGGAATACATCAGAAAACTCACAAACAACTAGCACTGATTCAACTTTCCTTTCAGATACTTTCGAATCAATCACATAAGCAAAATATGCCTCATATCCCTTTTTCACATATCTTTGAGCTTTTAATACGGCACGCAATCCATTCAAATCATTAGACTCAACTCGAACTATTTCATCATTCGGACATCTCAAATCAATAGTCTTTCTCTTACAGTTCACAACAGCATCATGCAATGTTAACCAGTCCATACCCAGAATAATATCAAACTCATCGAATGGTAATAGCATCAGATCAGCAGGAAAACAGATGTCTCGAAACATTAACGGATAGTTCTTACATACTTTATCAACCAGGACACTTTTACCTAAGGGGTTTGATACTTTTATAACAAACTCAGTAGACTTTACAGGCAAAGTCTTACTGGATACTAGATTCATGCATAAATAGGTTCTATCAATGCAATCACAGAAGTATCATAAAGTGTAAATGTACCCGTTATAACATCCGGAGATGAAGCTTCCTCACGAGCTCGGATGGCATACGCTCTGGTAGGCGCTCTAGCTTCAGATCTCAAAATAGTATCTCTCGTAGTTCTTTGACTACCACTGGCATTTCTTACATTTCGGAAAGGTCTACCTCTCATTGGAGCATTATATGATTTCGGATTCTGAACAGTCTCTGGCTCAACAGACTCTAGGCAATCACGAATAAAATAATCTAACGATCCACATCTAAAATAAGCCCAATCATTCAATCGACAACGTCCCGGATGTCTTTTACCATAATGTTTACACTCAGGTCATTCGGATCGAACATTTCTAACACTTGACATTGATGTTGCCGGAGCTTTGGAACTCAAATGTGATCTAGCTCGATCTCTACCAAAATGTCCCACATTAGTCTTTAAACGGCCATGTTCATCTCTGAATTTCTTCGAAGCAGACTGAAATGATTTGCTCGGAAATCTTTTTCTCACTTCTCTAACTTCAGACTCAGCTTTTCTTTTGTCTTTCTCGAGTGCCTCAGCTTTACATGCTCGATCAACAAGTACCACAAATTTTTTATCTCTAAAATCCCGACTAGCAAGCGGATGTCTTCATTTAAACCATCTTCAAACCTCTTACACATTATTGCTTCCGATGATACACATTCTCGAGCATACTGACTCGGGCCTCACGAACTCTCTTTCATATTCAAAGGATGCATATACGAATTCTATTTCAAATCTAGAAATTTCTTTCGTTTCTGATCGATGAATCTCTCACTGATGTATTTCTTCCGGAACTCAATCTGAAAGAAGTTCCATGTCACCCGTTCTTTCGGAACAACAAAAATCAGAGTCTTCCACCATTGATAGACCGCATCTCATAGCAATGATACAACACATTTAATACTTTCCTCCGGAGTCAAAGACATCTTATCAAATACCCGAATAGTGTTTTCTAACCAGAACTCGACTTTCTCGGCATCGTCATCACTGGTAGCCCTGGACTCTTCAGCCCCATACTTACGGATTTTATCAACCAGAGGCTTATTCAACAAATTCGGATACATATCTGGAGGCACAATTGAAGTCTGAGGGGGATTAACCGGGGGCGGAGGTTGTGAAACAGTCAAATTATTTCTCACAAATTGAGTGAACCACTCACTCATCATTTGGAAGAAAGCTTGTTTAGCTTCTCCCTCCTAACCGCTCGTAGCCGGTCTCAGATCAGAGGACGTTGTCCCTTGCGCGGGAGCAGGCGCATTACTTTCTACGTCATCAGCTACAGCTCTTTCGGGATCCATTACTATACGAAAATCACATTTCACACGTCAGAATTCATCACACTATCACAGTTCAGATATATGGCATGTATAGCTAGACTCTGACACGCTATGTTGGTCCGAGAATCGACTAAATCGTAGCTCTAATACCAACCAAATGTAACACCCCTAACCTGTATTCGTCTTCGGATTAGGGTTACAGGCGTTACTAGAAAGATCGAAGACTTTTATAGATAATTCATAACTTAATCATCATTTCATATCAAAATGTCCCTTAATTAGGTCAACGAGACCTTAATCATGCTTTAAAATAGGGTCGAGACTAAACCGAACACATACTAAAGTTCTCAGAAATTTAAAACTTTTCAAAGTTACAGAGGTCACACGCCTGTATGGGCAGGCCGTGTGCCTCCCACGGCTACTAGACACGCCCATGTATCCTGGCCGTGCCAAAATAGAGCTTGTATACTGACTTATCTCCACGGCCACCAGGCACGCCCGTGTGCCATGGTCGTGTACTCTTAGGCTAGATACTGACTATTTCACACGACTACCAGGCACGTCCCTGTACCATGGCCGTATACTTGGGCTAGCTACTGATTAAATCCCACGGTCACTAGGCACGCCCGTGTGCCACGACCGTGTAAGCAAAACAGGCCATTTGCAAGGCCAATATACCACCCATAGTTGGGTCAACCCTATAAACAACATACCAATTCATTTCAAACACATTGGACATTCAAAATTATGTCAAAAGATCAACATGTAATTTCATCCAATCACAACTCCAATCATGCTAACTTGTATACTAATTTGTACAACCAAAACACATATACATCCAAGCATGATTCATCCACATTTACCTTCCATATAACCATTTCAATGATCAAACATACATTCTCATAATGCATTCATAAGCTTACCATAGCCTTGACCATTTCAATAGCTATTTTGCCATACCAAAACATGCATCATATATCATATTTACTCATGTATATTACCAACACATATCTAGCCACATCTCATGGCTACTTTTACACATTTCAAACATATCCAAAATGACTAGCCTAAACATGCCATATCTAGCTATATACATATTTCAAAAGTACCAAAACAAGTTGAGTAGTGTGATGATAATCCTCGACGGTCCCCGAGCCTTCAGTAGCTTGACGATCTATAAAACAGAGCAAACACACACAGAGAGTAAGCTTTCAAAAGCTTAGTAAGCCATATACAAATAAATTTAGCATAAAAAATGCATATAACCAATTTGATACAATAACATTATTGATCTTCTTAATAAATTCATCACATATATTCTTTGGCTCATTTTCTTAGCCATAACTTCACATATTATCTCATCATTTCCATATACATAATCATCTTAGTAAGTTCATATAGATACTTACCTTTCATACACACTTAGTGTACATATCAAACGTACCTGAAACGGATATACAAATCACATAGTCGTTCGTATCTCAGATTTGCCCATTGAGCCGTTCGGAACTAAATAGGACACTCAAAGTAATCAGAATAATCGTACAATATCAATGTCCCAGACGTGGTCTTACATGTAACCAGATATTGATGCCACTATCCCAGACAGGGTCTTACACGAATCAATACGATGCCAATATCCCAGACATGGTCTTACACGTAAGTCTCATATCGATACCATCGTCCCATACGTTGTCGTACACGAAATATCAAATCAACGCCAACGTCCCAGACGTGGTCTTAACAGATATCACACAACAGACACCTATGTCATGACATATACTATCCTGTCTATTCCTAGGTTCAAATGGGACTTCTCAGACGTTGACACTATGTCGATTCTAACTCAAAATTCATGTATACATCATCTCATATGCATTCATTCTTATGAATAATCATATGAATATATATAATTCAACAAATACATTTATTTGTATATCGACTTACCTCAGATTTGGATATTCGTTCGGACTCGGTTATTCGACTACTTTCGCTTTCCCACGATCTAAGTCTGTTTTCTTCGGTTCTGGATCTATACATATTCAAATTTAATCCATTTATTTACTAATTCATTCAATTTAATCCAAGAACATACGTTTAGTGCAATTTGCAAATTAGCCCTCATATTTTCACATTTGGGCAATTTAGTCCCTAATTCACAAAATCACAAAATACATCAAATTTCAAGACACCCATGCTTAGCCGAATGTTCATGTATCTCATACAAGTCCATATATTTCATTTATTTCACAATTTAATCCCTCAAAACATTATTTTCACAATTTAGCCCTAATTAGCTAAATTCATAAAAAATTCAAGAACAAAACATGTTCATTAAACACATAAATTCATCACAAAGCTCACCATTTCACCAATGGAACATTTCATAAACACCATTAACTCTTCAAATTACAACATGGGCTTGATAGTAGGCTAAGCAACAATCTCAAAAAAATAGAAATTATCAAAAATCGAGTCAAAATCTTACCTTGATCAAAGATTGTAAGTGCCGAATGTATGAAAGCTTTTTAAACCCTTATTTTCCTTTGATTTTTGACAAGAAGATGTGTAACATCCTGAAAAGGGCCTATGCATTTTCGGTTTAATTGTACGAAATGACATGTCTTATGTGTTATGAATGAATTTTTGAAACCTGGAAATGTATAGAAATGTTAAGTTTAAAGTGGACATTTTTGGAAACTAGGAAATGTAAGGAAATGATTTAGAAATGATTCAAAAGAGGAAAGCGAACATTTTTGGAAACTAGGAAATGTAAGGAAATGATTTAGAAATGATTCAAAAGAGGAAAGCAAACATTTTTGGAAACTTGGAAATGTAAGGAAATGTTAGGTTAAAGGAGGGAAACGAACGTTTTTGGAAACTTGGAAATGTAAGGAAATGACTTAGGAAATGTTGAGTTTTAAAGTCTAAAAGAGGAAACTAAGGCAAGGAGGCCTTAAGAGAAAATGTATGTGAAATATGACACACAAATGGGCTTGGAAAAGTGGCCCAAGATGTCACTTAGGGCCTCTGGAAATGGCACCACATACAAAGGAATTGGGCCTGAGTTCGAGTCACATGGGAAGTAAATAAAATAAATTTTATTTTTGCTTCCGTAAGCGAGACGTGGACGGCACAAGGCATTTAAAAGAGGAGTTTTATCCTCTTTAAATTTCAAATAATGAGGATAAATAATGGATTTTATTTTAGATTATTTCAAGAGATAAATAAGGATTATTCTTTAATTATTTTAAATTGAGGAGATAAAGTTATCAAGATAAAGGAGAGTGGTGGCCAAGTAAGGGACTCTAGCTAGTAATTTCGGCTACTAGAGGAAAAGAGGCCATCCATCCCTTCACTTTTCCTTTGCCGAAATTCCCTAAGCAATTCTCCTCTCTCTCGCGAATTTTCCTAGCAAATTCTCTCTTGTCTGCTATTTTGCCAAACCGAAAAACTCTAGCAAAGCAAGCCAATTTCTTCACCTTTCTTTTCTTCTTATTTCTTTCTTTCCAATCCATTCAAAAGCCGAATCTTGGAGGGGCATCAAGCATAGGTGTTGCCGATTTCCATATAAAAGGGTAAGGATCTATTGCTATTATCTTCTTTTCTTTAACCGAAAGTCAAGATTCTAATGACATATTCATGTTGGCCGAAACTTTGAAGGAAAGCTTTGGGATTTTGTGACTGTCGACTACAAGGAGGAAGGTTTCGGGATTTCTAAGATTAAGGTAAGACACATGTATATTCAGCCAAAGGCCATGTTTTATGTCCTGGTGATTAGAATAAATCTAACGTAAGGTTATAGGAATTTCGACATTCCTAGGAAAACAAGGATCAACTTCGGGATTTGTTGGTGTTCCAATTGGAAACAAGGTAAGTTTAAGTATACTAATCCTACTAGGATTTGGATTTATGGCCGAATGGCTTTTTATTAAATTAGTAAGTGATTAATCAAATGTACGGATTAAGGATCTAAGCGGTAGATCAGATTTCGGGATTTCAAGGAAATTATTAAGCAGATCAGGTGTGTACCCCACACTACTTCATAATATGTTTTGTGGCTATGTATAATTAATATATGTGATATTAAGAATATGAAAGTGGCTAAGGTGCCATGTTATGGTACAAAGTACTCAGGTACGTTTCCTACTCCTACTAGGATTATGAACTATGTTAATTGTAACATAAGAGTAAGAATAAGAATGTGAACTCTGGCATATTTATGCATATTATTATATGGGGCATATGGGTTATTGAAAAGGGGAAGTGAATGTGGTGACCTAAGACCACGAACGCGGTGACCTAAGACCGCGATATGGAGTGTAGCGGAAGGAGGGTCGACTTAGTAGTCCCCACGGTGTGCAGGTTGGTACGGGGAGTGTAGCGGATGGCTAATTAGGTTTGGGTTTGGGAATGCATCATAATTTGTATGCTATGATATGAATGTGTAATATTTGTATGCCCGATTCTATTTTGATTTAGTGTTTGTGTACACATTGAGTCTGCTTGACTCACCCCAAATGGGAACATGTTTCGGTGATGAATGAAGTGATGGACCAAGACAATGTAACTTGTGGTGACCATGCTCACTTTGAAGTTTTATTTAATTTGGACATTTTAATTTATTTAAGCACTTTATAAATTTTATTTTGGGTTTATTTGATGTAATAAGGCCATAGTGAACTATGTTAATTTCTGTTCTATTTGCTATGTGACGAAATTTTATTAGAGCTTAAGTCAATTTAGTTTAAAAATAAACTTTAAATATTTTGTCACTCGAGATAAATGGGTTTTTAACATAAAACAAACTTATTTTCAACTCAAGCCCAACCCACAAACAATATTATTTTTTATAACACAAGTTTTCCCCTAAGTGACAGAAGAACTTTGAACCGGTTTACTTGAGGAACATACCAAATATGGTCAAAGCTCGTGGGCCGGGTTTGGGGTGTTTCAGTTTGGTATCAGAGCCAAGTTTCAAACTCTCGACCTGAGGTTTAAGGCCCAAAACATTTTCGAATCGAGCCCAAATAAGTTTTATAAAAATATTCAGCAGGTTTTCTGGCATGGCACCCAAGTCTCCGACCCGAGGTCCACCAGGTAAGTACCCCTATCCCTTGTGTGATTTTTAATATGATTTGTATAAGGGTAGAAATGTAATGGAACGTAGAATAGTATGATAGGTACTTGAACTGTAGGTCTAGTCTACTCAAACACAAATACATAAGACTTAAATGCCTAAACAAACCTATGGCTAAGTCGCCGAGTTAGGGTGTGGTAACCCCTGTGCGCATGTCTAGGATTGGATCCGAAAGAGCCTGGTATTTAAGCAGTCCTAGTGACTCACCTCCTCTTCGCTGGAATCCTACCTGGTGCGTAGCTTCGGTTCACCCTAACCAAGAAGACTCAGTGTTTGGTATACTATGAATTGTACTATGTGATCATAAAGGCTTAATGTGACTATAGTGTTATGTGCATGTCATAATAATATCATAGGTATATACGGCCATATTATAATGTGGCATATGTGATTAAATTTTTAAGTTGTATACATATTAGTTCAAGATTGACAATTATGGAACATGTTCAAATTGAATTAATTGGAAATTTCGAAAGGTGATGATTTGTAAGTTATGATTAGTAAGATATGATTGATTTGAATTGGAACTATGATGTATGTTCATAAATTTTAAATAATTGATTTGTGGATAGTTAAGTCTGATAATGTTATAAAGGTATTGTTATTCTTTGGTGCATAAAGAGTGTTTAATGATTGTGTTAAATCATGCTATGTCCGGTAATGCCTCTTAACCCCATTCCGGTGACGGATACGGGTTAGGGGTGTTACATAGCCCATGTTATAGAATGGCTATTATGGGTCGTCTCATAATAGCGTCCATTTCCATTACGGGTCGATTCGCCAACTCCCCCACCAAACAAGTTAATAACCTGAGCTAATCGAATAGATAAGTAATAGTTATGGGATTATACCCAACCAAACATGGTGTAATTTCTCTGGGTTTTTGACACATGGATCAACAAATAGAATCCATGTGGCATTGTGGGCAAAAGAAAAAACTAAAGAATCAAAATAGAATGACTTGCATAAAATTTTACCTTTTTCTTTTTTTGTCTCCACTTTCAACTTTTTTTTCTCTTCCTCTCTTCTCCATTTTCCTTCTCTTTCACGATAAACTTGCGACATACCCTAAATACTCTTTTCTATCATCGAAACTATTTAAAAAAAAAAATTTATCTTAATTAATACGGGTGAAAAAGTCTGCTACTCTAGCACGTCTCTGTCTGCTACTCTAGCATGTTTTTGGTTATTTTTAGGTTTTCTATTTTGGCGGTGGCAAGAGGTTTGTGGGTTTTTGGGGTGGTGGTCAACCGAGCTAGGTGTTGGTTTTTTGGTGATGGAGAATGATTTGGCAAATTTATCTTTGGAGGATAGTGAGGAGGAGGTTCTATTGATATAGAATGAATCCGATTCACAAAACGTGGTGAATGATTTTTGTTTGGTTAGTTGTTTTCTCACGTCAAGTATAGTCTAGTTTCTGGCATTGATGAGTATTATGACGAATCTATGGTATCCTTTTAGAGTGTTTCAGATCTCAGATCTAGGGGAAAAAATATTTCTATTTAGATTTGTAACAGCTTGATTTAGGGGCCAGTCGGAACAGTGGTCTCGGGACCACTAATCCGAGGTTGGAGAAAATTATTTTTATATAATTTTATGAGTTACAGCATGATTAAAAAGGTGCATGAAAATTTTTGGTGCTTTAATTTTAGCGATTTCATGTTTAATCGCGAAAAAGGACTAAATCGCATAAAGTACGAAAGTTCTATTTTATTTGCTAGAGGTGCCAAATAGCCATAGAATATTACATTGGAGGTCCTTAAAGTGCAAATAGGCCATGGGGGAAATGATGGCCAGCCATAGGGGACAAAGAATAGACTTTGTCATTTGGTTAGGTGAAATTTGGTGATAAAAAATTTTATTTTTATCATAAAATAAAGAAAAGAAAATATCATCTTTTCTCTCCATCTTCTCCACCGAAAATGAGCAAAAAAATGGGGGTTGAGAACTCAAAAATTTCAGCCAAGCTTTCCTCCTTGCAAGTAAGTGATTTTGGTGGCCTTTCTTGAAAATTTTTGTACTTTTGGAACCCCTAAAGCTTAAGATAGCTAATGAGGGGACTATTTTGCAAAATGGCTAATAGCCTAGGGTTTTTCCATGAAAGCAATTAAGTTTTTTGCTGCATTTTTATGGAAGAAAATGAGTCTTAGTTGTTAGATGAACAACTTTTGTGAAAGGTGTAACCATGAAAACACCTAAAAGGACCTTTTTTTGTAAAAGTTGTGAAATAAGGGGTAAATGTGTGTAATAGTTGAAATCTTGAGTTGCTATAGGATGGAATATGAATCGGCTAGGCTTGATTAACAAATAAATTGGATAAAATTCGATATACGAGCCTAGGGACAAAATTATAATTTTATCAAAGCCCAAGGGCAAAATGGTAATTTTGCCAAAGTAGAAATTTTAAAATGTATTGATTAGTGTGGTGATTAAATGAGTAAATTTTATTGTTATAGATCAAAGCAAACGAGGTTTGGACCTATAACGGGAAGAAAAGAGAAATATGGACAAATAGGTTCATTTTTACCCTTTTGGTATCGAGGTAAGTTCGTGTGCAAATAATGCAATCTTATGTTAGGTATTTGACATTTTGACATTGTGTGAATTGTATATTGTCTTTATAAAATATAATATTTATGATTTTGATGAGATGTCAAGGAACGAAAGTCTTCAATCGAACCTTAAGAATGAATAGAATGCAAATACTAAGTATTAAGGTCCCGTGTAAGACCATATTTGGAATATGGCCTCGGTGTGAGATTTTGTATAAGACCATGTCAGAGACATGGCACCGATATGATATTTCATGTAAGACCCTATTGGGGATATGACGTTGATGCGATACCGCGTGTATGAGACTCAAGAATATCTTGTAACATTTTGAGTGATTCAACAGGTATGTTGAAAATATGGAAGTATGTGGATATGTCATGAGTGGTACATGTATGTACCCAGAATTCATATGAAGTGATTTCACTATATAATGAAGTTACGGTAAGTTTATGTGTAAACGATGCATCTTTATTGCATATGATTTACTTATTAATGTATTGTGTGAATGCTAATGATTATTGTAGAGATCTATTGAAAATGATAGAGAGTGAGGAAATTCTCAGATGAACTTTTAAAATAGGAAAATGGGTGTGGATAAATATCCGTGAATGTGTATTGAATGGTGGGCTGTGTGTAAAACCACCTTATTATTTGTTAAGGATGGGCTGTGTGTGATACCATCGTATTTATTATTAAATGGTGGGCTGTGTGCGAAACCACCTTATTATTTATTAACGATGGGCTGTGTGCGATACCATCGTATTTGTTATTAAATGGTGGGCTGTGTGCGATATCACCTTATTATTTGTTAACGATGGGCTGTGTGAGATACCATCGTATTTATCATAATTGGTGGGGCTATGTGCGATACCACCTTGTTAATTATTAAATGGTGGGTTGTGTGCGAAACCATCGAGTATCTAATATTATTCCGAGGTGTCTATCGAGAAACTTGTCTAAGTGAAATTACATGTGGCCTTGTGGTGATAAGTGTAAGGTATAAGTGTAAGTAAATGTGAGCTATGTATTATGATATGTGCTTGTGATGTGGGAAGGTATAGAAAGAGTGAGTGGAAACACAGAAATTTATATACTTTTTCATGCCCTTTTTAACCCAAATTCATGCAGTTTCGAATAAATTCTTGTCGGAAAATAATTAAATATTATAAAATAATTAAATTGTGCTAAAAATATGAACATGATGATTTTTAATTAATTTTATAGTTAATTTTGATTTATTTTGACTATTTTCGACAGATTTGCACAAAGGGCGAAAATCGGCTCGGCAAACACTGCTCGAAGAATAAACCCAAGAAGCAAATTGAAGTATCAAGGCGAATTTATTTCCAGCCCAAGATGGTCTAATTATGAATATTTAATCATAATATAATTAATTTTAATTTATTCCCAATTTAATTTGGGCTAAATAAATTATTATTAATTAATTATGGAAAAAGGGGTCCAGTTAAACCGCACTGGTTGAACTGAATTTAGTAAACCGAACCAGCCACCAATTGGGCAGCCTAAACCGTCCATATGCTGGCCCAAATCAGCTTATTAGCTGATTAATTAAGCTTGTAACACCCCAAACCCGGTCAATACGTTACGACCAAATCTGGTTTGTTACAGGAAAGGTAGTTTTGAAAACGTTTAACAGAACATCGTCTCTTGAAAAAAAAACTTTTCGCTAGTGATTTCATTACGGATAATTTAAAATTTTGTTGGGAATATATTACCAACTTTTGTTAAAAATAGCTAGGAGTTAAAAAGGAATGGGTTTATTCATAAAAACCGGACTTAGGAAATTTCGGTAATGTGATATTTTGAAACCATAAATTGAAGGTTTAAGAAAAATTTCCAGTTTTAACCATCTAGTTGTTCGCCATCTTTTGTGGTTGTTTTGAAAACTTTTTGTTTATGTTTTTAATTTTAGAAAAAACCCTATAGTTGACAGTTTATCATATGTATACTATCAGCATTAAATCCAAACCAAATTTAAGTTAAAGTGGCCTTATTACATAATGAAATCCTGAATTAAAATAAGTTCAAAATAAAGTAACGTAGTTTACGAAAGAAATAGTAACGCATGGCCACCTCGAGTCCGCCCCGGCTCCAAAACCCGCGATCTAGCGACTACCTGCAAAATTTAGCGGAGGGGTGAGTCATCGAGACTGTAACACCCTAAACCCGGCCTAGAAGTTAGGCCCGAATCTGACGTGTCACATTGAAGGAAGTTGAAAAGCTAAGCAATTGTTTAGAAAACTTTTATCGGATTTTTGAACTCTGAGTTCGTTTTTTGTTTGAGAAAAACGCGATTTGCTAAATGACCCTTTAAAAGTTGTTATTATTTTGAAAAAAAACTGTTTTGTTATGAAAGTTGAACTTGCATCGTTGCGTGAACATGATATTTTATAAAACGATTGCTAATGTTTTAAGAAAACCCCGTATTTATAAGTTTAACAGTTATAAATGAAAACATAGAAAAAATAAACCAATGGCCTTATTACAAAATATTAACCCAAAATAAATAATCTTAAAATAAGGTAAAAATCGAAATTACTAAATTTCACGAGTAGTATCTCCGATGTATAGCCACCCCCGAGTCCTCCACGGCTCACAATCCTCTATCGCTGGGAATTACCTGAAACATTTAATAAAAAGAGGGGGTGAGTTTACGAAAACTCAGTGTGTAATTCCCCTTACGAACAAAATCTGGGCCTAAGCCCACAGAAGCACATTGGGCCTTAGCCCTCACAGTACAGAATAGCACAATAACATATGCATGATGATGCAGAACCCATTCCAACCTAAACTTCCATCCTCTATACACCATTGATGGCAGTCATGCTGCTCACCGTCAAAAATTGTGACGGTCACCAGCCGAAATGGCACAAGCCACCGATTATCGAGTTGTGACAGAGTCACCAGGCTGAAATGGCACAAGCCACCAGATTATCAGAATTGTGACATAGTCACCAGGCTGAAATGGCACAAGCCACCAGATACACTTCCCCTTCTATTCATGGCATATTTTCCCCCCATGCAACATGAAATCATGGTGTGAGCATGCAACATATCTCAACATGTATCAAATGCAACATAAACTCCTGTCAAAATAATCGCATAACTATCACAAATACAAATCACTAACCTGATGTCTCGCTTTTACTTACCATATATAGAAGAACAACTAATGCTGTTATTTCGGCATCTCACCGTACATACACATACTTAAAAGTAACCACAAAGAGGTGTGAATATTACACACCTGATAACACTCAACACTACCTACCAAGGGTATTCTCGTAATTGACCTATCAAGGGTATTTCAGTAATTTTGCACCTGTAATGATCTTTTCAAAGGCCTAATGTCGCCCCGAGCGACTCGGCTACCACTTTCGGTCGTTACCGAACTATTGGGTCTAAAACCCGATTTCGGCCCATTCGGGTCCACACGCTCGTGTGGCCCAACTAGCACAAATTTAGCCACAGATATGATATTCACCTAGTCCAGTCTAATATATACTACACAATCATATAATCTACTCATATGGGCCCACGGGCCTATTGGGCCCACTTGGCCCCTATCGGCCCATCGTGGCCCAAACAACATCAACCCACAAGAACACTAATGATGGCCTCAACTATCGCGTCAAAGCCCCCACACGTGCGCTCGCACGCTCGTGTGGCTACTATTACCGTGTGACCGGCATTCGGTATTTGCCGCTCTACAACTAGAGTAGAGAGAATACACACCTGATAAGAATCTGGTGCTAATCCACGCTCCGACCACTCTTGTGCCCAAACGCCAACCAAAGTATATCCTTCCTCCCATCATAGGTAGCTCTATATATAGCCAGCTTCTCACCTTCCTTCTTTGTATCTTTCTGATGTGGGATCCTTCCGCTAGCAGAGTTTAAATCCAACTCAAACTCGACCGTCCAATCCAAAAATAAATACTCCTTGCTGATCCCGAGACTTGAACCTCGGACTTCTTGCCACCGTATGCGCCACCTTGCCACTAGGCCACAAGCTCCTCTTGTGTCTTAAAACATGCCCAACTAAAAATAAGTCTATGGCCAAGGTCTAAATCCATATAATAAAATAATCTAAAAGAAATGCAAGTTCCACGCCTTGAACCTTGGACCTCCTCCCTTCCTTGTGGTGCCACCCCCTTGTCTCTTATGTGGCGTCACTTGCCACTACACCACACACTCCACTTGTGTCATTTTTCTCCACATTTTATTCTTAAAGCCTACTACTAAGTCCCAGGGTTTTATTCACCTAAAACCAAAATTTCCCTAAAGTCAAAGTTTGAACCCGGGACTTCATAGAAGCCCCCTAACCTTCCAACATCCCTCACCTACTAGATCCAACTTGCACTAAAGCCGTTCTCTTATTCCCAAAAATTTTAAACGCTCCTACGCCTAAGGCCCATTGGGCCCAATCCTACTAGGCCTAACTTTGGGATGTTACAAATCTACCCTCCTTAAAGAAATTTCGTCCTCGAAATTTCCAGCTATAGAAACAGTCGCACATCCTAACCTACAACACTACACTCATGCTGCGCACTCTGATTCTAAAACAGTAATACACTTTCTAACTTAAGCTTGCAACCTCTTCACACAACCAAATATCTAATATAGAAGCAAACAGATATTTAACACTCATACATAAAAATTTTTCATTCAAACATCACATCCAAAACATACACAGAATAAATACAGTCATTATAGCATACAATAAGTAAGGGGACTTACGGATTTGGTGCCGGAAACTCGGGTGTCATACTTCCAATAAAGATACTTTTTTTAAACCAAATTTCAAATAACTCTAAAAAAATATTTTCGAACCCATTCCACAGCCGAGTTTTGCAACCCAGGCTCTGATACCATAATTGTAACACCCCAAACCTGGCTTAGAAGTTAGGCCCGAATCTGGCGTGTCACATTGAAGGAAGTTGAAAAGCTAAGCAATTGTTTAGAAAAGTTTTATCAGATTTTTGAACTCCGAGTTCGTTGTTTGTTTGAGAAAAACGCGATTTGCTAAATGACCGTTTAAAAGTTGTTATTATTTTGAAAAAAGCTGCTTTGTTATGAAAGTTTGAACTTGCATCGTTATGTGAACATGATATTTTAGAAAACGATTGCTAATGTTTTAAGAAAACCCCGTATTTATAAGTTTAACAGCTTATAAATGAAAACTTAGAAAAATAAACCAATGGCCTTATTACAAAATATTAACCCAAAATAAATAATCTTAAAATAAGGTAAAAATCGAAATTACTAAATTTCATGAGTAGTATCTCCGATGTATAGCCGCCCCAGTCCTCCACGGCTCCCAATCCTCTATCATTGGGAATTACCCAAACATTTAATAAAAAGGGGTGAGTTTACGAAAACTCAAGTGTGTAATTCCCATACGAACAAAATTTGGGCCTAAGCCCACAGAAGCACATTGGGCCTTAGCCCTCACAAAGATGAGAATAGCACAATAACATATGCATGATGATGCAGTAACCCATTCCAACCTAAACTTCCATCCGCTATACACCATTGATGGCGCTCATGCCGCTCACCGCCGTCGAAAATTGTGACGAAGTCAAGGCCAGGTCAAATGGCACAAGCCACTAGATTATCAGAGTTGTGACAGAGTCACTAGGCTGAAATGGCACAAGCCACCAGATTATCAGAATTGTGACATAGTCACCAGGCTGAAATGGCACAAGCCACCAGATACACTTCCTGTAACACCCCATACCCGAGTCCGAGGCTTAGTCCAGATACGAGAAGTTACTATGCTTGAACTTGCTTAATCAAGTACTTACGGGCTATAAAATTTTGTTCCGAATTAAGAACTTATATTTCTTAATCAACTTGTACTTTTCATGGGCCTACGAGGCCTTAAACTCATGTCCAGTAAACTTTCTAACTCAATCAAAACTTTTCATTGAAACAGGGGTCACACACCCATGTGAGTTGGGACACGCCGTGTAAACCTCGAGACACGCCCATGTCTCCTAACCGTGCTTAAAACTCGAGCTTCTCGCCAAACTTCACACGGCCATGGAACGCCCGTGGTCCCGGCCCGTGTGAAAAACCTTAGCATTCTGACTTATAACACACGGCCATGGCACGCCCGTGGACTTAGACCGTGTTCTACAACTTGATATTCTGACTTAAGGTGCAATGGTGCAGGGTACACACGGCTTAGACACACGCCCGTATGTCCGACCGTATGGGCACTTAGAGGCTATTTACCAAACCAATTGCCACCCTGAAATCAAGAGAAAATTCATACTATCTCAACAACTCAAATCACTACAACTTTAATGAACAATACAACATGCTCCATTGATATCAATAACATACATACTTAGTCAATCTTGGCCAATCATTTAGCCATTTACAAAAGAATAATAATAAACTTGATAGCCCATGCTTTTGCCCTTTCTAAGATATATACTCAAAATGAAATGTTTCCTATACATGTCATACTTAATAAAAACAACTTGGCTATACCGAAATAGCGGTTGATAGTGTGATTCGAGCTCCGACTTCAACGATCCACAAGTTAGCTTGGCGGGACTACATAGAAAGAAATAATAAAAGACGTAAGCATTTAGCTTAGTAAGTTTGCATAATGCACATAGCAACATACTTGCTTAATATAAACCATTTGACATAAACAATGGCACCATAAATTTCAGCTATAAAGCTTACTTACTCATACTTGATTCTTACATATCTCATGAAACTTACTAGTCTCATACTTGAGAGGTAAACAATGTACTGTATCACTTGATCACATTGATCAAAGATACTTTAACATAATAATCATAATCTCGATTCATCATTCATAACATGAATAATACTCATTTTCACTTGATAATAACTTTGCTTACTTAGCTTTCTTTGTTATTTCATTTGAGCTTAACTCGTTTGCCCGATGAATTTATATGAATAACCGAGGATACTAAATCTCATCTAAATTTCGAGGCCATGACTTAACATGGACTTATACGAAGTCTTTCTTGTTCTCACCAATGCCATGCCTTAACTTGGACTTATATGGGATCTCTTTCTCTTGATAACTTTTCAATGCCAAGCTTGCCTTGGTCTTACATGATAACTTGTTCAATGCCAAGCTTGCCTTGGACTTACATGATAACTTACTCAATGCCAAGCTTGCCTTGGACTTACATGATAACTTACTCAATGCCAAGCTTGCCTTGGACTTACATGATATCTTATTCAATGCCAAGCTTGCCTTGGACTTACATGATATCTTGCTTGCTTGCCGATGCCATGCCTCGGCTTGGTCTTATATAGACTTTCTTATTTCATGTGGTAGATCGAGTATCCTAAGTTATTCAACTTCAATCGGGGCTTTCTCATGCTTGATCTCATTAATTTCTTTGTTTAACATAACATTAAACGTTTTTCATAATAACATTGTAGATTATACTAAGCAATTCAATGATATAAATCATAAAGCTTAGAAATCATACAAACTTACCTCAATATACAAAATGTATGTAGATATGCAATTTAGTCCTCGATTTTGTCCTTGCCTCAGTTTCGATCTGGGCTTCATTTTTCTTGATCTATAGTCATAAATAGATCATTTAATACTCACATTGACTAAATTGACTCTTAACTCATACTTTGGCAAAATTACTATTTTGCCTCTATACTTACTCATTTTTGCACTTTTGCCCCAAGGCTCGTAAAATAATTTTCATTCAACTTTCTTAGACTACGTGCTTAGCTGATTCATTTTCTCTACTATAGCCATTATCAATTCTCATTATTTCTAATAGGTATGACTAATTTCAAAACTTTTACAAACTAGTCCCTATGCTCATTTTTCATGAAATTCACTTAGAAAAAGATGTTTATCTAACATCAAACTCTCATAAACTTCCATAAAACATCATTTAGCATGCATGTCATTCATGGGTAGATTTTTGAACATGCATCTTAGCTCATTTTATAGCTAAAAATAGCTAATTCATAATACGAGGACTTCAAAAACACGAAGAATATTAAAATCGGGACTAAGATGAACTTACTAGCAAGCTTGAAAGATGAGCAAACCCTAGCTATGGTTTCTTTGAAAATTTCGGCAATGAGGAAGAAGATGATAATGATTTTTGTCATCTTTTTCCTTTATTAATCATTTAATAGGTAAATGACCAAAATGCCCTTCTCTTAAAAATATCACCATTTACTAACTCATGTCCAATTTTGTCCAAAAATTATGATTTGGGCAAATTGCTATTTAAGGACTTATAATTGCTATTCTAGAGCTATTTAATACAAAATGCTTCTAGAAACTCACATTTTACAATTTTTGCAATTTGGTCCTTTTTGACCATTCAACTTCAATTTAGCAAAATTGCTTCATGAAACTTTCACACTAACATACAAACATGGCATGAACCTTAAAAACTCATAAATTCACCTCGGGTTCGTGGTCTCGCACCACTATTCTGACTAGGCCCTAAATCGGGCTGTTACACTTCCCCTTCTATTCATGGCATATTTTCCCCTCATGCAACATAAAATCATGGTGTGAGCATGCAACATATCTCAACATGTATCAAATGCAACATAAACTCCTGTCAAAATAATCGCATAACTATCACAAATACAAATCACTAACCTGATGTCTCGCTTTTACTTACCATATATAGATGAACAACTAATACCGTTATTTCGGCATCTCACCGTACATACACATACTTAAAAGTAACAACAAAGATGTCTGAATATTACACACCTGATAACGCTCAACACTACCTACCAAGGGTATTCTCATAAATTACCTATCGAGGGTATTTTAGTAATTTTGCACCTGTAATGATCTTTTCGAAGGCCTAATGTCGCCCTACTTTCGGTAGTTACAGAACTATTGGCCCTAAAACCCGATTTCGGCCCATTCGGGCCCACACGCTCGTGTGGCCCAACTAGCACAAATTTAGCCACAGATATGAGATTCACCTAGTCCAGTCTAATATATACTACACAATCATACAACCTACTCATATGGGCCCACGGGCCTATTGGGCCCACTTGGCCCCTATCGGCCTAAACAACATCAACCCACAAGAACACTAACGATGGCCTCAACTATCGCGTCGAAGCCCCCACACGTGCGCTCGCACGCTCGTGTGGCTACTATCGTCGTGTGACCAGCATTCGGCATTTGCCGCTCTACAACTAGAGTAGAGAGAATACACACCTGATAAGAATCTGGTGCTAATCCGCGCTCCGACCACTCCTGTGCCCAAACGCCAACCAAGGTATATCCTTCCTCCCATCATAGGTAGCTCTATATATAGCCAGCTTCTCACCTTCCTTCTTTGTATCTTTCCGATGTGGGATCCTTCTGCTAGCAGAGTTTAAATCCAACTCAAACTCTGACCGTCCAATCCGCAAAATAAATACTCCCTTGCTGATCCCAAGACTTGAACCTCAGACCTCTTGCCAGCTGTAACGCCACCTTGCCACTAGGCCACAAGCTCCTCTTGTGTCTTAAAATATGCCCAACTAAAAATAAGTCTATGGCCAAGGTCTAAATCCATATAATAAAATAATCTAAAAGAAATGCAAGTTCCACGCCTTGAACCTTGGACCTCATTCCTTCCTTGTGGCGTCACCCCCTTGTCTCTTATGTGGCGTCACTTGCCACTACACCACACACTCCACTTGTGTCATTTTCCTCCACATTTTATTCTTAAAGCCTACTACTAACTCCCAGGGTTTTATTCACCTAAAACCAAAATTTCCCTAAAGCCAAAGTTTGAACCCGGGACTTCATAGAAGCCCCCTAACCTTCCAAAATCCCTCACCTACTAGATCCAACTTGCACTAAAGCCGTTCTCTTATTCCCAGAAATTTTAAACGCTCCTACGCCTAAGGCCCATTGGGCCCAATCCTACTAGGCCCAACTTTGGGATGTTACAGAGACCTAGTGTGTAAATCCCCTTTATAACGCAATAGGGCCTTAAGCCCACAAATGCACATTGGGCCTCACCCCGCACAGTTTACCATATGAACAATGTATGCAATGCAACCCCGCCCAACCTAAATTTTCCATCCTCTACACACCAGTATCATCCAAACACCCGTGGCATTATGCCACTGTGGTTCTAGACCACCGTGATCTCAGATCACTCGTGAAAAAGTCACTAAAATAATAAACGTGGGGCCAACCCACTGTGGTCTTAGACCACCGTGACAATCTCTGATAAATTTATGTATACGTAGGGCCAACCCACAGTGGTCTTAGACCACCAAGACAAGTCATTGATTCATGTTTACGTGGTTTCAACCACCGTGGTTCTTAAACCACTCGTGACAGTAGTCACTTCATTAACACTTCCCCTTTCAGTCAATCCCAAGCCCATGCTCATTATATCATACTAAAAATGAATGCACATACTATCAATGTGTAACAGGTAATCATTTCATATATGTATATCATTGAATATCGTCATAGCGAAACTTACTGGTGTCTCTAACCTTACCTACTTGGGTATCTCGACTATCAAGCAGTCGTTTCGGCTTTTAGCCAACACAATTAAAGAAAACACAAGTAGTAAAGAAACGTGTAAGTATTACACACCTGATAAAGCTCAACACTAAACCCTCTACGTCAACACTCTCCCTATCAGGAACAACGGCTATTTGTCTAACCCGGGTAGACGTCGGCTCTCTACCACAGCCCGGCGGAAAATCCCGAACCGCCGACACAGCACGCCTCTTAAACTTAGGTGTGGGAATTACGAATACACTCCCCTCTTTGGTTTGACTTACACTTGCATCCATGGAGAGACTTGATCAGGAGATTGGGTTAAGGCAACGAACAACGAAGAGAGAAAGTAGTCGTATAGGACTAGAGAAAAACTTCTTACCTTGATCCACGGAATCCAAACGCTAGAAGGCTTGGCCTATGGAACCGAATGAGTCCCTATATAGCATCAATGTTAGAATTGATTCCCCAAAACCAAACAAAGGAAACGGCCTTTCGGCCAAACAAACGAGAAAAACCCCTTACTACTCATCCAACCAACATCCATACTTACCAGATACTTCCCCAAATGCAAGCTAAACGAAGAAGAGAAGATGAGAGTGAGTCTCTCTACATTCGGCCAAAATCCCAAAAACAACGAGTCAACACCTTTGGTTAATCGCAACAATAAAAGAGAAAATGAAAAGAAAGAAAGAAAATCAGAGAAGAAGAATCCTTACCGAAACAAGGAGATGCCAATAGGAAAGGCTATATTCGGCTTCTGGCAAAACAATAGAAGAATGTCTTCAGTTGACACAACGAAAGGTTCGGCTTCCACAAAATACGAATACAGAAGAGAGAAGAGGAAGTAAAGATAGAGAATCAAGATTCGACTAAAGCACTTACCCAAAAGGAACGATTCTAATCAGCAACTAGGGAGGTTCGGCTATGGAGACGAAGAAATTAGCCAAAGGTGGAAAAGAAAGAAAGAAAGCACAGATGACAACTCTGAGATTCGGCTTTTACCAAAGTGACAAGAAGGATAAGAAAAGAGGTCAAAGGGGTTGCGGTTTAGGTAGAAAAAGAGAAGAATCAAAGCTTGAAAATGCCAAAAGAAAAGAGAGAGTTTCTAGAATAGATTTAGCTAACACTGCACTCAAAATGACCACATCAAGAAAACGGCACTCCCCTCTTCTCTAATGACCGAAATTACTCACCAATGCCTAAGCACCCAAAAGGAAATTCGTCCCTACCTAACCCAAACCAAAACTGCACATGCACTTCCCCCACACTTCCCTTATTCGGCCAACCTCTCTCCCTCTCTCCACATCCCACAAATTCCTCCACCTTTCACTCTCCACTCCCCATTTCAAATATGTTGACCGATTCTTACTCCTCCAACACCTCTCCTTCTTCCAATTCAAATATGTTGACCCATTCCACAACTATCATGCAGAGTCTTGGCCGAATCCACCTCTTCTCCATCCTTATCAAAATAAAAACCCCAAAAATGCAAGTCGAGAGATTCGAACTGCTCGCTCCCTTCTCCTCTAAGCTCCCTTGAGGCGCCATCCCCTTGCTTCCTAGACGTCACTTACAACTCTTCCACACCCTTTTTGTGTCATCAACCACACACAAATATACATGAGACCTACCCCTTCAAGTTTCCCCCTAAAGTGCCTTAAAACAAAAATTTAACCAAGACTCCGGCTCAAACCCGAGCCTTCCTAAGACCCCCAATCACATCCAAATAGCAAGCAGAACTAGCCAAACACACAGAAACATGAAATGTAGAACCCCCTAACTTGGGATGTTACAGTTCTACCCCCTTAAAGAAATTTCGGCCTCGAAATTTACCTGTTCAAAAGAGGTGAGGGTATTGCTGTCGCATCACATCTTCCGGCTCCCACGTGGCTTCCTCTGCACCATGATTTCGCCATAAGACTTTGACCAATGGAACTGATTTCTCCTCAATATCTTAACGTCTCGGCCTAAGATCTCGTGACCGTTCTTCCTCAAAAGACAAGTCGTCTTACCTCCATCTCTCCATCGCACTATGAGACCTGATCCGAACGGTAGAGCGCCTCAACATCGAGACATGGAACACATCATGTATTTGTTTCAATTCTGAAGGTAACTAAAGCTGATAAGCTACTTGTCCCACACGTTTCAATACCCGATAAGGCCCGATGAACCTGGGGCTCAACTTCCCCTTTCGTCCAAACCTCAGAACCTTCTTCCAAGGTAAGTCCTTCAGAAAGACTCGATCACCCACCAAAAATTCTATTTCCTTACGCTTTAGATCTGCATACGATTTCTGTCTATCGAAAGCTTCTTTCAACCGAGCCTGAATCAACTTAACCTTCTCCTCCGTCTCTGAGATCAATTTCGACCCAACAATCGCCGCCACCCAACTCGCCCAAAGCAGTAGGGGTGCGACACTTCTCACCATACAACGCTTCATAAGGTGCCATCCAATGCCGGATTGGTAATCGTTGTTATATGCAAATTTCCGCCAACGGTAGAAAATCCTCCCAACTACCCCTAAAATCGATAACACAACCTCTCAACATATCTTCCAAGATTTGAATTACCTCTCTCGGTGACCATCACCGAGGATGAAACACTATACTGAAGTCCAATCATGTACCCAACGCCTGATGCAACGCCTTCCAGAATCGCAATGTAAACCTAGGGTCTCTGTCGATATGATAGACACCGGTACTCCATGTAATCTCACAATTTCTACGCTACATACAAATTTTAGCTAATCTCTCAGAACGAGTAGTCAACACGAACCGGTATGAAGTGAGCAGACTTCGTCAACCGATCGACAATTACCCACACTGAATCTTTCTTTGTAGGCGTAAGAGGTAGCCCACTAACAAAGTCCATCGTTATCCTCTCCCATTTCCACAGTGGAATCTTTACCAGCTGTAGTAATCCTGAAGGCAGCTGATGTTCCGCTTTCACCTGCTGACACATCAAGCACTTGCTCACAAACTCGGTAACTTCCCGCTTTAGACCTGGCCACCAAAACTGTTCACGCAGATCTCGATACATCTTACTCCCACCAGGATGCATAGCGTATGGACTACTATGCGTTTCTCAGAGAATCTTCTCGCCTTAACTCGGAATCCTTGGCATACAAGCCTTTCCACGAAAGCACAAAACCTCATCATTGTTCAAACTGAAATCTTTCGCCTCACCCCTTGCCACTAATTGGAACTTAGAACTTAACGATTCATCCGACAACTACTTCTCTTTAATTTGACTGACCCAAGAGGGCTTCACTTGGAGTTCAGCTAGCAGACTTCCATCATCATACAAGCTGAGATGAGCAAACATTGCTCTTAAATCTGATATCACCTTCCGACTTAACGCATCCGCCACCATGTTAGCTTTACCCGGGTGATACTCAATCGAACAGTTGTAATCTTTCAATAGTTCAATCCACCTCCGCTGCCTTAAATTCAACTCCTTCTGGGTAAGGAGATATTTTAGGCTCTTATGGTCGGTGTAGATAATGGACTTCTCCCCATACAGGTAGTGTCTCCAAATCTTCAGAGTGAATACTACCGCAGCTAACTCCAAATCATGCGTGGGATAGTTTATCTCATGCAGTCTCAACTGCCGAGACGCATATGCTACCACCTTCCCTTCCTGCATCAACACACATCCCAACCCCGTGTGCGATGCGTCGCAGTAGACGACAAACTCCATTCCAGCTACAGGCTGAATCAGCACTGGTGCTTCAGTTAGAATTCTCTTCAACTTCTCAAAACTTTCCTGCTGTTTATCTGACCATACAAACGGTACCCCTTTTCCATAACAACTTGGTTAAAGGTGCCGCAATCAAGGAAAATCCCTCCACAAATCTTCTGTAGTATCCTGCCAACCCAAGAAAACTTCAAATTTCTCAGCATAGCTTTTGGCGGCTTCCACTCCGCAATGCCTTTGATCTTTCAGGGATCAACCCTTATTCCTTCGGCAGAAACAACATGCCCTAATAAGGTAACTTCCTTTAGCCAAAATTCACACTTGCTAAATTTGGCATACAGCTGTTTCTCTCTTAATACTTGCAGAACAACCCGAAGATACACATCATGCTCTTCTTTCGTTCTTGAGTAAATCAAGATATCGTCTATGAACACCACAATAAATCGGTCGAGATAGGGTTGGAACACCCAGTTCATCATATCCATAAACGTAGCTGGTGCATTTGTCAACCCAAACGACATCACCAAAAACTCGTAGTGACCATAACGAGTTCGAAAGGCTGTCTTATGGATATCTGCCTCCTTTACCTTAAGCTGATGATTACCTGACCTCAAATCTATCTTCGAGAAGACTGAAGCCCCTTTGAATTGATCGAACAAATCATCAATCCTCGGCAGCGGGTACTTGTTCTTAATCGTCAACTTGTTCAATTGCCTGTAGTCAATGCACATCCGCATTGACCCATCCTTCTTCTTAACAAACAATACCGGCGCTCCCCATGGAGACACACTTGGTCGGATAAAACCCCGATCCAACAATTCTTGAATCTGGGCTTTAAGTTCCACCAGCTCTTTTGGTGCCATCCTAAATGGAGCAATGGACACTGGTGCTGTTCCCGGAAAAAGGTCAATGCCAAACTCCACCTCGTGATCCGGAGGTAACCTTAGAAGCTCTTCTGGAAAAACATCAGAGAATTCCTTCACCGCTCTAACATCATTTACAGTCAACTCCTTGACTTCCAGCGCACTAATGAAAGCTAAGAATGCTCCACACCCTTTTCTCACCATCCTCTCAGCCTTGAGAGCAGACACCACATTAGCCAAATAATTTCTTCTTTCGCCTATTACTAACACCTCATTATCCTCGGTAGTCTTCAACACCATACGCTTAGCGGCACAATCCAAATTTGCTCGATACTTCACTAGCCAGTCCATGCCTAAGATCAAGTCAAACTCGCCGAACGGAAGTTCCATCAAATCAGCCGAAAAAATTATCCCTTGTACTTCTAAAGGCACATTCCTAAAGAGTTTGTTCACCACTACAGATTGTCCTAAAGGGCTAAGAATAGTCATCTCTCTAGAAGCAGTCTCAGATTCTATGTTCAAATTTCTAGACACAATAATAGCGACATAAGAATGCGTAGACCCAATATCAATCAATGCAGTAAAAGGTAAACCAAAAATAAGGAACGTACCAGTTGTGACGTTAGGTGCATCACCCTCCTCTCGGCGTCTAGCTGCATAAACTAGCCCAAAGTTGTCTCATCTGTATTCCCAAAGACCTCCTGCCCGTGCCCCACGCCGGCCCAAAACCATTTCCACCCCTAGCAGGACCACGACCTCTCCGTGGTTGCTTGACTACCTCTTCCAGTCCGAGCATAATTCGACCCACTAACCGTGCTCGCTTGTCTCTTGCGATGACATCCCTACCCGATGATCAACTGATCCACACCTGAAACATCTATTACTTCTTGCCCAGCACTCTCCCAAGTGAATCTTCCCACATGTAGCACACTGTTGAGGCCGTCCAACTACGACAGGCCTCGCAACTCGACTCGACCGATCCAACCTAGGCCTCTTTTGAAAATTCCCAGCAGACCCTGACAACCCAAAATTCTTTTTATTCCTACCCTTGTCCCCCTCTTGATTCTGCCTTCCAGATCGCTTCACCTCTTCGGCTATCTTAGCCTTCTCAACCAAAACAGCAAACTCTCTTTCCCATTGCGGAGCTATCAAGACTTTCAAACTCATCTCTCGCACCATCCTCAAATCAGACACAACGCTCGTGATCTATTGCAACAATACCCTGCATACCGGCTAGACATAAGAACTCCGCCTCATACTCAAAGAATCGATTTATTCCTCTCGACCAGGTTTAGAAACACCTTTCTCTGAGCATCCACATAGCTCGACCCAATATACTTTCCTTGAAATGCTGACTTGAAGAAGTCCCAAGTAATGCGGTCAGCTGTTGTACCTTCCCTTACCGTGAGCCACCACTGATATGCCTCATCTCAGAGAAGAGACACCACCCCTATCAATTTCTCCTCAGTAGTGCACACCAAGATCATCCATAATGCGCTCAACCGCTTCTAACCAAGATCACCACGTTAGGAGCTACACCGAAATGCCCCTAAACATTTCAGCCCCATTGGCTCGAAGTCACTCCGACACAGATTTTTGAGCTACTGATCCCAAGCTCGCTCTAGCAACTCGTTCTAAAACACGTAACATAGCTTGAGATACAAAGATCGCTCTCACCGCTTTGATATCAAATTTCTGCAAGGCCGCGCAACTAGTGATGCTGGCACTTCACCCTCCGGCTCATGCCCTGATTCCAAAGGTTCAGACCCAACACCCCGGCCTCTACCACAGCCGCGCATACCACGTCCACGTCCTCTAGCGTTCATGACTACCGATTCGACTTAACTGATTACAAGTTTTATGAATTAGCAATTTATTCCACTTGTTTTGTTAATGATATTTTATGAGTTAGATCTAATAGTGGTTCTCGCAATCGTATGTCTAAAGGTCTCATCTCTAAGATTTGATCTCTTAATACTAATAATCCAAAAGATAATCTTTTCATACAGATTAACCAATATTCGTAAGACTTACTGTGCGGATCGGTCAGGTTTGAGACTCAGGTGCCATGCTAAAAAACATTTTTTTCTTTTTTTATTTTTTTTTAACTTTTTCTAAATCAACTTTTGAAAACATTTTTGAACCTCATACCCACAGCCGAGTTTTTGAAACCTAGGATCTGATACCACAATTGTAACACCCCAAACCCGGTCAATACGTTACGACCAAATCTAGTTTGTTACAGGAAAGGTAGTTTTGAAAACGTTTAACAGAACATCGTCTCTTGAAAAAAAAACTTTTCGCTAGTGATTCCATTACGGATAATTTACAATTCTGTTGGGAATATATTACCAACTTTTAATAAAAATAGCTAGGAGTTAAAAAGGAATGCGTTTATTCATAAAAATCAGACTTAGGAAATTTCGGTAATGTGATATTTTGAAACCATAAATTGAAGGTTTAAGAAAAATTTCCAGTTTTAACTATCTAGTTGTTCGCCATCTTTTGTGGTTGTTTTGAAAACTTTTTGTTTATGTTTTTAATTTTAGAAAAAACCCTATAGTTGAAAGTTTATCATATGTATACTATCAGCATTAAATCCAAACCATATTTAAGTTAAAGTGGCCTTATTACATAATGAAATCTTGAATTAAAATAAGTTCAAAATAAAGTAACGTAGTTTACGAATGAAATAGTAACGCATGGCTACCTCGAGTCCGCCCAGGCTCCAAAACCTGTGATCTAGCGACTACCTGCAAAATTTAGCGAAGGGGTGAGTCATCGAGACTCAGTGTGTAAATCCCCTTTATAACGCAATAGGGCATTAAGCCTACAAATGCACATTGGGCCTCAGCCCGCACAATTTAGCATATGAACAATGTATGCAATGCAACCTCGCCCAACCTAAATTTTCCATCCTCTACACACCAGTATCATCCAAACACCCGTGGTATTATGCCACTGTGGTTCTAGACCACCGTGATCTCAGATCACTCGTGACAAAGTCACTAAAATAATAAACGTGGGGCCAACCCACTGTGGTCTTAGACCACCGTGACAATCTCTGATAAATTTATGTATACGTGGGGCCAACCCACTGTGCTCTTAGACCACCAAGACAAGTCACTGATTCATGTTTACGTGGTTTCAACCACCGTGGTTCTTAAACCACTCGTGACAATAGTCACTTCATTAACACTTCCCCTTTCAGTCAATCCCAAGCCCATGCTCATTATATCATACTAAAAATGAATGCACATACTATCAATGTGTAACAGGTAATCATTTCATATATGTATATCATCGAATATCGTCATAGCAGAACTTACAGGTGTCTCCAACCTTACCCACTTGGGTATCTCGACTATTAACCAGTCGTTTCGGCTTTTAGACAACACAATTAAAGAAAACACAAGTAGTAAAGAAACGTGTAAGTATTACACATCTGATAACGCTCAACACTAAACCCTCTACGTCGACACTCTCCCTATCAGGAACAACGGCTATTTGTCTAACTCCAGCAGACGTCGGCTCTCTCCACACCACACGACGAGAAAAATCTCGAATCGCCGACACAAAGACGCCTCTTAAACTTAGGTGTGGGAATTACAGATACACTCCCCTCCTTGGTTTGACTTGCACTTGCATCCATGGAGAGACTTGATCAGGAGATTGGGTTAAGGCAATGAACAACGAAGAGAGAAAGTAGTCGTATAGGACTAGAGAGAAACTTCTTACCTTGATCCACGGAATTCGAACACTAGAAGGCTTGGCCTATGGAACCGAATGAGTCCCTATATAGCATCAATGTTAGAATCGATTCCCCAAAACCAAACAAAGGAAACGGCCTTTCGGCCAAACAAACGAGAAAAACCCCTTACTACTCATCCAACCAACATCCATACTTACCAGATACTTCCCCAAACGCAGGCTAAACGAAGAAGAGAAGATGAGAGTGAGTCTCTCTACATTCGGCCAAAATCCCAAAAACAACGAGTCAACACCTTTGGTTAATCGCAACAGTAAGAGAGAAAAAGAAAAGAAAGAAAGAAAATCCGAGAAGAAGAATCCTTACCGAAACAAGGAGATGCCAATAGGAAAGGCTATATTTGGCTTCTGGCAAAACAATAGAAGAATGTCTTCAGTTGACACAATGAAAGGTTCGGCTTCCACAAAATACAAATTCAGAAGAGAGAAGAGGAAGTAAAGATAGAGAATCAAGATTAGGCTAAAGCACTTACCCAAAAGGAACGATTCCAATCAGCAACTAAGGAGGTTCAGCTATGGAGACGAAGAAATTGGCAAAAGGTGGAAAAGAAAGAAAGAAAGCACAGATGACAACTCTGAGATTCGGCTTTTACTAAAGTGACAAGAAGGAGAAGAAAAGAGGTCAAATGGGTTGCGATTTAGGTAGAAAAAGAGAAGAATCAATGCCTGAAAATGCCAAAAGAAAAGAGAGAGTTTCTAGAATAGATTTAGCTAACACTACACTCAAAATGACCACTTCAAGAAAACGGCGCTCCCCTCTTCTCTAATGACCGAAATTGCTCACCAATGCCTAAGCACCCAAAAAGAAATTCGGCCCTACCTAACCCAAACCAAAACCGCACATGCACTCTCCCCACACTTCCCTCATTCGGCCAACCTCTCTCCCTCTCTCCATATCCCACAAATTCCTCCACCTTTCACTCTTCACTCCCCATTTCAAATATGTTGACCGATTCTTACTCCTCCAACACCTCTCCTCCTTCCAATTCAAATATGTTGACCCATTCCACAACTATCATGCAGAGTCTTGGCCGAATCCACCTCTTCTCCATCCTTATCAAAATAAAAACCCCCCAAAAATGCAAGCTGAGAGATTCGAACCTGCTCCCTTCTCCTCTAAGCTCCCCTTGAGGCGTCATCCCCCCTTGCTTCCTAGGCGTCACTTACAACTCTCCCACACCCCTTTTTGTGTCATCAACCACACACAAATATACATAAGACCTACCCCTTCAAGTTTCCCCCTAAAGTGCCTTAAAACAAAAATTTAACCAAGACTCCGGCTCGAACCCGAGCCTTCCTAAGACCCCCAATCACATCCAAATAGCAAGAAGAACCAGCCAAACACACAGAAACATGAAATGCAGAACCCCCTAACTTGGGATGTCACAAAGCTTGCAAAGAAGCCCTGGAGGACTTTTCAAAGTTGCATTCAACCCCCTCCAAATATAGTGGCTTTGTAGATTTGCCCCATGCCATATTTAGCAAAGTTGAAGCCATCAACTTTGCCACATAGATGGCCGGACAAGGGAGGGCTCTTTGGCTGATGGGATTTACTATTTTTAGTAGCCACATTCAGCTATAAATACCACCCTTGGCTGATCATTCAAATCATCCCTCAAGCCTCCAACATTCTCCTCTCTCACTTTCTCTCAACTCCCATTTTCCATTTTCCCTTTTTGTGTTCTTGTGCCGATTTATCCTCTTGGAAAAGAGGTGTTTTCCCTGCCATTTGGAGCAGCAATTGGAGTGTTCATAAGCCACCTTGATAGCCGAGGACAACGGAGAACAAAGAACGGAACAGTCAGACAAGCCGCGGAGAAACACCGGATTTGTTCTCTTGTTCCTTGTCTCTTTAAATTTCGTTGTTGTTTTGACAAACATGTTTATGAATATTTATGATATTGAAATGGTTAATTTAATCAGCTTAGCTTGAATTTAATTCGTGTTGGGTTGATTGCATTTCGTCCTCTTAAATTATTAAAATTGTGTTTATACTATTAAAAGGCCTCGGTAAAATGCTTGATTAAGTAAAATCATGTTTAAGTTATCTGGCATTATAATTTTTTAGATAGCTAATGAATTAATTATTTAAACGCATTGAAATTTTAATTAATGGACACAATACTTAATCTGTGCATGTTGAATTCTTCTAAGGTAGCTGAAGACTAAATTAGCATTGTATTTGGCGATACATATGCCTTGCATAACTTGCAAGATTTTTTTATGATTAAATTGTTTCAAGGTAAAAATACTTTGTTACCTCACATGATCTTTTATATGTTTATTAGGTTGAATTAATCGGTTGAATCACATAGGGATATGCGAGAGATTGTTTAATTTAATAAGTATGTATGTGCAATAACATGTTTACTCTTAGAAGTTTGTTTAATCGATCGAATTTGCATAGAAATATGTACAAGAGATGAATGGATTTTTATTTGTAAATATGTTCATAAGTTAGCAAATTACCGAGTTGCCATGTTTTAACAGGTACAAACACAAGTTTAATAATTCTAAGGTAAGAAATGTGATTAATCCAACACAATTATGTCATCTTGATTAAAATCGGCTTTTGAAATCGTGCATTAGAACTTTGTTTTATTTTATTTTACTTTGTTTTTCCTTTAGTTTTTAAATATTTCTTAAATCCAAATATTTTTCCTTTACCAAAGTGTTTGAAAACATTTTCATAAATAGTTCTTTTACAAATCTGTGTAAGAATGATAACTCGACATTTACTTGTCACTTTATTACTTGTTACGATTGTGTACACTTGCACATTTCCACCATTCCAAGTTTTTGGCGCCGTTGCCGGGGACTGTTTTAAAAGACATTATTTGTGAGATTGTTAATTTTGCATTTTTGTCTCTTTTTTTTTCTGTTTAATTTTAATTCCATTTTTTTGTGTTTGTTTCAGAGTATTTGTCAAATTATTGACTTACTTCCTATAAACCCTGAAATTGAAAGGACTTTCTGGCAAAGGAGAAGACAAGCGAACCAAAGAAGGACCGAAGATATGAATTTCGAAAATCCAAACCAAAATCCAGGAGGAACATTCGCTTATAATACTCACAATCCGATCATTCTTGCCAATGATAGAAACTGTGCCATTCAACAATATGCCATTCCTCTATTCAACGAGCTCAATCCGAGTATTAAGAGACCTGAAATTGAGGCACAACAATTCGAGCTGAAGCCGGTCATGTTCCAAATGTTGCAAAATATGGGTCAATTTAGTGGGATTCCTAATGAAGATCCACATCTTCATCTTCGGCTATTCATGGAAGTGAGTGACTCATTTAAACTAGTCGAAGTGACTGAAGACGCCTTGAGACTAAGATTATTTCCATACTCCTTAAGAGATAGAGCACAAGCGTGGTTGAACTCCCTACCGTCTGGTTCCATAACTACATGGCAAGAGTTGGTTGAACGTTTCTTAATGAAATATTTCCCTCTATCTTTAACCGCCAAGATCTGATATGAAATCACTTCATTTTAGCAACTTGATGAAGAATCTTTATATGAGGCATGGGAGTAGTTTAAAGAGTTATTACGTAAGTGCCCTCATCACGGTATTCCTTACTGCGTTCAAATAGAGACTTTCTATATTGGTCTCAATATTCATACTAGAATGATGGTGGATGCTTCGGCAAACGGAGCCCTTATTTCTAAGTCTTATAACGATGCTTATGAGATTATTGAAAGAATTGCCAACAATAACTTTCAGTGGCTAACCAACCGAGCAAATTTCGTAAAGACGAGCAAATAGAGTACATGAAGCGGACACACTTGCTTCTTTGGCACCCAGTATCCTCTATGTCTTCTATGCTTAAGAACATAATCATTAATGGTTTCAATGGTAATCTGTCAGTGAGCAAAATAAACCAGTTCGAGAATATTTCTTGTGAATATCGTGGAGATGGCCATTTCTTTGAAAATTGCCCATCGAATCAAGAGTCAGATTATTACATAGGAAATCAGAATTGGAATGGTCCACAATCAAATTTTTACAACTCTTCATGGAAGAATCATCCAATTTCTCCATTGAGTAATCAATGGGCGGACCATAGCGACTCTGTTATGCCATTTTGACCAAATTATCCATTAGAATATTCTCAACAAGTGCAAAAACCCACACCAACTGAATCTTCAAGTAATCTTGAGAATTTGCTGAAGGCGTACATAGCGAAGAATGATGAACTAATCCAAAGCCAAGCAGCAACATTGAAGAACTTAGGAAACCAAGTGGGACAGCTAGCCAATGAGCTCAAAAGAAGACCCCAAGGTATTTGGCCAAGTGATACAAAAAATCTGAGAAGCACGGGCAAAGAGCATTGCAAAATCGTCACTTTACAAAATGGGAATACATGGGAACCCAAAACTGTCAAGGTTGAAGATAAGCCTGTTGTAGCTCAAGACAAAGAGGAAGTTCAACCAAGTGTTGAAACTCCCAGTATCACGTAAGTCGATTCAGTGATTTTTGATGAGGTAAACTCTAAACCAGTTAGTTCTGATTATCTAACAAATTGTGTCGATGCAAAAAAATTTCCACAGAAGAGTTGTCTGGTTAAAGCTAAGATTCCACCATTGCCATATCCTCAACGATTCCAGAAGCAGCAATGAGATACTCAGTTGAAAGAAATTTTTGATGACAAGGTGACTTTTAATGACTTCGATCATCGCTAAATCCCTGCATGTAGTTGAAGACTGCTCGCTATTTTTTAAGATGGAATCATCGCTTCTACAGAGCCGGAGCTCAATTCTATAAATGATCCGTTAGAATGTATTCGCGCTAGCAGATTCGCCAAGTGATGATGAAGACGAGGAATGTTTGGCTTTGTTAGAAGCTAAAACGAAGGATTCACTCGTGAAGTTCCACCGAATCATTAGAGTTATTATCTCGAGAGTACGCACAACCAAAAGTGTTGATTGAAGAGCCACCAAATTGGAATCAAGACTTTGCCTCCTCATTTGAAATATGATTGTTTGGGTTTATCTCCATTTTTACCTATCATGATTTCAGTTGAGTTCACCAAGAATCAAGAAGAAGAGTCATTTGTTGTTTTGGAAAAGCACAAGAAGGGTGTCGGATGGATTATTGCAGATATTCGAGTCACGGCTTGAGGATTTGTAGGAATTACAGAAGTTAAATAAGGCCACCGGAAAAGATCATTACGGATTTTCTTTTCCTAATAAGATGTTGGACAGATTTGATGGGAAAGAATATGATTACTTCCTAGATGGTTATGGTTGGTATGACAAATGGCCATTTGACACCACCATAGCCAATGACGATCCTGAATAAAATGGAGGGAGTTCTATTCACTTTCTCTATCGTTATTTTATATTTTTAGTTTTTTTTCTCATTTGAATAAAATGGTAGACTTCTTTGCTTCATTACATTAATTAAAACTCTATCTAGGAGATTAGGACTTAAGCGGGACCATCTGTGACCCCTCCAGTCTTTCCTGGGAGTTTAATTTAATGTAATTTTTCAAAAAAAATATTTTTCTAAGTAGCCCAAAGAATTTAAGTATTTGTTTTGTTAAATAAAGGGTCAATTTTTAACCCAAGCACTAATTTCTTTGAGTTTTTTTCAAAGATATAGGAGCTTAGGATCCAAAAAGGAGTTGCCATTGGGCTTAAGACACTACTAAGAAGGGAAATATTCAACCCTTTCCCACACAAACCTATAGCCCTTGCCTTGCTCCACCACCACTCCCAAGTAGCCCAATTGTGCATCTCATTTAATCCCTTAATGTTGCAGCCCTTAAATCCCTGAATCACCACCCCAAACACTTTCATTCAAAGTTACCAACTACCGCACCCAAACTATCCTTAAAACCGCCACCCTCTTCAACTCTAAACCTTACCCTCAGCTACTCACCCACTTGCCCAAAACTGAAACCACCCTTAACAAATTTCCTAAGTTCGACACTGAGAGTCCCTTTATCTAGCACCATTCCACGAAGTGAACAGTTTGGTATAATGGTTATGCTGCAACACCTGTAGTTACAGTAACAAGATTACTGGAGATATTAAAAAATACGGGATGACTCAATCAGATATGCATTTAAAATATATATTTCATAACCCGTTTATTTTTGTGCCTGAATTTCCAAACTTTATACTCAAACCATGGACTCCAATGTCGAGAAAGGAAAAAGATGAGTCAAATTCTGAGGGATCTAAAAATAAATAAAAAGGGGGGATCTTTACTTTATTTCTTTTTCTTTCCTAGGTTATTTAATATTTTAGGATTAGGTTAATTAGGAATTTTTATTTGTGCACAATAAAACAAGAGATAGGAATCATGAATAAAATCTGAACAAGTCACAAAGGCTAAAGTGTGGCAATAGGTATATACATGCCTAGGATTGGATTTAGAAAGAACCTGGTACTTAAGCAGTCAATTTGACTCACCTCCTCTTTTCTAAATATCCTACCTGGTGTATAGTATCTATTTAAACAATGAGGACATTGTTCACTTTGAGTAGGGGGACCGAAAATTTGAATTAATTCCACTCAGAATAATTTTTTTTCTTTTAATTATGATTAGGATATATTTCGTCAATAATTTGAAATTTTGTTAAGTATGCTAAACTTCAGTATTAATAAAAGTTCTATTATTTCAATAAGTTATTATGTTAGCTTAATAATGATATGAATGTATTTTTAATAAAGCATGTAAATTGCACCATAAAATTTTTAATTCCCTACTGAAAAATTAGGCATGCATGAAAGTTTAAGTCTTTAGAATTGACTTAGGAATTTCTTGAGGCGAAATCCTAGGAAGCATGGAATATTGAAAATGATTTAGGCAATTATTGTTTGGATTGTTTGAGCCTTTCAAGCTGACCCTGATAAAATTATCCTTTGAAACCCAACTTTGAGACTATATGGCCTAATTTTATTAGGACCTATGCAATATTTAGCCATCTATTTTCTCTTCATTACTTTTAAAATTGTCCCAAACACTAGACTCAGTACTATTCAGAAGATCGTTTGAAAATAAGTTTGGGGGAGTTGAAAAGAAGTATCAAATGCTCGAAAATTGTAGTACATGAAGCAAGTGCTCGAATTTGAGCTTGAAAATTTTAAAAAAAAACATGTACTCAAAATGAAATAAGTGGTCGAAAAAGCATAAGTTGGGTATCAAGGGTGAAAATTCTGAAGGTTCGATTTTAAGCTGAGTCTAGGGTTTTTAAGCCAAAAATTTGTCTATCTTTTACCTACCCCTAAGCCCAGCCATGTTACAACCTTATTAAAGACCTATTGATTCAAAATTCCAATGTTACCTACATAAGTGGAGAGAAATTGCTCTGTTCAACATATGAAGACATTAGTTAAGCTTAATGATTGCAGTTTACTTTTTGAATAAGGAATTAAAATCAAATTGGTAGTGAGGAACATGTCTTTATTAAAGAAACATTTAGTCTAATTTTGCTAGTATAATAGTTGTTGGATGTAATTTGAACGATATGTATACTTAAGTAGCATAATTATCAAATTTCTTATTTTTGAGCCTAAGTTTATCAAATTCATAATTTGAGAAAAAAAAGTTGTTCTGAAGGAATTTTTCAAAGGTGTTTCTGAGAAAATTCTTTTCAAATTTCTACATTACTCGGGACGAGCAATGAATTAAGTTTGGGGGTGTGGAAACACAGAAATTTATATACTTTTTCATGCCCTTTTTAACCCAAATTCATGCAGTTTCGATTAAATTATTGTCGAAAAATAATTAAATATTATAAAATAATTAAATTGTGCTAAAATATGAACATGATGAATTTTAATTAATTTTATAGTTAATTTTGATTTATTTTGACTATTTTCGACAGATTCGCACAAAGGGCGAAAATCGGCTCGGCAGACACTGCTCGAAGAATAAACCCGAGAAGCAAATTGAAGTATCAAGGCGAATTTATTTCCAGCCCAAGACGGTCCAATTATGAATATTTAATCATAATATAATTAATTTTAATTTAATCCCAATTTAATTTGGGCTAAATAAATTATTATTAATTAATTATGGAAAAAGGGGTCTAGTTAAACCGCACTGGTTGAACCGAATTTAGTAAACCGAACCAGCCACCAATTGGGCAGCCCAAACCGTCCATATGCTGGCCCAAACCAGCTTATTATCTGATTAATTAAGCTTGCAAATAAGCCCTTGAGGACTTTTCAAAGTTGCACTCAACCCCTCCAAATATAGTGGCTTTGTAGATTTGCCCCATGCCATATTTAGCAAAGTTGAAGCCATAAACTTTGCCACATAGATGGCCGGCCAAGGGAGGGCTCTTTGGCTGATGGGATTTTCTATTTTTAGCATCCACATTCAGCTATAAATACCACCCTTGGCTGATCATTCAAATCATCCCTCAAGCGTCCAACATTCTCCTCTCTCACTTTCTCTCAACTCCCATTTTCCATTTTCCTTTTTTGTGTTCTTGTGCCGATTTCTCCTCCTGGAAAAGAGGCGTTTTCCCAGCCATTTGGAGTAGCAATTGGAGTGTTCATAAGCCACCTTGATAGCCAAGGACAACGGAGAACGAAGAACGGAGCAGTCAGACAAGCCACGGAGAAACACCGGATTTGTTCTCTTGTTCCTTGTCTCTTTAAATTTTGTTGTTGTTTTGACAAACATGTTTATGAATATTTATGCAATTGAAATGGTTAATTTAATCAGCTTAGCTTGAATTTAATTCGTGTTGGGTTGATTGCATTTCGTCCTCTTAAATTATTAAAATTGTGTTTATACTGTTAAAAGGCCTCGGTAAAATGCTTGATTAAGTAAAATCATGTTTAAGTTATCTGGCATTATAATTGTTTAGATAGCTAATGAATTAATTATTTAAACGCATTGAAATTGTAATTAATGGACACAATACTTAATCTGTGCATGTTTAATTCTTCTAAGGTAGCTGAAGATTAAATTAGCATTGTATTTGGCGATACATATGCCTTGCATAACTTGCAAGATTTTTTGTGATTAAATTGTTTCAAGGTAAAAATACTTTGTTACCTCACATGATCTTTTATATGTTTATTAGGTTGAATTAATCGGTTGAATCACATAGGGATATGCGAGAGATTGTTTAATTTAATAAGTATGTATGTGCAATAACATGTTTACTCTTAGAAGTCTGTTCAATCGATCGAATTTGCATAGAAATATGTACAAGAGATGAATGGATTTTTATTTGTAAATATGTTCATAAGTTAGAAAATTACCGAGTTGCCATTTTTTAACAAGTACAAACACAAGTTCAATAATTCTAAGGTAAGAAATGTGATTAATCCAACACAATTATGTCATCTTGATTAAAATTAGCTTTTGAAATCGTGCATTAGAACTTTGTTTTATTTTATTTTACTTTGTTTTTCCTTTAGTTTTTAAATATTTCTTAAATCCAAATATTTTTCCTTTACCAAAGTGTTTGAAAACATTTTCATAAATAGTTCTTTTACAGTCCCTGTGGGTACGATAACTCGACATTTACTTGTCACTTTATTACTTGTTACGATTGTGTACACTTGCACATTTCCACCGTTCCAGTGAGCATTATGTATGATTGAGTGGTAAACACGAGCTTAGATGTAAATCACTTTATAATACCTTTGTAGTTGAGTAAAATATATGAATGTCAATAGTTGATTATTATTTTCATATGAACTTACTAAGCGTTATTGCTTACTCATCTTCCTTTCCTATCTCTTATAGGTTAACTTAACTAGCTCGGGTCGGAGACCACCGGAGATGCTTTCACACTATCGAGCAGTCATTTGGGTATAAGTTTTCAAGTCTTTTTGAGATATGGCATGTATAGGGATCTTATCTTTTGTTTAAATATGTCATAGTTAGTGTAGCCAAATGTGTTGGCTTAAGATAATTGATGGTTCGATGGTGCATAGCCATGGATGATGGTTTATGCCATTTGTATTTATGCTAGTGATAGTACTCTCTCGTATATGGGAAGATAGTTTGGTTTCCATGGTTTAAATGTGAAAATTTAAGTATTATAATTGATGAATTGAGAATGATATGTGGTGATGTGTGAATGTGTACAAGTAAGGGTGGCTAAATGGCTTGGAAAATAGCCTTGAATTGGTCCACACGGGTAAACCCACGGGCGTGTGTCTAGGTCGTGTGTGACATATGGTCAGTCCCATGGGTGTGTGACTGGGCCGTGTGTCCCCTGCATGTTAGGGTTGCAAGTCAGTGTCGACCACGGGCTAGACACACGGGCGTGTGTCTAGGCCGTGTGCCACTTATGAGGTTGCTGACGTCATAAACAGAATACCCAGGTTTTCACACACGGGTGAGGACACTGGCGTGTCTAGGCCGTGTGAAGGATACGGGCCAAAAACACGGGCGTGTGCCCGACCATGTGAAAACCCATGTAGGTTCAAAAAGAAAAATAAATTCCACACGAGCTAGGGACATGGGCGTGTGTAACCACACGGCCTGCCCACACGGGTGTGTCCCATTTCGCACGGGCATGTGGCCCTATTTAAGCAAAAATTTTCTAAGTATACAAAAGTTCTCGGTTCGATTCTGAGACCCTCCGTTTGCATGTTTAAGGGCTCGTAGGCCCATAATGAGGATGCTTTGTATGTGAATGGGAAGTTTTAAGTTGAAATGAATTTTATAGCCCAAAGTTATATGTTCAAGTGAGTTATGTCTGGTAATGCCTCGTACCCGATTCCGGCGATGAATACGGGTAAAGGGTGTTACAAGATTTTTTCATAAAATGGATGTTGAACGGGTGGTAAATGGGGTACCTTGGACTTTTAATAATCATCTTTTGGTGTTTCATCATTTGGAGGATGGCGAGGATCTGATGAAGGTTCCGCTAGGTTTTTCAACTTTCTGGGTGCAAATACATGAGTTACCTCCGGGGTTATTCTCTGAGTTTATTGCAAAGCAATTAGGCGATTTCATTGGCAATTTCCTAGAATATGACTCCAAGAGTTTGAGTAGGGGAATGAGAAATTTCTTACGTATACGGGTCCAGATGGATGTTAGATGACCTTTGAAGCGAAAGAAGAAGATAAGGTTTTCGTCTGGAAAATGTACTTATGTCAAGTTTAAGTATGAGAGATTGACATTGTTATTCTTTTTTTGTGGTTTTTTAGGACATAATGATTCTTTCTATCAAGTTAGAATGATCAAAGACTTGGACGTTACAGAGATGGGATGGGATATGTCTTTAAAGGCACAGTCCAAGAGCTTCCATGATAAGTATTGTGTGATTGTGAGAGGAATGAGAAGGTGAAATGAGCGGGAGTTGTAACACCCCCTAACCCTAAACTATCGCCGAAACAGGGTTACAGAGCATTACCGGACCTTTCAGACAAATTACAAGCATTATATAAATAAATAGCATACATATTATAAAATATTCATGATGTCCCTTTAATGGACCTTCGAGGCCCAAAATACGTGTTAGAAGTGAATCGGGACTTGTTCGAGTACTCCGGAAATTTTTCGCAAAATTTCATTTTTTTTTGTGGACTCAATATAACCCCTTTATAATCATCTAACCAACCCTGAAGGCTTAAATCGCAACCAATTCAAAACCAATGTCACAACCAATTCAATTTATACTCAAACACATCTAAATCATACCTAAAACATTAACTTATTAATTTACTAAATGATCATTCATAAATATCATTCAAATTGGGTTAAAAATACTTCATTCAATCTCATTTATAATTTTCATATCAAAATACCATTTTATAACTTAACATCCCATATATGCATCCAAACATTCTTATGACAATCTTTACAACCAAAACCAAAATGACCTATACAATACCTAGGTACGTGCAACTTTTACCAAAAGAAACATACATCACCAAATTTCTGAGGTCGGGATCGGCTCTGGGTCCTGAACCAGAACGTTTTACTTCTACTAACCTGCGCACGAAAACAACTGTATGCTGAGTATGGATATACTCAGTGGTATTACCATAATTCAAACTATAATAGCATTAATAAAATTTAGATATCAAACATATAACAATTTAATTTCTTAAGTACTAATTCATTTCTTTAATTTTCATTCCTTAACAATAGCAAATCAATATAGCTATTCATTAATTGATATCACATATCATCAATTTGAATTTCAATCACTTCATGAACATTTAGTTCATGCCTTTTATTCTCAATCTCAATTTCAATTCTCATTTCAATTCACAATTCAACTTTCTCATTCCTTTTTCAATAGCTCAATCAATCAAATTCATTCGATTTATCATTTCGTTTATTTACCCCTATTAACAAGACTCAGATCTTGGTGGATACACAGATTCAACCAAACACTCCAGAATGGCACCCAGTGCCTCATCGGATAGTTCGAAGCAATAGTTGACACCCTGTGTCTCATCGGCAAAGTCGAAGAAAGTTGGTACCCAGTACCTCATCGAATCAATCTGAAGAAATATAGTGACACCCAGTGTCTCATCAACTCGAGATCGAAGAATCCCTGAACTCTTCCAATCCTATGGCATGCCAACTATATCCGACTCAACCCGACTAGTTAATAGGGTTTCCAAATCACTTTTCGATTTCAATTTCACTTTCAATTTAATCACAAATAATTTAATTTCATTTTTCATCAATATACAATTCAACACTTATTCATCATTCCACTCAATTTCCTTTCAATTCAACAATGACACTTACCTCATAATTTACTTACCATATACATAATTTAAATTTAACATTTAATAATAAATAATTTGAATTATAGTAATACAAATCGTGAATTCTCGAGTTTACTCCTCGTCCACTTTTTCCTTTCCTTTCTTCGTAGATGCCTCGGGTGCGATGTTAGCTACGAAAAATTAAGATAATTTTATAATCATCAATACAATGCTAATTTACATCTGATATTTAAATTTCCTATTCAATTTCTACCTTAGTTTCAACTTAGTCCTAACTAAACTTATTCATTTTTCTATCTCAATTTATACTTTATTTCTACTCAAATTCCAATTAAACTTAAACTTAACTATCTAATTTTCATCACAAAACCCTAATTTCAAATTTCTTCCAATTTAGTCCCTCTAAAACAAAACTTATAGCTTCTTTTACAATTTAATCCTTTAATCAATTCTAACTAGAAATTCTATCAATTAAACCCCTAATTCATCAATTTGTTCAACATGATTCATGTCTAAAATCTAATAACTTTCAGAATTTCAACATCAATTCAACAAAATTTTATTCTAAGACTTCAAAAACATCAAAATTACAAGAAAAGGACTTAATTGACTTACCAATTAATGCTTCAAAGCTTAAAACCCTAGTTTTTCTTTTTTCTTTTCTTTCTCCTTTCTTTCTCCCTATTTCAAATTTCTTGTCTGTTGCCTTCTTCTTCTTTTCTTTCTTTTATTATATGTTTATTATTATTAGATAATAATAATATATTATAATAATTATAATATAAAATACCTTTTACTTATTATTTAAGCCAATATGTATTTTTATTACAAGTGTACATATATTATTATTACTATTACATTTGTATATTACTATTACCATACATTTGGCACAAAACTTTAATTTATTAATTTATTTTTAAATCATATTATATTATAATAGGATAACAATTATAATATATATTTAACTAAAGAAAGAAAAAATCTTAGATTTTTCTCTCAAATTTGCCGCCTCATTTATGGTAAATGGCATATTTTCCATTTTGGTCCTTTTTTACTTTCTTTAATCTATAATTAGACTTTCAAACTTTATTCAATTTAGTCCTTTTTCTTAATTACTCTTGATTAAGTCAAATTCTCCTAACTAAAACCTAATTAAACACACAGCTAACTTCGTAAATATTTCTAATAAATATTTACGAACCCATTTTACTAAAATGAAGGCCTGATAATGCACTTTTCTGATGCCCATGAAATTTGGGTCATTACGGGAGTAACCTAGGACATTCAGATGTGGGGAAGGGATCTTGGGAAGGGGTAAGGAAAGAGTCAGGGATGAGATTGGATCCTATTTTAGGGTTAAACCTAGAAAGGGATTCGAGGTATATTTCTGGGATGCATAGGGAATCTTCAAAAAAGGTGGGACAGATAGATATGGAACACAACTCGGAGGAGAGTCTAATCGAAAATGGAGATGTAAAGAAAAGACCTAAAAAGGATATTAGAAACCACAATGTTTCAAGGGTGATTGATTTGCTGGTGGTTAAAGAAGAGTGACCATTCGGGCGAACTTATTTTTTATCGACGGCTGCCAATGGGAAACCGGCCGGTTGTAATGAAAATACTTTGCTAGCATGTCCGTGGTTTGGGGAGTCCACGGGCTATAAGAAGACTTTGGCATATGCTGAAGATGTATACTTTTTTATGGAGACTAAAATAAGTAATGTGCGAATGGAGAATATGCGTAGGAGGTGTGGATTCTTGAATGGATTCGATGTTTTGGCTGAGGGATCATGAGGAGGTCTATGTATGGCTTGGAAGGGGAATATTACAATCAATCTTATAAGTTTTTCAAGGAATCACGTAAACATTGAAATCTAGAAGATTAAAGATAGTAAACAGTGGAGGTTTACTGGTTTCTATGGGGCCCCAAATGCGCATAGTAGAGATGATTTGTAGAACTTACTAAAAAATCTAGGAAGTCCCCAGGATTTACCTTGGTTAGTGTGTGGGGATTTTAAGGAGATCATGAATTCCTTTGAGAAGGTTGGGGGTAGTGCCAAGGGAAGAAAGGAGAATAGAGATATTTCGAGAAGTATTAGAAGAATGGTGATTAACGGATGTAGGTTACTATAGGGCTTGGTTTACTTAAGAAAGGGCAAACTTACCGGAAACAAATATAAGAGAATGGCTGGATAGAGGTGTGGCGAACGTGGAACGGATGAACATGTTCTCGAGCACAGTGATTCGAAATCTACCACATTCTTTTTCTGATCATTGTCCTCTTCTCATTCATGTGGAACAGGAGGGTTATAAGTTGAGGCTGAAAAGGTTCCAGTTTAAGGTATGGGGGCAATGGAAAAGACTTTTGTAGAGGGTGAAACGGATCTGGGATTCTACTTTAGGTGATATCTCTACTAAGCTGGAATGCCTAAGGAAGGGTTTGGTAAGATGGGCGGGATCTGTTATAAGTCAACAGGAGAGTCTTAAGAGGTACTTGACTAGAAAGCTGGAAAAGTTTATGGATAAGGAAAAAGATGATGATAATCTTGTGGAACTTATTAACACTAAAATCCAACTTAAGTTAGAAATTGATAATGATGAAGTATATTAGGAGCAGAGAGCAAGAGCGAATTGGTTGAGGTTGGGGGATAAAAACACTGATTTTTCCATAATTATGCTTCCTAGCCCAGAAGAATGAATAAAATTAGATGTTTACAATATAAGGATGGGAGGGTGGCGATGGATGAGGATGAAATGGAAAAGATCGCTCGAAGCTATTTTTAAAATCTATTCTCGATAATTGGGATAGGAGATACCGATCATATTCTAACGGGGGAGGATAGATGCATTTTGAATGATGTCGATATGATGTTGATGGTATATTTTCCTGTGGAAAAGGTCTTTTGGCGTTGAAAGAGATAGGGCCAAAAAGGCATCAGGCGAAGACGATTTTTTGGCTTTATTCTTTAAAAAATGCTAGCACATCATAGGGAAAAATATTACTTCCTATTGCTTGGGAGTCTTGAATGAAGGTATGGCGTTAGATCCCTTGAATATTACCAATATTTTGCTAATCCTTAAAATTCCCCATTCGATGAATTTAGTTAATTTTAGGCCAATTAGCTTATGCACTATTCTTTATAAACTGATAGCAAAAATGGTAGCTAATCATTTTGAAAAAGTTTTGGAGGATTGTATTGATAGTGCCCAAAGTGCCTTTGTGCTAGGGCAATTGATATTTGATAATGTGCTATTGGCCTATGATATTTTGCATACTTTTCACCAAAGAGAATAAGGAAAAAAGGGTTTATGGCACTGAAACTAGATATGAGCAAAACATATGGTCGGGTAGAATGAGAATTTTTAAGGGTGAGATGGAACGAATAGGGTTTGCTAGGCCATGGGTGGAAACTATTATGTGTTGTATTTCTTTTGCCTCGTATTCGGTGATCGTGAATGGGAAAGTTGGGGAAGTATTCAAACCTAGTAGAGGTCTTCAGCAAAGGGATCCACTGAGTCCATTTCTTTTTTAATTTGTAGTGAGGGGTTATCGGCTCTTATGACATTAGCTTGGAAAGACAGTTTGATAAAAAGGGCCAAGGTTAGTAGAAGGGGTCCTCAGATATTGCATTTGTTATTTACGAACGATAATGTGCTATTTGGAGAAGCAACTGTTAAGGGGGCTCAGTGAAACACCCCAAACCCGGCCCACGAGTCCTGACCGGATCTGGTATGTTCCTCGAGTAAACATTTGAAAGTCCGTTTGTTACTTAGGAAAAATTTGTGTGGTTTAAAGATGGATTTGCTTGTGTTGGGTTCAATTGAAAACCTTGTATATATTTTTTTTTAAGAAAAACCATTTAACCTTGATTTAAACTTAATCGTATAGTAATAAACTCCAATAAAAAGCATGCATAAAACAGTTCATATTAACGGCCTTATTACATCAAAACAAACCCAAATAATTTAAAGTACTTAAATGAAATAAAATAAATTCCTTCTTGAGCATGGCCATCCCTAAGCCTGCACCGACCCGGTCCGTTTCGATCGATCACACCAAACATGATCCCACAACGGGTGAGTCAACAGACTCAATGTGTACTACAACACTAAATCTTAACAACTTAGGCATACATAATCATATCACATATCAATTCTTATAACAGATCAAAATAATGATGCAATCCCAAACCCAAACCTATATGCCATCCGCTACACATCCCCGTACCAACCTGCACACCGTGGGGACTACTAAGTCGACCCTTCATCCGCTACACATCATCGAAGGCAGTCGCTGCAGTCGACGTGCTCATCGCCCTTATAAATATTTGTGGTCTTAGGTCACCACATTCAGATATCGTGGTCTTAGGTCACCACATTCAGATATCGTGGTCTTAGGTCACCACATTCAAATATCGTGGTCTTAGGTCACCACATTCACTTCCCCTTTTCAATAGCCCATATGCCCCATATCATACATATTATGCATTAACATGCCAAATTTCACATTCTTATCACTTATCACATGTTAAACATAACATATTTCATAATCCTAGTAGGAGTAGGAAACGTACCTGAGTACTTTGTACCATAACATGGCACCTTAGCCACATTCTTACACTTTCATATTAACACGTATATCAAGTTAAAGCCATAAATCTATTAAGATTAGTGTAGGGTACACACTGATATGCTTAACGAATTCCTTGAAATCCCAAAACCGATCTACTGATTTAGATCTTAAGTTCCTACATTTGATCAATCACTTGTTATTTAGTAAAAGCCTATTCGGCCATAAGACTAAATCCCGAAGGATTATTGTAACCAAAACTTACCTTGTGCCGATTTAAAAATCAAATCCCGAAAAGAATCACTTGCTTAGGGAGTTGTCGAAATACCTATAGGCTTATATTAGATTCGATTTCATCCTTAAACATAATAAATGGCCTTTGGCCGAATATTCACATATCTTACCTTGAATCTTTAAATCCCGAAAAGTAGCCTATTCTTCCTGGTAGTCGACACTATACAAAATCTCGAAAGATCTGTTGTAGTTTCGGCCAAGAGATACAAATGGCATTAGAATCTTAATCTTGGGCTTGAAGAAAAGAAATATAAGGATAGATCCTTACCCTTACTACAGAAGTCGACCCACTCTTGCTTGAAGCTCCACAAAGATTCGGCTATGGAGACTAGATAGTGATCAAAAAGGTTTCGGCTTTTGAGGTTGATGGATAATCGGCTAGGGGGGTTGTCTTTGAGGTTTCGGCTTTTGATGGATTGGAAAGAAAAGAAATCGGCTATGGTGGTATCTTGAATTTTCGGCTTTGGCTAACAAAAAAGAAGAAGAACAAGGCTCTAGGGAATTTCGACAGAGAGAGGAGAATTTGCTTAGGAAATTCGGCAAAGGAAGAGTGAATGAATGAATGGCCTCTTTTCCTCTAGTAGCCGAAATTACTAGCTAGAGTCCCTTACTTGGCCACCACTCTCCCTTATTTTGATAGCTTTATCTCTTTAATTTTTAAAAATTAAAGAATAAATCCTCATTTATCTCTCTTAAAAATAAATCCATTATTTATCCACCCTTAGCCGAAATTTAAAGAGAATAAAACTCCTCTTTTAAAAGCCTTGTTGCCGTCCAACTCCCTTGCTCCTTGCAGGAAAATAAAACTCTTTTATTTTGCTTCCCCTGCAGCTCGAACCTTGGCCCAATACTCCTGTATGTGGCACCATTTCCAGGGGCCCTAAGTGGCATCTTCAGGCCACTTTTCCAAGCCCATTTGTGTGTCATATTTCACATACATTTTCTCTTAAGGCCACCTTGCCTTAGTTTCCTCTTTTAGACTTGAAAACTCAACATTTTCTAAGTCATTTCCTTATATTTAAAAGTTTCCAAAAACGTTCGTTTCCCTCCTTTAACCTAACATTTCCTTACATTTCCAAGTTTCCAAAAATGTTTGCTTTCCTCTTTTGAATCATTTCTAAATCATTTCCTTACATTTCCTAGTTTCCAAAAATGTCCACTTTAAACTTAACATTTCTATACATTTCCAGGTTTCAAAAATTCATTCATAACACATAAGACATGTCATTTCGTACAATTAAACCGAAAATGCATAGGCCTTTTTCAGGATGTTACACTCAGACATTGAAACAAATTTTAAGGGAATACGAGGTCTATTCGGGACAATGCATTAACTACGATAAGTACACTATTTTTTATAGTTCGAATACTTGTAAAGGAGATAGGCAATTGGTATCTAGAATATTGGGAGTTAGGTATTCGAATGATCCAAAGAGGTACTTAGGGCTACCAAACATAGTGAGGACGCGAAAGAAGATGTCGTTTCAGATTTTAAAGGACCGGTTCAAGAAAAGAATTGATAGTTGGAGTATGAGATTTTATCTTAAGGAGGGAAAGAGGTTTTCAATAAAGTTGTTTTACAATCCATTCCGACGTATTCTATGGCATGCTTTTTGCTCCCTAGGTCACTCTGTGGAGAGTTGGAAAGCATAATGGCAAGATTTTGGTGGCAAAAAGGACATGGAAGGAAAGGTATACATTGATGCGAATGGAACCGATAATGCAAATTAAAATAGATCAGTGGCTTAGGTTTTAAAAGTTTAACAAGATTCAATTTGTTTGTTAGAAAAACAGGGATGGCATCTTATTACCTAGTCAAGGCTAACCTTTAAAAAAGGTTGGGATAGACTCGTCTAAGGCAACATTAAAAAGGTTGGGATAGACCTTGTCTAAGGCAACCTTAAAAAGGTTGGTATAGTCCTTGTCTAAGGCAACTTTTAAAAGCGGTTGGGATAGAGCCGTCTAAGGCAACCTTAAAAAGGTTGGGATAGACCTTGTCTAAGACAACCTATAAAAAAGGTTGGGATAGACCTATCTAAGGCAACCTTTAAAAAAGGTTGGGATAAACCCGTCTAAGGCAACATTAAAAAAGTTGGGATAAACCTTGTCTTAGGCAACTTTTAAAAAAGGTTGGGATAGACCCGTTTAAAGCAACCTTAAAAATGTTAGGATAAATCTTGTCTAATGCAACCTTTAAAAAAGGTTGGGATAAACCCATCTAAGGTAACCTTAAAAAGATTGGGATAGACACGTATAATGTAATTTTTTTCTATTTTTATTATTTTAATATTAATATATTTTTATAAATATTTACAGTGAATAATGATAGGAATTGTCCTTTAAATACAACTAAAAATATAGAAAATATAAAAGTAAAAGTAAAATAAAGATTGAATATTCACTACAAAAATCGATCCAACAATCAAAATACACTAACATTTAGCTGAAATGTATACCACTAACATTCAACCCAATGTACAGAATAAACAAATAAAAAAGTACCGAAGACGATGGACATTGATATTGATGTTATACTACATAAAAGCTAATACAGTTTGAAACTGCAACTTCAATTCCAAGAAACTCTGCTGATCTCTTATTTCTACAAAGGTAGCCCCAAGTAGTGAAACATCTCCAGATCCAAGTATACCATATACCCTAACAATCCATTTTGTTTACTACTTACTTGTAACATATGCAGTTTTCTCCCTTTTCACCTTTATTGCTTCCCGACTCTTCGCTATATTTAGTGTTAACCCTCGAGCCCTAACCTTGCTGTAAGCCAATTGCAAACCTCATTCATCTCTTTAGGGATTGTGTAATGACCAATCCTGCACAAACCGGATCAAAAACTTAAAACTTTGTCTAGTTTTGTATTCCCTTTAAGATCAAAAGGACTAAGAATAAAAAAAACAAAGGACTGAGTGTTTAAGGTTCTTGCACTCAATTCTACACAAACATCTTGTAATTTCAGCTTAGGACATTTGATGTGTCTAAAACTAACTATGACCACAATAAAGGCAAGCGCACCTATCGTTTAATAGTATAGTTATGGTAAGACCGGTAATATCGTATCCACAAGGACCAAGAGTACTAGTAGTTACTATCTTTTTTATTATTTAGCCTAAGTAATGGAGTGATTTCTTTTAACTAAAACTAATTAAACACGACAACGAAAGAATTAGGAAAATACTTTTAGACAACTTTATGAGATAGACAATACCTAAGGAAGAATCCACCTAGACTTCACTTATTACTTTCGATTCATATGATTTATTCACTTGACTTAATTCATAGAAATCCCTGATTTATGTTAATATCTCTCTCGAGACTAAAAACAACTGACTCTAGGTTGATTAATTGAAATCTCTTTCTAATTAAAACCCCTATTATCACATTAACTCGATCTATGGATTCCCTTATTAGATTTGACTCTAATTCGACAGATTTTCTTCGCCCTAAGTCTACAGTTGCAATCAACTCCGCTTAATTGTGTTGATCTACTCTTAAACAGGGACTTTTACTCCAGTGAATAAGCACATTCGAACTTGAATCAATAACCTGAATTATCAAAGCAAGAATAAGAACTCACAATTAAGAATAAGAACAAGAATTTATCTTATAAATCAAATAATAATAAGATTCATCTAGGTTTCATCCTCCCTCGGTATTTAGGGAGTTTAGTTCATACTGATAGACGGAAACACCATAGAATAAGGAAAACTACAAAACATAAGAAAACCCAAAAACTTCTAAAGAACTTGATGGGAGATATTCAGTCTTGATGGAGATCCTTCCTCTGAGCTGCTTTCGATGGCTGTCTTCGAGTATTTTCTGCGTTCTATTTAGCGTCCCTTTTAGGTCACCCCCTGGGGTGTTTATATAGGCTTTGGAACGTCTTTCTTTGCCCACGAGTAACATTTTCTGGATAGAATTAACCTTTGATACGGTAGGGACACGCCCGTGTGACACACCCGTGCTTGATAGCCCTAGGCCGTGCTCGCTCCTGCTCGTAACACACGGCCGTGTCTGATAGCCCAGGCCATGTTGAATTCCTAGATAGGCCCATTTTGTCCTTTTTTTGGCCCGTTTCTCATTCTTTTCGACTCCTTAAGCTCTCCTGAGTGTAAAAAAAGAAATTAAAGGATTAGGAGCATCAAATTCATCAAATCTAATGAAAACTCATCCAAAAATAAGCTAAGCATGGGGTTAAAATATGTATAAATGATGGTTTATCAAATATCCCCACACTTAAGCCTTTGCTTGTCCTCAAGCAAAATCCTCAACTCACAATTAAAAATAACTTCCTTAATTTATAATTCTCATCAATAATGTCTCATAATAATTCACAGATAACTCATACATTGATAATTTAACTAGAAGAGTCCTAGAGATTTAAACAATCTAAGTCATAGATTTTTATAGCATGAAAACATAGGTGTTTCCCCTCATCTAAATAATTACCTTTGATCCAAAATCGACAAGAATTGACATCCTCACTAAAGATTCACTCAAATCACTCAAAGTGTTTAAGGTTCAAATTAAGCACTCAGAAGTCAAACATGAAAAGTTAATCCCATAGGCTTGCATGAAAATCAAATCTCCACCACTATAAAATGAGATGATACATAAATCAAAAGGTCTTTTAGAGGGTTGTAATGGGGCTTGGGTTAAAGGTGTGGATAAAGGCTGAATTAGAGGGTTAGAATCGAGATTGAATTGATAAATTACCTAACTAGAAAATATAGACTAATACTGAATAATTACATCAATTGAAAACTAATAACACGAGCTTCTTCTAAAGATAATGAAATTAACAGTTTAAGCTCATAACACTAATAATGAATAAAATTCCACAATTTTTTTTAAGAATAAGAACAAGTACATACGATAATAAGATAGAATTTAACAACTGAAATAAAAAAAATAGTTAGGCAACTGATCAAATCAAATCTCGACAAAAGGGTAGTCAAGAAAAATTGGGATGATCGCTGTAAATCAGAGTTTTAAAATTTATAAAAGAATGATCGAACCTGGAAACCAACTCTGACAACGATTGAGGCAAGTGCACCTATCGAACAGTAGTATAGCTTAGGCAAGACCGGATTGTCGAACCCAAAGGAACTAAAAGTACTAATACTCACCGTCTTTTTATTATTTAGCCTTAATATAAAGTGATGGTTGTTTAAACTAAAACTAATCTACTTACTAAGCTAAGATGAAAAGACAAAAAAGAATGAATTCGGGAAATAACTTTTGGGAAAACTCAGTTGACTCAAGCGATACCCTTAGGAAAAATCCACCTAGACTTCACTTGTTATTTAACATTGAACCATATGATTTATTTACTTAGTTTGATCCGCGAGACTCCCTAACATATATTAAACCCTCCTCGAGGCGAATAACGTCTAACCCTAGGTTAATTAGTGGAACTCTCGTTAAACTTATAATAACCCCTAGAATAGCGATGAAATCGATCTCATGGACTCCTATATTAGGTTTCACCCTAATCCGACAAAATCTCGTCACCCTATCTCTAGGCGTGCGATCAACTCCGCTTAATTATGTTGGATCTACTCTTAGGCAGGGTCTATTCCTCCTCCACCTAAGCACAATAGATTGGGATTAAGTTCACACAATTAAGAACAAACTAAGTTATTATCATATAATTCAAAAATCAAATAACAAGATTCCTCATAGGTTTCATCCCCTTCGGGTATCCGAAGGTTTAGTAATAAAAGACAACATCTCAAAAGAAAAGATAAAACAAAACATAAAAAATCCCTAAAACCTCCTGAAGGAATTGAAGAGGAGATCTTCCGTCTTGAGTAGAATTCCGCCTTCTTTAGATGGATCAACTGGCTATCTTCGAGTGATTCCCACAAATCTAACCTTTTCGGCTTGGCTTTTTAGCCTAGCTTTTCGCCCCCTTTCAGCTGGTACCTAGGGTGTATTTATAGGCTTTTGAAACACGTTTCTTTCTCCCTAAGTATCCTTTCCCGAATGGAATTGCTCTTCTCCACGGTAGAGGCACGGCCATAGAACACGCCCGTGTAAATCATGGTCAGGTCGTGTTCGAGACTATTGAATGAGGCACGACCGTGTAAGTCATGGTAAGGCCGTGTTCTAGTAGGAATGGTGGCATGGACGTGTGGCTTGAAGTCCAGGCCGTGTTGATTTCGTGGCTTGGCCCAACTTAGTCCGTTTTAAGCCCGTTTCTCATTTTTTTCGTCATCGGGTGCTTTCCTGAGTATAAGACATGAAAAGAAAGGATTAAGAGCACCTTTTTACATAAATTGGGGCTTAAATCATCCAAAAGCATACTAAATGTGGGCTTAGAATATGTTACTTTTACGGTTTATCAAATACCCCCACACTTAAGCTTTTGCTTGTCGTCAAGCAAAATTCTCAACTTACAATTAAAACGAACTTCCTGTAATTCATAATAGTCATTGATAGTGTCTCATCATAATTCATAGATAATTTATACATGGATAATTCAACTCAAAGAGTCCTAAAAATTCAAACAGTATAAGTCATAGATTCTGTAGCACAAAACATAGGTGTTTCCCTTCATCTAAATAATTACCTCTGATTCGAAATCGACAAGGATTGACATCCTCACAAAAGATTCGCTCAAATCACTCAAAGTGTTTAAGGTTCAAAATTTAGGCACTCAAAAGTCAAACATGAAGAGTTAATCCCATAGGCTTGCATGAAAATCAAATCTCCACCACTGAAATATGAGATGAAACACAAATCAAAAGGTCTTTGTTAGGGTTGTAACGGGGCTAGGGTTAAGGTGTGGAGTAAGGCTGAATAGAGGGTTAGAATCGAGATTGAATTGACAAATTACCTAACTAAGAACTAATGAACTAATAATAATTACATCAATTGAAAACTAATAGTACTTAATAATACGAGCTTCTTCTTCGATATCTGGGATTCAAGCATATAAGCTCATTTAATTACAACTAATAATGAATAATGAATATACTTCTTTTTTTTTAAGAACAAACTATGAATACATAACTGAAATAGAAAACATAGTTAGGCTATTAGTCAAATCAAATCTCGATATAAGGGTAGTCAAAAGGAATGGTGATAGCAAAAACAAAGGGGTTCTGGGTTAATATTAGCGGGTGAGTCAATAAATAGGGTTGTTAGGATAAAAAGGGGTTCACTAGGGGTTAATTGTGAAGGTAGGCTTTTTATGGAGTAAGTGGGTTAGATCCTAGGTGCCTTTATCATCTCTGTGTTTCAAATAAAAAAATGTGGTCTCGACATGTATAATCGATGCAAGTTCTAGAATAACAAATCAGTGTTGACATACTCATAATCAATAAAGTGGGCAAGAAAAAGAATATATGCTCTATAAGGCTCAAAATCTCACAAAAATTATGGGTATTTTGATGTCAACCTCGTAAATTTCAAACTTCAAGGTAATATTTAAACTTAGTTTGACAACCTAGCAAATTTTTAATTTCTGAAAAATAGACTTATCATGCTTGATTCTCTAGTATCCTTAGAATTTAATTATCAATGCACAATTATCAATGACTTAATCTAAAATATATCAATAAAAATTATAAATCATCAGAAATTTGATCCTAATTAGTAATATGAGTAGATTACTTTCAAACACGACTATATTCAGGGATTTTGCAAAAAGTTTGGAATATCTAAGATTCACCCCCCACACTTAAGATGTACATTGCCCTCAATGTACAAAGATATATAATGACAATTAATATGTAAAATCAAAAGAGAGGGGAGAGAGTGACACTCCCTGAATTGGATGATTTCCTAGAGTTGGCAGTGGTCGTGGTGAAAGATAAGTTGGAGGGCTCGATTTTGGATGTGGTGGATGCTCACGAGTTCTGCGCTAGATGAAGAAATTGGGGGACTCGTGGAGGATTAGCCAGGATTTATTAAGACAAATTTAAAATAAACTATATAATTAAAGAAAAGAAAAGTAAAGAAAGATGAAACAAAAATGTAAACGAAATAAAGCTAAAAGATAAAGGGGCTTGAGAATCCTTATTGGTGTATGGTTCGCGAGGTGGATGTGACTTCTACGGTCACGAGGTCTTTGTGGTGGCGAAGTGGCGTGATTCCCAAGCAGCCTTTAGAACCTAAAATTAAGAAATTAAGATAAAATAAGCTAAATTAAGTAGAAGAGAAGTAAAGATAAGGAAAATAAAGGAGAAGATAAAAATAAAAGAACAGATAATTGGTCTCAAAGACCCTTGGCTTGTTGTTTGGATGAAGCTGCCGGCATGAACTCATGTGAATCGGTCTCCTTTGAGGATATTGGCCTCTTACGCTTCTTTTCCATTGATATGATTTTGTTGTAGCTCAAGAGTCTAAGGATTCATTAGGAAAAGGAAAAAGGAAAAAGAGAGGCAAGAATGGAAGAAGGAAAGAAGAAAGAAGTGGGTTAAGAAGAGAAAGGAAAAGGGTATGATGTTTAAATAGAATTTCAGGTCTGGCAGTTTCCCACGCCCGTGGGTTGAGGGTGTGTCGATTCACACGGCCGCCTCGCACGGTCGTGCTCTAGGGCGTGTTGGTTCCCCACACTCGTGTCTAGCCTGTGTTCGACAAGTTAGTATATTGGCACGGTTATCCGATACGGGCGTGTGCAGCCCGTGGTTGGCAAGTCAGTACCTTCACACGGCCGTAGAGCACATTCGTGTCACTTTGTCGGTACCCGTGGGAGAGTGGTTGAGTTCGTGATTGCCAGAAATTAGTTCATTCTAACTTGTACCGTCCTGCCATGTTAGTACCAAGCTTTTTGAGGTACACACGGCCACGGCCATGGCCGTGTGCAAGGCCGTGTGTCCTTGAATTCTGTACCCCTTGTTAGTTTATAACTACGTGTTTAGAAAGAAAATAAGAAAAGAAAAATAATTTCAAAGCAAAATGTGAGAATAAATTATGTTAGTGCTCGGGTTGCCTCTCGAGAAGTGCTCGTTTATAGTCTTAAGGTAGACTTTCTTCTCGTTTGCTTCTTCAGGGTGGTTTGAGGAGTTGGAAGTCCTTCCTCATGTTATTATTTGTATCCTCGTGAAAAGATTTAAGTCGAGATGCGTTTATAGTAAAAGTACCAAAAATAGGATTACTTACCTCGACAGTTTCGTATGGGAAAACACTAGTTACCCTAAAAGGTATTTCTTTGTTTGTGTTAGGGTCCGGAGGAGATATTTGAGGATCTTCTTCGTCTAATAGTACCTTGTCCCCTATTTTGAAGTGGTTTGTTGTTCCTATAAGCTCTTCTGGGGGCTCTTTAGATTTTATCTTGTGTGGTTCTGGTTCTTCGTCGTGTATCCCTAATTTCTCCTTGAAGTGTGTTTTCCACTCGTCTAGATTATCGAATTGAATCCCTTGATCTTCATGAACTACTTCCTTGTTGGCTTGGGGTTTAGGATCGGGTTCAAGTGTGTTCTTTGGTGGTGCTTCCTGAGAATAAGGGTTAACCAAATGGTTATCAGTAGAATTTACGTTCTCACCTTGATTACTCGATGTTCTAGCCGAGTCGAGAGCCTTGATGGTGACTGTCTCATTACATACGCAAAGTATGAGTTCTCCTGCATCAACATCAATTTTAGTCCTGGCAGTTGCTAAAAAGGGTCTTCCTAAAATTAGGGGGATCGAATTATCCTCATCCATGTCTAAGACAACAAAATCTACTAGGAAAACGAATCATCAATTTTACAAGAACATCTTCGATAATACCCCTAGGAATTCTAACAGCTTTATCACTAATTGAATGCTCATCCTAGTTTGTTTGGGTTTCCCTAGACCTAATTTTTTAAAAAATTTATAAGGCATGACATTTATGCTTGCCCCTAAATCAGCTAACGCATTATCAATAGTTAGTCTACCAATTAAACATGGAATTGTAAAACTCCCTGGATCTTTTAGTTTCTGTGGTAGCTTATTTTGCAAGATTGCTGAGCACTTTGCGTTGATTTCCACATGTGAATCTTCATCTAGTTTCCGCTTGTTTGTCAGAAGCTTCTTTAAGAATTTCCTGGAACCAGGCATCTGCGAAAGAGCTTCGAGGAGTGGTAAGTTAATGTGTAATTTCTTTAAAAGTTTAAGAAACTTACCGAACTGTTCCTCTGCGTCATCTCTCTTCAATGCTTCGGGATAAGGTATGCGAGGTTGGTATGCTTTGATTATCGGTTTTGGCTTTTCTTGGATTACCTCAGTTTTACCTTTTTCAACCTCGTTTCGTGTTGGATTGGATTTGTCTACTTCTTCGCTTTCTTGAGCTGTTATGGCTTGGATTTGCTCCTTTGGATTGATCTCTGTGTTGCTTGGTAGACGCCCTTGTGGTCGTTCGGATAATAGCTTCGCAATTTGTCCGACTGACTTAGTAATTTCCCCGATTGCCTTTGTAAGTCCTCCAACTTGGTTCTCGATTGTTTTGATCGATGTTTGTTGGGTGTCGAGCGTTACCTCAGTCTTTCGGAGACGGGCCCTTGTGGATGCTATGAATTTGTTCAACGTCTCTTCAAGATTCGGCTTCTTTTCCTGTGGATAGGGCTGATTTTGGAAATTTTGAAGAGGTTGTTGTATCTGATTTCCTTGATTTCCTTGTCCTCCCCATGAAAAATTTGGGTGGTTCCTCCAACCTGGATTATAGTTATTACTATATGGGTTATTATTAGATCTCAAATTGTTACCTATATAGTTCATCTGTTCGCTCTCTGTGCTCGGTTGGTAGGGTGGGTACTCACTGCCACGCTTCCACTTGCGTCGCACCGCATGATTTGGATGTACCTCTGAAGAACACAAACTATCAATCTTCTTATTCATCAACTCTACCTGATTTGATAGCATGGTTATTTGCGTCGAGGTTGTAAACTCCACTGTTTTTGTTGGCCTTGTTCTTGTAACTTGCCACGATAGTTATTCAAATGACATCTTTTGATGAAACTCGTAGGCTACCTCGGGAGTTTTATTATTCGGGGTTCCACCGTGGTGAATCAATTAATTGCCTCGTTGAAGGATTCACACCGTTGTAAAAAGTTTGGACTTGGAGCCACAATGGTAATCCGTGGTGTGGGCATCTCCTCAAGAGATCTTTGTATCTCTCTCATGCGTCGTATAATGTCTCTAAATCCATCTGCATAAAAGAAGATATATCATTACGTAATTTGGCCGTTTTGGCCGGTGGGAAATATTTTAATAAAAAATTTTCGGTCATTTGTTCCCATGTAGTGATCAACCCTCGTGGTAACGAGTTTAACCACTGTTTAGCTTTATTTCTTAGTGAAAAGGAAAATAACCGAAGACGTATGGCATCGTCAGAAACACCATTTATTTTGAAGGTATCACAGAATTCTAAAAAGTTAGCTATATGAGTGTTTGGATCTTCATTCTGCAAACCATCAAATTGAACAAATTGTTGAATCATTTGAATAGTGTTAGGCTTTAATTCAAAATTATTAGCAGCTATAGCAGGCCTAACAATACTAGATTCGGCTCCTGTTAAATGCGGTTTAGCATAATCAAACATAGTACGATGAGCATTATTTTCTCCCACATCTTGTGGTGGAGGATTATTTTCATCCATCCCTTCAGTAGGATTGGATCTGTCTTCTCGCTCTCCTTGGTAATTTAGGGCTCGCCTAATTTCTCTGCGATTTCTTCGAGCGGTAGCTTCAATATCACTATCGTATTCTAAAGGTCCTCTCGGGTTCCTTCTAGTCATAAACTAGAGGTACTTGCTAGGAAAAGAAAGAAAGAAAATTTAGCAAATTTAAAATTAAACTAAAAATAAAAAATAAATTGAGAAAAATAAAAATAATGGCTAAAGTAATAAAAATAGAGTTTTCTTAATATTTTAGTTCCCCGGCAACGGCGCCAAAAACTTGATCGCTATAAATCAGAGTTTTAAAATTTATAAAAGAATGATCGAACCTGGAAACTAACTCTGACAACGATTGAGGCAAGTGCACCTATCGAACAGTAGTATAGCTTAGGCAAGACTGGATTGTCGAACCCAAAGGAACTAAAAGTACTAATAGTCACCGTCTTTTTATTATTTAGCCTTAATATAAAGTGATGGTTGTTTAAACTAAAACTAATCTACTTACTAAGCTAAGATGCAAAGACAAAAAGAATGAATTCGGGAAATAACTTTTGGGAAAACTCAGTTGACTCAAGCGATACCCTTAGGAAAAATCCACCTAGACTTCACTTGTTATTTAACCTTGAACCATATGATTTATTTACTTAGTTTGATCCGTGAGACTCCCTAACATATATTAAACCCTCTCTCGAGGCGAATAACGTCTAACCCTAGGTTAATTAGTGGAACTCTCGTTCACTTATAATAACCCCCTAGAATAGTAGTAAATCGATCTGTGGACTCCCATATTAGGTTTCACCCTAATCTGGCAAAATCTCGTCACCCTATATCTAGGCATGCGATCAACTCCGCTTAATTATGTTGGATCTACTCTTAGGCAGGGTCTATTCCTCCTCCACCTAAGCACATTAGATTTGGATTAAGTTCACATAATTAAGAACAAACTAAGTTATTATCATATAATTCAAAAATCAAATAACAAGATTCCTCATAGGTTTCATCCCCTTCGGGTATCCGAAGGTTTAGTTCATAATAATAAAAGACAACATCTCAAGAGAAAAGATAAAACAAAACATAAGAAATCCCTAAAACCCCCTGAAGGAATTGAAGAGGAGATCTTCCATCTTGAGTAGAATTCCGGCTTCTTGAGATGGATCAACTGGCTATCTTCGAGTGATTCCCACAAATCTGACCTTTTCAGCTTGGCTTTTTAGCCTAGTTTTCCGCCCCCTTTCAGCTGGTACCTAGGGTGTATTTATAGGCTTTTGAAACACGTTTCTTTCTCCCTAAGTATCCTTTCCCGAATGGAATTACTCTTCTCCACGGCAGAGGCACGGCCATGGAACACGCTCGTGTAAATTGTGGTCAGGCCGTGTTCGAGACTGTTGAATAAGGCACGGTCGTGTAAGTCGTGGTAAGGTCGTGTTCTAGTAGGAATGGTGGCACGGCCGTGTGGCTTGAAGTCCAGGCCGTGTTGATTTTGTGGCTTGGTCCAACTTGGTCCGTTTTAAGCCCGTTTCTTGTTCTTTTCGTCATCGGGTGCTTTCCTGAGTATAAGACATGAAAAGAAAGGATTAAGAGCACCTTTTTACATAAATTGGGGCTTAAATCATCCAAAAGCATACTAAATATGGGCTTAGAATATGTTACTTTTACGGTTTATCAGGGGATAACAAATCAAAATGGGTTTCGGGTTAATATTAATGGTTGAGTCAAGAAAACGGTTTATTAGGCTAAAAAAGGTTCACTAGGGGTTAATTATGAGGGTAGGCTTTTCAGTGGAATAAGTGGGTTAAATCCTAAGTGCCTTTATCATCTCAGTATATCAAATCAAAGGTGTGGTCTCGACATGTATGATCGAAGCAAGTTCTAGAATAACAAATCAATGTTGACACACTCATAATTAATAAAGTGATCAAGAAAAGAATATGCTCTAAAAGGCTCAAAATCTCACAAAAATTATGGTTTTTGATGTCAACCTTGCAAATTTCAAACTTCAAAGTAATATTTAAATTTAGGGAAACGACCTAACAAAATTTTAATTCTGAAAATAGACTTATCATGCTTGATTCTCTAATATCTTAAAGTTTAAACCATCAATGCACAATTATCTATGACTTAATCCGAAACATATCAATGAAAATCATAAATCAATAGAAGTTTCATTCTAATAGTAATATGAGAAGATTACTTAAGAACAATGCATAATTTAGTATTGTTGACACCTCCCCACACTTAAGATGTACATTGTCCTCAATGTACAAAGATAAGTAATGACAAAGTAGTGAGAAAATCATAAGATAGGGAAAGAAGTGAAACTTCCTGAATTTTGGATGGATTCAAAAAAAAAAAAGAAACTGTGTAAAGGTGGGCAGGGGTGGTGGATGCTTTGGTGGTGGTGGGGTCACTCCGTAATAGCCCATTGAACCTAAATTAAAGAAATCAAAATATAATAATATAAGTTAAGGACAAGAAAGTTAAACAGAAATAATTTAAAAATGAAAATAAAAGAAAAAGAAAAAATAAATGGACTCAAAGGTCCTTGACTTCTCGAGTCGATGGAGTGGCCGGCATGAACTTATGTAGAGTGGTCGTGCACGGGGATACCGTGCCAGAGTCCTTTCGCTTCTTCGACATGGAGATGGTAGCTTTGATCTTGCTTCTAGCATGGTGGTAAGGATGGTGGTTGGTGTGGTAATGGTGTGAAGAAAAAAAATAAGGGAGGGGGAAAAGGAAATGAAGGAAGAAGATAGTGGGAAAATAGGGGTTTTTGGGCTGGAGAAGAGGTGGAAAAAATAGAGTAAGTGGAGTGAGGGGGCGGTGGCCAGTGGTGAAAGTGGAAAAAAGTTATGGTGGCTAGGGTTAGGTAGAAGAAGAATTGGAGATGAAGATGAACAGAAAAAGGGGGTTTAAATAGAAGAAGGGGGTTAGGTAGCTGCCCACACCCGTGTGCTCTGGGCATGTTAGGTCACACGGTCTACTTGCACGGTCGTGTGATGCTTCGTTCATTTCTCCTACGGCCGTGTAGAGGTTTCCACGCCCATGTTTGATTAATCAGTTTCGACCACGGCCTAGGGACACGGGCGTGTCGCACACCCATGTTACTTTCTCAGTGTCGACCACGACCATATCGCACGGCCGTGGCATTTTGTCACAGCCCCTTGTTTTGGGAAAAGTGTCGTCCTTGGTTCACACGGTCTCTGTCACGCCGAGGTATGTATTCGTGGTGTCCACACGGCCACAGCCACACCCGTGTGTAAGGCCGTGTGGTAGGGAAATCTGCGCTTTATTAATTTGGTTAGTTTTTAGTTAGGTGCTAAAATTCAAAAATATGAAACTTAAAGGGGTTAGTGCTCGGGTTGCCTCCCGAGAAGCGCTCATTTAAAGTCTTAAGCTAGACTTACCTCTCATTCGCATAATCATGGTGGTTTGAGGAGTTGAAACTCCTCATTCTTGCTATCAATTGTATTAAAATACGGTTTTGGACGAGTACGATTTACTTTGAAGGTACCAAATTGAGAATGAGTTACCTCGACTGTACTGTATGGGAAAGTATTGAATACCGTGAAAGGAGTTATTTCATTAGGTTCAGAAGTGGCAACACGAGGATCTGTATTATCCATTAGAACTCGGTCTCCAACTTTGAAGTAGTTTGCTTCGTCTTTAGGCTCGTTATGGAGTTGCCTTGGTTTTGCTTCGTGTGTTCTTGGTTTCTCCTTAACATGTGGCTTCCACTCATCTAGTTCATCGATCTGAAGCCTTCGCTCCTCATGAGTTATTTCATTGTTGGTATGAGATCTAGGATGTGGCTCAGTTGTGTAATTTCGTGGTGCTTCCTGAAATGAAGGTTGAACCAAATGGTCATTAATAGAATTTATGTTCTCACCTTTATTACTCAATGTCCTAGCCGAGTCAAGAGCCTGAAGAGTGATCGTTTCATCACCTACACGAAGTATGAGTTCACCTGTACCAACATCAATTCTAGTTTTAGCAGTTGCTAAAAAGGGTCTTCCTAAAATTAAAGGAACAGTATTGTCCTCATCCATGTCTAAGACAACAAAGTCTACTGGGAATATGAATTTATCAATTTTTACTAGTACATCTTCGATTATACCCCTAGGAACTCTAATAGTTTTATTAGCCAATTGAATGCTCATCCTAGTTTGTTTGGGTTTCCCAAGACCTGGCTGTTTAAACATTTTATAAGGCATAACATTTATGCTTGCCCCTAAATCTGCTAAAGCATTATTAACAGATAAACCACCAATTAAGCAAGGAATCGTAAAACTCCCTGGATCTTTTAACTTGCAGGGTAGTTTATTCTATAGAATTGCTAAGCACACTGCATTTAGCTCCACATGCGACGCTTCGTCTAGCTTCCGTTTGTTTGATAAGAGCTCTTTTATAAATTTTGCTGAATTGGGCATCTGCAAAAGAGCTTCAATAAACGGTAAGTTAATATGTAATTTCTTTAGAAGTTTAAGAAATTTACCAAATTGTTCATCTGTGCGGTCTTTCTTCGTCGCGTTGGGGTATGGTACACGAGGTTTGTACTCTATATTTACTGCTTTCGGTTTATCATGGCTTACCTCAACCTTACCTTTTTCTACCACGTACTCTTGCCTCTGTTTTGGTTCGTCTAACCCTTCACTATCGTGAACAGTAATGGCGTGAATTTGCTCCTTTGGGTTAGTTTCAGTATTGCTTGGCAAGTTTCCTTGTGGTCGTTCTGAGATCAGCTTAGCAAGCTGACCTATTTGGTTCTCGAGCCCTTGAATTGATGCTTGCTGATTTTTGAGCGCTGTTTCGGTGTTTTGGAAGCGGGTTTCTGACACCGCGATAAATTTTGTTAGCATCTCCTTAAGGTTCGACTTTTTCTCTTGTGGGTAGGGTTGCTGTTGAAAGCCTGGAGGGGGTTGTTGTCTCTGATTTCCTTGGCCACCCCATGAGAAGTTTGGGTGGTTCCTCCAACCTGGATTGTAAGTGTTACTATAAGGGTTATTTTGAGGTCTAGAATTATTACCCATATAGTTCATCTGTTCGCTTTCCATGCCATGGTTGTAGGGTGGACATTCTGTATTGTTCGACCCTCCTCCATTTGTATCGCACTGCATCATTGGATGTACCTGCGAAGAACCACACAAACCATCAATCTTTTTATTTAACAGTTCTACCTGGTTTGATAGCATGGTCACTGCGTCGAGGTTGAAAACTCCGGCGGCTTTTGTTGGCTTTGTCCTCATAACTTGTCACTGATAGTTATTCAGTGCCATCTCCTCTATAAACTCATAAGCCACTTCAGGGGTCTTGTTATTTAGGGTTCCACCGGCGGCTGAATCAATCAACTGCCTAGTTGAGGGGTTCACACCGTTGTAAAAGGTTTGAACCTGTAGCCACAAAGGTAACCCATGGTAAGGGCACCTTCTTAGTAAATCCTTGTATCTCTCCCATGCATCATAAAGTGTTTCTAAATCCATCTGCACAAAAGAAGAAATATCATTCCTCAACTTAGCCATTTTATCCGGCGGAAAGTATTTAAGTAAAAAAATTTCGGTCATTTGATCCCATGTAGTGATTGATCCTCGTGGTAACGAGTTCAACCACTGTTTAGCTTCATTTCTCAACGAAAAAGAAAATAACCGAAGGCGAATGGCATCATCAGAAACGCCATTAATCTTAAAAGTGTCGCAGAATTCCAGAAAATTTGCCAAGTGATTGTTTGGATCCTCATCCTACAAATCATCAAACTGAACAAATTGCTGAATCAACTGTATAGTGTTATGTTTCAGTTCAAAATTATTTGCAGCAATAACAGGTCTAACAATACTTGATTCAGTTCCTGTTAAATAGGTTTAGCATAATCATACATAGTACGAGGAGTAGGATTTTGATTCACTGGGTTTGCGGCAACTACAGGAGGTAGCGGATTATTTTCAGCTATCTCTTTTGTAGTATTAGTTTCATCTTCTTGCTCTTCTTCTATGTATTGTAGACTTCGCTTTATTTCTCTTCGGTTTCTGCGAGCTGTACATTCTATATCACTGTCAAAAAGTAATGGTCCTGACGGGTTCCTTCTAGTCATAAACTAAAAGTTCTTGCCAGAAGCAAAGAAAGAAAAATTAGAAAAGTAGAAAAGAAATTAAATTGCAATAAAAATAAAAATAATGGCTAAAGTAATAAAAATTTAGTGTTCCTAATATCTTAGTCCCCGGCAAAGGCTCCAAAAACTTGATGTGTCTAAAACTAACTATGACCACAATAAAGGCAAGCGCACCTATTGTTTAATAGTATAGTTATGGTAAGACCGGTTATATCGTACCCACAAGGACCAAGAGTACTAGTAATTACTATCTTTTTATTATTTAGCCTAAGTAATGGAGTGATTTCTTTTAACTAAAACTAATTAAACACGACAACGAAAGAATTAGGAAAATACTTTTAGACAACTTTATGAGATAGACAATACCTAAGGAAGAATCCATCTAGACTTCACTTATTACTTTTGATTCATATGATTTATTCACTTGACTTAATCCGTAGAAATCTCTGATTTATGTTAATATCTCTCTCGAGACTAAAAACAACTGACTCTAGGTTGATTAATTGAAATCTCTTTCTAATTAAAACCCCTATTATCGCATTAACTCGATCTATGAATTTTCTTATTAGATTTGACTTTAATCCGACAGGTTTCCGTCGCCCTATGTCTAGGGTTGCAATCAAGTCCGCTTAATTGTGTTGATCTACTTTTAAACAGGGACTTTTACTCCAGTGAATAAGCACATTCGAACTTGAAACAATAACCTGAATTATCAAAGCAAAAATAAGAACTCACAATTAAGAATAAGAACAAGTATTTATCTTATAAATCAAATAATAATAAGATTCATCTAGGTTTCATCCTCCCTCGGTATTTAGGGAGTTTAGTTCATACTGATAGAAGGAAACATTATAGAATAAGGAAAACTACAAAACATAAGAAAACCCAAAAACTTCTAAAGAACTTGATGGGAGATATTCAGTCTTGATGGAGATCCTTCCTCCGAGCTGCTTCCGACGGCTGTCTTCAAGTATTTTATGCGTTCTATTCAGCGTCCTTTTTAGGTCATCCCCTAGGGTGTTTATATAGGTTTTGGAACGTCTTTCTTTGCCCACAAGTAACCTTTTCCGAATAGAATTAACCTTTGATACGGCAAGGACACGCCTGTGTGACACACCCGTGCTCGATAGCCCTAGGCCGTGCTCGCTCCTGCTCGTAACACACGGCCGTGTGGTCTGCCCGTGTACGTTGATCCAGGCCGTGGTTGATCCTGCTCGTAACACACGGTCGTGTCTAATAGCCCAGGCCGTGTTGAATTCCTAGATAGGCCCATTTTGTCCCTTTTTGGCCCGTTTCTCGTTCTTTTCGACTCCCTAAGCTCTCCTGAGTGTAAAACATGAAATTAAAGGATTAGGAGCATCGAATTCATCAAATCTAATGAAAACTCATCCAAAAATAAGCTAAGCATAGGATTAAAATATGTATAAATGATGGTTTATCAACATTAATATTTAATCAATTCCAGCAACAGGTTACCTTAATTTCATTAGAAAAAGTCATATTCGGACAGCATGCATGGAGTTCGCATGCCTCGACAGTTCACTCAACAACTAACAATCATCAAGACTTCCCTCAATTTTCATCACACATACCAGCATTAGAGTAGAATTAATCATTCAAGAAATAACTTAAACTCACACCATAACCAACAGCAGCCATTTTTTTTTATTTACAACCATTTCTTCAAATTTCCAACATGATTTATTTGCTCCTAACCGAAAATCAACAGCAACTAATTGACAGTTTAATAATAAAATTCAGACGACTTAAATGAAGTCACCAACTAGTTTAATTCGACTTGACAATTAATTAAATGAGTGTGTGTAAATTTCAAGGATTACTTACCGAATTCTTCCCCAAATTGCTGTTACGAGCACAAACTTTCTCACATTTACCACTCTAACCGTCTCCCACCTCTCAAGCTTCTTAATATGAAGAAACAACTATTTAATATGCCAAATCCATGGCCTCTCCCTCCATACAACCAACCTCGCATTTTATTTCATCCATTCGGACCAGCAAAAGAAAAGAAAAGTAAAAGTACAGATGTAAATGACATACTTGCAAAATAACTTATGTAACATAATATGGTATAGACAAAACAATTAGAATACAACATCTGCGATACAGAAATATGTGAACCTATGCTAATACAATCAGTTGGCAGCAACTCCTATAAATGACATGGAAACATTTTTCCTTGTAGCTTATTTTGAGTGGTGAATTAGGAAAGTAAGCATCCTGGAATCATGAAGGTTAGTTAAAATCTTATCTTATTACAAGGGTGTTGAAATCCTCAATTACTACCCTGCTTAGCTGTGCTACCAGCTATTGTCATGAAAGATTCGCCACATCCACATTGCCCTTTGGAGTTTGGGTTGATAAAAATAAACTCAGACCTGTGAAGAAAGGATGAAATACAAATTAGAACCAAAGAAAATAAAGATGCACCAGCTTCATAACAGGACGTGTACAAAATCAACAACAAATACGAGCCAGTTTCTGTAACACAAAGCATAACAGTTCATTTATATACATATCAAATATGGTTACGCCTTGCATGTTTCATAACTCCGTACATGCAACGTTCTTTTTTATCCAGTTAAAGAAGAGTACAAAATCATGACGGATCACCAGCAAGGTAAATGTAAGAAAAATGTACAACAGATGGTCACTAAGCAGGAATGGGATGGTGGTAATGGAGCAGCATTCTCTGTCTATAAAACCACTGTGAGCAACAATAAGAATGCTACAGTAAAGGTTAAAACGGGAACCAGTAAAGTGATCATAAGTCCTAACACGCAGCCATGTTCAAAGAAATGATGATAAACAAATAAGAAACACAAAGGTGAAAATTGTTGAAATGGAAATGAAAAAACAAGACAGGAATGCACGACTGAAAACTAAACTGAATATATCCATGTAATGAGTCAAGGTAGAAAAAGAATTTCATTCCAGTTTCCACCTGGAAATACACAAACAGAAATAAATGGTTCATTTTCTTGACTATTGATTGATCAAACGTAAGTGCTTTAAATCTCATTTATATTTTTCACCTTACTAATGGCTACTAATTAATCATATAAGAACATAACTAATTATTATCAAATAAAAAAAATGATACAATAAACATTAATTGTTTTGATACCTGAGTTTATCATCTACAAAATCCATCTTGGTCCTAATCACATGCATCAAAGCTTTTGGATCAATTAGTATTTTAACGCCCTTGTCCTCAACTAATTCATCAAACTTTCCTTTCTCATCTATCAGTCAATTCCATAAAATAAAATAAAAATCAGTTCCCCACATCTTTATTCTTTTCAAAAATAAGAGAATAGATTTGATAGAAGGACGAGAATATGAGACAAACCGGCGTAATTGAGGGTGTAAGATAAACCATTACATCCACGAGCCTTAACACCCAATCGAAGGAACGATCTTTGGCGCTGTTGAAGAAGGTGATGTATTCTGGAGGCTGCTGCGTCGGTCAACGTCAGAATTTGCCGCCTCAAAGCCGGTTGCCCGATTTTCTCTGCGACGGCCGCGAATAATCGAGAAGCCATGGATTTGTGAACAAATCTATGCGAGAGAAATAACGAAATTAAAATAACGAAGTTGAATTACATAAGTTATTGAAATAACGAAGTTGAATTAAAATAACTGAGAGAAATTAAAATTTCTAAACTTTTAACACGATTGAAAATTAAAGGAAGTAAATTTCAACAAGCCCAAACAAAAAATATCAAAAACCTCACATACTTGCTAATACTGAGTTCGCTACTGGGTAGAGTGGCTAGGCGTCGGGGAACTTGGTGTTTAGGGTTTAGGGAAATCAAAGAACAGACTGAGAAATAAAATAGAATAACAGGTTGTGAGGATTTTCGGATCTAATAGATAATACTTCTAGAGTATGGAAAGTGGAGGTCATTAAAGATAACTTTTCGGACGTTGATGTGGCTAGAATCCTTCGAATCCCATTAGCTAAAGAGGGGCATGATGATATGCTATTGTGGAGAAAGAGCCTTCTGGGGAATTCTCGGTGTGAAGTGGATATAAAATGCTACTAGCAGGTAATACAGATCCTAATGCTATTGATTTTTAGAATGATTCCAAAAAATTTTACAAGAACCTTTGGAATTTAAACCTATCTACTAAACAAAAAATTACAATATGGAAAATTTCATTGAACTTTTTGCCTACTCTAGCTAACCTATATTATAAAAGACTAGTGGCAAATATATTGTGTCCCAGATGTGGGGGGATGTAGAGAGTCTTGATCATGTGTTTCATGAGTGTCCTGTTTCATTGGAAGTATAGGAAAATTTAAATCTTACATGGGTTGTATCAATGCCTAATTTAGATAGTAGGGAATGGCTTACCTGGGTTTTTAGGAGGTGCTCAATACGACCATCAAGATTAATTTTGACGCGGCTTACGACCCCCAACAGTTTAGATCGAGATCAGGGATGGTAGTCAAAAATGATAGAGGAGAGGTACTAGCCTCGAAATTTGTCTTTTATAAGGATGTAGCGTCTTCGTTTGTAGTTGAGGCTCTTGCATATTCTCAAGCGAGGCAATTGGGGGAAAGCATGAGATTGGCGATGTTAGTAATCGAGGGCGATGCGTTAACAATAATAAAGAAATGTCAGTTGAAAGATTCAGATAAATCAGAAATAGGGGTGTATATCAGAGTTATTCAACAGAAAAAATGAAGTTTTCAAAGTATTTGGTTTAGACATATACCAAGAACAACGAATCTGGTTGCTCACACAATAGCAACTGAGAGCTTAAAAAGAGGGGATGAGGTTTAGCTACAATATGTTGTGCGATCGATGGGGACTGGAAGACAAAAGGCCAGAGAGCTGGACTGAGACGAATTTCTTAAATGGGTCTTGAATCGACGAAGAGGACGACGACACAGAAAGATTCATAATGGAAGAGGCTATGCTCTTTTGGAACTGGAACTGACAACAATGGAAATGAAGAATCGAGAACCAAGAGTGGGGGACAGTTCATATATAACTGGACTAGGCAGGGGTGTTCAGTCGGTTAACCGACCCGAAATTCAATTAACCGAATTAACTGACCCTTCAAAATTTTTAACCGTTAACCGAACCAAAAAATTGGCCGAACCGAAATTTTTTCGGTTAATTCGGTCGGTTAACCGAATTAACCGAAAATTATATGTTTTTTATTTTTGGTTAAAATAAGTATAAAATTAACCGTATTAACCGAATTAAAGTATTGAATCACTACATAATTAAAAACATTACATAAGTCTTTGAATCACTACATAATTAAAAACATTACATAAGTCTTGAAATTAACACATAATTGATGGCCAGAAGAAGAAAAGTGGGGAATCCAACAATTGCAACTGTGTGGTATTAATGTACAAACAATTTGATACAAGGCCCAAATTTTAAAACCTTCTTAATTTAATATATGTTTATGTCCTGTAAGCTGTTCCAAAGTAGAATTCACTAATCAAATAGCATCAACCCATGATTCTACTTAATAATAAATAGCAGTAAGCATAAAAAACCAAGAAAAGGTGCACCAATTCATTCCGTAGTGTTCAATTTGATCAGTTCTTATTGAATTCGGTTAGATTTTTAATTTTTATAATATAAAAATAAATATTTTATTTCTAATGAAAAGAAAATTGTATCAGAAGACATTCTTTTAATTGTTTTTAAAGACCGATGAATCAAAGCGATCAAACCAAAGAAAGTTGGTTCAGGTCAATTAGGTTAGTTATGGCATTCAACTTAACTTTTAAAAACCAAAATACTGCACAATAATTGCAATTTTTTCCCAAAACCAATCAAAAGTTCTAATGATTTTTGAAATTTAAAAAAAAAAAATCAAAAGTAAATCAGAAAAGGAAAAAGATTAAACGAGATGGGTCGCTAACGGTGGCGATGAAGAGGCCTATAAGATGAACAATGAAATAAAAAAACAAGCCATGATTGTTTCTTTTCTCCTTTGTTTTTGTGTTGTAGTTGAAGGAGAATTCCATGCATGAAAGCAAAAAGATTCAAAAAAGTAAAGAAAAGATAAAAGCAGCACGTGTAGTCAAGTGAGAAGCATTCGGTGATGGATTGAATGGTTAAGATTTCTGGGGTTTAATTTATTATAATGTAATTTCATTTTTTGAGGATCTGATCTGAAGATCCCAAGGAATGAAGAGTGTTAAAAGTAGCTGCTGCAACATCCAAACTATATATGCCTTTTACTTTGTCTTGCTTACAAGCTCACACAACTTAATCCGAAAATGCAGAGAAGGGAGGAGAGGGAAAAGAGAGAAAGACAGGCAGCGTTTAATTAGAATAAACTGTCAAAAAAAAATGAAGGAAAGGTAGCTGTTACCTCAACTCGCCGGTGAAGGTGACCTGGTAGACGCCGGACGATTCACGAAGGTGGCTGGCCTGGTAGTGACAATAGGGATTTTGGGATTTCAATTAGGGATTTGAAGGTTAGGGTCTTTGGGATTTTGGGTATTTGAAATTTCTGTCGTCTGTTTTAGTTTTAGAGTAGTTTTAGATTTTTATTTATTAAATTATTTATAATTTTTATGATTGGGTTGGGTAATTAGATTGAGTACTTGGGTTTATTATATATTAGATTGGATTTATGTTAGATTGGGTTATAATTCGATTACACCTCGTTAAAAAAAATACAATTAGATTTCGAACATTCCTATCCTATAAAGTAGTAATCTTACATCCTTAACAATGTCAAAATTTTAAATTATAGGAGATAATTTATATACCAACTTTTCTTTAAGTAATCTTACATTTCAATCAAAATATTAAATTTTAAAAAATTTTACTTTTAGTCGTTTAACTCTAAAAAGTTTGCTGCTTGGCACGGTGCTCTCTGTCTGCCGTTTGGCATGTTTTTTTCCTAAGTATTCTCTAGTTTTTTTCTTTCGTTTCCGTTGAAGATCTTTCATTCTTTGTTTTCTATTTTCCACCCTGGGTTCTATTTGGCTTGTTCGAATCTTATGGAAGACGAACTAGCGAATTTGAGTCTTATTGACGAGGAAGAAGAAGCCTTTCAGGAGGAAGTGGATACAGTGGAAAAGTCTTATCAATGCTGTTTGGTGGGACGTTGTTTAACGGATAGTGTCGTTCATTTTCCATCACTGCGAAACACCATGGCAGATCTATGGCATCCTATTGGTGGCATTTGTATTACAGATCTAGGGGATAAAAGGTATATTTTTCAATTTTTTCATGAAGTGGATTTGAAGAGAGTGATTGATGGCACTCCGTGGTTTTTTAATAATCACTTACTCATAATACAAAGAATTCCCATTGGAGGAAATCCTTCATCGTTGCCACTAGTTCACACTGAGTTTTGGGTGCAAGTTTACGATCTACCCCCTGGTTTGATGAATGCGAATATGGCACAACAATTCGGCAGTTTCTGTGGACAGTTTATCGATTATGACTCATCCATATTGGTTTCGGGATTCAAGAACTTCATGCGTATTCGAGTACGTATTGATATTACTGCTCCATTGAAGCGAAAAAAGAAGATATTGATTGGGTCCTCAATGACGGTTTATGCTCGCTTCAGGTATGAGAAGCTTAGTTTATTCTGTTTCATTTGTGGTAGATTGGGCCATGGGGAAAGTTATTTCCCGTACCGTCTAAGGATTGACCCTTCAAAAATTATTTTTGGTTGGGATATTTCATTGCGAGCGGAGCCCCGACGACGGCGCACGACGGAGAGTAGATGGTTACGGGAAGCAGGTGGATCGAGGCGGGTAGGAGAAAATTTTGAGAAAGTCGATCCCAGCGGAGCATTAAATGAGGGGGAAGATTCTATGACAAATTTGGGTGGAAATCGTGACATGAAGATTGCGAATCCTAATTTAATGCCATTAGGATCTATTTCCCAAATTACAAATAATGAGCAAAATTTTGGGAGTAATCGGCGTAAAGAGGGGTGGAGTATGTTGGGGAAGGATAACGGGCCTATGGAACTGGGCTTAGAGGATGAAAATATCCCAGTTGAGATCTTGGACGGTAAGAAACGGCAGAGGATTATGGAAAGTTCATCCACTACGCTGGATTCAAAGGCTGAGAATGGGTCATTGATAGTATCGGCTAGCTCTGGTAGTCAGAGCAGCCGGGGGCAATGAAAATCTTAAGTTGGAACGTTCGTGGTTTGGGGAATCCACGAACCGTTAAAAGGCTCAAGAATAAATTAAGAGCCATTAATCCCCGAATTTTGTTTCTCATTGAGACAAAATTAAATGCAAAGAAAATGGAGATGGTCAGAATGAAATGTGGTTTTGAAAATGGCATTGACGTTGGTGCATTGGGTTCTAGAGGAGGTTTGTCATTGGGCTGGAAAGGGAATTCATTGGTTAGTCTTAAAAGCTTCTCTTCATTTCATATTGATGTGGAGATCCAGGATATTGATTGTGGTGCTATTTGGAGGCTAACGGGGTTCTATGGGAATCCAACTGAACGGGATAGGGGTGATTCTTGGAATCTTCTAAGACAATTAAGTAGTGACTGCAATATTCCATGGGTTGTGTTGGGAGACTTTAATGAGGTTACTAGTTCGTTTGAAAAGAGGGGTGGCTGCCTTCGTTCAGAACGATAAATGATGGATTTCTGTATGGCATTAGAGGACTGCAATCTTTTTGATCTCGGATTTACAGGTCGTTGGTTCACATGGGAAAGAGGTAAATTCAAGGCCACTAATATTAGAGAGAGATTGGACCGTGGGGTAGCGTCGTCTAATTGGATGGAGCTTTTTCCTAGTTATCAGATTGAGCATCTGACTCATTCATTCTCCGATCACTGTCCTATTCTCCTAGATACCATGGGAGGCAATCGGTTCGACACACAGCGCAAAGAAAGGAAATTCCGTTTTGAAGCCAAATGTTGTTTAGACAGCTCTTTTGAGTGATTGGTTCGTAGATGGTGGGCAGATAATTCCGGAAGCATTCCCAAAAGGTTAGAGATATTGGGGAACAGTTTTATGAATTAGAGCAAATTCAATAGTAGAGAAGAGAGGAGAAACCGGCTTAGACTAGAACAAAGGCTGGAAGGGCTTTACGCCCAAGATATATCGGATGATGTCTTAGCGGAAATTATGGAGGCCCAATTGGATCTCAATTTGGAGGCAGATAAGGAGGAATTATACTGGGAGCAACGAGCACGAGTAAATTGGCTTAAGGATGGAGATCGCAACACCAGCTTCTTTCATAAGATGGCCGGGCAACGCCACTTCCGTGGTAAAATCTTTGAGCTTGTTGATGCGAATGGTGTTAGGCATTCTGAGTCTGAAGAGATGATTAAAGTGGCGTCAGATTTTTTTGAAGATTTGTTTACAGACTCAGAGATGGGAGTGGATGAGCATCTCCTTAGCCTGGTGGAAAATAAGATTACCGACTGTATGAATGACTCTTTACTAAAACCTTTTGCGTAGGAGGATGTTTGGAATGCTGTGAATTCGATGCCGCCTTTAAAAGCTCCCGGAGTGGATGGTTTTTCAGCCATCTTTTTTCAGCGTTATTGGCATATTGTGGGACAGGAAGTTTCTAGATACTGCCTTGCCATTTTGAATGGACAGGTTGAAGTTAAGGACATTAATAAAATGAGAATTGTGTTAATTCCCAAAGTTGATAAGCCAAAATCTATGACCCAGTTTAGACCCATAAGCCTCTGCAATGTCATCTACAAGATTATTGCTAAGATGCTGGTTAGTCGAATGAGTGATATTTTGGGAGACTGTATAAACAAAACTCAAGGAGCTTTTATACCTGGGAGACTCATCTCGGACAATGTGCTGATTGCGTATGAGGTCCTCCATTCCTTGAAGATGAAAAAGAGTGGTAAGAAAGGGAATTTTGCTCTTAAATTGGACATGAGTAAGGCGTATGATCGAGTAGAATGGGATTTTCTAGCAGGAATGATGAAGGCGTTGGGATTCCATGTTGATTGGATTGTTCTTATTATGAGATGTGTCAATTCAGTGTCTTACTCCGTTTGTCTCAATGGTATGGACAGTGAATGGTTTTCTCCATCACGAGGTCTGCGACAAGGAGACCCTCTCAGCCCCTATTTGTTCATTATTTGTGCTGAGGGTTTTTCTACCTTACTTGAAGATGCTAAGAAAAGGGGTTGCATCAGAGGTGCCCCTATCGGTAGGGAAAGAATTGCTATTAATCATTTGTTTTTTACAGATGACTGTATTCTTTTTGGCGACGCTTCAAGAGAGGGGGCTATAACGGTTCGAGACATCATTAGGGAGTACGAGCAGTGTGCAGGGCAGAAGGTGAACTATGAGAAGTCCCTAGTTTATTTGGGGTCCAATGTTAAAGAAGAAGTGAAGGAGGACATTGTGAATCTTTTGGGGGTTCGAGTGGCGTCAAACCCTGAAAAGTACTTAGGTTTGCCGATGATGGTGGGACGAAGGAAAAATTGGGCTTTGGCGGATTTCATTGACAGATTCAGAAAACGAGTTGCAGGGTGGAGTATTCGATATTTATCTATAGGGGGTAAAGAGGTCTTCATTAAATCGATTTTACAGTCTATGCCACTTTATGCAATGCAATGCTTCCTTTTCCCGAAAAAGTTATGCAATAAACTGGAAAATATTATGAATAGATTTTGGTGGTCTAATAATAAAACGTCAAAGGGTATCCAGTGGAGTTGTTGGAATGCGCTCTGTAAACCTAAGTCATTTGGTGGCCTTGGTTTTGAAAAGCTATCTCTGTTTAATAAGGCGTTATTAGCTAAGCAAGTTTGGCGCATCTTTACTCAACCTAGGAGTCTTTTAGCCAGAATTTTAAAAGCCCGTTATTTTTCGCTGTCTGATATACTGTCAGCAAAGATTGGTTCTTACCCTTCTTTTACCTGGCGAAGTATTTGTAGTGCCCGAGACTTGATAGTAGACGGGATGATCTGGCGGATTAGCAAGGGGGACAGCGTCAATATCTAGAATGATCCCTGGCTACCTGGAAGTGAGAATAACAGGGTTTCAGGCCACGAGATTAAACCTGCTTGGACTTATGTTAGTCAGCTTATAAATGTGGATACGAATACCTGGAATAGGGAGTTGATCAATAGCCTTGTTGATGTATCTACTGCCGATAGAATTTTCTCTATTCCGGTTGCTACTAGTCGAACGGAAGACACACTGGTCTGGAAACATGAAGGCACTGGGGTATATACAGTCAAAAGTGAGTATCGGGTACTAGCTACCTCTACAGTTTTGCCTACTACATTTACTGCTAATGAGGATTATTACAAAGATTTCTACAAACTCTTATGGCCATTGAATATACCAGAAAAAGTTAAAATATATATATGGCGTCTCTTCAACAATCTGACTCCCCATTTCTGCAATCTGGAGAGACGTATGTTAGTGGTGGACTCAGTCTGTCCTTTGTGTAGGGTTGCGGTGGAAGACTCCAACCATCTGATGTGGTCTTATGGTGTGCTGAAAAGTGTGTGGTTCCATTTGCATGTACAGATTCCGGCCATTGAGGAGTCATGGGATGGGAAGAAATGTCTAGCAAGCACCTTCTCTGTAGCAGATGAACAACAAAGATGCATTATTGCAGTGTCATTATGGAGTTTATGGTACCGAAGGAATAAACTAATTCATGAGGGGGTCCGTTTTAATTTGAATGAGGTTCTGGGTTTTATTCGGGGTTATGTTTAAGAACTCCAGATGTATCAAAGGACTTTTCAAACCCAGGTCAAACCTAACATAAAGGAACTATGGAGACCACCGGAAGAAGGAATATTAAAGCTTAATTTTGACGCAAGTTATAAGTCAGATGAAAAGTTAGCTATTACAGCAGTCATCGCCAGAGATTCGATTGGAGTTATAAGAGGAGCAGAAACTTATCTATTTGATAATGTTGCAGATCCCTTTGTGGCGGAAGCTCGGGCATGTGAAAGGGCGCTAATATTCGCTTTGTCTATGGGTTTTCGGCGGTTGGTGGTGGAGGGGGACTCTCTTTCTGTTATCAAAAGCATTATGAAGAGGAAGGAGGATAGATCTGTTCTGAGACCGATTATGCAACATATCTGTCAAATGGAATCGAGCTTTGAAGAGATTACCTATCTGCATGTGCGGCGTTCTGCTAATGGCGTGGCTCACACACTGGCGAGTGAAAGGAGGCGTCTGAGATTTTTTGGAAGATGGGATGCTGGTTTACCAGAATCGGTGAAGAGACTCGCGTTGAAGGATAGATTGGAATGTAATCTGAGTTGTTAAGGATTGTTTGGCCTTGTTCTTTGGAGTCGAATCGACGGATTCCAGGCGCTCTTAGCAGCGTTGAGCAAGGGTGTCTGACTCGGTGAATGTTTTTTGCTATCTAGGGACGATTTCAATGGTTTGAGATGGAGGATTCGAGAAGATAAGAAGGTCCGACTTTTATCATTTGCTTTATTTATTATTTGTTGTTTACAATTTGTGCGTTGTTTTTTCGTTTCGTTCTTTCTATTGTTTTCTGGTGTTGGACTGTGTTTGGCCCTTAATAAAATTTCAGCCCATTTTGATTCAAAAAAAAGAAAATTTACTTTTTGTTTTTATTATTTTAATCAATTTCATTATTTTTTAATTAAAAATAGGGGTTTCACTTTTAAACCGAACCATTTCTTTTAAAAAAAACATCATTATTCCTCTATTTCATCAGTAAATTAGAAAAAAAAGGTTGAATTACAACATTACCCACAAAAAACTCCTTCAAGGAAAAAAAAAAAGTTGTCTTTCAAAATTGATTAAGTTTTTTCTCCTATTATTTATTTTAAATATGAAGCTTTATTGAGTAAGATAACAGAATGTGATTAGATGGTGCCAGAAAAAGCCTTTCAATGAACACCGTCTATATAGCTTCTTTTGGGTAAGAAAACAAATTGATTTATTTAATTCCATGGAATTTTTTCTATGGGTCCATCGCATTATCCCTGGCTAGGGTTTGAATGCAATGAATATCATTGAAGACTCTACTCATTCCCTGCTGGGTTTTAAAAAAAAAAAAAAAAATCACAAACAAAAACTTTTCTTTATTTTCAAAAATATAAATACATGATTTTTTTTTAACTCTTTGAAATTGTTATTTTCTTTTAAAATCTTATTTTTAACATATTTTTCGAAAAGTAAATGCATGAATAGAAAATTAAAAACAAACACATAAAAGAAATTGAGATTAGCATTTAAAAGAATTCAAAAGAGTAGCTCAGACAATTGTAACTCAAGGATTTGTTCAATTTGTAGCAATTATTGAATAATTTGGCACCCTCCATAACTAGTTCATTAGTTTTGTTGGTCACCAAGCATTTACTTTTTTTTTTTGGTGAAGTTCACATACATCCCTTAATCACAAAGCTGACCGATGCTTATTAGATCTGCCTTCAAGCATTCTACTAAAAAAAAAAATTCTACAACCGAGGCATGTTTATTAAAGCAATCAATTTTCAAGTCTGGAAGATTAATAAACTTGTGATGCTTTTTTGAATGGGATCCAATCATTTTTGAGTTAAGATATCTTCATATGGAATCAATTTTCAAGTCTGGAAGATCAATAAACTTGTGATGCTTTTTTGAATGGGATCCAATTATTTTTGAGTTAAGATATCTTCATATGGATCCACGATCTGTTTCCTTGTTTTAAAATATATTTTGAATCACCTTATTCACGTTGAGGAGCTCAACATATGATTGTTTTGGTGAAAACTACTCGAGAATTTTTTTTTGGATGAGATTAAAACGTGAATGACGGCTTTTGACTTTGGATAAACTTTTAAATCATATCAGGTTCAATTCTAAAGCTTAATTTTCATTATATATAAACCCAATATTGTATTTTTTTTAGTTATTTATTTCTAATTTTGTGAGTTTTTTTAGAAGTTTTTTGTTCGCCAAGAAAGTTGATTCCTTCAAGACTTCTTGTTCAGGCAAATTTAGGAGTTTTAAGTCAATTAGGAGTTATTTTCTTTTCATTATATTTGCCTATACAAACAAAGGCTAGTCGGCCACACTACAACAAAATTGGCATATATTGACGGACAAAATCTATCATTGTAAGCATTAAAAATAGTCATATAGAGCCTAAAAGTCTATAATGACGGTCAGAAAAGATACCCTCGACAGAAAATTCACCGTTGGTACAGGGGCTTATCTGTATAACCCTTTAGCAACAACTATATTCCGTCCGTATATACCTATTAGCCTATAGTGATGACAACTCCGTCAGTAAAACTTCTCTTGAATGAGAACAATCCTACAAAACCCTGATGGAAAATCTTATCATATACTAACAAATTATGGAACGGTTTTCATCGGTAAAAGTTAGCTTTGAAGTTTTAAATTTTTGTACTCTGACATTGGTATAGGGTGAAATTCCGTCGTAAAAGTTTGATTCTGTAATTTTTTTAGCCACTTTTACTACCTTATATTGATGGTATTTGCTAAAATCAAATTGATTTTATTATATCAATAATTATTTATAAGCATTTTCATAATTAAATTTAATTTTATTAAAATACTAATTATTAAAAAAATCAAGTGAAAAGTATAATTAAAATCGCTAATATAAATCAAGAAATAAACTATCTTATAATTAATAAAGATGTGAATCATTATGAGTTATATTAGGCATCATACATGTTATACATCAACAAGAGTTTAAGCATAACAAGTTCTACAAAAAAACAAAAAAAAAAAAAAAAAAAACCACAAATCTCAAATGTCTCGAACTTTGATGACGTCTCAATGCCCTATTAAACAAGTCTGTACACAAAAACAAATCAAAGCATTGCTTATAGAAAACAAGCATTATAAGCAAAAAGTTATTTAACCATTAAAAGAGTCGTAAACAAATCACACTTCATAATCAACATGAAGCTCTTGGCTATTATAAGTAAAAAGTAATAAAAAAAATGATAAAAAAGAATAAAAAGAAAACAAATATATATATAAAAGCTCAACTATGTATATACTTTAGCCTCCCTCTAACAAGTTTGATGAGGCCATTTTCTATACATAAATAGATAAAACATTTGTCCTGTTGTTTGAACAAGTGGGTACACAAGAATTATTTAACAGGGCATTAACTTTCCAAGATAAACTTTAAACAGTTGAAATAAAAAGAGTTTAGTATAGATTATTCTAGTTTTCATGATAAGGGCACTATATTACTTATGTTGCCTAGTTGGTACAAGTACTTTTAATAAAAGTATTTTTTTCTCAGTAATAAGAATATATCATTAATCAAAAGAGAGAAACAAGATCATAAATGAAAACTAATAAGTGAACAAAAATATTGTGAAAGCAAAAGGCAAAGTGAGTGAAATAAAAGCATAGAATGGTTAAAAGTAATATGAGTGAAGAGTGAATGAAATGAAAAGTAAATAAAAAGTATGAGTACTTAAGAAATTGTTACTTATAATTGCACTAATACTAGTTGAAGTTGCTTATGTTTGTTAGTACTATACTAGAGATCAAAGCATGATGAAAGAAACTGAGTTGCTTATGCTCATGAATGTGTTTTGATGGAAGCATATGTTTAACTATCCACTACAGCAAAATAGGTTTTTAGTGGCATTTTTTTGCCCTATAGCGGCACTTATAAGCGCCACTAAAATTTGCGGCATTTATGTGGGGAAACACCGTTATAGAACATGATTTTTAGCGGTGGTTTTTTTACAAACACCACAAGAGAGTCAAGCATGTTGTGGCTTTTGTAGCTAGAATGGCCGCAAAAGATCATGTTCTTTAGCGGCGTTTGTAGTAAAAGCACCACTAACATTAACAGATTTTACCAACCCATTTTATTTCATATAGAATTCGAATTTTCAATATATTTTCCTGTAACTTCAAATCCAACAAAAAACTTCAAATCTAAATGATACTATCATGAAAGAAATATGTATATGGTCTAAATTAATAACTGAAATAACAAAATATATTCAAAAGTTATATTGTTAAGATATTCTCACAATAAGAAAACAAAAGTATAAGATGGCGAATTTTGCGATTGATTCTGCTGAAACATCTTCATCATATTTTGAAGTTGTAGCTGGAGTTCGTCATATTTTCTTGTTGCCTCTGTCAGGGGCGAAGCCAGGACAATTTTTTAGGGGGCCTGATGAAATTTTAATTTTTTATAGTTTATATCTTTCTAATTTATAAAGGATTAAATCGAATTTTTATAATTTTTGGGGGGGGCCAAAGTGCAATTTTACCTTTACTAATTTAAAATTTTAAAAAAAATTCAAGGGCCTAAATAGCAATTTTACCTTTTAGGGGGGCCGGGGCCCATGCATGCCACCAGCCGCCCGGCCTCTCTTTGCCGCTTTGCCGCTCTCTTCCTCATTTCTTTGCTTCGCTTTAAGTTGTAGCTGGAGTTCATCATACTTTCTTTTAGCCTCTGCTTCTTTCGATGCTGCCTCTGCTTTAAGTTGAGCAATTTGCTTAATTGTGCTCGCTTGCATCTGAGCCATTTGGTATTTTAACCTCTAAACTTCAGCTTGAGCCTGATTCGCCGAAGGCATGTATTGCTGTGAGCTGGATCCAAAATATTAGGTTGGGCTAACGAAAGATCCTTGAAATCGAACCTGACCATACCTTTCAGGACCCAAAACTTCAATAATAACTCGATTATCAATGTCGTCCAAATTAACAGAACTATCACTTGAGGCCATAGCTTCATACTCCGCCCTTTCATCCTTTAGTTTCTCCTAATAAATCAATTAAGGAGTTAGAAACGAAATATATAATCAAGCAAATGCAATATAACTTGACATTATTTGCATTACAAACGACGAATTAAACCATTATAATTAAACATGATAAATATTTAAAATAATTCAAATTTATTACTTTTCCATCTTTCCACTCTACTCTTTCCATCCTTCTACTTCCCCATTCAATCAAACATACCCTAAATATGACTGAATGCAATTTTTTTATCAGTCAACAGTGCAACTCTGCATCTCTCAACCAGCTGCAATGCATGGCAAAGGAAATATACTAGACCAACTTACTAAAAATAAACATAGAAGAATTGTACAGCAAAGGATACTACAGAGAAGCTTCACTCTAGCTTTCTGCTTCTTTTATGCCTTTTCTTTTCTTTGGTAATAGGGACTGCCTTGGTTTCCTTTTACTATTTGGGCAGAGAACTATTGATTTGAATAATTGATACCAGTCGTGGAGATTGATAATATAACCATGGTTTCCTTTTCCTTTTAGCAAATGATGCCATGCATAAGCGAAGTGAACTTCTAAAGAGGCCTATTTTTTATTGGTGTCTAGACTCTCACTTGAAATTCATATTTAACAATTCAGGCAAGTAGACTGTTGGAATATGTGTGTTTTTGCACCATCTCATGCATGAATTTTAAGCTTTATTTACTAAATAAATTTAAGACCGTGCATTACCAAAGAGGGAAACTTCATGTAAATATTAATTGCAAATGTTTCCAAATACTGGTGAACAGAAGGTAAGTTGTTTCTCTGCAAAAGAGACATGACCAGAAATTAGTGGAGATATGTTACACAATCCAAAGTCAAAATAAATAATTAAAGACCATTCAGTATTATCAGTTTCTTCTAACTAGCAATGGTAGCCAATGAATTAATCTACAACGTACACTCTACAGCAAGTACATTTACTAAGGATATGCAACAAAATAAGAAAATTATTGTGTTAACATTGCCTGTTTTATGGTACCACCTAACAATAACCTCTGTTGACACCAAATAGATGCATTCAATGTTTTGGAAGTATAAAGTAAACTAAACATTACATACATGAACACAGAGCAGGCATTCAGGAAAAGGAAAAATATTTGAGATAGGCTTTCATGAAATTTCTATCAAAACCAAAAAATTTCTTGTTATTCTCTCCTAAACAACTTATCAAACTTACCATATTATGAAACTTAAGCGAACTATAATAATTTAAGAAAGAACTATCAGATTTTCTAAAAGAAACAACAGTTACTTACATAGAGAGCTATTTGCAAGCACTGTGTGACTTCTCCAACTATATCATCATCAACAAATTGTGACAAAACACATATCATTTGCCAAGCACGTACTTTTCGCCTATGGATCTGTTGAAATATGATAGGACAGATAATTAGCATTTCGATCAATCTGAAACATAGAATTAGAAACTTGAAGAGAATGAAGAGAAAAGTATCAGCTACCACGTTATACTTCTTATACAACTCTTTTGCAAGCTACTTATCATTTTGCTGCATAAAAAATGAATGCCATGAGAACTAGAATCCAAACATTTTCTAAGGAGAATTTTCTCCTATAAATAAATGTAGAAAAGTAGAATGTACTTTCTTTTTAAGAAAGTTTGGATCGAAAATCCTTTTGCGATGGACAGAGCAGCATCGAAGAAAGAGACAAAGATCGATGGCAAATGCACTGTCGACGATGATGCAATAGATGGATGACCGGATAGACGACCAGTAGCAGACGGATGGGAAAGAAAAAAAAAAGTTAGGAAATTGGGGAAAAATTAAGTTAGGGATTTGGGGGAATAAGGGTTGGGTGATCAGATACCAAAACTGCACCATTTCAATATAAATTAAAAAATATTTGCGGCATTTATGAGCAAAACGCCGTTATTGCTTTACCTTTAACGACGTTTATGAGAAAAATGCCGTTATTGTTTTTAACCTTTTGCGGCATTTATACAAAAACGTCGTTGTTGCTTTACCTTTTGCGGCATTTATAGGAAAAACACCGCTAACGCTGCTCCCATCGGTGTACCTTTCGGCGCGTAGCATAAAATGTCGTTAAATATGTACTATTTGCAGCGCTATTTATACAAACGCCACTATATAACGACTTATTGCTGCGTTTTTCGATTAGCGCCACTAATGATATATACTTGTGGCGTTTTTCAATACAATCGCCGTTAAAAGTTTGACCTTTGCGGCGTTTTCGATCCAAACGCCACTAAAAGCTTAATTTGCTGTAGTGATCCTTGACTTGTCTGCCTTGTAACTTATTGAACTAACAGTTTGAAATTAAAATCGCGAATTGTTTGTTTTGTAAATTTGTCTGCCTTGTAAATTTGCCTATTTAGCCAAATTAAAATCGCCTTGTAACTTGTCTGCCTTGTAAATTTGGCTATTTAGCCAAATTTTCTTATCTCAGGTGTCCCGAACTAATTCTGAGTATAAAGCATGCTCAAGTACATTTTCTTTTTAGTTTTTTGTTCTTTTTTCTTTTTTCTTTTGCATTTTTGTTTTGTTACTTGAGGACAAGCAACAAGTTAAATATGGGGGAATTTGATCTACCACAATTCGTGGTGAAAAATTAAGTTCTTTCCGAAATTTAATGACCTTGTTTTCGACATAATTTAGTAATATTTTGATTAGTTTTATATTTTAGACTTTAATGTTTAATTTTGGTCAAATAAGTGTTTTTACACATTTTTAGGTGCTTCGATGACCCATTAGACCAATTCGAGCCTAAGGTATGACTTATGGCCTACCTGAGTGTGCAGGACGCTGTTTTAGTCCAAGGAACACAAGGGACGACTTCAGTACCGTGACACCAACATGCAATGTCGCAACACCGAACTTCAAAGTTACCAGGGATGAAACAGAGGCAACATCGCGACGAGAGGGGCTTTGACGTCGTGACAATGCGACATAAACTTGGATAAGTACAGTCGCGTTTTGGCAACCAATTAGGGTTTCTTTGTCTCGTCAAACCCTACTTGCTTCATGGGTATTTAGCTGTGAAATAAAAAGGCTGCTGATAGCAAAGAGGAAGATTTAGCTGGTGCTAATTTGGCCAATGACAAGGGTGATGATTTCTTGTTTGTGTCAACAAGTGAAAGCTCCGAGCTTACATCCGAGTGGATCCTAAATTCAGGGTATACTTTTCACATGTGTCCCAACAAGGACTGGTTCTTCACATACAATTCAGTTGAAGGTGGAGTTGTGCATATGGGGAATGGTTCACCCAATAAGGTAATTAATATTGGTACTATTCAGATCAGGATGCACGACGGGACAATTAAGACACTGTCAGATGTCAAGCATGTGCCTGAAGTAAAGAAAAATCTCATATCCTTGGGAAATTTGGACTTGAAGGGGTTGTAGAATTAACATCGAGTCAAGCGAAATTAGGGTATCCCATGAGGCTCTCGTTTTGATGAAAAGTAAAAAAATAGCAGTCTTTATGTTTTGGAAGGATCAACAGTGACCGGTGAAACAAGATATCCTTCATTTGTTAAGGAATCGAAGTCGACTTGTTTGAAGCGGAAACAACTTGATCATAGGAGGGAAAAATGTATAATCGTTTTGTATAAGAGAGGTTTTCTTTTGGAAGCGGGTTTTGAAAAGATAAGTCATTGCATTCATGGAAATCAGACTCGGGTCAGTTTTGATTTGGCAGTGCACAAGTCGAAGACTAGAAGTCTTCCAACTTCTAAACTCAACTTCGAATCAATTAATATCATGCATAGTTCGAGATAGACCCGTGGCAAGCTTTGGCAAAGAATGAGTTGTTGAAATACGAGTACAGGTGGATATTTTTGGAGTATGCCTCACATTTTTTGCCGAAACAAAATTGACGTCCTTACGAGGAAGAGGTGTCGTCTCAATGATGCGACCACCGACGTCTTGACGAGAAGAGACATCTTGTCCCGAAAACGCGATGAAAGGCATCTCGAAAAGGCAGCAGCCATGTCACGACGAGGCAACATGTTATGCAATTTTCTCTGTTTTCTTCTTCCAGTCAAATTTTGATTATTTGTCCTAATCAAACTCTAATTAGTGTAGGTTATTTTAATATTATTTGACCCACAAATTTAGCCTATAAATAAGTCATTTTCCACTCTAGAAATATAACCCATTACATATTTAAGTATTAATTTTTACAAACTTATAAATATCCAATCTACGAGGATTGTTGTTGGTGGACATCTGTACATAGCTTCAAGCCAAGTCTTCAATAACCAAATAAACTTTTCTCCAATTTAATCTCATAATAATGCACATTCAAATAAAATAGATTGATAATGATGATTCACACCAGTAAACAAAAGAAATGACATCCTATATTTATTTATTAAATAAATAAAGATCAAATGCTACCATATCATCAAAATGCTTATAAGTCATTCCAGATCTTGCATTTATCCAAAAACAATTTGCAAGGCAACCATTAATATCAATTTGAAGAGCATAGAAAAAATCTGATTTCTTTTATTAACAATCATAAAAGCAATCCAACAGTATGTGAACATCTCCTTTCTCCAATTGCTTGTGCCTTTTACAACTTAAATATTTGAAAAGTTGGAAAACCCAGCCCGTTAAAGCTTTGGTTGCGGTTTAGACCAAACGACGGCGCTTTGGTTCGTTAATTGTAATCGTAAACCCGTTATTACAGTGGTTAATTTTTTACCCTTAATTGCCTGAGATTGTTCTTCGTCTTCAATACAATTTCCAGCTAAGGATCCGAATTCGAGTAATGTTTTTGTCTTCAAATTAAAACAAGTCGCTACTCTTGATTATGTTTGCAGTGCAATTTCATATATATATATATTTTTTTTTTCGGAGTAATTTAAGCTTTGGTTCAAGATTTTTTTTTAATTGCCTTATCGAATTAGGAAGTGCAGGTGCTTATTTTTATATATATAAAAAATGCATTTCGTATTGAGAATTGATTTCGAAAGCAATCAAGAAGTAGCTGTCATTGAAATTGTTAGCTTTGAAAGCCTCGAAGCTTTTATAATTTTTTATGGTTCGGTTGGCTCAATTTTTGTTGTGGAGAATTTCAAATTATTTCCTCTGGCTCCATTTGGTTTTTAGTTTTTGCTATTTACATTTAAAGCAAAAAGTCCATTTCGAGTATGTAAAGAATTATAAATGCATGTTTTCTTGGATTAGTTTTTTATTGATTGCTTAAATCTGCATTGCAGCTCATTGCTGATTAATTATGCCATTTTACTCAATAATTTTGGATTTCTGTCATTTGTTCAGATTACTGTTGAACTTGGATTGGATTTCAGCTGTATAATGGACTTAGAATCTGATGATTCCGTATCTCAACCTCCTGTTAAAGCTTCTGATATTGAAACCCCTGCTGAAGCCGATGTTGTTAAAGTGCCAGCTAGCACAGATGGTATCAAACATAACGACAAAGCTAACGAGGTGGAACCTCCTGTCAGAACTAACGACATCAAATCTCCTATCGAAACTTATGATGTTGAACCTCCAAAGGCCGGAGATAATGCACCTACTGATATATCTTCTTGGGGAAGAAAGTTCAAATTTCCAACGCTTATACCACCACCATAGTACTCTCAAGCTGGAAATGCCGGTACTTTACCTTTTGCACACTTCTCCGGTGGGCTTGGGTTTAAGTTGCAATAGAAGACTCAACCAATGGATAATAGTACAGAAAATACTTGTGCAGCAACACAAGCTATTCTTCAATCATTAAAAATGTTATATTTGACTCATCCTAGAGTCCAGTGAAGGCTGTTCAGGTCAAAGCATGCCATATTCTCTCCCAAAATAAACAAAGATACTAGGTAGCCTAGTTGTATTGTTAGTGGTGATATATTATTAATCAAAATGTGTGCTCTCCTAACTATGATGAGAAGTTCCTGTCTTTTAGTTTTGTACATCTAATATGCTATCAGAGATATAATCATTTATATGCTGAAAAGACATTTTAATGTATGACATAGGAGGGAGAGTTTGATTTGGATTTAACTTATATCACTGAGAATATAATGGGGTTTCCTGCTGGTGATCTAAGCTCAGGGCTTGTTGGATTCTTAGAGGTAAAAAGGCTTACCTGCTTTAGCCTTTAGAATGTCCAATGTTATGGTTTATGGACTTAAATGTGATGCAGGGCTTCTGTCGTAATCACATGGAAGAAGTGATCAAGTTTTCGAAACACATCACAAGGTAGGAATGGATTAGAACTTGGAAATATTTTCTACATTTTGGATAACATAATAATGCAGTTAAATATTTACTAAATCCACATAGAGACAGAAGAGGTTGTTCATTACTAGTGCTTACTGAGATCTTAATTGTTGAAAGATTGAATGTCAGTGTTTGTCTCATTAAACTGGAGGTTCAGAGTATAAATTGCAAGACTGTGCAAAAATAGGGACAAAAAATTCAAGTGTTTTAGAAAGATAGTTGAATAGTAATATAATTCTCTTCCTTTCTTTATGTTTCTGTTTTTTTTGCAGAATTAAAAAGTAAAGGTCAAAGTTTATTTTTGTTACTAGCCGGTAATAGCTCATTTTATAAGTTTTTGGATTGAAAATACTTGTGTTTGTTCTATGACTAGGTTTGCCTTGTCTTGCATTTCTGAAGCTCACTGGAGCGCTTGTTTTGTCACATATCTTACATCAATACTTTCTGCACAGGGGAGACACAAAGTTTACAAGCTATGTCAGAAAGGTTGTATGATGCATCACTTTTTCAGGGGAAGGTGTATTCTTCATCTCTATTTGCCCCCTAAAACCAGTGGTCTATGCTCTTCAACTTGTGAGATATCAATTTAGAAATAAATAGATGCAAGTGCTTTAAGTTGTTTGCTTCTGTTACTATGTCATACAGTAGATATGAGCAATCTTGGAAACTGCCTGTAATGTTTCTAATACGGAATGCTGGCGGTTATTATTAGATGATGCTATTGCCTACATTCTACTATGTTGGGATTTTACTAATACACATTTCTCCAGCCGCCCTTAAATCTAACATCTAAACTTTTTAGTTTTTACAGGTTGAGTTTCGCATTTAATGACCACAATTGCCCCCCACTTCAACTCATAAAATCCTTTTGTCAAAGTGCATACTCATGGTTGAAGGAGGATATAGAAAATGTGGTGGTTGTTCATTGTAAAGCTGGTATGGGAAGGACAGGATTAATGATTTGCAGTCTTCTTTTATTCCTTAAGGTTAGAGATAATTATTTCCTCACTAAAAATCTGTGTTTTCTTATTCCTGCAAAAACTTGTTTTCTTTTTTTGGTTCCATTTGTAGTTCATTTTATGATTGTATTATCATTTGCTTTCGTCAGTTCTTTCTGACAGCTGAAGAGGACATCAACTACTTCAACAGGAAAAAGATGCATAGATGGGAGAGCTCTGGTTCTCCCTAGTCAGATTGTCAGTCATTACTAATATCTAATATCTCAAATCTTTTATTAGTTTGATTTTTTTGTTTTGTTTTTAAGTTTGATTTCTTTTAAGCCCTTTTTCATAGGTAATCCTTTTCCTACTTTGCATAGCGATATGTCAAGTACTTTGAGCGTATCCTAACATGTTTCAATGGAGAAATTCAGCCTGGACGTAGGTATGTTTCATATCTGTTTACCCTCAATAATCTACTTAAGTTATTGATCTTCAGGTGCATGCTTAGGGCGGTCCGGCTTCACAAGTGTCCTTACTGGATTAGGCCTTCCATTACTATCTCTAATCACAGTGGTATGCTTTGGTTTTCATGTAGTCCCTTTACAATCACAGTATTGATCCTTTCAACACTTTAATGATTGGGACCCCACCCCTTTCGTTGTTGCTCAAGAACCTTCTGTTCAGTTTTGTTGGGGTTATCAGCAGCAAAGGAAGAAAAAAAAACAGGACACAGCACAAGGAAGCAAGATGCATGAAATATTTTTACTTGCTCACAATCGTGCAATCTTGCAGCAAGGGAGCTTATGGCTGATAGTTCATTTTGCTCATTCGTTCAACCAGAAAAAACAATACATTTATAACCAAATACATCACCAAATACTGCCTACTACCACTTAGTAGCCTAGTAACTTGCAAAACATTGCTTGTACACACAAACAAGCCACCTAAACTAGTCATCAGCTTGTTCATTTTCAACTAAGTTTAATTACAATGTAACTACACAAAAATTGTTAATGCAGCATGCACAAGAGCTGCAAAATAGACTGCATGCACTTTAACAAAAACATAACAGCAGCATGGTTGGCCACTTTTCAACAAGTTTCACTCATTTTATGTTACACCTGCCTAATCTTCTTGAAGAGGTGGCCAAATAAGCAAAAACATCCTTGTCCAATTGCAATGCCAGAATATCCTTTTTTTCCTTTTAGTGTTTCCATGTGAAGTATATACAAGATGATTCATTGTTTTCTGTATATTGTAATTTTCTTTGAAGTTCATTTTTTGCAGATACGATAACAGCTGAGTTTTTCTCATCTCAGGAGTTTTGTTCTCTACAGCAAAGCATCCAAAAACTAAGAATTTAATGGTGATTTTATCTCTTAAAGTGATACGATTTTGTTAATACCAGTACTCTCTGCTAATACTTTTCAATTGCAGCCAGAAGATTTATGGGTTAGGACACCTAAGAAAGGAATAGTGATTTTTGCTCTGCCACGGGGAACTGGTCTTGCGGAATTGACAAGTGACTTCAAAATCCATTTCCACAACCCCCGAGGAGATTTCTACTGGTCTGTAATGTTTCTGTGTTCTATATCTTAAAATAGCTTTGCCCAATTGATACTTCTTGTTTTCCCTTTTCTGTTGGTTAAATACAACAATGATAGAGAACAGAATGATACTAGAATCCTCTGATATTGATGGTTTTATTAAGGTAAATGACATAAGGATACCTATTTCTTCAGTTTGCTAATAGTTTCTTGTATACCTTTTTGTTTCTCTTTCACTTTGCCTTTCATTTGTTTCCTCTTACTGAACTGTAAATTTTGTTCTGTAGATAGGTTCGCCTTATCCTGGATTCAAGATTGAATTGGTAATGATAGACTATGAGGGCACGGTAGAGACAAATTGTAAAGCTAATTTTGCCAATAAAGGAACGGAGGGTGATTCAGGTTTTGCCAAGGGGGGAGTCTCAGCCAATTTGAACCAAAGCAAACCTTCTGGAAGTAGCAACAATGATAACATATTCTTATGGAGACAAAAGCCTTGACTCAAGCTGGTGCCGGAATCGGACCTATGGTCTCCAGCCATCTATCTTACCCCAAATCTGAGCAAATAGGGACATCAAAAGATGGCACTTATCAGCAATCCGTCAAAAACCAAGAACCTTCATTCAGTAATGCTTCCAAAGATATAGGCAACAATGGAGTTGACAAAGCTTCCTCAGGACTTCAAATCCCCATCACAGAGTCGATGGGTGCCAGTGATATCAAGGCTATGTCTGCCGATGCCTCGTCTTCAGTTTTGGAGATGAAGAAGATTTTGAAAGTGAATGATCCTAGTTTCTTCACCAACTATGATAAGATCTAGTTCAAAATACTTGATTCATTGCGTTTATTCATTCATTTTTATTGAGCAAAGAATTGATGTAACTAGCCGGATGCCACTATAAATAATAATGAGGGAATCCTTGCCAATTTGTTTTCCATTATCTTTCATTCAAAGTTTTCGAATTTCCTAGAAAAAAAAATTCTAAATCTTATAAAGTTTTCGTATGCCAGAGAAACATTGAAGAGAACTTTCACCATGTAAGTAGAAAAAGAAAACTAGATGTTCATTACAGAAGTACTTACCTATCTTTCACCTCAGTGAGTCTGCTCTAAATACTACCCCTAGTCTAAGCTGATTTAATTAAAGTTCTAGAAAATTTACAGTATTGAGTAAATGCAACTATATGGACACCCCTCCATCTCAGAATGTAAAACCCCCTATGATGAGCATAATTTTAACAAAAACTTTTGACCTTGTGAGAGGGGTGGGTTGTATTAGATGACTGAGATTTTTCTTAGATATTCTAAGAGTGTATGTCAATCTTTTTGATGTTTTAGCTTGACAGAGCAGTTATAAGCGGTCAAGCATGATGCACCTAATGTGTCAGTTTGTATTTGGTTAGGTGATACAATCTTTTTGATGTAATACTTGCTGAAGTTTTAGGATATGATTAACCACTGCAACAGCAGTAGTCTTTTGTATATTATGCACCAAAATCTTAATGAAAGATAAACTATTCAGTTTTAAATTTTTTCTGGTGTTGTTTTCTTTTCCAGCTCTCTTTTATCCTGTTCCATAAATTAACATGGTATCTAGAGCTTAAAAAAATTGATCTTGAGGGACTGTGTGTGAGCTGAAAAACCAGAATAAAACCTTCTTCTACACCAAAAACTTCTTAGAACCTGATATGGCTTCCAGTAGCTTTTCAACCCCAAATCCTCCAGTATTCACAGGAGAAAACTACCCTATTTGGGCAGTGAAGATGAAGGCATACTTGAGGGCTTTTGACCTGAAGGATGCTGTAGAAACAAGTAGAGATGTGCCTCCCGAGAGCAAATCCAACTATTGATCAAATCAAGAAACACAGTGAGGAAGTAGCTAAGAAATTCAAGGCTCTCTCTTGTATTCACTCTACTGTAACAGATGTGATTTTCACAAGGATAATGACCTATGAAACTGCAAAGGAAGCATGGGACAAGCTCAAGGAAGAGTTCCAAGGAAGTGACAGAATGAGGCAGATTTAAGTGCTGAATTTGTGGAGAGAGTTCGAGGTTCTAAAGATGAAAGAGTCAGAGACTGTTAAGGAGTATTCTGATCGGCTTATGAAGGTCGTAAACCAAATCAGGTTGCATTGGGAGGAGTTGCCGGACAAGAGGATAGTTGAAAAGGTGCTGGTCAGTATTCAAGAGAGGTTTGAGTAAAAAATTTCCTCTCTAGAAGACTCAACAGACATCTCAAAACTTACCTTGACAGAAGTTGTAAATGCTCTTTAAGCTTTGGAGCATAGAAGGGCTATTAGGTTTGAGAAGTCAACTGAAGGAGCTTTTCATGCAAAGCTCAAAGACAAACATGGCAGCAACAATTCTAGAAATAAGCAATCTGGTGAAAGGAAAAACAAAGAGAAGAAAGAAGGAGATGACCACAGGTGGGAAAGCAAAAAAGGAAGGTATCCACCTTGTTCTTATTGCAAGAAAAGAAATCATATTGAAAAGTTTTGCTGGTTTAGACCAGGGGTAAAATGTAGAGCTTGTAATCAACTTGGACATGTGGGGAAGGTTTTCAAAAACAAAGAAAATTAAAAGGGCCAAGCTCAGGTTGCCGAAAAGCTCGAGCAAGAAGGAGAAATTCTCTTCGTTGCTACTTGCTATGCTGCAAACAGTGGAACAGAAACATGGCTGGTTGATAGTGGATGCACCAATCATATGACTCATGATGCAAGTCTCTTTAAGGAGTTGGACAAGTCCTATGTCTCCAAGGTGAAGATTGGAAATGAAGAGCTTGTGGATGTCAAAGGAAAAGGAATGATTGAAGTCGAAACTTCTTCAGGTACAGAGTTTATTTCTGATGTTCTATTTGTACCTGATATAAGCCAAAGCTTGTTGAGTGTGGGACAAATGTTAGAAAAGAACTATGTTCTGCATTTTCAAGATATGTCATGTTTCATTTTTGATCCTACTGGTTCTGAATTGATGACAGTCAAAATGAAGAACAAAAGTTTTCCTATAGAATGGAAACAATCAGATTTGAATGCTTATGCTAGTGTAGTGGATGATTCTATCTTTTGGCATAAAAGACTTGGGCATTATAATAATTCAGCCTTGAGATATATGCATGCAAATAAACTTGTTAAAAATCCACCTGTTATCTACGACAAAGCTGATGTATGTGTTGCATGTCAATTTGGAAAGCAAAAAAAGCTTCCCTTCCCACATAAAAGCTGCTCAAGAGCTACATAGAAGCTACAACTAGTGCACACCGATGTGTGTGGACCTATGAGTACTCCATCTCTTAATGGAAGAATGTACTTTTTGTGGATGACTACACTAAAATGTGCTGGGCATATAATTAGAAGTATTTGAGGCATTCCAAAGGTTCAAGAACATGGTTGAAGTTGAATCGGGCTGTCTAATGAAGAAATTGAGATCTGATAATGAAACTGAGTACAACTTAAGGGAATTTGCTAGTTTCTGTCAACAAGTTGGAATTCAGCAACAGTTAACTGTTCCTTACACTCCTCAACAAAATGGAGTGAGTGAAAGGAAAAACAGAACAATCATGGAGATGGCTAGATGTTTGTTGTTTGAAAAGGATCTTCCAAAAGTATTTTGGGCTGATGCTGTGAACACCTCAGAGTTTTTAGCTGTGAACCCAGAGCTGGATTCATGAATTTCATTTGATATAACTCGGACGTAATAAATTCTGAGTATGGAATTAAACAGTGATCAAAGCTTCGTATGCCAGAGAAACATTGAAGAGAACTTTCACCATGCAAGTAGAAAGAAAACTAGATGTTCATGAAAGTACTTACCTATCTTTCACCTCAGTGATTCTGCTCTAAATACTACCCCTAGTCTAAGCTGATTTAATTGAAGTTCTAGAAAAATTACAGTATTGATTAAGTGCAACTATATGGACACCCCTCCATCTCAGAATGTAAAACCCCCTATGATGAGCATAATATTAACAAAAACTTTTGACCTTGTGAGAGAGGTGGGTTGTATTAGATGACAGATTTTTCTTAGATACTCGAAGAGTGTATGTCAATCTCTTTGATGTTTTAGCTTGACAGAGCAGTTATAAGCGGCAAGCATGATGCACCTAATGTGTCAGTTTGTATTTGGTTAGGTGATACAATCTTTTTGATGTAATACTTGCTGAAGTTTTAGGATATGACTAACCACTGCAACAGCAGAGGTCTTTTGTATATTATGCACCAAAATATTAATGAAAGATAAACTATTCAGTTTTAAATTTTTTCTGGTTTTGCTTTCTTTTCCAGCTCTCTCTTTTATTCTGTTCCATAACTTAACAGGTTGATGGATCGCATCAAATCAAAGGCTTTTAACATAATCTTAAAAGACCACCATGCTTAGCCCTTTTGACCTTGTGATGGCTAATGGGCTGTCATATTACATCAGGTAGTGTTTTTCCAGGATTTGGATCCATTTACCTACGCTTGCTGTCAAAAGTTACTAACTCTGACCAAAATGCCTGAAAGTTTGGAGCTAATTGAACACACACGTCAAATCCAGGGGCTTAACATTTTTTGGTTATAACACAACATGCAGCAAGTAATTCTCTTCTCTAGATCCTATGTCGTTGGAAGGTTTACCTTACCCCCTAAGAAACCGATATTTAGCAGGTTTAGATTCTCTTAAAGTATTCTTAGTTTGATTTCAATGATTGCTAGTACAAAATAAGAGGAGCTTATCAGCTATTGTATCCACTTCCTTGAACCACTGGCCAAATGTTTCTTTATGACATATCACACACAAATATCTATACATGCATAGATACATACATATATATATATATTAGTTTCTTAATTGTAAAATTGGTCCAAAATCTACTGAACAATGAAGATATATAGTTACATGCCCATGGCTGCTGGTATTTTCAAGTCTTTCTTTGGGAGGGTCGGCTAGATTATGCCTGTAAGCAAAATAAAGAAAACAGGACTAACTAGGCCATTGAAAGCACTCTTTAAACCCAGAATTTAGTTGCGTAAAGTTTATCTTGCCTTGTTAGAGATATTGCTGGATAGCCAATCAAGACCTTCATAAAGTCCTTGCCCAGAGCTGGCACAAGTAGCTTGGATGTACCTATATCAGTTTCCAAAAATGCCTACTATTAGAAGAAACTAAAAATTCTATTATTTGTATTTAGTAATTTACATTTGGCTGTTAAGATGGTGTTAGGTTCTAGTTTAATTCATACCTTTGAAGTTAAAATGATCAAATTTTTGCTGTGTTAGTTGGTGGTGATAAGTATAGTATATGTATAGACTATAGGCTAATGAGTTGGTTGATTTAACACTTAGAATTTACCAACGGCGTTGGCGAAGTGAATGCAGGCCAAGTTTGTCCGTGATTTCGGAAACGGTCATGGCATTTGGGAGATCTTGCTTGTTTGCAAAGACAAGTAAGGTTGCATCACGCAGTTCATCCTGCAAGAAGAAAATTAGTTGAGCCTATTTTGCAATCTTAGAGAGTAAACAACCAAAGAATAACCTTTTCATCAATGTTTTTATTAAAATTAGCCCCTGACACTGAGTCCGACCAAACAAACTTGTAAAGAGTTCACAAAGTTGAAAGAAATTATGAACCTCGCTGAGCATCCTGTGAAGCTCATCTCTAGCTTCTGATACCCTTTCTCTGTCATTACTATCCACCACAAAAATAAGGCCCTGAGTATTCTGAAAGTAGTGTCTCCATAGAGGTCGTATCTATAAAGCAAAATATGAAACAGTTACCCTTAATTCGTAGGTACTAGCTAACAGAGAGGTCGGATTTCTATGATTATGAAAGAGTTATCATTTGTATTCATATGCTTATTTACTACCTTATCTTGTCCTCCAACATCCCAGACAGTGAAGCTAACATTTTTGTACTCAACTGTTTCCACATTAAATCCTGGATTAGAAAAAAAAAAACCCATGTTAGACACAAGATTGTTTCATTGGGTTTTGTCAATTCCTATATTTGGTTGAATTGAGACCAGGAAGATGATGTTCTGACACCAAATGCATGATTAATGAAAGGTAATAAGACATATACTTTAAACATCTAATTAGAGGCTAGAATTAGATTAAGAAATCTAATAAAAACTCAATTGAAACTCAGTGTTCCCATTTATTTTAAGGTTTTAATACCAATGGTTGGTATGGTAGTAACAATCTCTCCAAGCTTCAACTTGTAAAGGATTGTTGTTTTGCCAGCAGCATCCAGTCCCACCATCAATATCCTCATTTCTTTCTTTGCAAAAAGCATCCTCACCAATCTAGATATTGCCATTCCCATGGCTGCAACTCTTATTTTTAACTACATGGAAGAAAAGACTATAAATTATTATTATTATATATATATATATATATATAAAGATGCCGTGAAACTAGTAAAAAAACATAAACCGTTTGAATGAAAAATGGTTTCACAGACCTGAAAATATTGGAGCAGGAACAAGTTGTGAGTATAGATGGTGAGGAATAAGTGGGAAAGCAAAGGGAAATATATGGCTGGATAGTGGATGCTTTAAAACCAATGAGAGACGTGGACTATGGTATCAAACAAAGAATAGGATTCGCAAGACAAATGGTGCAGAATAAAGGGAACTAACTTTGTTTTTACTTTTGGTGATGTGTAAATTGACAAATGTAATTTGAGAATGAATTCCGAAGGCAAAATTCAAAGATGAAATCAGATTCCAATTGGAAAAGCAAAGGAATATTATGTTTCTATGCTTGTGGCAATAATATCTTGAGGCACAACAGAAAAGAAATAATATACAGGATGTGGAGGTAACGCATTGCATATTTGATAAACATTTAAGCACATTGTGTACTTACAAGACAAACATAGAAGTATTGCTCAAATACCCTATACAAAATATAAATCATAAAGTCTTAATACCCTCCCAAAACAATGAAAATTGTAAGCGATTCTGAAGTCGGAAGGGTAATCTTTTGTTCCATTTACTTTTGAGATATTGCATCTTTTGCGGATTCCAGTGCCAATGTGGCAGCGGCAGCGGCACTGGTGAGGACACCACCGCTGGTCTTTTGGTTGGTTGGTGGATGTTGGTGAGTTACTTGCACGGCCTTCATCTCTGGACCCTTCCTTGCTACATCACCTTGTGCATTTGTGGTCTCAAACTCCTGTTTCAAAGGAAAATGCATTTTAAAAATAAAATCTGAATTTAAGAAGATTAAACATTAACGAGAAGCTAGAAATATAAAAGAAAAAAAACAAACAATACCTTCCTAGATTGGATGTTCATATTGAATGTGAAGAATCTTTGTTAAGATATTGGATTTGGATATTAAAAAGTGAATGAGAATATTTATTTACATAAATAAGGTGTAAATGGAATAATAGTGAGACAAGGGTGATAAATGCTTGGTCTCCAACACCAATTAGGTGCCGAAAGTAGAGGATCTAACATCAAGTGCACACTTGTTACGCCCTCTTATATTACTCATTTTTTCTTTTTCTAGATATAACATGTCCGAGCAAATTAAAACCCCTTAACATAAAATTTGACTAGGCCTTCATATTTGAATTGTAAAAATAAATACATGTGAATATCTTGTAAAAATTACTTATTAGTTAACCAAACCAACTGATCCCAACTCCTCATAAATTAAACAAAAGAAATGGATGGAGTCAGAAGTCGACAGTAAATCTTAGTTAATGTCACACACCAAGACGAACTGGTTCATGTTAACACAAAATTTGAAACAAAAATAATAATAAAGAAAGAAAAAAAAAAACCGAATGCCTATCATCAGTCAATCAATACATACATTTCTGATTTCTATCTACAGAGATAGATTCCAATTTGGTCTATTTATTGATTGTTTATCGGTGTTGATAATAGTGTGTGGAAACTGGGATTTTGTCAACGATTTTTAAGGTTTCTTTCATTGTGGGTCTCTTTTGTGGGATTGGGGATGCAAAGCAGCAAGCCCTCCTCTTTGCCTTCCAAATCGCCACGAATTGCCGCATCAGCCATCCTCAACGCCTTGTTTTTGTCTTCAACCACAATCCCATTTCCCTACCCCAACTCATCCACAACCACCACTTTCCCTGTCAGGAGCTCCAGCAGTATGACCCCAAATGCAAACACATCCCACTTGGGGTTGGGCTTCAGGCTCCTAAGTGACTCTGAGGCCTGGTAGGGCGATACGCTCAACGAATTGGGCTTGGACTTGGGCTAGGTTCGGCTAAGTATAACATCCTCATACTTGACCCGAACATCGGGTCAAGCACTAAGATTTTACATTCGTTGCCAAATCAACTTCAGAGATTTTTATACAAAAATTCTACCGAATCAAGTAAATTGTATAATTTGAGGTTAATATAAAAATTTTGATTTCATCTTAAACTTTAATCGAGCTTTCGTCAACTCTTTCGATAGTATATAGGCCATTTAGGACCTATTTGCATACTTTTTTTTTTATCTTTAGGGACATGTAACAATTTATTTCAAATGTTTTACAAAGTACCAAAGTGGTTTCAGGAGAGTCATGTATCGTTACTCTCTACATAGAATCAGTACCTTAACTCAAGTATCGATACCTTTGTCTAGTATCTATACCAGCTGAGCTTTGAAGTTCAGAAAATTCAAACAAATACAACAAGTATTGATACACTAACTGAAATATCAATACATTCCTCAAAGTATCGATAATATGTCCCTGGTATCCATACCAAAATATGGTTCGATGTTCTTAAATAAGAGAAAATTCACTTTGGGTCAGTTTGCACGTTATACTCTAGCATCTGTTATTTATCAGAGAGTAACCCTATATGTTCAAGATACAAAATTTATTATCAAAGATTATTATCCAACAACTCATTTCTCAAATCAGTTGATATTTCCTTAATGAATCCCATATACATGCCTTTAATACTAAAGTTATTGAATTAATACAATTATCAAAGTTTTACAAATAAGTCCATTAAAAGTCTTGTACATTCAAAAATTATTTTACCCTTGCTACATACCATATCTATTATCAACATTTATCATATGATTTATCAATTAGGACTTCCTCAATTCATCTTATATCAATTACTCACTTAATATCTCAACAATTTTTTGAATTTCATTTATGTATTAGAAAAATCCTTCATTTGCAATAATTCCCTTACATTATAAATTCTCCTATTATTTTTTCTCCCCCTCCTCTCCAATCCACATCCTTAATGTTTATATATATATATATATATATATGAATCTTTGGCTCTTTAACATATCATGCCTATGGGCATTAATTAAGGTTTCTCCAATTACACAAATACTTTTGTCAAAATTGTCCATTTGAGTGATAGTCATTATATTATTTATTTCTTAGTCTACAGGATTTGAAATTAGGATCCACTTTTTTTCTTTGAAACTAACTCAATGAAATTTTTACCATAAAAATTTAAGAATTTTTTCTTAAGTCAATTAATACAATTTTTTCTTCAAATATTCCTCTATTTTGCTACGAGACAACTCTGACATTTCTTCACTAAAAATTAATTATCTTTTAGTACAAGACTTGTATTATGTTTCCGTTTATTTCCCTTGAAAATCAACTCATTAAACTTTTAAGAATATAAATTTCATCACCTAAACATGTTTTTACAATTTATAATAATTTTCAAAGTGAGAATAAGTAACCCAAAATCATTTGGGAACCCAAAATCATTTTGACATTGTCTCACAAAAATTAATATATCTCATAATCTAGAATTCCATTGATTGCACCGTTTCTTCTATACAAAACTAGACTTATTAAAATTTCATTTCATTTTTTATTCAACCTCTAACTCAATTTCTATAATTTTTGGTGAATTTTCAAAGTTAAACCATTGTTGCTGTTCATAAACTGTTTTAGTGTTGATGTTTACTTTTTCACTGTTCTTTGTGTTACTTTCATTTAAACATACATAGTCATTATACTTTTGGTTATTATTCAATTTAATCCTTAAAACTCACATATCTTTAACATATAGTTTTATCATAACTTATCTTATTTTAATTATAAATTTCACAACTTTACAATTTAGTCTCTAGTATCATGAAAATTCATCATTTAATATAATTTACTTTAATACCACTTTATAATTAATTCACTAACACTCAACATTCCATTTAAACTTCCTAACACAATAATTTATTTTACACACAAACTTTTGCACACTTTACAATTTAGTATTGTGTTACGGAACTTAATAACGAGCTTACGGAACCTAAAAATCAATTAGGGACAAGTTACATTGAATATAAAAACTTTTGCACCTTGTAACGAGCTTATGGAACCTAAAAATAAATTTAGAAACAACCAGGGACTAATTTGAAATAAAATAAAAAATGTAAAAATATTTAAAACAGGGGTCACACAGCCTTATAGCCAGGCCGTGTAACAAAGCACAGGTCGTGTGGCCAAACCGTGTGTGATTCGATATAGGGTCACACGGTCGTGTCGCCAAGCCGTGTGACAACCTGTGACCGTGTAGGGCAAACCTGCACCAAAATTAAATAGGCCACACATCCATGTGGAGTGGTCGTGTGCCTGTGTCCCAAGCCGTGTGCATCTAAAATGACTTCTAAAACAAGCCAAAACATTTCCAATTTCTTGGGTGTCAAGCCACACCAAAATCAACTATTTACATGCCTTCAAAACACATCCAAACAAGCTTAAAACATACTAAAACATTCAATTTAAGTGCCTAACCAATATACTCTTATTGGCACCACAATTTGTATATATAAACAATAAGCAATTTAACCAATCATCACATGAATCTTATTCTATCATCAATAAGGTTTCAAATATCAGAGACTAAAATCATTCATTCATGGTACTTACCAAAACAAATATATTCAATTCCAAAACTATAAGATATCAATGTTAAAGTGACCATTTGCATATCTATCCACAAGTAAGATACCAAAACCCAAAACATGCCTACCATTAAAAATGGCACAAAATAACTTCATACCAAATAAGATCAACATGATAATTCAACTACAAGTTTAAGTTTGACAACTTCAAAACCCTATATACATGCCACAAACCAAAATAACTAAATCAAAAACTACCAAAAAAAAAAATGTTAACTACAGAAAACAAGAACAAAATGTTAACTACAAAAAACAAGAACAAAACGAGTAAGCTTAAGAAGCTTAGTAAATTCATAGCTAAATTTCAAATCAACTTACCTCAATTAACAACTGAATACAAAAAGAACTTAAATTACTTAACCCTGACAACCATTTACAAGATCACATAACATTAGTGCTAAATCACTTTATCATATAATTGACATTTCACAATGGTTCATACCAAATCAATTCATACATATAAACATCTCATTTTTCATCACATGAGCATCATAAGGTAATATACCAATATGATCATACTTAATACAACATTATATTGATTATAATCCAGTCTTATCAAATAGTTTGAATCTTAATTACATAATTTCATAGCCCGATAAACTATAGCAACATGACTCAGATATTCGAATTCCCAAACACACCAGAGAGCATTGAAATTCTAATAGAGGCACCGAAGTGCAATCCCATGCAAACGCGTGTCCTAATCCTATTGGCATGCCAATCGTATCCTAATTGTTTACTACGTTCAAACGGACATTTTAACTAAATTCATAACATTAACAAATTGGAGGCACTTCTATAATATCCATACACATAATGTAAATCCATTAAATTCATTCTGAGATCATATAGTTCATTTTTCACAACCATTTCACAACTTTCAAATAAGTACTCATTCATTTTATACTTAGTTATATACAATTTATATTCAAAATTTCAATACCAAATATTTAACCACATTTTAATTTGAACAAATTCAAACAACATAAATTATAAACATATATACTTGTTTATCTATACTATGAACTTACCAAAATACGATAGCTATCCACACATGACAACAACTACTCGACAACTTTTCCTTTCCCGCGTTTATCAACTTATTGATCCGTTTCTTGATCTAAATATAATAAATTTTATTCAATTAACCAATTCAATATCATAATATATATTCAAATTTACATTTTTTCCATTTAAAAACATTTTATACTTTTACCCTAAAATTTTACATTTTATACAATTTAGTCCCTAAACCCAAAACTTAAATTTTATCATAATTTCACAAATTCTCATGCTAGCCAAATTTTCTCTAATACTAGTACAGCCCATAATTATTCAAAATTCACAATACTTTCATGTCAAATTTGATATTTTATCAATTTAGTCCTTTAACTAAAAACTAATTAAAATCACTTTATAAAATAGTATTAATCAACAAGCAAGTTTACAATTTCATCATTTAATTTCAAGGACACCTAGCATTCATCAATGGCAAGTTTCAAAATCTTTAACAATTTTACGAAATAATCATTGAGTTAGCTAGATTAAGCTAAAACAATCTCAAAAATATAAAAATTACTAAAAACGGATAAAAAATTCTTACTATGCAAGAGTGATTAGCTATTGCCGAAACTCAAGCCCTTTCAATGGAGAATTTTGGTTTTGTTTTTCGGAGGAACCAAGTAAGGAAGATGATGGTTTTTTTGTTTTTTGTTTTATTATAATTGTTTTTAGCATTAACTTAATGTATTAAATGTATAAAATACACTTACTAATCGTTCCACTTAATAAAAATGGTATATTTGCCTTATAAAACCTTCCACGTTAACTACATAAGCTATTCAAACAATAAAATTTAATAGTGATTGAGTTTTACATCTTTTGCGATTTAGTCCTTTTTAATTAATTAACTAACCAAACATTAAAATTTCCGAACCGAATCTTCACATACTAATATAATAACTCCGTTAATATTCAACGCTTTACCAAACGAGGTCCCGATACCTTATTTTTCAAAACCATTTTACTTTTGGGACAAACCACTTATCTTTACAATTTGTTCAATAAGTTAAAATTCATCAAATCAAAATTTAATATAAAATTATAGTTGACTCAAAAATTAAGTAATAATTATTAGAGACTTACTCGTCAGATTCGTGATCCTGAAACCATTGTTTTTGACACCACTGAAAAACGAAATGTTACATTCTCCATTTTCACTTCCAATTTCTTTCTTCCAAAAATGATATTCTAACTCTATAGTGTCTCTACTTCACTTATTTTGGGTGGCTGTGAGAATTTTCAAGGAATTTGAGTGAACAGTGGAATTTCATGGTAAGGGACCTAACTGTAAGAAAATGAAAAACCCCTTCATCCTTATATAGCCAACGTGAGATGCATGGAAAGATTTCAAGAATTTTCTACATTTCTTTTAAATATCTCAAATAATTCATTAATAAATCATTAAAATATCTTGTAAAATAATAAAATAATCAACCAATCACAATTTAACATCTTTCATGCTTAATTATTATGTCATATAATTATATATATTGAACAACGAATATTTTCCTCTTCATATTCCTTCAAAATTTCATTCGAGTCACTACCACTTTTAGTAAAATTGTGATTTAGTCCTCTGTATTTCTTTCACTTATTCATTTTGGTCCCTGTACCCCAATTTCATTTATCAAGAAATTAGGTTAATTTCACCTTTAGTACTTCAACTTTTCTCATTTTTATACTTCAACCCCTTGAATTCTAAATAACTATACTTGTGCCTCAAGACTTTTCATATTTTTACAATCTAGTCCCCTCTTTAAATTAACATTTCACAACATATTTCTTAATTAAAAATTTTCTTTAGCATCACTTACCCTTCTCTTTTTTCATATTTATATTTTACTGGTAAATCAATTATAAACTATTTTAATTTTAACACCGCATTATAATATATTGATTTTAGGGGTGTTACACTAAATCTTGGAAGCTTTATCTGGATGTGGTTGACCTCCTACTACCAAAGTTTTGGCCTGATATGCCAAATTTAGAACTAGTGTCGCCTGTTATGAGGCTTTCCAACCCAAAATCTCCAATCTTGGGTTCCATGTCGAGGCCTAATAGGATATATCAGGGTTTCAAATTGGCATGCACATGCTTCTTCTCATGGAGATATGCTAGCCCATAAGCCACACTTTTTGCAATCTTTAGCCGAGATTCCCAAGGAAGATGATAATATGAAGAACCAACTTTTCCTTAAATGGAACCAACATACATTTAAAGCCTGTAAAGCCAATAAACCATTGAGATATAAAAAACAAAAAAGGGAGTTGTCTTTTTCATAGTGAAGTGAGGTGGTGTTGGTGGAGTAATGAGAACGTAAATCGTTGTTAAATGTTGTGGGGTAAATGATGGGAGACAAAGAAAAAGACAGAGATAGTTGACTTTGCCATGCATTGAACAACAATGTTTAAGTTACAACTACTCTTTCGTCAAGCCATATAGACTTTGAGTTCTGATGTTGCTTTTGTTAACGTACACATAGAAGAACTAAAGGAAATTAGTTCAAAAAAAGAGAAAGATAAGGACTTACTGTAATGAGTGTTGGCCAGACTGCCATTTGGTACAAAATCGTAGATAATGAACTTTCATCGACTCCCCAATAGAACTAGAGCTGATCATGGCTGGGTCAAGATCGGGTTGGGCCAAGTAGAAAATATAGGCTTGCTTTCTAGGCCTAGGCTCAGCCTAACCTGAAAAATAGGCCTAAAATTTTTCCCAAGCTCGACTCGGATACAAATGCTAAAACCCAAGCCTGGCCCGCCTATATTAAATTTTTTTATATTTTTATATAAAAATAAATTTTAAAAATATAATACATCAAATACACTAATAACATTAAAATAAATGTTTCCCAACAAATGAAAAAATTAAAAAAAAAACTTAAATAACACTAAAATAGGTACAATTTAGCAAGCAAATACATCTAAAACAAGAGTTATACAATATCCAAACAATAACAACAAAATAGTAGCACTATAATAGCGAAATGATAGCAAAAAAAAATGAAAAAACAATGGCAAAATAGTAAAAAAGTAAAAGATTATTTTTTTGGCAAATTCGGGCCGGGCTCGGGCAAGAAAAAACTTATCCGAGGCCCAACCAGTTTAGAAAACGAGCTTTACTTTTTGTCCAAACACATTTTTTGAGCTTATATTTTTTTTACAAACCCTCTCATTTTTCGAGCGGGCCACTCAACCTAGACCATGATTAGGTCTAAATAGAACCCACGAATCCTGACCAAATTAGGTTGCACTAGTTTGGAAATTACTCAAACTTGGTTCTCAGAATCCCTAAACTGATCCACATTGTTCTCGCAGATCCTTCGAATTGCTAAGGAAGTCCTATCTTCAAGCACTATCTTGTACATTTTGCTAGAACCTGTGGCACCTAAACTAAAAGTTGATGCTTTAAGTAAGGTGTTGAGCTCAAGCTCTTTTTTCCCCATCGATAGTCACCAATGTCCCTTTCTTGTCATATTTGTTCTCTTTTTGCCGTTGGTTATCATGACTTTTACTTTCACTTTGGTCTTCTCTATTGTCAGAATTTTCCTAATACTCTCCCCTCTTTCTCAAGCACCATCTCATAAACCCTCTTGATTCCGACGATAAAGACGTTATGGACCAATTGTCTTTGGCTATGTTAGCTTTTTGCTTCATTGTAGCCTCAACTCTTTTTTTCCTTTTCAACTTGTAGGCATAAAGGAAAACCATGATGACAAATCCAATCCCCACTATATCTTTGACTATAATCCCTACTATAATTCTTGGTTTGAGCTTGTTTTGGCCCAGCTTTTTCCCTCTGGGGGACTATTCCAGTGTGTCAGATTCCATTGTCTTAGGGATGACAACTATTGCCAGAGGAGAAGTTGGTGAAAAAGGAGCAGGACAATCATGTTTGGTTACTTCACCACATAGATGAGTAATCCTAGAAAAGACCTGGATTCTTGATTCTTAAGAATAGTAGAATCCGAGATTTCTCCTGTAAATTTATTAAAAGAAAGATCAATAGTAGCGTTACCAGGGATTTTGTGGGTAAATTATGGTGGGATTTCCCCGGAAACCTTGTTGTAAGAAACATTCAAGTACCTAAGGTTGTAGCCTCCAAAGTTAGATGGCAAAGACCCATCAATGAGATTGGAATAAAGATCTAAAACTTGGACAGATTGGAACCCAGTGGGAAGATTACCAGACAATTAATTGTTGTTCAAAAAAATAAGTGTTTGATTCTGGATAGAAGTGAAAGTGGCAGGTAAAGTCCTGATTAATGCATTGTCAGAAAGTTTAAGGAATTGGAGATTTTGTAAGCGTTCAATTGTTTCTGGTATGATGCCAGAGATGGATGGTTGGATTTGGTACCCTAAGTGTAGTATTTTCGTCTAAGTACACTTGTAATTTTTTCGAACAGATTGGTTAATAAAATTATTCATAAATTACATTAATATTTTGTATATTGTTCTCAGATTGTTTTTTCACGCAAAGAAAAGTGGAAGAAAATGTTGCTCATTAGTAGTCTAATGTTTAACTGATACTAAGCGGTATTATGTGGTCAAATCGTAATACGAAAAGACAGCTTGTATTAGTAGACGAACCTAAACATGTCCTTAGTCTAATCAGAAATGAGTAAACTGATTGAATGACTAATATGTCGTCTTTCAAATCTAATTGGGGAGATGTCTTACCTTGGGCATCAGAACAGATGACTCTTAGAAGATAAAGACATAGATGTGACTAACTAGACTGACAGTACATCGGGCTGGACCCAAGTAGAATAGATCTTGAATTTGTTTATTGATATATTCACTTGTGACGTTCATAGTGTGGCATACATAAATCCTGAGTGAATGGCGGACTATGTATGCGTGACTTGTACACTTTGATGTAAGTAAAAACCTGAGTTCGAATAGATAAAGAATCGAAAGCAGGTGCGTTGGGTGTACGACTTTTGCAATATGTAGTGTCATTCACAATAGTGGAAGAGATAGCCCGAGACATGAGTAAATGATATCCTCTGATAGGTATTACATGGTTGATGAAAAGTAAATGTAGCCACGGGTCATTCGTTTTTGTGATGGATGACTTGATTACTATTTTATAGTAATTGACTTTTCATGAAAGAATATGTAATTATTACCATGAGATAAAATAGAATCATTTTGGGAGAACGGATATTATCCCAAAAAGATCAAGTTTAACAATCTAAACTGATGGTCTCACAACTAACTAATAATTCGACAAAGGCAAGCGCACCTATCGAATGGTAGTATAGCTATGGTGAGTCCGGAATATTGTGTCCACAAGGACTAAAAGTACTAGTAATAACTATATTTCTATTATTTAGCCTAATAATTAAAGGGATGTTTTAATCTAATATTGAACTAACTAATTAACTATGAACGCGACAGAGATAAAATTTGGGAAAATATTTGAAGAGAAACCAATAGAGAAGACAATACCTAGGAAAGAATCCACCTAAACTTCACTTATTATTCCAAATCTGAATTAAACGATTTATTCACTTGCCCTGCTCCGTAAAAATCCCTGAATTAGGTTAATATCTCTTTCGAGACTATTAACACCTAACTCTAGGTTGATTAACCAAAATTTCTTTCTAATTAAAACCCCTATTGTCGCATTAACTCAATCTATTGATTCCTCTATTAGATTTGACTCTAATCCGACAGATTTATGTTGCCCTACTTCTAGGGTTGCAATCAACTCCGCTTAATTACGTTAGGTCTACTCTTAAGCAGGGACTTTTGCTCTACTGATTAAGCACACCAAACTTGAATTAATATCCTGAAAATATTAAGGCAAGGATTAAAAACACGTAATTAAGAACAAGCACAAGTATTCATCACGTAATTTAGATAATTAAATAATAAGATCCATAATAGGTTTCATCCTTCCTAGGTATTTAGGGAGTTTAGTTCATAACGTAAAAGGAAAACATCTCAGAATAAAGAAAACAACAAGACATAAGAACCCAAAAACTTATAAGGGAAATTGATGGAGATTCTTCAATCTTGAATGAAATCCTGCTTCTGAATTGATTCCGACGGCTTCTTTCGAGTAATTCCTTCGTTTTACTCTGCGTGTGTCCTTAGGTCTTCTTCTGGTGTGTTTTTATAGACTTTGGAATGCTCAAAATACCTAAAAATTATTTTTTTCCGTGTGAAAACGAAAAAGGGTGCGATAGGGACACGGGCGTGTGATCAGCCCATGTAAAAATGCCCAGGCCATGTGCAATGCTGACATAGTTTGAGATTGACACTGGGTAGCACACGGGCATGTGTCCAGCTCGTGTGTGATACTGAAATCGGCTCTTTTGATCAGTTTTGGCTCGTTTTTCACTCCTTTTGCTCCCCTATGCTCACCTAAGTATATAAACATGAAATTAAAGGATTAGGAGCATCGAATTTTGATAAACCGTAAAAGTAACATATTTTAGGCCCACATTTAACATACTTTTGGATGAATTATCCCTTATTTTATGTAAAAAGGTGCTCTTAATCCTTTCTTTTCATGTTTTACACTAAAAAAAGCACCGGAGGATGAAAAGAATAAGAAATGGGCTTAAAACAAGCCAAATGGGCCAAAGCACGAAATCCACACGGCCTGGGCCCAAGACCACACGGCTGTGCCTCCTCAATAGTCTCGAACATGGTCTAAGCCACGAAATACATGGCCGTGCCTCATTAATGAAGTCCGAACACGACCCAAAGACGATTCACACAGGCGTGTGCCATGGCCGTGTCCCTGCCGTAGAAAAGAGTAATTTCAATCGGATTTGGATACTTAGGGGAAAAGAAACACATTCCAAAAGCCTATAAATACACCCTAAGTATAACATAGAAGAAGGGGGGTGAGCTAGGCCAAGGAGCCGAGCCGTAAAGGTCAAATTTGTGGGAATTCACTCGGGGATAGCCAGTTGATTCATCTCAAGAAGCCGGAATTCTACTCAAGACGGAGGATCTCCTCTTCAATTCCTTCAGGGGGTTTTAGAGATTTCTTATGTTTTGTGTTATCTTTTCTTTTGAGATGTTTTCTTTTATCGTTATGAACTAAACCCTCAGATACCTGAGGGGGATGAAACTTAGATGAATCTTGTTATCGTTTGCTGAACTATATGATAAATATTTGATTTGTTCTTAATTATGTGTGCTTAATTCTTGTGTTGATATTTCGCGGATATTAATTCAAGTTGGATGTGCTTAGGTGGAGGAGCAAAAGTCCCTGCCTAGGAGTAGATCTAGCATAGTTAAGCGGAGTTGATCGCGCGCCTAGAGATAGGGTGACGAAGCCTTGCCGAATTAGGGTGAAACCTAATATGGGAGTCCATAGATCGAGTTAATGCAATTCTAGGGGTTTTAATTAGAAAGAGATTTCAATTAATCAACCTAGGGTTAGATGTTATTCGCCTCGAGAGAGGGTTTAATATAAATTAGGGAATCCTACGGATCAAGTCAAAGTGAATAAATCGTCTGGTTCAGAGTTAGATAACAAGTGAAGTCTAGGTGGATTCTTCCTTGGGTGTCGTCTTAATTAATTGGTTTTTCCTCAAGTTATTTTCCCAATTTCATTCTTCCTTGTCTTAGATTCTTTAGTTTTAGTAGTTAATTAATTTAGATTAAACATCCATTTGCTTAATTCTTAGGCTAAATAATAGAAAGAAAGTTAGTAGTACTTTTAGTTCCTTTGGGTTCGACAATCCGGTCTTGCCTAAGCTATACTACTGTTCGATAGGTGTACTTGCCTCAATCGTTGTCATAGTTAGTTTCCAGGTTCGATCATTATCTTTATAAATTTTAAAACTCTGACTTCACAGCGATCAAGTTTTTGGCGCCGTTGCCGGGGAACTAAAAAATTAAGAAAACTCTATTTTTATTACTTTAGCCCTTATTTTCTGCAATTTACTTTTATTTTTATTTTTATTTTTGTTTTGTTTTTAAGTTTACTAAATTTTCTTTCCAGGTACCTCTAGTTTATGACTAGAAGGAACCCGAGAGGACCACTAGTATACGACAGTGATATTGAAGCTACCGCTCGCAGGAATCGCAGAGAAGCTAGGCGAGCTCTAAATTACCAAGAAGAAGAGCGAGAAGACGCATCCAATCCTACTGAAGGGATGGATGAGAATAATCCACCACCACAAGATGTGGCAGAAAATAATGCTCCACGTACTATGTATGATTATGCTAAACCTCATTTAACAAGAGCCGAATCTAGTATTGTTAGGCTTGCTATAGCTGCTAATAATTTTGAATTAAAGCCTAACACTATACAAATGATTCAACAATTTGTTCAATTTGATGGTTTGCAGGACGAAGATCCAAACACTCATATAGCTAATTTTTTAGGGTTCTGTGATACCTTCAAAATAAATGGCGTTTCTGATGATGCCATAAGGCTTCGGTTATTTCCCTTTTCATTAAGGAATAAAGCCAAACAGTGGTTAAACTCGTTACCATGAGGGTCAATCACCACATGGGATCAAATGACCGAAAATTTTTATTAAAATATTTCCCACCGCCAAAAAAAACGGCCAAATTACGGAATGATATCTCTTCTTTTGTGCAGATGGATTTAGAGACATTATACGATGCATGGGAGAGATATAAGGATCTCTTGAGAAGGTGTCCGCACCATGGTTTACCTTTGTGGCTTCAAGTCCAAACTTTCTATAACGGTGTAAACCCCTCAACGAGGCAACTAATTGATTCAGCCGCCGGTGGAACCCTGAACAATAGAACTCCTGAAGTAGCCTACGAGTTTATTGAAGAGATGTCACTGAATAACTATCAGTGGCAGGTTACAAAGACAAAAACAAAAAAATCAGCCGGAGTCTTCAACATCGATGCAGTAACCATGCTATCAACACAGGTAGAGATGATGAATAAAAAGCTTGATAGTTTGTGTTCTTCGCAGGTACATCTAGTGATGCAGTGCGCCACAAGTGGAACTGTGGCAAATCCTGAGTACCCACCCTACCAACCGAGCACAGAGAACGAACAAATGAACTATATAGGTAACAATTTTAGATCCAATAATAATCCTTATAGTAATAATTATAATCCAGGTTGGAGGAACCACCCAAATTTTTCATGGGGAGGACAAGGTAATCTAGGAAATCAAAGACAACAACCTCCTCAAAATTTCCAAAATCAGCCCTACCCACAGGAGAAGAAGCCAAACCTTGAAGAGATGCTGACAAAATTCATGGCAGCTACAGATAACCGTCTCTAAGACACTGAGACCACCCTTAAGAATCAACAGGCATCAATTAAAGGGATCGAGAGCCAAGTCGGGGAACTCACTAAGGCAGTTGGATAACTTACTAACACGGTTGGACAACTTGCAAATATAATTTCTGAACGACCGTAAGGGCGTCTACCAAGCAACATTGAGATTAACCCAAAGGAGCAAATCCAAGCCATATCAGCTCAAGAAAGTGAAGGGTTAGACAAGCCCAATTCAAGGCAAGAGGATGAGGTCAAAGAAGGTAAAGTTGAGGTAAGTTATAATAAGCCAAAATCGGTAATCAAAGAGTACCAACCTCGCATACCATATCCCGAAGCATTAAGGAGAGATGACACAGAGGAACAGTTCGATAAGTTTCTTAAAATTTTAAAGAAATTACATATTAACTTACCATTACTTGAAGCTCTTTCACAAATGCCAGATTCTAGAAAATTTTTAAAAGAGCTTTTAACGAACAAGCGAAGGATAGACGAGGCATCACACGTGGAACTAAATGCAATGTGCTCAGCAATCTTGCAAAATAAACTACCACAGAAATTAAAAGATCTAGGGAGTTTTACAATTCCATGCTTAATCGGTAGTTTATCTATTGATAATGCGTTAGCTGATCTAGGGGCAAGCATAAATGTCATGCCTTATAAATTGTTTAAACAACTAGGTCTAGGGAAACCCAAGCAAACTAGGATGAGCATTCAACTAGCTGATAAAACTATTAGAATTCCTAGGGTTATAATCGAAGATGTACTCGTAAAAGTTGAAAAATTCGTATTCCCAGTAGACTTTGTCATTTTAGACATGGATGAGGATAATTCTATCCCCTTAATCTTAGGAAGACCATTTTTAGCAACTGCCAGGACTAAAATTGATATTGATGCAGGAGAACTCATACTTCGTGTAGGTAACGAGACAGTCACTCTCAAAGCTCTTGATTCGGCTAGAACATCGAGTAACCAAGGTGAGAAAATAAATTCTATTGATAACCATTCGGTTAACCCTTCTTTTCAGGAAACACCAGGAAAGAATACAACTGAACCCGATTCTATACCATGTGCCAACAAAGGAATAGCTCACGAAGAACAAGAGATTCAGATCGATGATCTAGACGAGTGGAAGACGCATTTCAAGGAGAAATTAGGAATACACGAAGCAGAACTAGAGCCACTTCACGAAGTAACCAAATTCAAAATCGGAGATCAGTTATTGATAGAAAAAAGAGACCCTCGAATATCTCCCCCTGACCCTAACACAAACAAAGAAATACCATTTAGGGTAATCAGTGTTTTTCCATACGGAACAGTCGAGGTAAGTAATCCTATCTTTGGCACTTTCAATATAAACGCATCTCGACTTAAATACTATCATGATAATGAAACCGATAGCATGAGGAAGTATTTTCAACTCCTCAAACCACCATGAACATACAAATGAGAGGAGAGTCTAGCTTAAGAATATAAATGAGCGCTTCTCGGGAGGCAACCCGAATACTAACCCCATTAACTTTTATGTTTTTATTTAGTCTATTTTGTCTTTTCTTTATAGTAACTAAATTTAAACTAACCAAAAGTGCAGATTTCCAGGCCACACGGCCTTACACACGACAGTGACCGTGGTCGTGTGGAGGTACAGAATCGCCGTACTGACACGGCAGAGAGGATACAAGTCAAAAAGAATCAAATCTTTGAGTCACGGACTCCAACCACCAACCCACGGGCACCGAAAAAATGCCACAGCCCTGCGATGCGGCCGTGGACGACACTGACTTAGCACCAATGGGTGTGGCGACCTGAGCATGGGCGTGGGAGAAACAAACAAAGCCCACCACGGCCGTGCGATGCGGCCGTGTGACGTAGCACGCCCACGGTACACGGGCGTGGGGTTGTACCAGGCTTGAAAATCTATTTAAACCCCCTCATTTTTCTCTTCTCCTACTAACTCTCAACTTTTCACCCCTTTGCAACTTTCACTCTTCTTCCTCCCTTGCACCCTTATACACCATACATTCTTAGCATTCTTCTCAATCTTTTGGCCATGTCGAAGAAACGGAAGGATCCCAGCACAGTCTCTCTCATGGAGACCGATCTACATAAGTTCATGCCGGTCGCCTCAATCACTCGACAAGCCAAGGGTCTTTGAGACCATTTAAATTTTCTTCTTCTTTACTCTTCTCCTTTATTTTCCTTCTCTTTAACACTCTTATGCTTAATCTAGTTTATTTTATCTTAGTTTCTTAATTTTAGGTCCTAAAGGCTGCTAAGGAATCACGCCACGACCACCACCATATCCCCAGCCTTAGAAATCACACCCAACAATAAGGACTCTACGGTCTATTTATCTCTTCTTTTAATTTTAGTTTCATCTTTATTTTTCTTCACTTTAGCTTGCTTTTCTTTAATTATTTAATTAGTATAGTTTCAATTATTATTATTATATCCTGGCTAATCCTCCATGAGCTACCCAATTTCTTCATTTAGCGCAGGATCGCCATCCAGACCGGCCCCTCCAACTTATCTTTCACCTCTGACTCAAGGAATCCATCCAAAATTCAGGAAGTTTCACTTCTCTCCATATCTTTTGAATTTATACTTAATTGTCTATATATTTAACTTTGTACATTGAGGGCAATGTACATCTTAAGTGTGGGGGGTGAACAACCTAAAAAGGTGCCTAACTTTTTTCATTATTCTCAAATTTCTGAAATTAGGTGCCAAACTTTTTGCATTATTCTCAAATCCTGAAATATGTCTTGTTTCTTAAAGTGAGTTTCTCATATTATCATTAGAATGAAATTTCTATGATTCATGATCTTTATTGATATGTTTTAGATTAAGTCATTGATAATTGTGCATTGATAATTAAATTCTAAAGAATACTAGAGAATCAAGCATGATAAGTCTATTTTTCAGAAATTAAAAATTTTCTAGGTTGTCTACCTGAATTTGAATATTACTTTGAAGTTTGAAATTTACAAGGTTGATATCAAAATACCCATAATTTTTGTGAGATTTTGAGCTTTATAGAGCATAAATTCTTTTTCTTGCTCACTTTATTGATTATGAGTGTGTCAACATTGATTTATTATTCTAGAACTTGCATTGATTATACATGTCGAGACCACACTTTTTGATTTGATATACAGAGATGATAAAGGCACCTAGGATTTAACCCACTTACTCCACAAAAAAAGCCTACCTTCATAATTAACCCCTAGTGAACCCCTTTGATCATAACAACCCTTTTTATTGACTCACCCACTAAATTTAACCCAGAAACCCTTTGTTTTTGTTATCACCATTCCTTTTGACTACCCTTATATCGAGATCTGATTTGATTAATAACCTAACTATGTTTCTTATTTTAGTAATTTATCCTTTGTTATGTATATTTGACTTGTTCTTAAAAAAAAGTATATTCATTATTCATTATTGTTGTGATTAAATGAGCTTATACGTTTGAATTCCAAATATTGAAGAAGAAGCTTGTATTATTAGTATTATTAGTATTATTAGCTTTCAGTTAATGTAATTACTTTTATTTAGTTCATTGTTTCTGGTTAGGTAATTTGTCAATTCAATCTCGATTCTAACCCTCTAATTCAGCCTTTATCCACACCTTTAACCCAAGCCCCGTTACAACCCTGTTCAAGACCTTTTGATTTGTGCATCATCTCATATTACAGTGGTGGAGATTTGATTTTCATGCAAGCCTATGGGATTAACTTTTCAGGTTTGACGTTTGAGTGCTTAATTTTGAACTTTAAACACTTCGAGTGATTTGAGTGAATCTTTTGTGAGGACGGCAATCCTTGTAGGTTTTGGATCAGAGGTAATTATTTAGATGAGGGGAAACACCTATGTTTTGTGCTACAAATGTATGACTTAGATTGTTTGAATCCTTAGAACTCTTTGAGTTAAAATATCCATGTATAAATTATCTATAAATTAAGATGAGACATTGTTGATAGGAATATTGAATCATGGAAAGTTCGTTTTAATTGTAAGTTGAGAATTTTGCTTGAGGACAAGCAAAAGCTTAAGTATGGGGGTATTTGATAAACCGTAAAAGTAACATATTTTAGGCCTACATTTAGCATACTTTTGGATGAATTATCCCTTATTTTATGTAAAAAGGTGCTCTTAATCCTTTCTTTTCATGTTTTATACTCAGGAAAGCACCGGAGGATGAAAAGAACAAGAAACGGGCTTAAAATGAGCCAAATGGGCCAAAGCACGAAATCCACACGGCCTGGGCCCAAGACCACACGGCCGTGCCTCCTCAATAATCTCGAACACGGTCTAAGCCACGAAATACACGGTCGTGCCTCATTAATGAAGTCCGAACACGACCCAAAGACGATTCACACGGGCGTGTGCCATGGCCGTGTCCCTACCGTAGAAAAGAGAAATTTCAATCGAATTTGGATACTTAGGGGCAAAGAAACACATTCCAAAAGCCTATAAATACACCCTAAGTATAACATAGAAGAAGGGGGTGAGCTAGGCCAAAGAGCCGAGCTAAAAAGGTCAGATTTGTGGGAATTCACTCGGGGATAGCCAGTTGATTCATCTCAAGAAGTCGGAATTCTACTCAAGACGGAGGATCTCCTCTTCAATTCCTTCAGGGGGTTTTAGAGATTTCTTATGTTTTGTGTTATCTTTTCTTTTGAGATGTTTTCTTTTATCGTTATGAACTAAACCCTCAGATACCTGAGGGGGATGAAACTTAGATGAATATTGTTATCGTTTGCTGAACTATATGATAAATATTTGATTTGTTCTTAATTATGTGTGCTTAATTCTTGTGTTGATATTTCGCGGATATTAATTCAAGTTGGATGTGCTTAGGTGGAGGAGCAAAAGTCCCTGCCTAGGAGTAGATCTAGCATAGTTAAGCGGAGTTGATCGCGCGCCTAGAAATAGGGTGACGAAGCGTTGCCGAATTAGGGTGAAACCTAATATGGGAGTCCATAGATCGAGTTAATGCAATTCTAGGGGTTTTAATTAGAAAGAGATTTCAATTAATCAACCTAGGGTTAGACGTTATTCGCCTCGAGAGAGGGTTTAATATAAATTAGGGAATCCTACGGATCAAGTCAAAGTGAATAAATCGTCTGGTTCAGAGTTAGATAACAAGTGAAGTCTAGGTGGATTCTTCCTTGGGTGTCATCTTAATTAATTGGTTTTTCCTCAAGTTATTTTTCCAATTTCATTCTTCCTTATCTTAGAGTCTTTAGTTTTAGTAGTTAATTAATTTAGATTAAACAACCATTCGCTTAATTCTTAGGCTAAATAATAGAAAGAAAGTTAGTATTAGTACTTTTAGTTCCTTTGGGTTCGACAATCCGGTCTTGCCTAAGCTATACTACTGTTCGATAAGTGCACTTGCCTCAATCGTTGTCATAGTTAGTTTCCAGGTTCGATCATTATCTTTATAAATTTTAAAACTCTGACTTCACAGCGATCAAATTCAAAGAATTGTATAATAAATCATCCAAAAACATGTTAAGTATGGGATGAAAATGTGTTACTTTTATGGTTTATCAAATATCCCCACACTTAAGCGTTTGCTTGTCCTCAAGCAAAATCCTCAATTCACAATTAAAATAAAATCTTTTCAATTCATAATTCTCATAAATAATGTCTTATCATAATTCACAACTAATCATACATTGATAATTCAACTAAAAGAGTACTAAATATTCAAACAATCCAAGTCACACATTTTTAAAGCATGAAAACATATGTATTTCCCCTTATCTAAATAATTACCTTCAATTCAAAATCAGCAAGATTTGACATCCTCACTAAAGATTCACTCAAATCACTCAAAGTGTTTAAGGTTCAAAAATTAAGCACTTAAAAGTCAAACATGAAAAGTTATTACCATAGGCTTGCATGAAAATCAAATCTCCACCACTATAAAATGAGATGATACACAAATCAAACGGTCTTTAAAGGGTTGTAATGGGGCTTGGGTTAAAGGTGTGGATAAAGGCTGAAAAAGAATGTTAAAATTGAGATTGAATTGATAAATTCCTAACTAGAAAAATAAATTACCACTGAATAATTACATCAATTGAAATTACTAAAGAATAACACGAGCTTCTTCTCATAATTTTAAGCTCAAACCAAAGAACTAGTAGATAAATATGATTTTTTTTTCACGTACAACTGAAAAAAAAGAACATAGTTAGGCCACTAGCCAAATCAAATCTCGACAAAAAAAGAGTCAATAAAACAGGAACAATGAATCAAAATTGAGTTATGGATTAATAATAATAGGTGAGTCAAGAGCGGTTTGTTAGGCTCAAAGGGGTTCATTAAGGGTTAATTAATGAAGGTAGGCTTTTAATGGGGTAAGTGGGCTAAAACCTAAGTGCCTTTATCATCTCAGTATATCAAATCACAGGTGTGGTCTCGACATGCATAATCAAAGCAATATCTAGAATAACAAATCAATATTGACACACTCATAACTAATAATAAAGTGAGCAAGAAAAGTATATGCTCTAAAGGCTCAAAATCTCACAAAAAATTACGGTTTTTAATGTCAATCTTGCAAATCTCAAACTTCAAGGTAATATTTAAATTTAGGGAACATCCTAACAATTTTTTTTTAATTCTAAAAATAGACTTATCATGCTCGATTCTCTAATTTCTTAAAGTTTAAATAATCAATGCACAATTACCTATGAATTTAATCCAAAACACATCGATGATAATCATAAATCAATAAAAAATTATTCTAATAGTAATATGAGAAAATTACTTAAGAATAAGACATAATTCAGGAATTTTCTAATAATCATATAAATGACCTCCCCACACTTAAGGTATACATTGTACTCAATGTATGAATATATATAATGATAGTATAAGTAGAATATCATAAGAGAGGGAGAGAAGTGAAACTGCCCTGAATTTTGGATGAATTCCGTGGAATAGTGAAAGCAAAATTGTGGAAATAGCTAAGTGAAGTGCATGATTCTGAGCAACTGATAAGAAAATAAACACAATTGTGGAAGAAGATTAAAGGATTACTCGATTAGGAACAATCATAAAAACTAAAATAAAGTTCAAAAGATAAAAGACAAGTCTTGATAAGAAACATAAAAGCAAATAGACTAATAATAAAAATAAAAATAAAAATAAAAGAAAGAAATGGACTCAAAGGTCCTTATCGTCAGATGCGTCGTGAGTCGTCGGTGCTGAAGATGAAATATGGAGATGGTGGCAGATCTGCTGTAGTGTAGCCTCAAGACTGTCGAACCGTTGAAAGCATTGCTGCTCAAAACAAGTGAGACGCTCGGATTTGTCTGTCAAAGTAGCGGCAAAAGGAGGAGGTCGGTGAGTCAGAGGTGGAGGATGAGGTTGGTCCTCGTGAGAGGGAGGTACGTCATCAGTGATGTCCTCGGGTTCATCCTAAGCATCAGAACGAGACAATCGGTACTGAGGAGGATCCACTCCACAACGTTGCTCTATCATCCTCATGTGGATCATAGTTGAGACGCCTTGCGGGGACATCATGCCGACTAATGTGAGTGACTAGGATTGCGCCGGTGTGTCTAAAAGGCTAAAGTGTCGAGCGAGACGAGTCACATAAGGACCTAAGCAGATAGGGCCCTTCCTGTGGCGTTCGGCCTGATGGCGAAAAGCGAGGGCAATGAAATATGCCAAGTCAAATACATGCCTATGCGCCATGCTCCATAAGAAATAAGTGTCATGAGTATTGACGACACCGATTCTCTCTCGCCGACCAGTCAAGGTGTGAGCTAATATTGCGTAAAGGTAACGTAGAGCCGACGAGAGAGATGTCACCTTCGAGTGACTCGGATCATAGAGGCCCGTAACAGCAAAAAGATCTGCCCAGCAGGAAGACGGTGGGTAATGAATGTGGCGGTGGAGGTGAGGAAAGTTGTCGGCACCCATAAACTCCTCCGTATAAAGCCCCAAGGCAACTCCAAACTCAGGGACATTCAGCTGGCATACTAAGCCGCCAAGTCGGAATGTAATGGTATCTAGCTCATCATGCGTCGACATAACTGACTGTAGCTGAAACGTCAAGAAAAGTTCCAAGGTGAGCTCCATGTATGTGGGCTCGATGATATCAAAGTAACGGTCCCACGGAGCTGTAGTTAGAAGGGTCCGAACGGGGTCAACCAAGTGGACTTACTCCAAAGCGGCCCAATCGATGCATCGACCCACGCCGAGTGGGCGTGCACGAAGTAGCTGAAATAAGTCATCCTAGGGTCCCGCTGGGAATCGTAGATAAGGATGGCGATCCTCGGTAGATGCGCTCGAGGAGGTCGCGTTAGACCCTTCCGCTTTTTCGAAGCGAGGACAGTGACCTTGTATTTACCGCGTGTGTTTGTCATAGTGTACATGAAAAATAGAACGGTCCAAAATTCAGTAAAATAAGAGCAAGAATATCACTAAACAAACTCATCGAGAAACAAATAAATGAAACAGGAGCATGATTTGAAGGATTCTTAGTGTGACAAAATGGCTGAGATGTAGAATCTGTTCCTATATGCACTAATACCTAACATGCAAGAACTAACAGTAGATTAATCTAAATGAACAGGCTACTACACTAATTAACCAAAATAGTAAAAAGAAATAAGATACGAAACGATCATGGAAATATCAATGCACAAAAGATTGAAAGGAAGTAAAGAAATAAAATCCTAATATAACTAACGAATAATCAATTCACATTAGAAATCTAAACTATCAAAATAGTCATTAGAAATCTAAACTATCAAAATAGTAATATTAAGGATGTAGGAATAATACTAATAATAAAAATAATGATAGCAAAGAAGTAACACAGAAATAATGATATAATAAGAACAAATAGATAAAGAAATAAAGAAATAAACAAATAAAATAATAATAATGAAAATAATAATAAGAATAACCAATAATCCAATAAATAAACAAATAACTAATAAAAATAATGATAATGGAAGAGAACAAAGAAGAACCGGTAGGAGGGAAGAGTGACGAACGGTGGCTATGGGCGTAGTGGTGCCGTGGGAGGGTGAGGGGATGATAGGCTAGGGCGCCGGGGTTGGGTTGCGCGTGGATTCGGTGGGACAAGGGGGTTTCAGGTGGAAGAGGTGAGGGGGTGAGTGGAGCTGCACAAAGGGGAAAGGACAAAGGGGAAAGGAGGAGGGATGGGGTGTTGTCGCACAAGGGGAAGAGAAAGGGGAGAAATAAGAAGAAAGGAGAAGAAATGGGGTTGTCAGACCGGTGGCTGGAAAAAGGGGGTGGGGTTGGGGCTATCGGCGGCTAGGGTGAAAGGTTGAAGAAGAAGACAAAAGTAAGGATAAAAATTAGGGTTTGGGGGTTAAAAAGGGCGCGGTTTTGTGAAGCCCGTGTTCGATAAAGCTACAACTTAGTACTGCACACGACCATGGACACGCCCCTATTGCCAGGCCGTGTGATGTCCTGTTTAGCCCGTGTCAGACGCCCGTTAAAAATTTAAACCCAGTTTTCACACGGCCTAGGACATGCTAGTGTGTCCAAACCATGTGGTTCACACAGCCGTGTCGCATGGCCATGTGCAATCACCTTCGCTTCTCCCACGCCTGTGTAATTTCTCCCATGCCCGTGGGCTTAGGCTGTGTCTAGCACACGGTTGTGTGTCTTGCCCATGCTTCGTCCTGACTTATTTTAAATTTGGGAAGTTTAGCTCTAGGGTTCATACGGCTTAAGACACACCCGTGTGTCCAAGCTGTGTGTCCAACACGGCTGTATCATACGGCTGTGGGGATTAACCGTAGATCGTGTCTCTGTCATTTTTGGGAAAAAATTAAGTCCTGTTCGCACACAGCCTAGGCCACGCCTGTGTGCCCAGGACGTATGGGTCACTACCGATTTTCTTAAAGTTTTAAAACTAAGTCATGAGAGTTGACACGACCAAAGACACGCCCGGATGTCTAGGTCATGGGGTCCACATGGCCAGAGACACACCCGTGTGTCCAGGCCGTGTGACCTAAAAAACCTGCATTTTAAACATGAAAAATAGATAGAAATAAACTAATTAGTAATGTTAGGGCTCGGGTTGCCTCTCGAGAAGTGCTTGTTTAAAGTCTTAAGCTAGACTTACCTTGTGTTCATCACTTATGAAGATTCACGGAGCTGGAACTCCTCTCTATTATCCCTAAAATCCTCACCATTATAAAGTTTAAGTCGTCGACCGTTTACCTTGAATGTTCCATAAGTTGGATAAGTTACCTCTATTGTGCCGTAGGGAAAAACGATTTGGATTACGAATGGACCTGACCGTCTTGATTTAAGCTTTCCAGGGAACAATTTGAGCTTTGAATTGTATAGCAAAACAAGATCTCTGACTGTAAATTGCTTCGGTTGCTTCAAATGAGCATCATGGCATCGCTTTGTCGCTTCTTTGTATAACCGTGAGTTCTCATAAGCATTCGCTCCCCACTCATCTAGCTCGTTCAACTGCATCATTCTTTTCTCACCTGCGAGTTTAAGATCATAGTTGAAGAATTTTATAGCCCAAAATACTTTGTGCTCCAATTCGAATGGTAAATGACAGCTTTTCCCGTAAATAAGTCTGTACGGAGATGTTCCTATGGGAGTTTTATAAGCGATTCTATAGGCCCATAAAGCGTCGTCTACTTTTATTGCCCAATCTTTCCTATTTGATTCTACGGTTATCTCTAGGATACGTTTAAGCTCTCAGTTTGCTACTTCAACTTGTATACTAGTTTGAGGGTGATAAGGGGTAGTTGTTCTGTGGTACACTCCATATTTCTTTAGGAATTTATCAAATTGAGCATTACAAAAATGAGTACCCCTATCACTAATAATTGCTCTAGGTGTTTTGAATCGAGAGAAGAGCTTCTTAAGAAATCTCACTACCACTCTAGCATCATTAATAGGTAAAGCTTGAGCTTCCACCCATTTTGACATAAAATCAACCGCTACTAAGATGTATTTATTCCCAAACGATCTAGGGAATGGACCCTTAAAATCAATGCCCCATACATCAAATATTTCACATGATAGCATATAGGTTTGAGGCATTTCATCGCGTTTAGAGATATTACCTGTTCTCTAGCATCTATCACACGAAGTAACATACCTATTGGCGTTCTTGAACAGTGTGGGCCAATAAAAACCTGATTCAAGCATTTTATGTGTTGTCCTAGTCCCACTGTAATATCCTCCTGTTGGTCTTGAATGGCAATGTTCTAGAATTTTGCTTGCCTCTGACTTCGTAACACATCTTCGAATTACTTGATCTGCACATATATGTAAAAGAAAAGGGTCCTCCCAAAAATAATTTTTCATATCAGCAAAGAATCGCTTCTTTTGATGATGTGTCAACTCTTTTGGTAGGATGTTAGCAGCTAAGTAATTCACAGTATTTGCAAACCAAGGTACCTCGGACTCAGATATAGCCAAGAGTTGTTCCTCAAGAAATGAGTAATTTATCTCACTCTCATCGAGCTCTTTGAGGTGTGGATTCTCAAGCCTAGAAAGGTGATCTGCCGCAAGATTTTCAGCCCATTTCTTATCCTGAATCTCCAAATCAAATTCCTGCAAAAGTAAAATCCATCTTATAAGTCGAGGTTTTGCATCAGATTTAGTTAGGAGATAATGAAGAGCTGAGTGGTCAGTGTAAACGAAAACTTTAGATAATATCAAATACTGTCTAAATTTATCAAATGCAAAAACCACAGCTAACAACTCTTTTTCCGTGGTAGTGTAGTTTTCTTGTGCGGCCGTCAATGTTTTGCTAGCATAATAAATCGGCTGAAAATGCTTTTCTCTTCGCTGTCCAAGAACTACACCTACTGCAAAATCACTCGCATCACACATTAGTTCAAAGGGCAAATTTCAATCTTGTGAAATTATAATGCGAGCATTGATTAATTTATCTTTGAGTGTACTAAATGCTTCTAAACAATCCTGATCAAAATTGAAAGGCACGTCTTTTTCTAGTAGTTTTGTTAAAGGCTTAGCTATTTTAGAAAAATCTTTAATAAATCTTCTGTAAAATCCAGCATGTCCTAAAAAACTTCTAATAGCCTTAACTGATCTAGGAAGAGGTAGTTTTTCTATAGTCTCAATTTTAGCTTTATTAACCTCAATCCCTTTACCAGAAATTTTGTGACCTAACACAATCCCTTCTTGAACCATGAAGTGACACTTTTCCCAATTAAGCACAAGGTTCGTTTCCTCACATCTCATTAGAACTTGTTTTAAAATTTTAAGGAAAAGGTGGAAAGAATTACCGAATATCGAGAAGTCATCCATAAGTACCTCCACAATATCTTCCACAAGTTCATCAAAGATGGCTAACATGCAGCGCTGAAAAGAAGCATGGGCATTACATAACCCAAAAGGCATTCTACGGTAAGCAAATGTACCATACGGACATGTAAATGTTGTCTTCTCTTGATCCTCAGGAGCTATTGGAATTTAGAAGTAGCCAGAGAGTCCGTCTAAGAAGCAATAGTACATTTGCCCGAATAATCTTTCTAACATCTGATCAATGAATGGTAAGGGAAAGTGATCTTTTCTCGTGGCATCGTTCAACTTCCTATAGTCAATGCAAACTCTCCAACTTTGTGGTATTCTTTGTTGGAATTAATTCATTCTTCTCGTTGGCTACAACAGTCATGCCTCCTTTCTTTGGAACAACCTGCACAGGACTCACCCAAGTACTGTTAGAAATAGGATAAATAACTCCAGCATCTAGAAGTTTAATTACCTCAACTTTAACAACTTCCTTCATATTAGGATTTAGTCGTCTTTGAGCTTGCACACACAGTTTATGTTCATCTTCTATTAAAATTTTGTAGGTGCAAAACGACGGGCTGATCCCTTTAATGTCAGAAATCTTCCAAGCTATGGCTATTTTATGCTCCCTTAATACTTGTAGTAGCTCATCTTTCTCATTGGGTCCCAAATCAGAAGTAATAATTACCGGTAGTGTAGAATTATCTCCGAGGAACGCATGCTCGAGGTGATTTGGTAATTGCTTCAGTTCCAATTTGGGAGGTTCTTCAATAGAGGGTTTTTGCTTTAGTTCGTCGTTCATTTCAATGCCCTCATACTTCTTTTTTCTTAGGAAAGACTCGTTAGAGTCTAACTCAAATTTTATCTCCCCTATCTTAGTGATATCGTCACCTGCCTCCTTACCTTGAGCAAGACACAGTTCCAACGGGTCCGTATGAATGATTTCCTGAAACGAGTCTTGAATAGAATGATCAATAGAGTCAATAAAGTAACATACATCATCTTGTTCTTTAGAGTATCGCATAATATCATAAATATTAAAAATAATTTCTTCGTCACCTACCCTAAGCACAAGTTTACCATCACCTACATCAACGACAGCTCTAGCGGTGGCTAAAAATAGGCAACCTAAAATTAAGGGTACTCAACGTCCTCATCCATGTCAAGCACAACAAAATCAACGGGAAATATGAATTTATCTACTTTTACCAAAACGTCCTTAATAATTCCCCTAGGATATTTAACAGATCTATCGGCTAATTGGATGCTCATCCTAGTGGGTTTTGGTTCCCAGAGACCAAGTTGCTTGAACATTTTGTAAGGCATCAAATTAATGCTGGCACCTAAATCAGCTAATGCTTTCTCAATAGTTATGCTACCAATTAAACAGGGAATAGTAAAACTTCGTGGATCTTTCAATTTGGTTGGTAGCTTGTTTTGAAGAATAGCTGAACATTCCTCATTGAGTTCCACGGTTGACAGCTCTTCAAACTTCCTCTTATTCGTTAAAAGCTCTTGTAAAAAATTTGCATATGTAGGCATCTGCGAAATAGCTTCAACAAAAGGTAAGTTAATGTGCAATTGTTTAAAAATTTTAAGAAATTTACCAAATTGTGCATCCATGCTGTCTTTCTTCAACTTTGCTGGGTATGGGATCAGTGGTTTATACTCTTTAATCACCGGTGTTACACTCTCACCGGGATGTACTTTCTCACCCTTTGCCTTATCAGCTTCTTGTGGCATCTTCTTTTCAGCTTCAACCAACACGTTCCCATTCCTTAGTGTAACTGCCTTCACATGCTCTTTCGAGTTAGGTTCGGTATTACTAGGTAGACTACCTTGTTGCCTCTCAGAAACTAATTTAGCCAGCTGTCCAATCTGATTTTCTAGCCCTTGAATTGATGCTTGCTGATTTTTCAATGCTGTCTCGGTATTTTGAAAACGAGTCTCTGACACTGAGATAAATTTTGCTAGCATATCTTCAAGATTTGGCTTCTTCTCTTGCTGGTAGGGTGGTTGTTGAAAGCCTGGATGAGGTTATGGCCTCTGATTTCCTTGACCACCCCATGAAAAATTTGGGTGGTTCATCCATCCTAGATTATACGTGTTACTATAAGGATTATTTGGAGGTTTAGAGTTATTACCCATATAGTTCAGTTGCTCATTCTCCATGCTTGGATTGTAGGGTAGATATTCTGAGGTATTCATCCCTCCTCCATTTGTGTCACATTGCATCACCGGATGTACCTGCGTAGAAACACACAAACCATCAATGTTTTTATTTAAGAGCTCTACCTGGTTTGATAAAATGGTGACCGCGTCGAGGTTGAAAACACCAGCGGATTTTGTCGGCTTTGTTCTCATGATTTGCCACTGATAATTAGTCAGTGACATCTCCTCTATAAACTCATAAGCCGCTTAAAGTGTTTTGTTATTCAGAGTTCCACCGGCGGCTGCATCAATCAGTTGCCTAGTTGAGGGGTTCAAACCGTTGTAAAAAGTTTGAACATGTAGCCACAGAGGTAACCCATGGTGAGGGCACCTTCTCAATAAGTCCTTGTACCTCTCCCATGCATCGTAAAGAGTTTCTAAATCCATCTGCACAAAAGAAGAGATATTATTTCTCAATTTTGCCGTTTTAGCCGGCGAAAAATATTTTAATAAAAACTTTTCAGTCATTTGTTCCCAAGTAGTGATGGAACCTCGTGGTAACGAGTTCAACCACTGTTTAACTTTATTCCTTAATGAAAAAGTGAATAACGAAGGCGAATGGCATCATCAGAAACACCATTAATCTTGAAAGTGTCACAGAATTCTAGAAAGTTGGCCAAATGAGTATTTGGGTCCTCATCCTGTAAATCATCGAACTGAACAAATTGTTGGATCATCTGAATAGTGTTCAGCTTCAGTTCAAAGTTATTAGTAGCAATAACAGGCCTTACAATACTCGATTCAACCCCAGTTAAATTGGGCTTAGCATAATCGTACATTGTATGAGGAGCAGAATTTTGATTCACCGGATTCGCGGCAACCATAGGAGGTAGCGGATTGTTCTGATTATCAGCCATCTTCTCGGTAATATTGGTATCGTCCTCTTGCTCTTCCTCTATATACTGTAGACTTCGCCTTATTTCTCTATGATTTCTGCGAGCTGTGCTTTCGATTTCACTATCAAATAATAGAGGTCCTGACGGGTTTCTTCTAGTCATAAACTAAAGATACCTGCCAGAATCAAAATGAAAGGAAGATTAGAAACAAATAATAAACTAAAACAAAAATTAAATTGCGGAAAAAAAAATGGCTAAAATAATAAAAATTAAGTGTTTCTAATATTCTAGTCCCCGGCAACGACGCCAAAAACTTGATGGTCTCACAACTAAGTAATAATTCGACAAAGATAAGCGCACCTGTCGAATGGTAGTATAGCTATGGTGAGTCCGGAATATCGTATCCACAAGGACAAAAAGTACTAGTAATAACTATCTTTCTATTATTTAGCCTAATAATTAAAGGGATGTTTTAATCTAATATTGAACTAACTAATTAACTATGAACACGACAGAGATTAAATTTGGGAAAATATTTGAAGATAAACCAATAGAGAATACAATACCTAGGAAAGAATCCATCTAAACTTCACTTATTATTCCAAATCTGAATTAAACGATTTATTCGCTTGCCCTGCTCCGTAAAAATCCCTGAATTAGGTTAATATCTCTTTCGAGACTATTAGCACCTGACTCTAGGTTGATTAACTGAAACTTCTTTCTAATAAAAACCCCTATTATCGCATTAACTCAATCTATAGATTCCCCTATTAGATTTGACTCTAATTCGGCAGATTTATGTCGCCCTAGTTCTAGGGTTGCAATCAACTCCGCTTAATTACGCTAGGTCTACTCTTAAGTAGGGACTTTTGCTCCACTGATTAAGCACACCAAACTTGGATTAATATCCTGAAAATATTAAGGCAAGGATTAAAAACACGTAATTAAGAACAAGCACAAGTATTCATCACGTAATTCAGATAATTAAATAATAAGATCCATAATGGGTTTCATCCTCCCTAGGTATTTAGGGAGTTTAGTTCATAACGTAAAAGGAAAACATCTCAGAATAAAGAAAACAACAAGACATAAGAACCCAAAAACTTATAAGGGAAATTGATGGAGATTCTTCAATCTTGAATGAAATCCTGCTTCTGAATTGATTCCGACGGCTTCCTTCGAGTAATTCCTTCGTTTTACTCTGCGTGTGTCCTTAGGTCTTCTTCTGGTGTGTTTTTATAGACTTTGGAATGCTCAAAATACCTAAAAATTATTTTTTTCCGTGTGAAAACGAAACAGGGTGCGATAGGGACACGGGCGTGTGATCAGCCCATGTAAAAATGCCCAGGCCATGTGCAATGCTGACATAGTTTGAGATTGACACGGGGTAGCACACGGGCATGTGTCCAGCTCGTGTGTGATACTGAAATCGGCTCTTTTGATCAGTTTTGGCTCGTTTTTCACTCCTTTTGCTCCCCTATGCTCACCTAAGTATAGAAACGTGAAATTAAAGGATTAGGAGCATCAAATTCACAAAATTGTATAATAAAACATCCAAAAACATGCTAAGTATGGGATAAAAATGTGTTACTTTTATTGTTTATCATAAACCCGACCTGATTCATCGGGTTTGGATTTGGGTGTTACTACACAAAAGTCAATCATTAATAAAAAAAATTTACAATTTCTCATTTCTTTAAACATATTATTTGACATGTTAATTTAAAAACTTATTGTATGAAAACAAAGGAATTAACTTAAAATAATCTTATTACAACAGACTCATTACAAATCCTTAAAAAATGAAAGTTTATTTATTACAAACTCGAAGGGCGTATTCCTAGACTACGCCACAAATCCATTGTATGCATAACCATCTTGGCTTACTCCTGGCGTAGTCCCTCCAGGCAAAGTCTATTATCAGATACCTGAAAAGCAATAACAAGCCATGTAAGTAAATGACTACTTACTAAGTTTTACCATAACTATACCTTGATGAATACTTTGAAATCTTGTTCGAACTACTATTTTCCAACCATTATTCTGCGTCATTTATGCCGCCGGATACCACCAAAGTTTGATCATTCTTTTATACTCTCGTTTTCTTGCTCTTAACCCACTAAATCTTCCTTATTCAGTTAACTGAAAGGTCCTTCCCAATTATTTCATATATCTCTAGTCCCATAATAATTTCTTCACAGATCATACCCTTAGAAACTGTAACACACCAAACCCGGTCAGTACACCACGACCGAATCTGGTATGTTACGGGGAAAATCGTATTTGAGAGGTTAGGTTTCCGGTGAAAGGTTTAACAAAAACTCTTTGATGTATCCGTACTTGTAAAAAAAAAACCTTGGGCATGATTGTTTTAAAACCGGTAGTGCATTTTGAAGACCCGAGAATTTGAAAGCTTAGTTGAAAAGTAAGTTTTTATCATTTAGAAGGCCGAGAAATTCCTTTTAGTTACTTAAAAACATTTTGAACTTAGTGTGGAAGATCACAAGTTTAGAAAATATTTGAGTTATGTTCATTTAAAGATTTTAATGTGATACCCGTTGGTAAAGTTTAAAACATATCGCTTTGTAGTCTTGAAAACCGTTTCATTCCAAGTTTTATCCATTATTAACCCAAGAATTTATTAAGGCTAAATTGAAATCAAATTTTAAGCATATAAATAATCAAAGCATAATTTTAAAAGGCCATTTACAATCCCAACAAAACCAAATGAAAATAAATGAAATAAAGTACCAAGTGCTTAAATCGGTGCAAAACCGACTTTATTCATGGCATGGTCACCTCGAGTCCACCCTACCCCATGTCCGCGATCTAAGTGTCACTGAAATGATAAGGAGAAGGTGAGTCGCAAGACTCGGTGCATAAATCCCCTCCCGATTAATACAACATACTAACACACACAATACAGAGCAATGTCATTAATGCACCCAATCCTAGCCATCCACAACACCTTTTCTACCCCGTGGTGGTACCAAACCACCGGTGGTGCCAAACCACCGGTGACCCAAAGTCACGATATCCATAAGTGTGGTGCCAAACCACCGGTGACCCAAAGTCACGAAGAATCCAATGATGGGGCCAACCCATCGTGGTGATACCAAATCATCGCGGCGATCCCATATCTCAAAAGTGGGGCCAACCCAGTGGTGTTAACCACGGGGACGAAGTCGCTATGAGGTGCCAAACCTCTGGTGTCCCAAAGACACGAATGTGATACCAAATCACCGTGATCGAAGTCACGAATCAAGTGATGGGGCCAACCCATCGTGTGATACCAAATCACCGCGCCAATCCCATATTATCAATCGTGGGGCCAACCCACTGTGGTGCTAAGCCACCGGACGAGACGCTATGAGGTGCCAAACCTCCGGTGACCCAAAGTCACAAAATAATCTGTGGTACCAAACCACCGGAGGTGCCAAACCTCTGGTGTCCCAAAGACACGGATATCATATTCCCCCTCCTCTCATATCACCCATTATCATACCGACTCATGTAAAGTATGCAAATCATACAAATCATGCTACATGTTTAATGTTGCATCTCATAACACATACATCATAGGTCATGATCTCAAGTATATCAACAATAGAACTCGTAATGAAACGGACTTACTCGAATCCGTGCACATACCCAATCGGTATCATATCAACCAACCATACTTGTTTTTTACTTTATTAAACAATCAGATTATTAAGCATATTACTAAGCAAAGAGTGTGTTAGTTTACACACTGTTAAAACGCAAGCCTTAATCCCAAGGAACCGATCTAAGACCCTCGATTATCTTGCTCCTATAATCGGCCATATGAGATTAGCACCTAGGCCATTCGGCCAAAACCATTAAACCAAAGGGGTTAACGTTTGAACCCTTACCTTACACTTGATTTGGTTTCCTACCAAATCCCGAACCAAACGATGGTTCTTCTTTATGCACACGGCACACCCTATTAAGAGGAAAGATTAATCCTTTGAAACTTTGACTTAACGAAACTAAAAGAGTGGACTAAAAGAACCAACCCTTACCACCACTTACCAATCGACAACAGAGGAAGACGGCTCCTCTTGCTTGCTTCCAAAATCTCGGATGCCCTATGATAAAATCGATTCCAACACAAAAGATTAACTCCTATCAACAAAGGCCAAAATCGGCTCTTAACCAAACCAAAATCGACAAAGAACAAGGGAGAAGAGAAATGAACATTCGGCCAACCACTTACCTTGCTCTAAACCCGATTGGACACCACACACAAGAGAGATCACACCACACCAATATTCTACCAAGACTTAAACAAAAGGAGAAGAAGATTCGGCCTTACACAAAGAAGGAGAACACAAGAGAAAGATGAAAAGAAAGGGGTTGATATTCGGCCAATAACAGAAATGGGAAAAAGAAGAAGAAGAAGGAAAGTACTTTGGTTTTGAAAAGAAGAAGGAATGGAGAAAATGTTTTGGGAATAACTTTCTGCTATCAAGGTTTCAAGAGAAGAAAGGAAGAAAGTATGAGAAGAATAGGGTACTAATTTCGGTTTACACAAATGAAAAAGAAAGAAAGATGGAAGAGAACATTCGGCTATCAAAGAATATCAAGAGAAACAAGCAATTTTCGGCAAGTATGTGCTTGGACTTTCGGTTTCAAGAAGAAAATGCAGAAACTCACTTGAAATTTCATTTGCTTTTGACAAAAGAAGGATTTTGGCTTACACAAATTTGACCAAAAATGCTCCAAAATGCCAAAAAGAATTTCTACCCTCTCCACTTACCCACTTACCAAAACGGCCACTCCCCATGAAGCACCCAACATTCGGCCACTACCTCCAAACACTCCCAACCACTAATTCAAACTAGTTTGAACTAGTCAACCTCCACAATTTACTCTCCACCCACCATTTGAACAATTTGACTTGGTCTATGGCAGAGTTTGAACTGCCCACAACTTCTTCTTCTCCCTGCCGTCAAAATGGAAGCAAAAATATGAGACTTCTACAGCTTGAACACGGGACCTCCTTCCCCGCAAGTGACGCCAAACCCAAGCTCCAAGTGGCGCCTAACTTGCCACTCTACTAGCTCAATTCTTGTGCTAACATTCTCCTAAAAATATTTATAAACCCCACTCATTCAAATCCCTCACCTAAAGCTTAAAACTAAAGTTTCCCCAACCACTCAAAGCTTACACCAAGCTTACAACTAAGCCCCAAAACAATTGAAACACAACATTGCAGGCCAAATACATGCAAACAATGCAATAATCAAAATAGCCCCTAACCCGGGATACTACAGAAACCACTTCCGATAATGTTTACCTTAATTTGTACACTTATTTCAAGCAATTTTTCACTAACATTTTTCACAGGCATATGCGCATATGTTTGGCAAATACTCACGCAAAATATAATACCATTAATTCATACTTAGACATGCCCTGATTCAGTGTCATACATATCCATACTGATAAATCACTGCATAGACCATTCTGACAAATTTCATACAGTGATATATCAAAATCCCATAATTCTAGATAACATTAACTCTGATTTGAAGTAATTCCAGGAGAAGATACAATACCCCACACTTTCCATATATACAGATCATCATAACAGATACCCTTCTTGATTTACAGATACATGTCTCATTTTCATGGAAACCCTTACGACTTACTCATTCTTAACTTAGAACATATTGATACCCTTAACATAGCTTTACTTATCATAAAACTAGAAAAATTTCATCATATCTTACAACATAGGCAAACATTCAGATCCATATCTTACCAGACATTTTTTATAGTTCATGCCACTTAAGCCTAATAGAGCACGCCATACAAGCAATCATACAGAGTCTCGTGTTTACTGTCCCGGCAGACATCACGGAACACATCGGAGGCAAACAAATGATATATTGTGCACACCATAAGTCCTTATTCCAAAATACGCTACAAAGGCAGTTCATACATCGTATGCTACAAAGGCTATATATACAGAGTATGCCACAAGGGCTATTCATTCAGAGTACGCCACAAAGGCTGATAGGATGCCACATAGGCATCCCAAAACTGCCGTGTTTGCAATATGGATTTGCCTAAACTCACATTAAGTGAGGTTTGCCCATCATCGCCCTGGGACACGCAAAGAACCCTATTAGATAATCACCATTCATTAGTTCATTTTTAGAGGGTGCCATGACCATGGACTTTTCCTTCAGAGTTTTATATCAAAGTTCGTGTTTTTTGTCTCGATGGACTCCATCAGACACCACCGCGGTGAACAAACACAGACTCACATTACAGACTCATCATACACTGATACAATCTAACCCAACATTTTAATTCACTAACATACACCTAACAAAACAAACATCTCATAACATGCATTCCATACACACATATACAATGATACTCCAACGTTTCAGTACTCATACACCAATCATCACATACTTGAATTTATCAAATTCACTACCAATATACATACCATACTTTTCATAGTTTTAAATTCATAGTTAAATCAATTTTCTACAGGTATTTCTCTATATGAATAGTATACATGAAGAAGTCAGCATAGAACTCACCTGACACTCACGTACAACTGCTCCGCTCCAAACCAAACACACATCAAGCAAATCAGCAGCAAGCACTGCCACAGAACATAGAAACACCCTTAAAACTTATTCACATACATTTTACCATCATTACTAACATTGGAAATCCCCAAGAAAAACATTATATATTTATTTTACTATTCAACTGCTTCTAACAGACTTACTCTTTTAGAACTCAACATGCAAAGCCATATAACTTACCCTAACATGCAATAAATATTGAGGAGATCTAAAATTACAACATCCATATTAAAGGAGAAAAAAATGCTTTTGGTTCCAAAAAGAATAAAACAAAAACATTTTAGAAGAAGGAAGAAGAACCATCCCTCTATCTCTAAGCTCATACACATATATAAATAGTCAAATTTCACTTACAAAAGCTCAACATGTGTCACTTGAATTCAGAGTTTGTCTTTCATAATGGCCTACAGAATCTAAGGATAAAATAAATTAAAATCCAATATTTTAAATACCTGATTACTCAATCTGGTTGACTCCTAACTAGATTACCTTGTATCGTAACTTGAACAGTGCTTCAGACATACAAGTGCACTATATCTCTAGCGTGAACTCATACCATAAACCTTTTTACTTTGCTATTATCATAATCCAATTAACATAGTAATTTAACATAGAACCATAATTAACTTAAACATTTATTGGAATACTCCCATCCTACACACCCAACGAAAATAGTTGGGTAGATACGACTTCGCCAGACAAACTATTTTGACACTATACGCCAAAACCTTAAATTCTCCAGAACTGAGGTGTTACAACTCTCATCTTCTTAACCAAATTTTGTCCTCGAAATTTTATAACGTTGAAAATTTTCCAGAAATAACTAATAACTGATTAACTACGCCAAGCGCGTATCATGACTTGGGCACATTCAAAGTTCGACGATTACTGCGAAATTTAAACGTTACATACTTACCCATTATGACGGATTTCAAAATTTTATTAGAGAACTTGAACAGTTTCCACGAAATAAACTTTTCTCACAAGTTTGTTTCTATAAAACAGGTACACAAACACTTCTTCAATCATTCTTACAAAATCTATCGAAACCCTAGCTTTCCTTAAACTTAACCTTTTTGTATTCTTCAACTTCAGTTTCAGATTTTTCCTAAAGAAAACTCTTTTTCTTTCTTTCATTTCCTTTTATTGCATTAATGTCCCGTAAAATGGTTCGAACAACAAGAAGAGGAAGAGGTCGAGGCCAAGCCAAGCAAAACATTACCCCTAGTAATCCCCTTGTATTTAGACCTCAATAACTCAAGGATACATAACTGCGAGTAGAGACACAAATGTTTAATTGCAACACTACCCAAGATGAGATGAATAGATATTTAGGAGTTCGGGGAATCCAAAACCTAATTTTTGCTTATAATTTTCAACGACCTGAGCAATCCCATTTAAGTGACAACACCCTAGGGTTCATCTTACCTCTGATTCTGCTAGAAGCTGGTTTCCATTTTCCCTTGAACCCATTCTTTTGTATTGTTTTAACCGAATATGATATTGCATTTGAGCAGTTATCAGTTCTTTCTTAGTGGACTCTGGTGGTTTTTTATATTGATTACTGCAAACACAATGAGCCACCATTGCCGGGTGTTTTCCAAAAGTTCTCCCAATTAAAGATAAAGAGACAAGGGTTATCTGTTGGTAGGGCTCACTTCAGTGTATGAAGAGGTCATGAATCCATCATTCAAAATAGCACCTCCGACCATCACCAAAGGAAATATAAATTTATAAGGTTTATTTTAACCTTAAATCAGGATTTGGTTTTCCTATTAGATAGTCCTTTCCTAAGGAAAAGATTTGTGCACACTGCTAGCCAGTGGATTTTCAACTTGCTGAGAATCAATATAAATGGTTAAAAAAATGGCGTGTTCTCGATTTGGTGGAACTCGTTACAGTTAGAAATGTTTTCCAATATTTCTTACAAGACTTAAGCCCTAATGGTTACCGATCGGATGGTTCTATAAAGTGGTTAAAATATCTCGCTGTGCCTTCTACCTTTGAAGCGTTGCCATGCAATTCAGACAATGACTTAACACAAATTTCATTGGGACGTAAAAGGGAACCTCCATTCTATTTCTATAGCTTCTATGCTCTTCGCCTACAGAATTGGAATCTTATAACTAATCTTGTTATAGATTCTACCTCTACTTTACATCAGGCGAATTCTCCTGTTGATGGTGCAGGGTCCTCATCGCATTCACATCCCCAGAACATGGACAATTCTTCCATTTTTAAAGAAGCTCGTACTAAAGGGAAAACTATTGCTACTCCATCAAGGAGATCATCAACAAAGAAGTCCAATAAGATACCTAGATTGAAGGACAGTAATCAAGAGGCTAAGAGTAGTGAGTGCCCTCCATTAACAAGGCGTAAACCAAATTGAGGGCATGTCTCTACAGTTACTCCATCTTCTTCAGTTCCTTTTATGCTTGAAATTCCACTCTTGCCTGAAAAGTTTGCCCATCAAACAAACTCTCCAATTCAAATGTCTGATCCCGTATTGCCAGAGAATCAGAGTCCTACTTAGGCATTGCCTCCAATCCAATCCTCTGTCATCCTAGTACTCCACATTTTGATGTTCCTTCCATTGAAACAGGAAAGATCTTTCCTTGGTGTGATCTTTTGGAGTCAGTTCCAACTTCCATCTCTCACAGTTCCATCTTTTAACTACAACAAAGCTTACTACCTTTACATTTAAAATAGGATTTCTCCTTTTACCTTTCATCCAGTTCTAGCGTGTGCCCTCTATCACTCATGGCTCAAGTTTCAAAAATTCTATCTATAGAACATAATCTTTGGAGTGGGGTTTTCCCATTATTGCCCAAAACTGTTGTGTTTGCGATATGGATTTTCCTAAACTCACATTAGGTAAGGTTTGCCCATCATCACCCTGAGACACCCAAAAAAACCCCATTAGATAATTACCATACATTAGTTCCTTTTCAGAGGGTGTCATGGCCATGAACTTTTTCCTTTAGAGTTTCATATCAGAGTTTGTGTTTTCTGTCCCGGCAGACTTCATCAGACACCATCGCGGTGAACAGACACAGACTCAATTTATAGACTCATCATACACTGACACAATCTAACCCAACATTTTAATTCAGCAACATACACCTAACAAAACATACATTCCAGACACACATATAAAATGATACTCCAACGTTTCAGTACTCATACACCAATAATCACATACTTGAATTTATCAAATTCACTACCAATATACGTATTATAATTTTCATACTTTTAGATTCATAGTTCAATCATTTTCCTACAGGTATTTCTCGATATGAACAGTATACATACATGAGTCAACATAGAACTCACTTGACACTCACTTACAACTGCTTTGTCCAAACCAAATATCCATCATGCAAATCAGCAGCAAGCACTACCATAGAACATAGAAACACCCTTGAAACTTATTCACATACATTTTACCATCATCACTAACATTGGAAATCTCTATGTAAAGCATTAAATCTTTATCTTACTATTCAACTGCTTCTAACAGACTTACTCTTTCAGAACTCAACATGCAGAGTCATATAACTTACCCAAACATCAAATAAATACTGAGGACATCCAAAATTACAACATCCAGCTTAAAAGAGAAATAAATGCTTTTTGTTTCAGAAAGAATCAGATAGCAACATTTTAGAAGAAGGAAGAAAAACCATCCTTCTATCTCTAAGCTCATATGAAACACCCCTAACCCGTCTTCATCGCCGAATTGGGGTTACAAAGTGTTATAGTACAAATCAGGACATCTATAATTAAACAGAAACAAAAATATAGCATAAATGATAACATTTAATAGCTTATAAATATCAGGGTAAAAATATGATTACGAGCCTTAAATCTAGCTTATGAGGCCCTAAAAATAGTTTGGGAATAATCCAAGACTAATTTGAATCAAAACAGGGGTCACATGGTCGTGTGGCCAGGTCGTGCGGCTTCACACATGGCCATGTGGCTTCCCCACACGCCCGTGTTGCCAGACTGTGTAACTAATTATGACTGTGTGAAAAATCCTTCACCTACAAATTAATAAGACATATGATCGTGTCGCCAGGCTGTGTAGAATAGCTCAGGCTGTGTGCACCTTAAAAAGTTTCTAAAATAAGGGAAACTTTTTGATTGCTGTGAATCAGAGCTTTAAAATTTATAAAAAAGAATGATCGAACCTGGAAACTAACTCTGACAATGATTGAGGCAAGTGCACCTATCGAACAGTAGTATAGCTTAGGCAAGACCGAATTATCGAACCCAAAGGAACTAAAAGTACTAATACTAACTTTCTTTTTATTATTTAGCCTAAAATAAGTGAAGTTGTTTATTAAACTAAATTAATTAACTACTAAGCTAAAGACTCTAAGACAAAGAAGAATGAATTTGGAAAATAACTTGGGAAAAACTCAGTTGATTTAGACGATACCTAGGAAGAATCCACCTAGACTTCACTTGTTATCTAACACTTTGAACCATACGATTTATTCACTTAGTTTGATCCGTAAGACTCCCTAACGTATATTAAACCCTCTCTTAAGGCGAATAATGTCTAACCCTAGGTTAATTAGTGGAACTCTCGTTCTCTTATAATAACCCCCTAGAATAGCAGTAAATTGATCTATGGATTCCCATAATAGGTTTCACCCTAATCCGGCAAAATCTTATCACCCTATCTCTAGGCGTGCGATCAACTCCGCTTAATTATGTTGGATCTACTCTTAGGCAGGGTCTATTCCTCCTCCACCTAAGCACATTAGATTTGGATTAAGTTCACATAATTAAGAACAAACTAAGTTATTATCATATAATTCAAATAATCAAATAACAAGATTCATCATAGGTTTCATCCCCTTCGGGTATCCGAAGGTTTAGTTCATAACAATAAAGGAAAACATCTCAAGAGAAAAGATAAAACAAAACATAAGAAATCCCTAAAACCCTCGAAGGAATTGAAGAGGAGATCCTCCGTCTTGAGTATAATTCGCTTCTTGAGATGGATCAACTGGCTATCCTCGAGTGAATCCCCACAAATTTGCCTTCTCTGGCCTAGCACGACGCCCGACAAAGCCCCGCGAAGGCTTCTCACTAACTCCTTGACAAGTTGTGTAACACCCCAAACCCTACCCAAACATTACGACCAGAATTTGGTATGTCACGTAGAAAACCATTTTGAAAATCCTTTAGCCGATTTGAGTTTTGATGAAAACATCTTATTTTCAATTATCTCGTTAAATAAAACATTTGTGTGTATGAAGAAACAAAACTTAACTTAGTTGTTTAAAAATTATATTAAATCAGGTTGTTACCGATTTCAGACATACCCGATGGCATAGAAAAAAATCCATTTACGTTTGAATTTAAGAAAACATGTATAACCATTTTAAAGTCACTAAGTAATTTATACAAATTATCCAAAACATGCAAAGTAATAAAAATAATCTTAGGAGGCCTTATTACAACTTGAGCAAATGAAACCAGAATAAGTAAAAACAATTCAAGTCCATTTAAACCAATATTTCCACCGCATGGCCACTCGAGTCCATCCGCTCCTCATCCGCTGGTCTCACGAGTCACCTGAAAAATGTTAAAGGAGAAGGTGAGTCACCAAGACTCAATGTGTAATCCTTCCCGATTTAATGCAACAACATACACAATTTATAACAAATTAACATGCACTAAATCATGCACCCAACCTAGCCATCCAAACACCTTTCTCTACCCCGTGGTACTACCAAACCACCGGTGGTGCCAAACCACCGGTGACTTAAAGTCACGAAATCCATCATATTGTGGTGCCAAACCACTTTGGTGCTGCAAACCACCGTGACCCCAAAGTCACAAATCAAATGATGGGGCCAACCCATCGTGTGATACCAAATCACCGGCGCCAATCCCATAATGTAAATCGTGGGGCCAACCCATCGTGGTGCTAAGCCACCGGGACGAGACGCTATGAGGTGCCAAACCTCCGAGGTGCCAAACCTCTGGTGACCGGTCACGAAATGTGGTACTAAACCACCGTGTCCGCTCGACACGAATATCACAGCCCCCTCCTCTCATCAACCCACATCAATCAATTACATGCATATACGTAAATCATGCTAATAGGTTTATTTAACAACATCCAACAGATTTATCATTAGCCATATATTATATGCCACACATACTAAATGTGTCATGCTTTCCAAAAGCATCATAAAGTAATCTCATAACAACAAGGACTTACCTGAATCCTTGCTTATACCATTTCCGGTATTAGATCCGAATCTACACCAATTCGATTAAGCATACACAAAATACTCAGCAGTTAATTAGTTATAAAGTGTGTATGTACACACCTGATTCTAGTGATAACTCTAAATCCCCAAAGAGGCAATCGGCCACCCTAGCTTTTCTGTCCCTAAATGCCTTTGAATGCTAGCTACCACACACCAAATATTTCTGCTTCCCTAAATCGGCAATCACATGTTAGTAGCCTTCGGCTTTCGGTTACTAAAAGAATAATCTATTAAAAATAGATCCTTACCACCACTTACCAATCGGTTTGACAAAGAATGGAAGATCAGATTTACTACTTTGAGATCCCGGAGTTCCTTAAATCGGTTTCAACACTGATTAGCCACCAAAGTATTTCGGCTCTTCCCATTACATCCAAATCGACAAGAGAACAAAATAAAAGGCATTCGGCCACTACTTACCTCACCAACCGATTGGAGAAAAAGATAGAGGGGAGCTCCTTTGCTTGAGATTCGGCCAACACTGATCAAAAGGAAGAAAAGAATTCGGCTAAAATAGAGAAAAATAATGGTTAAAAGGGAGATAGAGTTTCGGCAAAGAAGAGAGTAGAGGAGATTTTTGGTGTTGAAGCAAAACAAATAGGAGAGAAAGTGTTGATGAAGATTTCGGCTTGAGAGAATGAGAAGGAGAGAGTAGAAGATGAGCAGAGGAATTTCGGCTATGTGCAAGAATGAAGAAAAGAGAAACAAGATGATAGGTATGTGCCTTAAAAAGAATTCGGCACCTCCCCTATGCTTGCCGTCCCACTCTTCCATGAAGAGTTCAAATTTCTAAATCACCTAAAATTCCTCTTGGCCACTAGTTTAAAATTATTCAAAATAATTTGAATACTCAAATGCCTATATTTTCTCTTTGCCATCTTTTTGGAATTAATCAAAATAAAATCCAATTAATATCTAAATAATATCCTCATTATCCTTATTATCACTTATTATCTAAAAGAGTTTGAAATGAGAAATTCTCTCCTTTTCACGCCAAAGATTGAAAAATAAAAACCCCAATTGCAGCTCCCTTTGGTTCGAACCTAGAACCTCACCGCCATGCAGCCTCTCTTTCCAACGCCCTGTGCCACTCTTCCCAATTGACTTTCATGTCATAAAACCCCATCATTTAATTTTAAAGCCTTCCTACTTAAGCCCATCACCGCACATATAAAAATAAAACGCAAAAAGCTTCCGCTCTCCACCATTCGAACTCGCGCCATCTTCACCTCCAACTCCTAAGTGGCGCATGGAAGCCACTTTACCAAGGCTTGTGTTATGTCCAAAAGCGCCTATAACTTCTCTTAAGACCTCCTCGCCCACCTTCCCTTCCTAACGCAAAAAGGAAAAATAAAATACTCCCATGCCATCCTCAAGACTCGAACCTGCACTTTGTTGGCGTCATTCCCAGTGCCTTAAGTGGCGCCCTTAAGCCACTTTACCAAGCCCCCTTTCGTGACCCAAAACGCCCACAAATTATTCTTAAGGCCTCCTCACCTAAATTTCCTCTTTTACACTTAAATCCAAAATTTTTCCAAAGCTTTCACCCTCATTCTAAAGTTCTAAAACTCTTAAAACATCTCCAAATACCCTTAAAACCCACTAGCACTTGGGTTATGCTCCAAACGCATAACCCCTAATCTGGGATGTTACAGTTCTACCCTCCTTAAAATAATTTCGTCCTCAAAATTACTTACTAACGAATAATCGTACATCCTAACTCACCGCACTACGCTTTATGCTGCGCTCTCTGCTCTTAAAAATCTAACACATCCCCTAGAACTCATTTCTAACGTCGCGATTTAATCTGATTAAAAAGTTTTATGCATTAGTATTTGTTCCACTGTTTAACCGTGAACAATTTTATGAAAAGAATTTCTAGAAGTGGTTCTTTCGATCGAACAAAGTTTCAGTTCAAGTTTACTCTTCTAATTCAGAGAATCACATTCACATTCATCCACAACATTCACTTCACCACTTTGGGCATTTATGATCATTTCTATCCCATGGGTATTTTCGTCATTTTCCTACAGGGGTGTTTTCGTAAATTTCCAAAGTCAGGGTATTATTTATTGCGTTTGGCCTATGACCGAGTCCTCTTGGTTTGGGTGAACCGGTTACGCACTGCCAGGGAATCTCACGAAGAGGAGGTGAGTCACAAGGACTGCTAAATACCAAGCTCTTCCGGATCCAATCCTAGACATGCGCACAGGGGTTACCACACCCTAACTCGGCGACTTGGTCGTAGGTTTGTTTAATTAAGCATTTAAAGTCTTATGTATTCTGTTGGGGTAAACTAGTCCTAAAGTTCAAAGTACTTATCATGCTATCTACGTTCCATACCTACCCTTCTACCAATAATAATTCATACAAAAGTCAAGTACTTACTCAGGCGGATTGGTGCCGAGACTCGGGCCATGCTGTTCAAAACCAAAAATATTTCAAAAGGCTTACTAAAACATTTTGGGCCTTGGGCCCCACAAATGAGCTTTGAACTGGCTCGATATCAAATTTGTAACACCCCAAACCCTACCCAAACATTACGACCGAATTTGGTATGTCACAGAGAAAACCATTTTGAAAATCCTTTAGCCGATTTGAGTTTTGATGAAAACATCTTATTTTCAATTATCTCAAGTAAATAAAACATTTGTGTGTATGAAGAAACAAAACTTAACTTAGTTGTTTAAAAATTATATTAAATCAGGTTGTTACCGATTCCAGACATACCCGATGGCATAGAAAAAAATCCATTTACGTTTGAATTTAAGAAAACATGTATAACCATTTTAAAGTCACTAAGTAATTTATACAAATTATCCAAAACATGCAAAGTAATAAAAATAATCTTAGGAGGCCTTATTACAACTTGAGCAAATGAAACCAGGAATAAGTAAAAACAATTCAAGTCCATTTAAACCAATATTTCCACTGCATGGCCACCTCGAGTCCATCCGGCTCCTCATCCGCGGTCTACGAGTCACCTGAAAAATGTTAAAGGAGAAGGTGAGTCACCAAGACTCAATGTGTAATCCTTCCTCGATTTAATGCAACAACATACACAATTTATAACAAATTAACATGCACTAAATCATGCACCCAACCTAGCCATCTAAACACCTTTCTCTACCCCGTGTGGTACCAAACCACTGGTGGTGCCAAACCACTGGTGACTTAAAGTCACGAAATCCGTCATATTGTGGTGCCAAACCACTGGTGGTGCTAAACCACCGGTGACCCGAAGTCACAAATCAAATGATGGGGCCAACCCATCGTGGTGATACCAAATCACCGCGCCAATCCCATAATGTAAATCGTGGGGCCAACCCACCGTGGTGCTAAGCCACCGGGACGAGACGCTATGAGGTGCCAAACCTCCGAGGTGCCAAACCTCTGGTGACCGAAGTCACGAAATGTGGTACTAAACCACCGGTGTCCGCTCGACACGAATATCACTGCCTCTCCTCTCATCAACCCACATCAATCAATTACATGCATATACAGAAATCATGCTAATAGGTTTATTTAACAACATCCAACAGATTTATCATTAGCCATATATTATATGCCACACATACTAAATGTGTCATGCTTTCCAAAAGCATCATAAAGTAATCTCATAACAACAAGGACTTACTCAATCCTTGCTTATACCATTTCTGGTATTAGATCCGAATCTACACCAATTCGATTAAGCATACACAAAATACTCAGCAGTTAATTAGTTATAAAGTGTGTATGTACACACCTGATTCTAGTGATAACTCTAAATCCCCAAAGAGGCAATCGCCACCCTAGCTTTTCTCTGTCCCTAAATGCCTTTGAATGCTAGCTACCACACACCAAATATTTCTCGCTTCCCTAAATCGGCAATCACATGTTAGTAGCCTTCGGCTTTCTAAGTTACTAAAAGAATAATCTATTAAAAATAGATCCTTACCACCACTTACCAATCGGTTTGACAAAGAATGGAAGATCGATTTATCGCTTTGAGATCCCTGAGTTCCTAAAATCGGTTTCAACACCGATTAGCCACCAAAGTATTTCTGCTCTTCCCATTACATCCAAATCGACAAGAGAACAAAATAAAAGGCATTCGCCACCACTTACCTCACCAACCGATTGGAGAAAAAGATAGAGGGGAGCTCCTTTGCTTGAGATTCGGCCAACACCGATCAAAAGGAAGAAAAGAATTCGCTAAAATAGAGAACAATAATGGTTAAAAGGAGATAGAGTTTCGGCAAAGAAGAGAGTAGAGGTGATTTTTGGTGTTGAAGCAAAACAAATAGGAGAGAAAGTGTTGATGAAGATTTCGGCTTGAGAGAATGAGAAGGAGAGAGTAGAAGATGAGCAGAGGAATTTCTGCTATGTGCAAGAATGAAGAAAAGAGAAACAAGATGATAGGTATGTGCCTTAAAAGAATTCGGCACCTCCCCCTATGCTTGCCGTCCACTCTTCCATGAAGAGTTCAAATTTCAAGAATCACCTAAAATTCCTCTTGGCCACTAGTTTAAAATTATTCAAAATAATTTGAATACTCAAATGCCTATATTTTCTCTTTGCCATCTTTTGGAATTAATCAAAATAAAATCCAATTAATATCTAAATAATATCCTCATTATCCTTATTATCACTTATTATCTAAAAGAGTTTGAAATGAGAAATTTTCTCCTTTTCACGCCAAAGATTGAAAAATAAAAACCCCAATTGCAGCCTCCTTGGTTCGAACCTAGAACCTCACCGATGCAACCCTCTCTCTTCCAACGCCCTGTGCCACTCTTCCCAATTGACTTTCATGTCATAAAACCCCATCATTTAATTTTAAAGCCTTCCTACTTAAGCCCATCACCGCACATATAAAAATAAACGCAAAACGCTTGCTCCACCATTCGAACTCGCGCCCATCTTCACCTCCAACTCCTAAGTGGCGCATGGAAGCCACTTTACCAAGGCTTGTGTTATGTCCAAAAGCGCCTATAACTTCTCTTAAGACCTCCTGGCCCACTTCCCTTCCTAACGCAAAAAGGAAAAATAAAATACTCCCATGCCATCCTCAAGACTCAACTCTGCACCTTATTGGCGTCATTCCCGGTGCCTTAAGTGGCGCCCTTAAGCCACTTTACTAAGCCCCTTTCGTGACCCAAAACGCCCACAAATTATTCTTAAGGCCTCTCACCCTAATTTCCTCTTTTACACTTAAATCCAAAATTTTTCCAAAGCTTTCACCCTCATTCTAAAGTTCTAAAACTCTTAAAACATCTCCAAATACCCTTAAAACCCACTAGCACTTGGGTTATGTTCCAAACGCATAACCCCTAATCTAGGATGTTACAAGTTGCCCCCTTGGGTGTTTATATAGACTTCGAGATGCCTTACTTGGCCCCAAAGTATCCTAATTCAAGTAGAGTTCCTACTAGGGTGTTTGAATAGGCTTTGGAATATGTTTCTTTACCTCCAAGTATCCAAATCCGAGTAAAACTTCTCTTGGCCGTGGCAGGGACACGCCCATGGCACGCGCCCATGTAAGTCGTGGTCAGGCTGTGTGGACTTCGTTGATGAGGCACGGCCATGTAAATCATGGTCCAGGCCGTGTTTGAGATCTTTAAGGAGGCACGGCCATGTGATCTTTGGTCCAGGCCGTATCAATTTCATGCTTTGGCCCATTTGTCTCGTTTTAAGCCCATTCTGCGTTCTTTTCATCCCCTAGTGCTTTCCTGAGTATATAACATGAAAAGAAAGGATTAAGAGCACCTTTTTACATAAATCAAGGGATAATTCATCCAAAAGCATACTAATTGTGGGATTAAAATATGTTACTATTTCAGTTTATCAAATACCCCCACACTTAAGCTTTTGCTTGTCCACAAGCAAAATTCTCAACTCATAATTAAAACGAACTTCATTTCAATTCATAATAGTCATTAATAGTGTTTCATCATAATTCGTAGATAATTCATACATGGATAATTCAACTCAAAGAGTCCTAAATATTCAAACAAATCTAAGTCATACATTTGTAGCATAAAACATAGGTGTTTTCCCTCATCTAAATAATTACCTCGATTCAAAACTCGACAAGAGTTGACATCCTCACAAAAGATTCACTCAAATCACTCAAGTGTTTAAGGTTGAAATTAAGCACTCAAATGTCAAACTCAAAAGTTAATCCCATAGGCTTGCATGAAAATCAAATCTCCACCACTTAATATGAGATGAAACACAAATCAAAAGGTCTTTAACAGGGTTGTAACAGGGCTTAGGTTAAGGGTATGGATATAGGCTGAATTATAAGGCTAGAATCGAGATTGAATTGATAAATTACCTAACTAGAAAAAAATGAACTGATAAATAAATAATTACAAGAATTGAAACTTTGAAACTAATAATACGAGCTTCTTCTTCAATATTTGGAATTCAAACGTGTAAGCTCACTTAATTACATGAATATACTTCGTTTTTTTTAAGAATAAACTAAGTAATAATAAAGAACTTTAACAACTAAAATATAGAACATAGTTAGGCAACTGCTCAAAATCAAATCTCGACAAAAAGGGAGTCAAGGAATGGTGATAACAAATATAAAAAGGGTTTTGGGTTAATATTAGTGGGTGAGTCAATAAAAAGGGTTGTTAGGATCAAAGGGGTTCACTAGGGGTTAATTATGAAGGTGGGTTTTTAGTAGAGTAAGTGGGTTAAATCCTAGGTGCCTTTATCATTTCTGTATATCAAATCAAAGATGTGGTCTCGACATGTATAATCGATGCAAGTTCTAGAATAACAAATCAATGTTGACACACTCATAATCAATAAAATGAGCAAGAAAAAGAATTTATGCTCTATGAGGCTCAAAATCTCACAAAAATTATGGGTGTTTTGATGTCAACCTCGTAAATTTCAAACTTTAAAGTAATATTTAAATTCAGGTAGACATCCTAAAAAAATTTTAATTCTTGAAAAATAGACTTATCATGCCTGATTCTCTAGTATTCTTAAAATTTAATTATCAATGCACAATTATCAATGACTTAATCTAAAACATATCAATAAAAATCATAAATCATCGAAATTTCATTCTAATCATAATATGAGAAACTTACTTTAAGACAAGGCATAATTCAGGATTTTCAAATAATACTATAGTTAACCCCCACACTTAAGATGTACATTGTCCTCAATGTACAAAGGTAGATAATATCAAAATAATCATAAAATTGTAAGATGGGGAGAGAAGGAAACTTCCTGAATTTTGGATGAAGCCAATGAAAAGAAACCTGGATAGGATTGGAGGTGAGCGTGGGAAGCGTCTCGAATCGGTTGAGTCCTCAGACGACCATCCTAATTTCTTTTGTATCCTAAGCTAAATCTAAATGGAATGAATAACAAGAAGAAAATAATAAAGAAAATAAAAGAAAGGGAATAAAAATAAAAATAAAAATGAAAATAAAAATGAAAATAAAAATAAAAATAAAAATAGAAATAAAAGTAAATATTTAAATAGTGATATGGTCCACGCCCTTGTTCGAGTTTAATCAGTCCGTGTTTTTCGTGATTTTGAATTTTGGGCGCGTTTAGGTGTTTTACCACGACCGTGGGTCTCGTAGCACGCCCGTATATTCTTCTCACGGTCCTTTAGAACGGGCGTGTTTAACCCGTGCTCGTCAAGTCAGTAACCTCGCACGGTTGTAGGGCACAATGTGTCTCGCCTGCGTGCTCAATAAGTCGGTAACCTCACACGGAAGTCGACACGGGCGTGGCTTTTATCGCAGCCCGTATTGGGAAAAGAAATCATTCTCTATCATGCACGGCTACTAGCACGCCCGTCAGTGGTTTGTTCTTCCGCTTCCACACGGCCACGCCCACGGCCAGTGTGCAAGGCCGTGTGAGCATGGAAATCAGACTTTGGTTAGTTTATGGTTAGGTGCTAAAATGAAAAATAAAAGTAAAATAAAATATGTAACAATTAATAGGGTTAGTGCTCGAGTTGCCTCCCGAGAAGCACTCGTTTATAGTCTTAAGCTAGACTTTACCTCTCATTCGTATGGTCAAGGTGGTTTGAGAAGGTGAAAATCCTTTCTCATGCGATCAACTCGATTTTTGATATAAAATTTAAGTCGAGTAGTGTTTACCTCAAAAGTACTGAATTTAGGATTGCTTACCTCGACTGGTCCAGATAGGAAGACATCAAGTACCTCAAAAGTGATTTCTTCGTTTGTCTTGAGGTCCGAATTGGCGATTCGAGGGTCTTCCTTATTCAAAAATACCCGATCCCCTATTTTGAAGTGATTTGTTGTTCCTATCACTGCTGCTGGGTTTCTTTCTGTTTCACTTCGTGTATTCCTAGTTTCTCTTTAAAGTGTGTTTTCCACTCGTCTAATTTATCGACCTGAAGCCTTAGTTCTTCATGAATTATTTCTTTATGGGTACGAGGTCTAAGATCTAGCTCAGCTAGGTGATTTCGTGATGTTTCCTGTAAAGAAGGTTGAACCAAATGGTTATCAATAGAATTAATGTTCGTACCTTTATTACTCGATGTCCTAGCTGAGTCAAGAGCTTGAAGAGTTATTGTTTCGTTGTCCACACGAAGTGTGAGTTCACCGAATTCTTCCTCTGTGTGGTCTTTCTTTATTGTATCGGGATATGGCGCATGAGGTTGGTACTCTGTAATTGCCGGTTTTGGTATATCATGGCACACCTCAACCTTACCTTCACTTACCACGTGTTCTTCCCTTGGGTTTGGTTGCCTAACCCTTTAACTATTGTAAATGGCTTGATTTTGCTCACTCGGGTTAGTTTCAGTATTGCTTGGCAAGCTTCCTTGTGGTAGTTCTGAGATCAGCTTAGCAAGTTGTATAACTGACTTAGTAAGTTCCCCAACTTGGTTCTTGATCCCTTTGATCGATGCTTGTTGGTCATTAAGTGTTGTCTCAGTTTTTTGGAGACGGTTATCTGTAGCTGTCATGAATTTTGTCAGCATCTCTTTAATGTTCGACTCATCTTCCTGTTGGTGAGGTGGTTGTTGAAAATCTGGAGGAAGTTTCGGTCCTTGGGTATTTTGATCATCCCATGAGAAATTGGGATGGTACCTCCAACCTGCATTATAAGTGTCATTAAAATTATTTTGTGGTCTAGAATAGTTACCCATATAGTGAGCTTGCTCGTTTTCCATGCCATATCCGTAGGGTGGGTACTTAAGATTCGCCACGCCTTCGCTTGTTTCGTACTGCATAACTGGATGTATCTGCGAAGAACACAAATTATCAAACTCTTTATTCATCATCTCTAGCTGATTAGATAACCTGGTGACCACGTCGAGGTTGAAGGCACTGGCTGCTTTAGTAGGAATTGTCCTCATCGCTTGCCACTGATAATTATTCAGTGCCATCTTCTCTAAAAAACTAAAATTATCTGCCAAAAGAAAATGGAGGAAAAATTAGCAAAGTAATAATAATAATAATAATAATAATAATAATAATAATAATAATAATAATAATAATAATAATAATGAAAATAACTTGCAATAAAAAAATGGCTAAAGTAATAAAAATAGAGCTTTCTTAATATTTTAGTTCCCCGGCAACGGCCCCAAAAACTTGATCGCTGTGAATCAGAGCTTTAAAATTTATAAAAAAGAATGATCGAACCTGGAAACTAACTCTGACAACGATTGAGGCAAGTGCACCTATCGAACAGTAGTATAGCTTAGGCAATACCGGATTATCGAACCCAAAGGAACTAAAAGTACTAATACTAACTTTCTTTTTATTATTTAGCCTAAAATAAGTGAAGTTGTTTATTAAACTAAATTAATTAACTACTAAGCTAAAGACTCTAAGACAAAGAAGAATGAATTTGGAAAATAACTTGGGAAAAACTCAGTTGATTTAGACGATACCCTAGGAAGAATCCACCTAGACTTCACTTGTTATCTAACACTGAACCATACGATTTATTCACTTAGTTTGATCCGTAAGACTCCCTAACGTATATTAAACCCTCTCTCGAGGCTTAATAACGCCTAACCCTAGGTTAATTAGTGGAACTCTCATTCTCTTATAATAACCCCTATAATAGCAATGAAATCGATCTATGGATTCCCATATTAGGTTTCACCCTAATCCAAAGAAAATCTCACCACCCTATCTCTAGGCGTGCGATCAACTCCGCTTAATTATGTTGGATCTACTCTTAGGCGGTCTATTCCTCCTCCACCTAAGCACATTAGATTTGGATTAAGTTCACATAATTAAGAACAAACTAAGTTATTATCATATAATTCAAATAATCAAATAACAAGATTCATCATAGGTTTCATCCTCTTCTGTCAGAAAGGTTTAGTTCATAACAATAAAGGAAAACATCTCAAGAGAAAAGATAAAACAAAACATAAGAAATCCCTAAAACCCCCTGAAGGAATTGAAGAGGAGATCCTCCATCTTGAGTATAATTCTGGCTTCTTGAGATGGATCAACTGGCTATCCCTGAGTGAATCCCCACAAATTTGCCTTCTCTGGCCTAGCACGACGCCCTGACAAAAGCCCTGGCAGAAGGCTTCTGTCGAACTCCCTTGACAAGTTGCCCCCTTGGGTGTTTATATAGACTTTGAGATGCCTTACTTGGCCCCAAAGTATCCTAATTCAAGTAGAGTTCCTACTAGGGTGTTTGAATAGGCTTTGGAATATGTTTCTTTGCTTCCAAGTATCCAAATCCGAGTAAAACTTCTCTTGACCGCGGCAGGGACACGCCCATGGCACGCGCCCGTGTAAGTCGTGGTAAGGCCGTGTGGACTTCGTTGATAAGGCACGGCCGTGTAAATCCTGGTCCAGGCCGTGTTCGAGATCTTTAAGGAGGCACGACCGTGTGATCTTTGGTCCAGGCCGTGTTGATTTCATGCTTTGGCCCATTTGTCCCGTTTTAAGCCCGTTTTGCGTTCTTTTCATCCCCTGGTGCTTTCCTGAGTATATAACATGAAAAGAAAGGATTAAGAGCACCTTTTTACATAAATCAAGGGATAATTCATCCAAAAGCATACTAATTGTGGGATTAAAATATGTTACTATTTCGGTTTATCACTTTCATCCAACAGTTATGTTCCAAGCGAAATTGAAATTAACCATTTCCATACTTTAAAAACACATTTAAACAAGCCTAAAACATGCCAAAACAATCAACCTGTAGGTTCTAACCAATAAGTCATTCAAAGGCACCTCAACTTAAAACAATTTACTATAACTCCATAGCCTAAGCTCACTTCACTGCAACTATAAACATTTCAACCATTTCAACCACACATATAAACATGTCTAAAACATACATTTACATGTCACCCAAAGTGACCAAAAGGAACATATTTACAAAGCTTTACAAGTCCACCACAAAACATAATCTCCAAAAGATATGACTAAACCAAGTGGACCAAGTAACATATTCATGACACTTATTCCATATGAGCCTTATACTTGCCATTTATAACCATAGCTAAAATGTTCAAAAACTACCAAAATGATCGACGTATAGTGTGATAGGGTTCCAACAAGAAACTTAAACTTACCGTTCCTTAACATTAAATCATTCAATTATACTCATAAAATCATATAGCACTTGCCTTTCCTAACACCACAATCCACACCATTAGTATATATATTAAAAATACATCCTCTATGAACATGGTATACAACATGAATTGTTCATAATTACTCATATTGCATCACATATTTTATTAGTGCTCTTTTCCACGCATTATTAATGTTCACCTTACCATTTCGTACGATCATTGTTATCCATAATTCCATATATAAGCTTTTCCATTCCTTTACTTACCCCTTGAACCGTATAGAATAACATCGGATACTCGAGAATGCCTTTCCATAGAACCATAACCTTTTCAATAATGCTCACACGAGCTGTGAAACGGGTCTGCTCACACGAGTTGTGGGTTGGGACATTAGCTACACGATGCTGCTCACGTGAGCTGTGGAGAATCCGCAACAAATGCAAGACCTCAGCCATCGGTAAGACATCTAAAACCAGTACCCGAAATATATAATACCTAATGATATATCATTTGTATCATAATCATTCTTAAGGTTCAACGGATTATAAATCGTTGAGCATACAAGTCATCATATTATTATCGAATCAATTATTTTTAACATAAAATTAACTAAAAATTAATCTATCAATAATTAATAAACATATATCTCATGTGCACTTACCTTGATTACAACGGTTGTATTAACAAAGTCAAGAACTACTCCGAAACTTTTGTTTTTCCCTGATTCACGTCCGGTTGATTCTTTTTCTTGATCTAAATAGTAATTTAATTCAATTACATATTTCAAACAATCTAAAATCATTAACTTTAATTTATTATTCACTTTAATATCAAATTACAAAATTATCCCTAATATTTTAACTTTATACCATTTAGTCATTAAACCCATGACATGAAAATTCATCATTTTTCTAACCAAAATATGTTAGCCTAATTTTCTCTATATTTATCTCAACCCATATTTTACTCATTTCACCCAAAGTGCATTAACTTTACTATTTATACAATTTAATCCTTAAACCCTAAAACCCACTAAAACCCACTTAACAAATCATGTTCATTCAACCACCAAAATTAATTATCTAACACTTAACATCACAACACATCAAATTCATTCATGGCAAGTCCCTCAACCTTTAATAGTTTTGCAAATTAACCCCCGGGCTAGGTAGATTAAGTTAAAACGAGCTCAAAAACATAAAAATCATTAAAAACAAATTAAAAACACTTACATGCAAAGCTCCAATATTGTTAAAACTTAAAGCTGACAAAATGGTTTTCTTTCTCACAAAAATCAGTAGAGTGTATCAAAGAAGATGATACTATTTTGGTTATCTTTTATTATTATTACTAATTATTTATTTACCATTTTAGCCTTTAAAAACATCCAATTTTACTCAAATACCAAACCATCAAATTCCACTAACTTGTACATATGGTATTATTACCATTTAAATCCCCTCATTAAAGATTCCACATCCATTTAACCCTTTAACAAAAGAGATCAACTTTTACTCATGTTTCAGTTTAGTCCTTTTTAATTAATTAACCATCTAAATCTCAAAATTTCTTAACGAAAATTTAATATGACCCTAATATAACTCTATAAACATTAAATAAACATTAAAATATTTATTCACTCATCAAAATTGTGGTCCTGAAACCACAATTTTTGGTACTACAAAAATCGGGCTGTTACAACTTTCACCCTAAAAGAATTTTCGTCCTCGAAAATCTTACAAGAAAATAGGTCCAAGTATTGCACTTTCATAGCTTCTTCCAGTTCTGAAGTAGCTTCCTCGACCCCATGACGATGCCAAAGAACTTTAACCAAGGCTATTCATTTATTTCTCAACTTTTTTGTTTCCCAAGCTAAAATTTGAATCGGTTCTTCACTGTACGACATATCAGGCTGAATTTCCTAGTCGACAGGCAAAATCACATGTGAAGGGTCAGATCGATACCGCCGTAACATCAATACATGAAATACGTTATGAATTTTCTCTAGTTCCGACAGTAAAGCAAAACGATAAGCTACCGGTCCAATCCTTTTGATAACCTCATATGGCCCAATAAAACGTGGATTCAGCTTTCCTTTTCGGCCAAAACGGAGGAATTTTTTCCAAGGTGATACTTTCAAAAACAATTTGTCGCCAACTTGAAATTCAATATCCTTTCTTTTCAAATCAGTAAAGACTTCTGACGATCAGAAGCGGCTTTCAAACTATCTCGTATTACCTGGACTTTTTCTTCAGTTTCACGAATCAAATTAGTACTGAAAAGCTTTTTCTCACTCAACTCAGTCCAACACAATAGATACCTACATTTCCTTCCATACAGAGCTTTATACAGAGCCATCTTAATACTCGACTAATAATTGTTATTATATGCAAATTAGACCAATGGAAGAAATTTTTCCTAGTTACCTTTGAACTCTAAAATACAACAACGAAGCATGTCCTCGGGTATCTGAATCACTCGTTCAGACTAACCGTCAGTCTGTGGATGGAATGTAGTACTAAAATGCAGTCTTGTGCCTAGAACTTCATGTAGTTTACTCCAAAATCTAGAAGTAAATCATGGATCTTTATTAGAAATAATAGACAATGGCACTTCATGAAGTCTAACAATTTTAGCCACATATAACTCTGCCAATTTCTCAAGTGAATAATCAGTATGTATGGGTATGAAATGTTCAGATTTAGACAAATGAACCACAATTGGCATCTTTCTTTCTCGGAGTCAACGGTAACCTTGATACGAAATCCATGGTAACCCATTTCTATTTCTACTCTAGTATCATAACAGGCTGTAACATCCCGGATGGTAATTGATGCTCGGCTTTAACCTGTTGACAATTAGACATTTTAATGCATTCTGAAATTTCACCCTTCATACCTAGCCACCAGTACATTTGTTTCAAATCACCATAAATTTTACTGCTACCAGGATGAATCGAATATCTACTGCTATGAGCTTCTTGAAGAATCTTCTGTTTAATTGCAAAATTTTTTATTATACATAATCTATTTTGAAAATGCATACTGCTATCCGAACTAATACAAAAATTTGAATCTACTGTCTTTTCAATCTAGTCTCTCTTGGCTATCAATTCTGAATAATTTTTTTGATCTTCAATAATCTGTTGCAGAAATTTCGGTTTAACTTTTAATTCAACTAAAACCAAACAGTCCTCAACAAGCGTCAACTGTGCGTTCAAAACTCTCAATGCAAATAATGACTTTTGACTCAAAGCATCAACAACAATATTAGCCTTTCACGAGTGGTAGTTAGTTATCAAATCATAATCTTTTACCAGTTCTAACCATCTACGATGTCACAAATTCAACTCTTTATGTGACATAAAGTATTTCAGACTTTTATGGTCAGTGAAAATATGACATTTTTCCCCATATAAATAGTGTTTATGTGTCGCTAAATTTTTAAAGCAAGCACAATAGCTACCAATTCTAAATCACGAGTTGGATAATTTTTCTCATGCGATTTTAACTGTCGAGAAGCATAAGCTACAATCTTGCCTTCCTACATTAATACTCAACCTAAACCATTAAGTGAAGCATCACTATAAATTACAAACTCCTTGCCAGACTCTGGTTGAATCAACACCGGAGCTTCGATTAACATTTTATTCAACTTATCAAAACTCTGCTGACATTTTTCAGACCATTCAAACTTTACATCCTTCTGAAGTATTTTCATTAATGGTGTAGCAATCATCGAGAACCCTTGTCCGAATCTTCGATAATATCTAGCCAAATCGAGAAAACTTCTGATTTCAGTAACATTTTTCAGAGGTTTCTAATCTAAAATAGCATATATTTTACTTGGATCAACCCTAATGCCCTCAGCCAATACCATGTGTCCTAGAAATTTGACTTCCCGAAGCCAGAACTCACATTTACTGATTTTTGCATACAACTATTTTTCACGCAAAACCTGTAATACTATTCTCAAATGCTGAGCATGTTCATTTTCATCATGGGAATAAATCAAAATATCATCAATAAAAACAACCAAAAATCTATCTAAATACAACCGAAATATGTATTTCATCAAATCCATAAACACCGTAGGCACATTCGTTAATCCAAAAGGCATAACTAAGAATTCATAATGTCTGTACCTGGTCCTGAAAGTAGTTTTTGGCACATCTGAATCTTTAACTCAAAGCTGATAATATCTAGAAAAAAGATAAATCTTTGAAAACATTATGGCACCTTTTAACTGATCAAACAAGTCACCAATACGCGACAACATATACTTGTTTTTTATCATGACTTTGTTAAGCTATCAATAATCAATACAAAATCTCATCGATCAATCCTTTTTCTTGACAAACAATACAGGTGCAATCCAGGGAGAAAAACTAAGCCGAACAAATCCCTTATCTGTCAACTCCTATAACTGTGCTTTTAACTCTTTTAATTCAGTCGGTGCTATTTTATACAAAGAATTCGATATTGGAGAAGTTCCCGGTACTAACTCAATAGCAAACTCAACCTCTCTGACTGGAGGTAATCTGGGCAATTCCTTTGGAAAAACATCTGCAAATTCACAAATAGTTAGAACTGATTCCAGCTTCAATTTTGAAACTCTAAATCTAAATACGCCTCGTAACCTTTTCTGACACATTTTTGAGCTGACAATGCTGAAATAATATTAGTTGTACAATCATTCCTATCTAACTAAACTCTGACCATTTCACCATTCTGACGTTTTAAAATAATTTATTTTCGTCTACAATACACAATAGCATCGTGCGAAGTCAACCAATCCATGCCGAGAATCACTTCAAGCAGTAATAACATCAAGTCAGCCAGAAAGTTGCAATCTCGAATTCTCAGGGGACAAATTCTACGAACTTTATCAACTAACACATATTGACCTAAGGAGTTAGTTACTTTGACCACAAACTCAGTGGACTCTACATGTATTTTCTTATCTGACACTAATGTTGTGCATATGTACTAGTGTGTTGACCCCAGGTCAATCAAAGCATAAACATTAACATCAACGGTAGAAAATGTATCGGTAATCACATCAAGTGTTGAAGCTTCCTCTTCAGCTCGGATTGCGTAAGCCCTAGTTGGTGCCCGAGCCTCAGATCTAACTATAGAATCTTTCGTTCCACTTTGGCTATTCCCTGTATTACCACTTTGTCTGTAACAACCCAAACCCGGCCCAAACACTACGACCGAATTTGACTTGTTACCGAGTAAAACCTTGTGAACACCATTTCGAGAAACATTTTGTTTTCATTGAAAACCCTCGCTTTCTGTTTGTCTTGTCAAAGCTACCCTTAGGTTTAATTTGGAATTTTAATTAAGTCCAATTATTATACCGGTTTTCAAGTGCGCCTGATGGCACGAATAAACCTTTTCGTGTTAATAAAAAAACATGTGATTTAATGCAATTTTAAAAGTATAGTCTTGAGTAAATATCCAACATAAAAAAATAATGCAACTATAGTTTATGGAGGCCTTATTACAACCCAAAATAAAATTAAACAAATTTAAAGTTCTCAGAAATTAAAATCCTTTGCATGGCCACCTCGAGTCCCACTGGCTCCTCAACCGCCATCTACGAGTCACCAAAAATGTTAAAGGAGAAGGTGAGTCACCAAGACTCGATATGTAACCCTTCCCCTGTTAATACAACATTTCATACACAACATATAACAGCTTAATTAAGCAAAGTATCATGTACCCAACCTAGCCAACCAAACACCTTTGTCTACCCCACGTGGTACCAAACCACCGGTGACCGTAGTCACGATGTGTTACCAAAACACCGTGGTGCTAAACCACTGGTGACATATAGTCACGATGTGCTAAAGCACCGGTGTCCGTGAGACACAAATCGGGTGATGGGGCCAACCCATCGTGTGATACCAAATCACCGCGCATTTATCCCATATCTCAAGTGGGGCCAACCCACGGTGGTGTTAACTACGGGGACAAGTCGCTATGAGGTACCAAACCTCTGAGGTACCAAACCTCCGTGACGTATAGTCACGCGTGTGCTACCAAAGCACCGGTGCTCGTCGAAGACGATATCACGCCCTTCTCCACTCAATCAACCCACATAGTCAATAAATACATATAGGTTTATCATATGTATTATCACAAAGATGCTTCCCAAAAGCATAAAATAGCAATCATATGCACAGTACTTACTCGTTACCCCATATACCGTTATGGTATTCAAGCCATTGCTACATACATCAAGTTAGCAATCACATTACTTAGCATAATTTAATAAGTTAAATGGTGTGTATGTACACACACATGTTACCACGTTAGCCTTAGATCCCGGTTTAAACAATCGGCCACACTCTAAGTCCTTGCCCCTATATTCTGCATACTATCAAGGTTAGTATTATGGCCTATTCGGCCTAATTAACTTATTGGGGAGGGGTTCCTTGTGAACCCGAGATCTTACCTTAAAACCCTTTACTACTATTCACCGTACTTGATACTCGAATCATTGTACCCAAAACAATCGGTCACAAGTAATGTTAGTAGCCTTCGCTTTAATCACTTAAAGAATAAACCATTACCATAGATTCCTTACCCTTACTTACCAAAGCCGAATGCTAGAGGTTGGAACTCGGGTTAACCGCTTCACCAACCCGGAGTACCTAAGAGACCGCTTACAAAACGTTTTAGAAGCCTTACTTACCATTGCCGAAATCGGCACTTATCCTCCCTTAATAGGAATCGGCAAGAATGGGAAGGAGAATCTATGGGGTTTCGCACACTTACCTTTACAACCGATTTGAATAACAGAGAAATCCCGAAGTATCTATGCCACTGTACTGTTCGGCCAAAGTGTGTTAAAAAGAGGAAAGGAGATCGACACCTTCAAGGGAGTGTATTCTGGCTAAGGTCTTTTAAGAGAAGGGAAAGAAATAAAAGAGGAACAAGGAGAGGTTGAGGGTTTCGGCAACTAGCAAAAGTGAGAAAAAGAAAACCTATTGATGGATGGGTGCTTATAAAGAAATTCGGCACCCTCCCCTAATGCTTGCCGTCCCAACCTTGGCAACAAGGAGTCCAACTCCTAGCCAACTCCTCTTCACCAAGGAGTCCCACATTCGGCCATCACCTAGTAGCCTTGCCGTCCCACACCTCCTTGTTCAAGGAGTTCAAAATTCGACTCAATACCTAAAACTTCTCTTGGCCACACATTTGCATTAATTCAAAATTAATTTGAATTAATCTCCATTAATCAATTAATAATCAAATAATCCACTTAACTTAATAATATCCCTTTTAACAAATCCTTAATTATCTCTTATTATCCCCTTATTATCATTTAAAAAAAAATTAAAGAGAGCAAAACTCTCCCTATGTGCCATCCAACAATAATGCCAAAAATAAGAGGGGAATTCGCGACTCAACCAAGGCTCCTTGCTCTATTGATGGCGTCACATGTAGCTCCCATGTAGCACTCCTTTTGCCACTTTACCAAGCTGATTTTTGTGTTAGTAATACCCACATTTATTCTTATAACACCACTTACCAAGGCTCCTTCTTTTAAAAGTTAAAACCTGAATTTCTCCATCAAACCGAGCACACTTAAAGCCTTAAATTAAGCTTATTTATTCCATAAATAATACCACGATAGTTCTTACATAAGAAAAATAATTTATTTCCAAATAGCCCCGCTTTTGGGATGTTACAGCTTCTATCTCCCTTAAAATAAATTTCGTCCTCAAATTTCTTGATCAAAAGAGATGGGGGTATTGCTGCGCATCACCTCCTCTGCTCCCACGTAGCATCTTCCACTCCGTGGTTCCGCCATAACACTTTTACTAAAGGCACCGCCTTCCTACGTAGAACTTTCACATCTCGGTCTACAATCTGAACCGTTCTTCCTCAAAAGATAAATCCGTGTTCACCTCAATCTCTCGCTCATCGGCACAACGTGCGAAGGATCCGACCGATACCGCCTCAAAGATTGATACATGGAATACGCCATGAATCGACTCGATTCTGCCGGCAACTCTAGCTGATAAGCTACCGGTCCTATTCGCTTCACAACAAAGATATGGCCCAATGAACCTTGGGCTTAACTTCCTTTCCGTCCAAACCTCAACACCTTTTTCCAAGGCGACACTTTCGAAAGACTTTGTCTCCCACAAAGATACTCCACTTCCTTGCGTTTGAGATCGGCATAAGACTTCGCCTATCCGATGCTTCCTTGAGACGAGACCGAATCACCTTGACTTTGTCTTCCGTCTCGGCCTACCAGATTCTGGACCTAAACTTGTCTTTCTCCCAACTCCGTCCAACATGCGAGAGTACGACACTTTCGTCCATATAGGGCCTCGTATGGAGCCATTTGAATACTCGCTGATAACTATTGTTATAGGCGAATTCCGCTAGTGGTAGGTACTCCTCCCAACTACCACTAAAATCCAAGACACGACCTCTTAACATGTCTTCTAAAATCAGATCACCCTTTCCGATCGTCCGTCCGATCGTGGATGGAAAGCCGCATCAAATCTAACCGTGTACCCAAAGCTTGATGCAATGCTTTCCAAAACCTTGACGTAAATCTGGGATCCCTATCCGAGATAATCGACATCGCACGCCATGCAACCTCACTATTTCACCCACATACGCTTTGCTAGCTTCGGAGAGTAATCCACTCACCAGGCATGAAGTGAGCTGATTTAGTTAGGCGATCCACAATTACCCAAATCACGTCCTTCTTGGTGGGCGTGAGGGTAGCCCACTAACAAAATCCATGGTGATCCTCTCCCATTTCCATCGAGGAATCTTTATCGGTTGAAGTAGTCCCGATGGTGACCGATGTTCGGCCTTAACCTCGCGACACGTCGACACTTCCCTACGAACTCCGTTATCTCACGCTTCAACCTGTGCCACGAACTGCTTTTCCGCAAATCTCCATACATCTTGCTTCCTCCAGATGCATAGCGTATGGGCCGCTATGTGCATCTTGGAGAATTTTACGCCTTAAATCTGTATCCTTTGGCATACATACTGCCCTTGAAAACAAAGCACTCATTCACTAGACAGATCGGTGTACCCTTCAAAACCACCGCCTTGAACTTGTACCCTCTTAGAGCTCAAGCCTTCATCCACTAACGCTTTTCTTTAATCTCCTCAATCCAAGTCGGCTTTACTTGAAGTTCTCGCCAAAAGACTCCCATCGTCATACTGACTTAACCGAGCGAACATTGCTCTTAAGTCCGTCACCACCTTCCGGCTCAATGCGTCGGCTACCACATTAGCCTTACCCGATGGTACTCGATTGAACAATCATAGTCCTTTAGTAGTTCAATCCATCGACGCTGCCTCGATTCGCATCCTTTTGAGTCGAGATACCTCAAGCTTTTGTGATCCGTGTAGACCATCGACTTCTCTCCATACAGTAATGTCTCCATATCTTCAGAGCGAAGACGACCGCCACTAACTCTAAATCGTGAGTTGGGTAGTTAACCTCATGCGATCTTAATTGACGGGATGCATAGGCTACTACCTTCCCATCCTCGCATCAACACACATCCTAGGCCGGTGTGAGATGCATCACAATAGACCGTGAATAACTTTCTCTCGCTTCAGTCGTACCAAAACCGAGCTTCACCAAAATCTTCCTTAGCTTATCAAAGCTTTCTTCTTTTCCTTTTCCGTCCATACATACAAATGGGACACCCTTCCTTAGCAACTTAGTCAACGGCGCTACTATTAGAGAGAATCCTTCCACGAATCTCCGATAGTATCCTGCTAAACCCAGAAAACTTCGTATTTCAGCCACCGTCCTAGGTGGTTTCCACTCCAATACTGCCTCAATCTTGCGAGGGTCTACTCTAATTCCTTCAGCTGATACTACATGACCTAAGAAAGCCACTTCCCTAAGCCAAAATTCACACTTACTGAATTTGGCATATAACTGCTTCTCCCTCAATACTTGCAGAACTATTCGTAAATGCTTGTCATGCTCCTCTTCTGTCTTTGAATAAACCAATATGTCGCCTATAAACACCACGACGAATCGGTCCAAGTACTTTGGAATACTCTGTTTCATCAAGTCCATGAATGCCGCCGCGCATTAGTCAACCCGAATGGCATCACCAAGAACTCGAAATGCCCATACCGAAGTTCGAATGCCGCTTTTGTGAACATCAGCCTCCTTTACCTTAAGTTGATGATATCCTGACCTAAGGTCTATCTTTGAAAACACCGAGGCACCCTTCAGTTGATCGAACAAGTCGTCAATCCGAGGCAACGGATATTTGTTCTTGATCGTCAACTTATTTAACTGACGGTAGTCGATGCACATCCGCATAGAACCGTCCTTCTTCTTGACAAACAACACAGCGCCTCTCACGGAGATATACTTGGTCGTATAAACCCTCTATCCAAGAGCTCCTGAATTTGAGCCTTTAGCTCCACCAATTCCTTTGGTGCCATTCGGTATGGTGCTATGGATACAGGTGCCGTTCCAGGTAGCAAGTCTATACCGAATTCGACTTCTCGATCCGGAGGCAAACCCGGAAGTTCTTCTGGGAACACATCAGCAAATTCCCCAACCGTTCGGACCTTTTCAATAACTAACCCCTTAGCTTCCAAGGCACAGATTTGAACCAAATACGCCTCACAACCCTTCTTGACCATCTTTTCAGCCTTCAAGGCAGACACTACGTTGGATAGATAATTCCTCCTATCTCCTATCATAACCACTTCATCACCTTCCGTCGTCTTAAGAACCATGCGCTTGGCCGCGCAGTCCAACCTTGCTTGGTACTTAACCAACCAATCCATACCAAGGATCAAATCGAACTCCCAAACGGTAGTTCCATTAGATCACTACAAATACTACCCCTTGGAGTTCTGGGGTACGCCTCTATAGAGTTTATCTACGACTACGGAGTGACCTAAGGGGCTAACTACGGTCATCTCCCTAGAAGCGCTTTGAGTCTAGGTCCATTGTTCCTACCACACTACTAGCAATGTACGAGTGTGTCGAGCCCACATCAATCAATGCAACATAAGGAAAACCGAAAATTAGAAACGTGCTGGTTATGACATCCGGTGCGTCACCTTCTTCTCGACACCTTGCTTTGCGTAAACTAAGCCGTGCCGCCTAGCCTCTGTGTTGCCCGCACCTCCTCGCCTTGAGTTCCACGACCTCGGTTAGGACCGTTGTTTCCTCTACCATTACCACGACCCTCCGTGGTCCTACATTTCTATCCTCGAGCACTGCGGTTCGGTCCTTCCGGCCGCTTCTTAGCTAGTTTCTGGGGACAATCTCTGACGCGATGCTCCAAAGACCCACACTCAAAACATCCTTTATCACCGGCCCAACAACCTCCCCAATGGGTCTTTCCACAGCGATTGCACTGAGTCGGCCTTTGATTAGCGAGTTGTGGGCCTTGCTTTGCTGATTGGGCCCACTTGGCCTAGCCTTTTTCTGAGCGCTCCCGCTTAATCCAGCTGACCCAAAACTTCTCTTCTGATTGTTCTTACTATAGCTCTGCCTCACAGCCTCCTTGATTCCTTCGGCTACCTTAGCCTTCTCCACTAGAGATGAGAACTCACGAACTCACATGTGGGGCAATCGAGAACCTTAAGTCATCTCGAGTCCATCCTCGGCGGACCACGCCAGCGCTCATGTTCGATAGCCACGATGCCTCTCGTGATATCTACTCACCTTAAAAATTCGCCTCATATTCGGACACGGACTTAGTTCCTTGAACTAATCCTAAAAGCCTTTCTCTGCAAGGTCGGTGTGTAGCTAATGCCCACATACTTTTTCCGATGGCGGTTCGAAATACTCCCAAGTCAAATCATCTCCATCAGAGTTCCCATCTCGAACCGTAAGCCACCATCGATACGCTTCATCCTTTAGAAGCGACATCGCCCTTTCGACCTCTCTTCTTCTTCGGTCAAGGTCATCCATGATCCTTTCGATTGACTCTAGCCAATGATTCTCGCGCACTAGGTGCCACTCGACACACACTCGGAATACCTCCGCTCCGTTAGATCGAGTCGTTCGGGAACAGATTTCCGAGCTCCAACATTTCCACCAGCCCCAGCCCACCATCTCCAAGACTCGCACACGACTTGCGATACCGACTCGCCACCGGCCCCGCTCCGCTCCTCACTCTAAAAGTAGGAGGTGGTGGTGGCGATGGTACTTCATTTTCCGAACTTGTCCCGACTGACGGGTTCGTACACCGTCATCCTACCCCTACCACGTCCACGGCGTCCACGTCCTCTAGAACTCATTCTATCTACCGTGCTTTTAATCTGATTAAGAAAAATTTTATGCGTTAGTACTTTTGTTCCACTTTATTACTCGCGAAGAAGTTTTATGGATGAGGTTTAATCAGAGATTCTTTCGAGCAAACAAGGTTTCAGTTTCCTATCCTAGTTCACACAAAGAAGTCCATGCATCCATTCCTTAATACTTTCCATACCTATTCACTCATCGGACATTTCTGCCCATTTCTAACCCAGGGGTATTTTCGTCTTTTTCCCTACAAGGGTATTTTCGTAATTTTCCAGAACCAAGATATTTGCTGATGATTTCCAAAGCTAAGTTGTTGAATATTTAATAAAATAGCTAAATTTTTGGACAAAACCGTCGAATCCATATTTTATGGGTCAGGGGCATTTTGGTAATTTTACTCCTAAGGGTATTTCTGTAATTTTCCACAAGTCAAGGTTTCCGAGAAAAACTTCGTATACTAAGTGTTCTAGGGTTTGAGAGGGTTATTGGATAAGTTTTGAAAACATTAGGGCTTGTTGTCTCGTTCTATTTTGAAAAACAAGGCTAATTCCCTTTTTGGGGTTTTAATCATTGTGTTTAGCCTATGACCGAGCCTTCCTGGTCAGGGTGAATCAAAGCTACGCACCAGGCAGAATTCAAGTGAAGAGGAGGTGGGTCACGCGGACCGCTTAAATACCAAGCTCACCGAACCTTTCTAGACATGCGCACGAGGTTACCACACCACCGAGCCTTCTCGAGTTAGGGTGAACTGGCTACGCACTGGTAGGATACTGCGAAGAGGAGGTGAGTCACGAGGATCGCTTAAATACCAAGCTCTTCCGGATCCAATCCTAGACATGCGTCATGTGTTACCACACCCTAGCTCATTGACTAAGTCATAGGTTGGTTTAGTTCTTTAAGTCTTATGCTTCGTTGTGTTTGAGTAATCTAGCCTTAGGGTCCAAGTCCTATAAGTCTATCTACGTTCCATGCTTCCTACCCTTCTACTGAATATAATTCACGAAAGGTTTAGATGTACTTACACCGGCGGATCGGTGCTGGAGACTCGGGCCATCTTTGCTAAAAACCCGAAATCATACCATAAGGCCTACCAAAAACATTTTTGGGCCTTGGGCCCCACAAATGAGCTTTGAACTTGGCTCGATACCAGTCAGAACAACCCAAACCCGGCCCAAACACTACGACCGAATTTGACTTGTTACCGAGTAAAACCTTGTGAACACCATTTCGAGAAACATTTTGTTTTCATTGAAAACCCTCGTTTTTGGTTGTCTTGTCAAAGCTACCCTTAGGTTTAATTTGGAATTTTAATTAAGTCCAATTATTATACTGTTTTTTCAAGTGCGCTGATGGCACGAATAAACCTTTTCGTGTTAATAAAAAAAACATGTGATTTAATGCAATTTTAAAAGTATAGTCTTGAGTAAATATCCAACATAAAAAAAAATAATGCAACTATAGTTTATGGAGGCCTTATTACAACCCAAAATAAAATTAAACAAATTTAAAGTTCTGTAAATTAAAATCCTTTGCATGGCAACCTCGAGTCCCACATGGCTCCTCAACCGCCATCTACGAGTCACACTGAAAAATGTTAAAGGAGAAGGTGAGTCACCAAGACTCAGTATGTAACCCTTCCCCCGGTTAATACAACATTTCATACACAACATATAACAGTTAATTAAGCAAAGTATCATGTACCCAACCTAGCCAACCAAACACCTTTGTCTACCCCACGTGGTACCAAACCACTGGTGACCGTAGTCACGATGTGTTACCAAAACACTGTGGTGGTGCCAAACCACCGGGTGACATATAGTCACGATGTGCTACCAAAGCACCGTGTCCGTAGACACAAATCGGGTGATGGGGCCAACCCATCGTGTGATACCAAATCACTGGCAGACGATCCCATATCTCAAGTGGGGCCAACCCACGGTGGTGTTAACCACAGGGACAAGTCGCTATGAGGTACCAAACCTCTGGAGGTACCAAACCTCTGGTGACGTATAGTCACAGTGTGCTACCAAAGCACTGGTGCTCGTCAGCACGATATCACGCCCCCTCCACTCAATCAACCCACATAGTCAACAGTCACATATAGGTTTATCATATGTATTATCACAGCATGCTTCCCAAAAGCATAAAATAGCAATCATATGCACAGGTACTTACCTGGTTACCCCATATACCGTTATGGTATTCAAGCCATTGCTACATACATCAAGTTAGCAATCACATTACTTAGCATAATTTAATAAGTTAAATGGTGTGTATGTACACACCTGTTACCACGTTAGCCTTAGATCCCGAAGTTAAACAATCGGCCACACTCTAAGTCCTTGCCCCTATATTCGGCATACTATCAAGGTTAGTATTATGGCCTATTCGGCCTAATTAACTTATTGGGGAGGGGTTCCTTGTGAACCCGAGATCTTACCTTAAAACCCTTTACTACTATTCACCGTACTTGATACTCGAATCTGCTGTACCCAAAACAATCGGTCACAAGTAATGTTAGTAGCCTTCGGCTTTAATCACTTAAAGAATAAACCATTACCATAGATTCCTTACCCTTACTTACCAAAGCCGAATGCTAGAGGTTGGAACTCGGGTTAACCGCTTCACCAACCTGGAGTACCTAAGAGACCGTTTACAAAACGTTTTAGAAGCCTTACTTACCATTGCCGAAATCGGCACTTATCCTCCCTTAATAGGAATCGGCAAGAATGGGAAGGAGAATCTATGGGGTTTCGGCACACTTACCTTTACAACCGATTTGAATAACAGAGAAATCCCGAAGTATCTATGCCACTGTACTGTTCGGCCAAAGTGTGTTAAAAAGAGGAAAGGAGATCGACACCTTCAAGGGAGTGTATTCGGCTAAGGTCTTTTAAGAGAAGGGAAAGAAATAAAAGAGGAACAAGGAGAGGTTGAGGGTTTCGGCAACTAGCAAAAGTGAGAAAAAAGAAAACCTATTGATGGATGGGTGCTTATAAAGAAATTCGGCACCCTCCCCTAATGCTTGCCGTCCAACCTTGGCAACAAGGAGTCCAACTCCTAGCCAACTCCTCTTCACCAAGGAGTCCCACATTCGGCCATCACCTAGTAGCCTTGCCGTCCACACCTCCTTGTTCAAGGAGTTCAAAATTCGGCTCAATACCTAAAACTTCTCTTGGCCACACATTTGCATTAATTCAAAATTAATTTGAATTAATCTCCATTAATCAATTAATAATCAAATAATCCACTTAACTTAATAATATCCCTTTTAACAAATCCTTAATTATCTCTTATTATCCCCTTATTATCATTTAAAAAAAATTTAAAGAGAGCAAAACTCTCCCTATGTGCCGTCCAACAATAATGCCAAAAATAAGAGGGGAATTCGCGACTCGAACCAAGGCTCCCCTTGCTCTATTGATGGCGTCACATGTAGCTCCCATGTAGCACTCCTTTTGCCACTTTACCAAGCTGATTTTTGTGTTAGTAATACCCACATTTATTCTTATAACACCACTTACCAAGGCTCCCTTCTTTTAAAAGTTAAAAACTGAATTTCTCCATCAAACCGAGCACACTTAAAGCCTTAAATTAAGCTTATTTATTCCATAAATAATACCACGATAGTTCTTACATAAGAAAAATAATTTATTTCCAAATAGCCCCGTTTTTGGGATGTTACATTGTCTAGATGATCTCCCTCTTAAAGGCTCGTTACACGATCGTGCATTCTGAGATTTATCTTTATCAGCACGTTCAGGACAATCATGAAGAAAATGATCATTTGAACCGCATTTAAAACACGATCCATCCATCATCCGACACTCTCCAAAATCTCTTCTATTACATTTCTAACACTCAAGCTTATTATCATGAACACTCCCCACACTAGCTACAGAGGTAGACTGGGGTTTCAAACTAGCTTGTTGCTTCCCTCTATCTCTTCCCGAAAATCTAGATAGAGCTGACATACGACTGTGATATTCCCTTTATTTCTTTGATGGTGAAGAAAATAATTTTCTCATTTTTCGTTTACTCGTGTCTTGTGTTTCAGATTCTTTTTTTTCTTTATTGAGTTCTTTAGCCTTGTGTGCTCGATCTACTAGAACCACAAATTCTTTTAACTTTAGAATACCAACAAGTAATTTGATATCTTCGTTCAACTCTTCTTCAAATTGAGTACACATAATAGCTTTTGTCGGAATATAATCCTGAGCATACTTACTAAGTTGTACAAATTCTCTTTTATATTTAGCTACAGTTCTACGTCCCTATTTCAGCTCAAGAAACTTTTCTGCTTTTTATCAAGATATCGCTGGCTTACATACCTATTCTTAAATTCCGTTTGGAAGAAATCCCAATTAACATATTTTTTGGAACCAAAGCAATTAAAGTATTTCACCACTGATATGTTGAGTCCTTTAACAGAGATATCACACATTTCAAACTGTCAGATGGAGAGCAAGTTAATTCATCAAAAACCCGAATGGTATTTTCTACCAAAAATTTATCTTTTTCTGGGTCATATTCTGTTGTAGCACACAATTCTTCTACTTTATACTTACGAATTTTATCAATCAGAGATTATTTGCATGTATCTGTTTCGAACCTTGAGGAATAGGGGGGAGCTGGTTGGGTACGGGAGGGGGTGGAGGTCGTTGAACTACAGGATTTTGTTTAACAAAATCTATACACCATTTTGACATCATTTTGAAGAAGGCTTCTCGCGCCTCACTTCCTCGACCCTAAAAAAGGGGCTTATTTCTACCAGCCTCTAGAGCAGAGGCTTGAGCATTACTCTGCTTTACCGGAAATAGCTCGGTTAAGAGACATCTTTTATCTATAAGAAAACATAATTCAATATGATTCAAGAGATATCACACTATCACAGGTTATAAAATGACATGTATTCTATAATCTATACATGCTACGTTCAGTCTGAGAACTGACTAACACGTAGCTCTGATACTACTAAGTGTAACTCCCCTAACCTGTCTCCATCGTTATATTAGGGTTACAGAGCGTTACAATACAAATCAAGGCATTTATCATCAAATAAAAACAAAAATATAAAATAAATGATAACATTCAATAGCTTATAAAAATCAAGGTAAAAATACACTTACGGGCCTTAAATCGAGCTTACAGGGCCCTAAAAATTGTAACAGCCCGATTTTGGGTCTAGTCAGAACAATGGTTTCGGGACCACAAATCCAACGTAGTAAAGTTTATTTTTATTATATTTTTATGGTCTACGGTTTTATGGATTTTTTTTTTGAAAATTTTGTTCAAAAATTTTGACGTTTGGGCACTTAATTTAGTCAAAAGGACTAAATTGTAAAAAGTGAAAAGGTTGAGTTCTACATGCTAGAGGTGCCCAATTGTTATGAAATTTTAAATTGGAGGTCCTTATATGGTAATTAGATCATTGGTTAACTTGGTGGACAAAAATGGACATGGTTAGGCATGTTTCCAAAGTTTTTCATTAAGGGCATTTTGGTCATTTAGTTATTTAGTTATTAAAATGAATTAAAAAAAAAATTAAAAGCCAAATTTTGTCCATCTTCAACCCCATGGCCGAATTTCACAAGGGGAAACCATGGCTAGGGTTTTTCAAGCTTCCAAGCTCGATTGTAAGTCCGTTCTAGCCCCGTTTTTAATGATTTTTATGTTTTTGAAATCCTCGTAACAAGATCTATCTATTTCTACCATTTATTTGAGATATGATGAAGGTCTAGGGTTTGGCCTGTAACACCCCCAAACCCGGCCCACGAGCCTTGACCAGATCTGGTATGTTACTACGGAAAACGGTTGTAAAGAATTTGACTTAAAGGTAAAATCGTCAAAATCTATTGTCATTTGTAAAACATTGTGTATTTAAAATTCTAAGTAAAACTTTGATGTTACAAAGTATCCGAGTTGAGAACTTTAATATAAGTCTATAATGTGTAAATTGCCGAAATTAAAAACATTTTCCCAAATAATAATTTAATCGTCAAACCAACATAAACATAATAACAATTTCCCGAATACTTAAAGCGGCCCTTATTACAATAAATGATTGATCAAAGTACTGAAAATATAAAAGTACGTAAACAAATAACTTCTGCATGGCCACCTTTTGTATCCACTCCAGCCCGGTCCAAGAATCACGATCATCTGCGATGTTGATAAATATTTGGGTGAGTCACACGGACTCAGTGTGCAATTAGACCACTGAATTCCACCCACAAATTAAACCATATATCAACCCGCATAACAGTTAACAAGGCAGCTTATTCTTATAATATCACATTTTGGGCTTGGCCCATATTCATACCACTTATCGATAATACAAGAATTAACCACTTGTTTCCACATAATGGGCTTAGCCCATTTCCACACTCGATCCACATTCACATATAGGGCTTGGCTCGTAATCCCATTAGATACACATATCCGATGTAATTATGCAAATGCACCCAACCCAAACCTAGGGTCCATCCTCTACACACCCCGTATCCAGCCACCACACACGGGGATTACTAAATCACCCTCAACCGTTACACACCATTTATGCAATTAATGCCGTCCCACGATGTAGCTCGTAGCTAACATCAAACCACGATGAGGCACATAGCTACTCATCAACCACGATATGGCACACAGCCGATATCAACCACGATGAGGCACAGAGCCACTCATCAATCCACGTGAACTTAATCACAAGTAATCCACAACGCGACCTCAGTCAGCGCCAATCCACGATGTAGCTCATGGCTAACATCAAACCACGTACTCAAGTACACCCGCATTCCTTCTTTCATATTCATAACCCATCCCATGCACATGCAACATATAATAATGTCATGATAAATAATGCATGTACATGTTAACCAAACATTCAATCGTATTCACATTCATAATCCACATTTCATCAGATTTGGTACTAACCTGATTATTGACATACCCCTTTAAGGGCATCCATTTCATAATTGCCACTGCACTTATTAGCACATATATAACGCATATACAACACATGCAAGTATCACATAAATCCCGGAAAACGGTAGGCTAACTACACACCTTATCACTTGAAGCACTACGCTCTCGATCTCGATGCTATCGCTAAACGAAACCACAACTATCTGCCTATTTTCCTCGCTTCTCTCTGCCCACACCCCGGTGGCCAATCTCGAACGGCAGAAACCGATCTCTTCTTAAACTTCGGGATAGGGTCTATCCCTTTACCTTCTTGACCGGCATCCATGTCCATTAATGATATCTTAATCAGAACCAAATGGTTAACCGATAGCATCATAATCTAAATATACCAAATCTAAACCATACTTACTGAATATTCTTACCAACGAATCGAAATCCCTAAGCCTTGCTTACATCGTCGATTTGCCCCCTAAACATCCATAGACAGAATCGGTCAACACTAGAATACCAAAGTGGCCTACCCTTGATTTCGGCACACTAAAAGGATAGGAACCCAAATCGATTGCTAAGGGTGAATACATTTACCACTACACACGTTGCTTATCACTTATGAACAACTTCCCGAATCACCCTCCTAGGTTCGGCCACAACCAAGAAATAGAGTTATCTCTCCAACTTTCGGCTTTGAAGAGAACAAAAGAAGAAAAGAAGTGATAAGGGGTTCCAAATAAATATTCGGCTATGGCTCAACAAATGGTGATTGCACATTCGGCTAACACAAAGAACAGGTTTGGGGTTGGAGAAAAGAAGAAATAAAAGGATGGAGAAGGCTTAGGAGAACTCGGCTTCAAGGAGGTGTGAAGAAGAAAAATATGTGAAAGGAAGAAAATAAATGTATCAAAAGTTTCAACTTTCGGCTTTTGTCAAAGAGAAAATAAGGTGCAAATTCGGCAAAGCAACTAAAAGAGAGAAAAGGATGAATGCTTAATTAAAAGGAATTTCGGCACACACTCTTTACTAAACATCAAAGCCGAAAATGCCACCCTAAGGAGTCCTATATTCGGCCACTAGCTCTTCCCATATCAAATCCCTTGATAATTTCCTATTTTATCTCTTTAACACCCATTCAAAAATAAACAAATAAATCTACAATTATCTTCTATCTACCAACTTAAAATAAATCAACCTTTATCATATATCCTAGCCGAATTTTTTTAAAAGAAAAATCAAGCCTTATCCTTATCTTTCAAAGCCCCCATGCCATTCCAACACTCCCCTCTCCCTTAACGCCAATATGTAAAAATAAAACACACTTAACGCTGCCATCAAAACTCGAACCTCCTCCTTCCCCTTGCTTGAGGCGCATTCACCAAGGCCCTAAGTGGCGCCTTCAAGCCACTTTACCAAGGCACTCTTTGTGTCATAAACTCCTCCACTTATTCCTTTAAGGCCTCCTTAGCCTAGCTTCCCTTCTTAAGCTTGAAATCTCATAATTTCTTAAGGCACTCTCCTACATCCCAGGGTTCTCAAAACCCCTAAAACCCCTCCATACACACTCAAAGCCTACTAGCTTATGAGTTATGCATTAAATGCATAACCCCTAATTCCTGGATGTTACATGGCCCATGTTATAAATTTGTGTATTTTTGTAACACCCCTAACCGTATCCGTCGCCGGATTAGGGTTACGGACATTACTAAACCTCACACCATATATGCACTTTTAAGAATAATTATCAAGACATACGTATACCACTTTTTTATTTTATTTTATTTCATACAATCAAACATATGATAATTCATATCATATACATTACTAACGAGTAGGTATATTTCTCATGTCCTTACTCTATGCAATATTACCATGAACAAAATTTCAAAGAACAACTTGTTTATCACCTAAATTCTTGTCACATTCGATATTGTTCCTCATGCACACTTATATAAATATTTCAATTTAAAATATGCCAAAACCGAATACCCACAAGCAATTACACATCTTATAGCTATTTAATGTATCACCTTTAGTACGCATACACATCCGGTACAACTTACTCCATCTATATCTAAACACATGCCCAAATACCGTAATTGGGAAGCAGACTTTTAATCTTTAATTTAACTACTTGTTCGCTTATACAAGAAACCTTTTCCTATCATACTTACTTAAGTAATACATACCTTATAACACATATGTTTCAAACCAAATATTCTCATTCATAATATAAACCCGAAACTTTTTATCAAATCCAACCATTTTACATAGTATTATGCCACTCATTATCACTCGAACATACTTATTCAAAATTAAGCAATAATCAACCAAAATTTCATGAACTTATATATATATATATTCATATACCAACTCAAACATGTTCAATCAATTCATAGATAGAAGTAAAGCCATTTTCGCACGGCATTATAAACATTTAATTCAAAAGATAAGCTCAAGACAATAGATTAGCCTATACATGCCATGACTTAAAGTTCGTTCCTAAAAAGGTACAAAAATAATTGATAATGTGCTTGACTTTGACAAAGATCCTCGAGCTTGAGCTTCAACTTCAAGAGAAATCTATAAAACAATAAAATTAACATCCCAAGTAAGCTAATATAGCTTAGTAAGTTTCAAGCAATTAATTCACATATAAACTTTATCACGTCAAAATAATTTATTTAATTTACTTTCCCATTTCCGAATAGTCAATCATTCAATAATTAAATTGCCTCACTACATTATATGCATGTGCAAATATATATATTCTTATACCACATTTTCGATCAATAAAATGAACAGCATACACTTTCTTTACTTGCTATAATCTTTATTCTACAATTTAATCCGTCTTTAATCGTAACATGTCATAAATAGTACATGCTTTAGTTTACTTATCCATTCAACTTACCGATCATGCTTATCATGTAATAATACACCCGTACAATTCCAATACGTAGTATCTTTAATAATAGAAATCTTTTATCAAACCTCGTACTTACACACTTGTTAATAAGGCTTAGTAACGTATCGCTCACATAGAGCCGTTACTTTAATACTTCTCGTAACGTATCGCTCACATAGAGCCGTTACTTTAATACTTCTCGTAACGTATCGCTCACATAGAGCCGTTACTTTAATACTCCTTGCAACGTATCGCTCACATAGAGCCGTTACTTTAATACTCCTCGTAACGATCGCTCACATAGAGCCGTTACTTTAACACCTCGCACCCTTAGTGTTTATTAACCGAATTCACGCATACATAGTACCATGTTCCATTTCAATTTACCACCTCATTTTCATAAACATAAATCATCATATCTAAACTAAGATACAAAATACATCCTAACTATACATGATTGATATCACCTATCTCACCCATGAGGTCATACCATATTCGGCTTTAGGAAATAATTATATACTCTCATAAATCTCAATACCATAATCATACATTATAAGCATATACTCAATCCCCACTTAATTAAGCATGATTTATTCGAAGCCAATAGAAACCCAAAGCTCGAATTCGGCAACCACAAGAATATATATATTCATGTTACCAATTCACATTCAGTCACATACAAATAAATATAATTATCATTACTTAACAATTGTAATTCATATAATAAATTACAATTTAACCAAATTGCTTAAAACTTACCTTGATAGTTGTCAAATTAGGCTTCCCGGCTACTCGTTTAATTTTGTTTTCCCCCGATCCAAAGTCTTTTCCTTTTGTACTTGATCTAAATAAATTAAATCAAGATCACTTAAAAACATTTCCAATCAATTCGATCCATAAATATACCAATTTTCATTTTTACAAATTTTCCCCTAACTTTACAATAATTGCAATTTAGTCCCCTAATCATAAAACACATAATACATGGAATTTGGATTAATTCCTTAAGGGTCGAATCTTCTACATCTAGATACAAATCTATACAAACTATTTGTTTTGCATTTTAGACCCTTAACTAATTTATTTTCCTAATTTGAGCCATCTTACTCCTTTTCATCTAAATTCACTACTCAAAACTTGTTAATCTCAAACACATATTTAGTATTTACTCATCAAGCATAACCATTCAAAGTTTATTCATCATGACCGAATCTATGACTTGTTTAAAACTCAAAAATTTAACATGGTTTCATTAATACTCATAGAAATGAACTCAACAATGCAAAAACTTTCAAAAATCAAAATCAAATGCTAACCTTATTGTAGCATGCAAGAACCGAAAATGGAGACTCAAGCTTCTCTTTTTTTTTTCTTTGTGTTTTCGTGAAGAAGAAGATGGATAGAAAAATAATAATAAAATTTTTCTTTTCTAATTTACTAACATCCATGAATAAATTATTACCCCACTAACTTAATTTAATAATATAATAAGCAAACATTAGTGCTTTTCATCATGCTTGCCGTCCACTATACTCATTTTAGGGTAAATTGACATGCAAGCCCTTCCTTTCAACAATACTACAATTGAAACCTTCAAATTTATGAATGCTACTTTTACTACTTCATCAATTTGATCCTTTCTTTCTTAATTCAATCATATCAACAAACACATTCACACAATTCAGCACACATAGCACATCAAATATATAATTATTAAGAGATTTCAGACTCAGATTCGGGGTTCTGAAACCACCATTTCGATTAGGGTCGAATTTGGGCTGTTACAACTCCCCCTCCTAAAAAGAAATTTTCGTCCCCGAAAATCTTACCGACGAATAAGTGCGGATAGAGTTCTTTCATAGATTCTTCAGTCTCCCAGGTTGCTTCCTCAACCCCGTGTTTAAGCCACAGCACTTTAACTAGCTTTATTTTCTTATTCCGCAACTCTTTCACTTCACAAGCTAATATGCGAATCGGTTCCTCTTCATAAGTCAAATCAGACTTAATCTCGATTTCTTCTGGACTAATCACGTGAGAAGGGTCGGATCTGTATCGTCGAAGCATCGATACATAGAACACATATTGGATTCTGTCTAGCTCAGAGGGTAACTTCAATCTATACGCCACTGGCCCGATACGCTCAATAACTTCATACGGCCCAATAAATCTCGGACTCAACTTTCCTTTACGGCCAAATCTGATTATTTTTTTCCACGGTGAAACTTTTAAAAACACCCTATCGCCAATCTGAAACTCAATGTCCTTACGTTTCAAGTCTGCGTAAGATTTTTGATGATCCGAGGCTGCTTTCAAACTATCGCGGATTACAGCCACTTTCTGCTCAGCTTCTTTGACTAAATCAACCCCGTGTATCTTGTTTTCACCGAGCTCGGTCCAGAACAATGGTGTACGGCATTTACGACCATATAAAGCCTCGTCAGGAGCCATTTTGATACTAGATTGAAAGCTATTATTATAAGCGAATTCAATCAAAGATAAGTATCGCTCCCACGTACCTCCGAACTAGAGAATGCGACATCTCAACATATCCTCGAGTATTTGGATAACACGCTCGGATTGACCATCCGATTGAGGATGAAAAGCCGTACTGAAGTGCAACTTAGTTCCCAAGGCATCTTGTAACTTCTTCCAAAACCGCGATGTGAATCTCGGGTCTCTATCCAACACAATAGAAATAGGTACTCCGTGTAACCGTACTATCTGCGATATGTACAGTTCAGCTAACTTATCAAGTGAAAAATCGGTACGTACCGGAATAAAATGAGCCGATTTTGTCAATCTATCCACAATAACCCAGATTGAATCTTTCTTACTCGGTGTCAGTGGCAAACCCGATAAAAAATCCATTGTGATTCGATCCCACTTCCACTCAGGTATCAAAATCGGTTGAAGTAGTCCTGACGGCACCTGATGCTCAGCTTTCACTTGTTGACATACTAAACACCTTGTCACATAGTCTGAGATGTCTCGTTTCATACCATGCCACCAGTAATGCTGTTTCAAGTCGTTATACATTTTTGTGCTGCCCGGATGGATCGACAATTTACTATTATGAGCTTCCTCACAAATCATTTGAATCAATTCAGAGTTCTTGGGCACACATATCCGATTCTTAAACCGTAGACACCCTTCGTCATCTATTTGAAATTCGAATCAGATTCCATCACTACACAGCTCCTTTTTTTGCTCTTAAGTCATCATCAATCTCTTGATCTTCTCGAATTTGTTGAACAAACAATGGTTTCGCCTTTAATTTAGCAATGAGTACACCATCATCGGTCATGGCTAGATTTGCATTCATTGCACGTAGAGCATATAACGGTTTCTGACTAAGGGCATCAGCAACTACATTAGCCTTTCCCGGGTGATAATCAATCACAAGCTCATAGTCTTTCAACAGCTCTAACCATCGTCATTGTCTCAAATTCAGATCCTTCTGAGTCATTAAATACTTTAGACTTTTATGATCCGAATAGACGTGGCATTTCTCACCAAAAGATAGTGTCGCCATATCTTCAAAGCATATACTATAGCAGCCAATTCAAGGTCATGTGTTGGATAATTCTTCTCGTACGGTTTCAACTGTCTTGACGCGTAGGCTATAACCTTACCCTCCTGCATCAATGCACAACCCAAACCATTTAGAGATGCATGACTATAAACAACGAACTCTTTACCCGTTTCTGGCTGAACAAGTACCGGAGCTTCCGTTAACAAAGTTTTCAACTGATCGAAACTCTTCTGACACCTTTCTGACCACTCAAATTTTACATTTTTCTGCAACAATTTGGTCATTGGAGCTGCTATCATAGAAAACCCTTTCACAAAGCGTCTATAGTATCCGGTGAGTCCCAGAAAGCTACGAACCTCAGATACATTCCGCGGAGGCTTCCAACCAATTATGGCCGAAACTTTACTCGGGTCAACCCGAATGCCTGATGCCAAAATAACATGTCCCAAAAAGCTAACTTCACTTAGCCAAAACTCGCATTTGCTGAATTTCGCGTATAATTATTTCTCACGCAAAATTTGTAACACCAGCCTCAGATGCTCAACATGCTCGGTTTCATCTCGAGAATAGATCAGTATATCATCTATGAATACCACCACAAACTGATCTAGATAGGATCTGAGCACACGATTCATCAAATCCATGAAAACTGCAGGGGCATTAGTGAGCCCAAACGGCATCACCAAGAACTCATAATGACCGTATCTCGTCCGAAAAGCGGTCTTCGGTACATCTGAATCCCTAACTCGCAACTGATAATATCCTGACCTCAGATCAATTTTCGAGAACAGCGAGGCTCCCTTAAGCTGATCAAATAAGTCGTCGATATGTGGCAACGAGTATTTATTCTTAACTGTCACCTTATTGAGCTGCTGATAATCAATACACATTCTCAAAGTTCCGTCATTCTTTTTCACAAACAGAACGGGCGCACCCCAGGGAGAGAAACTCGGCCGGGTGAAACCTTTATCTGACAACTCTTGCAACTGGGCCTTCAATTCCTTTAGTTCAGCTGGTGCCATTCTATACGGGGCTATCGAAATCGGGGTGGTCCCTTGAACTAGCTCAATCTCAAACTCTACCTCACGGGCAGGAGGTAATCCTGGTAATTCCTTCGGAAATACATCTGAATATTCTCTAACAACCGGTATTGATTCGATCTTCTTTTCTGTTACCTTGTCGTTAATCAAGTATGCAAGGTAGGCTTCGCAACCTTTCCTCAAATATCGCCGAGCCGACATTGAAGATATCACCGTAGGTAGTCCACTCAAATCCGAAGACTCAACTCTGATTATCTCATTATTCTGGCATCTCAAATCAATAGTCTTTCGTCTGTAATTTACTACCGCATCATGAATTATCAACCAATCCATGCCGAGAATAATTTCAAACTCATCAAAAGGTAATAGCATCAGATCCGCTGAAAAACACATATCTCGAATCATCAAAGGGCAGTTCTTGCACACTTTATCCACTAATTCCCATCGACCCAGGGGATTTGAAACCCGAATCACATACTCAGTAGACTCAACAGGTAGAGTCTTACTGGATACTAAAGTTTCGCACACATATGAATGAGTTGAACCGGGATTAATCAAAGCAGTTACGCTAGTATCAAAAAGAGTAAAAATACCGGTAATGACGTTTGGAGTGAGGCCTCCTCTCTGGCACGGATGCCGTAAGCTCTAGCTGGTACACGAGCATCTGATCGAACAATCGCATCTGTAGCCCCCCTCTGTACTCCACTCCTACCTCCCCCAAAACGAGATGGTCTTCCTCGAGCTGTAGTGCCGCTCGGTCTCGTACTCGAAACAGTACCCTTTTCCACGTTCTCCGGGCAATCTCGAATAAAGTGATCCTGCGAGCCACACTTATAACAAGTGCGGGAAATAGATTTACCCCAACACTCTCCAAGATGTCGTCTGCCACACTGATGACACTCGGGTTTGCTCGATCTCTCGTTGCCAACACTAGCAACTGATGTAGCCCGAGAACTCAATGATGGTCGTTCTCGTATAGAAATCCCGGAGTTAGATTTGGATCGACTACCATCATTCTTGAACTTCTTTGTTACCATCTGAGAAAATTTACCCGCAGATCTCTTTCGGAAATCTTAAGATTCGAGCTCAGCTTTCCGTTTTTCTTTCCCCAATTCTTCAGCTTTACAAGCTCTTTCAACTAGTACCACGAACTCATTTATTTCAAGAATGCCAACCAGGAGCTTTATATCTTCATTCAAACCATCCTCAAATTTTATGAGACATAGCGACTTAGAAGAAATACACTCGCGAGCATAGCGACGAGTCGCACAAATTTGCGCTCGTATTCGGATATGATCCATGCGGCCCTATTTGAGCTCAAGAAACTCTTTTCGTTTAGAATCAATAAAGCGCTGGCTTATATATTTCTTACGGAATTCTGCTTGAAAGAACTCCCATGTAACCTTCTCTTTCGGGACAACCGACACAAGCGTATTCCACCAGTAATAGGCAGAGTCTCGTAACAATGATATAACACACTTCAAACATTCATCGGGGGTGTAGGACAGTTCGTCGAATACACGAATGGTGTTATCGAGCCAAAATTCGGCTCTCTCCGCATCGTCATCATCCTCAGCTCTAAATTCCTGAGCTCCGTGTTTCCTAATACGGTCAACCGGAGGTTTTGTAACTCTGTCAAGATTAACAACTGGAGGTACCACAGGTGTTACTGGGGGTATATTCGGATCTTGAGGTAGTTGAACAGCCGGAGTGGTTCGTAAGTAATGACTGAACCAATCGTTCATCATATTATGGAAGGCCTAATTTACTCTTTCATCTGGGCCACTCGCAGCAGGTCGAGATTCTTCCGGCGCGGTCCCTTGCACGGGGACAGGCGCCACACTCTCGACATCATCAGCTAATGCTTGCTTGGGATTCGGATCCATTACTATACGAAGGAAATAAACACATTTTACTGTCAGAAGTCATCACACTATCACATTCTAATTTCTGGCATGTATAGCTAGACTCACACGCGCTACGTTAGTCCGAGAACCGACTAAACCGTAGCTCTAATACCAATCAAATGTAACACCCCTAACCGTATCCATCGCCAGATTAGGGTTACGGACATTACTAAACCTCACACCATATATGCACTTTTAAGAACAATTATCAAGACATACATGTACCACTTTTTTATTATTATTTTATTTCATACAATCAAACATATGATAATTCATATCATATACATTACTAACGAGTAGGTATATTTCTCATGTCCTTACTCTATGCAATATTACCATGAACAAAATTTCAAAGAACAACTTGTTTATCACCTAAATTCTTGTCACATTCGGTATTGTTCCTCATGCACACTTATATAAATATTTCAATTTAAAATATGCCAAAACTGAATACCCACAAGCAATTACACATCTTATAGCTATTTAATGTATCACCTTTAGTACGCATACACATCCGGTACAACTTACTCCATCTATATCTAAACACATGCCCAAATACCGTAATTGGGAAGTGGACTATAAATCTTTAATTTAACTACTAGTTCGCTTATACAAGAAACCTTTTCCTATCATACTTACTTAAGTAATACATACCTTATAACACATATGTTTCAAACCAAATATTCTCATGCATAATATAAACCCAAAACTTTTTATCAAATCCAACCATTTTACATAGTATTATGCCACTCATTATCACTCGGACATACTTATTCAAAATTAAGCAACAATCAACCAAAATTTCATGAACTTATATATATATATATATATTCATATACCAACTCAAACATGTTCAATCAATTCATAGATAGAAGTAAAGCCATTTTCGCACGGCATTATAAACATTTAATTCAAAAGATAAGCTCAAGACAATAGATTAGCCTATACATGCCATGACTTAAAGTTCGTTCCTAAAAAGGTACCAAAATAATTGATAATGTGCTTGACTTTGACAAAGATCCTCGAGCTTGAGCTTCAACTTCAAGAGAAATCTATAAAACAATAAAATTAACATCCCAAGTAAGCTAATATAGCTTAGTAAATTTCAAGCAATTAATTCACATATAAACTTTATCACGTCAAAATAATTTATTTAATTTACTTTCCCATTTCCGAATAGTAAATCATTCAATAATTAAATTGCCTCACTACATTATATGCATGTGCAAATATATATATTCTTATACCACATTTTCGATCAATAAAATGAACAGCATACACTTTCTTTACTTGCTATAATCTTTATTCTATAATTTAATCCGTCTTTAATCATAACATGTCATAAATAGTACATGCTTTAGTTTACTTATCCATTCAACTTACCGATCATGCTTATCATGTAATAATACACCTGTACAATTCCAATACGTAGTATCTTTAATAATAGAAATCTTTTATCAAACCTCATACTTACACACTTGTTAATAAGGCTTAGTAACGTATCGCTCACATAGAGCCGTTACTTTAATACTTCTCGTAACGTATCGCTCACATAGAGCCGTTACTTTAATACTCCTTGCAACGTATCACTCACATAGAGCGGTTACTTTAATACTCCTCGTAACGATCGCTCACATAGAGCCATTACTTTAACACCTCGTACCCTTAGTGTTTATTAACCGAATTCACGCATACATAGTACCATGTTCCATTTCAATTTACCACCTCATTTTCATAAACGTAAATCATCATATCTAAACTAAGATACAAAATACATCCTAACTATACATGATTGATATCACCTATCTCACCCATGAGGTCATACCATATTCGGCTTTAGGAAATAATTATATACTCTCATAAATCTCAATACCATAGTCATACATTATAAGCATATACTCAATCCCCACTTAGTTAAGCATCATTTATTCGAAGCCAATAGAAACCCAAAGCTCGTATTCGGCAACCACAAGAATATATATATATTCATGTTACCAATTCACATTCAGTCACATACAAATAAATATAATTATCATTACTTAACAATTGTAATTCATATAATAAATTACAATTTAACCAAATTGCTTAAAACTTACCTTGATAGTTGTCAAATTAGGCTTCCCGGCTACTCGTTTAATTTTGTTTTCCCCCGATCCAAAGTCTTTTCCTTTTGTACTTGATCTAAATAAATTAAATCAAGATCACTTAAAAACATTTCCAATCAATTCGATCCATAAATATACCAATTTTCATTTTTACAAATTTTCCCTAACTTTACAATAATTGCAATTTAGTCCCCTAATCATAAAACACATAATACATGGAATTTGGATTAATTCCTTAAGGGCCGAATCTTCTACATCTAGATACAAATCTATACAAACTATTTGTTTTGCATTTTAGACCCTTAACTAATTTATTTTCCTAATTTGAGCCATCTTACTCCTTTTCATCTAAATTCACTACTCAAAACTTGTTAATCTCAAACACATATTTAGTATTTACTCATCAAGCATAACCATTCAAAGTTTATTCATCATGACCGAATCTATGACTTGTTTAAAAATAAAAAATTTAACATGGTTTCATTAATACTCATGGAAATGAACTCAATAATGCAAAAACTTTCAAAAATCAAAATCAAATGCTAACCTTATTGTAGCATGCAAGAACCGAAAATGGAGACTCAAGCTTCTCTTTTTTTTTTCTTTGTGTTTTCGTGAAGAAGAAGATGGATAGAAAAATAATAATAAAATTTTTCTTTTCTAATTTACTAACATCCATGAATAAATTATTACCCCACTAACTTAATTTAATAATATAATAAGAAAACATTAGTGCTTTTCATCATGCTTGCCGTCCACTATACTCATTTTAGGGCAAATTGACATGCAAGCCCTTCCTTTCAACAATACTACAATTGAAACCTTCAAATTTATGAATGCTACTTTTACTACTTCATCAATTTGATCCTTTCTTTCTTAATTCAATCATATCAACAAACACATTCACACAATTCAACACACATAGCACATCAAATATATAATTATTAAGAGATTTCAGACTCAGATTCGGGGTTTCAAAACCACCGTTTCGGTTAGGGTCGAATTTGGGCTGTTACAATTTTCATGTTTAGTGGTAGATTATACATGTTTGAAGTGTGAGAAACAACTTTTACTAAGTGATTTTCGATGAAATTGTAAAAAAGGACTAGTTTGTAAAAAGTTGTAAAATGTGTGTAAGTGTGTGAATAAATGGAAATTATGGACTGCTATAGTTATGAAAATGGTTCGTCTAGGCTTAAAATGCAAGGAAATTGAATAAAAATTATTTTACGAGCCTAGGGGCAAAATTGTAATTTTTGCCATAAGATGTTTTTGGTCTGATCTGAATAATGTGAGTATTGAATAAGTCAAATTTGTTATTATAGATCAAGAAAGACGTGGAATCGACCTTGATCGGGGAAAGGAAAAGATTGTGAAATTGCAAAATTACTATATTTTGCATCGAGGTAAGTTTGTATGTAAATAATACATCGTTTCTATTGACGTTTTAATATTTTATTATATTATATGAGATATGGTTGAATATGGAGTAATTATTTGATGTAAATTATGAATTGTGATTGATTATGGATGAATTGGTAAAATGTTGAAAAGTGAGAATTCTCGGCTGAACCTTTGGAATAGAAAAGATACGAATGAGGTAGCTAGGTCACATGTGTGGTACTAAGTGTAGGCCTGTAACATCCCCAAACCCGGCCCATTCACCACGACCGAATCTGGTTATGTTAGTGAAATTTATTTAACTTAGAGAAAAAAAAATTTAGTAAAACTTGTTAACTTCTGAAAATCCATGTTTATTTAATATTGTATGAGAAAAACTTTGATATCACATAAATATTATAAAATGCCCAAAAGTGAACTCTAATGAATGTATATGACTAATTTTGAATAAATAAGTTGTCAAAATAAATTCGTTTCCACTTAGTAATTTAATATAATCCAATCATAATTTAAAATAATAATTAAATAACTCCCAAAGTAAATAAAAATCAAAGGGCCTTATAACATCAATGTTTAAAAGATCTAGTACTTAATATAGATAAATTTAAACTCTTCTTTCTGCATGGGCCACCACGTGTCCTCTCCGATCCTGGTCCAATCTACGCATCACCTGAAATGGTTAGAAAATAAAGAGTGAGTCCACTGACTCAGTGCATAATCAAAACACCGATTTCCACACGTATGGGCTTGGCCCATACCCACACAATATTCGTAACAAATCATGCAAGAATGCATTTCAGCCCAACCTTTGTCCAACCGTACACCAACCTTAGCGGACTCCTGCCTAAGGCCGTGGAAACTCCCCACCGATCACATTGTGATCCATAACATCTTACCTCGGCAAGCTCGCTGCTCAAGGCCGTGGCTGAGCCACCGATCAACCAAAGTGATCCCAATATTGTAATCTGTCTACGGTGATGCACATAGCCATCAACCGCCGAGATGGGCACCTAGCCAACACCTCCCTTGAGGTAGCACACAAGAACCCTCAAGCGCTAATGTAGCCTTAGCTATCATTAGACCACGTACATCATCTGTACACTTCTTCCTTCTGTGATCAACCCCATGCCCACGTGTCAATTATGCCAAAATAACATATAGAGTGAGTAATTATTATTTACCAATACCACATCAAACATAAAATATATACAACACAACCAATCTTACCAATCATCGATTCACATCACTTAAGCCATTATAATCAGCCTCCACACATAATACATATGTAATCACATTAAACAAACCAACAATCACAGAAATAGTGCGTTGATTACGCACCTAATTGATACCAATGACCAACTCCCGAAACGCTACTTAACCAAAACTCTGTCGACACACCCTTGATGAATCGAACCTACGAGTCCTCCCTACCGCTCCTCCTGGCTGATTACAAGAAAGAATTACCACACTAAGACCACAAGAATATTCGGCCAACCTCAAACATCAAGACCACCTTTGGTTAACGAAACATCGAAAGAAATAAACTATAACGTAAAACCTCACCCTTCACAATGACTAGAGCAGAGACCCAAACGCTCCACCCCTCTCTGCTTAAGATTCGCCAACCACCACTAGGACAAGGAGAAAGGTTTGGCAATAGAGAAAGAAAGAAGGTATGAGGGGACAATATGAAATGGTTTCGGCTTAGGAAAAATGGAGAGAACCAAGTAGGAAAATCGGCTAGGTGACCTTGAAGATTCGGCCAAAGTGCATAGGTGAAGAGAAGGGATATTTTTAGTGTTGGTAGAGTATGGAAGACAAATGGATGAAGGCTTAAGAATGAATGAAAATGAGCACCTCCCCTATTTATACTAAAAGGCCTAGCTCCAACCTCCCACAAAAATCCCACGATTTGCTCCTATAATTCCTCCCCAACACTCATTCAAAAGTTTGAATGAGTCAAACCTCTTCCTAGCAAAAATTTAAAAAAGACCAAGTCTTTCTCCATCTTTTAAGCATCCGTAAGCTGCCCAACTCCTTACCTCATTGACGCAAAAACAAAGGCCAAAGTCTTCGCTTTCGCAGCTCGAACACTGGCCCCCTTCCCTTGCACCTGAGGCGTCACTTTGCCAAGCTCTTAGTGGCGTCTCCCTTGCCACTTTACCAGCCCAATTCTTATGTCTAATCCCCCCAAATAATTCTCTTAAGACACCCATCGCCAAGCTCCCCTTTTTGCACTTAAAAATCCAAAATTTTCTAAAGTCTTCCCCTTGAGCCCAAACATTCTTACCACCTCTCAAACACATCCAAGCATACCCAAAACCTACTAGAACATGAATTATACCCAACATGCATAGCCCCTAAACCAGGGTGTTACAAGGCCACTATGTGTACAAGAGAGCTACGAGATCGTTTTAGGTCACGTGTGTAGTACTAAGTGCAGGCTACTACGTGTACCAGACGGATAGGTCTCATGTGTAGTACTAAGTGCAGGCTACTATGCGTACCCGATAGTTTCGATCACATCTGTGGTACTAAATGCAGGCCACTATGTGTAAGTGATGGTTTTGGTCACATGTGTAGAACTAAGTACAGGCTACTATGTGCACCAGATAGCTTCGGCTACAAGGGTGGTACTGTGCAAAGCCACCGTAGTATATCTGTTATTATTCCGATGAGTTCAACGAGAAATTGACTAAGTGAAAATACATGTGATCATGTAACAACTAAGTGTAATTGAATATGACTATGTGATGGATAAGTGCAGGTACAAGTGTGAAAATTTATGAACAATGTGCTCGATATTTGAGCGAACCTTCGGTAAGATGAAATGGAGTAAGTGAAATCATAAAAGAGTAAATTTGTTACAAAATAGTTTTGGATAGCAGCAGTTGTGTGAATTTGAAAAATCACCAAAAATGGTGGAAATAAAATTAGAGGTTTAATAAGAGAAGAAATTAAAGCTGAATGAGTATATTTTTGCATAAAAGAAACTGTGTAAGCGAAAGAATTTCATATTTTGAGATATTTGAATTTTTGTAAGACAGGGTCAGAATGATTTTGGAATCCCCTGTTTTGACTTTGTAAAATCATTAAAAATTTTATAAAAATAATTATGGTTTATGATTTATATGCTTAAATTTCTTAATGAGTCTACTTTCAAGACAAACAAACAGAAACATTATCTAAATTTTTTACAATGAGATAATTAATTTTTAGTGTAGAGGGGTCGGAACTGTCAGATAGTGAAACAGGGGAAACTTTAAAGAATAAACTGTACTTATTGGCTAAACCAAAAATTCTGAAAATTTTATCGGAAGGAGATATGTGAGTCTAGTTTCGGGAAAAATTAGCGGATCTTAATTTGGAGTTCCTTAGCTCTAGATAAAAATAATTTAGTGACTATGACTCGAATAAACAGCTTGTTTGAACTTGAATAAATAGTGAATATATGTGTAGTTATGATTGTATTAATTTGAAAGCATGTTAGTAATTTGTTTATTATTTACGTACATACTTACTAAGCTATATGCTTACTCCCCTCTCTTTTCCCTTGTTTTATAGTGTCACCAAGCTAGCTCGGGATTCGGAGATCCATCCACACTATCAGCACTCTTTTCGTATTTTGAAATCAATATTTTGAATTATGGCATGTATAGAGGACTTGGTTATTTTGTTATGTGTCATAATTGATTTGGCCTAAAATGTTGGCCTATGTTATTTGATAGTTCATTTTGTATAAGGCCATTGATGTTGGCTATTATTGATCAAGTTATATGTTTATGATGATGCAGTTTATGAGATACGTGACTAGGTTGAATGAGTGTGTGATGAAAATTGAAAAGTTTTAAATATGGATTTAAATTTTATGTCTCGGTTTAGTACGACTGTATATGTTTTGTTTCGGTAATGCCTCGTACCCTGTTCCAGCGTCGAACACGGGTAAGGGGTGTTACATTTTAGTGGTATCAGAGCTATGGTTTAGTCGATTCTCAGACTAACGTAGAGTACGTGAGTCTTGCTATACATGTCATATTACTACCTGTGATAGTGTGATATCTCCCGACTCTGACGAGAACTGTCTTGCTGAGATAGAGATACTTTCCAACTGAGCTATTTTCAATAGTATTAAAAGTGATATTGAGATATTTGAAATGTGTTTATGATGAGACGGAACTTAAAAAGGTATGAATAGAAGTTCATGATATGTATGTGATAATGTACGGAATGAGATAACCATAAGTTGAGAAATGTGGAAACGTGAATGAAATGAAAGTTTATATTGTGATAAGCTTATCTATGTTTTTGTGGCATTCATATGGTGTTATTTGCCTGACTTGTTTGATTAAATGCTATGAGTAAACTTACTCAAAATTCATGGAATGCATGTTTAAGTACACTTGTTTGAAAAGGATAATTGAAAAGGTCGTGTAACATAAATATGTATGTTAATTTTTTTGAGGTGAATTATGTAATTGTGATGATATAATGTTGATGATGAATGCTAAGTCATATGTGTGTATTTATGAGAGTCAAGTTAGAGGCTTTATGACCTCACCCCCTTACCAATGTGGTATTTATGACGAAATTTCACAAGATTTAAGTTGAATAAGTCCATAAGTGTGAAACTAAAGAGTTCAGTGGTGAAATAATTAGTAATGTATACAGAGATTAGAATAGTTTGGAAAGTGAAAACAGCTTTGGAAGAAATATAAGAATGTTTTAAATATTACACAGATTATGCAATGTCACGGATAAAGAAGAAGCTAGTCTTGGCTATTCGACTCAATTGAGTATGAAGTCTAAAGATATGTTTGCTGAAATTTCTCCCGAATTGGTTTTCGTTAGTGAGTAGAATAATAGGGTTTCATGATGACAGAATTAATCAGAAAAATGATGTTTGAGTTATAAAGATGTCTGTGTGTAATAGTTATGATTGAATAAATTATGATGACCTTTCTGGGTGGTCCATATATTCAATTATCCTCAAGAGTTTATATGATCGTTCTCTTTCTAATGAAAATCTCATTGTATGAGTATACTGGCTGACTCTAATGTTAGATGAAAGCAATGTGGGTCTGTTTGAATTATAACCGACATTTCCTTGTTTCTCCGAGATTCTATTCTATTATGTTGGAATAAAGTCTATGGTAAAAATTTATGTGGGACTATTCTTCTGTTTTTACTGGATATTATTCTGTCTTATATATAAATATTTGGAAAGTGTATTATCTCTGTTACAAAGGAAGTCCAGAGCTGGTAAGCAGTGTTTTTCTTCTGGTTTTCTCTGAGGAATCATCAGGATCTTTATTATTTTCTTATGAGTTATGTTATCGGATTTCCGGTATGTATCGTATCTTGGATTTCCTTATCTTGGTTTTCCTATCATTCATACTTCGTAAATTATTAATCATGGCTCACTTTTGAAGTGTGTTCTGTGACTTGTGATGAATATGTTTATTATGATTGTATTTCTGGATTCGATAATAGTAATGTGGTGATTCTGGTATCAGGATTTCCCTAATTTTCGTGAAAGGGTTTGACATCGGCAAGAGCGTAAATGGTGAAAGCACAAGCTCAAATTGTATGGTGGTTTTTCTTTTCTCAGGTAAGTTTGACTACGGTCAATGAGTTAAATCAGGATATTTATTTCCTCGAGCTAATACGGTTGAAAAGATATTTGATTAGCATGTTAAGAGAATTTTGAAATATTGGGAGTTTGAGCTGTTTTCTCGGTATGAAGAAAAGAGTACCTTGATATGTTATTATTAGATATTTGAAATCAACTCAGTTGTTTTTATTAGAGTGAACTGATTTGTTAAGATGTGATTTGAGTTATATGTATTTAAGCATGTCCTCAGCTAAGAGAATAAATTCTGTGCATTCACGAGTATGAAGACAGACAGTCGGAATGAAAAATCTATATTTTAGAAAGTATGATATAGAGATATACTTATTGGATTACTTTAACCGAATGATGGTATTACGAGATAAAGCTATTCCGATTGATAACGTTATCGCAGTTGTGAAAATTTGAATGGTCTTTTGCTTTTTAGCAAAGTTGAAAACAGTTGAAAGTATAATTAATCGAAGCTCTAGTTCTGAGTTCAGTCTAAATTGAGAAAAGAATTGGCGACTTTTCAGTGATGTACTATTGAACAGATTGGAATATGTTTTAATACAAAAATGTAAAATGATGGTTTGTATGTTCAGACGATTAAAGTCACATTAAAAAGAACTATTCGACTAGTGATTTAAAGACGACCACATTTATGTCTGTGTTGTGAGTTTGATGATATCATATGTTCGACGGAAAATGTCATATGCTTCCTGATCCTAATGGTTTAAAGTAGCTAATGTTACAGAAAAAGATCTGAAGTTTAAAACATTGTCAATGGATTTAGATATTGAAAGATTTCGAGAAATTATCGATCAATCTCTGAGAAAGCAGTTATAGTTACAGATGCCTGGATGGAAAATCTTTATTTATTTTTGTGAGTACTGGTTACTTGATTGATCTTATTTGATGATGGTGTAATTTTAGCTATATTAAATGCTAAAGCGAGGTTTTCTTTGCGAAACTGAGAAGCTCAGAAATGTGATAGTGAATGGTAATCTAAATGAGTTCAGAGTGAGTTTACTTCTGATGTTGAATTTCAGGTTGGACATGATTCCTGTTATTATTGTTATTTCGAGATAGAATTTGCGTATTGATGAATCTAGAACTTATGCAGAAGTTTTTGTACGAGGCTCAGTAGTAACACGTCTGTTCATCCAAGAGTAATAAAATGTGCAGTTATATAAAGTAGATGTGCTAGTGATTGCGTATGTTACATGATATTTTTGGATCCGTATTTAGATGACGATATGTTAACAGATAAAACTAGAAAATCAAGTGTATCTAGGACTAATACAGTCAGTGATTGTACGAGAGTGATAATGAGATAGAGTTACCATAGATTTCGTATCTGGATTTCCTTTATTTCCGAAAAGGAAGATGTTATTTGAATTTTGATTGATTGTTTGACAAAATCCGCATGATTGTTCCAGTAAGTCCGAGTCCTTATTTGACAGATCAGCTGAGTATATGTGTTCTCGAGAGAGTAATTTAGATCTTTGACTATATGTTCCGGCACTGTGTGCTAAAGTTCAAAAGTTATTGGAAAGAGATATACGAAGTTAAATTGATTTGTGATTCTGGGAAATTAGTGAAAGTGATTCATGAAAGTTGAAAGCGACTTCAGGCTGACAAAAGTGATATACAGATTTGAAAGTTTAAGATTTTGGATATTAGATCCGACGACAGAGTGTTTCTGGAAGTATTGCTCTCGAATAAGATTCTTCAATGTGGTAGAGAAAACTATGAGAATGATACTTTATCTCTTTTCTGGTAAGATTTTCGGGGACGAAAATCCCTAAAGGGGGGAGAGTTGTAACAGCCCGATTTTAGGTCTAGTCAGAACAGTGGTTTCGGGACCACAAATCTAACATAGTAAAGTTTATTTTTATTATATTTTTATGGTCTACAATTTTATGAAATCGTTTTGTGAAAATTTCATTCGAAAATTTTGACGTTTGGGCACTCAATTTAGTCAAAAGGACTAAATTGTAAAAAGTGAAAAAGTTGAGTTCTACATGCTAGAGGTTCCCAATTGTTATGAAATTTTAAATTGGAGGTCCTTATATGGTAATTAGACCATTGGTTAACTTGGTGGAGAAAAATGGACATGGTTAGGCATGTTTCCAAAGTTTTTCATTAAGGGCATTTTGGTCATTTAGTTATTTAGTTATTAAAATGAATTAAAAACAAAATTAAAAGCCAATTTTTGTCCATCTTCAACCCCATGGCCAAATTTCAGAAGGGGAAACCATGGCTATGGTTTTTCAAGCTTCCAAGCTCGATTGTAAGTCTGTTCTAGCCCCGTTTTTAATGATTTTTACGTTTTTGAAATCCTCGTAATAAGATCTATCTATTTCTACCATTTATTTGAGATATGATGAAGGTATAGGGTTTGACCCATGTTAGAAATTTGTGTATTTTGATCTATAGTGGTAGATTATACATGTTTGATGTGTGAGAAACGACTTTTACTAAGTGATTTTCGGTGAAATTGTCAAAAAGGACTAGTTTGTAAAAAAGTTGTAAAATGTGTGTAAGTGTGTGAATAAATGGAAATTGTGGACTGCTATAGTTATGAAAATGGTTCGTATAGGCTTAAAATGCAAGGAAATTGAATAAAAATTATTTTACAAGCATAGGGGCAAAATTGAAATTTTGTGAAACATTAGGGGCAAAATTGTAATTTTTGCCATAAAATGTTTTTGGTCTGATTTGAATAATGTGAGCATTGAATAAGTCAAATGTGTTATTATAGATCAAGAAATACGTGGAATTGACCTTGATCGGGGAAAGGAAAAGATTATGGACTAAATTGTAAAATTATTATATTTTGCACTGAGGTAAGTTTGTATGTAAATAATACATCGTTTTTATTTACGTTTTAATATTTTATTATATTATATGAGATATGGTTGAATATGGAGTAATTATTTGATGTAAATTATAAATTGTGATTGATTATGGATGAATTGGTAAAATGTTGAAAAGTGAGAATTCTGCTAAACCTTCTAATAGAAAAGATACAAATGAGGTAGCTAGGTCACATGTGTGGTACTAAGTGTAGGCCACTATGTGTACAAGAGAGCTACGAGATGGTTTTAGGTCACGTGTGTAGTACTAAGTGCAGGCTACTACATGTACCAGACGGATAGGTCGTATGTGTAGTACTAAGTGCAGGCTACTATGCATACCCGATAGTTTCAATCACATGTGTGGTACTAAGTGCAGGCTACTATGTGTAAGTGATGGTTTTGGTCACATGTGTAGTACTAAGTGCAGGCTACTATGTGCACCAAATAGCTTCGGCTACAAGGGTGGTACTATGTGCAGGCCACCGTGTATCTGTTATTATTCCGATGAGTTCAACGGGAAATTGACTAAGTGAAAATACATGTGATCATGTAATGACTAAGCGTAATTGAATATGGCTATGTGATGGATAAGTGCAGGTACAAGTGTGAAAATTTATGAACAATGTGCTCGATATTTGAGCGAACCTTCGGTAAGATGAAATGGAGTAAGTGAAATCATAAAAGAGTAAATTTAGCAACAAAATAGTTTTGGACAGCAGCAGTTGTGTGAATTTGAAAAATCACAAAAAATGGTGGAAATAAAATTAGAGGTTGAATAAGATATGAAATTAAAGATGAATGAGTATATTTTCGCATAAAAGAAAAGGTGTAAGCGAAAGAATTTCATATTCTGATATATTTGAATTTTTGTGAGACAAGGTCAGAATGATTTTGAAATCTCCTATTTCGAATTTGGAAAATCATTAAGCATTTTATAAAAATAATTGTGGTTTATAATTTATATGCTTAAATTTATTAACGAGTCTACTTTCAAGAGAAACAAACAGAAACATTATCCAAATTCTGTACGATGAGATAATTAATTTTTAGTGCAGAGGGGCGGAACTATCAGACAATGAAACAGGGGAAACTTTAAAGAATAAACTGTACTTATTGGCTAAACCAAAAATTCTGAATATTTTTTCATAAGGATATATGTGAGTCTAGTTTTGGGGAAAATTAGCGGATCTTAATTTGGAGTTCCGTAGCTCTAGATAAAAATAATTTAGTTACTATGACTCGAATAAATAGCTTGTTTGAACTTGAATAAATAATGAATCTATGTGTAGTTATGATTGTATTAATTTGAAAGCATGTTAGTAATTTGTTTATTATTTACATACTTACTTACTAAGTTATATGCTTACCCTCCTCTCTTTTCCCTTGTTTTATAGTGTCACCAAGTTAGCTTGGGATTCGGAGATCGTCGGAGATCCATCCACACTATCAACACTCTTTTGGTATTTTGAAATCAATATTTTGAATTATGGCACGTATAGAGGACTTGGTTATTTTGTTATGTGTCATAATTGATTTGGCCTAAAATGTTGGCCTATGTTATTTGATAGTTCATTTTGTATAAGGCCATTGATGTTGGCTATTATTGATCAAGTTATATGTTTATGATGATGCAATTTATGAGATACGTGACTAGCTTGAATGAGTGTGTGTTGAAAATTGAAAAGTTTTAAATTTGGATGTAAATTTTATGTCTCGGTTTAGTACGACTGTATATGTTTTGTTTTGGTAATGCATCGTACCCTATTTCGGTGTCGAACACGGGTAAGGGGTGTTACAAAAATAGTTTGGGAACAATCCAGGACTAATTTGAATCAAAATAGAAAAAAATATGCAAAAATTTAAAAATTTTAGAAACAAGGGTCACACGGCCTTGTGGCCAGGCTTTGTGGAATAACCCAAGTCATGTGGCTTCACACATAGCCGTGTGGCTTCCCCATACGCCCGTGTGGCCAAACCGTGCAACTAACCCTGACCGTATGAAAAATCCTGCACCTAAAAATTAATAAGACACATGGCCGTATGGCCAGACCGTGTGGAAATGCCCAGGCCGTGTATTCCTTAAAAAGCTTCTAAAATAAGGCAAACTTTCATCCAACACTTAGGTTCCAAGCCAAATCAAAATCAACCATTTCCCTACTTTAAAAACACATTTAAACAAGCCTAAAACATGCCAAAACAATCAACCTATAGGTTCTTAACCAATATTCCATTCAAAGGCACCTCAACTTAAAACAATTTACTATCACTCCATAGCCTAAGCTTATTTCACTGCACCCATAAACATTTCAACCATTTACAAAGCTTTACAAGTCCACCACAAAACATAATCTCCAAAAGATATGACCAAACCAAGTGGACCAAGTAACATATTCTTGACACCTATTACATATGAGCCTTATACATGCCATTCATAACCATAGCCAAAATGTTCAAAAAATACAAAAATGATCGACAAATAGTGTGATAGGGCTCCAACAAAATTCCAACCGAATGAGCTTTCTGATGATCTACAAAATAGAAGAACAACAACTACGTAAGAATATAATAGTTAATAAGTTCGTATAAAGAAACTTAGAATTATTGTTCCTTAACATTAAATCATTCAATTATACTCATTAAATCATATAGCACTTGCCTTTCCTAACACCACAATTCACATCATTAGTATATATATTAACAATACATCCTCTATGAACATGGTATACAACATGAATTGTTTATAATTACTCATATTGCATCACATATGTGATTAGTGCTCTTTTCCATGCATTATTAAAGCTCACCTTACTATTTCGCACGGTCATTGTTATCCATAATTCCATATATAAGCTTTTCCATTCCTTTACTTACCCATTGAACCGTATAGAATAACATCGGGAATACCTTTCCATAGAACCATAGCCTTTTTAATAATGCTCACACAAGCTATGAAATGGGCCTGCTCACATGAGCTGTGGGTCGGGACGTTAGCTACATGATGCTGCTCACACGAGCTGTGGAGAATACGCAACAAATATAGGACCTCACCAGCACCCGAGACATATAATCCCTAATAACATGTCATTTGTATCCTAAACATTCTTAAGGTTCAAATGGGATTATAAATCGTCGAGTATACAAGTCATCATATTATTACCAAATCAATTATTTTTCACATAAAATTAACTAAAAATTAATCTATCAATAATTAATAAGCATATATCGCATACGAATTTACCTCGATTACAACGGTTGTATTAACAAAGTTAAGAACTGCTCTGAAACTTTTGTCTTTCCCCGTTTCATATCCGGTTGATTCTTTTCTTGATCTAAATAGTAATTTAATTCAATTAAATATTTCAAAAAATATAAAATCATTAAATTTAATTTATTATTCACTTTAATATGAAGTTACAAAATTATCCCTAACATTTTAAATTTATACCATTTAGTCCTTGAACCCAATGTAGCAGCCCGTTTTCAGTGAAATCAGAACAGTGGTTTTGGGACCACAAATCTGATGAGTAAATTATTATTTTTTTATTATTTTAAGGTCTATGGAATTATAGTAAGGTCTTATTAAAATTTCATTAAGAAATTTTGATGTTTGCATGATTAATTAAGTGAAAAGGACTAAATCGAAAAAGGTGTAAAAGTTAAGTTCTATTAGTTAAAAGGGTCAAATGGCTATGAAATCTTAAACTAAAGGACTTGAATGGTAAATAGACCAATTGAGGTGATATTGGATGTTTATGGACATGGTTTTAGTGAAATTTTTATAATTTTTAAAGGACAAAAAGATAAATGAGTAAATAAAGCTAAAATAGCCTAAGAAAATGCATTCATCTTCTTCATTTTCACACTACACAATCAAAATTCACAATTGAAGGATAGGGCTAGGTTCAGTCAAGCTTCCTTTGGTGCATGTTAGTGATTCTGAGCCCCGTTTTTAATGAATTTTATGTTTTCGAGTTCGTTTTAGCTTAATCTAGCTAGCCCGAGGGTCAATTCATAAAACTGTTAAAGGTTCAGGGTTATGCCATGGATGTTTTTGAGTAGGTAGTGATGTTAAATGATAGATTATGAAACTTTTTTTGAAAAATAAACAAGTTTTGTGAAATGATTTTTGATGAAAATGACATTTAGGGACTAATTTGTTAAAGCTATAAATTCTAGGGTTTTATTGTGAAATGGTGGTGAATGTGAGTTGTTTCAAGGTCCCTTGCATGTTAGATTAACATGGATTTAGATTAAAATAATTAGATTTTAAGTTAATAACTTAAGGACTAAATGGTAAAAAAATTAAAATGTTAGGGGTAAATTGGTAATTTTACATAAATGTGAATTATGGGTTGAATTGAATGTTTGAGATTAATTCAAGTACTTAATTGAATATAATTATCTATTTAGATCAAGATAAATCGCGTACAGACTTAGGTCGAGGTAAAGCAAAAGCTTTAGATTAGTTCGACCAAACTACTACGCCCCTAGTCATCGAGATAAGTTTGTATGAACATTTATTGTGTTATTGTTACTTAAATTGAATGTTTTGCTATGTTGCTCTTAAATTAAATGGATCGATATATATATATATATATATATAAACATATCAATGTTATGATGAATTGACGATTATCAAGTCCCTGTTGAACCTTAGGAATTCTTAGGATACGTATGACATGTCATTAGGGATTTCATGTTTCAGGTGCTGGTCTTGAATGTCCTACTGATGGCTGAGGTCCTACATTTTTTGTGAATTCTCCACAGCTTGTGTGAGCAGCAACGTGTAGCTTACATTCTGACCCACAGCTAGTGTGAGCAGGCCTATTTCACAGCTCGCGTGAGCAATGATGTAAAGGAAAGGTTACAGTTATATGTAAAGGCACACTTCATGTGAGCTTTCCCGATTATCCGATGAAATTCTAGATGGTTCAACGGGCAAGAAAAGAAATGGAAATGGTAAGGTTTCAAATGGAATTAAGCACAATCTTATGGTAAGAGTGCATGAATTAAATGATGTATTTTATATGGAAAATGACTTATCTTATGGATAGTTCATTTGAATTATGTACAAGTGTGCTAACTTGTGTATTGGTGGTGATGTATAGGCTTATGCCAAGTTTATGGTTTGGATTATATTACACTTATGCTTTATATTATGTAAATCAAATGGTAAGTTATGTTTTGATTTATATGAGCTTACTAAGCATTAATTGCTTACGTAGTTTCTTTCTTATGTTTTATAGATTATCAGAAGCTCGATTTGATTGGAAGCTCATTGGAGATCTATCACACTATCCAGCAAACATTTCGGTAGTTTTTGAACGTTGTGGCCAAGGTTTATAATGGCATGTATAGGATGAATTGTAATGGTACTTTGATGAATGTTAAGTTGGTGTTTTTGTAACACCCCTTACCCGAGACCATTTCCGGAGTCGAGCATGAGGCATTACTAGACTTAACTTACTAGTTCGGGGCATAAAAAATGAAACTGTCCATCTGCGTCATGTTCACTGAATTGACTATAACTTGAGTTGCAAAACTCAAAATTTAGATCCGTAAATTTTACCTGAAACTAGACTCATATATATTCTTACTATAATTTTTCTAGAATTTTTGGTCTGGCCAATTAGTACAGTTTATTAGTTAAAGTCTTCCCTGTTACACTGACCGACAGTTCTGACCCCTCTGCACTAAAAATCAATTATCTCATAATATACAACTCTTTTGCATGTTCCGTTTCTTTCATATAAAAATAGACTCAATAAGATTTAATTCTATATCTCATACACACCTTAATTCCATTTATACTATTCTTAGTGATTTTTCAAAATCACGTCACAGTTGCTGTCCAAAACTGTTCCCCTGCAGATTTTTACTCTTTCATAATTTCTTTGTAATAATTATCATCTAGGCATACATAACATCCAAAACATGTTCTTAATTAACCATTTTAATGGCTAATCATTATCAAGAATTTAAAAGCCAATCTTAAGCCATATCATAAGGTCATACAAACAAAATGGCTAAGTCCCTATACATGCCATAACTTAAAACGTTGGAGTCACAAAATACCGAAATAATCCTTTGATAGTGTGTAACGATCTCTGACGTCCTTTCGATCCCCGAGTTGGCTTGTAATACTATAAAAAGAGAGAAAGGAATGGGAGTAAGCATAAAGCTTAGTAAGTTTACATGTAAATAAATAATTACATTCTTAATGAATTATCTTATTCTTTTCTTATCAAGACCATTTAAGCTTTTAACTCAATATACTTAAACTTTGCATTCTTACCTGTACCTTTTTTAACATGAACTTGTCTTACCTTTCCTTTGATATACTCTTTGAATTTTCCGTTGAACCACTTGGAATACTAAGGATACGCGGGTACCTTTCCTTTTGAAACTTAACCATTGCCATGTCTTGACATGGTATTACGTGGTATCCTTGCCTTATGAACTCACCATTGCCATGTCTTGACATGGTCTTACGTGGTATCCTTGCCTTATGAACTCACCAATGCCATGCCTTGGCATGGTCTTACATGGGACCTTTGCCTTATAGTAACTTATCAATGCCATGTCTTGACATGGTCTTACAAGATTTCCTTAAACCCTAATGTCATGACATTTGTATCCTACACATTCCTAAGGTTCAACCGGAACTTTCTGAGATAGCTTTTCCGTCAATTCATACTTGAGTCTTTAAATGATAAATTTATAGAATAAATATGTAAATGTTGGAATTTAATAGTATTGAATGTAAAATAATAAAATATTGCATTTATTTACCGCAAACTTACCTCGAAATAAAATACGATCAACTATATCGATTTAGTCCACTATCTTTTTCTTTCCCCGGTCTAACTCCGGATTTCGTTCCTCTTGATCTATAATAGAAAATTTAGCTTATTTAATACTCACATTTATTAAAACAGTCCTTAACTCTAACTTTGGAAAAATTACGATTTTGTCCCTAAACTTTTACATATTTACACATTTTCCCCAAAGCTCAGAAATTAAAATTTATCCCTTATTCTTATGTTTTATGACATGCTGATCATTTTTCCCTTCTATGAAAACATCAAATTCTCACTCTAACATGTACTTATGAACATTAGGTATTTTTACCGATTAAGCCGTTTTACTCGTTTTCTCTTAAAACCACTTAGCAAAAGTTGTTTAACATAATTTTAGACTTCATATTCTATCATAAAACATCAAAATAAACACATTTCACCTATGGGTACTTTTCCAAATATGAACCCTAGCATGAATTATTGATAGAATAAGCTAAACCGAGCTACCGGGGCTTCAAAAAAGTAAAGAACATTAAAAACGGGGCTTGGAATCACTTACTATGGAGCTTGGAAGCTTGAAACAAACCCTAGCTATGGTGAACCCTTGAAAATTCGGCCTAATGAAGAAGATGAGCATATTTTGCCATCTGTTTCCCTTTTAATTTCTTTTTATTACCAAATGACTAAATTACCCTTCATTAAAAACTTTGGTTCTTTCTACCTATATATGTCCATTCTTGTCCATGAAAGCCTAATGGTATAATTACCATTTAAGGACCTCTACTTCAATTATGCTCTTCAATTAAATCCTTTAACATTTAGTGTAACACCCCAAACCCGGTCAGTACACCACGACCGAATCTGGTATGTTACGGGGAAAATTTTGAAGACCCAGGAATTTGAAAGCTTAGTTTACAAGTAAGTTTTTATCTTTTAGAAGGCCGAGAAATTCCTTTTTGTTACTTAAAAACATTTTGAACTTAGTGTGGAAGATCACAGGTTTAGAAAATATTTGAGTTGCATTCATTTAAAGATTTTAATGTGATACCCGTTGGTAAAGTTTAAAACATATCGCTTTGTAGTCTTGAAAACCGTTTCATTCCAATTTTAATCCATTATTAACCCAGTAATTTTATTAAGGCTAAATTGAAATCAAATTATAAGCATATAAATAATCAAAGCATAATTTTAAAAGGCCATTTACAATCCCAACAAAACCAAATGAAAATAAATGTAATAAAGTACCAAGTGCTTAAATCGAAGGCAAAACCGACTTTATTCATGGCATGGTAACCTCGAGTCCACCTTACCCATGTCCGCGATCTAAGTGTCACCTGAAATGATAAGGGAGAAGGTGAGTCACAAGACTCAGTGCATAAATCCCCCTCCCGATTATTACAACATACTAACACACACAATACAGAGCAATGTCATTAATGCACCCAATCCTAGCCATCCACAACACCTTTTCTACCCCATGTGGTACCAAACCACCGGTGGTGCCAAACCACCGTGACCCAAAGTCACGATATCCATAAGTGTGGTGCCAAACCACCGGTGACCCAAAGTCAAGAAGAATCCAATGATGGGGCCAACCCATCGTGGTGATACCAAATCACCGGGCGACGATCCCATATCTCAAAAGTGGGGCCAACCCACGGTGGTGTTAACCACAGGGACGAGTCGCTATGAGGTGCCAAACCTCTGGTGTCCCAAAGACACAGATGTGATACCAAATCACTGGTGACCGAAGTCACGAATCAAGTGATGGGGCCAACCCATCGTGTGATACCAAATCACCGTGTCAATCCCAGATTATCAATCGTGGGGCCAACCCACTGTGGTGCTAAGCCACTAGGACGAGACGCTATGAGGTGCCAAACCTCTGGTGACCCAAAGTCACAAAATAATCTGTGGTACCAAACCACTGGAGGTGCCAAACCTCTGGAGTCCCAAAGACACGGATATCATATTCCCCCTCCTCTCATATCACCCATTATCATACCGACTCATGTAAAGTATGCAAATCATGCAAATCATGCTACATGTTCAATGTTGCATCTCATAACACATACATCATAGGTCATGATCTCAAGTATATCAACAATAGAACTCGTAATGAAACGGACTTACCCGAATCCGTGCACATACCCAATCGGTTATCATATCAATCAACCACACTGTTTTGGCCTTATTAAACAATCATATTATTAAGCATATTACTAAGCAAATAGTGTGTTAGTTTACACACCTGCTAAAACGCAAGCCTTAATCCCAAGGAACCGATCTAAGACCCTCGATTATCTTGCTCCTACAATCGGCCACATATGAGATTAGCACCTAGGCCATTCGGCCAAAACCATAAAACCAAAGGGGTTAACGTTTGAACCCTTACCTTACACTTGATTTGGTTTTCCACCAAATCCCGAACCAAACGATGGTTCTTCTTTATGCACACGGCACGCCCTATTAAGAGGAAAGATTAATCCTTTGAAACTTTGACTTAACGAAACTAAAAGAGTGGACTAAAAGAACCAACCCTTACCACCACTTACCAATTGATTAACAGAGGAAGACGGCTCCTCTTGCTTGCTTCCAAAATCCTGGATGCCCTATGATAAAATCGATTCCAACACAAAAGATTAACTCCTATCAACAAAGGCCAAAATCGGCTCTTAACCAAACTAAAATTGACAAAGAACAAAGGAGAAGAGAAATGAACATTCGGCCAACCACTTACCTTGCTCTAAACCCGATTGGACACCACACACAAGAGAGATCACACCACACCAATATTCGGCCAAGGTGAAACTAATAGGAGAGGGGAAGTTTCGGCAACAAGGGGAGAAGATACGGCTAGAGTCTTGAAGGTAGAAACAAAAGAAATGTGATTCAAGGAGAAAAGAGAAATCGACAATGGGAGATTAGAAGTGGAAGAGGGATGGTTCGGCTAAGAACAAAAGAAAAGAAGTAAACAAAATAAGGTTTAGGGATTCAAGAGAACATTCATTACTAGCAAAATTTAGGAGAAAAAGTGTTAATTTTCTAAAGTATAGGTTGCTTGGGGTTTTGGTTTCAAGGAAGAAAATGAGAGAACTTAGTTTGCAAAATTTGGTTAGGTGCACTAGACTAAAGTTGACCTAAAAACACCAAAATGCATTCGGCACTCCCCACTTATTCACCTACCAAACCGGCCACTCCCATGAAGACTCCAACATTCGGCCACTACCTCCAAACACTCCCAACCACTAATTCAAACTAGTTTGAACTAGTCAACCTCCACAATTTACTCTCCACCCACCATTTGAACAATTTGACTTAGTCTATGGCGAGTTTGAACCGCCCACAACTTCTTCTTCTCCTCTCCACCACAAAATGGAAGCAAAAATATGAGACTTCGCAGCTTGAACACAGACCTCCTTCCCCCCGCAAGTGATGCCAAACCCAAGCTCCAAGTGGCGCCTAACTTGCCACTCTACTAGCTCAATTCTTGTGCTAACATTCTCCTAAAAATATTTATAAACCCCACTCACTCACTCCCTCACCTAAAGCTTAAAACTAAAGTTTCCCCAACCACTCAAAGCTTACACCAAGCTTACAACTAAGCCCCAAAACAATTGAAACACAACATTGCAGGCCAAATACATGCAAACAATGCAATACTCAAAATAGCCCCTAACCCGGGATATTACGGTTCTACCCCTTAAAAATAATTTCTACCTCGAAATTACCCGGTCAAAAGAGTTGAGGGTATTCTCGCCTCATCATATCCTCTGGTTCCCACGTAGCTTCTTCTACGCCATGATTCCGCCATAGCACCTTTACCAAAGGAACCGACTTTCTACGCAGTAACCTTCACATCTCGGTCTAGAATCGCACCGGTTCTTCCTCCATGGTCAAATCTGGATTTACCTCGATCTCTCCACCGCTACGACATGTGATGGATCCGAACGATAGCGCCTAAGCATCAAAACGTGAAATACGTCGTGAATCGACTTAGCTCGATGGTAACTCAAGCCGATAAGCTATTGGTCCCACTCGACTCGCATGCACTTATACGCCCAATAAACCTCGGACTTAACTTGCCCTTCTTTCCGAACCTCAACACTTTCTTCCATGGCGAGACCTTCGAAAAACTTGATCTCCCACAAAGAAATTCTATATCTCTCCGCTCGAGATCGGCATAAGACTTCGCCGTCCGGCCTCCTTTCAATCGAGCTCAATCAACTTAACCTTGTCTTCGCCTCAGTAACCAACTCTGTCCCAACAACCGACGCTCACCCAACTCCGTCCAACATGTAGGTGAGCGACACCTCCTACCATACAACGCCTCATATGGTGCCATCTTGATACTTGCTTGATAACTATCATTGTAGGCGAACTCGGCTAATGGCGTAAACTCCTCCCAACTACCTCAAGTCCAAAACACGACCTCTCAAAGATATCCTCTAAGATTTGTATAACCCTCTCCGATCGCCTGCCGATCAGGGGTGAAATGCCGTCTTTGAAATCTAACTGCACTCTGCATCCTCGATGCAACGCTTTCGAACCTTGATGTAAATCGATCCCTATCCGAGATGATCGATCATCGCACACCGTGCGGCCTCACTATCTCGACACATACGGCTTTCGCCAACCTCTGAAGGGAGTAATCGACCCTCACCGGAATAAAATGAGTGATTTAGTCGACGATCCACAATTACCCAAACCGAGTCCTTCTTGCTCGGCGTAAGAGGTAATCCACCGACAAAATCCATATTTATCCTTTCCCATTTCCACTGGGGAATCTTCACCGGCCAAAAGCAACCCCGACGGCAAATCGATGTTCACCTTGACTGTGACATGTCGACACTTTCCAACAAACTCGCTCACTTCTCTCTTGCACTGCCACCAAAATCGCTTCTTAGATCCCTATACATCTTGCTACCTCCGGGATGCATAGCGTGCGGCCCGCTATGGGCGCCTCTGAAGAATCCTCCGCCTTAACTCGATATCTTTCGGCATACAAGCTCTCCCTTGAAAACACACGGACACCCCATCACTAGACATATTGTAACCTTCCAAACCACCATCCTCGCACTTGCAACCTCCGCGCATTCGTAACCTCATCCACTAATCGTTTCTCCCGATCCGCGCAACCCAAGTAGGCTTAACTCGCAGCTCTGCTAGAATACTTCCGCTCGCCATACAAACTCAAATGGGCAAACATCGCTCTCAAATCCGATACAACCTTACGGCTCACGCGCGTGCGCCACCACGTTAGCCTTGCCCTGATGATATTCAATCGAATAGTCGTAGTCCTTGAGCAACTCAATCCATCCGTGCCGCCTCAAATTCAAATCTTTCGAGTCAAAAGGTACTTGCACCCTTATGATCTGTGTAGACCGCCGATCTCTCTCGCATAAGTAGTGCCTCCAAATTTTCAAGGCGAAGACTACTGCCGCTAACTCCAAGTCGTAAGCGTCGGATAATTGACCTCATGTGGCCTCACCGCCTAGATGCATACGCCACAACCTTCCCTTCCTGCATCAAAGACACAACCCAATCCCATATGTGATGCATCGCAATACACTGCGAATTCCTTTCCTCGCCTCAAAGTTGAATCGAGCAGAGCCTCACCAAAAACTTCTTTAACTTGTCGAAACTCTCCTGCTGTTTCTCACCCAAACAAACGGAACTCCTTTCCTTAATGTGCTTAGTCATCGGTCTTTGCAATCAACGAAAAATCCTTCTACAAATCTTCTGGTAGTATCCTGCCAAACCTAAAAACTCCGAATCTCAACCACGCACTTAGGCGGCTTCCAATCCAAAATCGCCTCAATCTTCCGAGGATCCACCCTAATCCCCTCGGCCGACACTACATGACCCAAGAAAGTCACCTCCTAAGCCGTAACTTGCACTTACTAAACTTAGCATAAAGTCGCTTCTCCTCAAAATCTGCAGCACCACTCGCAAATGCGCATCATGCTCCTCTTCCGACCTTGAGTACACCAAGATGTCGTCGATAAAAACCACAACGAATCGATCCAAATATCTTTGGAACACCCTATTCATCATATCCATGAATGCCGCCAAGGCGTTAGTCAACCCAAACGGCATTGCCAAAAATTCGTAGTGCCCATACCGAGTACTAAAACGCCGCCTTGTGGATATCCGCCTCCTTTACCTTTAATTGGTGATACCTGCACCTTAAATCGATCTTCGAGAATACCGAAGCACCCTTCACCGATCAAACAAATCATCTATTCGTGGCAACGGATACTTGTTTTTGATCATCGACTTATTCAATTGGCGGTAATCTATGCACATTCGCATCGCATCGTCCTTCTTCTTGACAAAGAGTCATCGGCGCTCCCCAAGGTGAAACACTTGGCACGATAAAGCCTCGATCCAACAACTCCTGGATCTCGAGCCTTTAATTCCACTAATTCCTTTGGCGCCATCCTATACGGAGCAATAGACACCGCGCAGCCTCCGGGTAGCAAATCTATCCTCGAACTCCACCTCGCGATCCGGTGGCAAACCCTAAGCTCCTCTAGAAACACATCAACAAATTCCTTAACTGCTCGGACCTCCTCTCTACAAAGACTCCTTAGCCTCCAAGGCATACACATGAACTACATATGCTTTACTGACCTCTTCCCCGACCATCTTCTCACCCTTGAGAGCGAGATACCACGTTGGATAAGTAATCTCTTCTATTACCTATCATGACCACCTCATCACCCTCACCGCCTTTAGAACCATGCGCTTAGCCGCATGCGATCCAACTCGCGCTGGTGCTTAACCAACCAGTCCATCCTCGTAATCGGATCAAACTCCCCAAACGGCGGTTCCATCGGATCGACCACAAACACTACCCCTTGGAGTTCTAGGGGTACGTCTCTATATAGCTTATCTACAACTACAGAGTGACCTAGAGGGCTAATTACTGTCACCTGCCTAGAAGTAGTCTCAGAGTCTAAATCCATGGTCTCTACTATGCTACTGGCAACGTATGAATGCGTTGAACCCACATCAATCAAAGCAAAGATAAGGAGAACCAACTATCAAAAACGCATCTGCGGTTATGACGTCCGGTCGTCGCCCTCCTCTCGGCGCCTCGTTGCATACACCAACCCAGGCTGTCTTGCCTTAGAACTACCCGCACCTCTGCCCGGTGCTCCGCGGCCCCGACCAAAACCATTGCCTCCTCTGCCATTACCACAACCCCTTTGCGGTGGCGGTCCATTATTCCTGAACTGAGTACGGCCCCGACCCTCTGATCAATCCTAGCCAACTTACGCGACAAGTCTCACACGGTGATCCAATGAGCCACACTCAAAACATCCTTTTCCACCGGTCCAGCATCCTCCCCAATGAGATTTCCCACAACGGTTGCACTGTGCGGGTCCCTGATTAGTGGCAACAGACCTACCAGACTGATTTGGCCCACTCTGTCTAGCCCTTTTCTGAGGATTACCCGATGACCTAGAAGATCCAAAACTCCTCTTATGTCTGTTCCTATCCATGTTTTGCCTCACAGACTCCTTCACTCCTTCGGCTACCTTAGCCTTCTCAACTAGGACGGCAAACTCACGCTCCTGCTGTGGAGCAATCAGCAGTCTTAATTCATCTCTCAGACCATCCTCAAATCGAACACACCTCTCGTGTTCAGTAGCCACAATGCCCCTAGCATACCTACTCAGTCTCAAGAATTCGCCTCAGTACTCGACACTGCACTTGCTCCTCGAACCACCTCGAAATGCTTTTCGTTGCTCATCAATGTAGCTAGATCCAATGTACTTTTTCGATATGCACCTTGAAATAATCCCAAGTAAGATCCTCTACTACAAAGATCGTCTCCGAACCGAGCCACCACTGGTATGACTCATCCCGAAGAAGCGATACTACCCCTTTCGACTTCTCATCAAGGTGAAGTCCGATCATCCATGATCCGCTCCGTCGCCTCAGCCAATACTCACCGTGTCTTTGGAGCAACACTGAAACACCTCGAAATACTTTCGCCCCATTTACTCGGAGTCGCTCGGCCACATTTCCGAACACTGCGCTCCCACCTACTCCAACTACCCTTTCCGGACTTTCGCGGCATCGCTGCGACATGCGTCATCCCCTTGGTCGATCTCAAACTCACCACCTCCACTGGTGGTGGTACCGATCTCATTCTCTCGACCCCGACCAGACCCTACAGTTCGAAACCGTCATCCTACCCCGATCAAGGCCCACGTGTATTCGACCCCCGACCTCGAGTGCTCATGACTAAAATCTCGACTTATCTCGATTTAGAAGTTTCATGCATCGATACCTTTTCCACTTCGTCTTTTAAAGCAAAGTCTTATGAATATTTCTTATTAAAGAAGTTTTGTTTTCGCAAGTCCACGAGTCCTATCAATTTCAGTTTCTAAAGTAATCCACTATTGCTAGTCTTTCAATCATATCACACCCATCAATCACAAGAAATAGTAAGAGCTACCTACCTGGGCAGATTGGTGCCGGAGACTCGGTTCATGCCTTTCAAACCATATACTTTAAGCAAAACACCCAAAAACCAATATTTAACACATTTTGGGCCTCGAGCCCACAGCCGAGCTTTTGAACTTGGCTCTGATACCACAAATGTAACACCCCAAACCCGGTCAGTACACCACGGCCGAATCTGGTATGTTACGGGGAAAATTTTGAAGACCCGGGAATTTGAAAGCTTAGTTTACAAGTAAGTTTTTATCTTTTAGAAGGCCGAGAAATTCCTTTTTGTTACTTAAAAACATTTTGAACTTAGTGTGGAAGATCACAGGTTTAGAAAATATTTGAGTTGCGTTCATTTAAAGATTTTAATGTGATACCCGTCGGTAAAGTTTAAAACATATCGCTTTGTAGTCTTGAAAACCGTTTCATTCCAATTTTAATCCATTATTAACCCAGTAATTTTATTAAGGCTAAATTGAAATCAAATTATAAGCATATAAATAATCAAAGCATAATTTTAAAAGGCCATTTACAATCCCAACAAAACCAAACGAAAATAAATGTAATAAAGTACCAAGTGCTTAAATCGATGCAAAACCGACTTTATTCATGGCATGGTCACCTCGAGTCCACCGGCTCCCATGTCCGCGATCTAAGTGTCACCGAAATGATAAGGGAGAAGGTGAGTCGCAAGACTCGATGCATAAATCCCCTCCCGATTATTACAACATACTAACACACACAATACAGAGCAATGTCATTAATGCACCCAATCCTAGCTATCCACAACACCTTTTCTACCCCATGTGGTACCAAACCACCGGTGGTGCCAAACCACTCGGTGACCCAAGGTCACGATATCCATAAGTGTGGTGCCAAACCACCGGTGACCCAAAGTCACGAAGAATCCAATGATGGGGCCAACCCATCGTGTGATACCAAATCACCGGCGACGATCCCATATCTCAAAAGTGGGGCCAACCCACGGTGGTGTTAACCACGGGGGCGAGTCGCTATGAGGTGCCAAACCTCTGGTGTCCCAAAGACACGGATGTGATACCAAATCACCGGTGACCAAAGTCACGAATCAAGTGATGGGGCCAACCCATCGTGTGATACCAAATCACCGCCTCAATCCCAGATTATCAATCGTGGGGCCAACCTTTGTGGTGCTAAGCCACCGACGGGCGACGCTATGAGGTGCCAAACCTCCGTGACCCAAAGTCACAAAATAATCGTGGTACCAAACCACCGAGGTGCCAAACCTCTGTGTCCCAAAGACACGGATATCATATTCCCCTCCTCTCATATCACCCATTATCATACCGACTCATGTAAAGTATGCAAATCATGCAAATCATGCTACATGTTCAATGTTGCATCTCATAACACATACATCATAGGTCATGATCTCAAGTATATCAACAATAGAACTCGTAATGAAACGGACTTACCCGAATCCGTGCACATACCCAATCGGTTATCATATCAATTAACCATACTGTTTCGGCCTTATTAAACAATCAGATTATTAAGCATATTACTAAGCAAAGAGTGTGTTAGTTTATACACCTGCTAAAACGCAAGCCTTAATCCCAAGGAACCGATCTAAGACCCTCGATTATCTTGCTCCTACAATCGGCCACATATGAGATTAGCACCTAGGCCATTCGGCCAAAACCATAAAACCAAAGGGGTTAACGTTTGAACCCTTACCTTACACTTGATTTGGTTTTCCACCAAATTCCGAACCAAACGATGGTTCTTCTTTATGCACACGGCACACCCTATTAAGAGGAAAGATTAATCCTTTGAAACTTTGACTTAACGAAACTAAAAGAGTGGACTAAAAGAACCAACCCTTACCACCACTTACCAATCGATTAACAGAGGAAGACGGCTCCTCTTACTTGCTTCCAAAATCCTGGATGCCCTATGATAAAATCGATTCCAACACAAAAGATTAACTCCTATCAACAAAGGCCAAAATCGGCTATTAACCAAACTAAAATCGACAAAGAACAAAGGAGAAGAGAAATGAACATTCGGCCAACCACTTACCTTGCTCTAAACCCGATTGGACACCACACACAAGAGAGATCACACCACACCAATATTCGGCCAAGGTGAAACTAATAGGAGAGGGGAAGTTTCGGCAACAAGGGGAGAAGATACGGCTAGAGTCTTGAAGGTAGAAACAAAAGAAATGTGATTCAAGGAGAAAAGAGAAATCGACAATGGGAGATTAGAAGTGGAAGAGGGATGGTTAGGCTAAGAACAAAAGAAAAGAAGTAAACAAAATAAGATTTAGGGATTCAAGAGAACATTCACTACTAGCAAAATTTAGGAGAAACAAGTGTTAATTTTCTAAGCAAGTATAGGTTGCTTGGGGTTTTTGGTTTCAAGGAAGAAAAATGAGAGAACTTAGTTTGCAAAATTCGGTTAGGTGCACTAGACTAAAGTTGACCAAAAAACACCAAAATGCATTCGGCACTCCCCACTTATTCACCTACCAAAACCGGCCACTCCCCCATGAAGACTCCAACATTCGGCCACTACCTCCAAACACTCCCAACCACTAATTCAAACTAGTTTGAACTAGTCAACCTCCACAATTTACTCTCCACCCACCATTTGAACAATTTGACTTGGTCTATGGCGAGTTTGAACCGCCCACAACTTCTTCTTCTCCTGCCGTCAAAATGGAAGCAAAAATATGAGACTTCTGCGCCTTGAACACAGGACCTCCTTCCCTGCAAGTGACGCCAAACCCAAGCTCCAAGTGGCGCCTAACTTGCCACTCTACTAGCTCAATTCTTGTGCTAACATTCTCCTAAAAATATTTATAAACCCTAGCTCACTCAGCTCCCCTCACCTAAAGCTTAAAACTAAAGTTTCCCCAACCACTCAGGCTTACACCAAGCTTACAACTAAGCCCCCAAAACAATTGAAACACAACATTGCAGGCCAAATACATGCAAACAATGCAATACTCAAAATAGCCCCTAACCCGGGATATTACATTTAGAACTCATATTTATCAACTTTTGCAATTTAGTCCTAATAGGCAAATTAGACATGCAATTCATGAAATTTTCTATCGATATTCTAACACATTCATCTAATCACTCGATAAATCATAATAATTAATCGAATAAACTTTTCTATCTCGAATTCGTGGTTTCACAACCAATGTTCCATTTAGGCCCTATTTCGGGATGTTACATTTCTCCCCCTTTTAGGGATTTTCGTCCCTGAAAATCTTACCTGTAAAGAGATTTGGGTACTGTTTTCGTATAGTCTCTTCGGGCTCCTATGTAGCCTCTTCTATCCCATGCCTATTCCATAATACTTTCACAAGTTCAATACTTTTGTTCCTTAATTGCTTAACCTCCCGAGCTAGAATTTTTACCAGTTCCTCACCATAAGTCATATCTGGCTGAATCTCAACCTCTGTTTGCGAAATCACATGCGATGGATCTGAACGATAACGATGTAGCATAGACACATGAAACACATTATGAATCTTCTCTAACTCAGTCGGCAAAGCTAACCGATATGCCAATGGCCCAACTCTCTCGATCACCTCAAACGGTCCAATAAAACGGGGACTTAATTTGCCTTTCTTGCCAAATCTGAGAACTTTCTTCCAAGGGGATACTTTTAAGAATAACCTATCACCAACTTGAAATTCAATTTCTTTTATTTTCAAATCTGCATAGGATTTCTGTCTATCTGAAGTCGCTTTCAAGCAATCTCGATGACTTTTACTTTCTCTTCTGCTTCTTTGACTAGATCAACCCCAGAACTCGATTTTCCTTAAGCTCTATCCAATACAAAGGTGTGCGACATTTACGTCCATACAAAGCTTCATAAGGTGCCATCTTGATTCGATTGATAACTATTATTATAGGCAAACTCTATTAACGGCAAATATTTCTCCCAACTACCTTGAAATTCCAATACACAACATCTAAGCATATCTTCAAGTACCTGAATAACTCTTTCTGACTGACCATCAGTCTGAGGATGGAAAGCTGTACTAAAACTCAACTTTGTACCTAAAGCTTCCTGTAATTTCTTCCAAAACTGTAAAGTAAATCTCGGGTCTCTATCTGAGATAATCGATAACGGTACTCCATGTAGTCTCACAATCTCTGAAATATACAACTCAGCCAACTTGTCAAGTGAATAATCCATACAAACTGGGATAAAATGAGCCGACTTCGTTAACTTATCAATCACAACCCATACTGCATCTTTCTTTCTTGGTGTCGAAGGCAATCCTGTCATAAAATCCATAGTAACTCGGTCCCATTTCTACTCGGGAACTAATACAGGCTACAATAAACCTGAAGGTACCTGATGTTTGGCCTTTACCTGCTGACAGATCAAGCATCTAGAAACAAACTCTGATATATCTCTTTTCATTCCTATCCACCAATACATTTTCTTCAAATCATTATACATCTTTATACTACCTGGGTGAATAGACAAAGAACTACTATGTGCTTCCTGTAAGATATTTCGAATAAGCTCATCATTCTTTGGTACACATACCTTGTCTCTGAACATCAAACAACCGTTAGAACCGATCTGAAAATCAGACTCTACACCTAACTCGCACTGAACTCTTTTGGCTTGCAACTCACTATCATCCTTCTGAGCTTCACAAATTTCTTCAAGAAACATCGATTTAGCTCTCAACTCAGCTAAAATAGAACCATCATCTGATAAGGCCAAACTAGTGTGCAAAGCTCTCAATGCAAATAAAGATTTTCTACTCAAAGCATCAGCAACAACATTTGCCTTACCCGAGTGATAATCGATCACTAGCTCATAATCTTTAATCAACTCTAGCCATCTTCTTTGCCTCAAGTTCAGATCTTTCTGAGTCATCAAGTATTTCAAATTTTTATGATCAGTGAATATTCGACATTTCTCACCATACAAGTGATGTCTCCAAATTTTTAATGCAAATACAATAGCAGCTAACTCTAAATCATGTGTCAGATAATTTTTCTCATATGGTTTTAACTATCTAGAGGCATAAGCAATTACCCTTCCTTCCTGCATAAGTACACAGCCTAATCCTTTTAAGGATGCATCAATGTGAATCACAAACTCTTTACCCGGTTCTGGTTGTACTAAAACAAGAGCTTTAGTCAACAATGCCTTTAACTTGTCGAAACTCTGCTGACACTTCTCAGTCCATTCAAACTTGACATCTTTCTGTAGCAATCTTGTCAATGGAGTAGCTATCATGGAAAATCCCTCTACAAATCGTCTATAATAACTGGAAAGACCAAGAAAACTTCTGACCTTTGATACATTCCTGGGAGGATTCCAATCAACAATGGCTGAAATCTTACTCGGATCAACTCTAATACCTTCACCTGAGACAATATGTCCAAGAAAACAAACTTCCTGTAACCAGAACTCACTTTTGCTAAACTTGGCATAAAGCTGATTATCTCTCAAAATCTGTAAAACTATTCTCAAATGCTCTGCATGCTCAGTCTCATCATGAGAATAAATCAAGATGTCATCAATGAACACAACTACAAACTTGTCCAAATAAGGTCTAAAAATTTGGTTCATTAAATCCATGAAAATGGCAGGAGCATTGGTTAAGCCAAATGGCATCACAAGAAACTCATAGTGACCATACCTAGTTCGAAAAGCAGTTTTCGGAACATCTGACTCTTTAACTCGCAACTGGTAGTATCCGGATCTTAAATCTATCTTAGAGAACACAGTGGCTCCCTTCAATTGATCAAACAAATCATCTATTCTAGGCAGTGGATATTTGTTCTTGATGGTTACCTTGTTAAGCTACCGATAGTCTATGCACAATCTCATGGAACCGTCCTTCTTTTTCATAAATAACACTGGTGCTCCCCATGGTGAATAACTAGGTCTTACAAAGCCTTTATCGCTTAATTCACAGTGTTGAGCTTTCAATTCTTTCAATTCTATTGAAGCCATTCTATAAGGAGCAATAGAAATAGGTGTGGTACCTGGAATCAATTCAATACCAAACTTAATTTCTCTAATAGGAGGCAAACCTGGTAGTTCTTCCAGAAACACATCAGGAAACTCATTTACCACAGGCACTGATTCAATTTTTAACTCTGGATCTTTAGTATTCAACAAAAAAGCAAGATAAGCTTCACATCCTTTCCTCAAACATTTCTGAGCAGACATAACTGAAATCATGGTAATTGAACTACCTGACTCATCTGAATTAACCCGAAGGATTTCACCATTTTCACATTTCAACTCAATGAATTTCTTTCCACAATTCACTATCACATCATGTGAAGTTAACCAATCCATACCAAGAATCACATCAAACTCATCAAACGGCAATAGCATGAGATCGACCGGAAAACAGTAACCTCTAATCATAAAAGGGCAATTTTTACATACTTTGTTTACTAACACATGCTGACCTAATGGATTCGATACTTTAATCACAAATTTCGTAAACTCTATGGGAATATTCATACTAGGCATTAATTTCATGCAAACATAGGAATGGGTTGAACCCGGATCAATCAAAGCAATAACATTAACATCATGAAGAGAAAATGTACCCGTAATTACGTCCGGGGAGGATGCCTCTTCACGAGCACGGATAGCATAAGTCCTTGCGAGTGCTCTAACATCTGATCTCATTTTTGTATCTCTAAATGTACCTCTACTTGCCCCTACTCCTGGATTTCTCTGAGGTCTGCCTCTAACGAGGGCGTTGCCTGATCTTGCACTCGTTATTACTTCTCTTTTAACCATCTCGGGACACTCCCGAATGAAATGATCCGGTACACCACATCGAAAACAACCAATCTCAGTTGCTTGACATTGACCTGGATGACGTCGACCACATTGAGGACACTCGGGTCTATCAGGTTGAATACTGCCAACACTCGTAATCGAAGTAGTTTGAGCTTTCGGATCCATAAATCTTCTACCTCTGTTTCGGCTAGAATACCCGACTGAAAAATTAGATCTCGTAGAAAACTCTCTAGGCCTCTTGGATGTAGACTGAAATGACTTGCTCATCTGCCTTTTCTTAGTATCTTGCATCTCAATTTCAGCTTTACCCTTTCTTTTTAACAACTCCTCTGCCTTACAGGCTCGGCCAACTAAAATAACAAACTCTTTTATCTCTAGAACACCAACTGACAGTCGGATATCATCATTGAGCCCATCCTCAAATCTTTTGCACATGATAGCCTCTGTAGACACACACTCTCGAGCATAATTGCTGAGTCAGACAAATTCACATTCATACTCGGTCACAGTCATCTTACCCTGTTTTAATTCAAGGAACTCTTTTCTTTTCTGGTCAATAAACCTCTGACTTATGTATTTCTTACGGAACTCCTCTTGAAAGAAATCCCAGGTAACTCTTTCTTTCGATACTACTGACACAAGTGTCTTCCACCATTGGTACGCCAAATCTCTAAGAAGTGACACCACACACTTAATACATTCTTCCAGTGTGCAGGATAACTCATCAAAGACTCTGATAGTGTTCTCGAGCCAAAATTCAGCTTTCTCTGCATCATCATCTTTGGTAGCCCGAAACTCTTCGGCCCCTTATTTTCTGATCTTATCAACGGGTGGCTTCTCTCTTCTGACTGTATCTGTAATTGGGGAAGATACATGGGTAGTCTGAGGATCATGAGGGGGTGGAGGTCTAACGGCCGGGTTCATACGAACGAACTCAGCAAACCATTCATTCATAGCTTGGAAGAAGGCTTCTCGAGCCCCTCCTCCCTGACTAACTGTAACGGGCCTTTCACGACTATCTGGTGGCACCGTCCCTTCAGCGGGAGTGGGCGTATTACTCTCTACATCATCTGCACCAGCTCGTTCGGGATCCATAACTATAAAAGAAAAACATTTTTAAATAGTCAAGAGTCGTCACACTATCAAAATTTAAGTATGGCATGTATAGATAGACTCTTACTCATACTAAATATTCCGAGAACCAACTAAACTCTTGCTCTGATACCAATAAATGTAACACCCCTTACCCGAGACCGTTGCCGGAGTCGAGCATGAGGCATTACTAGACTTAACTTACTAGTTCGGGGCATAAAAATTGAAACTTTCCATCTGCGTCATGTTCACTAAATTGACTATAACTCGAGTTACGAAACTCAAAATTTAGATCCATAAATTTTCCCTGAAACTAGACTCATATATCTTCTTACTATAATTTTTCCAGAATTTTTGGTGTGGCCAGTTAGTACAGTTTATTAGTTAAAGTCTTCCCTGTTACACTGACCGACAGTTCTGACCCCTCTGCACTAAAAATCAATTATCTCATAATATACAACTCTTTTGCATGCTCCGTTTCTTTCATATAAAAATAGACTCAATAAGATTTAATTATATATCTCATACACACCTTAATTCCATTTCTACTATTCTTAGTGATTTTTCAAAATCACGTCACAGTTGCTGTCCAAAACTGTTCCCCTGCAGATTTTTACTCTTTCATAATTTCTTTGTAATAATTATCATCTGGGCATACATAACATCCAAAACATGTTCTTAATTAACCATTTTAATGGCTAATCATTATCAAGCATTTACAAGCCAATCTTAAGCCATATCATAAGGTCATACAAACAAAATAGCTAAGTCCCTATACATGCCATAACTTAAAACGTTGGAGTCACAAAATACCGAAATAATCCTTTGATAGTGTGTAACGATCTCCGATGTCCTTTCGATCCCCGAGTTGGCTTGTAATACTATAAAAAGAGAGAAAGGAATGGGAGTAAGCATAAAACTTAGTAAGTTTACATGTAAATAAATAACAACATTCTTAATGAATTATCTTATTCTTTTCTTATCAAGACCATTTAAGCTTTTAACTCAATATACTTAAACTTTGATATACTTTTTGAATTTTCCGTTGAACCACTTGGAATACTAAGGATACGCGGGTACCTTTCCTTTTGAAACTTAACCATTGCCATGTCTTGACATGGTCTTACGTGGTATCCTTGCCTTATGAACTCACCATTGCCATGTCTTGACATGGTCTTACGTGGTATCCTTGCCTTATGAACTCACCAATGCCATGCCTTGGCATGGTCTTACATGGGATCTTTGCCTTATAAATTCACCAATGCCATGCCTTGGCATGGTCTTACATGGGACCTTTGCCTTATAGTAACTTATCAATGCCATGTCTTGACATGGTCTTACAAGATTTCCTTAAACCCTAATGTCATGACATTTGTATCCTACACATTCCTAAGGTTCAACCGAAACTTTCTGAGATAGCTTTTCCGTCAATTCATACTTGAGTCTTTAAATGATAAATTTATAGAATAAATATGTAAATGCTGGAATTTAATAGTATTGAATGTAAAATAATAGAATATTGCATTTATTTACCGCAAACTTACCTCAAAACAAAATACGATCAACTATATCGATTTAGTCCACTATCTTTTTCTTTCCCCAGCCTAACTCCGGATTTAGTTCCTCTTGATCTATAATAGAAAATTTAGCTTATTTAATACTCACATTTATTAAAACAGTCCTTAACTCTAACTTTGGCAAAATTATGATTTTGCCCCTAAACTTTTACATATTTACACATTTGACCCAAAGCTCAGAAATTAAACTTTATCCCTTATTCTTATGTTTTATGACATGCTGATCATTTTTCCCTTCTATGAAAACATCAAATTCTCACTCTAACATGTACTTATGAACATTAGGTATTTTTACCGATTAAGCCATTTTACTCGTTTTCTCTTAAAATCACTTAGCAAAAGTTGTTTAACATAATTTTAGACTTCATATTATATCATAAAACATCAAAATAAACACATTTCACCTATGGGTATTTTTCCAAATATGAACCCTAGCATGAATTATAAATAGAATAAGCTAAACCGAGCTACCGGGGCTTCAAAAATGTAAAGAACATTAAAAACGGGGCTTGGAATCAATTACTATGGAGCTTGGAAGCTTGAAACAAACCCTAGCTATGGTGAACCCTTGAAAATTCGGCCTAATGAAGAAGATGAGCATATTTTGCCATCTTTTTCCCTTTTAATTTCTTTTTATTACCAAATGACTAAATTACCCTTCATTAAAAACTTTGGTTCTTTCTACCTATATATGTCCATTTTTGTCCATGAAAGCCTAATGGTATAATTACCATTTAAGGACCTCTACTTCAATTATGCTCTTCAATTAAATCCTTTAACATTTAGAACTCATATTTATCAACTTTTGCAATTAAGTCCTAATAGGCAAATTAGACATGCAATTCATGAAATTTTCTATCACTATTCTAACACATGCATCTAATCACTCGATAAATCATAATAATTAATTGTAATAAACTTTTCTATCTCGGATTCATGGTTTCACAACCAATGTTCCGTTTAGGCCCTATTTCGGGATGTTACAGTTTTGGCATGTATTAGTTTTGGAAGTTAACTTGGTTGGTACCATTTGATGCCTTGTCAAATTGTGTCATTTTGATTATCTTAATATGCATGTTTGTGTGGCTCATTATGGTAATTTTAGAATGGAATGTTAATGGTTATATTTGTGGTATGTTTTGGTGAGTATTGAACTAGAACATGATGCTTGGATTGTGATATTTTTGACATGTTTGGGCAGGTGACGTTTGTATGTGTTTGAGGTGCCTTTGAATGACATATTGGTTAGTTGATTTAGGATCTTGAAATGGTATTTTATATGTAGGTTTGAATGATGCTTAGGTGCCTTGAATTTATGCTTAAATAGGTTGAATTTTTATGCATGAAATGGTAATGAAATGGCTTGATTTTAGGTCCACACGATCTGAGACACAGGTGTGTGACTCAGCTGTATGAGACACATGGCTTGGTGACACAGCCGTGTGTCATCAGAGGGTTTCTTTGCATGCAAGTTAGTGAGTTACATGGCCTAACACATGGCTTGGTACACGGGCATGTGACATGGCCGCGTGACCCTACTCAGAGAGTTACACGGGTGAGGACACGGCCTGTGACACGACCGTATGTCCATAGTTCAAAGGTTACATGGCCTGAGACAAAGGCGTGTGTCTCAGTCGTGTGGGGCACACAGCCGTGTAACCCCTATTTCCAATTTTTTTTGACTTTTTCCTAAACTTTCCAAGTTGTTTCAAATTGGTCCCAAATTGCTTCTAAGTTATTTTTAGGGCCTCGAGGGCTTGATTTAAGGAAAATATGCATGTTTATGAATGGTTTATGTTATGATTTAAATTATTGAATGATTTAAAGTTTAAAATTTTCCAATTAAATGGTAATACTCTGTAACCCTATTCCAACGACGAATATAGGTTAGGGATGTTACACCCATGACATGAAAATTCACCATTTTTCTAACCAAAACATGCTAGCCTAATTTTCTCTATATTTATCTCAACCCATATTTTCTCATTTCACCCAAAGTATTTGAACTTTATCATTTATACAATTTAATCATTAAACCCTAAAATTCACTAAAATCCACTTAACAAATCATGTTCATTCAACCACCAAAATTAATTATCTAACACTTAACATCACAACACATCAAACTCATTCATGGCAACTCCCTCAACCTTTAATAGTTTTGCAAATTAACCCCGGGCTAGGTAGATTAAACTAAAACGAGCTCAAAAACATAAAAATCATTAAAAATGGAATTAAAACCACTTACATGCAAAGCTCCAATGTTGTTCAAACTCAAAACTAACAAAATGGTTTTCTTTCCCACAAAAATCGGTGGAGGAGTGTATCAAAGAAGATGATACTATTTTGGCTATCTTTTTTTATTATTACTAATTATTTATTTACCATTTTAGCCTTTAAAAACATCCAATTTCACTCAAATACCAAACCACCAAATTCCACTAACTTGTACGTATGGTATTATTACCATTCAAATCCCTTCATTAAAGATTCCACATCTATTTAATCCTTTAACAAAAGAGATCAACATTTGCTATTTTTTTAATTTAGTCTTTTTTAATTAATTAACCATCTAAACCTCAAAATTTCTTAACAAATATTTAATATGACCCTAATATAATGTAACAACCCGTTTTAGGGCCAAATCAAAACAGTGGTTTTGGGACCACAAATCCAAAGTAGAAATATTTAGGTGATATTATTTTTAAGGTCTACAGTATGATTGAGTAATTGTATGAAAATTTCATTAAGAAATTTTACTGATAGAGTGTCCAATTTGACTAGTAGGACTAAATTGCAATAGGTGTAAAATGTGTGTTCTAGAAGCTAAGGGTGTTTAATTGTAATGAATTCTTAAATTGGAGGTCCTTAAATGTTAATTAGACCATTATGCTTTAAGATGGACAAAATATACATGGTTAGGTGAAATTTCAAAGTTATGCATTAAGGGCATTTTGGTCATTTGGTTAATAAAGACAAAATAAAACAAATAAAAGATGTTCATCTTTCTAATTTCATCCCCCATAGCTGAATTTGAAGAGCCACCATAGCTAGGGTTTTGGCCAAGCTTCCAAGCTCGATTGTAAGTCCGTTCTAGTCCCATTTTTAATTATTTTCATGTTTTTGAGATCCTTGTAACCTAATCTAGCTATTTCAAGGACTAATTTGAAAGAAAAGCAAAGTCTAAAATTTTACCCATGTTAGACATGCAAGTATTTTGATGTCTAATGGTAGAAAATGTATGTTTCATGTTAGGTAAACAACATTTACAAGGTGATTTTTGATGAAAATGTCAAATAAGGGCTTATTTGTAAAAGTTGTAAAATGCGTGTAAAAATGTGATTAAATAGAACAAAGTAAGCTGTTATGAGTATAAAATAGGTTCGGCTAAGCTTGAGTAATGAATAAATTGGATGAAAATCATTTTACGAGCCTAGGGACCAAAGAGTAGAAAGTTAAAATATTAGGGGCAAAAATGTAATTTTTGCCATAAAGTGTTTTTGGAATTAAATTGAATAATGTGATGATTGAATAAGTTAAATGTGGCATTATAGATCAAGAAAGACGAGGTTCCGACCTAGATCGGGGAAAGAACAAGGTTATGGACTAAATCGAACTATTAGCCATTCTGTACCGAGGTAAGTTCGTATGTTAAACATAAGCTTTAAAATAATTGTATTCAAATGCTTTAATATTGCATGAACTGTATGCTTGTTTTTTTTTTTTGTGTGGATGAGTTTAACTCTACGGACAAATTCGACGATGATTTGATAAGCAAAGAAATCCCATATGAACCTTAGGAATGGTATAAGATAAAAATGTCATGACATTAGGATTTTCGAGATGAGATTTCGTGTAAGACCATATCTGGGATATGGCTTTGGTATGAGATTTCGTGTAAGACCATATCTGGAATATGGCTTCGGTATGAGATTTCGTGTAAGACCATGTCTGGGACATGTCACCGATTCGAGATTTCGTGTAAGACCATAGCTAGGCTATTGGCATCGATATGAGATTACATGTAAGACCACATTCGGGATATAGCATTGTACGATCTATGTATGATTTTCGAGTAACCTTAGCAATTTCGAATGGTTCTGTAACAACCTGGTTTAGACCCTAGTCGGAACAGTGGTTTCGGGACCACAAATTCGAGTTTGAAAAATATTTTAATATTATTTTTTGAGTCTATAGCATGTGAATTGATATGTGTGGAATTTTCATGATTTAATTTTATCGTTTGAGTGTTCGATTTGATAAAAGGACTTAATCGCGTAAAATATAAAAGCTATGGTTTAATTGAGTATGTGCTGAATTGATGTGTTCTTTTAATGTGGGGGTCCTTATGTTGATATTAAACCATTAGAATATTGGATGGACATAAGAACCTAAGGTTAGTGGATTTTAAATGAAATTAAAAAGGCTAATATGGTAATTATGCTATTATATGATAATAAAATAAAACATAAAGTAAAAACACATATTTTTGTTCATCTTTTTGCAGCGAATATAGAGAAAAGAAATAGCCATTGAAGCTTCATTAAGTTCGACCCTTGCATCATTCATTAGGTATGTGTTTTGAGTTTGGTTTTTGATAATTTCTATGTTTTTGTGATCGTTGCTTCGTGTTCTTTTAAGCCCATGTCTTAATTCATGAAATTGATGATTATTTTGAGTTATACCATTGTTGATATTGTGAGCTTTGTGATGTTAAATGGTGAAATATGAAATATATATGATAGATTAATATGTTTTGTCTTTGAATTTTTGATGAATTTGACTATTTTGGGCTAAATTGTGAAAAATGAGAAATTGAGGAACTACAATGTTAAATAAATGAAAAATGTGGGCTTATATGGACTAATGGAATATTCGGTCAAGCATGTGTATAAGGAAATTATGTGTATTTTGTGATTTTATGAAATAGGGACTAAAATGTAAAAATGTGCAAATGTGGGGGGTAATTTGTAAAATGCCCTAATTATGTGTATATGGATTGAATTGAATGACTTGGTGAATAAAAGAGTTAAATTTGAATGTGGATAGATCAAGAACCAAAGAAAACGAAATTAGATAGGGGAAATCAAAAGTAGTTAAATAACCGTTCGTTTTCGTTCTTTCCTGTACGAGGTAAGTCGATATACAAATAAATGTGTTTAAATTGACTTATTAATACTTTTATGTAAATGAATTGTGATATATGGCTATTTGAGCTGAATATGTGAAATCCGAAAAAAGTTTCGATAATGTGACGACGTCCGAAAAGCCCCGTATGAACCTTAGGAAGTAGTTAGGATACGTATGTCATGACATAGGTTTCTGATATGTGTTATCGTGTAAGACCACATTTGGGACGTTGGCATCGATTTGAGATTTACGTGTAAGACCATGTATGGGACATCGGCATCGTATATAATTCCGTGTAAGACCCTGTTTGGGACAGAGGCATCGATATTTAATTACATGTAAGACCACGTCTGGGACGTTGGCATTGTACGAGCTTTTCGAGCTATTCGAGTATCCTTATTGGTTCAGAATGGTTCAACGGGCATTTTGAGAAATGAAAGGGTATACAAATGTGCATCCAAATTCTGGTACGTATGTATGTATGAAAAATTTGGAATTGAAAGGTATGTATATATATGATCATTTGAAATGTGAGCTATATTATAAGATATGTGATTATGAGCAAGTGAATATGAAAAATTGAGATATAAGAGAAATATGACTTCTGATTGAGTTATGTCTTGAACCATATGTACGAAATGGTTTATAATTGTTCTATGTGATAAGTTTATTTGTATATGGCTTACTAAGCTTTTGAAAGCTTACTTTGTGTGTGTTTGCATTGTTTTATAGACTATCAAAGCTACTGGAAGCTCGGGATCGTCGAGGATCATCACCACACTATCAAACTATATTTTGGTACCTTTTGAAAATGTACATATTGAAGTGTGGCATGTATAGGCTAGAAATGTTAATATATATTTTGGGACATGTACATATAGCCATGTGATATGGCTTGATAATGAATGTGAATATAGGTGAATTTAGTCCATGCTATGTGATGCAAAAGTTTGTATGTTTTGATGTGCTCATGAATGGTCAATTTGGTAGGTTTCATTGTTAATTTTGGGAAATTGAAATGGTGAGAAATGCTATGAATTGAAATGGATTTATATGATGTATGAATCACATGTTTTTTATATGAGATTGGTATTTTGAATTGGTATGATTGAGCTGGATTTGCATATAGAAATGAACGATGTTGTTATGGGTCAAATTGTGCATAATTTAGTATGTTTTGGCTGCTTTTGGGACATAAATTGATGTTTGTTTGATGCTTGTAGGTATGACCCAAAATGGGTGGCAATTTGGCCTTGAAAATGGCCTATAGTTTCCCACTCGGTTGAGTACACGGGTGTGTGCCCTGCCCGTGTCCTTTACTGCTCCAATTTGAAACAAGTCAGACTTGCACACAGGCCAGACACACGGGCGTGTGACAGGCCGTGTGATTCAAGTCAGTGTTGCACACAGGCCAGACACACGGGCGTGTGACAAGCCGTGTGATTCAATTCAGTTTTACACACGGGCTGATACATGGTCCAAGGCACGGCCGTATGAGGCACACGGCCTAGCCACACAGGCGTGTACCCTATTTTGAAAGAAAATTTTTCTAAGTTTCGCAAAGTTTTTGCATGAGATCGGTTTAGTCGCGAACCTTCTTTAAAGCATGTTTAAGGTCTCGTAGACCTTCTAAAGGGACTTTATGTGTATATCTCATTATGGAATGGCTGTGAATGTTTGATGTTAGGGAAACATTTGTAATATGTTTCGATATGTTCGGTAATGCCTCTTAACCCTCGTACGGTGACGGATACGGGTTAGGAGTGTTACAGGTTCAACAGGCAAGGTCGAGATGAGAATGATAGTATAACCGAGTTAGATGACACCGGTAAGTACAAAACCTATGTGAGTATTGAATGGTGATGAATTGATGGCTATGAGGTAAATTTTGTGATGAAATGAGTTATGATCATGAGACTATGATAAGCTTACATTTAATTACGTTATATTATTTGAATGTTATATGCATGGTAAGGTTGCTTATTTCTTGCGTACGAGCTTACTAAGCTATGTAGCTCGCTCCGTTTATTTTCCATGTTTTATAGTGTCACCAAGCTAGCTCGGGTTGGAGATCGTCGGAGATCGCTTCACACTATCAAACTATCTTTTGGGTACCTATGATTTCAAACAATTTGAGTTATGGCATGTATAGGGGACTTGGTTATTTTGTTATGTGTCATAATTGTTGTGGCCAAATATGTTGGCTTATATTGGTTGGAAGTTCATTTTGTATAAGGCCATTGGAAATTGGCTAATGTTGGTTATATGTATAATCACATGATGATGTCTTTCATGAGCATGGAAACTTGCATGATTTGAGTTGATAAGTATGTGATGTTTATGTATGGTAGATGTAGCATGTGAATGATGTGTTGATGTCTTGGTTATGGATGTTTTGGTTGTATGTATATGCTTGAAATGGTGCTAAATCATGTTGTGTAGGTGTGTGCATAAAAGGGTGGCAAAATGGCTTGGTAAATAGCCTTATTTTTGTCCACACGGGTAGATACACGGGCGTGTTTCTACACAAGGCTTGCCCTACGGGCATGTGATCCGGTCGTGTGTCCCCTGTACCTAAAATGAGAAAACTAGATTACCACACAGTCTAGCAACACGGGTGTGTGCCAAGGCCGTGTGACCCATGATTCTTTATGAATTGCAAGTCAGAGTGATACACGCCCTAGGGACATTGCCATGTGAGCCACACGGCCACACCACACGGGCGTGTCCCTTGTCACATAGGCGTGTGACCTTTATATGTTTGAAAAATTGTGAAAATTTTCTAAAGTTCTTGGTTTAGTCCTGAACCACTTCCAAAGCATGTTGTGGGCCTCGTAGGCTCGTATTAGGGACTTTTTTTATTAAATGCAAAAAGTTTTAATTTGGACAAAAATTTATGGCACGAAAATGTATGTTTGCTTGTGTCCGATAACGCCTCGTACCCTGTTCTAGGGTCGAATACGGGTAAGGGGTGTTACATTTAGTGGTATCAGAGCTACGGTTTAGTCGATTCTCGGATAAATGTAGCGTGTGTGAGAGTCTAGCTAGACATGCCATATATATAAACTTTGATAGTGTGACGACTCCTAACAATTTATACTGTTTTTTCATATAGTAAATGGATCTCAACCGAGAAGTGGCTGATGACGTTGAAAGTAATGCGCTGGCTCCCGTTCAAGGGACCGTGGTCGCTGTGAATCAGAGTTTTAAAATTTATAAAAAGAATGATCGAACCTGAAAACTAACTCTGACAACGATTGAGGCAAGTGCACCTATCGAACAGTAGTATAGCTTAGGCAAGACCGGATTATCGAACCCAACTAAAAGTACTAATACTAACTTCCTTTTTATTATCTAGCCTAAAAATAAAGAGAGATTGTTTATCTAATCTAAATTAATTAACTACTAAACTAAAGACTCTAAGACAAAGAAGAATGAATTTGGAAAATAACTTCGGAAAAACTCAGTTGATTAGATGATACCCTAGGAAGAATCCACCTAGACTTCACTTGTTATCTAACACTGAACCATACGATTTATTCACTTAGTTTGATCCGTAAGACTCCCTAACGTATATTAAACCCTCTCTCGAGGCGAATAACGTCTAACCCTAGGTTAATTAGTGGAACTCTCGTTCTCTTATAATAACCCCCTAGAATAGCAGTAAATCGATCTAAGGATTCCCATATTAGGTTTCACCCTAATCCGGTAAAAACTCGTCACCCTATCTCTAGGCGTGCGATCAAATCCGCTTAATTATGTTGGACCTACTCTTAGGCAGGGTCTATTCCTCCTCCACCTAAGCACATTAAATTTGGATTAATCTCACATAATTAAGAACAAACTAAGTATTTATCATATAATTCAGAAAACAATAACAAGATTCATCATAGGTTTCATCCCCTTCGGGTATCCGAAGGGTTTAGTTCATAACAATAAAGGAAAACATCTCAAGAGAAAAGATAAAACAAAACATAAGAAATCCCTAAAACCCCCTGAAGGAATTGAAGGAGAGATCCTCCGTCTTGAGTATAATTCTGGCTTCTTGAGATGGATCAACTGGCTGTCCCCGAGTGAGTCCCCACAAATCTGCCTTCTCTGGCCTAGCACGACGCCCCTAGACGATGGCTTTTGGCTCCCCTTCTTAGGTCATACTTAGGGTGTATTTATAGGCTTTTGAAATACATTTCTTTCTCCCTAAGTATCCTTTCCCGAATGAAATTACTCTTCTCCACGGCAGAGGCACGGCCATGGCGTACGCCCGTGTGAATCGTGGCCAGGCCGTGTTCGGATTTCTTTAATGAGACACGGCCGTGTGAGTCGGGGTTAGACCGTGTTCTAGATGATTGACTTGTCACGTTTCTCATTCTTTTTATCCTTGGGTGCTTTCCTGGGTATAAGACATGAATAGAAAGGATTAAAAGCACCTTTTTACATAAATCAAGGGATAAATCATCCAAAAGCATACTGAATGTGGGCCTAAAATATGTTACTATTTCGGTTTATCAAATACCCCCACACTTAAGCTTTTGCTTGTCCTCAAGCAAAATTCTCAACTTACAATTAAAACGGACTTTCTATAATTCATAATAGTCATTGATAGTGTCTCATCATAATTCAGGGATAATTTATACATGGATAATTCAACTCAAAGAGTTCTAAAAATTCAAACAATCTAAGTCATAGAATTTGTAGCTCGAAAATATAGGTGTCTCCCCTTATCTAAATGATTACCTTTAATTCAAAATCGACAAGGATTGACATCCTCACTAGAGATTCACTCAAATCACTCAAAGTGTTTAAGGTTCAAAATTTAGGCACTCAAAAGTCAAACATGAAGAGTTAATCCCATAGGCTTGCATGAAAATCAAATGTCCACCACTGAAATATGAGATGAAACACAAATCAAAAGGTCTTTGTTAGGGTTGTAACGGGGCTAGGGTTAAGGTGTGGAATAAGGCTGAATTAGAGGGTTAGAATCGAGATTGAATTGACAAATTACCTAACTAAGAACTAATGAACTAATAATAATAATTACATCAATTGAAAACTAATAATACTAATAATACGAGCTTCTTCTTCGATATTTGGAATTTAAACGTGTAAGCTCACTTAATTACATGAATATACTTCGTTTTTTTTAAGAACATAATAAATACATAATAAAGGATAAATTACTAAAATTCATAATTAGGCAACTAATCAGATCAAATCTCGATATAGGGGTAGTTAGAAAGAATGGTGATAACAATTACAAAGGGTTTTGGGTTAATATTAGTGGGTGAGTCAATAAATAGGGTTGTTAGGATTAAAAGGGGTTCACTAGGGGTTAATTTGTGAAGGTAGGCTTTTAATGGAGTTAGTGGGTTAAAACCTAGGTGCCTTTATCATCTCTATATATCAAATCAAAAGTGTGGTCTCGACATGTATAATCGATGCAAGTTCTAGAATAACAAATCAGTGTTGACATACTCATAATCAATAAAGTGAGCAAGAAAAAGAATATATGCTCTATAAGGCTCAAAATCTCACAAAAATTATGGGTATTTTTGATGTCAACCTCGTAAATTTCAAACTTCAAAGTAATATTTAAACTTAGTTTGACAACCTAGCAAATTTTTAATTTCTGAAAAATAGACTTATCATGCTTGATTCTTTAGTATTCTTCAAATTTAATTATCAATGCACAATTATCAATGACTTAATCTAAAACATATCAATAAAAATCATAAATCATGGAAATTTCATCCTAATTAGTAATATGAGTAAATTACTTTCAAACAAGACTAAATTCAGGGATTTGAGAATAATGAAAAATTTGGAATATCTAATTTCAGAAATTTGAGAATAATGAAAAAAGTTAGGCCACTTTTTAGGTTGTTCACCCCCCCACACTTAAGATGTACATTGCCCTCAATGTACAAAGTTAGATAATATAAATGTAATGTTCATATCAGAAGATATGTGGATAAGTAAAACTCTCTGAATTATGGATGAAATCCTTGAGTTGGCAGTGGTCGTGGTGAAAGATAAGTTGGAGGGCCGGTCTGGATGACGATCCTGCGCTAGATAAAGAAATTGGGTAGCTCATGCAGGATTAGCCAGGATATACTAATAATAATTAAGACTATACTAATTAAATACTTAAGGAAAAGCAAGCTAAAGTGGAGAAAAATAAAGATGAAACTAAAACTAAAAGAAAAGATGGATGGACCGTAGAGTCCTTATTGTTGGATGTGATTTCTAAGGCTGAGGATATGGTGGTGGTCGTGGCGTGATTCCCTAGTAGCCTTTAGAACCTAAAATTAAGAAACTAAAATAAAATAAACTAAATGAAGCATAAGATTGTTAAAGGGAAGGAAATTGAAGCAAAAGAGAAAAATGAAATAAAAACTAGATAGCCTCAAATATCCTTGGCTTGTTGTTTGGATGAAGCTACCGGCATGAACTCATGTGAATCGGTCTCCTTTGAAGAGACTGTGATTGGCCTTTTATGCTTCTTTGCCATGGATATGATGTTGTTGTGGCTCAAGAGTCTAAGGATTTATTAGGAAAAAGGGAAAAAGAAAGAGGGAGAAAAGAAAGAAAGAAAGAAAGAAAGAGGAGAGAAGAAAGAAGGAAAGTGGGTTAAGAAGAGAAAGGAGAGGGGTATGGTGTTTAAATAAAATTTCAGGTCTGGTAGTTTCCCACGCCCGTGGGTTGAGGGTGTGTCGATTCACACGGCCGCCTCGCACGGCCGTGTTCTAGGGCGTGTTGGTTCCCACGCGCGTCTCTAGCCTTTGTGTTCGACAAGTCGATTATGTTGGCACGGTTTTAAGGCGCGGGCGTGTCTTGCCGTGGTTGGAAAGTCGATAGCTTCACACGGTCATAGAGACGCGGTGCGTGCCTTTGTCGGTGCCCGTGGTGTAGTGTTTGGATCCGTGACGTCGAAAAGTGGTTGGAACTGATTTACACGGCCTCTGCTATGTTAGTACGAGGATTCTTATGGTCCACACGACCACGGCCGTGTGCAAGGCCGTGTAACATCCTGGAAAGGGCCTATGCATTTTAGATTTAATTGTACGAAGTAACATGTTTTATGTACTAAGAATAAATTTTGAACATTTTTGGAAACCTGAAAATGGATGGAAATGATTTGGAAATGATTCAAAATAGGAAAGTGCACATTTCTGGAAACTTGGAAATGTAAGAAAATGTCAAGTTTATAGAGCCGAACGAAATTTTTTGGAAACTTAGAAATGACTTAGAAATGTCGAGTTTTAAAGTTTAAAAGAGGAAATTAAGGCAAGGTGGCCTTAAAAGAAAAAGTTTGTGAAATTTGACACACAAACAGGCTTGGAAAAGTGGCCTGAAGATGCCACTTAGGGCCTCTGGAAATGGCACCACATGCAAGATGTTGGGCACAGGTTCGAAGTCACTTGGGAAGCAAATAAAAGAAGTTTTATTTTTGCTTCCGAAAGCTCTGAGGTGGACTGCACAAGCCTTCTAGAAAGGAGGAGTTTTATTCTCTTTAATATTCGATTAATAAGGTGATAAATAAGGGATTTAATTTGGTTCATTTTGAAGAGATAATAAAGGATTATTCTCTAATTATTTTAAATTAAGAGATAAAGCTATCAAATAAAGAAGAGTGGTGGCCAAGTAAGGGATTACGAGGAGTAGTTTCGGCTATAAAATGAAGGAAATAGGGCTACTCATCAATTTTTCTTCCTCCTCCTCTCTCTCTGCCCGAATTTACGAGTGCTCTCCTCTCTTCTCTTCTCTTTTTCTTTTGTCAAGCCGAATCTATAGTCCACCATTGCCAAAATTCTCAAGTTTCTTTTCCTTATTTTCGTGGAAACCAAATACCCCAAGAGAACCTCTAGTCGACTTCTCCATTAAATCCCAAAAGCCGAAACTTTATCATCTAGTCATCAAGGCCGATTCTTTAAGGGGCTTTTAACAAGGGTGCTACCGATTTCTTAAAAGGGTAAGATCCAAAGTTTGGTTTCAATTCTTTTATATTTTAAACCTATATAAAATTTAGGGACTAATCTCTATTATGGATTTTGGCCGAGTTATGAAAGGGTGTTTTTAGGGATTTAAGAAATTGTCAACTACAAGAAGGTATCCTTCTGGAACTTCTAAGATCTAAGGTAAGTTATGAATACCATTCGCCCATAAGCTATATTATTATGATTTAATGTTAGATTGGATCTAACATGGGTACATAGGGATTTCGACAAATAAAGAAGCAAGGATCCAATTCGGGATTTAAGATTTGGAAGGTAAGAACAAAGGTAAATTCGGCCAAGGCCTATTTTAGTAGTAGATCTATTATTATGTGTTTTAAGCCGAAAACTAACCAAATCAAGGGATTTAGTGACTAGCGATTTCAAAGGGAAAATACGAGTTTACGGATTTGATTAAATCATCAAATCGACACCAAGGTAAGCTTTAAGAATACAAATCCTACTAGGATTTGGCTTTCTAGCCGAATAGGCTTTGTGTTAAATAGTAAGTGATTAATCAATTGTAGGAACTTGAGATCTAAGGCGATAGATCAGATTTCGGATTTCGAGTGAAGTGGTTAAGCAAATCAGTGTGTACCCCACACTACTTCTTAATATGTTTCATGGCTGTTTTATTAAATTATGTGATATTAAGAATATGAAAGTGGCTAGGGTACCATGTTATGGTACTAAGTACTCAGTGCGTTTCCTACTTCTACAAAGAATATGAAAAAGGTCATTAGTAACATGAGAATATGATAAGAATGTGAACTCGGCATATTTATGCATATCATTATTATATGGGGCATATGGGTTTGTTTGAAAGGGGAAGTGAATGTGGTGACTTAAGACCACGAACACGGTGACCTAAGACCGTGATATCTGAAAGTGGTGACCTAAGACCACACGATGTCTGAAAGTGGTGACCTAAGACCACGATGAACCGAACGTGGTGACCTAAGACCACGAATGCGGTGACCTAAGACCGCAATTTGGAGTGTAGCGGAAGGAGGGTCGACTTAGTAGTCCCCACGGTGTGCATGGTTGGTGCGGGGAGTGTGTAGCGGATGGCTTATTAGGTTTGGGTTTGGGAATGCATCATAATTTGTATGCTATGATATGAATGCGTAACATTTGTATGCTGATTCTATTTTGATTTAGTGTTTGTGTACACATTGAGTCTGTTTGACTCACCTGTTGGGAATATTTTTCGTGATGATCGGTGATGGACCGGGACTAGCGAACTTGTGGTGGCCATGCTCGGCTTGAAGTTTATATTTTGTTTTATGGACTATTAACTTTTAAGCACTTTAAATTATTAGGGATTTTAATTGATGTAATAAGGCCATAGTGAACTCTTTTATTTCTGTTTTTAATTATTATGTTATTAAATTTTATTTATTAAAGATTAGGTTAATTAAATTTAAAATAAACCCTACATGTTTTGTCACCTTAAATAAATAGATTTCAATATAAGGTAAATTGGTTTTCAACACAAGCCCAACCCAAAACAATTTTTTTAAAATCGCACAAATTTTTCCTAAGGACAAAAGAACTTTGAACCGGTTTACTTGAGGAACATACCAAATCATGTCGAAGCTCGTGGGCGGGTTTGGGGTGTTTCGATTTGGTATCGAGCCCGTTTTAAAACTCTCGGCTGTGGGGCCAAGGCCCAAAACGTTTTCAAAGCGAGCCCAAATGAGTTTTTTTGAAAATATTTTATGAAACAAGCGGGTTTTACGGCATGGCACCTAAAGTCTCCGACCATGATCCACCGTAAGTACCCCTAGCTATTTGTGTGATTATGTGTAATGAATATTAGAAGGGTAGAAAAGGAATGGAACGTAGAATAGCATGATAGGAACTTGAACCCTAGGACTAGTCTACTCAAACACAAACACATAAGACTTAAGGAACGTTAAACAAACCCATGGCTAAGTCACTAAGTTAGGGTGTGGTAACCCCATGCGCATGTCTAGAATTGGATCCTAAGAGCACAGTATTTAAGCGATCCTAGTGACTCACCTCCTCTTCGCGAGAATCCTGCAGTGCGTAGCTTCGGTTCACCCTAACCCGGAGGGCTCGATGGGTGTGGCAACCTCATGCGCATGTCTAGGAATGGTTTCGGTGGGAGCTTGGTATTTAAGCGATCCGCGTGACTCACCTCCTCTCCACTCGATCCTCTGCTGGTGCGTAGCTTTGGTTCACCTTGACCAAGAGGGCTCGGTCATAGGCTAAACACAATAACTAAAACCCGAAAGGGAATTAGCCGTGTTTTTATAAAAACAACAAAACCCTAGTTTTAGAATTCTTAAAACTTTCTTCTAAATTCATGAAAACCATCTTTACAAAATTTTCCGAAAGATTTCCGATTTATACAAAAATGCCCCTAGTGGTAAAATTACCAAAATACCCTTAGTTTATAAAATGACCAACTACCCAACAGTTTTGCCAAAATTTCATTATTTTATCAATGTTCAAAAACCCTAATTTGCAAATTATCAAAAATACCTTGAATTTTGGAAATTTAAAAATTGCCCCTAACTTATAAAATTACCAAAATGACCCTGATTTCCAAAATTTTTGCAACATCACCGTTTTGAAAAGTACAATTCTCAAAAAGAACCCTAAAAGTTTTGTAACCTTTGAAATATCCCTGATTTATAAGATTTTACAAATTTACCCCGGCTTGGAAAAAAAATCCCCAAAATACCCCCGAGGTCCAAAATCCCCGAAATACCCCTAAATTTCAAAATTTTTCAAAATTCCTCGGAAATTTAAAAATACCAAAATACTTTGTGACAAAATTACCAAGGAACTTTTTCCTTTTGAAAAATTATGAAAATACCCACAGTGGGAGAGACAGTACGAAAATACCCTAGGTAGTGGGAAAAAAACAATAACAATGAAAACTACAACCTTTCTCTGAATGAGCGAGTTCATGATTGTTTGATGGATGTATGGATGAATGAATGGAAAGACTGTGTGCATCTGAAAGAACCACTCCTAAAACTCTTTTCATAAAATTTCTTCGCGGGTAATCAAGTGAAACAAAGACTAATTCATAAAACTTCTTAATCGGATCACGACGTTAGAAATGAGCTCTAGAGGGGCGTGGTCGTCGTGGACAAGGTAGAGGAAGGATGACGGTGTCGAAACCCGTTAGATCGGGTCAAGTGCGACAATGAGATACCACCGCCACCACCACCCCAACTTGTTGGTGTTGAGCGGCAAGCTTAGGCGGGGATGATCTTTGTGTCGCGGTGTCTTTGCGAGTTTTGGAGTTGGTGGGTGGTGCGGGAGGAAATTCGGGAACCCGTAAAGTGCAGGCTCTGGCGGCTCCGAGCTAATGGAGCCGAAATGTTTCGTGGAGTATCGGTGTGGCACCCGGTTCGGTGAGTCTTGGTTGGAAGCAACAGAGCGCATCATGGATGAGCTTGACCTTACCCCCGAGGAGAAGTTAAAAGGAATGGTAGCACTTTATTACGCGATGAAGCGTATCGGTGGTGGTTGACTGTTCGGGATGGTGCCACGGCCGAGAGATCCGACACAGGAATATGTTAAGGAAGCATTTGGAAAGAAGTATGTAGGAACCCGGGTATCTTGATGAGCAAAGGAATGCATTTCTAGAAATGTTCAAGGAACAAGTCCGTGGCGGAGTATGAGGTGAATTCACGAGGTTGAGCCGATATGCTCGAGGAGTAGTGGCAAGCCGAGCATGAGCGCCGTGTCCGTTTTAAGGATCGGGCTAAGGGATGATCTGAGGCTGTTGATAGCACCGCATCGGGAGCGGGAGTTTTACGCTTTGGTAGAAAAGGCCAAGGTGGCCGAGGAATCAAGGATTCTACAAAGCGAGCTATGGATAGGAATAGGCCCAAAAGAGGTTTTGGAACGTCTGGAAAGGTTCATAAGAGGCCTAGATTTGATGGGCGCGAGGTCGACAAGTTGGTTCGGAGGGCGGTGTCGACCTTGTGATGTGTGTGGAAAGAAGCACTTAGAAGAGTCTTTGGAAGAAAACAGGAGGATGTTTTAGATGTGGGTCCAAGGACCATGTGATCAAGGATTGTCCTAAGCCATCGGATGAAAGTCGACCAACGACTTCGAGAATGTTGGTCGACCGGTAGAGAGGACCGCACCTCAACGAGGTCGTGGTTCGAGTAACAGAGGTAATGGTGCCGGGCAGAGGCCGTGGAACACAAGGCGGAGTGTGCTGCTAATCTTGAGGCAAGGCAACGAGTTTTGTTTTATGCAGTTCGCCGGGAGAAGATGGAGACGCAGCGGACGTTATAACCGTGCGTTCTCTATTTTTGACAAGCCCTATTTTTCTCTAATTGATGTAGGCTCGACCCATTCCTATGTTGCATGTAGTGTAGTGGAAAAACTAGGCCTAGACTCAACCTTCCGATAGGCGGATGAGCGTAGTAAGCCCATTAGGCCTAACTATAGTGGTGGATAAGATCTTTGAATGTACCCCTAGAGATTCAGGGAGTGAACTTTCGGGTGACTTAATGGAACTACCTTTGGGAGTATGAACTTATACTTGGAATGGGCGGCTAGTAGAGCACCGAGCCGTGTTGGATTGTGCGGCTAAACGAATGGAACTAAGGACCCCGAGGATGAAGTAGTAGTAATGATCGGAGAGAGAAGAAACTACACGTCCAACGTAGTTTCGCGTTGAAGGCTGAGAAAATGGTTAAGAAAGGGTGCAAGGCGTTCTTAGCCTTCGTAAGTGCGTTAGGTGGAAAGGAAGAAGGTGTCAATAGAGTTAGAACGGTAAGGGACTTCATGGATGTGTTTTCAGAGGAATTACCAGGAATACCCCCAGATAGGGAGGTGGAATTTGGAATAGACTTGCTATCATGAACAGCTCCTGTGTCAATCGCTCCATACCGAATGGCGCCAAAGGAGTTAGTTGAGCTCAAGGCTCAAATCCAAGAATTGCTGGATCGTGGGTTCATCCGACCCAGTGTGTCTCCATGGGGAGCACCGGTCTTGTTTGTGAAGAAGAAAGATGGGACTATGCGAATGTGCATAGACTATCGTCAGTTGAATAAGCTGACCATCAAGAACAAGTACCCTTTGCCAAGGATAGGTGACTTGTTCGATCAGCTGAAGGGGGCCGCAGTATTCTCAAAGATAGACTTAAGGTCGGGATATCACCAGTTGAAGGTGAAGGAGGTAGATATCCATAAGACCGCTTTTAGGACAAGATACGGCCATTTTGAGTTTGTGGTGATGCCGTTTGGATTGACAAACGCTCCAGTCGCGTTCATGGATATGATGAACCGAGATTTTCAACCCTACTTGGATAGGTTTGTCGTTGTGTTCATTGATGATATTTTGGTGTATTCTAAGTCTGAAGAGGAGCATGATGAACATCTCCGAGTGCTGCTACAAGTGTTAAGGGAGAAGAAGCTCTATGCTAAATTCAGCAAGTGTGGATTTTGGCTTAAGGAGGTGGCATTCTTAGGGCATGTGGTATCCGCAGAAGGAATAAGAGTGGATCCTAGGAAGATCGAAGCAGTGTTGGATTGGAAACCACCTAGGTCCGTGGCTGAGATTCGAAGTTTCTTAGGTTTGGCGAAGCTATTACGGAAGAAGTTCGTAGAAGGATTCTCGTCAATAGCCGTGCCTTTGACAAAGTTACTAAGGAAGGAAGTACCCTTTGAATGGTCTGATAAGCAACAGAAGAGCTTTGACAACCTTAAGAAGGTGTTGACGGAGGCTCTAGTGTTAATTCAGCCAGAGGCTGGGAAGGATTTTGTGGTGTACTGTGACGCTTCGCATACGGGATTAGGATGTGTGCTAATGCAAGAAGGAAAAGTAGTCGCTTATGCGTCTCGGCAACTAAGGCCTCATGAGGTTAACTACCCAACTCATGACTTGGAACTGGCGACAGTGGTCTTTGCTCTTAAGGTGTGGAGGCACTACCTTTATGGAGAAAAGTCAGTTATCTACACGGACCACAAGAGCCTCAAGTATTTGTTGACCCAGAAGGAGTTAAACTTGAGACAGCGAAGGTGGGTGGAATTGTTGAAGGACTACGACTGTTCGATAGAATATCATCCGGGCAAGGCGAATGTGGTAGCTGATGCCCTAAGTCGAAAGGTTGTTTCGGATCTAAGGGCTATGTTCGCTCACTTAAGTTTGTACGATGATGGAAGCTTTTGGTAGAGTTGCAAGTCAAGCCCACATGGTGAAGGAGGTGAAAGAGGGACGATTGGTTGATAAGGATCTAAGTGCTAAGTTACTGACAAGTGCGAGCGGGGAATTAAAGGATTATGGCGTTAATGATGAAGGAGTATTGTGTTACAAAGGAAAAGTCACAGATGCCAGAAGGACAAGGAGTTAAGACAAAGGATTCTTCGGAGGCGCATAGTAGCCCTTATGCTATGCATCCCGGAGGCATTAAGTCGTCTGAGAGATCTAAGGGAACAATTTTGGTGGTCCGATCTTAAGCAAGAAGTGACCGAATTTGTGGGGAAATGTTTGACGTGTCGCCAAGTTAAGGTTTGAACACCAAGTTCCATCAGATTGCTTCAACCAATCGAGATTTCACAATGGAAGTGGGAGAGAATTACCATGGATTTCGTTAGTGGGCTTTCCCCTTACGCCTACTAAGAAGGACTCGGTATGGGTGATAGTGGACCATTTGACTAAGTCCGCGCACTTCATCCCTAGAAGAGTTGACTATTCTCTTGGTGGCTAAGTTATATGTGGCGGAAATTGTGAGGTTACATGGTGTACCAAGATGTCGATCATCTCCGCGAGAGACCCAAGGTTTACGTCTCGGTTCGGAGGGCACTTCATCAAGCTTTAGGCACTAAGTTGGACTTCACTACGGCTTTTCATCCACAATCGGGCCAGGCGATCAACAGAGTTATACAAGTGTTGGAGGATATGTTGAGAGGTCAGTGTGATGGATTTCCGAGGAAGTTGGGAAGACTATTTGCCTTTAGTGAGTTCGCCTACAACAACAACTATCGAGGCTAGCATTCGGATGGCACCATATGAAGCATTGTATGGTCGGAAGTGTAGAACTCCTACTTGTTGGACTGATTTAGGAGAACGTCGAGTTTTGGGTCGAGTTAGTGGCGGCGAAGAGAAGGTTGAGATGATTCGAGAACGGTTAAAGGAAGCCTCGATAGGCGTAAGTCGTCGCAGACCTTAAGCGGAAGGAAATAGAGTTTGAAGTGGGAGACCAAGTGTTTCTAAAAGTCTCGCTTGGAAAAAGGTAATGAGGTTGGTCGCAAGAGAAGTTAAGCCCAAGGTTTATAGGGCCCTATCGAGTACTGAAGCGAGTTGGAGCAGTGGCATACCAATTGGAGTTGCCACCAGAGTTACGGCAGATGCACGACGTATTCCATGTATCCATGCTACATCGTTACCGATCGATCCGTCTCATGTGGTACACATCGAAAGAAGTAGAGCTAAGGCGGACTTATCCTACAAGGAAGAGCCGATTCGGATATTGGAACGTGATGTGAAAGTGCTACGGAGGAAGTCAATTCCTCTAGTCAAGGTGTTATGGCGCAATCATGGATCGGAAGAAGCTTCGTGGGAACTAGCAGAGGCAATGCGACAACAATACCTTCAATTATTTTAGTTAGAAAATTTCGAGGACGAAATTATTTTAAGGGGGGTAGAATTGTAACATCCTGGAAAGGGCCTATGCATTTTCGGTTTAATTGTATGAAGTAACATGTTTTATGTACTAAGAATAAATTTTGAACATTTTTGGAAACCTGAAAATGGATGGAAATGATTTGGAAATGATTCAAAATAGGAAAGTGCACATTTCTGGAAACTTGGAAATGTAAGAAAATGTCAAGTTTACAGAGCCGAACGAAAATTTTTGGAAACTTAGAAATGACTTAGAAATGTCGAGTTTTAAAGTTTAAAAGAGGAAATTAAGGCAAGGTGGCCTTAAAAGAAAAAGTTTGTGAAATTTGACACACAAACAAAGCTTGGAAAAGTGGCTGAAAGATGCAACTTAGGGCCTCTGGAAATGGCGCCACATGCAAGGTGTTGGGCACAGGTTCGAGTCACTTGGGAAGCAAATAAAAGAAGTTTTATTTTTGCTTCCAGAAGCTCGAGGTGGACGGCACAAGCCTTCTAGAAAGGAGGAGTTTTATTCTCTTTAATATTCGATTAATAAGGTGATAAATAAGGGATTTAATTTGGATCATTTTTGAAGAGATAATAAAGGATTATTCTCTAATTATTTTAAATTAAGAGATAAAGCTATCAAATAAAGAAGAGTGGTGGCCAAGTAAGGGATTACGAGGAGTAGTTTCGGCTATAAAAGGAAGGAAATAGGGCTACTCATCAATTTTTCTTCCTCCTCCTCTCTCTGCCGAATTTACGAGTGCTCTCCTCTCTCTCTCTTCTCTTTTCTTTTGTCAAGCCGAATCTATAGTCCACCATTGCCAAAATTCTCAAGTTTCTTTTCCTTATTTTCGTGGAAACCAAATACCCCAAGAGAACCTCTAGTCGACTTCTCCATTAAATCCCAAAAGTCGAAACTTTATCATCTAGTCATCAAGGCCGATTCTTTAAGGGGCTTTTAACAAGGGTGCTACTAGATTTCTTAAAAAGGGTAAGATCCAAAGTTTGGTTTCAATTCTTTTATATTTTAAACCTATCTAAAATTTAGGGACTAATCTCTATTATGGATTTTGGCCGAGTTATGGAAGGGTGTTTTCGGGATTTAAGAAATTGTCAACTACAAGAAGGTATCCTTCGGAACTTCTAAGATCTAAGGTAAGTTATGAATACCATTCGGCCATAAGCTATATTATTATGATTTAATGTTAGATTGGATCTAACATGGGTACATAGGGATTTCGACAAACAATAAAGAAGCAAGGATCCAATTCGGGATTTAAGATTTGGAAGGTAAGAACAAAGGTAAATTCGGCCAAGGCCTATTTTAGTAGTAGATCTATTATTATGTGTTTTAAGCCTAAAACTAACCAAATCAAGGGATTTAGTGGCTAGCCAATTTCAAAGGGGAAAATACGAGTTTCTGGGATTTGATTAAATCATCAAATCGACACCAAGGTAAGCTTTAAGAATACAAATCCTACTAGGATTTGGTTTCCTAGCCGAATAGGCTTTGTGCTAAATAGTAAGTGATTAATCAATTGTAGGAACTTGAGATCTAAGGCGATAGATCGATTTCGGGATTTCAGTGAAGTGGTTAAGCAAATCAGTGTGTACCCACACTACTTCTTAATATGTTTCATGGCCTGCTTTATTAAATTATGTGATATTAAGAATATGAAAGTGGCTAGGGTACCATGTTATGGTACTAAGTACTCAGTACGTTTCCTACTTCTACAAAGAATATGAAAAAGGTCATTAGTAACATGAGAATATGATAAGAATGTGAACTCTGGCATATTTATGCATATCATTATTATATGGGGCATATGGGTTTGTTTGAAAGGGGAAGTGAATGTGGTGACTTAAGACCACGAACACGGTGACCTAAGACCGTGATATCTGAAAGTGGTGACCTAAGACCACAGTAATCTGAAAGTGGTGACCTAAGACCACACAGAAACCGAACGTGGTGACCTAAGACCACGAATGCGGTGACCTAAGACCGCAATTTGGAGTGTAGCGGAAGGAGGGTCGACTTAGTAGTCCCCACGGTGTGCATGGTTGGTACGGGGGAGTGTAGCGGATGGCTTATTAGGTTTGGGTTTGGGAATGCATCATAATTTGTATGCTATGATATGAATGCGTAACATTTGTGTAACACCCCAAACCCGGCCCATACGCCACGGCCGAATTTAGAATGCCACTGCGGAAAACGTTTGAAAAATATTTTGACTTAGAGTGAAAACATAAAAATTTATTGTCTTTAATAAAACATTGTATATTTATAAATCCAAATAAAATCAAGTTGTTACAATTTCTTCGATTTGTAATTTTAACATATATCTTTAAGATATGAGTTGCTAAAAATATAACATATCCAAATAATAAAAATTGTCAATCCACTTTAAAACATAATAATAAACTTCAAAACCTTTTAAGTGGACCTTATTACAATAACCAAATATTCGTAAATTATGAAAAATATGTATAATGTATATAAAATAAGGAAAATAACTTCTGCATGGGCCACCTCGTATCCACTCCAACCCGGTCCAAGCTTTATGCATCACCTGTAAGGTTTGAGAAAAATTGGGTGAGTCACACAGACTCAGTGCATAGTTATTACACATGTCCCCACATATGGGCTTGGCCCATATCCACACAGTCCACATGCAAAATTATGCAAAATTAAGCCCAACCCAACCTAGTTCCATCCATTACACCAACCTCGGCACACCTGCCGCCCAAGGCCGTGGCTAATCCACCGATCACCTAAGTGATCCCACATAACTTACCTCGCGGACTTGCTTTGCTCAAGGCCGTGGCTAAGCCACCGATCACATAAGTGATCCCACATATCAATTAATCCACGGTGATGCACACAGCTATCAACCGCCGAGATAGGCACCTAGCCAACACCTCCCTTGATGGAGCACATAGCTAACATCAAGCGCCAATGTAGCACAAGGCTAACATCAGACCACGTACATAAAGTACACCCTTTCCTTCGATAGTCACATCCCAAGTCCCATGCATATATATATATATGTGTATCATGGCAACATATCACTTGGACAATAATGCATCACATGCCATCACATTTCATATATTCATCAATGATCATTTAATATCGTAATTCACTGACCTAAGTATTCGATCACCCACCACGGGTATTCACAAACTTAGCCCTTAATTCGGCTACCATTAACATCATATCAAATATATATAAATATAACGCATACACACAATCAAGAGACAGTGCGATAACTACGCACCTGATAACAGTGAGAACTATACTTTCCCGCTCGTCGATACCTAAATATTTATCACTCTTGATTAGAACACTAACATTCATAAAACTATACAATTGATAAGTAATCTAAATCCTTACCCTCGGAATCCCGAACAACAACTATATGCGATTTCACTCCAATTGATGGTTCATAACTTGATGAAGAACCACGAACAAACAATGGCTCGGGAGTACGTACGACTTCAAATAATCGATTATCACCAGCAGAGGGTCCACATCCCGGTGGAAAGTCTCGGACTCCCGACACAACCCTTCGTTTGAAATTTGAGGGTATAGCAGAACCACCCCTCTTCCAAACACTATTAACTGCTCTTTTCGAACCCATTCTTGATTGCCCCAAAATCTTAACACTTTGATTCAATTTCGATAATCGTCACTTGCCTATGGAGTTGTCAAAATCCTTGAATGATGAGATCCTTTACCACCCGTTCTTAGTATGGCTATGGTCGACTATCAATGAAGAAATGATCAGCACTCCCCTATACCACTACAAAGATAAAAGGGTTTGTTTGAAAGAGAAGAAATAATGATTTCGGTCAAAAAGATCCTCTCAAGGAAATATACAATTTCGGCAATGAAAGAAAAATAAAAGAATTGAAAAGAGTGTTTTTACCGATTGATCAAGGTGTGAATAAGAAAAATGGTTGAGAAGTGAATATATATGAAGAGAAAGATTCGGCTAAGGAGATTGTCATCAACATTCGGCCATGGTGAAGAATTAGGGAGAGAATAATGTTGAAAGTCTCTTGTGGAAAACAAAGAGGAAAAGAAGAATAGAAATGAGGAGTTTGGGTTTCGGGTTCTCAAGAATAGAAGATGAATCAAGGAAGAACTTTGAGTCAAAGTGTGTTCGACAATAAGGGAAAAAAAGAAGAAATGGTCTTTGATGGTTTTGTAGTTTCGATCACAAAAAGAAGAGAAAGAAGGAATGGACTTGAGGGGAGAAAGAACAACTAAAAACCAAAATGGTCAAAACTCAAATGGCCAAAAGAAAAGAAAATGGTTACCTTTTGGCCAAAATACATTCGGCTAAGAGGTGAAAAAGATTAGAGAGAAACACAAAATAGCCAAAAGAAAGATGTGCTCATCTAGCACTTAATTCTACCAAAAACTAGCACCATACCATACCAAAAGCTAACCAAAAATTTCGGCCATCCCCCCTAGCCCCTAATACCGTCCAAGTTCATGAACTCCAAAGCCAAAGTTTTCCACACAAACTTTCCATAGCAATAACCTTATATTATGCCTTGTGTTCCCTCATCATTCCTTAATCAAAAATAATTCTTTTCCCCAAATTCAAGCTTACCTAAACTACTAACCATCTTGCCATAAAAATTAGTCCTCCTTATCCATAATGCCGTCCACATTCATGGACAAGTTGGTCATGCCAAACTTTCCAAAACCTCATCCCTTAATCCAAGCCTTATGTCCCCTTATCATACCATAACACCTTGATTCCATACCTTAACTATCAACTTGCCCTTTTTTTTTTCATTAGTCTACTATCCATAAATGATAAAGTCCAACCTTATCTTAATTAGAGTTGACCAACACATGCCATACAATGCAAAAATAAAAGTCACCTTATTGTCATCCATGGGATTCGAACCTCTTGCCTCATACAATTACTCATGTGCCAACACCACTTTACTACTTGCTCACTTATGCTAACATTAAACACTTAAATTAACTTAAGCATCATAATCACTTGATCCACTTCACTAAATTCTCCATACTAAAAATTATTCTAAACCAATTAATTCCAAGCCTTCACAAGACTATATTAAGCACACAATAAAATCATACCTGAATTAACTCAAGCAACAAAATGATACTCAAATTTTTCCTAAAGCCCAAGGCCCAATCGGCCCAATCCTATTAAGCCCAATTTCAGGATGTTACAATTTGTATGCCTGATTCTATTTTGATTTAGTGTTTGTGTACACATTGAGTCTGTTTGACTCACCCGTTGGGAATATTTTTCAGTGATGATCAAGTGATGGACCGGACTACAGAACTTGTGGTGGCAATGCTCACTTTGAAGTTTATATTTTGTTTTATGGACTATTAACTTTTAAGCACTTTAAATTATTAGGGATTTTAATTGATGTAATAAGGCCATAGTGAACTCTTTTATTTCTGTTTTTAATTATTATGTTATTAAATTTTATTTATTAAAGATTAGGTTAATTAAATTTAAAATAAACCCTACATGTTTTGTCACCTTAAATAAATGGATTTCAATATAACGTAAATTGGTTTTCAACACAAGCCCAACCCAAAACAATTTTTTTAAAATCGCACAAATTTTTCCTAAGGACAAAAGAACTTTGAACCGATTTACTTGAGGAACATACCAAATCTGGTCGAAGCTCGTGGGCCGGGTTTGGGGTGTTTCAGGCCGTGTGACTTAGAAATCTGCACTTCTGGTTAGTTTATAACTAGGTGTAAAGAAAAGAAGAAAAATAAAAATAAATTTAAAGCAAAATGTAAAAATAAATTGTGTTAGTGCTCGGGTTACCTCCCGAGAAGCGCTCGTTTATAGTCTTAAGCTAGACTTTACCTCTCATTTGCATCTTCAGGGTGGTTTGAGGAGTTGGAAGTCCTTCCTCATGCTATCATTTGTGTCTTCGTGAAAAAAATTAAGTCGAGATGTGTTTATAGTAAAAGTACCAAAAATAGGATTACTTACCTCGACTGTTCCGTATGGGAAAACACTGGTTACCCTAAAAGGTATTTCTTTGTTTATGTTAGGGTCCGGAGGAGATATTCGTGGATCTACCTGATCTAACAGTACCTAGTCCCCTATTTTGAAGTGGTTTGTTGTTCCTATTAGCTCTTTTGGGGGCTCCTTCAGTTTTATCTTGTGTGGTTTCGGTTCTTCGTCGTGTATCCCTAATTTCTCCTTGAAGTGTGTCTTCCACTCGTCTAGATCATCGATCTGAATCCCTCGTTCCTCATGAGTTATTTCTTTGTCGGCATGGGGTTTAGGATCGGATTCAGTTGTATTCTTTGGTGGTGCTTCTACGAAAATAAGGGTTAACCGAATGGTTATCGATGAGAATTTACGTTCTCACCTTGATTACTCGATGTTCTAGCCGAGTCGAGAGCCTTGAGGGTGACCGTCTCATTACCTACACAAAGTATGAGTTCTCCCCGCATCAACAATAATTTTAGTCCAGCGATCGCTAAAAATGGTCTTTCTAAAATTAGGGGAATCGAATTATCCTCATCCATGTCTAAGACAACAAAATCTACTGGAAAACGAATCATCAATTTTTACAAGAACATCTTTGATAATATCCCTAGGAATTCTAACAGTTTTATCAGCTAATTGAATGCTCATCCTAGTTTGCTTGGGTTTCCCTAGACCTAGTTGTTTAAATAATTTATAAGGCATGACATTAATGCTTGCCCCTAAATCAGCTAACGCATTATCAATAGTTAGTCTACCAATTAAACATGGAATTGTAAAACTCCCTGGATCTTTTAGCTTTTGTGGTAGTCTATTCTGTAACATTGCTGAGCACACTGCGTTTAATTCCACATGTGGATCTTCGTCTAATTTGTGCTTATTCGTCAAGAGATGTTTTAAAAATTTCCTCGAATCTGGCATCTGTGAAAGAGCTTCAAGTAGCGGTAAGTTAATATGTAATTTCTTTAAAAGTTTAAGAAACTTACCGAACTGTTCCTCTGTATCGTCTCTTATTAATTCTTCGGGATATGGTATGCGAGGTTGGTACTCCTTGATTACCGGTTTTGGCTTGTCTTGTGTTACCTCAACTTTACCTTTTTCTACCTCGTTTCCTTGTGTTGGACTGGGTTCGTCTACTTCTTCGCTTTCTTGAGCTTTTATGGCTTGGATTTGCTCCTTTGGATTAATTTCAGTATTACTCGGTAGACGCCCTTGCGGTCGTTCGGATAATAGCCGCGCAATTTGTCCGATCGATTGGGTAATTTCCGATTGCCTTTGTAAGTCCTCCAACTTGGTTCTCGATCGTTTTGATCGATGTTTGTTGGGTGTCGAGTGTTACCTCAGTTTTTTGGAGACGGGCTTCTGTGGATGCTATGAATTTGTTCAACATCGTTTCAAGATTCGGCTTCTTTTCCTGTGGATAGGGCTGATTTTGGAAATTTTGAGGAGGTTGTTGTCTTTGATTTCCTTGACCTCCCCAAGAAAAATTTGGGTGGTTCCTCCAACCTGGATTATAATTATTACTATATGGGTTATTATTAGATCTGAAATTGTTACCTATATAGTTCATCTGTTCGCTTTCTGTGCCCGGTTGGTAGGGTGGGTACTCAGGATTCGCCACAGTTCCACTTGCGTCGCACTGCATGACTGGATGTACCTGTGAAGAACACAAACTGTCAAGCTTTTTATTCATCAACTCTATCTAATTTGATAGCATGGTTACTGCGTCGAGGTTGTAAACTCCGGCTGTTTTTGTTGGCCTTGTTCTTGTAACATGCCACTGATAGTTATTCAGTGACATCTCTTCAATAAACTCACAGGCTGCCTCAGGAGTTCTATTATTCAAGGTCCCACCGGCGGCTGAATCTGTAACACCCCGAACCCGGCCTAGAAGTTTGGCCTGAATCTGGTGTGTCACATGAAAGTAAATACTTGCTTGAGAAATACAGCCTCTTTGTTAAAAACCCAAAACACTTAAGCAATTCAGATCTAATTGAAAACGTAATTATCTTTAAAAACCTTTTCGTTTGCGGAAGCATATTTGAAATAAACAATTTACGAAAATGTGGCGTTTAGAAATAGAGTTGCAGAAGCATTTTGAAAACGTTGCGGAAACATAGATAAAATGCAAGTATTTTTGAGAGGTTGTTTGATAAATCGATAATCGAACTAGTAATCTTTTAAAACCGTGACTTTTGAAAATATCGTTGATAATTTGAGAGAAAATTTCCAATGTTAAAAATATTTGTAAAAGTTTGTTATGAAATCCATATGTTAATCAATTTTGGAAAACCTTTATTTAAGTTTTAGAAAATTCTCGTTTTAAACAATTTAAGCAAAATAATAAGTATATCAACCATAAAGCAAATAATAAAACACTCCAGATGCCTTATTACAACATAAAAACCCAAAATAGTAAAGTGAACGGAATTAAAAATCTAAAGTTCAAAATAAAACACCGCTTTCAAGTATGGCCTCCACCGAGTCATCCATGGGCCCAAGTCCTCGTCACTGAGCATTACCTGCAAGGGTTAAGAAAAATGGGGGTGAGTTACAAGAACTCAGTGTGAAATCCCCTTACCGTCATCCACTGGGCCTGAATCCGCTTAGAAATATCCTGGGCCTAAGCCCATTTAAGATAATCTTGGGCCGAAGCCCAATTACAAAACAAGATATATATGAATGCAAAGTATGCAACCCAACCCATCCATCCAATCTCTCCCCGTGCAGCCCGCCTCTCTCCTGTAGGGATCAAGTCAACCCACCCCGCCAGTCTCTCCAATTTGCAGTCAAGCTGCCATTTATACTATTTGTGGCTGAGCCACCAGATTCATATACGGTAAAATGATCGACACAGAGTCGTTAATTCATATGTTAGGCACATAGCCATTATCAGAATTTGTGGCAATGCCACCGGTCTATACTTCTCTTCATTCAAATTTTCCCATCCCATGCAATATGTGAAGATGCATCATACATAATCGTAAAACATCCATATAAAAATAAAATCCATTAACCTATTGAATACTTTTTATGAATCAACCCATTAAAGCAATACGATCATTCGGCCCATAGGGGCATTTCGGTAATTCGATCCATAAGGACATTTCGGTAAATCGGCCCATTATAACAATCTATCAAATCGGCCCATAGGGGCATTTCGATAAATCGGTAATTTTACCCACTAAGGGAAATTCGGTAATCTCGCAACCCAGGGGTATTTCGATAATTTACACTCCAAGGGTATTTTGGTAATTTCGCAACCCCGGACTTAACTACTAATATGGGCATAAAAAATTGAAACTGTCCATCTGCATCATACTGACTAAATTGATTATAACTCAAGTTACAAAACTCGAAATTTAAATCCGTAAATTTTCCTTGAAACTAGACTCATATATCTTCTTACTATAATTTTTCCAGAATTTTTGGCTAAGCTGCTTAGTACAGTTTATTCCTTAAAGTTTCCCTTGTTTCACTATCCAACGATTCTGACCTCTCTTACCTTAATTTCAAATATCTCACTGTATGGTTTTCATATACTGTTCCCACTTGTTTCTATTGAAAATAGGCTCACTAAGGAATTTATTCATATAAATTATAACTCATTATTCACTTTTTACAATTTTATACGATTTTACCAAGACAGATCAGGAAACCACGAAGTCATTCAGAACCAGTCTCACTAAAATTAAGATATCTCAGAATTTCAAATTCTTTTTTCTTCTCCATTTCTTCCATATCAAAATAGACACAGTTAGCTTTAATTCGATATCTTATTCACCTATTAATCCCTTTTCTCCTATTTTCCATGATTTTTCAAAATCACGTCACTGTTTCTGACCGAAAACTGTTTCATTGCAAACTATGGTTACCACTACGAACATACGCATGCCCAAGTGATCACGGATGCCGGTTTTCGGTTTTCTTCGGTATTTTGACCGAATCACAGAATATTTCATGCAAACTTTCAGATAAGTGTGATATTACACACCATTTCAAATATGTATACGGAAGGGTACGGGATTACACACCATTTCAAACATGTATTCGGAAGGGTACATGATTACACACCATTTCAAACATGTATTCGGAAGGGTACGGGATTACACACCATTTCAAATATGTATACGGAAGGGTACGGGATTACACACCTTGATTACGAGTTGTGCTTTCTACCGATTTCAACACCTATAATGATAGTTGATAGAAGGTTAGTCTCAACTTTGATAATCGTATCTAGAAACACTTTATTAGGCTAACTCCACTTACCACGGATGTGATCTCCCTCAGTGCACCAAGAATCGATCCTACCCTTTGACTACTGAAATCCCGTCCCCACTTGCTTGACGAGTCGGCAATAATGATTTGGTTAATACAAATCACTTGTGCTCCTTTACCTTTTTGAAAGTCCTAAGCCCAACGATGGCCAAATCACAGGAAAGAATATAACTCAGACCCAACGAGAGAGAAAGAAGAACACTCGATTATTAAGGAAAAACTCGGATGAAACAAGGTTATTGACAAAGAGAGAACTACTACTTACCAATTCGATTCAAGAAGTGAGTGCTAACACGAACGAGAAAGAAATAACGTAAAAGAGATGAAGAATTCAAAGGTTCGGTTATGGAGGGAAAAATGGACAAGAAAATTCGGCTATGGTGAAAAGGATTAGAAATGAAGAGATGCTTGAAGGATTTTGTGAAAAAGAAAAAAAAGAAGAAGAAAGATGTTTGACTAGCTTCGGTTTTCAAGAAAGATAAGTGAACAAATTTTTGGTCTCAATGGTTTGGGTACATTCGGCAACAAAAAGAAAGAAAAGAAGAGAATAAGCTCACCAATGGCTTGAAGATTCGGCAAGAAGGAAATTTGGAGAGGAAAGAAAAATGACACAAAAGTTGCATATAGGAATTTTGGCCAAAAACAATACCAAAACTTTTACCAATTGCCAAAGACAAAATTCGGCTAAGAGAATGGTAGTTTGGAGAAAATGGCACACTTGATGCTAAAGGAATTTGACTAAAACAAGCACTAAAACTTTACCAAACCACCAAGGAAAATTCGGCTATCCCCCCCTAACACACAAAACCGTCCACATTCATGACCATAATGGTCAAAAATTGGCCAACCACACTTTCCATAACACTTCCCTTGAAAAAAGGCCACATGTTCCTCTTACTTTCCCCTTTCTCTTGATTTCTTTCCTCACCTTCATCCTTTCCTATTTTCCTTAGCCATCTTGCCAAAAATAAAAAGTCCACCTTGCCTTATTTACATGCTTGGCCGAAACTTAGGGAAAGAATACAAAAATAATAGTCAAAATTTGCACACAATGGGACTTGAACCTCCTCCCTCAAAGTCCTTCATGTGGCGCCATAACCTCTTTACCATATGCTCAATTATGCAAGCAAATTGCTCCCTTATTTCCATAAGGCTTGATGCTACTTACTATCTCTCCTTAAAGTGCTAAAACACAAAATTTTACTAAAGCCCAACTTGAACCCGGAACTTCATAGAACCCCATAACTTTTTAAAATCACCTTCCTAATAAGTCCAAGTTTAAATAATGCCGTTCTCAAATTCCCATAAATTTTAAAACGCTTCTACGCTCAAGGTCCAATGGGCCCAATAGGTCCAATTCTACTAGGGCCAATTTTGGGATGTTGCAATTCTACCCCTTAAAGAAATTCCGTCCTCGAAATTTCCAACCAACTACTAAACGCATCGCTCAAATCACACCACTATGCTTTCATTGCACTCACTCGATCTTAATAACACCAATGTACTTTTAACATAATCTTGAATCATCTTTTACTCAACCAAACATCTAACCACGTAAGCAAGCGCTTATCTACCACTTATACCTAAAATTTTCTACATTCAATCATCACGTCCAACCAAAACATACCGACTTGATGGTGATGAAACAATCCCGAGCCTTATGCTCCTTAGACTGCATCTCAAGCATGCTCCTGACCTCCTCCAAATTTCTCCCGGATGACGCCTTACGCAATAATCGCAAGCCGAAAAGTTTGGACGTGCCTTAACACGCTTCACGAGACGCAGACTGCGGCCCTAAAGAACCGCGATCTAATTTCTTCTTACGATCCACACTCCAACTCGAAGTGCTTCACCGATTCCTTTAACCTCCTCCAATACTTCCTTAACTATCTCGAGTTAGCTCATCAACCCCACTCGATCATGAGATCCGTCTCAACCATCGGGCGATGCCGCGCCTCCCTTTCGGAAACATGCCCCGATGTCAAGATCTAGCCTTAGCACCTCGGCCTCAACCACGTCCCACATCTATCGCGTCTCACGCCCTTTAACGCTCATGTTCACTAATGTCGACTTAATCTTATTACGAGTCTTATGAATCAGTATAATTATTCAATGTTTATTAAACAATGTTTTATGGAGTATAGGAAGTAAAGTTGTTTTCGCAATACGCATCCTAAAGTCTCAATCTCTATAGTTTCAGCTCCTAAAACTAAAAGTTCTAGAGTATTCTATTTTGTGGAATTTTCTTACCATAGTACTAACACAATAATCATAAAATAAAAACACATACTTACTTGACTTGGTGCTGGATACCCGTGGTGCCATACTTCCTTTAGAACATGTATTTATAAATTAAAATTTTAAACGGCTTTGAAAACACTTTTGAACCCAAACCACAGTCGAGTTTTGCAACCGGACTCTGATACCATAAAATGTAACACCCCGAACCTGGCCTAGAAGTTAGGCCCGAATCTGGTGTGTCACATGGAAGTAAAAACTTGCTTGAGAAATACAGCCTCTTTGTTAAAAACCCAAAACACTTAAGCAATTCATGTCTAATTGAAAACGTAATTATCTTTAAAAACCTTTTCGTTTGTGGAAGCATATTTGAAATAAACAATTTACTAAAATGTGACGTTTAGAAATAGAGTTGCGAAGCATTTTGAAAACGTTATGAAACGTAGATAAAATGCAAGTATTTTTGAGAGGTTGTTTGATAAATCGATAATCGAACTAGTAATCTTTTAAAACCGTGACTTTTGAAAATATCATTGATAATTTGAGAGAAAATTTCCAATGTTAAAAATATTTGTAAAAGTTTGTTATGAAATCCATATGTTAATCAATTTTGGAAAACCTTTATTTAAGTTTTAGAAAATTCTCGTTTTAAACAATTTAAGCAAAATAATAAGTATATCAACCATAAAGCAAATAATAAAACACTCCAGATGCCTTATTACAACATAAAAACCCAAAATAGTAAAGTGAAAAGAATTAAAAATCTAAAGTTCAAAATAAAACACCGTTTCTGAAGTATGGCCTCGATCGAGTCATCCATGGGCCCAAGTCCTCGTCCTTGAGCATTACACGCAAGGGTTAAGAAAAAGGGGGGTGAGTTACAAGAACTCAGTGTGAAATCCCCTTACCGTCATCCACTGGGCCTGAATCCGCTTAGAAATATCTTGGGCCTAAGCCCATTTAAGATAATCTTGGGCCGAAGCCCAATTACAAAACAGTATATAGATATGAATGCAAAGTATGCAACCCAACCCATCCATCCAATCTCTCCCCGTACCGGCCGGCTCTCTCTGTGTGGGATCAAGTCAACCCACCCCGCCGCCTCTCAATTTGCAGTCAAAGCGCCATTTATACTATTTGTGGTTGAGCCACCAGATTCATATACTGTAAAATGATCGACATAGAGTCGTTAATTCATATGTTAGGAACATAGCCATTATCAGAATTTGTGGCAATTCCACCGGTCTATACTTCTCTTCATTCAAATTTTCCCATCCCATGCAATATGTAAAGATGCGTCATACATAATCGTAAAACATCCATATAAAAATAACATCCATTAACCTATTGAATACTTTTTATGAATCAGCCCATTAAAGCAATACGATCATTCGGCCCATAGGGCCATTTCGGTAATTCGGTCCATAAGGACATTTCATAAATTGGCCTATTATAACAATCTATCAAATCGGCCCATAGGGGCATTTCGTAAATCGGTAATTTTACCCACTAACGGTAATTCGGTAATCTCGCAACCTGAGGGTATTTCGGTAATTTACACTCCAAGGGTATTTTGGTAATTTCACAACCCCGACATAACTACTAATTTGGGCATAAAAATTGAAATCATTCATCTGCGTCATACTTGACTAAATTGACTATAACTCGAGTTAGAAAACTCGAAATTTAAATCCGTAAATTTTTCTTGAAACTAGACTCATATATCTTCTTACTAAAATTTTTCCAGAATTTTTGGCTTAACAATTTAGTAAAGTTTATTCCTTAAAATTTCCCTTGTTTCACTATCCAACGATTCTGACCTCTCTTACCTTAATTTCAAATATCTCACTGTATGGATTTCATATACTGTTTCCACTTGTTTCTATTAAAAATAGGCTCACTAAGGAATTTATACATATAAATTATATCTCATTATTCACTTTGTACAATTTTATACGATTTTACCAAGAAAGATCAGGAAACTAAGAAGTCATTCAGAACTAGTCTCACTAAAATGAAAATATCTCAGAATATAAAATTCCTTTTCCTTCTCCATTCCTTCCATATCAAAATAGACACATTTAGCTTTAATTCGATATCTTATTCACCTAATAATCCATTTTCTCCTATTTTCCATGATTTTTCAAATTCACGTCACTGTTGCTGACCAAAAACTGTTTCATTGCAAACTATGGTTACCACTACAAACATACGCACGCCCAAGTGATCACGGATGCCGGTTTTCGGTTTTCTTCGGTATTTCGACCGAATCACGGAGTATTTCATGCAAACTTTTAGATAAGTTTGATATTACACACCATTTCAAATATGTATACGGAAGGGTACGGGATTACACACCATTTCAAACATGTATTCGGAAGGGTACTTGATTACACACCATTTCAAACATGTATTCAGAAGGGTACGAGATTACACTCCATTTCAAATATGTATACGGAAGGGTACGGGATTACACACCTTGATTACGAGTTGTGCTTTCTACCGATTTCAACACCTATAATGATAGTTGATAGAAGGTTAGTCTCAACTTTGATAATCGTATCTAGAAACACTTTATTAGGCTAACTCCACTTACCACGGATGTGATCTCTCTCAGTGCACCAAGAATCGATCCTACCCTTTGACTACTGAAATCCCGTCCCCACTTGCTTGACGAGTCGACGATAATGATTTGGTTAATACAAATCACTTGTGCTCCTTTACCTTGTTGAAAGTCCTAAGCCCAACGATGGCCAAATCACAGAAAGAATGTAACTCGGACTCAACGAGAGAGAAAGAAGAACACTTTCGATTATTAAGGAAAAACTCGGATGAAACAAGGTTATTGACAAAGAGAGAACTACTACTTACCGATTCGATTCAAGAAGTGAGTGCTAACACGAACGAGAAAGAAATAACGTAAAGAGAGATGAAGAATTCAATGGTTCGGTTATGGAGGGAAAAATGGACAAGAAAATTCGGCTATGGTGAAAAGGATTAGAAAAGAAGAGATGCTTGAAGGATTTTGTGAAAAGAAAAGAAATAAGAAGAAAGATGTTTGACTAGCTTCAGTTTTCAAGAAAGATAAGTGAACAAATTTTTGGTCTCAATGGTTTGGGTACATTCGGCAACAAGAAGAAAGAAAAGAAGAGAATAAGCTCACCAATGGCTTGAAGATTCGGCAAGAAGGAAATTTGGAGAAGAAAGAAAAATGACACAAAAGTTTCATATAGGAATTTTGGCCAAAAAAAATACCAAAACTTTTACCAATTGCCAAAGACAAAATTCGGCTAAGAGAATGGTAGTTTGGAGAAAATGGCACACTTGATGCTAAAGGAATTTGACTAAAACAAGCACTAAAACTTTACCAAAACACCAAGGAAAATTCGGCTATCCCCCCCTAACACACAAAACCGTCCACATTCATGACCATAATGGTCAAAAATTGGCCAACCACACTTTCCATAACACTTCCCTTGAAAAAAAGGCCACATGTTCCTCTTACTTTCCCCTTTCTCTTGATTTCTTTCCTCACCTTCATCCTTTCCTATTTTCCTTAGCCATCTTGCCAAAAATAAAAAGTCCACCTTGCCTTATTTACATGCTTGGCCGAAACTTAGGGAAAGAATACAAAAATAATAGTCAAAATTTGCACACAATGGGATTTGAACCTCCTCCCTCAAAGTCCTTCATGTGGCGCCATAACCTCTTTACCATATGCTCAATTATGCAAGCAAATTGCTCCCTTATTTCCATAAGGCTTGATGCTACTTACTATCTCTCCTTAAAGTGCTAAAACACAAAATTTTACTAAAGCCCAACTTGAACCCGGAACTTCATAGAACCCCATAACTTTTTAAAATCACCTTCCTAATAAGTCCAAGTTTAAATAATGCCGTTCTCAAATTCCCATAAATTTTAAAACGCTTCTACGCTCAAGGTCCAATGGGCCCAATAGGTCCAATTCTACTAGGGCCAATTTTGGGATGTTGCAATTCTACCCCCTTAAAGAAATTCCGTCCTCGAAATTTCCAACCAACTACTAAACGCATCGCTCAAATCACACCACTATGCTTTCGCTGCGCACTCTGATCTTAATAACACCAATGTACTTTTAACATAATCTTGAATCATCTTTTACTCAACCAAACATCTAACCACAGAAGCAAGCAGTTATCTACCACTTATACCTAAAATTTTCTACATTCAATCATCACGTCCAACCAAAACATACCTGACTTGATGGTGATGAAACAATCCCGAGCCTTATGCTCCTTAGACCTGCATCTCAAGCATGCTCCTGACCTCCTCCAGCATTCTCCCGGATGACGCCTTCTGCAATAATCGCAAGCCGAAAAGTTTGGACGTGCCTTAACACGCTTCACAGAACGAGACTGCGGCCCTAAAGAACCGCGATCTAATTTCTTCTTACAGTCCACAGACCCAACTCGAAGTGCTTCACCGATTCCTTTAACCTCCTCCAATACTTCCTTAACTATCTGAGTTAGCTCATCAACCCCACTCGATCATGAGATCCGTCTCAACCATCGGCGATGCGCGCCTCCCTTTCGAAACATGCCCCGATGTCAAAGATCTAGCCTTAGCACCTCGGCCTCAACCACGCCCACATCTATCGCGTCTCACGCCCTTTAACGCTCATGTTCACTAATGTCGACTTAATCTTATTACGAGTCTTATGAATCAAGATAATTATTCAATGTTTATTAAACAATGTTTTATGGAGTATAGGAAGTAAAGTTGTTTTCGCAATACGCATCCTAAAGTCTCAATCTCTATAGTTTCACTCCTAAAACTAAAAGTTCTAGAGTATTCTATTTTGTGGAATTTTCTTACCATAGTACTAACACAATAATCATAAAATAAAAACACATACTTACTTGACTTGGTGCTGGATACCCGTGGTGCCATACTTCCTTTAGAACATGTATTTATAAATTAAAATTTTAAACGGCTTTGAAAACACTTTTGAACCCAAACCACAATCGAGTTTTGCAACCTGACTGATATACCATAAAATGTAACACTCAACCCCGGCCTAGAAGTTAGGCCCGAATCTGTGTGTCACATGGAAGTAAAACTTGCTTGAGAAATACAAATTTCTTTGTTAAAAACCCAAAACACTTAAGCAATTCATGTCTAATTGAAAACGTAATTATCTTTAAAAACCTTTTCGTTTGTGGAAGCATATTTGAAATAAACAATTTACGAAAATGTGACGTTTAGAAATAGAGTTGCAGAAGCATTTTGAAAACGTTGTGGAAACGTAGATAAAATGCAAGTATTTTTGAGAGGTTGTTTGATAAATCGATAATCGAACTAGTAATCTTTTAAAACCGTGACTTTTGAAAATATCATTGATAATTTGAGAGAAAATTTCCAATGTTAAAAATATTTGTAAAAGTTTGTTATGAAATCCATATGTTAATCAATTTTGGAAAACCTTTATTTAAGTTTTATAAAATTCTCGTTTTAAACAATTTAAGCAAAATAATAAGTATATCAACCATAAAGCAAATAATAAAACACTCCAGATGCCTTATTACAACATAAAAACCCAAAATAGTAAAGTGAAAAGAATTAAAAATCTAAAGTTCAAAATAAAACACCGTTTTCAAGTATGGCCTCGATCGAGTCATCCATGGGCCCAAGTCCTCGCCACTTTGAGCATTACCTGCAAGGGTTAAGAAAAGGGGGTGAGTTACAAGAACTCGGTGTGAAATCCCCTTACCGTCATCCACTGGGCTCGAATCCGCTTAGAAATATCTTGGGCCTAAGCCCATTTAAGATAATCTTGGGCGAAGCCCAATTACAAAACAAGATATATATATGAATGCAAAGTATGCAACCCAACCCATCCATCCAATCTCTCCCCGTATCACCCGGGTCTCTCCCGGGGATCAAGTCAACCCACCCCGCCGCCTCTCTCCAATTTGCAGTCAAGCCGCCATTTATACTATTTGTGGCTGAGCCACCAGATTCATATACGGTAAAATGATCGACATAGAGTCGTTAATTCATATGTTAGGAACATAGCCACTATCAGAATTTGTGGCAATGCCACCGGTCTATACTTCTCTTCATTCAAATTTTCCCATCCCATGCAATATGTAAAGATGCATCAAACATAATCGTAAAACATCCATATAAAAATAACATCCATTAACCTATTGAATACTTTTTATGAATCAGCCCATTAAAGCAATACGATCATTCGGCCCATAGGGCCATTTCGGTAATTCGGTCCATAAGGACATTTCGGTAAATTGGCCCATTATAACAATCTATCAAATCGGCCCATAGGGGCATTTCGGTAAATCGGTAATTTTACCCACTAAGGGTAATTCGGTAATCTCGCAACCCAGGGGTATTTCGGTAATTTACACTCCAAGGGTATTTTGGTAATTTCACAACCCTGGACATAACTACTAATTTGGGCATAAAAAATTGAAACTGTCCATCTGCGTCATACTGAATAAATTGACTATAACTCGAGTTAGAAAACTCGAAATTTAAATCCGTAAATTTTTCTTGAAACTAGACTCATATATCTTCTTACTAAAATATTTCCAGAATTTTTGGCTTAACAATTTAGTAAAGTTTATTCCTTAAAATTTCCCTTGTTTCACTATCCAACGATTCTGACCTCTCTTACCTTAATTTCAAATATCTCACTGTATGGATTTCATATACTGTTCCCACTTGTTTCTATTAAAAATAGGCTCACTAAGGAATTTATACATATAAATTATAACTCATTATTCACTTTGTACAATTTTATACGATTTTACCAAGAAAGATCAGGAAACTACGAAGTCATTCAGAACTAGTCTCACTAAAATGAAAATATCTCAGAATATAAAATTCCTTTTCCTTATCCATTCCTTCCATATCAAAATAGACACATTTAGCTTTAATTCGATATCTTATTCACCTAATAATCCATTTTCTCCTATTTTCCATGATTTTTCAAATGCACGTCACTGTTGCTGACCAAAAACTGTTTCATTGCAAACTATGGTTACCACTACAAACATACGCACGCCCAAGTGATCACGGATGCGGTTTGGTTTTTCTTCGGTATTTCGACCGAATCACGGAGTATTTCATGCAAACTTTCAGATAAGTTTGATATTACACACCATTTCAAATATGTATACGGAAGGGTACGGGATTACACACCATTTCAAACATGTATTCGGAAGGGTACTTGATTACACACCATTTTAAACATGTATTCAGAAGGGTACGAGATTACACTCCATTTCAAATATGTATACGGAAGGGTACGGGATTACACACCTTGATTACGAGTTGTGCTTTCTACCGATTTCAACACCTATAATGATAGTTGATAGAAGGTTAGTCTCAACTTTGATAATCGTATCTAGAAACACTTTATTAGGCTAACTCCACTTACCACGGATGTGATCTCTCTCAGTGCACCAAGAATCGATCCTACCCTTTGACTACTGAAATCCCGTCCCCACTTGCTTGACGAGTCGACGATAATGATTTGGTTAATACAAATCACTTGTGCTCCTTTACCTTGTTGAAAGTCCTAAGCCCAACGATGGCCAAATCACAGGAAAGAATGTAACTCGGACTCCAACGAGAGAAAGAAGAACACTCGATTATTAAGGAAAAACTCGGATGAAACAAGGTTATTGACAAAGAGAGAACTACTACTTACCGATTCGATTCAAGAAGTGAGTGCTAACACGAACGAGAAAGAAATAATGTAAAAGAGATGAAGAATTCAATGGTTCGGTTATGGAGGGAAAAATGGACAAGAAAATTCGGCTATGGTGAAAAGGATTAGAAAAGAAGAGATGCTTGAAGGATTTTGTGAAAAAGAAAAGAAATAAGAAGAAAGATGTTTGACTAGCTTCGGTTTTCAAGAAAGATAAGTGAACAAATTTTTGGACTCAATGGTTTGGGTACATTCGGCAACAAGAAGAAAGAAAAGAAGAGAATAAGCTCACCAATGGCTTGAAGATTCGGCAAGAAGGAAATTTGGAGAAGAAAGAAAAATGACACAAAAGTTGCATATAGGAATTTTGGCCAAAAAAAATACCAAAACTTTTACCAATTGCCAAAGACAAAATTCGGCTAAGAGAATGGTAGTTTGGAGAAAATGGCACACTTGATGCTAAAGGAATTTGACTAAAACAAGCACTAAAACTTTACCAAAACACCAAGGAAAATTCGGCTATCCCCCCCTAACACACAAAACCGTCCACATTCATGACCATAATGGTCAAAAATTGGCCAACCACACTTTCCATAACACTTCCCTTGAAAAAAGGCCACATGTTCCCCTTACTTTCCCCTTTCTCTTGATTTCTTTCCTCACCTTCATCCTTTGCTATTTTCCTTAGCCATCTTGCCAAAAATAAAAAGTCCACCATGCCTTATTTACATGCTTGGCCGAAACTTAGGGAAAGAATACAAAAATAATAGTCAAAATTTGCACACAATGGGATTTGAACCTCCTCCCTCAAAGTACTTCATGTGGCGCCATAACCTCTTTACCATATGCTCAATTATGCAAGCAAATTGCTCTCTTATTTCCATAAGCCTTGATGCCACTTACTATCTCTCCTTAAAGAGCCAAAACACAAAATTTTACTAAAGCCCAACTTGAACCCGGAACTTCATAGAACCCCGTAACTTTCTAAAATCACCTTCCTAATAAGTCCAACTTGAAAAAATGCCGTTCTCAAATTCCCATAAATTTTAAAACGCTTCTACGCTCAAGGTCCAATGGGCCCAATAGGTCCAATTCTACTAGGCCCAATTTTGGGATGTTGCAATTCTATCCCCTTAAAAAAATTTCGTCCTCGAAATTTCCAACCAACTACTAAACGCATCGCTCAAATCACACCATTATGCTTTCGCTGCGCACTCTGATCTTAATAACACCAATGTACTTTTAACATAATCTTGAATCATCTTTTACTCAACCAAACATCTAACCACAGAAGCAAGCAGTTATCTACCACTTATACCTAAAATTTTCTACATTCAATCATCACGTCCAACCAAAACATACCTGACTTGATGGTGATGAAACAATCCCGAGCCTTATGCTCCTTAGACCCGCATCTCAAGCATGCTCCTGACCTCCTCCAGCATTCTCCCGGATGACGCCTTCTGCAATAATCGCAAGCCGAAAAGTTTGGACGTGCCTTAACACGCTTCACAGAACGAGACTGCGACCCTAAAGAACCGCGATCTAATTTCTTCTTGCAGTCCATAGACCCAACTCGAAGTGCTTCACCGATTCCTTTAACCTCCTCCAATACTTCCTTAACTATCTGAGTTAGCTCATCAACCCCAGCTCGATCATGAGATCCCGTCTCAACCACTGGCGATGCCAGCGCCTCCCTTTCGGAAACATGCCCCGATGCTGAAGATCTAGCCTTAGCACCTCGGCCTCAACCACGTGCACATCTATCGCGTCTACGTCTTTTAACGCTCATGTTCACTAATGTCGACTTAATCTTATTACGAGTCTTATGAATCAGTATAATTATTCAATGTTTATTAAACAATGTTTTATGGAGTATAGGAAGTAAAGTTGTTTTCGCAATACGCATCCTAAAGTCTCAATCTCTATAGTTTCAGCTCCTAAAACTAAAAGTTCTAGAGTATTCTATTTTGTGGAATTTTCTTACCACAGTACTAAAATAATAATCGTAAAATAAAAACACTTACTTACTTGACTTGGTGCCGGATACCCGTGGTGCCATACTTCCTTTAGAACATGTATTTATAAATTAAAATTTTAAACGGCTTTGAAATTACTTTTGAACCCAAACCACTGCTGAGTTTTGCAATCGGGCTCTGATACCATAAAATGTAACACCCCGAACCCGGCCTAGAAGTTAGGTCCGAATCTGGTGTGTCACATGGAAGTAAAAACTTGCTTGAGAAATACAGCCTCTTTGTTAAAAACCCAAAACACTTAAGCAATTCATGTCTAATTGAAAACGTAATTATCTTTAAAAACCTTTTCGTTTGTGGAAGCATATTTGAAATAAACAATTTACGAAAATGTGACGTTTAGAAATAGAGTTGCAGAAGCATTTTGAAAATGTTGCGGAAACGTAGATAAAATGCAAGTATTTTTGAGAGGTTGTTTGATAAATCGATAATCGAACTAGTAATCTTTTAAAACCGTGACTTTTGAAAATATCATTGATAATTTGAGAGAAAATTTCCAATGTTAAAAATATTTGTAAAAGTTTGTTATGAAATCCATATGTTAATCAATTTTGGAAAACCTTTATTTAAGTTTTAGAAAATTCTCGTTTTAAACAATTTAAGCAAAATAATAAGTATATCAACCATAAAGCAAATAATAAAACACTCCAGATGCCTTATTACAACATAAAAACCCAAAATAGTAAAGTGAACGGAATTAAAAATCTAAGGTTCAAAATAAAACACCGTTTTTGAAGTATGGCCTCCACCGAGTCATCCATGGGCCCAAGTCCTCGTCACTGAGCATTACCTGCAAGGGTTAAGAAAAATGGGGGTGAGTTACAAGAACTCAGTGTGAAATCCCCTTACCGTCATCCACTGGGCCTGAATCCGCTTAGAAATATCTTGGGCCTAAGCCCATTTAAGATAATCTTCTACCAAGCCCAATTACAAAACAGTATATATATATGAATGCAAAGTATGCAACCCAACCCATCCATCCAATCTCTCCCCGTACTGACCAGTCTCTCCCGTGGGGATCAAGTCAACCCACCCCGCCGCCTCCAATTTGCGATCAAGCTACCATTTATACTATTTGTGGCTGAGCCACCAGATTCATATACTGTAAAATGATCGACATAGAGTCGTTAATTCATATGTTAGGCACATACCCATTATCGTAATTTGTGGCAATGCCACCTGGCCTATACTTCTCTTCATTCAAATTTTCCCATCCCATGCAATATGTAAAGATGCATCATACATAATCGTAAAACATCCATATAAAAATAACATCCATTAACCTATTGAATACTTTTTATGAATCAGCCCATTAAAGCAATACGATCATTCGGCCCATAGGGGCATTTCGGTAATTCGGTCCATAAGGACAATTTGGTAAATTGGCCCATTATAACAATCTATCAAATCGGCCCATAGGGGCATTTCGGTAAATCGGTAATTTTACTCATTGAGGGTAATTCGATAATCTCGCAACCCAGGGGTATTTCAGTAATTTACACTCCAAGGGTATTTTGGTAATTTCGCAACCCCGGACTTAACTACTAATTTGGGCATAAAAATTTGAAACTGTCCATCTGCATCATACTGACTAAATTGACTATAACTCGAGTTAGAAAACTCTAAATTTAAATCCGTAAATTTTCCTTGAAACTAGACTCATATATCTTCTTACTAAAATTTTTCCAGAATTTTTGGCTTAACCGTTTAATACAGTTTATTCCTTAAAATTTCCCTTGTTTCACTATCCAACGATTCTGACCTCTCTTATCTTAATTTCAAATATCTCACTGTATGGTTTTCACATACTGTTCCCACTTGTTTCTTTTGAAAATAGGCTCACTAAGGAATTTATACATATAAATTATAAATCATTATTCACTTTGTACAATTTTTTACGATTTTACCAAGACAGATCAGGAAACTATGAAGTCATTCAGAACCAGTCTCACTAAAATGAGAATATCTCAGAATATAAAATTCCTTTTCCTTCTCCGTTTCTTCCATATCAAAATAGACACAGTTAGATTTAATTCGATATCTTATTCACCTATTAATCCGTTTTCTCCTATTTTCCATGATTTTTCAAAATCACGTCACTGTTGCTGACAAAAAACTGTTTCATTGCAAACTATGGTTACCACTACGAACATACGCACGCCCAAGTGATCACGGATGCCGTTTTTTGGTTTTCTTTAGTATTTCGACCGAATCACGGAATATTTCATGCAAACTTTCAGATAAGTTTGATATTACACACCATTTCAAATATGTATACGGAAGGGTACAGGATTACACACCATTTCAAACATGTATTCGGAAGGGTACTTGATTACACACCATTTCAAACATGTATTCGGAAGGGTACGAGATTACACTCCATTTCAAATATGTATACGGAAGGGTACGGGATTACACACCTTGATTACGAGTTGTGCTTTCTACCAATTTCAACACCTATAATGATAGTTGATAGAAGGTTAGTCTCAACTTTGATAATCGTATCTAGAAACACTTTAGTAGGCTAACTCCACTTACCACGGATGTGATCTCCCTCAGTGCACCAAGAATCGATCCTACCCTTTGACTACTGAAATCCCGTCCCCACTTGCTTGACGAGTCAACGATAATGATTTGGTTAATACAAATCACTTGTGCTCCTTTACCTTGTTGAAAGTCCTAAGCCCAACGATGGCCAAATCACAGGAAAGAATGTAACTCAGACTCCAACGAGAGAAAAGAAGAACACTCGATTATTAAGGAAAACTCGGATGAAACAAGGTTATTGACAAAGAGAGAACTACTACTTACCGATTCAATTCAAGAAGTGAGTGCTAACACGAACGAGAAAGAAATAACGTAAAAGAGATGAAGAATTCAAAGGTTCGATTATGGAGGGAAAAATGGACAAGAAAATTCGGCTACGGTGAAAAGGATTAGAAAAGAAGAGATGCTTGAAGGATTTTGTGAAAAAGAAAAGAAATAAGAAGAAAGATGTTTGACTAGCTTCGGTTTTCAAGAAAGATAAGTGAACAAATTTTTAGTCTCAATGGTTTGGTTACATTCGGCAACAAGAAGAAAGAAAAGAAGAGAATATGCTCACCAATGGCTTGAAGATTCGGCAAGAAGGAAATTTGGAGAAGAAAGAAAAATGACACAAAAGTTGCATATAGGAATTTTGGCCAAAAACAATACCAAAACTTTTACCAATTGCCAAAGACAAAATTCGGCTAAGAGAATGGTAGTTTGGAGAAAATGGCACACTTGATGCTAAAGGAATTTGACTAAAACAAGCACTAAAACTTTACCAAAACACCAAGGAAAATTCGACTATCCCCCCCTAACACACAAAACCGTCCACATTCATGACCATAATGGTCAAAAATTGGCCAACCACACTTTCCATAACACTTCCCTTGAAAAAAGGCCACATGTTCCCCTTACTTTCCCCTTTCTCTTGATTTCTTTCCTCACCTTCATCCTTTCCTATTTTCCTTAGCCATCTTGCCAAAAATAAAAAGTCCACCTTGCCTTATTTACATGCTTGGACGACACTTAGGGAAAGAATACAAAAATAATAGTCAAAATTTGCACACAATGGGATTTGAACCTCCTCCCTCAAAGTCCTTCATGTGGCGCCATAACCTCTTTACCATATGCTCAATTATGCAAGCAAATTGCTCTCTTATTTCCATAAGCCTTGATGCCACTTACTATCTCTCCTTAAAGTGCTAAAACACAAAATTTTACTAAAGCCCAACTTGAACTCGGAACTTCATAAAACCCCGTAACTTTCTAAAATCACCTTCCTAATAAGTCCAACTTGAAATAATGCCGTTCTCAAATTCCCATAAATTTTAAAACGCTTCTACGCTCAAGGTCCAATGGGCCCAATAGGTCCAATTCTACTAGGCCCAATTTTGGGATGTTACAGAATCAATTAGTTGTCTCATTGAGGGGTTTACACCGTTATAGAAAGTCTGGACTTGGAGCCACAAAGGTAAACCATGGTGCGGACACCTTCTCAAGAGATCCTTATATCTTTCCCATGCATCGTATAATGTCTCTAAATCCATCTGCAAAAAAGAAGATATATCATTGCGTAATTTGGCTGTTTTGGCCGGTGGGAAATATTTTAATAAAAAAATTTTAGTCATTTGTTCCCATGTAGTGATTGACCCTCGTGGTAACGAGTTTAACCTCTGTTTAGCTTTATTCCTTAATGAAAAGGGAAATAACCGAAGACGTATGGCATCATCAGAAACGCCATTTATTTTAAAGGTATCACAGAACTCTAAAAAGTTGGCTATATGAGTATTTGGATCTTCGTCCTGCAAACCATCAAATTGAACAAACTGTTGAATCATTTGTATAGTGTTAGGCTTTAATTCAAAATTATTAGCAGCTATAGCAGGCCTAACAATACTAGATTCGGCTCCTGTTAAACGAGGTTTAGCATAATCATACATCGTACGTAGAGCATTATTTTCTGCCACATCTTGTGGTGGAAGATTATTTGCGTCCATCCCTTCAGTAGGATTGGATCTGTCTTCTCACTCTCCTTCTGGGTAATTTAGGGCTCGCCTAATTTCTCTGCGATTTCTCCGAGCGGTAGCTTTAATATCACTGTCGTATTCTAAAGGTCCTCTCGGGTTCCTTCTAGTCATAAACTAGAGGTACCTGCTAGGAAAATAAAGAAAGAAAATTTAGCAAAATTTAAAAAAAACAATAAAAATAAAAATAAATTGCGAAAAATAAAAAATAATGGCTAAAGTAATAAAAATAGAGCTTTCTTAATATTTTAGTTCCCCGGCAACGGCGCCAAAAACTTGATCGCTGTGAATTAGAGTTTTAAAATTTATAAAAAGAATGATCGAACCTGAAAACTAACTCTGACAACGATTGAGGCAAGTGCACCTATCGAACAGTAGTATAGCTTAGGCAAGATCGAATTATCGAACCCAAAGGAACTAAAAGTACTAATACTAACTTCCTTTTTATTATCTAGCCTAAAAATAAAGAGAGATTGTTTATCTAATCTAAATTAATTAACTACTAAACTAAAGACTCTAAGACAAAGAAGAATGAATTTGGAAAATAACTTGGGAAAAACTCAGTTGATTAGATGATACCCTAGGAAGAATCCACCTAGACTTCACTTATTATCTAACACTGAACCATACGATTTATTCACTTAGTTTGATCCGTAAGACTCTCTAACGTATATTAAACCCTCTCTCTCGAGGCGAATAACGCCTAACCCTAGGTTAATTAGTGGAACCTCATTCTCTTATAATAACCCCTAGAATAGCAAAAGAATCGATCTATGGATTCCCGTATTAGGTTTCACCCTAATCCGCAAAATCTCGTCACCCTATCTCTAGGCGTGCGATCAACTCCGCTTAATTATGTTGGATCTACTCTTAGGCGGTGGTCTATTCCTCCTCCACATAAGCACATTAAATTTGGATTAAGCTCACATAATTAAGAACAAACTAAGTATTTATCATATAATTCAAAACAATAACAAGATTCATCATAGGTTTCATCTCTTCTGGGTATCCGAAGGTTTAGTTCATAGCAATAAAAGAAAACATCTCAAGAGAAAAGATAAAACAAAACATAAGAAATCCCTAAAACCCCCTGAAGGAATTGAAGGAGAGATCCTCCGTCTTGAGTATAATTCTGGCTTTTTGAGATGGATCAACTGGCTGTCCCCGAGTGAATCCCCACAAATCTGCCTTCTCTGGCCTAGCACGACGCCCCTAGACGATGGCTTTTGGCTCCCCTTCTTAGGTCATACTTAGGGTGTATTTATAGGCTTTTGAAATACGTTTCTTTCTCCCTAAGTATCCTTTCCCGAATAAAATTGCTCTTCTCCACGGTAGAGGCACGACCATGGCGCACGCCCGTGTGAATCGTGGCCAGGCCGTGTTCGAATTTCTTTAATGAGACACGGCCGTGTGAGTCGGGGTTAGATCGTGTTCTAGATGATTAACTTGGCATGGCCGTGTGGGTCCAAGTCCAGGCCGTGTCGATTTCCTCTTTGGCCCGTTTTGGTCCATTTTGAGCCCGTTTCTCGTTCTTTTTATCCTTGGGTGCTTTCCTGGGTATAAGACATGAAAAGAAAGGATTAAGAGCACCTTTTTACATAAATCAAGGGATAAATCATCCAAAAGCATACTGAATGTGGGCCTAAAATATGTTACTATTTCGGTTTATCAGATCGCGCCATCTGAAAGTAGACTAGTGACGGTCAGTCAGGAAGGAGGGGCTAGGGAAGTCTTCATTTACATGATGAATGAGTGGTATTGGAGTTTGTTTGAACAAATCCTTATGCTCAACATCCTTCACCCCTTCCTTATCCCCAACCGGTTCCTGTAGCTCCCCAAGGTGTGGAATTGGTAAGACTGAATAAGCCTCCGATTGATAAGATTCGAAAGTAATGGGCTGAAAAATTCAGAGCTAATGTAGATGATGACCCTGAGAGAGCCGAGTTCTGGCTTAATAATACTATCAGTGTATTTGAGGAGTTATCATGTACACCCGAAGAATGCTTGAAATGTGCTATATCATTGTTGAGGGACTCAGCATATCACTGGAGGAAGACACTAGTATCTGTGGTACCAAGGGAAAGAGTTACTTGGAATTTCTTTCAAAAGGAATTCAGAAAGAAGTACATTAGTCAGCGGTTCATCAATCAGAAACGTAAAGAATTTCTTGAGCAGAAACAGGGTCGAATGTCAGTGATAGAGTATGACCGAGAGTTTGTCAGGCTCAACAAGTATGCCCGAGAATGTGTTTCCTCCGAGGCTATTATGTGTAAAAGGTTTGAAGATGGGCTGAACGAGGACGTCAAACTGTTAGTTGGAATCTTGGAACAAAAAAAATTTGTTGTATTGGTCGAACGAGCCTGCAAAGCCGAAGAGTTAAGTAAGGAAAAGAGAAAAGCTGAGTTTGAGGCTAAAGATTCGAAAAAGAGGCTAATAAGTAAGTCATTTCAGTATTTGTCAAAGAAATCGAGGGATATGCATATTCGTTCGAATATTTTAGCTGGGTATCCCTACAGAGATTGAGGGAAGCAATATTCGGGTCCTAAGGCCCAGACTACGTCTATAGCGAGCGTTGGTAACGCTAGGTCTAATAAGCCTGAATGTCAACACTGTGGTAGACGACATCCCGGTGAATGTAGGGTGAATAACCGGGCTTGTTTCAAATGTGGCTCCCAAGATCACTTTATTCGAGACTGCCTTGAAATGGCTGAGAAAGATAATTTTCAAAATGCAAGATCGAGTAACACTGAGGCTAGAGGAAGGCCAGTGAGAAATGCAGGAAATGGGACTAGTAGCCGAGTGTATCTAAAGATTTAGCTGTGAGATTGAAAGCTAGAGCTCCTGCTAAAGCATATGCCATCCGTGCTCGCAATAATGCGTCCTCCCATGATGTTATCACCGGTACATTTTCTCTCTATGATACTACTATAGTTGCATTTATTGACCTGGATTGACTCATTCTTATATTTGCATGAATTTGGTGTCTTGTAAGAATTTGCCTATTGAGTTTACTAAGTTTGTGATTAAGGTGTCGAACCCCTTAGGCAAATATGTTTTAGTTGATAAAGTTTGCAAGAGTTGTCCTTTAATGATTAGGGGTCATTGTTTTCCTGCTTACTTAATGCTTTTGCCATTTGATGAGTTTGATGTGATACTTGGAATGGATTGGTTGACTCTACATGATGTAGTAGTGAATTGTAGATGAAAAGTTATTGAATTGAAATGTCAAAATAATGAAATTCTTCAGGTTGAATCAGATGAGTCGAGTGAATTGCCTATTGTGATTTCGTCGATGACAGCTCAGAGCTATGTAAGAAAAGGTTGTGAAGAATTTCTTGCGTATGTATTGAATACGAAAGTGTCTGAGTTAAAGATTAAATCAGTACCAGTAGTTTGCGAATATCCAGATGTGTCCCCAGAAGAGTTGCTTGGATTACCACCGATCAGAGAGGTAGATTTTGCTATTGATTTGGTACAGGGGACTGCACCGATATCGGTTGCTCCGTATAGGATGGCTCCAACTGAATTGAAAGAATTAAAAGCTCAGTTGCAAGAGTTGTCAGATAAGGGTTTTGCGAGGCCGAGTTTTCCTCCCTGGGGTGCACCAGTGTTATTCGTCAAGAAGAAAGATGGATCCATGAGACTTTGTATCGATTATCGACAGCTTAACAAGGTGACTATAAAGAATAAGTATCCTTTACCCAGGATTGATGATTTGTTTGACCAGTTGAAAGGGGCAACAGTATTCTCAAAGATAGATTTGAGATCCGGCTACTATCAGTTGAGAGTTAAAGACTCGGATGTGCCAAAAACTGCGTTCAGAATGAGGTATGGGCATTATGAATTTCTTGTTATGCCTTTTGGATTAACTAATGCTCCTGCTATTTTTATGGACTTGATGAATCAGATTTTCTGACCGTATTTGGATAAATTTGTGGTTATATTTATTTATGACACTTTGATTTATTCTCGAGATGAGACCGAGCATGCCGAACATTTAAGAATTGTGTTGTAGACCTTGAGAGATAAGGAGTTGTTTGCTAAATTTAGCAAAAGTTAGTTTTGGCTCCAATAAGTCAGATTTTTAGGACATATTGTCTCCGCGGAAGGTATAAGGGTTGATCTGAGTAAGATTTCGGCAATTTTTTATTGGAAAATGTTGAGGAGTGTATCTGAGGTTAGAAGCTTTTTGGGCTTAGCCGGGTATTATCAACATTTTGTTAAGGGATTCTTGATGATTGCTACACCTATTACTAGACTGTTACAGATAGATGTTAAGTTTGAATGGTCAGAGAAATGCCCAAAGAGTTTTGAATAGTTGAAAGCATTGTTAATTGAGGCGCCAGTTTTAGTGCAACCTGAGTCCGAAAAGAAGTTTGTGATTTTCAGCGACGCGTCATTGAACGGTCTTGGTTGTGTGTTGATGCAAGAGGGCAATGTGATAGATTATGCCTCAAGACAGTTAAAATCGCAAGAGAAGAATTATCCGACGCATGATTTGGAATTAGCCCCCATCGTTTTTGCTTTGAAAATTTGGTATCATCATTTGTACGGTGAGAAATGCCATATCTTTACGATCATAAGAGTTTAAAGTACTTGATGACTCAAAAGGATTTGAATTTGCGATAACAGAGATGGCTCGAGTTACTGAAAGATTATGAACTAGTGATTGACTATCATCCGGGAAAGTCGAATGTAGTCACAGATGCTTTGAGCAGAAAGTCCTTGTTTGCTTTGAGGGCTATGAGTACGAAATTTACTATGTCTAGTGATGGTTCAATTTTGGCCAAGTTGAGAGCTAGACCGATATTTCTTCAGCAAATTTATGAAGCTCAAAAAAATGATAGTGAATTGCAAGCTATAAGAGCTCAGTGTGAATTGGATAGAAATTCAGATTTTTGGATCGGTTCGGATGATTGTTTGATGTTCCGTAATAAAGTATGTGTACCAAAAAATGATGAGCTTATTCAGAAAATTTTACACAATGCACACAGTGGTTGTCTATCAATTCATCCAGGTAGTACGAAAATGTATAATGATTTGAAGAAATAGTATTGGTAGTCAGGTATGAAACGAGATATTTCTGAGTTTGTTTCAAGATGTTTGATTTGTCAACAATTAAAAGCCGAACATCAAGTGCCTTCAGGTTTACTTCAGCCTGTGATAATTCCCTAGTGGAAATGGGACAGAATTACGATGGATTTTGTATCTGGGTTACCTCTGACACTGAAGAAAAAAGATGTCGTTTGGGTCGTTGTTGATCGATTGACAAAATTGACTCATTTTATTCTGGTACGTACTGACTATTCACTTGATAAGCTAGCGAGTTGTACATTGCTGAGATTGTTAGATTGCACGGGGTACCTATTTCTATTATTTCAGACAGAGATTCGAGGTTTACTTCTCAATTTTGGAAAAAGTTGCAAGAAGCTTTGGGTACAAAATTGAATTTTAGTACCGCGTTTCATCTGCAAACTGACCTTCAATCTTAAAGAGTAATTCAGATTCTTGAAGATATGCTCCGACGTTGTGTTCTAGAATTTGAAGGTGGTTGGGAGAAATATCTACCTTTGGTCGAATTTGCTTATAACAACAGTTTTCAGTCTAGCATAAAGATGGCACCGTATGAGGCATTGTATGGCCGCAAGTGCTGAACTCCGTTGTATTGGACCAAGCTTAGTGAGAAATAGATTCATGGGGTTGACATTGTTAGAGAAACCGAAGAAAAAGTAAAGGTAATTCATGACTATTTGAAAGCCGCTTCAGATCAATAAAAGTCATACGCAGATTTGAAAAGAAAAGAGGTCGAATTTCAGATTGGCGATAAGGTATTTTTGAAAGTATCTTCGTGGAAGAAGATTCTGAGATTTGGTCGTAAGGTAAGTTGAGTCCACGTTCCATTGGATCGTATGAGGTTATTAAGAGAATAGGGCCAGTGGTATATCGGTTAGCTTTACTGACAGAGTTGGAAAGGATTCATAATGTGTTTCATGTGTCGATGTTGCGACGATATCATTTTGATCCTCCACATGTGATTTCTCCAACGGAGATTGAAATTCGACCGAATATGACCAATGGTGAAGAACCGATCAATATTTTAGCTCAAGAAGTTAAACAGCTGAGAAATAAAAGCATAGCCCTTGTGAAAGTTTTATGGAAAAAACATGGGGTCGAAGAGGCTACGTGGGAACCCGAGGAAGCTATGAAAAAATAATACCCAAACCTCTTTTTCGGTAAGATTTTCGGGGACGAAAATCCCTAAAGGGGGGAGAGTTGTAACAGCCCATTTTAGGGCCAAATCGAAACAGTGGTTTCGGGACCATGAATCCGAAGTATAAATATTTATTGTGATATTATTTTTAAGGTCTACAGTATGATTGAGTAATTATGTGAAAATTTCATTAAGAAATTTTACCGATAGAGTGTCCAATTTGACTAGTAGGACTAAATTGCAATAGGTGTAAAATGTGTGTTCTAGAAGCTAAGGGTGTTTAATTGTAATGAATTCTTAAATTGGAGGTCCTTAAATGGTAATTAGACCATTATACTTTAAAATGGACAAAATAGACATGGTTAGGTGAATTTTCAAAGTTATGCATTAAAGGCATTTTGGTCATTTGGCTGATAAAGACAAAACAAAACAAATAAAAGATGTTCATCTTTCTAATTTCATCCCTCATAGCCTAATTTGAAGATCCACCATAGCTAGGGTTTTTGGCAAGCTTCCAAGCTCGATTGTAAGTCCGTTCTAGCCCCGTTTTTAATGATTTTCATGTTTTTGAGATCCTTATAACCTAATCTAGCTATTTCGAGGACTAATTTGAAAGAAAAGCAAAGTCTAAAATTTTAACCATGTTAGACATGCATGTATTTTAATGTCTAATGGTAGAAAATGTATAATTGATGTTAGGTAAACAACATTTACAAGGTGATTTTTGATGAAAATGTCAAATAGGGACTTATTTGTAAAAGTTGTAAAATATGTGTAAAATGTGATTAAATAGAAAAATGTGAGTTGTTATGAGTATAAAATAGGTTCGGCTAAGCTTGAGTAATGAAGAAATTGGATGAAAATCATTTTACGAGCCTAGGGACCAAAGAGTAAAAAGTTGAAATATTAGGGCAAAAATGTAATTTTTGCCATAAAGTGTTTTTGGAATTAAATTGAATAATGTGATGATTGAATAAGTTAAATGTGGCATTATAGATCAAGAAAGACGAGGTTCCGACCTAGATCGAGGAAAAAACAAGGTTGTGGACTAAATCGAACTATTAGCTATTTTGTACCGAGGTAAGTTCGTATGTTAAAGATAAGCTTTAAAATAATTGTATTTAAATGCTTTAATATTGCATGAATTGTATGCTTCTTTTTTTTGTGTGTGTGGATGAGTTTAACTCTACAGAAAAATTCGATGATGATTCGATAAGCAAAGAAATCTCATATGAACCTTAGGAATGGTATAGGATACAAATGTCTTGACATTAGGATTTTCGAGATTAGATTTGTGTAAGACCATATCTGGGATATGGCTTCGGTATAAGATTTCGTGTAAGACCATGTCTGGGACATGGCGTCAATTCGAGATTTCGTGTAAGACCATAGCTGGGCTATTGGCATCAATATGAGATTACATGTAAGACCACATACGGGATATGGCATTGTACGATCTATGTGTGATTTCCAAGTATCCTTAGCAATTTCGAATGGTTCAATGGGCAAAGTTTAGATGAGAATGATAGTATAATCGAGTTAGATGACACCGGTAAGTACGAAACTATATGAGTATTGAATGGTGATGAATTGATGACTATGAGGTAAGTTTTGTGATGAAATAAGTTATGATCATGAGACTATGATAAGTTTACATTTAATTACGTTATATTATTTGAATGTTATATGCATGGTAAGTACGAAACTATGTGAGTATTGAATGGTGATGAATTGATGACTATGAGGTAAGTTTTGTGATGAAATAAGTTATGATCATGAGACTATGATAAGTTTACATTTAATTACATTATATTATTTGAATGTTATATGCATGGTAAGGTTGCTTATTTCTTGCGTACGAGCTTACTAAGCTATATAGCTTACTCCGGTTATTTTCCATGTTTTACAGTGTCACCAAGCTAGCTCAGGTTGGAGATCATCGGAGATCGCTTCACACTATCAAACTATCTTTTGGGTACCTATGATTTTAAACAATTTGAGTTATGGCATGTATAGGGGACTTGGTTATTTTGTTACGTGTCATAATTGATGTGGCCAAATATGTTGGCTTATATTGGTTGGAAGTTCAATTTGTATAAGGCCATTGGAAATTGGCTAATGTTGGTTATATGTATAATCACATGATGATGTCTTTCATGAGCATGGAAACTTGCATGATTTGAGTTGATAAGTATGTGATGTTTATGTATGGTAGATGTGGCATGTGAATGATGTGTTGATGTCTTGGTTATGGATGTTTTGGTTGTATGTATATGCTTGAAATGGTGCTAAATCATGTTGCGTAGGTGTGTGCATAAAAGGGTGGCAAAATGGCTTGGTAAATAGCCTTATTTTTGTCCATACGAGTAGACACACGGGCGTGTTTCTAGGCTGTATGTGACACACAGTTTGCCCCACGGGCATGTGACCCGGTCGTGTGTCCCCTGCACCTAAAATGAGAAAATCAGATTACCACACGACCTAGCAACACGGGCATGTGCCAAAGCCGTGTGACCTATGATTCTTTATGAATTGGAAGTCAAAGTGATGCACGCCCCTGAGACATGGCCATGTGAGCCACACAGCCACACCATATGGGCGTGTCCCTTGTCACACAGGCGTGTGACCCTTATATGTTTGAAAAATTGTGAAAATTTTCTAAAGTTCTCGGTTTAGTCCTGAACCACTTCCAAAGCATGTTGTGGGCCTCGTAGGCTTGTATTAGGGACTTTTTGATTAAATGCAAAAAGTTTTAATTTGGACGAAAATTTATGGCACGGAAATGTATGTTTACTTGTGTTTAAGTCTGGTAACGCCTCGTACCCTGTTCCGGCGTCGAATATGGGTAAGGGGTGTTACATATATCTCTATAAACATTAAAATATTTATTTACTCATCAAAATTGTGGTCCCAAAACCACAGTTTCCGACACCACTAAAATCGGGTTGTTTCATCGTGCACATATATAAATAGTCAAATTTCACTTACAAGAGCTTAACATGTGTCACCTGAATTCAGAGTTTGCCTTTCACAATGGCCTACAGAATTTGAGGATAAAATAAATGAAAATCCAATATTTTAAATATCCGGTTACTTTGTCTGGTCGACTCTTAAGTAGATTACCTTGTATCGTAACTTGGAAACTGCTTCAGACATACAAGCGCACTATACCTCTATCATGAACTCATACCATAACTACCTTTTTACTTTGTTATTATCATAATCCAGTTAACATAGTAACTTGACATAGAACCATCATTAACTTAAACCTTTATTGGAATACACCCATCCTACACGCCAAACAAAGATACTTGGGCGGATATACTTCGCCACACAGAGTATTTTGATACTATACGCCAAAACCTTGAATCCACCAGAACTAGGGTGTTACAACAAAGATATATTATGAGGATAACAAACTTATGACAAGGTCATTGGGCGAGCATGGAAACACAAAAATATACACACTTTTTCATGCCCTTTTTAACTTAAATTCATGCAGTTTCAATAAAATTCTTGTCAAAAATAATTATTATAAAATAGTTAAATTGTACTTAAATTATGAACATGATGAATTTTAATTAATTTTATAATTAATTTTGATTATTTTCGATAGATTTGCACAAAGGGCAAAAAACGGCTCTACAGACACTGTCAGAAGCACAAAACCGAGAAGCAATTTGAAGCATCAGGGCGAATTAATTTTATAGCCTAAGTCAGTCCAAAATTATGTGTATTAATTCATAATATAATTAATTTTAATTTATATCCAATTTAATTTGGGTTAAATAAACTGAACCGAGAAAACTAAACCAACCGAGCACTGGGCAGCCCAAAACTGACCCATATGCTGACCCAATCAGCTTTCTTGGTTGATTAATTAGCTTGCAAAATGGCCCTTGAAGACTCTTTCAAATTGCAAACAAACCCCTCCACTATTTGTGTCTTTCTAGATTTGCCCCACCTTAATTTAGCAAGTTGAAAACTTCAAACTTGCCACATGTGTGCCCAGCCAAGGGAGGGCTCTTTGGCTGTTGATTTTGGCTATTTTTAGCAGCCCTCTCTACCTATAAAACCCCCCCTTAGCTGATCATTTGAAACACACCTCAAACATTCTCATCTCTTCTCCTCTCTCACAACTTTCTCTCTTCATTTCCCATCCAATTTCCTTTGTTCTCTTGCCAATTTCACCTCTTGAAAAAGAGTCGTTCATCAGCCATTTGGAGCAGCATTAAAGTATTCGTAGCAGCCTCATTTCGACAAGAACAAGCGGAGAAGGAAGAGGTAGTCAAGCCATGGAGAAACACCGGATTTGATTCTTGTTCCCTATCCTTTTAAATTTTGTTGTTATGATGAACATGTCTATGAATATTTATGATGTTGAAAATTTTAATTTAATTAATATGGCTTAATTTGAATTCATGTTAGGTTGATTGCATTCTATCAACTTAGTTTATTAAAATTGTGTTTATGTTGTTATAAGTCTCAGTAAGATGTTTGATTAAGTAAAACCATGACTAAGCTATTCTTGCATTACAATTGTAAGGTAACTAATGAATTAATTATTTAAACGGATTGAAATTGTAATTAATTGACACGATACTTAATTAGTGCATGCTTAATCATCTAAGGTAGCTGAGGGTTAAATTTTCTATGATATCTAGCAATACACTAGCCTTGCATAACTTGCAAGATTACTATGATTAAATTGTTTCAAGGTAGAGATACTTTGTTACCTCACATGATCTTTTATGTGCTTATGAGATTGAATTAATTGTTTGAATTGGCATAGAGATATGTACAAGAAATTAGTTTTAATTTCATGAGTATGTATGTGCATTAACACATTTACTTATTAAAATCTATTTAATCGGTTGAATTGACATAGACATATAGTCAAGAGATAAAATTGATTTTGGTGAGTAAGTTTGTTCATAAGTTAGCAAATTATCGAGTTGCTGTGAATTTATTCGTAACAATATGAACACGAGTTTAATAATTCTGAGTTAAGAAATGTAATTAATCTAACACAACTATGTCATCTTGATTAAAATCGTATTCTGAAATCGTGCATTGAAACTTTTATTTTCTTTTTATTTATTTCACTTAGTTAAAAATCTTAGTTTTTAATCACTTCCTCAAATTAAAATATTTTTCTTTACCAAAGTGTTTTAAATTAATTTCATAAATATTTCTTTTCACAGTCCCTGTGGGTACGATAACTCGACATTTACTTGTCACTTTATTACTTGTTGCGATTGTGTACACTTGCACATTTCTGTCGTTCCAGAGCACTAAATAGTTACTTTCGTAATGGTATGTCATTAGAGAGAGCTCAATCACGATACTTAGTGGAATGACTTCATGACTAAATGAGTTTATAATTAATAGGAAAAAAGCCAAAACTTAATTATAAATTATTTGAGCCTTAATTACATATGTCCAATCGGTCCATCCATTAGCTCATTGAAATTATAAATGAACTATATAACAGCCTGATTTAGGGCTTAGCCAGAATAGTGGTGCGAGACCGCAAATCCGAATTAAAAAATATGAGTTTTATGATTTTACAAGGCTTATGTAGTGTTGGCATAATTATGTGAAAGTCACATGAAGAAATTTTATTAATTAGTGAATAAATTGTCCATTAGGACTAAATTGCAAAGAATAAAAAATGTGAGATTCTAGAAGGTTCAAGTATGAAATAGAATTATGAAAAATCCTAGAGGTCCTTATTTAGCAATTAGACCATTATATTTGATGATGGACAAAAATGTACATGGTAAGGAAAAATCTTAAGAAAGGGTCATTAAGGGCATTTTGGTCATTTGGCTAATTAAAGAATAAAAAGGGAAAATAAGCCAAAAATCATGTCCATCTTCTTCCCCATGGTGCCGAAAATTTCAAGGACTCCATAGCTAGGGTTTTTTTCATTTTCAAGCTTAAAGTAAGTGCATCATAGCCCCGTTTTTAATGTTCTTCGTATTTTTAAAACCCTCGTAGCTCGGTTTAGCTATTTCTAGCTATATTTTGAGCTAGGTTTTATACTTAAAAATTTACCCATGTATGACATGCGTGTATTTTGATGTTTTATGGAAGATTATGAAAGTTTGGTGTATGATAAACATCTTTTTCTAAGTGATTTTCATGAAAGATGCATGAAAATGACCAATTTGTAAAGTTAAAGAAATGGTCATACATGAGTGAAATAGTGGGAATTTAATGTTGCTATAGTTGAGAAAATGATTCGACTAGGCTTGAAATGCAAGAAAGTTGAATGAAAATCATTTTACGAGCCTAGTGGCGAAAGTGTAATTATGTGAAAGTTTAGGGGCAAAATCATAATTTTGCCAAAATATGAATTATGATTAGATTTAGTCAATGTGTGTGTTTAAAAAGAGAAATTTATTATTATAAATCAAGAAACACGAAGCCCGGATCGAAACCGAGGCAAGAACAATGTTGAAGACTAAATCGAGCACCGATATATATTTTGAGATTCGAGGTAAGTTTGTATGAAATTAGTATTTCATAATGTTCGATATTTGAAATTATTCATTATTATGTTAATACATGTTATTATGAACAAAATCAAGCCATTAAGTCTCGATAATTAAACGATGAGAACAAGCTAAATTGTAGTTCCGATTATGGTTCCTGAATGAGTATGTTACTTACGTATCCATATGAGAAAGGAAAGGTCCCGTATAAGACCATATCTAGGATATGGCTTTGGCACCAAAGAATGATCTCGTGTAAGACCATGTCTGGGATATGGCATCGACATCTAAGTACGATCTCGTATAAGACCATGTCTGGGATATGGCATCGACATCTAAGTACGATCTCGTATAAGACCATGTCTAGGACATGGCATTGACATCGAGCTATGAGATCCCGTATAAGACCATATATGGGATATGGCGTCGGCACTAAGGAATGATCCCATGTAAAACCATATTCGGGGTATGGCATTGGCATCAAATCTTATGTATGTTAAGCTTGTATGATTCATGAAGACCCAATTTATTCATAAGCATAAGGGTCAAGCATGTGAGATGGCCTAAATCCAAGTTTATTTGTGGATGCCTTTGAATGATATTCATGGTATGAATGATAAAGATGTGAGTTTATGGTTATGTTAGCTAATGTGCTAAACTACATGAATCAGTGATACAGGTATCATGAGTAAGTAAAAGTTACCAGATCATATTGACATGAGATGGGTAAGAGTAAGTAAGAATAAGTACGGATAAGTACTTTTATTCATTGGTGCTATGTCGCCATTGTTTTACGATATGAATGATTATAGTTTGAGTAAACTGTCATTCTAGAGTTTCATTCAAACTTACTAAGCTATATGCTTACCCCTCTCTCTTCCTTTTTCCTTGTAGTTTCACCAAGTTAGCTCGAGGATCATTGGACGTCGGAGCTCAGAATCACACTATCAACATCACTTAGGTATAACAATTTAGACTTATTTGGAGTATGGCATGTATAGGACTCGAGTATTTTGTTAAGTTGTAATTGTTAGTCAAAGTGTTGGCTACGTACGTTACTAAAGTCATTTTGTAAATGGTCTTGAGTTAGACCAATATTTGGCAAATCCTTTGGCTTAATGAAGGTAAATTTCATGAAGTATATGCTCTTGTGTATGTCTCGATTTCTTAAATTCCTAGAGATATTAATTGGCCATCTTTTAGGTTGAAATGAATTGAATTGGAGTTTGTGTGTTTGCGATGTAGGGTGGTAAAAGGGCTTGGTAGATAGCCTGTTAATCGTCCACATGGGTAGATGCACGGGCGTGTGTCTAAACCGTGTGGGAGGCACGGCTAGCACATGGGCGTATGCCCAGGCCGTGTGGATAAGTCAGAATATCAAGGTTTGGCACACGGGCCAGGGCCACGGGCGTGTCAAGGCCGCGTGAAATTAGTCAGTGTCGACCACGGGTGGAAGACATGGGCATGTTTTAGGGGAACACGGGCGTGTCCCTAGTTCACCACGGGCATGTGGCCCCTATTTTGATGAAAAGTTTTCCAAGTTTGTAAAAGTTCTTAGTTAAATCCCGTAAACCTCTCGGAGGTATGTTTAGGGTCACGTAGGCAAAGAATGAGCAAGAAATGGGTTTTGAATGAAATTTTATAGCCCGTTACTACACGTTCAAGTAAGGTTAAGCATGGTAATGCCTCGCACCCGGTCCCGTCGTCGGACACGGGTAAGGGGTGTTACAAACTGCATATTAAATCAAAATGAATAGAATGAATAGAAATAGAGAAATGGGAAACATTCAGAAAAAATGATTATGGTTTTCTCTTAAATGAAGAAATGAAATCATTTTGGAAATGAATGTGTGTTTCTCAAAAGTGGAAATGAAAAAGAAAAACGATCCATTTGTAAAGATATATGGATTACTCAAAAAAGATTTGAAGAATGAGTTTATATTTTTGAGCAATTTTAAAGCCTGAAAATGAAAATAAACCATTCGGTCATAATGAACAAGTTGAGTTGTGAAATATTGAATATATTTTCTTGGAAATTTACCAAGGTAAAATCGTCATAATTTTATCGGGGGTAAAGTTGGGAAGAGAAATTTATTTAATTGGAAAATTAATGTTTATTTTGAAAAAAAGAAAAATATGTATTAGGTTGGATTAAATTATAAAGTGTTGAGTTAAAAGTCCAGAAAGCACATATAATTGGACCTAATCCAATGAGAGACCCGAGTCCCCATCATAATACATATAAGGGGAACCACACCCTATTAGCCCATTTCCCTATTCTAGTTGGACTACGAAATTGTTTTTCTATTTGAACTAAACTGTAACAGCCCGTATTTAGTCAAATTAGAATAGTGGTTTCGGGACCACAAATCTGAAGTCAAAATAATTATTTTATTATTATTTTAATGTCTATAGCATGATAGTATGATTGTGTGAAATTTTCGTTAAGAAACTTTATTGTTTGAATGCTCAATTTTATAAAAAGGACTAAATCGTGTAAAGTGTAAAACTTGAGTTCTAATAGCTATAAAACCTTAAAGCCTTATGTGGTAATTAGACCCTTATAATGGCTAGTGGACATATTTGGACACTTTAATAGGTAATTTCAAAGGTTAACATCAAAGGTTAAATAAGTAATTTAATAAATAAGTTTAGTAAAAAAAAAAACAAAGTACCATATTTGTTATTTGTTTCCTTCACTAAAATTAGAAGATAGAAACTCCATTAAAAAGAGCTTGAAGGTTTGGCCACTTTGAATTGTTGATTAGGTATGATTTTTCATCACGTTTTTAATTATTTCTATGTTTTCAGAATCGTTGCAGCTTAATCTAGCTAGCCCGTACCTTCGATTTCAAAACTATTAAAGTATGTGAGTTTTGACATTGATGATTAAGTGTGTATTTTGATGTTTGATGATAGATTATGAATGGTTGTTGTTAGATAAACAACATTTGTTAAGGAATTTTTGATAAAAATGTCAATTAGGGATTAAATTGAGAAATGTGATAATTGTGTGGTTAAATGTGTGAATAAATAAAAAATATGGGTTGTAATGAACATGGGTAAAATTCGGCTAGCATGAGTATATGTTAAATTTCATGAATTTGTATTTTATGAGCTAAGGACTAAATAGTAAAATTGTCAAAAGTTTAGAGGTAAAAGCGTAATTTAGCCCAAATAAGTGTTTTGGGCTAAATTAAATTGGTTGGTAATTAAATAAGTTAAAATTGATTACTTATAGATCAAGAAAAGAGAAGTTCAGACTTGGATCGGGGGAAAATAAAGTATCGGACTAGTCGATCCATTTCGTCGTTCTTGCGATCGAGGTAAGCTCGTATGTTAATAAGTATTAGTATAATTGTGTTTTAAATGCTTTATTATTGAATTAAATGTGAATACGGCCTTACGAAATTGTTCGACAAAGATTCGGCAATGTGAAACCCGGTTGAACCTTAGGAATAGATTAGGATACGAATGACATGTCATTAGGGGTTATGTGTTTGGGTGTTGGTCCGTACGTCCTACCGATGGCTGAGTTATCTGGCATGAATGATGATAAGTTAATGAATGATGATGAATGTGAAATGTACATGTAATGTTGTGATAAGTTCGGTAATGCCTCATAACCCTATTTCGGTGACAAATACGGGTTAGGGGTGTTACATTTATTGGTATCAGAGCTACGGTTTAGTCGAATCTAGGACTAACGTAGCATATGTGAGTCTAGCTATACATGCCATATGTAACCTGTGATAGTGTGATATCTCCTGACTTTGATGAAATTTGTTTTAATTAGATAGAGATGTTTTCTAATCGAGCTAACTCCGAAAGTACTAAAAGTGATACTCAAATACCCAAGTAAAACGTGTTTATGATGAGTCGAAACTTATAAAGGTGCGAATGATAGTTTTTAATAATATGTTATTGATAAATGTTATGTCACATGCGTATATATGTGAGAATCAAATTTTAAGGCTTTACGACCCTCACCCCCTCATCAGTATAGTGTTATAGAACAAAACTCATAAGATTCAAATTGAATAAGTCTACAAGTGTGAAATCAAAGAATTCAAGGGTCGAATGATTGATATCGTGGTTAGACTTGAGAATGGGTCAGCAAGTAAAGACAATGCTAGGGGAGATATTAGTTTATTCTGAAGATCATACGAATTAAGCAACACCTAAACCCGGCCTAGACGCTATGGCCGAATCTGGCGTGTCACATTGAAGTGTCTTTCGAAAGTTTGTCTTGTTGGTAAAAATTCGTTTCTAAGTTTAAAAAACCTCTTTATTTTTATTTAACAAATTATTTAGTCAAACGTGTGCCTCATTAGCTGCTCTTGTTATAGTAGGTTGGTTTAAATTCGCGGAAGCATTTGAAAATTTTAATATCCAAATTTTCGTGTCTTTGAAAACTCGTCTTCCCTAAACTAGCAGTTTAAAAATAAGTAACTAAAGCCCAATTAAAAACTTAAGAAAATACCAATGACCTTATTACATAAACAAAACCCAACATAAATTCAAGATTTAAGTAAAAACAAGTATAAAACAGTTGCAGTTGCGTGGCCACCTCCGAGTCCCTCACAGCACCAAATCGCCTATGGCTGAGGATTACCTGTACAATAAAAAGAAAATGGTGAGTTTACGAAAACTCAGTGTGTAATGCCTTATCAGTCAGTCAGTATATAACAATATATGCGATAATGATGCGGGCACGAGCCCTATTCAATGATAAAGATGCGGTGTGGGCCTTAGATAAGAATAACGATGTGGGCCTAAGCCCAATACATGATGTCGATGCGGTGCAAATATGCAACCCACCCCAATCCAACCAACACACCACCCGTACCAACCAACACACCATGTGGGTATTAAATCGACCCACCCAGCCAGTACACCAATATCACAAAGATAGCCGCGGTAATCATAACGCAAAGATAGCCGCCAAGAATGATATCGTAGCAAAGCCGCCATGTAGTAACACATCAAAGCCGCGATAAAAGATATGTGGCAGAGCCACCAGTACAGTATACTTCCTCCATAATAGTATCCCAACCCCATGCAGTATGTCATGTCATAAACCATACGTATATGCAGAATGTCATACTCAGTAACAATCATATACAAATCATGAACACACTAGTCAACCTACCCTTAGGGGTATAATGGTCATTTTATCCTATGGGGGTATTTCGGTCATTTTACCCTACGGAGGTATTTCGGTCATTTTACCCTATGGGGGTATTTTGATTATTTTACTCTTTAAGGGTATTTCAGTTATTTTACTCTTTAGGGGTATTTCAGTCATTTTAATTATTTTGGGGTCTCGGTGCAGATAACGACCTCTCCGAAGGTCTACGGTCGCCTCGAGTTTCACAAATAACCCAAATGGTCATAATGGTGTAAATGGGCCCAAGGCCAATATTCGGCCCCAGTGGGCCCACACGCCCATGTGGCCCATTTAGCCCAAATTCAGTCACGGCTATGCAAACTACATAGCCCAATCCAGTATTTGCCAATTATCGAGGATTTTGTCCGGGTGGGGCCCACGAGCCTAGTGGGACCACACAGCCCATTTCAGCCAAACGAGGCTCATATCGGCCTAAGTCCACGAGAATGCTCGTGGTGGCCTCTAGGGTCTATCGCCCACAGTTTGTGGGCTCAATTCACCCCTCGAGCGATTGCAAGCTCGTGGGGCCACAAATGCCGAAGTTTTGGCTTTTTTGGCTTTTCGTTGATTCACAGTAGAGAGGGGTGTGACTACACACCTGTTTTGCGAAACCGTGCTAAGATCCACGAGCACCAAACCTTGTTTGAACGAGGGTGACTTTAGCCCGCTTAAACCGTTGACGAAGGTTGATTTCAAGATTCTTGGCCAAAAATCTGTGTTACAACCTAATCTTGTTAACTATTACCATAAACGTAAATAACTTGAAACAAACGAATAACAACTTACTGAACGTAGACTAAGAATGGTAGATAGAAGTAATCGGTCTACACACGCACCCCCTAAACCCGAGGCATGAGATGGTACAATCACACCCCTGGCAGTAACGGTAGAGACAATATGTTAGAGGGAAAAATTATTTCAATAGAAAGTAAAGAAAGGGAAAAGACAACTGTGAATTCAAACAGAGATGGCGGCTACAGCAAGGTTTAGCCATAAGTCAAGGATTCTACACCCCAAAAGAAAACCAAGTTACCATAATAGAATACAGAGAGAAATTTGGTTACAAGAGAATTTGACCAGCACTGTAGGAGGGAACTCTAAAAAACCGAAGAAAGTAGAGAGGAAGGAATGAAGCAAAATCGAAATAGGGAACAGGAGAGAAGCCAATACAAGAAGCAGAGATAAAAGGCAACAAAAGCCAATTTCTGGCACCCACGACATAAAGAACCAAAACGCAAAAAAGAGAGAAAAACATACAAAACCGAAAGTTTGAGAGAATACCAGCTCAGCCAAAAATTCCTATGTACCCACTATGCAATTTCGGCACAACTCTACTACACTTCAAATTCCACTTTTTCCTCCCCTAAATCTCTCCTAAAATCCCTCCTTGAACCTCTCCATGACCAGTTTAACTCCATTCAAATTCCCCTTAGCTGTGTTTCAGTTTAGCTCCACTACCTACACAACTCAAGCAGCAAAATAAATACCCATTGTGCAACCCAGGACTTGAACCTCAGACCTTGCAGTTGCACTACACGCCATCTTGCCACTAGGCCACAAACTCTTCTTGTGTCATAAACAAGCACTATTATTAATAAAGCCTATATGCCAGTGCCCAGATTCATTTAAGAGAAAAACTTAAAAAATTTTCAAGAGCCAAGACTTGAACCTAGGCTTCTCACATACCCCCATACACACCCAAATCACTTAGCCATTAAAGCAAACAAGCTTTTTGTGTCAGAACAAGCAAAATTAAAGACCATATATGTTTGGGGCGTTACAACTCTACCCCCTAAAAGAAATTCCAGCCTTGAAATTTACCTGGTTAGAAAAGGTGAGGGTATTGCCGACGCATCGCCTCCTCATGTTCCCACGTGGCTTCTTCTGAACCGTGATTACGCCTAGCACTTTGACCAGTGGAATAGATTTCTTCCTTAGTACCTTAACCTTATGGTCCAATACCTGTACTGGTTCTTCCTTGAAGGTCAGATCTGGCCTAACCTCGACCTCCTCAACAGGCACTACATGTGTAGGATCAGAGCGGTAACGTCTCAGCATGGAGACGTGGTATACATCGTGAATCCGATCTAAATCTAGAGGCAACTCAAGTTGATAGGCGATTAGTCCCACACGCTTCAGTATACAGTAAGGCCCAATGAACCTAGGGCTAAGCTTACCCTTTCACCCGAACCTCAGTATCTTTTTCCATGGAGAGACCTTAAGAAATACGAAGTCTCCCACGGAATACTCAATCTCTCGATGTTTAAGATCTGCGTAAGACTTCTGCCTATCAGACGCTTCCTTCAATAGGTCTCGAATCAGTTTTACCTTTTCTTCGGTATCAAAAACTAACTCTGGCCCCAAAACTCACCGCTCACCCAGCTTAGTCCAACAGTAGGAGTATGACACCTACGACTATACAATGCCTTGTACGGTGCCATTTAAATACTGGGCTGATAGCTATTATTATACGCGAACTCTGCTAACAGAAAATAGTCTTCCCAATTGCCTCAAAAATCAATTACACAACTTCTTAACATGTCCTCCAGTATCTGAATCACCCTTTCTGACTGGCCATCTATCTGAGGATGAAACGCAGTACTGAAGTCCAACGTTGTACCCAAAGCCTCATGTAAATTCTTCCAGAATCGAGATGTGAATCTAGGATCTCTGTCAGATATGATGGAAACTGGTACCCCATGCAGTCTCACAATCTCAGCCACATACAACTTTGCCGACCGCGGCGAGTGTCGGTCGATGATCGTTATAAATGGGCAGATTTAGTCAACCGGTCTACAATGACCCATACCGAATCCTTCTTAGTAGGCGTTAAGGGTAGCCCACTCACAAAATCCATAGTTACCCTCTCCCACTTCCAAAGTGGAATCTTAACTGGCTGCAGTAGCTCTGAAGGCAGCTGATGTTCAGCCTTAACTTGCTAACACGTCAAGCACTTACTCACAAAATTAGTAACTTTGCGTTTCAGTCCTTGCCACCAGTATAGCTCACGAAGATCTCGATGTAACTTGTTTCTGCCAGGATGCATAGCGTATGGACTACTATGCGCCTCTCGCAGTATAGACTGCCTTAAATTAAAATCCCTTGGTACACAGACTCTCCCACGGAAAAATAGTACTCCCTCACCATTCAACCCAAAATCCACAGTCTCTCCATTCTCAACTTGTCGGAAACGAGGAACCAGTGACTCATCCAACAACTGTTTCCCCTTAATTTGCTCAGTCCACGTCGGTCTCACTTGGAGCTCAGCTAACAAGCTACCATCATCATACAAATTGAGGCGAGCAAACATTGCTCTCAAATCAGATATAGCCCTACGGCTCAGTGCGTCAGCTACCACGTTAGCTTTACCAGGGTGATACTCAATCGAGCAGTCGTAATCCTTAAGCAGCTCTATCCATCTTCGCTGCCTAAGATTCAGCTCCTTCTGAGTGAGGAGGTACTTGAGGCTCTTGTGATCTGTTTAGATAATACACTTCTCACCGTATAAATAGTGCCTCCAAATTTTCTGTGCGAATACCACCGCGGCTAACTCCAAGTCATGTGTAGGGTAATTTGCCTCGTGAGGCTTAAGCTGACGAGACGTATAAGCAACCACCTTACCCTCCTGCATCAGCACACAACCCAAACCGACGTGTGATGCATCACTGTAGACCATAAATTCCTTCCCAGACTCTGGCTATATTAAAACAGGGGCCTCAGTTTGAACTTTCTTCAGTTTCTCAAAACTCTCTTGCTGCTTATCAGTCCAATTGAACGGTACCACTTTACGAAACAATCAAGGAAAACCCCTCAACAAAATGTCTGTAGTACCCTACCAGACCCAGAAAGCTTCGAATCTCGAATACGATCTTAGTTGGTTTCCAATCCAGTACTGTAACATCCCTAACCCGTAACCGTCGCTGAAATAGGGTTAAGAGGTATTACTAGACAAACAGAAAACATTCACAGGCATTTCATAACATAATTTTGACAAATCAGATTATTGTGTCCCTTAAATAGGTCTAGAAGACCTCAAGCATGTTTTAAGAAGGGTCCGAGACTAAACTGAATACATATGGAAACTTTTAGAAATTTAAAAAATTTTCTAAGTTACAGAGGTCACACGCCCGTGTGGGCAGGCCGTGGACACGCCCGTGTGCCTCACCTATGGTCGCTACTGACTTGCACCTCACGGCCAGTCACACGCCCGTGTGTCCAGCCCGTGGTCGAAACTAACTTGTTTTAAAATACAACCATGAAAGACATGGTCGAGCCACACGCCCGTGTGCTCAACCGTATGGGCAATTATAGGCCATTTGCAAGGCCAAATTGTCACCCACACAATGGGTCATCCATACAAGCACCTACAAACATCATACCAAACACAATTGGCAACTAAAAACATACCAAACGGTCATCCATTTCAACTCATTCAAGAACTCTTCAAACATACCAACTTATATGCCATTTAACTCAACTTATTAACAAGTAAATCCAAGCATAATTCATCCACAACTTACCATTTCATTATAACAATCATTCATCATTTATATGCATATTTTGCATCAATAAACTTACCATTATTTTGACAATTTCCTTAGTCATTAAACCATACCAAACAAACATCATATAACATGGCTATTCATTCATAACACAACCATTTATCTAGCCATATCACATGGCTATATACATATCTCAAACATACTCCAAAACAACTAGCCTAAACATGCCATATTTAACTATACACACATTCAAAAAGTACAAAAGTAGAGTTTGATAGTGTGGTGATAATCCTCGACGATTCCCGAGCCTTTTGTAGTTTCGACGATCTATAAAATAAGCAAACACACACAAAGTAAGCTTTCAAAAGCTTAGTAAGCCATATACAAATAAACTTAACATAAAATGCACATAATCACATTGATACAATGTCATTAATATTTCTTATTTGCAATTTCATAACATGTTCTTTGGCTCATTTATTTAGCCATAGATTACTAACATATCACATCTCAAGGCATCACTTAAGCTCATAACACATTCAAACATATATCACACATTATCTCATCAATTCCATACACATATTCATTTTGGTAAGTTCATATATATACACTTACCTTTTTGTACACATTCATAGTGTACCTTTCAAACATACCTGACTCGTTTATACATTTCACGTAGTCTTTCATTTCTTAGATTTACCCGTTGAACCATTTGGAATCAAATATGATACTCGAAATACTTGGAATAATCGTGCAATGCCAACGTCCCAGACGTGGTCGTACATGTAACCAGATATCGATGCCACTGTCCCAAACATGGTCTTACACGTAAATCTCAAATCGATGCCAAAGTCCCAGACATGGTCTTACACGAAATCTCGAATCAATGCCAACGTCCCAGACGTGGTCTTACATGATATCTAATATCGGAAACCTAAGTCATGACATATGTAATCCTACCTACTCCTAGGTTCAAACGGGACTTTTTGGATGTTGACACCAAGTCGTATTTTCTCAGATTTCATGTACTCATCATCTCATGCACAATCATCAATATGAATTTCCATATGAACATACATATATCAATGTAAATACATTTATTTGTATATCGACTTACCTCGAATTCGGATAAACGGAAACGAACTCGGCTACTCAATTACTTTTGATTTCCCACGATCTAAGTCTGTTTTCTTCGGTTCTTAATCTATACATATTCAAATTTAATCCATTTATTCACCAAATCATTCAAGTCAATCCAAAAACACATATATAGGGTAATTTACGAATTAGCCCTCACATTTTTACATTTTGACATTTTAGTCCATATTTTACAAAATCACATAATACACATAATTTGCTTGTACCCATGCTTAGCCGAATATTCACTATAATCATACCAATCCATACATTTCATTTATTTCACAATTTAGTCCTTCAAAATATTATTTTCTCAATTAAGTCCAAATTACTCAAATTCATCAAAAATTCAAAGACAACCTATGTTAATCTAACACATACCTTTCATAATTCATCTTTAAACATCACAAAATTCATGTGTTCATCAATGGAAAATTTCAAAATTATCATCAATTCATAAAATTGAGGCATGGGTTTTGAAGAACACAAAGCAACGATTACAAAAACGTAGAAATTATCAAAATCCGAAGCAAAACATACCTTGAATCAAGCTAAAATCATGGCCGAATGTTCAAAGCTTAAAACCTATCTTTCCTTTCTTGTTTTTCGGTGAAGATGATACCAAAATAATGAAACAATTGTTCTATTTTATGTTTTAATTAGCTTATTAAACATTTTATAATTTTAACCTTGATTAAACCTTATGAAAATCATGTATAATATGGACATAAATGTCCACTAGCATAAAAATTGGCATAATAACATCATAAGAACTTCTTGTTTATAAAGACACATCAATTCAGCCATTATTCAATTAGAAAGCTATTTTTACATTTCATGCAATTTAGTCCTTTTATCAATTAAACACACAAACGATAAAATTTTCATACGAAACTTTCACACAGACTAATCCACATATAATAAACACAGAAAATAATATTAAAATATTTTTTGACTCGGATTTGTGGTCCCGAAACCACTATTTTGACTAGGGTCTAAACCGAACTGTTACAATTCTTCCCCCTTAAGGATTTTTGTCCCCGAAAATCTTACCGTTAAACAGGTTTGAATATTGTTGTCTCATTACATCTTCGGGCTCCCACGTAGCCTCTTCCATTCCGTGTCGATACCACAGTACTTTAACTAACGGAATTTTCTTGTTTCACAATTCTTTCACCTCACGAGCTATAATACGGATTGGTTCTTCCTCATAAGTCATATCGGATCGGATTTCAATCTGAGACGGAGTAATCACATGCGATGGATCAGATCTGTATTGATGAAGCATTGACACATGGAATAGATCATGAATCTTTTCTAATTCTGATGGCAACAACAATTTATATGCAACAGGTCCAATACGCTCAATGATCTCACATGGCCCAATGAATCTTGGACTCAATTTGCCTTTATGTCCAAATCTGAGTACTTTCTTCCACGAGATACTTTTAAAAATACTTTATCACCGATCTCAAACTCGATATCTTTCCTTTTCAAATCTGCGTAAGATTTCTGACGATTAGACGCTACTTTCAAACTATCACGGATCACTTTTACTTTCTGTTTTGTATCTTTTATCAAATCAACCCCGTGTATCTTATTTTCACTGAGCTCAGCCCAATACAGAGGTGTTTTACATTTGTGTCCATACAAAGCTTCGTAAGGTGCCATTTTGATGTTCGACTAAAAACTATTATTATATGCGAATTCAATCAATGGCAAATATTGTTCCCACGTACCATCAAACTCAAGGATGCAACATCTCAACATGTCTTCGAGAATCTGAATTATCCGTTCGGACTGACCATCAGTCTATGGGTGAAAAGCTGTACTGAAATGCAATTTAGTACCCAAAGTTTCTTGCAATTTCTTTCAGAATTGTGATGTAAATCTCGGATCTCTATCAGACACAATAGACAACGGTACTCCATGCAATCTCACAATATCAGTAATGTAAAATTTAGCTAACTTATCAAGTGAGTAGTCAGATCGTACCGGAATAATATGGGCAGATTTCGTCAATCGATCAACTACAACCCAAATTGAATCTTTCTTTCTCGAAGTCAAAGGTAAACTTGAGACAAAATCCATTGTCACACTATCCCATTTCCACTCGAGAATCAAAATCGGTTGTAGCAAACCAGATGGAACCTGATGTTCAGCTTTAACTTGCTGACAGACTAAACATTTTGACACAAAATCAGAGATATCTCTTTTCATACCAGACCACCAATAGTGTTGCTTCAAATCATGATACATCTTTGTACTATCTGAATGAACTGATAGGCGATTATTATGAGCTTCATTCAAAATTAGCTGTATTAACTCTGGATTTCTTGGAACACAAATTCAATCTCGAAATCTCAAACAATCATTATCACCAACTCTAAATTCAAAATCAGAATTCGAATCACACTGAGCTCGTTTCGCTAGCATTTCATTATCGACTTTCTGAGCATCACATATTTGTTGTAAAAATAACGGTTTCGCTTTCAATTCCACCAAAACTGAACCATCATTAGATAGGTCCAAATGAGCATTCTTAGCACACAAGGTATACAGTGATTTTCGACTGAATGCATCAGCAAAAACATTTGCCTTACCTGGATGATAATCTATCACAAGCTCATAATCTTTCAACAGCTCTAACCATCTTCTTTTTCGTAGATTCAAGTCTTTCTGAGTCATCAGGAACTTCAAACTTTTATGATCTGAAAACACGTGGCATTTCTCACCGAAAAGATAATGGCGCTAGATCTTTAATGCAAAAACTATTGCAGCTAGCTCAAGATCATGTGTCGGATAGTTCTTTTCATGCGGCTTTAATTGTCTCGAGGCATAAGCTATAACTTCGCCTTCTTGTATCAAAACACATCCCAGACCATTCAACGAAGCATCATTGTAAATCACGAATTCTTTACCAGATTTTGGTTGTACCAAAACTGGAGCTTCCGTCAACAAAGTCTTTAACTGATCAAAACTTTTCTGACATTTATTGGACCATTCAAATCTCACATCTTTCTGAAGTAATCTAGTCAATGGAGTAGCTATCATCGAGAATACTTTTACAAACCATCGATAATAACCAGCAAGTCCCAGAAAACTGCAAACTTCAGATACATTCTTCGGAGGTTTCCATTCCAGAATAGTAGAAATCTTACTCGGATCAACTCGTATTCCAGAGGCTGATACAATATGTCCTAGAAAACTAACTTTTCGCAACCAGAATTTACATTTACTGAACTTTGAATATAATTGCTTATCTCGCAGAGTTTGCAACACAATTCTCAAATGTTCAGCATGTTCAGTTTCATCTCGCGAATAAATCAAAATGTCGTCAATGAATACAACAACAAATCGATCTAGGTACGTTCTGAAAATTCTGTTCATCATATCTGTAAAAATAGTAGGAGCATTTGTTAGTCCAAAAGACATGACTAAAAACTCATAATGCCCGTACCTCATTCTGAAAGCAGTCTTTAGAATATCTTAATCTTTTACCCGTAACTAGTATCCCGATCTCAGATCTATCTTTGAAAACACAATGGCTCCTTTCAGCTGATCAAACAAATCATCAATTCTAGGCAGAGGATATTTATTCTTTATAGTCACCTTGTTCAACTGGCGATAATCAATGCACATTCTCATCATGCCATCTTTCTTTTTCACAAACAGAACAGGAGCTCCCCAAGGTGAGAAACTCGATCTTGCAAACCCTCTGTCAGTCAACTCTTGCAACTGTAACTTTAACTCTTTCAACTCTGTTGGTGCCATTCTATACAGAGCTATCGAAATAGGAGTCGTTCCCGATAACAAATCAATACCAAATTTGACTTCTCGTATCGGAGGCAATCTCAGTAATTCTTCAGGAAATACATCAGGGAATTCATAGACAACTGGCACTGATTCAACTTTCTTTTCTATCACTTTCGAATCAATCACATAGGCAAAATAAGCTTCATAACTCTTTTTCACAACTTTGAGTTTTCAACACTGATATCACAGCCGGTAACCCATTTAAACCATTAGATTCAATCTGAACTATTCCATCATTCTGACATCTCAAATCAATAATCTTTCTTTTGCAATTCACAACAGCATCATGCAATGTTAACCAATCCATACCCAGAATTATATCAAACTCATCAAATGGTAATAGCATCAGATCGGCCGGAAAACAAACATCTCGATACATCAACGGGCAGTCCTTGCATACTTTATCAACCAAGACACTTTTACCTAAAGGGTTCGATACTCTAATAACAAATTCAGTAGACTCTACAGGTAAAGTCTTACTGGATACTAAGTTCATGCATATATACAAATGTGTAGAACCTGGGTCTATCAATGCAATCACAGAAGTATCATAAAGAGTAAATGTACCCGTTATAACATCCAGAGATGAAGCTTCCTCACGAGCTCAGATGGCATATGCTCTGGCAGGCACTCTGGCTTCAGATCTTGCAACTGAGCCTTTCGTAACTCTTTGACTACTACTAACATTCCTTGCATTTCTAGAAGGTCTACCGCTAGCTGAAACATTATCAAACCTATGATTCTGAACAATCTCTTGCTCAATGGATTCTAGACAGTCTCGGATGAAATGGTCTAACGATCTGCATCTAAACCAGGCTCGGTCATTCAACCTACAACTTCCCGGATATCTTTTACCACAACGCTTACATTCAGGTCGCTCGGATCAAACATTTCCCACACTAGCCATCGATGTAGCTGGAGCTTTAGAATTTGATTGTGATCTAGCTCGATCTCTCATATTTGAATGTCCCACATTAGTTCTAATACGGCTATGCTCATCTCTGAATTTCTTTGAAGTAGACTAAACTGATTTGCTCAAAAATCTCTTTCTCGTATCTCTAACTTCAGACTCAGCTTTTCTTTAATCTTTCCCGAGTGCCTCGGCTTTGCGTGCTCGATCAACAAGCACAACGAACTTTTTTATTTCCAGAATCTTAACAAGAAAACGGATGTCTTCATTTAGGCCGTCTTCAAACCGTTTACACATTATTGCCTCGGTTGACACATATTCCCGAGCATACTGACTTAATCTCACAAACTCTCGTTCATACTCAGTGACAGACATACGACCCTATTTCAATTCCAAGAATTCCTTTCTTTTCTGATCAATTAATCTCTGACTGATGTATTTCTTTCGGAACTCAGACTGAAAGAAATCCCATGTAACCCATTCTTTAGGAACAACGGAAATCAAAGTCTTCCACCACTGATAGGCTGCGTCTCGTAGCAAAGAAACAATACATTTTATACATTCTTCAGAAGTCAATGACATTTCATCAAATACTCGGATAGTGTTCTCTAGCCAAAACTCAGCTTTCTCGGTATCATCATCACTGGTGGCCCTGAACTATTCGGCCCCATACTTACGAATTTTGTCGACTGGATGCTTGTTCAACAGATTCAGATTCATAACCGGAGGCACAACTGAAGTCTGAGGGTGATTAGGCAGGGGCAGAGGTTGCGAAACAGCCGGATTATTTCTTATATACTGAGTGAACCACTTGTTCATCATTTGGAAGAAAGCTTGTTTAGCCTCTCCCTCTTGACCGCTAGTAGCCGGTCTCGATTCAGATGGCGTTGTCCCTTGAGCGGGAGTAGGCACATTGCTTTTAACATCGTCAGCTACGGCTCTTTTGGGATCTATTTACTATATGAAAAACACATTTTACACGTCAGGATTCATCACATTATCACATTTCATATATATGGCATGTATAGTTAGACTCTCATACACTATGTTAGTCCAAAAATCGACTAAACCGTAGCTCTGATACTAACCAAATGTAACACCCCTATCTCGTAACTGTCGCCGAAATAGGTTAAGAGGTATTACAGGACAAACGGAAAACATTCACAGGCATTTCATAACATAATTTTGACAAATCACATCATTGTGTCCCTTAAACAGGTCTACAAGACCTCAAGCATGTTTTAAGAAGGGTCCAAGACTAAATCGAATACATGTGGAAACTTTCATAAATTTAAATTTTTTTCTAAGTTACAGAGGTTACACGCCCGTGTGGGCAGGCCGTGTGCCTCCCACGGGCTCTAACACGCCCATATGTCTAAGTCGTGTCAGAACAGGGCATACATACTGACTTGTCCACACAACCGTGGACACGCCCGTGTGCCTCACTCGTGGTCGCTACTGACTTGCACCACACGGCCAGTCACACGCCCTTGTGTCTATCTCATGGTCGAAACTGACTTGTTTTGAAATAAAACCACGAAAGACACAGTCGAGCCACACGCCCGTGTGCTCAACCGTGTGGGTAATTATAGGCCATTTGCAAGGCCAGATTGCCACCCACACAATGGGTCATCCACACAAGCACCTACAAACATCATACAAACACAATTGGCAACCAAAAACATACCAAATGGTCATCAATTTCAACTCATTCAAGAACTCTTCAAACATACCAACTTATATTCCATTTAACTCAACTTATACACAAGTAAATCCAAGCATAATTCATCCACAACTTACCATTTCATTATAACAACCATTCATCATTTATATGCATACTTTGCATCAATAAACTTCCCATTATTTTGACCATTTCCTTAGTCATTAAACCATACCAAACAAACATCATATAACATGGCTATTCATTCATAACACAACCATTTATCTAGCCATGTCACATGGCTATATACATATCTCAAACATACTCCAAAACAACTAGCCTATGCATGCCATATTTAACTATACACACATTCAAAAAGTATCAAAGTAGATTTTGATAGTGTGGTGATAATCCTCGACAATTCCTGAGACTTTTGTAGCTTCGACGATCTATAAAACAAGCAAACACACACAAAGTAAGCTTTCAAAAGCTTAGTAAGCCATATACAAATAAACTTAACATAAAATGAAAATAATCACATTGATACAATGTCATTAATATTTCTCATTAGCAATTTCATAACATGTTCTTTGGCTCATTTATTTAGCCATAGATTACTAACATATCACATCTCAAGGCATCACTTAAGCTCATAAAACATTCAAACATATATCACACATTATCTCATCAATTCCATACACATATTCATTTTGGTAAGTTCATATATATACACTTATCTTTTTGTACACATTCATAGTGTACCTTTCAAACATACCTGACTCGTTTATACATTTCACGTAGTCTTTCATTTCTCCAATTTGCCCGTTGAACCATTTGGAATCAAATATAATACTCAAAATAATCGTACAATGCCAACGTCCCAGACGTGGTCTTACATGTAACCAGATATCGATTCCACTATCCAAGACAGGGTCTTACACGAATCAATACGATGCCAATGTCCCAGACATGGTCTTACACGTAAATCTCAAATTGATGCCAACGTCCCAGACGTAGTCTTACATGAAATCGTGAATCAATACAAACGTCCCAAACATGGTCTTACATGATATCTCATATCGGAAACCTAAGTCATGACATATGTAATCCTACCTACTCCTAGGTTCAAACGGGACTTTTCGGATGTTGACACCAAGTCGTATTTTCTCAGATTTCATGTACTCATCATCTCGTGTACAATAATCAATATGAATTTCCATATGAACATACATATATCAATGTAAATACATTTATTTGTATATCGACTTACCTCGGATTCGGATAAACGGAAACGAACTCGGCTACTCAATTACTTTTGATTTCCCACGATCTAAGTCTGTTTTCTTCTGTTCTTGATCTATACATATTCAAATTTAATCCATTTATTCACCAAATCATTCAATTCAATCCAAAAACACATATTTAGGAAAATTTACAAATTAGCCCTCACATTTTCACATTTTGACATTTTAGTCCCTATTTCACAAAATCACAAAATACACATAATTTGCTTGTACCCATGCTTAGCCGAATATTCACTATAATCATACCAATCCATACATTTCATTTATTTCACAATTTAGTCCTTCAAAATATCATTTTCTCAATTAAGTCCAAATTACTCAAATTCATCAAAAATTCAAAGACAAACTATGTTAATCTAACACATATCTTTCATAATTCATCTTTAAATATAACAAAATTCATGTGTTCATCAATGGCACATTTCAAAATTATCATCAATTCCTAAAATTGAGGCATGGGTTTTGAAGAACACAAAGCAACGATTACAAAAACGTAGAAATTATCAAAAATTGAAGCAAAACATACCTTGAATCAAGCTAAAATCATGGCCAAATGTTCAAAGCTTAAAACCTATCTTTCTTTTCTTGTTTTTCGGTGGAAGATGATGCCAAAATAATGAAACAATTATTTTATTTTATGTTTTAATTAGCTTATTAAACATTTTACAATTTTAACCTTTATTAAACCTTATGAAAATCATGTATAATATGGACATAAATGTCCACTAGCATAAAAATTGGCATAATAACATCATAAGGAGTTCATCTTTATAAAGACACATCAATTCGGTCATTATTCAATTTGAAAGCTACTTTTACATTTCATGCGATTTAGTCCTTTTATCAATTAAACACACAAACGATAAAATTTTCATACGAAACTTTCACACAGACTGTAACATCCGGGATTTAGGGGTTGTGTGGTTAGTGCATAATTCAAGTGATAGTGGGCCTAGTGTGTGTTTGGTTGTGTTTTAAGGGTTTGGAGAACCCTAGGATGTAGGAGAGTGCCTTGGAAAAATAGTAGATTTTGAGTTTAGTAAGGGGAGCTAAGGGAGTGAGGCCTTAAAGGAATAAGTGGTGGAGTTTATGACACGAGCAACCTAGTAGTAAAGTGGCAAGGGACGCCACCTAGGGTGCTGTGAGGTTTGCGTCAAAGGAGGCTTCAAGAGGTAGGAGGTTTGAGTTGCAGAGGAGGCAATTGGGGGTTTCTTTTTGCGTCAAAGAGGAGGGGTAGTTGGACGGCATGTGGACTTTCAAATAGATGAGGATAAGCTTTGGTTTTTCTTTTAAAATTTGGCAAAAAGGGAAGGATAAATGTTGACTTATTCAATTTATTTTGAATGAGTAGCATAGAGAGAAAATAGGAGAGAAATTTGGGATTTGATTAGAGGAGATGTGGTGGCCGGCCAAGGGACTCTCTTGGTGACTAATTTCGGTTTTGGTTGAAGTGGGATATGTGTGTGCCGAAACTGTGTAGTATAAATAGGGGTGATCATCTTTTGGCAATTCTTTTCTTCATTTATTTTCTTTTTGCCGAAAATTGTTCCTCTCATCTCACTCTCTCATTGTGCCGAATTTTGGAGTGTCCATCTTTTACTTTCTCTTTTTCATCTGTGTCATTTGAAGTCAAATTCTCCTTTGTCACCATTAGCCGAAACCTCTCTTATATTCTCCCCTATTGCCGAAACTACTTCAACCCCAACTCTTCATTACTTTTCTCTCCATAACTCTCAAGAGCCGAACCTCTATTTGAACCTCCCTACCGTTTCTTTTGTTCTCTTATTTTCCCAAAAGCCGAAATACTCTTGAGATAGCGGAATATCCTATCTCCATTAGGAGCTATAGCCGAATCTTAGGGTGGCCTTATTCTTTATTTTTGGCCGCAAGTTTTGAAAGCCAAAACCTTCTGTCTTTTAGTCTTCACAAGCAACGTGGGTGGTAAGTGTGTTCTCCCTTAGCAATCGGTTTGAGTTCTTTCTCTGTTGGTGTCTTAAAATCAAGGGTAGGCCTTGATTTCTTGGATGGCCGAATATTCTTTAGTGCCATAATATGTGTCTTTTGTATGTAGCCGACATTAAGGAGCATTAAAGGAGTCTCTCGGGATTTGAAGTGATCAAGGTAAGCAATGTAGTATTCGGCCAAGGGCCATTTTCCTAAGATATATGCTTAAAGCCGATTCTAATGTGGTTTCACTCAGGGATTTCGACAACTTCATAGACAGGTGGTGATTTTGGGATTTAGGCAAGCAAGGTAAGTGGTTGATAATATTCGGCCATAGGCCATGTTATGGATATTTAAATGTTAGCCGATTTTGACTATGGTTATTTAGGGGCAAATCGACGACAAGAGTAAGTAGAAGCTTTTCGAAATTTTGATTCATTTGGGTAAGGATGTTTAGTAGTAGTTTTTATTTGTTTAAAATCTTGTATTAATCGGGATTTTCTGATTAAGCGTATTCGATGGATGTGGGAACCAGTCAAGAAGGAAAAGGGGTAGTTCCTATCCCTAAGTTTAAGAGGAGATCCGTCTCGCTGATGCAGATTGGCCACCGGTGTGGGCGTGTGTTAGAGTAGGAAAATAGGCGGATAGTCATAGTTTCGCTTAGTGATAGCATCGGGATTGAGAGCGTAGTGCTTCAAGTTATCGTGTGTAGTTAGCCTACCGTTTCCGGGATTTATGTGATACTTGCATGTGTTGTATATGTGTTATATATGTGCTAATAAGTGCGATGGCAATTATGAAATGGATGCCCTTAAGGGGTATGTCGATAATCAGTCGATGCCAAACGATGAAATGTGGTTATGAATGTGAATATGATTGAATGCATGAGTAACATGTACATGCACTATTTTATTATGTCACTATTGTACGTTGCATGTGCATGGGATGGGATATGAATGTGAAAGAAGGACAGGGTGTACTTCGAGTGCGTGGTTTGATGTTAGCCATGAGCTACATCGTGGATTGGCTCGACCCGAGGTCGCGTTGTGGATTACTTGTGATTAAGTTCACGTGGATTGATGAGTGGCTCTGCGCCTCATCGTGGTTTATATCGGCTGTGTGCCATATCGTGGTTGATGAGTAGCTATGTGCCTCATCGTGGTTTGATGTTAGCTACGAGCTACATCGTGGACGGCATTAATTGCCAAAATGGTGTCTAGCGGTTGGAGGGTGATTTAGGAATCCCTGTGTGTGGTGGCCGGATACGGGGTGTGTAGAGGATGGACCCTAGGTTGGGTTGGGTGCACTTTGCATGATTATGTGTGGCATTGTGGTTATTGATGTGGTTATGGGCCAAGCCCAATATGTGAATGTGGAGCAGGTGTGGAAATGGGCCAAGCCCAATATGTGGAATCATGTGGTTAATTACATTATGATCCGATGTGTGGTATGGATATGGGACAAGCCCAAATTGTGATATTATGTGAATAAATTGCCTTGTTATCTGTTATGTGGGTTGATATGTGGTTTGATATGTGGGTGGAATTCAGTGGACTAATTGCACACTGAGTCCGTGTGACTCACCCAACTAATTATCAACATCGCAGGTGATACGTGATTCTTGGACCGGGTTGGAGAGGATACAAAGGTGGCCATGCAGAAGTTAATTTTATTTGTTCCATGCAGAAGATGTTTGATTTATTTTATGCAGTTTAATAATAAGTATTTTTGAATAATTATTTGATGTAATAAGGGCCACTTAAAGTATTTGAAGTTTATTGTTATGTTTTAGTTGGATGGATGATTAATTTACTATTTGGAAATGATTTCATTTTTAGCAACTTATATCTTAAAAATATTTATATTAAAGATTTAAATTCCGGACAATTGGTAACATCAAAGTTTTACTCAGAATTTTAAACATACAATATTCTTCAAACGACAATTTTTATCTTTAAGTCAAAATCTTTTCAAACGTTTTCCGCAGTGGCATTCTAAATTCGGTCGTGGTGTATGGGCCGGGTTTGGGGTGTTACACAGACTAATTCACATATAATAAACACAGAAAATAATATTAAAATATTTTTTTACCTTTAATTTGTGGTCTCGAAACCACTATTTTGACTAGGGTCTAAACCAGGCTGTTACAAGTACGGCTTTAATTTTTTGAGGATCAACCCTAATCCCCTCGACAGATACCACGTGACCCAGGAATGTCACTTCTCACAGCCAGAACTCACATTTGTTGAACTTAGCGTACAGTTATTTCTCCCTTAAAATCTGCAGAATAATTCGAAGATGTGCATAATGTTCATCCTCGGTTCGCGAATACACCAAGATATCGTCTATAAACACTACTACGTACCGATCCAGATAGGGTTGAAACACTCGATTCATCAGATCCATGAAAGCAGCTGGTACATTCATCAGCCCAAACGGCATCACTAGGAACTCGTAATGACCATAACGAATCCTAAACGCAGTCTTATACACATCAGCCTCTTTAACCCTCAGATGATGGTACCCAGAACGGAGATCTATTTTGGAGAAAAACAAAGCTCCTCGCAGCTGATCAAACATGTCGTCCATTCTCGGTAAGGGACACTTATTTTTGATAGTCAGTTTATTCAACTGCTGATAATCGATGCACATGCGCATGGATCCATCCTTCTTCTTCACAAACAACACTGGTGCTCCCCATGGAGACATACTCAGTCGAATGAATCCTCGATCCAGCAGCTCTTGAAGTTGAGCCTTTAACTCCACCAGCTCCTTCAGTGCCATTCTATAAGGGGCGATGGACACCGGAGCTATTCCAGGCAAGAGTTCAATACCAAACTCAACTTTACGGATTGGGGGCAACCCAGGGAGCTCATCCAAAAATACATCAGAAAAATCCTTAACTATTCTGATATCTCCAACAGAAGGAACCTCAAGACTAGATACGCCGATATAGGCTAGAAATGCCTCACAACCCTTGCAAACCAATTTTTTGACCCTTAGTACAGAGATCACATTAGACAGAAAGTCCTTTCACTCCCCAATCACCGCCACTCCTCATCATCAGTAGTCCTCAATACCATACGCTTAGCATCACAATCCAAACTTGCACGGTGTTTTACCAGCCAATCTATCCCCAAGATTAGGTCAAATTCACCAAACGGTAGCCCCATCAAATCCGCTGGAAATATAACTCCTTGAACCTCTAGGGGCACATCTCTGAACAACTTGTCTACTCTTACTAACTGTCCCAGTAGACTTAACACAATCATCTCATTAACAGTACTCTCACACATGATACCCAAGGTGCCAGACACAGTGCATGCAATATATGAATGCGTAGACCCTATATCAATTAGAGCAGTGTAAGGTACACTGTGAATTAAAAACGTACCGATTATAACATCTGGAGCGTCACCATCCTCTCGGCGATGAGCAGCATAGACCAGAGCTGACTGCCTCACCTCAGTGTTACCAGCACCTTTGCCTGGTGCTCCACGACCTCGTCCCATACCGTTTCCACCTCTAGCCTACCCACGGCCTCTCAGTGGCTGCTGACCACCTCTCACTGGCTGAACATGACCATGTCCTGCAGCTTGCATCTCAACAGGCCTCTGAGGACAATTCTTAACCTGATGATCCATGGACCCGCATCTAAAGCACGCCCCAATCCACTTCTAGCACTCACCCTGGTGAGATCTCCCACAATCAGCGCAAGGCTACGGTCTAGCAACAAAGAATAGAACTCCACTGAATCGCCCATCAAACCTGGCCTTCTTTATAGGCCTTCCAGAAGAACCTAAGGGCCCAGAATCCCTCTTATTTCTGCCCCTATCTTTCTCGCGGTTCTGGCGCTCAGAGCGCTTCACATCCTCATCAATTTTTGCCTTTTCTATAAGGGCGACAAAGTCTCGCTCCATCTGTGGAGCTATCAGTACTCGTAACTCATCTCGAAGGCCGTCCTCAAAACACACACAATATTCATACTCAGTTGCTACTGTCCCATGAGCATGTCGACTCAAGTGCAAGAACTCTGCCTCATATTCCGCCACTGTCTTATTCCCATGGGTCAGGCTCAGAAATTCCCTTCTTTGGCCATCCATATAACTTGCGCCTACATACTTCCCTTGAAAGGCCGCCTTAAAGAAATCCCATGTCAACCGGCCAGCCTGCGTACCCTCTCTCACGGTGAGCCACCACTGGTAGGCCTCGTCTCGCAGTAAGGACACTGCTCCGTTTAACTTGTTTTCTGTAGTACAGTCGAGGACGTCCATTATTCTTTCAGTGGCCTCCAGCCAGTATTCTACCACATTTGGGGCTACCCCAGAAATACCCTGAAAATTTTCACTCTATTCGACCGGAGTCATTCTGAAATTGACCCTCGGCTCACTACACCAATATTAGATCCAGCAACCCTCTCTAAAATCTGGAGCATAGCTTGGGACAGGGCATCGTCCCCAGCCGCTCGATCGTAAGACCCCGTATCGATCACCGGTGAAGTTGGTGCTTCCCTAGCAGGCATGTGGTCCGATGACGAAGACCCAGTCCGAGTAATTCCTCGGCCTCTACCGCGGCCCCGTGTACCCCTTTCGTGAGTACCTTTTGTGCTCATTTCGGTATACGCTTTATCTATTTTAAAAGTCTTATGCATTAGATTATAATTTTAGTAATTATTAACAAAATGTGTTATGAAAGACATTCATTAGGGGTTTGTTTTCGCAGATCGAGATCTCACTACAGTTTTCAGTCTTCTACGGTCTCAGTTTCCTCTATCTAGAGTTTCACAGTATTGTCCTACTATCCATAGTAGTTTTTTAATATAATGTCCCAGTCTATAATAGTAAACAAAATTAGAGAACTTACAGATTTGGCGCCGGAGACTCGGTGTGCCACACTTCTGAATCTTCTAAAACATTTCAAATCTTTAAAATCCACTTTTAAAAAAAATCTTTAAAAACTCATTCCACGGCCGAGTTCTGCAACCGAGCTCTGATACCACTAAATGTAGCACCCCAAACCTAGCCTAGATGCTATGGCCGAATCTGGCGTGTCACATTGAAGTGTCTTTGGAAAGTTTGTCTTGCTGGTAAAAATTTGTTTCTAAGTTTAAAAAACCTCTTTATTATTTATTTAACAAATTATTTAGTCAAACGTGTGCCTCATTAGCTGCTCTTGTTATAGTAGGTTGGTTTAAATTCGAGAAAGCTTTTGAAAAAATTAATATCCAAATTTTCGTGTCTTTGAAAATAGTAATTATTTTGAAAACTCGTCTTCCCTAAACTAGAAGTTTAAAAATAAGTAACTAAAGCCCAATTAAAAACATAAGCAAATACCAATGGCCTTATTACATAAACAAAACCCAACATAAATTCTAGATTTAAGTAAAAGCAAGTATAAAACAGCTGCAGTTGTGTGGCCACCTCCGAGTCCCTCACAGCACCAAATCTCCTATGGCTGAGGATTACCTGTACAGTAAAAAGGAAAGGGTGAGTTTACCAAAACTCAGTGTGTAATCCCTTATCAGTCCGTCAGTATATAACAATATATGCAGTAACAATCTGGGCTTGAGCCCTATTCAATAACAGTGTAGTGTGAGCCTTAGCCCAGTACAGTAATAATGAGGGCCTAAGCCCAATACAGTATCAGTACGGTGCAAATATGCAACCCACCACAATCCAGCCAACACACCACCTTACCAACCAACACACCATGTGAGGATAAAATCGACCCACCCAGCCAGCACACCAATATCGCAGCATAGCTGCCAATAATCATAACGCAGCAGAGCTGCCAGTAAAAGTATCGCGACAAAGCTGCCAGTAACAGTATCACAGCAAAGCTACCATTAATAGTAACGCAGCAAAGTTGTCAGTAACAACATATGTGGCAGAGCCACCAGTACAGTATACTTCCTCCATAACAGTATTCCAACCCTATGGAGTATGTCATGTCATAAACCATACGTATATGCAGAATGTCATACTCAGTAACAATCATTTACAAATCATGAACATATCAGTCAACCTACCCTTAGGGGTATAACGGTCATTTTATCCTATGGGGGTATTTTGGTCATTTTACCCTATGGGGGTATTTCGATCATTTTACCTTATAGGGTATTTCGATCATTTTACTCTTTAGGGGTATTTTAGTCATTTTACTCTTTAGGGGTATTTCAGTCATTTTAATTATTTTGGGGTCTCGGTGCAGATAACGACCTCTCCGAAGGTCTACGGTCACCTCGAGCGACACAAATAACCCAAATGGTCATAACGGTGTAAATGGGCCCAAGGGCCAATATTCAGCCCAAGTGGGCCTACACGCCCGTGCGGCCCATTTAGCCCAAATTCAATCACAGCTATGTGAACTACATAGCTCAGTCCAGTATTTACCAATTATCAAAGATTTTGTCCGGGTGGGGCCCATAAGCCCAGTGGGCCCACACAGCCCATTTCAGCCAAACGAGGCTCATATCGGCCTAAGCCCACGAGAACGCTCGTGGTGGCCTCTACAGTCTATCGTCCATAGTTTGTGGGCTCGATTCACACCTCGATCAATCGCAAGCTCGTGGGGCCACAAATGCCGAAGTTTCGACTTTTCGGCTTTTCAGCTTTTCGCTGATTCACAGTAGAGAGGGGTGTGACTACACACCTATTTTGTGAAACCATGCTAAGATCCACGAGCGCCAAACCTTGTTTGAACGAGGGTGACTTTAGCCCACTTAAACCGTTGACGAAGGTTGATTTCAAGATTCTTGGCCAAAAATCTGTGTTACAACCTAATCTCGTTAATTATTACCATAAACGTAAATAACTTGAATCAAGCGGATAACAACTTACTGAACATAGACTAAGAATGGTAGATAAAAGTAATCGGTCTACACACGCACCCCCTAAACTCGAGGCACGAGATGGTACAATCACACCCCTGGCAATAACGGCAGAGACAAGATGATGTTAGAGGGAAAAATTATTTCGACAGAAAGCAAAGAAAGGGAAAACACAACTGTGAATTCAAACAGAGAAGGCGGCTACAGCAAGGTTCGGCCATAAGTCAAGTGTTCTACACCCCAAAAGAAAACCAAGTTACCTTAATTGAATGTAGAGAGAGAAATTTGGTTACAAGAGAATTTGACCAGCACTGTAGGAGGGAACTCTAAGAAAGCCGAAGAAAGTAGAGAGGAAGGAATGAAGCAAAATCGAAATAGTGAACAAGGGAGAAGCCAATACAAGAAGCAGAGAGAAAAGGTAACAAAAGCCAATTTCTGGCACCCCTGTTATAAAGAACCAAAATACAAAAGAGAGAGAAAAACATACAAAACTGAAAGTTTGAGAGAATAGCAGCTGAGCCAAAAATTCCTATGTACCCACTATGCAATTTCGGCACAACTCTACTACACTTAAAATTCCACTTTTTCCTCCCCTAAATCTCTCTCAAAATCCTTCCTTGAACCTCTCCATGACCGGGTCAACTCCATTCAAATTCCCCTTAGCTGTGTTTCAGTCCAACTCCACTACCTACACAGCTCAAGCAGCAAAATAAATACCCATTGCACAACCCAGGACTTGAACCTTAGACCTTGCAGTTGCACTACACGCCACCTTGCCACTAGGCCACAAACTCTTCTTGTGTCATAAACAAGAACTATTATTAATAAAGCTTATATGCCAGTACCCAGATTCATTTAAGAGAAAAACTTAAAAAATTTCAAGAGCCAAGACTTGAACCCAGGCCTCTCACACACCCCCATACACACCCAAATCACTTAGCCATTAAAGCAAACAAGCTGTTTGTGTCAGAACATGCAAAATTAAAGACCCTATATGTTTGGGGCGTTACATTACTGTTAAAGAAAAAGGTATTGACTGAAATTTCTTTTGGATTGATTTTGTTAGTAATTAAAATAATGTGGGATTATTGATGACAGATATAGTCAGTGGAATAATGTTTAAATTGAAATGATAGCTGAGTGCAGCGGTTATATTTGGGTAGTTTACTATGATCTCTTTCGGGCATTCTATATGTACATTTATTCTCAGAAGTATATGTGACTGTTAATTTTCAGATGAAATTCTTATCGTATGAGAACGCTAGCTAAACATAATGTTAGATGAAAGTATTGTTGGTCTGGTTGGTTTATGATTGGCATTACTCTATTTTTCTTTGGTATTCTGTTTCTATTGGTTGTTGTTCTGCTATATACATGGAGATTATATAGCCTCTGTCACAGTTGATTCCAGTGCATACGAGTAATGTTTTACTTCTGGATTTTCTCTGAGACATCATTGAGATATTTATCATCTGATATGGGTTACGATCTCAAAAATTCAGTATAGTTTTACATCTTGGATTTCATAATCTCGGTCTTCTTATCATTCTTATTATTTAATTTATTAAACGTGGCTCATCTGTAAAGGATATTTATTGATCGGAGATAATTATATTTATTACGGTGGTAATTTTTTAGTTTGATCATGGGAGCATGGCGATATTAATCTCAGATTTCTTCTAATTTCCATGAAAGGATTGAAATTGGAAAAAGTGTAGACAATGGAAGATCAAGTTCAAATCTGTGTCAATAAGTTAAAATAGGACGTTATGTTTCATTTGAGTTATACAATTTTTAAAGATCTTTGATTGGTATTTTAAAGAATTGAGATAAATTGTATGTCTTAGTTATCTTGACAACAAGAAGAAATGATTTCTTTAAATATTTATTGTTTGACAGTTAAGATCGACTTGATTGTTTAATCTGAATGAGTTATTCATTTGAAAGGTTAATTGAGTTATATGTATTTGTATCTATCCTCAAGTCCAGAAGTAAATTTTGTACGTTCACAATTAAATTGACGACCAGTTTGAGTTAGGAATTCATATTCTAGAAGACATGAGACATAATTATATCTATCAGATCAATTCTAATTGAGAAATGTTAAAATTATCATGCTTGTGAAGATTGAATAGTCTGATACATGTTAATAAAGTTTGAGAGCATTGTTAACTGAAGTACCAGTTCTGGTTTAGTCTAAATTGGGTAAACAATTCATGATTATCTGGAATGAGACATGGAATAGATTGGAATGTGTTTTAGTGCAGGAAGGTAAAGTAATAGATTATGCTTTCAGACAGTTAAAGATACATGAAAAGGGTTATACGATACGCAACTTGGAGTTGATTGATACTATAATTGAGTTGGAAAGTTGGTGACATTATTTTGGTACGATGAAAAGTACCGTATATTTTATGATAGTAAGAATTTGAAATATTTGATGTTACAGAAAAATTTGAAATCTAATCAGTGAATATGGCTTGAATTGTCGAAAGATTATGGGTTAGTGATTGATTTTCATCTAGGGAAAGCGATTGTAGTCACGGATACCATGTGCAGAAAATCTTTGTTTGCTTTACGGGTGATGAGTATGCAGTTTACCTTATCGGAAGATGGTTCGATAGTAGCTAAGTTAAAAGATAAATTGATGTTTATTCAGTGAATTGCAAGTTAAAAGAGTTCAATATGAGTCGACTTCTGATTCAGAGTTTTAGATTGGAACTGATGATTGTTTATTGTTCCAACACAGAGTTTGTGTACCGAGAAATCTAGAGATTATACAGCAAATGTTACATGAAGTTCATAGTGCTAGTTTGTCTTTACATTCGAGGAGTAACAAGAGGTTTAGTGATTTGAAATAGTCATATTGGTAATCAGGTACGAAACAAGATAGTTCTGACTTTGTGTTTAGATGTTTAGTTTGTCAGCAAGTTAAAGCTCGTCATCATGTGCCTTCGAGACTGTTACAGTTTGTGTTGTTATCTGAATAGAAATCAGATAGTATTATGATGGATTTTGTATCGGGATTATTCTTATCACCAAAAAAGAAAGATGTTATCTGAATTATAGTCAATGATTTGAAGAAGTCTGCACATTTCATTCCTGTACGTAGTGATTTCTCACTCGACAGACTAGCTAAGTTGTACATTTCTGAGATTGTCAGTTTTCACAGAGTGTCAGTCTTTATTGTTTTGGATGGAGATCCGAGGTTTATATTGTAATTCTGGAGAAAACTACAGTAAGTTTTGAGTACGAGGTGGCATTATAACACTGTATTTTTTTCTCAAACTGATAATCAATCTGAAAAAGTGATTCAGATTCTCGAAAATATGTTTCGTTGCTCTGTTTTAGAATTTGTAAACAACTGAAGAAAAACATTTTCTATTGGTTGAATTTGTGTATAATAATAATTATCATATGAGTATAAAGATGGCACTGTATGAAGTATTGTAGGGTTGCAATTACCGAATCGAGCTTTAGGGATTAGGGTTTCTATTGTACTGAATCATGCTTTGTGAGAAAAAGATTCGCGGGTTTGATTTGATCAGATAGATTGAAGAGAAAGTGAAAGTAAATCGTAACAGTTACAAAACAGTTTAGATCGACAGAAAACATATGCGAACTTCAAATGTAAAAACATTGAATTCTAGTTAGAGGACTGAGTATTTGTGAAAGTATTACTGAGTACTCAATTTAGCTGTAAAGAGAAGTTCAGTCCACGATTCATCGGGCCGTATGAGATTATTAAAAGAATAAGGCTAGTGGCTTATCAACTTATATTACCGTCAGAACTTGAGAAGACTTATAAGGTGTTTCTTGTATCTATGTTACAACGGTACAGATCAGACCTTTCACATATAATTACTCCAACCCAGGTTGAGAAAGAAAGTCTCTAAACTATTCTCTGATAATATTTTCGAGGACGAAAATCCCTAAAAGGGGAGAGTTGTAACAACCCATTTTTAGTCAAATCAAAACAGTGGTTTCAGGACCACAAATTCGATATTAAAAAATTTATTTTTATATTATTTTAATATCTAAAGTATGATATTATGATTGTGTAAAAAATTTCGTGAAGAATTTTTATCATTTGAGTGCTTAATTTTGATAAAAGGACTAAATCGCGTAAAGAGTAAAAGTTGAGTTCTATTAGCTAAAGGTGTCAAATAGCTATAGAACTTAAAAGTGGAGGTCCTCATGTGGCAAATAGCCCATTTATGAGATAGTGGATGATAGTGGAGTGGCATTTGGTATAATTACTAATGTTTTTAAAGGTTAAATAAGTAAAAAGGTTAAATAAGTAAAAAGGTAATTAAAGTTATAATAATTAAAAACCAAATTAAAATGTCATTTGGAGTCATCTTCCTCAATAGATTGTTGAGCTCAAAGAAGCCATCTTCTTCATCCTTTACATTCGGCCATCTTTAAGCATTCAATTTGGTATGATTTTTGGTTCCGTTTTTAATAATTTTTATGTTTTTAGAATCGTTGCAGTCCAATCTAGCTAGCCCGTATCTTCGGTTTCAAAACTGTTAAAGTTTGTGAGTTTTTCCATTGATGAATGTTTGAGTATCTTGATGTTTTATGATAGATTATGAATGGTTGTTGTTAGATAAATAATATTTGTTAATGAATTTTTGATAAAAATGTCAATTTTGGACTAAATTGTGAAATATGAAAGTTTTGAGGGTAAAATGTGAATTAAATGAAAAACATGGCTATTATTGCAATAAATAAAATTTGGCTAGCATGGGCTGGTACTAAATTGCATGAATTTGTATTTTTTAGTGATAAGGACTAAATTATAAAGAAGTTAAAATATTGGGGGTAAAAGCGTGATTTTTCAAAAATATGATATTGAAGTAAATTGATTAGAATGTTTATTAAATGGACTGAATTTGATTGATTAGATCAAGTTAATCCTCGTACGGGTCTAGATCAAGGAAAAGATAAAGTATCGGGCTAGTCGATCCGTCTCGTCGTTTTAGCGATCAAGGTAAGTTCGTATGCTAATAAATGATGTTAAATTGTAGAGTAAATGCTTTATTATTTTTGAATTGAATTGAAAATGGTTGAATATGAGTTTACTAGACATGATCGACAAAGTTACGACAACTGAAAGTCCCGTACGAATGGTAAGAATAGTTTGGGATACAAATGTCATGACATTAGGGTTACTGAGATTACATGTAACACCATATTTGGGATATGGCATCTGTATAATATTTCGTGTAAAACCATATCTAGGATATGGCATCGATATGAGATTTCGTGTAAGACCATAGCTGGACTATGGCATCGATACGAGATTACATATAAGACCATATATGGGATATGGCATTGATACTGTGTATACGAGATTCCTGAGTATCCAATTGTATTCTGAATGGTTCAACGGGCATAGTCAAAACGAGAATGAAAGTACGATCGAATCAAATGACACAGGTATATACAGAACCTATATGAGTATCGAATGGAGGTAACTTGATGAATTCATATTTGATCATGTATTAAACATGAGATAGGTTTGTGTTTTGATATGTGTTATGCCATATTATAATATATGTCATATATGTGACTCATGGTTAATAAAGTATGTGATCTTGGTATATGTTTGAATGGATGAATTATGGTGATTTTGAGTATGGTAGTTGTTGATATTGAAATGGTATAAAATGTGATGGATATTGGATCGAATGTAGTTTATCTCTATTTGCTTATGCATATATAAATGTGAATGAATTAATAAGATGTATTTGAACCATATGAGCATTAAAAAGAATAAACTTTTGAAATTCTTGGATAACTATGTGAATGAATACATGTTATAAAGGTCAAATTACATGAGTTACATCATAATATGAGTAATTGTTTAAAATGTATTATTTGGTAATATGAATTTATTACCATACGAGCTTACTAAGCTTTATAGCTTACTTTGTTTCTTTTTCTATGTTTTATAGTGTTTCGGAGGTCCGCTAGAATTGGAAGTCGACGGAGATTTTGTAACAGCCCGATTTAGGGGCTAGTCGGAACAGTGATCTCGGAATCACTAATTCGAGGTTACAGAAAATTATTTTCATGTTATGTTATGTGTTATAACATGTTTTTAAGGATGCATGAAAATTTTGGTGCCTTAATTTTAGCGGTTTCTAGCTTAATTGCGAAAAAGAAATAAATCGCATAAAGTGCGAAAGTTCCATTTTGTTTGCTAGAGATGTCAAATAGCTAAGGATTTCAAATTGGAGGTCCCAAATGTACAATTAGGCCATTGGAGGAGTGAGGGCCGGCCATGGGGGACAAGATTATTAAATTAGTCAAAGGCTTGATGTGTTAGGTGGAGAAAGAATAAAATAAGAGAAAAATAAAGAAAAGAAAGCTACCATCTTTTCTTCTCTTCATCATTACCGAAAATTGGCAGCAAACAAGGGTTGGAGAACTCTAAAATTTCAGCAAGCTTTTCTCCACTCAAGTAATTCAATTTGATGGTTGTTTTTGATGATTTTTGTACTTTTGAGACCCCTAAAGCTTAAGCTTTCTAAAGAGGGGACTATTATGCAATATGGTTGAAAGTCTAGGGACTTACCATGAGAGAGTTTATGCTGGTTGTTGAGTTTTTATGGAAGAAAATGAGTGATAGGATGATGAGAAACAACTTTTGTGAAAGGTATTGTCATGAAAACACCTAATTGGGACTAAAATGCAAAAGTTGTAATTTGTTCATTAAGGCTTGAAATAGATGGAATTGTGGATAGTTGTAAGAGGATTAAATGTTCAGCTAGGCTTGCTTAACAAAAAATGTGATAAAAATTTATTTACGACCTAGGGGCAAAATCGTAATTTTGCCAAAGTGTAGGGGCAAAATAGTCATTTTTGCCTAAAGTGTAGACTATAATGTTTTATGATTTATAAGAGAATAAATCAGTGAATTCCATTGTTCTAGATCAAAGAAATCGAGTTTCAGACCTAGAACGGGTGAAAAGAGAAAAGTGGGCAAAAGTCCCTTTTTGGCCCTTTCGGCATCGAGGTAAGTTCATGTGCAGATGTGGTAAATACGTATGAGTTATTTTAAATATTCCAATGTTGTGTGAAATGTATAATTATGCAATGAATGTATTAAGTACTTGTTCATAAGTTGCTAAGTGAATTGAATCTAAAAATAGTAAGAGATGTGAATAGTAAGAAATGATGATAGTTAAGGTTCCGTGTGAGACCAGATTGGAATATGACCTCGGTGTAAGAATTTGTATAAGACCATGTCTTCGACATGGCATTGACATGTTAATGCAAGTGAGACCCCATTGGGGTATGATGTCAAGGCGACACAATGTATATGAAACTCAAGAGAGTCATTTAACAATTTGAGTGATTCGACGGGTAAGTTGAAGGTGAGAACGTACGTGGTTGTACCATGAGAAGCACAAGTGTGTGTTAGAATTGAATGGATATGAATTTAGTATATAATGAACCCTAGTGGGTTATGTGTAACTAATGCACTTTAATTGCATGAGGTAGATTTATTAATGCATTATGTGAATGTAAACGAGTGTCGTAGAAGGTTAAGTAAGTATAGTAATGTGTGAGGATGTTCCTGGGTGAACGTTTAAAAATAGAGAATTTCATGTGGATAATTATCCATGAACGTATAATAACGGTGAGCTAAGTGCGATATCATCTTATTGATGGTTAGTGATGGGCTGTGTGCGATACCATCACTATGTTATTCACGGTGGGTTGTGTCCGTTACCACCGGATTAATCCCTAATTGATGGGCTGTGTGCGATACCATCAACTATATTATTATAGGTGGGCGTGTGTAATGCGTTACCACGATAAATTAATGTCGATGGTGTGTTTGATACCATCGCTTATAAATGATTGGTGGGTTCAGGTCATGAAATCACCATAGGTATAAATGATTGGTGGGCATGTAAAGATACCACCCTATAAGAGATTCAATGGTGGGCTAAGTGCGTAACCACCGAGAGATTTGTAGTATGAGTGTCTCATTGAAAATTTTTGGTGCGTTGCTTTATATATGATCTTGTGGTGATCATTGTAGGATTGTGTACTAATTAAACGAGCAATTGGCTTATGGCATGGTAAGAATGTGGTAAGAGATAGAATGAGTAAACTTCAAGAAGGGTTGAGTAAGTAGCCATAAGTTAAGGGAAAAACTTGGTACAGTACTTGTGGTTATCTTTATTCAATGAATATCAATATTTGTTAGTTTATGCAGATGAACTTACTAAGCTTTATTGCTTACTCCTTTCCTTTTTCCGTCTCTTATAGGATATTTTATCTAGCTCGGGTTGGAGGCCATCGGAGATGTTTTCACACTATTGGATAGACATTTGGTATGATGTTTCAAGTTCTTATAAGTCATGGCATGTATAGGGGCTAGACAAGTTAGGAAATTTTGTTGTAAATGGCTAGGATGTGTTAGCCTATAGTTGAATAATCTATTTTGCATAATGCCATAGTTGTTGGCTGTTATTTTATATGAAAAAGATGTAGTTATCCATGTGAAATTGTGATTTCTTTTAAGTTAATTATGGATGTGTTTGATGAGTGCATGATGGGCATGTTGTAGGGGTGAGAAGAGCTTAGCATATAGCTTTGTTCTTGTCCATATGGACAGACACACGGGCGTGTGTCTAGACCATGTGTGACACACGGTCAACCCACGGGCGTGTGACTTGGCCGTGTGTCCCCTGCAAGTTGATCCTTTTAAGTCAGGATAGACCACGGGCTAGTCACACAGGCGTGTGACTAAACTTCGAGGCCGTGTGGATTTAGTCTGTGTCGACCACGGGTAGAAGGCACGGACATGTAATAGGGTACACGAGCGTGTTCCCAAACCGCATGGGCGTGTGCCTTAACCGTGGGGCATTTGGAAGAATGCTTAGGTTTTTTGGCACAGTCAGGGGACATGGGCATGTGTGCCTATGCATGGGCGTGTTTAATCTTGCACGGGCCTGTAAGACCTGTTTTGAAGAGAAAAATTTTAAGGTTGGAAAAAGTTCTGAATTAGTCTCGAGAGCCCTCGTGTGTATGAGTGAGGCCTCGTAAGTTGAGAATGAGGTTATAGAGAGTAATTACGTTGAGCCTACATGGCGATCAAGTGGTTTGAGTTCGATAATGCCTCGGGCCTGGTTTCCGGGGTAGAACCCGGGTAAGGGGTGTTACATTTAGTGGTATCAGAGCACGGTTTAGTCGGTTCTCGGACTAACCTAGCGTGAGTAAGAGTCTAGCTATACATGCCATAGGTGGACTGTGATAGTGTGATATCTCCCGGCTCTAATGAAATTGTTTTGTTAAGACAGGGATGGTTCCCAACCGAGCTAAATTCAATAATGTTGTAAGTGATAATGAGGTAATTGAAATGCTCTTATGCAATGATGAGATTCAAAGAGGTATGAGTCGAAGCATATGACATGTGTGCGATAATGCATGAAATGAGAAGCTTATCTGCATTGGCTGGATGTGCATAAGGTGTTATATACCCAACATATTGGGTTAGGTTCATATAGTGAGTAAATTTAGCCAGAGAATGGGGTATATATGTATGTATGATTGTTTGAGCAATGAATGATCAATATGTCCACATAGTTGAATCTCATGTGCGACTATTAATGTAGATGATGTATAATGTTTTATTTCGTGGCTCTGTATGAAATTACGAGTATTATGGTGTGAGAGTTAAACTGGGAAGTTTGACTAAGTAGAATGCAGGGATGAGTACGATCGTTCAATGACAAAATAATGAATAAGACCATGGTTGGACCATGGCGATACATGTGATCCCATATAAGGCCATGTCTGGGACATGGCATTGGTGACAAATAGTGATCCCGTGTAAGACCATATCTGGGATATGGCATCGGCAACGACATGAGTTCCATGTAAGACCGTACCAGGGGTATGACATTGGTACTGATATGAGATTTCGTGTAAGACCGTGGGAAGGCTATGGCATCGTGATGACGTGTAAAGAAATAGTTGGGCTATGATGGGTGATACGAGTAAGACCATAGTTGGACTATGGAAATCAAGTAAATGACGTACTCAAAACCCGTAAGACATTCTCTAGATTGATAAGTAATAGTAAGAGGAAGTAGAATCAAATGTTGAATACTCAAGTAGATATTAATGTGAAACTTGAGTAAGTAAAGTCACTGTTCGAAAGTATGAGTCATAGAAACAATTGTGGCATGAAAAATGTGAAAACTCGCTTGGAGTGAGTTGCGTGACTATGATGATATTTCATTGATGATGAATGTTAAATCATATGTATGTGGTCATGAGAGTCAAGTTATGGGACGCTACGACCTCACCCCCTTACCACCGTTGAATTATGATGAGATGTTATGAGAGTTAAGTTGAGTAAGTTTGCATTCGATTAATGCAATAATTATGTTAGCATAATTGAGAATGCTTTGTATCACGTTGATACATGATACCCTAGTAAATAGAGTAATTGTTGTTGAACATGAGGTTGAAGTCCTAGGGGACTATAATAAAAAGGTTATCATTGGGATATGAAATAGATAAGGTCCCGTATAAGACTATGCCTGAGACATGGCCACGGCACCGAGTTGAGGTTCTGTATAAGACCATATTTGTAATATGGCATCAGAAATTAATATGAGAATCGTATAAGACTATGTTCAGAATATGGCATCGATACTTGATGTGGAAGTCCATATAAGACCACCTCGGGGATGTGACATTGGTTTCGTACCTACATGAATGATGATGAATATGCGTATTTGATTATCCCTAGTGATTAAAGGGACAGATGGATGAGTCTAGAGGTAGAAATGAGAATTGTACTAAAGCCATGTGAATGGGTGAATACAGGTAATCGTGAATGAGTAAAAAAGAAACCAGTATGATGTGTGGCACGTTATGTGCTAAATAAATGGCAAGTTTGAGTAAGTTGACTCGAAACCTGTAGTTTGTGCATGGTTAGTGGATGCCATGGATAGATTATAATAATCTCCTTGAGTATTAGGTATAAAGATCTGTTGCCTTTCAGGACTGATGTAGTTGTTCTTTTTGTAAACTGTGATTGTGTGAGAATGTTAGCTGATAGTAAAAATCAGACAAAACGGTTGTCGATTTAGAAAATTGAAATCGACATTCCTTTACCTCCTCGTAATCCTATTCGGGTACTTTGAGGAGGAAGTTGCTGCTAAAACTTCCTGTGAGATTTCTTTTATATTTCTGTTGGTCATGGTTATTTATAAAGGGTGTGTTCTTTGAGTTGTGATATTCATATTTATTATGATTATGCTTTCGATTTGATCAAAGAAAAGTGATAATTCTAGTACAAGAAATGAAATCACAAGTTTCATGTTGTGCGATGGGTTTTCGGGTAAGCCGAAGAGAGTTAATGAATTTGATCGAGATGTCCCTGCTATCGTGAGATATGACGATAGTAAAGGTCTTAGATTAGCACAGTAAGAGAAACTCAGATGAGAGTGTACTAGAAATATGTTCTTAGTATGGAGAAAAGAGTAGATTAATGTATTGAGATATGATTCAAGTTCTATGTATATTCACGCATGAGTCAGTAAAGAGAATGAAATTCTGTGTGTACGTGGGTAGGGAGCACGATATAAAGATATGCTCATCAAAATGTTCAAACCGTGATGGTTGAGTCGAAAGCTATTGAAAGAACTATTTATTTGAAAGTTCTAGTACTGAGATCAGTCTGAATCAAGAGAAAGAGTTGACAAGTTGGTGATACAGAGACGATCACTTTTGTGTCTGTGTTGTGAGTTAGATATTATGTATTGATCCATGAAAAGATCGATGTGTAATTTTCTAAATTTTAATAAGTGAGGGTACCTTATGCTGCAGGATTTTGAAGATGAAATAGTGGAAACAGCTTGAATTATTAAAATGGTGGGTATAGTTATTGTGATACTACTCAGATAGTAGACATAGTACAAATGTCTGAATGAAAGATCCATGTTAAGTAATGCGAATTAGTTACTCGGTTGATCTTAGTTGGTAATATCCTAGTTTCAGCGAGGTTAATGACTAGAGAGAGTTTTCTTTTCAGAACAAAAAGGGTTCAGAAGTGAGATAGTAAATGGTATTTTAAATAAACTTTGAATGAGTTTATTTAAGGTGATAAAATGCAAGTTGGATAAGATTTTCGTTGTTGATGTTTCCTCGAGATAGAATTTGAATGATGATGAATCCAGAACTTATGCAGAAGTTTTAGTATGAGATTTAGTAGTAGCATATCTAATAAAGCAAGAATAAGGAAGTACAGTTATTTGGATAAATGTTTTGACAGTAGAGTATATTTCATGATATGATGGAGTTATGGTCAGAAGTAGTTAACCACTAAAAGCTGAGTTTTCAGAGCGTACAAGTCAGGACCATTACGGTCGTTGAATGCTTTTATGAGAAAGTGAGATAAAACCTCATAGATTTCAAATTTAGTTTGACAAGATTCCCAAAGAGGGGGATGTCATTCGAATTGTAATGAATCAACCATTAAAGATTTGAATGATCATTTGAACATGTGCAGAGTTCCAAATTGGTGAATTTCTGAGTATATGCTCTAGAGGAAGAATAACCTAGGTCTTAGGTTACGCTTCGACCTTATGTATTACGGCTTAAGAGTTATTGGCAAGAGAAACTTGAGGATAAGTGGATTCGCGATTTCAAAGAGTGGATGGAAACGTTTTAAGAATGTTGATAGAAACTCCTCCTGGTAAGATTTTTGGGGACGAAAATCCCTAAGGGGAGAGGATTGTAACAGCCCGATTTAGGGGCTAGTCAGAACAGTGATCTCGAAATCACTAATTCGAGGTTAGAGAAAATTATTTTCATGTTATGTTATGTGTTATAACATGTTTTTAAGGATGCATGAAAATTTTGGTGCCTTAATTTTAGCGATTTCTAGCTTAATTGCGAAAAAGGACTAAATCTCATAAAGTACGAAAGTTCCATTTTGTTTGCTAGAGATGTCAAATAGCTAAGGATTTTAAATGGGAGGTCCCAAATGTACAATTAGGCCATTGGAGGAGTGATGGCCGGCCATGGGGGACAAGATTATTAAATTAGTCAAAGGCTTGATGTGTTAGGTGGAGAAAGAATAAAATAAGAGAAAAATAAAGAAAAGAAAGCTACCATCTTATCTTCTCTTCATCATAACCGAAAATTGGCAGCAAACAAGGGTTGGAGAACTCTAAAATTTCAGCAAGCTTTTCTCCACTCAAGTAAGTCAATTTGATGGTTGTTTTTGATGATTTTTGTACTTTTGAGACCCCTAAAGCTTAAGCTTTCTAAAGAGGGGACTATTATGCAATATGGTTGAAAGTCTAGGTACTTACCATGAGAGAGTTTATGCTGGTTGTTGAGTTTTTATGGAAGAAAATGAGTGATAGGATGATGAGAAACAACTTTTGTGAAAGGTGTTGTCATGAAAACACCTAATTGGGACTAAAATGCAAAAGTTGTAATTTGTTCATTAAGGCTTGAAATATTTGGAATTGTGGATAGTTGTAAGAGGATTAAATGTTCAGCTAGGCTTTCTTAACAAAAAAATGTGATAAAAATTTATTTACGAGCCTAGGGGCAAAATCATAATTTTCCCAAAGTGTAGGGGCAAAATCGTAATTTTCCCAAAGTGTAGGGGCAAAATAGTCATTTTTTCCTAAAGTGTAGATTATAATGTTTTATGATTTATAAGAGATTAAATTAGTGAATTCCATTGTTCTAGATCAAAGAAATCGAGTTTCAGACCTAGAACGGGTGAAAAGAGAAAAGTGGGCAAAAGTCCCTTTTTGGCCCTTTCGGCATCGAGGTAAGTTCATGTGTAGATGTGGTAAATACGTATGAGTTATTTTAAATATTCCAATGTTGTGTGAAATGTATAATTACGCAATGAATGTATTAAGTACTTGTTGATAAGTTGCTAAGTGAATTGAATCTAAGAATAGTAAGAGATATAAATAGTAAGAAATGATGATAGTTAAAGTTTCGTGTGAGACCAGATTGGAATATGAACTCGGTGTAAGAATTTATATAAGACCATGTCTTGGACATGGCATTGACATGTTAATGCAAGTGAGACCCCATTGGGGTATGATGTCAAGGCGACACAATGTATATGAAACTCAAGAGAGTTATTTAACAATTTGAGTGATTCGACGGGTAAGTTGAAGGTGAGAACGTACGTGGTTGTACCATGAGAAGCACAAGTGTGTGTTAGAATTGAATGGATATGAATTCAGTGTATAATGAACCCTAGTGGGTTATGTGTAACTAATGCACTTTAATTGCATGAGGTAGATTTACTAATGCATTGTGTGAATGCAAACGAGTATCGTAGAAGGTTAAGTAAGTATAGTAGTGTGTGAGGATGTTCCTGGGTGAACGTTTAAAAATAGAGAATTTCATGTGGATAATTATCCATGAACGTATAATAATGGTGAGCTAAGTGCGATATCATCTTATTGATGGTTAGTGATGGGCTGTGTGCGATACCATCACTATGTCATTCACGGTGGGCTGTGTGTGTTACCGCCGGATTAATCACTAATTGATGGGCTGTGTGCGATACCATCAACTATATTATTATAGGTGGGCTGTGTGTGTTACCACTTGATAAATTAGTAATCGATGGGCTGTGTGCGATACCATCGCTTATAAATGATTGGTGAGCTAAGTGTGAAATCACCATAGGTATAAATGATTGGTGGGCTGTGTGCGATACCACCCTATCAGAGATTCAATGGTGGGCTAAGTGCGTAACCACCGAGAGATTTGTAGTATGAGCGTCTCATTGAAAATTCTTGATGCGTTGCTTTATATATGATCTTGTGGTGATAATTGCAGGATTGTGTACTAATTAAACGAGCAATTGGCTTGTGGCATGGTAAGAATGTGGTAAGAGATAGAATGAGTAAACTTCAAGAGGGGTTGAGTAGTAGCCATAAGTTAAGGGAAAAACTCGGTACAGTACTTGTGGTTATCTTTATTCAATGAATATCAATATTTGTTAGTTTATGATGATGAACTTACTAAGCTTTATTTCTTACTCCTTTCCTTTTTCCGTCTCTTATAGGATATTTTATCTAGCTCGGGTTGGAGGCCATCGGAGATGTTTTCACACTATCGGATAGACGTTTGGTATGATGTTTCAAGTTCTTATAAGTCATGGCATGTATAGGGGCTAGACAAGTTAGGAAATTTTGTTGTAAATGGCTAGGATGTGTTAGCCTATAGTTGAATAATCTATTTTTTATAATGCCATAGTTGTTGGCTGTTATTTTATATGAAAATGATGTAGTTATCTATGTAAAATTGTGATTTCTTTTAAGTTAATTATGGATGTGTTTGATGAGTGCATGATGGGCATATTGTAGGGGTGAGAAGAGCTTAGCATATAGCTTTGTTCTTGTCCATATGGATAGACACACGGGGGTGTGTCTAGACCATGTGTGACACACCGTCAACCCACGGGCGTGTGACTTGGCCGTGTGTCCCCTGCAAGTTGATCCTTTTAAGTCAGGATAGACCACGGGCTAGTCACACGGGCGTGTGACTAAGCTTCGAGGCCGTGTGGATTTAGTCAGTGTCGACCACGGGTGGAAGGCACAGACATGTAATAGGGTACACGGGCGTGTTCCCAAATCGCATGGGTGTGTGCCTTAACCGTGGGGCATTTGGCAGAATGCTTGGGTTTTTAGGCACGGTCAGGGGACATGGGCGTGTGTGCCTATGCACGGGCATGTTTAATCTTGCACGGGCGTGTAAGACCTGTTTTGAAGAGAAAAATTTTAAGGTTGGAAAAAGTTCTGAATTAGTCTCGAGAGCCCTCGTGTGTATGAGTGAGGCCTCGTAAGTTGAGAATAAGGTTATAGAGAGAATTACGTTGAGCCTACATGGTGATCAAGTGGTTTCAGTTTGACAACGCCTCGGGCCCGGTTCCCAGCGTAGAACCCGGGTAAGGGGTGTTACAGATTTCATCACACTATCCAGCTATCATTTTGGTTTTTGTAAGCTTTGTGGTTTTTGGTTAAATGGCATGTATAGGCTAGTTGGTTTTATGATGTGTATAAGTCCTTTGGCTATTGAAGCCTATATGAGATTGATAAATGTATATCCAAGTGATTTGGTTCATTTTTTGTATATATAGTTTATGGCATGAATAGACTATGTGATCTTTTGATATGTTTTGAGTTGTGAATTTATAGCCATATGAATTGGATTGTAAATGATGTAAGGTTGGATATGTATAGGCTATGGTCTTGTTGGCATGTTTGATGTTTATGTATTTGGCCTTATGAAATGGCTTGGTAATGATTTGGTTTGATGTTTTTATAATCATGCATTTTGGCCATTTGGTATGGGGTGTATGAATGCATTGAGAAATGCTTTGTTGAGGTTTAGTTTTGAGATGATGAATTGGTTGAATTATGGACATGTCTTATGTGATGTTTGACTAGTAAAGCATGTGGTTTGAAACTATGTTTTGAATAGGTAAATTAGGGTGAACTGAATATTGAAATGGTTGGAATTGGTATCGCATGATTTGTGTACTGGTTGATGGTAATTGGCTGCCTATTTGTGTATGGAAATGGTACCATTTGACTTGTTGTAGGTGTAACCATTTTGGGTGAGAAATGTGGCTTATAACTAGCCTATTTTCGTCCACACAGGCGTGTGTCTCAACCGTGTGTGACACATGGTCTCTTAGCAAGGCCGTGTGTCCCCTGAATCTCTTTTAAAAATCAAGTCAGTGTGTTACACGGGCTAGTCACACGGGCGTGTGATTAGGCTGTGTGCTTAATTAATGTTACCCTACATGATTGACACGGTACGGCACACGGGCGTGTGGGGCTGTTCTTAGGGCACACGAGCTAGACACACGGGCGTGTGGTCGGCCATGTGAACCAAGTCAGTATGTTGCCCGGGGTAGGGCACAGTCTAGGACACGGCCATATGATTCCATTTCAAATGTCCACACGGCCTGTGACACGAGCGTGTCTGGTGGCCATCTGAAACACAAGGGCTGTTCACACGGGCGTGTGTCCCCTGTATTGAAGAAAATTTTCTAAGTTTCCTAAAGTTTTCATATGTTATCATTTTAGTCCTGAAACACTTCTAAAGCATGTTTAGGGCCTCGTAGGCTCGTTTGAGGGACAATATGATTGTGATTGAATGAAATATGTTTATGAATGATTATGAATGTGAAATGTACATATAATGTTGTGATAAGTTCAATAATGCCTCATAACCTTATTTCGGCGACGGATACGGGTTAGGGGTGTTACAATTTCATATACTATTATATATTTTACTTTTTAATTCCCCAACTCAGACTCGAACAGATACACGGTCCAACCAATCACACCAATTTGGCACCTAGTGCCCCATCGGACAAATCTGAAGTAAATAGTTTGCACCTTGCGCTCATCGGTATAACCGAAGTAAAAATATACCCAACACTCATCAAATCGTAGTTCATCTTTCATAATTCGGTGTAGCAGATTAAACTAGTTTTCGCATTTAAGGAGCTTGAATACAAGTATTTTCATTATGTTTTAGTTAAGTTTACTTAGTTTTAATTACATTCAATAAAATGTGCAAATTCAGTCTTTTATTGACCTTAAGGGCTGAATGAGGTCTAAGAGTGAGGTAACACACTTTGTGAGTGTGCAGGAGACCATTAGAAGGCGTATTAAATGAATACTAGTCACTATGTCACAACATGGATGACTCGATGTCACAACATAGGGAACAAAATAGAGAAAGCTCAAGTTTGCCTTTGATGGCGCGACACTGACTGAGGGTGTCGCGACATACCCCTAAAGATAGCTGAAGAAGAGAAAACTGATTGCTATGTCACGACAGAGGTCCTGGTGTGTCGCGACAACGACTCTCTGATGGAAATTAAATACGAAGCAGGGGTGTTCTGGTCTACACATCAAACCTAAACTTCGGGAACAACAGCTATCCTAGGGTTAAACACGACGGCCACATGAAGGCTATAAAAAGGCTCATTTGTCACTTGTTATAGACATGATTCCTTTAGCCTAAATTCTCTTTGTAAAATTTAGTTTAGTTTTATTTCGTTCTTAGGGTTTAGATTTCTTTCATTTGTTCTTGTTGATTTAAAGATATCTGAATTGTGGAAGCATTCAAACTTCTTGAATTCACAATTAATTTCAATACAATCATGCTATTTTATTTACTTTATTTTGTTGATTTAATTAGCATTCTTTCTCTTTATATCGATTTCATATTGTCTGTGAAAGCCATGATGAACCGATCCCTCTATGAGGGGTTAGCGAGTGAAGGTATGATCTGTTAACTATTTTGTCGGGTTACTTAACAAATTAGCTGTTTGGGAAAGGAAGAATGTGAAATAAACCCTAGGCCTAACAACCTCGGGAAGTCATCAAGGTGGGAATTAGCCCAAAATTGGTATTGCCCATCCATTAACACCTTCACCCCAAGTTAGTCTTGACCATTAGGTTAGAAGATAAGTAGTTCTTACTGACTTATTGTGTTAGTGGAAAATCAAAAGATCCTGCTAGGGTAGGGGCTAGTTGATTGACGAGGAACCCGAAACAACAGTTGATGGGGATTATCGAAGCGAGCTAATCACCTATAATCGAGATTTGAATCATTCTACTTTTCTATCTCTTGAGCTTTTATTTCTTTTATGTTATTTTCTTTTATTTTAATTTATTATTATAAAAACCATTAAACCACCCTTTTTATGTTTTCGTACTATAACTGGTTCAAAGTACTAATTAGATCTTTTTAGTGTTTAGATTAGAATTGACCTAGCACTCGCCTTCCTTAGGTACGATCCTCGGAGTACTCACTTACTCCGTTGTAAAAATTATATTACAATTCGACCCATATACTTGTGGATATCGCCTCATATTTCTATATCTTATTGCAGTATTCACACTCTGGACGTTAGTACATCTGGAGGTGGTCAATTTATTGGCGTCGTTACCAGGGAGGCAAAGTCATTAGATTGGTTTTAATTTTTGCATTCTAAAAGAAAAATTAACACTTCTAATTTTTTTTTACTTTTTAAGAATCTTAGACACCATTAACCAAATAATTAGTCAGCACAAAATCATGGATGACTTTTTTTATATGTGGTCCGACGAAGACTTCGGTTATGACGAAGATATTTACAAAGAAGAAGTCTATGAAGATTGAGAGATCTAAGAGAATCAACGATTGCTAATGGTTGAATTAAATCAACTCTAAGAAGAAACCCCAGTTCTTCCCTAAGATGATAAAGACCACGATGATATGCCATCAAAAAGGTACCAAGAGGTGCTAAATCCGAAATCGAGCAGAGAGGAGAACATCGTCATACACGCTTGTGAAGAAGAAGAACTCTCAAACTATTATCCACTTCAACAGACAAAAAAATATTCAAATGAATTGAACGGGACTTCGGACAGAGAAGATATGGAGCTAATGGAGGAAATGGACAGTGAATTTGATAAGCTATAAAAGTAACATATTTTAATCTCATTCTTAATGCGTTTTTGGATGATTGATTAGGCAAATTAGTGAATTTGATGCTCCTAATCCTTTAAATTCATGTTTCTATACTTAGAAGAGCATTTGGGGGTGAAAACAACGAAAAATGAGCCAAAATCAGACAAATAGAGTTGTTTTCAGGAGCCACAATGCCTCGGGCAGAACACACGCCTATGTGTGACACACAGGCTGGACACACTCCTATGTGCCAGCCCATGTCGATTTTGCACCCTGCTTCCCAAATATGCAGAAAAACACAATTTTTAGGTTTTCTGAACATTCTAAAGTCTATAAATACCGATTAGAAGAAGAGATAAGAGAGCCATCAGATAAGATTGAAGAAAACACTTGAAGAACACTATCAGAGTCAACTCAGAAGCGGATCTCCATCATGATCAAAGATCTCCTTTTAATTTCTTTCAAAGTTTTATTGAGTTTCTTTATGTCTTGTGGTTATTCTGACCTCGAGATGTTTTCATTTAGGATTACGAGTTAATTCTCTAGATACCTAGGAAGGAAAAAACCTATGATGAATCCTTTTATTTAATGTCTATTTTTACGCGATAAATTCTTGATTCTTGTTCTCAATTATGTACAATTATTTCTTGTTTTAGTATTTCTGGGATATTAATTCATGTTTAATGTGCTTAATTCAGTGGAGGAAAAGTCCCTGTTTAAAAGTAGATCTAGCATAATTGAGCGGAGTTGCATGCAATCCTAGAAATAGGACGACATAAATCTACCATATTAGAATCAAATCTAATAGGGGAATCCATAGATCGAGTTAATGCGACAATAGGGTTTTAATTAGAAAGAGATTTTAAGTAATCAACCTAGAGTCAGTTTTTTTTACTCTCGAACAAGATATTAACATAATTTAGGGATTTCTACGAATCAAGACACAAGTGAATAAATCGTTTAATTTAGATTCATAATAATAGGTGAAGTCTAGGTGGATTCTTTCCTGGGTATTATCTATCTCATTGGTTAATATTCGATTATTTCCTTGATTCATTTTCTGTTGCATTATTAGTTAAATTAGTTTATTAAATTTAGATTAAAACATATCACTCCAAATTGTCGGCTAAATAATAGAAAAACAGTAATTATTGATACTTCTAATCCTCGCGGATATGATATTCTCTACTCACCATAGCTATATTATTGTTCGATAGGTGCACTTGCCTTTGTCGTATTTATAGTTAGTTTAGTGACCATCAGAATCAAAGAATCAAGTAGACATTGAACTCATCATCCCAGAAATCTCGGGTAATGTCGACGAAGCTGAACTACAAGAACAATATAATATATACCCACCAACAAAGACAATGATAGTTAGGACTGAGTTAATAGAAGAATGTCTGCCGATTCAAAAATTCACAAACAAAAAGAAGCAAAACCAGCAGTCCCGAAGGATAAACCTGAATTGACCATCCTCTTCACATCCTTAGTTCTAAATCAAGCACCCGAGAAGTTTATAGATCCAGAAATTTGCCAGATGTTGAAAAGAGTGGGAAAAATATATATTGGCAGAACATATGATCATATAGTAAGTTCCAATCAAATTAAACAATCGATGTGTATAAGTATCGAGCTTCGACCGTTACGGAGTGTTCGAGTCTTATGAGAACCATCAAAGGGAATTATCTGCAGGCCAATGGTTGAATTTAAAAGCCACAGAAGCAGAACTTCAATAGCGCAATTCAATAATTTATCTCTATCCCTCTACGAATCGCTTTAAAAAGTACTCTTGAAAAGCTATACCTGATCAATAGAAAACAATTGGAACCATGATCTTCAACTTTTTTTCAAAAGCATGAATTCTAAACACCAATTAAAACAGTTGTCTGGGTATGTGGCTTTGCAAATCAATAATAGTTATGACTTACGAAAAGAGTTGTCGGTCGTTAAAGCAAGCCAGAAAGGTAAATTCAAAGAAAGAGACAACCACAGTTGAATAGAATGGCATGACGGGTGTTGGACTAATACAAATAGAAACAAATCACAAGAATCACCTCGGTGCATATTGACTGAGCTGACGGACAAGTCCGGTAGCAAGACCTAACATTTTATCATTGTTTGATTATTACTGGAACAGCCCATTTTCAGATGTACTGGTAGCAATAAAATGTATGGTGGTTTGAAACAGATGTACTAGTGGCCAGGTATGATACGAGAGATTTTAGAGTTCGTATCGAAATGTTTGATCTATCAGCAAGTGAAAGCCAAGCATCAGGCACCTTCTTGTTTATTACAACCTCTGATGATTCCAGAGTGGAAATGGTAACATGTTACAATGGATTTTGTATCGGGATTGCCTCTATCTCCGAGAAAGAAAAATACTATATGGGTTCTTGTAGATCATTTGACGAAATCTTTGTATTTTATTCTAGTAAGTACTAATTATTCACTTGAAAAGCTGGCAGAATTGTATGTTTATGAGATTGTTAGACTACACAGTGTGCCGGTTTCTATTATCTCTGATAAGGATCCACGGTTTACTTCTTGATTCTGGAGTAAATTACATAAAGCTCTAGGCACTCTACTACATTTCAGCACAGCGTTTCATCCACAAACTGATGGTCAATTTGAACGAGTGATTTAGATACTCGAAGATATGCTACGATGTTGTGTTTTATAGTTCAAATGTAACTGAGAGAAATATCTTCTGTTGGTTGAATTTGCATACAATAACAATTATCAAGCGAGCATTAAAATGGCACCGTATGAAGCTTTGTATGGTCGAAAATGTAGAACTCCGTTATACTGGACTGATCTGAACGAGAAAAATGTATTCGGTGTTGATTTGATTAAAGAAACCAAAGAAAAGTTCAAAGTGATACGAGATAGTTTAAAGGCTGTTTCTGATCGTCAGAAATTTTACGTGGATTTGAAAAGAAAAGATATAGAACTTCAAGTCAGCGACAAAGTATTTCTAAAAGTATCATCTTGAATAAAAATTCTCCGTTTTGGCCGAAAAGAGAAGCTTAGTCCATGATTTATCAAGCCGTATGAGATCATCGAGAGGATTGGACTAGTGGCTTATCGACTGGCATTATCGTCAGAGTTAGAGAAAATTCATAATGTGTTCCATGTGTTGATGTTATGGTGGTATCGATCAGATCCTTCACACGTGATATCACCTGTTGATGTTGAGATTTAGCCAGATATGACAAACAGTAAAGAGCCTATCAGGATTAGCTCAGGAAGTTAAATAGTAGAGAAATAAAAGTTTAGCTTTAGTTAAAGTTCTCTGGCAACATCACAGAATCTAAGAAGCTACCTGGGAACTGGAAGAAGCTATGAAAGTGCAATACCTGAACGTATCTTTTGGTAAGTTTTTTTAGGACGAAAATTCCCTTAAGGGAAAGTTGTAACAACCCGTTTTCAGTTATGTCGAAAACAATAGTTTCGGAACCACATGTAACGCCCGATTTTGGGTCAAATCAAAATAATGGTTTTGGAACCACAAATCTGAAGTCAAAATATTTATTTTATTATTATCAAAGTTTACAATATGATAGAATTATTGTGTGAAAGTTTCGTAAAGACATTTAACTGTTTGAATGCAAAATTCAGGAAAAATGACTAAATCGCATAAAGCGTAAAAGTTGAGTTCTATAAGCTAAAAGTGTTTAAAAGCTATAGAACTTTAAGTGGAGGTCCTCATGTTGTAAATATACCTTTGACATTTTGAGTGGACAAATATAGCCATTACTTAGATGATTTTAATGAATTATTTACAAGGTTAATAAAGTAATTTAGCTAATTAAATAAGTAAAATAGTTAAACAACAAATGGTATCATCTTTATGTCCATCTCCACCGCCAAAATATTGAAGAGAAATAAGCCGTAGCTAAGGTTCACATTCAGCCATGGTAGAATTGCCAGTTTAGGTATGGTTTTTGTCCCGTTTTTAATGATTTCTACGTTTTTTTTAGATCGTTGCAGCTAGGTTTAGCTAGCCCAGGGACTATTTTGAAAAACTGTTAAAGGTCTAGAAAGTTTCCTTTGATTAGTATGCAAGTATTTTGATGTTTTATGATAGAAAATGTATCTTTGTGGTCAGATTAACAATATTTGTTAAGTGATTTTGAGTAAAAATGTCAATTAGGGATTAAATTGTGAAATATGCAAATTTAGTGGTTGAAAAGTGAAATAAATGAAATATATGGGCTGTAAGCATGGGTAGGATGAAACTGCATGAATTTGTAATTTTATGTAATAAGGACTAAATTATAAAAGAGTGAAACATTAGGGGCAAATATGAAAATTTTCCAAAATATGAAATTGAATATAATGGATATTGAATGTGTTAAATTTGATATTATATAGATCAAGAAAAGCTAAGATCGGATCAAGATCGGGGGAAAGGCAAAATAGTTGAATAGTCGATAATTTCTATCCTAGCATTACGAGGTAAGTTCGTATAATTAGAATTGAATTTAAATTATATGTACTTGATTGAAATATGTGTATTTGTATTGAGGAAATAAGATACTAATGTATTAAATGCCTAATTGATGAAATTCATTGAATACCGAGTCTCATTTGAACCGTAGAAATTCGTAAGATACGAGTGACATGTCACTAGGGTTACCGTTTGGTTGAGATCCTGCATTTGTTGCAGACTCACTGTAGCTCGTATGAGCTTACCGATATCTCAGCTCGTATGAGCTTACTATTTTCAGCTCGATAGAGCTTATTGTCCATCAGCTCAGGAGGAGCTTACCGATCATGGCTCAAAAGAGCGAAAATGATAATAAATTGATGAATTACCGATTAATACACTTAATGTGTATCACCCGAGTATCTATCGATATTCTAATTGGTTCAACGGGCATAAAACTATTACAGGTTATATGATTAAGTACGGGTTTGTACAAGAGTTATATGAAATGTATGGTATTGATGTTACTTGAAAATTTTTGGTATTGATGGAAAGATACATGTGTATGAGATTGAATACCAAATGAATTCCTTATAGTTGAGCTGATAGTTATATGCATATTGAGGAACTAACCAATTGATGTATTCTTGCGATAGGCATTTGAATTATTTGATTTGGTTATATTAAGTTGTTTGATTAGATTATAAATGATGGTAAGTTTAAATTCTATATTATCAAAGCTTACAAAGCTATATAGCTTACTCTATTTTTCTTTCCTATTTTTTATAGAGATTCAGAAGCTTGCTCGATTCGGACGATGTCGGAGATTCACATCACACTATCCAGTTGACTATTTGGTACTTTTGAACTAAAATAAATGTGTAAATATGACATGTATAGGCTAGTTATAAAGAAGATGATTTTGGTCACTTTAGCTTGTGAAGCTTATATGTTTTGGTATGTGTTTAAGCCATGTGATTTGGCTTAATTTGGCATAATGTTTTGGTTGTGTATATATATATGATATGGTATGTTTTGGCAAATTTTATGATGAAATGTAAATGATCGCTGTGAATCAGAGCTTTAAAATTTATAAAAAGAATGATCGAACCTGGAAACTAACTCTGACAACGATTGAGGCAAGTGCACCTATCGAACAGTAGTATAGCTTAGGCAAGACCGGATTATCGAACCCAAAGGAACTAAAAGTACTAATACTAACTTTCTTTTTATTATTTAGCCTAAAATAAGTGAAGTTGTTTATTAATCTAAATTAATTAACTACTAAACTAAAGACTCTAAGACAAAGAAGAATGAGTTTGGAAAATAACTTGGGAAAAACTCAGCTGATTTAGACGATACCCTAGGAAGAATCCACCTAGACTTCACTTGTTATCTAACACTGAACCATACGATTTATTCACTTAGTTTGATCCGTAAGACTCCTTAACGTATGTTAAACCCTCTCTCGAGGCGAATAACGTCTAACCCTAGGTTAATTAGTGGAACTCTCGTTCTCTTATAATAAGCCCCTAGAATAGCAGTAAATCGATCTATGGATTCCCATATTAGGTTTCACCCTAATCCAACAAAATCTCGTCACCCTATCTCTAGGCGTGCGATCAACTCCGCTTAATTATGTTGGATCTACTCTTAGGCAGGGTCTATTCCTCCTCCACCTAAGCACATTAAATTTGGATTAAGCTCACATAATTAAGAACAAACTAAGTTATTATCATATAATTCAAATAATCAAATAACAAGATTCATCATAGGTTTCATCCCCTTCGGGTATCCGAAGGTTTAGTTCATAAAAATAAAAGAAAACATCTCAAGAGAAAAGATAAAACAAAATATAAGAAATCCCTAAAACCCCCTGAAGGAATTGAAGAGGAGATTCTCCGTCTTGAGTATAATTCTGGCTTCTTGAGATGGATTAACTGGCTATCCCTGAGTGAATCCCCACAAATCTGCCTTCTCTGGCCTAGCACGATGCCCTGACAAAAGCCCTGGCAGAAGGCTTCTGCCGAACTCCCTTGACAAGTTGCCTCATTGGGTGTTTATATAGACTTCGAGATGCCTTACTTGGCCCCAAAGTATCCTAATTCAAGTAGAGTTCCTACTAGAGTGTTTGAATAGGCTTTGGAATATGTTTCTTTGCCTCCAAGTATCCAAATCCGAGTAAAACTTCTCTTGGCAGCGGCGGACACACGCCATGGCACACGCCCGTGTAAGTCGTGGTCGCCGTGTGTGGACTTCGTTGATGAGGCACGGCCGTGTAGATCATGGTCCAGGCCGTGTTCGAGATCTTTAAGGAGGCACGGCCGTGTGATCTTTGGTCCAGGCCGTGTCGATTTCATGCTTTGGCCCATTTGTCCCGTTTTAAGCCCGTTTTGCGTTCTTTTCATCCGCTGGTGCTTTCCTGAGTATATAACATGAAAAGAAAGGATTAAGAGCAGAAAACTACATGGGAACAAATGACCGAAAAAAATTTATTAAAATATTTCCCACTAGCCAAAACGGCCAAATTACGTAATGATATCTCTTCTTTTGTGCAGATGGATTTAGAAACATTATACGACGCATGGGAGAGATACAAAGATCTCTTGAGGAGATGCCCACACCACGGTTTACCTTTGTGGCTCCAAGTCCAAACTTTTTATAACGGTGTGAATCCTTCAACGAGGCAATTAATTGATTCAGCCGCCGGTGGAACTTTGAACAAGAAAACTCCTGAGGCAGCCTACGAATTTATAGAAGAGATGTCGCTAAACAACTATCAGTGGCAAGTTACAAGGACAAGGCCAACAAAAACAGCCGGAGTTTACAACCTCGACGCAGTAACCATGCTATCAAATAAAAAAGAGTTGATGAATAGGAAGATTGATAGTTTGTGTTCTTCGCAGTACATCCAAATGCGGTGTGATGCAAGTGGAACGGGCGAATCACAGTACCCACCCTACCAACCAGCACAGAGAGCGAATGGATGAACTATATAGGTAACAATTTCAGATCTAATAATAACCCATATAGTAATAATTATAATCCAGGTTGGAGGAACCACCCAAATTTTTCGTGGGGAGGACAAGGAAATCAAGGAAATCAAAGACAACAACCTCCTCAAAATTTCCAAAATCAGCCCTATCCATAGGAAAAGAAGCCGAATCTCGAAGAGACGTTGAATAGATTCATAGCATCCACAGAAGCCCGTTTCCGAAAAATTGAGTCAACACTTGATGACCAACAAACATCGATCAAAGTAATAGAGAAAAAAGTTGGAGAACTCACTGAGACAGTTGGACAACTTACTAAAATGGTTTCCGAAATTCGATCAGCGATTTTCTCTAAAGCAACAGAATAGGTGAAGACAATTACACTGAGGAGTGGAAAGGAGTTAGTTGAAACAAAGAAAAAAATACTACATGAAGATGACAAAGAAAAGGATACGAGAGTTGGGGATGTAACTCAAAAATGCAAAGAAAGTAAACCACCAATCCCATATCCAGCGCAGTTAAAGAAAGAGCGGTTAGACGCCCAATACAGTAAGTTTCTTGAACTGTTTAAACAGATACATATTAACTTACCTTTTGTTGAAGCCATTTCAAAAATGCCGACGTACGCAAAATTGTTAAAGGAACTCCTAACGAATAAAAGGAAGCTTGAAGAAATATCCATGGTGGAGCTTAATGAAGAATGTTCAGCCATCCTCCAAAATAAGCTACCAACAAAATTAAAAGATCCAGGAAGTTTTACTATTCCTTGTTTAATTGGTAGTTTAAATATTAATAAAGCATTAGCTGATCTAGGTGCCAGTATTAATTTAATGCCTTATAAAATGTTTAAACGACTAGATCTTGGGGAACCAAAACCCAGTAGGATGAGTATTCAGTTAGCTGATAGATCTATTAAATACCCTAGAGGAGTTATCGAGGATGTCTTGGTAAAAATCGATAAATTTATTTTCCCCGTTGATTATGTTGTGCTTGACATGGATGAGGACATTAAGGTTCCCTTAATTCTAGGGCGCCCTTTTTTAGCCACTGCCAGGGCTGTTATCGATGTAGGTGATGGTAAACTTGCATTAAGGATAGGCGATGAGGAAATTATTTTTCAAATTTATGATGCCATGAGATATTCTAGAGAACAAGATGATTCCTCAAGTTATTTTATTGATACCACTCGATATCATTCAAAGCTCATTACAGAAATTCTACATGATGACATGATGGAACTGTGTCACACTCAAGAAGAGGGGGAAGAAGATGAAGTCCACGAGCTGAATTCAAAAATATCGTCATCAAGACAAACGAAAAAAGAAAGCATTGAATTCGATGACGATTTAAAACAAAAACCCTCTGTTGATGAACCACCTAAATTAGAATTAAAGCAATTGCCAAAACATTTAGAGTATGCATTCCTTGGGGAAAATTATACATTACCAGTGATTATCTCTTTAGAGCTAGAACCTCAGGAAAAAAGAAAAGTTGATACAGGTACTAAGAGAACATAAAAAAGCCATAGCTTGGAAAATCTCTGACATTAAGGGAATAAGTCCAACATTTTGCACCCACAAAATTTTAATGGAAGACGAGTACAAGCCATGCGTGCAACCACAAAGACGATTAAATCCCAACATAAAAGTAGTGAAAGCCGAGGTAATTAAACTTCTAAATGCTGGAATAATTTATCCTATTTCTGACAGCAAGTGGGTGAGTCCTGTGCAGGTTGTCCCAAAGAAAGGAGGCATGATCGTGGTAGCTAACAAAATGAATGAACTAATTCCTACCAGGACAGTCACAGGTTGGAGAGTTTGCATAGATTATAGGAAGCTGAATGACACCACTAGAAAAGATCACTTCCCTCTACCCTTCATTGATCAAATGCTAGAAAGGTTATCAGGGCATATGTACTCATCGCTTCCTAGATGGACTCTCCTCGCTATTTCCAAATCCCAATAGCACCTGAAGATCAAGAGAAGACAATGTTCACATGCCCATACTGAGTGCGTTTGCTTATCGTAGAATGCCTTTTGGATTATGTAATGCTCCTGCTACTTTTCAAATGCATGCTAGCAATCTTTGATGAACTCGTGGAAGATATTATGGAGGTATTTATGGATGATTTCTCGCCACGGTAATTCTTTCCATCTTTGCCTTAAAAATTTAAAACGAGTTCTAATGAGATGTGAGGAAACAAACCTTGATTTAAATTGGGAAAAATGTCACTTTATGGTACAAGAGGGAATAGTATTAGGACATAAAATTTCTAGTAAAGGGATCGAGGTAGATAAAGCAAAGATTGAAACTATAGAAAAATTACCTCCCCCTAGTTCAGTTAAGGCCATTAGAAGTTTTTTAGGACACGTAGAATTTTATAGAAGATTCATTAAGGATTTTTCTAAAATAGCTAAGCCTTTAACAAAATTACTAGAAAAAGATGTTCCTTTCAATTTTGATGAGGAATGTTTAGACGCATTCAATATCCTTAAGGATAAACTAATAAATGCTCCAATTATAATTGCACCTGATTGGAATCTACCCTTTGAACTAATGTGTGATGCAAGCGATTTTGCAGTAAGTGCAGTTCTGGGACAACGAAGAGGCAAGCATTTTCAACCAATCTATTATGCTAGCAGGACTTTGACACCCGCACAGGAAAATTACACCACCACGGAAAAAGAACTGCTAGCTGTAGTTTTTGCTTTTGACAAATTTAGACAGTATTTATTATTATCTAAAGTTCTCATTTTCACTGACCACTCAGCCCTTCGTTATCTATTAACTAAACCTGATGCAAAACCACGACTCATAAGATGGATCCTACTTTTACAAGAATTTGATTTGGAAATACAGGATAAGAAAAGAGCTGATCACCTCTCTAGACTCGAAAACCCCCATATCGAAGAGCTAAATGAAGGAGAGATAAACGATTCATTCCCAGAAGAACAACTCTTTTCGATAACTCATTCTGAGGTACCATGGTTTGCGGATATTGCAAATTATTTAGCTACTAACATCTTGCCAAAAAAATTAACACATCACCAAAAGAAGCGATTCTTTGCTGATGCAAAAAATTATTTTTGGGAAGATCCCTTTCTTTTCCGAATATGTGCAGATCAGGTAATTCAAAGATGCATTACGAGGACAGAATCGAGTAAGATTATAGAACATTGCCATTCAGGACCATCAGGAGGACACTACAGTGGCATTAAGACAGCACATAAGATACTCGAATCAGGTTTTTATTGCCCCACTCTATTCAAGGATGCAAACAGGTATGTCGCTTCATGTGATAAATGTCAAAGAACAGGTAATGTCTCTAAACGTGATGAAATGCCTCAAACATATATGCTATCATGTGAAATATTTGATGTATGGGGTATTGATTTTATGGGTCCATTCCCTAGTTCGTTCGAAAATAAATACATCCTCTTGGAAGTCGATTACATGTCAAAATGGGTGGAAGCCAAAGCTCTACCTACTAATGATGCTAGAGTAGTAGTTAAGTTCCTCAAGAAATTGTTCTCTCGATTCGGAATGCCTAGAGCTATCATTAGTGATAGGGGCACTCATTTCTGTAATACTCAATTTGACAAAGTCTTAAAAAAGTATGGAGTACACCACAAGATAGCTACCCCATATCACCCTCAAACCAGTGGGCAAGTTGAAGTAGCAAACCGAGAACTTAAGCGCATTCTAGAAAAAATGGTTGAATCAAACAGAAAAGATTGGGCATTAAAAGTAGATGATGCCTTATGGGCCTATAGAACAAAGATTTAAAACCCTCTAGGGACATCCCCATACAAACTTGTATACGGGAAAAGCTTTCATCTACCATTCGAGTTAGAACACAAAGCTTTTTGGGCCATAAAGTTTTTAAATTTTGATCTTAGCACTGCAGGTAAGAAAAGAATGATGCAGATGAACGAGCTAGACGAATGGAGAGCTGAGGCCTACGAGAACTTGAAACTATACAAAGAGGCAACTAAGCGACGCCATGACGCTCGTCTAAAGAAGTCAAAACAATTCGAAGTAGGGGACTTGGTCCTACTGTACAACTCAAGACTTAAATTATTTCCTGGGAAGCTGAAATCGAGATGGTCAGGCCCATTCATGATTAAAACAATTTTTCCATACGGCACAATAGAGATAACTCACCCCACTAAGGGCACATTCAAGGTAAATGGTCACCGATTAAAAAATTATAATGGTGCAGATTTTAGAGATATGAGAGAGGAGCTTCTGCTCCAAGAACCTTCTTTTAGAACCGAAAACAGGGAAAGTCTAGCTTAAGACTATAAACAAGCGCTTCTCGGAAGGTAACCCGAGCACTAACTTCCCTAACATTATACTTTTATCTGTTTAGCATCTAACTTCATACTAATTAATCTAATAAAGTGCAGGTTTTAGACCACACGGCCTTGCACACAGGCGTGCGTGGCGTGTCTGAAGCCGGGGACAAACCATAGACGCGTGCGTGGTGCGTGCAAGAAAAAGAAGAATTTTTTCCTCAACACGGGCTGCGATAATATTCCACGCCCGTGCCGACTACTCGTGTGAGGTTACTGACTTATCAAGCACGGGAGAAACACGCCCATGCCACCAAACCGTGTGAGGTTACTGACTTATCAAGCACGAGTGTGTCATAAGCAACACAGCCGTGGAAAATCCACCTGAACGCGCCTAAAATTTGAAATCGTGAAAAACACGGGTGCATAAAAATCAAACACGGGCTTGGCCCATGCCCGTGCTCGTATCCCTATTTAAGCATCTTTAACCGTCTCCTTTCCCCCAAATCAACCCTAAACCAAATTTCAAGCCTCACCCCTCTCAAATCCGGCCACACTCAAACCCTCCACCGTCCCATCAACCCCTCAACCCCCTTGTCTTTCAAGAAAACCACACTAAAATCGTGAACACGCCCGCGCCACCACCGTGCGACTGCAGAAAACCTCACAGCACCGCCGTGCTCTGCCCGTGTCCAGCCAATTTCCACCACCACCACCTCTGGTTTTCCCATTACTCAAATTTTCGGCACTCAAAGTTTGATATATTTCATATTATTTCGTTTTGTTTGAAGTTATAATAGTAAATATGATTTATTTTCTTTTAGAACTCATTTTAGAACTTATTGAATGTTCATAATCTTGATGATTAGTTATGTGTGCTATTTATCATTATTAGATGGATTTCATATTCTCTGTTGATTAAAATCTTTTACAAACCTTCCTATGTAGAATTAGAATTGGTTACTTATAGGTGACAAATAGTGCTTAGCATTTAAATATCTTGGGCCTAGATGACAATTTGGTACAACCGTTACTTGAATATTCTTTAATTTCAGGCATAATGTCGTCATCACGAGGGAAACGAACCACGGCCGCACCAACTAAGAAAAGAAAGGGGTCCGGATCATCCTCAGCCAGCGCATCTTTCGAATTAAGACACCGCTTCCTCCAATTCTCTCAAGAAGCTCAGGAAAAACGATACAAGGCATTTCGGGAAAGACCTCTAGGAACCGGTAGATGCATTGACTGGAACGCGGTGAAACAGGTCGGATCAGCAACCGATATTCGAGCCCTCATATTGACCGAGCCGTGGGAGCAACTTTTCTCTATCATTGAGCCAACTTATTTGGAACTCACCCTCGAGTTCTGCACTACTTTTACCTTACAGACAGTGATGGCCCAAAGACGGCGGACCGGCGCGGTGCAATTCCGCTTAGGAGGTACGGTACGTCGACTAAGCGTACCGCAATTTGGCACGACACTCGGACTCTATACGGAGGAATTTATAGAGGAAAATCTACTCTCCGAGTTAGATCGTCAACTCCACTGCACCCCCCTTTACTGTTGGCGCAGCTTAGCACCCACCACGAATGTCTACGATCCCAGTCGCTCGAAGGCGATAGCCCTTGGCCCACCCCTATGATATATTCACGCCATTCTCGCTCACACCATCACAGGACGACGTAAGAGCACAAGGGTGGTAAACAAGCACGATGTCTACTACCTATCGTGCATGTCAGAAGGGCACGTTTTTGACCTGGCATACTTCATCGCCTGTGCAATTCAACATCAAATAGAGCCGCACAGGAAGGGGATTTTATCAATGGGGCCCTACATCACACGCTTAGCTCGATATTTCGAGCTCCTAACCACCGACGAACAAGCCTCCTCACTCACATTGATAGGGCAGATGGCCCCACATGGCATCCAGACGATGCTACATATGAGGATGATCTAGCGTCGACGTGGAACCGAACCCCCTCAATACCGATTAGCCCTACCCACTGACGAGGAGGAGCCCAAGGACATTACTGATGATGTCCCATTACCACAGGAGCCATCACTCCTGAGCCAGCGGCCCACCCATGCAGCAGCTTCACTTTCAGACATTTCTGCACGCCTTACTCAGTTCGAGCAATACTGTACTCAGCAATTCAATGACACAGCTCGACGTTTTGACGGTATCAAGGCCACCCTCCAGCAGATTTGTCATCACTTCCACATCTCTTCACCAACACCACCGCAGGATCCAGCTGATGATGAGGACCTCTGAGTCCTTTTATTTTCCTTATTCTTAGTTTTCTTTATTTTTAGTTCTTTCATTCTAATTTTTATTTGTCTTAATTTAAACTCTTTAACCGTATATGTTTCATACCCTTATTTTATTCATATTATCATTGGCTATCTAACCTTAGAATACTACTAACAAACACTGGTTTAATTTCGACCCCTAGACATCTAACTAATGACTTCGCAGCTGGTACACTAAAAAATGACGAACAAATCACTAGGAGTAACTCACTGCTACATAAGTCATCTGTCACCTCCGACTCAAGGAATCCACCCATAATTCAGGAAGTTTCACTTTTCCCCATATCTTATGATTTTAGTATTATTGTGTTATTATCTAACCTTGTACATTGAGGGCAATGTACATCTTAAGTGTGGGGGGTGAACAACCTAAAAAGGCTCCTGATTTTTTTCATTATTCTCAGATTTCTGAAATTAGGTGCCAAACTCTTTGCATTATTCTCAAATCCCTAAATTTAGTCTTGTTTGAAAGTAAATTACTCATATTACTAATTAGGATGGAATTTTTGATGATTTATGATTTTTATTGATATGTTTTAGATTAAGTCATTGATAATTGTGCATTGATAATTAAATTTGAAGAATACTAGAGAATCAAGCATGATAAGTCTATTTTTCAAAAATTAAAAATTTTCTAGGTTGTCGAACTGAGTTTAAATATTACCTTGAAGTTTGAAATTTACGAGGTTGACATCAAAATACCCATAATTTTTGTGAGATTTTGAGCCTTATACAGCATACATTCTTTTTCTTGCTTACTTTATTGATTATGAGTATGTCAACACTGATTTGTTATTCTAGAACTTGCATCGATTATACATGTCGAGACCACATTTTTTTTTGATTTGATACACAGAGATGATAAAGGCACCTAGGATTTAACCCACTTACTCCATAAAAAGCCTACCTTCACAAATTAACCCCTAGTGAACCCCTTTTAATCCTAACAATCCTTTTTACTGACATAACCGCTAATATTAACCCAGAAACCCTTTTTTTTGTTATCACCATTCCTTTTGACTACCCTTATATCGAGATTTGATTTGATTAGTTGCCTAATTATGAATTTTAGAAATTTATCCCTTATTATGTATTTAGTTTGTTCTTAAAAAAAATCAAAAGTATATTCATTATTCATCATTAGTTGTGATTAAATGAGCTTATACGCTTAAATTCCAAGTATCAAAGAAGAAGCTCGTATTATTGGTATTCTTAGTTTTCAATTGATGTAATTATTATTATTAGTTCATTGGTTCTTAGTTAGGTAATTTGTCAATTCAAACTCGATTCTAACCCTCTAATTCAGCCTTATTCCACACCTTAACCCTAGCCCCGTTACAACCCTAACAAAGACCTTTTGATTTGTGTTTCATCTCATATTTCAGTGGTGGAGATTTGATTTTCATGCAAGCCTATGGGATTAACTCTTCATGTTTGACTTTTGAGTGCCTAAATTCTGAACCTTAAACACTTTGAGTGATTTGAGTGAATCTTTTGTGAGGATGTCAATCCTTGTCAATTTCAAATTAAAGGTAATTATCTAGATAATGGGAGACGCCTATATTTTCGAGCTACAAAATCTATGACTTATAATGTTTGAATTTTTAGGACTCTTTGAGTTGAATTATCCATGTATAAATTATCTATGAATTATGATGAGACACTATCAATGACTATTATGAATTATAGGAAGTTCGTTTTAATTGTAAGTTGAGAATTTTGCTTGAGGACAAGCAAAAGCTTAAGTGTGGGGGTATTTGATAAACCGAAATAGTAACATATTTTAGGCCTACATTTAGTATGCTTTTGGATGAATTATCCCTTGATTTATGTAAAAAAGTGCTCTTAATCCTTTCTTTTCATTGCTTATACTCAGGAAAGCACCCAAGGATAAAAAGAACGAGAAACGGGCTCAAAACGGACCAAAACGGACCAATGAGGAAATCGACACAGCCTGGAATTGGACCCACACGGTCGTGCCAAGTCAATCATCTAGAACACGGTCTAACCCTGACTCACACGGTCGTGTCTCATTAAAGAAATCTTAACACGAGCTGGCCACGATTTACACGGGCGTGCGCCATGGCCGTGCCTCTGCCGTGGAAAAGAGCAATTTTATTCGGGAAAGGATACTTAAGGAGAAAGAAACGTATTTCAAAAGCCTATAAATACACCCTAAGTATGACCTGAAAGGGGGAGCCCAAAGCCATCGTCTAGGGGCGCCGTGCTAGGCCGAGAAGGCGATTTGTGGGGATTCACTCGTGGATAGCCGCTGATCCATCTCAAGAAGCCAGAGTTATACTCAAGACGGAGGATCTCCTCTTCAATTCCTTCAGGGGGTTTTAGGGATTTAGGGTGTGTAAATCGTGGCCAGGTCGTGTTCTAGATGATTGACTTGGCACGGCCGTGTGGGTCCAAGTCCAGGCCGTGTCGATTTTCTCTTTGGCCCGTTTTGGTCTGTTTTGAGCCCGTTTCTAATTCTTTTTATCCTTGGGTGCTTTCCTGAGTATAAGACATGAAAAGAAAGGATTAAGAGCACCTTTTTACATAAATCAAGGGATAATTCATCCAAAAGCATACTAAATGTGGGATTAAAATATGTTACTATTTCGGTTTATCAAATACCCCCACACTTAAGCTTTTGCTTGTCCTCAAGCAAAGTTCTCAACTTATAATTAAAACAAACTTCCCTCAATTCATAATAGTCATTAATAGTGTCTCATCATAATTCAGAGATAATTTATACATGGATAATTCAACTCAAAGAGTCCTAAAAATTCAAACAATATAAGTCATAGATTTTGTAGCTCGAAAACTTAGGCGTCTCCCCTTATCTAGATAATTACCTTTAATTTGAAATCGACAAGGATTGACATCCTCACAAAAGATTCACTCAAATCACTCAAAGTGTTTAAGGTTCAGAATTTAGGCACTCAAAAGTCAAACATGAAGAGTTAATCCCATAGGCTTGCATGAAAATCAAATCTCCACCACTGAAATATGAGATGAAACACAAATCAAAAGGTCTTTGTTAGGGTTGTAATGGGGCTAGGGTTAAGGTGTGGAATAAGGCTGAATTAGAGGGTTAGAATCGAGATTGAATTGACAAATTACCTAACTAAGAACTAATGAACAAATAATAATAAATACATCAATTGAAAACTAATAATACTAACACTACGAGCTTCTTCTTTGTTGTTTGGATTTTAAATGTATAAGCTCGTTTAATCACATAACTAATAATGAATATACTTCGTTTTTTTTAAAGAACAAACTATAAATACATAACAAAGGATAAACTACTAAAATTCATAATTAGGCAACTAATCAGATCAAATCTCCATATAAGGGTAGTCAAAAAGAATGGTGATAACAAAAACAAAGGGGTTCTGGGTTAATATTAGCGGTTATATCAATAAATAGGGTTGTTAGGATTAAAAGGGGTTCACTAGGGGTTAATTGTGAAGGTAGGCTTTTTAATGGAGTAAGTGGGTTAGATCCTAGGTGCCTTTATCATCTCTGTGTATCAAATCAAAAAGTGTGGTCTCGACATGTATAATCAATGCAAGTTCTAGAATAACAAATCAGTGTTGACATACTCATAATCAATAAAGTGAACAAGAAAAAGAATTTATGCTCTATAATGCTCAAAAACTCACAAAAATTATGGGTATTTTTGACATCAACCTTGTAAATATCAAATTTCAAGGTAATATTTAAATTCAGGTAGACGACCTAGAAAATTTTTAATTCAAAAAAATAGACTTATTATGCTTGATTCTCTAGTATTCTTAGAATTTAGTTATCAATGCACAATTATCAATGACTTAATCTAAGACATATCAATAAAAATCATAAATCATCAGAAATTCCGTCCTAATTAGTAATATGAGTAATTTACTTTCAAACAAGACTAAATTCAGGGATTTGAGAATAATGCAAAAAGTTTGGCACCTAATTTTAGAAATTTGAGAATAATGAAAAAAAAATTAGGTGCCTTTTTAGGTTGTTCACCCCCCCCCCCACACTTAAGATGTACATTGCCCTCAATGTACAAGGTTAGATAATAACACAATAATACTAAAATCATAAGATATGGGGAAAAGTGAAACTTCCTGAATTATGGGTGGATTCCTTGAGTCGGAGGTAACAGATGACTTATGTAGCAGTGAGTTACTCCTAGTGATTTGTTCGTTATTTTTTAGTGTACCAGCTGCGAAGTCATTAGTTAGATGTCTAGGGGTCGAAATTAACCCAGTGTTTGTTAGTAGTATTCTAAGATTAGATAGCCAATGATAATATGAATAAAATAAGGGTATGAAACATATACGGCAAAAGAGTTTAAATTAAGACAAATAAAAATTAGAACGAAAGAACTAAAAATAAAGAAAACTAAGAATAAGGAAAATAAAAGGACTCAGAGGTCCTCATCATCAGCTGGATCCTGCGGTGGTGTTGGTGAAGAGATGTGGAAGTGATGACAAATCTGCTGGAGGGTGGCCTCGATACCGTCAAAATGTCGAGCTGTGTCAGTGAATTGCTGAGTACAGTATTGCTCGAACTGAGTAAGGCGTGCAGAAATGTCCGAAAGTGAAGCTACTGCATAGGTGGGCCGCTGGCTCGGGAGTGATGGCTCCTGTGGTAGTGGGACATCATCAGTAATGTCCTCGAGCTCCTCCTCGTCAGTGGGTAGGGCTAATCGATATTGAGGGGGTTCGGTTCCACGTCGACGCTAGATCATCCTCATATGTAGCATCATCTAGATGCCCTGTGGGGCCATCTGCCCTATCAGTGTGAGTGAGGAGGCTTATTCGTCAGTGGTTAGAAGCTCGAAATACCAAGCTAAGCGTGTGATGTAGGGCCCCATTGATAAAATCCCCTTCCTGTGCGGCTCTGTTTGATGTTGAATTGCACAGGCGATGAAGTATGCCAGGTCGAAAACGTGCCCTTCTGACATGCACGATAGGTAGTAGACATCGTGCTTGTTTACCACCCCTGTGCTCTCACGTCGTCCTGTGATGGTGTGAGCGAGAATGGCGTGAATATATCGTAGGGGTGGGCCAAGGGCTGTCACCTTCGAGCGACTGGGATCGTAGACATTCGTGGTGGGTGCTAAGCTGGGCCAGCAGTAAAGGGGGTGCAGTGGAGTTGACGGTCCAACTCGGAGAGTGGATTTTCCTCTATAAATTCCTTCGTATAGAGTTCGAGTGCCGTGCCAAATTGCGGTACGCTTAGTCGACGTACCGTACCTCCTAAGCAGAATTGCACTGTGCCCGGGTCGTCGTACTGGGCCATCACTGTCTGTAAGGTAAAAGTAGTGCAGAACTCGAGGGTGAGTTCCAAATAAGTTGGCTCAATGATAGAGAAAAATTGCTCCCACGGCTCGATCGATATGAGGGCTCGAATATTGGTTGCTAATCCGACCTGTTCCATCGCGTTCCAGTCAATGCATCTACCGATTCCTAGAGGTCTTTCCCGGAATGCCTTGTATCGTTTTTCCTGAGCTTCTTGAGAGAATTGGAGGAAGCGGTGTCTTAATTCGGAAGATGCGCTGGCTGAGGATGATCCGGACCCCTTTCTTTTCTTAGTTGGTGCGGCCGTGGTTCGTTTCCCTCGTGATGGCGACATTGTACCTGAAATTAAAGAATATTCAAGTAACGGTTGTACCAAATTGTCATCTAGGCCCAAGATATTTAAATGCTAAGCACTATTTGTCACCTATAAGCAACCAATTCTAATTCTTCATAGGAAGGTTTGTAAAAGATTTTAATCAACAGAGAATATGAAATCCATCTAATAACGATAAATAGCACACATAACTAATCATCAAGATTATGAACATTCAATAAGTTCTAAAATGAGTTCTAAAAGAAAATAAATCATATTTACTATTATAACTTTAAACAAAACAAAATAATATGAAATATATCAAACTTTGAGTGCCGAAAATTTGAGTAATGGGAAAACCAGAGGTGGTGGTGGTGGAAATCGGCTGGACACGGGCAGAGCACGGCGGTGCTGTGAGGTTTTTTGTAGTCGCACGGTGGTGGTGCGGGCGTGTTCACAGTTTTAGTGTGGTTTTCTTGAAAGACAAGGGGGTTGAGGGGTTAATGGGACGGTGGAGGGTTTGAGTGTGGCCGGATTTGAGAGGGGTGAGGCTTGAAATTTGGTTTAGGGTTGATTTGGGGGAAAGGAGACGGTTAAAGATGCTTAAATAGGGATACGAGCACGAGCATGGGCCACGCCCGTGTTTGATTTTTATGCGCCCGTGTTTTTCGCGATTTCAAATTTTAGGCGCGTTCAGGTGGATTTGCCACGGCCGTGTTGCTTATGACACGCCCGTGCTTGATAAGTCAGTAACCTCACACGGTTTGGTGGCACGGGCGTGTTTCTCTCGTGCTTGATAAGTCAGTAACCTCACACAGTTGGTGGGCACGGTCGTGTTTCTCCCGTGTTTGATAAGTCAGTAACCTCGCACAGGTAGTCGGCACGAGCGTGGAATATTATCGCAGCCCGTGTTGAGGAAAAAAATTCTTCTTTGTCTTGCACGGCCGCTGGCATGCCTATGGTTTTTCCCCTGGCTTCCGCACGGCCACGGGCACGCCCGTGTGCAGGGGCGTGTGGTCTAAAACCTGCACTTTATTAGATTAATTAGTATGAAGTTAGATGCTAAACAGTTAAAAGTATAATGTTAGGGAAGTTAGTGCTCGGGTTGCCTCCCGAGAAGCGCTTGTTTATAGTCTTAAACTAGACTTTCCCTGTTTTCGGTTCTAAAAGAAGGTTCCTGGAGCAGAAGCTCCTCCCTCATATCTCTAAAATCTGCACCATTATAAATTTTTAATCGGTGACTATTTACCTTGAATGTGCCCTTAGTGGGGTGAGTTATCTCAATTGTGCCGTATGGAAAAATTGTTTTAATCATGAATGGGCCTGACCATCTCGATTTCAGCTTCCCAGGAAATAATTTAAGCCTTGAGTTGTACAGTAGGACCAAGTCCCCTACTTCGAATTGTTTCAACTTCTTTAGACGAGCGTTATGGCGTCGCTTAGTTGCCTCTTTGTATAGTTTCGAGTTCTCGTAGGCCTCAGCTCTCCATTCGTCTAGCTCGTTCATCTGCATCATTCTTTTCTTACCTGCAGTGCTAAGATCAAAATTTAAAAACTTTATGGCCCAAAAAGCTTTGTGTTCTATCTCGAGGGAAGATCGTGTTCTAGATGATCAGTGAGGCACGACCGTGTGATCTTTGGTCCAGGCCGTGTCGATTTCATGCTTTGGCCCATTTGTCCCGTTTTAAGCCCGTTTTGCGTTTTTTTTCATCCCCTGGTGCTTTCCTGAGTATATAACATGAAAAGAAAGGATTAAGAGCACCAAATTACATAAAATAAGGGATAATTCATCCAAAAGCATACTAAATGTGGGCCTAAATTGTGTTACAATTTCGGTTTATCAAATACCCCCACACTTAAGCTTTTGCTTGTCCTCAAGCAAAATTGTCAACTTACAATTAAAACAAACTTCCTATAATTCATAATAGTCATTGATAGTGTTTCATCATAATTCAGAGATAATTCATACATGGATAATTCAACTCAAAGTGTCCTAAAAATTCAAACACTATAAGCCTTATATTTTGTAGTACAAAACATAGGTGTTTCCCTTCATCTAAATAATTACCTCTGATTCAAAATTGTCAAGGATTGACATCCTCACTAAAGATTCACTCAAATCACTCAAAGTGTTTAAGGTTCAAAATTTAGGCACTCAAAAGTCAAACATGAAGAGTTAATCCCATAGGCTTGCATGAAAATCAAATCTCCACCACTGAAATATGAGACAAAACACAAATCAAAAGGTCTTTGTTAGGGTTGTAACAGGGCTAGGGTTAAGGTGTGGAATAAGGCTGAATTAGAGGGTTAGAATCAAGATTGAATTGACAAATTACCTAACTAAGAACTAATGAACTAATAATAATAATTACATCAATTGAAAACTAATAATACTAATAATACGAGCTTCTTCTTCGATAATTGGAATTTAAATAAATGTATAAGCTCGTTTAATCACATAACTAATAATGAATATACTTTGTTTTTTTTTAAGTACATAATAAATACATAATAAAGGATAAAATACTAAAATTCATAATTAGGCAACTAATCAGATCAAATCTCGATATAGGGGTAGTTAGAAAGAATGGTGATAACAATTAAAAAGGGTTTTGGGTTAATATTAGCGGGTAAGTCAATAAATGGGTTGTTAGGATTAAACGGGGTTCACTAGGGGTTAATTTGTGAAGGTAGGCTTTTTATGGAGTTAGTGGGTTAAAACCTAGGTGCCTTTATCATCTCTGTATATCAAATCAAAAGTGTGGTCTCGACATGTATAATCGATGCAAGTTCTAGAATAACAAATCAGTGTTGACATACTCATAATCAATAAAGTGAGCAAGAAAAAGAATTTATGCTCTATAAGGCTCAAAAACTCACAAAAATTATGGGTATTTTGATGTCAACCTTGTAAATTTCAAACTTCAAAGTAATATTTAAACTCAGTTCGACAACCTAGAAAATTTTTAATTTCTGAAAAATAGACTTATCATGCTTGATTCTCTAGTATTCTTCAAATTTAATTATCAATGCACAATTATCAATGACTTAATCTAAAACATATCAATAAAAATCATAATTCAAGGGAAATTTCATTCTAATCATAATATGAGAAACTTACTTTAGGATAAGGCATAATTCAGGGATTTTCAAATAATACTATAGTTAACCCCCACACTTAAGATGTACATTGCCATCAATGTACAAAGATAGATAATAGCAAAATAATCATAAAATCATAAGATAGGGAGAGAAGTGAAACTTCCTGAATTTTGGATGAAGCCAATGAAAAGAAACCGGATAGGATTGGAGGTGAGCGTGGGGAAGCGTCTCGAACTGGTTGAGTCCTCGAAGCAGCCATCCTAATTTCTTTTGTATCCTAAGCTAAATCTAAATGGAATGAATAACAAGAAGAAAATAATAAAGAAAATAAAAGAAAGGAAATAAAAATGAAAATGAAAATGAAAATGAAAATAAAAATAAAAATGAAAATAAAAATAAAAATAAAAATAAAAATAGAAATAAAAGTAAATATTTAAATAGTGATACGGTCCACGCCCTTGTTCGAGTTTAATCAGTCCGTGTTTTTCGTGATTTTGAATTTTGGACGCGTTTAGGTGTTTTACCACGGCCGTGGGTCTCGTAGCATGCCCGTGTATTCTTCTCACGGTCCTTTAGAACGGGCGTGTTTAACCCGTGCTCGTCAAGTCAGTAACCTCGCACGGTTGTAGAGCACAGCCGTGTCTCGCCCGTGCTCAATAAGTCAGTAACCTCACACGGGAAGTCGGCACGGGCCTGGCTTTTTATCGCAGCCCGTGTTGGGAAAAGAAATCATTCTTTGTCATGCACGGTTACTAGCACGTTCGTGGTTTGTCCTTCAGCTTCCACACGGCCACGCCACGCGCCCGTGTGCAAGGCCGTGTGAGCATGGAAATCAGTACTTTGGTTAGTTTATGGTTAGGTGCTAAAATGAAAAATAAAAGTAAAATAAAAAATGTAAAAATTAATAGGGTTAGCGCTCTGGTTGCCTCCCGAGAAGCGCTCGTTTATAGTCTTAAGCTAGACTTTACCTCTCATTCGTATGGTCAAGGTGGTTTGAGGAGGTGAAAATCTTTCCTCATGCGATCAACTCAATTTTTGATATAAAATTTAAGTCGAGTAGTGTTTACCTCAAAAGTACTGAATTTAGGATTGCTTACCTCGACTGGCCTGTATAGGAAGACATCAAGTACCTCAAAAGTGATTTCTTCGTTTGTCTTGAGGTCTGAACTGGCGATTCGAGGGTCTTCCTTATTCAACAATACCTAATCCCCTATTTTGAAGTGATTTGTTGTTCCTATCACTGTCTGCAGGGTTGCTGTCGGTTTCACTTCGTGTATTCCTAGTTTCTCTTTAAAGTGTGTTTTCCACTGCGTCTAGTTCATCGACACAAGCCTTAGTTCTTCATGAATTATTTATTTATGGGTACGAGGTCTAAGATCTAGCTCAGCTAGGTGATTTCGTGATGCTTCCTGTAAAGAAGGTTGAACCAAATGGTTATCAATAAAATTAACGTTCGTACTTTTATTACTCGATGTCCTAGCTGAGTCAAGAGCTTGAAGAGTGATTGTTTCATCGTCTACACGAAGTGTGAGTTCACCGACTTCTTCCTCTGTGTGGTCTTTCTTTATTGCATCGGGATATGGCACACGAGGTTGGTACTCTGTAATTGCCGGTTTTGGTATATCATGGCACACTTCAACCTTACCTTCACTTACCACAGATTCTTCCCTTGAGTTTGGTTCGTCTAACCCTTCACTATCGTAAATGGCTTGATTTTGCTCACTCGGGTTAGTTTCAGTATTGCTTGGCAAGCTTCCTTGTGGTAGTTCTGAGATCAGCTTAGCAAGTTGTATAACTGACTTAGTAAGTTCCCCAACTGACTCAGTAAGTTCCCCAACTTGGCTCTCGATCCCTTTGATTGATGCTTGTTGGTCATTAACTGTTGTCTCAGTTTTTTGGAGACGGTTATCTGTAGCTGCCATGAATTTTGTTAGCATCTCTTCAAGGTTCGAATCCTCTTCCTATTGGTGAGGTGGTTGTTGAAAATCTGGAGGAAGTTCCGGTCTTTGGCTATTTTGATCATCCCACGAGAAATTGGGATGGTACCTCCAACCTGCATTATAAGTGTCATTATAAAAATTATTTTGTGGTCTAGAATAGTTACCCGTATAGTGAGATTGCTCGTTTTCCATGCCATATCCATAGAGTGGGTACTCAGAATTCGCCACTCCTCCTAAATTTGAATCATATTGTGTTTCTCGGTGTACCTGCGAGAGACTATTCAAACCATCAATTTTTTTATTCATCATCTCTAACTGATTAGATAACCTGGTGACCACGTCGAGGTTGAAGACACTGGCTGTTTTAGTAGGAATTATCCTCATCGCTTGCCACTGATAATTATTCAGTGCCATCTTCATTATAGACTAAAATTATCTGCCAAAAGCAAAATAGAGGAAAAATTAGCAAATTAAAAAAATAAATAAAAAATAAATGCAAAAAATAAAAAAAATGGCTAAAGTAATAAAAATAGAGCTTTATTAATATTTTAGTTCCCCGGTAACGGCGCCAAAAACTTGATCGCTGTGAATCAGAGCTTTAAAATTTATAAAAAGAATGATCGAACCTGGAAACTAACTCTGACAACGATTGAGGCAAGTGCACCTATCGAACAGTAGTATAGCTTAGGCAAGACCGGATTATCGAACCCAAAGGAACTAAAAGTACTAATACTAACTTTCTTTTTATTATTTAGCCTAAAATAAGTGAAGTTGTTTATTAATCTAAATTAATTAACTACTAAACTAAAGACTCTAAGACAAAGAAGAATGAGTTTGGAAAATAACTTGGGAAAAACTCAGTTGATTTAGACGATACCCTAGGAAGAATCCACCTAGACTTCACTTGTTATCTAACACTGAACCATATGATTTATTCACTTAGTTTGATCCGTAAGACTCCCTAACGTATATTAAACCCTCTCTCGAGGCGAATAATGTCTAACCCTAGGTTAATTAGTGGAACTCTCGTTCTCTTATAATAACCCCCTAGAATAGCAGTAAATCGATCTATGGATTCCCATATTAGGTTTCACCCTAATCCGGCAAAATCTCGTCACCCTATCTCTAGGCGTGCGATCAACTCCGCTTAATTATGTTGGATCTACTCTTAGGCAGGGTCTATTCCTCCTCCACCTAAGCACATTAAATTTGGATTAAGCTCACATAATTAAGAACAAACTAAGTTATTATCATATAATTCAAATAATCAAATAACAAGATTCATCATAGGTTTCATCCCCTTTGGGTATCCGAAGGTTTAGTTCATAACAATAAAGGAAAACATCTCAAGAGAAAAGATAAAACAAAACATAAGAAATCCCTAAAACCCCCTGAAGAAATTGAAGAGGAGATCCTCCATCTTGAGTATAATTCTGGCTTCTTGAGATGGATCAACTGGTTATCCCTGAGTGAATCCCCACAAATCTGCCTTCTCTGGCCTAGCACGACGCCCTGACAAAAGCCCTGGCAGAAGGCTTCTGCCGAACTCCCTTTACAAGTTGCCCTCTTGGGTGTTTATATAGACTTCGAGATGCCTTACTTGGCCCCAAAGTATCCTAATTCAAGTAGAGTTCCTACTAGGGTGTTTGAATAGGCTTTGGAATATGTTTCTTTGCCTCCAAGTATCCAAATCCGAGTAAAACTTCTCTTGGCCGCGGTAGGGACACGCCCATGGCACACGCCCGTGTAAGTCGTGGTTAGGCCGTGTGGACTTCATTGATGAGGCACGGCCGTGTAAATCGTGGTCCAGGCCGCATTCGAGACCTTTAAGGAGGCACGGCCGTGTGATCTTTGGTCCAGGCCGTGTCGATTTCATGCTTTGGCCCATTTGTCCCGTTTTAACCCCGTTTTGCATTCTTTTCATCCTCTGGTGCTTTCCTGAGTATATAACATGAAAATAAAGGATTAAGAGCACCTTTTTACATAAATCAAGGGATAATTCATCCAAAAGCATACTAAATGTGGGATTAAAATATGTTACTATTTCAGTTTATCAGTAAATATGCAAATGGTTATATTGAAATTTCATGAATATATGAATTGAAAATGTTAGGTTGTGATTTAGTATTTGGATGATTATAAGGTTGAATTATGGGACATATTATGTAGATGTTTTATGGCTAATGAAGCATTCTAATTTGGTATATATTTGAATGTGTAAATGGTATTGCTTTGAGTATTGAATTGATTATCATTGAAATGGTATGATTTGTCTATTGAATGATGTTGGTTGGCTGCCTTTTTATGTCTTGAAATGGTACCAAATGATCTTCTGTAGGTATGGCAAAAAGGGTGAGATATGTGGCTTGAAACATAGCCTATTTTCTTCTAGAAGGGCAGAGTACACGGGCGGGTGTCTCAACCGTGTGTGATACATGGCCAGATAGCACGGTAGTGTATCCCCTGCTGATGCATTTAGAATCAAGTCAGTAAGCTCCACACGGCCTCACACACAGGCGTGTTTCTAGCTATGTGGCATAAGTCAGTATACCTGATCGCTGTGAAGTCAGAGTTTTAAATTTATAAAGATAATAATCGAACCTGGAAACTAACTATGACAACGGTTGAGGCAAGTGCACCTATCGAATAGTAGTATAGCTTAGGCAAGACCGGATTGTCGAACCCAAAGGAACTAAAAGTACTAATACTAACTTTCTTTCTATTATTTAGCCTAAGAATTAAGCGAATGGTTGTTTAATCTAAATTAATTAACTACTAAAAATAAAGACTCTAAGACAAAGAAGAATGAAATTGGGAAAATAACTTGAGGGAAAACCAATTAATTAAGACGACACCCAAGGAAGAATCCACCAAGACTTCACTTGTTATCTAATTCTGAACCAGATGATTTATTCATTTGACTTGATCCGTAGGATTCCCTAATTTATACCCTCTCTCGAGGCGAATAACGTCTAACCCTAGGTTGATTAATTGGAATCTCTTTCTAATTAAAACCCCTAGAATTGCATTAAATCGATCTATGGACTCCCATATTAGGTTTCACCCTAATCCGGCAACGTTTCGTCACCCTATCTCTAGGCGCGCGATCAACTCCGCTTAACTATGCTAGGTCTACACTTAGGCAGGGACTTTTGCTCCTCCACCTAAGCACATCCAACTTGAATTAATATCCGCGAAATATCAACACAAGAATTAAGCACACATAATTAAGAACAAATCAAATATTTATCATATAGTTCAGCAAACGATAACAAGATTCATCTAAGTTTCATCCCCCTCGGGTATCTGAGGGTTTAGCTCATAACAATAAAAGAAAACATCTCAAAAGAAAAGATAAAACAAAACATAAGAAATCCCTAAAACCCCCTGAAGGAATTGAAGAGGAGATCCTCCGTCTTGAGTAGAATTCTGGCTTCTTGAGATGGATCAACTGGCTATCCCCGAGCGAATCCCCACAAATCTACCTTCTCTGACCCAGCAAGACGCCCCTAAACGGTAGCTTTAGGCTCCCGTCGACTCCCCTGTCGACTCCCCTTTTTAGGTCATACTTAGGGTGTATTTATAGGCTTTTGAAATGTGTTTCTTTACCCCTAAGTATCCAAATCCGATTGAAATTGCTCTTTTTTGTGGCAGGGACACGGCCATGGCACACGCCCGTGTGAATCGTCTTTAGGCCGTGTTCGAATTTCATTAATGAGGCACGACCGTGTATTTCGTGGCTTGGACCGTGTTCGAGATTATTGAGGAGGCACGGCCGTGTGGTCTTGGGCCCAGGCCGTGTTGATTTCGTGCTTTGGCCCATTTGGCTCATTTTAAGCCCGTTTCTTGATCTTATCATCCTCCGGTGCTCTCCTGAGTATAAAACATGAAAAGAAAGGATTAAGAGCACCTTTTTACCTAAAATAAGGGATAATTCATCCAAAAGTATGCTAAGTGTGGGATTAAAATATGTTACTTTTACGGTTTATCACATACCCCCACACTTAAGCTTTTGCTTGTCCTCAAGCAAAATTCTCAACTTACAATTAAAACGAACTTTCCATTATTAAATATTCCTATCAACAATGTCTCATCATAATTCATAGATAATTTATACATGGATAATTTAACTCAAAGAGTCCTAAAGATTCAAACAATCTAAGTCATACATTTGTAGCACAAAACATAGGTGTTTTCCCCTCATCTAAATAATTACCTCTGATCCAAAACCTACAAGGATTGGCATCCTCACAAAAGATTCACTCAAACCACTCGAAGTGTTTAAGGTTCAGAATTAAGCACTCAAATGTCAAACCTGAAAAGTTAATCCCATAGGCTTGCTTGAAAATCAAATCTCAACCACTGTAATATGAGATGATGCACAAATCAAAAGGCCTTTGAAAGGGATATAACGGGGCTTGGGTTAAAGGTGCGGATAAAGGCTGAATTAGAGGGTTAGAATCGAGATCGACCTGAAAAATTACCTAACCAGAAACAATGAACTAAGTAAAAGTAATTACATCAACTAAAAGCTAATAATACTAATAATACGAGCTTCTTCTTCAATATTTGGAATTCAAACGTATAAGCTCATTTAATCACAACTAATAATGAATAATGAATATATTTTTGATGATTTTTTTAAGATCGAGTCAAATCATAAATACATAACAAAGGATAAAAAAAATAAAAAACATAGTTAGGCTATTAATCAAATCAAATCTCGATATAAGGGTAGTCAAAAGGAATGGTGATAATAAAAACAAAGGGTTTCTGGGTTAAATTAGTGGGTGAGTCAATAAAAAGGGTTGTTAGGATCAAAGGGGTTCACTAGGGGTTAATTATGAAGGTAGGTTTTTAGTGGAGTAAGTGGGTTAAATCCGAGGTGCCTTTGTCATTTCTGTATATCAAATCAAATATATGGTCTCGACATGTATAATCGATGCAAGTTCTAGAATAATAGTTCAATGTTGACACACTCATAATCAATAAAGTGAGCACGAAAGAATATATGCTCTATAAGGCTCAAAATCTCACAAAAATTATGGGTATTTTGATATCAACCTCGTAAATTTCAAACTTCAAAGTAATATTCAAATTCAAGTAGACAACCTAGAAAATTTTTAATTTCTGAAAAATAAACTTATCATGCTTGATTCTCTAGTATTCTTAGAATTTAATTATCAATGCACAATTATCAATGACTTAATCTAAAACGTATCAATAAAAATCATGAATCATAATTTCATTCTAATGATAATATGAGAAATTTACTTTAAGAAACAAGACATAATTTAGGATTTGAGAATAATGCAAAAAGTTTGGCACCTAATTTCAGAAATTTGAGACTAATGAAAAAAGTTAGGCACCTTTTTAGGTTGTTCACCTCCCACACTTAAGGCGTACATTGTCCTTAATGTACAAAGATATATATATAGACAATTAAGTATAAATTCAAAAGATATAGAGAGAAGTGAAACTTCCTGAATTTTGGATGGATTCCTTGAGTCGGAGGTGAAAGATAAGTTGGAGGGGCCGGTCTGGATGACGATCCTGCGCTAGATGAAGAAATTGGGTAGCTCGTGGAGGATTAGCCAGGATATAATAATAATAATTAAAACTCTACTAATTAAATAATTAAAGAAAAGCAAGCTAAAGTGAAGAAAAGTAAAGATGAAACTAAAATTAAAAGAAAAGATGGATGGACCGTAGAGTCCTTATTGTTGGGTGTGATTTCTAAGGCTGAGTGTAACAGTCCGGTTTATACCCTAGTCGAAACAGTGGTTTCGGGACCACGAATCCGAGTCCGAATAATATTTTTAATATTATTTTCTGTGCCATTAGTATGTGATTAAGCATGTGGTAAAGTTTCGCAAGTTAATTGTTTGTCTGTGTGATTAATTTGACAAAAGGATGAAATTGCATTAAATGTGAAAGTTGCTTGCTATTTGCTAAAGTGCCTATGTGTTGTGGCTTTATAATGGCGAGGACTTATGTGGTAATATAGCCATTATTATTGTTAGTGGATGACAATGAGTGATGATATGTATATATTATATGTTTATTATAATTACTTTAATAGTTCATTAATATTATTATGTTATATGTTATATATTATTATAATGAAAACAAAAGCAAGCCATTATCATCATTTTTATCACCGAATAAGCAAAGAAAGAAAAGAAAAACATAGGCAAGGGGTTCGGCCATAGTTTTGGTTTAATTCAAGGTATGTTTTCGGTCAGTTTTTGATAATTTCTACGTTTTTGCAATCGTTGCTTTGAGAGCTACAAAACCCATGTATTAATTTTGTGAATTGATGATGTTTGTGTGAGATGCTATTGTTGATATGTTGAGTTTTGAGATGAGCTTAGTTGTTAAATGAAAGATTTGAGCTAGATGAACATGTTTTGTTCTTGAAGTTTTGATGAATTTGGTTAAATAGGGCTAATTTGTGAAAATAGCAAATTGAGGGACTAAATTTCAAATTTGATGGAAAATATGGGTTTGTATGAGATGTATATGCATTCAGCTAGGTATGTGTATATGTTGATTTTGTGAATTTGATGTTTTGAGAAAAATGGACTAAATTGATAAATTATGCAAATGTGAGGGTTAAATTGCAAATAGCTCTAAATGTGTGTCCTTGGACTGAATTGAATGAATTAGTGAATAAAAGAGTTAATTCTGAATATGTTTAGATCAAGAACCGAGGAAAGCGGACTTAGATTGCGGGAAAGCAAAAGTAACCGAGTAGCCGTTTCCATTTCCGATAAATCGAATCCGAGGTAAGTCACTATGCAAATAAACGTACTTGTATGAAATTATATTTATTCATATGACTAATGTTGATGATGGATACTTATGAGAAGATATGCATATGAATTCCGAGATAAGACTGATATAGCGACAATGTCCGAGAAGTCCCATATGAACCTAGGAATAGGTAGAATTAGCTATGTCATGACATAGGTATCTGTTCTGTTTTATCATGTAAGACCACGTCTGGGACGTTGGTGTTGATTTGAGATTTCGTGTAAGACCACGTCTGAGACGTTGGCATTGATATGAGCTTTATGTGTAAGACCATGTCTGGGACGTTTGCATCGATATGAACTTTATGTGTAAGACCACGTCTGAGACGTTGGCATCGATATAAGCTTTACGTGTAAGACCATGTCTGGGACATCGGCATCGTATTGATTCGTGTAAGACCCTGTCTAGGATAGTGGCATCGATGTCTGAGTGCATGTAAGACCTCGTCTGGGACGTTGGCATTGTACGAACATTCCGAGCTTTCTGAGTATCTTACTAGATTCTTTACGGTTCAACGGGCAAGTCTGTGATCCGAATGGCTATGTAAATAGAGAATCCGTTTCAGGTACGTTGATTTATACACTAAGTGTGTATAAGGTAAGTATCAATATGATCTTACTATGATGAGAATGTATATTGGGATAATGATATGATATGTGGAGAGAAGTATGAAAGAGCTTTGTGCTTGAAAGACTTTTGAGTTGATGAATGTGGCAATTATGGCCAAGTACATGAATCAAGCATTATGTGATAGTTGATAAGAAATTTAGATGGACCAATGTACCTATGTGCATATATATATATATATGTCTTTCATGTTTAGTTTATTTGTATATGACTTACTAAGCTTTTGGAAAGCTTACTCTGTGTGTGTGATTTCTCCTGCTTTATAGGTCGTCAAAGCTCTTTCAAGGCTCGGGACCGTCGAGGATTGTCATCACACTTATCAACTTGTGTTTGGTACATTTTGGATTTGTGAATAGCTAGATATGGCATGTATAGGCTAGTATTTTGGTATAGGTTGTTATATGAATTTAGCCATGGGATTTGGCTAAAGATAAGTTGAGATTATGCATTATGATCATGATATGTGAAGCATATTTTGGCATGGTTAGTTGATTCATGAAATGGTCAAGCTTTTGAGTTAAGCAAATGAATGTATTATGCTTTTGTTATATTGTTTGGGTCTTGGAAGTTGGCATTGTTGAAATGGTTATGGAATGTATAGATTGATTGATTAATTGGTAAGTTTGTGGTTGCCATATATGCATGAAATGGGAAGGTATATTTTGCCTGTAGGTATGAACCAAGTGGGTGGCAAATGGCCTATAATGTCACACGGTTGAGGCACACGGGCGTGCCTAGTGACCGTGGGACAAAGTCAGTAGCTAGCTTAAGGGCACACGGCCTTGGCACACGAACGTGTCTAGTAGCCTTGTGGATTTCAACAGAATAGACCATGGCCAGTGTAACATCCCGGTTTAGGGCCTAGTCGGAATAGTGGTGCAAGACCACAAATTCGAGGGTTATAAATGTGTTTTTGAGGTTTATGCTATGTATGCATGCTAGTGTGAAAGTTTCATGAAGCAATTTTGTGAAATTGTGGTTGAATTGTCCAAAAGGACTAAATTGCAAAAATTACAAAATCTGTATTTCTAGAATCTATTTGTGTGAAATAGCTTTAGATTATTAATTAGAGGTCCTTAAATAGAAATTTATCCAAATTCTAATTTTTGGACAAAAATGGGCATGGATGAGTTAAAATTTGAAGTTTATCAAAAAGGGCATTTTGGTCATTTAGTTATTAAGTGATTAAATAGGTGAAAAGATGACAAAAATTCACTCATCTTCTTCCCCAAGCTGCCAAAAATTCCAATAGCCATTGTTAGGGCTCTTTCAATTGTTCAAGCTTGCAAGTGCTCCTAAGCCCGGTTTTTGATATTCTTCGTATTTCTGAAGTCCTAGTAGCATGAGTAAGCTATTTTAGCTATTTGGTGAGCTATTATGGATGTTCAAAAGTGTACATATGTATGACATGCATGTATTTTGATGTTTTATGGAAGAATATGAAGGCTTGATGTAGTAGAAACATCTTTTGCTAAGTGATTTTCCATGGAAATGCATGTAGGGACTAGTTTGTGAAAAAACTTTAGTTTGGTCATACATGTGTGATTTAGTGAGTATTGATGAATGCTTTAGTTGAATAAGTGGTTCGACTAAGCATGAAAGACTAGAAAGTTGAATAAAAATCACTTTACGAGCCTTTGGGGCTAAAGTGTAAATATGAGAAAGTTTAGGGGCAAAATAGTAACTTTGCTAAAGTATGAGATGTGGGTCAATTTAGTCAATGTATGTATTGAATAAGCTGATTTATTCATTATAGATCAAGAAAGACGAAGCCCAGACCGTAACAGAGGCAAAAATAAGGTGGTGGACTAAATTGCATATTTCTATACTTTTGAGTATCGAGGTAAGTCTATGCACAAATAATGCATTCATACATACAATTTGTTAATGCTGGCTAATGTGTAGCATGTTTGAAAACCTATGTGGGATGAATGTAGTAGAAATTGTGAATGAATGTATGATCGGGAATGATTAAGGACCTATGTGGTTTAAGTAGAATGATAAGTAAGTAGACTTGTGCATGTGTTGTGATAATGCTAGATGGTGGGCTAAGTGCGATACCATCCTAATGCATATTGACGATGAGCTGGCTATGTGCGATGCTATCGTGAGGTATATCGTTTAGTGGGCTAATTGAGAAACCCCTATGATTACCTTTGTGGTAGGCTAAGTGCGATACCACCTTATTAATCGATTGTGGTGTGCTAACTGTGAAACCACCGAGACATTTGCTGTGTGGGTTAACTGTGTGGATTAGCCATGTGATTGCATTATTGAGTAAAATAGCTGTGTGGATGTATAATTAAGTTAATTAGCTATGTGGATGAATTATTGAAATAATGATGTGTTGTATATTGTGCAAATGTGACATTGAATGCAGGGGTGCAATTCGATGGTTATGAGTATGTGACTCATGATGTGTTATAAATGTGGTAAGGGATAGAAAGAGTAAGCATAGTTGTGAAATACTTATGTTGGTATAATGCTAACTGTTGCTTAGCTTATACTATGTTGCTTAATTGTTTATGTGTAAACTTACTAAGCTCAAAGCTTACTCTCTTTTTTCCCTTGTCTTATAGAGTAAAGGTGTTGAATCGAGATACGAGGATCATTTGGAAGATCGCCCACACTATCAACACACTCGGTACATTAGACTTAATGTTTTGTATATGGCATGTATAGGGGCTAGACAAGTTAGTGAATTTTGTTGTAAATGGCTAAGATGTGTTGGCCTTTATATAGATAGTGTATTTTGTATAATGCCATGGTTGTTGGCTATTACATTATATGAAAGAAAGATGTAGTTTTCTGTGTGAGATTGCACTTCAATTTGAGTTGATTATCGATGTGTTGTATGAGTGCATGTTGTGTAAGCTATAAGGGTGAGAAGATCTTAGCAAATAGCTTTGTTCTTGGCCATGTTGATAGACACACGGGCGTGTGTCTAGGCCATGTGTGACACACGGTCAGCTCACGGGCGTGTGCTTTGGCCGTGCGTCCCCTGCATGTTAGTATTTTAAATTAGAATAGACCATGGACTAGCCGCACGGGCGTGTGTCTAGGGCGTGTGGGTTTAACCAGTGTTGGCCACGGGCTAGACACACGGGCGTGTGTCTAGACTCCAGGCCGTGTTAAGGTAGTTAGTGTGCACCACGGGTGTTAAGCACGGGCGTGTGCCTTGGCCGTGGGGCATTGGCAGAATGCTGGGGTTTTAGGCACGGTTTGGGGACATGGGCCTGTGTGACCATGCACGAGCGTGTCTAATCTTGCACGGGCATGTGAGACCTGTATAAAAGAGAAAATTTTAAGATTGGAAAAAGTTTCGATTTAGTCTCAAGAGCCCTCGTGTGTATGAGTGAGGCTTCGTAAGTCGAGAATGAGGTTATTGAGATGACTTCAGAGAGTAGTTACGATGAGCCTAAGTGGCGATCAAGTGGTTTGAGTTCGATAACGCCTCGGGCCTAGTTCCGGCGTAGAACCCGGGTAAGGGGTGTTACATTTAGTGGTATCAGAGCTATGCTTTAGTCGGTTCTAGGACTACTGTAGCAGGTGTAAGAGTCTAGCTATACATGCCATAAGAGTACAATGATAGTGTGGTGGTTTCTGATGATTTTAAATCTTGTTTTATATAGTATATGGATTCCGATCCATCGACTGCTGATGAAGCAGCTAGTAACGCGTCGGCTCCTGCGTAAGGAATCGCACCCGTTGAGAGTGGACCTGAGGTCAGGGGTCAAGGGGAAGAGGCACGAGAAGCCTTTCTCCAGATGATGAGTAATTGGTACTCGAATTATGTTCGAGCGAACCCTAATGCTCAACCTCATCCACCTCCTCCTCCTATACCTCAGCCAAATCCAGTGGCTCCTCAAGGTATGGATGTAGTGAGGATATCGAAACCCTCGGTGGATAAGATTAGGAAGCACGGGGCTGAGGAGTTTAGAGCTAAGGTAGATGATGACCCAGAGAGGGCGGAGTTCTAGTTGGAGAACTCGATGAGGGTGCTCGATGAGCTCTCATGTACATCTGAGGAGAGTTTGAAGTGTGCCATATCTTTGCTGAGAGATTCGGCATACCATTGGTGGAAGACGCTGACGTTAGTGGTCCCGAAAGAGCGGGTGATGTGGGACTTCTTTCTGGAAGAGTTCCGGAATAAGTATATAAGCCAGAGGTTTACTGACCGAAAAAGGAAAGAATTCCTTGAGTTGAAGCAATGAAGGATGTCAGTAGCGGAATACGAGCGTGAGTTTGTTAGGCTTAGCAAATACGCTCAAGAATGTGTGTCGACAGAGGCCATCTTGTGCAAGAGGTTCGAAGATGGGCTGAATGAGGATATTAAACTCCTAGTTGGTATTTTGGAGTTGAAAGAGTTTGTGGTGTTAGTTGATAAGGCAAGTAAGGCCGAGGAATTGAGTTCAGAAAAGAGAAGGGCTGTGAGTGAAGCCCGAGATGCGAGAAAAAGACCGATGGGCAAGTCGTATCAAGCCCAGTCGAAAAGATCCAAGGAAGTGAATCCTCGGACTACAGCACCAGTGGGCTATTCGCACCGAGACTTGGGCAATACTCGTTCGGGTTCGAGAGTCCAAGCCCCCTCGATGGAAAGTGTGGGCAATACGAAGAGTAAACCAGAGTGTACAAGTTGTGGTAGGTATCACACCGGAGAGTGTTGGGGGAATATTCAAAAATGTTATAAGTGTGGTTCCCCTGACCACTTCATCCGTAACTGTCCTGAGACGGATGAAAAGGAAGAGAGGCAAGAGCTGAGACCTAGTGATGTGTCTACAAGGGGTAGACCACCAAGGAACCCAAGAGGTGGGGCTAGTGGTAGAGGTGCGCCCAGAGATTCTGCTGTGAGACCAGAGGGTCGGGCACCTGGGAGGATGTATGCCATTCGCGCTCGCGAAGAGGCATCCTCCCCTAATGTGATAACGGGTACTTTTTCTCTCTTTGACACCTTTGTTATTGCTTTAATAGATCCAGGGTCTACTCACTCTTATATTTGCATGAGATTAGCATATAGTTTGAGTATGACCATTGAGTCTACGGACATTGTAATTAAGGTGTCAAACCCGTTAGGAAAGCATGTGTTAGTGGACAAAGTGTGTAAGAATTGTCCTTTGTTGATTGAGAATCATTGTTTTTCGGCAAACCTTATGTTGTTGTTGTTTGATGAGTTTGATTTAATCCTAGGTATGGATTGGTTGACAACCCATAATGTCTTAGTGAACTGTGGTAGTAAGTTTATTATTTTGAAATGTGAGAGTGGAGATGTGGTTCGGGTTGAATCAGGTGGATCGGATAGTCTACCAGTGATGATTTCTTCCCTAGTGGCTGAGAAATGTTTGAGAAAAGGATGTGAGTCCTATCTTGCTTTTGTGTTGAATACTCGAGAGGTTGGAGTAGAGTTTGGAACAGTGCCAGTGGTATGTGAGTATCCAGATGTATTTCCGGAAGAGTTACCCAGATTACCTCCAGTGAGAGAGGTCGAGTTTGGAATTGAGTTGGTTCCAGGAACGGCACCTATTTCAATTGCTCCATATAGAATGGCACTGTAGAGTTGAAAGAATCAAGGTTCGATTGCAAGAGTTGACAGATAAAGGTTTTGCAAGACTGAGCTACTCACGTGGGGTGCCCCAGGTATTATTCGAGAAGAAGAAAGATGGGTCTATGAGGTTGTGTATAGACTATAGACAATCTGAACAAGGTGACGGTGAAGAATAAGTATCCTTTACCAAGGATTGATGATCTTTTGATCAACCGAAAGGAGCTACAAGAGTGTTCTCCAAGATAGACTTGAGGTCCAAGTTATTATCATTTCAGAGTGAAAGAGCAAGATGTGTTGAAAACCGCATTTCGGACAAGGTATGGCCATTATGAGTTTTTGGTTATGCCGTTTGGTTTGACGAAATGCACTGCGATTTTTATGGATCCGATGAACCGTGTTTTCAGACCATATGTGGACAAGTTTGTGGTTGTCTTTATTAACGACATATTGATCTATTCTCGGGATGATAGCGATCATAAAGAGCACTTGAGAATTGTCTTGCAAACTTAAAGAGATAAGCAGTTGTATGCTAAGTTTAGCAAGAGTGACTTTTAGCTCCGCGAGGTCGGATTCTTGGGACACATGGTGTCAGGTGATGGTGTCAGAGTTGACCCGAGTAAGATATCAGCTGTTATGGATTGGAAACCGCCGAGGAACGTGTCAGAAATTAGAAGTTTCTTGGGATTAGCGGGATATTACAGACGTTTCGTAAAAGGGTTCTCTGTGATTGCCACACCGATGATGAAACTATTGCACAAAGATGTCAAGTTTGAATGGACTGAGACATGTCAACAGAGCTTCGAGAGACTGAAGATAATGTTGACTGAGGCACCGGTTTTGGTTCAACCAGAATCGAGGAAAGAGTTCGTGGTTTACACTGATGCGTCGTTTAATGGTCTCGGTTGCGTATTGATGCAAGAGGGTAAGGTAGTCGCTTACGCCTCGAGGCAGCTAAAGCCGCACGAGAAGAATTATCCGACTCATGATTTAGAGTTGGCTGCTATTATTTTTGCGTTAAAGATTTGGCGACATTACTTGTATGGTGAGAAGTGTCGAATCTTTACGGATCACAAGAGTTTAAAGAATTTGATGGATCAGAAGGATCTGAATCTGAGACAGAGACGGTGGCTTGAGTTGTTGAAAGACTATGAGTTAGTCATTGACTACCACCCGGGAAAAGCGAATGTGGTTGCGGATGCCCTGAGTAGGAAATCCTTGTATACTCTAAGAGTTATGAGCACGAGTTTAGCATTGTCTGACGACGGTGCTATTTTGGCAGAGTTGAGAGCTAAGCCGCTATTTGTTCATCAGATATGTGAGGCTCAGAAAAATGACAGTGAGATGCAAGCTAAGATAGCTAAGTGCGGATCAGAAAGTGATTCTGATTTTCGAGTGGATTTGAATGGTTGTCTGACATATCGTGACAGAATTTGTGTTCCTAAAGATGAGGAGTTGATTCGAAAGGTTTTGCATGAGGCCCACAGTAGATGTTTGTCAGTACATCCGGGCAGTAAGAAAATATACAACGACTTGAGGAAGTTGTATTGGTGGACGGGTATGAAAAGAGATATTTCAGAGTTTGTGACCAAGTGTTTAATTTGTCAACAAGTGAAAGCTGCACATCAAGTGCCTTCGGGATTGCTTCAGCCAGTAATGGTACCCGAATGGAAGTGGGATCAGATTACCATGGATTTTGTAACGGGGTTGCCGATGACTCCGAGAAAGAGAGATTCTGTGTGGGTTGTTGTGGATAGATTGACAAAGTCGGCTCACTTTATTCTAGTACGTGTTGATTATTCACTAGATAAGTTAGCTAAGTTGTATGTGGCAGAGATAGTGAGATTGCATGGTGTACATGTGTCTATTATATCGGATAGAGATCTGAGGTTTACTTCGGGATTTTGGAAGAAGTTACAAGAGGCCATGGGTACGAGATTGAATTTTAGCAAGCGCGTTCCATCCGCAAACCGATGGTCGATCAAAAGAGTGATTCAAGTTCGGAAGATATGCTTCGATCTTTGTGTGCTAGATTTCAAGGTAGTTGGGAGAGATATCTACCTTTGGTCGACTCGCCTATAACAACGATTATCGATCGAGTATACTGATGGCACCGTATGAGGCTTTGTATGGGCATAAGTGTCGGACTCCTTTGTATTGGACCGAGCTTAGTGAGAAGCGGATCCATGGGGTCGATCAAGTGAAAGAAACTGAATAGAAGGTGAAAGTAATCCGTAATAGTCGAGAGTCGCTTGGACCGGCGTAAGTCGTGACGCGGATTTGAAAAGAAAAGAAATTGAGTTTGAAGTGGGCGACAAAGTGTTTTTGAAAGTGTCCCCGTGGAAGAAGATTATGAGATTTGGACAAAAAGGGAAATTGAGTCCAAGATTCATAGGGCCGTATGAGATTACAGATAGAGTTGGGCACAGAAGCGTCTTAGCTGGCTTTGCGGTAGAGTTGGAAAAGATTCATAATGTGTTCCATGTGTCGATGTTGCGACGGTATCGCTCCGATCCTTCACATGTGATTCCTTCGACGAAAATTGAGATAAGACCGGATATGTCTTATGAAGAGGAGCCGATTAAGATCTTGGCTCGAGAAGTGAAACAGTTGAGAAATAAGAGCATAGCACTAATGAAAATGTTATGGCAGAAACATGTTGTGGAAGAGGCTACGTGGGAAACGGAAGAAGCTATGAGAGAGCAACATCCAAACCTCTTTACTGGTAAGATTTTCGGGGGCGAAAATCTCTAAAGGGGGGAGAATTGTAACATCCCGGTTTAGGTCCTAGTCGAAATAGTGGTGCGAGACCACAAATTCGAGGGTTATAAATGTGTTTTTGAGGTTTATGCTATGTACGCATGCTAGTGTGAAAGTTTCATGAAGCAATTTTGTAAAATTGTGGTTGAATTGTCCAAAAGGACTAAATTGCAAAAATTGCAAAATCTGTGTTTCTAGAAGCTATTTGTGTGAAATAGCTTTAGATTATTAATTAGAGGTCCTTAAATAGCAATTTATTCAAATTCTAATTTTTGGACAAAAATGGGCATGGATGAGTTAAAATTTGAAGTTTATCAAAAAGGGCATTTTGGTCATTTAGTTATTAAGTGATTAAATAGGTGAAAAGATGACAAAAATTCACTCATCTTCTCCCCCAAACTGCCGAAAATTCCAATAGCCATTGTTAGGGCTCTTTCAATTTTTTAAGCTTGCTAGTAAGTGCTCCTAAGCCCGGTTTTTGATATTCTTCGTATTTTTAAAGTCCTAGTAGCATGAGTAAGCTATTTTTAGCTATTTGGTGAGCTATTATGGATGTTCAAAAATGTACATATGTATGACATGCATGTATTTTGATGTTTTATGGAAGAATATGAAGGCTTGATGTAGTAGAAACATCTTTTGCTAAGTGATTTTCCATGAAAATACATGTAGGGACTAGTTTGTGAAAAAACTTTAGTTTGGTCATACATGTGTGATTTAGTGAGTATTGATGAATGCTTTAGTTGAATAAGTGGTTCGACTAAGCATGAAAGACTAGAAAGTTGAATAAAAATCACTTTACGAGCCTTTGGGGCTAAAGTGTAAATATGAGAAAGTTTAGGGGCAAAATAGTAATTTTGCTAAAGTATGAGATGTGGGTCAATTTAGTCAATGTATGTATTGAATAAGCTGATTTATTCATTATAGATCAAGAAAGACGAAGCCCGGACCGTAACCGAGGCAAAAGCAAGGTGGTGGACTAAATTGCATATTTCTATACTTTTGAGTATCGAGGTAAGTCTATGCACAAATAATGCATTCATACATACAATTTGTTAATGCTGGCTAATGTGTAGCATGTTTGAAAACCTATGTGGGATGAATGTAGTAGAAATTGTGAATGAATGTATGATCGGGAATGATTGAGGACCTATGTGGTTTAAGTAGAATGATTAAGTAAGTAGACTTGTGCATGTGTTGTGATAATGCTAGATGGTGGGCTAAGTGCGATACCATCCTAATGCTTATTGATGATGAGCTAGCTATGTGCGATGCTATCGTGAGGTATATCGTTTAGTGGGCTAAGTGAGAAACCCCTATGATTACCTTTGTGGTAGGCTAAGTGCGATACCACCTTATTAATCGATTGTGGTGTGCTAAGTGCGAAACCACCGAGACATTTGCTGTGTAGGATAACTGTGTGGATTAGCCATGTGATTGCATTATTGAGTAAAATAGCTGTGTGGATGTATAATTAAGTTAATTAGCTGTGTGGATGAATTATTGAAATAATGATGTGTTGTATATTGTGTAAATGTGACATTGAATGCAGGGGTGCATTTCGATGGTTATGAGTATGTGACTCATGATGTGTTGGAAATGTGGTAAGGGATAGAAACAGTAAGCATAGTTGTGAATTACTTATGTTGGTATAATGCTAATTGTTGCTTAGCTTATACTATGTTGCTTAATTGTTTATGTGTAAACTTACTAAGCTCAAAGCTTACTCTCTTTCTTTTCCCTTGTCTTATAGAGTAAAGGTGTTGAATCGATATATGAGGATCATTTGGAAGATCGCCCACACCATCAGCACACTCTGGTACATTAGACTTAATGTTTTGTATATGGCATGTATAGGGGCTAGACAAGTTAGTGAATTTTGTTGTAAATGGCTAAGATGTGTTGGCCTTTATAAGGATAGTGTATTTTGTATAATGCCATGGTTGTTGGCTATTACATTATATGAAAGAAAGATGTAGTTTTCTATGTGAGATTGCACTTCAATTTGAGTTGATTATCGATGTGTTGTATGAGTGCATGTTGTGTAAGCTATAAGGGTGAGAAGAGCTTAGCAAATAGCTTTGTTCTTGGCCATGTGGATAGACACACGGGCGTGTGTCTAGGCCATGTGTGACACACGGTCAGCTCACGGGCGTGTGCTTTGGCCATGCATCCCCTGCATATTAGTATTTTAAATCAGAATAGACCACGGACTAGCCGTACGGGCGTGTTTCTAGGGCGTGTGGGTTTAACTAGTGTTGGCCACGGGCTAGCCACACGGGCGTGTGTCTAGACTCTAGGCCGTGTTAAGGTAGTTAGTGTGCACCACGGGTGGTAAGCACGGGCGTGTGCCTTGGCCGTGGGGCATTGGCAGAACGCTGGGGTTTTAGGCACGGTTTGGGGACATGGGCATGTGTGACCATGCACAGCGTGTCTAATCTTGCACTGCAGCGCAGAGACTGTATAAAAGAGGAAAATTTTAAGATTGGAAAAAGTTCCGGTTTAGTCTCGAGAGCCCTCGTGTGTATGAGTGAGGCCTCGTAAGTCGATAATGAGGTTGTTGAGATGACTTCAGAGAGTAGTTACGACGAGCCTAAGTGGCGATCAAGTGGTTTGAGTTCGGTAACGCCTCGGGCTGGGTTCCGGTGTAGAACTCGGGTAAGGGGTGTTACAGCCAGGGTACACGGGCGTGCCTTTTGCCTAGTAGCCGTGTGATTTTTGGCAGAATAGACCACGGCCTGAGTACACGGGCGTGCTTGGTGGCCGTGGAAGGTAAGTCAGTTTCGACCAAAGCCATGGCACACGGGCGTGCTTGGTGGCCGTGGAACTTAAGTCAGATTCGACCACGGGGAGGACACACGGGGGTGTCTAGCAGCCGTGGAGGGCACACGGTTTCCTCCCACGGGCGTGTATCCCCTGTACTTTAGAAAAGTTTTAATTTTCCATGAAATTTTGTAAGTGATTCGATTTAGTCCCGACCCGGTTTATAAGCATGTTTAAGGTCTCGATGACCGTATTAAGGGACACTATGCTTGAGAATGATTAATGAGTGTAAGAATTTTTGTAAATTATTTCTGATCTGTACGGTAATGCTCCTAACCCTAATCCGACGATGGACACGGGATAGGGGTGTTACATTTGGTTGGTATCAGAGCTACGGTTTAGTCGATTCTCGGACAAACGTAGCGTGTCAGAGTCTAGCTATACATGCCATATATCTATATTGTGATAGTGTGATGAATCCTGATGTGTAAAATGTGATTTTCGTATAGTAATGGATCCTGAAAGAGCCGTAGCTGACGACGTAGAAACTAATGCACCTGCTCCCGCGCAAGGGATAGCGCCCTCTGATCCGAGACCGACTACAAGCAGTCAAGAGGGAGAAGCTAAACAAGCTTTCTTCCAGATGATGAGTGAGTGGTTCACTCAGTTTGTAAAGAATAACCCGACTGCTTTGCAACCCCCGCCCCCGGTCAATCCCCCTCAGACATCCGATATACCTCCAGCTGTAAATCTGAATTCGTGGAATAAGCCTCCGATTGACAAGATTCGTAAGTATGGGGCCGAAGAATTCTGGGCTACTAATGATGATGATGCTAAAAAGGCCGAGTTCTGGATTGAAAATACTATTCGGGTATTCGATGAAATGTCTCTGACTCTGGAAGAATGCATAAAGTGTGTTGTATCTTTGCTTCGAGACGCGGCTTATCAATGGTGGAAAACCTTAATTTTTGTTGTTCCGAGAGAACGAGTTACATGGGACTTCTTTCAGATTGAGTTCCAGAAGAAATATGTCAGTGAGAGATTCGTTGATCAGAAAGGAAAAGAATTTCTGGAATTGAAACAAGGTCGTATGACTGTTTCTGAGTATGAACGAGAATTTGTAAGATTGAGTCAGTATGCTCGAGAATGTGTGTCATCTGAAGCTATAATGTGAAAAAGATTCAAAGATGGTCTTAATGAAGACATTCGTCTGCTAGTCGGGATTTTAGAAATAAAAGAGTTCGTTGTACTCGTTGATCGAGCATGCAAAGCTGAGGCACTCAGGAAAGATAAGAGAAAAGCTGAGTCTGAAGCTCGAGATGTGAGAAAAAGATTTCAGAGTAAATCATTTCAGTCTACTCCGAAAAGATTCAGAGATAATCAAAGTCATTTCAGAGATAATATGGGTCATTCGAATAGAAATCAATTTAGACTGCAAATGAGTTCTAAAACTCCAACAACATCAGTGACTAGCGTTGGTAATGCTAGATCTGAGAGACCTGGATGTAAATATTGTGGAAAAAGGCATCCGGGAAGCTGTAGATTAAATGACAGAGCTTGCTTCAGATGTGGATCACTTGATCATTTTATTCGTGATTGCCCCGAGTGCAGCCGAGCCGCAGGATGCTCGTAATTTAAGATCTGATAATGCACCTGTGAGAGGTAGACCTTCGAAGAATGTAAGAAATGTCGGTGGTAGTCGAGAAACTATGAGAGAGACCGTTGCGAGATCTGAAGCTAGAGCGCTGCGGAGCGTATGCTATCCGAGCTCGTGAGGAAGCTTCATCTCCTGATGTTATAACAGGTACTTTTACTCTTTATGATACTTCTGTGATTGCATTGATAGACCCTGGTTCTACGCATTCATATATATGCATGAATTTAGTATTCAGTAAGACTTTGCCTGTAGAGTCTACTGAGTTTGCTATAAAAGTATCGAACCCCTTAGGTAAAAGTGTCCTGGTTGACAAAGTATGCAAGAACTGTCCGTTAATATTTTGAGATATCTGTTTCCCTGCGATCTGATGCTTTTTCCATTTGATGAGTTCGATATTATTCTGGGAATGGATTGGTTGTTTATGCATGATGTTGTTGTGAACTGTAAAAGAAAGACTATTGATTTGAGATGTTCGAATAATGAGATAGTACGAGTTGAATCTAATGATTTGAATGGATTGTCTACTGTGATATCTGTTTTAAGAGCTCAAAGTTATGTGAAAAAGGGGTATGAGTCATATTTTGCTTATGTGATCGATTCGAAAGTATCTAAGAATAAAGTTGAATCAGGGCCTATTGTTTGTGAGTTTTCTGATGTGTTCCCTGAAGAGTTACCGGGTTTGCCTCTGATTCACGAAGTTGAATTTGGTATTGAATTGTTGCCTGGTACTACACCTATTTCAATAGCTCCGTATAGAATGGCACCAACAGAGTTGAAAGAGTTAAAGTCACAGTTGCAGGAATTAACTGATAGAGGATTTGCTAGACCGAGTTTCTCGCCTTGGGGAGCTCCTATTTTGTTTGTGAAAAAGAAAGATGGTACAATGAGAATGTGTATCGATTATCGTCAGTTGAATAAGGTGACTATAAATAATAAATATCCGTTGCCCAGAATTGACGATTTATTTGATCAGTTAAAAGGAGCTACTGTATTTTCTAAGATTGATCTGAGATTGGGATACTACCAGTTGAGAGTTAAAGATTCAGACATTCAGAAGACTACTTTCAGAATGAGGTACGGGCATTATGAGTTATTAGTTATGCCATTTGGACTAACCAACGCTCCTGCTGTTTTTATGGATCTGATGAACAGAATTTTCAGACCGTACCTAGATCATTTTGTTGTGGTGTTCATAGACGATATTTTGATTTATTCACGGGATGAGGCTGAGCATGCCGAGCATCTGAGGATTGTGTTGCAAACTCTGAGAGAAAAGAAATTGTACGCAAAATTCAGCAAATGTGAATTCTGGTTACACGAGGTTAGTTTTCTGGGGCATATTGTGTCAGCTTCTGGAATTCGAGTTGATCCGAGCAAGATTTCTGCTATTCTGGATTGGAAACCTCCGAGGAACGTGTCTGAAGTCCGTAGCTTTCTTGGCCTAGCTGGTTATTATCGTCGATTTGTGAAAGGATTTTTAGTGATAGCTACTCCGTTGACAAAACTACTTCAGAAAGATGTTAGATTTGAATGGTCTGATAAATGTCAGAAAAGTTTTGATCAGTTGAAAACTCTGTTAACGGAAGCTCCAGTGTTAGTACAACCAGAATCGGGTAAAGAATTTGTTGTATATAGTGATGCTTCATTAAACGGTCTGGGATGTGTTTTGATGCAGGAAGGCAAAGTTGTAGCTTATGCCTCGAGACAATTGAAACCTCATGAAAAGAATTACCCGACGCATGACCTTGAGTTAGCCACAATTGTGTTTGCACTTAAAATTTGGCGCCACTATTTATATGGTGAGAAATGTCACGTATTTTCAGATCATAAAAGTCTGAAGTATTTAATGACTCAGAAGGATTTGAATCTGCGACAGAGAAGATGGCTAGAACTGTTAAAAGATTATGAACTTGTGATAGATTATCATACGGGTAAAGCAAACATTGTTGCTGATGCATTGAGTAGAAAATCGTTGTTTGCACTACGTACTTTAAATGCGCAGTTTGATTTATCTTATGATAGTTCTGTGATGGCTGAATTAAAAGCGAAACCATTGTTTATACAGCAGATATGTGATGCTCAGAAAGTTGACAACGAAATGTTAGCGAAACGAATTCTTTGTGATTCGAATTCTGAATCTGAATTTCGAGTTGTTAATGATTGCTTGAGATTCTGAGAACGTATTTGTGTTCCGAGAAATTCGGAGTTGATTCAGCTGATTTTAATAGAAGCACATAACAGTTGTTTATCTGTTCATCCGAGAAGTACTAAAATGTATCATGATTTGAAACAACATTATTGGTGGTCTGGCATGAAGCGTGATATTTCTGACTTTGTTTCGAAATGTTTAATCTGTCAGCAAGTGAAAGCTAAACATCAAGTTCCGTCTGGGTTACTTCAATCGATTCTGATTCTCGAGTGGAAATGGGATAGAGTGACAATGGATTTTGTTTCTGGTTTGCCTCAGACTCCGAGAAAGAAAGATGCAATATGGGTTGTAGTTAATCGATTGACGAAATCTGCCTATTTCATTCTGGTAAGATCTGACTATTCACTTGATAGATTAGCCGAGCTTTATATTTATGAGATTGTGAAATTGCACGGAGTGCCACTATCCATTGTGTCAGATAGAGATCTGAGGTTTACATCGAGATTCTGGAAGAAACTACAAGAAGCTTTAGGCACGAAACTGCATTTCAGTACAGCTTTTCATCCGCAAACAGATGGCCAATCTGAGCGGATCATTCAGATTCTCGAAGATATGTTAAGATGCTGTGTACTTGAGTTTAATGTTACGTTGGAACAGCATCTACCTTTGATTGAATTTGCATACAATAACAGTTTCCAGTCAAGCATCGAAATGGCACCTTATGAAGCTTTATACGGACGTAAATGTCGTACACCTCTGTATTGGACCAAGCTTAGTGAAAATAAGCTACACGGGGTTGATTTGATAAAAAATTCAGAACAGAAAGTGAAACTGATCCGAGATTGTTTGAAAGCAGCATCTGATAGTCAGAAGTCTTATCCAGACTTGAAACGAAAAGATATAGAATTTGAAATCGGCGACAAAGTATTTTTGAAAGTGTCTCTGTGGAAGAAAGTGCTTCGATTAAGACGTAAAGGCAAATTGAGTCCAAGATTCATCGGACCGTATGAAATCATTGAACGTGTCGGGGTTGTTGCTTATAGAATAAAGTTGTCGTTTGAGTTAGAAAAGATTCATAATGTATTTCATGTCTCGATGCTCCGTAGATATCGATCTGATCCGTCACATGTGAATACTCTGTTTGAGATTAAAATCCGATCTGATATGTCATATGAAGAGGAACCGATCCATATCTTAGCTCGTGAAGTAAAAGAGTTGAGAAATAAAAAAATTCCGTTAGTAAAAGTATTATGGAATCGACACAGAATTGAAGAGGCAACATGGGAGCCTGAAGATTCAATGAGACAGCAATATCCGACTCTGTTTAACGGTAAGATTTTTGGGGACGAAAATCCCTAAGGGGGAGAATTGTAACAGTCTGGTTTATACCCTAGTCAGAATAGTGGTTTCGGGACCACGAATCCGAGTCCGAATAATATTTTTAATATTATTTTCTGTGCCGTTAGTATGTAATTAAGCATGTGGTAAAGTTTCGTAAGTTAATTGTTTGTCTGTGTGATTAATTTGACAAAATGATGAAATTGCATTAAATGTGAAAGTTGCTTGCTATTTGCTAAAGTGCCTATGTGTTGTGGCTTTATAATGGCGAGGACTTATGTGGTAATATAGCCATTATTATTGTTAGTGGACGGCAATGAGTGATGATATGTATATATTATATGTTTATTATAATTACTTTAATAGTTCATTAATATTATTATGTTATATGTTATATATTATTATAATGAAAACAAAAGCAAGCCATTATCATCATTTTTATCACCGAATAAGCAAAGAAAGAAAAGAAAAACATAGGCAAGGGGTTCGGCCATAGTTTTGGTTTAATTCAAGGTATGTTTTCGGTCGGTTTTTGATAATTTCTATGTTTTTACAATCGTTGCTTTGAGAGCTACAAAACCCATGTATTAATTTTATGAATTGATGATGTTTGTGTGAGATGCTATTGTTGATATGTTGAGTTTTGAGATGAGCTTAGTTGTTAAATGAAAGATTTGAGCTAGATGAACATGTTTTGTTCTTGAAGTTTTGATGAATTTGGTTAAATAGGGCTAATTTGTGAAAATAGCAAATTAAGGGACTAAATTGCAAATTTGATGGAAAATATGGGTTTGTATGAGATGTATATGCATTCGGCTAGGTACGTGTATATGTTGATTTTGTGAATTTGATGTTTTGAGAAAAATGGACTAAATTGATAAATTATGCAAATGTGAGGGTTAAATTGCAAATAGCCCTAAATGTGTGTCCTTGGACTGAATTGAATGAATTAGTGAATAAAAGGGTTAATTCTGAATATGTTTAGATCAAGAATCGAGGAAAACAGACTTAGATTGCGGGAAAGCAAAAGTAACCGAGTAGCCGTTTCCATTTCCGATAAATCGAATTCGAGGTAAGTCACTATGCAAATAAATGTACTTGTATGAATTTATATTTGTTCATATGACTAATGTTGATTATGGATACTTATGAGAAGATATGCATATGAATTCCGAGATAAGGTCGATATAGTGACAATGTCCGAGAAGTCCCGTATGAACCTAGGAATAGGTAGAATTAGCTATGTCATGACATAGGTATCTGTTCTGTTTTATCATGTAAGACCACGTTTGGGACGTTGGCGTTGATTTGAGATTTCGTGTAAGACCACGTCTGGGACATTGGCATCGATATGAGCTTTATGTGTAAGACCACGTCTGGGACGTTGGCATCGATATGAGCTTTATGTGTAAGACCACGTCTGGGACGTTGGCATCAATATAAGCTTTACGTGTTAGACCATGTCCAGGACATCGGCATCGTATTGATTCATGTAAGACCCTGTCTGGGAAAGTGGCATCGATGTCTGAGTGCATGTAAGACCTCGTCTGGGACGTTGGCATTGTACGACCATTCCGAGCTTTCTGAGTATCCTACTAGATTTTTTATGGTTCAACGGGCAAGTCTGTGATCCGAATGGCTATGTAAATAGAGAATCCGTTTCAGGTACGTTGATTTATACACTAAGTGTGTATAAGGTAAGTATCAATATGATCTTATTATGATGAGAATGTATATTGGGATAATGATATGATATGTTGAGATAAGTATGAAAGAGCTTTGTGCTTGAAAGACTTTTGAGTTGATGAATGTGGCAATTATGGCCAAGTACATGAATCAAGCATTATGTGATAGTTGATAAGAAATTTAGATGGACCAATGTACCTATGTGCATATATATATATATATATGTCTTTCATGTTTAGTTTATTTGTATATGACTTACTAAGCTTTTGGAAAGCTTACTCTGTGTGTGTGATTTCTTTATTTTATAGGTCGTCAAAGCTACTGAAGGCTCGGGACCGTCGAGGATTGTCATCACACTTATCAACTTGTGTTTGGTACATTTTGGATTTGTGAATAGCTAGATATGGCATGTATAGGCTAGTATTTTGGTATAGGTTGCTATATGAATTTAGCCATGGGATTTGGCTAAAGATAAGTTGAGATTATGCATTATGATAATGATATGTGAAGCATATTTTGGCATGGTTAGTTGATTCATGAAATGGTCAAGCTTTTGAGTTAAGCAAATGAATGTATTATGCTTTTGTTATATTGTTTGGGTCTTGGAAGTTGGCATTGTTGAAATGGTTATGGAATGTATAGATTGATTGATTAATTGGTATGTTTGTGGTTGCCATATATGCATGAAATGGGATGGTATATTTTGCTTGTAGGTATGAACCAAGTGGGTGGCAAATGGCCTATAATGTCACACAGTTGAGGCACACGGGCGTGCCTAGTGACCGTGGGACAAAGTCAGTAGCTAGCTTAAGGGCACACGGCCTTGGTACACGAACGTGTCTAGTAGCCGTGTGGATTTCAACAAAATAGACCACGGCTAGGGTACACGGGCATGCCTTCTGCCTAGTAGCTGTGTGATTTTTGGCAGAATAGACCACGACCTGAGTACAGAGGCGTTCTTGGTGGCCGTGGAAGGTAAGTCAGTTTCGACCACGGCCATGGCACACGGGCGTGCTTGGTGGCCGTGGAACTTAAGTCAGATTCGACCACGGGGAGGACACACGAGGGTATCTAGCAGCCGTGAGGGCACACGGTTTCCTCCCACGGGCGTGTATCCCCTGTACTTTAGAAAAGTTTAAATTTTCCATGAAATTTTGTAAGTGATTCGATTTAGTCCCGACCCAGTTTATAAGCATGTTTAAGGTCTCGATGATCGTATTAAGGGACACTATGCTTGAGAATGATGAATGCGTGTATGAATTTCTGTAAATTGTTTTCGATCTATTCGGTAACACTCCTAACCCTAATCTGGCGACGGACACGGGATAGGGGTGTTACACTGAGGATATGGTGGTGGTCGTGGTGTGATTCCCTAGCAGCCTTTAGAACCTAAAATTATGAAACTAAGATAAAATAAACTAGATTAAGCATAAGAGTGTTAAAGAGAAGGAAAATAAAGGAGAAGATAAAAGTAAAAGAGAAAATATATGGTCTCAAAGACCCTTGGCTTGTCGAGTGATTGAAGCAGCCGGCATGAACTTATATAGATTGGTCTCCATGAGGGAGACTGTGCTGGGTTCCTTCCGTTTCTTCGACATGGCCAAAAGATTGAGAAGAATGCTGTAAGAATGAAGAATGCTAAGATGGTATGGTGTAAGGGTGTAAAGGAGGAAGAAGGGTGGAAGTTAGGTGAGAAGAGGGAGGGGTGGGTGGTTTAAATAGAATTTTCAAGTCTAGTACAACCTCACGCCCGTGTATCATGGGCGTGCCGATTCACACGGCCGCCTCGCACGACCGTGGTGGGCTTCGTTTGTTTCTCCCACGCCCATGCTCAGGTCGCCAAGCCCGTTGGTGCTAAGTCAGTGTTGTCCACGGTCGCGTCGCACGGCCGTGGCATTTTTTCGGTGGTCGTGGGTTGGTGGTTGGAGTCCGTGACTCGAAGATTTGATTTCTGACTTGTACCCTCTCTGTCGTGTTAGTACGGTGATTCTGTATTTCCACACGGCCACGGCCGTGTGTAAGGCCGTGTGGCCTGGAAATCTGCACTTTTGGTTAGTTTAAAGTTAGGTGCTAAAAGGAAAAATAAAATTAAAAAAATAAAAAATGTAAAAATTAATGGGGTTAGTGCTCGGGTTGCCTCCCGAGAAGCGCTCGTTTATAGTCTTAAGCTAGACTTTACCTCTCATTCGTATGGTCATGGTGGTTTGAGGAGGTGAAAATCCTTTCTCATGCTGTCAATTCGGTTGTGGATATAAAGTTTAAGTCGAGTAATGTTTTCCTCAAAATTTCCTAAATTAGAATGTGTTACCTCGACCGTTCCATCTGGGAAGATTTTGAGTACCTGATCTCCTATCTTAAGCTGGGTTGTCCCATTATTAAGTTAAATCTCGTGGAGTTGCCTCGCTTTTTGCTTCGTGTGTTTTAGTCTCTCCTTGAAGTGTGTCTTCCATTCGTCTAGTTCATCGATCCAAAGCCTTCGTTCCTCATGAATTTCTTCTTTATCGACACGAGGTCTAGGATCCGCATCTCATGAAAGAGCTTCAAGAAACGCGACAAGTTAATATGAAATTTCTTTGTAAGTTTAAGAGACTTACCGAATTCTTCCTCTGTGTGGTCTTTCTTTGTCGCATTGGGGTATGGCGCACGAGCTTGGTACTCTGTAATTTCCGAGTTTGGTAAATCATGGTTTACCTCAACCTTACCTTCACTTACCACAGGCTCTTGCCTTGGGTCAGATTCCACTAACCTTTCACTGTCATGAGCTGTTACGGTTTGAATTTGCTCTTTTGGGTTAGTTTCAATGTTGCTTGGCAAGCTTTCTTGTAGTTGTTCAGAAATCAGCCTCGCAAGTTGTCCAACTGACTTAGTAATTTCCCCAACTGACTTAGTAAGTTCCCCAACTTGGTTCTTGATCCCTTCAATCAATGTTTGTTGGTTCTTAAGTGTTATCTCAGTGTCTTGGAGACGGGTATCTGTGGCTGCCATGAATTTTGTCAACATCTCTTCAATGTTCGACTCCAGGATTCGCCACGCCTCCTAAATTCGAATCATATTGTATTTCTGGGTGTACCTGCGAGGGACTATACAAACCATCAATCTTTTTATTCATCATCTCTAACTAATTAGATAACCTGGTGACCACGTCGAGGTTGAAGACACTGGCTGCCTTAGTAGGAATTGTCCTCATTACTTGCCACTGATAATTATTCAGTGCCATCTTCTCTATAGACTAAAATTATCTGCCAAAAGCAAAATAGAGGAAAAATTAGCAAAGTAAAAAAAATAATAAAAATAAATTGCAGAAAAACATGGCTAAAGTAATAAAAATAGAGCTTTCTTAATATTTTAGTTCCCCAACAACGGCGCCAAAAACTTGACCGCTGTGAAGTCAGAGTTTTAAATTTATAAAGATAATGATCGAACCTGGAAACTAACTATGACAACGATTGAGGCAAGTGCACCTATCGAACAGTAGTATAGCTTAGGCAAGACCGGATTGTCGAACCCAAATGAACTAAAAGTACTAATACTAACTTTCTTTCTATTATTTAGCCTAAGAATTAAGCGAATGGTTGTTTAATCTAAATTAATTAACTACTAAAACTAAAGACTCTAAGACAAAGAAGAATGAAATTGGGAAAATAACTTGAGGGAAAACCAATTAATTAAGACGACACCCAAGGAAGAATCCACCTAGACTTCACTTGTTATCTAACTCTGAACTGCACGATTTATTCATTTGACTTGATCGGTAGGATTCCCTAATTTATATTAAACCCTCTCTCGAGGCGAATAACGCCTAACCCTAGGTTGATTAATTGAAATCTCTTTCTAATTAAAACCCTAGAATTGCATTAAATCGATCTATGGACTCCCATATTAGGTTTCACCCTAATCCGCAACGCTTCACACACCCTATCTCTAGGCACGCGATCAACTCCGCTTAACTATGCTAGATCTACTCTTAGGCAGGGACTTTTTCTCCTCCACCTAAGCATATCCAACTTGAATTAATATCCGTGAAATATCAACACAAGAATTAAGCACACATAATTAAGAACAAATCAAATATTTATCATATAGTTCAGCAAACAATAACAAGATTCATCTAAGTTTCATCCCCCTCAGGTATCTGAGGGTTTAGTTCATAACAATAAAAGAAAACATCTTAGAAGAAAAGATAAAACAAAACATAAGAAATCCCTAAAACCCCCTAAAGGAATTGAAGAGGAGATCCTCCGTCTTGAGTAGAATTCCGGCTTCTTGAGATGGATCAACTGGCTATCCCCGAGCGAATCCCCATAAATCTGCCTTCTCTGGCCTAGCAAGATGCCCTTAAACGGTAGCTTTAGGCTCCCGTCGACTCCCCTGTCGACTCCCCTTTTTAGGTCATACTTAGGGTGTATTTATAGGCTTTTGGAATGTGTTTCTTTGCCCCTGAGTATCCAAATCCGATTGAAATTGCTCTTTTCTGCGGTAGGGACACGGCCATGGCACACGCCCGTGTGAATCATCTTTAGGCCGTGTTTGGATTTCATTAATGAGGCACGACCGTGTATTTCGTGGCTTAGACCGTGTTCGAGATTATTGAGGAGGCACGGCCATGTGGTCTTGGGCCCAGGCCGTGTTGGTTTCGTGCTTTGGCTCGTTTTAAGCCCGTTTCTTGTTCTTTTCATCCTCCGATGCTTTCCTGAGTATAAAACATGAAAAGAAAGGATTAAGAGCACCTTTTCACATAAAATAAGGGATAATTCATCCAAAAGTATGCTAAGTGTGGGATTAAAATATGTTACTTTTACGGTTTATCAATACCCTACAGGTTTGGCACGGCCTGGACACGGGCGTGTGAGGCTATTTCGAAAGGGCACACGGGCGTGTGGTCGGCCGTATGACCCAAGTCAATATACTCCTTAATTTTCACACGACCTATCACACGAGCGTGTGGTCTGCCGTGTGTTGCAAGTCAGTATGTCCCTTAGTTTGCACACAGGGTAAGACACGATCTGGGACACGACCATCTGATCCCAATTCGAATGTCTACAAGGCCCAAGACATGGACATGCCGTGTGAAACGCACGATCTGGCCACACGGGCGTGTGTCCCCTGTTTTGAAAATTTTTCTATGTTTTTCCTAAACACTCATATGTTAATGGGTTAGTTCCGAATCCATGTTTAAAGCTTCGTATGCTTGTTTAAAGGATGTTATAAGTATACATGAATGATATTCATTGGAATTTGAGAAATGTATGAGAAATCTGAATTGTGTTATAAGTCCGGTAATGCCTCGTAACCCATTTTGACGATGGATACAGGTTGGGGGTGTTACCTTTGTTGGTATCAGAGCTAGGTTTAGTTGATTCTAGGACTAACGTAGCTTACACGAGTCTAGCTATACATGCCATATATAAACTGCGATAGTGTGATATCTCCTGATAGTTTCTAAATTATGTTTTATATAGTACATGGATTCCAATCGAGCTGACTCCGACGATGTAGAAAGTAATGCACCTGCCTTCGTTCATGGAGCCGCGCCTTCTGAAACAAGACCCGTATCATAGGGTCGTGGATGAGAGGCTAAAGAAGCCTTCTTCCATATGATGAATGAATGGTTTTCTGAGTACGTCCGAACGAATTTGACTGCTTAATAACATCCACCCATGTCTGTTCCCCAACAGATCCCTGTAGTTCCTCAAGGTATGGAACCTTTGCGATTAAATAAACCACCTGTTGATAAGATACAGAAATAACGGGCTGAAGAATTTAGAGCTAATGTTAACGATGACCCTGAGAGAGTCGAGTTTTTGCTCGAGAATACAATTCGAGTATTTGATAAACTTTCTTGCATATTATTCGAATGTTTAAAATGTGCTGTATCACTGTTGAGAGACACTGCATATCAGTGGTGGAATACCCTGATATCTATAGACCCGAGAGAAAGGGCTACTTCGGATTTCTTTTAAGCTGAGTTTAGAAAGAAATATATCAGTCAACGATTCATTGATCAAAAATGAAAAGAATTACAGAGTATGAGTGAGAGTTTGTACGACTCAATAAGTATGCTCGTGAAGTGTTTCTACTGAGGCAATTATGTGTAAAAGATTCGAAGATGGGCTAAATGAAGATATCAAACTATTAGTTGGGATCCTTGAGTTGAAAGAGTTTGTTATTCTAGTTGACAGAGCTTGCAAAGCCGAAGAGCTTAGCAAAGAAAAAAGAAAAGCTGATCCTGAGGCTAGAAACTCTAGAAAGAGATTTTTGGAAAAATCACATCAGTCAGGATCAAAGAAATCTAGAGAATATCATCCTCGTCCCACTGTTTCTACAGGGATTTCGATCAAAGATAGAGATGCAAGACATTTTAGCTCTAAACCTTAGACGACATCTGTAGCCAGTGTGGGTAGCATTAGAAATGCTAGACCCGAATGTAAGCACTGCAATAGGCAACATTATGGTGAATGTCAAGTAAGAGCAGGACATGTTTTAAATGTGGATCTCTTGATCACTATCTCAGAGATTGTCCAAAAAAGTCTGTAGCTGAAAGAGATCAATCGGCGAAACCAAGTAATACGACTACTAGAAGAAAACCACCCTGAAATATTGGAAATACGAGTGGTAACCGCGGAGTTACGAGAGATTTAGTAGGGAGATCCGAGGTATGAGCACCGGCCAGAGCCTATGCTATTCGAGCACATGAGGAGGCATCATCGCTAGATGTTATTACCGGTATTTTTTCTCTTTATGACACTGATGTAAGTTTTCATTCATATGTCTGCCTGAATTTAGTGTTTAGAAAGAGTTTACCGTTGAGTCTATTGAGTTTGTAATTAAAGTATAGAACCCCTTAGGAAAGTCTGTCTTAGTCGATAAGGTTTGCAAGAACTGTCCTTTAATGACTCGGGGTTACTGTTTTCTAGCTAATTTGATGCTTCTACCGTTTGATAAATTCGATGTAATTCTGGGTATGGATTGGTTGACTCTGCATGATGCGGTTGTGAATTGTAGACGAAAAATTATTGAATTGAAATGTCAGAGTGGTGAAATTCTTCGGATTGAGTCTGATGGTTCGAGTAATTGACTAATATGATATCGTCTATGCTAGCTCGGAGATATGTGTGAAAAGGTTATGAAGCTTATCTAGTTTATGTTTTAGATACAAAAATGTCTGAATCAAATATTGAAACAGTACCAGCTGTGTGCCAATATTCAAATGTGTTTCTAGAAGAATTACCGAGATTGCCATTGATCAGAGAAGTCGAGTTTAGTATTGAGTTAGTACCGGGAACAACATCGATATCTATAGGTCCGTACAGAATGGCTCCGACAGAATTGAAAGAATTAAAGGCTAAGTTGCAAGAGTTAACCGATAGAGGATTTGCACGACTGAGTTTTCCACCTTGGAGTGCACCGGTTTTATTCGTAAAGAAAAAAGACGGATAGATGAGAATGTGCATTGACTATAGATAGCTTAATAAAGTGACGATCAAGAATAAGTACCATTTACCGTGGATTGATGATTTATTTGATCAGTTGAAAGGGGCTACAGTATTTTCAAAGATTGACTTGCGATCTGGTTATTATCAGTTGTGAGTTAAAGAGTTAGATGTGTCGAAAACTGCATTCAGAACCAATTATCAGTTGCGAGTTAAAGAGTTAGATGTGTCGAAAACTGCATTCAGAACCAAGTACGAGCACTATGAATTTCTAGTCATGCCTTTCGGATTAACTAATGCTCCTACTATTTTTATGGATTTGATGAATCAGATCTTCAGTCTTTAGACAGATTTTTTGTTGTGTTTATTGATGACATTCTGATCTATTCTCAAGATGAGATAGAGCATACCGAACACCTGAGGATTGTGTTACAGACTCTGAGACATAAGCAATTGTATGCTAAATTCAGCAAATGCAAATTTTGGCTACGAGAGGTTGGATTTTTGGGGCACATTGTTTCAGCGAAAGGTATTAGAGTTGACCTGAGTAAAATTTCAGCAATTATCGACTGGAAACCACCGAGAAACATATTGGAGATTAGAAGTTTTCTAGGTTTAGTGGGCTATTACCATACATTTGTGAAAGGATTCTCGATGATTGCTACACCGATGACCCGATTGTTACAGAAAGATGTGAAGTTTGAGTGGTCTAAAAAATGCCAACAGAGTTTTGATTAGTTGAAAGCATTGCTAGCTGAGGCACCGGTTCTTGTTCAACCTGAGTCAGGTAAATAGTTCGTGATTTATAGTGATGCATCATTAAACAGCCTGGGTTGCATGTTAATGTAAGAATGAAAAGTTATAGCTTATGTTTCCTGATAGTTGAAACTGCACGAAAAGAATTATCTGACACTCGACTTAGAATTGGCTACAATTGTGTTCGCATTGAAGATTTGGCGACACTACTTATACGGTGAAAAATGCCACATATATACGAATCACAAAAGCTTGAAATATTTGATGTCACAAAAAGATTTAAACCTGCGACAACGAAGATGGCTTGAGTTACTGAAAGATTATGAGTTTGTGATTGATTATCATTCGGGGAAAGCAAATGTTGTTGCAGATGCACTGAACAGAAAATCTTTGTTTGCATTACGTGCATTGAATACACAGTTGATGTTGTGTGATGATGGGTCAATTTTAGCTGAATTAAAAGCTAAACCAGTATTTCTTCAGCAAATATGTGAGGCTCAGAAAAATGATAGTGAATTGCAAGCAAAACGAGTTCAATGTGAGTCTATTTCTAAATCAGAGTTTCAAATTGGAGCTGATGATTGTTTATTATTTCGAAATAGAATTTGTATACCGAGAAATTCCCAGCTCATTCAAAAGATTTCACACAAAACACACAGTGGTTGCTTGTATGTTCATCCGGGGAGTCCTACAATGTATAATGACTTGAAACAGTTATACTGGTGGTTGGGAATGAAACAAGACATATCGGAGTTTGTATCAAAATGTTTGATTTGTCAGCAAGTCAAGGCTGAACATCAAGTGCCTTTGGGGTTGTTACAGCCTGTAATGATATCAGAATAGAAATGGGATAGAATTACGATGGATTTTGCATCGGGTTTACCACTATCTCCGAGAAAGAAAGATGCATAACGAAATCTACTCATTTCATACTGGTATGTATAGATTACTCACTTGATAGATTAGCTGAATTGTACAATTCTGAGATTGTCTGATTGCACGGGGTGCCACTATCTATTATTTCTGATAGAGATCCGAGATTCACGTCACAATTCTGGAAGAAACTACAAGAAGCATTGGGTACAAAGTTGAATTTTAGTACTGCTTTTCATCCTCAGACCGACAATCAATCTGAGAGAGTTATTCAGATACTCGAAGACATGTTGCGATGTTGTGTTTTAGAGTTTGAGGGCAGTTGGAAAAATACTTACCATTGATTGAATTAGCGTATAACAACAATTTTCAAACGAGTATAAATATGGCACCGTATGAAGTTCTATACGGTCGTAAATGTCGAACTCCATTATACCAGAATGAGTTGAGTGAGAGAAAGATTCACGTGGTTGATCTGATCCGAGAAACTAAAGAAAAAGTGAAAGTAATTCGCGATAGCTTGAAAGTAGCTTTAGATCGACAAAAATCGTATGCGGATTTGAAATGTAAAGAAATTGAGTTTCAGACTGGGGACTGGGTGTTTTTGAAAGTGTCACCGCAGAAAAAGATTATATGATTCGGCCGAAAAGGGAAGTTAAGTCTGCGATTCATCGAACTGTACGAAATCATTGAAAGAATAGGGCCTGTAGCTTATCGGTTAGCTTTACCAATAGAATTAGAAAAGATCCACAATGTATTTCATGTTACACCGATATAGATTCGATCCGTCACATGTGATTTCTCCGGTAGAAGTTGAAATTCAACCTGATTTGATGTATAACGAAGAACCGATCAGGATTCTGGCTCGTAAAATCAAAGAATTGAGAAATAAACGTATATCCCTAGTAAAAGTCCTTTGGAATAGACATGGGATCGAGGAAGCTATGTGGGAACCTGAGGAAGCTATGCAAAAATAGTACCCTAACCTTTTCACTGGTAAGATTTTCGGGGACGAAAATCCTTAAGGGGGAGAGTTGTAACAGCCCGATTTTGGGTCAAATCGAAACAGTGGTTTTGGAACCACAAATCCAAAGTCAAAATATTTATTTTATTATTTTATTAAGGTTTACAGTATGATAGAATAATTGTGTGAAAGTTTCGTAAAGAAATTTTACTGTTTGAATGCAAAATTCGGTAAAAAGGACTAAATCACGTAAAGCGTAAAAGTTGAGTTCTATAAGCTAAAAGTGTTTAAAAGCTATAGAACTTTAAGTGGAGGTCCTTATGTTGTAAATAGACCTTTTACATGTTGAGTGGACAAATATAGCCATTAATTAGATGATTTTAATGAATTATTTACAAGGTTAATAAAGTAATTTAGCTAATTAAATAAGTAAAATAGTTCAACAACAAATGGTATCATCTTTATGTCCATCTTCACCACCAAAATATTGAAGAGAAAGAAGCCGTGGCTAGGGTTCACATTCGGCCATGGTAGAATTGCTCATTTAGTTATGGTTTTTGTCCCGTTTTTAATGATTTCTACATTTTTTTTGAGATCGTTGCAGCTAGGTTTAGCTAGCCCAGGGACTATTTTGAAAAACTGTTAAAGGTCTAGAAAGTTTCCTTTGATTAGTATGCAAGTATTTTGATGTTTTATGATAGAAAATGTATCTTTGTGGTCAGATTAACAATATTTGTTAAGTGATTTTGAGTAAAAATGTCAATTAGGGATTAAATTGTGAAATATGCAAATTTAGTGGTTGAAAAGTGAAATAAATGAAATATATGGGCTGTAAGCATGGGTAGGATGAAACTGCATGAATCTATAATTTTATGTAATAAGGACTAAATTATAAAAGAGTGAAACATTAGGGGCAAATATGAAAATTTGCCAAAATATGAATTATGGACTAAATTGAATATAATGGATATTGAATGTGTTAAATTTGATATTATATAGATCAAGAAAAGCTAAGATCGGATCAAGATCGGGGAAAAGGCAAAATAGTCGAATAGTCGTTAATTTCTATCCTAGCATTACGAGGTAAGTTCGTATAATTAGAATTGAATTTAAATTATATGTACTTTATTGAAATATGTGTATTTGTATTGAGGAAATAAGATACTAATGTATTAAATGCCTAATTGATTAAATTCATTGAATAACGAGTCCCGTTTGAACCGTAGGAATTCGTAAGATATGAGTGACATGTCACTAGGGTTACCGTTTGGTTGAGATCCTGCATTTGTTGAGGACTCACCGCAGCTCGTATGAGCTTACTGATATCTCAGCTCGTATGAGCTTATTGTTTTCAGCTTGATAGAGCTTACTGTCCATCAGCTCAGGAGGAGCTTACCGGTCATGGCTCAAAAGAGCGAAAATGATATGAATTGATGAATTACCAATTAATACACTTAGTGTGTATCACCCGAGTATCTATCGATATTCTAATTGGTTCAACGGGCACAATACTGTAACAGGTTATATGATTATGTACGGGTTTGTACAAGAGTTATATGAAATGTATGGTACTGATGTTACTTGAAAATTTACGGTATTGATGGAAAGATACATGTATATGAGATTGAATACCAAATGAATTCCTTATAGTTGAATTGATAGTTATATGCATATTGAGGAAAAAACCAATTGATGTATTCTTTTGATAGGCATTTGAATCATTTTATTTGGTTATATTATGTTGTTTGATTAGATTATAAATGATGGTAAGTTTAAATTCTATATTATCTAAGCTTACAAAGCTATATAGCTTACTCCGTTTTTCTTTCCTATGTTTTATAGAGATTTGGAAGCTCGCTCGATTAGGACGACATCGGAGATTCACATCACACTATCCAGTTGACTATTTGGTACTTTTGAACTAAAAGAAATGTTTAAATATGGCATGTATAGGCTAGTTATAAAGATGATGATTTTGGTCACTTTAGCTTGTGAAGCTTATATGTTTTGGTATGTGTTTAAGCCATGTTATTTGGCTTAATTTGGCATAATGTTTTGGTTGTATATATATATATGATATGGTATGTTTTGGCAAGTTTAATGATGAAATGTAAATATGCAAATGGTTATACTGAAATATGGTGAATATATGAATTGAAAATGTTAGGTTTTGATTTGGTATTTGGATAATTATAAGGTTGAATTATGAGACATATTATGTAGATGTTTTATGGCTAATAAAGCATGCTAATTTGGTATGTATTTGAATGTGTAAATGGTATTGATTTGAGTATTGAATTGATTATCATTGAAATGGTATGATTTGTCTATTGAATGATGTTGGTTGGCTGCCTAGTTATATCTTGTATAGGTATGGAAAAAAGGGTGAGAAATGTGGCTTGAAACATAGTCTATTTTCTTCCACATGGGCAGAGCACACGAGCGTGTGTCTCAGCCGTGTTTCATACATGGCCAGATAGCACGGTCGTGTGTCCCCTGATGATGCATTTAGAATCAAGTCAGTAAGCTCCACACGGCCTCACACATGGGCGTGTGACTAGCCATGTGGCATAAGTCAGTATACCCCATAGGTTTGGCACGGCCTGAACACGGGTGTGTGAGGCTATTTTGATATGGCACACTAGCATGTGGCCGGCCGTGTGACCTAAGTGAGTATACTCCCTAATTTTCACACGGCGGCCGACCGTGTGTTGCAAGTCTATATGTCCCGTAGTTTGCACACGGGGTAGGACACGGTCTGGGACACGGCCATGTGATCCCAATTTGAATGTCCACACGGCCCAAGACACAGGCGTGTCTGTTGGCCATGTGAGACGCACGGCCTGGCCATACGGGCGTGTGTCCCCTGTTTTGAAATTTTTTCTATGTTTTTCCTAAACATTCATATGTTACTGGTTTAGTTCCGAATGCATGTTTAAAGCTTCGTATGCTCGTTTAAAGGATGTTATAAGTATACATGAATGATATTCGTTGGAATTTGAGAAATGTATGAGAAATGAATCTTTTGAATTGTGTTATAAGTCTGGTTATGCCTCGTAACCCATTCCGGCTACGGATATAGGTTGGGGGTGTTACACCACAATTCTATTGAGCGAGTTATTATTTTATTTTTTATTTAGTGTGTACAGGATATTATTAAGGTAGTATTAAAGTTTCATTAAGAAATTTTGACGTTTGAATGATTAATTAAGTAAAAAGACTAAATCGTAAAAGGTGTAAAAGTTGAGTTCTAGGAGTTAAAAGGGCTACAATATTTTGAAAAGGAAATCAAATGGATTTAAATGGTAATTAAACCATTAGATGAATTAGTGGATAGTTATGGATATGGTTTTAATGAAATTATGATAAATTTTAAAGGTTAAAATGGTAAATGAGTAAATAAAGCTAAAATAACTAAGAAATTGTGTTCATCTTCTTCATTTTCACACTTCACCACCAAAAATCACCATTGAAGGATAGGGTTAGGTTCGGCCAAGCTCTATTTGGTGCATGTAAGTGATTTCAAGCCCCGTTTTTAATGTTTTTATGTTTTTGAGTCCGTTTTAGCTTAATCTAGTGAACTCAGGGATTAATTTACAAAATTGTTAAAGTTTGAGGGACTTTCCATGAATGTTTTTGAATGATTTTTGATGTTAGTAGATAGATTATGAATCTTGGTTGAAAAATAAACAAGTTTTGTTAAATGATTTTTGATAAAAATGGCAATTAGGGATTAACTTGTTAAAATGTGAAACTATAGGTTTTATTGTGACATGATGGTAAATATAAGTTATTTCATGGTCCCTTGTATATGTGATTAAGTTGGATTTAAGTTACAATGGTTAAATTGTAAGATATGGACTTAAGGACTAAATTGTGAAAAGTTAAAATGCTAGGGGCAAATTGGTAATTTTGCATAAATATGAAATGTGAATTAAATTGAGTACTAGAAGTATTTAATTGATTGAAATTTCCTATTTAGATTAAGATAAACCACGTTCAGATTTAGATTGAGGAAAAGCTAAAGCTTTGGATTAGTTCGATCTAACTTCTATGCCTTTAGTCATCAAGGTAAGTTCGTATGAACTGTATTCAGTTTAATGTTGTTTAAATTGAATGCTCATTGTGTTGTTTTAGTGGAAATCCATCAATATACAAATGTATCAATGCTATGATGAATTAACGGAAATAGAGTCCCGGTTGAACCTTAGGAATTCTTAGGGTACAAATGACATGTCATAAGGGATTTCATGTTTCGGGTGCTGGTCTTGAATGTCCTTTCAATGGCTAAAGTCCTTCATTTATTACGGATACTCCACAGCTCATGTAAGCAGCATCGTGTAGCTTACATTTCGACCCACAACTCGTGTGAGCAGGCCCATTTCACAGCTCGTGTGAGTAATGATGTAAAAGAAATGTTGTGGTTATATGTAAAGGCACACTTCATGTGAGCTTTCCTGAGTATCTGCTGAAATTCTATATGGTTCAACAGGCAAGAAAAGGGAACGGAACGGTAAGTATGAAATTGAAATGAATCATGACATTATGGTACATCGATGAAGCAAAATGTTATGTTTATACATTGTAAACCACATATCTTATGGTTGATTATATATATATATATATATATATCATGATCAAGGATACTAACTTGTGAGTTTTAAGATGTTGCATAGGCTCATACTAAGCTTATGGCATTGGTGTTGAGTTATGTTTAATCTATGAATTGTTTAATAGAAATAGTGAGTTGTGCTTAAGTTTATACGAGCTTACTAAGCCCCGTTGCTTACGTAGTTTTCTTTCCTTTGTTTTATAAATCATCGGGAGCTTGATTTGGTTGGAAACTTGTTAGAGACCTATCACACTATCGAGCAGTTGATTCGGTATTTTTTGAGCATTTTGGCCAAGGTTTATAATGGCTTGTATAGGGTGGTTATAATTGTGTTTTGATGAATATGTAAATGGTAATTTGGTATGTTTGTGCCTTTATGTTTATATATGGTTGATGGACTTATAATACTTGTTTAGGTAAGCCCTTTTGGTCACTTTGTGGTGATTGATGTATATGGCATTTTGGGTATAAGATGTTGGTATAGAAATGGTCATTTATAGTGTGTTTTAGGCATATAATAGAATGAGGTATTTATGCATGGAAGTAGGTAAGGTTATCATGTTTAGGTAAGTGATGTTTGGATATAATTGTGGTGCATCTGAAGGGCATATTGGTTAGTTGAATTAGGGCCTTTCAAATGGTAACTTTATGTATGTTTGAATGGTGTTTATGTCCTTTGGAAGTGTGCACAATTGAAATGAATGTTTATGCATAGTTAGGTAAGAAATGTCTTGATTACAGGTAAATTTTGGGTTCACACAGCTCGACACACGGGCATGTAACACAGCTGTGTGAGGCACACAACCTGGCAACACGGTCGTGTGTCATCGAAGAGTTCCTTTGTATTCGAGTCAGCGAGTTACACGACTTAACACATAACCTAGCACACGGGCGTGTGGGACAACTCAGAGAGTTACACGGCCTGGCACACGGGCGTGTGACACGGCCATGTGACCCTACTCAGAGAGTTACACGTGTGAGGACACAGGCTAAGACACATCCGTGTGTCCCTTGTTCGAATGTTACACGACCTGAAGTGATTCCACACGGCCTAGCCAGACGGCCGTGTGACCCCTATTTTTAAATTTTGCTACTTTTTTCCTAAATTTCCTGTTTTGATTCAAAATAGTCCCAAATTGTTCCTAAGCTATTTTTAGGGCATCAAGGCTCAATTTAGGGATGAAATGTATGAGAATGAATGGTTTATGATATATTTAAATTACTGAATGTTATGATGTTTTAAGGTTTCTAGTTGATCGGTAATATTCTGTAACCCTAATTCGGCGACAAATATAGGTTTAGGGTGTTACAGTAACTAATTATACTTACTGTATACTCTGCTATCTCAATTGTTAATGTATTACAGGTAGGTCAAAGACAGGTTTAACAAGCGCTTGAAGCACTCTGAAGATTGGAAATTTGGGAAATAAGTTCAACGTTGCGATATAGACAATTTTGTGTCACAACATCGTGATCAAAAATGAAAAAATTCAAAAATCAACTCGATGTCACGATATCACTAACCTGTGTCATGACATAGAAGACAGTTTCACAGAATTTCAAAACTACAAGGTGTGTCATGACATCAAATCCCAGTTTCGCGACATGAAGTAGTCTGCTAGGGATGTTGATAAACCGTAAAAGTAACATATTTTAATCCCACATTTAGGATGCTTTTGGATGAATTATACCTTATTTTATGTAATTTGGTGCTCTAATTCCTTTCTTTTCATGATATATACTCAGGAAAGCACCAGGGGATGAAAAGAACGCAAAACGGGTTTAAAATGGGACAAATGGGCCAAAGCATGAAATCGACACGGCCTGGACCAAAGATCACACGGCCGTGCCTCCTTAAAGATCTCGAACACGGCCTGGACCACGATTTACACAGTCGTGCCTCATCAACGAAGTCCACACGGCCTGGCCACGATTCACACGGGCGTGTGCCATGGCCGTGTCCCTGCCGCGGCCAAGAGGAGTTTTACTCGGATTTGGATGCTTGGAGGCAAAGAAATATATTCCAAAGCCTATTCAAACACCCTAGTAGGAACTCTACTTGAATTAGGATACTTTGGGGCCAAGTAAGGCATCTCGAAGTCTATATAAACACCTAAGGGGGCAACTTGTCAGGGGAGTTCGGCAGAAGCCTCTGCCAGGGCTTTCGTCTAGGGGCGTCGTGCTAGGCCAGAGAAGGCAGATTTGTGGGGATTCACTCAGGGATAGCCAGTTGATCCATCTCGAGAAGCCGGAATTCTACTCAAGACGGGGGATCTCCTCTTCAATTCCTTCAGGGGGTTTTAGGGATTTCTTATGTTTTGTTTTATCTTTTCTCTTGAGATGTTTTCCTTTATTGTTATGAACTAAACCCTTGGGATACCCGAAGGGGATGAAACCTATGATGAATCTTGTTATTTGATTATTTGAATTATATGATAAATACTTAGTTTGTTCTTAATTATGTGAGCTTAATCCAAATTTAATGTGCTTAGGTGGAGGAGGAATAGACCCTGCCTAAGAGTAGATCCAACATAATTAAGCAGAGTTGATCGCACGCCTAGAGATAGGGTGACGAGATTTTCCCGGATTAGGGTGAAACCTAATATGGGAATCCATAGATCGATTTCTTCGCTATTCTAGGGGTTATTATAAGAGAACGAGAGTTCCACTAATTAACCTAGGGTTAGACGTTATTCGCCTCGAGAGAGGGTTTAATATACGTTAGGGAGTCTTACGGATCAAACTAAGTGAATAAATCGTATGGTTCAGTGTTAGATAACAAGTGAAGTCTAGGTGGATTCTTCCTAGGGTATCGTCCAAATCAACTGAGTTTTTCCCAAGTTATTTTCCAAATTCATTCTTCTTTGTCTTAGAGTCTTTAGTTTAGTAGTTAATTAATTTAGATTAATAAACAACTTCACTTATTTTAGGCTAAATAATAAAAAGAAAGTTAGTATTAGTACTTTTAGTTCCTTTGGGTTCGACAATCCGGTCTTGCCTACACTATACTACTGTTCGATAGGTGCACTTGCCTTTAATCGTTGTCAGAGTTAGTTTCCAGGTTCGATCATTCTTTTATAAATTTTAAAACTCTGATTCACAGCGATCAAGTTTTTGGCGCTGTTGCCGAGGAACTAAAATATTAAGAAAGCTCTATTTTATTACTTTAGCCATTTTTTTATTGCAAGTTATTTTCATTATTATTTTTATTTTTATTTTTATTATTTTTATTTTTATTTTTATTTTTATTTTTATTTTTACTTTGCTAATTTTTCCTCCATTTGCTTTTGGCAGATAATTTTAGTTTTTAGAGAAGATGGCACTGAATAATTATCAGTGGCAAGCGATGAGGACAATTCCTACTAAAGCAGCCAGTGCCTTCAACCTTGACGTGGTCACCAGGTTATCTAATCAGCTAGAGATGATGAATAAAAAGTTTGATAATTTGTGTTCTTCGCAGATACATCCAGTTATGCAGTACGAAACAAGCGGAGGCGTGGCGAATCCTGAGTACCCACCCTACGGATATGGCATGGAGAACGAACAAGTCCACTATGTGGGTAACTATTCTAGACCTCAAAATAATTTTTATGATAACACTTATAATGCAGGTTGTAGGTACCATCCCAATTTCTCATGGGATGACCAAAGTAGCCAAAGGTCGGAACTTCCTCCAAACTTTCAACAACCACCTCACCAACAGGAAGAGGAGTTGAACCTTGAAGAGATGCTGACAAAATTCATGGCAGCTATAGATAACCGTCTCCAAAAAAATGAGACAACACTTAATGACCAACAAGCATCGATCAAAGGGATCGAGAGCCAAGTTGGGGAACTTCTTGAGTCGGTTTGGGAACTTACTAAGTCGGTTATACAACTTGCTAAGTCGATCTCGTAACTACCACAAGGAAGCTTGCCAAGCAATCATCAAACTAACCCGAGTGAGCAAAATCAAACCATTTACGATAGTGAAGGGTTAGACGAACCAAACTCAAGGGAAGAACTCGTGGTAAGTGAAGGTAAGGTTGAAGTGTGCCATGATGTACCAAACCGCAATTACAGAGTACCAACCTCGTGTGCCATATCCCGATGCAACAAAGAAAGACCACACAGAGGAAGAAGTCGGTGAACTCACACTTCGTGTAGACGATGAAACAATCACTCTTCAAGCTCTTGACTCGGCTAGGACATCGAGTAATAAAGGTACGAACGTTAATTTTATTGATAACCATTTGGTTCAACCTTCTTTACAGAAGCATCACGAAATCACCTAGGTGAGCTAGATCTTAGACCTCGTACCCATAAAGAAATAATTCATGAAGAACTAAGGCTTCGGTCGATGAACTAGACGCAGTGGAAAACACACTTTAGAGAGAAACTAGGAATACACGAAGTGAAACCGAAGAAACCCTGACGACAGTGATAGGAACAACAAATCACTTCAAAATAGGGGATCGTGTATTGTTGAATAAGGAAGACCCTCGAATCGCCAATTCGGACCTCAAGACAAATGAAGAAATCACTTTTGAGGTACTTGATGTCTTCCTATACGGGCCAGTCGAGGTAAGCAATCCTAAATTCAGTACTTTTGAGGTAAACACTACTCGACTTAAATTTTATATCAAAAATCGAGTTGATCGCATGAGGAAGGATTTTCACCTCCTCAAACCACCTTGACCATACGAATGAGAAGTAAAGTCTAGCTTAAGACTATAAACGAGCACTTCTCGGGAGGCAACCCGAGCACTAACTGTAACGACCTGAATTTGGGCCTAGTAGAATTGGGCCTATTGGGCCTTGGGCGTAGTAGCGTTTAAAATTTTTTTTGAGAACAAGAGAACGGCTTGTTGGACCTATTAGGTGAGTGATTTTGGAAGGTTAGGGGGCTTCTATGAAGTCCCGGGATTAAACTTGAGCTTTAGGAGAATTTTGGTTTTAGGTGAAAAAAACCCTGGGAGTTGGTATGTAGGCTTTAAGAATAAAATGTGGAGAAAAATGACACAAGTGGAGGTGTGGTGTAGTGGCAAAGTGACGCCACTTAGAGGCAAGGGAGTGACGCCACAAGGAAGGAAGGAGGTCCAAGGTTCAAGTCTTGGCTCTTGCGTTTTGGTTTCCATTTTAAATGGACTTTAGAATTTGGCTATAGATTTATATTTAGTTGCGCATGGTTTAAGACACAAGAGGAGCTTGTGGCTTGGTCGCAAGTGGCGTGTTGAACTATTGAAGGAGCACAGGTTCGAATCTCATGAAAAGCAAGGAAGTATTTATTTTGCGAATTGGACTGGCAAGAGTTTGAGTTGGATTTAAACTCTCTTGTGAAGGATCCCACATCGGAAAGATACAAAGAAGGAAGGTGAGACGCTAGCTATATATAGAGCATTCTATGATAGGAGGAAGGATACCTGGTTGGCGTTTGGGCATAGGAGCATTCGGAGCGCGGATTAGCTTCAGATTCCTATCAGGTGTGTAACTCTCTCTACTCTAGTTGTAGAGCGGCAAATGCCGAAGTGCCGGTCACGGCAATAGTAGCCACACGAGCGTGTGAACGCACGTGTGGGGCTTCGACGCGATAGTTGAGGCCATCAGTAGTATTCTAGTGGGTTGAGGCTGCTTGGGCCACGATGGGCTGAAGTGGGCCCAATGGGCCCGTGGGCCCAATTGAATAAAATTTATGATGGTGTAGTATATAGTGAACTAGACTAGGTGAATCTCATATACGTGGCTAGATTTGTGTTAGGTGGGCCACACGAGCGTATGGGCCCGAATGGGCCGAAATCGGGTTTTAGGCCCAATAGTCCGGTACGACCGGAAATGGTAGTTGAGTCGCCTGAGGCGACATCAGGCCTTTGGAAAGGCCATTGCAGGTGCGAAATTACTGAAATACCTTTGGTTTGCAAAATTACTAAAATACCCTTGGTTTACAAAATTACTAAAATACCTTTGGTTTACAAAATTACTAAAATACCCTTGGTTTACAAAATTACCGAAATACCCCTGGTTTGTGAAATTACCGAAATACCCCCGGTTTGCAAAATTACCGAAATACCCCCGGTTTGTAAAATTACTGAAATACCCCTGGTTTGTAAAATTACCAAAATACCGCCGATTTGTGAAATTACTGAAATACCCTCGATTTGCAATATTATCGAAATACCCTCGATTTGCAAAATTACGGAAATACCCTCGATTTGTGAAATTACTGAAATACCTCGATTTGCGAAATTACCAAAATACCCTCGGTTAGTGAAATTACCGAAATACCCCCGGTTTGTGAAATTATCAAAATACCTCCGGTTTGCAAAATTAGCGAAATACCCTCGATTTACGAAATTACTGAAATACCCTCAGTTTACGAAATTACCGTTTTACCCCTAAACAACAAAATGACCGTTGTACCCTCGTGGTAGTACTAGCGTTGTATGTGTTAATTGTACGATTGATTATGTTTGAGATGCGTTGCATACATGGATTGGTTATGAGTAGAATTACCGAACTAACCTTGTAGGGTAGAATTATCGAAATACCCTTATAGGGTAAAATGACTGATTTGCCCTTGTAGGTAAATGATCGACTTGTGCAATGAGTGGACTAATTTGGCTGTGGTTGTATGACCGATATGTTTGTTATTACATGTTTAAATAATTGTTATTGAGCATGGCCATTTTGCATACACGCAGTAATGATTGAGCATGACATACACGACATATTGCATGGGGTTGGGATTATTAATACGGAGGAAGTGCTAATAGGATCGCATGGTCGCTGACGATCGTGGATCCACCGAAGGCTTTATAGCCACCGCAGTGAGCACTTAGCCACCGAGCGACCATGCTGCTACCGATAATGTTACTTGAGGCGCTCGTAGTCGTAATTATGGGCTTTGTACCAATACCAAGGCTCTGTGCGATATTATGGCTTTGTGCCAATCGTATTTACCGTGGCTATGTGCCTAACTTATATATCGATGACTCTGGGTCGATCATATTTACCCAAGGTCGTGCCGATTATATTACCACATCACTGATGGCTATGTGCCAAATATAATACTGATCCACCGATGGCTTTGTGCCAATTGTAATACCGCTCATCAAGGCTTTTTAGCCACCGAAAGCGACTATCTTTGCACCGATAAGTTAGTGCATAACCGATGCTACATAAGGAGTGTAGGGATGGGTGGGTCGATTAAATCCCACAGAGTGTAGGGTTGGACGGAGACGGAGTGCGGGGTTGGTATGGGCATTAACGCATTGCATATCCGGATTATATTATCGGGATAGGCTTAGCCCCCGATTTATATGTATGACATGTGACATTTGACTTGGGTTAAGGCCCAACCGAGGCTATTTTGGGCTAATGCCCAATTGCCACCGTTTCTTTAATGGGCTTGGGCCCGAATTGTTTTGATGCATGTTCTTACAGATTTTGTTCGTAGAGGAATTGCACACCGAGTTTTCGTAAACTCACCCCTCTTTTTAATTTTTCTTAGGTAATCCTCGGTAGAAGCGTTCAACGTCTTTGGAGGACTCGGAGGTGGCCACACTACGAGCAGTTTTGGACTTTAGTATTTTACTTATTTTTAACTTGGGTTAATATTTTGTAATAAGGCCGCTTTAACTTTAAATTTGGTATTTTATTTGGTTTAGCTTTTAATATGATACTGCCTATTATTCTTAAATGTTTAATACGGGATTTTCCTAAACCCTTAATAACTGTTTTCCAAAATGTTAACAAAAGGATAACAAGCAAATACATATTTAAACTCGAAATTTTTAACAAACGCGAAATTTTTAAACAACCCTTTTATGTGACATGCCGGATCTGGTCGTAACGTTTTGACCGAGTTTGGGGTGTTACAATTATGGTATCAGAGCCAGGTTGCAAAACTCGGCTGTGGATTGGGTTTTCAAAATTGAATTTCTGAAAGTATTGTTTCAAAAAGGCTTGAAAATATTTAAAGTTCTGAAATTGTATTGACCGAATTTTGAAAGTGTGGTACACCGAGTCTCCGGCGCCGAATCTGTAAGTTTCCTGACCTTATACTCTGTTATGTGCTGTAACGACTGTATTTTTGGTATTTATTTTGTATGTGTTTTTTTTGGATGTGATGTTTGGATATAGAAATTGGTTGCGTATAAGATATCTGTCTACTTTAATGGTTAGGTGTTTTGAGTATGTGTAGGGAGTTCCAAATTCTAGTTAAAATGTGATATGGGTATTAGAATCAGAGTACGCAGCGGTAGCGTAGTGGGGTAGTTGTTACACGACTACCCTGTTAGCTGAAAATTTCGGGGACGAAATTTCTTTAAGGGGGTAGATTTGTAACGACCTGAATTTGGGCCTAGTAGAATTGGGCCCATTGGGCCTTGGGCGTAGTAGCGTTTAAAATTTTTTTTTTTGAGAACAAGAGAACGGCTTGTTGGACCTATTAGGTGAGTGATTTTGGAAGGTTAGGGGGCTTCTATGAAGTCTCGGGATTAAACTTGAGCTTTAGGAAAATTTTGGTTTTAGGTGAAAAAACCCTGGGAGTTGGTATGTAGGCTTTAAGAATAAAATGTGGAGAAAAATGACACAAGTGGAGGTGTGGTGTAGTGGCAAAGTGACGCCACTTAGAGGCAAGGGAGTGACGCCACAAGGAAGGAAGGAGGTCCAAGGTTCAAGTCTTGGCTCTTGCGTTTTGGTTTTCTTTTTAAATGGACTTTAGAATTTGGCTATAGATTTATATTTAGTTGCGCATGGTTTAAGACACAAGAGGAGCTTGTGGCTTGGTGGCAAGTGGCGTGTTGAACAATTGAAGGGAGCCTGGGTTCGAATCTCATGAAAAGCAAGGGAGTATTTATTTTGCGAATTGGACGGCAAGAGTTTGAGTTGGATTTAAACTCTACTGACGAAGGGATCCCACATCGGAAAGATACAAAGAAGGAAGGTGAGAAGCTAGCTATATATATAGAGCATTCTATGATAGGAGGAAGGATACCTTGTTGACGTTGGGCATAGGAGCATTCGGAGCGCGGATTAGCTTCAGATTCCTATCAGGTGTGTAACTCTCTCTACTCTAGTTGTATAGTGGCAAATGCCGAAGTGCCGGTCACGGCAATAGTAGCCACACGAGCGTGCGAATGCACGTGTGGGGCTTCGACGCGATAGTTGAGGCCATCAGTAGTATTCTTGTGGGTTGAGGCTGCTTGGGCCACGATGGGCTGAAGTGGGCCCAATGGGCCCGTGGGCCTAATTGAATAAAATGTATGATGGTGTAGTATATAGTGAACTAGACTAGGTGAATCTCATATACGTGGCTAGATTTGTGTTAGGTGGGCCACACGACCGTGTGGGCCCGAATGGGCCGAAATCGGGTTTGAGGCCCAATAGTCCGGTACGACCGAAAATGGTTGTTGAGTCGCTCGAGGCGACATCAGGCCTTTGGAAAGGCCATTGCAGTCTTGAATTACCAAATACCTTTGGTTTACAAAATTACTAAAATACCCTTGGTTTACAAAATTACTGAAATACCTTTGGTTTACAAAATTACTAAAATACCCTTGGTTTACAAAATTACCAAAATACCCTTGGTTTACAAAATTACCGAAATACCCCTGGTTTGCGAAATTACCGAAATACCCCCGGTTTGCAAAATTACCGAAATACCCTCGATTTGCAAAATTACTGAAATACCCCTGGTTTATAAAATTACCAAAATACCCCCGATTTGTGAAATTACCGAAATACCCTCGATTTGCAAAATTATCGAAATACCCCCGATTTGCAAAATTACGAAAATACTCTTAATTTGTGAAATTACTGAAATACCTCGATTTACGAAATTACCAAAATACCCCCGGTTAGCGAAATTATCAAAATACCCCCGGTTTGTGAAATTATCGAAATACCCCCGGTTTGAAAAATTAGCGAAATACCCCCGATTTGCAAAATTACTGAAATACCCTCAGTTTGTGAAATTACCGTTTTACCCCTAAACGATAAAATGACCGTTGTACCCTCGTGTTAGTAGTAGCATTGTATGTGTTAATTGTACGATTGATTATGTTTGAGATGCGTTGCATACATGGATTGGTTATGAGTAGAATTACCGAACTAACCCTGTAGGGTAGAATTACCGAAATACCCTTATAGGGTAAAATGACTGATTTGCCCTTGTAGGTAAATGATCGACTTGTGCAATGAGTGGACTAATTTGGTTGTGGTTGTATGACTGATATGCTTTTATTACATGTTTAAATAATTGTTACTGAGCATGGCCATTTTGCATACACGTGTAATGATTGAGCATGACATACACGACATATTGCATGGGGTTGGGATTATTAATACGGAGGAAGTGCTAATAGGATCGCATGGTCGCTTGACGACTGTGGATCCACCGAAGGCTTTATAGCCACCGCAGGATTTTTATCCACCGAGCAGCCATGCTGCACCGATAATGTTATTGAGGGCTATGTGCCATTAATATGGCTTCGTGCCGTAATTATGGGCTTTGTGCCAATACCGAAGGCTCTATGCCGATATTATGGCTTTGTGCCAATCGTATTTACGGTGGCTATATGCCTAACTTATATATCGATGACTCTGTGTCGATCATATTTACCCAAGGCTGTGTGCCGATTATATTACCGTCGCTGATAGCTATGTGCCAAATATAATACAGTCACTGATAGCTTTGTGCCAATTGTAATACCGCTATTGAAGGCTTTTTAGCCACCGAGCAGCTATGCTGCACCGATAAGTTAGTGCCGCAACCGGTGCTACATAAGGAGTGTAGGGATGGGTGGGTCGATTAAATCCCCACAGGAGTGTAGGGTTGGATAGGAGACGGAGTGCAGGGTTGGTATGGGCATTAACGCATTGCATATCTGGATTATATTACTGAGATGGGCTTAGGCCCCGATTTATATGTATGACATGTGACATTTGACTTGGGTTAAGGCCCAACCGAGGCTATTTTGGGCTAATGCCCAATTACCACCGTTACTTTAATGGGCTTGGGCCCGAATTGTTTTGATGCATGTTCTTACAGATTTTGTTCGTAAGGGGAATTGCACACTGAGTTTTCGTAAACTCACCCCCTCTTTTTAATTTTTCTTAGGTAATCCTCAGTAGGCGGTTGAACGTACTGGAGGACTCGGAGGTGGCCACACTACGAGTAGTTTTAGACTTTAGTATTTTACTTATTTTTAACTTGGGTTAATATTTTGTAATAAGGCCGCTTTAACTTTAAATTTGGTATTTTATTTGGTTTAGCTTTTAATATGATACTGCCTATTATTCTTAAATGTTTAATACGGGATTTTCCTAAACCCTTAATAACTGTTTTCCAAAATGTTAACAAAAGGATAACAAGCGAATACATAATTAAACTCGAAATTTTTAACAAACGCAAAATTTTTAAACACCCCTTTTATGTGATATGCCGGATCTGGTCGTAACGTTTTGACCGGGTTTGGGGTGTTACAATTATGGTATCAGAGCCAGGTTACAAAACTCGGCTGTGGATTGGGTTTTCAAAATTGAATTTTTGAAAGTATTGTTTCAAAAAGGCCTGAAAATATTTAAAGTTCTGAAATTATATTGACCGATTTTTGAAAGTGTGGTACACCGAGTCTCCATCTCCGAATCCATAAGTTTCCTGACCTTATACTCTGTTATGTGCTGTAACGACTGTATTTTTGGTATTTATTTTGTATGTGTTTTGTTTGGATGTGATGTTTGGATATAGAAATTGGTTGCGTATAAGATATCTGTCTGCTTTAATGGTTAGGTGTTTTGAGTATGTGTAGGGAGTTCCAAATTCTAGTTAAAATGTGATATGGGTATTAGAATCAGAGTACGCAGCGGTAGCGTAGTGGGGTAGTTGTTACACAACTACCCTGTTAGCTGGAAATTTCGGGGACGAAATTTCTTTAAGGGGGTAGATTTGTAACGACCTGAATTTGGGCCTAGTAGAATTGGGCCCATTGGGCCTTGGGCGTAGGCGCGTTTAAAAATTTTTTTGAGAACAAGAGAACGGCTTGTTGGACCTATTAGGTGAGTGATTTTGGAAGGTTAGGGGGCTTCTATGAAGTCCTGGGATTAAACTTGAGTTTTAGGAAAATTTTGGTTTTAGGTGAAAAAAACCCTGGGAGTTGGTATGTAGGCTTTAAGAATAAAATGTGGAGAAAAATGACACAAGTGGAGGTGTGGTGTAGTGGCAAAGTGACGCCACTTAGAGGCAAGGGAGTGACGCCACAAGGAAGGAAGGAGGTCCAAGATTCAAGTCTTGGCTCTTGCGTTTTGGTTTTCTTTTTAAATGGACTTTAGAATTTGGCTATAGATTTATATTTAGTTGCGCATGGTTTAAGACACAAGAGGAGCTTGTGGCTTGGTGGCAAGTGGCGTGTTGAACTATTGAAGGGAGCTTGGGTTCGAATCTCATGAAAAGCAAGGGAGTATTTATTTTGCGAATTGGACGGCAATTGTTTTTGTTGGATTTAAACTCTACTGACGAAGGGATCCCACATCGGAAAGATACAAAGAAGGAAGGTGAGAAGCTAGCTATATATAGAGTATTCTATGATAGGAGGAAGGATACCTTGTTGGCGTTGGGCATAGGAGCATTCGGAGCGCGGATTAGCTTCAGATTCCTATCAGGTCTGTAACTCTCTCTACTCTAGTTGTAGAGCGGCAAATGCCGAAGTGCCGGTCACGGCAATAGTAGCCACACGAGCGTGCGAATACACGTGTGGGGCTTCGACGCGATAGTTGAGGCCATCAGTAGTATTCTTGTGGGTTGAGGCTGCTTGGGCCACGATGGGCTGAAGTGGGCCCAATGGGCCCGTGGGCCTAATTGAATAAAATGTATGATGGTGTAGTATATAGTGAACTAGACTAGGTGAATCTCATATACGTGGCTAGATTTGTGTTAGGTGGGCCACACGACCGTGTGGGCCCGAATGGGCCGAAATCAGGTTTTAGGCCCAATAGTCCTGCAGACGACCGAATGGTAGTTGAGTCGCTCGGCGACATCGTGCCTTTGGAAAGGCCATTGCAGTCTTGAAATTACTGAAATACCTTTGGTTTACAAAATTACTAAAATACCCTTGGTTTACAAAATTACTAAAATACCTTTGGTTTACAAAATTACTAAAATACCCTTGGTTTACAAAATTACTGAAATACCCTTGGTTTACAAAATTACTGAAATACCCCTGGTTTGTGAAATTACCGAAATACCACCGGTTTGAAAAATTACCGAAATACCCCCGGTTTATAAAATTACTGAAATACCCCTGGTTTGTAAAATTACCGAAATACCCCCGGTTTGTGAAATTATCGAAATACCCTTGGTTTGCAAAATTATTGAAATACCCCTGATTTGCAAAATTACGGAAATACCATCGATTTGTGAAATTACTGAAATACCCCGATTTATGAAATTACCAAAATACCCCCGGTTAGCGAAATTATCAAAATACCCCCGGTTTACGAAATTACCGAAATACCCCCAGTTTGCGAAATTAGCGAAATACCCCCGATTTGTGAAATTACTAAAATACCATCAGTTTGCGAAATTACCGTTTTGCCCTTAAACGATAAAATGACCGTTGTACCCTCGTGGTAGTACTAGCGTTGTATGTGTTAATTGTACGATTGATTATGTTTGAGATGCGTTGCATACATGGATTGGTTATGAGTAGAATTATCGAACTACCTATGTAGGGTAGAATTACCGAAATACCCTTATAGGGTAAAATGACTGATTTGCCCTTGTAGGTAAATGATCGACTTGTGTAATGAGTGGACTAATTTGGCTGTGGTTGTATGACTGATATGCTTTTATTACATGTTTAAATAATTGTTACTGAGCATGGCCATTTTGTATACACGTGTAATGATTGAGCATGACATACACGACATATTGCATGGGATTGGGATTATTAATACGGAGGAAGTGCTAATAGGATCGCATGGTCGCTGACGATCGTGGATCCACCAAGGCTTTATAGCCACCGCAGTTTTTTAGCCACCGAGCAGCCATGCTGCACCGATAATGTTACTGAGGGCTGTGTGCCATTAATATGGATTCGTGTCGTAATTATGGGCTTTGTGCCAATACCGAAGGCTCTGTGCCGATATTATGGCTTTGTGCCAATCGTATTTACCGTGGCTATGTGCCTAACTTATATATCGATGACTCGGTGTCGATCATATTTACCCAAGGCTGTGTGCCGATTATATTACCGTCATTGATGGCTATGTGCCAAATATAATACAACACACGATGGCTTTGTGCCAATTGTAATACCGCCATCAAGGCTTTTTAGCCACCGAGCGGCTATCTTTGCCGCACCGATAAGTTAGTGCCGCAACCGGTGCTGCATAAGGAGTGTAGGGATGGGTGGGTCGATTAAATCCCCACAGGAGTGTAGGGTTGGACAGGAGACGGAGTGCAGGGTTGGTATGGGCATTAACGCATTGCATATCTGGATTATATTACTGGGATGGGCTTAGGCCCCGATTTATATGTATGACATGTGACATTTGACTTGGGTTAAGGCCCAACTGAGGCTATTTTGGGCTAATGCCCAATTGCCACCGTTACTTTAATGGGCTTGGGCCCGAATTATTTTGATGCATGCTCTTACAGATTTTGTTCGTAAGGGGAATTGCACACTGAGTTTTTGTAAACTCACCCGCTCTTTTTAATTTTTCTTAGGTAATCCTCAGTAGGCGGTTCAACGTACTGGAGGACTCGGAGGTGGCCACACTACGAGCAGTTTTGGACTTTAGTATTTTACTTATTTTTAACTTGGGTTAATATTTTGTAATAGCCGCTTTAACTTTAAATTTGGTATTTTATTTGGTTTAGCTTTTAATATGATAATGCCTATTATTCTTAAATGTTTAATACGGGATTTTTCTAAACCCTTAATAACCGTTTTCCAAAATGTTAACAAAAGGATAACAAGCGAATTCATAATTAAACTCGAAATTTTTAACAAACGCGAAATTTTTAAACAACCCTTTTATGTGACATGCCGAATCTGGTCGTAATGTTTTGAGCGGGTTTGGGGTGTTACACTAACCCTATTAATTTTTACATTTTTTATTTTACTTTTATTTTTCATTTTAGCACCTAACCATAAACTAACCAAAGTACAGATTTCCATGCTCACACGGCCTTGCACACGGCCGTGGCCGTGGCCGTGTGGAAGCCAGAAGGACAAACCACGGACGTGCTAGTAACCGTGCATGACAAAGAATGTGTAACACCCCAAACCTGGCCCATATGCCACGGCCGAATTTAGAATGCCACTGCGGAAAACGTTTGAAAAATATTTTGACTTAGAGTGAAAACATAAAAATTTATTGTCTTAAATAAAACATTGTATATTTATAAATCCAAATAAAATCAAGTTGTTACAAATCCTTCGATTTATAATTTTAACATATATCTTTAAGATATGAGTTGCTAAAAATAAAACATATCCAAATAATAAAAATTGTCAATCCACTTTAAAACATAATAATAAACTTCAAAACCTTTTAAGTGGCCCTTATTACAATAACCAAATATTCGCAAATTCTCAAAATATGTATAATATATATAAAATAAGGAAAATAACTTCTGCATGGGCCACCTCGTATCCACTCCAACTCGGTCCAAGCTTTATGCATCACCTGTAAGGTTTGAGAAAATTGGGTGAGTCACACAGACTCAAGTGCATAGTTATTACACATGTCCCCACATATGGGCTTGGCCCATATCCACACATCCACATGCAAAATTATGCAAAATGAAGCCCAACCCAACCTAGTTCCATCCATTACACCAACCTCGGCACACCTCGCCGCCCAAGGCCGTGGCTAATCCACCGATCACCTAAGTGATCCCACATAACTTACCTCGCGCAGACTTGTCGCTCAAGGCCGTGGCTAAGCCACCGATCACATAAGTGATCCCACATATCAATTAATCCACGGTGATGCACACGACTATCAACCGCCGAGATGGGCACCTAGCCAACACCTCCCTTGATGAAGCACATAGCTAACATCAAGCGCCAATGTAGCACAAGGCTAACATCGCACCACGTGCATATAAAGTACACCCTTTCCTTCGATAGTCACATCCCAAGTCCCATGTATCATGCCACAATATCATAAAAATAAGCATACATCACATGCTATCACGTTTTCAAACATAGATCATATGTAAATTAACATCATAAAATACTAACCTTGTTAATCGATTATTCAACATGGGTATCCATCATTTTAGCCATTATTGCTTTACCGTACACATCTTACGCATATACATAATAACACATATAAATAATCAAGAAACAAAGTCATGATAACTACACACCTTTTTGGCACGCTTTACTCAATCCCAAACTCTCTTATTCCAAATGATTTGTTCCTAAGAACCAAAGTCGAAATCGGTCATCACTTAAACTCATACAATGGCCTATGGCCGAATACTACAAATCACCTACTTTGCTTAACTAAATCCCAATCACCACATAACACTTACCTTGATGAATTAAATTCTTACAATCCACCTTAAGGCTCCTTACCGTTGGCTACACAAAAGAAACACAATATTATGACTCTACATACATTTGGCCATCCCTTAGAAACCAAGGCCAACCATTGGTTTCGGCATACTAAATGAAGAAGAAGAGAATTCGATTGCTAAGAAAATACTTACTATACTCAAACCGATTGGAAGATTGATGAAAACGAATGTCGACACCTCCCCTAAAGGCTCTAAAAGATTCTGCAAGAACTCCCAAATGGAGATGGGATAATCTGCTAACACAAAATAGGTATAGAAAAGAAGAAAAGAAGTGTAGATGAAAGTTAGGAGAATTTGGCAATGAAGAACAAAGGTGGAGAGGTTTCTGCTTTTGTTGCAAATGAGAGGATGGGTTTCATTTTTAGGAAGTGAATGGAAGGAAAATAAGTTACAAAAGAAAAAGATGCACAAAATGACTTCCAACTTTCGGCTAAGAGGAGAAAAAGATTAGAGAGAAACACAAAATAGCCAAAAGAAAGATGTGCTTATCTAGCTCTTAATTCTACCAAAAACTAGCACCATACCATACCAAAAGCTAACCAAAAATTTCGGCCATCCCCCCTAACCCCTAATACTGTCCAAGTTCATGAACTCCAAAGCCAAAGTTTTCCACACAAAACTTTCCATAGCAATAACCTTACATTATGCCTTGTGTTCCCTCATCATTCCTTAATCAAAAATAATTCTTTTCCCCAAATTCAAGCTTACCTAAACTACTAACCATCTTGCCATAAAAATTGGTCCTCCTTATCCATAATGCCGTCCACATTCATGGACAAGTTGGTCATGCCAAACTTTCCAAAACCTCATCCCTTAATCCAAGCCTTATGTCCCCTTATCATACCATAACACCTTGATTCCCTACCTTAACTATCAACTTGCCTTTTTTTTCCATTAGTCTACTATCCATAAATGATAAAGTACAACCTTATCTTAATTAGAGTTGACCAACACATGCCATACAATGCAAAAATAAAAGTCACCTTATTGTCATCCATGGGATTCGAACCTCTTCCCTCATACAATTACTCATGTGCCAACACCACTTTACTACTTGCTCACTTATGCTAACATTAAACACTTAAATTAACTTAAGCATCATAATCACTTGATCCACTTCACTAAATTCTCCATACTAAAAATTATTCTAAACCAATTAATTCCAAGCCTTCACAAGACTATATTAAGCATACAATAAAATCATACCTGAATTAACTCAAGCAACAATATGATACTCAAATTTTTCCTAAAGCCCAAGGCCCAATCGGCCCAATCCTATTAAGCCCAATTTCAGGATGTTACAATTCTACCCTCCTAAAAATAATTTCATCCTCGAAATTACTTACTAACGAACAATCGTACATCCTATCTCACCACACTATGCTCTTGCTGCGCACTCTGATCTTAATAAAACCAATATACTTTCTAAGTACAGTCTCCAAGTTCACACTCAAGGTTCTAGATACTTCACTAGCGATGGTTCCGACACACCCATTTTGCTTCTACCGCCCCACTACAACCACGCCCCTAGAACTCATATCTAACATCGTGATTTAACTGATTAAGAAGTTTTATGCATTGATACTTTTGTTCCACTTGTTTATGCGCGAACTATTTTATGAAACAAAGTTTTCGTAAGTTGTTCTTTCGATCAATCAAAATTTCTAGTTCAAGTTCACTATTCTAATTCGTAGAATCACACTCACATTCATCCACAACATTCAACACATCATTATAGGTATTTCGACCATTCCCGACCCAGTGGGTAATTTCGTCATTTTTCCTACAAGGGTATTTTCAGTAATAAATTGAGGTCAACTCAAAATAATCTTTACAAATCAAAGGCATTCCAAAATATACAAATCTCGGTTATTTTGAAAATTCTTCCAAATCAATGGTATTGCAAAAATTTGAAATCGGGTTATTTTGTAAATTTTCCAAATCAAGGTATCTTAGCATTTTGCAAAACAGGGTTTTTGGTATTTTGTAAAGTAAGAATATTTTCATAAAAGTCAAGGGTAACATGGTAATTTTATAAACCAGGGGCATTTTCGTAATTTTACCTCTCGTGGGTATTTTAGTAATTTTGCAAATCGAGTGTATTTCGAAAATTCTCAAGTCTAAAAGGATTTTATAAATCGTAGGGGTAATTTGGTAAATTTAAAACTAAGATCTTTATAAAACAAGATGGCTAGCCCCTTTCGGGTTTTAGTTATCGAGTTTAGCCCGTGAATAGGTCCTCATGGTTAGGGTGAACCGTAGCTACGCACTGTGTAGGATTCGAGTAAAGAGGAGGTGAGTCACTCGGACCGCTTAAATACCAAGCTCTTCATCGAATCCACTCCTAGACATGCGTAAATGGTTGCCACACCCTAGCTCGGCGACTTAGTCACAGGTTTGTTCAATTGTTCTTTAAGTCTTATGCATGTGTTTGAGTGCAAAGAGCCCTACGATCCAATAGTCCTAATATTCTAATCTACGAGCCCAAATAAGCCCATAACATTCACATATATAAATCACTTCAATAGTCGAGGTACTTACCGTGGACTTCTGGGTTGGAGATACAGTGCCATGCCGTAATACTCAAATAAAAGTCCATATTTTGAAAACCCCATTTTGAAAACTGTTTTTGGACCCAAAATCCACAAAGCCAAGTTTTGAACCAGGCTTTGATACCAATCTGTAACACCCCAAACCCGACCCATACGCCACGACCGAATTTAGAATGCTACTGCGGAAAACGTTTGAAAAATATTTTGACTTAGAGTGAAAACATAAAAATTTATTGTCTTAAATAAAACATTGTATATTTATAAATCCAAATAAAATCAAGTTGTTACAAATCCTTCGATTTGTAATTTTAACATATATCTTTAAGATATGAGTTGCTAAAAATAAAACATATCCAAATAATAAAATTGTCAATCCACTTTAAAACATAATAATAAACTTCAAAACCTTTTAAGTGGCCCTTATTACAATAACCAAATATTCGCAAATTCTGAAAATATGTATAATATATATAAAATAAGGAAAATAACTTCTGCATGGGCCACCTCGTATCCACTCCAACTCGGTCCAAGCTTTATGCATCACCCGTAAGGTTTGAGAAAATTGGGTGAGTCACACAGACTCAAGGGCATAGTTATTACACATGTCCCCACATATGGGCTTGGCCCATATCCACACAAATCCACATGCAAAATTATGCAAAATGAAGCCCAACCCAACCTAGTTCCATCCATTACACCAACCTCGGCACACACTGCGCCCAAGGCCGTGGCTTAATCCACCGATCACCTAAGTGATCCCACATAACTTACCTCGGCAGGACTTGTCGCTCAAGGCCGTGGCTAAGCCACCGATCACATAAGTGATCCCACATATCAATTAATCCACGATGATGCACACACTATCAACCGCCGAGATGGGCACCTAGCCAACACCTCCCTTGATGAAGCACATAGCTAACATCAAGCGCCAATGTAGCACAAGGCTAACATCGCACCACGCACATAAAGTACACCCTTTCCTTCGATAGTCACATCCCAAGTCCCATGTATCATGCCACAATATCATAAAAATAAGCATACATCACATGCTATCACGTTTTCAAACATAGATCATATGTAAATTAACATCATAAAATACTAACCTTGTTAATCGATTATTCAACATGGGTATCCATCATTTTAGCCATTATCTGCGCATCATCAGACATCATACGCATATACATAATAACACATATAAACGATCAAGAAACAAAGTCGATAATAACACACACCTTTTTGGCACAGTTTACTCAATCCCGAAACTCTCTTATTCCAAAGAGATTTGTTCCTAAGAACCAAAGTCGAAATCGGTCATCACTTAAACTCATACAATGGCCTATGGCCGAATACTACAAATCACCTACTTTGCTTAACTAAATCCCGAATCACCACATAACACTTACCTTGATGAATTAAATTCTTACAATCCACCTTAAGGCTCCTTACCGTTGGCTACACAAAAGAAACACAATATTATGACTCTACATACATTTGGCCATCCCTTAGAAACCAAGGCCAACCATTGGTTTCGGCATACTAAATGAAGAAGAAGAGAATTCGATTGCTAAGAAAATACTTACTATACTCGAAACCGATTGGAAGATTGATGAAAATGAATGTCGACACCTCCCCCTCTAAAGGCTCTAAAAGATTCGGCAAGAACTCCCAAATGGAGATGGGATAATCGGCTAACACAAAATAGGTATAGAAAAGAAGAAAAGAAGTGTAGATGAAAGTTAGGAGAATTCGGCAATGAAGAACAAAGGTGGAGAGGTTTCGGCTTTGTTGCAAATGAGAGGATGGGTTTCGATTTTTAGGAAGTGAATGGAAGGAAAATAAGTTGCAAAAAGAAAAAGATGCACAAAATGACTTCCAACTTTCTGGCTAAGAGGAGAAAAAGATTAGAGAGAAACACAAAATAGCCAAAAGAAAGATGTGCTCATCTAGCACTTAATTCTACCAAAAACTAGCACCATACCATACCAAAAGCTAACCAAAAATTTCGGCCATCCCCCCTAACCCCTAATACCGTCCAAGTTCATGAACTCCAAAGCCATAGTTTTCCACACAAAACTTTCCATAGCAATAACCTTACATTATGCCTTGTGTTCCCTCATCATTCCTTAATCAAAAATAATTCTTTTCCCCAAATTCAAGCTTACCTAAACTACTAACCATCTTGCCATAAAAATTGGTCCTCCTTATCCATAATGCCATCCACATTCATGGACAAGTTGGTCATGCCAAACTTTCCAAAACCTCATCCCTTAATCCAAGCCTTATGTCCCCTTATCATACCATAACACCTTGATTCCCTACCTTAACTATCAACTTGCTTTTTTTTTCCATTAGTCTACTATCCATAAATGATAAAGTCCAACCTTATCTTAATTAGAGTTGACCAACACATGCCATACAATGCAAAAATAAAAGTCACCTTATTGTCATCCATGGGATTCGAACCTCTTCCCTCATACAATTACTCATGTGCCAACACCACTTTACTACTTGCTCACTTATGCTAACATTAAACACTTAAATTAACTTAAGCATCATAATCACTTGATCCGCTTCACTAAATTCTCCATACTAAAAATTATTCTAAACCAATTAATTCCAGGCCTTTACAAGACTATATTAAGCACACAATAAAATCATACTTGAATTAACTCAAGCAACAATATGATACTCAAATTTTTCCTAAAGCCCAAGGCCCAATCGGCCCAATATTATTAAGCCCAATTTCAGGATGTTACAGAATGATTTCTTTTCCCAACACGGGCTGCGATAAAAAGCCACGCCCGTGCCGACTTCCCGTGTGAGGTTACTGACTTATTGAGCACGAAGCGAGACACTACCGTGCCCTACAACCGTCTTGGTTACCGACTTGACGAGCACAGGTTAAACACGCCCTTTCTAAAGGGCCGTGTGAAGAATACACGGGCGTGCTACGAGACCCACGGCCGTGGTAGAACACCTAAACGCGCCCAAAATTCAAAATCACGAAAAACACGAACTGGTTAAACTCGAACAAGGGCGTGGACCGTATCACTATTTAAATATTTATTTTTATTTCTATTTTTATTTTTATTTTTATTTTTATTTTTATTTTCATTTTCATTTTCATTTTTATTTTTATTTTTATTTCATTTCTTTTATTTTCTTTATTATTTTCTTCTTGTTATTCATTCCATTTAGATTTAGCATAGGATACAAAAGAAATTAGGATGGTCGCTTCGAGGACTCAACCACCGAGAGACGCTTTCCCACGCCACCTCCAATCCTATCCTAGCTTCTTTTCATTGGCTTCATCCGAATTCGTAAAGTTTCCTTCTCCCCCATCTTACGATTTTATGATTATTTTGATATTATCTACCTTTGTACATTGAGGACAATGTACATCTTAAGTGTGGGGGTTAACTATAGTATTATTTCAAAATCCCTGAATTATGCCTTGTCTTAAAGTAAGTTTCTCATATTATGATTAGGATGAAACATCTGATGATTTATGATTTTTATTGATATGTTTTAGATTAAGTCATTGATAATTGTGCATTGATAATTAAATTCTAAAGAATACTAGAGAATCAGGCATGATAAGTCTATTTTTCAAGAATTAAAAATTTTTTAGAATGTCTACCTGAATTTAAATATTACTTTGAAGTTTGAAATTTACGAGGTTGACATCAAAACACCCATAATTTTTGTGACATTTTGAGCCTTATAGAGCATAAATTCTTTTTCGTGCTCACTTTATTGATTATGAGTGTGTCAACATTGATTTGTTATTCTAGAACTTGCATCGATTATACATGTCGAGACCACATCTTTGATTTGATATACAGAAATGATAAAGGCACCTAGGATTTAACCCACTTACTCCACTAAAAACCCACCTTCATAATTAACCCCTAGTGAACCCCTTTGATCCTAACAACCCTTTTTATTGACTCACCCACTAATATTAACCCAAAACCCTTTCTATATTTGTTATCACCATTCTTTGACTCCCTTTTTGTCGAGATTTGATTTTGAGCAGTTGCCTAACTATGTTCTATATTTCAGTTATTAAAGTTCTTTATTATTACTTGATTTGTTCTTAAAAAAAAGTATATTCATTATTTGTTTTATTAGTTATGTGATTAAGTGAGCTTATACGTTTGAATTCCAAATATTGAAGAAGAAGCTCGTATTATTAGTTTCAAAGTTTCAATTCATATAATTATTTATTTATCATTTCATTTTTCTAGTTAGGTAATTTGTCAATTCAGTCTCGATTCTAACCCACTAATTCAGCCTTATTCCACACCTTTAACCCAAGCCCCGTTACAACCCTTTCAAAGACCTTTTGATTTGTGTTTCATCTTATATTTTAGTGGTGGAGATTTGATTTTCATGCAAGCCTATGGGATTAACTTTTCATGTTCGACTTTTGAGCGCTTTTTCCTGAACCTTAAACACTTTGAGTGATTTGAGTGAATCTTTAAGTGAGGATGTCAATCCTTGTCGATTTTAAATCAGAGGTAACTGTTTAGATGAAGGGAAACACATACGTTTTGTGCTACAAATGATTGACTTAGACTGTTTGAATCTTTAGGACTCTTTGAGTTGAATTATCCATGTATGAATTATCTCTAAATTATGATGAAACACTATTACTGACTATTATGAATTGAGGGAAGTTCGTTTTAATTATGAGTTGAGAATTTTGCTTGAGGATAAGAAAAATCTTAAGTGTGGGGGTATTTGATAAACCGTAAAAAGTAACATATTTTAATCCCACATTTAGGATGCTTTTGGATGAATTATCCCTTATTTTATGTAATTTGGTGCTCTTAATCCTTTCTTTTCATGATATATACTCAGGAAAGCACCAGGGGATGAAAAGAACGCAAAACGGGCTTAAAACGGGACAAATGGGCCAAAGCATGAAATCGACACGGCCTGGACCAAAGATCACACGGTCGTGCCTCTTTAAAGATCTCGAACACGGCCTGGACCACGATTTACACGGTCGTGCCTCATTAACGAAGTCCACACGGCCTTGCCACGATTCACACGGGCGTGTGCCATGGCCGTGTCCCTGCCGCGGCCAAGAGGAGTTTTACTCGAATTTGGATGCTTAGAGGCAAAGAAACATATTCCAAAGCCTATTCAAACACCCTAGTAGGAACTCTACTTGAATTAGGATACTTTGGGGCCAAGTAAGGCATCTCGAAGTCTATATAAACACCCAAGGGGGCAACTTGTCGTGGAGTTCTGAAGGCCTCTCGCTGTGGCTTTCGCCTAGGGGCGCCGTGCTAGGCCGAGAAGGCGATTTATGGGGATTCACTCAGGGATAGCCAGTTGATCCATCTCAAGAAGCCGGAATTCTACTCAAGACGGAGGATCTCCTCTTCAATTCCTTCAGGGGGTTTTAGGGATTTCTTATGTTTTGTTTTATCTTTTCTCTTGAGATGTTTTCCTTTATTGTTATGAACTAAACCCTTGGGATACCCGAAGGGGATGAAACCTATGATGAATCTTGTTATTTGATTATTTGAATTATATGATAAATACTTAGTTTGTTCTTAATTATGTGAGCTTAATCCAAATTTAATGTGCTTAGGTGGAGGAGGAATAGACCCTGCCTAAGAGTAGATCCAACATAATTAAGCGGAGTTGATCGCACGCCTAGAGATAGGGTGACGAGATTTTTCCGGATTAGGGTGAAACCTAATATGGGAATCCATAGATCGATTTACTGCTATTCTAGGGGGTTATTATAAGAGAACGAGAGTTCCACTAATTAACCTAGGGTTAGACGTTATTTGCCTCGAGAGAGGGTTTAATATACATTAGGGAGTCTTACGGATCAAACTAAGTGAATAAATCGTATGGTTCAGTGTTAGATAACAAGTGAAGTCTAGGTGGATTCTTCCTAGGGTATCGTCCAAATCAACTGAGTTTTTCCCAAGTTATTTTCCAAATTCATTCTTCTTTGTCTTAGAGTCTTTAGTTTAGTAGTTAATTAATTTAGATTAATAAACAACTTCACTTATTTTAGGCTAAATAATAAAAAGAAAGTTAGAACTAGTACTTTTAGTTCTTTTGGGTTCGACAATCCGGTCTTGCCTACACTATACTACTGTTCGATAGGTGCACTTGCCTTTAATCGTTGTCAGAGTTAGTTTCCAGGTTCGATCATTCTTTTATAAATTTTAAAACTCTGATTCACAGCGATCAAGTTTTTGGCGTCGTTGCCGGGGAACTAAAATATTAAGAAAGCTCTATTTTTATTACTTTAGCCATTTTTTTATTGCAAGTTATTTTCATTATTATTATTATTATTATTATTATTATTATTATTGAATATGAAAATGCCATCATCGAGGTATGAAATAGATAAGGTCCCGTATAAGACCATGTCTGGGACATGGCCTCGGCACCAAGTTGGTATCCCGTATAAGACCATATCTGGGATATGGCTTCAGAAATGAATACAAAAAATCGTTTAAGACCATATCCAGGACGTGGCATCGATACTTGATGTGAAAGTCCATATAAGACCATATTCAGGATATGGCATTGGCATTTAGAGGTAACTCCATGTAATACCACCTCGGGGATTTGGCATTGGCCTCGTACCTACAGTAATGACGATGAACATGCATCTTTGATTATCCCTTGTGATTAGTGGGATAAGTAGATGAATTTAGAAGTAGAAATGAGAATGGTACTAAAGTCATGTGAATGAGTCACGAAGAAATGATTTCGATATGTGGCACGGTATGTGCTAAATAAGGGCAACTGTAAGTAGGTATGTTAAGAAGCCTTGGCTCGTGTACGGTTGGCTAATGCCATGGATGGATTACATTATGAGCTTATTATTGCTATTTATTTCCATGCCAACTTACTAAGCTTTATGCTTACCCCCTTTTATTTCCCCTTTTTCCTTGTAGTATTACCAAGATAACTCGAGGATCATGGACGTAGGAGTTCAGAAATCACACTATCGACATCACTTTGGTATAACAATTTAGACTTATTTTGAGTATGGCATGTATAGGACTCGAGTATTTTGTTAGGTCGTAATTGTTGGCCAAAGTGTTAGCTTTGTAAGGTATTGAAGTCTTTTTGTAATGGTCTATTAAGTTAGGCCGATACTTGGCAATTTCTTATGCTAAATGAAAGTGATTTTCTTGAAGTGTATGTCCTTGTGTATGGATGTTGAATTGAGTGTTCAGATGTGCCTTTGTGTTACAAAATATGTTAAATTGAATTGGTGTATGTGTATGTGCAATGTAGAATGGTAAGGGATTGGTAGATAGCCTGCTAATTGTCCACATGGGTAGACACACTGGCGTGTGTCTAGACCGTGTGGGAGGCACGGCTAGCCGATGGGCGTATGCCCAGGCCGTGTGAAGTCTGCACCTTGCACTTGGAATTTAAATCGCCACACGGCTGAAGCACACGGGCATGTGTATAAGCCGTGTGGATAAGTCAGAATGCCAAGGTTTGGCACACGGGTCAGGGCCACGGGCGTGTCAAGGCCGTGCGAAATTAGTTAGTGTCGACCACGGGTGAAAGACACGGGCATGTCTTAGGGGAACACGGGCGTATCCCTAGACAAACACGGGCGTGTGGCCCCTGTTTTGTTGGAACATTTTTTAAACTCTTAAAAGTTTCTGATATAGTTCTGATACCTCTCAGAAGTATGTTTAGGGCCTCCTAGGCTGAGTATGTGCAAGTAATGGGTTTAAATGAAATTTTATAACCCTGTTCGGGATGTTTAAGCAAGGTTAGTTAGGTAATGCCTCAAACCCTGTTTCGGCTTGAATACGGGTAAGGGGTGTTACAGACAATGTATCAACTAAAGTGTGAGGGGTAACATAGAAAACTTTTTTATTTTCAATTTCTACATTTTTCTTTGACTTTTTCTTGTCTTTGGTGTGCTTGAGCTTATAGAAATACAAGTGATTGGTTAGGAGCATGTACGTAAGTTGCTTATGTTGTAATAGTCCGGATTAGACCCTAGTCTGAACAGTGGTTTCGGAACCACAAACCTGAGTTTGAATAATATTTTAATATTATTTTTTGTGCATTTAAATGTTGATTAAGCATGTGTTAAAGTTCCGTAAGTTAATTTGTCCGTCTGTGTGTTTAATTTGATAAAAGGATTAAATTGCATTAAATGTAAAATTTGCATACTAATTGTTAAAGTACCTATGTGTTGTGGCTTTTTAAGGTGGAGGCCTTATGTTGTTATAAATCCATTTATAAGATAATGGATGATTAAATAACATAATGACCATAATGTTATTTTGTCTTATTTGATATATGGAAGGGTGAATTAGTAATTTGAGAAATAAAAGATGATTAAACATAAAATAAGGCTAAAATGTTATCATCTTTATGCTTCATCACTGAAAATAAGAGCAAAGAAGAAGGGTTTGAATTCTTTTTACATTCGGCACATACTTGGGCTAGATTAAGGTAAGTTTTGACTTCGGTTTTTGATAATTTCTACGTTTTCGTAATCGTTGCTTCGAATGCTTCAAAACCCATGTCTTAATTTTGAGAATTGATGATGTTTATGAGATGTGTCATTGTTGAAATGGTGAGCTTTGTGATGAGTTTAGGTGTTAAATGAAAGATATGTGTTTAATGAACATGTTTTGTTCTTGAATTTTTGATGAATTTAGCTAATTAGGGCTAAATTGAGAAAATAGCATTTTGAGGGACTAATTTGTAAAATAAATGAAATGCTTGGATTTGTATGAGATACATAGACATTTGGCTAAGCATGGGTATATGGTGATTTTGTATATTTGATGTTTTGAGAAAAATGGACTAAATTGATAATGTGTGTAAATATGAGGGCTAAATTGCAAATTGCCCTAAATGTGTGTTTTTGGATTGAATTAAATGAATTAGTGAATAAAAGGGTTAAATTTGAAAATGTATATCAAGAACCGAAGAAAACGGACTTAGATCGCGGGAAAGCGAAAGTAATCGAATAATCGAGTCCGAACGAATATCTGAATCCGAGGTAAGTCATTATACAAATAAACGTATTTGTATTGAATTATTTGAGTATATATGATAGTTGAATTATTATAGTTATCCATTGAGATAGAATGTTTGTGCTATCCGAGATTATGAATAAGTCAACAAGATGATAAGTTCGAGAAGTCCCGGTTGAATCTAGGAATAGATAGGATTAACTATGCCAAGACATAGGTGTCTGTATTGTAACATCATGTAAGACCACGTCTAGGACGTTGGCATCGATATGAGATTTACTGTAAGACCATGTCTGGGACATTGGCATCGTATTTGATTCATGTAAGACCCTATCTGGGACAGTGGCATCGATATTTGAGTACATGTAAGACCTCGTCTGATACGTTGGCACTGTACGATTAGTCTGAGCATTCTGAGTATCCTATTAGATTCCAAATGGTTCAACGGGCAAATCTGAGGTACGAACGATTATGTGATCTATATATCTGTTTCAGGTACGTTTGATATGTATACTAAGTGTGTATGAAAGGTAAGTGTCTATATGAACTTACTATGATGAATATGTGTATTGAAATGATGAGATCATATGTGAAGATATGTTTGAATGAGCCATGTGTATATGTGATATTGAGTTGGAGAATGTGGTAAAATAGGACTAAGTATATGAGCCAAAGAATATGTGGTGAATTTTCTATAAGATCTATAAATGTCATTGTATCAATATGGTTATAAGCATTTTATGCTAAGTTTATTTGTATATGGCTTACTAAGCTTTTGAAAGCTTACTCTGTGTGTGTGTTTGCTCTGTTTTATAGATCGTTAAAGCTACTGAAGGCTCGGGGACCGTCAAGGATCGTTATCACACTACTTAATTTTTTTTCGTACCTTTGAAATATGTATATAGCTAGATATGGCATGTATAGGCTAGTCACCTTAGATTATGTTTGAAATGTGTATAATATAGCCATGAGATGTGGCTAAATAAGTGTAGGTAATATGCATGAGTAAATATGATATATGATGCATGTTTTGGTATGGCTAGATAGCTAATGAAATGGTCAAAGCTATGGTAAATATATGAATGCTTTATGAGTATGTATGTTTGAGCAAAGGAATGATCTTATGAAGGGTAAATGTGGGAAAATTATGCATATATGTATATGTGTACTTCAGTTGTGCAAATTGGCATGATAGAAAATGAGATTTGATGTAAAGCTTTGTTGAATGTTTGGTATGTCTTTGATTGTCAATTGTGTGTGTTATGAATTGGTATATTGCTTGTAGGTATGATCATAGTGTGGTGACATTATGGCCTTGTAAATGGCCTGTTTTGCTTACACGGCTGTGGCACACGGGCGTGCCTAGTGGCCATGGGATTTAGTCAGTAACTAGCCCAAGTGTGCACGGCCTTGGCACACGAACGTACCTGGTAGCCGTGTGAATAAGTCAGTATATGGCCTGAGAGTACACGGCCAGGGTACACAGGTGTGTCTAGTGGCCGTGTGGACAAGTCAGTAAGTATGCTCTGTTTTGGCACGGCCTGGACACATGGGTGTGTCTGGTAGTCGTGTAAGGTACACGGCCTGCATGCACGGGCGTGTGACCTTTATAGTATTGAAAAATGTTGAAAACATTGGAAAAATTTTCTAAGTGTTCGGTTCTGTCCTGACCCTATTCTAAAGCATGATTAAGGTCTTGTTGACCTAATTAAGGGACTCATTGATTGTGATTGATGAATTATTTTATGAAATGTCTGTAAAAGTTTTTGATCTATCCGGTAATGTTTTTAACCCTATTTCGGCGATGAATACGGGTTAGGGTGTTACATTTAGTTGGTATCAGAGCTACGGTTTAGCCGATTCTCGGGCTAACGTAGCATGTGAGAGTCTAGCTATACATGTCATATATCTGAACTGTGATAGTGTGATGAATCCTGACGTGTAAAATGTGATTTTCATATAGTAATGGATCCTGAAAGAGCCGTAGCTGACGATGTAGAAAGCAATGCGCCTGCTCCCACTCAAGGGACAGTGCCATCTGATCCGAGACCGGCTACGAGCGGTCAAGAGGGGGAAGCTAAACTTTCTTACAGATGAGGAGTGAGTGGTTCACTCAATTCATAAGAAATAACCCGACTATTTCGCAACCTCCGCCCCCGGTTAATTCCACTCAGACATCTGCTATGCCTCCTACTATAAATCTGAATCTGTGGAACAAGCCTCTGGTCAATAAAATCTGTAAGTATAGGGCTAAAGAGTTCAGGGCTACCAATGATGACGATGCCGAGAAAGCCGAGTTCTGGTTAGAAAACACTATCCGAGATTTGATAAGATGTCTTTGACTCCGGAAGAAAGTATTAAATGTGTTGTTTCACTGCTACGAGACGCGGCCTATCACTGGTGGAAAACGTTAATTTCTGTTGTTCCGAAAGAGCGGGTCACAAAGGACTTCTTTCAGATTAAGTTTTGAAAGAAATACATCAGTGAGAGATTCATTGATCAAAAATAAAAATAATTTCTGGCATTGTAACATGGTTGTATGTCTGTCACTGAATACAAACGAGAATTCGTGAGACTAAGTCAGTATGCTCGAGAATGTGTATCATCTAAAGCAATAATGTGCAAAAGATTCGAAGATGGCCTTAATGAAGATGTCCGCTTGTTAGTCAGGATTTTAGAGATAAAAGAGTTTGTTGTACTTGTTGACCGAGCGTGCAAAGCCGAGGCACTCGGGAAAGACAAAAGAAAAGTTGAGTCTAAAGCCCGAGATGTGAGAAAGAGATTTTCGAGTAAATCATTTCAGTCTACTTCGAAGAAATTCAGAGATGATCAAAGTCGTTCAAGAGATAATGTGGGACATTTGAATAGAAATCGAGCCAGATCACAAATGAGCTCCAAAGCTCCGGCAACTTCAATGACAAGTGTTGGAAATATCCGATCCGAGAAACCTGAATGTAAGCATTGTGGAAAAAGGCATCCGGGAAGTTGTAGATTAAATGATCGAGCTTGCTTCAGATGTGGATCATTAGATCATTTCTTTCGTGATTGCCCAGAGTCTGTTGAACAAGAGACTACGCAGAATTCGAGATCTGATAATGCTCCAGTAAGAGGTAGACCTTCCCGAAATGTAAGAAATACCAGTGGTAGTCAGAGAACTACGAGAGATACTGTTGTGAGATCCGAAGCTAGAGCGTCTGCTAGAGCGTATACCATCTGAGCACGGGAGGAAGCTTCTTCTCTAGATGTTATAACGGGTACATTTACACTTTATGATACTTCTGTGATTGCATTGATAGACCCTGGTTCTACTCATTCGTATATATGCATGAACTTAGTATCCAGTAAGACTTTGCCTGTAGAGTCTACTGAATTTGTTATAAAAGTATCGAACCCCTTAAGTAAAAGTGTCCTAGTTGACAAAGTATGCAAGAATTGTCCGTTAATGTTTCGAGATATTTGTTTTCCTGCTGACCTGAAGCTATTACCATTTGATGAGTTTGATATCATTCTGGGTATGGACTGGTTAACATTACATGATGCCGTTGTAAACTATAAAAGAAAGACTATTGATTTGAGATATCCGAATGATGAAATAGTTAGGGTTCAGTCTAATGATTTTATTGGATTGCCTGCTCTGATATCTGTGTTGAAAGCTCAGAGATGTGTGAAAAAGGGATACGATTCATATTTTGCTTATGTGATTGATTCAAAAGTATCTGAAAAGAATGTTGAATCAATGCCAGTTGTTTGTGAGTTTTCTGATGTATTCCTTGAAGAATTATCGGGAGTGCCTCCGATACGTGAGGTTTAATTTGGTATTGATCTATTTCCTAGTACGACACCCATTTCGATAGCTCCGTATAGAATGGCACCAACAGAGTTAAAAGAATTAAAATCACAGTTGCAAGAGTTGACTAGCAGAGGGTTTGCTAGATCGAGTTTCTCACCTTGGGGTGCTCCCATTCTGTTTGTGAAAAAGAAAGATGGCACGATGAGAATGTGCATTGATTATCGTCAGTTGAATAAGGTAACAATAAAGAACAAATATTCGTTTCCCAAAATTGATGATTTGTTTGATCAGCTAAAAAGAGCTACCGTATTTTCTAAGATTGATCTGAGATCGGGATACTACCAGTTGAGAGTGAAAGACTCAGACATTTCGAAAATAGCTTTCAGAACAAGGTACGGACATTATGAATTTTTAGTTATGCCTTTTGGACTAACAAATGCTCCTACTGTTTTTATGGATCTGATGAACAGAATTTTCAGACCGTACCTAGATCAATTTGTTGTTATATTCATAGATGACATCTTGATTTATTCACGGGATGAAACTGAACATGCTGAACATCTAAGAATCGTGTTGCAAACTCTGAGAGAAAAGCAATTGTATGTGAAATTCAGCAAATATGAATTCTGGTTACGTGAAGTTAGTTTTCTGGGACATATTGTATCTGCCTCTGGTATACGAGTTGATCCGAGCAAGATTTCTGCTATTCTGGATTGGAAACCTCCGAAAAATGTGTCTGAAGTTCATAGTTTTCTGGGACTTGCTAGTTATTACCACGGGTTTGTGAAAGGCTTTTCGATGATTGCAACTCTGTTAACAAGATTGCTTCAGAAAGATGTGAGATATGAATGGTCTGATAAATGTCAGAAAAGTTTTGATCAGTTGAAAATTCTGTTAACAGAAGCTCCAGTGTTAGTACAACCAGAATCTGGTAAAGAATTTGTGATATACAGTGATGCTTCGTTAAATTGTCTGGGATGTGTCCTGATGCAAGAAGGCAAAGTCATAGCTTATGCCTCGAGACAACTAAAGTCGCATGAAAAGAATTACCCGACTCATGATCTGGAATTAGCTGTAATTGTGTTTGCATTAAAGATTTGGCGACATTATATATTCGGTGCAAAATGCCATACATTTTCGGATCATAAAAGTTTGAAATACCTGATGACTCAGAAAGATTTGAATCTGCGTCAGAGAAGATGGTTAGAGCTGTTGAAAGACTACGAGCTTGTGATGGATTATCACCCGGGTAAAGCAAATGTTGTTGCTGATGCACTGAGTAGAAAATCACTTTTTGCACTATGTACTTTGAATGCTCAATTAGATCTGTCTGATGATATTTCAATGATAGCTGAATTGAAAGCGAAATCGTTGTTATTACAGCAGATTTATGACGCTCAGAAAGTTGATAATGAAATGATAGTGAAAGGAGTTCTGTGTGATTCAAACTCTGATTCTGAATTTCGAGTGGATGATAGTGGTTGCTTGAAATTCTGAGATTGAATTTGTGTTCCGAGAAACTCAGAGTTAATTAAGTTGATATTAAATGAAGCTCATAACAATCGTCTATCCGTTCATCCGGGAAGTACAAAGATGTACCATGATCTGAAGCAACATTATTGGTGGTCTGGTATGAAAAGAGACATTTCTGATTTTGTATCGAAATGTTTAGTCTGTCAGCAAGTTAAAGCTGAACATCAGGTTCCATCTGGTTTGCTACAACCAATTCTGATTCCCGAGTGGAAATGGGATAGAGTAACGATGGACTTTGTTTCTGGATTGCCCCTGACTCCGAGAAAGAAAGATGTGATTTGGGTCGTAGTTGATCGATTGATGAAATCAGCCCATTTCATTCTGGTACGATCTGATTTCTAACTTGATAGATTAGCTGAGCTTTATATTTCTGATATTGTAAGATTGCACGGGGTACCACTGTCAATTGTGTCAGACAGAGATCCGAGGTTTACTTCACGATTCTGGAAGAAATTACAAGAAGCTTTAGGCACGAAACTGCATTTCAGTACAGCTTTTCATCCGCAAACAGATGGTCAATCCGAGCGGATCATTCAGATTCTCGAGGATATGTTAAGATGTTGCATTCTTGAGTTTGACGATACGTGGGAATAGTACTTACCCCAGATTGAATTTGCGTACAATAATAGTTTTCAGTCAAGCATTAAAATGGCACCATATAAAGCTTTGTACGGACGTAAATGTCGAACACCTCAATATTGGACCGAGCTCAGTGAAAATAAGCTACACGGGGTTGATTTGATAAAAGACACTGAACAGAAAGTGAAAAAAAATCCGTGATAGTTTGAAAGCAGCGTCTGATCGTCAGAAGTCCTATGCGGATTTGAAAAGAAAAGATAAAGAATTTGAGATCAGTGACAAAGTATTTCTGAAAGTGTCTCCGTGGAAGAAAGTACTCCGATTCGGACGTAAAGGTAAGTTAAGTCCGAGGTTCATCGGACTGATCGCTGTGATGTCAGAGTTTTAAAATTTATAAAGAGAATGATCGAACTTAGAAACTAACTATGACAACGATTGAGGCAAGTGAACCTATCGAACAGTAGTATTGTAACACCCCTAACCCGTAACCGACGCTGGACTAGGGTTAGGAGCATTACCGGACAGATCGGAAACTTACATAACATTTCATACATTACATTCATTATTAACAATCATAGTGTCCCTTAGATGAGTCATCAAGACCCTAAACATGCATATAAATCGAGTTGGGACTAAACTGAAACACATACAAAATCTCATGGAAAAATTTAAACTTTTCTAAAATATAGGGGAGACACGCCCGTGGGAGGAGACTGTGTGTCCTCCACGGCTTCTAGACACCCCCGTGTGTCCATCCGTGTCTAAATACTGACTATATCAACACGGTCACTAGGCACGCCCGTGTGCCATGACCGTGTGCTACTAGGCCATATACTGACTTCCCCACCACGGCCACCAAGCACGCCCGTGTGCCATGGCCGTGTGCTCTTAGCTAGCCACTGACTTGTACACCACGGCTAGCTGACACCCCCGTATCGAGGCCGTGTGCTATTAAGCTACATTCTACCAATTCACCCACGGTCTTTAGGCACGCCCGTGTGCCACAACCGTGTGACATTATAGGCCATTTACAAGGCCAAAATGCCACCTATAAAGGTCAAACCTACAAGCAACATATATCATCCCATTTCATTCACATATAACCATTAAAATATACCAAATAGCCATCCCAAATCATGCATATTTGACATCTAAGAAAATCACACAATGATACATTCAATATCCATTCCAAACATACCAATTTGCAAGACCAAATCACAAGTATACCCACACACCATTTATCTATATACTTACCATATCATAACCATTTCATATATCAATTAATCTTACCAAAACAACTACACATATCACAATCCTTTAAGTATATTACCAAAACATAACTAGCCAAATCACATGGCTAAGTTCACATAACAATTCATACCAAGAACTAACCTATACATGCCATATCTAACCATATACATTTTCAAAGTATACCAAAATGATTTTAGTAGTGTGATGACGATCTGTGATGGTCCCGAGCCTTCAGTAGCTTTGACGACCTATAAAATAGAGAAAACGCACACAGAGTAAGCTTTCTAAAAGCTTAGTAAGTCATATACAAATAAACTTAATAGACAAGTACATAAGCATGTAGAAATACAGGCACATTTCATATACATAACATCTTCTCACATATATACATTTGATTCATACTATTGGCCACGTTTGCCACATTCATCAATTCCAGAAGTCTCTTATGCACAAAACTATTTCAAAGGTTCATAACCATCATAGCAAGGTTACATAGGAACTTACCTTATATACACACTTAGTGTATAAATCAACGTACCTGAATCGGATTCACTATTTACATGGCTATTTCGTATCACAGATTTGCCCGTTGAATCGTAAGGAATCTAGTAGGATATTCAGAAAGCTCGGAATGGTCGTACAATGCCAACGTCCCGCATTTAGGTCTTACATGCACTCGTACATTGATGCCATTGTCCCGCATGGTCTTACACGAATAATTACGATGCCAATGTCCCAGACATGGTCTTACATGTACAGATCACATCGATGCCAACGTCCCAGACGTGGTCTTACACGTAATACTCATGTCGATGCCTACGTCCCAGACGAGGTCTTACACGAAATCTCAAATCAATGCCAACGTCCCAGACGTGGTCTTACATGATATAACAGAACAGAAACCTATGTCATGACATAGCTAATCCTATCTACTCCTAGGTTCATACGGGACTTCTCGGACTTAGTCACTATACCAAACTTTCCTCGAAATTTATATACAGAACTTCTCATAGGCATTCATTAGCAACATTAATCATATGAACAATTATAATTACATACATATACATTTATTTGCATAGTGGCTTACCTCGGATTTGGTTTATCGAAATGAAAACGGCTACTCGGTTACTTTTGTTTTCCCGCGATCTAAATCCGTTTTCCTCGGTTCTTGATCTAAACATATTCAGAATTAATCCTTTTATTCACTAATTCAACCAAATCAATCCAAAGACACACATTTAGGGCTATTTGTAATTTAGCCCTCACATTTGCACATTTTATCAATTTAGTCCATTTTTCTAAAAACATCAAATTCACAAAATCTACCCATACATATGCTTAGCTGAATATTCATACATCACTTATAAGCCCATATTTTTCATCAAATTCACAAATTAGTTCCTCAATTTGCCATTTTCTCAATTTAGCCCTATTAAGCTAAATTCATCAAAACTTCAAGAACAAAACATGTTCATCTAGCTCATATCTTTCATTTAACACCAAAAATCATCAAAAAGCTTGACATATCATCAATGGCATCTCGCACAAACATCATCAATAATCAAAATTAATACATGGGTTTTGAAGCTCTCAAAGCAACGATTGCAAAAACGTAAAAATTATCAAAAACGAATTTAAAACATACCTTGAATTCAAGCTTAGAAGTGCCGAAAATCAAAAGAACTAAAACCTTTCTTCTTTCTCTAATATTCGGTCAAAAGATGAATGAAATAATGTCCTTCTTCATACTTTGTTTTTATCATAAAACATTTTAATACAAAAATGACATAATTAACCTTTTATAACATAAAACAAAACATATATATATAAGGTCATTAATTACCATTGCCGTCCACTAACCAAAATAGTGGCTAATTTGCTACTTAAGTCCTTAACACTTAAAAGCCACATCACTTAAGTACTTTAATAAATAACAAGCAACTTTCACATTTAATGCATTTTAATTCTTTTGTCAAATTAAACACACAAGCGAATTAATTAGCTTACGGAAAATTACCACATGCTCAATCACATTCAAACGACACAGAAAGTAATATTAAAATATTATACAGACTCGGATTTGTGGTCCTGAAACCACTGTTCCGACTAGGGTATAAACCGGACTATTACAATTCTCCCCCCTTAGGGATTTTTGTCCCCAAAAATCTTACCGTTAAACAGATTCGGATATTGTTGTTTCATTGAATCTTTCGGTTCCCACGTTGCCTCTTCAATTCCGTGCCGATTCCATAATACTTTCACTAACGGAATTTTCTTGTTTCTCAACTCTTTTACTTCACGAGCTAAGATACGGATCAATTCCTCTTCATATGACATGTCATATCGGATCTCAATTTCAGATGGGGCAATCACATGTGACGGATCAGATTGGTATTTACGGAGCATCGAAACATGAAATACATTGTGAATCTTTTCTAGCTCGGGAGGCAACAACAATCGATATGCGACAGGTCCAACTCGCTCAATGATCTCATACGGTCCGATGAACCTCGGACTCAACTTGCCTTTACGTCCAAAACGGAGCACTTTCTTCCACGGTGACACTTTCAGAAATACTTTGTCCCCAATCTCAAATTCTATATCTTTTCGTTTCAAGTCTGCATATGACTTCTGACGATCAGATGCTATTTTCAAACAATATCGAATCAGTTTTACTTTCTGTTCTGAGTCTTTTATCAAATCGACCCCATGTAGCTTATTTTCACTGAGCTCGGTCCAATACAGAGGTGTACGACATTTACGTCCGTACAAAGCTTCATATGGTGCCATTCTGATGCTCGATCAAAAAGCCGTTATTGTATGCAAATTCAATCAAAGGCGAATCTTCGTTCCCACGAACCATTAAACTCAAGTATACAACATCTTAACATATCTTGAGAATCAAATAATCCGCTCATATTGACCATCTGTTTGCGGATGAAAAGTCATCTTGAAATGCGCTTTAGTGCCTAAAGCTTCTTGCAATTTCTTCTAGAATCTTGATGTAAACCTCGGATCTCTATCTGACAGAATGGATAGTGGCACCCCGTGCAATCTCACAATCTCTGAAATATAAAGCTCAGCTAATCTATCAAGTGAATAATCAGACCTTACCGGAACAAAATGGGCAGATTTCGTCAATCGGTCAACTACGACCCAAATCGCATCATTCTTTCTCGGAGTCTGAGGCAAACCAAAAATAAAGTCCATCGTTACTCTATCCCATTTCCATTCGGGAATCAGAATTGGTTGTAACAAACCAGACGGAACCTGATGTTCAGCTTTTACTTGCTGACAGATTAAACATTTCGAAACAAAGTCAGAAATGTCTCGTTTCATACCTGACCACCAGTAATGTTGCTTCAGATCATGATACATTTTAGTACTCCCGGGATGAACAGATAAACGAGTATTATGGGCTTCACTCAAAATCAACTGAATCAACTCTGGATTTCTCGGAACACAGATACGATCTCAGAATCTCAAGCAATCATCAATAATTTGAAATTCAGATTCAGAATTCGAATTACACAGAACCCGTTTCGCTAACATTTCGTTGTCAACTTTTTGAGCATCACATATCTATTGTATAAACAACGGTTTCGCTTTTAGTTCAGCCATCACAGAACTATCATCAGATAAATCTAACTGAGCATTTAAAGCACATAGTGCAAACAATGATTTTCTACTCAATGCATCAGCAACAACGTTTGCTTTACCCGGATGGTAATCTATCACAAGTTCATAATCTTTTAACAACTCAAGCCATCTTCTCTGACGCAGGTTCAAATCTTTCTGAGTCATTAGATACTTCAGACTTTTATGATTTGAAAATACGTGACATTTCTCACCATACAAATAGTGGCGCCAGATCTTAAGTGCAAACACAATCGCAGCTAGCTCAAGGTCATGTGTCAGATAATTATTCTCATGAGGCTTTAATTGTCTCGAGGCATAAGCTACAACTTTGTCTTCCTGCATCAAAACACATCCTAAACTGTTTAATGAAGCATCACTATAAATCACAAACTCTTTGCCCGATTCTCGTCAGTACTAACACCGAGCTTCATTATGAGTTTTCAACCGATCAAAACTTCTCGACATCTATCGCACCATTCAAATCTAATATCCTTCAAGTAGTTTTGTCATTGGAGTAGCTATCAATGAAAATCCTTTTACAAATCAAGGGTAATAACCAGCTAGGCCCGAAAGCTACTGGACTTGGACCACGTTCCCCCTGAGGTTTCAATCCAAAATAGCGAAATCTTGCTCGGATCAACTCGGATTCCAGAAGCTGACACAATATGCCCCAGAAAACTAACCTCGTGTAACCAGAATTCGCATTTGCTGAATTTTGCGTACAATTGCTTTTCTCTCAAAGTTTGCAATACAATCTTCAGATGCTCGGTATGCTCAGTCTCATCCCATGAATAAATCAAAATATCGTCTATGAACACCATAACAAAGCGATCTAGGTACGGTCTGAAAATTCTGTTCATTAGATCCATAAAAATAGCAGGAGCATTGGTTAGTCCAAATGGCATAACTAAAAACTCATAATGCCCATACCTCATTCTGAAAGCAGTTTTCGGAACGTCTGAATCTTTCACTCGTAATTGATAGTATCCCAATCTCAGATCAATCTTGGAAAACACAGTAGCTCCTTTTAACTGATCAAATAAATCATCAATCCTGGGAAACGAATATTTGTTCTTTATTGTCACCTTATTCAACTGACGATAATCGATGCACATTCTCATCGTGCCATCTTTCTTTTTCACAAATAGAATGGGAGCACCCCAAGGTGAGAAACTCGGTCTAGCAAACCCTCTATCGGTCAATTCTTGTAACTGTGACTTTAACTCTTTCAGCTCTGTTGGTGCCATTCTATGCGGAGCTATTGAAATAGGCGTAGTACCAGGTAACAACTCAATACCGAATTCAACTTCACGAATCGGAGGTAAACCCGGTAACTCTTCAGGAAACACATCAGAAAACTCACAGACAACAGGCACAGACTCAATTTTCTTTTCAGACACTTTCGAATCAATCACATAAGCAAAGTATGCCTCATAACTCTTTTTCACATATCTCTGAGCTTTCAAAACAGATATTACAGTAGGCAATCCATTCAAATCATTAGACTCCACTCGTACAATCTCATCATTCAAACATCTCAAATCAATAGTCTTTCTTTTACAGTTCACAACAGCATCATGCAAAAACAACCAATCCATACTCAGAATAATATCGAACTCGTCAAATGGCAAAAGCATCAGATCAGCAGGGAAACAGTTATCTTGAAACATTAACAGACAGTTCTTGCATACTTTGTCAACAAGAACACTTTTACCTAAGGGGCTCGATACTTTTATAGCAAACTCAGTAGACTCTACAGGCAAAGTCAAACTGCACACTAAATTCATACATATATAAGAATGCGTAGAACCGGGGTCTATCAATGCAATCACAGAAGTATCATAAAGTGTAAAAGTACCAGTTATAACATCAGGTGACGAAGCTTCCTCACGAGCTCGGATAGCATACGCTCTAGCAGGCACTCTAGCTTCTGATCTCGCAACATTGTCTCTTGTAATTCTCTGGCTATCACCAACATTTCTTACATTCTTCGAAGATCTACCTCTCACAGGTGCATTATCAGATCTTAGATTCTGAACAGTCTCTGGCTTGACAGATTCAGGGCAATCACGGATAAAATGATCAAGTGATCCACATCTGAAGCAAGCTCTGTCATTTAATCTACAGCTTCCCGGATGCCTTTTTCCCCAGTGTTTACATTCAGGTCTCTCGGATCGAACATTACCAACACTTGCCACTGAAGTTGCTGGATTTTTGGAATTTATTTGCGATCTAGCTCGATTCATGTTCAAATGTCCCACATTATCTCTGGAACGACTTTGATCATCTTTGAATCTTTTCAGAGTAGACTGAAATGACTTACTCTGAAATCTCTTTCTCATATCTCGGACTTCTAACTCGGCTTTTCTTTTATCTTTTCCAAGCACCTCAGCTTTGCACGCTCGATCAACGAGTACTACGAACTCTTTTATTTCTAAGATTCTGACTAGCAGACGGATATCTTCATTAAGTCCATCTTCGAATCTTTTGCACATAATAGCTTTGGAAGATACACATTCTCGAGCATATTGACTCAGCCTGACAAATTCTCGTTTATATTCCGAGACAGTCATTTGGCCCTATTTAAGTTCCAGAAATTCTTTTCGTTTCTGATCAACGAATCTCTCACTGATGTATTTCTTTCGAAACTTGATTTGAAAGAAGTCCCATGTCACCCGTTCTTTAGGAATAATAGATATCAGAGTTTTCCACCATTGATACGCTGCATCTCGAAGCAAAGATACAACACACTTTATGCATTCTTCCGGAGTCAGAGACATTTCATCAAATACCCGAATCGTATTCTCTAACCAAAACTCAGCCTTTTCAGCATCATCATCATTGGTAGCTCAGAATTCTTCAGCCCCATACTTACAGATCTTGTCAACAAGAGGCTTATTCAACAGATTTGGATGCATATCTAGTGGCACAACTATAGTCTGAGGGGGATTAACCGGGGGCGAGGGTTGCCAAATAGTCGGGTTATTCTTTACAAACTGAGTGAACCACTCACTCATCAATTGGAAGAAAGCTTATTTAGCTTCTTCCCGTTGACCGCTAGTAGCCGGTCTCGGATCAGAGGGCGATGTCTCTTGCACGAGATCAAGCGCGTTACTTTCTACGTCGTCAGCCACGGCTCTTTCGGGATCCATTACTATACGAAAATCACATTTTATACGTCAGGATTCATCACACTATCAAAATTCAGAAATATGGCATGTATAGCTAGACTCTGACACACTACGTTAGTCCGAGAATCGACTAAACTATAGCTCTGATACCAACCTAATGTAACAACCCTAACCCGTAACCGACGTCGGACTAGGGTTAGGAGCATTACCGGACAGATCGGAAACTTACATAACATTTCATACATTACATTCATTATTAACAATCATAGTGTCCCTTAGACGAGTCATCAAGACCCTAAACATGCATATAAACCGAGTTGGGACTAAACTGAAACACATATAGAATCTCATGGAAAAATTTAAACTTTTCTAAAATACAGGGGAGACACGCTCGTGGGAGGAGATCGTGTGTCCTCCACGGCTTCTAGACACCCCCGTGTGTCCATCCGTGTCTAAATACTGACTATATCAACACGGTTACTAGGCACGCCCGTGTGCCATGATCGTGTGCTACTAGGCCATATACTGACTTCCCCACCACGGCCACCAAGCACGCCCGTGTGCCATGGCCGTGTGCTCTTAGCTAGCTACTGACTTGTACACCACGGCTAGCTGACACCCCCGTGTCGAGGCCGTGTGCTATTAAGCTACATTCTGCCAATTCACCCACGATCTTTAGGCACGCCTGTGTGCCACAACCGTGTGTCATTATAGGCCATTTACAAGGCCAAAATGCCACCTATAAAGGTCAAACCTACAAGCAACATATATCATCCCATTTCATTCACATATAACCATTAAAATATACCAAATAACCATCCCAAATCATGCATATTTGACATCTAAGAAAATCACACAATGATACATTTAATATCCATTCCAAACATACCAATTTTCATGACCAAATCACAAGTATACCCAAACACCATTTATCTATATACTTACCATATCATAACCATTTCATATATCAATTAATCTTACCAAAACAACTACACATATCACAATCCTTTAAGTATATTACCAAAACATAACTAGCCAAATCACATGGCTAAGTTCACATAACAATTCATACCAAGAACTAACCTATACATGCCATATCTAACCATATACATTTTCAAAGTATACCAAAATGGTTTTAGTAGTGTGATGACGATCCGTGTAGGTCCCGAGCCTTCAGTAGCTTTGACGACCTATAAAACAGAGAAAACGCACACAGAGTAAGCTTTCTAAAAGCTTAGTAAGTCATATACAAATAAACTTAATAGACAAGTACATAAGCATGTAGAAATATAGGCACATTTCATATACATAACATTTTCTCACATATATACATTTGGATCATACTATTGGCCACGTTTGCCACATTCATCAATTCCAGAAGTCTCTTATGCACAAAACTATTTCAAAGGTTCATAATCATCGTAGCAAGGTTACATAGGAACTTACCTTATATACACACTTAGTGTATAAATCAACGTACCTGAATCAGATTCACTATTTACATGGCTATTTCGTATCACAGATTTGCCCATTGAACCGTAAGGAATCTAATAGGATATTCAGAAAGCTCAGAATGGTCGTACAATGCCAACGTCCCAGACGAGGTCTTACATACACTCAAACATTGATGCTGCTGTCCCAGACAGGGTCTTACACGAATAATTGCGATGCCAATGTCCCAGACATGGTCTTACACGTACAGATCATATCGATGCCAACATCCCAGACGTGGTCTTACACGTAATACTCATGTCGATGCCTACGTCCCAGACGAGGTCTTACACTAAATCTCAAATCAATGCCAACATCCCAGACGTGGTCTTACATGATATAACAGAACAGAAACCTATGTCATGACATAGCTAATCCTATCTACTACTAGGTTCATACGGGACTTCTCGGACTTAGTCACTATATCAAACTTTCCTCAGAATTTATATGCAGAACTTCTCATAGGCATTCATTAGCAACATTCATCATATGAACAATTATAATTACATATATATACATTTATTTCCATAGTGGCTTACCTCGGATTCGATTTATCGGAATGAAAACGGCTACTCGGTTACTTTTGCTTTCCCGCGATCTAAATCTGTTTTCCTCGATTCTTGATCTAAACATATTCAGAATTAATCCTTTTATTCACTAATTCAACCAAATCAATCCAAAGACACACATTTAGGGCTATTTGTAATTTAGCCCTCACATTTGCACATTTTATCAATTTAGTCCATTTTTCTAAAAACATCAAATTCACAAAATCTACCCATACATATGCTTAGCCGAATATTCATACATCACTTATAAGCCCATATTTTTCATCAAATTCACAAATTAGTCCCTCAATTTGCCATTTTCTCAATTTAGCCCTATTAAGCTAAATTCATCAAAACTTCAAGAACAAAACATGTTCATCTAGCTCATATCTTTCATTTAACACCAAAAATCATCAAAAAGCTTGACATATCATCAATGGCATCTCTCACAAACATCATCAATAATCAAATTAATACATGGGTTTTGAAGCACTCAAAGCAACGATTGTAAAAACGTAAAAATTATCAAAAACCGATCGAAAACATACCTTGAATTCAAGCTTAGATGTAATATCCTAAAATAGGGGTTAGTTGTGATTGAATTATTGTGCATGAGTATGGACTGTGGTGTTGTTATTTGAGGTGTTTTAAGAGCTAGTTATAAGTCTAGAGTAGGCCCAGGTGGCAGGAAAATTTTTGCTTTTAAGTTTTAAGAAAAGGGAGCTGAAGGAGCTAGGGGTTAAGTGTAATTCGTGGGGTATTTTAGCACAAGAATTGGATTGGCAGAGTGGCAAGGGGGCGCCACTTAGAGCCTAGTGATTGACGCCACATGCAGGGAAGGGAGAGCTCAGGTTCGAGCAGCAAAAATTTCATTTTCTGCTTTGCATTTTGACGCCAATGGGGAGGAGTTGTGCTCAGCACAAACTCTGTCAGATAAGCATGGACTAAGTCAAAATATTTAAATGGGTGGCAAGGAGAAAATTTAGGAACTTGTGGAATTCAAATTCATTTGAATTAGTGACCAGGAGGAATTTGGGGAAGTGGCCGAATTTTGAACTCCTGCTTAGGGGGAGTGTTCGATTTTGGAGAGCTGGAAAGGGGGGTTGCCGAAATTCTTTAGTGGCTAGATGACATTTTCGGCTAGCCTTTGTTTGTGTATCAAAAGCCGAAAACCCCTTTTTGAGCATTGCCGATTTCTCCCTAGTGCACCATAGTGAAACAAAAGCCGAAAGGTCATAGGTGTGTGTCGATTTCTCTCTTAGGCATTTGGCCGAACCTCCTTTGGAGCCCCTCTCTCATCCTTTATTTTCTTTGTAGCCGAAAAGCAACCCTCTTCCCCTCATCTTCTCTTCTTCTCAAGTGTTTGGCCGAATCTCCCTCTCTTCCATCTTTCTTTTTCTTCTTTTCATAACTGCTCAAAACCATTTCTTCTTCTTTACTTTCTTTTGCCGAAACTTTTTTAAATCTCTTTTCTTTAAGCCTAAGCCGAATACTAAATATCTTTCTCCCATCTTCTTCTTTTCACTCTAGCCGAATCCCATCTATTTGTTTTCTATCAACCATAGCCGAAACTCCCTTCATCATTCAACTCTTTGTCGAAATTTCTTCCATTCTTTCTCATATTGTGTTGGCCGAATATCAACAAGGGTGGATCTCTTTTAGTTTTTCTCTAATCGATTTTGAAAAGGGGTAAGGGTTCTTGACCGAAACTACATTCTCACTTTCTCTCTTCTCTGTCGACTCATATGGTAGGAAAAGCCGAACTTCAGCATTTGTGGGTGTTTTGCTAACCATCTATAGGAACCGATTTCTCCTAGGTTCTCCGAGATTTTGGAAGCAGTCGATCTAAGCATCTTTTCTCTGTCAATCGGATTCGGTAAGTCAAGTGGTAAGGATCCATGATGTTTTAATCAATCTTGTTATTATTTGGTTAAGCCGAAGGCTATTGAAAGTAAGTTTGGTTGTTGGCCGATTATAGGGGGAGGAGCAGTCTCGCATACCTTGTGTTGTGATTTGTTTTCGTAAGGCAGAAAGGTAAGGGTGGTGTAGTTTATGCGTAATCTCACCCTTCAAAATTTGTTGGTATAAGCCGAATGGCCTATGTTACTAACCTTAGTGTTGGCCGAATGTAGGATCAAGGGATTTGGTGCAGGAGATCGGTCCTTCGGGATTTAGTGCTTACGTTAGTGACAGGGGTGTAACTTACACACTTTATAACTAAGTAAATATGTTAATAACCTAAATGTGTTAAAAGCTGAAACTGTGTAGATCTTAATATGATGCCTTATGGGTATGAGCAAGGATTCGGGTAAGTCCGTTTCAATATGACTTTTGTGATATGGTGCATAATAATATGATTTATGATATATTTGCTTTATGTTGCACGTTAAAGCATGATGGCATGATTTGCACTTGTAATGCATTGGTATGGGTGATATGAGAGGAGGGGGAAGATGATATCCGTGACTTTGGGTCACCAGAGGTTTGGCACCTCCAGTGGTTTGGTACCACAGATTATTTTGTGACTTTGGGTCACGGAGGTTTGGCACCTCATAGCGACTTGTCCCAGTGGCTTAGCACCACGAAGGGTTGGCCCCACAGATGATATTTTGGGATTGTCGCCAAAGTGATTTGGTATCACACGTGGGTTGGCCCCACACTCGTGATTATTGATATTTCGTGACTTTGGGTCACGGAGGTTTGGCACCTCATAGCGTCGCGTCAGGTGGCTTAGCACCACGATTGGGTTGGCCCTATATTTGATACAACGGGATTGATGCCAAAGTGATTTGGTATCACACGTGGGTTGGCCCCACAGATGGATTACTCGTGACTTTGGGTCACGGTGGTTTGGCACCACATTATTATTGGATATCGTGACTTTGGGTCACCAGTGGTTTGGCACCACCCGGTGGTTTTGGTACCACACGGGGTAGAAAAGGAGTTATGGATGGCTAGGTTTGGGTGCATTATATATATTGCTTGGTTATGATTTGTGTAAGTACGTTGCATTAATCGGAGGGGATTATGTCTTCGAGTCTTGGTGACTCACCTTCTCCCTATCTTTTCAGTGATTCATAGATCGCAGATGAGGAGCCAGCGGACTCGAGGTGGCCATGCATTAAATAAACTCGATTTTTACGTGGACTTTGGTTGGGTACTTTATTTTATTTTAATTTGGTTTCACTTTTATTTTGGGTTTGTAATACGGCCTTTTGATTATGTTATGATTATTTTTATGCTTTGGAATTGTGTTAAACTTAGCTAAGTAAGTCACATGGTTAACTTAATAATTTGAGCCAAGGTTTTCTAAACTCAAGAACGCAATGGTTTTCAAATCTTTACCATTGGGTAAAACAAATCAACTGATAACAACAACAACTCAAATGGATTTCAAACTTAAGTTTTCCACTTTCAACTTAACTGATTTCTAAATAGTTAAGGAAGGAACATCGGGTTTTAAAATGACTTAAGCGTTTTCTAAACCTATGGATCGACAACTAAGTTTTAAATATTTATTACCGGGATTTCAAAGTATATCATGGGTTTTTAACTAATCATGCACCTGGTTTCTACAAACATGAAACAACAAATAGTTTTTCACTGAAGCAAACCGGTAACCTGTTTCCTTCAAAACGATTTCCTCTGTGACATGCCAGATTCGGTCGTGGTGTGTTGACTGAGTTTGGGGTGTTACATTTTTGGTATCAGAGCCAAGTTTAAAGGCTCGACTGTGGGCCCGAGGCCCAAAATGTTTTAAAGTATGGTATTGTTGGAAAATACATGGGTTGAAACGCATGACACCGAGTCTCCGGCACCAATCCGCCCTAGGTAAGTACCCCTAACTGATGTTTGCATTTGATTATGATGACATGCTATGAATGACTAGTGATAGTGGACTACCCTAGAGACTGAAACCTATAGGATTCTATGAACTCGCGAAAAACAAAACTCTTTAATAAGAACTATTCATAAGACTGTGCTTTAATAACAGTGGAATAAAGACTGACGCATAAAACTTGCAAATCAGATAAGTCGAGACATTAGACATGAGCACTCAAGGTCGTGGTCGTAATACACGTGGACGCGGTTGGGGTAGGATGACTGTGTCTGAACTAGTGGGATCTGGTCAGGGGTCGGAGAATGAGATGCCACCACCACCAACTGCTGGTGTTGAGTTTCAGGATCAGTCAGGGGATGATGCAGTATCACAGGCGATGCTGCGAGTTCTTGAGAGGGTGGCTGGAGCAGGTGGAGGCACGGGAGCTCGTAAGTCTGTATCTGAGCGACTCCGAGCCAATGGAGCCGAGGTTTTTTGAGGTGTTTCTGGTGTGGCTCCCAGTACGGCTGAGTATTGGTTAGAGGCGACGGAATGAATCATGGACGGTTTGGATTTGACTGCTGAGGAGAAACTAAAGGGGATAGTATCGCTCCTGCGAGATGAGTCATACCAGTGGTGGCTCACGGTTCAGGATAGTGCTGCAGCGGATGATCTCACTTGGGAATATTTTCAGGCAGAGTATCAAAAGAAATATATTAGATCTAGCTACATTGATGCACAGCGAAAGGCATTTCTGAGACTGGTTTAGGGGAGTAAGTCCGTATCGGAGTACGAGGCAAAATTCTTAAGGTTGAGCCGGTATGCTAGGGGTATCGTGGCTACAGAACATGAGCGGTGTGTCAGGTTTGAGGACGGTTTGAGAGATGAGCTGAGGTTGCTGATTGCTTCACAGCAGGAGCGTGAGTTTGCTGTTCTGGTGGAAAAGGCTAAGGTAGCTGAAGGGGTTAAGGAGTCGGTGAGGCAGAATATGGATAGGAATAGACATAAGAGAGGTTTTGGATCATCTGGGTCGGCCGGTAATTCCCAGAAAAGGGCTAGACAAGGTGGGCCGAATCAGTCTGGAAGGTCTTTTGCTGCCAATCAGGGACCAGCGCAGTGTAACCGATGTGGGAAATCTCATTGGGGAGGATGTTGGACCGGTGGAAAAGGATGCTTTGAGTGTGGCTCGTTGGACCATCGTGTGAGGGACTGTCCACGTAAGCAAGCCAGGATTCAGTCTGAGGGTCAGGGTCGTGCTCAGTTCAGAAATGAGGGACCGCCACCGCAGAGGGGTCGTGGTAACGGTAGAGGAGGTAATGGTTCTGGTCGGGGCCGCGGAGCACCGGCGCAGAGTGCAGTAACACCGAGGCAAGACGGCACTGGTTGGTATATGCAGCGAGGCGTCGAGAGGAGGGCGACGCACCGGATGTCATAACCGGTACGTTCTTAATCTTTGGATTACCATATACTGCTTTGATTGATGTGGGTTCGACGCATTCGTATGTTGCTAGTAGCATAGTAGAGACCATGAACCTAGACTGTGAGACTACTTCTAAGGAGATGACAGTTAATTAGCCCTCTAGGTCACTCTGTAGAAGTAAATAAGCTGTATAGGGATGTACCCCTAGAACTCCAAGGGGTAGTGTTTGTAGCTGATCTGATGGAACTGCCGTTTGGGGAGTTCGATCTGATTCTTGGGATGGACTGGCTGGTGAAGTACCAGGCAAGTTTGGATTGCGCGACTAAGCGCATGGTTTTGAAGACGGCTGAGGGTGAAGATGTGGTTATGATAGGTAATAGAAGAGATTATCTATCCAACGTGGTATCTGCTTTGAAAGCTGAGAAGATGGTCAGGAAGGGCTGTGAAGTATTTATGGTTCATGTGTGTGCCTTGAAGGCTAAGGAGTCTGCTGTGGAGAATGTCCGAATAGTAAAGGAATTTGCTGACGTATTTCCAGAGGAACTTCCGGGACTGCCTCCAGATCGTGAGGTTGAATTTGGCATAGACTTACTACCCGGAACTGCGCCAGTGTCTATTGCCCCGTATAAGATGGCACCGAAAGAATTGGTGGAACTAAAGGCTCGGTTCGTGGAGTTGTTGGACCGGGGTTTCATCCGACCAAGTGTTTCACCTTGGGAGCACCCCAGTACTCTTACAAGAAAAAGGGCGATGCGATGCGGATGTGTATAGACTACCGCCAATTGAATAAGTGACGATCAAGAACAAGTATCCGTTGCCCGGATAGATGACTTGTTTGATCAACTTAAGGGTGCATCGGTGTTCTCGAAGATCGATCTAAGGTCAGGGTACCATCAGCTAAAGGTGAAGGAGGCTGATATTCACAAGACGGCGTTTCGCTCTCGGTATGGGCACTACGAATTCCTGGTGATGCCGTTTGGGTTGACTAACGCGCCGGCAGCATTCATGGACATGATGAATCGGGTGTTTCAGAGAAGATTTGGACCAGTTTGTCGTGGTGTTTATAGACGACATATTGGTGTATTCGAAATCGGAGGATGATCATGATGCGCATTTGCGAGTAGTGTTGCAGACTTTAAGGGAAAAGCAGTTATTTGCTAAATTTAGTAAGTCACGAGTTACGCTTAGAGAGGTGACTTTCTTGGGTCACATAGTATCAGCTGAGGGGATTAGAGTGGATCCTCGAAAGATTAAGGCAGTTTTGGATTGGAAGCCGCCTAAGTCAGTTGTAGAGATTCGGAGTTTTCTAGGTCTGGCGAGGATATTATCGAGATTTGTAGAGGATTTTCTTTGATCGCAAGACCGATGACCAAGTTGTTGAGAAAAGGGGTTCCATTTGTGTGGTCCGAGAAACAATGAGAAAGTTTTGACAAGTTGAAAAGGATTCGATCAAGCTCGGTTTGATTCAATGGAGGCGGGGAAGGAATTCACGGTATATTGCGATGCATCACATACTTGGGGATGTGTCTTTGCCTGCAGGACGGAAGGTAGTGGCTTATGCATCTCGGCAAAACTAAGACCGCATGAGGTTAATTATCCGATGCACGACTTGGAACTAGCAGCAGATGGTTTTTGCCTTGAAGATTTGGAGGCATTACTTATATGGAGAAAGGTCGATAGTCTACCTGGATCATAAGAGTCCAAGTATCTTTTGAATCGTAAGGATTTGAACTTAAGACAATATGAGATGGATTGAGTTGTTGAAGGACTACGATTGCTCAATCGAGTATCATCCGAGCAAGGCTAACGTGGTGGCGCACGCGTTGAGCCGTAAGGTTGTACCGCACTTAATAGCGATGTTTGCTCGTCTTAGCTTGTATGACGATGGGAGTCTATTGGCGTAGTGCGAGTTAAGCCGACTTGGGTAGAGCAAATCAAGGAGAAACAATTAGTGGATGAGGGTTTGAATGCGCGGAGGTTGCAAGTTCGAGAATGGTGGTTTAGAGGATTACGCTTTGTCCGGTGATGGAGTCTTGTGTTTTCAAGGAAAAGCTTGTATGCCGGGCGATGTCGAGTTAAGGCAGAGGATTCTTCAGACGCACATAGCGGCCCATACGCTATGCATCCCGGAGGTAGTAAGATGTCTGAGGATTTAAGAGAGCGCTTTTGGTGGCAGTGTCCAAACGGGAAGTAATAGAGTTCGTGGGAAAGTGTCCGGCGTGTAGCGGTCAAGGTCGAACATCGATTCTTGTCGTCGTTTGCTTGGTGGTGAAGATTCCACGATGGAAGTGGGAGAGGATCACTATGGATTTTGTCGCGGATTACCCTTACGCCTAGTAAGAAGGACTCGATCGGGTAATTGTGGATCGTCGACTAAGTCACTCACTTCATACCTAATGGTTGATTACTCGCTCGTGGTTAGCTAAGTTTGTATGTGTCGAGAGATAGTGAGGTTGCATGGTGTGCCAAGATCGATCATCTCGGATAGGGATCCCATTTACATCGAGGTTTTGAAAAGCGTTGCATCAGGCTTTGGAGTGCAGCGGTTGGATTTCGATCTGACATTTCATCCACAATCGATGGGCGATCGGAAAGGGTTATCTGATTTTGGAGGATATCTTTGAGAGGTTGTGTTTTGGACTTGATGGTAGCCGGGAAGAGTTTTTACCATTAGCTGAGTTCGCATACAATAATAGTTACCAAGCAAGCATCAAGATGGCACCATACGAGGCATTGTATGGTAGGAAGTGTCGCACACCTACATGTTGGACGGAGTTGGGTGAACGTCAGATGTTGGGACCAGAGTTGGTTGCGAGAGGCCCGAGGACAAGGTTATGTTGATTCGAGCTCGATTGAAGGAAGCTTGGACAGCGAAAGTCATATGCCGATCTCAAGCGGAGGGATATAGAGTTTGCCGTGGGCGACAAGGTCTTTCTGAAGGTCTCGCCGTGGAAGAAGGTATTGAGGTTCGAAAAGAAAGGCAAATTAAGTCCAAGGTTTATTAGGCCGTATGAGGTGCGAGGCGAGTGGGACCAGGTAGCCTATCACCTCGAGTTGCCAGCGAGTGAGTCGATTCACGATGTGTTCCATGTCTCCATGCTTAGGCGTTATCGTTCGATCCATCGCATGTTGTAGCAATGGAAGAAATAGAGGTGAGTCCGGATATGACCATGGAAGAGGAACCAGTCACATTCTGGATCGAGATGTGAAAGTCTTGCGTAAGAAGTCCTGTTCCACTTTGGTGAAAGTATTATGGCAAAACCATGGCGTGGAAGAAGCTACGTGGGAACCCGAGGATGTGATGAGACAAAGAATACCCTCAACTCTTTTGACTGGGTAATTTGAGGCCGAAATTATTTTTAAGGGGGGTAGAACTGTAATATCCTGAAATAGGGGTTAGTTGTGATTGAATTGTTGTGCATGAGTATGGACTGTGGTGTTGTTATTTGAGGTGTTTTAAGAGCTAGTTATAAGTCTAGAGTAGGCCCAGTGGCGGGAAAATTTTTGCTTTTAAGTTTTAAGAAAAGGGAGTCAAGGAGCTAGGGGTTAAGTGTAATTCGTGGGGTATTTTAGCACAAGAATTGGCTTGGCAGAGTGGCAAGGAGGCGCCACTTAGAGCCTAGTGATTGACGCCACATGCGGGGAAGGGAGAGCTCGAGTTCGAGCGCGAAATTTCATTTTACGCTTTGCATTTTGACGCTAAGGGGAGGAGTTGTGCTCAAAGCACAAACTCATCGAGATAAGCATGGACTAAGTCAAAATATTTAAATGGGTGGCAAGGAGAAAATTTAGGAACTTGTGGAATTCAAATTCATTTGAATTAGTGACCAGATAGGAATTTGGGGCGATGGTGAATTTTGAACTCTGCTTAGGGAAGTGTTCGGTTTGGGAGAGCGGAAGGGGGTTACCAGAAATTCTTTAGTGGCTAGATGACATTTTCGGCTAGCCTTTGTTTGTGCATCAAAAGCCGAAAACCCCTTTTTGAGCATTGCCGATTTCTCCCTAGTGCACCATAGTGAAACAAAAGCCGAAAGATCATAGGTGTGTGTCGATTTCTCTCTTAAGCATTTGGCCGAACCTCCTTTGGAGCCCCTCTCTCATCCTTTATTTTCTTTGTAGCTGAAAAGCAACCCTCTTCCCCTCATCTTCTCTTCTTCTCAAGTGTTTGGCCGAATCTCCCTCTCTTCCATCTTTCTTTTTCTTCTTTTCATAACTGCTCAAAACCACATCTTCTTCTTTACTTTCTTTTGCCGAAACTTTTTTGAATCTCTTTTCTTTAAGCCTAAGCCGAATACTAAATATCTTTCTCCCATCTTCTTCTTTTCACTCTAACCGAATCCCATCTATTTGTTTTCTATCAACCATAGCCGAAACTCCCTTCATCATTCAACTCTTTGTCGAAATTTCTTCCATTCTTTCTCATATTGTGTTGGCCGAATATCAACAAGGGTGGATCTCTTTTGGTTTTTCTCCAATCGATTTTGAAAAGGGGTAAGGGTTCTTGACCGAAACTACATTCTCACTTTCTCTCTTCTCTGTCGACTCATATGGTAGGAAAAGCCAAACTTCGGCATTTGTGGGTGTTTTGCTAACCATCTATAGGAACCGATTTCTCCTAGGTTCTCCGGGATTTTGGAAGCAGTCGATCTAAGCATCTTTTCTCTGTCAATCGGATTCGGTAAGTCAAGTGGCAAGGATCCATGATGTTTTCATCAATCTTGTTGTTATTTGGTTAAGCCGAAGGCTATTGAAAGTGAGTTTGGTTGTTGGCCGATTGTAGGGGGAGGAGCAGTCTCGCATACCTTGCATTGTGATTTGTTTTCGTAAGGCAGAAAGGTAAGGGTGGTGTAGTTTATGCGTAATCTCACCCTTCGAAATTTGTTGGTATAAGCCGAATGGCCTATGTTACTAACCTTAGTGTTGGCCGAATGTAGGATCAAGGGATTTGGTGCAGGAGATCGGTCCTTCGGGATTTAGTGCTTACGTTAGTGACAGGTGTGTAACTTACACACTTTATAACTAAGTAAATATGTTAATAACCTAAATGTGTTAAAAGCCGGAACTGTGTAGATCTTAATATGATGCCTTATGGGTATGAGCAAGGATTCGGGTAAGCCCGTTTCGATATGACTTTTGCGATATGGTGCATAATAATATGATTTATGATATATTTGCTTTATGTTGCACGTTAAAGCATGATGGCATGATTTGCACTTGTAATGCATTGGTATGGGTGATATGAGATGAGGGGGAAGATGATATCCGTGACTTTGGGTCACCAGAGGTTTGGCACCTCCAGTGGTTTGGTACCACAGATTATTTTGTGACTTTGGGTCACTAGAGGTTTGGCACCTAATAGCGACTTGTCCCAGTGGCTTAGCACCACAGTGGGTTGGCCCCACAGATGATATTTTAGGATCGTCGCCAGTGATTTGGTATCACACGTGGGTTGGCCCCACACTCAGATTATTGATATTTCGTGACTTTGGGTCACCAGAGGTTTGGCACCTCATAGCGTCTCGTCCCAGTGGCTTAGCACCACAGTGGGTTGGCCCCACATTTGATACAACGGGATTGACGCCAGTGATTTGGTATCACACGTGGGTTGGCCCCACAGATGGATTACTCGTGACTTTGGGTCACCAGTGGTTTGGTACCACATTATTATTGGATATCGTGACTTTGGGTCACCAGTGGTTTGGCACCACCAGTGGTTTGGTACCACACGGGGTAGAAAAGGAGTTATGGATGGCTAGGTTTGGGTGCATTATACATATTGCTTGGTTATGATTTGTGTAAGTACGTTGCATTAATCGGGAGGGGGATTATGCACTGAGTCTTAGTGACTCACCTTCTCCCTTATCTTTTCAGGTGATTCATAGATCGTGGATGAGGAGCCGGGCAGACTCGAGGTGGCCATGCATTAAATAAACTCGGTTTTTACGTGGACTTTGGTTGGGTACTTTATTTCATTTTAATTTGGTTTCACTTTTATTTTGGGTTTATGTCTGCCTTTTGATTATGTTTGGATTATTTTTATGCTTTGGAATTGTGTTAAACTTAGCTAAGTAAGTCACATGGTTAACTTAATAATTTGAGCCAAGGTTTTCTAAACTCAAGAACGCAATGGTTTTCAAATCTTTACCATTGGGTAAAACAAATCAACTGATAACAACAACAACTCAAATGGATTTCAAACTTAAGTTTTCCACTTTCAACTTAACTGATTTCTAAGTAGTTAAGGAAGGAACATCGGGTTTTAAAATGACTTAAGCGTTTTCTAAACCTATGGATCGACAACTAAGTTTTAAAGATTTATTACTGGGATTTCAAAGTATATCATGGGTTTTTAACTAATCATGCACCTGGTTTCTACAAACATGAAACAACAAATAGTTTTTCACTGAAAACAAACCGGTAACCTGTTTCCTTCAAAACGATTTCCTCTGTGACATGCCAGATTTGGTCGTGGTGTGTTGACCGGGTTTGGGGTGTTACATTAGAAGTGCCGAAAATCAAAAGAACTAAAACCTTTCTTCTTTCCCTAATATTCGGTCAAAAGATGAATGAAATAATGTCCTTTTTCATACTTTGTTTTTATCATAAAACATTTTAATACAAAAATGACATAATTAACCTTTTATAACATAAAACAAAACATATATATTTATAAGGTCATTAATGACCATTGCCGTCCACTAACCAAAATAGTGGCTAATTTGCTACTTAAGTCCTTAACACTTAAAAGCCACATCACTTAAGTACTTTAACAAATAACAAGCAACTTTCACATATAATGCATTTTAATCCTTTTGTCAAATTAAACACACAGATGAATTAATTAGCTTACGGAAATTTACCACATGCTCAATCACATTCGAACGACACAGAAAGTAATATTAAAATATTATACAGACTCGGATTTGTGGTCTCGAAACCACTGTTCCGACTAGGGTATAAACCGGACTGTTACAAATATAGCTTAGGCAAGACCGGATTGTCGAACCCAAAGGAACTAAAAGTACTAATACTAACTTTCTTTTTATTATTTAGCCTAAGAATTAAGCGAATGGTTGTTTAATCTAAATTGATTAACTACTAAACTTAAAGACTCTAAGACAAAGAAGAATGAAATTGGGAAAATAACTTGAGGAAAAACCAATTAATTAAGACGACACCCAAGGAAGAATCCACCTAGACTTCACTTGTTATCTAACTCTGAACTAGACGATTTATTCATTTGACTTGATCCGTAGGATTCCCTAATTTATGTTAAACCCTCTCTCGAGGCGAATAACGTCTAACCCTAGGTTGATTAATTGAAATCTCTTTCTAATTAAAACCCTTAGAATTGAATTAACTCGATCTATGGACTCCCATATTAGGTTTCACCCTATTCCTAACGCCAGTCACCCTATCTCTAGGCGCGCGATCAACTCCGCTTAACTATGCTAGATCTACTCCTAGGCAGGGACTTTTGCTCCTCCACCTAAGCACATCCAACTTGAATTAATATCCGTGAAATATCAACACAAGAATTAAGCACACATAATTAAGAACAAATCAAATATTTATCATATAGTTCAGCAAACGATAACAAGATTCATCTAAGTTTCATCCCCCTCAGGTATCTGAGGGTTTAGTTCATAATAATAAAAGAAAACATCTCAGAATAAAAGATAAAACAAAACATAAGAAATCTCTAAAACCCCCTGAAGGAATTGAAGAGGAGATCCTCCGTCTTGAGTAGAATTCTGGCTTCTTGAGATGGATCAATTGGCTATCCCTAAGTGAATCCCCACAAATTTGCCCTCTCTGGCCTAGCAAGACGCCCCTAAACGGTAGCTTTAGGCTCCCGTCGACTCCCCCTTTTAGGTCATACTTAGGGTGTATTTATAGGCTTTTGGAATGTGTTTCTTTGCCCCTAAGTATCCAAATCCAATTGAAATTGCTCTTTTCCGTGGCAAGGACACGGCCATGGCACACGCCCGTGTGAATCATCTTTAGGCCATGTTCGGACTTCATTAATGAGGCACGACCGTGTATTTCATGGCTTAGACCGTGTTCGAGATTATTGAGGAAGCACGGCCGTGTGGTCTTGGGCCCAGGCCGTGTTGATTTTTTGCTTTGGCCTATTTAGCTGGTTTTAAGCCCGTTTCTTGTTCTTTTCATCCTCTGATGCTTCCCTGAGTATAAAACATGAAAAGAAAGGATTAACAGCACCTTTTTACATAAAATAAGGGATAATTCATCCAAAAGTATGCTAAATGTGGGATTAAAATATGTTACTTTTACGGTTTATCAAATACCCCCACACTTAAGCTTTTGCTTGTCCTCAAGCAAAATTCTCAACTTACAATTAAAACGAACTTTCCATGATTCAATATTCCTATCAACCATGTCTCATCATAATTCGTAGATAATTTATACATGGATAATTTAACTCAAAGAGTCCTAAAGATTCAAACAATCTAAGTCATACATTTGTAGCACAAAACATAGGTGTTTTCCCCTCATCTAAATAATTACCTCTGATCCAAAACCTACAAGGATTGACATCCTCACAAAAGATTCACTCAAATCACTCAAGTGTTTAAGGTTGAATTAAGCACTCAAATGTCAAACTGAAAAGTTAATCCCATAGGCTTGCATGAAAATCAAATCTCCACCACTGTAATATGAAATGATGCATAGATCAAAAGGTCTTTAACAGGGTTGTAATGGGGCTTGGGTTAAAGGTGTGGTTAAAGGCTGAATTAGAGGGTTAGAATCGAGATCGACCTGAAAAATTACCTAACTAGAAACAATGAACTAAATAAAAGTAATTACATCAACTGAAAGCTAATAATACTAATAATACGAGCTTCTTCTTCAATATTTGGAATTCAAACGTATAAGCTCATTTAATCACAAACTAATAATGAATAATGAATATACTTTTTTTTAAGAACAAATCATAAATACATAACAAAGGATAAATTACTAAAATAAAAAAAAAACATAGTTAGGCTATTAATCAAATCAAATCTTGACATAAGGGTAGTCAAAAGGAATGGTGATAAAAAAATAAAGGGTTTCTGGGTTAAATTAGTGGGTGAGTCAATAAATAGGGTTGTTAGGATCAAAGGGGTTCACTAGGGGTTAATTATGAAGGTAGGCTTTTAGTGGAGTAAGTGGGTTAAATCCTAGGTGCCTTTATCATTTTTGTATATCAAATCAAAGGTGTGGTCTCGATAAGTATGATCGATGCAAGTTCTAGAATAACAAATCAATGTTGACACACTCATAATCAATAAAGTGAGCAAGAAAAAGAATTTATGCTCTATAAGGCTCAAAATCTCACAAAAATTATGGGTATTTTGATGTCAACCTCGTAAATTTCAAACTTCAAAGTAATATTCAAATTCAGGTAGACAACCTAGAAAATTTTTTATTTATGAAAAATAGACTTATCATGCTTGATTCTCTAGTATTCTTAGAATTTAATTATCAATGCACAATTATTAATGACTTAATCTAAGACATATCAATAAAAGTCATAAATCATGGGAATTTCATTCTAATGATAATATGAGAAATTTACTTTAAGAAACAAGACATAATTCAGGATTTGAGAATAATGCAAAAAGTTTGGCACCTAATTTCAAAAATTTGAGAATAATGAAAAAAGTTAGACACCTTTTTAGGTTGTTCACCCCCCACACTTAAGATGTACATTGTCCTCAATGTACAAAGTTAGATAATAACACAATAATACTAAAATCATAAGATATGGGGAGAAGTGAAACTTCCTGAATTATGGATGAAATCCTTGGAGGATGTGGAAAATACATTGGATGGGTCAGTCTGGATGACGATCCTGCGCTAGATTAAGAAATTGGGTAGCTCGTGGAGGATTAGCCAGGATATAATAATAATAATTAAAACTATACTAATTAAATAATTAAAGAAAAGCAAGCTAAAGTGAAGAAAAATAAAGATGAAACTAAAATTAAAAAAAAGATAAATGGACCGTAGGGTCCTTATTGTTGGGTGTGATTTCTAAGGCTGGGGATATGGTGGTGGTCGTGGTGTGATTCCCTAGCAGCCTTTAGAACCTAAAATTAAGAAACTAAAATAAAATAAACTAGATTAAGCATAAGAGTGTTAAAGAGAATAAAAATAAAGGAGAAGAGTAAAGAAGAAGAGAAATTAAATGGTCTCAAAGACCCTTGGCTTGTCGAGTGATTGAAGCGGCCGGCATGAACTTATATAGATTGATCTCCATGAGGGAGACTGTGATGGGTTCCTTCCGCTTCTTCGACATGGCCAAAAGATTGAGAAGAATGCTGTAAGAATGAAGAATGCTAAGAAGGTATGGTGTAAGGGTGTAAGGGAGGAAGAAGGGTGAAAATTAGGTGAGAAGAGGGAGGGGTGGGTGGTTTAAATAGAATTCTCAAATCAGGTATAACCCCACGCCCGTGTACGGTAGGCGTGCTAAGTCACACGGCCGCATCGCACGACCGTGGTGGGCTTCGTTTGTTTCTCCCACGCCCATGCTTAGGTCGCCACGCCCGTTGGTGCTAAGTCAGTGTCGACCACGGCCGCGTCGCACGGCCGTGGCATTTTGTCGATGCCCGTGGGTTGGTGGTTGGAGTCAGTGACTCAAATATTTGATTTTTTCTGACTTGTACCCTCTCTGCCGTGTCAGTACGGCGATTCTGTACTTCCACACGGCCACGGCCACAGCCATGTGTAAGGCCGTGTGGCCTGCACTTTTGGTTAGTTTAAAGTTAGGTGTTTTAAGACTAAGAGAAGAAAAGAAAATGAAAACAAAAGCAAAAGTAACTAGGGTTAGTGCTCGGGTTGCCTCCCGAGAAGGCTCGTTTATAGTCTTAAGCTAGACTCTCCTCTCATTTGTATCGTCAGGGTGGTTTGAGGAGTTGAAAGTCCTTCCTCATGCTATCGGTATTATCATGATAGAATTTAAGTCGAGATGGGTTTATATTGAAAGTGCCAAAGATAGGATTACTTACCTCGACTGTTCCGTATGGAAAAACACTGATTACCCTAAACGGTATTTCTTTGTTTGTGTTAGGATCAGGGGGAGATATCTGAGGGTCTATTTTTTCTATCAATACCTGATCTCCGATTTTGAATTTGTTTGCTTCGTGGAGTGGCTCTGGTTCTGCTTCGTGTATTCCTAATTTTTCCTTGAAGTACGTCTTCCACTCGTCTAGATCATCGATCTGAATCCCTTGTTCCTCATGAGTTATTTCTTTGTTAACACTGGGTCTAGGATCGGGTTCAGTTGTATTCTTTTATGGTGCTTCCTAAAAAGAAGGGTTAACCGAATGGTTATCAATAAAGTTTGTTTTCTCACATTGGTTACTCGATGTTCTAGCCGAATCAAGAGCTTTGAGAGTGACTGTCTCATTACCTACACGAAGTATGAGTTCTCCTGCATCAATATCAATTTTAGTCCTGGCAATTGCTAAAAATGGTCTTCCTAAGATTAAGGGGATAGAATTATCCTCATCCATGTCTAAAATGACAAAGTCTACTGGGAATACGAATTTTTCAACTTTTACGAGTACATCTTCGATTATACCCCTAGGAATTCTAACAGTTTTATCAGCTAGTTGAATGCTCATCCTAGTTTGTTTGGGTTTCCCTAGACCTAGTTGTTTAAACAATTTATAAGGCATGACGTTTATGCTTGCCCCTAGATCAGCTAACGCATTATAAATAGATAGACTACCAATTAAGCATGGAATTGTAAAACTCTCTGGATCTTTTAATTTCTGTGGTAGTTTATTTTGCAAGATTGCTGAGCACATTGCGTTTAGTTCCACGTGTGATGCCTCGTCTATCCTTCGTTTGTTTGTCAAAAGCTCTTTTAAAAATTTTCTAGAATCTGGCATCTGTGAAAGAGCTTCAAGTAACGGTAAGTTAATATGTAATTTCTTTAAAAGTTTAAAAAACTTACCGAACTGTTCCTCTATGTCGTCTCTCCTTAATGCTTCGGGATATGGTATGCGAGGTTGGTACTCTTTGATTACCGGTTTTGGCTTATTATTACTTACCTCAACCATACCTTCTTTGACCTCATCCTCTTGCCTTGAATTGGGCTCGTCTAACCCTTTAATTTCTTGAGCTGATATGGCTTGGATTTGCTCCTTTGGATTAATCTCAGTGTTGCTTGGTAGACGCCCTTGCGGTCGTTCAGAAATTATCTTTGCAAGCTGTCCAACCGTGTTAGTAAGTTGTCCAACTGTCTTAGTGAGTTCCCCGACTTGGCCCTCGATCCCTATAATTGATGCATGTTGATTCTTAAGGGTGGTCTCAGTGTCTTGGAGACGGTTATCTGTAGTTGCCATGAATTTTGTCAGCATCTCTTCAAGGTTCGGCTTCTTCTCCTGTGGATAGGGTTGATTTTGGAAATTTTGAGGAGGTTGTTGTCTTTGATTTCCTTGATTTCCTTGTCCTCCCCATGAAAAATTTGGGTGGTTCCTCCAACCTGGATTATAATTATTACCATAAGGATTATTATTAGATCTGAAATTGTTACCTATATAGTTCATCTGTTCGCTTTCTGTGCTCGGTTAGTAGGGTGGGTACTCAGGATTCGCCACAGTTCCACTTGCGTCGCACTGCATCACTGGATGTACCTGCGAAGAATACAAACTATCAAGCTTTTTATTCATCATCTCTACCTGTGTTGATAGCATGGTTACTGCATCGATGTTGAAAACTCTGGCTGATTTTGTTGGTTTTGTCCTTGTAACCTGCCACTGATAGTTATTCAATGACATCTCTTCAATAAACTCGTAGGCTGCTTCAGGAGTTCTATTGTTCAGGGTTCCACCGGCGGCTAAATCAATTAGTTACCTCATTGAGGGGTTTACACCGTTATAGAAAGTTTGGACTTGGATCCACAAGGGTAAACCATGGTGCGGACACCTTCTCAAAAGATCCTTGTATCTCTCCGATGCGTCATATAATGTCTCTAAATCCATCTGCACAAAAGAAGAGATATCATTCCGTAATTTGGCCATTTTGGCGGTGGGAAATATTTTAATAAAAATTTTCGGTCATTTGATCCCATGTGGTGATTGACCTCGTGTAACGAAGTTTAACCATCGTTGGCTTTATTCCTTAATGAAAAGGGAAATAATCAAGCCTTATGGCATCATCGAAAAATGCCATTTATTTTGAAGGTATCACGAACTCTAAAAATTAGCTATATGAGTGTTTGGGTCTTCGTCCCCAGCAAACCATCAAATTGAACAAATTGTTGAATTATTTGTATAGTGTTAGGCTTTAATTCAAAATTATTAGCGATTATAGCGAGCCTAACAATACTTGATTCGGCTCTGTTAAATAAGGTTTAGCATAATCATACATAGTACGTAGAGCATTATTTTCTGCCACATCTTGGGGTGGTGGATTATTCTCATCCATCCCTTGAGAGGATTGGATTCGTCTTCTCGCTCTTTTTCTCAGATAATTTAGGGCTCACCTAATTTCTCTCGATTCTGCGAGCGGTAGCTTCAATATCACCATCAGTATACTAGTGGTCCTCTCGGGTTCCTTCTAGTCATAAACTAGAGGTACTGGAAGGAAGAAGTAATAAAAGAAGAAAAATTAGCAAATAAAATAAGAAATAAAATTGAATTGCAAAAAATAAAATGGCTAAAGTAATAAAAATAGAGTGTTCTTAATATTTTAGTTCCCCAGCAACGGCGCCAAAAACTTGATCGTTGTGATGTCAGAGTTTTAAAATTTATAAAGAGAATGATCGAACCTGGAAACTAACTATGACAATGATTGAGGCAAGTGCACCTATCGAACAGTAGTATAGCTTAGGCAAGACCGGATTGTCGAACCCAAAGGAACTAAAAGAACTAATACTAACTTTCTTTTTATTATTTAGCCTAAGAATTAAGTGAATGGTTGTTTAATCTAAATTAATTAACTACTAAACTTAAAGACTCTAAGACAAAGAAGAATGAAATTGGGAAAATAACTTGAGGAAAAACCAATTAATTAAGACGACACCCAAGGAAGAATCCACCTATACTTGTTATCTAACTCTGAACCAGACGATTTATTCATTTGACTTGATTCGTAGGATTCCCTAATTTATATTAAACCCTCTCTCGAGGCGAATAACGTCTAACCCTAGGTTGATTAATTGAAATCTCTTTCTAATTAAAACCCCTAGAATTGCATTAACTCGATCTATGGACTCCCATATTAGGTTTCACCCTAATCCGGCAACGCTTCGTCACCCTATCTCTAGGCGCGCGATCAACTCCGCTTAACTATGCTAGATCTACTCCTAGGCAAGGACTTTTGCTCCTCCACCTAAGCACATCCAACTTGAATTAATATCTGCGAAATATCAACACAAGAATTAAGCACACATAATTAAGAACAAATTAAATATTTATCATATAGTTCAGCAAACGATAACAAGATTCATCTAAGTTTCATCCCCCTCAGGTATCTGAGGGTTTAGTTCATAACAATAAAAGAAAACATCTCAGAAGAAAAATTAAACAAAACATAAGAAATCCCTAAAACCCCCTGAAGGAATTGAAGAGGAGATCCTCCGTCTTGAGTAGAATTCCGGCTTCTTGAGATGGATCAACTGGCTATCCCTAAGCGAATCCCCACGAATCTGCCCTCTCTGGCCTAGTAAGACGCCCCTAAACGGTAGCTTTAAGCTCCCGTCGACTCCCCCTTTTAGGTCATACTTAGGGTGTATTTATAGGCTTTTGGAATGTGATTCTTTGCCCCTAAGTATCCAAATCCGATTGAAATTGCTCTTTTCCGCGGCAGGGACACGGCCATGGCACACGCCCGTGTGAATCATCCTTAGGTCGTGTTCGGACTTCATTAATGAGGCATGGCCGTGTATTTCGTGGCTTAGACCGTATTTGAGATTATTGAGGAAGCACGGCCGTGTGGTCTTAGGCCCAGGCCGTGTTGATTTCGTGCTTTGGCCCATTTGGCTCGTTTTAAGCCCGTTTCTTGTTCTTTTCATCCTCCGGTGCTTCCCTGAGTATAAAACATGAAAAGAAAGGATTAAGAGCACCATTTTACATAAAATAAGGGATAATTCATCCAAAAGTATGCTAAATGTGGGAATAAAATATGTTACTTTTACGGTTTATCACGGACCATATGAGATCAGTGAGCGTGTTGGACTTGTTGCGTACAGATTGTTGTTGCCTTTCGAGTTAGAAAAGATACATAATGTATTTCATGTTTCGATGCTCCGTCAATAAAGATCTGATCCATCACATGTGATTGTTCTGTCTGAGATTGAAATTCTATCTAATATGTCATACGAGGAAGAACCGATTCGTATCTTAGCTCGTGAAGTAAAAGAGTTGAGAAATAAGAAAATTCTGTAACAGTTCAAATTTGACCCTAATCGGAACGATGGTTTCGGGACCACGAATCCGAGTCTAAAAAATATTTAAATATTATTTTCTGTGTTTATTATATGTGAATTATTATGTGTGAAAGTTTCGCATGAAAATTTGATTGTTTGTGTGCTTAATTAAATAAAAGGACTAAATCGCGTAAGTGGTAAATGTAGCTTTTATTTAAGTGTGATGGTTAAATTGAATTGTATTCATCATGATGTGGACTTGCATGGCAATAATCCTAAAACGAAGTGGGTGGACGGCATAATGATTAAACCATGTATTAAATTATTTAATTTAGTTAGTGGAATTATATTAGTAATATAATTTGATTAAAAAAAAGAAAACATAAAGAAATTAAGTAAGTGGGGGATGTTCATCTCCTACCTTTAGTCTCTCATTGCCGAAATAAGAAAGAAGAAAAGAGAAGCTTGAGTCTCCATTTTCGGTTCTTGCATGCTATAATAAGGTTAGCATTTGATCTTGATTTTTGAAAGTCTTTGCATTTTTGAGTTCAATTCCATGAGTATTATTGAACCCATGTTAAAATTTTGAGTTTTAATCATGCCATAGATTCGGCCATTGATGAATAAACTTTAAATTTTTATGCTTGATGGATAAATATTGAATATATGTTTGAGATTATTATGTTTTGAATAGGAAGTTTGAATGAGTTGGAGTATGGTGGTTTAAATTATGAAAATAAATAGTAGAGGGTCCTAAATACAAAATAAATGACTTGTAGTGACTTTTATAAGCATGAGGGGTATTCGGCCCTAAAGAAATATGTCCAAATTTGGTATAAATTGTGTTTTATGCAATAGGGACTAAGTTGTAAAAATTTCAAATGTCAGGGGTAAAATGGTAATTTTCCTATTTAAGTGGTTTTGGATTAAATTGAAATGAAATGTGTTTGAATGAGCTCAAATTGAATGTGTTTGGATCAAGAACAAAGAAAAAACGCAGTTTGGATCGGGGAAGACAAAAGTTATCGAATAGCCAGGTTCTAATTGTCCGACGATATTCGAAGTAAGTCTATAAGCAATTTAATACCGTTAATATCGGTTATAATCTTGATTATATGCTGAAATTTTGACATTTATAAATATAAATGTGGCCAAAGCCGAATGTGATAGGTGAATTAATAATGAAATGTGACTATATGTAATTGAGTTTGATATGTTAAAGTGATATGAGTTATGTGTGATATATGTGATATTGATAATATGTAGTGCGTATGAGATGTTTTAATGATATTGATATCGGGCTTATTGCCTAGCAGGCCTTGTGCCGGTGAACTATATCGGGCTTATTGCCTAGCAGGCCTTGTGCCGGTGAATTATATCGGGCTTATTGCCTAGCAGGCCTTGTGCCGATGAATTTTATCGGGCTTATTGCCTAGCAGGCTAATTGCCGGTGATTAAATTTCAGACCTCGGGTCTAGCAGGCCTAGTGCCGGTGTGTGATTCAGGCTGACGCCTAGCAGGTTTTATACAGGTGATTTATAATTCCGAGTTTAGACTACAAAATGATTAAGTCATGGAACAAATCGAGTAAGCCTAAACTTATGCAAATTAATTTTGTTAATTCGATCTAAGGTATGTATTTTCATACTTTTATGTTATATGTGATGTCAATGAGCAAATAAAACGATGAAATAAATGTGTTGTACATTAGGTTGATGGGATATGTGGATAAATTATGTTATGTGGATGTTGTTTACTTGATAACATGAGAGCGGTTTAAAGATGTTCAAGTATGTATATCTATACACACAAATATGTATATATATATATACATTCGGTTATATGAATTAATTTGTATATTCATCGGAATATGTGGAATATATGTATATGTGTGTTATCGAATACGTGGAATGTATTTAGATACTTTCTATTATAGTGGTTTACTTTATATGTACAGGGAAGATGCTATTTGGTTATATATAGAATATATATATATATATATAACTTTTATGTGATGTGTATTTGATGAGTTCTATTTTTAGATAAATGATGATAAATATTTTGTTATAAATAAGGACATTGATATTTGGCTATGATAGCATATAAATGTCATAATAATTATTTATGTTAGGAATTCGATTGATTTAAATTGATTGAATAATTAGTTGAATTGTTAAATTTGCTTAAGACTTACTAAGCTAAATTAGCTTACTCTGTGTATTCATCGTTCTGTTTTATAGATTTGTTCAAGCTACGAGCTCAGGGGATCGTCAACGAAGTCATCCACACTATCAATATATTTGGTACCTTTTTGAATTTGGTTTTGGATTAAAGGCATGTATAGGCTAAACAAAGTTATGAGCCATGAAATTTGTTCTTGTATATATAATAACATGCCATGCGAATATGGCTTATCTCCTTTGTTAGTTTGGTATTGAGACATATGGTTTTAATGGTCAAATGGTGTATATGTTTATGTCAATTATTGTGCATGGGTTGTGGAAGTTGTTAGTTAGCATATATTCGGCCATGGTACATACATATATACTAGGTATAGTTTGGTTTTGTGGTTGATGGCATTTGGGCTAAGATAATGTTTTGATAATGTATATTCGGTTTAAATATATGTTCAAGTTATGTATAATGTTTCATAGTCTATATGTGTAGCCGCTTGATGTATATACATATATTTAAAATGGTAATTTACTAGTATATTTTGCTATAGGGATTCGGTGTATAATGGTAAGAAATAAAGTGCTACACGAACATATTTGTGCATGAGTTGATTTCGATAATGGTATATGCAAATTAGGTCGTTGTAAATATAACATATATATAGAATGCTTTGAAATTTTGGTTTGTTTGGATATGTAAGTGACAATTAGGTTTTATTTTTTTATTTGTGTTTTAGGTGAGTAATTGGTATTTTCATAGGTGATATTGCTACAGTGAGCATGCATGCATATTATTAAAGGAACAAATGTTTTATATGTTTAAAAATGGTGTTTGTTTGAATGTATGGTTGATAATTGAAATGAAATAAATCTTTCAATATTATATGCCTATTCAGTCATTGTTTTTAAATGACCATGTGATTTGTATAATGCAAGTTGTTGTATTAAGACCTGATAGAATTTATATATATATATATTCATTTGTGATGGCATGAAATGATATGAATTTATCAAGTGTTAGTCTGGATGGAGTGCTATGACTTGGTAATTGTTATAGTAATGCCTCGTGACCCTAATCCAGTGACGGATACGGGTTAGGGGTGTTACATTTTTATTGGTATCAGAGCTTATGGTTTAGTCGATTCTAGGACTACCGTAGCGCGTGTGAGTCTAGCTATACATGCCTTAAATTATAATTCGATAGTGTGATGACTTCTGACATCTGAATTGTGTTTTATATAGTAAATGGATCCCGATAGAGCCGTAGCAGATGATGTTGAGAGCGTAGCGCCTAATCCCGCGCAAGGGACAGCGCCGATAGAATCTCAACCTACTTCGAGTAATCCAGAGGGGGAGGCTAGACAAGCCTTCTAGCAAGTGATGAACGACTGGTTTACTCAATATATCCGGACTAATGCAACAACCTCCACCCCCGAATAATCCATCTCCGATACCTTTAGCACCTCCGATAATAGATCCGATGAGATCTAGCAGGCCTCCCGTTGATAAAATCAGGAAACACGGGGCCGAAGAATTTAAAGCTAATGATGATGACGACGCGGAACGAGCTGAGATGTGGCTTGATAATACTATCCGTGTGCTTGATGAGTCATCATGTACTCCAGATTTAATACTTGAAGTGTGCTATATCCTTATTACGGGACACCGCATATCACCGTGGAATACACTAGTATCGGTGGTTCTGAGGAGAAAGTGACACAGGAATTTTTTCGTATAGAATTCGTAAAAAGTACATCGATCGAGATTCATTGATCGAAACGAAAAGAATTTCGAATTGAAACAGGTCGAATGACCGTGATCGAGTATGAACGGAAATTTGTCGGTGAGCGAGATATGCCCGTGAATGTGTGTCAACTGAAGCCATTATGTGTAAAAGATTTGAAGACGGTCTGAATGAAGATATTAAGTTGCTAGTCGGCATACTCGAGATTAAAGAGTTCGTGGTACTTGTCGAACGAGCTTGCAAAGCCGAAGAGCTTGGAAAAGAGAAAAGAAAAGCCGAGTTCGAAGCTAGAAACATTCAAAAAAGATCATCGAATAAGACCTTTCATTCCGCATCAAAGAAGTTTAAAGATGAATCCAGTCGACATAAGGCTACTTCAGACTTCTCTAGACGAGATCGACCTCCTGTAGGTTCCCGAGCCACTTCGATGGCTAGTGTTGGTAATGTTCAGCAGAACCGGGCTGAGTGCAAGCGTTGTGGAAAATGGCATTCTGGGAGTTGTAGATTTCGTGATCGGTCCTGCTTTAAATATGGATCGTCGGATCATTTTATTTGAGAGTGCCCGATGCTAACCGAGCAAAATACGGCTCAGAATACAAGACCGAGCTACGCGTCAGCACGAGGTAGACCACCCAGGCATTCGGGAAATGTAAGTGGCAGTCAGAAAGGAACCAAAGACACTACAGTTCGATCAGAGGCTCGTGCACCTGCTAGAGCATATGTTGTATGTGCCAGAGAGGATGCTTCTTCCCCAAATGTTATCACCGGTACTTTTACTCTATATGATACTACTGTGATTGCATTGATTGATCCGGGTTCGACTCATTCATATGTGTGTGCAACTTTAGTATCCAGTAGGACTCTCTACCTGTTGAGTCTACTGAGTTTGTGATTCGTGTATCAAACCCCTTGGGTCGATGGTGGTGACCTGGGAATACACTAGTATTGGTGGTTCCGAGGGAGAAAGTGACTCAGGAATTCTTTCTGATAAATTCGTAAAAAGTACATCGATCGAGATTCATTGATCGAAACGAAAAAGAATTTCTCGAATTGAAATAAGGTCGAATGACCGTGGATGAAGTATGAGCGAAAATTTGTCGATGAGCGGATATGCTTGAATGTGTGTCAAGCTGAAGCCATTATGTGTAAAAGATTTGAAGACGGTCTCAATGAAGATATTAAGTTGCTAGTCGGCATACTCGAGATTAAAGAGTTCGTGGTACTTGTCGAGCGAGCTTGCAAAGTCAAGAGCTTGGAAAAGAAAAGAAAAGCCAAGTTCGAAGCTAGAAACATTCAAAAAGATCATCGAATAAGACCTTTCATTCCGCATCAAAGAAGTTTAAAGATGAATCTAGTCGACATAAGGCTACTTCAGACTTCTCTAGACGAGATCGACCTCCTGTAGGTTCCCGAGCCACTTCGATGGCTAGTGTTGGTAATGTTCAGTAGAACCGGGCTGAGTGCAAGCATTGTGGAAAATGGCATTCTGGGAGTTGTAGATTTCGTGATCGGTCCTGCTTTAAATGTGGATCGTCGGATCATTTTATTCGAGAGTGTCCGATGCTAGCCGAGCAAAATACGGCTCAGAATACAAGACCGAGCTACGCGTCAGCACGAGGTAGACCACCCAGGCATTCAGGAAATGTAAGTGGCAGTCAGAAAGGAACCAAAGACACTACAGTTCGATCAGAGGCTCGTGCACCTGCTAGAGCATATGTTGTATGTGCCAGAGAGGATGCTTCTTCCCCAGATGTTATCACCGGTACTTTTACTCTATATGATACTACTGTGATTGCATTGATTGATCCGAGTTCGACTCATTCATATGTATGTGAAACTTTAGTATCCAGTAGGACTCTACCTGTTGAGTCTACTGAGTTTGTGATTCGTGTATCAAACCCCTTGGGTCGATGTGTTCTGGTTGATAAAGTGTGTAAAAGTTGCCCGTTGATGATTCGGGATTCATGCTTCCCAGCTGATTTAATGTTGTTGCCTTTCGACGAGTTCGATATAATTTTGGGGATGGACTGTTTAACTTTGCATGATGTTGTAGTTAATTGCAAAAGAAAGACCCTTGATTTGAGATGTCAGAACGGTGAAGTTGTTCGAATTGAATCTAATGACCTGAATGGGTTACCGGCATTAATCTCCTCGATGTTAGCTCATAAGCATGTGAGAAAAGGGTGTGAAGCTTATTTGGCTTATGTGTTGGATAGTAAAGTTACTGAGAAGCAGATTGAATCCGTACAGTTGTGTGCGAGTATCCGATGTGTTTCTGAAGAACTACCGGGTTTACCACACATTCGAGAAATAGAGTTTGGTATTGAATTAATACGGGGGCGACTCGATTTCAATAGCTCCGTGTCGAGATGGCACCTCAGAATTAAAAGAGTTGAAAGCACGATTGCAAGAGTTAACGAGATAGGGTCTTTGCACGACCGAGCTTCTCTCCTTGGGTGCACCGTTTTATTCGTGAAAAGAAATGCGGGACTATGCGAATGTGCATCGATTACGAAAACATTTCGGCAAGGTAACTATAAAGAATAAATATCCGTTGCCACGGATTGGCGATTTGTTTGATCGGTTGAAAGGGGCTTGATGTTTTCAAAGATAGATTTGAGATCGGGCTATTATCGATTCAGTGAGTCGAGAGATTCCGATGTGCCAAAGACTACTTTTCGAGCGAGGTACGGACATTATGAGTTTACGGTTATGCCTTTTGGACTTACTAATGCACTGCTGCTTTTATGGATCGATGAATCGATTTTTAGACGATATTTGGATCGGTTTGTGGTAGTGTTTATAGATGATATTCGATCTACTCCCGAGATGAAACCGAGCATCTTTGAGCATCTCGAGATTGGTGCTACAAACTTTGCGAGATCAGCGAGCTTGTATGCAAAGTTTAGTAAGTGTGAGTTACGGATGAATGAGGTCGATTTTTGGGTCACGTTGTTTTTGTCGGGGCATTCGGGTTGATCCGAATAAAGTATCGGCTATACTTGATTGGAAACCACCAAGAATGTTTACGAAATTCAAGTTTTCTAGGACTTCTTTGGTTACTATAAACGATTTGTGAAAGGTTTTTCTATAATAGCTACCCCATTGACAAAGCTATTACAGAAAGATGTTAAATTTGAATGGTCGGAAAAGTGTCAGAAAAGCTTCAATCAGTTGAAAACTCTTTTGACCGAAGCTCCAGTGTTAGTTCAGCCTGAATCGGGTAAAGAATTTGTTATTTATAGTGATGCTTCTTTGAATGGTTTGGGTTGCGTTTTGATGCAGGAAGGCAAAGTCGTAGCCTACGCTTCGAGACAATTGAAGCCGCATGAAAGAAATTACCCGACACATGATCTGGAGCTAGCAGCTATTGTGTTCGTGTTGAAGATTTGGCGTCATTACCTATTCAGGGAGAAATGTCATGTCTATTCAGATCACAAAAGTTTGAAGTATCTGATGACTCAGAAACACCTGAACCTGAGACAACGCAGATGGTTAGAGCTGTTGAAAGATTATGAATTAGTGATTGATTACCATCCAGGGAAAGCCAATGTTGTTGCAGATGCTCTAAGCTGAAAATCATTATTTTCTCTTCGTGCGTTGAACGCACATATGGCTACTTCTGATGATGGTTTGATAGTAGCCGAATTAAAGGCAAGACCGTTGTTTATTCAACAAATTTGTGATGCTCAGAAAGTTGACAAAGATTTGTTAGCAAGACGAGTTTAGTGTGAAAGCAATGTTGAGTCAGAGTTTCGAATAGATGAGAATGATGTTTGAAGTTCAAAGACCGAATGTGTGTTCCGAGGAATTTAGATTTGATTCGGATGATATTGAATGAAGCTCACGATGGCGAATGTCCGTACATCCGGTAGCACGAAAATGTATAATGATTTGAAACAGTTTTATTGGTGGCACGGTATGAAACGGGACATATCGATTTTGCCTCGAAGTGCTTAGTTTGTCGACAAGTAAAGTAGAACATCGTACCTTACAGGTTACTTCACCCGATCATGATACTCGAATGGAAATGGGACAGAATTACTATGGATTTTGTATCCGGTTTGCCTATGACACCGAAAGCAAGAAAGATGCAATTTGGGTTATAGTGGATAGACTAACCAAATCAGCTCACTTTGTTCCAATTAAATGCAGCACTATTAAGCTCGATAAGCTTGCTGAGTTATATGTATCTCAAATTGTGATATTACATGGTGTGTCGATTTCTATTGTTTGATGACGACCAGAGATTCACGTCGCAATTTTGGAAGAAATTGCAAGATGCTTTAGGTACCAAACTACACTTTAGCACAGCTTTTCATCCGCAGACCGATGGTCAATCTGAACGAACCATTCAGATACTTAAGGATATGTTGAGATGTTGCGTCATTGAGTTTGAAGGTACGTGGGAACGATACTTACCCCTGATTGAATTTGCTTATAATAATAGCTTTCAATCTAGTATCAAAATGGCACCCTATGAAGCTTTGCACGGCCGCAAATGTCGTACACCGTTGTACTGGACCGAGCTCAGTGAAAACAAGATACACGGGGTTGATATGATTAAAGAGACTGAACAGAAAGTGGCTGTGATCCGTGATAGTTTGAAAGCTGCATCCGATAGACAAAAGTCATATGCAGATTTGAAACGTAAAGACATTGAGTTTCAGGTCAGAGATCGAGTATTTTTAAAAGTTTCTCCGTGGAAGAAAGTGCTTCGATTTGGACGTAAAGGCAAGTTAAGTCCGAGATTCATCGGACTGTTTGGGATCATCGAACGTATCGGGCCTGTTGCTTATAGATTAAGGTTGCCCTATGAAATAGAAAAGATACACAATGTATTTCATGTTTCGATGCTTCGTAGATATAGATCAGATCCGTCCCATGTGATTGCCCCGTCTGAGATTAAAATTCGACCTGATATGACATACGAGGAAGAACCGATCCGTATCTTAGCTTGTGAAGTGAAAGAGTTGAGAAACAAGAAAATTCCGTTAGTAAAAATATTATGGAATCATCATGGAATAGAAGAGGCTACGTGGGAGCCTGAGGATTCAATGAGGCAAAAATATCCGACTTTGTTTAATGGTAAGATTTTTGGGGATGAAAATCCCTAAGGGGGGAGAGTTGTAACAGTCTGAATTTGACCCTAATTGAAACGGTGGTTTCGAGACTACGAATCCGAGTCCGAAAAATATTTAAATATTATTTTCTGTGTTTATTATATGTCAATTATTATGTGTGAAAGTTTCGTATAAAAATTTGATTGTTTGTGTGCTTAATTAAATAAAAGGACTAAATCGCGTAAGTGGTAAATGTAGCTTTTATTTAAGTGTGATGGTTAAATTGAATTGTATTCATCATGATGTGGACTTGCATGGCAATAATCCTAAAACAAAGTGGGTGGACGGCATAATGATTAAACCATGTATTAAATTATTTAATTTAGTTAGTGGAATTATATTAGTAATATAATTTGATTAAAAAAAAGAAAACATAAAGAAATTAAGTAAGTGGGGGATGTTCATCTCCTACCTTTAGTCTCTCATTGCCGAAATAAGAAAGAAGAAAAGAGAAGCTTGAGTCTCCATTTCCGGTTCTTGCATGCTATAATAAGGTTAGCATTTGATCTTGATTTTTGAAAGTCTTTGCATTTTTGAGTTCAATTCCATGAGTATTATTGAACCCATGTTAAAATTTTGAGTTTTAATCATGCCATAGATTCAGCCATTGATGAATAAACTTTAAATTTTTATGCTTGATGGATAAATATTGAATATATGTTTAAGATTATTATGTTTTGAGTAGGAAGTTTGAATGAGTTGGAGTATGGTGGTTTAAATTATGAAAATAAATAGTAGAGGGTCCTAAATACAAAATAAATGACTTGTAGTGACTTTTATAAGCATGAGGGGTATTCGGCCCTAAAGAAATATGTCCAAATTTGGTATAAATTGTGTTTTATGCAATAGGGACTAAGTTGTAAAAATTTCAAATGTCAGGGGTAAAATGGTAATTTTCCTATTTAAGTGGTTTTGGATTAAATTGAAATGAAATGTGTTTGAATGAGCTCAAATTGAATGTGTTTGGATCAAGAACAAAGAAAAACGGATTTGGATCGGGGGAAGACAAAAGTTATCGAATAGCCGGTTCTAATTGTCCGACGATATTCGAGGTAAGTCTATAAGCAATTTAATACCGTTAATATCGGTTATAATCTTGATTATATGCTGAAATTTTGACATTTATAAATATAAATGTGGCCAAAGCCGAATGTGATAGGTGAATTAATAATGAAATGTGACTATATGTAATTGAGTTTGATATGTTAAAGTGATATGAGTTATGTGTGATATATGTGATATTGATAATATGTAGTGCGTATGAGATGTTTTAATGATATTGATATCGGGCTTATTACCTAGCAGGCTTTGTGCCGGTGAACTATATCGGGCTTATTGCCTAGCAGGCCTTGTGCCAGTGAATTATATCGGGCTTATTGCCTAGCAGGCCTTGTGCCGGTGAATTATATCGGGCTTATTGCCTAGCAGGCTAATTGCCGGTGATTAAATTTCAGACCTCGGGTCTAGCAGGCCTAGTGCCGGTGTGTGATTCAGGCTGACGCCTAGCAGGTTTTATACCGGTGATTTACAATTCCGAGTTTAGACTACAAAATGATTAAGTCATGGAACAAATCGAGTAAGCCTAAACTTATGCAAATTAATTTTGTTAATTCGATCTAAGGTATGTATTTTCATACTTTTATGTTATATGTGATGTCAATGAGCAAATAAAACGATGAAATAAATGTGTTGTACATTAGGTTGATGGGATATGTGGATAAATTATGTTATGTGGATGTTGTTTACTTGATAACATGAGAGTGGTTTAAAGATGTTCAAGTATGTATATCTATACACAAAAATATGTATATATATACATTCGGTTATATGAATTAATTTGTATATTCATCGAAATATGTCGAATATATGTATATGTGTGTTATCGAATATGTGGAATGTATTTAGATACTTTCTGTTATAGTGGTTTACTTTATATGTACAGGGAAGATGCTATTTGGTTATATATAGAATATATATATAACTTTTATGTGATGTGTATTTGATGAGTTCTATTTTTAGATAAATGATGATAAATATTTTGTTATAAATAAGGAATAAATAAGGACATTGATATTTGGCTATGATAGCATATAAATGTCATATTAATTATTTATGTTAGGAATTCGATTGATTTAAATTGATTGAATAATTAGTTGAATTGTTAAATTTGCTTAAGACTTACTAAGCTAAATTAGCTTACTCTGTGTATTCATCGTTCTGTTTTATAGATTTGATCAAGGTACGAGCTCAGGGGATCGTCAACGAAGTCATCCACACTATCAATATATTTGGTACCTTTTTGAGTTTGGTTTTGGATTAAAGGCATGTATAGGCTAAACAAAGTTATGAGCCATGAAATTTGTTCTTGTATATATAATAACATGCCTTGCGAATATGGCTTATCTCCTTTGTTAGTTTGGTATTGAGACATATGGTTTTAATGGTCAAATGGTGTATATGTTTATGTCAATTATTGTGCATGGGTTGTGGAAGTTGTTAGTTAGCATATATTCGGCCATGGTACATACATATATACTAGGTATAGTTTGGTTTTGTGGTTGATGGCATTTGGGCTAAGATAATGTTTTGATAATGTATATTCGGTTTAAATATATGTTCAAGTTATGTATAATGTTTCATAGTCTATATGTGTAGCCGCTTGATGTATATACATATATTTAAAATGGTAATTTACTAGTATATTTTGCTATAGGGATTCGGTGTATAATGGTAAGAAATAAAGTGGTACACGAACATATTTGTGCATGAGTTGATTTCGATAATGGTATATGCAAATTTGGTAGTTGTAAATATAACATATATATGGAATGCTTTGAAATTTTGGTTTGTTTGGATATGTAAGTGACTATTAGGTTTTATTTTTGTATTTGTGTTTTAGGTGAGTAATTGGTATTTTCATAGGTGATATTGCTACAGTGAGCATGCATGCATATTATTAAAGGAACAAATGTTTTATATGTTTAAAAATGGTGTTTGTTTGAATGTATGGTTGATAATTGAAATGAAATAAATCTTTCAATATTATATGCCTATTCAGTCATTGTTTTTAAATGACCATGTAATTTGTATAATGCAAGTTGTTGTATTAAGACCTGATAGAATTTATATATATATATATATATATTCATTTGTGATGGCATGAAATGATATGAATTTATCAAGTGTTAGTCTGGATGGAGTGCTATGACTTGGTAATTGTTATAGTAATGCCTCGTGACCCTAATCCGGCGACGGATACGGGTTAGGGGTGTTACAAATTCCATTAGTGAAAGTATTGTGGCATCGACACGGAATTGAAGAGGCTACGTGGGAGCCTGAAGATTCTATGAGACAGCAGTATCCGAACTTATTTGATGGTTTCGGGGACGAAAATCCCTAAGGGGGGAGAATGGTAACAGTCTGGATTAGACCCTAGTCGGAACAGTGGTTTCGGAACCACAAATCCGAGTTTGAATAATATTTTAATACTATTTTTTGTGCCTTTAAATTTTGATTAAGCATGTGTTAAAGTTCCATAAGTTAATTTGTCCGTCTGTGTGTTTAATTTGATAAAAGGATTAAATTGCATTAAATTTAAAATTTGCATACTAATTGTTAAATTACCTATGTGTTGTGGCTTTTTAAGGTGGAGGCCTTATGTTGTTATAAATCCATTTATAAGATAATGGGTGATTAAATGACATAATGACCATAATGTTATTTTGTCTTATTTGATATATGGAAGGGTGAATTAGTAATTTGAGAAATAAAAGATGATTAAACATAAACTAAGGCTAAAATGTTATCATCTTTATGCTTCATCACCGAAAATAAGAGCAAAGAAGAAGGGTTTGAATTCTTTTTACATTCGGCACATACTTGGGCTAGATTAAGGTAAGTTTTGACTTCGGTTTTTGATAATTTCTACGTTTATCGTTGCTTCAAATGCTTCAAAACCCATGTCTTAATTTTGAGAATTGTTGATGTTTATGAGATGTGCCATTGTTGAAATGGTGAGCTTTGTGATGAGTTTAGGTGTTAAATGAAAGATATGTGTTTAATGAACATGTTTTGTTCTTGAATTTTTGATGAATTTAGCTAATTAGGGCTAAATTGAGAAAATAGCATTTTGAGGGACTAATTTGTGAAATAAATGAAATGATTGGATTTGTATGAGATGCATAGACATTCGGCTAAGCATGGGTATATGGTGATTTTGTATAGTTGATGTTTTGAGAAAAATGGATTAAATTGATAAAGTGTGTAAATATGAGGGCTAAATTGCAAATTGCCCTAAATGAGTGTTTTTGGATTGAATTAAATGAATTAGTGAATAAAAGGGTCAAATTTGAATATGTATAGATCAAGAAATGAAGAAAACGGACTTAGATCGCGGGAAAGCGAAAGTAATCGAATAACCGAGTCCGAACGAATATCCGAATCTGAGGTAAGTTATTATACGAATAAACGTATTTGTATTGAATTATTTGAGTATATATGATAGTTGAATTATTACAGTTATCCATTGAGATGGAATGTTTGTGCTATCCGAGATTATGAATAAGTCGACAAGATGATAAGTCCGAGAAGTCCCGGTTGAATCTAAGAATAGATAGGATTAACTATGTCATGACATAGGTGTCTGTATTGTAACATCATGTAAGACCACGTCTAGGACGTTGGCACTGATTCGAGATTTCGTGTAAGACCACGTCTGGGACGTTGGCATCGATATGAGATTTACGTGTAAGACCATGTCTGGGACATTGGCATCGTATTTGATTCATGTAAGACCCTATCTGGGACAGTGGCATCGATATTTGAGTACATGTAAGACCTCATCTGGGACGTTGGCATTGTACGATTATACTGAGCATTCTGAGTATCCTATTAGATTTTGAACGGTTCAACGAGAAAATCTCAGGTACAAACAATTATGTGATCTATATATCTATTTCAGGTACGTTTGATATGTACACTAAGTGTGTATGAAAGGTAAGTGTCTATATGAACTTACTATGATGAATATGTGTATTGAAATGATGAGATCATATGTGAAGATATGTTTGAATAAGCCATGTGTATATGTGATATTGAGTTGGAGAATGTGGTAAAATAGGACTAAGTATATGAGCCAAAGAATATGTGGTGAATTTGCTATAAGATCTATAAATGTCATTGTATCAATATGGTTATAAGCATTTTATGCTAAGTTTATTTGTATATGGCTTACTAAGCTTTTGAAAGCTTACTCTGTGTGTGTGTTTGCTCTATTTTATAGATCGTCAAAGCTACTGAAGGCTCGGGGACCGTCGAGGATCGTCATCACACTACTCAATTTGTTTTGGTACCTTTGAAATATGTATATAGCTAGATATGGCATGTATAGGCTAGTCACCTTGGATTATGTTTGGAATGAGTATAATATAGCCATGAGATGTGGCTAAATAAGTGTAGGTAATATGCATGAGTAAATATGATATATGATGCATGTTTTGGTATGGCTAGATAGCTAATGAAATGGTCAAAGCTTTGGTAAATATATGAATGCTTTATGAGTATGTATGTTTGAGCAAAGGAATGATCTTATGAAGGGTAAATGTGGGAAAATTATGCATATATGTATATGTGTACTTCAGTTGTGCAAATTAGCATGACAGAAAATGAGATTTGATGCAAAGCTTTGTTGAATGTTTGGTATGTCTTTGATTGTCAATTTTGTGTGTTATGAATTGGTATATTTCTTGTAGGTATGATCATAGTGTGGTGACATTATGGCCTTGTAAATGGCCTATTTTGCTTACATGGCTGTGGCACACGGGCGTGCCTAGTGGCCGTGGGATTTAGTCAGTAGCTAGCCCAAGTGTGCACGGCCTTGGCACACGAATGTGCCTGGTTGCCGTGTGAATAAGTCAGTATATGGCTTGAGAGTACACGGCCAGGGTAAACGGGCGTGTCTAGAGGCCGTGTGGACAAGTCAGTAAGTATGCTCTATTTTGGCACGGCCTGGACACATGGGTGTGTCTGGTAGTCGTGTAAGGCACACGGCCTGCATGCACGAGCGTGTGACCTTTACAATATTGAAAAATGTTGAAAACTTTTTGGAAAAGTTTTCTAAGTGTTCGGTTCTGTCCCAACCTTACTCTAAAGTGTGATTAAGGTCTCGTTGACCTAATTAAGGGACTCATTAATTGTGATTGATGAATTGTCTTATGAAATGTCTGTAAAAGTTTCCGATCTATCCGGTAACGCTTTTAACCCTATTCCGGCGACGGATACGAGTTAGGGGTGTTACATATGTTTACAAATAAATTTGGCATGATGGTAGGTGATTTTAGTTTTTCTTATTATTAGACTACTAGGTTCTATATGTTACACTGTAAATAGGCATTTCCCTTATCCTTCTCCTAAATTCTCTCTACTGATCACTTCTCTTTAGAGTCCCTCTACACGCCACTTCCAGCCTTTTAGAAGCCTAAAATTAAACTCCAAAATAAAACTAAGCTAGCACTCGAACCTCAGACCTCCCTGCATGTATATGTCGCCAACTCCCTACACCCTAGTGGTGTCACTTAGCCACTTCACCACAGGCTTCTTTGTGCCATTTTTCACTTATTTTTATTTAAAAGCCCACTACTCACAACCCTGATTCCTTAATTAATTAAATTAAGAATCCTCCACCACAAAACCCGAACCCAGAGCTTCTTCAACACACCTAGACACTCCACACTCATTAAACCTTTAAAGCCGTCATGTCATTTGTCACTTTCTTGCTCACTTAAAAATTTTATGAGACCCAAATCCCAATAGGCCCAATTCTTCTAGGCCCGAATTCGGGGCGTTACAATTCTACCCTCCTTAAAAAAATTTCGTCCTCGAAATTTCCATCTAACTATTAATCGCACCGCTCAAGTCGCACAACTATGCTTTCGCTGCGCACTCTGATTTAATAACACATAAACATTGCACGCATACAGTTTCTATACCCAAAAATAAAGCATCCACACAACACATACCCGACTTAATGGTGATTGAACAATTCCGAGCCTTATGCTCCTCAGAGCCGCATCTTAAACTCATTCTTGACTTCCTCCAGCATTTACCCGGATGACGCCTTCTGCAATATTCGCAAGCCAGAAAGTTTGGACATACCTTAACATGCTTCATAGAACGAGACTACGACCCTAGAAAACTGCGATCTCTTTTTTCTTATAGTCCACGCACCTAACCCGAAGTGTTTCACCAATTTCTTTAACCTCCTTCAGTACCTCCCTAACTAGCTGAGTCAGCACATCAGCCCTAACACTTCCACGGCCTCTGTCGCGACCCCTTGCACTTCTTCTAGCGCTCACCACTGATTCTATGTATTACCTGAATTAGGAATTTTTATGAATTTAGTTCATAGTTTCACTGTTTAAAACACATGTCTTATGCGAGTAACAATTTAAAAGTTGTTTCGTGGTCGTATATCCACTACAGGCTTAAGTTTCCCACGGGCTTTAGTCTCTAAAAGCCTATTTTTAAGTAGCCCATTATCTATACAGTTCAGTAATTTAAAAAAAATGTCGTACAGAAAACTTACTTGGCTTGACGTCGAGGGTTCGGTGAACCACACTTCAAGAATCCTGCAAAAACTTTTTAAAACCCAAAATCTAAGGCCCATTTCACAGCCCGAGCTTTGCAACCGGGCTCTGATACCACTAAATGTAAAACCCCAAACCCGGCCTAGAAGTTAGGCCCGAATTCGAAATGTCACATTAAAGGCACAATTCAAAACGATTTTACTAATTAAAAATTTAAGGCCCAAAATCCTTGAGTCTTGTTAAGTACTGATAAAAGCCCATTTTATTATTTTAAGCATTTCGGAAACCAAGTTTAAATATACGAAATTTACTTAGGTTTAATAACTAAGTAAACAGTTGAAACACAAAACCCAAAATTTAAGTCAAATCAGAGTACAAGGCCTTATTACATCCAACGAAAATAAAGCAATTAAAACCATGTCTTTTGAAACAAATAAATAAAAATTTAAACATCTTGTAGTGTGGCCATCTCCGAGTCCTTTCCCACATTGAGCCATTTACTGAGGATCACCTGAAACATTAAATAAAGGGTGTGAGTTTCGAAACTCAGTGTGTACAACCATTGGCATTCAAATCAACATACATATATTCACATTGGGCCTAAGCCCTAACAAAATCGGTGGTCTTAGGCCTTAGCTCACAATGACCTCATATCATATCATATCATATGCAAAACAAGGTAATGCAAAACCCTCCCCAAAAATCCATCCGCTACACACACCATTTCCCTTCCAACCCTACACACCTGTGGGGATTTCTAAATCGACCCACCCATCCTCTACACCAAAGGTAGCACTCACAGCGGCACTACTCAACGTTGCAGCAAAGCTACTAATCATATAATGGGCTTAAAGCCACCGGTGGATCCACAGTCGTCAAGCGACTATGTGATCCTCAAATTCTTCCTCCGTACCATAATTCCCACCCATATGCATCCTAAATAGAATATCATATGAATGCAGCATACACATGAGTAACAACCATAAAACTCATACTCATCACATAGGGGTATTTTAGTCATTTCACAATCAAGGGCATTTTTGTAATTCTACCCTACAGGGGTATTATCGTAATTCTACCCTACATGGGTATTATCATAATTCTATCCTACATGGGTGTTTTCGTAATTCTATCCTACATGGGTATTCCCGTCATTCTGCCCTATAGGGGTATTTAGGTAATTTTGCAAAACAGATGTATTTTGGAAATTTTGTAAATCAGGGATGTTTTGGTAATTCTGCAAATCAAGGGTATTCTGGTAATTTCACAATTCGGGGCTATTTTAGTGATTTTTCAAATCTAAGGATATTTTGGTAATTTTCAAACTAATGGTATTTTAGTTATTTTCAAATCAGGGGTATTTTAGAAATTTTATAAATCTAAGGGTATTTGGTCACGCTCGGGTTTTAGTTATGAACTTTGGCCCATTAATAAGCTCTTGCGGCTAAAGCGAATAGACACTATGCACCAGGTAGGATTCCAGAGAAGAGGAGGTGGGCCGCTAGGGCCGCTTAAGTACCAAGCTCTCCCTAGATCCAATCCTAGACATGCATATGCCCGTTACCACACTCTAACTCAGCGACTTGTCCACAGACGTGTTTAATTATTAGAAAGTCTTATGCTGTTTAAGAGTTGTTCAGAACTAATCCTAAAGTCCATCAAACCCTAGCATACTTGTCTACGTCCCCATAAAGCCCATCAAACCCATTTCACGTTCATATAACCCATTACGCCCACATCACATCCTTATGGCCCACTAGGCCCAAATCTCATTCGTATGGCCTTTTAGGCCCAAAACAATTCCAGATCACGCAACATGCATGCCTAACTCAAATCATATAATCAAATCAATCAATTTCATCAATCTTAGCCTCAGGGGCCACCGGGCCCATTTTGCCACTTTCGGCTTTTCGGCTTTCCGGTATTGCCGATATCATGTGTGTGTAGTGTTTGTACACACCTGGTTACTGCGACGTGCTATACTATCCTTAGCCTTGAACCTACAACCAACCAACCTTCAATCAATCACTAAATCAAAACATTTACCAAAAGCCGAAGCCTTACCATACCATACCATGTGCCACCGGGTTCTAATAGCCCTTCCTTAGCTACTAATCACAAGTATCCCCTAGATCTGCACTCACACATACACCATCAAAATTCGAGTGACTCATAATCTACACAAGTCATCCCTATAGATCATACACACATTCGGCCATTTACTTAAACCATATTCGAGTTGAGTACACTTTTACTTTGCTAACGATCCTACCATGCTTGCGATCTTTGAACCTTATCCTTGTTATCACAGAGTTAACGACAGGACAGTTAGATAGCCTTTCGGCTTTTAACAAAACACACTAAGGGGTTAATTGAATACTTACCAAATCCACTTTTAGCCCTACGGCCTAGATTGCTACTGAGCGAGATTCAGCTTTTAACCTTGACTGATAGTAGATAATAATCGATTTGTGATGGAGGAAACCAAGGCAAGAGAAGATGATGGTAATTCAGCAATAGAAGAATTTGGCTATGAGAGAATTCGGCAAAAAGGAATTCGGCTATAGGAGATTTCGGCAACAAGGCAAGGTATTTTTGGTTGTGGAAAAATAAGGTTTCGGCAAGAAAAAGAAAAAGAATAAAAAATTAGGCATTTCCTAGGACCCCAGATTTGGCACACACATATTTATATAGCCTATAGCCGAAACTTAGCCACCCCTAGAGTCCAATTCGGCACCACTTCATCCACTGCTCATCTCCTAATTTTTCTCCATAATATCTCCCTTATCCTTCTCCTAAATTCTCTCTACTGATCACTTCTCCTTAGAGTCCCTCTACACGCCACTTCAAGCCGTTTAGAAGCCTAAAATTAAACTCCAAAATAAAACTAAGCTAGCACTCGAACCTCAGACCTCCCTGCATGCATATGTCGCCACCTCCCTACACCCTAGTGGCGTCACTTAGCCACTTCACCATAGGCTTCTTTGTGCCATTTTTCACTTATTTTTATTTAAAAGCCCACTACTCACAACCCTGATTCCTTAATTAATTAAATTAAGAATCATCCACCACAAAACCCGAACCCAGAGCTTCTTCAACACACCTAGACACTCTACATCATTAAACCTTTAAAGCCGTCATGTCATTTGTCATTTTCTTCCTCATTTAAAAATTTTATGAGACCCAAAAGCCCAATAGGCCCAATTCTTCTAGGCCCAAATTCGGGGCATTACACTCATAACATTACAAGCCGAAAAGTCCTATGTGACCTAAGTATCCTTATACACAAATGGACATCATACTAAACATACGCATAAACAACTATTTGTATTCTACTCAGATAATCAAAGTACTTGTATAATTTATTGATGAATCCCTACAGGTGAAACCCTTTATACTTGTATATTTTGTAACATACTGAACTTAGATGTTTGTGATCAAAAGTGGTAAGGTTGTGATCAAAAGTGGTAAGTAAATTATTCATCATGTTAAAGTTGTTAGTAAGCATAAAATGCCTAAATCATATGCTCTGAAGTCAATACCTGTATGATATTTTCTCAAGGGTCGTCGCTTTTATTTTTTTTTTTGTTTATGTTGCTTGAGGACAAGCAATGACTTAAGTGTGGAAAAGTTTGATCTGTCCTAATTTGGTGTAACAGATTAAACTAGTTTTCGCATTTAAGGAGCTTGAATATAAGCATTTTCGTTATGTTTTAGTTAAATTTTCTTAGTTTTAATTACATTCAATAAAATGTGCAAATTCTGTCTTTTATTGACCTTAGGGGCCGAATGAGGCCTAAGAGTGAGCTAACACACTTTGTGAGTGTGTAGGAGACCATTAGAAGGCATATCTCGATGTCGCAAAATGGAGAAAGGTCAAGTTTGCCTTCGATGTCACGACACAAACTGAGGGTGTCACGACATACCCTTGAAAATAGTTGAAGAGGAGTAAGCTAATTGCTATGTCGCGACACAAGTCCTAATGTGTCGCAACAATGAATCTGTGACAAAAATTAAATACAAAGCAGAAGCATTTTGGTCTGCACAATCAAACCTAAAGCTTGGGAACATCAGCTAACCTAGGGTTAAGGACGACGGCCACCTGAAGGCTATAAATAGGCTCATTTGTCACTTGTTATGGACATAATTCCTTTAGCCTAAATTTTCTTTGTAAAATTTAGTTTATTTTTCTTTCGTTCCTAGGTTTTAGATTTCTTTAATTTGTTCTTATTGATTTAAAGAGATCTGAATTGTGAAAGCATTCAAACTTTGTGGATTCGCAATTAATTTCAATACAATCAGGCTCTTTCATTTACTTTATTTTGTTGATTTAATTAGCATGCTTTCTTTTTATATCAATTTCATATTGTCTATGAAAGTCATGAGGAACTAATCCCTCTATGGGGGTTAGCGAGTGGAGGTATGATCTGTTAACAGTTTTGTTGGGTTACTCAATGAATCAGTTGTTTGGGAAAGGAAGAACGTGAAATAAACTCCAAGCCTGACAATCCCGGGAGGTCATCAAGGTGGGAATTAACCCAAAATTGGTATTGCCCATCCATGAACACCTTTACCCTAAGCCAGTTTGGCCTATGAGGTCGGAAGATAAGTAGTTCTTGCTGACTCATTGTGTTAGTAGAAGATCGAAAGATCCTGCTAGGGTAGCGGCTAGTTGATTGACGAGGAACCTGAAACAATAGTTGATGGGGATTACCAAAGCGAGCTAATTACCCATAATCGAGATTTGACTCATTCTACTTTTCTATCTCTTGAGCTTTTATTTCTTTTATGATATTGTCTTTTATTTTATTATATAAAACCCTTAAACCACCCTTTTTTATGTTTTCGTACTATAAATGATTTGAAGTACTAATTAGCTTTTTTTAGTGTTTAGATTAGAATTGACCTAGCACTCGCCTCCCTTGGGTACGATCCTCGGAGTACTCACCTACTCCGTTGTAAAAATTATATTACAACTCGACACGTATACTTACGGATACCGCCTCATATTTCTATATCTTATTGCAGTATTCAAACTCTAGACGTTAGTATGTTCAGAGGCGGTTAGTAGTCAAAGTAACCTGTACTCGACCTATCCTACAGCATGCCAAATATATCCGACTCGCCCGAACAGTTAACAAGGTAATAACCAATTTAATTTTGAATACAATTCAGTATCATAATTCATTTTATTCAATCAACAACCGAATAGTCATTCCATATATATAATGTCAAGAATTAGCCCAATTCACAATCATTTTCACATTTTCATTGGTTTACACTATTTTTAACTTTATTCAATTTGGTCCTCTAACTCGAAAGTCAATATTTCCATACCAATTCAATCTAAATAATCAATCTCAACTTACCTCAATATCTTACCATGTTATGCAATGTAATGATGCAACAATTTAAGCAAATCAATTTGTAAAAATACAAACCGTAAACTCCGAGCTGTTTGTTGATGGTTTTAGCTTTTCCCTTCCCTCTCGAGGAATTTGGGTTGAATTAGCTATGGATTAACATAAACATACAATATCATCAATAATCAACCAATTGCATGACCAATTTTCAATTTATACAAACTTTACATTTTTTTCAATTTAGTCCTTAAAATCGAGACTAATATAACTTTCAATCTAAAGCTCCAAATTGAAATTAGTTTTCACCGTTAAGCATTAGGGACCTCATAATTCTCATTTCTATAGTAGATTTTACAATTTATTCAATTTGGTCCCTATTGTATGAAATTATCAATTAACTTCACAATTTAGCTCTTTTCACATCTAAGCTTAAAATCTATCAATTTAATACCTAAAACTTCAAGAAATCAACAATGGTAACTTTCTAAAACTTTAACAATTTTACAAATTGATACATGAACTAATCAAATTAAGTTCCCATAATCTCAAAAATATATAAATTATAATGAATGGACTAAATTAAACTAACCAAGCTTTGAAAACCTTGGCCGAATGATCTTCTCCTTTACCTTCTAATTTTCAGTGTTGAAGAGGTGATACAAACTATGTTTTCTCTTTCTTTCCAATATAATGTTTTACTTTACTTATGTTATATATACTTTATTTAATTCAATGTTAATAATATTTAAACAATTTAACTCACCTACCCGTCCACTATCATTTTAAGATGTATATTTATCATTTTAATCCTTGGTTTAATTGTTGAATAAGTCCTCTAACATTTGGTCAATTAAAAAATTATATTTGTAAATCTTTACAATTTAATACTTAAGCCCTAATTAATCACTAATTCGATAAAATTATCTATTCAAACTTCAATTCGTCTTTTTAAAAACTCAACAAATATTTAATAAAAATATTTACGAATTTAATTTATAGAAATAAAATTTCAAAATCATATTTTTTATTACCACTTACTTTCGAATCGTTATAGTGACCAAGCTTGAAGACAACCGGATATTGTTGTTGACTGAAAATGTTTCCTCTGCTCCATCCCACATCTACACTTGTAATCTTGTTCTCACTGGGAATCAATGCATTACCCTATCCATCACCATCATCATTAGACAGCACTATTCAACATGGAACACAAAAAATAATTAAAATATAATATATAGCATGATACAATATTATTTTAAAAATCATATTATATAAAGTATTCACCTATCGAAATTTATATGCTTATAAAATATTTTAAATTATGACATAATAAATAGACCCAAAAAAAAATACGAATACACAAAAATTTTCATGTCTTATCATCACCTCCTACCCATTTTCTCCTTTTATAATAGTTTTGTTGCAGCTTTACTAGTTACCCCCCTCGTTATGACACAATTAAGCATATTATAAAAGTAAGTCGGTGGAAACATTAAGATGCTATAAAAATAACTTTTGTGTTATGAAAAAAAATTACCTTTGTGATTTGCATAAAAAATTTTGACTTAAAAGGATTGTCTAGTGAATCCGCCAAGGAATTTTGAATAGATTCTTTTTAAATAGAGTGTAATTTTTTTAAATAATAGGTATATCAATTATGGTAATTCTTAATTCCGTCCCGCTTCATATATTAAATTATTATTTTATTTTATATATAATTATTAAAAGAGTAAAAATACTTTTATATATTAAAAAAAAACCATACCTTTTAGGTTAAAACACTTTTTTGAAGATTTATATTAAATATTTATTTTCCTTTAAAAAAATTAAAAATAGTAAAAATAAATTTATTTGAAGTAAGATAAAGTGAAAATGAATACATCAATATCCATAAAAAATAATAATAGTTTTTAAAAATATACTATGTTGTGTCAACTTTGCTATACATAAATAAGATTAGAAAAACACTTTTCCTTTTGCTCTTTCAGTTAAAATCGAATAATATTAATTTTTTTTTTCATAATACAAAATAGATACAAATAAAAAAAACCTTCAAGAAAAATAAACCAAATACCAATGTAGACCCATAATATGTTTAAGATTTCTAATAACGTAAACTTAAAATATCAATTCTTTTCATTTATCTTATTGAATAAATAAAAGGATTAACATGGTTGACATATATCCTTAATTAATTCTTTAAAAAATAAAAAGGATAAATCCTAAAACTATATATGAATTATGATTTAATGTGTAATTGTATATATAAACTTTGATTTGTATAATTTTATTCTAAAATTTTGATTTGATCTAATTCTTATAAATTATTAATACAATTATTAATATAATCCAATTATTTTACACATGTTTTCACATGTGCTCACCCAGAAATAGCTACTCCACTTTGGTTGTTTTTGTTCTTTTTTACTAATAGATGGTCGGGGTGTTATTGCGGTCCGAACCCTCACAAACCGTTTCTAGTTAAAGAGGTCCAATTAAATTCATGAACTTGGTAGAGTAATTGTAGGCCCCTTACCCAATCTGTTCTTCTTTAAAACCCAAACCTTAGCTTATCCACTCTTCAACATTGTCCTTGAATATCAAGTGAAACTACTCATAAAACATGCAAATAGGTGCCAAATGAAAGGGGGTCATTGCCACTTCAACATGGATCAGGGAAGACAGTTCTGAGCTTGACTGCTCGCCTCAACTGATAAAATTTAAATTTGAGAAAGCAGAAGTTTCAAAAAAAATAAATCAAGAAAATTTGAACTTGAGAATATCCAAATTTGAATTAACTCAAGTCTGGAAAAGTCTGAACCTATAACAACTTGAGAATAAGATCAATCTAGTTTCAAATCAAGATGGAGCTGATCTAAAACTCGAAAATGTTCAAATTTATAACTAAACATACATTAATATAATTGTTTTATAAGATTTAAACTGAAAATAAATAAATGGTAATTATTTAATTTATGAAAATATATTTATAAATATTATATAATTATAATAAATTTATTAGCAATAAAAATAATAAATAATAAATTTTTATGTTAAATTCTAAAGTAAAATAAATTTTAAAATAGTATGAATATAAAATGTTTTTTAATGCAATTAATATAATTTTTTTGAAAGGTAAAGCAATCATTATATATGAAATATATATAATTAATAATTATTCAAACCTATAAAATTTAAATTTATTAAGGGAAAGAGTTCAAGGTAACCTTTGATGATGGTTATTTAGTGGTTGTGCTAAGAATTTTTAAGTTTTCGAGAGAAGATGATAGAGAGTGGGTGAAGCTAGAGATAATGGAAATTTTCCATGCCCTCTGTGTAGGTTTTTGAGTGACATATATACAAGATTTCTTTTTGGATTTTATATTGCATGTTATCTAAATAGTAGGCTTGAGGAGTCATGGCGATCCTTAAACACGTGACCTTAATGGCTATGGATGGTCATGTTTATATAGGTCGATGTTGTGATGGGATCAAGTGAAATCAATGTGACAAGGAAATGACAAGGTAGATAACATTGATTGTGTAGTGCAAGGCACAATTCTTTGGTAAGGTATATAGAGTCGACTTAGCGAGGTACATGTGGCTATCAGGTTGGTGAGGCATAGTTCTTTTAGAGATATGTTCTTTCAAAATATTTCTATGTGATTAATTGGGCCTGATGCGCCATCGTACGATTCTATGATCAACATTTGAAATCCTTTTGGGGTGAAAGGTGAGCTTCCTAGCATCTCATGGTTGAAAAGTGGTGAATGAGTAATCAACCCTTACTCTATAGCCTCCATCTTGGCTTTTATGGTCCCCTTTTTCATCCACAATCACTTTGCTTTTAAGATGTGCTTTCCTTTGTCAACTTTTTGCATCGTCTCTTTGCCTATTTGGCGTAATGGCCTAGGAGGTGAATTGTTAAAAAATGAGTAAGGAAACATTGGAAGAGTTATCTATAAGGGTAGCATCAACCTCCCCATGTTTGGTCGAGTTAATCTCCTTTTTTTAGTGTGTTGTCCATCCGTCGTTGTTCCCTGAGGCCAATTATTTTACCTTGTTTGTGATGTTTCACATCTCATCCTTAAGTTGCTCAAGATCTCAGTTGTCGCGTCATTGGTTTGTTGATGTAGTGAGACTTTCATTCTTTTGCTCCATTTGTAGATTATCTTAAGAGTTACCCTTATTTTTCTCCTTCCATACTTAGGGAAGAAGATATGTAGTGAGACAAGAAAAGATGTCGACCATCTTATACGAAGATAATATAGCATGTCTAACTCAATTAAAAGAATGATACATCAAAGGAGATAGAATAAAACATATTTCACCAAAATTAATCTTCAATCATGATCTTGAGAAGAAAGGTGATATAGAAGTCCAACAAATTTGTTTAAATAATAATTTGGTTGATCTATTTTACCAACTTCGACATTTGGAAGGGTGATATAAAGAATTGGAATGCGTCAACTAAAAAATGTTAAATGATGTTACCATTAAGAGAGTAAATATGCATTGTACTCTTTTTTCTTTGAACTAAAGTTTTATCAATTAGTTTTTAATGGGGCAGTATGTTATGTGTATTAATCAAGGAAACTATGGATGCTCATAACTCCAAGTAACCATTCCTCAAAGAATTTGTAAGAAATAAATTCCTTTAATTCATTAGTTTGCATTTAGGTCTTCATTCATGGAAGTTATCGTATAAAGCATGCAAATAGAGGCTTGTACAATTCTTATAAACAGTAAAAAAAAAATACAATTATTCTATCATACTATGTTTTATCTCTTTTTTCATCTCTTATTTAAATACAATTTTTTTCTAGTTTTATAATATTTTTTAAAAACTTAAAAAAAAAAGTAAATGTATTACATATAATAAGCAATTTTAATTCTGATATATAAATAATGAGATCTATACAGTTTTTACTCTTTTTAATAGTTGAATTTGAATTGTATTATCATAAATTATTTGAATTTATGTAAGTTCGCTTGATCCCAAAAATTTTAAATTCAAAATACTGAAATTTGATTTCAAACCCCAAAAAATCTAAACTCAATTATCCAAAGACGTTTTGTTTTGTTTATAGATAGTGTGTTTTGGTGTTTATAAGGTTAAATATTATTTATTATTCGTTTAAATTTATCAAAAAAAATTATTCTCTTATAAAAATTTAAATTTAGTCCTTATATTTTAATTATATTTTAATTTTGAGATATTAATTTTTTTATTTTTTATTTAAAAATCTTGGTTCTCCATCTAATTTTTGTAGTTAAAGTTAATAATATCATAAGTAAAATAACTCTTTTAGCCCTCAACAATTACATTTTTTTTTGTTAATTTGGTTCTTACCCTTTAAAAGAACATAAATTTTTAAAAGATTTATATTTTTTTCATATTTTAAATAAAAACATAAAATAAATTTGTAATTTTTTAAAATAAAAATTATAAAAAATAAAAATGATTTAAAAATATATAAAAATTCAAAATTCAATGGTATCTAAACTAGACTAGACCAACCAATCGAATCGAATGGATGAAGAATTTATTAGGGTATTGTCTGTTGAGAGGTAAAAGACCAGTGGACTAACACAGACTGGTTGAACTGAGCTAAAAAAAATGGTTGAAACGATTTCAAATTGGTTTGACAAATTAATTCTCTAAACGATTAGTGCGACTGCTTCAAAGCATATAAATCATTAAAAAATTAAAAAATTATAAAAATTAATTCAACTACCAGTTCAGTTATTTTTTTAGCTCGATTCAATCAATCTATACTAATTCATAAATCAGCTGATTTTTAAAATTTTTGAATCAATTTAACCATTAATATTTACAATTTTTTTTAAAATTTAATCCACGCCCAGTAAATTGTAAAAAAAAAAAAAAAAAAAAAAAAAAAGAAAAGCCAATAGAAACTAATTTTAAAACTTTTTAGAATACCTATATATCAGAGAGACTAGAAGAGGTGGAATTTGACAACTTGAAAAGCTCAAGCATAATTGAGGGGTTTCCCACCGACGATTTAGAGCAAACTAGTGTTTATCTCTGCCTTAATTTACAAATAAATAAAGGGAAATCTGATCCCCCATGGTCGTTTACTTGCTTCATAAAAATGGTGTCTGAAAATACAACTTAAATTTTAACCCTCCTACGCCCAACAAATCTAGCAGGACTAAACCGACTAAGATCAACAATGGTAGCACGTCCCTCAAGAACAAGCTCAGCCACAGCAGCACCTGTAGCTGGACCATTGAGTATCCCCCAACAACTGTGACCAGTGGTAACATAACACCCCTTCATCCCTGGAACTTCTCCTATTATCGGCACCTCATCGTCGGTGCATGGCAAGAAACAAGCTTGTTCCGCCTTCACTCGCGCTTCTCCTTTCCTCAGATGGCTCGAAAAGCTAGGTCTTGATCTTTCATTGTTTTAAGAAATTCCTTTATTTCCCTCTGAAACTATCTTGATATTTCATCCATTTGTGTAGAATCCTCCTTCTGTTCCAACATTAGTGGCTGTAAAGTGGGCGAGCTCATTGAGAAAGTCGGCATTAATTGTTGATTGGCATAATTTTGGATATACCTTACTTGGATTGTCTGTGGGAAGAAGCAGCCCATTTGTCTCAATAAACCATTGGTAAGTTATAAGCCTCCTGTTTGGTATTGTCAAGAGGACCTTTCTTGAGCTGTGCGATGGATGGATCTGGTTTTGAATTTTAAGAATCTGCTTAGGTTTGAGAAGCGTTATGGGCAAATGGCAAATGGTTCCCTATGTGTAACAAGGGCAATGCAGCATGAATTAGCTCAAAACTGGGGAATTAGGTAAGATTTCCAGCTCATTGTTGGTTAATTATTTTCATTTTCTGATGAAATGTTATGGGAAAATGTCTAATTATATTGCATGTGGTTAAATTTATAGAGCCACAGTTTTATATGATCAGCCTCCTGAGTTTTTTTCTCCAACTTCACTTCAGGAGAAGCATAAGGTGAGATTCATGTTCTTGAGTTCTCATAAAGATTTATTTTGTAATGCAGTTCCATTCTTAGTTGTTTTGCAGATTAAATAGGTATCTTTGTCACCCTCTTGGGGTTCGAGATTGTGTAACTGCTAGTAAGTCTAGTAAATGATCAAATTTATTTTTATTAGCAGCCTTAAAGAACACTTTTGACTGATTTTACCCTTCATGCAGCAACTACAGGAATTGGGGCAGATGACCAAAATGAAACATTATTTACAACTCAGGTTGACACTGACATCTTGTTGAAGCCAGATAGGCCAGCTCTTGTTGTAAGCAGTTGAAGCTGGTGAGACCATCCTCTATGAATGCCCTATTTGCGTACTTCTTGCACTCCATATTTCTGCTTTTCTTTTTACCCTTAGTTGCTCTAGCCTTATTAAACTTTTACCCAGTAAGAGCGATAACGGAAAGAATATTCGAATAGATGTTAGTCTATAGAATATAAAAAATGCTCAAGTTGACAAGTTTTGTTCTTAAAACTTACTTTTTGCACGATATCTTTTTGTTTTAATATGTTGCTGACTTATTATGGTTTTTTCTGATAACTTCTGATTGAGATTATTTGTGTTTTGGTTGCTTTAGATCCTAGATGGAAGAAGTTTATTTTTTGTTTTATTTTAAGATCACATAATTTCACTTTCAACAATTTTTATTATTTTATTGAAGTATAGTTATGCCCACTGTAGAAGTTTCTCCTATCCTATTTTAAGATTATTTAAATTCAATTATAACCATTTCCTTCCTTTTATTCAAGTATGCACATGCTTATTTTTGCGTGGTGAGTATTTATAAATCTATTAAGTGATTCATTCTCGAGAATAACATCTTTCCAGGGCCAGATGGAGATTTTGGGATTCTATTGGAAGCAGCGGTGATGTATGATAGACGAGTTGCTGCTCTACTAGATGAAAATGATTCTGCTGATGAAGGGGTCCTCTGGAAGGAGATCTCTGGTGGAAAGCAATACTTGTACCCTAGGTTGTTGTTCATCATTACAGGTAACGGTACTGTATGTCCCAGAAGCACCTGCTTCTGTGCTCCATTGTTTTTTAAAAATTTCCAATATTCATTTAGGCAAAAGTCCTGAAAAGGAAAAGTACGAAGAGAAAATAAAGAGGCTAAACCTCAAACGTGTTGCATTTCGTACCATGTGGCTGTCAGCTGAGGAATATCCATTGCTTCTTGGTATGATATTCGTAATCTATTCTCTCTTCCTCATAGTTCATTAGGAAGAAGGGAAAAGTGCTTCATGCTACCTGTTTTACATCCATATTCTTGCTTCATTTTACAGGTTCAGTAGATTTAGGTATTTGTCTGCATACTTCCTCCTCAGCATTAGACCTTCCCATGAAGGTATGTCATTCTGGAGCTCCTGTTGAAGCCTTCTTAGGAAAAGAACATTTGCAGCAATAAACCTTTATCACTCACCGAACTTGTATTGGCTAGTAGGTGGTGGATATGTTTGGTTGTGGACTTCCAGTATGCGCTGTTTCCTGCTCATGGTAAACTTGTGCACTTATCATGCATGGTTTATTGGCTTACAATTTGATACCTTTTAATGCTAAAGTCTATTACTATCTGCTACTGGTTTGACTTCTGAAGCACTGACGAGCTTGTGAAGGTTGAGAAAAATGGTCTGCTCTTTTCATCGTCATCAGAGCTAGCTGATGAGCTCTTGGTAAGTGCTTTGTACTTAACAAAGACAATTGGTACTTGCAAATAAAAGTGGTTGATGCACAATATCTTCATACAACCCTGCCTAGGAATCATGATAGTTCTTGTTAAGCATCCATTCTCACCTAGATCTAGATAATTTGTTGGAGCACTATTGGATCAATTGAAAATTACTGCACTTGCAATCAATGCTGTAAGATTCAGACTGGTGGTCAAACCAGCTTGACCATCTGTTCCCGGTTCAACCATGACAAAATAAAGAATTTCAAAATATTCTAGAAAATTTATAAAAAAGAAAAAATAGGAAAAAAAATATTAATAAACACAATAGATAAAGATAGAAACATAAACATTCATTTTATGAATTATAACCTCAAAATTAAATATTTAAACTAGCTTCAATCTATTCAACTTGTTTTTTAACTGGTTTGATTGGTTTTTACTAGTTGAACCGGTGTCAGTTTTATGGAACCACTGTCGGTTTTATGGTACCAGTTGGACTACTGGTTCACGATTCAACCATTCGGTCCGGTCTAGTTTTGATCACCATGCTTCAACTGACACTTCATTGCAGCAACCTCCTCTTGTAGGTCGAAAATCTCATGAACTTAATTCACATCAACAAATTCCTTGAAATTGAACAATTACTCATGGTCGCATCATGAGACTCTTGAACCATAGCTCCTTAGGCCCTATGAGCTAAACGTTAGGGGGAGTGTGTAGCAGTAACATCCCACATCCGTCAAGTATTACGTTGCCTGTGGTCTTATATTAAAGTTGGGTCCCTCCACCTACTACCAATTGGTGTTAGCTTGTGGTTGGCTGTTGAACCTTATTATAAACTGGGACCAAAATAACTAATTAAATAGTTCATTGTTATTTTGTGACTTACATTTCCTGAGACTGTTACAATGGCGGTTTCTAATATTACTTGGTTTTCTATTTTACGTATCAACACTGGCAGATGCTCTGAAATCTCTCAAGAACGATGCATTGGAAACAGGTTCTTCAGCAAGATGGGCCGCTGAGTGGGAAGAACATGCTAAGCCGTTAATATCAGAGGTTCTTTAACTCATCCTTAATCTTTATTTTTGTTCTATTTCCGTTCACATTTTACTTCCACTTTATCTAATGTTTCTCAACAAACTGTCTTATTCATTTCTCTCCTTTTCCTACCATTCAGGGTGTATTACCCCTTTCAGCATGCTTTTTAATAAAAGACAGAAATGAAAGATTTCCTTTAATTTTCCCATTTTTAATTGAATAAATGGACTTCAATTTGCAGGTTATATCCAGAAAAACTAACCTTAACTTCAGCCATCTTGTGTCAAAGCTAGCCATTCCAGCCAACTGCCTCTGCCACATATGTTAGTTTTTAGTCAAAGTGTTTGCTTCATGTGGACATATGCTTACTCCAATTTTCCCAGGGAATATCACAACCCTTTGGTTAGAACTCTTTAGATTATAGTCCTTATATTTCCAAAATGACAGTAAGTTTTTATTTGTGGCAGCATACATATGATTGCATGGTTTGGATTTCTCATGATTATAGGGTGTTTGACTGCTTCAATCCCTGGAATGTATTATTGTTAAATTGATATAAATACATGGTTGCTAGTGATTTGTTAGCAGCTGATCATAGTGGAAAAAATTACCCACGGCTCCATTTTAACGATCATTCAGAGTGATCAGCTTGCTAGTGATTTGTTACCAATGTGTCATATTGTTGTTTGATCAGCTTGAACATCACGGTAAACTACTTCTCAACCAAATACACAAATCATTCTGCTAGTTGCCGAAGCTTGCCAGAGCAGATGAAAGTTAAAGTTGGCACAATGGATGAGCTCCCCTGCTATACTGAACTAGATGAGTTTGAATATAAAGATGATTGTGATAACTTGGATGAATATAACGAAGTCAGTGATTCATGTGAAACAGTTCCAGAAACATATCCAAATGAAGTGGTTATTGTTTCAGCAGATAATTTGCATAGCATCATTCATGGGGCTTGTCATGGACAATCTGAACAGATTGAAGAAAATGGGAAAATAAAACCAGGGGAGTCATCCAATCTTGGAGTAGGTAATGTAGAGTCACTAGCTTTCATTGATCCCCAATTCCCCCTACTAGCAAGGCAAACCTCAATTGCTACTGGCCTCACCATGGTAATGCTGCTGAATGTGCAGATATGATGAGCATTGCTGGGAAGGAGTCTATGAGGGGCATGCGGTTTATATATGCTGTGGAAGCTGATGAAGATCCACAACCATGGCTAAAAGAGAAACTATCGACTACTGACGATTAGTTTAGTAACAGACAAAAAAAAACCCAAGTGGCCTTTAAAATGCCCCAAAACTGATGGAACCCAATGAAGCAAAACTTGGGTTGGATTTCTCTGCTTCTTTGAACTGTGTCAGTCTCCTTTACATATGTTTTTTGTTTTTATTATTATTTAGTTTCAATATTTATTAAATGAAGTTTTGAAAGTACTAATTAGATAGGTAGCTCAGCTGCTTCTTCACTAAAGGAGTGTATTATATTTACCGCATTTTAAATAGATATTAAATAGCTTAACTGCTCTCTAAATTCTTGATGTTTTTTTCCCCTCCTCTTTCATCCTTTTTTTTTTGTAGTATTTTCCTTCTTTCTATTTTGTTTTCTTTATTCTCTCTTCCTCCGTTCTTGTACTTCGCGGATTATCTCTTGGTCTCTTTTCATTTTTTTCCTGTCATTCTATTTTAGCTTTGTGTAACCACATGCAAAACACACACACACATACACACTCTACTGCAGGAAGATATTTTTCTGTTTTCTGTGATGTTGAAATCCCCTGCTTCATGGGAGAGTCATTTCAGGTATGAATCTTTACTTCAACTGTGTATTTGCCTTTTCATGTATTTTTTAGTTTAAGATCTATGCTTTTTTTTCTGAGTTTTTCAGTTTTCATCTTTAGAATAAGTTTGTCTTTGCCTTTTAATCTCTGTTTTAGTTTTCAGATCTATGCTTCTTTCCTTGTTTTTCAGTCGGTTTTTGTTTGAGTTTTTGGTTTTCAGCCTTATGAAATACTGTTTTGGTTCGTCTTTTCAAATCTATGGATGTTGGTGTCGTTGTTCGTTTCCTTGACATTTGTCTTCTTGCTTTTTCATCTCTGTTTTGGGGGTGTGGTTTGTTTAGCTGGGTCGGTTTGTAGGTACTAGGTTGTTGGTTCGGGTTCGTTTTCTTTGTTCTGGGCCTTTGGGGCCATTGGTTTGGGGTGACTTGGGATGGTGGGCCTCTTTTTTTGGGCGTGGGATAGTGGGCATGATTTTGGGGTTTCTGTTTGGGTCCTGTGGCTTGTGATAATGGGCATATTTTCATAGTTTTTTCTTTCCACAATTTCCTTTTTTTTTCCTGACGTTTCTTTCCCCTCAATTCTCTCCGTCTGTCCCATTTTTCAATTTTTCCTCTCATACTTTTTTAGCTAGGGGTGAGCGTTCGATCGAATCGAATCGAATAAAAAAATATCGAGTTAATCGAGTTGACGAATCATATTTTATCATCCTAATTTGATTTGAAATTTTCTCGAATCGAGTCGAGTGAGATGGAATCCGAATCGAATCGAATCGAATATATTTATTCGAGTTAAATTTTAAAAAATAATTTTGGGTCCTTGTAACCATTGTCACCCATCGTAATAAAATTTGTCCACTTTAACCAAATTTTTTATTAACTTTCATCACCAAATAATTTATTTATTAATCTTTTATACACGTGTTAGCTTCTTTGCTTGCTTAGTTGTTTCATTTATCTTCAGATTCTTGTCACTATGTATTTTGGAATTAAAAAATATATTAAATGTAAAAATGTGATTTTTTAATGAAAGTTATTTTAAAGATAAAATGTGAAATTAATACCAATATAAAATTTTAACACGAATATTTTATGGCATAATTAATAATTCAATTTTAATATAAATATTCAATATGATTAAACAATTCAATAATATAAATAATATAAAATGTGAAATTTAATTTAATAATATAAATAGTAGATATAAATATAAATTATTACTATTTATGTTTAGTGATTTTTTTTGGATAATTTTGATTTTTTATTTGAGAGTAAAGGGTGAGAAGTAAAAGTTTAGGGGAAAAATAAAAAGTTTTGGAGAATAAAAGTTTGAGGGAAAGTAAATATGGGGAGTAAAATTTTGAAGGGAAAATATTTAAAAAAAAAAATTGGAGGGGAGATGGGTTTGGGGTAGATGGGAGGTGAGATGGGAAGGGAGTAAAAGTTTTAGGGGAAAAGTGGGAGGGAATAAAAATTTTGGGGGAAAATAAAAAGTTTTGAGGATTTTGGGGAGTAAAATTTTGAGAAAAAGTAAATGGGAGACTAAAATTTTGGTGGGAAATGGATTTTGGGTAGATTGGGGGTTGGGATGGGAGGGGAGTAAAAATTTTGGGGGGAAAGTGGGAATGAGTAAAAGTTTTGAGGGAAAAGTAAAAAGGCTTGGGAGTTTGAGGTAAAAATGTAAAATATTATAGTTTGATATTCGAATTATTCGAGTTATTCGAATTCGAAAACTCAACTCGATTCGAACTCGAAATTCGAAAAAAAATCGAGTTGACTCGATTAACTCGAATAACTCGATTCGTTTAACTCGAAATTCAAATTTTTTTTCAATTTTTTCGAGTCGAATCGAGTTTTGCTCACCCCTATTTTTAGCTTTGGGTAACCGACGGCCGAAAAAAGGCACAGACACTATACAGTAATTTTCTCTGCCGTTTCTGTTTTGGTGATTCTTGGAATCCCTTGCTTCATCAGGTATGAATCTTTACTTGAACATTGTCTTTGCCTTTCTATGTTTTAACTTAAGATCTATGCTTTTTTACTTGTATATTTTGGTTTATTTTATGGTTTTTTATTTTTAGGTTTAAAAATCACTGTTTCGCTGTGTTTGAAATCTATCGATCTAGGTCTGTTTGTTTCTTTTTGGTTGTTTTATTGTCTAATTTCGTGAGAGAGAGAAGCCCTAAGTTTTCGTTCGTTTCAAATCTATTGATCTCGTTCTGTTTGTTCGTTTCTCGTCTACTTTCGTGAGATAGAAATTCTATGTTTTCTCTTCCGTTTCTATTTTTTGCGAATTTTGAAATCCCCTACCTTTGTTTTGTTTCCTTTTCATCTTTGATTTTTTACTTGAATTTTCAGTGAGTTTTTGTCAGAGATTTTGGTTTTCAGCTTTAGAGAAATTCTATTTCGTTCCGTATTTGAAACTATGGATCACGTCGTGGTCTTTTTTTTTTCCTTAGCAAAATACTGTTGGGGCTTGCTTTTTTGGGCCTAAGTCATTCTTATTTGGGCTTATGTTACGCTTAGGTGTGGGTCTGAGTTTGGGCTTATGTTTTTATTGTGGTATTGGGCTTGTTTCGTCTTGTAGTTTGGTTGTTTTGGAGTGGGTTGGATTGGGTTGGGGCGGTTTTCTTGAAATGCAAACAAATAAAAACTTTTTTTGTTATTCTTTTCTATTTTTTGGTACATTAGTAATTTTTCTATTGTATTTCACCTACCCTTGCTATTTTGTTTTTCTTTTCATTACACAGATTACAACTTACTCTGGATTAACGATAATATTATTATCTTTGGTGTGTATTTGCATTTGATGTCAAATTATTAGGAAAGTGTTAAAACAAAGTTTTCGAATAAAATAAAAATAAAATTAATTTATTATCGACAATTTTGTGGGAAAAAATGTTTGACCAAGGAGTTTATTGATTTTATTTTAATATATAAAGGACAACTTCGTACACAATTTTACCAAGTATTTGACTTTTCATTTTTAATAAATTATCTTAAATACTTGTTTGTCATATTCGTTGGTTTTTTTTAACGTATTACTAATTTTTCAATCAATGTTGTGGTTTTTTTGTCCAAATATATGTTTGATACAATAGATATCAAATAATCTTGGTTAAGAAAAATATTACTAATTTGGTGGACAATTGTTGAAACATTAGAATTAGTTTCGTTACAAAGCAAATAGATAAATTCCAGAATCAAAATCGCAACCATTATTTTTTATGTAGGCTTTTAGCAAAGCGACTATGATAACATCTCAGTCATTAAATTATTCTCTATATATAAGAACGTCAACTAGTTGAAGTGGCGAGTGAGAAAGACCAAGGATTCACTTTCTTAGTAGCAATAATCAAATGACTACTTCAATTAAATAAAAAAAATAACAACGCAATAATTCAATTAGTTTTAAAGTAGCAGACTAAATAAAATACCCAAGTAGCTTTCAAAATGGCCCAAAATTGGAGTCCAATAAAGAAAACTTGGGTTGGATTTCGCTGCTTTCTTGAATTGTGCCAGTCTCCTATACTTTTGTTTTGGTTCGAGTCATTTTAGATTGTATTAGTGTCAGTTTAGGTTGTTTTAGGGTTTGGTTTAGTTTTTTTCTAGGGGTTGGTTCATGGTGATTTTGGGTTTGATTTGTGTTATTTCCTAGTCGATTTAGAGTGGGTTGGTTCGGATTTAGTACGGATCGGGTGTATGTCAGTTCGGGTATAGGTTGGTTTTTATGTTGGTGAATTTAGGTTTTAGGGTTCGGTCATGTCATTTTGGGTTTGATTTAATGTCTTTTTGGTATCGTTTTAAGGTGTTTGTGGGTTCAGTTTGGGCTTATATTGTGTTTAGGTTTGGGCTTATGTTTTTAGTGTGGTGTCGGGCATGTCCTGTTTTGTAGTGTCAGGTTTGGTTGTGTTTGATTGGGTTGGGTTGCGTTAGAGTCGTTTTAGGGTTTGGTTTAGGTATTTAGGGTTGATCTAACTTGTTTTAAGGTTTGATTTTGGGCTTTTTAGGGGCTAGTTTATGGCTTTTTGGGTTTGATTTATGGTGATTTAGGTTTGGTTTGTGTTATTCTCCTAGTTGGTTTGGGTTTAGTACAGTTTGGGTGTAAGTCTGTTCGAGTTTAGTGCGGTTTGTGTGTAAGTCGGTTTGAGTTTAGTATGGTTCAAGTTTTAGTCAGGTCGGTTTAGGTTTTAGGGTTCGATTTAGGTCATTTTGGGTCTAGTTTAGTGTCTTTTTGGTATTGATTCAGGGTGTTTGTGGCTTCGGTTCGAGTGTAGGTTAGTTCGAGTTTAGTCGAGTTGGATATAAGTCAATTTAGGGTTTAAGAGTAGACCAAATCCAAATAGGATGCCATATATACCAAAAACAAAATTATGATACTAAGATTCCATCACCACCTATCTATATTGGCTATACCTAATTAGAAGTGCTCATGAGTCAGGTCGGGTCATTATAGAATTTTAGACTTGATTGCTAGGCTTAGGTTCGACCAAAAAAGTGGGCTTAATTTTTTGTCCAAGCCCAACCCGGATCATAATGTCAAGCCGAAGCTTGGCTCTTATTAAATTTTTGGTTCTTATAACCCTATAAAAGAGAATCGAGTTGAGTTAAAAATAAATAATAATTAAATAAGCTTACAAGAGACAAAGATCATGAAGAATCAAGAACAAAACTCAAATGTAAAGGCAAGTTAATGCAATATAAGCCTCTCTAGGAAAAGTGATATGACAATAATAACTTCGTCATGATAGGATAGCCATTTTGAGGTTAGCAATATGCAACAGAATCTAATTTTTACTCTTAAGAAGAGATTAAAATTATTGTAAAAAATAATATTAAGCTTATAAATGAGAATGATCAAATGAAGAATTAACAATGGGAACATTTTATAGCCAAATAAATTTTCACAATATCATCTTTATTTCAAAAATTAGCAGACAAGGCAATTGCTGAAATAAATAAGTCTAAACATGGTGGCTGCTAAAGTAAATTGCAATAGACTGTTACAATTCATTACCAACACATTATAATGTCTAAATACGATTTCATGTTTTATATTTTATAAAGTATGGAACACTAATTCATATAGTTTGAAATTATCAAAAGAAAAAATAAAATCAAGGTTTTATACTATCCAAACGATATTAAAAGCAGTAGTGGAATAACATTAAAAGCAGCAGTGGAACAACATTAAAAACAAAAATGAAATAGCACCAAAAACAACTTGCAAAACGTAATCAATTAACCAAAATGCCTAAATTTAAAGTGTAGAAAAAGAATTAATACTTTAAGTTGCCTCAAATGTAATAAAAAACAAAAAAACAATTATCACTTTTGATTTGAGAATAAACTTATTATGATGTGCTTATCATGCTTTCTCTTGTAGCTCAACTATCTTTCTTCGATATTGCGTCATTTAAGTTATTTTTAATGCTAATAATCAATTTAGCTAAAATAATTTGATATGAGGGTAAATAATTTAAACTAAAAATTAAAGTTACAAAGATGGAGTCTTGAGAATTAAGATAATCCCATTCTGACCCTTAATAATTACCCATTTAACTTAAATCACATGTAAATTAGTATGAATCTCCAACACCCTACATCAATGGCAAAAAAAGAGTTCATAGTTTTTGAGACACTTTAACAGTGAATTAAAGCTTTAAATAACTAGGAACCTTTAAACAGTGAATTCCACTACCTTACATCAATGGCAAAAAAAGTTCAAGCTTTAAAAAAAATTGTTAACTCTAGTAAAGTTGAATACAATAACCCTGAACTTTTTCCTTTACCATTATTCCCAAATGCCCCAAAATAGTTTCTATTTTAACAAAAAATCCCTAGGTGGTGTTGTATCGTTGACTAGTCGGTGAAGCTGTTGCTTCCTCTGTCGCCAACATTCACTATTGTCGTCTCTTTCCTCCAGTCGTTTTTAATGTCGCTATCATTCACTACTGTCGTTGGGTAGTTTTGTTGGTGGATTACATATTGTTGGTTGTTTCACTGTTGTTTTTAATATTGTTTCACTGTTGTTTTTAATGTTGTTTCATTACTGCTTTTAAAGTTGTTCCGTTGTCATTTTTAATATTGTAGAACATTTATTTTATTTTTTATCTCTTGATTATCTCAAACTATATAAATTAGTGTTTGAATTCTTTATAAAATATAAAACATGAAGTCGTATTTAGACATTGTTAATGAGTTGTAACAGTCTATTGCAATTTACTTTAGGCCTGATTTTATTTTTTATAATAATTTTGGTCTCTTCTTAGAAGTATAAATTAGGTTTTGTTGCATACGATAAACCTTAAAATGGCTATCTTATCATGCTAAAGTTATTATTATCATATCAGGTTTCCTAGAGAGGCTTCTATTGCATCAGCTTGCCTTTACATTTGAGTTTTGTGATGCATTGGCTTTAGACCATATTAGAAGCTTATAAATTATTGTTCTTGATTATTCATTTGATCTTTGTCTCTCTTGTAGGCGTATTTAATTATTATTTATTTTTAACACAACTTGATTCTCTTCTTAAGGGTTATAAGAACCAAAAATCTAATATGGGTTGGGCTTGACATTTATAATCCAAGTTGGGTTTGGACAAAAAATGAGGCCCACTTTTCAGGCTTGGGACTAGGAATCGGGGCTAAAATTCTATTATGGCTCGGCTCGACCCATGACTACCTCTAATATTGGCCTTATATGATGTTAATATTACCATAGAGGTATGTTATGAATAAAAGTATAATCATCAATGTAATTCACAAAGGCTTTTCCTTAAGAATGTGGATCATGTATAAGAATGTATCCCATAAATTCTCTTTCTTTTTTTTTTAAAAAAAAAAAAAGACTTTACATATCATTTAAAAAGAATGGGTACTATCTTCAAAAAAAAAAAAAAAGAATGGGTACTAGAATTTGGTTGAAAATTTTCTTCTCAAAATTTATTCACACATGCAGAGGTAGCAAGTATACACCGTACCCTATTGCATGCTCATACAAAAATAAACCCAAAAATATATAGGAAGGAATTTGCTGCAGTAGTGTGAAATAACTCTGGTCAAAACTCATTTAAAAATCATAGAAAGCTTGATAAATAAGAACTATTAGAAAAACAACCATAAAGCCAGCAAAATTCATTCACACATGCAGAAGTAACAAATGTACATACAACTACACGCCTGCTCATACAAAAATAAACCCAAAAATATGAAGAAATTTGTTGCAATAGTGTGAGATAACAATGGTTAAATCTCATTTAAAAATTATAGAAAACTTAATAAAGGAGAACCTATGGGAAAACAACTATAAAGCTTTAGAGGGAATACAATATTGGCAAGGTCCTTGTTCTTAAAATAAATGAGGAGGATGTCATTCAAGTATTCTGTACACTACATCTTTTCCTCCCCCACCCACCCTAACTTAACCCAACCCAGCAATTCTTTTTCCTAATTTAACAGCATGTTTGGTTGGCTGTAATGCTAAACCATTACAACTGGATTAAGTGGCCCATCCCTATTCCATTGTTTAGTTGGCTGTAATGGGCTATTACAGTCCTATTCTATACAGCTTTATTCAAGGCAAAATTGCCGTTTACCATCCGGCACTCTATTTACGGAATACCCATTCAGCGTGTGTGAGTTTCAACTTTACCCTTCTTCCTCTTTTTCATTCTCACGTCTAAAGCATCTTCTTGTTTTCATTCTTCTTCCCATTTCCTTCCAACCTTCTCCCTCTTTTTCATGCTTCTATCCTGACCAACCCTTTGACAAACCCTATTGTTTAGTTTTATTTTTCCCTTTGCTCTCGTCTCGCTTCCTGTGAAGGCTAAAGCGGCTCATTTCTTTCAGTTACCCACGCTTTCAAGCTTCCAACTTTCCCAGAAGCTCCAAGGCTGAAATCGAGGAGAAGACACTACAATTACTAATTTGAGATTCCATCCTCAGTTTTGGCTAATACCCTTTCCAAGGTATAAAGCTCTCGGTATTAATTTTATCATTTTATTTCAAGCTTTATGTCCTTAGTTCTGATATGGGTTACTTTTATTCGACTCGGTCATGCTCAAAATTTGGTCCTTTTTGAGTAAATTAGTTGATGCTTTTGATTAGTTTGATAGTGGGTACCATACCATATGTTTCTTTTATGTGAAACACTGCTTTGCTCTTTTGAATTTGGAACTGGTAAACTGTTGTTTGCCTTTAGCCTGCTATATATATATGGCGTGGAAAAGTTATTGGCATTTGTTATATCTAATTTATTTGTTTTAAAAACTTTTCACTGGAAAACTTTTTTATTAAAGAAAGTCATTCCTGTGTTTGATTATAATGAATATATATAGGCTTCCTTTTATCATTTCTGATTTAGTTTGATTTTATTGTAACTTGTTATAACCAAACTGAAATTCGAATTCAATTGCTATAGGTGCTTAACATCATGTCATGGTCAAGATTTTCTAGTAGAATTTATTGTTCAATGTTCATTGCTTTCTTTTTTGCTGTTGCACTTGCAGTGACACATAGGTGCCTAGCATCATGTTATTGTCAAGAATTTCAAGTAGAATTTCTCTCTTGAATCACTCGAAGAATCTACAAATTTTGTCACATGAATCAAGGTAATCACCATGTTACCAATATACAAATTTGGGCCTTTTAATTTTGCTTGTGCCATTTGGAACTTTTACTTGAAGAACTAAGACACAGGTATTTATGCTTGGTTGTAAAAGCCTAATAATCTAAATTATTCTTTCACGGTCTTGCTTTAGCCTTTAAAGGGTAATCCTCTGAAATTTGGATACATCCAGAGTTTAAAATTTTTTTCTTTTCCATTTCATATTTCTCCCAAGTCCCAACCTTAATGCAAGCATGCTATTCTAAGAAGTGTATTACTTGAGTGAACATTTTTTTGTTGCTCCAGGTTTCTTCCTGATTCTTTATATTCGAGTTACAAATTCTTTAAAGCTTCTTCTGGGTGTGGCAACAATGGTCTGATGCCAAGATGTGAATTTAGCACAAAGCCTCTAACAAGGTCTTTTGATTTCCATCCTTATGGTTCTCGATGTTTAGTGAGATTATCTTCCTTTAGCAGTCAGCGCCACTATGCTTCTCATGCATCCCATGCTTCCACTGAGCGGAAATCCAAAAAGACTCTTTTGTATCTTACTGCATTAGTTTTTGCAATGGTGGGAAGTAGTTATGCTGCCGTCCCATTATACCGAAGATTCTGCCAGGCTACTGGGTATGGTGGTACTGTCCAACGCCGTGAGGTGAAGCTGAGTTTGTGCTATTCTTTATCCTATCCTTTTACTATTTTCAGGCTTTTCTTTTCTTTTTTCTATTGGTTTTCAACCAGAACATATACTTGTTTTCTTTAGAGTGTTGAAGAAAAGATTGCTCGGCATGAAAAAGATAGGACAGTAGCAACAAGGTGCGCTTTCTAGGCTTTGGATGTAAGAGCTTATCTTTATCTATATATTTCATGATTATCATCACAATGTCCTTTTTGTTAATTTTATTGTGATTCTATTTCAATGCTTAGTTTTTGTACTGTTTTATGTGTTAAACTTGGTTTTGGGGTTTGTTTCTGCTTGTAACATTCTCAGTTCTACTTTTTGACATTTTCTGCTTAGATATGTATATGTTTCTTTGGTTAGTTGTAATCATGATTATTTATTATTATTATTGTTTTTTAAAGTGAGATTTGTGGAAGAATGAGACAGAAACTAGTTCCTATGAGTGATAAGGCTTTATTCTAACATTTAGAGCATGAAGTCATTCCTTCAATGAGAAACTGGTTACCATTCTTCTTATTAGAAAAATGATGGGAAAACGTTGAAACTTGTTTGTTGCAAGAAACATTTGAGTATGATGGTGAAACAACTTAAACCAATAATGGTCCTAGTATGTTATTTTTGAAACAAATCAAGAGGGGAATGGGATGTTTTATGAGGTAAAACCATAAAAGGTGTCATAAGACAGATTGCAGGGTATCACTCCCTTCCGATTATACTCTTTCTTTATATACAAATGCGACTTTTTTACGATAGGGTAAAAAATAGGAGTGAGGTGGTAAATTTTAGTATCATTCATCATTTCACATCAGCTAGTTTGTTCAATTCAATTCATGCATTTCTAAAGATGTTATTATGAAGCTGTTAGACTTGCATCACGATAGGATCTTTCTTGTACTTCTATGCCTTTGTTTGAGAAAATTTCTCTTATCCTTTTAGGGAGATAGTAGTGCAATTCAATGCTGATGTGGCGGATGGAATGCCTTGGAAATTTGTTCCAACTCAAAGACAGGTTCTTAACTTCTTTGTTGTTTTGGGGCACTGTAGAGTGCTTCTTTTTATCAATTATTTCCTTAGTTTTTTATTTTTTCTGCTAGGTGAGAGTCAAGCCTGGAGAAAGTGCTCTTGCTTTTTATACTGCTGAAAACCGAAGTTCAAAACCCATAACTGGTGTCTCTACTTATAACGTCACCCCTATGAAGGTACTGATACTTACTCATGCTCCATTATGAAATTTGGATCTTTGAAATTTGTTGTTTCTAAAGTTAAGTTATTGGTGTTTGTTTAGATCTTTGTGAACTTCTCAAACATTATTTGGTTGTGTGAGCCGTTAGGCTTTTTAACCATTTCTTGCTAGCTTAGGTTTGACTTATGCTGTTTAGGCTTGAATTATGTACATGATTTAGTAGTCTTCCTTTCAATATTATTGTTCAAATAATTTATTCTTTGTCATATCCTTGTTACTACATTTCTAGTTTGGATTGAGAAAATTGTCTACTGAGCTCTGCTACTCATTTATCCTCTTGTGCATGTCATAGATGCCATGACATACACTTCCTTTTCTCTTTCTCACCGTGTCTAAATTTATTTTTGGAATTTTTTAGTGGAACCTGCATGAGTCTATGCCTAATCTCTTATCAAGCATGTTTGAAGGTTTTCGGTATCATTATTTTATATTTATAGTTTGTCATTGGGGCTTCTAGGTGTCACAATAGGAGAATTTGCAATATTGTTTTTCTAATGGTCTTAGCCAGGAAGATTCTGTATTACAACTGTTAATTTAATCGGAATATTTCTTGATGAGGGTATCTTCAAGTTTGCGATAAAATTATTGCAATCAACTCTTGTTTTAATTTTCCTTTTGCAAGCAAAAAAGGAAGTAATATTTATGTAAGATGGGCCTAAAATATCCAATAGCTAAGATAAAATTACAGTCCTGAAGATGGCCCGTGAGGCAGGTTAAAACTCACTTTTGAACCACGTAGTTGTTTTCATTTGTTTGTACCAATACTTGGCTTTCTTTATCCTCTAATTTTTTAATTTTTTTTTTTTACATAGTTTGATTATCCTTTTCTACAAATTGGATGACCAAAGAAACATTAGGTGAAATACAATGAGCTTGTTATGAGATGATAAGCTAGAAAGTGGAAGCAAAAAAACCTTTAGGGCGAAAAAATTGATTACATTGGAACACATTAACTTACTGGTAATGTTTGTCATTATCATATCACAAGCCTTAAAACTTTGACTCGGTTTCTTACTTGTTCGTGTTCCTCTTCAGGCTGCTGTTTATTTCAATAAAATCCAGTGCTTTTGCTTTGAGGAGCAGCGACTTCTTCCTGGAGAGCAGATTGACATGCCTGTAAGTCTTTTTACTGTTGAAAAGGCAAGACTTGTTGGTGATCGTCAACTAACCTGTACTTTCTTGCAGGTTTTCTTCTACATAGATCCTGAGTTTGAAACAGATGCCCGAATGGATGGTATAAACAACCTGATTTTATCATATACTTTTTTCAAGGTTTCCGAAGAATAGAAGGGGGATATTTAAATTCATAATGAAAATAGAATATCATTCACATGAGAATAAAAACTATTGGTTAGGATCCCATTTTCATATACCGGGAGAAGAGGGAGAAGAAACATTCTTTTGTCGGAATTATTTTGTTATTACAGTCTCCTTTCACCTCTTTATGGTGGAAACAGTCTATTTTTGTACCAGGCTCCTCCCTCTTCATACCAAGGAAGTGCAGAACTTGTGTAAAATCCTTGGTTGTTCTAGTATGGAGTAAATGCGATGTCACTGTCCGTATGTGTTTTATCTACTATGGAGTTCCTATCACTGTTTGTCTGCGTTGGTCGTTGTGAGTTTTGAATCATACCAAGTGCATACACGAGCATATTCATCGTTATCTCTTGATATAATTCCTAAATCTTGTGCATTGAAAAAGAAAAAAAATGAACATAATCAAATTAACTAAAACTGGTAGGTTTTAATATACGAGTTAGTAATAAATTAATTTTAATTGCTAATATTTAGTTATTTATATGATTTGTTTGTGACAACAGTAAAGAAAATGTTTTTCATTCGTAGTAAGTTTAAATTTATAATAATTATTTTTTATTTTATATCTAATGTTTTAACACTTGTAAGTTAGTGTGATGAAGTTGTTGATGCCATATATAACAATGCTAAACCAATCCATTTCGGTACAAGGAATAATATTTCTATTAACTTTAAAAGAAAAAAGAAAAGAAGGCAGCCTAAGCCCTGCAAAATCTTCATCCACTTCCTCTTTTATTAAAAGAATCTGTATTTAACTTTAAATTCAACTATAGTATCATCTGCTTCTGAATCTTTTTGTTTAATAAGCTAATGTCAACTGAGTGTAAGTGATAAATGCTTTGCCTCATTCCCTGCAGACAAAGGAAGCAATACATCAAACCCAGATTTGTTGTTGGTTTCTGTCGATTTCCTCATAATTCTATTTTCTTTACAATGCAAAGTTCATTGATGAAGAAGGGACCTGTTTGATGTCTACAATAATTAATTACCAGAATGATTTGAGATTTTATTTCCTTCAACTATTTTCGGGTTTGATTATCAAATAAATTCATGAATCTGTTTGGATTTGATCAAATTGGTTGGTTTAATCAGTTATCAAGTTGGAAAAGACATCAAATTGGTTGCCTTAGGTTGGGTATCAAGTTGGAAAAGGCATCAAATTGGTTGCCTTATTTATTTGTATAAATTGTTGAATTAGGTTAAAAAACTAGTTAATCGGTTTTAAATTTTTATAAATATTATTTTTATAATTTTTTAATAAATTTATTTAATTAATTCATTGATAAATTAGTGGTAAAATTAATTTGACTATTGACTTGGTTCTTAAAAGTTTTGGCTTGTAACTTTTTGTTAATATATGAATTTTATGCTTAGATGTGAAATATAATTCTCAAGTTATTTATTACTTCTAATATTTTATTTTTTATTGTAGAATAATTAAATTATTTATTTCACTAATGATATTTTAGCACATTAAATATGTATTGCAGTTTAAAAATAATAAAGTAGATTATATATTTTTTTATAGTATTATATATTTTGATTTTTTTAATTCATATAATAATAATTATATTAAGAATGTTATTAAATTATATTTTTTATTAAATTATATTTAATAATAATTATGTTAAAATATGGTTAAATTATTTTCAATAACAATCTTATTAAAATTTAATAACAATAACAATAATCATCTACCTAAAAAAAATTATGTTAAGGGTATTCTGGTCATTTTAGTTTTTTTCCTTATGCTATTACAACATCATTCCATTCAACCAAACACAAGAATACTATTGCAGTTCTATTTCATTCCATTCCATTCAACCAAACAGTTGAATTACTGATTACAGCTCTATTCAATTACAGCCCTATTCCATTACAGTGAACCAAACGTACCCTAAATGGTAAAGAAAAATAACAAATTTTGTTTATTCCTTTTTTTTTATCTCTTTTAAAAATATTACTTATAAGTCATAAATCACTTGCGCTTTTGAAAACTGTTATTCTACAATTTTTATACACCATGATAATACATCAAAATCTTTGAAAGATAGATTCCTTCGAAAGGATTCTACAATTTTTGGTGGAAACGACACAACAACATTCAGTAGTAGTTAAGAGTAAGACTATTTGCTCTAAATAATATAGAAAACAAAACTTGTGAACCCGCTAATGGAAAATAAAACTTCACCTGCACTATAAAGACATCAGAAGGAGGAACTTTGAAGCAAAGAAACCAAAAAAGTATTACAAACTTAATGATTGGCTTCATTAAGAGCATTAGTGGATAAAGTATCTTCGTTAAGCTATGCGAGTGCTTTTGCCATTGTATCTCTGAATTAATTAAAAAAATTAAACAATAGAATTTGATAGCCTTGTAATAATACCCTAGCCCAACGATATTCCTCTAGACAATACCATTGTGTGAATGTGAATAGATTCATTCTCTATAACAGCAGAGTGGGGTTCAGAACCTATCAGATCATTTAAATTCATATTCAATTAGTATATTTATTAATGTAATAAATTTTTAAGATAGTCTATCTAAATTTAGAGTTTGAACAGAGTAATCTTTCGTATATTTAGGATCACAAATTTTGGTTTAGCCTTGTAATTATACATTGTTAATATAATGTAAAATTTGGGTTCACAAAATCTTCATCATATAGGAAAATTTTCGTAATTTTTTTTCTTATTGAAAGCTGTTAAGTAGCATACACAATTCTATCCTATAAATTTTACTATAAAGTATACATTTCATAGCAGGAAAAAAGAAAAAAAAAAAAAAGTGTGCAATTTAATTCATTATTACGTAGAAAGGCATACCTCCATAAGCAACAATGTTCATTTCTAAGGATGCCTGTGAAATCAATTATAATAGGAAGAATGAACAAATTATTCATTTATTTAACTAATCTTTCTTCTCAACGGAAGCTCTTCATGACATTTACAAAAAAGTAAAAATAATATTTTTTTCTTTATTTATAAGACATAACCAAGCCACCTAAAACAACATGCTTTTTTTTTTTCGTGTGTCCTCTCAATGTTTCTGTTATATTTAGGACATGTCAGATAAGCATGTCATTACATAGGACTTGTATACACAGAAAAATGAAGTTTATTACTTTTCTACTTCTGGAGTGTGACAAATCTTACACTAAGAAAAAAAAACACAATACTTATTTCCCATTATACTTTTAATACTCGGCTAATTTATAATACTTATTTGCCAACAAAACTCATTCACACATGTACCGGTAACAAATGTACATCCAACCACTTTTGCCTATTTCTTTCTTTTATCTCTCTCTTTTGAAATTGATTTTCAAGCTCTTAAGCAATTAATAGAAAGAGCTAATTTGTGATTAATCTCTACTTAAAAAATTGATACACTATGATAGTACATCAAAATCTTAGAAAGATAGATTCCATCGAAAGAATTCTACAATTTCAGTTAGAAAAGACAAAACAACATTCAGTAGCAGTTAAGAGTAAGACTATTTGTTCTAAACAATATAGAAAAGCTCATTTGCACTATAAAGGCATCAGGAAGAGGAACTTTGAAGCAACGAAACCAAAGTAGTATTAAAAACTGAATGATTGGCTTCAGTAAAAGCTTTAGTGGATAAATATTGATAGCCTAGTAATAATAATGTTTAACTATTTTGTTTTAACGGAAGCTCTTCTTGTCATTTGCAAAAAATAAAAATAATGCTTAAGACATAATCGTGACATCTAAAACAACATGCTAATACTAGTGTGGTCGGGTAATTTAGGGTTACACGGTCGTGTGGTCAGGTCGCCTACCTCACTGTGGTCGTAGCTCATTATACAACGTTGCTAATACTACTAATTCCCAACTGTACGAACGGACAGCTTTCAAATAAGATAATAAGGGTAGGTGTATCAAGTGAATTTTATTATTATTGGTGCTCGGCATAAATACCCCTTATAAGTTGCAATATATATGCTCGAGTAGCGCAAATCTTCTCTCCCACAGTCACATTGCTCGATAATGTTTTGAAGTTTGCCATCAAATAGGAAAATTTTGAAGTCATAAACAGATCTTCACCATCTTCGGGAGAGTGTTCAAGCAAGTCCCTCGCATTACCTTCCATGGGGAGCCCTAATTGTAGTGCGACATCTTCTAATGTGATGATGCATTCACCGCACAGCAAATGTGTGCGTCTCTAGGCATATCCGTTCGACCAATGCAAAAATTAAGTTGGCCCTCAACTCAAACATCCAGATCAATGCAGCTGATCCAAATTCGGCGACATCTAGGTAGGGCATAATCTGTTGGTCCAGTCAGTAGCTCGGACCATGGCCACGCAACCTCAACACGTAGTATGCACCTTAATTATATTAAATTACAACATTAGTTAAAATTTCCCAATTAAATAAAAATTTTCGTGCAACTTCATATATATACTCACGAATAAAAAGTTAACACTTTTTTACCAGCACATGGATCATATTTGTTGTGTGATCATTTGCTTTAATCAAAGAACGCAACTCGATATTTATAGAAACAATTAAAATTTTAATTATCTACTTAATAAATAAATAAAATAAAATGTGAAATAGCTAACTAAAATCAATATATTAAAAGAAAATTAAAGCTCACACTCTCTTGGTTGGATAGGCTAAATCCCTATTTCAAAATTATTTATGGAAGGAAAATATTTTTATTTTTTTTACTATATCCATCCGCATCAATTTCATAAATATATAAAAAAAAAAATATTTTTAATTTAAAAATTATTACAAACACTATATAAATATTCCTGCAAGCACAAATATTAAATACATTAAACTCTTACTCTTTTTTTTCTTTAGTTAACTTCAAATATGATACCAAATTAATTCATAAATTACCTTATATATAAATATTTTTTAAATACATCATTTTAAAAATAATAATTGAAATAATCAATAAAATAAAATAAAATTTACATTTACATTTTATTCGAGTCTGTTATCAATCCTAAATTAACATCTAACAAATCAATTCCATTAAAATATTATTCTACAAAATGAAAAAAAAAATTATAAACTATAATACTACTAAAAGCTTAATAATCTAATAATAATCTATTTCGAAATAAATACAAATTATATTTTTTTCAAATATAATATAAAAAATAACATAGTTTAATAATCTTTAATTTTATCTCCTCAAACCTCCAAACAAACACACTTTTCTCCTAATTTTTTTTTCTGGCTGCTATTTTCTTTTGTTTCTATAAACCTATCGTGCCAACCCAACCCCCTTTTATACTACAATTGAAAAAAAACACTAAAAAAATTGAAAATCGGCAGAAATCGTGACTAGCGGGGCCGTCGGAACAAAAAAAATATTTTTTTCTTTAAGCAGGGTAGCATTAGCTAAATATTTGTGACAGCTATTTGGTGCCGCCGATTTTTTCAGGCGACATTATTTTTTACTATGGAGAATGCCTATTTTCGTAAATAATGGCTCATTTATTCACTTATAGTAATTATTTAGGTAAAAAACCCTATTTTAATTTATGCATTTTGAAATGAGTCCAGCTTATTTCAAATAAAACACATCCATGATTTACTGAGTTACAGATTCATAGAAGCTAGTAAAATATATTTCCTAAAGTCTATTCTAAAATTCTCAAAATCGAGCTTCTCGCAACAACTCTGGCCCAGTCTTGTCCAATTTTCCTCCTCCAATCCCTGCCTTCAAGCTTCCAACAGATCAAACCAAAGAGCAAAATTCTGATTAAGGTAAAGTTTGAAACTTGAGTCATCTGGTTTTGAGTTAGGGCTCGATTGATGTTATCTATTCTCTGCCTCTTCTGCACTCACTTTGTTATATTTGATTTTATGTTTTCGATCCTATTGCTTGTTACTCTGTTTGATCCAATTTTTTAAATGGTATTGGTTTACAAATATAGCGGAATGCTATCGACATTATTTTCTTTTATACTGTTATTAGGGTCTGCGATCTCTGATATAAAATTTGTCAACACTGCTATTGAAGTCTTTAGCGGCAGTGGACGGTACAGCTACAGCCAATAGTGGCTGCCACTGCTATTTAACCTTGAAACCTAAAAATTTGAAAATTTTAAAAGGTAGCTGATTTTGTTGGATTGACATATTGACTGCATATTTGGCAGGGGAAAAAAGAAGAAAAAATGGGGAAGAGGGGAAGAGCATGTGTGGTGGTTCTAGGAGATCTTGGTCGTAGCCCTCGTATGCAGTATCATGCCCTTTCCCTTGCGCGTCAGGTGTTGCAGTAATTTTCTTCTTTATTATGGATTTACGGTTTTATTTCCTTGAGATTTTTTGCTTTAATATGCTTGTGTTTTTGGTTGAGCTGAAACGTTTATTTTAAGTCTAATGGAGTTTGGTTTTGACAAATTTCTTGCTCAATTTGTTATTGACGCAATAATGTTATATTTGTTTATTTGTTTGCATTATGGATTCATCGTGTAATATTATAATTGGTATTGTTTATTTGGTTTTATTACTTGCCTTTTATGTTGCAAGCAAAATAAATAAGTTTAAATACGGAGACACATTAACATTTTGAAGAATGAGAAGTTAAAATGTTAAACTTCCTTCTTGGACAAAAAGTGTCGCAGTTTAGATTCATATTAAATAATTATATTAGGATTGATGATTTGTTTGTCTTTTAATCTTTTTCTAGGTACAAAGTCTTTTATTAATTTTTAAGTAATTACATTTTGCTTTCTACCATTTTCTTTTATGTTTTATTAGTAAAGTGTATCGTTTAATAGCAAAAAGCAAACTTAGAAGATGAATTACCATGTGGAGCCTAAGGAATTGGTTTGTGCAAGGATACTTGAAATGCCAGTGTGTTGGTTCTTCTTGTTCATTTGTTTTGAACAGAATGAATACTCCTAAACTATGTATCTATATTGTTTTTATAGTACTTAATTTATCTTCATAGGAACAAAGCTTGACATAATCTATAGATTTGACATATCTAGGCATTAAGGTAGCAATGGTTGGCACAAACATTTTGCTGGTTATGCCTCTCTATATACTTTGGAGAAGATTGTTGACTTTCTCTCATTCTTTATGTTATATCAATATTCTACTACGGTTACCAATCTCCTTGGTTCTTATATTTTCCTTCAATTCATGCCTACGCTTTAGTGGATAAGCCTAAACCATTTCCATAGTTTTTAGAAGGTTTAGATGAAGAAATTAGTTATGATAAAGACTGGCTTCTACAAGTTCTAAGCTTCCATACTTTCAATTGTCGTGGTTAAAGGAAATTTTCTTTAAGGATAGTTCTTGTAAATTAGCCCAGTATTGGGAAATAAGTACTGTGTTTTTTTTTTCTTGGTGTAGGATTATTAGTACTTATTGATATGCAATTTTTAAATGCCAAAATAGGCATCCTCTACCTTCCAGTCCTCACAGATTTGCCACACTCCAGAAGTAGAAAAGTAATAAACTTTATTTATCTGTATATACTAGTCCTATGTAATGACATGCTTATCTGACATGTCCTAAATATAGTAGAAACATTGAGAGGAAACACGGAAAAGAAAGCATGTTGTTTTAGGTGGCATGGTTATGTCTTAGAAATGAAGAAAAAAGACATTATTTTTATTTGTTGTAAATGCCATGAAGAGCTTCCGTTAAAACAAAAGAGTAGTTAAATAAATGAATAAGCTGCTCATTCTTCTCCTTATAATTGATTTCGCAGGCATCCTTGGAAGTGGACATTGTTGCTTATGGAGGTATACCTTTCTACGTAATAATGAATTAAATTGTACACCTTTTTTTTCTTTCCTTTTTCCTGCTATGGAATGTATATTTTATAGTAAAATTTATAGGATAGAATCGTGTATACTACTTAACAGCTTTCAATAAGAAAAAAAGTTAAGAAAATTTTCCTGTATGATGGAGATTTTGTGAACCCAAATTTTACATTATGCACTATATACGAAAGATTATTCTGTTCGAACTCTAAATTTAGATGGACTATCTTAAGAATTTCTTATATTAATAAATATACTAATTGAATGTGAATTTAAATGTTTTGATAGGTTCCGAACCCCACTCTGCTGTTATAGAGAATGAATCTATTCATATTCACACAATGGTATTGTCTGGAGGAATATCGTTATGCGAAGGTATTATTACTAGGCTATCAATATCTATTGTTTAATTTTTTTAATTAATTCGCAGATACAATGGCAAAAGTACTCTCATAGCTTACCGAAGATACTTTATCCACTAATGCTCTTACTGAAGCCAATCATTCAGCTTGTAATACTTCTTTGGTTTCTTTGCTTCAAAGTTCCTCCTCCTGATGCCTTCATAGTGCAGGTGAGGTTTTATTTTCCACTAGAGAGATCCCAAGTTCTGTTTTGTATATTGTTTAGAGCAAATAGTCTTACTCTTAACTGCTACGGAATGTTGTTGTGTCTTTTCCACCAAAAATTGTAGAATCCTTTTGATGGAATCTGTCTTTCAAAGATTTTGATGTACTACCATGGTGTATCAAATTTTTAAGTAGGGACTAACAACAAATTAGCTCTTTCTATTAATTGCTTAAGAGGTTGAAAATAACAATTTCTAAAGCTCAAGTGATGAGTGGCAGGCTTACGACTTATGAGCAATGATTTCAAAAGAGAGAGAGATAAAGAAAGGAATAGACAAAAGTGGTTGGTGTACATTTGTTACTTCTGCATGTGTGAATGAGTGTTTTTGGCTTTGTGGTTGTTTTTCTAGTGGTTCTTATTTATCAAGCTTTCTATGATTTTTAAATGAGTTTTAACCAGAGTTATCTCACACTACTGCAGCAAATTTCTTCCTATATTTTTTTGGGTTTATTTTTGTATGTGCATGCAAATGGTTGGGGTGTACACTTGCTACCTCTGCATGTGTGAATAAGTTTTGTTGCTCAGTTTTTGCATTTTCAAACTTTCATTTTAACAAGGAGAAAATTTCAACCAAATTCTAGTAGCCATTCTTTTCTAATGATATGTAAAGTTTTTTTTTTTTTTTTGAAACGAAAGAGAGTTCCTATGGTACATTCTTATACATGATCCATATTCTTAAGTAAAAGCCTTTGTGAATTATATTGATGATTATACTTTTATTCATAATATACCTGTGGAATTATTAACATCATATAAGGCCAATATGGATAGGTGGTGATGGAACCTTACTATCATAATTTTGTTTTTGGTATGTATGGCATCCTATTTGGATTTGGTCTACTCCAAGGTAAAACTCTCTTGTTTTATTTGAAGTTACTGCTTTCCCAAGTTTGTACCTTAGACCTAGGAATTGAAAGTCTAGTTCTCACGTGAAACTTTGTAATGTTCTGTAGTTTGTCATGTCTCTCTTAGCATCTTATAATATCTCCGTGGTTATCAGTATCTTGTTTATTAGTTAGCTGTTTTTTCTCCTCATTGTCGGTTTTAAAGGTTGTAGATGCCTAATTTTTCATTTAGATAAATTTTGCTAGGTCTTGCTCTTTCATTGTTTTAAGAAATTCCTTTTTCTCCCTCTGAAACTATCTTGATATTTCATCCATTTGTGTAGAATCCTCCTTCTGTTCCAACATTAGTGGCTGTAAAGTGGGCGAGCTCATTGAGAAAGTCGGCATTCATTGTTGATTGGCATAACTTTGGATATACCTTACTTGGATTGTCTGTGGGAAGAAGCAGCCCATTTGTCTCAATATACCATTGGTAAGTTATAAACTTCCTGTTTGGTATTGTCAAGAGGACCTTTCTTGAGCTGTGCGATGGATGGATCTGGTTTTGAATTTTAAGTATCTTAGGTTTGAGAAGCATTATGGGCAAATGGCAAATGGTTCCCTATGTGTAACAAGGGCAATGCAGCATGAATTAGCTCAAAACTGGGGAATTAGGTAAGATTTCCAGCTCATTGTTGGTTAATTATTTTCATTTTCTGATGAAAGGTTATGGGAAAATGTCTAATTATATTGCATGTGGTTAAATTTATAGAGCAATAGTCTTATATGATCAGCCTCCTGAGTTTTTTCGTCCAACTTCACTTCTGGAGAAGCATAAGGTGAGGTTCATGTTATTGAGTTCTCGTAAAGATTTGTGCTCTAAGATTTATTTTGTAATGGAGTTCCTTTCTTAGTTGTTTTGCAGATTAAATAGGTATCTTTGTCACCCTCTTGGGGTTCGAGATTGTGTAACTGCTAGTAAGTCTAGTAAATAATCAAATTTATTTTGATTAGCAGCCTTAAAGAACACTTTTGACTGATTTTACCCATCATGCAGCAACTACAGGAATTGGGGCAGATGACCAAAATGAAACATTATTTACAACTCTGGCTGACACTGACATCTTGTTGAAGCCAAATAGGCCGGCTCTTGTTGTAAGCAGTACAAGCTGGTCAGACCATCCTCTATGAATGCCCTATTTGTACTTCTTGCGCTCCATATTTCTTCTTTTCTTTTATTTCTTTGTTGTACCCTTAGTTGCTCTTGCCTCATTAAACTTTTACCCAGTAAGAGCGGTAACGGAAAGAATATTCTAATAGATGTTAGTCTATGGAATATAAAAAATGCTCAAGTTGACAAGTTTCACAATATCTTTTTTTTTTTTAATATGTTGCTGACCTATGGTTTTTTCTGATTACTTCTGATTGAGATTATTTGTGTTTTGGTTGCTTTAGATCCTAGATGGAAGAAGTTTATTTTCTGTTCTATTTTAAGATTACTTAATTTCTCACTTTCAACATTTTTTATGCTTTTATTGAAGTATAGTTATGCTCACTGTAGAAGTTTCTCCTATCCTATTTTAAGATTATTTAATTTCAATTATAACCATGTCCTTCCTTTTATTCAAGTATGCACATGCTTATTTTTGCGTGGTGAGTATTTATAAATCTATTAAGTGATTCATTCTCGAGAATAACATCTTTCCAGGACACCAGATGAAGATTTTGGGATTCTATTGGAAGCCGCGGTGATGTATGATAGACGAGTTGCTGCCCTACTGGATGAAAATGATTCTGCTGATGAAGGGGTCCTCTGGAAGGAGATCTCTGGTGGAAAGCAATACTTGTACCCTAGGTTGTTGTTCATCATTACAGGTAACGGTACTGTATGTCCCAGAAGCACCTGCTTCTGTGCTCCATTGTTTCTTAAAAAATTCCAATATTCATTTAGGCAAAGGTCCTGAAAAGGAAAAGTACGAAGAGAAAATAAAGAGGTTAAACCTCAAACGAGTTGCATTTCGTACCATGTGGCTGTCAGCTGAGGAATATCCATTGCTTCTCGGTACGATATTTGTAATCTATTTTCTCTTCCTCTTAGTTCATTCGGAAGAAGGGAAAAGTGCTTCATGCTACCTGTTTTACATCCAATTTCTTGCTTCATTTTACAGGTTCAGCAGATTTAGGTGTTTGTCTGCATACTTCCTCCTCAGGATTAGACCTTCCGATGAAGGTATGTCATTCTGGTGCTCCTGTTAAAGCCTTCTTAGGAAAAGAACATTTGCAGCGATAAACCTTTATCACTCACCGAACTTGTATTGGCTAGTAGGTGGTGGATATGTTTGGTTGTGGGCTTCCAGTATGCGCTGTTTCCTACTCATGGTAAACTTGTGCACTTATCATTCATGGTTTATTGGCTTATAATTTGATACCTTTTAATGCTAAAGTCTATTACTATCTGCTACTGGTTTGACTTCTGAAGCATTGACGAGCTTGTGAAGGTTGAGAAAAATGGTCTGCTCTTTTCATCGTCATCAGAGCTAGCTGATGAGCTTTTGGTGAGTGTTTTGTACTTAACAAAGACAATTGGTACTTGCAAATAAAAGTGGATGACGCACAATATCTTGATACAACCCTGCCTAGGAATCTTAATAAACACAATAGATAAAGATAGAAACATAAACATTCATTTCATAAATTATAACCTCAAAATTAAATATTTAAACTAGCTTCAATCTAGTTCAACTTGTTTTTTAACTGGTTTGATTGGTTTTTACTAGTTGAACCCTTGTCGGTTTTATGGTACTGGTTGGACTACCAGTTCACGATTCGACCATTCAGTCCGGTCTATTTTTGATAACCATGCTTGCAATTGACACTTCATTGCAGCAAACTCCTCGTGTAGGTCGAAAATCTCATGAACTTAATCCACATCAACAAACTCCTTGAAATTGAACAATTACTCATGATTGCATCATGATGACCCTTGAACCATAGCTCCTTAGGCCCTATGAGCTACACGTTAAGGGGATTGTGTAGCAGTAACATCCCACATCCGTCAAGTATTAGGTTACCTGAGGTCTTATATTGAAGTTGGGTCCCTCCACCTACTACTAATCGGTGTTAGCTTGTGATTGGCTGTTGAACCTAATTATAATCTGGGACCAGAATAACCAATTAAATAGTTCTTTGTTATTTTGTGACTTACATTTCCTGAGACTGTTACAATGGTGGTTTCTAATATTCCTTGGTTTTCTATTGTACGTATCAACATTGGCAGATGCTCTTCAGGGGATTTCCAAATGAATGTGATGCTTTGAAATCTCTCAAGAATGGTGCATTGGAAACAGGTTCCTCAGCAAGATGGGCTACTGAGTGGGAAGAACATGCTAAGCCGTTAATATCAGAGGTTATTTAACTCAGCAATCTTTTTTTTTCTGTTATATTTCCCTTCATATTTTACTTCCACTTTATCTGATGTTTCTCAACAGTCTTATTCGTTTCTCTCCTTTTCCTCCCATTCAGGGTGTATTACCCCTTTCAGCATGCTTTTTAGTAAAAGACAAATGAAAGATTTTCTTTAATTTACCCATTTTTAATTGAATAAATGGACTTCAATTTGCAGGTTATGTCCAGAAACTTGAACTAACCTTAACTTCAGCCGTCTTGTGTCAAAGCTAGCCATTCCAGCCAACTGCCTCTGCCACATATGTTAGTTTTTAGTCAAAGCGTTTGCTTCCTGGGACATATGCTTACTCCAATTTTTCCAAGGAATATCACAACCCTTTGGTTAGGACTCTCTAGATTATAGTCCTTATAGTTCCAAAATGACAGTAAGTTTTTATTTGTGGCAGCATACATATGATCGCATGGTTTGGATTTCTCATGTTTATAGGGTGGTTGACTGCTTCAATCCCTCAAATGTATTATTATTAAATTGATATAAATACATGGTTTCTAGTGATTTGTTACCAGCTGATCATAGTGGGAAAAATCACCCACGACTCCATTTTAACAATCGTTCAGATTGATCAGCTTGCTTGTGATTTGTTACTAATGTGTTGTATTGTTGTTTGATCAGTTTGAACTTCACTGTAAACTACTTAACCGAATACACAAATCATTCTGCTAGTTGCCGAAGCTTGCCAGAGCAGATGAAAGTTAAAGTTTGCACAATGGATGAGCTCCCCTGCTATACTGAACCAGATGAGTTTGAATACAAAGATAATTGTGATCCATGTGAATCTGTTTCAGAAACATATCCAAATGAAGTGGTTATTGTTTCAGCAGATAATTTGCATGGCATCATTTATGGGGCTTGTCATGAACAATCTGAACACATTGAAGAATATGGGACAAGAAAACCAGGGGAGTCATCCAATCTTAAGAGTAGGTGATGTAGAGTCACTAGTTTTCAGTGATCCCCCTACTAGCAAGGCAACCTCAATTGCTACTGGCCTCACCATGGTAAATGCGGTTGAATGTGGTGAGGGGCATGCGGTTTACATTAGAGGTGAGTGTTGGATCTAATCGAATGAAAAAATTTCAAGTTAATTAAGTTGACGAATTTTATTTTATCATTCTAATTTGATTTGAAATTTTCTCGAATAGAGTTGAGTGAGATGAATTCAAATCGAATTGAATTAAATATATTTATTCAAGTTAAATTAAAAAAAAAATTGGAGCCTTGTAATCACTCTCACCCACTGTAATCAAATATGTTCACTGTAATTAAATTTGTTATTAACTTTCATTCCTTGATAATTTATTTATTAATATTTTATGTATATGTTAACTTCTTTGCTTGCTTAGTTGTTTTAATTATTTTCTGATTCTTGTCAATATGTATTTTAAAATTAAAAAATATTTTAAATTTAAAAAATATTATTTTTAATAAAATTTATCTTAAAGATAAAATGTGAAATTGATATCAACATAAAATTTTAATACGAATATTTTATGATGTCATTAATAATTTAATTTTAACAAAAATTTATAAAGATTCAATATGATTAAACAATTTAATAATATAAATACTATAAAAAGTAAAATTTAATTTAATAATATAAATAGTAGATATAGATAAAATTATTACTATTTAAGTTTAGAGGTTCTTTTTTGGATGATTTTAATTTTTGATTTGGAGGTAAATAGTGAGAAGTAAAAGTTTAAGGGAAAAATAAAAGGTTGAGGGAGTAAAATTTGGGGGGGGGGGGAGGGGGAATAACTAAAAGGAATTAGGGTGGGGGGGGAACGGGTTGGAGGTAGAAGGGGGTGGGATGGGAGGGAAGTAAAAGTTTTGGGGGAAAAGTGGGAGGGGAAAATTTTGGGGGAAAGTAAAGAGGTTTGAAAGTTTGGGATAAAAATGTAAAATATTATAGTTTGATATCGGGTTTATTTGAATTATTCGAGTTATTCGAATTCAAAAACCAAACTCGAATCAAATTCAAAATTCAAAAAAAAATTGAGTTGACTTAAATTGTAACAGCCCGTTTTTGGTAATAACCAAACTCGATTCGCCTCATATTTCTATATCTTATTGCAGTATTCAAACTCTGGACGTTAGTATGTCCGGAGGCGATCAGTAGTCAAAGTAACCCATATTCGATCTATCCTACAGCATGCCAACTATATCCGACTGGCCCGAACAATTAACAAGGTAATAACCAATTTAATTTCGAATACAATTTAATTTCGAAATTGAAGAAAAAGTAAAAGTAATTCGCGACAGTTTGAAAGCAGCTTTAGATCGACGGAAATCGTATGCGGATTTGAAACGTAAAGAAATTGAGTTTCAGACTGGGGACCGAGTGTTTTTGAAAGTGCCACCGTGGAAAAAGATTCTATGATTCGGCCGAAAAGGGAAGCTAAGTCCGCGATTCATCGGACCTTACGAAATCATTGAAAGAATAGGGCTTGTAGCTTATCGCTTAGCTTTACCGAGAGAATTAGAAAAGATCCACAATGTGTTTCATGTTTTCATGTTACGCCGATATAGATCCGATCCTTCACATGTGATTTCTCCGGTAGAAGTTGAAATTCAACCTGATTTGACGTATAACGAAGAACCGATCAGGATTCTGGCTCGCGAAATCAAAGAATTGAGAAATAAACGTATAGCCTTAGTGAAAGTCCTTTGGAATAGACATGGGATTGAGGAAGCTATGTGGGAACCTGCGGAAGCTATGCAAAAACAATACCCTAACCTTTTCACTGGTAAGATTTTCGGGGACGAAAATCCTTAAGGGGTGAGAGTTGTAACAGCCCGATTTTGGGTCAAATCGAAATAGTGGTTTTGGAACCACAAATATGAAGTCAAAATATTTATTTTGTTATTTTATTAAGGTTTACAGTATGATAGAATAATTGTGTGAAAGTTTCGTAAAGAAATTTTACTGTTTTGAATGCAAAATTCGGTAAAAAGGACTAAATCGCATAAAGTGTAAAAGTTGAGTTCTATAAGCTAAAAGTGTTTAAAAGCTATAGAACTTTAAGTGGAGGTCCTTATGTTGTAAATAGACCTTTGACATGTTGAGTGGACAAATATAGCCATTAATTAGATGATTTTAATGAATTATTTACAAGGTTAATAAAGTAATTTAGCTAATTAAATAAGTAACATAGTTAAACAACAAACGGTATCATCTTTATGTCCATCTTCACCACCAAAATATTGAAGAGAAAGAAGTCGTAGCTAGGGTCACATTCGGCCATGGTAGAATTGCTCATTTAGGTATGGTTTTTGTCCCGTTTTTAATGATTTCTACGTTTTTGAGATCGTTGAAGCTAGGTCTAGCTAGCCCAGGGACTATTTTGCAAAATTTTTAAAGGTCTAGAAAGTTTCCTTTGATGAGTATGCAAGTATTTTGATGTTTGATGATAGAAAATGTATCTTTGTGGTTAGATTAACAATATTTGTTAACTGATTTTGAGTAAAAATGTCAATTAGGGATTAAATTGTGAAATATGCAAATTTGGTGGTTGAAAAGTGAAATAAATGAAATATATGGGCTGTTATGAAGTCTATAGAAATTCGGCTAAGCATGGGTAGGATGAAATTGCATGAATTTGTAATTTTATGTAATAAGGACTAAATTGTAAAAGAGTGAAACATTAGGGGAAAATATGTAAATTTTCCAAAATATGAATTATGGACTAAATTGAATAGAATGGATATTGAGTGTGTTAAATTTGATATTATATAGATCAAGAAAAGCTAAGATCGGATCAAGATCAGGGAAAAGGCAAAATAGTCGAATAATCGATAATTTCTATCCGAGCGTTACGAGGTAAGTTCGTATAATTAGAATTGAATTTAAATTATATGTACTTGATTGAAATATGTGTATTTGTATTGAGGAAATAAGATACTAATGTATTAAATGCCTAATTGATTAAATTCATTGAATAATGAGTCCCGTTTGAACCATAGGAATTCGTAAGATACGAGTGACATGTCACTGGGTTACCGTTTGGTTGAGATCCTGCATTTGTTGCGGACTCACCGCAGCTCGTATGAGCTTACCGATATCTCAAGTCGTACGAGCTTACTGTTTTCAGCTCGATAGAGCTTATTGTCCATCAGCTCAAGAGGAGCTTACCGATCATGGCTCAAAAGAGCGAAAATGATAATGAATTGACGAATTACCGATTAATACACTTAGTATGTATCACCCGAGTATCTATCGATATTCTAATTGGTTCAATGGGCACAATATTGTTATAGGTTATATGATTAAGTACGGGTTTGTACAAGAGTTATAAGAAATGTATGGTATTGATGTTACTTGAAAATTTACGGTATTGATGGAAAGATACATGTATATGGGATTGAATACCAAATGAATTCCTTATAGTTGAATTGATAGTTATATGCATATTGAGGAGCTAACCAATTGATGTTTTCTTTTGATAGGCATTTGAATCATTTGATTTGGTTATATTAAGTTGTTTGATTAGATTATAAATGATGGTAAGTTTAAATTCTATATTATCTGAGCTTACAAAGCTATATAGCTTACTCTGTTTTTCTTTCCTATGTTTTATAGAGATTTGGAAGCTCGCTTGATTAGGACGACATCGGAGATTCACATCACATTGTCCAGTTGACTATTTGGTACTTTTGAACTAAAAGAAATGTGTAAATATGGCATGTATAGGCTAGTTATAAAGATGATGATTTTGGTTACTTTAGCATGTGAAGCTTATATGTTTTGGTATGTGTTTAAGCCATGTGATTTGGCTTAATTTGGCATAATGTTTTGGTTGTGTATATATATATGATATGGTATGTTTTGGCAAGTTTGATGATGAAATGTAAATATGCAAATGGTTATATTCAAATATGGTGAATATATGAATTGAAAATGTTAGGTTGTGATTTGGTATTTGGATGATTATAAGGTTGAATTATGGGACATATTATGTAGAAATTTTATAGCTAATGAAGCATGCTAATTTGGTATGTATTTGAATGTGTAAATGGTATTGATTTGAGTATTGAATTGATTATCATTGAAATGGTATGATTTGTCTATTGAATGATGTTGGTTGGCTGCCTAGTTATATCTTGTGTAGGTATGGCAAAAAGGGTGAAATGTGGCTTGAAACATAGCCTATTTTCTTCCACACGGGCAGAGCACATAGGCATGTGTCTCACCCGTGTGTGATACATGGCCAGATAGCACGATCATGTGTCCCCTGATGATGCATTTAGAATCAAGTCAGTAAGCTCAACACGGCCTCACACACGGGCGTGTGACTAGCCATGTGGCATAAGTCAGTATACCCTACAGGTTTGACACAGCCTAACACACAGCCTGAACACGAGTGTGTGAGGCTATTTTGAAAGGGCACACGGGCATGTGGTCGGCCGTGTGACCCAAGTCAGTATACTCCTTAATTTTCACACGGCAGCCGGCCGTGAGTTGCAAGTTAGTATGTCCCTTAGTTTGCACATGGGGTAGGACACGGTCTAGGACACAGCCATGTGATCACAATTCGAATGTCCACACGGCCCAAGACACGGACATGTCTGTTGGCCGTGTGAGACACACGGCCAGGCCACACGGGCGTGTGTCCCCTGTTTTGAAAATTTTTCTATGTTTTTCCTAAACATTCATATGTTACTGGTTTAGTTCCGAATGCATGTTTAAAGCTTCGTATGCTCGTTTAAAGGATGTTATAAGTATACATGAATGATATTCATTGGAATTTGAGAAATGTATGAGAAATGAATGTTCCGAATTGTGTTATAAGTCAGGTAATGCCTCGTAACCCATTCCGGCTACGGATATGGGTTGGGGGTGTTACACCACAATTCTAATGAGCGAGTTATTATTTTATTTTTTATTTAGTGTGTACAGGATATTATTAAGGTAGTATTAAAGTTTCATTAAGAAATTTTGACGTTTGAATGATTAATTAAGTAAAAAAGACTAAATCGTAAAAGGTGTAAAAGTTGAGTTCTAGGAGTTAAAAGGGCTAAAAGATTATGGAAAGGAAATCAAATGGATTTAAATGGTAATTAAACCATTTGATGAATTATTGGATAGTTATGGATAGGGGTGAGTATTCGATCGAGTCGAGTCAAAAAATTTCGAGTTAGTCGAGTTAACAAATCCTATTTTAGCAACTGAACTCAATTTGAATTTTTTTCGAATCGAATCGAATCGAGTCAAAAAATTTCGAGTCAAATCGAGTCGAGTTAACGAATCCTATTATTTATACTTAATGTTGTGATTAGATGGACCGATTATTTAACTAGTAGACGAAGTACAAGATTATTTAACTACATGAACAATATAATGATTTTGCCTCTTAACTTAATGGGTAAACATTTATCAAAACGACGTAGTTTTGCCTTTTAACTTAATTATTTTGAATTTTAACTTTTAAAAAGGTAAACATTTATCAAAACGACGTAGTTTTGTCTTTTCTTATTCGGATTTTCGGATAACTTGAATTGTGTAATTCATATTCGAGTTAAACCGAAAAACTTAATTTTTTATTCGAGTTGATCCGAATAAATTGATTAACTCAAATAACTTGAAATATTTAATTCAAAATTTGAATTTTTTATCGAGTTTTTCGAATCGAATCGGATTTTGCTCACCCCTAGTTATGGATATGGTTTTAATGAAATTATGATAAATTTTAAAGGTTAAAATGGTAAATGAGTAAATAAAGCTAAAATAACTAAGAAATTGTGTTCATCTTCTTCATTTTCACACTTCACCACCGAAAATTACCATTGAAGGATAGGTTTAGGTTCGGCCAAGCTCTCTTTGGTGCATGTAAGTGATTTCAAGCCCCGTTTTTAATGATTTTTATGTTTTTGAGTCCGTTTTAGCTTAATCTAGTGAACTCAGGGCTTAATTTGCAAAATTATTAAAGTTTGAGGGACTTTCCATGAATGTTTTTGAATGATTTTTTATGTTAGTTGATAGATTATGAATCTTGGTTGAAAAATAAACAAGATTTGTTAAGTGATTTTTGATAAAAATGGCAATTAGGGATTAACTTGTTAAAATGTGAAACTATAGGTTTTATTGTGACATGATGGTAAATATAAGTTACTTCAAGGTCCCTTGTATATGTGATTAAGTTGGATTGAAGTTACAATGGTTAAATTGCAAGATATGGACTTAAGGACTAAATTGTGAAAAGTTAAAATGCTAGGGCAAATTGGTAATTTTGCATAAATATGAAATGTGAATTAAATTGAGTACTAGAAGTATTTAATTGATTGAAATTTCCTATTTAGATCAAGATAAACCACGTTTAGACTTAGATCGAGGAAAAGTTAAAGCTTTGGATTAGTTCGATCTAACTTCTATGCCTCTAGTCATCAAGGTAAGTTCGTATGAACTGTATTCAGTTAAATGTTGTTTAAATTGAATGCTCATTGTGTTGTTTTAATGTAAATCCATCAATATACAAATGTATCAATGCTATGAAGAATTGACGGAAATAGAGTTCCGGTTGAACCTTAGGAATTCTTAGGGTACAAATTACATGTCATTAGGAATTTCATGTTTCGGGTGCTGGTCTTGAATGTCCTTTCAATGGCTAAGGTCCTGCATTTATTGCGGATACTCCACAGCTCGTGTAAGAAGCATCGTGTAGCTTACATTCTGACCCACAACTCGTGTGAGGAGGCCTATTTCACAGTTCGTGTGAGCAATGATGTAAAAGAAAGGTTATGGTTATATGTAAAGGCACACTTCATGTGAGCTTTCCTGAGTATCTGCTGAAATTCTAGATGGCTCAACAAGCAATAAAAGGGAACGGAATGGTAAGTATGAAATTGAAATGAATCATGACATTATGGTACATTGATGAAGCAAAATGTATGTTTATATGTGGTAAACCACATATCTTATGGTTGATTATATATATATATATCATGATCAAGGATACTAACTTGTGAGTTTTAAGATGTTGCATAGGCTCATACTAAGCTTATGGCATTGGTGTTGAGTTATGTTTAATCTATGAATTGTTTAATAGAAAAGGTGAGTTGTGCTTAAGTTTATACGAGCTTACTAAGCCCCGTTGCTTACGTAGTTTTCTTTCATTTGTTTTATAGATCATCGGGAGCTTGATTTGGTTGGAAACTTGTTAGAGACCTATCACACTATCGAGCAGTTGATTCGGTAGTTTTTGAGCATTTTGGCCAAGGTTTATAATGGCATGTATAGGGTGGTTATAATTGTGTTTTGATGAATATGTAAATGGTAATTTGGTATGTTTGTGCCTTTATGTTTATATATGGTTGATGGACTTATAATACTTGTTTAGGTAAGCCATTTTGGCCACTTTGTGGTGATTGATGTATATGGCATTTCGGGTATAAGATGTTGGTATAGAAATGGTCATTTATAGTGTGTTTTAGGCACATAATAGAATGAGGTATTTATGCATGGAATTATGTAACGGTCCGGTTTAGACCCTAATCGAAACAGTGGTTTCAGAACCACAAATTCGAGTCAAAAAATATTTTAATATTATTTTTGGTGTCTGCAGCATGCTAATTTATATGTGTGAAATTTTTTGTGATTTAATTTTATCGTTTGAGTGTCCGATTTAATAAAAAGACTTAATCGCGTTAAACGCAAAAGTGACTTGCTATTTGCTAAAGTGCTTATTTTCTATGGCTTCTTAATTTTAAAGCCCTTAAAATGGAATTAGACCATTGAATATTGGGATGGACAGCATTAGGCTTATAGTATAAAATTTCCATATTATTTCATTAAGGTTATATTAGTAATTATATAATAAATGTTAATTATAATAAAACATATAATAAAAAGACATGCAAAATTTGTTCATCTTTGGCCGAAACATAAAACAAAAAAGAAAGAACAAGAGCAAGCTAGGTTCGGCCTTGATTTTCTTTGATTAAGGTATGTGTTTAGCTCGGTTTTTGATAATTTTTACGTTTTTGAGATCGTTGCTTTGAATACTAGCTGGCCCATGCTTGAATTTTTGAATTTGATGATGTATTCATGAATTTCCATTGATGATAGTTTGTGGTTTTTGTTGTTTGATGATGGAAAATAAAAGATATGTGATAGATTAATATGTTTTGTCTTTGGATTTTTGATGAATTTGAGTAAATTGGACTAATTTGTGAAAATGTTATTTTGAAGGACTAAAATGCAAAATAAATGAAATATGTGGGCTTATATGAACAAGAGGAAAATTCGGCTAGGCACTTGTATAAAGAAATTTTGTGAATTTTGTGATTTTGTGAAATAACGATTAAAGTGTCAAAATGTGAAAATGTGAGGGCTAATTTGTAAAATGCCCTAAATATGAGGATATGAATTGAATTGAATGATTTGTTGAATAAAAAAGTTAAATTTGAATGTATATAGATCAAGAACCAAAGAGAAAGGAATTAGATCGGGGGAAATCGAAAATCGTTGAATAGCCGTTTATTTTCGTTCGTCGTTGTCCGAGGTAAGTTCATAAGTAAATAAATGTCATTAAATTCGATTGTATATATTTTAATAGTGCCGAATTGAATTATTACTTGTGTATATGTATATGCCGAATTGAATTAAGCATGGGAGCAATATTTACGAGCTTGAATTGATCGAGTTACGACGTTCGAAAGCCTCGTACGAACCCTAGGAATAGTTAGGATACATATGTCATGCCATAGGATTCCGATATGTGTTTTCGTGTAAGATCACGTCTGGGACATTGGCATCGACTTGTGATTTACGTGTCAGACCATGTCTGGGACATCGGCATCGTATTTGATTCGTGTAAGACCCTGTCTGGGACAATGGCATTGATATGTGATTACATGTAAGATAACGTCTGGGACGTTGGCATCGTACGAGCTTTTTGACTATCCGAGTATCCTTATCAATTCTGAATGGTTCAACGGGCAATATCGTGTTAAGATCGAATGTGAAATTGAGCTAAAAGGTCAGGTATGTGCTAAGTTAAAAGATTGAGTAGTAAGGTAAGTATATACTTTATATGAATATATGAAATTTGCATTATGAAAGTAAGAATTAAATATGCTTATGAATATATGTGTATTCGGCCAAGTGGATAAATAATGCTAAAGTATATGTATGGATATATGAAGTTGTAAGCTTGATAAATGTATATGTGGTTATGGTTAGCATGATTCAGTTTAGTTGAATTGAATTATGAATGTCATTGAAATGATTTATTGCTTATGACTTACTAAGCTATTTAAGCTTACTGTGTGTGTTTATCCGTTTTTTTATTTGCTTATGAGCTCGGGGATATGTTTATCCGTTGTTTTATTTGCTTATGAGCTCGGGGATCGTCAAGGAACTTCGTCACACTGTCAATCACTATTTCAGTATTTTAAAAGCTTGAATTATGAACTTATGGCATGTATAGGCTAACATTTGTTTTGGTTGATTTTGAATTTGTATATAAAGCCATGTGAAAATGGCTAGAGATGGTGTTTATGTTTATGCATTTTCGGTCTTGATATATGTGTGTAGTGTGTTTGGAAATTTTTTATTATGCAATGTGACTAGTATTGATATATATGTGAACAATGAATTATGAATTCGGCTTAGGCAATGAGGTAGACAATGATTGCTTGTTGAGTCATGGTTTGTGTGTAATCGATCATGGTCTAAGCTTATGTTGGAAGTGTGTTTCATGCTATAAATTGATAAAGTAGTGTTTAGGTCATATGTATATGTAATTGATTTGATTATTTGTGAGATAAATGGTAGGTTGTTCATTGTATGAGTATGTTCGGCTAAACTTAGTTAAAATAAATATATGTGTGTTTATGACATGTTCTCTTGTGGGATAGCTATTGAAGTTCGGTGGTGATGGTAAGTATGTGTTTGTAATATGCTTAAATAGTTGGTATTTAGGTGCGGTTTTATGTATAGGTTATTTGATGTTGTGAGAGTAATGTATAGATATGATCATAGTATGCGAATTAGGCATGTATTATTTAGTATGGGTGTTCGAAAATGACTCAAATGAATATGGTCATATATTCATAAAATTTGTGACAGGAAAAGATGTATATTTGGTCTAGTTATAATGTCACTTTATGTGATATATATATTTATTTGTTAAGTATGTCGTATGGGTAATTTTAATTTAAATTTATATGTATAACATTTGCATTGGAAAAATCATGATTAATGAAACTGAATGGATATAGGTTTGAATGACCAAGTTTTATAATTGTTATAAGTTATTATATTAGCCGAATAGTTCATGAGATAAATGACTAAGTATATGTGTTTGGGTTAATTAATGAACTTATAAATATGGTATATGTTTGGAATGAATTCGATTGAACTTTGAGATATGATTCGTATATTTAGTATGACTAATAATTTAAGTTTAACATTTAATTAGCAATATGTTATATATATATTTGCGAATATGGCCTATGTGATTATGTGAATGTACAAAAGCTGTGTTTTCTTTGGTAATGCCTCGTAACCCTAATTCGGCGACTGATACGAGTTAGGGGTGTTACAAAATAGGTAAGGTTATCATGTTTAGGTAAGTGATGTTTTGATATAATTGTGGTGCCTTTGAAGGGCATATTGGTTAGTTGAATTAGGGCCTTTCAAATGGTAACTTTATGTATGTTTGAATGGTGTTTATGTCCTTTGGAAGTGTGCACAATTGGAATGAATGTTTATGCGTAGTTAGGTATGAAATGGCTTGATTACAGGTAAATTTTGGGTTCACACAGCTTGACACACAGGCATGTGACACAGCTGTGTGAGGCACACAACCTGGCGACACGGTCGTGTGTCATCTAAGAGTTCCTTTGTATTCGAGTCAGCGAGTTACACGACTTAACACACGACCTAGCACACGGGCGTGTGGGACAACTTAGAGAGTTACACGGCTTGGCACACGGGCGTGTGACACAGCCATGTGACCATACTCAGAGAGTTACACGTGTGAGGACACAGGCTAAGACAATGCCGTGTGTCCCTTGTTCGAATGTTACACGGCCTGGCCAGACGGCCATGTGACCCCTATTTTTAAATTTTGCTAATTTTTTCATAAATTTCCTGTTTTGATTGAAAATAGTCCCAAATTGTTCCTAAGCTATTTTTAGGGCATCAAAGGCTCGATTTAGGGATGAAATGTATGAGAATGAATGGTTTATGATATATTTAAATTATTGAATGTTATGATGTTTTAAGGTTTCCAGTTGATCGGTAATATTCTGTAACCCTAATTCAGGGACAAATATAGGTTCAGGGTGTTACAATTACTAATTATACTTACTGAATACTCCGCTATCTCAATTGTTAATGTATTACAGGTAGGTCAAAGACAGGTTTAACAAGCGCTTGAAGCATTCTGAAGATTGGAAATTTGGGAAACAAGTTCAACGTCGCGATATAGACAATTTTGTGTCACAACATCGTGATCAGAAACAAAAAAATTGAAAAATCAATTCGATGTCATGATATCACTAACCTGTGTCATGACATAGAAGACAGTTTCTCAGAATTTCAAAACTGCAAGGTGTGTCATGACATTGAATCCCAGTGTCGCGACATGAAGTAGTCTGCTAGGGCTGTCGTGACACGGAACCCCTATGTCGTGACATCGTTGCAATTGTCTACAGGGTCAACCTGACCCAATTGCGTAACCCGCTACTTTAACCCTTCATTTACCTGGTTTTTAACACTTAAAACCTTTGTTTTAACCCTAAAACCACATCAACCTCATACTTTAAACCCTTTTAAACCATTAACTTCTTCTATAAACCTCACAACCTCAAAACCTTTTTTCCATTTTAAACCTTAAAACACATCAACCTCTCATTATAATCTTTTAAGCTTTATTTGGAGTATTCATCAAGTCCTTGAAGGAATAAAAAAAGTATTTTCCAAGAATTTGAGGTTAAGTAATCCTTTCTTCATACTACTATTATATTATTCACTGTTTTGTTAGAAATTTCAATTATAAAATGCCTCCTAGAAAGAACAAGATAACTATGGTTCAAGAAACATCAAGGGTTTTGGACTCATCTCGATTTCATAATGTTAATATGGAAAATTATTTTCTTGAGTCGCAAGGGAGACCATTAATCCAGGAATAAGGGTTCGAACCCTCTATGGTCAACTGTAAAGAAATTTAGACTTTGGTTTGTTACCATCAATGGGACAAGTTCTGCGTTACTCCCATGAATAATGCAATCATACCTGTGGTTCAAGAATTTTATGTTTCCCTTAAGAATAAAGTGATTAAATGAGGCTATAATGCAGTTATAACTGATGTTGAAGTAAGAGGGGAAGACGTTCTAATCTCCCGTAATGATATTTGTGAATTTTATAACATCCCATTTTATGAAAAAGATTTTATTAATAATACTGATTTAGAAAATTTTCAAAATATTAACATAGAAGATGTTATAAAATATTTAACACAAGGCAAGGTAGTTGGAACTATAGGCCAGACACAGAGCTTCCAACGAATTTCAATTGGGCCATTACATAGAGCTTCCAACGAATTTCAATTGGGCCATTATGTTTCCTGTTGCTAAGATGTGGATGCAATTCATTGGCACTAGAATTGCACCTACGTTGAATGTTTCTAACGTTAACGTCTTTCGAGCTATTTTGTTATATGGTATTCTACAACGTAAATAGATCTGTGTAGGGCACTAGATCTTTCAAGAAATGAAATGGTGTGTACAGATCCAGAAAGTTAGACTCTTCTTCCCCCATCTCGTAACAGCACTATGTCACTAGGAAGAAGTGCCAATGAGTGTAAACGAATAGTTTATGAAGCCAATAAGAAGCATCATTGGAGACACACTATATACCCAGTATGTTGAGCTTCAACGAAAACAGATTACAGAACGGAATCAAAGGAGGGAGGAGAAAATGGATGTGTCAGCATCACTCAAACAAAAATATCAATTGAAGGATAGGAAGGGAGCTCACGGAAACATAGAAGCAAAACTCGACAAGATGATAAGATGGATGTAGGAAACAAGCCTGATACTCCAAAAATTTTCAAAAATGAATGGGTTACGCACTCCAAATTACCCCATAGACATGTTTAAGCCAACTCTGACTCATTAAGATGAGGGGGCTAATCTTGAGAAGGAAGGTGCTACTCAAGAGTACCCTGGAATAGAGGATGAATATAAAGCGGCATTTTAGCCACAATTTTCTACACCAAAAGGGTATATCATACAAAGCCAAACTCGCCATGCACCTTCAACGGGTGGGAGCTCTCACCAAACACATGGCAAAGGAAAGGGAAAAGCTCCAATGGAAATGAGGCGGGCACCACAGTGGGATGATGAGGAGGATGATTAAACTTTTTTATTTTTGTTTCCAAAATAATTGTGTTAGTTTTTGGATAATTTTGATTCAGACAATGTAGGAGTAGGATTAATAGTAGATTTTTAGTTATGTTTTGTTTAGGTTTTCTATGTTGGAACCCGACATGAAGGAGACACAAACAATTCGATCTTAACATGACCAAAGGAGGAAGCACCCATCATTAGCAGTTGGAGCAACCATGATCAATCGGGTAACTTCTTTCCTTAATTTTTTATGGGCTATACATTGTGAACAATGTGTCAACTAAAGTGTGAGGGGTAACATAGAAAACTTGTTTATTTTCAATTTCTACATTTTTCTTTGATTTTTTCTTGTCTTTGGTGTGCTTGAGCTTATAGAAATACAAGTGATTGGTTAGGAGCATGTACGTAAGTTGCTTATGTTTACAAATAAATTTGGCATGATGGTAGGTGATTTTAATTTTTTTTATTAGACTACTAGGTTCTATATGTTACACTGTAAATAGGCATTAAGCAATCAATTGTACTAGGTCATATAGAAAATACAAGGAAACAAGCATGCTAGTACGAATGATAAATGGTTGAATTTGTATTTGTTTGGTTCATTAAGTGTGTGCATGTTGAGATATTTAGGGATGACCTAAGGCATTGTTTGAAACACATCCAGAGCCAAAAAGCTATCCTATTTATATTTCACCTTTAGTACCGATCTTTGAGCCTGTTTGCACTTCTTGATGAACCTCATTAAAAACCATTGAGCTTTAAATGTTAATTTGTATTTACCTTTTTTCTTTGGTCCTACGCTGTACGACTATAGACGTCTGGCCAGACGTATTGAGAGTTAAGTAGATACATCATGGAGAAGGTTGTAAAAATAGAGTGAAATAGGAAAGATTGGTGTGATATAGGAACTATAAGTTAGCCTAATATGCGAAACAAAAATAAAAATCCAAAAAAAAAAAAATTAGTACAAGTAGAAAAAGTCCTAAACCAACGAAAAAGCATTCATGAGTGAGATGTATTAAAAAAAAGAGAGAAAAGTCACAAAGTCACAAAAGAAAACTCGTTCATTGGTGCACAAAAACTCGTAAGGCTAGACGTAGTTAGTATGTCATGTTATGACTTCCTATATTTGGAGAGACAAGGAAGGCGAGAGAAGGAGAAATAAGACGGTGAGTGGGTAAGGGTCACTAAGGGGGGAAGAATAAGGATCAATGTGATGTGCTAAACTATTTTCGTGTTTGAAACCCTCTTGATGCTTTCTATCTTTGAATTTCATACATGTCCTAAACCTCATAACTTTACAAGCCAAAAAGTCCTATGCGACCTAAGTATCCTTATACAAAAATGGACATCATACTAAACATACGCATAAACAACTATTTGTATTCTACTCAGATAATCAAAGTACTTGTATAATTTATTGATGAATCCCTACAGGTGAAACCCTTTATACTTGTATATTTTGTAACATACTGAACTTAGATGTTTGTGATCAAAAGTGGTAAGTCAATTATTCATCATGTTAAAGTTGCTAGTAAGCATAAAATGCCTAAATCATATGCTCTGAAGTCAATACCTGTATGATATTTTCTCAAGGGCCGTCGCTTTTATTTCTTTTTTCTGTTTATGTTGCTTGAGGACAAGCAATGACTTAAGTGTGGAAAATTTTGATTTGTAGTAATTTGGTGTAACAGATTAAACTAGTTTTCGCATTTAAGGAGCTTGAATACAAGCATTTTCGTTATGTTTTAGTTAAATTTTCTTAGTTTTAATTACATTCAATAAAATGTGCAAATTCAGTCTTTTATTGACCTTAGGGGCCGAATGAGGCCTAAGGGTGAGCTAACACACCTTGTGAGTGTGTAGGAGACCATTAGAAGGCGTATCTCGATGTCGCAACATAGGGAACATAATGGAGAAAGCTCAAGTTTGCCTTCGATGTCACGACACAGACTGAGGGTGTCATGACATACCCTTGAAAATAGCTGAAGAGGAGTAAACTGATTGCTATGTCGCGACACAAGTCCTAGTGTGTCGCGACAACGACTCTATGACGAAAATTAAATACGAAGCAGAAGCATTTTGGTCTACACAAACAAACCTAAAGCTCGGGAACATCAGCTAACCTAGGGTTAAGGACGACGGCCACCTGAAGGCTATAAATAGGCTCATTTGTCACTTGTTATGGACATGATTCCTTTAGCCTAAATTTTCTTTGTAAAATTTATTTTAGTTTTCTTTCGTTCTTAGGTTTTAGATTTCTTTAATTTGTTCTTATTGATTTAAATAGATCTGAATTGTGGAAGCATTCAAACTTTGTGGATCCGCAATTAATTTCAATACAATCAGGCTCTTTCATTTACTTTATTTTGTTGATTTAATTAGCATGCTTTCTTTTTATATCAATTTCATATTGTCTATGAAAGTCATGAGGAACTAATCCTTCTATGGGGGTTAACGAGTGGAGGTATGATCTGTTAACAGTTTTGTTGGGTTACTCAACGAATCAGTTGTTTGAGAAAGGAAGAACGTGAAATAAACTCCAAGCCTGACAATCCCGGGAGGTCATCAAGGTGGGAATTAACCCAAAATTGGTATTGCCCATCCATGAACACCTTTACCCCAAGCCAGTCTGGACTATGAGGTTGAAGATAAGTAGTTCTTGCTGACTCATTGTGTTAGTGGAAGATCGAAAGATCCTGCTAGGGTAGCGACTAATTGATTGACGAGGAACCTGAAACAATAGTTGATGGGGATTACCAAAGCGAGCTAATTACCCATAATCGAGATTTGACTCATTCTACTTTTCTATCTCTTGAGCTTTTATTTCTTTTATGTTATTATCTTTTATTTTATTTTATTATATAAAAACCCTTAAACCACCTTTTTTATGTTTTCGTACTATAAATGATTTGAAGTACTAATTAGCTCTTTTTAGTGTTTAGATTATAATTGACCTAGCACTCGCCTCCCTTGGGTACGATCCTCGGAGTACTCACCTACTCAGTTGTAAAAATTATATTACAACTCGACACGTATACTTGCGGATACCGCCTCATGTTTCTATATCTTATTGCAGTATTCAAACTCTAGACGTTAGTATGTCCGGAGGCAGTCAGTAGTCAAAATAACCCGTGCTCGACCTATCATACGGCATGCCAACTATATCCGACTCACCCGAACAGTTAACAAGGTAATAACCAATTTAATTTCGAATACAATTCAATATCATAATTCATTTTATTCAATCAACAACCGAATAGTCATTCCATATATATAATGTCAAGAATTAGCCCAATTCACAATCATTTTCACATTTTCATTGGTTTACACTATTTTTAACTTTATTCAATTTGGTCCTCTAACTCGAAAGTCAATATTTCCATACCAATTCAATCTAAATAATCAATCTCAACTTACCTCAATATCTTACCATGTTATACAATGTAATGATGCAACAATTTAAGCAAATCAATTTGTAAAAATACAAACCGTAAACTCCGAGCTGTTTGTTGATGGTTTTAGCTTTTCCCTTCCCTCTCGAGGAATTTGGGTTGAATTAGCTATGGATTAACATAAACATACAATATCATCAATAATCAACCAATTGCATGACCAATTTTCAATTTATACAAACTTTACATTTTTTTCAATTTAGTCCTTAAAATCGAGACTAATATAACTTTCAATCTAAAGCTCCAAATTGAAATTAGTTTTCACCGTTAAGCATTAGGGACCTCATAATTCTCATTTCTATAGTAGATTTTACAATTTATTCAATTTGGTCCCTATTGTATGAAATTATCAATTAACTTCACAATTTAGCTCTTTTCACATCTAAGCTTAAAATCTATCAATTTAATACCTAAAACTTCAAGAAATCAACAATGGTAACTTTCTAAAACTTTAACAATTTTACAAATTGATACATGAACTAATCAAATTAAGTTCCCATAATCTCAAAAATATATAAATTATAATGAATGGACTAAATTAAACTAACCAAGCTTTGAAAACCTTGGCCGAATGATCTTCTCCTTTACCTTCTAATTTTCAGTGTTGAAGAGGTGATACAAACTATGTTTTCTCTTTCTTTCCAATATAATGTTTTACTTTACTTATGTTATATATACTTTATTTAATTCAATGTTAATAATATTTAAACAATTTAACTCACCTACCCGTCCACTATCATTTTAAGATGTATATTTATCATTTTAATCCTTGGTTTAATTGTTGAATAAGTCCTCTAACATTTGGTCAATTAAAAATTATATTTGTAAATCTTTACAATTTAATACTTAAGCCCTAATTAATCACTAATTCGATAAAATTATCTATTCAAACTTCAATTCGTCTTTTTAAAAACTCAACAAATATTTAATAAAAATATTTACGAATTTAATTTATAGAAATAAAATTTCAAAATCATATTTTTTATTACCACTTACTTTCGAATCGTTATAGTGACCAAGCTTGAAGACAACCGGATATTGTTGTTGACTGAAAATGTTTCCTCTGCTCCATCCAACATCTACACTTGTAATCTTGTTCTCACTGGGAATCAATGCATTACCCTATCCATCACCATCATCATTAGACAGCACTATTCACATGATTTAATGTGTAATTGTATATATGAACTTTGATTTTATGTAATTTTATTCGTAAAATTTTGATTTGATCTAATTCTTATAAATTATTAATATAATTATTAATATAATCCAATTATTTTACACATGTTTTCACATGTGCTCACCCAGAAATAATTACTCCACTTTGGTTGTTTTTGTTCTTTTTTACTAATAGATGGTCGGGGTGTTATTGCGGTCCAAACCCTCACAAACCATATAAAGCATTTAGGTATAAAACATTTAGGTCTTCATTCATGGAAGTTATCGTATAAAGCATGCAAATAGAGGCTTGTACAATTCTTATATACAGTAAAAAAAATACAATTATTCTATCATACTATGTTTTATACTCTCTTTTTTCATCTCTTATTTAAATACAATTTTTTTCTAGTTTTATAATATTTTTTAAAAACTTTAAAAAAAGTAAATATATTACATATAATAAGCAATTTTAATTCTGATATATAAATAATGAGATCTATACAGTTTTTACTCTTTTTAATAGTTGAATTTGAATTGTATTAACATAAATTATGTAAGTTCACTTGACCCCAAATATTATAAATTCAAAATACTAAAATTTGATTTCAAACCCCAAAAAATCTAAATTCAAGTATCCGAAGACGTTTTGTTTTGTTTATAGATAGTTTGTTTTGGTTTTTATAACGTTAAAAATTATTTATTATTCATTTAAATTTATCAAAAAATTTATACTCTTATAAAAATTTAAATTTAGTCCTTATATTTTAATTTTGAGACATTAAATTCTTTTATTTTTTATTTAAAAATTTTGGTCCCTCCATCTAATTTTTGTAGTTAATAAAGTTAATAATGTCATAAGTAAAATAACTCTTTTAGCCCTCAACAGTTACATTTTTTTGTTAATTTGGTTCTTACCCTTTAAAAGTACATTAATTTTTAAAAGAATTTTATTTTTTTCATATTTTAAATAAAAACATAAAATAAATTTATAATTTTTTTTAAAAATAAAAATTATAAAAAAACTCTTAAAAATAAAAAATAAAAAAGATTTAAAAATATAAAAAATTCAAAATTCAATGGTATCTAAACTAGACCAGACCAACCAATCGAATCAAATGGATGAAGAACTAATTAGGGTATCGTCTGGTGAGAGGTAAAAGACCAATGGACCAACACAGACTGGTTGAACTGAGCTAAAAAAATGGTTGAAACGATTTCAAATTGGTTTGACAAATTGATTCCCTAAACGATTGGTGCGACTGGTTCAAAGCATATAAATTATTAAAAATTTAAAAATTTTATAAAAATCAGTTCAATTACTTTTTTTAGCTCAGTTCAACTAGTATATACTAATTCGTAGATCAATTGATTTTTAAAATTTTTAAAATAATTTAACCCTTATCATTTAAAATTTTTTTAAAATTTAATCCACACCCTTAAAAAAAAGTAAGTAAATTGTAAAAAAAACAAAAAACAATAGAAACTAATTTTAAAACTTTTTAAAATACCTATATATCGGAGAGACTAAAAGAGGTGGAATTTGACAACTTGAAAAGCTCAAGAACAATTGAGGGGTAGAGGTGTGCATTGGTCGGGTGGGGTCGGATTCCACTAAAAATTTAGGTCTGGGCTTTGCCCGAAAAATAGGCCTAAAATTTTACCCAAGCCCGACCCGGATAAAAATACTAAAACTCGGGCCCGACTTGGCCAGCCCATATTAATTTTTATATTTTTTTATATAATTTTAAAAAATATATAATACATCAAAAATACTAAAAACATCAAAATAAATATTTTCCAACAAATTAAAAATAAAATTTAAAAAATATGTAGCAAAATTAACAAATATTTTTAAAATAATAACAATATTAACAATAAAAGAAGTTTTATACAATATCCAAACAATAACAACAAAATAGTAGCAATATAATAGTAAAATAGTAGCAAAATAGAAAGAAAACAACAAAAAAATAATATTAAAAAAGCAGGTTGTTAGGATCGACCTGATTAAGCAAAAAGTAAAAAAAATAGCAGAATAAATTGAGAAATTGAACACACAAATTTAACGTGGAAAAACCCCTCCAAAGAGGATAAAAAACCACGGGCAAAGATAATTTTACTATAACGGTAACAGAACGAAGAGTACAAAAGATGGAGATAAAAACTAAACCCCAAAAACAAAGAACCCTCAAAACGTAAACACAAAATTCTCTAAATGTGTTATGAGCTCTTATATCTAATTGGTGTATTTTCTAATGTTGTAAAAGAGCCTATTTATAAGCTAAATCCATAGGTGAAATAATAATAAAATAATCTAAACTAATCAGTGTTCGATTAAAACAAATAAACAGAGTTTAACTAGATTACTTCTCAAATTTGACTGAAATAGGAGTCATTCTTAACACATATTTTTTTGTCATTTAGTGAATTTGGGCCGGACCAGGCCCGAACCAAACATACCTTACCCGAGGCCCGGCCTATTTTTTAACCAGATATTATTTTTTTGTTCAAGCCTATTTTTTTCACTTATATTTTTACCCAAACAATTCCACATTTCAAGTGAGCTTTGCCGTGCCGATTGGCCCCTGATCAGGTTTATTGATAGGTTTCCCACCGACGATTTAGAGCAAACTAGTGTTTATCTCTGCCTTAATTTAGAAATAAATAAAGGGAAATCTGATCCCCCCATGGTGTATAGCTTAAATTTTAACCCTCCTACGCCCAACAAATCTAGCACCTAGCTGGACCATTGAGTATCCCCCAACAACTGTGACCAGTGGCAACATAAGACCCCTTCATCCCTGGAACTTCTCCTCTTATCGGCACCCCATCGTCGGTGCATGGCAAGAAACAAGCTTGTTCTGCCTTCACTCGCGCTTCTCCTTCCCTCAGATGGCTCGAAAAGCTAGGTCTTGCTCTTTCATTGTTTTAAGAAATTCCTTTTTTTCCCTCTGAAACTATCTTGATATTTCATCCATTTGTGTAGAATCCTCCTTCTGTTCCAACATTAGTGGCTGTAAAGTGGGCGAGCTCATTGAGAAAGTCGGCATTCATTGTTGATTGGCATAATTTTGGATATACCTTACTTGGATTGTCTGTGGGAAGAAGCAACCCATTTGTCTCAATATACCATTGGTAAGTTATAAGCCTCCTGTTTGGTATTGTCAAGAGAACTTTTCTTGAGCTGTGCGATGGATGGATCTAGTTTTGAATTTTAAGTATCTGCTTAGGTTTGAGAAGCGTTATGGGCAAATGGCAAATGGTTCCCTATGTGTAACAAGGGCAACGCAACATGAGTTAGCTCAAAACTGGGGAATTAGGTAAGATTTTCAGCTCATTATTGGTTAATTATCTTCATTTTCTGATGAAAGGTTATGGGAAAATGTCTAATTATATTGCATGTGGTTAAATTTATAGAGCCACAGTCTTATATGATCAGCCTCCTGAGTTTTTTTGTCCAACTTCACTTCAGGAGAAGCATAAGGTGAGGTTCATGTTATTGAGTTCTCGTAAAGATTTGTGCTCTAAGGTTTATTTTGTAATGAAGTTCCATTCTTAGTTGTTTTGCAGATTAAATAGGTATCTTTGTCACCCTCTTGGGGTTCGTGATTGTGTACCTGCCAGTAAGTCTAGTAAATAATCAAATTTATTTTGATTAGCAGCCTTAAAGAACACTTTTGTCTGATTTTACCCATCACGCAGCAACTACAGGAATTGGGGCAGATGACCAAAATGAAACATTATTTACAACTCAGGTTGACAATGACATCTTGTTGAAGCCAAATAGGCCAGCTCTTGTTGTAAGCAGTACAAGCTGGTGAGACCATCCTCTATGAATGCCCTATTTGCGTACTTCTTGCACTCCATATTTCTGCTTTTCTTTTTACCCTTAGTTTCTCTAGCCTCATTAAACTTTTACCCAGTAAGAGCGATAATGAAAGAATATTCTAATAGATGTTAGTCTATGGAATCTAAAAAATGCTCAAGTTGACAAGTTTTGTTCTTAAAACTTACTTTTCGCACGATATCTTTTTTTTTAATATGTTGCTGACTTATTATGGTTTTTTCTGATAACTTCTGATTGAGATTATTTGTGTTTTGGTTGCTTTAGATACTAGATGGAAGAAGTTTATTTTTTGTTCTATTTTAAGATCACTTAATTTCACTTTCAACAATTTTTATTATTTTATTGAAGTATAGTTATGCTCACTGTAGAAGTTTCTCCTGTCCTATTTTAAGATTATTAAATTTCAATTATAACCATTTCCTCCCTTTTATTCAAGTATGCACATGCTTATTTTTGCGTGGTGAGTATTTATAAATCTATTAAGTTATTCATTCTCGAGAATAACATCTTTCCAGGACACAAAATGAAGATTTTGGGATTCTATTGGAAGCAGACGAGTTGCTGCTCTACTAGATGAAAATGATTCTACTGATGAAGGGGTCCTCTGGAAGGAGATCTCTGGTGGAAAGCAATACTTGTACCCTAGGTGGTTGTTCATCATTACAGGTAACGGTACTGTATGTCCCAAAAGCACATGCTTCTGTGCTCCATTGTTTCTTAAAAATTTCCAATATTCATTTAGGCAGAAGTCCTGAAAAGGAAAAGTACGAAGAGAAAATAAAGAGGCTAAACCTCAAACGTGTTGGATTTTGTACCATGTGGCTGTCAGCTGAGGAACATCCATTGCTTCTTGGTATGATATTCGTAATCTATTTTCTCTTCCTCATAGTTCATTAGGAAGAAGGGAAAAGTGCTTCATGCTACCTGTTTTACATCCATATTCTTGCTTCATTTTACAGGTTCAGCAGATTTAGGTGTTTGTCTGCATACTTCCTCCTCAGGATTAGACCATCATGTGAAGGTATGTCATTCTGGAGCTCCTGTTGAAGCCTTCTTAGGAAAAGAACATTTGCAGAATAAACCTTTATCACTCACCGAACTTGTATTGGCTAATAGGTGGCAGATATGTTTGGTTGTGGACTTCCAGTATGCGCTGTTTCCTACTCACGGTAAACTTGTGCACTTATCATGCATGGTTTATTGGCCGCTTACAATTTGATACCTTTTAATGCTAAAGTCTATTACTATCTGCTACTGGTTTGACTTCTGAAGCATTGACGAGCTTGTGAAGGTTGAGAAAAATGGCCTGCTCTTTTCATCGTCATCAGAGCTAGCTGATGAGCTCTTGGTAAGTGTTTTGTACTTAACAAAGACAATTGGTACTTGCAAATAAAAGTGGATGATGCACAATATCTTCATACAACCCTGCCTAGGAATCATGATAGTTCTTGTTAAGCATCCATTCTCACCTAGATCTAGATAATTTGTTGGAGCACTATTGGATCGATTGAAAATTACTCCACTTGCAATCAATGTTGTAAGATTCAGACTGGTGGTCAAACCAGCTTGACTATCTGTTCCCGGTTCAACCATGACAAAATAAAGAATTTCAAAATATTCTAGAAAATTTATAAAAAAGAAAAATAGGAAAAAATATTAATAAACACAATAGATAAAGATAGAAACATAAACATTCATTTTATAAATTATAACCTCAAAATTAAATATTTAAACTAGCTTCAATCTAGTTCAACTTGTTTTTTAACTGGTTTGATTGGTTTTTACTAGTTGAACCGGTGTCAATTTTATGGAACTGGTGTCGGTTTTATGGTACCGGTTGGACTACTGGTTCACAATTCAACCATTCTGGTCCAGTCTAGTTTTGATCACCATGCTTGCAATTGACACTTCATTGCGGCAAACTCCTCTTGTAGGTCGAAAATCTCATGAACTTAATTCACATCAACAAATTCCTTGAAATTGAACAATTACTCATGATCGCATCATGAGACTCTTGAACCATAGCTCCTTAGGCCCTGTGAGCTAAACGTTAGGGGGAGTGTGTAGCAGTAACATCCCACATCCGTCAAGTATTAGGTTGCCTGTGGTCTTATATTAAAGTTGGGTCGTCTTATATTGAAGTTGGGTCCCTCCACCTACTACCAATTGGTGTTAGCTTGTGATTGGCTGTTGAACCTTATTATAATCTAGGACCAGAATAACTAATTAAATAGTTCATTGTTATTTTGTGACTTACATTTCCTGAGACTGTTACAATGGCGGTTTCTAATATTCCTCGGTTTTCTATTTTACGTATCAACACTGGCAGATGCTCTGAAATCTCTCAAGAACGGTGCATTGGAAACAGGTTCTTCAGCAAGATGGGCCACTGAGTGGGAAGAACATGCTAAGCCGTTAATATCAGAGGTTCTTTAACTCATCCTTAATCTTTTTTTTTTTGGTTCTATTTCCCTTCACATTTTACTTCCACTTTATCTGATGTTTCTCAACAAACTGTCTGATTCATTTCTCTCCTTTTCCTACCATTCAGGGTGTATTACCCCTTTCAGCATGCTTTTTAATAAAAGACAGAAATGAAAGATTTCCTTTAATTTACCCATTTTTAATTGAATAAATGGACTTCAATTTGCAGGTTATATCCAGAAACTTGAACTAAACTTAACTTCAGCCATCTTGTGTCAAAGCTAGCCATTCCAGCCAACTGCCTCTGCCACATATGTTAGTTTTTAGTCAAAGTGTTTGCTTCATCGGACATATGCTTACTCCAATTTTCCCAGGGAATATCACAACCCTTTGGTTAGAGCTCTTTAGATTATAGTCCTTATATTTCCAAAATGACAGTAAGTTTTTATTTGTGGCAGCATACATATGATCGCATGGTTTGGATTTCTCATGTTTATAGGGTGTTTGACTGCTTCAATCCCTGAAATGTATTATTGTTAAATTGATATAAATACATGGCTACTAGTGATTTGTTAGCAGCTGATCATAGTGGAAAAAATCGCCCACGGCTCCATTTTAACGATCATTCAGAGTGATCAGCTTGCTAGTGATTTGTTACCAATGTGTCATATTGTTGTTTGATCAGCTTGAACATCACGGTAACTACTTCTCAACCAAATACACAAATCATTCTGCTAGTTGCCCAAGGTTGCCAGAGCAGATGAAAGTTAAAGTTTGCACAATGGATGAGCTCCCCTGCTATACTGAACCAGATGAGTTTGAATACAAAGATGATTGTGATAACTTGGATGAATATGACGAAGTCAGTGATTCATGTGAAACAGTTCCAGAAACATATCCAAATGAAGTGGTTATTGTTTCAGCAGATAATTTGCATAGCATCATTCATGGGGCTTGTCATGAACAATCTGAACAGATTGAAGAAAATGGGAAAATAAAACAAGGGGAGTCATCCAATCATGGAGTAGGTAATGTAGAGTCACTAGTTTTCATTGATCCCCAATTCCCCCTACTAGCAAGGCAGACCTCAATTGCTACTGGCCTCACCATGGTAATGCTGCTGAATGTGCAGATATGATCAGCATTGCTGGGAAGGAGTCTTTGAGGGGCATGCGGTTTACATATGCTGTGGAAGCTGATGAAGATCCACAACCGTGGCTAAAAGAGAAACTATCGACTACTGACGATTAGTTTAGTAACAGACAAAAAAAACCCAAGTGGCCTTTAAACTGCCCAAAACTGCTGGAACCCAATGAAGAAGCAAAATTTGGGTTGGATTTATCTGCTTCCTTGAACTGTGTCAGTCTCCTTTACGCATGTTTTTTGTTTTTATTATTATTTAGTTTCAATTTCTATTAAATGAAGTTTTGAAAGGATTAATTAGATATGTAGCGACCTAAAATTTTGCTCGGGCGCTAATTGAGGAAAATTTCAATTTTATTTAAAAAAGAGAGTTGCCACCGATCTTTTTTTCTAGGTGTTATCGGACACCTAATAAATCCTCTTTTTAAAAGAAAAATTATATTTTGAATTTTTTTTTAAAAAAGGGCCGAGTTTAGGTCTACGTCAAAATTCCAGAGAAAAATAGGGTTTGGGAGTCGGTTACGCGCGAGGAAGGTATTAGCACCCTTGCGACGCCCAAAATTGGTATCTCGTTAAGCGCGTGTTGTCTTAATTTTTAAAAATACGAGTTCAATTTAATATTTAATCGTGATCTGATTGAAACAGGAGAATTTTTTGAAACACGATTTTTTTTTTTGAAAACACGAAAATTTTTAAACACGAATTTTGTTTTTGAAAACACGGAATTTTTGAGACACGAGAAATTTTTTTTTTTGAAAACACGAAAATTTTTGAAACAGGAAAATTTTGAAACTCGAGAATTTTTAAAGCCCGAGAATTTTTGAAAACACGAAGATTTTGAAACACAAGAATTTTTGAAAACATGACAAGTTTTGAAACACGAAAATTTTGATAAATTACATATTGACGTATTATAATCAAAAAATGAAATTTTGATAATTTTAAAAAAAAAAATTAGAAAAAAATAATTTAAAAGGGCGTATCGTATTTAACACGAACCGATGATATTCACCCAACATAGCGATGAAATCAACGACTTAGTGTCAAACCGATTCGTTGCCCTCTTTTTTTTCTAATAAATTTATTAAAAATTAAAATTTATAACTAAAATCACATAATAATACTTCAAAAAAAATTAAAAATGCTAAATTAATTAAAATGAAACAACATTTAAACAACATGGGCCCAAATGACAAATATAAGGTTAAAAAAAATAAAAAAAATACCAAATGCCAAAGTTTTGGGTTGCTGGAATGGGCTGCCAATAGTGTGGGCCTGCACCTTTTTTAAAAAAACTGATGGGCTGGTGTTGCTGCGTTGGGCTACTGTTGAGTGGGCTGTTGAAAACGGGCCGGAGACTTGGGCTGCTGGTGGGTGGCCTGGCTCCTTTTTTTTTTTTTTTTTCCTCTTTTTCTCCCTTTTTCTTCGATTCTTGAGTCACCTTCTTCTTCCTTCCCAACTCTTTTTTTTCTTTTTTCTTTTTACACTAGCCACCGCCCACATACACCACCACCCTTGGAGCTCCGATCAAGCGCCGTCTAACACCAAAACGAGGCTCTCCTTCCCCTAAAATCAGGTAACCCGAAAATAGAATTGTGTGGGTTTATTTTGATTTTTTTTTTTTTGATTTGGGTATGTTGATGATAATGAAAATTGGGTGCAATTGATGGAGCGGTTGAATGGTAAGGCTTAGGGTCGTGTTCGAGTTCGGAAATGGGAATTTATTTTTACTTGATTCGAATGTTTGGGGGGTCTTTGCTGAAAATTTTTGGTTTCTTTTTTTTTGCCGAAAATGTTAGAGCCCCCTTTTTGTGATGATTTCCCTCCTTTTATGCCCTCATTTTCACCTTCTCTCTGCATTTTTCAGGTGGTGGTTGAAGAAGGAGCAGCCACCCATGCTGGTGGCCAGAAAATCCGGGGAGTGGGTGTCCCTATATCACGTAATCTGCCAGAGGGACCCAGTTGCAAATGCAGTAAAACTAGTGGGGTCGAAACGTAATTTTGAGAAAGTAGCAAGGTCAAAGTGTAATTTTGAAAAAATTTAGGGGTCTAAATGAAATTTTGGAAAAGTTTAGGGGTCAAATTGTAATTTAGGGAAAGTTTAGGGGTAAAGTGTAATTTTAGAAAAGTTTAGAGGCCAAAATCCAATTTAAGGAAAGTTTAGGGGTCAAAATGCAATTTTTATTTTTTGTATTTTTTTCAATTTTTTTTTAATTTTGAAAATTAAACACATAGTTGACCCGGACAAAATTTAGTACTTATACCGTGTCCCTCTTTTGCTCATCATTTGTGAAAGTGGATAGTGCAAAGACTTAAAAGCACTAAATTTTGTTCGATTGTCCAATCTTTATTCTTTATTGAAAAACAGAAATCGAAAATAGCTCGGCATGCAACCCAAGCTCAACTTACCTCTGGATTATGAGTTGATCTTTGAAAAGAAGAAATTGAAAATATATCGATTAGTGACTGAGGCTCAACTCACCTCTCGATATGAGTTGATTTTTTGAAAAAGCAGAAATTGAAAAATACCTCAACAGGTGACCAGGCTCAACTCACCTCCCGCAATATGAGTTGATTTTTTGAAAAACAGAAAATGAAAAATACCTCAAGCGTGTGGCACGAGGCTCAACTCACCTCTCATGATATGAGTTGATTTTTTGAAAAAGCAGAAATTGAAAAATACATCAACACATGACTCGAGGCTCAACTCACCTTTCGCAATATGAGTTGATTTTTTGAAAAAGAGAAATTAAAAATACCCTCGGCATGACCTAAGGCTCAACTCACCTCTCGCAATATGAGTTGATTTTTTGAAAAATAGAAATTGAAAAATACCTCAGTGTGTGACTGAGGCTCAACTCACCTCTCGCAATATGAGTTGATTTTTTTGAAAAACAGAATTGAAAACCTCAACAGTGACACGAGGCTCAACTCACCTCTCGCAATATGAGTTGATTTTTTGAAAAAGCAGAAATGAAAAAATACCTCAACAGTGTGACTGAGGCTCAACTCACCTCTCGCAATATGAGTTAATTTTTTGAAAAAGAGAAATTGAAAAATACCTCACCATGACTGAGGCTCAACTCACCTTTCGCAATATGAGTTGATTTTTTGAAAAACAAATTGAAAAATACCTCAATGTGTGACCTGAGGCTCAACTCACCTCTCGCAATATGAGTTGATTTTTTTATATATATTTTTTTTTGAAAAACAGAAATGAAATGATTTTAAAAATATCAGAATTTCAAAACATATCATCTGGTGGAACTCGGATGTCTTCTTTTTTCCTTGATTCAATACAGCTATCATCAAAACCTCTTGCTCTACTGGAGTACCTGTATATGTCATGCATGATATTATCATGATATGCACGTGTTTGTCTTAAATGCTTTTATGCCTACATGATCATGCCATGCGCCTTGGACTTGTTTGTCACATATCCCTTTTCATTACGATTTTCGTGATGATCTGCATTCATTGCTTCGATTCTTGATTTTCCTTTTAGGTTTTGTACCCATCCTCAAGCTTTACGAGTAATCTGCGTTTCTCGTATATCACCCTTTTGCCCCATGTTGAACTTTGTCCTGGCTTTGAGGCTCTTGTACTTACCGAATTCTCATCCGAGTAATGCTCAACATTCCTTTTGTTTAGAGCATGTCATTTCAATATTTATTATTTAAATGAACCAAACATGATATGCTTGACAATGGCACAGTAGGTATGAAAGAAATACCTCACATTCATATTTATTTCAAAAGCAACAAGCAAAGAAAATTGACAAGGAATAGAAAACATTATAAAGAAAGGAAAACAGGTTCAATTGTCACAAATGATCTAGATATCCAACGCATGAACTTCTCCACATTTCTTCATCATGGATCTTTTCGAGCAAAGCTTCTTGTGTAGAAGATTTCGAGCTTCCTAGAATGCTTCAAATATTGTAATCTCACCATTTGACTCCATGTTCAAATCGTCTTCCTCCTTATGTCCGAGCTCCCTTCATTAGGACGCCCTTTCAGGTTTTCATCCTAATCCTTTTTGTTTATCAAGACGCCCTTTTCGAGTTTTCATCTTGATCTCTTTTTTTCTTTTTTTCTTTTTTTTTTATCAAGACGCCCTTTTCGGGTTTTCATCTTGATCTTTTTTTTCTTTTCTCTTTTTTTTTTTACTTTTTCTTATCAAGACGCCCTTTTCGGGTTTTCATCTTGATCTCTCTTTTTTTAGGCATAATATTTCTTCACAGCATTTGAGTTCACTGGATTTGGTACCTCCTTCCCATCCATCTCAGTGAGAATCAAAGCTCCACCCGAGAAGGCCTTCTTTACGACATATGGCCCTTCCCAATTTGGTGCCCATTTTCCTCGAAAGTCTTTTTGTATTGGGAGAATCTTTCTCAGTACGAGTTCTCCCTCGCGGAACTCTCTTGGCTGCACTTTCTTGTCATGGGCCGTGATCATTCTCTTCTGGTACATCTGTCCATGACAGATTGCCTTCAAGCGTTTTTCTTCGATAAGATTTAGCTGGTTATATCGAGCTCGAACCCATTCTGATTCCTCTAGTTTCGACTCCATTAAGACTCGTAGAGAGGGGATCTCAACTTTGATGGGCAGCACAGCTTCCATTCCTTAAACCAGAGAGAAAGGAGTTGCTCCTGTAGATGTCCGCACAGATGTGATATATGCATACAAGGCAAATGGTAGCTTCTCGTGCCAGTCTTTATATGTCTCGGTCATTTTCTCAATAATCCTCTTAATATTTTTGTTGGCCGCTTCTACAGCTCTGTTCATCTTTGGGTGATAGGGTGAGGAATTATGATACTTTATTTGAAATTGCTCGCACACTTCTTTCATCATCTTGTTGTTCAGATTTAAAGCGTTATCTAAAATGATTCTCTCAGGCAAACCGTATCGACATATGATTTCCTTTTTTAAGAACCTGCAAACTGCAGTCTTCGTCAAATTAGCAAACGAAACGGCTGCTACCCATTTTGTGAAGTAATCTATAACCACAAAAATGAATCGGTGTCCATTAGAAGCTTTTGGGGAAATTGGCCCTATAACATCCATGCCCCACATAGAAAAAGGCCACGGAGAAGTCATGACATGAAGGGGCGAAGGGGCTGCATGAATTTTATCGTCATAAATTTGACATTTGTGGCACTTTCGTGCTTAGCTAATGCAGTTGTTTTCCATCGTCAGCCAGTAATAACCGAGTCTCATAATCTGTCTAGCCATAGTGAAACCATTGGCATGCGTCCCACAAATTCCTTCATGGAAATCTTCAAGTATTTTTCTGGCTTCAACAGCATTCACGCATCTCAGGAGCACTTGATCTTTTCCTCTTTTGTACAGGATATCCCCATCAAGGACAAATCCCACCGCCATTCTTCTGATTGTTCTTTTTTCATTCTTATTTTCTTGCTCGGGATACCTTTGATTCTCGACATATTCTAAGATATCATGGAACCATGGCCGTCCATCTGTCTCTTTTTCAATGCTAAAACAATGTGCAGGGGCCTCATATATGCTCATTTGGAGAGGCATTATTTCCGTTTCTCTGTTTGCTTTGAACATTGAAGCCAAAGTGGCCAGGGCATCAGCCAATTGGTTTTCTTCTCGTGGGAAGTAATTAAAAGTCACTTCTTTGAATTCTTTAATCAGTTTCAATCTCCACGGATTTGGTAAATCACTAACGCTGAGTCCCCGTACACCTCTAAGATTTTGATGTTTCGTTCAATAGCTGCACGAAGTCCCATAATGCAAGCCTCATATTCCGCTACGTTATTGGTACAGAAGAAATTTAATCTGGCAGTGAGCGGATAATGGTTCCCTTCTGGTGGCACTAAGACTGCTCCAATCCCATGTCCCAATGCATTCGATGCACCATCAAAGCTCATCTTCCATGATTTCTCTTTTGACGACTCACATTCTCTTTCTGTAATGCACATCAAGTCTTCATCTGGGAAATCAAATCTCAATGGCTCGTATTCCTCCGTTGCTCGAGTTGCTAAGAAGTCAGCTATTGCGCTCCCTTTATCGACTTACGCTCACATAGATGATGTCGTACTCAATAGTAGGATCCGCCATCGTGCCATTCTTCCCCGAGAGTGCGGTGATTCCATCATGTACTTTATTGGGTCCACTTTGAAATTAACCACGTCGTATGATACAACATATATTATGCGAGCCTTCGAACTACCCAGACCAAAGCACAACAGAATTTTTCAATTGACGGGTACTTTGCTTCATACTCTGTGAACTTCTTACTGAGGTAGTAAATCGCCTTTTCTCTTTTCAATGTCTCATCATGTTGCCCCATCTACGCAACCCATTAAATTTTCAAACATAGTCAGATACAATATTAACGGTCTTCCGAGAGTTGGCGGTACTAGCACCGAGGGGCTAGACAGATACTATTTTATCTTGTCAAAAGCCACTTGACACTCCTCGTTCCATTCTCCCGGATTATGTTTTCGAAGGAGTCGAAAAATTGGGTCACACTAGTTGGTAAGTTGAGCAATGAATCGAGCGATGTAGTTCAACCTCCCTAAAAATCCTCTGACTTCTTTTTGTGTGCGCGGAGGTGGTAGTTCTTGTATAGCTTTTATCTTATCTGGATCAACCCCAATACCTCTCTCGCTGACAATGAAGCCTAGTAATTTTCCCGAGGTAGCCCCAAACGTACACTTGGCTGGATTAAACTTCAGCTGGAACTTTCTTAGTCTTTCGAACAATTTCCTGAGGTTCCCAACATGCTCTCTTTCCCCCCGAGATTTGGCAATCATATCATCGACATAGACTTCTATTTCTTTATGCATCATGTCATGGAATAGCATCACCATTGCCCTCTGATATGTTGCCCCAGCATTCTTCAATCCGAACGACATCACCTTATAGCAGAATGTCCCCCACATCGTTAAGAAGGTAGTTTTCTCTATATCCTCGGGAGCCATCTTTATCTGATTATAACCCGAGAAACCATCCATGAAAGAAAATAAAGAATATTTTGCTATATTATCCACCAACGTATCAATGTGTGGCAAAGGAAAATTATCTTTAGGACTTGCTCGATTCAGATCGCGATAATCCACGCACATTCGTACCTTGCCATCTTTCTTCGGTACTGGGACTATGTTAGCTACCCATTCTGGGTATTTGGATACTTATAGGAAGCCAACATCAAATTTTTCTTGACTTCTTCTTTTATCTTTAACAGCATTTCAGGTCTCATTCGTCTTAGCTTCTGTTGAGTAGGTTTGCATTCTGGTTTCAGTGGGAGTCTATGGACCACTACATCCTCGTTCAACCCTGGCATGTCCTGATACGACCATGCAAATACATCTTTGTACTCACGAAGCAAGGTGATCAAATCATGTTTGGTGTTCTCTGAAATGGAGGTCACAATCTTCACTTCTTGCCTCTTTTCTTTATTTCCCAAGTTTACTGTCTCAACAGATTTTTGATGGGGTAGAATCTGTTTATCTTCTTGTTCTACCATTCTTAGTAGGTCAGGAGACGAGACACAATCTTCAGCATTTTCCTCAGCTTCGAATTCTCCTAAGCAAATAGCTTTCTCGAAATCGATTTCAGGACTTGTAACGGGATTGCTCATGTCATTGATATCTGAGCACCTAGAAGGTGAATGGAAAAGAAAACTATAGAGGAGCATCAAGGTATTGGAACCAACAAGCATAATGTTATGGCATGATATGAGATACATGTAAGGACAGGCTGTGAGAAGAGGGAATAATTATGAAGTTAATGAGAATGAAAAGACCATGACAAAATGTATCTCCATTAATGTTCATTTAAATGATAAAGAGCAAACATAAACTCTTACAAAAGAATCCCACTATTACTTAGGGGCACACAAAAAGAGAGAGTTAACATTGAGCATTACTCTGGAGAGGACTTAGAAACTACAAGAAGGTCCACAGCAGTCTAATTGTTCAAAATGAATCCAGGAGGACAAGGGCGTATCATTGAAACATCTTTAATTGCATCATTCTCTTTGTCAATAACATTTATACTGACATTCTGAAGACCCCTTTCAATCAATGGCAGCGTGCTTCGTGCATTATCTCGCCCTAGGTACATCATTCCTGTAGATGTAAATGTTTTTGACAAAGGAGGATACACTATAGGCTCCCCTTCCAATTCCCGACCTGAGGCTCTTGCAATCCTCCTTTCTTGATCTTTATGCAACAGTTTTTTCTTTGTCGTATATCCGGCTTGAACCCTAAATCGTATCGAGCCTTGTGGTGTACCGATTTTAGTGTTCAGTGAATGATTAAGGTGATATGCACATGCAAATGAATGGATGAATGAATAAATGACAAATGAATGTTAGTCATGAATAAATATGCAAGAATTTTGGTGTTGATTTCAAAATAGCCCCATACTTAGGCATTTCATTAATCAAAAGAGTCCATTACAAAACATTTTGCCATCTCTGATTTAACAGTTACACAAATTTCCTAGCCACATCGCCTTGTTTCTTCACTCGTTCTAGGAACTCCGACATGCCTGATCTTTGGCTCGGAGGGAATTGGCAACTGAGAGCTTCGGCTTCATCTGATAATTGCACAATTTGCACAGCCGCCTTACGAATTTCATTGATCAAACGGCCGAGATGCATATCTTTTTCTTGGAGAGCTCTTTCGTAGGCGCGAGTGTCTCTGTCATGCTGACCATTCTTTTCTTCTGGGGCTTTTAGGAGAGTATCCAAATGTTGCTGACGAGCATTCGAAGTCACATGCTCGGGAAGATTGGAGATACATCATTCCTTTAAACTGTCCCCTTTTACTTTCTGGGTTTTCAAAGACCAGTCTCGAACCACGACATTTTTCTCGGTTACTTGTGTAATTGACTCCTCCATCAAAAACCCGTTTTTGGCAACCAATCTCTAATCAACACCTTCCTAACAAGATGCCTACGATGCATGATGAAAAATAAAAATGAAGACAAATAACCTTGGTTAGTAATCACAACAAATATAAACGGAGAAAAACTATTAAATATCTAACAAATTAAGCTATTCAATCGTGCATTTTGGTGAAATTGACCTAAGTTTTTTTTTTTGCCCCATCATGCTTTACAAAAACCTACCCCACATGCTCATCAGATAATCTGCCCTATCTAATTTATTAAACGAACCCGATTCCCTTGCATAAAAAGTGTAAATGTAAAAGAAATAAAAGGTAAGAGGCGTTTCTCCCATGTACTTATTTTGGTGACTATTAAACGGACGAAGGTTCGGCATGGCTCTAATCGGGTGGCTCATACGGTTCACTATATGCAGTTTCGGTTCTAAAAAGGTACTCGAATTGTCCGTACTGTCGCCTACTAAGGCTAGTACGGAGCCTCGGTCATCACCCATCACAGGCTCACGAGTTCAATTCGAGGGATTACATTTACTTATGCCTATGCAGAGGGACAAGTTAACTCACGAAAGCATAAGTCATATGTAACCCGGAAATATTCACTAGCCTGTGAGGAGGGACGAGTTAACTCACGAAGGCATAGCATTTACTTCCACTTAAGCGGACGGAGCCCGGGTAGAGAGCTCATGTTATGCAAAAATGCAAGTGCACGGTGTGTGGGGAGAAACTCGCAAACCTTTTCATTTTTATTTTAAAACTAAAAAAAAAACTAAAATAGTAAAAACTTAGAGCTGAAAAACAAAAAGAGAAAACAAGTTAGAAAAATATTTACAACATGATGCAAATGCATTACTTAAAAAAAAACAAAATTTAAGGATCACGACTAAATATTAATTTAAACAAGGAGTTTCAAAAATTTTGACAACACGCGTTTAATTCCAGACTCGACTCTCAAAAAAAAAATCTCCCCAGTGGAGTCGCCAGTTGTAGCGACCTAAAATTTTGCTCGGGCGCTAATTGAGGAAAATTTCAATTTTATTTAAAAAAGGGAGTCGCCACCGATCTTTTTTTCTAGATGTGATCGGACACCTAATAAATCCTCTTTTTAAAAGAAAATTATATTTTGAATTTTTTTTTTAAAAGGGCCGAGTTTAGGTCTACGTCAAAATTCCAGAGAAAAATAGGGTTCGGGAGTCGGTTACGCGCGAGGAAGGTATTAGCACCATCGCGACGCCCAAAATTGGTATCTCGTTAAGCGCGTGTTGTCTTAATTTTTAAAAATACGAGTTCAATTTAATATTTAATCGTGATCTGATTGAAACACGAGAATTTTTTGAAACACGAATTTTTTTTTGAAAACACGAAAATTTTTAAACACAATTTTTTTTTTGAAAACACGAAATTTTTGAGACACGAGAATTTTTTTTTTTGAAAACACGAAAATTTTTGAAACACGAAAATTTTGAAACTCGAGAATTTTTTAAAGCCCGAGAATTTTTGAAAACACGAAGATTTTGAAACACGAGAATTTTTGAAAACATGACAAGTTTTGAAATACGAAAATTTTGATAAATTACATATTGACGTATTATAATCAAAAAATGAAATTTTGATAATTTAAAAAAAAAACTAGAAAAAAATAATTATTTTATTTTAAAACCCGAGAATTTTTTTTAATCGATTTTTAAAAGGGCGTATCGTATTTAACACGAACCGATGATATTCACCCAACATAGCGATGAAATCAACGACTTAGTGTCAAACCGATTCGTTGCCCTCTTTTTTTTTAAATAAATTTATTAAAAATTAAAATTTATAACTAAAATCACATAATAATACTTAAAAAAATAATAAAAAATGCTAAATTAATTAAAATGAAACAACATTTAAACAACATGGGCCCAAATGACAAATATAAGGTTAAAAAAATAAAAAAAATACCAAATGCCAAAGTTTTGGGTTGCTGGAATGGGCTGCCAATAGTGTGGGCCTGCACCTTTTTTAAAAAAATGATGGGCTGGTGCTACTGCGTTGGGCCGCTGTTGAGTGGGCTGTTGAAAACGGGCAGGAGACTTGGGCTGCTGGTGGGTGTGACAATTGGCCTGCGCTTTGGGCTACTGGTGGGTGGCCTGCCTCCTTTCTTTTTTTTTTTCCTCTTTTTCTCCCTTTTTCTTCTATTCTTGAGTCACCTTCTTCTTCCTTCCCAACTCTTTTTTTTCTTTTTTTCTTTTTACACTAGCCACCGCCCACATACACCACCACCCTTGGAGCTCCGATCAAGCGCCGTCTAACACCAAAACGAGGCTCTCCTTTCCCTAAAATCAGGTAACCCGAAAATGGAGTTGTGTGGGTTTATTTTGATTTTTTTTTTTTTTTTGATTTGGGTATGTTGATGATAATGAAAATTGGGTGCAATTGATGGAGCGGTTGAATGGTAAGGCTTAGGGTCGTGTTCGAGTTCGAAAATGGGAATTTATTTTTACTTGATTCGAATGTTTGGGGGGTCTTTGCTGAAAATTTTTGGTTTCTTTTTTTTTGCCGAAAATGTTGGAGCCCCCTTTTTGTGATGATTTCCCTCCTTTTATGCCCTCATTTTCACCTTCTCTCTGCATTTTTCAGGTGGTGGTTGAAGAAGGAGCAGCCACCCATGCTGGTGGCCAGAAAATCCGGGGAGTGGGTGTCCCTATATCACGTAATCTGCCAGAGGGACCCAGTTGCAAACGTAGTAAAACTAGTGGGGTCTAAACGTAATTTTGAGAAAGTATTAGGGCCAAAGTGTAATTTTGAAAAAATTTAGGGGTCTAAATGAAATTTTGGAAAAGTTTAGGGGTCAAATTGTAATTTAGGGAAAGTTTAAGGGTAAAAGTGTAATTTTAGAAAAATTTAGGGGCCAAAATATAATTTAAGAAAAGTTCAGGAGTCGAAATGCAATTTTTATTTTTTGTATTTTTTCAATTTATTTTTTTAAATTTTAAAAATTAAACATATAGTGGACCCGACAAAATTAAACATATAGTGTTTACAAGATAGGTAGCTCAGCTGCTTCTTCATTAAATGAGTGTATTATATTTACCGTACTTTAAATAGACATTAAATAGTAACTGCTCTCTAAATTCTTGATGTTTCTTTCCCCTCCTCTTTCATCCTTTTTTTTTGTAATATTTTCCTTCTTTCCATTTTGTTTTCTTTATTCTCTCTTCCTCCGTTCTTGTACTTCGCGGATTCTCTCTTGGTCTCTTCTCATTTTTTTCCTGTCATTCTTTTTTAGCTTTGTGTAACCACATGCAAAACACACACACACACACTCACTCTACTGCAGGAAGATAGTTTTCTGCTTTCTGTGATATTGAAACCCCCTGTTTCATGGGAGAGTCATTTCAGGTATTAATCTTTACTTCAACTGTGTATTTGCCTTTTCATGTATTTTTTAGTTTCAGATCTATGCTTTTTTTTCTGTGAGTTTTTTGGTTTTCATCTTTAGAATAAGTTTGTGTTTGCCTTTTCATCTCTGTTTTAGTTTTCAGATCTATGCTTCTTTCCTTGTTTTTCAGTCGGGTTTTTGTTTGAGTTTTTGGTTTTCAGCCTTATGAAATACTGTTTTGGTTCGTCTTTTCAAATCTATGGATGTTGGTGTCGTTGTTCTTTTCCTTAACATTTGTACTCTTGCTTTTTCATCTCTGTTTTGGGGGTGTGGTTTGTTTAGCTGGGTCGGTTTGTAGGTTGTTGGTTCGGGTTCTTTTTCTTTGTTCTGCGCCTTTGGGGCCATTGATTTGGGGTGACTTGGGATAGTGGGCCTTTTTTTGGTCGTGGGATAGTGGGCATGATTTTGGGGTTTCTGTTTGGGTCCTGTGGCTTGTGATAATGGGCATATTTTCATAGTTTGTTCTTTCCACAATTTCCTTTTTTTTTTTCTAACGTTTCTTTCCCCTTCATTCTCTCCGTCCATCCCATTTCCAATTTTTCCTCTCGTGCTTTTTTAGCTTTGGGTAACCGACGGCCGAAAAAAGGCACAGACACTATACAGTAATTTTCTTTGCTGTTTCTGTTTTTGTGATTCTTGGAATCCCTTGCTTCATCAGGTATGAATCTTTACTTGAACATTGTCTTTGCCTTTCTATGTTTTAACTTAAGATCTATGCTTTTTTACTTGTATATTTTGGTTTATTTTTATGGTTTTTGATTTTCAAGTTTAAAAATTACTGTTTTGCTCTGTGTTTGAAATTTATCGATCTGGGTCTGTTTGTTTCTTTTTGGTTGTTTTAGTCTACTTTGGTGAGAGAGAGAAGCCCTAAGATTTCTCTTCCGTTTCTGTTCGTTGTGATTTTTGAAATCCCCTGCTTTATCAGGGAATGATTTCAGGTATGAATCTATACTTCAAATTTAGTTCTCTCTTCCGTTTGCGTTTTCATTTCTGCTTTTGTTTCAGATCTTTGCTTTTTTATTTGTATTTCAGTTTGTTCTGTTTAAAGGATTTTTTTGTTTTCTGCTTTAGATATCAGTGTTTCGTTCTTTTCAAATCTATTAATCTCGTTCTGTTTGTTCGTTTCTCGTCTACTTTCGTGAGATAGAAATTCTATGTTTTCTCTTCCGTTTCTATTTTTTGTGAATTTTGAAATCCCCTACCTTTGTTTTGTTGCCTTTTCATCTTTGAATTTTTACTTGAATTTTCAGTGAGTTTTTGTCAGAGATTTTTGTTTTCAGCTTTAGAGAAAATCTATTTCGTTCCGTATTTGAAACTATGGATCACGTTGTGGTCTTTTTTTTCTTAGCAAAATTCTGTCGGGGCTTGCTTTTTTAGGCCTAAGTCATGCTTAGATTTGGGCTTATGTTACGCTTAGGTGTGGGTCTCAGTTTGGGCTTATGTTTTTTATTGTGGTATTGGGCTTGTTTCGTCTTGTAGTGTTAGGTTTGGTTGTGTTCGAGTGGGTTGGATTGGGTTCGGCGGTTTTCTTGAAATGCAAACAAATAAAAACTTTTTTTGTTATTCTTTTCTATTTTTTGGTGCATTAGTAATTTTTCTATTGTATTTCACCTACCCTTGCCATTTTGTTATCTTTTCATTACACAGATTACAACTTACTCTGGATTAACGATAATATTATTATCTTTTGTGTGTATTTGCATTTGATGTCAAATTATTAGGAAAGTGTTAAAACAAAGTTTTCGAATAAAATAAAAATAAATGAATTTATTATCGACAATTTTGTGGGAAAAAAATGTTTGACCAAGGAGTTTATTGATTTTATTTTAATATATAAACACTACAACAAAACAATCCTATAGTGACACTTTTTTTGACATAAGACGATGCAAAAAAGGTTGGCATAGGTTTCGCGACGCTTCGTCCGACGCTTCCAAAATAGTTGTATATAGTGCAGTTGGTATATGCATGGCGACGCTTATAAGTCAACATAAGTCGACCCTTATTGAAGGGTTGTGAAAAGTTTAGTCAATGTCGACCTTTAAAAAAGGTTGGGAAAGACCTAGTTAAGTCCAACCTTTGAAAAAGGTTGTTATAGACATGTTTAAGGCAAAAAGGTTGGTATAGTTCTTGTCTAAGGTAATTTTTAAAAACGATTGGGATAGAGCTGTCTAAGGTAACCTTAAAAAAGTTGGGATAGACCTTGTCTAAGGTAATTTTTAAAAACGGTTGGGATAAAGCCATCTAAGACAACCTTAAAAAGGTTGGGATAGACTTTGTCTAAGAGTACCTATAAAAAAGGTTGTGATAGACTTATCTAAGACAACCTTAAACAAGTTGGGATAGACCATGTTTAAGGCAACTTTTAAAAAAGATTGGGATAGACCCGTCTAAGGCAACCTTAAAAAGGTTGGGATAAACCTTATCTAAGGCAACCTTTAAAAAAGGTTGGTATAGACCCGTTTAAAGCAACCTTAAAAAGGTTGGGATAAATCTTGTCTAAGGCAACCTTTAAAAAAGGTTAGGATAAACCCGTCTAAAGTAACCTTGAAAAGATTGGGATAGACACGTATAATGTAATTTTTATTATTATTTCAATATTAATATATTTTTATAAATATTTACAGTGAATAATGATAGGAATTGTGCTTTAAATACAACTAAAAAATATAAAATTAAAATTAAAATAAATATTGAATATTCACTACAAAAATCGATCCAACAATTAAAATACAATCGCTTTTTGTCTCTCATAAGTTCGATAATACTGCTTCCAATCTTGATCGATTCGTGTTTATGTTGTAGAGAAGCGATTGTGCACTTATCCCATCAGTCCTACTACAAAGATCATCTATGATTCTTGTTCTATCATTTGCGCTTTTCAAGTCTTGTAGGAGTCACAGGAATTAAGACCTCACTTCTCTCTTTAGTCGCTATATGTTGTTTTGATGCTCGCACAAAGAGAAACCTTACAGATCTTAACAGATAGTAATTATAAAATCAACGTATTGCAATCAATTGTAAGTTCAATGAAATAAACAAAGAATGAGGAAGTAGCACAAAGAATGGTAATCATCATTGTATCAACCCATTCTCTGGACTAAGATAAAGTTTCTAAGGCTTATTCGATGACATTTTATCGGACTTCATGTAATCGAATCAATCAATTAGCACACTTAATGTTTGTAGCTTTCCTATGTTAACATTATGATTCACTTGATTGATTTTGTTTTATAAGTCATACAAACAACCTTACTACAACTCAAAATGCTTTCATTTTTACTTACGGACAATGATCACAATTCACAACCCATTTGATGACTAAAAGAAAATGAGATAATAACACATAGAACAGATTTAACAAAATACATTATAACAATACGATTAGGGTTGTCAAATCGATGTAATTAACCTTACATTTAGCATATGTCCCATTTTAAGTTGTTGAGCGGAGCTTCAAATGCAACAAAGATTCTCGCATAGCATGCCCGGTGATGCTAACAATCGCACTCAAGATTTCGCTCCACATATGGGTGTCTAGATTTCAACAATTGACGTAACTTGAGCAGCTACAAGCATCTCTGCTTGGCTTTTAGTAGTAAGGAAAACAAAAAGTGCTTCAGAAATATACCAACAAGCAATATGAAAAAGAAGATAAATATATTGGAAATTGATAAAAACAAGAAAGTTCTTACGGATTTCAAGAAGCGTTTTGTTTGGTAATACATAACCAAGATTTTCATCCTCTCACATGAGCTATAATGTCTCGCCATTCACAAAGCCCCTATAAACCATTTAGGTGAGACGCAAGATTAGGGGATATCATCTATTTTTTTACTAGTAAGGCTATTGTATATCAAATATGTTCTCTGAATTAAAATTAGACATTTCTTATGATTTACCAACCAATTCGTGTGTTATCTTAAAAGTAAACAAAGGGCCAAGTAGACATGAAATCAACAAAACTTACAAAGAACAAGCGCTAGTGCTCAAAGATTGAAACCAAGTCCACAAACCTATATTAAAAAGAAGGGAAAAAAAACATAGAGACAAACAACCATAATGAACTTGAATACAATGTTAAACTTCTAATTTACTTTCCCAATTTTTCAAGAGCCAAACAAACCACATAACCCAGTGGCAAACCCTAACGCCATCAACCAAAAGCAGATAAAAACACATGCAGACAAAATGAGAAAGACAAAAGCCATGTAACCCACGAATTGACAAACAAAATAAAGCAAGATAAACCAGAAAAATTCTTAAAATTTAACCAAACAGAAAAGTAAAAGAAATAAATGAAACGAACCCATATTGAAGAATGGAAGCTTTGAACAATGAAAAGATGTTATACCCACAAAAACCAAAATGCACGGCACACTAAAAATCATTAAATTTAAAAAAAAAACAAAAAACAAATATCAAAACCAGACATTACACACAAGAATGTATTAAAAAAAAGGATATTACAAACAAGAAAAGAAACCCAGGAAAAAAGCTACATCGTATAAAACTGACGCTAATGATGAAGCAAACAAGAAAGATTGTAGGTTTTGTTTCCCCGCACCTAGTGGCGTTTAGTGTGAGAGAGGGAACCGAAATACAATTGAAAGAAGAAAGAGGGAAATATTTCGGTTTAGGAGGGAAAATTGAGAAAAGACAAAGAATGTACCCATGATTTTGACAAAAATATATTTTGAGAGGTGTCCCCAGAATATAGTATTTCTTTTTATCATGGGTAAACTACCCATTTGGTCACATCACTTTTAGTACACTTTCATTTTGGTCACTCAAAATGAAATTCTTGCAATTTCGTCACCTAACTTTTACGATACTTTCATTTTAATCATTCAACTATTATATCTCTAACGAAGGTTAACTGTACACTTCACATCACATTTACACTTTCAATTTTGGTCGCATCACTTTCATTTTGGTCACTCAAAATGAAATTTTGAACTGACAAATTTAAAATTTTTTATGATTTTTTTAAGTTGAATCAAATTTTACTCACCCCTATTTCTATGTACCGTTAAACTGAATGATTCAAGGTGGAGTTTTGATATTTGCAAATATTATAAGCAGATTTCCTTTCAAATTAATTATTAATCAATTATATTTTGTATTGAATTAATTGAATTATATATAATTTATATTTATTTTATTTTAAATCTCAAATTCGAGGATTAAATGGATTTTGAACTCAAAAAGTTCATAATTATTCTCTTTAATTTATTACACACAAAAATTTAAAGCTCTATACACATTTATAAATAAATTAGCTTAAAATGTGTTTAAAGTAAAAGCTTTCAACCAATAATTTTGTATCTACTTGGAAGATGAGATATAAAACATTGAATTAAATTTCAAATAATAATATTCTCCTCTCCCAATTAAAGACAAAAATTACATTCATCCAAATACACGTTTCTTATCCTATGGTTGAATAATATATTAAGTTTTAGCATAAGATAATAATAAATTGTATACACAAAGGGTTTACTTTCTACATGAAGTCTATGCAAAAACCACGAGGTTTTGCTTAATTTAAACAAAATTAGGTAGATAAAATTTGAAATCTTGAAAATTATTTAAAATTTGAAATCAAATTGTTTAATTTATAAATTAAAAAACAATCACTCATATACATAAAAAAACTTTAAAATTATTCTAAATAATAGTATTTCAAATTTTTAACATATATTTTTCGCACTAATTAATTTAAACCCTAAACTCTTATCCCCTATCCCTTAAACCATAAAATATAACCCTTAACCCCTAAACCCCTAAAATCAAGTACTTTCAAAATAAATATCGTATATTTTAATAAGAAAACAAATGATTAAATGGCTATAATTAATTATTAAGTTAGAATATTTATCCAATGTAAGCAATCAATCTCTCACATATCAAATTTCTATTAAAGATTGAGAATAAACAGTTTAAACATATCAATCTCTCATAATTAAATTTCACTCTTTTTTAAAAGATTAAGAATTAGATTTAATTAAAATAAACAAATAAAAGCGAAAATGATAAAAAATATTAAACATTAAGAACTAAAATTTTCATTATGACTTTAATATTTAACTCTTAATCTTCAAGTACATACAAAGAAAATGATAAAAAAATTAAACATTAAGAACTAAAATTAAACATTTTTTTTAGTGTCAATATATCATTTATGAATATATTTGTTACATAAATTAATTTGCCAATTTAAGTGATGCCTTAGACATACTATTGGACAAAGCCAACTCGTAAACCCTAAACCTGAATACTAAACACTAACCCTAAACCCTAAACCCCTTAGGCATGCATATACTAACCATTATACAAAGAGTTGGCCAAAGTGTATGTTAGCAATTCTATCCCAACACTTAGGAAAGTGTCGGCCCAAAAGTGTAGGCATAGTGTTGGACAGAGCTGACTCTTATTTAAGCGTTGCCTTAAGCATGTATATCCCAACCCTTATACAAAAAGTTTACCAAAGCGTATGTCGGCAAGTCTATCCCAACATTTAGGAAAATATCGTCTTAAGACTGGACAAATCCAACTTTTATTTAAGCGTTACATTAGGCATGCATATCTCAACCTTTATACAAAAAGTTTGTCAAAGCGTATGTTGACAAGTCTATCCCAACACTTAGGAAAGTGTCGCCCAAAAATGTCGTCTTAGGACTAGACAAAAGCCAACTCTTATTCAAGTGTTGCCTTTAGGCATACACATCTCAACCCTTATACAAAGAGTTGGCTAAAGGGTAGTCTATCGCAACACTTAGGAAAGTGTCGCCACAAAAGTGTCGTCTTAGGACTACACAAAAGCCAACTCTTATTCAAGCGTTGCCTTAGGCATACATATTCCAACCCTCATACAAAGAGTTGGCCAAAGCATAGTTTATCCCAACATTTAGGAAAGTGTCGCCACAAAAGTGTCATCTTAGGACTACACAAAAGGCAACTTTTATTCAAGTGTTGTCTTAGGCATACATATCCCAACTCTTATATAAAGAGTTGGCAAAAGTGTAGTCTATCCCAACACTTAGGAAAGTGTTGCCCCAAAACTGTCGTCTTAGGACTACACAAAAGCCAACTCTTACTCAAGCGTTGCCTTAGGCATACATATCCCAACCCTTATAAAAAGAGTTGGCCAAAGCGTAAGTTGGCAAGTCTATCCCAACACTTAAGAAAGTGTTGCCACAAAAGTGTCGTCTTAGGACTATACAAAAGTCAACTCTTATTCAAGCGTTGCCTTAGGCATACATATCACAACCCTTGTACAAAGAGTTGGCCAAAGCATATGTTGGCAAGTCTATCCCAACACTTAGGAAAGTGTCGCCCCAAAAGTGTCGTCTTAGGACTAGACAAAGCCAACTCTTATTTAAGCGTTGCCTTAGGCATGCATATCCCAACCCTTATAAAAGAGTTGGCCAAAGCGTATGTTGGTCAGTCTATCCCAACACTTAGGAAAGTGTCGCCCCATAAGTGTCGTCTTAGCACTGTTTTGTTGTAGTGAAATGAAAACTACTTACACATTTTTACCAATTATTTGACTTTTCATTTTTAATAAATTATCTTAAATACTTGTTTTGTCATATTCGTTGGTTTTTTTTAACGTATTACCAATTTTTCAATCAATGTTGTGGTTTTTTTGTCCAAATATATGTTTGATACAATAGATATCAATTAATCTTGGTTAAGAAAAATATTACTAATTTGGTGGACAATTGTTGAAATATTAAAATTAGTTTCGTTACAAGGCAAATAGATAAATTCCAGAATCGAAATCGCAACCATTATTTTTTATATAGGCTTTTAGCAAAGCGATTATGATAACATCTCAATCATCAAATTATTCTCTATATACAAGAACGCTAACTAGTTGACCGTCTTAGACCCCAGTTGCTCACGAATTGAAGTGGCGAGTGAGAAAGAGCAAGGATTCACTTTCTTAGTAGCAATAATCAAATGGCTACTTCAATTAAATAAAAAAAACAACGTCGCAATAATTCAATTAGTTTTAAAGTAGCAGACAATAAAATTCCCAAGTCGTTTTCAAAATGGCCCAAAATTGGATTCCAATGAAGAAAACTTGGGTTGGATTTATTTTCTTTCTTGAACTGTGCCAGTCTCCTGTACTTTTGTTTTGGTTTTGGGTTGTTTTAGATTGTATTAGTGTCGTTTTAGGTTGTTTTAGGGATTGGTTCAGTTTTTTCTAAGGGTTGGTTCATGGTGATTTTGGGTTTGATTTGTGTTATTTCCTAGTCGATTTAAGAGTGGGTTGGTTTGGATTTAGTACGGATTGGGTGTATGTCAGTTCGGGTATAGGTTGGTTTTTTTGTTGGTGAATTTAGGTTTTAGGGTTCGGTCATGTTATTTTGGGTTTGATTCAATGTCTTTTTGGTATCGTTTTAAGGTGTTTGTGGGTTTGGTTTGGGCTTATATTGTGTTTAGGTTTGGGCTTATGTTTTTAGTGTGGTGTTGGGCTTGTCCCGTTTTGTAGTATCAGGTTTGGTTGTGTTTGATTGGGTTGGGTTGTGTTTGAGTTGTTTTAGGGTTTGATTTAGGTATTTTAGGGTCGATTCAACTTGTTTTAGGGTTCGATTTTGGACTTTTTAGGGGGTAGTTTAGGGCTTATTAGGTTTGGTTTGTGTTATTTTCCTAATCGGTTCGGGTTTAGTACAGTTTGGGTGTAAGTCTGTTCGAGTTTATGGTTTGTGTGTAAGTCAGTTTGAGTTTAGTATGGTTCAAGTTTTAGTCGGGTTGATTTAGGTTTTAAGGTTTGGTTTAGGTCATTTTGGGTCTGGTTTAGTGTCTTTTTGGTATCAGTTCAGGGTGTTTGTGGCTTCGGTTCTAGTGTAGGTCGGTTCAGGTTTAGTCGAGTTGGATCTAAGTCGATTTAGCGTTTAAGAGTAAACCAGTCCAAAATAGGATGCCATTCATACCAAAAACAAAATTATGATACTAAGATTCCATCACCAGCTATCTATATTGGCTAGACCTAATTAGAGGTGCTCATGGGTCAGGTTGGGTCATTACAGAATTTTAGACTTGATTGCTAGGACTAGGTTTGGCCCGAAAAGTGGGCCTAATTTTTTGTCTTAGCCCAACCCGGATCATAAATGTCAAGCCGAAGCTTGGCCCTTATTAAATTTTTGGTTTTTATAACCCTATAGAAGAGAATCGAGTTGAGTTAAAAATAAACAATAATTAAATAAGCCTACAAGAGAGACAAAGATCAAATGAAGAATCAAGAACAATAGTTCATAAGCTTCTAATATGGTCTGAAGCCAATGCATCACAAAACTCAAATGTAGAGGCAAGTTAATGCAATATAAGCCTCTCTAAGAAAAGTGATATGACAATAATAACTTTAGCATGATAAAATAGCCATTTTGAGGTTAGCAATATGCAATAGAACCTAATTTACAGTCTTAAGAAGAGATAAAAATTATTGTAAAAAATAATATTAGGCCTATAAAGGAGATAATGATCAAATGAAGAATTAACAATTGGAACATCTTATAGCCAAACAAAATTTCACAATATCATCTTTATTTCAAAAATTAGCAGACAAGGTAACTACTGAAGTAAATAAGTCTAAACATGGTGGTGGTTAAAGTAAATTGCAATAGACTGTTACAATTCATTACCAACACATTATAATGTCTAAATACAATTTCATGTTTTATATTTTATAAAGTATGGAACACTAATTCATATAGTTTGAGATTATCAAAAGGAAAAATAAAATCAATGTTCTACAATATCCAAACAATATTAAAAGCGGTAGCGGAATAACATTAAAAGCAGCAGTGGAACAACATTAAAAACATCAATGAAACAGAACAAAAAACAACTTGCAAAATGTAATCAACCAACCAAAATGCCCAAGTTTAAAGTGTGGAAAAAGAATTAATACTTTAAGTTGCCCCAAATGTAATAAAAGATATAAAAACAATTATCACTTTGATTTGAGAATAAACTTATTATGATGTGCTTATCATGCTTTCTCTTATGGCTCTACTATCTTTCTTCGACATTGCGTCATTTAAGTTATTTTTAATGCTAATAATCAATCTATCTAACATAGTTGATATAAGGGTAAATAATTTAAACTAAAAATTAAAGTTACAAAGCTTGAGTCTTGAGAATTAGGATAATTCCATTCTGACCCTTAATAATTACCCATTTACCTAAAAACTTAAATCACATGTAAATTAGTATGAATCTCCAACACCCTACATCAATGACAAAAAAAAAGTTAATAGTTTTTGAGACACTTTAATTTGGAATTCAAGCTTTTGAGACACTTTAACAGTGAATTCAAAACTTAAAATCCATGTATCTTTCATTCAAAGAATAGACCAAAGAAACAATCTTTAGGAATGAAAATATAACATTAAAAAAACACAAAACGATGCATTAAGTTGATTTTGTTGTGTGATCATTTGCTTTAATCAAAGAACGCATCTCGATATTTACATAAACAATTAAAATTTTAATTATCGACTTAATAAATGAATAAAATAAAATGTGAAATAGCTAACTAAAATCAATATATTAAAAGAAAATTAAAGCTCATACTCTCTTGGTTGGATAGGCTAAATTAGAGGTGAGCATAGGTCGGGCCACTCGGCCCGGCTCGAAGGCCCGTTCGAAATGTGGGAGGGTTTGGGCAAAAATATAGGCCCAAAAAATGGGCTTGAACAAAAAAATAAGGCTTATTTAAAAAACGGGCCAGGCCTCGGGTAAGACATTTTTGGCCCGGGTCTGGCCCGGCTCGAATTCACTAAATGACAATTTTTTTGATTTTTTTAATATTATTTTCTTGTTATTTTCACCTTATTTTGCTACTATTTTATTATTATGTTGTCACTATTTTGTTGTTATTGTTTGGATATTGTATAAAATTTATTTTATTGTTAATTTTGTTAGTATTTTAGACATTTGTTAATTTTATTATTATTTTAAAGACATTTGTTTGTTAAGTTGCATCTATCTTAGTGTTATTTAAGTATACATATTTTTTTAAATTTATTTTCAATTTGTTGGGAAATATTTATTTTTATGTTTTTAGTATTTTTAATGTATTATATATATTTTAAAATTATATAAAAATTAATATAAAAATTAATATGGGCGGGCTAGGTCGGGCCCGGGTTTTAGCATTTTTATTCGGGTCAGGCTTGGGCAAAAATTTAGGCCCGTTTTTTGGGCCGGGCCCGGGCCTAGCAAACGGGCCTAAATTTTTAGTAGAGCCCAGCCCAAACCCGACCCGGCCCGAGCCATACTCACCTCTAGGCTAAATCCCTATTTCAAAATTATTTATGGAAGTAAAATACTTTAATTTTTTTTACTATATCCATCCGCATCAATTTCATAAATATATAAAAAATTAATATTTTTAATTTAAAAATTATTACAAACACTAAATAAATATTCCTGCAAGCATAAATATCAAATACATTAAACTCTTACCTCTTTTTCTTTAGTTAACTTCAAATATGATGCCAAATTGATTCATAAATTACCTTATATATAAATATTTAAATAGATCATTTTAAAAATAATAATTGATATAATCAATAAAATTAAATAAAATTTACATTTACATTTTATTCGAGTTTGTTATCAATACTAAATCAACTTCTAACAAATTAATTCCATTAAAATATTATTCTACAAAATGAAAAAAAAGGGTATTATAAACTATAATACTACTAAAAGCTTAATAATCTAATAATAATCTATTTCGAAATAAATACAAATAATATTTTTTTCAAATATAATATAAAAAAATTAATATAGTTTAATAATCTTTAATTTTATCTCCTCAAACCTCCAAATAAATACAAATACAATTATGGATATGACTATGATTAGCAAGAATCTTTAAAAAAAAAAAAGTAATCATGAAGAAACTAAGGAAATATAATTAAAAAAACTATTCAAAAAAAGTATTAATGCATGAATTTCTTTTTCTTCAAGTTGTTTTCTTATTCTTTTTTGTTTTTCTCAATAGCAATGCTAACCTCCGGGCTGGCTATTGCCCGCCTTTTTCTCCCTCCCACAAACTTTTTATTTCTTTCTTCTTCTCATTCATTCCATGTGCCTTCTCTCTTTTCAGTGTATAGACCTATTTTATGGTTACCTTTGTTGTTTTCACAAGTTGTGATAGACAAGTATCGATGCCTATCGTTGCTGAAACTCCACCGGCCACTAGTGATTTCTCTTGAAAAATTGGTGACTCTTCGTCGACGTCTTAATCTGTTTATGCTTTGATAGTATTTCAAAATAATAAATAATTTCACAAGTCAATTTGGACCGGTGTTGTTTCAAATTTTATATGTTTTTTTATTTGTTTTCTATTGTTTAATAAGTCTTCATTGTTAGAAGCTTCTGTTTGCTCTTGTAGCACATTTTTTAGTCTTGTTTATGCATGTAGTTTTGATTTTGCAAGTGATTTTAGGGATGGTTTTGTCGTTATACTCTCTAGTTTGATGGATGCTCGGTTCTTTTATCGATTTTTGCCTAACATTTTAGACCATTCGAGGCTGATTTTCTTATCATATTAAGTACTTGCAATCAGTTTAAATATGTCGTACTTGAATTATGACTAAAAGCTAATTGTTAATGTGTTATAATGTTCTATTGATGTTGAGAATGAAGTCTTTATTACTTTGATAGAGCTTATTCTTTACTGCTACGACTTGCACTATTTTTCCTCAAATTATATAATTTCCATGAATTAATTAATTTTCCATTTAGTAATATAATAAAGTTAGGACGAATTTAGCTATCAAAATGAATGGTAAGGGTCAAAATATATATTAATTCCTATATAAAAATCAAAGTTCAATGAATTATTTTTTGTTTTTCCCTTTGTCGTTTCCAAAAGTCGGACAACGAACTCAATTAATTTCTTGTACTCAAATATATAAATATATAATGTATACACATACACATATACTATCTTTCCCCAATCCCAATTCCAATCCCAATCCCAATCCGTTTGATAAATAATCGAATCCCTCTAATTCCCAGCTTCTGAACCCAAGCTTGCTCTGCAAATTTCCTAAGGTAAGATGAATTCCAATGTCAATTTATGGCTTCTTGATGCATATTTGAATAATGGGTATTTTACAATTTTCTTTAGTATTTAGGATTTTACCCAATTCTAGTATAATTTTTGTTAACATTTCAAGTTTTCAACTAATCCGAAATTAAGTGGGGAGTTGATTTCTTCTAAAAGATGCTTCGAAATGGAGAGGGTTTTGAAATCGGGTTGGCGCAAAGCTCTATTTGTGATAGATTTGTGGGATTTCTTTTACATGTTATAAATGAATCAAGGAATAGTTCCTTGACAATGTTTTCTAGTTCATGTGAAAGTCGATTGGAATTAGGCCATCACTGATCTGATTAGTTTCTGCAGTATTTGATTCAATACTTATTTGTTTCTGAACTGTTCAAAGTCTCGTTGGGGATAACGATATTGATTTGAATCATCCACCAACATTTTTGAATCCTTCTTATGCCTAAACTGCATGGGGCCAGTTAGGAGGAAGATGATATACTACAACTTCAATCCTATCCTGGTAGACATGACATACAGTACGATCACTGTTACCCGATTTCTGAATTGGATCATATCATCCCAAGTGGATTGTTTGTGATCCAATTCATGAAGCCTTATGTTCTAGTTTTTGGCTTCTCATCTCCCAGATAGTATAGGATTCATGAAATGTTTTAGGTTCCAATTAGTTTTATTGCGTTTGTACTAAGTGAAGTTTGGAATACTGCCTTTTAAATTACGTTCCAGACAAGTAGTGATTTGCATTCTATTTCCTGTTGCTTGTATTGGATCGATCTGCATTCCAAGTAATACTAGGCATGATACAATGCATTTTTGTTCTGTAATTTGGCTTCTAATCACCTAGTGTTGAAGTTGAAATGGGTTTTTGAGATGAGTAGGATAATCATAGGAACACACCATAAACTGATAATATTATGATCTGTAATAAGCTTTTAGATTAGAGAGTCTGATAAAACATTAACCAGTTGTTGCCTATATGCATGTTACTTGGACTTCTTGAGTTACGGGCGTGGATGTCGAATATGGATATATGACTGAAACGGGTATGTTGAAATTTATATTTTTAATTTTTTTTCCATATATTTGGAGGAACATATCCCTACTCCCGTTTTTGAATACGCACCTGACATAAGTGTCAAACACTGATTTTTTTCAAAAAAAAAAAAAGTCGGAGCAATATAATCTTATATCATGTATGATTCTAGCTTATATATGCTTTTATCAGTGGAGAGCCTGCCACTGCTATTTAACCTTGAAACCTAAAAATTTGAAAAATTTAAAAGGTAGCTGATTTTGTTGGATTGACATATTGACTGCATATTTGGTAGGGGAAAAAAAAGAAAAAATGGAGAAGAGGGGAAGAGCATGTGTGGTGGTTCTAGGAGATCTTGGTCGCAGCCCTCGTATGCAGTATCATGCCCTTTCCCTTGCACGTCAGGTGTTGCAATAATTTTCTTCTTTATACTGGATTTACAGTTTTATTTCCTTGAGATTTTTTGCTTTAATATGCTTGTGTTTTTGGTTGAGCTGAAATGTTTATTTTAAGCAAAATGGAGTTTAGTTTTGACAAATTTCTTGCTCAATTGTTATTGACTCAATAATGTTATATTTGTTATTTGTTTGCGTTATGGATTCATCATGTAATATTATAATTGGTATTGGCATGAAGGATAATCATCATCATGATAAATGTTCATTTAATATTTGGTTTTATTACTTGCCTTTTATGTTAGAGGTAAAATAGATGAGTTTAAATACGGAGACACATTAACATTTTGTAGATGAGAAGTTAAAATGTTAAACTTCCTTCTTGGACAAAAAGTGTCGCAGTTTAGATTCATATTAAATAATTATATTAGGATTGATGATTTGTTTTAGTCTTTTAGTCTTTTTCTAGGTACAAAGTCTTTTATTAATCTTTAAGTAATTACATTTTGCTTTCTACCATTTTCTTTTATGTTTTATTAGTAAAGTGTATCGTTTAATAGCAAAAAGCAAACTTAGAAGATGAATTACCATGTGGAACCTAAGGATTTGGTTTGTGCAAGGATACTTATACTAAAGTAGAAATGCCAGTGTGTTGGTTCTTCTTGTTCATTTGTTTTGAACAGAATGAATACCACTAAACTATGTATCTATATTGTTTTTATAGTACTTAATTAATCTTCATAGGAACAAAGCTTGACATAATCTATAGATTTGACATATCTAGGCATTAAGGTAGCAATGACATTTTGCTGGTTATGCCTCTCTATATACTTTGGAGAAGATTGTTGACTTTCTCTCATTCTTTATGTTATATCAATATTCTACTACGGTTACCAATCTCCTTGGTTCTTATATTTTCCTTCAATTCATGCCTACGCCTTAGTGGATAAGCCTGAACCATTTCCATGGTTTTTAGAAGGTTTAGATAATGAAATTAGTTATGATAAAGACTGGCTTCTACAACTTCTAAGCTTCCATACTTTCAATTGTCGTGGTTAAAGGAAATTTTCTTTAAGGATAGTTCTTGTAAATTAGCCCAGTATTGGGAAATAAGTACTGTGTTTTTTTTTTCTTGGTGTAGGATGATTAGTACTTATTGATATGCAATTTTTATATGCCAGAATAAGCATCCTCTACCTTCCAGTCCTCACAGATTTGCCACACTCCAGAAGTAGAAAAGTAATAAACTTTATTTATCTGTATATACTAGTCCTATGTAATGACATGCTTATCTGACATGTCCTAAATATAGTAGAAACATTGAGAGGAAACACGGAAAAGAAAGCATGTTGTTTTCGGTGGCATGGTTTTGTCTTAGAAATGAAGAAAAAAGACATTATTTTTATTTGTTGTAAATGCCATGAAGAGCTTCCGTTAAAACAAAAGAGTAGTTAAATAAATGAATAAGCTGTTCATTCTTCTCCTTATAATTGATTTCGCAGGCATCCTTGGAAGTGGACATTGTTGCTTATGGAGGTATACCTTTTTACGTAATAATGAATTAAATTGTACACCTTTTTTTTTCTTTCCTTTTTCCTGCTATGGAATGTATATTTTATAGTAAAATTTATAGGATAGAATCGTGTATACTACTTAACAGCCTTCAATAAGGAAAAAAGTTATGAAAATTTTCCTGTATGATGGAGATTTTGTGAACCCAAATTTTACATTATGCACTATATACGAAAGATTATTCTGTTCGAACTCTAAATTTAGATGGACTATCTTAAGAATTTCTTATATTAATAAATATACTAATTGAATGTGAATTTAAATGTTTTGATAGGTTCTGAACCCCACTCTGCTGTTATAGAGAATGAATCTATTCATATTCACACAATGGTATTGTCTGGAGGAATATCGTTGGGCAAAGCTATTATTACTAGGCTATCAATATCTATTGTTTAATTTTTTTAATTAATTCGCAGATACAATGGCAAAAGTACTCTCATAGCTTACCGAAGATACTTTATCCACTAATGCTCTTACTGAAGCCAATCATTCAGCTTGTAATACTTCTTTGGTTTCTTTGCTTCAAAGTTCCTCCTCCTGATGCCTTCATAGTGCAGGTGAGGTTTTATTTTCCACTAGAGAGATCCCAAGTTCTGTTTTCTATATTGTTTAGAGCAAATAGTCTTACTCTTAACTGCTACGGAATGTTGTTGTGTCTTTTCCACCAAAAATTGTAGAATCCTTTCGATGGAATCTGTCTTTCAAAGATTTTGATGTACTACCATGGTGTATCAAATTTTTAAGTAGAGATTAACCACAAATTAGCTCTTTCTATTAATTGCTTAAGAGGTTGAAAATAACAATTTTCTAAAGCTCAAGTGATGAGTGGCAGGCTTACGACTTATGAGCAATGATTTCAAAAGAGAGAGAGATAAAGAAAGGAATAGACAAAAGTGGTTGGTGTACATTTGTTACTTCTGCATGTGTGAATGAGTTTTTTTTGCTTTGTGGTTGTTTTTCTAGTGGTTCTTATTTATCAAGCTTTCTATGATTTTTAAATGAGTTTTAACCAGAGTTATCTCACACTACTGCAGCAGATTTCTTCCTATATTTTTTTGGGTTTATTTTTGTATGTGCATGCAAATGGTTGGGTTGTACACTTGCTACCTCTGCATGTGTGAATAAGTTTTGTTGCTCAGTTTTTGCATTTTCAAACTTTCATCTTAAAAAGGAGAAAATTTCAACCAAATTCTAGTAGCCATTCTTTTCTAATGATATGTAAAGATTTTTTTTTTGAAACGAAAGAGAGTTCCTATGGTACATTCTTATACATGATCCATATTCTTAAGTAAAAGCCTTTGTGATTGATAATTTAAGTAAAAGCCTTTGTGATTGATAATTATACTTTTATTCATAATATACCTGTGGTATTATTAACATCATATAAGGCCAATATGGATAATTGGTGATGGAACCTTACTATCATAATTTTGTTTTTGGTATGTATGGCATCCTATTTGGATTTGGTCTACTCCAAGGTAAAACTCTCGTGTTTTATTTGAAGTTACTGCTTTCCCAAGTTTCTACCTTAGATCTAGGAGTTGAAAGTCTAGTTCTCACGTGAAACTTTGTAATGTTCTGTAGTTTGTCATGTCTCTCTTAGCATCTTATAACATCTCCGTGGTTATCAGTATCTTGTTTTTTAGTTCGCTGTTTTTTCTCCTCATTGTCGGTTTTAAAGGTTGTAGATGCCTAATTTTTCATTTACATAAATTTTGCTAGGTCTTGCTCTTTCATTGTTTTAAGAAATTCCTTTTTCTCCCTCTGAAACTATCTTGATATTTCATCCATTTGTGTAGAATCCTCCTTCTGTTCCAACATTAGTGGCTGTAAAGTGGGTGAGCTCATTGAGAAAGTCGGCATTCATTGTTGATTGGCATAACTTTGGATATACCTTACTTTTATTGTCTGTGGGAAGAAGCAGCCCATTTGTCTCAATATACCATTGGTAAGTTATAAACTTCCTGTTTGGTATTGTCAAGAGGACCTTTCTTGAGCTGTGCGATGGATGGATCTGGTTTTGAATTTTAAGTATCTTAGGTTTGAGAAGCATTATGGGCAAATGGCAAATGGTTCTCTATGTGTAACAAGGGCAATGCAGCATGAATTAGCTCAAAACTGGGGAATTAGGTAAGATTTCCAGCTCATTGTTGGTTAATTATTTTCATTTTCTGATGAAAGGTTATGGGAAAATGTCTAATTATATTTGCATGTGGTTAAATTTATAGAGCAATAGTCTTATATGATCAGCCTCCTGAGTTTTTTCGTCCAACTTCACTTCTGGAGAAGCATAAGGTGAGGTTCATGTTATTGAGTTCTCGTAAAGATTTGTGCTCTAAGATTTATTTTGTAATGGAGTTCCTTTCTTAGTTGTTTTCCAGATTAAATAGGTATCTTTGTCACCCTCTTGGGGTTCGAGATTGTGTAACTGCTAGTAAGTCTAGTAAATAATCAAATTTATTTTGATTAGCAGCCTTAAAGAACACTTTTGACTGATTTTACTCATCATGCAGCAACTACAGGAATTGGGGCAGATGACCAAAATGAAACATTATTTACAACTCTGGCTGACACTGACATCTTGTTGAAGCCAAATAGGCCGGCTCTTGTTGTAAGCAGTACAAGCTGGTCAGACCATCCTCTATGAATGCCCTATTTGTACTTCTTGCGCTCCATATTTCTTCTTTTCTTTTATTTCTTTGTTGTACCCTTAGTTGCTCTTGCCTCATTAAACTTTTACCCAGTAAGAGCGGTAACGGAAAGAATATTCTAATAGATGTTAGTCTATGGAATATAAAAAATGCTCAAGTTGACAAGTTTCACAATATCTTTTTTTTTTTTTAATATGTTGCTGACCTATGGTTTTTTCTGATTACTTCTGATTGAGATTATTTGTGTTTTGGTTGCTTTAGATCCTAGATGGAAGAAGTTTATTTTCTGTTCTATTTTAAGATTACTTAATTTCTCACTTTCAACATTTTTTATGCTTTTATTGAAGTATAGTTATGCTCACTGTAGAAGTTTCTCCTATCCTATTTTAAGATTATTTAATTTCAATTATAACCATGTCCTTCCTTTTATTCAAGTATGCACATGCTTATTTTTGCGTGGTGAGTATTTATAAATCTATTAAGTGATTCATTCTAGAATAACATCTTTCCAGGACACCAGATGAAGATTTTGGGATTCTATTGGAAGCCATGGTGATGTATGATAGACGAGTTGCTGCCCTACTGGATGAAAATGATTCTGCTGATGAAGGGTCCTCTGGAAGGAGATCTCTGGTGGAAAGCAATACTTGTACCCTAGGTTGTTGTTCATCATTACAGGTAATGGTACTGTATATCCCAGAAGCACCTGCTTCTGTGCTCCATTGTTTCTTAAAAAATTCCAATATTCATTTAGGCAAAGGTCCTGAAAAGGAAAAGTACGAAGAGAAAATAAAGAGGCTAAACCTCAAACGAGTTGCATTTCGTACCATGTGGCTGTCAGCTGAGGAATATCCATTGCTTCTCGGTACGATATTTGTAATCTATTTTCTCTTCCTCTTAGTTCATTCGGAAGAAGGGAAAAGTGCTTCATGCTACCTGTTTTACATCCAATTTCTTGCTTCGTTTTACAGGTTCAGCAGATTTAGGTGTTTGTCTGCATACTTCCTCCTCAGGATTAGACCTTCCGATGAAGGTATGTCATTCTGGTGCTCCTGTTAAAGCCTTCTTAGGAAAAGAACATTTGCAGCGATAAACCTTTATCACTCACCGAACTTGTATTGGCTAGTAGGTGGTGGATATGTTTGGTTGTGGGCTTCCAGTATGCGCTGTTTCCTACTCATGGTAAACTTGTGCACTTATCATTCATGGTTTATTGGCTTATAATTTGATACATTTTAATGCTAAAGTCTATTACTATCTGCTACTTGTTTGACTTCTGAAGCATTGACGAGCTTGTGAAGGTTGAGAAAAATGGTCTGCTCTTTTCATCGTCATCAGAGCTAGCTGATGAGCTTTTGGTGAGTGTTTTGTACTTAACAAAGACTATTGGTACTTGCAAATAAAAGTGGATGACGCACAATATCTTGATACAACCCTGCCTAGGAATCTTAATAAACACAATAGATAAAGATAGAAACATAAACATTCATTTCATAAATTGTAACCTCAAAATTAAATATTTAAACTAGCTTCAATCTAGTTCAACTTGTTTTTTAACTGGTTTGATTGGTTTTTACTAGTTGAACCCTTGTCGGTTTTATGGTACTGGTTGGACTACCGGTTCACAATTCAACCATTCAGTCCGGTCTAGTTTTGATAACCATGCTAGGAACTGACACTTCATTGCAGCAAACTCCTCGTGTAGGTCGAAAATCTCATGAACTTAATCCACATCAACAAACTCCTTGAAATTGAACAATTACTCATGATCGCATCATGATGACCCTTGAACCATAGCTCCTTAGGCCCTATGAGCTACACGTTAAAGGGATTGTGTAGCAGTAACATCCCACATCCGTCAAGTATTAGGTTACCTGTGGTCTTATATTGAAGTTGGGTCCCTCCACCTACTACTAAGTGGTGTTAGCTTGTGATTGGCTGTTGAATCTTATTATAAACTGGGACCAGAATAACTAATTAAATAGTTCTTTGTTATTTTGTGACTTACATTTCCTGAGACTGTTACAATGGCGGTTTCTAATATTCCTTGGTTTTCTATTGTACGTATCAACATTGGCAGATGCTCTTCAGGGGATTTCCAAATGAATGTGATGCTCTGAAATCTCTCAAGAACGGTGCATTGGAAACAGGTTCTTCAGCAAGATGGGCCGCTGAGTGGGAAGAACATGCTAAGCCGTTAATATCAGAGGTTATTTAACTAAGCAATCTTTTCTTTTTCTGTTCTATTTCCTTTCATATTTTACTTCCACTTTATCTGATGTTTCTCAACGAACTGTCTTATTCATTTCTCTCCTTTTCCTACCATTCAGGGTGTATTACCCCTTTCGGCATGCTTTTATTTTAATAAAAGACAAATGAATTCCTTTAATTTACCCATTTTTAATTGAATAAATGGACTTCAATTTGCAGGTTATATCCAGAAACTTGAACTAACCTTAACTTCAGCCGTCTTGTGTCAAAGCTAGCCATTCCAGCCAACTGCCTCTGCCACATATGTTAGTTTTTAGTCAAAGTGTTTGCTTCATGGGACATATGCTTACTCCAATTTTCCCAGGGAATATCACAACCCTTTGGTCAGGACTTTTTAGATTATAGTCCTTATAGTTCCAAAATGACAGTAAGTTTTTATTTGTGGCAGCATACATATGATCGCATGGTTTGGACATCTCATGTTTATAGTGTGTTTGACGGCTTCAATCCCTCAAATGTATTATTATTAATTTGATATAAATACATGGTTTCTAGTGATTTGTTACCAGCTGATCATAGTGGAAAAAATCACCCACGGCTCCATTTTAACGATCGTTCAGATTGATCAGCTTGCTTGTGATTTGTTACTATTGTGTTATATTGTTGTTTGATCAGCTTGAACTTCAGGGTAAACTACTTAACCAAATACACAAATCATTCTGCTAGTTGCCGAAGCTTGCCGGAGCAGATGAAAAAGTTAAAGTTTGTACAATGGATGAGCTCCCCTGCTATACTGAACCAGATGAGTTTGAATACAAAGATAATTGTGATAACTTGAATGAATATGACGAAGTCAGTGATTAGAATAGTATAAAATAATTAGAAACTTTAGGGATTATACATAAGTATAAAATAACATTAGAACAGTATAAAATAAATAGAAACTTTAGGGATTATACATAAGTAATCAGATAAATAATATATAAGCAATTTATATGCAGATATTATCATATTTTTCAAGACTCAAGTTTCCTTCACTTTTCCATGAATAGTTGTTTGTTGTAAAAATGAACAGAGGCCCAGTTTTGGTATTTCATTCATTTTGATAACCAAATCATATTAATCAATTAATTTCCAAGAAGATTAAATTATTATTAACGGAGCCAACATTGTTAACAAAACTACAAACCTTAAGAATAATTTAATGTTCTTTTGTTTAAAGCTCAAACTTTAAAATAGTGACCGCATAAAAGACAAAAGAATACTGACCTGGAAAATTTTGATTATAGCATAAGAGTCTCTTGGAGAACTGCTTCGGAATTCATTGACTGTATGGTCTTTCGAATCACTATTGTTGTAGTTCGTCATAGGTAGATAGAAATAAAATAAATCAGAATAATCATAATTAATTACGAATGTAAATTCCCTTATATTTCATCTTTGGCTGCTATAGATTTCTCGTATGTTTTGAAGTAGCTACAACGTTACTTTTTTAGAATCCAGATTTGATCATTTTTATAAATTATCTTCATGCATATCCACAAGTTAGATGAGCGGTATCCCAAGTCCATTTCTTAGGGCGCTAGTTTATTTTTTATTAAAAGAAATATGGTTTAAATTTAAATTTATTAGTAATGCATAATAAATCATGTTTAATAATTTGTCATAAATATAACACTAGTGCCTCATTTGGTTACTAGTGTAAAAACATTAAGAAAAAAAACTTGTTTATTACATATGTATTACATTAGTTATACATAAAATAAAGAATAATTAGTACAAATTTAAATGTAAAATTAGAAATATGAGTAAAACCTCTTGTACAAAATAAAACATTCAAAATAAGCGAAAATTTTTCCTTCTTTTTATTAAAAATAAGATATGGGAGTGACTAAATATTACCACAAGCGTAAAAAATAATACTCCCAAAAGGAGTTATCCAAATAAAGGTCTACCACTTCTCTCCCGGAGGTTCGAATCCAGGCAAGTTGTAAGATGAACAGCCCTTGGCTACCAAGCCAATCACGGGAGTTCATTAATTTTATATATTTATTAGTGTAAACTACCTAGTTGGCAACCCAACTTTTAAGACGTTTTTATTTCGGGCACCCAAAATGAAACCTTTGCAATTTTGTCACTCAACTTTTAGGCCGCTTACATTTTAGTCATCCAACCGTTAAATGTAACAGCCCGATTTAGGGGCTAGTCGGAACAGTGACCTCGGAATCACTAATTCGAGATTAGAGAAAATTATTTTCATGATATGTTATGTGATATAACATGTTTATAAGGATGCATGGAAATTTTGGTGCCTTAATTTTAGCGAATTCTAGCTAAATTGTGAAAAAGGACTAAATCGCATAAAGTGCGAAAGTTCTATTTTAATTGCTAGAGGTACCAAATAGTCATAGAATATTAATTGGAGGTCCCAAATGTGCAATTTGGCCTTGTTAGATGTGTTGGCCGGCCATAGAAAGTCAAGGGGGACAAAGACATTAAATGATGGTAAAAAATTTGGTGATGTTTGGTGTTTAAATGAATAAAATAAGGTGAATAAAGATGTTATCATCTTTTCACTATTCCTTCACCTTCTTCTACCGAAAATTGAAGAGAAATAAAGGCTATGGAGCTCAAAAATTTCAGCAAACATTCCTCCTCACAAGTAAGTGATTTTGATGATCTTTCTTGATAAAAATTGTACTTTTGGAGTCCCCAAAGCTTAAGCTTTCTAAAGAGGGGACTAGTTTGCAATATGGTTGAAAGTCTAAGGACTTTCCATGAGAGATTTTATGTTGTTTGATGAGTTTTTATGAAAGAAAATGAATGATAGGATGATGGGAAACAACTTTTGTGAAAGGAGTTGTCATGAAACACCTAAATGGGACTAAAATGCAAAAGTTGTAATTTATTCATTAAGGCATGAAATTGATGGAATTGAAAATAGTTGTAAGAGGATTAAATGTTCATCTAGGCTTGTTTAACAAGGAAATGTGATGAAAATTTATTTACGAGCCTAGGGGTAAAATTGTAATTTTGCCAAAGTATAGGGACAAAATGGTCATTTTTGCCTAAGTAGAGATTATGTTGTAATACGATCATTGAGTGATTAAATGAGTAAATTTCATTGTTCTAGATCAAAGAAAACGAGTTTCGAACCTAGAACGGATGAAAAGAGAAATGTGGGCAAAAAGGTCCTTTTCGACTCTTTCGACATCGAGGTAAGTTCATATGTGAATGTTGAAATTTCGTATGAGCTCATTTAGTATTCCAATGTTGTATGGAATGTATATTACTATATGAATGTATGAAATGTCTCTTGATGAGATGTCAATGGAATTGAACTTAGAGTAATGGGAAATGTATGTGGAATGATATGATGATAGTTAAGGCCTCGTGTAAGACCATAATGGAATATGGCCTCGATGTAAGAATTCGTATAAGACCATGTCAGGGACATGGCAACGACATGTTAATACAAGTAAGACCCTTTTGGGGTATGGATGCTATGTGACATTATGTGTATGAGACTCGAGAGAGAGTTATTTAATAACTTGAGTGATTCAACGTATATGTTGAAAGAAAGAAAGTACGCGGTCGTACCACGGAAAAAGCACAAGTGTGTGTGCTAGAATTGAATTGATATGAATTCGGTATACGATGAACCTTTAGTGGGTTATGTGTATTCAATACACCTTAGTTGTATGAGATAGATTCATTAATGCATCGTGTGAATGCGAGCGAGCATCGTAGAAAGTTAAGTAAGAATAGAAGTATGTGAGGATGTTCTCGGAAGAACATTTGAAATGGAGATATACTTGAGGATTATTATTCATGAATGTAAAATAACGGTGAGCTATGTGCAATATCACCATATTAATAGTAACCGATGGGCTAAATGCGAAACCATCGAGATATTAGTAGCATGAGCGGCTTAGTGAAAATGTTTGATATGTTGTTTTATATGATCATGTGGTGATCAGTGCAGGAATGTACGCTTATTAAATGAGCAGTTGGCTTGTGACATGGTAAAAATGTGGTAAGAGACTGAATGAGTAAGTTCTAAGAATAGTTGAGTAAGTAACCATGAGTTTATGAGAGACACTCTTCATGATACTTTGTAATTATGTATATCAATATTTGACGCATTATGCAGATGAGCTTACTAAGCATTATTGCTTACTCCTTTACTTTTTTCATCTCTTATAGGTTATATTAACTAGCTCGGGTTGGAGGCCGCCGGAGATGTTTTCACACTATCGAGCAGACACTTGGTATGATGTATCAAGTCTTTTTTTTTTAAGTTATGGCATGTATAGGGCTAGTACCTAAGGTTGAATAAGTCATTGTTGATGTGGCCAAATTATGTTGGCCTAAGAGAACTTATGTTTGTTTGTGTATAGCCATAGATGATGGCCTAAGTTGTTTGTAATTATATAGGAATTAGTTCTCCCTAGTGTATGGGATAAATACCTCATTCTTTTCTAATCAAACGTCTTTAATTCAAGAGTAATGTTGATACTATGTGTAGTTATGTGATGAGGTATGAATGTATGCAAATGTGGGTGGAAAAAGGCTTGGTAGATAGCCTCTAAGTGCTCAAGACGGATAGACACACGGCAGGCGTGTGTCTAGGCCGTGCGTAACCTGCACCTTAGTTTTATAAGTCAGGATAGGCCACGGGCTAATCCCATGGTCGTGTGTTAAGGCCGTGCATGTTACACGGTTGGAACATGGGCGTGTGCTCGATCGTGCAAAATAAGTCAGTATGTCAAGGTATAGTACACGGTCTAAGTCCACGGGCGTGTCAAGGCCGTGTGGATTTAGTCAGTGTCGACCACGGGTGGAAAGCACGGGCATGTCTTAAGGGCACACGGGCATGTTCCCAAACCGCATGGGCGTGTGCCTTAACCGTGGGGCATTTGGCAGAATGCTTGGGTTTTTAAGCACGGTTGTTGAGCATGGCCGTGTGTGTCTACACACGGGCGTGTCTCATTATACACGGGCGTGTGGCCCCTGTTTTTAAAGAAAAGTTTTCTTTAACTCGTAAAATTTTTTCGAATGCAAGTTTAAGGCCTCGTAGGCCCATAATACGAATGACTTGACTAAGAAAGAGAAGTTTTTAATTTGGAACAAAATTTTATAGCCCGTAAGTATATGTTTAAGGAAGTTCAAGCATAGTAATGTCTCGTATCCGGGTTTAGCCTCAAAAACGGGTATGGGGTGTTACATTAAATCTCTAACGATAGTTAACTTGTACAAGCTACAGGATGTTCACACTTTCATTTTGGTCATCTATTATCCTCTAGGTTGATTTCATTTCGGTCACCCAAAAAATATCCTTCTTTGTAATATTGATTGGGGTAAAAAAACATTAAGGATTGAAGTGAAACAATTGGTAGAAACTAAAATAATGCTTTAAAAATTGTCAAATTGTACTTATTTACCTCGTTGTCCAAAGTTCTAATTTTTTTTCAATGTTGAAATTTTAAATTTTAAAACATCAAAATCAATTAAATAAGTTATTGAAAATCTTTTACCCTTTGATAATGTCAACTGATTTGTTGCTATAATATTGAAATTAATTAAATTAGTCTTCTTTTAAATCTTAAAATTTTATTTTAGGTTTCCAAATTAAAATCAACTCAAATAAATCACTTTTAATAATTATGCATGAAACCCAATTTTTTTTAATTATATGATCTTAAGTCTTTCGTACTAAGCAAAAAGCAAAGAAAATCTTTACAATTAAATAAAATTAATTAATGTTATATTTCATGCCAAACAAAACCCAGAATTTTTTCATAACTTCTTTACCCAAACGAAGAACAAACAATTATTTTAATTAATTGTAATGATTTTTCTTTGCTTTTAGCTTAGTATGGAAGATTCAATATATTATATAATCAAAAGCAATTTAAGTTTCACAAGCAATTATTAAATATGAATTATCGAGTTGATTTTATTAAGAACAATATAGAAACATAAAATAAAATTTAAAATTTAGAAGGAGATTAATTTAATTAATTTCAATATTACAATAACAAATCAATTACATTATTACATAAAAAAATTCAAAAATTTATTTAATTGATTTTTATGTTTTGAAATTTAAAATTTCAATATTGAAAAAAAAATTAGAATTTTTAGCAATGTGATAAACAAGTGTAATTTGATATTTTTTGTAACACCCTAGACCCGGCCTAGACGTCCAGGCCGAGCTTAGAGAGTCACATGCAAAAATCAAGTATCACGTAAGACACCATAGTACCAAACCGTGGTTTACATAAAGTTCAACCCAAATATTAGTTAAGTACATAATCTGCTACAGTCATCCTACTATAGTTTAGCAAAGCTCCTACTGAAATAGTTTATAGAAAGTTAATAGTTTGTTCGAGCTCTCGCGGCACCCACACGTTCAAGTCTGCGAACCACCTGAAATCCAAGTAATAACAGAGTGAGTTGTGAACTCAGTGTGTAAAATAAAATGTTCAGTTAACAATCGTTATAGTGTAGTCCCAAATTCAGAGATTCAATTCAATACAGGAGTAAATTCAGTTTAGACTCAGAGCAGACCAATTACATGTGTACGTATATGCAATTTCAGTTCATATACGATACTAATCAGATTCAGATGCAATATTCCTATCCCCGCCCACTACACACCGTCTTCGGCCATCACAACACACCATTAAGGATATTCAATGCCCAACCAACCCTACACGCCTCAAAGTGTTCGTTGACACTTTTACAGAAACGCAACTTAGCTGCTAATTTAGTATGCGACAATCACCAAAATCATATGTATACTCCTGGTGGCATGGCCACGATTTCAGAATAGATTTCTTCCTCCTTCACAATATCCCAACCCATGCCAATGCAAAACACAAGTACCAGTATCATGTATTCATTCATTTCAATTCATTTCACAATCAATAAGATAGCTCAATAACAGAATAAGCATTATAGTGTACTTATAACTAAGTTATTCACAAATCAATCTCAGAGTATCAGACAGTTCTAATATCATCAATTTCCATCATTCATACATTAAAGAAGCCAATATCAGTATTAGGTAACATTTCTGCCCTCGAAAACAGGTTTCGGGCCCAATCACATATCACACGGCCTGGTCACACGCCCGTGTGTCTTGCCCGTGTGGTTTTAAAGCATAAACAGTGAGTTACACGGCCTGGGTACACACCCGTATCCCTGTCCGTGTGGCTTTTATACCCCAAACAGTGAGTTACACGACTTGGGCACACGCCCGTGTCCCTGGCTGTGTGGTCTTGTTCCACAAATAGTGAGTTACACGGCCCAGACACACGCCCGTGTCCGTTGCCCATGTGAACCTTGCACTAACATGGCCACACACAGCCTAGACACACGCCCGTGTGCTCGCCCGTGTGGCCCCAAATCAGCAAACATTGAGTTACACGGCCGATCACACGGCCTGCCACACGCCCGTGTGGCTCACACGGCCTAGTCACACACCCGGGTACCTGGCCGTGTGATGTCGACAGCCACAATTTCAAGTGACCGAAACTTGCAAAACTAAGGTTTCCGATACGCACCTGGAAGGATTTCGAAGAGACAACAACTTTAAAGATCCTTGAAGCCTAAAACAAGCATTTAATAACACAATTTAGCCAATTAATTAACAGAATTTCCCAATTACTCACTTAATACCTACGTCAAAAGTTTCAACACGAAACCTTCATACATTCGAAACTTACCAAAACTTCAGCAACAATCACAGATATTGTCTTGTTACTATTCCTTGTTGTTAATAGCCTTGCCTACTAGGTAAATACACGATCGTTAAGAAGAGATTCTCAAAACTCACAAAAATGCTTCGTTCCAAATAATTTACAAAGCGAAGGAGAAATCGCGGAGATGCTTGCATTGACAGTTACTTATCGACAGCCTTCTGACCAGTGACTAACAACAGAACTTCCGTGAATCCTGTATTCCCTCACCACTTTCGGTTAACAAAATAATCAAAATGAAAAGAAGGAAAAAATAAAAATGACAAAAATAAAGAACAAAAATAAAAAAAAAGGAAGGAAGAAAAAGAAACTATGGTTAATTAATTTCTTAACTTCCAAGCAGATTTCTGGCATTTGACAAAAATATTTTCCTAACGTATACGACGGGATTCGAACTAGGAACTAGGCGGAATACAGACAAATGCTTAACCAGTGAACCAGCAGGCTCATTCTTGTCACAATTTCACACTAAATCGAACTTAATCCGGTAACGCGTGTTTATGAGTTGATTTAAAAAATAACAAAACTTTTAATGATGCAAATCAAACTCCAGACCTTAAACTCAATTGCAGAACACAGAACCACAGATACAGAAATTAATTACTATAGAATCTCACAATTAAATTCTTAAAATTTTGGGCTGTTTCAATTCTCTCCCCCTAAAAGAAATTTTGGCCTCGAAATTTTACCTGATTCGAACAGATACGGATATAGCCGTCGAATTGATTCTTCCGGTTCCCACGCGGCTTCTTCAGTACTGTGGTTCCGCCAAAGAACTTTCACTAGAGGAATAGCTTTCTTCCTCAGCATCTTAACGTCTTGTTCCAAGATCTGGATAGGCTCCTCTTTGAAGGTTAAGTCTGATCGCAATTCAATCTCGTCGACAGTAGCAACATGTGACAAATTTGACCTATACCATCTCAGCATCGATACATGAAATACATCATAATTCGTTCTAATTCCGACAGTCACCCCAACTGATACACAACAGGTCCGACACGCTTTAAAATACAATAAGGTCCAATAAACCTCGGGCTCAACTTACCCTTGCGCCCAAATCAGAGAACCTTCTTCCAAGGTAATACTTTTAAAAAGACTTGGTCACCTACCGAAAACTCAGTATCCTTTCTTTTTAGATCTGCATAAGACTTTTGTCTATCAGAGGCTGCTTTCAGATGATCACGAATCACTTTCACAGTGTTCTCAGTTTCAGGAACCAGTTCAAGACCCAATATCTGGCGTTCACTTAATTCAGTCTAACATAACGGAGTACGGCATTTACGACCGTATAAGGCCTCGTAGGGTGCCATCTGAATACTAGACTGGAAGCTGTTATTGTATGCAAATTCCGCCAACGACAGATATTCCTCCCAACTACCCCTAAAGTCTATCACACAACCCGAATTATATCCTCTAGGACTTGAATAACCCGTTCATATCGTCCATCAGTCTGGGGGTGATACGCAGTGCTGAAATAAAGTCGGGTGCCTAAGGCCTCATGGAGTTTATTCCAAAATCGAAACATAAATCGTGGATCTCTGGCAGAGATGATCGAGACCGGAATCTCGTGTAGTCTCACAATTTTGGCGATATGCAGCTTAGCTAACTTCTATAAGGAGTAATTCGTTCGGATATGAATGAAGTGGGCTGATTTGGTCAATTGATCAATGATGACCCAAATCAAATCTTTCTTAGTGGGGGTTAGAGGCGACCTCATAACAAAATCCATTGTTATCCGCTCCCACTTCCACTGAGAAATTTTAACTAGTTGAAGCAATCCGGATGGCAACTGATGTTTCGCCTTAACCTTTTGACACGTCAGACAGTGGGACACAAAAACGACTACCTCCCATTTCAGTCCAAGCCACCAATAGAGTTCTCGGAGATTCCTGTACATTTTATTCCCACCAAGATGCATAGCATAGGGACTGTTATGCGCCTCCTATAGAATCGAATTCCTTAGTTCATTATCATTAGGTACACAAATCCGACCTTTGAAGCATAACACATTATCGTTATTCAAGCTAAAATCGGAGTTCTCGTTTGAACCAACATGTTGCAACTACTGCACTAAGGACTCATCGCTTAATTGTTTAGCTCGAATCTATTCCACCCAAATTGGTTTAACCTGTAATTCTGCCAACAGTCCTCCATCATCAACCAAACTCAGACGGGCTATTATTGCTCTCAGATCAGCTATCGCTCTACGGATAAGAGCGTCAGCTACCACATTAGCTTTACCCGGATGGTACTCTATCGTGCAATCATAATCTTTGAGTAATTAAACCCATTGACGCTGCCGAAGATTTACTCTTTTTGGGTTAACAAATATTTGAGACTCTTGTGATCGATGTAAATAGTACACCTTTCACCATACAAATAATGTCTCTAGATTTTCAGAGCAAACACAACTGTAGCCAATTCAAGGACATGCATAGGGTAGTTACCCTTATGTGTCTTAAGTTACCGTGACGTATAAACGACTACCTTACTGTATTGCATGAGTACACATCCTAACCCAATATGGGAAGCATCACCGTATACCACAAACTCCTAACCCAATTTCGGTTGCACTAAGACATGAGCTTGTGTCAAAACGGACTTGAGTTTATCGAAACTAGACTGTTGTGCCTCAGACCACACAAATGGAGCATTCTTAAGCGACAACTTTTTCAGAAGGGATGCAGTAAGAGAAAACCCCTCGACGAACCTTCGATAGTACCCAGCTAAACACAAGAAGCTACGAAGTTCAGATACATTTTTCGGTTGTTTCCACTCAACAGCAGCTTCGATTTTCTTAGGATCAACTTGGATCCCCTCCGCCGTCACCACGTGACCCAGAAAAATGACTTTCTACAACCAAAACTCACACTTACTGAACTTGGCATACAATTATTTTTCTTAGAGTATCTGAAGTACAATGCGAAGATGATTATCATGTTCCGGCTCAGTTTTAGAGTAAATTAAGATATCATCAATGAATACCACTACAAATTGATCCAAGTACGGTTAAAACACCCGATTTATTAAATCTATAAATGTCACCGGGGCATTCGTTAAACTGAAGGGCATTACTAGGAACTCTCTGCAATGAGTCTTGAAGGCAGTTTTGTACACATCAGTCTCTTTGACTTTGAGCTACTGGTAGTTAGAGTGTAGATCGATTTTGGAAAAGACGGGCGCTCATCGAAACTAGTCGAACAAGTCATCAATCCTCGGTAACGGGTACTTGTTCTTGATTGTCAACTTGTTCAACTGTCTATAATTAATGCACATTCTCATCGACCTATCTTTCTTCTTAACAAACAATAATGGTGCCCCCTACGGAGACACACTCGGTTGAATAAATCCTCTATTAAGGAGTTCCTGAAGTTGTACTTTTAACTCGGTCAGTTCTTTCGGTGCCATGCAATAGGGCGTAATAGACACTAGAGCAGTACCTGGTAACAGATCAATTCCAAACTCCATCTCTCTATCTAGGGGTACTCCGGGTAATTTTTCGGGAAAGACATCTGAGAATTCCCTCACGGTACGAATATCTCCCACTGAAAGCTTTTCGGGAGCAGAATCAGATACGTAAGAAAGGTATGCCTCGCACCCCTTTCAGACTAACGTATATGCTACAATAGTGGAGATTACATTAGAAAGGTAATCTCGACACTCACTAATTATGATCACCTCGTCATTCTCAATCAGTCTCAGAGTAACCTTATTGGTTGCACAGTCTAGACTGACCCAATACTCAACGAGCCAATCCATTCCCAGAATTAAATCAAACTCATTAAAGGGTAATTCCAGTAGGTCAGCTGGAAATATCATACCCTGGAGCTCTAGGGGTACTTGCCTGTATACTCTATAAACTCGAATCGACTGACCCAAAGGACTAATCACAGAAAACTCTCTAGCAGCATTCTTCGCTGTTAAACCCAGATTTACAGAAACAATATTAGCTATGTACAAGTGAGTAGAGTCAATATCAATGAGAGCATAATACTGAATAGAATGAATAAAGAAGGTACCTGCAATGACATTAGCATCATCGCTCTTCTTGCGACGTCTTGTCGCATAAACTAGTGCCAATTGACGAGCCTCAGCCTGATCTGTACCTCTACCCCAAGCTCTCTGTTCTCTCCTAAATCCATTGTCACCCTTACCAGTACCACGACATCTGAATGGTTACTGAATTTCTCTCGGAGGCCGAACAGGATTGGGGGCCGGAGTCTGTGCCATAGTTGGCACTAAATTAGGTTAACGGGGGTAATCCCTGACTCGATGCTCCATTGAACCACAATGGAGGCACGCTCCTAATTTCCTCCAACACTCGTCCAAGTGGCACTTCCCACAATCACTGCACAGCTGAATCTCAGTCATTACAGCTGATTGCTCGGCCCTCAAGGGCCTATCAAATCTCGCCGGCTTCTTAAGACGTTAAGCAGAACCAGAGGGACCCGAATCCCTCTTAACCTTATTCTACTCCTTCTCACAGTCACGCCGCTCACGCTCAGTGCGCTTCACTTCTTCTATTATCTTTACCTTGTCAACTAGAACCACAAAAACCCGCTTCCTCTGAGGAGCTATCAGAACCCGTAAATCATACATCAATCCTTCCTCGAACCTCATGCACTTATCGTCCGTGCATACCTACTCAGTTGCAATAACTCAGCCTCATACTCAGCCACAGACCGATCACATTGAATTATGCTCATAAACTCGCGTCGGCGAGCCTCAACATAACTCGCCCCCACATACTTAACCTGGAAGGCATTCTTGAAGTAGTCCCAGTTCATTTGTTCAGGCTGAGCACCTTTCTCAAAGGTTAGCCACCACTGATAAGTTTCGTCCCAGAGTAGGACATAGCACCCTTCAATTTCTGAGTAGGAGTACAGTAAAGGTCTATCATAATACGCTCGGTAGCCTCGTGCCAATATTCAACAACAGTAGGAACGACTCCTATAACGCCCCTGAATAGTTCAGCACCATTCGACCGGAGTCGTTCAGTAACTGACCCTCGGCCTCCCGATCCCAAATGGGTCCCAGCGACCCTCTCCAGTGCCTGAATCATGGCTTAAGACAGTGCGTCATCCCCAACCGTTGGAGTCTGGGACTCCGTCTCAGCAGTGGGAGTACCAACAGCCTCGCTGGTCTCTATATTGGGCATGATACCCATAAAAGATGACTCCACTCGAGCTCTTCCTCCTCGATGTCCTTGACGCCCCCGCATACCATGTCTACAACTATCACGTGAACTCATTTTTGGCAATCTAGCTACAATGTCAGAGTACACAGATCAGTTCAAACATCTAGCAAGTGAGTTCACTAGTTCACATCAAAACAGTTTACCTACAACAGTTCAAGTATAATAATCTTTTATAACAGAACATAAATACGTACAGGGTCAGCATCGGAGGCTCGATCGTTCACTAAATTTTTAGTGTTTCTATATTAGTTCAGATACTAATTATCACTAAACTACTTTTCTCACCCATTATGAGCCCAAACACAGTCCGAGTGTTGACAAACCTGGCTCTGATACCACAAAATGTAACACCCTAGACCCGACCTAGACGTCCAGCCCGAGCTTAGAAAGTCACATACAAAAATCAAGTACCACGCAAGACACCATAATACCAAACCATGGTTTACATAAAGTTCAACCCAAATATTTGTTAAGTACATAATCTGCTACAGTCATCCTACTATAGTTTAACAAGGTTCCTACTGAAATAGTTTATAGAAAGTTAATAGTTCGACCGAGCTCTCGTGGCACCGACCCATTCAAGTCTGCGAACCACCTGAAATCCAAGTAATAACAGAGTAAGTTGTGAACTCAGTGCATAAAATAAAATATTCAGTTAACAATCGTTATAACATAGTCCCAAATTTAGATATTCAATTCAATACAAGAGTAAATTCAGTTTAGACTCAGAGCAGATTTATTACATGTATACGTATATGCAATTTCAGTTCATATACGATACGGATCAAATTCAAATGCAATATTCATATTCCCGTCCGTTACACACCATCTTTGGCCATCCCAACACACCATTAAGGACATTCAATGCCCAACCAACCTTACACATCCCAAAGTGTTCGTTGACACTTTTACATAAATGCAGCTTAGCTGCTAATTCAGTATACGACAAGAACTAGAATCAGATGTATACTCCTGGTGGCATAGCCACGTTCAGAACAAATTTCTTCCTCCTTCACAATATCCCAACTCATGCCAATGCAAAACATAAGTACCAGTATCATGTATTCATTTATTCCAATTCATTTCACAATCAATAAGATAGCTCAATAACAGAATAAGCACTATGGTGTACTTATAACTAAGTTATTCACAGATCAAATCTCAGAGTATTAGACAGTTCTAAAATCATCAATTTCCATCATTCATACATTAAAGAAGCTAGTATCAGTATTAGGTAACATTGTCACCCTCGAAAACAGGTTTCGGGACCCAAATACATACCACACGGCCTGGTCACATGCCCTTGTGTCTTACCCGTGTGGTTCTAAAGCATAAACAGTAAGTTACATTGCTTGGACACACACCCGTGTCCTTGCCCGTGTGATTCACACGGCCTGGATACACACCCGTGTCCCTGCCCGTGTGGCTTTTATACCCCCAAACAGTCAGTTACACGGCCTGGGCAAATGCCCGTGTCCCTGGCCTTGTGGTATCGTTCTACAAATAGTGAGTTACACGTTCCAGACACACGACTGTACCCGTTGCCCGTGTGAACCCTGCACTAACATGACCACACACGACCTAGACACACGCCCGTGTGCCTTCCCGTGGGGACCCAAATCAACAAATAGTGAGTTACACAGCCTGCCATACGTCCGTGTGGCGTCGACAGCCACCATTTTTGGCGACTGAAACTTGCAAAACTAAGGTTTCTGATATGCACCTAGAAGGATTTCGAAGAGAAAACAACTCTAAAGATCCTCGAAGCCTAAAACAAGCATTCAGTAACACAATTTAGCCAATTAATTAACAGAACTTCCTGATTACTCACTTAATACCTACGTCGAAAGTTTCGACACGAAACCTTCAGACATCCCAAACTTACCGAAACTTCAGCAACAATCACAGAGATTGTCTTGTTGCTATTCATTGTTGTTAATAGCCTTGCCTGCTAAGTAAATACACCATCGTTAAGAAGAGATTCTCAAAACTCACAAAAATGCTCCGTTCCAAACTATTTACAAAGTGAAGGGAAAATCGTGGAGATGCTTGCATTGACAGTAACTTATCGATAGCCTTCTGACCAGCGACTAACAACAGAACTTCCGTGAATCCCGTATTCCCTCACCACTTTCGGTTAACAAAATAATCAAAATGAAAAGAAGGAAAAAATAAAAACGACAAAAATAAAGAACAAAAAAAAAGGAAGGAAGAAGAAGAAACTATGATTAATTAATTTCCTAACTTCCAAGCAGATTTCTGGCATTGGACAAAAATATTTTCTTAATGTATACGATAGGATTCAAACTCAGAACTAGGCGAAATACAAACAGATGCTTAACCAGTGAACCAGCAGGCTCATTCTTGTCACAATTTCACACTGAATCAAACTTAAACGGGTAACATGTGCTTATGGGTTGATTTCAAAAACAAGAAAACTTTTAATGATGCGACTCGAACTCCAGACCTTAAACTCAGCAGAACACAGAACCACAGATACAAAATTAATTACTATAAAATCTCACAAATAAATTCTTAAAATTTTGGGGCGTTACATTTTTTAATACATTATTTTAATTTCTACTTTTTTCACTTTATAATATAACATAAAAAATTATTATTAATTAATTTTTTCTATTAATAAAATTTTAATATGAATATGTAATGCTTATGAATAAATTTTCATAAAATAAATAATTATCATTTATTGATCTTTGATTTTTTTTTGACAAAATATTGATCTTTGATTTTTATCTTAAGTAATTTCATATAATTATATTAATTATTAAGGTCTAATATGGCTGTTCAATTTGAACTTGGATTTTTTTGGGCTTTCGATCGGATTTATCTTGAGCTCGGCCAAATCGATCTTGGATTCAATAAAATTCAAAATTGACACTAAAAATGAAATTAAGAAAAAGAACTATGAAAATGAAGGAAAAACTTGCGTGTTGAAAGAGAGTGTCAACGACTTTGAGCGTGAAGGAGATCCAGTTTACCATATTAAGCTTGTTCCTTTTTCTTAAGATTAGGTTAGCTTAACACCCGTTTTGGAGTAGGGGATGAGGTGAAGGGCAGTAAATGTTAAAGTAACAAAAATATTTTTTTAAATAAAAAAGTGGTGTCGGCCACCACAAAGCTAAAACAAAAAAACGTTTTTTTTTAAATCAAAAAATGGTGCTGGCCACCACAAAACCAAAACATTTTTTTTTTTTGGTTTTAAAATCAAAAAATGGTGTTGGCCATCACAAAGCAAAAATCAAAAAAAAAAATTGGATACTGTTATAATGAGAAAGGATTGTATGAAACAGTGACGCCACGTTATTTGTATCCCTTTCCAATAGTTTTATGCCACATCAGTATTCTTATCCTGAATTTCAGGATTTTAATTTGGATTTGATTTTTTTCAGGATAAAAATGCTGAAATTCAGGATTAAAATGCTGATGTGGCATAAATCTATTGGAAAGGGATACAGATGACGTGGCGTCACTGTTTCATACAATCATTTCCCCTGTTATAATATGTATACTAGTATAATATAGGTGAAAAAAAATACATGGGTGTCGACCATGCAATGGTCTACACCAAAAAATTATTTTTCAAAATCATCAGGTGATTTTTTAATGATTGGGGACATGGATACTAACCATAGGGTATCCAAAGTTCCTCAACACTATTTATTTCAGGTCATTTAAGTGAATATTTTATTGTTTTGAGTTATTTTGGTAAAATGGCCTATCTCCCGGCCATAGAGTCAGGCCATACACCAAGAAAAGAAGATTTTCCAAGTTTCTCATAGATCGTAGATATGTCACTTGAGATTTGTGTGAACATAAAATGTTGGGCATGAACTAACAGGAGGATTAAGTGGGCCACAAGAGTAATTGTTTTATTTGGGGTAGGGAATTTTATTGATTTCTACTATCACAATGACCCTTTCTACTTTAATGCTAATTGATGAGACTAGAAGTAAATGTTTTCATCAAATACTATTGAAATTAAGAGAAGTTAATTTGAGTTTTCAATGTGAAATACAAGATGGTCACATCATGAATGGATTGTTCTTTTTCTTGCACATGTTCCTTTGGACCATAATAAATTGATGGTATCATGGAGTTCGATATGAGATGGCGACTTACTCCACTTAAAATTCAAATCATGCTTTTGCTATTAAGTTTTGCATTTGCAAGCTATGAATTTAGTTTTTAATATTACCACGTTACATGTTAATATATGAATTTATATTTTTATTATTTAATAAAATATTCAAAATTATAGAAAAGCAATATCTTATTATCTAAAATTAGTTTTTTTTCACTTAAATTACTATCTGCACTTTTATTGTAATTTAAAATATTCATATTTATATATTACCAACAATTTTTTATTTTGAATTTTTATTTTTTATTTTAAACATGAGAACACATTTTTTTCATACTAATATTTTAAATATTGCATTAAAACTGTAATTTAAAATGTTCAAATTTATTAATAAACAATATCATATTTTAAATTATAAAATGTTCAAAATTATTAATAAACAATATCATGTTTAGGAGCAGCAATCGACGGAGTGGCAAGAGGATCAAGCAATGGCTAGTTGTTTGGTTTCAAGAAGACAATAGGTATAACAAATATTTTCCAGATTGAAGCCAAAGTAGTTCTTGAAGGCCTAAGACTAGCCTGGGATAAAGGATTTAAACAAGTTGAATTAGAGAGTGACAATGCTTTACGTATTGAAATTCTTCAAACTAGATTTGCAGCAATTAGCAATGTTATTGAAATTCAGATGATTAATGACTTGTGTAACACCCCAAAACTCGACCCAGAAGTTTCGACCGGATTCTGAAGGTTACATTGGCCGCTGAAATGGCCCAAAACATAACATCGTTTAAAAATTCTGAAAACAATCTTCTTTCTAAGTCTAACAAAAATCCGATAAAAACTTAACTTACGTTTTACAACAAAGACTTAATTGTCGTCAAGATTTAAGAAAACCAAATTGATATTTCCTAAATCGATTTGAAAACATTTCAGATTTAACAAATCATCCCTCAAAATTTCAAAACGGATCGATTTAGACACCATTTAATCTGAAGTCTCAAAACATCGTTGTAATAGCCCAATTTCGCCTGGGCCCAATTTACAAACAAATAAAAATAAATTACAAACCCAAATAAATAAATAAAAACCTAAAGGCCCAGTGGCCCAATAACCTAAACTGTTTCACAGAAAGCCGCTGCTCCTCCCTCGCAGGCGCACCGCCCGAGGCCCCTCGTCCCAAGACCTGACGAGCTCCTACCGCCATTGCACCAAAATGGCAAAGGCACTTTCCGTCGTCACCATTGACCATCCACGGGTACCTGCAAAAAGAATGAAAAAAGGACAGAAGCAGAAACGCAAGAACACGCAAGAAACAGTAGCAAGAACAGTAAAAAAATAGAAAAATAACAGTGTAATTTGGCTATAAAAGCCATTATCAAAATGTAATGTTTTTTTACAGATACACGATGTAACGACCCAAAATTTACGGTTATCAGAAAGTGTATTTTCGGATCTTCGTTTTCGTGAAACAGATTTGTAAATATCTAATAAAAATATGTACGAAGTTAGTTGTGTGGTTAATTAGGTTTTGGTTAGGTGAATTAGCTTAAATTATGGATAATTAGGTATAAGGACTAGATTGCGAATAGGGCAAAAGTTGAATTATAGAATAGAGAAAAGTTAAGGGACTAGATAAGTAATTAAACCAAACTGTGACAAGTGTTTGGTAATAAACATTACATGTGTAATAATTAAATTCATAAATTAAATTATTATTTACTTATTATTTAAGTAAGTATTAATAAATTAATAAATTAATATATTATATTATTATATTATTATAATTAAAACATAAAATTAAAGAAAGAAAAAGAAACAAAAGTATAGGGAAGGAACAAAACAGGGGAGAAAGAATGGAGAAATAAAAAGAAAAATTAAGGTTTTAAGGTTTGAAGTTTAATTGGTAAGTCAATTTAGCCCCTTTTCTTGTAATTTGATGTTTTTAGAATCCTAGAACAAAATACTACTTGATTTATGTTGAAATTTTAGAAGTTAGTGATTTTTTAGAAGTTGTTCATGTTGAATAAATGGAAGTATTATGGGTTAAATTGATAGAATTTCAAGTTAGAATAGAGAAAAGGATAGGATTGTAAAAAAATTTATAAGTTTTGAGTAATAGTGACTAAATTGAGAGAAATTTGAAATTTAGGGTTTTATGGTGAAATTAGAGAGTTAAGTTTAGTTTTAAGTGGAAATTGAATGAAAATAAAGAATAAATTGTGAAGAAAATGGAGTTAAATTTGATTAAGGACTAAGTTGAAATTTAGACAAAAGTTGAATGAAAATTTAAAATATTCAATGTGAAATGGTGTTGTATTGACAATTTTTAATTGTTTCAATTCTGTAGCTAACGTCATGCTGGAAATTTCGGCTAAGAAGGGAAAAGAAAAAGTCGACGAGAAGTGACTCGAAAATTACGGTTTGTATTTCTATAATATGAATTTAGTAATTTTAACTTGTTGTATTTTAAATTAATGTTTATGGTAAGTAATTAAGGTGAGTGTTGTTTGTTAATATTTTGATATTGAATTGAGATCATATGAATTTGTGATTGATGAAAATATTGATTGTTATTGAAATATGAAAATATTGAATATTGGTTGTATTTGAAAAGTGAATTGAAAACCCTATTAACTGTATCGGGCTGAGTCAGATATAGTTGGCATGCCATAGGATTGGAAGTGTTTAGGGATACTTCGACTTCGAGTCGATGAGACACTAGGTGTCAAACTATTACTTCGGGTAAATTCGATGAGGTTCTGGGTACCAACTTACTTCGGCATGGCCGATAAGACACTGGGTGTCAATCTATTACTTCGAATTATCCGATGAGGCACTGGGTGCCATGTTGGTGTGTTTTCGTTGGATCCGTGTATCCGCCAAAGTCCGAGTCGTGTTAATAGGGGTATATAATGAATTGGCAAATTGATCAATACTGAATGATATTGTCTGTGAATTGGAATTTGAATTGAATAGTGAAATGATTTATGCAAATGATAGACAAGAACCATGGGTTCATGAATGGAAATTTTTATAGTTGAATGATGTGTGACCACAAAGAGAAAAGCCATTTGAGATAGATTTAGATGAGAAACAAGTTAATGTATGAATTGATTTATTGTATGATTAATGCTTATGTTAAGTTAAATATGCATGTTATATTATGATATTTCCTTTAAAATGTTCGGATTATAGAAATACCACTGAGTTTATACTCAGCGTACGGTTTGTTTTTCCTGCACAGGTTAGGTTAAAGTTAGATCGTTGAATCAGCACCCAAAGTCGATCCCGAACTCAAAAACGTGGTGAAGTATATTTCTTTTTGGTAATGGCATGTACCTAGGATGTTATATGTATGCCATTTTGGAAATGATTGTAAATAATGTTATAAGATGATAATAGTTACTTATATACATGAATATACGTATGTCATGTTGAGGTTATAAAATGGTATGTTTAAGCTAATGCTTAATTGAATATGAAATAGGCTAAAATTTAGGTTAAATTGGCATGTTATTAAAATTGGCTTAAATGAAGTAATGTTATTTAATTTTGATAAAATGTGTAAAGTACCTATGTTGGTATAATCATTAGGTCCTTAGATTGATAGTTCAACATGTTTTAAAGGTATCTGATCGTGTTTTGAAGTGGTTGAATGATTGGCTTTTGAGTTGCTTGTTGTTTAAGTTTGTAGGGTTGGTACTTGATGTATAAGGCTCATTTTGAGTCCACACGGCCTGGCACACGGGTGTGTGACCAGACCGTGTGAGACACACGGCTTACACATGGGCATGTGGTAAGGCTGTGTGTCCCCTGCACTTAGAAATTTCGAAATAGAATGCTCAGGTAATTCCACACGGGCAGAGACACAGGTGTGTGTCTCAACCGTGTCTGATACACGACCTATCACACGGGCGTGTGGCTTGGCCGTGTGAGGTAAGTTAGAGAGTTAGACGAGGTAGGACACGGCCTGAAACACGGGCATGTCATAGGGTTACACGGGCGTGTCCCTTTGCCACACGGGCGTGTGTGCCCTACACTTAGGAAAAATTTGAAATTTCACGAGAAATTCTTAGAGAACCCGAATTAGTCCCGATTTGTTTCTAATTATATTTAGAGCCTCGAGGGCCCAACAAAGGGACAATATAATTAATTTATGAAGTCTATGCTAATTAATTTGTTTAATGTTCGTATTTTATTTGAAAAGCACGGTAATACTCTGTAAACCTGTTTCGGCGACGGATAATGGTTAGGGGGGTGTTATATTTAGTGGTATCAGATCTTTGCAGGTTTAGCCGATTCTCGGACTAAATCGAGCTCAGAATTGAGTCTAGAGGTTCATGCCATAATTAAGTCAAATTTGAGTCAGGATTTGGATGCTGATATATTTATTTGTTTCTGTTTTATAGTTAAAGATACCGGATGAATATATTGATGACACTGATCAAGAAATGTATACTGGAGATGATGAATCTTATGAATTAGATGAAATAGAGTCGGCAACACCGAGTGTAAACCGAGTAGGTAATCAACCTCCTAATGTTGAAAGAGGTAATGTTAGAGAAAGAGATGACTCACAGTTACTTAGGGTTATAGCTGATGCTCTTCAACGAGTAACAGGAACTACATTTGCTACGACATCTGCTCCTACTACCTATAGAGCCCCGATTAAAGAACTGTATAAGTACGGTGCAACTGAATTTCTGGGTTTAAAAGGAGTTGATCCATCTACAGCTGAAAATTGGATGGAATCTACAAAAAGAATTTTACAACAGCTTGAATGTACTCCCCGAGAAAGTTTATTGTATGCTGTCTCTTTACTACAAGGGGAAGCATATATTTGGTGGGAATCAGTAACCCGACATGTATTGGCAGAACAAGTAAACTGGGATTTCTTTCAAAGAGAATTTCAGAAGAAGTATGTGGGTGAAATGTACATTGATGACAGAAAACAAGAGTTCTTGATGTTAAAACAAAGTGATATGTCTATAATTGAATATGAACAGGAATTCTCGCGACTCAGTAGATATGCAGCTGAATTTGTGCCAATCGAAGCTGACAGTTGCAAGCAATTTTTACTGGGTTTATATGATGAGTTACGGGTGCAACTGGTATCACACAGAATCACTGAATTTGTAGATTTGGTTGAGAGGGCAAAGATGGTTGTACAAGTATTGGGTCTTGACAAAAAGCCTGAAAATCCCCGTCTGATTGAAAAATGTTCTGGAGCTACTAGTTCAAACCCACAACCCAAATGATCAAAAGAATCTCGTGGTAGTTGGAGATTGAGTTTCAAATCAGACAGATGTGATAGAAACTATGGAAGACATATGACAGTTTCTACTGGTAGTGTACGAGGTCCATCTCGGGATACTAAAATTTTGGATTGTGAATATTGTGGGAAAAAGCATCGATATGAGTGTTGGAAATTGACTCGAGGTTGCTTCCGTTGCGGATCTACAGAGCATTTCGTTAGAGACTGCCCGAAGAATGAAAATGTTGCACCTGTTACATCTCAGAGACCTGTGTCTACTTCTAGAGGTCGAGGATCAAGCAGAAGTGGTTCATTTTCCAGAAGTGGTGCTAGAAGAGGAAGTGATGTTGCTACTCAATAATCAGAAGCCAGAGTACCAGCTCGAGCATATGTTGTACGGACTCGTAAAGAGGGTGATGCACATGATGTGGTGATAGGTATATTTTATTGCATTCAGAATCTGTTTATGCTTTAATAGACCCGGGATCTTCACACTCATATGTTAATACAAAATTGGTTGAGTTAGGAAATTTAAAATCTGAAATGTTTAAAGTATCAATAGCGGTGTCTAGTCCATTGGGGCAAACTGTGCTAGTGGATCAAGCATGTCGAAGATGTCCATTAATGATACAGAATAGAATCTTCTCTGTTGATTTGTTTATAATGCCATTTGGTGATTTTGATATAATACTGGGAATGGATTGGCTTTCAGAGCACGGGGCGATTTTAGATTGTTGTAAAAAGAAGTTTATTGCTCAGAGTGAAAATGGGGATAAGATTGAGGTAAATGGTATTCGAACCAGTGGGTCAACTCGTATCATTTCAGCGATTCAGGCTAATAAACTTCTTCATCAGGGTTGTGCAGCTTTTCTAGCTTATGTTATCAATTCAGATTCTATTGAAAGTCAATGTAGTTGTGACCATTGTGGGGGCTCGTCGGACTTGATGGTCGGCCTAAGAAGGCTATTGAGAGAAAAAAAAAGGGGGCTATCAGATTTTTTTGTTAGAAAGGGGGTTTGAAATGATTTTTTTTTGAATTTTTTTTTGTATTTATAGGGCCCTTACACGACGTCGTTTAGGCATGGCCTCAGAAGCCCCAAAATGGCGTCATTTTGAAGCGCTAACCCGAGACCCGACCCGAACCGCGTAGGATCTGCACGTTTTTTGATATAGGGGTCTATTTATTCTTTTGGTCCTTTCGCTTTTGCGGCTTGTTTCAATTTAGTCCTTTTTCTTTTTAGTTATCTTATTTCTTCCCCTGCAATTTTAACTGTTTACAAATTGGTCCCTTGACTCAGCACCGACCTTCTAAGAATGACACGGGTTCAGGGTTTTGGTATATTTACCCATTTAGCCCCTGTTATTTTTCGCGTGTTACATTTTAGTCCTTTATTTTTGGATATGTTTCACTTACCCCTGTTATTTTTCACATGTTATATTTTAGTCCTTTACTCACTTTTTCATTTATTTTATAACAATTTAGGCTTTTAATTTCATTTCAATTTTGATTTAGTCATTGTTTTATTTAATTTCAACCTTCTACGAATTATTTTTCATTTATTTATTTATTTTTTACTTTTTTACTTTTCTTTAATACTCAAAATTTGTGCTATTTATGTTTCCATTTTATTGAGCATTTTTGCCCTTATTATCAGTATTATTATTATTTTTTATTATGCATATTCGTATTATAATAATGGTTACGATATGATTATCACCAATATTACTACAAATTTTTGTTACATATTTATTATTCACTAGCATGACATTTTATACTTTTCATTCAATTTTTTTATTTCATTTATCGATTTATTTATCATTTAAATATCATTTTATTTTACTCATCGCCATTTAGTTTTATCTTCTTAATTACCGTACCGTCATGTTGAAATATATTTGTCCATTTTTACATTATGCTTAAATAAATTAAACGTATATCATTTAAAAAATATCGTCGTTTTATCTAACGTATAAAAAATACTTAAAACCGAGGCAATGTTCATTATTTTTGGAATTTGAAGAGTCGTGCTCCTAACTTACAGAGTATGGCATCTTCCTAAAACCAAAATAATCGAATATCCTATTTAAAAAAACAAAAAGCAAGATTTAGGTAGCGATCGAATGGCGATTATTCGGGTTTTCGAGAATTCAAGGTATCATGTCCTAACTCACGGGGCATGGTCTTCCTTCTCGATTAACTTGAAATAAGGCCTTTTCCATTTAATTTAATTTAGTTAAGTCATATCTTAATAATATGCAAAGAGGGATCGTGTTTTAAATTCTTTTCAAATTTTTAAACATTAAGACATCAATTAATCAACTACGTACCAATTTTGGGCGTCATGAGGGTGCTAATCTTTCCTCGTGCGTAACCGACTCCTGAACCCATTTCTTGAATTTTGTAAATCGAAAATCATTGTTTTAAGTCAATCCTTTTAGTAAAATGTTCAAATTACAAGGTGATCTGATCACACCTCATAAAAATGATTGGTGGCGACTCCCGTTTTCATTTTTTTTAAAATAAAAAAGGGTCGATCTCCAAAAAGGTTTCGATAGCTTGGCGACTCTGCTGGGGATAAAATAAGAGAGCCAAGCTGCGAGTTGATTACTTTTTAGTCTTTTTATCGAAAGTTGATAACTTGGTTTAAATTAACGATCCCTTTATTGCATTTCATCCTTCATGTTTTGTCTTTGATATCTCGGGTTACATAGTAATCTAATACATCTGTTTTATTGGTTCGAGAGTTGCTTTTGGTATATTTTCGCATATTGCATTACATAATCATTTGATTTTGTCCTTCTTAAATGGGAGTGAGAAACTATTCATTCGTGAGGTCTGCACCTCCGTATAAGATAGTGGATCACTTTCGAGATACATCCGTACCTATGTCTTCGTGAAATCTTCATCTCCGTATAGCTATAGGGAAACGTATTCCCCTAAACTGAACTCGATCCGTATGAGCCTATAACGGGTGAGGATCGAGGATTCTGCTAGTTTAGGTACCCTTACTTTAGAACCAAACCGCATATAATGAGCCCTAAGAACCTACCCTAGGTAGAACCATACCAAACCTCTAGTGGTCACCTAAATAGGTGTTCTATTTATTATTTCTTGCTTCAAATTCTAGCTTTATATGAAATGTACTGACTTGTTTCGTTTTGTTTTTGCTATGATTGCATTGCATTTTCATCATAGAAAAGGGTGTTGATTCATGTTCAGTTGCTAAATAAAGAGCTTATCATGGAAAAGGGATTTCTTGATAAAGTGGAAGACAATGCGACCGTACGAATATAGTCTGAGAGAACACAACAAGAGAAGGGAGACAGCCTGACAGAGGAATATATGTCAGAACTATGGGATTTCACTCGCATCAATGTGACTTAGAATAACCTTCAAGAGTTGAAAGAGGTATGGGACCAATGGGATGACGAAACCAAGCAGTTATTCTACCGTAACTATGGCGATTTGCCTTATTTAATTGATGCCAAAGTGAATAAACATTTATTCCGAGCTCTGGCCCAATGTTGGAATCCCGCCTATAGCTGCTTTACTTTTGGAAAAGTAGATCTAGTGCCCATCGTAAAAGAGTACACAACTCTGATCCATTGCCCGAGGACCCAAGCTGACAAAGCTTATTCTAGAGCCGCCAACGTCCCGACTTTCTTAAGGAGGCTAATGAGTATAACCGGGATGAGCGAACAATAGGTCGCGGCCCGGATTAAACAAAAATGAGATAGTAAATGCATCAATTGGAAAAGTTTGTAGGATTTGATCTTGGCACATCCAGATACGAAAAAAATGGTCAACGCCTTCGCATTGAGTATTTACGGGTTGGTCATCTTCCCCAAAGCACTAGGGCATATAGCTGAGGTTGTTTTAGATCTATTCGACCGGCTTGACAAAAGGGTCACACCCATCTCGACAATTTTGGTTGAAACTTTCAGATCTTTAAGTACATGCCAGAGAGCGGGTGAAGGAAGATTTATCGGATGTGCACAACTCTTGCTAGCTTGGTTCCATAGTCACTTTTGGAAGGTAGAAAAGGTCTCTTATCGAGTATTCTCCGAGAAATACTCTTCGTTGAAAAAATTTGTGGCTACCCCAAAATGAGACGACATTTCTGAAAAAAAGTGGATGGCAATTCTCTAGAGTCTCCAAGACGAAGACGTTGAATGGAGGGCCCCTTGGATGATCCCTAATGAAATTTTGTACCAATGTAGAGACTTCGACTGGGTCCCTCTACTCGGGATATGGGGAGCTATTGGATATGCCCCTCTACTTGTATTGAGGCAATATAGGTCGAGGCAGTTTATACCAGCAACACAAGGGTTGGCTCAATGTGAGTTTGCGTACAAGGGTGATAATTACAAAAATAAAGTTCGTGAAATATCGAATGCTTGGAACCAAACTCAAAAAATGAAGAGATTTGCCGCAAATCCCATGACGACCCTCGAATATGATTGGTGGTGGGGTAGAAGAGTCAATGACAATGTCCATATGTCAAGTCAAGAAAACACTCGACCAATAGAAGAACACTTATAAGTGATCTCGTCTGAGCTAGAGATCGTTAAGCAAGACTTTGAAAATAGGAGTTCAAAGCTGGGGAGAAAGATAGAAAAGTTGGAAGAGGAAAAGATTCAGTTAGGATTAGACGTCGATGTCTAAAATTTAAAAGTCGAGAAAATAAGAAAATAAAAGAACAAGGCTGAGGAAGACTTGGACAGTCTAAAAACAGATTATAAAAAGCTACGTTTGTCGATGAGGACTGTCGAGTTAGGTAAAATATCATAACAATGGCCGCAAGAAATCAAAGAAAAAAAGATTAGAGTTGATCAATGGGAAAATAAATTCCAAGATGCTTGAGTTCGAGAACATGCTCTCGAAATAGATTTGTTAGAAAGCCGCAATGAAAAGATTGGGTTGAGAGCTCGGGTGGCAGAATTAGAAAGGTTGGGTTGACTTTCTCCCATTCTTTATGTTACATTAATATTCTACAACAGTTACCAATCTCCTTGGTTCTTATATTTTCCTTCAATTCATGCTGACTCCTTAGTGGATAAGCCTGAACCATTTCCATAGTTTTTAGAAGGTTTAGATGAAGAAATTAGTTATGATAAAGACTTGCTTCTACAACTTCTAAGCTTCCATACTTTCAATTGTCGTGGTTAAAGGAAATTTTCTGTAAGGATAGTTCTTGTAAATTAGCCCAGTATTGGGAATAAGTACTGTGTTTTTTTTTCTTGGTGTAGGATGATTAGTACTTATTGATATGCAATTTTTATATGCCAAAATAGGCATCCTCTACCTTCCAGTCCTCACAGATTTGCCACACTCCAAAAGTAGAAAAGTAATAACCTTTATTTATCTGTATATACTAGTCCTATGTAATGACATGCTTATCTGAAATGTCCTAAATATAGTAGAAACATTGAGAGGAAACACGGAAAAGAAAGCATGTTGTTTTAGGTGGCATGGTTATGTCTTAGAAATGAAGAAAAAAGACATTATTTTTATTTTTTGTAAATGCCATGAAAAGCTTCCGTTAAAACAAAAGATTCATTCTGCTCCTTATAATTGATTTCGCAGGCATCCTTGGATGTGGACATTGTTGCTTATGGAGGTATACCTTTCTACGTAATAATGAATTCAATTGTACACCTTTTCTTTTCTTTCATTTTTCCTGCTAAGGAATGTATATTTTATAGTAAAACCGATAGGATAGAATCGTTTATACTACTTAACAGCTTTCAATAAGAAAAAAAGTTACGAAAATTTTCCTATTTAATGGAGATTTTGTGAACCAAAACTTTACATTATGCACTATATACGAAAGATTATTCTGTTCAAACTCTAAATTTAGATAGACTATCTTAAGAATTTCTTATATTAATAAATATACTAATTGAATGTGAATTTAAATGTTTTAATAGGTTCCGAACCCCACTCTGCTTTTATAGAGAATGGATCTATTCATATTAACACAAAGGTATTATTACTAGGCTATCAATATCTATTGTTTGATTTTTTTAATTAATTTGCAGATACAATGGCAAAAGTACTCTCATAGCTTACCGAAGATACTTTATCCACTAATGCTCTTACTGAAGCCAATCATTCAACTTGTAATACTTCTTTGGTTTCTTTACTTCAAAGTTCCTCCTTCTGATGCCTTCATAGTGCATGTGAGGTTTTATTTTCCACTAGAGAGATCCCAAGTTCTATTTTCTATATTATTTAGAGCAAATAGTCTTACTCTTAACTGTTACTGAATGTTGTTGTGTCTTTTCCACTAAAAATTGTAGAATCCTTTCAATGGAATCTGTCTTTCAAAAATTTTGATGTACTACCATGGTGTATCAAATTTTTAAGTAGAGATTGACCACAAATTAGCTCTTTCTATTAATTGCTTAAGAGGTTGCACTACAGCAAAACAGACTTTTAGCGGCGTTTAGACTAAAAACGCCGCAAAAGTTTTACATTAGTGGTGCTAGTAAACAAACGCCGCAAAAGGTTAGAGCAATAGTGGCGTTTGTGTTAAAAACGCCGCAAAAGATCAGAATTAGCGGCGCTTATAAGAGAAGCGCCGCAAATGCTCGAGCGATAGTGCCGCTTTTCTAAAAACGCCGCAATAGATCGAGAATTAGCGGCGCTTTTTAAAAACACCGCAACAATTCTAATCAAAACACATCGTTTTATCTTGAGCTTTAGTGGCATTAGCGGCGCTTTCAAGAAAATGCCGCTATAGATCGAGCATTAGCGGCGCTTTTGGAAAAACGTCACAAAATGTTGAGCAAAACAACTTCGTTTATTGTGGAGCTTTTGTGGCGTTTTTTATAAAAACGCCGCAAAAAAAATTATTTTATTTTAGGTTTAGGATTTAGAATTTAGGATTTAATGTCTATGATTTAGAGTTTTAGGGTTTATGGTATAATGTTTATTATTTTGGGTTAAGGGTTTATGTTTTAGAGTTTGAGTTTGGGGTTTAAGGTTTAAGGATACTATTTAAAAACTGAAGAACATTTGGATTTTACTGGTATTCATGCCATTTTGTACTACACCCATATTATTTAATATAAGAATATAAAATACATGTTTTGTACTACACTAACATTGGCCACAGGAATTCCCAAAAATATAGTTTATGATTATGGTTTAGGGTTTATGGTTTAGAGTTTAAGGTTTAGGATTTATGGTTTAAGGTTTATGGTATATTGGGGGTTAGATTTTGGGGTTTGGTGGTTGGTGTTTGTGGTTTATGGGTTTAGGATTTAGGGTTTAGGGTTTAATGTTTAAAGTTTAGGGTTTAGGGTTTAATTTCATATTTTTTAGAATATATATCTAAATAAGATAAATATAAATTATTATTTTAAAATATATATATATCAAAATGGGTTAAATCCCAAAATTTTACATAAACAATGGTTTAATGTTCAATTGTATACATGAACTTTAATTTGATCCAGATCTTGTAAAATATTAACCCAATTATTGATATAATTAACATCATTATTTATTTATATATTGCATACATAAATATTTATATTTATTCAATATAAAAATATATTGATGTATTTATTTTTTAAAATGTGTATTTATTTTTTAAAAATGCATTATTCTCTCCTTTTTTATTAATTAATATTTTCATTTTATAACTTTTGTTTTAATTTTGGATCAATTTAACTTCAATCTTGGATGACACTAATTTGACAACTCACGTGCTAGTATATTTGTATTTTGGTGTAGATATAATTTTAAAGAAATTATAAACATTTTTAAAATTTGTTGAATTTTTAAATATTTATTGGTATGAAAGGCATTAGCGGCGTTTATGTAAAAAACGCTGCAAAAAATAATTTCACGTTAATAAAAAACAGTGTCGTTTTTGTGGTGATGGTAGTATCATTAGTGGCGCTTCACCAGAAACGCCGCAATAGGTGATGTATTACCGGCGTTTTTGTAAAAACGCCGCAAATATTCTTTAAGTGTTCGCAAAACGGCGCCGTTTTGTGCTTTGCTTTTAGTGGCGCTTTTCAAAAACGCCGCAAATATGTATTGGGAGTTCAGCAAACGACACTGTTTTCCCTTGTTATTAGTGGCGCTTTCCTTAAAACGCCGCAAATATGTTTTAAGATTGTAACAGTCCGATTTTGACCCTAATCGAAACGGTGGTTTTGGGACCACGAATCCGAGTCAGAAAAATATTTAAATATTAGTTTCTGTGTTCTAAATGTGTGAATTTGTTTGTGTGAAAATTTCGTTTTAAAATTTTATCGTTTGGATGTCCGATTAAATGAAAAGGGTTTAATCGCATAAAATGGAAAATTTAAGGGTTAATGTGTAAGGGCCGAATTTTGATTGTTTTCTTTTATAGAGTGTTAAAGTTGCAATTTAGCCATAAAAGAAAGTTAGTGGCCGGTTGGTATGCATGAAAGAGTGACCTTAATTGTTTATTATTTCTTTATGTGAAAATGGTATATTTTTTTATTATATGTTAATAGTAAAATAACATTAATATGTGTGAATTAATAAAAACAAATAAGAAATAAAGCTTATATTGGGATGCATGTTCATCTTTTCAAGCCGAAATTGGCTAAGGAGAAAGAAAACACCATTCGGCCATTTTATTCTCCAATTTAGGTATGAATTTGTTTTCTTAAAACATTTTAATATGATTGAGATTGTTACTAAGTTTCTTATATAGCCCATGGTTTAAATTTTGGATTAGATGAGTATTTTATGTTCGGTTATAGTTGTAAGTTTGAGAAATTTGGTGTTGAGGTTAGAAAAAAGAAAATATGTGTTAGGTTTTTTTTTAGTTTTGTATTATCAATTTTCACGGAATTAAATTATTAGGGCCTAATTGAGAAAATTGATAGATGGAGGGACTAGATTTATTTTTTTTTTAAAAATTAAAATGTAAGTACTTGTATAAGTCTAGTGAATATTCGGCTCTTGTATATTGAGATGAGATTGAGTGTATTTATGTTTCATGCATTTTGGATTATTTTGTAAAAATGTATTGAGCGAAAGGCAAATTGGTAATTGGCTCAAAAATGTGGTTGGAATTAAATTGAGTAAAACTTTCTTTGATTTAGCTTAATTTGAATTTCAATTTAGATCAAGAACAAAAAGGATCGGGTTTGGATCGGGGAAAAGCGAAAATAGTCGAATAGTCGAAAAATACAGTCCGTCGATATTCGAGGTAAGTTTTTAAGCAATCAAGTTGAATTGGATTTATTTATAATGAGGTACATGAATTTAATGGAAGTATATATATATATTATTGATATAGCCGAATGTGATATCTATAAGTGTTTAACATAGCCGAATGTGATGTATACATATATGTCATTGAGATCCCCGAATGTGATATATTGATTTGGGAGATGAATAAGTTAATACGAAAATATATATAGGGTTGAGGTTTAAGTTTTATGTGTATATGTAAGATTGAGTAGCAAGTTTGAGAGATGCACTAATGTGCAAATTTAATACCGAGCACCATGTGTGCGAAATCGGTCATTTAGCACTAAGTGTGCGAATTGAATTTTCGTGCACTAAGTGTGCGAATTGGATTTAAGCACTAAGTGTGCGAATTGAATTTCCGAGCACTAAGTGTGCGAAATCGGTTAATGAGCACTAAGTGTGCGAGTTAATTTTAAGCTCAAAGATTGAATTTGGTAAGTTTTGAAACTATGAGATATTATTATTTGAAATCAAGTGTAGGTGATTAATTGTGGATTGGATGGAATGTTTCTTTTAAATGTATAGTTGAATGATATAAGTGGACATGGGGAAATGTTTACAAAAGCATATTGATTGTTATATGAATTATTAAATGTGATTCGGCCATGTGAAATTTTGTATAATATGTATGCTTGAATAGATTTGAACTTGAACATGAGGATGAAATTTTATATTAGATTCAACTTTGAATTTGAGAAATAAGAAATGTTTTACGGTTGTACAAGTAAATGAGCATTTGATGAATCCTTGTCTATAATATTTTTTTAAAAAAAATCATCTTTAAGAGAATAATCGATAGATTTCTTAAATTGCTTATAACGTACTAAGCTGTTAAAGCTTACTTGGTGTTTTTTGTTGCTCTTGTGATTTAGATTTTTTGGACAATCGTTACGTGCTCAGGGATCGTCGGAGAAGCTCGTCACACTATCATCAATATTTTGGTACTTTTTGAAGTTGAATTTAAAATTTATGGCATGTATAAGCTATGAAACCTTTTTAGTTCATTATGAATGAGATGTATATAAATGCCATGCGAAAATGGCTAACTTGATAAGTAAGTCTATATTATCTTGATTGTGCTTTGTGCTTGTAATGTTTGAGTATGAAAGAGTGAAGTTGATGGTGGGTTGAATGTTAGATTTTTGGTGACATGATATGTTCAATATGGGTGTTTGAAATTGGCTCTTTTTAATGTGGTTAAGTATGCATATTACAAGCTTGAATGATTGACTTTATAGGTGCTGTTTAAGATGGAAATGTATGAATTTTTGGAGGCTAAATTTGTTAGCCGAATATTGGGTTAATGAATTTGGTTGTGTATATGAAATTTTGGCATGGTGCATAGCATGTGAAATTGGCATGTACAATTGAATTATTGAACTTAGAAAATGGTTAAGGTTAGTCAAGTGGGCAGTGCATGAATTGGTAAATTTTACAATTTGAAATTTTGTCATTTAGAAATGTTTGTATGTACTTGTATAATATTGCCCATTTTGTTGTGTGGCATGGTTCAGATTAAGCTAATATGTATATGTACATAGTTCATAAATAACTAATATTCATATTAGTTAAAGTTTTATATTGATATGGTGGTTGTGGATTAAATATGCGCAAGTGAGTATGATATAATTAATATTAAAAATTATGTTCAGCTATGATGTAATGTAATATGATTGAAGTATGTTTGATAATGAATTAGGCATTCGAAAGCCATGCAATTGAAGTTCATTCGATTCGAACTTTGTATTAATGAAACATGATTTGTATATATGAATTGTTTTAAATATATATATATGAATGCCTGTTCTGAGTTGTGTTTTGTTCGGTAATGCCTCGTAACCCTAATCTGGCGATGGATACGGGTTAAGAGTGTTACAAAGATTTTTTAAAAGTCACCATTTTGTCCATGTTATTAGTGGCGTTTTAGCCAAAAACGCCACAAATTTGAGTTCAGTGTTTGAAAAACGACTGCGTTTTGTGCTTTTATTTAGTGGCGCTTATTTAAAAACGCCGCAAATGGGTTAATTTTTATACGAAAACGGCGTCGTTTTTTTTCCATCCATTTACCAATACTAAACTTAAACCGAAAGTTTATTTCCCCCAATTTTGCTATTTCCCCAAATCCCAGCTTTACCTCCTTTTGCATTCCCCTCCCAATCTCTAATTTCTTCTTCGATTCTAGGGTGAAATACTTCAAAATCTTGTAGCACCAACCATCTGTATTTTCAATTTCACACATACCCATCACCATCTTCTCCGCTTCATATTGATAACACGGCTGAAGACGCCTCCCCAGAATCCATTTACGACTTCACTGTCAAGGTATTTATTTCTTGTTTTTTAGCAATTTGATTACTCATCCACTAATACTATGTCTATGTTGGGAGTGGTGATTGAATTTTATTTATTTTTATCCTTTAAAACTTGAATTACTTCCCCCAAATTTTATTTATTTGCTTCTGGGCCTGGATTTCTATTACTGTCGAATTACTTGTTGCTTTACTCTCTGTGTGTATTTATCATCGCTCTTATTAACTATTCATCATGCACATCAATATCTGTTAAATAAATGGGAAAAGGAAGTTAAAGCTTTGTTGATGTGCTTCGACTTTGTTTCTTTTCTTTTTTATCTGGTTAATAAATTTTATTTATTGTTGGAAATTTATTGGACCAAAAAAGTAATAGGAAATGAGTTGAATCTGAGATTTTTAAAGGGTCATTTGCAACTTTGCTCCTAACTTAATATTTGTATTTTCTAAAATCAATTTATCCATATGAATGAATTTGTTAATCTTGAATAAATCATTTCAAGTGTGCATCTTGGTTTCTTTTAACTGTAAATATTGTTGAATCTCAGTTGCTGTTTGAATTAGGTGCCATTCCCATGAAGTTGCTGTTTGAATCTCAGTTCTTGTTAGTGTGCATCTTGGTTTCTTTTAACTGTAAATATTGTTTTGCTTCATATCATGTACTTGTAAACAATGTATTTGTTCATTGCCAATGGACCAGACCTTCACATTACAAATAGAATGCATCAGTCTAGCCCTTCATTGGATGTAATCTAGAAGCAACATAAGAGCATACATACCATTGTAGTTTTATCAAGTGAAGCACTATATAATCTTTCCCCAGATTGTAGAACATACAAGCTTGTAATAGCCTTGGTATGTTCTCTAATTTCTTGGACAAGGTGAAGAATCTTTGTCTCTACCAAATTTGCACCTTCAAAAATTAGAACAAGAAAAACTCAAGTTTGATAACCTCACGATCGGAATTAAGAAACTTAATAGCAGAGCTGAGGTTTACATTATAGTTCCGCTGAATGGCTCAGTAAAGAATTTGTCTTTGAAACTAACAATTGACAACACTTCTCCCTTTTCAGCAGAGTCTACTTGAGCTAGTTCTTTATGATTCCATAATTCCTGTATCACAACAGAAATCGATAAGTTTGCTTTGATACTTTCAAGTTTCACCCTTATTTTTAATGGATTCTGCTGCTGTTAGTTTATTAGCTAGTTTGTGCTAATTCTCTTTTGTTAAAAATTTATATATTTTTCGATGAAAATACAAAGTAAACCTTTTTTTAATATAGTGAGTACAAACAAATCTTGAGATCTCGTTCACGGTCCCAAAGATTACAACATCGCGAAATTAATAAGTTATTCATAGAATCTTTTCATGAATGGTTAAGCCAAACGGTATGCAATTGAAGCTTTCATTGACAAATAATAATGTTTTCTCATAACATTTATAATTACTCAATTTACTTTCGATTCAATAGGTTTAGAGTCGGAAGGACGTCAATGACGAAGTTAAATGGCTTTCCCAAGGTCTGAATGGAATAGTAAAAAGATATAGTGCCTTCCTAATCAATGGATTCAGATTTCATACAAAATATCGTGAGAGATTGAGGAGAACTCAAAATTGTGGAATTGTTGTTAATTCTTCAATTACAAGTTATGCTAGTGCTAGGGACAGTAATCTTGTTGAGGGAAATGTGGAGTATTACGAACTTCTTACTGACATAATTGAGTTAGATTATTATGGCAAATGGAAAGTTGTCTTATTTCGATGTGATTGGGCTGATGTTAATACTACTCGCGGAATTAAACAAGATTAATTTGGTTTTACAATAGTGAACTTCTCTCGATTGATTCACACTGGACAACAATTGATAGATGAGCCGTATGTATTTTCTTCTCAAGTGAAGCAAGTTTTTTACTCGAAAGATCCAACTGATGAGGGTTGGGTACGTTGTACTCCGAAACACCCTTAGAGACTTATTTGACATGGGCAATTGATAAACCGTAAAAGTAACATATTTTAGGCCCACATTTAGCATGCTTTTGGATGATTTAAGCCTTGAATTATGTAATTTGGTGCTCTTAATCCTTTGTTTTCATGTTTTATACCCAGGAGAGCACCGGATGATGAAAAGAATGGAAAACGGGCCCAAAACAGAGTAAATGGGCCAGATCACGAAATCAGCACGGTCTGGGCCCAAGACCACATGGCCGTGCCTCATCAATGAAGTCTACACGGCCTGGCCACGATTCACACGGGCGTATGCCATGGCCGTACCCCTGCCGCGGCCAAGAGGAGTTTTACTCGGATTTGGATACTTGGAGGCAAAGAAACACATTCAAAAGTCTATTTAAACACCCAAATAAGAATTTAACTCAGATTAGGATACTTGGAGGCCAAGTAAGGCATCTCAAAGCCTATATAAACACCTTAGGGGCAACTTATTTGGGGAGTTCTCAGAGGCCTTCTCTGCGGGGCTTTTGTCGAGAGGCGGTTAGCTAGGCCAAGCCAGAAATGAAAAGGTCGATTTGTAGGAAACACTCGAGGGATAGCCAGTTGATCCATCTCTAGAAGCCAGAATTCTACTCAAGACGGCGGATCTCTCCTTCAATTCCTTCAGGGGGTTTTAAGGATTTCTTATGTTTTGTTTTATCTTTTCTTCTGAGATGTTTTCTTTTATTATGAACTAAACCCTTCAGATACCTGAAGGGGATGAAACCTAGATGAATCTTGTTATTGTTTTCTGAACTATATGATAAATACTTGATTTGTTCTTAATTATGTGTTCTTGATTCTTGTGTTGATATTTCGTGGATATTGATTCAAGTTTGATGTGCTTAGGTGGAGGAGCAAAAGTCCCTGCCTAAGAGTAGATCTAGCATAATTAAGCGGAGTTGATCGCGCGCCTAGAGATAGGGTGACGAGACGTTGCCGGATTAGGGTGAAACCTAATATGGGAGTCCATAGACCGAGTTAATGCAATTCTAGGGGTTTTAATTAGAAAGAGATTTCAATTAATCAACCTAGGGTTAGATGTTATTCGCTTCGAGAGAGGGTTTAATATACATTAGGGAATCTTACGGATCAAGTCAAGTGAATACATCGTCTGGTTCAGTGTTAGATAACAAGTGAAGTCTAGGTGGATTCTTCTTAAGGGTATTGTCTTAATCAACTGAGTTTTTCGACAGTATTTCTCCAATTCATTTTTTTTGTCTTTCCGTCTTTAGCTTAGTAGTTAGTTAATTTAGATTAAACAACAACTTCACTTATTTTAGGCTAGATAATAAAAAGAAAGTTAGTATTAGTACTTTTAGTTCCTTTGGGTTCGACAATCCGGTCTTGCCTAAGCTATACTACTGTTCGATAGGTGCACTTGCCTCAATCGTTGACATAGTTAGTTTCCAGGTTCGATCATTATAAATTTAAGACTCTGAAATCAACGATCAAGTTTTTGGCGCCGTTGCCGGGGAACTAAAATATTAAGAACGCTCAATTTTTATTACTCTAGCCATATTTTATTTTTTCAATTAAATTTTATTTTTACTTTGCTAATTTTTCTTTTATTTGCTTTTGTCAGGAAAATTTTAGTTTATAGAGGAGATGGCACTGAATAACTACCAGTGGCAAGTTATGAGGACAAAGCTAACAAAAGCAGCTGATATCTACAACCTCAACCCAGTAACCCGGCTATCAACCCAGTTAGAGATGTTACATAAAAAATTTGATGGTTTATACGGTTCCTCGCAGGCACATCCAGTTATGCAGTGTGAAACAAGCGGAGGCGTGGCGAATCCTGAGTACCCACCCTACGGACATCGCATGGAAAGCGAACAAGTCAACTATATAGGTAACTATGCTAGACCTCAAAATAATTTTTATGATAACACTTATAATGCAGGTTGGAGGTACCATCCTAATTTCTCGTGGGATGATCAAAGTAGCCAAAGACTGGAACTTCCTCCAAATTTTCAACAACCACCTCACCAACAGGAAGAGGAGTCGAACCTTGAGGAGATGCTGACAAAATTCATGGCAGCTACAGATAACCGTCTCCAAGACACTGAGACCACCCTTAAGAATCAAAAGGAATCAATCAAAGGGATCGAGAGCCAAGTTGGGGAACTTGCAAAGATAATCTCAGAACAACTACAAGAAAGCTTGCCAAGAAACACTGAAACTAACCCAAAAGAGCAAATTCAAGCCGTAATAACGACGACGGCGGTGAAAGGTTAGTGGAATCGACCCAAGGTAAGAGCACATGGTGGTAAGTGAAGGTAAGGTTGAGGTAAGCCATGATTTACCAAACCAGGTGATTACAGAGTACCAACCCCGTGTGCCATACCCCGATGCGACAAAGAAAGACCACACAGAGGAACAACTCGGTAAGCCTCTTAAACTTTCAAAGAAATTTCATATTAACTTGTCGTTTCTAGAAGCTCTTTTGCAGATGCCAGATCCTAGACCTCGTGTCGATAAAGAAGAAATTCATGAGGAACGAAGGCTTTGGATCGATGAACTAGACGAATGGAAGACACACTTCAAGGAGAGACTAAAAACACACGAAGCAAAAACGAGGCAACTCCACGACGAACTTAATAATGGGACAACCCAGCTTAAGATAGGAGATTAGGTACTCAAAATCTTCCCAGATGGAACGGTCGAGGTAACACATTATAATTTCGGCACTTTTGAGGAAAACATTACTCGACTTAAATTATTTATCAAAAACTGAATTGATCGCATGAGAAAGGATTTTCACCTCCTCAAACCACCCTGATAATGCGAATGAGAGGTAAGTCTAGCTCAAGACTTTAAACGAGCGCTTCTCGGGAGGCAACCCGAGCACTAACCCTACTAATTAGTTTAGTTTGATTTCTTTTCATATTTAGGCGCAGGTTTTCATACCCACACGGCCTTACACACGGCCGTGGCCGTGGCCGTGTGGGCACTATAGGTAGGTAAAAGGGCGTGGCCGTAGACGTGTGGCAACAGGACAAAATTTTTCCCAAAACACGAGCTGCATCTCTATTTAAACCCCCATTCTTCCTTTTTCTTTTCCAATTGTCTTTCTTCTTTCACCTTCCATTATTTACTTTTATTTTTATTTTTATTTTTATTTCTTTTATTTTTCTTTTATTTTCTTTATTATTTTCTTCTTATTCTTCATGCCATTTAGATTTAGCTTAGGATACAATAAAATCGGGTCGGCTACTTCGAGGATTCAAATTCAAACGGTTCAAAGCGCTCCCCCACGTTCACCTTTGCCAATTCCTATCCGGTTTCTTTTCATTGACTCCATCCAAAATTCAGGAAATTTCACCTCTCTCCCTATCTTATGATTTTATTATTATTTTTCTATTATCTATCTTTGTACATTGAGGGCAATGTACATCTTAAGTGTGGGGGGTTAACTATAGTATCATTTGAAAATCCCTGAATTATGTATTGTCTTAAAGTAAGTTTCTCATATTATGATTAGAATGAAAATTTCCCTGATTTATGATTTTTGTTAATGTGTCTTAGATTAAGTCATTGATAATTGTGCATTGATGATTAAATTTGAAGGATACTAGAGAATCAAGCATGATAAGTCTATTTTTCAGAATTAAAAATTTTTGCTAGGTTGTCTACCTGAATTTGAATATTACTTTGAAATTTGAAATTTATAAGGATGACATCAAAATACCCATAATTTTTGTGAGATTTTGAGCCTTATAGAGCATATATTCTTTTTCTGCTCACTTTTTTATTATGAGTGTGTCAACATTGATTTGTTATTCTAGAACTTGCATCGATTATACATGTCGAGACCACACCATTGATTTGATATACAGAGATGATAAAGGCACCTAGGATTTACCCCACTCACTCCACTAAAAAGCCTACCTTCATAATTAACCCCTAGTGAACCCCGTTTAATCCTAACAACCCTTTTTATTGACTCACCCACCAATTTTAACCCAAAACCCTTTGTATTTGTTATCACCATTCCTTTTGACTACCCTTTTTTTATCGAGATTTGATTTTGAGCAGTTGCTTGACTATGTTCTATATTTCAGTTGTTAAAGTTCTTTCTTCTATATTTCAGTTGTTAAAGTTCTTTCTTATGATTTGTTCTTAAAAAAAATCGAAGTATATTCATTATTAGTTATTTGATTAAATGAGCTTATACGTTTAAATTCCAATTGTTGATGAAAAAAAAAAGCTCGTATTAGAGTATTATTAGTACAAATTTTCAATTGATGAGATTATTTATATTCAGTTCATTGTTTCTAGTTAGGTAATTTATGAATTCAATCTCGATTTTAACCATCTAATTCAGCCTTTATCCACACCTTTTACCCAAGCCCCGTTACAACCCTATTAAAGACCTTTTGATTTGTGCATCATCTCATATAATAGTGGTGGAGATTTGATTTTCATGCAAGCCTATGGGATTAACTTTTCATGTTCGACTTTTGAGCGCTTAATTCTGAACCTTAAACACTTTGAGTGATTTGAGTGAATCTTTTGTGAGGATTTCAAACCTTGTCAATTCCGAATCAGAGGTAATTATTCAAGTAAGGGGAAACACCTATATTTTGCACTACAAATGTATGACTTTGATTATTTGAATCTTTAGGACTCTTTGAGTAGAATTATCCATGTGTGAATTATCTTTGAATTATAACGAAACATTATTGATAAATATTATGAATCGAGGAAGTCTGTTTTAATTGTGAGTTGAGAATTTTGCTTGAGGACAAGCAAAAGCTTAAGTGTGTGGGTATGTGATAAACCGTAAAAGTAACATATTTTAGGCCTACATTTAGCATGCTTTTGGATGATTTAAGCCTTGAATTATGTAATTTGGTGCTCTTAATCCTTTGTTTTCATGTTTTATACCCAGGAGAGCACCGGATGATGAAAAGAACGAAAAACGGGCCCAAAACAGAGTAAATGGGCCAGATCACGAAATCAGCACGGCCTGGGCCCAAGACCACACGGCCGTGCCTCATCAATGAAGTCCACACGGCCTGGCCACGATTCACACGGGCGTATGCCATGGCCGTGCCCCTGCCGCGGCCAAGAGGAGTTTTACTCGGATTTGGATACTGGAGGCAAAGAAACACATTCAAAAGTCTATTTAAACACCCAAATAAGAATTTAACTCAGATTAGGATACTTGGAGGCCAAGTAAGGCATCTCAAAGCCTATATAAACACCTTAGGGGGCAACTTATTTGGGTAGTTTTGCAGAAGCCTTCTGCCAGGGATTTTGTCAGAGGGCGGTTAGCTAGGCCAAGAAGCCGAGCTGAAAAGGTCAGATTTGTAGGAAACACTCGAGGGATAGCCAGTTGATCCATCTCTAGAAGCGGAATTCTACTCAAGACGGCGGATCTCTCCTTCAATTCCTTCAGGGGGTTTTAGGGATTTCTTATGTTTTGTTTTATCTTTTCTTTTGAGATGTTTTCTTTTATTATGAACTAAACCCTTCAGATACCTGAAGGGGATGAAACCTAGATGAATCTTGTTATTGTTTTCTGAACTATATGATAAATACTTGATTTGTTCTTAATTATGTGTTCTTGATTTTTGTGTTGATATTTCGCGGATATTGATTCAAGTTTGATGTGCTTAGGTGGAGGAGCAAAAGTCCCTGCCTAAGAGTAGATCTAGCATAATTAAGCGGAGTTGATCGCGCGCCTAGAGATAGGGTGACGAGACGTTGCCGGATTAGGGTGAAACCTAATATGGGAGTCCATAGATCGAGTTAATGTGTAACACCCCAAACCCGGCCCAAACATTATGACTGAATTTGGTATGTTACAGAGGAAAACATTTTTGAAAATCCCTTCAAGCCGAATTAACTCTTTGATAGAAGATAGTGTCTTGTTTAAAAACATTTGAAGTATATAAAAACCACACTTAGGTTTATTTTAAAAATATTCATTAAGTCAGCTTGCTACCGATTCAGGTGTACCCGATGGCACGATAAAACATTTTGCGATTGAATTTTTAGAAAACATGTGTACTTAATTTAATATTAAGAAGTAGTTTGAACAAATTATTCCAAAACATAAAATAATAAAAATATATCTAGGAGGCCTTATTACAACTTAATTAAAATAAATCCAACGATAAAAATATAATAAACTAAAATTTAAAGTTCATTAAACTAAAATTCCACTTTGCATGGCCACCTCGAATCCATCCGCTCCTCAACCGCCATCTACGAGTCACCAAAAAATGTTAAAGGAGAAGGTGAGTCACCAAGACTCAATGTGTAACCCTTCCCCAATTTAGTGCAACAATCATACACAATTTATAACAAATTAACATGCACTAAATCATGCACCCAACCTAGCCATCCAAACACCTTTCTCTACCCCATGTGGTACCAAACCACTGGTGGTGCCAAACCACTGGTGACGTATAGTCACAAAATCCGTCATATTGTGGTGCCAAACCACTGGTGGTGTCAAACCACTGGTGACCCGAAGTCACAAATCAAATGATGGGGCCAACCCATCGTGTGATACCAAATCACTGGCGTCAATCCCATAATGTAAACTGTGGGGCCAACCCACTGTGGTGCTAAGCCACTGGGACGAGGCGCTATGAGGTGCCAAACCTCTAGAGGTGCCAAACCTCTGGTGACCGTAGTCACAATGTGGTACCAAACCACTGGTTTCCATCGACACAATGATCACTTCCCCCTCCACTCATATAACCCACATCAATCAATGTTATTTAACAGAAATCATGTCAACATGCTTACTTAGCAACATACACTGGATTTATCAATAACCATGTATTTAAGTCACATATACCAAATATGTCATGCTTCCCAAAAGCAAAGATAAAGAAACTCATAACGACAAGGACTTACACAATCCTTGCTTATACCATGATGGTATTAAATCCAAATCTACACGTAATGTATTTAGCATACACAAAACTTAGCACATTAATAGTTATAAAGTGTGTATGTACACACTGTCACCAACGTTATCCCTAAATCCCGAGAAACCAATCGCCCCACTAGCCTTCCTTACCCTAACGCCTTTGAGTACTAACTTCAAAGACACGATATACGATTCTCGCTTCACCTCCAAAACCGATTGATCAAAGATGATGGATTCACTTGCTCGCTTCCAAATCCAAAGCCCTTCCACCAAACCCGATTGGAACCAAACTAGAAGAGATCCACACCACACTAATATTCGGCCAAGATGAAAGCTAAAAGAAGAGGGGAATTTCGGCACACCAAGAAGGAGAGATTCGGCTATAGTGGAAGAAAGAAAATAATGGAAAAGGGAATAGGAGTTTCGTTTTTGAGAAGATGAGGAATGAGAGAAAATAATTGAAGAGGAGGGAGTAAGGAAGAGATTCTGGCTACTTGCAAAAATGGAGAAAAGAAAAACAAGATGATAGGTATGTGCTTTTAAAAGAATTCGGCACCCCCCAAGCTTGCCAGTCACTCCTCTTGAACAAAGAGTTCAAAAATTCGGCAACTCCTTGAAACCCTCTTGGCCAACCATTTGAATTAATTCAAAATAATTTGAATTAATCACATGCCTACTTTTCCTCCTTGCCACCTATTTAAGATTATTCAAATAATAATCCCATTAAAAATCCCTATTAATATCCTCATTATCCTTATTTTAAGGAGTCCACATGCCGCCCACCTTCTCTCCACCTCTTCACGCCAAAGATAAAAAAATAAAACCCCACTCTTTGCTTCTTTGGTTCGAACATGGGACTGTTGGGACAAGAGACCAGTAACGCCCAGTGCCACTCGGCCAAAGCGTTATTTTGTGACATAAACGCGCCATATTTCCTTTTAAGCCCTACTTCCTTAGTTCCCCTTGCCTTAACGCCAAAACAAAAATAAAACCCCATTTGTCGCTTCACGCCACTCGAACCTAGGACCAGTGGAACCTCCACACGCTGCCACCGCTTTGCCAAGGCGCCGCTTTGTGTCATAGACTCGCCCCACCTCTTTTAAGGCCTCCTTCCTTTTAACGCCAAAACCCAAAAATAAAACACCTTGTCGCCACCTTGATTCGAACCCAAGTCCTTACTAGCGTTACCAGTTCCCTTAAGTGGCGCATGGGAGCCACTTTACCACCTGGACTTTCATGTCCATTAACCTTGCCATTTATTTTTTTAAGGCATACCTAGTCCAGTTTCTCTTGTTGACGCAAAAAAAAAATAAAAGCCTCCGATGCGCCCCACGTTACTCGAACCTCTTCCCTCTCACAAGAAGCCTCCAAGGCCCATAAAGTAGCCTCCCAAGCCACTTTACTAAGCCCAAGTTCATGTCTATAAATTCCTGAAATTTTCTTTAAGGCCTTCTTAGCCCAATTTCCCCTTTTAACCTAAAAATTTCAAAAATTTCCAATGCACTCCCTTTTGATCCTAGAGTTTTAAAAACCCTTAAAACATCACCAACCACACTTAAAGCCTACTAACACTTGAGTTATGCTCCAAACACATAACCCCTAATTTAGGATGTTACATAATGCAATTCTAGGGGTTTTAATTAGAAAGAGATTTTAATTAATCAACCTAAGGTTAGATGTTATTCGCTTCGAGAGAGGGTTTAATATACATTAGGGAATCTTACGGATCAAGTCAAGTGAATACATCGTCTGGTTCAGTGTTAGATAACAAGTGAAGTCTAGGTGGATTCTTCTTAAGGGTATCGTCTTAATCAACTGAGTTTTTTCGACAGTATTTCTCCAATTCATTCTTTTTGTCTTTCCGTCTTTAGCTTAGTAGTTAGTTAATTTAGATTAAACAACAACTTCACTTATTTTAGGCTAGATAATAAAAGGAAAGTTAGTATTAGTACTTTTAGTTCCTTTGGGTTCGACAATCCGGTCTTGCCTAAGCTATACTACTGTTCGATAGGTGCACTTGCCTCAATCGTTGACATAGTTAGTTTCCAGGTGCGATCATTATAAATTTAAGACTCTAAAATCAACGATCAGCAATGGAAGTAGAGCTGACATCGTCGAAAGATCAGAAACTTTGCCTTTTCCAGAACAAAACTTAAATGAAAATATCCCTAGTACTAGTACACAATTTCAATGGGTTCGTCAGGATGTGGACGAATATATTTACGAATTATGATGTAGTAAGATTTTATGATTTTTTAAATATATGTAATATTATAATTTTAATATTGGTCATGTTATATAATTTAAGTATTTTATATGTACTATTATTGTTGTTATTTGTTACTAAAATTTCAACTATTTTATGTGTATTGCAGGAAAAATGCGTAGAAGAAGATTACGAAATTTAAGTATTGTCCAGAATACTCCAAATTCGAAAGAAGGAAATAGTGAACAGCAGACAACTATTGGATCTTCGAATGTACCGGAGACACTTGGCGAGCCTGCAAAATTTCAAAGTAATGTTAAGTTTATTTTACATGGGTGTTGACTTTTATTATTGCTCGTATTTCTCAATTTCAATATAATTGTAACACCCCTATCCCGTATCCGTCGCCGGATTAGGGTTAAAGGAGTTATCGGACAGATCAAAAACTTATTCAGACAATTCGTAATATAAATTATCAATAATAATAATTATGTCCCATGTGTCTTAACCGTGGTCGAGCCGGACTTGTTTCCACGGCCACCAAGCACGCCCGTGTACCTTGGCCGTGGTCGATCCTGACTAAACCACACGGCTACCAGGCACGTCCGTGTGCCAAGGCCATGTACACTTAGTTAGCTATTGACTTAGTCCCATGGTCACTAGGCACGCCCGTGTCCACAACTGTGTTGGCAAAATAGGCCATTTGCAAGGCCAAAACGCCACCCACCTTAGGGCCATACCTACAAGCAAATATCAATACAACTCATGCACATTTGGCTATCAAAAACATATCAAAATAACTATCCAAACTTTATATTCAAATCTAAATCCAATCATGCCAATTTACAAGACTAAAACTCATGTAAACACAAACATAATTCATCCATATACTTACCATAAACTTAACCATTTCATATGCTATCAAACCATACCAAAACTTACATCATATATCATATTCATTAATGCATATTACCAACACTTAACTAGCCAAATCACATGGCTAAGTTCACATCTCATTCTTAACCAAATATCTAGCCTATACATGCCATATCTAGCTATATACATTTCCAGAATGTACCAAAACAAGATGAGTAGTGTGATGACGATCCTCGACGGTTCCCGAGCCTTAAGTAGCTTTGATGATCTAAAAAAAACAGAACAACACACACAGAGTAAGCTTTCTAAAAGCTTAGTAAGCCATATACAAATAAACTTAGCATGAAAAGTTTATAATCATATAGAAACCTTGGCATAATTAATTCTCATAGCGAATTTATCACATATATTCTTTGGTCCATATACTAGGCCACATCTTGCCGCATTCATCAACTCAACAATCTCATATATACATAGCTCTTTTACACATATTTTCACATATCATTTCATCATTCCAACATACATAATCATCATAGTAAGTTCATTTAGATACTTACCTTTCATACACACTTAATGTACAAATCAACGTGCCTGAAATGGATTTACGATTCACATAACCATTTGTATCACAGACTTGCCCGTTGAACCGTTCAGAATCTAATAGGATACTCAGAAAACTCGAAATAGTCGTACAATGCTAACGTCCCAGACGAGGTCTTACATGTACTCAGATATTGATGCCACTGTCCCAGACAGGGTCTTACACGAACTAATACGATGCCAATGTCCCAGACATGGTCTTACACGTAAATCTCGTATCGATGCCAACATCTCAGACGTGGTCTTACACAAAATCTCAAATCAACGCCGACGTCTCAGACGTGGTCTTACATGATATCTCAAAACAGACACCTATGTCATGACATGGTTAATCCTATTTATTCCTAGATTCAAACGGGACTTTTCGGACATTATCAGCTTATCGTTTTGTTTGTAACTCGTATTTCACATACATTCCATCTCAATGGATATTTAATAATCATTCAAGTTCCACATATACACAAATAATTCAATGCTAACACATTTATTTGTATATCGACTTACCTCGAGTTCGGTTTAACGGAAATGGAAATGGCTACTCGGTTACTTTCGCTTTCCCTCGATCTAAGTCTGATTTCTTCGGTTCTTGATCTATACATATTCAAATTTAACCCTTTTATTTATTAACACATTCAATTCACTCACAATACACATATTTAGGGCAATTTGCAAATTAGCCCTCACATTTACATATTTTATCAAATTAGTCCATTTTTCTCAAAACATCAATTATACAAAATCATCATTTAATCATGCTTAGTTGAATGCTTATGAATATCATACAAGCCCATATTTTCCATCAAATTCACAATTTAGCCCCTCAAATTGCTATTTTCTTAATTTAACCCTAATTAGCTAAATTCATCAAAATTTCAAGAACAAAGCATGTTCATTTAACACATATCTTTCATTTAACACCTAAACTCATCACAAAGCTCACCATTACATCAATGGCACATTTCATGAACATCATCATTTCTTCAAATTATAATATGGGCTTGATAGTAGACTAAGCAACAATCTCAAAAACATAAAAATCATCAAAAATCATACTCAACACATACCTTAATTTGAATCAAAAGCTTGCCGAAAACCTAGCTTCTTTTTCTTTTCTTTGATATTTCGGCAATATGGGATGAGAATGGCTTTATTTAATGCATTTGTTTTATTATAATATCTTATAATATAAAAAAAATATAAACTTAACTTATAAAATAAACATATAAAAGCATAATATATACATGTTGTCGTCCACTAACCATAGTTTTGGCTTAATTGCCTCATAAAGTCTTCACCTTTTAAAAGCCATCACAAATAGGTACTGTTCATGAAACATGCTAATTTTACATTCAATGCAATTTAATCATTTGCTCAAATTAAACACACGAACGGACAAATTAGCTTACGGAAATTTAACACATGCTTAATCATATATCATAGACACAGAAAATAATATTAAAATATTATAGGGACTTGGATTTGTGGTCCCGAAACCACTGTTTCGACTAGGGCATAAACCTGACTGTTACAATAATAATATATTATTTTCCAGCTGAAAGTGGTGGGACGCGCAGAGGTCGAGGATGTACGCTACTTAAAGATTTATACGACTTAAATCCTGTCGAGCGTGTCAAAGTAAGTAGAAACAGTCATGGTCAGCCTGTTGGATCAGAAGCTCGACTTTTAACAGGCTATTTGGGCATTTAGCACGAAATGCCAATATGTTGTCCATCAACTACGAATCATGGCATCACATGCCTAATAGCAACAAAAATCAAGCTCTCGATAAAATTAAGGTAACAAAACGTGAATGTAATTTATAATACTTTGGATTAAGTTTTATTTATATTTACTTTCTAAACTTGTGTTTTTTAGGAGAGATTTGCTTTACAGGTCTCGGATGCCTATATCAAGAAGGCATTGGGTAAAAAATGGAGAGACCATAAAAGCACTTTGAAAAAAGATTATTTTAAGAAAGACATAAGCCTCGAAAAAAAATTACGAAATGTCCCGCCAGGAATGCTGAGGTACCAATAGGAAGATGCAGTTAGATTCTGGAATTCAAAGAAATGAGAGGTATTACGTAATTCCAAACTCTTATAAATTTTTCGGTTTATAGTATTTACTATATACGTAATAATAATTTCATTATGTAGGACCGTGAGCGAGTTGGAACAAGCGTGCAGCAAAAACAAAAATTCACGCACACCTACAGGTCGAGAAGTTTTGCTTGTGTAGCTGAGGCCCAGGTATTATGAATTTATTAATTTCACAAATATTAATGACTTTCTACTATTAAGTAATATTTTTACTACTATATTGTAGGAAGTCTCGTCTGGTCAAAAGTTGGGCGCCTTGACTTTTTGACATTACGCATAGGAAGAAAGATGGATCTCCGATGACATCCGGTTGGAGAAATTATGGTATATTTACTTAATAAAATTAGATTTATTATAAATATTTATAATGTTTAATTATAATGGTTTAATTCGTCTTTAGTAGTTTTAAATAATGTTAAGTTATGTTTCATTCCTTTTTATTATATATTTCGCTTTTTAACTCTTTAATTGATTTATAAGGAGAAACTAAAAGATAAGAAGATTTTAGTATGAAGCGATTGCTTCGATCGATAGTTCTGTTAATTTTGAGGACATTGATAACAAAATTATTAATGAAGTTTTGGGTCCCGAAAGGTATGGTCGGGTTCGATTTCAAGGATCCGTGTTAACTCGACCCAATATTTTGGATCCAAATTTCGCAAAGAATACATGTCTTCTGGGAGTCAAGCTCAAGCTGAAGTTCAGAGGTTAAGAGACCAGATAGCTCAGATGCAAGCTAGCACAGTTGAGCAAATTTCTCAACTTAGAGCGGAGGCAGCAGCGAAGGAGGTGGACGCAGCAGAATGAGGAGGCAGAGCGAGCGAGAAAAGTATGATGAACTCCAACACACTTCAGACTATGATGAAGATGTTCCAGCATCGCAAATGCCGCCATCTTAGACATTTGTTTTCTTGTAACTTTTAACATTATTGTAAGAAAATTTTGAATTATACTTCATTTATAATTTATATCATATATCTTTCATATAATTTTGTATCATTTAGATTTGCTGTTTTTGGTTGGATTTCATGCTATATTTGCTATTTTTGGTTGGATTTCATACAGGAAGGGTTGGATATTGGTGAAAAATGTATACTGCAAATCTGCCCAAATTAGCGGCGTTTTATAAAAAAGTGCCGCTAAAGACCACGACTTATAGCGGCGTTTTCTATAAAAGCATCGCTAAAGACCATGACCTTTAGCAGCGTCTTCTATAAAAGCGCAGCTAAAAGTCGTGGTCTTTAGCGTCATTTTCTAAAAGCGCCGCTAAAGACTAGGACTTTTAGCGGCGTTTTCCGTAAAAGCGCCGCTAAAGACCACGACCTTTAGCGGCGTTTTCTATAAAAGCGCCGCTAAAAGTCATGATCTTTAGCAGCATTTTTTTTCAAATAAACGCCACAAATTTTAGCGGCGTCTTTTGCGGCGCCAAGCGCCGCTAAAGGCAAAAAAAACGCCGCAAAAAATCTATTTTCCTGTAGTATTGAAAATAACAGTTTTCTAAAGCTCAAGCGATGAGTGGCAGGCTTATGACTAGTGAGGAATGATTTCAAAAGAGAGAGAGATAAAGAAAGGAATAGACAAAAGTGGTTGGTGTACATTTGTTACTTCTGCATGTGTGAATGAGTTTTTTTGGCTTTGTGGTTGTTTTTCTAGTGGTTCTTATTTATCAAACTTTCTATGATTTTTAAATGAGTTTTAACCAGAGTTATCTCACACTACTGCAGTAAATTTCTTCCTATATATTTTTGGGTTTATTTTTGTATGTGCATGCAAATGGTACATTCTTATACATGATCCATATTTTTAAGTAAAAACCTTTGTGAATTACATTGATGATTATACTTTTATTCATAATATACCTGTGGTATTATTAACATCATATAAAGGCCAATATGGATAGGTGGTGATGGAACCTTACTATCATAATTTTGTTTTTGGTATGTATGGCATCCTATTTGGATTTGGTCTACTCCATGAGGTAAAACTCTCTTGTTTCATTTGAAGTCACTGCTTTCTCAAGTTTCTACCTTAGACCTAGGAGTTGAAAGTCTAGTTCTCACGTGAAACTTTGTAATGTTCTGTAGTTTGTGATGTCTCTCTTAGTATCTTAAAATATTTCAGTGGTTATTAGTATTTTTTTTTTATCAATTTGATCATTACCCTTTAAAATTACATATTTTTTTTTAAAAAAATAAAAATTATTTGTTTCATATTTTAAATAAAAACATATAATAAATTTAAAAATTATAAATTTTTAAATAAAAATTATAAAAAAAATAAAAACTCTTTAAAAAATTAAAAATATAAATGGTTTAAAAAGCATAAAAATTCCAAAAATCAATGTTATTTAAACTAAACCCGACCATCCAGTCGAATCAAATGGATGAGAAATTGATTAGGGTATTGTTTGGCGAGAGATAAAAAACAGATTGACCTGGATTGGTTGAATCGAGCTAAAGAAATGGTTTGAACGATTTCGGACTAGTCTAACAAATTGATTTTCAGAACGACCAGTCCAATTGGTTTAAAGCAAATAAATTATTAAAAATAAAAATAAAAGTATCAAAAAAGAGTTTCAAATTAAAAATCATAAAAGTTTAAAAATATAATTTTAAAAAATTGAAAAAGATAAGAACTCTTTAAAGTTAAAAATTCCAAATTTCAATGTTATCTAAATTCGACCAAACCAATTAGATCAAGAATCGATTTCTATAATTTTTTAGATATTTTCTTTTTATTTTTAATAATTTATTTGCTTCGAACTGCTTAGATTTAGATAGGGAATCAATTGATCAGACTAGTTTGAAATCGATTTAACTATTGATTTAACTAGTTTATATCAGTTTACGAGCCATCTGGCGAATTAATACCCCAACTGGTTCCCAATCTAATTAGGTTGACTAACTGATCAAATTTAGTTTAGATAACACTGGCTTTTAGGATTTTTATGTTTTTATTTAAATTATAAAAAAATTTATATACTTTTAAAGAATAAAAATCAAATTATCAAAAAATTGTAAATATCAGAGCTAAAAAATTATTTCAACTACAAAACCGCAAAATTAAATAGAAAACTCAAAATTTTTAAATAAAATAAAAATATAAAAACTCATTATCTCAAAACTAAATTTTAAAATTTTCAAAAAAGAGTATAGTGAACTTCTACTTATTTAAACCTATACTATTCTAAAGTTATATCATTCACAAAAACTAAAAAGAGGTGGAATTTGATAACTTGAAAAGCTCAAGCACAGTTGAGGGGTATCCCACCCACGATTTAGAGCAAACTAGTGTTTATCTCTGCCTTAATTTACAAACAAATAAAGGTAAATCTGATCCCCCCATGGTCGTTTACTTGCTTCATAAAAATGGTGTCTGAAAATACAACTTAAACTTTAACCCTCCTACGCCCAACAAATCTAGCAGGACTAAACCGACTAAGATCAACAATGGTAGCACGTCCCTCAAGAACAAGCTCAGCCACAGCAGCACCTGTAGCTGGACCATTGAGTATCCCCCAACAACTGTGACCAGTTGCAACATAACACCCCTTCATCCCTGGAACTTCTCCTATTATCGGCACCCCATCGTCGGTGCATGGCAAGAAACAAGCTTGCTCTGCCTTCACTCGCGCTTCTCCTTCCCTCAGATGGCTCGAAACACTTTTACCCACTCTCTTTAGCATCGCTATTGATGCTGGGTTGCCTACTATTTGCTCTGGATCATCTGGCACCTCTTCCTCCGCTGACATCCCACATATATACACTTCCCCTACCATTCCAAATCACGCTTACTTATATAACTACAACTATCATAACATTGCTATGCAAATTTAAAAAAAAAAACAATTCACAGTCGTACTTACCATTTGGACGAGGGTAAACTTCGGGGTCCATGGCTTTGCCGCCCTGCAGATGAAAGCTAGGAAAGAGGGCATGGGGCGTTATGGCACCAGGGTCTTTCGGCTCCAAAACAATACTATGGGCCTTAAGCCCAGAAACTCTGAACATTGAAGCTAACATCTCAAACTTTCCAGTCCAAGGCCCAAGTGATAGAACGACCGAGTCCGACTCAATAACTCGTCCCCCTTCGAGTACAACCGATCCAACTCGCCCCTCCTCAACACGTAGCTGCTCCAGTTTCCCAATCACCACCTCAACACCATATTTCTCGACGGCTGTGTTTAACAGAGTTCTTGTGAATAATTGAGGATGTACTTGGGCTGTTGTTTGCGTCGTCCCGATTGTTCTAGGCAAACGTGTCGGCCCATCGACCCATGATGGGATCGTAGAGTCACCGGACGACTTGGAACCGGACGGAGAAGAAGGCCCTGATTCGGTTACTGTAATGCTAAGAGTGGTCAAGGGCCGATACCCGTACAAGTCGGGGCCGTTGAGTTCTTCGGAGAGTGAACGGTGGAGATTAAAGCTAGCACGCGCGAGTGATTCGACAGGACCACCGTCGCACCAGTCTAGGGCGAGGAACCCGCCTGCTTTTCCGGAAGCGGCACAAGCTACCGAAGATTTTTCAACGAGAGTGACGGCTGCGCCTTTCTTAGCAAGGAAATAAGCCGTGCAAACGCCGATTATGCCTCCCCCGCAGACCACCACGCGCTTTTTCGATTCAGGTTGTTGCCGGTCATCCATTGGTTGCGACGAAGACGATAAGCAGCGGATGGAAGTGGCGGTTATGACGAGGTCGGGGAGTGTTGGATATTTTCGGATTGGTCGGAAGAGCGAGGCTATGGATAGCGGCGATGCTGATGATATGACCGCCATGATATCTAACCGATTGCCTTTTGTAGGAAAGTTGTAGTTTGAGGACACGTGTTATTTAGAATCAATTTCTGGGCGTAACGGAGCTAGGAGGAATGTAACCAGTTTTCGTCGGACAAATGGAAATGGGTCGGATATTCTATAGTCGATTCCACAGTTCCATCAAAATGGGTTCAGTCCACTAAATCTGTAGCCCATGTAAGTTCCACTTTCTGGCCATCGGTGGCTTGCCCTAAAGCAAAAAATAATAATATCCAACAAAACAGCAAATTTTAGCATCTAATAGCCTTTTGGTCTAATTCCAAATATTTAGGTCTAATTATACTTTCACCTCATTTCAAATTTAATCATTTACGTATTTACTTATTTTACTCTTTTTGATTTAATAATTGAAATACAATTATTTTTATTAAAGTGAATTATATAATATTTCTAAAATAAAAATTTACTCACCCAACCAATATTACAGAAGGCCGAATAAGAAAATAAAAATATTAAATGTAGAGTTGTAAGGATTTCTATTTTGTTTAGAGAAACTCCAATTTAATAAAAATCTTTTGATACTATTACCAATTAGACTTTAATGATTGATTGATTTGATTACAACAGTTGTAACTTCAAAATTTCAAAAGTAGGAAAGAGTATAGGGATTAAAAGCAAAATTAGAGAGAAAGATTGGAATGTTGGTATGATTTATAAGGGATAATTAGGTAATTTAGTTCACAAACAGTGTAAATTCATTGGGGGGTGTTTTTTGTTGGATTCCATAATCAGAAACTTAAGATTCAAGTATGAGAAGGTAATGAAACTATGGGATGAGACTAATTCCACTTAATTAACATTAATTATGCAATTGTTGGCATATTTTCATGTAATAATCACTTTTTAATTATTTCAAATAATTGTAGGTCGAATGTGGGATTACAGTGAAAAATGACCTAACATATATCAACAACTATCTTTCTCATTCTAATCATCAGTCTATAACATTATTATCAATTCCGTCTTTAACACTTCAATTTTCTTTTTTAATTAAATAAACTTTCCTTTCACCCTCATTAAAAGTTGAATTATCATTTTAATTTATCTCCGCACCATCACATAGTTTCTACTTTTCCCTACATACACTACTTATTTTTTTAAATTTTTTTTATTATTTTAAAGTTTAATATAACATTTGGTATCTGAACTTAACATTTTTTTTCTAATTTGATACTTAAATTTTTTTTTTTCCAACTTGATACATAAACTTGTCGAATGTTATATAATTACTCCAACATACTACAATATTATTTTTTATGAGATAACAAAAATAATTAATATATGACCAACATGAGGCAAATGACATTGATTTTTTGTTTTGTATTTTAGATGTTCAATTATTTGTATTTTTTAAAATTTAACATAATGAAATTTTTTATTTTAGGTAAGCTCTTGTTTTCTTCTTTAATATCAATTCATTAAGCATAGTTCAAAATACAATTTTTTAACATGAACTTTCTTTGATATAGACGATATTTTTCTAGAACTGAAGACTTTGTAAAGATTATGCCATGTTTTAAGCATACGGTTCCTCTTGAGTCATTCCTATCATTAACGGTCAAAATATTCTCAACACCAATAAAAAGTAGAATTTGAGCATAATGTTTAGCAAAAAGAAGGAAACTTCAAATTTTATCATTTTTGCCATTAAATTCTATTTCATCTATCACCTGTGATTATACATTAGTTATTTTTGTCCTCTTATAAAAAAAAAAAAAAACTAACACCATCAATGTTTTAGGATAATTTGTACAACATTCGATAAGTTTAGGTACTAAATTAGATAATAATAAAAAACCTTAAATACTAAATTAATAAAAAAATACCAATATACTAAATTTGACTAAAAAATACTTAAATATGTTAAGAAAAAATTTAAAATACCAAATATTAAATCATCTTTTCATATCAAACAGTATATGCCATCCATCCTATTAATCTAAAAAAAAGGATAAATATTATTTGGTACCGATGTTCATGTTGGTTACACTGAAGTTATTGGAGTGAGGAGCCCAATGAAATTGAAGATTCGCACCCAGCCGACAAATTCCCTACTTTCTATCCAATTACCTCCGTCAATCTAAGATGCTTGGTGAAATTATTAGTTTTGTGACTACTCACAACCTCTGTTTTTCTGGGCAAACTAATTACTGCTTGGTTGCTACCTATTTGGGCTATAGTGATGACATATTCTTCATGCTTTTTCTTTTAATGCAAATATTATGAACCAATGTTTTTTAAGGTTGTGCTTTTATCATAAATTTGATCTTAGTTGGTTACAAGACAAAAGGGTAGATGTAAAATTCCATTTCTCCTTTTTTTTTTTTTTTTGTGGGCAACTTGATGATGGTAGGCAGTAGGAGTAGCCTTGTGGAGTCAATTAGGGTCCCATAGCCACCCCCTGTTTATTTCCACCGTCTCAACCTCACATCATTCAACAATAAATTGGAACATTATAAATAAATTAATCCACTTCAGTGGTTAATACGTCATTATTTGAGATTCAGAAAACTTTGAAAATTTAAGTTATAAGTAAATGCGTTGGTTTTTTTTTTCTGAATTTATTTTAATTAATTAATTTGGTACTTGTAATAATTAATTATGTTAAAATCATTGTAACTTCAAGATAGGATAGTCGTAGGTCAATATCAAACCCGGGTAAATTTAAAAAAAAATAATAACAAAGTGTTCAAATAGCAATAAAAAAATTACCCAGCAGCCACAAGCAAACAAGGAACCCTAACAAATAAATATAAACCCTAGATTCCTGAATGACAAATGAAGAAGTGCAAAATCTTTCCTTTATTCACAATCACAAACCCAACAACTGCAAGCTCCCACCCATACCATCTAATAATCTTTTCTTTGTTTGGTTGTGTAGAAAATTCAAAAAGGGAAAGTGAATCTGATAGGAAGTAAGTTTTGTTGATCTGGCTTAATGGAATTGGATTAGGGGATAAAATATTGACATTGACATAAGGGCTAAGTTTGATCCCCAATTGCTATTGTGGTGGTCAAAAGAAACTGAAATTTCCGCTATGGCATAGGAAGAGTGTGGACAAAATGGAATTATTTATAGTAAAACTTGGCTGTTTAAATGATTTGGTTTGAAGACAACGGCATTTGAAACTACAGAGGTGGACGATTTTGACATTTCTAAACTATTGAAATCAACTTTCAAAGTCACTACTTTAGACCTTACTCCCAAAATTTCCTTGTAACGTACCCAGTTTTTGTCAAATTCACCAGCTTTACTAAGGAAACCCATCATCATTTCAATATTAATTCTGGTGATAATTATATTAAATCTTGATTCATTTCGAAATTTAATTAAATCAAACCCTTAAATAAAATAAAACTCTTTTAATACTCTTTTTTTATCCATAAGACTCCAACCTCAAATCTTAAAAAACTGTTATCACTATTATGAACCAATATGCTGTTAAAAAGGACAATGACCCCTAACCTAACCAGGGGCCGAGTGGCTCCACCACATTGACAAAAAGCCTTATTATTGGGGGCCTAATGTCTCGAATCCGTTGATGATGATGAAACATTGAAACCCCCTTATTTTTGTTCCCTAACCAAAGTTCTTCAGATATATTTGTTTTCTTTTGGGTTTTCAACAGATCATTGAAGGGCAAATCATTGAGAATTTTAACACGAACATGAAGATATTCCACACAATATTTTTTTCCCTCTAGTTGGATGGAAAAGGATTAGCCCCCTACTATTAACCCCTTTTTCTTTTGTATCGGTTTCGTCCATAATAGTTCATCATCGACTATGGCACTAATGAATTTTAAACCAAAGGGAGCGAACATAATCAAGTTTCAATTGGAAGTAAAGAAGGGGGAGAGGATGAAATTGAATAAGAAGTAATCATATTCACAACTAAATTAAATAAAATCCCAAGGTTAGCACTTTGGTTTGCATAATATATCCATACAAAATATTAGTAAATCATTGTGTTGAAATTAAAAAGCTTTATGAAAAGAAAAAAAGGGGAAAGGAAATGGCTGCGCCCACCACAACAAAAATTTCAGAAGATGGATGCATGCATTATGTTGTGGAAATGATTAATTAACCTTGTTCCTAAATGTTATACTTAATTAATGCCATACAACTATAAAGTTGTACTTAATTTAATGTCAAAAAATCTCCAATGTCATTATCACTTCAAACATTTATCATTTTATACTTTAATTTAACATTTAACTCCATAATTACTTTACACTCTTTCTCTTTTACCTTTTTTTTTTTTTTAAATATGTCACTTTGTTATACTTATGAAATTAAATATTTTATTGACATTATTATCTGAGGTAGGCTATTCTAAATATATATATATATATAGTAAGTTAGGCCACAACCCAATTAAAAAAATCATGTTGAGATTTAAATATGATGGAACATATAATAAAATATTTTTAAAAAATAAAAAATACTTTTAGGTTGATCCAACAATACTAATGTCTATTTTGGGGAAGGTATAAAGCATATAAAATAAATAAATGAATAATACTATCATGAAAGTAAATAACTAATATATCTTATCCAAAACAAACTTTATTAACTCCTATATTGACGAAATCAAATCAGACAAACTTATTCTTCAATAGATACCATGCAAAATAAAATTCACATCTTGAAATAATTATAAAAACATTGGGTTGGATCCTAAACAAAAATTGAAATTAAGTAAAAGCAGTTTAAGGTCCCAGGCTTTCCATTCCAACACTCATGTTGAAAATTCGTACACAAAAAAAACAAAGTAATTATATGTTATTAAATTATGGAATTCCCATTTTAGTCGTTCAGTTATGCAAATTGTAGGCATAATTTAATCTGTGTCACATCTTACCTAACATATTCAAGCCTTAATCCTTTTTTTTTTTTTTTAAATAATGGTAAGGGAATAAAGTTAGTAAGGCTGAAATCAAAATTAGTGCTATAAAATTTTACTTGGTGTTGGGGGGATATGGTCAGACTAAGAAATCACGTGGGTGGTGGATACATGGAAGAATCCATACATCCTTTAGCTTAAGCAACATAAAATGCAGTCGTTAAGTTTAATTATAGGAACAGCATTATTAAATCAATGTGGAAAGGTTACTTAGGAAGAGGGTGATTCCAACTTGGCCTAAAAATTAAAAGCATATAGGAAGAGAAATCAGGCACGTTGTCACATTTCTTATTCCAAATGACATCTCGTCGAGACTTAACCATTAAGAATTTCCAAAAGCTACGTCGTTTTGCTTTTATTCTTCTTTCTATCCTATCGTATCGGATGGAATACCATAAGTAGATAAATAAATAAATAATATAGGGCAGAAAATGAATGGTACTATGGCTGCATACGACTTACGATAGCCGGAATCATGGGACAGTGAAGGGATCATCCCCTTAACCATAATCAAAAGATGCTGTCTTTTTCGATTAACTAAAAAAACTAAATATTTTTTACGACCATAAATTTCTCATAAACAACCAAAAAGAATTAATGCGTTATAGCTGGCAACACTCTCCTTCCTCATCACTTATCTCATTGACGGTTCAAAAGGAGACAGCAACTATGTTTTCTTGCTTCTCTTCACACTAATTTGCCATTTAGATTTTTTTTATATAATTTTTATCTTTAACAAACTTTTAAGTTATTTGAATTGTCAAATAAGTTAATAAACTTTAATTATCTTTAACAATTTGATTAACAAATGTTACTTTACATTAATTATAGTAATAAAAAAAGTACATTATTTAAAAAAAATTATAAATTAAACGCATAAAATTATATTTAAAGCATGTATTGGCAAATAATTAGTATTAATATATACTATTATAAAGATTGTGATAAGTTAATCATTTGGGGATAAATTTATCTAAATTATCATAATTAATAAGTAGAATTGAAAATGACATTTAAAAAATATTTTTTATTTTTAAAATTTTAAATATAATTATTTTTTGAAAAATAATAGTATTACTTTAAAAACTATTGTGTTGGGGGAACGTAATAAAATGTAGTTATAGTAAAAGTTATGAGATGATGAGAAAAGAAAAGAAAAAAAAAAAAAAAAGGAGATGGGGTCCATTGAGGTTCAACAAACCTAATGACGTGGCGAGAAAACAAGGGGGTATAAGAAGCAGATATGACGTATAGAGCTGAGGTGTCAGAGGGTGAACAATCAATTTCCGCTTGGTTTAGTAACGTGTAGGGCGTTAGAGAGAGGCAGGTGTGTTTGGCCTTTGGTTTATGTTTTTTTTTTCATTACAACTGTCATTTTTGTCTGGTTGCGGTGACGGAAGTTTGTGGACGCGGTTTCCCTTATTTTGCCCCCACGTTTTCCATGTGCTCATCGGAAGAAGAGATATGTGCGAGGGACGATTAGCAGAATGGTTGGACGGTCCATAATAATTTTCGACTGCCTTCCAAGTTTTTAGTTATTTATTTCACGTGAATCTTGTGAACTCTCAAACTTCTTGGATCATTGTCTTGAACCTCACATTTTCAATGTAAAAATAAATAAAACCAAGTTACATTGTAGTGTGTAGATTATTATTATTATTTCAAGAATAAACTCCAAATCACTGAAGAAAATCAGTGGCAAGGAAATGTGTTGAAATTTTAAATATATTTCTTTTTACGATATTTTTAAACTCGAATTATTTTAATCTCAAAAGTTTAGGAAAAAAATAATTAGTTAATTGCGATATTGTAATAATTTAAGTTTATTTACTTTTAATTAATTAATGGTTAGATATTTATAAATTGTAATTATTTAGCTTAACTTTTATCAAATTAAAATTCAGGTACTACTTTGTATTAGTATTGAACTAAATTGCTAATAAAAATTATAAATTCTATAAAAGAAACTTTGGAAAACTTAAAAGAGATCCACTTATTTAAAGAAATTAAAATAGCATTTATATAATATGATTAGTTTAGATAGAAAGAAAAGGGAAATGAATGATAAAAGGGGGCGGGTGGCTTGGCTTGTAAATTGGCATGTTATCCAAACCCCATCTCCTGCTTTAAATTAATTTTGAAATTGACATGTAGAGAATGATTTTATATTATATTAAATGAAAAAGGCAAGGATTTCAAACTTAAACTGCTCCATCAATGAATGTCCCAACTCTGAATTCAGTGCATTCCAGTCCATCCACAACTCATCAAACCTATGCTTTCCTCATTCAGGGATGGATTTCTTATTTCTTTTAACTAATGCTTCAATTTTATTATACACCCATTTGTTACCTCAGTTTTTTCATTGCAACACAAAACCCATTTTATATTTTGAGTCCAAACACTTCCATTAACGTTATTACATCCAATGAATCAAGTGTCAATGGTTTAACCATAAATAATATATTAAACTAATTTTTTTAATGTGTTGTAGAGATTAAGAACAAAAATAAGATACATTGGTAGATCTGCTCTTCCTTTACAGCCATATGATTGGGACAACATATTTCCGGATAGAAATATTCAATGCAACAATCCAGAATTGGTTGGCATTATATGTGCATGGATTCTAGCTTATTTGGATGACATGGAGTTCCATACTTATCAGATTTTAAAAATTATTGCCGTCAATAATTTTCTTATTTTTTTATTTTCAAAAAAAAAAATGCATTTCCTTTTCACTCTTTATTTCAATTGAATGGACCGACCGTATCTATAGTTTTAACAATCCAAGATTTTTTTAGACAAGTAAATGTATAGAAAAAAATAAACAACAGATTCACATTCAATGAATATGCACACAATATCACGTGACATTGCATAATACTGCCCGTACAGAAATTCTTTATACTCCGATACGGTCCATACGTAACGTACGTTTCTCACAATTACAATAATGCCCTCCTACGTTAATTGTTCTGATATTTTGGAGCTTGCCAAGTCGCACGTGTGCCTCGTCTTGGTGGGGGGTTCATGCTTCTATAGATTTAACTTTGCACATGTGATTTCTTTTTTAGAAAAATATCTTAATAAAGAAATAGATTTTTAAGGGAAAAAAAATTGTTTGCCTGACAGCTGTCCCATCTAACGGTTAGAAAACTGAAAGTACAATCTCCCGTATCGCTTTTACTTTCTTTTTTTTATAATTTCTATCATTATAGTGTAAATTCAAGTGTTTTACTTTGTATTATGATTTGGGTTTTTTTTTTTTACCTATATATTATAAAATTAAAAAAATTTATTAAAATAAAATGTTAAAAAAATTATGTACTAAAATGGTACATCCAAACAGGTAGAGGGTAGTGCATAGGCGATACCACCCTAGAATTCTGACAAATTTGACTGAAAACAGGAAAAATATTTTAATAGTGGTACAAAATTAATAGGCGGCACCACTTTGTCCAAAATGGTATATACGCAATATTTTATACGGAAGGGGTATGGTGGGTATGGTGCCTATCTGATAGGCGGCACTGGTTACCCCTATCTGATAGGCGGCACCAGTCCCATTTTCCCCTCCTTCCCTATCTGGCTCAATTCTAGTATTAGTTAAAAAAAAAATAGCAAAATATAAGGAAGAAGAAAGGGAGAAGAGCAGGGGCGAAGCCAGAAAAATATTTTAGGGGGGCGGATGAAATTCTAATTTTTTACAGTTTATATCTTTATAATTTGTAAAGGACTAAATCGAATTTTTATAATTTTAGGGGGGCAAAGTGTAATTTTACCTTTATTAATTTAAAAATTTTAAAAAAATTTAAGGGCCTAATTTGCAATTTTACATTTTAGGGGGTAGGGCCATGCCACTTTTCAGCTACACCACTGAAGAAGAGAAGAAAGAAAGAAAAGAGAAGAAAGAAAATGTAATTTTATTTTTATTGTTATTTTCAAATAGAATAGATTATGATAAGAAAAAATTATTTTATTACTATTATATAGTTTGTTTAGTGTTATTTTTATGTTTTGTTTTAAAGTTATTTTGTTTATTGTGATTTGTTAGTAAGATTTGTATTTAGATTAATTATTTGTTTAAGGTTTATTTGATTTGTTAGGTTATGAATGTTATGTTTTAAATTTTTTTAATATATTTGAAAATTTTTTATGTTAGTAACTATTATAAAGTAATTGTTAGTTAGTGATAACAACAACAAAAAATAGATAAATACTGAAAATATTTCTGTCATATATATTGTTAGAAATGACAATAAATTTGATATTGTTAGAAATGGTCTATTTTTATTCATTAAATTTTTTATGTAAGTATTTTTATGTTGTTCGAAAATTGTTTTGAGAATTTTTGTTTATTTTTTAACAGATTGAGTATTGAAGATGGATAATCAGTTTTTCGTATGCGTTTATTTCGATGGAATCATCTTGATAACAACCGTTGGATGTATATTTGAATGTCGCCAACAAATAGCAATGAGATTTAAAAGAAATGTCACGTTCGATGGTGTGAAGGAAAGGATTAGCGCAAAAATTGTTATATGTTGTGGGAGAAGGATCTCGAAACTTTTCTACAAGTTTCCAGTTTCGACAGATCCCATCAAATTCACCGAAATGGAACTTGTAGACGATGAAGGCGTGGAGACAATTATCGCTATTTATTGTGGGAATCAGAGTGACCAAAATGCACCGATTCAATTATTTGCTGAGTTAGCTGGTGTGGAGCCAACTGAAGATCTCACTGCATTAGGTGTAGAACATGGAGCTCAAGAACCGTGTATGATGGCTCCAATATCGTACGTTTGAAGTGTCAAACATATTATCACTTGCATAACGATATGTCTTTTTGTTATTTTCACATATTACTCACAAAAGAATCAATTAATAGATTTAATTACTGTCATTCACATTAAAACTAAAATTTTGAAATTAAAAAAAATATAGCCATTAAGAATGATCCGATTGGTGAATTAGACTAAATCTATAACTTTAGGCATAATACAAGACTAATACATATTTTAAATCAAACAAATTTAACTGTTACCATTGGGTTAGGACAAAATTTTCAAAATTTGAAAAGTGCAAAGATTAAAATTAATTATACGAATTTTAATTAAATTATAGTATTTATTATTATTTTTATACTTGGCCAATGGCTAATTGGCAAAGGCAAGGAGTGCGTGTTTAATGTTAGATCGATAATAACGCAACAAACACTTATTCAAGCAACCAATTTTCATTGCAGCCTTTTATAACTCCTCTTAAAGATGCTTTTGCGTGATGTTTGCTTATTGCTCGGTCTAATATTAATAACCTAGAATTCCTTTATGACCATTTGCTATAGAGACCAAACTTGTCACCTTTACACTCTTTGCCTAGGACCAACTTCATGCAACAAATTGATCAGTACCAACTGACTCCCGGTTAAAAGTAAATGCATTCTTGGCTTTTCAAAGTCTCTATTGCAAAAAAAAAAAAAAAAATCTCTCAATTAAAGTCATCGAATAAAAGGTCATACTCATTAGCAACATTATTTTCCAACCATGGACTCAATGGTCACTACAGCAAAATAGACTTTTAGCGGCGTTTTTAGTGGCGTTTTAGAGAAAAACGCCGCAAATATTATACATTAGCGGCGTTTGACGGAAAACACCGCAAAAAAATGAGCAATAGCGACGTTTATTACCAAAACGCCGCTAAAAAGGATATATAGAGGTCTGAGCAATAGCGTCGCTTTTGAAAAAACGCCGCTAAAGGTCTGAGAAATAGCGGCGCTTTCGAAAAAACGGCGCTAAAGGTCTGAGCAATAGCGGCGCTTTCGAAAAAACGCCGCTAAAGGTCTGAGGATTAGCGGCGCTTTCGAAAAAACGCCACTAAAGGTTTGAGGATTAGCGGCGCTTTTGAAAAAACGCCGCTAAAGGTCTGAGCATTAGCGGCGCTTTTGAAAAAACGCCGCTAAAGGTCTGAGCATTAAAGGTATGAGCATTAGCGACGCTTTTGAAAAAACGCCGCAAAGATGTTAACCAATACGACGACGTTTTGTGGTTGAGAAACAAAATTATTTAGTAAATTGAAAATGTTATTTAAATTTCCTGAAATATTGAAAGAATATATATTATTCAAAATTTATCTAAATAATTAAGGGTTTAGTGGTTTGTATGGGCTGACTAGGGTTTTCGAGTTCAAAGATTTCAAGATTTAGTGTACTTTATCAGTTTATGGTTTACGGTTAGTCTTAGGATTAGGGTTATGGCTAGAGTTTATGAGTTTATGGGTTTGTGGGTGTATAGTTTAAGGTTCACGGGTTTAGGGTTTAGGGTTTATCGAATGAAGACAAAATATCAAATTTGATTTAATCATTAAAAAATTATAAAAATATATGCTATAAAATGGTGAGATTGCAATTTTTACTTACAAATTAATTTCAGCCCCTAACAAAATCTGAATGTGCATCTGTTTATCCTTAAACCCTAAACCTTAAACCTTAAACAGTCTAAACCTTAAACTATAAGCCATAGATCTAGATTCTAAACCCTAAATCATAGCTCTAAACACTCGACCATAAACCCCTAAACTACAAACACTAAACCATTAACCATTAAACACTAACCTTAAACGCCGCTAAATGTTGAGCAACAATTCTATTTTCATTTAGGGTAATCGACACTCATTTCGATTTTATTCGATTTAATTTTCATTTTTTCTTATTTTTGTTTTGAATTTAATTTTATTTTGCTATTTGAAATTAACTGACTTAATTATGAAAAGTACGTTACAAATTGATAACTAAACCCTTAAGAAGTTTTGCTTTATCGAAACCCTTAAACCCTAGTAATGTTAATTAAAATACAATTTATTTTTAATTGAATATATAAAATATAAATATTTTATCTTAATTAAAATATAAATTATATTGATTAAAATATAAATTATTTTTAATCAAAAAAATAATGACACTTAGAAAAAATTTGAAAGTAAAAACATAGAAAAATATTTGTTAAAAATGAAAAAAAAATATTAAATAATTTCTTATATAATCGTAAAAGAGATAGTTTTAATTTTAAAACATTGAATTAATTCTCATGATAATTTAGGGTTTATGGCTTAATTTAGGGTATATAGTTTATGGATTAATCTTTATAGTTTAGGGTCTGGCGGGTTTATGTTTTAGGGTTTAGAGTTTAGGATTTAAGATTAAGGGTTAGGTTAGGGTTTAGGCCGGGTTTATAGTTTAGTTTTTATTATTTTAGAGTTATGGGGTTTTGGGTTTAGTGCTTAAACCATATCGAATAATAAAGTTAGAGTCTTAGTGTTTAGGGATTTAAGTATTAGGGATTTTGATAAAATAGATAAAAATCATATTATTTTAGGGTTTAGGTAAGCAATTAGATTATTTCTTTAATTACTTCTGCAATGTAATATATATATGAGTTAAGGTGTATAATTTAGGATTTTAATATTTAGGTATGAGAAATTAAATTATAAAACTGTACAAATTAAACATATTGTTAGAAACAAAACAAAATTAATTTAAAGGAATCTAATTAATAATTAAACTAAAAAAAATATTAATATTGAAGGTATTAGCGGCGTTTTTGAGCAAAAACGCCGCAAACACATTACTAAACAAAACGACGCCGTTTACTTGGGGCTCTAGCGGCGCTAGACATAAAAACGCCACAAATGAGTAGTATTAGTGGCGTTTTTTTCGAAAACGTCGCAAAAAAAATTAATTTTAATTGAAACGGTGCCATTTTCTATAGACTGTTAGTGGCTCTTTCTATTAAACGACGTAAATAAAAGAACCATTGAAACGACGTCGTTTTTAGGGGATTTTAGTGGCGCTTTTTAAAAATGCCACAAAAGGGCAATTTTTTTTAATAAAACGTCACCGTTTTTTCTTTCGCAATTTTCTTTCTGTCGTTTTAACAAAACGAGCCATGCTGAAAATCCCTAATTTCTCTAATTTCTCCCCCCAAAACAGCAGAAGGAATCCCCCAAAACCCGATTAAGAAGAAACCCATCTCTCGCTCATCTCGTCTTTGGTCTCCGTGTCCCTCTCTCTCTCTGTCCCCCCGGGTTTAATTTTTAGTTTGAATCAGCTTTTTCTTTTTTATTGCTTTTGTTTTCGTGTATTAGATTTGTAATTATGAAGCATTCTCCAATTCCTGCCAAAAATATAGTTTCAGGTCAAGAAACGGAGAATTTTCTTCGTTAAGTTATTATCATGTCGATTTCCGTGCAATTGTTGTTGGAATAATTTTGTGGGTCTCCTCTGTTTATATTGATGTCAAAGTCCTCCTACCCCAATTTGATTTGTTTGATTTTGTATTTAATTTCATTGATTGCTTTTGGAATGAAATAGTTTGATTAATTGATGTGTTTTCTGGATGATTCTGTATGCAGAGGTTTAGGTCCTTGGGGTCCAAAGATTGTACACAAATATACGGCTACTAGGTTTAATCCTAAAGATTCAAATTGAGTTTATATCACAGAGGAGCAGAATAAACTTCTGACAGGTTAGATAAGATATTTATTGGGGCATTACCTCGGGTGCCTCTTCTAAAAAGGTTTGGTTACACTGCTTGATATTTATTGGGGCCATTGCATTGGCTAATACATGCGTATTTATATTGATTTCTCAGATAGACCTTTGAAAATACTATTTCGCATTATCCTCACATTGACTTGAAAACATACTCTAGAATGAAAAATATGTATATCTCTTGTTGCACTTGGTACATTTCTGTAGATCCACAATAAAGAAGCAGATATCGTTAACAACCATGAATTTATCTGGTGAATTATATAATGAGAAAAAAATAAAATAAAATAAAAAGAGAGTAATGACCTTGTAATGTTCATAAAGCTTCACTCTGGTGTAAAATGCCAGTGAATAGGCATACCTTCATTGCTAGCAGAGGATTATGAAAATTTCAAGATTTTAAGCTGACTGATATAAGAGGTTCATTCATAAGTGCATGGCATCTAATCAAAACTAGGAGAACACACTTTTCAAAATTTGATGCTGACTAATTTAAGAGCCATATAATATGAACGACTAGCTTGTATCTAGCAACAAGAGATGAGTTCAGGTTTTTGGAAGACACTACTAAGTTTCATTTCTTTTTTCTATCTTTTTTCTGTGAATAGTGCATCTGAATGGAAAGTGCCAACAACATTTATATACGGGATCAAGATTGGATGAACTATCAAGGAGCCCAAGACACTACTAAGGTTTGTTCATACACACCAGACATAAGAAGTCAACAGACATTGTGCATTTTTCCATGTAAAATGGTAATAATAACCAATTTTTATTCTCCCATTATGCTTTAAATGTCTTTTATCTCTTTTTTTTTTTTGTATAAATATTTTTCCATTTTGTGAATATATATCCCTTTTTGTTGCAAATTGATCAATTTAAATGCTGTAAATTGAAGTTTTAAATCGTTGGAATTGAAGTATTTAATCATTGAATCAAGTGTTAAAGTCTTTGCAGAGGTATACCATCAGTGCATCAGTAATTTGAACTGCTTTATTTGTTGTATATTGAGATGTTTTATTACTGTAATTGAGGTCTAAAAATGTTGTTAATTGTGGTGTTTAAATTGCTGCAAATTATTTGCTAATCTGAAAGCTCAAATATTGTCTTCACAGGTAATTTTGAAAGTGAGTAGAATTAAAGAGGACTTAGATTGACTACCGAATTGACTATTTTTCTTTCAGTCAAAGAATGTGAGTATTAGTTTTTAGTAAATAGCATTTTGTAATTAATCAATAGCATTTGTTAATTCATATGTTGTTTGTATTTCGATTCTTCGCTTCCCTCATCTCCCCGCAAATCGTTGGATTGGATTTGGTGGTAATAACTTAACAGGTATAAAATCATTATTATTGTTATTTATATTCATTTTACTGATTTATTATCCTACTGCTCCTGCAACTGTTGGATTGGATTTGCTGTCTAAATTGTTGTTTATTATCATGCTTGGTTGGTATATATGCTGTTTGTTCTATTGCTGTCCAAAAAAAAAAAAAGATTCAAAGTATATAGGTTGGAAACCTAACGTGTTGCCTTATATCTCACTGTAAGATATAACGGATTCTCCCCTGGTGTAACAATGCCAAGTATGACGAATCTTAAAAAATTTCTGTCCAAATTTCTGTCCAAATTGCTGTTTATTATCCTTCTTGGTTGGTATATATGTTGTTTGTTCTATTGCTGTCCAAGAAAAAAGATTCAAAGTATATAGGCTGGAAACCTAACGGGTTGCCTTATATCTCACTGTAAGATATAACGGATCCTCCCCAGGTGTAACAATGCCACGTATAAACAACCTCCAAATTGCTATCTAATCATGCCGCTTAGATTTTTTCAAGCTCCCGTGTATTATTTTTTAAAATTTAAGGTACGGTACGATATAAAGAATAACATAAACAAAATATAAAAGTTAATTGTTAAAATATGTTATAAATTTTTTATATTTTAAATTTAATTCTTGTACTTTTTTTTGTTAAATTTATTGTTGTGAAATTTAAAAATGTAAAAATTACGTTTCTGATTAACTTTAATTTAACAAAAAAATAATAATAATATTTTCAATGTTTTCCAAAATGGTAATAATATTTTGTTATCAGTATAATAATAATATTGATCATTATTTAAATATGTTTTATTATAAAAAAATAAATTATTTTTTAAAAAAAGTAATTTAAAAACTTTTTAAATTTAAAAACTTATAAATATGTTGTTATAAATATAATAATATAGATCATTATTTAAATATGTTTTAATATAGAAAAAAAATTCTTTTTTTAAAAGAAGTAAGTTAAAAACTTTTTAAATTTAACAACATCACAACAAATTTCAATTATAAATAAACATATAATAACATTTTCCAGCCTACCTCAAACGAAAAACTAAAACCAATTAAGATTTAAAAAAAACCTACAATGTAATGCATGCCATATATGTTCACACATCAACTGATTCTCGATTTGAAATTTTAATTTAACTTACATAATACATAATACATAACTTACATAAAATTATTTAACTTACATAATACATAACTTACATAACTTGCATAGCTTTCATCAAATTATTTAACTTACATAACTTACATAACTTACATAATACATAACTTACATAATACTTGTATAGATAAAAAAAAAAAGATTCAAAGTATATAGGCTGGAAACCTAACGGGTTGCCTTATATCTCATTGTTAGATATAATGAATCCTCCCTAGGTGTAACAATGCCACGTATGATGAATCTTAAAGAATACATAGCTTACTTAATTTTAAGATCAAATTTCATAACTTACATAATTTTAAGATCAAATTTCATAACTTACATAAGTTTAAGATCAAACTTCATAATTGACATAATACATAACTTACAATGCCATGTATGATGAATCTTAAAAAAAATTTTGTTTTAAAAATCAAATTCTTGTCAATTAACAATTTAGCCATGTAATTTATTGTCAACTTTAGACTTCAACAACTACGAAATGGATAGGACTTGGATGAATTTGTCAAGGGTAAGCAATGGCTATCGAAATGGAGTAGAAACTTTTCTGAATTTCGCATTTCAAAATGCAAGCCAAGAGAATATGATTCTTTGCCCGTGTAAGAAGTGTTGCAATATCAATTGGCATTATCGTGAAGTTGTCTACGAACATCTAGTTGTTGATGGCTTTGTGCTGGGGTACAAAAATGGATTTTTCATGGAGAGTGTACATCCAAAGGGAGCATCTTCATCGATGAATCTGGGTTATCCTCATAGTGCTTACAATCAGAATGTTAGAGATGATAACATGGAAGGCATGTTGCGGGATGCTTTTAATATGCGCAGTTATGGTTTCGGGTCATTTCCACCTGACTTGGGTGCAACCGATGATTATAATTTTGGTGGAAATACTTTCACCGAAGGGGGAAGAAGTGTACCTGATGAACAGCCAAATGAAGAAGCGGCGAGGTTCTACACGTTACTTGGTGAAATGAATGAAGAAGCGTATGAGGATCAAAATTTTCTAAACTGTCTCTTTACAGTATTCGTCTTTTCACTTGAAATGTTTGGGAGGGTGGACCGGAAACTCTTTGACAATGCTGTTAGAGTTTTTGAGAGAAATGTTCCGTTTATAAAATCCTCAATCTTCCAAAGACATGAAGAAACCGATCAAAGATTTGGGCCTTGGCTACAACAAAATTCATAGTTGCCCAAATGATCGCATGTTGTATTAGAGGCGGCCGTGAAAACCAACAATCTTTGTCATGTATGCGGTCAATCCGTTGGACGAATAGCAATACAGAGGATGGTAACGAAGATGAAAATGATGCACAGTCAAGGAAGATACCAGTTAAGGTTTTGCGGTATTTTCCACTAATACCAAGGCTTCAAAGGCTTTTCATGTCGTCGAAGACAAATAGAGTCAATGACGTGGCACCATGATGGACGAACCGATGATGGATTGTTAAGGCATCCTGCAGATTCTTTAGCTTGGAAATCATTTGACTCCAAATTTTCAAGCTTTGCAAGCGATCCTCGGAGTGTGAGGCTTGGGCTAGCATCTGATGGATTTAACCCGTTCAAAATCATGAGCACTGCGTACAGTACTTGGCCTGTGGTGCTTGTTCCTTACAATTTGCCTCCATGGGTTTGCATGAAACAATCATCATTCATCTTATCTATGATTATCCCTAGAGAGAAAGGACCCGGAAATGATATTGACATATATTTGCATCCACTTATTGATGAGTTAAAACAACTGTGGGCTGGTGTTGAGACATACGATGTACTGAGAATGGAGAACTTCAATTTACGTGCAACATTGATGTGGACTATTAATGACTTCCCGGCCTATGCCAATCTGTCTGGTTGGAGTACCAAGGGACGTTATGCTTGTCCTTGGCTTGTCTTTGCAAAACATGTTCGCAATGATTATATAATGGGAGAAGTTCTCTTACATGGGGCATCGTCGGTGGTTCTTAAAAAAATAGATTTAGATTTCAGAGTACTCACTTTGTGATGCTTGAAAGAGTTCGAGAAGCTCCTCCGCAGACCGGTGGATCTGAAATATTGTTTATGTTGAAAGATATGAATTTCATTTATGGGAAGATGAATCAACCGCCCAACACGCAGAGAAATAGAAGATCAAGGGATGAATCTGATGATGAATCGATGAAGAAGATGATCCTAATGAGGCGGACTTGTGGAAAAAAAGAAGTATTTTTTTTGAGTTGTCTTATTGGGAGCATCAGATTTTACGACATAATCTTAATGTCATGCACATTGAGAAAAATGTCTGTGAGAACATCATTGGGACTATTTTGAATGTCGATGGAAAATTGAAAGACAATCTTCAAAGTCGACTTGATTTAGTCCATATGGGAATTCGGCGTGAGCTTCATCCCGAAGCACTTCCGAATATGAAATATCGGTTGCCGCCTGCTATTTTCTCAATGTCGAAGACGGAGAAAGAAGTGTTCTGTATGGTGTTGAAGGATATAAAGGTCCCGGATGCGTATGCATCAAATATATCCCGATGTGTGAGTCTTAAAGATCGAAGACTATATGGCTTAAAATCGCATTACTATCACATCTTGATGCAAGACTTATTGCCAGTTGCTATGCGGTGTTGTATGTCGAAAAAGGTGACGTCTTGTGTAATTGAGCTGTCCAATATAATGAAAGGCATTTGTGGCAAAGTTTTGGATGTTCAAGAACTTGAGACACTACAAGATCGAGCCGCATTGACTTTATGCAATCTGGAGAAGATCTTCCCGCCTTCCTTCTTCACAATTATGGTGCACTTGTTAATTAATCTCCCTCGTGAAGTAATACTTGGTGGACCCGTTTTCTATCGATGTATGTATCCCATAGATAGGTCTTACTTTATTTGCAAATTATTCCTCCATTCACCTCAATGCCTTTAGTTGCAACTTTTGATAATGTTGTATATCGTGTGTTGTAGCCCAAATTTTGCCCGTCAAAACCCAATATCCCAACAAAACCAAAATCGGGGCACATTTTACAAAGACCCAATTCAACCTACCCAGACCCAAAAATTAAAACCCAACAGGCCCAACTACCCAATAGTCAAACTAGGGTTTCGTAAAAGTCGAAACCCCAGCCTTCAAGATCCGCCCACCGCCGCCAATAACTCGCCTCCCACGCCGCCCGACGCCACCGCCACCGCTTCTTCCCACTTGCACCGCCACTCACCTGTAAGGCATTAAAACGAAGTGACAGAAAGCAAAGAAAAAGTTGTAAAAAAATGGCTATAGAAGCCTGTAAAAATTGCTTTGTAAGGGGTCTTTTTTTTGGATCAATAGGAAAAACGGATATTCAAACAAAAAAGAAAACGATCTGAAATACCAAAAGAACAGAGTTTCTACAGTAGACTTTCAAATACAATAGAGGCATCGAAAACACTAAGAAAACACCAAAATCGAAAAGACAGAGGCAAGTAGGTGATTTTTTTTATTCGAAATATATTTTATTTTTATTTTTCTTTTTCTTTTTTTTTCTTTCCTTCGACGCATATATATATCACTATTATAAAATAAAAAAAATACAAATTTTACCCTTTTCTGAACTTTCGGCCACCGCTCGCGATGGTCGGCGACGGCGGCGCGTGGTGGTCCGAGCGCCGGAAGCCCCCCGGACTTAGGCTCCTACAGAGAAAACAGAGAAGGATGATTAGTTTTTTTTTTCAAATGAACAGATGGAATGAATTTTTTTTCAAAGATTTTGGCCTTAAATAGCCCTTCGAAACGACGTCGTTTTGGGGCTGGCCTTTAACCCCCAAAACGACGTCGTTTCACCTTACCCGGCCCGGATCCGACCCGTACCCTAAGAGGATCCGCGTGTTTTTAAGCCAAAGGGGAAATTGCGTGACTGGTCCTTCCGCATTTTTTGCTTTTAAAATCGAGTTTTTAATTATTGCAATACTGGCCCAAAGATTTCACACGGTTTGCGACTCGGTCCCCGTCAAGCGCAAGCGTTTAACTTACCTGGAAAAATTACCTTTTGGTCCCCACCTTTTCGCGCGCGTGTTATTTAGCCCCAAACCTCTGTTTTATTTACAATTTTACACTAAACTTCCGTTTTTTATGCAAGTTAACCCATTTTTCGATTATTTTACAATTTTTACCACTTTTACTCTTATTTAATATTTTTATTTTTATTGATTATTTTATTATTATTATTATTATTTATTATTTCCAGTATATTTCACTACTATTTGTTTATTATTATTTATTGCGTGTGCTATTATTTTATTTTTTATTACTAATATCATTATTTTATTTATTAATATTTATTTTGTTTTCATTATTATTATTATCTATTTTTATTATTATCGTTATTATCGCAATTATTATACTATTATTTTTTCATATTTATGTATATATATCTATTCGTTTTTACTCATTATTTTTTATATATCATCATTATCATCACTAGTATTATTATTATATTTATTACATTATTAATGTATCTTTATATGTATATTGTTATTACTATCATTTTATTTTTCTTTTCTTTAAAATTATTACTCTTATTTTACTCCCATTATTATTATTATTTATTATTATTGTTATTATTATCATGTTAGTATTATTATTTCATCATTATTCCTATTACGGTTAATATACGTAATACTTTCAATATATTATCCTTACTTACACGTATATATGTATGTGTCTTTCATTATTCTTTTCACGTGTAACATCTCATCATTTGTCGCATGCCGATCTTTCTCGATACATCGGGTTTTTAAAAATAAGCCAATATTTCCGTATTAGCAATTCGGAGAATCGAGCCCTAACTTACTGGGTTCTCGATTTTTCTCGTTCAAGCTAAACAACGGAAGATCCCTTTAAAACCGCAAATTTAAATTTTAAATCGACATTCCGTATTAGCAATTCGAGTGAATTGAGCCCTAACTTACTGGGTTCCGGTTTCTGCTCGTTTGAAGCTAAACAACGGGATATCCTTTTGAAATCGCAATTTAAATTTTAAACAAAACACTTAATCTTGGATATTCGAAATGTTACGCCTAACTTACTGGACTCGACATCTAGATACTTGGATAAGTTTTTTCTATTAAAATAGAGGCAATATTCCTAATTTGGACCTTCGAGAAAACGAGCCCTAACTTACGGGTTTTGATTTCTCGTTTGACAAATGACGGAAGATCCTCTTCAAATGTAAAACTAAGTTTTAAAAGCGAGCTTAGTTTCGAGTCTAAAGTATTGCGCCTAACTTACTGGACATGATGCTTTATCTCTTCGAAAATAAGAGAGCCTTAACGTCCCTTCCAATTCCTTCAAGTTTTAGAAATAAAAAGTATCTATTTCCAAATCATTTCAAAGTTTTCAACATTAGGACATCGATCAATCAATTTGGTACCAATTTCGGGCGTGTCGAGGGTGCTAATCCTTCCTCGCACGTAATAGACTTCCGAACCCATTTTTCTCAACTTTTCGTAGACCAAAAGTATCGTTTTAATAAACCGAGACGTTTTATTAAAACAAAGGTGATCCGATCACACCCAAATAAAGATCGGTGGCGACTCCCTTCCTTTTCATTTTAAAAAAATCGAGTCGATCGCGTCGTTTACTGTTTTATCAAAAAATGGTTTCGACAGCTTGGCGACTCCACTGGGGACAAGTTCGTTGAGAGTCAGGCCATAGATTGATTGATCCTTGTCCTTTTGATTAAAATAGGAAAATGGTTTCGGAATTCATGTTTCTTTAAATGCACTTTCAAATGTTATATTGGATCTCTTGAATACTTTGGCATTGCATTGCATGACCATTGTGGTCACACCTTAAGTGGGAGCGAAGCTATGCCTTCGTGAGGTTTTCACCTCCGCATGGGCTAGTGGATCGCTTTCGGGATACATCCGCACCTATGTCTTCGTGAAGTTTTCACTTCCGCATGGCCATAGGAAATGTATTCCCGAACCGAACTCGATCCGTATGAGCCTATAATGGGTGAGGATCGAGAATCTGCTGGTTCGGTACTTCAACTTTAGAACTCAACCACACGTAAAGAGCCTAAGAACCCACCCCGGGCCGAACTATGCTAGACCTTAGTAGTTACCCGGATAGGTGTTTGTTTATTTCACTTGCTTTATATTCCATGGTACTAACTTTTTGTGTTTTATTCTTTTTGTGCATATCATTTCATATTTTAAGAGGCATCGATTCACGATCGGTTTAAGTTAGAAAGTCAAGTTATGGAAAGTGAATTCCTTGATAAAGTGGAAGACAATGCGATCGCCCGCACATGGTCGAAACAAAGCCAATTAGAAAAAGGGACAACTTAGTGAGAGGATATGTGTCGGAATTACGTGATTTCACCAATATCAGTGTCACGCAGAATGAACTCCAGGAGTTGAAAGAAATATGGACCCAATGGGATGACGAGGCAAAGCAGTTGTTCTATAGTACCTACGGCGATCTACCATACTTGCTTGATTTCAAAATAGATAAGCATCTATTCCGAGCAATGACTCAGTTTTGGAATGCCGCTTTTAGCTGTTTCTCTTTCGGGAAAGTAGATTTGGTTCCCACGGTAGAGGAGTACACGACCTTGCTACGTTGTCCGAGAATTCAAGTTGATAAAGCTTATTCCAAAGCAGTTAATGGCCCGACTTTTGCGAAGAATTTGATGAATATCTCGGGAACGAGCGAACAATGGGTCTCAGCTAGAATGCAGAAAAAAGGCGAGGGTAAATGCGTACCTTGGATATGTTTGAGGGACCTGATCCTAACACATCCCGATGCAACGAAAAAGATTGACGTCTTGGCCTTGTGTATTTACGGTTTGGTGATCTTCCCAAAAGCTCTAAGACACATTGATGAAGCAGTTATTGATCTATTCGACGGATTAGACAAAGGGGTCACGCCTGTTCCTGCCATCTTGGCCGAAACGTTCAGATCCTTGACTGCATGTCGGAGAATGGGTGAGGGCAGGTTTATTGGATGTGCGCAGTTGTTATTGGCCTGGTTCCATAGTCACTTCTGGAAAGTGAAGAAAGCATCTTATCGATTTTTGTCGGAGAATTACTCCCCGTTGGACGAGATAGTAGCTATGCCTAGGAAAGAAGACGTGTCCGAAGAAAACTGGATAGCACTCCTTCAAAACCTTCAAGAAGACGACATCAAGTGGAAGGCTCATTGGATGATTTCCGACAAGATCCTTTATCGTTGTGGAAGCTTTGACTGGGTTCCTCTACTAGGAATTTGGGGTGCCGCTGCATATGCCCCTTTTGCTTTGGTCCTAAGACAAGTATGGTTCAAGACAGTTTCAGACTGACGACCTACGGGTGGCTCGGTCACGAGTTCTCATACGAAGGGGGGAGCTATAAGAAAAAGGTTAAGGAGATCTCTAATGCATGGAATCGGATTCATAGAATGAAAAGATTATCCGCAGGCCCGATGACGACCCCGGAGTACAGTGAATGGAGGACTAAGAGGATCAATGATAACATCCCCGAGCCAAATCCAGAAGGCGCCCGGTCAAGAGAGAAATATTTGCGAGTAGTCCCATCAGAACTGGAAATCGTGAAACGAGATTTTGAAAGGATGAGTTCGAAACTCGAAAGAAAGATAGAGAGACTGGAAGAAGAGAAGATGCTCCTCAAGTTAGACGTATATGGACAAAAGTCGGAAGCTAAAAAACTAAGAAAGGAGAAAGGGAAAATAGAGGAAGATCGAGATGATCTGAAGACGGAATATAAGAAGATGCGTCTGACAATGAAAAACGCCAGATTAGGAAAAACTCCGAGCAATGGCAACGCGAGATCCGAGAGGAAAGAGCCAAAGCTAGCAGTTGGGAGAAAAAGTTCCAGGAATTCCAAAAAAAAAACAGGTTCCGAGAAAAGACATTGCAGAAAGCCAAAAAGAAAAGAAAGGGCTAAAAGCTAGGGTGGCTGAGCTTGGACGGTCCCTGCATCACTACCGAAGTTGCAACTCGGAAAGCGAACTGAAATTAAGTCTAAATAAAATCGAGGAAATGAAAGGCAAGATTGAAGAGTTACTGATCCAACATTACACGGCCATGAGCTCGAATTGAGATTTTGGAAGCAAGAGAAGGGAATTGGGAGGAGGAACTTCACCATTCCCGTAATCGAGTTAGAGATCGAGACTACCCCATGGGTAAAGCGATAGTTCAGATTCGAGAAGTGGCTGATCACCTGCAGACCCTGGCGTCACAAGCTGAGATCTTAAGCGTGAAATACGAGCTACAGGCAAATCGTAGTCAAGAGCTGACCTCTTTACTTAGGAAGATCAAAACTCTGGGCTTAAAGGCGAAAGCATATTTGTAATCTGTTTTATGTAAAGGGCTTTGCCTTCTAATAAAGTTTTCTAAAATAAAGTTGATCAGAATCGATGTCTTCTTCTTGCATTCATGCATTTGCATTACATCACATTACATGCATTTAAGTTTATAAAAAAAGGGGCCTAATTAGCTAAAATTATCGAGAGAGAAAAAAAAAAAGTGAAAAGAGAAAATGCAGGAAGCGGAACATCACTACTTTAACACGCGCTAAAACCAGAAAATGGATCAAAAGTTTGAACAATTCCAGAAAGAAATGCAGGAACAAATGCAAGAGCAAATGTTAAAACTCCAACAGGAAATGAGGGACCAAATGTTGGAAGCCCAAAGAGACATGATGGCCCAAATGGCCCAAATAATGAACGGGGCAATGGATAAGGGGAAAGGTCCTATGCCGCCAATCGAAGAGGATAGTGATGGCGTCCCCGGGATTTACCCGTCGCACGCGAGAACACAACTGAGGAATATCTCTAAAGGCCACCTGGTTCAATCGGACCCAAAGAGGCGCGAATGACATTAGACCTCCCGTGAGCTATCACGTAGGCTCGAGATCCCACTGGCGATAGCCCGACCAACCTCAAGTTGTGCACGATCTAGATGCAGAGAGAAAATGGGGTCGAATAGAATCCTCAAGACAAGCTGGAGGATCGTTGCAAATGGTGGAGGAAAAATTCAAAGCTACCGGAAAGTATCGATCATCATCGTGGATCGACGCAAAGATTTAAGTCTAGTTCCCGATTTGATGCGCCCCATAAGTTTAAAATGCCCGAATTCGAAAAATATAGTGGGGCTAGTCGCGTGAGGCCCACATCACCATGTTCTCGCAGCGAATGGTCGCTACGTGAGCAATGATCAACTCTTAATCCACTTTGTTTCCAAGAAAGTTTAGTGGCGCAGCAGCCTAGATGGTATAACCACTTAGTCGGGCTAACATTAGTTCTTGGAGAGATTTGGCTCAAACATTTACGAAGCATTACACCCACGTCACGGACATGGCACCGGGACAGCAATACTTTGCAAGGTATGGAGAAAAGACAAAATGAAAGTTTCAGACAGTATGCGCAAAGGTGGAGAGAGGTCGCCATGCAGGTCCAACCACCCCTCTTAGAAAAAGAGACTACCATGCTCTTCATTAACACCATGAAGGCCCCTTTCATAACACATATGATAGGGAGTACGACTAAGAGCTTTGCCGACATAGTAATGGCAGGGGAGATGATTGAACATGCCATACGGGGTGGCAAGATCGAGGCAGGAGAAAGTACTAGGAGGGCCACTCCTAAGAAGAAAGACGGTGAAGTAAATAACGTGAGTACATACAATAAGGGGTACTCGAAGGCGATCACAGTTAATCAGCCAAAGGCAGTTACGACTAGACAACAAGGATCGGTAAGACAGGAATCGGGAACCGCATCGAATCTCGAAAAGATTCAATTCACGCCAATTCCAATAACGCATAAGGAGCTATACGATTTTGTTCAACGAGCACATCGTGTCCCCGTTCTATTTGCAACCACTGCAACCCCATACCCTAAGTGGTATGACTCTAACGCTCATCGATTACCATACGAGGTGGCGGGGCATTCGATGAGAATTGCCTCGCCTTTAAAAGGGTAGTCGAGAGGCTAATAAAAATGGAGGTTATAACACTCGACGATATGGTAAAAAAGGGGAACCCACTACCCAATCACGAAGATAGAGGTGTAAACGCGATTGGTGAGGCAGTGGTGAGGAAGATCAATAAGGATGTCACGGAAGTGAAAACCCCATTGCGAATAATCTGGAGGGAGATGGCGAAAAGAGAATTGGTAGATTCAGATCCTGCGGAAAACGGGAGGCATATGAAGAATTACTGCGAACTCCATAAGAGGAAGGGGCATGAGATTCAAGAATGTGCCGAGTTTAGAATTTTGGTGCAAGGCCTTATGGACGACAAAGAACTGGAGTTTTATGAAGGAGTAGAGGAAGAGAACATTTGTGCGACCGAGGAAGAACTGACAAAGCCTGAAGTCAATTACCCGAGAATCATCATCTCGCGAAACATGGAAGGCGGGGTACAGGGAAGGCCGAGGATTATAATTCAGAAACCTACTCCTTTTCCCTACAAAGACAGTAAAAAGGTACCCTGAAACTACAATTGTAATGTGACGATACCAAGGGCGGAAAGCTCCACTAGCATTTCTGAGGAAGTTAAGAATGAAGGATCCTATACGCGTAGTGAAAAGCGTTACGATCCTGAAAATAAAGGAGCGAAACAAGCAAGTGAAGCAAGACTCAGATTGGGAGGAAAAAGAACCCAAGCCCTTATCAATGAACCCGTAAAAGAGGAAGAGGCCAAAGAATTTTTAAAATTTTTGAAACACAGCGAATATAGCGTGGTGGAACAACTGCACAGACAACCAGCCCGTATCTCTGTGTTAGCCCTACTTCTAAGCTCAGAAGTGCACCGCGAAGCATTGATGAAAGTACTAAATGAGACCTATGTTACTAAGGATATATCCGTCAACAAGTTGGACCGTCTGGTTAGTAACATAAGCGCGGACAATTTCATCTACTTCAGCGATGACGAAATCCCACCCGGAGGCATGGGATCAACGAATGCCTTACACATAACTACCCGCTGTAAAGGATACACTCTGCCAAGCGTGCTAATAGATAATGGGTCAGCGTTAAATGTCCTACCACTGGCTACACTCAAGAGGTTGCCAATAGACAGTTCTCACATGAAGGCATGCCAGAACATAGTGAGAGCGTTTGACGGCACGGAAAGAAGAGTGATGGGGAGAATAGACATACCTTTATTGATCGGGCTAACACTTACGAAGTGGACTTCTGGTCATGGATATCAAGCCCTCTTACAATCGCATCGGAGGACATGGATTCACTCGGCGGAGCCGCACTTCATCGCTACACTAGAAACCGAAATTGGTAATGAAAAATCGTGGTAACTATAAACGCCAAGAAGAAGATATCATAGCGACCGCTACCAATGAAGCGCCATATCTAGAAAGCGAATGAGGAGGCCATCGAATGTTCCTTCCGATCCTTAGAATTGTGAACGCGACATTCATCTCGGAAGGAAATGAAGTTCCGATGCCCAAGCTATCCAAGACCACCGTGATGGGATTACAAATGACGATGGGAAAGGAGCCCTACCCGGAAGAGGGTTGGGCAAATATCTCCAAGGAAAGTCCGGACCCGATCATCAAGGAGAAAAGAGACCGCTTTGGTTTAGGTTTCAAACCAGATGCTAAACAAATGAAGAAGGAAATAGAAAAGAAGCAAGAAATGAGAAGGGCCCGGCTGAATGGAGAGGACGTTAAGTGGGAACCGATGATATTCCCCCACATATCTCACACCTTCGTATCAGGAGGAATGATTTACCCGTGAAAAGAATCTCCTAGAGATGAATATCCTCACATCAATGCTATACATGATGAGGAGACTAATCAAGGAAATCTGTCGGGCATTCGCCCGTATGAACCTGGAAGCACTTTAGACAATTGGACTGCAAAGGAATTTCCTGTAGTTTTTAGAGATTATACAGAGTAATATTCGGAACACACTTGTTGTTTTTAAGCCTAGAAACAATGAGATTTCTTTTATGAAATAGGCTCATGTTTGGACATTTTGTTTTAATGAAATACATCTTCAATTCTACTAAACATTCTCTCATTTTACATTTTTTATTATTTATCCTTTGTCTCATTCATATCATGTGAATAGTTGTCCTCAAATTCATTTGTTCTTTGTACACCCTTTGACACCCATCACAGGTCTCTAGACATCAATGATGTGAGCAACGATACTACAGATTCAGAAGTCTGCTTTGAGCAAAACATGTGTTCAGAGGAATCTCAGGATTTTGAAAATGACACAGAATGCGACTTGCCTCCAGATTTGTTGAGAATGGTAGAGCAAGAAGAAAAACAGATCCTACCCCATAAAGAGTCGGTAGAAATGGTGAACCTAGGAGAGGGGCAAGAAGTGAAGATTGGAGCCCGTATTACTGCAGAAACCAAGCGGAACCTTATCAAATTACTCCATGAATTCAAGGATGTGTTCGCGTAGTCGTACCAAGATATGCCCGGACTAAGTACTGATATCGTAGTACACCGATTGCCCATAAGAGAAGAATGCAAGCCAGTCCAACAGAAGCTCCGAAGAATGAGACCGGACGTCTTGTTAAAAATAAAAGAAGAAGTCGAGAAACAATTTAACGCTGGGTTCTTGCAAGTAGTTAAATACTCAGATTGGGTAGCTAATATTGTCTCGGTCCCCAAGAAAGATGGGAAAGTACGGATGTGCATAGACTACAGAGACCTGAACAAGGCCAGCCCGAAGGACAATTTCCCGTTGCCTCACATCGACACCTTGGTAGACAATACAGCAGGCTATTCATTGTTCTCCTTCATGGATGGTTTCTCGGGATACAACCAAATAAAGATGCATCCTGAGGACATGGACAAGACAAATATTTATAACCATGTGGGGAACATTTTGCTACAAGGTAATGCCATTTGGGCTAAAAAATGCGGGGGCGACATATCAGAGAGCCATGGTAACCTTATTCCATAACATGATGCACAGGGAAATTGAGGTTTACGTCGACGATATGATCGCCAAGTCCCGAATCGAAAAGAACATGTGCAGTCTTGAGAAAATTGTTCTTGAGGCCGAGAAAATTCCAGAAAGCTTAACCCGTCAAAGTGTACCTTCTGAGCTCGGTCCGGAAGTTGCTCTGATTCATAGTCGTGAAAAATAGATTGAGGTTGACCGGATAAAGCCAAATCCATACAAGAATTACCTCCACCACGTACCTAAAAAGAAGTTAGAGGTTTCTTAGGAAGGCTAAATTACATCGCCCGGTTCATTTCACAACTGACCGAGAGATGTGACCCCATATTCCGTCTCCTCAAGAAACACAACCTGCACGTGGGATGAAGAATGCCAGAAGACCTTCGAAAAGGTAAAACAATACCTGTCCCATGCCCCAGTACTAACGCCGCCTCAACCGGACAAGCCATTAATCCTTTACTTGACGGTGCTTGATAATTCGATGGGATGTGTCTTTGGGTCGACATGATGAGTCGGGGAAGAAAGAAAAGGCAATATACTACCTTAGTAAAAAATTTACTGAATGTGAAACGAGGTACCCGCCAATCAAGAAATTGTGCTGTGCCTTGATTTGGACAACTTGGAGATTGAGGCAGTATATGCTGTATCACACGACATGGCTCATCTCGAGGCTAGATCTTCTTAAATATATGATGGAGTCTACCACCTTAAATGGAAGGATAGCCAGATGGCAGATTCTGCTTTCTAAATTCAGCATCGTCTATGTGAACCAAAAGGCGGTAAAAGGGAGTGCAATAGCAGACTTTCGAGCCAGTAGAGCCCTTGAAGACTATGAGCCTTTGGACTTTGATTTCCCTCACGAAGATTTGATGTACGTGGCAGACGCTGGAGAAGGTGCCACTAAAAACCATCCCTGGAAACTAAATTTTAACGGGGCATCAAACGCAGTGGGCAATGGAATTAGGCGATTCGATATCCCCAAAAGGAGACTATTATCCATTTACTTGCAAACCGGATTTCGATTGCACTAATAATATGGTGAATATGAAGCTTGCATCATGGGTCTTCGCGCCGCTTATCGAACGCAAAATCGAAATATTAGAAGTATATGGAGATTCTGCCTTGGTAATCTATCAACTAAAAGGGGAATGGGAAACCAGGGATCCAAAGCTGGTCATCTACAAAAGACTGGCCCAAGATTTGATCAGAGAGTTCGACGATGTCACTTTCCGTTATTTACCCAGAGACGAAAACCAGATGGCTGATGCTCTGGCCACCTTAGCCTCCATGGTCCGAATAAGCGAAAATGAGGATATGAAACCCATACAAATGAGCATTCATCGGACCCGACCCATTGCTACGATGTCGGGAGGAAGAAAAAACTGGCCCACCATGGTACCACGATATACTGCGGTACATGAAGAATCGCGAGTACCCAGACCAAGCGACTGAGAATGATAAAAGGACGTTGAGAAGACTAGCCTGTGACTACGTCCTGGACGGAGAGGTCTTATACAATAAAAGGATAGATCAAGTGCTGCTGAGATGTGTAGATGCCACCGAAGCTAAGTTAATCCTAGAAGAAGTCCATGAAGGCGTCTGTGGAACTCACGCCAATGGTTTCACGATGGCCAGACAAATAATGAGGTTTGGATATTATTGGTCCACCATGGAAGAAGATTGTATCAACTATGCCAAGAAATGCCATAAATGCCAGATTTATGGAGACAAGATTCATGTGCCCCCGTCACCTTTGCATGTTATGACTTCTCCATGGTCATTTTCCATGTGGGGCATGGATGTCATTGGCCCAATCTCTCCGAAAGCTTCGAATGGGCATCGGTTCATCTTTGTGGTTATCGACTACTTCACAAAATGGGTAGAGGCTGCTTCGTATGCTAATGTCACTAAATCAGCGGTTAATCGGTTTTTGAAAAAGGAGATCATTTGTCGATACGGAATGCCTGAGAGGATCATATCAGATAATGCACTGAACCTAAACAACAGCACGATAGCAGGGGTTTGCAGCCAATTCAACATCAAACACCACAATTCGTCGCCATATCGTCCAAAGATGAATGGGGCAGTGGAAGCAACCAACAAAAACATCAAGAGGATAGTGGGGAAGATGACCGAGACCTATAGAGATTGGCATGAGAAGTTACCATTTGCACTCTATGCTTATCGGACATTAGTCAGAACCTCTACCGGGGCAACACCTTTTTCGTTGGTCTATGAGATGGAAGTAGTCCTTCCTATTGAAGTAGAAATATCTTCTCTTCGAGTTTTGTCAGAAATAAAGCTGGATGAAGCTGAGTGGATCTAGGCTCGATATGATCAGTTGAATTTAATTGAAGAAAAGAGATTGAGGGCTATTCGTCACGGTCAGATGCACCAAAAACGAATGATGCGAGCTTATGAAAAAAAAGTTCGCCCAAGAGAATTCCATGAGGGGGACCTTGTGCTGAAAAAGATCCTTCTCATACAAAAAGATTACAGAGGAAAATGGATGCCGAATTGGGAAGGACCATATGTGGTGAAGAAAGCTTTCTCGGGAGGCGCACTGATTCTGACTGAAATAGACGGGAAAAGCTTACCCAATCCCGTGAACTCAGATTTGGTTAAAAAGTACATTGCTTGAAACGGAGAGGCTAAGGTGAAAACCCGCAAAGGGCACTTTGAGACTTCAAAAAAAAAAATAGAGAGGCCAAGGTGAAAACCCGCAGAGGCGCGCTTGGGCCAAAGGGCTTTTGAGTTGAAAACCCGGTGCATGGCTCGAATTTTGAATAGACACGTGGCGATCTTGCAGCGCTAGAATCAACAGAAGAGGAAGCACGTTGCATATTGGGGCATCAACAAAGTACTTTGAGTCTTCTGAACACATGCTAAAGCTCAAAGCAGCCTTCATGAAACTTGTATAGAAGCCCAATCGGCGGTGTCTAGGGCATTTGATTTATGTCATGATCATTTTCACTATTATTGGATTCTTTTTCGCAAAAAAAGGATATGTTCCCAATCAAATCGTTGATAATTCATTTTAACTCTCTTTGAAGTCAACCTATTGTTACCCATCATTCATAAACATGTTGCATTGAAATAATAATTGATGAACTGATAATTTCACAAAAGAAAGTTCTACGTATTACTTTGGGAATCTCTAAGATAAAACAAGAAACTGAAACAGGACAATTGTTTAGAATTTTTACGTACATAGATTAAAGACATTGGAGAAAGAGGGGTCTTAATGGAAATTATTTCTTCAAACTTCCTCGCCCAATTCAGTAATCGTGGCAGGGTGAATAATATTACCTAGTCACCCAGGAAAGGTGACAGGCCAATTTTCGACAAGGAAAGATTCAAAAACCCTAAATCGCTGTGGAACGAATCCAAAAACAAACCAAATCAGGTACTCTTCGAGTAGGAGTTGTGATTCCCGGGGAAGACAGTTAGAAGTCAATGCAAACCCGTGTCCCGAAGCCTAAAGGAAAGGGGCCTTGAAATTTCCACAGGGGCAAGTCATTCATACGAAAACGGTTACTGCAAGAGAAACGAAGATGAAACTTTGACGGATAAATAGATGATAACACCTCAAATGGGAAATCACACTCATAACATTCTGACTCATCATACTCATGGCATCCTAATCATTGGGCATAAGCATGTACTCATTCTACAGGTTATGTCCTCAAAATGACACTATGGCAGAACCGATTAAAGAATAGCAGATCCTGTCTCCCTGAGTTTGCAGTGGAGCAGATCAAAGATAGCAGATTTGACCTTCTTGAAGTTGCAGGAAACAGATCGAAGACATCAGTCTAGTGATCCCTGAGTTTGCAGGGATCAGATTGAAAATAGCAGATTTGACCTTCCGAAGTTGCGGAAGCGGATCGAAGACATCGAGTCTAGTGATCCCCGAGTTTGCGGGGATCGATTGAAAATAGCGATTTGACCTTCCCGAAGTTGCGGAAGCAGATCGAAGACATCAGTCTAGTGATCCCTGAGTTTGTAGTAGAGGTGGGCATGGGCCGGGCGGCCCGGCCCGGCCCGAAGGCCCTCCCGAAATGTGGGAGGGTTTGGGCAAAAATATAGGCCCAAAAATGGGCATAGACAAAAAAATAAGGCCCATTTAAAAAATGGGCTGCTCTGTAGTAGGCATTTTTGGCCCGGCCCACTGCCCGACCGATTCATTAAAGGAAAAAAACTATTTTTAATATTATTTTCTTATTGTTTTTCTCCTTATTTTGCTACCATTTTACTATTATGTTTCTATTATTTTATTGTTATTGTTTAGATATTATATAAAACTTATTTTATTGTTAATTTTGTTATTATTTTAAAGACATTTGTTAATTTTGTTATTATTTTAGAGGCATTTGCTTGTTAAGTTGCATCTATTTTAGTGTTATTTAAGTCTACATATTTTTAAAATTTATTTTTAATTTGTTGAAAAATATTTATTTTGATTTTTAATATTTTTGATGTATTATATATATTTAAAAAGTATATAAAATAATATAAAAATTAATACAGGATGGAAATTGGGCAGGTTTTAGCATTTTTATATGGGCGGGCTTGGGCAAAACTTTAGACCCATTTTTGGGCCCGCTACCCCAGCCCAATGGACGGGCCTAAATTTTTAGTTTGGCCCGGCCCAAACCCGGCTCGGCCCGGCCCATGCCCACCTCTAGTTTGCAGGGATCAGATTGAAAATAGCAAATTTGACCTTCCTGAAGTTGCAGGAAGCAGATCGAAGACATCAGTCTAGTGATCCACGAGTTTATAGGGATCGATTGAAAATAGCGATTTGACCTTCCCGGTTACAGAGAGCGGTCGAAGACATCGATCCCGTGATCCTTGAGTTTGCGAGGATCAGATTGAAAATAGCAGATTTGACCTTCTTGAAGTTACGAGAAAGCGGATCGAAGACATCGACCGCGTGATCCCCGAGTTTGCGAGGATCGATTGAAGATAGCGATTTGACCTTCCCGAAGTTGCGAGAAGCGATCGAAGACATCGATCTAGTGGTCCCCGAGTTTGCGGGGATCGATTGAAGATAGCGGATTTGACGTTCCCGAAGTTGCGAGAAGCGGTCGAAGACATCGATCGGGTGATCCCTAAGTTTGTAGGGATCAGATTGAGGTTAACAGACTTGGCAATTCCTGATGTTGCAGGAGCAAATCGAAGGGAGCGGATTAAAAATGAAGAATCCTATGCCTTTGAAGTTGTAGCGATAGAGTGGACCAAAGCGACAAGATACGGTGGACAGGAATGAAGCTACCTATGGAAGAGCACCCAAGAAGTCAAGACTCAACAAGACCGGGCAAAATTGGTCTTTTGGAAGTCTTTGCTCCATTCCCGTTACACGACAATGAGCAAAGATGGGCAGCTGTTGTAGCCCAAATTTTGCCCGTCAAAACCCAATAGCCCAACAAAACCAAAATCGGGGCCCATTTTACAAAGACCTAATTCAACCTACCCAGACCCAAAAATTAAAACCCAACAGGCCCAACTACCCAATAGTCAAACTAGGGTTTCAGAAAAGCTGAAACCCTAGCCTTCGGCACACCTGCCCACTGCCGCCAACTGCTCCACGCCAGTCTGACACCACCGGCCACCGTCCTTTCCACTTGCACCGCCACTCACCTGCAAGGCATTAAAACGAAGTGACAGAAAGCAAAGAAAAAGTTGTAAAAAAATGGCTATAAAAGCTTGTAAAAATTGCTTTGTAAGGGGTCTTTTTTTTGGATCAATAGGAAAAACGGAGATTCAAACAAAAAAGAAAACAGATCTGAAATACCAAAAGAACAGAGTTTCTACAGTAGACTTTCAAATAGAATAGAGGCATCGAAAACACTAAAAAAACACCAAAATCGAAAAGACAGAGGCAAATAGGTGATTTTTTTTATTCGAAATATATTTTATTTTTATTTTTCTTTTTCTTTTTTTTTCTTTCCTTCGACGCATATATATATCACTATTATAAAATAAAAAAAATACAAATTTTACCCTTTTCTGAACTTTCGGCCACCGCTCATGGTGGTATTCGGCACAACGCGGCGTGGTGGTCCGGAAATACTAAGCCCCTGGACTTAGGCTCCTGCAGAGAAAACAAAGAAGGAGGATTAGTTTTTTTTTTCAAATGAACAGATGGAATGAATTTTTTTTCAAAGATTTTGGCCTTAAATAGCCCTTGAAACGACGTCGTTTGGGGTGGCCTTTAACCCCAAAACGACGCGCCGTTTCACCTTACCCGGCCGGATCCGACCAGCACCTAAGAGGATCCGCGTGTTTTTAAGCCAAAGGGGAAATTGCGTGGATCGTCCTTCCGCATTTTTGCTTTTAAAATCGAGTTTTTAATTATTGCAATCATCGCCCAAAGATTTCACACGGTTTGCGACTCGGTCCCCAAGCAAACGCCGCGTTTAACTTACCTGGAAAAATTACCTTTTTGTCCCCACCTTTTCGCGCGTGTTATTTAGCCCCAAACCTCTGTTTTATTTACAATTTGACCCAAACTTCCGTTTTTATGCAAGTTAACCCATTTTTCGATTATTTTACAATTTTTACCACTTTTACTCTTATTTAATATTTTTATTTTTATTATTATTGATTATTATTATTATTATTATTTGTTATTTCCAGTATATTTCACTACTATTTGTTTATTATTATTTATTAAGTGTGCTATTATTTTATTTTTTATTACTAATATCATTATTTTATTTATTAATATTTATTTTGTTTTCATTATTATTATCTATTTTTATTATTATCGTTATTATCGCAATTATTATACTATTATTTTTTCATATATATGTATATATATCTATTCGTTTTTTTACTCATTATTTTTATATATCATCATTATCATCACTAGTATTATTATTATATTTATTACCGCTATTAATGTATCTTTATATGTATATTGTTATTACTATCATTTTATTTTATTTTTCTTTAAAATTATTACTCTTATTTTACTCCCATTATTATTATTATTATTTATTATTATTGTTATTATTATCATGTTACTATTATTATTTCATCATTATTCCTATTACGGTTAATATATCGTAATACTTTCAATATATTATCCTTACTTATACGTATATATGTATGTGTCTTTCATTATTCTTTTCACGTGTAACATCTCATCATTTGTCGACCGATCTTTCTCGATACATCGTTTTTTTAAAAATAAGCCAATATTTCCGTATTAGCAATTCGGGAGAATCGAGCCCTAACTTACTGGGTTCTGAATTTTCTCGTTCAAGCTAAACAACGGAAGATCCCTTTTAAAACCGTAAATTCAAATTTTAAATCGACATTCTGTATTAGCAATTCGAGTGAATCGAGCCCTAACTTACTGGGTTCTGGTTTCTTCTCGTTTGAAGCTAAACAACGGGATATCCCTTTTGAAATCGCAATTTAAATTTTAAACAAAACACTTAATCTCGGATATTCAAAATGTTACGCCTAACTTACTGGACTCGACATCTAGATACTTGGATAAGTTTTTTCTATTAAAATAGAGGCAATATTCCTAATTTGGACCTTCGAGAAAACGAGCCCTAACTTACGGGTTTGATTTCTCGTTTGACAAATGACGGAAGATCCTCTTCAAATGTAAAACTAAGTTTTAAAAGGCGAGCTTAGTTTCGGGAGTCTAAAGTATTACGCCTAACTTACTGGACATGATGCTTTATCTCTTGAAAATAAGAGAGCCTTAACGTCCCTTCCAATTCCTTCAAGTTTTAGAAATAAAAAGTATCTATTTCCAAATCATTTCAAAGTTTTCAACATTAGGACATCGATCAATCAATTTGGTACCAATTTCGGGCGTGTCGAGGGTGCTAATCCTTCCTCGCACATAATAGACTTCCGAACCCATTTTTCTCAACTTTTCGTAGACCAAAAGTATCGTTTTAATAAACTGAGACGTTTTATTAAAACAAAGGTGATCCGATCACACCCAAATAAAGATCGGTGGCGACTCCCTTCCTTTTCATTTTCAAAAAATTGAGTCGACCGCGTCGTTTACTGTTTTATCAAAAAAATGGTTTCGATATCGTGTTTAGGTTCCTATCCAAATTGAAGTCTTACTGCCGCAATAAGCGTTATCCGGAAGGATCAATTGCCGAAGGCTACTTGGCAGAGGAATGTATGACTTTTTGTTCGAGGTATTTGGAAGATGTCGAAACAAGAATGAACAGACCAAGTAGAAATGCTAGGCTCACAGATCATAACTTGGCCGAAACTTATTTATTTCAAAGTTTCGGAGAACCGATCGGCAAAGTCGAAATTGCAGAATTAGACGATATATCGTGGGTTCAAGCACATCGATACGTTCTTTTTCATCACGATTCAATGGAACCATTACACAAGTAAGTTCTAGAATTTGATAAATACTCATCAATTATAATTTGTTTGTCTTCTAACAAAGTAACCCTTTTTTTAAACATAGTGAGTACAAACAAATATTGAGAGCTCGTTCACGGTCCCGAAGATTACATCGACGAGAAATTAATAAGTTGTTCACAGAATCATTTCATGAATGGTTAAGCCAAACAGTATGCAATGGAAGTTTTCATTGACAAGTAATAATGTTTTCTCGTAACATTTATAATTACTCAATTTACTTTCGATTCAATAGGTTTAGAGTCGGAATGAAGTAAATGACGAAGTTAAATGGCTTTCACAAGGTCCAAACATAATAGTGAAAAGATATAGTGCCTTCCTCATCAACGGATACAGATTTCATACAAGGTATCGCGAGAGATTGAGGAGAACCCAAAATTATGGAATTGTTGTTAATTCTTCAATTACAAGTTACGCTAGTGCTAGGGACAGTAATCTGTCGAGGGGAATCTGGAGTATTACGGACTTATTACTGACATCATTGAGTTGGATTATTACGGTAAATGGAAAGTTGTCTTATTTCGAGGTGATTGGACTGATGTGAATATGGCTCGCGGAATTAAAAACGATCAATATGGTTTTACAATGGTGAATTTCTCTCGATTGATTCACACTGGAGAACAACTGATAGACGAGTCATATGTGTTTTCTTCTCAAGTGAAACAAGTTTTTTACTCGAAAGATCCAACTGATGAGGGTTGGTACGTTGTACTTCGAAACACCCCTAGGGACTTGTTCGACATGGGCAATGAAAGTAGTAGAGATGAAATCGTCGAAAGATCAGAAACTCTGCCTTTTCGAGAACAAAACCTAAATGAAAATATCCCTAGTACTAGTACACAATTTCAATTGGTTCGTCAGGACGTGGACGAAGATATTTACGAATTATGATGTAGTAAGATTTTACGAATTTTTTTATTTATATGTAATATTATAATTTTAATCTTGGTCATTTTATATAATTTAACTATTTTATATGTACCATTATTGTTGTCATTTGTTACTAAAATTTTAACTATTTTATGTGTATTGTAGGAAAAATGAGTAGAAGAAGATTGCGAGATTTAAATATTGTAAATTCGGAAGAGGGCAATAGCGAACAGCAAACAATAGTTGGATCCTCGAGTGTAGGTGACATAGATGATCGACCTCTCTGAAATTACAAAGTAATGTTAAGTTTATTTTACATGCATGTTGACTTTAATTATTGATTCATTTTTCAATTTTAATATAACAATAATATGTCATTGTTCAGCTAAGACTGGTGGGACGCGCAGAGGTCGCGGACGTACCCTACTTAGAGACTTATAAGAATTAAATCACGTCGAGCGTGTGAAAGTAAGGAGAAACACTCATGGCCAGCCTGTTGGCCATGAAGCTCGACTTCTAGCAGGCTATCTGGGCATTATTGCACGGAATGCAAATATGTTGCCCATCAATTACGAGTCATGGCATCACATGCCTGATGCAAACAAAAAACAAGCTCTCGATAACGTTAAGGTAACAAAACGTGAATGTAATTTATAATACTTTGGTTGAAGTTTCATTTATATTTACTTTCTAAACTTATGTTTTTTTAGGAGAGATTTGCTTTGGAGGTCTCCGATGACTATATAAAGAAGACACTAGGAAAAAAATGGAGAGACCATAAAAGAACACTGAAAAAAGAATATTTTAAGAAAGAAATCAGCCTCGAGGATAAATTGTGAAATGTCCTGCCGGGAATGTTGAGGTATCAATGGGAAGATGCGGTTAGATTTTGGAACTCAAAGAAAGGAGAGGTATTACCTAGTTGTAAACTATTATAAATTTTTCGGTTTATAGTATTTACTATATACGTAATAATAATTTCATTATGTAGGATCGTGAGCGTGTTGGAATGAGCAGCAGGCAGAAACAGAAATTCACACACACGGCAGGGTCCAGAAGTTTTGCTTCTGTAGCTGATGCCGAGGTATGATAATTTATTAATTCTGTCAAATATTAGTAACTTTATACTATTAAATTATATTTTTACTACTACACTGTAGGAAGTCTCCACCGATCAAAAAGTTGGACGCGTTCAGCTTTTTGACATTACGCATAGGAAGAAGGATGGGTCTCCGATGACATCCGAAGCTGGAGAGATTATGGTATATTTACTTAATAAAATTTAATTTATTATAAATATTTATAATGTTTACTTATAATAGTTTAATTATTCGTTACTAGTTTTAAATTAATAATGTTATGTTGCATTCATTCTTATTGTATATTTCGTTTCTAACTTTTTCATTGATTTATTAGGAGAAACTAAAGGAGAAGAAGGCACAGTATGAGGCGGCTGTTTCAAGTGATAGTTCTGTTAATCTTGAGGATATCGATAACATAATTATTACCAATGTTTTGGGTCCTGAAAGGTATGGTCGGAATTTTTATGCTACATTTGCTATTTTTTGGCTTCATTTATATGATATATTTGCTGTTTTTTATTACTGATGTTTTGGGTACTAAAAGGTATGGTCGGGTCTGATTTCAAGGATCTGGTGTTACCCCGACCCAATATTTTGGATCCGGCTCCCAACAGTACATGCCTTCCGGTAGTCAATCGCAAGCTAAAGTTCAGAGGTTAAAAGACCAAATATCTCAGATGCAAGCGAGCACGGTTCATCAAATTGCTGAGGTTGAAAGAAAACATGAAGAACTTCGAGCGGATGCAAGAAAATGGCGAGGCAATGCGGCGGCAGCTGAGGGAAGCGAGTAGAAGCGAGCAGAAATACGATGAGCTCCACTACAAACCTTTCAAAGAGATGATGCGAATGTTTAATGATGCAGGCCGCCATCTTAGTCCCTTAGTTTCTCTTTGTAATATTATTTTTAACATTGTTACATTTAACATTATTGTAAGAATTGTTTCAATTATACTTCATTTATTAATTTATATCATATATCTTTTATTAAATTTGAAGTATCGTTTAGATTTAATGCTTTTGGTGAGATTTAAATGTTATATTTGCTGTTTTGGGTTGAAATTATATGCAACCGCTTACTTTGTTATTAGTTGGTTTTAATGCGGGAAGGGTAGGATATTGGAGAAAAGCGCCGCTAAAAGTCTTGCTTTTTTTAGCGGCATTTTTTGCGGCGCTTTCCAAAGCGCCGCAACTACTATTAGTGGCGCTTATAAACGCCGCTAAAAGCAAAAAAAAATGCCGCTAAAAGCAAAAAAAAAAACGCCGCTAAAAGTATGTTTTGGTGTAGTGGGTAAAGAAAAAAAATATTGCCTATTTGGAGCTTGGAATCAGTCTACCCCAAATTGCTCCAGCAACAACACAATCTTGAATTGCATGAATGTTGTTCTCCTGAGGATGTCCACATGGTTAACAACAAGTATCTTTTATGATATGTTGTCAGCTTTTTTCGATATTGGATAACAACTCCCTAGCCAACGACCACATCCTTCGTGGTGCTACTAACCTCTATAATTTATTCCAAATTTGACCCTTAGCTATTGACTCCTACTTAAGGTTGCATTTATAAGCCTCTGATATAGTAAATAACCCTTTATGCGACCCCTCTATATGCTTACATCATCATCCATTTCAATTTTTTGTTGGATTCATAAATTCGCTGTGAACCACAACGATATTTTCTAGCTCTCATCTCTATTGTCCCCTTTAATCGACCATATCAACAACAATCACATCTTCCAAGATATCAATCAATTTGACAAGATGGTCCCATAGAGCCTCCAAATTTGAAACCTACTAATCAACCTAGAACTGCACTCAGTTCTCATCCTCAATCGACTAACATATATTATCTTTGAGGTCATCCCAATTCTTCAATAAAAATCTCTATATATAGGAATAGTTCAATCTTTCAATTGACATCGGAAAACTTGGCTTTACTTTAAATTTCCCTTACGATTTGTACACAATACACATCAATTTTGGTTATCAAATTTAATCTTTAATTGAATAGAAAGATTTATTATTCTTGCAAAGTTTCCTCAATCCTAATCCACCGCTTTCAATAGGTTGAAAACAAGATTCCCAATCCACAAGCACACATTTCCTTACTTCATTTGTTGCACTTTTCTCAATTTCATTATAAGCCTTTATAGGCAAAAGTGTGAACTGCATAAAGTAGTTCAAAATGACCATAATGACTAGTTAAGCAAGGATCATTCATCCCTCCAATGAAAAAAGTGTGGTATTATAACCACTTAGTTTACTTGTTACTTCATCAACGATGAATTGATGCATACTTGTCACCCTACTATGAAAAATTGGGACTCCCAAATACATACCTAAATCATCTAACTATTGGAAACCTGGCCTATTAACAATTGCCTCAAGAATATTTGTATCAATATTAGAGAAGAAAACCTTCACTTTTTTATAATTTATTCTGTGCCTAATGTAAGTACTAAATTCTTGCAAGACCTTATCAACATTCTTCTCTTGTGAGATTTCATCTTCACAAAATAAGGCAAGGTTTTATGCAAAAAAAGAAAAAAGAAAAAAAGAGAGAGACAAAACTTGACTATTTTTCGATAATCTAATTGGTTCCCACATACCCTAAGCAATTTTGTCTTCAGTGTAGTGTTCCAACCTCTCCATTCCAACCACAAACAAATAAGGAGATAAAAGATCTGCTTGTTATATACCACGAAAGGTTTGAATTCATTAGTAAAGTTATTGTTTCAAATAGTTTGCATAGTTGAGTGGGAAATACAATGAATAATTAGTCGAACCATAGTTTGCGAAAAACTAGCATCTTATAATGAATCCTCCATATAGTTCTAACAAACCTGATCATATGCCTTCTCCAAATCTACCTTTATTGCTATCCATCCTTTTCAACCCTCTTAGATTCTCTTAGAATGTATTGCCTATTATGGTATTAGAATGTTATCTTTTATACTTCATCCCTCAATTAAGCTCGCTTGGTTTGACACTATAAATTTAGGCATCACTCTTTTTCAACATATTGACTAAGACCTTTGTCAAGATCTTATAAGGGATAATGCACATACTAATTGGTTTGCATTGCAATAAAAATTCAATATTAATAAATTTGTATATTATTTAAATTAACTTTTTTTTTTTTACTTTCCATTCTCATTTTTGAAACAAATATTATAACTTTTTACAGCAATTTTCAACAACATTGCTAAAAAAAATGAAATTAAAGAAATCATACTTTTTGCATAATACTTTCAAAAGTAAACTGTTTCAAACTAACTTTTTAAAAACACTTTTTAATTGCAACAACAATGTTAAACTAGGTATAAACTAGCGTAGTATGATAGCTTGGAAAGTCGATGGCATGGTATGAATGACATTGTGGGGTGGGCCTCGCATTTATTGGACAGTTTGTAGGCAATTAACACAACTCGTATCGTGACACGAGGACTTCAGTATTGCAACACCGAAGTCAGCTGATGACATCACGATGAGAAGCTTCTCGATGTTGCGACGACGGATGACGTTGTGATGATACGAACGAGGATGTTGCTTCTGTTAATTAAACTCTGCTATATTTTCCCAGTTGAACTTTGATTACTTAAGGGATATTTTAGTCATTTTGGCCTTTTAAACTTAGCCTATTTAAAGGAGCCTTGTATCCCTGTTTCGATGAGGCAATTAAAGATGTAGTACTACAGGGCTTTTCTTTTGGGGGTGACAAGATGTCGCAAATGAGTTTTGGTGAGACAATTCATGGTAACTATGGAAAGAATTTTGTAACCCTTTTTGAGAGAACTTAAGGCTTTATTTTCAGGGTTTGGGTTTGTACGTCTAGTAAATTTAGGTTTATTTTCTCTGTATTGTACTCTCGTTTGTTTACTCATTTAGTGAAATGCCAAAACCTCCTTTTCCCGTAATTTTTATCCTCTTCAGAGGAGTTTTTCACGTAAAATTTGTGTTTGATCTTCTCTACCTTTTTATTTCGTTGTTTATATAGATCAATCTGTAATAGACATTATTAAAGAGCTAGAGACTAGAAAATAGATCACATCATTTTCCATTAAGTGCCAAACATTTGTTCAAGCTCTTGGAAGCAACACAATCTTCATTTCGACATGTTAAGGCTAGAGATTTTTTATTTTTCTCACATGTTTAGGGTTTTCATGGTTTTTATGTTTTGTTTTAGGGTTTTTGATTTTGTGCCTGGTTAGAATTTTATGAGTCACTTTTTAGGGTTAAATTGCAAATTTGACATGATGCGTAAACATTGAAATTTGTCACTATACTTTATTTTAATTGATATTTGCCACTGTATTTTTAAAAATGAGAAAATTTGACACTCAACTTTTACGTGTTTGAATTTTATCACTAAACTTTGAATCTTATTGAATTTTTTCACCAACTTAGACTTTTTTAATTAAAATTTTAGCACTCAATATTAATTTTGATGGTTTTAAAACAAAAACAAAAAATAAAAATGATTTCAAATATTTTATTTTAATAGTTAACAACAAGTTAATTTATAAAATATCAAGATTTAATAAATTAACCTTAGAATTTTTTTTAACATTAATCACATTATACGTTTTTATTATATCTACTCTTTTTGATACAATGTCTAGAATTACCTATAGCCCCTCCACAATCCTTAAATGGGAGGATAATACGTTTCAATGCACTCGAACCCGCATCATCCTGCACTAGCAACAATGTCGATGCCAATCGAGTTAAGACTCAATCGGCTTAACTTTAAAATTTTTTATTTAACAAAATAAATACTTGAAAAATAATATAGATACAAAGGAAAAAAACATTTTATTTATAAAATAATTGTTTTTATTAATTTTAATAGTATAATAATTAACTTATTTGACGTTAAAAATAATTTCAATAAAAAAATCAAAATTTAGTGACAAACTTCAGTGAGAAACTTCAATATAAAATTAAAGCATAACGGTAAATTTACCTTTAATTCATAACTACAATACACATATAATCAAGTATAATGGTAAATTTTTAATTCCCACAAAAAAAAAAAAAGTAATAAATTTGCATATTTTTTAAGTTTAAAATTTCTCATCCAAAATTGTTTCTCTATCTCAATTAACTTAAATTGTTTAAATAACTGTTTAAAAAGTAATAAAAATTATGATGAAGGATTTTTTTATTTATCTTTTTAATTTTATAAAAATTTTATAAAAAGATAATTTAAACCCAAATTAAATCCACCATGAGTGGAACTTGAGATCGAAGACCCTCAAAGCCACGTATTTATTATTTGAAACAAAACTTATATTAGGTATACATTTATTAATATTAATATTGATGTGTGCCATCCAACCTATACATGCATGAATTGATGCGCGAGGACAATTTTGATAAAAGGATAAAGTACAGGCGGAGTTATTGAAAGGAAACATTAACCCCCAAAGAAAAGTCTTGGTTGGAAATTTAATAAAACAGTTAAATCTTGACTTACTAACATCACCACCGACCCCAGCAATAATTTTCCTTTCAAAATTAACCCCAAACAACAAGCAATTGGTAGTACGAGTAACCGAAATAGATACGGATCTCTGCAATCCCTTCATTTCTTAATTAATCACTTCTTAATCCCTCATTATTTCTTTTTAAAAAGGAAGGTCGCTGGAAGGTACCCTCTGGGGGGACGTTGGAGCGTGTGCAATTTCTTTAAATCATTATAAAAACGGGGTTTTGTTTACCGGTTCCGTACAGGTCAAGGCAAAGCAAGGATAGGTTTAGGTGTGAGGAGAAAGGGATGGGTGACCGACAGGCGTCCGTTAATTAAGAGAGGCCGTTAAAGGTGGTGGCAGGTTTACAGCCTGGAATTGACAGAAAAGCAGTAATGATTCGCCCTCCGATTCGGCGACCAATCTTGTCGTTTAGCTTCCGTGCGGCCGTTCTTTTAAACTTTTTTTTTTAATTTAAAAATAATTAAAGAAAATAAAATTATAAAGTATAAAAAATCCCACACGAAAATGCTATACAGGCTGGCTTCCCCAGTCAAACTCAGACTCAAACCTTACCCAACCGTTATCATCTTTATCTCTTAAGCTATTACTTTTTTATTTTATTTAAAAAAAGAAAATTTGTTTAAATTGTTTCCGTGATAAATTATGGTACGCAGGGTTCGGTTTTGTCTCTATAACTTCCAGAACAGTGAATAGGAAGCAACCGTATGCTACGCTCTTTCTTTAGAGCGTATCTTCACACGCCCTAAACTGCCAAGAAACTTCTTTGCAAATCCCCCACATGCGCTTTTTTTTTTTTTTTTTGCAATTTGTAGTCTACCCCAAATCGCAGCATGTAAAGTAATTATTTTTATTTATAAGCGAAATAATCTAAAAAAAATTAATATTTGTTGACAATTCATCAAAAAATATTTAAAATTTAAAAATGAAATGAAATATTACAAAAGTAAAGGACGCTCCAAATTACATCGGAATTATGATAGGTACAAAGTAAATTCCCTCCGCTCCCTGCAATAATATTATTGAGTTCATAAAATTTCTCTTTTCATAAAACACAGACAGTGGGACAGACGCTCCCATGTTAGAGAGTCCGGAAAAAGCTCAAGAAAGGAAAGAAGATATTAAGAGAGAGTGACTTATGTAAATCAGTGCAGTTCAGATGTGACGCGTGTCCGTTAGCCAGCTGTATCCCAAACCACCTTTCCCCCCAACCGCTTAACTGGAACAATCGGTGCCCATAACGCTTCTCTACGCTTTGCTCTTCACCCTTTCAACCGGTTACTTCCCTCTCCTCTCTTATATATTCTCCTCTTCTGTCTCGCTCTCAATCGTCTTTCTTTTAAGTTTTAAGCTGCAATTCGAAACCCCCCAGGGAAAAAAAAAAAAAAAAACACCCACATCCAAAGAACCCAAGTCCTTCCCTATTGTATGCCTTTAAATTTGATTTCATGGATGTAAAAAGCACACCAAATAGAAAAGAAATGGATCGGATCAAAGGTCCATGGAGCCCCGAAGAAGATGACTTGCTCCAGCAGCTGGTACAGAAACATGGCCCCAGAAACTGGTCTTTGATCAGCAAATCAATCCCCGGCCGATCCGGTAAATCCTGTCGGCTCCGATGGTGCAATCAACTGTCACCGCAAGTTGAGCACCGTGCCTTCACCCCGGAAGAAGACGAGACCATCATCCGAGCACATGCCAGGTTCGGTAACAAGTGGGCCACCATAGCCCGACTCCTCAACGGCCGTACCGACAACGCCATTAAAAACCACTGGAACTCCACGCTAAAACGTAAGTGCTTGCCGGTTGGGGAAGAGTGTAATTTCGTTGCTAATGGAGGGTATGATGGTAATCTGGGAGGAGAGGAACGGCAACCGTTGAAAAGATCGGTGAGTGCTGGTCTATACATGAGTCCAGGGAGCCCATCGGGATCGGATGTGAGCGATTCTAGTGTTCCCGTCTTATCATCTTCTCACGTGTACAAGCCTATCCCAAGGACCGGCGGTGTTAACGTTGATGTAAATGTTACGCCAGCTGGAGTGGAAGCGGCATCATCTTCCAACGATCCACCGACCTCACTGAGTCTGTCTTTACCGGGGGTGGAGTCATGTGAGGTGGTGTCAACCCAGCCAATAACCGAGTCAACTCAGAATCGGAGTGAAGAAAGGGGAGGTGGGGTGATGGGTTTCAGTGCGGAGTTTATGGCGGTGATGCAAGAGATGATAAGGGTTGAGGTGAGGAATTACATGACGCAGATGCAGCAACAGCAGCAGCAGCAGCAAAACGGCGCAGTTTCGGGAGGAGCGGGAATGGGGATGTGTTTGGATGGGGGGTTCAGGAATCTTATGGCTGTGAACCGAGTCGGGGTGAGTAAGATCGAGTAAAAGATGAGAAAAAACTGGGCTGTGTTTTTTCTTGGTATGGGAATTAGGCGGTGAATAATTTTGTTCATTTTACGGAGAGAGAGAGGGGTGAAAAAGCTGAAAAATGACGAGTAAAAGAAAAAAACGGAGACTTTTCTAATTAAAATTTACCTGTCTCTTAGCCTTGTTTTTAGTAGATATTAGTGAAGGAAGACAACGGATAAAAAAAAAAAAAAAAGAAGGGAAAAAATTTCCTTTGAAATTTCAATCTCACGTCTCTTTTATTGGTTTTGTTTTTTTATCTAAATTTAAATTATTTTTGCATGTAAATCTGAAAATTTTCTGAATTTGGAACTATAAATATACTTCTTATAACTGAAAACAAGACAAAATTTGTATATGTTTTTGTTATGTACTTCAAATTTTCATTTTTCTAAAACACTTCTAACCTAGCTTTCTTATTTTAATTAACTCCCTTTTTATATAAATATATTAGTTTCTAAAGATAAAATATAAAAATTTAATTTTTAAAAAAGAACTACCATTCAATTGTTAGCAGCATTGAAGTGAAAAACAATTTGGCTTTTAATATTTTGTAAGTTTTCGAATTTCATTAAATATATAGTTGAATCTAAACATTTTAGAAAAATAAGTAAACGCTTTTTTATTATTAGACAAAAATTGTAGCCATCAATAAATTTATGTTATTTCTTAATTAATGTTTATAGATAGGTGTGGGACATGGTTGTTTTGATGGTTTAAGGAAGAGAAAGATTGGTTAAGTAAAGCAAATGGTGAGCATAAGGGAATGAATGTTTGGTAATAGAGAAGGGGAGACGTGTGATTAGAATGAAATATTTATTGGTTGAGGGTGAAGTGAACCAAAAATATCTGAAATGCTAACAACCCTCACTTCTTTGCTTTAACCACTACTTAATTGGAGTTTGAATTTAATTTTAACATTCAACTCAATTAGTGGTTATATCCCACACCTTACCATCATGTGTTGAAAAGTATATTGTCTCCAACATAACCGTTACTCATTCATTTTAATCACTTCTCAAATTCAATTTTACTAAAAACACCATCATGTTACAAGGAATTCCAAACTCTCCTCTTATCAACATTTCTTTCAAGATCAAAAGGTCAAGAGAAATGGCAAACACCACCACATCACTCTGCTAATGCTAATGCACCTCTATTTAAATCTTATAATAAAAGATTAATTAATTTCATTTATCTCAAATCTTGAATTTGAAGTGGAATTTATACTCTCAGCTTTTTTGAGCTTTAAGAGGTAAAAGTTGTTAGCAAGTTGGGCCAAAAATAAAATGAAAAAAACATGGGACAAAGGTTGTCGGTGTGAAGCAATTGTCGTTTAGCTTAAGGGTGACATTTTATGTTACAATCCATTTAACTCACGCAACCCAAAATTTTAACCTCCCAACTCCAACCTATTTTTGAATATAGAGCATACGGTTTCACGATATGTTCATACAACATGAGCCCATCCACTCAACTTTTAACCCTTTGCTATACTAAAATTTAAGATTTCATTTTTTTACTTTATATTTTATTTTGATATAATTTACCTTTCATAATATTCTTAGTTATTAGTAAGTTGAAATCAATAGCAATGCTAACTGCTATTGTTACAATAATATAACTTTTTTATAGCAAAAATTCATCATAATAATTAAGGATGTTATTAATAACATTATAAAAGTAAATGATATCAAATTAAAATAAAAGAAATTAAATATCGAATTTCAGGATTAAAACCCATCTTAGAAAAGTGGGAAAAAAAGGTTTTTCTTTGGAATTTGCTGCAAAGGTGTTTTTGTTTATGTTTGTTGGAACATTATCGAAGTTTTCTTTAAGCATCCTTGTTTGAATATAATATTGGCGGTGATAAGGCATGAAGTATAAAAAATAACTATGGTGTATATAATGTAATATGTACGTTGGAAATGGTTTGAGTAAAATCCAAATGCTAAATGGCTATACTATACTTGGTCAACTTCACCCTCATCAATCAAAATCATGAACAGGGTTTGCTTCTTTTTTTTTTTTTTTTAAATTTATATAAACATAAGGAGGTTATTAAATGTGTACCCCCGTTTTCTTACTATTACAATGTAACGCATATAATATAAAACTTATGGCTTAAGATCACATGACCGCAATGTTATTCAATGTTTTTATGTAGAAACATATATTCTTTCTTTCCCGATTATTGTTTGAAACTCCATCGACTTAAATGAGGGAACATGTCCCCAAACTTTGACATTCAATACTTACTCAGCTCACAGCACAGGATAGACCTCAAACACGAAAATCAGGAAAGCAACAGCTTATTCATTCTCACTACTGCAGAAGCATAATGTTCAACTGAAGCAATATCCAATGCTGAAAAGCTGGTTGAAACTATTTAACTTAAAAGGGGTCAAACAACCAAATAGTCAGCACAACCTATTCTTTATTTAATTCATTGATTCATTGATGTATCAATTTTTTACAGTTTTGGACTCTTGTTTATAAACAACAATATGAGAATCAGCCATCTCTTAACTACAAAAAAAGAATTTAAGGAAAAATTTCTCACCAAGTCTAAGCTAAGTATTAGTTTACAAAGGTGCAGTCTGGATGGTGCTTGAAGTGGCGTTATGTCTCAATAATGCAAGTTTTGATTTGAGTTTACCGATCAAATTCCTTAGATCCTGCCCCCAGGACCATGACGGGTCATTTAGTGCACGGATAGAGTTGAGGCAAACAAGAAGAGTACCCCCTTCGTGCAGGAGAACCTGTACGAGACAGAAGAGGAGCTCAGTTCATGATGTCAGATTGATATATACATGCTAGTTATAATATACATACAGCTTCAACAGATGTAAGTCGACAGGAACAGTTTCAGGTGTCATGGACCATGTTTTTATTCTAAAAATTAAAACAGGGTTCATAAGTTTTTGCAAGACAAGGCAATCATCAAATTGATCATACCGTCAACCAAAGCGGAAGAAACCCCAAGACTGATGGGAGAGAGGCCAAGATTATACAAGTTAAGGCAAGGGCCACATTTTGCTTGACCTGCATGTTAAATTGCATGTGTAAATTGTCTGCATAATCAGAGAACAGGAATAAGGAAAGGATTAACTGAGTACCAGTGAAGTTGTTTGGCGAGCCTTGGCTATACTGAATGGAACACCAGAAATGTTGTCCTGAAGCAATAGGACATCTGCAACTGCTATAGCAGTTGCACTAGCACGATGTGCTAATACAATTCCAACAGTTGCAGCAGCCAGAGCTGGTGCATCATTGATACCTTCACCTACCATGATCAAACCTCCTCCTGCCATGAAGGTGGACAAAATGTAACTCGCTCTTTGGCTGATCATTTTAATATAAAGATGGTAATCATGGACATGATTCACACAATACTTCAATACTCCACTGAGATATGGAATACGAATTTGCCACCAAATATCTACTGAATATCAAAATATTTAACTTAATAAGAATCTGGGGCTCACCCATATCCCCTGAAATCCTCTTCACATGATTGAGTTTATCCTCTGGCTTTAGGCTGCAGTAGACTTCATTTATGCCCACAGCATTAGCTACTCTCCATGCACTTAATTTGTGGTCACCAGTTAACATCATTACTCGGACTTTTGCTTTATCTTTCAATTCAGAAATAACATCTAACACCCCTGGTCTAGGCCTATCCTCAAGGTGAATCAAAGTCACCTGCTTATACATTACAAAACTCAATTTAGTATATACAACATAAATAATTGATCAGAAAACAAATGATTCTGCAAATAGCACAAATTCAACATGTACTCTATGGCATATACATTCAGTCTATTGACCTTACACAAAATGCAATTGTCCGCGTAAAATAGCCCGGTTGTCAAAGCATCAAAAATTGAGGACTTAAACATATGCATAAAAAGCAAGCAGTTAACATCTTCATATGCAGCTGTTTTTGAGTTAGATATAGTGTTTTGGGCATATAACAAGTCTTTCCACACATTTTCCTGATTCTTTAACACCCAATACAGATGCATCTGCTTTTAAAAGTAATATCAAAGAATCTGTACATATTTAGGTAAATGTTTTCTATAAAAGATAAACAGATATAGCTTGCTCGTGTCTTAGTATTTCAAATGCATGTCTATCTTGATGTGAGAAAAGCATAACAACTAACATAATGGGTGGAAATCAGACCTTTTCATCAACAGAAAGAGCAGCATGAACAAAGTCAGATCCATAGGAAGAAGCATTAACAGCTGCCCTAATCTTCCTTGATTCAACTTCAGATTTACAAAGTGAAGTGATAAACTCTATCGAACCAAGTGACGCTTTTAACATTTTACCTCCTCTAGTTCCTGACTATAACAAAGCAGAAATGATTATAAGCAGGATGGTTTTAATGTAACTGATGGGAAGCAAGCAAATACTTAACGGTGAATAAGCCCTATAGTTGAAGTCACTATCATAGTTCAAAGGAACGTGTCTTGTCATAAGATACAAATATAATTCAGGCTGAAGAAAATTATTCTATCATCCTTCATTTTGATTATATGTTGCTTGACATGAAAAATCAACATTGAACTACAATTTTGCATTTTGACTGTGTTTTTTTTCCTTTTTTTTTGACACTTCCATGAAAGGCGCTTTTAATGAAATTATGACAATACCCATTGTCCCCCCCTTTTCTCTATTTAGCAAAAAAGCTAACACTAGATCCTCTAGTAGAAGAAACCCCAATGACTGTAAGTGCCATAAAAGAACCTCAAGAAGGGAAATTACAGTCTGCTAAGTTACAAATGTACAGTAGTAAATGAACTGGACATACAAGGTATAGGAACAAAACGGAGGATTCAAATTGCTCATAAATGAAAATTAGTGATTTCAGCAAACTTGAAGATAACTCAGTTTCCCCTTAAATATCACGGAGACATATGAAATATATTGGTAAAAGACATTACCTCAGCACTGTTGAGAGTAGCAATAAGACCTTTGCCAGGAAAATATTCAAAACTTTCAACAGAAACAGAAGGAAGATCTTTCCCTATGCTATGGTCTACAACCGCCCTGGAATAAAAGGAATGATAAATAATTTGACAAGATTACGACAATAATTCATACAAGAAATATGACCATCATTAAGACACAATGGCAAGTTAAGTAGAAATTAGTTATTACCCTCATTAGCTTATTAGAGGGCTATGGTCACAGAATGAGTTGCACAGACCACAGATGCTCAACTTACAGAGGATACACTATTTCATTTTATACAATACCTTCCAATAGGATGAGTAGTACCCTTCTCCATCGCAGCTGCTACTGCAAGTGCTTCTACTTCACAGCTAGGAACACAACAGGAAGTTAAATTTGTCTTCTTGTTTCCAATTATGTGACCATAAATTGGTTCAATTGCTTTAAACATAAGCCCTCCAGTTGTCAATGTCCCAGTTTTATCAAATGCAACAGTGTGACAGGAAGCTAGAGCATCTAGCACTTGCCCACCTTTTAGCAATATCCCCTATATATATAGAGAGAGAGAGAGTCAGACTGGAGGAGATCAAGTGAATCTCATGATTCATATTAACACCAAAAGAGCTTCAGTAGTTAAGCAATTAGATAAATCTAGACTTCTACAAGCATCATCAAGTAAACAGACATGTACATATGACCTCCAAGTTATTACTAGCTTCCATGAAAAAAAAAAGCAACCTATTGGCTCTAACAAAAACTTGTGCAAGGAAAAATTAATCAAGAAACATATACACAAGAATACACAATTTATCAAGGTACTAGAAAGATGATTTTAGAAATTGTACAATAACAAAGGTGTTCAGAACAAAAAACTAATATGAGCTGATCCAACCAAAGTACAGAAAACTAATAATGGTTAGACTCAGTCTAAGGTATCGAAAGTATCTTAATTATAGCTATATTGCAATGCGGTGGGCTTCCATCATTATCTTAACAAATGAAAATAAATACATTTATGAAAAAGGCTTGTATACACTTGAGAAAGAACATGCTGACAGTGACAGAATGCACGTGTGAACACTCCTTGATTACATGTGACTGATACCTTTCTCGCACAGGAGCTCACTGCAGTAGCATACGCCAGTGGAGCTACAGCCAAGGCACATGGGGATGCTGCCACCATAAGCCCCAATGCTCTGTAGATTGATCCTCTGCAAACTGCATAATCAACACCAAACATCAGACAGGTAGAAGATAACTCAAAACAGACAAAGATAACATCAGAGAATTGTCAAGAGGAAGAACAAGACAAGTAAAGCTTCAAACTAAACAGACTGACTATTCAGTGAGAGTTGACACAAAGTGGGGTTATTGCCAGTTAAGGTAACTAAAACTAAGATGCGTTAGCAGAAGAGGCCTTTCTTAGAAGATAAAAGGGTGTAAACCATGGATAACAAAATTAATGGCACAAGGCAATAAAGAGAGAAACAACTGTGATAATTGCAAAGCAGCTTATACTAAGAGTTACCTGCAGTGCTAATGAATGGCCACTTAAAAAGAAAAGGCCCAAGAACTGCAATGGCAACTGACAAAACTACAACCACCTTGCTGTACAGCTCACCAAATTCATCCAACCACCTTTGCAGCTTAGGTTTATTCAATTGTGCTTCTTCAGTTAACTGCACAATCCTGCTAAGCGTTGATTCTTTCCATGTCTTAAGCACCTAATATGAAATTATTAAGGGGAAAACCCAAAACATAAGTGAAGGATGTGAACTAGAAATGACAGAAAAAAAGAAAAGTTCCCTGCAAGAAAAATCTATTTACTCACTTTTTAACTAAACAATTTCAGAAGATAAAAAAAACATAAGTTGAACTTTTTTACATTTAGCATTCTGAAAAATTCATAAACACACCTTAACGATCATTCTACCATCCAAATTCCTTGCACCACCTGGAATCCTATCTCCAGCTTTAGCCTCTAATGGTTTGATTTCACCAGTCAAATGCTCAATAGTAATTGTTGCACTACCGTGGAACACTTCACAATCTACAGGAACAGCCTAGAAAAATAGCAGCTCACACCATTAAACTTACCCTTATAACATAAAAAAAATTAAAAGACATAAAATATAAAAATATTAACCCAGTATAGAATCCATATTCCTATTATCACAGACCTCACCAGTTGTGACCAGAATGTAGGAGCCAACTTCCACATCATGAACAGGGATGCTTCGGTATGACAAATCAGAAACATTTGGCAAATTATCATCATCCAAATTTAGTACAAGTGCTGAATCCGGATAGTTTTCCTTCAACTCCTTCACATCTATCATTGAACGACTGGTAAAAAATTCTTCAGCTGCAAGTAACCAACTTTCACAATTACACCAAGGAAACATAGGATGCCTCTGAAACAAATTTAACCAGCTCGAAACACTTACCTATATGAGCCAAATTGAACATTGCAAGAAGCAACCCTCCTTCCAAGGCATTCCCCATGAAAACAGAGGCAAAGGCAGCAAGTGCCATAAGTACATGAATGTTCACTTTCCCACCAGCAATATCAGTAATGGCATCAAGTGCCGCAGAAACCTGACCAAATAAAACGCAATACAAGTAAGATGATTTAAAATACAGTAAAATCAAATATCGAGTCGAACATAATTACCACTTATTCCATTAAATAATAAGAAAGTTACTATTTTTGATGCAAAAATTCAGCAACCAAATGGAACATAAAAGAGAAATGGAGTTTACCCCAACGAGAGGGAATGCGAGGACAAGGAAGGAATTTTGGAGAGGCTTGACGGCCGGTTTTGGGACTAAATAAGGGCAAGCAGCGGCAGCAACAAACAGTGCAGTGGCGCAGCAGCAGAGGTGAAGGTGCTCTCTCAGAAAATTGGCCAGGTCCATCCATCGAATGGCTTTAGCAAACCCGATCACGGCTTTCTGGGGCCCATTCAATTGACCAGAACCATGATGATGATGGTGGTGGTGGTGGTGGTGGTGATGATGATGGTCATGGTCATGGTCATGGTCATGGCCATGATCATGATCATGCTCATGATGATGGTGGTGGTCGTGATTAGCGATGCAGCGGATTCGGATAGTGTGGGAATTAAGAGGAAGAAAGAGGGATTTGTAGCGGGTGGAGAGGGGAGAGAAAAACAAAGGTTTGAAGTGGAAAGAGTTGAGGCGTCCGAGTCGTGATGGGCGTAAAGGGCGAGTCAAAGGTGAGAAATTGGTGAGTGAAATGGAGTGAGTTTCCATTTGCAGATTCAGGCCATCAATTTCGGGGGAGTCGCGGCCAGGAAAGGCAACGCCTTGGGACGAAATTAGTGAGAGTGTGTGTGGGTATTTGGAAATTGAGATTTGGGGGTTAATTAATGCCAAGAAACGTATAGGAAAAAAGAAAGGGGGGCGATGTTGTTATAAGAGGCACAGCATGAGCTCATCTTTACCACATGAAATGAACGCCAGATGATACGCTTCGTGCCGTTCGTTTGGTCTGGAAAGTGACAGTGACGCCGGTGGGGTCTCTCCATCGATTTCGAATTGGAACTTCATGCCTTTGCTTCTCTCTCCTTGTAAGTTGGACTTTTATTTATTTCTCCTTATTTTTTTTTTACATTTTCATTTTTATTTTCATTTATATTAATTATTATTTTTATTAGGAATAAATTACACCAACAGTCACCCAACTTTGGGGTAGCTAATAAAACAGTCACCTACGTTTCATTTCAGTCACTCAACTTTCGAAAAGTTACAAAACAGTCACTGACGTTATAAAAAAGTGACAAAATAATTACTGATTAACAGTTTTCGTTAAGGTGTTAACGAGATGCTGATGCTTGCCACGTTGGTGAAGCGGCTGATGGGTCTTGGTTTGGGGTGGGTTTAGGGAAAAAAATTAAAGGGTTATGGGTCTAGGGGTAAAAAATTAGAAACAGATTAAGATTAAGATTAAGGATTTAGGGTTTCATAGCTCAGTATGACAATGCTCAAATCCATGAAAGGCGAGAAATCAAATTTCCAAATAAGAGCAAGAAACATAAATCCCAACACAATTTGGATAGTAATGGAGACATCATATAGTTTTTCATTCTTTGAAAAATGGCTCTGCTTATTAGAACAGCACTAACAATGACACTAAGCTCTGGTTCTGTTAACAGCACTATATCTGATGCACCACGAGCTACATCAGTTGCATCATCCACTGCAATTCCAATGCCTGCCTTCTTAAGCGCAGGTGCATCATTCACACCATCTCCAGTCATGCTACAAATATGAGTCATTTGCTGTAACCTAATTACAATCTCATATTTGTGCTCATGGGAACCACCGAGCCTGTGACCAGTTTCTTTGCCAATGGCCAGTTCATCACTAGTGATCACCTTGACATCAACACCAAGGTTTAGAGCCAGATGAATTGTCTCCGCACTAAAAGCCTTAAAGGATCGAGCAAATGGAGTATACCCACAAACTCCCATGCTTCTCCTTGAGCAACCTTGTGTTTTTCTTGCACAGTTTATCTAACCACATCAAGAGAGCCAAGTCCTCAATCTGCTCTAGCCTCTTTGGGATCACCTAGCATTCCAACAACACAGGCAATAATAGCATCTTGATTCCCAACCCAACTAAGCATATACATAAGTTTCCCAACCCAACCCAACCCAACTGTTTTGGAGAAAATATTTTCTTAGATTCTGTATTTTTTAACGCCTTTGTCTCTTTGTTATCAACAGTCAACCATATTGGTTTTTAGGAACAATTTGGGAAGGGAAAAGCTTTGCAGAACTGTTAATTTTTTAGCCAATATTCTTAGTGTTCTTTGTCCAAAGCAAATAATTGGGTGATTAACTTCGCTTCTAAATTGCCATAGCAGAAAAAAAGTCATCGTATAGTTCTTTGGAACGAGAATCTTGTTGGTGGTTGAGTGAATGAGAGGGTGAAAGGAATTGAGTGAGGAGCTTGAGGTTGAATATGAGATACAATGAATGGAGGGCCATTGGGTCTACGTACAGGGCATCTCATTTTTTCCTCTTTTTCTTCTCCTCATCATCTTCTTCTTCGTTTTCTTTTTCTCTAACCCTAAAATGGTGCTGGTAGGGCTGTTAAAGTGAGAGTAACCGGCCAGCTGGACGGTTTTTTGACACCAATGACGCCATCACCTGCCATGTCACTTTGCCGTGACGTCTGTGATGGAAAACGGCAGAAAAGACTATTTTGTAACTTTTCGAATGTTTAGTGACTGAAATGAAACTTAGGTGACTGTTTTGTCAGCTACCCCAAAGTTGGGTGATTGTTGGTGTAATTTACCCTTTTATTAATTATTATTTATTTTTGTAAAATAAAATGAGAAATTATTCGGTATATTGCCATTGAAATGTCATTTAATAATATAGTAAAATATTAAAACATAAATATTAAAAAAAAAGACGCATGTTAATCTTTTAAGATTACTTGTAGAATAAAAAAAGTATAATGTCAGTGTATCAAAAACTCACCCAAATGAAATTTGATTAACAAAAAATATTAAATGCCAGATAAAAAAATTACTCATTTTACTTTTAGAAGCAAAATACAGGTAAAATAAGGCCTATAGGCCGTTTTTTAATTAATTAGGCATTTAGGCCAATTTGAAAATTAATTAGGGAAATAGGCTGATTTTAGGAGAGAGAGAAAAATGCGTCCAGCTAGGAGCGCTTTTTGCACAGATGGCAGAAAAGCGCGTCCAGCTGGATGTGCTTTCCATTTCTCTCTCTAGCATTAGGGCTTTTATTTTTTAGGGTTAGGGTTTAGGATTTTTAGGGTTTAAGGTATTTTGAAAGTGTTCAGGGTTTTCAACTGAAACGGCAGAAGTTCTTAGGTAGTTTTGAGGGATAGGGAATGTTAACGCGCCTCAATACACATACATTTAATAAGTCATGAAGAGATAGAACCATCACCTAATAAACCCATCGTGGGGAAATCTGGTTTTAGGGTAATAATGCTTGATATGATCAGGGGTCGAAGTCTACATGAAGGTCCCAGTCGACGGTCGTGATGCGATCATGCGTTCGAGTATAATCGGGGGGCCAGGTGACGGCTGTTACGTGAGTAGGAGTTCAAGCTTTTTGGATACCTGCAAACAATTTCCTATATATACCATACATGCGATTGATTCCATAATCATACGAAAAAACTCTAGGAATTTTCGGTGTAATCAACGTTATTTTTTTTAGCTATTTCCAAGTAGTCGGTATCTTAAACCTTTCATTCTTGTCCGAAGGCTGACACCGAGGTGGACACAAGAGGGCTCTCAGGAGGAGAGCGGATATTCTAACATAGTAGAGGTAAAACTTGGGTCGGCACAAAAGTGGTTGTAGTTATTAATGGGATGTGTAATAACGACAACCGTCGTCGCCCCGAAAGGTGTTGGAAAATGTGCCCATATTATAATAAACATGTAAATGTTTTCTATTTATTTGAACGATGAATAAATAAATAAAATTAATTTCACATTTTACTATTATGTCTTTTGTATTTATGTCTTTTATATTTTGCATGCATAGCGAAATTGTGACAAACAAATATTAGCTCATTGATTGTGTAAAGTTCAAATTGAAGATAAGTGGCATTGTAAAGAGCGTTTACATTGAGAGAAAGACAACTTACTTCAGTAGATAATCTAAATAAGCCAGTAATCCCGTAAAAGAATCAAAGTGAATATTTGATTTAAATACTGAGAAGGATTATTATGTCGTCTACAATTCCAATTGGGGATATGATTAGTCTTGGCTATTGGAGCAGTTGACTCCACGAGTAGAGACATAGATGTATTCATTGGTAGAATGATACAATGGACCGGACCTAAGATGAATTAATTTTGGATCCGTTTGTGAATTAAGTCACTTGTAACATTCATGGTGTGATTTACCTAAATCTTGAATTAGTCACTGACAATGCGTATGCAAATCATGTGCTTTGATATAAATGGAGGCTTATGCTCTAAAGATGATCGAGTCCATAGTCGGTATGTTGGGTACATGACTTGTGTAAGGCATGGCTTTACTAGCAACAGTGGAATTTATAACTCAATTAAAGAGTTAATGATATCCTCTCATTGGCATTGTGTGGATTGATAAATATGGAACATGGCTATGGGTTGCTTATTCTCGAATGAGCAATTTATCACAGTCATTTGTTGACAGTGGTCATATTAATCATTAAGAAGACACAATGGTGACAGTGAGATAAAATACAATTGTATTGAGTAAAAAATTAACTCAAAGGAATTAAGGATATCATATGAGGGTAACACACACATAACAAGGTTATTGGACAAAGTCGTTGGATGAATTGCTTTCGTAAAAAGTATACAATAAGGAGTTTTCAATCATGATACTTCTTGTGGATTGACTCCATGATTAAGTAATTGCGAATTATCAAAACGATGCTTCTAGACATAATTGCAATCACTAGAGCTAATTGTATATGTCCGATTGGTCCCTTTGCTAGCTCAACAAAAGCTCGATCGGATTGCATTTGAATCAGAAAAAAATTCTACGACTTTGGGAATAATTTAATTGAGTAGATTTATCTGATGTGGAATTAAATTAGGTGGTTGTAAGAATTGTTCAACTAGAAAATTTGATTAAAGAATTTTCTTGAAAAATTAATTTGGAAAATATAAGTAATTTTTGGAAAAATTAATTTTGATCAAGTAAAATTAAATCAATTAAAATTAATATGATATTTTTAGAAGTTAATTTTCAAGTCAAACAATTGGCAAATGGGTAATTGAACTTGAAAATTGGACCTGAGATCGTAAATTGGGCCCGAGAGCCCAAAATCGAGACCAATACCCAAAAGCTGGTCGACCCGGGCACGGTATGTGAAATTGGGTCGATGGTTCAACTAGTGGCTAGATCGGACCGTCGGGTCGTCACTGACCCGGACTGAATCAACAGTAGCCGAACCGGCTCGGGGTGTCGTAAAGGTGTCGCACCTACACCACCGGACACGGCGGTGCTGTTGGCTGCGACGGCGGCGTCTCGGTGGTTGGCGGCGGTTGGTCATCAGTGGTTGAGCAGTGGAAGAGTTACACTCTTATTGAAATTCTACTGGAGAATTTGAATTCAGATTAATTATTCCAAAAATAATATTGTTTTAATAGTTTAATATTAAATTTAGTTTAATACTTATCTTAATAATATTTTATTAATTTAATATTAAAGTGATTATCTTAATATTAAATTAAATTTAATGTTTATCTTGTAGATAAACATTTTATTATTTTAATAAGATTTAATATTAAATTTACATTTTATTATTTTAATAAGATTTAATATTAAATTTAATCTAATATTTATCTTGATAAATATTATTTTAATTTAATATTAAAGTGATTAAGTTTAATCATAGTTGAACTCTCTAAACTCTCCCTATATAAAAAAAGCTTTGGGTTATTATTTACACATACTTGAATTCAAGAGAAAGTTGTAGAGAGAAAATTTTCTGAAGAGATTATTGTAGAAAATTGCCTCACTGGTAATTTTTGTGAAAAATTTTTTAATTCAAAGTGAGCGCACACTCGACAGATGTAAGCTTGAGGATAGCGGAGAATATTACTCTGTCGAAGCGCTCATCCTAAACGAATCGGAAATCTACAATTTTGATTAAGTGTTTATTACTTTAGATGTCACAACTAAGATATTGTTTTGGAAAATTTTTTAAAACTCTGGCTTTTTCCTAAATTTATTTTTTGCTGCGTTTTCCAAACCCGTTTTTTAACAATTGGTATCAGAACCAGGTTGTATTCTAACTATAAGTATAAATAGATGATCAAAATAAATTTCTCTTCTTCTTAAATGATTTGATTACATAAAAAGTGACATTCTTTAGATCTTATGCATGTTTTGAGTTATATATGGAAATGGATGCAATATTATATATTTGTTATATAATTGTTTTTTGTCGAGGTTGTGGTTATTAGGAAATAGATCGTGGACTATCATTTCCACATAGAGCTATATCACTACACTAAAATAGACTTTTAGCGGCGTTTTAAAGAAAAACGCTGCAAATATTACACAATAGCGGCGTTTGAAGGAAAACGTCGCAAAAAAATGAGCAATAGCGGCGTTTATTTCCAAAACGCCGCTAAAAAGGATAAATAGTGGCCTTTTTTCCTCAAACGCCGCTATAAATCAGAGCATTAGCGGCGCTTTTGAAAAAAACGCCGCTAAAGGTCTGAGCATTAGCGGCGCTTTTGAAAAAACGCCGCTAAAGGTCTGAGCATTAGCGGCGCTTTTGAAAAAACGCCGCTAAAGGTCTGAGCATTAGCGCGCTTTTGAAAAAACGCCGCTAAAGGTTCGAGCATTAGCGGCGTTTTTTCTACAAGCGCCATTAAAAGTTTTTCATATTTTTCCTTTACTCTTGCTTTGAATTATATTTTATTTTGATAAATTCACTTATAAGCAATGAGAAAGTTTCATTTTAGTTACTTAATTATGAAAAGTTACAAATTGCTAACTAAACAATTTAGAAGTTTTCATTTAAGTTACAAATTAAAATTTCGTTAAAATTGATTTAGGGTTTAATGTTTAGTATGTTAATTTCATGGTTTAGGGTTTGTTATTTTGGTGTATGGGTTTAGTGTTTTAAAGTTTGTTGTTTGGGTTTATTGTATAGTGTTTAATATCTTAGTGTTTACCGGTATTAAGGTTTAAGTGTTAGTGGTTAGGGGTTAAGGTTTAGGGTTAGGGGCCCCTAACTCGGGTTTAGGGGGAAATGGTTAATGGGTTAGGGTCTTGGGTTTAGGGTTTATGGTTTATGGTTTAGGAGTTTAAGGTTAGGGGTTTGGGGGGAAATGGTTAATGTGTTGGGTTTTTGAGTTTAGGGTTTATGGATTAAGGTTAGGATTTTAGGGTTTAGGGTTTAGGGTGTTAGCTATATGACCCAAAATCCCGAAACCGAAATCCCTCATGAGGGATTTATGGTTAATGTGTTAGCTATTAAAATATATGTTTTGTACTACACTAACATTGACCACATGAATTCTCAAAAAGTTGGTCTCGGATTATGGTTTAACGTTTGCAGTTTAGGATTCGAGTTTTATGGTCTAAGATTTATGGTTTGGGGTTTTGAGTTTGAGGTTTAGGTTTTGGTGTTTGTGGTTTAAGGTATAATATTTAGGGTCTAGGGTTTAGGGTTTAGGGATTAATCTTGGATTTTTTAGAATATAAATCAAAATAAGATAAATGTAAATTATTATTTAAAAAATATATATATCAAAATGGGTTAAATCCCAAGAGCATACATGAACAATGGTTTAGTGTGCAATTGTATACATGAACTTTAATTTGATCCAGATCTTGTAAAATATTAACACAATTATTGATACAATTAACATAATTTTTTATTTATATATTGCACATACATAAAAATTTATATTTATTCATTATAAAAATATATTGATGTATTTATATTTTAAAATAATGTCTATGATTAAATCAAAATTAAAGTTTCAACTATACATTTAAACCACAATTAGAATTTCACATCTAGAATTACACATTAAACCAAAATTTATATATAATTCTGAGATGTATCTATATCAAAATTTAAGTGTATACATATAATTAAATGTCATTTATATAAAAATCTAAACAACTAATGTAGACCATACTTAAAAGAATAATATTGATGTAAAAAGAAAGAAAAAAAAATTCATAAAAGAGTTGATAATGGTAATTAAATTTTTAAAATTTAATAATAAAAAAATTAAAAAATTAAAAAACTAAAAACTTAAAAACTTAAAATTTTAATATTTAATATTTTAGTTAAAAAGTTCAATACTCAAAATATAATAAAAATAAAAATTCAAAAAAATAATAATCTCAACACACAAATTTTAGAAGAAAAAACATAGAAAAATATAGGTTAAAAATAAAAAAAATTAAAATTATGTAATAGTGGCGTCTTTAATAAAAACGCCGCAAAAAATAGAGCTATAGTGGCGTTTCTAGTAAAAACGCCGCAAAAAATAAGCTATACTGGCGTTTTTTACTAAAACGCCACAAAATTTCTCTGTCAAAACTTATTATCGTTTCCCCAAAACCTAAATTTCCTTAAGTCCCCAAAATTTCCCTCCCAAAATCCCCAAACTAAAATCCCCAAATCAGTTTCCCCCACCAATCTTCGTCCATATCTTCGATAATGGAGTTTACTGTTTTGTATTTGAATATTTTTCTTCTTCATTTCCCTGATATTTTTCCGTATTTGATTCACCATTTTGAATATTTTAGAGTGATTCAGAGGGCATGCTTTGCAACTGAACAACACTCGCTCAGATGAGATGTCCTCTCTTCCCTTCGACTTGTCTAGGCTTCATCCCCGAAAGATCAACTGGCGCAAGGCAAGCACACTCGTCGGCAATCAAGATAGGAACCCATCGGTAAGGAAGATCTCCATCCATGCCCTTATCTTCTTCAAGCCAAGCCTTCCCTAAGCCTTAAAGGGGCTAAACTGACGAACCTACCTCTTTTCTTTCTACGAGCTGGAACTTGAGTACCAAACTGAACTCATCGGTTTTTCTTGAGTGATGGCTCTCTTAGGTGATGCTCACCCGCTACACTGCAATAAAATTTAATGCTCTCCCCTCCCGCCCCAATACCAATTCTTGGCTTTCTTGGTTCCTTCTCTCTGCTTTTGGTGCAGTTCAAAAAATATTGTTTCGTTTATAAAATCATCTTGTTTCAATCTGCATGTAATTGGAAAGTTAAGTGAAGGAAAAGCATCCCATGTTCCTTACCAAGACTCAAAGCTTACCCGCCTTTTGTAATCTTCACTTAGTGGGCATGGACATGTTTCGGTGAGTTGTTCATTTTATTTGAACTTTTTTTAATAATTATTTAGGTCTATTTGATTTTACCTCCCTCCAACAGAAAAATGAATTTGTTTTTTTTCTTGCATCTTTAAATTATTTTTCTAATTTCGATATGTAATTTTGATATGCAATTATATCATCCTTCCAGAAGAGTGGGATGAATAACTCAGTGTGCATCAATTTGTTCAAAATCATAGCAGATTAGTTCTCCATCATCTACAAATATGCACAAGTTTTATATGTTGGAAATCGTCACGAAGCAAAACGCTAAATTCATGGTGCTTGATATTTCTCTCATGATTTATGGATTTTATGTAATGTTATAGTCATTAACATCAATCAATTGTTTCGCTTTGCTTGATTTGTTCTACTACGAGAAATGATCTCTGCTCTTGCCAGTTGTAAGACATTTTGCGATAACGGTACTTTGACTAGCTAGGTCTTGTTGCGACCACTTAAATCTCCTGTTTCAATCGAGTATTTGGAAACATTATATTTATTATTTCATTACTCATTGAACTCTGGTTTTAGCCAATTTTTGCCGTCTGTCACAACCGATAATGCAAGTTTTAGTTTGTTTCCAACTACAAACATTGTCTAACCGCATCTTTGGTTTCATTGGATTGATCACATAAAAGCTTACGACTTATTGCTGGTAAAGGCTTCAATCTCCGCATCAGAGCACTGTAGGTAACATCAAATACTATACAATAAGAAAATGAACAATAGAATGGCTAGACTTCAATTCGAATTGAGCTAATAAGGAGTTTTACTTTTACCAGATTTTTAGGGTATATAGAAAGTTATATAGTATGATTTTCCCTTTATTTGGTTTCCTTCATCTTTTGTATAAGGATTCTTAAATCACACTTTTTGGTGTAATTGCTATGGCTACCTTTATTTCCAGGGAAAAGTTAATTATGTTGTCGGACCAGTATTACCTTACAGTTGTGAAGCGTGTTGGCCTCTGTGGAGCTGTTGTTGGTGCAAGGGATTCCTTAAACTTGGGTGGCTATGGTGTAGAGCTTGCTTTGAAGAATATGGAATATAAAGCCATGGACGACAATTGCCATAAAGAAAGGTTAGAACTTTTGATGTAGCAATGGTGCAAATTTAGAAGCTTTGAACTAGTGCATGACCTAAGTATGCTAATAGGTTTATTTTTTCCTATGTATGCTTTCTTGTTTGTTTAATAATCACTTGCTTTATTGATTTGATTTACGAGGTATCTAAGGGCTTGATGTATGAGTTTGGTGTAACTCTAGAAGATCCTCGACCAAGATCTTAATCAAGAAGTTAGAGGGTTTATATTTTCAAAAATTCAGTATGTTATCCATATGATTCACATATACTTACATTCCTATTTTCTTCCAATACAAGTTACAAAATTGTTTCAAGGAACATAAATTACATGGACATTTATCTAAATGAATAAACTAAAATTGAAAATCTTTCTCTTTGGAAAGGGGTCAACTATGTTCATAATGATTTGCAACCATAAAAGCTTCACCATGTTGTTCTTAATGTTAACATTTTCTGTTATTCGTTTTGCGAGAACGCAAACCCGACCTTACTACGAGATAATGGCTTTCGTGGGATTACTGTTGTCATCAACAATATCGCATACACACTTGATGTTTGGGAATTGAAAGGTCCTTTGCTAAAGGGTCGTTTTCTTCTTGTTACAACATTTTTAATCTTCGTGATTATAAAAACTTTCTCCCTTGAACAGGTTTAGGGCATCAAACCGCACGCAGAATAGTACAAGCCTCTGATCCTTTGCAAATCAATGCGGAAATCAACCAAAATTTTCCTAGTGTAGTTTCTTCTTTATCTCGGATGAAGGTAATTTCTTGGTGTCACTTTCAATGTTGGGCAGCTGTAAATATTTTTAATATTGGCTCCAGATATCGGGAATCCAATTGGGGTTTTCTAATCAATTTCTAAAAAGTTGTACATTCTGCAGCTCAACGATTCAATCAAAGATGAAATAATTGCAAACCACAAAATGATCCCACCTGGCAAGTCCTTAATGGCTCTGAATGGTGCTTTAATCAATATCGAAGATATTGACCTCTATTTGTAATGCTCTTTCCTCCTATTTCTTTTTGTGTTTACTGAAGATATTGTTTTGAGTCATCTATAGCTGAAGTTTTTGACTGTAGTCACCGAACAATTTTGATTGAATTATTTCTTAAAATTTTAAAATGAAAAATCATTTGTATACAATCTGTAGTCATTGTGTGTTTTTGGTGCTTAATTTTAAATTCTAACAAATCCTATCATGAAATTTCGTACTAAATTAAACTTTTGTAGCAAGAAAAACAATTTGTTTGTTGGACTAGGCCTTTGTCCATGGAAAGTTTGATGTTTGGTATGATATGTATTTTTCTCGAGAGCTTTAGTGTTGAATGTTTTGTCTTAATCTAGCGATATCACTTTTGAACCAGGGTCATTATAGTTGAATTTCTTGTTTTGTCTTAACTTATATGGTAAATTTGCATATATCTTTTAAGGTCCTTAGTGTTTTTCTACATATAGATTCAGAATTTGGAAAGAGAGATTCAGGAGAAGAGAAGGCAAATGAGGGTGTTAGAGCATCGTATAATTGAGAGTGGTGAAGCTTCAATCGCTAATGCTTCATTTGTGGATATCACGGCGAGTAGTAGTTTTGCATCCTGTTTATTATGTTGTCCATAGTAATATTTCAAACTTATGTTAATTTGTTAGGGAACTAATGCCATTGGAATTGGGTTAACAAATTCTAAATGCTTTTTTGTTGCAACAGACAGTTATGAGATTGATGACACAATGTAACGAAAAGAGTTTTGAGCTGGAGGTGAGTGATTTGGTTTCATTCTTCTCATTTATGGAGTTGAAAGGCATTTGATGGGCACTGTTCTACCATTGATTAGGCAGAATAAGGTGAATCTCCTGGAGCAGCGGTTGGCATCTTTGTCTGGCGACAAATTATCCTTGTCCTCTGAACAAGGAATATCTGAAGAATATGCTAATGAGTTAAGAAAAAAGGTTCAATATCAGGTAAACACTTATTGCTGGGATTGTCCAACTCCTAATGGCTTTAGTTTTCTGTTGTCACAAGTTTTGGGCTTCAACTGCTTTATTTTCATTTAGTAGTATTTCCTCTTCTTATATGATTTCATGAAAAATTGTCAACATGCTTCTGCCAGAACTCATCATTATGATAATTGCGAAGAATATAATTTTAATCATGTGTCAATCAATTGCTTGTTTCTTTTGTTTCATATACCTTGGGAATGTTTTACACAATAAGTTGCAAGTAACAATTAAAGTTTTGCAACGCCATTTGATATCTTAGTGCAGCACGACAATATCTTTAGACATTTCTCTGCTTTTTCTCCTATTGAATGTTGATTCTACTTCCTACACAGTAAATCAGGTTGCATTTTTGGTTGATTTTAAGACCCTTGCTATGAAATTCTAAGGTACACAAATGTTGGGTTTTACCTGTTCTTAAATATTTCTTCTCAATTTAAAATTGGATGAATTTTTATATTAAGATGGTTCATTAGTTTGCCTTTTCATGGTAATAATTGTGTGTTATAACTTCCACGGGTTAAGAGAAAGATTTGCTTGTCTTTAGCATGGTCCTTTGTCTTCCTTGCACCTTTGAACTGATTAAGACTAAGTTGTGCTTATGTATGCAGGGGACTGAGAATGAAAAACTAAAACTAGAACATGTACAACTTTCTGCTGCTGCTGTTGAGTTAAAAAATTTGGCTAGTGAGGTGACAAAGCTCTCAGTACAGAATGCAAAACTGGAGAAGGAATTATTGGCTACTCTAGAGTCCACAAACACTAGAGCTTCTTCTAATCCCGGTCATCAATGGTTTCAACTGCAAGTACAAAGGATGTGATGGGAGACTGGGAGGAAGGGGCGGCTCTGCAGCTCCTCATGACCTATCTGGAGCAGCTGGTGATGATTTTGAGTCGTGGAATCTTGATCTAGATGATCTAAAGATGGAACTGCAGGCTAGGAAACAACGGGAGGCAGCTCTTGAAGCTGCACTAGCTGAGAGGGAATTCATAGAAGATGAATATAAGAAAAAGATATAATTTAGATGTTGGACTAGTGACAATTGAGGTTTTATTCAATAGGGCCATGGGATTTCCACCAGAGTTTTTCACTGTGTTATTTGCAATCCCATGTTTAAAAAAGTTAATCAGATTAAAATGTAAAATAGGCTTTTTTATAATATTTTAATTTTTTTTTATTTTTCATGCTCTTTAGCGGCGTTTTTTGAAAAAGCGCTGCTAAAAGTCATAACCTTTAGCGGCGTTTGTTTTAGCGGCGTTTTTTGCGGCGCTTTTAAAAGTGCCGTAAATACTATTAGTGGCTCTTATAAGCACCGCTAAAGGCCTAAAAAAATGCCGCTAAAAGTCTGTTTTGCTGTAGTGTATATTTTTTAAAATTCATAGAATTCTTGTGAGCTGGAAACGAACATAAAACTTAAATGTAATTTTTCCAAAAGGGAGTCCATGACAAGGAAAAGATGTGATGGCGGTTGAAGACCCAATGAATGCCTTGTGGTGAAAAATTATGTAATTTTATTTTTCCATTTATTTTTTAGAAATAGAACCATGGAAATCTTGGCTGGCAATTTTATTTTAATTACTTATCTCATTATATATTTGTTTTATAATTGTTTATAATATTTATATTATGTAATGTTATAATTGTGATATATATATAAAATGATCCATAGTTGATCGATTAAAAATAAGAAGTGTGGTAATGAGAAAATACATGTGTTGTATTGTTCTATTTACTTCTTTAGGTTATTCAGTAACTGTGAGAAATGTTGTAATGAGAAGGTGCATGTATATGATTGGTGATAATCCGTAATATGTTCATATTTTAATCCCACATTTAGCATACTTTTGGATGATTTATCCCTTGAATTGTGGAATTTGGTGCTTCTAATCCTTTAATTTCATGTTTTATACTCAGGAGAGCATAGGAGGATGAAAAGAATGGAAAACGGGCTTTAAACGGACCAAATGGGCCAAATTAAGAAATCAACACGGCCTGGGGTTTCACCACACGGCCGTGCCACCCTAGCAGACCCAAACACGGCCTGGCCTCGATTCACACGGGCGTGCTACACGGGCGTGTCCCTGCCGTGACAAAGAGGAATTCTATTCGGATTAGGGTACTTAGAGGCAAAGAAAGACTTTCCAAAAGCCTATATAAACACCCTAGAGGCCAACCTTCAAGGGGGGGTCCAGCTAGGCCAAGGAGTCGAGCCAGAGAGGTCAGAATTGTGGGATTCACTCGAAGAAAGCCAGTTGATTCATCTCAAGAAGCCGAAGTCATACTCAAGACAGAGGATCTCTCCTTCAATTCCTTCAGGGGGTTTTAGGGTTTTCTTATGTTTTGTTTTATCTTTTCTTCTGAGATGTATTCTTTTATAATTATGAACTAAACCCTCAGATACCTGAGGGGGATGAAACCTAAGACGAATCTTGTTATCGTTTGCTGAACTATATGATAAATACTTGATTTGTTCTTAATTATGTGTTCTTAATTCTTGCTTTGATATTTCAGGATATTGATTCAAGTATTGATGTGCTTAGGCAGTGGAGCAACAGTCCCTGTCTAAGAGTAGATCTAGCATAGTTAAGTGGAGTTGATCGCAACCCTAGACATAGGATGACGAAAATCTGCCGGATTAGGGTCAAACCTAATATGGGAATCCATAGATCGAGTTAATGCAATTCTAGGGGTTTTAATTAGAAAGAGATTTCAATTAATCAACCTAGGGTTAGACGTTAGTAGCCTCGACGGAGGTATTAATATACATTAGGGAATCCTACGGATCAAGTCAAGTGAATAAATCGTCTAGTTCAGAGTTAGATAACAAGTGAAGTCTAGGTGGATTCTTCCTCGGGTATTATCTTAATCAATTGGTTTTTCCCACAAGTATTTCCCCAATTCATTCTCTTTGTCTTAGCATCTTTAGCTTAGTAGTTAGTTAATTTTAGTTTAAACAACAATTTCCTTATTTCTTAGGTTAAATAATAAAAAGAAAGTTAGTATTAGTACTTTTGGTTCCTTTGGGTTCGACAATCCGGTCTTGCCACTAAACTATACTACTGTTCGATAGGTGCGCTTGCCTCAATCGTTGTCATAGTTAGTTTCTAGGCTCGATCATTCTTTATATAAATTTTTAAGACTCTGACATACGATCAATTGGCTCTGGCTAGGAAAGACTTGGTTTTTAAGCGATTAAATTTAACTCACCTCCCTTTCCTAAGACCCTATCTTGTGCATGGTTCGCATTCATTTCTTCGGTTTTTCCCTTAAAAGAAAAACTGTGGAGAATCAAAATTGTTTGTTTTTATGATTGATTGATTCTTGCGAATGAATGTGAATTTTATAAAATTGTCATAGCATGCCATGCATATATTGGAAGCATGCCATTTAGATTTGGTAAGAATGCCACTAGGGCTATTGTATGATCATTCTTGAAATTTGGGATAAAAAACCTTGAATGTTTTTAAAATATTGAGTGGGAGAAGGTCCTTGAACAAGACCTATGGCCTCCATTGATGGTCCGTAAGTGATAACATGATAAAGTTTTGAGCTGGTTCCCATCCTGGTCGCACCCTAAGGTAAACTTTGTCATGTGGGTTCACTAGATGAGATTTCCTTTTAAGGACAACTAGTCATGCATGACTTTCAGAGAGATTATCCCAAGATGACTCATAAATGAAAGCATGTTCATGATGGATGTTGAGTCAATGGTTACACACTCAAGATCATCTCTTATTAAATAGTTTCCCAAGAAACGATATTTAAGCTAGAGATGATGGCCAAACGTTAAACGGTCGTTAGTTCGTGTGGAGTCTTAAGAATTAAGATTCACGAACTAATTGAATGTAATCCATGTTATTGCTAGTTAATCATGGGACCCCAAGGCGACAGGGTTGATGGGTGTGAAAATGATCGTAACAATGAAATATTTTTAAGGTTTTAATACAATACGCATGCATCATACTACATTCTTGATATATTGCTAAAATGAAGAATATTTGCTTAATACAAAGATAATAATTAGTGAAATCTTTATTTTTTTTAATTTAAATATGTCTCCTATTCCTCTTATTAGCATTCTTACTGAGAATAAATTAAATGGGGATAACTTTTGAGAATGGAAACGAAACTTATTGATAGTTCTCAGCTGTTAGAAACACGAGTTCGTTCTTGATGAAATGTGCCCTCTTAAAGTTCAGTCCAAAAGCGAGAAATTGCTGGAGAGATTCTGACTCAATTGCTCGATGTTATATGTTAGCGAGCATGAGGAGTGTGTTGCAAAAGCAACACGAGTATTTCTGTACTGCCAAAGAGATCACGAAAAATTTAGAGGATTTGCTCGGAGGCCAAGTCGCATTGGCTCGACAATCCGCTATTACAAATTTGATGAATTTTCAACAGAAAATTGGCACTTCGGTCAAAGAACATATGCTTAAGCTTATGTGATTCTTTGCAGAAGCGGAGGATAATGAGGCTGAACTAGACATGAATACTGTAACACCCTTCACCCGTATTCAACGCCGGAATAGGGTTACGGAGCATTACCGAACTTATTAAACAATTAAACATTCATTTCACATACATTTTCAAATTCATGTAATCATCATTCAACATCAATCACGTTGTCCCTAATACGAGCCTACGAGGCCCAAAACATGCTTTAGGAGTGGTTCGGGACTAAACCGATAACTCAGGAAATTTTTACAAAACTTAGAAAATTTTCCAAACTACAGGGGACACACGCCCATGTGGCCCGGTCGTGTGTCTCATAAGGCCAAAGACACGCTCGTGTCGCAGGCCGTGTGGACATTCGAAATGGGATCACATGGCCGTGTCCCAGCCCGTGTCCAACCCCATGTAACTTCCTAACTTGGGTCACATGGCCAACCACACGCCCGTGTGATCAGCCCATGTGCCCTTTAGAAATGGCCTCACACGCCCATGTGTTAGATCGTGTGCTAGGCCGTGCCAAACCTGTAGGGTGTACTGACTTAGGCCACACGACTAAGACACACGCCTGTGTGCTAGGCTGTGTGGAGCATACTGACTTGATTTTTAATTCAACACCAAGGGACACACGACCGTGTAATTTGACCGTGTATCAGACACGGCTGAGACACGCACCCGTGTCTCTGCCCGTGTGGACAAAAATAGGCTATTTACCAAGCCATTTTGCCACCCAATTTGCATATACCTATATCAAACCAAATGGCTCAATTCATAGCATAAAAATAGGCATTCTATTAACCTCAATCAAGCATAATTCATACCATTTCAATACCAACCAATACAAAACACACCAATACAACAATATGCCATTCAATTTCACACCAAAATTCCTAATCTCAAATCGTCAATATGAACACCTCCAATTTTGCATCATTTAGCCTATTCTCACAATCATACCAAATTCATTTCTCAACCATTTAGTACCCCTAATTAACAAATACCAACTAGCATCACATATCCATAATCAAGCACATAATATGAGCCATATGCACAAATATATACATGATCAAATATACAAAAATAAGCCAACTTTCATGGCCAAATACAAAACCAAACTTTAGACAATTACAAGCCAATCCAAATGGCTAAATTCATTTTCAAACTACATATCAAAATGACCATAATCCTATACATGTCATAAAACCAAAACATAGATTCAAAAAATACCAAAGCGATAGCTTGATAATGTGATGAGATCTCTGACTATCCCTGAATCTGAGCTAGCTTTGATTTCACTAAAGAACACGAAAAATAAACAAAGTAAGCTATAAAGCTTAGTAAGCTCATATAATTAATAAGTAAACCCACCATTTAATCACCATTCAGGTGATATAACATATTATACTACAAAACCATGTAATTATAAGGTTAACATATATTCAATCAAATAATTAATCAAGATTCCACAACTTTCATAGTTTCAATACTCATATAATATCGTACATACCTGTGATGATGCATATCTGTTTCTCACCATTTCATATCTTCGGTATACCCGTTGAACCATTTGGAATACTATCAGATACTCAGGAAATCTTGCACCCTAAGTGCCACATATATAGGCGAAGCTATTTCAATCTCATATCACATATAATGCTCAGTCTCGAGCTATCAGCTGTCTGCTTCACACAAGTCGACAAATCATGATGAAACTACACGGTCTTTGCTCACGCAGTGGTAGCGAGCATCCGTAACACATGCCGAATAACTCATCCACCGGTAGGACATACGGACCAGCACCCAAATCACATAACCCTTAATGACATGTCATTTGTATCCTAATCTATTTCTATGGTTTAACCGGGATTTCACTGTAACACCCCTTACCCGTATCCGTCGTCGGAATAGGGTACAAGGCATTACCAAAACTTACGAAACCAATTTCCATTTATCCGGACCAAGTACCATTTATTTATCAAAAATTATTATTACGCCCCTTAGATGGGCTTCCGAAGCCCAAATTATGCATCGGAACCAGACCGGAACCAAATCAGAATCACAGGGAATTTTATTTTTTTTTCTGCAAAATCCCAAAATTATACTATCTCTAGCCATGCCAATAGCTAGGTTACAAATATCCATTTCCATGTAAACATTGGTATTTAGTCTATACATGCCATTCTTTCAAAATAAGTCATTTTCATATACCAAAAGATATGGGTTGATAGTGTGATAAGGCTCCGATTAATCTTCGACCTTTGAGCTCCCGAGCACTACAAAATAGGGAAAAAGAGAACGGGGTAAGCACATGGTGCTTAGTAAGTTCATGCAACAAGGATTACACTCACTATATTTATACATCCATCATTTAACAACACAAGCACACATCCAATTCACATAAACATTTACCTATCACATACAAACTCAACTTTTGCATCAGTTAAGCAACACCATATAAATTCAATACAAAGATAAATGATTGATGGGCTCATCAATTCCATAATTTTCATGTTCTTCCATTTCTCATATTTATCCCGTTGAATTTCTTGGAATTTCGATGGGTATTCAGTAGTACACTTTTGTGTACAATTTTAGGTCCGTCAATTCGTACACATATGGGTACCTGATGTAATTGGCTGGAGTAATCCCGAGGTCCGTCAACTGTACACAATGGTAATTCTGACATAAAATCCATAGTAATTCTTTCCCATTTCCATTCTGGTATAGTAATTGGCTGGAGTAATCCCGAGGGTACCTGATGTTCTGCTTTGACCTATTGGCATATCAAACATCTTGGTACAAACTCAGAAATATCACGTTTCATACCTGGCCACTAGTACATCTTCTTCAAATCATTATACATTTTATTACTTCCCGGATGTACGGACATAATACCACTGTGTCCCTCGTGTAAAATCTTCTATACATGCTCTGAATTATTTGGTACACATACTCTGCCTCTGAATAATAAACAACCATCAGTCCCAATATGAAATTCTGAATCATTACCTGACTCACATTGTACCCGTTTAGCCTGTAACTTTTCATCATTTTTCTGAGCTTCACATATTTGCTGTAGAAATGTCGGTTTAACTCTCAACTCAGCTATGACTGAACCATCATCAACCAAAGACAATCGGGCATTCATAGCTCGCAAAGCAAATAGAGATTTTTGACTTAAAGCATCAGCAACAACATTAGCCTTACCCGGATGGTAATCAATAATCAAATCATAGTCCTTTATCAATTCAAGCCACTGCGCTCTCTCAAATTCGAGATCTTTACGTGTCATCGAGATATTTAGGACTTTTATGATCGATCTGGATATGACATTTCTCACCATACAAGTAATGCCGCTATATTTTTAGTGCAAATACAATAGCGACTAATTCAAGATCATGCACCGGGTAATTTTTTTCATGTGGCTTAAGTTGTCTCGAAGCATAGGCTATAACTTTACCTTCTTGCATCAAGGCACAACCTAAACCATTTAACGAAGCATCGCTATAAATTATAAATTTCTTACTCGGCTCAGGCTGCACTAGTACAGGTGCTTTACGTCGAGAGATATTTTAGTTTATCGAAGCTCTGTTGGCATTCATCAGTCCACTCAAATTTAACATCTTTCTGTAATAGTCGAGTCACCGGAGAAGCTATCATAGAGCACCCCTGTACAAATCTTCGATAATACCCAGCTAGACCCAGAAAACTCCTGACTTCAGATACATTCTTTGGTGGACTCCAATTAACAATGGCTGAAATTTTACTCGGGTCTACCATGATGCCTTCAACAGATACAATATGCCCAAGGAAACTCACCTTTCGAAGCCAAAATTCACATTTACTAAATTTAGCATACAATTGCTTTTCAAACAGGATTTGCAATACAATTCTAAGATGATATGCATGCTCATTTTCATCTCGGGAATAGACCTGTCTAAGTACAGCCTGGATATCCGATTCATCAGGTCCATAAATATTGCTGGTGCATTAGTCAGCCCAAACGGCATAACAAGAAACTCATAATGCCCGTACTTGGTTCTAAAAGCTGTCTTCGGTACATCTGACTCCTTTACCCGTAATTGATAGTAGCCTGATCGGAGATCAATCTTTGAAGATACAGTGGCACCCTTCAACTGGTCAAACAGATCATCAATCTGAGGTAATGGGTACTTATTCTTTATAGTGACTTTGTTGAGCTGCCGGTAATCAATACATAACCTTAAGGACCCGTCCTTCTTTTTCACAAACAGAACTGGAGCACCCCAAGGTGAATGACTCGGTCGGACAAAACCCTTGTCAACAAGTTCTTGCAACTGTGTCTTTAACTCCTTTAATTTCGTAGGAGCCATACGATACGGAGCTATGGAGATCGGAGTAGTTCTCGGAATCAGATCTATAGAAAATTCCACTTCTCTTTCTGGTGGCACCCCGGTAATTCCTCTGGAAACACATCGATAAATTCACATACAACTGGCACTGCCTATATCTTTGACTCAGGTACCTTGGTGTCTAACACATATGCCAAATAAGTATCATACCCTTTTCTAACACACCTCTGAGCTGTCATAACTGAAATCACATCGGATAATCCCTCTGTCTGATCAGATTTAACCCGGAGTAATTCGCCATTCTGACACTTCAGCACAATATATTTCTGTTTACAGTTTACTACTGCATCATGCCGAGTTAACCAATCCATGCCCAATATGACATTAAACTCACCAAAAGGCAATAACATCAAGTCAACCGCAAAACAAATACCTTTTACCATTAGTGGATAATTTTTACAAATTTTATCCACCATCATAGACTGGCCCAGGGGGTTTGAGACTTTAACCACAAATTTTGTAGGTTCAACAGATAAATTTTTAACAAATACTAGTTTTGTGCATATGTATGAATGTGTAGAGCCAGGATCAATTAATGCAATAATATCAGTATCAAGTAAAGAAAATGTACCAGTAATTACATCTGGTGCAGAGCCATCTTCTCTGGCACGAATAGCATATGTCCTGGCTGGTTCTCGTGCCTCAGATTTGCCTGCAGTATCTTTTGTAACTCCTCGGCTACCATTAACATTACCGGTAGGTTGAGGTGGTCTACCCCTCGAAGCAGGATTACTCGGCTTCAATGTCTGTTCTGCCTCTTTTTCTATTCTTTCGGGACAATCTCTGAGGAAATGATCGAAAGAGCCACATCTATAACAGGCTCTACTCTTCAGTCGGCATTCTCCAAAATAAACTTTATTACAGTACTGGCATCTCGGCTTAAAGGTACCAACACTACCAACACTGGTCACTGATGGAGTGGAAGGTCTTGGATTAGTACGTTGAGAACCTTGCTCTCTACCCGAATACCCAGTGGCTGAGGTAGAGCGATCCTGGTATTTCTTCAATTTCTTTGAAGCAGAAAACTGGGATTTTCCCATCGGTCTTTTACTTAGAATTTGAGCTTCCCTCTCAGCCTGTTTCTTCTCTTTACTCAATTCTTCCGCTTTAAAAGTTTGCTCTGCCAATGTAGCAAACGCTCGAATTTCAAGAATTTTGATCAGTAGCTTAATATCTTCATTCAACCCTTCTTAGAATTGTTTGCACATTTCGGCTTCTGACTGTACCCATTCCCGAGCATATTTACTCAATCGGACAAATTCTCTTTCATACCCAGATACTGATCTGTTACCCTGTTTCAGCTCAAGAAATTCTTTTCTCTTCTGATCGAGGAACCTCTGACTGATATATTTCTTTCTGAACTCGGTCTGAAAGAATTCCCATGTAATTTCTTCTTTAGGAACAACTAAAGCTTTAGTATTCCACCAATGGTAAGCTGTATCTTTTAGTAATGATACTGTACATTTCAGACAGTCTTCTGGTGTGCAATATAATTCTTCCAAAACCCGAGTAGTATTCTCTAACAGAATTCAGCCCGTTCGGGATCATCATCAACCGCTGCTCGAAATTCTTCGGCCCCATATTTTCAGATTTTATCAATCGGAGCTTTCCCTTTTCTGACAGATTCAGTACCTGTACCCTGTAGGATCTAGGGAACCGGTGGAGGAGCAGGAGGGGGAGCTTGAGCTTGCTGCACTACAGGGTTGATTTATTCATCATTTGAAAGAAGGCCAATTTAGCCTGTTCACCTTGGTCCTCTGTCTCCGACCTTCTACTACTAGTAACTTCGACTTTCCTCTATGCCCGTTCTGAAGCCGGAGCATGACTCGCGGCTTCCTGGGTTGAGCTCGATTGGCAGTCATTTACTATAAGAAAAACACATTTTAAATGGTCAGGAGATATCATATTATCAAATATAAAATAATGGTATGTATAGCTAATCCCGTATTTGCTACGTCGATCCGAGAACCGACTAAATTATAGCTCTGATACCAACAAATGTAACACCCCTTACCCTTATCCGTCGCTGGAATAGAGTACGAGGCATTACCGGAACTTACAGAACCAATTTCCATTTATCCGGACCAAGTACCATTTATTTATCGAAAATTATTATTACGTCCCTTAGATGGGCTTCCGAAGCCCAAATTATGCATTGGAACCAGACCGGAACCAAATCAGAATCACAAGGAATTTTCTTTTTTCTGCAAAATCCCAAACTTACTTACTCTAGCCATGCCAATAGCTAGGTTACAAACATCCATTTCCATGGTATTTAGTCTATACATGCCATTCTTTCAAAATAAGTCATTTTCTTATACCAAAATATATGGGTTGACAGTGTGATAAGGCTCCGACTAATCTTCGACCTTCGAGCTCCCGAGCACTACAAAACAGGGAAAAAGAGAACGAGGTAAGCACATGGTGCTTAGTAAGTTCATGCAACAAGAATTATACTCACCATATTTATACATCCATCATTTAACAACACAAGCACACATCCAATTCACATAAACATTTATCTATCACATACAAACTCAACTTTTGCATTAGTTAAGCAACATCATATAAATTCAATACAAAGATAAATGATTGATGAGCTCATCAATTCCATAATTTTCATGTTCTTCCATTTCTCATATTTATCCCGTTGAGTTTCTTAGAATTTCGATGGATATTCAGTAGTACACTTTTGTGTACAATTTCGGGTCTGTCAATTCGTACACATATGGGTATACCCTTTTTCCAGAGAACACACTCCCGCGAACCTCATTTCTTACAGCGGGATTACCAGTCCAGGCTAAATCCCCTGCAATGACAATTACTCTAATGAACTTAATTTGGATTACCCGTCCGGGCTAAATCCATTTAACACATATTCTTCGGGAGGGCTAATATTTGGATCACTCGTCCGGGCTAGATCTTTTTTACCGTCAATACCCTTTTCAGTGTTCCATCGAAGTTCATTTTATTCAACCGGGATTTATTTCCCCTTTTTATCGAGAATTATCAATTTTTCATTAAATATCATATAATGAACATCCAAACCATATTCACATCCATAAACATACATTCCAAGCATTTAAGAATATAATTCAAGTTACACAAACTTACCCGTAACAATTTGTAATAGTTATAGGGATTTTAGGGACTATTCGGCAACTTTTTCCTTCCCTCGTTTATCTTCAATTTCTTGATCTATAATATAAAAATTTCCATTTATCAGCATCTAATTTTAATCTAATTTATTTCACAATTTATACCTCTCAATTTTCAAAATTACATATTTACCCCAAATTTTATAATTTTTATAATTTGGTCCCTACTCAATTAACCCCCCAATTGAGCTGATTTTTCCTCACTTAACACTTTATTCTATCATCTTAAACTAATTCACAACCTTTGGAAATTAGAATTTCAGCATCAAACCTTAATTCCAAACTTTTTCACAATTAAGTCCTAAAAATTAATTTCTACTAAAAACATTTAGTAAATCCATCTTTTAATAAATTTAAAACTTCAAATCCATGTTTATTCATCATAAACTTCCAGTATTCAACCATGGTAACTTCCAATTTCATCCATAAAATCAAAAACTAATGAATTTAATAGTAGGACCTAGTTGTAAAAGTCTTAAAAACATAAAAATTACAAGAAAAAGGCAAGAATTAACTCAATTGATGCAAAAAATTATGAAATACCAGCTTAAAGAACCCCTCCCATGGTGTTTTGGCTGATGAGAATGAAGAAAAATCAAAAGAAATCTAGATATTTCCACTTTAGTCTTAACTTTATTTAATTAATTATGCAATATTCCAATTTTGCCCTTAAATCATCAATTTTCTTGTTGATTTCATGCCCTTGCCGTCCAGCCCAAATAATTTTGGGTCTAATTGCCTTGTAAATCCTTTCTCATTAGACACTTAAGCTATTTAGTCATTCTAGCAACTTTTGCACCTTTTTCAATTTAGTCCTTTCTATTTAATTGACTACCCAAACGTTAAAATTTTCTAACAAAAATTTAATACCACAATTCCAACATTTCATAAATATTTATAAAAATATTTTCGACTCAATTTTATGAGATCGAGGTCTCGATACCTCGTTTTTATCCAATTTCTTCAATATATATATTTTTTTCTAATTAACCACTAAATTGGTAAATTTTTTCTACCGATATTTTCATACGACTTTCCTATCATATTAATATTCATGCAATAATTTTTAAAATAAATATTCTTTTTAAATTAGATTTGTGGTTACGAAACCACTGTTCCGATAACCCTGAATTTAGGCCATTACATTCACACTTGCCGAATCGTTGTTGAACATGTCCGTAATGTCGTATTCACAAATTATACAATATTAAAGCATTTAAAATACAAATATAACAATGCTTATTACATACGAGCTTACCTCGATCGCTAAAATAACGGAACGGATCGACTAGTCTGAAACCTTGTTTTTCCCCCGATCAAAATCCGTATTTTGCTTTTCTTGATCTAATTGAAATAAAAATTAACTTATTTAATCATCACTCTATTCAATTTAGTCCAAAATACACATTCAGGCAATTTTACACTTTACACGATTTAGTCCTTTTTGTCAAATTAAGCACTCAAACGATAAAATTTCTTAACGAAATTTTCACACAATCATATTATCATGCTGTAGACATTAAAATAATAATAAAATAATTATCTCGACCTCAGATTTGTGGTCCCAAAACCACTGTTTCGATTTGACTAAACACGGGTTGTTACAAATACTTAAATTGAAATAGTGTTCAAATCCTTAACCAAGGAGTTTGCTGGTTTTGGGGCCACTTACAACTTGGGGAATAAGGCGCTTACCTTGAATTAGCTCATGAAGGAATTACAATCCTATAAATTGATGCTGAATGGTGGTAAGCCGGTTTAGGAGAAACCTGAGGCAAACTTAGTTGTGGGCCCTTCGTCCTTTAAGGGGAAACAGAAAGCTAAGAGAAACAAGAAATTGAAAAAGTCTTTGGTTCCACCTTGTGTGGATAGGAAGAAGGCTAAGAAGTCAAAAGATCCAAAAAATATCAAATGTTTCTTCTGCAACAGAAAAAGGGCATTTCAAATCAAACTGCCATGAGTATTTGGATTACCCAGCTGGAAAGGGCAAAGGTATGGAACTCTTTGTGGTTGAAGCTTGCTTAGTGGAAGAATCAATTGACAACTGGGTTATTGATTCTAGAGCCACTAACCATGTGTGTGTTTCTTTAAAGGGGTTCAACAAAACGAGAAGTCTGTGTGACAGGAGCCTCTTGTTGCGGATCGGAGATGGGAGCTATGTTTTAGCTGAAGCAATGGGTGAAGTTATTTTACACTTTGATAATTTTAGGTAGATTTTTTTAAAGAACGTGTTATATGTACCTCATTTTAAGAGGAGTTTAATTTCTGTAGCATGTTTATTTTATGATGGTTATACCGTGACATTTAATAAAGGGATTGTTATTCACAAAAATCATTCTTTAATCTGTAATGTATGGATGGAAAACAATATCTACTTTATTAAACCAAATAACTACTCGATGCTTTAAACTGAAATAGTGAATAAAAAGCTTAAAACTTCTCAATCTAATGAGGGATACCTATGGCATATAAGACTTGATCATATTAGCAAAGAAAGAATCACTAGACTCGTGAAAGATGGTCCTTTAAGTATGCTTAAGGAAGTTGGTATTCCACAATGTGAATTTTGCTTAAAAGGTAAAATGACTAAGAGGTCTTTTAATGCGAAAGGTACAAGGGCCAACCAACCTTTAGAATTTGTGCATACTAATGTATGTAGTCCCATGAGCATCAATACCTGAGGAAGTTACGATTATTACGTGACTTTTATAGATGACTATTCTCGATATGAATATGTGTATCTAATGCACTACAAAAATGAAACCTTTGATAAATTTTGAGAGTTTCGCACGGAAGTGGAAAAATAATTAGATTTATCCATAAAGAATCTTTGGTCTGACCGAGGTGGGGAGTATTTGACCAACGAGTTCTTAGGATGCCTCACAGAGAATGAGATTTTATCCTAATTGACTACGCTAGACACTCTATAGTAGAATGGTGTAGCTAAGAGAAGGAATAGAACCTTTCTTGACATGGTTCGTTCAATGTTAAGCTATTCACAACTTCTTACTTCCTTCTGGGGATATACGATACAAACGACTTGCTATATTCTGAATGATGTGCCAACCAATTTTTCTTGTAAGACACTTTATGAACTGTGGCATGGAAAGAAACTCGCTCTAAATCACTTTAGAATATGAGGTTGTCTAGCACACGTTCTGGATAAATGATGCAAAAAAGTTGGATGCATAGACAAAATTGTGCATATTTGTGGGATATCCAAAAGGAACAAAGGGAGGATTATTCTACAATTCGAAAGATAATACGATTAAAGTTTCTACTTATGCTATTTTCCTCGAGGAAAGCTACATGCATAACTTTAAGTATCGAAGTAAAGTGGTACTTGAGGAATTTTGGGAGTGGTAGAACAATCACCAAGTTTAATTCTTGAGAAAGTTGTAGAAAAACCTGCAAACAATCAATAGCATAAGGGAACCCGTCGTAGTGGGAGAGTTTCTAAGAAACTAGACTTCTTCATCTATAATGGTAGTATTTATAATACAGAAGCCAATCATGAGGATGATGATCCACTAACTTACGAGGAGGTTATGTAGGATGTTAATTCTAAGCTCTGAAAATAGGCCATGGATGCCAATATGGATTCTATGAAATCCAATATGGTGTGGGAACTTATAAACTTACCAATTGGGAATAAACCCATAGGGTGTAAGTGGATCTACAAGAAGAAGAGAAATGCGGAAGGGAAAGTGGAAACATACAAAGCTAGACTTGTAGGGAAAGGCTACACACAGAAAGAATGCATCGATTACGATGAGACCTTTCTCCGGTAGCCATGTTCAAGTCTATCTGCATACTCTTATCTATTGTTGCTGCTCTCGATTATGAAATTTGGAAAACGGATGTTAAGACAGCATTCTTGAATGGCTATCTTGATGAGACCATTTACATGAATCAACCCACTGGCTATGTTTTCAAAGGAAATGAGTAGAAAGTTTCAAACTGCTAAGATCCATTTATTGACTTAACCATGTGTCCCGCTCATGGAATAAAATATTTGATCAAACGATCAAGACTTTTGGGTTTGAGCAAAATGTTGATAAACCTTGTGTTTATAAGTGTATAAAGGACAAAAATGTGGTCTTTCTCGTTTTGCATGTCGATGATATTCTACTTATCAGAAATGATATAGGAGAATTATCATCGATTAAACTGTGGTTAGCTCAACAGTTTAGTATGAAGGACTTAAGTTAAGTTAGTTATATTCTTGGAATTAGAATCCTTAGGGATTGGAGAATAAAATGATAGCTCTATCTCAAGCTTCATACATCGATAAGATACTGAAACATTTTGTAATGACCGATGCAAAGCTAGGCGTTCAACCGACTGCATTGGGTTTTCATCTTTCTTTATATGACCGTCCTAAGATATCAGAAGAAAGAGAGCATATGAGTAAGGTTCCATATGCTTTGACAGTTGGAAGCTTTACGTTTGTGATGCTTTACACACATCCAGATATCTGTTTCGCTGTAGGAATGATTAGTCGATATCAGACAAATCTAGGTATAGGCATTGACAAGCTGTAAAGCATATATTAAGGTATTTTAAAAGAACCAGGGATTATATACTTGTGTATTCTGGGGAGGACCTTACTCTTGTTGGATGCACAGACCCAGACTTCCAAAATTATAAATATTTAAGGAAATCGACATCGAGAAATGTATTCGTTCTAGGCCTTAGAGCCATAGTATGAAGAAGTGTAAAACAAACTTGCTTTGCTGACTCTACTATAGAGGCTGAGTATGTGGCTGCTTCTGAGGCAACGAAAGAAGCAATATGACTTCGAAAGTTCTTAACCAAACTTGAAGTTATTCTTGGTATGGGAGAAACTATAACACTGTATTTTGATAACAATTTGCAATAGCTAATACCAAGGAAATGAGAAGTCACAAGAGGATGAAACACATTGATCGGAAGTATCACTTGATACAAGAGGTAGTAGTCGAAGGAATTGTAGATGTGATGAAACTAGCTTCTAAAGATAACCTTGCAGATCTGTTTATTAAGACTCTTATAACTAGGAGTTTTAACAAACACGTCGAGAATATGAGTGTAATAGCCCGATTTAGGGCCTAGTCGGAATAGTGGTTGCGAGACCACAAATTCAAAAGTAGAAAAAAAGTGTTTTATGATTTTTATAAGGTCTATGACATGTTTGCATGATTGTGTGAAAATTTCATGAAGAAATTTTATAATTTAGTGATCAATTTATTCATTAGGACTAAATTGCAAAGATTGAAAAATATGATATTCTAGAAGTTTCAAGTATGAGATAGTATTAGAAAAATTATTAGAGGTCTTTATTTAACAATTAGACCATTATATTTGATGATGAACAAAAATAGACATGGGAAGAAAAAAATCTCAAGAAAGGGATCTTAATGGCATTTTGTTCATTTGGTTAATTAATTAATAAAAAGGGAAAAAGAAGTAAAAAATGGTGTCCATCTTCTTCCCTAGGTGCTAAAATTTGGAGGAGAAGCTATAGCTAGGGTTTTGCTCATTTTCAAGCTCAAAGTAAGTGCATCCTAGCCCCGTTTTTAATGTTCTTCGTATTTTTAAAATCCTCGTAACCCGATTTAGCTATTTCTAGCTATATTTTAAGCTAGGGTTCATATTCAAAAATTTACCCATATGTGACATGCATGTATTTTGATGTTTAATAGAAGAATATGAAAGTTTGATGTATGATAAACATCTTTTTCTAAGTGATTTTCATGAAAAATTCATAAAAAGGACCTAGTTGTAAAAGTGATAAAATATGTAGTAAAAATCTGTTTTGAAAGAAAGTGTGAGCTGTTATAAGCTCAATAAATGTCCGACTAGGCTTGGGTAACCAAGAAAAAGAGTATATTTCATTATACGAGCCTAAGGACTATTTTGTAAATATGTGAAAGTTTAGGGGCAAAATCATAATTTTGCCAAAGTATGATTAATGGGTTATTTTAGTCAATGTGATTATTAAATAAGTGAACTTATCATTATAGATCAAGAAACACGATTTCCGGACCGAAACTGAGGAAAGAACAAAGTGGTGGACTAAATTGAACAACTGTACATATTTTGTTACCGGTGTAAGTTTGTGTGTAATAAATTAGCATCATGTTATTATACTTTTAAATTCTTGATATTATGTGAAACATATATTATTGTTATGATATTGGTTAACGAAGTCCCGATGAAAGTATGATGAAATTATATTATGTCGAAGTCCCAGTTGAACCTTAGGAATAAAAAGGATACCATTGTCAAGGTATGAGATTAAGAAGATCCCGTATAAGACCATGTCTGGGACATGGCCTCGGCACCGAATGGAGATCCCGCATAAGACCATATCTGGGATATGGCATCGGCATCGAGCAGTAATCCCGTGTAAGACCACGTTTGGGACCTAGCTTCGGTATGAGAATCGTGTAAGACCATGTCTGGGACATGGCATCGATATACGATCTCATATAAGACCATATCTGGGATATGGCGTCGACATCGATATACGATCTCGTATAAGACCATATCTGAGATATGGTGTCGACATCGATATGAGATCCCGTATAAGACCATATCTGGGATATGGCATCAGCATCGACACGTGATCCCATGTAAGACCATATCTGGGATATGGCTTTGGCATCTTATTATTTGCATGACAAATTATAGGTATCCTCAAGTATTCCGAGTGGTTCAACGGGATAAGGTGTTAAGTTTATGTTAAAGATGGAATTAGCACTAAAGTTATGTGATGAAGTGATACAGGTACATATAAGTAATTTACGAGAAATGAGCCCGATATGTGATATGAGATTGGTAAGAGTAAGCATGAGCAAGTTATGTCAATGTGCTTGAGAACTTGTGTTATTACTCAATGTAATGTATGAATGTTATCATAAGCCTTTTATACTGCTATTTATTTCATGCAAACTTACTAAGCTTTATGCTTACCCCTCTCTTTTCCCTTTTCCTTGTAGTATCGCCAAGCTAGCTCAGGGATCGAAGGACGTCAGAGTTCGATTCACACTATCAAGCTATTCTTTTGGTATAGTGAAGTTTGATTATTTTGGGTATGGCATGTATAGGAACTTGGTCATTTTGTTTTATGTCATATTGGTTAGCCAAGGTGTTGGTTATTAATGTTACTTATTCCATTTTGTAATTGGCCATTGGAATTGGCCAATACTTGTTAAGTTATATCTATTCAATGATGATGCAATTCATGAAGTATAAGATTGTGCAATTGAATGAGTAAAATATGAAGTATATGCATGATGAACGCAGTGTGGATGTCTTAATTGTGAACATTAGAGATGCTTTATCGTTATGTTATGTGCTGTTAGAAATGGTACAAGTGTGGTTGCTTTTCAAGGTGGCAAATGGCTTGGTAAATAGGCTTATAATTGTCCACGTGGGTAGGCACACGGGCGTGTGTCTAGGCCGTGTGTGATACACGGTCTGCCTCATGGGCGTGTAGCCTGGCCGTGTGTCCCTTACAACTTACTTGCAAAAAATTAAGTACGTCACACGGGCTAGCACACGGGCGTGTGACCCTAAGTGTCTGCTGACATCATAAACAGAATGCCAATGTTTTCACACACGGGATAAGACACGGGCGTGTCATGGCTGTGTGAGGGAAACGGGCCATGGACACGGGCGTGTGCCAGGCCATGTGAAAACCCCTGCAAGTTCGAAATGAAAAATAAAATCCGCACGGGTTAGGAACATGGGAGTGTGGCCCCGTTTTGAGTGAAAATTTCCTAAGTATTTGTAAGTTTCTGGTTCAGTCCCTTTTCGTTCTAATTGTATGTTTTGGGTCTCGTAGGCCTGTAATAGGGACTATATGATCATGAATGAAGAGTTTTAAAGTTCAAAAGAAATTTATGGTCGATTTTGTATGATTAAAGTAAGTTAAGTTCGGTAATGCCTCGTGCTCGATTTCGTCGTCGAATACGGGTAAGGGGTGTTACATTTAGAGGTATTAGAGCTGCGGTTTAGTTGATTCTCAGACTAACGTAGCGTGTACACGAGTCTAGCTATACATGCCATACGTATAAGTATTTACATAATGATAGTGTGACGACTTCTGACGATTTAAATTATATTTTCATATAGTAAATAGATCCCGACAGAGCAGTGGCAGATGATGTAGAGAGTAACATGCCGGCCCCCGCCCAAGGGACAGTGCCAAATGAAAATGAGAATAGACCAATGACTGTAAGTCAGAGAGTAGGAGAAGAGGCTAGGAAAGCCTTTCTCCACATGATGAATGCCTGGTATACGGATTTTGTTCGAATGAACTCGAACGCGTAACCCTCTCCACCCCCACCTATCCCTCAGCCTACCCCAGCAGCTCCCCAAGTTGTAGAAGTGGTAAGAAGAGAAAAGCCCCCAGTTGAATGAATCCAGAAACAAGGAGCCGACGAGTTTCGAGCTAATAAAGATGATGATCCGGAAAGAGCAGAATTCTGGCTTGAAAATACTATCAGAGTATTTGATGAACTATCTTGTACACCTGATGAGTGTATGAAATGTGTAGTGTCTCTCTTGAGAGATTCAGCCTACCAGTGGTGGAACACCCTTGTGTCGGTGGTACCAAGGGAGAAAGTTAGTTGGGAATTTTTCCAAGAAGAGTTCCGAAAGAAGTATATTAGCCAAAGATTCATCGACCAGAAAAGAAAGGAATTCATTGAACTAAAACAAGGCAGAATGACAGTAATCGAATATGAACGTGAGTTTGTAAGGCTCAGTAAATACGCCCGAGAGTGCGTATCCACCGAAGCCATCATGTGCAAAAGGTTTGAGGATGGACTAAATGAGGATATCAGATTGTTTGTTGGTATTTTAGAACTAAAGGAATTTGTTGTGCTAGTAGATAGAGCTTGCAAGGCCGATGAATTGGCCAAAGAGAAAAGAAAGGCTGAAATTGAGTCCCGTGACTCGAGAAAGAGACAATTGGGTAAGTCATTTCAATATTCATCCAAGAAATCAAGAGATTTTACTACCCGATCAGCTACTTCAGTTGGGTTCTCAAACAGAAGTAAAGGTAAACAGTACTCGGGTTCTAAAGCTCAGGCCACTTCGATTGCTAGTGTTGGTAATGCTCGACCAAGTAGATCAGAATGTTCACAATGTGGCAGACTTCACCTCGGTGAGTGCCGAGCAAACGAGAGAGCGTGTTTCAAGTGTGGTTCCCAAGATCACTTCATTAGAGATTGTTCCGAAATGGTTGAAAAATAGAAAATTCAGAGTGTAAGATCGGGAAGTACTACTAGAGGGAGACCACAGAGAAACCCGAGAAATAGAATGAGTAGTAAGAATACACCTAGAGAACAGACTGCAAGATCTGAGTGTAGAGCACCTGCGATGACTTATGCCATTCGCGGTCGCGAAGAGGCGTCATCCCCTGACGTGATTACGGGTACATTTTCTCTCTATGATACGCATGTTGTTGCTTTAATTGATCCGGGATCTACCCACTCGTATGTATGTATGAAATTAGTATCTAGTATGAACATGCCCAGTAGTCTCTGAGACTGCGTGATAAAAGTGTCAAATCCCCTAGGCAAATGTGTGTTAGTTGACAAAGTATGCAAAAATTGCCCTTTGATGATTAGAGGTCATTATTTTCATGCTAATCTCATGTTATTTTTGTTTGATGAATTCGATGTAATTCTTGGTATGGATTGGTTAACTGCTCATGATGTGATAGTAAATTGTAGAAGGAAATATATTGAATTGAAATGTGAAGATGGGGATACTCTTCGTGTTGAATCAGATGAACAGGACAGATTGCTTGTAGTGATTTCTTTCATGTCTGCTCAGAAATACATGAGAAAGGGATATAAAACTTATCTTGCCTTTGTGATGAATTCTAAAGAATCAAAGTTAAGAATTGAATCAGTGCCCGTAGTATATGAGTATCCAGATGTATTTCCAGAAGAATTGCCAGGGTTGCCTCCGGTTAGAGAGATTGAATTTGGCATTGAGTTAGCTTTCCTGATCGCGCCTATTTTGATTGCTCGTCTGCAGAATGGCTCCAAATTAGTTGAAAGAATTGAAGGCACAGTTACAAGAGTTGACGGATAAAGGCTTTGCAAGACCAAGTTATTCCCCGTGGGGTGCTCCCGTATTATTTGTGAAGAAGAAAGATGGTTCTATGAGGTTATGTATAGATTACCGGCAACTGAATAAGGTAACCGTAAAGAACAAGTACCCATTGCCAAGGATTGATGATTTGTTTGACCAATTGAAGGGAGCCACTGTGTTTTCCAAGATAGATTTGAGGTTTGAATATTATCAGTTGAGAGTCAAAGAATCAGATGTGTCGAAAACCGCATTTCGGACAAGGTATGGTCACTATGAATTTTTAGTTATGCCTTTCGGTTTAACAAATGCTCCCGCCGTGTTTATGAATTTAATGAACCGTATCTTCCGACCGTATTTGGATAAATTTGTTGTTGTTTTTATTGATGATATACTGATTTACTCTCGTGATGAGAATGAGCATGCTGAGCACTTGAGAACGGTTCTACAAATTTTACGAGATAATCAGTTATATGCCAAGTTTAGTAAAAGTGAATTTTGGCTTAAAGAAGTCGGGTTTTTGGGGCACATTATTTCGGGTGATGGTATTCGAGTTGACCCGAGTAAGATTTCAGTAATTGTTGATTGGAAACCGTCAAGGAACGTATCTGAGGTTAGAAGTTTTCTAGGCATGGCTGGTTATTACAGACGTTTTGTCAAGGTATTTTCTATGATAGCTACTCCGATGACGAGTTTGTTGCAAAAAGATGTAAAGTTTGAATGGACAGAAAAGTTCAAACAGAGTTTTGAGAAACTAAATGCATTGTTGACTGAGGCTCCAGTTTTAGTGCAACCTGAATCGGGAAAAGAATTTGTGGTTTATAGTGATGCATCCTTGAATGGATTGGGTTGTGTACTTATGCAAGAGGGCAATGTGATAGCTTATGCCTCTAGACAGTTAAAGCCGCACGAGAAGAATTACCCGACGCATGATTTGGAGTTAGCTGCCATTGTGTTTGCGTTGAAGATTTAGAGACACCATTTATATGGCGAGAAATGTTGAGTATTCACATATTATAAAAGTCTAAAGTACTTGATGACTAAAAAAGAATCGAACCTAAGGCAACAAATGTGGTTAGAGTTAATAAAAGATTACGAGTTAGTGATCGACTACCACCCGAGAAAGGCGAATGTGGTCGCTGATGCCTTGAGTAGGAAATATTTGTTTGCATTGAGATCTATGAACACACGGTTAGCTTTATCGAAAGATGGTTCTATTCTAGCTGAGTTGAAAGCTAGACCGATATTTCTCCAAGAGATTTGTGAAGCTCAGAAAGGCGACAGTGAATTGCAAGCCAAAAGAATTCAGTGTGAGTCGGGTGTTGAGTTGGATTTTTGGATTAGTTCTGATGGATATTTGATGTTCCGAGATAGAGTCTGTGTACCGAAAGATGATGAGCTTATTCGAAAAATTTTGCATGAGGTACATAGTAGTTGTCTGTCTATTCACCCCGGTAGTACAAAGATGTACAATGACTTGAAGAAATGGTATTAGTGGCCGAGTATGAAGAACGATATTTCCGAGTTTGTATCGAGATGCTTGATTTGTCAGCAAGTGAAAGCTGAACACCAAGTACCTTCGGGTCTACTTCAGCCTATCATGGTTCCCGAGTGGAAATAGGACCGTATTACTATGGATTTTGTGATGGGTCTACCTTTGACACCGAAATAGAAAGATGCCGTGTGGGTTGTGGTAGATAGGCTTACGATATCGACCCATTTTATATCGGTACGCATTGATTATTCGTTTGATAAGTTGGTGGATTTGTATGTTTCAGAAATTGTAAGCCTACATGGAGTACCGTTATCGATTATTTCAGATAGAGATCCGAGATTTACATTACGATTTTGGAAAAAGTTACAAGAAGCCTTGGGCACAAAGTTGAATTTTAGTATAGCTTTCCATCCGTAAACCGACAGGCAGTTGGAGAGGGTAATACAGATACTTGAAGACATGCTTCGATGTTGTGTTTTGGAATTTCAATGAAATTGGGAAAAGTATTTACCGTTGGTGGAATTTACCTACAATAACAATTTTCAGTCGAGTTTGAAAATGGCACCTTATGAGGCATTATATGGACGAAAGTGCCGAACGCCTTTGTATTGGACCGAACTCAGAGAGAACCAGATTCATGGAGTCGATCTGGTCAGAGAAACCAAAGAGAAAGTAAAAGTGATTCGTGATTGTTTGAAGGCTGCTTCGGACAGACAAAAGTCCTACGCAGATTTGAAACGGAAAGATATTGAGTTTCAAGTTGGCGATAAGGTACTTTTGAAAGTATCATCATGGAAGAAAGTTCTCAGATTTGACCGGAAAGGCAAATTAAGTCCATGCTTTATTGGATCGTATGAGATTATCGAGAGGATAGGGCCGGTAGCCTATCTATGGCTTTGCCATCTGAGTTGGAAAAGATCCATGATGTGTTTCACGTATCCATTTGCGACGTTACCGGTAAGATCCTTCGCATGTGATTGTACCAACAGAGGTTGAAATTCAACCTAATATGACATATGGTGAAGAGCCGGTTAAGATTTTGGCACGGAAAGTTAAGCAATTAAGAAATAAAAGTATAGCTCTTGTGAAAGTATTGTGGCAAAGACAAGGGGTAGAAGAGGCTACATTGGAGCCCGAGGAGCTATGAGAAACCAATATCCAAACCTTTTTACCGGTAAGATTTTCAGGGACGAAAATCCCTAAGGGGGGAGAATTGTAACAGCCCGATTTAGGGCCTAGTCAGAATAGTGGTTGCAAGACCACAAATCTGAAGTAGAAAAAAAATGTTTTATGATTTTTATGAGGTCTATGACATGTTTGCATGATTGTGTGAAAATTTCATGAAGAAAATTTATAATTTAGTGATCAATTTATTCATTAGGACTAAATTGTATGTTTTGGGTCTCGTAGGCCTGTAATAGGGACTATATGATCATGAATTAAGAGTTTTAAAGTTCAAAAGAAATTTATGGTCGATTTTGTATGATTAAAGTAAGTTAAGTTCGGTAATGCCTCGTGCCCGGTTCCGACGTCGAATACGGGTAAGGGGTGTTACAATGAGAATACGAAACATGACACATTTACTTTACTAGGGCAAGTGGGAGATTATTGGGAAATGTGCAAATATTATAGTAAACATGTAACTGTTTTCTATTTATTTGAATGATGAATAAATAAATAAAGTTAATTTCTAATTTCACTATTATGTCTTTTATATTTTGCATGCATAGCGAAATTGTGACAAGCAAATATTAGCTCATTGATTATATAAAGTTCAAGCTGAAGATAAGTGGCATTGTAAAGAATGTTTACATTGAGATGAAGACAACTTACTTCATTAGATAATCTAAATGAGTCCGTAATCCTATAAAAGAATCAAAGTGAGCAATTGATTCACTTGTGATGTTCATGGTGTGATTTACCTAAATCCTGAGTTAGTCACTGACTATGCATATGCAAATCATGTACTTTGATATAAGTGGAGGCTTATGCTCTAAAGATGATTGAGCCCATAGCCGGTATGTTGGGTACATGACTTGTGTATAGCATGGCTTTACTAGCAATAGTGAAATTCATAGCTCAATTAAAGATTTATTGTGATCTTCTTATTGGCATTGTGTGATTGATAAATATGGAACGTGACCACGGGTTGCTCGTTCTCGAACGAGCAATTTATGACAATCATTTGTTAACAATGATCATATTAATCATTAAGAAGACACAATGGTGACAGTGAGATAAAATAGGATTGTATTGAGTGAAGAATTTAACTCAAATAAATCAAGGATATCATATTAGGGTAACACACATATGACGAGGTCATTGGACAAATCAGTTGGATGAATTGCTTTCGTAAAGAGTATACAATAAGGAGTTTTCAATCATGGTACTTCTTGTGGACTGACTCCATGATTAAGTAATTGCAAATTACAGAACGATGCTTCTGGACATAATTGCAATCACTAGAGCCTAATTTTATATGTTTGATTGGTCCCTCCGCTAGCTCAACAAAAGCTCGATCGGACTGCATTTGAATCAGAAGAAAATTCTACGACTTTGGGAATAATGTAATTGAGTCGATTTATTCGATATGGAATTAAATTAGGTGGTTGTAAGAATTATTCAATTAGAGAATTTGATTAAAGAATTTTCTTGAAAATCTAATTTGGAAAATATAAGTGATTTTTGGAAAAATTAATTTTGATCAAGTAAAATTAAATCAATTAAAATTGATATAATATTTTTGGAAGTTAATTTTCAAGTCAGAAAATTGGTGTAATAGGTAACTGAACTTTAAAATTGGACCTGAGATCGTAAATTGGGCCCGAGAGCCCAAAATCAAGACCAAGATCCAAAAGCTGGTCGAACCAGACCCGGTATGTGAAACCAAGCCGACGGTCCAACCGGTGGTCAGACCGGATCGGTCGGGTCGTCACTGACCCGGATCGAACTAGCAGTAGTCGAACCAGTTTAGGGTGCCGTGAGGGTGTCGCACGTGTATCATTGAACACGACGGTGCCGGTGGTTGTGACAACGACGTCTCTGTGGTTAGAAACGGTTGGTCATCGGTGGTTGAGCAGTAGAAGAGTTACTCTCCTACTGGAATTTTATTGGAGAATTTAATTTCAGATTAATTATTCCAAAAATAATATTATTTAATAGTTTAATATTAAATTTAATATAATATTTATATTTAATTTTAATACTAAAGTGATTAAGTTTAATTATATTTGAACTCTCTAAACTCTCCCTATATAAAGAGAGCCTTAGGTCATTATTTATACATATTTGAATTCAAGAAAAAGTTGTAGAGAGAAAATTCTATGAAGAGATTATTCTAGAAAATTTTTAGAGATATTTTTCTAATTTACAACTTGATCCAAAAGTTTAGAGAAATTGCAAATTTGCCCCACTAGTAATTTTTATGATTTTTTTTTTGATTCAAAGCGAGCCCACACTCTACAGATGTGAGCTTGAGGATAGCAGAGAAGACTACTCGGTCGAAGCATTTATCCTAGACAAATAAAAAATGTACAATTTTGATTAAGTGTTTATTACTTTAGATATCACAACCAATATCTTGTTTTGAAAAAAAAAAAATTAAAAATCTGGTTTTTCCTTAAATTTATTTTCCGCTGCATTTTACGAACCCATTTTCCAACAAAAGGAGCATCGCCTTTACTACATCGCAACAGCTGCTCCCCGCCTAAGAGTCCTCTTTCATCTACGTCGGTTCCGCTGCCTTGTTTGCCTGCAACCCAACATATGTGTCATATTAGACAGATGATCTAGAATACTCTTGGTGATTGATCGTCACGGATCCCTTTGGGATCGCACTCATCATCGGTATTGCATACGACATTTGGGATCCAACTACTACCAAAAATATCATTTGGCGGCTGAGCAAGATCTAGTCATCGACATGGGTTTGTAGTTCCAACTATGTATTCATTGCATATCAAATTTTCAAATATGAGATTATTTCATTGCACTAACCGATAGCTATTTATTAACAGGTTACGAGCTCGTCCAACATGTTTTCCATCAAAAGTTGAACAACTTGAGCACCATTAACGCCTATGGTGCGACACATGTTTCGAATATACCGTTCGAATAGTGGACGTAGTCGTATGATGGGGGTCTACGATACGGGCACATGACGTCAAACTTGGCAGAGTACATCAATTTGATACTGAAGGGGATGCGTCATTGGCAGGTAACATCGGTTGTCAAAGAGACATACTTTCGACTGGACACCTTATTTCCTAAGAGGGAGTTAGCGTATGCTGGACAGATAGTAGGCGGCGGTACATTTTGCGATGACGTGATGCAAGAGATTCAGTGAAGTACAGTGAGAGTGAACATGATGTATGTAGTGTGTCACTCACGTCAGAACCTCAATTTTTGAGTTACAGAGCATTCTAGGCTCGACCAGGAAATGTTAGGTGCATCCTACTGTGTGAACCTAAAAAAGAAACCTGCGATTGTGGGAGATTCCAAGCACTTCGATTCCCATGCGCACATGTAATTGCCACATGTGGGAACACACGGATTAAGTACGCACTTTACATCAACGACGTCTACCGACTACAACGCTTTCTTGTCATGTGTACAGAAAGATCGCCCAGCTGGACGCGCTTTCGATTTAAATCAGCCTATTTCCCTAATTAATTATAAAACCGGCCTAAAGGCCTAATTAATTAAAAAAAATCCTATTGGCCTTATTTTACCAAAAAATACTTGTATATAATATATATTACAAGGTTATTAAATTTTTAATGTGTTAGAGGTTATAAAAATTTGACATGTGACAAGGAAAAAAAATAGAATAAATTGCACCTAAGGTAGTTAAACTATTATTAAGTTTACATTTTGGTCGCTCAACTTTAAAAAATTACAAAATGGTCATTGAACGGTTCAAAGTTTTCGTTTAAGTCACTAAACTATTCGAAAGTTTTTATTTAAATCATTAGGCTATGAAGGTTTTTTTAAAAAGCGACAAGTGAACTCCAAATGATGAGTCGATGATCAATATGGTAGATCAGTACCCATCGACGAGTAGAAGAACATACCTTAGATCCATGTCGATCTAAAGGTTCGCGTCAGAGATTAGAGAAGAAAACTATTTGGATTTTGGTTCACGGTTTCATGAGGTTCAAAGTTGTTTCTTAAAAAAAAAAAACTAAATTGTAAAAGAGAAGGGGAAGGAGAGCTTTTGATTGGTGTCGGCAGTGAAAACATAGAAAGCCATACAACAAAAATTTTAATAGCCCAGTAACTTAAATGAAAGCTTTTGAATAGTTTGGTGACTATTTTGTAACATTTTAAAGTTGAGTGGTCAAAATGTAAACTTACTAATAGTTTAGTGACATTTGGCATAGTTTACCCAAGAAAGTAAGCATTTGTTGAGGGGAAAATTACAATATAACCCCTCCACCTTTTTGATATAATAAGTCCTTTCGATTTGCTTATATTCAATAATTCAACTTACAATTTTACATGATAAGCCATTCCAAATTTTAAAACCGTTTAAAAAATTCTTTTTAAGTTTATCACTATTTTTACAAATTAAATACGCTATTAAAATTGAAATAGATATAATATTACAATAAATTATTTAGTGTTTATAATATTTAAATCTAATTAACAATCTACATTCAATAATTAATAATTAAAATTAAATTAAAAACTATATATAAAAATAGAATTTCACTCGTTCTACTATTATGATATTTATATTTTAGAAATAATCTCAAAATATTGTTTATTTAAATTCTATCTAATATCAATTACCATGTTTTTAAAATTATATTTTAATTTCATAAAAAAATTGTTAATGAAATGTTAGAAAAGTTTTAAAAAAATTAAGAAATTATCAAATGTAATTTGATTAATACATACAACTTATTTGTACATCGCATGAGTAATAAAATTAGTATAATCTATATAAAAACATGAGTTTAGAGAAACTTTTGAACTAACTGATATAATCTTTATTGTTCATAATATCATTGATTTTGTCATTTTAAACTTTTGAACTAACATAAAATTTTAATTTTAATGAAATATTTCATTAAATATAAGTTTAATTACTTATAAATAAAATTTTTAATTCTAGTGAGGAGATTATATTATAATAAATAAAAGGTTAAACTTTATATTGAATTAATTTAACAGCCATATTTTATTGTTTATTGTATTATAAATTTTACATTAAAATAATTTTTTAATGATAATTAAATTATACTTTTACTATAATTTAAAATTATTCAATTTTAATTTACATTTTACTAGTATTTTAATAATTTAAAACTGCAGACTAAATCTTAGTTCGATTGGTATGGACATTGTTGCCAATGCAGGAGGATGTGGGTTTGAGTGCCTTGAAGCGCATTATCCTCCTATTTATGGGTTGTGGAGGGGCTATAGGTAGTTCTACGTATTGTTTCAGAAAGAGTAGATATGACTAGAACCTATAATGAGATTGTTTAATTTTTTTTAACTAAACCTTATCTATGCATTCAAGATTTAAGGGTTTTTATTCAATTAATAGTTAAAAATCTCTAAAAAGGTTAGCTTCATTATTTGTTCATAGAATTTTATGGTTAAAATTTCTTTTGTTATTGTAATATTTATTTATAAATATAATTAATATATTTTAAGTGTAACACCCCATACCCGACCCGATCACTGGGTCTGAGCTATAAGATGTCACATTCGTTGCCGGAGCAACTACGATCGATTATACAAAAATTCATACATAAAACATTCAGATATGAATATTACAAGCATATAATATGATATATAATCATTTTTGAGTCATATATGGGCTTACGAAAGCTCACATACTATCCTAGGGTTGAATTGGGACCAAACTACAAAGTTTTCAAATCATTTTTGGCCGGTGTCGTATCATTAGGGTTGTGGTGTCACGATCCCCAAAACAGTATGCTAACTTCCCAACATGATGACCAAATTGCAAGGTTCCAAAAACTTCCTTGAGTTGCTGTCGCGACATCAAGTAAGGGACATCGTGACGATGGTGACTGGCATTGCGACATTCAAAGGGTGGTGTCGCGACTTCCTCAGCAGAATACTACAATTCCAATTTCCATTTGTTTTCAACCTAACTTATAACAAAAATAGTTGGTCTTAAGATCCAAAATGACCATTCAACACAATTACTACTTCAAAATGCAACATAAACTCAAAAGACTTTTCTCATACCTAACCATTATCATTTTCATTCATCTATACCTCAAATATACAAATTTGGCCATTTTCAACTTAGAACTAGATAACCCTAGGTACATGCCATTTGAAAAAATGAAAAGAATCATACAAACTTTGTTGAGTCTAAGGCTACAATCTGGATGCTGAATTCACCTCATGAGGCTTCGAGAATTACCTATACTTGGACATGGAATAAATAAACTGTACGCTGAGCGATAAAACTCAGTGGTACTTTCATGTCCAAGATTGTACAACATAAACATTAGCAATTAGCCATAATACATATAAGCTCAATGTCTAACCAATTCATGTTCTATAATCTCAAGCAATTCCGCTATCATATATACATAGGAGTATACATATTGCAAATGGCAAACCAATCCATTCAACATTACAATAAGATGGACCAATTCAAACTACTTGTCAAATACCTATCTTTAAACCATTTAAACTTTCAATATCACTCATGAATCATAAATATATATTATATCCTTGACATAATGTCATCCAATTCCATCATCATCTCATCATGATTCCAGAAGAAACACATACACAGATCACATGTACTCCCTTTGGTCATACAAATCCATGTCCCTAGTCAGAATACATTTTCAATGCTAACACATTACATCTACAGAGTCTTAGTCTTATATAATACTTTACCATGTAGTCTATAGATACACTTTGTCCTTATTGATACTATTGATTACGCTTAAGGGTCATATAAAACGCGCCACTAGGGAAATTCATTAGAATATGCCATGAAGGCCTTACCGTGACACGCCAAAAAAAAACATCCTTCAAGCTCTTCACTGAGAGTCCTATTAAGACACACCACAGGGCAATCCATCCGGAGTACGCCATAAAGGCTATCTTTGTAGGGTTCACAATAGAGGCTATCCCTTCATATTTCACCATAAAGGTTTTTCTTTCATATTTCACCAGAAAGACTTTTCTTTCATGATTCGCCACAAAGGCTTTTCTTTCATGTTTCGCCACAAAGGCTTTTCTTTCATGTTTTGCCATAAAGGCTTTTCTTTCATATTTTGCCAGAAAGACTTTTCTTTCATATTTTGCCACAAAGGCTTTTCTTTCATAACATGTTTACGATATGGATTTGCCTAAACTCATGTTATGTGAGGTTTTCCCATCAAGGTCATGGGACACGTAGAGAACCCCATTAGGTAATCATCTTCCTTTAGTTCATTTTCAATTTCGTGTTTAAAGTTCCGACTGTAACAACCCATTTTTCAATGGTGTCGAAAATAGTGGTTTCAGGACCACAAATTCAACGAGTGAATTTGTGTAATTAGTATTTAAATTATATGAGTCAATAATACTTTTTGTATTGAATTTTGATTTAAGGAATTTTAACTAACTGAATTAAAAGTTAGTATAAGTGGTTCGATTCAAAAGTCAAGTGGTTATTGAAAATAAGGTATTAGGACCTCGTTTTCGTAATTTAAGGCCACAAATATTTTTATTAAATATTTATAGAGTCGTATTACATGTGAATTGAAGTTTAGTCCAGTAATTTTGATGATTTATTGCTTAATTACGGTAAAATGATTAAATTGTAAAAGATGTAAAAGTTAATTGCTATAGATTTAAAATAGTAAAGGGACCAAAATTGTAATTTAACCATGGTCAAAAAGTCCAAGCAGTGTTGGATATGATTAGTCTACTAACTTTTGAGTTATTTATTTATTTAGTCCTAATTAGTTTAGGGTTAAATTGAAATAAAGTTCAATTAACTAATAAATTAAAACAATTGAAGGACCAATTGTGCAATTAAACCCTCCTTGAATGGTAAATATACCATATGTGATGATTGTGGACGGTAATGGGCTTGAAATTGTTAAAATTGAATGGAAATTGATAGGGTAAAATGGTAATTTGATAATTAAATATAATGTAAATAAAATAAAAGCTAAAATAACTATTATCTTTTTAATTTTCTTCTTTCAAAAACTGAGTAGTCATGGGAGGAGAGGAGCAAGCTTTCGGCCAAGCTTAGGGTTCCTCTTTTGATAGGTAAACCTTGCCCGTTTTTAGTAATTTTTATGTTTCTGAGCTCGTTTTAGCTCTATTTAGCTAACCAGAGGACTAATTTGTAAAACTGTCAAATTTTTTGGATTATGCCATTTATGAGTTGTGAATTTTCTTGGAATTTTATGATAGATCATTGATTTTGGTTGTTAAATAAGACTATTTTGTAAAGTAATTTTTAGTAATTTTAAGGTTATAGGACTAAAATGTTAAAGTGATTAAATTATAAGGACTTGATGTGAAATAAAAGCAATTATGTGCTGAAATGGGGTAGTATATAGTTCTACTGAACTTAAATTTGATTAAAATTGGTTAAATTGCAAGTTTTGAGCTTAAGGACTAAATTACATAAAAGTAAAATGTTAGGGGTAATTTTGTAAAAATGTCAAGAAACTTAATTGCATAAAGTAGTTAATTATGTTGCTGGAAATTGATAATTGAATGAAATAATTATTTAAATTAAGGACGAGCTGATAATCGAGAAAAAAAGAAAATTTCTAAATAGTCATTGAACTTTCATTATTGCTGCAATTAGTTTTGTAAATTCAGTTGGTTTAATTTTAGTACATTTTTAAAGATATTATATGAACCTAATTACATAATTTTGGATTATATTGATGTGTGTAAATGAAATTGGAAATAATGAATTGATGCAACGTCGATCATTGATTGATATACTCTGACCTGTTATTGCAAATTAGTCCTGTAAGTTCGCACAATAAAGTAATTGATTTAGTTGCTGTTCTGTGAATTATTAAATAATTTAAGTATATTGTATTTAAATTTGCTTGTATAGTAAATATAAAATTGTAGAATTGAATCAAATTGAAATGAAATTATAATTGAGGGTCATGATTGGAAGTGAGGAAAGAATATAATTGAATTCATGTGACAAAGAAACGCTTAAATGATTATATGATATGATAGTTATTATTTATGTTACAAATGAATCAAATTGATTGATATATGACAATTAGTAAATTGAACTAAATTGCATTATTAGCTAATTCGATGTTATGTCTGGTAAATAAGAACTATATGGATGTGTGCTCGTAATGGTATAATGTAAAGAAAGTTAATTGAAATGGACATGGTATATGACCCGTATGAACCTCGTAAATACTTGGAACACACAGGAGGGGTCATTAGGGGTTATACAGTTTCAGGTGCTGTCCTTAGATGTCCTACCGATGGATAGTTCTTGTATTTGAGCTGTTATTGCAAATTGGTTCTGTAAGTTCGATTTTCGTATTATATATATATGGTTATATTTTATTCTTTATTATTGGATTTACTCTTTTAGCTTCAGTATTATAAAGTTGAATGTTGATTATCGGGAATATATAATAGATTTGAGTTGTTATGGCGGTGTATTGTATTGGGCTTTGGGCCTAGCAGGATTTAATGTCAGTGTATTGTATCGGGCCTTGAGCCTAACAGGCCTCGTGCTGGTGACTTATTGGGCTTTAAGCCTGGCAGGCTTCGTGCTGATGACTTATCGGGCTTTGAGCCTAGCAGGCTTCGTGCCGGTGTTTATCGGGCTTGATGCTTAGCAGGCTTCGTGCCGCTTTAATAATTCGTATTGGATATTGTTGACCTGAGATCTTGGATCGGGGAAAAGATAAAGTTACTGACTAATCGACTCATTTCGTAGTTTACACATCTGAGGTAAGTTCGTATGTTATAATTTCATTACAAATGTATTTTATATGCTTTGATATAGCATGAATTGTGATTATGTGATTACGGACAAGTTCAAAAATGATGTGACGATGATTCGACAGTTGAAATCCCGGTTGAACCTTAGGAGTAGTTTAGGATGCTAGTGACATGTCATTAGGTACACTTTGAGTTGTCTTCTGGCCATGTTATTAGCACTTCGGGTGTGAGATACACCGATTTGGCTTCGGGCCATGCATATCGGCTGATTTGGCTTCGGGCCATGATATCAGAATTTCAGATAAGTTACCTTGATTTGGCTTCAGGCCATGGTATAGGTACTTATCGTGTGAGACCTTAAGTATCCAACTTCTATTCCGAATGGTTCAACGGGTAAATGAAGAATGTGTTTGAGTAAAAGATTGGTACGAGATGGTACAGGTACGTACGATAATGAATTGAGTATTGAAACTATGGAATTGATGAGTTCCTTGGTAAGTTATGTGAATGATCATTTGATAGTTTTGAGATTTAATAGAATTGTTGTATATTTTTTTCTATTATTTGAATGATTAATGAATGATGATATTTTCTCTTTGTTAACATACGAGCTTACTAAGCTATATAGCTTACTTTGTTGTTTTTCCATGTTTTATAGTGATTTCAAAGCTAGCTCGGATTCGGGGATCGTCGGAGACTTCACCACACTATCCATTGATACTTTGGTACTTTTGAAACTATGTTTTGGGTCATATGGCATGTATAAGGACTTTGAGTCATTTTGGTTATGTTTTGGTAATGATATTGGCCATATGAATTGGCATTGTTAATGTTTATGTTTGGCATGTATATATATATAGCCACGTGTGATGGATTATTTTGGTTTGTTTGGTATGTTTGAATAATGTGCATATATGTATAGTTAAGTCTTGTGAATTGAGTTGGTTGAGGGTTGTGTGATGATTGATGATAATAGGTACTAAGAATGGTAAATGGATGATTTTTGGATATAGGTATGTTTATGAAATTAGGCCAAATAATGCATCTTTGATAATGGTTATTTTGATGATTTGAGAAGACAAGGATTGGTATGAATTTAGATAGTATATTGTAGTACTTATGTGCCTTAAATTGGTTAGTATTGAAATGGTAAGATTTAGGCTTGGCTTGGTTGTTTTGGATTGCATATTATGTTATGGTTTGGTGTCATTTGTATAGGTAAAGATATGTACCAAATGGGGAGGCAAAATGGCTTTGTAAATAGCCTATTTTTGTCCACACGGGCGTGTGTCTCAGCCGTGTGTGACACACGGTTATGTTATACGGCAGTGTGTCTCCTGATGTTGAATTGAAATGAATTTAGTATGCTCCACACGGTCTCACATACGGGCGTGTGATCGGCCGTGTGGCACAAGTCAGTATACCCCCTAATTTGCACACGGCCTAGCACACGGGCGTGAGACTTGGCCGTGTTGTATAAGTCAGTATACCCTACAGGTTTGGTATGACCTAGCACACGGCTTGGTACACGGGCGTGTGTGGCCACTTCGAAGGGCACACGGGCTAATCACACGGGCATGTGGTTGGCCGTGTGACCCAAGTCAGTAACCTCACTTGTTTGGACACGGGGTAGGATACGGGCTAGGACACGGCCATGTGCTTCCATTTCGAATGTTCACACGGCTTGTGACACGGGCGTGTCTGGTGGTCGTGTGAGACACACGGCCTGACCACACGGGCGTGTGTCCCTTGTTTTGGAGAAAAAAATTATAAGTGTTGAAAAATTTCCCAAGTTATCGGTTTAGTCCCGAACCACTCTCAATGTATGTTTAAGTCCTCGTAGGCTCGTTTAAGGGACACTATGATTGATTGTGATTGAATTGTATTTGAATTGATAAATTGTATATGAAATGTATGTTTAAAAGTGTTGTAAGTCTGGTAATGACCCGTAACCCTATTTTGACGGTGAATACGGGTGAGGGGTGTTACACAAAGGACAAGTCATTAGGGGTTATACAGATTTGGTCTTTGTCCTTAGATGTCCTACCGACGGATAGTTCCCTTATTTGAGCCAGTTATTGCAAATTGGTTACGTAAGTTCGATGTTAAGTATTATATATATATGGTTAAATTTTATTCTTTATTATTGGATTTACTCTTTTAGCTTCAGTATTATAAAGTTGAATGTTGATTATCGGGAATATATAATAGAATTGAGTTGTTATGGCGGTGTATTGTATTGGGCCTTGGGCCTAGCAGGCTTTATGTCAGTGTATTGTATCGGGCTTGAGCCTAGCAGGCCTCGTGTCGGTGACTTATCGGGCTTTGAGCCTAGCAGGCTTTGTGCCGATAACTTATCAGGCTTTGAGCCTAGCAGGCTTCGTGCCATTGTTTATCAGGCCTGATGCTTAGCAGGCTTCGTGCCGCTTTAACAATTTGTATTGGATATTGTTGACCTGAGATCTTACTAAACGACGACTTGGAATATGAATTAAACTAATGTACTGTGCAATACTCACTTGTTGTGGGCTGTGATTGACTTGAACTTAGTTATTTAATCTTATAATTTGATCTGTATTGTTTAAATTTAGTAAGATTATCGTTTGATTTAAAGAACTTACTAAACTTCAAGCAAGCTTACTCCTGTTTTGCGTTTGTTTTGTAGATTGCATTTTGTAGTTGGGAGATCGAATTGACTTGAAGAATCATATTATCCCGGGAACTCTCGACTTACGAGGCCTCACTCATACACATGAGGACTCTTGAGACTAATCCGGAACTTTTACGATCCTTAAAATTTTCTCTTTTTTATCACGGTCTCACACGCCAGCAAGATTAGACACGCCCGTGCATGAGCACACACGCCCATGTCCCCGCACCATGCCTAAAAACCCAAGCATTCGCGCCAAATGCCCCACGGCCATGGCACGCCCGTGCTCCCCAACCGTGGTGAACATCGACTTCCCTCGCCACGACCTGGAGTCTAGACACACGCCCGCAGTGGCTGGCCCGTAACCAACACCGATTAATCCCACACGCCCTAGGCACACGCCCGTGACTACTAGTCCGGGTCTATTCTGTTTTCAAATATTAACATGCAAGGAAGCATGGCCACAAAGACACGCCCGGTGGGCTGACCGTGTGTCACACATGGTCTAGACACACGCCCGTGTGTGTCTACCCACATGGTCAAGAACAAGACTAAGTGTCAAGTTCTTTTCACCCTTCTAACATACACAACATATACTCATCTAACACCATCATAATCAACTCAAATTGAAGTGCATTCTCACATAGAAAACTACATCTTTCTTTCCTATAATGTAATAGCCAACAACCATGGCATTATACAAAATAAGCTATCCATCTATAGGCCAACACATCTTAGCCATTTACAACAAAATTTACTAACTTATCTAGCCACTATACATGCCATATACAAAACATTAAGTTTCATGTACCAAAGTGTCTTTGATATGTGGGCTATCTTCGATGATCCTCGTATCTCGATTCAACGCTTTAATCTATAAGACAAGGGAAAAGAAAGAGAGTAAGCTTTGAGCTTAGTAAGTTTACACATAAACAAATAAGCAACATAGTATAAGCTAAGCAACTATTAGCATTATACCAACAAGTAATTCACAACTATGCTTACTCTTTCTAACAAATAAGCAACATAGTATAAGCTAAGCAACTATTAGCATTATACCAACAAGTAATTCACAACTATGCTTACTCTTTCTATCCCTTACCACATTTCCAACACATCATGAGTCACATACTCATAACCATTGAAATGCACCCTTGCATTCAATATCATATTTACGTAATATACAACACATCATTATTTATCGTAATACATCCACACAGTCAATCCACATAACTTATCCACACAGCTCATCCACACAGCTAGTTTACATAACTAATCCACACTACTCATCCACACAGTTAATACACACAGTCATTCCACACAGCCAATATCTCGGTGGTTTCGCACTTAGCACACCACATTTGATTAATAAGGTGGTATCGCAGTTAGCCTACCACAATGGTATTCGTAGTGATTCAGCACATAGCTCACTAGATGATATACCTCACGATAGCATCGCACATAGCTAGCTCATCATCAATATGCATTAGGATGGTATCGCACTTAGCCTACCATCTAGCATTATCACAACACATGCACAAGTCTACTTAAACCACATAGATTCCCAATCATTCTCGATCATACATTCATTCACCATTTCTACTACATTCATTCTACTTGAACCACATATGTTCTAAATCAATCTCGAATTAGCTACACACTAGCTATCATCAACAAATTGTAAGTATGAATGCATTGTTTATGCATAGACTTACTTCGATACTTAAAAGTATTGAAATGTGCAATTTAGTCCACCACCTTGCTTTTGCATCGGTTTCGATCCGGGCTTCGTCTTCCTTGATCTATAATGAATAAATTAGCTTATTCAATACACACATTGACTAAATTGACCCACATCTCATACTTTAGCAAAATACTATTTTGCCCCTAAACTTTCACATATTTACACTTTAGTCCCAAAGGCTCGTAAAGTGATTTTTATTCAACTTTCTACTCTTTCATGCTTAGCCGAACTACTTACTCAACTAAAGCATTCATCAAATCTCACTAAATCACCCATGTATGACCAAACTTAAGATTTTCACAACTAAGTTCCTACATGCATTTTCATGGAAAATCACTTAGTAAAAGATGTTTCTACTACATCAAGCCTTCATATTCTTCCATAAAACATCAAAATACATGCATGTCATACATATGTACATTTTTGAACATCCATGATAGCTCACCAAATAGCTATAAATAGCTTACTCATGCTCTGGGACTTCAAAAATACGAAGAATATCAAAAACAGGGCTTAGGAGCACTTACTAGCAAGCTTGAAAAATTGAAAGAACCCTAACAATGGCTTCTCAAATTTTAGCGACTATGGGAAGAAGATGAATGAATTTCTATCATCTTTTCACCTATTTTAATCACTTAATTGATAAATGACCAAAATGCCCTTTTTGATAAACTTTCAATTTTAACTCATCCATGCCCATTTTTGTCCAAAAATTAGAATTTGGATAAATTGCTATTTAAGGACCTCTAATTAATAATCTAAAGCTATTTCACGCATATAGCTTCTAGAAACACACATTTTGCAACTTTTGCAATTTAGTCCTTTTGGACAATTCAACCTCAATTTCACAAAATTGCTTCATGAAACTTTTACACTAGCATGCATACATATTATTAGCCTCAAAAACTCATTCATGACCCTCGGATTTGTGGTCTCGAGCCACTATTCCGACTAGGCCCTAAATCGGGATGTTACAACTCTCCCCCTTTAGAGATTTTCATCCCCGAAAATCTTACCAGAAAAGAGGTTTGGATGTTGCTCTCTCATAGCTTCTTCCTTTTCCCACGTAGCCTCTTCCACGCCATGTTTCTGCCATAACACTTTCACTAGTGCTATGCTCTTATTTCTCAACTGTTTCACTTCTCGAGCCAAGATCTTAATCGGCTCCTTTTCATAAGACATATCCGGTCTTATCTCAATTTCCGTTGAAGGAATCACATGTGAAGGATCGGAGCGATACCGTCGCAACATCGACACATGGAACACGTTATGAATCTTTTCTAACTCTACCAGCAAAGCCAACCGAGAAGCTACATGAGCCCAATTACATGCGTAATCTCATACGGCCCTATGAACCTTGGACTCAATTTCCCTTTCCGTCCAAATCTCATAATCTTCTTCCACGGTAATACTTTCAAAAATACTTTGTCGCCTATCTCAAACTCAATTTCTTTTCTTTTCAAATCCGCATACGACTTACAGCCGGTCCAAGCGACTTTGGACTATTACGGATTACTTTCACTTTCTCTTCGGTCTCTTTTACTAGATCGACCCCATGGATTCGTTTCTCGCTAAGCTCGGTCCAATACAAAGGATTCCGACACTTACGGCCATACAAAGCCTCATACGGTGCCATTTGTGTACTTGACTGATAACTATTATTATAGGCGAATTCGACCAAAGGTAGATATCTCTCCCAACTACCTTCGAATTCTAGCACACAGCATCGAAGCATATCTTCAAGAACTTGAATCACTCTTTCAGACTGACCATCGAATTGCGAATGGAACACAGTACTGAAATTCAATCTCGTACCCATGGCCTCTTGCAACTTCTTCCAAAATCTCGAAGTAAACCTCGGATCTCTATCGATATAATAGACACAGTACACCATGCAATCTCACTATCTACGCTTTCATTACAACTCATTCTAACTTATCCGGTGAATAATCAACACGTCTGGAATAAAGTGAGCCGACTTCGTCAATCTATCCACAACAACCCACACATCATATCTCTTTCTTGGAGTCATCGGCAACCCCGTCACAAAATCCATGGTAACCCAATCCCACTTCCATTCGGGAACCATCCTTTGGTGAAGCAATCCAGAAGGCACTTGATGCTCGACTTTCACTTGTTGGCAAATCGGACACTTAGTCACAAACTCGAAATATCTCTTTTCATACCCGCCACCAATACAACTTTCTCAAATCGTTGTACATTTTAAATCTTGCCGGATGTCTTGACAAGCATCCACTGTGGGCCTCATGCAAAACCTTTCGAATCAACTCCTCATTTTTAGGAACACAAATTCTGTCACGATACATCAGACAACCATTCAAATTTATTCGAAAATCAGAATCACTTTACGATCCGCACTTAGCTATCTTAGCTTTGCATCTCATTGTCATTTCTCTGAGCTTCACATATTTGTTGAACAAATAGTGGCTTAGCTCTCAACTCTGCCAAAATAGCACCATCATCAGACAATGCTAAACTCGCTCTCATAACTCTTAGAGCGTGCGAGGATTTCTACTCAAGGCATCCGCAACCACATTCGCTTTTCGGGTGGTAATCAATGACTAACTCATAGTCTTTCAACAACTCAAGCCATCATCTCTGTCTCAGATTTAGAGACTTCTGATCCATCAAATACTTTAAACTCTTGTGATCCGTAAAGATTCGGCACTTTTGCCATACAAATAATGTCGCCAAATCTTTAACGCAAACACAATCGCATGACCAACTCCAAATCGTGAGTCGAGATAATTCTTCTCGTCGTGCGGTTTTAAGCGCCTCGAGGCGTAGCGACTACCTTACCCTCTTGCATCAACATGCAATCGAGACCATTAAGCGATGCATCACTATATACCACGAACTCCTTCCCGATTCTGGTTGAACCAAAATCGGTGCCTCGATCAACATTGTTTTCAGTCTCTCGAAGCTCTGTTGACATGTCTCGGTCCATTAAAACTTGACATCTTTATGCAATAGCTTCGTCATCGGGGTAGCAATCACAGAGAACCCCTTTACGAAACGTCTGTAATATCCCGCTAATCCCAAGAAACTTCTAATTTCTGACACATTCCTCGGTGGTTTCCAATCCATAACGGTAGATATCTTACTCGGTCAACTCGACACCATCACACGGCACCATGTGTCCTAGGAATCGACCTCTCGGAGCCAAAACTCACTCTTGCTAAACTTAGCATACAACTGCTTGTCTCTTAAAGTTTGCAAGACAATTCTCAAGTGCTATTCATGATTGTTTTCATCCCGAGAATAGATCAATATGTCGTCAATAAAGACAACCACAAACTTGTCCACATATGGTCTGAAAATACAGTTCATCGGATCTATAAAAATCGCATGTGCATTCGTCAAACCAAACGGCATAACCAAAAACTCATAATGGCCATACCTTGTCCGAAATGCAGTTTTCAACACATCTTGCTCTTTCACTCTGAGCTGATAATAACTAGACCTCAAGTCTATCTTGGAGAACATTGTAGCTCCCTTCAGTTGATCGAAAAGATCATCAATCCTTGGTAAAGGATACTTATTCTTAACCGTAACCTTGTTCAGTTGTCTATAGTCTATACACAACCTCATAAACCCATCTTTCTTCTTAACAAACAATACCGGAGCACCCCACGGCGAGTAGCTCGGTCTTGCAAAACCCTTATCTGTCAACTCTTGTAACTGAACCTTTAGTTCTTTTAACTCTACAGGTGCCATTCTGTACGGGGCAATTGAAATAGGTGCCGTTCCCGGAACCAACTCAATTCCAAACTCGACCTCTCTCACTGGAGGTAATCCGGGTAACTCTTCCGGAAACACATCTGGGTACTCACATACCACTGGCACTATTTCAAACCCTACTCCAACCTCTTAAGTATTCAACACAAATGCAAGATAGGACTCACACCCTTTTCTTAAACATTTCTCGGCCACTAAGGAAGAAATCATCACGGGTAGACTGTCTGATCCACCTGATTCAATTCGAACTACATCTCCACTCTCACATTTCAGTTCAATAAGCTTACTACCATAGTTCACTAAGACACTATGGGTAGTCAACCAATCCATGCCTAGGATTAAATCGAACTCATAAAACGGCAACAACATAAGGTTTGCCGGAAAACAATGATTCTCAATCAACAAAGGACAATTCTTACACACTTTGTCCACTAACGCATGCTTTCCTAATGGGTTTGACACCTTAATCAAAATGTTCGTAGACTCAACGGTCATACTCAAACTAGATGCTAATCTCATGCGAATATAAGAGTGAGTGGACCCTGGATCTATTAAAGCAATAACAGAGGTGTCAAAGAGAGAAAAAGTACTCGTTATCACATCAGGGGAGGATGCCTCTTCGCGAGTGCGAATGGCGTACGTCCTCGTAGGTGCCCGACCCTCTGGTCTCACAAACAGTCCCCGGGCGCACCTCTACCACTAGCCCCACCTCTTGGGTTCCTTGGTGGTCTACCCCTCGTAGACACATCACTAGGTCTCACTTCTTGCCTCTCTTCCTTATCATCCTTCTCGGGACAGTTACGGATAAAGTGATCAGGGGAACCACATTTGTAACATTTCCGACAGTTTCCCCAACACTCTCCGGTGTGATACCTACCACAACTAGGACACTCTGATTTACTCTTTGTATTGCCCACACTTTCCATCGAGGGAGCTCGGACTCTCGAACCCTGACGAGTATTGTCCAAGTCTCGATGCGAATACCCCACTGAGGCTGACATTCGAGGATTCACTTCCTTGGATCTTTTCGACTGGGCTTGATACGACTTGCCCATCGGTCTCTTTCTCACATTTCGGGCTTCACTCACAGCCCTTCTCTTTTCCGAACTCAATTCCTCGGCCTTACTTGCCCTCTCAACTAGCACAAAAAATTCTTTCAACTCTAAAATGCCCACTAGGAGTTTGATATCCTCATTCAGCCCATCTTCGAACCTCTTGCACAAGATGGTCTCTGTCGACACACATTCTTGAGTGTATTTGCTAAGCCTAACAAACTCACGCTCGTACTTAGCTACTGTCATCCTTCATTGCTTTAGCTCAAGGAATTCTTTCCTTTTTCGGTCAGTAAACCTCTGGCTTATATACTTCTTCCGGAACTCTTCCAGAAAGAAGTCCCACGTCACCCGCTCTTTTGGGACCACTAACGTCAGCGTTTTCCACCAGTGGTACGCCGAATCTCTCAGCAAAGATACGACACACTTCAAACTCTCCTCAGGTGTACATGAGAGCTCATCGAACACCCTCATCAAGTTCTCCAACCAGAACTCCGCCCTCTCTGGGTCATCATCTACCTTAGCTCTAAACTCCTCAGCCTCGTGTTTCCTAATCTTCTCCACCGGGGGTTTCGATATCCTCACTACATCCATACCTTGAGGAGCCACAGGATTTGGCTGAGGTATGGGAGAAGGTGGAGTAGGTTGAGCGTTAGGGTTCGCTCGAACGTAGTCCAAGTACCAATCACTCATCATATGGAGAAAGGCTTCTCGTGCCTCTTCCCCTTGACCCCTCGCCTCGGGTCCACTTTGCACCGCGCGGTTCCTTGCTTGCGAGTCGGCGCATTACTAGTCTGCTTCATCGAGTCAATGGATCGGAATCCATATTCTATATAAAACAAGATTTAAAATCATCAGAAACCACCACACTATCATCGTACACTTATGGCATGTATAGCTAGACTCTTACACCCGCTACGGTAGTCCTAGAACTGACTAAACCATAGCTCTGATACTACTAAATGCAACACCCCTTACCCGGGTTCTACACTGGGAACCGAGCCCGAGGCGTTACCGAACTCAAATCATTTAATCCCCACTTAGGCTCAACGTCATTACTCGATATAACCTCATTCTCGACTTACGAGGCCTCACTCATACACATGATGACTCTCGAGACTAATCCGAAACTTTTACGATCCTTAAAGTTTTTCTCTTTTATACAGGTCTCACACGCCCGTGCAAGATTAGACACGCCCGTGCATGAGCACACACGCTCATGTCCCCAGACCATGCCTAAAAACCCAAGCATTCTAGCAAATGCCCCACGGCCATGGCACGCCCGTGCTCCCCAACTGTGGTGAACACTGACTTCCCTCGCATGGCCTAGAGTCTAGACACACGCCCGTGTGGCTAGCCCGTGCCCAACACTTATTAATCCCACACACCCTAGGCACACGCCCGCGTGACTAGTCCGGGGTCTATTCTGTTTTCAAATATTAACATGCAGGGGGACATAAGGCCACAAAGACACTGCCTGCGTGGTGGTGGCCGTGTGTCACACATGGTCTAGACACACGCCCGCAGGTGTCTACCCACATGGTCAAGAACAAGACTAAGTGTCAAGTTCTTTTCACCCTTCTAACATACACAACATATACTCATCTAACACCATCATAATCAACTCAAATTGAAGTGCATTCTCACATAGAAAATCGCATCTTTCTTTCATATAATGTAACGACCAACAACCATGGCATTATACAAAATAAGCTATCCATCTATAGGCCAACACATCTTAGCCATTTACAACAAAATTTACTAACTTATCTAGCCCCTATACATGCCATATACAAAACATTAAGTTTCATGTACCAAAGTGTGTTGATATGTGGGCTATCTTCTGATGATCCTCGTATCTCGATTCAACGCTTTAATCTATAAGACAAGGGAAAAGAAAGAGAGTAAGCTTTGAGCTTAGTAAGTTTACACATAAACAAATAAGCAACATAGTATAAGCTAAGCAACTATTAGCATTATACCAACAAGTAATTCACAACTATGCTTACTCTTTCTATCCCTTACCACATTTCCAACACATCATGAGTCACATACTCATAACCATTGAAATGCACCCCTGTATTCAATATCACATTTACGTAATATACAACACATCATTATTTATCGTAATACATCCACACAGTCAATCCACACAACTTATCCACACAGCTCATCCACACAGCTAGTTTACATAACTAATCCACACTACTCATCCACACAGTTAATACACACAGTCAATCCACACAGCCAATATCTCGGTGGTTTCGGACTTAGCACACCACATTTGATTAATAAGGTGGTATCGCACTTAGCTTACCACAATGGTATTTGTAGTGATTCCGCACATAGCTCACTAGATGATATACCTCACGATAGCATCGCACATAGCTAGCTCATCGTCAATATGCATTAGGATGGTATCGCACTTAGCCTACCATCTAGCATTATCACAACACATGCACAAGTCTACTTAAACCACATAGATTCCCAATCATTCTCGATCACATTCATTCACCATTTCTACTACATTTATTCTACTTGAACCACATAGGTTCTAAATCAATCTCGAATTAGCTATACACTAGCTATCATCAACAAATTGTAAGTATGAATGCATTGTTTATGCATAGACTTACCTCGATACTCAAAAGTATTGAAATGTGCAATTTAGTCCACCACGTGTGATGAATTATTTTGGTTTGTTTGGTATGTTTGAATAATGTGCATATATGTATAGTTAAGTCTTGTGAATTGAGTTGGTTGAGGGTTGTGTGATGATTGATGATAATAGGTACTAAGAATGGTAAATGGATGATTTTTGGATATAGGTATGTTTATGAAATTAGGCCAAATAATGCATCTTTGATAATGGTTATTTTGATGATTTGAGAAGACAAGGATTGGTAAGAATTTAGATAGTATATTGTAGTACTTATGTGCCTTAAATTGGTTAGTATTGAAATGGTAAGATTTAGGCTTGGCTTGGTTGTTTTGGATTGCATATTATGTTATGGTTTGGTGTCATTTGTATAGGTAAAGATATGTACCAAATGGGGAGGCAAAATGGCTTTGTAAATAGCCTATTTTTGTCCACACGGGCGTGTGTCTCAGCCGTGTGTGACACACGGTTATGTTACACGACCGTGTGTCTCCTGATGTTGAAATTGAAATGAATTTAGTATGCTTCACACGGTCTCACATACGGGTGTGTGATCGGCCGTGTGGCACAAGTCAGTATACCCCCTAATTTGCACACGGCCTAGCACACGGGCGTAGGACTTGGCCGTGTTGTATAAGTCAGTATACCCTACAGGTTTGGTACGACCTAGCACACGGCTTGGTACACGGGCGTGTGTGGCCACTTCGAAGGGCACACGAGCTAGTCACACGGGCATGTGGTTGGCCGTGTGACCCAAGTCAGTAACCTCACTTGCTTGGACACGGGGTAGGACACGGGCTAGGACACGGCCATGTGCTTCCATTTCAAATGTTCACACGGCTTGTGACACGGGCGTGTCTGGTGGTCGTGTGAGACACACGGCCTGACCACACGGGCGTGTGTCCCTTGTTTTGGAGAAAAAAATATAAGTGTTGAAAAATTTCTCGAGTTATCGGTTTAGTCCCGAACCACTCTCAATGCATGTTTAAGTCCTCGTAGGCTCGTTTAAGGGATACTATGATTGATTGTGATTGAATTGTATTTGAATTGATAAATTGTATATGAAATGTATGTTTAAAAGTGTTGTAAGTCTGGTAATGACCCGTAACCCTATTTTGACGGTGAATACGGGTGAGGAGTGTTACACAAAGGACAAGTCATTAGGGGTTATACAGTTTCAGGTGTTGTCCTTAGATGTCCTACCGATGGATAGTTCCCTTATTTGAGCCGTTATTGCAAATTGGTTCTGTAAGTTCGATGTTCGTATTATATATATATGGTTAAATTTTATTCTTTATTATTGGATTTACTCTTTTAGCTTCAGTATTATAAAGTTGAATGTTGATTATCGGGAATATATAATAGAATTGAGTTGTTATGGCGGTGTATTGTATTGGGCCTTGGGCCTAGCAGGCTTTATGTCAGTGTATTGTATCGGGCTTGAGCCTAGCAGGCCTCGTGCCGGTGACTTATCGGGCTTTGAGCCTAGCAGGCTTTGTGCCGATGACTTATCAGGCTTTGAGCCTAGCAGGCTTCTTGCCGTTGTTTATCAGGCCTGATGCTTAGCAGGCTTCGTGCCGCTTTAACAATTTGTATTGGATATTGTTGACCTGAGATCTTACTAAACGACGACTTGGAATATGAATTAAACTAATGTACTGTGCAATACTCACTTGTTGTGGGCTGTGATTGACTTGAACTTAGTTATTTAATCTTATAATTTGATCTGTAATGTTTAAATTTAGTAAGATTATCGTTTGATTTAAAGAACTTACTAAACTTCAAGCAAGCTTACTCCTGTTTTGCGTTTGTTTTGTAGATTGCATTTTGTAGTTGGGAGATCGAATTGACTTGAAGAATCACATTATCCCGAGAACTCTTGACTTACGAGGCCTCACTCATACACATGAGGACTCTCGAGATTAATCTGGAACTTTTACGATCCTTAAAATTTTTCTTTTTTATACAGGTCTCACACGCCCGTGCAAGATTAGACACGCCCGTGCATGAGCACACACGCCCATGTCCCCAGACCATGCCTAAAAACCCAAGCATTCTGCCAAATGCCCCACGGCCATGGCACGCCCGTGCTCCCCAACCGTGGTGAACACTGACTTCCCTCACACGGCCTAGAGTCTAGACACACGCCCGTGTGGCTAGCCCGTGGCCAACACTGATTAATCCCACACGCCCTAGGCACACGCCCATGTGACTAGTCCGGGGTCTATTCTGTTTTCAAATATTAACATGCAGAGGACGCATGGCCATAGCACACGCCCGTGGGCTGACCGTATGTCACACATGGTCTAGACACACGCCCGTGTGTCTACCTACATGGTCAAGAACAAGACTAAGTGTCAAGTTCTTTTCACCCTTCTAACATACACAACATATACTCATCTAACACCATCATAATCAACTCAAATTGAAGTGCATTCTCACATAGAAAACTACATATTTCTTTCCTATAATGTAATAGCCAACAACCATGGCATTATACAAAATAAGCTATCCATCTATAGGCCAACACATCTTAGCCATTTACAACAAAATTTACTAACTTATCTAGCCACTATACATGCCATATACAAAACATTAAGTTTCACGTACCAAAGTGTGCTGATATGTGGGCTATCTTCTGATGATCCTCGTATCTCGATTCAACGCTTTAATCTATAAGACAAGGGAAAAGAAAGAGAGTAAGCTTTGAGCTTAGTAATTTTACACATAAACAAATAAGCAACATAGTATAAGCTAAGCAACTATTAGCATTATACCAACAAGTAATTCACAACTATGCTTACTCTTTCTATCCCTTACCACATTTCCAACACATCATGAGTCACATACTCATAACCATTGAAATGCACCCTTGCATTCAATATCACATTTACGTAATATACAACACATCATTATTTATCGTAATACATCTACACAAATAATCCACATAACTTATCCACACGGCTCATCCACACGCTAGTTTACATAACTAATCCACACTACTCATCCACACAGTTAATACACACAGTCAATCCACACAGCCAATATCTCGGTGGTTTCGCACTTAGCACACCACATTTGATTAATGAGGTGGTATCGCACTTAGCCTACCACAATGGTATTCGTAGTGATTCAGCACATAGCTCACTAGATGATATACCTCACGATAGCATCGCACATAGCTAGCTCATCGTCAATATGCATTAGGATGGTATCGTACTTAGCCTACCATCTAGCATTATCACAACACATGCACAAGTCTACTTAAACCATATAGATTCCCAATCATTCTCGATCATACATTCATTCACCATTTCTACTAGATTCATTCTACTTGAACCACATATGTTCTAAATCAATCTCGAATTAGCTACACACTAGCTATCATCAACAAATTGTAAGTATGAATGCATTGTTTATGCATAGACTTACCTCGATACTTAAAAGTATTGAAATGTGCAATTTAGTCTACCACATTGCTTTTGCCTCGATTTTGATCCGGGCTTCGTCTTTCTTGATCTATAATGAATAAATCAGCTTATTCAATACACACATTGACTAAATTGACCCACATCTCATACTTTAGCAAAATGACTATTTTGCCCCTAAACTTTCTCATATTTACACTTTAGTCCCAAAGGCTCGTAAAGTGATTTTTATTCAAATTTCTACTCTCTCATGCTTAGCCGAACGACTTACTCAACTAAAGCATTCATCAAATCTCACTAAATCACCCATGTATGACCAAACTTAAGATTTTCACTACTAAGTCCCTACATGCATTTTCATGGAAAATCACTTAGCAAAAGATGTTTCTACTACATCAAGCCTTCATATTCTTCCATAAAACATCAAAATACATGCATGTCATACATATATACATTTTTGAACATCCATGATAGCTCACCAAATAGCTATAAATAGCTTACTCATGCTACCGGGACTTCAAAAATACGAAGAATATCAAAAACCGGGCTTAGGAGCACTTACGAGCAAGCTTGAAAAATTGAAAGAACCCTAACAATGGCTTCTCAAATTTTCGACAGCTATGGGAAGAAGATGAATGAATTTCTATCATCTTTTCACCTATTTTAATCACTTAATTGATAAATGACCAAAATGCCCTTTTTGATAAACTTTCAATTTTAACTCATCCATGCCCATTTTTGTCCAAAAATTAGAATTTGGATAAATTGCTTTTTAAGGACCTCTAATTAATAATCTAAAGCTATTTCACACATATAGCTTCTAGAAACACACATTTTGCAACTTTTGCAATTTAGTCCTTTTGGACAATTCAACCACAATTTCACAAAATTGCTTCATAAAACTTTCACACTAGCATGCATACATATTATAAGCCTCAAAAACTCATTCATGACCCTCGGATTTGTGGTCTCGAACCACTATTCCGACTAGGCCCTAAACCGAGATATTACATTGGCATACGGCCTATGACACGGTCGTGTGACCTAACATCGAATTAAACACGGTCTAGCACACAGCCTACGACACGGCCGTGTGAGGGTAATTTGAATGTTACATGGGCTAGCACACGGTCTGGGACACAACCATGTGAAATTATTTTGAAGGGTACATGGTTCGTCACACGGTTGGCCACACGACGATGTCTAGAACCACGGTCTGGGCTATGTCAGATGGCTGTGTGACCCTTATTCTGAAACTTTTAATTTTTTCCTTAAACTTTCTGATTTATTTCAAATTGGTTCCTAATTGTTCCTAAACTAATTTTAAGGCCTCATAGGCTCGTTTTAAGGCCCATAAATGTACATATTACTCTGATTCGTATTATTATTAAATTCTGTTAATTAAATAGGCAACTTGATGCTATCTGTTATTGATTATTCTGAATTGTACGGTAATATGCCATAACCCTAATTTGGTGACGGGTACGGGGTTATGGATGTTACACCGATGGACCCCTTTAAATAATACCGTGGAGACAGACACAAACTCTTAACAGAACATACTATATAGCATACATCTGAGACACACATTCACGATGATACTTCCCATCACATTACTTGAACTCATTGAATATATACAAGATATATCCATCATTCGCAGCAAACAAACGCTCAACCATAGATATCCTTAAATAATCTCTTATATAGTCACATACATATCATACCATAACTTTCAATGTTTCAACATCACCATTTTAACTAGTTTTCTGCAAATCTTCTGGTAAGGATAGTACACAAACAAGAGTCAGCACAAAGACTCACCTGGCAACCACAAATAGCTGCTTGAATTTCAGATCCAATAAGGAACTGTAGCATCTATTTCTTTTAAAATAGAAGAACACTATTAAATTTCATTCGTAACCTTTACCACCATCACAACCCAGATAACCCTTATATAATGCCTTACTCCTTCATCTTACTATTCATACACTTATTTAGACTTAATCCTTCATAACTTTAACATATGAAGTCACAATCACTACAGCAAAACAGACTTTTAGTGGCGTTTTTTTGGCCTTTAGCGGCGTTTATAAGCGCCACTAAAAGTATTTGCGGCGCTTTTAAAGGCGCCGCAAAAAACGCCGCTAAATCAAACGCCGCAAACTTTAGCGGTGTTTATGAGAAAAAACGCCACTAAAGGTCATGACTTTTAGCGGCGCTTTCCCAACAAACGCCGCTAAAGGCCACGACTTTTAGTGGCGTTTTTCCCATAAACGCCGCTAAAGGCCACGGCTTTTAGCGGTGTTTTTCCCACAAACACCGCTAAAGGTCACGAGTTTTAGCGGCGTTTTTAAACGCCGCTAATTTGTACAGATTTGCAATGTTCAATTTGTTCAATATCATACCCCTCCTGCACTAAAAACCAACCAATAACAGTAAATATAGTATATAATTGCAACCCAAAATAGCAAATGTAGCATAAAAATCACACCAAATGCATTAATTCTAAATGATATTCTTACAATAATGTTAAATGTAACAATGTTAAAAATCATCTTAAAACAAGAAAACAAATGTTTAAGATGGCGGCCTCTGCGACTGCTGGAACATATTCATCATAGTCTGAAGCTGTAGCTGGAGTTCTTAATACTTTCTATTCTGCTCTGCCTCCCTCGCTGCTGCCTCCGCCTCCCTTGCTGCTGCCTCCGCTCTAAGTTGAGAAATTTGCTCAATCGTGCTCGCTTGCATCTGAGCTATCTGGTCTTTTAGTCTCTGAACTTCAGCACGAGATTGACTCCCGGAAGGCATGTATTGCTGGGAGCCGGATCCAAAATATTGGGTCGGGGTAACACCAGATCCTTGACATCGAACCCGACCATACCTTTTAAGACCCAAAACATTAGTGATATTTCTGCTATAAATATACTCAAGATTAACAGAACTATCAGTCGAAGCAGTCGTACCTTTCAGGACCCAAAACATCGGTAATAATTATGTTATCAACCTCCTCGAGATTAACAGAACTATCAGTCAAAGCAGCCGGTTCATACTCCACCTTCTTCTCCTTTAGTTTATCCTAATAAATCAATGAAAGAGTTAGAAACGAAATATATAATAAGAAGGAATGCAACATAAGTTAACATTATAAATTTAAAACTGTAAACGATGAATTAAACTAGTTTAATTAAACATTATAAATATTTATAATAAATCAAATTTTATTAAGTAAATATACCAAAATTTCTGCAGCTTCGGATGTCATCAGAGATCCATCCTTCTTCCTATGCGTAATGTCAAAAAGCTGAAGGCGTCCAACTTTTTAACCAGACGAGGCTTCCTATATTGTAGCAATAAAAATATAATTTAATAGTATAAAGTCATTAATATTTGACAGAATTAATAAATTATAATACCTCGGCCTCAGCTACACAAGCAAAACTTCTGGAACTTGCCGTGTTCGTGAATTTTTGTTTCTGTCTGCTGCTTGTTCCAACTCCCTCACGGTCATACATAATGAAATTTGAATTATGTATATAATAAATACCATAAACTGAAAAATTTATAAGACTTCAGAAGTACGTAATACCTCTCCTTTCTTTGAATTCCAGAATCTAACTTAATCTTCCCATTGGTACCTCAACATTCCGTGGGACATTTCTTAATTTTTAAATCGAGGCTTATTTCTTTCTTAAAATATTATTTTTCAACGTGCTTTTATGGTCTCTCCATTTTTTACCCAATGTCTTCTTAATATAGTCATCGGAGACCTCTAAAGCAAATCTCTCCTGAAAAAACATAAGTTTAAAAAGTAAATATAAATGAAAGTTAAGCCAAAGTATTATAAATTACATTCATGTTTTGTTACCTTAATATTATCGAGAGCCTGATTTTTGTTGGCATCAGGCATGTGATGCCATGATTCGTAGTTAATGGGCAACATATTGGCATTTCGTGCTAGAATGCCCAAATATCCTGCTAACAGTCGAGCTTCAGATCCAACGGGCTGGCCATGACTATTTCTCCTTACTTTAACACGCTCGACAGGATCTAGGTCGTACAAATCTTTAAGGAGTGTACGTCCCCGACCTCTTCGCGTCCCACCACCTTCAGCTGGAAAATGATATATTATTATATTAAAATTGAAAAATGAATCAATAATAAAATTCAACATGTATGTAAAATAAATTAACATTACTTACAAATTCTACAGGCTCGTCATCTATGTCCGGCACACTAGAAGATCCAACAACTGTTTGTTGTTCACTATTTGCTTCTTCTGAATTTGGAGTATTATGGACAATACTTAAATCTCGTAATCGTCTTCTAGGCATTTTTCCTGCAATACACATAAAAGAGTGCAAAATTTTAGTAACAAATAACAACAATAATAGTACATTTAAAATAGTTAAATTATATAACATGACCAATATTAAAAGGGTTAATATTACATATAAATAAAAAATCGTAAAATCTTACTTCATCATATTTCATAAATATCTTCATCCACATCCTAACGAACCCATTGAAATTATTGACTAGTACTAGGGATATTTTCATTCAAGTTTTGTTCTGGAAAAGGCAAAGTTTCTGACCTTTCGACTATGTCATCTCTACTTCCATTGCCCATGTCGAACAAGTCTCTAGGGGTGTTCCGAAGTACAACATACCAACCCTCATCAGTTGGATCTTTCGAGTAAAAAACTTGTTTCATTTGAGAAGAAAACACATACGGCTCGTCCATCAATTGTTCTCCAGTGTGAATCAATCGAGAGAAATTCACCATTGTAAAACCATATTGATCGTTTTTAATTTCGCGAGCCGTATTCACATCAGCCCAATCTCCTTGAAATAAGACAACTTTCCATTTGCCGTAATAATCCAACTCAATAATGTCAGTAAGAAGTCCGTAATACTCAACATTCCCTCGGCGGATTCTTGTCCTAGCACTAGCATAACTTGTAATTGAAGAATTAACAACAATTCCACAATTTTGGGTTCTCCTCAATCTCTCGCGATACCTTGTATGAAATCTATATCCGTTGATGAGGAAGGCACTATATCTTTTCACTATTCTGTTTGGACCTTGTGAAAGCCATTTAACTTCGTCATTTACTTCATTTCGACTCCAAACCTATTTAATCGAAAGTAAATTGAGTAATTATAAATGTTAGGAGAAAACATTATTACTTGTCAATGAAAACTTCAATTGCATACCGTTTGGCTTAACTATTCATGAAATGATTCCGTGAACAACTTATTAATTTCTCGTCGATGTAATCTTCGGGACCGTGAACGAGCTCTCAATATTTGTTTGTACTCACTATGTTAAAAAAGGGTTACTTTGTTAGAAGACAGACAAGTTATAATTGATGAGTATTTATCAAATTCTACAACTTACTTGCGTAATGGTTCCATTGAATCGTGATGAAAAAGAACGTATCGATGTGCTTGGACCCACAATCTATCGTCTAATTCTGCAATTTCAACTTTGCCGATCGGTTCTCCGAAACTTTGAAATAAATAAGTTTCGGCCAAGTTATGATCTGTGAGCCCAACATTTCTACTTGGTCTGTTCATTCTTGTTTCGACATCTTCCAAATACCTCGAACAGAAAGTCATACATTCCCCTGCCAAGTAGCCTTCGGCAATTGATCCTTCTAGATAACGCTTATTGCGGCAGTAAGACTTCAATTTGGATAGGAACCTAAACACAGTATAGAACATTATCAAAAGTTGCAACCAAAGGCATTTAGGTGAATGAAGGAGTAATTTGCAAATAAAGTAAGACCTTTCTATGGGATACATCCATCGATAGAAAACGGGTCCACCAAGTATTGCTTCACGAGGGAGATGAATTAACAAGTGCACCATAATTGTGAAGAAGGAAGGCGGGAAGATCTTCTCCAGATTGCATAAAGTCAGTGCGGCTCGATCTTGTAGTGTCTCAAGTTCTTGAACATCCAAAACTTTGCCACAAATGCCTTTCATTATATTGGACAGTTCAATTACACAAGACGTCACCTTTTTCGACATACAACACCGCATAGCAACTGGCAGTAAGTCTTGCATCAAGATGTGATAGACATGCAATTTTAAGCCATATAGTCTTCGATCTTTAAGACTCACACATCGAGATATATTTGATGCATATGCATCTGGGACCTTTATATCCTTCAACACCATACAGAACACTTCTTTCTCCGTCTTCGACATTGAATAAATAGCAGGCGGCAACCGATACTTCATATTCGGAAGTGCTTTGGGATGAAGCTCACGCTGAATTCCCATGTGGACTAAATTAAGTCGACTCTGAAGATTGTCTTTCGATTTTCCATCGACATTCAAAATAGTCCCAATGATGTTCTCGCAGACATTTTTCTCAATGTACATGACATCAAGATTATGGCGTAAAATCTGATGCTCCCAGTAAGGCAACTCAAAAAAAATACTTCTTTTTTTCCACAAATCCACCTCATTAGGATCATCATCTTCATCAGATTCATCATCAGATCCATCCCTTGATCTTCTATTTCTTTGCGTGTTGGCGGGTTGATTCATCTTCCCATAAATGAAATTCATATCTTTCAACATGAACAATATTTCGATCCACTGTCTGCGAAGGAGCTTCTCTCGAACTCTTGATCACACAAAAGTGAGCACTCTAAAATCTAAATCTATGATTTTCCTAAGTAACCACCGACGATGCCCCATGTAAGAGAACTTCTTCCCATTATATAACCATTACGAACATGTTTGCGCAACACAACAAGGGCAAGCATAATGTCCCTTGGTGCTCCAACGGATAAATTGGCATAGTAGGAAGTCATTAATAGTCCACATCAAAGCCGCACGTAAATTGAAGTTCTCCTTTCTCGATTACATCGTATGTCTCAAAGCACCACCCATAATTGTTTTAACTCTTCAAAAAGTGGCTGCAAATATATGTCAATATCATTCCTGCCCTTTTCTCTCCGGGGATAATCATAGACAAGATAAAGGATGATTGTTTCATGCAAACCCATAGAGGCAAATTGTAAGGAACAAGCACCACAGGCCAAGTACTGTACGAAGTGCTCATTATTTTGTAAGGGTTAAATCCATCAGATGCTAATCCTAGCCTTACACTCCAGGGATCGTTTGCAAAGCTTGGAAATTTGGAGTCAAATGATTTCCAAGCTAAAGAATCTATAGGATGCCTTAACAATCCATCATCGGTTCGTCCATCATGGTGCCACGTCATTGACTCGGCTGTCTTCGACGACATGAAAAGCCTTTGAAGCCTTGGTATTAGCGGGAAATACCGCAGAATCTTAACTGGCTGATTCCTTGACTATGAATCGTGTTCATCGTCGTTACCATCCTCTATATTTCTATTAATCCAACGGGATTTACCGCATACATGACAGCATTGTTGGTTTATCCGGTCGCCCCAATACAACATGCAGTCATTTGGGCAATTATGAATTTTGTTGTAGCCAAGGCCCAAATCCTTTATCAGTTTCTTCATGTCTTTGAAAGATTGCGGGATTTTCGCAAACGGGAACATTTCTTGCAAAAACTCTAACATCAATGTCAACGAGTTTCTGGTCCATCCTCCCAAACATTTCAAGTGAAAAAGACGAATACAGAAAGACAGTTTGGAAAATTTTGATCCCTCATACAGTTCTTCATTCATTTCACCAAGTAAAGTGTAGAACCTCGCCGCTTCTTCATTTGGTTGTTCATCAGGTACACTTCTTCCCCCTTCGGTGAAAGTATTTCCACCAAAATTATAATCATCGGTTGCACCTAAGTCAGGTGGAAATGACCTTAAACCATCACTGCGCATATTAAAAGCATCCCGCAACATGCCTTCCATGTTATCATCTCTAACATTCTTATTGTAAGCACTATGAGAATAACCCAGATTCATCGATGAAGATGCTCCACTGGATGTACACTCTCCATGAAAAATCCATTTTTTGTACCCCCGGACAAAGCCATCAACAACTAGATGTTCGTAGACAACTTCAAGATAATGCCAATTGATATTGCAACACTTCTTACACGGGCAAAGAATCATATTCTCTTGGCTTGCATTTTGAAATGCGAAATTCATAAAAGTTTCTACTCCATTTCGATAGCCGTTGCTTACCCTTGACAAATTCATCCAAGTCCTATCCATTTCGTACTTGTTGAAGTCTAAAGTTGACAATAAATTACACGGCTAAATTGTTAATTTATAATTTATGTAAGTAATGATATGATCATATATATAACTGAGTACTATGTAAGTTATGTAATTTATGAAGATTGATCTTCAAATTAGGTAAGTTATGAAATTTGATCTTAAAATTATGTAAGTTATGGAATTTTATCTTAAAATTATGAAAGTTATTAAATTTGATCTTAAAATTAAGTAAGTTATGTATTCTTTAAGATTCATCATACGTGGCATTGTTACACCTAGGGAGGATCCATTATATCTAACAGTGAGATATAAGACAACCCGTCAGGTTTCCAGCCTATATACTTTGAATCCTTTTTTTTTTTTTTAAGTTATGAAATTTGATCTTTAAACTAAATGCTTATATTTTAACTATTACATTAAACTACATGTATTATGTAAGTTATGTAAGTTATGTGAGATATGTAAGTTATGTAAGTTATGTAAGTTATGTATGTTGTGTGAGTTATACCAATTATGTAAGTTATTTAAAGAATCATCTTTATTGTTATTATATTGATAAACAAAATTTATAAGTTTTAAATTACTTATGTAAGTTTTAAATAATAATTATTTAGGTAAATAATAATTATGTAAGTTTTAAATTTTTATTTTAAGAAGTTTTTAAATTACTTTTTAAGAAAAAAAGAATTCGAATTTTATATTAAAAAATATTTAAATAATGATCATTATTATTATATTGATTAAAAAATTATAAGTTTTAAAAACATTTAATAATATTAAATATTGAAATCAAACATTATTAATATAAAAAATTAGTAATTTCATTTTTATATGGAAATATATTTAAATAATGAAATAACCATTTTAAGAAGTTTTAATTTCTTAAAAAAAAAGAATTCGAATTTTATATTAAAAAATATTTAAACAATGATCATTATTATTATATTGATAAAAAATTATAAGTTTTAAAAACATTCAATAATATTAAATATTGAAATCAAACATTATTAATATAAAAAATTAGTAATTTCATTTTTATATGGAAATATATTTAAATAATGAAATAACCATTTTAAGAAGTTTTTAAATTACTTAAAAAAAAGAATTCAAATTTTATATTAAAAAATATTTAAACAATGATCATTATTATATTAATAAAAAACACCACAGTTAACAACATTTTTAGACCTCAATTACAGCAATAAAACATCTCAATATACAGCAAATAAACAGTTTATTAAAAGTTTAAGAAAATTGAACACTTAACACCTAAAATTTATTAAAATTTTAAAATAAACAACCATAATTACATACCCAATCAATTTAAAACATAGTTACAAATTAAATATACATACTTACAAATTGTAAATTGGATGGTAGAGTCGATTCCAGCAACTACTGTTGTGAGCAAAGGACGCCCAAAACTTTTGATAAGCTACAAGAAGAATAAAAAAGAAACTCCATAAAATTGAAATTAACAAAATAAATGAAAAATAAAACGGTATAAATAGCAAAAGTTATTATTTCAATGAGAAAACTATGTTATTATTTCAATGAGAAAACTATGTTATTATTTCAATGCTATTCTATGCCAAGCATGGAATTAATGCTATCCTCAACACAAACGGAATTTTGGCTGGAATTTTGGCGTGTAAGCTGTTCAGCGTTAATTCCCTCCCGTGCAAGTAGCCTTAAAACACAACAAATACCATTTTTATATATTCCGCATGGTAAATAAATAATATGGGAGAAATAAACAAAAGTCCTATCCATTTGTTGCTTAAAGCCAAGATTGCAACCTAAACAATGTTCCAAGCTAACAACTTCCTCTTACTTTCTCAGCTAACATTCTGTCTGTTTTAACAGATTGTGAATACAAGAATCACAAGAGTAATGAATTAAAATTATAAAGTATAAAGTTACCTTGTGGCAGCTTCTTAAGGTTTTTGCCTTGAGCTTCTTTGATAGTGCTTCTAACTGATCCAAGTTTCTCTGAATAAAATTATTGTAAGCAGATTGTCAGTGAAAACCTCATGTATGGGATCTATATCACTGAAATATCCTTTTTAAAACAATAATCTCAGCTGAGATACATACCAACTGAATATTCAATCACTGAAAACAAATGAACAAAAATTTTAAACATTTTTCAATTTGTTTGGATCAACAAATAGATAACCCTCCAACCAAGGTTTTTAACTCTAAGCTACTAACATCAAACATTAACTTGAATTACCGATATATTGATGAATGTTACTATAATTTATTGACATTATCAAAGAGATGGCATATTCACTTAATATCATCGTAGTAACAACTAATATCCATAATATGAATTGATAATAAATATTAACGGAAATATAGATAAATATGATGAACATTATCATAGTCCATCTCTCCAACAGAAACATTCAAAAGAAGATGACCTAAGGAAAATTTCCAGAAATTTTCTACCTCACGAAATATTTGAACCATAGAAGGGTTTCCGCATTTCAACATCTCCTAATCTACCTCATTTCCCTCATTTTCTAGGCATCCAAACATAGCACAACCAGAAGAAAAAGCAAAAAAAAATTCACAAAATATAAAATCCTAAAACAGTTCAAATCTAAAACAATTCAACATAATATAAAATCCTAAAACCAAACTGCTTGTTTTCCACAGAAGATGAAATTTTAACTTCTAATCATTCAAAAACAGTGCATTTAGTTTTGTAAACAAAACCATAGAGTTAATGAGGCTTCTCATGTAATCCTTCTCGATATTCTCAGACAAGTAGAGAAAACAAAGCAAACATTACATGAACATCAGAAAAATGAAAGAAAAAAGAAAGCAAGAATTTAGAAAATGAAATATTTGATAGTACTTGGTACAGTACCTGATAAATAGATTGACTGTCTTTAGAAACTAGGCGAAACCCATTATTGTGGGAAAGAGACTGCAGCTGGAACTAGGGAGCAAAGGAAGAAGAAGAATGTGGAAGCTGTAAGTATTTCGGTGATCAAAATAAAAACAATTAGAGAATAAAAAAAATTGGAAAACAAATTCCATGCCTCTATTGAGAAATTCCTTGTCGGTTTTCACAAATCCGGCAACTAATGCCAGTGGATTGGTGCAGACGGGTAAAAGATACGGTGCTGCCGGTGGGTGTTGGAGTGGAGAAGGGGAGAAAGAATTGGCTGTTAGGGATTAGAATTTGGGTGAATCGACCGAAGAGGGAAAGAAAAGAAAGGCAGTGGCTAATTAAAATGGTGACGTTTAGGCTATTTAAATTTTGTGGCGTTTATATAAAGCGCCACTAATAAAAACGGCAGCGTTTTACAAACTTCTGTAACATATTTGTGGCTTTTTAAAAAAAAAAACGCCACTAAAACTGCGATAAGATAAAACAGCAGTGTTTTGTAACATATTTGCGGCGTTTTTTGGTAAAAACGCCACTAAACCGATATAAACATATTTACGGTATTTTTTAAAAAACGCCACTAAAACTGCGATAAGATAAAACGGTAGTGTTTTGTAAGATATTTGCGGCGTTTTTTGGTAAAAACGCCACTAAACCGATATAAACATATTTGCGGCGTTTTTAAAAAAACGCCACTAAAACTGCGATAAGATAAAACGGCAGTGTTTTGTAACATATTTGCGGCGTTTTTTGGTAAAAACGCCACTAAACCGATATAAACATATTTGCGGCGTTTTTAAAAAAACGCCACTAGAACTGCGATAAGATAAAACAGCAGTGTTTTGCAACATATTTGCGGCGTTTTTTGGTGAAAACGCCACTAAACCGATATAAACATATTTGCGGCGCTTTTTGGTAAAAACGCCACTATTAATCAATTTTAGTTTTTCCATTTTTACATATTTTTTCTATTTTTTTCTTTCAAAATTTTTGTGCTCATATCCGTTAATTTTTTGAAATTTTTTATTTTTTGAATATTAAACTTTTTAACTCAAATATGTATTAAAATATTATTATTTAAATTTTTAAGTTTTTAATTTTTAAGAGTTAAATTATTTTGAAGATCTTTATATTTTTTAAATTAAATATTTAAAAAAATAGTATTATGTCATGTCAATTACCTTGTACATTTTCACGTCAATATCATTAAAAAAATTAATTTTACAATTACATTCCTATTAAAAATGCGATTTAAATTTTTTTAAAAAGTGGAAGGTTTTGGTTCAAAAAATAAGAATATTCAAATTGATAAAAAAAAGTATAAATATTGAAAGTCATATTTTAATTACCATGATCAATTCTTTTATGAATTAAGTTGATATATGGGTATGGCATGGTCTAGTATATTGTTGAAAGGATTTCTTTTTTTCTTTCTTTATTAGTCGTTGTTTAAATTTCTATATAAATGGCATTTAATTATATGTATACACATAAATTTGGATAGCGATACATCTCAGAATTATATATGAACACATACCAGAAAACCCTTAATTATTCACCTTAAACCCTAAATTAACCGCAACTCATATATATATATATTACAAGTTGCAGAAGTAATTAAAGAAAAATAATCTAATCCCTAAATCCTAAACCCTAAAATAATATGATTTTTATCTATTTTATCAAAATCCCTAATACTTAAATCCCTAAACACTAAGACTCTAACCTTATTATTCGATATGGTTTAAGCAGTAAACCCTAAACCACATAAATCTAAAATACTAAAAATTAAACTATAAACCCGGCTTAAACCTTAAACTAATCGACCTTAATCTTAAACCCTAAACCCTAAACCCTAAATTATAAACCCTAAACCCTAAACCCTAAACTAGCCTAAACCCGTGAACCTTAAACCATACACCCACAAACCCTAATCTTAAGACTAACCGTAATCTTAAGACTAACCGTAAACCATAAACTCTAAACACTAAATCTTGAAATGCTGAACTCGAAACCCTAGTCAGCATATATATACAAACCACTAAACCCTTAATTATAACCTTAAACCCTAAATTATTTAGATAAATTTTGATTATTAGATATTCTTTCAATATTTTAGGAAATGTAAATAACATTTTCAATTTACTAATTAATTTTGTTTCTCTACAGATGCATGGGTTACCAATTTTTTTAATTTTAATATATATAAAGCTTATCTATTATCTCTAAAATAATTTAAACTATAATTATAATTTTAATATATATATATAAGAAATTAAATAATTTAAACTATAATATACATATAAAGTCTATTTTTTTATAGTGGCTAAACCCTAAATATAAATTTTATAAGGGACAAAAGTCGATCTTTAGCGGCGTTTTTTTCAGAAGCGCCGCTAATGCTCCGATCTTTAGCGGCGTTTATCTAAAAGCGCCGCTAATGCTCTGACCATTAGCGGCATTTTTTTAGAAGCACCGCTAATGCTCCGATCTTTAGCGGCGTTTTTTTAGAAGCGCCGCGAATACTCCGATCTTTAGCGGCATTTTTATAAAAGCGCCGCTAATGCTCCGATCTTTAGCGGCTTTTTTATAGAAGCGCCGCTAATGCTCCGATCTTTAGCGGCGTTTGGGAAAAAAACGGTGCTATTTCTCCTTTTTAGCGGCGTTTTGGAAATAAACGCCGCTATTGCTCAACTTTTTGCGGCGTTTTCTTTCAAACGCCGGTAATGTATAATATTTGCGGCGTTTTTCGTTAAAACGCCACTAAAAACGCCGCTAAAAGTCTGTTTTGGTGTAGTGAATACTTACGTTGACATGGAATAGTGAGTAATAAAGATCCCGATTTGTAGCTCCAACTTAGAGAGAAGGTAATACTTTAGGTTTTTCTTAAGACTTAGATAATAGTGGTTCTTGAAGAATAAAGAAGAAAACTCCCTCTTTCATTAACCTGATAATCCATTAATGTAATCTAAGTCTTTATTGGAACTTGATAAGTTCCACATCCCTACTGAATTGTCTTTTCCAAAGGTTTACGACTTTCCGAGAAACCTAATTGAGTACCCTTTATTCTAACTATCCAGATGTATATTCAATTGGTTCCTAACCAACTTACCTTGCAACTCAACTTGCACAACGCTATAGAAAAAAAAAAGGCGCATATCCCCTCCTCAGACGTGAACTCAAAGCACAAAACCTTTTTATTTATCTGACACCCTACTCTAATCAACATAGGTATTCTGATATTAGACTACCATTAACTTACACACGTAAGGTATACACCCATTATGTAAGCCAAAAGATGGTCATGGGCAAATACCACTTTGCCAATTAAACTATTTCAGGCTAAATGCCAAACCTTGTACTTGCCAGAACTGGGTTGTTACAGTCTATGTATGAAGCCTGAGACAGTGCTATAACTTTTTTCTTTCAATCCCTCTTCATGCTAAAATGTTTGGTAATAACATGCTTTCATAACAACATTCACTTCTGTTCAGTAATAACATTTATCAATCATTCAGTTTCACCATCAATACGGTGACATTCCAACATGCCATAGTTTCATTATCATTCATAAGTAATTTTCTAGTGCATGTGTAGCAATCCTTCATTCAGTATATTTCACAGCATTTTACCCAAACATACATTTCATTTTCATTATAATACATGCTACTCATACAACCAACATACATTATATTACAAAAACAATACGAGACATTCAAACATTCAATCACTCATGCAACCTTGCAAACATGCCATTTAACTAGAGCTCGAAACGTACTTGATTCGACCACCTTAAAGTCACTTACTTAGCCATTTAAATAAGTCTAACCAACAAGCTTAACCATCATTCTAAGTATTAAAAATATTATTTAACATTTAACTTTTATAGGTTAGAACCCACACCTTATTTTTGTAAAATTGTAGCACTACTTGCGAAACCCGCGATTCCTCTTTTAGACTTAAACTGAACCTAAATTAAAATAAAATTTATCAAGCAAAAACACTACCAAATCATCTCTAAAACACCCTCTTAAAGGTTCAATCAATTCAGTGTTACCATAATAATTTTCAGATCCAAATTGACTAAGCTACTTACATTGATTTGATGCGAAATGTACGCGCGAATGAGATCTGTAGGCACTGAATATCTGGGAAGTTTAAATCAACACCTAAACATAATTAATCCCCAAAAATCAGTAACCAAAAATCTGTATTCAGACTTTAAATGAATTGCACTACCCATTACACAGATCTGAGTTGTCGGATGAACGTCTTAGTTAATTACTCAAATAGGAACGCCTAAATCAAATCAAAAGTAGAGGTAAAAATCCAAAAAATAACAATAGTAGGGCGAGAATTGAAGAGAAACGGTAGTCCTAAAACAATGGTGTTTTAAGGGGGTGGCAACACAAAGAGGGATCTTTGGACAGCCAAAAAGAAAAATTTTAAGGGATGGAATGATGATTTATTGGCTTTATAAACAATAGCAAAAAATTGGCACACAAAGCACAACAACATAGAAAGAAAAATAGGACTTATCGACACTGATACGAACAAGGGAGAGGGGGTGACAATGGACAATAAAAGAGGCTGTTAGGAGAGGGAAAAAAAGGGAATTTTAGGATAAGAAATAGGGCTAGTTTAGGAGGTTTAGGCATTCAATAGGGTTTGTAGAAAAACAAAAATAAAAACTCTAACAATTGGGCTACACAACTGTTATGAAATCCCAGAGAAATGAAGAAACTTCTAGAGAAAAAATAAGATAGGAGAGAAGAACGGCTAGGGTAGGAGAAAAATTGAATTAAGATTAAAAAATAAGTGAAAAAGTGATATTTTTAACTAGGTTAAAAGGCATGGGCATCACAAAAATACGGGGAAGGCGAAAAATTAACAAAATTAAGCTATTTTGTAAGGGAAGGGAATTGAACTTAGGTTTCTAAGTGAATTGCACTGCCTCATTGTTTTCTTTTAACTACTAGGCCAATTACTCATTATTGAAATGATTTTATCAAATTTAAACCAAAAATTTAGGATGTTATAGGTTTGAAGCAAAATTTGCAATATAGTAAAAATAGTACAAGGGAAGGAATTCGAACTTGGGTTTCAAGGAAAATTTCAGCAACACTTAACCAACAGACCAATCACTCATTTTTTTTTCCTAAAAATGCATAGATAATCTAAAATATTAAGGTGTGACCTCTCTCTCTCGGTTCACAAACCTGATTCTACTATTCCCCAATTTATAGGATGTGACACCAGGGATGACTCGGTATTGTAATACCCATTACTTGATGTCGTATGACCGCCTCTGGATTTACTAACATATAGAGTGTGAATAATGCAACTAAAGATATGGAATTGAGGCGGTGTCCGCAAGTATACAGGTCAGGTTGTAATATAGTTACAATAAAGTAGGTGAGTACTTCGAGGATCGTACCCAAGGGAGGCAAGTACTAGATTAATTCTAACCTAAACGCCAATAGATCTAATTAGTATTTTAAATAAACTATATTACGAATAAATATAAATAAATGGTTTTTGGTTTTTATAATTAAAGAACTAAAAATAACATAAATAAAAGGAGTCTTTAGAAAACTAGATTACAAATTGGATCAAATGTAAACATGGGTGATTAGCTCGCTTTGGTAGTAATAATCAACTGTCGTCTCAGGTTTTCTTATTCAATCAACTAGTCAATATCCCAGTAGGACCTTTTGTTATGTCCACTGAAATACTGAGTTGGTGATTTGCCGTCATTTGGTGTAGCATATTAAACTAGTTTTCATATTTAAGGAGCTTGAATACAATCATTTTTGTGATGTTTTAGTTAAGTTTTCTTAGTTTTATTTCTATTCAATAAAATGTGCAAATTGAGTCTTTTATTGACGTTTGGGGCCGAATGAGGTTTGAGGGTGAGCTTACGCACTTTGTGAAAGTGCAGGAAACCATTAGAAGGTGTATTAAACAAATACGGATGACTCGATGTCGCAACATAGGGAGAAGAATGGAGAAAGCTCAAGACTGTCTTTGATGTCGCGACATAGACTGAGGGTGTCGCGACATACCTTTGAAGATAGCTGAAGAGGAGTATACTGATTGTTATGTCACGACACAGGTCATGGCATGCTGCGACATCGACTCTGTGACAGAAATTAAACTTGAAGCAGACACGTTTTGGTCTGCATAATCAATCTTAAAACTCGGGATCGTCAACTAACCTAGGGTTAAGGACGACGACCATTTGAAGGCTATAAATAGGCTCATTTGTCACTTGTTATGGACATCATTCCTTTAGCCTAGATTCTCTGTGTAAAATTTAGTTTAGTCTCTTTTTTTTATTGTTAGGTTTTAGATTTATTTCAGTTGTTCTTGTTGATTTCAAGAGATTTGAGTTGTGGAAGCATTCAAAATTTGTAGATTTACGATTAATCTCAATACAATCATGCTCTTTCATTTACTCTATCTTGTTGATTTAATTAGCATGCTTTCTCTTTACATCAATTCTATATTGTCTATGAAAGCCATGAGGAATTAATCTCTCTATGGGAGATTAGCAAGTGGAGGTATGATCTATTAACTATTCTGTAGGGTTACTCCACATATCAACTACTTGTGAAAGGAAGAAAGTGGAACAAACCCTAGGCCTAACAACCCTAGGAAGTCATCAAGGTGGGAATTAACCCAAAATTGGTATGACCCATCCATGAACACCTTCATCCCAAGCTAGTTTGGACTGTGAGGTCGAAAGATAAGTAGTTCTTGCTGACCTGTTATGTTAGTAGAAGATCGGAAGATCCTGTTAGGGTAACGACTAGTTGATTGATGAGGAACTAAAAACGACAGTTGATGAAAATTATCGAAGCGAGCTAATCACCCATAATCAAGATTTGATTTATTCTCCCTTTCTATCTCTTGAAGTCTATTTCTTTTATGTTATTTTGTCTTTATTATTATAAAACCCCAAAAAACCTTTATTTTATATTTTCATACTATAACTAATTTAAAAGTACTAATTAAATCTTTTAGTGTTTAGGTTAGAATTGATCTGTCACTCACCTCCCTTGGGTATGATCCTAGGAGTACTCACCTACTTCGTTGTAAAAATATATTACAACTCGACCCGTATACTTGCGGATATCACCTTGTCTTTCTATATTTTATTGCAGTATTCACACTCTGGACGTTAGTACATCCAGAGGCGGTTAGTTGGCAATATCTACTTTTATTCCGACCTCACAGTCCAGACTGCTTTATGGTTAAGGTGTTCATAGATAAGCCATACCAAATTTGGGTTTATTCCCACCATGATGACTTCCTAGGGTTTTCAGGCCTAGGGTTCTTTCCTAAATAGCTGATCTGTTAAGAAATCCCTACAAAATAGTTAATTATTCATACCTTCACTCATTAATCCTCCATAAGAGGATTAGTTCCTCATGGAATTAATAAACATCATAAACTTAATATTGAGTATATGCATAAAGAATACAACAAGAGTAGAGTTTAGGGAATCCTGTTTGTATTTGATATATGAGTGCTGAAATCCTAAAATGTTTGATTGTGTCTACAAATCAAGTTCTTCGAAGAACACGAATGAAAAGAACTGAAAAGAAGTCTAAACCCTAAGAGAAAGAAAAATAAACTGAAAACTAAATTTTACAAAGGAAACTAATAATATGAAAAACTGTCCTTTAACAAGTGTTTAAGACCTTACTTATAGAGTTGAGGTTGCTGTCGTCCTTAACCCTAGGTCAGCTAGCGCTCTCGTATTTAAATTTTGATTGTGTGGACGAAACACCCTTGGCTTGTAAGTGTTTCTCGTACAGGATCGATGTCGCGACACCCTAGTGCCTGTGTCGTGACATCAAAGACAATATGCTCAAGTTCAGGGTAGCATCAAGGCTGTGTCGCGACATGCAATGGTTGTATCGCGACACCAAAGGCAGTCTTGAGATTTCTGTATTCTGCTCCCTATGTTGCGACATCAAACTTCCCGTGTTGCAACATAGCGACCAATATTGAGTTTGTATGCCCTCTGATGGTCTCCTACTGATCGTGTCCAAACTAACTATGACAACGAATAAGGCAAGCGCACCTATCGTTTGGTAATATAGCTATGGCAAGACCGGAAATATCGTATCCTCAAGGACTAAGAGTACTAGTAATTACTATCTTTTTATTATCTAGCCTAAATATTAAGGGAATTGATGTTTAACTAACTAATTACTAAACTAAGGTTGCTAAGACACAGAGAGCGAATTGGGAAAATACTTTTGGGAAAACCAGTTGATTAAGACAATACCCGAGGAAGAATACACCTAGGCTTCACTTGCTATTTAACTCTGAACCAGACGATTTATTCACTTGACTTGATTCGTAGGATTCCCTAATTTATATTAATACCTCACTCGAGGCTACTAACGTCTAACCCTAGGTTGATTAATTGAAATCTCTTTCTAATTAAAACCCCTAGTGTTGCATTAACTCGATTCATGGACTCCCATATTAGGTTTGACCCTAATCTGGCAGATTTTCGTCATCCTATCTCTAGGGTTGCGATCAACTCCGCTTAACTATGCTAGATCTACTATTAAATAGGGACTTTTGCTCCACTGCCTAAGCACATCAATACTTGAATCAATATCCTGAAATATTAAAACAAGAATTAAGAACACATAATCACGAACAAATCAAGTATTTATCATATAGTTCAGAAAACAATAACAAGATCCATCTTAGGTTTCATCCCCCTCAGGTATTTGAGGGGTTTAGTTCATGTTTAATAAAGAATACATCTCAGAAGAAAGTAAATAACAAAACATAAGAAAAACCCTAAAACCCCCTGAAGGAAATTGAAGGGAAGATCTTTCGTTTTGAGCGTGATTTCAGCTTCTGGGATGAATCAACTGGCTGTCTTCGAGTAATTTCCTGTGTTTAGCCCTCTCTGGCTTTGCCCCCGACCAAAGACAATTTTAGGTTATACTTAGGGTGTTTATATAGGCTTCTAAATGTCTTTCTTGGCCCACAAGTATCCTATTCTGAGTGAAATTAAAACAGGTCGTGGCAGGGGCACGCCCATGTGGAACGCCCGTGTGAGTCGAGCCCAGGCCATGTTTGGGCCTGCTAAGGCGGCATGGCAGTATGGTGAACTCCAGGCCGTGGGGATTTCTTACTTTGGCCCATTTTCTCTGTTTTCGGCCCGTTTCTCGTTCTTTTCATCCTCCGATGCTCTCCTAAGTATAAAACATGAATTTAAAGGATTAAGAGCATCAAATTCCACAATTCAAGGGATAAATCATCCAAAAGTATGCTAAATGTGGGATTAAAATATGTATATATTACAGTTTATCACCTGTACACTCACTAAGTACATTAGCTCACCTTTAGGCCTCATTCGGCCCCTAAGGTCAATAAAAGACTCCAAATACACTTTTTATTTGATTTAAACTAAACTATAAAAACTTAACTAAAACATAATAAAAATGCTTATATTCAAGCCCCTCAAGTGCGAAAACTAGTTTAGTCTACTACACCAAATTCCGACAGATCAAACTCCCCCACACTTAAGTCATTGCTTGTCCTCAAGCGAAGCAAACAAAGACTGCAAGTTAAAAGATAACCTTTGAGCAAGTATAGTACAAACATTGGTTTCAGAGTACTTTACTAGGCATTTCATATTTACACATAATCTTGACTTGATATATAGTTGACTAACCACTTTTGTAACACCCCAAACCCGACCCAAACACTACAACCAGATCTGGTATGTCACATACGAGATTTTACATAACATGTCGGATTTTGGAAAACAATTACTAGGTTTACACCTTTATTTCGAAAGCTTAATAATTCATTAAAGTATAAAATATTAAGTAACCAATTATCTTGGTAGATTTTAAATAAAAACCAAAATTTCATGCAGGTCTTAACTTAATTGAAAACGTAAAACTTAAAACCCAGTAATAAAAGCCCAACAAAATCCCAAGACATAAATGGTAGTCTAGTGGCCCATGGCCTTATTACAAGGAAATTTGAACCCATTAATTAAATGAAAATAAAAAAAATTAGACTAAGTCTTTTTGCTGAATTCTCAAAGCTCATCGCATGGCCACCTTGCTCTCCTCTCGGCCCGGTCCGATGCCCTAAGTGTCACACGATGGTTAAAATTAAAGGGTGAGTCGCGAGACTCAGTGTGCAACCCTCATGCACCATTAGATTTGGGCTTTAGCCCCATAAAACAGAATAATCAAAATATAAGTAACAAAAATAATATGCAAAGCCCAACCCATATCCTAGGTGTCCATCCGCTACACGCCCCGTGCCACCATTCACACCATTGGGGATTTCTACAATCGACCCACACCGCTACGCCAAGATGGCGGTCATGTCGCTCATCAACATATTATGGCCGAAGCCCTTATAATGAATCACGGCATTAGCCGCTACAACATATAACGATCACGGTATAAACCGCTACACATATAACGTATAACTTCCTCCTTTCATCAAACCAACCCATGCGAGTCATAAAATCAATATGCTTTTATCATATAAAGTCAAACATTCAACGACACGGTGATTTGCTTCACCCTTTTCTGTTTCCAACATTAAACCGAGATATCGGTATTTATCACAACATATAAACTTATGAGCATACATTAATAATCGATCTAGATGGTGGGGAAGTATTACACACCGATATTGTGAAATCCAATATTCTTAGTCGATGTCCTTGCTATCCGGATCTATTATCCTCAATCTATAGCCTTGCTTAAAAGCCGGAACAATTGCGAAAATAGGCCTCTCCTATATTTGGCCATGGTTAGTATTCTACCCGATTTTATATATATTTGAATAACAAATCTTCTTACCTTAAAATCCCAAAATTGGAGACTTATGATTTTCGGCTTTTAGATCTAGTCGACAAAGCTTCCTTAGCATAGGAGATTCGGCTAGCACTAGAGAGGATTCAAAGAATGCCCATGGAAGATTTAAATGCCTAAGTATAGAACTAATTCTCAAATAGGATGAATAGAAGAAAACACTATGGATGCTTCGGCTTCCTAGAGAAATCGGCACAAGAAGGAAAAAGTGGAGAAGAGTTTCGGCTTTTAAAGAAATTGGAGAAAAGAAATTGGAGAGGGAGAGGCTAGGGAATTTCGGCACAATGGGAGAGAAATTTAGGGTTTTCAGTGCAGAATCAAGGAGCTAGGCCCCCTATTTATAGATATTTTGGCCCCTACTGCTAAAAACCAAAACGCCTTTAAAATTCAAGCTAAAGAGAGGAGAAATTCAGCACCCTCCTTGCCATGCAGTAGCCGAATTTTACACTCATCTAGGTGGTGGATTTTCGGCCAACACTTCCGTTGAAGATAAGCTCCTAACTTTTCTCCTTTTTATCTATGATATTATCACTTAAAAATCCACATAAAATCTCCTATTTTATAGCCTTGTAGCCGTCCACCTCTACTAATCCCTAATGCCAAATTTAACTCACTTAAATTAAAAGATTTGGGCCTCATTAAACTTAATACTTAGGCCCCTAATTCCTTGTGTGTGGCGTCACCCTCTCTTCATTTAAAGTGCCGAATTTGGCCTAAAACATGGGCTTCTTGCGACCCAAAACTTGTTCCTTTTTAACTGTTAATGATGCCACTCTAATTTGGGCCTTTTTGCCTAATTCTAAGCCCAAATTTAGACCCCTATCAATTAAATTAACATAGTAAACCTATCCCTACACTAAATGTATAGGCCCGTAAATTTAGGATGTTACAGTTCTACCCCCCTTAAAGAAATTTCGTCCTCGAAATTTCCAACTAACTATTAATCGTACTACCCAAGTCTCACCACTATGCTTTCGCTGCGCACTCCGATTCTAAAGCTAAAAGAAACACTTAGTATACTATGGTAGAGTACGCACCATTGTTCGCATCTGGGGCGTCTTCTTCCCCTTGGCGATGTGCTGCATAGACCAATGTGGGCTGCCTCGCCTAAGCATAATGTGCATCTCCACGACCATGTCCTGTGCCATTGCCACCATTGCCTTGACCACGGCCCCTTGGTGGTTGTTGATCACCTCTCCCACCGATCGAACCCTCGTCCCGCGGTGTGCCGATCCATCGAGGACGGTCCTTAATCGGATGTCCCGTGGATCCACACCTAAAGCATCCACCGCCATTCATTCGCACTCCCCATAATGCGTCCTCCCATATGTAAGACATGCTCGATTCTGACCCGTCGGAGTACGAGCTGGCCCATCAGTCCTAGGCCTTTTCTGATAATTCCCAGATGCTCCTGACTGCTCAAAACTTCTCTTACTCTTACTCCTATCCTTATCCATTTCTTGTCTCTCGACCCGTTTCACTTCCTCAGCTATTTTATGGATTATTAGTTTTCTTCCACTAGTTAACCACTAACAGTCTTATGAATAATAGTTTTAAGAGTGGTTCTTTCGAATTCGCATTCACAATACAGTCTCAAGTTTGTAACCTCTAACTAAAATAAAACACATACATCATACAAATAACATCCAAGCACTTACATTCTTCACGTAAAGGTGTTTTCGTTGATTCACTACCTAGGGGTATTTTCGTAATTTTATCCTACAGGGGTATTTTCGTAATTTTTCATAATAAAGTTCCTTGTTGATTTCGTGAAGTAAGGGTATTCTGGTAATTTTGAAATTCGAGGGTATTTCGATAATTTTGAAATCTGGGGGTATTTCGGTAATTTTGAAATCCGAGGATATTTCGATAATTTTGCAATCAGGGGTAATTTAGTAATTTTGTAAATCAGGGGTAATTTGGTAATTGTACAAACCAGGGGTATTTTGGTCATTTGACAAAACGAGGGTAGGTTGGGAATTTTTTTCTAACCAAGGATATTTCGATGTTGTTGTTGTTGTTTTTTTTTCTTTTCAAACAGGGTACTTTGGGGAAAAATCTAGTTTCATGATGCAGGTTACTCTTATAAACATGAGATTTTCTGTAAATTTTCAAAACATAGGTATTTTACAAATTCATGGCCGGTTGGTAGTTTTCACAAATCAAACGTATTTTGAAAATTTTGCAAAACTTGAGAAATTTTCTTTCTTTCTTTTTTTCGAACTAGGGTGGCTGGTCCCTTTCGGGTTTTAATTATAAGGTTTAGCCCATCAACAAGTCCTCGTAACTAGGGTGAATAGTCACCACGCACCAGGTAGGATTCTAGTGAAGAGGAGGTGAGTCGCTAGGACTGTTTAAGTACCAAGCTCTCCCTGAATCCACTCCTAGACATGCGTATGCCCATTGCCACACCCTAACTTGGCTAAGGTGAACAGTCACTACGCACTAGGTAGGATTCCAGCGAAGAGGAGGTGAGTCACTAGGATTGCTTAAATACTGTGCTCTTCCGATCCAATCCTAGAACATGCGTATGCTGTTACCACACCCTAGTCTTGCGGCTCGTTCACGGGTTTGTTTAGTGAAGTTAAGTCTTATGAGATTTTAAGAGTTGTTTCAGCTAGGCCCAAAGTCCATCAAGTTCTAATCTAACTAGTCTACGTCCCATAAAGCCCATCAAGCCCACATATATTATATCACACAATGGTTCGAATACTTACAGCGGACTTGGGCGAGACGCAGTGCCATCTTTGAGCTAATGCACTGTATAAATATGCATGTTTCGAAAACCCAACTTTAAAAAACGTTTTGAGCCCAAAAAACCCTCAGAGTCGAGTTTTGAACTGGGCTCTAATACCAATTTGTAACACCCCAAACCCGGCCCAAACGCTACAACCGGATCTGGTATGTCACATAAGAGATTTTACATAACATGTCGCATTTTGGAAAACAATTACTAGGTTTACACCTTTATTTCAAAGCTTAATAATTCATTAAAGTATAAAATATTAAGTAACCAATTATCTTGGTAGATTTTAAATAAAACCAAAATTTCATGCAGTCTTAACTTAATTGAAAACGTAAAACTTAAAACCCAGTAATAAAAGCCCAACAAAATCCCAATACATAAATGGTAGTCTAGTGGCCCATGGCCTTATTACAAGGAAATTTGAACCCATTAATTAAATGAAAATAAAAAAATTAGACTAAGTCTTTTTGCTTGAATTCTCAAAGCTCATCGCATGGCCACCTTGCTCTCCTCTCGGCCGGTCAGATGCCCTAAGTGTCACCCGAGATGGTTAAAATTAAAGGGTGAGTCGCGAGACTCGAGTGTGCAACCCTCATGCACCATTAGATTTGGGCTTTAGCCCCATAAAACAGAATAATCAAAATATAAGTAACAAAAATAATATGCAAAGCCCAACCCATATCCTAGGTTTCCATCCGCTACACGCCCCGTGCGACCATTCACACCATTGGGGATTTCTACAATCGACCCACACCACTACACGCCAAGATGGCGCCTATGCGCTCATCAACATATTATGGCTGAAGCCCTTATAATGATCATCACGGCATTAGCCGCTACAACATATAACGAGATCACGGTATAAACCGCTACACATATAACGTATAACTTCCTCCTTTCATCAACCCAACCCATGCAAATCATAAAATCAATATGCTTTTATCATATAAAGTCAAACATTCACCGACACGGTGATTTACTTCACCCTTTTTGGGTTTCCAACATTAAACCGAGATATCGGTATTTATCACAACATATAAACTTACGAGCATACATTAATAATCAGATCTAGATGGTGGGGAAGTATTACACACCTGATATTGTGAAATCCAATATTCTTAGTCGATGTCCTTGCTATCTGGATCTATTATCCTCAATCTATAGCCTTGCTTAAAAGTCGGAACAATTGCGAAAATAGGCCTCTCCTATATTCGGCCATGGTTAGTATTCTACCCGATTTTATATATATTTGAATAACAAATCTTCTTACCTTAAAATCCCAAAATTGGAGACTTATGATTTTCGGCTTTTAGATCTAGTCGACAAAGCTTCCTTAGCATAGGAGATTCGGGTAGCACTAGAGAGAGGATTCGACAATGCCCATGGAAGATTTAAATGCCGGAAGTATAGAACTAATTCTCAAATAGGATGAATAGAAGAAAAGACTATGGATGCTTCGGCTTCCTAGAGAAATCGGCACAAGAAGGAAAAAGTGGAGAAGAGTTTCGGCTTTTAAAGAAATTGGAGAGGGAGAGGCTAGGGAATTTCGGCACAATGGGAGAGAAATTTAGGGTTTTCAGTGTCCGAATCAAGGAGCTAGCCCCCCCTATTTATAGATATTTTGGCACCTACTGCTAAAAACCGAAAACGCCCTTAAAATTCAAGCTAAAAGAGAGGAGAAATTCGGCACCCTCCTTGCCATGCAGTAGCCGAATTTTACACTCCTCTAGGATGTGGATTTTCGGCCAACACTTCCCTTGAAGATAAGCTCCTAACTTTTCTCCTTTTTATCTATGATATTATCACTTAAAAATCCACATAAAATCTCCTATTTTATAGCCTTGTAGCCGTCCACCTCTACTAATCCCTAATGCCAAATTTAACTCACTTAAATTAAAAGATTTGGGCCTCATTAAACTTAATACTTGGGCCCCTAATTCCTTGTGTGTGGCGTCACCCTCTCTTCATTTAAAGTGCCGAATTTGGCCTAAAACATGGGCTTCTTGCGACCCAAAACTTGTTCCTTTTTAACTGTTAATGATGCCACTCTAATTTGGGCCTTTTTGCCTAATTCTAAGCCCAAATTTAGACCCCTATCAATTAAATTAACATAGTAAACCTATCCCTACACTAAATGTATAGGCCCGTAAATTTAGGATGTTACAACTTTTGATATCAAACATCTAAGTTCAGTATATTACAAGGTACACAAACATTAATGTTTTCAAATGTATAGATCCATCAATAAATTATACAGGTAATTTGATTATCCTAGCATAATACAAACGGTCATAAATGTAATTATTTAATATGATGTCAATTCATGTGCTTTTATATAAATTATACAGGGAAACGAGCATTGGTTTCAGAGTACTAACTAGCATTCTTGTTCCCTATATTCTCTATATCCTTTGGTACATTCAATTGTTCAATGCCTATTTACAGTGTAATATATAGAAATTAGTAGTCTAATAATAAAAAATTTAAAATCATCTACTATCATGTCAAATTTATAGTAAATAGAATCAACCTATATGCATGCTCCTAACTAATCACTTTTATTTCTACAAGCTCAAGCACACATTTGACAAAATAAATTAAAAGAAAAACGTAAAACAAATTAAAAACAAATTTCCTATGTTACCCCTTACACTTTAGATAACACATTATCCCTAATGTGCACCACTATAGATAAAGAAAGAAGTTACCCGATTGATTGTGACATTGCTGCAGTCTAATGGTGGGTGCTTCCTTTGTTTGTTACAAGCTTGTAAATGTCGTGCTTCTTTCATGTTAGGTTCCTACAAAGAAAACTTGAAACAACGAAGAATATATATATAAATTTACTGTTAACCTACTCCTAAAATAAAAATTATCCAAAATTAATTACAATCCAAAAATAAATATAAAAATTTTGGTCAATCATCCTCCTCAAAATCCATCTCATTCCCTTCCTCTTCACCTTCGTCAACTTCGTTATCCTTCCTTTCCTCACTTCTTTTCTCTTCTGGTTCATAATGGGAATGCCTTGGACTAAAAATGTCTGGCGAATAGTTTGATACTTTCATATTGTTCTGTCGCGTAATTTTGTTGAAGAACTGGGCCCATTTCTTTCATCCATCTTATTATCCATTCCATTTATGGAATGTTACTCTTGTCAATTTCTTTATTTCTTTCTTTTAGATCTCGATTTTACTTTTCATTTGAACGAGGCAGAGACGTCCATCTTTTCTTTTCGGCATTTGTTCCAATCTCTTATTTGTTTTCGTTGAAGCTTTATATATTTTGTGTATAGTGTATCCTCTATGATAATTTTGAATGGCTTCATGAACTGTTCAGTAGTTGTCATTGGAACTACAACTATTTTGCACAAGGTCTGGCCGCTAATACATATATTCATGTAGTGGTAGATCCACATCCCTATGCATACATGTTTCTTCTACAAAGCAGCATATAACAAAACCGCTCGAAAAATGTTGACGTTAGAGGCATTTTCAATAGTATTCTAACTAAAATAACTAACCTAGATCAAGTAATATGTTTCAAGGTAAACAAGAACCGATGCAATTCCTTAAACTTGTCGAAAAGCTCGTGATTTCATGTGAATATTTTTTGCAATTCCTTGTTGATGTGGAGCATTTTTCCTACACCAAGTGAAAATAAAAGAAAAAGAAGTAAAAGAAGTTGAAAAAAATAGGGTTTTTAAGGATTTTAAGGGTTTTTAAAAAGAGTTTAAGGTTAAGAAGTGTTTAAAAACAAGTTAAAAGTGTTTTGGGTTTAAAATTTTGGTATTTTTAGGTTAAAAATCAAGTTAAATAAAGTTAAAAAATAATGGATTGAGCGACGGATCAGGTAGACCCTTGCAGAAATTTGTAGCAATGTTGCGACATAGGGGTTCGCTATCACGACACCCTTGGCAGGTTCCCGATGTCACGACATCGGGGTTCGATGTCACGACACACTTTGAAATTTTTGGATTTGGGGGTAAATTGATCACTTTTTCGCGACAAAAAGGTGCTTTGTTGTGACATCAGCTGAGTTGCTCGATTCCTGGAATCTGTGATCGATGTTGCAACACAGAGATTCTATGTTGCAACCCTGACTCTATTTTGGCCCCCATCTTGACTTTCAAAGTGTTCGGTACATACATATCCTAATTTTAAACAATTCAAATAAAAATAAATACTAATATAAATGAGTCTTGACGTACTACCCCTCACACTTTAGAGCATACATTGCCCTTATTGTAAAATGATTAAAGCTCAAACAAGAAAACTTCCCTGAGAAAGTTGAATCTTTGTTGATGTATTGACATCGGGGTTTGTTTTCTCCAATCGGACAGGAAGAACCTATAAGAAAATACTATGACAAGAAATATGAAATATAATATTAAGGAAAATAAATTAATAAATAAAATGAAATGAAATAAACACTACAGTAATATAATAAACAAAACAAAATTTACAACAAGAAATGAAAGTTGTTTAAAAACTGGGATGATGATCCGTGTTGCCACCATAGAAGAACTTCCAGCTGGTTCTTGAAACTTTGATTTGACATTTGTTCCTCTGTCGATGTATATGAACTAGCCTCTTCGGTTGATTCCATTAATAGTGCCTTATTTTCGACCGACGTAACATCCACATTGTGAGCCATTTAGTACCAAATCTGAGCCAACCCCAAATTGTCTTCTAACGTATTATTGCTTTGAGATTCCTCCTCTCTCTATTGTATGAGGCTTTGGTTACTCAAGCCTTGGTGCCATTGTCGAATGAGAATGAATCAAATTGCTCGACCTCATCGATTGTCACCTTCTCTACTATGGCCAGAAAGGGTATTGGCTCTTCTACACTTTCATTCAATATCGGTTTAGGCTCCATGTTAGTGGTTAGTTTATCTTTCACTTCTACATTTACGGTTAGTTCTATTGCTATGTCAATTGGACCATTAACCGTTTCAACTATGTTCAACTCATCCACATGACCTTCAGTTACAAGCTTTGGTTGAATCTCACCATAAATCTCATCACGGTCATCGATGATACCAGGGTTCTCATGATCTGAGATATGAGCTTCAGACATGTCCTCTTTCCTTAGAGGCAGTGCTTTGGATATTTCTTACATTATTTTTATCATTTGCGCCATCATATCTGACATGTTTGCTAATACCTTAGAGTTGGTCGTCTTGGTGGTTTCACATGGAGGCATTTTATACGAATCATAGGGTGGCTTATCTGGATATTTGGGCATATCATGATCTTTTTCAAGTTCCTCATACAAATTACCAATGAAATCATATGGATGTTAAACTATATCAGTACCTTGTTCATTACTCCATTGGTTCGTTAAGGCTTTGTTCCCTCGTTGGCTTAGCTCGATCATGAGTACTTTTTTATTCTCTATAATTTCCCATTCTTCATATACTCCCTCCTCGCATATTTCATCATCAAAGGCCATCTCATCATTAAACCTCATGTAATCAATTTCATCCATATTTAAATGATTTTGCTGGGACAGTCTCTATAGAACAGTGACTAACTAAACAGGTGTTCCTCACCTCTGAGGCATATATTTGAATCAAAGAAGAAAAAGGTTAGTAAACGTAAATTAATAAAATAAAATAAAATAAAATCGTATCTATAATTTATAAATTTCCCAATTATTCTATAGAACGTAAAATTAAAATCAATCTAGTAGTGTTGCCTCCTCGGCAACGGTGCCAACAACTTGACCGCTTCCAGACGTACTGACGTCCAGAGTGTGAATACTACAACCAAAGATGTGGAATTGAGGCGGTGTCCACAAGTATACGGGTTAAGTTGTAATATAGTTACAATGAAGTAGGTGAGTACTCCGAGGATCGTACCTAAGGGAGGTGAGTACTAGATTAATTCTAACCTAAACGCCAATAGATCTAATTAGTATTTTAAATAAACTATATTACGGATAAACATAAATAAAGTCTTTTTGGTTTTTATAATTAAAGAAATAAAAATAACGTAAATAAAAGGAGTTTTCAAAAAACTAGATTATAAATTGGATCAAATGTAAACATGGGTGATTAGCTCACTTTGGTAGTCATAATCAACTGTCAGCTCGGGTTTTCTTATTCAATCAACTAGTCAATACCCCACCAAGATCTTCCCATATGTCCATTAAAATACTGAGTCGATAAGAACTACTTATCTTTCGACCTCACTGTCCAGATCGATTCAGGGTTAAGGTGTTCAAGGATAGGCCATACCAAATTTGGGTTAATTCTCACTTTGATGACTTTCTAGGGTTGTTAGGCCTAGGGTTTAGGTTCTTCCTTTCCTAAACATTTGATCCATTAAGAAATCCTTACAAATTAGTTAATTATTCATACCTTCACTCGCTAATCCCCCATAAGAGGATTAGTTCCTTATGGAATCAATAAACATCATAAACTTGATATTGAATTTGTGCATAAAGAATAAAACAAGAGTAGAGTTTAGATAATCCTGTTTGTATTTGATATACGAAGTGTTGAAATCCTTAAACATTTGATTGCGTCTACAAATCAAGTTCTTCGAAGAACACGAATGAAAAGAACTGAAAAGCTAAACCCTAAGAAAAAGAAACATAAACTTAAAACTAAATTTTACAAAGGAAACTAATAATATGAAAAACTATCCTTTAACAAATTTTTAAGAGCCTATTTATAGAGTTAAGGTTGCTGTCGTCCTCAACCATAGGTCAGCTGATGCTCTCGTATTTAAATTTTGATTGTGCGAACCAAAATGCCCCTGGCTCATAAGTGTTTCCTGTACAGGATCAATGTTGCGACACCCTAGTACTTGTGTTACGACATCGAAGGCAGTATGCTCAGGTTCAAGGTGTCTTCAGGGGTGTGTTGTGACATCCAATGGTTGTGTCGCGACATCAAAGGCAGTCTCAAGATTCTTGCATTCTGCTCCCTATGTTGTGACATCGAACTTCCCATTTTGTAACACAACGACCAATATTAAGTTTGGACGCCCTCTGATGGTCTCCTGCATACTCACTAAGTAAATTAGCTCACCTTTAGGCCTCATTCGGTCCCTAAGGTCAATAAAATACCCCAAATACACTTTTTTTTGGATTTAAACTAAACTATAAAAACTTAATTAAAACATAATGAAAATGCTTATATTCAAGCTCCTCAAGTGTATAAACTAGTTTAATCTGCTACACCGAATTACGACAGATCATCATGATATCACTGTAGATGGCCTCAATTTTCCTTGTTTTAGCACTATTAATCGCGTTTGAATGTTCGCATAAAGAAATGGTTTTATAAAACAATTTTATAAGCATGACTTCATTGCAAGTGTACAAGTCAGTTGTAATATTTGTAGTGTTACAATGGAACACCTGAGTATTCTAAGGATTGAACCCAAATGAGATGATGATTGAGTGATATATAGCATACACGATAGAGTCTAAGTGGCTGTTGATATGATTTTATAGTACGACAATTCATAACAAGATAATTTTGCAAGAAAATTAAAGATGCTAATCTAGGGACTAAATGTTAAAGAGTATAAAACTAAGAAATTAACCAAATAAATGACTAACAGTGGTTGGTTGGTTTCGATGTGGTTCACCGGTCCTCAAACAAGGGACATAAATTGCTTAAATTGATAAGTGGCTCCATTTTATCTTTCATCTCAATTTTATCGACTTAGACAAATTAATTCGATTTATCTCTCGATCTCATCAGTCAATTTGAGACTAATGAACGAGTGCGCAACAAGATTACCTCAATATCACTTGCCTAGATATTCTCTTAAGGGTGCCACTTCCTAAGTTTATAGGTTTATTCGATTTACTCCAATTTATTACGATTTAGTCATTTGTCCAAAAATCAGCTTACCCACCTCCATTAACCAACTCCTCTTTTAGGTTTAGCTACTCATGCTGAAAACAAAGAGAATGAATATGGAACTCAAAAGTAAACAAACCATTAAATTAAATCTTAAGAAAATATAAAATTTTGGATTTTTATAAAAGAAAACTTTAATAACATGAAACTAAAAGCATTTAACAAAAAAAATCTAAAACAATAAACATAAAAGGAACAAATTTTATCTGATGGAAAGTAAAAGAAACTAAAATACATTAAACTAAAAGATAAAAGTGTCTTACAACCAAGGTACAACGACTGAAAGTGTAAATAAACCTAAGCTACAATGATAACTAACTTAACTAACACTAAATCAAGAACAAGAAGTAAATGCAGAAAAATAAACTCCAAAACTAAGGAGGAAGAAGAGAAAATATAAACCCTAAAAAATGCAGAAAAAATAAGATAAAACCTAGAGAAAACTAAGGCTAAACTAAGTTAATGTGTGTGTCTCTCCTCCTTAGCCAAATTTGGCTATTTTAGGCTGTAATCTGATGGATTCTCGTTGCCGAAATTTCCCCTACACGGGCCTTCGGTTATTGGTGGATTGGGTGGAAAAAGACTACCCTTTTTGTCCAATTTTGTCCCACCTCATGATACCCAAAAGAGGATATCGCGACACCTCGGGCAATTTTGAGCCTTGGGGTCTTCTTTGAAGGGTGGGTATCGCAATACCCAATGTGGACATCACGATACCATTGAAGGGTGGTCTCCAATCTTCCATATTGTTGGAGGTATCGCTATCCTAAGTTTTGGATATTGCGATACCCTTTCCTTTGGTGTCACTCTTGCTCATTTTCAACCTCTAACACGTCCCTACACCACTCAACCACATGTTAGGCCCCCAATGACACTATTGGCCAAATTGGGTTACAAAATTAGTAAAAACGAGACATTTTCACTTATTTACTTAAAATATAAAAATTAAGAAAAAATATACGAAAGATGCTGCTTTGCTCGATTTTAAGCTCCTTAAGTATACCGAAAAAGCCTAATTTGTCATATCAAATTATGGCAAATCAACTATTAAGGGTATCATGACTTTCTTGCTTCGATATTATGATACTCTCATTCTAGGTGATGTTTTCTTCACGTTCAGGCCACCATCGACTCTCTACAACACTTAGTCACAGTGTTAGGTTCCTTGTGACACCGTTTGGCCATCTTTGGTCTCAAAAGTAGTAAAAACACAACATTTCATTTATTAAATCAAAAAAACAAAAACAAAATAAAAACATGAGAAAAACATATAAATTACTTGGAAACAATCTCGTAAAGTGTAACGGGAAGCCTAATTTAACACGTCAAATCATGACAGATCATGTGGCATACCTAAATCTTGAGTCGATGGCGAACTCTGTATACGTGACTTGTACACTTTGATGTAAGTAAAAACTTAAGTTTGAATAGATAAGTAACCGAAACCTAATGCGTTTGGTGTACGACTTATGAAGTACGTAAAGTCATTCACAATAGTGAAATTCATAGCCCGAGACATGGGTAAATGATAGCCTCTCATTGGCATTACATGGTTGATGAAAAGTAAATGTGGCCACGAGTCGTTCGTCTTTGTGATGAATGACTTGATCACTATTTGATAGTGATTGACTTTTCATGAGATAAAATAGGATCATATTGGGAGAGCGGATATTATCATAAATAGATCAAGGATATCCTATGAGGGTAACACACTTATGACAAGGTCATTGGACGAGCACTGAGTAGTTGCTTTCATAATGGTATGACGTTAGGGAGAGCTTAGTCACAATACTATAGTGGAATGAATTCGTGACTAAATGAGTTTATAATTAATAGGTGAAAAGCCGGAACTTAATTATAAATCATCTGAGCCTTAACTGCATATGTTCAATCGGTCCCTCCTCTAGCTCGCTGAAACCATGCATGTTTGATTCGAAATGAATGGAATGAATAGAAATAGAGAAATGGCAAACATTCAGGAATGATTATGGTTTTCTCTAAAATGGAGAAATAGAATCATTTGGAAATTATTGTGGGTTTCTCAAAATGGAAATAGAAATGAAAATGAGAAATGATACATTTGCAAATGTACGTAGATTACTCAGAAATGATCGGAAGAATGAGTTTATGTTTTTGATCTATTTTAAAACTCAAAAATGAAAGTAAATCATTCGGTCATAGTGAACAAGTTGAGTGGTGAAATATTAAACATATTTTCTCGAAATTTTACTAAAGGCAAAATTGTCATAATTTTATAGGGGGTAAAATTGGGATGAGAAAATTATTTAATATTAAATATTAAAGTTATTTTGGGAAATAGAAGAATTGAATCGGGTTTGATCAAATTAAAAAGTACTGAGTCGAAAATCTCAGGTTGTACTCGTAATTGGACTAGATGTGAAGAGGCCTAAAATCTCTTAATGGAATATGTATGGGGCAACAACCGTAGTAGGAATACTAGGGATGCCGTCCACCTTACTCCTACTCTATGTAAGAAGTTGTTTTTCTCTTTAAAATAAACCTCTCTAATTCGATAAGGGTTCTACCTTCCCTTCTTATAAATAGATGACACCGGTAGGGCATTAAACATAACTTTGAGAGATTGTTACTTTGCCGAAAAATAGAGAGAATTTATGAACTATTTAATATATTTTTCCAGAATAACAATTCTACCATTTTCTATTAAAGAAGGGAGAATTTTCGTTTTCAACCCAAAGGGAAAATAACTTTTTCTAGTTTTGTGTTTTAATTCAATTAGTTTGAGCCTACACTCAAAGTAGTTCCCGGTATGAGAATAGTAGAGAAGATTGTTCGGTTGAAAGCTAGAAAACATCAAGGATCTGCTTATTCGAAAATATATGTATGATTTCGATTTAAGGTTTATTGCTATAAATATCACAAACTAGGTCGGTTTTAAAAATTTTAATTTTTCGCTATTCAAGAAAACCATTTTCAAATTGGATTTTTTTCCAACACTAACTAGTGTTCATATTGGAGGAGAGAGAAACTTGAAGTTAGGGTTTTGGATAAAATTTCAAGGTAAGAATGACAAGATTTATTTAAGAATTTCATGTTTATTTCTTTAAAAGTGCATGGATGTGATATGCAATTATTGTTTTGATATTAAATATTGTATATGTGTGATATGTTAATGAAGAGAAACATAAGAGAGGTGATTAACAAGGTTTTGGTAAGGAGAAAGAAGTAGCAAAAGAGTGAAGGAAGAATAAAGAAGCTCATTCAAGCACTTGATTATAAGTACTTCAAGAATTTTATTTTACCTAATTTAACATATGTGTAAGTCATATTAAAATGGTTATATGATTAATTTATATGTAAATATGTCAATATTATATATGAAAATTGATTAATCAATAGTGAAAATATGAATTTAATTCTAATTGCAAAGTGAATAGAGTAAGTGTATAGAAATAGTAGAAAGGGGACACTAACTTGTAAAGAGTGAAAAAGTAGACATGTGAAACAAAATATTGATGTATAGAGCTTGAATGAAGTGTGATGTAATATTGAATTAATGAAAAGTGATATTATAGTGGGGTTATAGAGTATAGTGAATTTTCATGTTAATAAGGACTAAATTGTAAAAAGTGTAATGTTTGAATTGTCTTTAATTGTTGGGTGAATGTAATGAATTTAATGTATTAAATTCTCATGTAGACAAGATGTGAAATAATAGGATATAGAGGGCATTCCATTAGGAAATTTTCATGTGCATTTAGTGATAGTCGTACCATGGTGCAATCCAGTGATTTCGCACTTTGGTACTAGTGATAATGGCCCTTCGGTTAAAAGCCAAGAACGACAATGATCTGTCTAGCTGAAAACAAATTTGTGATATCAGTAAAGGGTTTGTTACTATAAATATCACAAATCGACTTGGTTTTCAATTTTTTTATTTTTGGCTATGCAAGAAAATGATTTTTCGAACCAGATTTTTTCCAACACCAACATCTATAATTTTCGAAAGAGATCTAAGATTTACTTCAAGATTTTGGGAGAAGTTACATTAAACTTTGGTTATTAGATTAAATTTCAGTATTGCATTTCATCCTCAAACTGATGGATAATCAGAGCGAGTAATTTAGATTCTGGAAGATATGTTGAGAAGTTGTACCATTGAATTTGAAGAAAGTTGGGAAATATACTTGTCGTTGGTTGAGTTCACTTATAATAAGAACTATTAGTCAAATATTAAAATGGCACGATATGAAGCATTGTGTGGAAGGAAATGTAGAACTCTAGTTTTTTTGGATAAAGTTGAGACAAAACAAGCTTGTGGGATCAGACTTGATTAGGGAAATAGAAGAAAAAGCGAAGTTAATTAGAGATTGATTGAAAGTATCCTTTGATAGAAAAAATCCTATTTTGATCTTAAGATGAAATATATTGAATATAGTGTAGGGGATAAAGTATTCTTAAACATGTCTCCATGAAAAAAGGTTCTTCAATTTGGAAAGAAAGGAAAATTGAGTTCGAGGTTTAAAGGACCATATGAGATAGCGTGCTGTCTAGTGGCTTATTGGTTAGCTTTACCACCAAAGTTGGATAAGATCCATAGTATTTTTTATGTGTCAATTTTGTGAAGATATCGGTTTGATCCATCACATGTGATTACATAAAAAACTATTGAAATTCAACAAGATCTAACGTACAAATAATAACCAGCTAAGATTCTTCCTCGAGAAGTATAAGAATTAAGAAAAGCAAGTTCCTTTAGTGAAAATATTATGGAGACATCATAATGTGGAAAAAGAAACTTAGGAAAGTGAGGAAGTAATGAAGCAACAATATCCACTGCTATTCGAGTTAGGTAAATTTCAAGGATGAAATTTTAATTTAAAGGGGGGAGAAATGTAATATCCTTAACACCTCTGAGGTGAGAATAGTGTTATTTTTGGATTTACACGTGTTAGAACTTTCTAAGTAAATAAAATAGAAGTTATTATTGTTAGTAGATAAGGTAGTTGTAACACCCTACCAAACGTCTAGCTAGACGACCGACTAACGGGGAGGTTACATGAAACTAAATTCTAGCTTGAAGCATTAACGCGTGCATACAAACAACTTGTAGAATATCATATATTATCTGAAATTTGATAAAACTACTGGGCAGAGATGTAGGAAATCGCGGTAATGCTAGATCATCCTGTGTCTGAGGGGTTGCTAGTGGTGGTGGCGCCAAACCCATGAAACTATTAAATTATTATCCCATCATTGGTAGTAGAGCTTCCCCTATATTAAACCCGATGCCTTCGTGACTTCGTGCAACACCGGGACTACTAGATTGGGGATGAGGGGTGTTACTTACTATCTCCTCATCACCTATCTCTCTTGAACTACTTAACAACATGGAGAAGCTACACATCACATATTAAATTTAGTAAATACAAGAGGGACTGAGCCAGAATGATGTAACATGCATATTGGTGCTATTTTTTGAAATCTTGTCTTCTGAGAATTGACTAAACCAGGCTCTGATACTACTAACTATAACACCCCACCCAATGCCTGGTCGAACGACTGACCAATAGGGAGGTTACACGAAACTAAATTCTAACTTGAAGCATTAACGCGTGCATACAAAAATATTGTAGAATATCATACATTATCTGAAATTCGATAAAGGCTAGGCAAAATAAACTACATATACTAGAGAGAGATACGCTCATAAAAAAAATCCATCTTTTACATTATCCAGGACATTAAAATTAATACATCATTTTGTTAGTTCAAAAACATAACAAGTATGAGCATAAAAACTCGATTTTACAAGTTGCCCCAATATGTACATGCTACAAGTGAAAGAAAACAGGCTCATAACAGGTCTGAAGATTCTGGCTTAATCCCTCTCCCATTTCCTGCAAATAGATTTCTTCTTGAATGCAAGATAAAGGAACGAGGTAAGTTCGTGTTGAACTTTGTGATTCTGACATTGTATCCTACTCCATTTATGATTATTAATAACATAATAATCTTTCGTAAAAGAACAGGAGATGAACAACTTGATAGTGAGTATAAACTTAAATCGACCAACATATCTACAACTTTAACTGATTTGATACTTCCCTTTACATTGACTAACTTGTGTGCTTGTCACAGTTCCCACTTAGACAAAGCATGCACATTCACATAGCATGCACATCTACACAGATCACGCCTTGGAACAACTCATATATTGGCATCGCACTCACATTGGCACAACACGTGCATTTACACATCTTGCGCATATAGACAGATTTGTACGATGAACAATTTGCACATAAGTTGTAGCTCACATATAAGAGCGATTAGCATAATATTCAACTCTCACAGAAACAACTCACAGAGGATAGCCTTACGTATGAACATATTTTGGATAGTTTGAGATAATCTTGAAGATAGACATAAAACATAAAGATTTGGTGGGTAATCCTGCGGGATCACATTTGGTGGATCAATACTTGCAGACTCATACTTGGTGGATACATTGTAACACCCCTAACACGTCTCCGTTGCCAGATTAGGGTTACAGAGCATTACCGATCAATTAGAAATCATTTAACATCATAACATTAAATAGATTAATCTCATTCAAAATAATATCAAACATATACATTTTGTCCCTAAATAGAGCCTTTGAGGCTCTAAAAATAGCTTGGAAGCAATTCGGGGCTAATTTGAAACAAAACATAAGTTTTAAGAAAAAAATTGCAAAAATGTGAAAACAAGGTTCACACGGCCGTGTGGCCAGGTTGTGTGACATAGCCTAGGTCGTGTAACATTCGAACAAAGGGACACAAGGTCGTGTCCCAGCCCGTGTCCTCACCCGTGTAACTCACTGAGTAGGGTCACACGGCTATGTAGCGAGCCTTGTGCCAGGCTGTGTAACTCTCTGAGTTGCCACACACGGTGAAACACCCCACACCCGGCCCACGAGCCTGAACCGGATCTGGTATGTTCCTTAAATAAATCGGTTTTCAATGTTCTAAATGACTTAGAGAAAATTTGTGTAATTTAAAAAAAATTGTTTTGGGTTGGGCTTAATTTGAAACCTATTTAATAAATTCTGGAAATCCAACTTAAATAAGGTGACAAAATAATTTTTGGGTTTATTATTTTAAAAGAAATAAATTTACTTATCTTTAATCAAACATAAATTGTATCATATTCAAATAAAAATAAATGAAATAAAGAAAATCCAATTGGGCCTTATGGCCTTACTACATCATTCAAACCCAAAATAAAGTACTAAAATTTCATAAAGTCCAAATTCCAAATAATTTCTTCAAGCGATGCATGGCCACCTTTAGCTCCTGCCGACCCGGTCCATTCTTCGCTCATCACCGAAAAATAATTCCCCAACGAGGTGAGTCTACTGAGACTCAATGTGTACATAGTACTAATTTCCAACAAATCGGGCATACAAGTCATATCAATATCATGTTCATACAAAATAAAGGATGATGCAACCCAAACCCAAACCTATTTGTCCATCCGCTACGCACCACCCGTACCAACTCAGCACACCGCGGGGACTACTAAGTCGACCCTCCATCCGCTACACACCATCGAAGGCGATCATTGCGATCGGACGTGCTCATCGCCCACTTATGTTGTGTCATTAGACACTTTGTATTCACCGGATGTAACCGAGGTTACCACTTTTCACTTTATGTGACCGTAGTCACCACTTTACGTTGGTGAGACCGTAGTCATCACCTTCACTTTCTTCCTCCACAAATATCCCGAATGCCCCAATTATTTCATAACATATTTCACATACTAAATTTTCATTCATGTTACTAATCACATGTTCAAAATATATCACATTCACAATCCTATCAAAAGTAGGAAACGTGCACTGGTACTCCTTACCACATTTGTGGTGCTTAGCCACATTCACATACTGTTACATATTTACATATCTAATGATTGCCATGCAATTTATTGAAAGTTAGTAAGAGTACACACCTTTTTAAACTTAATAGTTTCCGTGAATTCCCGTAGAGCGATCTACCGATCTAGATCTTTCACTCCTATATTCGGCCATTAATTAAAACATATAAATAAACCTATTTGGTCTTAAAACCAAATCCTACTAGAAGTAGAATTACTTACCTAGTTGCCGAATTGATTTAATCAAGTCCCAACAGTTGCTAGAATTCCTCTTCCTTGAAATCGGCTAATACTAGGTATGTAACCATGTCGATTTTCGGTTTTGAAATAATGGAAAACACTTAAACAAATTATGCCTTGGCGAATATCCCTTACCTTATGATGGGATTCCAAATCAAAGAGGATTCCTTTATAAGCTGTTGAAATCCTATAACTTCGTGTTAGATTAGATCTAACTTTGAAAACGTGAATCATAATCTTTAACCACATATTTATATTTATAATCCTTACCTTAGATCCTTAGATTTCCCGAAAGATCCCCTTTTGATGTTGTGGATGATTGCCCTTTCTTAGAATCCACAAAGATTCAAACTTAACATGAAGAACTGAGAAGAAAATAGAAGAAAAAGAGAGGGATTTTTGCTTAATGAAAATTCGGCAGAGAGGGTTTTGCCTAGGAGAATTTTCTCGCAGAGAGGAAGAGGAGCAAATGTTGATGAGTAGCCCTCCTGTCCTCCTTTTATAGCCAAAGTTATCACCTAGGAGTCATTTACTTGGCCACCACTCCTCTTTTGATAATATTATCTCTTTTATTTAAAAGATAAAAGCCTTTAATCCATCAATTATCTCCTCAATTATCTCATTAGAAAATAATCCTTTATTTATCTCTTATTATTCACATATTTATGTGAATAAAACTCCTTTATTTATCTCTTATTATTCACATATTTATGTGAATAAAACTCCTTTATTTATCTCTTATTATTCACATATTTATGTGAATAAAACTCCTTTATTTCTCTCTTATATCCAAGTTTCCCGAAATGTTCAAGTTTCCATTTTTGGATCATTTCCAAAAATGTTTAGGTTTCCAAAAATGTCTAAGTTTCCAAAAATGTCCATTTCCATTTCCATTTTCATTTCCATCTCCATTTTCATTTCCATTTTCATTTTCATTTCCATTTTCATTCATTTCTAGGTTTCCAAAAGTATCAAAAATTTATTCATAATACTTAAGACTTGTCATTTCATACAATTGATCTGAAAAATGCATAGGCCCTTCCTAGGATGTTACAGTTCTACCCCCTTAAATAAAATTTCGTCCTCGAAATTTCCTAACTAAACAGTTGAGGGTATTGCTGTCGCATTGTCTCTTCTGGCTCCCACGAAGCTTCTTCCGATCCATGATTGCGCCATAACACCTTGACTAAAGGCACCGACTTCTTTCGTAGTGCTTTCACGTCCACGTTCCAAGATCCGAATCGGCTCCTCCTCGTAGGAAAGATCCGGCCTTAACTCCACTTCTTCAACAGGTACCACATGAGACGGATCCGATCGATAGCGACGTAGCATGGACACATGAAATACGTCGTGCATTTGATGCAACTCGTGGTAACTCCAATTGGTATGCCACCGCCCAACTTCGCTTGATGCTTGATAGGGCCCTATAAACCTTGGGCTTAGCTTCCCTTTGCGACCGAACCGCATAACCTTCTTCCAAGGTGAGACCTTTAGAAACACTTGGTCTCCTACTTCAAACTCAATTTCTTTCCTCTTAAGGTCTGCGTACGACTTCTGTCTATCAGAAGCTTCTTTCAACCGTGCCCGAATTAATTCCACCTTCTCCTCAGTTTCCGCCACTAACTCTGGACCCAAAACGCGGCGTTCTCCTAACTCGGTCCAACAAGTTGGTGTTCTACACTTCCTTCCATACAATGCTTCGTATGGTGCCATCCGAATGCTTGCCTGATAGCTGTTGTTGTAGGCGAACTCAGCTAGAGGCAAGTAATCTTCCCAACTTCCTCGGAAATCCATCACACAGCCTCTTAGCATATCTTCCAACACTTGTATAACCTGCTCGATCGCCGATGCTCGATTGTGGATGAAAAGTCGTAGTGAAGTCTAGCTTAGTGCCTAATGCTTGATGAAGTGCTTTCCAAAATCGAGACGTAAACCTTGGGTCTCTATCGGAGATGATCGACATCGGTACCCCGTGTAGCCTCACGATCTCCGCCACATATAACTTGGCTAACTTTTGAAGGGAATAGTCGATCCTCACAGGGATAAAATGTGCGGACTTGGTCAAACGGTCCACTATCACCCATACCGAGTCCTTCTTAGTGGGCGTAAGGGAAGCCCACTAACTAAGTCCATGGTAATTCTTTCCCACTTCCATTGGGGAATCTCAATTGGTTGAAGCAATCTGATGGGACTTGGTGTTCACCTTTACTTGCGACATGTCAAACATTTCCCCACAAATTCGAGTCACCTCTCGTTTGTGTCCGACCACCAAAATTGTTCCCTTAGATCTCTATACTGACTTGATGCCTCCCCGGATGCATAGCATAAGGACTACCATGCGCTTCCCAAGAATCCTTTGTCTCAACTCCTTCTCCTCGGCATACAAACCTTTTCCTTGTAGCACAATGCTCTTCATCATTGACGCCATAATCCTTTAATCCTCCTTGCCGTACTTGCAGTAACTTAGTACTTAAGTCCTTATCCGCCAACTGTCCCTCTTTCACCTCCTTCACCAGGTTGGCTTGACTTGTAACTCTCGCTAACAAAGCCTCCGTCTTCCTACAAACTTAAGTGAGCGAACAAAGCCCTTAAATCCGACACAACCTTCCTACTTAGGGCGTCACTACCACATTCGCCTTGCCGGATGGTATTCTATCGAATAGTCATAATCTTTCAATAACTCCACCCACCTTCGTTGCCTCAAGTTCAACTCCTTCGAGTCAACAAATACTTAAGGCTTTTTTGTGGTCCGTGTAAATTCTGACCTTTCTCCATAAAGGTAGTGCCTCCAAACTTTGAGGCGAAAACCACCGCCGCGAGTTCCAAGTCATGAGTTGGGTAGTTCACCTCATGCGGCCTTAACGTCGAGATGCATAAGCGACTACCTTTCCTTCTTGCATTAGCACACGACTTAACCACAGTGCGAAGCATCACAATATACTACGAAGTCCTTACCGCCTCCTCGAATTAACACCGAGCTTCACAAGACCTTTTAAGCTTTTCAAAGCTCTCCTTGCTTATCCGTCCACACAAACGGTACTTCCTTCCTTAGTAACTTTGTCAAAGGTGCGGCTATCGACGAGAATCCTTCCACGAACCTTCAGTAATAGCTCGCCAAGCCTAAGAAACTTCGATTTCACCCACCGACCTAGGTGGTTTCCAATCCAACACCGCTTCGATCTTCCTAGGATCCACTCTTATTCCTTCATGGATACCACATGTCCTAGGAACGCCACTTCCTTGAGCCAAAATTCGCACTTGCTGAATTTGGCATAAAGCTTCTTTTCCCTTAACACTTCTAACACAACTCGGAGATGCTCATCGTGCTCCTCCTCCGTCTTGGAATACACCAAAATGTCGCCGATGAACACCACGACGAATCTATCCAAGTAGGGTTGGAAAACCCTATTCATCATATCCATGAACGCGGCCGGTGCGTTCGTCAACCCAAACGGCATCACCACAAATTCAAAATGACCGTACCTTGTCCTAAAAGCGGTCTTATGAATATCAGCCTCCTTCACTTTCAGTTGATGATACCCCGACCTTAAGTCGATCTTTGAGAACACAACTGCCCCTTTCAGTTGGTCGAACAAGTCATCTATCCTTGGCAAAGGATACTTGTTCTTGATGGTCAGTTTGTTCAACTGACGATAATCTATGCACATCCGCATAGTTCCATCCTTCTTCTTCACAAAGAGAACCGGTGCTCCCCACGGAGACACACTGGGTCGAATGAACCCACGATCCAACAACTCTTGGATTTGAGCCTTGAGCTCCACTAACTCCTTTGGTGCCATTCGGTAGGGAGCGATTGACACAGAGCTGCTCTGGTAGCAAATCTATTCCAAATTCCACTTCTCTATCTGGGGTATTCCGCAACTCTCCTCCAAAATACATCCTCAAAATCCTCATCGCTTCTAACTCCCTTAACACCTTCCTCTTCTCCTCTTAACGCACTCACGAAGGCTAAGAATGCCTTACATCCTTTCTTAACCATTTTCTCGGCCTTCAGTGCCGAAACTACGTTAGACAAGTAGTTCCTCCTTTCTCCGATCATCACTACTACCTCATCTTCCGGGGTTCTTAGTTCCATACGTTTAGCCGCACAATCCAACACGGCTCGATGCTCTACTAGCCAATCCATTCCAAGTATAAGCTCAAACTCTCCGAAGGGTAATTCCATTAAGTCACCAAAGTTCGCTCCTGAATCTCTAGGGTACATTCCGAAAGATCCTATCTATCCTCACCGCTTGGCCTAAAGGGCTTACTACGCTTATCTCGCCTATCGAGAAAGTTCGAGTCTAGGCCTAGTGTTTCAACCACACTACATACAACATAGGAATGAGTTGAGCCCACATCAATAAGAGCAAAATAGGGTTTGTCATGAATAAAGAACGTCTGGGTTATAACATCCGGCGCGTCTCCCTCTTCCCTCCGGCGAACCGCGTAAACCAAACCCGTTGCCTTGCTTCGGCGTTAGCTGCACACTCGACCACGAGCTCCACGGCCTCTGCCACTACCTCTGTTGGCCGACCCACGACCTCTTTGAGGTCAGCTGTCCGTCCTCTACCACCGGTTAGCATTCCGAGTCTTGGTTGGCTCTCATCTAATAGCTTGGGGCAATCCTTAATCATATGGTCCTTGGACCCACACTTGAGACATCGTCCCGCCTTTTCCAACACTCTCCCCGTGCTTCCTTCCACAATGTTCACAAGGGCGAAATTGCCACCCGTGCACCGGCTGTTGACTTTGTGGCTGTCAACTCTAGGCCTCTTGTGGCCTTTTCCGGATGGCCCAAAACCTCTTTTGGGCTTATTTCTCGCCCACACCGCTTGGTGGCGTCCTTAATTCCTCACCACTTTAGCCTTTTCCACCAAGGCGAGAGAATTCCCGCTCCCGATGCGGTGCTATCAAAAGTCTCAAATCGTCTCTAAGTCCGTCCTCAAAACGAACACAGGCGTTCATGCTCGATCGCCACTACTCCTCGGGCATATCGGCTCAACCTCAAGAATTCCGCTTCATATTCGGTGATGGACTTACTTCCTTGTACCAACCCTGAAAAGCCTTCCTTTGCTCATCTATATACCGGTTCCCACATACTTCTTCCGAAATGCTTCCTTAGCATATTCCCGTGTCGATCTTCCGCCGTGGCACCGTCCCGAATCGGTTAACCACCATTGATACGCTTCATCGCGCAACGATCTGCCGTCATCCCTTTCAACTTCTCCTCGGGGTCAAGTCGAGCTCATCCATGATGCGCTCGATTGCTTCCAACCAAGATCACTTTCGGTATCTTTGGGTGCCACTCCCGATACTCCTCTAAACATTTCAACTCCATTAGCACGGAGCCGCTCAGGCACAGACTTACGATTTCCTGAATTGTTTCTGCACCACCCACCAATTCCAAAACTCGCAAAGACGACTGCGACACGGCATCTTCCTCATGCGAGCTGAGCTTTGCTCAACATTGACAAATGGGGTGATGGTGGTGGTGATATCTCATTGTCGTAACCTTGTCCCGATCTAACGGTCATCCTTCCTCTACCTCTTCCACGACGACCACGTCCTCTTGAGCTCATTATCGACGAGATCCGATTAAGGAATTTTATGTATTAGTATTCTTGTTTCACTTATTACCCGCGATGATATCTTATGAAGAAGAGTTTAAGAGTGGTTCTTTCAGTATTCATACATGCATACAGATCTTGTATTCATTCATTCATCCATCAACAAATATGAACTTTCGTTCATTCAAAGAAACGTTGTAATTCTTGTTGTTGTTTTCGTTATTTTGCTTTTCCACTACCCGTGGGCATTTTCGTAATTTTATCCTACAGGGGTATTTTCAGAAATTTTCAAAAATAAAAAGTTCCTGGTGATTTTGACGAAAGTATTTTGGTACTTCTAAAGTTCCGGGGAAATTTTGGAAGAATTTTGAAATCCAGGGGTATTTCGGTAATTTTTGATCTCAGGGGCCTTTTTGATAATTTTTCCAAAAATTAGGGTAAATTTGTAAAATTTAATAAGTTAGGGATATTTTCCAAGATTGTAAAACATTGAGGGTTCCTTTGAGAGTTACACTTTTCAAAGCAATGATATTGCAAAAAGTTTGGAAATCAAGGTCGTTTTGGTAATTTTGTAAGTTAGGGGCAATTTTGTAATTTTTCAAAATCAAGATAGTTTGATATTTTACAAATTAGGGTTTTTGAACATTTTATAAAGTAATGAAATTTTGTTAAAACTATGGGTGGTTTGGTCATTTTATAAACCAAGGGTATTTTTTTTTTTTAGAAGAAAATGTTGTAAAATAGTTCTCATAAGTTTCTAAGAGTTTTAAAACTAAATTTTGGTTATACATTTTTTTTTATTTTTTTTATAAAAGAAAAACGGCTAAGTCCCTTTCGGGTTTTATTCTTTGTGTTTAGCCTATGACCGAGCCCTCTTGGTCGTGGGTGAACCAAAGCTACGCACTGAGCGGATTCGAATGAAGAGGAGGTGAGTCACGCGGATCATTGCTTAAATACAAAGCTCTCACCGACCTTTCTAGACATGCGCACGCAGGTTGCCACACCACCGAGCCTTCCGAGTTAGGGCGAACCGGTTACGCACTGGTAGGATACTGCGAAGAGGAGGTGAGTCACTAGGGCTGCTTAAATACCGTGCTCTTCCGGGATCCAATCCTAGACATGCGTGTGGGGTTGCCACACACCTAGCTTAATAACTTAGTCATAGGTTTGTTAAGTTCATTAAGTCTTATGATTTTCAAGTGTTTGGGTAGTCTAATCCTAGGGTTCAAGTTCCTATCACACTATTCTACGTTCCATGCCTTTGCTACCCTTTTACAATTCATAATTCACATAATCACACGGATGGTTAAAGGTACTTACACGTGGATCATGGTCGGAGACTTAGGTGCCATGCCATAAAACCTGCTTATTTCAAAGAAATTCATTTGAGCTCGAATTGAAAACGTTTTGGGCCTGAGCCCACAGGCCGAGAGTTTTAAAGCGGGCTCGATACCAATCGAACACCCCACACCCGCCCACGAGCCCGAACCGGGATCTGTATGTTCCTTAAATAAATCGGTTTTCAATGTTCTAAATGACTTAGAGAAAATTTGTGTAATTTAAAAAAATTGTTTTGGGTTGGGCTTAATTTGAAACCTATTTAATAAATTCTGAAATCCAACTTAAATAAGGTGACAAAATAATTTTTGGGTTTATTATTTTAAAAGAAATAAATTTACTTATCTTTAATCAAACATAAATTGTATCATATTCAAATAAAAATAAACGTAAATAAAGAAAATCCAATTGGGCCTTATGGCCTTACTACATCATTCAAACCCAAAATAAAGTACTAAAATTTCATAAAGTCCAAATTCCAAATAATTTCTTCAAGCGATGCATGGCCACCTTTAGCTCCCGCCGACCCAGGTCCATTACCGCTCATCACACGAAAAATAATTCCCCAACGGGTGTGAGTCTACTGAACTCAATGTGTACATAGTACTAATTTCCAACAAATCGAGCATACAAGTCATATCAATATCATGTTCATACAAAATAAAGGATGATGCAACCCAAACCCAAACCTATTTGTCCATCCGCTACGCACCACCCGTACACCAACCTTTGTACATAATCGGGAACTACTAAGTCGACCCTCCATCCGCTACACACCATCGAAGCGCGCATCATTGCAATGATCGACGTGCTCATCGCCCACTTATGTTGTGTCATTAGACACTGTATTCACCGGATGTAACCGGTTACCACTTTTCACTTTATGTGACCGTAGTCACCACTTTACGTTGGTGAGACCGTAGTCATCACCTTCACTTTCTTCCTCCACAAATATCCCGAATGCCCCAATTATTTCATAACATATTTCACATACTAAATTTTCATTCATGTTACTAATCACATGTTCAAAATATATCACATTCACAATCCTATCAAAAGTAGGAAACGTGCACTGGTACTCCTTACCTCATTTGTGGTGCTTAGCCACATTCACATACTGTTACATATTTACATATCTAATGATTGCCATGCAATTTATTGAAAGTTAGTAAGAGTACACACCTTTTTCGCTTAATAGTTTCCGTGAATTCCCGTAGAGCGATCTACCGATCTAGATCTTTCACTCCTATATTCGGCCATTAATTAAAACATATAAATAAACCTATTTGGTCTTAAAACCAAATCCTACTAGAAGTAGAATTACTTACCTAGTTGCCGAATTGATTTAATCAAGTCCTAACAGCTTGCTAGAATTCCTCTTCCTTGAAATCGGCTAATACTAGGTATGTAACCATGTCGTTTTCGGTTTTTGAAATAATGGAAAACACTTAAACAAATTATGCCTTGGCCGAATATCCCTTACCTTATGATGGGATTCCAAATCAAGAGGATTCCTTTATAAGCTGTTGAAATCCTATAACTTCGTGTTAGATTAGATCTAACTTTGAAAACGTGAATCATAATCTTTAACCACATATTTATATTTATAATCCTTACCTTAGATCCTTAGATTTCCGAAAAGATCCCCTTTTGATGTTGTGGATGATTGCCCTCTTTCTTAGAATCCACAAAGATTCAAACTTAACAATGAGAACGGAGAAGAAAATAGAAGAAAAAGAGAGGGATTTTTGCTTAATGAAAATTCGCAGAGAGGGGGTTTTTGCCTAGGGAGAATTTCGGCAGAGAGGGAAGAGGAGCAAATGTTGATGAGTAGCCCTCCTGTCCTCCTTTTATAGCCAAAGTTATCAGCCTAGGAGTCCTTTACTTGGCCACCACTCCTCTTTTGATAATATTATCTCTTTTATTTAAAAGATAAAAGCCTTTAATCCATCAATTATCTCTCAATTATCTCATTAGAAAATAATCCTTTATTTATCTCTTATTATTCACATATTCATGTGAATAAAACTCCTTTATTTATCTCTTATTATTCACATATTTATGTGAATAAAACTCCTTTATTTATCTCTTATTATTCACATATTTATGTGAATAAAACTCCTTTATTTCTCTCCTATATCCAAGTTTCCCGAAATGTTCAAGTTTCCATTTTTGGATCATTTCCAAAAATGTTTAGGTTTCCAAAAATGTCTAAGTTTCCAAAAATGTCCATTTCCATTTCCATTTTCATTTCCATCTCCATTTTCATTTCCATTTTCATTTTCATTTCCATTTTCATTCATTTCTAGGTTTCCAAAAGTATCAAAAATTTATTCATAATACTTAAGACTTGTCATTTCATACAATTGATCTGAAAAATGCATAGGCCCTTCCTAGGATGTTACAGTCGTGTGCCAAGCCATGTGCTAGGCCGTGTAACACACTGACTTGAAACACTAGAAATTTCAAATGACACATGACTATGTAGCCAGGCCATGTGTTTCACATAACCGTGTGATAGCCCGTGACCCAGGCCATGTGATTCCAAAAATTGACTTAAAATCAAGCCATTTCAAGGTCAAATCATGTTTAACTAACCATACTATTTGGGCACATATTCAAGGGATTTAAACATCATTCAAACACAGATAAACATGCCATTTCAAACATCCTAATTCATCTAACCAATATCCTGTTCAAAGGTACCACATTTGTACCAAAACATGCCAATATTGCCATATTCCAAGAACAATAACCTAGTTCAATTACCTATCAAATGATATCACATATGACCAATTACAAGCCATTTCAAACATATAAAAAAGGAACTTATACAAGCACTTAAAGATGACCAAAATGACACAACATGGTAAGGCATTAAGGTTCACCAAACCAAACATAAACTTCAAAACATATGCATATCAAAACATCCATTACACATCCATGAACTAGCACTACAAAAGAACTATACATGCCATTATTAACCTTGGCCAAGATACTCAAAAACTACAGAAATGGTTGCTAGATAGTGTGATAGGTCTCTGACGAGTTTCCAACCGATCGAGTTTCCGATTAACTATAAAACAAAGGAAAGTAACTACATAAGCAACGACTGCTTAGTAAGATCGTATAAACTTTAAACATAACCTACCATTTCATTAACACAATTCATAGATTAAGCAATTCATTACCAATGCCATATGCTTAGTATAAGCCTATACAACATCATTAACTCACAAGTTAGTAAGCTCATCCATGATACATATGAACTTAACCATAACATAAGTAGATTACCATATGCACATCATTTATTACATTTTCCTTTTCATAGATTATGAATCATTCCATTTACTTACTTACCATGCCATTACTTTTCTTACCCGTTGAACCATCTAGAATTACATCGGATACTTTGGAAATGCTCACACATAGTGTGCCTTTACATATAACCGTAACCTTTCCTTTATATCAATGTTCACACAAGCTATGAAATGGGACTGCTCACACGAGCTGTGGAGAATCCACAAAAAATGCAGAACCTCAGCCATCGGTAGGACATTCAAGACCAGCACCCGAAACATGAAATCCCTAATGAAATGTCATTCGTATCCTAAGAATTCTTAAGGTTCAAACGGGATTCATTATCCTTCAATTGTTCATAACATTGATACATTTATATTTAGATTCATTTATATTAATATAACATAGCAAAAAGTCAATTTAGCTAACTTTAAAAACGATAATAGTTCATACGAACTTACCTTGATCACAAGGGTCGTAGTAGAAGAGTCAAACTAATTCGAAGCTTTAGCTTTTCCTCGATTTAAGTCCGATTATGGTTTATCTTGATCTAAATAGATAATTTCATTCAATTAAGTACTTCTAGCAATCAATTTAATCCATAATTCATATTTATGAAAAATTACAAAATTACCCCTAACATTTTAATTTTCACAATTCAGTTCTTAAGTTCATAACTTGAATATAACTCATTTTAACAAAAATCCAATGTAACCAATGTTACAAGGGACCTTGAAACAACCCACTATTACCAACATTTCACAATAAAACCCATAGATTTACACTTTTAACAATTTAATCCCTATTTCAAAATTCATGAAAAATCACTTAACAAAACATGTTTATTTAACAACCAAGATTAATAATCTGTCAAATAAATTCAAAACACATTCAAAAACATCCATGGTAAGTCCCTCAACCTTTAATAGTTTTGTAAATTAAACCTTGGGCTAGCTAGACTAAGCTAAAATGGACTTAAAAACATAAAAATCATTAAAAACGGGACACAAAATCATACCATGCAAGGTAGAAGAAGAAACCGAATGCTCCCTTTCAAAAATGGTGATTTCAGCCAACCAAAGAGAAAATGGGAAAGATGATAGCATTTTTCATAGTTTATTTTAGATTTAATTACCAATTTACCCTTAATAATAATAAAAAATTTCAGTAAAACCTTGTCCATGCACATACACTATCTCATTAAATGGTATAATTACTATCTTAGTCCATTAGTTTAAAATTTCATAGCCATTTGACCCTTTTAACTAATAGAACTCAACTTTTTCACCTTTTATGATTTAGTCCCTTTCACCTAATTAACCATTTAAACTTTAAAATTTCTCAACGAAACTTTAATACGACCTTAATATAATTCCAAAGATATTGAATAAATATTAAAATAATAACTCGTAGGCATTGTGGTCCCGAAACCACTATTCTGACACCACTAAAAATGAGCTGTTACATACATACCTATGGACTCATACTTGGTGGATACATACCTGCGGACTCATACTTGGAGGAATGTCCCTGTGAGCTATCTTAACTTTTAACTTGAGCATGCTTGGCCATCCTTTGTACCATCCATCTGAACCTTCGTAAAGCCAAATAACATGTGGCACAAAGTGCACAACATGACATCTCATTATTCTTTCATCTCCAATCATCACATACCTCCTATGCTTGGCATACAAATCATTATCATCAAAATAACTCTTATCAACAATCAACAAGTTCACACATTCAACTAATCATACGACTCAATAACACATAATAGAGCATACCAAACATTTTACCACAAACATTAGTACACATTACAATCAGTGGATGGTTCAACAAAACAACATGATTAGAAACATTTTACCTAGCATACAATTCATCAATACCACAAACTTATGCTCGTAACTAGTCATGTGTTTGCACTTCAACACTTAAAATGAATAAACATTTCAGTAGAAAATCCTACAATAGAGTAACATCTCATTATCAGCAGAAATGCAACAGAATTTTCCAAGGACCATAATCCAAATCACCTCATTGAAACATGTAAGACAAAAATTGAAAGTTTGAGTTCAGGAACTCATCAGTAGAATACCAGGAAGTTGAGTCATCCTCCATCCAATTAACTTTTCCTTTGATGCTTAGACTAATCCTCCTACTTAGCCTATGCTTATCCTCAGGCATATTGTATGTTCCTACATTAGAATCTATCCAATAATTTATCAAAAATCAAGCCTTTCTTCCACAACCATGATCAATGCAAATAATTTAGGTGAAAATGAATAAGTGTTCAATCAACGAGTGTCCATAAAATTAAAACATGTAAATTCAATCATTTCACTAAATTGAAATTGAACCAAAATTTGCAACATATTTATTCTCAATTAGTCATGCAGTAAATTTGGGACATAGTCAAACCTTTTTACGCGATGTGAGATGACAACCCAAGCACCTTACCTCGGTTACTCAATTTGACATGTCTCCAAACGAACTATTTTTCCCTACTCATGGTAGCTCGATTAGCAAAGTGTTTGCAAGTTCTTGATTCGTCACTCGAACCTTTTTACGCAAAATGAGATGACAACCCAAGCACCTCATTCCAGTTACTAAATTTGATCACATTCCCAAAATCTTCACTCATATATTAAGCCATCAACAAAGTAGAATTAGTTATTCTCTTTCTTTTTTTCTTTTTTTTTCCTTTTTAATATATTTAAAATCAAATAACTAAGAATGATATACTTACCAAGCAAATTTATAAAGAATCAATTTTCATGAAACAATCTAATTACAATATCTCAACTTTATAACACACACGTTGATTAAACTAGATAATGAATGCTTTAATTCAAGAACCACCCAACTATCTAAATTGACTAAGCATTGGAATTAGAGGCTCAATTTCAAACAAATTAATAAATAATCCCAGCAAAAGAATTAACACATGCGAAAGAGGACCAATCATGCATACTTACTAATCCAACACGCCCCCTACTTAGCCCATATTGCCCTCAATGTGCAATTTTAAAAGAATAAATAAGAAAGAGAAGGGCCAAGTGTACTCCCTGTGTATGTTTAATTCGGAAGAGGGTGGTTTGGGCAGTTTGGGTTGGTTCTGGTCGGTTCAGTCCTAGGTATGTTTCAACAAATAGTAGCACTGAAATTTCACAAGGCGTGCCCATGCCACAAAATAGACTCGATTCTGATTTATTTTTGGATGAAAAGGGATAGCCTCCACCATTGTTCCTGGAAAATAACACATTAAAATAGATTAAATAATAATCTTATTTTTTTATTTTCAAAATAAACTAAACTTTTCAAAATTAAATAAATTAAAATAAATAAATATGGGATGCCTCCTAAAAAGCTATTTTGTTTAACGTCGTTAGCTCGACGACCTGAGTGTTATTCGTTTGGTTCTTTGAGAATAAATTCTTCCATTGCGTGCACTTGGAAGTACTTACAGAAAGGTTTCAACCATTTCCCATCGTCCTTGAAGTACTTCTTGGATTCCTCCATCATCGGCGGATTGAGGCGTCTTTGAGCTTCTCTGTTCGGGTTTGCCTTTTCCTCTATCGAAATCTTTAAATGTTCTGGTAATGGTTTGAGCTCTAATTTCGAGGCCTCCATGCGAATGAAAACTTCACAAATTAGCTCTTCCAACGTCATTAATTCCTCCAGTTTATCCATAGTATCAAGGTCTAAACTCCTACAAAGCACAGTTTGTAACCCATCCTCTTCATGATATTCAAAATGTAACTTTGTTAGTGGCTCAATAATATCAATACTAGAGATATTCGTAATCATTTTGGAATGGCCCATGGCCTCATAAACATTAAATTTCACCATTTCACCAGTAAACTCCAGAGTGAGTATTCCACTCCGCACGTCAATCTTTGTTTGTGTAGTACACAAAAATGGTCCCTAAGTAGTATATCAGAAGAATTGGCTGAGTTGTCATCCTCCATATCGATGATGTAGAAATCTGTAGGAAAAATTAATTCATTTACCTTGACAAGAACATTCTCCAACACTCCTTCCGGATACACTACAGACCTATCTGCAAGCTGAATGATTACACATGTTTCTTTCAAAGGACCCGTGTTTAGTGGTTTATAAATGGACAAATGCATAACATAGATGTGCCTAAGTCGCACATAGCTTTTTTTAATTCCAACATTACCTATTTTGCAAGATATAGAGAACATAACTTGGTCCTTACATTTAGGTGATATTTTCTTTTGTAAAACAACGGCGACATTTTCTTTGATACTCACCTTTTCATTACCTAGGAGCTTCTTCTTACTAGTGCATATTTCTTTTAAGAATTTTGCATATCATTGAATCTGCTTAATCACATCAAGAAGAGGAATGTTGATTTCTACCTTTTGAAAAATGTCAGGGACCTCATTCTCTTCTTGCTCTTTTCTAAGTTGGATGAGTCTTCTAGGAAATGGAGGTGGTACAACAAATGGTTTCTTTGGTGACAATTCCGTTGGAGCCTTTGAGTCAAGTTTTTTTTCTTCTCGTCTAGCGTCGTGGGCACGACTCGTGCCAGGTACGAGTTCCAAAACCGTTCCAGTTCTCAATGTCATAGTACTTGTATTATGTCGAGGATTAAGTTCAGTTTGAGATGGCAACTTACCTTGAGACTCCAAATGGCTAACCGTGAGTGCAAGCTTGCTCACTTGCTTATCTAACTCCTGCAAATGCATGTCAGTTTTCTGTTGAAACTTTTCAATACTATTGGCTAGCCTTTCCACTATGGCTTCCAAAGATTATTTGGAGGTGGTAATTGTTGATTCAAAAGCGACCTTTGTTGGTATGGCTGATTGAATCGAGGATTTGACCCATAACTTGATTCAGAAGATGATATGGAGGTCGAAATTGTTGAGAATTCAAAGCCATGGTCGAAATCAATTCTCTTACTCTCTGAGGTGTCATATTTACAAGTGCTCCTCCACTAGTAGTATCTATCATCTTCATTTCCATTGGGAGTAATCCCTCGTAGAAATACTATAAAAGCGATTTTTTAGTCAGGCCGTGTTGTGGAAACTTGCATACAACTTTTTGTACCATTCCCAGTAATCAGAGAGTGATTTAGTCTCCTTTTGCCAAAATCCTACAATGTCTCGTCTCAATTCGACTGCTCGAGCTGCTGGAAAAAAGTCTTTCAAGGAATAAACGAAACATATCAGACCATGTATTAACTGAACCAGGAGGTAAATAAAATAACCACTCTCTAGCAGAGTAGACTAATAAGAAAGGAAAAGCAAAAAGTTTAATTTGATCTTCAATCACTCCGTGAGGTTTCATGCTCGTGCAAACCATGTGAAATTCTTTAAGATAGGTATGCAAATTTTCATTTTTCATTCTGCGAAAGGTGGGAAAAATATGAATTAAGCCCGACTTCAACTTGAACGGTGTTCCTCCTGCCGGATAAGTAATGCATAGTAGCTGTTGTTTATCTGGTGCTGTTACGAGTTGGCGTATTTGATCTACCATTTTGTCTGGTTCGTCGAATGAGAAAATGTCCTCTGTATAAGATCTTATTTTGAACTCGGGATGTGGTTGTTTACCGCATCAAATAACTTCTCTTCATAGTTTTCGGGCCAACTTCTCTATTTCTGGTTCAAATTCTAGAGTCTTTGATTCTGACTTGGTTATAAGGAAAACAAACGAAAATTAGAAAAAAAAAATTCCCAATCCCCGACAACGGCAACCAAAATTTATGTGCATCGAAACCACCAAATAAAAATTCCTACGACAAAATAATACGAAATAGCAGTATAGAGTAGTAGGGTCGAATCCACAGGGATTAGTTGTCTAATTTTACCTTTTCTTATGAACAAAACTACTGTCACGACAATAGTTGTGCCCACGACTCCTAACGTGCTTGCTGAAAGAAAAGAAATAAAGTAAATAAAGGGGGAATGAGAATGTTTGGGAAGTAAATAAAATGTAATAGTATAAAATAACAATTATATTAATCGAAAATAAAATAAGTAAATGGAGTTGAACTTTGTAAGCAATACTATAAGGTCTTAGCCTTAGACTCAGTTAATTTCGGTTCTGAATCGATCCTTGAAAATGAGTTTTCTCCTCCAAATCATAAGCTGGTTATAGTGGCTAAGAATGTGCTAACCGACAATTCTTCTTTTCGTAGTTAATTTCGATGTGACCTGCAAGCCAACCATTACTGATTGTCTAACCGCGATACATGCATTCGCAATTCAAGGCCCTGATAGCCTTGTGTTTTGAAGAACCCAACTCGGATCAACGGCCTCAATCGCGTGGATTGTTTAAATCCTATTACTATCTCCCTTGACAAAAATCCCACTAGTATGACCCTGACAGGATATGCCAATTTGTTCACGGGAATTCAAATACAACACAACCGACTCGACTACCCAACTATACGCCAAACAACTCCAATCCAACGCGTGCTTTTTGAATTGAAATTGAATTGACTTTATGGGACAAATTTGTACTATCCCATATTCCGAAGAGATGTTGAATACTGTTATGAAAGATTTTTAGTACGTAGTCATTTCTCACAATTCTTAACCGGAAAGAATACCGACCTAAAGCTAAGTAGAAGTTTAGTGAAGCATAAAATTAATCATGCTTTGTTGGTGTATGTAATTGGTTTTAATGGAAATGGCAGAAGGTGGAAAAGGAAAGGACTTAGGAAGCAATTAAACAAAATAAGGAAATGGAAAGAAGTGTGAAACGAAAATGGCAGAATGCTTAAAAGAAATGGCTACAGACGCATGAAATAGAAATGAATAAAAATAATTTCAATCAATTTCCGATGTATTCAAGTGAGTCTTTCAAAGGCCACCACACACCCTATTTATATACATATCATATACTAAAATTAGTCTAACTTACCTAACAACCAATTACATGAAATCATATTCATATTAGACTTTTTTTTTCTAAATATGGCTTTTACAACGTAAAAAATCTGATTAGCCCTTAAATGTCTCCAAATTTTTGATTCGACCCTTTCTTTTATTGCTTGTGCTCCAATTTAGTCATTTTCTGCTTGTTTTTGAAGCATCTGAATTTCGTTCCTAATAGAATTTAAACATAAAATCACCAATTTAGCAGGATTTAGTTCAAGAATTAATTGATTTGAACACGTAAAATATGCAAAATAAACATGCTATCACTCCTCTTTCGGCTTTAATAATTGTTCATGAATTCCACAATTATCCAGCTAAATCGTAAATTCCTGCCCACATACAAGCCAATTTTTTCCCTTCTCTTCTCACCATTCAAGAGCAAAGAACCAAGAAAGGAATGAAAGACGAAAATGAATTTCCAGCACAATGTCCAGCCTAGATTAACTACTCTCCATATACCCCTCATTACTGTTTCCCACAATCTCAAAATAACATTATAAAATTTAAGGACATCATCATTTTGTCCTCCACTTATCTAATCTTATAGTTACAATTAAACTAATTTAGATCTTATAGTTACAATTAAACTAATTTAGGTGAACCCCAAATATCTCTCCATTAACCATACAAGGACTTTCCAATTTACTATAATGCCAAAATTAAACCAAAATCATTATAATTTGGTACAAAGTAATGCCATAGGATCAACTTGAAAGAAAATTAAATAAGCTAAGGCTACGATTCAGGTGTAAAAATAGTTGGATACCATAGCAAAAAATGGCTTTTGAATTGAGAGAAATTAATTTGAGGTATTGACTAAATCACAATAGTGTGAAAAATTTTGGGGCAAATGTGTGAGAATTAAAAATAAGAATGATTAAATTGAAGTGAAGGGAAAAAAAGAAGGATTAGAAATGCAATTTAACCAAGAGAGTGTTATGAATTGCGGATAAGAATTGAAATTAATTGTGGGCCACTAGATGTATATGATGATGTTTAGATTTTTTTAAGTTAGATATTTTTTAATATTTTAAATGTTAAATCCAACATTTTAATGTTTAATTTAAATAATATTTTTGTTATAGTTAATTGAGTAACCTTTTCCATCTTCATCCCTTTCCACATCACCCTCATTTCCCATTTCAACCAATTTTTATTTTATTTCATTTTAGTCCTTTCCACCATTTCCAATCATCTTAAGCTTAAAAACTTCAAATTCTTTTATGGATTTTTAGTGAAACCAATAGAGCAACCTCTTAACATTCTTAGTTTCTTGTAAAGTTAACTAGTGTTCATATTGGAGGAGAGAGAAAAGTGAAGATAGGGTTTTGGGTAAAAGTTCAAGGTAAGAATGATAAGATTTCTTTAAGAATTTCATGTTTATTTAATTAAAAGTGCATAGATGTGATATGTGATTATTGTTTTGATATTAAATCTTGTATATATGTGATATGTTAATGAATAGAAGGAGAAAAGAGGTGATCAACAAGGTTTTTATAAGGTGAAAGACGCAGCAAAATAGTCAAGGAAAAAGAAAAAAACTCATCCAAGCACTTGATTGTAAGTACTTTAAGAATCTTACTTTACCTAATTTAACATAAGTGCAAGTCATATTAAAATGGTTATATGATTAATTTATATGTGAATATGCCAATATTATATATAAAAATTGATTAATGATTAATGAAAATATGAATTTAATTCTAGTTACAAAGTGAATAGATTAAGTGTATTGAAATAATAGAAACGAGGGACTAAATTGTAAATAGTAAAAAATAGACATGTGAACTAAAATATTGATAAAGAGGGCTTGAATGAAGTGTGATGTAATAGTGAATTAATGAAAAGTGATATTATAGTGGAGATATAGAGTATAGTGAATTTTCTTATTAATAAGGACTAAATTGTAAAAGTATAATGTTTGATTTGTCTTTAATTGTTAAGTGAATGTAATGAATTTAATGTATTAAATGCATATGTAGATAAGATGTGAGTTAATAGGATATAGAGGGCATGCCATTAGAAAATTTTCATGTGCATTAGTGATAGTGGCCCTACGGTGCAATCGAATGATTTCGCACTTTGGTGCTAGCGATAATGGCACTTCAGTGCAATTCGCTAACTCTACAGTTCAATGTAAGATAGTGTATGCACATTAGTGTTAATGATGCATTGTTTACCGCATATCCTATGTGTTTTATTTAGTCTGCAATTGGGCTAAAAATTTAAACAGTTGACACTGGGAGTAATCTGCCCTCAGTGTCGCGACACCACAAGTCAGTGTCTCGACATTAGAGTCATTTTGCCCTCAGAGTTGCGACACCCGTTTTCCAGTGTCGTGACATTGACTCTATTTACCTAATTTTGACCCAAAAAGGCTCTGAATGGTCCCCAATTGTAACCAAACTTTAAGGGTAACCTTGAAATGACTAAAATAGCTGTAAATGGGCTTATATGTGTTAAAATGAAGTTTTGAAATTGGTGTTCAAATTAATAAGTTTTAGTGTCCAAATGTGAAATCTCATTCTCGTGATATATCAGTTCAATCTAGGTAAGGGGTGTTACATATATAACTAGTTTTCTTACTTGTGTTATGCATGGATTGATTGTATGTATTAATAAAATATATTTTAATTTTTTTTGAAAGTTTACCATTAAATTTTAAAAGTACATTTTATATGCAATATTGTCACTATATTTTAGGTAAAATTGAAATTTGCCAATATATTTAACTGTAATTGATATTTATTATTGTGCTTATAAATAAAGGTAAATTTACCACTATGCTTTAACTCTATATTAAAGTTTGCCATTTTACATTTACTTGATTGAATTTTATCTCTAAAATTTGATTTTTTATTGAAATTTTCTATTCAATTTTAGTTTAAAATAATTTGAAAATATTTAATAAAATTCTTTTATGTTAATATTCAACATCAATAATTAAAAACAATATAATGTCAAAATTAAAAAAAACAATTATTTTATAAAATAAATAAATTTACTTTATATATATTATTTTTCAAATATTAATTTTATTAATTTTAGAATTCTAAGCTAATTTATTAATTTTTGATATTTTATAAATTAACTTATTATTAACTATTGAAATAAAATATTTAAAAGAAGAGTTATTATTAAAATTTGTTTTCAGATCTTCTAAATTAATATTGAGTGATAGAATTTAATTAAAAAAATAAAAGTTGGTGGCGAATTAATCAAATTTAAAGTTTAGTAGTAAATTTTAAAAACATAAAAATTGAGTGTCAACGAAATAAAAACAACGAAAAATATCTTAAAGATAAAGTATAGTGGTGAATTTTAATATTTATTTAAAATATGAGGTTGAATTTGCATTTTAACCATTTTTTTTATAATAAGTTGGCCATGACGTGAGCTATGATCTCAGCAGCTTCACAAGAAATAATATGGTGGGATGCTGAGCTCATAGAAAATTAAAAATGGGATCACGCTGGCTAGGGTCTTGCTTGTTATGGGATGTACCACTTTATATTTGAGATATGCTCTGATAAACAAAGTTATGAAATGTCGGAATTTATGTTTGAGAAATGCTGGTATAGTGATAGGAGCAATGTCTTTCTCAATTATTTGCAATCTCTTCAACTTTATTTTGCTTAATTTGTTAGTTGTAAGAAAATTAAAATTTTGATTTATACCCAAAAAGACCAGCTCAGCTTGCAATCAGGTCCTAGAAGGTGAAACAAATGACAAGGGAAAACATAGCTCCAGTATTATCTTTTTCGCTGATTTCATTTTCTTTATGTGATGGATTTAATATGGTGACACAATAATATTTTAAGCCTAAAATAACTAATCTCTTCGTCAAATGGTCCCAACAACAGTATTTTTAATCCTTTCTTCGCAAAAGCCGCCTCAAGTGCCGAGTCAGTAGACCGAATATTTCACATCAACATTATTTAGTTCAATATAATAAGGCCGGCGAATTGATTTGTGGAGTAACAGTCGAAAAAAAAAAGCAACCGCAACCATAGCCCTGACGATAGTGGCTTGTATTAACTTGGGCAAGAAGCAATGATAACGACGTTTTTTGTGGATATAAAGTCCCAAAGAACCGCACTGCATTTCCGTCAGTCTCTTGTTAAAGTTCTCCTCAAGTCTACTACTACAGGAATCGATTGAAGCAGAGAATGGAGGGAAGAAGGGTCATTGGATGGGCTGCCAGAGATGTATCAGGACACCTTTCACCTTATTCATTCACTCTCAGGTTTCTAATTTCTTTCTCTTCTTCTCCCTCTCATCTTGCATCTCAAGTCTAAAAAATTGATGAATGCTAATCGATGTTTCAATGCCATTATTGATAGGAAAACAGGTCCAGAAGATGTGGTGTTGAAGGTATTGTATTGTGGAGTAGATCACACTGATCTACACCAGATGAGGGGTGAGATTATGCCCATCAACTACCCATTGGTTCCAGGGTAGGCCCCATGCAATCCTGTGTCGTTCATGATTCTTTATCCACCTTGTTTTCCCTATGTTTGTTCTCGGTTTTAATTTACCTGTCTTTGATATAGGCATGAAGTGGTGGGCGAGGTTGTGGAAGTGGGTTCAGAAGTAAACAAATTCAAGCTTGGAGACAAGGTTGGAGTTGGGTGCATGCATGATAAGCTCATGTGGGAAATGCTTGTCTTGCAACTCCAATAATGAACAGTACTGCAACCAGAGGGTCTTTACATATGGTGCCGTCAACAAAGATGGATCTCCCACTCATGGTGGCTTTTCTTCTGCCATGGTGGTTCATCAAAAGTAAGCAAGAATAAACCAGCACGAAGAGTACTAACTTTTGAAAGTACAATCCCTGGTAATGAACATTAGAGTGGATGCAGGTTTGTGGTGAAGATACCCGAGAAACTAGCACCAGAGCAGGCAGCACCGCTCTTATGTGCTGGAGTGACGGCTTATAGTCCCTTGAAGCAGTTCAATAACTCTGATAAGGCTATCAAGGCCGGAATTTTGGGGCTCGGCGGAGTCGGGCATTTGGCAGTGCTGATAGCAAAGGCAATGGGGCATCACGTAACCGTGATAAGTTCTTCAGAAAAGAAGAAAGTGGAGGCTTTAGAGCATTTGCACGCCGATGCTTTCCTGGTGAGCTCTAATGCAGCAGAGATGGAGGGAGCAGCAGCCAGTCTCGATTACATTCTCGACACTGTCCCCGCTTTCCATTCTCTGGAGCCTTACATTTCGCTTCTCAAAGCTGGTGGGAAGCTGATTTTTGTTGGGGTTTCCACTAAGCCCCTGCATTTCAACAATGATGACTTGATTTTAGGTATGCCAGCCAGATTTTCTGTTTAAGATCAAAAGAAAACTAACCAAATTTTTATTTTTCATTCGTTTATATATATAATTTGCAAGTAATTTGATTTACATTACCGTCATGCAATGCAGGGAAGAAATCATTGACAGGGAGTTTCATAGGAAGCATGGAAGAAACACAGGAAATACTGGATTTTTGGGCAGAGAATGGACTGAGTACAATGATTGAGGTGGTGAAGATGGATTATATAAACAAGGCTTTTGAGAGATTGGAGAGGAATGATGTGAGGTATAGATTTGTGCTGGATGTTGCTGGAAGCAACCTTGAATGATACAGACGCCATTCTCCAGAAATACCATATAACCTAATAATGTGGTTTTCACTGTAATGATCAATAACATAATAGGATTGACGATTGAGTTTGTGTTTTATTTACTATATCGCCTCCAACAATACAAAACATGAGATTTGAGTTCATAAGCAGGTGGCGACTCATATATATTATATGAACTTATTTGAGAACAGTTACTTCTTTTAAGAAAATTATTGGAAAATAGAACCAATAATATATGATGCACGGTGCATATCGTGTATAAGTATAATGTATCATCATCATAAAATAATAATAATATGATATCTTATCAATAAATAAAATAAAAAATTATAGATTATTTATAAATAAATACTAATAATTTTATTTTAAAATAATAAAATATTATATAAATAAATATTAGAGTTATTAATATTTATTTGTAATAGTTATAATTAATTATTATTTAATTATGTTTAAATTGTTATAAAATAAATAGACAGAGAGTAAAGAACAAAGAAAATGGGAGAGCAAAAGAAAGCGTATTTTATCGATCAATCGGAATATTTACAAAGCTTCTTCAATGTCTCTATTTATAGGCATAAGAAGTATAAATGAAGTAGATATCTACTTCTAATGACTATTAGAATTTAAAGTACATCAAAACTTATCTTAATCTTGGTAGACATCCACTTAATAAGATATTTATAACACTCCCCCTTGGATGTCCATTGGTAGATAATATACCTCGTTAAAATCTTACTAAGATAAAAGCCCTGTGGGAAAAAAAATCCTAGTCAAGGAAAAAGAGTACACATATCTATAATATGCATGATATGATGCCTCATTAAAAACCTTACCAGGAAAACCCAATGGGACAAAATATCGGTTAAGGAAAAAAAGTACAGCACGTATTTACTCCCCCTCATGAAAATATCACATACTTTTTCATATTCTACATATTCAATCTTGTATACTAGTTTTTCAAATGACTATTTGAATGTATTTGCTAAGCATTTATATCACCATTCTTTTGAAAGTCATGAGTGACGGAAAATTTGGGGGAAATATATCTTAATCTCTTCAGAAGTTTCAACAATAATCATAGCAAACTTTAATCATGATTCTTCTATAAAAACATAAATAGGTATTTTGGATCATTTTATAATCCTCCTTCAACTACTATTTACCACATATATTCAAATTATTTCAATTCATATAAATGAACAATTTCTGGAGAATTTTAATATGTTTCTGGCATCCTAAATCCTTCAAGGATTTTAATATAAACTTTACTATATAGTGGTTCATAAAAGGTTGTAACAACAACCATTAGACGCAAGTTAAATCTTTTATGAATTGCTAAAATAATATATCTAAAGGTTATTGCATCCACCACAAAAGAATATTTTATCTTTTTATAATCAATGCCAGGACTTAGGGAAAAACTTCATATTTTTATTCCACTTTTGCAAAACTACTTCATTTGCACCCTCACTGGCTTTATACCTTTAGATATTTGGACTACTGGTCCAAAAACTCCACGAATTTAAATTTACTTAAGTTGCATCTTTCTATTTTGATCAATTTATTCCATATCTATATTTCTCAATAGATTTATTCAAGATCCTCCTTTTATTTCATTATTTCAATAATAATATTGCATGCAAAATCATTGTCGATCATTTTTATTATTCGATTTCACATTTTCTCGAATTGATGTAACTTATCGAGATATCTTATTTTAATTATTTTAATCTTCAGTTTCAGGTACCTGAATCTCTTCTGGAGTTCTACTTATTAGTTATGTATTGGGTCTATTTTAGAGCACACGCCTCCACTATATGATCATCTAGAAGAATTTTCATCTTTGGATCCGATCAATCTATTATTTATTCTAACTGATTGTCCTACTGGGACTTTGATTTAAATTAAAATATTAGATGGTATATATCAATTGGTTATTCTTATTAAGTTTGTAAATACATCTAACAGTTAACTTGTAATGAGTTATCCTTATTGAACTTCTGGTTCAAATTACTCTCCTCATAACTCATTACAAGTTATTATTTCTCTCCCTCTAATGTCGGGGAAACTATCGAATCAAAATTGTAAAGCAAATCATGTCATAATTGAATCTTTAATATATTCAAAACATGTAATTCATACTAGTTTTTTTTTTTTTATTCTTCTTAAATTTTTATAGTTTTTTAATTATGATTTAGTGGATCTAATGATAAATATAAACCTATGATTGTTGTTAAAGGATATAAAAAACAAGAAGGTGTGGATTAGTTTGATACATACTTACATGTATTAAGGATAACATCCATGTGAACATTGATAGCAATTGTAGCTATTAACAAGTTAGAAATGCATAAAATGGATGTAAAGACAACTTTTTTAAAGAATGACCTTGATGAAGAGGTTTACATACAATAAATAAGGGGTTTGTTGTTAAAGGAAAAAGAAAGCAATGTGTGTAAACTTGTTAAGTCATTATGTGGCTTGAAACAAGCTCATAAATAATGACATGAAAAGTTTGATGAAGTTATGCTATCAAATAATTTTAAGTTCAACAAGGTCAATAAGTTTGTCTATGTAAAGAACACCAATAAATAATTTCATTGTATGTCTATATATATATGATATGTTGATCTTTGGAAGCAATGAGTACATGATCAAGTTTACAAAGGATTGCTTCCAAAGGGCATGTTAATTTGACATGAAAGACTTAGGTGTACAAATGTTATACTAGGAATTAAGATTTTTAGGAATCTAATAGATTTGTGTTGTCCCAATTCCATTATGTTAAGAAAGTTCTTGACGAGTTTTCTAAAGGTGATAATAGCATTATCTAAACACTAGTGGACTTGAGTGTACATCTATCAATGAATAAAGGTAAAGGAATACACTAATTGGAAGAAGAGTTTATTACTATTAATAAAGATGAAGATGAAGTTGAATGGCTTCAAAATTTTATGGAGGATATTCCATGTTGGCCAAAGTCAATGCCAACTATTTTTATTCATTATGATAGTCAGTCAACAATTGCAAGGGCTCAAAGAAACGTATATAATGGCAATTCTGTCACGCCCCCAAAATATAAGGGGTTAATTGAAATAAATAACTAAGAAAATGATTAGGCTTGATGGTTAGGTAGTTAGTGCACTCCTTAGAGTTCTTAGATCCAAGCCACTCTTCTCCCATTTTTTTTCTTTTAAATTTCAGCAAACTAGGATAAAAATCACATTAAAATGAATATTATTTGGAGTTGTAACTAAATAAGAAATAGGCTTAGGCCTAATGGTTAACATGCCACTCTTTCTCTTTGCATACTTGAGTTTGAGCCACTTCATCCCCAAAATTGTTCTTTTTATTTTCTCTTTTAAATTTTGGCCCAAAACTTTGGGAAAATTGCTCTTGCCGCCTTAGGGTTCCCAAACCCTAGATTTTTAATCCAAATTTCCCCAATAAAACTAGGGTTTTGTTTTCTCTTCAAATCCAAGTAGGATTTTCTTTCATCCAAGTAGGATTTTCTTTCTTCTCCCTATTTCTTTTCTTTCCTCTCTTTTACACAAAATTTTTACATCTTTGCTACTGGACATATTTGATTTCACGATTCCAATCGTTCTCTCCTTTCAACCATTCTTCCTATTAGGTTTATTTTGGCCATCAGTAGCACCCCTTTTCTTTCCAAGAATCGATAAGTACACCTTGTTCTAAGGACTAGATTTTGTATTCTCGTAACATGATTATCCTTTGTTAATCTTTCGTTTGATCTAATCAACCTTTTTGCGATTCTTGCCAAATCTTTCCATTAACCTCGTTAAATCTTGAAAACAATTGTTAATTCATGCAAATATGTCGTTTGAGGACCTGTTTTAGGTGTGTTGGACCAGATTTGATCGCAAGGGACATCATTTGGGCTTCCAATGAAAGGTGTGTGCTATTTTACAAGCGAATCGGAGCAAACCATGCCGAGGATTAGGGCTACACGGGTGGACCACATGGCCCCTCACATGGCCATATGGCCAATAACCCTCCACACGGACGTGTCTCCCTGTAGATTAATTTTACAATTTCCACACGGCCATAGTCTGCTACATGGCCTGGCCACACGACCGTGTAACCCCTCCACATGGCTTATAGCATCGCAAACGACTAGCCCACACGACCGTGTGCCCCCTATTTTACAGTTTTCCCCAAAATTTTTGTGAACTGATCAATTTAGATCCCTAAACTATTTTTAGTGTTTTGTCTCATTAAATTAAGTCCCTAATATTATGAGTAATGTTGGAATCCATGATTTAATTATTTAATTATTATGATATATGCATGATATGTGATTAGTACATGTCTACCGTGACTAGATTACTGATAAACTGTTAATGATACTTGTACTACTGTATCATTGATTGCATGTTAAACATGTCTAATGTTTCTATATTGAACTAATATTGGCATGTCATACTGCATTGCATGGGGTGGGGCACTTGAAAAAAGGAAGTACTGACAACTTATCTGCAAACAATGGTGGTTAATCCACAAAACTTACTGGCAGCTTTTTTCTTCAAACTTGTTTTGTATTCACAACCACTGATAGTGTATTAACCTGCAACATTGGTGGTTCATCCACAATTTTTTTATAGGAAACTTTCATCTGCAAAACCGTTGTGTATTAAAAAAGATTGGTAGCGTATTAACTTGCAATATTGGTGGTTTATCCACAAATTGGAGTGTTCGAGATATAAGAGTTCTGGGGAACTCTTATTGTGAAGTGTAGCAGTGGGGTATGACCTTTCCGTTCATTTAATATGAAATTGCTTTGCATTACATCAACACGCATAAGCATGCTCAAATGAACTATAAATTTATGCTATATTACATGATTGTTACTGTACAGAAAATTGTTATTATGTATGTTTGGATTACTATTAAGCATTGATTTTCTTGTGATAGAACTCACGCTGAGCTTCATAGCTCTCCCTTTTAATTTCCATCCTTTTAGACAATCCTCTAAGTTAGGACATGGACACGACACTAAGAGGGTCTCAGCTCGAATTTATTTATTAAAATATTTTAGGTTCATTAATTGATATCTTTATTATTATTCAGAGACTGTATTATTTTATTTTGAACTGTGGCATGTGACATAAGATTTGTGTATGTTTTTATATTTATAGTTTGCATGACATTTAATTTTATTTTAGGATGTTTAATTATGATTATTAATTAGTTATGTATGAACCTCGATTTTTATTTAAAAACATAAATAGATATTGTAACACCTTTAACTTGTCTCTGTTGTCGAATTAGGGTTACGAAGTATTACAACACATAACAAATAACAATACATCATAAAAACCAATCAAATATTATTTTAAATACTATTTATTCATAACTAATCATCATTCATGGCATTCAAACAAAAACAAGCTTCAAATCAAGTATACAGAACCTAAAATTCAATTTAGAAACAATTAGGGACTAATCTGAAACAAAATAGAAAAATATAGAAATAACTGAAAACAGGAGTCACACAACCGTGTGGCCAGGCCGTGTAACAACATGTGACTATGTGGGAAAAACTTGCACCAAAATTAAATAGGCCACATGGCCATGTAAGGTGACTGTGTGTGACACACAACCGTGTGGCAGACCATGTCACAGGCCGTGCGTACCTAAAATGCCTTCAAAATCAAACAATTTCAATCCAAAATACTTAGGCCACAAGTCATACCATTTTCATTCCTTAAACCTACCTAAAATACATCAATATATCCCAAAATATACCAAATACCAGTCAACCTAAGTGCCTAACCAATATGCCCTCATTAACACCACAATTCAAACATTAAAACATAATCCATTCAAATACAACTACTTAACATTTCATACTTATTCAACTATCAAATATAACCTCATTTATCATGACCAAAATCATCAACCAAGGTTTACCAAGCTACCTAAGAATTTGTACCAAATCAACCATTCAAAATGCATTTTAAAACCAAAAGCATACCATTGATATCACGCACCACAATCAACCAAAATACTAATTGAGATTTACATCAATATATACATCTCATACTTCAATTGACACAAAACATATCCATAATTCTTATAACAGATATATACCAAAACCCTATTTACATGCAACTTATAACCGAACCAAAGTGAACAATTAGTTACCGGTTAAGTTGTCGGATAGTGTGATTTCCACAAGCAATCCAATTGACAGCTTGAATCCAACAATCTAGAAGGAAGAAAAACTAAAACAAAGTAAGCTTGCGTAAAGCTTAGTAAGTCCGTATTGAACGTAAACTTTAACTTACCGAAAAGGACTTAACTTAAACCTTTCACAATAAAAATCATAATCAAGGTCATGAGTTCACTTAATTGTCTATACACATCACAAGTCTCACAAGGTTAGTAAACTCACATCTATGAAAATGTATATCTTCTTTATGTCATAAAACATACAAAAGTAAACACATTTGATATATCATTCATCCAACATCTATTCATTAAACATTTCACATTTTCATTTCAAGTATACATTTCAAATATCCCTTTTTACATATCTATCCATATAAACATTTTCGTATAACCACTTAATATAACTATTTCCATATAACAGATTCATATAACCATTCTGTATATCTACTTACATATAACTGATTCATATAACCATTCTGTATATCTATTTCCATATAGCTGATTCATATATTCATTTTCCACCTGATGAACCATAATGAAATACCGTTGGATACGCGGGAACAATGCTCACACAAGCTGTGACTGTAAATGCTCACACGAGCTGTAATTATAATTGCTCACACGAGCTATGATATGGGTCTGCTCACAGGAGCTATGGGTTGGGATTTTAGGCTACACAATGTTGCTCACACAAGCTATGGAGAATCCGCAACAAATGCACGACCTCAGCCATCGGTAGGACATCCAAGACCAACACTCGAAACGATAAATAACCCCTAATGACATGTCATATGTATCCTAAGCATTCACAAGGTTCATACGGGCCATGTTTCATATCTATATCATTTAATCATATACACATGATTTCATTTATGTAGTTTCCCATCTTCAAACATAACTTTTAACTTAATTATCGTTGCAATTTAATCCATTTCATTATGTACCATTTATCAAGCAAATGAACTCAATCACAACATATGTAAATAGGTATTAAATCACAAAAATAATAATTAATTATTTTTAATTTAATTTTACGAACTTACTTAAACCAATTCTGCAGCAAACATGACTCTAAGGGCTAAACAACAACTTTTCCTTTTCCGCGTTTGACTATCGATCGATCTGTTTCTTGATCTATATAATAATTTAATTCAATCATTCAATTCAATTATTTTTAAATACTAAAATTCACATGTTTGACCTTTTTATCAATGTTTTACACTTTTACCCTAAACTTTTACCTTTTATTCAATTTAGTCCTTAAACCCGAAACTTTCAAATCTATCACAATTAAACCAATTTCATACTAGCTGTATTTTTTCCTATGCAATTACAGCCCATATTCATTAAAATATCACAAAAATTCCATGCCAAGTTTATTATTTTATCAATTTAGTCCTTAAACTTAAAACAAACCAAAATCACTTTACAAAATAGTCCTATTTAACTAGCAAGCTTAATAATTTATCATCAAACTTCAAAAATATCACAAATTCATCAATGGAATAACTCAGAACATTTGAAAATTTCACAAATTAGTCATTGGTTGCTAGATTAAGCTACAACAATCTCAAAAACATAAAAATTACGAGAAACGGAATTCAAACGGACTTATATGCATAAGTTCAAGCTTGGCCAAACCTTTAACTCAACAATGGCTTTTTTTCATGTTTTTGTTTCGGTTTAAAAGAAGAGAAGAAGAATATGAATTACCAAATGTCATGTTTTTTCTTTTAATTAACTTATTATTTTAACATTTTAATATAAAATTAATATTTAATTAATTTATTTCTACACCAAATTGTCCACTATGATATAATTATGGTTAAATTACCATATAAAGCCCTTTAAAAATGTTTCTATGCTTATTTAACTAATTTTAATCAATAACGATTAAGTTTTACGACTTTTACGATTTAATCTTTTTTCTTTAATTAACAATCCAAACGTCAATATTTCTAAATCAAATTTCACTACAATTGGAGATACTAGCCAATTTCCACCTTCAAGTTGCTATTGAAAATACTAAGTGCATATGGCTCAGGGAGATGCCACTGATTCAAGAGACTGACAAATACATCATGATATTGTTCAACAGTACCTAGTTGTTTCAAGGTGACCAAATCAACCATTGGATCCCAGAATAGACTAAATCCAAACTTGTCTTGCAAACTCCTAGCATAACAAGGCCAGTTTAACATGTGCAGGCCACCATTCCTTTGAGAATAGAAATGGTGTCAATCCAATGCCCTTCTCTCCAAATAGAGCATTACCATGCGGATCTTAGCATCATCTTGGGTACCCTCTGCCTCAAAAAACTGCTCAAGTTTAGACCACCAGCCACGAAAATCCGTGCCATCGAACCTGGGATAATCGAGCTTATGGAATTTGCTACAACCATCCAATGAACTAGAACGAGGTTGCAAATGGACACTACCCAACTCTGGAAGAGAATGAGTGCCCACAGTAGCATGAACTTGACCACTTGTGGAAACCTCTATAGGATGTTTAGGAGCAAATCCAGGAAGAGGCCCTCCTCTCAAAATGCCTTTTCCCTTGACTGTTGCATTGGTAGGAGCAGGACTGGAGTGCCCCAAGTACTGACCAAACAAAGAGTTAAGCTTAGAACGTAACTCCCCTTTGGATTCATCCTTAAAGTCCTGGAATATGGTCTCCAGCTTGGCATCCCATCATGCCAGTTCATCCTAGATTTTAGAAACCTCCTGTTGCAACACATAACCTCCATCTACAACTGAGTGGTAACTCCACTGCCAACCATAGGAATCGTAATAGCTTTGATACTTTTTATGCAAGTGGAAAAATGTAAGAGAAAAAAATGACAAAACAGGGAGAAGAAAGAGAGAAGGAATCAAGAGGAAAAAAGAATACCGATACTGCGCTTAACAAATTCGGTAGTTGTTCCTGGTTACAATCATGTGCTTAAAGAGGAAAAGAAAATAACCATTGGAAGCTAGTTGGCCCCCTTACAACTAAAGTCGTTAACCCTTATGCGCACCGTTTCATTTAATCTCCCCCTATCCGTACCGTTTAACTGACATAATTCGCTTCATTTTGCATTAGTGTTTTTACCGTTTACTAAACTTTGTTTTATCTCCCTAATTTAAGTTTTACCCCATAACAAGGGGTAATTGAAAGAAGAAGGGTAAGAAATGATGAGTTGGTAAAAATATGACATTATATTATTAAATGAGATCATTGGTAAAAAGATCTACTTAATAATTTTTCTCTTAACAGATTAATAATTTATAATCATTTGAATAATTATTTTTTTGTCGTTACTAAATCCACGATTAGAATGTAGCCATTTTTTTTTATTTTAATTATGACTTTACAGAGAAAAAAAAATCTTAATTTCAGATATGGAGACTAGAGTTTTATATTTGTTATAGGTCTACTCTTAGATTAAGTCTAAATTCAATTAAGCGTGATTTCTTATATGGAAAGGAGTTAGACATAATTAATTCTTCGAAAATTAGGAAGGTAATAAAATTTAATAATTAGGTATTGTACAGGCAGATTTCTAAGAATTTTCAGAAAAAAACAAAATTAAATATAAATACAATTAAAACATATAAAGTAAAAGATCTAGAAAATTCTTCTTAAAAGGAAAAAAAATCTCTACTTAGCTTTTATCACTAATCCAAATAACCCTGCCATTAAAGGACAGATACACTACCAAAATAAAAATTTCCCAAAAATGTATTGCATATAAATTAGGAGTCCCTAATCAAAGAACAATTAGCCATACCCCCTTTAATCAAATATTATTGGCCTCATCCTCGAAAACCAATGGAGAGTACTGAAGCAGTGCAAGTGATAATGGTGACCTTATCCATGCAAGGTCACATGAACCCCATGCTGAAGCTCGCCAAAGTGCTTGTATCAAAGGGGGTACATGTCACCCTTGCCACCAATGATGTTGCACGTAAGCGCATGTTGGACTCCAAAATCTCCACTAACTTTACCACCATTAACAGCACTGGTCGACTCAGCCTAGAGTTCTTCTCTGATGGTCTTAGCCATGAGTTTGATCGCGAGAAGGATAGTGGAACCTTTCTTGCTTCACTCAAGGCCAACGGACCCAAAAATCTCTCAAATCTCATTACTGATCTCAAAGCTAATGGCAATCAAATCTCATGCCTTATTACCAACCCTTTTATCCCATGGGTGCCTGGGGTTGCCATCGAACATGGGATCCCTTGTGGTGTACTTTGGATCCAATCTGCAACTGTTTTCGCCATTTACTATCATTTTATTAAGGAGCCAGACTTGTTTCCTAACTTGGAAAACCCCAATGGGATTTTAGAGTTGCCTGGAATTCCAGGGCTCACAGTGGGAGATCTTCCAACCTTTATGCTTCCTTGTAGTCCTTCTCACTTCCGGCTATTGGTTACCGAATTCATTTCAATTTTGGATAAGGTAAAATGGGTTCTAGGCAACTCAGTTCATGAGCTTGAAGAGGAGACAGTGAACTCCTTGGAGGCTGTTAAACCGATTTATTCTATTGGACCATTGGTGTCACCTAGTCTTCTAGGAAAGGAAGAAACCATTGAAGGAAGTGTTGACATGTGGAGGGCTGCAGATTCTTGCATTGAATGGCTTAACAAGCAGCGACCATCCTCGGTGATATACATTTCATTTGGTAGCATCATTATGTCATCAAAGCAGCAAATTCAAAGTATTGCCACCGCATTGAAGAACATCAAAAGGCCATTCCTTTGGGTTATCAAAGCATCGGAGACGAGAAAAGACGAATTCCCAAGGGGTTTTTTGGAAGAGACCACGAAGGATAAGTCGGGTCTTATTGTTTCATGGTGCCCTCAAGAGAAAGTATTAATGAACCAAGCACTGGCTTGTTTCGTGACACATTGTGGATGGAATTCGACCCTGGAAACTGTGGTGGCTGGTGTGCCTGTTGTTGCCTATCCAGAGTGGACGGATCAGCCGACGAATTCGAAGCTCTTGGTTGATGTTTTCAAGGTTGGGGTGAGGATGAGCAATTGTGAAGATGAAAGATTAAGCGTAGAAGAGGTTGAAAGGTGTATTATGGAGGTGATTGATGGACCAAGAGCAGGAGAGATGAAGAGAAGGGCAGTGGAGTTGAAAAATGCTGCTAAGAACGCATTGGAAGAAGGTGGTTCATCCAATCGGAACATTGATAAATTTATCGCTGAAATCAGCGGCCAACCATCCAGCAATAACGTTTAATTCATGATTCAGCCCAAGGTTTGATGCTACAATTTCTAGAGAAGGGTCAGAAATTGGATTGATAATTTATCCTCACATTTAAATTTTTATGAAGGCATGGGTTATTTAAATTTTGATTCATCTCCAACATAAAAAGGGGGTGAAGGACTAAATTTATATGAATATTTTGATGTGGTATAATCTTCTCCAACTTTTACATATTAATCTTAATATAAATATCACTAGAAGTTTCATGTTATTGAATTTTTATAATTTTTTTTTTAAAGGAAAAGAAATAAAATTTCTCGAGAGTTTCACTCTAATTTATCTACTTAATAAATTTTGAAGAAACTAAAAACTTTTAAAATAATAATAATTAGTATGGTTTTCGTCAATCAATCGGGTTAGATTAATTAATTTTTTAATAAATTTATAGAGTTAAAGTTCTAATTTTTTTTTCGTACATATCAAATTTAATTTCAATACCTTTATCTTCAAAACTTTAGTATATTTACTTTTCAGATATAAATTTAGATCTAGTTGTTAATACTATTAAAATTGTTTTGTTAAATTCACTAGTGACCTATGAAATTTAAATAAAAAAAAACAATACTCACTTGATAGTTGTTGAAACTATTTTTTTGAAAGTCGACTTTTTATTTGAAAAAAATAAAAATGGGAGTCACCACCAATCATTTTTTTTATGAGGTGTGTTCGGGTCACCTCGTAATTTGATCGTTTTAATAAACGGTTTGATTTACTAAAACAATGATTTTTGGTCTATAAACTTCGAGAAATGAGTTTGGGAGTCGATTACGCACGAGGAAGGATTAGCACCCTCGTAACACCCAAAATTGGTACCTAGTTGATTAATAAATGTATTAGTGTCGAAAGTTGAAAACTTGAAAAGAGTTTAAAATACAATCCCTCTTTGTATTAATGTTATTTTTACTTAAAAATTGCTTGAATAAATCGAAACGTATGTTAAACACCCTCTCATCTCGAGGTAACAAAATGTCACATCCCGTAAGTTAGGACACAACACCTTGAATCTTTGAGAATAAGCTTGCCTTTTATTTTTTTTATTTAAATCTCATGTATTTTAATTTTAAAAGGATATTCGGTCATTTAGGTTCAACGAGAAAATCGAAACCCCGTAAGTTAGGGTACGACTTCTCAAATCTCCAAATACGAAACATTGCCTATTTTTAAATTTTCCTTTTTGAAAAATAACAAGAGTAATATTTAAAAAAATGGGTATTTATCTTATTTAAGATATAGTATAAAAACAACTAATTATGTCTAAATATAATGCATGATGTAGTGATGATGAATCAATATAAAATGACTATATACATAGAATATTGGAATGATAAAATATAAATAAATAAGGGTATACTTTAATAATAATATCATAATCTAAATAAATAGATAAAGTAGCGTAAAACAAAATAAACGAAAAAAAAAAACATAATTGAAAAGACACAACTCAAAAATACCAAAATAATAAAAGGGAATAATAAAATAACACATAAAGGAAATAAAAGAAAAGAAAAGAAAATGAGATGACAATATAATAATATGTACAAATATAAACAACATGAGTTTTAAAAATAAAAAAAGCAAGGCAATAATAATAGATAGATAAATAAACAAATAATAATAAGATTAAAAAATCCATGAAAAAGCTGAAATTAAATAAAGGACTTAATTGGAATTAAAATGAAGTTAAAGGGATAAACTATAAATAATAAAATAATTAAAATAGAAACAAGGATTAAAATGAAACGCGCGAAAAGAAATGGGGATTAAACATGAAATTATATCGAATACTTTAAACACAGCGTTCCATATGGACTAAAATGAAATAAAAATAAAATTATAGGGTATAAATTAAAAAAACAAAAAGGACTGGATTAAAAACATTTTAAAAGCGAAAGGGTCAGGACCACAAATAACCCATTGGACGCGAAAACACGCGAATCTTGGCTGTTTTTGGGTCGGGTCTCCGGGTTGGCAAAACGACACCGTTTCAGGTGTTCACCTTCTAAAATGATCCAAGGACCAAATTGAAACAAAGGTAGAAATAAGTGACAAGAAAAAAGAGATAGGACCAGATCAAAATAAGCCTCAAAAGCGGTAGGACCTATCGCGCAAATATCTCCTCCAGTAAAAACAAGCGGATCCTAGGGGAAGGATCGGATCGGACGCGGGTCGCGTCAAAACAACGTCGTTTTGGCGTCGGAACTTGAATCCCAAAACGACACAGTTTCGCATGGGTATATAAGTTTAAGTTTAACAACAACAAAAAAAAATCATTTCAGCCCTTTGTTTTCAAAAAACACTGAAAGCCTCTTTTTTTTCGCTCAAACAAACCCAACTCCGGCCTGGCTCCGGCAAACCCCCGCCGCGACGGCCACCAGTCGCCGACGACGGGCTCCGCCATCCCCGGTGGTCGAAAAATGCCAAAAAAAAACCCTTTTGTATTTTTCGTGTAGAACTCTTTTTTGGACTTGAAATCACCAAAAAAAATAAAGCCAAAATAAAAAAACGACAAAAACCCCTCGACTCCCGCCGTCCTCCATCGCGGCCTTTGGCCGAATCCCAAGGGATCCGATGGCCTCGCGGACTAACGGTGGCTCCAACGATGAAACAACAGGTGAAAAAGTTCCCTTTTTATGTTTTTATTATTTTTTATTTATTTATTTCGAAAAGAAAAAAAATAAAAATGAAGATGCAACACCTTTTAATATTTGAATCGATTTTAAAATCTTTGTTTTTGTGTATATTTCTCTGTATATTTCTTCCTGTTCTCTTAAAAAAAATACCAGATAAAAAATGAAGCAAATTACCTTTGAAGTTTTTTTTTCTGTTTTTTTATTACTCTAGTGTGTGTGTTGGAAACACGAAAATATACACACTTTTTCATTCCTTTTTTGACTCAAATTCATGCAGTTTCGGTAAAATTATTGTCAAAAAATATATAATTATTATAAAATAATTATTTTGTACTTAAATTATTAACATAATGAATTTTAATTAATTTTATAATAATTTTTTATTAATTTTGATCATTTTTGACAGATTCGCACAAAGGGCGAAAATTGGTTCGGCAGACACTGCTAGAAGTGCAAAATCGAGAAGCGATTTTTGAAGCATCGAGACGAATGAATTTTTCAGCTAAAGACGGTCCAAATTATGTGTATTAATTCATAATATAATTAATTTAATTTTAATCCAATTTAATTTGGGTTAAATAAATTGTTATTAATTACTTATGAAAAGTGGCCCACTTGAGCAGAACCGAGAAAACCAAACCAACCAAGCTATGGGCAGCCCAAAACCGTCCAGCATGCTGACCCAATCAGCTTGCTTGGCTGATTAATTGGCTTGCAAAAAGGCCCTTGAAGACTTCGTCTAACTGCAAACAAACCCCTCCTCTTTTAGTGCCTTTCTAGATTTGCCCCAGCCTTAATATAGCAAGTTTGGAAGCTTCAAACTTGCCACATGTGTGGCCGGCCATGGGAGGGCTCTTTGGCTGCTGATTTTGGCTATTTTTAGCAGCCCTCTCACCGTATAAAAACCCCCATTGGCTGCTCATTTCAACACACCACAACATTCTCATTTCTTCTCTCCTCTCTCAACTTTCTCTCTTTATTTCCCATCCATTTTCCTTTGTCCTCTTTCCGATTTCACCTCTTGAAAAAGAGTCATTCATCCACCATTTGGAGCAGCACTCAAGGGTTCATAGAAGCCTAGGTTCGACAAGAACAAGTGAAGAAGGAAGAGTGGAGCAAACCAGTCAAGCCACGGAGAAACACCGAATTTGCTTCTTGTTCCTTATCCTTTTTAATTCTGTTTTTGTTATGATAAAAATGTCTTTGAATATTTGTGATGTTGATATGTTTAATTTAATTGATATGGCTTAAATTTGATTCGTGTTAGGTTGATTGCATTTCGTCTACTTAATTTATTAAAATTGTGTTTATGTTGTTATAGGCCTCGGTAAGATGTTTGATTAAGTAAAACCATGACTAAGTTATTCTTGCATTAAAATTGTAAGGTAACTAATGAATTAATTATTTAAACGGATTGAAATTGTAATTAATTGACACGATACTTAATCTGTGCATGTTTAATCATCTAAGGTAGCCGAGGGTTAAATTAGCAACGGTATCGAGAGATACAATTTCCTTGCATAACTTGCAAGATTATTGTGATTAAACTGTTTCAAGGTAGGAATACATTGTTACCTTACTTAATTTTTTATGTGCTTATGAGATTGAATTAATTGTTTGAATTGACATAGAGATATGTACAAGAGATTATTTTGATTTCATAAGTATGTATGTGCATTAATATATTTGTCTACTAAAATTTGTTTAATCGGTTGAATTGACATAGAGATATAGTCAAGAGATGAATGGATTTTGGTAGGTAAGTATGTTCATAAGTTAGCAAATTACCGAGTTGCCGTGAATTTATTCGTAACAACATAAACATGAGTTTAATAATTCTAAGTTAAGAAATGTAAATAACCTAGCGCAATTATGTCATCTTGATTAAAATCATCTTTTGAAATCGTGCATTAGAACTTTTATTTTATTTTTAATTTATTTTACGTTGTTAAAATCCTAGTTTTTAATCACCCTTTCAAATCAAAATATTTTTCTTCACCAAAGTGTTTTTAATTGCATTCATAAATAATTCTTTTCACGGTCCCTATGGATACGATAACTTGACATTTACTTGTCACTTTATTACTTGTTACGATTGTTTACACTTGCACATTTTCATTGTTCCATGCGTAAAGAAAAATATATGGTAGCTATTATGGCTTTTATAGTCGAACTACAACACTATCCGTTACTATTCTTTTGTTTTTTCTTTGTTGTTTCTACTGCTTTGCATGTTTGCGCTTTGCATGGTGGTGGTGGCAGAGGGGTGTCAGACGGCACTCCTGTCGACGTGGAGAAGCGGCGCAATGAAGGCTAGGGTTTCTTTTGTTTTACTGAAAATGTTTAGGTTTTGGGCCATTCGAGCAATTAGGGTTTCAATTTTTTTTGGGCTTTGTAATTTAGATAATAGGTTTTGTTTATTTTTATTTCCATTTGTTTTTTGTTTGGGCTGAATGGTTTGGTTTGTTTAGGCCCAAGCTAAATTGGCCTGTTACAGCTGTCCCTCTTTGCTCATTTTCGTGTACGGGAATAGAGTAAAGACTTTAAAAAGGCAAATTTTGTCTGGTCTTGCCGAATCTTGACTTCCTTGGTGCTTTTCTTTTCCAAGTGGCTTCATCTTATCCCGCCGCAACTTCAGGGATATAGGAATTGTAGTTCCAATCTACTCCGCTGCAACTTCAGGGAGATAAGATTTGTAGTTTGTAGCTTTAGTCTATTCCACTGCAATTTTAGGGAGATAAAACTTGCTATGGTAGATTTAATCTGACCTACTGCAACTTCAGAGGTATAGGACTTGTCGCTTCAATCTGCTCCACTGTAACTTCAGGGAGATAAGATTTGTAACTTCAACCTGCTCCACTGCAACTTCAGGGAGATAAGGTTTATAGCTTTAATCTGCTCTACTGCAACTTTAGAGAGATAATATTTTCTATCTTCAATCTGCTCCGTTGCAACTTCAGGGAGATAAGATTTATAGCTTTAATCTGCTCTATTGCAACTTCAGAGAGATAAGATTTTCTATCTTCAATCTGCTCCACTACAACTTTAGGGAGATAAGATTTGTAACTTCAACCTAGTCCACTGCAACTTTAGGGAGATAAGGTTTATAGCTTTAATCTGCTCTACTGCAACTTCAGAGAGACAAGATTTTCTATCTTAAATCTGCTCCACTGCAACTTCAAGGAGATAAGATTTGTAATTTCAACCTTCTCCACTGCAACTTCAGGGAGATAAGGTTTATAGCTTTAATATGCTCTACTGCAACTTCAGAGAGACAAGATTTTCTATCTTCAATCTGCTCCACTGCAACTTCAGGGAGATAAGATTTGTGGCTTTAATCTGCTCCACTGCAACTTCAGGGAGATAAGGTTTATAGCTTTAACCTGCTCTACTGCAACTTCAGAGAGACAAGATTTTCTATCTTAAATCTGCTCCACTGCAACTTCTAGGAGATAAGATTTGTAATTTCAATCTTCTCCACTGCAACTTCAGGGAGATAAGGTTTATAGCTTTAATATGCTCTATTGCAACTTCAGAGAGACAAGATTTGTTATCTTCAATCTGCTCCATTGCAACTTCAGGGAGATAAGATTTGTGGCTTTAATCTGCTCCACTGCAACTTCAGGGAGATAAGGTTTATAGCTTTAATCTGCTCTACTACAACTTCAGAGAGACAATATTTTCTATCTTCAATCTGCTTCACTGCAACTTTAGGGAGATAAGATTTGTGGCTTTAATCTACCCCACTGCAACTTTAGGGAGATAAGATCCGCCACGATAATTTAAATCCGTCCTACTGTAACTTTAAGGGTATAAGATTTATGGTTTCACTGATCTGTTACACCGTTCTCTGGGGAACATGACCTGTAAAATCCATTTCATGGGCCTATCTTTATGCTGAGTGATTAGGATGTTATGATCAGAATGAATCATATGCTCCTAACTAGATGTGTATGAATGATGTTTGCATGAATGCAGAATGTCATTTTTTTTAGAATGATCCCCTTTTAATGCTTAGGTTGACATTGCTTGTCGTTCATCAAGGTTCTATCACTAACGCATTACCCTACCTTTTTGTTCAGCTGGTATCTTTGATAGAAAACCCGAAGAAATAATCACAATTTAAACTATTCGTTCCCAAACATTTCCAACTCCTAAATTTGGTTAGTTCTGACCAGTGATTTGTTTCAGGTCCTTGTACTATTTAAAACCTTTCAGAGCAATATGCAGAAATCCTTTTCTGAAAAATATAAATGTCAGTAATGACAATATATATCGCAAAGAAAAGAGAAATAAAATAAAGAACACACATATTTTACGTGGAAACCCTTTCGGGAAAAAACCACGGGCAGAGGAGAAGAAAAATTCACTATGTCGAATTCGAACGAATTACAAGAGGAATAGACTATGTCTATTTATAGGCTTGTAAAACCTAATTCTAATCAAAGTAAAAATATATTATGCTAATAAATGCTAAATATATTATACTCATAAATACTAAATCTTCTAGAAAGAAGATATATTTTGTTTAACTTGACTTGCAAGCAATATCTTAGAATTTGGGTCACACAACTCTAACAATCTCCACCTTGACACGAATTCTTAACAAACAAGTTCTTCATCGCGAACTCTCAACGAACAAGTTCTCCACCTCTTCCATAAAACCCCTTAAGGGTTTAACTTCAACAATGAACACCAACCAAATCTACGCAATGCTCAAACTTGGTTATAGGAAGTGACTTAGTCATCATATCTGCAGGATTTTCATGAGTACTAATTTTGCTCACAACAATATCACCACGAGCAATAATATCACGAAAAAATGATACCGAACATCAATGTGTTTTGTTCTCTCATGAAACATTTGATCTTTTGTAAGGAAGATAGCACTCTGACTGTCACAAAATACTGTGATGATTTAAAGTATTTATTGAGCTCACTAAAGAGTCCATTCAACCAAATAGCTTCTTTACAAGCCTCATTAAGCGCCATGTACTCAGCTTCAGTGGTAGACAAAGCGACTGTAGTTTGCAATGTAGCTTTCCAACTGATTGCACAACCTCTGATTGTAAAGACATAACCAGTGAGAGATCTTCTTCTATCAAGGTCTCCAGCAAAATCAGCATCAACATACCCAATGACTCCATCTCTAGTTCTTCCAAACTGTAAGCAAACATTAGTAGTACCTCGTAAGTATCTTGAAATCCATCAATCGCTTTCCAATGTTCTTTATCGGGATTCGCCATGTATCCGCTAAATCGCACCGATCGCATATGATAAATGACGTGAACAAACCATAGCATACATGAGAGATCCCATAGCACTAGAGTATGGAACATGTGACATGTACTCAATCTCATCATCCGATTGTGGAGACAAAGCCGATGAAAGTCCGAAATGGGTCGCTAAAGGAGTACTTGACAGCTTAGCACTCGCATATTGAACTCGCAATGAACTTTCTCAATGTACCCTTCCGACTTAGGTACAATTTACTTGCTTTTCTATCTCTCGAGAATCTCCATACCAAGTATCTTCTTTGCTGGTCCCAAATCTTTCATCTCAAATTCTTCACTTAGTTGAGTTTTGACCTTTCTTATCTCTCATTTATCTTTTGTTGCTATCAACATGTCATCAACATAAAGAAGTAGATACACAAAAGAACCATCCCTGTTTTTCTTAAAGTAAACACAGCTGTCAAAAATACTTCTTTTAAAATAATGAGAAGTCATAAAGGAATCAAACCTCTTGTACCACTGTCTTGGTGACTGTTTCAAATCGTAAAGGGACTTTTTCAGCAAGCAAACATAGTCCTCTGTTTTTGAGACTATAAAACCCTCTGGTTGTTGCAGGTAAATATTTTCCTCAAGTTCTCCATGCAAAAATACAGTTTTTACATCTAACTGCTCAAGCTCCAAATCATGCATAGCCACAATACCAAGCAAAGCTCGAATCGAACTATGCTTCACAACTGGGGAGAACACATCTGTGAAGTCCACTCCTAGAATTTGACTGTAACCCTTTGCAACAAGCCTTGCTTTATATCTGGGTTCTTCAACTCCTGGAGTCCCTTCTTTCTTTTTAAACACCCATTTATAGCGAACAACCTTTTTACCTTTAGGAAGTTTCACAAGATCCCATGTTCTGTTTTTGTGGAGTGATTCCATCTCCTCTTGCATAGCAAACATCCAATTTTCTCGAGTCTTCACAACTAATCGCCTCGTAATAATTAGACGGCTATTGGTTTGCATCTATATCTTCAGCCACATTTAAAGCATAAGCAACTAGATCAGCCTCAGCATACTTCTTTGGAGGCTTAATTTCTCTTCTAGTTCTATTTTTGGCGATAGAGTATTATGGTGAAGAAGCAACTCTATTCTCAATTTTTGTAATTGGCTTGAGAGTCGACTCAGTATTAACTGATGCTCCACCCGCTTTTGATTTTCTTTATTAGAAGAGTCTTTAAGAGATAAGTTAGGTAGCATAGCAGTTTCATCAAAAATAACATCTCTGCTAATCAAAACTTTTCTATTTTCAGGACACCATAACTTATACCCTTTTACACCAGCTTTATAACTAAGAAAAACACATTTAATGGATCTCGGTTCCAATTTTCTATTATCAACATGAGCATACGCAGGACACTCAAATATCTTTAAATCGTAATAATTAGCGGGATTACTGCACCATACCTCTTGTGGAGTCTTTTTCTCAATGGCAATGGATGGAGATCGGTTGATCAAAAAACATGCAATAGAGGCTACTTCGGCCCAAAATGACTTTGGTAAGTTGGCATTTGACAACATACATCGAACCTTCTCCATGATCGTTCTGTTCATTCGTTCTGCAACGCCGTTTTGCTGTGGAGTATGACGAACTGTCAAGTGTCTCACGATCCCTTCTTACTTGCATAGTTTATTAAACTCATTTGAACAAAACTCTAAGCCATTGTCTGTGCGGAGGTATTTTATTTGTTTTCCCGTCTATTTTTCAATCATAGTTTTCTAAGACTTAAATGCGGAAAACACATCACTTTTCTGCTTCAAGAAGAATGCCCAAACTTTTCTGGAAAAATCATCAATAAAAGTTAGCATATAATTAGCTCCACCTCTCGAAGGCACTCTTGATGGCCCCCACAGATCAGAATGAATATACTCCAACGTTCCCTTCGTGTTATGGATTCCTCTGGTGAATCGATCTCTCTTTGCTTTCCAAAAATGCGATGCTCATCACGAACTTGATTTTGCAAATTCCTTACCCATCAAGAAGTCCTCTTTTGCTCAATTCTCGCCATGCCATTCTCACTCATATGCCCTAGGCGCATATGCCAAAGTTTAGTAATATCATCATCCGACAAGGAAGAGGAAGCGGCAATTTGCATCACCAATAACAGTAGAACCCCGCAAAACATATAACTTGGCGCCTCTTTTCGCCTTTTTTCATCACAACGAGGAACCTTTGGAAATCTTTAAAATCCCACTTTCACTTTGTGTATTTGTACCCTTTTGAATCAAGAGTACTTAACGAAATTAAATTTCTCTTCAATTCGGAACATGTCGACGTCGCTAAGTATTCGACAACTCCATCAAACATCTTAACTTTAATTGTTCTAACACCGCGATTTTACACGAAGCATTATTTCCCATCAAAACAACACCTTCAGACACTGTTTCGTAAGTTGTAAACCAATCCCGATTGGGACTTATGTGAATGGTGCAGCCTGAATCAAGTATCCACTCCTCGCTCACTTTAGAATTGTTGACAGAAATGACTAGAAGTTCACCATCGCTGTAGTCTTCTACAACATCAACTTCACCAGAATTTTCTGGTTGTTTTCCCTTTTGATTCGTAGCCTCCCTTTTAATCTTGTTCTGTAGCTTATAGCACTCAGATTTAATGTGCCCTTTCTTCTTGCAGGAGTTGCAAGTTTTACCTTTGTTTGAATACTTCGATCTACCCTTAGATTTACCGCGAGGATTCCGTTCCTGTGTCCTTCCACGATCATCATCAGCATTCTGATCTTGTCTCCCATGAATAATGAGACCTTCTCCCTGAGAGTCGGGTTTAACCACAAGATGCTTCATCTTATCATACGAGGTCAAAGAATCATAAACCTCGTCAACTGTGAGAGACTCACAGCTATATAAAATCGTGTCTCTGAAGGTTGAATAAGACGGGGGCAACGAACAAAGTAGAATCAACCCTAGATCTTCCTTATCATACTGAACCTCTATTGCCTCCAAGTTTGAGAGAATTTCTTTAAACACTGTTAAATGTTCGTGCACAGATGCACCTTCCTCCAAACGATGAGCATAAAGACGCGTTGCTTCATATGCAACTTGCTTTGGTTAGAGTTTTACGACATACATATTTGTTCTAGCCTCTTCCATAATGCAATGGCGGTCTTCTCCTTCATCACATCCTGCAAAATTTCGTTAGACAAATGCAGATGTAACTGTGTTAATGCCTTTCGATCCTTGCACTTCTTCTCTTCCTCCGTCAATGTCGAAGGCATCTTATCTACCCCTAGCAGGGCTTCCTCTAAATTCATCTGTGCAAGAACTGCCTGCATATTTATCTGCCACAACGCGAATCTGGTGTTGCGATCCAATAGCAGAATTTTATACTTTAAAGACGCCATTACCGTGATCGAGATGAAAAACCCAGACGCTCTGATACCAATTTGTGAAAAATATAAATGTCGGTAATGACAATATATATTGCAAAGAAAAGATAAATAAAATAAAGAACACACAGATTTTACGTGGAAACCCTTTCGGGAAAAAACCACGGGCAGAGGAAAAGAAAAATTCACTATGTCGAATTCGAACGAATTACAAGAGGAATATACTATGTCTATTTATAGGCTTGTAAAACCTAATTCTAATCAAAGTAAAAATATATTATGCTAATAAATGCTAAATATATTATACTCATAAATACTAAATCTTCTAGAAAGAAGATATATTTTATTTAACTTGACTTGCAAGCAATATCTTAGAATTTGGGTCACACAACTCTAACACCTTTTACTTGAAAATTATTTGTCCATTAATCGTTATTTCAATGAAAAATGCTTGAAAAATATTGTAACAATGGACAAGGTTGAAATTTATTGGGAGCAGCGCTCTAAATAAATAGATTAATCAAAGATAGCAAACGTTGCTAAAATACAAAAATGAGTAAGATGAAAGTAGGTGCCCCAAATACCGCAGCATGAGCTTCTCTGCACAAACTTCTTGAGGACCATTTTGAGCCTGATATGTGTTTAGGAGATCTAGAGTACTTTGTTGATACCTCAAGGTGTAACATTTCTCCTCATTGTTATTTCTGAGAGGATGAGACTACCACATGCCCCATCTTCGATCAAAATTTGAGTTACCGCTTCTTGGGTTTTCAACTCAAAACCCCTTTGGTCTCAAGGCGCCCTTTGCGAGTTTTCGCCCTAGCCTCTCCATTTTTTTTTCAAGTGAAATATTTCTTAACTGAGTCTGAATTCACAAGATTAGGTAGGTTCTTGCCATCCATCTCGGTCAAAATCAGCGCTCATCCAGAAAAGACCTTCTTTACCACATAAGGTCCCTCCTAGTTTGGCATCCAATTTCCTCTAAAGTCCTTTTGCATGGGAATGATCTTTTTCAATACCAGGTCCCCCCTCATGAAATTCTCTGGGGCGTACCTTTTTGTCCTAAGCTTGTATCATTCGTTTTTGGTACATTTGACCATGACGGATAGCCCTTAGTCTCTTTTCTTTGATCAAGTTCAACTGATCATATCGAGACTGGATCCATTCTGCTTCATCTAACTTTAGTTCTGACAAAACTCAGAGGGAAGGAATCTCGACTTTAATGGGCAAAACCGCTTCCATTCCATAAACCAAAGAGAAAAGCGTTGTCCCGGTGAAGATTCTGACAGACGTTCGATAAGCATAGAGGGCAAATGGTAACTTTTCATGTCAATCTTTATAAGACGTTCGGTAGGCATAGAGGGCAAATGGTAACTTTTCATGCCAATCTTTAGAAGTCTCAGTCATTTTCCCCACGATTTTCTTAATGTTCTTATTGTTTGCCTCCACCGCACCATTTATTTTTGGGCGATACGGTAACGAGTTGTGATGTTTGATCTTAAATTGACTACAGACCTCCGCTATCGTGCTGTTGTTCAAATTTAATGCATTGTCAGATATAATACTTTCTGGCATCCCATACCAATATATGATCTCTTTTTTCAAGAATTTGCTGACTGCCGACTTTGTAACGTTGGCATATGAATTGGCCTTTACCCACTTGGTAAAGTAATCAATGACTATGAAGATGAATCGATGCCCATTAGAAGCTTTTGGTGAGATCGGCCCAATGACATCCATGCTCCACATAGAGAAAGGCCATGGGAAAGTCATAACATGAAGAGGTAAATGAGGCACATGAATTTTGTCTCCACAAATTTGACACTTATGGCATCTCTTGGCATAACTGATACAATCCCCTTCCATAGTGGATCAATAATATCTGAATCTCATGATTTGCCTGGCCATTGTAAAACCATTAGCATGTGTTCCGCAGACACCCTCATGGACTTCTTCCAAGATTTTTTTTAGCCTCAACAGCGTCGACACATCTTAGTAGCACCTGATCCTTTCTTATTTTATATAGGATCTCCCCATCCAAGATATAGTCACTGGCCAGTCTTCTCAACATCCTTTTATCATTCTCAGTTGCTTGGTCAAGGTATTCACGATTCTTCACATATCACAGTATATCGTGGTACTAAAGGTGATCGTCCTTTTCTTCTTCCTCAATGTTGTAACAATGAGCTGGAGCCTCATAAATACTCATCTGGATAGGTTTTACATCTTCTTGTTTGTTCACTTTGATCATGAAAGCTAAAGTAGCTAAGGCATCAGCCATCTGGTTTTCATCTCGCGGGAGGTAGCAGAAGGTAATGTCATCAAACTCCTCAATTAACTCAAGAACCAACCTTCGATAATTAATCAATTTGGGGTCTTTCATCTCCCATTCACCTTTGAGTTGATAGATCACTAATACAAAATCCCCATATATCTCTAGTACTTTGAACTTGTGTTTTATGGCTGCACGGACACCCATAATGCATGCTTCGTATTCTCCCGTATTGTTCGTGCAATCAAAATCTAATTTACTAGTAAAAGGATAATGATCTCCGTTTGGGGATATCAAGACTGCCCTGATTCCGTTACCCACAGCGTTTTAAGCTCCGTCAAAATTTAGTTTCCAAGGATGTTCTTCTTGAGCGCTTTCTTCAGTAGTCGCAACATACATTAGATCTTCATTTGGGAAATCAAAATTTAAATGCTCGTAATCTTCTAAAGCTCTACTAGCTAGAAAATCTACTATTGCACTCCATTTTATTGCCTTCTGGTTTACATAGACTATATCAAATTCGGAAAGTAGAATTTTCCATTGGGCCATCCTTCAATTCAAAGCAATCAACTCCATCATGTATTTTAGAGGGTCCATTTTTTAGATAAGCCAAGTTGTGTGGTACAACATGTACTGTCTCAGTCTTCGGGTTATCCAGATCAAGGCGCAACACAACTTCTCGATTAGCGAATATCTTGTCTCACATTCAGTGATTTTTTTACTGAGATAGTATATCGCTCTTTCTTTTATTCCTAACTCATCATGTTGACCAAGCACGCATCCCATAAAATTCTCGAAAACTGCCAAGTACAGTATCAGCAGCTTATCTGGACTAAATGGCATTAGTACTGGGGCATTGGACAGGTAATGTTTAACCTTGTCAAAAGTTTTCTGACACTCCTCATCCCTTACACCTGGATTGTGTTTCTTAAGGAGACGAAATATGGGATCGCATTTCTCGATTAATTGTGAAATGAACCGGGCGATATAATTTAGCCTCCCTAAGAAACCTCGAACTTGTTTTTGAGTACACGGTGGAGACAACTCCTGTATAGTCTTGAATTAATTCGGATCGATTTCAATCCCCTTTTCACTGACTACGAATCCTAGCAGTTTTCCTGACCTAGCCCCAAATGTACATTTTACTGGATTGAGCTTTAGCTGGAACTTTCTTAACCTCAAAAACATTTTCCTCAGGACTTGTATATGCTCTTCTTCTATTCGGGATTTTTCTATCATATCATCAACATAAACCTCAATTTTCTTGTTCATCATATCATGAAACAAGGTTACCATGGCTCTTTGATACGTTGCTCCCGTATTTTTTAGTTCGAGTGGCATCACTTTATAGCAGAATGTTCCCTACATGGTTACGAATGTGGTCGTTTCCATGTCTTCAGGATGCACCTTAATCTGATTGTATCCAGAGAAAACATCTATGAAGGAGAACAGTGTAACCTGTCGTGTTCTCCACTAAGGTGTCGATATGAGGCAACGAGAAATTATCTTTCGGGCTGGCCTTGTTTAAATCCCTGTAGTCCATACACATTTGTACCTTCCCATCTTTCTTAGGGACAGGGACTATGTTAGCTACCCACTTCGAATATTTAACCACTTGTAAAAAACCAGCGTCAAATTGCTTCTTTACATCTTCTTTTATTTTTAACAGGACGTCGGGTCTCATCATTCGAAGTTTCTATTGTACTGGCTTGTATTCTTCTTTTATAGGAAGCCGGTGTACCACAATATCAGTACTTAGACCAGGCATGTCTTGATACGACTATGTGAAGACATCTTTAAATTCTTGGAGTAACTCAATGAGGTCTCGCTTTGTCTCTACGGCGATGCAAGCTCCAATCTTCACCTCTTTCGTTTCTTGTCCATCTTCTAAGCTCACAATTTCTATTGACTCTTTGTGAGGTAGAATCTGTTTCTCCTCTTGTTCTACAATCCTTAACAAATCAAGAGATAGGTTACAATTTCGACCATCTTCAAAGTCTTGAGATTCATTTGGACACATATCTTGCTCAAAAGGAGACCCTGAGTCAGTGATAGCGTCGTTCATATCATTGATATCTGGAGACCTGTTATAAGAACGAAGGAAGACCCAAAGAATAAATGAATCTAAGAATAATTATGTGTGGTATGAGTATGAATGAAATAGAAGAAATAAAATAATATTTACCAAAATGAGACACAAAGATGCATTTTTTATTGAAATAAAAATATTGAACATATGCCTTTTTCACAAAAGGATTCTTATTGCTCCCAGACTTAGAGTAATAAGCGTGTTTTGAACATTACTCTGAATTAGTTCTAAAGATTACATAGATCTCTTTCGTAGTCCAATTGTTCAAAACACGTTCGGGGATATAAGGGCAAATGCCTGATGAGTTTTCCCCCACTCCTTCTTCGGATATAGCGTTGATGTTCAGATTTCCCAACATTTCTTCCATAGTTTCTTTCTTTGACATCTTCCGTTCAGGGTAAATGGTTCCTCTTGACACGAATGTTTTGGATATATGGGGAAAGGTCATCGATTCCTATTTGACATCTCCTCCACTCAGTCGCGCTCTTCTTCTTTCTTGTTTCTTCTCCAGCACCCTCCTCTTTTGCCTCGCATCTGGCCTGTATCCTAAGCCAAAGCGGTCTCGTTTGTCCCTCAGCATTGGTACATTAACCCTTCCTTGTAGGTATTTTCCGAGTCCTTTTTCGGGTAAGGCTCATTTCCCAACTGTCAGCTGCAGGCCCATCCTCGTAGCTTTGGATATTTTGGGCACTGGGATTTTGTTTCCTTCGACAATGAAGGTTACATTCACAAAATCAAAATGAAGATTCTATTGTCTCATCATCCACTCTTATGTATGGTGCGTCACTGGTTACGGATGTAATAATATCTTCTTCTGTGTTTATTATCACCAGTCGACCTTCTATCACCAACTTTAGCTTTTGGTGTAGTGATGATGGCACTGCCCCAACTGAGCGAATCTAAGGCCTCCCCAACAAGAAGTTATAAGAGGGCTTGATATCCATCACCAAGAAGTTTAGCTCATATGTGTTTGGACCAATTAAAAGAGGTATCTCAATCCTTCCCATCACCCTCCTTTCTGTACCATCGAATGCTCTCACTATGTTTTGGCATGTCTTCATGTGAGAGCTATCCACTAGTAATCTGTTTAGCGTGGATAGAGGCAAGACGTTCAGTGCAGAGCCATTGTCTATTAGCACCTCTGGCAATGTATATCCTTTACAACGGGTAGTGATATGTAGGGCCTTCGTGGATCCCATGCCCCCCGGAGGTATTGCATCACCATTGAAAAAGATGAAGTTGTCGGCACTTATATTGTTAACCAAGCGGTCCAGCTTGTTCACAGAGATATCATTAGCGGCATAAGTTTCACTCAGCACCTTCATCAACGCGTTACGAAGAGTCTCTGAGCTCAAGAGCAAGGCTAGTACCGATATGTGAGCTGGTTGTTTGTGTAGTTGTTCTACAACACTATACTCGCTATACTTTAAAAATTTCAGGAATTCTTTACCCTCGTTCTCAGTTACTGGTTTGTTAACTAGTAATTTAAACCTAGCCGTCTTTTTCTTCTTATGCTCAACTGCCGGGGTTTTTCCTTTAACAAGCTCAGTTCTTGTACTTGCAGGGTCATAACGCATCCCACTGCACATGTAAAAACCAATATCCTGGCCCTCTTCTGCAGTGCCAACCGAGTTCGCGTCTCTTAAAATCATCACGTTGTAGTCATAATTCCACAGAACCCTTTTACTATTCTTATTGGGAAAAGTCACGGGTTTCTAAATTATGACTCTCGACACAGCCTGTATTCTCGTTTCATTATTTCTCGATCGTGAAATAATCACCACCAGGTGATTGACCTTGTAGACCTTCTCTGTTGACCCTTCATCTGAGGCACAGACATCTCCTCCTTCTAAACCTTTGACATCTTCATAAAATTCAATTTCTTTGTTATCTATTAGATTTTGTACTAGGGCCCTGAACTCAACGCACTGTTGGATTTCATGACCCTCTTTAGCATGGAACTCACAGTAATTCCTCATCCTTTTGGGTTTCTCCTCTGAATTTTGCATGATTAATCATTCATCTATCATCTTTTTCCAAACCCATTTTAGTGGGGTTTTTACTTCCGCCACATCAATTTTGGTCCTTTTTCCTCCACTCTCAATTATCGTGTTATCTGAATGACTGGGTAACAGATTTCCTACCACATTGGGTCCCTATGGATCATTGAACTTTACGATCCCCATCTTGATGAACCTTTTGATCAAATTTTTAAATGTAATACAGTTTTCAATTGAGTGTCCCGCTATTTCCGCGTGGTACTCGCATTGAGCATTTGCATCATACCATTTTAGGAACGGAGGTTGCATGGGTTTCAAGTAGAACGGGGATACCACATGTGCATCAAATAAACTCTGATACAAATCCTTATATGTCATCGGAATGGGTGTGAACTAGAGTCTTTCTGTGTTTGGCCTCGAGTTAAATTCTTACCTTGAAGGGCTTTGTTGGTTAGTTGTTATGGTCATTGGTTGGCCCACAGTGACCGATTTTGAATAATTCTTGTTATACACACTTGCGGTGTTCACTTCATTTTCCTTCCTCTTCGGGGCTGATCTTTTGGCATTTCCCCCGCGTCTATTTTCCCACTTCTTATTTCATTTTCAATCATCTCACCGGACATTACTATATTTGAGAAGCTCTTTGTGGCGCTTCTCAACATATGATTAATGAACGGTGCTTTCAGAGTATTTCTAAAAAGCATTGTCGTTTTCTTCTCCAGAAGAGGTGGTTGGACTTGTGTTGCCACCTCTCTCCATCTCTGAGCATACTGCCTGAAGCTCTTACTTTGCTTTTTTTTTCATATTTTACAGCGTAATTCTATCGGGTGTTATGTCAGTCACATGATTGTATTGTTTCATGAAAGCATGTGCCAAATCTTTCCATAAGTCGATTTTAGTACGGTTCAACTGGTTGCACCACTTAGCAGCTGACCCGATCAGACTATCTTGGAAGCAGTGGATTAACAATTGGTTATTATTGACATATCCTATCATTCTTCTGAGAACATAGTGATGTGGGCTTCAGGATAACTAGTCCAATTATATTTTTTAAATTCTGGAGTTTTAAATTTTGGTGGGAGTACTAGATCTCGGACTAAGATTAGCTCTTTAGCATCAATCCCGCAGAGGTAGTCAGCAATCTCCATAGCCTTGAATTTCTCTTCCAACCACTTGTACCGGTCTTCTAGCTATTTCAGCAATTCAACTCTTGCTCTATCCATTTCAGCCATGTCATCCAAATCAGGCACAACTGGATTAGTCAGATTATCCCCGAGATTGGAACCTAAACCCGTCAGGTAATTAATCAGTGTTAAGGTATCGGCTTGATATGGTTGAGATCTTATGGTAACTGGTACCCTCCGTGGATATGCATCTGGTTGGGCTTGGACATTTATTGGGGTAAAGCCTAGGGGATATGTAGGGTCTTCATTATCATCCCCCATAGTACTTTTCTCTTTTTCGATCCCCCTGGCCAGCAACTGAGTCAACTGGCTTAACATGCTTCGTTGGGATTCTTGTATTTGATCCCTCATGTCTTGCTATACTTTAGCTAATTGCTCTTGCAGCTGTGCTTGCAACTGATCTTACAAGTCTTTCTAAATTTGTTCTAATCTCTTTAATCTTTGATCCATTGCTTTAGTTTTGCCGCGGGTACCGTAACGATGTTCAGTTGGTAAATTCTTATTGGTTTTAAGGGTAACTATCATAATTTTGATTAATTAGGGTCTTTTTATGAAACTTAATGCATATGGTGAAATGTAATGTAGATGAATGAAATGAATGCAAAAAGAGGCATTGATTCTGATTCAATTCTATTAGAACAACTTTACTAGAAAATAAATTTCTTTACATAAAACGGATATATTACATATACGGCCTTGCCCTAACACTCAAAGCCTTGACTTTCTTAAGAAACCAAGCTAATTCTCAGTCCCGATCTGATTCTGATTTGTATTTTAAGCTCAGTATGTCGGCTTGAACTGCTAGGGTTTGCAGATGGTCAACTACTTCCGGTACTTGAGTCACAGCTTCACCCATGATGTAATTTCTATCCCTAATCTGACCTTGAGAGCATTGGAGTTGCTCTTTCCAGTGTTCATTGTTTGTTTCAAGAAACTCAACTCGAAGTTCACAATTTTGCAATGTGGCCTCGAGCTCTCCTATATTTCTCTTCAACTCTTTAATCTTATTTAGGCTTGCTTTCAACTCAATTACAGAGTTGCGACTACGATACTGATGAAGTGATCTTTCTAATTCTGCTACCCAGGCTTTTAATCCAACCTTTTCATTTCGGCTTTCTGACAAACTCCTTTCTAGAGCATCTTCTCGAACTCGAGCATCTTTGAATTTCTTTTCCCACTGATCAGCTCTAATCTTTTCTTCTTTAATCTCTTGCCACCATTGTTCCGATGTTTTACCCAACCCGGCAGTCCTTATCGACAAGCGTAGCTTTTTATAATCTATTTTTAAACTGTTCAAATCTTCTTCAGCCTTGTTCTTTCCTTTTCTCATCTTCTTGGCCTCTAACTTTTGGATGTCGACATCTAATCCTAGCTGCATCTTTTCCTCTTCCAAATGTTTTATCTTTTTCCCCAGTTCTGAACTTCTCTTTTCAAAGTTTTGCTTTATGATCTCTAGCTCAGACGGGATCACTTGTAAGTGTTCTTCCATTAGCTGAGTGTTCTCTTGGCCTAGCATAGGAATATTTTCGTTGACTCTTTTACCCCACCACCAATCATCTTCGGGGGTCGTCATGGGATTTGTAGCAAATCTTTTCATTCAGTGGGTTTGGTTCCAAGCGTTCGATATTTCACGAACCTTCTTCTTGTAGTTATCACCCTTGTATGCAAACTCGCACTGAGCCAACCCTTGTGTTGCCGGTATAAACTGACTCGATCTATATTGTCTCAATAAGAGTATAAGGCCATATCTAACAGCTCCTCATATCCCAAGTAGAGGAACCCAGTCAAAGTCCCTACATCGATACAAAATCTCATTAGGGATCATCCAATGGGCTCTCCATTCGACATCTTCGTCTTGGAGACTCTGGAGAATCGCCATCCACTTTTCTTCTGAAATGTTGTCTCACCTTGGGGTAGCCACTAACTCTTTCAATAGAGAATAGTTCTCGGAAAATACTCGATAAGAAACCATTTCTACCTTCTAAAAGTGGCTATGGAACCATGCTAACAAGAGTTGCGCACACCCGATAAACCTTTCTTCACCCGCTCTTCGGCATTCGCTCAAATATCTGAAGGTTTCGGCCAAAATTGTTGGGACGGGCGTGACCCTTTTGTCAAGTTAGTCAAATAAATCTAAAACTGCCTCGTCTATATGCCCTCGTGCTTTGGGGAAGATTACTAACCCGTAGATACTCAAGGCGAAGACATCGACCCTTTTTTTCGGGTCTGGATGTGCCAAAATCAAATCTCGTAAACTTTTCAAAGGGATACATTTACTATCTCCTTTTTGCTTGATCCAGGCCACGACCCATTGCTCACTCATCCCCGTGATGCTCATTAGCTTCTTTAAAAAAGTCAAGACGTTGGAGGCTCTAGAATAAGCTTTGTCGGCTTGAATCCTCGGGCAACAAAGCAAAGTTGTGTACTCCTCCACAGTAGGCACCAAATCTACTTTTCCAAAAGTAAAGCAGTTGTAGGCGAGATTCCAATATTGAGCCAGAGCTCGAAACAAATGCTTATCCACCTTGACATCGAGTAAATAAGGTAGATCACCATAGTTACAGTAGAATAACTGTTTAATTTCATCTTTTCATTGGTCTCATATTTCTTTCAACTCTTGGAGATTATTCTGAGTCACACTGATGCGAGTGAAATGTAATGACCCAAATTCACGGGCACCGAAAAAGCGAGTTATAGGGCCTCCGTCTTAGTAAACCGAGTTTGTAAATAATTATTAGGAATATTTGTGAGTCTAGTAGTGTGTTTAATTAGGCTTTAATTAAGTGAAATTAGCTCAATTTAGAGAAAATAGTAAAAAGGACTAAATTGAATAAGGGGTAAAAGTTGAATTATAGATTAATAGAAAATAAAATGGATTAAAATGGCAATTAAGCCATTAACAAGAAATGAGGCGGCATATATGTAATAAAAATCTAAGATTTTTATGTTATATTTTAATTATATAATTAATTATTTAGATATAAATTATGTTAAATTAATTTAAAATAATTATATTATAAGATTTTTATATGATAAATAAATTGAAATTATGACAAGTGGATGGTGATGATAATGTACAAATGTAAAATACATATGTTTACATTTGTAATACATATATTTGTTATTAAATAGATATTTATTATTATAATTAATAATTATTATTATTGTTTATATTATTATTTTTATTATTATATTATGGAACAAATTAAGAAAAGATAAATATAGGGTGTAAAAATTATACATGTTTCATGCATATATTTATACACTTGTAAAATAAATATATAATTACTTAAAATTTAAATATAAAGATATTTATAATTATTAATAATTAAATATAAAATAAAAAAATCAAATGGTGCCAAATGTAGGGTGATAAAGTTGTACAAATGTAGTAAAATATGTATATACACTTGTATTATAATTAAAAGATATTCATTAACTAAATAATTATTATAAATTATATTATTATAATATAAAGTAAAGAAATAAAAACAAAATAAAAGAAAAAGAAAGGAGAAAGAAGCAGAGAGCATTTCGAAACAGAGCAGGGGAAAGGAGAAAAATAAAAATACAAGGAAAAACTAGGGTTTGAAGGTTTAAAGCTTTAATAGGTAAGTCAATTAAGCTATTTTTACTTAATTTTGATGTTTTAGAAGCTTTAAAACAAAGTTTTGTTGAAATTAAGTTGAAGTCTTGGTAGTTGATAGGTTTTTAAGCATGGTTCGTGTTGGATAAATTGTTGAATTAGGGATTTAATTGAATGAATTTCAAGTTAGGATTGATAAATGGATTAAATTGTAAAAGAAGCTATAAGTTTTGTGATTGAGGGATTAAATTGAAAGAAATTTTAAAATAGGGTTTTATTATGAACACTTGATAGTTAGGTTGAATTTGATAGGAATTTGAATAAGAATGATGTATGAATTAAGTTAGTAAAGTGAATGAGTTAATTAGGACCTAATTGAAAATAAGGTGTCAATTGAATAGAAATTCAATTATTTGTTATAATTAGTGCTATAATTAATGGTATAATTATTTTAATTTTCGTAGCTAGCAAAGAACCCGAAGCATCGGCATCGAAAGGAAAGGGAAAAGTTGTCGAGGACTACTCAAACAAATCCGGGTTTGTATTACTATAATTCAAATTACTTTTTATTGAATATTTTATATAAAATTTATATTTAATAAATGAGTATAAGGTAAGTATTAATATTTGAGTTGAATGGGAATTGGATTGGATGGTGAATGTGTATGTATAATTGAATTGTATATCGATTTGAATATGAAATTGAGATTGAATAGTGATCTTAAATTTGGTATGAAAGTGAAAATTTAATTGAGAATTGGAATACCCTATTAACTGGTCGCGTTAAGTCAGATATAGTTGGCATGCCATAGGATTTGGAAGAGTATGGGATTTATATGCTTTGTCGATCAGGCACTTTATGTGTCGTATTTCAGGCACCTCGTGTGTCGTTTCAGGCACTTATGTTTCGTATACTGATCAGGTAATATGTGCCGCTTAATCACAATGTGTCGTACTGGTGTGTTTGGGTTGGAATTCGTGTATCCGTCAAAGTCCGGGTTTGTTAATAGGGTGAATAACAGAAATGGGAAAAATTAAATGAATTTGATTGATTGTACAATTGAAAATGTGAGAAAGTTGAATTGTGGATTGAAATTGAGATTGGAAATGAAAGGCATGAACTTAATGTTCATGTAATAATTGAAATTGAGACATATGATATGTGAATGAAATTGAAGAATAACTAAAAAAAATTATTTGTTATTGTTAATTAATGAAAGTTTAAGAATGAATTGATATTTGAGAAATTGGATAGTTATATGCTTGATAATTATATTCCATTATTATTATTATTATTTGAATTATGGTAATACTACTGAGTATGAAGTACTCAGTATACGGTTGTTTCCGTGCGCAAGTCAATAGGAGTCCGTGAGTCCCATCCAAAGATCCGAACGATCTCGACTCCAAAGACAAAAATTTTGGTGATGTTTTCTTCCTTAAATGAAAGTGGCATGTACATAGGTGTTGTAATAGTCACTTTAAAATGTTATATAATTTTTGGTTGTAATGAATGATATTTGGTGTTTTAGTACTAAGTTTAATAAAATGGTATGACAAATTTGGTAAGTTTGGGTAATAAACTTGGAAAGATAAATGAATAAAGCTAATTAGTAAAATTTTATATGATTTTATGAATGTAATTTGATTATATGGTTAAGTCAAAGTTATAGACATAATTTAGGTATATTAAGTGTGCAAATGTATTGGTTGAAAGATTGGTTTTGGATTGTATTCGGTTTGAAAATTACAGGGAAGGTTAGATATTTATAAAAGGGTTATATTGAGTTCAAAAAAAAAAATTCTGGAGTACTCAAATAAGTCTCGTTCTACTTCTAATACGTGTTTTGGGCTTCGAGGGTCCATTATAGGGACTTAATGATTAGATTATGCTATGTATGTTATTTATTTAAGAATTATTCGTGAGTTATCTGATATGTTCGATAATGCTATGTAACCCTGTTCCAGCGACGATTTAGGGTTAAGGGGTGTTACATGAAATCCCACAATTCTGACACGTACCCCTCCGTCAGACTATCACCTCTCTCTAGTTGCGTTTTCTCGAACCATATTTGAATAGCCGTATTATCTTCCACTTTATCAAGAAATCCCTTTTCCATGGCAGGCTCTCTATTTAGTAATTGAACGTGAATCAACACCTTTTTTATGATGAAAATGTCATGCAATCACAGTCAAAACAAAACAAAACAAGTCAGTACATTTCATACCAAGCTAGAATTTAAAGCAAACAAGAAATAATAAATAGAGCACCTTTTCGAGTGACCATTAGGGTTTGGTATGGTCCTACCTAAGGTGGGATTTTAAGGCTCATTATATACGGTTTGGTTATAAAGAAAGGGTACCTGAACCGGCAGATTCCTCGATCCTCACCCATTATAGATTCATACGGACCGAGTTCAATTTAGGGGAATACATTTTCCTATGGCTATACGGAGAAGAAAATCTCACGAAGACATAGGTACGGATGTATCCCGAAAGTGATTCACTATCCTATATAGATGTGAAGACCTCACGAAGGAATAGTTTTTCACTCCCACTTAAGAAGGATAAAATCAAGCGATTATGAAATGCAACATGCGATAAACACACAAAAGAAACTTTCGAACCAATAAAAAAGATGTACTAGATCGTTATACAACCCAAGATATCAAAACATTAAGGACGAAATGCAACAAATGGGTCATAAGTTTAAACAGATTATCAATTTTCGACAAAAAAGACCAAAAGTAATCAACTCGTGGCTTGACTCTCTTATTTTGTCCCCAGTGGAGTCGCCAAGCTGTCGAAACCATTTTTTTGAAAGTCAACTTTTTATTTGAAAAAAAAAACAAAAATAAAAATAAAAATGGGAGTCGCCACCAATCATTTTTTTATGAGGTGTGATCGAGTCACCTCGTAATTTGATCGTTTTAATAAACGGTTTGATTTACTAAAACAACGATTTTTGGTCTATAAACTTCGAGAAATGAGTTTGGGAGTCGATTACGCACGAGGAAGGATTAGCACCCTCGTAACGCCTAAATTGGTACCTAGTTGGTTAATTAATGTCTTAGTGTCGAAAGTTGAAAACTTGAAAAGAGTTTAAAATACAATCCCTTTTTGTATTAATGTTATTTTTACTTAAAAATTGCTTGAATAAATCGAAATGTATGTTAAAGACCCTCTCATCTCGAGGTAAAAAAATGTCACATCCCGTAAGTTAGGACAGGCACCTCGAATCCTTGAGAATAAGCTTGCATTTTATTTTTTTTATTTAAATCTCATGTATTTTAATTTTAAAAGGATATTCGATCATTTAGGTTCAACGAGAAAATCGAAATCCCGTAAGTTAGGGTACGACTTCTTGAATCTTCAAATACGAAACATTGCCTATTTTTAAATTTTCCTTTTTGAAAAATAACAAGCGTAATATTTAAAACAATGGGTATTTATCTTATTTGAGGTATAGTATAAAAACAATTAATTATGTCTAAATATAATGCATGATGTAGTGATGATGAAACAATATGAAATGACTATATAGATAGAATATTGGAATGATAAAATATAAATAAATATGGGTATACTTTAATAATAATATCATAATCTAAATAAATAGATAAAGTAGCGTAAAACAAAATAAACAAAAAAACATGACTGAAAAGACACGACTAAAAAATACCAAAATAATAAAAGGGAATAATAAAATAACATATAAAGGAAATAAAAGAAAAGAAAAGAAAATGAGATGACAATATAATAATATGTATAAATATAAACAACATGAGTTTTAAAAATAAAAAAGCAAGGCAATAATAATAGATAGATAAATAAACAAATAATAATAAGATTAAAAAAATTCATGAAAAAGCTGAAATTAAATAAAGGACTTAATTGGAATTAAAATGAAGTTAAAGGGATAAACTATAAATAATAAAATAATTAAAACAAAATCAAGGATTAAAATGAAACGCGCGAAAAGGAATGGGGATTAAACATGAAATTATACCGAATCCTTTAAACACAGCGCTCCATATGGACTAAAATGAAATAAAAATAAAATTACAGGGTATAAATTGAAAAACAAAAAGGACTGGATTGAAAAACATTTTAAAAGTGGAAGGGTCAGGACCACAAATAACCCATTGGACGTGAAAACACGCGGATCTTGGTTGTTTTTGAGTCAAGTCTTCGGGTTGGCAAAACGACACCGTTTCAGGTGTTCACCTTCTAAAATGATCCAATGACCAAATTGAAACAAAGGTAGAAATAAGTGACAAAATAAAAAAAAAAAATAAAAAAAAGGGGTAGGACCATATCAAAATAAGCTTCAAAAGTGGAAGGACCTATCGCACAAATATCCACTCCAGTGAAAACACTCGAATCCTAGAGGAAGAATCGGGTCGGACGCGGGTCGCGTCAAAACGCCGTTTTGGCGTCTGAACTTGAATCCCAAAACGACGCCGTTTCGCATGGGTATATAAGTTAAAGTTTAACAAAAAAAAATCATTTTAGCCCTTTGTTTAAAAAAAAAAAAGCTAAAAGCCTTTTTTTTTTCTCTCAAACAAACCCAACTCCGGCCTGGCTCCGGCAAACCCTCGCCGCGACGGCCATCGGTCGCCGGCAACGGGCTCCGCCATCCCCAGTGGCCGAAAAACGCCAAAAAACCTCCTTTTTGTATTTTTGGTGTAAAACTCCTTTTTGGACTTGAAATCACAAAAAAAAAAATAAAGTCAAAATAAAAAAAATGAAAAAAACCCCTCGACTCCCGCTGTCCTCCGCCGCGGCCTTTGGCCGAATCCCAAGGGATCTGACGGCATCGCGGATCGACGGTGGCTCCAACGATGAAACAACAGGTGAAAAAGTTCCCTTTTTATGTTTTTTATTATTTTTTATTTATTTATTTCGAAAAGAAAATAAAAATAAAAATGAAGATGCAACACCTTTTAATATTTGAATCGATTTCAAAATCTCTGTTTTTGTGTATATTTCTCTGTATATTTCTTCCTTCTCTTAGAAAAATAAATAACGGATAAAAAATGAAGTAAATTACCTTTGAAGTTTTTGTTTTCTATTTTTTTATTACTCTAGTGTGTGCGTAAAGAAAAAAAATACATGGTGGCTGTTATGGCTTTTATAGCCGAACTACAACACTGCCCGTTACTATTCTTTTGTTTTTTTTTCTTTGTTGTTTCTACTGCTTTGCGTGTTTGCGCTTCCATTGGTCCTTGTTCTTTTTCTTGCAGGTGACAGTGGCAGAGGAGTGGTTGATGATGGTGGTGGCAGAGGGGTGTCAGACGGCACGCCTGTCGACTTGGAGAAGCGGCGCAAGGGAGGCTAGGGTTTCTTTTGTTTTATTGAAAATGTTTAGGCTTTTGGGCCATTTGGGTCATTAGGGTTTTAATTTTTTGGGGGGGGGGCTTGTAATTTAGATAATATGTTTTGTTTATATTTATTGTCATATGTTTTTTGTTTGGGCTGATTGGTTTGGTTTGTTTGGGCCCGGGCTAAATTGGCCTGTTACAATAGTCATGTAACAAAAAAAGACATTGTATGGACTTGAATTTAACAGGGAATTTTAATAGTTTTGGTAATTATTAATAATTTACGTCAACATTTTAATCAAAATAAAGTATTTAATCTAACTAATAACTTTAAAAAAGGTTGAAGTATCAAACTATGTCATAAATTAAAATATAGAGATTAAATTTAAAATTTGAACATAGTAAGAGACAAAAATTGAAAATTGGCCACTATAATATAATCTTAAAAAAAGGGAGTAAAAGATTGTATTTAAGACATTTGCACAACAACATTTTAATCAGGATAAAGTATTTAGACTAACAATGATATTATAAAAGTAGAAGTACCGACTTATGTAAAAAATTAAAGTATAAATATTAAATTTAAAATTCAAGCATATTATAGGGATCAAAATTGAAATTATACCATCCTTAAAAAAATTAAATAAAAAAAGGCTTAGTTGGTTTATTTGGACATGTGTGAAAAAAGGAGTGGCTTGGACACTCCTTTAATATACAGAGAGTACAAGTATAAAAAGTAAATTTAAAATAAGAATATATTATAGAATCCATTTTTTAAAAATCTCCAATAAAAAATAAAAAGTTTTATTGGTTTATTTGGACAAGTGTTTTGGAAGAAATAGCTTGTAGATGACTTATTTTGTAAATTAATTTCATATCATTTTTATTTTTGTCGAATTCAATAAAAATAAATTTTAATTAATAAAAATCATGTTTATAAAAATCAATCAAATTATTGATTTACGATACAAAAGGTTGGATTGTTGGAATTTTAAATAAAAATAATAAAATCACATTGATCATAAGTAATGACTTGCCTTCATCCTCTCATCATAGATAATGTTGCTAAAACAAAGCCAAGTCTCCACCCTAGTTGGAAAATTTTATAAAGTCAATCACCATATATAGAGTCGACCTTACTCGATGAATCTCAAAAATAATCTCACCAAGCACTACATGACTATTAACACGTAAGCTGTGTGAAATCTATTGCACCTCATGCATCCCACATTTGGGGTAAATATCCGAAATATACCAAAAAAATTAAAAAATTACGGAATTGGGCCGATTTTTAGAAAATTTACGGAAAAGGGCCGTTTCCCCACAAAACGTGTCCACGTCAGCGCGTTTTGTGGGAAAATGGCAGAAAGCGCGCTTCTAGGGGCGCGCTTTGTAAAATCGACAAAAAGCGCTCTTACGTGGACGCGCTTTGCTGATTTGGCACAAAGCGCGACCCCAGGGGCGCGCTTTAGACCTGCAACGGTCAAAAATTTTTGACCGTTGGTGCCACATCAGCAAAAGCGCGCTGACGTGGACGCGCTTTGCTGGGGCGCGCTTTAGGCCGAACGGTCAAATTTTTTTTGACCGTTGGGCCTCCAACGGTAAAAAAAAAACCTATAAAAACCCCCAACCCTTTTATTTTTTTCACACTTTAATCCTTACTCATTCTTCTCTCAAATTCCTCTCAAATTTCTCTTAAAGTCCTTCAAACTTCCTCTGAAATTTTGAAATAGTCCTTTACTATTTACAAAAAAGCCTTTTTTAATTTTTTTAATATATTTTTTTGGAAAATTTTAAAATTTTCGATCGTATTACAATGGCCGAGGAATTACTTCGTCTAGACGATAAGCACATCTCCGTCGATCAAATGAAAATGGTAAGTTTTAATTTTAATTTTTCAATATTATACAATTATGCAATTTTAATTAATTTTTATTTTATAATTTTTTAAACAGTCTGTAGATCGGGTGTTGCAATGTTATATTCGCAATATGCATGGTCCCCATCGCCGTTGATCGAGAATTACTCGCGGAAGCGGGTTTTTGGCACGTGGCCCGATAGGCCTGGGTTCAAGTTGGAGCCGCTTTGATCGGTGCGTTGATAGAGAGGTGGAGACCGAGACGCACACTTTCCATCTTTCATGCGGAGAGTGTACCATCACTCAAAGATGTGCGATTCTGATTGGGATTGCTTGCTGGTGGGCCAGCCCGGTAGTCACCGGTCCGCAACTTCTCGTGATCGGATGGCCGTATGCTACGAGCTTCGGGTGCCATTCGGATAAAATTCAGGAGGTCGGATCGAGATGGCCTGGTTACGAGACACATTCCCGAGCCGAATGAGGTTTCGACCGAAATAGAGCGAATACAACATGCTCGGGCATACATTCTTCGAGATAATTGGAGGCTATCTCGATGCCGGACCTTTCTAGAAACCTCATACACTTGAGATGGTCACTGCTTTGAAACTTGTTGATTTTAGAGCAAAGGTGAATTGAGTTGGGGTCATGTCGTGCTATCGAGGTTGTATCGGGAGATGTGTGAGGCGACGCGACCGAGTAAAGCAAAAATCGGAGGTTGCCTATCACTACTGCGCAGTCATGGGCATGGTTTCGATTTCCATTTTTACGTCCTCGACTCGACCACCCATATTCATTCCCACTGATAACGAGGTAAATTTAATGTTATATTTTACAATTATTACGTAGATTTATAGTATAATTGTATGCTAAAAATTTATTTAATTAGGTGGAACCATTCGGCGAGTCATGCTGGAATACCTACCTCGCTTGAAGATATACGGCTTCTATTGGACCAACGGTCGGAATCACAAGTAAGTTTCGAATTTACGTATTTATAATTTAGTATTTCGTAATTAGTGTCTAGTATTATGTATATAACTAATATTTTGGTAATGTTAATATAGTTTCAATGGACACCGCATTTATGAGGATCCGGAAATTCGGCGATAATTTTGGAGGAGTTCTTGCAAAATCCGAACAGTTGGCACGTGAAGGTCCCATTGACCACCTATGCGACCGTGGAGATGCATCAGTCAGATCGGTTTCTGCGACAATTTGGATTCCGGCAACCGATTCCCGTGCCACCCGAGGTGCTCGATGATGAGCACACACGGTGGACTTACTGGCGATTGCACATGGATTGCCAAGATTTTGGTCAGCACATATCGAGACGTGGGAGAACCGGTATGACTATTTACCCGACCGAATCGATCGTCGTTCGGAGTTAGCGTGCGTCTTTAATACATGCCATGGTTTAGGATCCATGGTAAGTCGTATTTGTTGTCGGAAGAAGAGAGGCGACGGCAACTTCGTCAACAAAGGAACGCGTCGGGGCCCCTTAAATCCAAGGAGAAGGGGGTGATGAGACGGGGCCATCAACAGCGGCACACATCCACGGGCCCATCAACAGCGCCCACACAACCACCGGCCCATCGGTTCACCGACGATACCGACATCACACGCCTTTACCCTTTATGCCAAAGTGCGTACCCTACCCCTTATATGTATCCTAACCCATATATGTTTCCTTTTCCCAGTCCCACCCCAGTTGGAATGCATGGCGGGTTCGAGTCCGTTCGACTACTCGACCGCCACCGATCTTGAGGCCGTCGTCGCGCGAGGATCACGGGAGGCGCCGCCGAGAGCACTTCTTTTACCACCCTCCTTCGCCATACACGGATTGAGACACCCCGCGCCGTGGTTTATGCAAACACCTCCGGTCGTTATTTTATCAAGGTGGGTCATCCTCGCAACACCCACAACTGCACCCACCGCCGAGGAACCAGGAATCCCGCCCGAGGTTCCACGACACTTCACGCTAAGCTAGAAGAAGGAGGAATCCAGCCACAGAATCGCCGACCGCCCCGTGTGGGCACTGATTCAACCAAGGCATCAACATTGATTCGGATGGGTTTTTATTTTTAAATTGTAATAATTTTTTTAATAAAAAAAGTTGTTTTTATTTGTGTTTGTAATTTGATTTTAATATCTTCACTAAAATAGAAATTTTTTTTGTATGTAATTTAATTTGAATTTTTTTAATAAAATAAAAAGTTGTTTTTTATTTTTTATTTTTTTTGTAATTTAGTTTTAATATATTTAATAAAATAATAGTTGTTTAATTTTTTTATTGTAATTTAATTTTAATATCTTTAATAAATTAGACATTGTTTAATTTTTTAATTGTAATTTAATTTTAATATATGTAATAAAATAAGAAGTTTTCTTTATTTTTTATATTTTTGTAATTTAGTTTTAATATATTTAAGAAATAAGAAGTTTTCTTTATTTTTATTTTTTGTAATTTAGTTTTAATATATTTAATAAATAAGAAGTTTTCTTTATTTTTTATTTTTTGTAATTTAGTTTTAATATATTTAATAAATAAGAATTTTTTATTTTTTTATTTCATAAAATAATAGTTGCTTATATGTTTTTGTAATTTAATTTTAATATATTTTATAAAATAGAATTTGTTTAATTTTTTTGAAATTTAATTTTTAAAATAAATATCCAATATTTGAGGAAAGAGGAAAGCGCTCCAGAGGACGCGCTTTGTATAAATCGACAAAGCGCGTCCCAATAGCGCGCTTTTGTTGATTTGGCACAAAGCGCGCCCTCGTGCGCTTTCTTTCTATTTCCCACAAAACGCTACTGACGTGGGCGCTGCTTTTGTGAGGAAACGGTCATTTTCCGTAAATTTTTTAGAAATCGACCCAATTCCGTAATTTTTAAATTTTTTTGGTATATTTCAGATATTTACCCCACATTTGTCCCACAAACAAAATATAGGAGCTATATAAGCCACCCCTATTACTCAAAAGATTCCACCACAAGAAACCATGAGAAGAGAGAGATCTTCTTTAGAAGACCACATACAGGTTTTATACTCTGAGAATACCTCCAACGTCCTTCATCCATCTATACGCCTCTCAGCCTATGCGGGAACCCCCGTTAACCACAAAACCATGTTTATGCATCAACACTACCTGAGTAAACCCAATTGATTCCAATCTAGCCGTACACTTAACTGACGCTGTAAACCCCCCAATTTACCAGCACCCAATGACAATGGTGAAGCTATGTAAAATTATACAATTTTTCATTAACAAAATACCACTTATAATGTTGTGCTTTATATTTTCTTGTAAAAAAAAAAACCTTGAACTTGCAGGAAGAGTCAAACTATGAAAAATTTCTTTTCATTGGAATATCATGAAATTTTGAGTTTTCTTCCTTTACCAATAAAAAAGCCACTAGAATAACAAATTAATTCTGTTCCGTGTTTCCAGCTCCCAGTTTATATTAGATTTAATTTCCAATATTTGGGCCACACAGTAAATTAATCCTTTTTCTCTTGGAGGAAAAAGAATTCTAGTAATTATGGAAGGTTTAAGCACCAAAATAAACTATAAATAATTGAAAAACCAATTAAATCCCTCGTTGAAAAGCAATCAATTGAGTCTTTAATCGAAAGTCTGTAATTAATTCAGTCCTTATAATATGATTTTCCGTTGAAGCCTTAGATAGACCATTAAATACAGACGTGACAACTGAATGAAAAAAAATAATAATATGATGGCTAACTTCACATTTAATATGAAAAATACTGACATGAAAGGCTTAATTAATTTTTTATTATTTTAAGAGGATATAATTGACTTTTTAATTATTTTTAAAGAGTTTAATTGATTTTTAAAGATTATATAAAATTATTAAAAAAATTATAAAATCTATAAAAGCATAAGTTCTAAAATTTTTATAACATTTATATAATTTTTTTTATAACTTTATGCATCTTTATAATATTTTAATAATTTCTAATCATTTTTAAAAATAAACATTTTTAATAAAAAATAATTACTCATTATTGTTTTCATTCGCACACTATCTTACATCATACATCAATCTATTTTTATCGACTTTCCTCATATCATCTCTCCTCAAATAAAACCATTACTATCTCTCATCTTAAGTTACCAAACACTAAGGCTTCCTTTGGATCCCCGATTGCTTCCAGTAAAGCACGAATTGTTCTTGAAAATGGTGAAACGCACCTTAACTATTCGTTTGGATGACATTAATTTTTGTCAGTGAAAGAGATTTCATCGCACTGGGCACTTGGTTTTGGACTGAAGCATGGAGCTCCAGTAAAGAAAAAGAAGCTGCGGTGATTTTGCCTTTTACCATTTTAACCTTAAGCCTAGAGATGTAAACTAGCCAAGTCCCAGCAAAGCATTCGAGGTACCGATTATGATTCATGTTGAAGCTCCACTCCATTAACACAAATCAGGAACAAAATAAAAGGATTTTGACTTTGCTGACTACAGTAAAGAAAACCCAGAAAGCAGCAGGAAAAAAATCAAAACTTTGAGATCAAAACAACTGCCCATAAAAACCAAAAACAAAGTGATTTAAAATCCCCCCTCAAAAAAAAAAAAAAAAAGAGAAAAGCTTACCAGGTGGGGAGACAAAGTAAAAACTCCAAAGCAAAGAGAGGAAGCAGACCCAGAGGAAGCTAAAAAGGAATGGGAAAAAGGCCACGTATGGAAAGGTAAGGATAAATGTAAGCTAATAAGCCCATTCAAAAATATATTAACCTAAAATAAAAGAAGAAAATTTATTTATTTTAGCTAATAATTATGTTATTATATAATAATATATAAACTTATTTATTATGATAAATATATTTTTAATTATTCAAAAGATATATAAATATTTAACCTTAACAAAAATATGATTTTAATTTTTTTAAATTAATATTTTATTAAATAATTTTAAAAACTTCTATTATATATAATTTCTACTCTAATGTCCTTAATAGTCATTTTATATTCTCACCTCACCGCTACAGCTGCGTTTGAATCCAAACACACACTCCACCGCTGTTTTTAATCTCACCGCTACAGTGTTCAATCTCACCGCTATAGTAACTAATCTCACCGCCACTGCTGTTTTTAACCTCACCGGAGGTAAACACACCGCCCATCCAAACTAAGGGTGGGTTTGGATGAGCGGTGCGTTTACTTGCGGTTAGTGTAAAAACAGCGGTGGCGGTGAGATTAGATACTATAGCGATACTGTAGCGTGAGACAAAAAGTAAGCTAAACGCACCGCACCGCACTCAATCGCCCATCCAAACTCACCCTAAGCCTAAATTTATTGTCTCTCATACCTCTTACTCGACACCCCATACAAAATTAATCATCATCATATTTCAAGCTTTCCATTAAAATCAGATCCAAACCTTCTAACAACTAAAAATTTTCTATAATTTTCTTATATATATTTCTAATTTTTATAACTTTTTAATGCTGTTAATAAGTTTTTATAACCCTTTTTTGTAATACTTTTTAAAATTGTTATATATTTGTCTTAACTTTTTTTTTTTGTTAAACCTATATTTTTTATAGCTTTTATATTTTAAAAATAATTATGTAACTTCTAAATTTTTATATTATTATATATTTTCATATTTTTTTGTAATTTTTCTAGATTTTTATAACATTTTTCATATAATTTTTATAATATTTTAATATTTTTCTATGTCAAATGCCAAGTCTGCTAACACATCATATTTTTTTTACACATTAGCCATCTCATCACCTTTCATGTTAACATTTAACAGTCTCGATAAAAAATAATATTTTAAAGGCTCAATTAATTATTAATTTCCGATTAAGGGTACAACTAAATTCATTTTTCAACAAAAAAAAAAAATACAATTGAATTTTTAATTATTTGACAGGAACTTTCCATTGTGTAAACAAAAAAGAAACAGGAAAACATCTAATGTTTTCAGGCTATAGCAACAACGGAGAACAAGTAATTCATCAAGTTTTTATATCATGTTTATGGTCAATTACGAAAATAGTTGTGTACTTAACGTGGAAATGCAGATTTAATTTTTACAAAATTAATTTTTAAAAGGTTAAAAGTGTAAATTTATCATAAATATTGAAATGCTGTTTTATATTTCCCTTTAAATGCTGAAGTTATAGCTTCCCATCTAGTTGGTTTCCCCACTGGGTCTTTCACCATTTGTTTCTTCAAAATCTCAATCTCAGCTTCACTCCATTCCTTCTCCATCCAAATTGCTCCTCAGATCTTCTTTTCACCTTTGAATCTGAAAATCCATTTCCATTTTCAGCTAAATCCCCATCAATTTTATCAAGCTTTGAATGTCTTTTAGATGATTTTTTCTTAGATTCAGTCTCAGGTTTTTATAACATATTAAGGCTCAAATATAAAAAAGCACCTAAAAAATATTTACAGTGAAAGTTTTGGCCGATAAATCGTATATTTTCAATCAATTGCAACAAAAGGAAAATTCAAAATTAGATGCCATTTCATCCCCGAAATGTTAGCAAGCAAGCTCTTCAGATCTAATATTCTCGAAACCTAATTTCCAAACAGAAGTGAAGAAATCGACTAACGCACACGTAAACAAAAGAAGAAAATTTCCAAATCTGAAATGGGCAAAAAAGGGAAATGAAAAAAATGGATTGACTTCTTCTTCATCGAATGTGTTTGGATCGTGGTGTTCCAGATCCAAAATTATTTCTTTTTATAGCACAACTCTCACTTCCACCTTGAAAATATTATCTTGCGGAAAGCGAATTAACATGTAGCCATGTCATTGTCGTTGCTATCCTCGCCTAATGACAGTCCCAAATTAGAGCTATCATCCTCCATGATTGAATTGAAGCTTCAACGCCTCGATCAATATTATTCAATATTTTATTCACTGTCACTTTCAAGTACACTGTAGATGGTTTATTTTATAATACGGTCACTCCAAACCTGTTGCTCAAGTTGTTGTCAATTGCCATCTAGAGCTATTGTAATTTCAGTCTAATATTGCTAATCATGCGTATTATAGATATGCGTATTTCAGTCTAATCGTGCGTTGGAAGCTTCAACGCCTCGTCTAATAGTGCTAATCGTGCGTATTATAAATATGTGTACTCTTTTTCCTTCACTAGGGTTTTTTTTTCCACAGGGTTTTTATATTTTAAATTCTAATAGTCATTAGAAGTAGAGTTCTATTTCATTAATACTTCTTATGTCTATAAATATAGACTCTAAAGAAGCATTGTAAAGTATTCCCATTCATCAATAAAATACGCTCTCTTTTTTTCTCTCCTATTTTCTTTGTTCTTTAGTTGATGTCTTTTTATTTTATAAATGTATTTTTTTTTTAAAAAAATTATTATAGGTAAAAGTTTATAAAAATATATTAAAAAAGTTCAATGAAGTAGTTTTTAAATATATTTTCCATAAAATGTATTTAATTAAATTAGGGATAAATATCGATATTATACATGAACTTTGATCCAATGTGCAATCTCATAAATTAACTTTAAATTTGTGTGATTTTATATATGAAATTTTGTTTTTTATTTAATTTTCACAAATTACAAACACCATTGTCAAATTAGCATAATTTTACATTCATGTATTGCATACACAAACAATTATATTATTTAATATAAAAATAAATGTATGTATTTTTTTCTTTAAATATGTACAATAGAATGAAAATCAAAGTTCCATGTATACAAATAATTCCCAATTTAAATTTCGTGTATATAATTGCACCAAATTAAAATTTATGTATCAAATTATTAGACAAAAGTTATGTATAACCTTAATATTTATCCCAATAAATCATTTAAAATAATTGATCTCAAAGTTTAAAAAATTTATCTAAAAATATTTAACTATGACATTTTTGCTGAAATAAAAAAATATATATATCACTTAGTTATTAACAAAAAATTATATCTATTCAAATATATTTCAATTCGAATAATTATGTATCAATTTAAATTGTAATATTTATTCCCAAGAGACGTGGCTATCTAAGAAAAGTTGTGTTTGTATAAACAAACTTGAAGTTTCTTATGAGACTCAGATCACTTAGATGGATGACTAAGACATATAAAAAGGTATAAAAACAAATTTTCATTCTATTTTCCTCCATCTTATAATATTCATTCATTGCTCTATAAAAAGATATTTTTATACGTTATTTAATGTTTAATATACTATTTTCGTTAATGCAAAATATAGATAATTATTGGGTTTCTTTGTATTTTAAGATTTATTTGTCTAGAACTCTTTTACACACCAACATATACATGGAGACAAATAGAACTTTAAAAAAATTGCACACCTTGAAACTTTTATTTAATTTCTCATAATTTTAAGCTTGCATTTTCATAAATTTTAGGAGAAACTATAAACAAAGAAGAAAAGATGTGTCTGTTCATTGTATATTCACATTCCATCGCAAATTATAGTACTATGAAGATGGTTAAAGATGATAAGGGTAACATTGAGGTTAGTGATCTTGTTAACTTTTTATTTTGAAGAAATCTTTGTACTAAGAAAAAGGTACATCGAATTTGTTATTCTACTATTGTTGCATGAATTGGATTTCAATGGTTATGTTTATTGAAGTTAATTATTTTACCTTTTCATTTATCGTTATTGAAATACCGTAAATATTTAAAAAGATTCCAATATATATATATATATATATATAAAACAAATGTTAATTTCTTATATACATTTTGTATAATCAAACTTGTTCTAAGATATGTATTGATAAATTTATATTTTGTATAATCAAACTTTCATATGAAATTGAAAACTAGTACGTTTTCACCCACACTTTGTTTTGAGTTAATTGTTTAGATTTAATTTAGAATTTGATGCTTGAAATATACTTATTTTCCTTTTTAGTATCTGAATTTTTTTTTTTGTCTAATTTAGTTATATATTTTGGTCCAAAACTTAACGGAGGATAAAAAAAAAATCACCTAATCTAGACATGCTGAGAGAAAATACTAAGCCGTGTTGCATTGGGAAATGGCTTAAATGCCCTCGTAATTGTAGACTTTGTTCATTCAGTAGAGGACAGTTCTGGCTTTAAAGGCATTTACTTGGTCAATGGAAACAGTGTGATGTTGATTTGTCACATCAAAACTATATTCTTTTAATAATTTATGTGTTGATAAAAGAGGACCATTCAACTCTACTTTTTTTGCGTGGAAGCTGGAAAGCATTGCAATTTCCTTGAGATTTGGGAGCCAGTTAAAAGTAGATGAATTATTAGTGGGGGCAGTCTAAAAAGAAAGAATATCTTTCTTTAACTTCAATAAAGAAGTAAACCACATCCTTGGAAAATGCGTTCATATTACACTCTCTCTTTTTTTAATTTCTTTTACTATTCTCTAATATATTTGTCCTCAAACCACATCTTTTCTTTTAAAATAAAGAATAATAACTAAAAACACATTGGTACAAAATTTGTGAAACAAATTTTTACATTTCTTTGATTTAATAGCTCAAAATTATTTAATTTTTCTATTGATTTTTTTAATATACCCAAAATTACAAATCATTTATCTGGCTTCATCCATTTTCAATTGGGAGAAAACTCCACTTGCTGATGGGACTGAGTCAGATTCATCCTCCTTTATGATGGACATATCATCTCCCTCAAATTCGATATTTGTGGAAGGTAAACGCTGGATAACATGCGATGATAGCATACCGGAAGCATTTGATGCGCTGTCCTCGTGTGGCTCTTGGACAACTGCTGTTTGCTGGAGCTGTAACGTATACTCCAAGTCCCATGCTACATCACCCATGCCAGGCCTATCACAGGCATCTTCTTGCAAACATTTCTCTGTTATCTCTGCAAATTTTCTTAATGAGTTGGGATTGATCTGATCTCTTATGGATGGATCCACAATCTGATCAAGCAATCCTTTGTTCTTGCAACGCATTCCCCATTCTGCTAGGTTCACTTGCTCTCTTGGGAGTGCAGGATTGATAGCCGGCCTTGCACACAGCACCTCAAGAAGAACCACTCCGAACGAATAAACATCGGATTTTTCTGTCAGCTGTTGTGTTTTAAAGTACTCAGGATCAAGATAACCAAAAGTTCCTTTAATGCCTGTGCTAACATGTGATTGATCCGGAGGACCTGATCTTGAAAGGCCAAAGTCAGCTACTTTGGCTATAAGATTCTCATCGAGCAAGATGTTTGTCGACTTGACATCGCGGTGAATGATGCCCCCAGATGCACCTTTGTGAAGGTAATGAAGTCCTCTTGCAGCACCAATGCAAATATCGAGCCTTTGCTTCCAAGACAAGCAAGGTAGTTTTGTGTTATATAGGTGATCCCTCAAAGTTCCTTTCTCCATTAACTCGTACACAAGTATCATCTCAAGCCTTTCATCACAATATCCGATCAAGGAAACAAGATGGCGATGTCGAATTTTCGATAAAACCATGATCTCCGTCTGAAATTCCGGTAGACCTTGACCTGACCCTGGCTGGCTTCGTTTCACAGCCACTTTCAAGCCATTCCGGAGAGTCCCTTGATAGACAGTCCCAAATCCACCCTTACCAATCTGCAACTTCTTATCGAAGGTGTTTGTTGCCAACTGAATCTCGTCTAATGGTATCCTTAAACCAAGGTTCAAGTTAGGCACAGGGGAAACAGTAATGGTTCCCTCTCTGCTTGGTGTCTTGGAATTACCATGAGAACTTCCTTTAAATATAGGTAATGGTGACCATTCTGAAGTTTCAACCGGTTTTGACTTTCTACGTCTCAATCCAATAAACAACAGACCTCCAAAGATGCAGATAAGAACTAGACCTCCGAGGATCACACCAACAATAATGAAGGGATACATATTGTTGGACTTATGTGTTACAGGGACCAAATCAGATTTCTCCATCATTTCCATTATCTCAACGCCATTTAGAAAAGCATTTCGATCATAAGAATTTCTATCAGGCCCTATGGAGATGTTTATGAACCCTGAATCATCAGAATCAACCACAAAGTCCATGAAAAATGGAGTCGCCAGGTCACCCACTTTTTGGTAAGGGTTAATGTTCTGGCTGAAGTTGCTATTTATATAGAGAAAAAAACTTAAAGTATCCTGTGAGTTACTAATAAAATCGCAGAAATGAACCCGAATCAAGTGCCTAGCATCTCTGGTTACATCATAAGACCAGGTTATATTGGAGTCGTTTGATGCCATCTCTTTGGAAGTCTTGTATACTAGATCTGGTGCAATAAACTCGGTAACAATATCATAATTGGGCGTACCTGAGGAAACTCCACTATTCTTTGCAATGCCTGAATTGGTCAGATAACTATCATCAGGAAGCCATGTTCTTAACAAAGTATCATTATCTGGTGTAAGTGTAGGGCCTCCAACATTGATCCTATGAATCGTCTGTAATGCTTGAGAGAGCAGGCCTTTGTAATCATTGCTGTTTCCAGTCCGACTAATCAGTGTAGGCTCATCAGAAATGAAATCTGGAGGGGCCGGAAAGACCTCGATGGCATTGATGAATGCGAAAGAAGATTCTTGTGGTACAAAGTAGATTAAAAATTTGCCTATTGGAATGCTCAAAATGAATTCCTTTGTTATTGTAGAGCTGCCAATTTTTTGGAAAGTGAAATCATGCAAGAGCAGAAAACCTGAAGCTGAAATATTGAAAATAGCATCTGAGACATCAGTTGAGTTGGAGAAATGAAGGCGTACCAGGTAAGTGCCATTAGTATTGATTTTGAACTCATATGAAGACTGCTTCCGAAAAACTCTTGCAGTCTGATACAGAGGTGGTGTTTCTAATGCCTGCCTGTTGTCTGTGACAAAGCTGTTATGTTTCGTAAATGAAACATCAGAATTCGAGTCACCGACAAAGGTCTGGGAACTGACGTTTACGGCGATGTTTGATCCACAGTTGATGAAATACTTGTCTGGAAGCGTGTATGCTGAAGAAGGCAGCTGATATGAGAAGAAAATGACAAGATAAAGAAAAAGGCTTAAAGACTCATGGTGTTTATCCCACTGAAACTTTCCCATTGATTTGCAGTATTTGCTTAAACTTTGTTTCTTCAAAATAATTCCATTCTGTGAATCAATGATTCCTATTGAAGGATTGAAGATAAGTCAACAGGGAGCCTGAATTCGTTTTTGAACCAAAACAGGGTCAGAGAAAATTCTAAGCATTGGGAAATGCCTTAAATGCCCTCGTAATTGTAGACTTTGTTCATTCAGTAGAGGACAGTTCTGGCTTTACAGGCATTTACGTGGTCAATGGAAACAGGGTGATGCTGATGTAAGCTTAAATGCATATAAAGACGATTTGTCACATCAAAACTATATTCTTTTAATATTCTTTCAATAATTTATGTGTTGATAAAGGAGGACCATTTTGTGTGGAAGCTGGAAAGCATTGGCAATTTCCTTGTGATTTGGGAGCCAGTTATTGGTGGGGGCAGTCTATCTTTCTTTTACTTCAATAAAGATGTAAACCTAATCTTTGGAAAATGCGTTCCTATTACACCTTTTTTTTTTCTTTTCTTTTAAAATAAAGAATAATAACTAAAAACATCGGTACAAAATTTGTGAAACAAATTTTTACATTTCTTTGATTTAATATCTCAAAATTAATTAATTTTTCTATTGATTATTTTTAATATAACCCAAAATTACAAATCATTTCTTTCTTTGATTTCTGTGTCAAAGTCTTGCATAATAACAAAACATATTTAGATACCTCTTCCATTGCAGCAGTCTGTTTTTTTATCTCACAAATTGCAACATCTCTAATTTTTAATTCCATCCTTTTACTTTATTAAATTTGAAAAATTAATCCTTTTTATTTTAAACCACCATCCTATTTAATAAAAGTTATAAAGTTGTTTAGTTGTTGATAAACACATTCATTAAAATTATTGATTTTTATTAATTTGTTGCATATAAAATATATACTGTTAATTCCAACTCAACATTTTAATCACAACGTTTAATAATTTTATCCAAATTGGACTAATTTTTAATTTTTATAAAATACGAAGAAAAAAATGTCCTATAAATTAATTTCTCAATTTTTTTAGGAATTTTTTTTTTTTTTTTTTTTGAGTTTGAGTTTGAGATTAAAGTGGCAATGAGTTTCAATTGTGAATTGGTCGTCGTCTGCCATAAGTGGGACACCCATTTAAAAGATATCTCCCTTTATAGCTTCCATTATTTTTTAAGGAATTTAAAATTTCATTACTATATAATTATGGTGTAGTTTTGAGTTAGTATGCGATACTATTTTTACTATAGAAAACATAAATAATCTTCGACTCATTATTTTGAGAAGTATTTTTTTTTAATTTTGTTAAAATATTTTTGAAATATTTATTATATTCTAATAATTGAAAAGTTGAAATATTTATAATGTTATAATATTTATAAGTGAAAGGTTAAAAGTAATAAGTTATGTTTCTTAATTATTAAACTTTACTTTTTCCACCCACTCAGTTGTTACATTTTAACTTTTAATGGTAATTTTTTTTTTGTAGAAAAGAACAACATAAAGCGATTACAAAAACAAACACATATCTTAGGACTTATGAAAGTTCCTTTCATCAACTAATAGAAGTTATTGTACTGATATTGAAGGTTGTTAAAAAACCATTAGACTTGGAGGACCAGGTACCGCAAGTCTTGCCCTATGATCAGCAACCGCGTTTTGGGATCTAGGAATATGGCGAATGCGCATATTCCATTTACGATTAAAAATACCATGAATCAAACGTAGCTCCACTATTCTGCATTAACAAATCCACCAGCCAACAATGATTCAACTAGAAGTGCATTATCACATTCTACCTCAACCTATCACAATCCTCTCCCCCATGCAACACGCAAACCCTTTAGCACAACTCTCACTTCCACCTTGAAAATATTATCTTGCGGAAAGCGAATTAACATGTAGCCATGTCATTGTCATTGCTATCCTCGCCTAATGACAGCCCCAAATTAGAGCTATCATCCTCTATGATTGAATTGAAGCTTCAATGCCTCGATCAATATTATTCAGTATTCCATTCACTGCCACTTCCAAGTCCACTGTAGATGGTTTATTTTATAATACGGTCACTCCAAACCTGTTGCTCAAGTTGTTGTCAATTACCTTCTAGAGCTATTGCAATTTCAGTCTAATATTGCTAATCATGCGTATTATAGATATGCGTATTTCAGTCTAATCGTGCGTTGGAAGCTTCAACGCCTCGTCTAATAGTGCTAATCGTGCGTATTAAAAATATGTGTACTCTTTTTCGTTCACTAGGATTTTTTTGTTCCACAGGATTTTTATACTTTAAATTCTAATAGTCATTAGAAGTAGAGTTCTATTTCATTTTTACTTCTTATGTCTATAAATATAGACTCTAAAGAAGCATTGTACAGTATTCCCATTAATCAATAAAATACGCTCTTTTTTTTGCTCTCATATTTTCTTTGTTCTTTACTTTATGTCTTTTTATTTTATAAATGTCTTTTTTTTTTTAATTATTATAGGTACAAGTTTGTAAAAATATATTAAAAAGTTCAATGAAGTAGTTTTTAAATATATTTTCCATAAAATGTATTTAATTAAATTAGGGATAAATATCAAAACTATACATGTACTTTGATCCAATGTGCAATCTCATAAATTAACTTTAAATTTGTGTGACTTTATATATGAAATTTTGTTTTGATCCAATTTTCACAAATCACAAACACCATTGTCAAATTAGCATCATTTTACATTCATGTATTGCATACACAAATAATTATATTATTCAATATAAAAACAAATGTATGTACTTTTTTTCTTTAAATATGTACAATAGAATGAAAATCAAAGTTTCATGTATACATATAATTCCCAATTTAAATTTCATGTGTATAATTGCACCAAATCAAAGTTCATGTATCAAATTGCACATTAGACCAAAGTTCATGTATAAATTTGATATTTATCCCAATAAATCATTTAAAATAATTGATCTCAAAGTTTAAAAAATTTATCTAAAAAATTTTAACTATGACATTTTTACTGAGATAAAAAAAAATCACTTAGTTATTAATTCAAATATATTTCAATCTTAATAATTATGTATCAATTTAAATAGTAATATTTATTCCTAAGAGACGTGGCTATCTAAGAAAAGTTGTGTTTGTATAAACAAACTTGAAGTTTCCTATAAGACTCAAATCACTTGGATGGATGACTAAGACATATAAAAAGGTATAAAAACAAATTTTCATTCTATTTTCCTCCATCTTATAATATTCATTCATTGCTCTATAAAAAAAACATTTCACTAGCAGTTACATCTGAAGTATCATCAAATATTGGAGTAGTGTTGTCTTCATCAACAGTTGGAAAGCTATTGGACGGTAATCGATGGAGAACAGGCATCGAAAATTCCAATGAAGCATTGGTTATACTATCTTCAAGTGGGCCTCTGTTGACTGGAGTAAGCTGAAGCTGCAATGCATATTCCAAGTCCCACAAAACATCACGCATGATTGGCCTTTCACTACCATATACCTTCAAACACTTCTCTGTTGTTTCAGCAAACTTCCTAAATGAGTTGGGATTAATAGTATGCACTAGCATTGGATCAATAATATTCTCAAGTTGACCTTTCCTCAGCCAATGCATTCCCCATTCAGCTAAGTTCACTTCCTCCCTCCTGTTCGAGTTGATGACCGCTGGCCTAGCACAAAGGACTTCTAGGAGTACAACTCCGAAAGAATACACATCGGATTTATTTGTCAACTGTAGAGACATGAAGTATTCAGGGTCAAGATAACCGAAGGTACCTTTTACATCGACGCTATGTTCTACATCAGGAATGCTTGATTTTGAAAGACCGAAATCAGCAACTTTGGCCACAAACTGTTCATCAAGCAAGATGTTTGTTGACTTAACATCACGGTGAATGATTCCTCCAGCTGCACCTGTGTGCAAGTAATTAAGGCCTTTAGCTGCACCGATGCAAATTTCTAGTCTTTGCTTCCAAGATAATTCAGAACGTGCACTGTATGATTTCTCAAAATCGGCAGTTGAATAATAGAGATGATCTCTAAGAGTTCCTTTCTCCATGAATTCATAGACCAGTATCATTTCAAATCTTTCATCACAATATCCGATTAAGGAAACAAGATGACGGTGGCGAATTTGAGATAAGACCACTATCTCGGTTTGGAACTCTAAAGGGCCTTGGCCATGTCCTGGTTCACTCCTTTTCACAGCCACTTTCATGCCACGAAACATTCCTTGATAGACTTTTCCGAATCCACCCTCCCCAATCACCAAGTTGGAATCGAAGTTCTTGGTCGATTGCTCAATTTCATGATATGATAATCTCAAAGCAAGGTTTAAATTGGAAGGCAACATATTGGAAGTCTTTTCAGACATTCTATTGTAAGAACTGCTCCTTGCATAGAAAGGCCCGGAGAAAGGCCAACTTGAAGATTGTCCAGGCTTTGCTTTTCTCCTTTTCAAACTCAGAAGCACAATTGCTACCAAAATAATAACAAATGAACCCCCACCAATGGAGCCAACTATAGCAAACAGACTAGTCCTATTACTTTCAGGCTTCCCTGGCCACGAAACAAAATCCGATTTCTTCATTAACTCCATTATCTCCAGCCCATTCAGAAAGGCAGTTTGATTTTGAGAATCCAATCGAGGCCCTATACTTATGTTCATGATTCCGGACTCATCAGAATCAACCACAAAATCATAGTAAAATGGAGCAGCCAACTGACCCATTTTATCATATGGATTAATCCTCGCACTAAACTTGTTGTAGATATAGAGATCGAAGATTATGACATTAAGAGATACACTAATTATGTCACAAAAGTGGACCCGAACGAAGTGACTAGAACTCTTGCTCACATTAAAACTCCATGTAACATTGAAGAAATTTAGTTGTCTGCTCTCATCTATATTCATTTCTTTTGCAGTCCTATACACAGGGTCTGGGGCAGTATATTCAGTGGCTCCTCCTTCTTGATATTTAGGTGAATCAGAGTAGAAGTCACTGTTCCTTGCAGCCATTGGATTAAGCAAGAAACTATCATCTGGTATCCAGTTCCTCCACAATGTATCATTTGCTGGTGTGAGGGTAAGCCCTCCAACATTAATCCTAAAGAGTGTATGCAACACCTGAGAAGGCAAACCATCAAAAGATTTTCTACTTCCTGCAGGAGTAACACGAGAAGCGGTATCGGGGATGAAATCCTCAGGGGCAAGAAAGACTTCGATGGCGTTTACGAAAGCTAAGTTTGATCCTTGGGAAGGTATGAAGTAGATCCTAAATCTTTTTACATTGATGGTGACCAAAAAGTCTTTGATGACAGGTGAACTAATAGTGTTCTTGAGAGTAAAGTTTGATAATAGCCAAAATCCTGAAGCTGAGACATTAAATTTAGCTGTGGCTAGATTAGAATCAGATGAAGAAACAAAGAAATGGAGACGTACAAAGTAGGTGCCGTTCTCATTAATTACAAACTCGTAAAAGGAAGGGTGTCGATAGATTCTTGCGGATTGATAGAGTTGAGATGAGGAAGGATTTGCATGAGGGACAGGGCTGCTTTGCCCTACAAAGAAGGAAACACCAGAATTCAGGTCACCGACAAAGGTCCGACCTCCGCTGGCTGAGACGTTAGAATTTGATCCACAGTTGATGAAGTACTTATCTGGAGGTGTGTAAGCTGATGAAAGGGGAAGAAGCAGCAACAACTGGAGGGGGAGGAGGAGGTTTTGAAGCTTTTCCATTGGAGGAATGAGATGGTAAAGGAGGCAAGTGTAAGTAAGAATAGAAGGTAGTGGACAGTTGAAACCGAATAAAGGAAATTGAGAATCAATGAAAGCAATGCATATCGTGAAATTAATGTGTTGATAAAAGAGGAACATTCAGCTGTACTTTTTGGGTGTGGAAGCCGGAAAGCATCGCAATTTCCTTGAGCCAGTTAAAAGTAGATGAATTATTAGTGTAGACAGAAAGATAATCTTTCTTTAACTTTAATAAAGAAGTAGGGTACGTAATTATCTTTCTTTAACTTTAATAAAGAAGTAGGGTATGTATACCTAAAAGATTGTCCAGAACCAAAGTTATTGCGTTCATATTACTCTAATCTATTTCTCATCAAACCATATCTTTTCTTTTAAAATAAAGACTAATAACTAAAACATTTGGTACAACATTTGTCTAACCAATAAATATATTTCATTTGATTATTTTAATATACCCAAAATTACAAATCATTTCTTTCTTTGATTTTCTGTGTCAAAGTCTTGCATAATAACAAAACATATTTAGATACCTCTTCCATTGCAGCAGCCTATTTTTTTATCTCACAAATTGCAACATCTCTATTTTTTAATTCCATCCTTTTACTTTATTAAATTTGAAAAATTAATCCTTTTATTTTAAACCATCATCCTATTTAATAAAAATTAAAAATCTGTTTAGTTGTTGATAAACACATTCATCAAAATTATTGATTTTTATTAATTTGTTGCATATAAAATATTTTTTTACTGTTAATTCCAACTCAACATTTTAATCACAACGTTTAATAATTTTATCTAAATTGGACTAATTTTTAATTTTTGTAAAATACGAAAAAGAAAATGTCCCATAAATTAACTTCTCAATTTTTTCTAGGAATTTGGTTTTTTTTTTTTTTTTTTTTTTGAGTTTGAGATTAAAGTGGCAATGAGTTTCAATTGTGAATTGGTCGTCGTCTGCCATAAGTGGGACACTCATTTAAAAGATATTTCCCTTTTTAGCTTCCATTATTTTTTAAGGAATTTAAAATTTCATTATTATATAATTATGGTGTAGTTTTGAGTTAGTATGCGATACTGTTTTTCCTATAGAAAACATAAATAATCTTCGACTCATTATTTTGTTTTTTAATTTTGTTAAAATATTTTTGAAATATTTATTATATTCTAATAATTATAAATGAAAAGTTGAAATATTTATAATGTTATAATATTTATAAGTGAAAGGTTAAAAGTAATAAATTATGTCTCTTAATTATTAAACGTTACTTTTTCCACTCACTAATTTGTTACACTTTAACTTTTAATGGTAAAAGTTTTTAACTTTTTTTTTTTTTTAGAAAAGAACAACATAAAGCAATTACAAAAAAAAAAAACACATATCTTAGCACCTATGAAAGTTCCTTTTATCAACTAATAGAAGTTATTGGACCGATATCAAAGGTTCTTAAAAAACCACTAGACTTGGAGGACCAAGTACCGCAAGTCTTGCCCAATGATCAGCAACCGCATTTTGGGATCTAGGAATATTGCGAATGCGCATATTCCATTTACGATTAAAAATACTACGAATCAAACGTAGCTCCACCATTCTACTATTAACAAATCCACCAGCCAACATTGATTCAACTAGAAGTGCATTATCACATTCTACCTCAACCTATCACAATCCTCTCCCCCATGCAACACGCAAACCCTTTAGCACAACTCTCACTTCCACCTTGAAAATATTATCTTGCGGAAAGCGAATTAACATGTAGCCATGTCATTGTCGTTGCTATCCTCGCCTAATGACAGTCCCAAATTAGAGCTATCATCCTCCATGATTGAATTGAAGCTTCAATGCCTCGATCAATATTATTCAATATTCCATTCACTGCCACTTCCAAGTCCACTGTAGATGGTTTATTTTATAATACGGTCACTCCAAACCTGTTGCTCAAGTTGTTGTCAATTGCCTTCTAGAGCTATTGCAATTTCAATCTACTAGTGCTAATCATGCGTATTATAGATATACGTATTTCAGTCTAATCGTGCATTGGAAGCTTCAATGCCTCATCTAATAGTGCTAATCGTGCATATTATAAATATGTGTACTCATTTTCCTTCACTAGGATTTTTTTCCACAGGGTTTTTATACTAGTAGAGTTCTATTTCATTAATACTTCTTATGTCTATAAATATAGACTCTAAAGAAGCATTGTAAAGTATTCCCATTCATCAATAAAATACGCTCTCTTTTTTTCTCTCCTATTTTCTTTGTTCTTTAGTTGATGTCTTTTTATTTTATAAATGTATTTTTTTTAAAAAAAATTATTATAGGTAAAAGTTTGTAAAAATATATTAAAAAAGTTCAATGAAGTAGTTTTTAAATATATTTTCCATAAAATGTATTTAATTAAATTAGGGATAAATATCGATATTATACATGAACTTTGATCCAATGTGCAATCTCATAAATTAACTTTAAATTTGTGTGATTTTATATATGAAATTTTGTTTTTTATTTAATTTTCACAAATCACAAACACCATTGTCAAATTAGCATCATTTTACATTCATGTATTGCATACACAAACAATTATATTATTCAATATAAAAACAAATGTATGTATTTTTTTCTTTAAATATGTACAATAGAATGAAAATCAAAGTTCCATGTATACAAATAATTCCCAATTTAAATTTCGTGTGTATAATTGCACCAAATCAAAATTCATGTATCAAATTAATAGACCAAAATTATGTATAACTTTAATATTTATCCCAATAAATCATTTAAAATAATTGATCTCAAAGTTTAAAAAATTTATCTAAAAATATTTAACTATGACATTTTTGCTGAAATAAAAAAAAATATATCACTTAGTTATTAACAAAAAATTATATCTATTCAAATATATTTCAATTTGAATAATTATGTATCAATTTAAATTGTAATATTTATTCCCAAGAGACGTGGCTATCTAAGAAAAGTTGTGTTTGTATAAACAAACTTGAAGTTTCCTATGAGACTCAAATCACTTAGATGGATGACTAAGACATATAAAAAGGTATAAAAACAAATTTTCATTCTATTTTCCTCCATCTTATAATATTCATTCATTGCTCTATAAAGATATTTTTATACGTTATTTAATGTTTAATATACTATTTTCGTTAATGCAAAATATAGATAATTATTGGGTTTCTTTGTATTTTAAGATTTATTTGTCTAGAACTCTTTTACACACCAACATATACATGGAGACAAATAGAACCTTAAAAAAGTTGCACACCTTGAAACTTTTATTTAATTTCTCATAATTTTAAGCTTGCATTTTCATAAATTTTAGGAGAAACTATAAACAAAGAAGAAAAGATGTGTCTGTTCATTGTATATTCACATTCCATCGCAAATTATAGTACTATGAAGATGGTTAAAGATGATAAGGGTAACATTGAGGTTAGTGATCTTGTTAACTTTTTATTTTGAAGAAATCTTTGTACTAAGAAAAATGTACATCGAATTTGTTATTCTACTATTGTTGCATGAATTGGATTTCAATGGTTATATTTATTGAAGTTAGTTATTCTACCTTTTCATTTATCGTTATTGAAATACCGTAAATATTTAAAAAGATTCCAATATATATATATATATATATATATATAACAAATGTTATTTTCTTATATACATTTTGTATAATCAAACTTGTTCTAAGATATGTATTGATAAATTTATATTTTGTATAATCAAACTTTCAAATGAAATTAAAAACTAGTACGTTTTCACCTACGCTTTGTTTTGAGTTAATTATTTAGATTTAATTTAGAATTTGATTCTTGAAATATACTTATTTTCCTTTTTAGTGTCTGAATTTTTTTTTGTCCAATTTGATATGTAAAGTATCATTTTACATATTTTGGTCCAAAACTTAACCCACGATAAAAAAAAAAAATTAAGCTAATCTAGACATGCCATATGTCTTTGCCTATTTAATTCATAAAATATTTTTTTTATTAAAAAACATATTTTAACCAAAATAAAATAAACATATATTATTAAAAAGCTTAACTTAAACCCATGCCTTTGCCTCTCACGCATGCCTCCCTAACACATCAATGAAGAAAGAACAACAAGAACAATGGTAAGAAGATTAAGAAAAATTGAGAAGATAAATCTCTTTTTCTTTTGCTTTGGCTCTCCGATTTTGCAAAGAAAAATCCCTAACCCATCCCACCTCACATTTGCTTTGGCTCTCTAATTTCTTGGATACAAGTCTCTTTTTTCCTTGACCCCATAATATTTTTTTTTTCTTTTTTTCTCATTGTATTCAATAATGAAGGTGAATGAACAAAGAAGGTGATCATAAACCTTGTTACGGAGCTAATGGGGGAAAATTTTGGGTTTGTACAATGAAATTCTTAGATTACTACAAACAATTTTAGTTTTGTCTAGGTTTGTTTGGGTGTATCATATTGATATATGTTTTCTAGAAAAATTTTAGGTTAGTACAATGGAATTTTTAGATTACTGTAAACCATTTTGGATTGTTTTCTGGGTTTGTCTCTGATTATATTGAGTTTTTTGGTTTTAAATTTGCAAATGGAGAACAAATAGAGAAAGAGGAATTCTGGAAGAACATTATGAACATAATTACCCAATTTGGGTTAAAAACATTTAATTATTAAATGGAATGAATGAATTTCTATTTTTATAATCTATAATTTATTTCTATTTTATTATATATTTCTGATTTTTTTATATATTTAATTCTATTTTCTATAAATTTTTAAAATATATTTGATAAAAAATATACTTTTAATTAATAATGCGATATGGCATATTTTTATTGGTCACTTATATTTTTCTTTAATGACATTTAAAAATTGGACCAAAACCTATATCGAGATGATACTTTATGTACTAAAGTGGGAACATTATTAGTTTGTGTTGATATGACACTGTTAGTTAAGATGGTGTTACATGACAACCTCTCATATGCCAGATGACAAACATGAATAAAAGTAAAAAAAACAAATCTTTACAATTGTATAAATTACAAAATATATATATATATATGTTTTTAGTAATTTTATATATTTTTAATTTATTTATAAAATATTATATTATTTATATTATTATTTTGAAACTAAAAGATATATAATTTTTTTATGAAAATTGAAATATATAAATTAATAAAAAATATATTTTTTGCAAAAAAAATGAATCTAGACAGATGGTTGTTCAAATTCAATTGTATCTAGACAATCATTTGTCTAGAATGATTCTAGACACACTTTTTAGTTTCTGATACTTTTTTTAAAATATTTTTAATATTTTATTTTTTATAAATTTATAAATTATAAATTATAATTTTTATATATTTTTCAAAATAATAACATAAAATTTGATATTTTATTAAAAATTAAAAATATATAAATTTACTAAAAATATATGGAATGAATATGAAAACAAATTGTTGTCCATGTACTTGATGCGAAAAGGATTATATTTTTTTATTAATTTAATTATTTTAAAATATTTTTATTTAAGTTTTTTATGTGACATATTAAGAGGTTGTTACATGGCATCACTAAATTAAGTAGTAGTGTTACGTCAATACGAACTAACAATGTTAGTAGGGAAGTACTAACCTAGTCGATGGAATACACGTTTAGGTATCAACTAGGTCCAAAAAAAGAGTACCAACTAGGTACAAATGGACTAGTTTAGGGATATATATATATATATATATATATATATATATATATATTAACTCAATTTAAAATTTTAGGTTATTTTGTTAACACCATTAAAATTATTATATTAAATTTGTTGGTGTGATATTTTGAACTTAAAAAAAAAATACACACTTAGTATTTAGGAAACAAAAAATGGCATTATAATGAATCTGAACTTAATAGAAAATTTTAATGGTATTAACAATTCTTAAAAGAATCACATCAGCATTTTAATCAAAATAAAATACTTAAATTAACTAATAACATTATAAAAGTTGAGATATCAAATTTTATAAAAACTAAAGTTATTTCAAATTTGAGCTAAATACAAGGATCAAAATTGAACTTTAACCAATTTTTAATAACCTAAAAAATATATATTATTTGAGAATATATTCCTCACTCCTTCATCTCTATTTCAGCAATTAACACTCAAAATTTTATGTAGTGTAGCAACATGTGCAATAATAAGATAGTAAATTGATTTAGTTTAGGCAAATATTATTTATTTGTTGATTAAATTATTTAATATGAAAACAATTTAATAATAGAAACATATTTTGAAAAGGAAGTAGTAAAACTAGTGATATATTATTGAAAAATACACATAATTGAAAATTTTGATCAATTTCTTTTTAGTGTTTGCTATTAGTTAATAACACGAGGAAATACTTATTTATTACATGTGTATTATAATAGTTAGACATAAAATAATAAAAAAAACACTTAGTATAAATTTAAACTTGAAATTAAAAAGATGAGTAAAAACTCTTGTAAGAAAATGAAACATCTTCAAAATAAAAGAATTTTTTTCTTTCTCTTTACTAAAAATAAATCATAGGAGTGATTGAATATTACTAATTAAATTATTTATTGTTAATTCATATGTAAAAATATTACTTTTACCAAAAGTAGCATTAATATTTTATTCATGATTATGTTATCGCATATATATTGGAATAAATTTTAAGCTTAAGGGTATAAAAAACTTTCAAACTTGAACTTTTAAAAAAAGCAATTAAGCCTTAACTTTCTTTTTGCACTCAATTGGGAACTTTAACTTTCAAGATGCATAAAAAAAGCCTTCAAACTTTTTCAAAAAAGGTAATTAAACCCTTATTCTGTTTTTTTTCACTCAATTGGGTACTTGAACTGCCAAAATGCATCAAAAAGCCCTCAAACTTTTTTTTTTTTAAAAAAAGAAGAAGCAATTAAGTCCCTACCATTTTTTTTCACTCATTTGGATACTTGTACTGCCAAACTGCATCAAAAAGGCTAGGGATGGATCTAGGGGGGCTGAAAGGAGCCACGGCCCCCTAAAATTGAAATTTTTTCATTTAGGCCCTTTGTAATTTATAAAATTTTAAATTAGTAATAGTAAAATTGCACTCCCCCCTCCAAATGATAAAATTTTGATTTAATCCTCTAAAAATTATAAAGATATAGGCTATTAAAATGGTGAAATTGTATTTTTACTATCATAAAAATATATAATTTAATTCCACCCCCAAATTACTTTTTACTTCACCCCTACCCTCCCAAGTCGTATTTCTGGATTTGCCATTGAAAAAGACCCTTTGACCAATATAGAAAAATTATAAAATGTTTCTTTTGGTACGGTGGTTTTTATATTTTTTTTTACGAATTTTATATTTTTTTTTACATTTTTTATAATTTTCTTACGACTTTATAAAATTTTATATTTTTTTTATATTTCTATATATTTGATAATTTTTTATGATTTTTATAAAATTTTACAATTTTTATAATGTTTTACGATTTTTATAGTTTTTTTCCTAATTTTAATTTTAAATATTTTTTTATATTTTTTATAACTTTTATTGGTTTTTATTTTTATTTTATCTTTTTTTGCCACGTCACGTTGTAATTGTGACACGTGATGGCTTTAACTGGAAAAAGTTAGGGGTGATTAACTTTAATAGTCAAAGGGCCTTTTTCAGTGGCAGATCTAGAAATACGAGTTAGGGGGCAGGGGCGAAGTCAGAAATTTTGGGGAAGAAATTAAATTATATATTTTTATGATAGTAAAAGTACAATTTCACCATTTTAATAGCCTCTAGAGAATTAAATCAAATTTTTATCATTTTTGGGAGGCCAAGGTGTAATTTTACCATTATTAATTTAAAATTTTATAAATTATAAAGGGCCTAAATAGAAATTTTTCTATTTTAGGGGGCGTAGCCCCTGTAGCCCCCTAGATTTGCCCCTGGTCTTTTTGATACATTTTGACAATTCAAGTACCCAATTGAGTGCAAAAAAAGAACAGGGGCTTAATTGCTATTTTTGAAAAAGTTTGAGGATATTTTTTTATATATTTTGAAATTCAAATACCCAATTGAGAGAAAAAAAACAACAATAGCTTAATTAAATTTTTTAAAAGTCTGAGGACTTTTACCGCTTTAATTTTAGTACTTTTATTTTCCAATTTGATGATTGAATTATTTTTGGGAATTAATTGGTTGCATAAAATTGTAAATAAGATCATAAATTAAAAATAGAAACATAATTTTATAAGGAGGCGTAAAAACATGGATATTATATTGATTAATATTCTTAGTTGAAAAGGTTGGGTGTGTATAATAAGTTATTGTATATTTGTTTTTAAAATATTTTGGAAATGATTCTAGTGGTAATTAGAATAATTTATAATATTTTATGTATGATTTTGGTATTAGAATACATAATATTGCATTCATGATTTTTGTAACAATTAATATCAGAAAATATTTATTGAAAAGTAAAATATATTTTTTAATTGGTGAATAATTTGCTAAAAAAAATATAATCTTATAAAAATATTTTGGTGAGAGGAAAGTTAATTTCGTTAAAAAAAAAATTGTTAACTAAATGGGATAACATAAAATAAAATTACCTTCACACATGTCATTAACTTAGACCATTTATGTGTCAATAAAAGAAGATATTCACATCAACTTTGGATTTTAGACCTTGTAATACATATATATATATATATATATAACTACTTTGTATACCTGTGCAATGCATGGGTTGATGGTGTGTACCAATTAAAATAATATTTTATAAAATAATGAAAAATAGTTATAAGTTTGTAAAAACAAAGAATTATCATTTTAAAAGGAAAATTATTCGGTAAACTATCAATGAGAGTTTTTAAACTTTATAAGAGTTAGAGATTAACAACTGTCCTATAAAAGTATAGTAAAATATTAAAAAATAGACACGTATCAATTTTTGAAAGTTGCTTGTGGAATAAAAAAAAATACATTGTCAATGTATCGAATACTAATCCTTTTAAAAATAATAATGTATTGCAAATATTTTAAAAAATTGTTTTTAATATAAAAAATAATATTTTATAAAATAGTAACAAAAATTTATAAATTTATAAAAATAAAAATTATCAATTTCAGTGATAATGTATTAATGTTTTTATTGAATAATAATTAAAATTGATGAACTGAATATAATGATTTTAAAACTTTGATTGAAATTTGTGCTAAAGGTATTTTCTTTTATACATCATTTTCGTTTTATTTTGAATAATAATTTGGATATTAGGCCATTAATGCTTTTTTTAGATAGCCATTAATGTTAAATTTATAATATTTTGAATATATATATGTTAATATTTTTACAAATTACTAAAAAATCAAATATTACAAAAAATTGCAAAATTTTTAAAAAAAGAAATTTACTCTTTATGTTTTACAATTTAATTCCTTTAACTATTTCGGTGTAAGTTTTCACCTCGCAAATCACCCTAATAATACTAATATAGCACTACGGCAAGGTAAAAAAAAGAAACTAAGACATAATAGTCAAGATATGGTAAAATTGTGCCAGTAAAGCTTGTTATTAAATATGGTATTAAACCATACTTTAGTAAATATATGATTAATTATAACTGAATGGGGAATGAATAATTAAGTACATAATAAATTTGTTACATGATTATATTGGGCCAATTTACTAGAAAATACTAATTTTTAAAAAAAAAATTACGGAAAAGGACCGAAAAAATAATTATTTACCAAAAAGGGCCATTTCTCCCGAAAACGCGTCCATGTCAGCGCTTTTCAGGGGATGCAGCAAGAAAACGCGTCCACGAGGGAACGTTTTCTGCCACATCAGCAAAAAACGCTTCCTTAAGGGCGCGCTTTGCTGATGTGGCAAAAACGCTCCCCCAAGGACGCGTTTTAGCCCGTGTTTTTCTAAAAAAACTATTCTCGAATTAAATTTTCAAAAAAGGTCATTTTTTAGATATTATAAAAATAGACCAAATTTTTAAAAAATTTACGAGAATAAACATTTATAAAAGCTCAAAGTGACAACACCATTTTTGTTAAGATGTCATCAATTAATATGGAATATAACTTACAAAGGAAATCTTTATATAGACCCAAAGTCTCATTTCCCTTGTTTTCTTGAGCAGTGTGGGATATGAGATATGTGTATATATATATAGACTCATGAATAGTTTTGCAGCTTGTTCCTAAACAATGTGAGATTCTTTCCTCTTTTAACTAACAACATGAGATTAAAGGATACACTATATTTGATATTTTTTTTACAAAAATTTTTTTTTTTATATTTTGTTAACATTTTCTTATATTATAAAATTATCTTTTGAGATCTTTAATCTTGTTGCATTTTAGAATTGTTAACATATACAAAAGAACTATTAAAAAAAGAGAACAAATTGCACATATGAAACTTGTACATGCAATAATCTTCTATTCAATTTTAAATGTTTAAAGTTTATATCAATGCAATTCTAATTTTTAAAATAATTTTCCATTATTTAAATTTAGAAGTTATACTTTTATTTTTTTTATTATTTATTTTATTTTATATTATGAATGTTTGATTAATAAATAAATGGTGAGTATTTGGTACTCAAATAGTTTTTTTGTAATTTTAAAAATTGATATATCTTTTAAATATTTATTTATTTTTAATATTTTACTATACTAATTAATTTTTTTATTTCTAATTTAATTTAATTTTCATCACCTAATGAATGCCGATAAATTTATTTCAGATATATTTTGACTAGATAGATAATCTATTTAAACATAGTATATAATTATGTTAAATAAGTTTTTTTATATAAATATATAATATACATAAAATATAATAATTATTTTTCATATTTTATATCTAGATTAAATTACATTAGTAGTCACTTAACTATAGTTTTTAGCTATCGAATTATAAAAACTTACAAAATGATCACTCAACTATTAGTAATTTTTAAATTTTTTTTTTTTAATATTTTACCATACTCATTTTATATTTTTTTTTACTTATAGAGTTTAAAAGTTTTATTTATAATGTAACAAATGTTAACTTTTTGTAAAAAAAATTAAACTCTAAGTAAAAAAAATCAAATATAGTGTAGCATTTCATCTCATGTTGTTAGTTAAAAGAGGAAAGAATCCCACATTGTTTAGGAACAAGCTGCAAAATTGTTCATGAGTCTATATATACACATATCTCATATCCCACATTGCTCAAGAAAACAAGGGAAATGAGACTTTGGGTCTATATAAAGATTTCATTTATAAGTTATATTTTCATATTAATTGATGACACCTTAAAAAAAATGGTGTTGTCACTTTGAGCCTTTATAAAGGTTTATTCTCATAATTTTTTAAAAAATTTGGTCTATTTTTATAATATTTAAAAAATGACCTTTTTTAAAAATTTAATTCGAGAATCATTTTTTTTTAGAAAAAAAAGGCTAAAACGCGTCCTTGGGGGAGCGTTTTTGCCACATCAGCAAAGCGCCCCCTCAAGGAAGCGTTTTTTGCTTATGTGGCAGAAAACGCTCCCTCGTGGACGCGTTTTCCTGCTGCATCCCCTGAAAACGCGCTGACGTGGATGCATTTTCGGGGGAAATGGCCCTTCAGGTAAATAATTATTTTTTCGGTCCTTTTCCGTAATTTTTTTTTAAAAATTGGTATTTTCTGGTAAATTACCCATTATATTGGTGTTAATTATATTTATAAATTATAATTATACGATTCAATTGTGTAGAAAATTTCAATCAATTGAATTCCAATAGACTTCTAGAAAAATGTTTAGAACTTTTTGTAAAATTGTTTGCAATTTGATGAAACTTTTTATTTATGATTTGTTTTTGGTAACAAGATATAAATAGCATCAGTTACGAGCTACCAGTAGGATCAGGGTTGGATAACCAAAAACATTTGTCAAGTCGTATCTGATCATTAACCGATGGAGGAGCCACATGAAAAATTCTCGGTCTAATAGGAAAATCTTTCTTCAGATCAGCTAATGTATCAACAGTAGAGTTCACCTCTAGAGGTACTTGCTTTATGAGCACTTTCCACTTGCGTCTGCATAGTTCTTGAATATGAAAAATCAAATCTCTATTTGAATGTCCTCTATAATCTCCATGAATATCTTTGATAGCTAAAAAAAGTGTCTCAATAATAACGTTTACCCATTTATCCTGCTAAGCTAATTGGAGGCCATCATAAATAGCCCAAAACTAGCTTGTAGCACACTACATCTTCCAATATTTCTTCCTAGTCCCCACATCCATCTACCATGCTCATCACATGCCACTGCAGCCGACCAAACAAGACCCGAATTCAGATTACAAGCACCGTTTATTTATTTTAAAGAACCCAGTAGGCAGTGGAACCCATCTTTGGTCCCTGAATCGATTCACATTACTCCCCCTAAATTGACATACCCCTACTTAATGGCTCTCACCCACCACCACGAAGACTGGATCACACTAGATATGTTGAATGGAACACCTTGGGATACACACAAATTTATCTGTTTCCAAATCCTTCAAAAAACAATCCCAAATAGAGAAGGCCAATCTGAATCCTGGAAAATAACATCAAACATATTTTTCAAGTTAGTAGACACTCATTCCTCCAAAGAAGAAGAGAAAAATCGGATCGAACTCCTCGAGAGAATTAACTGCTTCCACACTTATTTTGCTTTACAATAATCTTGTAACACATGAAGATAAGATTCTTCAACATTCCTACAAAGCTGGCACGAAGGATCATCCGATAAGCCTTTCCTACATCGATCCGCATTATTAAAATGACATCCTTTAAACACTAACCAAATAAAATGACAAACACATTGTGGAACATTCAAAGACCAAGCAAGCTTCCATTTCACCTCCGACAGATTTAACGAGTTTTTTTATAAGCATACCATAAGCTATTTTAATACTGAATTTACCATTGGAAGCCCAACTCAATATAAATCCATTAGGTCCTACTAAAGTATTTGGAGTCGGAATACCTCCAATATAAGATAGAATATCTTCATTAAAAAAACATCGCATATACTCTCCATTCCAGTTTCCCTCCGTATTCACAACCTTTTAAAGTGCGATAGACTCATCAATCAGGGAATGAGCCAAACAATGGTTAATAAGAGGACCCACATCTGCTATCCAATTATCAGTCCAAAATTTGATAAGATTCCCATCACCAACTGACCAAAGAAGACTTTGATGCAGGAGGGGCCAAACTTTCGCAAGAGATCTTCAAACGAAAGAACATTTGCTTCAAGAAATATCCTTAGGGCATTCCTTCAATATTTTATACTTAGATTGGAGTACCTTACCCACAAAGCTTACTCATTAGTTAGGAGGTAAATCCCAACTTAAGCATAAAGGACTCATTATGTTCCTTAAGGTATCGAATACCTAATCTCCCATTAGGCAAAGGCTGACAGCAATCCCCTACCTTGCCAAAGACGATTTCCAATTAGCTTCAGAATTCCCCCATATAAATCTCCGGGCAATCTTCACAATTTCTGCACAAATGCCAGACGAGATTTTCACAGTTTGCATAAAATAATTTAGAATTGACAACAAAATTGATCGAGCTAAAGTTACTTGTCCAGTTACAAAAAGCGTTTTGGCATTCCAATTATTTAGCTTTCGTCTAACCTTTTCTACAATGAATCTAAAGGTATTCGTCGTTATTCTTCGGTAAAAAAAAAGGCAATTCCAAATATATCCCCAAATCGTTAGTCTGTTGAAAACCAAGAACACTACAAATAGCATTAGCATAGTTGGAATCAGTATTGCTGGAAAAGAACACATTAATTTTAATGCCATTGACTTTATGCCCCGAGGCAGCTCCAAAAGTGTTAAGGACATCCTTTATAATACTTGCTTGATCAACATCCGCTTTTTCAAATAAAAAAAGATCATCAGCGAAAAATAGGTGAGATAATGGAGGACCATTCTTACATGCACAATTGGTTTCCAAATTTTATCCTCCACTCTTTTATGAATAAATTGACCCAACTTCTCTATACATAACACAAAGATATAAGGAGGCATTGGGCATACTTGTCTAATACCCCTCCTCAAACAGAAATCAACCGAAGGCTTCCTATTCCATAAAATCTGCATGGATACTGTTGTAATACAATCCATTATGATCCTAGACATCTTCAAAGGAAAACCAACATCCGATAAAGTATCTTCGATAAAATCCCACTATATTCTATCATAGGCTTTCTCCAAATCCACTTTAATGGCCATCCATATTTTCTTCCCTTTTTTCGTACACATTAAGTAAGTAACCTCTTGGGCAATAATGATATTATCTATAATCTGCCTCTCAGCCACAAAAATAACTTTATTCTAAGTGATAATCGAAGGGAAAATTGGGTTAAATTGATACGCAATAACTTTAGTAACAATATTGTAAAGAACATTACAAAAGCTAATTGGTCGAAATTGAGCCAGATATTCAGGAGCCTTAGATTTGGGAAAAAGCACTAGAAAAGTCTTGTTGATGCTACTAATGAGAGGCCGTTCAGAGAAAACTCCACGCACCCAATTACACACGTCTGCGCCAATCGTTTCCCATTGACTTTGATAGAACAAAGCATGAATACCATCTGGACCTAGAGCCTTCAAGAAACCCATACTAAATAATACACTTATAATTTCCTCATTAGACACATCTGCCCCTAGAACATCTAGAGATGTAGAATCCAAAGCCGAAAAACAACCATATAAAGGGAATTTGCCTAGAGTTTGATCATCCAAAGAGTACAGAGAAGAGAAGTACTTGACTGCTTCCTCTTGAAGAACTTCACTGTCATAACACCATTGACCCCCTATATTTAAAGTAGAAATTCTGTTAGAATTTAGCTTAACAAGAGCTTTATTATGGAAGAATTTCATGTTTCCATCACCAAAATGGATCTAATCCACTCTTGATTTTTATTTCCAAAGTAATTCTTCCTTATCAAGAAACTTTCCGCACTCAACACGCAACTTACATTTGAGATCCATAAGGAATCTAGAACACCTCCGGTCTAGAACAGCTTGGATCTTATCGATGCAAAGAGTAAGCAAGCTCTTTTTTCTAAAAATATGACCAAAAACCTCTTAGTTCCAATTTTTCAGTTTTATAGTAAGAGCCCCAATATTGCCAACTAAATCCACCCCATTACTCCAATTTTCATGAACAAATTGTGTAAACGATGGATGACTAATCCAAGGGGCTAGGAAACGAAAAGGCCTATCAACGCAAACTTTTTTGGGGGAATTTAATGATAATAATATGGGTCTATGATATGACTTTTGTAACACCCCCTAACCCTTAACTGTCACCGGAACAAGGTTATGGAGTATTACCGGACATTTCAGATCAAATATGAACATTACATAAATATTTTGCATATACGTTATAATTAAATCATATTGTCCCTTTTATGAGCCCTCGAGGCTCAAAATACACGTTAGAAACAAATCGGCACTAAATCAGACATTCAGGAAATTTTTCACGAAATTTATTTTTTTTCTTAGAAATAGGGCACACACGCCCGTGTGGAATTGGGATATGCCCGTGTCTCAGATCGTGTCCTACCCCGTGTAACTCTCTGACTTAGGTCACATGGCCAGCCACACGCCCGTGTGCTAGGCCGTGTGCCTCACACGGCTGAGACACACGCCCGTGTCTCTGCTTGTGTGTAAATTCCTAGGCATTCTGTTTTGAAAATTTTAATTAGCAGGGGATACACGGCCAATTTACACGCCCATGTGTTAACCGTGTGTCTCACACAGTCTAGTCACACGCCCGTGTGTCTGGCCGTGTGGACTCAATATGTAACAACCCATTTTTCGTCAAATCGGAACAGAGGTTTCGGGACCACAAAATCTGATGTTGAAATAATTATTTTATTATTATTTTAATGTCTACAGCATGATAGTATTACTGTGTGAAATTTTTGTTAAGAAATTTTATCGTTTGAGTGTTCAATTTGATAAAAAGGATTAAATCGCGTAAGGTGTAAAACTTGTGTTCTATTAGCTAAAGTTATTAAATGGCTATGTAATTAAATAGTGGACGTCCTTATGTGGTAAATATACCATTTTTAATATGAGTGGACATTTATGGACATTTTTATCAAGTGTTTTAATATTAATAGTTAAGGTTAGTTTAGTAATTTAATGAATTAAATTAAGAAAAATAACAAAAGTAAAGTTATCATCTTCCTTTGTATATTCCACCACCGAAATTTCAACCTAAATTAGCCATGGGAGAAGCTTGATATTCGACCAAGCTAATTTTCATGCATGTAAGTTCAATTTTGTCCCGTTTTTAATGATTTCTATGTTTTTGAGATCGTTGTAGCTTAATCTAGCTAGCCCAGGGACTAATTTGCAAAACTGTTAAACGTTTAAGGTTTTTCCATTGATGAATGTTGATGTATTTTGATGTTTAATGGTAGAAAATGCGTGCTTGTTGTTAGATAAACAACATTTGTAAAGTGATTTTTGACAAAATTGTTAATTAGGGGTCAAGTTGTGAAATGTGTAAATTTAGTGGTTAAATTGTGAAATAAATGAAATTTTTTGACTTCTAGGGACCTAATTGAAATTAGGCAAGCATGGTTTTTGGTTGAATTACATGAATTTGTGATTTTATGAAATAAAGACTAAATTGTAAAAATTCTGAAAAGTTAGGGGTAAAAGTGTAAATTTGCCTTAATGTGTATTTTGGACTAAATTGAATAGAGAGATTATTAAATAAGTTAATTCTGATTATATTTAGATCAAGAAAGGGGAAATACGAATTTAGATCGGGAAAAGAATAAGGGTTCGGACTAATCGACTTATTTCACCGTTTTTGCAATCAAGGTAAGTTCGTATGTGTTAAACATTATTATATTTGTGTTTTAAATACTTTGATATTGTGTAAATTGTGAATACGACACTATGAGCATATTCGACCACGATTCGGCAAGTGAGAAAGTCCCGGTTGAACCTTAGGAATAGATTAGGATACGAATGACATGTCATTAGGGGTTATGTAATTTGGGTGCTGGTCCATACGTCCTATCGGTGGCTGAGTCATCCGGCATGTGTTACGGATACTCATCAGCTTGTTTGAGCAGCACCGTGTAGCTTCGTCATGACCGTCAACTTGTGTGAGCAGACCCGTTGATAGCTCAAGAGTGAGCATTATATGTGATACGAGATTGAGATAACTTCGGCCATATATGTGGCACTTAGGGTGCGGGATTCCCGAGTATCCGATAGTATTCCGAATGGTTCAATGGGTAAGTCAAAGATGTGGGTAAGTATGAGTTTGATACAGGATGATACAGGTATGTACATGAACCGGGCAATACATTGAAATAAGGAAAAAAATTATAAAAGTTACATCTAACTTTGTGAATGCAAATATGGTAGGTTGGTGATTCATTATAAGCTATGTTATGTTATGTTTTATTTGCTTAATTTGAGCATATATGATGAGTTGTTTTAAATGCTATACGAACTTATTAAGCTTTATTGCTTACTTTGTTTCATTTTCCTTGTTTTTTAGTGAAATCAAAGCTAGCTCAGATTCGGGATTGTTAGAGACTTCATCATACTGTCCTACTATCATTTTGGTACTTTTGAACTTAAGTATTTTGAGTATATGACATGTATAGGATTATGGTCATTTTGGTTATGGATTGATAATGAATTTAGCCATTTGAATTTGGCTTGTAAATGTCTAAAGTTTGGTTTGTATATAGCCATGAGAGTTGGCTTATTTTGGTTGATTTGGTTGTGTATATATTTTTGCACATGGATCTTATTATGTGCTTGATTATGGATATGTGATGCTAGTTGGTATTTGGTAATTAGGGGTACTAAATGGTTGAGAATTGAATTTGGTATGTTTCTGAGATTAGGATAAATGATGCAAAATTGGAAGTGTCTATATTGATGATTTGAGATTATGAATTTTGGTATGAAATTGAATGGCATATTGTGGTACATGTGTGCCTTGTTGTTATTGGTATAGAATTAGCATAAATTAGGCTTGGATTGAGGTTGGATTAAATTCCTATTATATGACATGTTTTGCGTGCTAATTGGGTTGATGTAGGTGTAAGCAAGTTTGGGTGGCAAAATGGCTTGGTAAATAGCCTATTTTTGTCCACACGGGCATGTGTCTCAGCCGTGTATGACATACGGTTAGGTTACACGACTGTGTGTCCCCTGGTGTTGAATTTTAAATCAAGTCAGTATGCTCCACACGGCTCAGCACACGAGCATGTGATTGGTCGTGTGGCCTAAGCCAGTATACCCTACAGGTTTGGCACGGCCTAGTACGCGGTCTGGCAGACGGGCGTGTGTGGCCATTTTTAGGGCACATGGGCTAGCCATATGGACGTGTGTATTGGCCGTGTGACCCAAGTCAGAGAGTTACACGAGATCAAACACGGGCTGGGACACGACCATGTGATCCCATTTCGAATGTCCACACGGCCTGTGACACTAAATTATGACAAACATACGAATGTGTCAATCCAGGATCAATTAAAGTAATCACATTAGTGTCATAAAAAGAGAATGTACCGGTAATAACATCTGGTGACGACGCTTCTTCGCGAGTGCGAATAAAGTAGGCTCTGGTAGGTGCTCTAGCCTCAGATCTCACAGTGGAGTCCCTTGTCGCCCCTTGACTACCATTCACATTCCCAACATTTCTTGGTGGTCTTCCTCTCGTCGACATATTACTCGGTCTCACATTCTAAGGTCTATCTTTCTCAATCATCTCAAGACAGTCTTTAATAAAATGATCCAGCGAGTCACATTTGAAACAAGCTTTAGTACTCTTATTCCAGCATTCACCAAAATATCTTCTCCCGCACTGTTGACACTCGGGTTTGTTATTTCTCACACTGCCAACACTCGAGACAGAAGTAGCTTAAGCTTTAGAATTCACAGGTTGATTTCCACGATCTTTATTCTGGTATCCCAATGATGCATTAGATCTACCATACGAATCTCGAAATTTCTTTGATGAAGAATGAAAAGGTTTATTCATCGGTCTTTTCCTCGAATCTCTAGCCTCTGAATCAGTTTTCTTCTTTTCTAGGCTAAAGTCTCCGGCTTTACAAGCCCGGTCAACTAACACAAAAAATTCTTTTAAATCTAAAATCCCAACCAGAAATTTAATGTCTTCATTCAGCCCATCAATAAACCGCTTGCACATTATCTCTTCAGTAGAAACATACTCTCGAGCATACTCGCTTAACCATACGAATTCTCTTTCATATTCGATTACAGTCATGCGGCCTTGTTTCAATTCTTAAAACTCTTTATGCTTTTGATCCAGAAACCGTTGACTGGTGTATTTCTTTCGGAATTCAGTCTGAAAGAATTCTCAGGTAACTCTTTCCCTCGGCACCACGGATACTAACGTATTCCACCACTGATATGCGGTGTCTCTCAAAAAGGATATAGCACACTTTAAACATTCAGCCGGTGTGCAGGAAAGCTCATCAAATACTCGGATCATATTTTCAAGCCAAAACTCGGCTCTCTCAAGGTCAGGTCATCATCAACATTAGCTCTGAACTCTTCAGTCCCTTGTTTACGGATCTTACCAACTGGAGGCTTATTCAATCTTAAAAGCTCGACTCATTGAGGAGCTACAGGAATCGGTTAGGGATTAAGAGGTGGTGGAGGTTGTTGAGGGTTTGTACGAATATATTAAGTGAACCATTCGTTTATCATTTGGAAGAAGGCTTCTTTAGCCTCTCCTCCTCGACGCCTCAGCTACGGGTCTAGAATCGACGCAGTGCCCTTTGAGCAGGAGCGGGCGCATTACTTTCAACCTCATCAGCTATCGCTTGATTGAGATCCATTTGCTATATAAAAACACATTTTAAAATGTCAGGGGTCATCACACTATCACAATTTATATATGGCATGTATAGCTAGACTCTCACACATGCTACGTTAGTCCTAGAATCGACTAAACCTAGCTCTGATACCAATAAATGTAACATCCCTCACCCATATTTACCGTCAGAATAGGGTTACGGAGCATTACCGGACCTACAACACCTTCAAACATACATTTCATATACAATTTATCAATTCAAAAACAAATCAATCATAATCAATCATAGTGTCTCTTAAACTAGCCTACGAGGCCTTAAACATGCATTAAGAGTGGTTCGGGACTAAACCGATAACTTGGGAGATTTTTCAAAACTTATAAAATATTTCTCCAAAACGGGGGACACACGCCCGTGTGACCAGGCCGTGTGTCTTACACGGCCACTAGACACGCCCGTGTCACTGACCCTGTGAACATTCGAAATGGGAGCACATGGCCGTGTCTCAGCCCGTGTCCAAACAAGTGAGGTTACTGACTTGGGTCACACGAGAAACCACACGCTCGTGTGTCTAGTTCGTGTACCATTCGAAGTGGCTACACACGCCCGTGTGCCAGGCCGTGTGCTAGGCCGTGCCAAACCTGTAGGGTATACTGACTTATGCAACACGACCAAGTCACACGCCCGTGTGCTAGTCCGTGTGCCAATTAGGAGGGTATACTGACTTGTGCCATGCGATCGATCACACGCTCGTGTGTGAGACCGTGTGGAACATATTGACTTCATTTCAATATCAACACCAGGGGCCACACGGTCGTGTATCATGACCATGTGTCACACAGGGCTGAGACACAGGCTCTTGTCTCTGCCCTTGTGGACAAAAATAGACTATTTACCAAGCCATTTTGCCACCCCATTTGGTACACATCTTCACCTATACAAATGACACTAAACCATTGCATAATATACCATCCAAAACAACCAAGCTAAGTCTAAATCTTACCATTTCAATACTAACCAATTCAAGGCACATAAGTACCACAATATGCTATCTAAATTCATACCAATCTTTATATTCTCAAATCATCAAAATGACCATTATCAAAGATGCGTTATTTGGCCTAATTTCACAAGCATATCTATATCCACAAATCATCAATTTACCATTCATAGTACCTATTATCATCAATCATCACACAACCATCAACCAACTCAATTCACAAGACTTAAATACACATATATGTACATTATTCAAACATACCAAACAAACCAAAATGGTCTATTACATATGGCTATATATTTACATACTAAACAAAAGCATTTACAAGCCAATTCATTTGGCTAAAGTCATTACCAAAACATAACTAACATGACTCAAAGTCCCTATACATGCCATATACTTAAAATACCAAAATTCAAAGGTACCAAGTGATAGGTGGTAGTGTGAAACGATCTTTGACGATCCCCAAGTTTGAGCTAGCTTCGATATTACTTTAAAACACGGAAAATAAACAAAGTAAGCTATAAAGCTTAGTAAGCTCGTATGTTAACAATGAGCAAATATAACCATTCATTAATCATTCAAATAATAGAAAACAATATACAACAATTCTATTAGATCTCAAAGCTATCAAATGATCATTCACATAACTTACCAAGGAACTCATCAATTCCATAGTTTCAATACTCAATTCATTACCGTACGTACCTGCACCATCTCGTACCAATCTCATACTCGACCATATTCTTCATTTACCCGTTGAACCATTCGAAATAAAAGTCGAATACTGAAGGTCTCACTAGATAAGTACTTATACCATGGCCCGAAGCCAAATCAGCTGATATGAATGGCCCGAAGCCAAATCGATATATCTCGCACCCGAAGTGCTAAATCATGGCCCGAAGCCAACTCAAAGTATACCTAATGGCATGTCACTAGCATCCTAAACTATTCCTAAGGTTCAACTGGGATTCCAACTGTCGAATCTTCATTGAATCATTTTGAACTCGTCCATAATCACATAATCACTATTAATGCTATATCAAAGCATATAAAATACATTTGAAACAAAATTATAACATACGAACTTACCTCGGATGATAAAACGGCGAATCGAGTAAATTAGTCAATCACTTTATCTTTTCCTCGATCCAAGTTTGTATTTCACTTTTCTTGATTTAAATATATTCAAAATTGACTTATTCAATCATCTATTCATTCAATTTAGTCCAAAACATACTTTAAAACACATTTACACTTTTGCCCCACATATTTCACATTTTTTACAATTTAGTCCTTATTTCATAAAATCACAAATTAATGAAATTCACAATAGACCCATGCTAGTCGAATTACCACAATGCCCCTAGCAGCCCATAATTTCCATTTATTTCACATTTTAACCACTAACTTTACACATTTCTCAATTTAATCCCTATTTTGTATTTTTACTCAAAATCACTTAACAAAACTTGTATAACTCATAATAAATATTCATAATCTATCATCAAACATCAAAAATCATACATATTCATCAATGGCATCATTCAAAATCTCTAACAATTTTGCAAATTAGTCCCTGGGCTAGCTAGTATTAGTTGCAACGATCACAAAAACATAAATCATTAAAAACGGGACAAAACATATACCTAATTGCATCAATTTGCCTTAGCCGAATTAAGAACCCTAGTATTATTTTTATTCTTCTTCAATTTCGGTTAAAAGATGAAAGAATAAGAATTATAATTGACTTTGTTTTAATTATCTATCATTTATTAACCATTTTAACCTTAAAATTAATTCAAAATTTCATTTATGCCAAACCATTAACATCCACTAACATACTAATGGTATATTTACCACTTAAGGACCTAAAATTTAAGGTTCTATAGCTATTAGAAACCTTTAGCTATTAGAACTCAAGTTTTACGCTTTACGCGATTTAGTCCTTTTTACCGAATTAACCAACCAAACGATAAAATTACTGAATGAAACTTTCACACAATCATTCAATAATGATGTAAACCTTTTAATAATAATAAAATAAATATTTTGACCTCATATTTTTGGTCCCGAAACCATTGTTCCGATTTGACTAAAAACGGGCTGTTACAATTAAGATCAAGGAAGACGGCCATGTGGACAAAACGACCTTTTTATGCATTACCAGTACGGTCATCCAATTTAATGACATTTCCACCATTTCCCCAATCTTCGTTAAAACACTCTGTCGATACATAAATCCCAAAATACCAGGGAGATGTATCCAAACGACCACATTTGACGAGTATGGCTGAGAAGTAGAGAAAAATTGCGACCATGGTTGAATCGTTAGGTATTGCCCAAACACAATCCACGGTCTTTCCATAAAGGGCCCGTATATAATCCACTACCTCTTGAAATTTCACTAGAAAATAATTATTCTCTAAGTCCATAATGCTAACGCGTGTTGATGGCTTCCGAAGGTGGTAGATTCTATTAGATAAAGTATGAATCCTAATTTTCCGTCCCAAAAGCTTAACCATCACCGTCCGAGCCATACTCTTATACAATGCCTGATGAACCCGATCAGAGAACCTAATCCATGGTAATCCATCCTCCGTTCCAATGGTAACATCACACTCCAGAAGATGTAAATTATCATCCACTTTTACTTGCAAACCGCTACCCAATGATTTTGTAGGTTCAACTATCATGTCTTTAAAATACATTCAATCAGTAGTATGTTTATCAATCCCTTTAGGACTTTCAAAATCCTCCATTACCATAACCTGATCTGCATCATGAGATTGGTTAGTTCTCATGCGAACCTTCTTAATAGCCTTATCCTCCATCAAGGATGACGGAGAACAACTTGGAGAAAGCCTTATTTTCGCTATCACTCAACCTTCTCTTACCTTTTTTAAACAAAACAAAATCTTCAATTTGAACTTAGAAGGAATAGATGTCAATTGTAATTTAATTATGATTATTTTTTTTAATTGTATTACGAAGTTATAATAAAATATAAAAGGAAAATAATCAATGTTATTTTATTCATATTTTTATATGCAAAAATAGAAATAAATTAATGTCATGTAATTTTTTTTGGATTTCATTTTAATATTTTTAAAAAGTCAAACCAAATAACTTTTTTTTTATTGAATTTTTATTGCTTTTACCACAATTGTTATCATAATTTGAAATTCAAACTTATCTAATTTGTTTTAGTACCTTGTTTTATATTTTATAATATATATATATATATTAAATTATTAATTAAGAATAAAAATTAGGAGATAATAGTTAAGGAAGTATTCTTGAACTCAAAGAATTAATGTAAAATTAATAATGTATAGATAGTATAGATTTTAGATTTCAAGCATCAAAATTTGATAAATCCTAGTACGAAATTTTGTGAAAAAAATAGATTAAGAAATGTAAATCTAGATATTTTCCCTTTAGGCTCAAATACAAGTTCTTTGTTGTGGGTTTACTAAAAACCTAAACCGTCCATGGTTTTTGTCGCTGTTTTCCAATATCTAGGTACTGCCATTGGTATTACATTTGCACTTTTTGCACCAAAACCTAGTATTAATTTCATTGATATTTGCACACTGCCTGCTCAAATTTCATTATCGATTTTTAATTTATATAAATAATAAAGAGGGAAAAAAGAAATTACAGTATTCGTGTTGGGTTTGGCATTTGAGAGGGAGTCGTTGGCTGAGATCCGAGTTTTGCGAGAAAATTAAAGGGAAGGGAAGTACTAGTAGTTGAGGCGAAGCTGAAGCTAATACAAAACAGCGGCAATTTCTGATTTCAGCCCTCCGACTCTTCATCCAGATTCTGCTCAATTTCTCCGTTTGATTGAGGATTGGGCCAATCAAAACATCCTATAGGTATCTAAATCTTCTTTATTTACATTTTTGGATCTGCGCCATTGCTATTGCAATGTCCCTTTTATCCAGATTGCGATGTATCACTGTGGATGTTACTGGGACTCTCATAGCTTATAAAGGGGAGCTTGGTGATTACTACTGCATGGCAGCCAAATCTGTTGGTTTGCCATGCCCCGACTATAAACGCGTGCATCAAGGTTTCAAGCTTGCGTATACAGAGATGGTGAACAAGTATCCGTGTTTTGGGTTTGCAGCAAAAATGCCTAACATTGTTTGGTGGAAAACTTGTGTTAGAGATTCATTTGTCAGAGCAGGATACGAGTACGATGAGGAGACATTTGAGAAGATATTTAGACGCATATATGCTTCCTTTGGCTCATCCGCACCCTATACGGTATTTCCGGACTCACAACCCTTCCTGAGATGGGCTCGTGAAAAGGGTATTAAAGTGGGGATTATAAGCAATGCTGAATATCGGTACCAAGATGTGATCCTTCCAGCCTTGGGTTTGAACCAGGGAACAGAGTGGGACTTTGGTGTGTTCTCTGGTCTTGAAGGTGTAGAGAAACCAGACCCCCGGATCTACGAGATTGCTCTTCAAAGGGCTGGAAATATTGCTCCAGAAGAGACTCTGCACATCGGTGACAGCATGCGCAAAGATTATGTACCAGCAAGGAGTGTGGGGATGAATGCCTTGTTATTGGATAGGTTCAGAACTCCTGATGCTGAGGAGTGGAGAAAATCCGGTGCTATTGTTCTTCCTGACCTGGTGGCGGTCCAGGAACTGCTTTGTTCAGAGAAGTCAGCTTCAGCTTGTTAAGGAAATGCTGTTTGCCATCTGTGCATTGTTTTGTTTTAACCATTTAATAAATATGTGATTATAGATAGTACTTGCCGGTTACCTTACCAGCTGGTATTTTTCACATCTGTTTTCAGACCATATGAGCGTCTAGAATTTGCTGCATTACTATTATAATTATTAATATTTTGGATATTGTTAGTTTTGTGCCCATGGTCACTGGTCTGAAGCTAAGAATCCATAACTCAGCTAACTATTAATTAACCATCTGCAATCTCAAGTCATCTTGATGCTTCTGAAAAACCAAAAATCTTGCTATTCAAGCAATCATCTCCTAAAGCCGGTTTTACATGACCTTTGTCATAGATTCATGGATATGTTAGTTGGACTTGGCTGAAGGTTATATTCAGCCGCCATCGTTTCCTGGTACAGTTTAATCTCAGTAAGACTTTCTGGATTTGACATGTCATTTTTATATATGATGATTGATATTGAAGACCTTTTGATTTTGCAGAGAACTTTTGGGATTCAAGAAGTTCCTGTGAGTGACTGGAAGTAACAAAAACCATTAGTGAAACTTGATGCTCGAATCATGTGAGTCTGGTGAATAATCAACTTTGAAACTCTGTAAGTACTGAGGTTAGAATTTAACTTTAGCTTGAGAGGTTTTATGAAAACCTTGCCTGGATCAACAAGTTAGAAGACTAGGTCTAAATGGAAGCAAATCATATGTAAACATCCATTTACTGCTTGGATATTTATATTACAAGCACTTCATACATGACCAACATCATCCATCAACAAGCAGAAGAGGAACCTGATTGATTTTGTTTTCACATTGAACCTCGATTATTTGCTGGTGTCCATATAGAAACCTGCATGTCTTGGTCATTCAGATTCATAGCAGCTTTTAAATGCCCTTATATTAGTCAGGCCTACAATTTAAGGAAACGAAATCTTCCTGGCTAAAAACAAACCTAAGAACAAGAAGATTATTATTCTGACATTCAAAAGATTACCAGCAGCTGAGTGATGTTATTTAGAGGAACACACTTCTCTGGAACTGCAGCAATCATATTTGTTAGCTTGAATTAATGGAGATTATTTGGCACCAGCAAACTTCTCCTGGGAGAACACTTCACTAGCAGATGTCTCTGCTACTATGGACTGTTCATTTTCCTCTCCTGGAAAGCTAGTAGTTGGTAAATGGAGAAGAACAGGTAACCCAAATTGCAATGAAGCATTTGTTGTGGTTTCATCAGGCTCTTCTCTGGTTGTTCCTGTATGTAGAGTCAATGCATATTTCAAGTCCCATATAACATCGCTCATAGTAGGCCTCTCACTACCCTTTGCCTCCAAGCACTTCTGAACTACTTCACCAAATTTTCTCAATGAATTTGAGTTTATTTTATCCACCAGGAAAGGATCAATAATCTTTTCAAGTTGCCGTTTCTTTAGGCAGTGCAAGCCCCAATCTGCTAGGTTCACCTCTTCCTTCTGAGGAGAGTTGATAATAGCTGGTCTAGCACAAAGAACTTCTAGAAGTACCACTCCGAAAGAGTACACATCGGACTTTTCTGTCAACTCTAAAGACATGAAATAGTCTGGATCGATGTAGCCAACGCTACCTTTTACACCTGTATTATCCAGCGCATGATCAGGACTTCTTGATTTCGAAATACCAAAATCAGATACTTTAGCCGTGTAATTTTCATCAAGCAAGATGTTTGTTGACTTGACATCTCGGTGAATAATTTTCACAGCGGAACCTGTGTGCAGGTGATGGAGGGCTGTTGCTGAGTCAATGCAGATTTCAAGTCTTTTCTCCCATGACAATCCATTTTGTTTAGAACAGCCATCTTTGTCGTAAAGATTATCTTTAAGATTCCCCTTTTCCATGAATTCATAAACTAATATCATCTCAGACTTTTCATCACAGTATCCAATCAAGGAAACAAGGTTACGATGGCGAGCTTGAGAAAGTACCATTATCTCAGTCTGGAATTCTGCAAGTCCTTGCTTGTGTCCTGGTTCCCTCCGTTTAACAGCAACTTTCTCGCCACGAAGTGTTCCTTCGTATACTTTACCGAATCCACCCTCACCAACGAAACATTTCGAGTCAAAATCTTGTGTTGCTTGCTGTATTTCAGCAAAGGGTATCCTTAGTTCAAGGCACAAACTAAGACCTGCAGTTCTACCAGTTGACATTTCATTTCCACTGCCGTATACAAGAAGAGCTAAAGAAGATGGCAAACGCGGATTTGTATCCCGATCTTCTTTCATGCAAACTAGACGAACCATCACCACCGCCATTATAATGAATGCAAATGCCAGACCAAGTGAACCTGCTATAATGACCAGGATCTTCTTCCTGGGCTTGGGCGGCACAAAAGATGAATACGAGTTTTCCATTAGCTGCATAATCTCAAGGCCATTCAAAAAAGCAGTTTCACTTGTACCATTTATATGAGGACCGACTGTTATGTCGATATTTCCAGTTTTGCCAGAAGCAACAACAAAATCAGCATAAAATGGAGCTGTCAGCTGATTAACTGCCTCATTTGGACTGATCCACTCACAAAATTTTTCATTGATACAGAGATTGAGCCCATGATAACTAAGAGAGGGACTAATGAAATCACAGAAATGTGCCCGAACAAAGTACCTGGCATTCTCACCGACTTTAAAACGCCAAGTAATATTTGAAAATTTTGGATTCAACTCTTTGGCAGTCCCATAGACATCCTCTGGGGCGATATACTTAGTTGAACCATTAGCTCCACGTTCAAATTTTAGTTGGTCATAGCTGATACGCTTGTTTTCAGCAGAGCCTGGAAGGAGCAAAAACTGGTCATCTGCTATCCAATGCCTCATAAGTGTATCAGTCTTTTCTGTGACGTTGGTACCTCCAACATTGATCCTATAAATTTTCTGCAAGAGTTTAGAAAGCAAACCGCTGTAATTGCCTTTAATCCCTGAGGAATTGATGCGTATGGCATTATCAGGGATGAAGCCAGTGGGTGCAAGAAAGACTTCAATGGCGTTTACAAAAGCCAAACACGATATTCCCGAAGGTACGAAGTAGATCACAAACTCACCAGCTCCAATTCTAAGCAAGAATTCCTTAACTACTGGTGGTTCATTACTATTTTTCATGTTAAACTTTGACAACAGTAAGAACCATGGAGCTGAGACATCAGCATCAGCAGACTCAGCTTTAGCAGTGACGTTAAACACAGCATCCGCCAAGATGATAGATGATGATGAAAAAGCAAAGAAATGAAGTCGTACCAGGTACGTGCCGCTTCGGCTTATTCTAAGCTTATAAGGCCAAGGGTGTCTGAATATTCTTGCTGTTTGATATAACAAATGTGTATAAGCTGAAGATTTAGTGTCATGGACAGGTTTGCTTCCTTTGCATGAGAAGGGACCCAAATTTCGGTCTCGGGTGAAGTTCCTGATTCCAAAGGTCACTCTGGACTTTGATCCACAGTTAATGAAGTATTCATATGGAAGGGTGTAGGTATCATCAACAGCAGCAGGCTCAGCTGGTGAGAGAAGAAAGAGTGAACAAAACAAGAGTAGTGGAAGAAGTGAGAACATAACCATTAAAGAGTTGAGCATTTTTCACAAGAGATGTGGGTTGTTGAAGCTTTCACAGTGAAGGGAAGTGTATAAGAGAATGCTGGTTGGACGAATTAAAGTTAAGTGATAAACGTGCATTGCCACCTTTTAGAAAAGAGATTTCTAGTTGACGTTGAATTGCTTTTTGTTAGAGAGAAATTATTTTAATGCCCTGGAAAAGCTTGGAATCAAGGATAAGATCGGTTTGGCCCCAAAACCTTTCATTTCTTAACTTTATTCCTTGATGCAATAGACCCCATTAGTATTTGTAGTTTAATCCCTGATATTTTAGTTGGTTTGAAAATAAGGGATTAGCAAAAACCAGTTTCCTAGAGATTGCTTGCCTTCACATTCAAAAACATCACTTGAATATCACCCACTAGAGTTGATAATTTTGGACAGAATTGCACTACACAAACACAACATGAAAATAAGGCTGCATTAATACAAATGTGCGTGAACTCAATGAAAGTCTTGGAAACAATATACATTCAACATCAACATAGTGATAGAACAGACAAATTACTAGGCAGTAGAGACTATCTGCCATCATCAATCTTCAGCTGGGAGAAGACTCCACTAGATGTTGTGGCAGAACCATCATCCATTTCCATAGGCACATAATCTTTCTCCATTGGGAAGCTGTTTGATGGTAAGGGCTGAAAAGTTTGTGATGACGAGTCCAGAGAAGGATCTATGGCTCTCTCCTCGTGGGGCTCTCGGCACACTGTAGTTTGCTGTAGCTGCAATGTGTATTTCAAGTCCCAGCAGACATCATGCATTGTAGGCCTGTTGGCTCCAGTTGGCTTCAGACATTTCTCAACTATTTCACTGAATTTCCTCAATGAATTAATATTAATCTGGCCTGCCACTGAAGGATCAATAATCTTTTCAAGTTCCCCTTTCTTTAACCAAGACAATCCCCACTTAGCTAAATTTATTTCCTCCATCCTTTGGGAGGTAATGATAGCTGGTCTAGCACAAAGCACTTCCAGGAGTACCACACCAAATGAATAAACATCAGATTTTTCCGTGAACTGAAGGCATTTAAAATACTCAGGATCGAGATAACCGAAGCTGTCTTTTACGCCTATGCTGTGCTCAGCTGGATCAAGCAGACCTGATCTGGAAAGGCCAAAATCCGCAACCTTTGCTACATATCCTTCATCAAGCAATATGTTTGTGGACTTAACATCACGATGAATGATTCCTCCATCTGAACTGGTGTGGAGGTAATGAAGACCCTCAGCTGCTCCGATACAAATTTCAAGCCTTTGATTCCATGTCAATGAAGATAATATAGATGATTTCTCCAGATTCTGATGCAACTTGTAAAGATGGTCTCTGAGATTCCCCTTCTCCATGAACTCATACACCAGTATCATCTCAGGCCCTTCATTGCAATATCCAATCAGGGCAACAAGATGGCGATGTCGAATCCTGGATAGAACCATAACCTCAGTTTGGAATTCTGGAAGGCCCTGACCATGTTTTGACTCGCTTCTTTTCACTGCCACTTTGAGACCATTCCGTAGAGTTCCTATATAAACCTTACCGAAGCCTCCTTTCCCAATCAGCAATTTGGCCTCGAAGTTTTTTGTTGCCTCTACTATTTCAGCAAAAGACATCTTTAAGTTTGGAACAGGAGGGGGATTGACAGATCTTGTGCCTGTTCCAAGATAAGAGCTCATTCTTAGAAAACGAAGGGTACGGGCACCATACGAAGTCTTGCACAACAAGGACAACGCCAACAAGCCACAGATAACAAGAAACCCAACGACTGAACCGGTTAGGATAAATATTGCACGCTTCCCTTTTGGTTGCCTTATTTCTAGTTCCAAGCCTGGTTCTTTGATAAACTCCATGATCTCGAGTCCACTCAGGTAAGCATATTTATCCATCGCTAATTCCTCCCCAAGGACAACACTAATACCAATAAAGTCAGAATCACCCGAGTCAACCACAAAATCATAGTAGAATGGGATTGCTGTAAAACCATAATCCTCATTAGGACTGATTTCTTGTTTGTACTTGCTGTATATAAAGAGACTGAAATACATTGTGTTAACCCCCGTAGCAATAACGTCACAGAAATGAGCCCGAACAAGATGACGGGCATTCTTACTGATTTTGAAATGCCAAGTAATGTTAGTAGAATTTGATGCTTGTCCATCATTTAAGATTACTTTTCTGCAAGACATATAAACAGTCTTTGGGACTAAGTTTTCAGATGCTAAAGTTTTCGTTAGGTATTTCTTCATCAACATAGTTTACCTTACCATTCTGCAGATAGGTACACCTTTTTGATGAATTTCCAATAAATATATAGTCATCATCAGCTAACCATACTGATGCCACAGCACTTGGGTCACTAAATGATTGACCCCCAACATTAACCCTCATAACTGTTCTTAGTACCTGAAAGGTCAAGCCTTTGAAAGGACCCTTACTTCCTGTTGAAGTAACATGAATTCGATTGTCCTTAAGATTTGGAACACGAAAAACTTCTATAGCATTCACAAAAGCAAAAGATGTTCTAAATGCAGGGATGAGGATGGACTCTATATTTAAAAAATACAAAAATTCTGTAGTATATATAGATGATATTTTAATATTTTTCGATACATTAGAAAATCATAGAAAACATCTAAATATTATATCTAGAGAATTCATAAAACATGAAATTATACTAAGTCCTAAGAAAATTGAATTAGAAAAAACTGAAATAGAATTCTTAGGATTAATATTATCTGCTGATGGTCTTAAACTCCAAGATCACATTATAGTAAAAATAAAAGAATTTCTGAAAATATTGTTGATAAGAAATGAATTCAACAATTTTTAGGAATTGTTAAATATGGTAGAAATTTCTTTCCTAACTTATCTAAAAATTAGATGAGTTATATGAAAAACTAAAAAGGAAAAACCTTTTGAATGGTCTAAAAGAGATTCAGAGATATTATAAAATATATAAAATCTGAAATAAATTATATTCCTAAAGTTTATTTACCTAAACCAGGTGATAAATTAATTCTAGAAACAGATGCCTCGAGAAAAAATTGGGGATGTGTTTTAAAAGCAAAACAAATAATGAAGAATTAATTTGTGGATATAGCTCGGGAAAATTTAAACCCAATGAAATAAATTATGCTATCTATGAAAAAGAATTATTAGCAATAAAAAAGGAATAAAAAATTCTTAATATATTTGTCACCCTAACATTTTATTATAAAAAGCGATAATCATAGCGGTTAAACAATTTCTAACTAACAAAAGCTTAGAAAGCAGCATAGAAGAATTAGATGGTATAACGAATTATGCCAATTTAATTTTGAAGTTATTTATATTAAAGGAACTAACAATATGATTGCTGATTTTCTTAGCAGGCCTTATGGATAGAGGTAAAAAACCTCTAGAAAAAGTTGGAGAATGGACAATTGTCCATAAAAAACCCAACAAAGGGAAAACAATAAGTCCTAAACAAGGATTTATTACTATACCTGCTCAAGTACCATTTTATCCTAATCAGAGATATTATGTACCATATCCAATGGTAAACCAACCATTCGGAACACAATCACCAACCCAGGCGAGATTTTCTAATTGGTCTCAAGATCCAAATTCGGCATCACAAACCAGTTATGCAGAAATTATAAAACAAACAGAAGATTTGTTGAAAAAACAACAAATTCCTGAAATTCCTGAAATAAAAGATTTTTATAATCCGGGAATACCCCTGGAATATTATAATTTTATAAACAATATATGGAAAACCCATATTACAGATCAAAGAGCAAACTTTAGAAGAACTCTTACACAATTTTCAAATTTCTTAGTTGAAAAAACAACTAAAGAAAAAGAAGCTCATGATTTATTACTTAAATCTGTTTTATACAGAGATTGGGATGAGATCCTAATTGAATATATAGATATTAAGGAGATAAACAATTTTCTTGATATATTCCAATATTTTATTAATAAAGGAACAAACAAATCCTATTATTAATAAAATGTTTAGAATATGTCTATATAATAAATGTAGACAAATTCTACCACAAGAAATTTTTTCAAAAATAGAGAGAGCTATTTGCAACCAAAGAAGCTCAATTTATAGAAACTTTTTCAAAATATTTTTACAAGCTTATGTTTTTACTAATGATATAGGAGAACAATTTCCTACTATCAAATTTAGGCTTAATCATGAACCATTTGATATAACCATTATTGAATGGGGATTTGTTAAAGAAATAACAATCCAAAACCTTTCTTTTCATTTATTAAAAGATTTTCCTGCTATGGTAAAATCTAGATTAACAAATTTTGTTGATATAGATGATTTTGTCTATTATTTTCATATAGAAATATTTAGTTTTATAGGTATTCTTTGAGAAAGAAAAATTTTATCACCATATCAAATTTGAAATATTCGTACTATGTTTTCGGAAAAGCCCTTTCAAAGAGAGTAGAAGAAGACCAACAACACTTGGCAAAAGTCATTGACAAGTGTTATAATAATTTTTCCAATTATCAAATCCAAGCCGGAATTGATATGATAACCATGGCCCAGCATCTTCTTCATCAAGAAACTTATTTATTCTGGACCGACGGAAAAAAAATTCTAGCATATGACACTGGAAGAACCCAGAAAGAAAGAAATAGAGAAGCTGTTCAGCTATTAAAAAAGATAGCCGACATGGAGATAGATGATTATCCGCTAGCAACGGAGATCAAAGACACGTGGGAAAGCTGGAATACACCAGTTCCTTCACCGGAATCATTACACCTAGATGAAATCGAGAAAATGAATCTACAAAATATCCAAGAAGGATAAGGACAAATCCAAAAAAGGAGATATTTCAAATATTGGATGTGACAATCCATCACTATCCAAATCCATAAATAAAAGATGATGCAAGCAATGATATAAGCAGTCATCAATACATCTAGAAGATGATGAAAAGCAATGATGCAAGTAGCAATTATTGCAAGAAGATAGTGGAAACAACCACATCAATTTTGACAGAATTAGAAGGCTACGTGAAAACAGCCATCAAGCCAAGATACTATGCAGATTTGAAATGTAAATAAATTAGAGTTTAAATACAGTTGATGAAGAATTTATCTGGAAAATTTTAAGGATGGGACAGAATTGGAACAGGATAAAACTGGAGTGTTAGAAACAAAGGTAAGAGTAAGTAAAGGAAGAGCTACTTTTCCATTGAAACTGGTTTGTTCCTTGTATACTGGAAGCTATCAAGTATATGTCTAAGCATCAGGAATCAATTGCAATGAATAACAATAATGACCAAGGGAGGGGTAGATGGAAAGGGAAGACTTTGGTTGACCTTATTTATGGAGGAGAATTCATGAATTTTTTCTTGTTTTTGGTTCTTGTAGTATTTAAATACATAAAAATATCCTAAAACTAGTGGAAAAGTAGCACTAGCATGATTAATTGGACATCAAGTTGTAGTTTGTATGTATGTATATGTTAGCCTAAAGGACTAGGCCTAGGAGCCAGTGGCCTTGGACAACCAACTCAAGACCCATATACGTCGATATGGCTAAGAGAGATACACTTTTTACTATGGCTAAGAGGATCCGAGGACACGTATTCATATCATATTTACTTGGAGTTTATTGCCTTGCACATTAAGATTCATACTGGATGCTCTAAACTCAATCTACTCGGCACATCGAAATCCAGGTAAGGTTCTACCTTAAGATGACATCGCTCATGCCTTTAACAAAGATCACCTTGCACAATCAAGTCCAATATGTTACTTCCACTAATTCGTCTAAAACATTAAAAAAAAAACACTCCTCTACTATAACGATCAACATACATACAAACTTTTATTCCACCCTTATTTGTAATTCTTTTTAAAATTCTTTTTATCCATTTTATCTTTACTAATTTAAGTATCAAAACACTCTCCAAACCAAATACCTTTTAATTCATTTTCATTTTTCACTGGATTTAGACTATCTCAATAGTATCAACCTTCTCAAGGCATCAGCAATATCAACTTAAAACAACGTACTGAGCAGAATGGCTCACTGATCCAGTACCTTGCAGTTTGGAACAGTTTGGGTTGGTAATGTAAATTATTGTAGTAGTTACTTTAACGAGCTTACTTTCATTTTTTTTTGTTTTTATTTTTATTTTAAAGATCGGATGAATAAATAATTTTATAATTCAGTAGAAGTAATTAACTGCTACAAATAATTATATATGACCTGAGTACAACTGAATTAATAAAAAACACAGTGAGCAAAATTCAACATGTTTTTATAAATTCTACGTTAATCCGTTTTAAAGGTAGAAACTATGAAATGAAACAACTTTTTTTGGTATGTTATATCCATAGCATAGGATAATTAAAATTTTCATAACAAGCAACTTCCGACATTTATAGTCTAAACACTAAAACAAGATGAAAAACATTAAACGCCATATAATTTTGCAATATATAAAACTCTTCTAAGCTGCCCTATAAAGATCCTTGTGGAGGATGGCGCGTGCCTTGCACATCGCTTCCAATGGCTCAACTTTGGGCATGGTGACTCCTTTACCTTCGGTCATATCAATTTCTTCGACACCTACCCTTTTCCATTCGAAGCATTGGATCAATGACCCCAAAGTTAAGTTGACCATACGGTGAGCCATGCTTGCCCCAGGACATGCCCTCCTTCCCATACCAAAAGGCAAGTACTTGTGCCCATGATCTTTACTCTCACTCTCAAACCTTTCCGGCTTGAAACTCGACGGATCATCCCACAACTCAGGGTCTCTTTGTATCGCCCATGCATTGATTAACACAACGGTGTTGCTAGGCACATTATACCCACCTATGGTACAGTCATCGGATGTTCTATGAGGCACTAGAAGTGGGGCGGCCGGGTATAGTCTAAGGGTCTCCGACATGATGTTTTGAAGGTAAGGTAGCTTAGCAATATCCGATTCATCAATCAACCTTTCTTCACCAACTTGAGCATCGATTTCCGCCTTGGCTTTCTTCAACACCTCTGGGTTATTCAGTAAGTTCGACATGGCCCACTCTAACGTCACCGCCGATGTGTCAGTTCCGGCGAAAAGCAATACCTACAAAGCAAGGAGATGGTATCAATCATCATGTATATTTCCTTGGTGCCTTTTAAATAAACAAGAGTATAACTTGACTTACAACTATAAGCCCTTTGATAGTCTGATCAGTGTAGTTCTCAGGCTCCGATTCTTGTAAAGAAAGGAGATGATCGATCATCATATTTCCTCCATTTGCATTTCGACGTTCATCGATTAGCCCTTGCAAGAAACCATCCATCCTCTTAAAGAGCTCCAGCAGTTTCTTCTCATAATTACCAGCCCAATTCAGTATTGGCAGATAATCTGCCGGATTCCCTGCGCCAGAATTTTCAACCACCTCTGCTATGAGCTCCCTAAACTCCTTTGCCTCACCGTCATCACTAACATCTTCACCAAAATATATCTTTCCGGCCATCATTCGCATGAGATTATTAAGTATCAAGTCAGTAAACATTGATTTAAGCTCTACCTTGGCAAAAGCTTCTCGCGAGTTATGAGATAGTTTCAACAACAATCTTCGCACCTCATCTTTTCTGATACCGTGGAACTTGTTGAGACGATTCGGTGAGAAGATTTCGATTGTACAAATACGACGGAGGTTACGCCAATAATCACCATATGGCGCGCTTACGACGGTGGTGTGGTTATAACCCAAGTGTTTGCTCAACAGCAAGTTGGGGCGATTGGCTAACACGATATCGTTCTTGGTTAAGCATTCCTCGATCACTGAGAGTGATGAAACGACCACGGCAAGGCGTGAACCCAAGCGAAGAGAAAAGACTGGACCGAGCTTTTTCGAAACCTGGAGGAAGGGACGGTGAAGAGGTGGGTTTATTAGCAAGTGAAGGTGGCCAATGATGGGAAGGGAAAGCGGACTGGGCGGCAAGTTTTGATGGCGATGTTTTGATTGAAACAAGAAGTAGAAAGGCAGGAAAAGAAAAAGAAGAGCAAGAGAGGAGTAAAAAAGGGTGGATTCTTCCATGTTTAATTTGGTTAAATTTCTAGTTCTAGTTGGGTGTGGTTAAATACAGAAATGTAATTAAAAAGATAAGATATTGACTATTGACTTGCTATCTTTTCTGTCATTAATTATCTGCCTTCCGGTCAACATGATTTGCCAAATTAGATTTGATAATTTGGGACGAGGATGAATGTAGAATTGAAATTTCTACCAAAACAAAGAAATTTAATATAAATAAATATCACGTATAGAAGTTGAATGAATCGGTTTAAATATTTCAAACCTTTTCTATTATTTAAAATTTACTTTTTATTCCACTTATATTTTCTTTTTATAATTTGGCCATTAATATTTGTATATTTTGTCTAAATGGTCTTAATTGTATTTTTTATCTTTTTTTGGCCATCAATTTTTGTTTTTTTTCAATCCGTTTTTTCTAACTGATTTAATGAAATTTCCTTTTAAAAAGTTAACGAAGATGATGTGTAATTTCATATGTGGAATATTTTTAATGAGATGTAATCTATTACTTAGATAATCCAATAAGATAATTACACGTAGAAAATAATAAAATAAATAAATGATACATTAAATTAAAAAAAAAACAATTCTTAGTTTAAAGAAAATAAATATAATTATCTAAAAAAATTAACTCAGTAAAAAAACTTCCTAATAAGCAAAGGTATGAAAGATTAAAACCTTTTGTTCAAAAAAAAAAGAAAGAAAGATTAAAACCTTTTGAAAGAAAAAGAAAGATTGAAACCTTGAATTTATTCATTAAATTTGTTAGAAAAAATAGATTGAAAAAAAGAACAAAGGTTGATGGCAAAAAAAAAAGCTCAAAAATACAATTAGTGTCATATTAACAAAACATGCAAACGTTAGTGGCCAAATTTATTATTAAGCCTAAAAATTTTTATCCTTCCGTTTAATTTTTCTGTTAAAGTTAACAATGTTAAAGGTAAATTAATTTTTTTAATCCTCAATATTTATAGTTTTTTGTCAATTTGATCCTTACCTTTTTAGAAAAACAAAACAAAAATTAAAAATTAACCTTTTTTTCATATTTTAAATGAAAACATAAAAATTGAAAATATATATTTTTTTTAAATTTAAAAATTATAATTTAAAAAATAAAAAGATTACTAAAAAAATCTTTGAAATAAAAAAATAAAAAAGATTTTAAATATATATAAAATAAATTCAATATTATCTAAACTGAACCAAACCGACTAGTTGGATTAGGAATGGGGTGGGGTATTATTCCGGTGAGGGAAAAAATCGATTGACCTACTAATTAGTACGGGCTAATTGATCCAAACTAACAAATCAATTGAACCAACAATTAAATCGATTTTGAACTCGTTTGACCAATTGGTTCTTAAAATAACCAGTCCAACCAGTTCAAAGCAAATAAATTATTAAAAATAAAAATAAAAAAATTATTAAAAATAGTTCAATTGTGAGTTCAACTAAATTTTTTAGCCCATGTTAATCAGTCCATATCGATTCACGGATCTACCATTTAAAAAAAAAATTAAACTATTTTAAACTTCAATATTTATAGTTTTTTTTTTTCAATTTGGTCATATCGTTTAAAAGTTCATACACTTTTTTTTAAAAAAAAAAATTAATTTTTTTCTTATTTAGAAAAAAATAAAAATTTAAAAATAAAAACTCTTTAAAATTAAAAAAAAATAAAAAGATTTTTAAAATCTAAAAAATTTCAAAATTCAATGTTATCTAAAATCTAACTAAACTATTTAGATCAAAAACCAGTTGGGATATTAGTCCGATAAGAGATAAAAAACCGATTGACCTACGAACCGGTATAGAATGGTTGAATCGGGCTATAAAACTAGTTGAACTACAGTTGAACCAATTTTAATATTTTTAATTTTAATTTTTTAATAACTTATTTGCTGTCGTACTGAGAACGAAGTGGTTAAAATAGTTGAAAACAAGTTCAACCTAACCTATATTAGTTCTGAACTGGACTAATATTTTACACGTTGTGAGGAGAGAGAGGAAAGAAATGTTGAAATTGTAGAGGTGAATGTTGAAAAATAGGAAGTTGGAGGAGGTTTCCACACTAATTCAATTTTATGACATCCATCACTTGGATTTCACATTTAATGTAAATAATCAAATATGAAGGGGTGGCCACCCTATCTTTGACGGTATTACCGGTTCAAGTTGAAAGTTGATCCGCCCCACTCTATTTTCTATATTTATAATATAATATATAATTTATATCACTTAAAAATTAAATATATAATATAAAATTTAATTAAATAAAATATATAAAACCAAATATAAATTTATTTAAAAAAATTCAAAAAAAGTAATATTAGTCACACTAAAAAGGATTTCAGTTAGCCATTTACGAATACGAACGAGTTGGTGCAAAATTTTAGGCTAACGTTTCAAGCTGGGCTTGGAGAAGTATAAAGCAATGTTAGTATCATGTTTAAGCCTAACCCGAACCCGACTAGACTCAACCCATGAACACCACTAATTTAGAATAAAGTAGATTCTTTTCATACAATGCCTAAACTATTTATAATTTTTTTAATATTTAAAGTGGAAGATATTTTGTGTTTAATGTTGTTCGAAGTCACTTCTTTTAAGTTGTTAAAACAACAATAATACCAACTAAACTAAAATTCAATTAACAATAAAATAAAGGTTTTTAAGCAAAAAAAACAAACGATATCTTATTTCTTTTTGGGTAATTATTTAGTATATAGGCGGTAAAAATTTTTTATTCCATAAACAGAGTTGGGATTTTATCACAGGTCTTATTTATTTAATTTTTAATTTTTAAATACAAATTACATACACATGAAAAAATCTCAACACACTTATGAAGTTAAATAATTATATGTTTTATACATATAGTTAAATAGAGAGAGCATAAATAAAATAATTAATCAAAATAATAGTTTGGTTAATCAGTGAAGAAAATTATAAATTATATTTTATTTTTTCAATTATATATTTTCAAAATCAAAATATTCTTGTATTTATCACATAAATAATTTTAAATTTAACTATTTTAAATATTTTTGAAAATATACGAAATATTTAATTAAAAGTATTGTTTTATTTAATTAATTCATAAAATTAACAATAAATTTGAATAAGCATTTGCAATTTTCCAAAATTATATGTTTAATCATTTTTCTTATTTTTATTTTTATAAATTAATAAAATGAAAATTTAAGGCTTAAATATATAATTTAAAAAATAGAAATCGGTTTATTAATAAAAAAAATACCATTTAATTGTATAAAGTTTAAACGCATGGTTGATAATTGAGTTGATATTAAAATACTTTTAAGAAATAAAATGTGATTAAAAGAGCATATAAATCATTTTATATCTAAAAAAAATTACTTTTTCAAAAATGTTTGTAGATTAGATTAAGTTTAACCTATGTATAATATTAACATAATTTATGATTTCAAACCTGGTCTTACGGTCCTAAAGAGAGCTTTGAATCCTACATCGATTGTTTACTAGAGTTAGGCTGCCTTTGGTTGAGATTTTAACATCAGTGAGGTGCATTTGGGGTACCAACCTCATCAGATCTCTTCTTCATTTATTCCATTCGGTCAAAGATGAAAATTGGTTTTAACCTCATTCTTTGTCTTTGAAACAAGTGGAGATGAGCAAAGCAGTTAAAGGCAATTGGGGCGCGATGGGTTTTTTAACAGACAAAAATACCCATTTTTGCAATTACCTGTTCTTCATCTTCCTTCTTCTCCATCCAGGTACTTTCCTCCTACTTCTTCTATTTTTCATCTTTTAATTTCCTTTTTTCCTTTGCATTAATACATCTTTTCGCATGTCTTCTCTTCTCAAAAATTTCTTGCTTTAGTTTAGCTTTGTGATTCCACCTCTCACCAATCTTTCCTAGCCAAGCCGTTCTTCATCTTCCTTCTTCTTCATCTAGGTAACTTTCCTCCTTCTACTTCCTCTGTTTCTTTGTTTGTTGCAATTTGTTTGTTTCTTTGCAATTCTATTAACTAGGGCATTCGTTTTTTAGTATTCTTTTAAGTAAATCCAATTTTAGATTTATTGAAAGACAATTCGAACCGTTTTCATCTCTTTTATGGAAAAATTTTAAGGATATTGTTGGATATTTCTTTTTAATTTCCATTTTCTCATCCATTTCTTGTGCTTGTTGCTAAACCGTTGTTCAATTTACTTGGTTGAGTTACTAGTATGATGTTCTTATATATATATCCTATGGTAATTATTTGTTTTGAAACAGGACTTTGCAAATCGTTGTTTTTCGATGAGATAGGTTTGCACATGTCTTTGATTCAATTTTGTCTTACACTGTCTTTCTCTACCAGCAGTATGGCGGATTTACGCTCATTTTCAACTAAAGAATTTTATTGGCTTGCATCATGCTTTTGGGGCATCATCACCTGCAAACTAGTAAGTATTCCAATATGCTTTTGCTTTCATCAACGACATTTTTGGTGGATTGGAATTTTTTTTCAGCTTTTTCTTCTTCTTAGATTTCGGTCAAAGTCAATGGCTTTTATTAATCTTCTTTTTCATTTCCATCTTTTATAAATTCAATACACTCTAATCTTGGCACTCGGTAAACCATCCTCAGCCGTATCTAGTTCGTGTTACTTAAAATTTGTTCCTAAATCTTGTTGATAGATTAGCTCCATAGGTAGCTTTTTTTCTTTTCTGGGAATGGTAATAGTTATGGTAGTATAAAATTGCTTAGAATCATATTCGGCCAGTTTCTACCATTTATTTTTATCCAACATTTAGGAATAGGCTTTGAAATTGGCAATTAAGAAAAAGAGAATGACTGTGAGTAGTACCTTAAAACAAAGAGGAAGGATAGGTTGGTTGAGAAAAAAATGGTTTGGCACAAATAATGATGCAACTAAATTGTGCTAACACTCATAAAAGACCTGCCTTCCTGAGATTCTAACCTCAAATGAAGCATAAAAGGGTTTGGGAAACTTAGGATAAGACAGCTCCACACTGACGACTAAAAGACCTTGGTAGTGGTTCCAATTTTGGACCTGTATATTTGAGTTTTGGGTCAAAGTTGTCCATATCTACATTTGCTGTCCATGCCCAAGTTGGAGTAGTTTATTAGGTTTGTTCTAAGTTGCCAAAGTTTGTGGACTATTTAGGGAAATTATCGAAATCCACTGAAGATTAGATTTAAACCACTTTATCTTAGGTTAATCTATTTAGGACTGCCTAGAACTGCAGTATTAGATTTGTCATCAGTACAAAGGAATTCACATTTCACTTTTAGAGTACAGAATGTACATATTTATCTAATTTTTGATACTCATATTCAGATATTCTTACATTGGGAGTATTTGAACTTTCCAAACAAAAGAATCATAAGTTGGCTTTAGCTTTAGAAGTAAATTGAGTAGCTGCATAAGAATTTCCTTTTTATATAGTAAAGGTAATTTCACTTCTCTTTTTGGGTCTACTTGTTGGTATTTTTGATAGTTGAAATGTTTTCGAGATTAATGTAACTTATTGAGTTATCTATCTTTTTAAACTATGTTACCTAGACTTTCCTATTTTTTTTTTCTAAAGTATGATCAACTGTTTGTTGCAATCTAGTATTCTTTTAAGTAAATCCAATTTTCTTCCTTTTTTAGTCTCCATTAAAAATGATTATTGAAACTATGTGCATATCATTTAGATTTATTCATGGGTTGGGCTATTCGCTCAAGCTTAAAGTTGGGAGTCCAAGCAACGTATGTTTATTCATAAATTATCTCAGCCTTAGTTGCTCTATCAACTTGCAGGGACCGAATCAAATCCATTTGCTCTTGATGCATTAGCTGTTTTCATGTTTCGTGTGCTTCAACGAGTCAATCATCCGGTACTCAACCGCCTTTCTTTAAACATCACATTCCCAATTGTTACCATCTATCTAACACTAGCTCAATTCATTAAATTCTAGGGTAATCTTGACAAGTCATCTCCAAATGTTGGCTATGTGATGCTAATGTTTTTGAACTACTTTGTTAGTAAGCAAGGTACAGGATCTTTGTTGAACTTTGGCCTACAATGCAACAGAAAAACCAAAGAAGAAACCAAAGATGCGGACCAAACATCCAAGTTGAACCGAGAGAGAAGCAAGACATTTTGTTTATTTTGTTCATTTGTAACTTGATTTAGTTCCAATGTAATTTATACTTAAATTTAGTAGGAGTAGTTGTTGATTTATGTTTGATGTTATAGCTGGTATGTCCGTTACATTTTGTGTGTAATTCTAGCTAGGCTTTAGTCATGTATTAGTGGGAGCAATTATACATTAGGTAACTGCCATATTTCATTGTAACATAAATGCTTCTCAAGTCAATGAAAAAGATCTGATTTTTTTTATCAATATTTGTAAAAACAATTTTGTATCATAACCTACTTCCTAGTAATAATGAAACTTGTTATGTCTTATGTTACTATTTTTTTTATTAAAAATCATTCGTTTAGATACTTCAAAATTTGATCCAAGTATAATGTTACTATTTGCAAAAATAATATTTATCATTGTTATAAAAGAATATTTAACTATAAAAAATTAAAAATAATAATCATTTTATCTAATAAATAATTTAAATTGATTATATAATTCATTAAAATATTTATAATAAAATATTGGAAGATACATTTTAATATTTTATTCAATGAATTTATAAATTCACATATTTTAATAATTTTATGTAAGTAAAATAATTTAAAAACTTCTATTATATATCAATTCTAATCTGATGTCCTTAATAGTCATTTTTTATTTTCACCTCACCGCTACAGCTGCGTTTGAATCCAAACACACACTCTACCATTGTTTCTAATCTCACTACTACAGTATCCAATCTCACCGCTACAGTAACTAATCTCACCGCCACCGTTGTTTTTAACCTCACCGGAGCTAAACACACCGTCCATCCAAACTAAGCCTTAGTCTCAGAGTATAGCAGATGATTGTTGACATTTATCTATTTAAGTACTTGGGTAAGAGGTCATGTCGATTGGGAGACATGGAGGAAGTGACACGTGTCCACTATTCAAATCCAACTGCAAGGGTAAAGAGGTCCACTATGACTCAATCTTTGGATATGAACGAAGACCTAACAAGGAGTATTATAAGTCATACTACTATTAATAGAAAAGTAGAGAAACAAAGATCAGGAAGAGACCCCCTTTCCATGACATCTTCCCCTTTATCATAAGATCATAAGAGCGACCCTCTCTATAACCACTGTATGAACCGTCATAACACCAAGCTCAAAACCAAGAAAATGCCCTAGGACAAGACTGTCCTTTAACCAGCAACCAACCCTAGAGTCCCTTGGATCTTTATGATTAGCAAAACACTCACTCCAAGGATGTTGGTAAATTTTTTTATGCAAAAAGATTTTATCCCATAGTGTAACTTTAAATTTTTTTCATAAAATTGGATCTTTAGTTATGATATTTGTAGTAATAAATCCCACTAAATTTAGTACATGTGTTTCTGAGTTAAGGAGTCTTTACGAATTCTAGGTCTAACATCCAATTCCTTCTAGCATTCAATCGAAAGATTTTCGCTATTCTCGAACCCTTGGATGTTAAAAGAGTGGGCTCTTATTAACAATCGAATACAAGATGTAAACTGAAACTTTCTAATGGGGAAAGTTGACTTTCTCCATGGGGAAACCAAAATAGAAAAATTCGTTATCGCAAATTTGAAATAATTGTCAAGGAAATTACAATTATAGCCTTCCAAATTTGAATTTCAAGTACTCATGAAAAAAAGATTATTTGAACCTAATTTTTTTTTTATAAAATTCGAAAGAGTATCCTCATATGTTTTGTTGTATATTTTCGGCTACCCTGTAGTCCTTATATATAGGAAAAAAACACAAAAATTCTTATAGAGCAAGAAGAGAAAAAAAAATAATATTTTAATAGAAAACCTAGAGTTCTACTAGGACTCAATGTGGTGGGCGGCACACACACTAGGATTCTCCCTGTGTGCTGGCCCACTTTATACAAATATGAGTTCATTGCTCCTTTAATGTATTGAGTACAGTTATATATGCTATCTAGTTTTAAATTAAAATAAGCTCATATAATTATCCAACCTAATAACTTATTTTCTATTGGCATAATGTCAAATTTAGTTCTTAAAATTTACATTTTTTTTGTCAAATTAGCCTTTATTCTTTTTTTTAAAGCTAAATTTGACACTTAACCTTTTAAAAAGAGTCAATTTTGACATCAACCTTTTGAAAACTAGTCAACATAATTTTTTTTTTTAACGAGAATGTCAACTAAAATGTTAATTTTTTAAATACGACAACCTGCATGACAATCCACATGCACTCCATGCTATTATTTTTGAGTTTTATGAACTTTTTATATTTTTTAATTTTAATTTTAATTTTGATTTATTTTATTTTATTTTTATAATTTTTGAATTATTTGTTGACGTGACATAAAACACAAATGGTGTTATGTTAACATGATGTGCATATGGATTGCTATGCGAGTTTCTATGCTAACAAAGTTACAAAATAAAATTTTAGTCAATATTTCCGTTAAAAAAATGATTTGACTCTTTTTGAAAAAGTTAAAGGTTAAATTTAGCTCAAAAAAGAATAAGAGCCAGTTTGACAAAAAATGTAAACGCTGAGGGCTAAATTTATCATTATGCCTTTTCTATTCCCAAAATATTAAATAATTAATTCAATTAAATTATTTTTTCAACCCAATTATAATTTCGTCAAAGTTATGACGATTTTGTCATATTAGAATCAATGAGTAAATAAATTTAATTGTCCTACTCAGTAAAACCGCGATGATTAATTAATTTATTTTTCACTTTAGATGTAACACCCCTTACCCGTATTCAACGTCGGAACCGGGTACGAGGCATTATCGGACTTAACTTGCTTGAACATACAACTTTGGGCTATAAAATTTCGTTTCAACTTAAAATTTCTTATTCACATTTATATTGTCCTTATTAAGGGCTTACGAGGCCTTAAACATGCAAATGGAGGGTCTCGGAATCAAACCGAGAACTTTTGTGCACTTAGAAAATTTTTGCCTAAATAGGGCCGCACACCCGTGTGAAATGGAACACGCCCGTGTGGGCAGGCGTGTGTGACCCCCATGTCCTTAGCCCATGTGGGGTTTATTTTTCCTTTCGAACCTACAGGGGTTTTCACACGGCCGGACACACACCCGTGTCTTTTGCCCGTATCCTCCACACAGCCTAGACACGCCTGTGTCCTCACCCGTGTGTGAAAACCTGGGTATTCTGTTTATGACGTCAGCAACCTCATAACAGGCACACGGCCTAAGCACACGCCCGTGTGTCTAGCCCGTGGTCAACACTGACTTGCAACACTAACATGGAGGGGACACACGGCCCAGTCACACACCCATGGGACTGACCGTGTATCACACACGGCCTAGACACACGCCCGTGTGTCTACCCTTGTGGACCAATTCAAGGCTATTTTCCAAGCCATTTAGCCACCCTCACTTGCACACATTCACACATCATCACATATCATTTTCAAATCATCAATTGTAATACTTAAATTCTCACCTTTAAACCATGGAAATCAAACTAATTCTCACCTTTAAACCATGGAAATCAAACTATCTTTCCATATATGAGAGAGTACTATCACTAGCACAAATACAATCGACATGAGCCATCATCCATGGCTATACACCATCGAACCATAAACTATTTTAGGCCAACTCATTTGGCTACATTAACTATGACTTAATTAAACAAAAGATAAGATCCCTATACATGCCATATCTCAAAAAGACTTGTAAACTTATACCCATGTAACTACTCGATAGTGTGAAAGCATCTCCGGCGGTCTCCAATCCGAGCTAATTAAGTTAACCTATAAGAGATAGGAAAAGAAGAGGAGTAAGCAATAACGCTTAGTAAGTTCATATGCAAATAATAATCAACTATTAACATTCATTTATTTTACTCAACCACAAAGGTATTATAATGAGATTTACAATTAAATTCATGGTTATCCATTCAATCATTCATAATGCTTACTCATTCCAAACTTTCACATATCACAACACATATCATAAAACATTATTCACCTTTACTTGCATCTATACCCTGCATTTTCCACCACAAAGCCACATGCAATTTCACTTGAACAAGTTTCTTGATAACACCTCAGAATAATAATAAACACTCGGTGGTTTCGCACTCAGCCCACCACTTATAATTAATAAAGTGGTATCGCACACAGCCCACCATTAATACTAAATACGATAGTATCGCACACAACCCATCGATAATAAATATAATGTGGTATCACACACAGCCCACCAATGATAACAAATACGATGGTATCGCACACAACCCATCGTTAATAAATATTAAAGTGGTATCGCACACAGCCCACCATTTATCACACATTCACGGATATTTATCCACCCCCATTCTCCTATTTCAAATGTTCATTTTGGGAATTTCCTCATACCCTATCATTTTTAAATAGATTTCTACAATAATCGTTCGCATTCATGCTATGCATTAATAAGTATAACATATGAAATCAGGGTGCATCATTTACACATAATCTTACTATGGATTCATCATATACCGAAATCACTTCATATGAATTCTGTGTACATATCTGTACCTCTCATGACATATCCACATGCTTCCTTATTTTCAACATACTTGTTGAATCACTTAATGCTATAATATACTCTCGAGTCTCATACATCTAGTATTGTATTAATGCCATATCCTCGATATGGTCTTACCTGAGATATCATATCGACGCCATGTCCCGGACATGGTCTTATACGAAATCTCACAGCGAGGCCATATTCCAAATATGGTCTTACACGGGACCTTAATGACTTTAATACTTAGTGTTTGCACTCTACTCATTTTTAGAGTTCAATTGAAGACTTTCATTTCTTGACATCTCGTCAAAATCATAAATAATATATTTCATAAAGACAATGTACAATTCACACAATATTGAAATATCAAATACCTTACATAAGATTGTATTATTTGCACACAAACTTACCTCGATACCAAAAAGGGTAAAAAGGGACCTATTTGCCCATATCTCTCTTTTCTCCCGTTCTAGGTCCGAATCTCGTTTGCTTTGATCTATAACAATAAAATTTACTCATTTAATCACCACACTAATCAATACATTTTAAAATTTATACTTTGGAAAAATTACCATTTTGCCCTTGGACTTTAGCAAAATTACCATTTGCCCTTAGACTTTGGCAAAATTACAATTTTGCCCCTAGGCTCGTATATCAATTTTTATCCAATTTCTTGGTTAATCAAGCCTAGCCGATTTATATTCCCTCCTATAGCAACTCAAGATTTCAACTATTACACACATTTACCACTTATTTCACAACTTCTACAAAAAAGTCATTTTAGGTGTTTTCATGGTAACACCTTTCACAAAAGTTGTTCATCTAACAACTAAGACTCATTTCCTTCCATAAAAATCCAGCAAACAAATTAATTGCTCTCATGGAAAAACCCTACACTCTTAACCATTTTGCAAAATAGTCCCCTCATTAGCTAGCTTAAGCTTTAGGGGTTCCAAAAGTACAATTTTTATCAAGAAATAACACTTACTTGTAAGGAGAAGAGTGTGCTGAAACTTTCAAGCTTCCATGGCTATTTTTATTGAGAAAATTCGATCGAGATAAGGGAAAGAAAAGATGATATCTTTTCTTCTCTTTATTTTATTAATAAAAACAATTTTTATCACCAAATTTCACCTAACCAAATGATAAAGTCTATTCTTTATCCCCTATGGCCGGCCATCACTTCCCCCGTCGTTGCACTTTAAGGACCTCCAATTTAATATTCTATGGCTATTTGGCACCTCTAGGAAATAAAATAAAACTCTCTCACTTTATGCGATTTAGTCATTTTTCGCGATTAAGCATGAAATTGCTAAAATTAAAGCACCAAAATTTTCATGCACCCTTATAATCATGCTATAACCCTTAAAATAACATTAAAATAATTTCATCCAAATTCGGATTAGTGGTCCCGAGACCACTGTTCTGACTAGCCCCTAAATCAGGCTATTACATTGGAATCAATTATTTTATTACATTTAATTAAATAGTCTAAATAAATTAAATTAATTTTTATGTTATATCTTGTTCCTTCCGAGAAAATGCATTTACCATGAATAGTAATTCATACAATTTAATTCTCATTCATTGTTTTCATCCATTCATTATTTTGGTTTTAATTTGAACCCATACACATTTGTGTTGAGCTAGCGGAGGTATCAATTAGACATATATATTTAAGAATTAAATAATTTGTAATTAATTTTGACTCTACACCTATTAATTACAAACCATTTGATCATGGAGTCAATCCACTAACAGTATCATGATTAATCTCCCCATTATACACCATTACAGAAGCAATTTAGAATTATGCTTTTAGTGGATTTAACACGAGCTTTGAATATATCAAAGCATATGAGTTAGGTACACATAGTGACTTGCTTACTCAGGATTAAGGTGAGTCACACTATGAACGTTACAAGTGAATAAATCCATCAACGGATCTAGTAAATTTTACTTGGGTCTTATTCGATGTATTGTTAGTCCAAACAATTACACCTATGTTTCTATTTTTTGGGATTCAACCGCTTTGATACCCAAGACAGTATATCTCCCCAACTAGACTTAATAGACAACATAATAGTCCCGTGAATCAATTTCTCATTTTGATTCCTTAGACTATGAACCATTTATGTTACCTACTAATATAAATTGTCTTTTTGCATCATGATTCATCCCCATAATGCATCTTAATATTAGTTAAACTTTAGGTAATTAATGAGCTAATATTCACTTATTCATTTTGCTTTTCATACAAAAACCATTAAGGATAATCATAAAAGATAATAATTTAATATAGAATTTTATTTAACTGATTTGTTCAGAAAATTACAAGCATAATGACAAAGTCATTGCACTAAGGGCACAAAATCCTAACAGGATCATACTACATTCCCTAATCAAATACCTTTTTTCACCTCTTTCTCTTAGAATCTGATCAAACCATGTCAACCCCAAATTTTAACTCATAACACTTTTTTGGAACTTTAGGAACAAATAAAAATTATGCAAGAATTATCCCAACATAATGTTTAGCTTATTCAAGAATTAAGATCAAATCAAGGTCCCCCTTAATGCCAAAGACCTTAAGGTGAAGAAAAAGCTACCTCCTTTCACCTCGACTACAATAAGGAGAATACTGAAGGTAACCCTTAAATTTTACATTCCCCTTACAAAGTCAAATGAAACCTATAAAAAAACTACAAGCATTAAAAAGAGGAAAGGTTAACGATGTTGAATGTGCATTTTACTCTAATAGTCCTTTTGCCTTACAAATTACTGAAGAGTATATGTGTAACACCCTATACTCGACCCGATCGTCAGGTCCAAGTTATAAGGTGTCACATTTGTTTCCGGAGCAACTACAATTAAACTACAAAAAAGTTATACCATTAAATGATTAATTTTAGTCAATTCATGCATACAATATAATATACATATGTATCTAGGTCTTAAACGAGGTTATGAAAAATCCAATGCTAAACCGGGATCGATTTGGGACTAAAATGTAATGTTTCAAAAATTTAGGTTGACCTCGCGATGTAAGGGGGATTTCTCGTCATGACGTGACAAACAGTAGGCCTCATTGCAAAAACCATCCTCTATGTCGCACCATGGCATGATGACTAGATCTCATTGCAGCAACATACATTTGACATCTCAACATCATATACTGTCTCTACAATTCCTAATTGAACGTTAACTGCAAATATTCCAAGCAAATATAATACACACTCACACCTAAAGATCAACCAATATATGCAACTTTCTAGCATCAATTCAAACACTTAAATACCTTATTCACATTATGCCAATGCCTTATCAACTATAGGCTAACCATTTAGTGTAATCCATTCAAATCTTATACATTCATACCTATTTCACCAAGACCATTAACATTTATAGCATTTCATACCATTTCAAACCATATTTAAATCCATTTACAAGCTATATTCAATTAACCAACTTCATACATCAACCTTTTAAACCAAAATTACATATAAACATAGTTTTGTACCAAATTTGGCTCAAGCTAGGTACATGCCATATAACTAACAAAAGGAAATACACAAACATTGTTGAGTTTAGGATCTTTGACTAGATTCTGATGTTGATGCTTGAGATCTTGATTTGGACCTAACTTGCGCAATGAAAACAAACCGTACGCTGAGCGATAAATATTATGATTTCTAAGGTAAATTAATACTAGTTTATCATATACCAAATCTTATCCAATACATCAACATATATACATATACCATAATTATACCAAATACTTTATGTGAATCTCTTATACATTATTAGAATCAATCAAGTCAAATGGTTATATTACAACAATATTTCAATGCCAATGAAATCCATACAACTATTCAATTTGCAACATTTGATTAATCCACGTTTTATTGCCAACAAAACCTAATCATTTGATACCTTACTATCTTGGCCCTCAGGCTCGTTAACCAGTTCGCATGGTCTTTCACATGCTATTGATAATCAAATATTGTATATAAGTACCTGCAATTCAACTTCATTATATTTAATCATTTTCAATTTATCATTCAACTAGTTCACAATTTATATCCCCTATTAACTATTGGATCTGGTGCCCTAAATGTAGTATTTTCATCAATATACACTTGTAATTTTTTTTTTCAAATAGATTGGTTAATGAAACAAATTCATTGATTACATTAATATAATTTGTATAATTGTCATCACATGGTTTTTGCACGCAAAGCAAAATGGAAGCAAATTTTTAACTAATACTAAACGGTATTACATGGTCGAATTGTAGTACAGAAAGGCAGCCTGTACTAGTAGACAAACCTAACCACATCCTTAGCCTAATTGGACATGAGCAAACTGATTGAAAGACTAATATGTTGTCTATCAAGTTCAATTGGAGAGATACCTTGTCTTGGGCATCGGAGCGGGTGACTCCCAAAAGATAGAGACATAGATGTAACTGACTGGACTGACAGTACATCGGACAGGACTCAAGTAAAATAGATCCTGAAACCGTTTATGGATTTATGGACATGTGTGGTGTAACACCCTTAGCTCGTCTCTGTTGTCGGATTAGGGTTACGGAGTATTACCATAAATTTTAAAACATTTAAATTTAAACTGAAACAATTATACAAATTATGTCATAACGATAAATAACTCATATAAATCGAGCCTTACGGGCCTTAAATCAAGCTTATGGGGCCCTGAAAACAGTTTAGGAACATTTTGGGATTAATTTGAAACAAATCAAAAAATTTTGGAAAAATTTGAAAATAGGGGTCACACGGCCGTGTGACATAGCCCAGACCGTGTGGGCATTCAAAATATGGACATATGGTCCTGTCTCAGCCCGTAAGTTCACTCGTGTGAGTATTTGAAATAGGGCCACACGGTCGTGTCATAAGCCGTGTCTCAGACCGTGTGAAACCTATACCTAAAATAATAAAGACACACGGCCATGTGGGGTGACCGTGTGTGGTACACGACCGTGTGACAGCACGTGTGCTACAAAGTTTGCCTCTAAAACAAGCCATTTTCAACCCAATTGCTTAAGTACCAAGACATACCAAAAACACATGTTTACAAGCCTTCAAAACACAACCAAATAGACTCAAAACATCCCAAAACAATCAACTTATGTGCCTAACCAATGTGCCTTCATTGACACTACAATTCAAACATCAAAACAACCCAAAACCAATGCTAAGTTCTCAAGTCACACACATATATCAACTAGTTATACTTGACCACCTAAATTATCTTACAATCAAGAAAAACCTTACCATTTCTTTATTTGTGCATTCGCATTCATTTATACCATTTCACCATAGGACATCATTCACTACACTATAGAACAATATGACCAAAATATGTACTATGAGCCTTTACAAGCTAAACCTTAATAGCATATATATACAAGCACCAAAAATCCATCTGAGGCAACATCTTTCAAGTGTAACAACTGTAACGCCCTGACTAATTTAACTTTATTTCTCCGAATTCTGTCATAAATGAGTATCTACTTCAGTGACTAAGTGTTCTGGATGTGAGTTTGGGGTCTTGGGTTCAAGTCTCACTTTTAGAAAATATGTTATTTTTTATCCTACCCTTGACCCTCTTAGGTGGGCTTATGATTTGGTAAGCTCATATCAGAATGAGCCTGCTAGTTCGAGTAGTAAGGTGTTAGCTTGCCTTGAGGTCTCGTGTTTGAATCTCTATGCGGGCGTGGATGTTAATTTTTGCTCTTGTGAGTGTTTCAGTGGTATAGTAGAGGTTCAGTGGAAGTGGAAGTGGAAGTCTGTGGTAGTGGATGAGAGTAGTGGGTCGATTTTAGGGGGATTTGTTTGTTAGTGGGATAATAGGGAGTTGGGATAATCTTTTTGATTATTTTCTTTTTATTTTTCCTCTCTCTCCTAAAAATCAATCTGTTCTTTTAACATTCTTTACTTTGGGTTTTCTTTCTTCTTTTTTTCTTTCTTTGTCTACTTTCCCGTTCAAGCATTTCAAGTTTGGTTTGGGGAAATCTTTGTCATTCAGGTTCGATTGCTATTGTTTTGGTAAGTATGTAAATTTATTTAAGTTTTGCTATTGTTTAAGGGGTTTTCTTTAGACCATTTCCCCTTTTGTTTATTGTTTGATAATCGATTTGGGAGGGTTGCAAGTCAGTGGGTGTTTCTCCGGCGGAGTGATTGTTGTGGATCGCTGTCTTCGAGGGTAAGTGAGCCCACTAAATTCTGTGTGGTTATGGTTGTTCAGGTTTTTCAACATGTTAAGAACATTTATGATGTTGAATCAGTAATTCGAGAGTTTATGTGGTTTAATTTGTTAAAGTATTGATGATTATATGTACTGGGATAATCACCATTGGAAGCACTTTGGAATTGAACCAAGTGTGTAGCGAAAACACGAGAAAATGAGGTTCAACGAAAGCTAAGAAAGTGGTCTGTCGACGCCACACGGGCATGTGTCGGGCCGTATGTAATATACGGTCGTGTGACGGGCGAGTGTGCAGCCGTGTGGGTCACACGGGCTAGGCCGATTTAGGCATGTGGGCCACATGGGCATACCACACGGGCGTTTGGGCTATGGGCCCAAAATTCTGAAATTTTCCTTAGGGTCTTACACGTCGTTCTGATCGACCATGGGCCTTTCATAAGGTCATTAAGGGCAAAACAAACCCTAAAGCATGAGATATGCTATTCCGATAGACTAATTTGAGTTTAGGAAAAACTGACGCGTATGTTTGATTGTTTTGTATAAACATGTATTATATCTGTATATCTATATATCTGTATATCTGCACATCTGTATATCGGTATATCTGTATTCTGTATCTGTATATGGGGTGGGATCTATTTATTGGAGGAAGTATTCTATATGGTGATATTTGGCTGTTATTCTGGCAACACAGTTGCAAATTATTTTGATAAGTGTCGTACAGACACTATGTGGTGTGTAGGGCTGGGTGGGTGTTTTATACCCCACGTGGTTTGTTGGGATGGACAGAGATGGTGTGTAGAGGATGGGGGTAGGACTTTGCATATCTGCATGACTCTGTTGATCTGATTCTGTTAAGGACTAATGTCCGTATCTGTATCTGTTCTGTATACGAAAATTTTGAGTATATATGCATGTATGTTCTGTTGAGTTGCACACTAAGTTTATAAAAACTCACATCTGTTTGTCTGTTCTGTTTAGGTAATCCTCAAACATAGGCGGGTCGGTGCGAAGGAGACTCAGCAGTGACCACTAGTCTGGAAACTATCTTTTAAGCATTGGTTTATTTTAATTACCGGTTGTTCTTGAGAGTTTTGTAATTTTGGGACTCTCTGGACTATTTGTTTTAATTTTGGTTTTGGATGTGTTTTTTACTTTTATACTGCGAGGTTTGATAGAACCACGATTTTACTCCAGCAAATGTTTTTCTGAAAACACAAACTCGGTTTTTAACTTTGACAATATCAAACTTTCGCTGCAAAATAAGTTTTCTAAAAGAGCAAATTAACAATGTTTTCCTTAATGAAAATAATAATAACATTGATTTCGAAACCCTTCTTCGTAATACTTCCAGATTCGACCATAACGTCTAAGCCAGGTTTGGGGTGTTACAACAAGCACCACAAGTAACTTGTATTCAAAATATTTACACAACACCTATTACATGACAAGTTCCATACTATATTTGAATTTCATACCAAACCATGAATTAGCACATTATTAACTAAAGCATATATTTATCACACAAGTGTAGAAAATACCACTTGTAGTAAGTACTTAAAACATATACGAGATACTCCTATTACATGCCACATAACCCACAATTAATCATTTTCAAAATCTACTAAAAAGAATTTGGATTGTGTAATATTTGCGTTGATCCAATCACCCGATTCCGTAAAATGTTATCTACAAGGAAATAGGAAAATAACACAAGCAAATTTTAATAAGCTTAGTAAGTTCACAGGTTAAAACGATAAAACTTACCGAATAAACATAAATAACTATTTAATAACAATGTCAATAAACATTAGTCCTGCCAACCACAATCAGTCAATGATGAGTTATACAAATATACAAGTTACATAATCTGTTTAATCATACGAATTCAATAAATATCAATTTATGATATACTACCAAAAATCAAGCAACTATTATACAATTCAATATACAATTCATTTAGCCATTTTAAATCTGCCCAATGAACGATATAACAAATTTGGATACGCGGTTATCCACCAAAACACACCAAAATGCTCTAACGAGCCTAACCAACCGAGAACATGCCTTGACACCAAGTGCTTAGCCCGTAGCCTAACATCCCTTCAAAAACACACCTCGGCACCAAGTGCCAAGCTCGAAGGCTTTACATTCGCCACCGATAATACACCAGAAACACTATAAATATAACACGATAGTCTGCAACAAATGTTGGACTCCAGTATATTCAGTGAACAAGAATAAATCAGGAATCATCATCTCATCTCAAGTCAGACCCGTACAGTGCATAATATAACCTATTGGCATTCCAATTGTATCCTATCTTATGTTTATCTGTGCTCGATACAGAGAACCATATAACAATTTCCAATTAAATCTATTTCTTACAAATTCAATCACAATATTTCAAATATGACCAATGTCATCAAATTGCATAGTTCAAAATAATAACATACTAAAAATACTCAAAACAATACCATATGAACTTACCTAGACGAAAACAGTTGCAAAAATAAGGTCGGCGACTAATCCGTTAATTTAGTTTTCCCACGATTATCCTCCATACAAATCAAACCTTGATCTATAATAATTAAATTCAATCTTATCAAATTCAAATACACATCCGAACTCAATTTTGTGTATATTACCCTTAAATTTTCATTATTTAACATTTCCCTTAAACTTTTTCCGTAACAGCCCGAGTTTGACCCTAATCGGAACGGTGGTTTCGGGACCACGAATCTGAGTTTGAATAATAATTAAATAGTATTTTCTATGTTAATTATATGTGAATTAGTATGTGTGAAAAATTTCATAATAAAATTTGCTTGTTTGTGTGATTAATTTAAGAAAAAGGATTAAATTGTTTAAGAGGAAAAAGTAGCCTTTATTTAAATTGGAAGGATTTAATTGACTTGTTTCTTGCATGCATGGACTTGCATGTTAAATTATCCAAAATTTAATTAAGTGGATGGCATGATGATGGCTTTTTATTTTTAATTATTTTCTTTAAGTAAGTGGGATTATATTAATAGTTTAAATGATTAAAATAAGGAAATAAACATAAAAGAATAATGGGATTTCATCTTCCATCTTTCTTGTTCTTCATTGCCGAATTTAACAAAGAAAAAGGGGGGGACTTAAGCTCTCAAAGTTCGGCTATTGCATGTCATTTTTGAGGTTAGTATTGAGTTGGTTTTTGGTAGATTTTTACATTTTTGAGTTTGTTAGTCTAAATATTATCAAACTCATGTGAAAATTTTAGAGTTTGGAGCATGTCATAGGTTCGGCCATGGATGCATAATTCGGTTTTGTTGTGTTGATGGAAGAATAATAAGCATATGTTTGAAATCTATAAGGTAGGTATATATGTTAAGTTATCGAACGAGAATGATGCTAATGGTTCATGTACATTCGGTTTTATGTTTATGTGGCCATATTGGGATTACTTTGATGCCATGTATATGAATGTATGAAGTGTCAAATGGACATGTGTGTATATATTTTTTTATGTGAAATTAATAGGTGCAAAGTATATACTTATTTGTATATACATATATATGCAATCCTATTGAATTATGTGTATCGAAAATATGAGTAGTTGAGAAGAGATGTTAATTTATATATGAACCATATGCCGAATTAATAATTTGATTGTTAAAAAGCAAATTAGTAATGAGGGTTGAGTTAAATGGGGTATTAGCATTCGGCATTAATAGACCATATATATAAGTTAAGTAAAATCTTATGTCTTAAGTATTTGTTTTAAATATGTTTAGATCAAGAACAAAGGAAAACGAATTTGGATCGGGGAAAAACGAAGATAATTGAATAGCCGGTCTTTGTTGTCAAACGATATCTGAGGTAAGTCTCTAAGCGAATATATGTCGTAAATTATTTACGTAATTTAATAAATGCTGAAACTTGAAACCATTGTGACTATACATGAAATTGCCGAATTTGGTTAAGAAAAAAATATGTAATTTGGTTGAATTATTCGAATGTTAGAAGTATTTGAATATTTGTACGATGATATTTCAATGAGAAAATAGTTGATATGTGTAATGATTTATGTGAGATATCTTTAAGTATTACTATTCAGGCTTCGAGCCTAGCAAGCCTTAGGCTGGTGAATATATCGGGCTTTATGCCTAGCAGGCTTATTGCCGGTGAATAAATATCAGACCTTGGGTCTAGCAGGCTTAGTGCCGGTGTGAAATTCAGGCTTATGCCTAGCAGGTTTTATACCAGTGATAAAATATCGACTTGTGGCTTATGAGAGTACATCGTGATGTGTTTATGGGACAAGTAAGTTGATAATACGAGTTATTTATTATTCGGCCATACAGGTAAGTGCATATGAGTTATTTAATTGAGTTTCTATATTTGACCAATTAAGTAAGCATATATGTGAGTTTTGTTGAGCAGGGATGTGACTAATGACTATATATGCATATTCGGCTTTTGGTTATGTGATCATAATATCTTTACATGGATATTGAATATTTAGATATATGAAATGTTGAATGGATAAGTGTATATATATGTTCTTGTATGTGGCTTTATTGAATGATTTGCATATGAAATGAGTATATGGTTGAAAGTTGATACTTACTATTTGAATCATGAGCCGAGATAGTAATTTATTTGTTAAAGGTAAGATAATTAAGAATGCTAAGTTAAATAAGGTATTGGGGTTCGGCAATGAGTTACCATGTGTGTTTTGTTAAAGCTTAATTGAAATTAAGTATTTGATCTAAAATGCTTGAGAGTTCAATTGAATTATTTTTAATTGCTTAAGACTTACTGAGCTAGTTAGCTTACTCTGTGTGTTCATCATTCTGTTTTATAGATTTCGACCAAGCTACGAGCTCAGGGGATTGTCTACGAAGTCAACCACACTATCAACTTATTGTGGGTACTTTGAGTTTGGATTTTGGACTAAAGGCATGTATAGGCTAGACTAAGTTGGAACTATAGATTTTTTCCTTGTATATATATTATAGCCATGCGAAAATGGCTTAACCTTAATGTCAATTGTTTTGATGCTTTATGTTCTAAATCATGACATGTGTGCTTATCATATTTGGAATATAGGAATGGTTGCCATGTGAGTTCTTTATAAGCATAAATATATAGACATAAATATGATTTGTTATGAGGTAATCTTAAAGGTCTCAAGTTGTGTTTTGGAAGTGGAGATGTGTGATTGTTGAATATGTTTGGGCTGGTAGATTCGATCAAGACATATAGGTGTTCTTGTTGAATTATAATTCGGTTATTTATAAGTGAAAATTTTCTATGTTTAGGTATGCATTCGGTTATAAAATAAGATATTTTGATTTGATCACATGAGTACATTATAAGCATGTTTTTATATGAATAATATTAGTATTTGAATAGAGCATGGAATGAATGGCAAAGTGTATTCATGATCATGCTTGAATGATTCATTTTGATGTAGTCAAATGCGCATAAGATTTTGTGTCAATGAGATATGCTTGATCATAATACAAAGTTATTAATGTTGTATTTGCTTATGGATACTAAGTCGAGTATAAGTATGTAAAGAATTATGAAGTAAAGTGTTTAAATTATGTTAGGTATTCGAATATTATTAAGGTGATATGCATATGATTCGAGTTATGTGTTTTGTAAAGTATGTATATATTGCATAACTTTATGGCATGTTTATTTGTTTGAAATATGATGATATACATGGTATGATTTCAAGTGAATTTTGAGGTATGATCCATATGTATAATATGAGCAAGAATATGTATTTAATATTTAATTAGCTATATGCTTTATATATAAATAAATATGACCCGTGTGAACGTTTGGGTCTGCACTTGTGTTCGGTAACACCTTGTGACCCTAATCCGGCGACGGATACGGGTTTAGGGTGTTACATTTACATTTCTTTTAATTTAGTCCCTAAACCCGAATTTACTAAATTAACCTTATTTGAAGACAGCCCATACCAGCTGAATATTTAAGGCCCTTATACAGCCCTCTATAGACCATAATTTGACAATATTACCTTGAGATTTTAACATTTAAACAATTTAGTCATTTAATATGAAAATCAACAAAAATTACTTTACTAAATAATCCTATTAAACAACCAAGCTTAGTAATCTATCACAAATTTTCAAAAATAACTCGAACTCATCCATGGCACATTTTAAAATATTTAACAATTTTAAAAACGGAAGTACAAGTTAGCTTGACCTAATTGCAATGATGTCAAAAGCATAAAAATTACTAATAACAGGCTAAAATAACATACCCATGCAAGGAAATTGAAGAACCGAAGCTCCAAGGTGTTAAAATTCGTGCTCGGTTTGCCAAATGAAGATGAAAGAAGATGATTGGAACTTTTCTTTTGTTTTTACTATTTTAACATTAATTTTAATAATATTTTAACTAAAAAAAATTAATCAACAACACATGGTCGGCCATTAAATTTTAAGAATGGTTTAATTACCATTTAAAACCATGCAATGATGTTTTCCATATAATTTAACTCAAATAACTAATAATAGTTTACTTGTGCACTTTTTACAATTTAGTCCTTTTTCTTTAATTAACTAGACAAACATTAAAATTACTGGACCAAATTTCAATACACCTATATAATAACTCCGTAATATTTATTAAAAATTATTTACAGACTCAGTTTATAGAAACGAGATCTCGATACCTCATCTTCTAAAACCATTTGACTTTAGGGACAAACCACTTACTTAACTATTTATTCTATTAGCAAAAATTATTAAATTGAAAATTCAATGTAATGCTATACTTGACTTTTATATATTAAATAATTAATATTTATGAACTCTTATGTCGGTTTTGTGGTTCCGAAACCACTGTTTTTGACACCATTGGAAAACGGGCTGTTACAACTCTCCCCCTTAAGAAATTTCGTCCTCGAAATTTTTACCTGAGAATACGTTCGAGTATTGTGACTTTATAAATTCCTTGTTTTCCTAATTAGTTTCCTCAGTACCATGTTGATTTTAGAGGACTTTTCTAACGATACTCGCTTGTTTCAAAGTTCTTTTTTTTTTCTCATGAGCTAATATCATTACTGGCTCTTCAGGATATGGCAGTTAATGTTCTAATGCAACTATCTTCATTTTCTCTAATCAAGTCTGTCCCAACTATCTTGTTTTCACTCAATTCTAACCAGTATAATGGAGTTCTACATTCTGTCTGTATAAAGCTTCAAATGATACCATTTTCTTATTCTAGAATGATAACTATTATTATAAGCGAATTCTGCCAACCATAATTATTTTTTTCCAGCTTCCGTCAAACTCGAGAGCATAACACAGTTGTATGTCTTCCAGAACCTGTATTACCCGTTCTGGCTATCTGTCTATCTGTAGATGAAAGGTTGTACTGAAGTCATGTTTAGTACTTAGAGCCTCATGAAGTTTGCCCCAAACCTAGAGGTGAATCTCGGGTCTCGATAAAAAATTATAGATAACGACACTCTATGTAATCTGACAATATCAGACACATATAACTCAACTAGCTTTTCAAGCAAGTACTCTGTTCTGACTGGAATAGAGTGAGTCGATTCTGTTAGTCTATCAACATCAACCCAGATTGAGTCTTTCTCTCTCTGTGACGCATGTAATTGAAATACAACATCCATCGTGACTTATTCCTATTTGTATTCAGGAAGCATAACAGGCTGTAATAACCCAGACAAAACTTGATGCTCTGCTTTCACCTATTGACAAACTAGACATTTAGCCACAATTTCTAAAAATTTCATGTTTCATACTCAATCACCAGTACATCTATTTCAAATCACAAAACATTTTAGTACTACCCAAATGAATGGAGTACGTACTATTATGAGCCTCTGACAATACATTTTGTTGAAATTCCAAATCAATCAGAATACACAATCTACTACGGAAATGTAGCATACCAATAATACCAATTCTGAATTCTGTAAATTGATCACTCTATATCTGTTCTCATTTAGCTATCAACTTTTAGGTCATCATCTTGCAACTCCTGAATTCTTTGTAGAAATAACGATCTAGCTTTTATTTAAGCTAATACAGAACCATTACTACAAACAACATATTCCTTCTCGGATTCAGGCTGGGTTAATACAGGAACTTCTGTCAATAAAGCTTTCGGCTGGTCAAAACTCTCAGAGACATTTTTTGAAGCTTTCTAGTTAACAATAGAGGAGATCTTACTCGGATCTACATGAATCCCGTCTGTTGAAATTGCATGACTAAGAAAACCAACCTTGCTGAGCCAAAACTCACATTTACTAATTATTTCTCGTGCAAAGTCTATAATACAATTCTTAAATGTTGAGCATGCTCTAATTCTATTTTAGATTAGATCAGCATATCATCAACAAACACAACTGTAGCTATATATATCTAGGTGAGGCTGAAAAACTCGATTCATCAAATTCATAAATTAACAGGGGCATTAGTTAATCCAAACAAAATTACCAGAACTCATAATGGTTATATCGAATTCGAAAAACAATTTTCAACACATCACAATCTTTAAATAGCAACTAATAATAACCAAATCTGTATTTATCTTTGAGAACACCGTTACACCTTTTAATTGATCAAACAGGCCTTCTATACAAGGTAAAAGATATTTATTCTTTATCTTGACTTTATTCAATTGTCTGTAGTCAATACACAATCTCATTGACCGTCCTTTTTTTTTCACTAATAACACAAATGCACCCTAAAAAGATACACTCTATCGAATAAATCCTCTATCTGATAACCCTTGCAATTGCACTTTAAGTTATTTCAACTCAACTGATCCCATTCGATGTAGTGCGATAAATATTGGAGTAGTCCTAGACATTAAGGAAAATCTCAAATTCAATTTTTATGTTTAAACAGAAATTCCAGTAATTCTTCCAGAAACACATCAAGAAACTCACTAACAATCGGTACATGATCAATCTTCAATCTCAATCTTGAGTATCAAGTAGATATATATACTAGAAATGTTTTACAAACTTTTCAAATCGATTTCTGTGCAGAGATAAATGAAATAAATCTGGTAGTACTATCTGAATTATCGGACTCAACTATAATCATTTCACTAGTTTGACATTTCAGATTATTCCGTTTCAGTCTACAATCCACTACATCATCGTATAACGTTAGCAATCCATTCCTAGAATAATATTAAATCCATGAAATGGTAACAACATCAGATTAGTAGAAAAATCACAATCGTGGGTTTTCAGTAGACAATTTCGACATACTAAGTTTAATTATTACACTCTGACCCAACAGATTATGACTCGAACATCAAACTCAGTTGACTCAAGATGTAGGTCCTAATCCGTTACTAATGTAGTGCAAATATATGAATAAGTTGACCCAGTGTGAATCAGTGCATATATAGTAAGTAATATCAAAGGAAAAGAATATACCATAAACAACATCAAGCACGGTAGCTTCAAATCCAACAACTCTTTCTTTTGTCCCACTACGATTAACTCCATTATTACTGCTCTGACCATGGCATCTACCTTTTTAAGGTGTAAATAACTGTTTAACACTCCACTAATCAGTGTCTCCCACTTTTCTTTGACAATTTCTTATGAAGTGATCCATCGATTCACATCTGAACATGTACCTAACTTGTTCTGCATTTACCAGCATACAAATTTTTTACAATGTACCCATACAAGTCTAGGGGCATTACAAACACTATCAACACTATCCACAGGCACAATTTCACGATTATATTTGCTGAGTTGTACAAATCCCTATCCAGATATCATTTGATGAAATATTTCTTGCTAAACTCATATACGAAGAAATCCCATTTAATCTTGTCTCTCTATACAACCGTTGTTAATTCCGACCACTAGTTATAAACCTTATCTTGTATCAAAGAAATGACACATCTAAAATAGTCATCAAGGAAACAAGCCATATCATCAAAAATTCTCTGGATATTTTCAAGCCAGTACCCAGCCCTTGTTGAATCATCATCTGTTTTACCTCTAAATTATTCATTACTATATTTTCCAATTTATCAATCAAGAACTGTCGAACTATTTCAGTCCGTTAAGGACTTGGGGTGCCACAAGATGCAAGATACGGGGAAAGAGGTTGTTGAGCCGCTAATTGGCTCGCATAATTTCCATGAACCACTGACTTTCTAAGTTGAAAAGATATTTAACTTCACTATTAGACATTTACAGAACCGGTAGACTATGACTTACTTCCTGTTCGGAAGTCAGGACATTACTATTTACTTCATCAATATCAGCACGATTAGATTCTATCAGGATCTTGTAAATCTATAATAAAAATAGGGGTTAGATCGGATTAAATAACATCACACTATCGTAGGTTTATGTGGCATATAATTTCTACACACCAAACACGCTACGTTCAGCCCGAGAAATGACTAAACCGTAACTCTAATACCATTAAATGTAACACCCCTACCCCGTTTTCGTCGCCGGATTAGGATTACGGAGTATTACCATAAATTTCAGAACATTTAAATTCAAACTAGAACAATTATAAAAATTATCTCATAACAATCAATAACTCATATAAATCAGGGTAAAAATACAATTACAAGCCTTAAATCGAGCTTACGGGACCCTAAAAATAGTTTGGGAACATTCTGGGATCAATTTGAAACAAATCAGAAAATTTTAAAAAAAAACTTAAAAATTTTGAAAATAAGGGCCACAAGGCCGTGTGACATAGCCCAGCCCACGTGAACATTCAAAATATGGACACACGGCCATGTCTCAGCCCGTGTGTTCGCCCATGTGAGTATTCGAAATAGGGTCACAAGATCGTGTCTCAAATCGTGTGAAACCTGCACCTAAAATAATAAAGACATACGACCATATGGGGTGACCGTGTGTGGCACACGGCCATGTGACAGCCCGTGTGCTACAAAGTTTGCCCCTAAAACATGCCATTTTCAACTTAATTGCTTAAGTATCGGGACATACCAAAAACACATGTTTACAAGCCTTCAAAACACAATCAAATAGACTCAAAACATCCCAAAACAATCAACTTATGTGCCTAACCAATGTGCCTTCATTGACACCACAATTCAAACATCAAAACAACCCAAAACCAATGCTAGATTCTCAAATCACACACATATATCAACCAATTATACTTGACCACCTAAATCATCTTACAATCAAGACAAACCTTACCATTTCTCTATTTGTGCATTCACTGTAATAGCCCAAATTTCAGTGATGTCAAAAATAGTGGTTTGAGACCACCAAATCTGACAAATGAACTCGTAGAATATATTATTTAATATTTACGAGCCAAATGTAGCTTTTAAAATATTTTTGAAATAGTAAATTGTGTTTTATAAAGATTTATTTGGTCAAGAAATCGAGAAAAAGAGGTATCGAGATCTCGATATTATAAACTGAGTCATAAATATTTTTATGAATATTTACGGAATGTTAATAAGGTAGTATTGAAATTTCGTTAGAAAATTTTGACGTTTGGGTGGTTAATTAAATAAAAAGGACTAAATTGAAAAAGGTGTAAAAGTTGCTAGAAGGATTAAATAGCTTAATTGTCAAATGAGGAAGGACCTAAAGTGAAAATAAGCCCAAAGGAGATATTTTGGGCGGCAATAGCTGAGAAAAATCAGGAAATGGGTGAAATAAGGTCAAAATTTGAAAATTGCCAAAATTAGCTAAATAAAAATGGGACCAAATTGGAATATCTAGAATTCTCTTCATTTCTCTTCATTTTCGTCAGCTGAAAAACAACCATGGAAGAGGGTTCAAGCTGGTTTTCATATTCTAGCTTCATGTAAGTTTAATTCTTGCTTTCTCCTTGAAATTTCTATGTTTTTGGACGTTTACAATTGGGTCCAACTTACTATGTCATTAGTTTTTTATTCTATGGCTAATTTTTAAAGTTTCTATGGATTAGTGCTGGAAGAATATGATGAATAAACATAGAATTGAAGCTTTAATTTTGATATATGATGATTTTATCAAGTAAAATTGATGGAAATTGGTTTTAGGACCTAATTGTGAAAGAGTTTGGAATTAAGGTCTAATACTAAAGTTCTGATTTTCAATGGTTATGAAGTAGTTTAAAATGATAGAGAAAAGTATTAAATGAGAAAATTAGTTCAATTGAGGGGTTAATTGAGTAAGGACTGAATTGTATGAATTGTGGAATTTGGGACAAAATAGAAATCAACATGTTACACTAAAGCAGTTTTGGACAGCAGCAGTTGTATAACTTTGAAGAATCACCAAAAATGGTAGAAATTTAATTAGAAGTTGAGTGAGATATAGAATTAAAGCTTGTTGAGTCTATTTTCATATAAAAGAAACAGAGCAAGCAAAGGAAGTCTACATATTGAGATATTTAAATTTTTGTAAGACTGGTTTAGAATAACTTCGTGATTCCCTGTTCTTACTTTAGAAATTCACTAAAAATTGTAAAAAAAGAATTATGAGTTATAATTTATATTTTTTTATTCCTTAGTGAGCCTATTTTCATTAGAAATAATCAGAAACACTATATGAAAAATCTTACTATGAGATAATTGATTTTTAGTGAAAAGAGGTCAGAGCCGTCGGACTGTGTAACATGGGAGAACTTAACTAATAAACTGTACTAATTGGTCACACCAAAAATTCTAGAAAAATTATAGTAAAAATATATGTAAGTCTAGTTTCAAATAAAATTAACGGATCTTAATTTGGAGTTCTGTAGCTGAAGATAAAAATAATTTAGTGACTATGACACGGATGGACAGCTTGAATATTCACATAAGTAAATAGTGAAAATTATAGATAATGTTACTTACAAGTGTGTTGTTTATACTAAGGATGTGGAATGGAGAGGAGGAGGAGGAAAATATATGAATGACTTATGTATAAATTGAACACATGCCTGATTATAATCGATAAACATTGAATTAGAAATGATGTAATGTTTTATTTCAAATATTTATTATGAAACTAAGATTATGGTTATGATATAAAAATCGAATTGTAAGTTCGTGTAACTTGAATTATATTCTTAAATGATTGAAATGTATGTTATTGATGTGAATATGATTTGGATGTTTATTGTATGATAATTGATGAGGTATTGATATTCTTGATGAAAAGGGAAAATAAATCCCGGTTGAATGAAAGGAAAGTTCGATGGATCTCTGAAAAGGAATTGACGGTAAAAAGGATCTAGCCCGACGGGTGATCCTATCCTCGATATAGCCCTCCCGAAGAATATGTGTAAAATGGATTTAGCCCGACGGGTAATCCGAATTAGGTCTGAATTTAGCCTTGACCGGTAATTCAGATCAAGCTCATTAGAGTAATCGTTGCTGCAGGGATTTAGCTTTGGTAGTAATCCCGACAATACTCTATGAGTTTATATTACAGAGATTTAGCCTTGACTGGTAATCCCGTTGTAAAGATGAGGTTCGCGGGAGTGTGCTCTCTGAAATGAAAATTGCGCACATGAATATGAATTGACGGACCCGGATTTGTACACTAAAGTGTACCTCTGAAAATCCATCGAAATTCCGAGTAATTCAACGGGATAAATATGGAAAAATAACAAGGAAATGGAAATCATGGTATTGATGAACTCATCAATCATGGTATATATTATGTGATATAAGGAAATACGAGTTGATGAGACATGAACATAGAACTTGGTTAATGAATGAGTTCATTTGTGATTATATATTTGTACACCCTTGAGTGTATTATCCGTATGAATTGGTATTCCAATAGAGTTAATGAGAAAAGTTCTAATATGAAATAATCTGAAATTTGAAATGAAATATTATGAAACCGTACTTGAAATACATTGGTATATCTTGTATATGTTATTTGAGTTCATAATGTGGAAAGTAAATGTATGTGGAAATATGAGATTGTGATATATAAAAACATGGAATATGTTTGATAAATGTGTTTATTCATAATTATAGAACTGTACACCTCAAGTGTACTATTTGTGTAAAGATAATGATTTCAAATTATCTGTAAGTGTTCTGTATTCTTTGGTAATGCCTCGTAACCCTATTTCGGCGACGGATACGGGTTGGGGGTGTTACATTCACATTCATTTATACCATTTAACCGTAGGACATCATCCACTACACTATAGAACAATATGACCAAAATATGTACTTATGAGCCTTTACAAGCTAAACCTTGAAAGCATATATATACAAGCACCAAAAATCCATCCAAGGCAACATCTTTCAAGTACAACAAGCACCACAAGTAACTTGTATTCAAAATATTTACACAACACCTATTACATGACAAGTTCCATACTATATTTGAATTTCATACCAAACCATGAATTAGCACATTATTAATTAAAACATATATTTATTACACAAGTATAGAAAATACCACTTGTAGTAAGTACTTAAAACATATATGAGATACTCCTATTAAATGCCACATATCCCATAATTAGTCGTTTTCAAAATCTATCAAAAAGAATCTGGATAGTGTGATATTTGCGTTGATCCAATCGCCAGATTCCGTAAAATGTTATCTACAAGGAAATAGGAAAATAACACAAGTAAGCTTTAATAAGCTTAGTAAGTTCACATGTTAAAACGATAAAACTTACCGAATAAACATAAATAACCATTTAATAACAATGTCAATAAACATTAGTCCTGCCAACCACAATCAGTCAATGGTGAGTTATACAAATATACAAGTTACATAATCCATTTAATCATACGAATTTAGTCAATATCAATTTATGATATCCTACTGAAAATCAATATCAATGTTCCTCCGGGCTCGATACACATAACCATATAATAGTTTCCAATTCAATCCATTTCTCACCAATTCAATCACAATGTTTCAAATAAGACCAATGTCATCAAATTTCATATTGAAAATAGTAACATACTAAAAATACTCAAAACAATATCATATGAACTTACCTAAATGAAAACGGTTGCAAAAATAAGGTCGGCGACTAATCCGTTAATTTAGATTTTTCACAATTATCCTCCGTACGAATCAAACCTTGATCTATAATAATTAAATTCAATATTATCAAATTCAAATACACATCCCAACTTAATTTTATGCATATGACCCTTAAATTTTCATTATTTATATATTTTCCCTAAACTTTTATATTTCTCTCAATTTAGTCCCTAAACCCTAATTTACAAAATTAACCTTATTTAAACATAACCCATACCAGTCAAATATTTAAGGCCCGTATACAGCCTTTTACAAACCATAATTTCACAATATTACCTTAAGATTTTAACATTTAAACAATTTAGTCCTTTAATATGAAAAGCAATAAAAATTACTTTACAAAATTATCCTATTAAATAACCAAGCCTAGTAATCTATCACAATTTTTCACAAATAACTCAAACTCATCCATGAAACATTTTAAAATATTTAACAATTTCAAAAATGGATGTACAGGTTAGCTGGACCTAATTGCAACGATGTCAAAAACATAAAAATTACTAAAAATGGGCTAAAATAACATACCCATGCAAGGAAATAGAAGAACCGAAGCTCTAAGGTGTTAAAAATCGTGTTCTGTTTGCCAAATGAAGAAGAAAGAAGATGATTGGAACTTTTCTTTTGTTTTTACCATTTTAACATTAATTTTAATAATATTTTAACTAAAAAAAATCAATTAACAACACATGGTCGGCCACTAAATTTTAAGAATGGTTTAATTACCATTTAAGACCATGCAATGAAGTTTTCCATACCATTTAACTCAAATAACTAATAATAGTTGACTTTTGCACTTTTTACAATTTAGTCTTTTTCCAAAATATCAAAATTATTGGACCAAATTTTAATACACCAATATAATAACTCCGTAATATTTATAGGCTCGGTTTATAGAAATGAGGTCCCGATACCTCATTTTCCAAAATCACTTAACTTTAGGGACAAACCACTTGCTTAACTATTTTTTCTATTAGAAAAAAAATATTAAATTAAAAATTCAATGTAATACTCTCAGGTTGGTTTTGTGTCCTCGAAATTACTATTTCTGACACCACTGGAAAACGGGCTATTACATGTGGCATACCTAAATCCTGAGTGGATAGCGGACTATGTATGCGTGACTCGTACACTTTGATGTAAGTAAAAGCCTGAGTCTAAATGGATAAGGAACTGAAAGCTGGTGCGTTGGGTGTACGACTTTTGTAGTATGTAGCGTCATTCACAACAGTGGAATTCATAGCCCAAAACATGGGTAAATGATATCCTCGCATTGGCATTACATGGTTGATGAAAAGTAAACGTGGCCACTGGTCATCCGTCTTTGTGATGGATGACTTGATCACTATTTGATTGTGATTGACTTTTTATGAAGGAAGATGTAATGGTTACCATGAGATAAAATAGGATCATATTGGGAAAACGAATATTATCCCAAAGAGATCAATGATATCCTATAAGGGTAACACACTTATGACAATGTCATTGGACGAGCACTGAATAGTTGCTTTCGTAATGGTATGTCGTTGAAGAGAGCTCAATCACGGTATTTTAGTGAAATGACTTCGTGACTTAATGAGTTTATAATTAATAGGCGAAAAGCCGAAACTTAATTATAAATCATTTGAGCCTCAACTACACATGTCCAATTGGTCCTTCTGCTAGCTCGTTAAAACCAAAAATGAATTACGTGTTTGAATAGAAATGAACGGAATGAATAGAAAAAGAGAAATGGGAAACATTCAGGAATGATTATGGTTTTCTCCTAAATGGAGAAATGGAATCATTTGAAAATAAATGTAGGTTTCCAAAAATAGAAATGGAAACTTGCAACCCTATATAGGAATGAGTTTATGTTTTTGGACTATTTTGAAGCCCGAAAATGTAAATAAACCAATCAATCATAGCGAATATGTTGAGTTGTGAAATATTGAACATATTTTCTCAAAATTTTACCAAGGGTAAAATCATCAAAATTTTGCTGGGTGGTCAAATAGGGAAGAGAAAATTATTTTATAAATAAATATTAAAGTTTATTTTGGGAAATAGAAAAATTGAATCGAGTTGGATCACATTAAAAAGTATTGGGTCAAAAAGAGCCCAAGAAGTACTTGCAATTGAACCTCATGTGAGAGAGGCCCAAAACCTTTCATATAACATGAAAGGGGTGGCAACCCTAGCAGAACTATAAGGGTGGGACATTCGCCCCTCTCCTACTCTAAGTAGGATGTTGTTTTTCTATTTAAAATAAACATCTACAACTCTAAAAGGGTTCTACCATCTCTTCCTATAAATATATAGCACCAATAAATCTATTTACACAATTTTTAGAGATATTGTTATTTTGCCAAAAAAATAGAGGGAGTTTATTCTTAACTTTTAAATATAATTTTCTAGAATAACAATTTTACCAGTTTCTATTAAAAAGAGAGAATTTTCGTTTTCACCCTCAAAAGAAAACTTTTTCTTTTTGGTTCAATTTATTCAAGCCCAGACTCGAAGTAGTGCGTGGTACGAGAATAACAGAGAAGATCGTTTGGTTGAAAGCTGAAAAACATCAAGGATCCGCTTATTCAAAAACACATGTATAATTTCAGTTTAAGGTTTATTGCTATAAATATCACAAATCGGGTCTGTTTTCAAAATTTTTATTTTTCATTGTGCAGGAAAATCGTTTTCAAACTGGATTTTTCCAACATTAACATGACTCGGACTCGAATGGATACATGGATTCGTCCAACACATTAATTTGACACCAGTACCTCATCGGAACATCTGAAATAAGTAAATTGCACCTAGCACTCATCGGTTTAACTGAAGTAATAATTGTGCTTGGTACTCGTCGAAACATCCAAAGGAAAATGTGCCCAACACTCATCGACATACGGTCGAAGTAACCCGTACTCAATCTATCCTATGGTATGCCAACTATATCCGACTTTTCTCAAATTACACTTCATCATTTTCAATTCATCATATAGTTCAAATTACACTTCATCATTTTCAATTCATCAACCAATTCATCATTTCATTACATAACATAACATGATTCAACCCAATTCAAAGCCAATTTTATATTTTCATCAAGTTACACTATTTTCAATTATATTCAATTTAGTCCTCTATTTCGATAATAAATTTCAATCATAACAATTCAATTCAAATAATCATTTTCAACTCACCTCAATATCATATTATGCAAAACCATATAAATTTGCAGCAATTATAATGATACGAATCATAGAAAATTTGAGTTACTCGTCAATGGCTCTTGCCTTTCCTTTCCTCTTGATGGATCTATGTCAACGTTAGCTACGAATAATCATAAAACATATTACACTATCATTATCCAACAAGTTTACAATCAATTATCAATTTACACATATTTTACAAATTATTCAAGTTAGTCCCTAAAACCAAGATAAACATAACTTTCATCCTAGAGCTTCAAATTAAAATCTGATTTCATTTATATTCATTAGGGACCCTCTACTTTCTATTTCTACTGAAATTTCATAATAGTTTTGTATTTTATTCAATTTGATCCCTAATGTGTAAACTCACTCTTGAGCTTTACAATTCAATCCTTTTCTTAAACTAAGCTTAATCCCTATCAATTTAACACCTAAATCACTCAATTCTCAACAATGGAAACTTTCAAAACTTTAACAGTTTTACAAATTGGTACATGGGCTAGCTAAATCAAGCTCCCATGATAAAAAAAAACTTATAAAAAAATCAAATAAAAATGGCTAAGGACTTAAAATTGAAGACCAAAAGCGTAAAAACTTTAAAAATGGCATCAAGCTTCTTCCTTTCACTTATGGCCGGTTGGGTGGAATGGTGGAAATGTGCAAGTGTACACAATCGTAACAAGTAATAAAGTGACAAGTAATGTCGAGTTCCACAGGGACTGTAAAAGAATTATTTATGAAAATGATTTCAAACACTTTGGTGAAGGGAAAATGTTTAGATTGAAGAAATATTTAAAAACTAAAAGAAAAACAAAGTAAAATAAAATAAAACAAAGTTCTAATGCACGATTTCAAAAACTGATTTTAATCAAGATGATATAATTGTGTTGGATTAATTACATTTCTTACCTTAGAATTATTAAACTTATGCTTATACTAGTTACGAATAAATCACGGCAAATCGGTAATTTGCTAACTTATGAACATATTTACAATTAAAAAAAATCCATTCATCTCTTGTACATATCCCTATGTCAATTCGACCGATAAAACGGATTTATAAAAGTAAACATGTTATTGCACATACATACTTATTAAATTAAACAATCTCTCGCATATTCCTATGTCGATTCAAATGATTAATTCAACCTAATAAGTATATAAAAGATCATGCGAAGTAACAAAGTATCCCTACCTTGAAACAGTTTAATCACAAAAATCTTGCAAGTTATGCAAGGCATATGTATCGCCAAATACAATGCTAATTTAATCTTCAGCTACCTTAGAAGAATTAAACATGCACAGATTAAGTATTGTGTCCATTAATTACAATTTCAGTGCGTTTAAATAATTAATTCTTTAGTTATCTAAACAATTAAAATGCCAAAATAACTTAAGCATGATTTTACTTAATCAAGCATTTTACCGAGGCCTATAACAGTATAAACACAATTTTAATAATTTAAGATGACGAAATGAAATCAACCCAACACGAATTAAATTCAAGCTAAGCTGATTAAATTAACCATTTCAATAGCATAAATATTCATAAACATGTTTGTCAAAACAACAACGAAATTTAAAGAGATAAGGAACAAGAAGCAAATCCGGTGTTTCTCCGTGGCTTGGTTGATTGCTCCGTTCTTCGTTCTCCGTTGTCCTCGGCTATCAAGGTGGCTTATGAACACTCCAATTGCTGCTCCAAATGGCTGAGAAAACACCTCTTTTCCAAGAGGAGAAATTGACACAAGAACAAAGGGAAAATGGAAAATGAAAAGTTGAGAGAAAGTGAGAGAGGAGAAGAGAGAATGAGATGTGAATGAGAATTGAGGGATTGATGGATGGTTTGAATGATCAGCAAGGGGTGGTATTTATAGTTGATTGTGGCTGCTAAAAATAGTAAATAATAGTAGCCAAAGAGACTTCCCTTGGCTGGCCATCTATGTGGCAAAGTTGATGGTTTCAACTTTGCTAAATATGGCATGGGGCAAATCTACAAAGCCACCATATTTGGAGGGGTTTGAATGCAACTTTGAAAAGTCTTCAAGGGCTTCTTTGCAACTTAATTAATCAGCTAATAAGCTGATTTGAGCTAGCAATATGGACGGTTTGGGCTGCCCAACTCTTTGCTCGGTTCGGTTCAACCGGTTTGGTTCAACTGATGCGGTTCAACTGGGCCTTTTTCATAATTAATTAAGATTAATTTATTTAGCCCAAATTAAATTGGGAATAAATTAAAATTAATTAAATTATAATTAAATATTCATAATTGGACCGTCTTGGGCTGGAAATACATTCGCCTCGATACTTCAAATTGCTTCTCGGTTTTGTTCTTGACGATTATACGCAAACCAATTTTCGCCTTTTGTGCGAATCTGTCGAAAATAGACAAAATAAATTAAAATTAACTATAAAATTAATTAAAATTCATCATGTTCATATTTTTAGCATAATTTAATTATTTTATAATATTTAATTATTTTTCGACAAGAATTTAATCGAAACTGCATAAATTTGAGTTAAAAAAGGCATGAAAAAATGTATAAATTTCCGTGTTTCCACGCCCCCAAACTTAATTCATTGCTCTTCCCGAGTAATGCACTAATTTGAAAAGAATTTTCCCGGAAACACCCTTGAAAAACTCCTTCAGAACAACTTTCTTCTCAAAATTATGAATTGAATATACTTATGCTCAAAAATAAGAAATTCGATAATTATGCTACTTAAGTATACATATCGTTCAAATTACCTTCAACAATTATTACACTAGCAAAATTAGACTAAATGTTTCTTAATAAAGATATGTTACTCACAACCAATTTGATTTTAATTCCTTATTCAAAATTAAACAGCAATCATTAAGCTTAAACGATGTCTTCATATGTTGAACAGAACAATTTCTCTCCACTAATGTAGGTAACATTGGAACTTTGAATCAATAGGTCTTTAATAAGGTTGTAACGTGGCTGGGCTTAGGGGTAGGTAAAAGATAGACAATTTTTTGGTAAAAAACCCTAGACTCAGCTTAAAATCGAACCTTCGAAATTCTCACCCTTGATACACCAACTTTTGCTCTTTCGACCATTTATTTCGAGTACATGTTTTTTTTTTAATTCTCAAGCTCAAATTCGAGCACTTGCTTCATGTACTACAATTTTTCGAGCAATTGATACTTCTTTTCAACTCCCCCAAACTTATTTTCAAATGATATTCTGAATAGTACTGAGTCTAGTGTTTGGGACAATTTTAAAAGTAATGAAGAGAAAATTGATGGCTAAATATTGCATAGGTCCAAATAAAATTAGTCTATATAGTCTCAAAATTGGGTTTCAAAGGATAATTTTATCAGGGTCGGCTTGAAAGGCTCAAACGGTCCAAACAATAGTTGCCTAAATCATATTCAATATTCCATGCTTCCTAGGATTTTGCCTCAAGAAATTACTAAGTCAATTCTAAAGACTTAAACTTTCATGAATGCCTAATTTTGTCGTAGGGAACTAAAACTTTTATGGTACGAATTTGCATGCTTTATTAAAAACACATTCATATCATTATTAAGCTAACATAATAGCTTATTGAAATAATAGAACTTTATTAATACTGAAGTTCAGCATACTTAACAAGATTTCAAATTATTGAACAAAATATATCCTAATCATAATTAAAAGAAAAATTTTATTCTGAGTGAAAGTAATTCAAATTTTCTGGTCCCCTACTTAAAGTGAACAATGTCCTCATTGTTTAAAGTGAATAGATACTATACACCAGGTAGGATATTTAGAAAAGAGGAGGTGAGTCAAATTGACTGCTTAAGTACTAAGCTCTCTCTAAAATCCAATCCTAGACATGTATATATCTATTGCCACACTTTAGCCTTTGTGACTTGTTCAGATTTTATTCATGATTCCTATCTCTTGTTTTATTGTGCAAAAATAAAAATTCCTAATTAACCTAATCCTAAAATAACTTAAGAATAAAAATAAACTAAAGTTGAAGTCCTCCCCTTTTTTATTTGTTTGCCGATCCTTCCGAATTCGACTCATCTTTTGCTCCATCAGTATTGCCTTTGTATGAATCACCTTGCTCCTTCTTTGACGGTGAAATCCATGGTTCAAATATGAAACCTGGAAACTCAGGCACAAAAATAAATGGATCATTATAAATTTTCTTGAGAGCACTCCTCATCGAGTCATCTCTTATTTTTGAGTATTTCCAGTAGGCTTGTTGCTGCCATTGCATGTGTTGCATTAAGTCCATCAGCTTTAACAGCTCATCATGAAGATCTGGGCCAGGAAGTGGAGCTCCAAACATTGAGGTTTCAATATCAGGTTCAGCTTCTGGTTCCATTGATTCTGCCTCATTGGGGACTTCAGTTGATTGCTGTGGCGGGATTTCTGTGGGATCATCTTCCGCTTCTTCGGGATCCTCGCTCTCTTCAACTCGTTGCTGTAGAACCGAATCTCGGGCTACTCGGTAGAGGTCCCAATCGATGATTGTGCCTTGACTATACTCTGCCCCTTTCACGTCCGCAAGGAGTTTTGCTTTTAAGCATAAAATTGTTATCGTAAAAGGGAAATAGGCCGGGCCAGAACGTCTAACGGCATAATTTTGCATTTCTCTTAGGATGATTTTACCCACATCAATGGTCTTTCCAGTTAGAATCGAGTATAATAGGACCATTCGCTCTAATGAGATTGTAGTCCCATGCGAACTAGGCATAAGGCTGAAACGAATGAAATAGAACCATACCTTCGCAAGTGGTGTCAAATACTCTCTTCGACACGTGTGGATTCCTTGCTTTGACACAGTCCACTTAGAACCTGGAACTGTAAGTTCCTCGAGAATTTCTTGCAAATTTTCAGGCTTAATGTTGCTCATCAGAGAAGAATATTCATCGTTGTCGAAATCAGGTAATTCAAAGAATTCATTAATAGCATTCGAATTTATTAGTACCTTGATTTTGAGGACTGGAACTTCGGTCAATTCACTTGAGGTTAAGTTCGCGTAGAATTCTCGAACTAGTTCCTCATCCACACTTGGTCTCTTTTCACAAAACAATTCCCAATTGAGGGCTTCAGCAACTTGACGAATACGTGCCATAAAGTCTTTGTAGTTGCTTTCCTTCAGTGTGAAGCCTTTCTCTGGATGCATCTGTTGACTTTTGAAAATACTTTCGTATCTTGCTTTGGCTTCTTCACAGTGAAATTTGTTCTGTGTTTCGTCAATTTGGGCAGAGGCACGAGTTCTCTTGCGAGGCATGATTAACCTGAACATAAGATGGAAAAAATTATTTTCTCAAAAATTTAATTAATAAAAATTACTAATATTTCAATAAATTGAAAAATTAAATAATTGAATAAAAATTACACTTAAGGAAAAAAATTTCTTACCACCTTCCTCGTAAAAATTAAGAATTCTGAAAATAAAATAACTAATGAACAAAAGATGGAAATTAAAGAAGGCTTTTGGCTTAGGTTGGGTGAAGGAGGGGTGTGTGTGGTAGAGAGGTGCACATAGCGGCGCAGGCGCAAAGCCTTGCGCCAGTTAGGCCACGAGCTGGTCGGGTGTGGGGGGGAGATGATGCGTAGCAAGCACACGGGCTGGAGGCAACAAGCGTGAGGCCCCGACCTGGGCAGCTGCTGGAGCTGGGGCGTGCGGCGTGTGCTGAAGTAGGCTACTGGCTGAATGGTTGCTGTGGCTAGGGACTTGCGGCACTTTGGTGGGTTGATGCTTTGGGGTATTGGGTGATGAATGAATGGGGAGAACAAGGGTGTAATTTATAGAGGGAGAAGTAGGAATTAGAGTAGAACTCTTAGAATAATTAAAGAATTAAAAATAAGAGTCCAATTCTAATTTTACTCAAGATTAACAACAATTAATAATTAAATATACACATATGAAATTATCAATTGCTATTAAATTATTAAGATAAACATAAAATAAAATAAATCCTAAGCTAAGTTAAATTGATAAAAATTAATATATAAATTATAATGAATATAATTATATATTAAAGTTTATCAATGATTTATAAATATGGTATTAAGTAAAAATATTTATTCTAGAGGCCTTTTTAAAAATATTTACAAAGAGAGGCACCTAGTTTTTATTATTTATGAAAATAGCAACTAAATTTTAAAAATAATTCAATTAAGCCCCTAGACTTAATGAAAATTTGAAATTGAGTTGCAATTTAAGACTTGGGTCAAAATTGACCTTTTTATTTGAAAAACCAAAAAATTATTTTGTCATTTAGGGGCTAATTTCTTGGAAAATTATGTAAAAATCAATTCCCAGGAAAGATTGGAGGGGTCACAACGGTCCCGCTTAAGTTCCAATCTCCTAGAAAGAATTTATTTAAACATAATAAACCTGAAAATATACCCTAAATAATTTATTGAAAACAAGAAATTTTAAAGATCAGATAAACTGAACAAGATTTGATCTCGTTCAGGTCTTTCTCCGTAGTAATGTTTCAAACGTTGAGCATTGACTTGAAAATTACCTCCCTTACCTTGGAGTTCAACAACTCCGTATGGATAGACGCGATGAATCGTAAATGGACCGGACCAACGTGATTTTAACTTACCTGGGAAGAACTTCAATCTGGAATTAAATAACATGACTTGCTGACCTGCTTCGAACTCTCGAACTCGAATATGCTTGTCATGCCATTTCTTGAGTCTTTCTTTGAGTAGTTTGGCATTTTCGTATGAGAACATTCAAAATTCCTCTAGCTCGTTGAGTTGGAGCATCCGTTTCTCTTTAGCAGACTTAAGATCCAAGTTGAGTCGTTGAAGAGCCCAGTAAGCTTTGTGCTCTAACTCTAAAGGTAGATGACAGCTTTCCCAAAGACCAACCTCGTAGGGTGACATTCCTAAAGGTGTCTTGTATCTTTGTTCTGTAAGCCCATAAAGCATCATCTAGTCTCTTGGACCAATCTCGTCGGTTCGGGACAAACTACCTTCTCAAGTATGCCTTTGATCTCCTTATTTGCTAGCTCGACTTGCCCATTTTTCTCGGATGGTAAGTCAGAGCAACCTTATGTTTCACTCCATGTTTGTCTAACAACCATTTTAACCACTTATTCACAAAATGGGTCCTTCATCGCCGATAATAGCTCTTGGGGTTCCGAACCTTGTGAACACATGTTTCTGCAAGAACTTCATCACAACCTTAGCATCGTTCATCAGATAAGCTTCAGGCTCGACCCACTTGGACACATAATCTACTGCTACCAATATGTACTTGTGACCAAAAGACAGAGGAAAAGAACCAAGAAAGTCAATACCCCAAACATCGAATAATTCTACCTCAATGATATTTGTTCGATGCATCTCATTTCTGTTGGTGACATTTCCAACCCTCTGACATCGATCACAGCTCTTTACGTAAGCGTATGCATCCTTGAATAGTGTTGGCCAAAAGAAATCGGCTTGCAATACTTTGGCCGCTGTACGAGTACCTCCGAAGTGTCCCCCACTCGGAGTTGAATGACAGTGGTATAAAATCTTCGGTATTTCATCTCTGCCACACATCTCCTGATCATCTGATCTGCACACTTTTTAAAAAAATATGGCTCTTCCCAGAAATAATACTTCACATCGTGAAGAAACTTTTTCCTTTGCTGATACGTTTTATCAAGCGGCATCAAACCACAAGCTAAATAGTTAGCAAAATCAGAAAACCAAGGAATATTATGGACATGATTTACCTTCAATATGTGTTCATCTGGAAATGTTTCTTGGATCGGTAAAAGTGGAGAATTTCTCTCTTGTGGTTCTAATCTGGATAAGTGATCTGCTACTTGGTTTTCTACCCCCCTTCGATCTTGGATTTCTAGATCGAACTCTTGAAGTAGAAGCACCCACAGGATCAATCTCGGCTTAGAATCTTTCTTGGCTAATAAGTACTTAATTGCAGAGTGGTCCGTATAGACAATCACTTTGGTACCTACAAGATAAGATCGAAACTTGTCGAAAGAAAACACAATAGCCAGTAACTCTTTTTCTGTTACCGTATAGTTTAGTTGAGCTCCGGTTAGAGTTCAACTTGCGTAGAAGATGGGATGAAAAACTTTTTTCCTTCACTGGCCCAAGACAGCTCCAATGGCGAAGTCACTTGCGTCACACATCAACACGAATGGCGAATCCCAGTCTGGCATGACGATTATGGGTGCTGTGACTAATCGACTCTTCAGATCGTTGAAGGCTTTTAAGCATTCCTCATCAAACTTGAATATCGAGTCTTTCTCCAATAGCTTACACAAGGGTTTAGCCACTTTGGAGAAGTCCTTGATAAATCTTCGATAAAAACCGGCGTGGCCCAAAAAGCTCCTAACACCTTTTACAGATGTTGGAGGTTGAAGTTTCTCAATAACGTCTACTTTTGCTTTGTCCACCTCGATCCCATGTCTCGTTATCCGATGCCCTAGAACAATTCCTTCTCGTACCATAAAATGGCACTTTTCCCAGTTGAGTACGAGATTCGTTTCTTCGCATCGCCTCAGTACCTTAGCTAGATTGGCTAAGCAATCATCGTAAGTATCTCCGAATACTGAGAAATCGTCCATAAACACTTCCAAGTACTTTTCAACCATGTCAGTAAAAATAGACATCATACATCTTTGAAATGTAGCTGGTGCATTACATAAACCAAATAGCATGCGTCTAAATGCGAATGTACCGTACGGATAGGTGAATGTCGTTTTGTGTTGATCTTCCGATGCTACTGTAATCTGATTATACCCTGAGTATCTGTCGAGAAAATAGTAGTAATCTCGTCCTGCGAGTCTATCCAATATCTGGTCCAAAAACGGCAGAGGAAAGTGATCTTTCCTAGTCGCCTTGTTCGATTCCGTGTCGATGCATTCTCCATCCCGTGAATCGTTTCTAGTTGGTATCAACTCATTGTTCTCGTTCTCCATGACCGTGACACCTCCTTTCTTCGGCACGCACTGGACTGGACTCACCCATGAACTGTCTGAGATGAGGTAAATTATACCCGCATACAACCACTTGATAATTTCCTTTTTTACTACATCTTTCATGATGGGGTTCAGTCTCCGTTGTCCATCAATCGTTCCTCTCTCGCCATCTTCTAATATGATCTTGTGCATGCATACAGATGGGCTAATACCGCGAATATCGGCTATGGTCCATCCGATAGCCTTCTTGAATTGTTTCAAAACTATGATAAGTTTCTCTTCTTGTTCAATGAGTTAATTACACTGAAACAATCACAGCAAAAGTAGAGGCGTTACCTAAATAAACATATTTTAAGTGTGAAGGTAATACCTTGAGTTCTAACTTAGGTGGCTCCTCGATTGATGCTTTTGGCTGGGTGTAATCTCTTTTCTCTAATTCCAAAGATTCAAAATGGGATTGCGGATTAAATCCCTTTTGATTAGCTTCTAGCACAAATGCAAGTATTCATCCTCCTCTTCATCATTTGGGGATCCGATGTCAAAATTCTTTCCAAAGGGATCCTCAACACGCTTAAGTTCCCCTCTACTATTAATTCCTCTAAATCGCTCATCGCAGAACAATCATCCATTGTGTCGAAATCGCATTGACTTAAAAACATTAAATGTTACCCGATCATCCTCGAACACGCATAGTCACTTCGCCCTTTTGCACATCAATAAGGGTCCTTCCAGTTGCTAAGAACGGTCTTCCTAGGATAATTGGCAGTTCTTTGTCAGCTTCAAAGTCTAGAATTACAAAGTCAGCAGGAAAGATAAATTTATCTACACGTACCAATACGTCCTCGATTTTTTCTTCTGGATGCGGTAAGGATCGATCTGCTAGTTGAAGTGTAACCGTAGTTGGTCTGACTTCTCCTATCCCCAACTTCCTGAATATTGACATAGGCATCAAGTTGATACTTGCACCTAAGTCACATAATGCCTTACCAATATATGTTGATCCAATGTTGCACGGTATGGTGAAACATCCAGGATCCTTCAGTTTTGGGGGTAGTTTATCTTGAAGATATGCACTGCATTCCTTCGTCAGAGCTACCGTCTCAAATTCTCCAAGTCTTCGTTTCTTAGACAAGATATCTTTCATGAACTTGACAAAGTTCGGCATTTTCTCAAGTGCTTTGACCAACGGGATGTTGATGTGAAGTTGCTTGAGTACGTCAAGGAACTTTTTGAATTGAATCTACTGCTTCGGCTTTTGAAGTCTTTGAGGGTAGGGTGGTGGTGGTTTCATTACTGGAACTGATTCTGGTTGATTCGCCTTTGGCGGTAATTCTGCCTCTAATGAAGTTGTTGGTTGATTAGAATTAACTGGTTCTGAGGTTACTTTGCTGGGTTTTGCAGATTCCGGTTCTGGTGAAACTGGGGTTTCAACACTTGGTTGAACTTCTTCTGAGTCTTGAGCATCAGCTTGCTCCTTTTCAACTTCGACAGTGTTGGGCTCTACTATCTTTCCGCTCCTCAATGTCAACGCTTTGCAATGTTCCTTCCCCAGATTTCTCGGATTTCCGTGTCACTAGGTAGAGCACATTGTGGTCGGTTCCTGAGTTTAGTAGCAAGCTGGCCCACTTGATTCTCCAAATTCTTCAATGTAGCTGCTTGGCTCTGGATTAAGGCATCATTCTTTGCCATGTATGTCTTTAGCAAACTCTCTGATGCGTCGTTGAAAGCACCAAAAATATCCTATTCCCTGTAAAATAATAAAAATAACAGTAAAGGGGAAGTAGGGTTGAATCCTCAGGGACCGGATTATACGAATGCTCGTTCTTGAAATCCTGGACAATTTCTTGACCAAGAAAACTTGTGTTCCTAGAAAAATAAAAATAATAGAATTAAAAGTTTCGATATGGAAAAAAAACAATATTTAAAGGGAATTGAAATTACGAGAATAAATTGCGAAAATTAAAATAAGGAATATGAAAGTAAAAAGAGTTTAGAGTAAGTTTCTTATGTGGCGAGATTTCAGCCTCCAGTTGCCTCGATCCACCTTGGGTTCAATCCTTGACTTTTAGATGATCCTTCTCAAACCGAATAAGCCAGTTATAGTGGAAGAGGACGCCTACGACCACCAGCTCCAAGGATTTAGACTTCGATTTAGTGAAACCTGACTCTAGCCAACAATCGCTCCTATGGGATCATCTTATGCTAGATCAACGTTTCTCAATGGCGAATCCCACGCCATTTTGTCTCTTGGGCTCGCCAACCTCTGACGCAGTAAGCTAACGAACCGACTGTGCAACCTTCTCAAAATATACAAAGCGGTCGTTCCTTCCACACGTTGAAAAGATCACTTTTTAAGGGACATGGATGGAAGCGTTAGCCCCGTAATGCGGAGAAACAAAGAATACCCTGTTGAGAAGGCTAAGTACGGATTCTAAACCTCAAGAACCCTTTTTGGGAATTTTCGGCAACCTTTGGCTATATGGGATTTAGTGGCTCATAGTTGTGGTGGAAAAGAAAATAAATATATAAATAGAAATTTTATTAAAAAGAAATATGGAAAGAACAAAAGAATTTTGGGGAGAGAGTTTACAGAAAAAGAAGAACATCAATTTGAGTCACCTCTCTTCCTATTTATAGTGCTAAGATAGATAGACTAGTCCTACTTAATTTCCTAAAGATAATTACAAATAATCAAAGATAAATAAAGATAAATAAAATAAATCCTAAATTAAATAATCCTTAATAGTTATCTTAATATTAATTATCCTAATATAAAAAAAAAGAGTCTAATAGAATAAAAACTCTTCTTTTTGCATTTCAACCCTTGTGTCCTCCATGCTTGCACTTTTGGCACCAACTTTTCCCTTTGTCGCACATTGGCCCATTTTATCTCTAAATTCACGCTTTTGGCCCTTAATTTTGCTTTAGCCTCCAATTTAGTCCCTATAAGATAAAAGACCATAAATATCCCAAATTAGTAGAATCATACTCAAAATAAATATGCAATTAGCACATAAAAACATGACGTTCTAGAGTATTATCAAATTCCCCCTACTTAGCCCATGCTTGCCCTCAAGTATGGTTCCTATCCGCTGTGAAAATTAGATACTGAAAGAAATTCTACTCCAAAGTTTTATAAAAATTAGTCAAAAATGCATATGAAAAATAAAGAGAACTTCTAAGCTTACTTTAAGTAAAACAGAAAAAGTTTTTTATTTAACACACACAAAAATTAAAATCGTCTTGAATTATTTCATGCTATTTATGTAAATTACCAAACCTACCAAGACACTCTATTTATTTTCTCCTTTAGTCCCCAACTGCAATTTTATTAGTACTATCTTTCTTTTCTTTTTTCTTTTTTTCTTTTTTTTATTTCTTTATTTCTTTATTTTTTTATTTTTTTATTATTTATTTACTTAGGAATATATTGAACCTTTTGACGCGAAGAGAGATGACAACCCAAGCACCCCACCCCAGTTACTCAGCCCAACATACTCCTAAAATTTATTTATTTCCGGTTAGCGGAGTTTTACTCATCACGTCACACAACCTTTTGTGCCAGTAGAATGACAACCCAAGCACCCTACCCCGTTACTCGATCGATCACGTTACGAGCCGCACTCATAACCTTGGTTAGCAGAGTTTTACCTATCACGTCACACAACCTTTTGACGTGAAGTAGAATGACAATCCAAGCACTCTACCCCGGTTACTCAGTCAGTCACGTTCTAAGCTGCACTCATAACCTTGGAAACATTTATTAAACAAAATTTACATGAAATTTTAATTTTGGAGGACCTAAGAGAAATAATCAAGTGTCGAAAATAAGTTTTAGTAACCACCTAATAGACACGAACATAATTTAGGCATGCAATTGTATTAAATGTCCACTTTATATTAAACTTGATCAATTTTACGAAAAGCAAGATAGAGTTAACTTATTAATCATAATTATTTTTAGCCTAATAAAAATAAAACAGTGGAGATAAAATCAAACAGACAGAATCATAACTAACTCAGTAGCCAAGAATCATGCATGTAGGTCAAACAGTGGCAAGTCGTGGTCAAATTCTTGGGCATGAAAAGCGACAAAATATTCTTAAAAAAATATATATATATGGACAAAATAGAGCCTCAAACAGCAAACACAAATCACATCACAGACAACAAATGATGTCTGAAGAGTACCTCCCCTACTTAAAACACATTGTCCTCAATGTGGGCGCAAAAGAAATAAATAGGTAGAAAAGTTTAGAAAAACTCCCGTGTAGCTACTCACATTGCGGAGGATGGCAATGAGTTCGGTTAGTTGCTGGCCAAAAGTGTCAAGTCGAGCCTCAACGCGCTCCGTTTTACCTAAGCAAAGAAGAGAAATTTATTAATATTTAAATTTAAAAAAAAAGAAATTAAAAAGAAAAGAAAGGAAAATAATAAATAAGAAATAATAATAATAATGAAAATAAATAAATAAAAGGATTGGGTTGCCTCCCAACAAGCGCTTATTTAACGTCATTAGCTCGACGACTTAAATGGTTCTACGGTGGCTCAAAATAAATCTTTTTAATCGTGTGAGCTTGGAAATTCTCATTTTTTATCACATCCACCATATTTGGGTTTAATCGTCCTTGCGCCTCTTTCATTGGTTTCATATTTTCCTCCAAGGGGTTGATCCCTTTTAAGTCGGCAATGGTCTCATCATTCTCTAAAAATGTGAATTTGAGATGCTCGAGAAGTGGTTTTAATTTCGGATCTGATGCCTGCACAATAGAAGGTAGAAGTTTAGTATTCATAGGAGCTAATAATTTATTAACAGATTCAAAATCATCAAACATCATTTTAGATTTATCTCCATAAGATGACTCAAAAGTTTTTTCTACTGATGAGTTAATTATGTCGACACGGTTTACGTCCAAGACTTCACTTGGGTGGCTAATTGTGCCATAAATGTTAAATTTCACGATCTCCCCATCAAACTCCATCATGAGGGTTCCGCTTCGTACGTCAATCTTAGTATTTGCAGTACTAAGGAAAGGTCGCCCCAACAAGATGTCTGAAGACCGAGGAGCGTTATCCTCCTCCATTTTTATCACATAAAAGTCTGCAGGGAAGATAAGTCCATTGACTTTGACTAATACGTCCTCGAGGACTCCTTCGGGATGCACAACGGACTGTCGCTAATTGAATGATAACACCTGTTTTTGTCAAAAACTCAAGTTAAGTGATTCATAAATAGAATATGGCATTACATTTATGGAGGCTCCTAGATCACACATAGCCTTTTTAATTCCCAAATGACCTATTTTGCATGGTATTGCAAACATGCCCCTATCCTTACATTTTGCCGCATTTTCATTGTAACATCATGACACATTTTTACCAACATTCACCCTTTCATTACTGTTAATTTACGCTTGTTGGTGCAAAGCTTTTTAAGAAATTTAGCATACCTCGATTTGCTTGATGGCATCCAACAAATGAATGTTGATCTCGACATTCCTAAATGTTTCAAGGATTTCCTTGTCCTCTTTACCTCTTCGACATCGTTGAATCGTTACGAAATTGAGGTTGAATTTTAGGCAATGGAGGTTTCGGTACGACTGTTCGTCTTTCTCGTGTTTTTCCCGGCGATTTCTTGGCCAAGATTCCTATCGTGAATTGGTTCCAGATGCCTTTCCACTTCGCAACGTCACGTGCATTTGCGTGTTGTCTTGGATTAGCTTCGCTTGTGACGGCAGCTTCCTTGAGAGTTCAATTTCTCAATTGATATGGTCAATTCTCTTATAGATGCCTCGGTTTTCTGTTAAAAATCAAGCATATTAGCTGCTAATTTATTGACCAAAGTTTTTAGAGAATTACACAATCTTGTAGCTCTTGTGGAACTCGGTTCGTATGGTCGGTTATATCGTGGGTTGGCCCCATAACTTAAGTTAGGGTGATCCTCCACCCCGGGTTGTAGGTATTAGCATAGGGGTCGAATCGCCTTTATGGTGGCCCAGGGAAATTTCCCACAGCATCCAGATGGGCCATGGTATCATCATACAAACCGGGACATGCATCGCTTACATGATCGGGAGTAGCACATATTCCGCATAACCGAAATTTGTCTTTGTTTTTTTACTGCAAGAAGAGTATTCATCATATTAGTAAGTTTATCAAGTCTATCTTCTATTGTAGAATTACTTAGCTGATGAACCCTTCCGGGGTTCGGGATTAGCTCGGAATCTACGAGAATTTGCGACCATTGTGGAGATCGTGTCTCTTGCTTGTTGAGGGGTCATATTGACCAATGCTCCTCCACTAGCGGCGTCTACCATATTCATCTCCATTGGTTTCAAACCTTCATAAAAATCTTGGAGAACAGTTGCTCTGTTATACCGTGTTGTGGGCAACTCGCACACAACTTCTTAAACCGCTCCCAATAATCATAAAGAGTCTCTCGCTTCTTTCTCGCTTTATTCCCACGATCTCTCTTCTTAGCTCACCGCTCTAGATCTTTGGAAAAAACTCATTGAGAAATAAACGAGATAAATCAGCCCAAGTAGTTATAGATCCGGGAGGTAAATAAAATAATCATTCCCTAGCCGATATCTGCTAGGGAAAAGGGAAAGTCTTAATTTAATTTGATCCTCGATTCGCCTTGAGGTTTCATACTCGAGACAAACCATATGAAACTCCTTCAAATGTTTATGGGGTTTTCATTTTGTAACCCTCTCAAAGTTGGCGAAGAATCGAATTAACCACGATTTCATTCAAAATCGGTATCTATAGTAGGATATGCGATGCACAGTGGCGGTTGTTCTGTCGGAGCTTCGGCTAGTTGCCGAATTGTTTGAGCCATTGGTTAACGTGCCAAATTCGGGTTTTCGTTAACCCTAGTTTTAAGCACCTCTTCAGGTGAACCGACTTCTTCTACTTTACTTTCAAATGTTTGAGTAGGGTTTTCGTTAACCCTAGACTCTGCTTCGTCGTCGATTCTGATTTCTGGCGGTGGATTGCTTTGAGTCCCAACCACCACTGACTGCTTTTTCCTTAGCTTTGTTTCCTTGCGATTAGATTTTGTAATATTTTTAATTTCCGAGTCAAACGCAAGAGTTCCTGGAGCAGATCTGGTCATAAGAAACAAAAAACAAGATTAGTACATTACCGATCCCCGGCAATGGCGCCAAAATTTGATGCGTCGTTGAAAGCACCAAAAATATCCTATTCCCTGTAAAATAATAAAAATAACAGTAAAGGGGAAGTAGGGTCGAATCCTCAGGGACCGGATTGTACGAATGCTCGTTCTTGAAATCCTGGACAATTTCTTAACCAAGAAAACTTGCGTTCCTGGAAAAATAAAAATAATAGAATTAAAAGTTTCGATCTGGAAAAAAACAATATTTAAAGGGAATTGAAATTACGAGAATAAAATGTGAAAATTAAAATAAGGAATATGAAAGTAAAAAGAGTTTAGAGTAAGTTTCTTATGTGGCGAGATTCCAGCCTCCAGTTGCCTCGATCCGCCTTGGGTTCAATCCTTGGCTTTTAGATGATCCTTCTCAAATCGAATAAGCCAGTTATAGTGGAAGAGGACGCCTACGACCACCAAATCAAGGATTTAGACTTGATTTAGTGGAACTCGACTCTAGCCAACAATCGCTCATGTGGGATCATCTTATGCTAGATCAACGTTTCTCAATGGCGAATCCCACGCCATTTTGTCTCTTGGGCTCGCCAACCTCTCGACGCAGCAAGCTAACGAACCGATCGTGCAACCTTCTCAAAATATACAAAGCGGCGCTCCTTGCACACGTTGAAAAGATCACTTTTAAGGGACATGGGCTGCGTCGACCCCAGAATGTGGAGAAACAAAGAATACCTGTTGAGAAGGCTAAGTACGGATTCTAAACCTCAAGAACCCTTTTTGGGGATTTTCGGCAACCTTTGACTAGATGGGTTTTAGTGGCTCATAGTTGTGGTGGAAAAAGAAAATAAATATATAAATGGAGATTTTATTAAAAAGAAATATGGAAAGAATAAAAGAATTTTGGGGAGAGAGTTTACAGAAAAAGAAGAACATCAATTTGAGTCACCTCTCTTCCTATTTATAGTACTAAGATAGATAGACTAGTCCTACTTAATTTCCTAAAGATAATTACAAATAATCAAAGATAAATAAAGATAAATAAAATAAATCCTAAATTAAATAATCCTTAATAATTATCTTAATATTAATTATCCTAATATAATCAAAATAGAGTCTAATAGAATAAAAACTCTTCTTTTTGCATTTCAACCCTTGTGTCCTCCATGCTTGCACTTTTGGCACCAACTTTTCCCTTTGTCGCACATTGGCCCATTTTATCTCTAAATTCACGCTTTTGGCCCTTAATTTCGCTTTAGCCTCCAATTTAGTCCCTATAAGATAAAAGACCATAAATATCCTAAATTAGTAGAATCATACTCAAAATAAATATGCAATTAGCACATAAAAACATGACGTTCTAGAGTATTATCACTCTCCAAGCTATTGGAAGCTTCAGCTTGAACTGGTTTCTAAACTTGTTGAGGGAACTAGGTAGCTGGGTTGGTCTGGGTTGGGTGTAAGTGGTACTGGTTCCAGCCCCTTGGTTACTCTAGGAGAAATTCGGGTGGTTTCTCCACGATGGGTTATAAAAGTTGGATTGCACCCTTGCCTTCCTCGGTTTTGGTTACGATTACCCATGTAGTATACTGATTACGGGTTTGACTGACATTCTTCAAACAAATGTCCCTCCCCACAATAGACACAAAGCTACATTCTCAAATTGATTCTGGTGCAGTCTTTGCAAAACTATTAGACCCATTAGTAGTAAGGTTTTTAAGCATTGAGGATATTGATGATACGAGATGCGAGTGAAGTAAGAGCGTCTACTTCATGAATTCCAACACTCGCCTTCCCGACGCGCTCATTGGTTGGCCATTGATAATTATTGCTGGCAATCCTCTTAATAATTTCATAAGCCTTATTATAAGACTTAAAAAGGAGAGCACCATTAGTAGATGCGTCCACTACCATCCTTGTGTGAGCGTTGAGACCATTATAGAATGTCTCAAGTTGAATGCAATATGGGATTCCATGATGAGGGCATTTTCGTAATAATTCTTTAAATCTTTCTCATGCCTCATACAAGGACTCGTCATCCATTTGGTGGAAGGCAGTGATCTCGTTCCTCAGCTTAGCATTCTTGCTTGGCGGGAAATACTTCATGAGGAATCTCTCGGCTAACTATTGCCATGTAGAGATGGAGTTCGGTGGTAATGAATTTAACCAGGCACGAGCTCTGTCCCTTAACGAATATGGGAACAACTTCAATCGTAAGGCATCTTCGGGTACTCTGGCTAACTTGAAAGAATCGCTCACCTCCATGAATAGTCTCAAGTGTAGATGAGGGTCTTCGGTAGGCATTCCACTGAATTGGCCCACTGTCTGAAGCATTTGGAACATGACTGGCTTCAACTCGAATTGTTGTGCCTCAATTTCAGGTCTCCTAATACCCGGATTAAGATCATTAAATACTGGCACGGCATATTGTATTAAGGCTCTATCCCTATCATCAGCAATAAGGATAGGATTCTGAGCAGGGTTTGCTCCGCTTCCTTGATTCATATTCTCGAAGTTCATCTCTTCGGTCCTTCTCTGGGTTGCTTGTCTTCTTTGCTGTCGAAAGGTTCATTCTATCTCAGGGTCTACAGGGAGTAAGTCAATAATCTGGTCAATACTCATAAACACCTGAAATAATCACAGAAAAATTAAGTAAGTAAAAATTTCAATAGGAAAATAAATAAACCAAAATGTAAAACAGATTCACAAATAATGGCTTTGAAAAACAGTCTCCAGCAACGGCGCCAAAAACTTGGAACGGTGGAAATGTGCAAGTGTACACAATCGTAACAAGTAATAAAGTGACAAGTAATGTCGAGTTATCGTACCCACAGGGACTGTAAAAGAATTATTTATGAAAATAATTTCAAACACTTTGGTGAAGGGAAAATATTCGGATTGAAGAAATATTTAAAAACTAAAAGAAAAACAAATTAAAATAAAATAAAACAAAGTTCTAATGCACGATTTCAAAAACTGATTTTAATCAAGATGATATAATTGTGTTGTATTAATTACATTTCTTACCTTAAAATTATTAAACTTATGCTTATACTAGTTACGAATAAATCACGGCAACTCGGTAATTTGCTAACTTATGAACATATTTACAATTAAAAAAAAATCCATTCATCTCTTGTACATATCCCTATGTCAATTCGACCGATAAAACAGATTTATAAAAGTAAACATGTTATTGCACATACATACTTATTAAATTAAACAATCTCTCGCATATTCCTATGTCGATTCAAACGATTAATTCAACCTAATAAGTATATAAAAGATCATGCGAAGTAACAAAGTATCCCTACCTTGAAACAGTTTAATCACAAAAATCTTGCAAGTTATGCAAGACATATGTATCGCCAAATACAATGCTAATTTAATCTTCAGCTACCTTAGAAGAATTAAATATGCGCAGATTAAGTATTGTGTCCATTAATTACAATTTCAATGCGTTTAAATAATTAATTCTTTAGTTATCTAAACAATTAAAATGCCAAAATAACTTAAGCATGATTTTACTTAATCAAGCATTTTACCGAGGCCTATAACAAAGATAAACACAATTTTAATAATTTAAGATGACGAAATGCAATCAACCCAACACGAATTAAATTCAAGCTAAGCTGATTAAATTAACCATTTCAATAGCATAAATATTCATGAACATGTTTGTCAAAACAACAACGAAATTTAAAGAGATAAGGAACAAGAAGCAAATCCGGTGTTTCTCCGTGGCTTGATTGATTGCTCCGTTCTTCGTTCTCCGTTGTCCTCGGCTATCAAGGTGGCTTATGAACACTCCAATTTCTGCTCCAAATGGCTAAGAAAACACCTCTTTTCCAAGAGGAGAAATCGACACAAGAACAAAGGGAAAATGAAAAATGAAAAGTTGAGAGAAAGTGAGAGAGGAGAAGAGAGAATGAGATGTGAATGAGAATTGAGGGATTGAGGGATGGTTTGAATGATCAGCAAGGGGTGGTATTTATAGCTGATTGTGGTCACTAAAAATAGCAAATAATAGCAGACCAAAGAGACCTCCCTTGGCCGGGCCATCTATGTGGCAAATTTGATGGTTTCAACTTTGCTAAATATGGCATGGGGCAAATCTACAAAGCCACCATATTTGGAGGGGTTTGAATGCAACTTTGAAAAGTCTTCAAGGGCATCTTTGCAACTTAATTAATCAGCTAATAAGCTGATTTGAGCCAGCAATATGGACGGTTTGGGCTGCCCAACTCTTTGCTCGGTTCGGTTCAACCGATTTGGTTTAACTGATGCGGTTCAACTGGGCCTTTTTCATAACTAATTAAGATTAATTTATTTAGCTCAAATTAAATTAGGAATAAATTAAAATTAATTAAATTATAATTAAATATTCATAATTGGACCGTCTTGGGCTGGAAATACATTCGCCTCGATACTTCAAATTACTTCTCGGTTTTGTTCTTCGAGCAGTGTCTGCCGAGTCAATTTTCGCCCTTTGTGCGAATATGTCGAAAATAGACAAAATAAATTAAAATTAACTATAAAATTAATTAAAATTCATCATGTTCATATTTTTAGCATAATTTAATTATTTTATAATATTTAATTATTTTTCGACAAAAATTTAACCGAAACTGCATAAATTTGAGTTAAAAAAAGCATGAAAAAGTGTATAAATTTCCGTGTTTCCATTAGGGAAGATGGTTATTATCTCTCCATCCACCTAATTTTATTTTTATGCATAGATTATAGTTTAATTTCTTTTAATTAATCATAATTTACTTTTAATTAACATTTAATAATTTAATTAATCCACCCACATCATTGCCATACACTAATAGCATGAAAAAAATGGTTTAATAACCATTATAGACTTTAGTTAATTGAAATTTAAGTCCATAAGTCATTTCATAATTAAAAATCTATAGCGATTGAACTTTTACGATCTAGTCCTTGAGCCACAATTAATCACTAATTTGGCTAGATTACTTATCCAAAATTAGCTTCATAAATATTCCTATTTAATATTTACAGACTCGATTTTTAGAAACGGGGTCCCAGAATCGCATTTTTCAAAACCACTGGAAATCGAGTTGTTACAGTTCTCCCCCTTAAGATATTTCGTACTCGAAATTTACCTAGAAAGAGGTGGGGATACTGGGATCTCATTGTTTCTTGCAGTTTTCAAGTCACTTCTTCTACACTATGATTGCGCTACAGAACTTTCACCAGTGGTACGTGCTTATTCCTTAGCTCTTTCATTTCATGAGCTAAGATTTCTACTAACTCTTCCTCAAAAGTCAAATTAGGTTAAATTTCAATTGTTTCCATCGAAATAACATGAGATGGGTCGAATCGATATCACCAAATCATGGATACGTGTAATACGTTGTGAATCTTTTGCAATTTCAACAATAGGACTAGGCATTATGCAACCAATCCATCTCTTTTAACGATTTCATACGACTCGGTAAACCTGAGACTCAATTTTCCCTTGCGACTAAATCGCAAGATCTTTTTCCACGGAGATACTTTCAAGAATACTTTATTTCCCACAACATATTCGATATCTCTCTGTTTCAAATTTGCATATGACTTTTACCTATCGAACGTTACTGTTAATCTATCCCCGATCAACTTAACTATCTCTTCCACTAGAAACCAGGTCATTACGATATGACTTCAAATTTCTAACCCCTAACGAGAAATAACATGGCAGAAAAGACCCTTATAGCCACTTGTTATAGTACAATAAACCTAGTTGCAACGATCTCAAAAATATAAAAATTATAAGAAACGGATAAGAATTGAACTCTCATGCTTAAAGATGATGAAACAAAACTTAAAGCTTCCTCCTATGGTGGTTTCGGCAATGAGGGATTCCAAATAAAGGAGAAAGCATTTTTGTTTACTTAATTTTTGTTTTAATTTCATTTTATTTACAATTTTGCCATTCATTTCACATTAAATTATTATTATCATAAGTATAACCGTCCAACACTAACTATGAGGGACTAATTATTATGTTGGTCCCTCCTCAAATGATTAATAGGCTATTTAGTCATTTAATTAACTTAATTACTAACTTTTGCATATTTTTTAAATTAGTCTTTTTTTCTTAATTAACTATCTAATCGTTAAGATTTCTAAACCAAATTTTAATATGATTCTAATGACTCTATAAATACTATAAAAATAATATTTATGAGTCGATACTATGGAAATTTTTGGTCCAAAACTATTTTTCTGTCACCACTAAAAATTGAGTTGTTACAGTGCCATTGATCATAACACAACGGACAACACTAGAGGACAATTTGCGATACTAGAAATTTATGTGGATATGGGAAAATCGTTGGTCTCAAAAGTTAAAATTGATGGAAAAATACGTGTAAAGTATGAATATTTACCTATGGTGTGCTTTGAGTGTGGGAGATGGTGCCACAACAAAGAATCATGTACGCATAAAAAAGATCAGAGGACCATTCAGCCAAGGGAAGAGGGAATCCGACAATCGAATCAAGTCTCGAAGTTACAAAGACGAGTGGAAGTTGAAGATTTTGGTTCATGGATGCTGGTTGAACACAAATAGAGAAGGCGACCCAGGTCGATGGAAAATCAAATCGAAGAAACGGGAGGAGGGACGATCGGAGGATCCAGATTTGGGGTATTAGACGAAGATTACAGGGAAAAAGATGGTAAGATTTCGGGTGGAGTTACTGGCTTTACTAGGGCAAGATTTCAAGGAGAGGGGATTTTGGATAAAGAAGTTGCACAAGAGACGCTCCAAAGAGGGCAAATAATAAGATGAAAATAAATGATAAGTTAAAAGGTAAAGGGATTGTTCATAAAAATGGGTCAAAACCCATATTGAATATCTTAAAGCCATCTAACAGAATGGGGGAGCTCCTCTTCGGGTCTAACTCAAAAACCATTTGATGATGGCTCATGAACGGGCCCAATCATCTTGGATAAAGATTTGGAGCCTATCCTCTTTCAAGCCAATAATCTAGTTCTGAATAGACAAAAGCATGTGGCAGTGAGATTTGGGGAAAAATCTACAGAGTTGGCTGGGAATGAACAAAATAATTACAATAATTTAGGTATCCTAAACCAGAGTATGGTGAACAGAAATAACCAACAACAATGTGGAAAAATAGACAGATCAGTTAGAGAAAAGACATGGCAAGAACCGATGGGCGTTATGGATGGTGAGTCAGCGGATATTCTGGTTATGCTAGCTGTGGAGAACATTCTACAAAGACTAGATAATGTGCTTGAGGGTGATACTGCTATGATCGGCGGAGTTAGCGACAAGGCTAAGGAAGAAAGAAAGTCCAGCATGGATGAGGGAGTTATCTAAAGCCATCAGTAAACCTGGTACAATCTTTACTTATCGATGGTTACTGATTTAAAACTTCTATTTTGGAACTGTCAAGGGTGTGGACACCCTAGATTTCATAATTTCTTATAGGAATATAAAAGGAAATATTGCGTAGATATCGTTGCTTTACTTGAAATTAGAATTAGTGGAAACAAAGCTGACTTGGTGATTGCGATATTGGGTTTTGAAAATTCTTTTAGAGTAGAAGCGAATGGATTTGTTAATGGAATTTGGATACTATGGAATGATAACTTGAAGGTTTAAGTATTGAAGACTTCCACTCAATTTGTTCATTTACGAGTCCAGAAATTGGCTGATCATGTTGCTTTTCTCTGTTATGTGATTTATGCGAGTCCACAAAAAAAATTTGAGGGTACATTTATGGGAAAACTTGGGTCGGATTGCTGAAATGATTAATGAGCCACGGGTTTTGTTTAGGGATTTCAATGCTATTTTGAGAAGTGAGGAACGAAAAAAGGGGTCAGAATCACTCAGAGCAGGTTGTAACCAGTTCAATTCATTTGTGTTTGACCATGGGTTTCATGATATGGGCTTTCACGAACCTTGTTTTACCTGGAACAAAGGAAGCCTTTTTCAAAGACTTGACCGAAGCCTCTGTAATGATTTGTGGCAATCTTTTGTATCATATTCAGCGGTTTCTCAAATAGAAACAACTGACATCTCTATTTATTATAATCATTTTAATATAATATTCCCAAACTTCATAATAAAATATATGTTTTATATACTATTAGTATGCATTATCAATTTTTTTTATGTTAAGATTAAATTTCATTATTTTATAAAAAATAAATAAACTAAATAGATAATACAATAATTGTACAAATATATTTTTATTTTAAATTTGTTTACTAAATAGATTTGTTTCAAAGTTAAACGGATATTCATAAAATTAAGGATAAATATTTTTATTTAAGATAAAAATAAGTTAATAGAATAACATTACCCTGGCAGTCTCCTAAGCGTTTTGAGTCTCCTAAGTTTCTCGGCTTCTTATTTCTTCGACTCTCAATGGTCTAATTGAATCACCTCGTCTTCCATTATCTTCAAATCTCTTTGACTCTCCTAGCTATAGCTGGATTAGGAGACTTTTGTGAAGATGACCTCTATTACGTCCGTCGAATTGAATTACCTCGTCTTCCGTTACCTTCAAGAGTCGGGTACGTAGTCAGTTTTTTTTTTTTTTTTACTGTATTGCAGGGTTTAAATTTTAGGCAGTATTTTCTATTAAAATTTATTGGTTTTATGAAAAATAAAAGAAACGAGAGAAAAAGATATTTAATTTGGAGCGTGTTTGAGATAGTTCCTGGCATTATAATGTTCAGAAGTTGCATTATTACTTTATATCCGTGAAAAAGTAGTTTTCCTTTTTTGTTTCTATATTTGCGAACCCTATATGAAGGCTGAGTTTCAGAAATATTTGTTAATCAATGAATCATCCGTTAACATTGTACATAAAGTCTGTAATATTTTATTTTATGCTTATCAAATGGACACAGGTTTTACGCATTCAGCATTCACTTTAGGTTATGAGGCAGGAATTAATACATGTAGTATCGATGGGAACTTGATTCCGCCTGGGGCGCTTATTAGATTTGTTCAGAAAGGACTTCAGTACCTGGAGATGGAAGCCAACTTAAGTAACGTTAGCATGCTTATCCTTACACTAGCTTTTCTGTTCTTGGTCTCACAGGGTGCATAGCTAAGACTAGCTGCTAATCATTATCCATTTTGGGTTTGCAGAGTGATGTTGAAACAGATGAAGATTTCTCATTCTTGCATCCTTTGGATATAATAACCAAGGATGTAAACCAATTGCAGCAACTGGTAAAGGAGAGAAGGAAGAATAGAGACAAAGATAGAGACAGGGAGGTTGAGCGGGAGTATGAAGGAGAGCGTGGACAAGTAATAGAGAAAGAGAGACAAGAAAAGGAGAAGGAACATGACAAGGATAGGAAGAAGGAACTTGCTGATACGGATATGGTTACGAATCAAGAAGAAAATGACAGCTCTCAAGCATAAAGAAAATTGCAACTTTTGTAAGTTAGTGTTATGCTTTGCTTCTTCCTAGTTCAGGCATCAGTTCATTTCTAAATTAGCCAGGAGATTCAATCAATTGGATATTTGACAATTCACATGAAATTATTTGGTCTTTCATATTCATTTATATTTATATTTATATTTATATTTATATTGCATCGTTATATTTTGTGCTACTACATGAAACTGTAGCTTCTCAGGAGGTTTGTAAGATTCCTAGTTCTGATGTTACACTTTTGAATCTTCTTATACACCTGGATTAGGAGTTCTAATAGCAATGACATAGCCGTGTCGCGGTTGCTACTGCTATTTGAGTAAATGACGATGTGAAAGTGAAAAGAAAAGATCACTCCTGGGGTGTCTGAGGAAAAGGCTGGAACAGAAAATAACAGCCCTACCGGACCACTATTTCCACTACCTACACACAAATACAACTTAAAATAAAAGGCGTAATTCATATTTTGGGGTTTGAAGTATATTTATTTTTTTATTTGGGTATTTATTAATTTTTTTTACTCAATTTGGTATTAAAATATTTATCTGTAATAGTTTTTAACCCATTTCTTAAAAATAATTTCCACCAATTAAAAATTCATGTGGTTATATTTTACCCTTTTTTTTGTTGTTGAAAAACGTTATTATTATAATTTTTTCTTCAATTTCTTTATACCTCATCATCTACATAGTCCCGAAGATTTCTTTAAAAAGTGGGGAGATTTAGGAAAAAAGATATAAACTTTAAAAAATAAGTTTAAATAAAAAATAAGGCTCGATTTCTAAATTGGTTGAGTCTTGGATAAATTTTTTTTTGCTCAGGTTTGACCCGTATTCGCCTAATTTTTTCATTGTTGTTTTGCTGTTATTTTATTTAGTTAGATATTGTATAACTTTTATTTTATCATTAATTTTACTATTATTTTAGAGACATTTGTTTGTAAATTGCGACTATTTTAGTCTTTATTTAAGTTTAAAAACTTTTTTATTATATTTTAAATTTATCGGGAAATATTTATTTTAATTTTTTTAATATATTTAATGTACTGTATTTCTTAAATTTGTTTTTATATAAAAATAATATAATTTATTTTAACATAAGCCGAGCTCAGCTTAACATTTTTTTATTTGGATTGGGCTATACTCAGACATAAAAAACGGGATTAAAATATTACATTCCCGGCTTGAACCAGGCCGATTATGAGGTCTAATCTTCTTCAATGCTTTCATTTTGTTGTTGAAGAAAAACCTTCAAATTCGATCCAACAGCTAGTACCTCTCTCTTGCAAATGGAGTTTGAATGCTTCAGCCCTTGATAACGAAACCCCCTGAAGAAAAGGAATAGCAACATAAACATGATTGCCCGCTTTAAACTTACCAATGTTTATGGATTTCAAATATTCTTGTGTAAATAGACATGAATGAAAATCTTTACTTCTAAAAGATTGACAAACTCCAAGCAAAATTTTTAGTTTTGATAACATTTTTGGGAGATGCTTTATGGTGAGAACAAGGGATGACCAAATTGGACCTTGACTCAACTAAAACCTATTAGTGTTGCAGTTTCAATTCAAAATCCTACCTTTGCACCTAGATAAAAGTTGCTTACAGTAAATATAAACCCAAATTATGCTTAGAGAACCAAATAAAGCTACAGTTATGATGAGATAGTTGAAGTCCTTACTGGTATGGATTATGTAGTGGCAGTTCCGAGATATGGGAAAAGTTTGCAGATTGATATTCAAAACCCAACTAAAATAAGCATGGTTTCTGTAAAAGATGAACCTGGAATCAGTTTTAGTGATATTTCTAATCAACATATTATATGTCTTCAATGATTATGACAGCATTTAATATGCAAAATTGCTGATAAAGTGAAAAACAGAGCATTTGATTTTTGAAGACGAAGAGAAGGGGAGGAGAGAGAAATAATATATATTTTTTATTATTATTTAATTTTAATAAATGTTTTTAAGTAAAAAATTGAAAATATAAAATTTTGATCTGTCACTTTTTAATTGCTGGAGATTTTTTTTTTCTAACCTCCGTAAAAGAAACTAAAAACTATATCCTATGGCTTGCTTTCTATTTCCTAATTCTCTTTGCCAAGCAAAAAGGATATGGCAAAAGTGGTATTCATTAGTGTGAATGGATAAAACTTTGTGACTCAGAAAGAACCAAGAGAGGAATTGGGCAAAGCAGATATCATGCATGTTCTTCGGGATTGTCCGACCACCAAGGAAGCTTGGACGCTTGTAGTCCCTCCAGAGAAGCAATCCAGGTTTTTTTCTGACATTTTACAAACATAGTTATCAACTAATCTTTGTTGTCATATTAAATTACAGGACAAAGGAATTACTTGGTCGTGTCTTTTCAAGATAATAACTTGGAGAATTTGAAAAAACCGAAATCTCTTCATCTTTCAAAACATTGACTGGACGTCCCTTGATCTTATCAAATTCTCTCTCAGTTGGGCACAATATTTTGTGACTTTAATCATTGGTCCTAAGCTTTCCCCAAATTCCCCGGGGATACACCAACATTGTTCAAACAATTGGGTTTATTTATCCTCTGATGGAGCAGTGGCTAGAGTATCTAGAAACGCCTTAGCAGGTGGCGTCGTTCGTAATAGAGATGGTAATTGGATTTTAAGATTCACGCATTATTTGGGTAGATGTTCACTTTTGAAAGCAAAACTTTGGGGTATTCTTGATGGAGTGCTTATCTTATTAAACAAAGGGTTCAAGAGGGTCAAAATAGAGACCGATAACCTTGAAGTGGTTAAGGCCTTATCCATAAAGGAAATGGTGAATTTTGGCACTACTCTTCTCAGAAGAATTAAAAGACTTATGAATTCTGGCGGTCAGTGGGAAATCAAACATGTTCCTAAGGAGCGCAATTTAACAACTGATCAACTAGCGAAGATTGGTCTCTCCTGGAGAATTCTCTCTGAATATTTGAAGTTCCACCCGATGTGGTGGTCACAGCTTTCCAACGAGATAAAGCTTTTAGTGTCTTTTAGGAATCTTCAAGATGTTTTCTTTTCACCAAAAAAAACAAAAAGGAGAATGGAGGTATTGGCTTTTGTTGCTTAACAAAATTCAATTTATCTTTATTAGCAAAATAGGGTTGGCGATTAATTTGTTGTCCGAATTCTTTGCTTGTGCATGTGTTAAAAGCTAAGTATTATCCCAAAACAAATTTCGTAAATGCAAGGTTAAGGAGTCTACCTTCCTATTCTTTGAAGAGTATTTGGGCTACCAAAGGGATACTCCAAGATGGGATGTGCTGGAGAGTTGGGAATGGGGAAAGAATTCCAGTTATTGAAGCTGCATGGGTGCCTCGTTCAAAGAATCGAAAAACTCAAACTGTTAGTAGTATTCCAGATTCAATGATGGTAGTTGATTTTATTGTTAAGGAATCTAGGCTTTGGAATGAAGAACTTATCAAAAGTACCTTCAGTATGGCTGATGCAAAACATATTTTAAGCATTCCGTTGGCTTATATTCCTCAAGATGATTTTTTGGTGTGGAAAGGGGAGGCATCTAGTGAGTATTCTGTCTGTAGTGCTTACAAAATGCTTTTACAATTATCGGGTGATCCTAATCATTTACAGCAGCAAACAAAATATATGCCTTTTTACAAGAAATTATGGGGGCTTAATCTGCCCTCTAAATTGAAGATTACAATTTGGAAATGCTGTAAAAACTACATCCCTACTTTGTGTAATCTACAGTACAGAAGGCTAATAAATGAGGTTGTGTGTCCAAAGTGTGCAGCGTCAGTGGAGACTCGTGAACATTTGTTTAGGGAGTGGCATGTTACAAGGGATACATGGAGATATTTAAATGTATGTTGGCCTGAGATAGGGGATAAGATGTGCTTTATGGATTGGCTTACCTGGTACTTTGCATCCAATACCATAGGCCAGTGCAGAATCTTCACATGCGCAATTTGGGTTTTATGAACAGAGAGAAACAAATGGATTCATGAACGGAAAAAAAGATATGGTTCAAAAATTGCTAATTTTGTAAAAATTATATAGTTGAATTAGATGGGTTGGAAAAAAACTTTACCCGTGAGTATGAAGGGAAATAAGATCTGGAGGCCATCGTGAACTCCGTTTGTCAGAACCAATTTTGATGCGACTTTCAACAAAACCAATAACAATTCTTGCTCGGGGTTTGTAGTAAGGGATTCTAATGGAGAGGTATTGGGAATCAGATCTGTTCTAAATCAAAATATACCTTCTGCATTTGCAGTCGAGGCTCTTGCCTATGTTCGAGGACTCCAGTTGGGTGTGACGATGGGAGTTAGGGAAGTGGAGGTTGAAGGTAATGCGAGATCTGTTATTAAAAAATACAGAGTAGATGGGCAGATAAATAAGAGATACAAGCTTACATTTTCGATTATCAAAATTTGAGTAATAGCTTTCAAACCTGTGTTTTTCTGTTTGGGCATCGATCAAAAAATTAGAATGCGTAGGGAGGAACAATGGAATTTGGATCAGGGGGTTCCTGTTTTTGCATGAATGGCATCGGAGCGTGATCGACTAAGATATTCATCTGCTGGGAATGGGATGAGTTCCCTAGAAAATCAAAGGATGTGAGAGGGAAGGGGGGGAAAGTAGAAGAGATTCGGTGCGTTGAAAGGATAATAAATTGTGTTTTGTTGTTTTCCAATGTGTATCAGGAGTAGTGCTTAATTAATGCTACTGTTAAAGTTGCAGAGATGCTTCTAGAGCAACTCTTGAGTTCAGTTAGGTTGGGTCATGCTTCTTGGTCCGTTTTTTCGCTTTATTTTTTGGTTGTATTGGGTTGTGTTTCTTTAATAAATAATCCAGCTATTTTATTAAAAAAACTATAATAAATGGATATCTTAGGTACAAAATTGAGTAAAGAAAAAGTTAAATATAAATATACTACTAAATTAAAGCTAAAATAAAATATTTAAGATGATGGATGAGAGGAGAGTTGAAAAAAATCAACATAAAATAGACATGACATTAGCCGGTTGAAAAATTGGGTCGAGTTTGATTTGGATTGTAGGATTGAGAAGTGCCATGAATGATAGAAGAAATGGGTAGAAGGCCAAATGAGAGAGGTGGCAGACCAGATAACCAGAGAAAGTAGCATAGAAGAAAGGGTAAATTTGAACATGGAATTAGGGAATCACGAGTTCGGTGGGGAATAAGAAATGGGTTTGGACTTGATTTTTTTGGGGCCGGCTCTCTTTCAGACCTAATCTAGTTGTTTGTACTATCGTTAATTTTTGGTAAAATAATCTCTCCAGTCCCTCTCAAATTTGAAATTGAGTAATTGATCCATATAGAAAAATCGATGCAACTTAATCCCGCCAATTTTAGAAGTGAGCAACTAAGGACAATTAATCACAGTATTAATGCCTATTTGACATGCATTGCATGTGATTTTACTTGTTTAAAATTTAATAATTTTTAAATATTGTATTTTTAATTACAGTAATTAACGTAAAATAATATTTTCTATTTGAATTATTGAATACAATTAAAATATGTTAACTTTTCAATTCAAATATTATAATATAAAATTTACAAATCTTTAAATATTAAATCAACTTGATATATAGTTTAAATATTTGATATGGTCTTCTTTTTAAGTTTTGATTATATGGGTTACATATTGTTTTAAGCATTTCATTTGTTCCTGAAAATGAATATTAACTGATTTATTTATGTCGTTATAGTAGGTTTTATAATTAAATAATATATTTGATTAAAACATATCTAGTATGCAAATTTGTGTTAATAAACCAATGAATTTTATGGTTATTCGAATTTAATTTAGTTCAAAGAATTGTTATAGGTAATAGTTCATACGTTTTATATCATTTCATGTGCTAATTATTTAGAGAAATGACATGAACAATTCTAAATGAAAAGTTCTATGAGCATGAATGGTTGGATTTTTATAAATTTTATGCAGTTTATGATGATGGTTATGAAAGAAAAAATTTGTTAGTTTTTCATTATGTCATATTTTTATGTTTGAGATGTTATTTTTATTTATATATTTAATTTAGACTTGTTTCTATACATGACCTAGGCAATTATTCTTGGTAGTTAATTGATTATGCAAAACTCTTGTCAAAAGGGCTTTAAAAAACTATTTTAAATTGATCTCATATCTCATTATGACTAAACAAAATAACGAGTTATTTGTTCCACCAGTTTTGCTCCATTCCCTGAAATGAATGTAGCAATTCATAACAATTATGAAATTTTAACTTATTGTCATTATTAACAAATAGATAAGAAGAAGATGGATGATTCAAAATGTTGCCAAATGTTTATTCTTAGTACAAAATGCTCAATGATTTATACTAATTTATCATTCCTTGAAGCAAATGATAACTATATAATATTATTGGTAAGAAATATGATATATGCTTACATTATTTTCTAGATTACTTTTTGCACATGTAACACTCATATCCCGTTTCCATTGGCAGAATAGGATACCGGATATTACTAGTGAAGTTGGAACAGTTAATACGATTTACATTCAATAATCAATTCAATTCCATAATTACAATTAATATTCAATATGAAAGAGATCATTCAGTTTCAAGCCTTAAATCAAGCTTTCGAAGCTCTAAAAATAAGTTACGAACATTCAGGGACCAAATTGGAACAAATCAGAACTTTCAGGAAAAATTCAAAAATTTTCAAGTCAGGGGTCACACAGCCGTGTGTCCAGGCTGTGTGGCTCCAAACATGGCCGTGTGGTTAACCTACATGACCATGTGCAACCTCATACGCCCATGTACATGGACCGTGTAACTCTCTGATTTGGATCACACGGCTGTATCAAAGGTTGTGTGCCAGCCCGTGTAACATTCGAAATACCCTCACACGACTGTGTCGCTGGCCGTGTGTCTGCCCGTGTGAGAATGGCACCTATACAATTTTTAAACACGTTTTGGGCATATGTCTGTGTGGGTTGCCCGTGTGCTTCACACGGCTATGTGACAGCCCATGTCCTAGACCGTGTGAGACCAAAAATGACCAATTCCAAGCTAAATTTTCACCTATTTGCTTAGGAGATTAAACACATTCAAATACACACTTTAATAGGCTAAAAACCATCTTCAAACACATTCAAAACATGTCAATGGATTCAACCTATATATCAAACCAATGTGCCCTCACTGATACCACAAATCATTCCATAACATTTCATCTTCAAGGTTTCATATACAAGATATAGTTACACATCAAAACATCAATCCATTTCAAACCATAATCTTACATATTGTCAATGTTTTCTACCATCATACTTAGCATTTAAACTTAGATGAAACATGCATAATTTCATTTGTCACAACATATAACACAAATTTAAGTAAACTTGCTCAAATTAGGATTCAACATCATACATACAAAGAGGTCCTAATACATTCCATATATACCAAACTATATCAAAGTCTACCAAAGATCTTCCAGATAGTGTGATTTCTTGTGTTGATCCGATCTACTAAGCCTTCAAAAATTAATCTACAAAATAAGACAAATACAGGTGAGCTTGAATAAAGCTTAGTAAGTTCGTTTGTATATATTGATAAACCTTTCCAATTAAACATAGTAATAAATTAAAATTAAATGTTTAAATTCCATAAAATACAAAATTTATCATAATTTAACAATTAGTACAGTAGTTCAATAGATTCAGTGGATAATGCTCGTTTGAGCTTTACTCAGTATATTAGTAGATTTCGCTTGATTAAGCTTTTTTAGTATATCACTGGATAACGTTCCATGAGATTTATTAAGTATATCAATAGATTCTTTTACTCAATAGAGCATTCTTTTCAATAGATTCAGTAGGTATGGCTTGAGAGCACATATGTTTCAGTAGATTCAGTAGGTAAGGCTCGAAAGCGCATACGTTAGTAGATTTAGTAGGTATCGCTCGTTTGAGCACCAATCAGTATATTAGTGAGTAACGCTCGCTGATCTCATTCGTTATATAATATAGCATTCAATAACAGTATACTAACAAAGAGTATAAGGATTATTAGAAGCATAAATAACTGCATGAACTTACAGGATTGATTTACAATAACAATTCATAGTATCTAAATCAGTGATCAATGTCATTTCAATTCATTATTTCCATTTCCAATTACAAACATCAATATAATCCAATATTATATAATTAAGTTCCTCTAATACATTTAAAAATGTACTAAAATTAAATCGTACGAACTTACCGGACTAAACTGCAGCAACCACAAAGTACAGGGGCTATTTGGTAATTTTCTCTTTTCCTCGGTTTTCACTCCTATAGGATCTAAAATAATAATTTCATCCAATTCAATAATTCTAACAGAAAAATTAATTCATTTTATGCAATTAAGTCCTTTTCGACATTTTTCCAAAATTGCCCCCAACATTTTACTTTCATACAATTTAGTCCCTAAACCCAAAACATGCAATTTAACCAATTTCAAATAAGATCAAGTTTAGCCAAACTATGTAAGGCCTCTCTACAGCCCATAATTTCTATTATTATATAACAAGTCCCTATAATTTTATCACTTTAATGATTTAGTCATTAAACATTAAAATTACCAAAAATTACTTTACAAAATAGTCTTATCTAGCAATCAAGCTTAATATTCTACCATAAAACTTCAAGAATAACTCAATTTCATCAACGGCATAATCCAAAACATTTGACAGTTTTACGAATTAATCCCCGAGTTAGCTAGATTAAGCTAATACAAGCTCAAAAACATAAAAAATTACTAAAAACGGGCAAGATTTACCTACTCAATCGACGAAACCTAGCTTGGCCGAAGATTTATCCTCTCAAAAATGGTACATTCGGCTTTTGAAGGAAGAAACAAAAAGATGATAGCAAATTTTGGCTTTTGTTTTATTTTCATTTTGCCTAATTTCATAAATTACTATTATAACCTTACAATTTCAATAAAATTTCATGTAATTAGCCTTGCAGACCGTCCATTATCTACTCAAATGGTATAATTTCCAATTAAGGAGGGTTTAATTGCACAATTGGTTCTTCAATTATTTTAAATTTTAACTAAACAAACTTATTTTCAATTTAATCCTAAACTAATTAGGACTAAATGAGCAAATAGCCCAAAAGTTAGTGGATTTAATCATGCTACCGCTTGGACTTTTTGACCATGGTTTAATTACCATTTTGATCCTTTTACTATTTTAAATCTATAGTAATTAACTTTTATCTCTTTTATAATTTAATCCTTTTACCTCAATTAAGCAATAAATCATCAAAATTACCGGACCCAACTTCAATTCACACATAATACAACTCTGTAAATATTTAATAAAAATATTTATGACTTTATATTACAGAAAAAGGTCCTAATACCTCGTTTTCAATAACCACTTGACTTTTGAACCAAATCACTTATACTAACTTTTAATTCAATTATTTAAAATCATCAAATCAAAATTTAATATAAAAATTACTATTGACTTGTATAATTTAAATACTAATTATACGAACTTACTTGTCGAATTTGTGGTCCGAAAACCACTATTCTCGACACTACTGAAAAATGGGATGTTACAGCACATCTCTTAAAGTGAATGTCTGCAATAAATATAATAAATTTTATAATTATTATTTTTAGATATTTGAATATTTTGGCATATTTCCTGAAGCAAATATTGCATATAATTGTTTGAAAATTATATTTATTTTGTTGACTTAGTGGCATTGTAAACTTCACATTGATTTAGACATTTCCAATAGTAAATGTCACAATAGTACTTATATGTAGATACAAAGTAAAATGAATGACAGTAAAAGTATCAGTTTGTCACAATTTATATTGGCATTATTAGTACAATTGAAATGCATGTTAAAGTAAACTAGAAGTTTAGTGATACAAATGCATTTACTACATAGCATGACCAGTTAGACCATTATGGATCATATATGATGAGGAAATTAATTGAGAATTCATATGGACATTCATTAAAGAACCAGAATATTCTTTAATTTAAATAATTCTCATTTGTTTCTTATTCTCAATGAAAATTTATTATTAGAAACTCACTAGCTAAAGTTGAGATTTATTATCTTGCATTTCTGAAATGAATATGAGCTCATTCATTCACCGTGTGGATGGTTTTGATATTATATGATTTTGGTAGATGCATCTACAAAATAATCACATATATGTTATCAACTTGCAACCTATCGTTTGCAAGATTGCTTGTTTAAATAATTAATTTTAGATCATGCAATTAAGACAATTCATCTTGATAATACTGATGAGTTTATATCTCAGTCTTTTATTGATTGATTTTGAAAAACTTTTTTAAAAGTTTGTTATTTATGAGCATAATGGTTTAGAGAAATTATTGATTGAACGCATCTAATTAATATCTAAACCATTACTTATGATAACTAAACTTCCTATTTCAACATGAGGTTATGTTGATTTACGTGTTGTACGCATCAAGTCAATAAGTTTTAAATACTCCCCATTACAATTGATTTTTGGTCAAGAGCAAAATATTTCTCATCTTTGAATTTTTGTATGTGCGTATATGTTCCAATTGCACCACCGCAACAAAAATGAGTGAATACTCAAAGAAAGTTGAGAATATATATTAATTACGAGTCTTCTTGTGTTATTATATGTTTTAAATGTATTGGAGATTCAATTATGACATGATTTGTTATTACTATTTTAATTCGATAATTTTCCCGACATTAAGGAAAGAGAAATAATAACTTATAATGAGTTAGGGGGAGAGTAATTTAAACCAAAAGTTCAATAAGGATAACTCATTACAAGTTCCAAATATGAAAATTCTCATAAAAGAAAATAATAAATCTAGATGGTCATATAGTGAAGGTGGGTGCTCTAGAAGAGACCCAAGACATAACTAATAAGTAAAACTCCAGTAGAGATTCAGGTACCTGAAACTGAAGATTAAAATAGTGAAAATAAGAGATCTCGATAAGTTATGTCAATTTGAGAAAATGTCGAACCGATAATTAAAGTTGTCGACAATGATTTTGTATGCAATATTATTGTTGAAATAATGAAATAAAAGGAGGATCTTGAATAAATCTATTGAGAAATATAGATATGGAATAAATTGGTCAAAATAGAAAGACACAACTCAAGTACAATTAAATTTGTGGAGTTTTTGGACTAGTAGTCCAAATATCTAAAGGTATAAATCTAGTGAGGGTGCAAATGAAGTAGTTTTGCAAAACGAAATAAAATATGAAGTTTTTTTGCTAAGTCCTAGTATTGATTATAAAAAGATATAATATTCTTTTGTGGTGGATGAATAACCTTAAGATATATTATTAAACTAACAGTTCATAAAAGATTTAACTTGCGTCTAGTGGTTGTTGTTACAACCTTTTATGAATCACTATATAGTAAAGTTTATATTAAAATCCTTGAAGAATTTAGAATGCCAGAAGCATATTGAAATTATCGAGAAATTGTTCATTTATATGAATTGAAATAATTGAACATATGTGGTAAATTTAACTTAGTCAATAGTAGTTGAAAGAGGATTATAAAATGATCCAAAATACCTATTTGTATTTTTATAGATGGATCATGATTAAATTTTGTTATGATTATTGTTGAAACTTCTAAAGAGATCAAAATGTATTTCCCCTAAAATTTTCCCTCACTCATGACTTTCAAAAGAATTTTGATATAAATGCTTAGCAAATACATTCAAATGGTAATTTGAAAAGCTAGTATTCAAGATTGAATACATAGAATATGAGATATTATATGATGTTTTCATGAGAGGGAGTATATACGCGTTGTACTCTTTTTCCCTTAACCGAAGTTTTGTCCTATTGGGTTTTCCTGGTAAGGTTTTTAATGAGGCAACATATATATGTGTACTCTTTTTCCTTCACTCGTAATTTTTTTCCCATATAGTTTGTAACAGCCCATTTTTCAATGGTGTCGGAAACAGTGGTTTTAGGGCCACAAATTAGACGAGTAAGTTCTTAAACATTGTTATTTAATATTTACGAGTCAATTATGTTTTTTAAAAGGTTTTCAATATGGTAATTTATGCTATTTGAATGATTAATTAAGTTCAAGTGGTAAGACTCTAAGGTCATGTGGTTTTAGAAAATGAGGTATCGGGACCTCGTTTCTATAAATTGAACCGTAAATATTTTTATAATTATTTATGGAGTGTTATCAATGTTGTATTAAAGTTTCGTGTTAAGAAATTTTAACGTTTCGATAGCTATTTAAGCAAAAAAGACTAAATTATAAAAGTTGTAAAATTTAATGGCTATTAGAAATTTGTGCTAAATGATTATTAAAACATGAAGTAGGGGTTTTAAATGGTAATTATATCATTTTTATATGGTGGGTCGGTTGATAGGTAAATTATATACATTTTTTCTTATTAAATTATATGTTATTATAATAATTAAGTGAATAAAACATAATATAATAAAATGTTCATCTTCCAAAAACCAATTCCCACCGAAATTGAAAGAATAAAAACTCCATGGAAGGGTTCAAGGTTCGGCCTTGCTTTGGATGATGCATGTAAGTACGTTTTAGCCCCGTTTCTAATCATTTTTAAGTTTTTGAGATCGTTGCAACTAGGTCCAATTAGCCCGTACTTTTGATTTTGAAACTGTTAAAAACTTTGAATTTTTCCATTGATGAATCTAGTGATTTTTTATATTAAATGATGAATTTGAAATATTAGTTGTTATTTAAAAATATTTTATTAAGTGATTTTTGATGAATTTATCGATTAGGGACTAAATTGTTGAAATAGTAAAAATACAAGGATTTGATGTGAAATTATTACAAATTTGGGGTGTTTTGGGTGCGATGAATATTCGGCTAATATGAATTGGCAATAAAAATGGTTAAATTGCATGTTTTAGGCTCAAGGACTAAATTGAATAAAAGTAAAATGTTAGGGGTAATTTTGTAAAAATGTCAAAAATGACTAAATTGCATAAAATAAATTATTTTACTATATAAATTAATAAATTGAATGAAATTATTAATTTAGATCAAGGTCGAGTGGAAAATCGAGGAGAATGAAAAATTACCAAAAAGCCCCTATATTTTGTTATTTTTGCAATTTAGCCAGGTATGTAACGCCCCGGTTTTTCATTAATTTCAGCTTTTGTAACTTTGGCATGAATGAGTGTCTGCTTCAGTGGTTATGTGTTCTGGGTGTGTGTGTGAGGTCCCAATTTCAAGCCTCAACTTGGGTAAATTTTGGTATTTTTATGAGTAAACCCCAAACTCTAGTTGGTAGGCTTATAAGTTAAAGTGTGTAGGTAACTAACAAAATGAGTTTGCTGGTCTGGTGGTTAAGTGGTGTGTTATTATGGTGGAGGTCTTGTGTTCGAATCTTTGTGCGAGCAAGGGAACTATTTTGCTGCTAAGGTTGTGTAAGAGTTTGAGTTTTAGTTAAACACTGATGGTGGAGTGTTTGAAGGAGAGAATTAAGCAGTTGAGAGGGGGGAGTTATCAGAATCTGATCAGAGGTTCAATTAGGCAAAAATTCGGCTCTCTCTATTCTCTTTTCCTGCCGTTTTCTTTCTTTTCCCCCAAAATCCTTGCTGCCGTTTTCTTCCCTTTTTCCTTCCCTTTCTTTTCGATTTTTATTTTGCTTCTTGCTTGCACAACGCATTCTTCGCGTATTCGGTAAGTGATGGTTTCAATCATTCTTAAATGTTCCTCACGATTAATTAGTAAAGAAGGGTTTTATGTGATGTTTAGGAGGTCCTTAAGAGGCTGTGGATTTCCAGTCGATGCCTACGAGGTGCGGATTCGTCGATGTTTGTTAAGGTAAGGTTCAGCGATAAGATTTAGGAATTGTCTGTTCATACTGATTCGGTTTAGTATCGATTTAAGTGACTGGAATTGGGCCTTGGATTGTTAATTTTAAGTTTCGTTGTGTTCCCAAAAACACAGAAAATGAGGTTTCGACGAAAGCTGAAAACCTTCCTATCGACGCCACACGGGCGTGTGGTCGCCCGTGTGGTAGGTCGTGTGCAAGACTATAAGTCACCACATGGCCGTGTGATCGACGAGCCCGGCCATGCGCAAGTGTGAGGGTCGAGCTAGGCCGTGTGCGATGCACGGGCTCGACCAATTGGGCCGTGTGGGATTCTGGGCCGGGTCGTGTGATCCACACGGCTAAGGCCAATTTGGGTCGTGTGGGCCCACACGGGCAGGCCACATGGGCATGTGAGCCCATTTTTTTGAAAACTCTGTAAGGTTGCACAGGTCGTCCAAGTCGACTGTGGACTTACCGTAGGGTCGGTAAGCAATACTTAGACTCCTAAATAAATGATCTGTCTGTCTGATTTCTGTACTAAACATGTATGCTGATCTGAATAAATATGTATGAGTTTTAATTGCATAATAGCATGTCATTCTTGTATGTTTCATTGCATCGAGGTGAGTTGATTATGATTGGAGGAAGTATCTGAAAGGCTCTTAAGCCTGTTATCTGGCAGCTCAGCTGCAAATCTCTGATTATGTGCCGCATTCGGTACCACATGCTGTGTAGGCTAGGTGGGTTGATTTTATCCCCACATGGTGTATAGGGTTGGACGGAGTTGGTATGTAGAGGTTGGTGGGTAGGACTCTGTTTTCTGCATATTCTGTCTGGAATGGGCCAAGGCTCTATGATACGTTTGTTTCTGTATCTGAGTGGGCTAAAGTCCACACCAATTCTGTAATGGGCTCAGACCCGAACTGTGAATGCATGACTATTTTCTAATATGATATTATGTGCATGTTTTCTGTGGGGATTACACACTGAGTTTGTGAAAACTCGCCCTTTTTTGTTTAATCTGTACAGGTAATCCCCAGCAGTAGACAGATCGGTGCAACGGAGGACTCGGTGGTGACCATGGTTCTGGACACTTATTTACTGTTTATTTTTAATTATGATTTGGTTATATTTGGGGTAAATTTTATGTAATAAGGCCATTCGGATTTTTGTTTAAAACTTGGGATTATTGTTTTATAAACTGCTAGTAGTAGGACAAACGCGCGTTTTCAAAATAAACAAAGGTTTTATCAAAATACGTACGACCTTGCAAATCGTTTTAAAAGCTTCCGCAACGTATAAAGTTTTAAAAATGGATAACGAACAAATACACGACACGTTTTGACGATAACCGAAGATACCTAAAAGTGGTTTTAACGCAGTTACGATTTCTAAAAGCACTATCATGTGACATCGCCATATTCGGCCATAACGTCTAGGCCGGGTTTGGGGAGTTACAAGGTAAGTTCGTATGAACTAAATTCTGTATAATGTTGATTAAATTGAATGTTAGTATTTGATTCTATTGGGATTGAATCAATATACATATGTTATTATGCAATTTATCTTGTCAAGAAACAATGGAAATTGAACGATGTACGACGACTATCGAGTCCCGTTTGAACTTTAGGAATATATAGAATACAAATGACATGTCATTAGGGTTACCATATTTCGGGTGTTGGTCCTGAATGTCCTACCGGTGGCTGAGTTCTGGCATGTGTTGTGAATACTCGACAGCTTGTGTGAGCAGCATCGTGTAGCTATGTTCCGAACGACAGCTTGTGTGAGAAGACCTAGGTTACCATGTTTCGGATGTTGGTCTTGAATGTCCTACCGATGGATAAGGTCCGGCATAAGTTACGAATACTCGACAGCTTGTGTGGGCAGCATCGTGTAGTTTACATTCTGACCGATAATGTAATGGCCTAAATTTAAGGTTATCGGAACAAAGGTTTCGTAACCATAAATCCGATTTAAAGAGAAATTTATTTCAATATATTTGTATGAATATTTATATGATAGGAAATATTTTTATAAATATTTATAAAATGTTAGTAATGTGGTATTAAAATTTCGTTAGATAATTTTAACGTTTGGGTAGGTAATTAAATGAAAAAGATTAAATTGAAAAAGGTGTAAAAGTTTAATTATAGATTAAAGAAAATAAAAAGGACTAAAAAGGCAATTATGCCATTTTAGAATGTTGAGGCGGTTTAAGTATGAAAAATCTGAGATTTTTTCAGTGAAAACGTGTATATATATAATAGATATTAACTATAAAGTATATTATATTATTATATTATATATATATATAAACTAAAGGAAAAAGAATAGAAAAGAGATAGAAACAGAAACAGAAACCCAAAACGAAACAGAGAGCAGAGAAAGAAAGAAAAAGAGAAAAGAAAGAAGAAAAGGGAAAATTGAAAGTTTGAAGCTTGGATATTTAATAGGTAAGTTATTTTAGTCCTTTTCTTTTAAATGTTGATGCTTTATAAGTTTTAGAACAAAGTTTTGATGAATTTAAGTTGAATTTTTTGAAGTTTTAAAGTTTTTGAATATAGTGTATGATGAATAAAATGATGAATTAGTGGTTTAATTGAAAGAATTTGAAGTTAGAATTGGATAAAGAACTTAATTGCAAAACAAGCCATAAGAAAACAGTTTTGGGACAGCAGCAGTAGAGTAAGTTTGAAAATTCACCAAAAATCGTAGAAGTGGAATTAGAAGTTTATTGAGATATGAAATTAAAGCTTATTGCGTCTATTTTCATATGAAAGAAACAGGGAAAGAAAAGAAATTCTGTATTTTGAGATATTTAGATTTTTGTAAGACTGGTTCAGAATGAATTCGGGTTCCCCTGTTTTTACTTTAGAAAATCATCAAAAATTGAAAAAAAATAATTAGGGGATTAAATTTATATGTTTAGAATCCTGAATGAGTCTATTTTCAATAGAAATAAACTAAAACATCATCTTAATCCTGTATGAAGAGATAATTATTTTTAGTGAAGAAGGGTCAAAACTGTCAAACAGCAGAACATGGGTGACTTTAAAGAATAAACTGTACTTATTGGCTAAACCAAAAATTCTGAAAATTTTATGGGAATAAGATATGTGAGTCTAGTTTCATAGAAAATTAACGGTTCTTCATTTGGAGTTCTGTAGCTCGAGAAATAAATAATTTAGTGACTATGACTTAAGTAGACAGCTTTGAATGAACTAAAAATAATAATAGAATTATAGAAAATGCTACATGTGAACATGAAATGTATTGAATTGATGATTGAATTTATTTATTTAGATCCGGAAAACTCAAATACGAAGTTAGATCGAGGAAAGGAAAAAGTCCCAGATTAGTAGATTTTGTGTACGAACAAATATTGAGGTAAGTTCGTGTAACTTGAATTATATTCTTAAATGCTTGAAATGGATGTTATTGATGTGAATATAATTTGAATGTTCATTGTATGAAGATTGATGAAACATTGATATATTTGATAAAAAGGGGAAGAAATCCCGGTTGAATGAAAGGAAAATTCGATGGATCTCTGAAAAGGAATTGACGGTAAAAAGGATCTAGCCCGGACGGGTGATCCTATCCTGATATAGCCCTCCCGAAGAATATGTGGAAAATGGATTTAGCCCGGACGGGTAATCCGAATTAGGGTCTCAATTTAGCTTGGGTGTAATTCGATCCAAGCTCATTAGAGTAATTGTCGTTGCAGGATTTAGCTTTGGGTGGTAATCCCGACAATACTGCGTGAGTTTATATTACGAGGATTTAGCTGGACCGGTAATCCTCTGTAAGGATGAGGTTCGCGAGTGTGCTCTCTGAAATGGAAATGTGCGCACATGAACATGAATTGACGGACTGGATTTGTACACTAAAGTGTACCTCTGAAAATCCATCGAAATTCGAGTAATTCAACGGGATAAATATGGAAAAATAACAAGGAAATGGAAATCATGGTATTGATGAGCTCATCAATCATGGTATAAATTATTGATTCATGGAAATTATTGGGCTAACTTGAATGTTGAGTTTGTGCGTGATAGGGTAATAATGCATTGAATGGATATATGGATGTTTATTGCATTGTATTGAAAATATTAGGTAAGTATAATTCTTGTTACATGGGCTTACTAAGCACAAAGTGCTTACCCAGTTTCTTTTTCCCTTGTTTTGTAGTGTTAAGAGCTCGGAGGTCGGATTCAGTCGGAGACACATCACACTATCAACCTCAAGATTTCGGTATATAAAGAAACTTTATTTTGGAAAACAATGGCATGTATAAGCTAATAAAGTAGATGTTAATACAAAATGAATGTAAGGTTAGCCATTGGTATGGCTAATAAATCTTGTTTTGGTATGTGTTAAAGTTATCTTATAATATGCATGAATCTATTATGAAAATATGTTGAATTGGATTGGTTGATGTGGATTGGTCTCGTTTTAAAATTGCAGGGAAGGCTAAATATTTATAAAGGGGCTATGTAGAGTAAAAAAAAATAAAAAATCAGAAACTCCGGTAATGCCTCGTACTCTATTCTGATATCGAATACGGGTAGGGGGTGTTACAGATAACTTGTGTGAGGAGGCCCATTTTACAACTCATGTGAGCTACGACTATATGTTTAGCACACTTCGTGTGAGCTTTCCCGCGTATCCAATGATATTCTAAACGGTTCAACGGGCATGAAAAAGGAAAGGAAAGGTATGTGTTCAATATGAACTAAAACACGTATTTATAGGTACATTGAAATGGTATGATACATGAAAAACATGTTATGTTATGATGGATGATGAATCCAATTGAATCATGCTAAAATATAATGGTTATCCATGTCAAATTCATATGAATCATGTTTAAATGAACTAACATGTGTTGTTGATGTGCTTAGGCTTATGCCAAGCTTGTGGTTATGATTGATGTTTATGATTATGCTTGTACTCTACATATGAAACGGGTAAGAAAAGGGAATGAAACAGTAAGTACGTAATTGGGATGTATTATAATGTTATAAAAGGTTTAATGTGATAAATGATGTATTTATATGTGAGCAAATTGCTTATGCTATGGATGAATCTACCTATATCATGGATAAATACACTGAGTTGGGAATTAATAATGTTGTTTAGGCTTATGATAAGCATTGGGGATGGAATGGAAAGTAAGTAAATAGAAAGGTATATAATCTTATAAAAAGGTCGATGATTATATATTATGTCTCATGAAATCCTATTATGTTATGAATGGTCAATATATATACAACATTAATGAACTTAGTCATTTGTGAGTTGATGATTATGGTTGATAAATCTTGAGGCATTGGTATAGGTTTATATTTAACCTATAAATTTCATTATTGAAATGTAATATTATGCTTATGGTTTATACGAGCTTACTAAGCATTCATTGCTTATGTGGTTATCTTTCTCTTACTTTGCAGATTACCAGAAGCTCGATCAAGTTAGAAGCTAGTCGGAGATCTATCATTCAATCTATCGATTTTATCGGTAGATTTTGATATTTTGATCAAGTTTATAATGGCATGTATAGGTGGACTTATGTCTAATGTTTAGTTGATGTTTATGGCATGTAATGTTGCCTTGGATTTAAGGTATTTATGGTATTATTGATGTATTGTTGGTTGTTGTTAATATGGTCAAATTGATGCATTTTGGAATGACCAAATTTGGTATGTGTTAATGCATCTTTAGATGGCCAAAGTGGTATGTGATAAATTGATTCTCAACATGGTCAAGATATGGTTTACTTTGGAAAGGTTTTGAACTAGATGTGCATGATGTAAATATGGTATATAAATGTCGGTTGTTTGGTACCATTTGGAAATGGTTGGTTTGTGTCATTTAGGTGTTATGATGCATGTGAGGATCGGTCCAAATGATAAGGTTATTTTGATATGGCATGAATCTAATATGGTATGGTTGATATGTATCAATTGTGATATGTTTTGGCATGGAAACCAATTAGTTGGTAAATGGTAAATGTACACATGTTTAGGTTGATTTAAGGATTTATGTTTGAGGTGCCTTTTGGCATATTGGTTGTATGGATAAATGACCTATTGAATTGGTCTTAATATGCATGTTTTGGTATGTTTTGATGCCTTGGTTAAAAGTGCAAATGTCTTGTAAGTGCATGCTTTGAATGGGTGAAAGAAATGGTTTGAATATGGCCTATTTCTTGTCCACACGGCCTAAGACACGGGCGTGTGTCTTAGCCGTGTGTGACACATGGCCATGCGACACAGCCGTATGTCCCCTGTAAGTTTTTAAAGGTTGCATTTCGAGAGTTACACGGCCTAGCACATGGGCGTGTGGCTTGGCCGTGTGACCCAAGTCAGAGAATTCCACGGGCACGGACATGGGCTGGAACATAGCCTTGTGTCCCTATTTCGAATGTCCACACGGCCTGAGACACGGGTGTGTGTCTTAGTCGTGTGAGTCACACGGCCTGGCCACACGGCCGTATGCCCCATGTAGTTCAAATTTTTTGACTTTTTCCTAAACTTTCTAATTGTTTCCGATTTAGTCCCGAGTCGTTTCTAAAGTGCTTCTAAGGCCTCGATGGCTCGAATAAGGGATGATATGCATGTATTTGAATGAATTATGATATGGTTTATCTAGTGTTTGGAAATGAATGTTTTTATGTTACAGATTTTCAGTAATGTTCCGTAACTCTATTATGTCGACAGATACAGGTTAGGGGTGTTACAGAGTTTTTTTTATCTTAGTAAGGTTTTAACGAGACACACTATCTACCAATGGACATCCAAGGGGGAGTGTTCTGAATATCTTATTAAGTGAATGTCCATCAAGATCAAAATAAGTTTTGATGTACTTTAAATTATAATAGTCATTAGAATTAGATCTCTACTTCATTTTTACTTCTTATGCCTATAAATAGATATTTTGGAGAAGCTTTGTAAAAGATTTCGATTGATCAATAAAATACGCTCTCTCTTTGCTTTCTCATTCTCTTTATTCTTTACTTCTGTCCTTTTATTTTATGATAGTAACTAATAATCACAACTTTTTTCCTATATTTTATGCTTACATTTTTATTCAAGTAATAAATCTATTTTAAAATTAGCACAATTTTTTAACTAATAACTATAAATTAAATTATAATATTTTTAAATGTGTAATGATTTTAAATTTTTTTTTAACTCATGCTTATATATATTATATATAACAACAAATTTAGCCATTAATGTTTACATATTTTGTCAATTTGGTCTTAGTTATGAAAAATTCAACAAATTTAGCCTCAACATTTACACAAATGTTGGAGGCTAAATTTGTTAAATCGAGTGATAGAATATTTAAACTTTGAGAGCTAAATTTGTTATTATGTTAATCAAAATTATATGCAAATGACAGAAAACATTAACATTAATACTAATTGTTCTTAATTACTCACTTTCAAAATTGATAGGTATTAAATTGCTCCAATTTTTTTAGAGTGACCAATTTTCTCAATATCGAAAATGAGAGGGATGGATAGGTCTTTTTTACCTTAATTTTTTATAGGTTAAAATATGTTGCTAGTCCCTATATTTTGACAATTTTTGAGACTTAGTCCCTGTACTTAAAAATCTAAAATCGAGTCCCTATTTTTTTATTTTAAAATCTCAATCTAAGCATTAAAATCATAAATATTTTCTATTAAAATTTGTTAACTTAAAATTTTTATTAAGTTACCTTTACATGACATGATTGAAATAAAATAATTAATATTTTTATAAGTTCTAATAAAAGCTAACTTATATGGAAAATAATTAAATTTAAGTAATTAATATTTTATTATTTATTAATTTATGGTTTTATACTTAAATTTTACTAATATTGTTTTTTATTTTTATTTTTCCATTCATATTATGCAACAATGAAAAAATTGAAGACCTTCAAAAAAAAAGAAAAAAAGTTAGATGATTTTAAAAATCATTTTTAATGATTTTTGTTTGTAAGTGTAACTAGTTATAATTATCATTTTTAATAATAAATTGTGTAACATTGAAAAAGATTCAAGACGATTGTGTCCACAAGGTCTGCAATAACTTATTTTTATGTCTACAATGCGATATACGAGAGCCGACTGTAAACGTAATCATTACTGCATTTAAGTCGCTGGTAGGTGTATTTCTTTTTGCTTTGTTGCAGGTTTGTGCTTTGTGCATGGAGTCCAAAAAGGTTCACTTCTTGCACCAGGGTTCGTGTATTTTTTTGTGATGAATGTTTCTTAAGTTCAATGGCATGGGTTATGGTCCCGATATTTAAAATTTTTATAATTTAGTCCTTTGTAAATATATGGCTCTCTTAAAAATATAAATTGGTCTCCCAAAGTTTAAGATTGTTGCAATTTCTTTTTTTGTATATATATTATAATAACCCTCCCAAAAATATAAGCAGGCCCCTTTAATATTTTTGTAGTATTAAAAATAATATTAAAAAATTATTCTTGATAAAAACAAAGGAAAAATTTTCTTGAAAAAGTTAAATTATTTATGGTAACTTTTGAATGATATTTTTGTTACATAATAATAATTTAACATTTATTTAATATTTTACTTAAAATAATAATATTTTATAAGCAATATAATAATATATATATATATATAAAAGGATATATGAACATATTTTTATAATCTTTCTTCTTCATATTCGTGCCTAGCAAGAAAAGAAGAAAAAAAAATTTCTTCATTATTTTTCCTCCAAATTTTAAGTATAAGGTATTTTTCTTCAAATTTTTCATAGATTTTGAATCATTGAAGCTTGTTTTACATATATGTACCGGTAGTTTTTTATTTTATCAAGTGTATTAAAAGTTGTCATTAAAGGACATTAATGGAAACTTATAAAATTAAGTGAAATGTATATATATATATATATATATATATATTTATGGAAAATGATTAGGAGATGGTTTCTAACTTTTAAAAGTGTAAAAGCAAAACAAAAATAACTAGATAATGTTATAGTAAGTTTTGGTCAAAATAAAGGGGAGAAAGAAAACTAATGTTTTAAAGTTTGGGGCTTAACTGTGAAAAATATACTTGTTTTTGGATGATCAAATTTGGTTGATTTTGTATGATCATGAATTGGTCAAAGTTGGATTTGAACTAATTGTTATGTTGAAACATTGCTTCTTTTGAATCGATTGTATATATGTTTAAACTAATTGTCATGTTGAAATACTACTTTTTGGATTGATTGTTTATATGTTTAAGTCGATTGTTATGTTAGAATTCTGTTTCTTTTAAATCGATTGTTACGTAGCACGTCTAATTTTATCTTAATCCTCTTAAGATTAATATCCTAGCTCTACAACTACTTATGTTGATGGTCTGCTCCTTTTACATATGTCCTTTCCACTTTCTTTGTACATTTTTTATTTATTTCACATCTTTTTTTAGTCAGAACTTTCTATTTTATGTTGCTTCAGGCATGAATTTTAAGTTAACACAATTTTAGAAGTTGTCTTCCCATTTTATAAATGATCTGTAAACAAAAGTGCAATGTGTGCACTCTCTAGTTATGTGCCGAGGATTTCAGTTGTTGGAAGTCCTTATAGTGGAGTGTCAGTAAACACTTTATGCCACAAAGTTGCTTCGTTTCATAATTCATTATATCACTTGCGCTCAACTCTCGTTGCCACAATTTTTAGGGCTGTTTGTGCTTTCTAAGGTACTTTTACAACTTTCAATTTTTCAATATAATATATTTGTGCGTGTGCCTGAGGGTATCATTTATATTTGTAAGAAAAACTTTGAAGAAGGTCGGAAGTAAAAAATTTTGTTTAGGGAATTGAAATTAAAATATAATTTTTATGATAGTATGGTAAAAATATAATTTTATTATTTTAAAGGAAATTTTAATCTAAAATTTCTTTTTAGTGCTAATGGACTCTTTTACTTTGGATATATTTCTTGTTTTAGCTTGATTTGGTCTATTGATGAACTCTTTAGTGTCTACCTAAGTTTGAATGTTGATATTACTTGCTACGATACTATGTTTTTCTATTACTAATGTTATCTTTCTTATTGCATTAATGATTAATCTCAAAGTTTATTTTCATTGATGATTGATTGGAGTAAGGGGACCAGTGTTATAAAGATTGATGTTTACCATGCTTAAGATTATTGTTGTGTTTTTCGGGAAAAAATGTAAAAGTGAGAGAATGTTAGTGCCAATTGCATGTCTCATATGCAACTAGATAATTACATAAAATATATTTGCATACTTTTGACCAAAAAATCTTGGTTTAGTTCTTACATCACTATGAATATTTCAAGTAGCAGTTTAATAGATTGGATCACATTCAATATTAGTCAAGTAATGGCTCTTTTTGAAGATTGTATATGTCATTTTATTACCTTAAATGAAGAGATTCAATTTCTATAAAAGTTTAATCCTTGAATTTTGTTTATTTTACGCCATATAAAAGTCTTATTCAAGAAGGGATTTCACATTCACACTAGTTAAAAGAATTGCAAGCCTATAATGTCTATTTAAAGAAGGTTCATGGGGGTGTGCAAAAGAATACCGAATTGAAAAATTAATTTTTTTTGGTTTGTTCAATTTTTAAATTTTATGTTTGATTTAATTGATTTATTCGGTCGATTTTTAATTTTGACATTTTAAACCAAATAAACCATTTGAAGTCATAAGGCCATAACTCATTTTTATACCCAGGCTCAAATTTAAACCTTAAACTCAAATACCCATTAAAACTTAATAATCTTAAAAGCTCAAACCCATTAATATTTAAAATCCATTTTGATAATTTTTTTATGATATTCTTTTTAATTTTTATATTTAATGTGTGTATAAGCTAATGGTAGCGATAGCATATATTAAAGTAAGGATATGTTTTGTCATGTAAAAAAAATAATATTTTTTGAGTTTATTAAAAATTGTTTTTAATATTTTTATAATGAATTTGAAATAAAATTAAAATTAAAAGTGATATAATATAGTAAATTGAATAAAGAGGACAATTATATGAAAAAAAATAAAGGAAATAAAAGTATACGTATCTCAATTAGATTTTTTTTTACCGACTCAAAAAATATCAAAACTTGAAAAATCAAACCAAACTAAATCGCAAATTTTCGGTTTTGTTCCTTAGGTCAGTTTGGTTTATTCGGTTTAGGTAATTAATTCAATTTATTCAATATAAAAAACTGAACCAAGCGAATGCACACCCCTAACTACACCTTGGTAAGTGAGTTAAACTTACCCCACTTCTTATATTGTTATCAGGCAATGCCTCAAAAAACATAAGAAAATCTTCTAAATTGCGTAATCAGTTTTTGTGACCGTCTAAATTCTTACTCTTTCATTTGTTGATTCAATTACAACTTAGGGAATTTCAATGTTTTTTTTGGGACTCATCTTACCTACTTTCAATCACATTGATTCAATGTAAAATTATTGTAAGAAAAAAGAAAGACACATTGATATATGAATTGAACATGTAAAATATAGGAATGTATTGATTTGAATTTTGTTAGACTAATATAAAACTCTTTTATAATCATTACATGAGTTGTAACTATTGTAAGGCTAAAAATTTCTTTATTTTTGTTGCCAAAACTTGTATTCTTTCAAATTGAAGAGGCAGAACATTATCATTTATATCTTTCGGTGTCGTATTAGATGAAAATCTTGCATTTTCAAGATAAAATATCTACACGGAATGCTTTGAATGTCATTTATTTTGAATAAAAGCTATTTTTCTAAAAAATACATTTAAGTGGGAAATTTATCAAAATAATATTAAAGAATTGGATGGATTTTAAATTAATTACGAAAATGATTTATTTTCTCCTGATTGTATCTCACGTATCAAGAGTTTATTAAAATAATAAAACAAATAAAAAATGTGGGTGTTGCCACCCTCCAAACCTTTCCAATTCACGAGTTCGGGGAGGGATATTTATTATTTATATCTCACATTTTAAACTTTATTTTAATTCCAACCTTAATTCATAAGTGTAAAATAATTTTAATTTGTACAATTAATCTATTTTAAATGAGACATGTAAAAAAACATAACTTAAAAAATATATAAGACAAATTGAGTCTTCACCATATATATATAAAGGCATTAATAATTAAAAAACCATATAAGATGTAAACTAAATTAAAAAAATATTAAAAGCAAGGGCTAAATAAAAAATATTAAAACTGCGAATTAAGTTGAAATTAAAATAAAAGTTTAAAATTGAGAGACCTAAATATAAATATCCCTAAACCATATAAGATTTCCCTCCCCAGTCGCTACCCACGTGAACTGGAAAGGTTTGGAGGGTTTCGATTGTTCTTATTGCCACACCCATGTTTTTTATTTATTTTAATTATTATTTGATAATAATTAATTCGTATTTTGGGTGGTGTTGCTTTTGGGATGTGCAACACATCTTTTTTACCGTAAAAAACATATTATTTTCGTATATTTTAAAACTAATATCATTTTAATTTACTATTTTTTTTTGAAAAATGATATAATTTTTTTGAAAAACATCATATTTAGATATTTTACATATAGCATTCTTTTTTTGTTTGATAATTTTTTCTAAATTTATCTTTTTAAATTATTTTCAATCAACTAAACACAAAATAAATGTTTTCATGACCACCCAAAAAAATTAAACTTAAATATTAATTAAATATCAATAAACATTAAAAAACAAAAAGGGCTTTGAAATCCGATGCAATGTTGAATATGAATCCATTATTTTGAGCCAACCATTCAATGTCTCCTTAGTTTCGAGTATAAACAAAGATTGCGTAATTCTTCTTTGGGCAACCATAAATCCTACAAATCCCCCTTTAAAATCAATTCTCATAATCCTACAAAGCATGATTAATATCATGCTCAACTAATCCCCATTTAGTTTTAGTCCGATCATCGTTCCGATAAAGAATTGTGAGAAATGAACCCGCACTAGAATCTTGCAATATTGTATTTATTATCTCTCCGGGATATGGGATAGTTACATTTGTCCCCCAAAGTTAATCCAATTTCAGCTCAAAGTGCATGTTGGGAGGAAGCTGTTTTGGCGTACAGTTGGGAAAGCGAGTCGGTCGTCTGCCGTATTCGAGTTCCCATAATCAAATTGACCTGTCCAGTTAAAAAAAGCTAGTTAGATTTCGTCAAGGGAGATAGTGATCGAATTTAAACGACCCACGCAGTTGAGGCCGTCAATTTGAGTTGGGCTCTTCTAGATCGCAAGTTGCTGAGATCTTAAATTGTGGACGCGTGTTACTTGGTTTGATAATCGGTAAGGGTTGGTTTGTAGGACATACCGGAACCAACTACATAAGGAAGAGTTGTCAGTTGAGGCGTCTTTGATCGCTACAACCAGCTTATTGTTTGGAAGGAAAAATCCACTTTCACGGATCGATTCGAGTTCGGAGTGTATCGAGGCTAAGGCTAAGCATCCACATATTTTATTTACCTATTTAATTTAAATTTCTTAATTTTATTTTACAATTACCATTATGTTATTAATACGTTCTATTCATTTTTATTTTTATTTTCCTTTACCAACTAAAATCCCTTTTTATTTATTTTTTTCAGCTCTGCACGTACAAATCGTGGGAACAACAGTTGCCTAGACTCAAAGAACTAGTCATGTAAACACGAAAATTAAGAGTCCCAGTCCCTATGGAATCGACCCTACTTCTCTATAATACTGTTTAATTCAGTTAGAGCGTAGGAAATTTATATTTAATGGTATCGACACCCATCAAATTTGGCGCTATTTCTAAGGACTGGAAATAATTCTAATTTTTTATTTCTTTTACTTATGACCAGGTTAGAAACGAGGACCTTAGAGTTTAAACCGAAAATTGTGAAGTTAGCTCGATCACTGCGAAGAAAAGCTATTCGATGCAAAAAACAATCGAAGTAAAAGAATCTGAATATGAAATATTGTCTTACACGGAAGAAATTGACAGTGAACCAGAAGAAATGGTGAAGCAAACCATTCGAACACACATTGAAGCGTCGAATGAGCAACAACCACTATGCATAACTTAGCTTGCATGAGGAACACTATTTGAATTAAAATCAAGCTTAATTCATTTATTGCCCACTTTCCGCGATTTGCAAAATGAGAACCCCCCACACTCATCTTAAGGAGTTCCACACAGTTTGCCTAAGCATGAAATCTCAATGAGTATTTGAAGATCAAATTAAACTTTGGACTTTTCCTTTTTCACTAGCCGACTTTGCTAGAGAATGGTTATTTTATTTATCTCTAGGATCAGTTAATACATGGTCCGACATGTCTCGTTTGTTTCTTAACAAATTCTTTCCAACAGCTCGGACAACCGAATTAAGGAGAGATATTGTCGGAATACGACAAAAGGAGACTGAATCACTCTATGACTACTGGGAGCGATACAAGAAGTTGTGTGCAAGTTTCCCACAACATGACCTAACTAAGCAATCACTTCTTCAATATTTCTATGAGTAGTTACTCATTATGGAAATGAAGATGATTGATGCTGCCAATGGAGGAGCACTTGTTAACATGACTAACCAATGAGCAAGAGAATTAATTTCAACCATGGCCGCGGATTCCCAACAATTCTGACCAACAACAGAACCTACGAGACGGGTTCATAGGCTAAATACTCCATCTTTAGAAGATAAAATTGACAAGCTCACTAATGTAGTTAAAAATTTACTTGCAAGAAAAATGAACCCAGCTCGATTGTGCGGGATTTGTGTCATGCCTAATTATCCAATAGACTCGTGTCTAATTTTACACTAGGATACAACAACATGAGTAGATGTCATTGGAAACTTCTTAGGGCCACTCCAAAGGCGCTATGATCCACATCCAAATACTTACAATACGGGGTGTGTAACGCCCCAAAACTTTGGTTTTTGCGATTATTGGGCATGGAAATAATGAAACTTTTGTTTGGGCTCTTTTTGATATAAATGTATGTGGTTAAGAGGTTATGTACTTTGGGGTGTATTTGGGAGGTCCTAAGTTCAAGCTTTGACTTGGGATAAATTTTGGTTTTTATTGGGTAAAGTCTGACTTTTGGTTAAAGGGCTGATAAGAATTTATTGGTAAACACTCAACAGAATGGGCCTGCTGGTCTAATGGTTAAGAGGAGTGTCAGGCTGCTCAAGGACTGGAGTTCGAATCCTTGCAGTGGCTTTGGAGTTATTTTGCTACAAGTCGTGGCTAAGAGTTAGATTTTATCAGAATTCTGAGTTGGGGGTTTTAGGAAAATTAGTGCTTATTTTCATCTTTTAGCTAAAGCTTTTCTAAGTCGTCTTCTCTTTTTCCCCTAAATCCCCCTTGCTACCGAAAATCCTTTTCTTTTTCCCCTCTCATTCGTTTCTCTTCTTTCTCGATTAATTGTGGCATGTTACTAGCGGTTCTGTCGATTCGGTAAGTATCGCTTAATTAAATTGCGTGATATTCTTTAGAGATCGTTTAAGAGGGGTTTTGTTTACTGTTTATGGGATAATCAAGGTTTTGTATGTCATTAATCGGGGTTTCCAAACAGCGAGGAATCACCGTTATTCGTTAAAGGTAAATAGATTTCTCGTTTCAGGTTTTGCCTATTCTTAATAGTCTGACTTAAGAAGCTGATTTTGGGTTCGCTATGATCGATTTTAGGCTTTGGAGTGCTCGTGGTTGGATTAGCAGCAAAAATGAACCAGGTGTGTACTTCGATTACACAGAAAATGAGTTTCGGTGAAAGCCGAAAATTGGCCTATCGACGCTACACGGGCGTGTGGTCTGCCCGTGTGGTAGCTTGCATCGTGAGACATGAGCGTGTGACTGACGAGCCAGGCCGTGCGCGCGTCACACGGGCGTGATAGACACGAGTGTGCGGTAGCTTGAAGACCGTGTGCGAGGCACGGGCTCAGGCAAGTGGGCTGTGTGACGCACACTGGCGTGTGGGCCCACACATGCAATGTACACGGGCGTGTGAGCCTCTTTAATCTGAATCGTTCTGTAAGGTTGCACGGGTCGTCCAAGTCGACTGTGACCTATAGTAGGGTCAGTAAGCGTTAACTAGACTCCTAATTCAGTGATGTATGTGTTCGCACGATATACTTAGCATGATTATCTGATCTGTTCTGTAAATAAATGTATGATTTGGTTGTCTGCATTACAGCATGCCATTCTTGTATGATGCATTGCATCGGGGCGGGTTTGATGAAGTGAAGGGAGTATTCGAGGGGCTTCATAAGCCCGTTATCTAGCAGCTAAGCTGCATACTTACGATATGTGCCGTGATGCATTACCTTATGGTGTGTAGGGTTGGATGGGTCGATTATATCCCCATATATGGTGTGCAGGAATGGGTGGGTCGATTTTATCCCACATGGTGTGATGGGTTAGACGAAGATGGTGTGCAGGGTTGGTGGGCATGATATCTCTGATATCTGATCTGTTATGCATGCGATATCTGTATTGCTAAGGCCGAATAACTATATGCTGTTATCTGTTTGTATGCATGCTGTTTGTGGTGATGTATACACTGAGTTTGCGAAAACTCACCCCTTTGTTTATTTTGTTTGTCAGGAAATCCTCAGCAGTAGATGGATCGGTGTGGCGGAGGGCTCGATGGTGACCACTAGTTGACATTCACGGATTTCTTTTGAATAACACTATATTTTGTCTACTTTATTTACATATACGTTTTAGGATTCTAAATTGTTAAATTATTGATTTTTGAATTAATGATGTTTAGCTTCCGCATTAATTAAATGTTTTCACTTAATCCCTGGAGTAGAGATTCCATGACTTAAGTAAAGATAACAAACTGGACGTTTTTTTTACTTGCTAAGGTTTTTCTAAAAGCACTCATATGTAACACCACCAGATTCGGTCATAGCGTCTAGGCCAGGTTTGGGGTGTTATATTTAGTGGTATCAGAGCCAAGTTTAAAACTCGGCTGTGAAATTTGGGTTCTAAAATTTGTTTTAAAGAATTACATTCAAATGTTCTCAAATACTCTGATTAAGTTTGTGGTTCACCGAGTCTCCGGCGCCGATCCTGTAAGTTCTCTTAAACTCTGATATATACTATCTGAAGCATGCTTAAAATAAAATATTGTCTGTATTTATCTGAAATACTATGTATATATGGTGAGACTACTATAGGTAGTATTTTACTGAAACCCTTAGGTAGTGAGCTTGTTACTTGCGATAACTGACTCTGAAACTCTGATACTGTTTTACATAAAATATCTGCTAATAATTATCGAAACTGTAAACTGATGTGCATAAAACTTCTAAATATAGATTAATTCGAAATTACGATGAGCACACGTGGTACTCGTAGACGGGGTACTAGAGGCCGAGGTAGAGGCCGTAGGGGGATTCGAGCCGAGTCCTTTGCATCAGATACGATCCCTAATCTGGACACTAGCAAGATGCCGGTGTCACCTGTTACTGAGACTGGTGCTGAGCCTTAGGACCGTGCAGCTGGGGACGACGCATTGTCCCAGGCCATGCTGCGAATCCTGAAGAGAGTTGTTGGGGCTAATGTTGGATCTGGAGGTCGTGGGTCGGTTACGAAATGACTCCGGTTTAATGGGGCTGAGGTATTTAGGGGCATCGCTGGAGCTGCTCCTAATGTGGCTGAGTACTGGATGGAGGCCATGAAGCGCATTATGGATGATCTGGATTTTACTGCCGAGCAGAAGCTCAAGGGGGCTATTTCGTTGCTTCGCGATAAAGCATATCAGTGGTGGCTGACGGTTAGGGATGACACTCAGCCTGTCAGTCTGACGTGGGATTTGTTTAAAACGGCCTTCTAGAGCAAGTATGTGGGGGCTAGTTATATCAACGCTTGGAGGCGTGAGTTTCTAAATCTTACTTAGGGAGGCCGTTCGGTGGCCGTGTATGAGGCCGACTTTCTGAGGCTGAGCCGTTATGCATGAGGCATGGTGGCGACTGAGTATGAGCGCTGTGTCCATTTTGAAGACAGTCTGAGGGATAATTTGAGGGTCTTGATAGCTCCGCAGAGGGAGCGAGAGTTTGCCGTATTGGTTGAGAAGGCCAAGATTGTGGAGGAGGTTAACCGTGCTGAGTACCAGAACCGTGATAGAGGGAAGACTAAGAGGGATATAGAGCCTTTGAATGCTGGGGTGAGGCCTAGGAAAAAGGCCAGATCTGATGGGGCCGTGAGAGTTGGGGCTACTGTTGCACCTGCTGGGGTGGCGATTTGCCAACTTTGTAATAAACGCCATCTGGGCAAGTGTTGGAGGTCTACTGGTGTTTTTTTAAGGTGTGGATCGACTGAGCATCGAGTTAAGAATTGTCCACTTTGAGGTAATCAAATGCAAGCTCCGGTTGCTGAGACTGTATAGCCACCAAAGGTAGTTCAGCCACCACCTAGGGGCCGAGGCCAGGCTAGGAGTGGCAACGGTTTGGGTCGGGGGCAGAGAGCACTGGGCAGAGATGCTGAACCGACTGAGGCGAGGCAGTCTGCCCTTGTGTATGTTGCATGTCGTCGTGAGGATGGAGATGCTCTGGACGTCATCACGGGTACGTTTTTAATCTTTAATGTATCTTATGTTGTACTGATAGACATAGGCTCTACACATTTCTACGTTGCATGTTCTGTGTTTGAGACTTTGGGAGTACCGTACAAAAGCACTTCTAGTGAGGTTTCGGTGGTGAGCCCATTGGGGCAAATCTATTAGGGTTAGTAAACTGTTCAGAGATGTTCCATTAGAAGTTCAAGGAGCGATATTTCTGGCTGATCTGATAAAACTTCCGTTTGGGGAGTTCGACTTAATTCTGGGTATGGACTGGCTGGTGAAGCATCATGTAATTCTAGATTGTGCTAAAAGAAGGTGGTTTTGAAGATCGAGGAGGGTAATGAGATAGTCGTGATTGGGGAACGATAAAATTATCTGAGTAATGTGATATCTGCGTTGATGGCAGAGAAGCTGGTAAGAAAGGGATGTGAGGTGTTTTTTGGCCTATATAAGTGTCTCTGATTCTGCGGGCTTATCGGTTAAGGATATCCGTGCTGTGAAGGACTTTTTAGATATTTTTCCAGAGGAGTTACCAGGATTGCCTCCGAGCCGTGAGGTAAAATTTGGGATTGAGTTGATTCTTGGTACAGCTCCGGTGTCTATCGCCCCTTATCGAATGGTATCGAAGGAGCTGGCAGAACTTAAGGCTCAGATTCAGGAGCTATTGGATCGTGGGTTTATTCGTCCTAGTGTGTCTCCGTGGGAAGCACCTGTTCTGCTCGTAAAGAAGAAGGATGGTACGATGAGGATGTGTATCGACTACTGTCAATTGAACAAGTTGACAATTAAGAACAAATACCCACTTTCGAGGTAGACGACTTATTCGACCAGTTCAAAGGGGCCTCTATGTTCTCAAAGATCGATCTACGGTCAGGTTATCATCAGTTGAAGGTTAAGGAGGCTGATGTGCATAAGACGGCATTTAGAACTCGTTATGGGCATTACGAGTTCCTAGTTATGCCCTTTGGGTTAACTAATGCGCCAGCGTCATTTATGGACTTAATGAACCGTGTGTTTCAGCCCTACTTGGATCAGTTAATGGTGGTGTTCATCGATGACATTTTAGTGTATTCTAAGTCTGAGGACGAGCACGACGAGCATTTAAGAGTGGTCTTGCAGATTCTTCGTGAGAAACAGTTGTATGCGAAGTTCAGCAAATGTGAGTTCTGGCTTAGGGAAGTGACATTTCTGGGTCATGTAGTTTCTGCTGAGGGGATTCGAGTGGATCCTCGTAAGATTGAGGCTGTGGTGGATTGGAAACAACCGAAGAGTGTGTCGAAAATTCGTAGTTTTCTGGGATTGGCAGAATATTACCGACGTTTCGTGGAGGGGTTCTCGATGATCGCAGCACCGTTGACTAAGTTGTTGCGTAAATGAGTTCCTTTTATTTAGACTGGCGCATAGCAGGGGAGCTTCGAGAAGCTTAAAATAGTTTTGACTCAGGCTCCAGTACTGATACAGTCTGAACCTGGTAAGGACTTCGTGGTTTACAGTGATGCGTCACATGTGGGTTTGGGGTGCATCTTGATGTAAGACGGTAAGGTAGTTGTCTATGCGTCTCGACAGCTTAAGACTCACGAGGCTAATTATTCGACGCGTGACTTGGAGTTGGCAGCAGTTGTTTTTGCATTGAAAATTTGGAGGCATTATCTGTACGGTGAGAAGTGTATTATCTACACTGATCACAAGAGCCTCAAGTATCTCCTCACTCAAAAGGAGTTAAATCTTAGGTAGCGTCGATGGGTTGAGCTGTTTAAGGACTACGACTGCAGAATTGAGTATTACCCTGGTAAGGCCAATGTGGTGGCCGATGCGTTAAGCCGTAGGGCTATGACCGATTTGAGAGCAATGTTCGCTCGATTGAGCCTTTATGACGATGGGAGTCTCCTGGCTGAGTTGTAGGTTAGACCGACGTGGCTGGTTCAAATTAAGGATAAGCAGTTAGGAGATGAGTCTCTTCAGTTGCGATTTCGTCAAGTTGAGACTGGGACTACTACTGATTTTGGGATTAATAGCGATGGGATACTGTGTTTCCGAGGTAGGATCTGTGTACCTAATGATGAGGATTTGCGACTGTCGATTCTGAGGGAAGCGCATAGTAGTCCTTACGCTATGCATCCTGATGGAAACAAGATGTATCGAGATCTCCGGAGTTGTATTGGTAGCCAGGGTTGAAACGTGAGGTTACCGACTTTGTTGCTCGCTGTATGACTTGTCAGCAGGTTAAGGCTGAGCATCAGATACCTTCGGGTTTGCTACAGCCGGTTAGGATACCGATGTGGAAATGGGAGCGAGTAACGATGGACTTCGTTAGTGGGTTGCCCTTAACACCCACTAAGAAAGATTCTGTTTGGGTCGTCGTGGATCGATTGACCAAGTCGGCACATTTCATCCCCGTTAGGATAGACTTCTCTCTGCAAAAGTTGGCTAGGTTGTACATTTTCGAGATAGTGAGGTTGCATGGGGTTCCTGTTTCAATCATCTTCGATAAGGATCCTCGTTTTACGTCTCGGTTCTGGCAAAAACTTCATGAGGCTTTGGGTTCTCGCCTGGATTTCAGTACTGCATTTCATCTTCAGACAGATGGACAGTCAGATATGGTGATTCAGGTACTGGAGGATATGTTGAGGGGATGTGTTATGGACTTCTGAGGTAGTTGGGAGGAGTATTTGCCCTTGGCAGAGTTCTCTTACAACAATAGTCATCAGTCTAGTATACAGATGGCACCGTATGAAGCACTTTATGGTCGTAAGTGTCGCACTCCTTTGTGCTGGATGGAGTTAGGTGAGCGACATGTTCTAGGTCCAGAATTAATTTCTGAGACTGAGGATAAGGTCCAGTTGATTCGAGAGCGTTTGAAAGCGGCTTCTGATAGGCAGAAGTCTTATGCTGGTTTGAATAGGAAGGACATCGAGTACTCTATGGGGGACATGGTTTTCCTTAGGGTCTCGCCATGAAAAAAGTTCTGAGGTTCGGTTGCAAGGGTAAGCTGAGCCTTCGGTTTATTGGACCGTACCGAATTTTGAAGCGAGTAGGGCCAATTACATATCAGTTAGAGCTACCTCCAGAGTTGAATCGTATTCATGACGTGTTCCATGTCTCGATGTTGAGACACTACCGCTCTAATCTTAAGCACATTGTGCCCGTGGAGGAGATTGAGATTAGATCGGATCTGACGTTCGAGGAAGAGCTTGTTCAGATTTTAGATCGCGACATTAAGGTCTTACGTAGGAAGTCTATTCTCTTGGTGAAGGTGCTGTGGCGGAATCATAGCACTGAGGAGGCTACTTGGGAGCCAGAGGATTCAATGCGGCAGCAGTATCCTCACCTTTTCTGATCAGGTAAAATTCGAGGATGAATTTTCTTTAAGGGGGTAGAGTTGTAACGCTCCAAAACTTTGGTTTTTGCGATTATTGGGTATGGAAATAACGAAACTTTTGTTTGGGTTCTTTTTGATATAAATGTATGTGGTTAAGAGGTTATGTGCTTTGGGGTGTATTTGGGAGGTCCCAAGTTCAAGCTTTGACTTGGGATAAATTTTGGTTTTTATTAGGTAAAGTCTGACTTTTGGTTAATGGGCTGATAAGAATTTATTGGTAAACACTCAACAGAATGGGCCTGCTGGTCTAATGGTTAAGAGGAGTGTCAGGCTGCTCAAGGAACGGAGTTTGAATCATTGCAGTGGATTTGGAGTTATTTTGCTACAAGTCGTGGCTAAGAGTTGGATTTTATCAGAATTCTGAGTTGGGGGTTTTAGGAAAATTAGTGCTTATTTTCATCTTTTAACTAAAGCTTTTCTAAGCCGTCTTCTCTTTTTCCCCTAAATCCCCCTTACTGCCGAAAATCCTTTTCTTTTTCCCCTCTCATTCGTTTCTCTTCTTTCTCAATTAATTGTGGCGTGTTGCTAGCGGTTTTGTCGATTCGGTAAGTATCACTTAATTAAATTGCGTTATATTCTTTGGAGATCGTTTAAGAGGGGTTTTGTTTACTGTTTATGGGATAATCAAGGTTTTGTGGGTCATTAATCGGGGTTTCCAAACAGCGAGGAATCACCGTTATTCGTTAAAGGTAAATAGATCTCTCATTTCAGGTTTTGCCTATTCTTAATAGTCTGACTTAAGAGGCTGATTTTGGGTTCGCTATGATCGATTTTAGGCTTTGGAGTGCTCGTGGTTGGATTAGCAGCGAAAATGAACCAGGTGTGTACTTCGATTACACAAAAAACGAGTTTCGGCGAAAGCCGAAAAGTGGCCTATCGACGCTACACGGGCGTGTGGTCTGCCCGTGTGGCAGCCTGCGACGCGAGACACGGACGTGCGATAGCTTGAAGACGTGTGCGATGCACGGGCTCAGGAAAGTGGGCTGTGTGGCCCACACTAGCGTGTGGGCCCACACATACAATGCACACGGGCGTGTAAGCCTCTTTAATCTGAACCGTTCTGTAAGGTTACACGAGTCGTCCAAGTCGACTGTGACCTGTAGTAAGGTCGGTAAGCGTTAACTAGACTCCTAATTCAGTGATGTATATGTTCGCACGATATACTTAGCATGATTATCTGATCTGTTCTGTAAATAAATGTATGATCTGGTTGTCTGCATTATAGCATGCCATTCTTGTATGATGCATTGCATCGGGGCGGGTTTGATGAAGTGAAGGGAGTATCCGAGGGGCTTCATAAGCCCGTTATCTAGCAGCTAAGCTGCATACTTATTATATGTGCCGTGATGCGGTACCTTATGGTGTGTAGGGTTGGATGGGTCGATTATATCCCCATATATGGTGTGCAGGGATGGGTGGGTCGATTTTATCCCCAAATGGTGTGATAGGTTGGACGGAGATGGTGTGCAGGGTTGGTGGGCATGATATCTCTGATATTTGATCTGTTATGCATGCGATATCTGTATGGCTAAGGCTGAATAACTATATGCTGTTATCTATTTGTATGCATGCTGTTTGTGGGGATGTACACACTGAGTTTGCGAAAACTCACCCCTTTATTTATTTTGTTTGTCAGGAAATCCTCAGCAGTAGATGGATCGGTGTGGCGGAGGGCTCGATGGTGACCACTAGTTGACATTCACGGATTTCTTTTGAGTAACACTATATTTTGTCTACTTTATTTACATATACGTTTTAGGATTCTAAATTGTTAAATTATTGATTTATGGATTAATGATGTTTAGCTTCCGCATTAATTAAATGTTTTCACTTAATCCCTGGAGTAGAGATTCCATGACTTAAGTAAAGATAACAAACTGGACGTTTTTTTTACTTGCTAAGGTTTTTCTAAAAGCACTCAGATGTGACACCGTCAGATTCGGCCATAGCGTCTAGGCCAGGTTTGGGGGTGTTACAGGGTGGAGAGATCATCCAAATCTGATTTGTGGATCGAATCCTCAATACAACCAACTGTATCAGCCAAGGCTACATCCGACTCAACAATTTCAACAACCAAACTCACCTTTTGAGGCCATAGTGGAGAGATTAGTTGCTAGTACCGAAAAGTTCCAACAAAAGACTGAAGCGCACTTACAAGAAATAGATCATCAAATAAGTAAGCTTGCACTTACAATTAGTTGTTTGGAGTCCTAAGGGAAGTTGTCGTCTCAAACAAAGCCAAATCTATGACAAAATGTAAGTGCTATGACCTTAAAAAACGGAACGATTTTTGGGCTAAAACCTGGCATGAATCGTGACCATAAAACTAGACATAAATGATAGAAACATGATTCAACAGCTACTATAAAGTCGGCTTCACAGAAACCATTTATGGTACCACCCTCATTCCTTGGAAGGCTCGCCCAATGTAAAAAGGAGCAAAAAGAGAAAGAAATCCTTGAGACATTTCGGAGAGTTGAAATTAACATACCCTTACTCGATGCAATAAAACAAGTTCTATGCTATGCGAAATTCTTAAAAGAATTATGCACTGGCAAGAAGAAGCTTATGGGTAACAAAATAGTAGGTGTAGGAGAAAACATCTCTGCGGTTTTACAAAGGAAAATTCTGCCTATGTGTAAGGACCAATGAATGTTTGCTATATCTTGTAATATAGGTAATGTTAGCATTAAAAAGGCCATGTGTGATTTAGGTGCATCTATTAACGTTATGCATTTATCTATTTTTAAATTACTAAACACGGGTCCTTTGAAAGAAATAGGGGTGATCATCCAATTAGCAGATAGGTCAGTTGTGTATCTGGAAGAGGTGTTGGAAAATATCCTCGTCAAATTGAATGAACTAATCTTTCCTGCAGATTTTTACATTGTTGAGATGGAGGATGACAACTCGACAAATTCTTCCGATATTCTACTCGGGAGACCATTTTTAAGCACTGCGTGAATGAAAATTGATATTCGGAGTGGAACACTCACCATGGAATTTGACGGTGAAGTGGCCAAGTTCAATGTTTATAAAGACATGGGCCGCCCAGTGCAATGACAAATGTCTCTAATGTTGATATAATTGAATGATAGCATGTTTATTTTGCATATTTTACGTGTTCAAATCAATTAATTCTTGAATTAATTTATGCTATTTGGTGATTTTATGTTTAAATTCTATTAGGAACAAAATTCGGATGCCTTAAATAAAAAACAAGCAGAAAATGACTAAAATGGAGCGCAAACAATAAAAAAAGGCGTTGAATTGGAAATTTTGAGACATTTAAGGGCTGATCAGATTTTTGACTTTGTAAAAGCCATATTTATAAAAGAAAAATCTGATTTTGATTTCATGTAATTAGTGGTTAGATGGGTTAGCTAATTTTAGTATATGGTTTGTGTATAAATAGGGGGTAACACTTGAATTCACTTGGAATTGAATAAAATTATTCTTTTCCTTCCAATTTCATGAGTCATTAAGCATACTGTCATTCCATTTCCATTTCCTTGTTCCTTTACAAAATTGTTTAATTGCTTTCCAAGTCCCTTCCCTTTCTAACTTCCACCATTTCCTTAAAAACCATTTCCATACACCAACCAAGCGTGATTAATTTCATGCTTCACTAAAATTCTAACTTAAATTTAGGCCGATATTCTTTCCGATCAAGAATCGTGAGAAATGAATCCGTACTAAAAATCTTTCATAACGGTATTCACTATCTCTCCAGAATATTGTGATAATACAAATTTGTCCCTTAAAGTTAACTCAATTTCAACACAAAGTGCGTGTTGGGTTAGAGTTGTTTTGGCGTACAATTGGGAAGACGAGTCGACTGTGCTGTATTCAGATTTTCACGAACAAATTGGCGTATTTTGGCGGGATCATACTAGTGGAATTTTCGTCAAGGGAGATAGTGATTGGATTTAAACGTCTCGCGCGGTTAAGACCGTTGATCCGAATTGGGTTCTTCAAAATGCAAGGCTGTCGGGGTCCTCAATTGCGAACGCGTGTATCGCGGTTAGACAATCGGTAAGGGTTAGTTTGCAGGTCGTACCAGAATCAACTACGAAATTAAGAATTGGCAATTAGGACGTTCTTAGCCGATATAACTAGCTTATTATTTGGAGGAGAAAACTCATTTTTGAGGATCGATTCAGAAACTGAAATTCACCGAGTCTAGGGCTAAGGCTTTATAATTCTGTTTACAAACTTCAAATTTATTTTCTAATTTTATTCTATTTTCGATTAACATAATTGTTTATTTCTGCTATCTCACTTATTTAATTTCTAAACATTTTCAAATCCCCTAATTTATTTTGTTTATTATTTTTCAGTGAGTTAGTTTCGAGTCGCGGGCACAACTATTGCCACGACAGAAATCATGTTCACAAGAAAAGACGAAATTGGATAACAAAAACCAATCCCCGTAGATTCGACCTTACTACTGTTTGCTACTTTCTAGAGTTAATTTGTCGTAAGAATTTTTATTTGGTGGTTTCGACGCTTATCATTAAACCATTAACAAACTTTCATTTTGAATACCACAAAGAGGATGAATTACAAACTGAGCTATGCAGGAATTCAGATCTTGATGAAAAAACATTGACGATCAAAGAACCAATACGTGAAGCTGTCATTCGCATAGAGGCCCTGGAATTGGAACTCAAACTGTTACCGAAACATTTAAGGATTCCAGTAAAGGAAAAGGTAAACTCGAATGGAGAAACTCAAAGACACTTCAATCCACCGGTGATGGAGGAATCCGAAAAGTGCTTCAAGGTCAATTGGCAAAGGTTGAAACCTTTCTACGAGAACTTCCAAGTGCACTTAAAGGAAGAATTAATTCTCAAGGAGTCAAATGGATAATATTTTCAGGTCATCGAGCTAACAAAGTTAAACAAAAACGCTTTTTGGGAGGCAACTCATGTTTATTTACTTTATTTTGAATTCGGTTTAATTTATGTTGAAAGTAAATAAATAAAAGTTATTATTTAATCTATTTTAATGTTTTATTTTCTATGAGACACAATGGGGGCTCGAATCTCAAATATTCTCGCTATATTGCAAAGCGGCCACATCCACCACCCTCCGCCAAATTAAGACGGGGAGTACACTTGATCCTTCTCTTTATTATTATTTAAAAATTGCAAATTGTGGACAATGTGAACTAAGTAGGGGGGATTCGTAGAACATGTCATACTATTACTTGTTCTTCGTTGCATGTGTTAATTCTTATATTTAGATTATTCTTTAATTTGTTTTGAAATTGAACCTTCAATTCCTATGCTTAGTTAATTCAAATAATTGGGTAATTCATAAATAACTGGTTATTGCTTAATTTGATAGCTAAGTGCTTTGTAGAATTGAAAATATTGTGGCTAAGTCAACATTTCATGGAAATTGTTAGCTCTTTAAACTTGCTTAATAAAAGTACTCGAGTCTCATATAAACAATTTTATCTTCTGTAAAAAAGAATAAAAATAAAAATGAAATAAGTAAAATATATATACACATACTCGACTAACGACTTAGTTATGAATGAAGATTTCAGAAACGTGACCAAATTGAGTAACCAAGATGAGATACTTGGGTTGTCATATCATTTCGCATCATAAGATTCAAGTAATGAATCAAAACTTGCAACACTCCATTAACCGAGCTACCATGAGTAAGAAAAAACAATCTACTTGAGAGACATGTCAAATTGAGTAACCGAGGTGAGGTGTTTTGTTTGTCATCTTATTTCACGTAAAAAGATTTGATCACATCCCAAACTTGCAAAAAAATTGATTGAGAACGATCGCCTTGCAAGTTTGGTTACGCTTTAATTCAGTGAAATAATTGATTTTTGCATAATGTTAGAATTTTATAAAACGTTGTTGGTTAAACCTAGCGACTACTTATTTGTGCTTCACTTAAATTGTTTGCATTATGCTTGGTTGTGGAAGGAGACTTGATTTCGGAATTTTTTTTTTTGAATGATCTCTAGTATGGGAATACACAAACATGCTTGAGGACAAACATTGATTAAGTAGGGGGGATTTGATAACAAGCTAATTTTATGTGTTTAATGTACTTATTTTTGGTCAAATCTTGAATAGAATGCTACTAAGCTTGTGATTTCTTGTTTAAATTTTATCAAGATTCAATTGGAATGCCAAAGTTCAAAAAATCAAGCAAATTGGGTTAAATTGGAACAAAAAGAAAGGAAATGAGCCAAATAAAAAAGTTGCAGAATTTGGTGGCCAATGAAAAAAAATCATATTTTGATGTTGTCAAATCCTATAAATAGAAAATTATATGATTTTTTTTTGGATGTTAAACATAAATTTAGGAGTTAATCATGCTGAAATTAGCTTTTGAGAGGTGCATAAAAGCCTTGTAATTTTAGCTTTTGAAACACAGACTTGAGACTTCAATTCAAAGCAATTTTTTTTCTTTCCTCACGTTTGTAGCTTGTTAAAGCATTTTGCCAATTCCTTTTTTTTTCTTCTTCTTATTTTTGTACATTTGCTTTTCAAGTCCCCTCCCTTTTTCACCTATCAACATTACATTAAAATCATTTCTCATAATCCTACAGAGCATGATTAATATCATGCTCAACTAATCCCCATTTAGCTTTAGTCCGGTCATCGTTCCGATCGAGAATTGTAATAAATGAATCCGCACTAAAATCTTGCAATACTATATTCATTGTCTCTCTGGGATATGAGATAGTCACATTTGTCCCTCAAAGTTAATCCAATTTCAGCTCAAAGTGCATGTTGGGAGGAAGTTGTTTTGACGTACAGTTGGGAAAGTGAGTCGGTCGTCTACTGTATCCGAGTTTCCACAAACAAATTGGCATGTCCAGTTGGAAAAAGCTAGTTGGATTCCGTCAAGGGAGATAGTGATTGAATTTAAACGACTCACGCGGTTGAGACCGTTAAATTGAGTTGGGCTCTTCTAGATCGCAAGGCTGCGAGATCTTAAATTGCGGACGCGTGTTACGTGGTTAGATAACCGGTAAGGATTGGTTTGCAGATCATACCAGAACCATCTACAAAAGGAATAGTTGACGGTTGAGGCGTCCGTGATTGCTATAACCAACTTACCGTTTGGAAGAAAAAATCCACTTTCAAGGATCGATTCGAGTTCGAAGTGTATCGAGACTAAGGTTAAACATTCACATATTTGATTTACTAATTTAATTTAAATTTCTTAATTTTATTTTACAATTATCATTCTATTATTAATACGTTCTATTCATTTTTATTTTTATTTTCCTTTACCGACTAAAATCCCTTTTTATTTATTTTTTTCAACTCTGCATGTACAAATCGCGGGAACGACAGTTGCCTAGACTCAGGAAATTGGTCACGTAAACGCGAAAATTAGGAGTCTCAGTCCCTGTGGGATCGACCCTACTTCTTTATACTATTGTTTAATTCAGTTAGAGCGTAAGAATTTTATATTTGATAGTTTTGACACTCATCCATTATTGATTAAATCTATGCTGGAATTCTTCGTAAATATTTATATTGAATTTGAAATGATAGAGATTTTGGTGAAATTCTCCAAATTCTCTACTTTGTAAAGCTTATTACTACACTTTTTTCTAGCGATCTCCACTTGCTCTGCTTTAATGGCAGAAGAAGCAAATCTAGAAACAAATTTGATAGAAGCTATCAAAAAACACACAAATAAGAAAAAGTAGAGAAAACCCAGAAAAATAAAATCAAAATTGCTTTTATCTTCATGATTATAATGAACTTACTTGGTTTTTCTTTTCTATCTTGAAGAGTGGTGAGACAAACAGACTCTTAAAAAGAGAAAAGGCTTTAACTTCCCTCTTTTGATGTGGGTACTTATCGGAGGAGATGACGAGAGATCAAATTAATGCCGGAGAGAGGTATCGTGAAATTTTTGGAGGAATGTAGAATGACTTACCAAAAATTTGGGTGTAAGACGTTTTAAGGAAATTGCACCTTATTTTGCATTGACCACCAACATTGAAATATAAATTTTATTCCAAAGAATAAGCACAAAATATATAACATAGAAAAGTCTTCTACTATAGCCAATTTTGTTTCAAGAAAATTGCATCTTAAAAGAAGGAAGGTGTACAGCAATTTACAAGATAAAAATTTAAAATAATTGTCGGGGTGTGTTAAATGAGGGTTAAAAAATAATTTTTGATCAAAAAGTACTTTTGGTAAAAATTAAAAGTGGTTGGTTAAATAAGTATTTTTAAAAAGCATTTTTGATTCATAGTTAACTGTTTAGCATTGTTTATTATTTTAAAGTGTTTTTCATAATCTTATTTTATTTTTCTTTTATCAAATACTAGAATTAATTTTGTTAGTATGGTAAGAGTAAAATTTTCTTTAAAATGAACTTATTTATCTCTAAAGAATAAAATATTAATGGCAAAACTAACAATCAACACTTCCATGTTGAATGAATCTCCTTCCATTTTTCAAAAGAGAAAAAGGAAATGGTTATTAGGCTCTGCGAAGTTTCTTTATGGTGTGGGCTAAAATGCAAACTAAAATTTTGGGCTTTGCTCCAAACTCAAAGTACATTTATCATGGATCTATCATTAATGTTATCAATAATAAAGTGGGCTCATAGTTTTGTCCACTTCGAAGTTGCTAAATCACTCCCTGTAATCAAGCAAAATTTTACTTCCATGGTACATAGTGGAACTCAATTGTTCAACTTGTACTTCCAAGAAGGTATTACGAAAATAGTTTTACTTGTTGAAGGGATAAAAAGGAAAACCTTCTAAATTAATGATCAAATAACATTCAGTGCAGGAAATCATACTAGCTGTCAATTTTAAAACACATGATCTCAATCTTAACCTACGTTACCTATATGAGTAGGTATCCGATAAGAATAAAATCTAAGGCAAGCCCTTTGGATTACTTAATTAGCAAAGAATCTGAAAACAGATCGCCAGTTTGACTGGCAAAACAAAACTAATCAACCTAGAAAGCATCTTTCCATGGCAAGCATGTGATGTTAATCAGAGGGCAAATTGTCTGTTATTATTACAAGTCTATAAACCTAAACCTACAACCTTCCTTCATAGATGATTTGACTTGGAACTCCTCTCAACGTTTATAATATGCGATGAATTTTCTGTGATTTAAATCAATGTCGTATAAGGAAGGAGCAGAGATTCTTCTTATCGTCAAAACTGTCTCAACTTGAAATTCAGTATAAGATACCAATATATATAATAGCTGTTATAGATATCAAGGCCAAGGACCAAGCTGGTCAACACAGCATTTCCATTATTACAGACTATCCAAGGCGGAAAAACCTAAGGATCTATAGGTTAAACATGAATAGCTTTTTTGGTTAAACTGATTTTGTGATAGGGGTGTGGCTGGTTGTTGACTCACTTCAGGACAATTGGATGAGTAGAGAGAGAGAGATTGTAATCTAGCATAAATTAACCCTAGCCCGGGAATGAAATGATATATTAAGTTTTAGATAATATTATATATCAAAACATTGTCTAGGAACAGATTTAAATCTTTATAGATTAATTCAATAAAATCAATCCAAGATCTTGCTTACAATTTGGTCTCCACTCTCCAACAAAACCTGAAAATGTTGACAAAAATGTCGATATCTGACATGCTATGACTGATCTGCTTAAATGTGTCCATGTATACCGATATTTTATCCATGTCCTAGCTTCTTATAATTGTCATTATATCTTATGAGACGGTCTAGGTCAATACTAATTTAATTCAGAAATGTTTTGAAGAGAAGGAATGAAAGCGAAACCATTCATTGAAAAGGAAAATAATAAACCCATGGTTGTTTCAATGAAATAATCTCATGGAAATTAACAGAAAGCAACATTAAATTTCTTTGTATTTGAAAAATAAAATCGATTTTCATGACCCTCTTCTACCTACATACCTTTTCTTTTGAAAAATAACAATGTTGTCTCCGAATTTCTCTTTCTTTTCTTTGTTTCTTTCTTCCCTTTGCACTTTCCTGGCAAGTCATGATCATCACAGGTATTGGACCACACTGAGAAGATCAAACAAGGAAAGAGAAAGCATGCATGCATGCATGCATACATACATACATACATGACAATCAAAATATCATTTTGTCAAAACTTCCTTCGCAAACAATATATATGAATTGAAGGACGAGCCGATAACGTTTTCCTTTTGTTGTTTTTCAGAACTATTTTAAGAAGTAATTAATGGAAGAACGGTACAGCCAAAATGCCAAATATATATATGAAAATGTTTGGCCTTTTTTTCTAAGTTTTTATGTTTCACGTTCGAAATAATTCCATATGCAAAGATAAAACAAAATTTTATATATAAATCCAAATAAAATAATGTTATATTATTAGTCTTCGCATAGATAAGGACTCTGGCCCTTTAATAATGGAAATTCATGTTATAGTCTCGTTGAAAATTATAAAATATATGATAAAATTGTATTTGGACAAAAAAAATGATAAAATCTTAATTAAGTCTTAAAATTATAAACTAATATAATTAATAATGAAATTCACAAAATTTTATAATTCAATTTTGATATTTTTTCAAATATTTGAAAATACAAATTATTTTCTAATGCTAAAATAAATGAGTGGACATAGAAGTTTACAACTTCAAATTTTGTTTCCCACAATAGGTAAATTTTTCCTTCTTTATTTTTCTGTGTACAATGTATTTGGTTCACCATTTCTTTTTGACGAAACATGGGGGGCTATATGTTGGACGATATCATTCTTGGACGAATATAAATTATGAAGTGAACGTCTCAAATGCAAAATAATTGATTAGATTTCATCCTCTCCGATTCTCACATGAAAGTAGTAGGAGTGAGTATTTGATCGATTCGAGTCGAATCGAATAAATTTTTTTGAGCTATTTTAGTAACTAAACTCAATTTGAATTTTTTTCGAATCGAATTTAGTCAAAAAATTTCGAATCAAGTCGAGCCGAGTTAACGAATCTTATTATTTATACTTAATGTTGCGTTTACATAAACCGATTATTTAACTAGTAGACGAAGTACAAAATTATTTAACTACATAAACAATATAATGATTTTGATTTTAACTTAATAGGTAAATATTTATAAAAAAGAAGAAGTAGTTTTGCTTTTTTATTTAAGAAAAGGTAAACATTTATCAAAACGACGTAGTTTTGCCTTTTTTTATTCGAATTTTCGGATAACTCGAATTGTGTAATTCATATTCGAGTTAAATCGAAAATTTTGATTTTTTTTTTATTTGAGTTTATCTGAATAACAAGATTAACTCAAATAACTCGAACTATTTAATTTAAAATTTAAATTTTTTTATCTAAATTTTCAAATCGGATCGAATTTTACGCATTATCCTTCAACCAATTATTCCAAGCTCAAAAAACACGTAATACACATACGCCGGCGTTGCTTTTGCAAATTGCAAATTTGAGAATGCAGTGAACCTGATCATGCGAAATTTCGTCGCCAACAACTGACAGATATCCCTTCGAATAAATTGCAAAAACCACGTGAGACCATCTTCGTCACCAAAAAGTCTTTCCAACTCTGGTCGGTACTTCAATTCAGAGCCTCTATTCAATGTCATTCGGTGGCTAAAGGTTCCTATTCTTGGGCTAAAGTTGTTTGAGAGATTACAACCCATTTCGTCAATATATAATTTATATTCTAGGTTTGATATTAGTTACTAATCTTACAATGTTAATTGAAGAATTAGAAATCGAAAATTAAAAATTTTATCATAAGTGTATACATATAAAAGTTGCATAGAATATATAAATGTTTTTAAAAATAACATATTACAAATGATAAAATGTATGGTTTTGAAATTAATTAATGATAATAACATATGGATATATACAATATTGAAATAAAGTTTTGATTTAGTGGTAAATTTAAAGTTTTATTAATGTATTAAGAGTGGGTTCAAATCCGGTCACATATAAAATTTTTATTTATTTTTAAAAAAATAAAAAGACTAAAATATATTTGAATAATATAATTTATTTTAATGACGAAAAAATATTTTTATAATTTTTCTAACCAAATTGGGGTTCGGTGAATTCGTGACACCAACTCAATTAAAAAATTAAATAATAGTATAGATTCATAAGATTTTCAGCTTTATATATGATCTTTTATGTTCACAATATATGTAGCATGACCAATCTTGCTTGCTAACCCTAGTTTTAATAACGTTTCAAATAAAAAGCCTTCTCTATGGATTTAAATTTTTAAAATAAATTAATCTGGAAGGAGAATGGAGATAAAAGGATTTAAATTCATATATCTAGATATTAAATAAGAGTTTTAATCATTAATCTAAATAAATAATTGTAGTTTTCTTTATAAATATGTAAGAAAACTAATGGTCAGTAGCTATGAATTTATATTTGATTTATTGTAAGTGTAAGAATGTATTTATTATAGATAAATCCATAATACATCTTCCGGGTCACATTGTTTGTATAATATAGCTTTTTGATAACCACTTCATGAAAATTGTAAACTTGTCGAGACTTACAAAAATAGAACTTACTTAAAAACATTAATTAATAGAAACAACAAATAGGGTGTATCCACATAGATTGGTAATAACTTTATTTCTTCAAGCAAAAATAATACAAGTAAATTAGAAGAGTGGTGTTATGAAATTAAAAAAAAAAAAAACTAAAATTAAACTAAAACCAAATTTAAATTGAAAACTTAGATTGAAAAAAAGCAACAAAGCTCTAGAAAATCAATGGGACAAAGCTCTAGTCAAAGATAAATCTCCATTTGATTTATGAATTCAATCATCGACGCAAAGATAACTTCAATGCCATTAGTAAATTAGTTCTAATTACTGACTCAACGCCGAACAACTAATCTCTCCTTACATGTTCAGTAACCAAGAGGCAACTCTTTTGAAATTACTTCCCTAACCGATAAATAACCTCGCAACTCAACGTCTAAGATTTACCTTACTGATAGCATTGAGAACTAGATAGACCTAATTCTAACCAACAAACTCACCTCAACAGGGTTCATTTAAGCTAGATCACACATCCACACCACAAAAACATAAACATAAACTACGACATAAATGAGTTACGTAGTTTGTCACTAATATTAGAATAAATTAAACAATTGTAGATTTCATTATCCTAATTGTCCCAACAACCATTCTAAGCTATTGAATATTGATCATCTATTCAATAAACCTTAGCAATTGTAATTAAAATAGAAGATACATGAATATCAAAGAACAAAGAATAATTAAAGCGCAAATTAAGTCTCACAAATTTATTAAATCAAACTTTGATAAAATCTTTGACTAGAAAAGGGTGAGTTTAGCAAGCAATAACATCGAAAGAACACAAAGTAAACAAAGTAGCTATTTGGTCTCTAAACGGCCAAAAGTCCTAACCCCCTCTCAAATTAGAGTATTTATAATATTTTTTTCAATCCCAATTAGATTACAAAAGCTTGATTTAAGTCATAAAACTCATAAACAACCAAAACACCTTTGGGACATGACTAAAATGAGGAGTTTCGTGCCAAGATGGGGTGACTCGACGTTGGAGCGCCGAAATTGGCGCAAGAGCGCGGGGCTTTTGGCGTTGGGTGATAAATAATAAAGGTAACATATTTTATTCTCATTTTTAAAGCGTTTTTAAATGCTTATTCGATGTAAAATAGTGAATTTTATGCTCCTAATCCTTTAAATTCATGTTCTTATACTTAGGAGACCATTTGGGAGCAAAATGAGCGAAAATCATATTTTTTTATGTTTAGAAATTTCATGAATTAATATTTTTATAATGGTATTGAAAGATGTATAATTATTAAATATTAAATAAACATAATTATATTTTTTAAAAACTTTCAAAAATAATAGTGATAGATCTAAGAGAGTTTAATCAACCATTTATTATTATAGACGAATTTGGATAAAATTTGAGATTCATATTTTAAGTTTGTCGAGCCTAGACACCTAAGCATGGTATTAATACAATGCATAAGGGATAAAAATCATGTGCCCCTCTTTCTTCCCCACCCATAGTTTTTTGAAACGTGTTTAAATTCATATTTATATTTTTTTTTTCTTCACTGTAAGGTTTCAACTGTCTTAAACTTGTCAAAACATATGGTAATTTATCCTGTAAATTTTGAAAGGAAAAAAAAAAAAAAAAAAAAAAGGAGGAAACTTTAAAATGATGAACCGGAAGTAAAAGAGACCAACAAGACTGGTGAAAATCCTTCCCTACAGGAAATTGACATTGGAAGAAAAAATTAGCAAATGAAACTTTCACATATTTGTATAGATTTGTTATTGGTTAAACCTTAAACAAATCTTTAGATTTGTCTCCTTCATTAAATTATTAATTTCATTAGCTATCATTGTTGCATTCAAATGATTGGATAAAACAAGAACCATGGAAGAGCCAACCAAACATGTTTTTCAGTACACTAAACAGGCACAACATAAGCAGATGAAGAAAATATTGGAAAACTTTTATTCCATGGAGAATTAACAAGATCTAGGAAAACACAACATTACAAGACATAAAAACAAGTACTTATTTGACAAAGATAAAGGAAAAGGTTGATTTATCTTGCTCATCATGGAGATGAACAATGTGAAAGAAAAAATAATTATGGTTTATAAATGTTGGAAATAGGAAAATCCAAAGATTCTGTCAACACATTAATCATTTAAAAAAATTCTCTCTCAAATTATAATGTAACCTCTAATACATATATTTTTAGAGTCACAATCTAACTCACAACAACATCTATCTTACAATTATGAATTAATTTTATTTAGTTGTGCTCTGAACCAAGAATTATGTTTAATCTTAACCCAATTCTGTATGCTCCAAATTATTAATCATTACTCTTCCTTCAGCTGAGACAAAACCATACTATTGATATCTTGTACAAATAACCGAAACGATAAGGGGGGAAAATGCATGCAAAACGTATCGATCTTAGACATATTTGCAGATCAGACGTCAATAAAGAAGACAACCTGTCTGTCTGAAAACCCCTTTTTTTCTTCTTTGCAGTGGAGAGACAAGTGGCAATGATGTTGAGAGAAATTGAAACTAGACGAGAACAAAAAGTTTTCTACTTTGGAAAGATTGTAAAGATGTATATATAGCTGAAGGAAGACAACGGAACGGGGACGATTAGAACAAATGTTAGCCAGTGTGCATGAATTGTTCCCAATGATCAGAAACAGGGTTTCAAATTGTGGAGCAAAAAAGATGAAAAACATGGTGAGGGTAAATGTTCTTGCGTTATCCTTTTTGGTTACTTGACTTTGAAAAGATGGCAGGGGCCATAAAAGTTAGCTGTATACCCTTCCATGTTCACTTGTTCTTGAGCCCCCCTTCCCATGACTTTGACCCGTCATTTTCATGTCCTTGCTTCTCCAGAAACTGTTTCTTTCTGCCTTATCCTCGCCTTTTATCTCTTAAATTAATTAGTATTTGTTATATATATTTATAATAAAAAAATACTGGTTAATTTCATCATATTTATAAAAATTGATGATATAATAAGATAAATTTAATATAAATGATTCTCATATGCTTTCATCTCCATCCAAAGGCATGCATGCATTAAGTAACTTTGAAGCCAAATCGTTTGGAAAAAACCGAAATCACAGCCGGTATCTTTTGAGTTCTGACTAATTTGTTGGCTCATATTTGGTAAAGCAATTCACAAATTCTACTTTCCTTATTTTATTTCACTGGATTCAATGTATGCCGTGATTGATAAGTTTGTTTGTTTGTTTTTCGAAGGGGCAATTGGTTAAGTTGACTCAAGAGAAAAAAAAAAAAAACAAAGAAATTGAGTCTCTACAGCCAAATTATTACTCTGTTTTTTTCAAGGGCAATAATCATTTTTGTAAACTATTAAATAGTTGGTAATATCTCTAACCTAATTTGTCTAAAGGAACATAAACTCAAGTTAATTTAATTTAATTATAAAAGAACAAATTAAATGAGATGAAATTCCAGGAAAAAGGTAAACCCATGTATACCACCCCACACGTGTGTACATTGTTTGGTTTCATTACGAAACAGTAGCAACCAAGTCCACTTCAAATTTTACATTTGGTGGAGGCACCAAATTAATAAGAGTTGTGCGCGTCTCCCTACAATTCATTTCCAATCTTACTTTTATATGTTTCTATTTTAAGGATGATCGCATTTTTATTTAAATTATCTAATCATAAAATTTTTCTAATGTTTCCAACATTTAATATTTTAGTCTTAATGAAATATGATATCATCTTTTTTTTTTTTATTGACAAGATAATAAATTTATTCTTTATACACAATTTGTTAATGTGGGATTGATTCTAAAAAAATTCAATAAATTCAACTTTCAACATTTATACATTTAGTCATGTTCTAAATAATTCAAAACAAATATATTAAAACTTGGAAATTTTTTTTAAATAAAAATTATTTAAAATCATTTTTCTATAAAAAAAATTCTAAAATTTTATTAAAAAAATAAATATATATTAAAACAAAATACATAAAATAATGCAAAAGAAAGTGGCTTGGAGGAGGAACACTACGAGGAGGGATATGGTTTCTAAAAACATAGGAAAATAGCTATTAGGCAAAGCAAGCTTACCTTTTACCTTCGATTCTCCATAAAGAATAAGCTTTTACAAAAACATGTGGGAGTTAATTTTAGTATTTGTGTTGTTAGTGTAATTATTTTATCATTGTATTTGTAATTTTTGATTTAATAAAATAAATAAAAATTTTATGTAATTTATTATTATATCTTTATATGATTGTTTTAATGGTTTTTGTAAGTAAAATGAATAAGCAAAGATATGTTCATTGATTACCTACAGTTTTAACTAATATTAAGTTGCATTATATGGAAAGGATTATGATACTATAAGACAACTTATATTAGTAGGTAATCTAAATTGTTTGTAGTCCATAGGAATCAAAATGATCAATTGACTCATGGAAACTATTATGTTGTTTATAAGTTTAATTAGAGAGATATCTTGTCTTGGTATTAGAACAGTTGACTCCCAATAATAGGGACATATGTATGATTGATACATCAGACTAGACCCAAGTAAAATTTATCCTAAATCCGTTTATGGAGTTATTCACCTATGTCATTCATAATACCACTTACCTTAATCTGACCTTGTGTACTTAACTCATGTATTTTGATATATTGAAAGTTTGTACTCTCATGGTAGTGAGTTGAAAGTTGGTATATTGGGTGCATGATTTATGTATGACATGACTTCACTTATAATAGTGGAACTCATAACTCGGTTAAAGAGTAAATGGAATCCTCTCATAGCATTTTATAAATTATGAAAAAGAAACGTGACCATGGATCATTCGTCAAGAATGAATGATTATCATTACTATTTGTTAGCAATGGTCTTTTTCATCATGGAAGATGAATAGTGATCATGAGATAAAATAGGATCAAATTGGGTGAACGGATTTAACCCAAAAGGATCGAGGATATCCTATGAGAGTAACACTCAAGTGACAAGGTCATTGGACAAAAACATAAAATCTAAGTCGCTTCCGAAGTGGTATATAATGGGAAGATCAGTCATGGTACTTTTAGTGGATTAACTTCATGGATAAATAATTTGTGATTAACAGATGTAGAGTCAAAACTTAATTGTAAACTATTTGAACCCTAATTTGGAGAACCATTAATTGAGGCCACTTTCCCTATTCACTAAAGTGGATGATGAACCGTATTATGATCCACCAAGAAGTCTCGGCTAGTTGCCCTAGTGCAACCACATAATAGTTCAAAACCTCACCCACGAATGAATGGATAAGGAAGTGGAACTCTACCTTCCATACATAGAGGGAAAAATAGAAACCTAACTTCCTACCATCGTGTTTGGGTCTACTCACAATGCTTAGGGAGTTGGCCCAAAGGGAATGTTGATTTCAAACTTGTAGTGGTCTAACTCTAGCCCATGGTAGCGAAGAATGTTGGGAAATGTGCCCATATTGTAGTAAACATGTAATTATTTTCTATGTATTTGAATAATGAATAAATAAATTTCACATTTCACTGTTATATCTTTTGTATTTATGTCTTTCATGTTTTGCATGCATAGCGAAATTGTGACAAACAAATATTAGCTCATTGATTGTCTAAGTTCAAACTGATGATAAGTGGCATTATAAGAATGTTTACATTGCGAGAAAGACAACTTACTTCAGTAGATAATCTAAACGAGTCTGTAATTCTGTAAAAGAATCAAAGTGAGCATTTGATTCAAATACTGAGAAGGATTATTATGTTGTCCACAATTCCAATTGAGGAGATGACTAGTCTTGGCTATCAAAGTAGTTGACTCCACGGGTAAAGACATAGATGTATTCATTGGTAGAATGATACATTGGACTAGACCCAAAATGAATTAGTTCTGAATCTGTTTGTGAATTAATTCTCTTGTGACATTCATGGTGTGATTGACCAAAATCCTAAGTTAGTCACTGACCATGCGTATGTAATTCATGTGCTTTGATATAAGTGGAGGCTTATGCTCTAAAGAAGATCGAGCCAATAGTCGGTATGTTGGGTACATGACTTGTAACACCCCTTACCCGTGTTCAACGCCGAAACCGGATACGAGGCATTACCGAACTTAACTTGCTCAAACGTAAAAATTCGGACTATAAAATTTCGTTTCAACTTAAAACTTTTTCATTCATATTCATAACATCCCTATTATGGGTCTACGAGACCCTAAACATACATGCGGAACGGTTCAAGACTAAACCGGAAACTTTTACACACTTAGAATTTTTTTGCCTAAAACAGGGCTACACGCCCGTGTGGGCAGGCCATGTGGTCACACACGCCCATGTCCTTAGCCTGTGTGACTCTCTGTTTATGACGTCATCAACAAAATCAGGTCACACGGCCAAGTCACACACCCGTGTTCTTAGGCCGTGTGGTGAATTAAATTCCAAAAAGTAAATGCAGACTTCACACGCCCTGCGCACACGCCCATGTCTCGGGGTCTGTTCTCCACACGGCTGAGACATACGGCCGTGTCTCTGCCCGTGTGGCCAAGAAAATAGCTATTTTCTAAACCATTTGGCACCCTCATTTGCACATACTTAAACACAACTTCAATCCATCCATCCCAAACACACATAACCACATCACATAAAACCTTTAGTATAAGCACACACGTATAAATAGGCATTACAACTTATTAACCAATATGAACCAACACATTTGGCCAAATCAAATGACAGATACACAATTGACTAAGTCCCTATACATGCCATAGACTCAAAAGGTTTTGCATTCACTTATACCCAACATGATAGCTTGATAGTGTGATAGCATCTCCGGCCATCTCCAACTCGAGCTAGTATAAAACCCTACATGATATGAGAAAGGAAGGGGAGTAAGCTATAAAGCTTAGTAAGTATGTATGTAAATAATAAACAATTTATTACCATGCTTTTAACAATCCTTATTTTGAGTTCTCAAGATATTGCCATCATTATTGCATAAAATTTCTCAATTTACTTGTGTTCATCTTGAGCTGTCTACTCGAGTTACAGTCACTAAATTATTTTTATCCAAAGCTACGGAACTCCAAATTAAGATCCGCTAATTTTCCTTGAAACTAGACTCACATATCTTCTTACCATAAGATTTCTAGGATTTTTGGTTTAGCCAATCAGTACAGTTTATTCTTTAAAGTTTCCCCTGTTTTGCTGTCTGACAATTCTGACCCCGCTTCACTAAAAATTTATTTTCTCATTGAAAAGAACTCAAAAGACGTTCCTGTCTGTTTCTTTTGAAAATAGACTCATTAAGAAATTCAATCATATAAATTTTATCCCTTGATTATTTTTGTAAATTTTTTAATGAATTTCCAAAGTCAGAACAGGGGATTCCGCAATCATTCTGACCCTATCTTATAAAAATTTAAATATCTCATAATATGAAATTCTTTTGCTTACACAGTCTCTTTTATGCGAAAGTAGACTCAATAAGATTTAATTTAATATCTTATTCAACTTCTAATTCAATTTTCACCATTTTTGGTGAATTTTCAAAGTGATTCAACTGCTGCTGTCCAAACTGTTTTATTGCTAATTTTACTCTATCATGTTTTCTTTGTATTAATTCTCATTTACACACTTATAATACTAAAGCATATCCATAGTTAGCCATGCCAATAGCTAGTCATCATCAAATATTTACAAGCCATTCATTGGCCAATTTAACTTACACATCAACAACAAAAACTTGAACATTTCATTTCTCAATTTAATTTGGCTTAAAAGCCTCACACATGATCACAACCCATATTTCCCACATATTCTTACATCATAAGCATGGACTTAACTCTTTGTCATTGATGCGTAAACTTAGCTCTTTGTCATTGATGCATAAACTTAGCTCTTTGCCCGTCGAACTACTCGGAATATCGAAGGATACTCAATCTCATCATACATGTATCACGATGCCAATGCCATATCCTAGATATGGTCTTACATGGGATCTCAGCTCGATGCCGACGCCATATCCCAGATATGGTCTTACACGGGATCTCATATCTCGATGTCGATGCCATGTCCCAAACATGGTCTTATACGAGATCGTATATAGATGTCGATGCCATGTCCCAGGCATGGTCTTACACGAGATCTTCTTTTGGTGCCGAGGCCATGTCCCAGACATGGTCTTAAACATGACCTCCTTTATTCGGTGCCGATGTTGTGTAACAGCCCGATTTAGGGCCTAGTCAGAATAGTGGTGTGAGACCACGAATCCGAAGTAAATTTATGAGTTTTTAAGGTTCATGCCATGCTTGCATGTTAGTGTGAAAGTTTCATGAAGCAATTTTGCTAAATTGAGGTTGAATGGTCAAAAAGGACCAAATTGCAAAAGTTGCAAAATATGAGTTTCTAGAAGCATTTTGTATGAAATAGCTTTAGAATAGAAATTATAAGTCCTTAAATAGCAATTTGTCCAAATCATAATTTTTGGACAAAATTGGACATGAGTTAGTAAATAGAGAATTTTTAAGAGAAGGGCATTTTAGTCATTTGTCTATTAAATGATTAATAAAGGAAAAAAGATGACAAAAATCACTATCATCTTCTTCCTCAATGCCGAAATTTTCAAAGAACCCATAGCTAGGGTTTGTTCATATTTCAAGCTTGCTAGTAAGTTCATCTTAGCCCCATTTTTAATATTCTTCGTATTTTTGAAGTTCTCGTATTATGAATTAGCTATTTTTAGCTATAAAGTGAGCTAAGGTGTATGTTTAAAAATCTACCCATGAACGATATGCTTGTTAAATGATGTTTTATGGAAGTTTATGAGAGTTTGATGTTAGATAAACATCTTTTTCTAAGTGAATTTCATGAAAAATGAGCATAGGGACTAGTTTGTAAAAGTTATGAGATTGTTCATACATAGTAGAAATAGTGAGAATTGAGGATTGTCATAGTAGAGAAAATGAATCAGCTAAGCATGAAGTCTAAGAAAGTTGAATGAGAATTATTTTACGAGCCTTGGGGCAAAAGTGCAAATATGAGAAAGTATAGGGGCAAAATAGTAATTTTGCCAAAATATGAGTAAAGAGTCAATTTAGTCAATGTGAGTATTAAATGATCTATTTATGACTATAGATCAAGAAAACCGAAGCCCGGATTGAAACCGAGGCAAGAACAAGGTCGAGGACTAAATTGCATACCTAGCTACATTTTGTATATTGAGGTAAGTTTGTATGATTTCTAAGCTTTATGATTTATATCATTGAATTGCTTAGTATAATGTACAATGTTATTATGAAAATGTTTAATGTTATGTTAAACAAAGAAATTAATGAGATCAAGCATGAGAAAGCCTTGATTGAAGTTGAATAGCTTAGGATACTCGATCTACCACATGAAACAAGAAAGTCCGTATAAGACCAAGCCGAGGCATGGCATTGGCAAGCAAGCAAGTTATCATGTAAGTCCAAGGAAAGCTTGGCATTGAGAAGTTATCATGTAAGTCCAAGGCAAGCTTGGCATTGAGAAGTTATCATGTAAGTCCAAGGCAAGCTTGGCATTGAAAAGCTATCAAGAGAAAGAGATTTCAAGTAAGTCCAAGCCAAGGCTCGGCATTGACCAGTTCATGAGCAAAGATACCAAGTAAGACCATGTCAAGACATGGAAATGGTAAGTTCCCAAGGGAACTCACGAGAAAGACTTTGTATAAGTCCATGTCAAGACATGGCCTCGAAACTAAGATGAGATTTAGTATCCTCGGTTATTCATATAAATTCATCGGGCAAACGAGTTAAGCTCTATTGAGATAACAAGAAAGCTAAGTAAGCAAAGTTATTATTAAGTGAAAATGAGTATTATTCATGTTATGAATGATGAATTAGAAATTATGAATATTATGTTCAAGTATGCTGATCAAAGTGATCAAGTGATACAGGTACTTTGTTTGCCTATCAAGTATGGGATTAGTAAGTTTTATGAGATATGTAAGAATCAAGTATGAGTAAGTAAGCTTTATAGCTGAATTTATGATACCATTGTTTATATCAAATGGTCTATATTAAGTAAGAATGTTGCTATGTGAATTATGCAAATTTACTAAGCTAAACGCTTATGTCTTTCATTCTTTCTTTCCATGTAGTCCCGCCAAGCTAATATCGAGGATCACCGTCATCGGAGCTCGGAACACACTATCAATTGCTATTTTGGTATAGCCAAGTTGTCTTATTAAGTATGGCATGTATAGGAAGCATTACATTTTGAGTAAATGTTTTTAGAAGAGCCAAAGTATAGGCTATTAAGTTTGTTATTCTTTTGTATATGGCTAAGTGATTGGTCAAGTGTATGTGTTTATAATTATCAATGAAGCATGTAGTATTATTCATGAATGTTGTAATATTGAGTTGTTGAAATGAGTATGAATTGGATCTTAATTTCAGGGTGGCAATTGGCTTGGTAAATAGCCTCTAAGTGCCCACACGGTTGGACACACGGGCGTGTGTCTAGGCCGTGCGTAACCTGCACCTTTGCATCTTAAGACAGAATAACAAGTTGTAGTACACGGTCTAAGTCCACGGGCGTGCTATGGCCGTGTGAAATAAGTCAGTATATTAAGATGTGTACACGGTCTAAGTCCACGGGCGTGTCTTGGCCGTGGGCAAATTGGCAGAATACTGAGTTTTTAGGCACGGTCTGGGGACATGGGCGTGTATGTCTATCCACGGGCGTGTCTTATCTTACACGGGCGTTTGACCCCTGTTTCAAAATTTTTTTTTTCGATTGGGTTCCGAAAGTTTATCAGCACGAGTTTAAGGCCTCGTAAGCCCATGGAATGTACGAGTCGTTTAAGAATGAGAAGTTTTAATTTCGGAACGAAATTTTATAGCCCGTAATGTCATGATTAAGCAAGTTCAAGCATGGTAATGTCTTGTATCCTGTCTGAGCCTCGGACTCGGGTATGGGGTGTTACATGCCGTGTCCCAGACATGGTCTTATACGGGACCTACATTCGGTGCCGATGCCATGTCCCAAACATGGTCTTATACGGGACCTTCCTTATTCGGTGTCGATGCCATGTCCCAGACATGGTCTTATATGGGATCTTCCTTATTCGGTACCGATGCCATGCCCCAGAAATGGTCTTATAAGGGACCTTCCTTATCTCATGTTGTGACATAGGTATCCTTGTTATTCCGAAATGTTCAACCGGGACTTCAACTTAACATATTCTCATCATATTCTCATCGAGGCATCATTAGTCGATTTTCATAGAAATAATATTCATTTCACATAATATCAGAAAATTAAAAATATAAAGACATTATGTAGCTTTAATTTCATACAAACTTACCTCCATACCAAAATGGCAAGAAGGGACCTAACCGTCAGTTACTCGTTTTCCCCCCGTTCTAAGTCCGAACCTCGTTTTCTTTGATCTATAACATCACATTTAGCTTACTTATTAGTCACATTATTCATTGTGACCCAAAAATCATACTATGGCAAAATTACGTTTTTTCCCTAAACTTTGTCATATTTACACTTTTGCCCCTAGGCTCATAAAATGATTTTTATTCAATTTCCTTGTATTTTAGGCCTAGCCGAACCATTTTCATAACTATATCAGTCCACAATTTGCATTCATTCACACATTTTTCATACATTTTTCAACTTTTTACAAATTAGTCCTTTTATGCGATTTCATCGAAAATCACTTAGTAAAAGTCATTTACTACACACCGAGCATTCATATTCTACCATAAGACATCAAAGCACTGCATGTCATCCATGGGTAAATTTTTAAACACAAACCCTAGCTCAAAATAATGGTAGAAATAGCTAAATCGAGTTACGGGGATATAAAAAATGTAAAGAACATTAAAAACGGGGCTTGGATGCACTTACTATTGAGCTTGAAAGCTTGAAAACCCTAGCCATGGCTTCCCCCATGCTGAATTTAGCCAAGGAAGAAGATGGACAAAGGTTTTTGGCTTTTATTTTATCTTTTAGTCCATTTAATTACCAAATTATCAAAATGCCCCTAACTTAAAAATATCCTATTTCACTTATCTAATGTCCATTTTTGTCCAAAAATTTAACCAATGGTCTAATTTCCATTTAAGGACCTCCAATTTAAAATTTCATAGAAATTGGACACTTCTAACATGTGGAACTCAACTTTTGCACTTTTTACAATTTAGTCCTTTTGACTAAATTGAGTGCCCAAACGTCGAAATTTTTGAACGAAATTTTCACGGAATCTTTCCGTGAAATCGTAAACCATAAAAATATAATAAAAATAAGATTTTTCCTCGTCGAATTTGTGGCCCCAAAACCACTGTTCCGACTAGGCCCAAAATCGGGTTGTTACATGACTTGTGTATGGTATGGCTTTACTAGAATAGTGGAATTCATAACTCAATTAAAGAGTTAACGATATCCTCTCATTGGTATTGTGTGGATTTAAAAAATATGGAATGTGGCCTCGGGTTGCTTGTTTTCGAACGAGCAATTTATCACATCCATTTGTTGACAGTGGTCATATTAATCATTAAAAAGACACAATGGTGACAATGAGATAAAATAGAATTGTAATAAGTGAACGAATTTAAATCAAAGGAATCAAGGATATCATATGGGGGTAACATACACATGACGAGGTCATTGGACAAAGCAGTTGGATGAATTGCTTTTGTAAAGAGTATACAATAAGGAGGTTTTACTTCCTGTGGATTGACTTCATGATTAAGTAATTGCGAATTATCGAAACGATGCTTCTGGACATAATTGCAATTACTAGAGCCTAATTGTATATGTCTGATTTGTAACAGCCCGTTTTTAGTCAAATCGGAACAGTGGTTTCGGGACCACAAATCCGAGGTCAAAATATTTATTTTATTATTTTTTTAATTTTTACAGCATGATTGAGTGATTGTGTGAAAATTTCATTAAGAAATTTTATCTTTTGAATGGTCAATTTGATAAAAATGACTAAATCGCGTAAAGTGCAAAAGTAGTGTTCTTATAGCTAAAGGTGTCAAATGGCTATGGAACTTTAAAGTGAAGGTCCTTATCCCAAAAACATGTTAGTGGATGATAGTGGCTTGGTAATTTTGAAATTTGTAAGGTTTTTAAAGGTTAATTTTGGTAATTGATAATTAAAGATAAAATAAATAAAACAAATACAAATTTTGGTGCTTTCATCTTCATCTACCCGAAACTAAGGAAGGAAAAACACCATTTTTATTCTTTTAAAGGTTCGGCCATAGTATATTGAGCATATCAAGAAAAGAAGAATTCAGACTTAGATCGGGGAAAAAGCAAAGTAATTAAATAGTCGGTCCTTTCCGTCAATTCGTACACGAGGTAAGTTCGTATAATTGAATTTAAATGTGCATTTATTTAATTGATGGATGGAACTGAGATTGTATTTATCCTATTAGTTAAATTTGGAGATCCTAAATTAAATTTACGGTTTAAATAAGATGAGTTGTTGAATAAGACCTTAGTTGGGCTAAGGCAATCAGAAAATAAGACCATAACCGGGTTATGGCATGTGACTGTAAGACCACGGCAGGGCCATGGTAATATATGTGTAAGACCATAGTTGGACTATGGCATCAGAAAATCGATGTACTCGTACCGTAAGCATTCATAAGCCGGAGTGATTTGGTATGAGAATTGGTGAGAAATAGATACGTATCGATACAGGTATGTAAGGAAAACTGTTCAAATAACGAGTTAAAAGAGGTTAAGAACTTATGAGTTACTAGGTGGTTAAACCTTATGTTAACTCATTGATTGATACTTCAAATGCAATTTATGTTATCTATTTTGAAATGCTAATGAATGATGAGATTATTTCATATTTACATACGAACTTACTAAGCTTTATAGCTTACTTTGTTTATTTTTCTATGTTTTATAGTATTTCGAAGCTAGCTCAGATTCGGGGATCGTCAGGGACTTCATTGCACTATCGAACACATATTTTGGTACTTTTGAAGTTGTGTAAATATGGTATATGGCATGTATAGGCTTGAGTCATTTTGGTATGTTTGATGAAAATGTAATTAGGCCATTTGAGTTGGCTTGAGATGATGAATTTGATGATGTTTATAAATGAGCAAATGGTTCTATTTTTGAGTTTGGTAATTGACCTATATTGTGTGATTGAGGATGAATTTATAATGCTTAATGATATTAGGTAATTTTATTGCTATAAGGGTTGATAATTTGGGAAGCTATGTGCTTGTGAATTGGTTTATAATAATGTATGTATGGAATGGTTTAGTTAATTGAATTGTATATGTGAATTAGGTATGAAATTAGATGGCAAATTGTTACTTATTTGTGACTTGTATTGTTGATAATGAAATGGTATGATTTGAACATTGGTTGATGATATTTGGCTACTTATTTGTGTCTTGAAATGGAACTAATTGAACTTGTATAGGTATGTGCAAAATGGGTGGCAAAATGGCTTGGTAAATAGCCTATTTTTGTCCACACGGGCGTGTGTCTCAGCTGTGTGTGACACACGGTCACGTTACACGGTCGTGTGTCCCCTGGTGTGGAATTTGAAATCAAGTCAGTATGCTCCACACGGCCGTGTGTCCCCTGGTTTAGCACGGCCTAGCACACGGCCTGGCACACGGGCGTGTATGGCCATTTTTAGGGCACACGGGCTAGTCACATGGGCGTGTGTGTTGGCCGTGTGACCCAAGTCAGAGAGTTACTGTAACACCCCTAACTCGTACCCGTTACCGGAACAGGGTTTCGGAGCATTACTAAAACATTCAGAACATTTTTCTATTAAACTACGAAAATTTACTATTCATTTACCAAGATCATCCATAATGTTTCTTGATTGGGCCCTCAAGGCCCAATACAAACATTAGAAACGAGTCGGGACTTATTCGAAACCTCTAGAAATTTTTCGCAAAATTTCAAAATTTTTCCAAGGTACAGGACTCACACGCCCGTGTGATCCAAAGGACACGCCCGTGTGACCCTTAGACACGCCCGTGGCTCAAGCCGTGTCCAATTTAGGTTGCTCTCTGACTTATGCCCCATGGCCATGTCACACGCCCGTGTGCTAAGCCGTGTGGTTAATTAATTTAATTCGAATTAGGTGCAGGTTTCACACGGTCATGACACACGCCTGTGTTCAAGACCGTGTCACCCACACGACTAAGACACACGCCCGTGTGTTAAATTCTGGACATTCTATTTTGCAAATTTTAGAAATAGGGGACACACGGCCAGATCACATGCCCAAGTACTCAAGCCGTGTGTCACACACGGTCTAGACACACGCTCGTGTGTCTACCAGTGTGGATGAAATAAGGCCATTTCCTAACCCTATTTCTCACCCAAATTTAACCATTTTCCTGCACCAAAACTCACAAGTATAAACCAACCAAATCCAACCAATTTCCATCATCCAAATTGATACATTATTTCCTATATCATACGTTTAAACTTACCTTTACATTATCTCATATAATATACTTCATTAAAGTCTTATTTAACTTGCTTAACATGTAATAATTAACATATTATAAATTCATACCATACCAAAAACAACCATTTCTAGCCATTCCAATGGCTAGATTACAAGCCAACATTACAAATCATCATTTGGTCATATTAGCCTATACATGCTATTATACCAAAATATGATTAACATTTATACCAAAGTCAAGGAGTTGATAGTTTGATGATTGCTCCGACCGATCTCCAACCTTCATGAGCTTTGAGCACTATAAAACAGGAAAAATAAACCTAGTAAGCATTATATGCTTAGTAAGCTCGTATAACTAAAATTACACTTACCAATCATATATAACATTTAAAAACATGTAAAGCATATATCCATCAATTTGGCAAATTTGCCTAATCACAAACATTCAATCAACATGTTGGTCACAATATACCAAAATGCATAGATGAGCTCATCATGCCACATTCACATTCCATTTCATCTTTTCCATGTCACTTATTCACTGTTTCCGTTGAATTATCGAATTTCCGATGGATGTTTCCAGTACAATTTCGTTATCCGTCAATTCATATCCAGTAGTACCGTCTAGGTACACTCTTGAGCCACATATCATACAACAGAATTACCAGTCCAAGCTAAATTCTAGCTGTAGCACATATACTCTAAGGGTTTTGTCGGATTACCAGTCCAGGCTAAATCCTTGTATGACAAAGAATTCCCTATAGAGTTCAATCTGGATTACCAGTCCAGGCAAAATCCATATTGAAAACACATATGCTCGAGAGTCCATTTTATTTTTATAGGATTATGTAACACCCCTTACTCAGTTTTTACGCTGGAACCGAGCCTGAGGCGTTACCAAACTCGAACCACATGGTCGCTGCTTAGGCTTAACGTAATTACTCTCTTAAATCACCTCTACAACCCCATTCTCAACTTACAAGACCTCACTCATACACACGAGGGCTCTCGAGACTAATCCGCAACTTTAGCGATTATTAAATTTTTTTCTCTTTTATACAGGTCTTACACACCCGTGCAAGATTAGATACGCCCGTGCATAGGTACACACGCCCATGTCCCCGGATCGTGCCTAAAAACCCATCATTCTGCCAATTTGCCCACGGCCAAGGCACGCCCGTGCTTCCCAACCGTGGTCGACACTGACTAAATCCACACGGCCTGGACACGCCCGTGTAACATGGCCGTGGGGAATTTATAATTTTATGAGTAAGGTGCAGACTTCACACGGCCAGTGCACACGCCCAAGTGCTAACCGTGTGTCTCACACGGCCCAAACATACGGCCGTGTGATTAGCCCGTGGTTTAATCTGACTTGGGCCACTAATGTGCAGAGAACACACGGCTTAGACACATGCTCGTGTGTCTGTCCGTGTGGGCACTTAGAGGCTATCTACCAAGCCATTGCCACCTTAGAGTGCACACATACATACCTTCATTCAAAAACAATACAACTCCTAACCCTTTTGCAAGTCTAAAAACTCATCCAACATACACAATATTGAAATGAACACAATTCATGAATTTCATCTTCATTAAACAAAAGAGCTTGCCAAGAACTTGTCTAACTCATAGGGCCATTTACAAAATGACCTACATAGCCAACACTTTAACTAAAAATTACAACTTGACAAATACTTGAGTCCTATACATGCCATACTCAAAACAAGTCTAAAATTGTTATACCAAAGTGCTGTCGATAGTGTGAATTTCCGAGCTCCTACAGTCACGATCCTCAAGTTACCTTGGCAATACTACAAGGAAGAAGGGCAATGAAAAAGGGGTAAGCATAAAGCTTAGTAAGTTGCATGGAAATAAATAGCAATTCATAATACCCATAAAAATAATTCATTCATGGTATTATCTAACCATACACAAACTCAAGGCCTCTTGACATACTTACAATTGCCCTTATTTGGCACATACCGTGCCACACATCGTGACCATTCTTCGTGACTCATTCACGAGTACCTGTATTCACTAATTCACATGACTTAAATATCATTCACTTCTCTACTTCTAAAATTTCATCTACTTATCCCACCGCTCACAAGGGTTAGTCAGAGACATAAGTTTATGGCCATTACTATAAATATAAAGTCAATGCCACGTCCTCGAGGTGGTCTTACATGGAGCCTTCTCTAAGTACCAATGCCATGTCCCGGACGTGGTCTTATATGGGATTACTTCTAGGTGCCAATGCCATATCCCGGATATGGTCTTATATGGGATTATTCTTCGTGTACGATGCCATATCCCAGATATGGTCTTATACGATTTCCATGTTTATCACCGAAGCCATATCCCAGATATGGTCTTATACGGGATCTCAACTCGGTGCCGAGGCCATGTCCCCGACATGGTCTTATACGGGACCTTATTTGTTCCATATTTCAATGATAGCGTTTCTAAAATCAACATGGCCCAATTAGGACTCCAACATCTCATTCACATTAACTACTCAATTTAGTAATGCATTATGCTTTAATATAATTTCCAAGCATTTCTCAACATACTAATATGAATATTGTTTAAGTCACATACAACTTACCTCGCTTTCAAAATGAGCTAGTTTCTTCTGGTTCACCCAAGTCTTTGTTCTTTCCCCGCTCGAGGCGATTCTCGTCCCGCTCTTGCTCTATAATAGCAAATTAGCTCATTTTAATCACTACATTAATACAAGCATTTCAATAACCATGCTTAAGCAAAATTACCATTTTTCCCTTATACTTTGGCAAAATGACCATTTTACCCCTAGGGTCGGAAATCAATTCTAATCAAATTTCTACCTTTAATGAGCCTAGGTGAATATTTATTTCTCTTATGGCTATCATCAGAACCCAACATTCCACATGTTTACTAAAATTTCACAACCTTTACAAAAAGGTTCATTTAGGTGTTTTCATGGCAACAACCTTCACAAAAGTTGTTCATCTAACAACTAATACTCATTTTCCTCCATAAAAGTGCAGCAAATAACTTAAAAGCTCTCATGGCAAAACTCTAAACTCTTCACCATTTAACAAAATAATCCCCTCTTTAGAAAGCTTAAGCTTTAGGGGTTCTAAAAGTACAATTTTTATCAAGGAATAATCACTAGAACACTTACTTGTAAGGAAAAGAGTGTGCTAAAATTTGGAGCATTCAAAACCCCTATTTGGCTGCTAATTTTCGGTGGAAGATCCTTATTTTATTAATATTGGTCAAATAAGTCACCAACTATCACCAACTTTGACCAACAATGACCATCCTTGTCTCCCATCTAGTCTATGGCTGGCCAAGCACATATTGGGGGTCTAATTGCCCTTTAAAGACCTCCAATTAACATTCTAAGACTATTTGGCACCTTTATCTTATAGAATGGAACTTTCGCACTTTATACGATTTAGTCCTTTTTTGCGATTAAACACAACATCGCTAAAATTAAAGCATCAAAATTTTCATGTACCTATGCTATCATCTTCTAACTCATAATATATCATGAAAATAAATTTCTCGAATTCTCGGATTAGTGACCCCGAGATCACTATTCTGACTAGCCCCTAAATCGGGCTGTTACAATTCTCCCCCTTTAAGGATTTTCGTCCTCGAAAATCTTACTGGTGAAAAGACTGGGGTATTGGTTTCTCATCGATTCCTCGGACTCCCATGTAGCCTCTTCTATACCGTGCCTTTGCCATAAGACTTTTACTAGGGCTATACTTTTATTCCTTAACTGCTTGACTTCACGAGCCAAAATTCTAACTGGTTCTTCACCATATGTCAAATCCGGTTGTATCTCTACATCTGTCGGCTCTATAACATGTGAAGGGTCTGAACGGTATCGGCGCAACATAGACACATGAAAGACATCGTGAATCTTTTCCAGCTTAGGTGGCAAGGCTAACTGATAAGCTACCGGTCCTATCTTTTCGGTAACTTCATAAGGCCCAATAAAGCGTGGACTTAACTTGCCTTTTCGGCCAAATCTAAGGACTTTCCTCCAAGGTGATACATTCAAGAACACTTTATCACCAACTTTGAATTCTATTTCTTTCCTTTTAAATCCGAATAGAACTTCGTCTATCTCGAGGCGACTTTCAAACAATCCACGTATCACTTTTACTTTATCTTCGATTTCTTTAACCAAGTCAACCCCGTGTATCTGTTTCTCTCGAGTTCGACCAATACAAGGGCGTTCTCGACATTTACGCCCATACAATGCCTCATAAGGTGCCATCTTCAAACTTGATTGAAAGTCATTGTTGTAGGCAAATTCCACCAATGGTAAGTATTTCTCCCGATTACCATGGAATTCCAAAACACAACAACAAAACATGTCTTCTAGTATCCGAATTACCCTCTTTGACTGTCCCATCGCTTTGTGGATGAAAAGTCAGATCAAAACTCAATTTCGTGCCTAATGCTTCTTGTAACTTTTTCCAAAACCGTGACGAGAATCTCGGATCTCTATCTGAAATGATCGACAACGGTACACCATGAAGTCTTACTATCTCAGACATATACAAATCTGCCAATTTGTCGAGCGAATAGTCGACTCGTCATCGGTATAAAGTGGGTGACTTAGTGAGTCTATCAACCACTACCCATACGCATCTTTCTTCTTTGGAGTCAATGGTAAACCCGTCCACGAAGTCCATAGCAATACGGTCCCATTTCCATTCAGGAACCATAATGGGCTGAAGTAAACCCGAAGGTACTAGACGTTCAGCCTTCACTTGTTGACAAATTAGGCATTTCGATACGAACTTGGAAATATCTTTCTTCATACCGAGCCACCAGTACCATTTCCTCAAATCATGGTACATCTTCGTACTGCCTGGGTGTACATTCAAACGTCCGTTATGTGCTTCGTACAAAATTTTGCGGATAAGGTCATCATTCCTGGGTACACAGACTCGATCTCGAAATGTTAGACATCCATCAAGATTTACTCGAAAGTCTGTATCAACGCTCGACTCACATAAAACTCTCTTGGCTTGCAAACTGTTATCATTCTTCTGAGCTTCACAAATCTCCTGGAGAAACAATGGTTTAGCCCTCAACTCAGCTAAAACATAACCATCATCTAACAAGGTCATCTGAGTATTCATGGCTTTTAGTGCAAACAACGATTTTCTGCTCAAAGCGTCGACGACTACATTGGCTTTTCCCGGATGGTAGTCTATTACCAACTCATAATCTTTAATCAGCTCTAACCATCTTCGTTGCCTCAAATTTAATTCTTTTTGAGTCATCAAATATTTTAGGCTTTTGTAGTCAGTGAAAATCTGACACCTTTCACCATATAAATGATGTCTCCAAATTTTCAGCGCAAACACAATTGCGGCCAACTCTAAATCATGAGTCGGGTAGTTCTTCTCGTACGGTTTCAATTGTCTAAAGGCGCATGCAATCACTTTACCCTCTTGCATAAAAACACAACCCAACCCGTTCAAGGACGTATCACTATAAACTACAAATTATTTTCCTGGCTCTGGTTGCACCAAAATAGGAGCCTCAGTCAACAGTGTCTTTAGTTTCTCAAAACTCTATTGACACTTTTCCGTCCATTCGAACTTTAAATCTTTCTGCAAAAGTCTCGTCATCGGGGTAGCTATCATGGAAAACCCCTTGACAAAACGCCTATAACAACCTGCTAGGCCTAGAAAACTCCTCACTTCAGTTACGCTCCTCGGTGATTTCCATTCAATAATTGCCGAAATCTTACTCAGTTCAACTCTAATCCCTTCTCTAGAGACAATATGCCCCAAAAATCCCACTTCATTGAGCCAAAATTCACTCTTACTAAATTTGGCATACAATTGTTTTTCTCGCAGAACTTGTAGAACCATACTCAAATGCTCTGCATGCTCGTTCTCATCTCGAGAGTAAATCAGTATGTCATCGATAAAGATCACCACAAACCTATCCAAGTACGGTCGAAAAATGCGATTCATCAAATCCATGAAGATAGCAGGGGCGTTCGTTAGGCCAAAAGGCATGACCAAAAATTCATAATGCCCATATCTAGTCCTAAACGCGGTTTTCGACACATCAGAGTCCTTGACTTTCAACTGATAGTACCCTGACCTCAGGTCTATCTTAAAAAATACTGTAGCTCCTTTCAATTGATCAAATAGATCGTCGATCCTCGACAACGGGTATTTATTCTTCACTATCACCTTGTTGAGTTACCGATAGTCTATACATAGTCTCATGGAACCATCTTTCTTCTTCACAAATAGGACGGGTGCTCCCCACGGAGAAAAACTCAGCCTCACAAAACATTTATCCGTCAATTCTTACAACTGTGCTTTCAACTCTTTCAGTTCGGTTGGGGCCATTCTATAGGGAGCGATAGAAACAGGGGCAGTACCCGGAGCTAATTCAATCCCAAATTCAATTTCTCTATCCGGTGGTAGTCCAGGCAACTCTTCTGGGAAAACATCTAAGTACTCGCATACAATGGGTACTGACTCAACTTTCAATTTATTCTCTTTAGTGTTCAACACAAAGGCAAGATAAGCCTCATACCCCTTCCTTAGGTACTTCTGAGTTAACAGGGTCGATACCACTATCGGTGACCTATCAGGCTTATCTGATTCAGCACGAATAAAATTACCATTTTCATCTCTCAACTCGATATGCTTCTTCCTACAATTCACAATTACACTATGGGTAACTAGCCAATCCATCCCGAGAATGACATCAAATTCGTCAAACGGTAATAACATAAGATCGACCGGGAAACAATAACCCTTATTCATCAAAGGGCACCCTTTGCAAACTCTATCAACCAACACACACTTGCCTAGGGGATTAGACACTCTTATAACGAATTCGGTAGGTTCTATAGGCATGTTCATGCTAGAGACTAATTTCATGCATATGTATGAGTAAGTAGATCCCGGGTCAATTAAAGCTATAACACGAGTATTATGGAGAGAAAAGATACCCGTGATCACGTCGGGGGAAGATGCCTCATCACGAGCACGAATGGCATATGTCCTCACCGGTGCTCTGCCCTCAACTTTAGCAGCTTCCTCTCTGATTGGATTTTTGTTTCCCATCTCAATCCCCGGGTTTCTTAATGGTCTTCCCCTTGTGGTACTTCTTGATTTTGCATTCTGAGGCCTTCCTTTCTCGTCCACCTCGGGACAGTTTCTGATAAAATGGTCTAAGGACCCACATCTGAAACAAGCTTTCTTATTAGCTCTACACTCACCAGAATGGTGCCTGCCACATCGAGGGCACTCCGGTCTATTTGGTCGAACGTTGCCCACACTAGCAACTGATGTAGTGTGCCCTTTTGATATCGAGGGTCGCTTGCTTTTATTTCGGGTTGAAAACCCTCCAAGTGATCGATCGAGTAGTGAAATCCTCGATTTCTTGGATAAGGATAGGTGAGACTTGTTCAGTTGTCTCTTTCTCGAGTCACGAGACTCGTATTCGGCTCTTCTCTTCTCTTTAGCCAACTCTTCGGCTTTACAGGCCCTATCCACCAACACTACAAACTTCTTTAATTCAAGAACTCCCATGTATAGGCGGATATCTTCATTCAATCCGTCCTCGAACCTCTTACACATGATGGCTTCGGTAGACACGCACTCTCCTGCATACTTGCTAAGTCTGACAAGCTCTCGTTCATAGTCGGTCACTGACAGATGGCCTTGCTTCAACTCCAAGAACTCCTTTCTCTTGTGGTCGATTAACCTCTGGCTAATATACTTCTTCCGATATTCTTCTTGGAAGAATTCCCAACTAACTCTCTCCCTCGGTACCACTGACACCAAGGTGTTCCACCATCGGTAGTCTGAATCTCTCAGGAGAGACACTGCACATTTTAAGCACTCCTCAGGCGTGCAGGATAACTCATCGAATACCCGAATGGTATTCTCGAGCCAGAATTCTGCTTTCTCCAGGTCATCATCCTTATTTGCCCGAAATTCTTCGGCTCCTTGCTTCCGGATCTTATTCACTGGAGGCCTTTCTCTTCTCACCACCTCAACTACTTGAGGGGCTACAGGAGCGGGTTGAGGAATTGGTGGGGGCGGAGGGGGTTGAGCATTAGGGTTTGCTCGGGTATACTCGGTATACCAGTTGCTCATCATATGGAGAAAGGCTTCTCGAGCCCCTTCCCCCTGACTCAAAGTCTCAGGTCTACTATTAACTGGCACGGTCCCTTGAGCGGGAGCCGGTGCATTACTCGCAGCATCATCAGCTGCAGTTCGGTCTGGATCAGAATCCATCTACTATATAAAACACAAATTTATACATCAGGAGTCATCACACTATCATTACTCAGACACTCTTACATATGGCATGTATAGCTAGACTCATACTTACGCTACGTTAGTCCTAGAATCGACTAAACCGTAGCTTTGATACCACTAAATGTAACCCCCCTTACTCAGTTTCTATGCCAGAACTGAGCCCGAGGCATTACCGAACTCGAACCACATGGTCGCTGCTTAGGCTTAACGTAATTACTCTCTTAAATCACCTCTACAACCCTATTCTCGACTTATGAGACCTCACTTATACACACGAGGGCTCTCGAGACTAATCCAGAACTTTTGTGATTATTAAATTTTTTTCTCTTTTATACAGGTCTTACACGGCCGTGCAAGATTAGACACGCCCGTGCATAGGTACACACGCCCATGTCCCCGGACCGTGCCTAAAAATCCAGTATTCTGCCAATTTGCCCACGACCAAGGCACGCCTGTGCTTCCCAACCGTGGTCGACACTGACTAAATCCACACGGCCTGGACACGCCCGTGTAACATGGCCGTGGGGAATTTATAATTTTATGAGTAACGTGCAGACTTCACATGGCCAGTGCACACGCCCAAGTGCTAACCGTGTGTCACACACGGCCCAAACACACGGCCGTGTGATTAGCCCGTGGTTTAATCTGACTTGGGCCACTAATGTGCGTGGAACACACGGCTTAGACACACGCCTGCAGTGTGTGCGTAAGTGTGGCACTTAGAGGCTATCTACCAAGCCATTGCCACCTTAGAGTGCACACATACATACCTTCATTCAAAAACAATACAACTCCTAACCCTTTTGCAAGTCTAAAAACTCATCCAACATACACAATATTGAAATGAACACAAATCATGAATTTCATCTTCATTAAACAAAAGAGTTTGCCAAGAACTTGTCTAACTCATAGGGCCATTTACAAAATGACCTACATAGCCAACACTTTAACTAACAATTACAACTTGAAAAATACTTGAGTCCTATACATGCCATACTCAAAACAAGTCTAAAATTGTTATACCAAAGTGCTGTCGATAGTGTGAATTTTCGAGCTCCTGCAGTCACGATCCTCGAGTTACCTTGGCAATTCTACAAGGAAGAAGGGCAATGAAAAAGGGGTAAGCATAAAGCTTAGTAAGTTGCATGGAAATAAATAGTAATTCATAATACCCATAAAAATAATTCATTCACGGTATTATCTAACCATACACAAACTCAAGGCCTCTTGCCATACTTACTTACAATTGCCCTTATTTGGTACATACCGTGCCACACATCGCGACCATTCTTCATGACTCATTCACGAGTACCTGTATTCACTAATTCACATGACTTAAATATCATTCACTTCTCTACTTCTAAAATTTCATCTACTTATCCCACCACTCACAAGGGTTAGTCAGAGACATAAGTTTATAGCCATTACTATAAATATAAAGTCAATGCCACGTCCTCGAGGTGGTCTTACATGGAGTCTTCTCTAAGTACCAATGCCATGTCCCGGACGTGGTCTTATATGGGATTACTTCTAAGTGCCAATGCCATATCCCGGATATGGTCTTATATGGAATTATTCTTCGTGTACGATGCCATATCCCAGATATGGTCTTATACGATTTCCATGTTCATCACCGAAGCCATATCCCGGATATGGTCTTATACAGGATCTCAACTCGGTGCTGAGGCCATGTCCCGGACATGGTCTTATACGGGACCTTATTTGTTCCATATTTCAATGATAGCGTTTCTAAAATCAATATGGCCCAATTAGGACTCCAACATCTCATTCACATTAACTACTCAATTTAGTAATGCATTATGCTTTAATATAACTTCCAAGCATTTCTCAACATACTAATATGAATATTGTTTAAGTCACATACAACTTACCTCGTTTTCAAAATGAGCTAGTTTCTTCGATTCAGTCCAAGTCTTTGTTCTTTCCTCGTTCGAGGCGGATTCTCGTCTCCTCTTGCTCTATAATAGCAAATTAGCTCATTTTAATCACTACATTAATACAAGCATTTCAATAACCATGCTTAAGCAAAATTACCATTTTGCCATTATATTTTGGCAAAATGACCATTTTACCCCTAGGCTCGGAAATCAATTCTAATCAAATTTCTACCTTTAATGAGCCTAGGTGAATATTTATTTCTCTTATGGCTATCATCAGAACCCAACATTCCACATGTTTACTACAATTTCACAACCTTTACAAAAAGGTTCATTTAGGTGTTTTCATGGCAACAACCTTCACAAAAGTTGTTCATCCAACAACTAATACTCATTTTCCTCCATAAAAGTGCAGCAAATAACTTAAAAGCTCTCATGGAAAAACTCTAAACTCTTCACCATTTAACAAAATAATCCCCTCTTTAGAAAGCTTAAGCTTTAGGGGTTCCAAAAGTATAATTTTTATCAAGGAATAATCACTAGAACACTTACTTGCAAGGAGAAGAGTGTGCTAAAATTTGGAGCATTCAAAACCCCTATTTGGCTGCTAATTTTCGGTGGAAGATGAATAGAGAAAAAGATGATATCTTTTTCTCTCCTTATTTTATTAATATTGGTCAAATAAGTCACCAACTATCACCAACTTTGACAAACAATGTCCATCCTTGTCTCCCATCTAGTCTATGGCCGGCCAAGCACATATTGGGGGTCTAATTGCCCTTTAAAGACCTCCAATTAACATTCTAAGACTATTTGGCACCTTTATCTTATAGAATGGAACTTTCGTACTTTATGCGATTTAGTCCTTTTTCGCGATTAAACACAACATCGCTAAAATTAAAGCATCAAAAATTTCATGTACCTATGCTATCATGTTCTAACTCATAATATATCATGAAAATAAATTTCTCAAATTCTCGGATTAGTGACCCCGAGATACTATTCCGACTAGCCCCTAAATCGGGCTGTTACAGATTACCTATCCGGGCTAAATCCTTTCCATGATGAGATCAATAGATTACCCGTCTGGGCTAAATCTTTACTTTAACACATGCAGGATCTCATTCCACATCGGGAATCACCTATCCAATCGAAATTTGATAAACCTTAATTTATACATATTTTAACCCCATGCTTGGCTTATTTTTGGATGAAATTTTCATTAGATTTGATGAATTCGATGCTCCTAATCCCTTAATTTTATGTTTTACACTCAGGAGAGCTTAGGGAGTCGAAAAGAACAAGAAACGGGCCAAAAAGGGACAAAATGGGCCTACCTTAGAAACCAACACGGCCTGGGCTATCAAACACGGCCGTGTGTTACGAGTAGAACCGAACACGGCCTAGATCAACGTACACGGAAAGACCACACGACCGTGTGTGGCGAGCAGAAGCGAGCACGGCCCAAGATTATCGAACACGGGCGTGTCCCTGCCGTATCAAAGATTAATTCTATCCCGAAAAGGTTACTTGTGGGCAAATAAATACATTCCAAAGCCTATATAAACACCCTAGGGGGTGACCTAAAAGAGGACGCTGAATAGAACGTAGGAAATACTCGAAGACAGCCATCGAAAGCAGCTCGGAGGAAGGATCTCCATCAAGACTGAAGATCTCCCATCAAGTTCTTTAGAAGTTTTTGGGTTTTCCTATGTTTTGTTGTTTTCCTTATTTTGAGATGTTTCCTTCTATCAGTATGAACTAAATCCCTTAGATACCTAAGGGGATGAAACCTAAGACGGATCTTATTATTATTTTATTTATAAGATAAATATTTGTTCTTATTCTTAATTGTGAGTTCTTATTCTTGTTTTGATAATTCAGGTTATTGATTCAAGTCGAATGTGCTTATTCAAAGGAGCAAAAGTCCTGCTTAAGAGTAGACCAACACAATTAAGCGGAGTTGATTGCAACCCTAGAAATAGGGCTGACTAAAATCACGGGATTAGAGTCAAATCTAATAAGGGAATCCATAGATCGAGTTAATGCAACAATAGGGGTTTTAATTAGAAAGAGATTTCAATTAATCAACCTAGAGTCAGTTGTTTTTAGTCTTGAGAGACATATTAACATAAATCAGGGATTTCTACGGATTAAGTCAAGTGAATAAATCATATGAATAAAAAGTAATAAGTGAAGTCTAGGTGGATTCTTCCTTAGATATTGCCTCCATCACATAAGTTGTCTAAAAGTATTTTCCTAATTCATTCTTTGTCGTGTTTTAATTAATTAGTTTTAGTTTAAAAAGAAATCACTCCAATTTTTAGGCTAGATAATAAAAGGATAGTAATTACTAGTACTCTTGGTCCTTTTGGATACGATATTTCCGGTCTTACCATAACTATACTATTAAATGATAGGTGCGCTTGCCTTTATTATGGTCATAGTTAGTTAGAGACACATCAAGTTTTTGGCACCGTTGCCGGGGACTAAGATATTAGGAACGCTAAATTTTTATTACTTTAGCCATTTTATTTACTTTTATTTTCAATTTATTTTTTATTTCTATTCACTAATTTTTTCTTTGCTTCTGGCAGGAAATTTTAGTTTATGACTAGAAGGAACCCGTCAGTACCATTACTTTTTGACAGTGAGATTGAAAGTACAGCTCGCAGAAACCGAAGAGAAATAAGGCAAAGCCTACAATACATAGAAGAAGAGTAAGAAGATGAACCCAATACTACCGAAGAGATGACTGATAATAATCCGCTACCTCCCGTGGTTGCCGCGAATCCGGTGAATCAAAATCCTGCTCCTCGTACTATGTATGATTATGCTAAACCTAATTTAACAGGAACTGAATCAAGTATTGTTAGACCTGCTATTGCTGCAAATAATTTTGAACTGAAACCTAACACTATTCAGATGATTCAGCAATTTGTTCAGTTTGATGGTTTGCAGGATGAGGATCCAAACAATCACTTGGCAAACTTTCTGGAATTCTGTGACAATTTCAAAATTAATGGCAATTCTGATGATGCCATTCGCCTTCGGTTGTTTCCCTTTTCATTGAGGAACAAAGCTAAACAGTGGTTGAACTCGTTACCACGAGGATCAACCACTACATGGGAGCAAATAACCAAAAATTTTTTGTTAAAATATTTTTCGCCGGCTAAAACAGCTAAGTTGAGGAATGATATCTCTTCTTTTGTGCAGATGGATCTAGAAACACTTTACGATGCATGGGAGAGATACAAGGATCTACTAAGAAGGTGCCTTCACCATGGGTTACCATTATGGCTATAGGTTCAAATCTTTTACAACGGTGTGAACCCCTCAACTAGGCAGTTGATTGATGCATCCACCGGCGGTACACTAAACAATAAAACACCTGAGGCTGCTTACGAATTCATTGAAGAGATGTCACTGAATAACTATCAGTGGCAAGTTATGAGGACAAAGCCAACAAAAGCCGCCAGTGTTTTCAACCTCGACGCAGTGACCATGCTATCAAATCAGGTAGAACTGTTAAATAAAAAGATTGATGGTCTGTGTGGTTCGCAGGTTCATCCAGTGTTGCAATGCGACATGAATGGAGGAATGAGCAATACAGAAAATCTATTCTACAATTCTGGCATGGGGAATGAGCAGCTGAATTATATGGGTAATAACTCTAAACCTCCAAATAATCCTTACAATAATACATATAATCTAGGATAGAGGAACCACCCAAATTTCTCATGGGGTAATGAAGGGAATCAAAGACCGCAAATCCCTCCAGTTTTCCAACCACCCTATCAGCAAGAGAAGAAGCCGAACCTTGAAGATATGCTAGCAAAGTTTATTTCGGTGTCAGAGACTCATTTTTAGAATACCGAAACGGAGTTAAAAAATCACCAAACATTAATTCAAGGGCTTAAGAATCAAATTGGACAGCTGACCAAGTTAGTTTCCGAAAGGCAACCAGGTAGTTTACCTAGTAATACCGAACCTAAACCAAAAGAGCATGTGAAGGCAGTAACACTAAGGAATGGGAAGGTATTGGTTGAGTTTGAAAAGAAGATACCACAAGAAACTGATAAGGAAAAGGGTGAGGAAGTAAACGAGAATGTAACACCGGTACTTAAAGAGTATAAACCACCGATCCCCTATCCGGTAAAGTTAAAAAAGATTGAATAGACGCACAATATGGTAAATTTATTGAACTTTTTAAACAATTACATATTAACTTACCTTTTGTTGAAGCTATTTCGCAGATGCCGACATACGCAAAATTCCTAAAAGAGCTTTTAACGAATAAAATGAAGTTTGAAGAGCTATCAACCGTAGAGCTTAACGAGGAATGTTCAGCTATTCTCTAAAATAAGCTACCAACCAAATTGAAAGATCTAAGAAGTTTCACTATTCCCTGTTTAATTGGTAGTTTAAATATTGAGAAAGCATTAGCTGATTTAGGTGCCAGTATTAATTTAATGCCTTATAAAATGTTCAAGAAGCTTGGTCTTAGGGAACCAAAACCCACTAGGATGAGTATATCTATTAAATATCCTAGGGGAATTATTAAAGATGTTTTGGTAAAGGTTGATAAATTCATATTCCCTGTTGATTTTGTTGTGCTTGACATGGATGAGGACGTTGAGGTACCTTTAATTTTAGGACGTCCATTTTTAGCCACTGCTAGGGCTGTTATTGATGTAGGTGATGGTAAACTTGTGCTCAGGATAGGTGACGAGGAAATTATTTTTAAAATTTATGATGCTATGCGATACTCTACAGAGCAAGATGATTCCTGTTATTTTATTGATGTTATTGATCATTCTATTCAAGATTCTTTTTAGGAAATCATACATAAAGACACGTTGGAACTGTGTCTTGCCCAAGGAGAGGAGGCCGATGATGATACCAATGAGATTGGGGAGGTAAAAATTTCTTCCCCAAGACAAAAGAAGTATGAGGGCATTGAAATAAACGACGAACTAAAACAAAAACCCTCTATTGAAGAGCCCCCCAAATTGGAATTGAAGCAGTTACCAAATCACTTAGAGTATGCATTCCTCAGAGATAATTCTACACTACCGGTAATTATTTTTTCAGAATTAGAACCCAATGAGAAAGACGAGTTAATACAGGTACTAAAGGAGCATAAAAGAGCCATAGCTTGGAAAATTTCTGGCATTAAAGGGATAAGCCCATCGTTTTGCACCCACAAAATTTTAATGGAAGGTGAATATAAACCATGTGTGCAACCTCAAAGACGATTAAATCCCAACATGAAGGAAGTTGTTAAAGTTGAGGTAATTAACTTCTAGATGCTGGAATTATTTATCCTATTTCTGATAGTACTTGGGTAAGCCCTATGTAGGTTGTTCCAAAAAAGGAGGCATGACTGTTATAGCCAACGAGAAGAATGAATTGATTCCAACAAGGACAGTCACAGGTTGGAGAGTTTGCATTGATTATAGGAAATTAAACGATGCCACGAGAAAAGATCACTTCCCCTTACCATTCATTGATCAGATGTTAGAAAGATTATCTGGGCATATGTACTATTGCTTCTTGGACGGACTCTCTGGCTACTTCCAAATCCCAATAGCTCCTGAAGATCAAGAAAAGACAACATTTACATGTCCATATGGTACATTTGCTTATCGTAGAATGCCTTTTGGATTATGTAATGCTCCTGTTACTTTTCAATGATGCATGCTAGCCATCTTTGATGAACTTGTGGAAGATATTATGGAGGTATTTATGGATGACTTTTCAGTATTTGGTAATTCTTTCCACCTTTTCCTTAAAAATTTAAAAAGAGTTCTAATGAGATGTAAGGAAACGAACCTTGTGCTTAATTGGGAAAAGTGTCACTTTATGGTTCGAGAAGGGATTGTGTTAGGTCATAAAATTTCTAGTAAAGGGATTGAGGTTGATAAAGCAAAAATTAAAACCATAGAAAAATTACCTCCTCCTAGTTCAGTTAAGGCTATTAGAAGTTTTTTAAGACACGCTGGATTTTATAGAAGATTTATTAAGGATTTGTCTAAAATCGCTAAGCCTTTAACTAAATTACTAGAAAAAGATGTTCCTTTCAATTTTGATCAGGAATGTTTAGATGCATTTAATACCCTTAAAAATAAATTAATAAATGCTCCGATTATAATTGCACCTGATTGGAATTTACCCTTTGAACTAATGTGTGATGCGAGTGATTTTGCAGTAGGTGCAGTTTTGGGATAGAGAAGAGACAAGCATTTTCAGCCAATTTATTACGCTAGCAAAACATTGACGGCCGCACAAGAAAATTACACCACCATAGAAAAAGAGTTGCTAGCTGTGGTTTTTGCATTTGATAAATTTAGACAGTATTTGATATTATCTAAAGTTGTCGTTTACACTGACCATTCAGCTCTTCGTTATCTTTTAACTAAATCTGATGCAAAACCTCGACTCATAAGATGGATTTTATCTTACAGGAATTTGATTTGAAAATTCATGATAAGAAAGGAGCTGAAAATCTTGCGGCAGACCATCTTTCTAGGCTTGAAAATCCACATATCAAAGAACTCGATGAGAGTGAGATAAATGACTCTTTTCCTGAAGAACAACTCTTTTCCATTTCCGACTCTGAGGTACCTTGGTTTGCAGATATTGCGAATTACTTAGCTGCTAACATCCTGCCACAATGGTTAACACATCATCAAAAGAAGCGATTCTTTACTGATGCGAAAAACTATTTTTGGGAGGACCCTTTTCTTTTTCGTATATGTGCAAATCAAGTAATTCAGAGATGTGTACAAAGGCAGAAGCAAGCAAAATCATAGAACATTGCCATTCAGGACCAACAGGAGGACATTACAGTGGGACTAGGACAGCACATAAAACACTCAAATCAGGTTTTTATTGGCCCACTCTGTTCAAGGACGCTAACAGGTATGTTATTTCGTGTGATAGATGTCAGAGAACAGGTAATATCTCTAAACGCGATGAAATACCTCAAACGTTTATGCTATCATGTGAAATATTTGATGTATGGGGTATTGATTTTATGGGTCCATTCCCTAGCTCATTTGGGAATAAATACATCTTAGTAGAAGTTGATTATATGTCAAAATGGGTGGAAGCTCAAGCTTTACCCACTAATGATGCTAGAGTGGTAGTGAGATTTCTTAAGAAACTCTTCTCTCGATTTGGAACACCTAGAGCAATTATTAGTGATAGGGGTACTCATTTTTGTAATACTCAATTTGATAAAGTCTTAAAGAAATATGGAGTACACCACAGAACAGCTACCCCTTATCACCCTCAAACCAGTGGACAAGTTGAAGTAGCAAATCGAGAGCTTCAGCGTAATCTAGAGAAAACCGTAGAATCAAACAGGAAAGATTGGGCATTAAAAGTAGACGATGCTTTATGGGCCTATAGAACCGCCATTAAAACTCCCATAGGAACATCCCCGTACAGACTTGTCTACGGAAAGAGTTGTCATCTACCATTTGAATTAGAACACAAATCATTTTGGGCTATAAAATTCTTAAATTATGATCTTAAACTTGTAGGTGAGAAAAGAATGATGCAGTTGAACGAGCTAGATGAATGGCGAGCTAATGCCTACGAGAACTTACATTTATATAAGGAAGCAACAAAGCGATGCCATGATGCTCGTTTGAAGCAACCGAAGCAATTCGAAGTGGGAAATCTTGTTCTACTATACAATTCGAAGCTCAAACTGTTTCCTGGAAAGCTAAAATCAAGATGGTCAGGTCCATTCGTAATCAAAACCAATTTTCCCTATGGCACAATTGAGGTAACTCATCCGACTTATGGCACATTCAAAGTAAACGGTCAACGACTTAAAATATATAATGGTAAAGATTTTAGGGATATGAGAGAAGAGCTTTAGCTCTGTGAACCTTCATATAGAGATGAAAACAGGGTAAGTCTAGCTTAAGACTTTAAACGAGCGCTTCTCGGGAGGCAACCCGAGCACTAACCTCACTAACATCCATATTTTTTTTATTTTTAGCATCTAACTAAGAACTAACCAAATTAATAGGCGTAGGATTTTCCACCCACACGGCCTAGCACACGGGCGTGGCCGTGGCCGTGCGAACACCACGGGAAGAGACATCAGCGTGGCGAAGACCGTGCGGGCCAAGGAAGAAAACTTTCCCCCAACACATGGGCTATGATAAACACCACGACTGTGCGATGCGGCCGTGGTTGAAACTGACTTGAAAACACAGGCTGCGATAAAGTGCCACGGCCGTGCGATGCAGTCGTGGTCGATACTGAGTAAATGACACGGGCGTGCGACACGCTCGTACCCAGAAGCCGTGGTTGAAACTGAAAGAATCACACGGGCGTGGGCGAAATGAACGAAGCATCACACGGCCGTGCAATTTGGCCGTGTAACGTAACACTCCCAGGGAACACGGCCGTGGTCCAAGATTCAGACGCACCCTAATTCAAAATTTTTGAAACACACGGGTTGAATAAAGGGTACACGGGTGTGGCCCCTGACCGTGTGCCCTAATCCCTATTTAAAGCACCCCACTGCTCATCTTCCCAAAAATTTTCCCTCAAAACCCCAGCCGCTCTTCCCCAAACAACCCCTCTTTATTCCCCATTCCGGCCACCGTCGACCCTTCTTCCTCCTCCCTTCACTTCCCCCTCCTCTTCCCCTCATTTTTCTCCTTTCCCCATTCTCTTCCACGCACACTAGCACCCAGTCCACGCCCGTGTCTGACACCATGCCCGTGCGCCACCGCCACGTCCGTGCCACAGCATCAACACCCCCATCGGTTCTTCTTTCTCCGCCATTGCTACTCATTTCATTCATTTTTATCTATTTATTTGATCTTATTCTCTGCTCTTACTATTGTTCTTATCATGATGTCTATTTCTAATTTCTTAGTTTATAGTCTAGTTTATTTAGTCTGAGTCTATTACTAAATTCAGTCATTACTATTTCTTAATGATTTTTAGCATTACTTAACAAATATATTACTATAGGAATACATTATTTAGGATACTAGGAACGAACAATTGTTTGGCTGGCAATAATATTTGATTTATGGAAACTTATTATTTTTTAGGTATGTAATGACTCCCCCACGTGGGAAAAAGACCACCGTCCCCGCTTCGAAAAAACGGAAGAGACCCGGTGCGACTTCCTCGCGTGCCTCTACCAAAGTGCGCCATCTATTCCTACAGTTCCCTCCGGGACCCTAGGAGGACCTCTTTCAGATACTTCGCGCGCGACCCCTCGGCGTGGGGAGGTGCATTGATTGGGCCGCTTTGGAGTAGGTCCAACTAGCCGACGCCGTCCTGGCCATCCTGACTATCGACCCATGGGGGCACTTCTTCGAGATTGTCGAGCCGAGATATCTAGAGCTCACTCTGGAGGTCTGTTCTACCTTCCACCTTCAGACGGTGATGACCAATTTTGACGACCCCGGAACAGTCCAATTCTGTCTCGGAGGCCTCGTAGGTGAGCTGAGTGTCCCACAGTTCGGGGCCGCTTTGGAACTCTACACTGAAGAGTTCATGGAGGATGATGATTTCGAGGACCTCCACCGCCACATCCACTACTCTCCTTCATCTTGCTGGAATGACTTAGCTCCCTCATCGGCCACGTCCGACCCCAGTCGCTCCAAGACGACAGCTCTCACCCCATCATTGAGGTACTTACACGCCATCCTAGCTCATACTTTGACGGGTAGGTGAGAGAGCACCAGCGTCATCAACACTCACGACGCCTACTCTTTATGGTGCATGGCGAACGGCCACATCTTCGACTTAGCTTTCTTCATCGCTCGCGCCATTCAACATCAGACGGAGCAGCATAGGAGAGGAGTTATCTCCATGGGTCCCTACATCACGTGCCTGGCTCGATATTTTGGGCTCCTTAACACCACCGATCAATCCTCGTCACTCACACTTATAGGACAGATGTCCCCATAGGACATCCAGACGATGCTTCACAAGAGGATGATTGAGCGCCGCCGTGGGTTTGATTCTCTTCAGTATCGTCTTTCACAAGCCACAGAGCAGGTCGACCCAGAGGACATTACTGATGATGCCCCCCATATCATGAGGAGCCATCTTCGGCGCCACACCCCACTCGCCGACCAGTTCATGCGGCTGCTTCACTTTCTGACATCTCTAAACGCCTCACTCAGTTCGAGCAATACTGTACTCAGCAATTTAATGAAAGCGCTTAACGATTCGACGGCATCGAGGCGACACTGCAATAGATTTGTCAGCATTTTCACATCTCGCCGCGACCCCCACCTCGTGACGCATCTGACGATGAGGACCTTTGAGTCTGTTTATTTTATTTTTATCTTTATTTTTATTTTCCTTTTATTTTTATTTTTCTAGTCTATTTCCCTTTATGTTTCGTATTATAATTCCAAAAGACTTATCTTTTATATTTTGAACTTTATTTTAGTTTTTATAATTATTCCTAATCGAGTAATCCCTTAACCTTCTTCCACAGTTGTGTTTATTTTCTTAATAGTTACTCAGAATTATGCACTTCACTTTGTTATATCTACAATTCCGCGTCAACTATTCTATGGATTTAATCCAAAATTCAGGAAGTTTCACTTCTCTCCCTCTCTTATGATATTCTCATTATATTGTCATTATCTATTTTGGTACATTGAGGAAAATGTACATCTTAAGTGTGGGGAGGTTATTTAATTGATTATCAGAAAATCCCTGAATTATGCCTTGTTCTTAAGTAAATGTTCTTATATTACTATTAGAATGAAATTTCTATTGATTTATGATTTTTATTGACATGTTTTGGATTAAGTCACAGGTAATTGTGCATCGATGGTTTAAACTTTAAGATATTAGAGAATCAAGCATGATAAGTCTATTTTCATAATAAAAAATATTATTAGGTTGGTTCCCTAAATTTAAATATTACTTTGAAGTTAGAAATTTGCAAGGTTGACATCAAAAACCATAATTTTTGTGAGATTTTTGAGCCTTTTAGAGCATATATCTTTTCTTGCTCACTTTATTGATTATGAGTGTGTCAATATTGATTTGTTATTCTAGAACTTGCTTCGATTATACATGTCGAGACCACATTTTTGATTTGATATACTGAGATGATAAAGGCACCTAGGTTTTAACCCACTTATTCCACTAAAAACCCTACCTTCATAATTAACCCCTAGTGAACCCCTTTGATCCTAATCAACCGTTTCTTGATATACCACTAATATTAAACCAAAACCCAGTTATTTGATTTGTTGTCCTCATTTTCCTTGACTCCCCTTTTGTCAAGATTTGATTTGATCAGTTGCCTAACTACATTTTTTATTTCAGTGGTTAAATTCACCTTATATCATATACTTGTTCTTATTCTTAATAATTAAAAAAAAGTTGAAAATTTATTCATTATTAGTGCTTTGCTATTTGAGCTTAAGCAGTTAATTTTACATTTTGAGAAGAAGCTCGTGTTATTAGTGATAAGTTTTCAAATGATGTAATTATTCAGTATTAGTCCAATTTTTCTAGTTAGGTAAATTGTCAATTCAATCTCGATTCTAACCCTCTAATTTAGCCTTTATCCACACCTGTAACCCAAGCCCCATTACAACCCTTTTTAAGACCTTTTGATTTGTTTATCATCTCATTTTATAGTGGTGGAGATTTGATTTTCATGCAAGCCTATGGGATTAACTTTTCATTTTTGACTTTTGAGTGCTTAAATTGGACCTTAAACACTTTGAGTGATTTGAGTGAATCTTTAGTGAGGATGTCAATTCTTGTCAATTTTGAATTAAAGGTGATTATTTAAGTAAGGGGAAACACCTATGTCTTCGTGCTATAAAAATTTTGACTTGGATTGTTTGAATCTTTAGAACTCTTTTAGTTGAATTATCAATGTATAAATTATCTATGAATTATGATGAGACATTATGGGTGAGAATAATGAATTGAGGAAGTTAATTTTAATTGTGAGTTGAGGATTTTGCTTGAGGACAAGCAAACGCTTAAGTGTGGGGATATTTGATAAACCTTAATTTATACATATTTTAAACCCATGCTTGGCTTATTTTTGGATGAAATTTTCATTAGATTTGATGAATTCGATGCTCCTAATCCATTAATTTCATGTTTTACACTCAGGAGAGCTTAGGGAGTCGAAAAGAACGAGAAACGGGCCAAAAAGGGACAAAATCGGCCTACCTTAGAAACCAACACGGCCTGGGCTATCAAACACAGCCTTGTGTTACGAGCAAAATCAAATACGGCCTGGATCAACGTACACGGGAAGACCACACGGCCGTGTGTGGCGAGTAGAAGCGAGCACGGCCCAAGACTATCGAACACGGGCATGTCCCTGCCGTATCAAAGATTAATTCTATCTGAAAAAGGTTACTTGTGGGCAAAGAAAGACGGTCCAAAGCCTATATAAACACCCTAGGGGGTGACCTAAAAGAGGACACTGAATAGAACGCAGGAACTACTCGAAGACAGCCATCGGAAGCAGCTCGGAGGAAGGATCTCCATCAAGACTGAAGATCTCCCATCAAGTTCTTTAGAAGTTTTTGGGTTTTCCTATGTTTTGTTGTTTTCCTTATTTTGAGATGTTTCCTTCTATCAGTATGAACTAAATCCCTTAGATACCTAAGGGGATGAAACCTAAGACGGATCTTATTATTATTTGATTTATAAGATAAATACTTGTTCTTATTCTTAATTATGAGTTCTTATTCTAGTTTTGATAATTCAAAGTTATTGATTCAAGTCGAATGTGCTTATTCAAAGGAGCAAAAGTCCTGCTTTAAGAGTAGATCAACACAATTAAGCGGAGTTGATTGCAACCCTAGAAATAGGCGACGAAAATCACGGATTAGAGTCAAATCTAATAAGGGAATCTATAGATCGAGTTAATGCGACAATAGGGGTTTTAATTAGAAAGAGATTTTAATTAATCAACCTAGAGTCAGTTGTTTTTAGTCTTGAGAGAGATATTAACATAAATCAGGGATTTCTACGGATTAAGTCAAGTGAATAAATCATATGAATCAAAAGTAATAAGTAAAGTCTAGGTGGATTCTTCTTTAGGTATTGCCTCCATCACATAAGTTGTCTAAAAGTATTTTCCTAATTCATTCTTTGTCGTGTTTTAATTAATTAGTTTTAGTTTAAAAAGAAATCACTCCAATTTTTAGGCTAGATAATAAAATGATGGTAATTACTAGTACTCTTGGTCCTTGTAGATACGATATTTCCTGTCTTACCATAACTATACTATTAAACGATAGGTGCGCTTGCCTTTATTGTGGTCATAGTTAGTTAGAGACACATCAGAATTCAATATTCAAACTAATTTTAACCTTTTTCAATCATTTTCCATCATATACATATTTCATGCTTCATGTACATATAATTCATATATTGTGTTTCATACAACTCAATAATCAAATCAACATATATTCATGCTTATTTAAGTTATACGAACTTACCTTGATAATTGTTCGTATCTACTAATCCGAAACTTTTCCTTTTCCTCGATCTTTCTCTTTTTCTGGTATTTCAGGATCTATATAAATGAATTTAATCATCAATTCCATACATTTAACATTCAATTGAACCCATTTCATATTCTAGGCAAAAATACCATTTTGCCCCTAAACTTTTAATTAATTCCAATTTCGTCCCTAGGCTCAGAAATTGAAATTCATGCAAGTTAATCCTTATTCCAAGCCTAACCAAAATTATAATACAACTTTTACAGCACACATGTTTAATAAAATTCAGAATTTTTCCATGAATTTCATCACTTTTAAATTTAGTCCTTAAATATGTTTCCATCAAAAATCACTTTGTAAAAGTTGCTTATCTATCAACAACCTTTCGTTTTCTACCATGAACTTTTAAATTTCAGCATATTCATCCATGGAAAATTTTCTATACTTTGATTTCTTTTCAAATTAACCCCCCAAATAGAGAAATTAAGCTTTCCCGATCTCAAAAATATAAAAATTACTAAAAACGGGACATAGGATCTTACCAATTTATGCTTGGAAAGCTTGTTTTTCTCTCCTAAGGTTTCCATGGATTTTTGGTTGAAGAAGATGATATAAAATGATGATATTTCTATTTAATTAATTTACCATCTTTAATTTTCCTCATTTCCAATTTAGTCCTTAACCTTTTTCAACTTTCCATGGATTATTCAATAAAAATATCTACATAGTTTTTATCAATGGTCTAATTACCATATAAGGACCTCACATTGTAAATTCCATAGCTATTTGATCCTTATAGCTAATAGAATTCAACTTTGACATTTTATACAATTTAGTCCTTTTTGTAATTAGACACGTAATCAATAAAATTTTTCTATAAAAATTTTCATGCAATCTTTCTAACATATTACCAACCATTTCATGAAATTTAAATAAATTTTATTTTTTTCAGACTCAGATTTTTGGTTACGAAAACACTATTCTGACTTCACTGAAATTGGGCTGTTACAATTACACGGGGTCAGGCACGGGCTGGGACACAGCCATGTGTTTCCTTTTCAAATGTTCACACGGCATGTGACACGGGTGTGTCTGGTGGCCGTGTGTCTCACGGACGTGTGTCCCCTGTTTTTGAGAAAAAATTCATTGTGTTCTAAAAGTTTACAATCTTATCGGTTTAGTCCTGAACCACTCCCAATGCATGTTTAGGGCCTCGTAGGCTTGTAATAGGGACCATGTGATTGAAATTGATTGATGACTGCTTGAAATGTGAAAATTTATGTAGAGTTGAATGTTTAATTGTTTATAAGTTCAGTGATACTCCGTAACCCTATTCGTGCGTTGAATACGGGTGAGGGGTGTTACATTTATTGGTATCAGAGCTACGGTTTAGTCGATTCTAGGACTAACGTAGTGTGTGTGAGAGTCTAGATATACATACCATATATAACTTTTGATAGTGTGACGATTCCTGACATTATAAACTATGGTTTCGTATAGTAATAGATCCCGAACGAGCTGTAGCAAATGATGTTGAGAGTAATGCGCCAACTCCCGCTCAAAGGACAGCGCCTTCTGAATCTAGACCCGTGTCGACTAGTCACGGAGGTGAGGCTAAAGAAGCCTTTTTCCAAATGATGAACGAGTGGTTCACTCAATATGTCCGGACAAATCCGGCTGCTCAACAACCTCCGCCCCCATCAATTCCTCAAGTTATTGTTCCTATACGAATGAACAAGCTGCCAGTTGATAAAATTTGTAAGCATGGGGCTGAAGAGTTCAGGGCTACAGTTGATGATGATCCTGAGAGAGCTGAATTCTGGCCTGAAAATACAATCAGAGTATTTGATGAGTTGTCGTGTACACCTGAAAAGTGCATTAAATGTGCTGTATCCTTGTTGAGAGACACTGCATATCAATGGTGGAATACTTCGACATCGATGGTACCGGAAGAACTAGTTACGTGGGATTTCTTTCAATCTGAGTTCAGAAATAAATATATCAGCCAGAGGTTCATTGATCAGAAAAGCAAAGAGTATCTAGAATTAAAACAGGGTCGTATGTCCGTGATAGAATATGAACGAGAATTCGTGAGGCTCAGTAAATATGCCCAAGAATGCATTTCAACGAAAACTATTATGTGCAAAAGATTTGAAGACAGATTGAACGAAGATATCAGATTGCTAGTCGGAATTCTAGAGTTGAAAGAGTTTGTGGTACTCGTCGATCGTGCTTGCAAAGCTAAAGAACTGGGCAAAGAAAAGAGAAAGGCTAATTCTAAAGCTAGAGATTCGAGCAAGAGATTGATGAATAAACCCTATCACTCTTTATCCATGAAATCACGAGATGTTTGTAGTCGATCAAATGCATCGATGGAGTATTCTAATAGAGATCGTGAGAAGCAATTTGCGAGTTCAAAAACTCCAGCTATGTCAATGGTAAGTGTGGGTAATGCTAAACCGAATAAACCTGAATGTGAACGATGTGGAAAACAAAATTTTGGAGAGTGTAGAATGAATGAAAAAGCTTATTTTAGATGTGGTTCGTATGAGCATTTCATTCGAGATTGTCCTGAGTTAGATGAGAAAGATAAATCTTAGAATGTAAGATCAAACAACACGACTTTGAGAGGGAGACCACCCCGTAATGTTGGAAATGTGAGTGGTAGTAGAGGTGCAACACGAGATACTGCTGTGAGATTCGAGGCTAGAGCACCTGGCAGAACCTATGCTTTTTGCGCTCGCGAAGAAGCGTCATCCCCAGATGTTATTACCAGTACATTCTCTCTTTATGAAACTGATATAGTTGCATTGATAGACCCCGGATCAACTCATTCATATATATATATGTGTGAATTTAGTGTCGAGTAAGAATTTACTTGTTGATTCTACTGAGTTTGTTATAAAAGTGTCGAACCCCTTAGGCAAATATGTCCTGGTTGACAAAGTTTGCAAGAATTATCCGTTAATGACTCGGGGTTACTGTTTTCTGGCTGACTTGATACTTTTACCATTTGATGAGTTTGATGTGATTCTGGTTATGGATTGGTTGACTTTGCATGATCCTGTTGTAAATTGTAAAAGAAAGACTATCGAATTGAGATGTCAGAATAATAAAATCATTCAAATTGAATCTGAAGAACCAAGTGGATTGCCTATAGTAATTTCGTCGATGTCGGCTCAGAGATATGTGAGAAAGGGATGCGACACGTATCTTGCATATGTACTTGATACAAAAGTGTCAGAATCAAAGATTGGATTAGTACCAGTTGTTTGCGAGTATCCAGATATGTTTCTAGAAGAGTTACCGGATTTGCCACCAATCCAAGAGGTTGAATTTGCTATTGATTTTGTACCGAGAACTTCACCGATATCTATAGCTCCGTATAGAATGGGTCCGACAGAGTTGAAAGAGTTGAAAGCTCAGCTGCAAGAATTAACAGATAGAGGTTTTGCACGACCGAGTTTTTTGCCCTGAGGTGCGCCAGTATTGTTTGTTAAGAAGGAAGACGGGTCAATGAGAATGTGTATTGACTATCGTTAGCTCAATAAGTTTACGATCAAGAATAAGTATCTGTTGCCAAGAATAGATGATTTGTTTGATCAATTGAAAGGTGCAACAATGTTTTCAAAGATTGATTTGAGATCTGGTTATTATCAGTTGCGAGTTAAAGACTTAGATGTGCCGAAAACTGCATTCCAGAACGAGGTACGGACACTATGAATTCCTTGTTATGCCTTTTGGACTAACTAATTCTCCTGCCATTTTTATGGATTTGATGAATCGGATTTTCAGGCCGTACTTAGACAGATTCGTTGTTGTGTTTATTGACGACATTTTGATCTATTCATGAGATGAGCTTGAGCACGCCGTGCATTTGAGAATAGTGTTACAAACCTTGAAAGACAAGCAATTGTTTGCAAACTTCAGTAAATGTGAGTTTTGGCTCTGAGAGGTTGGATTTCTGGGGCATATCGTTTCAGCCGAAGGTATTAGAGTTGACCCGAACAAGATTTCTGCAATTATAAATTGGAAACCTCCGAGAAATGTATCTGAAGTCCGAAGTTTTCTTGGATTAGCTGGTTATTATCAATGTTTTGTGAAAGGATTCTCTATGATTGAAACACCACTAACTCGATTACTTCAGAAAGATGTAAAGTTCGAATGGTCTGAAAAGTGTCAGTAGAGTTTCGAACGGTTGAAAGCATTATTGACAGAGGCACCAGTTTTAGTACAGCCTGAGTCAGGTAAAGAATTCGTAGTTTACAGTGATGCGTCGTTGAACGGTCTGGGTTGTGTATTGATGCAGGAAGGAAAAGTAATAGCTTATGCTTCTAGACAGTTGAAATCGCATGAAAAGAATTATTTGATGCACGATTTAGAGTTGGCTGCGATTGTGTTCGCATTAAAGATTTGGCGACATAACTTGTTTGGTGAGAAATGCCACATCTATATAGATCACAAGAGCTTAAAATATGTAATGACTCCAAAAGACTTGAATTTGCGACAACGAAGATGGCTTGAATTACTGAAAGACTATTAGCTAATAATTTACTATCATCTCGGAAAAGCGAATGTAGTTGCTGACGCTCTAAGCAGAAAGTCATTATTTCCTTTGCGTGCGATGAATACATAGTTAACTTTGTCTGATGACGGTTCGATTGTAGCTGAGTTGAAAGCGAGACCGTTATTTCTTCAACAAATCTTTAAAGCCCAAAAATACGATAATGAATTACAAGTTAAACGAGTTCAGTGTGAGTCGACTTCTGATTCGGAGTTTCAAATTGGATCTGATGATTATTTGACGTTTCGAGGTAGAATCTGTATACCGAGAAATCCTGAGCTTATTCAGAAGATTTTAAATGAAGCACACAGTGATTGTTTATCTGTACATCCAGGAAGCACTAAAATGTACAACGACTTGAAACAGATATATTGGTGGTCGGGTATGAAGCGAGACATTTCAGAATTTGTATCGAGATGTTTAGTTTACCAACAAGTTAAAGCCGAACATCAAGTACCGTCAGGACTACTTCAACCAGTAATGATACCAGAGTGGAAATGGGACAGAGTGACTATGGATTTCGTATCGGGATTGTCTTTTTCTCTGAAAAAGAAAGATGCTATTTGGGTTGTTGTTAATCGATTAACAAAATCAACACATTTCATCCCGGTACATACTGACTTTTCACTTAATAAATTGGCTGAGTTGTATATTTCTGAATTCATTAGATTGCACGGAGTGCCAGTTTCAACTATTTCAGATAGAGATCCGAGATTTACGTCGCGGTTTTGGAAGAAATTGCAAGAAGCTCTGGGTACGAAGTTGAATTTCAGTACAGCTTTTCATCCGCAAACTGACGGACAGTCTAAGAGAGTAATTCAAATTCTTGAAGATATGTTTCGCTGTTGTGTTTTAGAGTTCGAAGGCAACTGGGAGAAATATTTGTCATTGGTTGAATTTGCTTATAATAACAGCTTTCAATCGAGCATAAAGATGGCATGGTATGAAGCATTGTATGGTAGAAAATGCCGAACACCTTTGTACTGGACCGAGCTTAGCGAGAAACAAATTCACGGGGTTGATTTAGTTAGAGAAACTGAAGAGAAAGTGAAAGTAATTCGCGATTGTTTGAAAGCAGCTTCAAATCGTCAAAAAACGTACGCGGATTTGAAATGAAAAGATATTGAATTTCAGATCAGTGACAAAGTATTCTTGAAAGTATCTCCGTGGAAGAAAATACTTCGTTTTGGTCGCAAAGGCAAGTTGAGTCCGTGTTTCATCGGACCGTATGAGATTATCGAAAGAATAGGGCCAGTGGCATACCAGTTAGCTTTACCGACTGAATTAGAAAAGATCCACAACGCGTTTCATGTGTCGATGTTGCACCGATATAGATCTGATCCATCCCATGTGATTTCTCTATCAGAAATTGAGATTCAACCCGATATGACATACAATGAAGAACCGATTAGAATTCTAGCTCGAGAGTTAAAGAATTGAGAAATAAACGCATAGATTTAGTGAAATTCTTGTGGCAACGTCACGGTATTGAAGAGGCTACGTGGAAGCCCGAGGAAGCTATGAGAAAATAGTACCCTAACCTTTTCACTGGTAAGATTTTCTGGGACGAAAATCCCTAAGGGGGGAGAGTTGTAACAGCCCGTTTTTAGTCAAATTAGAACAGTGGTTTCGGGACAACAGCCCGTTGAACCATTCAGAATCAATAAGGATACTCGGATAGCTCGAAAAGCTCGTACAATGCGAACGTCCCAGACGAGGTCTTACATGTAATCAAATATCGATACCACTGTCCCAGACAGGGTCTTACACGAAATCATATACGATGCCAATGTCCCAGACATGGTCTTACACGTAAATCTCAAATCGATGCCAACTTCCCAGACGTGGTCTTACACGAAATCACATATCGGAATCCTATGTCATGACATATGTATCCTAACTATTCCTATGGTTCATACGGGGCTTTCGGACGTTGTAATTCGATCGTTTCAAGCTCGTAGTTACTTCTCCCATACTTATATCAATTCAGCATACAAATATATAGTTACAAAAATTCAATTTGGCACAATTAAATAAATTTTCATATGAATTTAATAACAATTATTTACTTATGAACTTACCTTGTTCGGAGACGAACGGATCGGAACAGCTATTCGACAACTTTTGATTTTCCACGATCCAAATCCAATTTCCTCTTTTCTTGATCTAAATTTAATATAAATTAAACTTATTTAATCACATATGTACTCAAATTCATCCAAAAACACATAAAAGGGCAATTTGCACTTTAGCCCCCAACATTTTACATTTTTCCCAATTTAGTCCCTATTTCATAAAACACAAAATATTCAAAATTTCACCATACCCAAGCTTGGCCGAATTTCACTAAGGTCTCTAGCAGCCCACTTATTTCATTTATTTCATATTTTGACCCCTCAATTTACAAAATTCACAATTTCATCCTAAATAGGCATTTTTACTAAAAATCACTTAATTAAACATGACAATCTAACAACATATATTTATTTTTCATCATCAAACACAAAAATCATCAAGCTATCAACAATGGAAAATCTAAAATTCATCATCAATTCTGAGAATTAAAGCATGGGCTAGCTAAAACACAAAGCAACGATCTCAAAAACGTAAAAATTATCAAAAACCGAACAAATTACATACCTCAATCAAGCAAAACCAAGGCCGAATTAGCTTGTTCTTTTTCCTTATTTTTCTTTTGTATTTTCGGCCAAGGATGAACTAAAATGCATGGCCATTTTATTTTATGTTTTATTATACTAACATATTTAATAAACCATTTACCATTTTAACCTTAATGAATAACATTAAAATTCACCTAACCTTGTCCAATATTATCCACCACTAATATAAATGGTATAATTAACATGCAAGTACTCTACATTTCCATTTAATAGCCATTAAACACCTTTAACAATTAGAAAGCCACTTTTACATTTTATGCGATTTAGTCCTTTTTATCAAATTAACTAATCAATCGATAAAATTTTCACACAAAATTTTCACACATATCACATATCATGCTATAAACACAGAAAATAATATTAAAATATTTTTTGACTCAGATTTGTGGTCCCGAAACCACTGTTCCGACTAGGGTCTAAACTGGGTTGTTACAACTCTCCCCCCTTAGGGATTTTCGTCCCCGAAAATCTTACCGGCGAATGGGTTTGGGTATTTCTCCCTCATAGCATCCTCGGGCTCCCACATAGCTTCTTCAACCCCGTTTCGATGCCATAAGACTTTCACTAAATTTTTTTTCTTATTTCTTAATTCTTTAACCTCGCGATCTAAAATCCGGATCAGTTCTTCTTCGTATGTCATATCAGGCTTAATTTCAATATCAGGCTGAGAAATCACATGCGAGGGATCAGATCGGTATCGTCGAAGCATCGATATGTGAAATACGTTATGAATCTTTTCTAACTCAGGTGGTAATAACAATCTGTAAGCAACCGGCCCGATATGCTCAATAATCTCATACGGCCCAATAAATCTCGGACTTAATTTGCCTTTACGACCTAATCGAAGTATTTTATTCCACGGAGATACTTTCAAAAACACTTTATCTCCGATATGAAACTCAACATTTTTCCGTTTCAAGTCTGCATACGATTTCTGACGATCTGACGCTGCTTTGAGACTATCGCAAATCACTTTCACTTTCTGTTCAGTTTCTTTGATCAAATCAACCCCGTGTATCTTATTCTCACTAAGCTCAATCCAATACAAAGGTGTTTGGCATTTGCGACCATACAAAGCTTTGTAAGGTGCCATTTTTAAACTCGATTGAAAGCTATTATTATACGCAAATTCAATCAATGGCAAGTATCGTTCCCACGAACTCAAGAATGCAACATCTCAACATATCCTCGAGTATCTGAATAATCCGCTCGGATTGACCATCTGTTTGCGAATGAAAAGCAGTACTGAAATGTAGCTTCGTATCTAATGCATCTTGTAGCTTCTTCCAAAATCGTGATGTGAATCTCGGATCTCTATCTTAAACAATAGAAATAGGTACTCCGTGCAATCTCACGACCTCAGAGATATACAACTCAGCAAGCTTATCAAGCAAATAATCCGTGCGTACCAGAATGAAATGGGCAGATTTAGTCAGTCTATCAACCACTACCCAGAATGCATCTTTCTTACTCGGTGACATGGGCAAACCCATATCAAAATCCATCGTGATTCTGTCCCATTTTCACTCGAGAATCATAACCGGCTGAAGTAACCTAGACGGTACCTGATGCTCAGCTTTGACTTGATGACAGATTAAACATTTCGAAACAAATTCTGAGATATCACGTTTCATACCAAGCCACCAGTAAAGTTGCTTCAGATCGTTATACATTTTCGTACTTCGCGGATGTACAGATAGCCGACTTTTATGAGCTTCCTTCAAAATCATCTTAAGTAACTCTGAGTTTCTCGGAACACATATTCGGCCTCTGATTCTTAAACAATCATCAGCATCAATCTGAAATTCTGAATCAGATTTCAAATCACATTGAGCCCGTTTTGCTAATAATTCATTATCAACTTTCTAAGCTTCGCAAATCTGTTGTATAAATAACGGTCTCGCTTTCAACTCGACTACAATCGAGCAGTCATCAGATAGAGCCAATTGAGTATTCGTCGCACATAGAGCAAACATAGATTTTTGGCTTAAAGCATCAGCAACAACATTGGCCTTTCCCGGATGGTAGTCAATAATCAACTCGTAATCTTTTAACAATTGTAACCATCTTTGCTGTCGCAAATTCAGATCTTTCTGAGTCATCAAATATTTTAAGCTTTTGTGATCAGAAAACACATGACATTTCTCACCGAACAGATAGTGGTGCCAAATCTTCAACGCAAACACAATAGCTACCAATTCCAGATCGTGTGTCGGATAGTTCTTTTCGTGCGGCTTTAACTGTCTCGAGGCATAAGCTATGACTTTGCCTCCTACATTAAAACACAGCCTAGACCATTCAAAGATGCATCACTATAAATGACAAATTCTTTACCCAACTCTGGCTGAACTAGCACCGGAGCTTCGGTCAACAAAGCTTTCAACTGATCAAAACTTTTTTGGCACTTTTCTGACCACTCGAACTTAACATCTTTCTGAAGTAGTCTCATCATCGGGGTTGCAATCATAGAGAAACCTTTTACGAATCGTCGGTAATAATCGGCAAGTCCCAAAAAGCTTCGAACTTCGGATACATTTCTTGGAGGTTTCCAATCTAGTATAGCCAAAATCTTGCTCGGATCAACCCGAATACCCGATACTGATACAACATGTCCCAGAAAACTGACTTCTCGTAACCAAAACTCATATTTACTGAACTTCGCATACAACTATTATCACATAAATTCTGTAGCACTACTCTCAAATGTTCAGCATGCTCAGATTCATCACGGGAATAGATCAAAATGTCATCTATAAACACAACTACAAATAGATCCAAATATGGTCTAAAGATCCTATTCATTAGATCTATAAAAGTAGCAGGTGCATTTGTTAGTCCGAAAGGCATAACCAAAAACTCATAATGTCCGTACCTCGTTCGGAAAGCAATTTTTAGCACATCGGAATCTTTCACTCGCAGCTGATAGTAGCCCGATCTTAAATCAATCTTTGAAAACACTGTAGCCCCTTTCAACTGATCGAACAAATCATCTATACGTGGTAGAGGATATTTATTCTTTATGGTCACTTTATTGAGTTTTCGATAGTCGATGCACATTCTCATAGTTCCGTTTTTCTTTTTCACAAACAAAACTAGTGCACCCTAGGTAGAAAAACTCGGTCGTGCGAAACCTCTATCTGTCAATTCTTGCAACTGAGCTTTCAATTCTTTTAATTCAGTCGGTGCCATTCTATACGGAGCTATCGATATCTGAGTCGTCCCCGGCACTATCTCAATACCAAACTCTACCTCTCGAATCGGTGGCAAACCTGATAATTCTTCAGGAAACACATCCGGATACTCACACACAACTGGTACTGATTCAATCTTCTTTTCAGTCACCTTTGAATCGAGCACATAGGCAAAGTAAGCTTCACAACCCTTTTTCACATATTTTGAGCTAATATCGAAGATATCACTGCCGGTAAACCATTCAGATCATTAGACTCAATTTGAATAATCTCATCATTCTGGCATCGCAAATCAGTAGTCTTCCGTTTACAATTCACAACTGCATCATGTAGCGTTAGCCAATCCATACCCAGAATTATATCAAACTCGTCGAATGGCAATAACATCAAGTCAGCCGGAAAACATGAATCTCGAATCATTAACGGGCAATTCTTACATACTTTATCAACCAAGACACACCGGCCTAAGGGGTTCGATACTCTAATCACAATTTCAGTAGACTCTAGAGGCAAAGTCTTAGTAGATACTAAAGTCTCACATACATAAGAATGAGTCGATCCAGGATCTATCAATGCAATAACACTAGTATCATAGAGAGTGAAAGTACCGGTAATCACATCTGGAGACGAAGCTTCTTCACGAGCACGGATAGCATAAGCTCTAGCAGGTGCGCGAGCCTCGGATCTAACAACTGTGTTTTTAGTTCCCTTTTGGCTGCCACTCACATTACCCGTGTTTCTGGGTGGTCTACCTCAAGCTGACATGTTACTCGGTCTTGTATTCTGCACTGTGTTTTGCTCAGGTAACTCAGGGCATTCACGAATGAAGTGATCCATCGATCCACATTTAAAACAAGCCTGATCATTCAATCTAAAATTGCCGGGATGCCGTTTACCGCAATGTTTGCACTAAGGTTGGTTCGGTCGAATATTACCAACACTAGCTACTGAGGTAGCTCTCGAGCTTACAGGTGGTCTGTCTCGATCACGTCTAGAATAGCCCGCAGTAGCCTTTGAATGGCTAAAATCATCTCAGAATTTCTTTGATGCCAACTAAAATGACTTACTCGATGATATTTTTTGTGAATCTCTAGCTTCAAAGTCGGCCTTTCTTTTCTCTTTCCCGAGCTCTTCAGCTTTGCATGCTCACTCGACTAGTACCACGAACTCTTTTATTTCAAGAATCTCGACTAATAGCTTAATATCTTCATTCAACCCGTCTTCGAATCTTTTACACATTATTGCTTCGGTTGATACACATTCCCGAGCATATCTGCTGAGTCTCACAAATTCCCATTCGTATTCTGTAACTGTCATGCGACCCTATTTTAACTCGAGGAATTCTTTGCGTTTTTTATCAATAAACCGTTGACTGATATATTTCTTTCGGAATTCAGTCTGAAAGAACTCCCAGGTAACCCGTTCTTTTGGAACCACTGATACAGTGTATTCCACCAGTGATATGCGGTGTCTCGTAACAAGGATACAACACATTTAATACACTCATCAGGGGTATAGGATAATTCATCGAACACACGGATCGTATTATCAAGCTAGAATTCAGCTCGCTCAGCATCATCATCAACAGTAGCTTTGAACTCTTCGGCCCCATATTTTTTTATTTTATCAACCGGTGGCTTATTTAATCTCATCGGATCAAGAACTTGAGGTATCACAGGTGTCTGAGAAGGATTAGGCGGGGTGGGGGTTGTTGAACAGTCGGATTTGTCTGGATATACTGTGTGAACCATTCATTCATCATATGAAAGAAGGCTTGTTTAGCCTCTCCCTCGTGGCTACTCGTAACAGGTCTAGAATCAGATTGCACTGCCCCTTGAGTGGGAGCGGGTGCATTACTTTCCATGTCATGAGCTACGGCTAGATCGGGATCCATTTACTATACAAAAACACATTTTAATTATCAGGAATCATCATACTATCACAGTTTATATATATGGCATGTATACTTAGACTCACACGCGGTACGTTAGTCCTAGAATCGACTAAACCGTAGCTCTAATACCAACCAAATGTAACACCCCTAACCCATATCTGTCGCCGGATTAGGGTCACGAGGTATTACCGAACACAAGTGTAGATTCGAACATTCACACAAGTCATATTCATATATATAAAGCATATAGCTAATTAAATATTAAACATGCATTATTACTCATATTACAAATACGAATCATACCTCAAAATTTACCCGAATCCATACCATGTATAAAATCATATTTCCAAACAATTAAACATGCCTCAAAGCTATACAATATATACATGCTTTACAAAATACATAACTCGAATCATATGTACAACACCTTAATAGTATTCAAATACCTAACATAAATTAAACACTTTACTTCATAGTTCTGTACATGCTTATACACGGCTTAATGTCCATAAGCAAATGCGGCATGAACAACTCCATATTATGATTAAGCATTTTCATTAAACATTAAAATCTTATGCGCATTTAACCACATAGAAATGAATCATCCAAGCATAATCATGTGCACATATTGCCATCCATTCTATCTTCTATTCGGCTAGTAAGTTACCATATAAAACTATACCCAATTCATGCACTACTCATTAGACTAATATAAGCCAATTCCTAAATACATTTTCTGAATCAAACATACAAATTTTCAAGAGCTATGTATCATGCCAAAATTACACATACTTTCTAAATTCATTCCTTGTCTATTCGGCCAACAAAGTTAACCACATAAATGGTACAAATTTTGCCATTCAATCATAAGCTAAATTATGCCATTTCCTATCCTTAATAGAATGATCAATTCCCAACCAATGATATCATAGGCATATATTTATTAGTCTTACCTATTACTAGCCGAATATAAATATGCTCATTAAATCACTTAATAATTAATCATATAACCAACGAAACATGCTTATAACATAATCATGTGATCAAACCAAATCATCCTATTTTATAACCTAATGCATACCTAGACATAGCAAATTTTTACTAATAAATAACTGAATTAATGTGGCCATACTACTATTAATTCGTCTATCACATTATACACATAAATAATATCTAACCTTAAACTAACCAAATTGACTATCAAATACCAAGACATATACAACATGTCATATACCTGTATATATATAGAATCAAATTATCCATTTCTAACAGAACATGAGTGTGCACTCTTTTCTATTTCTAAGCCAATTCACAAGATAAAAACATATACATCTTTAACAATTCAACAATAAACCACAACTCAAACACATACATCAACCAATTCATTACATCAAACCGATTCATATGTCAAGCACACCACACATAAGTACCATGAAACATAAATCTCAACATGAACTTATATCATGATCAAAACTGCATAAACATAAGCATCATTTCTAGCCATTTTCGTATGGCTTTATATTTACAATTTCAAAACCAACCAAAATATATGCTAGCCTATACATGACATAAGTCCATAATTCAAGCTTTTAAAATACCAAAATAATGATCGATAGTGTGACGGACTTCCTTGACGATCCCCGAGCTCGTAACTAGCTTTCCAAAATCTATAAAACTACGAATAAACACACACAGTAAGCTTAAATAGCTTAGTAAGTCATAAGCAAATAAATTATCAAATAAACATTAGCATTATTATTTCAACTTGGCCGAATATGAACATTCTCATGTACATAATGATCACACCTTTAACATGAATAGTTCATATCATCATCTCAAGTACTATACTTACCTTATTTTCATGAACATTTAACTTCGCACGTACCTGAACTATTTAGCTTGATTTCACATTCGATCTTAACTCAACATTGCCCGTTGAACCATTCAGAATCAATAAGGATACTCGGATAGCTCGAAAAGCTCGTACAATGCGAACGTCCCAGACGAGGTCTTACATGTAATCAAATATCGATGCCACTGTCCCAGACAGGGTCTTACACGAAATCATATACGATGCCAATGTCCCAGACTTGGTCTTACACGTAAATCTCAAATCGATGCCAACGTCCCAGACGTGGTCTTATAGGAAATCACATATCGGAATCCTTCGTCATGACATATGTATCCTAACTATTCCTATGGTTCGTATGGGGCTTTCGGACGTCGTAATTCGATCGTTTCAAGCTCATAGTTACTTCTCCCATACTTATATCAATTCGGCATACACATATATAGTTACAAAAATTCAATTCGGCACAATTAAATAAATTTTCATTTGAATTTAACAAAAATTATTTACTTATGAACTTACCTCGTTCGGAGACGAACGGACTAGAACGGCTATTCGACAACTTTTGATTTTCCCCGATCCAAATCCGATTTCCTCTTTTCTTAATCTAAATTTAATAAAAATTAAACTTATTTAATCACATATGTACTCAAATTCATCCAAAAACACATAAAAGGGCAATTTGCACTTTAGCCCCCAACATTTTACATTTTTCCCAATTTAGTCCCTATTTCATAAAACACAAAATATTCAAAATTTCACCATACCCAAGCTTGGCCGAATTTCAATAAGGTCTCTAGCAGCCCACTTATTTCATTTATTTCATATTTTGACCCCTCAATTTACAAAATTCACAATTTAATCCTAAATAGGCATTTTTACTAAAAATCACTTAATTAAACATGACAATCTAACAACATATATTTATTTTTCATCATCAAACAAAAAAATCATCAAGCTATCAACAATGGAAAATCTCAATTTCATCATCAATTCTGAAAATTAAAGCATGGGCTAGCTAAAACACGAAGCAACGATCTCAAAAACGTAAAAATTATCAAAAACTGAACAAATTACATACCTAAATCAAGCAAAACCAAGGACGAATTAGCTTGTTATTTTTCCTTATTTTTCTTTTGTATTTTCGGCCAAGGATGAACTAAAATGCATGGCCATTTTATTTTATATTTTATTATACTAACATATTTAATAAACCATTTACCATTTTAACCTTAATGAAATAACATTAAAATTCACCTAACCTTGTCCAATATTGTCCACCACTATTATAAATGGTATAATTGACATTCAAGTGCTCCACATTTCCATTTAATAGCCATTAAACACCTTTAACAATTAGAAAGCCACTTTTACCTTTTATGCGATTTAGTCCTTTTTATCAAATTAACTAATCAATCGATAAAATTTTCACACGAAATTTTCACACATATCACATATCATGTTGTAAACACAAAAAATAATATTAAAATATTTTTTTGACTCGAATTTGTGGTCCTAAAACCAATGTTCCGACTAGGGTCTAAACCGGGCTGTTCCATAATGAATGATGAGATTATTTCATATTTACATACGAACTTACTAAGCTTTATAGCTTACTTTGTTTATTTTTCTATGTTTTATAGTATTTCAAAGCTAGCTCAGATTCGGGGATCATCAGGGACTTCATTGCACTATCAGACACCTATTTTGGTACTTTTGAAGTTGTGTAAATATGGTATATGACATGTATAGGCTTGAGTCATTTTGGTGTGTTTGATGAAAATGTAATTAGGCCATTTGAGTTGGCTTGAGATGATGAATTTGATGATGTTTATAAATGTGCAAATGGTTCTATTTTTGAGTTTGGTAATTGACCTATATTGTGTGATTGAGGATGAATTTATAATGCTTAATGATATTAGGTAATTTGATTGCTATAAGGGTTGATAATTTGGGAAGCTATGTGCTTGTGAATTGGTGTATGATAATGTATGTATGGAGTGGTTTAGTTAATTGAATTGTATATGTGAATTAGGTATGAAATTAGATGGCAAATTGTTACATATTTGTGACTTGTATTATTGATAATGAAATGGTATGATTTGAACATTGGTTGATGATATTTGGCTACTTATTTGTGTCTTGAAATGGAACTAATTGAACTTGTATAGGTATGTGCAAAATGGGTGGCAAAATGGCTTGGTAAATAGCCTATTTTTGTCCACAGGGCAGAGACACGTGCGTGTGTCTCAACCGTGTGTGACACACGGTCACGTTGCACTGTCGTGTGTCCCCTGGTGTGGAATTTGAAATCAAGTCAGTATACCCTACAGGTTTGGCACGGCCTACCACATGGCCTGGCACACGGGCGTGTATGGCCATTTTTAGGGCACACGGGCGTGTGTGTTGGCCGTGTGACCCAAGTCAGAGAATTACATAGGGTCGGACACAGGCTGGGACACGGCCATGTGCTTCCTTTTCGAATGTTCACACAGCATGTGACACAGGTGTGTCTTGTGGCCGTGTGAGACACACGGCCTGGCTACACGGGCGTGTGTCCCCTATTTTTGAGAAAAATTGCATTGTGTTCTAAAAGTTTACAATGTTATCAATTTAGTCCTGAACCACTCCAAATGCATGTTTAGGGCCTCGTAGGCTCGTAATAGGGACCATGTGATTGAAATTGATTGATGACTTCTTGAAATGTGAAAATTTATGCAGAGTTGAATATTTAATTGTTTATAAGTCCGGTGATACTTCGTAACCCTATTCCGGCGTTGAATACGGGTGAGGGGTGTTACATGATTGGTCTCTCCTCTAGCTCAACAAAAGCTCGATCGAACTGCCTTTGAATTATAAGTAAATTATACGACTTTGAAAATAATTTAATTGAGTCGATCTATTCGATGTGGAATTAAATTGGGTGTAACAGCCCGTTTGTAGTGAAATCAGAATAGTGGTTTTAGAACCAAAAATCTGATGTTGTAAATTTTATTTTAATATTATTTTGTGGTCTACAACATGATATTATTATAGTATAAAAAATTCTTTAAGAAATTTTACCGTTTGTATGCTCAATTTGTGAAAAAGGACTAAATCGCATAAAGTGTGAAAGTTGTGTTCTATTAGCTAAAGGTGTTAAATAGCTATAGAAATTTAAAGTGGAGGTTCTTATGTGGCAATTAGACCACTAATTGAGTTATTGGATGTGCATGGCATGGTATTTTTGAAAATTTTAAAGTTAGGTATGGGTAAAATGGTAAAAAGGCTATTAATGATAAAAATAAAATAAAACACAATAGTTATCATCTTCACACATGCATGAACTGAAAATTACACCAAAGAATGGCCATTTAAGAGCTTGAAATTTTGACAAAGAAAATGCATTGCATATCAAGAAAATCAACATTCAGAACTAAATCGGGGAAAAGATAAAGTCGTGGGTTAAACGATCATTTTCAGTCATTCGAGTTCGTGGTAAGTTCGTGTAATTATATTGTGTATTTATATAATTTAATTGAAATATATATGTATTTGGATTGAGTAATTACGGTGTATAATTATCGAATGCAAAACCGATATAGTACGAGAAATACCGAGCCCCGTTTGAACCTTAGGAATTCGTAGGATACAAATGACATGGCATTAGGGTAACCATTTTGGTTGAGATCCTGTATTTGTTGTAGACTCCCCACAGCTCGTATGAGCTTACCATTTTGTAACTCGTGAGAGCTTACCGATATTTAGCTCGAAGGAGCTTACCGATTATCGCACTTAAGAGCATACATGTACGAGAATTGATGGATTATCGCTCTTAATTAAGGTGTATAATTATCAAACGCATAACCGATATAGTACGAGGAATACCGAGCCCCGTTTAAACTTTAGAAATTCGTAGGATACAAATGACATGGCATTAGGGTTACCATTTTGGTTGAGATCCTGCATTTGTTGTAGACTCACCACAGCTCGTATGAGCTTACCGATTTGCAACTCGTGAGAGCTTACCGATATTCAGCTTAGAGGAGCTTACCAATTATCGCTCTTAAGAGCATACATGTACGAGAATTGATGGATTACAGTTCAGTACACCTCGTGTGTACCATTCGCGTATCTAACGATATTCTAAGTGGTTCAACGGGCATAGTGTTATTATGAGATTATACAAGTTGATACAAACTAGTACAGGTACATGGAGATTGTATATATATGGTAAACAGATATACGGTATAGATGTTACATGTACATGGAATTCTAATAATTGTTGAATTCATATATGATTCCTGGTATTTACATGTATACATGGCTAACTTGATGAATGGTTATGTGATAGGCTTTGGCCAAATTGAATTGAGTATTGCTTTGAGTTACTTACCTAAATTTAAGGTTATATGGTAAGTTTAATTCTATGTTTTCACGAACTTACTAAGCTTAAATGCTTACTCCGTTTTAATTTCTGTGTTTTATAGTGGTTCGGAAGCTCGCTCGATTCAGAAGTCATTGGAGATCGCATCACACTATCAAACTCTCATTTTGGTACTTTGGACTTTATATTTTGGGGTTAAATGGCATGTATAGGTGTTTTGGCTAATGTAGCCTATGTGTTTTGTTGTGTTTTGGCCATTTGATTTGGCATGAATATGGTTGGTGTTTGGTTATGTAAATGTGTATATATGACCTTATGGTATTTGTTGTATGGTTGTTTTATGAATGCCTTGGTATGAGTTGATATTGTGGGTACCAAATTGATGAAGTTGAAATGTGGTATGCATGTTGAATTTAGGCACAAGGTCTCATATGTGAGGTTGACCATTTAGGTCCATTTTGATATATTTTTGGTATGTTTTAAAGTAAGCAATTGTATGTATATGCGGATATCATGTTGTATGTGTGGTTAGTGCATGATATAAACTTGATATTAGTTGGTTTTATATGCCTATTTATGCCACGGTTATATGTGCATTGTTGAGCTTAGGTTGGCACCACTTTGGGTGAACAAAATGGCTTAGAAAATAGCTTATTTTTGTCCACATGGGCAGAGACATGGGCGTCCATCTCAGCTGTGTGTGACACACGGTCAGGTGACACGACCGTGTGTCCCCTGATACTTTTTTAAAAACCAAGTCAATGGCTTCCCACGGCCTAGCACACGGGCGTGTGGCTTGGCTGTGTGACACAAGTCAGTATACCCTCCAATTTTCGCATGGCCTAACACACGGCCTGGCACACGGGCGTGTGAGGCCATTTCGAAGGGTACACGGCCTGGCATACGGGTGTGTGGTTTGGCCGTGTGACCCAAGTCATTGAGTTACACGGGGTCGGACACAGGCTGGGACACGGCTATGTGATCCCATTTTGAATGCCCACACGGCTTGAGACATGGGCGTGTCCCTCACACGGCCTGGCCACACGGGCTGTGTCCCCTGTACTTTGAAAATTTTCTATGTTTTTCCAAAAATTTCTTGAGTACTCGGTTTAGTCCCGAACCACTTCTAATATCTATTTGGGGCCTCGAGGGCTCGTATTAGGGACTGTATGAATGTATTTGAATAATTTTTTATATGAATGATAATTGTATGTGAAATGCTTGATTTTATAAGTTATAAGTTTGATAATACCCTGTAACCCTGTTCCGGTGTCGAATACGAGTTAGGGGTGTTACATTGGGTGGTCGTAAGAATTGTTCAATTAGAAAATTTGATTAAAGAATTTTCTTGAAAAATTAATTTGGAAAATCTAAATGATTTTTGGGAAAATTAATTTTGATGAAGTAAAATTAAATTAATCAATTTAATTAAAATTAATATGATACTTTTGAAATTAATTTTCAAGTCAAACGATTGGCCCAATGGGTAATTGAACTTGACAATTGGACCTAAGATCGTAAATTAGATCCGAGAGCCCAAAATCGAGACCAAGACCCAAAAACTAGTCGAACCGGGTCTGGTATGTAAAACCGGGCTGACGGTCCAACCAGAGGCTGGACCAGACCGGTCGGGTCATCACTGGCCCGGACCGAATCGACAAAAATCAAACTAGCTCGAGGTGCCTGCGACTGCTACAGCAACATTCAGAAGGCCGAAAAATGGTCGACGGCGGTGGGTCTTTGGTGGTTGAGCAACGGAAGAATTACACTCCTACTAGGATTCTATCAGAGAATTTGATTTCAGATTAACTATTCCAAAAATAATATTATTTTAATAGGTTTAATATTAAATTTAATTTAATATTTATCTTAATAGTATTTTATTAATTTAATAATAAAATGATTATCTTAATATTTAATTTAATTTAATGTTTATCTTATAGATAAATATCCTATTAATTTTATAAGATTTAATATTAGAAGTGATTAAGTTTAATCATAATTGAACTCTTTAAACTTTCCCTATATAAAGAGAGCCTGATGTGTCTCTAACTTACTACGATCACAATAAAGGCAAGCGCACCTATCGAACAGTAGTATAGTTATGGTAAGACAGGAAATATCGTATCCACAAGGACCAAGAGTACTAGTAATTACTATCTTTCTATTATCTAGCCTAAGAATTGGAGTGATTTCTTTTTAAACTAAAATTAATTAAAAGCACGAAAGAGAATGAATTGGGAAAATACTTTTTAGACAACTTTATGAGATAGGCAATACCCAAGGAAGAATCTACCTAGACTTCACTTATTACTTCTGATTCATACGATTTATTCACTTGACTTAATCCGTAGAAATCCCTGATTTATGTTAATATCTCTTTCAAGACTAAAAACAACTGACTCTAGGTTGATTAATTGAAATCTCTTTCTAATTAAAACCCATATTGTCGCATTAACTCGATCTATGGATTCTCTTATTAGATTTGACTCTAATCGCGATTTTTCGCCCTATTTCTAGGGTTGCAATCAACTCCGCTTAATTGTGTTGATCTACTCTTAAACAGGGACTTTTGCTCCTCTGAATAAGCACATTGGACTTGAATCAATAACCTGAATTATCAAAACAAGAATAAGAACTCACAATTAAGTATTTATCTTATAAATCAAATAATAATAAGATCCGTCATAGGTTTCATCCCCTTAGGTATTTAAGGGATTTAATTCATAATGATAGAGGGAAACATCTTAAAATAAGGAAAACAACAAAACATAAGAAAACCCAAAAACTTCAAGAGAAATTGATAGAAGATCTTCAGTTCTGATGGAGATCCTTCTCCCAAGCTGCTCCCGATGGCTGTCTTTGAGTATTTTCTGCCTTCTATTCTGCGTGTCTCTTTAGGTTACCCCCTAGGGTGTTTATATAGGCTTTGGAGCACCTCTCTTGGCCCAAAATTAGTCTTTTCCGAATAGAATTCGACTTGAGTTCGGCAGGGACACGCCCGTGTGACACGCCCGTGTGTGATAACTTAGGCCGTGCTCAATTCTGCTAATCACACACAGTCGTGTGATCTACAACTTAGGCCGTGCTCGATTCTGCTCGTCACACACAGCCGTGTGATCTTCCCATGTTCGATAGTTCAGGCCGTGTTCGCTTCTGCTCATCACACATGGCCGTGTGGTCGTTCCGTGTGAGAAAGTCCAGGCCGTGTTGATTTCTGAGGTAGGCCCATTTTGTCCCTTTTTGGCCCATTTCTCGTTCTTTTTGACTCCCTAAGCTCTCTTGAGTGTAAAACATGAAATTAAATGATTAGGAGCATCGAATTCATCAAATCTAATGAAAATTCATCCAAAAATAAGCCAAGCATGGGGTCAAAATATGTATAAATTGTGGTTTATCAGAGCCTTGGGTCATTATTTTTCACACACTTGAATTCAAGAGAAAGTTGTAGAGAGAAAATTCTCTGAAGAAATTATTTTAGAAATTTTGTAGAGATATTTTTCTTATTTATAACTTGGCCCAATATTTTAGAGAAATTGCGAAATTACCTCACTGGTAATTTTTGTGAAAAATTTTATAATTCGAGGCGAGTCTACACTCGACAGATGTGAGCTTGAGGATAGTGGAAAAGACTACTCGATTGAAACATTCATCCTAGACAAAATGAAAATGTACAATTTTGATTAAGTGTTTATTACTTTAGATATCACAACCAAGTTCTTATTTTGGAAAAAAATCAAAACTCTAGTTTTTCCTTAAATTTATTTTTCACTGCGTTTTCCAAACTCAATTTTCCAACAAAGCAGCCACCTCATCTCTCTCTCAATGGAGGTGCCTCGAAATTGCCTCCCTCCACATGCTCCCTTTCCAACCTCAAGCCCTTCATTACCTTTTTTGCAACGACGTCAGAGGTGCTGATTTCTCCACCACAATTATCTTTAACCATTGAAATCAAGTACAAATAAAGAAAAATCGAAATTTAAAAGGCTCAAAAGTCAAGCCTTACTCTTAGAAGACCTAAATCCAAGCAAAATATTATGGTAAGGAAGGAACGAAAATCAAGAATAGTGAAGGAAAATGACAAACAAAAAAGAAGAAGAAGAAGAAGAAAACTTAGAAATTTCTACAAGTGGAAAACGCAAGAACACTTGGAAAATTAATATAAAGCAAATAGGCTTCAACTACTGAAGATGGGGGCTATTTAAAAGGTTTCTTAGAAATATGTGTTTAGAAACCCAATAGCCTTAGTGATTCATGTGTGACTCTCAACATGACATGCATCCCATGAAAGGAAACAAAGTCTATTTTATCATTGGTGTTGTTTATCGAGGTCCTAGTGTATCACTTTACCATTAATGCAACCATTTCAAAACTTTTGATGCAACCCCCTTCCCATGAAGCATCCTTGATATGAACAAACTATGCCACTCTTCATCTACCACCCCTTCCACAGTTTGGTTGGGTAACCCTCCGCCAAGTAAGCTATTCAGAAAGTCTCGAAATAGGCCACTTTGTAACCTACCTCTAGACTAAGATGGGCAATTGTTAAACCCCTACTTTGGCAAGGACACATGGTAGAGCATAAGGCGACCTACCAATGACCTTCTGCTAGGAATGACCCATGAGCAACCCTTCGCTAAATACTCTCTGTAGTGACCCTTCCATACAGAACCATTCGTGATTGACCCTTTATAAGTGTTGCCTAAATCATTTTAGAGGCGATCTACTATGGACCCTTCGTAAGGACCACTAAGGTACAATTTAGGCACAACAACCTTATATAACCTTAGCAAGGAGAATGTCAGAGCAATACTACACAATACCATATATGGCGACGTTTAACCTGTATTGACTCTGCCACCTAGCCGACCACACGGGCAGGCCTACCCTTCATATTGTCAGTTACATGGCACTACCAAACAAAAGATGGCCCTCCTATAAATACCCTAAAACAAAAATAGCCAATGATCTCTCTTCCTTCTTCCTTAAGAAAAACCTAAACATCAACCTCCCTCTACTTATCCTATCCCTCTTATTGAATCCTCCAATTTTGGAGGCCTATCATATGTGAATCAACACTTCTATCTCCACAACTTTTTCCTTACTGAAATCTTGTATCAACATAATTTTAGAAACTTTGATATTATTTTCAAATAGTTTTTTTTTTTTTTTGCTCTTTCTTAAATTTTAAGGGTTAAATTAAATTTTTTTGTACTATATTAAAAACTTGAAAAGACAAAAAATAGCTAGAGTAACAAAATTCGTAGCTATAGAAACTCGATATAACTTTTAATTTAGGAACAATTTGATAGTTTGATTCAAGAAAGAAAGTTTGTGATATTTGGATTTTAACAATTTCAAGTTTTAAAATGGATTTAAAATCCAAAATTTATCTCTTATAAAACTGAGCTTGGATTTGCTAAGATCCAAATCTATACTTTTTATTGGATATCCAAACAAAGAATTTGGATTTGAAACTCCAAAATTTTTGCCCAAATCTTAGTTTCTAAATAGACATAAAGAAAATATATCATAAACCACTTGTGAAACTATAGACTAAAAATTTGAAGCTTTTTCACGAATATATATACTAGTGTGGATTCCAACCATGCTTCACATTTAAAAATTTAGGCAACACTTGGACCACGAATATATTTTTAAATTCGAAAAGTAAAAAAACTTGGAGTACTAAAAATTTGAAGGTCTTTCACGAATATATATACTCCAAGTTTTTGTACTTTTCGAATTTAGAAAACTAGGTTTAGTTATTAATGTTGTTAATGTTTATCTGTTAAATTCGCTAGATGTGGCATTTAGAAACTTAAAAAAAAAACTCATTTGGTAGTCATTTGACAAAAAATGACATAAAAATGAACCTGAATTAACAAACAATTTTGATGATGTTAATAATTTTTAAAATTCATGTTAGCATTGTTGGAAAAAAAAATCCGGTTCGAAAACTGTTTTCTTGCATAGCGGAAAATTAAAATTTTGAAAATCGACCCAGTTTTTGATATTTATAGCAATAAACCCTAGATCGGATTCGTACTTATGATTTCGGGTAGGCAGATCCTTGTCGTTTTCAGGTTTCAACCAAACGACCTTCTCTGCTATTTTCATACCACGAGCTGCTTCAAGTGTGGGCTCGAACAAATCGAATCAAACACAGAACCATAAATATTTTCTTTACTTTTAGTGGGAAAGTAAATCTCTCTTAAATAGAAACCGGTAGAATTGCAATTCTCAAAAAATAGAATTTATTCTTAAAATAAATTTTTACTACTTTTTGCTAGAATAGCAATATTGAAAAATTCAGAGAAACTTATGTTTTTCTCTTTTTGTTCATGTGATTTGAAGCCTATCAATGTCATTTATTTATAGTGAGAGTTGGTAGAATCCTAGTTGAAGTGGTAGAATACAAATAATATTATTTTGATAATAAAAAAATCTCCAACTCCCAATTATTTAGGGAGAGAGGCGGCAACCCTAGATAGGAATACTAGGGTTTGTTGTCCCATGTAGTCCATATAAGGGGAGTTGGGCCTCTCCCGTAGTGGGTCCAATTATATGTGCTTCCTGATTTTATCCTAGCGCTTTATAATTTATTCCAACTCAGTACATGTTTTTTCTATTTCCCAAATTAAATATTATTTAATCAATTAATTTTCTCAATTAAATAATTTTCTCAATCCAATTCTAATTTCGTTAAAACTATGACAACTTTACTGTAAAAGAATATATGAGAAAATATATTTAATTTTTCTACGTTCAATTGGATTCATAATGACTAATTAATTTAAATTCATTTTCAAACTTCAATTATTTAATTAATTAAATAATAGTTCAGAAAACCATAAATTAATTCTCAGGTCATTTTCATAAGGAAACCACATTCATTTGCGAATGTAACCTATTTCTCTAACTTTATCATTTCTATCCATTTTTGTTTATTTGATTCATCCTGCAATTCATTTCTGGTTTCAACAAACTAGCAGAGGAACCGATTGGACATATGGAATTAAGGCTCAAATGATTTATAATTAAGTTTCAACTTTTCGCCTATTAATTATAAACTTATTTAGTCACGAAGTTATTCCACTATAGTATCGTGACTGAGCTCTCCCCATTAGCATAGCATTACAAAAGCAACTTGATCCATGCTCGTCCAATGACCTTGTCATAAGTGTGTTACCCTCATAGGATATCCTTAATCTCTTTGGGATAATATTCGTTCTCCCAATATCATCCTATTTTATCTCATGGTAACCATTACATCTTCATTCATGAAAAGTCAATTACTTTCCAATAGTAATCAAGTCATTCATCACAAAGACAAACGACCCGTGGCGACGTTTACTTTTCATCAACTATGTAATGCTAATAAGAGGATATCATTTACCCATGTCTTGAGCTATGAATTCCATTGTTGTAAATGACACTACATATTGCAGAAGTCGTACACAGAACACACCAACTTTCGATTCCTTATCTATTCGAACTCAAGCTTTTACTTATATCAAACTGTACGAGTCATGCATACATAGTTCGTTATTCACTTAGGATTTAGGTATGCCACACTATGAATGTCTGTAACATCCTAGGAAGGGCCTATGCATTTTCAGATCAATTGTATGAAATGACAAGTCTTAAGTATTATGAATAAATTTTTGATACTTTTGGAAACCTAAAAATGAATGAAAATAGAAATGAAAATGAAAATGGAGATGGAAATGAAAATGGAAATGGAAATGGACATTTTTGGAAACTTAGACATTTTTGGAAATCTAAACATTTTTGGAAATGATCCAAAAATGGAAACTTGAACATTTCGGGAAACTTGGATATATGAGAGAAATAAAGGAGTTTTATTCACATAAATATGTGAATAATAAGAGATAAATAAAGGAGTTTTATTCACATAAATATGTGAATAATAAGAGATAAATAAAGGAGTTTTATTCACATAAATATGTGAATAATAAGAGATAAATAAAGGAATTTTATTCACATAAATATGTGAATAATAAGAGATAAATAAAGGAGTTTTATTCACATAAATATGTGAATAATAAGAGATAAATAAAGGATTATTTTCTAATGAGATAATTGAGGAGATAATTGATGGATTAAAGGCTTTTATCTTTTAAATAAAAGAGATAATATTATCAAAAGAGGAGTGGTGGCCAAGTAAAGGACTCCTAGGCTGATAACTTTGGCTATAAAAGGAGGACAGGAGGGCTACTCATCAACACTTGCTCCTCTTCCTCTCTCACCAAATTCTCCCTAGGAAAAACCCCTCTCTCTGCCGAATTTTCATTAAGCAGAAATCCTCTCTTTTTCTTCTATTTTCTTCTCCGTTCTCTTTCATAAAATTTGAATCTTTGTGGATTCTAAGAAAGAGGCAATCATCCACAACATCAAAAGGGGATCTTTTGGGAAATCTAAGGATCTAAGGTAAGGATTATAAATATAAATGTGGTTAAAGATTATGATTCACGTTTTCAAAGTTAGATCTAATCTAACACGAAGTTATAGGATTTCAACAGGCTTATAAAGGAATCCTCTTGATTTGGAATCCCATCATAAGGTAAGGGATATTCGGCCAAGGCATAATTTGTCTAAGTGTTTTCCATTATTTCAAAAACCGAAACTCGACATGGTTACATACCTAGTATTAGCCGATTTCAAGGAAGAGGAATTCTAGCAACTGTTGGGACTTGATTAAATCAATTCGGCAACTAGGTAAGTAATTCTACTTCTAGTAGGATTTGGTTTTAAGACCAAATAGGTTTATTTATATGTTTTAATTAATGGCCGAATATAGGAGTGAAAGATCTAGATCGGTAGATCGCTCTCACGGAATTCACGGAACTATTAAGCGAAAAAGGTGTGTACTCTTACTAACTTTCAATAAATTGCATGGCAATCATTAGATATGTAAATATGTAATAAGATGTGAATGTGGCTAAGCACCACAAATGTGGTAAGGAGTACCTGTGCACGTTTCCTACTTTTGATAGGATTGTGAATGTGATATAGTTTGAACATGTGATTAGTAACATGAATGAAAATTAAGTATGTGAAATATGTTATGAAATAATTGGGGCATTCGGGATATTTGTGGAGGAAGAAAGTGAAGGTGATGACTACGGTCTCACCAACGTAAAGTGGTGACTACGGTCACATAAAGTGAAAAGTGGTAACTTCGGTTACATCCAAAGTGAATACAAATGTCTAATGACACAACATAAGTGGGCGATGAGCACGCCGATCGCAGCGATCGCCTTCGATGGTGTGTAGCGGATGGAGGGTCGACTTAGTAGTCCCCGCGGTGTACGGTTGGTACGGGTGGTGTGTAGCGGATGGACAAATAGGTTTGGATTTGGGTTGCATCATCCTTTATTTTGTATGAACATGATATTGATATGACTTGTATGCCTGATTTGTTGGAAATTAGTACTATGTACACATTGAGTCTGTTGACTCACCCCGTTGGGGAATTATTTTTCAGTGATGAGCGGTAATGGACCGGGTCGGCAGGAGCTAAAGGTGGCCATGCATCGCTTGAAGAAATTATTTGGAATTTGGACTTTATGAAATTTTAGTACTTTAAACTTTATTTTGGGTTGAATGATGTAATAAGGCCATAAGGCCCAGTTGGATTTTCTTTATTCCTGTTTATTTTTATTTAAATATGATACAAATTATGTTTGATTAAAGATAAGTAAATTTATTTCTTTTAAAATAATAAACCCAAAAATTATTTTGTCACCTTATTTAAGTTGGATTTCCAGAATTTATTAAATAGGTTTCAAATTAAGCCCAACCCAAAACAATTTTTTTTAAAATTACACAAATTTTCTCTAAGTCATTTAGAACATTGAAAAACCGATTTATTTAAGGAACATACCAGATCCGGTTCAAGCTCGTGGGCCGGGTGTGGGGTGTTTCAATGTCACAAGTGAATAAACCCATAAATGGATTCAGGGTCTATTCTTCTTAGGTCCAGTCCGATGTGTTGTCAGTCTAGTCAATAACATCTATGTATCTATCTTCTAGGAGTCCCCCACTCCAATGCCCAAGACAAAGTATCTCCTCAATGGGACTTGATAGACGACATATTAGTCTTTCAATTGATTTGCTCATTTCCGATTAGACTAAGGACATGTTTAGGTTCGTCTACTAATATAAATTATCTTTTCGTATTATGATCCGACCACGTAATACCGCTTAGTATCAGTTAAATATAAGACAACCAATGAGCAACATTTGCTTCCATTTTGCTTTGCATGCAAAACTCATATGAGGGCATTATAGAAAGTATTAATGCAATTCATGAATAATTTTATTAACCAATTTGTTCGGAAAAAAATACTACACTTAGGGCACCAGGTCCAACTAACATTTTAATAAGAAAAAAAAATATATATTTAGATTAACTAGTGACCTTATAAAAGTTGAAGTACCAAATTATGTAAAAAAAAAAATTAAAGCATAAAGGCTAAATCTCAAATTTGAGCATAATATAAAGACCAAAATTAAACTTTGATCTACAACTTGAAAAAAAAAATAGAGCGACCAAATTTGAAATTTAATCACTTTTAATGATGTAAAAAAATAAAGAGACTTGTAGGAAGGCATTTTATATGTACTAGCTTCTAATGTCACATGTGCATGTGATTTTACACGTTTAATATTTAATTAATTTTTTAATTATATTTTAAATTGTAATAATTAAATAAAATAATATTCGTTACTTTAATTATGGAATATAATTAAATTATGTTAACTTATCAATTGAAATATTATAATAGAAAATATTCAAACAATAATTAAATCATTTTTAATATATTCAACATACAATATAATTTTTTTTTTGAAATAACACCCGACTGGAATATTATTAATAAGAAAATTAAGAACACAACACATCCCAAAAGCAAAACAAAAGAGTAAAAACTCCTAAAAAAGCCCAATACCAACACGAAATAACACAAATCAAAAGGCAAAAAAACAAATCTAAAAAAAAAACCTCTAGCCAGATATACCAAAAGACCCTTATCTCTCCAAAAATAATCTTTAATGTTTTGATGGTCCAGTTACCAAAACTACAACTTTCCTAAAAACAAATGCCTCTCTTGCTCCTCTGCTTCCAGAATCTACCCAAAGATTCCCTTAATCAAACTCTCTCAGACGTCCTTTCTTCCCGGCATCAGCGACGAAATCCGAAACCCCTCCTAACAAGTAAGTTTCCTGACCAGATTTAAGACTCCCCGATGCTAGGAAATGAGCGAGATAATTAGCAGATCTGTAGACATGCTTGAATGAAATGCTATGGAAAACCCGTTTTAACTATTGGATTTTGTAAATGATAGCAAAAATTTCTGATCTATCAGATTATTAGATTCACATTTTTGGATTACTGACTTCGCATCACCTTCAAAAATTACAGACAAAAAACCCAGTTGAATACCTAACAGCAGAGCCTGAAGACATACAAGCCCTTCTGCAGTAAATGGAGATGCCACCCTTTTATGCATGATAGTTTTCGACACAATAATCTCACCCCGATGATTCCTCACCACTATCTCCGAACTCGAAATGTTTAAAGACTGATTAAAGGCCGCAACAAAGTTGAATTTAACATACAGGACAACCGGAGGACGCCATTCGTCGATGCCCTTAACAATAGTAGGTTTTCGTACACTTATCCCCTCTAATTCTTTAAGGTATTGACATATCCATTCAGCGATACCCTTACTAGTGTTTTGATTCCTATCATGCAACCATTAATTCCTCTAGAACCATATAGCCCAGATAGAACAACAAACCAATCGTGCTTGCTCATCAGTACTACTCTGAAAAATCCAAGTAATCCAATCCCAATACTCCGATTCTGAGTGAGATAAAACCCAATCACAAATTAATTCTTTCCAGGCCTCCATTATTGTAGGACATTTTTATAAAGACATGGGTTATATTTTCCACTGCTCCTTTGCATCTAGGACATAAAGCATCCGACACCAACCTTATCTGAAATAAGTTAGCCAGAGTAGGAATATAATACCATGTTGTTCTCCACATCAATATCTTTATTTTTTAGGGGAGATGTAGTTTCCATAATTTTTTATAGAAACTTGTAATACTATTTTGCAAAGTGTTTGTAATAGATAAAACCTCTCCCTATGTAAAAGTCTGCAAGCACTCCTGACAGTAAATTCCTCGGATGATTATCCTTGTCAAACCAACACATCATCGTGAACTTCTTAGGCTAAAGGGATTTGGAGAATCTTTGCCGAAACTCCTTTAGAAAGGTAACTTTAATCAACTCAACTTTCTATTCTCTATTCTGACAATCAATTAAGTCCGCAACCCAAACAAGACTATCATTACTAACAGGCTCATTTCTTTTGTGACAGACCAATCCCAGCAACCAAGCATCTTCATGAAGATATCCACTCCCTTGAGCCCACTCTCCAATAGAGACCGGATTGTTAAAGCCTTTTAGCAGCCCAAACGTTCTTCCAGGTATAGGAAGGTAAATTACCCAACCCTGCATTAAGAAAGTCTGAATTTAGGAAATATTTTACTTTCAAGATATGAGCTAACAAAGAATCAGAATAATTAAGAATTCGCTAACCCTGCTTTGCCAATAAAGCAGTATTAAAACTAGCTATACTTCGAAATCCCATTCTTCCAAATTCTTTCGGATCACATAAGTTTTTCCAGCCACACCAATGGATCCTTTTTTTCCCCGCCCCTTTTTGCCACCAAAATCTCCCCATAACACTCTCCAACTCATCAAAAAAATATTTAGGAAGAATAAAGCACATCATAGAGTAAGTAAGTATAGCTTGTAAAACAGATTTTATAACAGCCCGGTTTAGACCCTAGTCGGAACAGTGGTTTCGGGACCACAAATCTGAGGTCGGAAAAATATTTTTAATATTATTTTTCGTGTTTATAACATGTGAAGGAGCATGTGTGAAAATTCTGTGTGAAAATTTTATCGTTTGTGTGTCGAATTATGAAAAAAGACTTAATCGCATAAAATGCAAAAGCTGTGTGCTGATTGTTAAAGTGCCTAATTGTTGTTGTTCTTATAATTTGGAGGTTTTATGATGCAATTAGCCCACTATTAAGGTTAGTGGGTGGCAATAGACAAAATAACCTTAGTGTATAAATGTTTTATATGTTTAATGAAAGGGTAAATTAGTAAATGAAGAAATAATGTATATTAAATAAAACAAATGAGAAAAAGAAAGCCATATTCATCTTTTCTTCCACCGAATATTGAAGAAAGAATAAGGGTTTAAAGCTTTTGTATTTTCGGCACCTATCAAGCTTGATTCAAGGTTAGTTTTAGCTCGGTTTTTGATAATTTCTACATTTTTGTAATCGTTACTTTGTGCTCTACAAAACCCATGCTTAAATTTTATGAATTGATGATGAATTTGAAATGCGCCATGGATGAATTCATGAGCTTTGTGAAGTTTGGTGATGAATTATGAAAGATATGTGTTAGATTAACATATTTTGTCTTTGAATTTTTAGTGAAATTGAGTAATTTGGGCTTAATTGTGAAAATAAGAAATTGGAGGATTAAAATGTGAAATAAATGAAATATATGGGCGTGTATGAGTATAAGGAGAATTCGGCCTAAGCATGGTATAATGAAATTGTGTGTATTTTTTGATTTTATGAAATAGGGACTAAAGTGTCGAAATGTGAAAATGTGAGGGCTATTTTGTTAAATGTCCTAAATATGTGTGTTTGGACTAAATTGAATGAATTGGTGATTGAATGAGTTAAATTTGAATATGTATAGACCAAGAAAGGAGAGATTCGGATCGAGATCGAGGCAAAGACAAAGTACCCGATTGATCGGCCAGTTTTGGTATTTCGACGTCCGAGGTAAGTTCGGATATATTACGTGTTCTTAAATTATGTTTAAATGCTATGAAATGAATAGTTATGTGATTTTGGATTAGTAATGCTATGTGTGGAATCGAGTTAGGTGGCACTAAGTGTGCGTATTTGGAAATGAGACCGAGATGATTAGCACTGTGTGTGCGAAATAGTAGAAGCTTCGGCTTATTGATTTGGCACTGTGTGTGCGATACCGAGATAAGTTCGGTTTAAAGTACAGGCACTAAGTGTGCGATGACATTTATGTTTCGGTTACGAAATTGGCACTAAGTATGCGATTGAATCAAACGAATAACAAAGGTTGATCGAAATGTAATATCTAGCATTGAGTAGCATGGTTGGTGAATAACTATGTGTTGGCTAAGGTATGTATTGAACCTTTGTGGTTGATAGAATTATGTATGGAAATATGAATGGTGGAGTGAGTATATTAGCTATGGATGATATGGTGTGAATATTTGAGAGTTGATCTATGTCATGGATTAACTTTGTATATTGTATTTGAATTATTAAATTGAATGTATTATGTTACGAACTTACTAAGCTCTAAAGCTTACTGTGTGATGTGTTTCTCTGTTTTACAGTGTCAGTAAAGCTAGCTCGGATTTTGGGATCGCCAGCGACTCAATCACACTATAGGCTAACTATTTTGGTACTTTGGAAATTGTATATATTTGATATATGGCATGTATAAGCTAGTGATTATGGGATGTTTGAACCTTGCCATGTGATATAGCTTGGAAGTTAATGATATAAGTTCTTTATATGTAGGCTATGAAAATAATGAATATGGTATGAAGTAGTGAGGATGGAAATGGTATATTTCATGCTTGAATTGGTTGATGAGAATTGTGGTTTAAATGTGAACTTATAGTATGAATTATATGATGCTTGATGTATATGTTTGAAGATGTGAATTTGATACTTTGGATGGACTTATTAGAGATGATATTGAGTATGGAACTAGATGATATAGATGATGATTATTTGGTGCATATATTGGTATGATTTGATTTCCAATTGAGGTATAAATGTATGAGATTTGAAGCTTGTAGGTGATTTCAAAGTGTGGATGGCAATTTGGCCTTGAAAATGGCCTATAATTGCCCACACGGTTGAGCACACGGGCGTGTGGCTCGACCGTGTCTTTCAAGTTTGCAAATTGAAACAAGTCAGGCTCGACCACGGGCTGGACACATGGGCGTATGACTGGCCGTGTGGTGCAATTCAGTGTCGACCACGGGTGAGGCACACGGGCATGTCTCAGGCCGTGTGGACAAGTCAGTAGGTATGCCCTGTTTTGCCACGGCTTGGACACATAGGCATGTCTGAGGCCATGTGAGGCACACGGCCTACCCACGCGGGCGTGTGACCTCTGTAACTTAGAAAAATATTTGAATTTCGAAAATTTTCGTATGAGTTCGGTTTAGTCCTGACCCCTTTCTAAAGCATGATTAAGGTCTCGTAGACCTATTTAAGGGACTCATTGAATGTGAACTGTTATGTTTGGATGTGGAATGTTATGAAATGTTCAGAAATGATTAGTAATGCCTCTTAACCCTAGTCCGATGACGGTTACGGGTTAGGGGTGTTACAGATTTAATAAACACTTCATTTCCACCATGAGATAGAAATCTAACACTCCATCCATCAATCCGCTGCTTAAAATGGTCTTTCAGAATTTGGAAAATGGCTTTTTTACACCTCCCAACTATATTGGGCAATCTAATGTACCTCTCGGGATCAGTTGAGGACCTCATCCCAAGAATCTCAGCCACCGTCCTTTTATCATTATCAGGAGTATTGGTGCTATAAAAATTTGTCCACTTATCAAAATTCACACATTGACCAAAAACTCTTTCATATTCTTTAAGGATACCTTTCAAAGTGTACGCACCCTTACCAGTAGCCTCGCCAAAAAGAATACAATCATCTGAAAAAATTAAATGCAATATCTACGGACCCCTTCGGCTCACCTTTTCCCCCATGAATCAAACCATCCTCCACCGCTAACTGCATAAGGGCAGATGGACCTTCACTATAAATCAAAAAGAGAAAAAGACCTTGAGGTCACCTTATCGAAGCCCCCTACTAGGATGAAATCTTTCCCCTAATTTATCGTTGATTATAATTGAATATGACACTGAAGAAATGCATCGCATAATGGTCTCAATATGTCTACTATCGAATCTCATTCGAGTCATCATCTCCCTAAGAAATTGCCATTTGACTTTATCATAGGCCTTACGGATATCCAGCTTTAGGGCCATGAACCCTTTTTTCCCCAATCTTCTATGACGAAAAATGTGCAAAAACTCATAGGCAAAGAGCACATTATCCGAAATCAGCATTCCTGGGACAAAAGCGCTGTAACACCCCAAACCCGGCCTAGAAGTTTGGCCCGAATCCGACATGTCACATTGAAGTGTTTTTGCGAAAACCTTGTTTTCATTGAAAACCCTTCTAGAGAAAAGTTAAGAAAAATCCAGTTTGCTTTCAAAACGAGGTGTATACAAAAAAAAAACCATTTCCCTGTTACTATGTAAAAATTTCCTTTGACAGCGGAAGCTCGTTCTTAAAACACAATTATTTTCAACAACTTGAAATTCACTTAAAAGAAATAAATCCAGGTTCCGTTTCAAAATTACAATGCATAGTGGAAGTAATGGAATAATAACTAGAGGGAAACCTTATTACAATCCAAAATAAAATAACTTAAAATCTAGAATTTAGACATTTAGAAAAAAAATCGGTCTAATCGTCTTGCTAGTTGGCCACCTCTGAGTCCCTCCATCCGTCGAACCGCCTACTGAGGATCACCTGAGAAAAATAAAAGAGGAGTGAGTTTTCAAAACTCGATGTGTGTACGACCCTCACAAACAAATAGCATACATATCATAATAATAACATAATAGTATCATACATGCAATGCAATGCAAACCCTCCCCAAATAATCCATCCGCTACACAACATTTCCTTCCAACCCTACACTCCTGTGGGATTTCTAAATCGACCCACCCATTCGATACACATCAAGGGTAGCTTTGGTTGCGGTACTACCAAACGTTGCAGCAAGGCTACTAAGCATATAATGGGCTTAAAAAGCCATCGGTGGATCCACAGCTTGTCAAGCAACCATGCGATCCTCATATACTTCCTCCGTTCTATAATTCCCACCCATATGCATCCTAAATGAATATCATATGAATGCAAAGAAATGTACATGTAACATCCATAAATCTTACATTCAACACATAGGGGCATTTTAGTCATTTTCGCCCTTAGGGGCATTTCGGTCTTTTCTCATTGTTATGGGTCTATTACTTACCTTGGTCCGTTATCAAGTCCTCGCTGGCTAAAGTGAACAGATATTATGCATCAGGTTTGGATTCCAGAGAAGAGGAGGTGAATCATTAAGACCGCTTAAGTACCAAGCTCTCCCTAGATCCAATCCTAGACATGCATATACCCATTGCCACACCTTAACCTTATGACTTGTCCACGGTCACAATTAGTTAATAATTAAAGTTTTATGTAAGGTTAAGCAATTTACCGATTACTAAGCCCAAGACCCCTTACAAAGCCCATACAAATTCACATACGTTCATATGGCCCATTAGGCCCAATCTCATTCGTATGGCCCACTAGGCCCAAATCACATTCGATGGCCCATCTGGCCCAAATCACATTCATATGGCCCATTAGGCCGGATCATAATCAAATCATACAACCATCCATATCAATTCATCATTCAATTTCACATATCAACTCTTGTCGAATGGAGCCTACGAGCTCGGCAAGCCCATTTAGCCCCTTCTGGCCCGATTGGCCAAACAGTGGCCCGAGACCATGAGATCACTCTCTTGGTCCTGGTAATCGTATCGGTGTTCCCACACGAATTTTCGCACGCTCGTGTGGTTGCCAGCGCCAACCTTTCGACTTTTCGGCATTCCGATTTTTCGGTATTTCGGTTTTTGCTGATTTTTCGTGTGTGAAGTGTATGTACACACCTGGTAAATGAGACGTGTTACACTATCCTCAGCCTTGAACCTACAACCAATACTAACCTCCAATCAATCACACACTTAACCACAATAATTACCAAAAACCGAAGCCTTACCATAACCTTACCGTGTGCCACCAGTCCTAATAGCCCTTTCTTAGCTACTACTCATGAATATCCCCTAGATCTGCATCAATCTTAATCGTTAAAGACAAAATAATAGGTGACTTGTATCCCCTTAAGTCACCCTTTCCCTTACTATAGACTGTTCGGCCAACTTATCCCAAAATCAAGAACACTTACCCAAAAGCCGAAACGTATGGATAACTTTTCGGCAGAGACTTGTAGATCCAAGCTTGATTCTGATTTTTCCAAGATCCGATCCACTAAAAATCAAAGGAATGATGACAGCACGACAGAGATTTGGTCACTAGAGTATTCGGCACAAGGTTTGGGGCGATGGTGAAATCGGCTTCAAGAGTAAAGGTTTTCGGCTTTTGAAGTCACGAATATTTGGTCCCCAATAATTGATATGAAGGTGGGACGGCACAAGCAATGGAGAAAGAAGAGAATGATATTCGATTTAAGGCTTTAGGAGAGAAGAAAAGAAAACACATAAGGAAGAGGCGATGTTTAGAATAGAAAAAGTGAAGGAGAATTCTGCAGAGTACTATAGTTGCCGAAATAGCACAAATGGAATTCCAATTACCGAAATAGCACAGAGGGAATTCGGCACCCCCTATTTATATACAAAACCGAAACTCTGCCTACCCCCTTCAAAGTCCCAATTGGCTCCAACTCTTCCCCATCTCATCTCCTCGTTTTTCTCCCTGATAACTCCCCAATCCTTTTCCTAAATTTTCTCTTCTGATCACTCTCCTTAGAGTCCATTACCACACCACTTCCAACCTTCTATAAGGCCAAAATTAAACTCCTAAAAAATACTAAGCTAGGATTCGAACCTAGGATCTCCTTGCTAGCCCATAACGCCACCTTCCTATACCCTAAGTGGCGTCACTTAGCCACTCCACCACAAGACTCTTTGATGTCATTTTTCCCTATTTTTATTTAAAAGCCCAACTACTCACCGCCCTGGTTCCTTTAATAATTAACTAAAAATACCTTCTCCTCCAAGTTCGAACCCAGAACTTCTGCAACACCCCTAGACACTCCAAGTTTATTAAACCCTTAAAGCCAACATGTCATTTGTCATTTTCTTGCTCACTTAAAAATTTTCTGAGACCCAAATCCCAAAGCCCAATTCATCTAGGCCCAAAATTTGGGGCGTTACAAGCGCTTTGAGCACTATTAATACATAGCTCTAACACATCGTTAAATCGATTCACAATCATCTTAGTGATTAGTTTGTAAAGCACATTACACAAACTAATAGGTCTAAAGTTGGCCAAACTTTTTGGATGAGCACATTGAGGGATCAACACAATATTAGTAACATTCAGAGCCCCAAGATCCATACCTTTATTTAAGAATTCGAAGCAAAAAGTAGAAACGTCACCACCCACGATGGACCAACACTTTTGATAGAAGTTGGGAATCCATGCTCACCAAAGGCCTTCGCTGGGCCCATACCCTTTAAGGTCGAAACAACCTCATCTTCCGTGTACCTCACCAATAATCTTTCATTCATCTCATTTGTAATGCACATCTTTATCCCCGAAAGGATGTGAGACGAATTCCCCACACCTCCCGATGCAAAAAGATTTTGAAAATACCTCTGAGCAATTGCTTTCATTTCCCCTCCTCACAAGTCTCCCTACCAAACTCATCTTCGAAGCACCTAATAAAATTTCTCCGACGCCAACTAGTCACGACATTATGGAAAAACTTGGTATTCTTGTCCCCCACTTGTAGCCAATTAGCCCGAGCCCGTTGTTCCCAATATAATTCTTCCTTGTCAACCTCTAAATTAAGCTGAATCTTAGTGTCAATCATTTGCGCAAGACATTCATCATCAACTTTAGCTTGCATTAATTCTTCTAATTTTTCTGTCAAATTCTTTTTTAGCTCATTCCTTTTATGACGAATCTCATCTGCCTATTTCATCAAACCGATCTTCAAGCGGTCAAGCCTACCCAAAAATTCTCCATCTATAGACGACCATAATCGATTCACCTCATCATCAAAAGACTCTTCCATAACCTACCAAGCCTCAAACCGAAACCTTTTTTGCAGAAGTCTAATTACATCCTGCTTTAAACTAACAAAAATGAGTCAATGATCAGAGAAAGAGTGAGGAAGATGATGTATGGTCACATTGGGGAACTTATCCATCCATTTGGTATTAGTCACGCCTCTATCCAAACATTCTATTATATTAGTCTCTAGTAAATTCCCCCTGGCCCAAGTATACCAAACCCCATAATAATCAACATCCACTAATTGACAATTATCCAAAACTGCCCTAAAAGCTTCTATCCTCTATTCTTCTCTCTAAGCACCACCACCCTTCTCAAAAGCATATATGATCTCGTTGAAATTACCACAAACAAGTCAAGGAAAAGTCTGATCCTGCCCTAACTGACGTAACAAATTCCACAATTCTCCTATATTTCTACCATATGGTGAACCATAAAACCTTATCAGCTGCCACCTTCATCCCTCATCAATCTCTTCTACCTCAACGTCAATGTGATTACTCGAGTAGGTGATAAGACTAATCGAAACATTCCCCCTCTATGCCATGCATAGTCCACCTCTAGAACCCATAGTTGACATATTTATATCCTCCAAGAACCCAAAACTTCTCCTAACCTTTTCCATTTGAATAGCATTAATTTTAGTCTCCATAAAAAAGACTAACTAAGGATTATACACCTTCAGCACATGTCGAAGTCTTCTAACGGCCCGTGGACTCCTCAAACCACGGACGTTCCAACTTAGGAGTTTCATTGCACCCGGTCGGTTTTCCCCTTGGGAGTCGCCAATAAAATTTGAGTATTATACGAATCCCTCCTATTTCTAATCACCAAAAAATCTACCTTCTCTCCTTCATACATTTTATCCCCCTTTTCTTGCACCTCTCCTTGCTATCAACCTCAAAACTGACTCTATAACCCGATCCCAAAATAAAATGAGTTAAGTAACATTCTAAATTTCCCAACAGCCCAACATCGATTTGAGCATCATTGAAGGTGCTATCCACATTCCTTGCTCTCTTAGAACCAGTCTTATCAAGAGTGCAAGAATCATAATCCCCTTTGCTCTCCACTCTATATTTACGTTTATCCGCTATACTACTAGTATCCTTCTTATCAAGCATTACATTCCTCGTCAATCTTTTCCAACTGGGCCTTTTTGGCTTTTCTATTAATACCCCATTAAAATTTCAGGCCCACAATTAGAAACCCCACTATTAAAGCCCAAATCTTTATTCAATCCGTGCATGCACTGCATTACCCTTTCCCAGCTTTCCCTAAATAGGCAAAGAAAAAGATGATCCAAAATCCCTAGAATTTTGCCGCAAACTAAAATGATCCAATTCCAACAAGGACTCCTTGGACCCCACCCTTCAATTTGACATTCTACCATCTCCCGAATCTTGCGCCACCACGTCTTTGCCGTCATCATTCACCTCACTGCCGATACCTATCTCCACCCCACATGTGTACTGACATTACTTCATTTTTTTTTGTGAAAAGTCGAACAGTAAGCTTTCCTTCCATACCAGATTCGATTCTGCCTTTAGCACCACAGAATATGGAAAATCTTATTCGGTCTCTCTTTCTTAACGTTGGACAAAACCTCGCACTCCTTAACCCCGTGTCCCATGCGTCCACACCCAAAACAAAAGATAGGGAGATTTTCATATTTGAAAGGTACCCATACATTCTCTTGAGAATCCACCGCCACAAAAACTCCTCTTCTCAAGGGTTTCTGCACATCAATCTGAACCCTAAGTCGGCAGAAATCACCTTTAAATTCAGATCTGATAACTCCCCCAAAAGTCATGCCAATCGCATGCAAAAGATCTTTTTTATCACAACCTAGTGGACATGAACCAATTTTAAGCCATATAGGGGACGTAACAAGCCAAATCTAGGATCGTTCAATGGGAGCAGTCAATCGAACAAAAATAATAATTTATTTACGAAAAAGCCACGGCCTTCCATCCATAATGAGTTCCAAGTCGTTCTCATCATCGAAAGTAATCAAGAATAAATTTTGCCCCGCCACTTGAAATCAAACTTTTTTGTTGTCTTCCAAATACTTTTCATTTGCGCTCTAAAAGACTAAAACTATCTGGATTGTAAGACCATCTCGTCCAAATAAAGCATAACAGCATTGGACTATCACTCGAAACAACCAGCGAACTTTTAATCGACAATTGCACCAAGTCCTCCTCTAAAAGAGAGATCTCGTCACTCCCCATTCCCAAAAAAGTCACAACCCTTTTTTACCCCGAACACAGCAGTAACTATTTCTCTGGGACACTCGGAGACAATACTCTTGACTTTTTGTGTTCCTAATTTCAAAGTTTACATACAATATAATTTTACTTTATGTAATTAATGCGAAGTAACATTATTCAAAAAAATAAATAATTAGGAAGCTTAAAATTCTATCCAAGTAATAACTCTATTTTACATTAATAAAATTAGCATAACTTTTTTAAAAATAAAATTATCACAATTTTTTTTTTACATCAAAATTTATTAACTAATAATAATTATAATTATTATAGCATTTTTTCTATATATTATGCTTAGAATTCTATTAATTAATAACTCCGTGATTTTAAACGTGTAAATATGAAAACATTTATTTTCAGAACTTGTTACTTTATTTAATTAGATTAACTCTAATGAACTTAGAACCCAACTCTATTGAAACCTCAAAGGCTTCTTTTGCTTTCACATTTCAATAGGATTGTGGAGAAAAGGGACCTTTGGACTCAGGTAATTTAATTAACACTCACGAAATGCCTGGTGTTACGAAGAATTTTCAAAGCTTTCCAATTCCGTACACTAATAAGTATCCAATTACTTAAGCCATCCGTCTTGACTTGGCTCCTCCAAGGCTGTCAAACATAGTAATCGTTGAACATTCAAAGTTGTGTGTAGTAAGACTTTGAAACAAGAGTTTGGCCGAATTTGATGGGAGATACATTTCTTGTAAACCCAAAACTTTTATTCTTTATATTTCCCTTTAAAATCGAGGCGAGATAAACAAGCGATCACAATCATATAAAAATATAATAGATTATCGCATAAAAATTTGGTGCTTTTTAGAGGTCAACATCGCTGCCTTGGGTTAGTTCGCAAGTCAATATCCATGAAATATGTTCCTATATATAAATTCAAAACAAAAAACAAATCATAATGGAATTAAATATCAAAGAGATTAGTGTGTTGGAGAAAAATAGCAAAAGTCTTTCTTCTAAATAATCTTTGTTAGACTTTTACGACTTACTTCTCTAATCAATGAATAAGAAAATATAAATGTCTTCCACAAATGAATTTTTTAATCCCCTATTGAATTTCTACAATTAGTTTATTACATTAATCAAACTATATAGATTGGATTAGAGGGATGCTGGGATTATATATAATTATTCATTGCGTGCTTCGAATTCAGAAAATAATTTTATTGAAATGAAATCACTACTCTATTCCATGTAATGCTAAATATGATATGGGGTGTCTTTATTTTCCATAGCATGTGAAGAAACAGTTTCATATTTTCTTTCTAATTGTAGGTAAGTTCACCATTGCTGTCCACAATGGCAGCTGTATGTGAAAGGGCAATAAGATGTCTTTGCAATTGTAGTGTGTGTTTTTTACCCAATGAGATTGTATAGCTACATTGCTATCGTAAATATTTTTAATTTTTAGGTAATTTTACTAACACAGTTAAAAAAAAAAAAAAAGTTAAAACAAATATATAGATTCGATTAATATATGTTGTTCGGCTAAGCAACCATTAACAAATCTAAAATTGAGGAGGCTACCTATGCGTCTATATATAGCATTCTTAGCTAATATTCTATAATATATTATGTTTGTGTTTCCTTAAGATTCTTTTACGCTATGATTGTTAGGATAGGAATTAATATTTGGTTTTATGATTTATTAGTTTAATTTGAGAAATACGTTTAAAGGCATATGAAGCAAACAATGTTGTGTCCCCTACTTTTCTTTCTTATTGCCAAAGATAGTATATATCAATGTCAATGTTTGAATTTTCATTTGAAATTCTATAATGCAATATTCATGTGGTTTGCAAGTTGCAATGAATGAAATAATAATTAAGTCCCAGAAGATGGTGGAGAAAACAATGGCATTTGTAATGCAAATCCCATGCATTATATATAATCAAATGCCAAAATGGCCACCTACTGTCGTCATATTAATTTGTTACTAGTGAACCTCCACATCGGCACCAATAAAATTAGACAAAAACACAAATTCTAACCATGCTTTTAAAAACACCGAGAATGTTAGACATATTTTAAAAAGATAAGAAATAAGATCTTTTCAGTCACTTTCACGTGATTACTGCAACGATATGTTGTAGTTTGATTAAAGAATCCCAATTTGAAGAGATGTGTTATTAATAAAATAATGATTAGGGTTGAGATTAATCAAAAGCCCTAGTAGTAGTTGTTGATTTCCCCCTCCTAAGCAACAACAAATCCCAGCATAGGCTTGGGCCGTCTCTTTAATTTCCTTGGGTGAGCCGGCAAGGAGTCGCCATCATCGAGCAACAGAAGAAGCAGGAAAAGAGCCGCGTGTGGTCCGGCTGACGTCTAGGCTTAAACAATTTTAAAATATAAAGAAAAACCCACCTTCGAGCTGACATGGCACGACACGTAGGACCCGCATGTCGGGGTTCTTACTACCAGTTTTACGTGTCATGGGGCTCACGTGTCTCCTTCCCAAGCTACACCTTGGGGACACTCTTAAATATTTCTGCAAACAACACATAATTCCATCGGCTTCCCTCCAAAAACCATCTATTCCTCTGTCTTTAAAAGTTAACGACGTGGCACATACAAAATGCTTGCCTCCCCCCCTATATAAGACACCCTTACCTCCTTCCCCTTCCCTCACACCTTCCATTTGCTTTAGTAATCTTCTAACTTTTTTTATAACTTTATGATATCTCTATCATCATCGATCATGGCTGTTGATTCAACTCTCTCCTCCGCAGTTGGTGCCTCCGTCAGTGAGAAAGACCCCAAAGCTCTTCAGTTCATTGAAGAGATGACAAAGAATGTTGATTCTGTTCAAGAGAGGATTTTAGGTGAGATCTTAAGTCGAAATGCCGACACTGAGTACCTCAAACGCTTCCAGCTCAATGGAGCTACGGACCGGGACACATTCAAGTCCAAAGTCCCTGTTGTCACTTACGAGGATCTTCAGCCTGAGATCCAACGTATCGCCAATGGTGACAAGTCTCCCATCTTATCTTCTCACCCCATTTCAGAGTTTCTGACCAGGTAAAAGATTTTAGGTTTTTTGTCCTCGTTTTTTCGTCGTATTGTTATTTGGGTATGAAGTTTTCTTGGGGACCTTAATTTGCAGTTCTGGGACTTCAGCTGGAGAAAGGAAGCTCATGCCAACAATTCATGAAGAGTTGAATCGTCGTCAACTCTTGTATAGTCTTCTCATGCCTGTAATGAATCTGTGAGTATATTTGTTCTACCTTTTTCTTCTTCTTTGGCTTCTTTTCGCAAATGGAAAAAAGATATTCTTTGTTGAAAACAAAGTTTGACATTTTTCTGTTTTTGGTGATGATAGTTACGTGCCGGGATTGGACAAAGGGAAGGGTCTTTATTTCTTGTTTATAAAAGCTGAAACAAAGACCCCTGGAGGGCTTCTGGCACGCCCTGTTCTTACCAGCTACTACAAAAGCGACCACTTTAAGAGCAGACCATATGATCCTTTCAATGTTTACACCAGCCCCAACGAGACCATTCTTTGCCCCGACTCGATCCAGAGCATGTACGCCCAGATGCTCTGCGGCTTGATCATGAGGGAAGAGGTCCTTCGTGTTGGTGCCGTCTTCGCTTCTGGCCTGCTCAAGGCCATTCGTTTCCTGCAAGTCAACTGGAAACAATTTGCTCATGACATTGAAACCGGAACTTTAAACCCTAAAGTCACTGATCCTTCAGTTCGTGAATGTATGAGCAAAATCTTGAAACCTAACCCAGAACTTGCTGCTTTCATTACCAAGGAATGCTCAGAGGAGAACTGGGAATGCATCATCACTAGAATTTGGCCCAACACAAAGTACCTTGATGTGATCGTAACTGGAGCTATGGCTCAATATATTCCCACCCTTGAATATTACAGTGGTGGCTTGCCAATGGCTTGCACCATGTATGCATCCTCAGAGTGTTATTTTGGTCTTAACCTCAAGCCAATGTGCAAACCATCCGAGGTCTCATATACTATCATGCCAAACATGGCCTATTTTGAGTTCTTGCCTCATGATGACTCGTCCGCTCAAGATTCATCTCGTGACTCACCCCCACGCCTCGTTGACCTCGCCGATCTAGAAGTTGGGAAAGAATATGAACTCATTGTCACTACTTATGCCGGGTTGTGCCGTTACAGAGTCGGCGATATCCTCCGAGTCACCGGTTTCCACAACGCGGCCCCGCAATTCCGTTTCATTAGGAGGAAGAACGTGTTGCTGAGCATCGATTCCGACAAAACCGACGAGTCCGAGTTGCAACAGGCCATCGAAAACGCTTCCGTCTTGCTAAAGGAATTCAACACCAGCGTTGTTGAGTACACGAGCTACGCGGACACCAAACAAATACCAGGTCACTACGTTATCTACTGGGAATTATTCGTCAAAGACGCTGCTAATGCCCCAACGGACGAAGTTTTGAGCCAGTGTTGCTTTCAAATGGAGGAATCATTGAACGCAGTGTACCGTCAGTGCCGAGTTGCAGACTCAATCGGCCCACTGGAGATAAGAGTAGTGAAGAACGGCACATTCGAGGAGTTAATGGACTATGCAATTTCAAGGGGTGCTTCCATTAATCAATACAAAGTTCCAAGATGTGTCAGCTTCACTCCAATCATGGAACTTCTCGACTCAAGGGTGGTTTCAAAGCATTTCAGTCCAGCTTTACCACACTGGACCCCAGAACGTCGCCGTTGAGCACACTTGGTATGAACGGAAAGAATAAAAGTTGAAGAAACAATCTGCCTTGCTACCAACCAAAACAGCAACAGCATCTTTTCTGCAACAGAAAAAAAAAATTCAGAGAGACAAGTAACAGTGGTCTCCTTATGTTGTAAAATTTTTAATTTAGAAATGTGTCTTTTCTTCATTCACCATGTAAATGCTTTTGGGTTTGTTGTCCATTTCATGTTTCTCTGTCACTGCCTGTCGTCCTTTGCAATCGTTTCTTAGATCTGTCTTTTCTTCCTTATCATCACGATGATCAAGAAAAGACATTAAAGTTGTAAGTCATGAATATGAAACTACAATAATAATGTCAAACGTTTGTAAATCTGTTGATGTTTTCAATGTTTTAATATATTTTTTCATTGTATAAGCCACTTTCTGCATGGATTTTAGCTCACATGCTACAGATTCCTATCTCAATATTCATTTACTTACTGGATAGAATTAGTTTTGATGAGGGAGTATGTTGATGAAATCATTTGTTTGGAAGCATGTAAGAGATTTTAAATGGGTGGAAGGATATGGAGATTTGGGTTCCCTTGATTAATTTTGGCTTTTATTATAAGCATTAGATCTGTTTGTCTGCCTTCTTCTGTTTGTGTGCAGTACACTACTACTATTATTTTATTACTTTTAGTAATAGCTAACGAATTTGGTTTATTGTTTTTCTCTTTCCTAAAAGCATATTCCTCTTCGGTCCAAGGCTCAGAAGTTTAGAAAGCTGGTTACTGATTAATTAATTTATTCCTTTTTCTTTTCTTTTTTCTAAATAAGGAATCTATATAACAACTTCATTTATCTATTCAAATTTTATCTGTTGGGGAGACAGATGGTAAGCTTATCATAAAATTTATATTGTGAATTTTTATCAAATAAAAAAAATAAAAATTATGATAAAAAAGAAAGAAAGTGAAAATTAAATTAACAAAATTAAAAGATGTACAATAATTGCATATGGTATTGCTTTTGTGCTTCTTTTATTTTATCTTCTTTGGCATGATTGATTATAAAGTCCACAAATGGAACAAGTTTAATTAATTAGTGAGTTATCAGATTAAGTTAATTAATTTATCGTTAGTTACTAAATTCAAGTAATCAATTTATAAGTTTATAATGTTCGTAAAATATTTAATTTGAAAACTTAATATATAGTTTATTGAATTGATATCTTTAATTCCTTTATTTAATAAAATATTATTAATAAATTTCTTCACATGAAATTTAATCATTTTATTGAAATAATGTTTGAATTAAGATCATTTTTATTTAATAAATTATAATTAGTAGGTTTGCTTATATGAAATAGCTATAATTTTACTTAAAAATTCAGACTATATATTATTATATATAATTAATTTAATATTAAAGGAGGGGGTATTCTTGAAAAAGTTGATTATGAGAGTTTGAATTTTGTTCAGTTTTATGCCATGTTACTATAATACGTTTTCAAATCATGAAGTTTGAATTTCATGAATAGAATCATACCAGTGTTGAAAAAAGCAATGAGAAAAACTAGAACCAACATACCCAAATTATTAAATCGCTATAGCAGCTACCTATATATATATATATATAACAAAGTGAATTCTACATTGCACAACTAGCCAACCCTATGTATGCATGCCACTCTCTTCTTACCAGTAGTAATCCCACATATTCTAAAGCTCATTCCATCTCACTATTAATTAGCTAGGCTTTTTTAAGAGGTTAAATTCACTCATCTATCTAAGCTTGTGCTTTTAACTTTTAAAACGGCTATAAAAATCAACCTCTTAACATGCATGCACGATGTTGCCGCTTGCTTTTAACATTGTTTAGCTTTTTATTTCCAGGAAACACAGCAGTAATTTTAAATATTAAAACCCAAAACGGGGAAATTATAACATAGAATCCAAGTCTTTGATGCAAAATATTATTATATCAAAAGTTGTCCCACCCCAGTATCTAATCACTCCTCGGCTTAGGAATCTAATCATTGAGGCGGCCAAAGCAAAAAGACGGTAATGTTATTCACGTTCAACCCAGAAACCATAAGCTGGAGTCAGGGTTTGAACTATTGCCGCTCCTCCAATTCTCCGCCTCCGCTTCCGCTTCCGCTTCGCTTCCTCTTGGCGCTGCCTATATTATATATATGATCAAATTAATGTTTTGTTTACTCAAATCAAAAATTTTGCATTTTTATTATTAACATTGCACAAAACTGAGAGCATGTAATGAGTAACACGAATTATACTAACAATTGACTATATGAATTTAAGAATATTTAAGTATTTTTTTATATTAAAAGGGACTAGCTATCAGATTTTGTTTTTAAAAAAAAAAATTTAAGATATAGGGTTTTAAACAAATATGATTATAGTATATATTAACATTTTGCAGGAAATCATCACATATATATATATTTCAGTCTTACCTGGGGTATGGTGTCCATATTCATGGGAGGGAAATTTGCATTGACAATCGGTGGCGCCGGACGGTACACATAGTCATCAAAATTCATGTTTGGTTGAGTGCTCACTTCATTTCCGCCCAAGTGCCTATGCCCTTGAAGATGATGAGATCTCATTGGCGATGGCAATCGCATTGGGAATGGCAGCCTTTCAACCAAGGGTTCTGCTAAATTTCTACAAACATGAAAAAGAGATGTAAAATGGTAATCTATGTATATGGGATTGGATTTTGTCTCCCTATTCAATAAAGAGTGTTCAGGAAAAGTGCCTGAATAGATAGAACCATGTGAAGAATTTGATCATGGTCTAACTTAACCCATGATCTATGACATATAAGTCATTGATGGAAGCATGCTATCACTTGAGCTACCCAAGTATGGTTTGGAGACAAAATCTCTATCAAAGACAATACTAAACTTATTGAGACCTTAAGGGCTGTTGAAGACCGATTGATTGATCAGTAAAATTGGTTGGAGCTTGAACATCATTAAGTGATGGCCAGTTCATGAAGTTGTAGTTCAAACCTCGCTCTAAGCAAGCCTGGGCACTAGCATTTTGCGCATGAAGCGGAATCTAAATGTTACAAACAGCAAAGCAAAGTACATAAGAAAATCAGTGATAACATTCGCTTTCATCGAAACCCAATACATGAAATCACACACTCTAAAATTCTATATTCAATACCATTAATCATAACAATTTATAAATAGTTCTGGGTTACATTTAGCTTTTTACCTCACTGGGATCGACCAAATTGGGCACAATGTTAACTCCAAATCCCATTCTAGTCGGTCCAACAAATTCATTTGCTTCTAAAACTCTCTGTAAAATTAGAAACGAGACATACATAATTAGGATTTCATCTGTAAAGAAAGAAATGTTAAATCAAATAGGTTGTGTGTGTGTATATATATCTTGCCTTGCGCAAACGGACAAGTTCCAAGGTCTCTTCCAAGATCATTTCATGGTACATAACCTCGGTTATTGTATCAAGAGAACTAGGATTTTTCAGAAAAAACCTACGAATCCATATAATTCAAAATTAATTTCTAACAACAGAATGAAAATTTCAAGGATAATTAAAAAATTAATTCCATGGTCCCATACTGTAGGTTCCTCTCCACTTGTTCCAGCTCAGTACTGCATACAACTATTCCATTCTGGATTTCCTGCATTATTATTGATATGATTTTACATCAAAGTCTATAAAATTATTTCTTTTTTGTTCCATTTACTCGTCTACTGTTTCATTACATACCTTCAATAGATTTTCGCTGTCTTTGTCCCTTCTATAATATCGGCAAGTAAAAGAAAATTAATCAACCAGTCACCATTAAAAATTAATAAAACCATTAATCTTAATTAACTACAAGCCAAACCTAATGACGCCGTAAAAACTAGCTTCAACGTTCAACTGAGTAACAATGCGTCGGATCAACTGAAACAAAACACACACACACACAAACGTAAAACTTGTACTGAAATTTTGTAAATAATTGTTTAATTAAATAGTTACTTACCTCTTGATCAAGCACCCTTTGTATGCCAATTGAGGGGTTCACCACCAAAATGAAAAATCAAGAGTTGTTAGAAAGGCAAAAAAAGAAAATCCACACGAGTTAATCGTGGCATTTTAAATGAAACACCTTTAAAAGATTTTAAATTTTTGTCGCATCCGTATCACTAAAAACGTATCTTTATTCTATAAAATGGCGGCGATCAAATTTGTATAAACCTAATAAGTATAAAATGTGATATGACTATTGACGGCGCCGCCGCAAAAATTCCAACATCAATCTAACGGTTATTATTTTTAAAAAATCATTGTTAATATGTAATCTTGAATGATCTGATTAACAATTTTTTTTTTTATTTCTTCATTCATTGATATTTGTTTAGAATTTTTGCAATTTTTTTTATGTTGAAAAAAAAGCATAATTAAAGATAAAACAAATTATTGTAGATATTTAGATTCAATCAAACCCTCCATTAAAAAGCCATACCATCCACGTCGACGAGCAGGAAGTTCCATGTATTCAGCAAGAATTTCTTCAATCCTACACATACCCCAAAATCAAATCGGATACAAAAATTCAATCAAAGAAATAAAACTCAACAAATCATTATAAATAAAAAGAGATATATATCATAAGATTAAAAAGCCAATAAAGAAACAAGATATTATAATCATAGATCGGAAAAAGCAAAATCTAAAAATGCGCGCACACACACAAAATCACACCTTTTCTTGCCATCAAAAAGGAAGAGTTTTCCAGCTGGAGAAAATATAATAAGAGCAACCTCAATATCACAAAGAGTCGAAAGTTCATAAGCTTTCTTAACAAGACCACTTTTTCTTTTGGCAAAAGTTATATGCCTATATGTTCTGTTCTCAATCTTTTTCAGCTCCACTTTAACCCTACCCATTGTTTTCTTTTCTTTTTTCTCTTACTGTAACTTGTTTTTTCAATTAACCAAATGTGTGTTTATATACAAGGAAGGGGAGGGGGGGTTGAGGGGTTTGATTCCTCTTTTTTCCGTCTTTAATTTTGTTGAGGTCCACCGTAGACTACAAGTTAAAAGTGTAATAAATTTAACCCCCCCCCCCCCTTTTTTTTCTTTTTCTTTTGTAGCCTTAGCTGCCATGCAAGGATGATTTGGACAACTGTGTTACTAAATAACCTTTGTTTAACCTATTTAAGCAGATTCTTTTATTAAAGAGGTATTAAAGAGACAGAGCAGCAACTTGTTTTAAAAGATTAATACACATTCACATACCATATTTGCCTATATATTAAATATTGTTTTTATTTGGAAAGTAAAAGTCATGTTTTAATTCAAGGTTAAATTTTATTTGGTATTCGAATTTTAAAATTCTAGTCTCCACCAAATGGTAATTGTTAAATTTATTGAGTTTAAATCTATTGTTTTCAAAATCTGATACTATAAACATATTATGAAATGTATAATGTCATGTCAGCTTACTATTTTCACATATTACTCAAAAAAAAAGCCAGTTAATGAATTTAATTGTTATCGTTCAGTATCAAGACTGAAATTTCAAATTTTGAAATGTATAAGGACTAAAATTTATTCCATTTGCAAGCATGGACTAAATCTATAACTTTACACATTGTATAAAACTAATAGCATGATTTAACTGCTCATGTTTAGGTTAAGACTGGAATTTTAAATTTTAGAAAGTATAAAAATTAAAAACAACTAATTCGAAAAGAATAAATACTAAAAATAATTAAATTAAAGTAGAAAAAGTAAATTCATAATTTATACAAAGTACATAAATTAATAGTAGAATTTGTAACATCCTGAATTTTTGGGCCTATGCGTTTAATGGGTGAATATGTTTAATATGTTAATTTAAGTAATAGGGGCCCAAATTGGGCTCAGAATTAGGCAAAGGCCTTAGTTAAATTATTAGATTGGGCATTATAGAGTTAAAAGAGTGGTAATTATGTTTAAAATACCAAAGTGGGCTTGTGGCCCAATCTTAGGAGGTGACGCCACACAAGGGAGTAATGAGCCCAAATTTAAGTTTCATGGAGCTCAATTCTTTTAATTTAAGTTTCAGGTGATACCTAGTGCTTCGGACCGGGCTGGAGAGGAACGTAAGGTGGCCATACAGAAGAATATGTGGATTTAGCAAAAAGTCTCAAGTTATTATTTTATATTTTTAATTGGTGGATTTTAAAATTCCGTTGTAATAAGGCCATGGGCCACTAGTTTATATTTTGTTTTATTTTGGGCTTTAATTACTTTTAGTTATTTAATTTTTTTTATCTTAATTAAACTAAGGCATGTAATTAAGTTTGGTTTTATTTTACAAAGAAATATTCTATATGAAATATATTTGGGCTTTTCAAAAAATACGACATGTTTGACAAGAATTTTCTTAGTGACATACCGGATCCTATTGTAGCAATTGGGCGGGTTTGGGGTGTTACAAATTGGTATCGAGCTCGGTTCAAAACTCGGCTCTGGGGTTTTGGGCTCAAAACGCTTTTCTAAAGATGGGTTTTGAAACATGCATAACAGTTTGTTAGCTTTCGGCATGGCACTCGTCTCCTACCCAAGTCCGCTAGGTAAGTATTCGAACCATTGTGTGATATAATATATGTGGGCTTGATGGGCTTTATGGGACGTAGACTATCTAGATTAGAACTTGATGGACTCTAGGCTTAGCTGGAACAACTCCTTAAATCTCATAAGACTTAATTTCACTAAACAAACCCGTGAACCAGATCATGCAAGACTAGGGTGTGGCAACAGCACATGCATGTCTAGAATTGGATTCAGGGGAGAGCTTGGTATTTAAGCAGTCCTAGTGACTCACCTCCTCTTCACTGAATCCTACTCTGTGCGTGAGTGACTGCTCACCTTAGTCATGAGGAATCGTTGACGGGCCAAAATCTATAATTAAAACCCGAAAAGGACCAGCCACAATATTTTTACAAAATTGCTAAAATACCTTTATTTTGAAAAAAAAAGTACCAAGATACCATGATTTACAAATATACCCCCAGATTTACAGAAACACCCTGATTTACAAAGTCAACGGTCTTTAAAAGAAAAAAAAACATACAACACACAACATCAATCAAAAACCACAAACACTTGAACGCCACTATTATTCTTTTGAAATCAAATTCTCTAAGATACCCCTGTTTAAAAAAAAATACCTTCTTAGTTTTGTAAATTTTTTTGAAAATACCCCTGACTTGTAAAATGACCAAAATACCCCTGATTTGTAAAATTACCAAATTACCCTTGATTTGCAAAATGACCAAAGTACCCCTGATTTGTAAATTACTAAATTACCCCTGATTTTCAAAATTATCGAAATACCCCCAAATTTCAAAATTTCCAAAATACCCCCAGATTTCAAAATTACCGAAATACCCTTATTTCATAAAATCACCAAGAAACCCTATTTTGGAAAATTACAAAAATACCCCTGTAGGATAAATTACTTAAAATACCCACAGGTAGTGGAATAACTAGAATACCCCTATGTATTGAGTGTGGATGTATGGATGTTGTATGTATGTTGATTGTTGAATGTATGTAGTTTATAGAACTAGGAAAGGTGAACTTGAGACTGAATTGCGAATTCGAAAGAACTACTATTAAAACTACTAATCATAAGACTGCTTCGTGGATAATCGGTGGAAGAAAACCAATAATTCATAAAAATTTTAATCGGATAAACGCGAACCGATAGCATGAGTACAAGGGGACGAGGACGCTCTAGATGTGAATACCGGTGTGTGTATTCTACCATAGTGTACTAAGTGTTTATTTTGGGTTTAGAATTGGAGTGCGCAATGAAAGCATGGTAGTGAGACTTAGGTAGTACGATTAATGAGTTAGTTGGAAATTTCGAGGACGAAATTTCTTTAAGGGGGTAGAACTCAGTAACATCCCGATTTTTTGGGCCTATGCGTTTAATGGGTGAATATGTTTAATATGTTAATTTAAGTAATAGGGGTCCAAATTGGGCTCTTATTAGGCAAAGGCCTTAGTTAAATTATTAGATTGGGCATTATAGAGTTAAAAGAGTGGTAATTATGTTTAAAATACCAAAGTGGGCTGTGGCCCAATCTTAGGAGGTGACGCCACACAAGGGAGTAAGGGGCCCAAATTTAAGTTTCATGGAGCCCAATTCTTTTAATTTAAGTTAGCTAAATTTTGGGCATTAGGATTAGGTGGAATGGATGGCAACAAGGCTAAAATTTAGGGTTTTAATGTTTAAAATATGTGGATAATAAGCGATAAAAGGCTATTATTTAGGAATTTATTTTATGTGGATAATAAGCGAGATAAAGGCTAAAATTTAGGGATTTTAATGTTTAAAATATGTGGATAATATGCTGATAAAGGAGGAGGAGTTAGAGATAATTAAGTCTCTTTTAGATGAGCTAGTAGATTAAGATAAAGGAGAAAAGATAGGATTTATCTGCAAGGTTAGGTAAGTGCCAAATTTCTATAAATAGGGGAATATCTCTTCAATTTTGGCATTTGGGGTTTTTCTCTCATTCTTTTCTCTTATTCTCTGAGTAAAAGCCGAAAACTCCTAAAGTTCCACCTTCTTCTTCATTCTCTGCAAAAGCCGAAATCTCTAAGCCTATTCCCTCATCTTCACTTTGATTCAAAAGCCGAAACTACACCTATTCTTCTCCTTAATATTCATTGGCCGAATCTCCCTTAGCCATCTTTTCAATTTTTAGTTCTTTCAAAAGTCGAAAGCGCGATAGATCATCTTTCCGAGATTTTTCCTAGAAACCAAAACTCATAGATCTCTAAGTTATAGAATCGTGTTACATTCGGGATTTCAAGGTATGAGGATTTGTTTATTCATATATATATAATCAGGTAGAATACTAACTATGGCCGAATATAGGAGAGGTCTATTTTCACATCTTTCCGGCTTTTTGAAGCAAAGCGTAGATCGGTTTAGCAAGGGTAACTACATTAATCAGGTGTGTAATACTTCCCCACCATCTAGATCTAATCATAAAATGCATGATCATAAGATTTATATGTTTTGATAATTGCCAACATCTCGGTTTATTGATGAAAGCCCAAGGAGGGTAAAAGCGGATCACCAGGTTAGTAAATAATTTGTTTAAATGTTATAAGTAAAATGCTTGTATGTGATTGCATGGGCTGGGTTGATGAAAGGAGGAAGTTATACGTTATATGTGTAGCGGTTTTTACCGTGATCTGATGTAGCGGCTAATGCCGTGAACTGTTATACGGGCTTCGGCCATTAAATGTTATACGGGCTTCGGCCATTAAATGTTATAAGGGCTTCAGCCATCATATGTGGATTAGCAGCAAGACTGCCATCATAGTGTGTAGCGGTGTGGGTCGATTGTAGAAATCCCCAATGGTGTGAACGGTTGGTACGGGGGTGTGTAGCGGATGGAAACCTAGGCAAACGGGTAGGGCCTTGCATATTATTTGCTATTAATTTTTATTATGATTATTACACTGTTTATTTTGTTTAATGGGTTTAAGGCCCAAACTCTAGTGGTGCATGAGGGTTGCACATCGAGTCTCGCGACTCACCCTTTTAATTAACATTTCGGTGATACCTAGTGCTTGGACCGGGCCGAGAGGAACGCAAGGTGGCCATGCAGAAGAATATGTGGATTTAGCAAAAAGACTCAAGTTATTATTTTATATTTTTAATTGGTGGATTTTAAAATTTCGTTGTAATAAGGCCATGGGCCACTAGTTTATATTTTGTTTTATTTTGGGCTTTAATTACTTTTAGTTATTTAATTTTTTTTATCTTAATTAAACTAAAGCATGTAATTAAGTTTGGTTTTATTTTACAAAGGAATATTCTATATGAAATATATTTGGGCTTTTCTGAAAAATACGACATGTTTGACAAGAATTTTCTTAGTGACATACCAGATCCGGTCGTAGCAATTGGGCCGGGTTTGGGGTGTTACAGAATTTAACCTCGTTTCAACCATAAACCTGTCCCAATGCATTAGCCCACGTTTGGTTGGAGGGAATGGAATAGCCATTCCCTCCTTATTCTTGGATGAACAGTTAAGACATAGTTTGGTTCACCGTTTTCTTCATTCAGCGAATGACTATTCCTTTCTTATTCGTCTGATTTACTGAATCATCATTCGGCGAAGGGGGTTAAGAATAGCCCATTCAATGACGGATGTAATAGCAAAATTTTTCCCCCAGACAATTTTACCCTGTATTTCTTCACCCATCGACCGTCAATTCCGTCGTCATTGTAAAAGTGGTGCCTCCCTCGATTCTGTCATTGAGAACCGTAGATTCATCTCTGACTCGTTCCCCACCTCCGCAAAGCTGCGTCCTTTCCTTTGTGAGAATTTTGTAAGTTCATCTTTTTTCTTCCCCTTCTTGTTTTATAATTTCAACTATGTTTGTATTATTGGTTTCATTTTTCCTCTTTCCTTTATAATTTTTTTTAAATTATATATCATTGTTATAAGAATTACCTAGAAGAATATTGAGAAATCTAGTTCAGTAATTATTTTTCCATAATTTTCTTGAATTTTGAAGAAAAATGAATTTTTTTTAGTTGCAAAGACTGCAGTCTGGGGATAGGGTTAGAAATTGTAGATTTTGGTATTGGGACCTTTTTCATTAACGAGCTGGTTAAATCTAGATGATAGAACTGGTATGTTTGTATTAATGGTGTTTGCTGCCATGGATACAAGCTTGGTTTTTGTCTTGTGACATCTTTGTTTTCCTTATACAGGGTAAAGACTACAAGTCTCAGTTTCAAATGGGAAATGGTGCTTTATTTGGAGCTATTTATATCCAGGTAAATTGTATGAAGCCATATTATATTTGTTGAATTGAGCAGAGATGAAGAACTTAGCAAAATGGACAAGTTATCGGATTTTCAGTACCTAGAAAATTGACTTTTATGCTTAGATTCAAAGATATAACATGGATCTATGCAATCGCTATGGTTTATCTTCCTTTTTTTAAAATACAACATACTATAAGATAATATATTAATTATGGTAGAAGCAACCTGCACTTTCTCTCAAAGGCATTCTCGCATTTGGCATTTTGTTTGCGATTGCATGCATTGTCAATCTTCTGCTGAATCCACTAATTCTGCAATTATGATTCCATCATTATTAATGAACTGAATCTAAGCCATATTTATGTAGAGTGTGACACCGCATTTATCCTTACCCAGATGATAGAACTGGTTATTTTGTATGGTATGAGTTATTGAATTACTTCATTAAAGAACTCTATAAGGGGAGGGTTTCATAATTTTATAGAAATGTGCTTCTTTGTTTCATGTTGTTTTCTATATATGTTAAGAAATTTGATGTTGTTCAACTTGTTTTAGAGGAGTTTGGTCGAAGCATCGGTGAAATTTTTTAGAATTTTGATGTAAATCCTCTTGGTTCTGCATTAATCGCACAGGTATTACTTTTTCATTTCTTTACCTAAGTAAGAAAATAATAGTCATTCCTATTGCTGCTAACATGGTGTGATTTTTTACTTTCACTGAATTAGCTGATTATGATCCTTGTCATTATTTCTGTTAAAATACGCAATGGTAAATTTGTTCCTGAATATGCATTAAGGTCTATTTGGTATGAACAAAAGAGCTGGAAGTAGCTTTAAAAAAGGAAGAAAGGTCTCTTGATTATCTCAAGCATTTTACCAAACTCATGCTGGATTAAATACAATGATTATTGATATTCTGTTGTGACATCTAGTCCATGTCCTCTAATGAATTAACCACATTCTTTATGCATATCTGCGGAGCACAATGAAACAACAACAATAATTGGTCAATATTATCCTTCTCTAAGCTTTTTTAATGCCTTGTCTCCATCTTTTTTGTTTATCATCGATGTCCATTTAACATTCTATGTTTGGGGTTCATGGCTGCCCCTCCCAACAATGTCATCTCCAAGGTCTTTGGGAGTGCAATGTGCCTTACCATTGCATCCAACGATTGTTGGTGCCTTGTTTCTGTCTTTTGATGCCAATAATTAGTATCAATACATTTGAGTTACATTGATGCTCTTCCCCCTTCTAATTGTAGACTATTTTTGTTAGCTTTGTTTAATGTCTATTTTCCATAGAGAAGAAATTGGATTCTCTTTTCTTGCATCATCTGACACTGCTTTATTTGGATTAGAAGACTGCCCAGTCTCATGATGTATCACAATTATGGTGGATATGCGAAAGAGCTCTCTCGCTCGATCTGTATTAACAAATAATCACTTTCTGCTGGTAAACATTAATTACATTTTCTCTTTTGATTTTCTCTTTGCTTATTTTCACTTTGTTTTTTGTTTTCTTTGTGCCTTTTTGTTGTCTAATAATGTATCTAAGTTCTTTTTTTTTCTTATTCTTTATTTATTTTGGATGCTTTTTTCCCCTTTTAATGATTAATGCATGATAATTTCGATCTTTTTTCCTTTTAAAACATTGGGTTTTTAATTTTAAGTCTAAATTCGAATTCCATTGATCTATTTTTAATTTTAACCCTCTCCCGAGGATAATACCTTCGATTTTTTGGGGTCTGGCAACACTATTCCATGGTTGTTATTTTGCAGTTTTGACTCCTTACACGCGGTCGATTAAACAGTATGGTATTATTAGGCATCTGCTTTAGTTGGTTTTGGTTTGTGATTTGAACAATTTGGCATGGATTTGAAGTTAGAGCAGTTCATTAGATAGTGTGAAATAGAAGTACATTGATCATAATAGAGAAGAATTGGAGTTCAAATAGTATCCTTTAATACTGCAAGCTTCTATCGCGTGTTGCATTGATGCAAAGGTTGAATAGGACAGATTAGGAAGTGCAGAATTGGATCAATTCCTTTTATTGAAACATATAAAATTACGTAAACAAGACCGGTGTATTGAATCGACTACCTGTCCAAGAGAGAAAATAGCTTTTTGTCATGTCGTAAGAGTTGTACTTTTTCTTTATTTTGCATTCTTTTGTTTTGTTTTCTAAGTATTCATTTCGGGTACTTTAGAAGCTTGCCATAGATTTTTCACTCTTGTTAAAGAATACAAGAGATGCTCATTTTGCTATACTGTTTGTAGGTATTCTTAGAATGTGATTTCCTTATCTGTTCATAATTTACAAAATTCATGAAGTTGAACCCGAAAAATTAGAAACTTGCAAGAGGTTGTGAAAGATGGGAGCGTTCAATTCAAAGAATCAGCGGATAAGTTCTTAAAATCGAATTTTAGGTTTTGTGATGGGATCATATTGAACTGGGAAATGTAATCGCTTGAGCATTTGTATCATTTGGGACAGCTTCTGCACTGTCATTTTGAAGTACACAATTTTATTATGGTTGAAATTTACTATTATTTGGCATCACTTCATAAATATGTTCTTTTGTTAAGCCTAATAGAAGTTTTTGGTCAGCTGGCACCGCGAACTTGTTGTTATCATGTTATTATAAATGTTAGAATTAAGTGACCAGAATCCTTATTTAAATAAAATACAATGGTAAAATAAATTAAAAGAAGAATCCCTATAGAATTACACTTCTTTTATTTTATTTTAAATAAGGTTTTTAAACCTTATTAAACTCCATCTATTTGATATTGATTAGAATAAGGTGTTTCAATCTTACTACACTCCTATTAGAATATGGTTTTACAAGCCTATAAATAGACATAGTCTATTCTTCTTGTAATTATTCGAATTCGACATAGTGAATTTTCTTCTCATTTGCCCGTGGTTTTTTCCCCGAAAGGGTTTCCACGTAAAATCTGTGTGTTCTTTAATTTTTATTTCTCTTTTCTTTGTGATATATTGTCATTACCGACGTTATATTTTTAACAAATTGGTATCAGAACTTTCGGGTTTTTCATCTCGATCACGGTAATGGCGTCTTTGAAATATTCCACTGTTGGATCGCAACACCAGATTCGCGTTGTGGCAGATAAAGATGCAGACAGTTCTTGCACAGATAGATTTAGAGGAAGCCCTGCTAGGGGTAGATAAGATGCCTTCGACATTGACGGAGGAAGAGAAAAAGCGCAAGGATCGAAAGGCGTTAACAGAGTTACATCTGCATTTGTCTAACGAAATTTTGCAGGATGTGATGAAGGAGAAGACCGTCGCTGCATTATGGAAGAGGCTAGAACAAATATGTATGTTGAAAACTCTAACCAGCAAGTTAGATATGAAGCAACGTCTTTATGCTCATCATTTGGAGGAATGTGCGTCTGTGCACGAACACTTAACAGTGTTTAAAGAAATTCTCTAAAACTTGGAGGCCATAGAGGTTTAGTATGATAAGGAAGATCTAGGGTTGATTTTACTTTGTTCGTTGCCCCCGTCTTATTCAACCTTCAGAGACACGATTTTATATAGCCGCGAGTCTCTCACAGTTGATGAGGTTTATGATTCTTTGACCTCGTATGATAAGATGAAACATCTTATGGTTAAACCCGACTCTCAGGGAGAGGGTCTCATTGTTCGTGGGAGACAAGATCGGAATGTTGATGATGATCGTGGAAGGACACAGAAATGCAATTCGCGTAAATCTAAGGGTAGATCGAAGTCTTCAAACAGAGGTAAAACTTGTAACTTCTGCAAGAAGAAAGGGCGCATTAAATCTAAGTGCTATAAGCTGCAGAACAAGATTAAAAGGGAGGCTGCGAATCAAAAGGGAAAATAACCAAAAAATTCCGGTGAAGCTGATGTTGTAGAAGACTACAGCGATGGTGAACTTCTAGTCGCTTCTGTCAAAAATTCTAAAGTAAGTGAGGAGTGGATACTTGATTCAGGCTACACCTTCCACATGAGTCCCAATCAGGATTGGTTTACAACTTACGAAACAGTGTCTGAAGGTGTTATTTTGATGAGAAATAATGTTTCGTGTAAAATCGCAGGTGTTGGAACAATTAAAGTTAAGATGTTTGATGGAGTTGTCGAATACTTAGTGACGTTTACATGTTCCGTAATTGAAGAGAAATTTAATTTCATTAAGTACTCTTGATTCAAAAGGGTACAAATACACAAAATTGAAGTGGGATTTTGAAGATTTCCAAAGGTTCCTCGTTGTGATGAAAGGGCGTAAAAGACTGCCAAGTTATATATTTTGCAGAGTTCTACTATTATTGGTGATGCAAATTGCCGCTTCCTCTTCCTTGTCGGATGATGATATTACTAAACTTTGGCATATGCACCTAGGGCATATGAGTGAGAATGGCATGGCAGAATTGAGCAAAAGAGGACTTCTTGATGGGCAAGGAATTTGCAAACTGAAGTTCTGTGAGCATTGCGTTTTTGGGAAGTAAAAGAGAGTTCGATTCACGAGAGGAATCCATAACATGAAGGGAACGTTGGAGTATATTCATTCGATCCAGGGGCCATCAAGAGTGCCTTCGAGAGGTGGAGCTAATTATATGTTAACTTTTATTGATGATTTTTCCAAAAAAGTTTGGCCATTCTTCCTGAAGCAGAAAAGCGATGTGTTTTTCGCATTTAAGTTTTGAAAAACTATGATTGAAAAACAGACGGGAAAACAAATAAAATACCTCCGCACAGACAATGGCTTAGAGTTTTGTTCTGATGAGTTTAATAAACTGTGCAAGTTAGAAAGGATCGTGAGACACTTGACAGTTCGTCATACTCCACAGCAAAACGACATTGTAGAACGAATGAACAGAACGATCATGGAGAAGGTTCGATGTATGTTGTCAAATACCAACTTACCAAAGTCGTTTTGGGCCGAAGCAGCCTCTACTGCATGTTTTTTGATCCACCGATCTCCATCCGTTGCCATTGAGAAAAAGACTCCACAAGAGGTATGGTCTGGTAATCTTGCTAATTATTCTGATTTAAAGATCTTTGGGTGTCTTGCGTATGCTCATGTTGATAATGGAAAATTGGAACCGAGATCCATTAAATGTGTTTTTCTTGGTTATAAAGCTGGTGTAAAAGGGTATAAGTTATGGTGTCATGAAAATAGAAAAGTTGTGATAAGCAGAGATGTTGTTTTTGATGAAACTGCTATGCTACCTAACTTATCTCTTAAAGACTCTTCCAATAAAGAAAATTAAAAATAGGTGGAGCATCAGATTAATACAGAGTCGACTCCTCAAGCCAGTACAAAAATTGAGAATAGAGTTGCTTCTTCACCACAATACTCTATCGCCAAAAACAAAACTAGAAGAGAAATTAAACCTCCAAAGAAGTATGCCGAGGATGATCTAGTTACTTATGCTTTAAATGTGGCCGAAGATATAGATGCAAACCAAGAGCCGTCTAATTATTCTGAGGCAGTTAGCTGTGAATACTCAGAAAAATGGATGTTTGCTATGCAAGAGGAGATGGAATCACTCCACAAAAACAGAACATGGGATCTTGTGAAACTTCCTAAAGGTAAAAAGGTTGTTCGCTGTAAATGGGTGTTTAAAAAGAAAGAAGGGACTCCGAGAGTTGAAGAACCCGATATAAAGCAAGGCTTGTTGCAAAAGGTTACATCAAATTCCAGTAGTGGACTTCACGCATGTGTTCTCCCAGTTGTGAAGCATAGTTTGATTCGAGCTTTGCTTGGTATTGTGGCCATTCATGATTTGGAGCTTGAGCGATTAGATGTAAAAACCGCATTTTTGCATGGAGAACTTGAGGAAGATATTTACATGCAACAACCAGAGGTTTTACATCTCGAGAAAAAAGGACTATGTTTGCTTGCTGAAAAAGTCCCTTTACGGTTTGAAATAAATCACCAAGACAATGGTACAAGAGGTTTGATTCCTTTATGACTTCTCATGATTTTAAAAGAAGTAGTTTTGACAAATTGTGTTTACTTTAAGAAAAAGCGATGATGGTTCTTTTGTGTATCTACTTCTTTATGTTGATGACATGTTGATAGAAGCAAAAGATAAATGAGAGATAAGAAATGTCAAAGCCCAACTAAGTGAAGAATTTGAGATGAAAGATTTGGAACTAGCAAAGAAGATACTTGGTATGGAGATTATCGAGATAGAAAAACAAGTAAATTGTACCTAAGTCGGAAGGGGTACATTGAGAAAGTTCTTTGCGGTGTTCAATATGCAGAGTGCTAAGCCTGTTAGTACTCCTTTAGCGTATTTCATTTCGGACTTTCATCGGCTTTGTCTCCACAATCGATGATGAGATTGAGTACATGTCACATGTTTCATACTCTAGTGCAAAGGGGATCTCTCATGTATGCTATGGTTTATTCACGTCCGATTTATCATATGCAATCGGTCTGATTAGCGAGATACATGGCAAATCCCAGTAAAAGAAAATTGGAAAGCAATTCAGGTGGATTTTAAGATACTTACGAGATACTACTCGATGTTTGCTTACAGCTTTGGAAGAACTAGAGATAGAGTCATTGGGTATGTTGATGCTGATTTTGTCAAGACCTTGATAGAAGAAGATCCTCACTCGGTTATGTCTTTACAATCGGAGGTTGTGCAATCAGTTGGAAAGCTACTTTGCAAACTACAGTCGCTTTGTCTACCACTAAAGTTGAGTACATGGCGATTACTGAGGCTTGTAAAGAAGCTATTTGGTTGAAGGGACTCTTTAGTGAGCTCAATGAAGACCTTCAAATCAAAGACAGATTTTGTGACAATCAGTGCCATCTTCCTTACAAAAGATCAAATGTTTCATGAGAGAACAAAACACATTGATGTTCGGTATCATTTTGTTCGTGATATTATTACTCGTGGTGATATTGTTGTGAGCAAAATTAGTACTCATGAAAATCCTGCAGATATGATGACTAAATCCCTTCCTATAACCAAGTTTGAGCATTGCTTAGACTTGGTTGGTGTTCATTGTTGAATTTAAACCCTTAAGGGGTTTTATGGAAGAAGTGGGAAACTTGTTCGTTGAGAGTTCGCGATGAAGAACTTGTTCATTGAGAATTCGTGTCAAGGTGGAGATTGTTAGAATTAAGTGACCCGAATCCTTATTTAAATAAAATACAATGGTAAAATAAAATAAAAGAAGAATCCCTATAAAACTACACTTCTTTTATTTTATTTTAACTAAGGTTTTTTAAACCTTATTAAACTCCATCTATTTGATATTGATTAGAATAAGGTGTTTCAATCTTACTACACTCCAATTAGAATATGGTTTTACAAGCCTATAAATAGACATAGTCTATTCCTCTTGTAATTATTCGAATTCGACATAGTGAATTTTCTTCTCCTCTACCCGTGGTTTTTTTTCCGAAAGGGTTTCCACGTAAAATTTGTGTGTTCTTTAATTTTTATTTCTCTTTTCTTTGCGATATATTATCATTGCCGACGTTATATTTTTAACAATAAAGGATAAAATAAAATATAAAAAATATGTTTTTTTATTAAAATTGACTATTAAAATAAAATGTTATTAGAGGATTATCATATAGTATGTTAAACTTATTTTTATATTGGCGATTGTGACCTAAGAGAACAGGTGAGAGGCTAGATTAAAGCAAATTTATTAGGCATTGAAATATTCTTAATAATAATTTTATATTAAAATTATTATTAAATATTATTAATAATTATATTAAGAATGTTATTAAATTATATATTATTTTATTAAATTATATTTAATAATAATTATGTTAAAATATGATTAAATTATTTATTTTTATTTTTATTAAAATATATTTAACAATAATCTTATTAAAATTTAATAACAATAATCATCTACTTACAAAAATTCTGTTAAGGGTACATTTGGTTCACTGTAATGAAATAGGACTGTAATAGAATAGAGTTGTAATGGAATAGAGCTGTAATCAGTAATTCAATTGTTTGATTGAATGGAATGGAATAGAGCTGTAATAGAATTCTTGTGTTTGGTTGAATGGAATAGATGTTGTAATAGTATAAGGAAAAAGGCTTAAATGACCAAAGTACCCTTAACAGAATTTTTGTAAGTAGATGATTATTGTTATTAAATTTTAATAAGATTATTGTTAAATATATTTTAATAAAAGTAAACATAAATAATTTAATCATATTGTAACATAATTATTATTAAATACAATTTAATAAAATAATATAATATATAATTTAATAACATTCTTAATATAATTATTAATAATATTTAATAATAATTTTAATATAATATTAAATTTTATTTTAATAGTCAATTTTAATAGTAATTTTATTTTAATTATAATATAAAATGAAGTTTAACATACAGTATGATAATCCTCTAATAACATTTTATTTTAATCGTCAATCTTAATAAAAAAACAATTTTTTTATATTTTATTTTATCCTTTATAATAACATAATAACAATAATTTGTTCAACTACTGCAACCGAAAACTACTGCAATGGCTAGCCTTTGATCGAACTATGAGGGCGCATTAACCATACATGATGTGTTCCAATTATTATAAGACTTTTCTATTACACTTAAACTTCCATCTTTCAGATAAATTAATTTGTTTTGGTTGTTATTTGATTTTATAAAATAATACTGATTACTAAGATCAAAGTCCAAGCATTGAAATGAAAGAAATAAAAACAGTTGACAATTAAGCAGTGACTTATTTATCCTATGCAGCAGTATCCCTCTTCCAACCTTCATGTTGATGTATTAACATTTTTCCAAAGAAAACTGAAAAGTACAGAGATATAATGGAATTGTCCCTTTATTGCAGTTCAATTTGTATCAAGTCCTTGTTATATTCAAGAACAAACGCAGCAAATAATGGAACAAAAAGAGAATTAAAATGATTAGAATAGAAAAACAACCGATGTGTATAATTAGTGCAACTGCTCAAGTTTAGTATGGTGAGGGGCTAATTCACACAAGGTATGCAAAATCCGGATGCCACATAATAAATATCTGAGCGGAGAGCTTCATCTCTATCGGATGACACAAGCACCGCAATAAGGTGTAAAGGAAGAAATCCTGCAAGTTCTTCCACGTCAATCTGAAAGATAACACAATGCAATACAAGATGTTTCAATGGAAAAGCGGAAGAATGATACCATGACAATAATGAAATGAGGTATGTGTACCTTTACATCTAAACCTTTTCCAAGAACAAAGTGAATGGTAAAATTTTCGAGTCTCTCAAAGAACTTATTCACTCTCCCGTGAGTTAAGCCCATGAATCTCCTTAACCACTCAAATCAAGTCAATTGCTCGCTCATAAAGCAAAACACATCTGAGAACCTGATGGACTCAACTTTCTTTTTTCTTTTTTATAGGTTAAAACACAGAACCAAAAGAGATGATATGCAAATTCAACATGAAATTTGGATAAGAACACCAACCTGTTCAACAGTGGATATTGCTTCTCCCTCGCCTTGCCTCATGTTCAAAAACCTAGTAGCAAACAATGTATGACTAAAGGCTAAAGAGCTTAGTTGGTATTAAACATGAGGTTCGTCCACATAAGATAACTACAGAGATTGTATTCCATTATTTAGAAGAGCTTGAATAGTCCCTAACGAAGAAGAAAAGACAACTATAAAGAATTCTCCACCATTTCTCAAACTAGCCAGCCATTGAAACTTAATAGTGCCCCAGAAAACAATCCCTACTCCATTTTCATCATTCACATGTTCTTATTTTCACTACTATTATTAATAAATCTTTCAAGAATGCTAAACATGCATCATACACCCAATTCAACCTAAAAAATAATATCATACACTGTAAAATATTGTGGGTTGTAGTGCAATCAGGTCATCCATTAATTTCATGTTATCCTGCATGCAAAGATTAAAAACTAGAAATTAAAGCTTCATCTCAAGAACATGGGAGTTTTGCACATGTACAGTATATGCAGTACCAATAGGTGAGATTGTTACTTCAATAATAAGAAAGAATAAAAAGGCTTTACTAGATGTTGTTAAGACTAGTTAACTCTTACATGGAAAGTGACCTTCATCCAAGTTCCAAACAGGAGAAAGTAAAAAACCAAAGAGCATTTGCAGATCAAATCCAATGACAAGAAAAGAAGAGTAGGATTCACAAAATTAAAGATGAAAATCTACAAATTGATAATAAAGTTTTTGCTTGTAGAATTTATGTTAAGCAAGAATTATAGGATTTCATTGACCAAGCGGTTTGAACTATGTAATCGTAAAGTGGACCAAAAACGCTTTAAGGAAAAACATAGAACCAACCAAAGATATATAAGAGTGAAGGGTAGAATCCAACCGCAACTCAAATACATAAATCAACCCGATAAGCTCGTTCATAAATGTGTGCCAAAGGAAGATATGATATGTACCAACATGGGACAAATATTTCAATAAAGGCGCTTAAGGCCAAACAAGAAATTCATCCATAAATGCTAACAAAAATGTATTATGATTTATATTCATTTAAAACCAATTGATCTTACACGTCCGAGGGTAAAATTTGTTTTGTACGATCTTGCATCCAAAGAAGACTTGCAATCAAGTTTCCATGGGTCAAAGACAACTCCCTAACCAAAACTTAAGAAGAATAAGTAGGAGAACAAAAGAACCTCCATTTACTTAATATGATTATTCAAATCTATTAAATTTCATAGGACTAAGCTATACCTTTGGTGTTCCAGTTGTACCACTAGTATAGCAAATGGTTGCAACATCATCTGGTTTTGGTGGGGAAAAAGGCTGGAGGTTACGGCGGCCCTAAAGTACCCATTAAATAAGAAACAATTATACCACATGACAGTTGAGCAAAATCCCGATCTTCAGTTACCAAAACATACAAGGCAGGAAAAGCAAGCCAAACTTGGAAAAATTAAATGCATGCTTTCTCTTGACTTAAGCATTTAAACAATATGAAATATGAAACTATTAAAGATTTAATAGGATAAAAGCATACTTATGAATTGGTCACATTACCAAGACCATGCCGCTATAAACTACTGTAATGTCGACAAAAATGATTTCCAATTACCTGACTTAATAATTTTACATATGTCACAATCTGAAGTCCAGTTGACGGTGGCAATGAAGGCACTTCATTTTTCTTCCCTCCAACCACCTATAGCGAGAGAAGCAAATAATTATACTCTTGAGAAAACGACAAATCAGTATATGTACACTTTTTTTCATATTCAAAGATTCAAGACAAAGGTTTTAAAAGATTTGGTAAGAAAACATACCACAACCAAACGTGATTTGATGGAATCTCGGATAAAAATTTAGCAAATCGCAATTCCAAGCAGCGGTTGAATAAATCTTGTGAAACAAATCCAAATTCCTCAAAATAGTATGAACTAGACAACAACAAAAAAGGTGCCCAAGTGTAAAATTAATTAGTCAATAAAACAAAATACAATTAAAATTAGAGATTCCATACAAAATATTAGCAATTTCTGTCACTCATCTTAGTGACATTTTACCAAGCACAAAAGTCAATAGAACATAGAGGAAAAGAGAATAAGTCCAAAGAGCTAGTTGAGGGGATGTAGAAAAGGGGAGTTTTTGTTACATATTAGCATGGTAAAAATCAACACTTCAAGTTAAATTACAAATCTCTCACCATAACCATGACAAGTTGACAACCACAATCCAATAACATGTTAAGAAAACTATTAGAAACTGAGAGTGTTCTACCAATAACATCTTCTACTTACGTATTGCCTGAAAAGGAGCACAAATTAAACTTACAGAATTCAATGTTTGAGGCATACAAAATATAGCTTTCACATCTGCATGATTAACAATGTACTTGACAGCATCTGGACCTGCAAAGAAATAAAATTTTCTACTTGGCATCTTAAATAGGCCAAAATGGACAAACATTCATTTAAAATAGAGAGCATTTGGCCAGTGGCAAACCTAGTGTGTCATATAAAGGAACTGACACAAGGGAATACGCAGAGCAAGCATGATCAACAATGAGCCACTCTGGTCTATTGATGAAATATAATCCAATACAAGATCCCTGGCATGATAAAAGTAGTAGAACCACATGCTAGATGAGGATCAATCTATTAACTTAAATAAGGTATGTAAAATGATGTTTGATGCATATATGGTCTCAGGGCCATGTAGTTACTGCAGATAAAAAGTTCTGAAGGACCTAAATATTAAACATATAATTATTGCTGAAATCCTCACCTTTGGTATTCCATGATATATTAAGCCAGAACCTATGGCCACCCGAGTAGTTCCAGCTTCTCCATATGTCATCCACTCGTACCTTCATGAATAGAAATAAAAAAAATTAAAGTTAACAAATGAACTTTAACAACCACACCATGAACCTCATCCGACAATAGGAAACTTACTCTCCAATCGTACCATCATCTTGAATTCTTGTACCAAGATATTTGTAATCTCGGAAGGTATCAACCGCATGTCTAAAAAAGAACTAAAAAGAGAAAAGAAAGAAGAAACAAATAGAAGTGAAGAAAATATTCGAAGTACTTGAATATGAAATAAATGATAAAGCATCTATGCATGGCAACACAACCACAGACTATCAAATTCAAATTTGGTTCTGCCAGGAAAATGAGGATCCTTACACAAAACTATCATGCAATGTACCAATATCATGATGATCGAAAATCAGAGGCGAATGTCAAGGCGAATGTAAATGGCAGCGGATGGGGAAATAAGAAGGAAAAAAGGGAAATAAGATGAAGGGAAATAAGAAGGAAAAAAGGGAAACGCAGATATGGAAAGGAAAGGAGAAGATGAAGCTGAGGGCAAAAAATGAAAATGGGAAAAAAAAATTAGGGTCCGTGGAATGGAATGGCTATTCAGTGGTGAAGGAAGGGAATGTCTATTCAACATTTTCCCGTAATAGAGCCTGGAATGGATTCAGGCTGTAATACCATTACAGCCAACCAAACTAACGTTTGGTGGTGGGCCCATCGAATTTGGGGGGAATGCATTCCTATTCCTCCCAACCAAACATGAAGTTAGTTTTTAAATTTGTCGTTAAAATTCTAGACTTTTTCGGATAAAGATTTATTGGAAATACACAAAATCTTTAAAAGAAAAAAAAAGGAAATTATGTATAAGATGCAGTTAATTGAGGTAATTCATTAAGAAGTATCCATACTAGTAAAATTGGTTATTCCTCAATTCGATTGGTTTTTGTCCGCAGGGGCGAAGCCAGAACAATTTTTTAGGGGGGCGGATGAAATTTTAATTTTTTATAGTCTATATATTTATAATTTTTAAAGGATTAAATTGAATTTTTATAATTTTAGGGGGCCAAAGTGTAATTTTACTTTTATTAATTTAATTTTTTTTAAATCTCAAGGGCCTAAATAGTAATTTTACATTTTAGGGGGGGCCGGGGCCCCTGCCAGCCCCCCTGGATTCGCCCTTGTTTGTCCACAGGGGCGAAGCCAGAACAATTTTTTAGGGGGGCTAGATGAAATTTTAATTTTTTATAGTCTTAATATTTATAATTTTTAAAGGATTAAATTGAATTTTTATAATTTTAGAGGGGGCCAAAGTGTAATTTTACCTTTACTAATTTAAATTTCTTAAAAAATCTCAAGAGCCTAAATAGCAATTTTACATTTTAGGGGGGCGGGGGCCCTGCCAGCCCCCCTGGATTCGCCCCTGTTTGTCCGCATAGATTATTCAAAAGGTGAAGCTGAAAACATTGCCCAATATAGAACTCTTCGCTTGTTGGCTCGGGCATGACATACTTCCCACGGCAGCTCGTATCGTGGCAATACCTTCAGTCTTATTACCAATAACAACAGAGCAACCTCGACACTAATAGTTGAATTGTACAACTGTTTTCTTTTGTTGTCTATTTCCAGTTTTTTTCTACCGAACAAAACATTGTAGGCTAAAAATAGGAATAAAATGCATAAGTAGATAGGAAACAGTTTCTATGATCCATATTATTACGTGTTTAGATCAAAATACTAAAGCATTTGATATTTACATTTGGATTGCAAGTACACCAACCAAACCAGTTTTCCTATAGAACATTTAGATCGAAATATTATTGCTAAAAATTAGGCACTATTAGCTATTAGGAAATCCCAAAATTGTTGCTGGTCTAAAATTAAATTTAACTTTAGTTTATAAGCTATAGTTAATCTACATAAGTAAAGACTTTTACTTTAAAGCCTCTTTTGAACTTGGGCGTCTTTACTTGTATGTGCTTTGGTCAAATTATAAGAAAGCACCAACATAACAAGTTCCCAAAAAGATACTTAGCCATATAAAATCTTGACAATTGCGACATTAAAACTTAAGATTATTAACCTTCTTTTCTTTTTGGGTTAAAAATTTCGTAAAGTTCCCACAATATTAATGATCTTAGCTTAAAAAGGAGCGAGATGGAGTGTTGTAGAAGACCAATCCGACGTTGTTTCCCATCTCTTTTGGCGTCGGCAACAACAAAGATCTTAGCTTTTTATGGAGCAGTGTATATAGTGGGAGGGGGAAGAATTAGGACAGTTTTGTGCAAATATAAGGGGCGCCCACAATGTGTGAATTTGGCAAAGGCAAGTTCGTATGTGTCTAAAAGTGAGCGCCTTGCTGCATAATTTCATGCTTGGAGCCTGGCTTGACTTGGTTTTTGTTGCATTGAATATGGGGGATTATAGTGGAATGGAAAGCTCTCCCAGATTTGGGGTTTGCTCCAAAAATCAATGAAGACTCGGGAGGTGTACTAACGAATAGGGTGGACTTGGAAGCCACTACTTGAGGAGTCCAGCAGTTGCCTCAAACAAACCCAACTTTTTCCCCCAATTTCATATTCATTTGTTAAAATGGGGCTATTTTACCAATTTAACCCAAAAAAATTTAATATTTATAAAAATGACTCAAGTTCAAAAACATTCACCAAAATGACTTGAAATAAACAATAAAATTAGATTATGGGAAATAGATGGCCGGCACCACCTTTTTTTTCTATTAAAAAAATAATTTTTTGAGTTTTGGACACTAGATGGCCGGCACCATGTATTTTTTTTTAAAAAAAAAATTTTTTAGGTGCTGGAACACTAATGGTCGGCACCCCTTTTATCTGATTAGAAAATAACGAGTAATATATTTATAAAATATGTAGTTCAATATATTTTAAATTAATTTTTAAATTTAATAATAATGTGAGTGATGAAATAATAATTAAAAAACATGATAAGTAGTTCAATATTGTTTTAAAATATAAAATATGTAATTAAACTTGAGAAATAAAAAAGATAGGAAAACAAGAAGGGGTTATGTTGCAATATTACCATTTTTTTTGTTGGGTGATTTTGGGTGTTTGTTGGCCGGCACCACTATCCCCCAAAAAAATATTTTTTTAATCAGATAAAAGGGGTGCCGGCCATCAATGTGCCAGCATCCAAAAATATTTTTTAAAAAAAATACATGGTACTAGCCATCTAGTGTCCAAAACTCAAAAAAATATTTTTTTAATAGAAATAAAAAGTGGTGCCGGCTATCTATTTTCCATAATCTAATTTTACTATTTATTTCAGGTCATTTTGGTAAATATTTTTAAACCTGAATTATTTTTATAAATATTAAATTTTTTTAGGTTAAATTGATAAAATAGCCTTAAAATGGTTTCGGCTGCTGTGGGCTGTGGTCACCTTAACTATTATATTGATGATTTTGAAGCATGTGAGATACAGGGCTGGTAATGGATAGTCCGTACTTTGATATTTATTAATATATATTTTTAATTCCAATAGTACAAATTTAGATATTCAAATTACTGTTTACAACAGATTGAATATTTATTTGAATATTAATTTTGATATATTCATTATTTAAATTCGCTTTACTTTAATAGATAATAGATAATGTAGGATTTTTTTTTTTTTGAATTAGATAATGTAGGATTTAAATCTATTATAGAAATTTAGAATTCAAATTTAAATAATAATCGATTTTAATGCAGATATTACTTAAATTTTAAAGTGGATTTACATAATTCAATTCGGTTTTACAAAAATTACAAATATTTTTACTAAAAAATAAATAAGCGATGTGATAAAGTGTTGATTCGGACAAATAGTAAGGAGGTTATTTAAGCCATTTAAGAGGTTTTTTCATCGATATCTAATTCAGCACTTATCAAACATATTCAACTGATTTTGTTGAAGATAGGTGAATAGGATTTAGATTATATTCCTAGAGAAAAGATATCACCAAAATGACTTTTAACAAGAATAAGAGTTTACATTTGTTCTCTAAGAGCCCACTGAATATTACTAGGTAATTATGTTTAATTTATTTGTTTCTCTCAAAGAAAAAAAAAAACTATTCCCGGCAAGAAATGAGAGCACGACACTAACTCTTTGGTAACGTGGGTTGCAAATATTGTTGGATGACAATTTTTAAAAATTATGTATGAATAATTTATTTATTAAAATAAATAATTATGAACTAATGATGAATTTATTATAAAAAGTATGGTTTCTCGAGTTCAAATTTCATGATTTCTATAATATATATATTTCTAGATTTATCAAATAATAATTTGTTTGAACTTTCAACTCTATAAAAAAAATTATTTTAGCATTCTATTTATTTTTTTTATCTCCTTTTGTCTTTAAACTTACATTGTTTATCAAATCAATCCCAAAATGAATGGAAGAGTTAGCTTCTGTTAACTTTATTGATGTGACACACATATTGATTGCCACGTGGATGCCACATCAACAATTAATTATTTTTTAATATTTAAAAATATATAAATTATTAACATTTATTAAAAAATATAAAAATATATACTTTTTAATTTTTAAAAAAAATTATTTAATTACTGGCGTGGCATATACATGACATTTACATGGATGCCACATTAACTTTTTCATTCATTTTGGGGTAATTTGACAAACAATGTAAATTTAAGGGCTAAAAGAGATGAAAAATTGAATGAAATGCTAAAATGATTTTTTTTTATTAAGTTGAAGGATCAAATAAATCATTATCCCATATAAAAATATATAAATATCCTCATAAAAATATTTCTTCTTTTGTTAAAAGTATAGCTTTTAATAATTTTAAAACTAAATTAAAACCTCATTAATGGAATTAAAACCTAATTAATTAGTAATGCTAACATTATGAGAATATAAACAAATACGTAATCATAACAATATCTGAAATTATTAATAAAAAGTTGGTAAAAGTTGATAGCATTAACACAAGGAACATGTGAAGAAGATTTAGAAACGGTCCCCTCCCCTGTCCGGAACGCTTTTACAATTGTGAACTCAATTCTAGAATGTAGAAACCTCATCAAAGAGCCCAATGCTGAATTTAGCCGTATACTTCCATGGCTGCTGTTAAGTGACATCATTAGGCCCAACAATGGAGTGATTAGCTACCTATAATTGAAAAAGAAAAGGAAGAATTCAACCCATATAATTTACCAAACCCAACTCACCTTCATCACCCCATAAAACAAAACAACTCTTTGCTTCAAATCATTTGGCAATAAAGGGAGAGAGTTCCAGGGCTGTACTAAAAATGGGTGATCCTGGTATATCCTTAAAAGTCCTATTTCGTCTTTCTATTACACCATTCATACTGGGTGATCCTAGCATGGTGTATTGTGAGATAATATTGCATTCCTTTAGGAATTTCGCAAATGGTCCTGCACATTATTCACCTAAGCCATCATATCTACTGTAGTACTCACCACCACGCTCAAATATGACGTTCTTAATCCTTTTGTTGAGTTGATTCTCAACTTCAACTTTATAAGCTTTGAATACGTCTAAAGACTGAAATTTCTCATGAATAAGATATAGGTACCCATAACGTAAGTAATCATTTATGAATGTTATGAAATATTGTTGACCATTCTAAGATGCCATAGGGAATGACCCACAAATATCAATGTGAATTAATTCTAAAATATCTGAAGATCTGTTGGCACCCAATCTCTTGTTTTTGGCATGTTTTGGCACCCAATCTCTTGTTTTGGGCATGTTTTCCCTTAATACAATCAACACAAACATCAAAGTTTGTGAAGTCAAGGGACTCTAAAATACTATCAGACACAAAGCATTCAACTCTACCTTTTGAGATATAACCTAAGCGCTTATACCATAATGATGTGGAATTTTCCTTATTTAATTTGCGTTTAATACCACGTGATTCCACATGCAAGGTTTCATTATAGGATGCAACTATTTCTAAAAAAAAAGATTGTTAAAAGTTTTTAAATAACCAATTCCAACAACACTCAAATTTAAAGACAAATTAAATTGATTATTTCCGAATGAACAATAATATCCAAATTTGTCTAACAAGGAACCATAAACTAAATTCCATCTAAACGACGGTACAATAAAAGTGTCTTTTAAATCCAAATAAAAATCAGTTCCTAAGAACAACCTAAAATGCCCAATTGCTTTCACTTCTATCAATTTTTCATCGCCCACGAAGATGTGTCTTTCACCATCACTGGGCTTTCGGTAACTCAGGCAACCCTGCATAGAAAACTTATGCGAGTAGTAGCACTAGAATCTATCCACCTAGTGTTTCTAGGTATTGAAGCTCAATTAACCTCAGAAGAGACCAAATTAAGAATTATACCTTTCTTTGCACGCCAGACATGATATTTGGCACATTCTTTCTTCACGTGTTCAGACTTGTTACAAAAGAAACAACTCTTTGTAGCTTGCTGTTGTTTATTTTGAGCTCGACCCTTAGTAGCTTCTTTATGATATTTTCTTTTCTTGCCCTTATCTTTAGGGGCATTGGCCAAATGAGTACTTTCAAATTTATCACACTTCAACATTTCTTCCTCTTGCACACAATGGGAAATGAGCTTATTTAAAGTCCATTTCTCCTTTTGACAATTATAACTAATTTTAAATTGATTGAACTGTGCAGGAAGCGATACCAAAACCATAAGAACAAACAATTCCTCAAAAAACTCGATCTTAAGTGCCTTAAGTCTTGAAGCAACATGGAACATCTCCATAATGTACTCCCTCACGTTTCCTTGACCTTTGTACTTCATAGACATCAAAGAAGCCAGAAGTGATGTCATCTCAACCTTATCGTTTTAGCAAAATGTTTCTCAATTTCGTCAAGAAAACCCTTGGCCTGAGTAATCTTTTCAGATTTTGTGTCCCTAAAGGCTTCTGGAATGCTGTGTTTCATGATCATTAGACTCATACGATTTGAACGATCCCACCTCTCAAAATCCCTCTTAACATCAGGGGTGTTTTTTCGCAGTGAGAGGTGCAAGTTGTTCTTCCCTTAGTGCAAGGTCTATGTCCATACAACCAAGCATTATAAGTAAGTGCCTTTTCTATTCCTTAAAATTAGTCCCATTAAGCATGGATATAAAATTTATATTAGCAGATATTGTGGCAACAGAAGATGAACTAGCTGAATATAGAACAAAAATAAATAAAAACAAGCTCACATCAATATTCATAAGGGAACAATAAATTCAAGATAATGGCTAATCCCATCTTAAGATACCAAACACAACATTAATATCAAGTCTTTGGACAATAATATTAATAGTAAGCGATACTCTTGTTGTAGCAATCAAATATTGACAATAAATTATGTCAAACAATTAATCAATTTTGGACTACCTTATTATTTACATAAAATACCTTATAATTGTCACACATTTATCACCACAGATGTCGTTGAAATTCTACCAAATATTAACTTACCTTTGGGTCAATTAATAAACGCATGAATCACAAAAATATATAATCATCTTGATATTTTAAATAAATTAATCTACGCAAAAGAGATCACTTTGACGGCATTTTGTTTCAACTAATCTATTTAAAATATTAGACATCCTTAATTAAAACTTAAAGCCAAAATCTGAATTTATTTATTTCAAAATATTTATCTTAATTTCATCTTTTCAAATTTTCTTAAATAATAATAATAATATTCTCATAAAATAACAATAAACAATATCCACATGAAATTATTAAATCTAAATCATGCAAATCAATTAAAATTTGAATCTAACAAATTATCTAACAATATACCAAAACACCAAAAAAGTTCTTGAATCCATTGCGAGGTAACTGAATGAATAAGAAACGTTCAATTGCAATATATATTCAACTATATATATCGAATTCAATCCTATTTGACTGTATTAAAAAAAAATATATTAAGTGATACAATAAATATATAAAGAATTTTTAAAAAAAAAATCAAAACATCATCGCCTGATATGCACTATTAATGGCCGACTTGACCTTCATGCATTCTTTATTTATTTATTATTAAACCAAATGCAATATATGATTGTAAATAGAAATTGAATCGCAAGATTTGCAAATACATAGGATTTGCAATTAATCAGAATAAAATAAAAATAAAAATTCATTTTCACTGATTCGACATGACGAGGATCGGATGCCACTTGTTAGAATCATAAAATAAATTTGAAATAAAATTTAATAAACCAGGATCTATCATGTTATAACATCAAGAATAGATCAAAAACAAGACTATATACGTAAGCGTACTTGAATCCATTGTTTGAGATTACCTAAAAAGTTTTGATCTTTCAAGAAAATAGTTTATTTCAATCTTTTAAGAAAATAATTGTTCTCTTAGTATAACTTTTTGATAAAAATAAAAAAGATATATGAGATAATTATTACATTTAGTCTCTTTTATGAAAAATAACATACATGACATAATAATCGCTATTATAATAACTCTCATTTTTTTCATGTCATGTATTTTTTAATTAAATTTTTTTTTCAATAATTATAACCATATATTTGATAAAATTTCTGGCATATTAGAAAATTTACATAGGTTTTAACAATTTTTATTTATTTATATTCTTTTTCGAATTGTTTGATATTTTGATTATTTATATTTATAATGAATTCAAAATTGTTATATTCAAATAATCCTAAATTTGGTGTGATATATTATATAATAAATAAAATTATAAAACATTTAAATTTTTTTATTCAAATTTTTGTATCTTTTATCAATTTAATTTAAATATAATAGCATACTGCAACAAATTGCGATTAGAAATCAAACTGAAATATGATTGGAACCACATATCAAATTTATTAGCTCATCTTTTAAAATCACAATCCCTTTATAACTAAGGTTTGAGATAGGATAATATTTTCCCTTGAATTTGAATTTTTTTTAAAGAAAATTTAATTTATTAATCTCTTAAAAAAATAAAAATAATATAGAATCACAATTTTATATTATCTCTTTTCTAACACTTTTCACTTATATGTGAAAAAATCGCAAAGAATTACATGGTAGGAATTTGTATGTGGTCTGTCGATGATTGTAAAAAAAAAAAAAAAAAATTGTAACTTTTAAGCCTAACATATGACAAGAATAAAAATAGAAAATTAAAATCCAAAAGTGAAAATTAAAAAAAAAAAAAAACAACCAGCGAACAAGGGAGTGGGGAGTAGACTGGTAGTTCTTCCTTTCTTAAGCCAAGCTTCCTTGCAGTTGCAGAAACCAAAAACTAAAAGCAAAAGTAAAAGTAAAAGCAATCATCTGTGGATGCTGCCGCATTCGAACATGCCACGAGAAGACAACCAGGTTCCATTACTATCCAACCAGGATGTTGCGTACGAGTCCGGCGAAAAAGTTCACATCCTCGGAATCAATGAACCGGACGAGGAAGGGTCATCGGTTGTCCCACCTTTTTCTTGGAAAAAGCTATGGCTTTTCACTGGACCTGGTTTTTTAATGTCAATCGCGTTTCTGGATCCTAGGAATTTAGAAGGGAACCTTCAAGTCGGAGCAATAGCCGGTTACTCCTTGCTGTGGCTGTTGATGTGGGCTACAGCTATGGGGTTGCTGGTTCAACTTTTGTCGGCTCAGCTTGGTGTGGCGACAGGGAGACACTTGGCTGAGCTATGTAGAGAATAGTATCCGACTTGGGTTAGCATGGTTCTGTGGGTAATGGCAGAGCTGGCTTTGATTGGAGCCGATATACAAGAAGTTATTGGAAGTGCCATTGCTATTAAGATTTTGAGTAACGGTATTTTGCCTTTATGGACTGGCATTGTTGTTAAAGCTTCTGATTGGTCAGTTTTTTTTGTTTTTTTTATGGGATTTTATGCTCATTGAAGTTTTTTTTTTTTAAATCTGAATTTTCAAGGTTTGGTTTATTCCTTTAAAACTATGGTAGGTTGAATCAGTGTTTGTCTCTTAAAATATTATAGAAGCTAATACTAATCAACCATTAGTAAATTTAAGAGGAAGCTTGTTTGATTTTATAGTTGAGTCAAATCCTTTTAAAATCCCATGCCTAAGAGTGCGAAACAGCAGTATGCTAACATGGTTCTTATTTTCTTTTCCCTGTTGCAGTTTTATCTTGTTGTGTTAGAGTTCACATAGTTAAGTCAGGCAGTTAGTTAGTTAGCAACTGAAGCTGTTGATACAGCTAACAATTTGTTGAAAGAGCAGTTATGCAAGATCTCTATATATACAAGATGTACAATGAACAAAGCAATATATTCATTCAAGATTCAGAAATAGAAAAGTTCAGTTTTGTATTCAACCTTCTTCTTCATCTCTAGTTTCAGAAGAGAGTTTTAGCCTAGATTCTAAGTCATTGAAACCCTACCTTCTAACATGGTATCATTCGCCGGCTGATCTTTGGACCTATGGCTACCCCGACCTCCGTCGATTCCGCCTCTGCTGAGCCAAGCCATGCTGCGTTCAATGGTGATCGTGTGGTCAATTTGTTTCCGCGTCATGATGTTGTCAAGCTTGATGATGAAACCTACATCCAATGGCACCAACAAGTAATACTAGTTCTAGATGGCTATGATCTAATCGGCTTTCTCGATGGCACTTTACCTCCACCGTCTCGGTTTATTCAAAAACCAGACGGATCTCTGGCGCCAAATCCGTCAGCTCAGGTGTTTAAGCAAAAAGACCTCCTCCTAACCTCGTGGCTTCTCTCCACGATCAGCGCCGCATTCTTATCCTCTTCCACTGATGCTCAATCGGCATGCGATGTTTGGACCACGGCAACGAATCTTTTTGCGGCCAACATTGGTGCCAAACAATCGTGCATCCGCCATGAATTACACTCATTAAATAAAGGTAATCTACCTATTAAAACTTACGTTGCTCGGATTAAGAACTTATGCACATTGTTGGAGACCTCCGGATCGTGAATCTTGGACGAAGAAAAGAAGGAAGTATGCTTGCCGGACTTCCGCCGGAGTTCGAGGCCGTTATCTCTTCCGTCTCAATGTCGACCACTCCTATGCCCTTCCAACGGCTGGTCGATGCTCTTGTTAAATGTAAGGCCCGTCTATCCCGTGTGATCCACGAAGTTCCTTTCAATGCCAATCTCATCGAGAGCGCCATCGCAAGCGGTGGAGGAGTCCGTTCGTGGAGGCCGATAGTTCTCTCGCGGGCGAGGGCGGAGCTTTCGATCTTGTTCCCAGTGTCATATCTATGGGAGGTTCGGCCATCTAACCCAACGGTGTTTCTACCGGTATCATCGGGACTCTAATACGCCACCGTCAGTGCCTTCGGTGTCGCACCAAGGCGATTCGCTCGTGGCTCTCTATTCCGCTTCACATCCGGTGGTTGGGTCGTCCTCTGTTTTTGCTTGGGCACCACCGCATGACGAGTTGGTGCGTGAGGGGTGGATGTCCCAACCGAAGAACCCTAGATTTACATATGCTTTTGGTCAAAATAGATTGGAACATGGTCAAAATAATTTTGGAGTCATAGGTCATTATGGTGGATCGAATCATAGAGGGCCAACCTACTTGGCACGTGGGCCATCGGTGCCTTATGCGTCACATGGGCCTTCTCCTCAAGTGATGAATCAACCTAGGCCTACTCATGTTGGGCCGCGTACTTTTGGATGCCAAAACGATGGTGCTAGGCCGATTGCTTCATCAAACCCAATTGGGCCCGCTTCTAACTATGTTCAAATTGGTCCATCACCTGGACTGGGATAAAATGTTGGTCCTACCTCCGTTCTTTGGCAGACTAAACCACGAGCCCGAGTGTACACCGAGTCCGACCCATGCATTGGTCTTCCTCGCTTAGACGACTTACATGCCCCTGACTACTCTAATTCTTCTGGTTCTCATATAAATACTGCTCAGTACGGGTCTAATAGAGATGGCACTGACTCCTATATTTCTATGCCAGTTGGCACCGCATCGTGGTACCCCGACTCTGGTGCTAGTAACCATGTATGTCGCGACACATCTATGCTTCGTGTTGTCACGCCGTATTCAGGTACGTCCTCTCTTCTAATGGGTGATGGGACACTCGTTGTAATTTTACCGGTTGGTAATGGGGTCTTACCTACTCAGTTTAAGTTGCTACGGTTGTCTAATGTTTTATGTGTACCAAGCATCTGGAAGAATCTTTTGTCAGTTTTTCATTTTGCTAATGATAATGATGTTTTCTTTGAATTTCATACGACGTATTGTGTTATTAAGGACATCACGACCCAGGAAACTTTGCTGAAAGGCCACATTCATAACGGACTATATCATTTCCCTGTGCCGGTGGTGTCTACTCGGTCTGCTGAAGTTCCTTTTGCTGCCCATACTGGGATTTAGAATAAGCCTTCCGTTTGTTCAGTTTTCTCTCTGTGGCATAACCACCTTGGTCACCCGTCTGCTTCTGTAGTTAAAAATGTTTTAGAAAAATGTAGTATTATTTCTAATAAATAATGCCTTGATGGTGTATGTACTGCGTGTCAAAAAGGAAAGTCACATAAATTACCATTTTTCGTTTCGACCACTGAATATGCTCATTTTGAATTGATTGCTTCTGATCTTTGGGGACCAGTATTCGTTGCTTGTGATAATAAGTGGTATTATGTGTCGTTTATTGATATGTGTACCCAGTTTACTTGGATCTACCTCATTCGTCAAAAGTCGCAGGCTATCAAATGCTTCACTAGGTTTCAACAGCTAATCAAAACACAGTTTGGCAAATCCATTAAACAACTACAGAGTGACTAGGGTGGAGAGTATCGTGCTTTCACGTCAGTTCTGGCTTCTCAGGGGATTATTCATCGGTTAACCTGTCCCTATACTTCTGAACAAAATGGAGTGGCTGAGCGCAAGCATCGGTACATCGTTGAAATGGGCATCACACTGTTAGCTCAAGCAAGTCTCTCCATGGAATACTGGGGGTATGCCTTCTGTTGTGAGATACATCTCATTAGTCGCCTTCCTACCGCAATTTTACAAGGACAATCTCCATTTAAGGCTCTTTATGGGCATGATCCCACCTACGATCATCTGCGAGTGTTCAGTTGTTGTTGTTTTCCATATTTACGACCGTTTGTGGCACATAAGTTAGAGTTTCAGTCTCAACCTTCTACCTTTTTGGGGTATAGTACTCAACACAAGGGTTATCAATGCCTGTTACCGAACAGTAATGTTATCATTTCTCGGCATGTTGTGTTTGATGATAATAGGTTTCTCTTATCTGAGTCTGCTTCAGAGGGTTCTGTTTCGATGTCGAGTACGACTGTTTCAACAGTTGTTCCTCTCGTTCGGCAAATCTGTAACAGTCTGATTTTGGCCCTGATCGAAATTGTTGTTTCGAAACCACGAATCCGAGTCCAAAAAATATTTAAATATTATTTTCTGTGTAAATTATATGTGAATTAGCATGTGTAAAAGTTTTGTGAATTAATTTTACTGTTTGTGTGCTTAATTTAATGAAAGGATTAAATCGCGTAAAATGAAAATTTGATGGTTAGTTGTTAAAGTGCTTAATTATTGATGTCTTTTTAATATGAAGGATTTGCATTGTAATTAGTCCCTTTTATAAATAGTAGACGGCATGTTTGTTTATAAATGACTTTATTATAGGTATTATATATATTATAAAAGTTATAATTATTAATTATATATTATATTAACTTATAATAAAACAAAACAAAAAGCCATTATCATTTCTTTTGTAAGTGACCGAATGCTTGAAGGAAGAAAACAAAAATTCTTCAACATTTCGGCAACTTTGAAGCTTGATTGAGGTATGTTAATTGTTCGGTTTTTGATAATTTCTACGTTTTTGAGATCGTTGCTTAGAAATCTTCAAGACCCATGTGTTAATTTTTTATTTTGATGAATATTTTTAGTTGAGCCATGGATGATAGCTTGTTGTTTATGATGTTTAATGGTGAAATATGATATATATGTGATAGATTAACAAGTTTTGTCTTTGAATTTTTGATGAAATTGAGTATGTTGGACTAAATTGCAAAAATAAATTTTTGAGGGACTAAAATGTGAAAAAAATGAAATGTATGGACTTGTATGAGGACTAGGAACATTCGACCCTTAAGGTGTTTAGTCAAATTTTGTGTATTTTGTGTTTTGTGCAAATAGGACTAAATTGTAAAAGTGTGAAATATTAGGGGTAAAATGGTAATTTGCCCATTTATGTGTTTTTGGATTAAATTGAATGAAAATATGTTTGAATGAGCTTAATTTAAAAATGTTTAGATCAAGAACCGAAGAAAACAGATTTGGATCGGGGAAAAGCGAAAATAGTCGAATAGCCGATTTTTGTCGTCCGTAGATATCCGAGGTAAGTTTTTAAGCATTAAAACATTCGTAAATTATATACGTAATTTAGTATATGCTGTTTTAGAATTTATGGAACTATATTATTGAATAGCCGAATGTGAAAATTCATAGAATTTGGTATGATTAAGTTTATTTTGATTGAGATTTGATATGTGAATGTTATACAAAAATTTTGAGGTACAAAAAAAGGGTCGACATTATGAAATATATGTGTGAGGCAAATTAAAGTATCGTTATTCATGCTGTGAGCCTAGCAAGCCTTGGGCTGGTGAACTTAATCGGGCTTCGTGCCTAGCAGGCTTATTGCCGGTGATTGAATATCAGACCTCGGGTCTAGCAGGCTTAGTGCCGGTGTGTGATTCGGAGCTTATGCCTAGCAGTTTTATACCGTTGATTTAATTATAAGCTTATGTTTATGAAGTGTTCAAGTTATGGTGGAAATTGATCAAGTTAAAGCTTAGTTAAATGATTTAAATTATATTCGGCTACAAGGTATGTATTTATATATATATGATGTTATATTAGACTTTGAATATGTAGCCATGAAGTTATGCCTAAAGGTGATATTAGAGTTGATATTGTATTCGGCTAAATGAGAAAGTACATAGGTGATGCTCAATTTTGTTCTTACATATTCGGCCATATAGATATGCATGGGTGAAATGTGATATTTGATTTTCTATAATTGATTAAATAAGTGAGGTTGGCTTGTAAAGTTGATGGTTGTGTCATGAGCACAAGTATGTGATTATAAGCATAATTGAGTTTATGACTTTTTGAGAATGAAAAGTTTAATGTTAATAAGTTAAAGGTGCATTAGTTGCTTTCGAACAAAATAACCCTTGTATATAAGTATAGGTTTTAAATAAAATATGAGATGATATGTTTGTGACAATATACCTTATTAATGCTATAATTTTGATTTGACTTTAATGTTTTGATTATCAATACGAATGTTATTTTGCTTAAAACTTACTAAGTTAAGTTAGCTTACTCTGTGTGTTTTGTTACTCTGTTTTATAAATTTTTGATTGAAAGTTGCGAGCTCAGGGGATCGTTATTGAAGTCGTCCACACTATCTCCTTATTTTGGTACTTTTAAAGTTTGGATTTAGAACTTAAGGCATGTATAGGCTAGCTTATAACTTTGATGATGTTTGAAAGATGTAAATATAAGCCATGCGAAAATGGCTTGTTTAAAATGCTAATGATCTAATGATTAATACATCTTAATCGTAGTATGTGCGTATGTTCTGCTTGGATTATGAATTTGGCTGTGTTATAATTCATGTTAAGTATATATATATAAGTATATATATATGTTTTGATATAAAGTAATCATTTATGATTTATTATTAGTTCTTTTGGAAAGTTGACATATGTGGTTGTTTAATAAGTTTGGGTTATGATTTGTTAAAGACTTACTATTGAAGTGTACAATTGAAACATGAATCAATTTTGGAAATCGTTTATATTGTAACTTTGTATTCGGCAAGATGATGAAATTATAGGTTATGCACTTGGGTTGGTATATTCGCATATGATATACATATGTGCATGTGTAAAAAGGTTCAGATTTATGAGTTATGGATTCTGGGAGATATATTTGGTCTTGTTAATTCGACTATGTTCTTGTACATTAATGATCTATATAATGTTTGGAAGTGTTTGCACTTGGTATGGAAATTTGGATATATCTTAGATTCGGTTAAATAAGGTCTATGCAAATATATATATGTATGTTTAATTTTGATAATTGATAACTTGCTTTAATAAAGTAATTATGAGCATGTGCATATTTAGTTAATGTAATTTAAATGATCAAATGAATAGTAACCTTTGTTATTTGATGGAAAATGTTTATATGTGAATTTGGCTAAATGGATTTCAGATATGTACGTTATTGTTTAAGCATACTATGAAAATGCTTACTCATAATGCATTCAGTTATGTCCATATGAATAGTATATATTTGTTATGACTCGTGCTGTGTCTAGTAATGCCTTGTAACCCTAACCGGAGACGGATATGGGTTAAGGGTGTTACATTTGATTGGTATCAGAGCTTACAGTTTAGTCGATTCTAGGACTACCGTAGCGCGTGTGAGTCTAGCTATACATGCCTTAATTTATGATGCGATAGTGTGATGACTTCTGACTTCTAAAATGTGTTTTTATATAGTAAATGGATCCCAGTAGAGCCGTAGCTGATGATGTCGAGAGCGTAGCGCCTAATCCCGCACATGGGATAGCGCCGGTTGAATCTCGACCTACCTCGAGTAGCCATGAGGGGGAGGCTAAGTAAGCCTTCTATCAAATGATGAATGACTGGTTTACTCAATATATCCGGACTAATTCGGCTGTATAACAACCTCCACCCTCGAATAATCCATCTCCGATACCTATGATACCTCCGATGATAGATCCGATGAGATTTAACAGGCCTCCTATGGATAAAATCAGAAAAGACGGGGCCGAAGAGTTTAAAGCTAATGATGATGATGATGCGAAACGAGCTGAGCTGTGGCTTGATAATACTATCCGTGTGTTCGATGAGCTATCATGTACTCCAGATGAATGCTTAAAATGTGTTATATCCTTATTACGAGACATCGCATATCACTGGTGGAATACACTAGTATCGGTGGTTTCGAAAGAGAAAGTGACCTGGGAATTCTTCCAGACTGAGTTCCGTAAGAAATACATCAGCCAGAGATTCATCGATCAAAAACGCAAAGAATTTCTGGAACTGAAGCAGGGTCGTATGACCGTAACTTAGTATGAACGAAAATTTGTGAGACTAAGCCGATATGCTCGTGAATGTGTTTCAACCGAAGCTATCATGTGTAAAAGATTCGAAGATGGTTTGAATAAAGACATTAAGTTGTTGGTCAGCATACTTGAGATTAAAGAGTTCGTGGTACTTGTTGAGCGAGCCTGTAAAGCCGAAGAGCTTGGAAAAGAGAAAAGAAAAGCTGATTTTGAAGCTAGAGACTTCTGTAAAAGATCATCGAGTAAGACTTTTCATTCAGTATCGAAGAAGTTCAGAGATGATTCTAGTCAACATAAAGCTACTTCAGACTTTTCTAGACGAGACCGAGACCGACCTTCTGTGGGTTCACGAGCTACATCGATTGACAGTGTCGGTAATGTTCAGCAGAATAGGGTTGAATGCAAGTATTGTGGTAAATGGCATTCTGGAAGTTGTAGATTACATGATCGGTCTTGTTTTAAATGTGGATTGATGGATCATTTTATCCGGAAGTGCCTGATGTTAGCTGAGCAAAACACGGTTTAGAATGTGAGACCGAGCAACATGTCATTGCGAGGCAGACCACCCAGGCATTCGGGTAATGTAGGTGGCAGTCAGAGAGGAACAAAAGATACAGAGGTTCGATCTGAGGTTCGTGCACCTGCTAGAGCATATGCTATACGCGCTCGTGAGGATGCTTCTTCTCCAGATGTTATTACCGGTACTTTCACTCTTTATGATACTAGTGTTATTGCGTTGATTGATCCTGGTTCGACTCATTCTTATGTGTGTGAAACATTAGTATCCAGTAAGACACTGCCTGTTGAGTCTACTGAGTTTGTGATTCGAGTATCAAACCCCCTGAGCCGGTGTGTATTGGTTGACAAAGTGTGTAAAAATTACCCGTTGATGATTCGAGATTCATGTTTTCTAGCCGATTTAATGTTGTTACCTTTTGAAAAGTTTGATATAATTTTGGGTATGGACTGTTTGACTTTGCACGATGCCGTTGTTAATTGCAAAAGAAAGACCATTGAATTGAGATGTCAGAACAGTGAAATTATTCGGATTGAATCTAATGATTTGAATGGGTTACCAGCAGTAATATCGTCGATGTTGGCTCAGAAGTATGTGAGAAAAGGTTATGAAGCTTACTTTGCTTATGTGCTTGATAGTAAAGTGACCGAAAAGAAGATTGAATCTGCACCACGTGTGTGTGCGAGTATCCGGATGTGTTTCCTGAAGAATTACTGGGTTTGCCACCTGTTCGAGAGGTAGAATTTGGTATTGAGTTAGTACCGGGGACGACTCCGATTTTGATAGCTCCGTATCGAATGGCACCTACTGAATTAAAAGAGTTGAAAGCACAGTTACAAGAGTTAACAGACAGGGGTTTTGCACGACCGAGTTTCTCTCCTTGGGGTGTACCAGTTCTATTTGTGAAAAAGAAATATGGAACTATGCGAATGTGTATTGATTACCGATAGCTAAATAAGGTGACTATAAAGAATAAATACCCGTTGCCACGGATTGATGACTTGTTTGATCAGCTGAAAGGGGCTTCAGTGTTTTCAAAGATAGATTTAAGATCGGGTTATTATCAGTTGCGAGTCAGAGATTCTGATGTGCCAAAGACTGCTTTCCGAACGAGGTACGGACACTATGAGTTTTTGGTTATGCCTTTCGGACTTACTAACGCACCTGCTATTTTTATGGATCTGATGAATCGGATTTTCAGACAGTATTTGGATCGGTTTGTTGTAGTGTTTATAGATGATATTCTGATCTACACCAAAGATGAAACCGAGCATGCCGAGCATCTGAGACTTGTGCTACAAACTTTGCGAGATAAAGAGTTGTATGCAAAGTTTAGTAAGTGTGAGTTCTGGTTACGTGAAGTCAGTTTTCTGGGCCATGTTGTTTCAGCATCAGGTATTCGGGTTGATCCGAATAAAGTATCGGCTATACTTGATTGGAAACCACCGAAAAATGTTTCTAAAATTCGAAGCTTTCTGGGGCTCGCTGGTTACTACAAACTATTTGTGAAAGGTTTTTCTATGATAGCTACACCGTTGACAAAGCTATTACAGAAAGATGTTAAGTTCGAGTGGTCAGAAAAGTGTCAGAAAAGTTTTGACCAGTTGAAAACTCATTTGACCGAAGCTTCAGTGTTAGTTCAGCCTGAAGCGGGTAAAGAATTTGTTATTTATAGTGATGCATCTCTGAATGTTTTGGGTTGTGTTTTGATGCAGGAAGGCAAAGTCATAGCTTATGCCTCGAGATAGTTGAAGCCACACGAAAGAAACTATCCGACACATGATTTAGAGCTAGCAGCTATTGTGTTTGCGTTAAAGATATGGCGTCATTATTTGTTCGGTGAGAAATGTCATGTTTATTCAGATCACAAAAGCCTGAAGTATTTGATGACTTAGAAAGATTTGAATTTGAGACAACGCCGATGGTTAGAGCTGTTGAAAGATTATGAACTAGTGATTGACTATCATCCGGGAAAAGCAAATGTTGTTGCGGATGCTTTAAGTCGAAAGTTATTATTTGCTTTACGTGCGATGAATGCACATATGGTTATGTTTGATGATGGTTCGATAGTAGCCGAATTAAAAGCGAAACCGTTGTTTATTCAACAAATTGGTGATGCCTAGAAAGTTGATAAAGATTTGTTGGCAAAACGAGCTCAGTGTGAAAATAATGTTGAGTCAGAGTTTCGAATTGATGAGAATGACTGCTTGAAGTTCAAAGATCGAATATGTGTTCCGAGGAATCCAGATTTGATTCAGATGATTTTAAATGAAGCTCATAGCAGCCGATTGTCTGTACATCCGGGTAGCACAAAAATGTATAACGATTTGAAATAGTTCTATTGGTGGTCTGGCATGAAACGAGACATATCTGAATTTGTTTCGAAGTGCTTAGTTTGCCAACAAGTAAAAGCCGAACATCAGGTACCTTCTGAGTTGCTTCAGCCGATCATGATACCAGAATGGAAAGGGGACAGAGTCACTATGGATTTTGTATCCGGTTTACCTATGACACCGAGCAAGAAAGATGCAATTTGGGTTATTGTGGATAGATTGACCAAATCAGCTCACTTTGTTCTAGTTCGTACGGATTATTCGATCGATAAGCTTGTTGAGTTGTATGTATCTCAAATTGTGAGATTACATGGTGTGTCTATTTCTATTGTTTCAGACAGAGACCCGAGATTCACATCGCAATTTTGGAAGCAATTGCAGGATGCTCTAGGTACGAAACTGCACTTTAGCACAGCTTTTTATCCGCAGACAGATGGTCAGTCCGAACGAATCATACAGATACTTGAGGATATGTTGATATGTTGCATCCTTGAGTTCGAAGGTACGTGGGAACGGTACTTACCTATGATTGAATTTGCTTATAATAATAGTTTTCAATCAAGTATCAAAAAGGCACCCTATGAAGCTTTGTACGGTCGTAAATGTCGTACACCATTGTATTGGACCGAGCTCAGTGAAAATAAGATACACGGGGTTGACTTGATCAAAGAAACTGAACAGAAAGTGGCAGTGATCCGTGATAGTTTGAAAGCTGCATCAGATCGTCAAAAGTCATACGTAGATTTGAAACGTAAAGACATTGAGTTTCAGATCGGAGATCGAGTATTTTTGAAAGTTTCACCATGGAAGAAAGTACTCAGATTCGATCGTAAAGGCAAATTGAGTCCGAGATTCATTGGACCATATGAAATCACAGAGCGTATCGGGTCGGTTGCTTATAGATTGCAGTTACCACCTGAGTTAGAAAGAATTCATAATGTCTTTCATGTTTCGATGCTTCGTAGATATCGATCTTACCCTTCACATGTGATTTGCCCGACAGAGGTTGAGATTCAGCCTGATATGACATACGAAGAGGAACCGATTTGTATTCTGGCTCGGGAGATAAAAGAATTGAGAAATAAGAAAATTCCGTTAGTAAAAGTGCTGCGGCAAAAGCACGGAGTAGAAGAAGCAACTTGGGAGTCAGAGGATACAATGAAAGAGCGTTATCCAAATCTATTCACTGGTAAGATTTTCGGGGACGAAAATCCCTAAGGGGGGAGAGTTGTAACAGTCTGATTTTGGCCCTGATCGGAATGGTGGTTTCGGGACCACGAATCTGAGTCTAAAAAATATTTAAATATTATTTTCTGTGTAAATTATATGTGAATTAACATGTGTGAAAGTTTCGTGAATTAATTTTACTGTTTGTGTGCTTAATTTAATGAAAGGATTAAATCGCGTAAAATGAAAATTTGATGGTTAGTTGTTAAAGTGCTTAATTGTTGATGTCTTTTTAATATGAAGGATTTGCATTGTAATTAGTCCCTTTTATAAATAGTGGACGGCATGTTTGTTTATAAATGACTTTATTATAGGTATTATATATATTATAAAAGTTATAATTATTAATTATATATTATATTAACTTATAATAAAACAAAACAAAAAGCCATTATCATTTCTTTTGTAAGTGACCGAATGCTTGAAGGAAGAAAACAAAAATTCTTCAACATTTCGGCAACTTTGAAGCTTGATTGAGGTATGTTAATTGTTCGATTTTTGATAATTTCTACGTTTTTGAGATCGTTGCTTAGAAATCTTCAAGACCCATGTGTTAATTTTTTATTTTGAGGAATATTTTTAGTTGAGCCATTTATGATAGCTTGTTGTTTATGATGTTTAATGGTGAAATATGATATATATGTGATAGATTAACAAGTTTTGTCTTTGAATTTTTGATGAAATTGAGTATGTTGGACTAAATTGCAAAAATAAATTTTTGAGGGACTAAAATGTGAAAAAAATGAAATTTATGGACTTGTATGAGGACTAGGAACATTCGGCCCTTAAGATGTTTAGTCAAATTTTGTGTATTTTGTGTTTTGTGCAAATAGGACTAAATTGTAAAAGTGTGAAATATTAGGGGCAAAATGGTAATTTTCCAATTTATGTGTTTTTGGATTAAATTGAATGAAAATATGTTTGAATGAGCTTAATTTAAACATGTTTAGATCAAGAACCGAAGAAAACGGATTTGGATCGGGGAAAAGCGAAAATAGTCGAATAGCCGATTTTTGTCGTCCGTAGATATCCGAGGTAAGTTTTTAAGCATTAAAAAAGTCGTAAATTATATACGTAATTTAGTATATGCTGTTTTAGAATTTATAGAACTATATTATTGAATAGCCGAATGTGAAAATTCATAGAATTTGGTATGATTAAGTTTATTTTGATTGAGATTTGATATGTGAATGTTATACAAAAATTTTGAGGTACAAAAAAAGGGTCGACATTATGAAATATATGTGTGAGGCAAATTAAAGTATCGTTATTCATGCTGTGAGCCTAGCAAGCCTTGGGCTGGTGAACTTAATCGGGCTTCGTGCCTAGCAGGCTTATTGCCGGTGATTGAATATCAGACCTCGGGTCTAGCAGGCTTAGTGCCGGTGTGTGATTCAGGCTTATGCCTAGCAGGTTTTATACCGGTGATTTAATTATAAGCTTATGTTTATGAAGTGTTCAAGTTATGGTGGAAATTGAGCAAGTTAAAGCTTAGTTAAATGATTTAAATTATATTCGGCTACAAGGTATGTATTTATATATATATGATGTTATATTGGACTTTGAATATGTAGCCATGAAGTTATGCCTAAAGGTGATATTATAGTTGATATTGTATTCGGCTAAATGAGAAAGTACATAGGTGATGCTCAATTTTGTTCTTACATATTCGGCCATATAGATATGCATGGGTGAAATGTGATATTTGATTTTCTATAATTGATTAAATAAGTGAGGTTGGCTTGTAAAGTTGATGGTTGTGTCATGAGCACAAGTATGTGATTGTAAGCATAATTGAGTTTATGACTTTTTGAGAATGAAAAGTGGAATGATAATAAGTTAAAGGTGCATTAGTTGCTTTCGAACAAAATAACCCTTGTATATAAGTATAGGTTTTAAATAAAATATGAGATGATATGTTTGTGACAGTATACCTTATTAATGCTATAATTTTGATTTGACTTTAATGTTTTGATTATCAATACAAATGTTATTTTGCTTAAAACTTACTAAGTTAAGTTAGCTTACTCTGTGTGTTTTGTTACTCTGTTTTATAGATTTTTGATTGAAAGTTGCGAGCTCGGGGGATCGTTATTGAAGTCATCCACACTATCTCCTTATTTTGGTACTTTTAAAGTTTGGATTTACAACTTAAGGCATGTATAGGCTAGCTTATAACTTTGATGATGTTTGAAAGATGTAAATATAAGCCATGCGAAAATGGCTTATTTAAAATGCTAATGATCTAATGATTAATACATCTTAATCGTAGTATGTGCATATGTTCTGCTTGGATTATGAATTTGGTTGTGTTATAATTCATGTTAAGTATATATATATAAGTATATATATGTTTTGATATGAAGTAATCATTTATGATTTATTATTAGTTCTTTTGGAAGGTTGACATATGTGGTTGTTTAATAAGTTTGGGTTATGATTTGTTTAAGACTTACTATTGAAGTGTACAATTGAAACATGAATCAATTTTGGAAATCGTTTATATTGTAACTTTGTATTCGGCAAGATGATGAAATTATAGGTTATGCACTTGGGTTGGTATATTCGCATATGATATACATATGTGCATGTGTAAAAAGGTTCAGATTTATGAGTTATGGATTCTGGGAGATATATTTGGTCTTGTTAATTCGACTATGTTCTTGTACATGAAATGATCTATATAATGTTTGGAAGTATTTGCACTTGGTATGGAAATTTGGATATATCTTAGATTCGGTTAAATAAGGTCTATGCAAATATATATATATATGTATGTTTAGTTTTGATAATTGATAACTTGCTTTAGTAAAGTAATTATGAGCATGTGCATATTTAGTCAATGTAATTTAAATGATCAAATGAATAGTAACATTTGTTATTTGATGGAAAATGTTTATATGTGAATTTGGCTAAATGGATTTCAGATATGTACGTTATTGTTTAAGCATACTATGAAAATGCTTACTCATAATGCATTCAGTTATGTCCATATGAATAGTATACATTTGTTATGACTCGTGCTGTGTCTAGTAATGCCTTGTAACCCTAACCGGAGACGGATATGGGTTAAGGGTGTTACAAAATCTCTTCTCGACCTATTGAGGTTTCCATTATTCTTGCCGGCTCCGTCTCAAGTTGACACTTCGCCGGTCGGTTCTGGGGTGGTCCCTGAGCTTTAGCACTCTTCTTCACCAACGAATGATTCTCCCTATCCCACATGACTTAATGATGATGTCGCATCTTCTCCTAATAGTCAGGATTCCCTGTTGCCTATTGTCAACACTCATCCTATGGTGACCCGGGCTAAGGCAGGTATTTTCAAACTGAGAGCACTGACAGTTGAAACTGTTGAGCCGTCTACGATTGAGGAAGCCATGTCTACCTTCGAATGGCGGCCTGCTGCTCAGGCTGAGTATGATGCTCTTATTCATAATTCTACCTAGGAGCTAGTTCCACTACCACCTAATCGTAAGGTCATCGGGTGCAAGTGGTTATTCAAAATAAAGCGAAATCCTGATGGTACCATTACCCACCAGAAAGCTCGGTTAGTTGCCAAGGGTTGTTCTCAAGTTCCTGGATGCGATTTCAAAGAAACGTTTAGTCCGGTGGTGAAACCTACTATTGTCCGAGTTATTCTGTCCATTGCCATTTCACAGGGATGGTCGCTTTGCCAGGTCGATGTAAATAATGCCTTCTTAAATGGTGATCTAGACACTGAAGTGTTTATGCAACAACCTCCGGGGTATGTTAAGTGTGATTCCAATGGTACACCTTTTGTGTGTCGCCTGAAGAAAGCTTTATATGGTCTTCGTCAGGCTCCGCGTGTGTGGTTTGAAAAGTTGAAGCAATTTCTCGTTTCTATCGGGTTCGTTGGGTCCAAATCTGATGCATCGTTGTTTGTCCGGATCAGATTTGATTCTACTCTCTATGTGCTTGTGTATGTAGATGACATTATCATTACTGGAAGTCTGTCCACCACTATAGATTGGTTTGTTCGGCTCTTAAATGACGAATTTTCGCTTAAGGATTTGGGCGCTCTTCACTATTTTCTCGGGATAGAAGTTAATCATTTCTCCAGGTGTCTACATTTATGTCAGAGGAAGTATATCCGTGACATTCTTGATCGGGGTTTGATGACCAATGCAAAGAGTGTTCGTACGCCGATGGTCAGCTTGTCTATCATGTCTAAGGATGATGGCGAGCGGTTGGAGGACCCGATTGAATACAGGAGCCTTGCTGGTGCTCTCCAATATGTTGTTCTGACTAGGCCCGATATTGCGTATACAGTAAATTAGATCTGTCAGTTCATGCATAATCCTACTGCTACTCATATGGTGGCATTGAAACGCATTTTGCGGTATTTGTGTGGCACTCTTGATTTTGGGATAGTCGTTCGTCTGTCTGCTCGGTTTTTATTGGTTGGATATGCCGATGCCAACTGGGGGTTAGATTTTGACGATCGACGGTCAACATCAAGATACTGTGTGTATTTTGGTCAAACTCCCGTATCATGGTGATCTAAAACGCAGCAAGTGATGTCTCGACCAACGGCTGAGGCAGAATACATGAGCCTTGCTGCAGCCACAAGTGAGGTTACCTGGTTACTTTCGTTGCTTCAAGAACTACAGCTTAAGTCTGATAATACTCCAAATGTTTGGTGCGATAGCTCGGTCTGATTCTTGATTGCGACCAATCTGCCTTGCATTCTAAGTTCAAGCATGTAGAGCTAGATTTGTTTTTTGTACGTGAGAAAGTTGCGGATGGGTCGCTTATGGTTGGTGAGGTTTCCGCATGTGATTAAGTGGCTGATGTTTTCACCAAGCCACTGTCAGTGACGTCTTTTACTCGATTTCATAATTTTTTTCGAGTCTTCCTCGTCGAGAAGTTAGGTGAATGTTAGAGTTCACGTAGTTAAGTCAGGCAGTTAGTTAGTTAGCAACTGAAGTTGTTGATACAGCTAACAATTTGTTGAAAGAGCAGTTATGCAAGCTCTCTATATATACAAGATGTACAATGAACAAAGCAAGATATTCATTCAAGATTCAGAAATAGAAAAGTTTAGTTTTGTATTCAACCTTCTTCATCTCTAGTTTCAGAAGAGTGTTTTAGCCTAGATACTAAGTCATTGAAACCCTACCTTCTAACATGTTGTTTCTTGAAAATTATGGGGTTAGGAAGATGGAAGCATTTTTTGCAGTCCTTATTGCAACTATGGCAGTCTCATTTGCTTGGATGTTTGGTGAAACAAAACCCACTGGCACTGAACTTCTTCTTGGTGAGGAACTACCCTCCATTGGCAGTAATGGTTGCTTTTTTGGTTACCTTTCTTTTCCTTCTCTCTATTTGTTAATAAAATTTATACCATATTCTCAGGTGTTTTGATTCCAAAACTCAGCTCCAAAACCATCAAGCAGGCTGTGGGAGTCGTTGGCTGCATTATTATGCCTCACAACGTATTCTTGCACTCTGCTCTTGTGCAATCAAGAGAAATTGATTACAGCAAGAAGGGTCGGGTGCAAGAAGCTCTCAATTATAACTCAATAGAGTCTACTGTTGCACTTATAATTTCCTTTGTAATCAATCTTTTCGTTATGACTGTATTTGCCAATGCATTCTATGGTACAGAAATAGCCAGTAGTATCGGCCTCGTGAATGCAGGGCAATATCTTCAAGAAAAATACAGAGGTGGATTATTCCCAATTTTATATATATGGAGTATTGGGTTGTTAGCAGCAGGACAAAGTAGCACTATCACCGGCACTTATACTGGCCAGTTTATCATGGGAGGTTTCCTGAACCTCAGAATGAAAAAATGGCTAAGAGCATTAATCACAAGGAGTTGTGCAATTATTCCTACAATTGTAGTTGCTCTTGTTTTCGATACTTCTGAAGCAGCACTAGATGTCTTGAATGAATGGGTTAATGTGCTTCAGTCAATTCAAATCCCTTTTGCTCTTATCCCACTACTTTGTCTGGTATCCAATGAGCAAATCATGGGTACCTTCAAAATTGGCCCTGCACTCAAGGTATGCTACTAATTTCACAGTATGCATCTGTATGCTTGCTGCCATTAGTAATTTTGTCTGTGTACTTGCATCGACTGTGGCGTGAGTTAATATTATTCTATTGGTAAAGTTTGATCAGTGGCTGTTTGTAGCGATGACCTAGAGATCATGAACGACTCTTATTTAAGAACAACTCATTATCTCGATGATCTGGAGTTCTAGATTAAATACAATTCCACTCTTGTAAATTGTTATATTGGGCTCCTTGATGTTATACCTGGTGCCTGTACTGTTTCATTATGAAAACTATTGACTTGTGCTAGTTTATCAGTTCGTCTCGTTTGTTGATAAAAATTTTCATCCCTGCACCAGTCACGAGAGTGCTATTTTATGCAGTCACACTTTCCCTCTCTTTTGTGCAGATAGTTGCATGGCTTGTGGCAGCGCTGGTGATAGTGATCAATGGGTACCTTTTACTTGACTTCTTCTCCTCCGAAGTAACTGGCGTAATCTTTACCACCGTAGTCTGTGCATTTACAGGAGCTTATCTTGCATTTATTATTTACCTTGTTTATTGGGGATTTACTTTATCTGCTCGGCGGCATATGTTACCCGCTAAACTAGCACAAGGCATGGAGTGATAGGTCTTAGACAAACTTGTCAAGCTAAGATATCAGAAACCATAGGGACACCATCAAACACAGTCTTTCCACTGATGATTTTGTCTAGTTGAAGGCTTGAAGCATGTCTTTTTCGTGTATGCATCCGTATACGAGCTTTATGTACAGAGTTCATTTTAGTAGCTTACTTCTCGACATACTGTATCAAACAACACGGTTGTAGGTTTGGATAGTATCCTGCCATATACAGGGATTGAAGATAGAGGCTGTAACAATGACATTCTTTTGAAACATTTGAAGGAGCGAAACTATGTACTATAGACAAATGTATTAGAAAAATTTACGAGGAAGCTGCTATCGACTGTTTGCTTGTATATTGCAACTGGTTTACGAGGATGGTTGATGTCTTCCATTGAACTTATATTGTTAAATTGTTTTTTGTTTCTTTATGAATTTATTTGTGTAATTAAGAACGGTTCAACTGAAGCTTGTAGCAATGCCCTTGAACTACTAGACGTTTCTCAACCATGGCCAGCAGCATTGGGCAACATGTTAAACACACAAGTAATAGGTGTGCCATTATCATTAAATTAGGATAAACTACATTAGTAGTCATCCAACTATTAATAAATTTTTTGGTCACCTAACTATAAAAAGTTATAAAATGGTTACTCAACTATTTAGTAAATCTCTTTTTGGATCACCCAACTATAAAAAGTTACAAAATGGTCACCCAATTATTCAATTTTGTCTTTTTTGGTCACTAATTGGCCAATGGTGTCAACTTTTAAAATTGGCATAATAACAACTTTAACCTTCAACATTTATAAATTATGTCAATTTAGTTTTAATTCTAAAAAAGTTTAACCCTTATCATTTTATACATTATGTAAATTGTTTTTTTTTTTTGTAGTTTTGCTTTTTTTTTTGTGACATGGAGAGTTCATTTAAAAAAAATGAGAAAATATGAAAATTATTATCTTGAATTTTTTGTATATTTTCAATGAAATTTAGTTGATAAATTTATTTTTTTAGCTTTTTAGGTGAAATAGTCACAAAGAAAAGCGAAACTGTAAAAAAGACTAAAGTACACAATATATAAATGTTGAAAGTTAGATTTTTTTAGAATCAAGACTAAATTTACACGATACATAAATGTAAGGGGTTAAAGTTGCTATTATACTAATATTAAAAGTTGTTATAGTTAGTTTGTTGATAACCAAAAAAGACAATTTAATAGTTGGATGACCATTTTGTAATTTTTATAGTTGGACGACAAAATATGATATTTACTAATAGTTAAGTAACCAAAAATGAAATTTACTAATAGTTGAGTGACTACTAGTGTAGTTTACCCATAAAATTATTAAATACATCAAAATATGTAATTTAAAAAAAAAAAAAAAAAAAACAACGTTTGAGACTTATTCAAACGTCAGTAGTTAATGTATTTTTAAAAAGTAGAATGCGGAAGTTGGTTAGAGAAGAAACAGAAAAATCCAAATATTCTAAACTTCAATTCCACCCAAACGCCTTAGTTCCAATTTTTGTTTTGTGTTTCATAATCATCGTCAGTTTGGTGCGAAAGATCATTTGTGATACACTCCGCTGACTGGCCTCTCATCTGGCATGGCATGGCCACTCGTTAACCTCACCGTCACTTTCTTCTTCCTCATCTTTCTCCTCTCCCAATCATGCCTCTCCATATCACTGCCACTCCTCCTCCCTCCACCTCACCCCCGCGCTCGCCCCGCCATGGTCCTCCCTCTCTTTCCTTCTCCCAAGAATACCTCTACAACTTTTCCCGACTCTTCTCATCGCCTACTGAGATCGGATTCTAACTCTTCTCATCCCTACGCTCGCATGCGACTCTACGACAACCTCCTCAGCCGCGGGTACCCTGTTATTTCTTTTATTAGTAGTAGTCTTATTTTCTTTAAATCATATTTTTTCCTTTCTTAAAGGTAGATTTTCGATGATTTGAAATTTCTAAAGGTATTACTCTACGCGTCTATGGATCGGGACACCTCCGCAGAGATTTGCGCTTATAGTGGATACTGGAAGCACTGTCACTTACGTTCCTTGCGCTATGTGTGAAAAATGTGGTACACATCAGGTGATGTTAAAATTTCATTCATCGATATTAAATTGTTAGACTATTAAAATCGTTAGGGGTTTCAAACAATCTATATTAAATTAAAAAACAATGTAATTGTAAAATATAGATGTAATGTATAATTGTATACCAAGACAGGTGTAAATGTAGCATTAATGATTATTTTTCAAATTCATGTGTGGTTACCTTTTTAAATATGTAAACATATGTCAGTAAATGCGTGGTTTCGGATGCACTGAAACCGTTTTTTAAAAAACATATTAAATTTCAACTAAGGTTAAAATCATTAGCCTTGTTAGTATTTTTCTGTCAAAATTTGCCAAACTTGGCATGTTTGTTAAACTACCCTTAACATTTCACTTCGTTGACAAATTTGACAGAAATTACAAAACATAATGATTAGACTAGAATTTTTAAATTAAAAAGTAGGAGGTATAATTTTTAACTTTTAAAGTACATGACTAAATCTCAAATTTTGGATGAATACAGGGACTAATAGCATATTTTAACCTTCAGCTAATATAAATATGCATTTCAATTGAAAAGAATTAGAATCCAAATCTTTAAAATCATATTCCCAATCTCAGGTAATTAGTGTATTCCGAGCATATTAGCGCTAGAGAGTAGAAAAACTCCTATCTCATTTCTTTAGCCATTACTCTACTTATTGAGATATTCGATTCTAGGCTTTATTTGGTCGTTGATTGCATCTTCTTTTAGAAGTAAAAACAAGGGATGGTTTTTAAAAAAAAAGAAAAAAGAAGTTAAATGTAAAAAATTACAGCTTTTACATATATAATAATTTTTTACATATGTTAAGATGCAAAATCGAACTATTTGTTTATAGCAATTTTTGTGGGACAGAAAAAGCACGTAGCAATGCAGCCTTAATGATTTGCAGCGATGTTGGCTCAACAAAACCTTCTTAGGTGGTCAAGCTAATAGGTTTCTGATATTTTTATATCAGGACCCAAAGTTTCAACCCGAGTTGTCCAGTACTTACCAACCTGTAAAATGCAATTTGGATTGCAATTGCGATAAAGACAGGGATCAATGTATATATGAAAGACAGTATGCTGAAATGAGTGTCACTAGCGGTATCCTTGCTGAGGATGTTATTTCATTTGGGAATCTAAGTGAACTTTCGCCCCAGCGTATTGTTTTTGGTTGTGAAACTGAGGAAACTGGTGAGCTTTACAGACAACATGCTGACGGCATTATTGGATTGGGCCGCGGTGATCTCAGCATTGTTGACCAGCTTGTGGAGAAAGGTGTGATTAGCGATTCATTCTCATTATGTTATGGTGGAATGGATGTTGGTGGGGGCGCTATGGTTCTTGGTGGTATATCCGCCCCATCAGACATGATTTTCAGTTATTCGGATCCTGTGCGCAGGTATGTTTTGTAAACGTTTTGATCTCAGAGGATAGAGTACCTCGTCAACTTCCTAACAAAAACATTCGATACATCCCACACATTTACTCTAGTTTCGGGATGGAAACAGTCCATATTACAACATTGACTTGAAAGAGATGCATGTTGCCGGGAAGAAGCTAGATTTGGACCCATCTGTTTTTGATCGAAAGTTTGGAACTGTTTTGGATAGTGGTACGACATTTGCATATTTTCCAGAAGCAGTGTTTGAGGCGTTCAAGGACACTGTAAGATTTTGTTCCCATAAATTAATCGTAGTTAAAATTTTTGTTAGGCCTATTAATGCATTCTCACTAGTCCGTTTTTCTCTGCTGCCTAAGTGACTAAAAATTTTCACTTTTCATCCTTGATGGCATTGATATGGGGATCATTGAAGCTTTATTCCAATAATTTTACGTATTTACATGAGATGACTACATGCTTTATAGATTAACCTATTAAACTTCAAAACTTGATTATGATTGTTCTTTTCCCTCTATCTCATATTTGCATCTTTATATTGAAGATTATGAAGGAACTTAATAGCTTAAAGCAGATCAGCGGCGCTGTTCCAAGTTACAATGATACATGCTTTTCTGGTATTAGCAGGTATTACTTATATTATGTACCATAACAGAAAATTTGAAATATTTGTAATCTACTTGTTATATAAAATGATTAGTTATGTAATATTAACAGTTAATATTGTTTTCTGCTTCAGTGATGTCTCTCAACTCTCAAAAACTTTTCCAACAATTGAACTGGTATTTGAAAATCAGCAAAAATTGTTGCTTACACCTGAGAATTACTTGTTTCGAGTAAGCTTCTCACAATGTAATTGCTTTCCTGTTGATTGAACTTCTTTATTTCTCAAGGAAACCTTCTTAAGGTTATACTTGAAGTTGGTTTAGCAATAATTGTATTTGATTCAGTCAAGTATTTTGCCCTGTTCTCAATGTTCAATACATGACTAGGGGTTTTCCTCTTATCTTACATCTTATTCATGAAGCATTCAAAGGTACAAGGTGCATATTGCCTTGGGATCTTCCAAAATGGAATGGACCCAACTACCCTTCTGGGAGGTATGTTTAATTTCAGATAACTTGTATTCTGTGATGCTATTCGTTTTAAGTTTTCATGAGACTGATTTTGGTTGCTGGGTCTTAGTATTGGAATTTGATGGAACTGGGACCATCTTCTTGGGCAAAGCTTTAGTTAGACTGCTGTTTGTTGTTTTCTTTGGTGTTGTGATAGGAATCATTGTGCGGAATACTCTTGTTACATATGACCGCAAGGATTCAAAGATCGGTTTCTGGAAGACTAATTGTTCTGAGCTATGGGAAAGGCTTCATGTAACCAGTGCACCATCACCATCACCATTTCCATCTCCATCTCCATCTCCATCATCTTCAAGTGGGAAGGAAAATTCAACCTTTGAAATGCCACCTAAATCAGCTCCTGAGGAATCACCTATATATGCTCTTATAGGTACTGTAAACCATGGTTATACCAGGACCTATCACAGGGTTAAAAGTTAGAACTCTGCTCTGCAGTTCATTTTATTGAAATGCATAAATGATAAATTTTTGTAAAGTATGCTTCCCAAGTGCTATTGTCATACTATAGTGACATTTTCTTGTTGATAAATAGGGGAAATTGAAATTGGTGAAATTTCATTGGATTTGGCATTGAACGTCAACCACTCATATCTAAAGCCTCGTCTTGTCATGCTTCTTGAGTTCATGGCTAAGGAGCTAGGCGTTAATGGTTCACAGGTTAAACCACTACCATCTTCGAAAGCAGGAGCATTTTATGGCTGTAATTTATTTATTATTAATGTGAAATTACATGTTAAATACCGAAGGAATTTTCAAACTATCTTGCTGAACAGTTGATTTTTCTGTCTGTGGTTAGGTTTCACCTTATTGGATTAAGAGAACTTTTGGATGATTTCAGGTCCATTTATTGAATTTTACATCTGAAGGAAACATATCTTTTATTAAATGGTCCATAGTCCCTTCAGGATCAGCAACCTACATTTCTAATACTACTGCAATAGTAAGTTCTCTATTTAGATCATTGCATTTCTTTTTATGTACAAGATTACAATTTATTTGTTTGATGTGTTCCTGCTTCCAGAATATAATATCTCGGCTTGCTGAACATCGTGTGATGCTTCCTGATGACTTCGGAAATTATCAGTTGGTGCAATGGGAAGTGAAGCCTCCTTCGAAACAGTATGTTTCCACCTCTCTCTCTCTTTCTCCTCGTACTCTTGCATGGATCTGAATTAAGAAAGGCTGGCTATAAATTATAATTTCCAGAATTCCCTCACTCTTCTCGTGTCCGTGTAGATCTTTTACATAGTTAATTGGTGATAATGGCTGGATCAGTGAATGCCGTCATTCTATAGGGTGTAGATCTTCTGTTTAGTACATTGGTGCTAATGGCATAACATGTATTGTATAAGAAACAGTTTGTATATATGCATGCAGGATATATATTTAATGACCCATTCCAACTCCATTTTGATTTGCTCCATTTACTTTTGCTGATATAAGGTCTAAATGGATTTGTTCATTTAATAATACAGAACATGGTGGCAGCGGCAGTATCTGGTGGTTCTTTTGGGTATTATGATGTTTATAATTGCAGGATTAATCGCTTCTGGAATATGGCTATGGAGTCGCAGACGACAGGCGCAGATTCCATATCAACCGGTTGATGGAGCAGCTCGAGAACATGAACTCCAACCCCTGCAGTCTTAAAAAAACTCCGAAAGAAAGAAAGAAAGAATATTTTTTTTCAGACAGATTTGGGGTATGGATTCTGCACCCAATACAATTCATTGCTCTACAGTTTTGTTGGATGAGGAACCTTCGCTTTCTTTGCTTTTTAGAAGAAAAAAGATATTAAATTAAATAAACGCAACATCCAAAGCAACACTTTTTAATGGGTCAAAACTGACGGATGCTAATTTCAATTTTGCCTCACGAGTGAGTTAGGACCACACCTTGTTTTCAAACATTGACTTTCAATTTTTGTATTTACTGTTTATTTTATTATTTTGATGTATCAACTTGGAATTAATGCCAATTATAATATATTTTTTCTATTGAAACTTTTATTATGTTGTGGGATTTTAATTCAATTATTCAAAGATTTTCTTTTACAAAACATAATTTAATTTGATAATTATTTTACAAAATAAATTATATGATTATGAGGAGGTTTTTGTTTTTATATTTTATAATTCAATAAAATTTGAATGGAAAGCACAATTTATGCAACTTTTAAACATCATTTAATTTTTATATAAAATTTTTAAAAAATATATTTTTTTACATTTTTTTTTACCTAGGTGTGCTATAAAATTAATTATTACTAAACCATTTTAATGAGATTATTTTTTTTTGAAATGAATTAAGTTTCAAAGTAGTTTTTCAACTCATAAGTAATACAAAATAATTAGTTTTTTAAATTAGAAATAATCAATTAAGGTTTGACATTTTAAGTTAGGGTAGATTACATTTAAGGCCACTAAATTATTAGTATGTTTATAGTTTAGTTATTCAACTTTAAAAAGTTACAAAATAATAGTTGAATTATTCAAAAATTTTTATTTAAGTTATTGGGCTTTTAAGTTTTATTTTTTTTAAAATATGATTAACGAGCTCTAAGTGACTATTCAACAATCGGTATGATGGATTAGTTCCCATAGATGAGTAGAAGAACATACCTTAGATCCAAATCAATTTGACGGTTAGTGTCAGGGATCAGAGAAGAAAATTGTTTGGATGTTGGTTCGTATATTCGTGATGTTCAAAGATGTTTTATGAAAAACTAAACTACATAAGAGAAGAGGAATGATAGTTTTCGATTGGTGCACACGGCGCGAATAAAGAAAGCCATACAACAGTGGTTTTAATAGCTGAATGAATTAAATGAAAAAATTACAGCTCAGTGAATTAAATAAAAACTTTTGATAGTTAAATGATTATTTTATAACTTTTTGAAGTTGAATGACCAAAACGTAAATTTAATAATAGTTTAGTGACCTTGGATATAATTTACCCGTTAACTTAATACGGTATCTAAATTTGGGATTCATTTTTATAAATTTAATTTTGATTTTACAATATTATATATAACTAGATATTATTTTCTAAAAGTATTTTAAACAACAATGTTAAGCATTAAAAATTTAAATCACATTTGTTTAAAGCACTTTCTCATTCGGAAAAAAATGGCAACCGGCGCTAAGAATACCATAAAATCTCTGTACTGAGGAACTTCTACCGGCAACCGGCTCTTTTGGTGGTTGTCAGTAGTACCGTTCCCAAAATCCAGTCAAAATATGCGTAAGAAAATTCAGAAAATGACGAGAATGGGACTAAGTAATCACAGCAAACAATTAAAGAAACTTTAACTAAACCCCAGATATTTAATCCATTGAAAAACGAAAAAGAGAGCAAAAAAAAAAAAAAAAAAAAAAACTGCTAGAAATAAAGAAAAAAAAAAAGAAAAGAGGGCCTGAAGGCGCAGCAACATAATAGCGAAATCTGGGCTCTTTTTAAAATATATTCTGCTTCTTACAAAATCAAGAAAAGGAAGGAAATTCCAACATTCCACAACTCTAAGCTGCATTTAGGTACCAATTCCTCTTTTTCTTTCTGTTTTCCTTTCCTTCCTTCCTTTTTTTCTTGTTAGCTTTGAAAATTTCTTAATGTTTTTCCGAATTTATTTATCTTTGAATTTTGATATATGAATCCGGGTTCCTGCTTAACAAGTTAGAGAATCAAAGCTTCGTTTTTGGGTTCCTTGTTAAGATCATAGAGACCCATAACAGTGTTGAAAGATCTTGATTGAGGTCTCTCTTATTTCCTTGCAATTTCTGAATGTTTTGACTAATTACTTCTTTGGGCCTCGTTATTTTCAAACCATAAGAAAACCCATTTGATCTATTTACTTTCTGTATGACCATATTGTTTGATAGTATGATTTTTAAAGGCTATGTAGGTCTTTGGATAAATGAGATTTTAATGTCTGAGGGGGTTCCTGAGTTAACTTTAGTTATTAATTTGTTTTGCTGTTGTAAAAGTGTAAAAGAAACAGATTAAACTTGCACTTCCATAGGTTAATATTATTTTTTCTATGATTGGGAGGCCAATATGTATGTATGCCTGAATCATTAAGGTGTAAAAATGATTTTATTAAGTTGTTGTTTCACTATTCTGTTCTCTTGAACTTGCTAGTTATTTTAAAATATAAAGCCATGTAAATGACGTAAGGAACCAGTTGGAGATAGGTTTTTGAAGTAATGATTTGGGTAAATCTATTGGTTTCATTATTACCGTGCTAGTTTCCATCTAGCAGCATATGTTGTTTAGCATCTGGAATTTGAGAGTGGTTGTTGGACCATTTTATGTTTATTTTGCAATTCTTGTTAAGGTCTTTATATCCTTTGATTTGCAGCATCCAAATAATACTGTAGTCTTCTTGTTTCTGTTTCAATGTTGTCTTCATTCTAATCCATAAGGTACATAAATATATTGATGTCTCTGGATTGAATTTTAATTAAACCGCAAATGATTACCGAAAATAGGAAAATACATCCAAATAGTTAACTTGATTTTCCTAGAAACTAGGGCTTTAGTAGAGAGTAACTGTACAGGCTACAGAAGCTTACAAAATCCTGCAGTAAAGACAATTCCATTGAAGGAGCAGTCACGGAATTTCAATTAATCCTTGGCTTTCATTAATCTTCTCTGAACTTCAGAGAACGATTTGGCTTGCTATTAGTCAGCTAACTCCCTTGTCTGTGGTGGGTGAATGGGGATCATGTTATGTTTAACATGAACTGTGGAGAGCTGGTTTTTTTCTATTACCTTTTTAGGTTTACCTTAATAACATTTTGATGGAGACTTGGAAGATTATCAGCATAATAAACTCTAAAAGGAAACTTTGTTGTAATTTGATTGGGTTTTTTGGTGGTAAATATTATATTTGAAGGTTTAGAGTTTCAATGTACTTATATAATTATTTGTTTTCAATCTTATTTTTTACTTTAAAATTTTGGCTCCCTATAAGGATTGCTAGTTGGCGGATTTGAGATTTCAAGAATCTGTGTGGTTCTTTTTCTAGGTTTTGGTATGGAGTTTGAGAAGGTGTTTCTTCAGTTTAACGGAATAATATGGTTTTCCAAGGATCACTGATGAGAAAGAATTTTGCTGTCAGAGTTTACAAGAACAGGTATGTACATTACAATGTCCTTTATCTTTACCTTCGTGATTCACTTTTTTCTTCAAACTTAGTCAATGAATTTATGCAGTTTGGTAAATGAATTTATCATAGGCAGTATATGTGATTGCCTGAGTTCACTGATGATTTACTTTGGATTTAGTTGAATGCTGAGAGGGGAATCTGTTGAACCAAAATAATTAGGTTGTTAGCTTTCTCCAATTGTTCCTTGTGATTTATGTTTAAATCAACCTAATCTGATTTGTATTGGAGGTTTATTCAGCACTATGTTCTTTGACTATTTCTTTAGTTTCTCTATTCTTCCTTTCATCCTTATTCTGTTTTGCTCAATGATGACATTTTAGCTCGTCACATCTTCTTTGATTGGTTCAAAAACATTGAGCAGTTAAGCTCTTTGATGAAATGCCATTTTCTAAATACTAACAGATCTAGTGGTGATTGTTACCTTGAAAACAACTGATCCTTTTTCTGGTATTTTCTTTGTTGTGCCACATACCTGTGACGTAATTATTTGAAATTCTGGAATGACATCTAAGTAAATGGGAAAAAAATGTTTAGCTGAGAGGTAAACTTGTTGAATCTTAAATAACATGGGCTGTTGGCTAGTTACCATGAACTTTAAGAGGGCATTATTACTTTGAAGTTACTGACAGGCCGGTAACTTCAAAGCATTAAATGTTTTATAAAACTTATACCTAATGAAATGTTTGCCTAAATCTTGTCATCTCAATGCAATAGTATTGACTTCATTTGTTCTAAATCAGTATGTCTCATGTGGAATGACATCTAAGTAAATGGGAAAAAAATGTTTAGCTGAGAGGTAAACTTGTTGAATCTAAAATAACATGGGCTGTTGGCTAGTTACCATGAACTTTAAGAGGGCATTATTACTTTGAAGTTACTGACAGGCCGGTAACTTCAAAGCATTAAATGTTTTGCGAAAACTTATACCTAATGAAATGTTTGCCTAAATCTTGTCATCTCAATGCAATAGTATTGACTTCATTTGTTCTAAATCAGTATGTCTCATGTGGAGCTTGAGACTTGATGAATTGGTTAGGATCAATGTTAACAAATAAAAAAGAGATTTGATTAAACTTGATGATATTATCTGTTCTATTCATGCTAACTTGCCTATGATATCAGTTTTACCCCTCTGTTTCTCTTTCTTGTGGTCTCTCTGACCTTTTTTTTTTGTTGTTGTTGACACAGATCATATGGAGATATCTTTGTTAAAAGCACTTCTTAGTAACATTTCCTCATTTTTAAATTTATCGTCTTTTGAGAAGATTAACTCAGAACCAGTTCAGAAGTACTACCAAAGAGCAGAAGAGATACTAAAGTTGTTGAAGCCAATTCTGAATGCAATTATTGATTCAGAAGTTACTTCTGATGAAGTGCTTATCAAGGCATTCGAAGGATTGGGTCTCTCTATAGAAGAACTGAGAGAGCAATGTGATAGCTGGCAACCCCTCTTGAGTAAAGTTTATTTTGTAAGTTATAAGTTCTATCTTCATTTCGCAAGTTCTCTTGGCGATTTTAGAACACTTGTGCCAGGAAGAAGTGCTTAACCTAACTTTACCATACTACTGATATAGTAAAGCTTTGATCAATTACTGATATAGTAAAGCTTTGATCAATTACAAGAAGTTTTCTTGTGAGGTGCTTGTTTTAGATTATTGTTGCCTTTTCCACTTGATTGTTATGCAATAACTTGTCAAATGTATGTGTTCTTTTTCTTCTCACCTTTTCCTGCTTGTTAGTTTATAATGTTTTTCATAGAAGTATTTAGTGAATGTGTAGCTTTTGGAATAAGCTATAGCCGCAAGACCTGATTCCTAGATGTTCAATCATATTCAGGTGGAAAGTTGCTATAGATGGGTGCTTTTTTAGAAAAACAAAATATAGAACAGAAATTTTCTTATCATACTTGAATAACCATCTTCTTCCACTTAATATACAGGTTCTGCAAGTTGAGTCATTAATATTGAAGATTCGAAATCCCAGCCTGGATATAGTCCAGTTCTTGAAGTGTTCTCATCTGCATCTGCCTGATGAATTGAGTTCAGCATCTCTGGAGGTAATATATGACCAAAAGTTTTTGAAGCTTTTACTTTTATTTGAAGCTTGTAATTTTCATCTTGTGTTATTAATAAAGCATAATATCATGTTCTCTCAATGATTACCAAAGTGGATTTACTTGAGAAGTCATCTATTGGAGAGTGGTGGCATCTGGCCTATACGGTTTTGAGATGTTAGAAAATAAATAGCTGTTCTTTTGATTTGACTTATGAGTTTAAAGAACGCTAAAAAAGAATTCACATTTCAGGATATCTAACAGTTGGTATGATTGATTGCAGCACTGCTTGCAGAAAATTAAGCATGTAGGATATGAACAAACATCATATGTCATTAGGGAAGCCATCAGGGATCAAGTGGATAGTGTTGGACCAAGCTCAGAAATACTAGCGAAAATTGCAGAGAACTTAAGCTTGAGGTCAAACCAGGAGATTCTGATAGAGGCTGTGGCCCTTGAAAAGTTGAAGGAGAATGCTGAACAAGCTGAAAAAACTGCTGAAGCTGAGTTTGTTGATCAAATCATTGGTCTTGTAACTCGCATGCATGAACGTCTTGTCCTAATAAAACATTCGCAGACTTGTAGCCCGGTTCCCATACCTGCTGATTTCTGCTGCCCCCTTTCCCTAGAGCTAATGACTGATCCAGTGATTGTGGCATCAGGACAAACCTATGAGCGGGCTTTCATCAAGAAATGGATTGGTCTTGGGCTCATTGTGTGCCCCAAGACACGGCAGACTTTGGCTCATACCAATCTTATACCTAATTATACAGTGAAGGCACTAATTGCAAACTGGTGCGAGTCAAACAATGTGAAGTTGCCTGATCCCTTGAAGTCCATGAGCCCCCTTCTTTTGCACGCAGAGTCTGGCTTGTCAAGGGACTCAAGTAGTGTTCCACGTTCTAGAAGCAGCCAACCAATTTCACCGGAGTCAGGGTCTACAAGTCCAACTGATAAAAACCTAATCACATCCAGTGGACTTAATCGGGAGGGAACCTCCCCGCTACATCCTCGATCTACCTCAGAGGGTTCTTTGCAAGCTATTGATGGAAATGGAGAGTATCTGGATGTTGCAAGAATATCACTAAGAAGTGCTGAAGAGGGATCCAACTTGGAACAGAGAGGTAGCAAATCAGTTGGCCAACCCCCTTTGTCACCTTCTATTAATGAATTTCATAACAATGGACAGTCATCTCTGAATCATGCAAGATCTGACTCAGCATCTAGTACACTTTCTAATTCAGATTTTCCTCAAGGACCAAGTGGAGATGCCAATGAGAGTTTGGAGGCGTCAACTCATCTCAGGGCCAATAGTGATGTTAATGGAGAGGTGAAATCTGACCCGCAGCCTGCGGCTAGCTCAGCCATCCCACAGAGAGAAGCTGAGTTCTCTCCTCGATTTATGGATCCAAGATCTCGAAGCCAAAGAATCTGGCGCCGACCATCAGAGAGATTCATTCCAAGGATCATTTCTTCTCCTGGTATTGAGAACAGGGCTGACCTTTCTGGCACTGAAACCCAGGTTAAGAAATTGGTAGAGGACTTGAAGAGCACTTCAGTCGATACTCAACGAGAGGCCACTGCTCAACTCAGGTTGCTTGCCAAGCACAATATGGATAATCGGATTATAATAGCAAACTGTGGGGCCATTAGCATGTTAGTTGATTTGCTTCGTTCACCAGATACAAAGACTCAGGAAAATGCTGTTACAGCACTTCTTAACTTATCAATTAACGATAACAACAAAACAGCCATTGCTAATGCAAATGCAATAGAGCCTCTGATTCATGTCCTCGAGACAGGAACTCCTGAAGCTAAAGAAAACTCAGCTGCTACTCTTTTCAGCCTTTCAGTCATCGAGGATAACAAAGTCAAGATTGGAAGGTCTGGGGCAATCGGGCCTCTTGTTGATTTACTGGGGAATGGTACTCCTAGGGGAAAGAAAGATGCTGCTACAGCCTTGTTTAATCTGTCAATATTTCACGAAAATAAGGCCCGAATTGTGCAAGCTGGTGCTGTTAGATACCTTGTGGAGTTGATGGACCCAGCTGCTGGAATGGTTGATAAGGCTGTTGCTGTTTTAGCAAATCTTGCTACGATTCCTGAAGGGAGGACTTCAATTGGGCAGGAGCAAGGGATTCCTGTGCTGGTTGAGGTCGTTGAATTGGGTTCAGCAAGGGGAAAGGAAAATGCCGCGGCTGCTCTTTTACAGCTCTGCACAAACAGTAATAGGTTTTGCAGTCTGGTTCTCCAAGAAGGTGCTGTCCCACCGCTAGTTGCCTTGTCCCAGTCTGGTACACCCAGGGCTAGAGAGAAGGTATAATGCTTCTGCTTTTTTCTTTTTTCTTCTTAAATATCACTGCCTTTCTTCTACGTTCACAGAAAATTGTCATAAGCTTCTATTGATTGCAGGCACAGACACTTCTGAGTGTCTTCAGAAACCAACGACATGGTAATTCTGGAAGAGGCTGAGAGTAGGAAAACAAGCTTCATTGCCATCCAAGGTTTTGGGTCTATACAACCACCCAAGGTTTTGGGTCTATACAATATGTATACATTTGATGTTGCAAATAATGCATGTGAAGGTTTTGCTGCTTTGATTTACTGGGTCTATTGTAGAGAAAAAAAAATTATTATTTTATGGAGGATTTGATTGAGTCCTCTTGTCAATTACTTTGTGTTTTATATGTGAAATTTGTAAATGTGGGAAAGAAATATCATTTCATACATGCGAGTCTGTCTGGTCTGTTGCAGCGAGCTTTCTCTGAATGATAACCAATGAATGGTCTCTGGCCTGGTTGATGTTCCATGATTCTTTTTCAACGTCTTTTTTTGATGCTACTAATATTGAGACTGATTTGTAAGCTATGCTTCTCTCCAGGGCCACCAAAAGTAGGCATTTTATTGGTGTATTTCCCATAACATTGAGAACCCAATATAACCTCTTTTTTTACTTTTTTGCTTTCACTGGAAAACCATCTAACCAAGTCCATGAGCATTTTGTTTTAAGTGATTCTGCAGTTGATTTTAATCCATTATTTTTCTTCAAGTTCTGATCATCAGTTTCACAATGTCCATACAATGATTTTGATGTTTTTTTTTTTAATTTTTTTGGTGGGTTTTCTGTTTTACTACTAGAATTGCAATTTGGAGATATAATGAACCGATTGGGTTCCATTTGGTCTTTCCTCGACCTTGTATAACACATCAATCTAATCATATCTTGATAGTTTGGTTGAGTCTTTCCTTTTGTTCTAACTTTTCCATTCAAATCACCAATAACGTCATTTAATGAATGATTCTTTCATGATGGTCAAGATTGAGAAATACCATTCGCTTGATGGTCTTCATCATCATTTATTTCAACAGACTGGTCAACTACTGGTGCTTGAGACGTAAGGTTAAACAGTGGCTCAGTTGCAACTTGCTTAATATCTAGCACAACTAATTCATCATCTGCATCTTTAATGAAATCATTGGTCTGCTCATCTTTAACAAACACGTTAAACTTCCCCATAACAGTTTATGTGCTTATTGAACACCCAAAATGCCTTGCTATTGTTGGAATATCCGAGGAAGATGCTTCATCACTTTGTACATCAAAAATTCCCTGATAAGCATGATCTTTGAAAAGGTAATAAGTGCTCCGCAAAACATAAAAATAAGTCACTATAAGCTTTCTTCCTCTCCACATTCCATATGGTGCCATCCTTGTTTTAGGCTTCAAAGTATCAAAATTTCCCTGATAAGCATGATCTTTGAAAAGGTAATAAGTGCTCCGCAAAACATAAAAATAAGTCACTATAAGCTTTCTTCCTCTCCACATCTCATATGGAGCCATCCTTGTTTTAGGCTTCAAAGTACATTGTTAATCACATGAACTATGTTAACAACTTCAACCCAAAACTTATGAGACTCTTGGAATTTAGTATCATTCTGGCCATATCTTGAATGGTTTGATTTTTTCTCTCAATCACACTGTTCTAGAGAGGGGTTCTCGGTGCTAAAAAGTCATGTTGGATCCTTTTGTTGTCACAGAAATCACAAAACTCCTTATTCTCAAATCATTTCCTTGATCGCTCTTGATCCTAATGGTTTTCCCAATAAGCTGGCTTTTTCTCATTCATCAACTTCTTGCATAACTTTCTAAAGGTCTTGAAGGTTTCAAAAATTTCCCTTAGAGACCTTACTTAAGTGTACCTTGAATAATTATCCACATACACTAGGACGTATCTCTTACCACTCAAACTCTTAGTCTGCAACTAGGGATGTGCCTCACATTGTTGCTTGCCCGTCATGCATTCTCCACACTTTGGGAATGCCTCCCTTTAACTTTGGTAATCTCCTTACTGTATAATACTTCACTAAATGTTGTAGGTCTTTGAAATGAACATGACTTAGTCCCTCATTGTAACAGCCCGATTTTTAGCGGTATAAAAAAATGCGGTTTTGAAATTTCATTTCTTTAAACCGAGTCCATAAATATTAAATATGAAAAATTACGGGGTTAATATAAAAATATATTGATGTTCGGTCCATCAATTTTTCAATTAAATAGTTAACTTAGGTACAGGGACTAAATTGTAAAAGTCCAATTGTTATAGGTTTTTAATTGACCAAAGGCTTGAGAGATTAAATGGCAATTAACCAAAGGTCTAAAATGGTAATTAAACCATTTTCCATAGGAAATTAGTGGATGGTGATGAAAGAATCCATTGTGTATGTTTAATGAATTATTAAGTTAAACAAAGCATGATTAGTTTAATTAATCAAGTTAATTAATCCTTAATCTTACTATATAGGTTAAAATAGTGAAAAAAAATGTCATCTTTTTCATTACTCTTCTCCATTGTCGAATTTGAAAGAAGAAAAAACCTTTTGAAGCTTTTTACAATTTGCCACTAATTAGTAAGTGATTTCAAGTCATTTTCATGTCATTTTTATAGATTTGAGGTCATGGGAACTTGATTTAGCTAGCTTATGTACCAATTTATAAAATTGTTAAAGTTTTAAAAAGTTTCCATTGTTAATTTCTTGAAGAATTAGGCCTGAAATTGATAAATTTTAAGCTTAGTTTATGAAAATGATTAGATTGTAAAGTTTAATTGTTAGTTTTGTACATTAGGGACCAAATTAAATAAAATGCAAAAATGTTATGAAATTTTTGTAGGGATAGGAAGTAGAGGATCTCTAATGAATATATGTGAAATCGGATTTTAAACCGAGGCTCAAAATTAAAAGTTATGGCTATTTCGAATTCAAGGATTAAATTGAATAAAATATAAAATTTTAGGAATATAAAAAAAATGAGTTTATGTAGATTCATTCATGTCATGACATAATATGAAAATATTTAGTATTGATGGGTTGTATAAAATAATTTTATAGATCAAGAATTAGATCAAAGAGGAGGTAATCGAGAAAAAAACTAAAATTGTTTATTAGTCTTTAAAGAATAAACTTGTTTGGTGTTTTAAATAGGTAAGTTCATATGGAATTTACTATTTTAGGTTGTTATGTGTTTGGTTTTATATATGTATGTTTGATTATGGATTGGTTAGTTGCGAATTGGTATGAAAGGTTAGAATTGGACTGAATTGAAATGTGATGTTTATATGTGTAAAAGATGCCCGTGTGAACTTAGTAAAGAGTTAGGATACGATTGGTATACCAATAGGATTTTGTGCACGCTTGTACGTGAGTTTATTACAGATGTTAACGGGATCCAATATTCGTTGCGGATTCTCGAGTATTATGTGACACAGGTTTAGCTCGGATGAGTAACCTAATGTGTCATGATATTGGTTTAGCCCAGACGGGTAACCATATATATAGAAATGTACTTAGCTCGGATGATCAACTGGTGTGGTATAGTTACTTGTGTATCTGAGCTTGTTTACTAGGGTTTATTGGGCGAAACAGTTTAAATGAAATTGAGAATTTGAAATGTGATGAAATGAACTTGATATTCAAATTGAAAAGTCATTGAATGGATTGAATTGAAAATGATAAAATTTTTATGATCGATAATAGCATCGATGATTGATTTGAACTATGTATACTCGTTAATATCTTATGATTGTTGATCGAATATGCCTTTGAGATAAGTTACATGAAAGTGACATGAATTGACATGTTAAGTACTTGTAGTATTAAATGATCTTGATTATAAATCAATGCTCACTTTGTTGGTGTTCCGATTGTCATGTTTAGCCAAAGTTATGCCAAGTTAAGGTAGCTTAAAATGTTTAGGTAAAAAATAAGGTAAGCTATGTATAGTACATATGAACTTACTAAGAATTTTATATGCTTACCCTTGTTGTTTTCTTTCCCTTGTAGATTGTCACCTTGCGGAACTCGTCAAGCCGGATCACCTTGGAGCTCACATTATCACCAAATCGGTAGTTATGCAATCATTTTGAGTCTAGTGTTGCGGCACGTATATAAGGGTCATGGTGTGTGCCTTAGTACTTAGAAGAGTTTACTATTTGGCAAGTATGACATAACCCATTTTGTATAATGTGTCGCCTTCTTTATTTGGTAAATACATGGTATTGGCTATGTTTTATGCTAAATTAAGTGATAATATATGTTTGTATGTTTGGCATGTGGAATGATATAAAGTAAGGAAGATAAGATAACTAAGTTAAGGAATGATTGAAAATGATGTATTTGAAAGTATGTAGGAATATGTATTTGAGACTTGATTGTTGTTGTTCATATTAAAGGCCTATAAGTCATTAATGCATTTAAGGTAAAGAAAAGTATGTATTAAGGTTGTATGGCATGCCTTAATGTGTTTTGAAATAGGTTTATTTGACATTTGATTGAATGTATTGAAATGAATAGATTTGTAACAGGTTGAGCTCATGTTGAATTGGTTTTTATTAGAAATGGTTAAATGATTTTGTCACGCCCTAATTTATATTTGTTTGCTTTGAGAGCTTAGACAAGAACAAGTATCTGGCCTAGTGGTTAAGTAGCAGTAGAATTGCTCTTGTGACTTGAGTTTGAGTCCTCTCGTACATGTTTTTCTAAAAAATTTGACAAACCTTATGGTTAACCCTTGATTGCCACCCATGATGGTCGAGATGATGTTGGTGTTGACCCATCACTTGCTCATCTTGTCCTCACCTTTCCCTTCTCTTTCCTTTTCTTTTGTTTCTTTCCCTTTGTAACATTTTGTTCACATCTCTCCCATCTCTCCCATTTTTCCCTTTTGACTTTTCTTTCCTCCAATTTTTTCCTTTTTGTGGTCGCCTCTTTCTCTTTTCCTTGCCTTTCTCTCTTTTTCTTCTTTTCCCTACTCATTTTGTTTGCACCACCACTCATTCCACTGTACACCACCATTTCTTCCTTTGTGCTACCCATATCTCCACCTTGTACCACCAATTTTCTTCTTTGTTGTTGTCCCTCCTGTTGGGAAATGTGCCCATATTGTTGTAAACATGTAACTGTTTTCTATCTATTTGAACGATGAATAAATAAATCAAGTTAATTTCACATTTCACTATTATGTCTTTTGTATTTATGTCTTTTATATTTTGCATGCATAACGGAATTGTGACAAGCAAATATTAGCTCATTGATTGTCTAAAGTTCAAACTGAAGATAAGTGGTATTGCAAAGAACGTTTACATTGCGAGAAAGACAACTTAGTTCAGTAGATAATCTAAATGAGTCCGTAATCTCGTAAAAAAATCAAAGTGAGCATTTGATTCAAATACTGAGAAGGATTATTATGTCATCTACAACTTCAATTGGGGAGATGACTAGTCTTGGCTATCGGAGCAGTTGAATTCACGAGTAGAGACATAGATGTATTCATTGGTAGAATGATACATTGGACTAGACCCAAGATGAATTAATTCTGAATCCGTTTGTGAGTTAATTCACTTGTGACTTTCATGGTGTGATTTACCTAAATCCTAAGTTAGTCACTGACCATGCGTATGCAACTCATGTGCTTTGATATAAGTGGAGGCTTATGCTCTAAAGATGATCAAGCCCATAGTCGGTATGTTGGGTACATTACTTGTGTATGGCATGGCTTTACTAGCAATAGTGAAATTCATAGCTCAATTAAATATTTAATGATATCCTCTCATTGACATTGTGTGGATTGAGAAATATGGAATGTGGCCACGGGTTGCTTGTTCTCGAACGAGCAATTTATCACAGTCATTTGTTGACAGTGATCATATTAATCATTAAGAAGACACAATGGTGACAATGAGATAAAATAGGATTGTATTGAGTGAATGGATTTAACTCAAAGGAATCAAGGATATCATATGACCGTAACACAAACATGATGGGGTCATTGGACAAAGCAGTTGGATGAATTGCTTTCGTAAAGAGTATACAATAAGGAGTTTTCAATCATGGTACTTCATGTGCACTAACTCCATGATTAAGTAATTGCGAATTATTGGAACGATGCTTCTGGACATAATTTCAATCACTAGAGCGTAATTGCATATGTCTGATTGTCCCTTCGCTAGCTCAACAAAAGCTCGATCGGACTGCATTTGAATCAGAAGAAAATTCTATGACTTTGGGAATAATTTAATTGAGTCGATTTATTCGATGTGGAATTAAATTAGGTAGTCGTGAGAATTGTTCAACTAGAGAATTTGATTAAAGAATTTTCTTGAAAAATTAAATTGGAAAATCTAAGTAATTTTAGTCGTGAGAATTGTTCAACTAGAGAATTTGATTAAAGAATTTTCTTGAAAAATTAATTTGGAAAATCTAAGTACTTTTTGGAAAAATTAATTTTGATCAAGTAAAATTAAATTAATCAAACCATTTAAAATTAATATGATACTTTTGGAAGTTAAATTTCAAGTCAGAAAATTGGTCCAATGGGTAATAGGACTTGAAAATTGGACCTGAGATCGTAAATCGCGCTCAGGAGTCCAAAACCGAGACCAAGACCCAAAAATTGGTTGAATCAGGCCCGATATATTAAACCGGGTTGACGATCCAACCAATGGCTAGACCGAACCGGTCGGGTCGTCATTGACCCGAACTGAACTGGCTCGGGGTGCCGTACCTACATCACCGAACACGGCAGTGCCGGTGGCTGCGACGGCAGCATCCCGATGGCCGACGGCGGTTGGTCGTCGGTGGTTGAGTAGTGGAAGAGTTACACTCCTACTGAGACTCTATCAGATAATTTGATTTCAGATTAATTATTCCAAAAATAATATTATTTTAATATTTTAATATTAAATTAAATTTAATACTTATCTTAATAATATTTTATTAATTTAATATTAAATTTAATTTATATTTATTTATAGATAAAGATTCTATTATTTTAATAAGATTTAATATTAAATTTAATCTAATATTATATTAATTTAATATTAAAGTGATTAAGTTTAATAATAGTTGAACTTTCTAAACTCTCCTTATATAAAGAGAGCCTTGGGTCATTTTACAACTTGAATTCAAGAGAAAGTTGTAGAGAGAAAATTCTATGAAGAGATTATTTCAGAAAATTTTTAGAGATTTTTTTCTGATTTACAACTTGACCCAAAAGTTTAGAGAAATTACAAAATTACCCCACTGGTAATTTTTGTGAATTTTTTTTGATTCGAAGTGGGCCCACACTCGGAAGACGTGAGCTTAAGGATAGCGGAGAAGACTACTCGGTCGAAGCGCTCAGCCTAAACGAATAAAAAAGGTACAATTTTAATTAAGTGTTTATTACTTTAGATATCACAATCAAGATATTGTTTTGGAAAATTTTTTAAAACTCTAGTGTTTCCATAAATTTATTTTTCGTTGCGCTTTCCAAACCCGTTTTTCCAACACCTCCTCCCTTGTCGTCCATTTTGCACCTTCACCACTCGTTGTCGTCGTATTGCCACAGCGTTGCTGTCGTGTCGCCGCTACACAGCCACCACGCCATCGTCGCACCGTCACCACCATTCTTCTTCTTTTGGTTGTAGCCGAATCTCCCATTGTCCTTATTTCTTTTTATTTTTCTTTGGCCAAAACTCTATTCTTTTTTCCTCTTATCATCCAATTCAAATTTGTGTAGCGTAAGTGTCCTCTAAAAGTAGATATAGTAAATAGAGCTTATTTATGTCTTGGTCGAATCTAATGTTAGTGTTAGCCGAATCTAACATGTGATGTTTGTTATGTGTATTTGTCGATTAAGGTGCAGATTGTTAGAGTATGCCCAAAGACCAATCATGAGATGATTGTAATCACTTACTTGTTTTACCTTGTTTATTAATATAAAACATTGCCATTATTATTTCAGTTTCTTTTTCTGTGTATATAAATAATCTGAATTGTAATAAATTCCTAAGAAAACATGATTATTCTTAAAAGGTCCTTAGTCAAGTATTATTGTGGGCTTGGATAATAATAATGCATTGAGACTAATGTGCAGTTAATTGATGACAAGGAGCTGTCCTTGACATATGGATGTCAAAATCAATACACGAGTATGTGTTAGAGAACAATATATTGGACTGACCCGCTATGAGTATGTTTCTTGGATTATTATGTAATAGTCACAATATTGCTCATAGTGATAACTATGTATATGATCGCCAGACTTGAGATCATTATTGTTCCAACATCGTGAGTCGTATATTTTGATACAGTCAAAAAATCTACCGTAACAGGTTGTACTATAAAGACTGATATTGGATATACCATAATCCATGTAGTGGGATATGGTTGATCAAGATAGGATTTATCCTTCCTACATAATGGAAGCAATATCTTAGGCCTCTTGATAGAGTGAGACTAGAAATGCATGGCCATGCTCGAATAAGTTTATATGAGATATCACACTTATTTGTTTATTGTTGTAACGCCACAAAATTTGAATATTTGATTTGTTAGATTTTATCATAATTAAGTATCTGTTTCCGTGGTTAGGGGCCTTGATTCTGTGTTTGAGGTCATAGGTTCTAATATCATTTTTTGGAATTTTACTATTGTTTCCCTATCCCTAACTCTAGTTTTTGGATTTAAATTTTATTTTCGGTCATTTCATATTAGAATGAGCCTGTTGGTTTAGTGGTAAGGTGTTAGCTTACCTTTGGGTCTAGTGTTTGAATCCTTGTGTAAGTAGGTTGACAATATTTTTGCTATTTTTGTTAAGTTGACCATGTAGTGGTTGTCATTTAATTGAACTCTGTTTGTGGGGAAAATCTGATAAGTTAGTATATTATTGAGTTGGTTTGAAATTGGTTTTTGTTAAAAAATATATATTACTATGTATGTTATTTTTAATTTTAAATTAATTTTATTTTATTTTACTTTATTTTCTTTTTCCAAATTCCCCTAATCCCACGTCTCCCACATTTTCCTATTTTTCTTCATTCATTGTTTTATGTTTCTTCCAGTAAAGGAATTTCAAAATCTATTCTTTCCTTTTGCTCCCTTTCTTTAATCTTTGTCCTCTAATCATTTGGTTTTGGATTGTTGCTTATTTTATTCTATTTTATTTATTCTTTTGGCTTGGTTGGCTTCAATCTTGGTAGGTAAGGGTTCTTTGTTTTTTTTTTCTATTTTCTTGTTGAGGGTGTTCGTTTGGTTTGAGGGTTTTAGAATTGCAAAGTTGTGTTATTAAATCTGTGTTATATGTTAGCTAATTAATCCGATGTGTTTAGGGGAAGATTGAGAGCAGTTGGGTGTTCCTTCAGCGACCTAAGTTTAATGTAGTTCCCGTTCTTTTAATGGTAATACGTTTTTGATAGTGTGGAATGAGTTTGTTGTGTTTAATTCTTGATTAATTTTGTCTCATTACTAGAATTGGTCGCATTAAATATCGTATTTAGGTTCTGGGATTCTTGTGTTCGCATTCACATCAAAATTGAACTAGATGTGTGTAACACCCCAAACCCGGCCTAGACGTTACGACCGGATCTGACGTGTCACATCGAAGTGTTGATTTGAAAACTGGTCTTGTCGATGAAAGTTCGTGACTAAATTTTAAATCCCTTTTAAACTAATTGCTATTGAAATCGTTGGTGTTGTAAAATCAAAACTTGTTGACCAATTATTGGTCATATCACTTGTTACAAGTTTATTACTCGGAAAAAAACCGCAGAAGCTTTTCTACTTATAGACCTTAAAATTTGAAATGCGTGATTTTCTTTGGAAACAGTTATTATTTTGAAAAACCCGTTTTTCCTAATCTAGCAGGTAGAAGTAAGAAGTTAAAACCAAATAAAAGTTAAACATCAAATGGCCTTATAACATAATCAAACCCAAGTATAAATTAAAAATATTTAAGTCCCAAGCAAAAAAATCAGTGTTCACGTGGCCACCTCTGGGTCCCTCGCGGCTCCAAATCGATTAAGGCTGGGGATTACCTGCACAGTTAAAAGAAAGGGTGAGTTTGCGAAAACTCAGTGTGTAATCCCCTATCAGTCAATTAACAATCGGTGCAAGCATAAATAGACTGGGCCTAAGCCCTATACAGTAACAGATCAGTCTGGGTTTTAGCCCTATACAGTAGCAGTGTGGGTCTAAGCCCAAATAATAACAGTACAAAACAGAGATGCAACCCAACCCAATCCAGCCAACACACCACTCGTACCAACCAACACACCATGTGGGGACTAAGTCGACCCACCCAACCAACACACTAATATCGCAAAGATAGTCATGCAACGATGCGCAACAAAGCCGCTAACAATGATGTCGTGGCCCAGCCACTAAGATCAGAATATGTGGCGAAGCCACTAGAACAGTAAAAATGTGGCAGAGCCACTAATACAGTACTTTCTCCAAATCAGAATCCCAACCCCAATGCAGAATGTCGTGTCATAAATATTACGTGTGTGCAGTATGTCATATTCATAACCAGTCATATAGATATCATATACACATCAATTAAACTACCACTAGGGGTTTAATGGTCATTTCGTCGCTTAGGGGTAAAACGGTAATTTTACCCCTCAGGGGTATTTTGGTCATTTAACTACTTTTGGGGCCTCGACACATGTGACGACCCTTAAAAGGTCTACAGTCGTCTCGAACGACTCAGATAACCTATATGGCCCAAAATAGTGTAATTGAGCCCAAGGTCTATTACTCGGCTCAAGTGGGCCCACACGCTCGTGTGGCCCGTTCAGCCCAAATTCTGTCACGGCTATACGAACTTCACAGCCCAATCCATTATTAGTCACTTACCGTGGATTTTACCCATGTGGGGCCCATGAACCCATTGGGTCCACATGGCCCATTTCGGCCCAACGAGGCCCATTTCGACCCAAGGCCACAAGAACGCTCGTGGTGGCCTCTAAAGTCCGTCGCCGACGATTTGTGGGCTCAGTTTACCATACGAGCGTTCGCACACTCGTGAGCCCTCAGATGCTGAAGTTTCGGCTTTTTGGCTTTTATCGATTCACAGTAACACAGGGGTGTGAATACACACCATTGTCCATCATTTTAACAGTAACAATACTGGGTGTATGATTACACACCTTTTAGCGACCACTTGCGAAATTCCAACAGCACCAACCTAGATTCAATCCAAAAATTCAATCAGTCCTTAAATCGTTAATAAGATTCACAAACCCTGAATCTCTACACTACCCTTACCACTAACCTTGGTAAACAGGAGTATAGCCTTTAACCCTAAAATCGCTTGGCTAAACTCCCACAATTGTTGATTTACCACTCACTGCATAACAACAAATCCCATTAGAGGGTTGATTAAGGATGTAGTTTACACCCATCACATTAACTTGAGCAAGACAGAGAACACCTACCGAATCCCTCAGAATCGAAAGCTGACTTAAAGGAGCGGCACTCGCGGGTGGAGTATTGCGTTCAATCTAAGAGGATAAACCGAAAGAAGATCATTGAATAGCAACACGATAATCCTAAAAGGGAAAATCGCAAAGTAACAAGAAATGACCCAGTCACTTACCCCAATATTCGGCTTGTCAGAGTTTTAGAAGATGCGATGAGGAGGCAAGGTATTCGGCTATTACTCAAGAAGAGAGGAACAGAAGAACTTAATTCGATTTAGCCCAAAGAGAAGAAGAAGAATGCCAAATCGGCAGAGAGAAAATGTGAAGGAGGAAGAAAAGCTTCAAGGGAGAACTCGGCACTTGGTGTTTATGTTTCGACAATTGTGGACAACAGTTAAGAAATAAGATTGAAAAGAGAAAGACCCGAATGGTCAAAAATGCTGCACGAGACGCCACAAGGAGAGTAAATCCCGAAACGCAAAAAAGGAAAAACCTGAAATAACAAAGAGGATAATCGGCTTCTACACTCTCACAAAAATGCCGAAAATGCACCAAATGAAATCTCTTAGCCGAATTCCCCTACTCAAGCTTCCCCATTCGGCTATGACTCCCTTCACATCCCAATTCCCTAAAAATCTCCACCAATTTCTCCTAGATTTACTCCTTACCCCCCATTCAAATCCATTCAAATTTTGATGACCAATTCTCCAACCACCTCTGCAGAGTTTGAATCAAACTCTACCTCTCACGCCACAGATACATAAAATAAAACCCCCTTTTTGCATGTCATGGGATTCGAACCTACTCCCTCTTCAATGCCCCAACATGCCACTTGCCACCATAACACAAGATCTCTTGTGTCACAAAACAAACTCAACTTAATATATGCCCTTTAAGCTAACATCCAGGTTTCCAAAAGAGCAAAAATCAAAATTTTGCCAAAGGCCATACTTGAACCCAGGCTTCCTAAACTCCCCAAAACATGCCCAGATTACCTGTCCCACAAGAAACCATGATATTTACGTCCAAGCTTGCAAAACAACGACCCTAAATTTTTGGGGCGTTACAGTGTGTAATGAAAAACCCAAAAATCAGCAAACGGCGAAAGCCAAAAATCAGTACTGTCGATGCCACACGGTCGTATGCCAGGTCATGTGGTAGATCGTGTGTGACACACGACCATATGGCCCAAAAAATCAAAATTTTCCCTAAGGTCGTAAACATCATTTGGATTGATTGTAGGCCTTCTATAGGGTCAGTATGTTATAAAATAAGCTATAAAACACAAATTCTGATCATATGCTAGCATAAACTTAGATAAAAATACGTATGTTTGAAATGATATAAGATAAGTAAAATCTGTAATATGTTGTGTATGAACTGAAAAATGTTATGTATGACTTGATATCCGATAAACATGACTAGAGTTTGATATTGAGCATGTATGACATATACATATATGGCATATGATATTTCTGTATCTACATTTGGGATGAGATTTGTGTATATGGAGGAAGTGTGGGCAGTACAATAACCTGTCGTATTTGGTGGCTTAACCACACATATATCTGTACACGGTAATAAATCGCCTAACGATCTGGCAGCTAAGCTGCAAATATTCTGAAAAGTGTCATACCGACACTAAGCGGTGTGTAGGGTTGGATGGGTATTTAATACCCTATATGATGTGTAGGGATGGTCGGAGATGGTGTGTAGTGGATGGGGGTAGGATTGTAAATTTTTTTCTGATTCAGATTGTATTTGCTCTGTTAAGAGTTATGTCTGAAATTTAATTTGTGATACTGATTTAATAAGTTACACACTGAGTTTCAAAAACTCACACTTTGGTTGTCTGGCACTTTCAGGTAACCTTCAGACTTAGCGGATCGGTGCAACGGGAGCTTGGTTATAATATTTTGGTACATTCGATTTATTTAAATTTAGAATTAATGTGTTTTATAAATTTTGGACTATTTGGACACTTGCGACTGTTTTGGTTTTGAACTTTAATATCGTTGTTCTGCTCAAAATTGATTAACCGTTTTTTTTTGATGAAGCTTGGATTTCTTGCAAAACAATGGATTTTTAAACAACAAAAAGTGTTTTCCAAAATTCGTTGTGCTAAATATTTCTACTGCAAACTTATACGATTTGGAAAATGTAAACAAACAATAGTTTCACAAACCAAATAAGAAAGAGATGCTTTCAAACAACCAAATTTTTATGTAATAAAAGCTAACAATGGTGTCTTTACAAAATAACCAAATTCTGGGTTTTCAATTGATTTATAGTGACATCTCCAGATTTGGCTATAGTGTCTAGGCCGGGTTTGGGGTGTTGCATTTGGTGGTTTTAGAGCCAGGTTGCAAAACTCGAATGTGAAATTTTAGGTTCAAAATTTTGTGAAAATAGTTTTCTGAACAAAACTCATTTATGCTTTAATATAAAAAATAAATTTAAGGAATGCCAAGTCTCTAGCGTCGATCCTGTAAGTACTTCTGACTTAGTTAAACTTTTAGTTTAGAAAAAAAAACTCTGAAATTATTAGAACTATTCTACAATAGTTAAAGACTGTAACAAATTTTGTAAATTCTTTTTATAACTTTCTGAGCATAAAATATCTATTAATAAACATTAGAACTGATACATAAGACTCGTGGAAGAGGTACCTGTGGGCGTAGCGGGCACTAAAGGGGGCTTGAGCTGAGCCATCCTTGATGGGTAGTATGCCCAATTTGGATACAAGTGAAACACCGGGTACACCTACTACTGAGACTGGGTCTCAGACTTAGACGGTTGGGGACGATGCATTGTCTGAAGCCATGTTGCGGGTTTTGGAGAGGGTTGCTAGGCCCCATTTTGGATTTGGGAGTCGTGGGTCAGTAACCAAACGACTTCAGTCCAACGGCGGTGAACTGTTTAGTGGCGTCACTAGAGTCACCCCGAATATGGCCAAATATTGGTTGGAGGCAACAAAGAGGATCATGAATGATATTAACCGCACCCCGAGTAGAAATTGAAGGGTGCAGTATCTTTGCTTTGCTACAAAGCATACCAATGGTGGTTGACGGTTAAGGAGGGTACTCAGCTTAACCTGATTTGTTGGGAGTCTTTTAAGAACGCCTTCTAGAGTAAGTATGTCGAGGCGAGTTATGTGAAGGCTCGTAGATGCGAGTTTTTGGGCTTTTCTCAAAGAGATAGGATCGTGGTCGAGTATGAGGTCGAGTTTCTAAGACTGAGCAGATATGCTCTTGGGCTTGTGTCGATTGATTATGACAAGTGTACCCGTTTCGAGGAAGGGTTGAGATATAAACTCAAGGTTCTTATAGCCCCGTAGAGGGGTGGGTTTTTGCCGTCTTGGTGGACAAGGCGAAGTTTACTAAGGAAGTTAAGCACACCGAGTGCGAAAAGAGGGACCGAGAGAGAGGTAAGACTAAGAAGGATTCAGAGCCCTCTAGTTCTATTTAGAGGTCTAAGAAATGGGCCAGATTTGATGGGCCTCCAAGGGTTGAGGCTCCTATTGCTCCTATTGTGGTTCAGACATATGGATATTGTGGTAGACACCATTTGGGCGAATGTTGGAGGAGGTTAGGATCTTTTCTGCGATGCGGGTCGATGGAGCATCGCATCAGGGATTGTCCACACTGCTCTGATCAGGTGCAAGCTCCAGCTCCAGGTTTGGTTCAGCCTCAGAGGGCAGTACAACAACCACCTAGGGGTCGTGGTCCAGCCAGGGGTGGTAACGATATGGGTAGAGGTCAGAGAGCACTGGGCAGAGGTGCTAATTAGACTAAGGCTAGTGTAACACCCCTAACCCGTATCCGTCGACAGAACAAGGTTACGGAGCATTACCGGAGTTTTCAAATCAAATGAACATAAATTTCAAACATTTCAAATCATATCAATAATCATATTAAAACCAATCAAAATCATACATATTGTTCCTTATACGAGCCCTCGAGGCCCTAAATACGTATTAGAAACAAGTCGAGACTAAATTGAAAACTCCAACAATTTTTCAAAAAATAATGAAAAATTTCAATGCTGCAGGGGTTACACGACCAAGAGATACGCCTGTGTCTCAGGACGTGTGGGCATTTGAAGTAGGGACACACGGCTGTGTCCTAGCCCGTGTAACTCACTGACTTGGGTCACACGGCCAAGCCACACGCCCGTGTGCCAGGCCGTGTACCCTTCGAAATACCCTCACACGCCCGTGTGCCAGGCTGTGTGCTGGGCCGTGTAACAGCCTAAATTGCAACCCTTTGAAAGCTACAGGGGACACACGGTCGTGTCGCCTGACCGTGTGTCACACACGGCTGAGACACACGCCCGTGTGAATGAAAATATGACATTTTTCAAGCCATTTTTCTCACCCATCTTGGTACCTACAACCAAAAATGCACATATATACAAGTCATAACAAGGCACCAAAATCATGCATAATGAAGCTATACACATATGGTATAATCACATACAACCAATATGCCCAAAGGCACCTCAAATGACAACATGTAAGCATGTATAACCATGTAATCAATTTGGCCAAAAATGATCAGCTAACTTTCAACAAAGTTTGCATCAATACATACCATAAAATTTACTTACCAAAAATACAAACCATTTGGTACCAAAATGCCATTCTATAACTAGTATCAAATAACCATATAATTTATACATAGTAAGGTACTAATTCACCACATATTCAACATATCACAAGACACATATACAATATGCATATTTAGGATTTCATTTCGTCTTCCAACATTCAAACAAAACAAGCCAAACATCAACCATATTAATATCCATATTTACATGCCAAGACTAAATTCATTTGAACACCAAAATACCATAAATCAAGCCAAACCAAATGGTCATTTCAACAATCAAACATATAAGCCAACATTAGCCAAAATACCTATACATGTCATTATAACCAAAATCAAACATCCGAAAGTACCGAAAGAGCCGATGGATAGTGTGATATAGCTCCGACAAGCTTCCAACCTGAACGAGCTTTCGATACACTATAAGACATGGAAAATAACACAGAGTAAGCATATAAGCTTAGTAAGTTCGTATAACATAAAACATAACTTACCATTTCAATATATAATAGGTAAGATAACTTGGCATAATCCAACTACACTTGGCCAAAGCCTAAACATGTACACCAAACATGTTAGCCATTTAATCATATAACATAGGCTATGTAATCAAGAATGAACACAACATATAATTATATCTCATATGCTTGTATCATCCATTTCAATTCTCAATATGCCATGTAGCATTAATTCAATGTAATTCACATATGTCCTTGTATTATTTCGTATCAAACTCTCAACATTCTGTATCAGAGTAATACCCGTTGAATCATTTAGAATACCGTGGGAGACCCAGGATAGCTCAAACATAATGTGCTAACTCATATAACTGTAATCCGTTAAATCTTGTACATGTATGCTCAGACGAGATAATAAAATGGGCCTGCTCACACGAGCTGTAGGTAGAAACGTAGCTACACGATGCTGCTCACATGAGCTGTGGAGTATCCGCAACACATACCGAACCTCAGTTATCGGTAGGACGTTCAGGACCAACAATCGAAACATGTAAACCCTAATGACATGTCATTTGTATTTTACGAATTTCTAAGGTTCAAACGGGGCTCGGTAATTGTCGTACATGGTTGGATATGCAATCGTGTATACATATGAAAATTCAAAATTCATACATATTTCAATATAAAACATATAAAAACAATTTAATCACACAAACTTACCTCAACGAGTATACGTAAATACAGCGACGATTAATCCGAGACTCTCTTTGCCCCAGTCTAAATCCGTACGAGGTCTGTCTTGATCTAAACGGATAAATTTAACTCAATTCAATATGTAATTTATTCAATTTAATCCAAAATCATATTTTTGGGAAAATTACCATTTTGTCCCTATACTTTTAATTTCTTTACAATTTAGTCTCTAGCTCATAAAAACGGAAATTCATGCAATTCCACTACAACCCATCATAGCCGAATATCAATTAGGTCCCTAGAAATCCCTATATTTCATTTATTTCACTATGTAAAATTTTTTATTTTTCAATTTAATCCCTGTTTGACATTTTCATGAAAAATTACTTAACAAAAGTTGTTTATCTAACAACAACTACCATTTTCTTCCATAACTCATCAAAACTCATGCAACTTCATTAATGAAAAAACCCTAATAGTTTAATAGTCTCACAAATTAGTCCCCGGGCTAGCTAGAATAAGCTACAATGATCCCGAAAACATATAAATTATTAAAAACGTAACAAAAATCACTTACAATCAAGCAAGAAGAAGTTGCCAAAATTAAAAGCTCAACAATGGCTTCCCAAACCTTAACATTCGTTTGAATTTGAAGAATGAAAGATGATAGCTTTGTCCTTTGTTTTATTTAATTATAACTTTATTTGCTAATTACTAAAATAACCTTAATAATTAATCAAAATTTCCATAATGCCAAACAATGTTCATCCACTAAAACCGTTTATGTTCTAATTACCATATAAGAACTCAAAATTTAAAGTTATATAGCTATTTAATACCTTTAGCTACTAGAACTCAACTTTTGCACTTTATGCGATTTAGTCCTTTTTGTCAAATTGAGCATGTAAACGGTAAAATTTCTTAACGAAATTTTTAAATGGTATTACTATCATGCTCTAGGAAATAAAATAATAATAAAATAAATTATTCAACTTCAAATTTGTGGTCCCAAAACCACTATTCTGGTTTTACTAAAAATTGGCTGTTACAGCTAGGCAGCCTACACTGGTTTATGTGGCTAGGCACCGATATGATAGAGACACCGCAGATGTTATCATTGGTACATTTTTCATTGGTTCTGTATCGTATTTTTCATTAAGATATATAGGTTCAACACACTTCTATATAGCTAGCTCTATTTCTATGAACTTGGGTATTTCTGTTGAGAGCACTTCTAGTGAGGTTTCTATGATTAGTCTGTTGGGTCAGCCAGTTTGAGTTGATAGGGTTTATAAGAGAGTTCCATTGGAGATACAAGGGGTTGTGTTTCCGGCTAATCTAATAGAGTTGCCATTCGGAGAATTTGATCTAATTCTGGGAATGGACTGGCTTTTGGAACATTAAGTCAGCATGGACTGTGCTATTAAAAGGGAGATTCTAAGATCTGAAGATGGTTTGGAGGTTGTTATGATCGGCGAGCATCGAAGATTACTTATCCAATGTGATCTCTACTTTTATAGCCGAGAAGTTAATTCAAAAAGGGTGTGAGGCTTTTCTGGCTTTTGTGCATGATTCAGCTTCTGTGGGTTCATCTGTTGGGGATATTTAGACCGTTAGAGAATTTTTGGATATTTTTCCCGAGGAATTGTCGGGGTTCCCTCCGAATAGAGAGGTCAAGTTAGGTATCGAGATTCTACTGGGTACACCTTCGGTGTCCATCGTTCCCTACTGCATGGCACTGAATGAGCTTATGAAACTGAAAGTTGAACTTCAGGAACTTCTCAATCGAGGGTTCATTTGACCTAGTGTGTCTCCGTGGCGAGCATCGGTTCTGTTTGTAAGGAAAAATGATGGTACAATGAGGATATGTGTGGATTACCATCAGCTGAATAAATTGACGGCAAATAATAAGTACCCACTTCTGAGGATCGACGACTTGTTTGATCACTTTCATGGGGCCTTTATGTTTTCTAAGATCGATCTCCATTCTGGGTACCATCAGCTTAAAGTTAAGGAGACTGATGTTCAGAAAACTACTTTTAGGACTCGTTATGGGAACTATGAGTTCCTAGTCATGCCTTTCGTTATGACAAATGCTCCGGCTGCATTCATGGACTTTATGAACTGGTTTTTCCAGCCGTAGTTGGATTAGTTCATCATGGTCTTTGTCGACAACATTCTGGTATACTCTAAGATTGGGGATGGTTATGATGAGTATCTTAAAGTAGTTCTTCAGATACTCCATGAGAAAAAGCTCTACACTAAGTTGAGCAAATGTGAGTTCTAGTTAAAAGAGGTTACTTTTCTAGGGCACGTGGTGTCTACTGAAAGGATCTGAGTCGATCCTAAAAAAATCGAAGCTGTGCTTGAATGGAAACAACCGAGGAATGTGTTTGAGATACACAACTTCCTTGGGTTAGTGGGTTATTACCAAAAATTTGTTAAGGGGTTCTTGCTTATCGCAACTCCTCTGACTAAGTTGCGAAAGAATGCACCATTTATCTAGACTGATGAGTAGCAATCGAGCTTGGAGAAGCTCAAATCTGTTTTGACTCAGGCTTCCGTTCTGATACAGCCTAAATCTGGAAAAGAATTCATGGTTTATAGTGATGCGTCTCATGTTTGATTGGGTTGTGTTTTGATGCAAGATGGTAAGGTAGTGGCTTACGTATCCCAACAGCTTAAGTCACACAAAGTCAACTATCCTACACACGATCTTGAGTTAGTTGCGGTTGTCTTCGCATTAAAAATCTAGAGGCATTATCTGTATGGTGAGAGGTGTATCATTTAACTAATCACAAGAGCCTTAAGTATCTCCTTACCGAGAAGGAGTTGAACCTTAGGCAACATAGATGGATTGAGTTGCTTAAGGACTATGACTACACTATTGAGTATCATCTCGGTAAGGCCAATGTGGTGGTCGATGCTCATAGTCGTAGAGAAATATCTGATTTGGGGGCGATGTTTGCTCACCTAAGTCATGTTTGTTCACCTAACTCTGTTTGATTATGGGAGTCTGTTAGCTGAGTTGCAAGTTAAGCCGACTTGGATTGATCAAATTCGAGTTGAACAATTGGGGGATGATTGGGGTTTTGATTTTGGGCTGAAAAGTGATGGGGTTTCGTGTTTCCAAGGTTGGGCTTGTGTGCCTAATGATTCTGATTTGAGACAATCTATTCTACGGGAAGCATATAGTAGCCCTTATGCTATGCATCCTGGAAGGAATAAGATGTATCGGGATCTCCGAGAGTTATACTAGTAGCCTGGTTTGAAATGAGAGGTAACAAATTTTGTTTCTCATTATTTAACGTGCCAGCAAGTTAAGGCTGAGCATCAACTACCTTCGGGTTTGCTTCAACTCGTTAAGATTCCCCTTTAGAAATGGGAACATGTGACTATAGACTTCGTTAGTGGGTTGCCCTTGACACCCACTAAGAAGGATTCTATTTGGGTCATCTTGGATCATTTGACCAAGCCTTCTCATTTTATTCATGTTAGGACAAACTATTCTCTTTAGAAACTAGCTAAGTTGTATGTTTTTGAGATCGTTAGACTTCATGGGGTTTCGATCTCGATTATTTCTTATAGAGATCCTTGTTTCATTTCTAGGTTATGGACGAAACTTCATGAGGCTCTGGGTACTCGGTTGGACTTCAATACTGCGTTCCATCCTCAAATAGATAGATAATTTGAAAGGGTGATTTAGATACTGGAAGATATGTTACGAAGTTGTATGATCGACTTCCGAGGTAGCTGGGAAGAGTTTCTACCACTGGCTGAGTTTGCTTATAATAACAGCTTCTAGTCTAGTATTTAGATGACACCTTATGAGGCTTTCTATGATCATAAGTGTCGTACCCCGTTGTGTTGGACTAAGCTGGGTGAGCGTCGGGTTTTGGGTCCTAAATTGGTTTCTAAGACTGAAGATAAAGTTAGACTGGTTTAGAATCATTTTAAGGCAGCTTCTAATAGACATAAGTCATATTCAAATCTAAAGAGGAGAGATATCAAGTATTCTTTGGGTGATCATGCCTTTCTGAAGGTATCTCTGTGGAAGAAAGTTTTACGGTTGGTATGTAAGGGCAAGTTGAGCCCTAGGTTCATTGGGCCGTATCGAATTTTGAAATGTGTGGGACCAGTCACCTATTAGTTAGAGCTACCTCCAGAGCTGGACCGTATCCATGATGTGTTCCACGTGTCCATGTTGAGGCGATATTAGTATAACCCATTTCACATTGTATCTCTTAAGAAGATTGAGGTGAGATCGGATTTGACATTCGATGAGGAGCCGATTCAGGTTCTGGATATAGACGTTAAGGTCTTGAGGAGGAAGATCATTCCTTTGGTAAAGGTTTTGTGGCGGAATCATGGCACTGAGGAAGCCACTTGAGAACCTGAGAACTCGATTCGAAAATAGTATCTGCATTTTTTTGAACCAGGTAAATTTCGAGGCCGAAATTTCTTTTAGAGGGGAGAGTTGTAACGCCCAAAAATTTGGATATTTGATTTGTTAGATTTTATCATAATTAAGTATCTGCTTCAGTGGTTATAGGCTTTGATTCTATGTTTGAGGTCCTGGGTTTTAATCTTATTCCTTGAAATTTTGCTATTTTTGTCCCTATCCTTAACTCTGGTCTTTTGATTTAAATTTTATTTTTAGTCATTCTATGTCAAACTAATCTTGTTGGTTCAGTGGTAAGGTGATAGCTTACCCTTGGGTCTGGTGTTCAAATCCTTGTGTGAACGGGTTGATAATATTTTTGCTATTTTTGTTGAGTTGACCATGTAGTGGTTGTGGTTTAATTAAACTCTGCCTGTAGGGGGAAATTTGATAAGTTAGCAGATTATTGAGGTGGTTTGAAATTGGTTTTTGTTAAAATATATATATTATTATTTATGTTATTTTTAATTTTAAATTAATTTTATTTTATTTTATTTTAATTTATTTTCTTTTTCCAAATTCCTTTAATCCCATGTCTCCCATTTTTTCCTATTTTTCCCCATTCATTGTTTTATGTTTCTTCCAGTAAAGTAATTTCAAAATCCATTCCTTCCTTTTGCTACCTTTCGTTAATCTTTTTCCTCTAATCATTCAGTTTTGGATTGTTGCTTATTTGATTCTATTTTATTTCTTCTTTCGACTTGGTTGGCTTCAATCTTGGTAGGTAAGGGTTTTTTGTTTTTATTTTTTCTATTTTCTTGTTGATGGTGTTCGTTTGGTTTGGGGGTTTTAGAGTTGCAAAGTTGTGTTGTTAAATCTGTGTTATACATTAGGTAATTAATCTGATGTGTTTTAGGGGAAGATCGAGAGTAGTTGGGTGTTCCATTAGCAACCTAAGTTTCGTGTAGTTATTGTTCCTTTAACGGTAACCGCACGAATGCGTTTTTGGTAATGTTGAATGAGTTTGTTGTGTTCGATTCTTGATTAATGTAACATCCCAAAAACGGGGCTATTTGGAATAAATTATTTTTCTTATGTATAAACTGCTGAGTCATTATTTATGGAATAATAATGATCAATTTAAGGCTTGGTGTTGGCTCGATTTGGTAGGGAATTTTAGTTTTTAACTTTTAAAAGAAGGGAGCCTTGGTAAGTGGTGTTATAAGAATAAATGTGGGTATTATTAACACTAATTAGGCCTTGGTAAAGTGGCAAAAAGAAGCCCACTTAAGAGCTACATGTGACGCCACCAAGGAGCAAGGGAGAGCTTGTGTTCGAATCACGGAAATTCCCCTTTTTGTTTTTTTATTTGGGCTGGCACAAGGAGGAGAGTTTTTCTCCCTTCAAACTCTTTTATTAGGTGTAATTATTAAAAGATATTACTTAGATTATTAACTAGATATTATGGGAATAATCTAAAAAGGGTGGCAAGAGAAAAAGTAGGCATGTGTTAATTCAAATTCTTTTGAATTATTTCAAATTAGTGGCCAAGAGAGAAATAAGGAGTTGGCCGAATGTGGGACTCCTTGTTGAAGAGGAGTGGACGGCTAGGAGACTGAGTATAGGGGGGAAGAGTGCCCAAGTTTCTTTGGTTTCTTTTCCTATTAGCCGAATTCTCCCAAAAGTCTCCCATTCACTATTTTCTCTTCTCCATCCTCTCCAAACCGAAAGCACATCCCCTAGAACCTTTCTTTTCTTTTCCCAACCTCTTTAGCCGAAACTCCACATGCAAACTCCCTTTTCTTTATTTCTTTGTTAACCGAACCTCTACTCCTTGTTGCCAAACTCCAACACCTTTGTCTCTCCATTATTTACCTCTTGGCCGAATATTCAAGCAAGGGTAATCTTCTCAAAACTCATCTCCAATCGGTTCATAAGGTAGGTAGGTATGGCCGAATGCCATCTTTCTTCCTCCTCTGTGTTTTGTCGATTTCTATTAGGGGAATAGGTGCCGATTTCTAATAATAGTTAAGTCTTCTAAACAAGTGGTAACCGATTCTTGTTAGGTACTCGTGGAAGTGAAGCGATCGATTCGGGCCCGATCTCTAGTATTCGGTTTGTGGTACGTGAACGGTGAGATCTACTTTAATGGTCGATTGATATTCGTTTTAGCCAAAGGCTACTAACTTTTTGAGTGCCGATTCATGAAATCGAAGCGGATTTGGGAGTTGGGTGTTGCGGTTGGTGTCCAAAAGTGTGAAGGTGAGATTTCTGTTCACAAGGAACCCCTCCCAATAATTTGATTTGGCCGAATAGGCCCTAAGACTAATCCCATAGTTGGCCGAATATAGGTACAGTGAGATCTAGGGTGGCCAACGTTTCTTTTCTGGATTTAGACTTCTCATCAACATCGTGTGTGTACATACACACTTATAATAGTTAATAAAGTGTATTAAGTGTATGTTATGTGTAAATCGCTTTATGTAGATATGGCAATAGTGCCTTAATGGTACAAGCGAGGATCCCGTAAGTCTCTATTTGAATGAGATTGATAATAATGCTTTTGGGAAGCATGGATTATTTGATACATGTGATATATGTATGTTCTGTTATTAACCGCTTGACATGGGTTGATGAGAGGAGGGGCGGATGATATCGTCTTTGACGAGCACCGTTGCTTTGGTAGCACACTTGTGACTATATGTCACCGTGAGGTTTGGTACCTCCAGAGGTTTGGTACCTCATAGCGACTTGTCCCCGTGTGGTTAACACCACCGTGGGTTGGCCCCACTTGAGATATGGGATCGTCGCGGTGATTTGGTATCACACGATGGGTTGGCCCCATCACCCGATTTGTGTCTACGGACACCGTGCTTTGGTAGCACATTGTGACTATATGTCACCAGGTGGTTTGGCACCACCGGTGTTTTGGTAACACATCGTGATTACGGTCACCGATGGTTTGGTACCACATGGGGTAGGCAAAGGTGTTTGGTTGGCTAGGTTGGGTACATGATACTTTGCTTAATTAATCATGTATATGTTGTGTATGAACCGTTGTATTAACCGGGGAAGGGTTACATACTGGGTCTTGGTGACTCACCTTCTCCTTTAACATTTTTCAGTGACCCGTAGATGGCGGTGGAGGAGCCGGTTGGACTCGAGGTGGCCATGCAAAGGATTTAAATTTATAGAACTTTATATTTGCTTATTTTTACTTTGGTTGTAATAAGGCCTCCATAAACTATATTTGTGTTATTTTCCTTTATGTGGGATATTTGCTTAGACTATACTATTAAATTGAATTAAATCACGTGATTTCTTAAGTTAACACGAAAAAGTTTAATCGTGCGTCGGGTACACTTGGAACCTGTATAATAATTGGACTTAACTAAATTTCCAAATTAAATCTAAGGGTAGCTTTGACAAGACAACCTAAAGCGAAGTTTTCAATAAAAATTAAATGTTTTTCAAATGGTGTTCACAAGGTTTTACTTTCAGTAACAAATCAAATTCGGTCGTAGTGTTTGGGCCGGGTTTGGGTTGTTACAGAAATTGGTATCGTGAGCCCAGTTCAAAAAACTCCTACTGTGGGGACCCAAGGCCCAAAAATGTTTTGGTAGGCCTTTTGAATTGTTTTGGGTTTTAAGCAAATGGCCCGAGTCTCCTGCACCGATCCGCCTGTAAGTACATCTAAACCTTTTTGTGAAATATATTCAGTAGAAGGGTAGGAAGCATGGAACGTAGATAGACTTATAGGACTTGGACTCTGTGGCTAGATTACTCAAACACAACGAAGCATAAGACTTAAGGAACTAAACCAACCTATGACTTAGGCAATGAGCTAGGGTGTGGTAACCCCGTGATGCGCATGTCTAAGATTGGATCCGGAAGAGCTTGGTATTTAAGCGGTCCTCGTGACTCACCTCCTCTTCGCAGTATCCTACCCAGTGCGTAGCTTCCTGGTTCACCCTAACTCGTAAGGCTCGGTGGTGTGGTAACCTCTGTGCGCATGTCTAGAAAGGTTCGGTGAGAGCTTGGTATTTAAGCGGTCCACGTGACCCACCTCCTCTTCACTCGACTCTGCGCCTGGTGCGTAGCTTTGGTTCACCCTGACCAGGAAGGCTCGGTCATAGGCTAAACACAATGATTAAAACCCGAAAAGGGAATTAGCCTTGTTTTTCAAAATAGAATGAATAATCAGCCCTAATGTTTCCAAAACTTGTCCAATAACCCTTTTGAACCCTAGAACACTAGGTATACCATGTTTTTCTCGGAAAACTTGACTTGTGAAAATTACAGAAATACCCTTAGGAGTAAAATTACCAAAATGCCCCTGACCCATAAAATAGTGATTCGACGGTTTTGCCCAAAAAATTCAACTATTTTACAAATATTCAATAACTTAGCTTTGGAAATCATCAGCAGAATATTTTGGGTTCTGGAAAATTACGAAAATACCCCTGTAGGAAAAAGACGAAAATACCCCTGGGTTAGAAATGGGCAGAAATGTCCGATGAGTGAGTAGGTATGGAAAGTATTAAGGAATGGATGCATGAACTTCTTTGTGTGAACTAGGATAGGAAACTGAAACATTGTTTGCTCGAAAGAATCTCTGATTGAACCTCATCCATAAAACTTCTTCGCGAGTAATAAAGTGAAACAAATGCTAACGCATAAAATTTTTCTTAATCAGATTAAAAGCGCGGTAGATAGGATGAGTTCTAGAGGCCGTGGACGCCGTGGACGTGGTAGGGGTAGGATGACGGTGTCTGAACCCGTCAGGTCAGGACAAGGTTCGGAGAATGAGGTACCACTGCCACCACCTCCTACTTTTAGAGCTGAGGAGCCGGAGCAGCCGGTGGCGAAGTCGGTATCGCATAGTGTGTTGCGAGTCTTGGAGATGGTGGTCGGGCCGGTGGAAATGTGGGAGCTCGGAAATCGTCCCCGAGCGACTCGATCTAACGGAGCGGAGGTATTCCGAGGTGTGTCAGGAGTGGCACCCAGTGCTGTGGAATATTGGTGGAGTCCACCGAAGGGATCATGGATGACCTTGACCGACCGAGGAAGAGAAGCCGAAAGAAGCGATGTCGCTTCTAAAGGATGAAGCGTATCGGTGGTGGCTTACTGGTTCGAGATGGGGCTACACCGATGATTTGACTTGGGAGTATTTCGTAACCGCGTATCGACGAAAAAGTATGTGGGCATTAGCTACAATCGACGCCAGAGAAAGGCTTTTCCGGGATTAGTTCAAGGAACTAAGTCCGTGTCGGAATATGAGGCGAATTTCTAAGGCCGAGTAGATATGCGAGAGGCATCGTGGCTCTCCGAACATGAGCGCCGTGTGGTCCGCTTTGAGGACGGACTCGAGAGACGATCTAAGGTTACTAATTGCCCCACAAAGAGTTCGTGAGTTCTCATCTCTAGTGGAGAAGGCTAAGGTAGCCGAAGGAATCAAGGAGGTCGTGAGGCGTAACTATAGTAAGAACAATCGTAAGAGAAGTTTTGGGTCACCGGGTCAAGCGGAAGTGCTCGTAAAAGGCTAGGCCAAGTGGGCCCAATCAGCAGCGACAAGGCCCACGATCGCTAATCGAGAGGCCGACTCAGGTGCAATCGCCGTGGAAAGACCCATTGGGAGGTTGTTGGGCCGGTGATAAAGGATGCTTTGAGTGTGGGTCTTTGGAGCATCGCGTCGTGATTGTCCCCAAAAACTAGCTAAGAAGCGACGAGAGGCCGAGAACTGCGCTCGTGATAGAAATGTAGGACCACGGAGGGTCGTGGTAATGGTAGAGGAAACAACGGTCCCTAACCGAGGTCGTGGAACTCAAGGCGCGAGGTTCAGTAACACAGAGGCTAGGCAGCTGGTTTGGTTTACGCAGCAAAGGTGTCGCGAGGAAGGTGACGCACCGGATGTTATAACCGAGACGCTTCCTAATTTTTGGTTTTCCTTATGTTGCATTGATTGATGTGGGCTCGACGCACTCGTACATTGCTAGTAGTGTGGTAGGAACTATGGACCTAGACTCAGAAACTGCTTCTAGGGAGATGACTGTAGTTAGCCCTTTAGGTCGCTCCGTAGTCGTAGATAGACTTTATAGAGGCGTACCCCTAGAACTTCAAGGGGTAGTATTTGTAGCTGATCTAATGGAACTACCGTTTGGGGAGTTCGATTTGATACTTGGTATGGATTGGTTGGTTGAGTACCAAGCAAGGTTGGATTGCGCGGCTAAGCGCATGGTCCTTAAAACGACTGAAGGTGATGAAGTGGTTATGTTAGGAGATAGAAGGAACTATCTATCCAACGTAGTGACCGCCTTGAAGGCTGAAAAGATGGTCAAGAAGGGTTGTGAGGCGTATTTGGTACAAATCTGTGCTTTGGAAGCTAAGGGGTTAGTAATTAGAGAGGTCCGAACGGTTGGGGAATTTGCTGATGTATTTCCGTAAGAACTTCCGGTTTGCCTCCGGATCGAGAAGTCGAATTCGGTATAGACTTGCTACAGAACGGCACTGTATCCATAGCACCATACCGAATGGCACCAAAGGAATTGGTGGAGCTAAAGGCTCAAATTCGTGGAGCTCTTGGATAGAGGGTTTATACGACCAAGTATATCTCCGTGGGGAGCACTTGTGTTGTTTGTCAAGAAGAAGGACGGTTCTATGCGGATGTGCATCGACTACCGCCGCTTAAATAAGTTAACGATCAAGAACAAGTATCCGTTGCCTCGGATTGACGACTTGTTCGATCAACTGAAGGGTGCCTCGGTGTTTTCGAAGATAGACCTTAGGTCAGGTTATCACCAATTAAGGGTAAAGGAGGCTGATGTTCACAAAACGGCATTCGAACTCGGTATGGGCATTTCGAGTTCTTGGTGATGCCATTTGGGTTGACTAATGCACCGGCGGCATTCATGGACTTGATGAACAGAGTATTCCAGCAGTACTTGGACCAGTTCGTCGTGGTGTTCATAGACGACATATTGGTTTATTCAAGGACAGAAGAAGAGCATGACAAGCATTTACGGATAGTTCCGCAAGTATTGAGGAGAAGCGATTATATGCCAAATTCAAGTAAGTGTGAATTTTGGCTTAGGAAAGTGGCTTTCTTAGGTCATGTAGTGTCACCAAGGAATTAGGGTAGACCTCGCAAGATTGAAGCAAAGATATTGGAGTGGAAACCACCTAGGACGGTGGTGAAATACTGGTTTTCTGGTTTAGCAGATACTATCTGAGATTCGTGGAAGGATTCTCTCTAATAGCAAAGACCGCTTGACTAAGTTGCTAAGAAAGGTGTCCCGCTTTGTATGGACGGAGAAGCAGCAAGAAAGCTTTGATAAGTTAAGGAAGATTTTGACTAAGCTCCGGTTTTGGTGCGACTGAAGCAGAAAGTTATTCACGCTTTATTGTGATGCATCTCACACCGGTTTGGGATGTGTGTTGATGCAGATGGGAAGGTAGTAGCCTATGCATCCCGTCAATTAAGATCGCATGAGGTTAACTACCCAACGCACAACTTGGAGTTAGCGGCAATCGCTTTCTCTCAAGATATGGAGACATTACTCGTATGGAGAGAAGTCGATGGTCTACACGGATCACAAAAGCTTGAGGTATCTTCCGACTCGTAAGGATCTCGAATCGAGACAGCGTCGATGGATTGAACTACTAAAGGACTATGATTGTTCCATCGAGTACCATCCGGGAAAGGCTAATGTGGTAGCCGACGCATTGAGCCTGAAGCGATAAATCGGACTTAAGAGCAATGTTCGCTCGGTTAAGTCTCGTATGATGATGGGAGTCTTTTGGCGTAACTTCAAGTAAAGCCGACTTGGATTGAGGAGATTAAAGAAAAGCGCTTAGTGGATGAAGGCTTGAGTTCAAGAGGGTACAAGTTCAAGACGGTGGTTTGAAAGGTACAATCGACTAGTGAAGGAGCGCTTTGTTTTCAAGGATGAGTATGTATGCCAAAGGATCCGAATTAAGGCGTAAAATTCTCCAAGATGCACATAGCAGCCCATACGCTATGCATCCCGGGGAAGCAAGATGTATGGAGATTTGCGGAAACAGCTTTTGGTGGCACAGGTTGAAGCGTGAGATAACGGAGTTCGTAGGAAAGTGTCCGACGTGTCGCAGGTTAAGGTCGAACATCACCACCATCGGGACTACTTCAACCGATAAAGATCCTCAATGGAAATGGGAGAGGATCACCATGGATTTTGTTAGTGGGCTACCCTTACGCCCACCAAGAAGGATGCATGCAGGTAATTGTGGATCGCTCGACTAAATCAGCTCACTTCATGCCGGTGAGAATGGATTACTCACTCCGAAGCTAGCGGTTGTATGTGGGTGAAATAGTGAGGTTGCATGGCGTGCGATGTCGATTATCTCGGATAGGGATCCCGATTCACGTCAAGGTTTTGGAAAGCGTTGCATCAAGCTTTGGGTACACTAGTTAGATTTCAAGACGGCTTTCCATCCACAAATCGACGGACAATCGGAAAGGGTGATACTGAGTTTTAGAAGACATGTTAAGAGGTCGTGTCTTGGATTTTAGTGGTAGTTGGGAGGAGTACCTACCACTAGCGGAATTCGCCTATAACAATAGTTATCAAGCGAGTATCCAAATGGCTCCATACGAGGCCCTATATGGACGAAAGTGTCGTACTCCTACATGTTGGACTGAGTTGGGAGAAAGACAAGTTCGGGTCCAGAATCGTAATCCGAGACTAAGACAAAGTCAAGGTGATTCGGTCTCGTCTCAAGGAAGCATCGGATAGGCGTAAGTCTTATGCCGATCTCAAACGCAAGGAAATGGAGTATCTTTGTGGGAGACAAAGTCTTTCCGAAAGTGTCGCCTTGGAAAAAGGTGTTGAGATTTGGACGGAAGGGAGAAGTTAAGCCCAAGGTTCATTGGGCCATATACTGTTGTGAAGCGAGTAGGACCAGCTGGCTTATCGGCTAGAGCTACCGGCAGAATCCGAGTCGATTCATGACGTATTCCATGTGTCAATCTTTGAGACGGTATCGGCCGATCCTTCGCACGTTGTACCAAAGAGCGAGAGATCGAGGTGAACACGGATTTATCTTTTGAGGAAGAACCGGTTCAGATTGTAGACCGAGATGTGAAAGTTCTACGTAGGGAAGGCGGTGGCTTTAGTGAAAGTGTTATGGCGTAACCACGGAGTGGAAGAAGCTACGTGGGAGCCCGAGGAGGTGATGCGCAACAATACCCCCATCTCTTCGATCAAGGAATTTCGAGGACGAAATTTATTTTAAGGGGGTAGAATCAGAACATCCCAAAAACGGGGCTATTTGGAATAAATTATTTTTCTTATGTATAAACTGCTGAGTCATTATTTATGGAATAATAATGATCAATTTAAGGCTTGGTGTTGGCTCGATTTGGTAGGGAATTTTAGTTTTTAACTTTTAAAAGAAGGGAGCCTTGGTAAGTGGTGTTATAAGAATAAATGTGGGTATTATTAACACTAATTAGGCCTTGGTAAAGTGGCAAAAAGAAGCCCACTTAAGAGCTACATGTGACGCCACCAAGGAGCAAGGGAGAGCTTGTGTTCGAATCACGGAAATTCCCCTTTTTGTTTTTTATTTGGACGGCACAAGGAGGGAGAGTTTTTCTCCCTTCAAACTCTTTTATTAGGTGTAATTATTAAAAGATATTACTTAGATTATTAACTAGATATTATGGGAATAATCTAAAAAGGGTGGCAAGAGAAAAAGTAGGCATGTGTTAATTCAAATTCTTTTGAATTATTTCAAATTAGTGGCCAAGAGAGAAATAAGGAGTTGGCCGAATGTGGGACTCCTTGTTGAAGAGGAGTGGACGGCTAGAGACTCGAGTATAGGGGAAGAGTGCCCAAGTTTCTTTGGTTTCTTTTCCTATTAGCCGAATTCTCCCAAAAGTCTCCCATTCACTATTTTCTCTTCTCCATCCTCTCCAAACCGAAAGCACATCCCCTAGAACCTTTCTTTTCTTTTCCCAACCTCTTTAGCCAAAAACTCCACATGCAAACTCCTTTTCTTTATTTCTTTGTTAACCGAACCTCTACTCCTTGTTGCCAAACTCCAACACCTTTGTCTCTCCATTATTTACCTCTTGGCCGAATATTCAAGCAAGGGTAATCTTCTCAAAACTCATCTCCAATCGGTTCATAAGGTAGGTAGGTATGGCCGAATGCCATCTTTCTTCTCCTCTGTGTTTTGTCGATTTCTATTAGGGGGGGAATAGGTGCCGATTTCGGCAATAGTTAAGTCTTCTAAACAAGTGGTAACCGATTCTTGTTAGGTACTCAGGGAAGTGAAGCGATCGATTCGGGCCCGATCTCTAGTATTCGGTTTGTGGTACGTGAACGGTGAGATCTACTTTAATGGTCGATTGATATTCGCTTTAGCCAAAGGCTACTAACTTTTGAGTGCCGATTCATGAAATCGTATGCATTTGGGGAGTTGGGTGTTGCGGTTGGTGTCCAAAAGTGTGAAGGTGAGATTTCGGGTTCACAAGGAACCCCTCCCAATAATTTGATTTGGCCGAATAGGCCCTAAGACTAATCCCATAGTTGGCCGAATATAGGTACAGTGAGATCTAGGGTGGCCAACATTTCTTTTCGGGATTTAGACTTCTCATCAACATCAGGTGTGTACATACACACTTATAATAGTTAATAAAGTGTATTAAGTGTATGTTATGTGTAAATCTGCTTTATGTAGATATGGCAATAGTGCCTTAATGGTACAAGCGAGGATCCCGGTAAGTCTCTATTTGAATGAGATTGATAATAATGCTTTTGGGAAGCATGGATTATTTGATACATGTGATATATGTATGTTCTGTTATTAACTGCTTGACATGGGTTGATGAGAGGAGGGGGCGATGATATCGTCTTTGACGAGCACCGTTGCTTTGGTAGCACACTGTGACTATATGTCACCAGAGGTTTGGTACCTCCAGAGGTTTGGTACCTCATAGCGACTTGTCCCTGTGGTTAACACCACCGTGGGTTGGCCCCACTTGAGATATGGGATCGTCTGCCAGTGATTTGGTATCACACGATGGGTTGGCCCCATCACCCGATTTGTGTCTACGGACACCAGTGCTTTGGTAGCACATTGTGACTATATGTCACCAGTGGTTTGGCACCACCAGTGTTTTGGTAACACATCGTGACTACGGTCACCAGTGGTTTGGTACCACATGGGGTAGGCAAAGGTGTTTGGTTGGCTAGGTTGGGTACATGATACTTTGCTTAATTAACTGTTATATGTTGTGTATGAACCGTTGTATTAACCGGGGGAAGGGTTACATACTGGGTCTTGGTGACTCACCTTCTCCTTTAACATTTTTCAGTGACCCGTAGATGGCGGTGGAGGAGCCGTTGGACTCGAGGTGGCCATGCAAAGGATTTAAATTTATAGAACTTTATATTTGCTTATTTTTACTTTGGTTGTAATAAGGCCTCCATAAACTATATTTTGTGTTATTTTCCTTTATGTGGGATATTTGCTTAGACTATACTATTAAATTGAATTAAATCACGTGATTTCTTAAGTTAACACGAAAAAGTTTAATCGTGCTGTCGGTACACACTTGGAACCGGTATAATAATTGGACTTAACTAAATTTCCAAATTAAATCTAAGGGTAGCTTTGACAAGACAACCTAAACGCGAGAAGTTTTCAATAAAAATTAAATGTTTTTCGAAATGGTGTTCACAAGGTTTTACTCGGTAACAAATCAAATTCGGTCGTAGTGTTTGGGCCGGGTTTGGGTTGTTACAATTAATTTCGTGTCTCATTATTGGAATTGTTCGTGTTAAATATCATATTTAGGTTCTAGGAGTCTCGTATTCGCATTCACATCAAAATTGAACCAGGTGTGTAACGGAAAACCCAAAAATTAGCGAATGACGAAAGTCAAAAATCAATACCGTCGACACACACGGCCATGTGACGGGCCGTGTGAGTCACAGGGTTTGGGCCAATTGGGCCGTGTGGGCCCAAAATTTTGAATTTTTCCCTAAGGTCATAAACATCGTTTGGATCAATCGTAGGCCTTCCGTAGGGCCAGTATGTTATAAAATAAGCTATAAAACATGAATTCTGACCACCCGTTAGCATAAACTTAGATAAAAATACACATGTTTGAAATGATATAAGATAAGTAAAATTTGTAATATGTTGTGTATGAACTGAAAAAAATGTTATAGAGAACCTGATATTCGATAAGCATGACTAGAGTTTGATATTGAGCATGTATCACATATACATATCTGGCATATGATATTTCTGTATGTGTATTTGGGATGAGATTTGTGTATATAGAGGAAGTGTGGGCAGTATAATAACCTGCCGTATTTGATGGCTCAGCCACACATATATATGTAAATGGCGATAAATCGCCTAATGATTTGGCAGCTAAGCTGCAAAAATTCTGAAAAGTGTCTGATTGGCACTAAGCGGTGTGTAAGGTTGGATGGGTATTTAATACCCTATATGGTGTGTAAGGATGGTCGAAGATGGTGTGTAGCGAATGAGGGTAGGACTATAAATTTGCATCTGATTCAGTTTCTGTATGTGATATATGTTATGTATTTTCTCTGTTAAGAGTTATGTCTAAAATTTAATCTATGATATTGATATAATAAGTTACACACTGAGTTTCGAAAACTCACTCTCTGTTTGTTTGGCACTTTCAGGTAACCCTCAGGCTTAGGTAGACCAGTGCGACGGGAGGTCGGTTATAATATTTTGGTACATTCAATTTATTTAAATTTGGAATTAAGGTATTTTGTAAATTTTGGACTATTTGGACACTTGGGATTGTTTTGGTTTTGAACTTTAATATCGTTGTTCCTCTCAAAATTGATTAACCATTTTTATTGATGATGCTTGTTTTCCTGTAAAACAATGGATTTTTAAACAACAAAAAGTGTTTTCCAAAATTCGCCATGCTAAATTTTTCCGCTGCAGACTTATACGATTTGGAAAATGTAAACAAAAAATAGTTTCACAAATCAAATAAGAAAGAGATGCTTTCAAACAACCAGATTTTTACGTAATAAAAACTAACAATGGTGTCTTTACAAAAGCATCAAATTCTGGGTTTTCAATTGATTTAAAATGACATCTCCAGATTTGATCATAACGTCTAGGCCGGATTTGGGGTGTTACAATTGTAGTCTGCTCAGAAAATCAAGAAATATGAGATTGGACTATACAAGTGTGACTATTCCATTGCTTGTGTACAATCTAGATATTAAGGATAAAATGATATAATAAATGAAATGATTATTACAGAAATGTTATGTCAAATCACGACTTCTTCTAACTTGGGTGGCAGTGATTCATTGCTAGATGCCACTCATTGTTTGTAATGTTAGAAACGTTCTAGTATTACTACCAACGTTACAAGAGCCTACAGGGTCACACCCTATAGTTGAAACGAACAAAATCCAAATACATTTGGTATTGTATTTAGTTGTCACATGAATTAAATTAATTGTTGAATTAATTTAATTTGATAGTTAAACATTAAACACATTATATGTACAAACTTGTTGTACACAAATAGAGAATATAGATATAATTAATATATGAATTTGATTCATACAAAATATTAATTGTATATATTTTACCAAATTTATTAATATAAAAATTATATTAATTGGTATCGGTCAAAATATAAAAGACATGAAAATTAATATTTTTTTAGAAAGAATATAATTAATATATGAATTTGATGCATAATTGTATATATTTTGCCGAATTTATTAATATAATTATATAAATAAATTCGGCAAAATATAAAAGATATAGAAATTAGTATTCTTTTGAAAAGAAAATAATTCTTTTTTTTAACTGTTCATTTACATTGTCTATTAATAAGGGAATAATCCTATATTCTTTTGGAATAATATAATTCTTTTTTCTAACTTTTCGTTTTCCTTCTCTATTAATAAGGGAATAATCCTGGTTTTCTTTTTTAATTTGTGATATCAAAGAGAATAAAAGGATGATAATCCCTTAGTGTGTTAATGGTACCAACTTAATAATTTTAAAGGTCTAGCAACTGTTTTTAATTCTCTCTGAAAAGTTCAAGAGAAAGTGGTTTTTTTGTTTTTGACGGGTTGGACTACGTTGAGGCCATGACATTTTCATTGTGGCTTGGAATCGACATCGAATCAGCAACATCCTTTCAACATTTTCACTAAATAAGGTATATTTTCAACCCGATTCATTCCTCGTACATGGATCTGTGGTTGATAATCGCCGAAATAATTTTTCCACTATGCCACAGGGCGTACCGACGATCCAACACAGATTTGGACGGGTTAGGCTAGATCTGAGTTGTTGGAAGTGATATCACAATAGGACCGTAAACATGAGATAGTGTAAGTTGATTTTAATCAAATTTCATACGTGGATCTAGATAAACTACTTTAGTCGAATATGATATGTGTGTTGGTGTGTGTTTTGTTGTTCAGTGATCAGGTCTAGGCGAGATCTAATTAGATCTGTAGTGAAGGAGTACATTAGTTTAGATCTAGTACTGTGCGGACGTACATAATAAGGTGTGTGTCTTAAGTAAGTATATATGTAAAACCCAGTTTTGGCGGGTTTAAATTTTTGCCGTATAGCAGTAAAGAGTCTTTCTAGCATAGTGTAATATGCCCAAATGATTATTTGGCTTATACGTGTGGATGTATAGTAATCGCCACAAGAGTAAGTAAGTAAGAATTTGATTTCCTGATCTTTTGCCATATATTAAGGAGAAGTCTGTGTTAAGTGGTTAAGTGTATGTAACAGCCCATCCGACGAAGTCCTAGTACCCTGTTATTGTTTAGTGAGATAACAACCTGGTGGAGAGATGATTTCGAAAGGAGTGCTCGTCAAAGGCATAGTACGCCATATTATTAGAGTAACAATGCTAGTTGCATGGTGAGTATAGTAATTAGGACCCCTCTAGTTAGGGTAACCAGGTATTGTCCATACTAGATTCTTATTTATATTTGCATTTACAGTTGTAGACCATAAACGAAGATATTTTGAAAGGGTGTGACATGTGTCAAGTTTCTATGTGAACATGGGACCTATCTGTAAATAAATAATATGATAATAGGTTGGAGAGAATGAGACATTTTATCTCTTCTTTCCTTTAAAAATGTTGTTGAGGCTTTCTTTGGAAGCCTTCTAGGGTTTACTGCCTTTGGGCTGGTGATAAACTGAAATGGTAACATATTTTAATCCCACATTTAGCATACTTTTGGATGATTTATCCCTTGATTTATGTAAAAAGGTGCTCTTAATCCTTTATTTTCATGTCTTATACTAAGGAAAGCACCCAAGAATAAAAAGAACGAGAAATGGGCTCAAAACGGACCAAAAAAGGGCCAAAGAAGAATCGACACGGCCTGGACTAAAGCCCACACGGTCGTGCCTCCTCAAATATACTAGAACACGGCCTGATGTAGATCTACACGGCCGTGCCTCACTAACGGAGTCCAACACGGCCTGGCCACGATTCACACGGGCGTGTGCCATGGCCGTGCCCCTTCCGTGGAGAAGAGTAATTTCACTCAGAAAAGGATACTTAGGGGCAAAGAAACACATTCCAAAATCCTATAAATACACCCTAAGTATAACCTAAAAGGAGAAGTCGACGGGCGGTCAGCTAGGCCAAGGAGCCGAGCCGAAAAGGTCAGATTTGTGGGAAACTCTCAAGGGATAGCCAGTTGATCCATCTCAAGAAGCCGGAATTCTACTCAAGGCGGAGGATCTCCTCTTCAATTCCTTCAGGGGGTTTTAGGGATTTCTTATGTTTTGTTTTATCTTTTCTTCCGAGATGTTTTCTTTTACTATTATGAACTAAACCCTTCAGATACCTGAAGGGGGATGAAACCTAGATGAATCTTGTTATTGTTTTCTGAACTATATGATAAATACTTGATTTGTTCTTAATTATGTGTGCTTAATTCTTGTGTTGATATTTCGCGGATATTAATTCAAGTATGATGTGCTTAGGTGGTGGAGCAAAAGTCCCCGCTAAGAGTAGATCTAGCATAATTAAGCGGAGTTGATCGTGCGCCTAGAGATAGGGTGACGAGATTTTTCCGGATTAGGGTGAAACCTAATATGGGAGTCCATAGATCGATTTACTGCTATTCTAGGGGGTTACTAATGGGAAAGAGATTTCAATTAATTAACCTAGGGTTAGACGTTATTCACCTCGAGAGAGGGTTTAATATACGTTAGGGAGTCCTACGGATCAAGTCAAGTGAATAAATCGTGCTGTTCGGTGTTAGATAACAAGTGGAGTCTAGGTGGATTCTTCCTAAGGGTATCGTCTTAATCAACTGAGTTTTTCCCAAGTATTTCCCCAATTCATTCTTTTTGTCTTTGCGTCTTTAGCTTAGTAACTAGTTAATTTAGATTAATAAACAACTTCACTTATTTTAGGCTAAATAATAGAAAGAAAGTTAGTATTAGTACTTTTAGTTCCTTTGGGTTCGACAATCCGGTCTTGCCTAAGCTATACTACTTTGTTCGATAGGTGCACTTGCCTCAATCGTTGTCATAGTTAGTTTCGTGTTCGATCATTATCTTTATAAATTTAAAACTCGACTTCACAAATGATCAAGTTTTTGGCACCGTTGCCGGGGAACTAAAATATTAAGAAAGCTCTATTTTTATTACTTTAGCCATTATTTTTTATTTTCTGCAGTTTACTTTTATTTTTAAGTTTAAATTTTAACTTTGCTAAAATTTTCTTTCTTTCTTTTCCTAGCAGGTACCTCTAGTTTATGACTAGAAGGAACCCGAGAGGACCACTAGTATACGACAGTGATATTGAAGCTACCGCTCATAAAAATCGCAAAGAAATTAGGCGATCCCTAAATTACCAAGAAGAAGAGCGAAAAGACAGATCCAATCCTACTGAAGGGATGGACGAAAATAATCCACCACCACAAGATGTGGCAGAAAATAATGCTCCGCATACTATGTATGATTATGCTAAACCTCATTTAACAGGAGCCGAATCTAGTATTGTTAGGCCTGCTATAGCTGCTAATAATTTTGAATTAAATCCTAACACTATACAAATGATTCAACAATTTGTTCAATTTGATGGTTTGCAGGACGAAGACCCAAACGCTCATATAGCTAATTTTTTAAAGTTCTGTGATACCTTCAAAATAAATGGCGTTTCTGATGATGCCATAAGACTTCGGTTATTTCCCTTTTCATTAAGGAATAAAGCCAAACAGTGGTTAAACTCGTTACCACGAGGGTCAATCACCACATGGGATCAAATGACCAAAATTTTTTTATTAAAATATTTCCCACCGGCCAAAATGGCCAAATTACGAAATGATATCTCTTCTTTTGTGCAGATGGATTTAGAGACATTATATGACGCATGTGAGAGATATAAGGATCTCTTGAGAAGGTGTCCGCACCATGGTTTACCCTTGTGGCTCCAAGTCCAAACTTTCTATGACGGTGTAAACCCCTCAACGAGGCAACTAATTGATTCAGCCGCTGGTGGAACCCTGAACAATAGAACTCCTGAAGCAGCTTACGAGTTTATTGAAGAGATGTCACCAATAACTATCGCTGGCAAAAGTTACAAGGACCAAACCAACAAAATCAGCCGGAGTTTTCAACATAGATGCAAAGAACCATGCTATCAACACGGTAGAGATGATGAATAAAAAGCTTGATAGTTTGTGTTCTTCGCAGTACATCCAAGAATGCAAAGGCGACGCAAGTGGAACCGTGGCGAATCCCGAGTACCCACCCTACCAACCTAACACCGAGAGCGAATGATGAACTATATAGGTAACAATTTCAGATCTAATAATAACCCATATAGTAATAATTATAACCTGTGTTGGAGGAACCACCCAAATTTTTCGTGGGGAGGTCAAGGAAATCAAGGAAATCAAAGACAACAACCTCCTCAAAATTTCCAAAATCAGCCCTATCCACAGGAGAAGAAGCCAAACCTTGAAGAGATGTTGACAAGATTCATGGCATCCACAGAAAATCGTATCCAAGACACTGAAACCACCCTTAAGACCCAACAAGCATCGATCAAAGGGATCGAGAGCCAAGTTAGGGAAGTCACTAAGTCAGTTGAGGAAGTTTCTAAGTCAGTTGGACAACTCACAAAGCTGATGTCTGAACGATCGCAAGGGCGTCTACCAAGCAACACTGAGATTAATCCGAAGGAGCAAATCCAAGCCATAACAGCTCAAGAAAGTGAAGGATTAGACGAACCCAGTCCAATATAAGGAAACGAGGTAGAAAAAGGTAAAGTTTAGGTAACACAAAAAAAACCAAAACCGGTAATCAAGGAGTACCAACCTCGCATACCATATCCCGAAGCATTAACGAGAGGCGACACAGAGGAACAGTTCGGTAAGTTTCTTAAACTTTTAAAAAAATTACATATTAACTTACCGCTACTTGAAGCTCTTTCACAGATGCCAGATTCGAGGAAATTTTTAAAACATCTCTTGACGAACAAACGTAAATTAGACGAGGATCCACATGTGGAATTAAACGCAGTATGCTCAGCAATGTTACAGAATAGACTACCACAAAAGCTAAAAGATCCAGGGAGTTTTACAATTCCATGTTTAATTGGTAGACTAACTGTTGATAATGCGTTAGCTGATTTAGGGGCAAGCATAAATGTCATGCCTTATAAATTGTTTAAACAATTAGGTCTAGGGAAACCCAAACAAACTAGGATGAGCATTCAATTAGCTGATAAAACTGTTAGAATTCCTAGGGGTATTATCGAAGATGTTCTTGTAAAAATTGAAAAATTCATTTTCCCAGTAGATTTTGTTGTCTTAGACATGGGTGAAGACAATTCGATTCCCTTAATTTTAGGGAGACCCTTTTTAGCAACGGCCAGGACTAAAATTGATGTTGATGCAGGAGAACTCATACTTCGTGTAGGTAATGAGACGGTTACCTTCAAGGCTCTCGACTCAGCCAGAACATCGAGTAATCAAGGTGAGAACGTAAATTCTACTAATAACCATTCGGTTAACCCTTATTTTCAAGAAACACCACAAAAGAATACAACTGAACCCGATCCTAAACCCCATGCCAACAAGGAAGTAGTTTATGAAGATCGAAGGATTCAGATCGATGATCTAGACGAGTGGAAGACACACTTAAAGGAAAAATTAGGGTTACACGACGAAGAATCGGAACCACACAAGGTAAAACCGAAGGAGCCCCCAGAAGAGCTCATAGGAACAACAAACCACCTCAAAATAGGAGACCGGGTACTGTTAGATAAGGCAGATCCTTGAATATCTCCTCCGGACCCTAACACAAACAAAGAAATACCTTTTAGGGTAACCAGTGTTTTCCCATATGGAACAGTCGAGGTAAGTAATCCTATTTTTGGTACTTTTACTATAAATGCATCTCGACTTAAAATTTTTCACGAGGATAAAACTGATAGCATGAGGAAGGACTTCCAACTCCTCAAACCACCCTGATGATGCAAACGAGAGGAAAGTCTAGCTTAAGACTATAAACGAGCGCTTCTCGGGAGGCAACCCGAGCACTAACCCCATTAACTTTTACATTTTTATTTTTTCTTATTTATTCTATTTTACACTTTCTTTATAGTATCTAGCTTTAAACTAACCAAAAAGTAAAGATTTCCAGGCCACACGGCCTAGCACACGGCCGTGGCCGTGGCCGTGTGGATGCCCCGGATCGCCGTACTGACATGGCAGAGGTGGCACGAGTCAGAGAGAATCAAATCTTTGAAGTCACGGACTCCAACCACCGCCCTACGGGCACCGACAGAACACCACGGCCGTGCGACGCGGCCGTGGGCGACATTGACTTATCACCAACGGGCGTGGCAATCTGTAAAATGGGCGTGGGTGAACCAACACACCTAGACACACGGCCGTGTGAGGCGACCGTGTGAATCGACACGCCTAAGGAGCACGGGCGTGGGATGGTACCAGGTTTGAAAATCTATTTAATCCCCCCTCCCTTCCCTCTTCTCTTACTAACTTTCAACCTTCAACTTTTCATTTTCTTTCTTACCCCTTTTCTCTATACCCTTGAGCTACACCAAAACAATGCCAAAGAAGCGAAAGAAGCCAAGCACAATCTCCCTCATGGAGACCGATACATGTAAGTTCATGCCGGCCGCTTCAATCATTCGATGAGCCAAGGATATTTGAGGCCATTTAGTTTTTATTTTGTTTTTCTCTTTTGCTTCAATTTCCTTATCTTTACTTCTCTTCTGCTTAATTTATTTTATTTTATCTTAGTTTCTCGATTTTAGGTTCTAAAGGCTACTAGGGAATCACGCCACGACCACCACCATATCCTTAGCCTTAGAAATCACACCCAACAATAAGGACTCTACGGTCCATCCATATTTTCTTTTAATTTTAGTTTCATCATTATTTTTCTTCACTCTAGCTTGTTTTTCTTTAATCATTTAATTAGTATAGTTTTAATTATTATTATATCCTGGCTAATCCTCCACGAGCTACCTAATTTCTTCATCTAGCGTAGGATTGTCATCCAGACCGGCCCCTCCAACTTATCTTACACCTCCGACTCAAGGAATCCATCCAAAATTCAGGGAGTTTCACTTCTCTCCATATCTTATAATTTTAGTATTATTGTCTATATATCTAACTTTTTACATTGAGGGCAATGTACATCTTAAGTGTGGGGGGGGGGGGTGAACAACCTAAAAAGGTGCCTAACTTTTTTTCATTATTCTCAAATTTCTGAAATTAGGTGCCAAACTTTTTGCATTGTTCTCAAAATCCAGAATTTAGTCTTGTTTTTTAAGTAAATTCCTCATATTATAATTAGGATGAAATTTCTAATGATTTATGATTCTTATTGATATGTTTTAGATTAAGTCATTGATAATTGTGCATTGATAATTAAATTCTAAGAATACTAGAGAATCAAGCATGATAAGTCTATTTTTCAGAAATTAAAAATTTTCTAGGTTGTCGAACTGAGTTTAAATATTACTTTGAAGTTTGAAATTTATGAGGTTGATATCAAAATACCCATAATTTTTGTGAGTTTTTGAGCTTTATAGAGCATATATTCTTTTTCATGCTCACTTTATTGATTATGAGTATGTCAACATTGATTTGTTATTCTAGAACTTGCCTCGTTTATACATATCGAGACCACACCTATGATTTTATATTCAGAGATGATAAAGGCACCTAGGTTTTAACCCACTAACTCCATTAAAAGCCTACCTTCACAATTAACCCCTAGTGAACCCCTTTTAATACTAACAACCCTTTTTATTGACATAACCGCTAAGATTAACCCAAAAACCCTTTGTTTTTGTTATCACCATTCTTTTTCGACTTCCCTTATATCGAGATTTGATTTGATTAATAGCCTAACTATGTTTTTATTTCAGTAATTTATCCTTTTTTATGTATATTTGATTATGTGTTCTTAAAAAAAATCAAAAGTATATTCATTATTCATTATTAGTTTTGTGATTAAGTGAGCTTATACGTTTGAATTCCAAATATTGAAGAAGAAGCTCGTATTATTAGTTTAAAGTTTCAATCCATTATGTAATTATTCAGTTTATTGTTTCTAGTTAGGTATTTTATCAATTCAATCTCGATTCTAACCTTCTAATTCAGCCTATATCCACACCTTAACCCTAGCCCCGTTACAACCCTGACAAAGACCTTTTGATTTGTGCATCATCTCATATTATAGTGGTGGAGATTTGATTTTTAGGCAAGCCTATGGGATTAACTTTTCATGTTCGACTTTTGAGCGCTTTTTCCTGAACCTTAAACACTTTGAGTGATTTGAGTGAATCTCTAGTGAGGATGTCAATCCTTGTCGGTTTTGAATCAGAGGTAATTATTTAGATAAGGGGAGACGCCTATATTTTCGAGCTACAAATCTATGACTTAGATTGTTTGAATCCTTAGTACCCTTTGAATTGAATTATCCATGTATAAATTATCTATGAATTATGATAAGACATTGTTGATAGGAATTATGAATTATTGAAAGTTCATTTTAATTGTAAGTTGAGAATTTTGCTTGAGGACAAGCAAAAGCTTAAGTGTGGGGGTATTTGATAAACCGAAATAGTAACATATTTTAATCCCAAATTTAGCATACTTTTGGATGATTTATCCCTTGATTTATGTAAAAAGGTGCTCTTAATCCTTTCTTTTCATGTCTTATACTCAGGAAAGCACCCAAGAATAAAAAGAACGAGAAACGGGCTCAAAACGAACCAAAAAAGGGCCAAAGAAGAAATCGACATGGCCTGGACTAAAGCCCACACGGCCGTGCCTCCTCAAATATACTAGAACACAGCCTGATGTAGATTTACACGGCCATCCCTCACTAACGGAGTCCAACACGGCCTGGCCACGATTCACACGGGCGTGTTCCATGGTCGTGCCCCTACCGTGGAGGAGAGTAATTTCACTCGGAAAAGGATACTTAGGGGCAAAGAAACACATTCCAAAAGCCTATAAAGACACCCTAAGTATAACCTAAAAGGAGGAGTCGATGGGCGGTCAGCTAGGCCAAGGAGCCGAGCCGAAAAGGTCAGATTTGTGGGAAACTCTCAAGGGATAGCCAGTTGATCCATCTCAAGAAGCCGGAATTCTACTCAAGGCGGAGGATCTCCTCTTCAATTCCTTCAGGGGGTTTTAGGGATTTCTTATGTTTTGTTTTATCTTTTCTTCCGAGATGTTTTCTTTTACTATTATGAACTAAACCCTTCAGATACCTGAAGGGGGATGAAACCTAGATGAATCTTGTTATTGTTTTCTAAACTATATGATAAATACTTGATTTGTTCTTAATTATGTGTGCTTAATTCTTGTGTTGATATTTCGTGGATATTAATTCAAGTATGATGTGCTTAGGTGGTGGAGCAAAAGTCCCTGCTTAAGAGTAGATCTAGCATAATTAAGCGGAGTTGATCGCGCGCCTAGAGATAGGGTGACGAGATTTTTCTAGATTAGGGTGAAACCTAATATGGGAGTCCATAGATCGATTTACTGCTATTCTAGGGGGTTACTAATGGGAAAGAGATTTCAATTAATTAACCTAGGGTTAGACGTTATTCGCCTCGAGAAAGGGTTTAATATACGTTAAGGAGTCCTACGGATCAAGTCAAGTGAATAAATCGTCTGGTTCAGTGTTAGATAACAAGTGGAGTCTAGGTGGATTCTTCCTAAGGGTATCGTCTTAATCAACTGAGTTTTTCCCAAGTATTTCCCCAATTCATTCTTTTTGTCTTTGCGTCTTTAGCTTAGTAATTAGTTAATTTAGATTAATAAACAACTTCACTTATTTTAGGCTAAATAATAGAAAGAAAGTTAGTATTAGTACTTTTAGTTCCTTTAGGTTCGACAATCTGGTCTTGCCTAAGCTATACTACTGTTCGATAGGTGCACTTGCCTCAATCGTTGTCATAGTTAGTTTCCAGGTTCGATCATTATCTTTATAAATTTAAAACTCTAACTTCACAGCGATCAGCTAGAACTAAAGATCAAATCTAAAGTAGAATATTACTTCGTGGTCCGGTGAGTATTTCGATTATGTAGTTGGAATCCTGAAGAGTAAGTTTGTTGATTTCAGTTGAATAATAAGACTAAAGAAAAAAAAAAGCTTTGTATGGGGTTGTTAATGTTTGAGAAAATGGTTAAATGTACGTAAATGAGTTTTAATGATGTTTATATGTTCCTTAAGCAGTGATTGCAAGTCAGATGGTTGAATCTGGTGTGCCAACTACTTTAGGTGAGGGTCGAGTGGGTTTTTGCACTAACCCTGTAACACCCCTTACCCGTATTCGATGCCGGAACAGGATACGAGGCGTTACCGAACTTATACTCAAGCAATCATACAAAATTGATACATGAATTTCCACTTAAAATTTAAAACATTTCATAAACATTCATATCGTCCCTTAAACGAGCCTACGAGGCCCAAAACATACATTAGGAGTAGTTCAGGACTAAATCGAGAACTTTAGAAACTTTTGGGAAAAAACTTGGAAAATTTTTCATGTAAAAGGTCCACACGCCTGTGTGGGTGAAGGGACACGCCCGTGTGGCATATCACACGCCCGTGCTTCAGGCCGTGTCCAAAATAGGGGACATTTTGTTTATGACTTCATCAACCAAATAAGGTCACACGGCCAAGGCACACGCCCATGTCCTTAGGCCGTATGGCAAATTAAATTCCAAAAATTAAGTGCAGACTTCACACGGCCTGGGCACATGCCCATGTCCTATTGCCGTGTCTCTCACACGACCGAGACACACGGTCGTGTCTCGTGCCCGTGTGTTTACTACTGGGCATTCTATTTTGCATTAATTAGGGTGCAGGGGACAGACGGCCATAGCACACGCCTATGGGGCAAGCCGTGTGTCACACACGGCCTAGACACACGCTCGTGTGTCTACCCATGTGGAAAAAATAAGGCTATTTACCAAGCCTTTTTGCCACCCATACTTGCACCAACCTACACAACATCAAAACCACACCAGTCCAAATATATATATGACTTCAAGGCACTTAACATGGCATAACTAAGTGCTTCACCATCATCAAACATCCATAATCACATGCAACATATCATCATTCAACCATCAATAACCATGGGCCATATCATAATGGCATTGGCACATGCATGCATATATGAATAGGTTTACAACCAAATGATCATTATGAGCCACATTTCATGGCCTTATACAAAATGAATCAAATATCATCATAAGCCAACACATTTGGCTAAACCAATATGACATATAACAAAAAAACCAAGTCCCTATACATGCCATACTCAAAATGTTGAGACTAACTATACCCAAAAGTTCCAATTGATAGTGTTATCGAGTCTCCGACGTCCTTCGATCCCTGAGCTAGCTTGGCAATACTATAAGAAAATGGAAAAGAAAGGGGAGTAAGCATAAAGCTTAGTAAGTTTGCATGTAAATAATTAACAACATTAACCATACATTATTGTACACATAACATAATATAATCTATCACAATGTCATCAAGTATCATAGATACATTTTAAATCATGTCATTTACATAATGTATAATAAAAATCGTGATCATGATTTATTCATTCACTTCTTACCGAGGTCTCATCGATTTATAATCTCAATATGTATGAGCTTTGTGTACATATCTGTACCTTTTCAACATGTTTATACCTTGTCATTTCATTGGCATAATCTTTGGGCTACCCGTTGAACCACTTGGAATACTAAAGGATACTCGGGAATCACATACACATAGAACCATACCAATGCCATATCCCAGATATGGTCTTACATGGGATCACATATCGATGCCTATAGCCTAGCTATGGTCTTACACGATTCTCATATCGATGCAATGTCCCAGACATGGTCTTACACGAAATCTCATAACGATGCCATATCCCAGATATGGTCTTACACTTAAACTCATAACCCTAATGTCACGACATTTGTATCCTAACTATTCCTAAGGTTCAACTGGGATTTCGAGGTATCAAATCTTCGTCGAATCATCATCGAGTCAACATTAATCAAGTCCATAAGGACAACTACACAATTCATGCAATATTAAAGCATTAAATACTTAAAAATGTAATGTTGCATTATTTACACATAAACTTACCTCGGTACTAAAATATGGCTAACTATTCGATTTAGTCCACAACCTTGTTCTTTCCTCGGTTTAGGTCCGGACTCCGTTTTTCTTGATCTATAATAGAAAATTTAGCTCATTTAATTATCACATTGTTCAAATCAGTCCAAAAACCATACTTTGGTAAAATTATAGTTTTGCCCCTAAACTTTCACAAATTTACAAATTAGTCCCTAGGCTCGTAAAATGAAATGTGTCCATTTTCTTTGTTACCCAAGCCTAGATGAACCTAACAAATGCTCATAACAGCCCACATTTTCTTCAAATCAGATTTTTACTACTCATTTTACAACTTTTACAAAAAGGTCCTTTTTAGGTGTTTTCATCAAAAATCACTTAGTAAAAGATGTTTATTACAAATCAAACTTTCATAATCTACCATGAAACATCAAAACACATGCATGTCAAACATGGGAAAATTTTTAAACATGAACCCTAGCTCAAATAAATGGTAGAAATAGCTAGATCGGTTGATAACAACTTCAAAAACGTAAAAAACATTAAAAACATGGCTAGGATTGTAACAACCCGATTTAGGGGCTAGTCAGAACAGTGATCTCGGAATCACTAATTCGAGGTTAGAGAAAATTATTTGCATGATATTTTATGTGTTATAATATGTTTATAAAGAGGCATGAGAATTTTGGTGCTTTAATTTTAGCGATTGAGGGGTTAATTGCGAAAAAGGACTAAATCGCATAAAGTGCGAAAGTTCTATTTGAATTGCTAGAGGTGCCAATTAGCTAAGGATTATGAATTGGAGGTCCTTAAAGTGATATTAGGCCATTGAATTAGTGATGGCTAGCCACATAGGAAGCTAGGGGGACAAAGGCATTAAATGATGGTCAAAAGTTGGTGATATTAGTTGATAATGAATAAAATAAGATGAAATAAGCCAAGGCTATCATCTTTTCACTTTGCCTTCTTCTCCACCAAAAATATCAGCAAGCTTAAGGGTTTGAAAGCTTGAAAATTTCAGCTACATCTCATCCTTACAAGTAAGTCAATTTGATGTTTATTTTTGATGATTTTTGCATATTTGGAGCCCTCAAAGCTTAAGCTAGCTAATGAGAGGACTAGTTTGCAATATGGTTGAAAGTCTAGGGACTTACCATGATAGAGTTTATGTTGTTTTAAGAGTTTTTATGGAAGAAAATGAATGATAGGGAGATGAGAAACAACTTTTGTGAAAGGTGTTGTTATGAAAACACCTAATTAGGACTAATTTGTAAATGTTGCAAATTGGTAATAAGTGCATGAAATAGTTGAAATTTTGAGTTGCTATAGAAGAGAATATGATTCGGCTAGGCTTGATTAGTAAAGAAGATGGATGAAAATTTATTTACGAGCCTAGGGGCAAAATCGTAATTTTGCCAAAGTGTAGGGGCAAAATAGTCATTTTTGCCTAAAGTATAGATTATGGTGTATTATGATTTATAAATTATTAAATCAATAAATTTCATTGTTCTAGATCAAAGAAAACGAGTTTTGGACCTAGAACGGATGAAAAGAGAAATGTGGGCAAAAAGGTCCCTTTTGGCCCTTTCGACATCGAGGTAAGTTCATGTGCAAATGTTGCAATTACGTATAAGTTAATTTAATGTTCCAATGTTGTATGGAATGTATATTTACTCTATAAATGTATGAAATATCTTTGATGAGAGGTCAAAGAATTGAATCTAAGAGTAATGGGAAATGTATGTAGAATGAGATGATGATAGTTAAGGCCTCGTGTAAGACCATATTGGAATATGGCCTCGATGTAAGAATTTGTATAAGACCATGTCAGGGACATGGCATCGACATGTTAATACAAGTAAGATCCTATTGGGGTATAAATTTTATGTGACATTATGAAAATGAGACTCAAGAGAGTTATTTAATAACTTGAGTGATTCAACGTATATGTTGAAAGAAAGAAAGTACGTGGGTGTACCACGAAAAGCACAAGTGTGTGTTAGAATTGAATTGATATGGATTCAGTATATGATGAACCCTTAGTGGGGTATGTGTATTCAATAAACCTTAGTTGCATGAGATAGATTTATTAATGTATTGTGTGAATGCAAACGAGTATCATAGAAAGTTAAGTAAGAATAGAAGTATGTGAGTATGTTCTCGGATGAACATTTGAAATAGAGATATACATGTGGATTATTATCCATGAATGTAAAATAACGGTGAGCTAAGTGCGAAATCACCATAAGTATAAATGATTGGTGGGCTGTGTGCGATACCACCCTATTAGAGATTCAATGGTAGGCTAAGTGCGAAACCACCGAGAGATTAATAGTATGAGTATCTTATTGAAAATGCTTGACGAGTTGTTTTATATGATCATATGGTGATCAGTGCAGGAATATGTACTAATTAAATGAGCAATTGACTTGTGGCGTGGTAAGAATATGGTAAGAGATAGAATGAGTAAGCTTCACGAATGGTTGAGTAAGTTACCATGAGTTTATGAGAGACACTCTTCATGATACTCTGTAATTATGTATATTCAATGAATATTAATATTTGACACATTATGCAGATGAGCTTACTAAGCATTATTGCTTACTCCTTTACTTTTCTCTTCCCTTATAGGTTATTTTAACTAGCTCGGGTTGGAGGCCGCCGGAGATGTTTTCACACTATCGAGCAGACCCTTGGTGTGAGGTATCAAATCCTTATGAGTCATGGCATGTATAGGGATTCTTTTAAAGTTGATTAAGTTCTAACCGATGTAGCCAAATTGTATTGGCCTAAGAGAATCTAGAGTTTGTTGTATTTGTATTGGGAGTAGTTCTCCCTAGTGTATGGGATAAAGACTTTATCTCTTTAATGATTAAATGTGTTAATTCATGTGTTTTAATCGATGATTTGAGAATGTTTTGAAGTAGTATATGAATGTATGCAAACGGGAGTGGTAAAAGGCTTGGTAAGATAGCCTCTAAGTGCCCACACGGATAGACACACGGGCGTGTGTCTAGGCCGTGTGTCTCCTGCACCTTAGTATCTTAAGTCAGATTAGACCACGGGCTGGTCACACGACCGTTTGTTCAGGCCGTGTGATACACACGGTTGGCACATGGGCGTGTGCCAAGGCCGTGTAAAGTCTGCACTTGACACTTAGAAATGCAATTGTCACACGGCTGACGCACACGAGCGTGTGTACAAACCGTGTGGATAAGTCAAAATGCCAAGGTTTGGCACACCGGCCAGGGCCACGGGTGTGTCCAGGCCGTGTGGATTTTGCCAGTATCCTTCACGGGTGAAAGACACGGGCATGTTTTAGGGGTGCACGAGCGTGTCCCAAATCACACGGACGTGTGACCCCTGTTTCAAGAGAAAGTTTCTAGATGAGTTCCGAAAGTTTCGGGACGTAAGTCTGAGGCCTCGTAGGCCCATGAAATGTCTGATTTGACTAAGAAAGAGAAGTTTTTAATTTGGAACGAAATTTTATAGCCCGTAAGTACATGTTTAAGAAAGTTCAAGCATAGTAATGTCTCGTATCCGGTCTTAGCCTCGGAATCAGGTATGGGGTGTTACATTTAGTGGTATCAGAGCTATGGTTTAGTCGGTTCTAGGACTAACCTAGCCTGAGTAAGAGTCTAGCTATACATGTCGTATGTGGACCGTGATAGTGTGATGTGTCCCGGCTCTAACGAAATTGTTTTGTTAAGACAGTGATGATTCCCAACCGAGCTAATTTCAGTAAGTTTGTAAGATTTTCAAGCTTCATGAATATTTCATTGAATTTCTTGTGATGTTGTTATATGCACATTATTTCCATGAAAATGTTTAATGATTTATTAAACAAAGAAGTTACTAAGAGCATGTATATGAAAGTCCCGATTGAAAATGAATTACTTAGGATACTCAATCACTTACATGAGACAAGAAAGTCCAGTATAAGACCATGTCAAGACATGGCATCGGCAATCAAGCAAGTTATCATGTAAGACCAAGACAAGTCTTGGCATTGAAGAGTTACTATGAGATGAAAACCCATATAAGCCCAAGCCAAGGCTTGGCATTGGCGAGTCTCCAAGCAAAGATGTCATGTAAGTCCAAGACAAGTCTTGGCATTGAAAAGCTATCAAGAGATAGAGATCCCATGTAAGTCCAAGCCAAGGCATGGCATTGGTGAGTAACAAGGAAGATTTCATGTAAGTCCAAGCCAAGGCTCGGCATTGACCAGTTCAGGAGTAAAGATACCAAGTAAGATCATGTCGAGACATGGCAATGGTAAGTTCCCAAGGGAACCCACAAGCAAGACTTCGTATAAGTCCATGTCAAGACATGGCACCGATACCAAGTAAGAGATCCCATGTAAGACTATATCAAGGATATAGCATTGGAATCAAGATACATGTAAAATGAGATTCAGTATCCTCAGTCATTCATAGTAATTCATCGGGCAAAAGAGTAAAGCTTAAGTGAGATAGCAAGAAAGTTAGTAGTAAAGTTGATATTATGTCATGCTAGTGAAGGCTGACTAACAAGTATAATTAATGTTATGAATGATGATGTTGAGATTATGCTTGTATTAGTAAAGTATACCGATCTATGTCATCAAGTGTTACAGGTACCTTGTTTACCTTACAAACATGAGACTAGTAAGTACCATGATGTATGTGAGAAGCAATAAAAGTAAGTAAGCATTTGAGATTTGTGATGCCATTGTTTATGATAAATATGTCCACATGGTTAAATCTCACGTGTGGATCATTAAAGCGAGATAAGGTATAATGTTTCGTCTTATGACCTGTTACAAAGTCACACATATTATAGTGTGAGAGTAAAACCAAAAGTTTGATTAAGTAGAATGCGGGAGATGAGTACGGTTGCTCAATGATAAAATGATGAATAAGACCATGGTTGGACCATGGCGGTATATGTGATCCCATATAAGACCATGTCCGGGGGCATGGCATTGGCATCGATACATGATCCGTATAAGACCATATCGTGATATGGCTTCGGTATTGAATAAGTTAATCGGATAAGACCATATCTGGGATATGGCATCGATATTTGTTGTGAGATCCCGTATAAGATCATATCTGGGATATGGCATCGGCATCAAATAGTAATCCCGTGTGAGACCACGTCTGGTGTAACATCCTAAAATTTGAATTTTTATATGTTGCATTATTTTGGTGCTCAGCTAGTTTATTTATCCTATGTGTGTGTTAAAATAGTCCTGAGAAGGTTCGGGATTTATATGGAGTTGGTATAATTTTTGGAAATTAGTACTTTAATGAAATGGAACAAGTGACCTTAAAGCCTAAGGTAATTAAGTGGTAAAAAGATAGCATAATTGAGTTAGTAGTAAAGAGGATATGCGCCACATGTATTGTCTTGAGAGGAAAGGTTCGAATCCCTTGGTAGGCATTTTTTTGTAACTTAAAATTTTTGCACTCTCCTATTAAGTGTTGGCCAAGCTTTATTTTTGGTATGTTGGACTTTTAATTTTTATGGTAAGGTGGCTAAGAGAAAAGGCAAGTGTAAACTTAAGGAAGGGAATCATACGAATAAGGTATGTAGGGGGAACACAAGGCACTTTATAAGGAGTGTGTTTTGGAAAGTTTGGAATGGCCAAACTTTGACCTTGGTATTCATGTATTTGGACGGTTTTAGGGGCTAGGGGGGATGGCCGAATTTTTGAAGAACTTTGGGTAAGGATAGGTGCTTGTTGGGCACATTTCTTTTTGGTCATTTTTGTTTTCTCTCAAAGCATTTTCTCTCCATCTTTTCTCTCCCAAGCCGAATACACATTGAACATTTGTGAGCATCTTTTGTTTTTTCTTCTTTTGGTCATTTCATTTTGACCATTTGGTCTTATTTTGCCTAACCTCTCAAGTCATTTTCCCTAGTGCCGAAAACACCAAAACTTGAAGGCCATTTTTCTCTTTTTATTTTCTTCTCCATTGTCGAATGCTCTTTAGCATCAAACCTCTCTCTTTGCTCCTACTTCATCTTTGAAAATCGAAACACAAACCTCTCATCCTCTATTTCTTTCTTTCTCTTTTCTTCATATTGCTCATTCTTACAAACATATTTTTCTCCCTTCTCTTTTCCTCCATGGCCGAGTGTTGCTAACACCATTTTCTTCAATTTTTCTTCATAGCCGAATCTTCCTCTTCACATATATTTTCTTATCAATCATTCTTTCTACTCTCGTTTTGATCAATCGGTAAGAACCCTCTTCGATTCTCTATTTTCTTCTTTTTCTTTTGACGAATCTACATATTGGTTTAGGAGGGTCTTTTGACCGAAAATATCATCCTCTATCTTTCTCTCTTAGACAATCTTTTTCGTCTTTATAGTGAAAAGAGAAAGGCCAAAACTCCTGAGTGTTCGTAATCATTGTGAATCGCTAGGATTCGGTCCAAAGTGCTAAGGTAAGGGTTTCTATCAAGGACTTCCATATTACTCGTTATTTCGTTAAAGATGGGGTTTGCTAATCGATTTTATCTTAGGGACGCTATCACTCGATTTTCATCCCTTGAACATAAAGATTTTGTGGTAAGTCGATTTCACTTCCTTAAAACTAATAGTCTTAATTTCAAATATTAGTTGGACTAATATTCTTTTGTCAATGGAGGCAAACAAGATAGGGTCAAAAAGGGTGGTGAATAGTGTTTGGAAGAGGGGCGGATTCGCTATTCCCTCTAGTTTCAAGCGAAGGGCTGTTTCGATAATCTGAGATTTTCCACTGGTTTGTGGACCCTCATCCGGTGAAAATCTGTTATTTGAGGTTGTTCGTAGTTTTGAGCCATTAGCTGTTCGGGATTTTCCAACGGGTTGTGAACCGTCAACCGGGGAGAACCGACAAATAGTAGTTATTCGAGATTCCGAGGGTAAAAATCTAGACCGCTTACTTTAGCATAGATTTATTTTAAGTGTTAGTGTTCTAATCGAGCGTTATAATGTATTTAGGTATCGACGATCAGGAAAGTGTAGTCTTCACTGTAATCAGGTGTGTAATCTCACACTGTATCTCATGGGTTAAATGACTATACCGTAGTAAACATTGGATTAAAAATCGCAAAGTTGGTGAAATCGGGAAAATATGGTATAATTAACACTTTAGTGTTAAGATCGTGAAATCGGTATTAAGAATTTGGTAAATTACGAAATTGCCCTTAAAGGGGCTACAACGATAAAATGTGATATTTTGGGCCATATGTGATATTTTGGGCCATATGTGATAAATGGGCCATATGTGTTATTTGATAAATTGGCCAAGTGTGATATAAGATGAAATGGGCCAAATTGTGAAATAGGCCAAAATGTGATATAGGCCAGATTGCAATAATTTTTATAATGGGCCTTATGTTGGAATAATTATATGAATGAATTATTATGCATGTTGTATACATGATTGCATGGGTTGGGATATTTGACGAAGAGAAGTTCTGGTAGCTTTGCTACAAAATTCTGATGGCTTCGTGCCCAGTTTAATATATGGCTTAATTGCCCAGTTAATATATGGCTTAATTGCCTAGTTTGCTATATGGCTTCGTGCCCAGTTTAATATATGGCTAAATGCCCAGTTTGGTGTGTTGGCGGGGTGGGTGACTAAAGCTCCCCACAGGTGTGCTGGTTGGTACGGGTGGTGTGTAGCGGATGGAAATTTAGGTTTGGTTTGGGAATTGCATATTACATGCATTCTACACTTGTTAAATTGTTATATTTGAAATGGTCTTTGGCCCAATAAATGTTTAATTGAATTTTGGCCCAGTGAAAATGGTAAGTGAATTACACACTGAGTTCTAAGTAACTCACCCCTGTTTTCTTTACCCTCCTCAGGTAATAATCAGTGATGGAGGCTTGGGCCGGGGACGACTCAGTGGAGGCCATACTACGAATTATGGGTTATTTAAATTTCGGATTTCTTTTTAAGTACTATTTATTATTATTGCTATTATGTAATAAGGCCTCTGGTTAAATTTTTATGGATGTTTTACTTGTGGATGAATTTTATAATACGCTTTAAATACTTAAGTGGGGTTTCTTTTCAAAAAAATAGAAATAAATGTTTTCTTAAAATAAACATGCATAAAGGGTTTTCATTCTTAAATATTTTAACTCGCAAAATTGTCTGTTAACAACGTTCTTCCAAAATTTTGTTTTCAAAATTATTTTCGAACTCTATTAATTTTTCTCGAAATATTATTCTAATTTCTTTTAAGTTTCAATTTATAAATTCTTACTTAAATTGTTTGATTTATCAATCAACCTTAGTTTTCAATAAACTTCAAGTCAAGATATTTTGAAAATCTGATTTCTTAAAATCTTTAAAAAGACTAGATGTATATTCCTTTCCATGTGACATGTCGAATTTGGTCTTAATGCATAGACCGAGTTTGGGGTGTTACATTTTATGGTATCAGAGCCAGTTTCAAAACTCGGCTGTGGTTTGGGTTCAACAATGATTTTCGTTTAAAACTATTTTGAATTTATAGAATACATGTTTTTAAAGGTAGTATGGCACCACGAGCATCCGGCACCAAGTCAAGTAAGTATTCGTATACTGAATGATTATTATTGTGATATAGGAACACTCTAGAACTTCTAGTTTTAGGTGTTGAAACTGTAGAGATTGAGACTATAGGATGTGATTGCGAAAACAACTCTATCTATTCTCATAAAATATCGTTAATAAACACTGAAATAGTATTTTGATTCATAAAACTTGTAATCAGATTAAACCAAAATAGTCAAGATGAGCGCTAGAGGACGTGGACGTGGTAGACGTGGCCGTGGTAGAGGCTGAGATGCTAGAGTTGCGTCTGAAGCGTCGGGACATGTACCAGAAATGGACGCACCAACATCACCCAAGATTGAGACTGGATCACATGACCATACGAGAGAGGGCATTGCCTTAACCCAAGCAATGTTGCGAGTCTTGAAAAGGGTTGCTGGAGCTAGAACTGGGCCAGCAGCTCGTGGATCAATATCGGAACGACTTAGATCGAGTGGTGCGGAGGTTTTTAGGGGTATCTCGGGAGTAGCCCCAAATGTAGCGAAGTATTGGCTCGAGGCTGTGGAGCGGGTCATGGATGATTTGGAGTGCACCACCGAGCAGAAACTGAGAGAAGCTGTGTCCTTGTTGAGGGACGAGGCGTATCAATGGTGGCTTACTGTTCGAGAAGGCACTCAGGCTGAACATGTTACTTGGGATTTCTTCAAAACTGCATTCCAAGGAAAGTATGTCGGGGCAAGTTATGTGGATGCCCAGAGGAAGGAATTCCTGAATCTGGTTTAAGGAAATAAGACGGTGGCAGCTTACGAGGCAGAATTTCTACGTTTGAGCCGTTACACTCAGACAATAGTGCCAACTAATTATGAGCGCTGTGTACGCTTTGAGGATGGGCTGAATGATGAGTTGCGGGTTCTGATAGCCCCGTAACAAGAAAGGACTTTTGCCACGCTTGTGGAGAAAGCCAAGATAGCCGGAGAGGCTAAGAACTCAGAACATTAGAACGGGAAAGAGTTAGAGGAAAGAGGGACTTTAAGTACTCGGGTTCTGCTAAAAGGTTCCAAAAGAGGCCTCGGAATGATGAGCCAGCTCAAGCTAGAGCACCTGCGGCTACCAACCAGATCCAACAATGTGCTGCCTGTGGAAGAAGACACCCCGGGGAATGTTGAAAGAGAATCGGTGGTTGTTTTAAATATGGTTCTAAGGACCACCAATTTAAGAATTGCCCTCAACGAATTGCTTCGACTCAAGAAGCTCGTAACCCTGATGCACAGCCAACTAGAGGCGCTCAGCAGCCACCGAGGGGTCGTGGACCAGGTCGTGGTGGTAATGGCGTTGGACGAGGTCAAGGTGCACCGGGTTGAGGTAATGGCTTCAGAGGTAACGCGAAGGCAAGACAACCGGGGTTAGTCTATGCGGTCAGGCGTCAGGAGGATGGCGAAGCACCTGATGTGATAACTGCACGTTCTTCATCTTTGAGGTACTGCATAGCCTTTGATAGATATCGGGTCTACCCACTCGTATGTTGCTAGTGCCATATCTGGAAATCTGAATATTAGATCTGAGATTACCGATAGAGTGATGACGGTAATTAGTCCTTTAGGACAGTCTGTGGTCGTGAATAAATTACGTGCCTTTAGAAATTTAAAGAGAAATATTTTTGGCAGATTTGATGGAACTGCCTTTCGGCGAGTTTGATCTTATTTTGGGCATGGATTGGTTGGTGAAGCACCGGGCGCACTTAGATTGTGCTGCAAAGCGAATGTCGATCAGGACTTTAGGAGATAAGGAAGTTGTGATGATAGGCGAGCGGAGAAATTATTTAGCAAATGTGGTATCTGCTTTAAAGGCAGAAAAGTTGGTGCGAAAAGGGTATGGAGCGTTCCTAGCCTTCATTAGTGCTTTGGATGCCAAGGAATTATTGGTTGAAGGTGTTAGAACGGTGAAAGAATTTCCAGATGTCTTTCCCGAGGAACTTCTGGGTTTACCTCCAGACCGGGAAGTAGAGTTTGGTATTGAGCTTTTGCCCGAAACGGCTCCGGTGTCTATTGCTCCTTATAGGATGGCGCCGAAGGAGTTAGCGGAGCTTAAGGCTCAAATTCAGGAGTTGTTGGATCGGGGATTCATTCGACCGAGTGTGTCACCATGGGGAGCACCGATCTTGTTCGTCAAGAAGAAGGATGGGTCGATGCGCATGTGCATCGATTATAGGCAGTTGAATAAGTTGATGATCAAGAATAGGTATCCATTGCCGAGAATCGATGACCTGTTTGATCAGTTGAGAGGAGCTTCAGTTTTCTCCAAGATTGATTTGAGATCGGGTTATCATCAACTCAAGGTTAAGGAGGAAGATATTCATAAGACGGCATTCTGAACTCGTTATGGACATTATGAGTTTTTGGTTATGCCGTTTGGGTTGACCAATGCACCAGCTGCATTTATGGACATGATGAACCGGGTCTTCCAACCCTACTTAGACCAGTTCGTGGTGGTGTTCATAGATGATATTTTAGTATACTCGAGGAATGAAGAAGAGCCTGACTCTCATCTGTGCATAGTACTGCAAATACTGCGAGAAAAGTAACTTTATGCCAAATTCAGTAAGTGTGAATTTTGGCTGAAGGAAGTGACCTTCTTGGGACATGTTGTGTCAGCCGAAGGAATCAGAGTTGATCCTCGGAAGGTAGAGGCTGTGTTAGATTGGAAACCACCAAAGTTAGTGGCTGATATTCAGAGTTTCTTAGGTTTGGCTGGCTATTATAGATGCTTTGTTGAGGGGTTTTTGTTGATTGCTACACCCCTAACTAAGCTATTGCGAAAGGGAGTACCGTTTGTGTGGACAGATAAACAACAAGAGAGTTTCGAGAAATTGAAGAAGATTTTGACTAAGCACTAAGATCGATTCACCGAGGTCGAAAAAGAGTTTATTGTTTATTGTGATGCATCACACACGGGTTTAGGATGTGTGTTGATGCAAGGTAGAAAGGTGGTGGCTTATGCATCCCGTCAGTTAAGGCCGCACGAAGTCAACTATCCTACTCATGACTTGCAGTTGGCTGCTGTGGTTTTTGCTTTAAAAATTTGGAGGCATTATCTCTATGGTGAGAAGTCGATCATTTATACGGACCATAAGAGTCTTAAGTACCTCCTTACCCAAAAGGAGTTGAACTTAAGACAACGGAGGTGGGTGGAGCTGTTAAAGGATTATGACTTCTCAATCGAGTATCATCCTGGAAAGGCTAACGTGGTGGCAGACGCGTGGAGTCGTAAGGTAATATCGGAGTTAAGAGTAATGTTTGCTCATCTCAGTTTGTATGAGGATGGCAGTCTACTAGCGGAACTTCAGGTGAAGCCTTTGTGGTTAGAACAGATCAAGGAGAAGCAGATATCAGATGAAAAGTTGGGTCCCTTAATTCAACAAGTTGAAAGTGGTGTAATAGGGGATTTTGGAATGAATAAGGATGGAGTCCTGTGTTTTCACGGAAGAGTATGTATGCCCATAGATTCGGATTTGAGACAAGTGATTCTGCGTGAGGCGCATAGTAGCCCTTATGCTATACACCCCGGAGGAAGTAAGATGTATCGAGACCTCCGTGAATGACAGAGTGGCCACGGTTAAAGCGAGAGGTTACCGATTTCGTGGGTAAGTGTTTGACTTGTCAACAAGTGAAGGCGAGAACATCAATTACCGTCGATTGCTTCAACCAAAGAAGAAGATTCCATTATGGAAATGGGAGCGGATAATGATGGACTTTGTTAGTGGGTTACCCTTAACACCTACTAAGAAAGATTCCGTCTGGGTAATAGTGGATCGATTGATTTAAGATCGCCCATTTTCTACCGGTTAAATGCGGATTACTCACTGCAGAAGTTGGCTAAGTTGTATGTATCAAAGATCGTGAGGTTGCATGGGGTACCAAAGTGTCTATTATATCGGACAGGGACCCTAGGTTTACATCACAGTTTTGGAAAGCTTTGCATGAGGCTTTGGGAACAAAGTTAAACTTTAGTACAGCTTTTCATCCTCAGTCAGATGGTCAGTCGGAAAGAGTAATTCAGATTTTGGAAGACATGTTAAGGGGTTGTGTTATTGACTTCAGAGGTAGTTGGGAAGATTTTTTACCATTGGTAGAGTTTGCGTATAATAAAAGTTATCAATCCAGTATCCAAATGGCACCTTATGAAGCATTATATGGTCTTAGGTGTCGTACCCCTACTTGTTGGACTGAATTGGGGGAATGACAGTTATTGGGTCTTGAATTGATATCAGAGACGGAAGAAAAAGTAAAGGTGATTCGAGCACGGTTAAAGGAAGCTTCGGATAGACAAAAGTCGTATGCGGACCTGAAGCGTAAGGATATTGAGTTTAAGGTGGGAGATCAGTTTTTTCTTAAGGTCTCACCGTGGAAGAAGATCTTCAGATTCGGAAAGAAAGGCAAGTTGAGCCCTAGGTTCATTGGACCGTATCGCGTGTCGAAGCGTGTAGGACCAGTGGCTTATCAGCTTGAATTACCTCCGGAGTTGAGTCAGATTCATATTGTTTTCCATGTCTCTATGTTGAGGCGTTATCGATCGGATCCGTCTCACATAGTACCGGTAGAGGAGGTTGAGTTAAGGCTTGACTTATCGTTCGAGGAAGAGCCAGTGAAAATTTTAGATCGAGATGTTAAGGTGCTAAGAAAGAAGTCAGTACCGTTGGTTAAAGTTCTATGGCGTAATCACAGAGCAGAGGAAGCTACATGGGAGCCTGAGGACATGATTCAACAGCAATACCCTCACCTCTTTTAACCAGGTAAATTTCAAGGACGAAATTTTCTTTAAGGGGGGTAGAATTGTAACATCCTAAAATTTGAATTTTTATATGTTGCATTATTTTGGTGCTCAGCTAGTTTATTTATCCTATGTGTGTGTTAAAATAGTCCTGAGAAGGTTCGGGATTTATTTGGAGTTGGTATAATTTTTGGAAATTAGTACTTTAACGAAATGGAACAAGTGACCTTAAAGCCTAAGGTAATTAAGTGGTAAAAAAATAGCATAATTTAATTAGTAGTAAAGAGGATATGCGCCACATGTATTGTCTTGAGAGGAAAGGTTCGAATCCCTTGGTATGCATTTTTAAGTAACTTAAAATTTTTGCACTCTCCTATTAAGTGTCGGCCAAGCTTTATTTTTGGTATGTTGGACTTTTAATTTTTATGGTAAGGTGGCTAAGAGAAAAGGCAAGTGTAAACTTAAGGAAGGGAATCATACGAATAAGGTATGTAGGGGGAACACAAGGCACTTTATAAGGAGTGTGTTTTGGAAAGTTTGGAATGGCCAAACTTTGACCTTGGTATCCATGTATTTGGACGGTTTTAGGGGCTAGGGGGGGATGGTCGAATTTTTGAAGAACTTTGGGTAAGGATAGGTGCTTGTTGGGCACATTTCTTTTTGGTCATTTTTGTTTTCTCTCAAAGCATTTTCTCTCCATCTTTTCTCTCCCTAGCCGAATGCACATTGAACATTTGTGAGAATCTTTTGTTTTTCTTCTTTTGGTCATTTCATTTTGACCATTTGGTCTTATTTTACCTAACCTCTCAAGTCATTTTCCTAGTGCCGAAAACACCAAAACTTGAAGGCCATTTTTCTTTTTCTTTTCTTCTCCATTGCCGAATGCTCTCTAGCATCAAACCTCTCTCTTTGCTCCTACTTCATCTTTGAAAACCAAACACAAACCTCTCATCCTCTATTTCTTTCTTTCTCTTTTCTTCATATTGCTCATTCTTACAAACATATTTTTCTCCCTTCTCTTTTCCTCCATGGCCGAATGTTGCTAACACCATTTTCTTCAATTTTTCTTCAGAGCCAGAATCTTCCTCTTCACATATATTTTCTTATCAATCATTCTTTCTACTCTCGCTTTGATCAATCGGTAAGAACCCTCTTCGATTCTCTATTTTCTTCTTTTTCTTTTGACGAATCTACATATTGGTTTGGGAGGGTCTTTTGACCGAAAATATCATCCTCTATCTTTCTCTCTTAGACAATCTTTTTCGTCTTTATAGTGAAATAGAGAAAGGCCAAAACTCGGAGTGTTCGTAATCATTGTGAATTGCTAGGATTCGGTCCAAAGTGTTAAGGTAAGGGTTTCTATCAAGGACTTCCATATTACTCGTTATTTCGTTAAAGATGAGGTTTACTAATCGATTTTATCTTAGGGACGCTATCGCTCGATTTTCATCCCTTGAACATAAAGATTTTGTGGTAAGATGAATTCGCCCTTAAAACCAATAGTCTTAATTTCTGAAATATTAGTTGGACTAATATTCTTTTGTCAATGGAGGCAAACAAGATAGGGTCAAAAAGGGTGGTGAATAGTGTTCGGAAGAGGGGCGGATTCACTATTCCCTCTAGTTTCAAGCGAAGGGCTATTTCGGTAATCTGAGATTTTCCACCGGGTTGTGGACCCTCATCCGGTGAAAATCAGTTATTTGAGGTTGTTCGTAGTTCTGAGCCATTAGCTGTTCGAGATTTTCCAACGGATTGTGAACCGTCAACCGGGGAGAACCGACAAATAGTAGTTGTTCGAGATTCCGAGGGTAAAAATCTAGACCGCTTACTTTAGCATAGATTTATTTTAAGTGTTAGTGTTCTAATCGAGCGTTATAACATATTTAGGTATCGACGATTAGGAAAGTGTAGTCCTCACCGTAATCAGGTGTGTAATCTCACACTGTATCTCTTGGGTTAGATGACTATACCGTAGTAAACATTGGATTAAAAATCGCAAAGTTGGTGAAATCGGGAAAATATTGTATAATTAACACTTTAATGTTAAGATCGTGAAATCAGTATTAAGAATATGGTAAATTACGAAATTGCCCTTAAAGGGGCTAAAACGATAAAATGTGATATTTTGGGTCATATGTGATATTTTGGGCTATATGTGATCAATGGGCCATATGTGTTATTTGATAAATTGGCCAAGTGTGATATAAGATGAAATGGGCCAAATTGTGAAATAGGCCAAAATGTGATATAGGCCAGATTGCAATAATTTTTATAATGGGCCTTATGTTGGAATAATTATATGAATGAATTATTATGCATGTTGTATACATGATTGCATGGGTTGGGATATTTGACGAAGAGAAGTTCTGGTAGCTTTGCTACAAAATTCTGATGGCTTTATGCCCAGTTTAATATATGGCTTAATTGCCCAGTTAATATATGGCTTAATTGCCCAGTTTGCTTATATGGCTTCGTGCCCACTTTAATATATGGCTAAATGCCCAGTTTGGTGTGTTGGCGGGGTGGGTGACTAAAGCTCCCCACAGGTGTGCTGGTTGGTACGGGTGGTGTGTAGCGGATGGAAATTTAGGTTTGGTTTGGGAATTGCATATTACATGCATTCTACACTTGTTAAATTGTTATATTTGAAATGGGCTTTGGCCCAATAAATGTTTAATTGAATTTTGGCCCAGTGAAAATGGTAAGTGAATTACACACTGAGTTCTAAGTAACTCACCCCTGTTTGCTTTACCTTCCTCAGGTAATAATCAGTGATGGAGGCTTGGGCCGGGGACGACTCAGTGGAGGCCATACTACGAATTATGGGTTATTTAAATTTTGGATTTCTTTTTAAGTACTATTTATTATTATTGCTATTATGTAATAAGGCCTCTGGTTAAATTTTTATGGATGTTTTACTTGTGGATGGATTTTATAATACGCTTTAAATACTTAAGTGGGGTTTCTTTTCAAAAAAAAAAAAGAAGAAATAAATGTTTTCTTAAAATAAACATGCATAAAGGGTTTTCATTCTTAAATATTTTAACTCGCAAAATTGTCTGTTAACAACGTTCTTCCAATATTTTGTTTTCAAAATTATTTTCGAACTCTATTAATTTTTCTCGAAATATTATTCTAATTTCTTTTAAGTTTCAATTTATAAATTCTCACGTCTTAAATTGTTTGATTTATCAATCAACCTTAGTTTTCAATAAACTTCAAGTCAAGATATTTTGAAAATCTGATTTCTTAAAATCTTTAAAAAGACTAGATGTATATTCCTTTCCGTGTGACATGTCGAATTTGGTCTTAATGCATAGACCGGGTTTGGGGTGTTACATCTGGGACCTGGCTTCGATATGAGATCGTGTAAGACCATATCTGGGTTATGGCGTCGATATCGATATAAGATTTCGTGTAAGACCATATCTGGGATATGGCATCGGCATCGATATGAGTTTCCATGTAAGACCGTATCTGGGATATGGCATTGGTGTTGATATGAGATTTCGTGTAAGACCATAGCGAGGCTATGGCATCGTGACGACATGTAAAGTAATAGCGGGGCTATGATGTTGTGATACGAGTAAGACCATAGTTGGACTATGGCAATCAAGTAAACGACGTACTCAAAACCAGTAAGACATTCTCTAGATTAATAAGAAATAGTAAGAGGAATTAGAGTTAAATGTTGAGTAAGTGAAGTCACAGTTCGAATGTATGAGTAATAGAAACGATTGTAGCATGATAAACGTGAACTCTCACTTGGGGAGAGTTGTATGACTATGATGATGTTTCATTGATGATGAATATTAAATCATATGTATGTAGTCATGCAAGAGTTAGGCTAAGGGACTCTATAATCTCACCCCCTTACCACCGTTGAATTATAATGAGATGTTATGAGAGTTAAGTTGAGTAAGATTGCAATTGATTAATGCAATAATTATGCTAGCATAATTAAGAATGCTTTTCATCACAGTGATACATGATACTCTACTAAATAGAGTAATTGTTGCTGAACATGAGGTTAAAGTCCTAGAGAACTATCATGAAGAGGCTATCATTGAGATATGATATAGATGAGTCTAGAGGTAGAAATGAGAATGGTACTAAAGTCATGTGAAAGAGTGAAAACATGTACTCGTGAATGAATCACGAAGAGACGATTACAATATATGACACGGAACGTGTTATATAAGTGCAAGTATGAGTAAATTGGCTAGGAGCCTATGGTTTGTGCATGGTTAGTTAATGCCATGGATGGAGTTATAATGATCTCCTTTAGTATTATGTACTAATACATGTTTCCTTCGTGGATGATGTGGTCGTTCTTTTCATGAAATTGTGATTGTGTGAGAACGTTAATCGATTTAAAAAGTAGACTAAACGGTTGTCGATTTAGTTAATTGAAATAGACATTTCCTCTATCTCCTTGTAACCTTAATTGGGTACCTTGAGGAGGAAGTTGGTGATGATTCGTGTATAAGAGGTGAAATCACAAGTTTCACGTTGTGTGATGGGTTTTCGGGTAAGCCAAATAGAGTTAACGAATTCGATCGAGATGTCCCTGCTATCGTGAGATATGACGATAGTAAAGGTTCTAGATTAGCATAGCAAGAGAAACTCAGATGAGAGTGTGCTTAAAATAGGTTCTCAGTATGGAGAAAAGAGTAGATTAATGTATTGAGATATGATTCAAGTTCTGTGTATATTCACGCATGAATTAGTAAAGAGAATAAAAATTCTGTGTGTACGTGAGTAGGGAGCATGATACAAAGATATGCTCACTGAAATGTTCAAACCGTAATGGTTGAGTTGAAAGCTATAGAAAGAACTGTTTATTTGAAAGTTCTAGTAATCGAGATCACCAATCGAGAGAAAGAGTTGATGTGTTGGTGATCCAGAGACAATCACTTTTGTGTCTGTGTTGTGAGTTAGATATTATGTATTGATCCATGGGAAGATCGATGTGTATTTTCGAAATTTTAATAAGTGAGGGTATAGTTATTGTGATACTACTCAGATAGTAGACATAGTACAGATGTCTGAATGAAAGATCCATGTTTAGTAATGTGAGTTAGTTACTCGGTTGGCTCTAGTTGGTAATATCCTAGTTTCAAAGAGGTTAATGACTATAGTGAGTCTTCCTTTCGTAATGTAGTGTTGAAATGTTATAATAAATGGCATTTTAAATAAGTTATCCATGTTGGATAAGATTTCATTGTTGATGCTTCCCGAGATAGAAAGTGAATGATGTTGAATCCAGAACTTATACAAGAGTTTTGGTATGAGATTTAGTAGTAGCATATCTACTAATGCAAAAGTAAGGAAATGCAGTTATGTGCATAAATGTTTTGACATAGAGTACATTTCACAATATGATCGAGTTATGGTCAAAAGTAGTTGGCCACTAAAAGCTGAGTTTCCAAAGCACACAAGACAAGACTACTACAGTTGGTAAATGCTTTAAGAGTGAGGTAAAACCTTATAGATTTCAAATTTGATGTGACAAAATTTCCAAGAAAGGGAAATGTCATTCGAATTGTAGTAAATCAACCAGTAAATATTCGAATGATCATTTGGACATGTGCAGAGTTCCAAATTGGTAGATTACCGAGTATATGCCCAAAGGAAGAATAACCTAGGTCTCAAGTTACGTTTCAACCTTATGTATCACAGCTTAAGAGTTATTGGCAAGAGAAACTTGAGGATAAGTGGATTCACGATTTTGAAGAGTAGATGGAAACATTTTAAGAATGTTGGTAGCAAATCCTCCTGATAAGATTTTCGGGGACGAAAATCCCTAAGGGGGGAGAATTGTAACAGCCCGATTTAGGGGCTAGTCAGAACAGTGATCTCAGAATCACTAATTCGAGGTAAGAGAAAATTATTTGCATGATATTTTATGTGTTATAATATGTTTATAAAGAGGCATGAGAATTTTGGTGCTTTAATTTTAGAGATTGAGGGCTTAATTGCGAAAAAGGACTAAATCGCATAAAGTGTGAAAGTTCTATTTAAATTGCTAGAGGTGCCAATTAGCTAAGGATTATAAATTGGAGGTCCTTAAAGTGATATTAGGCCATTAAATTAGTGATGGCCAGCCACATAGGAAGCTAGGGGGACAAAGGCATTAAATGATGGTCAAAAGTTGGTGATATTAGTTGATAAATGAAAAAAATAAGACGAAATAAGCCAAGGCTATCATCTTTTCACTTTGCCTTCTTGTCCACCGAAAATATCAGCAAGCTTAAGGGTTTAAAAGCTTGAAAATTTCAGCTACATCTCATCCTTACAAGTAAGTCAATTCGATGTTTATTTTTGATGATTTTTGCATATTTGGAGCCCTCAAAGCTTAAGCTAGCTAATGAGAGGACTAGTTTGCAATATGGTTGAAAGTATAGGGACTTACCATGATAGATTTTATGTTGTTTGAAGAGTTTTTATGGAAGAAAATGAATGATAGGGAGATGAGAAACAACTTTTGTGAAAGGTGTTGTTATGAAAACACCTAATTAGGACTAATTTGTAAATGTTGCAAATTGGTAATAAGTGCATGAAATAGTTGAAATTTTGAGTTGCTATAGAAGAGAATATGATTCAGCTAGGCTTTATTAGTAAAGAAGATGGATGAAAATTTATTTACGAGCCTAGGGGCAAAATCGTAATTTTGCCAAAGTGTAGGGGCAAAATAGTCATTTTTGCATAAAGTGTATATTATGGTGTATTATGATTTATAAATGATTAAATCAGTAAATTTCATTTTTCTAGATCAAACAAAATGAGTTTCGGACCTAGAACGGATGAAAAGAGAAATATGGGCAAAAAGGTCCCTTTTGGCCCTTTCGACATCGAGGTAAGTTCATGTGCAAATGTTGCAATTACGTATGAGTTAATTTAATGTTCCAATGTTGTATGGAATGTATATTTACTCTATGAATGTATGAAATATCTTTGATGAGAGGTCAAAAGAATTGAATCTAAGAGTAATGGGAAATGTATGTAGAATGAGATGATGATAGTTAAGGCCTCGTGTAAGACCATATTGGAATATGGCCTCGATGTAAGAATTTGTATAAGACCATGTCAGGGACATGGCATCGACATTTTAATACAAGTAAGACCCTATTGGGGTATAAATTCTATGTGACATTATGAGTATGAGACTCAAGAGAGTTATTTAATAACTTGAGTGATTCAACGTATATGTTGAAAGAAAGAAAGTATGTGGTTGTACCACGAAAAGCACAAGTGTGTGTTAGAATTGAATTGATATGGATTCAGTATATGATGAACCCTTAGTGGGGTATGTGTATTCAATACACCTTAGTTGCATGAGATAGATTTATTAATGTATTGTGTGAATGCAAACGAGTATCATAGAAAGTTAAGTAAGAATAGAAGTATGTGAGGATGTTCTCGGATGAACATTTGAAATAGAGATATACATGTGGATTATTATCCATGAATGTAAAATAACGGTGAGCTAAGTGCGAAATCACCATAAGTATAAATGATTGGTGGGCTGTGTGCGATACCACCCTATTAGATATTCAATGGTGGGCTAAGTACGAAACCACCAAGAGATTAATAGTATGAGTATCTAATTAAAAATACTTGACGAGTTGTTTTATATGATAATGTGGTGATCAGTGCAGGAATATGTACTAATTAAATGAGCAATTGACTTGTGGCGTGGTAAGAATGTGGTAAGAGATAGAATGAGTAAGCTTCACGAATGGTTGAGTAAGTTACCATGAGTTTATGAGAGACACTCTTCATGATACTCTGTAATTATCTATATTCAATGAATATCAATATGACACATTATGCAGATGAGCTTACTAAGCATTATTGCTTACTCCTTTACTTTTCTCATCCCTTATAGGTTATTTTAACTAGCTTGGGTTGGAGGCCGCCGGAGATGTTTTCACACTATCGAGCAGACCCTTGGTATGAGGTATCAAATCCTTATGAGTCATGGCATGTATAGGGATTCTTTTAAAGTTGATTAAGTTCTAACCAATGTAGCCAAATTGTATTGGCCTAAGAGAATCTAGAGTTGGTTGTATTTATATTGGGAGTAGTTCTCCCTAGTGTATGGGATAAAGACTTTATCTCTTTAATGATTAAATGTGTTAATTCATGTGTTTTAATCGATGATTTGAGAATGTTTTGAAGTAGTATATGAATGTATGCAAACGGGAGTGGTAAAAGGCTTGGTAAGATAGCCTCTAAGTGCCCACACGGATAGACACACGGGCGCGTGTGTCTAGGCCGTGTGTCTCCTACACCTTAGTATCTTAAGTCGACATTAGACCATGGGCTGGTCACACGGCCGTTTTTTCAGGCCGTGTGATACACACGGTTGGCACATGGGCGTGTGCCAAGGCCGTGTGAAGTCTGCACTTGACACTTAGAAATTCAATTGTCACATCGGGCCGACACACACGCGTGTGTGTGCACGCACCGCGTGGATAAGTCGAATGCCAAGGTTTGGAACACGGGCCGGGCCCACGACGTGTCCGCACCGTGTGGATTTTGCCAAGATCCTCCACGGGTGAAAGACACGGGCATGTTTTAGGGTACACTGGCGTGTCCCAAGTCACACCTGACGTGTGACCCTCGCTTTGAGAGAAAGTTTCGGATGAGTTCCGAAAGTTTTGGGACGTAAGTTTGAGGCCTCGTAGGCCCATGAAATGTCTGATTTGACTAAGAAAGAGAAGTTTTTAATTCGGAACGAAATTTTATAGCCCGTAAGTACATGTTTAAGAAAGTTCAAGCATAGTAATGTCTCGTATCCGGTCTTAGCCTCGGACTCGGGTATGGGGTGTTACAAGGATGCACTTACTATCAAGCTTGGAAGTTGAAGAAACCCTAGCTATGGTGTTCTTGAGAATTTCGGCTAAGGTAGATGAAGATGGACAAGATTTTTTACTTATTTTCCCTTTTAATTCTTTTATTAACCAAATGACCAAAATGCCCTTTTCACTAAACTTTCAAATTTTACCTACTCATGCCCATTTTTGTCCATAAAAATAGAAATTGGGCAAATTGCTATTTAGGGACCTCTAATTAATAATCCAAAGCTATTTCATACTTAAAGCTTCTAGAATCTCATATTTTGCAACTTTTGCAATTTAGTCTAAAAAGTCTAATTGGACACTTATTCACAAAATTTCTTCATGAAACTTTCACACAATCATGCAAACTTGTCATGGACCTAAAAAAAAATCATAAAACAAATATTTCTACTTTGGATTTGTGGTCTCGAAACCACTATTCTAACTAGACCCAAAATTGGGATGTTACAAACCCTTGTATATATTTTGTTCACACTTAAATATTTGTATATGAAATTAATGAAACTGCGAATCTAAAATCATGGATAGTATAAAAATGACACTTATGCGACTATTGGGATGAAGCTATGTTAGGATTGATAGTGTACTTGAGTTATTGAATTTGATGGTATAAGTGTTGGATATGAGGCTTGGTGATTCTAAATTCGTGAAGGAATGAGTATTAAGTTCTGTAATAAGTAGTCTGGTCGAATGTGAATTCTCTTATATGGGCTCTTGTGAATCTTTCGGATAAGTTGTTTATAATCTAAGTTTCGAAAATAATGAATGAGTGCATAAATGATTGTTGAAGATAATAGGAACATTTGATAAAGAATCTAATGAGTCTAGTTTATGATGAATTGTGCATGTGTTGTGACATTTAATCATGACTATATATATGTTCGTTTGGAATGTATACTGTGAAATGTGGCCTTGTTGATATGGTTGAAATATGTATTGCGTAACAGCCTTCTTCAGCAGTGTCAGAAATAGTGGTTTTGGGACCACCATTTCGACAAGTGATTCGGTTTTTTATTATTTATTTAATTTTTATAGAGTTATTATAGGGTCGTATTAAAATTTGGTTAAGAAATTTTAACGTTTAGATAGTTAATTAAGTAAAAAGGGCTAAATTATAAAAGCTGCAAAAGTTAATTTCCATTAGTTAAAGGTGTCAAATGACTATATAATTTTAAGTTGATGGATTTTAAATGGTAATTAGACAACATATATAGCTAATGGACGGTTATGACTATTGTTTGGTTAATTATTAACGTTTATATTACGGGTAAAATAGTAAATAAGTAAGTAAATTAAACATAAACAAAAATAATTGGTGATAATCTTCCTCATTCACCCATCTATCACCTAAAACACAATTGGAATAAGCTTGGGAGAGTTCGGTTCATGTCCTAGCTTGCATGTAAGTGTTTTCGGTTGCCGTTTTTATGTTTTTAAAGTTGTTTTAGCTTAATCTAGCTAACCTGGGGGCTAATCATAAAAATGTTAAACATTTTAGATTATGTCATTGATGAATTGAAGGTTTTTGTGAATTTTTATGGTAGATTATTAAGTTTGGTTAAGAAATAGGATTATTTTGTAAAGTAGTTTTTAGTAATTTTAATGTTTAGGGATTGAATCGTTAAAATGGTGAAACTGTATGAAATTCTTGTCAAAAATTAATATAGGTGAGCTGAATAGGGACTATATAGAAATCTTCTAGCTTTTATTTTGATTAAATGTGAATAATTCATAAGTTTTGGGTTTAGGGACTAAATTGCATAAAGAGTAAAATGTTGGGGGTAATTTTGTAATTTTATATTAAAAGGGGTTATAAGCTTAATTTTAATTATTTAAGATATTTTAATTGAATAATTTAATGAAAATTTATTATTTAGATCAAGAAACAAATCAATCGGACTTGAATTGTGAAAAAGCTAAAGTAACAAAATAGTCGTCGGCCTTGTTTTTGCAATTTTTTTGTCTAGGTAAGTTTGTAAATTGGTTAAATTAACTAGTTTTTGTTTTGGTACTTTAATATATATTTATATATTTGAAGATCGAGTGCATTAGCTTGAAAAACGAATAAAACCATAGTTGAAAGACACTATGACACTATATCGGAAATGAATAGGACCATAGTTGAAAGACACTATGGCAACATGACAGAAATGAATAAGACCATAGTTGAAAGGCACTATGGCATCATGTCGAAAATAAATAAGACCGTGGCTGAAAGAAATTATGGCATCCTTGAACAATTATTTATCAGGTAATATGTATCAGACGATAAATGTGTTATATAATATGAACATGAGATGGATGTTTTGAATTGCATAGGTTATTGATGAATGTTAAATGATATGGTGTGAGTACAAGTTTTATATATATATGAACTTATTAAATTGTGAGATTTATGGTGTGTATAGGAATTGAATGAATTCATGAGCTATTGAATGAATTTTATACATGAATTGTTAGTTGAATTCTATTTGGTAAGTTTACGTTTATGATTTATACAAATTTACTAAGCACTAGTTGCTTGTGTTAGTTGTTTTCTTTTTCTATAGATCAATGGAAATATCGATCGGTTGGAATCAAGTTGGAGCACACATACTATCTGCCCTTCATCTTGGTAGAAGTTTTGGTCACTTTTGAGTTGGTCATAAATGGCATGTACTAGGGGTTTTTGGGTCCTTTTGCTTTAATGATGTTGTTTAAATTTGGTTTAAGCATACTTGTGTATATATCTTTGTTTTGAATTGTATGTGTTCTTTTATAAGTGCCTTTAGTTGTGTGGTTATTGCTTCTTGAAAGAGGTTGAAATATGGTAAATCTCATGTAAATGGAATAGATAAAATGGCATGTTTGATATGTATAAAAGGTAAGAGTTTTGATCTTTGAATGTGATTTTAGTTTGGTATATAAAATGTAGTGCCAATGAGGGCACATTGGTTAGGCACTTAGGTTGAATATTGTGTATGTTTTAAGTTTGTTTGAGTGTGTTTTGAAGGCATGTTAATGGCTGATTCTGGTTTGGCTTGGAATCTAAGGAATTGGTATGGTTTTGCCTTCTTTTGGAAGCTATTTTAGGTGCACATGGCCTGAGACACGGGCTGTCACATGGTCGTGTGCCACACACGGTCATACCAAACAATCGTGTGGACTATTAAATTTTGGTGCAGGTTTGATCCACACGGTCACTAGTTGTTACACGGCCTGAAGATACGATCATGTGATTTTATTTTGAATCAAGCACGGTTTGCGACACGGTTGTGTGACCCTATTTTTGAACTGTACACGGTTTGGCCACACGACCTGGGCTATGTCACACGGCCATGTGACCTCTGTTTTCAAGTTTTTCTACATTTTCTGTTTTGTTTCAAATAAGTACTTGTTTATTCCTGAATTGATTTTTAGGTTACGTAAACTCGATATAAGGCTCGTAATTGTATATATACTATGAATTATGATTGGTTTTGAATATTTGGTAATTAATATAATAATTGAATGATTTATGTTGTCATATGATTCGATATGTATCGTAATACTCTATAACCCTAATCCGGTAACGGAGACGGATTAGGGGTGTTACATATTGAACTATAGTTTGGCTAAAGAAATGAGCTAGTTAACCTTGATGTGAGTTTTTACTATGAATTTTGCATGTGAATTATGTATATCGATGATTAAATAATAACAAAACTTGAGTATTGATTAGACGAGTAAAACATAAGGGAGTTGTGCAAGAGTAAAGTTATTATGGGCAGAATTACATGAATGAAAAGTAGAATGATGAGTATGCAGGTAAGGTCTGATTAAGAAAATGGTATAAATTAAGCTTGTAATTTGATGAAAGGTTAGGCGAGCCTGAGTGCATGGGTATTTGTGATGATGAATTATATCTATGAATGTATGAATGTTTGTTGAGTATAATATGTGTTTCTGACATTGAATTTAATAAGTTTAGGTATGCAACAATTGTTGTATAAGTATTAAAATGTTGAAGTATGGTTGTAACAATATGTCTAGAATGAATGATGTGAGATGTGTGTTGTGTTGATTGTTTGTTAGTAATCTAAGATGATTGTGCTAGTTTGTTTCAGTGTATGAAGTGAAATCTAGTTAGAAATCGAGCTCCAACATTTTTTACAGACTCGAAGATACATTGACAAAGATTTAGCCTAGACTGGTAATTTGTTGTCATTTTAAAGGTTTAGCCTAGACTGCTAACCTTACATGTATGGTACCCTCTGAAAAGGAATTATGAATGATGATTACCTAATGGGGTTCTATACGTGTCCCAGGACAATGATGGGCAAACCTTACAAAATGTGTGTCTAGGAAAATTCATATCGTAAACACGCCAGAAAAAGGAATGCCTTTGTGGCAATATATGAAAGGAATGCCTTCGTGGAAATGTATTAAAGGAATGCCTTGACGGCGTACTCTATATGATGGCCCGTGTAGTGGGTCTAGTGTAGCTTTTGTGGCGTATTCTGCTAAGACTTTCTAGTTGTTTTGTAATAATTACTGATAGGAGAAGGTTATGATATGTCCAAGGTTAGGGGTTGAATAAGATCCATGATATAATTGAATAAGCCTAAAAGGGGATTTCTTGAAAAGAAAAGTGTATTTGTATGTTAATAAGGACATCCGCCATGGTAATCTGCTAGTGTTGAATATGAATGTGTTCGTAGCTATGTGGGACCTAAGAAGTTGTTAATGCGAGTTCTTCTGTGTTAAGTAATGGTTGAATCAATTTTATCTGGAATCTACCACCTCTGAGTTGTATAATGACTTCTACTGAATTCATATGCAATTTGAGTTTTGGTTATCCCTGAGTATTTGGAGTCTTAAAATAAAGTGGTGTGAAATTTATCCGAATGATCTATGTAGTACATCATCAATATGGGTTTGTGTCGTATTGAACCAAGGTATGATTTGATCAGTAGTTTTACAATATCATTTTTGCGTAAGTATTTGCCAATATGTGAGTATTCGCCCGCAATGAATGTCAATGAGCAACTATTTGAAATAGGAATATGAGTTAAGACATTGATAGTTTGAAGGGTTTTTTTGAAGGAGTGTTCTGTTAAGAAAGAATTATGGAACGAAAGATTTATGAAACAATTGAAGGGATTTCCTCAATTTACTAAATATGAAAGATTAAGTGTAACAAGGGTTTGATGACTGGCATATATAAGAGTGATAAAACTGTAGTTGTAACAGCCCGATTTTTGCTAAATCAGAACAGTAGTTTCAGAACCACAAATCTGATGTCAGAAAATTATTTTAATATTATTTTATGTTCTTACTGCATGACAGCATGTATGTATGAAAATTTCGTGAGCTAATTTTATCGTTTAATTGCTCAATTTGAGAAAAAGGACTTAATCGCGTAAAATGCAAAAGTTGCATTCTACTTGTTAAAGGTGTCAAATAGCTCTGGCTTTTAAATATGATGGCCTTAAATGGTAAGTAGACCATTTTAAATGTTAGTGGACTTTTATGGACATTATTTAAGTGATTTTAAATGCTATAAGTCAAGGTTAATTTTGGTATTTGTTAAATAATGTTAATATTAGTAAAACAAAATGAAATTTTTGTTCATATCATCATCTTTCCAATCGAAAATTAGAAGGGAGAACACCATTTTTAGGGTTTTGAAGGTTCGACCATTGTTCTTGCTATTTATCAAGAAAAGAAGAATCTGGAATTAGATCGGGGAAAGGCAAGATTATCGAGTAATTGACTCATTTCGCCGTTTCCGTATTAGAGGTAAGTTCGTATGTGATGATTTCTTATTAAATGTATGTTAAATGCTTTGATATTGCCTAAACTATGATTATGAGATTTTTATTAATGTATGAATTGTCAATACAATTCTACGGATATATTCGAAGATGGAATCGACAAGCTAAAAGTCCCGGTTGAACCTTAGGAATAGATTTTGGATACTGATGATAATAAAATGATATATCGATTTAGCTTCGGGCCATGCATATCAGATGTGTTGGCTTCGAGACACGATATCGGCACTAAGGGTGTGAGTGATACCTTGATTTGGCTATGGCCATGGTATAGGTATTTCGGAAAGGAGTGATACCTTGATTTGGCTACGGGCCATGGTATAGGTACTTCGGGATAAGTTACCTTGATTTGGCTTCGGGCCATGCTATAGTTACTTATCGATTGAGATTCTTGAGTATCCGACTTCTATTCCGAATGGTTCAACGGGTAAATGAATGATGTGGTTGAGAAAGAGGTTAGTACGAGGCGATACAGGTACGTACAGAACCTATTCGAGTATTAAATAGAGAAAGTTCGATGAGATGGTATTTGATCATGTTTTGAGACATGAGAAAGGTTTGTAGTTAATGTGTATATGGTGATGTTGTGTATAATTGGTTGATTTGTATTTATATGATGAATTAATTTATTCACATATGAGCTTACTAAGCTATGAAGCTTACTTTGTGTTATTTTTCTATGTTTTATAGTGAATCAAGGCTAGCTCGGATTCGGGAGTCATCGAGAGCATCATCGCACTATCAGACATCTGTTTGGTACTTTTTAGTTGTGTATATATATGGTATATGGCATGTATAGGCTAGGTGTGGTATTTTGATTGTGTTTATAGCCATGAGAGTTGGCTTGTAAATGATGTTAATATGGTTGTGTGTTTAGCTATTAGAAATGACTTGTAAATGTATATGATTTGGTTGTATATATAGCCATGAGTGATGGCTAATTTTGGCATGTTTAGAATGAAAATGGTGATGGTTATATAGTTGCAAATGGTTAAATTGATTTATGGAGTTTAATGCTTGAGAAATGCTTTTGTGAAGTATTATTTTAGAAGTTGAGTTGATAAGTATTTGAATAGGTATTTGGCATTGAATTGAGTATTGAATTTGGTTGAAATGGATATAGTATGAATTGTGCTTTTGGTTGATGATTTTGGCTGCTTATTGGTTGATGAAATGGTACCATTTTGGTTGTTTAGGTGAGCATAGTAAGGGTGGCAAATTGGCCTTGCAAATGGCCTATTTTTGTCTACACGGGCAAAGACACGGGCGTGTGTCTCAGCCGTGTGCGACAAATGGTCATACTACACGACCGTGTGTCCCTTGGTGTTGAAATCAAAATAAAGTCAGTATGCTTCACACGGTCTCACACACGGGCGTGTGACCGACCGTGTGGCACAAGTCAGTATACCCTAAATGGCACACAGCCTAGCACACGAGCGTGTGACTTGGCTGTGTTGCATAAGTCAGTATACCCTACAGGTTTGGCACGGCCTAGTACACGGCCTGGTACACGAGCGTGTGAGGCCAATTCGAAGGGCATACGGGCTAGACACACGGGCATGTCGTTGGCCGTGTGACCCAAGTCAGTATGTATGCCCTGTTTCCACACGCCTGTGACACAGGCGTGTCTAAAGCCGTGTGAGGCACACGGCCTGTTCACACAGGCGTGTGACCCCTGAATGATTGAAAATTTTTTAAGTTTTTCAAGAATTCGTTGTGTTACCAGTTTAGTCCCGAACCACTTCTAAAGTTTGTTTAAGGCCTCGTAGGCCCTTATAAGGGACAATGTGATTGTATTAAACAATTTATGATAATGATTGCTCTATGTTTGACAAATGTATGTTATAGGTTATGAATTGATTGGTAATACCTTGTAACCCTATTCTGATGGTGAATATGGGTGAGGGGTGTTACATTTATTGGTATCAGAGCTACGGTTTAGTCGATTCTAGGACTAACGTAACATGTGTGAATGTCTAGCTATACATGCCATATATACCCTGCGATAGTGTGATGATTCCTGACAGCTTAAATTGTGTTTTCGTATAGTAATGGATCCCGAACGAACTGTAGCCGATGGTGTAGAGAGTAATGCGCCCACTCCCGCTCAAGGGGCAGTGCCATCAGATTCTAGGCCTGTATCGAGTAGCCACGAGGGAGAGGCTAAACAAGCCTTTTTCCAAATGATGAACGAGTGGTTCACGGAGTTCGTTCGAACGAATCCGACTGCTCAACAACCTCCACCCCCACCTATTCCTCAACAAATCCCTATTGTTCCTCAAGTTGTAGATCTGATACGGTTGAATAAGCTGCCAGTAGATAAGATACGTAAGCATGGGGCTGAAGAGTTTCGGGCTACTATTGATGATGATGCTGAGAGAGCTGAGTTTTGGCTCGAAAATACGATTCGGGTATTCGATGAATTGTCTTGTACTCCTAATGAATGTATTAAATGTGTTGTATCTTTGCTGAGAGATACTTCTTATCAATGATGGAACACGTTGATATCTGTGGTTCCGAAAGAATGGGTTACCTGGGAATTCTTTCAGACGGAGTTCCAAACGAAATATATAAGTCAGCGATTCCTTGATCAAAAGCATAAAGAGTTTCTGAAATTAAAACAGGGCCGCATGACTGTCATTGAGTATGAAAGAGAATTCGTACGGTTAAGCAAGTATGCTCAAGAGTATGTGTCTACTGAGGAGATTATGTGTAAACGATTCGTTGACAGGTTGAACGAAGATATAAAACTACTAGTCGGAATTTTAGAGTTGAAAGAATTTGTTGTTTTGGTTGAAAGGGCTTGTAAAGCCGAGGATCTTAGCAAAGAAAAGAGAAAAGTAGATTTAGAAGCTAGAGACTCGAGAAAAAGATTAATGAATAAGCCATATCAATCTTCATCAAAGAAATCTAGAGATTCGTATGCTTGTCCAAATACTTCAAATGAATATTCGAGTAGAGATCGTAGAAAACAATACGCCGGTTCTAAAGCTCAAGCTACATCAGTGTCGAGTGTTGGCAATGTGCAAGACAACAAACCCGAATGTCAGCAGTGTGTGAGATGACATTTCAGAGAATGCTGGAATAAAAATGATAAAGCTAGTTACAAATGTTGTTCGTTAGATCATTTCATCTGAGATTGCCCTGAGCTGGATGAGAAAAGTAAAGTTCAGAATATGAGACCAAGTAATACGTCGACTAGAGGAAGACCACCAAGAAATACTGGGAATGTGAGTGGTAGTCGAGGGGTGACAAGAGACTCTACTGTGAGATTTGAGGCCAGAGCACCTGCTAGAGCCTACGCTATTCGCACTCGTGAAGAAGTGTCATCTCTAGATGTTATTACCAGTACTTTCACTCTTTATGATACTAATGTGATTGCATTGATAGATCCAGGATCAACCCATTCTTATATATGTATGAATTTAGTATCTAGTAAGACTTTGCCTGTAGAGTCTACTGAATTTGTGATTAGAGTATCGAACCCCTTAGGCAAATATGTTTTGGTTGATAAAGTTTGCAAGAATTGTCCGTTAATGTATTAGGATTTCTATTTTCTGGCTAATCTGATGTTGTTGCCATTTGATGAATTTGATATGATTCTGGGTATGAATTGAGCTAACATAGACGAGATCACAACTGGCAAACTATTCGTATCAAGTACATATGAATTGGCTAACGAAAGACAATTGAATTGAAATGTCAGAATAATGAGACTATTAGAATTGAATTTGATGATCTGAATAGTTTGCCAGTTGTGATCTCGTCTATGTTAGCTCAGAGATTTGTGAGAAAGGGCTGTGAAGCTTATCTTGCATATGTACTTGATACGAAAGTGACAGAAACAAAGATTGAATCAGTACCAGTTTTGTGCGAATATCCAAATGTATTTCCTAGAGAGTTACTGGGTTTACCACCTATCAGAGAAGTTGAGTTTGGTATTTAATTAGTACCAGGAACAACACCGATATCAATAGCTCCGTATAGAATGGCTCCGACAGAGTTAAAAGAATTGAAAGCTCAGTTGCAGGAATTGACGGATAGAGGTTTTGTTAGATTGAGTTTCTCTCCCTAGGGTGCATCAGTGTTATTTGTGAAAAAGAAAGATGGTACGATGAGAATGTGTACAGACTATCGACAGCTCAACAAAGTGATGATCAAGAATAAATACCCTTTGCCACGAATAGATGATTTGTTTGATCAGTTAAAAGGGGCAACGGTGTTTTCGAAAATCGATTTGAGATCGAGTTATTACCAGTTGCGAGATAAAGACTTCGATGTGCCAAAGACTGCATTTAGAACAAGGTACAGACACTACGAATTTCTTGTTATGCCTTTCGGACTAACAAATGCACCTGCTATTTTTATGGACTTGATGGACCGGATTTTCAGGCCGTACTTAGACTATTTCGTAGTTGTGTTTATTGATGATATTTTGATTTACTCTCGTGATGAATCTGAGCATGCCGAGCATTTGAGAATCGTATTACAAACTTTGAGAGATAAACAGTTGTGTGCAAAGTTCAGCAAATGTTAGTTTTGGCCACGAGAGGTTGGTTTTCTGTGACATATAGTTTCAGCCGAGGGTATCCGAGTTGACCCGAGCAAAGTTTTTGAGATTATAGATTGGAAACCTCTGAGAAATGTATCCGAAGTCCGTAGTTTTCTGGGACTAACTGGCTATTATAGACGATTTGTGAAAGGTTTTTCGATGATCGCGACTCCGATGACAAGATTGCTTCAAAAAGATGTTAAATTTGAGTGGTCAGAAAAGTGTCAGCAGAGTTTTGAACAGTTGAAAGTATTCTTGACAAAGGCACCAGTGTTAGTTCAGCCTGAGTCGGGTAAAGAATTCATAGTTTATAGTGATGCATCGTTAAATGGCCTGGGTTGTGTTTTGATGCAAGAAGGCAAAGTTGTAGCTTATGCCTCAAGACAGTTGAAGCCACACGAAAAGAATTATCTGACGCACGATCTAGAGTTAGCCGCGATAGTGTTTGCATTGAAAATTTGGTGCCATTACTTGTTTGGTGAGAAATGCCATATTTATACCGACCAAAAAAGCTTGAAATATCTGATGACTCAAAAAAATTTGAATTTGCGACAGAGGAAATGGTTAGAATTGCTAAAAGACTATGAATTAGTGATTGACTATCATCCAGGGGAAGCAAACGTAGTTGCTGATGCTTTGAGCCAAAAGTCCTTATTTGCTTTACGTGCGTTGAACACACAATTAGCCTTGTCTGATGACGGTTCAATAGTAGCCGAGTTGAAAACGAGACCGTTATTTCTACAGCAGATTTGTGAGGCTAAAAATTTGATAATGAATTGCAAGCAAAAAGAGTTCAGTGTGAGTCAACTTCTGATTCAGAGTTTCGAATAGGGCTTGATAACTGTTTGATGTTTAGTGATAGGATATGTGTACCAAGAAATTCTGAGCTCATTTGGAAAATTCTAAATGAAGCACACAATAGTTGTTTATCAGTACATCTGGGAAGCACTAAACTGTATAACAATTTGAAACATCTTTGTTAGTGTCACGGCATGAAACGAGATATCTCAGAAATTGTTTCAAAATGTTTGATTTTTGAGCAAGTCAAAGCTGAGCATCAAGTGCCGTCAGGTTTATTACAGCCTATTTTGATTCCCGAGTGGAAGTGGGATAGAATAACAATGGACTTTGTATCGGGTTTGCCCTTATCTCTGAGAAAGAAAGATGCGATCTGGGTTGTTGTTGACAGATTGACGAAATCAACTCATTTCATTCCGGTACGTACAGATTTCTCGCTTGGTAAATTAGCTGAGTTGTATATCTCGAAGATTGTTCGATTGCACGGAGTGCCACTATCTATTGTTTCGGATAGGGATCTGAGATTCACTTCGCGATTTTGGAAGAAATTGCAAGAAGCTTTAGGTACAAAGCTGCATTTTAGCACTGCATTTCACCCGCAAACGGATGGTCAATCCGAACGAGTTATTCAGATACTTGAGGATATGTTGCGTTGTTGCATTCTTAAGTTTGAAGGTAGTTGGGAGAAATATCTACCACTAGTTGAATTTCCTTACAATAATAGCTTTAAATCGAGTATAAAGATGGCACCGTACGAAGCTCTATACGGTCATAAAGGTCGAACACCATTGTACTAGACTGAGCTTAGTGAGAATAAGATTCACGGGGTTGATCTAATCAGAGAAACAAAAGAAATTGTGAAAGTAATTCGTGATAGTTTGAAAGCAGTTTCATATCGACAAAAATCGTACGCAGACTTGAAACGGAAAGATATTGAGTTCCAGATCGGGGATAAAGTGTTTTTGAAAGCATCACCGTGGAAAAAGATATTGCGGTTTGTTCGAAAAGGGAAATTGAGTCCGCGATTCATCGGACCGTATGAGATTATCGAGCGAATCAGGCCAATTGCTTATCGACTATCTTTACCGTCTGAATTAGAGAAAATACATAATCTATTTCATGTGTCGATGCTTCGATGATACCGATCTGACCCATCACATGTCATTTCCCTAACCGAGGTTGAAATTCAATCTGATATGTCGTATGCTGAAAAACCGATTCGAATTTTAGCTCGTGAGATTAAAGAGCTGAGAAATAAAAAAATTGCATTAGTGAAAATATTATGGCATCAACACAAGGTCGAAGAAGCTACATGGGAACCCGAGGATGCTATGAGAAAACAATACTCAAACCTATTCATTGGTAAGATTTTCGGGGACGAAAATCCCTAAGGGGGGAGAGTTGTAACAACCCGATTTTAGCTAAATCAGAACAGTGGTTTTGAAACCAAAAATCCGATGTAAGAAAATTTTTTTTATATTATTTTATGTGATTACAACATGACAGCATGTACGTGTGAAAATTTCGTGAGCTAATTTTATCGTTTAATTGCTTAATTTGAGAAAAAGGACTTAATCGCGTAAAATGCAAAAGTTGCATTCTACTTGTTAAATGTGTCAAATAGCTTTGGATTTTAAATATGATGGCCTTAAATGGTAATTAGACCATTTTAAATGTTAGTGGCCTTTTATGGACATTATTTAAGTGATTTTAAATGTTACAAGTCAAGGTTAATTTTTGTATTTGTTAAATAATGTTAATATTAGTAAAACAAAAAGGGAATTTTTGTTCATATCATCATCTTTCCAATTGAAAATTAGAAGGGAGAACACCATTGTTAGGGTTTTGAAGGTTCGGCCATTGTTCTTGATATTTATCAAGAAAATAGGAATCCGGAATTAGATCGGGAGAAAGGCAAGATTATCGAGTAATTGACTCATTCCACAGTTTTCGTACTAGAGGTAAGTTCATATGTGACAATTTCTTATTAAATGTATGTTAAATGCTTTGATATTGCCTAAACTATGATTATGAGATTTTTATTAATGTATAAATTGTCGATACAATTCTACGGATATATTCGAAGATGGAATCGACAAGCTAAAAGTCCCGGTTGAACTTTAGGAATAGATTTTGGATACTGATGATATGTTATAAGATGATATACCGATTTGGCTTCGGGCCATGCATATCGGATGTGTTGGCTTCGGGCCATGATTTCGGCGCTACGGGTGCGAGTGATACCTTGATTGGCTACGGGCCATGGTATATGTATTTTGGAAAGGAGTGATACCTTGATTTGGCTACGGGCCATGGTATAGGTACTTCGAGATAAGTTACCTTTATTTGGCTTCGGGCCATGGTATAGGTACTTCAGAATAAGTTACCTTGATTTGGCTTCGGGCCATGGTATAGGTACTTATCGATTGAGATTCTTGAGTATCTGACTTCTATTCCGAATGGTTCAATGGGTAAATGAAAAATGTGGTTGAGAAAAAGGTTAGTACGAGGCGATATAGGTACATATAGAACCTATTCGAGTATTAAATAGAGAAAGTTTAATGAGATGGTATTTGATCATGTTTCGAGACATGAGACAGGTTTGTAGTTAATGTGTATATGGTGATGTTGTGTATAATTGATTGACTTGTATTTATATGATGAATTAAGTTATTCACATATGAGCTTACTAAGCTATGAAGCTAACTTTGTGTTATTTTTCTATGTTTTATGGTGAATCAAGGCTAGCTCGGATTCGGGAGTCGTCGGGAGCATCATCGCACTATCAGACATCTATTTGGTACTTTTGAGTTGTGTATATATATGGTATATAGCATGTATAGGCTAGGTGTGGTATTTTGATTGTGTTTATATCCATGAAAGTTGGCTTGTAAATGATGTTAATATGGTTGTGTGTTTAGCTATTAGAAATGGCTTGTAAATGTATATGATTTGGTTGTATATATAGCCATGAGTGATGGCTTATTTTGGCATGTTTAGAATGAAAATGGTGATGGTTATGTAGTTGCAAATGGTTAAATTGATTTATGGAGTTTAATGCTTGAGAAATGCTTTGGTGAAGTATGATTTTAGAAGTTGAGTTGATAAGTATTTGAATAGGTATTTGGCATTGAATTGAGTATTGAATTTGGTTGAAATGGATATGGTATGAATTGTGCTTTTGGTTGATGATTTTGGCTGCTTATTGTTTGATGAAATGGTACCATTTTGGTTTCTTAGGTGAGCATAGTAAGGGTGGCAAATTGGCCTTGCAAATGGCCTATTTTTGTCCACACGAGCAGAGACACGGGCGTGTGTCTCAGACGTGTGCGACACACGGTCATACTACACGGCCGTGTGTCCTCTAGTGTTGAAATTAAAATGAAGTCAGTATGCTCCACATGGTCTCACACACGGGTGTGTGACAGGCCGTGTGGCACAAGTCAGTATACCCCCTAAATGGCACACGGCCTAGCATACGGGCGTGTGACTTGGTTGTGTTGCATAAGTCAGTATAACCTACAGGTCTGGCACGGCCTAGTACACGGCCTAGTACACGGGCGTGTGAGGCCAATTCGAAGGGCACACGGGCTAGACACACGAGCGTGTGGTCGGCCGTGTGACCCAAGTCAGTATGTATGCGCTGTTTCCACACGGCCTGTGATACGGGCGTGGGCGTGTCTGAAGCCGTGTGAGGCACACGGCCTGTTCACGCAGGCGTGTGACCCCTGAATGATTGAAAAATTTCTAAGTTTTTCAAGAATTTTGTATGTTATCAGTTTAGTCCTGAACCACTTCTAAAGTTTGTTTAAGGCTTCGTAGGCCCTTATAAGGGACAATGTGATTGTATTAAATGATTTATGATAATGATTGCTCTATGTTTGAAAAATGTATGCTATAGGTTATGAATTGATCGGTAATACCTCGTAACCCTATTTTGATGGTGAATACGGGTGAGGGGTGTTACAGTAATGGTATCAAATGAAGTATATGATGCAGAGTAATAGTCGACTCATAAAAGTTCATAAAAGATTTGCAAAGTATTATTCAAAGGTATGGTTATAGAGTTCACTAAGTACTCTTGTACTTACAAGGTTTGTTATTTCATTTTAGGTATTTGAGGAAAGTTTGCGCTTGGAGGGACAACGCTAGGAGTTTATCAAGATAGTGGCTAAGTGGGCTATTATGCATACAGTGGAAATTTGGGCGTAGCCTCAGAATATACCCCTTTTTGGTCTATGTTGTTAAACTTCTTTTTGTAAAGATTGTTATCTAGATTGACATGATACACTATTGTAAGGCATTTTCTTTTCCCACATATATTAAGCATTTCAATTGGAATGCCACAGGAAATGTTTTAAAGAAGTAAGAAATTGTGAACTGATTTTGCTAAACGATTAAGTTTTATGTGGTAACACCCAAAATCTGAATCCGGTGAATCGGGTCGAGTTGAGGGCATTACAATATATGCGTGTTTGATTTTATTTGAATGATTATATATATTATTTCTAACCAACCGATGGCATGAATTCCTTTGGAGTGATAGTGGAATAAGATCTATACCCTTTGTTAAGGTTGGTCATATGTAAGTGTCCCTAACTAAAAAGTTTATTGTTTTGGCTGAAATTATGAACACTGCAGTTATATGTTTTGTAATATTTAGCTTGTTCTGTGATGCTAAAACTTGCATATTGATATTGATATTCTGATTACATGTTAATACATGTCTACTGTTGCTGTTATTATTGATAGCATGATAAAGCATGCTCACTACTACTAATATATTGAATGCATGATAAATCATGCCCACTGTTTCCATTAGATCTAATTGTATGTTGAAAACATGCCTACTGTACTGATTCTGCTACTGTCATTGTATGCCATATTGCATTGCATTGGGGGTGGGTTGATTATGAAAGGAGGAAGTTTTGGTAGTTTATCTGCACTACTGGTGGCTTATCCATATATTTTTGGCAGTTTATTTACATATCTAGTGGTTTATCCACATATTTCTGGAAGTTTATATGCAAATACTAGTGGCTTGTCCACAACATGGTGTGTAGGGATAGATGAGTTCTGGGAAACTCTTACCGTGGTGTGTAGCAGTGTTGGGAAGGATCTTTCTCTGTAACTCAAAACTGCATGGTCATACTTGAACATATACATATATTCTAAAAATTGTGGTCTTGTAATGTTATGATATTCTGCATATTAGTGCCTGATATGCTATATATTTTTCTATATTGTTCTGATTACTTGAGTTATGACTCACATTGAGTTTCTTAAGCCCACTCTTTAGTTTACTATTTTTTTAGGTAACCAATGAGGTTAGGATTCAGATTCGACAATCAGAGGAGAATCTCGGAGAATTTTTAATAAGCGTATTTTTAAAAGTAATATTTATATTTTTTTTTATTTGGGATTGTGACATGGGACTTTAATTTGGGTTTATTTTGGCATGCATGACATTTAACTTTTAAACTATCTAAACTTGGAAATTGATTTCATTATGCAAGCAACTTGGTGTTTAATTACAAATCTATCAAATATTACTTTAACCGTTGTAATATGGAAAATGAGTTTTGAAAAGTAAATAAGTTAGAAATCAACCAAGTTTTCAAAAATAATCAACCTTTGCAAAGTATATATATTTAAATCAATTGTTTTATGTTTGATTCTCGTACATTTTGGCAAATTAGATTCACACGGTTTTATATGGAAATATAAGCAAATGGTTTTAAAAAGACGCATTTTAAAATCTGATGGTTTTACTAGGCCATTTCAGTGGTCAATGTAACCTTCAAAATTTAGGCATAACGTCTAGGTCGGGTTTGAAAGGTCACATATTTGTTTGGTCTGAAGTGTTATGAGTTTGGGATGCTTTTAAGTGTACCATGTAACACCCCTCACCCTTATACACGGTCAGAATAGGGTTACGAGGTATTACCGACCAATACATATCATTTAACATACATAACTCATACATTTATGCATCCATTCTCAAACACCATTCAATCATAATCACATTATCCCTTATAAGGGCCTACGAGGCCTTAAACATGCTTTAGAAGTGGTTTGGGCCTAAACCGATAACATACGAAAAGTTTGGAAAACATAGAAATTTTTCTAACATACAATGGTCACACGCCAGTGTGAACAGGTTGTCTGCCTCACACGGCTCCAGACACGCCCGTGGCCTAGGCCGTGTGAAAACAGGGCATACATACTGACTTGGGTTACACGGCTGACCACACGCCCATGTGTCTAGCCCGTGTGCCCTTCGAAATGGCCACACACGCCCGTATGCCAGGCCATGTTCTAGGCCGTGCCAATCTTGTAGGGTATACTGACTTATGCAACACGTCCAAGTCACACGCCCGTGTGCTAGACCGTGTGCCATTTAGGGGGTATACTGACTTGTGCCACACGGCCAGTCACACGCCCGTGTGTGAGGCCGTGTGGAGCATACTGACTTCATTTTAATATCAACACCAGGGGACACATGGCCGTGTAGCATGATCAGTGTCACACACTACACGAGACACACGCCGTGTTCTGCGCGGTGGGACAAAAATAGGCCATTTGCAAGGCCAATTTGCTACCCTTTCTCATGCTCACCTAAACAACCAAAATGGTACCATTTCATCATACATTAAGCATCCCAAAATCATCAACAAAGTGCACAAATCATACCATATCTGTAACACCCCTAACCCGAGACCGTCGCCAGAATAGGGTTAAGAGACGTTACAGATCAATCGGAACATTTCACAATCAATTATCAACACAAAGTCAATCATCATTAAAGCATATCATAACATAATCGTAAAGTCCCTTATTGAGGTCCTCGAGACCTCAAACACATGCTAGAAAGGGGTCGGGACTAAACCGAACACTAATGAAAGTTTCCAAAATTTCAAATATTCTTCAACACTGTTGAGGTCACACGCCCGTGCAATCAGGCTGTGTGCCTCACACGGTCACCAAACACACCCATGTGTCCAGGCCATGCCAAAACAGGGCATGTATCCTGACTCTTTCACACAGCCACCAGGCACGCCCGTGTGCTAGGGCCGTGTACTCTTAGGCAATATACTGACTAATTCACACGGCTACTAGGCACGCCCGTGTGCCATAACCGTGTAGGCAAAATAGGCCATTGCAATGCCAATTTTCCACCCATACAAGGGTCTAACAACAAGCTTCATAACAAGGCTAATTCATGCTTTTAAATGCACTCAAACATGCCATTTCATGCACTCATTAATCAACAACATTACCATCTACTTCCATACCTAATATCATCATAACCAAGTCCATTCAAAGGGACAATTATACATCTCAAAACATATGTAATTCAATTATCATATAATTTATACCAAAACTCATCTTCTAATCACCTGTTTCATCAACCATAAAGTCATGAAACATACCACATTCATAGCTCATACACAAACTCAATATTATCTTACTTCCAAGCCAAATCACATGGCAAGGATTAAACATCACAAATCATACCATAACTTCTAGCCTATACATGCCATATTTAATCTATATACATCTTTCCATAAGTACCCAAAATAGATTGCCGATAGTGTGATTGGTATGCTGACGATCCTCGGATCCGAGCTAGCTTTACTGACACTGCAAAGTAGAGAAACAAATCACACAGTAAGCTTTCCAAAGCTTAGTAAGTTCGTAACATAACACATTTAAATCAAACAAACCACCACATAGATTATTTAACATATACATATATATCATACCATCCAAAACTAAAATGCTCATTTAACATTTCATAATCTCATTCATAGATTCATCAACCACATAGGTTCCAAGCGTACCTTAGCCAACACCTAGTAGTCAATTACATTTGCTACTCAATACTCACTTTTCCCTTTCGATCAACTTCCATCTCTTCTTTGATTCAATCGCACACTTAGTGCCCAGATATTTAGCCGAAGCTTAATTAACATCGCACACATAGTGCATTTATATCAAACCACTCTTCAATCGGTATCGCACACAAAGTGCCAACCATAAAGTCGAAGTTTATATTATTTTGCACACACAGTGCTAAACATCTCAATCACGTTTCCGAATACGCACACTTAGTGCCACATAAAAAAAACTAAACTCTCACATAGCATCCACATTTCTATATCATTATAACATTCATTTCATAGAATTTAACATAACTAAATGTTCGTATTATGTCCGAACTTACCTCGGACGTTGAACTATCGAAACGGTCGGTCAATCGAGCACTTTATCTTTGCCTCGATCTCGATCCGAACCTCTCCTCTCTTGGTCTATACACATTCAAAGTCAATCCATTCAATCACCAAATTATTCATTTTAGTCCAAACACACATATTTAGGGCATTTTACAAAATAGCCCTCACATTTTCACATTTCGACACTTTAGTCCCTAATTCACAAAATCATCAAATTCACATAATTTCTTTCCATACAAGTCTAGACGAATTTTCCTTGGGTTCATACAGGCCCACACATTTCATTTATTTCACATTTTAATCCTTCAATTTCTCATTTTCTCAATTAAGCCTAAAAATGCTCAATCTCACTAAAAATCCCAATGCAAACTATGTTATCTCAACACCAAGTTTTCATATTTCACTATCAACTAGTACATAGCTCAACATTCATCAATGGCTCATCACAAAAACATCATCAATTCACAAAATTACAACATGGGTTAGCTAGAGGACGAAGCAACGGTCACGAAAACATAGAAATTATCAAAAATCGAGCTCAAACATACCTTAAATCAAGCTCCAAACTAGCCGAAACCTAAGTGTTCTTCCTTCTTTCGCTTTTCTTTGATTTTCGGCAATATAAGATGTTAATGGCTTGGTTTTTGTGTTTTGTTTTAATGTAATATGCATTAATATCTATTTTACACATTTAACCTTTAAAACAAAATAAGAAAACTATATATACAATGTCCAAAACCGTCCATTAGCCATCCACTACCTTAAAAATGGCTTAATTGCCTGTGTGCTAATTGTTATGTGCTAAAATGCTATTGTCTTTATAATAGGATGGCCTTATAAGGCCATCCTATTATAAAGACAATAGCAATTTAGCACATAACAATTAGCACACAGCATTTTACACTTTATACGATTAAATCCTTTCTCATAATTTGACACACAGTCGATAAAATTATCACAATGTAATTTTCACACAAAGCTATATCACATATTGTTCACACAGAAAATAATATTAAAATATTATCCTCGACTCTCGATTTGTGGTCTTGAAACCACTATTCGACTAGGGTCTAAACCGGGTCAAGCTTCAACTCTCCCCTTAGGGATTTTTGTCCCCAAAAATCTTACCAGTAAATAGATGCGGATATTGCTCTCTCATAACGTTTTCAGACTCCCACGTAGCCTCTTCAATTCCGTGTTTGTGCCATAATATTTTCACTAAGGAAATTCTTTTGTTTCTCAACTCTTTAGTCTCTCGTGCCAAAATTCGAATCTGTTCCTCGCTATACGACAAGTCTGACTAAATCTCAACCTCAGTAGGAGCAATCACATGAGACGGGTCAGATCTGTACCGTCGAAGCATCGAAACATGAAACACGTTATGAATCTTTTCTAACTCTGGTGGTAACATCAATCTATAAGCAACTGACCCAACTCGCTCAATGATTTCATACGGTCTGATGAATCTCAGACTCAGCTTGCCTTTCTGGCCAAATCGAAGTATTTTCTTCCACGGAGATACTTTCAAAAACACTTTATCGCCAACTTCAAATTCAATATCTTTTCGTTTCAAATCTGCATAAGACTTTTGACGATCTGAAGCCGCTTTCAAACTGTCACGTATCAATTTCACTTTCTGCTCAGTCTCTTTTATAAGATCAACCCCGTGAATCTTATTCTCACTTAGCTCAGTCCAATACAATAGAGTTCGACATTTTCGACCGTAAAGAGCCTCATACAATGGATATTTGTTCTTTATTGTCACTTTGTTTAATTGTCGGTAATCAATACACATTCTCTTAGTGCCATCTTTCTTTTTCACAAACAACACAGGAGCACCCCAGGGCGAGAAACTCGGTCTTGCAAACCCTCTATCAGTTAACTCTTACAGCTATGACTTTAACTCTTTCAATTTTGTTGGTGCCATTCTATACGGTGCTATCGAGATATGAGCTGTTCCCGGTACTGAATCAATACCAAATTCAACTTTTCGAATCAAAGGTAATCCCGGTAACTCTTCCAGAAATACATCTGGAAACTCACAAACCACAGGTACAAATTCAACTTTCTTTTTTGACACTTTTGTATCAATCACATATGCCAGATAGGCTTCGCAACCCTTTCTCACATAGTTCATAGCTTTCATCGCGGATACAACAGCTGGTAACCCTTTCATATCACTCGATTCAATTTGAACTATTTCACTATTCTGACTTCTCAATTCAATACTCTTTCTTTTACAATTCACGATGGCATTATGCAAAGTGAGCCAATCCATTCCCAAAATTATATCAAATTCATTTAAGGGTAACAACATCAAATTAGCCGGAAAACATATATCGCGAAACATCAATGGGCAACTCTTGCACACCTTATCCATCAATACACGCTTGCCTAAGGGGTTCAATACTCTAACCACAAATTCAGTAGACTCAACAGGTAGAGTCTTATTTAATACTAGATTCACACACACATAGGAATGAGTTGAACCCGGATCTATTAATGCAATCACATCAGTATCAAATAGAGTAAAAGTACCAGTGATGACGTCTGGAGATGATGCTTCCTCTCGTGCACGTATTGCATAAGCTCAGGTAGGTGCTCCCGCCTCCAATCTCACAGCTGTATCGGTAGTCCCTCTTTGAATTCCACTCGCATTCCTGACATTTCTGGGTGGTCTACCCCTAGCCATCACATTACTCGATCTCACATTCTGAACATTTTCTTCCTCAGCCATCTTTGGGCAGTCTCGAATGAATTGATCTCATGATCAACATTTATAGCAAACTCTATTTTTGTACTTGCCCCAGCATTCTCCCACATGTTGTCTTCCACACTGTCTACACTCAGGTTTGTTGCTTTTAGCACTATCAACACTTGATTCTATTGGAGCTTGAGTTCTCGGACCAACACTTAGTCTTGCGCGATCTCTATTTGGATGTCCAAATGAAGTATTTGATCGGTTGCTTGTATCTCTAAATCTCTTCGTTGAAGGTTGAGAAAACCTACTCATCGATCTTTTTCTTTCATCACGAGCTTCAGAATCAGCTTTCTTCTTTTATTTACTGAGCTCCTCAGCTTTGCATGCACTTTCGACTAACACAACAAATTCGTTTATGTCAAGTATCCTGACCAACAACTTAATATCTTCATTCAAATTTCTATGAAGCGCTTTACATATAGTAGCCAATGAAACACATTCCCGCATATACTTGCTCAATCTCACAAATTCTCGCTCGTATTCGATGAATCGACAAACAAACCTGTTTGATTTCTAAAACTCTTTACGTTTCGATCAATAAATTATTGACTGATATACTTCTTTCTAAACTCAACTTGAAAGAAATCCCAGGTGATTCTCTCTCTTAGAACCACGGATATTAATGTTTTCCACCAGTTATATGCAGTATCCCTCAACAATGAAACAACACATTTTATACATTCATCAGGAGTCAACGACATCTCATCAAATACCCGAAGAGTATTCTCGAGCCAAAACTCAGCTCTCTTGGCATCATCATCGGCTGTGGCCCTGAACTCTTCGGCCCCGTACTTTTGAATCTTATCCACATGAGGTTTATTCAATCTGATTGGATCTACAATTTGTGGCACAACAGGTACTTGTGGGGGTGGAGGTTGTGGAGTAGCCGGATTCGTTCGAATGAACTCCGAAAACCACTCACTCATCATACGGAAGAAAGCTTGCTTAGCCTCTCCTCCCTCACTACTTTCATTTGGCCTAGATGTGGCCGGCGCTGTCCCTTGAGTGGGAGCGGACGCGTTACTCTCTACATTGTCAGCAACTGCTCGATCGGGATCCATTTGCTATACGAAAACACATTTATAATTGTCAGGATTCATCACACTATCGCAATTTCATATATGGCATGTATAGCTAGACTCACACACGCTACGTGTAACACCCCAAACCCGGCCTAGAAGTTAGGCCCGAATCTGGCGTGTCACATTGAAGGAAGTTGAAAAGCTAAGTAATTGTTTAGAAAAGTTTTATCGGATTTTTGAACTCCAAGTTCGTTGTTTTTTTGAGAAAAACACGATTTGCTAAATGACCGTTTAAAAGTTGTTATTATTTTGAAAAACTGTTTTGTTATGAAAGTTGAACTTGCATCGTTGCGTAAACATGATATTTTAGAAAACGATTGCTAATGTTTTAAGAAAACCCCGTATTTATAAGTTTAACAGTTATAAATGAAAACTTAGAAAAAAATAAACCAACGGCCTTATTACAAAATATTAACGCAAAATAAATAATCTTAAAATAAGGTAAAAATCGAAATTACTAAATTTCACGAGTAGTATCTCCGATGTATAGCCATCCCCGAGTCCTCCACGGCTCCCAATCCTCTATCGCTGGGAATTACCTGAAACATTTAATAAAAAGAGGGGGTGAGTTTATGAAAACTCAGTGTGTACAATCTTCATCGGTAAGAACATGCATCACAACAATCCGGGCCGAAGCCCATTACAGTAATGGTGGCAATTGGGCCTTAGCCCAAAATAGCCTCGGTTGAGCCTTAACCCATATCATATGTCACAGCGGATAATGTATGCAATGCGATGTAAACCCAGCCCAACCTAATTTTTCCATCCGCTACACACCGCCCATTCATGGGAAACACACCAGTGGGGATTTCTACAATCGACCCTCACCGCTACACACCAAGGGTAGCCCGGTTGCGTGATTAACGAACGACGTGCGACAAAGAAAGTCGCTAATCACATACATTGGGCTTAAAGCCTCCGGTGGATCCATACCATACGGCCATACGATCCTCAAATATTGACACAGAGTCATCAATATATATATGTTAGGCACATAGCCACGGTAAATATGATTGGCACAAAGCCATAATAACAGCACAAAGCCTTCAGTATTGGAACAAAACCCATAATTACGGCACAAAGCCTTCGGTATTGGCACAAAGCCCATAATTACGGCACGAAGCCCATATTAATGGCACACAGCCCTCGGTAACATTATCGGTATAGCATGGCTACTCGGTGGCTAAAAAGCCTATGGTGGATCCATACCATACGACCATGCGATCCTGGATCCATACCATACGGCCATGCGATCCTCAAATCTTCATCCGTACCATAATTCTCACTCATGCAATATGTCGTGTATGTCATGCTCAATCATTACACGTGTATGCAAAATGGACATGCTCAAGAACAATTATTTAAACATGTAATAAAAGCATATCGACCATACAACCACGGACAAATTAGACAACTTATTGCACAAGTCGATCATTTACCTACAAGGGCAAATCAGTCATTTTACCCTATAAGGGTATTTCGTTAATTCCACCCTATAGGGGTAGTTCGATAATTCTACTCATAACCAATCCATGTAAGCAACGCATCTCAAACATAATCAATCATACAATTAACACATACAACGCTAGTACTACCACGAGGGTACAACGATCATTTTGTCGTGTAGGGGTAAAACGGCAATTTCGCAAACTGGGGGTATTTCGGTAATTTCGCAAACTAGGGGTATTTCGGTAATTTTACAAACCAGAGGTATTTCGGCAATTTTGCAAACCGAGGGTATTTCGGTAATTTCGCGAACCAGGGGTATTTCAGTAATTTTGCAAACTGGGGGTATTTCGGTAATTTCGTAAACCAGGGGTATTTCGATAATTTTATAAACCAGGGCTATTTCGATAATTTTGCAAACCGGGGGTATTTCGGTAATTTTACAAACCAGGGGTATTTCAATAATTTTGCACTTAATGGCCTTTTCGATGGCCTACTGTCGCCTCGAGCGACACCGATACCTTTTCTTATCGAAATGGTGTAATTGGGCCTAGGGCCCATTCTCGGCCCAAATGGGCCCACACGCTCGTGTGGCCCATTTAGCCCAAATCTAGCCACAGATATTAGATTCACATAGTCTAGTCCAATTTCTACTACACAGTCATACAATTTATTTATATGGGCCCACGGGCCCATTGGGCCCATCATGGCCCAAGCAGCCTCAACCTACAAGAATATTCATGGTGGCCTCGACTATTGCGTCAAAGCTCCCACACGTGCGCTCGCACGCTCGTGTGGCTACCATTGCCATGTGACCGACTTTTCGGCATTTGCCGCTCTACAGCTAGAGTAGAAAGAAGTACACACCTGATAGGAATCTAATGCTAATCCGCGCTCCGACCACTCCATTGCCCAAACGCCCACCAAGGTATCTTAACCCTCCTCATAGACTGCTCTATATATAGCTAGCTTCTCACCTTCCTTCTTTGCATCTTTCCGATGTGGGATCCCTCCGTTAGCAGAGTTTAAATCCAACTCAAACTCTTGCCGCCCCAACTTAGCAAAATAAATACTCCCTTGCTTTCCATGAGATTCGAACCCAGGATCTCTTGTAGCATAATCCACACCGCTAACCACTTGGCCACAAACTCCTCTTGTGTCTAAAATCATACGCAACTAAATATAACCCTATGGAAAAATTCTAGAATCCATTTAAAAAAAAGAAACCAAAATGCAAGAGCCAAGACTTGAACCTTGGACCTCCTTCCTTCCTTATGGCGTCACCCACTTGTCTCTTATGTGGCATCACTTTGCCACTACACCACACACTCCACTTGTGTCATTTTTTCCACATTTTATTCTTAAAGCCTACCTACTAACTCCCAGGGTTTTATTCACCTAAAACCAAAATTTTCCTAAAGCCAAAGTTTGAACCCGGGACTTCATAGAAGCCCCCTAACCTTCCAAAATCCCTCACCTACTAGATCCAACTTGCACTAAAGCCGTTCTCTTATTCCCAAAAATTTTAAACGCTCCTACGCCTAAGGCCCATTGGGCCCAATCCTACTAGGCCCAACTTTGGGATGTTACACTACGTTAGTCAAAGAATTGACTAAACCGTAGCTTTGATACCAATAAAATTGTAACACCCCTAACCCGAGACCATCGCCGGAATAGGGTTAAAAGATGTTACCGATCAATCGAAACATTTCACAATCAATTATCAACACAAAGTCAATCATCATTAAAGCATATCATAACATAACCGTAAAGTCTCTTATTGAGGTCCTCGAGACCTTAAACACATGCTAGAAAGGGGTCAGGACTAAACCGAACACTAATGAAAGTTTTCAAAATTTCAAATATTCTTCAACACTGTTGAGGTCACACGCCCGTGCAATCAAACCGTGTGCCTCACACGATCACCAGACACACCCATGTGTCCAGGCCGTGCCAAAACAGGGCATGTATCCTGACTCTTTCACACGGCCACCAGGCACGCCCGTGTGCTAGGGCTGTGTACTCTTAGGCAATATACTGACTAATTCACACGGCTACTAGGCACGCCCGTGTGCTATAACCGTGTAGGCAAAACAGGCCATTGCAATGCCAATTTGCCACCCATACAAGGGTCTACCAACAAGCTTCATAACAAGGCTAATTCATGCTTTTAAATGCACTCAAACATGCCATTTCATGCACTCATTAATCAACAACATTACCATCTACTTCCATACCTAATATCATCATAACCAAGTCTATTCAAAGGGACAATTATACATATCAAAACATATGTAATTCAATTATCATATAATTCATACCAAAACTCATCTTCTAATCACCTCTTTCATCAACCATAAAGTCATGAAACATACCACATTCATAGCTCATACACAAACTCAATATTATCTCACTTCCAAGCCAAATCACATGGCAAGGATTAAACATCACAAATCATACCATAACTTCTAGCCTATACATGCCATATTTAATCTATATACATCTTTCCATATGTACCCAAAATAGATTGCCGATAGTGTGATTGATATGCTGACGATCCCCAGATCCGAGCTAGCTTTACTGACACTGCAAAGCAGAGAAACAAATCACACAGTAAGCTTTCTAAAGCTTAGTAAGTTCGTAACATAACACATTTAAATCAAACAAACCACCACATAGATTATTTCACAAATACATATATATCATACCATCCAAAACTAAAATGCTCATTTAACATTTCATAATCTCATTCATAGATTCATCAACCACATAGGTTCCGAGCGTACCTTAGCCAACACCTAGTAGTCAATTACATTTGCTACTCAATACTCACTTTTCCCTTTCGATCAACTTCCACCTCTTCTTTGATTCAATCGCACACTAACCAGATATTTAGCCAAAGCTTAATTAACATCGCACACATAGTGCATTTAGATCAAACCGCTCTTCAATCGGTATCGCACACACAGTGCCAACCACAAAGTCAAAGTTTATATTATTTCGTATACACAGTGCTAAACATCTCAATCACGTTTCCGAATACACACACTTAGTACCACATAAATCAAAATCAACTCTCACATAGCATCCACATTTCAATATCATTATAACATTCATTTCATAGCATTTAACATAACTAAATGTTCGTATTATGTCCGAACTTACCTCGGACGTTGAACTATCGAAACGGTCGGTCAATCGAGCACTTTATCTTTGCCTCGATTTCGATCCGAACCTCTCCGCTCTTGGTCTATACACATTTAAATTCAATCCATTCAATCACCAAATCATTCATTTTAGTCCAAACACACATATTTAGGGAATTTTACAAAATAGCCCTCACATTTTCACATTTCGACACTTTAGTCCCTAATTCACAAAATCATCAAATTCACATAATTTCTTTCCATACAAGTCTAGCCAAATTTTCCTTGGGTTCACACAAGCCCACACATTTCATTTATTTCAATTTTATTCCTTCAATTTCTCATTTTCTCAATTAAGCCTAAAAATGCTCAATTTCACTAAAAATCCCAATGCAAACTATGTTATCTCAACACCAAGTTTTCATATTTCACTATCAACTAGCACATAGCTCAAAATTCATCAATGGCTCATCACAAAACATCATCAATTCACAAAATTACAACATGGGTTAGCTAGAGCACGAAGCAACGATCACGAAAACATATAAATTATCAAAAACCGAGCTCAAACACACCTTAAATCAAGCTCCAAACTAGCCGAAACCTAAGTGTTCTTCCTTATTTCTCTTTTCTTTGATTTTCAGCAATATAAGATGTTAATGGCTTGGTTTTTGTGTTTTGTTTTAATGTAATATGCATTAATATTTATTTTACACATTTAACCTTTAAAACAAAATAAGAAAACTATATATACAATGTCCAAAACCGTCCATTAGCCATCGACTACCTTAAAAATGGCTTAATTACCTTATAAGGCCATCCTATTATAAAGACAATAGCAATTTAGCACATAACAATTAACACACAGCATTTTACACTTTATGGGATTAAATCCTTTCTCATAATTCGGCACACAGTCGATAAAATTATCACACAGAATTTTCACACAGGCTATATCACATATTGTTCACACAGAAAATATTATTAAAATATTATTCTGACCTCAGATTTGTGGTCTCAAAACCACTATTCTGACTAGAGTCTAAACCGGGCTGTTACAATATCCATTTCAATCAAATTCAATATCCAAATCAATGTAAATTACCTATTCAACACTTATCTCATTAAGCATCAATTCACAAGCACATAACTTCTCAAATTATCAATTTCAATCACACCATGTAAATCAATTACCAAACTCAAAATATAACCATTTGAGCACATTTATACAAAACATACTAAAATAAGCCATCACTCATGGCTATATATACAAAACAAAACATATACATTTACAAGCCAAATCTTATGGCTATATTCAGAACCAAAGTATCACAAGTAGACTATACATACCATATACCATATACACACACCTCAAAAGTACCAATTAGACGTTTGATAGTGCGATGATGTTTCCAACGACTCCCGGATCCGAGCTAGCTTTGATTCTTTATAAAACATAGAAAAATAACACAAAGTAAGCTTCATAGCTTAGTAAGCTCGTAAGTGAGTAATTCAATACATCACATAAATGTAATTCTACCAATTACATATAACAAAATCATAAACACATTACTACAAACCTTTTTTCATGTCTCAAAACATGACCAAATATAAACTCAACGAACTTTCTCTATTTCATACTCGAATAGGTTACGTACATACCTGTATTGTCTCGTGCTAATCTCTTTCTCAATCACATCATTCTTTTACCCGTTGAACCATTCAGAATAGCAATCGGATACTCAAGGATCTCAATTGATAAGTACCTATACCATGGCCCGAAGCCAAATCAAGGTAACTTATCCCGGAGTACCTATATCATGGCCCGTAGCCAAATCAAGGTAACTTCTCTCCAAAATACCTATACCATGGCCCGTAGCCAAATCAAGGTATCACTCGCACCCAAAGTTCCGATATCATGGCCCATAGCCAACACATTAACCTAATGACATGTCACTAGCATCCTAAACTATTCCTAAGGTTCAACCAGAAAGTTTCACTTGTTGATTTCATCGTCGAACACATCCGTAAAGTCGTATTCACAATTCAAACATTATCCGTAATCTCATAATCACAATTTATGCAATAACAAAGCATTTAACATTCATTTATAATGATCTATATGTAAACGGTGAAATGAGTCAATTACTCGATAATCTTGCCTTTCCCCCGATCTAATTCCGGATTCTTCTTTTCTTGATATATATGTATTCAAAATTAACTCATTTAATCATTCATTCATTCAATTTAATCCTTAGACACATATTTGGGCATTTTTACACATTAGCACCTAAACTTTCACATTTATTCAATTTAGTCCATATTTCACAAATACACAAAATTCATAAAATTCAACTCAACCCATGCTTAGTAGATTTATACATAAGCTCCTAGCAGCCCAAAACTTTCATTTATTTCACATTTCAACCACCCAATTTGCATATTTCTCAATTTAATCCCTATTATGTATTTTCATCAAAAATCACTTTATAAAACATGAAAATCTATCATCCAAATTTCATATTTCATCCTCAAACATCAAAGAACACATAAAATCATCAATGGAAACTCTTAAAATCTTTAACAGTTTCAAAATTAAAGGTACGGGCTAGCTAGAACACGAAGCAACGATCACAAAAATATAGAAATCATCAAAAACCGAGCTCAAAACACTTACCAATCAAGATCCCAATTGACCGAACCCTAAAATGAACAAAGTGTTTTCTTCCTCCTCAATATTCGGCCAAAGAAAGATGATAATCCAACTTAATTTTGGTTTTGTTTTAATTTATTAACCTTATGTACTAATTTACATATTTAACCCTATTCATAAACCATTAAAACATTCATATTATGCCCATAATTGTCCACCCAATATAAAAATGGTCTATTTATAACATAAGGACCTTAGCATTAATAAACCATAGCAATTAAACACCTTTAACAAGTAGAATGCAACTTTTGCATTTTACGCGATTAAGTCCTTTTTATCAAATTAAGCTATTAAACGATAAAATTAGCTCACAAAATTTTCACACATATATAATAACATGCTGTAAACACATAAAATAATATTAAAATAATTTTTTGACATCAGATTTTTGGTTCCAAAACCAATACTCTGATTTATCTAAAATCGGGCTATTACATACCAAGTTGTATAAATCATATAGGTTGTTTGGCGCATCTTGAATTGGGATTCAAAATGGTTTTTTATTACCAAAAACAGGGTTCACGTCATGACCAAAATTATCCAACATTGCAATGTGGTGCCGATAGTGAGTGACGTAATGACGTCGCTATGCTCGAAGTCACGACATGACTTACAATTTGGCAATGTCACGACGTTAATCCTAAATTTTCAAAACTTTACAATTTGGTTCTAGTTCAAGCTCTGGTTAACAAAAGAGCTTTTGTTAGCTCATGTAAGACCAAAAAATGATTATGTAATACTTTATGTATATGAATGATATTTAATTACGTATTTAAATGTTTAAAAGTTGCATTATGTTTTGGATCTACTAAATCGATAGTTGTTGCATCTCTTAGCTCGAAATCGACGATCGGGTCGAGTATTTTGGGTGTTACACTCATGTTGTAGCTCCAAATCGAGATAGTTCACATGATTGCATGTCAATATTTGATCATTTGTAGTCGTTATCAGATGTCTTTGCACCTCCATGATTGGTTCATTTGACTTACTGATCACCAAGCATTTGTTCATTGTGAAGTTTACAAGCATCCCCTGTTCACAAAGTTGATTAATGCTTATAAGATTCACCTTCAATCCCTCTAATAGAAAGAAATTATGTAATCGAGGCATTCCATCAACATTCAAAACTCATTTTCCAAGAATCCAACCTTGTTTGCCATCACCATTGGTCACTTTACCTTCACGGTTTTCTTAGAAGGTCTTGAGACAAAAGTCGTTACTAGTTATGTGCTATTAAATCGAGTAGTCTAAAATTTCAATTGATATTGTTACAAAACAAGTATGGAACTAGAAAACAGGAATATTATTAATTAAATTATTTAGTAATTAATTGATAGAATATTAAAATAGTACAGGGACTAAATTGTAAGGTGATTAAAATAGAGATAATTAAGTGGGAACAAAGTATATCCCTAAAAAGATATTAGGCTAAGGATTAATGTGCAATTTGACTATTGATAAATCTTGGATAGTGAATGAGCTTGATACAAGTTGAGTGTGTAACGCCTCAAAATGTCCAGGGTTGTAATTGACGTCTCTTTCGTGACTGATTAAATTAAATTTTCAGAATTTAACATCACATCAAGTGTGTAACAACCCATTTTTTAGTGGTGCTGAAAATAGTGGTTTCGAGGCCACAAATTTGACGAGTACGTTCATTAAATATTATTATTTAATATTTATGAGTCAAATATGGTTTTAAAAAGGTTTTTGATATGATAATTTATGTTATATGAATGATTAATTAAGTTTAAGTGGTAAGACCCTAAAGTTAAGTGGTTTTAGAAAATGAGGTATCGGGACCTCATTTTTGTAAACCCGGCCATAAATATTTTTATAAATATTTACGGAGTGTTATTAAGGTTTTATTAAAGTTTTGTTAAGAAATTTTAATGTTTAGATAGTTAATTAATTAAAAAGGACTAAATCGTAAATGATGTAAAATTTGATCACTATTAGAGTTGAGTGATTAAATGGCTTAATGAATAAAGGTAAAGGGAATTGACTGGTAATTAAACCATTTAAGGAGTTAGTGGACAAATATGGGCATGGATTTTGTGTTTTATTTAATTATTAACTAAGGTTAAAATGGTAATTTGATAAATTAAATTAAATTAAATTAAACCAAAAGCTTTATCATCTTTTAATTGTCTTCTTCACCGCTTGTAACACCCCTTACCTGTATTCAACGCCGGAACTGGGTACGAGGCATTACCGGACTTATCTCGCTTGAACATACAACTTTGAGCTATCAAATTTCATTCCAATTTAAAACCTTTCATTCACATGTCTAACGTTCTTGTTATGAACATACAAGGCCTAAAACATGCAAACGGAGGACCTCGGGATCAAACTGAAAACTATTAAAAACTTAGAAAAATTTTGCCTTAACAAGGCCACACACCTGTGTGAAAATGGACACGCCCGTGTGGACAGGCCGTGTGGTCACACACGCCCATGTCCCTAGCCCATGTGGGATTTATTCCCACTTTGAATGAAACACCCCATACCCGGCCCACGAGCCTTGACCGGATCTGGTATGTTCCTCGATGTAAACCGGTTCAAATTCTTTTGTTACTTTGGAAAAACTATGTGTTTTGAAAGAAAGATTATTTTCGGGTTGGGCTTGAGTTGAAAACATGTTTATCTCATGTTAAAAACCTTTTATTTTAGGTGATAAAACATTAGAGTTATTTAAAAATAAATTTACTTAATCTTTAGTCAATAAATATTCGTAAACATAATAAATAAAAGAAAATTTTAAAGTAGTTCACTATGGCATTATTACATCAAACGAAACCCAAAATTAAATTAAAGTACATAAAGTAAAAAGTTCAAATAAAATTAAATTCCTTGCTGAGCATGACCATCCCTAAGCTTCTGCCAACCCGGTCCGTCACTGATCATCACCTGAAAAATGTTCCCACAACGGGGTGAGTCAAACAGACTCAATGTGTAACCAACACTAAAATTTAACAATTCAGGCTTACATAATCATATCACGTATCAATACATATAACAGATAAAAATAATGATGCAACCCGAACCCAAACCTAGATGCCATCCGCTACACATCACCTGTACCAACCTGCACACCGTGGGGACTACTAAGTCAACCCTCCATCTGCTACACACCATCGAAGGCAGTCGCTGCAGTCGACGTGCTCATCGCCCTTATAAATATTTGTGGTCTTAGGTCACCACATTCAGATATCGTGGTCTTAGGTCACCACATTCAAATACCGTGGTCTTAGGTCACCACAGTCAAATATCGTGGTCTTAGGTCACCACCTTTACTTCCCCTTTTCAATAACCCATATGCCCCATATCATACATATTATGCATTAACATGCCAAATTTCACATTCTTATCACTTATCACATGTTAAACATAACATATTTCATAATCCTAGTAGGAGTAGAAACGTGCACAGGTACTTTGTACCATTGTATGGTACCTTAGCCATATTCACATTCTTATAAACATGCTAATATTAAATATTGCCATAAATCTTATTAAAAGATAGTGTGGGGTACACACCTGGTACACTTAGCGATTCACTTAAATCCCGAAAAGCTTGATCTAATGCCTTAGATCTTAAATCCCTACATTCGGCTAACCTTAATATGTTAGCAAAGAGCCTATTCGGCTATAAGACCAAATCCTAATAGGATTAGTACTTTCAAAACCTACCTTGTTGCCGATTTGGTCACCAACAAATCCAGAAAACTTTGCTTTTATTCCTTCTTGTATTCGGCCAAGCATTAAATTAACAAATGGGTTAGTTTTCGGCTTTTATACGAAGTAAGAAATAGATCTGGGTTCCAAAATAGGCCTTGGCCGAATGCTATAGACACTTACCTTGTGGATTTTAAATCCCGAAACTCACCGAATAACTAGGGAACACGCGGCCTATGGTGTACCTTTGGGAAAAGAACTTTTCTTCCTTGTAGTTGACACTTAGTAAATCCCGAAAGATCTCTTCAAAGTTTCGGCAACAAGATATTAATGGGGTTAGTCCTAGATTTCGGCAAATCTTAAAAGAAAAAGGATGAAACCGAATGAGATCTTACCCTTACTTTAGGAATCGTCAATCCTTGCTTGAAGTCCCAACAATATTCGGCTATGGCCTTGATGTGGATCACAATTTCGGCTCTTGAGGCTTAATGAAAAATCGTCTAGGGCTATTGATATATTCAGCTTTTGATTGTGTTTGTAAAAGAAGAAGAGAAAAGGGTTGAGCAATTTGGTATTGAAGTTTCGGCTTCACAAGGTGTATTTTCGGCTTGGCAAAAACAAATGAAGAGAGGAGAAATTTGCTAGAGAATTTCGGCAGAAGAAAAGAGAGAATGAAGAATGGCTACCCCTTTTCCTCCTAATGCCAAATTTACTAGGCCAAGACTCCCTTACTTGGCCACCACTCTTCCTTATTTTCCTCATTATCTTTTTATTCAAATTAATAGAAATAATCCTTTAATTATCTCTTATTATAAATACCAATAATTATCCATCATTTATCCATCTATTTAGCCGAATTTTAAAAAGAATAAAACTCCTTTTTTAAGAGCCTTAATGCCGTCCACCTCTTTGCTCCTTGTAGCGAAAATAAAATCCTTTATTTGCTTCCCATGTGACTCGAACTCAGGCCCTTTTCCCCTTGCTTGTGGCGTCACTTACTGGGCTTTAAGTGGCACCTCCTTGCCACTTTTCCAAACCCGTTCTTGTGTCAAATTTCCTCTATTAATTTTCTTAAGGCCACCTTGCCTTAGTTCTCTCTTTTAAACTTTTAAACTTAACATTTCTAAGACATTTCCTTACATTTCCATGACATTTCCTTACAAGACATTTCCTTACATTTCCAAGACATTTCCTTACATTTCCAAGACATTTCCTTACATTTCCTTACATTTCCATGACATTTCCTTACATTTCCAAGACATTTCCTTACAAGACATTTCCTTACATTTCCAAGTTTCCAAAAATGTTCACAATACATTCATAACACATAAGACATGCCATTTCGTATAATTAAATCAAAAATGCATAGGCCCATTTTCAAGGATGTTACGTTTCTACCCCTTAAAATAATTTCGTCCTCGAAATTACTTACTAACGAACAATCGTACGGTCTAACTCACCCCACTATGCTATTGCTGCGCACTCTAATCTTAAAGAACTATCATACTTTCTAGGCACATTCTCTAGGTTCACAATCAAGGTTACATACACTTTACTAGCAACATAAGAACCAACTGACCTTATAGCAAGCAAAGCAATCGGGGATATTCCAGACATAAGAACTTACCTGTTGCCACCTTTGGCACATCACTATCCTCGCGACGGCCGACTGCATAAACCAACCTTGGTTGCCTCGCGTCTGCACCTTCAGCATCTCTGCTTGGTGCTCCACGACCTCGGCTTTGAACCATTTCCTCCATGGTTCGGACCACGACCACGCCGAGGTCGTTGTCCACCTCTACCACCGATTAACATTCCGAGTCGCGCCGACTCCTTCCGGTTTCATTGGACAGTCCTTAATCATATGATCCTTGGACCCACACTTAAAACATCCTCCCGTTTTCTTCCAACATTCCCCTAAGTGCTTCTTCCCACATTCGGCACAAGTCCGGTACTGCCCTCCTGTACCAGCTTGTTAATTTCGCAGCCCATCAGTTTTAGGCCTCTTTTGGACATTCTCAGCTGATCTAGGCGATCCAAACCCTCTTTTCTGCCTACCCTGATAAGAGTTCTGCCTTACCGAGTCCTTAACACCTTCGGCCACTTTGGCCTTCTCCACTAATATAGCAAATTTTCGCTCCTGCTGCGGGGCTATAAGTAACCTCAGGTCATCTCTTAGTCCGTCCTCGAACCGGACACAGCTTTCATGCTCTGTAGCCACTACTCCTCGAGCATATCGGCTCAACCTCAGAAACTCAGCTTCATATTCCTCCACAGACTTATTCCCTTGAACCAACCCTAGAAAAGCTTTCCTTTGCTCATCAGTATAATGTGTACCAACATATTTCTTCTGATATGCTGCCTTAACATAGTCCCAAGTCAGATCCTCAGCTGTGGCACCATCCCGAATAGTTAACCACCATTGGTACGCTTCATCGCATAGCAGTGCCACCATTCCTTTCAACTTCTCCTCAGGGGTCAGATCGAGCTCATCCATAATACGCTCGGTTACCTCCAACCAATATTCGGCCGTACTGGGTGCTACACCAGATACGCCACGGAACACCTCAGCTCCGTTGGCTCGAAGTCGCTCAGGTACCGACTTTCGAGCTCCCGAATTTCCTCCTGCACCAGCCACCAACTCAAGAACTCGCAAAGACACGACTGCGATACAAAGATCCTCCCCATCTGATCTTGTTGTTCAGCACCAAAAGATGGTGGTGGTGGTGGCGGTGGTACTTCATTTTCAGATCCTTGACCCGATCTAACGGGTTCCGATACAGCCATTCTGCCTCTACCACGCCCTCGCGGATTACGACCACGTCCCCTAGAGCTCATTTCTACTACCGTGCATTAATCTGATTAAGAAATTTTATGTATAAATATTGTGTTCCACTGTTTAACCGCGAAGAAGTTTTATGAAAGGAGTTTAATAGTAATTCTTTCGATCAATCAAGGTTTTCGTTCAGGTTTTCTATCCTAATTCAGAGAAGCACATTCATTCAAACATTCATTCAGTGACATCCATTCCATAGTATCTCCCATACACATTCACTCTTCAGACATTTCTGTCCGTTCCTATCCCAAGGGTATTTTCGTCATTTGTCCTACAGGGGTATTTTCGTAATTTTTTGAAATAAGGTTCCTTGTTGATTTTGTCAATAAGGGTATTTTGGTACTTTTGCATTTCCGAGGGTATTTTGGAAATTTTGAAATTTGAGGGTATTTCGGTAATTTTGAAACTCAAGGGTATTTCGGTAATAAACCAGGGTAAATTTGTAAAGTTTAATAATTCAGGGGTATTTCAAAATTTTCAAAACTTTGAGGGTTCTTTTTGAGACTTCTATTTTCCAAAACGGTGATGTTGCAAAATTTTTGGAAATCAGGGTCATTTTGGTAATTTTGTAGGTTAGGGGCAATTTCGTAATTTTCCAAAATCAAGGTATTTTGTTATTTGTAAAACAGATGTTTTTGGTATTTTTGTAAAGTAGAAATATTTTAGCAAATGTCGAGGCTATTTTTGAAAATCTTAAAAACTAAGGGTGTTTTAGTAATTTACAATACAGGGGCATTTTTGTAATTTCGTAAATCGGAGATATTTTGGAAAAAATTTCACAATAATCTTTTACTACAATTAAAAGGGTAATTTAGGGATTTTAAAACTAGGAATTTTATAAAACTGCATGGCTAGTCCCTTTCGGGTTTTAATTATCGGGTTTAGCCCGTGAATAAGTCCTCTTGGTTAGGGTGAACCGTATCTCACGCACTGTAGGATTCCAAATAAGAGGAGGTGAGTCACTAGGACCGCTAAGTACTGTGCTCTTCCGGATCCAATCCTAGACATGCGCACAGTGGTTGCCACACCCTAGCTCGGCGACTTAGTTCACAGGTTTGTTTAATGGTCCTTAAGTCTTATGCACTTGTGTTTGAGTAGCCTAGTCCTAGGGTCCAATAGCCCTAATCTACTAATCTACGTTCCCATAAAAGCCCATACAGTTCACATGTTTAATCTACTTCAGAAGTCAGAGGTACTTACCTGGTGGACTTCGGGTCGGAGACTTAGGTGCCATGCTAGAAAAACCTGAAAATTTCCACAAATTTCTTTTGGGCTAGATTTTGAAAATTTTTTGGGCCTTACACCCAAGGCCGAGAGTTTAAAACTGGGCTCTGATACCAAATTGAAACACCCCATACCCGGACCACGAGCCTTGACCGGATCTGGTATGTTCCTCGATGTAAACCGGTTCAAATTCTTTTGTTACTTTGGAAAAACTATGTGTTTTGAAAGAAAGATTGTTTTCGGGTTGGGCTTGAGTTGAAAATATTTTTATCTCATGTTAAAAACCTTTTATTTTAGGTGATAAAACATTAGAGTTATTTAAAAAATAAATTTACTTAATCTTTAGTCAATAAATATTCGTAAACATAATAAATAAAAGAAAATTTTAAAGTAGTTCACTATGGCCTTATTACATCAAACGAAACCCAAAATTAAATTAAAGTACATAAAGTAAAAAGTTCAAATAAAATTAAATTCCTTGCTGAGCATGGCCATCCCTAAGCTTCTGCCAACCCGGTCCGTCACTGATCATCACCTAAAAAATGTTCCCACAACGGGGTGAGTCAAACAGACTCAATGTGTAACCAACACTAAAATTTGACAATTCAGGCTTACATAATCATATCACGTATCAATACATATAACAGATAAAAATAATGATGCAACCCGAACCCAAACCTAGATGCCATCCGCTACACATCACCCGTACCAACCTGCACACCGTGGGGACTACTAAGTCAACCCTCCATCCGCTACACACCATCGAAGGCAGTCGCTGCAGTCGACGTGCTCATCGCCCTTATAAATATTTGTGGTCTTAGGTCACCACATTCAGATATCGTGGTCTTAGGTCACCACATTCAAATACCGTGGTCTTAGGTCACCACAGTTAGATATCGTGGTCTTAGGTCACCACCTTTACTTCCCCTTTTCAATAACCCATATGCCCCATATCATACATATTATGCATTAACATGCCAAATTTCACATTCTTATCACTTATCACATGTTAAACATAACATATTTCGTAATCCTAGTAGGAGTAGGAAACGTACCTCGGTACTTTGTACCATTGTATGGTACCTTAGCCATATTCACATTCTTATAAACATGCTAATATTAAATATTGCCATAAATCTTATTAAAAGATAGTGTGGGGTACACACCTGGTACACTTAGCGGTTCACTTAAATCCCGAAAAGCTTGATCTAATGCCTTAGATCTTAAATCCCTACATTCGGCTAACCTTAATATGTTAGCAAAGAGCCTATTCGGCTATAAGACCAAATCCTAATAGGATTAGTACTTTCAAAACATACCTTGTTGCCGATTTGGTCACCAACAAATCCAGAAAACTTTGCTTTTATTCCTTCTTGTATTCGGCCAAGCATTAAATTAACAAATGGGTTAGTTTTCGGCTTTTATACGAAGTAAGAAATAGATCTGGGTTCCAAAATAGGCCTTGGCCGAATGCTATAGAAACTTACCTTGTGGATTTTAAATCCCGAAACTCACTGAATAACTAGGGAACACGCGGCCTATGGTTTACCTTCGGGAAAAGAACTTCTCTTCCTTGTAGTCGACACTTAGTAAATCCCGAAAGATCTCTTCAAAGTTTCGGCAACAAGATATTAATAAGGTTAGTCCTAGATTTCGGCAAATCTTAAAAGAAAAAGGATGAAACCGAATTAGATCTTACCCTTACTTTAGGAATCGTCAATCCTTGCTTGAAGTCCCAACAATATTCGGCTATGGCCTTGATGTGGATCACAATTTCGGCTCTTGAGGCTTAATGAAAAATCAGCTAGGGCTATTGATATATTCAGCTTTTGATTGTGTTTGTAAAAGAAGAAGAGAAAAGGGTTGAGCAATTTGGTATTGAAGTTTCTGGCTTCACAAGGTGTATTTTCTAACTTGGCAAAAACAAATGAAGAGAGGAGAAGTTTGCTAGAGAATTTCAAAGAGACGAAAAGAGAGAATGAAGAATGGCTACCCCTTTTCCTCCTATTGCCGAATTTACTAGGCCAAGACTCCCTTACTTGGCCACCACTCTTCCTTATTTTCCTCATTATCTTTTGATTCAAATTAATAGAAATAATCCTTTAATTATATCTTATTATAAATACCAATAATTATCCATCATTTATCCATCTATTTAGCCGAATTTTAAAAAGAATAAAACTCTTTTTTTAAGAGCCTTAATGCCGTCCACCTCTTTGCTCCTTGTAGCGAAAATAAAATCCTTTATTTGCTTCCCATGCGACTCGAACTCAGGCCCCTTTCCCCTTGCTTGTGGCGTCACTTACTGGGCTTTAAGTGGCGCCTCCTTGCCACTTTTCCAAACCCGTTCTTGTGTCAAATTTCCTCTATTTATTTTCTTAAGGCCACCTTGCCTTAGTTCTCTCTTTTAAACTTTGAAGGAAAGATCCTCCGTCTTGAGTATGATTCCGGCTTCTTGAGATGGATCAACTGGCTATCTTCAAGTAAACCTCCACAAATCTGCCTTCTTTGGCCTAGCAAGACGCCCCTTGACAACAGCCTTGGGCTCTCCTTTTTAGGTCATACTTAGGGTGTTTATATAGGCTTTGGAATGTGTTTCTTTGCCCCTAAGTATCCTAATCCGAGTGAAATTTCTCTTTGTCACGGCAGGGGCACGGCCATGGCACACGCCTGTGTAAATCATGGGCAAGCCGTGTGGAGTCCGTTGATGAGGCACGGCCGTGTGGTCTTGGGCCCAGGCCATGTCGATTTCGTGATGTGGCCCATTTGGCCCGTTTTAAGCCCGTTTCTTTTTCTTTTCATCCTCCGGTGCTTTCCTGAGTATAAAACATGAAAACAAAGGATTAAGAGCACCAAATGACATAAAATAAGGGATAATTCATCCAAAAGCATGCTAAATGTGGGATTAAAATATGTTACTTTTCCGGTTTATCAAATACCCCCACACTTAAGCTTTTGCTTGTCCTCAGGCAAAATTCTCAACTCATAATTAAAAGCGAACTTCCCTCAATTCATAATATTCATCAATAGTGTTTCATCATTATTCAAAGATAATTTATACATGAATGATTCAACTCAAAGAGTCTTAAAGATTCAAACAATCTAAGTTATACCTTTGTAGCACAAAACCTAGGTGTTTCCCCTCATCTAAATAGTTACCTCTGATTCAAAATCGACAAGGATTGACATCCTCACTAAAGATTCACTCAAATCACTCGAGGTTTTTAAGGTTCAAGAAAAAGCACTCAAAAGTCAAACATGAAGAGTTAATCCTATAGGCTTGCATGAAAATCAAATCTCCACCATCAGAAAAATGAGATGATACACAAATCAAAAGGTCTTTAACAGGTTGTTGTAACTGGGGCTTAGGTTAAAGGTGTGGATAAAGGCTGAATTAGAAGGTTAGAATCAAGATTGAATTGACAAATTACCTAACTAGAAACAATGAACTGAATATAAATAATTACATCAATTGAAAACTTGTAATAATAATACCACTACTAATACGAGCTTCTTTTTCACAATTGGAATTTAGATGTTTAAGCTCACTTGATCACAGAGCTAATAATGAATATACTTTGATTTGATTTTTTTTTAAGAACAATTCACAAATACATAATAAATGATGAATTTACTATCGAAATAATTAGGCAATCGATCAAATCAAATCTCGATATAAGGGTAGTTAAAAGGAATGGTGATAATGAAAACGAAGGGTTTTGGGTTAATATTAGCGGTTGAGTCAATAAAAAGGGTTGTTAGGATTAAAAGGGGTTCACTAGGGGTTAATTATGAAGGTAGGCTGTTAGTGGAGTAAGTGGGTTAAAACCTAGGTGCCTTTATCATCTCTGTATATCAAATCAAAGGTGTGGTCTCGACATGTATAATCGATGCAAGTTCTAGAATAACAAATCAATGTTGACACACTCATAATCAATAAGGTGAGCAAGAAAAAGAATATATGCTCTATAAGGCTCAAAATCTCACAAAAATTATGGGTATTTTGATGTCATTCTTGTAAATTTCAAACTCCAAAGTAATATTCAAATTCAGGTAGACAACCTAGAAAAAAATTTTAATTTTGAAAAATAGACTTATCATGCTTGATTCTCTAGTATCTTAAAGTATAAATTATCAATGCACAATTATCAATGACTTAATCCAAAACACATTAAAAAAAATCATAAATCAAAAGAAATTTCATTCTAATCATAATATGAGAAACTTACTTTAAGACAAGGCATAATTCAGGATTTGAGAATAATGCAAAAAGTTTGGCACTTTTAAGATTCACCCCCCACACTTAAGATGTACATTGCCCTCAATGTACAAAGATAGATAGGAATCCATAAGATCAAAAGATAGGGAGAGATGAAACTTCCTGAATTTTGGATGGATTCCTTGAAGGATGCGAAAAATATGTTGGTGGGGTCGTTCTTGATGGTGGTGTGGCTATGGTCGTGGTCGTGGTGGCTGCCCATTATTGCTGCGCTAGATGAAGAAATTGGGTAGCTCATGGAGAATTAGCCAGGATATAATAATAATTTAAACTATACTAATTATATAATTAAAGAAAAGCAAGCTAAAGTGAAGAAAAATAAAAAGTGAAATAAAATTAAAAGAAAAGATTAATGGTACGTAGAGTCCTTATTGTTGGATGGTTCGCGAGGTGGGCATGATTTCTAAGGCTGCGGTAGTCCTGGTGGTCGTGGTCGAGGTGTGATTCCCAAGCAGCCTGTAGAACCTAAAACCAAGAAACTAAAATAGAATAAACTAAATTAAGCATAAGAAAGTCAAAGAGAAGGAAAATAATGGAGAATAGTAAAGAAGAAGAAGAATTAGATGGTCTCAAAGACCCTTGGCTTGTCGAATATATGAATCGGCTGGCATGAACTTATGTAGATCGGTCTCCCACAGGGAGACTGTGCGTGGATCCTTCCGCCTCTTCGACATAGATGTGGTGTGGCTCGATGGTTGGGGAAAATATTAGAGAAGGAAAGTAGGGAGAGGTCTGAGAGAGAAAAAGAAAGGAAAATGGGATGGAAGAGATGGGGGGTGGGTGTTTTAAATAGAAATTTCAAGTCTGGTACATTCCCACGCCCGTGTACCATGGACGTGTTGAGTCACACGGCCGCATCGCACGGCCGTGTTGTGCTTCGTTCGTTTCTCCCATGCCCATGCTTGATGAAACAGTGTCGACCACGGTCTCCTAGCACAGGCGTGCCTCCCCTCATGTGGATTTCTCGGTGTCGGCCACGGCCATGTCGCATGGCTGTGGCGGGGTAGTTGGGTCCGTGACTCGAAGATACGATCCATCCTGACTCGTACCATCTCTGCCATGTCAGTACGGAGATTCAGTGCATCCACACGGCCACGGCCACGGCTGTGTGTAAGGCCGTGTGGTATGGAAATTGGCCTTGGTTAGTTTATAGTTAGTTGCTACAAAGGAGAATTAAGAGTGAAAATAAAATAGAAAGAGTAATGGAGTTAGTGCTCGGGTTGCCTCCCGAGAAGCGCTCGTTTAAAGTCTTAAGCTAGACTTACCTCTCGTTTGTATAATCAGGGTGGTTTGAGGAGTTGAAAGTCCTTCCTCATGCTATCAGTTTCATTATCATGATAAAGTTAAAGTCGAGATGTGCTTATATTGAAAGTGCCAAAAATAGGATTACTTACCTCGACTATTCCGTATGGGAAAACACTGATTACCCTAAAAGAGATTTCTTTGTTTGTGTTAGGGTCAGGAGGAGATATTCGAGGGTCTGCTTTATCTATCAATACTTGATCTCCGATTTTGAACTTGTCTGCATCGTGGATTGGCTCTGGTTCTGCTTCGTGTATCCCTAATTTTTCCTTGAAATACGTCTTCCACTCGTCTAGATCATCGATCTGAATCCTTCGTTCCTCATGAGTTATTTCTTTGTTGGCGCGGGGTCTAGGATCGGGTTCAGTTGTGTTGTTTTGTGGTGCTTCCTGAAAAGAAGGGTTAACCGAATGGTTATCCATAGAATTTATTTTCTCACCTTGATTACTCGATGTTCTAGCCAAATCGAGAGCTTGGAGTGTGACTGTCTCATTACCTACACGAAGTATGAGTTCTCCTGCGCATCAATATCAATTTTAGCTCGCAAGCCTAAAAATGGTCTTCCTAAGATTAAGGGGATACTATTGTCCTCATCCATGTCTAATATGACAAAGTCTACTGGGAATACGAATTTTTCAACTTTTACGAGTACATCTTCAATTATACCCCTAGGAATTCTAACAGTTTTATCAACTAATTGAATACTCATCTTAGTTTGTTTGGGTTTCCCTAGACCTAGTTGTTTAAACATTTTATAAGGCATGACATTTATGCTTGCCCCTAAATCAGCTAACGCATTATCAATAGATAAACTACCAATTAAGCATGGAATTGTAAAACTCCCTGGATCTTTTAATTTCCGTGGTAGTCTATTTTGCAATACTGCCGAGCACATTGCGTTTAGTTCCACATGTGATGCCTCGTCTATCCTTCGCTTTTTCGTCAACAGCTCTTTTAAAAAATTTCTAGAATCTGGCATCTGTGAAAGAGCTTCAAGTAACGGTAAGTTAATATGTAATTTCTTTAAAAGTTTAAGAAACTTACCGAACTGTTCCTCTATGTCGTCTCTCCTTAATGCTTCGGGATATGGTATGCGAGGTTGGTACTCTTTAATTACCGGTTTTGGCTTATTATTACTTACCTCAACCTTACCTTCTCCGACCATATTCTCTTGGCTTGAATTGGGCTCGTCTAACCCTTCACTTTCTTGAGCTGTTATGGCTTGGATTTGCTCCTTTGGGTTAGTCTCGGTGTTGCTCGGTAGTCTTCCTTGTGGTCTCTCAGAGATCTGCTTAGCAAGTTGCCCGATTTGATCCTTGAGCTCCTGTGTCGATTTTTCAAGTTGATGTTTAAAGGATGTCTCAGTATTCTGAAAACGTGTTTCTGTGGTCGCCATGAATTTTTCAAAGATCTCCTCGAGGTTTGGCTTCTTTTCCTGTGGGTAGGGCTGTTGCTGGAAATTTTGGGATGGTTGTTGCCTTTGATTCCCTTGACCACCCCAAGAGAAATTGGGGTGGTTCTTCCAACCTGGATTGTAAGTATTACTATAAGGGTTATTGTTAGATCGGAAATTGTTACCCATATAGTTCATTTGTTCGCTCTCCATGCCCTGTCCGTAGGGTGGGTACTCAGGATTCGTCACGCCTCCACTTGTTTCGCACTGCATAACTAGTTGTACCTATGAGGAACCGTAAACACCATCAAATTTTTTATGTAACATCTCTACCTGATTTGATAGCATGGTTATTGCGTCGAGGTTATAAACTCCGGCTGCTTTTGTTGGCCTTGTCCTTGTGACTTGCCACTGATAGTTATTCAGTGACATCTCTTCTATAAACTTGTAAGCTGCTTCAGGAGTTTTGTTATTCAGAGTTCCGCCGGCGGCTGAATCGATTAATTGCCATGTTGAAGGGTTAACACCATTGTAGAAAGTTTGGACCTGTAGCCACAAGGGTAATCCATGGTGTGGACACCTTCTCAGCAAATCTTTGTATCTCTCCCATGCATCGTAAAGTGTCTCTAAATCCATCTGCACAAAAGAAGAGATATGATTCCTTAACTTGGCCGTTTTGGCCGGCGGATAATATTTTAATAAAATTTTTTCGGTCATTTGATCCCATGTAGTGATTGACCCTCGTGGAAGAGAATGCAACCACTGTTTGGCTTTATTCCTCAGAGAGAAGGGAAATAACCAAAGACGGATGGCATCGTCAGTAACGCCATTTATCTTGAAAGTATCGCAAAATTCTAGGAAATTTTCCAAGTGATTATTTGGATCTTCATCCTGCAAACCATCAAACTGAACAAATTGCTGTATCATCTGAATTGTGTTAGGTTTTAGTTCAAAATTATTTGCAGCAATAGCAGGTCTAACAATACTTGAATCAGTTCCTGTTAAACTAGGTTTAGCATAATCATACATAGTTCTAGGAGCATTATTTTCAACCATCTATGGAGGTAGTGGGTTATTTTCAGCCATCCCTTCTGTAGGATTAATTTCGCCTTCTTGCTCTTCTTCTATGTAGTTTAAGCTTCGCCTTATTTCTCTGCGATTTCTATGAACTGTTCTTTCAATATCACTGTCGTAAAGTAGGGGTCCTATCGGGTTCCTTCTAGTCATAAACTAGAGCTACCTGAAAGGAGGAAATAATAAAAGAAGAAAATTTAGCAAAGTTAAAATAAAATAGGAAATAAAAGTAAATTGCAAAATAAAATAAAAAAAATGGCTAAAGTAAAAAAAATTGAGCTTTCTTAATATTTTAGTTCCCCGGCAACGGCGCCAAATACTTGATCGTTGTGTTTATGCGATGTCAAAGTCTTAAAATTTATAATGAGAATGATCGAACCTGGAAACTAACTATGACAACGATTTGAGGCAAGCGCACATATCGAGCATAAAGAGTATAGTTAAGGCAAGACCGGAATGTCGAACCCAAAGGAACTAAAAGTACTAATACTAACTTTCTTTTTATTATCTAGCCTAAAATAAAGGGAATTTGTTGTTTAATCTAAATTAACTAATTATTTAAATAAAGACTCTAAGACAAAGAAGAATGAATTTGGGGAAAATACTTGTGGGAAAAGCCAATTGATAAAGACAATACCCAAGGAAGAATCCACCTAGACTTCACTTGTTATCTAACTCAGAACCAGACGATTTATTCATTTGACTTGATCCGTAAGATTCCCTAATGTATATTAAACCCTCTCTCGAAGCGAATAACGTCTAACCCTAGGTTGATTAATTGAAATCTCTTTCTAATTAAAACCCCTAGAATTGCATTAACTCGATCTATGGAATCTCATGTTAGGTTTCACCCTAATCCGATAAAATCTCGTCACCCTATCTCTAGGCGTGCGATCAACTCCGCTTAACTATGCTAGATCTACTCTTAGGCAGGGACTTTTGCTCCTCCACCTAAGCACATCAGACTTGAATCAATATCCTGGAAATATCAACACAAGAATTAAGAGCACGTAATTAAGAAAAAGTCAAATATTATCATATAGTTCAGCAAACGATAACAAGATTCATCTTAGGTTTCATCCCCCTCAGGTATCTAAGGGTTTAGTTCATAACAATAAAAGAAAACATCTCAGAAGAAAAGATAAAACAAAACATAAGAAATCCCTAAAACCCCCTAAAGGAATTGAAGGAGAGATCCTTCGTCTTGAGTATGATTCCAGCTTCTTGAGATGGATCAACTGGCTATCTTCAAGTAAACCTCCACAAATCTACCTCTTTTAGCCTAGCAAGACGCCCTTGACAATGTGCCTTTGGGCTCCTTTTTAGGTCATACTTAGGGTGTTTATATAGGCTTTGGAATGTGTTTCTTTGCCCCTAAGTATAGTAATCCGAGTGAAATTTCTCTTTGTCACGGCAGGGGCGTAGCCATGGCACACGCCCGTGTAAATCGTGGGCAAGCCATGTGGAGTCCGTTGATAAGGCACGACCGTGTGGTCTTGGGCCCAGGCCGTGTCAATTTCGTGATGTGGCCCATTTGGCCCGTTTTAAGCCCGTTTCTTGTTCTTTTCATCCTCCGATGATTTCCTGAGTATAAAACATGAAAATAAAGGATTAAGAGCACCAAATGACATAAAATACGGGATAATTCATCCAAAAGCATGCTAAATGTGGGATTAAAATATGTTACTTTTACGATTTATCAACATGCCATATTCAAAAATGCTAAGTCTAACTATACCGAGATGAGCTGATAGTGTGGGTGATCTTCCAAATAACTTCGTATTCTGAACCGGCTCTTTGACACTATAAAACAAGGGAAAAAAGGAAAGGGAGTAAGCTTTAATCTTAGTAAGTTTACATGTAAAAAAATAGCATCATAACACATATATATATCAATCAATTCTTTTCATACCAAGCAAGAACAATCCACATTTCATAATCATGCTTACTCATTTCATCTCTTACCACATTTCAACCATATAACAAATATAATGCTCTCAATTATTTGCATATATTCCCTGCACTCATCACCACAACATCATATGAAACATATACTTAAACGATTTCTCAATGAATCATTCAGAATAATATCAAACACTCGGTGGTTTCGCACACAGCCCACCATTAATCTATGATAGGGTGGTATCGCACATAGCTCACCAACAAAAATATTTACGGTGGTATCGCACTTAGCCTACCAAATGATGATATAAATGATGGTATCGCACACAGCCCATCGTGAGTAAGTATTAAGGTGGTATCGCACATAGCCACCAATAAGAATATTTACGGTGGTATCGCACACAGCCCACCAATGACTATTACGAATAATATTCTACACTTACATATCTATTTTAAGGTTCTTACAGGAATTACTCATTTTCTATCGAATTCAATCCATCTCAATCATAAACGATCTCATTCATACGATACACCAATAAATAACAACATAAGTATTCAAGATGTACCGTTTACACATAAACTTACATCGATGCAAAATGTGTTAATCTACGGCTTAATTCGTAACCTTGCCTTTTCCCCGGTCAAGGTTGTTTCAGCGTTCTTCTTGATCTATAATAATAAAATTCACTCATTCAATCAATTTAAAACTCATGATACATCAAATTTTCTACTTAGGCAAAAATGACCATTTTGCCCCTATACTATGGCAAAATTACGATTTTGCCCCTAGGCTCGTATATCATTTTTCATTACATTTCCTCATTAAACAAGTCTAGCTGAACATTTATTCCTCTTACAACAACTCACAAAACCATTTATTTCATGCATTTATTACACATTTACAATCTTTACAACTAAGTCCCATTTAGGTGTTTTCATGGTAACACCTTTCACAAAAGTTATTCCTTCACTCACTAACATTCATTTTCTTCCATAAAAACTCAGAAAACAACATGAACACTCTCATGGCAAGTCCCTAAACTTTCAAACTTTTGGCAAATTAGTCCCCTCATTAGCTAGCTTAAGCTTTGGGGACTCCAAAAGTACAAAAATTATCAAGTAAAACCATAATAATCACTTACTTGTAGAGAAGATGAGTTGCTGAAATTTTCAAGCTTTCAAAACCCCCTCTTTGTTGGTATTTTTGGTGCAAAAATGGTGAAGATGATAGGTGTTATCATCTTTCTTCTTATTTTATTTTAATTTATCAAATAAGTCACCAAAACCCCACCTAACCAATTGACCATGTCAATTCTTATCCTTATGGCCGGCCTGTAACACCCCAAACCCGGCCCAGACGTTATGGTCGAATCTGGCGTGCCACATCAAAGCATCGTTCAAAAACTGAGTTTGTCGTTAAAAGTTCATTTCTATGTTTAAATCCTTTTGCTCAAGTTTAGCAAACTATCTCGTCAAAAATGTTTACTTAATGTCTGGCATTGATACTTTAGGTTATTCCAATCGCGGAAGCTCTTAAAGTTTGAAATATAAAAACGTCTGTTTTTAAGTGTTTTTGAAAATAGTTGTTAATTTTGAAAATTCGTGTTTAAATAAGGAAATCTAAAGCCCATTTAAAAATTTAATCCCTCAAAAGCCTTATAACAGAATTAAAACCCAAAATGTAAAATTCAAATAAAAAGTCTACAGCAGAGCATCAGCGGTCGTGTGGCCACCTCCGAATCTCTCACGTCTCCAAATCGCCTAAGGCTTGAGATTACCTACACAGTTAGACAGAAGGGTAAGTTTGCGAAAACTCAGTGTGTAATCCCTTATAATACAAACAGTCAGATATACGGTATGCAGAAACAGACTGGGCCTGAGACCATCACAGACACAGTATCAGGTGGGCCTTAGCCCATTAATAGAACCAGGTGGACCTAAGCCCATTACAGAACCAGTATCAGATACAGATATGTAGACAGAATTCCAGCCGAATCCAACCAATACACCATCCGTACCAACCAACACACCATGAGGGGATAAAATCGACCCACCCAACCAACACACCAAGCTTAGCACCGATTGTAGCACTAAGTCAACAGAACGGCTAGGTGCCGTAGACAGAATGGCTAAAAGCCATAAATATCGAAGAAAGGCTAGAAGCCTTGTATAGAACGACAACAGGCCATACACTTCCTCCGTAACAATGTCTTAACCCCATGCAATATGTCGTGTATGTCATGCTCAATCATCACAGGTGTATGCAGAATGGCCATGCTCAATAACAGTCATTTAAACATATATTAAAAGCATATCAGTCACACGACCACAGTCAAGTCAGTTAAAACACAGTCATACGATTGCAGTCAAATCAGTCAAATTCATACTCTAAGTCAGTCATTTACCCACAAGGGCAAAATAATCATTTTATCCTACAGGGGTATTTCGGTAATTTTACAAATATTGGGGTCTCGGTACTTATTACGACCTCCTAGAGGGTCTATCATTACTTCGAGTGACTCAGATAACCTACACGGCCAGAACAGTGTATATGGGCCCAAAACTCGCTATTGGGGCCAACTGGGCCCACACGCTCTTGTGGCCCATTTAGTCCAGATTCACATACGACATCGCGAGCCTCAAAAACCAACCTATCAATGATCACTTACCGAGGATTTTACCCGTGTGGGCCTAAAAGCCCATTGGGCCCACGCGACCCATTTCGACCCATCGAGGCACATAACGGCCCCAGTCCACGAAAACGCACATGGTGGCCTCTGTAGTCTGCTACCCACGATTTGGGGCTAAGTTCACCTCACGTGCGTTCGCACGCTCATGAGGCCTCAAATGCCGAGGTTTTGGCATTTTAGCTTATCGGCTTTTGTCGATTCACATCTAGATAGGGGTGTGAATAAACACCTTTATCCCGCGGTTGACAGTCACGAAATCGGGCGTACGGTTACACTTCCTTTTTAGATTTTAAGCCGCTTATCATTTACGGAAAATAGTTACACACCTAATTACGTAGAGTACTAAAAATCCACGAGCGCCAGAAGCTTGACTAGATCGATCGACTGTGATTTGCTTACTTGTTCCAGAGCTCGGTGCAGCCACCCTTCCGCATCCTGGCGGAAAATCCTGAACAGCCGACACCTTACGCCGCTTAAACTTAGGAGTAGAGGCTACGCACTCAAACTCAGCCGGTACCTTTGCCATCACTTTATTACTAGCACCCTCTTCACCCATCGAAGGTTCTAGAACCCGAAAGAACATACACATAGGAGAAAGGAGAAGAATCGGTAATAAGGGATCGCACCATTTGGCTTAAACAGTAAAAGAGAGAACTGAAAGGAACCGAGAGACTTATCGATTAATAGAGATTACTTCCCAAATCAAAAACAGGAATGGAGAGAGTACGGAATGTAGGAGCAGAGGATCCGAAGAAACAAGGTATTCGGTCAAGGTATTAAAAAGGAAGATGGTGATAGAGCAATTGAAAAGAATGAATAAAGAAGGGAAGAAGGATGAATTCGGGAAGAAGGAAGATGGTGATAGACCAAAACGTGATCAATAAGCACATCAAAGACCAATTTCCCGGAAACCAATCCCCTAGTCGAATGCAAAAAGTGTCTTCACTTACCTATTCGGCACCTAAAAGCCTATGACTGAATTTGCATACTGGGGAAATCCCTTTTTCGGCCAACTACTATCACTCCCTTCAACCTACCAATTTGCATCACTTTCAAACTCCTCCAACACCAACCTTCATCCATATCCCTTGAATCTCTCCCCCAAGACCAATTCCACAACCACCTCAACAGAATTCCACTACAACACAAACACTAGGCGTCACATATGCAAAATAAATACCCATCATAATACTATGCCACCACTCGAACCCCTGGCCACATACACACTCCTAACGCCACCTTGCCACTAGACCACATGCTTCCTTGTGTCTTTTTTAACACAATAACCTAAAAGGCCTACATCCAAGCATCCATGGTTTTATCCACTTAAAACCAAATTTTTTGCTAAAGCCCAGGTTTGAACCCATGACTTTTCCAACTCCTCTCAAGACCCTTAACCACTTGAGCAGACATTTAATTGTGTCATTTCCTAGCTCACATAAACTTTTAAGCACAGTTTCCTAACCGTTCCCTTGCTCAAGGCCCAATACTTCTAGGCCCAAATTTCGGGGCATTACACGGAAAATACATTAAACAAGGCCTAATTGCACATTAGGGACCTCCCATTAGAATTCTATAGCTATTTAACACCTTTGACTTGTAAAACAATACTTTTGCACTTAATGCGATTTAGTCCTTTTTCACAATTAAGCATGAAACCGCCAAAATTAATGCACCAAAATTTTCATACATCCATATAATTATGCTATAACACATAAAATAATATTAAAATAATTTTCCTCAACCTCGGATTAGTGGTCCCGAGACCACTGTTCTGACTAGCCCCAAAATTAGGCTGTTACACTGATTGTAAAGGAGAAAAGGGAGACATTTTAGACCTAGAAATTTTGGCAAGTTCAAAGCTAAATTGGTATGTGATTTTTCACCCGTTTCTAATAATTTTTATGTTTTTGAGATTGTTGCAACTGGGTCCAGTTAGCCCGTACCTTCTTTTTTGAAATTTTTAAAGATTTTGAATTTTTACATTGATGAACCTTGTGATTTTAGATGTTATATGATGAATTTGAGGTATTAGTTGTTATTTATAAGTATTTTGTTAAGTAATTTTTGATGAATTTACCGATTAGGACTAAATTGTTGAAATAATAAAAATATAAGGATTTGATGTGAAATTATTACAAATGTGGGCTGTATTGGATGCCATGAATATTCATTTTGCATGGGTTTACATTAAAAATGGTTAATTTGCATGTTTTAGGCTCAGGGACTAAATTGAATAAAAGTAAAATGTTAGGGGTAATTTTGTAAAAATTTCAAAAATGACTAAATTGCATAAAATGAATTAGTTTTACTATATAAATTAATAAATTTAATTAAATTATTAATTTAGATTAAAAACGAGTGGAAATTGAGAAGAAGGGAAAATTACCAAATAGCCCCTATACTTTGTCATTTCTGCATTTTATCCAGGTAAGTTTGTATGACCTAAAATCACTTAAATGTTGATTAAATTGAATGTTTAATCTATGATTCTATTGTAAATGAATCAATATATATGTTATTATACAATTTATCAAGTAAAGAGAAGATGGAAATCCAACGACGTTCGACGACTATCGAGCCCCGTTTGAACCTTAGGAATATATAGAATACAAATGACATGTCATTAGGGTTACCATGTTTTGGGGTGCTGGTCCTGAATGTCCTATTGATGGCTGAGTTCCAGCATTTGTTGCGAACACTCGTCAGCTTGTGTGAGCGGCATCGTGTAGCTACATTCCAACCGTTAACTTGTATGAGCAAATCTATGTTACCATGTTTTGAGTGCTAGTCCTGAATGTCCTACTAATGGCTGAGGTCCGGCATTAGCTTTGGATACTCATCATCTTGTGTGAGCATCATCATGTAGCTACATTCCGACAGTCAGCTTGTGTAACCAGGTCCATTTTACAGCTTGTATGAGCTACGACTATATGTTTAGCGCACTTTGTGTGAGCTTTCCTGCATATCCGATATTATTCTAAGTGATTCAATGGGTATGAAAAGGGAAGGAACGATAAGTATTCAAATGACTTATATTATGAAAACGATGAAAAGGAATGAAAAGGAAACGTTAAATGAAAGCATGACTATGTTCATGGAATTGATGATTTCAAGTGAGGTTATTCATGTTAAATGACTTATCTTATGTTATTCAAGTGAATTATGAATTGATGCATTAACATGTGTTGTTGATGATGCTTAGGCTTGTGCCAAGCTATTGGTTGGATTGTATTGTGTTAGTTTTAAAGAAATGCATTGAAATGGTAAGTGACCAAATGGAAAGATGCTTATGTGCATGAAAGAGTGGTAAGAATCAAAGTATATAATTTCTCATGAAATGGTTTAATGGTAGTTAACTCTAAAAGAGTTATGCTTAAATGCACTAGCTTGTGGCTATGGTTAATGTTATGTTTATGTCCTGTATGTTATGCAAATGAAATGGGTGAGAATAGGTAATGAAATGATAAGTTCATATTTGAGATGTAATGTGATGAAATAAAAGGATTGTTAAGTTAAAGGAATTACTTGTAAGGAAGAAATTTACTTATGCTATATGTAAGTTTACTTATGTCATGAATAAAAACACTAATTCATGAGTTAATAATGTAATTAAGCTTATGTTAAGTAAATGGAATGGTAAGTAAGTAGATGAAATGGTTCATCATTTTAAAGAAAGGTTGATAATTATGTAAGTCAACCTATGTAACAGCCCGATTTAGGGGCTAGTTGGAACAATGGCTTTGGAACCACTAATCTGAGGTCAAAGAAATTTATTTTAATATTATTTTATGAGTTAAAGCATGATTATATAGGTGCATGAAAATTTTGGTTCTTTAATTTTAGCGATTGCATGCTTAATTGCAAAAAATGGACTAAATCGCATAAAGTGAGAAAGTTCCATTTTACAAGCTAAAGTTGTCTAAAAGCCATAGAATATTATTTGCAGGCCCTTAAAGTGCAATTAGACCCTTAGAAATAGGGTGGCCAACCATAGGGGACAAACAATGTCAAATTGGTCAAAGTTGTTGGAATTAGGTGGATTAAATTGATTTGTATTAATAAAATAAAGAAAAGAAAAATATCATTTTCTCTCTCCATATTCTCCACCAAAAATTAGCAGCAAAATAGGGGTTGAGAGCTCAAAATTTCAGCCAAGCTTTTTCTCCTTGCAAGTAAGTGCTTTAATGGCTATTCTTTGACAACTTTTGTACTTTTGGAACCCCTAAAGCTTAAGCTAGCTAAAGAGGGGACTATTTTGTAAAAAGGTTGAAAATTTAGGGTTTTTCCATGTGAGCATTTATGTTGTCTGCTGCATTTTTATGGAAGAAAATGAGTCCTAGTTGTTAGATAAACAACTTTTGTGAAAGGTGTTATCATGAAAACACCTAAAAAGACCTTTTTGTAAAGGTTATAAAATAGGTGTTAAATGTGTGAAATAATGAGTATTAAGGGTTGCCATAAGAGTAATAAATGTTCATCTAGGCTTGTAAAAGGAGAAAAATCGATTAGAATCGATTTACGAGCCTAAGGGTAAAATCGTCATTTTGTGAAAGTCTAAGGGAAAAATGGTAATTTTTCCAAAGTATGATTTTTGAAATGTAATGGTTAATGTGGTAATTAAATGAGCTAATTTGTTATTATAGATCAAGAAGAACAAGGAATTAACCTTGACCAAAAAAAACGTAAGGTATCAGACTAGACCGACAAATTGGCCTATTTTAAAATCGAGGTAAGTTTGTGTGAAATAAATTCCACATCATGTTACTAAGTTTTAAAATGCTTGAATTAGTAAAGATGTATATTATTTCCATGAAATTGAGTAATGATGTTGAATGAGAAAATGATGAAAAATTTATGATGTTGAAGTCCCGGTTGGACTTTAAGAAATGAAAGGATATCATCATTGAGATTGGTAGGGTCCCGTATAAGACCATGTCTGGGACATGGCCTCGGCACCAAATTGAGATCCCGAATAAGACCATATCTGGGATATGGCATCGGCATCGAATACGAAGATCGTATAAGACCATATCTGGGGTATGGCATCGATAGTCAATATGAGATCCCGTATAAGACCATATCTGGGATATGGCATCGGCATCTAGAGGTGACCCCATGTAAGACCACATCTGAGATGTGGCATTGGCATCGTATTTATGCGAATGATGATGATTATGTATCTTCGAGTATCCCAAGTGATTTGATGGGGTAAATAGTCAAGCTTATAATAGAGATGAGATTAATGCTAAAGCTATGTGATGAAGTGATACAGGTACATCTGAATAATTCATGAGAAATGTTTACGATAAGTGACATGATTTGTAATTGGTAAGAGTAAGCATGAGTAAGTTATGGCAATGTGCTTAAGACTTTGTGTTTTTATTCAATGTAATGGATGGATGACATTATGAGATTTTAAGTTGCTATTTTATTTCATGCAAACTTACTAAGCTTTATGCTTACCCCTCTCATTTCCCTTTTCCTTATAGTATTGCCAAGCTAACTCGGGGATCGTAGGATGTCGGAGTTCGTAATCACACTATCAACTTCTCTTTGGTATAACAAAGTTTGATTAATTTTTAGTATGGCATGTATAGGAACTTGGTTATTTTGTGTTATGTCATATTTGTTAGCCAATGTGTGGCTATTAATGTCATTAAATTCATTTTGTAAATGGCCATTGGAAATTGGCCAATACTTGACAAGTTTATATATTCAATGATGAAGCTCATGAAGTACATGCTTGTGTGGATGTCTTGATTTTGGGTATTAGAAGTGCTTTATGGTCTTGATGTATGTTGCATTGAAATAGCATAAGTATTGTTGCTTTGTAGGATGGCAAATGGGCTTGGTAGATAGCCTTACAATTGTCCACATGGGTAGACACACGGGCGTGTGTCTAGGCCGTGTGAGACACACAGCCAGCCCTATGGGCTAGTTGATAAGCCGTGTGTCTCCCTGCATACTAGGTTGGCAAGTCAGAATACCTAGTAGTAAACACATGGGCTGAGACACGGCCGTGTGTCTCAACCGTGTGGGAGACATGGCCTAAGACACGAGCATGTCCCCAGGCCGTGTGAAGTCTGCACCTAAAATTAGGAATTTAATTCGACACACGGTCTAAGGACACGAGCGTGTGCCTTGGCCGTGTGACCTTATTGAGGTGCTGACATCATAAATAGAATGTCAAGGTTTTCACAAACGGGTGAAGACACGGGTGTGTCATGGCCATGTGAGGGACACAGGCTATGGACACGGGCGTGTGTCAGGCCGTGTGAAAACCCTTGTAGGTTTGAATTGAAAAATAAATACACACGGGTGTGGAACATGGGCATGTGATATGCCACACGGGCGTGTCCTTTCCTTCACACGGACGTGTGGCCTTGTTTTGTGTCAAAATTTTTTAAGTGTTCAAAAGTTTCCGGGTTGGTTCTGAATCACTCAGAGTGCAAGTTTAGAGCCTTGTAGGCCTATAATAAGGACATTAGGGTCTCAAATGAAAATTTTTAATTTGACATGAAGTTTTTATGGATCAATATTGTATGATTGAGCAAGTTAAGTACGGTGATGCCTCATACCTGGTTCAGGTGTCGATTGCGGGTAAGGGGTGTTACATTTAGTGGTATCAAAGCTACGATTTAGTCTATTCTCGGACTAACATAGCGTAAGTATGAGTCTAGCTGTGCATGCCATACGTATGAGTATTTACAAAATGATAGTGTGACGACTCCTAACGATCTAAATTGTGTTTGTATATAGTAAATGGATCCTGATCGAGCTGCGACCGATGATGCTGAAAGTAATGTGCTGGCTCTCGCGCAAGGGACCGCGCCAGTAGAAAGTAGACCCGAGACTTTGAGTCAGAGAGAAGAGGCTCGAGAAGCCTTTCTCTATATGATGAGCAATTGGTACACTAAGTATATAGGAGCAAATCCTAATGCTCAACCCCCTCCACCCCCACCTATTCCTCAGCCCACTCCTGTAGCTCTCTAAGTGGTAGAGGTACTAAGAAGAGAAAGGCCTCCAGTCGATAAGATCCGAAAACAAAGAGCTAAGGAATTCCGAGCTAGTAAAGATGATGATCCGGAAAGGGCGAAATTCTGGCTTGAGAATACCATCAGGGTATTCGATGAGTTGTCATGCACACCTGAAGAGTGCATGAAATGTGTGGTATCTCTCTTGAGAGATTCGGCCTATCAGTGGTGGAACACCCTTGTGTGGGTTGTACCAAGGGAGAAAGTTAACTGGGAATTCTTCCAAGAAGAGTTCCGGAAGAAGTATATTAGTCAAAGGTTTATTGACCAGAAAAGAAAGGAATTCTTGGAGCTAAAGCAAGGTCGAATGACGGTGACCAAATATGAGCGTGAGTTTGTGAGACTTAGTAAATACGCTCGGGAGTGCATATCAACAGAAGCCACTATGTGTAAAAGGTTCGAGGATGGGTTAAATGAGGATGTCCGTTTATTTGTTGGCGTCCTGAAACTAAAAGAATTTTTTGTGTTAGTAGATAGAGCCTGTAAGGCCGAAGAACTGGTCAAAGAGTAAAGAAGAGATGAAATCGAGTCTCGTGACTCGAGGAAGAGACAGTTGGGTAAATCATTTCAATCCTCATCTAAGAAGTCGAGAGATTTCACTACTAGATTGGCCACTTCGGCTGAGTTTTCAAATAGAAGTAAAGGTAAACCGTACTCGGGATCTAAAGCTCAGACCACTTCGGTTGCTAGTGTTGGCAACACTCGGCCAAGTAGACCGGAATGTTTGCAGTGTGGCAGACGTCATCCTGGGGAGTGTCGAGCAAATGAGAAAGCTTGTTTCAAGTGTGGATCCCTAGACCATTTTATCAGAGACTGCCCCGAGGTGGGTGAGAAAGAGAAACCTCAGGGTACAAGATCTGGAAGTACTGCTAGAGGAAGGCCACAGGGAAACTCGGGAAATGAAATGAGTAGTAAGAATACATCTAGAGAGCAGACTGCAAGAGCTAAGGGTAGAGCACCAGCGAGAACATATGCCATTCATGCTCGAAAAGAGGCGTCCTCCCCCGACGTAATCACGTGTACCTTTTCCCTCTATGATACTCATGTTATAGTTTTGATTGATTTGGGATCTACCCACTCATATATTTGCATGAAATTAGCCTCTAGTATGAACATGCCTGTAGAATCTACCGAATATGTAATAAGAGTGTCAAATCCCCTAGGCAAATGTGTGTTAGTTGGTAGAGTATGCAAAGATTGTCCTTTGATGATTAGAGGTCATTACTTTCCGGCTAATCTCATGTTATTGCCATTTGATGAATTCGATGTCATCCTTGGGATGGATTGGTTAACTACTCATGATGTGATAGTGAATTGTGGAAGGAAGTTTATTGAGTTAAAATGTGAAAGTGGGGATCTTATTCGTGTAGAATCTGATGAGCAAGACAGATTGCCAGTAGTGATATCTTCCTTGTTGACTCAGAAATATCTAAGAAAGGGGTACGAAGCTTACCTTGCCTTTGTGATGAATACTAGAGAGACTAAGTTGAGAATTGAATCAGTGCCCATAGTATGTGAGTATCCGGATGTTTTCCCAAAGGAATTGCCAGGGCTACCTCCGGTTAGAGAGATTGAATTTGGGATTAAGTTAGCTCCTGGTACTGCCCCCATTTCTATTGCTCCATACAGAATGGCTCCAACCGAGCTAAAAGAACTAAAGGCACAATTACAAGAGTTAATTGATAAAGGCTTCACAAGACCGAGTTATTATCCGTGGGGGTGCTCTCGTATTATTTGTGAAGAAGAAAGATGGTTCCATGAGGTTATGCATAGACTATCAAAAACTCAATAAGGTAACTGTGAAGAACAAGTACCCGTTGCCAAGAATCAATGATTTGTTTGATCAATTGAAGGGAGCCACGGTGTTTTCCAAGATATACTTGAGGTCTGGATATTATCATTTGAGAGTCAAGGACTCGGATGTGCCGAAAACCGCATTTCGGACAAGGTATAGTCACTATGAATTTTTGGTCATGCCTTTTGGTTTAACAAATGCCCCTGCAGTTTTCATAGATTTGATGAATCGTATCTTCAGGGCATATTTGGATAAATTTATTGTAGTCTTTATTGATGATATATTGATCTATTCTCCGGATGAGAACGAGCATGTTGAGCATTTAAGAATGGTTCTGCAAATTTTGAGAGATAAACAATTATATGCCAAGTTTAGTAAAAGTGAATTTTGGCTTAAGAAAGTTGGATTTTTGGGGCACATTGTTTTGGGAGATGGAATTAGAGTCAACCCGAGTAAGATCTCAGAAATTATAGATTGGAAACCACCAAGGAATGTAACCGAGGTTAGGAGTTTTTTGGGCCTAGCTGGCTATTATAGACGATTTGTCAAGGGATTTTCCATGATAGCTACTCCGGTGACGAGGTTGCTACAAAAAGATGTAAGGTTTGAATGGATAGAAAAGTGCCAATAGAGTTTTGAGAAACTAAAGGCGTTGTTGACTAAGGCTCATGTTTTAGTACAACCTGAGCCGGAAAAAGGAATTCATAGTCTACAGCGATACATCCTTGAATGGATTGGGTTGTGTACTCATGCAAGAGAGCAAGGTGATAGCATATGCCTCTAGACAATTAAAGCCGCACGAGAAGAATTACCCGACCCACGATTTGGAGTTGGCCGCTATTGTTTTTGCACTAAAGATATAGAGACACCATTTGTATGGTGAGAAGTGTCAGGTGTTCACTGATCATAAGAGCCTAAAGTACTTGATTACTCAAAAGGAGTTGAACTTATGGCAGAGAAGATGGTTAGAACTAATAAAGGATTATGAGCTAATGATTGACTACCATCCGGGAAAGGTGAATGTGGTTGCCGATGCCTTGAGCAGGAAATCCTTGTTTGCGCTGAGAGCCATGAATGCACGGATAGCTTTTTCAAATGATGATTCTATTCTAGCCGATTTTAAGGCTAGACCAATATTTCTCCAAGAGATTTGTGAAGCTCAGAAAGGCGACAATGATTTACAAGCTAAAAGAGTTCAATTTGAGTCAAATGTTGAGTCGGACTTTTGGATAGGTCCCGATGGATGTTTGATGTTCCGAGATAGGGTCTGTGTACCTAAAGATGATGAGCTTATTCAGAAAATTTTTCATGAAGCACATAGCGGATGTTTGTCTGTACATCCAGGCAGCACGAAGATGTATAATGACTTGAAGAAATGGTATTGGTGGCGGAGTATGAAGAAAGACATTTCTAAGTTTGTATCGAGATGCCTAATTTTTCAACAAGTGAAGGCTGAACACCAAGTACCTTCGGGTCTACTTCAGCCTATTATGGTTCCCGAGTGGAAATAGGGTCGTATTACTATGGACTTCGTGATGGGTTTGCCGTTGACGCCGAAAAAGAAAGATGACGTATGGGTCGTGGTTGATAGACTTACGAAGTAAGCCCATTTTATACCGGTATTCATTGATTATTCGCTTCATAAGTTGGAGGATTTGTATGTGTCAGAGATAGTAAGACTTCACGGAGTACCATTGTCGATTATTTCGGATAGAGATCCGAGATTTACATCACGGTTTTGGAAAAGGTTGCAAGAGGCCTTAGGCACAAAATTGAGCTTTAGTATAGCTTTCCATCCGCAAACCGACAGGCAGTCGGAGAGAGTAATACAAATACTTGAAGACATGCTTCGATGTTGTGTTTTGGAATTTCAAGGTAATTGGGAGAAATACTTACCGTTGGTGGAATTCACCTACAATAACAGCTTTCATTCAAGCTTGAAAATGGCCCCTTATGAGGCGTTGTATGGGTGGAAGTGCCGAACACCCTTGTATTGGACCGAACTCAGAGAGAGTTAGATTCACGGGGTCGATTTAGTCAGAGAAACTGAAGAGAAGGTAAAAGTGATACGTGAATGTCTAAAAGCTGCCTCAGATAAACAAAAGTCCTATGCGAACTTGAAACAGAAAGAGATTGAGTTTCAAGTCGGTGATAAAGTGTTTTTGAAAGTATCACCATGGAAGAAGGTCCTCAGATTTGGCCGGAAAGGCAAATTGAGTCCGCGCTTTATTAGACCATATGAGATTACCGAGAGAATAGGGCCGGTAGCTTATCGTTTGGCTTTGCCACCTGAGTTGGAAAAGATTCATGATGTCTTCCACGTGTCTATGTTACGCCGATACCGTTCGGACCCGTCGCATGTGATTGTACCATCAGAGGTAGAAATACGACCGGACATGACTTATGGCGAAGAGCCGGTTAAGATTTTGGCACGAGAAGTCAAACAATTGAGAAACAAAAGTATATCTCTTGTGAAAGTCTTATGGAAAAGGCAAAGGCACGGGATAGAAGAGGCTACATGGGAGCCCGAGGAGGCTATGAGAAACCAATATCCCAACATTTTTACCGGTAAGATTTTCGGGGACGAAAATCCTTAAGGGGGAGAATTGTAACAGCCCGATTTAGGGGCTATTTGGAACGGTGGTTTTGAAACCACTAATCTGAGGTCAGAGAAAATTATTTTAATATTATTTTATGAGTTAAAGAATTATTATATAGGTGCATGAAAATTTTGGTGCTTTAATTTTAGCGATTGCATGCTTAATTGCGAAAAAGGACTAAATCGCATAAAGTGTGAAAGTTCCATTTTACAAGCTAAAGGTGTCTAAAAGCCATAGAATATTATTTGAAGGCCCTTAAAGTGAAATTAGACCCTTAAAAATAGGGTGGCCGGCCATACGGGACAAACAATGTCAAATTGGTCAAAGTTGTTGGAATTAGGTGGATTAAATTGATTTGTATTAATAAAATAAAGAAAAGAAAAATATCATCTTTTTTCTCCATCTTCTCCACCGAAAATTAGCAGCAAAATAGGGGTTGAGAGCTCAAAATTTCAGCCAAACTTTTTCTCCTTGCAAGTAAGTGCTTTAATGGCTATTCTTTGATAATTTTTGTACTTTTGGAACCCCTAAAGCTTAAGCTAGCTAAAGAGGGGACTATTTTGCAAAAAGGTTGAAAATTTAGGGTTTTTCCATGTGATAATTTATGTTTTTTGCTGCATTTTTATGGAAGAAAATGAGTCCTAGTTGTTAGATAAACAACTTTTGTGAAAGGTGTTACCATGAAAACACCTAAAAGGACCTTTTTGTAAAGGTTATAAAATAGCTATTAAATGTGTGAAATAATGAGTATTAAGGGTTGACATAAGAGTAATAAATGTTCATCTAGGCTTGTAAAAGGAGGAAATTTGATTAGAATCAATTTACGAGCCTAAGGGTAAAATCATCATTTGGTGAAAGTCTAAGGGCAAAATGGTAATTTTACCAAAGTATGATTTTTGAAATGTAATTATTAATGTGGTAATTAAATGAGCTAATTTGTTATTATAGATTAAGAAGAACGAGGAATTAACCTTGATCGAGGAAAAGGCAAGGTATTGGACTAGATCGACAAATTGGCCTATTTTGAAATCGAGGTAAGTTTGTGTGAAATAAATTCCACATCATGTTATTAAGTTTTAAAATGCTTGATATTAGTAAAGATGTATATTATTTTCATGAAATTGAGTAATGATGTTGAATGAGAAAATGATGAAAAATTTATGATGTTGAAGTCCCAATTGGACTTTAAGAAATGAAAGGGTATCATCATTGAGATTGGTAGGGTCCCGTATAAGACCATGTCTGGGACATAGCCTCGGCACCAAATTGAGATCCCGAATAAGACCATATCTGGGATATGACATCGGTATCGAATACAAAGATCGTATAAGACCATATCTGGGATATGGCATCGATAGTCAATATGAGATCCCGTATAAGACCATATCTGGGATATGGCATCGGCATCTAGAGGTGACCCCATGAAAGACCACATCTGGGATGTGGCATTGGTGTCGTATTTATGCGAATGATGATAATTATGTATCTTCAAGTATCCCAAGTGATTTGATGGGGTAAATAGTCAAGCTTATAATAGAGATGAGATTAATGCTAAAGCTATGTGATGAAGTGATACAGGTACATGTGAATAATTCACGAGAAATGTTTACGATAAGTGAAATGACATGTAATTGGTAAGAGTAAGCATGAGTAAGTTATGGCAATGTGCTTAAGACTTTGTGTTTTTATTCAGTGTAATGGATGGATGACATTATGAGCTTTTAAGTTTCTATTTATTTCATGCAAAATTACTAAGCTTTATGCTTACCCCTCTCATTTCCCTTTTCCTTGTAGTATCACCAAGCTAACTCGGGGATTGTAGGACGTTGGAGTTCGGAATCACACTATCAACTTCTCTTTGGTATAGCAAAGTTTGATTAATTTTTAGTATGGCATGTATAGGAACTTGGTTATTTTGTGTTATGTCATATTTGTTAGCCAATGTGTGGCTATTAATGTCATTAAATTTATTTTATAAATGGCCATTGGAAATTGGCCAATACTTGACAAGTTTATATATTCAATGATGAAGCTCATGAAGTGCATGCTTATGTGGATGTCTTGATTTTGGGTATTAGAAGTGCTTTAAAGTCTTGATGTATGTTGCATTGAAATAGCATAAGTATTTTTGCTTTGTAGGATGGCAAATGGACTTGGTAGATAGCCTTACAATTGTCCACACGGGCGTGTGTCTAGGCCGTGTGAGACACACGGTCAGCCCCATGGGCGTGTTGATAAGTTGTGTGTCCCCCTGCATGCTAGGTTGGCAATTCAGAATACCCAGTAGTAAACACACGGGCTGAGACACGACCGTGTGTATCAACCGTGTGGGAGACACGGTCTAAGGCACGAGCATGTCCCCAGGCCGTGTGAAGTTTGCACCTGAAATTAGGAATTTAATTCGACACACGGTCTAAGGACATGGGCATGTGCCTTGGCCGTGTGACCTTATTGAGGTGCTGATGTCATAAACAGAATGTCAAGGTTTTCAAACAAGGGTGAAGACACGGGCGTGTTGTGGCCGTGTGAGGGACACGGGCTATGGACACGGGCGTGTGTCAGTCCGTGTGAAAACCCCTGTAGGTTCGAATTGAAAAATAAATACACACGGGTGTGGAACACGGGCGTATCCCTTCTTTCACACGGGCGTGTGGCCCTGTTTTGTGTCAAATTTTTCTAAGTGTTCAAAAGTTTCCGGGATGGTTCCGAATCACTCCGAGTGCAAGTTTAGAGCCTTGTAGGCCTATAATAAGGACATTAGGGTCTCGAATGAAAAGTTTTAATTTGACATGAAGTTTTAATGGATCAATATTGTATGATTAAGCAAGTTAAGTACGGTGATGCCTCGTACCCGGTTCAGGTGTCGATTACGGGTAAGGGGTGTTACAACCTATGAGACCTTATTATTTTATGAATGAAAGGTGTATATAATGTTTATAAATATACTTAATTGTGAATTAAATGGTGTTCAGTAGGTTTATACTAAGTTTAAAGTATTGGTGTTGAATCATGTTTAATCTATGTATGATAATATTGAAGTGATAAGTTATGTTTCAAGTTAATATGAAATTACTAAGCATTCATTTCTTACGTAGTCATCTTCATCTTACTTTGCAGATTATCGGAAGCTCGATCGGTTTGGAAATTCGTCAAAGATCTATCACACTATCCAGCGATTTTATTGGTAGATTTTGATCTCTTGATCAAGGTTATAATGGCATGTATAGGTGAACTTGTGGTTCATGTTAGTTGATGAGTTTGACAATGTATTAATGTATGTTTGAATGGCTAAAATGGTAGGTGATGGATTGACCACAACATGGTCAAGTTATGGTATGCTTTGGAAAGGTTTTGAATAGATGTGCATGAGTCAAATTTGGTATGTATATATGTTGGTTGTTGGAAACATTTGGAAATGGCTAGTTTAGTGTCACTTAGATGGTTTTGATGCATGTGAGAAGTGGTCCAAATGGTAAGGTTATTTTGATATGGCATGAATCTAATATGGTATGGTTGATGTGTGTCAATTTTGATCTGTTTTGGTATGGAAACAAGTTAGTTGATAAATGGTTAAATATGCACATGTTTAGTTATGTTTGATGTATATGATTGAAGTGCCTTATGGCATATTGGTTGTATGGATAAATGACCTATTAAATTGGTCTTAATATGCATGATTTAGGTATGTTTTAAGGCTTGATTGTATGTACAAATGGCTTGTAAGGGTGTGCTTGAATTGGGTGAAAAAAATGGCTTGAATTTGGCCTATTTCTCATCCACTCCGCTTAAGACATGGGCGTGTGTCTCAGCCATGTGTGAAAAACGGCTCGAGACACGGGCATCTGTCTCATCTGTGTGAGTCACACAACCTGGCCACACGACCGTGTGACCCCTGCAATGTGAATTTTTCTAATGTTTTCTTCAATGTTTTAAATGTTTCCGATTTAGTCCCGAATCATTTCTAAAGTGTTTCTAAGGCCTCGAGGGCTCGAATAAGGGACGATATGCATGTGCTTGAATGGATTATGTTATGATTTATGAGATTACTGGAAATGAGTGATTTGAGTTACGATTTTATGGTAATGCTCCATAACCTTATTCTGGCAACGGATACGGGTTAGGGGTGTTACACAGTGTCATTAAATCATTATTTAACTATGACACAGAGAAAAGACATCAAAAGCGAATTATATTTGAATTTATTAAGTGATACAGGACTTAATCGTAAGATTTAAGGATTGATGGATAGCTTTCAATTATCAAATACTTGAATGATAATTAACCAAAACCCTTAGTGACTAATAAATCACCACTGATCATGACTTATCTGATGGAAACAATTTGTGCCATGGATTTCCACTCTAGATTTTAAGAATTAATTAAGATCGTTGGATCAGATATCATTAAGATTAAGCTAAATTTTTAATATATATATAGTTAATGGGAGAGAATGAGTGGAGAGTTTAACCATTTTCATTTCATCTTTCTTTCCACCGAAACTGAGAAAGAAAAATGGAGCTTGAATAGATTTCTTCTTCATAGTGCAGTGAGTCAATTACCACAGGTTAGCAAAATTTTCATTTAAATTGTTAAACTATAGCTTGATTTTCATGGATGAAAGATAAGGATAATTAAGAAAGAAACTTGATTATGAATATTAAAAAAATATTGCAAACTTGTATTAGATCCTCATTAGCTTGATTGGTGCTAGAGAATAAAAGGATTGGATTGGATCAAAACTTAAATTAGTTTGAAGTTCAATAACCAATTATGTGTTATTAAGGACCTAAATGCAAGGAATAAAAACTTTGAGGTTTGATAGTGATTAATGCTAGAGTGAAGTGCCTATAGTATATTTACAAAGTCAGATTTAGATTTGATTGGATAAATTTTGAAATATAAGCATTTCAGATATTAATGTTACAAAGGACCTAAATGTAAAGACATACAAATATGCTTCTTTATTGGTATGTCTTTATTAAATGAGGAATTAATGTTATTTCTATAATCAAATTTGTCATACATACTTAACGATGAGATCAAGACGTCGAGGATCAAAGGTGAAAACAAGTAACGGATAACGAATTCGGTTTGTGCTAGCATAATTTGCATTCATTGTGTAAGAAAATTTAAAATTTGGTTCGTGAATATATTGATATTAATTATTTTATTAATCATGATTGATATTTTTTGATTAAATAATTAAATGATAAATAATGAACAATTTGTAATAGCCCGTTTTCAGTGGTGATGGAAACAGTGGTTTTGGGACCACAATTTTGACGAGTGAGTTATTATTTTAATATTTATTTAATGTCTACGGGATTATATTAAGGTTGTATTAAAATTTCGTTAAAAAAATTTATGTTTAAATGGTTAATTAAGTAAAAAGAGACTAAATCGTAAAAGGTGCAAAAGTGAGTATCTAATAGTTTAAAAGGCTAAATGGCTATGGAAAGGAAATCTAAAGGATCTAGATAGTAATTATACCATTCTTAATGTTAGTGGACATTTATGGGTAAGATTTTGTAAAAATTTTAAGTTAATAATCAAGGTTAAAATGGTAAATTAATAAATAAACTTAAACTAAATAAAACAAAACTTGCTTCATCTTCCTCACTTAGTCTCTCCATTGAAATTAAGAAGGAAATAGCCATTGTTAAGGCTTTAAGGTTTAGCCAAGTCTTTTCTTTTCATGGTATGTGATTTTGATCTCGTTTTTAATGATTTTTATGTTTTTTGAGTTTGTTTTAGCTTAATCGAGCTAGTCTGGGGGTTAATTTGCAAAATTTTTAAGGTTTGAGGGACTTGCCATGGATGTTTTTAAATAAGTTTTGATGTTAGTTGATAGATTATTAGTTTTGGTTGTAAAACAAACATGTTTTGTTAAGTGGTTTTTGATTAATTTTGAAAATAGGGATTAAATTGTTAAAAGTATAAATCCATGGGTTTTATTGTGAATTGTTGATAACTATGAGTTGTTTCAAGGTCCCTTGTAACATTGGTTAAGTTGGATTTAAGCTTTAATGAGTTATATTTAAGTTATGAGCTTAAGGACTAAATTGTAAAAAGTCAAAGTATTAGGGGGTAATTTTGTAATTTTGGATAAATATGAATTATGGATTAAATTGAATTCTAGAAGTACTTAATTGAATAAAATTATTTATTTAGATCAAGATAAATCTCAATCGGACATAAATCGAGGAAAAGCTAAAGCTTCGAATTAGTCGACTTTACTTCTACGCCTTAGTTGTCGAGGTAAATTCTTATGAATTATGATCGTTTTAATGTTAGCTAAATTGAATATTTGCTATGTTGTTTTAATATAAATGAATCTATAAATAAATGTATCCATGTTATGATGAATTGACGGATAACGAGTCCCGGTTGAACCTTAAGAATCCTTAAGATACAAATGACATGTCATTAGGGATTTCATGTTTCGGGTGCTGGTCTTGAATGTCCTATCGATGGCTGAGGTCCTGGATTTGTTGCGGATTCTCCACAGATCGTGTAAGCAGCATCGTGTAGCTTACATTTCGACCCATATCTCGTGTGAGTAAGCCCATTTCACAGCTTGTGTGAGCATTGATGTAAAGGAAAGGTTAAGGTTATATGGAAAGGCAGACTACGTGTGTGAGTATTCCCAAGTATCCGATGAAATTGTAAATGGTTCAACGGGTAAGAAAAGGAAATGAAATTGTAAGTATGCAAATGGGTTGAATCATGATCTTATGAAAAGATTTATGAGCTAAATGATGTATTTACGAATGGAAATCTATTTATCTTATGGTTGAATTCATTTGTATCATGAACAATTTTACTAACTTGTGAGTTGATGATGTTGTACAGGCTTATACTAAGCTTATGGTATTGGTAATGATTTATGCCTAATCTATGAATTGTATTAATGAAATGGTAAGTTATGTTTAAAGTTTATACAAGCTTACTAAGCACCCATTGCTTACGTAGTTACTTTCCTTTCTTTTATAGATTATTAGAAGCTCGATCGGTTGGTAACTCATTAAAGACATATCACACTATCCAGTAATCATTTCGGTAGATTTTGTGTATTTTGGCCAAGGTTAATAATGACATGTATAGGTCCTTTGTAATGGTATTTCATGATGTGTAATGTATGTGTTGGTATGTTTAAATTTTGATGTTAAGTTTGGTTTGATGAATTTAAATGTTTTACCAAGTTATGTCGTTTTGGTCACTTGCAAGTGATTGTAAATAAGGTTCTTTTGGTATATTTTGATGGCTTGCAAATGGTCATGTATGGTAGATAAGTGAACTAGGTTGTATGTTTGAGATATGGTTAAATTGCTTTGGTGTGATTCTTAATGTTTGATACAATTGTGGTGCCTTTGAATGGCATATTGGTTAGGTGATTTAGGATGTTTGAAATGGCATGTTTATGTATGTTTGAATGATGTTTGAACCCCTTGAATGTGTGCCAAAATGGTTTGAATGGTTAAGTATGAATTCGACAGAAACGGGTTGGTTTTAGGTAAATTTTGGGTTCACACGGCCTGGGACACAGGCTGTCACGACCGTGTGACACATACATCCTAGCAACACGGTTGTGTGTCACTTGTAAAATTTTAATGTTTCAAGTCAGTGAGTTATACGGCCTAGCACACGGCCTGGCACACAAGCGTGTGTGGCAACTCAAAGAGTTACACAGCCTGCAACACAGCCGTGTGATCCTTCTCAGTGATTTACACGGGAAGGGACACGGCCGTGTGTCCCTTGTTCGAATGTCACACGGCTGTGTGACCCCTGTTTTCCAATTTTTGCAACTTTTTCTCAAAATTCCTATTTTGTTTCACATTAGTCCCGAATCGCTTTTAAGTTATTTTTAGGGTCTCGAAGGCTTGATTTAGGGACAAAATGCATATAATTGATTGGATTATTATGAGTTTAATTCATTTAAAGATATGACATTAATTGTTTTTCGATTGTATGATAGTGCTCGATAACCCTATTTCAACGACAGAGACGAGTTAGGGGTGTTACAGTAATTTTTTTGTAACAACTCTTTTTTTAGTGATGTCAAAAATAGTGGTTTAAGAACCCCATTTCTGACGGGTGAGTCCATAAATATTATTATTTAATATTTACAAGGTTATTATAATGTTTATTTAAAGTTTGGTTTAGTAATTTTGGTGAATTGTTGGTTAATTAAGGTACAAGAATTGTAAAAGTGGTAAAAGTTAATCGCTAAGGATTTTCAATTAAATGAAGGCCTAATTTGAGTAAATAGACCATTAGTATATGGCCCTCCAAAATTGGTAAGAATACAAGTCTTTTTCTATTTCTTTTTATGTTTTTGAGGTCCCGAGAGCTTGATTTAGCTAACCCGTGTACTAATTTCTGAAATTGTTAAAGTTTCTAAAAGTTACCTTTGTTGAATCTTGAAGATTTTGGCACTGGATTGATAGATTTTGAGCTTAGATATGAAAAAGGACTAGTTTGAAAAGTGAAAATTACTAAATTTGAACTTAGGGACTAAAGTGTGAATATTTCAAAATTAGCATGAAATTACTATAATTATTGTTAATATAGGGCTGTAGAAGGATGTAATTGATATCAATTTCAAAATAAAAGCTCAAATGTGAAAGTTATGAACTGTAGAGAACATTCGAGAACTAAAATTAAGCTATCATATTCATTAAATAGAATGTTATAAATCATTCAACATCGATAACTGAAATGAATTATTATCACAGAAAAGGCAGATTAGCAGATTAGTCCTTGACGTTTCATTGATTGTTGATCTTATCTGGTAAGTTCATATAATATACGTAACATCCTAGAATTAGGGGTTCTGCATTTTGTGCTATTCTGTGTTTTTGGCTCGCTTAGCTTGTTAGTTAGGTGTGTTTGGGGGTCCTGGGGAGGCTCGGGTTCGAGCCAGAGCTTTGGTAAAATTTTGCTTTTTGGGCACTTAAGGGGGGAGAGCTAGTAGAAGCAGACCTTAAGACTATTTGTGTGTGTTTGTTGACACAAATGAGCTTGTGTCCTAGTGGTGGTGGCGTCATTGGCAGAGCAAAGGGGGAAGGAGTTCGAATCCCATCTGCTGCAACAAGAGCTTTATTTTTTTATGCTCAAGGGGGAGGAGAGGTGGCTTTCGGCTGGGACTCTTCTAAGGTGGTTGTTGAATGGGTAAAACAGGTTTGAATGGATGGAGGAGAGGAGTTTGGGGAGTTTTGGGAGTTTGAAGGGGTCAAGGGTGTTGGGTGTTTCAAATGAGGGGTGTGGAGTGAATGGAGGAAGAAATCGTGGGAGTGGGGGAGTGAAGGTGTTTGGCCGAAAATGGGGAGGTGTGAAGGGGATTTTCGGTTGTGGTTAGTGTGGGTGTGTGCCGTAGGTCCTTTTGGGTCTCTTAGGCTAATTTTTGTGAGCATAATCGGTCATAAGTGAGGGGTGTGCCGAATTTTGATTGAAAGAATTCTTTGTTTTTTTCTTCTTCTTTTCGGGTTTTATCTACTTCTTGTTTGTGCCGCACATCTCAATGATTCTCTCCATCCTTTCTTTCCTCTTCTTTTGAGTATTAACCGAAGCTTTGGCAATTGACTATTTGAGGCTTTCTTTTCTTTCACCTCTTTTCTTTTTCAACTTTCATTCCTTTTTCCCTAATTTCTAAAACATAGTCGATTTCTCTCTCTTCTCCCATTTGAAACCTATTTCTTTTAGCTACACATTAGCCAAAACCCTCTTTGATTCTTCATTATTTTTCTACCCTTTCCCCATCGATCGAACCTTCCCCATCCTCTTTGGATCGGTTTCTTCTTCATTTGTTGGTAGCCGAAACTCCCTTTCCTTTTAGTGTTCTTATTGTTCTCCCTTCATCAACTAAGTTCTCTGTTCATATTTGAAATCGATTTCTCTCCTCTATTGCCAATAGCCGATTAGTTCTGGGATCTTGCTGAGGGCCGAATTTTGCTTTCTATTCGGCGTATTCTTGTTAGTTCGGTAAGGGTTTTTCCTCCTCTATTTCTTTGCGTTCTTTTCTCTTCTCTCGTTGTCTTGTTAAAACCAAAAATCTTAACCTCACTTCTTTTTGGGCATTGGCCGATTGTAGAGGGGAATTAATCGTACCTTCTCTTCTTCATTTAGCCTTCACGGGAGGTTTCTGGTAAGTGGTGGTGATGACCGAATTGTTGGAGGGCCTCTTTCACGTTTCAGTTTGGCCGAAAGGCCGGTTCTTTTTGTTCTTGTTTTGGGCATCGGTCCTAACCCTTGTGTTATTTAGGGACTCATCCGGTTTTGTAAGCCGAATCTATTGGTGTTCAGTTCTCCTTTGATCAAGGTAAGGATCCTCTTTTATCTGGTTTCATTCCTCTTTCTCTTCCGTATTACTCTGCCATAACCAAGCCTCCTTGTTAGATAACCACCAATCCTCATTGTATTACGGTCTCTGATCGAGATTTTCTTCATGGATGCGAGTGCTAGCCAATCTAAGAGGGTGTCGATAAGGGAACCTGAGGGGAGTGGACTCGTAGTCTCTACTCCCAAGTTCAAGCGACATGCTGTATCTACAGTGCAGGACTTTCCGCCGGGTTGTGGTAGAGAGCCGACATCTGTTTGGGATAGACAAATCGTTGTTATTCCCGCTAGTGAGAGTGCCGACGATCAAGAGTGTCTAATTCTTCGCGTAATCAGGTGTGTAGTTCTCACACCTTCTTTTATTATTTTGCATCAATAACTGTATTGGCTGAAAGCCGAAATGATTGTATCGACAGTTGAGATACCCTTGTGGGTAAGGTTAAAGACATCAAGTAAATACCTTTACGATTTTGCCTTTCGAATAATATAGCCTAAAACATATGTATGACTTGATTATCTGTTGCACATGGGAAATATGATTGCATTCATCATAATATGATAATATGTTGCATGGGCTTTGGGATATGATATTGATGAAAGGGGCAGTGTATTCCGGTGGCTTTGCCACATATTTCGGTGACGTTGTCACATTATTTCGGTGGCTATGCCACATATTTTGGCGATGAGCAGCTGACTGCAGCATGACTGCCATCGATGGTGTGTAGCGGTGAGGGTTGATTGTAGATATCCCCATTGGTGTGTTTGGCAAGAATGGGTGGTGTGTAGCGGATGGATAACTAAGTTGGGCTGGGGTTGCATCGCATTGCATTCATTATCTGCTATACTATGTTAACAGGGCTAAGGCCCAGTTCGTTTCTGTACGGGCTTCGCCCAATGTGATTTTGTAAGGGCTAAGGCCCAGATGGCAATTGAATGGGCTCGAGCCCAGTTATGGTTCATGTGGGGAATTGCACACTGAGTCTTTTTGACTCACCCTCTGCGCTAATTTTTTGCAGTGATTCTTAGTTCGCGGATATGGGCTGGTGGACTCTGTGGTGGCCATGCAATCGCTTATTTAGTAAACTCTATTTTACTTTTCTTTAAAATTGGGATTACGTTGCAAATAAGGCCACTGATATTTTTAATTTGGTTTTATTTTTAACGCATTAATTATCTTTTATGAACTAATCAGCACGGGGCTTTTCCTAAAAGTGTAAACAACTGTTTTCCAAAATGTAACGAACGATTTAAAAATAATAATGGACAATATTCCGGTTTTGCTTAAAACGACATCGAGTATTTTCGAAATATCACATACCCACAACGGATTGAACTCGATGTTCACAGTAAAGGCAGTTTTCAAATTAATTACAAGTTTTAAAAAAATAAACACTGAGTTTTCAAATGACCAACCTAACTCGGAGTTTACGAAAGAGATTCAAATACTTTTAAACGATTGCAAAGTTTCATGAAAAATCTTTTTATGTATCGCGCCAGATCCGGTCGTAACGTCTAGGCCGGGTTTGGGGTGTTACAATATATGTTTATTTTTTTAATTGTTACATGTAATGTGAATGTGTGTATGTTTATTATATTTTGAATTGTTTACAAAAGGTTATATTTGGACCGAATTGAAAACAAATGATGGTATATGTTTAAAGTAATGTCTGTGTGAACATAGTAAAGAATAAGATATAGTTTGCATGCCAATAAGGGTAGTTGTGCGCTTGTACGGGTTTGTACTTTGATAGCTTTGTAAAGCAGTACAGTGCTTTTTGGTATGGTGTAGTTATCCTTGTATCCAAATTATTTTTACTAAGGTTCATCGGGCTAAATGATTAATACGATTTGAGTAATGAAATTGATACGATATTAGCTTGAAAGGTATATGGCTAAGTCTGAGATTGACTATGTAAATAATACTGAAATGTTGTTTAATGATGGATGTGTAACAGCCTAATTTAAGGCCTAGTCGGAATAGTGGTTGCAATACCACAAATTCAAAGTAGAAATATGTGTTTTATGGTTTTTATGAGGTCTATGACATGTTTGCATGATTGTGTGCAAATTTCATGAAAAAATTTTCTAATTTAGTGATCGATTTATTCATTAGGACTAAATTGCAAAGATTGAAAAATAAGATATTCTAGAAGTTTCAAGTATGAGATAGTATTATAAAAATTATTAGAGGTCCCTATTTAGCAATTAGACCATTATACTTGATGATGGACAAAAATAGATATGGGAAGGAAAAATCTCAAGAAAGGGGCCTTAAGGGTATTTTGGTCATCTGGTTAATTAATTAATAAAAAGGGAAAAAGAAGTCAAAAATGGTGTCCATCTTCTTCCCTAGGTGCCGAAATTTGGAGGAGAAGCCATAGCTAGGGTTTTGCTCATTTTCAAGCTCAAAGTAAGTGCATCCTCTACCCGCTTTTGATGTTCTTCGTATTTTTGATATCTTTATAGCTCGATTTAGCCATTTCTAGCTATATTTTGAGCTAGGGTTCATGTTCAAAAATTTACCCAAGCATGACATGCATGTATTTTGATGTTTAATGGAGGAATATGGAAGTTTGATGCATAATAAACATCTTTTTCTAAGTGATTTTCATGGAAATTTCATAAAAAGGACCTAGTTGTAAAAGTGATAAAATGTGTAGTAAAAATCAGTTTTGAAGAAAAGTGTGAGCTGTTATAAGCTCAATAAATGTTCGGCTAGGCTTGGGTAACTAAGGAAATGAGTACATTTCATTATACGAGCCTGGGAACCATTTTGTAAATATGTAAAAGTTTAGGGGAAAATTGTAATTTTTCCAAATTATGAGTCATGGGTTATTTTAGTCAATGTGATTATTAAATAAGTGAAATTATCATTATAGATCAAGAAAAATGAAGTCCGGACCAAAATCGAGGAAAAAATAAGGTGGTGGATTAAATCGAACAACTATACATATTTTGGTATCGAGGTAAGTTTGTGTGTAATAAATCGACATAATGTTATTATGCTTTTAAATGCTTAATATTTTGTGAAACATATATTATCTTTATGATATTGGTTAACAGAGTCTCGAAGAAAATATAATGAAATTATATTAAGTTAAAGTCCCGGTTGAACCTTAGGAATAGAAAGGATACCATTGTCATGACATGAGATTAAGAAGGTCCCGTATAAGACCATGTCTGGGACATAGCCTCGGCACTGAAAGGAGATCCCGTATAAGACCATATTTGGGATATGGCATCGACATCGATAAGAGATCTCGTGTAAGACCATATTTGGGATATGGCATCGGCATCAAGATATGATCCCATGTAAGACCATATCTGGGATATGGCATTGGCATCGTATTACGTGTATGACGAGTTTGAGTATCCTTCAATATTCCAAATGGTTCAACAGGATAAAGAGCTAAGTTTATGTTCAAGATGTAAGAGTGCTAAAGTTATGTGATGAAGTGACACAGGTACATATGAGTAATTTACGAGAAATGAGTCCGATATGTGATATGAGATCGATAAGAGTAAGCATGAGTAAGTTATGTCATTGTGCTTTAGAATTTGTGTTATTACTCGATGTAATGTATGGATGTTATCATAAGCCTTTATGTTGCTATTTATTTCATGTAAACTTACTAAGCTTTATGCTTACCCCCTCTCTTTTCCCTTTTCCTTGTAGTACCGCCAAGCTAGCTCGGGGACCAAAGGACGTCGGAGTTCGATTCACACTATCAAGCTATTCTTTTGGTATAGTAAAGTTCGTTTATTTTGGGTATGGCATGTATAGGAACTTGGTCATTTTGTGATAATTCATATTTGTTAGCCAATGTGTTGGCTGTTAATGTTATTCAATTCATTTTGTAAATGGCCATTGAAATCGGCCAAAACTAGCTAAGTTATATCTATCCAATGATGATGAATTTCATGAAGAGTAAGCTTGTGCGTTTGAATGAGTAAAGTGTGAAATGTATGCATGATGAATGTAGTATGAATTTATGGTGTGGCCCTGTTTTGAGTAAAAATTTTCTAAGTGTTCGTAAGTTTTCGGTTTAGTCCCGAACCACCCCATATGAATGTTTAGGGTCTCGTAGACAGACCTATAATAGGGACACTATGATTTCAAATGAAAAGTTTTAAGTTGGAATGAAAAATTACGCCTGATATTGTATGAAGAAGTTCGTTAAGTCTGGAAATGCCTCGTACCCTGTTCCGGCATCGAACACGGGTAAGGGGTGTTACATTTAGTGGTATCAGAGCTACAGTTTAGTCGATTCTCGGACTAACGTAGCATATGCATGAGTCTAGCTATACATGCCATACATATGAGTATTTACATAATGATAGTGTGACAGCTCCTGATGATTTAAATTATGTTTTCATATAGTAAATGGATCCCGACAGAGCTATGGTAGATGATGTAGAGAGTAACGCATCGGCACCCGCCCAAGGGACGGCATCAACTGAAAATGAGAATAGACCAATGATTGTGAGTCAGAGAGGAGGAGAAGAGGCTATGGAAGCCTTTCTCCACATGATGAACGCTTGGTATACGGAGTTCGTTCAAACGAATGCGAACACTCAACCCCCTCCACCCCCACCTATTCCTCAGCCTACCCCTGCAACTCCCCAAGTTGTAGAAGTGGTAAAAAGAGAAAAGCCTTGTAACATCCGGGATTTATGGCTTATGCATTTGTGCTTAAAATGTATGTGAAAGCATGCCTCTGTGTGTTATGAATGTGTTGTATGAATTTTGTGAACTTTAGCAAATAGGAGAGTGCTTTAGAAATTATTAGATTTTAAAGCTAAAAGAGGAAGCTAAGCAGGGTGGCCTTAAGAGAAATAGTAGGGGAAATATGACACAAAAATCAGCTTGGTAAAGTGGCTAGGAGGCGCCACTTAAAGCCCAGTGAGTGACACCACAAGCATGTGTGCAGGGCCAAGGATCGAGTTACAAGGGAAGCAAAATAAAGGTTTTATTTTGCAGCAGAAATGAGCAGCAAGGGACGGCACTAAGGCTAAATTTTAGGAGCTTTAGATGAGCTTAAATTCTTTTAAAATTTTGGCTAAGGTGGTAGATAATTGAGGAGTTATTTGAATTAATTTTAAATGAGCAAAAAGAGAGAAAATAGGAGGAAAAGAAGGGATGAGATAGGGGGAAGGAGAGTTGGCCAATTAGGGGAGTCTAAGGGTGATATTTTCGGCTAAGGAAGGGAGTGAGGCCATTTGTTTCTTTTCTTTTCTCTTTTGAAGCCTCTGCCGAATTCTCTAGCCACTCTTTTCTTTCTCTCCTATTTTGTCAAAAGCCAAAAACACAAGCAGTCATAGCCGATTTCTTCATAACATCCAAAGCTGAAACTTTATTCCTCTCCATTGCCGAAATTGATCTTTTCTCTTCTTCTGAAAGTGCTCTCAAAAGCCGAATATTCAAGGTGGTTCTAGCCTATTATTCGGTAGACCCCAAAAGCTGAAACTTGAGTGATCATCAACTAGCTTTAGCCGAATACTCTGTAGATCAAAGCAAGGGTGCTGTCGACAATAGTAGAAAGGGTAAGGATCTATTATGGTTATTTTATTCCTTTTCTTAAAGCCAAAATCAAGATTCTAACGCCTTAATGTTTTGGCCGAAACTATGAAAGGTTCTTTCGGGATTTCCATTATAGTCGACTATAAGGAGGATTATTCGGGATTTCAATATCCAAGGTAAAGTTATATGGTATTCGGCCATAGGCCATTTTTATGTGATTTAAAGTTAGAATTAAATCTAACCTATGCCTATAGGTATTTCGACACCTTCATAACCAAGTAGCACTTTTCGGGATTTGAAGAGATCAAGGTAAGTGATCTGTGGTATTCGGCCAAGGGCCTTTTTCTTAGATTATTGCTAATAGCCGATTCTAACAGTAGGTTAAGTAGGGATCTCGACAACTTCAGGAGCAAGTGACAGTTTCGGGATTTGACTAGTAATCAAATCGGCAAGGTGAGGATATTTGGTTACAATAATCCTTCGGGATTTGGTTATATAGCCGAATAAGCTTTTGCTAAAAGCACTAAGTGTTGGCCGAATGTAGGAATTAAGGATCTAAAGCATTAGATCGGGTTTTTGGGATTTCTATAAAGCGGTAATACCAGGTGTGTAGCCCTACCCTAGGTTTTAATAGATTTATAGTGTTGTTTTAATGCATGTGTTAATAATAATGTGGAAGTTATGGCTAAGGTACCATGCAATGGTACAAAGTACTCAGGTACATAATCCTACTCCTACTATGAGTATAATTTGATAAATATCTGGTATGGCACATATGTGAAACTATAAGAATGTGAATAAAGAATATGGCATGATATTGCATGTTTTGTATGACATGGGCATATGGGCTATATGAAAAGGGGAAGTGATCTGGTGGTTGCTACCACAAATATCTGAATGTGGTGACTTCGGTCACATTATCTGAATGTGGTGACTCATGTCACAAAATATATTATCTGGTGGCTATGCCACGAATATATAAGGGCGATGAGCACGCCGTCTCGCAGCAATGATCGCCTTGATGATGTGTAGCGGATGGGTGGGTTGACTTAGTAGTCCCCACGGTGTGATGGTTGGTACGGGTGATGTGTAGCGGATGGCATCTAGGTTTGGGTTCGGGAATGCATCATTATTTGTAAATTGTAATATGTATATGTATGATCTGATATGCCTGAATCGTTAGGGCTTAGTGTGGTTACTATACACTGAGTCTGTTTGACTCACCCCGTTGTGGGATTATTTTTCAAGTGACGCTCAGTGATGGACCGGGTCGGCAGGAGCTTAGTGGTGGCCATGCTCAGCTAGGGACTTTACTTTATTTCGGACTTGTTATGTTTTAAGTATTTTAGATTTAATTTTGTTTTTTTTTTTGATGTCATAAGGCCACTATTATTAGAATGTTTTATGCATGCATTTTATTTGTTTTATTATGATAACAATTATTATTAAATCAACAATTATTAACCTTTTTCCCAAAAAAATGAATTCTTAATGTTTTGACACTTAAACACCGGCATTTCTTTTAACTTATAGTTTTCAAATACGGAAATAAAGTTTTAATTATCTACAGGCTTCTATATAGACACCGTTTACAATTCAATCACAACTCAACCCAAATTTTTCGAACTAACGAACAAGCTCTTGGGAGTGTTTTACTCAAGGAGCATGCCAGATCCGGTCGAGGCTCGTGGGCCGGGTTTGGGATGTTTTAGCTTGGTATCAGAGCCCAGATTTAAACTCTCGGCCTTGGGTTTAAAGCCCACAATGTTTTCAAAATGAGCCCAAATGAATTTTGTGAAAATTTTTATGAAATGAGCAGGTTTTCAGGCATGGCACCCAAGTCTCCGACCCGAAATCCACCAGGTAAGTACCTCTAATTGTTGTATAAATTATAGTATGACTGGTAGAAGGGTATAAATGGAACGTAGATTAGTATATTAAGTACTTAAACCCTAGGACTAGTTTACCCCAACAATTACATAAAACTCTAATGCCTAATTAAACAAACCTGTGAACTAAGTCGCCGTGTTAGGGTGTGGCAACCATTGTGCGCATGTCTAGGATTGGATTCAGGGAGAGCCTGGTATTTAAGCAGTCCTCGTGACTCGCCTCCTCTTCGCTCGAATCCTGCAGTGCGTAACTGCAGTTCACCCTAACCAAGAGGACCTACTCACGGGCTAAACTTAGTAACTAAAACCCAAAAGGGATTAGCCGTATTTTTATAAAAACCCTAGTTTGCAAAATATTAAGATACATTGATTTGGAAAATTTACGAAAATACCCCTGACTTACAAAATTACCAAAATGACCCCGATTTTCAAAATTTCTGCCATACCTCTGATTTGAGAAAGTTTTCAAAAGTACCCTCGAGTTTTGAAAATTTTAAAGTGCCCTGATTTATTAAGATTTTCAAATTGACCCCGATTTTTTACCAAATACCCCTGTAGGAGAAATGACGAAAATACCCACAGGATAGAACAGATTTAAAATGTTTGAATAGTGAATGTGTCTTTGTAGGTACTCTTGAATGATTGTGCTTCTCAATTAGGGTAGGAAACTTGAAACGAAAACTCTGAATGATCGAAAGAACTGCTATTAAACTTCTTTTCATAAAATTTCTTCGCAGATAATCAGTGGAACAAAATACTAATGCATAAGAATTTCTTAATCGACAAAGCGCGATCGTAGAAATGAGTTCTAGGGGACGTGGTCGTAATACGCAAGGGCGTGGTAGAGGCAGGATGGCCGTATCGGAACCCGTTAGATCGGGTCAAGGGTCTGAGAATGAGGTACCACCACCTCCACCACCACCGTCGGTCTTTGAACAAAGAAGATCGCATGAGGATGACGCAGCGATCGCAGCGATCTTTGCGGGTTCTTGAAATGGTAGCTGGAGCAGGAGGAAATATGGGAGCTCAGAAATCTCTACCCGAGTGACTTCGAGCCAATGGAGCTGAGGTATTCCGTGGCGTATCTGGTGTGGCACCCAGTACGGCTGAGTATTGGTTGGAGGCAATCGAGCGAATTATGGATGAGCTCGATTTAACTGCTGAAGAGAAACTGAAAGGGATGGTGGCACTACTTCGCAACGAAGCATATCAATGGTGGCTCACAGTTTGGGATGGTGCCACAGCTGAGGATCTCACTTGGGAATATGTTAAGGCGGCGTATCAGAAGAAGTATGTTGGTACTCATTACATTGATGCACAGAGAAAGGCATTTTTTGGGCTGGTTTAAGGGAACAAATCCGTGGCGGAGTACGAGGCTGAATTCCTGAGGTTAAGCCGATATGCTCGAGGGATAGTGGCTACGGAGCACGAACGATGTGTCCGATTTGAGGACGGACTGAGAGATGATCTGAGGTTATTGATAGCTCCGCAGCAGGAACGAGAATTTACCGTCTTAGTGGAGAAGGCTAAAGTGGCCGAAGGAGTTAAGGACTCAGTAAGGTAGAACTCTGACCGGAATAGACAAAAGAGAGGATTCGAATCGTCAGGATCGTCGGGAAATGTTCAAAAGAGGCCTAGAGCTGATGGGCCGCGAGGTCAGCAAGTTGGTACAGGAGGGCAATACTGTACTTGTGCTGAGTGTGGGAAGAGGCACCTACGAGAGTGTTGGAAAAAGATAAGAGGATGTTTCAAGTGTGGGTCTAAGGAACACGTGATCAAGGACTATCCGATAAAGATAGACGGGGCCGACCTGTAACATCCCCAAACCCGGCCTATTCACTACGACCAAATCTGGTTATGTTAGTGAAAATATGTCTCTTTACTTAGAATTTAAAACATGAAAATTTATTATCTTTGGAAAATTATGTCCATTTAAAATCTATTAAATAATATTAGCTTGTTGAAATCTTCCGAATTAAAACATTATTATAAGTTGCTACAATATGAATCTTTTGCGAAAATATTCCTAAGTGTGGTGTAATCTTCAGCATTAATAAATAGAGTACTTTAAATCAAAGAGGCCCTTATTACATCAAATAAAATCCCAAAATACTGATAGTATAAAATGCTTAAATAAAGTAAAACATCTTCTTGTATGAAAATCTCTTTCTGCATGGGCCACCTTGTATCCACTCCAACCCTGGTCCGATCACTCATGACTCTGCGACGTTTAAAAAGTTGGGTGAGTCATACAGACTCAGTGTGTAAGTTAACCACTGAAATCCACCCACATGCAAGCCACATAATATCCCAATTATCAAATGCAACAAGTAATATATATATCATTTTAACAATCACCACAATCTGGGCTTGGCCCACCTTCAAATCACACTCAAATACTGGGCTAGGCCCATTTCTCAATAAACCACATATCAACTGGGCTTGGCCCATTTCCACGTATGTTCCCAAAACATACCTATCCACATGTCATATTGGGCTTGGCCCATTTCCATATTATCACAAAAATAATGCAACATGATTCCCCACCCATCCTAGGGTCCATCCGCTACACACCCCCTTATCCAGCCTACCACACACCAGGGGACTATCGAGTCACCCTCTCCTTTTCCCTCCAAAAAGGCAACCAATGCCATCCACGATGTAGCGTATAGCTAACATCAAACCACGATGGAGCACACAAAGAATCCATCAAGCCACGATATGGCATAAAGCCCATATCAATCAAGGTAACCACGCGAACTAAATCGCAAAGATCCACAACGCGACCTCGATCAACGCCAATCCACGATGTAGCACAAAGTGACATCAACCACGTGCTCAAGTACACCCGCACCTTCTTTCAAAACCCACCCATGCACATGTAACATGAAATGATGATAAGGTGGTGCATGTACATATTAAACACAATCATAGGCATACTCACATAATAAAATCGGTGATCACATATTTACAAACTTTGCTACTAACTCGATCATCTTCATACCCCTTTAAGGGTACCATGTTCACATTTAATCGCATCGGTTAGCATACATATAAGATAGACATTTATCACGCAAATCCGGAAACAATGATTAACTACACACCTTATCACTAGGAGTTCTAGACTCTCAATCCTCGACGCTATCGTCTAGCGAAAACTACGGCCTTTACGCCTAACGCTTTCTTCTTTGTTGGCCCACACCGTGGCCAATCTCGAACAAACAGAAACGGATCTCTTCTTGAACTTTGGGATGGGAGCTTTCCCTTGCCCACTTTGACCGGTATTCGCCTCCATCGAAAGTCACTTAATCGGATAAACGGGTTAAACCTCCGTGTCATAAACTAAATGTTGAACCTTTACCAAATATTGCTTACCAAAATACCCCTGAATCCTGAGAATTGATCTATGTCCCTAAATATCCTTGCTCCTCAAGGTGATTTGATTTCCAATCAAATCTCAGGACTCTGGAATGGTCCTTTTGCAACCGACCACACCCTAAAACGCATAAATGATTAGCCTTAATAGCCTTCGGCTTTCGAATACTAAAAGAATAATTACAACATGGATCTTTACCACCACTTACCGAATCTGACTACCAACGATTGAGGAGAAGAATCCGAAGAGATCCACACCACACCTAGAATTCGGCCAAGGTGCAAACTAATAAAAGAGGAGAAATTTCGGCTACCAAGGGATTAAAACAAAAGAATTATTTGGCTACAAAGGCCAAAGGAGAAATCGGCACACCAAGAGGGAGAGGCAAAAGACTTGATGAACAACTAGCACTCTACCCTCCCCTATTTATAGCATTCGGCCAACCCCCCTTGAAGTCTCCAAAATTTGGCCAACTCTTCACTAATTCAATTCCATTTGAATACTCTACTAATAATCCAATAATTCTTCTAATCTTCATAATATCCTTGATTATAATCCTAAAAAAACTCATATTATCCCATTATCACACAAAAAAAAACAAATAAATAATAATAATTCCACTTAATCTAATTAATAAATAATAATAAATAATAAATAATTATCCCATAATTTATAAAAAAAATAAAAACTAAACACATGTTTATCACCTCCTACCAGCCGAATTCCAAAGTGATTAAACCACTTACCCATGTGCCGTCCAATACTCAATTGCTGCCCAAAAAGAAATAAAATAAAAAAAAACTCCAATTGCACAGCCTTGGGTTCGAACCTGGGACAAAGCTGCTGCTGACCTTTCCCCTAACGCCCAGGCCACTCGGCCAGCCTGATTTTTATGCTAGAATCCCCCAGCATTTTATTTTAAACCCTTTCTAAACGAGCCCATCACCACCGAGAAAAATAAAAATGCTAATCCGCGACTCCTCCAGCGCTCGAACCCGCGCCTTATCACTCCTCCAAAGACCTAAGCGCGCACGCTAGCCACTCCACCAGCCCATCTTTCTTGTCCGAATCCTCGCCACATACCTTTAAGGCCTTACAAAGCCCAACGCCCCAAAAACGGAAAATAAAACGCCAAATGCTTCGCAGCCCTCGAAACCGCGACCTCTCCTCCTCTCCAGCGCCTAAGTAGCGCCCAAGAGCCACTTCTCCCAATTGGACTTTCATGTCCATCAACTTGGACATTTATTCTTAAGGCCTACCTAGCCCAGTCCCTCGACTCATAAAAATAAAACCAAAATACCGCCGCTTGGACTCGAACCCTTGCTCATTTAGGCGCCACCTTCCAAAGCCCCCAAGCAAATACTCAATCGCCACTTTGCCAAAGTCTTTCTTGTGTCCTAAACTCCATAAAATTATTTTAAGGCCTTCTTGCCCTATTTCCCCTTTTACACTAAAATTCAAAAATTTCCTAAGTCATCCCTTGCCTTCTAGGGTTCTCCAAACCCCTCAAAATTCCTCCAACATGACCCTAAGCCTACTAAACACTCCTGGGTTATGCCCCAAACGCATAACCCCTAAAACCCGGTGTTACAATTCTACCTCCTTAAAAATAATTTCGTCCTCAAATTACTTTACTAACAAACGTCCATACAACCTATCTTACCACCTTACGCTTATGTCTGCGCACTCACAGATCTTACTAAGGCTATCGTTCTACATACTCTCTAAGTTCATGCTAAAAATTCAAACACCTCTCTTAGCAACACGTAAAAGGCTAAATCGTAATCAAACAAAGTAATTAAAGCATGTACCAAAGCAAAGGAGCTTACCTAATATCACATCCTTGGTTGACTCTCACTAGAACCATTCCTTCCATGACTTGAACCACGATCCTCGTCGCTTGAGGACAATTCTTAACTAAATGTGCCTTAGATCCACACCGAAAGCATTCTTTACTATTTCCCCAACACTCTCCCGTGAGGTCTTCCACATCGAACACAAGAACGATTCTCGATCCATTGGTACAAGTACACTTACGGGGTTCTCGGTCCTTGGTCTTTTCTCGGACATTACCAAGCGATACCGACGGTCCAATATTTCTCTTATTCTCGCTCCTATTCCTTTCTCGGTTTTCTCTTATAGTCTTCTTAACCTCTTCAAATGATCCGAGCTTTCTCCACTAGCACCGCTGAAGTCTCTCTCCTCTGCATGGAGCAATCACCATTCAAGTTCATCTCGCAATCCGTCTTCAAACCGGACGCACCTCTCATAATCAATGGCCACAATTCCCTTAGCATACTCGGCTTAACGCACAAATTCCGCCGTACTCGGCTATCGACTTACTCCTTGTACTAGGTTTAGAAACGCTTTCCTTTGCGAGTCCAAATAACTGGCTCCTACGTGCTTTCCTTCAAACTTATCCTTAAAGAAGTCCCAATCCTGCCGATCTGTTTGGTACACTTTGCTTGACAGTGAGCCACCAACGATAAGCTTCGCGCTAAGCAACGAAACAAAGACCTTCTTCACTTTTCTTCATTGGTGCGATCCAAATCGTCCATGATTCTTTCGATCGCTTCTAGCCAATACTCCGCTTCGTTCGAGCTACTCCAGACACTCCTCTAAAGATCTCGGCTCCATTCGATCTAAGCCTTTCCGATCTCGACTTAGAGTTCCATTTCCCTACTAACTCCTCGCTACTCGCTCTAGCACTCGTAACATGGCCCGCGATACGCGTCATCTTCACTTATCCGATCTTGCTCCTCTACGTCCACTTCTGCACGCACTTTCACTTTCTCGACCCATGGCGGACCCTATCGGTTCCGATCGCGCCATTCTACCTCTACCGCGTCCCCTAGAACTCATCTCTATCGTCGCGATTTAATCTGCTTAAAAAGTTTTATGCATTAGAAATTATTGTTTCACTATTTTATCCACGAGCAATTTTATGCAATGAAGTTTCCGAGAGTAGTTCTTTCGAGCAATCAAGTTTCCTTCCCTACCTGGGTAATTTCGTCATTTTCCTACTGGGGTATTTTTTTAGAATTTTAAAACTAAGGGTTTTAAAGCAGTGAGGCAAAATCCTTTCGGGTTTTAATAATTGGTTTAGCCTATGAACAAGTCCTCTTGGTTAAGGTGAACCGTAGCTACGCACTGTAGGATTCCAGCGAAGAGGAGGTGAGTCACGAGGACCGCTTAAGTACCAAGCTCTTCCGGATCCACTCCTGAGACATGCGCACAATGGTTGCCACACCTTAACTCTCGCGACTTAATCACAGTGTTTGTTTAGTAGCTTTAAGTTTTATGCATATGTTTGAGTAGCCTAGTCCTAGGGTTCAATAGATCCTAGTTCACTAATCTACGAGCCCAACTAAGCCCATAATAGATTCATATAACAAGCTACTTCACAAGTCTCAAGTACTTACCCGCGGACTCGGGTAGAGGTACAGTGCCATGCCGAAAACCTGAAATATTTCTTAAAAGCCCATATTTTTTTAAAAAGCCCATTTTGAAACGTTTTGGGCCCAAAACCCTCAAAGCCGAGTTTTGAACCTGGCTCTGATACCAAACTGTAACATCCCCAAACCCGGCCTATTCACTACGACCAAATCGTTTATGTTAGTGAAAATATGTCTCTTTACTTAGAATTTAAAACATGAAAATTTATTATCTTTGGAAAAATTATGTCCATTTAAAATCTATTAAATAATATTAGCTTGTTGAAATCTTCCGAATTAAAACATTATTATAAGTTGCTACAATATGAATCTTTTAAAAATATTCCTAAGTGTGGTGTAATCTTCAAATTAATAAATAGAGTACTTTAAATCAAAGAGGCCCTTATTACATCAAATAAAATCCCAAAATACTGATAGTATAAAATGCTTAAATAAAGTAAAACATCTTACAGTATGAAAATCTCTTTCTGCATGGGCCACCTTGTATCCACTCCAACCCGGTCCGATCACTCATGACTCTCGCGACGTTTAAAAGTTGGGTGAGTCATACGGACTCGATGTGTGTAAGTTAACCACCTAAATCCACCCACATGCAAGCCACATAATATCCCAATTATCAAATGCAACAAGTAATATATATATCATTTTAACAATCACCACAATCTGGGCTTGGCCCACCTTCAAATCACACTCAAATACTGGGCTAGGCCCATTTCTCAATAAACCACATATCAACTGGGCTTGGCCCATTTCCACGTATGTTCCCAAAACATACCTATCCACATGTCATATTGGGCTTGGCCCATTTCCATATTATCACAAAAATAATGCAACATGATTCCCCACCCATCCTAGGGTCCATCCGCTACACACCCCTTATCCAAATTTACCACACACACGGGGACTATCGAGTCACCCTCTCCTTTCCCTCCAAAAAGGCAACCAATGCCATCCACGATGTAGCGTATAGCTAACATCAAACCACGATGGAGCACACAAATCCATCAAGCCACGATATGGCATAAAGCCCATATCAATCAAGGTAACCACGCCAACTAAATCGCAAAGATCCACAACGCGACCTCGATCAGCGCCAATCCACGATGTAGCACAAAGTCGACATCAACCGTACACTGGTACACCCGCACCTTCTTTCAAAACCCACCCATGCACATGTAACATGAAATGATGATAAGGTGGTGCATGTACATATTAAACACAATCATAGGCATACTCACATAATAAAATCAGTGATCACATATTTACAAACTTTGCTACTAACCTGATCATCTTCATACCCCTTAAGGGTACCATGTTCACATTTAACTGCACTGGTTAGCATACATATAAGATAGACATTTATCACGCAAATCCCGGAAACAATGATTAACTACACACCTTATCACTAGGAGTTCTAGACTCTCAATCCTCGACGCTATCGTCTAGCTTAAACTACTGACTTTACGCTAACGTTTCTTCTTCGTTGGCCCACACCACGTGGCCAATCTCGAACAATAAAACGGATCTCTTCTTGAACTTTGGGATGGGAGCTTTCCTTGCCCACTTTGACCGGTATTCGCCTCCATCGAAAGTCACTTAATCGGATAAACGGGTTAAACCTCCGTGTCATAAACTAAATGTTGAACCTTTACCAAATATTGCTTACCAAAATACCACGAATCCCGAGAATTGATCTATGTCCCTAAATATCCTTGCTCCTCAAGGCTGATTTGATTTCCAATCAAATCTCGGGACTACTGGAATGGTCCTTTTTGCAACCGACCACACCCTAAAACGCATAAATGATTAGCCTTAATAGCCTTGGCTTTCGAATACTAAAAGAATAATTACAACATGGATCTTTACCACCACTTACCGAATCGACTACCAACGATTGAGGAGAAGAATCAAGAGATCCACACCACACCTAGAATTCGGCCAAGGTGCAAACTAATAAAAGAGGAGAAATTTCTGCTACCAAGGGATTAAAACAAAAGAATTATTTGGCTACAAAGGCCAAAGGAGAAATCGGCACACCAAGAGGAGAGGCAAAAGACTTGATGAACAACTAGCACTCTACCCTCCCCTATTTATAGCATTCTACCAACCCCTTGAAGTCTCCAAAATTTGGCCAACTCTTCACTAATTCAATTCCATTTGAATACTCTACTAATAATCCAATAATTCTTCTAATCTTCATAATATCCTTGATTATAATCCTAAAAACTCATATTATCCCATTATCACACAAAAAAAAACAAATAAATAATAATAATTCCACTTAATCTAATTAATAAATAATAATAAATAATAAATAATTATCCCATAATTTATAAAAAAAATAAAAACTAAACACATGTTTATCACCTCCTACCAATAGAATTCCAAAGTGATTAAACCACTTACCCATGTGCCGTCCAATACTCAATTGCTTTGCCCAAAAAGAAATAAAATAAAAAAACTCCAATTGCACACTGACCTTGGGTTCGACTCGGGACCAAGCTCTGTGACGACCTTTCCCCTAACGCCCAGGCCACTCGGCCAGCCTGATTTTTATGCTAGAATCCCCCAGCATTTTATTTTAAACCCTTTCTAAACGAGCCCATCACCACCGAGAAAATAAAAATGCTAATCCATGCCTCCAGCGCTCGAACCCGCGCCTTATCACTCCTCCAAAGACCTAAGCGCCAAGACGCTAGCCACTCCACCAGCCCATCTTTCTTGTCCGAATCCCTCGCCACATACCTTTAAGGCCTTACAAAGCCCAACGCCCCAAAAACGGAAAATAAAACGCCAAATGCTTCTGCAGGCCCTCGAAACCGCGACCTCTCCTCCTCTCCAGCGCCTAAGTAGCGCCCAAGAGCCACTTCTCCCAATTGGACTTTCATGTCCATCAACTTGGACATTTATTCTTAAGGCCTACCTAGCCCAGTCCCTCGACTCATAAAAATAAAACCAAAATACTGCCGCTTGGACTCGAACCCTTGCTCATTTAGGCGCCACCTTCCAAAGCCCCCCAAGCAGCGCCTCAATCGCCACTTTGCCAAAGTCTTTCTTGTGTCCTAAACTCCATAAAATTATTTTAAGGCCTTCTTGCCCTATTTCCCCTTTTTACACTAAAATTCAAAAATTTCCTAAGTCATCCCTTGCCTTCTAGGGTTCTCCAAACCCCTCAAAATTCCTCCAACATGACCCTAAGCCTACTAAACACTCGGGTTATGCCCCAAACGCATAACCCCTAAAACCCGGGTGTTACACGACCAACAGGGCAGAGTGTTAATCAGGCCGGAAGAGGTGGACAGCAGCCTCAGCAAGGTCGTGGTTTGAATGGTAGAGGTAACGGTGCTGGAAGAGGTCGAGGAACATTGGGCCAAGGTGTTGGTAATACTGAGGCAAGACAGCCGGGTCTGGTACATGCGGTTCGTCGAAGGGAGGATGGAGACGCACCGGACGTCATAACCGGTACGTTCCTTATATTTGGCAAGCCTTACTTTGCTCTGATTGATGTGGGCTCGACCCATTCTTATGTTGCATGTAGAGTAGTTGAAACTCTAGGCATAGCCTCTGAACTTTCTGATAGGGAGATGACGGTAGTAAGCCCATTAGGTCAAACTGTAGTGGTGAGTAAGATCTTTCGGAAAGTACCTCTAGAGATTCAAGGAATGGTATTCTCTGCCGACTTAGTGGAACTACTCTTCGGAGAATTCGATCTCATACTTGGCATGGATTGGCTAGTGGAACACCGGGCTATATTGGATTGTGCAGCTAAACGAATGGAGTTAAGGACGCCGGAGGATGAGGTGATAATTATGATAGGAGAAAGAAGGAACTACTTGTCGAATGTAGTTTCTGCATTAAAGGCTGATAAGATGGTTCAGAAAGGGTGCTAGGCCTTTTTGACTTTTGTTAGTGCGTTGGATGCAAAAGAAATGGGAGTAAGTGAAGTTAGAACCGTAAAGGAGTTTGTGGATGTTTTTCCAGAGGAGTTACCTGGAATACCCCCAGACAGGGAGGTGGAGTTTGGAATTGATTTGCTGCCAGGAACAGCTCCTGTGTCAATCGCTCCGTACAGGATGGCACCAAAGGAGTTGGTTGAGCTCAAGGCTCAGATTCAAGAGTTACTTGATTGTGGATTTATCCGACCCAGTGTGTCTCCATGGGGAGCACCGGTCTTGTTCGTGAAGAAGAAGGACGGAACTATGCGTATGTGCATAGATTATTGTCAGTTGAATAAGCTGACCATCAAGAACAAGTACCCTTTGCCAAGGATAGACGACTTGTTCGATCAGCTTAAGGGGGCAGCGGTATTCTCAAAGATAGACCTAAGGTCTGGATATCATCAGCTTAAGGTGAAGGAAGCAGATATCTATAAGACGGCTTTCCAGACAAGATACAGACACTATGAGTTCGTAGTAATGCCGTTTGGTTTGACGAACGCCCCAGCCGCGTTCATGGATATGATGAACCGGGTTTTTCAACCCTACTTGGATCGGTTCGTCGTTGTGTTCATCGACGACATCCTAGTATACTCCAAGTCTGAGGAAGAACATGATGAGCATCTCCGGATAGTGTTGCAAGTGTTAAGGGAGAAGAAGCTCTACGCCAAATTCAGCAAGTGCGAATTTTGGCTTAAGGAGGTTGCATTCTTAGGGCATGTAGTGTCTGTAGAAGGAATAAGGGTGGATCCTAGGAAGATTAAGGCAGTACTAGATTGGAAACCACCTAAGTCTGTGGCTGAGATTCGAAGTTTCTTGGGTTTGGCAGGCTACTACAGAAGGTTTGTGGAAGGGTTTTCTTTAATAGCCGCACCGTTGACAAAGTTGTTGAGGAAGGAGGTACCTTTCGTTTGGACAGATAAGCAACAGGAGAGCTTTGAGAAGCTTAAGAGAGTTTTGACTGAAGCTCCGGTCTTGATTCAGCCGGAGGCAGGGAAGGACTTTGTGGTGTACTGTGATGCTTCTCACACAGGATTAAGATGTGTTTTAATGCAAGACGGGAAGGTTGTAGCTTATGCATCTCGACAACTGAGGCCACATGAGGTTAACTACCCGACGCATGACTTGGAACTGGCAGCAGTGGTCTTTGCTCTTAAGGTGTGGAGGCACTACCTTTATGGGGAAAAGTCGGATGATCTACACGGACCACAAGAGCCTTAAGTATTCTGCCGACTCGAAAAGAGTCAACTGAGAGACAAATGAAGGTGGGTGGAATTATTGAAGGATTACGACTGTTCTATAGAGTATCACCCGGGCAAGGTGAATGTGGTAGTAGATGCCCTAAGTCGGAAAGTTGTGTCAGATCTGAAGGCAATGTTTGCACATCCGAGCTCAGATGACGATGGGAGTCTCACGCGAATGTAAGTTAAGCCGACGTGGCTGAATGAGGTGAAGGAAAGTCGCTTTAGTGAATGAGGACTTAAGTGCTAAGTTGCAGCAAGTACAGAGTGGGGAGTTGGAGAATTATGGTGTTAGCAGCGATGGAGTGTTGTGCTTCAAGGGTAAGGTCTGTATGCCTAGGAACAAGGAGTTAAGACAGAGGATTCTTCAAGAATCGCATGGTAGCCCTTATGTTATGCATCCCGGAGGTACTAAGTTGTACAAAGATTTAAGGGAACAGTTTTGGTGGCCTGGTCTTAAAAGAGAAGTTACCGAATTTGTGGGGAAATGCTTAACGTGTCAGCAAGTTAAGGCTGAACACCAAGTTCCGTCAGGATTGCTTCAGCCAATCAAGATTCCGCAGTGGAAGTGGGAGAGAATTACCATGGACTTCGTTAGTGGGCTTCCCCTTACGCCTACTAAGAAGGACTCGGTATGGGTGATAGTGGACCGATTGACCAAGTCCGCGCACTTCATTCCAGTAAGAGTTGATTATTCTTTGCAAAAGTTGGCAAAGTTATATGTGGCGAAAATTGTGAGGTTGCATGGAGTGCCGCTATCAATTATCTCAGATAGGGATCCAAGGTTTACGTCTCGGTTTTGGAAGGCTCTTCATCAGGCTTTGGGCACCAAGTTGGATTTCACTACGGCTTTTCATCCACAGTCAGACGGTCAGTCTGAACGAGTAATCCAAGTGTTGGAAGATATGCTGAGAGGCTGTGTGATGGACTTCAGAGGAAGTTGGGAGGAATATTTGCCTTTAGCAGAGTTTGCCTACAACAACAGCTATCAGGCCAGTATTCGGATGGCACCATATGAAGCGCTGTATGGACGGAAGTGTCGTACTCCTACGTGTTGGATAGAATTAGGGGAACGTCGAGTTTTGGGTCCAGAGATTGTGGCAGAATCCGAGGAGAAGGTTGAGGTGATTCGGGCACGGTTGAAGGAAGCATCTGATAGGCAGAAGTCGTATGCAGATCTTAAACGGAAGGAAATAGAATTTGATGTAGGGGATCAAGTGTTTCTTAAAGTTTCGCCTTGGAAGAAGGTGATGAGATTTGGTCGCAAAGGGAAGTTAAGTCCCAGGTTTATAGGACCTTATCGGGTATTGAAGCGAGTTGGACCAGTGGCATACCAGTTAGAGTTGCCACTAGAATTGAAGTAGATACACGACGTATTCCATGTGTCCATGCTACGTCGTTATCGATCGGATCCATCTCATGTAGTACCAGTTGAGGAAGTGGAACTAAGGCCAGATTTGTCCTACGAGGAAGAGCCGATTCAGATTCTGGAACGCGATGTGAAAGTGATACGAAGGAAATCAGTTCCGTTAGTCAAAGTGTTATGGCGCAATCATGGTTCGGAAGAAGCTTCGTGAGAGCCGGAGGAAGCAATGCGACAACAATACCCTCACTTATTTCAGCCAGGTAATTTCGAGGACGAAATTATTTTAAGGGGGGTAGAACTGTAACGTCCGGGATTTATGGCTTATGCATTTGTGCTTAAAATGTATGTGAAAGCATGCCTCTATGTGTTATGAATGTGTTGTATGAATTTTGTGAACTTTAGCAAATAAGAGAGTGCTTTAGAAATTATTAGATTTTAAAGCTAAAAGAGGAAGCTAAGCAGGGTGGCCTTAAGAGAAATAGTAGGGGAAATATGACACAAAAATTAGCTTGGTAAAGTGGCTAGGAGGCGCCACTTAAAGCCCAGTGAGTGACGCCACAAGCATGTGTGCAGGGCCAAGGATCGAGTTACAAGGGAAGCAAAATAAAGGTTTTATTTTTCAGCAGAAATGAGTAGCAAGGGACGGCACTAAGGCTAAATTTTAGGAGCTTTAGATGAGTTTAAATTCTTTTAAAATTTCGGCTAAGGTGGTAGATAATTGAGGAGTTATTTGAATTAATTTTAAATGAGCAAAAAGAGAGAAAATAGGAGGAAAAGAAGGGATGAGATAGGGGGAAGGAGAGTTGGCCGATTAGGGGAGTCTAAGGGTGATATTTTCGGCTAAGGAAGGGAGTGAGGCCATTTGTTTCTTTTCTTTTCTCTTTTGAAGCCTCTGCCGAATTCTCTAGCCACTCTTTTCTTTCTCTCCTATTTTGTCAAAAGCCGAAAACACAAGCAGTCATAGCCGATTTCTTCATAACATCCAAAGCCGAAACTTTATTCCTCTCAATTGTCGAAATTGATCTTTTCTCTTCTTCTGAAAATGCTCTCAAAAGCTGAATATTCAAGGTGGTTCTAGCCGATTGTTCGGTAGACCCCAAAAGCTGAAACTTGAGTGATCATCAACTAGATTTAGCCGAATACTCTGTAGATCAAAGCAAGGGTGCTGTCGACAATAGTAGAAAGGGTAAGGATCTATTGTGGTTATTTTATTCCTTTTCTTAAAGCCGAAATCAAGATTCTAACGCCTTAATGTTTTGGCCGAAACTATGAAAGGTTCTTTCGGGATTTCCATTATAGTCGACTATAAGGAGGATTATTCGGGATTTTAATATCCAAGGTAAAGTTATGTGGTATTCGGCCATAGGCCATTTTTATGTGATTTAAAGTTAGAATTAAATCTAACCTATGCCTATAGGTATTTCGACACCTTCATAACCAAGTAGCACTTTTCAGGATTTGAAGAGATCAAGGTAAGTGATCTGTGGTATTCGGCCAAGGGCCTTTTTCTTAGATTATTGCTAATAGTCGATTCTAACAGTAGGTTAAGTAGGGATCTCGACAACTTCAGGAGCAAGTGACAGTTTCAGGATTTGACTAGTAATCAAATCGGCAAGGTGAGGATATTTGGTTACAATAATCCTTCGGGATTTGGTTATATAGCTGAATAAGCTTTTGTTAAAAGCACTAAGTGTTGGCCGAATGTAGGAATTAAGGATCTAAAGCATTAGATCGGGTTTTTGGGATTTCTGTAAAGCGGTAATACCAGGTGTGTAGCCCTACCCTAGGTTTTAATAGATTTATGGTGTTGTTTTAATGCATGTGTTAATAATAATGTGGAAGTTATGGCTAAGGTACCATGCAATGGTACAAAGTACTCAGGTACGTAATCCTACTCCTACTATGAGTATAATTTGATAAATATCTGGTATGGCACATATGTGAAACTATAAGAATGTGAATAAAGAATATGGCATGATATTGCATGTTTTGTATGACATGGGCATATGGGCTATATGAAAAGGGGAAGTCATCTGGTGGTTGCTACCACAAATATCTAAATGTGGTGACTTCGGTCACATTATCTGAATGTGGTGACTCATGTCACAAAATATATTATCTGGTGGCTATTCCACGAATATATAAGGGCGATGAGCACGTCGTCTGCAGCGACTACCTTCGATGATGTGTAGCGGATGGGTGGGTTGACTTAGTAGTCCCCACGGTGTGATGGTTGGTACGGGTGATGTGTAGCGGATGGCATCTAGATTTGGGTTCGGGAATGCATCATTATTTGTAAATTGTAATATGTATATGTATGATCTGATATGCCTGAATCGTTAGGGCTTAGTGTGGTTGCTATACACTGAGTCTGTTTGACTCACCCCATTGTGGGATTATTTTTCAGGTGACGCTCAGTGATGGACCGGGTCGGCAGGAGCTTAGTGGTGGCCATGCTCAGCTAAGGACTTTACTTTATTTCGGACTTGTTATGTTTTAAGTATTTTGGATTTAATTTGGTTTTTTTTTTTGATGTAATAAGGCCATTATTATTAGACTGTTTTATGCATGCATTTTATTTGTTTTATTATGATAACAATTATTATTAAATCAACAATTATTAACCTTTTTCCCAAAAAAATGAATTCTTAATGTTTTGACACTTAAACACCGGCATTTCTTTTAACTTATAGTTTTCAAATACGGAAATAAAGTTTTAATTATCAACAGGCTTCTATATAGACACCGTTTACAATTCAATCACAACTCAACCCAAATTTTTTGAACTAACGAACAAGCTCTTGGGAGTGTTTTACTCAAGGAGCATGCCAGATCCGGTCGAGGCTTGTGGGCCGGGTTTGGGGTGTTTCAAGCCTCCGATTGATAGAATCCAGAAACAATGAGCCAAGGAATTTCGAGCTAATAAAGATGATGATCCGGAGAGGGCGGAATTCTGGCTTGAAAATACCATCAGAGTATTTGATGAATTGTCCTGTACACCCGAAGAGTGCATGAAATGTGTTGTGTCTCTCTTGAGAGATTCGACTTACCAGTGGTGGAATACCCTTGTGTCGATTGTGCCAAGGGAGAAGGTTAATAGGGAATTTTTCCAAGAAGAGTTTCAAAAGAAGTATATTAGCCAAAGGTTCATCGACTAGAAAAGAAAGGAGTTCCTTGAGTTAAAACAAGGCAGAATGACGGTAACTGAATATGAACGTGAGTTTGTAAGGCTCAGTAAATACGCCTGGGAGTGTGTATCTACTAAAGCCATCATGTGCAAAAGGTTTGAGGACGGATTAAATGAGGATATCCCGTTTTTTGTTGGTATTCTAGAATTGAAAGAATTTGTTGTGCTAGTAGAAAGAGCTTGCAAGGATGAAGAATTGGCCAAAGAGAAAAGAAAGGCTAAAATTGAGTCCCGTGACTCGAGGAAGAGACAATTGGGGAAGTCATTTCAATCCTCATCCAAGAAATCGAGAGATTTCACTACTCGATCAGCCACTTCAGCTGGGTTTTTAAATCGAGGTAAAGGTAAACAGTACTCGGGTTCTAAAGCTCAGACCACTTCAATTGCTAGTGTCGATAATGCTCGATCAAGTAGACCGAAATGTTCACAGTGTGGCAGACGTTACCCTAGTGAGTGCCGAGCACACGAGAGAGTTTGTTTCAAGTGTGGATCCCAAGATCATTTCATTAAAGATTGCCCCGGGATGGTAGAAAAAGAGAAAATTCAGAGTGCAAGGTCGGGAAGTACTACTAGAGGGAGGCCACAGAGAAATCCAAGAAATGGAACGAGTAGTAAGAATACACCTAGAGAGCAGGCTGCAAGATCCGAGGGTAGAGCGCCTGCGAGGACTTATGCCATTTGCGCTTGCGAAGAGGCGTCCTCCCCTGATGTAATTACGGGTACATTTTCTCTCTATGATACTCATGTTGTTGCTTTAATTGATCCAGGATCTACCCACTCGTATGTATGTATAAAATTAGTACATAGTATGAACATGCCTGTAGAGTCTACAGAATTTGTGATAAAAGTGTCAAATCCCCTAGGAAAATGTGTGTTAGTTGACAAAGTATATAAAGATTGCCCTTTAGGGATTAGAGGTCATTACTTTCCGGCTAATCTCATGTTATTGTCGTTTGATGAATTTGATGTAATTCTTGGTATGGATTGGTTAACTACTCATGACATGACAGTAAATTGTGGAAGGAAATTTATAGAATTGAAATGTGAAAATGGGGATATTCTTTGCGTTGAATCAGATGAACAGGACAGATTGCCTGTTGTAACAGCATGGTTTAGACCCTAGTCAGAACAGTGGTTTCGAGACCACAAATCTGAGGTTGGAATAGTATTTTAATATTATTTTTGACATTTATAATATGTGATTGGGCATGTGTGAAATTTCTGTGTGAAAATTTTATCGATTGTGCGCTTAATTTGCAAAAAGGACTTAATCGCATAAAATGCAAAAGCTGTGTGCTGATTTATAAGTGCCTAATTGTTGTTTTCTTTTTAATATGGAGGCTTTATGATGCAATTTGGCCATTAATTAAGGTAGTGGACGGCAATGGACTAAATTAACCTTATAATATATGTTTCATGAATATTTAGTAAAGGTTAAATAGGTAAAAACAATAATAATGTTAAAATAGGTTATAATATATCAAATTAAAACATGAAAGTGGCTATTATTCTCCATCTTCCACCGAAATAAGAACCAAAGAAGAGAGTTTAAAGCTTTGATATATTCGGCTAGGGCTTAGCTTGATTGAGGTAAGTTTTTGACTCGGTTTTTGATAATTTCTACGTTTTTGTAATCGTTGCTTTGTGCTCTACAAAACCCATTCTTAAATTTTTTGAATTGATGATGAAATTGAAATGTTCCATGGATGAATTCATGAACTTTGTGAAGTTTGGTGATGAATTATAAAAGATATGTGAAAGGTTAACATACTTTGTCTTTGAATTTTTGGTGAAATTGAGTAATTTGGGCTAAATTGAGAAAAGTGTAAATTGAAGGACTAAAATGTGAAACAAATGAAATGTGTGGGCTTGTATTAGCATGGAAAGAATTCGGCTAAGCTTATGTGAATAGAAATTTGGTGTATTTTGTGATTTGATGAATTCGGGACTAAAGTGTTGAAATGTGAAAATGTGAGGGCTATTTTGCAAAATGCCCTAAATATGTGTGTGTGAACTAAATTGAATGAATTGGTGATTGAATGAGTTAAATTTAAATGTGTATAGACCAAGAAAGGAGAAGTTCGGATCGAGATCGAGGCAAAGACAAAGTGCTCGATTAATCGAACGTTTCGGTATATCGACGTCCGAGGTAAGTTCGGATATAATACTTGCCATTAAACTTGTTTTTATGTGATGAGAAATGGATGAATTTATATTAATGAAATAGAAATGTGTTATATATGAACTCGAGTATTGAGGCACTAAGTGTGCGAGTTTAGAATCGAGACAGAGATGATTAGCACTGTGTGTGCGAAACAATAGAAGCTTCGGCTTATTGATTTGGCACTGTGTGTGCGATACCGATATAAGCTTGGTTTAACGTATTGGCACTAAGTGTGTGATGAAAATTATGTTTCGACTACGAAAATGGCACTAAGTGTGCTAATAAATCAAAAGAATAGCAAAGGTTGATCGAAATGTAAAGTCGAGCGGTTGAGTAGCATGATTAGTGAGTAACTATGCGTTGGCAAAGGTATGTATGATACCTATATGGTTGGTGAATTTGAAAGTAGATGAATGGAAGGTTATGTGAGTATTGGTTATAGTTGAGTTTGTGTATCATTGGTAAATTATCAATGCGATGGTTAAATTTGTAGATTGATTTGTTTTAATGAGCTAATTGTATTATATTATGTACTTAGTAAGCTTTAAAAGCATACTGTGTGATTTGTTTCTCTGTTTTACAGTGTCAGAAAAGCTAGCTCAGATTCAGCGATCGTCAGCATCTCTATCACACTATCGGCTATCTATTTTGGTACTTTTGAAAGATGTACATATTTGGTATATGGCATGTATAGGCTAGTAGATATGGTACATTTTGTGATGTTTGAACCATGCCATGTGATTTGGCTTGGAAGTTGAATGATGTTGATGCTTATATAAGCTATGGAAATGATGAATATGGCATGAAATAGTGAGTATGGAAATGGTATGTTTTATATTTGATTTGGTTGATGAGAATGATGGATAAAATGTGAATTTGTAGTAAGAATTACATGATGTTTGAATTATATGATTTGAGTTGTGAACTTGGTATTTTAGATGGTCTTACTTGAAATGAGATTGAGCATGTTATAGATGGTATAATAAATGATGAATTGCTGCTTGTTTTGGTATATTTGGATGCATTTTGAGGCATGATTTGGTATTGATTTGAGGCTTGTAGGTGATTCAAGGTGTGGGAGGCAAGTTTGGCCTTGAAAATGGCCTATAATTTCCCACACGGTTGAGCACACGGGCGTGTGGCTCGACCGTGTTGTTTAAGTTTGCTAAGTGAAACAAGTCAGGCTCGACCACGGGCTAGGCACACGGGCGTGTCTCAGGACGTGTGGACAAGTTAGTATGTGTACCCTGTTTTGACGCGGCTTGGATGCACGGGCGTGTCCGAGGCCGTGTGAGGCACACGACCTACCCACACGGGCGTGTGACCTCTGCAGTTTTAAAAAATGTTTAAATTTCTGAAAATTTTTAAATGTGTTCGGTTTAGTTCCGATCTCTCTCTAATACGTGTTTAAGGTCTCGTAAATCTAAATAAGGGACTATATGTTTATATTTAAATATGTTTGATCGATGATTGACTATGTGTTGTGAAATGGATGTGAAATGTTCTGATACTTCGGTAATGCCTCTTAACCCTAATCCGACGACGGTTATGGGTGTAACACCCCTTACCCCTATTCGACGCTGGAACAGGGTACGAGGCATTATCGGACTCACATCATAAGCAATCACACAATTCCGAGTTATAAAGTTGGCATCCAAATTAAAAACTTTCATATTCAATCGTAAAGTCCCTTATACGAGCCTACGAGGCCCAAAACATGCTTTGGAAGTGGTTTAGAACTAAACTGAAAACTTTAGAAATTTTTACAAAACTTAGAAAATTTTTCATGTTACAGGGCTCACACGCCTGTGTGAAATGTGACACACTCGTGTGTAGACACACACGCCCATGCTCCTCAACCGTGGTGAATACTGACTACACTCACACGGTCTCAAAGCCTAGTTACACGCCCGTGTTCGACACCCGTGGACGACACTGACTTGGGTCACATGACCTGGACACACGCCCATAGGGCTGGTCCGTGGTCGCCTCTAACTATTTCCCCACGGCCTAGGCACGCCCGTGTGCTTTAACCGTGTGACCATTCAAATTTCAATTTCAAGGTGCAGACTTCCCACGGCCTGGGCACACGCCCATGGCTTGATCGTGTGTCTCACACGGCCTAGACACACGCCCGTGTGTCTACCCATGTGGACAGCAACAAGGCTATTTGCCAAGTTCTTTGCACCCCTATAGCTTACACTACATGAATTCATTCAACATACTAATAAACATCTCATAATTTCAACATGAACTCCCATAGATAACTTTGTAATTTCATAGGTGGTAAAATGAGCCATCATGCATGGCAAGTTACGAAATTAAATGTTTTAACAAGAGCCAATACACCTTTGGCCAAAATAACAAAATAATCTAACTAGTCTAGCCCCTGTACATGCCATTTACAAAATCATTAAGTCTAGGTATACTTGAGAGAAGGCGATAGTGTGGGCGGTTTTACAGTTAGTCTGCGTGACTTACTTCGGCTCTTAAACTCTATAAAACAAGGGAAAAAGAGAAGGGGGAGTAAGCTTTAAGCTTAGTAAGTTTACATGTAAACAACACACATTATAACATGTATTAAACAAATACATAGCATTACATACTAAGCAAGAAGCAATTTACATTCATGACATGCTTACTCATTTTCTCCATTCTCACATTCCAACCATCTCACAATTTAATCCATACATTCATTAAGAGTTTCCCTGCACTTAGCATCACAAAGTCACATAATACAACATATCACCATTTCTAATTCCATTACACATAATCGGAACACTCAGAGGTTTCGCACTTAGCCCACCAAAGAGATTAGATACGGTGGTATCACACATAGCCCACCAAAAGATGAATAGACGATGGTATCGCACATAGCCCATCGTAAATTAGCAACAATGTGGTATCGCACTTATCCCACCAAAAAGATTTTAGACGATGGTATCGCACATAGCCCATCGTAAATTAGCAACAAGGTGGTATCGCACTTAGCCCACCAATAGGTGTCGTCATTACATATTTATATGACTATTTCATCATTCATACAATAATTATTCAACGATTTCCACATTTAATCCATTTGAACCACACATGTTCTCGATCATGCCGTACACTAGTTAGCCACACAATGTTTACACAATAATGCATTGTTTACACATAAACTTACCTCGGTGCAAAACGTGATAACCAACGATTTAGTCCGTCACCTAGCCTTTTCCACGGTCAAGGTTGATTTCGCACTCTTCTTGATCTATAACAATGAAATTTATTCATTTAGATCATTCTATGATCATAATACATCAAATTTTACACTTGGGCAGAAATGACCATTTTGCCCTTGTACATTGGCAAAATTACAATTTTGCCCCTCGGCTCGTGAATCATTTTCACTACATTTTCTAAATGACCAAGCATAGATGAACATTTATTTCTCTTACAACTACTCACCATTACAACTATTTCATGCATTTATGACACAAATTAAATCTTTGCATTCAAGTCCCATTTAGGTGTTTTCATGCTAACACCATTCATAAAAGTTGTGTCACACCTCCTTAACATTCATTTTCTTCCATAAAAACTCAGCTATCAACATCATTTCTCTCATGGTAAGTCCCTAGACTTTCAACCATATCACAAACTAGTCCCCTCTTTAGAAAGCTTAAGCTTTGGGGACTCCAAAAGTACAAAAATTATCAACTAAAACCATCAAAATCAGTTACTTGTGAAGAAGATGAGTTGCTGAAATTTTAAGCTTCAAAACACCTATTTTCTCTTCAAAATTTCGGTGGAAGAGAAGTGTGAATAGTAAAAGATGATAGTTTTTCTTTTCACTTTATTTTATTCATCTTTTCTCACCTAATTCACCCAATTTTGACCAAGAATTAAATGCCCTTGTCTCCCCTATGCACATGGCCGGCCATCACTAGATAAATGGCCTAATTGCACTTTAAAATCCTCCAAATTACATTCTATAGCTACTAGGTACCTCTATCTTATAAAATAAAACTCTCGCACTTTATGCGATTTAGTCCTTTTTCGCAATTAAGCATGCTATCACTCAAATTAAAACACCAAAATTTTCATGCATCCATATAATCATGCTACAGCACATAAATTAACATCAAAATAATTTTCCTCGACCTCGAATTAGTTGTCTCAAAACCACTATTCCGACTAGCCCCAAAACTGGACTGTTAAAACTCTCCCCCTCTTTAGGGATTTTCGCCCTCAAAAATCTTACCGGTTAAGAGGTTTGGATATTGCTCTCTCATGACTTCCTCCGGTTCCCACGTAGCCTCTTCTACACCGTGTTTTTGCCACAACACTTTTACTAAGGCTATGTCATTATTCCTCAACTGTTTCATTTCTCGAGCTAAGATTTTAATCGGCTCTTCCTCATATGTCATATCCAGTCTTATCTCAATTTCTGTTGGAGGAATCACATGCAAAGGATCGGAACGATAACGCCTTAGCATTGATACATGGAACACATTATGAATTTTCTCTAACTCTACCGGTAAACCAACCGATATGCTACTGGCCCAATCCTTTCAGTATTCTCATACGGCCCTATGAATCTCGGACTCAATTTGCCTTTTCGACCAAATCTCAATATTTTCTTCCACGGTGACACTTTCAAAAATACTTTGTCGCCCACTTGAAATTCAATTTCCTTTCTTTTCAAATCACATTTAACTTTTGCTCTGGCCTCAAGCAGCGACTTTTAAACTATCCCGAATCACTTTCACTTTTTCCTCGGTCTCTTTAACCAGATCAACCCCATGAACTTGCTTCTCACTTAGCTCAGTCCAACACAAGGGAGTCCGACACTTACGACCATACAAAGCCTCATACGGTGCCATATGTATACTCGATTGATAGCTATTGTTTTAGGCGAATTCGACCAAAGGTAGATATCTCTCCTAACTACCTTCAAAGTCTAACACACAGCATCGAAGCATATCTTCCAAAACTTGAATTACTCTCTCGGACTGACCATCGGTTTGTGGATGGAATGCGGTACTAAAATTCAACCTCGTACCTAAGGCCTCTTGCAACTTCTGCTAAAATCTCGAAGTAAATCTCGGATCTCTATCCGATAAAATGGATACAGGCACACCATGCAATCTCACTATCTCTGCCACATACAACTCAGCTAATTTATCCAGTGAATAATGAACACGTACTGGAATAAAGTGAGCCAACTTTGTTAGTCTATCTACGAAAACCCACACAGCATCTTTCTTTTTCGAGGTCACAGGCAAGCCCGTAACAAAATCCATGGTAATTCGATCCCATTTCCACTCGGGGACCATCACTGGCTGAAGCAATCCCGAAGGCACTTGATGCTCCGCTTTCACTTGTTGACAAATCAGACATCTTGTTACATACTCTGAGATATCTCTTTTCATTCCCGGCCACCAATAGAATTTCTTTAGATCATTATACATTTTCATGCTGCCCGTGTGTACTGACAAATAACTACTATGTGCTTCCCGTAAAATTTCTCGGATCAACTTGTCATCTTTAGGCACACAAATTCTATCATGGAACATTAAGCAACCATCCGAACTCACCCGAAATTCAGAATTAGTCCATGATTCACATTTAGCTCTTTTAGCTAGTATCTCACTATCGTTCTTTTGAGCATCACATATCTGTTAAACAAATAGTGCTCTAGCTCTCAACTCGGCCAGTATAGCACCATCATTAGACAATGACAAACTCGTGCTCATAGCTCTCAAAGCATACAAGGATTTTCTACTTAAAGCATCTGTAACTACATTCACTTTCCCCGGATGGAAATCGATCACTAGCTCATAATCCTTCAATAGTTCGAGCCACCGTCGCTGCCATAGATTTAATTCCTTTTGATCCATCAAGTACCTCAAACTCTTATGATCAGTGAAGATTCGGCACTTCTCACCATATAAGTAATGGCGCCAAATCTTTAACGCGAAAATAATTGCGGCCAACTCCAGGTCATGAGTCAGATAATTTTTCTCATGTGGTTTTAGTTTTCTCGAGGCGTAAGCGATTACCTTACCCTCTTACATCCACACACAGCTGAGACCATTTAATGACGCGTCACTGAAGACTACAAACTCTTTTCCTGACTCAGGTTGTACCAAAACCGGTGCCTCTGTCAACAACAATTTTAATCTCTCGAAACTCTGTTGGCATTTTTCAGTCCATTCAAACTTAACATCCTTGTGTAATAGTTTCTTCATTGGAGTAGCAATCATAGAGAATCCCTTCACAAACCACCTATAGTACACTGCTAAACCCAGAAAGCTTCTGACTTCCGACACGTTCCTCGGCAGTTTCCACTCCACAATAGCCGAAACCTTTCCCAGATCCACTCTAATACCTTCACCCGACACAATATGTCCCAGGAACCCTACCTCTCGTAGCCAAAACTCGCTTTTACTAAGTTTAGCATATAACTGCTTGTCTCTTAAGGTCTGTAAGAAAATTCTCAGATGTTCTTCATGATCACTCTCATCTCGAGAATAAACCAATATGTCGTCAATAAAGACAACCACAAACTTGTCCAAATACGGTCGAAAGACACGGTTCATTAAATCCATAAAAACTGCAAGAGCATTCGTTAAACCGAACGGCATGACCAGAAACTCATAATGGCCATACCTCGTCCGGAATGCCATTTTCGGTACATCTTGCTCCTTAATCCTCAACTGGTAATAGCCAGACCTCAGGTCAATCTTGGAGAACACCGTAGCTCCCTTCAGTTGATCAAATAGATCATCTATCCTCATCAAAGGATACTTGTTCTTCACAGTTACTTTGTTGAGCTGTCTGTAGTCTATGCACAATCTCATTGACCCATCTTTCTTCTTTACAAAGAGTACTGGGGCACCCCACGGTGAATAGCTCGGTCTTGCTAAACCCTTATCCATCAATTCTTACAATTGAACTTTCAGTTCTTTCAACTCTAGCGGGGCCATCCTATACGGAGCAATCGAAATAGGTGATGTTCCTGGAATTAACTCAATTCCAAACTCGACCTCTCTAATTGGGGGTAATCCGGGCAACTCTTCCGGGAATACATCCGGATACTCACATACAATCGGTACTGCTTCAATCCTTACTTCAGATTCTTGAGTGTTTAATACAAAATCGAGATAAGATTCGTACCCTTTTCTCAGATATTTCTCAGCTATCATGGAAGAGATCATCACAGGTAAACTATCTGACTCACCTGATTCAACCCTAATAACATCTCCATTTTCACAATTCAATTCAATAAATTTACTACCACAATTCACTAAAACACTATGGTCAGTCAACCAATCCATACCAAGAATCAAATCAAATTTATCAAACGGCAACAACATAAGGTTTGCCGGGAAACAATGACACTTAATTATCAGAGGACAGTTCCTACACACCTTGTCAACTAACACCTGTTTACCTAGTGGGTTTCACACTTTTACCACAAATTTAGTAGACTCAACAGTTATACTTAAACTAGATGCCAGTCTCATACAAATATAAGAATGAGTTGATCCCGGGTCAATTAAAGCAATAACAGAGGTGTCATAGAGGGAAAATGTACACGTTATTACATCCGGTGATGACGCCTCTTCTCGAGCGTGAATAGCATAAGTTCTTGCTAGCCCCCGACCCTCTGACCTCACAGTGGTGTCTCATGATACACCTCTACCACTAGTTCCGCCTCTCGGGTTCTTTTGTGGCCTACCTCTGAAGGATGCACTGCTTGATCTTATCTCTTGCTTCCTCTCCTTGTCATCCTTTTCAGGACAATTGCGGATGAGATGGTCGGGGGATCCACACTTATAGCAATTTCGATTATTTCCCCAACACTCCCCAGTGTGATATCTGCCACAACTTGGGCACTCTGGTTTGAACTTTGGGTTGCCCACACTTGCCATTGAAGTGGCCTGAACTCTTGAACCCGAATACATGTTGCCTCGCTCTCTATGTGAATACCCGACTGATGTAGTCGTCCGAGGGTTCACTTCCCTGGACCTCTTCGATTGAGCTTGGTATGATTTGCTCGTCGGCCTCTTCTTCGCATCTCGAGCCTCACTCAAGGCTTTCCTCTTTTCCTTACTCAATTCTTCTGCCTTACTAGCCCTATCCACCAATACCACAAATTCTTTTAGCTCTAAAATCCCGACTAAGAGTCTGACATCTTCATTCAACCCATCTTCAAATATCTTGCATAAAGTAGCTTCCGTGGATACACATTCTTGCGCATACTTGCTGAGCCTAACAAATTCGCGCTCATATTCTGCCATAGTCATTTTTCCTTGCTTCAACTCAAGAAATTCTTTCCGTTTCTGGTCTATAAACCGTTGACTTATATACTTCTTTTGGAACTCTTCCAAAAAGAAGTCCCACGTTACCCTCTCTTTAGGAACCACTGATGTCAACATTTTCCACCAATGGTATACCGAGTCCCTTAGAAAAGACACAGCGCATTTCAAACTCTCCTCAGGTGTGCAGGAGAGTTCATCAAAAACCCTTATTGAGTTCTCAAGCTAGAACTCCGCTCGCTCAGGATCATCATCTATGTTAGCTCGAAAATCCTCAGCCCCTTGCTTTCGAATTTTATCTACCGGGGGCTTAGTCGTCCTCACCATTTCTATACCTTGGGGAGCCACAAGAATTGACTGAGGTATAGGTGGGGGTGGAGGAGGTTGAGTATCGGGGTTTGCTCGTACATACTCAGTGTACCAATTACTCATAATTTGGAGAAAGGCTTCTCGAGCCTCTTCTCCTTGACCCCTAGTCTCGGGGCTACTCTGCACAGGCGCGGTCCCTTGCGCAGGAGCTGACGTATTACTAGCTACATCATCTGCAGCCGATTGTTCGGGATACATATACTACATAAAACAAGTTTAAAATCATCAGAAGCCACCACACTATCACCTTACACTTATGGCATGTATAGCTACTCACGCTATGGTAGTCCTAGAACCGACTAAACCATAGCTCTGATACCACTAAATGTAACACCCCTTACCCCTATTCGACGCTGAAACAGGGTACGAGGCATTACCGAACTTACATCATAAGTAATCACACAATTCCGAGTTATAAAGTTGGCGTCCAAATTAAAACCATTCATATTCAATCGTAAAGTCCCTTATACCAGCCTACGAGGCCCAAAACATGCTTTGGAAGTGGTTTGGAACTAAACCGAAAACTTTAGAAATTTTTACAGAACTTAGAAAAATTTTCATGTTACAGGGCTCACACGCCCGTGTGAAATGTGACACGCCCGTGTGTAGACACACACGCCCATGCTCCTCAACCGTGGTGAATACTGACTACACTCACACGGTCTCAAAGCCTAGTCACACGCCCGTGTTTGACACCCGTGGATGACACTGACTTGGGTCACACGACCTGGACACACGCCTATAGGGCTGGTCCGTGGTCGCCTCTGACTATTTCCCCACGGCCTAGGCACGCCCGTGTGCTTTATCTGTGTGACCATTCAAATTTCAATTTCAAGGTGCAGACTTCACACGGCCTGGGCACACGCCTATGGCTTAATCGTGTGTCTCACACGGCCTAGACACACGCTCGTGTGTCTACCCATGTGGACAACAACAAGGCTATTTGCCAAGTTCTTTGCACCCCTATAGCTTACACTACATGAATTCATTCAACATACTAATAAACATCTCATAATTTCAACATGAACTCCCATAGATAACTTTGTAATTTCATAGGTGGTAAAATGAGCCATCATGCATGGCAAGTTACAAAATTAAATGTCTTAACAAGAGCCAATACACCTTTGGCCAAAATAATAAAATAATCTAACTAGTCTAGCCCCTATACATGCCATTTACAAAATCATTAAGTCTAGGTATACCGAGAGGAGCTGATAGTATGGGCGGTCTTCTCGTTAGTCATGCGTGCTCACTACTCGGCTCTTAAACTCTATAAAACAAGGGAAAAGAGAAGGGGAGTAAGCTTTAAGCTTAGTAAGTTTACATGTAAACAAAACACATTATAACATGTATTAAACAAATACATAGCATTACATAATAAGCAAGAAGCAATTTACATTCATGACATGCTTACTCATTTTCTCCATTCTCACATTCCAACCATCTCACAATTTAATGCATACATTCATTAAGAGTTTCCCTGCACTTAGCATCACAAAGTCACATAATCCAACATATCACCATTTCTAATTCCATTACACATAATCGGAACACTCAGTGGTTTCGCACTTAGCCCACCAAAGAGATTAGATATGGTGGTATTGCACATAGCCCATCAAAAGATGAATAGACGATGGTATCGCACATAGCCCATCGTAAATTAGCAACAAGGTGGTATCGCACTTAGCCCACCAATAGGTGTCGTCATTACATATTTATATGACTATTTCATCATTCATACAATAATTATTCAACGATTTCCACATTTAATCCATTTGAACCACACATGTTCTCGATCATGCCGTACACTAGTTAGCCACACAATCTTTACACAATCATGCATTGTTTACATATAAACTTACCTCGGTGCAAAACGTGATAACCAACGATTTAGTCTGTCACCTTACTTTTTCCACAATCAAGGTTGATTACGCGCTCTTCTTGATCTATAACAATGAAATTTATTCATTTAGATCATTCTATGATCATAATACATCAAATTTTACACTTGGGCAGAAATGACTATTTTGCCCTTGTACATTGGCAAAATTATAATTTTGCCCCTAGGCTCGTGAATCATTTTTCACTACATTTTCTAAATGAACAAGCATAGATGAACATTTATTTCTCTTACAACTACTCACCATTACAACTATTTAATGCATTTATGACACAAATTAAATCTTTGAATTCAAGTCCCATTTAGGTGTTTTCATGCTAACACCATTCATAAAAGTTGTCTCACACCTACCTAACATTCATTTTCTTCCATAAAAACTCAGCTATCAACATCATTTCTCTCATGGTAAGTCCCTAGAATTTCAACCATATCACAAACTAGTCCCCTCTTTAGAAAGCTTAAGCTTTGGGGACTCCAAAAGTACAAAAATTATCAACTAAAACCATCAAAATCAGTTACTTGTGAAGAAGATGAGTTGCTAAAATTTTAAGCTTCAAAACCCCTATTTTCTCTTCAAAATTTCGGTGGAAGAGAAGTGTGAATAGTAAAAGATGATAGTTTTTCTTTTCACTTTATTTTATTCATCTTTTCTCACCTAATTCACCCAATTTTGACCAAGAATTAAATGCCCTTGTCTCCCTATGCACATGGCCTACCATCACTAGATAAATGGCCTAATTGCACTTTAAAATCCTCCAAATTACATTCTATAGCTACTAGGTACCTCTATCTTATAAAATAAAACTCTCGCACTTTATGCGATTTAGTCCTTTTTCGCAATTAAGCATGCTATCACTCAAATTAAAACACCAAAATTTTCATGCATCCATATAATCATGCTACAGCACATAAATTAACATCAAAATAATTTTCCTCGACCTCGGTTTAGTGGTCTCGAAACCACTATTCTGACTAACCCCAAAACCGGACTGTTACAATGGGTTAGGGGTGTTACATTTTATTTGTATCAGAGCTACGGTTTAGTCGATTCTCGAACTAACGTAGTGTGTGTGAGTCTAGCTATACATGCCATATATATATATATATAATTGCGATAGTGTGATGAATCCTGACAGTTAAAAATGAGTTTTCATATAGTAATGGATCCCGATCGAGCAGTTGCTGACGATGTAGAGAGTAATGCGCCTGCTCCCGCTCAAGGGATAGCGCCAGCCACATCTAGGCCAAATGATAGTAGCCAAGAGGGAGAGGCTAAGCAACCCTTCTTCCGAATGATGAGTGAGTGGTTTTCGGAGTTCGTTCGAATGAATCCGGATGCTCTACAACCTCCACCCCCACAAGTACCTATTGTGCCACAAGTGGTAGATCCGATCAGATTGAATAAACCTCCTGTAGATAAGATTCAAAAGTATGGGGCCGAAGAGTTTAGGGCCCAAGCTGATGATGATGCCGAGCAGGCTGAGTTTTGGCTCGAGAATACCATTCGAGTATTTGACGAGATGTCATTGACTCCTGATGAATGTATTAAATGTGCAGTTTCTTTGTTTAAAGATACGACATATAATTGGTGGAAGACGTTGATATTCGTGGTTCCGAGAGAGAGAATCACTTGGGATTTCTTTCAATTTGAATTCAGAAATAAGTATATCAGTCAACGATTCGTTGATCAGAAACGTAAAGAATTCCTTGAGCTGAAACAAGGCCGCATGTCTGTTACTGAGTATAAGCGGGAATTTGTGAGACTGAGCCAATATGCGCGGGAATATGTTTCGACCGAAGCTACTATGTGCAAACATTTCATTGAAGGGCTGAATGAAGACATTAAATTGTTGGTTGGGATACTTGACATAAATGAATTTGTTGTGTTAGTTAAAAGAGCCTACAAAGCCGAGGAGCTCAGTAAAGAAAAGAAGAAAGCTGATTCTGAGGCTAGAGATGAAAGAAAAAGATTGATGAGTAAGTCATCTCAACCTTCGACGAAGAGATTTCGAGATGCAAGCTATCATTCAAATGCTTCATTTGGACATTCGGGTAGAGACCGTGCGAGACAAAGTGTTTGTCTAAGAACTCAAGCTCCAGTTGAATCAAGTGTTGGTAGTGTTAAAAGTAACAAACTTGAGTGTAGATAGTGTGAAAGACGACACGTGGGAGAATGTTGGGGCAAGTACAATAATCGAACTTGTTATAAATGTGGATCACGAGATCACTTCATTCGAGACTGCCCAAAGTTAGCTGAAGAAGACAATGTTCAAAATGTGAGACCGAGTAATGTGATGGCTAGGGGTAGACCACCCAGAAACACCAGAAATATAAGTGGAAGCCGGAGAGGGACTACCGTTACAACCGTGAGATCCGAGGCAAGAGCACCTACCTGAGCCTATGCTATATGCACGCGAGAAGAAGTATCATCTCCAGACGTCATCACTGGTACTTTTACTCTATTCGATACTGATATGATTGCATTAATAGATCCATGTTCTACTCATTCCTATGTGTGTGTGAATCTAGTATCAAGTAAGACTCTACCTGTTGAGTCTACTGAATTTGTGATTAGAGTATCGAACCCCTTAGGCAAGTGTGTTTTTGTGGATAAAGTGTACAAGAACTGTCCGCTGATGTTTCGAGATATTTGCTTTCTGGCTAATTTAATGTTGCTACCTTTTGATGAATACAATATTATTCTGGGTATGGATTGGCTTACTTTGCATTGTGCTACTGTGAATTGTAAACGGAAGAGTATTGATTTGAGAAGTCAGAATGGAGAGATAGTTCGCATTGAATCCAGTGATTTGAATGGGTTACCAGCTGTTATATCTTCGATGAAAGCCTTGAATTATGTGGAAAAGGGCTGCGAAGCTTATCTCGCGTATGTGATAGATACAAAAGTGACTGAAAAGAAAGTTGAATTTATGCCTGTAGTTTGTGAGTTTTCAGATGTGTTTCCTGAAGAACTACCGGGATTACCTCCGATTCTGGAAGTTGAATTTGGAATTGAATTAATGCTGGGAACTACTCCTATCTCAATAGCTCCGTATAGAATGGCACCAACAGAATTAAAAGAATTAAAGTCTCAGTTGCAAGACTTGACAGATAGAGGATTTGCACGACCGAGTTTCTCGCCCTGGGGTGCTCCTGTGGTGTTTGTGAAAAAGAAAAATGGTACTATGAGGATGTGTATTAACTACCGACAATTGAACAAAGTGACGATCAAGAATAAATATCCTTTGCCACGAATTGATGATTTGTTTGATCAGCTGAGAGGAGCTACAGTGTTTTCTAAGATAGATTTGAGATCGGGCTACTATCAGTTGAGAGTTAAAGAATCAGATGTACCGAAGACTACTTTCAGAACGAGGTACGGAGACTATGAATTCTTAGTTATGCCTTTTGGACTAACGAATGCTCCTGCAGTGTTTATGGACTTGATGAATCGGATATTCAGACCGTATTTGGATCAATTTGTTGTGGTATTTATTGATGATATTCTGATTTACTCCTGTGATGAGACGCAACATGCCGAGCATTTGAGAATTGTACTACAAACTCTGCGTTAGAAGCAATTATATGCAAAATTCAGCAAATGTGAGTTTTGGTTGCGTGAGGTTGGATTTCTGGGGCATATTGTATCAGCTGCGGGAATACGAGTTGATCCAAGTAAGATCTCAGCAATTTTAAAGTGGAAACCTCCGAGAAATATGTCTGAAGTCCGTAGTTTTCTGGGGCTAGCAGGATACTATAGGCGATTTGTGAAAGGCTTCTCGATGATTACGACTCTGTTGACGAAATTGCTACAGAAGGATGTTAAATTCGAGTGGTCAGAAAAGTGCCATCAAAGTTTTGGACAGTTGAAAGCATTATTGACAGAGGCACCAGTGTTAGTTCAACCAGAATCGGGTAAAGAATTCATAGTTTACAGTGATGCATCGTTGAATGGTTTGGGCTGTGTGCTGATGCAAGAATGCAAAGTCATCGCTTATGCTTCGAGGTAGTTAAAGTTGCATGAAAAGAATTATCCGATGCATGACCTTGAATTAGTTGCGATTGTATTTGCATTGAAGATTTGGCATCACTACCTATTTGGTGAGAAATGTCATATTTATACTGATCACAAGAGCTTGAAGTACGTGATGACTCAGAAAGAATTGAATTTGCGACAGAGAAGATGGTTAGAATTGTTTAAAGATTACGAACTTGTAATTGATTATCATCCGGGCAAAGCTAATATTGTTGCTGATGCCTTGAGTCAAAAGTCTTTATGTGCTCTGCGAGCTATGAGTACTCAGATAGATCTGTGTGATGATAATTCGATTTTGGCTATATTGAAAGCTAGGCCGATGTTTGTAAGTCAAATTTGTGATGCCCAGAAAAGTGACGACGAGATGTTAGAAAGACGAGATCAGTGTAGATTGAATATTGATTCAGAATTTCGAATTGATAATGATAATTATTTGAGATTCAGAGATCGGATTTGTGTTCCGAAGAATTCAAGTTGATTCAGTTGATTTTGAACGAAGCTCACAATAGTCGCTTCACTGTTCATCCGGGGAGTACAAAAATGTATAACGATCTGAAACAGTTTTATTGGTGGCATGGTATGAAAAGAGATATTTCTGACTTTGTGTCGAAATGTTTAGTTTGTCAGCAAGTTAAAGCTGAACATCAGGTTCCATCCAGTTTGTTACAACTGATCATGATTCCTGAGTGGAAATGGGAGAGAATCACGATGAACTTTGTGTCGGGACTACCTTTATCTCTGAGAAAGAAAGATGCAATCTGGGTGATAGTTGACAGATTGACGAAATCAGCTCATTTTGTTCCGGTGAGAACAGATTTTTCACTTGAAAAGTTAGTCGAATTGTATACTGCTGAGATTGTGAGATTGCACGGGGTACCACTATCTATTGCATCTGACAGAGATCTGAGATTTACCTCGCAATTTTGGAAGAAACTACAAGACGCTTTAGGCACAAAGCTGCATTTCAGTACTGCTTTTCATCCTCAAACGGATGGACAATCCGATCGAATCATCCAGGTTCTCGAATATATGTTGAGATGTTGTATTCTTGAATTTGAGAGTGCGTGGGAAAAACATTTACCGTTGATTGAGTTTGCGTACAACAACAGTTTTCAATCTAGCATTAAAATGGCACCGTATGAGGCTCTTTACGGTCGAAAATGTCGAACTTCATTGTATTGGATAGAGCTGAGTGAGAATAGGATTTACGAGGTTAATTTGATAAAAGAAATGGAACAGAAAGTGAAAGTGATTCATGACAGTTTGAAAGCAGCTTCAGATCGTTAGAAGTCTTATGCAGACCTGAAACGGAAGGATATCGAATTCGAAGTTGGTGACAAAGTGTTTTTGAAAGAGTCTCCGTGGAAGAAAATACTTCGATTTGGCCGAAAAGGCAAGCTGAGTTCGAGGTTTACTGGACCATATGAAATCATCGAAAGGATTGGGCCGGTGGCTTATAGATTGATGTTACCACCTGAGTTTGAAAATATTCATAACGTGTTTCATGTGTCGATGCTTTGACGGTACAGATCTGATCCGTCTCATGTGATTGCTCCTACTGAGGTTGAAATTCAGTCAGATTTGTCGTATAGTGAAGAACCGATTCGAATTTTGGCACGAGAGACCAAAGAATTGAGAAACAAAAGAATTTCCTTAGTGAAAGTGTTATGGCACAAACACGGAGTAGAAGAGGCTACGTGGGAGCCTGAAGATGCTATGAGAGAGCAATATCCACACCTATTCACTGGTAAGATTTTTGGGGACGAAAATCCCTAAGGGGGGAGAGTTGTAACAGCCTAGTTTAGACCCTAGTCGGAACAGTGGTTTTGAGACCACAAATTTGAGGTCGGAATAGTATTTTAATATTATTTTTGATGTTTATAATATGTGACTGGGCATGTGTGAAATTTCTGTGTGAAAATTTTATCGATTGTGCGCTTAATTTGCAAAAAGGACTTAATCGCATAAAATGCAAAAGTTGTGTGCTGATTTATAAGTGCCTAATTGTTGTTGTCTTTTTAATATGGAGGCTTTATGATGCAATTTGGCCATTAATTAAGGTAGTGGACGGCAATGGACTAAATTAACCTTATAATATATGTTTCATGAATATTTAGTAAAGGTTAAATAGGTAAAACAATAATAATGTTAAAATAGGTTATAATAGATCAAATTAAAACATGAAAGTGGCTATTATTCTCCATCTTCCACCGAAATAAGAACCAAAGAAGAGAGTTTAAAGCTTTGATATATTCGGCTAGGGCTTAGTGATAAACCGTAAAAGTAACATATTCTAAGCCCACATTAAGTATGCTTTTGGATGATTTAAGCCCCAATTTATTTAAAAAGGTGCTCTTAATCCTTTCTTTTCATGTCTTATACTCAGGAAAGCACCCGATGACGAAAAGAATGAGAAACGGGCTTAAAATGTACTGCTGGGCCAAGCCACGAAATCAACACGGCCTGGACTTCAAGCCACACGACCGTGCCACCATTCCTACTAGAACACGGCCTTACCACGACTTACACGGCCGTGCCTCATTCAACAGTGTCGAACACGGCCTGACCACGATTTACATGGGCGTGTTCCATGGCTGAGCCTCTACCGTGGAGAAGAGCAATTTCATTCGGGAAAGGATACTTAGGGAGAAAGAAACGTGTTTCAAAAGCCTATAAATACACCCTAGGTACCAGCTGAAATGGGGGCGGCAAGCTAGGCTAAAAAGCCAAGCCAAAAAGGTCAGATTTGTGGGAATCACTCGAAGATAGCCAGTTGATCCATCTCAAGAAGCTGAATTCTACTCAAGACGGGGATCTCCTCTTCAATTCCTTCAGGGGTTTTAGGGATTTCTTATGTTTTGTTTTATCTTTTCTCTTGAGATGTTGTCTTTTATTATTATGAACTAAACCTTCTGGATACCGAAGAGGGATGAAACCTATGATGAATCTTGTTATTTGATTTTTTGAATTATATGATAATAATTTAGTTTGTTCTTAATTGTGTGAACTTAATCCATATCTAATGTGCTTAGGTGGCGGAGGAATAGACCCTGCCTAAGAGTAGATCCAACATAATTAAGCGGAGTTGATCGCATGCCTAGAGATAGGTGACGAGATTTTGCCGCATTAGGGTGAAACCTAATATGGGAGTCCACGAGATCGATTTATCGCTATTCTAGGGGTTATTAGAAGCGAACGAGAGTTCCACTAATTAACCTAGGGTTAGACGTTATTCGCCTCGAGAGAGGGTTTAATATACGTTAGGGAGTCTCACGGATCAAACTAAGTAAATAAATCATATGGTTCAAGGTTAAATAACAAGTGAAGCCTAGGTGGATTTTTCCTAAGGGTATCGCTTGAGTCAACTGAGTTTTTCCAAAAGTTATTTCCCGAATTCATTCTTTTTGTCTTTGCATCTTAGCTTAGTAAGTAGATTAGTTTTAGTTTAACAATCATCACTTTATATTAAGGCTAAATAATAAAAAGACGGTAAGTATTAGTACTTTTAGTTCCTTTGGGTTCGATAATCCGGTCTTGCCTAAGCTATACTACTGTTCGATAGGTGCACTTGCCTCAATCGTTGTCAGAGTTAGTTTCCAGGTTCGATCATTCTTTTATTAATTTTAAAACTCTGGTTTACAGCGATCAAGTTTTTGGCGCCGTTGCCGGGGAACTAAAATATTAAGAAAACTCTATTTTTATTACTTTAGCCATTATTTTTATTTTTCTCAATTTATTTTTTTTATTTTTAGTTTAATTTTAAATTTGCTAAATTTTCTTTCTTTCTTCTCCTAGCAGGTACCTCTAGTTTATGACTAGAAGGAACCCGAGAGGACCTTTAGAATACGACAGTGATATTGAAGCTACCGCTCGAAGAAATCGCAGAGAAATTAGGCGAGCCCTAAATTACCAAGGAGAGCGAGAAGACAGATCCAATCCTAATGAAGGGATGGACGAAAATAATCCTCCACCACAAGATGTGGGAGAAAATAATGCTCCTCGTACTATGTTTGATTATGCTAAACCGCATTTAACAGAGCCGAATCTAGTATTGTTAGGCTGCTATAGTCACTAATAATTTTGAATTAAAGCCTAACACTATTCAAATGATTCAACAATTTGTTCAATTTGATGGTTTGCAGGATGAAGATCCAAACACTCATATAGCTAACTTTTTAGAATTCTGTGATACCTTCAAAATAAATGGTGTTTCTGACGATGCCATACGTCTTGATTATTTCCTTTTCACTAAAAAATAAAGCTAAACAGTTGGTTAAACTTCAAGTTACTACCACGAGGGTCGATCACTACATGGGAACAAATGACCGAAAAATTTTTATTAAAATATTTCCCACCGGCCAAAACGGCCAAATTACCTAATGATATATCTTCTTTTGTGCAGATGGATTTAGAGACATTATACGACGCATGGGAGAGATACAAATATCTCTTGAGGAGATTCCCACACCAGGGATTACCATTGTGGCTCCAAGTCCAAACTTTTTACAACGGTGTGAATCCTTCAACGAGGCAATTAATTGATTCACCACGGTGGAACCCTGAATAATAGAGCTCCTGAGGCAGCCTACGAGTTTATCGAAGAGATGTCACTGAATAACTATCAGTGGCAAGTTACAAGAACAAGGCCAATAAAAATAGCCGGAGTTTACAACCTCGACACAGTAACCATGCTATCAAATCAGGTAGAATTGATGAATAAGAAGATTGATAATTTGTGTTCTTCGTAGGTACATCCAACATGCAAAGGCGACGCAAGTGGAACTGTGGCGATTCTCAGTACCCACCCTACCAACCGGCACACAGAGAGCGAATGCATGAACTATATAGGTAACAATTTCAGATCTAATAATAACCTATATAGTAATAACTATAATCCAGGTTGGAGGAACCACCCAAATTTTTCGTGGGGAGGACAAGGAAATCAAAGACAACAACCTCCTCAAAATTTCCAAAATCAGCCCTATCCACAGGAAAAGAAGCCGAGTCTTGAAGAGACGTTGAACAAATTCATAGCATCCACAGAAGCCCGTCTCCAAAAAAATGAGGTAATGCTCAACACCCAACAAACATCGATCAAAACGATCGAGAACCAAGTTGGAGGACTTACAAAGGCAATCGGGGAAATTACCCAGTCAGTCAGAGAAATTGCAAAGCTATTATCCGAACGACCGCAAGGGCGTCTACCAAGTAACACTGAAATTAATCCTAAAGAGCAGATCCAAGCCATAACAGCTCAGGAGAATACAAGGGTAGATGAATCCATCTCAACACAAGGAAACGAGGTAGAAAAATGTAAAGTTGAGGTAACACAAGACAAGCCAAAACCGGTAATCAATGAGTACCAACCTCGTGTACCTTACCCTGAGGCATTAAGAAGAGACGACACAGAAGAACAGTTCGATAAGTTCCTTAAACTCTTAAAGAAATTACATATTAACTTACCATTACTTGAAGCTCATCACGGATGCCGATTCTATGAAATTTTTAAAAGAGCTTCTGACAAACAAACGGAAGTTAGACGAATCGTCACATGTGGAACTTAACGCAAAGTGCTCAAAGAATTCTCCAAAATAGGCTACCACAAAAGCTAAAAGATCCAGGAGTTTTACAATTCCATGTTTAATTGGTAGACTAACTGTTGATAATGCGTTAGCTGATTTAGGGCAAGCATAAATGTCATGCCTTATAAATTGTTTAAACAATTAGGTCTAGGGAAACCCAAACAAACTAGGATGAGCATTCAATTAGTCGATAAAATCATTTAGAATTCCTAGGGGTATTATCAAAGATGTTCTTGTAAAAATAGACAAATTTGTGTTCCTAGTAGATTTTGTTGTCTTAGACATGGATGAGGATAATTCGATCCCCCTAATTTTAGGAAGACCCTTTTTAGCGACTGCCAGGACTAAAATTGATGTTGATGCAAGAGAACTCATACTTTGTGTAGGTAATGAGACAGTCACCATCAAGGCTCTCGACTCGGCTAGAACATCGAGTAATCAAGGTGAGAACGTAAATTCTACTAATAACCATTCGGTTAAATCTTATTTTCAGGAAGCACCACCAAAGAATACAACTGAACCCGATCCCAAACCCCATGCCAACAAAGAAATAACTCATGAAGATCGAGGGATTCAGTTCGATGATCTAGACGAGTGGAAGACACACTTAAAGGAGAAATTAGGGATACACGACGAAGAACCAGAACCACACGAGGAAAAATCGAAAGAACCCCCAGAAGAGCTTATAGGAACAACAAACCACTTCAAAATAGGGGACAAGGTACTGTTAGACGAAGCAGATCCTCGAATATCTCCTTCGGACCCTAACACAAACAAAAAAATACCTTTTAGGGTAACCAGTGTTTTCCCATACGAAACAGTCGAGGTAAGTAATCCTATTTTTGGTACTCTTACTATAAACACATCTCGACTTAATTTTTTTCACGAAGACACAAATGATAGCATGAGGAAGGACTTCCAACTCCTCAAACCACCCTGAAGAAGTAAACGAGAGGAGAGTCTAGCTTAAGACTATAAACGAATGCTTCTCGGGAGGCAACCCGAGCACTAATACCATTATATATTTTTTATATTCAGTTTATCTTAATTTTCCTTTTTATCTTCCTTTTTAGCAACTAACAACCAACTAACCAAGTGCAGAATTTCAGGCCACACGGCCTTACACACGGCCGTGGCCGTGGCCGTGTGGGTAGTCCGAATCTTTGAACTAACAGAGCAGAGAAGGTACATGTCAGGGCAAAACAGATTTTCAGAATCACGGACCCAACTACTACCCCACGGGCACCGACAAAGTGGCACGACCGTGCGATACGGCCGTGTGAGGCTACTGACTTGTCAACCACGGGCGGAACACGCCCGTGCCGGATAACCGTGCCAATATACTGACTTGTTGGACACAGGCTAGACACGAGCGTAGGGAACAAACACGCCCTAGAGCACGGCCGTGCGAGGCGACCATGTGAATCGACACACCTCAACCCACTACAGGCGTGGGAAAAGCGCTGCACTGAAAGTTTATTTAAACACCATACCCTTCTCCTTCCTCTTATTAACCCACTTCTTTCTTCTTTCCTTCTTCCATTCTTGCCTCCCTTTTTCCTTTTTCCTTTTCCTAATAAATCCTTAGACTCTTGAGCTACAACAAAATCATATCAATGGCAAAGAAGCGTAAGAGGCCAATCTCCTCAAAGGAGACCGATTCACATGAGTTCATGCCGGTAGCTTCATCCAAACAACAAGCCAAGGGTCTTTGAGACCAATTATCTGTTCTTTTATTTTTATCTTCTCCTTTATTTTCCTTATCTTTACTTCTCTTCTACTTAATTTAGCTTATTTTATCTTAATTTCTTAATTTTAGGTCTAAAGGCTACTTGGGAATCACGCAACCACCACCACCATAACCTCAGCCTTAGAAATCACACCCAACAATAAGGACTCTACGGTCCATCCATCTTTTCTTTTAATTTTAGTTTTCTTCTTAGTCTCCTTCTCTTTATCTTCCTTGTCCTTAATTTCATATTTAGTTTACTTTAATTATGTATTAAGGATCCCTGGCTAATTCTCTACGAGCGTCCCAATTTCTTCATCTAGCACACAGTTCGTCATCCGCACGACCCCATCACCACCACCAAAGGCACAATCTCCTCTCAAGGAATCATCCGAAAATTTAGGAAGTCTTCACTTACCCCAATATCTGATGATTTTATTACAAGGTTATTATATATCTTTGTACATTGAGGGCAATGTACATCTTAAGTGTGGGGGGGTGAACAACCTAAAAAGATACCTAACAAAAACCCTAAATTTAGTCTTGTTTTTAATAATTTACTCATATTACTAATTAGGATGAAATTTCTGATGATTTATGATTTTTATTGATATGCTTCAGATTAAGTCATTGATAATTGTGCATTGATAATTAAATTTGAAGAATACTAGAGAATCAAGCATGATAAGTTTATTTTTCAGAAATAAAAAAAAAATTCTAGGTTGTCGAACTGAGTTTAAATGTTACTTTGAAGTTTGAAATTTACGAGGTTGACATCAAAATACCCATAATTTTTGTGAGTTTTTGAGCCTTATAGAGCATACATTCTTTTTCTTGCTCACTTTATTAATTATGAGTATGTCAACACTGATTTGTTATTCTAGAACTTGCATCGATTATACATGTCAAGACCACATTTTTTGATTTGATACACAGAGATGATAAAGGCACCTAGGTTTTAACCCACTAATTCCATAAAAAGCCTACCTCCATAACTAACCCCTAGTGAACCCCTTTTAATCCTAACAACCCTATTTATTGACTCACCCACTAATATTAACCCAAAACCCCTTTGTTTTTGTTATCACCATTCCTTTTGACTACCCTTATATCGAGATTTGATTTGATTAATAGCCTAACTAGTTTTTTATTTTAGTTATGTATTTATAGTTTGTTCTTAAAAAAAAAATTCAAAAGTATATTCAGTATTCATTATTAGTTGTGATTAAATGAGCTTATACGCTTGAATCCCAGATATCGAAGAAGAAGCTCGTAGTGTTATTAGTTTTCAATTGATGTAATTATTATTAGTTCATTAGTTCTTAGTTAGGTAATTTGTCAATTCAATCTCGATTCTAACCCTCTAATTCAGCCTTACTCCACACCTTAACCCTAGCCCCGTTACAACCCTAACAAAGACCTTTTGATTTGTGTTTCATCTCATATTTCAGTGGTGGAGATTTGGTTTTCATGCAAGCCTATGGGATTAACTCTTCATGTTTGACTTTTGAGTGCCTAAATTTTGAACCTTAAACACTTTGAGTGATTTGAGTGAATCTTTTGTGAGGATGTCAATCCTTGTCGATTTCGAATCAGAGGTAATTATTTAGATGAAGGGAAACACCTATGTTTTGTGCTACAGAATCTATGACTTATAATGTTTGAATTTTTAGGACTCTTTGAGTTAAATTATCCATGTATAAATTATCTATGAATTATGATGAGACACTATCAATAGAATTATGAATTACAGAAAGTTCGTTTTAATTGTAAGTTGAGAATTTTGCTTGAGGACAAGCAAAAGCTTAAGTGTGGGGGTATTTGATAAACCGTAAAAGTAACATATTCTAAGCCCACATTTAGTATGCTTTTGGATGATTTAAGCCCCAATTTATGTAAAAAGGTGCTCTTAATCCTTTCTTTTCATGTCTTATACTCAGAAAAGCACCCGATGACAAAAAGAACGAGAAACGGGCTTAAACGGACCAAGTTGGGCCAAGCCACGAATTCAACACGGCCGGACTTCGCTTCCACACGGGCATGTGCCACCATTCCTACTAGAACACGGCCTTACCACGACTTACACGGTCGTGCCTCATTCAACAGTGTCGAACACAGCCTGACCACGATTTACACGGGCGTGTTCCATGGCCGTGCCTCTGCCGTGGAGAATAGCAATTTCATTTGGGAAAGGATACTTAGGGAGAAAGAAACGTGTTTCAAAAGCCTATAAATACACCCTAGGTACCAGCTAAAAGGGGGGCGGCAAGCTAGGCTAAAAAGCCAAGCCGAAAAGGTCAAATTTGTGGGAATCACTCGAAGATAGCCAGTTGATCCATCTCAAGAAGTTGGAATTCTACTCAAGACGGAGGATATCCTCTTCAATTCCTTCAGGGGGTTTTAGGGATTTCTTATGTTTTGTTTTATCTTTTCTCTTGAGATGTTGTCTTTTATTATTATGAACTAAACCTTCGGATACCCGAAAGGGATGAAACCTATGATGAATCTTGTTATTTGATTTTTTGAATTATATGATAATAATTTAGTTTGTTCTTAATTGTGTGAACTTAATCCAAATCTAATGTGCTTAGGTGGAGGAGGAATAGACCCTGCCTAAGAGTAGATCCAACATAATTAAGCGGAGTTGATCGCACGCTTAGAGATAGGGTGACGAGATTTTGGCTTTGGATTAGGTAAAACCTAATATGGGAGTCCACGGATCGATTTATCGCTATTCTAGGGGTTATTATAAGCGAACGAGTTCCACTAATTAACCTAGGGTTAGACATTATTCGCCTCGAGAGAGGGTTTAATATACGTTAGGGAGTCTCACGGATCAAACTAAGTAAATAAATCATATGGTTCAAGGTTAAATAACAAGTGAAGTCTAGGTGGATTTTTCCTAAGGGTATCGCTCGAGTCAACTGAGTTTTCCCAAAAGTTATTTCCCGAATTCATTCTTTTTGTCTTTGCATCTTAGCTTAGTAAGTAGATTAGTTTTAGTTTAACAATCATCACTTTATATTAAGGCTAAATAATAAAAAGACGGTGAGTATTAGTACTTTTAGTTCCTTTGGGTTCGATAATCCGGTCTTGCCTAAACTATACTACTGTTCGATAGGTGCACTTGCCTCAATCGTTGTCAGAGTTAGTTTCCAGGTTCGATCATTCTTTTATAAATTTTAAAACTCTGATTTACAGCGATCACTTAGCTTGATTGAGGTAAGTTTTTGACTCAGTTTTTGATAATTTCTACATTTTTATAATCGTTGCTTTGTGCTCTACAAAACCCGTGCTTAAATTTTGTGAATTGATGATGAAATTGAAACGTGCCATGGATGAATTCATGAACTTTGTGAAGTTTGGTGATGAATTATAAAAGATATGTGAAAGATTAACATACTTTATCTTTGAATTTTTTGTGAAATTGAGTAATTTGGGCTAAATTGAGAAAAGTGTAAATTCAAGGACTAAAATGTGAAATAAATGAAATGTGTGGGCTTGTATTAGCATGGAAAGAATTCGGCTAAGCTTATGTGAATAGAAATTTGGTGTATTTTGTGATTTGATGAATTAGGGACTAAAGTGTTGAAATGTGAAAATGTGAGGGCTATTTTGCAAAATGCCCTAAATATGTGTGTGTGGACTAAATTGAATGAATTGGTGATTGAATGAGTTAAATTTAAATGTGTATAGACCAAGAAAGGAGAGGTTCGGATCGAGATCGAGGCAAAGATAAAGTGCTCGATTAATCGACCATTTCGGTATATCGACGTTCGAGGTAAGTTCGGATATAATACTTGCCATTAAACTTGTTTCTATGTGATGAGAAATGGATGAATTTATATTAATGAAATAGAAATGTGTTATATATGAACTCGAGTATTGAGGCACTAAGTGTGCGAGTTTAGAATCAAGACAAAGATGATTAGCACTGTATGTGCGAAACAATAGAAGCTTCGGCTTATTGATTTGGCACTGTGTGTGCGATACCGATATAAGCTCAGTTTAACATATTGGCACTAAGTGTGCGATGAAAATTATGTTTCAACTACGAAAATGGCACTAAGTGTGCAAATAAATCAAAAGAATAGCAAAGGTTGATCAAAATGTAAAGTCGAGCGGTTGAGTAGCATGATTAGTGAGTAACTATGTGTTGGCAAAGGTATGTATGATACCTATATGGTTGGTGAATTTGAAAGTAGATGAATGGAAGGTTATGTGAGTATTGGATATAGTTGAGTTTGTGTATATTGGTAAATTATCTATGTGATGGTTAAATTTGTAGATTGATTTGTTTTAATGAGCTAATTGTATTATATTACGAACTTACTAAGCTTTGAAAGCATACTATGTGATTTGTTTCTCTGTTTTACAGTGTCAGAAAAGCTAGCTCAGATTCGGGGATGTCAGCATATCTATCACACTATCGGCTATCTATTTTGGTACTTTTGAAAGATTTACATATTTGGTATATGGCATGTATAGACTAGTAGATATGGTACATTTTGTGATGTTTGAACCATGCCATGTGATTTGGCTTGAAAGTTGAATGATGTTGATACTTATATGAGCTATGGAAATGATGAGTATGGCATGAAATAGTGAGTATGTAAATGGTATGTTTTATATTTGATTTGGTTGATGAAAATGATGGATAAAATGTGAATTTGTAGTAAGAATTACATGATGTTTGACTTATATGATTTGAGTTATGAACTTGGTATTTTAGATGGTCTTACTTGAAATGAGATTGAGTATGGTTATAGATGGTATAATAGATGATGAATTGGTGCTTGTTTTGGTATGTTTGGATGCACTTTGAGGCATAATTTGGTATTGATTTGAGGCTTGTAGGTGATTCAAGGTGTGGGAGGAAAGTTTGGCCTTGAAAATGGCCTATAATTGCCCACGCGGTTGAGCACACGGGCGTGTGGCTCGACCGTGTTGTTTAAGTTTGCTAAGTGAAACAAGTCAGGCTCGACCACGGGCTAAACACACGGGCGTGTGACTGGCCGTGTGGTGCAAGTCAGTGTCGACCATGGGTAAGGCACACGGGCGTGTCTCAAGCCGTGTGGACAAGTCAGTATGTATGCCCTATTTTGACACGGCTTGGACGCACGGGCGTGTGACCTCTGCAGTTTTGAAAAATGTTTAAATTTCTAAAAAAAATTATATGTGTTCGGTTTAGTTCTGATCTCTCTCTAATACGTGTTTAAGGTCTCGTAGATCTAAATAAGGGACTATATGTTTATATTTAAATATGTTTGATCGATGATTGACTTTGTGTTGTGAAATGGATGTGAAATGTTCCGATAGTTTGGTAATGCCTCTTAACCCTAATTCGACGACAGTTATGGGTTAGGGGTGTTACACCTGTAGTGATTTCTCATATGTCTGCTCAAAAATATGTGAGAAAGGGATATGAAGCTTATCTTGCATTTGTGATGAATTCTAGAGAATCAGAGTTAAGAATTGAATCAGTACCGATAGTATGTGAGTACCCAGATGTATTCCCGGAAGAATTGCCAATGTTGCCTCCGGTTAGAGAGGTTGAATTTGGCATTGAGTTAGCCTCTGGTACTGCCCCCATTTCAATTACTCCGTACAGGATGGCTCCAACCGAGCTGAAAGAATTGAAGGCACAGTTGCAAGAGTTGACGGATAAAGGTTTCGCAAGACCAAGTAATTCTCCGTGGGGTGCTCCCGTATTATTTGTGAAAAAGAAAGATGGTTCCATGAGGTTATGTATAGATTATCGACAACTTAATAAGGTGACCGTAAAGAACAAGCATCCACTGCCAAGGATTGATGATTTGTTTGACCAATTGAAGGAAGTCACTGTGTTTTCCAAGATAGACTTGAGGTCTAGATATTATCAGTTGAGAGTCAAAGACTCAGATGTGCCGAAAACCGCATTTCGGACAAGGTGTGGTCACTATGAATTTTTAGTCATGCCTTTTGGTTTAACCAATGCCTCTGTTGTGTTCATGGATTTGATGAATCGCATCTTCCGGCCATATTTGGATAAATTTGTTGTTATTTTTATTGATGATATACTGATTTACTCTCGTGATGAGAATGAGCATGCTGAGCACTTTAGAATGGTTCTACAAATTTTACGAGATAATCAGTTATATGCCAAGTTTAGTAAAAGTGAATTTTGGATTAGAGAAGTCAGATTTTTGGGGCACATTATTTCGAGTGATGGCATTAGAGTTGACACGAGTAAGATTTCAGCAATTGTTGATTGGAAATCGCCAAGGAACGTATCTGAGGTTAGAAGTTTTCTAGGCCTAGCTAGTTATTACAGACGATTTGTCAAGGGATTTTCTAAGATAGCCACTCCGATGACGATGCTATTACAAAAAGATGTAAAGTTTGAATGGACAGAAAAGTGCCAACAGAGTTTTGAGAAACTAAAGGCATTGTTGACTGAGGCTCCAGCTTTAGTGCAACCTGAACTGGGAAAAGAATTTGTGGTTTATAGTGACACATCCCTGAATGGATTGGGTTGTGTACTCATGCAAGAGGGCAAGGTGATGGCTTATGCCTCTAGATAGTTAAAGCCGTATGAGAAGAATGACCCGACACATTATTTAGAGTTAGCTGCCATTGTATTTGCGTTGAAGATTTGGAGACACTATTTGTATGGCGAGAAATGTCGGGTATTCACTGATCACAAAAGTCTAAAGTACTTGATGACTCAAAAAGAATTGAACCTAAGGCAACGAAGATGGTTAGAATTGATAAAGGATTACGAGCTAGTAATTGACTACCACCCGAGAAAGGCGAATGTGGTCGCTGATGCTCTGAGTAGGAAATCCTTGTTTGCATTGAGAGCTATGAATACACGATTGGCCTTATCGGATGATGGATCTATTCTAGCTGAGTTGAGAACTAGATCGATGTTTCTCCAAGAAATTTGTGAAGCTTAGAAAGGCGACAGTGAGTTGAAAGCCAAAAGAGTTCAATACGAAACGGGAATGGAGTCAGACTTTCAGATTAGTTCTGATGGATATTTGATGTTCCGAGATAGGGTCTGTGTACCGAGAAATGATGAACTTATTCAGAAAATTTTGCACGAAGCACATAGTGGATGTTTATCTGTACATCCAGGCAGTACAAAAATGTATAATGACTTGAAGAAATGGTATTGGTGGCCAAGTATGAAGAAAGATATTTCCAAATTTGTATCAAGATGTTTAATTTGTCAGCAAGTGAAAGCTGAACACCAAGTACCTTCGGGTCTACTTCAGCCTATTATGGTTCCCGAGTGGAAATAGGATCGTATTGCTATGGATTTTGTGACGGGTCTACCTTTGACACCGAAAAAGAAAGATGCCGTATGGGTTGTGGTAGATAGGCTTACGAAATCGGCCTATTTTATACCGGTACGCATTGACTATTTACTTGATAAGTTGGGGGAATTGTATGTTTCAGAAATTGTTAGATTACATGGAGTACCGTTGTCGATTATTTCAGATAGAGATCCGAGATTTACATCACGATTTTGGAAAAAGTTGGAAGAGGCCTTGGGCACAAAGTTGAATTTTAGAACGGCTTTTTATCCACAAACCGACAGACAGACGGAGAGAGTAATACGGATACTTGAAGATATGCTTCGATGTTGTGTTTTGGAATTTCAAGGCAATTGGGATAAGTACCTATCGTTAGTGCAATTTGCCTATAATAATAGTTTTCAGTCGAGTTTGAAAATGGCGCCTTATGAGGCATTGTATGGGCGTAAGTGTCGAACGCCTTTGTATTGGACCGAACTCAAAGAGAACCAGATCTATGGAGTCGATTTGGTCAGAAAAATCGAAGAGAAAGTAAAAGTGATTCGCGATTGTTTAAAAGTTGCTTCATACAGGCAAAAGTCCTATGCGGATTTGAAATGGAAAGAGATTGAGTTTCAAGTTGGCGATAAGGTGTTTCTGAAAGTATCACCATGGAAGAAGGTTCTCAGGTTTGGCCGGAAAGGCAAATTGAGTCCGCGTTTTATCGGACCGTATGAGATTACCGAGAGGATAGGGCCGGTAGCCTATCGATTGGCTTTGCCATCTGAGTTGGAAAAGATCCATGATGCATTTCACGTATCTAAGTTGTGATGTTACCGATCAGATCCTTCGCATTTGATTGTACCAATAGAGGTTGAAATTCAACCTGATATGACATATGGTGAAGAGCCAGTTAAGATTTTGGCACGGGAAGTCAAGCAGTTAAGAAATAAAAGTATAGCTCTTGTGAAGGTATTGTGGCAAAGACATGGGGTAGAAGAGGCTACATAAGAGCCCGAGGAGGCTCTGAGAAACCAATATCCAAACCTTTTTACCGGTAAGATTTTCGGGGACGAAAATCCCTAAGGGGGAAGAATTGTAATAGCCCGATTTAGGGCCTAGTCGGAATAGTGGTCGCGAGACCACAAATTCGAAGTAGAAATATGTGTTTTATGGTTTTTATGAGGTCTATGACATGTTTGCATGATTGTGTGAAAATTTCATGAAGAAATTTTATAATTTAGTGATCGATTTATTCATTAGGACTAAATTGCAAAGATTAAAAAATAAGATATTCTAGAAGTTTCAAGTATGACATAGTATTAGAAAAATTATTAGAGATCCCTATTTAGCAATTAGACCATTATATTTGATGATGGACAAAAATAAACATGGGAAGGAAAAATCTCAAGAAAGGGGCCTTAAGGGTATTTTGGTCATTTGGTTAATTAACTAATAAAAAGGTAAAACGAAGTCAAAAATGGTGTCCATCTTCTTCACTAGGTGCCAAAATTTGGAGGAGATGCCATAGATAGGGTTTTCCTCATTTTCAAGATCAAAGTAAGTGTATCCTAGCCCCGTTTTTTATGTTCTTTGAATTTTTGAGATACTCGTAGCTCGATTTAGCTATTTCTAGCTATATTTTGAGCTAGGGTTCATGTTCAAAGATTTACCCATGCATTACATGCATGTATTTTGATGTTTAATGGAGGAATATGGAAGTTTGATGTATAATAAACATCTTTTTCTAAGTGATTTTCATGGAAATTTCATAAAAAGGACCTAGTTGTAAAAGTGATAAAATGTGTAGTAAAAATCAGTTTTGAAGAAAAGTGTGAGCTGTTATAAGCTCAATAAATGTTCGGCTAGGCTTGGGTAACCAAGAAAATGAGTACATTTCATTATACGAGCCTAGGGACCATTTTGTAAATATGTGAAAGTTTAGGGGCAAAATCATAATTTTTCCAAAGTATGAGTCATGGGTTATTTTAGTCAATGTGATTATTAAATAACTGAAATTATCATTATATATATATCAAGAAACACAAAGTCTGGAGCGAAACCGAGGAAAGAACAAGGTGGTGGACTAAATCGAACAACTATACATATTTTGGTACCGAGGTAAGTTTGTGTGTAATAAATCAACATAATGTTATTATGCTTTTAAATGCTTGATATTTTGTGAAACATATATTATTTTTATGATATTGGTTAACAAACTCTCGAAGAAAATATGATGAAATTATATTAAGTTGAAGTCCCGGTTGAACCTTGTCATGACATGAGATTAAGAAGGTCCCGTATAAGACCATGTTTGGGACATGGCTCGGCACCAAAAGGAGATCCCATATTAGACCGTATTTGGGATATGGCGTTGACATCGATAAGAGATCCCGTGTAAGACCATATTTGGGATATGGCATCGGCATCAAGATGTGATCCCATGTAAGACCATATCTGGGATATGGCATTGGCATCTTATTACGTGTATGATGAGTTTGAGTATCCTTCAATATTCCAAATGGTTCAACGGGATAAAGAGCTAAGTTTATGTTCAAGATGTAAGAGTGCTAAAGTTATGTGATGAAGTGACACAGGTACATATGAGTAATTTATGAGAAATGAGTCCGATATGTGATATGAGATCGGTAAGAGTAAGCATGAGTAAGTTATGTCATTGTTCTTGAGAATTTGTGTTATTACTCGATGTAATGTATGGATGTTATCATAAGCCTTTATGTTGCTATTTATTTCATGCAAACTTACTAAGCTTTATGCTTACCCTCTCTCTTTTCCCTTTTCCTTATAGTATCGCCAAGCTAGCTCGGGGATCGAAGGACGTCGGAGTTCGATCCACACTATCAAGCTATTGTTTTGGTATAGTAAAGTTCGTTTATTTTGGGTATGGCATGTATAGGAACTTGGTCATTTTGTGATAAGTCATATTTGTTAGCCAATGTGTTGGCTATTAATGTTATTCAATTCGTTTTGTAAATGGCCATTGAAATCGACCAAAACTAGCTAAGTTATATCTATCCAACGATGATGAATTTCATGAAGAGTAAGCTTGTGCGTTTGAATGAGTAAAGTGTGAAATGTATGCATGATGAATGTAGTATGAATTTATGGTGTGGCCCTATTTTGAGCAAAAATTTTCTAAGTGTTCGTAAGTTTCCAGTTTAGTCCCGAACCACCCCATATGTATGTTTAGGGTCTCGTAGACCTATAATAGGGACGCTATGATTTCAAATGAAAAGTTTTAAGTTGGAATTAAAAATTACGGCTCGATATTGTATGAAGAAGTTTGTTAAGTCTGGAAATGCCTCGTACCCTGTTCCGGCATCGGACACAGGTAAGGGGTGTTACAGTATGCATGTTGAATTATCACGTAGTATGCTAAATGAGAACTCACCTTATGAAATTGGATTGCCATGTTAGGTCTAATTGTCTGGTTGTTTATGTTATCACATATATGTTTAAAGTGAGGTAAGTTTACCATTTTATGTTTATGAACTTACTAAGCATTTGAAATGCTTACCCTATTGTTGTGTCCTTTTTCTATAGTTGTCCATTTGCGGAACCTATCAATTGGATCATCTCATTTCACACTATCCAGCCGTCAATTTGATAGTCTTTTGTTTATTTTTGTTCAGTTATATGGCATGTAGTCAATGTCTGTAAATGTTAATTTGAACTTAGAGTATGTGAATGTATATATAGTTTCAATTAGCTAAAGTTTGAGCTTATGCATTCAAAACTAAATAGTATGTGTCGGATTGAATTTAGAACCATGATGTTTGTTTTGAATGCTAGCTGACATGTGTTTAAGTACATGGGAAGGATTGGCATGAAGTGTTGTTGAAATAGTTACTGATGATGATGGTGGTAAATAGGTGTATTTAAATGTTGAGAAGTGGTAATTCATTATAAGTATGATTGGTGTTGAATGGTGTTTTTGAATGGTATAGTTGGTCGAATATCATGTTTTGGTGCACTTTTACTTTGCTTATTTGATGACAATGGGCTTATAAAATGTTTTGATGTTTGGTTTAGGTGATGGTGGATAAGTACTTATTTGAACATTGAATTTTAAACATTTTTGTTTCAAAGTATCGATACCTTGAGATAAGGTATCGATATCTGAACATTTTCGTAAACTTTTTCAACAAACAGAATGCTAAAATGGTATCGGTACCGGAAAAAGTATCAATACTTGTAACAAAGTATCGATACCAAATTCTAAGTATCGGTTCTAGAAACTTTTGATGAATTTTGTAAAAGTAACAAAATGCCAAAACGGTATCAATGTTGTATTTAGAATCAATACTTCTTAATAGAGGTATCGATACCATATATCAATTATTGGTACTTATGTATTTTACTCGAATTTTCAGAAACATCAAAGTTAAGATTGGCACCAGTACCTATACTAGATATCGATACCTAATCTCAAATTTTGAAAATTTTATGAACTGGTCCTTCTATATGTTCGGGTCAACTCAAGAGCTTTTGTAAGCTCGATGTAGGCTCGTGTTTGATTGTGTATTATAATATGCCTAAATTTTTGTTATGAATTGTGTTAAATTGTTTAAAACGCTATGTATCTATCTTTAATTCCTCATTTGCTGCTGTAGCATCTTGTAGTTGGACCTGCATCTGGGTCGAGCGAGGTGTGTTACATATTTGTTGATGTGAGAACTTAGGCCATAAGTTGTCAATTAGACTTGTGTAAGCTTTAATAGAACTATATGAATTGAGTTAATATTTATGACAACTCGGAAGTAACTTATTAAATTAATAGTAAAGGAGAGACATTAATGGCTAAACTCTTAAAAAGGTAAATTATGCTTTATTGACTTTAATAATATAGTTGTAAAGTTAGCATAATAAAAATAGTAAATAGTTTCACATTGGTGATTTGTCTCATAAGTGTTAGGATGAATTTATTATTTGATATGTGATTGAATTTGTGATTTGAATAATGGTTGAAATGATATGATTATACATGTAATTGAGTTCATATTATAATATAATGGTAAATTTATGACAAATGTAACAGTTTAGTTTAGACCCTAGTCGGAATAGTGGTTTCAGAACCACAAATCTGAGTCAAAAAAATATTTTAATATTATTTTCTGAGTCTATAACATGTGAATTGGTATGTGTGAATTTTTTGTGAATTAATTTTGTCGTTTATGTGCTTAATTTGATAAAAAGGACTAAATTGCAAGAAATGTAAAAGAAGTATTCTAATTGATTAAGTGCCTAATTGATGTGTCTTTCTAAATATGAGGCCTTATGTTGTAATTTGGCCATTAGACTTTGGGATGGACGGTTATGGGCTTAGTTAATATGGTTTACTTATTAAAATTCAAAGGTTAATTTAGTAAATAATACATTAATATGTAATAAATAAAACAAAGGAAAGATGATAGTGGATTTTTCATCCATCCACCACCGAAAATAGAAAAGAAAAACAAGGTTTGAGCTCTTCAAACATTCGGCCATTGATGTTCATTGATCCAAGGTTCATTTTTTTCGGTTTTTGATAATTTCTACATTTTTGTAATCGTTGCTTCGTGTTCTTTCAAACCCATGCTTTAATTTTGTGAGTTGATGATAATTTTGAAATGTGCCATTGATGAATTCATGAGTTTTGTGATGTTTGAAGATGAATTATGAAAGATATGTGATAGATTAACATAGTTTGTCTTTGGATTTTTGATGAATTTGAGTAATTTGGATTAAATTGAGAAAATAATATTTTGAGGGACTAAAATGTGAAATAAATAAAATGTATGGACTTGTATGAAGCTTGTGAAAATTCAGCTAGGCATGGGTAACTTGAAATTTTGTGTATTTTGTGATTTTATGAAATAGGGACTAAAATGTCAAAATGTGAAACTATGAGGGCTAAATTGTAAATTGCCCTAAATATGTGTTTTTGGATTGAATTGAATGATTTGATGAATAAATTGGATAAATTTGAATATGTATAGATCAAGAACCGAAGAAAACAGATTTACATCGCAGAAAGTCGAAAGTGATTGAATAGTCGAGTCCGTTCGTTTATCCGAATCCGAGGTAAGTCTATATACAAATAAATGTATTTGTATTGAATTATGTTTGTTTATATGAAATTTCATTGTGATGAATGTGTACGAGATGATAAATACCTGAAATCCGAGGAAGTATCGATAATGTATCAATGTCCGAGAAGCCCCGTACGAACCTAGGAATAGATAGGATTACGTATGTCATGACATAGGTTTCCGATTTGTAATATCATGTAAGACCACGTCTAGGACGTTGGCATCGATTTGAGACTTACGTGTAAGACCATGTCTGGGACATCGGCATCGTATCTGATTTCGTGTAAGACCCTGTCTAGGACAGTGGCATCGATATTTGGTTACATGTAAGACCACGTCTGGGACGTTGGCTTTGTACGGCTATTCTGAGTATTCTGAGTATCCTATTTGATTCCAAATGGTTCAACGGGCAAGTTTCGAGAAAACGAAAGGCTATGTGAAATGTATAAACGAATCAGGTACATTTGAATTGCACACTAAGTATGTGTATGGAAGGTAAGTATATATATGAACTTACTCTAGTGAGATATGTGCATAGACTTGTGGATATATATAATGTGATATAAATATGAGTAAATTATGATCTAGTAGTGTGTATGGAGATGGGTTGGTTGGTAAGAAATGGCTAAACAAATGAGCCAAAGGAAATGTTATGAAATTGCAAATGAGAAACATTAATGACATTGTATTAATATGATTATGTACAATTTATGTTAAGTTTATTTTTATATGGCTTACTAAGCTTTTGAAAGCTTACTTTGTGTGTGTTTACTATGTTTTATAGATCGTTAAAGCTATGGAAAGGATCGGGGATCGTCGAGGATCGTCATCACACTACCCAATCTTATTTTGGTACCTTTTGAAAGTGTATATACTAAAGTATGGCATGTATAGGCTAGTCACTTTTAATTATGTTTGAGGTATGTACATAGCCATGTGATATGGATAGATAAATGATGGTGGTATGAATGAGTAGTCATGCTATATGATGCTTGGTTTTGGTATGGTTTGATTGTTAGTGAAATGGTCAAAATAATGGTAAACTTATTGATGCAAAGTAAGCATATATTTGATTAATGGTGGTTATAATGAAATGGTAAGTTTGTGATGAATTATACTTGGAAATGTTTTTCATTTGATTGAGCTAATTGTTGCATAATATGGTGTGCTTGAAATGCTTTTAAATGCTTGGAAAAGTTGGTTATTTTGGCATGATTTAAATTGGTATGATGCTTGTAGGGATAGCCCAATGTGTGGATGGCATTTTGGCCTTGCAAATGGCCTATATTTGCCCACACGGTTGAGCACACGGGCGTGTGGCTCAACCGTGTCCTTCGTGGTTGTGTTTCAAAACAAGTCAGGCTCGACCACGGGCTAGACACACGAGCGTGTGACTGGCCGTGTGGTGCAAGTCAGGCTCGACCACGGGTGAGACACATGGGCGTGTCTCAGGCCGTGTGGTCAAGTCAGTATGTATGCCCTGTTTTGGCACGGCTCAGACACATGGGTGTGTCTGAGGCCGTGTGAGGCACACGGCCTACCCACAAGGGTGTGTGACCTCTGTAACTTTGAAAAATGTTTGAATTTCAGAAAAATTTTGTATGATCCCGGTCTAGTCCCGACCCCTTTCTAATACATGTTTAAGGTCTCGTAGACCTCATTAAGGGACTATATGTTTGTATTCTGCTATGATTTGATGATGTTATACTTTATAATACGAAATGTTTGTAAAAGTTTCCGATTGTCCGGTAATACCTCTTAACCCTAGACCGGCGACGGATTACGGGTTAGGGGTGTTACAACAAATAGGTGAGTAAAATAAATATTGTATAATAATGTGATCCATGATTGATTTATATAAGAGAACATGATAACTAAATGTAAATGATGTGAAAATTTTCTATAATTAGTAAGTGATATGTAAATTTGTATATATTGAAATGATGAAAGCCTTATTAAAAGGTTTTGGATAGAGGCAGGTGTAACAACCCGTTTTCCAGTTGTGTCGGAAATAGTAGTTTCGAGACAACAGATCCAAAAAATGAGTTTCTAAATATTATTATTTAATATTTACGAGTCAATTATAATATTATATTAGATTTTTGGTTTAATACTTTTTGCTAATTGAACGAATAGTTAAATTCAAGTGGTTTTGGAAAACGAGGTATTGGGACCTCATTTCTATAAACAGAGCCTATAAATATTTTATTAAATATTTACGAAGTGGTTATATAGGTGTATTAAAATTTGGTTCAAAATTTTTTTCATTTGAATAATTAATTAATGAAAAAGAATTAAACCGTAAAAGCTGTAAAAGTTAATCGCTATCAATTTTAAAAGGTAAACATTTGAGGATTTAAGTGACAAATAGACCATTTTATTTGAAGTGGGCGGTTACTTCATGTTAGCTGAGAAATTTCATTAAAATAAATAAATAAATAAAGTTTTATTAATTAAAAATATGTTAAAACTTAAAATAAAGAAAAAGAATAAAAGATGTATCATCATCTTTTATTATTCTCTTTCACTGAAACAATAAAGGAGAAAAACAAAAGAAGCCATGGATGAAGCTTGAAAATTCTGCCAACTTTCACCATTGCATGGTAAGCATTTGTTAATTTGTTTTTCATAAATTTTATATTTTTTAGATCATTGCAAGTAGGTTTAGCTAACCCGTATCATCGATTTCAAAACTGTTAAAGATTTTAAAACTTGCCATTGATGAATCTTAGATGTTTTTGATAGAAATGAGTAGATTTGGAAGCTATGAAATGTTTTAGGACGATTTTGTTAAGTGATTTTGGTTAGTTTTAAGGTTAAGGACTAAATTGATAAAATAATAAACTTGGAATGGAATTCTTGTGATATTTTAATAAATATGGATTGTAATTGCATAGGGGAAAATCCACTAGCATAAAATTGGTTTAATTGTGATAGATTTGAAAGTTTCAAGTTTATGGATTGAATTGAATAAAAGAAAGTGTAAAATATTGATAAATTGTCAAATATGCGAATTTAAGTATTTTATGATATTTGAATCGATTAATTGAATAAAATTAATATATTTAGATCAATAAACGGATTAGTCAATTGATAAATACGAGAAAGGAAAATTTGTTGATTAGACATTGGAGTCGTTTTTGTTGCAGAACCGGTTTAGGTAAGTTCGTATTAGATTTTGGTTATGTCCATTGATGTTTGAATTAAATTTTGATTTATGTGAATAGGTATATAAATATGTATATGTATGTATTTATGATTTACATACGTAAGTAAGGTAGGTTTGGAAAATGGAAATAAAGAATCAATTAGTAAAATATGGCAAATGTATATGAACGAATTGAATTGTAACATTATATGGAATGCAAATGTTTATGTTGGATATGGTACAATATCATGGAATATAAAGGATTATGTGATCTATTGAATAGTTATGAAATGGAATAGTAATGGATCGAAATGTAAAGTAAATAAATATTATATTATGACATGGTATGCGTTGATCTTGTGGAATATGTATTATGCTATAAAAATGGAAAGAGTATGGATTTTATGTGATCAAGGCTAAAGTTGTAAGCGTGTAAAGGTTATTGTATAAAAGATAAACACGTGTGAAATTAGCGAATAGCTAGGATATAAATGACATGTCACTAGGGCATAACAGGCTTCATGCTGGTGTATATTTAGTAGGCTTCATGCCAGTGTATATTTAGCAGGCTTTGTGTCGGTGTTTTTAGTAGCAGGCACTTTGTGCTAGTGTTATATTTTTGTAGGTACTATGTTTAGGTAATGGATACCGTACTGATGGCTTGAGATATTGCATGTGTTACGGATTCTCTAAAGCTTGTGTGAGCAGCATCGTGTATCGATTAATGTCCTCATCTTAGCTCATGCGAGCATTACCCTCCCACGTATTCGAAGTCAATTTACTACTGTTCTCCAGGAAAAACAGTTGGCTATCGAATTGGAAATGGAATAGAAAGATATGATTGTAACACCCCTAACCCGAATTCATCGCCGAAACAGGGTTACGAAGTATTTCCAGAATTTACAGTAAAAAATTAACAAACATTTCATAATTCTTTAGTATTCATATCAAATTCCAATCAAATTTCATCATATAGTCCATTACATGAGCCCTCGAGACCAAAATCGTGCTTTAGAATCAGGTCGGGACTAAACCGAGTACTCAAAAAATTTTTCGTGAAATTTTAAAATTTTTCCTAGGTACAGGGGTCACACGCCCGTGTGGTCAGACCGTGTGATGCCCGTGTCTTAGGCCGTGTACCTCTCTGACTTGGTCACACGGCCAAATCACACGCCTGTGTGTTAGGCCGTGTGTAACACCCCTTACACATATTCGACGTCGGAACCGGGCACGAGGCATTACCGGACTTAACTTACTTAAATCATACACAATCGACCATAAATTTCTTTTGAACTTTGAAACTCTTCATTCATGATCATATAGTCCCTATTACGGGCCTACAGGACCCGAGACATACAAATAAAGCGAATCGGGATGGAACCGGAGCTTACAAACACTTAAAAAAATTTTACTCAAAACAGGGCCACACGCCCGTTGTAACACCCCTTACTCGTGTTCGAAGCCGGAACCGGATATGAGGCATTACCTAACTTACTTGCTTAAACATAACACAACGGGCTATAAAATTTTGGTACAGCTTAAAAACTTTCCATTTAAACTCATAACATGCACATCCTGAGCCTACGAGGCCTTAAACATACTCCCAGAAGGTTTCGGAATTAAATCGGGAATTTTTATGCACTTGGGAAATTTTTTGTCTAAACAGGGGCCACACACCCGTGTTGCCCAAGGGACACGCCCGTGCGCCCCTGAGACAAGCCCGTGCTCCTTGCCCGTGTCTCTCACACGGCCTCGACACGCCTGTGTCTTAGCCCGTGTGCCAAAACCTTGGCATTCTATTTATGATGTCATCACCTCACTATGGTCACACGGCCAAGGCACACGCCCGTGTCCTTAGACCGTGTGTCGAATTAAATTCCAAATTTTAGGTGCAGACTTCACACGGCCAGGGCACACGCCCATGGGGCTGACCGTGTGTCACACACGGCTTAGACACACGCCCGTGTGTCTACCCGTGTGGACATTAAAAAGGCTATATTCCAAGCCAAATGCCACCCTACATAGCAACCATACTTATACCAACTCAAATCAAACATCCACACAAGCATAAACTTCATGGTTCATCATCAATGAATATATATAAACTTGTCAAGTATTGGCCCAACTTCAATGATCGTATACAAAATGAATTTGCTAACATAAATAGCCAACACTTTTGGCTTGCAAATATAACATAACAAAACACCCAAGTCCTATACATGCCATACTCAAAATAAATCTAATTTGGCTATACCAAAAAGTGGTCGATAATGTGATCTCCAAACTCCGACGTCCGCCAATTTCTCGAGCTAACTTAGCAATGCAACAAGGAAAAGGGAAATGAGAGGGGTAAGCATAAAGTTTAGTAAGTTTGCATGGAAATAATAGCAACAATACATTCATAATGACATCAATTCATGGCATTAGATAACCACACAAAGTCATAAGCACTTTTTCATAACTTACTCATACTTGTTCTTATCTAGCATATACCATGCCACATATCGTAAACATTCCTCGTGAATTATTCACGGGTACCTGTATTCACTCAATCACATAACTTTAGTACTAATCTCATTCCTATTTCCAAGCTTATCTATTTATCCCACTAATTCACTAGTGATACTCAAATATGCATATTCATCATCATTAGCATAAACACGAAGCCAATGCCACATCCCGGATGTGGTCTCACATGGATCATCTCTGAATACCGATGCCATATCCCGGATATGGTCTTATACGGAACCTCACATCAATATTGATGCCATATCCTAGATATGGTCTTGTACGATTTCCTTTTTTTTTGTTTATAGTCAATGCCGAAGCCATATCTCAGATATGGTCTTACACGGAATCTCAATTCGGTGCCGAGGCCATGCCCCTGACATGGTCTTACACGGGACCTTATCCATCTCATGTCTCGATGATAGTGTTCTCACATTTATTATAGTCCAACCGGGACTTCAACATCTCAACCTTTTTCATCTTTTTCATTCAACACCAATTCTCAATTTCATAGAATATTATGCATCATTACAATATCAATCATTCTCAAACATACTAGCATGAATGTTGAATTTATCACATACAACTTACCTCGATATCAAAATAGGCTAGATTGTCGATTTAGTCTGCTATTTTGTTCTTTCCCTGATCGAGGTTGATTCTTGGTTCTTCTTTCTCTATAATAGAAATTTAGCTCATTTTAATATCATAATAATAAATGCATTTCAATAATCATGCTTTGGCAAAATTACTATTTTGCCCTTTGACTTTGGCAAAATGACCATTTTACCCCTAGGCTCGAAAATCAATTCTAATCAAATTTCTACCTTTAACAAGCCTAGGTGAACATTTATTTCTCTTATGGCTATCATCAAAACCCAACATTTCACACACTTACAACAAATTTTATAACCTTTACAAAAAGGTCCATTTAGGTGTTTTCATGGTAACACCTTTCACAAAAGTTGTTCATCTGACAACTAAGACTCATTTTCTTCCATAAAAATGCAGCAAATCACATAAAAGCTCTCATGGAAAAACCCTAAGCTTTTCACCATATTTCAAAATAGTCCCCTCATTAGAAAGCTTAAGCTTTAGGGGTCCCAAAAGTACAAATATCATCAAGAAAAACCATTAAAATCACTTACTTGTAAGGTGAAGAGCTTGCTGAAATTTTAAGCTTCAAGAACCCCTATTCTTGCTTGAATATTCGTTGGAAGAAGAAAGGAAAATGAAAAGATGATAGCCTTTGTTTTATTTAATCATATTTTATTTATTTAGCCAACTAATGTCACCAACCCTTGAAAATTTTAATTTTCTTGTCCCCTTGGCCGGCCATCATCTTCATTTAAGGGGATAATTGCCCTTTAAAGACCTCAAAGTAATATTTTATGACTATTAGGCACCTTTAGATTATAACTAGAACTTTCGTACTTTATACGAGTTAGTCCTTTTTCGCGATTAAGCATGAAACCGCTAAAATTAAAGCACCAAAATTTTCATACACATATACAATCATGCTCTAACTTATAGAATAACATAAAAATAATTTTCTCTAACCTCGGATTAGTGATTCCAAACCACTGTTCTGACTAGCCCCTAAATCGAGCTGTTACGATTCTCCCCCTTAAGGATTTTCATCCTCGAAAATCTTACCGGTAAAAAGGTTGGGATATTGGTTTCTCATGGTCTCTTCAGGCTCCCAAGTAGCCTCTTCTACTCCATGTCTTCGCCATAACACTTTGACAAGGGCTATACTTTTGTTTCTCAGCTGTTTGACCTCTCGTGCCAAAATCCTAACCGGCTCTTCGCCATAAGTCAAGTCCGGTCAAATTTCTACCTCTGATGGTACTATCACATGTGAAGGGTCCGAACGGTATCGGCGTAACATGGATACGTGGAAGACCTCGTGAATCTTTACCAGCTCAGGTGGCAAGGCCAAACGATAAGCTACCGGTCATATCCTCTCGGTAACTTCATAAGGTCCGATAAAGCACAGACTCAATTTACCTTTCCGGCCAAATCTGCAGACTTTTCTCCATGGTGATACTTTCAGAAATACTTTATCACTGACTTGGAACTCAATCTCTTTCTGTTTTAAATCCGAATAAGACTTTTGTCTATCTGAGGCCACTTCCAGACACTCACGTATCACCTTTACTTTCTCTTCAATTTCCCTAACCAAATCAACCCCATGAATCTGATTCTCTCTAAGTTCTGTCCAATACAAGGGCGTTCGGCATTTACGCCCGTACAATGCTTTATAAGGTGCCATCTTCAAACTTGACTGAAAACTGTTGTTGTAGGCAAATTCCACCAACGGTAAGTATTTTTCCCAATTACCTTGGAATTCTAAAACGCAACATCGAAGCATGTCTTCAAGTATCTGTATCACTCTTTCCGACTACCCATCAGTTTGTGGATGGAAAGCTGTACTGAAACTTAATTTTGTGCCTAAAGCCTCTTGCAATTTTTTCCAAAATCATGACGTGAATCTCGAATCTCTATCTGAAATAATCCATAACGGTACTCCATGAAGTCTTACTATCTCTGACACATACAATTCAGTCAACTTATCAAGTGAGTAATCGACTCGTACTGGTATAAAAAGGTCTGACTTCGTGAGTCTATCCACTACGACCCACACGACATCTTTTTTCTTCGGCGTCGACGGGAATTCCGTCACAAAATCCATTGTAACACGGTCCCACTTCCACTCGGGAACCAAAATGGGTTGGAGTAGACCCGAAGGTACTTGGTGTTCAGCCTTCACTTGCTGACAAATCAGGCATCTTGATGCAAACTCGGAAATGTCTTTCTTCATTTTAGGCCACCAATACCACTTCCTCAAGTCATTGTACATCTTCGTGCTACCCGGGTGCACAGTTAAACATCCGCTATGAGCTTCATGCAAAATCTTACAAAGAAGCTCATCATTTCTGGGTACACAGACCCTATCTCGAAACGTCAAGCATCCATCAGGACTCACCCGAAAGTCTGATTCAACATTTGACTCACATAGAACTCTTTTGGCTTGTAAGCTGCTGTCCTCTTTCTGAGCTTCACAAATCTCTTGAAGAAATAATGGTCTAGCCCTCAGCTCGGCTAGAATAAAACCATCATCTAACCAAGACATTCGTGTATTCATGGCTATCAGCGCAAACAATGATTTTCTGCTCAAAGCATCAGCGACCACATTCGCCTTTCCCAGATGGTAGCCAATCACTAACTCATAATCCTTGATCAGCTCTAACCATCATCGTTGCCTCAAATTCAATTCCTTTTGAGCCATCAAGTATTTTAGGCTTTTATGGTCGGTGAATATCCGACATCTTTCACCATATAGATGAGGTCTCCATATCTTTAATGCAAACACAATGGCAGCCAACTCTAAGTCATGGTTCGGATAATTCTTCTCGTGCGGCTTTAATTGTCTAGAAGCATAAGCAATCACCTTGCCCTCTTGCATAAGTACACAACCCAATCCATTCATGGATGCATCACTGTAAACCACAAATTCTCTTCCCGGCTCAGGTTGTACCAAAACATGAGCCTCAGTCAACAATGCCTTTAGTTTCTCAAAACTCTATTGGCATTTTTTTATCCAATCAAACTTCACATCTTTTTGCAATAATCTCGTCATCGGAGTAGCTATCATAGAGAACCCTTTGACAAAACGCCTATAATAGCCGGCTAGGCCCAGAAAACTCCTCACTTCAGTTACGCTCCTTGGCGGTTTCCATTCAACAATTGCTAAAATCTTACTCGGGTCGACTCTAATTTCATCTCCCGAGACGATGTGTCCCAAAAATCCAACTTCCTTAAGCCAAAATTCACTTTTGTTAAACTTGGCATATAATTGTTTATCTCTCAAAATTTGCAGAACCTTTCTCAAATGCTCGGCATGTTCGTTCTCATCTCGAGAGTAGATCAGTATATCATCGATGAAGACCACGACAAATTTATCCAAGTATGGCCGAAAAATGCGATTCATCAGGTCCATGAAAACGGAGGGGGCATTTGTTAGACCAAAAGGAATGACCAAAAATTCATAGAGGCCATACCTTGTCTGAAATGCAGTTTTCGGCACATCTGAGTCCTTGACTCTCAACTGATAGTACCCAGACCTTAAGTCTATCTTGGAAAATACTGTGGCTCCCTTCAATTGATCAAACAGATCATCGATTCTCGGTAATGGGTACTTTCTCTTTACAGTTACCTTGTTAAGTTGCCGATAGTCTATGCATAATCTCATGGAACCGTCTTTCTTCTTCACAAATAATACAGGGGCACCCCACGGAGAATAACTCGGTCTTGCAAAACCTTTATCCGTTAGTTCTTGTAATTGTGCTTTCAATTCTTTTAGCTCGATTGGAGCCATTCTATATGGAGCAATAGAAATGGGGGCGGTACCCGGAGCTAACTCAATCCCAAATTCAATTTCCCTAATCGGAGGTAACCCTGGTAATTCCTCTGGAAAAACATCTGAATACTCATATACTATGGGTACCGACTCAATTTTCAACTCAGTCTCTTTAGCATTCATCACAATAGCTAGGTATGCTTCGTACCCCTTTCTTAAGTACTTCTGAGTCAACAAGGATGATATCACTACAGGTGATCTGTCTTGCTTATCTAATTCAACACGAATAAGATCCCCACTTTCACATTTCAACTCAATAAACTTCTTTCCATAATTCACAATCACGTCATGAGTAACTAACCAGTCCATCCCAAGGATGACATCAAACTCATCAAACGGCAATAACATAAGATCAACTGGAAAGCAATGACCCCTAATCATCAAAGGGCAACCTTTGCATACTCTATCAACCAACACATATTTGCCTAGGAGATTAGACAGTCTTATTACAAATTCAGTAGACTCTATAGGCATGCTCATGCTAGAGACTAATTTCATGCAAATGTATGAGTGGGTAGATCCTGGATCAATTAAAGCTATAACACGAGTATCATAGAGAGAAAATGTACCCGTGATTACGTCAGGGGAGGATGCTTCTTCACGAGCACGAATGGCATATGTTCTCACTGGTGCTCTACCCTCAACTCTTGCAGTCTGCTCTCTAGATGAATTCTTGCTACTCATCTCATTTCTCGGGTTTCTCTGGGGTCTTCCTCTAGCAGTACTTCCCGATCTTTCATTCTGAGACTTTTCTTTCTCGCCCACCTCGGGGCAATCTTTGATAAAATGGTCTAAGGACCCACATCTGAAACAAGCCTTCTCGTTTGCCCGGCACTCACTAGAATGACGCCTGCCACACTGCGGGCATTCCAGTCTACTCGGTCGGGCATTGCCAACACTAGCAACCGAAGTAGTCTGAGCATTAGACCCCGAGAACTGTTAACCCTTACTTCGGTTTGAAAACTCGATTGAAGTGGTTGATTGAGTATAAAAATCCCTTAATTTCTTAAATGAGGATTGGTATGACTTACTCATTTTCCTTTTCCTCGAGTCACGGGACTCAATCTCAACTCTTCTTTTCTCTTTAGCCAACTCTTCAGCCTTACAGGCTCTATCTACCAACACTGCAAATTCTTTTAGTTCAAGGACTTCAACATATAAACGGATATCCTCATTTAACCCGTCCTCAAACCTTTTTCACATGATAGCCTCGGCAGACACGCACTCCCAGGCATACTTGCTAAGCCTTACGAATTCACGTTCGTATTCGGTCACCGCCATCTGGCCTTGCTTTAGCTCTAAAAACTCTTTCCTCTTCTGGTCAGTAAATGTTTGACTAATATACTTCTTCCGAAATTCCTCTTGGAAGAATTCCCAGCTAACTCTCTCCCTTGGTACCACCGACACAAGGGTGTTCCACCACTGATAGGCTGAATCTCTCAAGAGAGATACTACACATTTTATGCACTCTTTAGGTGTGCATGACAACTCATCGAATACTCTAATGGTATTCTCAAGCCAGAACTCCGCCCTTTTCGGAACATCATCCTTACTAGCCCTGAATTCCTCAGCTCCTTGTTTCTGGATCTTATCGACCGAAGGCCTTTCTCTTCTCACCACCTCAACCACTTGAGGAGCTACAAGAGCGGGTTGAGGAATAGGTGGGGGTGGAGGGGGTTGAGCATTAGGATTTGTTCGAATGTACTCAATGTACCAGTTGCTCATCATGTGGAGAAAGGCTTCTTGGGCCTATTCTCCCTGACCCAAGGTCTCGGGTCTACTATCTACTGGCGCGGTCCCTTGCGCAGGAGCCTACGCATTACTTGCAACATCATTGGCTGCAGTTCGATCGGGATCGGGATCCAATTACTATATATAAAAAAACACAATTTAAAACGTCAGGAGCCGTCACACTATCATTTCACAATTACTCTTAAATATGGCATGTATAGCTAGACTCATACTTACGCTACGTTAGTCCTAGAATTGACTAAATTGTAGCTTTGATACCACTAAATGTAACACCCCTTACCTATTTTTGAAGCTGAAATCGGATACAAGGCATTACCTAACTTACCTGCTTAAACATAACATAACGGGCTATAAAATTTCGGTACAGCTTAACAACTTTCCATTTAAACTCATAACCTGCACATCCTGAGCCTACGAGGCCTTAAACATACCCCTGGAAGGTTTCAGAATTAAACCGGGAATTTTTATGCACTTGAGAAAATTTTTGTCTAAACAGGGGCCACACGCCCGTGTTGCCCAAGGGACACGCCCGTGCGCCCTTGAGACATGCCTGTGCTCCTTGCCTGTGTCTATCACACTGCCTCGACACGCCCGTGTCTTAGCCCGTGTGCCAAAATCTTAGCATTTTGTTTATGAGTCATCACCTCACTATGGTCACACGGCCAAGGCACACGCCCGTGTCCTTAGAACATGTGTCAAATTAAATTCCAAATTTTAGGTGCAGACTTCACACGGCCTGGGCACACGCCCATGTCCATGGCCGTGTCTTCCACACGGCGAAGACACATGGTCGTGTCTCTGCCCGTGTGTTTACTACTAAGCATACTGACTTGTAAACCTAGCATGCAAATGGGGCACACGGCCAACTAACACACCCATGGGGCTGACTATGTGTCACACACGGCTTAGACACACGCCCGTGTGTCTACCCGTGTGGACATTAAAAAGGCTATATTCCAAGCCAAATGCCACCCTACATAGCAACCATACGTATACCAACTCAAATCAAACATCCACACAAGCATAAACTTCATGATTCATCATCAATTAATATATATAAACTTGTCAAGTATTGGCCCAACTTCAATGACTGTATACAAAATGAATTTGCTAACATAAATAGCCAACACTTTTGGCTCGCAAATATAACATAACAAAATACCCAAGTCCTATACATGCCATACTCAAAATAAATCTAATTTGGCTATACCAAAAAGTGGTCGATAGTGTGATCTCCAAACTCTGACGTCCGCTAATTTCTCGAGCTAACTTGGCAACGCTACAAGGAAAAGGGAAATGAGAGGGGTAAGCATAAAGCTTAGTAAGTTTGCATGGAAATAATAGCAACAATACATTCATAATGACATCAATTCATGGCATTAGATAACCACACAAAGTCATAAGCACTTTGCCATAACTTACTCGTATTTGTTCTTATCTAGCATATACCATGCCACATATCGTAAATATTCCTCGTGAATTATTCACAGGTACCTGTATTCACTCAATCACATGACTTTAGTACTAATCTCATTCCTATTTCCAAGCTTATCTATTTATCCCACTAATTCACTAGTGATACTCAAAGATGCATATTCATCATCATTAGCATAAACACGAAGCCAATGCCACATCCCGGATGTTGTCTCACATGGATCATCTCTGAATACCGATGCCATATCCCGGATATGGTCTTATACGGAACCTCACATCAATATCGATGCCATATCCCAGATATGGTCTTGTACGATTTCCTTTTTTTGTTTATAGTCAATGCCGAAGCCATATCCCAGATATGGTCTTACACGGAATCTCAATTCAGTTCCGAGGCCATACCCCCGACATGGTCTTACACGGGACCTTATCCATCTTATGTCTCGATGATAGTGTTCTCACATATATTATAGTCCAACCGGGACTTCAACATCTCAACCTTTTTCATCTTTTTCATTCAACACCAATTCTCAATTTCATAGAATATTATGCATCATTACAATATCAAACATTCTCAAACATACTAGCATGAATGTTGAATTTATCACATACAACTTACCTCGATTTCAAAATAAGCTAGATTGTCGATTTAGTCCGCTATTTTGTTCTTTCCCCGATCGAGATTGATTCTTGGTTCTTCTTGCTCTATAATAGCAATTTAGCTCATTTTAATATCACAATAATAAATGCATTTCAATAATCATGCTTTGGCAAAATTACTATTTTGCCCTTTGACTTTGGCAAAATGACCATTTTACCCCTAGGCTCGGAAATCAATTCTAATCAAATTTCTACCTTTAACAAGCCTAGGTGAACATTTATTTCTCTTATGGCTATCATCAAAACCCAACATTTCACACACTTACAACAAATTTTATAACCTTTACAAAAAGGCCCATTTAGGTGTTTTCATGGTAACACCTTTCACAAAAGTTGTTCATCTAACAAATAAGACTCATTTGCTTCCATAAAAATGCAGAAAATCACATAAAAGCTCTCATGGAAAAACCCTAAGCTTTTCACCATCTTGCAAAATAGTCCCCTCATTAGAAAGCTTAAGCTTTAGGGGTTCTAAAAGTACAAATATCATCAAGAAAAACCATTAAAATCACTTACTTGGAAGGTGAAGAGCTTGCTGAAATTTTAAGCTTCAAGAACCCCTATTCTTGCTTGAATATTCGGTGGAAGAAGAAAGGAAAATGAAAAGATGATAGCCTTTGTTTTATTTAATCATATTTTATTTATTTAGCCAACTAATGTCACCAACCCTTGACAATTTTAATTTTCTTGTCCCCTTGGCCGGCCATCATCTTCATTTAAGGGGCTAATTGCCCTTTAAAGACCTCAAATTAATATTTTATGACTATTAGGCACCTTTAGATTATAACTAGAACTTTTGCACTTTATGCGATTTAGTCCTTTTTCGCGATTAAGCGTGAAATCGCTAAAATTAAAGCACCAAAATTTTCATACACATATACAATCATGCTCTAACTTATAGAATAACATAAAAATAATTTTCTCTAACCTCGGATTAGTGGTTCTGAACCACTATTTTGACTAGCCCCTAAATCGGGCTGTTACACCCGTGTGGAAAGGAACACGCCCGTATGGGCAGGCTGTGTGGTCACACTCGCCCATGTCCCTAGTCCATGAAGATTTTATTTTTCATTTCGAACCTACAGAGGTTTTCACACGGCCTGGCACACGCCCATGTCTATGGCCTGTGGCCCTCACACGGCCATGACACGTCCGTGTCTTAGGCCGTGTGTAAAAACCTTGACATTTTGTTTATGACGTCAGCAGACACTTAGGGTCACATGGTCGAGTCACACGCCCGTGTGACGAACTGAATTTTTCGCAAATTAGATGCAGGGGACACACGGCCAGGCCACATGCCCATGAGGCAGACCGTGTGTCACACACGGCCTAGACACACGGCCGTGTGTCTACCCGTGTGAACAATTATAAGGCTATTTACCAAGCCCTTTGCCACCCTAAAAGGCAACCACACTTATACCATTTCTAGAAACACATAACATAACAATAATGCACCTCTAATACCCACAATCAAGACATCCACACCATAAGTTCACACTGCATTATCATGCATATACTTCACACCATGCTCATTCTATTGCACAAGCTTACACTTCATGAATTTCATCTTCATTGAATTGGTATAACTTAACAAGTATTGGCCATTCCAATGGCCCATTACAAAATGAAATAAGCAACATTAATAGCCAACACCTTGGCTAACCAATATGACATATAACAAAATGACCAAGTTCCTATACATGCCATACCCAAAATAATCAAACTTTACTATACCCAAAAGAATAGATTGATAGTGTGAATCGAGCTCCTACGCCCTCGATCCCCGAGCTAGCTTGGTGATACTACAAGAAAAGGGAAAGGAGAGGGAGTAAGCATAAAGCTTAGTAAGTTTGCATGTAATAGATAACAACATAAAATCTTGTAATAATATCTACATATTACATCATGGATTAACACAAAATTCTCAAGTAACATTGACATGGCTTACTCATGCTCACTCTTACCAATCACATATCACATACCGGACTCATTTCTCGTGAGTTTTGCATATGTACCTGTATCACTTCATCATATAACTTTAGCCCTCTTTTCATCTTTAACATAAACTTTATCACCTTACCCCGTTGAACCACTCGGAATATCGAGGGATACTCAAAAATTGTCAACCACATAGTAAGATGCCAATGCCATATCCCAGATATGGTCTTACATGGGATCACATGTCGGTGCCGAAGCCATATCCCAGATATGGTCTTATACGGGATCTCATATCGATGTCGACGCCATATCCCTGATATGGTCTTACACGAGATCGTATATCGATGCCATGCCCCAGACATGGTCTTACACGGGATCTTAATTCGGTGCCGAGGCTATATCCCAGATATGGTCTTATACGGGACCTCATTAATCTTAGGTCGTGACCAGAGTATCATTTCTATTCATACGGTTCAACCGGGACTTCGACATAATAAAACTTCATCATATTTTCATTGAAATCTCATTAACCAATTGCATAGAAAGAATATACACATCTCACGTAATATCAAACATTTAAAATCATAATAACATGATGTTGATTTATTACACACAAACTTACCTCGGTACCAAAATATAGATAGTTGATCAATTTAGTCCACCACCTTGTTCTTTCCTCGGTTTAGGTCCGGACTTCGTGTTTCTTGCTCTAAAATAACAAATTTCACTTATTTAATTATGACATTGACTAAAACAGCCCATAAATCATACTTTGGCAAAAATTATAATTTTACCCCTAAACTTTCACATATTTGCAAAATGGTCCCTAGGCTCGTATGGTGAAATATGTTCATTTTTCTTACACCCAAGCCTAGCCGATTCATAACCTCTCTTATAGTAGCCCAAAATTTCAACTATTTTACATTCTATACACATATTATTTCATCTTTTGCAAATAGGTCCTTTTTATCAATTTCACCAAAAATCATCTTGCAAAAGTTGTTTATCACACTTCAAACTTTCATATTCTACCACTAGACATCAAAATATGCATGTCATCCATGGGTAAAATTTTAAACATAAACCCTAGCTCAAAATAGTGGTAGAAATAGCTAAATCGAGCTACGAGGATTTCAAAAATACAAAGAGCATAAAAAACGGGGCTAAGAGGTACTTACAATCAAGCTTGAAAGTGAAGCAAAACCCTAGCTATGGCTCCTTGAAATTTTTGGCAATGGGGAGGAAGGTGGACACCAATTTTGTCTTCTTTTCCCCTTTTTTATTAATTTATTAACCAAATGACTAAAACGCCCTTAAGGCCCTTCCTTGAGATTTTTCCCTTCCATGTCCATTTTTGTCTATCATGAGATATAATGGTCTAATTACTAAATAAGGACCTCTAATAAATTTTCTAATGCTATCTCATACTTAAAACTTCTAGAATCTCATTTTTATCAATTTTTGCAATTTAGTCCTAAAAGATAGATTGATCACTAAGTCATACAATTTCTTAATGAAATTTTCTCACAATCATGCAAACATATCATAAACCTCATAAAAACCATAAACCATATATTTCTACTTCAGATTTGTGGTTTCGTAACCACTATTCTGACTAGGCCCTAAATCGGGCTATTACACCGTGTATGGGTGCAGGGGTCACACGGCCAAGCCACACGCCCGTGTGCCAGGCCGTGTGATCAATTCTGAGCATACTATTTTGACATTTTAAATATGCAAAGGACACATGGTCAGGCCACACGCCCATGTGCTAGGCCGTGTGTCACACACGACTGAGACACACGCCTGTGTCTCTGCCCGTGTAGACGAAAATAGGCTATTTTTCAAGTCACATTTCTCACCCAAATTGTCATCCACCTATATCAACACTTTAACATATTCACAAGTCAATATAGGTCATTTTAACCAATTTAAAATCCCAGTCATATACATGATATTATACTTCATATAACCAAGTATACAGATTTACTTAAATTCCATATTCACTTATATACATATTTTATCAAATATGCTAACTTAATTCGGTCATCAATATGCCAATATAATTTTTATCAATCAACCATTTCAAGCATATACCATACATGCCCATCACTAGCAATTCCAATGGCTAGTTATAACCCAAATATTTACATGTCAGCATTGGCTAATTAACTTATACATGCCATTATAACCATAATTAATTAACCATATTTACCAAGATGGGCCGATGAATAGTGTGAGTGATCTCCGCCAATGCTTCCAATCCAACGAGCTTCCGAAATTACTATAAAATAGAGGAAAATAAAATAGAGTAAGCATGAAATGCTTAGTAAGTTCGTATAACATGGTAATTAACTTACCATTCATTCTATTTCAAGATAAACATGTAAGGCACATTCAATCAATTTGATCTCAAGCCCTACACATATCCTCATTGCCCTCTCCACAATAACATCAAGAAACATATATGGGCTCAACAACAATCAAATTCCAGATATATATATATGCTTTCTATATCATGTATTCATATAACATGTATAAATCATATAATTTATTTCAAGTACATTTTCATAATAATTCATCTCGAGTTCAGATTATTTCATGTCAGAACTTTACCCATTAAATCATTCGAAATATCAATGTCAGACGAGTAGTACACTCAAGGTGTACAAATCTTGTAACACCCCTTACCCGTATTCAACGTCGAAACAGGATACGAGGCATTACTAGGCTTATACGCAATCAATCATACAATTTCGAGACTTGAATTTCCTCTCCAAATTTAAAACTTTTATTAACACCTCTTAAACAAGCCTACGAGGCCTAATTCACGCTTTAGGAATGGTTCGGAATCAAATCGAGCTCCTTTGAAGCTCTCTAGAAAACCTTAGAAACATTTTCACTAAACAATCCACACGCCCATGTGGCATATCACATGCCCGTGTTCCACACCCGTATGGATTTATTTCTCAATTCAAACCTACAGGGGTTTTCACACGGCTGGACACACGCCCGTGTCCCTGGCCCGTGTACCTCACACGGCCTCAACACACCCGTGTCTTAGCCCGTGTGCCAAAAACCTTGACATTTTATTTCTGACGTCATCACCCCATAAATGTCACACGGCCAAGGCACACGCCCGTGTCCTTCGGCCATATGCCGAATTAAATTCCAAATTTCAGGTGCAGACTTCACACGGCCTGGGCACACGCCTGTGTGTCTACCGTGTGGATAGGAACAAGGATATTTTCCAAGCTCTTTCTATCACCCCAACTCATACAAACATAATTCACATCAAACCTTCAACCCTTCATGCATATTTAAACTAAGTAAACCAATCATGTATCATGCACATTCATGAATAACCTCATCTTTTCATAGATTAATAAGGAAGAGCCATCACCTATGGCCTTATACAAAAGAGTTCATCTTCGAATGAGCCAACACATTTGGCCAAAATAATATGACATTTAACTAAGTCTAGTCCCTATACATGCCATACTCAAAATGCTAAGTCTAACTATACCAAGATGTGCTGATAGTGTGGGTGATCTTCTGATTATCTTCGTATCCCGAGCTGGCTCTTTGACACTATAAAACAAGGGAAAAGAAAGGGAGTAAGCTTTAAGCTTAGTAAGTCTACATGTATACAATAAGCATCATACCATATGCTAATCAACCAAAAACATTACATACTATGTAAGAACAATTCACATTTTCATAATCATGCTTACTCATCTCAACTCTTAACACATCCCAACCATATATCATATACATTGCTCACATTTGCTTATACTTATGCCCTGCACTTATCACCATAAAGCCACATAAAATATTTACTTAAACAAGTTTCTCGATGAACCCTTCGGAATGATACAAAGTACCCAGTGGTTTCGCACACAGCCCACCATTTATCCATAGTAGGGTGGTATCGCACAAAGCCCACCAACAATGATAATTACAGTGGTATTGCACATAGCCCACCAATAATGATAATATAAACGATGGTATCATACACAGCCCATCATGAATAAATAACAAGGTGGTATCGCACACAGCCCACCAACAATTACATATTTACAGATATTTGTCCGTACCCACATTTATATTCTGAGGTTCATTCGAGAATTACTCATTTTCTATCATTTTCAATCAATCTCACCAATAAGTATTTACATCCATACAATGCATCAATAGGTAACAACATATATATTAAGGATGTATCGTTTACACATAAACTTACCTCGATGCAAAATATGTTAATTTGCGGCTTAATCCGTAACCTTGCCTTTTCCCCAGTAAAGGTTGTTTCCGCGTTCTTCTTGATTTGTAAGAGAATAGATTGGCTGAAAGTTTGAGCTTCAAAAACCCTTATTATTGCTTCAATTTTCGATGGAAGAAGAAATGAAAATAGTAAAAGATGATATCTTCTTTATTTAGTCTTATTTTATTCATTTAGTCACCTAACATCACCAATTTTTTGACCAATCTAATGCTCTTGTCTCCCTTGGTCGGCCATCACTTTTAGGAAGGTCTAATTGCACTTTAAGGACCTCTAATTTAATATTCCATAGCTATTAGACACCTCTAGCTTGTAAAATGAAACTTTCGCACTTTATGCGATTTAGTCCTTTTTCGCAATTAAGCATACAATCGCTAAAATTAAAGCACCAAAATTTTCATTCATCCTTATAATCATGCTATAACACATAAAATAATATTAAAAATAATTTTCTTCAACCTCGAATTAGTGGTCCCGAAACCACTATTCTGACTAGCCCCAAAATCAGGCTGTTACAAATCTATAATCATGGATGAATGTATTCATCTAATAAATTCCATGTACATATATTATCATCTCATATTTTTCATATATCATGTATCATCACTTTCATGTATTTCAGGCAGATACATGTAATAACTCATTTATTATTCATATCTTCTCATGTCAGGATTTTTCCCGTTGAATTTATCTAAAATATCGATGGATACACGTGTAGTACACTCGAGGTGTACAAATCAGGATCCGTCAATTCATATTCAGGGGTACCCATTTAGGGCACATAACCAGGGAGCACACTCTTGAGCCACATATCAGGATGCTCAGATGAGCCATGTAACAGGAAGCTTATCTGGGCTAAATCAGGAGTGCACATAAGAGCCACAATTAGGAAGTTCACAAAGAACTTTTAATCAGGTAACTCACGAAGAGCTTATTAGGCTTGCTCACAAAGAGCCATGTAACAAGAGCACCAGATAGCCATATCTCATAGAGTTCAAGCGAGCCATATCAGGACGCTCACAAAGAGCTGCATTTGTGTCCGCAACATATGTTGGAGCACAACCGATCAAATCATGTAACAAGATGCTCACAAAGAGCTGTGGTAGGGCGCAAAACATGCAGAATCACTACCGATCAGGATGCTCGCAGGAACTATATCACAGGATGCTCGAGTGGGCTATATCAGGATTACTTATCCAAGCTAAATCCCTTTAACATATGCAGGACTATATTCATTACGGAAATCACGTATCCATCGACTTTCATTTATTCAAACGGGATTTAACATTTTTCAGGAATTATCAGGTATATGATTATTTCATTCATTTACAATATTCATATAATCCAAATAAACACATTCCACATTCATATCAAGCATAAAAGTAACATTTTTATCTTTCATCATTTATCGAGCATTATCATTTATTTCAGATATTATCATTTATCGGGCTTTGTCAGATATGTCTTCAATGTCATATATATATATATAATATTTATACAATTCACATTCACAACATTTAATTCAAGCATATAAATATACACAATTTAGTTACACAAACTTACCTCGACAAAGGATTGTGTACGTAAAATCTACTAATTCGACATTTTCCTCTTTTCCTCGTTCTAACTCTGAATTTGGTCTATCCAAATTTATATGAATGAATTTAACATAAATTCATGTTCATTTCAATTCAATTCACATCTTAGGCAAAATTACCGTTTTGCCCTTAAACTTTTAATTAATGACAATTTCGTCCCTAGGCTCGGAAAATGAAATTCATGCAATTTAATCCTTGTTCCAAGCCTAGCTGACTTTTACGTGTAACATTTACAGCCCATATATTTCATAAAATTTAGAATTTTTTTCATGAATTTTACAACTTTTTAATTTAGTCCCTAGATCATGTTTTCATCAAAATTCACTTTGTAAAAGTTGTTTATATATCAACAACCTTTCATATTCTACCAAAAATTTCAAAATTTCAGCATATTCATCCATGGAAAAACTTTGATACTTTGAAAACTTTACAAATTAGTCCCCAAAATAGATAGATTAAGTTGTCCCGCTCTCAAAAATATAAAAATTACTAAAAACGGGACTTGAATACTTACCTAATTTGGCCAAGAAAGCTTGCTTTCTCTTTCCTAGGGTTTCCATGCAAAATATTTGGGAAAGATGATGATAAATGATGATATTTTCATCTTTTTATTATTTATTATCTTTCTAATTTTGGCCTTTTCTTTAATTTTATTTTCCACGGATGAATCATCATCCTTAACAACTAAGTATTTTTAATGGTCTAATTACCATATAAGGACCTCCACTTTAAAGTTATATAGCTATTTAATCCTTTTAGCTATTAGAACTCAACTTTTGCATTTTGTGCAATTTGGTCTTTTATCAAATTAAACATGTAATCGGTAAAATTTCTTTACGAAATTTTCACACAATATTATTATTATACTGTAGATCATAAAATAGTATTAAAATAATTTTTCTTTCCAGACTCGGATCTGTGGTCCTGAAACCACTGTTCTGATTTTATTGAAAATGGGCTGTTACAATGATGATTTATATCTTGATATATGATTATCAATATGTTATGTTCGATTATATGAAAATAGATATATGAAATGGAACATTGTATATAGACATTTGAAATTAAATGTGAGTCTTAAATGTGTTTACGTGTAATGTTTATGACATGATAAAGTTATATGTTTCGCATATGGAAACTCACTAACCTTGTGAGATTTGTGGTGTATATTGGAAGTAAATGAACTCATGACCTTATTTATGAGATTAATTGCAAAATGTTTTAGTTACAACAGTTATGGTAAGTTAAAGTTAAAGTTTAATACGAACTTATTAAGCTTAACGTAAGCTTACTCTATTGGTTGTTTCTTCTTTGTAGATCGTCAGAATTTTGTTGTCGATTGGAATGTCGTTGGAGATCACACTATCTGACAACTTCATCAATAACTAATAGTTCACTCTTGTAACACCCTAACCCGTATTCGTTGCCGAAATAGAGTTATAAAGTATTACTGGAGTTTACAGTACAAACAAACATAATTTCAAACATTTCATAACATATCAATATTCATATAAAAAACTAATCAAAAACATTCATATTGTCCCATATACAAGCCCTCGAGGCCCAAAATATGCATTAGAAACAAGTCGGGACTAAATTAGAAACTCAGAGAATTTTTTGGAAAACATTGAAAATTTTCAAAGCTGTAGAGGTCACGCGACCATGTGGCCAGGCCGTGTGACTCACACGGCTAAGAGACAAGTCCGTGTCTTAGGCTGTGTAGGCATTCGAAATGGGGACACACGGTCGTGTCCCACCCTGTGTCCGTGTTCGTGTAACTATCTGACTTGGTCACACGGCCAAGCCACACGCCCGTGTGCTAGGCCTTATACCCTTCGAAGTACCCTCACAAGCCCATGTGACAAGCCGTGTGCTAGGCTGTGTAACAGCCTGACTTGCAACCCTTTGAAAACTATAGGGGACACACGGCCGTGTCACCTGGCCGTGTGTGAGACACACGCCCGTGTCTCTGTCCATGTAGACGAAAATAGGCCATTTTACAAGTCATATTTCTCACCCTATTTGGCATAAACCTACACCCAACATTATGCACATATACACAAGCTATAATAAGGCATCTAAACAAGCATAATCAAGCCTTATACAAATGTATGATCACATACAACCAATATGCCCTTAGGCACCTCAAATGACAACTTATAAACATGACTAATCATGTGTTCAATATAACCAATTGTTCAACTAACATATATGCATATTTACACCAAAATTTACCATATAGATCAATTATCAAAACATACCATTTGGTACCAAAACACCATTCTAAGACTAGTATCAAATGACCATATAAATCATATCCACAAAAGTGTCAATTTACCATAATTTCATTCTATCACAAAGCACATATACAATATGCACAATCATGCCATAGTTTTCATCTTCCATAATTCAAGCATAGCAATCCAAACATCAACCATTAGAGAGAAAACATATGCATATCATATACTAAACTCATACTATCATCAAAGTGCCAAAACACTAGCCAAACAAATGGCCAAATTATCAACAAAGCATTTAGGCCAACATTCGCCAAAATAACCTATACATGTCATTATAACCAAAATTAAACCAATCGAAAGTACCAAAAAGAGCCGATGGATTGTAACACCCCAAACCCGGCCCAAACACTACAACCGGATTTGGTATGTCACTCAGGAGATTTTTGTAAAAGATGTCGAAATTTGGGCTAAACTTAATAACTTGATAAGTTTAAGTAAGATTTAAATTTCATTTGTTGTTTTCGTGAATTAAAAACCAAAACCTTAATACATGCCTTAGTTTAATTAAAATTTAAATGTCTATCAATAATAAAAGCCCAAACTAAAACCCAAAACAGAGTATAATAGTCTAGTGGCCCGTGGCCTTATTACAGCGAGATTTAAAACCCATTAAATAAAAATATAAAATAATAAATTAAAGCCTTTTTGCCGAATCCAAATGTTCTTTTGCATGGCCACCTTGCTCTCCTCTCCAGCCCGGTCCGATGAACTAAGTGCTACCTGAAATTTGTTAAAAAAAATAGGGTGAGTCGCGAGACTCAGTGTGCAACCCTCGTGCACCATCGAGGTGGGCCTTAGCCCACACTTCGAAATATAGAACATAATATAAGAGATAACATACATAAAAACCCAACCCAATCCTAGGTTTCCATCCGCTACACACCACCCTTACCCGCCAACCACACCATTGGGGATTTCTACAATCAACCCACACTGCTACACACCATCGATGGAAGTCATGCTTTGCAGCTTAGTCGCTCATCGTCAGAGTTGTGACAGAGTCAACAGGCTGAAATGGCAGAAGCAACCAGAAACAGAGATTGTGACAGAGTCACCAGGCTGAAATGGCATAAGCCACCAGAACAGATCACTTCCCCTTTTTATCAATCACCCAACCCCGAGCATACATATAAATCGACATGCAAAACATATCTTTCTAATGTAAACATTCATCAAGAATGGCGAAAAACACTAACTCGATATTTATCCTTTACCCTTCTCGGGTTTTCAAACGTTATGCCGGATTTTGGCATTTAACAGAGTATAGCGATTTATACTTATATATATATATACATAATAGCATTCAATCTAATGGTGTGAGAAGTTACACACCTGATTAATGTCGATACCCTTGCTAAACCGATCTACAACTTTGCTCGAAAAGCCAAAAAGATGTGACAATAGGGCCTCTCCTATAATCGGCCATGGTTAGTGTTTTACCCGATCTTACACACTAAAATCAATAGATTCCCTTACCTTGAAATCCACGAAAGTACCACAATTCAAGTATTACCGAACTTATGACTTAGAGATCTACGCGATTGACTCCTCTTGCATCCTGAATCACAGAAAATAAGAGAGAAATAAGAGATTAGTTTCTAAATAGCCATTCGGCTAGGGACTTTGAGAAGCCGAAAAAAAACATTGAAATCCCGAAATCAACACTTACCTATTGCTTCCTTCAAAATTTGGCACAAACAAGCTCCACTAAAGAAGATTCGGCAACTTTAGGAGGTGAGATCTTAGTGATTTCGGCTTTTAGAAGAACAAAGAATTGGAAAAATAAAAGCAAGGAATGGGTAGAGAGATTTGGCCAAAAGAAAAGAAATAAATGGGGTTTCGACAATTGAGACTTCAAGAGCTTTGATTTACATCGGAAAAGAAAAGAGAGAAGAGCAAGAATGGAGTAGGAATTTCGCAGAGAAAAGAGAATAATAATGAGAACTTGCTAGCAATTTCGGCACATACACCTTAAGCCAAAACCGAATGCCCCTTTCTTTTCAAATTCTTCAAAGTTTCAGCTAGCATTAAACACTTAAAGATGGCTCCTATCTTTGCTCTATTATCTCCTCAAAAATAGCCTTTATCTGCTTATTATCCACACAATAAAATCCCTAAAATTTAGCCTTGTGCCGTCCCCCCTTGCTCATTTAAATGCCGAATTTTAGCCCTAAAACTTGGGCTTCAAGCAACCATAATTTGGGCCTTCCTCATGCACAAGTGACGCCAACCCCACTTCCTCCTAGTAGCACCATTTCCTCTGGGCCACAAGCCCAAAATGCTTATTAAACTACTAAAACTTCAATTTAAACCCCTAGAGTGTCTGGACAAAATATTTAAAACAATGCCTCAGCCCAATTTGAGCCCCATTTGTACCTCAAACTCTCAAATTAATATTTTAAGCACACAAAATGTACAAGCCCATAAATTCGTGGATGTTACAGTTCTACCCTTTAAAATAAATTTCGGCCTCAAAATTTACTCGATCAAAAGAGATGGGGATATTTGTTGTTGCATAACATCCTCTGGCTCCCACGTTGCCTCTTCTGCGCCGTGATTTCGCCACAAAACTTTGACCAAAGGGACGGACTTCCTTCTCAACACTTTTACGTCTCGATCCAAGATTTGCACTGGTTCCTCCTCAAAGGATAAATCTGGCCTTACTTCAATCTCTTCCACCGGCACCACATGCGATGGATCAGAACGATAACGTCTTAGCATCGATACATGAAATACGTCATATATCTGTTCCAACTCTGAAGGCAACTCCAAACGATAAGCCACTGGCCCTATACGTTCCAATACCCGATAAAGGCCAATAAACCGGGGACTTAGCTTACCCTTCTGTCCAAACCTCATTACCTTTTTCCATGGAGATACCTTCAAAAAGACTTGGTCTCCCACTGCAAATTCCACCTCCTTCCGCTTTAGATCCGTATAAGACTTCTGCCGATCAGACGCTTCCTTCAACCGAGCCCGTATTAACTTAACCTTCTCCTCCATTTCCGAAACTAACTTTGGACCCAGCACCTGACGTTCACCTAACTCCGTCCAACAAGTAGGGGTACGACATCTCCTTCCATATAACGCTTCGTACGGCGCCATCTGAATACTAGCTTGATAACTATTATTGTATGTGAATTCAAATGCAAGGGTAAATACTCCTCCCGGCTACCCCTAAAATCGATGATGCAACCCCTTAGCATATCCTCCAAGATCTGAATTACCTCTCTCGGATCGACCATCGATGCAGCGTGGGTGAAAAGCGGTACTAAAGTCTAACCTTGTTCCTATTGCATGATGAAGAGCCTTCCAGAATCGTGACGTGAACCTAGGGTCCCTATCTGATATGATCGATACCGTTACACCATGTAGTCTCACAACCTCAGCCACGTACAACTTAGCCAACCTCTGTAGAGGATAGTCAGCCCGAACCGGTATAAAGTGAGCGAACTTCATCAGCTGATCCACAACTACCCAAATTGAATCCTTCTTAGTGGGCGTAAGGGGTAGCCCACTAACAAAATCCATCGTGATTCTCTCCCATTTCCACTGCGAAATCTTCACCGGTTGCAACAACCCCGAAGGCAACTGGTTTTCCACCTTCACTTGCTGACACGTCAAACACTTCCCTACAAATTCCGTTACCTCTCGCTTTAGACCTGGCCACCAAAATTGTTCCCGCAAATCACTGTACATCTAAACCCCTCCAGGATGCATAGCGTAAGGACTACTATGCGCCTCCTGAAGAATCATCTGCCTTAACTCCACATCCTTTGGCATACAAACTTTCTTACGAAAACACAAAATTCCATCACCATTCAAACTATAGTCCTCTCCTTCACCATTCTGCACTTGTCGGATTCGAGCACCCAAAACATCATCCAAAAGTTGCTTCTCCTTGATCTGTCTTGTCCACATAGGTCTTACTTGAAGTTCAGCTATCAAACTACCATCCTCATACAGACTAAGATGAGCAAACATCGCCCTTAGTTCAGATACTACCTTACGGCTTAACGCATCTGCCACCACATTCGCCTTACCCGGATGGTATTCGATCGAGCAATCATAGTCCTTCAGGAGCTCGATCCACCTACGTTGTCTTAAATTTAACTCCTTCTGGGTAAGGAGATACTTCAGGATCTTATGGTCCGTGTAAATAACTAACTTCTCCCCATACAAGTAGTGCCTCCAAATCTTCAGAGCGAACACTACCGCCGCCAATTCCAAATCATGCGTAGGGTAGTTCAACTCATGCGGTCTCAACTGTCGAGACGCATATGCAACAACTTTTCCATCTTGCATCAACACACACCCTAACCCTGTGTGTGACGCATCACAATAAACGGTAAATTCCTTTCCCGCCTCTGGCTGAATTAACACTGGTGCTTCCGTCAGAAACTTCTTCAGCTTCTCAAAGCTCTCCTGTTGTTTGTCAGTCCATACAAACAATACTCCCTTCCTTAACAACTTAGTTAAAGGTGTCGCTATTGTAGAGAACCCCTCAACAAACCTCCTGTAATACCCTGCCAATCCCAAGAAACTTCGAATTTTCGCCACAAACTTCGGCAGCTTCTAATCTAATACAGCTTCTATCTTCCAAGGGTCTACCCTAATCCCCTCCGCGGAAACTACATGCCCTAAGAAAGTCACTTCCTTCAACCAGAACTCACACTTACTGAACTTTGCGTACAGCTGCTTCTCCCTCAAAATTTGCAACACCACACGAAGGTGTGCATCATGCTCCTCCTCGAACTTAGAGTAAACCAAAATATCATCGATGAACACTACCACGAATCGATCAAGGTATGGCTGAAACACCCGGTTTATCATATCCATAAATGCTGCTGGCATATTCGTCAAACCGAACGGCATTACCAAGAATTCATAATGACCGTAACGTGTTCGAAATGCCATCTTACGAATGTCCCCTTCCTTCACCTTTAACTAATGATAACCCGACCTTAGATCAATCTTCGAAAAGACCGAAGCTCCTTTAAGCTGATCGAACAGGTCGTTGATTCTTGGCAATGGGTACTTGTTCTTAATCGTTAACTTATTCAGTTGACGATAGTCCACGCACATACGCATGGATCCATTCTTCTTTTTCACAAATAGGACCGGCGCTCCCTATGGAGACACACTCGGTCGAATAAATCCTCGATCCAAAAGCTCCTGGATCTGAGCTTTGAGTTCTACCAACTCTTTCGGTGCCATTCGATAAGGAGAAATGGATACCGGAGTCGTACCCGGAAGTAGCTCTATTCCAAACTCCACCTCGCGATCCGGGGGTAATCCTGGCAACTCCTCCGGAAAGACATCCGCGAAATCCTTGATTGTTCGAACCTCATCGACAGTCACCTCCTTAGCATCCAATGCACTAATAAAAGCTAAGAATGCACTGCATCCTTTTCGAATCATCTTAACAGCCTTCAATGCCGATACTATGTTGGACAAATAATTCCTTCTTTCTCCTAACACAACCACCTCCCCGCCTTCTAGGGTATTCAACACCACACGCTTGGTCTCACAATCCAACTTGGTACGATGCTTAATCAACCAATCCATTCCTAAAATAAGATCAAACTCTCCAAATGGCAATTCCATTAAATTTGCCGGAAACACTACCCCTTGAGTTTCTAAAGGTACATCCTTAAATAGCTTGTTCACTACCCTAGATTGTCCTAGGGGACTAACCACAGTCATCTTCCTAGCGGTTGTTTCAGAGTCTATACTTAGGGTCTCAGATACTGAACATGCAACATAGGAGTGGGTTGACCCAATATCAATCCGGCCTGCAGCAGTACCCTCCTTTACCGTGAGCCACCACTGGTAAGCCTCGTCTCGAAGAAGAGACACGACCCCCTTCAACTTATCCTCCCCCGTGAAATCTAAATCGTCCATTATGCGCTCAGTTGCTTCCATTCAATACTCAGCTGTGTTAGGGGCTACGCCAAAAACTCCCCTAAATAATTCTGCCCCATTGGCCCTAAGCCGCTCCGGCACAGATTTTTGGGCTTCTGTGCCCATGCCTACTCCAGCAACCCTCTCTAAAACCCTCAACATCGCCTAAGATACAGCATCATCTCCGAGCACCTCATCCAGAAATTCTCCTTCTACAGTGGGCGGATCCAGGCATCTCGTTTCTCGACCGTGGCGGACCCTCACCGGCTCGACACGGTCCTCCTACCCCTACCGCATCCACGCGGCGGACGTCCTCTACCCCTTGTACTCATTCTTTTGATCGACGTTTATCTGATTAAGAATTTTATGAATCATTAATTCTTTCTACTGATTAACCACGAACAATCTTATGAATAGCAGTTTTAAGGGTAGTTCTTTCGAATTTGCATTCATAATTTAGTCTCATGTTTGTACCCTCTAGTTCTAGGAAACACATACACTCAATTAACATACAAAGAATCATCCATGAACTTACATTCATCAAATAAAGGTGTTTTCATTGTTTCACTACCCAGGGGTATTTTTGTCATTTTATCCTACAGGGGTATTTTTGTAATTTTCCAAAATAAGGTTCCTTGGTGATTTTGTGAAATAAGGGTATTTTGGTAATTTTGCAACTCAGGGGTATTTCGGTAATTTTAACATACGGGGGTATTTCGGTAATTCTGACATCCAGGGTTTTTTTTTAAAACAGGGGTGTCTTGGAGAATTTGATTTCAGAGGAATAATAATAGTGTTCAGGTGTTTGTGGGTTTGTTGTCGTGTGTTGTGTGAGTTTTTCTTTGCTAAGGAAAATTTTGTTGACTTTGTAAATCGGGGTGTATTTGCAAATCATGAGTATCTTGGTATTTGTTTTCGAAGTAAGGGTGTTTTAGCAATTTGTAAAAATAAGGTGGCTGGTCCCTTCCGGGTTTTAATTATAAGGTTTAGCTTTGTCAACAAGTCCCCATGATTAGGGTGAGCAATACTACGCACTGTAGGATTCCAGTGAAGAGGAGGTGAGTCTCTGGGGATCGCTTAAATACCAAGCTCTCCTGAATCCACTCCTAGACATGCGTATGCCCGCTGCCACCACACCCTAACTCGGCTAAGGTGAACAGTCACTATGCACCAGGTAGGATCCCAGCGAAGAGGAGGTGAGTCACTAGGACTGCTTAAATACCAGACTCTTTCGGATCCAATCCTAGACATGCGTATGCCTGTTACCACACCCTAGTCTTGCGGCTCGTTCACGGGTTTGTTTAGTGAAGTTAAGTCTTATGAGATTTTAAGAGTTGTTTCAGCTAGGCCTAGAGTCCATCAAGTTCTAATCTAACTAATCTACGTCCCATAAAGCCCATCAAGCCCACATACATATAACATACAATGAGTTCAGAATACTTACCTGGCGGACTTGGGCCGGAGACGCAGGTGCCATGCCGAGCTAACAAACCTGTTATGCATGTTTCAAAAACCCATCTTTAGAAAACGTTTTGAGCCTAAAAATCCCAAAGCTGAGTTTTGAACCGGGCTCTGATACCAACTAGTAACACCCCAAACCCGGCCCAAACACTACAACCAGATTTGGTATGTCACTCAGGAGATTTTTGTAAAAGATGTCGAAATTTGGGCAAAACTTAATAACTTGATAAGTTTAAGTAAGATTTAAAGTTCATTTGTTGTTTTCGTGAATTAAAAACTAAAACCTTAATACATGCCTTAGTTTAATTAAAATTTAAATGTCTATCAGTAATAAAAGCCCAAGCTAAAACCCAAAATAGAGTATAATAGTCTAGTGGCCCGTGGCCTTATTACAGTGAGATTTAAAACCCATTAAATAAAAATATAAAATAATAAATTAAAGCCTTTTTGCCGAATCCAAATGTTCTTTTGTGTGGCCACCTTGCTCTCCTCTCCAGCCCGATCCGATGCACTAAGTGCTACCTGAAATTTGTTAAAAATAATAGGGTGAGTCACGAGACTCAGTGTGCAACCCTCGTGCACCATCAGACTAGGCCTTAGCCCACAGATCAGAATATAGAACATAATATAAGAGATAACATACATAAAAAACCAACCCAATCCTAGGTTTCCATCCGCTACACACCACCCTTACCTGCCAATCACACCATTGGGGATTTCTACAATCAACCCACACCGCTACACACCATCGATAACAGTCATGCTGCAGTTAGCTGCTCATCGTCAGAGTTGTGACAGAGTCACCAGGCTGAAATGACTGATGCCACCAGAAACAGAGATTGTGACAGAGTCACCAGGCTGAAATGGCATAAGCCACCAGAACAGATCACTTTCCCTTTTTATCAATCACCCAACCCCGAGCATACATAGAAATCGACATGCAAAACATATCTTTTTAACAGAAACATTCACTGAAGAATGGCAGAAAACACTAACCTGATATTTATCCTTTACCCTTCTCGGGTTTTCAAACGTTATGTCGGGATTTCGGCATTTAACAGAGTATAGCATATTTATACTTATATATATATACATAATAGCATTCAATCTAATGGTGTGAGAAGTTACACACCTGACTAATGTCGATACCCTTGCTAAACCGATCTACAACTTTGCTCGAAAAGCCGAAAAGATGTGACAATAGGGCCTCTCCTATAATCGGCCATGGTTAGTGTTTTACCCGATCTTACACACTAAAATCAATAGATTCCCTTACCTTGAAATCCTGAAAGTACCACGATTCAAGTATTACCGAACTTATGACTTAGAGATCAACGCGATTGACTCCTCTTGATCCCGAATACCAAAATAAGAGAAAATAAGAGATTAGTTTCTAAATAGCCATTCGGCTAGGGACTTTGAAAAGCCGAAAAAAAAACATTAAAATCCCGAAATCAACACTTACCTATTGCTTCCTTCAAAATTTGGCACAAACAAGCTCCACTAAAGAAGATTCGGCAACTTTAGGAGGTGAGATCTCAGTGCTTTCGGCTTTTAGAAGAACAAAGAATTGGAAAAATAAAAGCAAGGAATGGGTAGAGAGATTCGGCCAAAAGAAAAGAATAGAAGGGTTTCGGCAATTGAGACTTCAAGAGCTTTGATTTCTATCAGAAAAAGAAAAAAGAGAAGAGCAAGAATGGAGTAGGAATTTCGACAGAGAAAAGAGAAGAATAATGAGAACTTGCTAGCAATTTCGGCACATACACCTTAGGCCAAAACCGAATGCCCCTTTCTTTTCAAATTCTTCAAAGTTTCGGCTAGCATTAAACACTTAAAGATGGCTCCTATCTTTGATCTATTGTCTCCCCAAAAATAGCCTTTATCTGCTTATTATCCACACAATAAAATCCCTAAAATTTAGCCTTGTGCCGTCCCCCCCTTGCTCATTTAAATTCCAAATTTTAGCCCTAAAACTTGGGCTTCAAGCAACCATAATTTGGGCCTTCCTCATGCATAAGTGACGCCAACTCCTCTTCCTCCTAGTAGCACCATTTCCTCTTGGCCACAAGCCCAAAATGCTTATTAAACTACTAAAACTTCAATTTAAACCCCTAGAGTGTCTAGACAAAATATTTAAAACAAGGCCTCAGCCCAATTTGAGCCCCATTTGTACCTCAAACTCTCAAATTAATATTTTAAGCACACAAAATGTACAAGCTCATAAATTCAGGATGTTACATGGATAGTGTGATATAGCTCCAACAAGCTTCCAACCCGAACGAGCTTCTGATTTACTATAAAACACAGAAAATAATACAGAGTAAGCATTTAAGCTTAGTAAGTTCGTATGACATAGAATTTAACTTACCATTTTGTCACATTTTAGGTAAGTAAACATAGCATATCCCAACACAATTTGGCCAAATGCCTAAGCACATATTCATCAACATGTTAGCCATGTAAAACACATATAATAGCCAATAATCATGGATGAACACAACAACTAATCCAGTTTCATATACATGTATTATCCATTTCATGTTCATATATACCAAGTAATAACATTTCCATATAGTTCATGTATATATCTATAATAGTTCGTATCGAACTCTTATTATCTCGTATCAGAACAGTGCCCATTAAACCATTTAGAATATCATTGGATACTCAGGATAGCTCACACATAGTGTGTTAAACTATAATCTGTCAATTTCTGTACATGTATGCTCATACAAGCTATGAATCGGTATGCTCTCACGAGCTGTAAACAGGTAAGCTCATACGAGCTGAGAATCGATAACCCTAATGACATGTCATTTGTATCCTACGAATTCCTAAGGTTCAAATGGGACTCGGTAATTTTCGTACGTCGTCAGATATGTGATAGGCATTTATACATGGTAATTATACAAACCACATACATATAATTCAATTAAAACATATAAATACACAACTTAATTACACAAACTTACCTCGACGAGTATACATAGATACGGAGGTAATTAATCCGAGATTTTCTCTTTGCCTCGATCTAACTCCATACGAGGTCTGACTGGATCTATACGGATAAATTTAACTCAATTTAATATATTTATCAATCAAATTAATCCAAAACATATTTTTGGAAAAATTACCATTTTGCCCCTATACTTCTAATTTCTTTACAATTTAGTTCCTAGGCTCGAAAAATGAAATTATACAATTTTACCCCTACCCAAGCCTAGCTGAATTTTATACATACTAATAGCAGCCCATATATTTCAAAAATTCACAAATTTACCACGAATTTATCACATTTTTCAATTTAGCCCCTAATTGATAATTTTATCAAAAATTCCTTTACAAAAGTTGTTTATCTAACAACAACCATTCATTTTCTATCATCAAAATTCAAAAATCATATATATTTATCAATGTTAAAACCCTAATAGTTTAACAGTTTCACAAATTAGTCCCCAGGCTAGCTAGATTAAGCTACAATGATCCCGAAAACATAGAAATCATAAAAAACGGGACTAAAATACATACCATGCACCTAGAAAAAGACTAGCCGAATGTTGAAGCTCCTCCAATGGCTTCCTAATTCTTATTTTCAGTTGATGATGAAACAAAAAGATGATAACTTTGCTTTATTTTATTTAATTTGTCTTTAATTACTAATTTACTTTAATAACCTTTTAAATTATTACTAATTACACAATTGTCAAGCCATTATCATCCAATAACATAAAAATGGTCTAATTACCATATAAGGACCTCCACTTTAAAGTCCTATAGCTATTTAATACCTTTAGCTATTAGAACTCAACTTTTGCACTTTACGCGATTTAGTCCTTTTTATCAAATTGAACATGTAAACGGTAAAATTTCTTAACGAAATTTTTATATGGTATTTCTATCATTCTATAGGTAATAAAATAATAATAAAATAAATTTTTTGACTTTGAATTTGTGGTCCCAAAACCACTATTTCTGATTTCACTAAAAACGGGCTGTTACAACTCTGGTCCAGTTATAAGTGGCATGTAAATAGGGTTTTGATATATATGTATGTTTTAAGCAATATGGTTATATTTTGTGTCAAATGAAGTATGAGATGTGTATATTGATGTAAATCTCAATTAGTATTTTGGTTGATTGTGATGTGTGATGGAAATGGTATTACTTTGGTTTTAAATGCATTTTGAACGGTTGATTTGGTACAAATGCTTAGGTAGCTTGGTAAACCTTGGTTGATGATTCTGGTCATGATAAATGAGGTATATTTAATATTTTATTAAATATGAAATGTTAAGTAGTAGCATTTGAATGGATTATGTTTTAATGTTTGAGTTGTGGTGCCAATGAGGGCATATTGGTTAGGCACTTAAGTTGAATGGTATTTGGTATATTTTAACATGTTTAGGCACTTTTTAAATAGGTTTGATTGTTGGTTGTTGCATAGCTTGGAACCCAAGCTTTTGAATATGAAATGGCTTATTTTTTTAAGGCAATTTTAGGCATACACGGCCTGAGACACGGGTTGTAACAAGGCCATGTGCCCCACACAGTCTGATGACACGGCCATGTGGTTATATAATTTTTTGTGAAAGATTGTCCACACGGTCTCAGAGAGTTACACGGCCGTGTGACTCCTATTTAAACTTTTTACTTAAAATTTCGTAGAAGTTTCAATTGAACCCAGTTTTGATCCCAGGTTGTTTTAAATGTTCCGTAAGCTCGATTTAGGTCCCAATTTGATTAAATAGCATGGAAATGATTTTAAATGAATTATTTGGTTGTTATTAAATGCTTTTATGAAAGTTGTTCAAATTTTATCGTCGTAACACCTTATAGCTCGGGTCAGTGACCAAACCGAGTAGAGGGTGTTACAGCGGGTATAGTTGGCAACCTATAGGATTTTATACACGGATATATATTTACTTTGGTTATATATCGATGAGCATTGGATGCATATTACTTCAGACGTACCGATGAGTGATGAGCACTCTTTACTTTATTATATATTGATGAGCATTGAACGCATATTTCTTCGGATATACTGATGAGAATTAGGTGTAATTTCTATTGGTGTGTTGGTGGTTTAACCCGCGTATCAAGCCTTGACTCCATGTCTAGTTAATAAGGGCCGCAAATTATGAAATACATAATGATTATATTAATTGACATAAAAAACATGAATGATTTATGTAACACCCCTTACCCATATCCATCGCCGGAATAGGGTTACAGAGCATTACCAGAGTTTACAAATCAAGTACAAACATTTCATATCATTTCTCATTCATATCAGAAATCAATTAAAATAATCATATTTTCCCTTATGTGAGCCCTCGAGGCTCAAAATACGCATTAGAAATAAGTCGGGACTAATCCGGGCACTCAAAGATTTTTTCACGAAACTTCAAAATTTTTCCTAGGTGCAGGGGACACACGCCCGTATGGCCAGGCTGTATGGATCACACGGTCAAGAGACACGCCCGTGTCTTAGGCCGCGTGGGCATTCAAAGTAGGGCACACAGTCCTGTCCCAGCCCGTGTCTGTGCCCGTGTAACTCACTGACAAGGGTCACACGGCCAAGTCACACGCCCGTGTGCTAGGCTATGTGATCAATTCTGAGCATTCTATTTTGAAATTTTAAAGATGCAGGGGACACATGGCCAAACCACACGGCCATGTGCTAGGCCGTGTGTCACACACGGCTGAGACACACGCCCGTGTCTCTGCCCGTGTGGACAAAATAAGGCCATTTCCAAACCTTATTTCTCACCCAATTTGTATTCCACCTACATCAACACTTTAACACATTCACAAGCCAATTCAATACAACCAAATCAAGCCAATACCAAGTATCATGCAGGACATATCAATACATATGACCAAGTCTTTATTTTTATCAAGTTAACCTAATACTTATAAAACATCTTTATACTAACTATACCATTTTAACCATTCATCTATATATATCAATATGATTTCCATGACTTGTTCATTTCAAACACACATCAACCATACATATATTTAGACTTTTATCTACTCACCAAAACATATCTATCACAAGCCATTCTGATTGCTAGTTACAACCAAAACACATATATGCCATCAATGACCCAAATTCAACCTATACATGCCATTATAACCAAAAATTTAGTTCGTTACATATACCGAATTGAGCTGAAGGATAGTGTGATGTAGCTCCGACCAACTTCCAACCTTTACGAGCTTCCGAGTTACTATAAAACAGAGGAAATAAAACAGAGTAAGCATTTAATGCTTAGTAAGTTCGTATAACGGGAAATTAACTTACCATTCATTTTCATTAAAATAAACATGCAAAATGCATCCAAGCAATTTGGCTAATAGCCTATACACACAACTTCATCAAACATGTTAGTCATTTATTTCACATGAATATCAAGAATCATGTATGAGCTCATCCATATCAAATTTCCATGTACATCATGTATATATAGGTAACTATTCACTTTGAATTCATTTATTTTCTCATATCAGGATTTTGCCCATTGAATTATTTAAAATATCGATGGATACCCGGGTAGTACACATGAAGTGTACAAATCTGTAATCCATCAATTCATATTTGGGAATGCTCATACGAGCACATAAACGGGAAGCTCTTTCAAGCCATATAACGGGAAGCTCATGTGAGCTGTATAACGGGAAGCTCTTGCGAGCCATTTATCGAGAAGCTCAAGAGAGCTAAATATCAGGAAGCTCCAGAGAGCCATTAATGGGAAGCTCACAAAGAGCCTTTAATCGAGAAGCTCACGAAGAGCCATTTATCGGGACGCTCATAAGAGCTACGGTGTGTCCACAACACATGTAGGATCACAACCAAATTGGGATGCTCCGAAAAGCTATTAACGGGAAGCTCGCAAGAACCATATAATGGGAAGCTCATGAAAGCTAATAACGGGACGCTCTTTCGAGCTGTGGTGTGTCCGCAACACATGCAGGATCACAACCAATATGGGAACCCTGTATCCATCGAATATCATTTATTCAAACGGGACTTAACATTTATCGGACATTTTGAATATGTGTTCAGTACTTATACATGGCAATTATACATTCCACACACAACAATATTCAATTTAAAACATTTAAATACACAATTTAGTTACACGAACTTAACTTGACAATGTTTGTGCACACAAAAGTTACTAATCCACTACTTTTTTTATTTTCCTCGTTCTAACTTCGTATTTGGCCTATCCGGATCTATACGAATGAATTTAACATCAATTTAATACATTTCATATTCAATTCGATCCAATTCACATCTTAGGCAAAATTACCATTTTGCCCCTATTCTTTTAATTAATTTCGATTTCGTCCTTAGGCTCGAAAAATGAAATTCATGCAATTTAATCCTTATTCCAAGCCTAACCAATTTTTACATATTACAATAACAGTCCATGTATTTCACAAAAATCAGAATTTTTTCATAAATTTCACATATTTTTAATTTAGTCCCTAAATCATAATTTCATCAAAATTCCCTTTACAAAAGTTGTTTATCTATCAACAACCTTTCATTTTCTACCATAAAAATTCATAATTCATGCATACTCATCCATGTAAAAACTTTAATACCTTAATAACTTTGCAAATTAATCCCCCGAGATAGTTAGATTAAGTTATTACGATCTCGTAAATATAAAAATTACTAAAAACGAGACAAAGAAACATACCTAATTGAGCCAAATAAGTTTTTTCAAAACACAATTTCCGTGGCTAGGGTTTCCATGTTTTAATTTTGGGAAAGATGATGAAATAAGATGATATTAGATTTTTATCATATTTAATTATCTCTATTTCCAATTTAGTCCTTTTCTTTATTTAATTTTCTATTAATGAATCATCATACATATCTACTAACTCCTCTTAATGGTCTATTTGCTATATAAAGACCTCCAATTTTGAATTCCGTAGCTATTTGATCCCTTTAGCTACTAGAATTCAACTTTTGCATTCTATGCAATTTGATCCTTTTATCATTTAAACATGTAATAGGTAAAATTTTCTTAACGAAATTTTTATACGACATTCCTATCATAACGCAGACCATGCAATAATATTAAAATAATTTTCCTTCCGAACTCAGATTTGTGGTCTCGAAACCACTGTTTCGATTCACTGAAAACGGGCTATTACAACTCTCCCCCTTAAAGAATTTTCGTCCTCGAAATTCTTACCAGTAAAAAGGTTTGGATATTGCTTTCTCATAGTTTCCTCTGGTTCCCAGGTAGCTTCTTCTATTCCGTGTCGTTGCTAGAGGACTTTTACTAAAGCTACCTTTTTATTTCTTAACTCTTTCGTCTCACGTGCCAAAATTTTGATCGGTTCTTCACTATAAGTCATATCGGGCTGAATCTCAACCTCTGTCAGGAAGATAACATGTGAAGGGCCTGACCGATACCGTCGTAACATAGAAACGTGAAAAACATTGTGAATCTTTTTTTAATTCTGGTGGTAAAGCCAACCAGTATGCAACAGGTCCAATTCTTTCAGTGATCTCATATGGCCCAATAAATCGTGGACTTAGTTTTCTTTTACGACCAAACCGAAGAACTTTCTTCTAGGGTGAAACTTTCAGAAATACTGTATCGCCAACTTGAAATTCTATTTCTTTTCGTTTAAGATCCGCATAGGATTTCTAACGATCAGAAGCTACTTTCAAACTATCTCTGATCACTTTCACTTTTTCTTCAGTTTCACAAATCAAATCAACTCCATGTATCTTTTTCTCACTGAGCTCAGTCCAATACAACGGATTTCTACATTTACGACCATACAGAGCTTCATACGGTGCCATTTTAATGCTTGACTGATAGCTATTATTATATGCGAATTCAACTAAAGGCAGATACTTTTCCTAATTGCCTTCGAATTCTAAAATACAACACTGAAGCATATCTTCTAGGATCTATATCACACGTTCAGATTGAACATCAATCTGATGATGGAATACAGTGCTGAAATGTAATTGTGTACCTAGAGCATCTTGTAACTTGTTCCAGAAACGGGATGTGAACCGTGGATCTCTATTTGAAATAATGGAGACTGGCACACCGTGTAGCTTGACAATTTCAGAAAAATATAACTCTGCTAATCTGTCTAGGAAGAAATCCATACGTACCGGAATAAAGTGTGCAGACTTCGTCAAACTATCAACAATTACCCAAATGGCATCTTTTTTTCGTCCTTCCTTTTCTTTTTTTAATAAATGGCCTAATATTTTTACTTTTTGCGTAAATGGCCTAATATGTTTATACTTCTTCTTCTCCATCCCAACAATCTCTATTTTCAAATATGGTGATCTGTTTCACTCTACCATCAATCTCTTTTGTCTTTTTCTCTACCTTTCAATCTCTTCCCATCTAGATTCTGACATGCTAAAACCCAAACCACAACTTCCAATCTATGCCCTCGTGGCTGCCATTGTTGTGTCACCAAACCACAGTTTCCAATCTTGTGTCGCCAAAACCAGAAACAAATATTGGAACCCAACTGTTTGTGGAAATGTCACAATAAGTTACCATTTTCGATTACCAACCCAACCTCCCAAATGCGGAGACTATAGGTTCGAACTTGACTGCGACAGCAATAACCCAAACCATGTTTTTGAAAACCAGTAAACCTGAATCAATGAAAATGGCTTTGTGATACCATGTTAACAACCAGATTCAGTGCTTATTGTAATTCCATTCGTTGTATGAACCTTTCTCCGCAAAAAGGGCTTCGAATTCGTTCGATTTGTCTTGTTTTCCAACCGGAAATTCTTAGTCCTGTTAAAGATCTAGAGGATATGTGTTCATCGTGGAGAAGCAGTAAATCTTTTGTTGAATTGGTTCGAATAATGCTTTGTGCCAAAGCTATGGCGCTATATACATAAGCTTCAGAGGAGTGAAGAATTGTTAAATATGCTTCCCTATGATTAAATTGCTTGTTTTTCAGCTTATTTTGCCTTGCATTATCTGTGGAATAAAGATAAAATTGTATTAAAAAACAACAATTTAGGCTTTGTTTTATGAAATTTAAATAGCAATTAGTCCAACTCATTAATAGAATTTAAAAGATCCTTTCTATTTGATATGAAAATTTTCTCTCATTCTCCTCCTCCTCCTCCTCCTCCTCTTTCTTCTTCTTCTTCTTTTATTGCCCAGCCTAGTTAGGGTTTTAAATTGGACCATTTACACAATAGGATGTCATGTCACTTTTCCATTACGTTTGTAATAGAAAATGGTTAAAAGGACTGATTTGTTATTTTTCGAAAGTTGAGTGACTGAATTGAAATCAGAGTGACTGTTTTGTCAGCTACATGCCATATCACTTTTCTGTTACATTTGTAATGGAAAATGATTAAAAGGACTGATTTATTATTTTTTGAAAGTTGAGTCACTGAATTGAAATCAGAGTGATTGTTTTGTCAACCACATCAAAGTTGAGTGAATGCTGGTGTAATTTACCCTAAATATTTAGTATATAAAAATTAATCTAGAGCAACTGATTAATTTTTAACTCGATTGGCATGAACATTATTACCAATACAAGAAAAAGTCGATTTGAGTACTCCTATAATAAGATTGTTAAAAAATAATAATAATCTAAAGCAATTTTTAATACAAAACTTAAAATAATTTTATACAATAGTATAGCGACTCTTAATAGAGTTTGACTAGAAATCCTTACTTTTAAGCCAACATTTGATATGGTCCTTTGACTTTTGTTTAATTTATTTTTTATTTCAATTTGCAAACCATTCAATAAATTTCAAAAAAATAAAAATAAAAATAAAAAAGAACCCTACGTCATTGCGGCGTAACACTCTCCTGCGCATGGTGAACTTGGCTCTCTCGCTCACCAATCAAAGTTCAACACGGAAACAAAGAGACTCGAATGCCAGGTTCTTCTCCTCCTCTTCTCTCTTCCCTGTTCTGAGGTTTAGGGTTTTCTGATTTTGTGGATTTCCGTTTTTCTTTTTTGTAATTTTTATTTATATTTCATCAGAATAATTTTTCCTTATGGTTTTCCTTGATCACTTTTACCATCTATTGTGGAAATAAACGAGTCTTGGTTTATCATTAGCTTTTCTTTTCCCTGCTACGTCGATGAATGTTTTACCTTTTAAAAGGAAAAAAGGAAGAAGCAAAGGTTAAAATTATTGATTTGAATTTTGCAGGGATTAGTTATTAACTCACTTATAATGAATTTAAGGAGTCCTTGACTTGGAGCTAAAAAACAAGTCGAAATCAATGACGGAAGTGGTTTCGAATAATAACGAAAATGGAAACTTGCCCTTTGATTCCAAAGATAAGATTATGCATTGTGTGAGTAATTGTGAGGACAATGGCTTTGTTGAGGAAACCTTTAGTGGAGTAGAACCACCAAAGATACACGAAGGAAACCAGGATGTGGACATTAACATAACTGAATGTACAAATTCTGGCGTTGATAGGTTACCTGTCACCGAATTTCAGGATGCCACTGATAATTCGAGTTCTTTCGGTGGCACAATGTCTGATGATGAGAACGACTCTGCAATAAGTGATGCTGAAGTTGAATCAGCATTATCTGGTGGCAGTCCGTTCGGATCTCTGTTTGATGGATTGTTTCAAATGAGGTACTTTTTGTAGGTTGAACTATGTTATGTTTGTTTGAAGTGTTATTTACTACTGTCTTACCGTTCTGTGGTGTGTATATCTTTTCTCGATTTTATGTCCAATTACATGGTGCACTATTTAGATTGTTTTCCTTTTCCTAAATTTTCCAGGAAGAGAAAGTTGACGGATCATTGGAGGAGGTTTATTCATCCCCTTATGTGGCGATTTAAATGGTTAGAGCTGCAGCTTAAGGAACTTAAGTCTCAAGCATCAAGATATGATAGAGAGATTGTGGAATATGATCAGAAAAGGAAGTTTGAATATGAAAAGTTCACAATTGAAGGGCTTAATGTAAAGTCACAACCCTTTCAATGTCAAGTTCAAAGGAAGAAAGTAATGAAGAGGAAGAAAAGAAAACGGATTGAAAATACTACTGATTTAGCATCTTACATGTCATGTCATAACATCTACTCGTATTATGGTATGATTTTCATAATCATTCTTTTTGGAATGTATTTTCCAAGTGCAAATCTGATGAGTTTATTTTCTTTGCTCCCAGAAAGTAAGAAATCTGTCATTGCTACTGCCACTCTGGATGATGATAATGGTAAATTAGGTAAGAGGAGTTATATTTAACTCAGATTTGGTGATTGTGTAGCTTGTAGGTAATAGGGCAAGGTTCAACTAATAACTCTTGTGATGTGTGTCTGCAAACATTGGCTTTCTCCCTCTACTAGATGAGATTTTGTCTATTTTCTTACATGATAATTTCTGCAGGAACCAAAACAGACTACACCAATGATGACTATGGATTTATTGATGACTTGTCTCATCTTGAATTCAGTGACACTGATACTTTGTCGGAACAGATCCTTAGAAAGATTGATCTTCTTCAATCGCAAGCTCGTAAACTAAAGACCAGAGTTGACAAGACGGTGAATGAAAGTCCTCGAAAGTTCTCTTCCATTAATATGTTGAGTTCACCTGCATTAACCGGTTCTAGAAATCAACCTTCTCCAACTCGGAGTGGAGATAGAGCCCTGGTTAGATCTCAACATACTTCATCCCAGCATCGATCTGAGTGTCACTTTAGAGTTCTTTTTAGGCCTGGAAGTGCAGTCTCAAGCCATGGAGAGGTGACACCCTTTCCTGATATGATTGAGGGCTCCGGTCAGCATCTTGCTGGGATTTCTTATGAAAATGTGAGCTCTCTTTTCACACATTCTTCTTCGTCTTGGTCTTTTGAAAGTTTTTCCTTCCATCATTTTCTATTGCTAACAATTCTTCTCTTATTTTAAGTTTTACGCTTTAATTCGTTGCTGTTGCTTATTGCCATAGTAGCAGATAACAAGATTTTAGTTGGATCTGGATTTATGGTTTAATTCTTTGCTCCTGCTAATTCTGGTTCTACTAAACTTCTAGCTTTGTTTCTCTGTGACTAATGACTAGGAAAGAAAGCTTTTTTGTTTCTCTATCTGATATGAAATTGAAAAACATTCTCCTCATCAATTTTCTTTCGCTCTTCTTATTATTCCCTCCTTACTAGCTCTTTTGCACATCTAATCAGGATCCGTTTTTAGTTTTTCTTTTCTTTTTTTGTAATAGATGTTGTGTATAATAGCTAGTATTAGCTTCTAAATATCCATTTTGACCATCTAGTTTTCATTTATAATGCAACTGCCATCATTATATATGCAGACGGAGGATGATATTTTGATACATAATCAGGCTGCCAAGGAAGAGTTGCAAAATTTTCAAAGTGGTTTAACTCAGCAGGCAGAGGAATCGCGGATTCCAATTGAAAAGCCTAAGACAGTTTCTACTGCTCTTGCTCCTGCAGATAACCCCCCTACAAACCCTCCTGTTCCACCAAATGTGAAGTTAACTTCTACTTCCAAGTCAAAGGGCCCTAGCAACAAAAGGAAGAGAGGAAAAAGAAAATCAGGCACAGGTAAGTGGAGTCGGAGATCCTCAGGTTAGATAAATTTATTAAGTTGGGATTTTGTATGTATACATGTTATGAGAAAACAACACCTGGAAGGGCAGTGGTAAACTTTTGATGCTATCTATAATTATATCTTTGTACATGCTTAGTGTCTATTTCCCAACCTTCTTGTCGCATCAAGTATGGTTTGTACATGCACTTCTCACCCTGAGGGGACACACTTCTTCAGTATAGATGCCATGTGGTATTCTAAGTATGACATTCTGTACAGGGATATTACTTTATTTTGGTGACGTACATATAGCGTTTCTCAATCAATTTGTCATTGCTTGGCATTTCTCATTTAGGTTGAAAAGTGAAGGGTAATGTTTATTAAACAAACGAAACAAGGGTCATTTTAATTGTAGAGTGTACCGGTGAGATTTTACAAGAAGAGGAAGAAAGAAACCAAATGTGATTTGAGAAATGAGATGGGATGTGGCATTAGTAAATGAAATGAAGTGCAGTATGATTGCAGGTTTGAAGGAACAGTAAAGAAAAAGGTGTACCATTGAATCATGGGTGTTGTTCAAACCCTTATGGTTAGTGAAACATACTCAAACGAAGTCCCTGGCATAAAATCAGCACCATTTTAAGTCTTTCCAGTTTAGACAAAATCATTAGATTTATATATTTTCATGTCAAAACAAAGTTTAGCATATACTTATGTTACTCACGTCTTAAGCTTCAACAGCATTTTAAGCTATCAAGATGTCAAATTTTGCATCAAACCGTACTCTTTTTGCAATGAAAAGCTCTTTTGGGGGCAACTATTTGACTTCTTGGCGTAACAATATGCGTATATGTATCCTATTGTTCTTGGGGCCAACTGACATTTGCTCTAGAAATTTGCACACTTTTATATAAAACCTAGGAAATCTTCATTTATCTCATATTGCTATATGAGCTGGACTGTTTGAGATCACAACTTTCTTCATTTTTTTCCCATCTCATGAGCATCTTTCGTTCATTTTCAGGAAGAGACATCAAATTGAAGAGGGTGTTTTTCTTTTCAATTTTGTTTCTTTTACCATAATAATTAGCATGAGATGGGAAGAAGAGAAGAGAAAAAAAAAAAAGATGATAGAATTGCCTTAATTTTGAACCAGACTAGATCAGCTGAACAGACTTGTTGGATGTGGAACCGATTGGGGTACCGGTTCTAAGAAAGAAAAAAACCGGTTGACCCATGAATCCAGACGAATTTGTTGAATCGGATTAAAAAGTTGGTTAAACCAATAGTTGAATTGGATTTTATACTCTTTTTCTTAATTTTATAATTTTTTAAAATTATTTATTTAACTTGGACTGAATAATTATTTAATGAGATTAAGAATTGATGGTTTAAACAATTTTAATTTAACTACCTATACGATTCGGAAAACATTGATTTACCATATTTTAGAGACACGGTTGAACTAAACGTATTTAGTAGTGTCTGTATACAGTAGTGGGAGAGTAAGATATGGAAATAGGAAGATTGGAGATTATATAGTATGTTTGTTCATTTGTTTAATTAATTAAACAATTACATAATTAATTTTGTTTTGTTCCATCGCAACCATACTTGACCTCTCCAATTTTATTTTACTTTATATAACTTGGGCTTTTCTAAGGGAAAAAAAATTAAAAAGGAGTTTGAGATTTGTCTCTCTTTTGGAGAAATCCATTAGATTTCTAAAGATTAAACTGAAAAATAGAGTGAATTGAGTTTCTCATATTTAAAATTCATGAAAACATGAAGTGAATGTCTTTTTTTCCCCCTTAAATATTCGCATAATTATTGTAAGGTAAAATTACATCTCAATAATGGCGAACTTCTCTTCTATTTTCTTAAAAACATAATGGAAGGAATTGCTATATTATTCCAATCTAATTTATTTAATCGATTCAACCATTAATTTAATTCTTACATTTAAATGCTTCCAATGAAAAAGAAACACTTTTTGTTTATAGTTTTCAATGAAAATATTTAAATAAAAAAATAATGGACGATAAATAAAGACACGGCTAGATGTTGTTGAAGTGAAATTAACAAAAACGATGGAAGACACTTTTATTTTAAGGAATCACTTATAAAATCTATAAAATGAATGGACGTCTATAACTATTAATTATTACCCCTACTTCGCTGCCACCATACTATGATTTTTAATAAACTTAAAAAATTAGACAATTTTGATTAATAAATCCATTTAATATATAACATATGAGACAATATTTAAAGCTATTTGAATATGATTAATTCTACTTATACTTTCCAACATCTCATAATTATACAACGAAACACAAATACGATAAATAAATACATTTGACATAAAAAATATTCTAATGTATAAGAATTTATATAAAATATAATATACATTGTTGACGAAATTTAACCAAAGGATACGTGTCACAATTTTCTTTTTAAAGTTATTGTAGTTTTAATTTTGTCATTTTTTTGTATTTATGTTATGATCATTTTTATATTCATGTTTTTATATAGATTTGAATGCTCTTTTTAATACATGTCATAATTATGTTATTTTTGTATCATAGCCATGTCTCAAATTTATAAAATAATTTGTGTGAAAAATATATTTTCCTCTATTTAAAATGTTATGAATTATTTTTATAAATTTAATACAATTTTTTTTATTCGTACATGTTATGTCATGTTTTAATTATTTTTTTACGTGATTAGATATTTTTTTTTGAAATAATAACCGGCTACCTTTTATTTAAATAAATAAAAGTCTTTGGCCTGTTGGTATTATGAACCGTCATGACCATTAAAAAAACATAAAGAAAGAAAAGCCAACAGAAAACTCCTAGGGAAACAAAAACAATTAATGCTCCGGAAAAGAAAGTCTAGATTGTTGCTTGTAGCCGATTCTTTTACAGCTGGGCATCATTTCCTCTTAGTCTTTTCATTTTCAACCTATCCCATCTGATTTAGATGATAGCCTCACCATTTTCCTTATTTTGCTATCAGTTCATCTTCACTTATTCCTTCGCTATTTTCAGTCTGGGCTTCTACTCCATCGTCCCTCCGAGTTCATTTGGCGATTATGCTGCTCCTCTCCTCCTAGGTATGTTACTCATTCCCTTTTAAGAGCTTCATCTGCTATTTTGTGGGCCAACATATTGTCGGATCTGTTGATGAAATGAAAACTGATTTCTTGAAAAAATTTCAATTCTTCTTGGATATCTCTGATTCTTGCGCTGATAGCGGATTTGTCCTTCTCTTTTGTTTTGCATTTCTGTATTACTGTGCGTGAATCCCCTTTTATCGTGACTGAGCGTAACCCCATTGAAGTGCCTAATCTGACCGCATAAAGCCCAGCATAGGCTTCTGCTGCAAAAGAGGAAGAAACATTTGAGTTCGAAGCCGACTTTGTATTTATGATTTCTCCCATTCTGTCAATAACCACCAGACCAGCCATCGATTTGGTTTCTCTGCTGTTAAAAGCTGCATCGAAGTAGATTGTCACCCCTGAGGTTGGATCTCGCTGATTTGTGCTTCTACATGCGCTTAAGGTACTCTTCTTTTCCTCTAAACCATTAATCTCAGCCAAGTACCTTCTTATTTTTGATGCTAATTCCCTTGCTGATTCTGATTTTCCTTCGTGTATGAACCTGTTTCTTGACCCCTACATGAGCCAAACTGTACTGCAAAACACCCGACATTGTTTGTAGTTGCTATTCTTGAAGACCCAGGTAATCCAATCCCTGAAATTCTGAATCGTCAAATTGTTAACCCATGGAATTTCTAACAGTTGCCATATCTCAATTGTTGCAGGACAGAGCCGAAACACATGGTCAATATCCTCTTCTTCAGTTCTACATCGAGGGCAAACAGTGTTATCTGCTATTCTTTTTGATCTTAAATTAACTAAGGTAGGTAAATAATTCCACGATGCTCTCCAAATTGTAATCAAGATCTTTGATGGGAGTTGTAGGTTCCATAATTTTTTGTAAAGATTTTTTAGATCAGACTGTATTAATAGGTTACTAGGATCCGAGCTAGCATTTTGTAATAGTTTATAAGCACTTCTGACCGAGAATTTGCCAGAAAGCTCTTCCTTCCATACCTGAAAGTCCTCTCCTGGATTTTCCGCCAGTGGAATTTGCAAAATCTTTTGTGCAGTGTTGGCTGAGAATGTATAGTTCACTAGATCTGTTTTCCACACATTATTAGTAGCATCAATTAAGTCAGAGACTAACTCAATTCCATTATCGTTTCTGTGTCTCCTTCCTTCCGCCACCTGTCCTGGTATCCAATGATCTTCCCAGATTCGAATTCCAGTCCCCCGTCCTACTCTCCAGCCCATTCCACTATGTAGCAGACCTTTGGCAGTCCAGATACTTCTCCATGTAAGTGAAGGTAAGTTTCCTAATTTAGCATTAAAAAAATCTGAACGTGGAAAATATTTAGCTTTAAGAACTCTCACCAATAAAGAATTTGGATGATTAATCAAACGCCAATCCTGCTTAGCAAGCATAGCAATATTAAATTGGCTCATATTTCGAAATCCAAGACCACCACAATCCTTCAATATGCATAACTTTTTCCACGCACACCAGTGGATGCCCTTTTTCCCCTGTCCTTTTTGCCACCAGAATTTGGCCATGATATTTTCGAATTCATCACATAGTGTTTTAGGTAAAAGAAAGCATGCCATTGAGTAAGTTGGAATGGCTTGCAAAATGGACTTGATAAAAACTTCATTCCCTCCTTGCAATAAATGTCTCATACTCCAATGATCAATTTGCTGCTTGATTCGATCTTTCAGCGCTTGGAACGACTCCTTTTTCTTCCTTCCCACCATATTAGGCAACCCTAAGTAACGCTCTGGGTCGGTCGAACATCTTACGCCCAAAATTCTGACCACCAAATTTCTATCAATTTCTGAGGTATTCTTGCTAAAGAACACAGTTGATTTATCAAAATTGACGCATTGCCCTGAACACCTTCTATACTTTCTTAGTATTTCTTTTAGAACATTAGCTCCCCTATCAGATGCTTCACTAAACAAAATACAGTCGTCTGCAAATAATTAGTGTGAAACTTGCGGCCCACTCCTGCTGGCTTTAACCCCTCTTAACAAACCTTCGTTCATTGCAAGACGCATTAGGCTAGATAATCCTTCCCCGCACAAGAGAAATATAAATGGACTAAGCGGATCTCATTGCCGTAAGCCCCTTGTCGGATGAAAAGTCTCTCCTTTGCAGCCGTTTAAAATCACCGAATATGTAACAGAATTTAAGCACTTCATGATGATTTCGACCCAACTAAAAGCAAATCCCATTCGAATTGTAACGGCCCGATTTAGGGGCTAGTCGGAACGGTGATCTCGGAATCACTAAATCGAGGTTAGAGAAAATTATTTTCATGATATGTTATGTGTTATAACATATTTTTAAGGATGCATGAAAATTTTGGTGCCTTAATTTTAGCGATTTCTAGCTTAATTGCGAGAAAGGACTAAATCGCATAAAGTGCGAAAGTTTCATTTTAATTGCTAAAGGTGCCAAGTAGCTATGGATTATTAATTGGAGGTCCTTAAATTGAAATAAGGCCATGAGAGGAGTGATGGCCGGTCATAGGGGGGGCAAAGAAAAGACTTGGTCAATGGTTAGGTGGAAATTGATGACAAAAATTTATTTTTATCATAAAATAAAGAAAAGAAAATATCACCTTTCTCTCCATCTTCTCTCCACCGAAAATACCAGCAAAGAGGGGGTTTTGAAAGCTTGAAATTTTTATCAAGCTTCTCTTCACTCAAGTAAGTGATTTTGATGGCTTTAGTTGTTAATTTTTGTATTTTTGAGACCCCTAAAGCTTAAGCTTTCTAAAGAGGGGACTATTATGCAATATGGTTGAAAGTCTAGGGACTTGCCATGATAGATTTCATGTTGTTTTTTGAGTTTTTATGGAAGAAAATGAATGATAGGATGATGAGAAACAATTTTTGTGAAAGGTGTTGTCAAGAAAACACCTAATTGGGACTAAAATGCAAAAGTGGTAATTTATTCATTTAAGCATGAAATTGATGGAATTGAGTATAGTTGTAAGAGGATTAAATGTTCATCTAGGCTTTTGTAACAAGAAAATGTGATGAAAATTTATTTACGAGCCTAGGGGCAAAATCGTAATTTTGCCAAAGTATAGGGGCAAAATAGTAATTTTGCCTAAAGTGTAGATTATGGTGTATTATGAATTATAAGTGATTAAATCAGTGAATTTCATTATTCTAGATCAAAGAAAACGAGTTTTAGACCTAGAACGGATGAAAAGAGAAATATAGACAAAAAGTCCCATTTTCGGCCCTTTCGACATCGAGGTAAGTTCATGTGCAATTGTTGCAAATATGTACAAGTTAATTTAATATTTCAATGCTGTATGGAATGTAGATTTACTCTATGAATGTATGAAATATCTTTGATGAGATGTCAAGAGAATTGAATTTAAGAGTAATGGAAAATGTATGTAGTATGATATGATAATGGTTAAAGTCTCGAGTAAGACCATATTGGAATATAGCCTCGATATAAGAGTTCGTATAAGACCATGTCAAGGACATGGTATCGATATGTCAATATGTGTAAGACCCCATTGGGGTATGATGTCAAAGAAAACTATGTGTATGAAACTCAAGAGAGATATTTAACAATTTGAATGATTAACGGATGTGTTGAACGTATGTGGTTGTGCCACGAAGAGTACAAGTAAGTGTTAGAACTGAGTGAGATGAATTCAAGATACGATGAACCCCTAGTGGGATATGTGTTATTAATGCACCTTAGTTGTATGAGATAGATTTATTGATGCACTGTGTGAATGCGAACGAGTATCGTAGAAAGTCAAGTAAGAATGATAGTGAGTGAGGATGTTCACGGATGAACATTTTAATTAGAGGAATTGTATGTGGATAAACATTTGTGAATATATAGTAACGGTGAGCTTGTGCAAATGCACCTCATTGATGGTTGTTGATGGGCTGTGTGCGATACCATCAACTATATTATTATCGGTGGGCTGTGTGCGTTACCACCTGATTAATTATTAATTGATGGGCTGTGTGTGATACCATCAACTATATTATTATCGGTGGGCTGTGTGCGTTACCACCTGATTAATTATTAATTGATGGGCTGTGTGCGATACCATTAACTATATTATTATCGGTGGGCTGTGTGCGTTACCACCTGAGTAATTATTAATTGATGGGTTGTGTGCGATACCATCAATTACACTATTATCGGTGGTCTGTGTGCGTTACCACCTGATAAATTAGTAATCGATGGGCTGTGTGCGATACCATCGTTTATAAATGATTGGTGAGCTAAGTGCGATATCACCATTAGTATTAAGTGATTGGTGGGCTGAGTGCGATACCACCCTATAAGAGATTCAATGGTGGGCTAAGTGCGTAGCCACCGAGAGATTGGTAGTATGAGTGGTTTATTGAGAATGCATGCTTGTGATGATCAGTGCAGGATGTATGCTAATTAAACGAGCGAATTGACTTGTGGCATGGTAAGTTAATGAATGCGAGCAGTAAGCCCGAGATATGGTTAGAATGTGGTAAGAGACGAAATGAGTAATCATTATAAATGATTGAATAGGTAACTGTGAGTTCAAGAGTAAAACTCATTCTAATACCTTGTGATTGAGTATAAGTATATGAATATTGGTAGTTGATTCTTAGTTGCATATGAACTTACTAAGCATTATTGCTTACTCCTCTTTCTTTCTCATCTCTTATAGGTTAATTTAGCTAGCTCAGGTTGGAGACCGCCGGAGATGTTTTCACACTATCGAGGAAACACTAGGTATGAGGTATCAAGTCATTATGAGTCATGGCATGTATAGGGCTAGTACATGAGGTTGATTAAGTCATTGTTATTGTGCCAAATGTGTTGGCCAAAATGAGTTATGGGATAATTGTATAATGTCATAGTTGTTGGCTATTATGTTTTATGAAAAGATGTATTATCTATGTGGGATGGCATTTTAACTTGAGTAATTATGAATGTGATGGATGAGTATAAGTTGTGTAAGCTATAGGAGTGCAAAGAGCTTGGCAAACGTCCTTGTTCTGGTCCACACAGGTAGACACACGGGCGTGTGTCTAGGCCGTGTGAGACACACGATCAAGCCATGGGCGTGTGCCCTGGCCGTGCGGAGTCTGCACCATGAAATTAGAATTTGAATGGTCACACGGTTAAAGCACACGGGCATGCTGAGGCCGTGCTGAATAAGTCAGAATACTAAGGTATGGCACACGGTTTAGGCCCACGGCGTGTCAAAATCGTGTGTGATTAGTCGATGTCGACCACGGGTGAAAACGCACGGACGTGTGATAGGGTACACGGCGTGTTCCCAAAATGCATGGGCGTGTACCTTAACCGTGGGCAAATTGGCAGAATTACTGGGTTTTTAGGCACGGTCTGGGGACATGGGCGTGTGTGCCTATGCACGGGCGTGTCTAATCTTGCACGGGCGTGTAAGACCTGTCTGGAAGAGAAAAATTTTAAGGTTGGAAAAAGTTTCGGATTAGTCTCGAGAGCCTTCGTATGTATGAGTGAGGTCTCGTAAGGCGAGGCAGAGGGTATAGAGAGTAATTATGTTGAGCCTATGTGGCGATCAAGTGGTTTGAGTTCGGTAACGCCTCGGGCCCGGTTCCCGGTGTAGAACCCGGGTAAGGGGTGTTACACGAATCATGATGTCTTTAACAAAATTCCACTCAACTCTGTCATAAGCCTTGCTCATATCGAGCTTCACAGCCATAAATCCTTTTCTCCTCACTCTTTTTTGTTTTAACGTGTGAAGAAGTTCATAAGCGAGTATGACATTATCTGAAATCAACCTCCCAGGTACAAAAGCGCTCTGAGCCATATCTATACACTTCTCAATGACCCCTCTTAGCCTGTTTGCTATGGCTTTCGCCATGATTTTATATAAAACATTACAAAGGCTAATTGGTCTGAATTGTTTCATATTAACGGGGTTTGCAACTTTTGAGATAAGAACTATATTTGTAGAATTTACCTACTTGAAGTCTTTTCCTTCATTCAGCGTTTGTAGAAAGAATTTGATTACTGCATCACCAACTATATGCCAGCACTTTTGGTAGAATAATGCCGGTAAACCATCTTCCCTCGGAGCTTTTGTAAGACCCATCTCAAATGTTGCTGCTCTAATCTCTTCCTTTGTGTATGGCGCCGTAAGCTGATGATTGTCTTCCTCTGTTATACATTTCTCGATTCCTGACAACAAATGCTCACTTCTTCCCCTCTCTTCTGATCGAAATAGCTTTTGAAAATAAGATCTCGCAATGTCTTCTATATCCTGTCTAATTTCTGTTTCTCTTCCGTTCTCGTCTTGCATCTTGTGAATCATATTTCTTCTTCGTCGCTGTGTGGCTTGGCAATGAAAGAAAGCAGTATTTCGGTCGCCATATTTTAGCTAGTTTATGCACGCTCTTTGTTCCCAATAACGTTCGTCTTTGTCAATTTCCAGATTCAATTGAATTTTGGTGTCAATCAGCTCAGCAAATTATTACCATCTCTTTCTGCTGCTAGAAAATCTGCTAATCTATCAGTGACAAATGCCTTTCTCTTCTTTCGGTCGTCTTGAATTCAACTAGCCCATCTTCTCAAACCGTTCTTTAACTCTTCTAATTTCTGCATCAAATTACCTGAGGATGATTCCTAAATAATCTTGACTTCCTCATCAAATGATTCCTCCATCGTCCACCAAGCTTCGAATCTGAAAGCTGCCTCCTTTGCCCCTTGTTCTGCCCTTTTCGTGCTGACTAGAATGGGGCAATGATCGGAAAAAGAGTGAGTTAGATGTTGAATGGAAACATCAGGAAACCTTGCCACCCAATCTCCGTTTGCAACTCCCCTGTCAAGCCTCTCATGTATGTTTGTCTCCGGTAAATTTCCTCTTTCCCATGTAAACCACCTTCCAGAAAAACTCATATCCATAAGACCATAATCGGATAGAACCTTTCAAATAGCTCCATTCTTCTTTCGTCTCTAGGAACCCCTCCTTTTTCTCGAACCCGTACATAATTTCGTTGAAATCCCCACACACCAACCATGGAACCCTCTCTTCGTATAAGTTCTTCAAATCACCCATGAGTTATTTCTCTGCGTGTTCATATGGGGATCCATAAAAACCAGTGAACCTCCATTTTCCTCTTAAGTCGTTTTCATCAATCACCACATCAATAAACCTTTTTGAAAACTGTCGAAGCTTAACACTCACCTCTTGCTTCCATGCCAAACATAATCCTCCTCTTGTACCCTCTGGGTCAACATCAATCCCATTAACATATCCACAACTAAAACGAATTCTTTCCATTTTACTTCTGCAAACTTTTGTCTCCATAAAGAAGACCACTTGGGGATTTTGTGCCTTCAGCATATGCCGAAGTCTTTTAACTGATCGTGGACTCCCCAATCCACGAACATTCCAGCTTAACAGTTTCATTGCGTCCGGTTGGCTTGCCTCTTGGCAGCCGCCGATATAAAATGGGTACCTTTCAAATTCCTTATGTTCCTCCCTACCGGGGTGTTCTCCTTCTCTAAAGCTGTCGTCCCCTCCATCTCCCCTCTCGCTCGCTTCTTTCCTTCCTCACCGATCAAGACACCATCCTCCAGGTCGTGCTCCATGTCAGAAAGACTTGGTTCCAAATTTTGATTGACCCCCGTATGAGTTCCCAACATCTTTTGACCATCCAAACTGAACCCCAAAACTGGATCAAAGACCTTTCCATAACTCCCTGTTTTATTATTCCTAGTCCATGCACTGTTTTCGTTTGTAGAAATATCATCGCCGTCAGCTTTCCACTTTCCATCCTCTTCCTCCCTCAGCCATACATTATTCGGTATTATCGCCCTTCGTGGTTGAGCCCGTAGTGATAAATCCCATCCCATTTCATTTACTTCCACTTCTAGCATCATTTTTGCTTCACAAAAGGAGTCGTTGTGTCCCAATCGCCCACAGAAAAAACAAAAAGGGACAATGCTCATAGCGAAACTTAACATATGAGCAATTCCCACAAGACATAATCTGCTTTCCTCCTTTTCAATGGACGTCTTACATCAATCCCGACTCTTATCCGCATGTAATTTCTATTTTCTTTACCTGCATTTGATCCATCATATTCCATAAATTCTCCTATAAAATTACCCAATTGAACTGCCAAGTTTTCCGAAAATAGGCCAATGGGGATTTCATGTATTTGAACCCAAAAAGGTGTCATGAATAAAGGACTTTTTAGCGAATCTTCCCCCCACTTTAGCTTGTGTAAGACTAACAGATGATTATTAAAAGTCCATGGGGATCTTTTCATCACCCTTTCCAAATCCATAATATGATAAAATTGAAACAGAAATCTCTTCTCACCCAGATCCTGAATATTCACCCCTCTTACAGGATGCCACAGATTTTCCATAGTATTTTTCATAGTAGGAAAATGGATAACACTAGCAGTTAAAAAACAACCCACTAACCTGAAAACTTCTTCTTTCCCTTCTTCACTCCGATCAATTTGGATCTGTAAAATTTCATCCTCTTTGTCGATTGATAACCTTGCTAACTCATCTTCCATTTGTTTCAGATGAAGCCTCCAAGTGAAGTTTCCTTATATTCAAAACAAGAGATTCAAGATCTATAGATTCGTCTTCACCACTTTCAGCCAAAATGAATTAAAAAACCAAGAAAAACCTAGAAAAGGAAGCGTGCCAAAATAGCAGACCAGAGACGTGCCAGAGAGGGCAGACCTAGAATCGTTTTTTGTTGATGTGATTTAATACAGAAGCCTTCGTATTACTTTTAATGCTCGATTAGATATTAATTTTAGTTCCATGTAATTTATTATAATAATTTAAATTTATCTTTAAAAAAACTAAATAATTACGCTTTGTAATAGCTTAATATTATAAATATCATAATTATCTTCCTACTTCCCTTTTACGAGACATTCACATTGCTTAGTTGTCATGAAATTGAAGGTTCCAAAATTCAAATTCTGGCTTTTCATTATAGTAGATTAATGATTTTATTATTCCTATAATATGCCTTCCTTATGAGGTCGGAGAAGGCAGATAAAAGGTGGCAGAAGCAGTACATAATAAACAGACACTACACCAAAACAGACTTTTAGCGGCGTTTTTTTGGGCCTTTAGCGGCGTTTTTAAGCGCCACTAATCGTGTTTGCGGCGCTTTCGAAAGCGCCATGAAAACGCCGCGTAAGAAAACGCCGCAAAATTTAGTGGCGTTTTTTGTGAAAAAACGCCGCTATAGGTAGGGGCTTTTAGCGGCGCTTTTAAGACAAACGCCGCTATAGGTAGGGGCTTTTAGCGGCGCTTTTAAGACAATCGCCGCTACAGGTAAGGGCTTTTAGCGGCGCTTTTAAGAGAAACGCCGCTAAAGGTAAGGGCTTTTAGCGACGCTTTTCAGGAAAACGCCGCTAAAGGTAGAGCTTTTAGCGGCGATTTTCAGAAAACGCCGCTAAATGTAGGAGCTTTAGCGCGCTTTTTCTGAAAAGCGCCGCTAAAGGTAGAGACTTTAGCGCGCTTTTGAAAAGCGCTAAAAGGTAGTCTTTTAGCTAGCTTTTAAAAATCGCCGCTAAAGGTAGAGCTTTAGCGCGCTTTTTCAAAAACGCCGCTAAAGTGGGAGCTTTTAGCGGCGCTTTTCCCAAAACGCCACTAAAAGTCATGAAAATTAAAAAAATTAAAATATTATAAAAGGAATAAAATTAAAATATTATAAAAATATTTAAGGAAAAATAATAAAAATTAAACATTTTTCAGCCCATTAACATTTAAACCAAAAAAGGAAATCGATAGCAAACAATATTCAACAAGAATTTTAAAAAAAGAAGCAAGGATGGATATCTTCAACTCTTCATAACACTTTAGCAAATCACTTGAACTCAGATGATCCAACCCCTTTTCATCCTCGTACTCCTCACCATGGATTTCTTCAACTCTTCATATCACTTTTCATTCTCCAAGTATTGAGGATCCTTAATTACATATAGCAAATTATGCAACTTAGAACACGATGTTTCATCTAGAAAAGTATGCAGAACTAACAAGAATCTAGAATTTCGATATGGGCCTTCTAAAATTTACATAAGTTTGAAAGATGCATAAAAAAGTATATTAATAGCAAAGCAGCAGAATAATAATTAGAAGTACTAGTTAATGAATGTCAAATTCAGTACCCATTTCATACGCAAGAAGGGAAGATTATCATAAATTCACACAACAGAGAGATTCTTATGATATCAAGAACATTGAGGTACAACTACACCAAGCTTACTTAAAATCTTAACTTAAAACTACAAGTAGACTAGTAGGCTAAAATGCAAAACAAATGTCTGCCATTTGCCTCTACTCTAACAAGTTCTAAAAACCTACATCAAGAAATCTATAATTTAATGACTCCAATGCTGTGAAAGGGAAAGAAAGATTATATTAAATTGATAACAGAAAGTTCTCATAGTATTTGTTTCAGGCAACCATTTCATGTAAATGACTCCTATACTTAGAAAGTCTTAACCCACATACCAGTGCAAAAAAATAAAAATAAAAAATGTTTACAAACCAAATCAGTAAGCTTGAATAAATTACAACTATGAAACAAATTGCACTTACATTGAAAGAACTGAATTGTTTGGTATTGGCGTGCATGCACAAAAGAAGAGAAAAAGGAATACGTATCAGCATCTTCAATGGAAGTCACCCATAAATAGTGAACTCCTAATAATTTTTATTTAAAACTTACACAAAGGAATTGAAGGCAATCTCCAAAGAAAAAAATCAGTAATGAACAAAATCACAATGTTTCTCTTGACTACATAGTTATATAACCAAAATCCAATAAAAGAGGCGTTATAAGATATCAAGTAATGAAAATGAAGAAAAGGGTAAACAACCTATAGTAAAATATCAAGTAATAAGATCAAATAATTTTTCATTCGAGTATGAGTAGAAAATTCACCTACAAAAGCCATTACATTACCTTTGAAACATAATGGTAAATGATATTCACTATTATTAAAATTAAATAATAGTCAATTATTGAATATTAAATAATAATAACTAAACTAACTCAAATAATAATAAAAATCATATCTTTATTGTTTAATATATCATTGCACACTGGTCCTGTAAGATGTTTAATATATCTCAAATACTTGAAAAAAAAAACTAACACAAACTAGAGAAAAATTGTTTTTGTTCAACTTATGATGCCGTAACAACGAACTTGCCATCTATTTAGGAAATAAATGGTAAAGCCCCAACAAAGAAACATCACAAAAATCAATATGTCTTAGTAAATTACTACAAGAAGCAATCATAAGACAAATTTTGATGGAAAAATTGTAAAAATAACATTAATCAGGGGAAATGCCAGAAAAGAAAAGAAAAGAAAAGAATAATGATGCATGGAGTGGTTAATTATATACTCGATAGAGATTTGATTACCTTGTGATATGTTTCAAAAAACTTGATCACTTCTTCCATGTGATTTAAATAGAAATGCATCTGTTAAATTTTCATTTACATTATTTAAATAGAAATGCATCAGCAAAGGACCTCATTTGAATAAAGTAAAGCCTAAATAATGAACCAAATAAATCCTAATACCAAGAAATCAAAAGATCAACATTAATATAAGGCATGATTTCCTCACAAGTTATGAAATAGTTTCTATTTATGGGTAGCAAAGAAAAGAAACCCAAGTTAACAAAAACCACAACGATTAATAAAACCAATTGTGACTATAGCATATTTAGAGGAAGTGGTGTAAAGACAAAGTTTCAAGCTCATAAAATTGAATGCATGAACCAAATGGATTAAATCCAAATTATATGGCGTACATTCACCCTTTCCTCCCACTCCTGTATCAATTCTTGTGGGAACAATTCACATGCCCCATCCTCCAATAAGGAAAGAGGAAAAACCTTGTTAGCTAAATTACTAATTATAGTTAATTTATAGTTAACTAATAACTAAAACATGTGGAAAAAAATAATACTCTAACCAATTATTGGTATTATATACTAAGAATAAACTATAATGTATTAAAATGAAATTTTTAATCACCAAAAATAAATATTAAAAAAATCGCTTAAAGTATACAAGTACAAAACAATTCAATTTACAACATGTAAACACTTCAATTTGCAACACTTTAACACTTCAATTCAAAGCATTTAAATACTTCAATTTGCAGCACTTTAAACACTTCAATTTGCAGCACTTTAACACTTCAATTCACAGCATTTAAACACTTCAATTTGCAGCACTTTAACACTTCAATTTACAGTATTTAAACACTTCAATTTGCAGCACTTTAACACTTCAATTTACAGCATTTAAACACTTCAATTTACAGCACTTTAACACTTCAATTCACAGCATTTAAACACTTCAATTTGCAGCACTTTAACACTTCAATTCACAGCATTTAAATACTTCAATTTGCAACACTTTAACACATCAATTTACATCATTTGAGCACCTCAATCTACAGAAATTAAACACTTCAATTTACATCAATTAAGCACCTCAATTTACAGCAATTAAACACTTCAATTTACAGCATTTAAACACCTCAACTTACAACACTTTAACATCCCAATTAACACAATTATACACCTCAATTAACACATTTAAACACCTCAATTAACATTGAAATATGAAGTGAATGACTTGCTTTTTGAAGACTAAATCACTTGAAAAATAAACATGAATTAAATTATTATCGCTTTAATTCGTGGTTTATAAGATCAAAAGCATAAAACAAATATGGATGAACGAGGTTCTTATGCATGCAACGATTAATTCCTACAACTTATTTAAGCATCATAGTAACGATTGCTATACTACGATTATAATATATAACTAAGACTTAAAGATAGTAATGAATAGTAAAAAAGGACATAACACTCTTTCAATCCGTTCTAGATTCTAGATGAATTAAAAGATAAACTTTTAATACCCATATATGTTTATATATCATATATTAGATAAATTAAACTAATTCAAATTCAAATGTTTTCAAACTTATGCTCAAAAGTAAAATAAAGAATCAAATAAGCATTAAAATATAAATAAATAAATTACTTATAGCCACTATGCTAAGATGACATAAAAGCGGTGAAAGCAAAATGTACTAGAAGCAAAACAATTTCAATAAACAATGACAAATTAACCTTTGATGGTTTTGACGAAAACCATTGAGTTGTAATTGATGCTTGTCTTGGAGAATTACCAAAGATTGTTCCTCAAACAGTGAATATATATCGGAAAGAAAAAAGAGTAAAATAACCACCAAAGGCTAAGATAAAAAGTCTACATAACAATCCTAAAACATTCAGATATGAGGCAAAAGAAATATCAATTCAAATCAAATCATACTTGGAAAGAAGTCAATTGCCCAATCAGCCTAATGCTTCAATCATCAAAGGCCAAAGGCTTCACATTTCCAAGGATATAGTTGGAGAAAAGAATGTCATATATGAAACAATCTCCAAGACTTCTTCAAAAACCTCTACAAAGAGTACAAAAAGAAAAGGTTCAATAAAATGACCCTATAAAATGATATATACCAAATACCATCTCATAAAAGTCAAATTTGGCATGTATGAAATGCAAGAGCCATCCCATAAACTATTTGATAATGTAGTTTATCAACGATAATGTAGTTTATCAACGGTACATTTCACTATTGAGAAAATAAAACAAATAAAAATAATCATTCGGACAGTTGAGAGAAAGAGACTGTACAGACCTTGTCCATCAGTTGTCAGCATTCTTTGCATGATTGGAAGCAAAGTTGGCTCAACCTGAACCCGAAATCAAGATCTATCTTGACACAAACCCTAGATTATAGTTAAGATATAGAAAACAACCAAAAAAAAAAAAAAAGAAGAGAAAGAGCGAGGGGCTCACCATTGATTCGGAGGCAGAGAGACGAGAAATGAATGTACAAATCTTGCGTTTGTTTGGCGAAAGTAGAGCGAATCGGAGTAGACTGCATTTGGAGGCTGAATGCTTATCACTCTCTCGGGATGTTTGCCCACTGTAACCTAAGCAATAACAAACAAATGCCTAAAAAAATACCCAAAAAGTTTCGAATCTAACAATTCATCCTTCAAATTTTTCAGAGTTTCGAATTAAAAAGTTTCGAATCAAACCACTTAAGAAAAACACAAAGCATTAAAATTGAGAAAGGAGGGAAGAAAGAAAGGGGGGATTACCAGTTGGGAAAGGGGATGAAGACCTAGGCGTAAGGAGATATCTCTGGGAAGAAGAAAAGAAGACTTAGCCAAATTTGAGAAAATTGAGAAAATAAAAACCGCGCGCCGTTTCAATTCAATTTTATTTTTTTCTCATGCGGCGTTTTGAAAAACAAACGCCACTATTAATCCTATTTTGCGGCGTTTTTATCTCTAGCGCCGCTAATACAAAAGTAAACGCGCGTCGTTTTTTAGTTAGCTTTCTGCGCGTTTTTGCTCAAAAACACCGCTAAATACCTTGAATATTAAAATAATATTGTTTAGTAATTTTTTAAATTGAATTGGTATTAAAATAATATTAAATCTTTTCAATAATTTTGAAAAAAGAATATATATTTTAAATTTTTTTGAATAAAATAACTTTTAAATTATTACAATTATAAGGACTTTTTTTTAAAATTAATCTTATTGTTATTATTTTCATAATAAAATTCTTTACATTCTGATTAATTATAATTAATTTACATACATTAATTATAATTAATTTACATACTTTTGACATCTCTATTTATTATAATCATTTTAATTTACTATTTCAAAGAATAAAATATTTTTTATACTACTAATATATTTTACAATTATGTAAGAAATTATTTAATATACAAATTAAAAGAGATTAATTACTCTAAACCCTAAACCCCTATCCTATATCTCATAATCCCTAAATCATACAACATAAACCCCTAACCCCTAACCATTAACCCTTAAACCCATGAAACCCTAAACTTTAACCCACAAACTATACACCATAATCCCTAAACATTTAAAATAGAAACTCCTAAACCTTACGCCCTAAATTATTTATGCTAAACCCTAAACCCTAAACTATAATGATAATTAATTTAATATATTAAAATTAATATATCTATTTTACAATTATGTAATAAATTATTTAATATATAAATTAAAAGAGACTAATTACTCTAAACCTTAAACCTCTATCTTATATCTCATAAACCCTAAATGATCATACAACATAAACCCCTAACCCCTAACCATTAACCCCAACCCATAACCCTTAAACCCATGAAACCCTAAACTTTAAACCATAAACTATACACCATAATCCCTAAACATTTAAAATATAACTCTTAAACCTTACACCTAAATTTTATATGCTAAATCATAAACCCTAAACTATAATGATAATTAATTTAATATATTAAAATTAATATATACTCGAACTTTTAGCGGCGTTTTTCGGAAGAGCCGCTAAAGACCAGACTTTTTAATGCGCGATTTTCCGTGCGCGCGCTAAAGACCAGACTTTTAGCGGCGTTTTCGAAGCGCGCTAAAGACTGAACTTTTTAGCGGCGTTTTTCTAGAAGCGCGCTAAAGACTGAACTTTTAGTGGCGTTTTTCCGGCGCGCTAAAGACCGCACTTTTTAGTGGCGTTTTCCGGCGCGCTAAAGAACAGACTTTTTAGCGCGCTTTCTCGTAAGCGCCACTAAAGATCGGACTTTTAGCGGCGTTTACTAAAAACGCCGCTATTTATCCTTTTGGCGGCGTTTTGAAATAAACGCCGCTATTGCTCATTTTTTAGCGGCGTTTTCTTTCAAACGCCGCTAATGTGTAATATTAGCAGCGTTTTCCTTTAAAACGCCACTAAAAACGCCGCTAAAAGTCTGTTTTGGTGTAGTGAGAACAGAAGTGATAGTATAATGGCAAAAGAATTATAACAAGAAGAAGAAGCCCAAGACGATGAAGAGTTGGAGGCTATATAGCTAAATCGTACATGCATATATATATATATATGAAGGTTGAAAGATGAAGAAGAGTATGAAGTTCAAGGGCACTTGGGCTGGTGTTTGGAGTTCTTGTCTCGATAGCAAGGGCATTCTGACTTGTTCCCATAGGTCCCTGAAGGAACACACTTACATTCTTGGCAGCATATCCCACAATACTTCAAGCACCGATCTTTCATTCCAGCCTTGGCACACCTCTCCCCGCACTTCCCATCACAGTAACCTATTTATTTTTTCACTCACAAAAACCAAAAATCATTTACCACATATTTTGTATTATAATCCCCCAAAAACAAAGATAAATTGTATATATGTTTGGTAGATTTGTTTAAAACGAGAAATATGTCAAATGCATGCATGGGTGAGGAGAAGAGAACGTTACTTGGAGGAGCAGGTGAAGGAGCAGCAGCAGGTGAGGCAAAGGAGAGTTGAATAAATGATGAACTCAAAACTAGGGAAACAAACAACAAAGTAGCGATTATAGACTTCATTTCCTTTTCTTTCTCTTCTTCTTTTGTAGTGTGTGAGGATAATATAAATATATCAAATGTGACTTTCTCTCAAGAAAACAAGCTGTGAGGGATTAGTGAGATGTTGCAATTAAAGGTATTTATAGGGAGGGAAAGGATTGTATGAAACAGTGACGCCACGTCATCTGTATCCCTTTCTAATAGATTTATGCTACATTAGTATTTTTATCCTGAATTTTAGCATTTTTATCCTGAAAAAAATCAAATCCAAATTAAAATCCTAAAATTCAGGATAAAAATGTTGATGTGGCATAAATCTATTTGAAAGGGATACAGATGACGTGGCGCATCACCGTTTCATACAATCCTTTCTCGAGAGAAAGGATTGTATGAAACAATGATGTCGTCACGTCATCATCATCCTTTCTAATAGATTTATGCCACATTAGTATTTTTATCCTGAATTTCAGCATTTTTATCCTGAAAAAAATCAAATCCAAATTAAAATCCTGAAATTCAGGATAAAAATGTTGATGTGGCATAAATCTATTTGAAAGGGATACAGATGACGTGGCGTCACTATTTCATACAATCCTTTCTCTTATAGGGGAGCGGAGGGGGTGAATTTGTGATTTGGGATTGAAAAGGAAATGGCGTGTACAGCTAAGGCGCAGCTTAATTTGCTATGGTACAGACTGTAAGGCTGCCCTTAATATCCTTTTCTGGGAGTGCGGGGACCATCACCATCGCCCCTTTTTCACAAACGTTGTTCAAACTTCAAAAACCTACTATTAATTTGTACTATGAACCAAACAAATTCCACTACCTACCTACTTTCCACTTCCTCTTGCAGCTTTCCAATACATGGTAAAATTGTGGACTGCGATATAATACTTACTACTATTTCTAGCAATATTTGGTGTAGTGTTGTAATTGTTTGTAAATGGTGGCACCCATCTACAATTTAGACTCTGTGAATCCCCATCTCCTCCCCTCCCCAGGTTTGTAAATCAAGAATAAAAAGCAAAAGAACCTGCATAAGTGCACTAATCCAGCACTGAACAATGTGCCAAGCCTAGCTTTGTTCAGCATTATAGGAATAGGATTTTTACCTAAAAGGTATAATAAACGATTTGCTTGACAAACCTTTCACTACTTTTGTAAGAGAGAAAAACAATTTTCTTTTATTATATAATGAAACCCTAATTTTTTTTTAAAAGAAAATTTAAGATATCCACCTAACCCAACATAAATTTTTATGTTATAATGGCCTCCATAGTTGTTGGAATCAAATTAGTCAATTGAATGAGGATTAAGAACCAACCGATGTATCAATTTGAATAAAGAATTAAATCAATTTTTGAGTGAATCATGTAGGATTAATTAATTTTTTTTCTATTTTTAAATAATTTATTTAATTAAAATTAGATGGATATAAAAAAATGTTATTTACTAATAGACACTTATACTAACGATTCAAAAACTATTATTTAATTTTAATAATTCAATTTCAAATTGATAATTTAAGAGAGGTGTATAATTTTGAAAACGTTGATATAAGTGATATTTTTTTATTTGAATGTTTGTCTTTTTTCTAGTATTTGTGGATTCATAACAAGACAGAGTAAATGGCAAGTACATCAATCGTTTTCCAAGTAAGCCATGCATTAAAACCCCATTTAAACTGTTTATGAATTAAATCAAGTCAATATCCCATCCATAATCCATTACGTCTTGTTCTTCGAGGAGTCCAGGCTGTCCGAGTCCATCAACTGGCCCAATTTGCACTAAAATTTTCTTTACAGCATGGGAATAATATTATCATATAATCCATTAAAAAAAAAAAAAGAGTAAAGCCAGAAACATGAAAGATCCCCATAAAATGAAAATTATGATAGTGGAAAACAACCGGCTGTCGAATCCACATCCAATCTTTGTACATTGCCCTCGTTTGGCCAATGGTACATCACCTCAGTCCATACGCAATGAAGCTTATGTCTCCCCGAGAGGGTGAATAAATTCAGTGAGACTATAAATTAATAATGAAAATCCTTTGTCAACAAGTGTTTGACTTATAATTGCACTAGAATAAATTATGCACATTCCTAGTTTTTCTGACCTCCAATCACTAGCTATAACCAGCTGGATCTCAGCATTTAAAGAAATATAATTACTGAAAAGGACCTTAGTTAATACTTAATACATATCTCCATATTAGAGGTGTTCATGGGCCGGGCCGGGCTCAACTAAAAAATTAGGTACATTCATCGGGCTCGGGTCGGGCCGGGCCCAAAAAATGAGCCTAATTTTTTCCCAAGCCCGACCCATATAAAAATACTAAAACCCGGGCCCAGCTCAGCCCGCCCGTATTAAATTTTTATATTATTTTATATAATTTTTAAATATATATAATACTAAAAAAATCAAAATAAATATTTCTCAACAAATTGAAAATAAATTTTAAAAAAATATGTAGACTTAAATAACACTAAGATAGATGTAACTTAACAAGCAAATAACTCTAAAAATAATAATAAAATTAACAAATACCTTTAAAATAATAACAAAATTAACAATAAAATAAGTTTTATACAATATTCAATCAATAATAACAAAATAGTAGCAACATAATAGTAATATGGTAGTAAAATAAAGAGAAAACAACAAGAAAATAACATTCAAAAATAAAAAAATAGTAGATTTTTTTGGTCATTTAATGAATTCGGGCTGGGCCCAGGCCAAAAATACCTTACTCAAGGCCCGGCCCATTTTTAAACGGGCCTTATTTTTTGTCCATGCCCATTTTTCGGGCTTATATTTTTTGCCCATGAACACCTTTACTCCATATCCAACCTTCATTGTTAGGTTGTTAAGGAAATTTATTATTATCAAATTATTATTACCAACTATTCTTTTTTGACTGTCCCCTTTCACCTACTCCCATGTTTATCTCCAGGTACAGATAAAAGGAAAATAAAACTTGGAACGGTGCAAGATTTCGGCTAAATTATCAATAAATGTCGAAAAATTAAAAAATTTACTTGATTAGACCATTTTATGTAAAAATTACGAGAATATGTCGATTTTACAAAAACGCTTTTAGATAGACGTGTTTTCAGGTGAAATACAAAAAAAAAATGCTTTCAGGTGGACGCATTTTTTACTAATCAACTGAAAACGAAAAAGCTTCCAGCTGGAAGCATTTTTAGCGTGTTGCCAGGAGAACGCTTTCAGATGGACGTGTTTTCTAACAAATCAACTGAAAAAGCTTTTAGCTAGAAGCGTTTTCCTTCTATATTTTTTTGGTGTTAGGGTTTTGTATTTTAGGACTTGAGATTAGGGTTTTTGAAGTAGAGTTGTTTAAGGTTTAGGGTTTTTGAAATGTTAAATAATTATTATTGTATTTGAAATTTAAAACATCGTATTTTTATCGAAACTCAGAGTACTCGTTTGGGATGAAATATTAGATTGTAATTTTTTGCACATTTTTAATACTAGTTTGATCCGATATTTTAGTAAATTATTTACCCCAGTGCATTATTATTGACGAGATGAGTTCTGAAAATATATGATGGGTTTTTTATCCCAAGTGGGGGTTGAAATTTGTAGAGAGCTAACGCTTACTTTCAGTACTTTTGCTGACAATACGTCCTGCTTAGAGCGTTATCTTTCTACAAATTTCAACCCCTCACTAGTTGGGGAAAATTTTCAGAATCAACTTAGAGCTCGTCCGTTGATCTATAAATAAAAAATATTTTAGCCTCGATTGGCATAAGCCATTTACGAGCAAATAAGAAGTTGTTAGGGAGATTAAAAGAAGAGAAGTTCATGGAGAAGGTATAAGTTGAAGCAACGGCGCAATTTGCATGAAAGCATTGATTTTTGTTTTTCATATTTAGTTATAGCATTAATTTTTTGCATAATGTTTTTATTTCGAACGTCTATTGATAGATTATTTGGTTGAAAATGAGTGGACGGATTAATGTTATTGTCTATTACGATGGTGAAGTGCGTGACACCGAAAACGAGGCGGTTATTTTATCAAAGAACACAGTGCGACTGCTTTTAACCAAAACATATAATTGTCAGAACTACAGGCAAGAATTAGGCAGAAAATCGTCGAATCCAACCAACTGAGAGTATCATCCCTTAAATATTGATTTTGTGCTTCGAACGACCCCATCAGATATGACGCTTTCGGTATCAAAGGTGAAGGGGTTGGAGGCGATGGTACAAACGCATATGGATAGTGGATCACCGTTTCTTGAGTTATATGCTAAGTTTTCAAGGACAGACTAAGGCCCTCGAACGTCGACATCTGTTCATGTTTGAGATGCCAGAACGGAAGAACATGTCGATAGTTCAACAACACTGTTGTGTGGTGCATTCACCACTTTGTCAGGAACTTCCCATTATGATATCCCAAAATCATCAATGAGAAGACACTCATCTGTCTTGGCTCTAGATTTCAACCGCGGTAAGCAGAACACCGAACATATGGGTTGGGGTGGTAGGACGGAATACATGACCTATGCACGGCACTCAATTAGTGGTATTGATTTGAACTTCGGTTAGTTGATGTTCAATGCTAGGAAGTCTTACAGGGGAATGACATCAACTTCTAGCGGTTGGCTATCGACAAATGATTTTGGACATTTCGGCAACTACACGAGAAAGGATGATATACTCCCTACAATGACCACCAACAATGGGACATCCAGCACAGCAGATGCTGGTGGTTCTGATAATGAAAACAGTCCAATCCGGGAGCTTAGTGTCAGTGGTTTAGAAATTGCATTTTTTTCTGAACCATTGCCGATTCCAACTGAACCAGAATATGGTGAAAGAGGTGAAGATCCCAATGAAGATCCATGGTTTAGGGTATACTCGCCTCCAATCCACATGTATAATGTGGACCTATTGACAAAGGATAGGATGGAGTTTGCATAACTACTACATAGGAGGCTGGGCCACGTGAGTTCTTCGTTGGATTCGAGAGATTTGGAAGTGGAGAAGGAGTTTGCAGAACACTCTATCTGACTCATGCATATTGACGGTAACGTACAGTACCAATGGCATTTTCATGTGGCAGATGTTTAGATTCACAAAGAATTCCTCAAGGATGCATTCTCTAATTGTCAGATCCTCGTATAGTATTCATTCAAACTATATTAAAATAATAATAACTTTAGTTATATATATTACTAAATCTCAAATCGACTACATTAATATTATATGATTCAAATTTAAATAAATACATACATCCGCTTTCGATCGTTGGTCTAACAGAAGCTGTAAATCTCGAAGCTCATTCGGTAATCCATCCCGTGTAACTCGACTCATGGTTCCACCTATTGAAATAACTTGTTAGCATAATAATTTAAATTTTAATTAATTTTATTATGGTAAATATATCATCTAATGAATTTCAAGTTTATTTTACTTTTAATCTGTTAAAGTTTGTTCCTTTTTATGTTTCTTACCTTAGATTTTTCTGTTAAATGCTTTTAGTTTCATGCTATTTAAGTTTTCTTGAATAAAAATCTTAACTTTCATCTTTTTCTTAAAGTTTCCTTCCATGGTTGCTTTGCTTTCCATCGTTATGTTTATTTTCTTGACTTTGAGCATGTGTAACTTAACCTTTAAGGAGGTTAGTTAATGGAGATGTAGGTAAAATAAAATCTTTGGACAAAGGGCTAAATTGTAACAAATTGGACTAGTTTAAATAGAGCTAAGAACTTAGGTAGTGACGCCTTTAAGGGAATATCAAGATAAAGTAAGACCAGAAGCTGTCGAGCACCCATTTGTTAGTCCTGGATTATCAAAAGATAAACCAGACCTAATTCATCTAAGTTGGTAAAATTGAGATCGAAAGCTTAATGGAGCCACTTGGTAATTTACGCAATTTATGTCCCTAGTCTGAGATTCGGTGAACCACATCAAAGTCAACTAACCCCGATTAGTTAGTTGCTAAATAGTTCCTCTAGTTTACATTTCTTGCAATTTAGTCCTTAGAGTAGCATATTTAATTTTCTTGCAAACTCATCTTTTTATGAATTTTCGTACTATAAAATCGTATTAGTAGCCACTTAGACTCTATTGTATATGTTAGTTATTTATTAATCACCTCTTCCTTCGGGTTCGATCCTTGGAATACTTCGATGTTCCATTATAACACCACAAATATTACAACTGACCTGTACGTTTGTAGTAAAATTGGGCTTTAAAAACAATTTCATAAATTTAATGTTGTAATGCGCACACGCGCAACTGGTCAGTTCTCATGCATGAAAATTGTGGGCACATCTGCTCTGCGGACTTGTTACTTACGTGGTCTAACCCTTTATGAATAGTAGGTTTATTTTTTATACTTTTCATGCAACATGCATCAACTTATGCACCCTTTTCTTTTTCTCTCATACTTCTTTCCTTGTGCTAGCTTCTGATCCCAACTCCCGGAGAACCCATTGTTTCCTGGATATTCATAACTTCTCATTTAAGTTATACACAAACATTATGTATCCTTCTCACTCCCTCCTTATTTGGACACATAAGTGTTCCCCCACAAGGTCTGGTTTTTAGCAATCACGGTTTGCATCTATGTTCCATACTGAAGGTGAACAGTTCGTCCTAGATCTTTAATATCAATGTACATATCATTCCACTGATACCTCTTCACTTCAGTTTGGATACGGAGCTTATGCACAAAGGAAAGAGTACTCATACTTTATATATACTAGGTCTTTAAGTCATTTTTATCGTGTTTGACCATGCATGCATCTCACTCTGGAAAAATATTTCTTTAAACATGAACACCAATGATAAGGGACAGTACCACTTACCTTGTTGAGCGATGGAAACTATTAAATGAAATAACACAAACTATAACTTTAGATACGAAGGAACTCACCAGAATACTTTACTTTAGAGATTTATCTACTCTATTGGTTCCTTGCCTTTTATATCGGGGCTTTCTCTCGTGTCTTTAGCTAAACAATGAAATAACTATTTTAATCATCAAGAAATACCAAAATGCTATAATAGCAAGAATCTATAGACATGCAAACATTTTTTTTGGTAGAAGTTTCTCTCATAGCCAGTATTCAAAATATACTACCACCTTTCTTCTGTTAACATCTATCTATCTAGTAAAACTTAAAGAAAGGTTTAAGAATTTACCAGTAGACAACTATCATAAAAGCTCTACTAACCTTTAATAGTTAACAACTTCGTTAGCAAGGAAAAACTCTTCTGATTTCTTCTATGATAACAAGGTCCAATGGAGAAGATGATTCAGAAGTCTTCTCTCCGCTACTACATTATCCTATTTATAGTTAACTCACGGACAAATCCTAATAAGGATTATCTCCAATCATTACTAGTTTTCGCACGCTTCTACTAATTAATCACATTATATGAGGCCATCCAAGTATCCTTATTACCAACAAATTGTCTCCACTAGGACGTTAAATGACTTAAATGTGTCACAAAGCTATTTTACTTAATTTAGCCATTATGGGTGGCGATTTTATTAGCAAAAATGTCCCCTAATAAAGTCCCCGCCCTAATCTCTACCTCGCCATTACTCACCAATATACCCCGCCGTATTGGCGAAGTTCTATGAAGTACTTCGCCATACAATCACCAACCTTCATTGGGCTAAGTCCAGCAACCTAGGTGTCCTTTACTAGCGTAGTTTTCCCAATCTGACCCAGTTCGTCAAATCAGGGTGTTACACTAAAGGTTAAACCTAATCTTGAATCGAGGATTAAGACATTGAAAAAGGAATAAGCAATCGTTTACAACATGCTCAAAGGAAAAGGCAATAGTTGCTTTGGTTGGGATGAGCATATGCAGATGGTTGTTGCTGAAGATGTTTTGTGGAACTCATATATAAGTGTAAGAATTATTTCCTGACATTATTATATTGTTTTGACCAAACTTATATCTAATATGGATTCATTCTTTTTTATAGTCATAAAAAAGCTGGTCAATTCAAACATCGTAGTTTCTCTTATTATGACCAACTTACTTCCATATACGCAAAAGATTGAGCCACTGGGAAAGATGTTCAAACCACTATTGATATTGTTGAAGAAATAGATGTTGAGAATGTAGCTACTGCAAAGAATCCTGAAGAAGGAAGCAATGACCATAGATGTGAAGCTACTGTTTCCTTGGATAAGATGCATATCTTGCCTACACAAGCGCAACTGTCAAAGTTAAACCAAGATGATTCTAGATTTTCAAAGAAGAAAAAAAAGGGATTTCTGATGTAAGTGAACAAATTTCTTCTACTTCACTTATTGGTGCCGCCACATTATTGGGGGAAAACATACGGACTGTTGGCTTTGAATTAAGTAGGAGCATTGCCTCCGAAGTGCTAATTGAAGAGAAGTCAGAAATGCTCATTCAAGAAAATGCCCAAAAATTATATCTAACCTTATGTGAAGTAGAAGGATTAACTAAGGATGAGTGTTTTCTTGCATTGAGCAAAATACCGGACTATCCAACGCAAATGCTCGTTTTCTTAAATCTACCTTCTTCTATGCGATTGGAATATGTGAGAAGATTTATTTGTACCCATTAAAAATCATGGTTATGTTGGTGATGTTTTGGTAACTTTTTGTATATGTAATATTTAGATGGTATAATGACATGATAGAATGCCACAGAATGTAACAACTTTTTGATGTTGTAAAATTTAACATATAAGTTAATGACATATAAGTTAATGACATCACGTAACTTTTTGTTAATGTATGAACATTTTGTTTGGATGTAAAATATAATTCTCAAGTTATTTATTACTTCTAATCTTTTGCTTTTTAGTTTAAAGGATAATTAAATTATTTGTTCTGCTAATAGTATTCTAGAACATTAAATATGCATTGCAGTTTAAAAATAATAAAGTAGATTATATATTATTTTTCTAATATTATTAATTTTTATTTTTATTAATTCATATTTTAATAATAATTATATTAAGAATGTTATTAAATTATATATTTTTATTTTTATTTTTATTAATTCATATGTTAATAATAATCATATTAATAATGTTATTAAATTATATATTTTTATTTTTATTGAATTATATTTAATAATAATCCTATTAAAATTTAATAACAATAACAATAATCATCAACTTATTTTATTTTATTTTTTGCTAAAGGTACTTTAATCATTTTAACTTTTTTTTTCATATACTATTACAACATCTATTCTATTCAACCAAACACAAGAATACTATTACAGTTTTATTCCATTCCATTCAACCAAACAATTAAATTATTGATTACAGTTCTATTCCGCTACACCCATATTCCATTCCAGTAAACCAAACGTGATGTAACTGTGTAAACCCCTCTACTTTGAGCTCTGCAAGCCTCTCTTTGAGTTACTTGGAGAATCAGTAGTCTGCCATTGTAGTTCCTTATTCTCATGTCTGCTCATGCTGCTTCAAAGTTGCATTGAGTTACTTTTGTTTGTTTGTTTAAGGGAACTTGATGTTTAATGAATGAAGTGGTTTTAAGTTCTGCAGCCATGTAATCACAAGTTGTAAAATATCAATTGGTTCTTTTAGTTGACAGGTTGATTCATCTAAAATAGTAATATTTGAATTTAATGTAAGTAATAAATAAACTTGTAAACGAATTTAATTTTAAAAATATAATAGGCAAGTCAAATGTTTACCAAAGCCACTATCTAACAATCTCCAATGTTGTCTTATTTTAATTAATATATATATTCCTGATACATAGTTGCTTCATAGCTTCAGTCATTAGCCAAACCAATTTGAGAACATATGTGCGTTTCATCAATTGTAATTACAATCTACATGATATTATGTTTATTTAACAATCTGGTATATGCTTCTAACAATGTGATTTTATTATATTTTATTTTATTGGAATTTTAATGTGAAATATGTACCCTAATTAATTTTCAATTTTTATTAAACTTGATTAATTTTCAACTTTGTTATAAAAAAATTGGCTTAACCTATAAAATTTTGTTTTCATTTTGATTTTTCAGGTTGGTACATCTTGTTATTTTCTCTTTATATATGTTTTCCTTTTTACGTTAGATAATTTTCTTTCCTTCTTTCTCTTTTTTTTGGGTTTTTATTTTACATGGGCAAACATTTTAGGTTTGATGATTTTGATTAAAGTTTTCAAAACTAGACCAATAATTAAATTAGTTAGGCCATCAATTTTAATTTAATTAGTTCGTTTGGTTTGATCAGATAAATTATTAAAATTCATAAAAATAAAAAATAAAATATTTAAAAAAATAGAGAAAATCAATTCAACGGGTCTATATTAGTTCAAGGGCCAATTGGTTCAACCCTTATCTTCATATCGGTATTTCAACCGGTTCTAGGTCTAATGGCCTATTCGATTTTGAAAACACTAGTTTCGATTGATGAAAGAACTTTTTTTATTCTGTCAAGTTGAACAAGAAAGCGATGAAGTTCGAAAATAGAATTAGTCTCCAGCTCGACCTCAGGAGAGCGAATTTCGAGTATTGTCACCATTGCCAAACATTACAAATGAAGAAAAAAAAAGGAATCAAATAAATATAGAGAAATAATGAAAAAACTAAAATAAAAGAATTTAAAAACTGATTTTTAAAGTTTATATGATGTGGTAGTTTGTTATTGGCTAGAATTCTTTTTTACGGATATAACATTTTGGCGTAAAATAGGTAACGTAAGAATAATGTAAGTATCACTTGCCACAAAAAAAATTAGGTACCAATTTATGTAAAAGAGTATAGTTTAGGTACTAATTTGTGACTTAAGTTTTAGGTTAACATATTTTTAGAATAATAAATAATAAACTTAAGACCCAACTTAAGTGGTTGTGTTTGATAAACTAAAAATTTAAATGCTGGAAAAGTAAGTATTGAATTTTTACGGCTAAATTTTATAAGTGTTGAATTTATATTAGAAATTTATTTGGTAAATTAGTAAATATAAGTACCGAATATAATTATATTGTTTACTAAAAGTAAATATTGATTTTTAAAAGATCGTTTATTTTTACATTTAATCTTATTAATATAATATTTTAGATACTTTCAGATGAAAATTAAATATTGTAATTTGAATATCTAATTTTTTTTAACAAAAAGGATAATTTATTTTAATTTTTAATAAAATAAAATCAAATTAATATTTTCACCTACTTATCAAATCAAAATTTTCACCTACTAATTTGTGACTTAAGTTCTAGGTTAACATATTTTCAGAATAATAAATAATAAACTTAAGACCCAACTTAAGTCGTATAAAACTAGGGGTATGTTTGATAAACTAAAAATTTAAATGCTGAAAAAGTAAGTATTTGTTATAAAATAAAGAGAGATTGAGAGAATAAAGAACAAAGAAAATATGAAAGCAATAGAGAATGTAATTTATTGATCAAAAGCGGTGGTTACAATGTTTCATCAAAGTCTCTATTTATAGGCATAAGAAGTATAAAATAAGTAGAGATCTAATTCTAATAACTATTAGAATTTAAAGTATACCAAAACTTTATCTTGATCATGATGGACATCCACTTAATAAGATATTCATAACACTCCCCATTGGATGTCCATTGATAGATAATGTGCCTCGTTAAAACCTTATTAGGAAAAACCCTATGGGATAAAAACCTAATGAAGGAAAAAGAGTACACAATCTATAATACGTATAATACGCTGCCTCATTAAAAACCTTACCAGGAAAACCCAATGGGACAAAACCTCGATTAAGGGAAAAAGAGTGCAACGCGTATTTACTCCCCCTCATGAAAACATCACATATTTTCTCATATTGTATGCATTCAATCTTGAATACTAGTTTTTCAAATGACTATTTAAATGTATTTGCTAACCATTTATATCACCATTCTTTTAAAAGTCATGAGTGAAGAAAATTTGGGGAAATATATTTTGATCTCTTCAGGAGATTCAACAATAATCATAACAAACTTTAATCATGATTCTTTTATAAAAACACAAATAGGTATTTTGGATCATTTTATAATCCTCCTTCAACTACTCAAATTTACCACATATGTTCAAATTATTTCAATTCATATAAATGTGTAACACCCCAAACTCGGCCTAAACGTTATGGCCGAATCTGACGATGTCACATGGAATGGAATTTGAAAGCGAATTTAACAAGTTAAAACCGCTTCCGTTTTTTATCTTCTATTAATCTCTCGTTGGTTTCAAAATCATTTTTTCGTTAATTTGATTCGTTTAAAAACATATTCTAAGGCGGAAGCTTTTAAAACTGTGATATTTAAAGAAAAATCGTTCATGTTTAGAAAAATGTTGTTTTTCAATTAAACCGAGTTTTACAATTTAGAAGTCCATGCAAATAGTAAAAATCCAAATTAAGGAAAACAGTCCAAAAGTTCCAAATTACAACCGAAATACCCCCAAAAGAAAAGGAAATAAAACCGTAAATGAATTTAAACCGTTCAGTAGACATGTGGTCACCGCAGAGTCCTCCGCTACACTGATCCGTCTAAGTCCGGGATTACCATGCATGATAAAATGTAGAAGGGGTGAGTTTACGTAAACTCGATGTGTAATCCCCACTAAGACATGCATACAACCAAAAACAACGATTATCAATCAATGCGATGCAGGCCTAGGCCCATTTCGTCGATTCAAGAGTGATTCGTGCCTTAGCCCATTTCATTTCGCCAAGATCGATATGCATTAGGGCCTAAGCCCATCACAATGAATAATGATCGATACATATTAGTCGATAAGCAGTCCTACCCAACCGCCTCTCTACACACCATCCTGTCCCATCCCTACACTCCATGTGGGGTTTAAAACATCTGCCCATCCCTACACTCCAAGTAGTACCGAATGCGGCACATAATCAGAAAATTGCAGCTGAGCTACCAGGTAATAGGCTTAAGAGCCTTTCAGTACACTTCCTCCAAATATCATAATCCCAACCCAATGCAATGCAACATACAGTATATGACATGCTAATACATGAAAATCAGTTATACATACAGTTCAGTATTCATTCATATAATCATCATGCTCAGTACATACATCATACATACAATTCACGCATTTAAGGGTCTAAGTAGTGCTTACCGACCCTACAGTAAGTTCACAGTCGACTTAGGCAACCCGTGCAACCTTAGAACACATTTCAGTTAAATGGGCTCACACGCCCATGTGGCCCATACGGTCCAATTTGGCCTTGGCCGTGTGGACCACACGGCCTGGGCCAGAATCCCACACGTCCGTGTGGACTACCCGTGTGGACCCACACACTCGTGTGGCCCACACGGCCCAAATCAGTCTAGCCCGTGTGTCGCACACGGCCTACCTGGCCATCACACAGCCGTGTCTTACGCGCACGGCCTGGCCTCGTCGATCACACGCCCGTGTGGTGTCGACAGTGAGGTTTTCGGCTTTCGCTGAAACCCCGTTTCTTGCATTTTTAGGTACACACCTGGTATTGATTTGGTGCAAAACCACTCCCAAACTTTCAAAAACCTTAAAGTCGATATAACAACACCCATTTCAGTAACACCTTCGAAAACTTAACGGATAAAATTCTACGAACAGAACTTACTACATCCAACAATGTATTCACATACTTACCGGTAACGAAACGGAACCCTTAACGCTTGAATCGCTACAGGGGCCCAGCAGAATCTCGACCTTCGCCTAAACGAAAGAACCAAAACAACCCCCTTTTTAGGATACTAATCACAAAACAATAAAGTAACAACAAAACGATTACTTACCAAACAAGTGCAATCAAAGCGTTGAACAAAACGAAGGAAATTTTGAAAAACCAAAAAGAGGGGAAAAATCAGCAGAGGAGAAGGGAAACAGACTTCAACAGCTTGAAAGATTTTTGGGGAAATTAGGAAAAATCAAAATAAAATTAAAATTAAAATAATCATTATTTTCCCAAATCCCTCAAATTACTCCCACTAACCCCTCAACCTCAACTACTACTGAATTTTAACTCCACTGAAACTCTACCAGTTAATCCAGCAAAATAAATACCCACGCTAACGTAGGGATTCGAACACAAGACCTCAACACACCAATACCCTTTCCACTTGCACCAGCAGCTCATTCTGATATGGTTTTACAAATAATTTAATATAAGCCCACTGAGCAAGGACAGGGCTTAATTCCAAAAATAACAAAATTTGCCAAAGCTCAGGCTTGAACTTGGGACCTCTCACACACACCCAGAACACTTAGCCACTGAAGCAGATACACAGTTGTGTCACATTTTAACAAAAAAAAATAAGAATTTTGGGGCATTACAACTCTATCCCCTAAAAGAAAATTTCGGCCTCGAAATTTACCTGATCAGAACAGATGAGGATACTGCTGTCGCATCGAGTCCTCAGGTTCCCAAATAGTCTCATCAGTGTTATGATCCAGCCACAACACCTTCACTAATGGAATAGACTTCTTCCGAAGAACCTTTACATCGCGATCCAAAATCTGAACCGGTTCCTCCTCGAAAGTCAAATCCGGCCTAACCTCAATCTTCTCAACAGGGACAATATGAGTAGGATCAGAGCGGTAATGCCTCAACATTGAGACGTGGAATATGTCATGGATTCGGTCTAGCTCTGGAGGTAACTCCAACTGATATGTGATCGGTCCCACTCGCTTCAGAATTCGGTAATGTAACACCCCTTACCCGAGACCGTTGCCGGAGTCGAGTATGAGGCATTACTAGACTTGACTACTAATTCGGGGCATAAAAAAATTGAAACTGTCCAACTGCATCATGTTGACTAAATTGACCATAATTCGAGTTACAAAACTCAAAATTTAGATCCGTAAATTTCCCTTGGAACTAGACTCATGTACCTTCTTACCATAATTTTTCCAGAATTTTTCATATGGCCAATTAGTACATTTTATTCATTAAAGTTTCCCTTGTTTCACTGTTTGATGGTTCTGACCTATATTTACAAAAACTCAGTTATCTCATTGTACAGAATTCCAATAATGTTCTTGTTTATTCCAATAACAAATAGACTCATTAAGGATTCTAAGCATATAAACTATGCTCCATTATTATTTTTGTACAATTTATAACATTTTTTTCCAAAACAGAACAATGAATCACGAAGTCATTCAGAACCAGTATCACTAAAATTTAAATATCTCATAATATAAAATTTCTTTGCCTACTCTGTTTCTTTCTTATAAAAATAGACACAATAAGCTTTAATTCTATATCTTATTCACTCTCTAATTCCATTTCTCCTATTTTTGGTGATTTTTCAAAATCACATTACTGCTGTAAACCAAAAACTATTTCATTGTAAAGTATGGTTAACTAGTTTATAACATCCTTACTCCATTTCATTTAAACTCCATACATTAACCATACTTATACACAAAAGTATAGCCATTTTCGCATGGCTTTATACGTATACACACCATTCAAAAATAAGCCGAAAGAGACATAGTCTATACATGCCATAAGATTCAAAAGAGTTACATCTCATAAGATACCAAAGCTTAGTGATAGTGCGATTGACTATGATGTGGATCCCCGAGCTCAAGCCTCGACTTCAAAAATCTATAAAACAATGAAATAAACACACCAAGTAAGCTAATATAGCTTAGTAAGTTTTAAGCAATTTACACTCATATAGATATAAATTTATTCAAGATTTCAAAACCTAACTTATTGATAATATCCATACCGAATATCCCCAAACAATTAAAAGTTGAACTCATAACCACATCACATGCTTATACTAACTTCCGTATACCATCATCACATAATAATTAACTAGCATACATGTCATATACTTACCAAATCCTCTACTTACATTTCAAGCCACCAAAAAAAAATCTCAAGTTAATATGTATAATACATACCTCTAGTTTACTTTCCTCTACTAACTTAACCGTTTGTGCATGACCTGTGATAATATACTCGTACATGTCCGCATACTTAATATCGTTAACAATAGAAATCTTTTAATGAATCTCATACTTACACACTTGTAAATAAGATTTAGTAACGTATCGTACACTTAGTGCCGTTACTTAACATATCTCGTAACGTATCGCTCACATAGAGCCGTTACTTAACATATCTCCTAACGTATCGCTCACATAGAGCCGTTACTTAACATTTCTCGTAACGTATCGCTCACATAGAGCTGTTACTTAACATTTCTCGTAACGTATTGCTCACATAGAGCCGTTACTTAACATTTCTCGTAACGTATCGCTCACATAGAGCCGTTACTTAACATTTTCCGCACACATAATGCCATATTTAAATCAATTTATCATCTCATTCATATAGATATAACTATCACATTTTTAAAGGAGATATACAACATTCATGGATATAGATATTCGAATTCCACTATCCCTCCTTCAAAGTGTTACCCTATTCGGCAATAGAAAACATCATATATATACTCATCAAATTTAATACCATAATCATACATGGTCAATCCAAAATTTTGCCCTATCTCAATCAATGCTTTATCATTAAACTCAATTTATTCAAGCTTATATATATATATATATAAATATACTAAGCTTATATTCGACCAACACATGTATTTCTATTTTATTCATATCACATTCAGCAATTCATGAATTAAAATACCTACCTTTACTTAACTATTTCACCTCTGTATTATCAAATTTCAGTTTAACCCAATTGCTTAAAAACTTACCTCGAAAGTCGACAATTTAAGCTTCCCGGCTACTCGTTCAATTTAGCTTTTCCCCGATCCACTCCGGTTTCTTTTTGTTCTCGGTCTAAAACAATTCCAATTAAGCTCATTTAATTTTATTTCCATTCAATTTAATCCATAATTACTTTATTGCGCAATTTACTATTGTACCCCCAAACATTTATAATGTTTACAACTTAGTCCTTGAAGCTAAAAATACAAAATAGCATGAATTTGACTACACCAATTAAGAGCCGAATACTCTTGATCTCTCTACCAGCCCCTTTCTTCAATTTATTTTGCTATTAAACCCTTTCGAAAATTTTCTTTTACAAGTTCATCCCCATACCAAGAATCCATCTAAAGTTTTAAAGAAAGCCTTATTAATCTAGCTTAATAATAACATATACTACCATTAATCACACAACTACCCAATTTTCCATTCATGGTAACTTTCGAAATATTCAACCAAAACAAAAATTTAAATATGGGCTAGTTAATGTACATGAAAATAACCTCAAAAATGTTAAAATAAATAAAAACTAAGTCTAATTTCTAACCTTATGTGAACATGCAGGAGCCGAAAATGAAGAAAGCTCAAGTTCTTCTTCTTCTTTCTTGTTTCGTGAAAATGAGAAATAAAATGGGAAAAAGAAACATGTTTTCTCTTTTAATAATATTAGTATATTAGATGACATTCGACTATCTTGTAATAATAATATATAAAATGTATTTTAATAATAGCCTATAGTCATTGCCGTCCACTACTCTCAAAAATAAAGGCTAAATTGCAACTTAAGTTTCATGCAATAAGAAAACCACTCAATTTGGTCACTTAATCGCACAATAACTATTTTTTTTTCACACTTACTCAATTTAGTCATTTCACTTAAATTAATCACCCAAACATGCAAATTAATCAACGATATTTTAACACATACTTAACCACATAACATAGATATCAAAATAATAATAAATAAATAATATTTTCTATCCCAGATTCGTGGTCCCGAAACCACCATTCCAATTAGGGTCGTAATTGGGCTGTTACAGGTAAAGCCCAATAAACCTAGGGCTCAACTTGCCCTTGCGACCGAACCTCAGAATCTTCTTCCATGGTGAGACCTTAAGAAACACGAAGTCCCCCACAGAATATTCAATCTCACGTCTCCTTAGATCGGCATAAGACTTCTGTCTATCAGAAGCTGCCTTCAAACGATCCTGAATCAGCCGTACCTTATCCTCAATCTCAGAAATCAGCTCAGGACCCAATACTCGACGCTCGCCCAACTCAGTCCAACACAAGGAAGTACGACACTTACGACCATACAGAGCCTCGTAAGGTGCCATTTGAATACTCGACTGAAAGCTGTTATTATAGGCGAACTCGGCTAACGGCAGATAATCCTCTCAACTGCCTTGAAAATTGATAACACAACTCCTCAACATATCCTCCAGCATCTAAATCACCCTCTCAGATTGACCATTGGTCTGAGGATGGAACGCAGTACTGAAGTCCAATCTCGAACCCAGAGCCTCATGTAACTTTTTCCAGAACTGAGACATGAAGGAAGGATCTCTGTCAGAAATAATCGACACTGAAACCTCATGCAGTCTCACTATCTCAAAAACGTAGAGCTTCGCCAATTTCTAAAGAGAATAGTCGGTCCTAACCGGGATGAAGTGTGCAAACTTGGTCAATCGATCCACGATTACCCAGACAGAATCCTTCTAAGTGGGTGTCAAGGGCAACCCACTAACGAAGTCCATCGTTACTCGCTCCCACTTCCATAGTGGAATTTTAACCGACTGTAGCAAACCCGAAGGTAACTGATGCTCAGCCTTAACCTGCTGGCATGTCAGACATCGTGCCACAAAATCAGTAACCTTCCGTTTCAATCCCGCCCACCAATACAGTTCCTGAAGATCTTGGTACATCTTATTCCCACCGGGATGTATAGCATAAGGGCTACTATGCGCCTCTCTCAGAATAGACTACCTCAGATCAGTATCATTCGGTACACAAATCGACCACGAAACAGAGTACCCCATCATTATTCAAATTGAAGTCCGTAGTGCGCCACTCTCAACTTTGTGGAACCGAAGACCAACAATTCATCCTCTAACTGCCTAACTCGAATCTGTTCTATCCAAGTCAGTTTAACATGCAGCTCAGCCAACAAACTTTCGTCGTCGAACAAACTAAGTCGAGTAAACATCACTCTCAGATCAGTCATCGCCCTACGGCTTAACGCATCAGCCACCACATTGGCCTTGTCAGGATGGTACTCAATAGTACAGTCATAGTCCTTAAGCAGCTCAATCCATCTAGGCTGCCTAAGATTCATCTCCTTCTGAGTCATGAGGTACTTGAGGCTTTTGTGATCAGTGTAGATAATACACCTCTCACTGTACATATAGTGCATCTAGATTTTTAAAGCAAAGACTACAGCGGCCAGTTCCAAATCATGGGTTGGATAGTTTGCCTCATGCGTCTTGAGCTGACGAGACGCATATGCCACAACCATACCATCCTGCATCAGAACACAACCCAAACCCACATGCGAAGCGTCGCTATACACTACAAACTCTTTTCCAGACTCAGGCTGTATCAGAATAGGAGCCTGTGTCAGAACAGTTTTGAGCTTCTCAAAGCTCGATTACTGCACATCAGTCTAGACAAATGGTACACCCTTACGTAGTAGCTTAGTTAAGGGCACTGCAATCAGAGAGAAACCTTCCACAAACCGCCGATAATAACCCGCCAGACCCAGAAAACTGCAGATCTCAGACACATTCTTAGGCTGTTTCTAATCCAGTACAGCCTCAATCTTTCTCGGATCGACTCGGATCCCCTCAGCAGACACTACGTGTCCTAGAAATGTTACCTCTCGTAACCAAAATTCGCACTTGTTAAATTTAGCATAGAGCTATTTTTTCCTCAAAATCTGGAGAACCACTCTAAGGTGCTCGTCATGCTCATCCTCAGTCTTAGAATAAACCAATATGTCGTCGATGAAGACCACGACAAACTGATCTAAGTAGGGCTGAAACACTCGGTTCATCAGATCCATAAATACGGCCGGTGCATTTGTCAACCCGAAAGGCATAACTAGGAACTCGAAATGCCCATAACGAGTCCTAAAAGTAGTCTTGTGAATATCCACATCCTTAACTCTGAGCTGATGGTACCCAGAATGAAGATCTATCTTAGAAAATATCGAAGCCCCTCGAAATTGATAAAATTAGTCGTCGATCCTCGGAAGTGGATACTTGTTCTTGATAGTTAGCTTGTTCAGCTGCTGATAATCTATACACATCCTCATGGTCTCATCCTTCTTCTTAACAAACAGTACCGGTGCTCCCCATGGAGACACATTAGGACGAATGAAGCTACGGTCCAATAACTCCTACAGTTGAGCCTTAAGCTTTGTAAGCTCCTTCGGTGCCATTCGATAGGGAGTGATAAACACCGGAGCTGTACCAGGAAGAAGCTCAATCCCAAATTTCACTTTCCGATTTGGAGGTAAACCCGGTAGCTCCTCAGGAAAGATGCCCGAAAAATCTCTTACAGTTCTAATGTCCTTTATAGTAGAGTCCACAGAATCAGAAACACTAACATAGGCCAAGAACGCCTCACATCCCTTACGAACCAGTTTCTCAGCCACCAGTGCAGAGATCACATTAGCCAAATAATTTTGGCGTTCTCCAATCATAACTATCTCATTATCCTCTTCAGTTCTCAAGATGACCCTCTTAGTCGCACAGTCCAAACTGACACGGTGCTTGACCAACCAGTCCATACCCAGAATCAAGTCGAACTCCCCAAACGGAAGCTTCATCAGATTAGCCAAAAATATCGACCCTTGAACCTCTAGCAGAACATCTCTATACAGTTTGCTAACCCGAACCGATTACCCCAGTAGACTCAGTACAGTCACATCACTAGAAGTACTCTCAACCAATATCCCCAAGTTTCCAGACACAATGCTAGCTACATAGGAATGTGTGGAACCTATGTCTATCAAAGCAAGATAAGGTACATCATAAATTAAGAACGTATCACTAATGATGTCTGGAGCATCTCTGTCCTCTCGGTGACGAGCAGCATAAACAAGAGCAGGCTGCCTCGCCTCAATCTGTCCAGCACCTCTGCCTGGTGTCCTCTATCCACGGCCCATACTGTTACCACCCCTAGCTTGACCACGGCCCCTCGGTGGCTGCTGAACTACCCTATGTGGCTGTGCAGTACCAGAACCCGGAGCTTGCATCTGATCGGCCCTCAGCGGACACTCTCGAATGCGGTGCTCTAATGACCCACACCTCAAACACGACTCAGTTTTCCTCCAACACTCGTCTTGATGGCGTCTACCACAATCTCCACACAGCTGCAATCCGACAGGAGCAACAGGGGCCTCAGCTCTAACCGGCCTATCAGTCCTGGCCTTTTTCCTAAGCCTCTGTACCGAACTCGAGGGCTCCGAATCCCTTTTGTTATTACCACTCTCACGATCTCTATTTTGGCGCTCAGCACGCTTAACCTCTTCGGTGATCTTTTCCTTCTCTACCAGAACAGAGAACTCTCACTCCTTCTGCGGAGCTATCAGTACCCTCAGATTATCCCTAAGGCCATCCTCGAATTGGACACATCTCTCATACTCATTCGCCACCATGCCTCGAGCATAGCGGCTCAGCCTCAAGAATTTGGCCTCATGCTCGGCCACAGATCGGTCACCTTGCGTGAGGTTCAGGAACTCACGTCTCCTAGCATCAACATAACTGGCTCCCACATATTTACTCTGGAACAAAGTCTTAAAGAACTCCCAAGTCAGACGGTTAGGCTGAGTACCCTTCTTAACAGTCAACCACCACTGATATATCTCATCGCGGATCAAGAAGACCGCACCCTTCAAAATCTGCTCGGGAGTGCAGTCCAGATCATCTATAATCCTCTCCGTAGCCTTCATCTAATATTCAGCCACGTTAGGGGCGACTCCAGTGACACCCTAAAAAGTTTAGCTCCATTGGACGGGAGTCGTTTCAGAACCAAACCCTCGGCCCCCGTGATCCAAAGTGTTGGGCCCAGGCCGACCCTCTCTAATATCCTCGGCATGGCTTGAGAGCGGTCGTTGTCCCCATCGATCGACTCAAACCCGATCTCCTGATGGCAGGTGACACAGGTATCTCACTCGTGTCCAGATTCGACATGCTGCCCAGAGAAGAGGACTCAGCTCAAGCCCCCCTACGGCCTCTACCTCGGCCACAAGTATCACATCTACGGATACCGCGTGCACTCATGTATATTTGGATTTGTCTGTATTACGAATTTTATGAATCAGTTATAGTTTCAGTATTTATAAACAGATGTTTTATGTAAGCAGTATCATATATTCGAAGTTTGTTTTTTTCCCAAATACAGTCTTTATCAGTTTTAGTTTCACTACAGTTTCAGTATACACTAACTAGAGTGTTTCAGAATAGACTATCTATCATAACAGTTTATCAGAATACTTACAGGATCGGTGCTGGAGACTTGGTGTACCATATTCTCAGTCAAATCATTTGAAAACCAATTCTTTAAAAACCAAGTTTTAAAACCCAAAATCCATAGCCGAGTTTTGCAATCTGGCTCTGATACTACTAAACGTAACACCCTAAACCCGGCCTAGACATTATGGCTGAATTTGACGATGTCACATGGAATGAAATTTGAAAGCGAATTTAACAAGTTAAAATTGTTTTCGTTTATTATCTTCTATTAATCTCTCGTTGGTTTCAAAATCATTTTCCCGTTAATTTAATTCATTTAAAAACATATTCTAGGGCGGAAGCTTTTAAAACCGTGGTATTTAAAGAAAATCGTTCGCGTTTAGAAAAACGTTATTTTTCAATTAAACCGAGTTTTGCAATTTAAAAGTCCATGCAAACAGTAAAAATCTAAATTAAGGCAAACAGTCCAAAAGTTCCAAATTACAATCAAAATACCCCCCAAAAGAATAAGAAATAAAATCGTAAATGAATTTAAACCGTTCAGTAGACATGTGGTCACCGTAAAGTCCTCCGCCGCATCGATCCGTTTAAGTCTAGGGATTACCTGTACAGATAAAACAAAAAGGGGTGAGTTTACGTAAACTCAGTGTGTAACCCTCACGGAAGACATGCATACATACAATCAAACAACGATTATCAACAAATGCGATGCAGGCCTAAGCCCATTTCGATTTTAGTAGTAGTTCGAGCCTTAGCCCATTTGGTTTCGATGATCGATATGCATTAGGGCCTAAGCCCATCACGATGAATGATGATCGGATATACATTAGTCGATAATGAGTCCTACCCAACCAGCCTCTACACACCATCTCCGACCATCCCTACACTCCATGTGGGGTTTAAAACACACACCCATCCCTACACTCCAAGTAGTACCGAATGCGACACATAATTAGTAAATTGCAGCTGAGCTGCCAGATAATAGGCTTAAGAGCCTTTCAGTACACTTCCTCCAAATATCAGCATCCCAACCCAATGCAATGCAACATACAGTATATGACATTCTAATACATAAATATCAGTTATACATACAGTTCAGTATTTATGCATATAATCATCATGCTCAATACATACATCATACATACAATTCATGCATTTAAGGGTCTAAGTAGTGCTTACCGACCCTACAGTAGGTTCATAGTTGACTTGGACGACCCATGCAACCTTGGAACACATTTCAGTTAAATGGGCTCACACGCCCATGTGGCCTGCTCGTGTGGCCCATATGATCTCGTGTGGCCCACACGGTCAATATCAGTCTAACCCGTGTATCGCACACGGCCTACCTGGCCATCACACGGTCGTGTCTTGCGCGCACGGCCTGACCTCGTCGATCACACGCCCATGTTATGGCACAGGACCTACCACACGGGCGACCACACGCCCGTGTGGCGTCGACAGTGAGGTTTTCAGCTTTTGTTGAAACCCCGTTTTCTACGTTTTCGGGTACACACCTGGTATCGATTTGGTGCAAAACCACTCCCAAGCCTTCCAAAACCTAAAAGTCGATATAACAACATCCATTTCAGTAACACCTTCGAAAACTTAACGGAGAAAATTCTACGAACGGAACTTACTACATCCAATAATGTATTTGTATACTTACCGGTAATGAAACGGAACCCTTAACGTCTGAATCGCTACAGGGGCCAAGCAGAATCTCGACCTTCGCCGAAATGCAAGAACAAAAACAAACCCTCTGTTAGGATACTAATCACAAAACAATAAAGTAGCAAAAAAAATGATTACTTACCAAACGAGTGCAATCAAAGCGTTGAACAAAACGGGGGAAATTTTGAAAAACTGAAAAGAGGGGAAAAATCGACAGAGGAGAAGGGAAACAGACGTCAACAACTTGAAAGATTTTTGGGGAAATTAGGAAAAAATAAAAATAAAATAAAAACTAAAATAATCATTATTTCCCTAAATCCCTCAAATTACTCCCACTAACCCCTTAACCTCAACTATACAGAATTCTAACTCCACCGAAACTCTGCCAGTTAATCCAGTAAAATAAATACCCACGCTAACGTAGGGATTTGAACACAGGACCTCTAACACACCAATACCCTTTCCACTTGCACCAGCAGCTCATTCTGATATGGTTTTACAAATAATTTAATATAAGCCCACTGAGCAAGGATAGGGCTTAATTGCAAAAATAACAATATTTGCCAAAGCTCAGGCTTGAACTTGGGACCTCTCACACACACTCAGAACACTTAGCCACTGAAGCAGATACATAGTTGTGTCACATTTTAACAGAAACAAAAATAAGAATTTTGGGGCGTTACAAAATGAATAATTTCCCGAGAATTTTAGTATGCTTCTGGCATTCTAAATCCTTCAACGGTTTTAATATAAACTTTACTATATAGTGATTTATAAAGGTTGTAACAACAACCATTAGACGCAAGTTAAATCTTTTATGAATTGTCAATTTAATAATATATCTAAAGGTTATTGCATCCACCACAAAAAAATATTATATCTTTTCATAATCAATATCAGTACTTAGCGAAAAACTTTATATTTTTATTCCGCTTTTGCAAAACTACTTCATTTGCACTCTAATTGGCTTTATACCTATAGATATTTGGACTACTGGTCCAAAAACTCCACGAATTTAATTGTACTTTAGTTGCATCTTTCTATTTTGATCAATTTATTCCATGTCTATATTTCTCAATAGATTTATTCAAGATCCTCATTTTATTTCATTATTCCAATAATAATATCGCATGCAAAATCATTGTCGACCACTTTTATTATTTGGTTCCACATTTTCTTGAATTGACATAACCTATCAAGATCTCTTATTTTCATTATTTTAAAATTCAGTTCCAGGTGCCTAAATCTCTTCTGAAGTTTTACTTATTAGTTATGTCTTGGGTCTCTTCTAGAGCACCCGCCTCTACTATATGACCATCTAGAATAATTTTCATCTTTGGAACCAATCAAACTATTATTTATTCTAACTGATTGTCCTACTGGGACTTCGATTCAAATTAAAATATTAGATGATATATAACACTTGGTTATTCTCATTAAGGTTGTAAATACATCTAACAGTTAACTTGTAATGAGTTATCCTTATTGAACTTCTGGTTCAATTACTCTCCCCCTAACTCATTACAAGTTATTGTTTCTCTCTCCCTAATGTTGGGAAAACTAACAACTAATATCACAATTAAATCTCGAATTAATTGCTCAAAAATATTATAAGGAGACTCATATAAATATACATTCCCAATCTTTTATTATGACCTGTGCGTTGTGGTGGAGCAGTTGGAACATATACCGCACATCCAAAAATTGTAAGATGGGAAATATTTGGCTCTTGACCAAAAATCAATTGTAATTGGGAGTATTTATAATTTATAGGCTTGATGCGTACAACATGTAAATCAATACAAGCATGAATCTCATGCTGAAATAAAAAGTTTTGTTCTCATAAGTAATGGTTTAGCTATTAGTTGAAGGCATTTGATAAACAATTAAGCTAAATCATTTTGTGTGTGAACATGAGTTACAGGATGTTCAACTTTTATCCCAATTTACACGCAATAATCATTGAAAAATTGGGATGTAAACTCACTAACATTAGCAAGATGAATTATTTTAATTGCATAATCTGAAATTAATCATTTAAACAAGCAACCTCGCAAATGACAGGTTGCGAGTTGATAACGCATGTGATTATTTTGTAGATGCATTTATCAAAATCATATAATATCAAAACCATCCACATGGTGGATGAATGGGCCCATATTCATTTAAAAAATGCAAGACATTAAATCTCAACTTTAGCTAGTGAGTTTCTAAAAACCAATTTTTATTGAGAACAAGCAACAAATGAGAATTCTTTAAATTAAAGAATCTTCTGGTTCTTTAATGGATGTCCATATGAATTCTCCATTAATTTTCGCATCATATACGATCCAGGATAGTCTAACTGGTAACGCCAAGTAGTAAACGCATTTGTATCAGTAAACTTCTGGTTTACTTTAACATGTGTTTCAATTGTACTAAATTGTAACAAATTGATAATTTTATTATCATTCCTTTTAATTTGTATCCACATATAAGTACTATTGTGACATTTACTACTGAAAATGTCTAAATCAATGTGAAGTCTATAATGCCACCAAGTCAATAAATATAATTTCCAAATAATTATATGCAGTATTCGCTTCAGGGAATATGTCAAAATCTTCAAATGCCCAAAAATCTATTAACAGCAAACTTTGAGAGTGGGTCTTATTTTCCATGTGTATAACATGTACATAACCAATGACTTTTCATTCATAAGTTTTCTCTCTTGCAAGTTCTCATCAGTAATATTTTACCACGTAATTTTAATTAAGAACTTATTCTAAATACTGTAGAGTTATACTCATAGTTTTTTTTAAAAAAACTTGCAACTTTAGGTGCATCAAACCATAATAAGCTTTAGTTAGAATTATCATATTCTATTGCTCATTAGTAGATTTTTCACAGTCAAATATTTTGCTTTTCAACCCTTTAATAGGGATGATGACAAAAGAATATCACAAAGATTATAAATTAGTAACCCAATCCCCTTTATTTATTCATATGAAATATAATATTTTCCTCATTCACAATCTTAATATGAGATCCATTATAAATATCTTTTAAAACCAATGGATTAACCATCACAAGGTATTAATATATTAGCTCTTTTGGAGCTTTCGACTAATTTTGTACTACCAAATATTGGAATAATATTGGTTTGTTTCAGTACCAAATATTATAAGCACTTTCTATCTATAATGATAGAATTTATTACAATATTCTCATATCCTTCCTCAAAGAATATTAACAAAAACAAAATATTTGGGCATACGCCACATATGTGGCCAATAATATTTCATATCACATTGATAAAATAAGTTATCTTTACCCTTTGAAAAGTTATCTTGAGAACTCTCATTGTTCTCTTATTTATTACTATGTTCCTACTTTTAGTGGTCCATGAGTATATTTTTTATTTTTTTTATATTTACATTCACTTCGGGGAATCCAATAGATTTACTAGGATGAACTTATAAACGTCCTAATAGATTCTTTATTTCAAAATCATCATCGCAAACATGCGTGAGATTTCAAATTAAAATCTATCTATGCATGTTGTCATGATTAGTCTCCAATTATAATAAATATGATATGATAAATAAAATATAGTAAAATATACCTGAAGATCTTTAACATCATCGTCATCACCTTGACTATTATCACGAGCATCCATTCTGAGATTGAATCTTTCAACATCCTAAAGATTGATTTGTAGGACGACTTCGAAAGATTTTTAAAAAATAAAGAATCATCGTGCTGATAACGTGTTATAAAATAAAGAGAGATGGAGAGAATAAAGAACAAAGAAAATATAAAAGCAATAGAGAATGTAATTTATTGATCAAAAGGGGTGGTTACAATGTTTCATCAGAGTCTCTATTTATAGGCATAAGAAGTATAAAAGAAGTAGAGATCTAATTCTAATGACTATTAGAATTTAAAGTATACCAAAACTTTATCTTGATCATGAGGAACATCCACTTAATAAGATATTCATAACAGTATTGAATTTTTACGGCTAAATTTTATAAGTGTTGAATTTATATTAGAAATTTATTTGGTAAATTAGTAAATATAAGTACCGAATATAATTATATTGTTCACTAAAAGTAAATATTGATTTTTAAAAGATTGTTTATTTTTACATTTAATCTTATTAATATAATATTTTAGATAGTGTCGGATGAAAAATAAATATTGTAATTTGAATATCTAATTTTTTTTAACAAAAAGGATAATTTATTTCAATTTTTAATAAAATAAAATCAAATTAATATTTTCACCTACTTATCTTATTCAATATTTTTTTGTTGAAAATTTTATATAAAGTAAAAAATTAAAATATTTATCAAACATATTGAAAATTTTTATTTTCAATGAAATGAAAATTTTTAATGGTTTATCAAACACACCTTAAAACGATATTATCTTTAAGATAGGTATTTTAGGATACTAAATCATATCGTTTATGAAATCGTACTCTGAACTCAAATTTAGTAGAATAATGAGTTTATTTCATTTATGGTCTTCATAAACAGATTAATTATATTTTTAATATAAATTAATTTTAATTTGAATAGTTTTAATAGATGAGTAGCTCAAAATGAGTAATGAGGACTCATTTATTGGACACACAGCAAACATGCGTAAAAATAATAGAGATCCAAAGATTAAGTTCCATGAGCAGGGGAGTGATGAATGTCTTGATGATCGTGGGAAGATCCCATCATCGTAATTAAGTGGAAACCAAATTGAGAAAACTACCAAATTTGAAGCAACCCATTTTCAAATACAGCTAGGAGCTAGGGGTTCGACCCAGGATCACCTCATCAATCCTAACTCAAACGCAAAAAGAAGCAAAACCAAGCAGCTGATATCATATGTGTACTGCAGATGTTATATCAAATTTATGATTGAGGCAATTCCCAAAAACAACTCTAAATATAGCAAAAACAGATATGATTGAAAATGGGTCTAATTTCTGACACCTCTGGACTCTCCTGAAAATGGGTCCAACATTTCGACTTTTGGGTTAAGCTTTGGGCTTACCATTTTGACTAATTTCCCGACGCAGGCTGCAGCCTGACCCACACTACTTGTTGAACATGTACTTTAATTAAAGTTGAATGAAGAATAACCCATTTTGAAGCACTTCAGCAGCTTATGGTTTAAGGTATCCACGCGTTCAACATTCAAGGGTTTGAGGTTGAACTCCCATCAATCATTATTATCATTTATCAAATCTTTGTTGATGCTTATTCATAAGCAGTGTTAGCATAATGATATATCTTTTTTAAAAGATAATCTTCTGAAGACGCAAGTCATCATCATTATAATCTTATCACAAAAATTTTTACCGCGTATATTTGCCAATTTGTTTGATTATGGTCCACAAAATAATTGTGAAATAGATAGGACTTGTACATAAAGTAAGTGTAGGTGATTTGCAGCGGCACCAACCATATAGGAATCACATTTGTAGGCACTTGGTAATTGGTACGAAGATGCCTTCAAATGGACGACCCCCCAAATCATTAACATTCTTCATTCCGCCCTTTTTTCTTGCTAATACCATTCTTCTGTTTTATTATCATATTATATTTTTAGAAAAAAAATAAAATTTAAATATATATTAAAGACACATTGTTAGGAAGTATTCAAAAAAAGTTATTTTTCATATAATATAACATGTATTTTTTTATGAGTTGAGATAAATTTTTAAGAAAGTAACTCTTGATTCCGTCTTTGCTTAAATGTCCCGCAAGCAAACTATGCACTTCTTTTGGTCTTTCATTATTATTATTATTATTAAATTTGGGTTTCAATTTTACTGACTACTGCTACTGTGTAATCATGCTGAATAGTTTGGTACGACAAAAAAAAAAAATTGAAGGGAACTAAAATGTGTAGATGTAGAACCCGTATGCATCTCTTTCACATGATTAGCACTACACATCCATGTGAGAATTGGGTTCACCACACCATAAAAAATTAACAAAGCCTTACAAAAAGGTGGTCCTGTTTAATATTCTACTGAAAATTAAGTAAACAATATAAAATGGTTGGGGAAGGTGACAAGGGCATTGATTGTGAAATAAAGAGGGTAGGACTTGCAACTTTTGAAGAGGTAGAGGAATCATTAAAGATACCAGGTTTTATTACTGTGTTGGCAAATGGTTTTGAAGATTTGGGTTCAACTTTTCTTGTATGCATGTCTTCTCTTTTTCCACATGAAGACAGTATGAGTTTAGCTATTCCTATTTCTCCGTCAATGAAAAATAATAAAAATAGAATCATCTAAATTTTTAAAGAAATTATTTGATATGTTACTAATGAAGGATTTAAATTTCACTAGTAAAATTCAAAAAAGTGACATTTGAGGGCATAGTAAAAATATTAAGTATTAAAAAATAAATATATGTCTCCACAAATACTTGTATATATCCTTTTATAAATTATATTATCACTAAATATTAAAAATTTCACTAGAATTAAGATATAATGGCATGTATCTTTAAAATATATTTTAAAAATCAAACTTTCTCCCATAAGTACATAAAATAAAACAATTTTACAGTAGTTGATAAACATTCAATTGTTGGCATGATAAGTATTTGAAATGCAACATTTAACTCTAAACTTATACCCTCACAATTGCCGAAGCCAAAGGGTTGGTACTGCCTCAAACATGGAAAATTTTCTATTTATGTTTTTTTTTTTTAATAATTTATAAAATTTTAACTTAGTAATGATAAAATTATACTTTGACTCTTCAAAATAATAAATTTTTTATTTAGTCTTTTAAAAATTATAAAGATATAGATTATTAAAATAGTAAAATTATATTTGTAACAGGCCCATTTTGCCCGGGCCCATTCCATGTAAATACACCAGAATAAAAATAAAAATAAAGTTCAGTTTTTTTAAACAATCCATTTACAACCTTAAGGCCCAAATCTGAAAAACAAACCCAACAGACTACCTAAACTACCCGAGTCCACTAACTCATTACCAGACTAGCCCAAAACCCAAATACACCCTGACCCAAACTCGCATATGCCCCAAGTGGCCCAAAAGCTTGCGGACGTAAGAAACCCTAGGTTTCCATTGCGCCGCATGCGTCCCAGCAGAAAGAACCCAATCGTCGCCACAATCAGCTCCCCAACAGCCCTTCGGTCACGTCACCAGTCGCGCCGCAATCCACGCGAGCCTCATCTCCGTCGCAAGATTTTCGTCGCTCTACCTGCAAAAAAGGGAAAGAATAACAGCAGCAGATCACAGCAAACATGGAAAACATTTTATTTCTTTTTTTATTTTTCATTTCGAAAGGCTATAAAAGCCTGTCATAAACCTGTAAAGGAAGCTCGGATACAATCGGGGAAGAGAATAGGCAAAAAAAAATACATACAAAGAGAGTACACAGAGAAAACAGAAAGGAAAATATTCAAAAAATATACAAAGAAATAAAATACAGAATCAGTTTGCAAAGGTGACTTCTATTTTCGTTTATTCGTTTTTTATATTAGTTTTTTTTTTTAAATCCATGCATGTTTCACATATAAACATTATTTAAAAAGGAAAAGATGAAATTTTTACCTGTGAGCCGCCGTGAGCGGTGGCGCGTGCGACGGCACGAGCAACGGCGCGTCACCAAAACCTTGACCTCAGGCCGAAGGCCAGAGAGAATTTGGAAAAGGGGGGTCTCTGTTTTTTTTTTTAAATGAATGGCAAAATGAGTTTTTTAACTGATTTTTTTTACTTATATAGTAATGACAAAACGGCGTCATTTTTGTTTAATCAATAAACACCAAAACGACGTCGTTTTAAAATCAGATCCGCGCGTTGACCCGAAAACCCGGGGAAGATCCGCGTGTTTTATAAAAAAGGGAAATTTATTGTTTTAGTCCCTCCGCAATTTTGTTGGTTTTAATTTCATCTAATATAGTTTTTATATTTTTTTAAATTAGCCCTAGAAATCTATTTTTGTTTCAATTTAACCCCTGGTTCTTTTTTTAATTTTTTTTCTATATTATCTTTAGTAATTATATATATTAATTTATTAATATTATAAAATCCATATAATTATTATTTATTATTTTATTTTGTTTAATTATTTTTATTACATATTATTTTAGTGTTTATATATATTAGTTATTATATTATATTTTAAAATTTTGTACATTATATAATATTAAATCATATTGTATATTATTTTTAACTAAAATTTATTTATATTATATAACATATTCTATTTACATTATTTATATTATATATATGTAATTTTATATATCCTTATTTAAAATCATTATATACCCATTTTTATTTATACATCGTTTACATTGTTTATATTATATATATGTATGTAATTTTTATTTATTTATTTATTTATTATTTAATCTTGCATAAAAAAATTTATATTTATTTAGTAATTTTCTTTTTATTTTGATATTTATTGTTTTATGTATGTATTTTATTTGCTCATACTCTCTCATTTATTTATTTATGATTGCCATTGCATAGTTATTTCTATTAGTCATTATTCTACATTATTATTACTTTATTATTTATATAAATATAAAATGTTAGTATGTCATAATTGCTTTTAATATTTATGTTTGATAATGTATAAATGCGATATTGTCTCATGAATCGTTGCTTAAAATAAAATACATTTTTTTTACAAAATTACTATATTTTATCTAAAGGTTTTTAAAATAAGGCAATGTTTTGTATTTAGAAATTCGGGAAATAATGCCCTAACGTGCTGGGTTTCGATTTTCCATTTGGCTAAATAACTAAATACCCTTTTACTGAAATTTTGTAAATCATGAGATGATTTTAGTTACGAGAGTTTAAAAATATCGTGTCCTAACGTGCTGGATGTGATGTTTGTATTCTTTCGGAACAAAGAAATCTCAAGTTTTAAATCAAATTGTTCAGGGTTTTTTTAGTCATATTTTAAATATTTATTAAATTTCAAACATTTTGGACATGATTCTATCGATTAGGTACCAATTTTTGGGCGTTATGAGGGTGCTAACCCTTCCTCATACGTAACCGACTCCCGAACCCGTTTTCTTATTTTTCGTGGACCAAAATCAAATATTTTAAAATAAAATATTCTGCAAGGTGATCCAATCGCACCTAAGTAAAAAGGGATTGGTGGCGACTCCCACTTTCGTTTTTAAAAGTCGACCCCGTTTTTCAAAAAAAATTTAAAATGGTTTCGACAACATTTTTACTATCATAAAGATTAACAATTTAATTCCGACTTCTCAAAAAAAAATCGCTTCACCGCGAACCCTCATCAGCAGAATAATTAATATCAGAAAAAGATAAAAATGCAAATATCTTTTGGACTTGGATGAAATTAAAGAAACTAAATTAATTACATTGAACTTATGTCTCGTTTAATTATACAGTGTTTTAACACAAACAAAATTTTCCTTTAAAAAACTACAAACGAAAATTTAATTATCACGTAAGTATTAAAATAATTTACATAATATAAAAATAATTAATATAAATTTAAACTTGAAATTATAAGAATGAGTAGAACTCTAGTAAAAAAAAAATTCAAAATAAATTTTAAAAAAATATTTTCTCTTTATTGAAAACAAGTCAAACATTCACTAAGAATTATTAGGTGAAATTAATTTATTTTTATTTTGGTATTAAAAGATAATGTTCCTATTAAACCAAACATGTATAATATATATATATATACAACCATGAATTTGGAAAAACTTTTGAAATGACAAGAATCACTTTTATTTTTTATCATATTATTAAATTTACCTTTAAAAAAAACACTTGAAGTAAAATGGAAGTTGTGATAAGTATACTTTTTAAAAATAACTATAATTTAATAGAAGTTTTGATAATTACACATTTAAAGATAATTATAATTTTAATTCACAATTATTAGTAAAAAATTGGTGCTAATTTTAAAATAGAGATATTACTTGAATAATGTAACAGCCTATTTTCAGTGAAATCGGAATAGTGGTTTCGGGACCACAAATCCGAGCCAGAAAGAAAATTTATTTTAATATTATTTCATCGTCTGCATTATGATAGGAATGTTATATGAAAATTCTGATAAGAAAATTTTACCGATTATGTGTTTAATTATGGAAAGGACAGAATTGCATAAAATGCAAAAGTTGAGTTCTAGTAGCTATAAGTATCAAATAGCTATGGAATTCAAAACTTGAGGTCCTTATATGGTAATTAGACCATTAAAGAAAATTTAGTAGATATTTTTGATGAATCATCCATGGAAAATTAGAAAAAGAAAAGGATGAAATTGAAAAGTTGAAAAATTAAAGATGATAAATAAAATCAATATCAAATAACATCATTTTATATCATCTTCATCCCCAAAGTTCTATGGAAACCCTAGGAGAGAGAAAGGAAACTAATCAAGCTTAATTAGGTATGTTTTCTTATCTCGTTTTTAGTAATTTTTATATTTTTTAGATCGGTGTAGCTGAATCTATCTATTTTGGGGATTAATTTGCAAAGATATCAAAGTATAAAAAATTTTCCATGGATGAATATGCTGAAATTTTAAAATTTATGGTAAAAAATGAAAGGTTGTTGATAGATAAACAACTTTTATAAAGTAAATTTTCATGAAATTGTGATTTAGGGACTAAATTGAAAAGATGTAAAAGTTATGGAAAAATTCTGAATTTTGTGAAATACATATGCTGAAAATGTTATATGAAAATTTCGATTAGGCTTGGAATAAGGATTAAATTTCATGAATTTCATTTTCCGAGCCTAGAGACGAAATTGGAATTTATGAAAAGTATAGGGGCAAAATGGTAATTTTTCCTAGGGTGTAAATTTAATATGAATTGTATTAAATTTATTATTAAATTCATTTATATAGATTCGGATAACTCAAATTTCAAGTTAGATCGAGAAAAAGAAAAGGTGTCGGATTAGTAGACTTTTAAATACGAACAAGTGTCGAGGTAAGTTCGTGTAACTTAATTATGCATATTAATATGTTTGAAATTGAATGATGTTTTTGGATGAATTATATAAATGTTTAATGTATGAAATTAATTGTATGCCCAATACTACTTGATAAATGATAAGTTCGGTTGAATAATGAATTTCGATGGATACATGATTTCCCGTATTGAATGTAGTCTTGCATATGTTGCGGACAGAATATAGCTCAGACGAGCAATCCTGTTAAAAGCCCTCTCGAGCATTCTGTTATATATTTCTTGCAAGCATCTTGATCGGTAGTGATTTTGCATGTATTGCACATTACTGCAGCTCTTTGTGAGCGTCCTGTTACATGATTCGATCGGTTGTGATCCAGCATATAATGCGGACACAAATGTAGCTCTACATGAGCTTCCTGACATGGCTCGCTTGAACTCTCTGTTACCTTATCCGGTGCTCCTTGATAATAACTATTCGGAGTTATCTGTAAAGCTCTATGAGCTCCCTGATTAAAACTCTTATGAGTTTCCTGTTTAGCCCGGATAAGTGTCCTGTTACATGGCTCATCTGAACATCCTGATATGTGGCTCGAGAGTGTGCTCCCTGATTATGTGCCCTAATGGGTACCCATTGATTATGAGTTGACGGTTTACAGTTTTGTACACCTTGTGTGTACTATCTAAGTATCCATCGTTATTTCAATAATTCAACGGATAAAACTCTTGACATGAGAAATTATGAGATTAAAAGAATTATGTCTTTATTGCTTCTGAAATACCTGGAAGTGTGAAACATGATGAGCTCATCCATGTTTATTTGATGTACATGTGAATTATGTGACTAACTTGCTTAATTGAATGTATGTGATTAGGCAAATTGCCAATTTGTTGGGAAGCATGTTATTATTATGCTTATTTAATTAAATATGATTGGTAAGTTTAATTCCTATTATATGAACTTACTAAGCATTAAATGCTTACTAGGTTTTCTTTTCTCTATTTTATAGTGCTCGGAAGCTCGCAAAGGTTGGAGATTAATTGTAACATCCTGAAAAAGGGCCTATGCATTTTCGGTTTAATTGTACGAAATGACATATCTTATGTATTATGAATGTATTCTGAATATTTTTGGAAACTAGGAAATGTAAGGAAATGATTTAGAAATGATTCAAAAGAGGAAAGCGAACATTTTTGGAAACTAGGAAATGTATGGAAATGATTTAGAAATGATTCAAAAGAGGAAAGTGAACATTTTTGGAAACTTGGAAATGTAAGAAAATGTCAAGTTTACAGAGCCGAACGAAAATTTTTGGAAACTTAGAAATGACTTAGAAATGTCGAGTTTTAAAGTTTAAAAGAGGAAATTAAGGCAAGGTGGCCTTAAAAGAAAAAGTTTGTGAAATTTGACACACAAACAGGCTTGGAAAAGTGGCCTGAAGATGCCACTTAGGGCCTCTGAAATGGCGCCACATGCAAGGTGTTGGGCACAGGTTCGAGTCACTTGGGAAGCAAATAAAAGAAGTTTTATTTTTGCTTCCAGAAGCTCTGAGGTGGACGGCACAAGCTTTCTAGAAAGGAGGAGTTTTATTCTCTTTAATATTCGATTAATAATGTGATAAATACGGGATTTAATTTGGATTATTTTTGAAGAGATAATAAAGGATTATTCTCTAATTATTTTAAATTAAGAGATAAAGCTATCAAATAAAGAAGAGTGGTGGCCAAGTAAGGGATTCTGAGGAGTAGTTTCGGCTATAAAAGGAAGGAAATAGGGCTATCAATTTTTCTTCCTTCTCCTCTCTCTGTCGAATTTCTGAGTGCTCTCCTCTCTTCTCTTCTCTTTTTCTTTTGTCAAGCCGAATCTATAGTCCACCATTGCCAAAATTCTCAAGTTTCTTTTCCTTATTTTCGTGGAAACCAAATACCCCAAGAGAACCTCTAGTCAACTTCTCCATTAAATCCCAAAAACCGAAACTTTATTATCTAGTCATCAAGGCCGATTCTTTAAGGGGCTTTTAACAAGGGTGCTACCGATTTCTTAAAAAGGGTAAGATCCAAAGTTTGGTTTCAATTCTTTTATATTTTAAACCTATCTAAAATTTAGGGACTAATCTCTATTATGGATTTTGGCCGAGTTATGGAAGGGTGTTTTCGGGATTTAAGAAATTGTCAACTACAAGAAGGTATCTTTCGGAACTTCTAAGATCTAAGGTAAGTTATGAATACCATTCGGCCATAAGCTATATTATTATGATTTAATGTTAGATTGGATCTAACATGGGTACATAGGGATTTCGACAGTAATAAAGAAGCAAGGATCCAATTCGGGATTTAAGATTTGGAAGGTAAGAACAAAGGTAAATTCGGCCAAGGCCTATTTTAGTAGTAGATCTATTATTATGTGTTTTAAGCCGAAAACTAACCAATTCAAGGGATTTAGTGACTAGCCGATTTCAAAGGGGAAAAATACGAGTTTAAGGATTTGATTAAATCATCAAATCGACACCAAGGTAAGCTTTAAGAATACAAATCCTACTAGGATTTGGTTTTTTAGCCGAATAGGCTTTGTGCTAAATAGTAAGTGATTAATCAATTGTAGGAACTTGAGATCTAAGGCAGTAGATCAGATTTCGGGATTTCAGTGAAGTGGTTAAGCAAATCAGGTGTGTACCCCACACTACTTCTTAATATGTTTCATGGCCTGTTTTATTAAAATATGTGATATTAAGAATATGAAAGTGGCTAGGGTACCATGTTATGGTACTACGTGCTCAGAACACGTTTCCTACTTCTACAAAGAATATGAAAAAGGTCATTAGTAACATGAGAATATGATAAGAATGTGAACTCTGGCATATTTATGCATATCATCATTATATGGGGCATATGGGTTTGTTTGAAAGGGGAAGTGAATGTGGTGACTTAAGACCACGAACACGGTGACCTAAGACCGTGATATCGAAAGTGGTCACCTAAGACCACGATGTCTGAAAGTGGTGACCTAAGACCACGATGTCTGAGCGTGGTGACCTAAGACCACGAATGCGGTGACCTAAGACCGCAATTTGGAGTGTAGCGCTAGAAGGAGGGTCGACTTAGTAGTCCCCACGGTGTGCATGGTTGAGTGCGGGGTGTGTAGCGGATGGACAATTAGGTTTGGGTTTGGGAATGCATCATAACTTGTATGTTATGATATGAATACGTAACATTTGTATGCTTGATTCTATTTTGATTTAGTGCTTGTGTACACATTGAGTCTGTTTGACTCACCCCGTTGGGGAATATTTTTCAGGTGATGATCAGTGATGGACCGGGACGGCAGAACTTGTGGTGGCCATGCTCATCTTGAAGTTTATATTTTGTTTTATGGACTATTAAGTTTTAAGCACTTTAAATTATTAGGGATTTTAATTGATGTAATAAGGCCATAGTGAACTCTTTTATTTCTGTTTCGTTTATTTACCATGTTACGAACTTTTTGTTTATTAAAGACTAAGCGAATTTAATTTGAAATAAACCCTACATGTTTTGTCACCTTAAATAAATGGATTTCAATATAAGGTAAATTGGTTTTCAACACAAGCCCAACCCAAAACAATTTTTTTAAAATCGCACAAATTTTTCCTAAGGACAAAAGAACTTTGAACCGGTTTACTTGAGGAACATACCAAATCTGGTCAAAGCTCGTGGGCCGGGTTTGGGGTGTTTCAGTTTGGTATCAGAGCCCAGTTTTAAAACTCTCGGCCTGTGGGCCAAGGCCCAAAACATTTTCAAAGCGAGCCCAAATGAGTTTTTTTTTTTTGAAAATATTTTATGAAACAAGCAGGTTTTCTGGCATGGCACCTAAAGTCTCCGACCCGCAGTCCACCAGGTAAGTACCCCTAACTATTTGTGTGATTATGTGTAATGAATATTAGAAGGGTAGAAAAGGAATGGAACGTAGAATAGCATGATAGGAACTTGAACCCTAGGACTAGTCTACTCAAACACAAACACATAAGACTTAAGGAACGTTAAACAAACCCATGGCTAAGTCACTAAGTTAGGGTGTGGTAACCCCTGTGCGCATGTCTAGGATTGGATCCGGAAGAGCCTGGTATTTAAGCAGTCCTAGTGACTCACCTCCTCTTCGCAGGAATCCTGCAGTGCGTAGCTTCTGGTTCACCCTAACCTGAGGGCTCGGTGAGGTGTGGCAACCTCATGCGCATGTCTAGGAATGGTTTTGGTGGGAGCTTGGTATTTAAGCGATCCGCGTGACTCACCTCCTCTCCACTCGAATCCTGCTCAGTGCGTAGCATTGGTTCACCCCGACCAAGAGGACTCGGTCATAGGCTAAACACAATAATCAAACCCGAAAGGGAATTAGCCGTGTTTTTATAAAAACAACAAAACCCTAGTTTTAGAACTCTTAAAACTTTCTTCTAAATTCATGAAAACCATCTTTACAAAATTTTCCGAAAGATTTCCGATTTATACAAAAATGCCCCTAGTGGTAAAATTACCAAAATACCCTTGGTTTATAAAATGACCAACTACCCAACAGTTTTGCCAAAATTTCATTATTTTATCAATGTTCAAAAACCCTAATTTTCAAATTATCAAAAATACCTTGAATTTTGGAAATTTCAAAATTGCCCCTAACTTATAAAATTACCAAAATGACCCTGATTTCCAAAATTTTTGCAACATCACCGTTTTGAAAAGTACAATTCTCAAAAGAACCCTCAAAGTTTTGCAACATTTGAAATATCCTGATTTATAAGATTTTACAAATTTACCCCGGCTTGGAAAAAAATCACCAAAATACCCACGAGGTCCAAAATCACCGAAATACCTGGATTTCAAAATTTTTCAAAATACCCCGAAAATTTAAAAATACCAAAATACTTTGTGACAAAATCACCAAGGAACTTTTTCCTTTTGAATAATTACGAAAATACCCCTGTAGGACAGAATTATGAAAATACCCTTAGGTAGTGGAAGAAAAAAAAACAATAACAATGAAAACTACAACCTTTCTCTGAATGAACGAGAGTTCATGATTGTTTGATGGATGTATGGATGAATGAATGGAAAGACTGTGTGCATACGAAAGAACCACTCCTAAAACTCTTTTCATAAAATTTCTTCGCGGGTAATCAAGTGAAACAAAGACTAATTCATAAAACTTCTTAATCAGATCACGAAGTTAGAAATGAGCTCTAGAGGACGTGGTCGTCGTGAACGAGGTAGAGGAAGGATGACGGTGTCAGAACCCGTTAGATCGGGTCAATGGTGCGACAATGAGATACCACATACCACTACCCCCACCGTTGGTGTTGAAGCGACAAGCTCGGGCGGGGGATGATCTTTGTGTCGCAGTCGTCTTTGCGAGTTTTGGAGTTGGTGGTGGTGCAAGAGGAAATTCGGGAACCCGTAATTACATACTGAGCGGCTCGAGAGCTAATAGAGCCGAAATGTTTCATGGAGTATCGAGTGTGGCACCCGTTCGGTGAGTCTTGGTTGGAAGCAACAGAGCGCATCATGGATGAGCTTGACTTGACCCCGAGGAGAAGTTAAAAGGAATGGTGGCACCGCAGCGATGAAGCGTATCGATGGTGGTTGACTATTCGGGATGGTGCCACAGTGAGGATCCGACACGGGAATATGTTAAGGAAGCATTTCGGAAGAAGTATGTGGGAACCGGGTATACCGATGAGCAAAGGAAGGCATTTCAGAAATTGGTTCAAGGGAACAAGTCCGTGGCGGAGTATGAGGCTGAATTCCTAAGGTTGAGCCGATATGCTCGAGGAGTAGTGGCAACTGAGCATGAGCGCTGTGTCCGTTTTGAGGACGGGCTAAGGGATGATCTCGAGATCATTGATAGCACCGCATCGTGGGCGGGGAGTTTTACGCTTTGGTAGAAAAGGCCAAGGTGGCTGAGGAATCAAGGATTCTACAAAGCAGGCTATGGATAGGAATAGGCCCAAAAGAGGTTTTGGAACGTCTGGAAATGTTCATAAGAGGCCTAGAGTTGATGGGCCGCGAGGTCAGCAAGTTGGTTCAGAAGGGCGGTATCGACCTTGTGATGTGTGTGGAAAGAAGCACTTAGGAGAGTGCTGGAAGAAAATAGGAGGATGTTTTAGATGTGGGTCCAAGGACCATGTGATCAAGGATTGTCCTAAGCAATCAGATGAAAGCCGACCAACAGCTCAGAATGTTGGTCAGACTGGTAGAGGAGGACCGCAGCCTCAACGAGGTCGTGGTTCAAGTAACAAAAGTAATGGTGCTGGCAGAGGCCGTGGAGCACAAGGCAGAGGTGCTGCTAATGCTGAGGCAAGGCAACTAGGTTTGGTTTATGCGATTCGCTGGAGGGAAGATGGAGACGCGCTGGACGTTATAACCGGTACGTTCTTTATTTTTGACAACCCCTATTTTTCTCTAATTGATGTGGGCTCGACCCAATCCTATGTTGCATGTAGTGTAGTGGAAATACTAGGCCTAGACTCTGAACCTTCTGATAGGCAGATAACTGTAGTAAGCCCATTAGGCCTAACTGTAGTGGTGGATAAGATCTTTTGAAATGTACCCCTAGAGATACAGGGAGTGAACTTTCGGGCTGACTTAATGGAACTACCTTTCGGGGAGTTTGAACTTATACTTGGAATGGACTGGCTAGTAGAGCACCGAGCCGTGTTGGATTGTGCGACTAAACGAATAGAAGTAAGGACCCCGGAGGATGAAGTAGTAGTAATGATCGGAGAGAGAAGAAACTACCTGTCCAACGTAGTTTCAGCGTTGAAGGCTGAGAAAATGGTTAAGAAAGGGTGCAAGGCGTTCTTAGCCTTCGTAAGTGCGTTAGGTGGAAAGGAAGAAGGTGTCAGTGGAGTTAGAACGGTGAAAGACTTTGAAGATGTATTTTCGGAGGAATTACTGTGAATACCCCGGATAGGGAGGTGGAGTTTGGAATAGACTTACTACAGGAACAGCTCCTGTGTCAATCGCTCCATACCGAATGGCGCCAAAAGAGTTAGTTGAGCTCAAGGCTCAAATCCAAGAGTTGTTGGATCGTGGGTTCATACGGCCCAGTGTGTCTCCATGGGGAGCACCAGTTCTGTTTGTAAAGAAGAAGGACGGAACTATGCGTATGTGCATAGATTACCGTCAGTTGAATAAGCTGACCATCAAGAACAAGTATCCTTTGCCAATGATCGATGACTTGTTCGATCAGTTGAAGGGGGCCGCAGTATTCTCAAAGATAGACTTAAGGTCGGGATATCACCAGTTGAAGGTGAAGGAGGTAGATATCCATAAGACCGCTTTTAGGACAAGATACGGCCATTTTGAATTTGTGGTGATGCCGTTTGGATTGACAAACGCTCCAGCCGCGTTCATGGATATGATGAACCGAATTTTTCAACCCTACTTGGATAGGTTCGTCGTTGTGTTCATCGACGATATTTTGGTGTATTCTAAGTCTGAAGAGGAGCATGATGAACATCTCCGAGTGGTGCTACAAGTGTTAAGGGAGAAGAAGCTCTATGCCAAATTCAGCAAGTGTGGATTTTGGCTTAAGGAGGTGGCATTCTTAGGGCATGTGGTATCCGCAGAAGGAATAAGAGTGGATCCTAGGAAGATCGAAGCAGTGTTGGATTGGAAACCACCTAGGTGCAGTGGTCGAGATTCAAGTTTCTTAGGTTTGGCGAGCTATTACGAAGGTTCGTAGAAGGATTCTCGTCAATAGCCGCGCCTTTGACAAAGTTACTAAGGAAGGAAGTACCTTTGAATGGTGCGATAAGCAACGAAGAGCTTTGACAACCTTAAGTAGGTGTTGACGGAGGCTCAGGTGTTAATTCGGCCAGAGGTCGAAAGGATTTTGTGGTGTCTTGTGGCGCTTCGCATACGAGATTAGGATGTGTGCTAATGCAAGAAGGAAAAGTAGTCGCTTATGCGTCTCGGCAACTAAGGCCTCATGAGGTTAACTACCCAACTCATGACTTGGGCCTGCGTGATGGTTTTCGCCCTTAAGGTTTGGAGGTACTACCTCTATGGAGAAAGGTCGGTGATCTACACAGGACCACAAGAGCCTTAAGTATCTGTTGACTCAGAAGGAGTTGAACTTGAGGCAACGAAGGTGGGTGGAGTTGTTGAAGGACTACGACTGTTCGATAGAATATCATCCGGGCAAGGTGAAGGTGGTAGCTGATGCCCTAAGTCGGAAGGTTGTGTCGGATCTAAGGGTTATGTTCGCTCACTTAAGTTTGTCACGATGATGGAAGCTTTGTTAGCGAGTTGCAAGTCAAACCCACATGGTGAAGGAGGTGAAAGAGGGACAGGTTGGTTGATAAGGATCTAAGTACTAAGTTCTGACAAGTGCGAGCGGGAATTAAAGGATTATGGCGTTAATGATGAAGGAGTATTGTGTTACAAAGGAAAAATCCAGTATCTTAGAAGGACAAGGAGTTAAGACAAAGGATTCTTCGGGAGGCGCATAGTAGCCCTTATGCTATGCATCCCGAGGCATTAAGTCTGTCTGAGAGATCTAAGGGAACAATTTTGGTGAGTCCGATCTTAAGCAAGAAGTGACTGAATTTGTAGGGAAATGTTTGACGTGTCGACAAGTTAAGGTTTGAACACCAAGTTCCATCGATTGCTTCAACCAATCGAGATTCCGCAATGGAAGTGGGAGAGAATTACCATGGATTTCGTTAGTGGGCTTCCCCTTACGCCTACTAAGAAGGACTCGGTATGGGTGATAGTGGACCGTTTGACTAAGTCCGCGCACTTCATCCCGGTAAGAGTTGACTATTCTCTTGATAGTCGCTAAGTTATATGTGGCGGAAATTGTGAGGTTACATGGTGTACCGGTATCGATCATCTTCGACAGAGACCCAAGGTTTACGTCTCGATTCTGGAGGGCACTTCATCAAGCTTTAGGCACTAAGTTGGACTTGACTACGGCTTTTCATCCACAATCGACGGCGATCGAGCGAGTTATACAAGTGTTGGAGGATATGTTGAGAGGTGTGTGATGGATTTCCGAGGAAGTTGGAAAGACTATTTGCCTTTAGCCGAGTTCGCCTACAACAACAAATTCTCGGGCTAGCATTCGGATGGCACCATATGAAGCATTGTATGGTCGGAAGTGCGTAATTCCTACTTGTTGGGTGAGTTAGGAGAACATCGAGTTTTGGGTCCAGAGTTAGTGGCGGCCTGAAGAGAAGGTTGAGATGATTCAAGCACGGTTAAAGGAAGCCTCGATAGGCGTAAGTCGTCACAGCAGGACCTTAAGCGGAAGGAAATAGAGTTTGAAGTGGGAGACCAAGTGTTTACGAAAGTCTCGCCTTGAAAAAAGTAATGAGGTTCGGTCGCAGGAAGTTAAGCCCAAGGTTTATAGGGCCCTATCGAGTCTTGAAGCGAGTTGGAGCAGATGGCATACCAATTGGAGTTGCCACCAGAGTTACTGGCGGATGCACGACGTATTCCATGTATCCATGCTACGTCGTTACGATCGGATCCGTCTCATGTGGTACACATTGTCGAAGAAGTAGAGCTAAGGCCGACTTATCCTACGAGGAAGAGCCGATTTGGATATTGGAACGTGATGTGAAAGTGCTACGGAGGAAGTCGGTTCCTCTAGTCAAGGTGTTATGGCGCAATCATGGATCGAAGAAGAAGCCGTGGGAACCGTAAGAGGCAATGCGACAACAATACCCTCAATTATTTTAGTTAGAAAATTTCGAGGACGAAATTATTTTAAGGGGGTAGAATTGTAACATCCTGAAAAAGGGCCTATGCATTTTCGGTTTAATTGTACGAAATAATATGTCTTATGTATTATGAATGTATTCTGAATATTTTTGGAAACTAGGAAATGTAAGGAAATGATTTAGAAATGATTCAAAAGAGGAAAGCGAACATTTTTGGAAACAAGGAAATGTATGGAAATGATTTAGAAATGATTCAAAAGAGGAAAGTGAACATTTTTGGAAACTTGGAAATGTAAGAAAATGTCAAGTTTACAGAGCGAAAATTTTTGGAAACTTAGAAATGACTTAGAAATGTCGAGTTTTAAAGTTTAAAAGAGGAAATTAAGGCAAGGTGGCCTTAAAAGAAAAAGTTTGTGAAATTTGACACACAAACAGGCTTGGAAAAGTGGCTGAAGATGCCACTTAGGGCCTCTGGAAATGGCGCCACATGCAAGGTGTTGGGCACAGGTTCGAGTCACTTGGGAAGCAAATAAAAGAAGTTTTATTTTTGCTTCCGAAGCTCTGAGTGGGCGGCACAAGCTTTCTAGAAAGGAGGAGTTTTATTCTCTTTAATATTCGATTAATAAGGTGATAAATAAGGGATTTAATTTGGATTATTTTGAAGAGATAATAAAGGATTATTCTCTAATTATTTTAAATTAAGAGATAAAGCTCTCAAATAAAGAAGAGTGGTGGCCAAGTAAGGGATTCTGAGGAGTAGTTTCGACTATAAAAGGAAGGAAATAGGGCTACTCATCAATTTTTCTTCCTCCTCCTCTCTCTCGCCGAATTTACAGTGCTCTCCTCTCTTCTCTTCTCTTTTCTTTTGTCAAGCCGAATCTATAGTCCACCATTGCCAAAATTCTCAAGTTTCTTTCCTTATTTTTGTGGAAACCAAATACCCCAAGAGAACCTCTAGTCGACTTCTCCATTAAATCTCAAAAACCGAAACTTTATCATCTAGTCATCAAGGCCGATTCTTTAAGGGGCTTTTAACAAGGGTGCTACTGATTTCTTAAAAGGGTAAGATCCAAAGTTTGGTTTCAATTCTTTTATATTTTAAACCTATCTAAAATTTAGGGACTAATCTCTATTATGGATTTTGGTAGAGTTATGGAAGGGTGTTTTAGGGATTTAAGAAATTGTCAACTACAAGAAGGTATCTTTCGAACTTCTAAGATCTAAGGTAAGTTATGAATACCATTCGGCCATAAGCTATATTATTATGATTTAATGTTAGATTGGATCTAACATGGGTACATAGGGATTTCGACAGCAATAAAGAAGCAAGGATCCAATTCGGGATTTAAGATTTGGAAGGTAAGAACAAAGGTAAATTCGCCAAGGCCTATTTTAGTAGTAGATCTATTATTATGTGTTTTAAGCCTAAAACTAACCAATTCAAGGGATTTAGTGACTAGCCGATTTCAAAGGGGAAAAATACGAGTTTCTGGGATTTGATTAAATCATCAAATCGACACCAAGGTAAGCTTTAAGAATACAAATCCTACTAGGATTTGGTTTTCTAACCGAATAGGCTTTGTGCTAAATAGTAAGTGATTAATCAATTGTAGGAACTTGAGATCTAAGGCGATGAGATCGATTTCGGATTTCAGTGAAGTGGTTCAACAAATCGTGTGTACCCCACACTACTTCTTAATATGTTTCATGGCCTATTTTATTAAAATATGTGATATTAAGAATATGAAAGTGGCTAGGTACCATGTTATGGTACTAAGTACTCAGTGCACGTTTCCTACTTCTACAAAGAATATGAAAAAGGTCATTAGTAACATGAGAATATGATAAGAATCAACTCTGGCATATTTATGCATATCATCATTATATGGGGCATATGGGTTTGTTTGAAAGGGAAGTGAATATGGTGACTTAAGACCACGAACACGGTGACCTAAGACCGTGATATCCGAAAGTGGTGACCTAAGACCACGATGTCTGAAAGTGGTGACCTAAGACCACGATGTCTGAACGTGGTGACCTAAGACCACGAATCACGGTGACCTAAGACCGCAATTTGGAGTGTAGCGGAAGGAGGGTCGACTTAGTAGTCCCCACGGTGTGCATGGTTGGTACGGGGGTGTGTAGCGGATGGACAATTAGGTTTGGGTTTGGGAATGCATCATAACTTGTATGTTATGATATGAATACGTAACATTTGTATGCCTGATTCTATTTTGATTTAGTGCTTGTGTACACATTGAGTCTGTTTGACTCACCCCGTTGGGGAATATTTTTCAGTGATGATCGGTGATGGACCGGGACTAGGAACTTGTGGTGGCCATGCTCACTTGAAGTTTATATTTTGTTTTATGGACTATTAACTTTTAAGCACTTTAAATTATTAGGGATTTTAATTGATGTAATAAGGCCATAGTGAACTCTTTTATTTCTGTTTCGTTTATTTACCATGTTACGAACTTTTTGTTTATTAAAGACTAAGCGAATTTAATTTGAAATAAACCCTACATGTTTTGTCACCTTAAATAAATGGATTTCAATATAAGGTAAATTGGTTTTCAACACAAGCCCAACCCAAAACAATTTTTTTTAAAATCGCACAAATTTTTCCTAAGGACAAAAGAACTTTGAACCGGTTTACTTGAGGAACATACCAAATCTGGTCAAAGCTCGTGGGCCGGGTTTGGGGTGTTTCATTAGTTGGAGTATCATCACACTATCTACTAGCTCGTTTTGGTATAAACAGTAAACTTATTTTGGTATAATGGCATGTATAGGTTAACTTGACCAATTGTTAGCTTGTAAATGATAGCTTGTAATCTAGCTGTTGGAATGGCTAGTGATGATTTGAATTGGTATCTTTATAAGTTATATCATGGTAATTACATATGTGTTTAGTATGGTTTGAGTAAGTTATGTTAAACATGAATGTTATAAAAGGTAAGATTATAAACATGAATACATGTAATGATATATCAAGTTAGATGTTAGAGTTGGCTTGGTTATATTGCTTAAATTGGTTGGTATATTTTTGCAAGTATTGGTGTAGGTTGTTGGCAAATTTGGGTGAGAAATAAAGCTAGGAAATGACTTTATTTTGTCCACACGGGTAGACACACGGGCGTGTGTCTTGACTGTGTGTGACACACGGCTTGGCACATGGGCATGTGGTTTGGCCGTGTGTCCCCTGCATATTAAAATTTAGAAACAAAATGCTCAGAATTAGGCACACGGGCAGAGACACAGGCATGTGTCTCAGTCGTGTGTGACACATGGCCTAGAACACAGGCGTGTGTCTTGGCAGTGTGAAACCTGCACCTAATTTGTGAAAATTAAATTAATCACACAGCCTAGCACACTGGCGTGTGGCAGGCCGTGTGGAACAAGTCAGAGAGTTACACAGGTAAGGACACGGGTTAGGACACGGTTTAGGACACGGCTGTGTGCCTCACATCGAATGCCCACACGGCTTGAGACATGGGCATGTCACTTGGCCGTTTGAGCCACACGGCCTACTCACACGGGCGTGTGACCCTTGTATATAATAAAAATTTTGAAATTTTGCAAAAAAATTTCTGAGATTCCGATTTAGTCCCAATTTGTTTCTAATGTTTAAATTGGACCTCGATGGTCCATTCAAGGGACAATATGATTAGTTTCGGAAATGAATAGTAAGTTACATGAATTATCTGTAATTATTCTGTAAACTTCGGCAATGCTCTGTAACCCTGTTCCAACGACGGATACGGGTTAGGAGTGTTATAGACTCTAAGCATAAAATATAAGAAAAAATTTACAGTAATTAAAATTAAAATTAAAATTACTAAATAAAATATTTTTATATAAAAAAAGTCGTGCTACTTTTTTTTTAATTTGTACTAATTTTATTAATGTAAAATTGAGTTATTACTCAAATAGAATTTTAAGCATATTAATTATAACTTAACTATTATTAGAGTTAATTATGTTAATTAATTATTTTTTAATAATATAACTTGCATTAATTACTTCACGTACAACTATGTTGAATATATTAAAAATATTTCAACTATGATTTGAAAATTTTCTTAATTATAATATTTGAATTAATAAGTTAATATCTTTTAATTATATTAAATAATTCAAATAAGAAAATTTATGTATGCTAATTACTGCAGTTAAAATATAAAATTTTAAAAATTAATTAAATATTAAACACGTAAAATCATATGCAATGCATGTGCTATTAAAAATTAGTATATATAAAAGCATGGATTTGGAAAAATGTTTGAATTGACAAAAATACCCTATATTTTTCATCATATTACTAAATTGGCATTTAAAAATAATTATAATATTTAATTTAGAAATACTAATTAAAAAAGTTGACATAAAATACAATTTGCGATAATTATACATTTAAAAATAATTATTGTTTAATAGAAATTGTGATAATTATGCATTCAAAAATAATTAAAATATAAATTACAATTATTACTTAAAAATGATTAGTTAAAATAATTATAAATGAAGTAAAAAGCTGACTAAAAAAAATTTACAATTACAATCATTTAAAAAGTTTTCGTTTAAAAAACACTCCAAACTTATAAACACTGGCTCCCTTGAAAACCAAGAGTGCTCTCTAAAAGAGTCTTAGAGAGAGCAGTAACTACTGTGGCTTGGGATGGAAGAGAGTGGTGGCATGGAGAGGGAGAGCAGGGAGGAGATCTCACTGTTAGCAGAAGAACTTATTCAATTATCAATTAAAAGATCATTGGTGGTACCGAATGTTAAGCCGACCTTGATTTGCTCAGTTTGGACGAAGAAATCTTTTAATACAGAGAGTTTTAGGGCACAATTAAAAAGTATGTGGAAGACTAAGAAAAAGTTTGAAATTCAGGTGGTTGGGCAGAATCTTTTCTCAATCATCTTTGACTTAGAAGAAGATCTGGAGTTAATCATGGAAGGACGGCCGTGACTTTTTCGTAAGTATCTTATTCTGTTTGATAGATTAAGGAATTCGGTAGAACAGGATCAGATTCGGCTTACTTCATTGCCATACTGGATTAAGATTGGGCCATGTCTACCAGAGTATGACAATAAGGATCTGATGCATGCTACTGGAAGCACATTCGGAGGTATTCTCAGATCTGAGATTAATGATGATATTTGCAGATTTAAGGTTAATTTGGATGTTCAGAAACCCCTTAGGAGAGGTGCTTTCGTTTCAAGTGAGAATAGCGTTAAGTCATGGATCCCTTTCAAATTTGAAAAATTACCAATTTTCTGTTTTGGATGTGGGAGAATGGATCACGGCCTCAATGATTGCTTGCTGATAAACCCGGCAAAAAAGGATAAAATTAGAGAAGATCCTCCTTATACTATAGCATTAAAAGCTGAATCAAAAGTGGTGGGTAGAGAAAGTATAAAGTTTAACGCCTTTACTAAAAAGATGGGCTCACAGCGTGCTTACACAGGAAAATTAAAGGAGCAGGTTGGATGGGAAGAGGATACTGAATCTGTGGTTACGAAAGGCAAATTACTAGGAGGAAAAATACTAACTAGTTGGGAGGAAGGACTAAAGGAACAGGAGGATGGCAGTGTGACGACGAAGATTGGTACGTTGGAGGGGGATAGCAGTAAAGGGGAGAGATGCTTGAAAGATTCAAAGAAGTCAAGTTGGAATAGGCTAGTTTCGACGAATCAGACAGATTATCGGAAGCATGCAAATGCTGGATTCAAAAGGAAATATCTAGAAGATGGGGATAGGAAGAGAAACACGGATGAGGCAAGAGAAGATGGAGTGAAAAGGTTGAAAAATGATGATTTGATTAAGAATGCAGCTGAATGCATAAAGACCATGTGTGTTGATGGGGAACAGAGCTTTGCTCCAAATAATTCAGGATCGGCGGCTGGCAATGGGCTAGCCGACCGGACCCAATGAAAAACATATGTTGGAATGTTCGTGGGTTGGAGAGCCCACGGGCAGTACGGAGGCTGCGGCATTTAATCAAGCAGCATAATCCCCATATGGTCTTCTTAATAGAGACGAAGTTAGCTCAGAAGCGAATGGAAAGGGCCAGGAAGAGTTGTGGTTTAATCAATGGTATTGATATTGAAGCAGAGGGGACTCGAGGCGGGTTGTGTTTAGCTTGGAAAGGCGACATTGAGGTAACTTTGAAAAGTTTTTCTAAATGGCATATAGATGCAATATAAATGAGGATGGTATCCAGGAGGAATGGAGGTTTACGGAATTTTACGGTTTGCCATATTTAAAATATCAGAATTTGGTATGGAACTTGCTTAGAAGATTAAGTCATGATTGTAATTATCCGTGGCTGGTTGCAGGTGATTTCAATGAGATTATGTATTCATTTGAAAAGAGTGGTGGTCTACCAAGGGATCAAAAGAGAATGAAGGTATTTAGGGATACATTAGAAGAGTGCCAACTGATGGATATCGGGTATTCGGGAGCATGGTTTACGTAGGAAAGGGGAAATCTTCCAAAGACAAATATAAGAGAAAGATTAGATAGAGGGGTTGCAAATGAAAAATGGATAACCTTATTCCCAATGGGTAGTATTCAACATCTCCCTTATTCAACTTCAGATCATTGCCCTTTACTTATAAGTACAGATAGTGCAAATAGGTTTTCAGGAGATCGAAGATTTCATTTTAAAGCCTGGTGGACCATGGAGGAATCATTTGAGGGAGTCCTTAGAGAAATTTGGGAGTCATCATCGGAACCGTTAATGGATAAATTGAAGAACTTGCAGATTGGCTTGAAGAAATGGGCAAGTGCACTTAAGAGTAAGAAGGGGGAACTAAAAAAAAGGCTAACAAAAGAACTAGAAGCTTTGTTGATGGAAGATAGAGACGATGAGACATTGGCAAAGATTATTGATACGAAAATTCACTTAAACATGGAGATAGAAAAAGATGAAGTATATTGGGAATAAAGAGCTAGAGTAAATTGGCTCCAGTTTGGGGACAGAAATACAGCCTACTTCCATAAATGTGCAACAGCCCGAAGACGAGCAAACTCTATTAATAAATTATTGTTAGATGATGGTAAGGAGATTACTGATGATCCAGAATTACAAGAGGCTGCCAAGTTTTATTTTAAAAATCTGTTTACATCAAAGGGGGTCGCTAATCCAAGAAAGGTATTGGAAGGAATTGAGGGAAGTATTTCTCACGAGATTAATGGAGGTTTACAATCTCCTTTTAGGGAAGAAGAAGTTCATATGGCACTGAAGGGGATGAGACCTACCAATGCACCAGGACCAGATGGATTCCCAGCATTATTTTTTCAAAAGTACTGGCACATTGTAGGTAATGAGGTTTTGGAGTATTGTCTAGGAATTTTGAATGAAGGAAAATGGGTTGAATCAACTAATATGACTGATATTGTGCTTATTCCCAAAGTTCAAAAACCTACAACTCTAGTTAATTTCAGGCCCATTAGTCTTTGCACTGTTATGTACAAATTAGTGGCAAAAACAATAGCTAACAGACTGCAAGACGTCATGGGTAATTGTATTGATAAGGCTCAGTGCATTTGTACCAGGTCGACTGATTTCAAATAATGTGCTTCTAGCATATGAAATTTTACATACGTTTTGGCACAAACGTACAGGGAAAAAAGGGTATATGGCGGTAAAGTTGGATATGAGTAAAGCATATGACAGGGTGGAGTGGGAATTTATTTAGGATGTGATGATTAAGATGGGGTTTGCAAAGAATTGGGTGGGATTGATAATGAAATGCATCACTACAGTCTCTTATGCGGTTATCATCAACGGAAGTAGGGGAGAACTTTCCAACCTTCTAGGGGACTCCGGCAGGGTGACCCATTAAGTCCATTTTTATTTCTCATATGCAGTAAAGGTCTCTCAGCCTTAATGAGATCAGCAAAGAAGAATGGTTTGGTTAAAGGAGAAAAGGCAAGCAGAAAAGGGCCAGAGATATCCCATCTATTATTTGCAAATGATTGTATGATGTTTGGCGAAGCAACAGAAAAGGGAGCTAGGATTCTAAAAGATATATTGAAGGAATATGAAAGATGCTCAGGCCAATGTGTTAACTTTGGAAAATCCATATTTTTTTACAGTTCGAATACAGATGAGGAGTTAAAAGCAGCAGTATCGACATTGCTAGGTGTGAGAAGTTCTTCAAGTCCGGAGAAATATTTGGGTCTTCCAAATATGGTGGGTAGACGAAAAAAAAAGAGGTTTTTCAGAATCTATTGGACAGAATTGCTTTGCGGATTGAGGGCTGGAGTTCCAAGTTACTATCTCAAGGGGGAAAAGAAATTTTTATAAAATCAATTCTACAGGCAATACCTACTTATGCTATGTCGTGCTTTCTTTTTCCTAAAGCCTTATGTGAGATGATAGAGAGCAAATTTGCTAGAATTTGGTGGCAGAAAGGTGCTGGTAAACGTGGAATTCATTGGTGCCAGTGGAAGTTATTATGCAGGCCTAAAGAAGAAGGGGGTCTGGGTTTCAGAAGCATGGCTCACTTTAATATTTCCCTCTTAGCAAAACAAGGGTGGAGGTTGTTAAATTTCCCAGATTCATTAGTAGCGCAAGTCTTTAAAGCAAAGTATTTTCCAGAAAATAATTTTCTTAATTCGCGTCTGGGGAATTCGTGTTCCTATGTGTGGCGAAGTATTTGGGCAACTAAGGATACACTGAAGAAAGGATTGATTTGGAAAGTAGGTACGAGTATGAATATTTCAATTACTGAAGATGCATGGATTCCAAATTATGTTAATGTTAGATTAATGTCCAGATTCGATAATTTGCAATGATAAAGTAGCAGACTTAATCAACAGTAACGAAAGAGAATGGAACAGAGAATTGATTGTCAATACCTTGATCCTCCAAATCCCTCTGTCGTTGGAACCCCATGAAGATTTTCTGGCTTGGAATGGTGAATCGTCAGGTGAATTCTCAGTAAGAAGTTCCTATAAACTATTACAGAGCCTTGATCCTACAGCTTATGCTTTACAAAACATCTATAGGGATTTTTACAGAAAATTATGGCAGATTGAAATACCCACAAAAATAAAAATTTTCATCTGGAAAATTTCTTGGAAATACTTAACTAATAGGGTGAATATGACTATTCAAAGATTAGCAACCAGTAGTTTGTGCCCTCGGTGTGGAGGTGGAGAAGAGACGAGAACCACATTTTTTGAGAATGTCCTGTATCAATGGAATTTTGGAGAGTATTATCAGATCTTGAGTTGACAACGATCACATATGAAGAGTTTGTTGAATGGCTTACCATGGTCTTGACATCTCTAACGCTGGAGAAAGGTAGAATCTTTTGTGTTGCACTTTGGGCCATTTGGGGGGAAAGAAATTCTCGTATTCATGACAAAACGAGTAGATCAGGTCAGGAGATTGTAAGATTTGTTCATAGCTATCTTAAAGAACTTGATGGAGTTAGAAAAGAAATTCAAAAAACCTCTAATGTGAAGATCAAATGGAGTCACCCACCTGGTCAGGGAGTCAAAATAAACTTTGATGGGGCTTTCGACGAGATGAGCAAATATTTGGCGTCTGGGGTTGTAGTCAGGGATAATAGTGGACAAGTCCTCATTTCAAGCACAGAAATTCACAGAGGGGTAGCTTCCGCTTTTGCTGCTGAAGCAATTGCCTGCCGACGAGCAACCCAAATAGCACTCGACATGAACAAAGAAGACATCATTATTGAAGGCGATCCATTGACAGTAATAAAAAAATGCAAGAATACAGATCTTGACAAATCACAGATAGGTCCATACATCTACGATATTCACAGCATGAAACCCAGAGGCAAAAGATTAAAGTTTGAGTTTACTCCAAGATCAGCAAACAATCTAGCACACATATTAGCAACGGAAACTTTGAGAAGAAAGGAAGGGATTTACCTGATAAACAACGTTCCAAGTTATGCAGTAGACCAGGCGAGGAACGACAGCGTGAGAGAGCCAGATTGAGAAGATGAAGAGAGGAGGAAACAGAGGAGAGTTTTTCCAAATGGTAAAGCAAACAGTCTCAAGAAGCATTAAAACTCCCCTCGGAAATGATTTTCGCCATTAATGATGAAATGACAGAAGTGATAAGAATGGACAGGCGAGAGGACGTCTGATTGGGCAACTAGGACGGTAGTTTTTTCAAATTCATGCATTCTAGATTTTTCTTAGGTTAGTCAGTCTTCGGGCCAAGACTCTCTGGGCCAGTTTTAATTCTTTATGTAATCTTTCTTAGTATATTTAAAGCCCAATCTGATTATTGATTCAAAAAAAAAAAAGTTTTATTTATTTATTTTTTTCTTAATATTCTTATTTTTACATATTAATTACAAATTATTATAGTCAATTTATTAACTATTAAGAAAATAAAAATAAAAATTGAATAGTGAAGTATATCATTTTTTTTATTTGTGCAAATGCTTTAATAATAGAAATTTTTTATTAGAAATATATTTGAATTATAAAAAAAATAATACATTTTAATAATATTTATTAGTTACTATTTTAAATAATGTTTACATGAAGTAAAAATTATATTGTATGTTGAAAAATAGTACAAATATTTTAATTATGATTTAATTTTTTTTAATACTGTTAAAAAGTTTATTGATCTATAAAATATGAACATTTGAATATAGTATTTGAAATTTTCTTTTTATTATATTTGAATTATTAAATAAATTAATATATTTTAATTATATTTAACAAATAATAAATATAAAAAATTAAACATATAAAATTGCATACAACAAATTGGTATTAAAAAAGGGTTATATAAGTTTATTTTCCCTTAAGAGTTAAAATTGTGTATGTGGCTATGTTTTTTTTGGTAGGAAAGACTTTTCAGAACTCATTTTAACTCGCGTCATCAAATGTAATTATTTCCTATGATTGAATCCTGGTTTTAATGTTAATAATTATTAAATCATAATCAAATCCTCATTAATGACTGTCCTTTACGTTTAAGAAAATACTATCTACTATAACCTATCTATCGACAGTCTCATTCAATATATATGGTCAGTGCTGTGTATTAATTTTACAGAAAAAATAAAAAGGAGCAGGGTCTGTTTCAGCATTGGTTGATAAGCTTCCAGACAATGGAGCTTTCGGCTCCTAAAAGATAAGGAAGTCCATTTCTCTGAATAAAATAAAAAGGATGACTTGCAGCTCAAACTAAAAAACAAAAACAGAGATACATTCAGTTTCTGCATTATATGGGTCCTCAGCACTAAGAAGGTAAGTCTGATTTCAGATGAAACAAGCTTTCGTTTTTCTTTTAGGAAATAACGTTGATTTCGAGGGCAATCCCGTATCCTACCATTCAGAGCTGATTTCAATAATGCCGATACCCAGGTTTCATGAATTTTGTTTTCTTTTTCTTTTTCCAAACTTTGAAATTGATTTAATTTTACCAACTTTGTCTCTTTCTATTTTACATATTCATTTAAATTTAATCTTATTATACCCGACCGCAAGGGCGAAGCCAGGGGGGCTGGCATGGGCCCGGGCCCCCTAAAAGATAAAATTGTTATTTAGGCCCTTGAAATTCCATCCGACCCCCTAAAAAATTGTCCTGGCTTCGCCCTTGCCCGACCGGTACTAAAAAAAAAGATTGAGATAATGTCTAATAAATTTCATTTTTTGTTCTCCAATGAATTAATATATACAGAGTTACTTCAATTTAACAACTTGTATTTATTTGGTACTTAATTTATTTTTTTGGACTTACTTAAGTATCTAAATTTGAAAATCGTCGATCAACATGATACTTTTATTAAGTACCTGACCAACACCATTAAAATACATCAACATGACATCGAAGACCAATATCATGGTAACATGTGGTAGTCTCACATTTTGACATGTGACAAAATTATATATATATATATATATTTGCCATATGTTAATGTGAGATTGCCACGTGTCACTATGTTATTGATCATTAATGCCACATCAGCATAATATCAGCATATTTTAACAATATTAATCAAGTACCAAAAAAAAGTATCAAATTGACTTAGGAGTTCCAAGTTCAGATATTAATTAAGTTAAAAAGAATTTAAGTAATAAGTAAGTATAAATTACCAAATTCAAATATTTTTGTATATATTAACCCTTTTCAAATACATTAAACATCACTATAGAAATGTGAAGCTCCATGTATGAATTGTCAAAGCTATAATTGATTAAAATTATATTAGATAACAATGTATACAAAAATAATGGATGGGAGACAAACTAGAAAAAATATATCACGAGTCCCAACTCCCAATTAATCGAATGTAAGAAGATGCAAATTTTTTTTAAAAAAAAAAAGTGTAAGAAGCGCTTATCATCTTATATACATTCTCATGCAATCAACCTCTTGAGGACGCTATGAGCCCCGTCACTTTGTTAAACTACTTACCTATACATAATCGCACGCCGTTACTTTGTTATTCTCCCAAGTTATCATCAGCATTCCTGTCGCTAACTATTCCGACACACCTCATATCTTTTTCCTCTATCTTGTAGCACTGAATCACATACTAGTCCAAAAACCAGCTCTCCCTCTCCATTATTCTCAACAAATCCATTTGGCATTCACAATTAAAAAAATGCCCTTTTGCTTTTGGTTTCGAGATTAATAATCACTTCCCATTAATGAATATTGTTGTAATCGTTGGACAAACCTTTTGTTCTCTTAAAAAAGAAAATTAAATAAAAGAAACATAAAAAAAAAAAAGGTGTCTGATTTCTCAAGGCAAAAGATGCATGGGAGCAGATAGATCCCCGGGACTCCTTAATTTCCTAAAGATGTGGATGACAAGAACGGAATGGGATTGATGATTCTTTCTTTCTGTAACAAATGGGACCGGGTGGGAGAGATTTTATTAGTTTGGGGGGGTTGTGGCTGTAATTTTTCGGGGCTTTGTTTAAAGTGAGACCCACAGACAAAAGCATACAATACTCATTGGTCATTTATCCCCACGCACGGCACGCCTCATAAATATGCCTCCAATCAATCTCTACCCAACTCTAATTTCATTGGTTATACATTGGATTCCACTAAAACTGTCAAACTGGAAAATAAAATGATTAAAAAAAATTTAAGTGTCCCCCTCTCAAACTTAATTTCGCAAAAGAATTACAAAGGCAAACACGATGTAAATCTCAAACTATGATTAAAAAAAAAAACCACACCACTAAGGCAAGTAGTAGTAGTATTTATAAGGAAGCAAAATGGAGTAAAATAAATATATGATGATAATCAAATGTGATACATAGAGGAAATAAAAAAATAATAATAAATACTGAATCCAGATCTCTTCTCTAGAAGATCAACCCAATGGCTGCCCATCCTAATGCCAATCCTCCAATTATCTTCTGCAAGCTCTTGATGCTCTCTGCTCTACTCTGCATTATTTTAGAATTCCATTTAATTAAATAATGAAATAGAAAATATATGTAACTTCATCAGAAAACAAATACATAAATGCATAGTGTAAACTTCTAATTATTGATACCATGCCTTGTGTATGCACGATCTGACATCGATATTCAATGCGTTGTATATAACCTTAATGTATTAAACTAAAATGTCATATGAACCTTCTGATTATTATTTTTGCTCCACCGTATCCGTTGCTTATCTCAAAATCTAAAGGAACTAACTCCTCCTTCCTCGGAGGCGCGTCACTCAGACGCACTTGAACGAAACAAGTTCTCAATTTGAAATCCTCAATCCACATTCTAAACTCTAATTTTCATAGTCCACTAATCTAACTATAAAGTCAAGTTTGCAGACTTACGCCGTGTAACTACTCAACATTTCAGATCTGGAACAGCATTGTTTTATTGTACGGTTAACTTAAAGAAATGATTGAAATGTGAGAAAAGAAAGCAGAATGTACCTCATCGGCGGCGACAGAAGGACCGGGAGAGGACGCATCGAGGCTAGGTCCTGGAGCGCCAGTTGGTGGAGCGGGAGGTCCAAGCATATCAGGTGAAGGAGAGGGAGCACTGTGTTTCTTTGACTTCTTCTTGCTCTTGCTCTTGCTTGGAGCTGGTGCAGGAACCTCGGCAGTTGTTGGACCCGCAACAGGAGCAGGAGGAGAGGCCGAGCTCTCTGGAGGAGTTGTCGGTGCAGCAGCCGGTGGCGATTTGGTTGGAGGAGGGCTCACAGGAACTGGAGCCGGTGGAGTACTCACTGGAGCAGCAGTCGGAGGGGAAGAAGCTGGAGCAGATTTTGATGGAGCTGGAACAGCCGCAGCCGGTGGTGAAGAAGTCGGTGGTGAAGCAGTTGGAGCAGCAGTGGGAGCTGGTGACTTAGATTTACTCACAGGAGCAGTAGCGGGTGCAGTAGAAGGCGTAGTCGCAGCCGGGGGTGCTTTAGTGGGAGCGGCGCTCGGTGATTGACCACCGACACCAGCAACCACAATGCAGATCAAAGCAACAGCAAACACGCTTCTACGATCCATTTTGTTCCAAAAATAACTTTCATATGTTTATTTGTTTGAGAGGGGGTTGAAGTGGTAACAGAAAATAGTGGGAAGAGAGGGTATAAATAAGCGAAAACGAATCTTGATGATCAAAATAACGGACAGGTTTTAGACAGATCTAGATCGTAAAAGAAATAGGGCCCCACGTTCACATGGGTCAGGAATAGCCGTTGGATGAAACCTATTGGGAGTCCCACAAGCATCAACTATAGAACAAAGAAACAGTGAGCACAGTCTGGATGTGGGCCCCACTTAATAGGGGCGTCCTAAATTAGTGCATGTGATTTGATGCCACGTCACTAATTACAGTTCAATTAAACCGTTTATTTTTTCGAATTAATTTTTTTAAAAATAATTTACGAATTCAGGGTTTTTTTTTTTCTTTTAATCGTCTGGAAATGGACAGGTGAGACAGCTGGAAGGGTAATGTGGTAGGGTCAAGTTGGGCAAAGTGACAAACCAATATGAGGATGCCACGTAAGGGATGAGCGGAAATGATTGTACCAACGGTTGGGATTATTAGATGTATGAAATTATTAGTATTAAGCGTCACCGGTAACATTTGTGGGTCCCGTCCAAAAGTCATATCGGGTAGCGTGCCATGCCATGTAGAAAACTCACTTCTTTCCGGTGAAAATCTCTTGCAGGTACCTTTATTATATCTTATCAAATTAATCTTTCTATAATTAAATACAATTTACTATGTACTATTAAAAATAATATAATTAGCATTTACCCTTAAAAATGTCATTTACTTTTCAAAAAAGCTAATAATTTTAACGTCAATTTATTATGTACTATTAAAAATAACATAATTAACATTTATTCTTTAAAAAATGTCATTTATTATTTAAAAGTTAATAATTTTAACGTCCATATTTTATATAATGAATGTTTTTTTGATAATCAGGGGTAAAGAATGAGGTTGCTAAGGATTGAACTCAATCGCTTATACCTACAACATAATACTTTTGTCATTAGGCTAAGAGATTATTGGCATTATATACAATAAATGGTAATTCTATTAAAATTTAGGGTAAACGACATCACTAGTCATTAAAATATGGGTAAATTTTTATTTTGATCATTTAATTAAAAAAGTTACAATTCGGTCACTAAACTATTTGAAAGTTTTCATTTAAGTCATTGAACTATTCAAATGTTTTTATTTAAGTCATTAGACTGTTAAGTTTTTTTTTTTTAAATTCTGCCAGCAAGCTCCAAGTGACAATTCGACGATTGATATGATAGATCAACACCCATCAATGAGTAGAAGAACATAACTTAGGTCCAAGTTGATCTGTTGGCAAGTGTCGAAGATCAGAGAAAAAAGTTGTTTGAATTTTTATTTGTAGATTTGTGACGTCTAAATTTGTTTTATGAAAATAGTTGAATTATAGAAGAGAAAGAGAAAGAAAGCTTTTAATTGGTACAAGCAATGCAAACAGAGAAAACTATATAATATTGATTTTAACACCCTAGGGAATTAAATGAAATTTTTTGAATAGTTTAATAATCAAATTATAACTTTTTTAGTTAAATGACCAAAATAAAAACTTACCCATAATTTAGTGATTAATTAACTTTATTTTTTAATAGTATACAGACTAAATTAATTCCTTTAGAAATAAAATGACGAATTTAATCTTATCCTTAATTAATAATTAAGTCACCTACTAAGTAATTTAATTTTTGTTTTCATTTTAGACATTTTGAAAAGTAAGTGTAATATTAAATTATTAATTATATTTTCTTATAAATATAAGAAATCGTATTTAGTTGTACTTACATAGTAAAAATAGAAAAAACTGGAAGTTTAATAATATCGTCTAATTTTCTCAATTTCCAACCTTTCTCCTAAAAATTGGAACAAGTAATTAGATATTTCAACTACACTTAAATATCGTCTATTAATTATAATAATTGCCTAAACATATTACATACGTGTAACAAAAATCTAATTACTACGAAATGTTGATTAAAATGAAACTATCTTTAAAAACTTAAAGGATATTTTTCATAATATACGGCTAAATAAGGCCTTTAGCAAGTTAAAATTAACAAAAATCTATTTATTACTAAAGTTTGATTAAATGAAGTTGATATCTGTTAGCAAACTAACAAAGAGATAATTTAAATGATAAATTTAAATATTTGTCTCTTGACATGCTCTTGTCTGTCGTTCTGGCATGCTCTCTTTTTTAAGGTTTTTTTTTCTAGAAAAGTCTATTTCCTTCGTTAGTTCAAATCAATTTGAGTGTTTGCTTTTTGTTTTCTTCTAAGTGAGTTTTTGCTTTTTGTTTTTTTTTGGGTTTTTAATATAGAGAGGGATATGGAAAATCAGTGAATTGACGATGAAGAGGAGGTGGGATGGAATAACAATGGAGATTAGAACCCCCAACAATCGACATACAATTTATGTCTGGTGGGATGTTGCTTAACTGCTAGCGTGGTTCATTTTCCGGCTTTGCGGACCATAATGGCAAACTTTTGGCACTCTTTGGGAGGGGTCTAAATCTCAGGTTTAGGGGATAAGCGCTACCTGTTCAAATTTTTCCACAAAATGGATATCGAGTAAGTGAAAACGGTGCCTCGTGGAATTTTAATAACCATTTATTGATTCTTCATCGGTTAAAAGAAAAGGAAGATCAATTGTTAATCCCCTTACTATTTACGAACTTCTAGGTTCAAGTGTATAACTTACCACCAGGTTTCTTCTTGGAGAGAATGGCAAAGCAGTTTGGTGACATTTTCGATGCTTTAATTAAATATGATATAAAACAGGGGAATGGTGGTGAGAAGAAATTTATGAGAATTCGTGTTCAATTACACGTGCGAAAACCCTTGAAAAGGAAGAAGTTAATAATTTCTCCTACACGACATACTTATGCCAATTTCAAATATGAGAAATAATTTATGTTTTGTTTCGTTTGTGGTGTATTAGGTCATGGTGATAGTTTCTACCCAGTTCGCCTCAATAATGGTGGCGAAGAAATGCCACTAGGATGGAATTTGTCATTGAGGGCACCGCCGAGGAGGGCGTCAGTGGGGAGCAACATCTGGCTGCGGGAAGAAAGGGAGGGTGAGCTTTATGACGCAAATTTGGCAAGACGGAATTAAGGGAATGATTATGGAAAGGACAAATGGCTAGAAAATCGGCAACAGATTAATCCTATCTTAGGATTTAATTTAGAAAAACTTTCCAAAAAAGATGAGTTGGTTAAAGGTGGTTTGTCTAGTGGGTTGGGCTTAGTCTTTATGGAACATGATTTAGAGGAAACCTTTTTCAAATTGGAGAGGGGAAGAAGCGACTTAAGCCCACCTACTTAAGTTTGAAAAGATCGAGTTCCCATTCGACTAACATTGATGATGGTGAATATGTACAAGCCTAATAGATATCGGCGGCTGCTAGGGGGCATGTCGACCAGACGCCATGAAACTAATATGCTGAAACGTTCGCGGTTTGGAAAATTCAAGGAATGTTCATCGTCTTCAGCACATGCTTAAATTATATAATCCCCAACTTGTCTTCTTTATGGAGACAAAACTTTCTGCTAGTAGGATGGAAAATGTGAGAATGAAGTGTGATTATTTATGTGGTATTGATGTAGGGGCTGAAGGATAGAGAGATAGTTTAAGTTCAGGGTGGAAAATAGGTTGTTCGGTGATGCTTCGAAGTTATTCAAAGGACCATATTGATGTTGAAACCCAAGAATATCCAAGAAGTCCTACTTGGAGATGGAAGAGATTTTATAAATCTTCGTATAGTCGAGACAGAGAGAAGACGTGGAATAGGCTAAGAAATTTAGAACGATCTCATAAACTGCCTTGGCTCGTAAGTGGTGATTTTAATGAGATTTTATTTTCCCATAAGAAGAAGGGAGGCATTCCAAGGGATGAACGAAAAATGGAAGAGTTTCGTAATGTGTTAAAAGATTATGAATTGGAGGATATAGGCTACACAAGGCCTTGGTTTACGTGGGAACATGGAAATTTTCCAGAGACAAACATAAGGGAGCGTCTTGACAAAGGTGTTGCTACGGTCGAGTGGAGACATCTAGCTCATTCTTTTTCCGATCACTACCCATTACTAATTCAAACAGATCATGATGATTTTAGGAGGCGTAAAAGATTTTCCAATTCAAAGCTTGGTGGTGTATGGAGGATTCTTGCGAGGTGGAAATTAAAAAGCCTGGTCATTACCTAATAGATTAAAGGCGACAATGGTGGGTTTCAACATTTTGCGAATAAAGTAAAATAAAAAAGGCGTGCTTTGACGAAAAAGCTTAACCAACATCTTGAGGAGTTGGATAACCAAGAAAGAACTAATGAAGTGTTAACTGAGATAATTGATGTTAAGATGTATTTTAATTTCGAGGCGAAAAAAGAAATGCGTTATTGGGAACAAAGAGCACGAGCCAACTGGTTAAAATTAGGTGATAAAAACACCTCATTTTCCCACAAGTTTGCTTCTTAGAGGTGACATTTTAAAAGGATAAGGGGCTTGCGGAATGAAAAAGGTCGAATGGTCACTGAAGCTGCTGAATTAGAGAGTGTGGTGTGGGGTTATTTTACAAATCTATTTTCCATTAAAGGTATTGGGGACACATCCCATTTACTGTCAGGGGTAAATAGGTGTGTTACCGATTGTATGAATAATGCTTTGACAGTAGAATTTCAAGCGGAGGAGGTGTATGAAGCTTTAAAGATTATAGGCCCAACAAAATCCTCGGGAGAGAATAGTTTTCCAGTTCTGTTTTATCAAAGATATTGGCACATTATAGGAAATGATGTTAGTGATTTCTATTTGGACATTCTTAAGAGAGGAACGTTAATAGAGATGATAAATAAGACTAATATTGTCTTGATCCTAAAGACTGGAAATCCCACTGGTTTGAAAGATTTTCGGCCAATTAGTCTTTGTTAGGTGTTGTGCAAGATTATTGCGAAGACGGTAGCAAACTGATTACAAAAATTCCTAGACTCTTGCATTGATGAGGCACAAATTACTTTTGTACATGGTCGACTTATTAAAGATAATGTTCTCCTAGCTTACGAGGTGTTGCATACTTTTAGAAAGAAGATGATAGGGAGAAAAAGGCAATTGGCTTTGAAGCTAGATATGAGCAATACCTATGATCGGACAGAATGACCTTTTATTGAGATGATGGTGCTAGAAATGGGTTTTTCAAGATCTTGGGTGGAACTCATTATGGGCTCTATCAAATAAGTGTCTTATTCAATCATTATAAATAGGGAACCGGGTGAGACTTTTAAGACTGAACGGAGTTTGTGACAAGGGGACCCCTTAAGCCCCTATATATTATTATTTTATTTAGAAGGGCTCTCAACACTTATGAGACTTGCAAATCAGGAGGGTTTGGTGCAGGGAGCGAGAATTTGTCAAAGGGGACCACAAATCACCCACTTGATGTTTGTCGATGATTGTATACTATTTGAGGATGTAACAAGAGAGGGTGCTAATGTTCTAAAGTGTACCCTAAATGAGTATAAAGACATCTTGGGGAAATGTATCAATTTTGATAACTCTACAGCGTTTTTTAGCTTTAACACCTCGAATGAAGGAAATGAATTGGTCTCTCAACTGCTTAATATAAGGGTGTCCACTAAACCAGAGAAATATTTGGAGCTGCCGAATATTGTTGTTGGGGGAAAACGATAGGCTTTTCAAAGTTTTAAGGATAGAATGAAAGATAAAATTAGCGAATAGAGTATTCGACACCTCTCTCAAGATGGAAATGAGGTATTTATAAAATTTGTCCTCCAAGCTATTCCTACTTATCCTATGCTATGTTTTTTATTATGAAATACTTTATGCTCAGAACTTGAGAGTATTATTGGCTATTTTTGGTGGCGTAAAAGTAACAATAAACATGGTATTCATTGGTGTAATTGGAAACATTTATGTGAGTTAAAGGATTATGGAGGCTTGGGGTTTCATTTTTTTTATCAAAATTCAATTTAGCCCTACTTGCTAAACAAGGATGGCGTTTGCTTAGTTATTCGAATTCATTATTAGCAAGGACTCTTAAGGCAAAATATTTCCCGACTACGAATTTTTTGGAGTCGAGTTCTAAGGTAACTACATTCTTATACTTGGAAGATCATTTGGGCCACTAAAGATATTCTTGAGGCCGGCCTATGTTGGAGAATTGGTACAAGCTCAAAGGTTTTGGTGAGAACGGATGCATGGATACCTGGGAACCCAAATAAAAAAATTCAGACCCTCATACATGAAAATTCTATTCAAACAATAGCAAATTTAATTGATTTGGAAACAAGGAAATGGAAGGAGGATGTTATGCATTATACCTTTATAGAAGATGATGCAAGGCAAATCTTAGCCATCCCTCTGTCTAGTGTTCCACATGAGGATTTTCGAGCTTGGAGTGGAGAAGCAAAAGGAGATTGATTGGAGGATTACAAACATTTTTTTACCTACTTATGCTAATTTGAATTACAAGAGATTGATTGGTTCAGCAAATTGTTCTTGACGTCACAATGGTGTTGAAACGATGGAACATGTGTTCCAGGAATGTCTGCAGACAAAAGAAATATGACATCAATTAAGGATCATGCGACAAATAGAAATATCAAAGACATCAATGAAAGATTAGATTCAATAGTTTTTTTTTGTAAATTACTCCCTGTACCTTTGTCGTGTGTTTTGTTGTGCGATGTGGGCTATATAGACTGTGCATAATAAGTTATTGCATGAAGGATATCATTCTATTGCAATAGACACAGTGAATTTCATCAAGCACTATTTGAGGGAAGTTGATGGTAAGAGAGACAAATCGATAGTATGTAGAGTACCTATAGTGTCTTGATAGTTGCTATAAGAACATTTCAATAAAATAAACTTTGATGCAGGATTTTGTCAACAAAATAACAAATCTTGTTTGGGGATTATTATTCGGGATAATTCAAGTATTATTCTTTGTTCAAAAACTATAATACAAGTTAACATAACTTCACCATTTGCAGTAGAGGCGATGGCTTGTTTCCAAGTGGCTAAGACAGGCTTACAACTAGGTTTCTCAAGTGTGGAAATCGAAGGTAACTCATTGGTTGTGATTCGGAAAGTGAAAAAAAAGAAAGTTGAAAGGTTAGTAATAGGGGCATACATCTGTAACATAAGAACAACAAGCGAACGGTATCAACACAGTGTTTTTCATTATTTGTCAAAACATGCAAATGGTGTTGCACATCTTTTGGCAACAAAGGGACTAAAAATAAATGTAGAAACTTATCTTGTTGGAGCGGTTCCCTTTTACACACATAAGGCAGTTAAAGTAGATCGACAACAATCGGGCTCCTAATGACACCTTAGTCAACGATTCAATGATTTGGGACCAAAGAAGTAGATCAGTAGCGGGATCGGAGAGTTATTTGGGTCTTTTCAGGTTTGGTATAGCTAAGCAAAACACTGAAGCGTTGTTGCCGATTCCAAAAGGTCCCTTCCAGAAGCTCCGAAATGTGTTATGCAGATTTTATAGACGATTTCAGCACTTCTATGAAAGCAACTGAAGTTGCTTAGGGAACGAAAAATCTGCTTGGGTGGTTGGGTTGTGCAGTTTACTTTTTTATTTATTTAATGTTTTGTCAGTTTGATTTTATCTTTTTTTAGATTTAGATTGATTTGTTGTTGTTTTATTTGGTTTGTCTGAGTGTTTGGACCAGCTTAGTTGTTGGACTTTGTTCCTTTATGTGTTTTTGGGCCTTTTCAGCTTTGAGCTGTTTTTTAATAATAAAACTCAACCGTTGTTCTATAAAAAAGAAAAATAATAAGGCCTTTAGGTTGTTTTTATTTGTTATTTAGGCCTTTAGGCCGATTTTAATTTTAATTAAGGAAATAGGTTGGTTTTAGGAGAAAAAAATTGAAAGCGCACCCAGCTAGTCGCACTTTCCCTCAACGGTAACTTCAACGACTTTTTGACTATCGCCACACCAAACGGTAAAAAAATTAAAACCCTAACGGTAAATTTTTTTAACCCTATAAATACCCCTAATTTTTTTTTTCATTCATATCCTTCTCTCAAATTCTCTCAACTCTATCAAGCATTTTATTCAAAATTTATTTATATTTTAATTTAAAAATAATTATTTTTTTAATAATATCGTATTTTATTCGTTCGAATCAATTTCTCAAGAATGGACGCCTCTCTAATCCGCTTCGATAACAACCATATTTCCTCCACCCAATTAGCAATGGTAATCGTTATTATTAAATTTTCATTATTTTTAATTATGTTAAATTTTTTCAATAAATCTAAATAATTTTTTATGTTGTAAATAGGCGGATGATCGCCTGCTCTAGGCGTTCATACATAATACGGGGGAGCCTCCGATCCCTGAAATTCGTGGGTACCTGCAAGAGGCTGGATTCTTACAAGCGTCTCACATGCAAGAGGGTTGTTAACTCAATCCCACATTAATCAACACTTTGGTGGAAAGATGGAGGCTTGAAACACATACTTTACACCTTCCATGCGGCGAGTGTACAATCACACTCGAGGACGTAGCGTAACAGCTCGGTCTGCTGGTGGATGGACCAGTCATCATGAGATCAGCGGTGGTTCGGGGAAAAGTGGACCTCTACACGATAATCTTGGGGAAGGTCTCGAACAGGTTCGAAACTGGCCGGATATTGATTAATTGGTTGGATAAAATTTTCAATAAGCCTCATGACGACCCAATGGAGGAGGTCATACAATAGTATGCCCGAGTATTCATCATGAGGTTAATTGGGGGCATTTTAATGCTCGATAAATCTAGAAATTTAGTGCACGTAAGGTGGCTTCTATATCTAATGGACTTTAGTAAACGAGGAAAATTAAGTTGGGGATCTGCCGTGTTATCGACGTTATACCGGGAGCTTTGCCGGGCAACGTAACCAGATAAGATGTCAATCGGTGGTTGCTTGCTGCTGCTGCAGTTGTGAGCCTGGTGGTGAATACTGTTTCTATGTCCTAGAGTTACTGACTCATACATGTTCACGTTGGTGATGAGGTAAACATCATTTATCAATAAATATGTAGTTTGTGCAGTAAATATTTTTATTTATTATATGTTTCGCCTAATATATCGCTTGTACAGGTGGAACCATGGACCGAGTTACGTCGGACTGCCCAACGAGTTGAAAGACGTTAGGCTACTGTTAGATCAACACTCGAAAACCGATATTAGTTTCCTATCTTTTTTTAACCTATATAAATTACGCTATGATTCGTTAAAAAAACCAGTACGTAACAATATTTACAATTTATGCTTTTCAGTTTGAATAGATGTTGTATAACAACCCCAAGATCATATCTTGCATCCCGCCGGAAGTGTTGGACAATCGGGAGATGTAGGACGTGAAAGTGTCGTTAATATTGTATGTGACGGTTGAAATGCACAAACTGGACTGGGTTCTACAGTAGTTCAAGTATAGACAACGAATTCCACAGCCATCGCGAGACATGAAAGAACTACACCAAGTGGACATATGGGGGAGAAACAACGAAGACTAGGCGGAGAAGCACAATGAGCACATCCAAGCTTGGGATCGTAGGATGGAATCTATACCCGCTCGCGAACCATTTTTTTCGATAGACCTGGCAACAACCGATGATTACTTGACATGGTTTAGAGCCGCTGGCAAGCCGTATTTACTACCACTGGAGGCGAGGAGTAAGCAAATTCAGTTGAAGAGGCAGCGCCGATCGCCACAGCAGCGTAGGAGGGGACGTGGTTGCACCACGAGTTCGTCATCGACCCCGACACAAGATGTGCTGGCTGTTGCTATGCAACATCCGGGTCAATTCTCTCAACCTTTCCCATTCAATTCACTAACCCCATGTGTTTTTTAAGCACCACTTCACTACGGACAATCGCCACACATGTCCAGTTCTTCTGTTCCAGCAGGTCCATATTTTGGGGCACCGGCATCCCCTGTATACTACTCCCTCGTGCCGATGACGACGTCGAACCCCATATCGGGACAGATATCGACATATGCACCGCCACCGATGACAATACCGATGGAGATGCCCATGCATTAATTGATGCTGATGTCAATGCCCGGGTTGATGCCGATGTACCCGAGATTTGGGGCACATTATGGTTACATGCCTATAGTGACCCAAACACTGCGTGCATCACTGTTTTATCGAGGTGGCTCATCGTCGCAACCACTGGATGCAGGTGTGGCAGATACACAATGGGCGGTGAGGACGACGCAACAATCGACCATGAATGAAGATGATGGCGCTACCGATCTGGAAGATACAGTTGCTAAGGGGGGCATGCGAGGTTCATATTCAGGCGATGATGACGACGAGTAGGAAGTCTACAGGCCTGCACTTCCGGATACACCTCCGGAGGCACTTCTGGTTGCACCTTCTATTGAACCCCAGGTTGTATGCCCGATTCCACGGAGGAGTCCTGCATGTGACCGTCGTCCACCGCCTTACGACACACATTCTCCCCGACGATGAGTGCAATGTATTTTTGGTTATAGATATTTTGATGTAAATAAAAATGTCATGAATAAAAAAATAGTTGTTAAATGAAAGGAAAACGTACTTAAGCCAACTTAAAATTTAGAATTTTTTTTTGGGGATTGATTTAATTTGACGGTGGAATTGGAATACTATTTTTTTATTGAAATTCAAAATAAATGTTGAATTAATATTTACACAACATATGTGAAATACTTGATATCTATATAACATACATGAAATACTAGAGATTTATTTTTAAAAAAATCGAAAAGCATAAACATTCCATGTGATGGAGGGAGGGAAAAAACTCATTTGGGGTTAAAATAAATATTCATAATTGGGTGTAATGGTAAGACACATTACATTTTTAAAGAGAGATGTAAGTTCGAACTTTAGAGACAATATTATTGGGAGAGACAATAATGAACCCCAAACATGAACCATAGAACGGATATAAAAAATATGAAAAAATAAGTAACCAAAAATTTGTGAAGAATATTATTTTTGATAAGGACCGACAAAACAACTTGATTTATTATTTTATTTTCCAAATTTCTTCCTAAAATCATGTTTAATAATACTGGCATATATATATTGTCAAAAAAAAAAGAAAAAAACATTGCCATATATAAAAGTGTATACTATTAAATAGGCATTTCCTTAACCAAATTGGATCCGATTCTTTAGCTGTCGCAGTGTCTTTATTTTATTTTATTCCATTTTTTAAAAGGCGAAAGAAACAGACAAAGATGAATTGAAGATTGTGTACCGAATTTTGTTATTCATTTACAACTAATCAACAATACGCGCTTTAATTTTGTCCCCCCACTTTATTAACTATTGCTTCCTTATCTTCCACTTGCGTTTAAACTTCTAAACTTTTCTTCTTTTTCCTCATTATGTATGCCTATCTGGCGCTAGTAAGTTAGAAGTTGTTTCATCCGCTAAGTGCATGGAAAAAGTGGAAGTTGGTATTTTTTTTTTTTTAAGTATTTGAGTTTAGTTTAAATTTTAATATTGTTATTGTTAAAGAAGGTTTTATTTGAATATTACTCAATTTAAATATGATTAGCCTCAAACGGTAAAATTGATGAGTACACCTCTAATTATAAAAAATGGCATAGTGATAAATTTGATTTTTTATATTTACATCTTTTATCAATTTAACTTTTATTTTTGATTAAATTTGACATTTAATCTTTTAAAAAGAGTCCATCATTTTTTTTAATGGAAATTATGAATAAAACACTAAATTTTAACAATGTTGGTGCGGTAAGCCGCGTGACAGCTTACATGTACATTTCATGTTGGCATGACACTATTTATCTTATATTATGAATAAAAAATTAATGTTTTAATCAGTGTTTCTAATAAAAAAATATCAATTATTCTCTTTTGAAAAGTTAATGGTGCAATTTAAAATTTTTTTAATTTAAATTGATAAAAAAAATTATAAACATTTAAATTTAAATTATGTTGTTCCTACTTGAAAGAACATTTTACCTCTTGAAATCATTGACAAAAATCTAACGGAATAATAAAGTGTTGTTCAATCAAGTTATTCTCTTAACTTTGAGTCATCATCAAAATTTCTTTTTTAAGATAAAAAATTGAAGGTCAATTATAAAAACGGATACCCATTCAACTCCTACCGTTTATGTCTTGGAATCTGTCCTGGAAATATAACAAGCGTGTAGCCATGGCATTTTCTATCTTTTCAAACATATCTCTTGGCATTTCCCCATCTTCTAAAGCTGATGTTTAGAATTGGATATTTTGGCCCAACAGTGTTTCACAAATCTTGAGGCTAAATGTCAGACCCACAACATATTCTTGAATTCTCATGTACAGTAGTCTTCAGGCCGACCTCGTTTAATAGTTTGGTTGTAACTGGTTTCAAATAATTTCACTTTTGTGGGCTGAAATGTCAGACCGGTTTAATTGGGTTCGACTTTCATGTTTGACATATTTGGGTAGTTTTGTTTAGGTGATTCAGGTTCCAATCTCCCTTGAAACTGAAGTTTGTATTTCCTTTGTTCTATGCATGCTTCGAAATTCTTTACGCCATACAACTGGTTGAATTTCAAAATTCTAAAAATTAAACAGTAATACATAAATGTAAACTTAGGTTTTTAATATATTCTAATGTTTAACTCATAATTTTTTGAAATTACTAAGAGTTTGTTTGGATAATAAAAGATAACAGAATGAAAATAGTTTTTTTTTTTTTAAATTACAAAGAATTGTAATCCCTTAAACGTGTTTGGCTGATAAAGTGTAATTATATCGTGATTGTTTATGTTATATTTGGTAGTACAAATTGTAAGTACACAATTATATCATTTATATTTTTAAAAATATTAATTAATATAAGAATTATTATTATGAAAAAAATAATTTCTAAATAAGTAACAAAAATTAAAATCAAAGCATCATACGTGTCATGTTAGCCTAAAAAAGTAGTTGATAACACGATTACTAATAAAACTAGTAAGGAAAATAAACATCATATGCAATTTTATCTAATTGTTCTAGTGCATACTTGTTGGGTTATTATCTGAATTTGAGCTGCATCATTAAAGTTATCAAGATCTCATTCTTCCATGTAATATACGAAGTATGGATCATCTCAATTCTACTTATGATTGAAGCTATGAAATATGCCACAAGTTAGTACTATCCAACCTTTTTTTTTAAAAAAAAATTTATAAATTGTCCAAAACTTTTATAATAATTCTTATAAGTAATATATATTTTTTCCATACCTTTAGAAAGTTATATTTTTATAAATAACTTATAATAAAAAAGCTATAGCATTTTTTTATGAATAATGTTATGGTGTTCGCTATTACCGACCCGCTACTCGGTTATCTGACTAGGACCAACCCGTTCTGTAACAGCCCAATTTTCAGTGGTGTTAGAAATAGTGATTCGAGATCACTAAATCCGACAAGTGAGTTTGAAAATTTAAATAAACTAAAATTTATGAGTCAAGTATGACATTAGAAATATTTTAAAATCAGTGAATTTTGTGAATTAAAAGAATTAATTAGAAAAATTGGGCCGAAAATGAGGTATCGAGACCTCGAATTTATAAACTGAGCCATAAATATTTTTAGAAATATTTATGGAGTGTTATTGAGTTAGTATTAAAGTTTCGTCAAAAAAATTGAACGTTTCGGTAGTCAATTAATTAAAAAGAACTAAATTGAAAAAGGTGCAAAACATGCTAAAGTGATTAAATAGCCTAATAGTAAATAAAGGAGGACTAAAAGGACAAATAGACCATGTTAAATGGCTGAGGCGGCATAACGTGAAAAAAAGAATCAAAGATATTTTTGTGATTAGGGACAAAATTGGAATTAAAATAAAGTTTATATGGCCAAATGTTATTTTAATAGTTTCTAGACATTTTCTTCATCAATTTTTCTGTCAAAAATAGCTATTGAAGAGGGTTTGAGCTGTTCTTTCATATTTTAGCTTAAAGTAAGTTCAATTCTTGCTTTTTCTTAGTAATTTTTATGTTTTTGTGATTTTTACAATTAGGACCACCTATTGAATTCATTAGTTTTTTTATTTGATGAGTGACTTTAAAAGTTACCTTGAATGAGTGTTGTATGTTTATGATGAATTTACATGGATTTGAAGCTTTAATTTCATTAAATGATGATTTTATTAAGTGATTTTAATAGAAAATGATTTTAGGACCTAATTGTGAAAAAGTTGTGAATTAAGGTTTGGGGCTAAAATTATGATTTTCAAAGGTTGTGTAGTAGCTTAGAATGATGAAATAAAGTGTTAATTGATAAAGACAAGTTTAATTGAAGGATAAATTGATCAGGGACTAAATTGTAAAAACTAAAAAAATTAGGGTAAAAGTGTAATTTTGAAAATTAAAGGGAATAAATTGTAAAGTGAATTAGAATTCAATTAAGTGTTAATGAATGGACAATTTTATATTTTAGATCAAGAACCCGAAGAAAAACCTGGAAAAGAGAAATTAACGGATTAGTTCCCGAATTGCTACTACTTTTACAAATTGGCCCAGGTAAGTTCGTGATGGCTGTCGATTCCACCAATATAATCCTACACCTAATTTGCAAATTTAAGCAGTATAAGGAGTAGGGTCGATCCCACAGAGACTGGGTTTACTCAAAATTGTTTCTCTCTCAACCAGATTTATGCCGTGGCAAAGGTCGTGCCCACGACTCCTATCGTACCTGCTGAAAAATAAATTAGGGGGGTTTAAAAATACTTAGAAACTAAATAATTGAAACAACATAAATAGATAATTAAATAAATTGGAAATCAAATCAAAAATTAAATTCGGAAAATCAATTAAATTTAGCTCAGCTTTAAGCACGGGTTCTTTCGTCTTTGAACCGATCCTCGAAATTAGATGAACTCCTCTTTTCCAATAAGCTAGTTATAGCTACCAAGGATGCCTCAGACACCAACTCTTCCTTGTGTAAATTAGTTATGGAACGTCCTATAACTAACCCTTACCGGTCTAACAACCTACGAAACGTTCGTGATTTAGAACTCCGTCAGCTTTGCGTTCTAGAAGAGCCTAGCTCGAACCAATGCCCTCAAGTGTTTGGGACATTTAAATCCAGTTACTACTTCCCTTGACGGAACCAAACAGCAATCCCCACTTGGCACGCCAATGTGTTCACAGAAAACCAATTAGACAATCGATCCTCTCGGAATCCCAACTGTACGTCTAGCCATACTAACTCAAACGACGTCCTTTTTGACTTAGCGTTGACTTGACTTTGTGAGTTGACGAAGTCATACTCTTAATCTGGAGAAATAATAAATATTGAAAATCGGGAGTTAAATAGCTCGGGTTTGTAACTCACGGGTTTGTGACGGGGTTAACACCGGCTTAAAACTAAAAATGGTTTAGTGTGGCATGAATTTATTCATGCTTGTGAGTTGTGGAATGTGATTTGGCTTTGTGTAAAGGATGATGGAATTTGGAAAGGAAAAGGGGCTTGGAAGGCAATTAAGCCAATTTTGGAAAAGAAACAAGAATTGGAAACAAAGCTACAGATTGTTAACGCCAATTTGAAAAGAAAAAGAATAATTCCACTCCAAGTTGAAATAGAAAAAGACAAAGAGGATAATTCAACTCCAAGTAGAAGTAGGAAAAGAACTAATTGATTGATGATTTCCTAAGAACAAAAAGCCCCTATTTATATACATGGGGTTTACTAAAAATAGCCTAAATTAATTTAATATAAAATCTAAAATAAAAATAAAAATAAAAATAAAATAAAATAAACTAAACTAAAATAAGACTTCCTATTTTTAGCTTTTTACAAAGTCAAAATATTTGATGTGTCCTTGGCTTCCTCCATCTTTTTGATTTGACCCCATTTCGATGATTTTCTTTCAATTTGGCCCTTTTTAGCTTGCTTTTGACCAATTGCATCCCTGACAAGATTTAAATCATAAAAATACTAAATTAGCAGGGATTGATTCAGAAATAAAACAGATTTAACACAAGAAACCATGCAAATTGACATGTTATCAAATTCCCCCTACTTAGCTCATGCTTGCCCTCAAGCATGTTGTTCTTTCAAACATTAGAATTGATTCTACAATTCATTAAAAATCGAGCCTCCTTTCTGCATCCATACTCAATGTAAACAACATAGGCAAAAATAAATAAATAAATGCTCAGAACATACAATTTAGTCAACAAGTGTTATAAAATTTAAAATGTGTGAACTAGATAATTTCATTAAATTGAGTTTGAATCCAATGATTTGCAAGGCATTATTAATTAACTATGCTTTAGAAAAAAAATTAGACATGGTCAAACCTTTTTACGCGAACTAGGATGACAACCCAAACACCTTATCCCGATTACTCAGTTCAAACAGTCTTTATTATTATCATTATTAGGCTCTGTTAGCGGAATGTTATTAAGTTGTCGACTTGTCACTCGAACCTTTTTACGCGAGATAAGATGACAACCCAAGCACCTCACCCCGGTTACTCAATCCGGTCACGTTTTCGAAACTTTCACTCATAACTCGAGCCTTTATTTATTTATTCATTTTAATTTTTTTTTCATTTATTCATGCACAAGCAAATATTTTTTTTTTCAAACAATCAATTAATGTAAAAAATCTAGCTACATATATCAACCTTAAAACACAAGTGTCGACTAATCTATATACTTGAGCATTTAAATTCAAAAAAATTGCCCAATTGTCCAAATTGACTAAGTATGAGATTAAAGGCTCAGTGTCAAATAAACTATCGAATGAATTCAACATAAGACTGAGCACATGCAAAAGAGAAACATGCAGCCAAAATCAATTAACCATCCATGCATACTACCATTTTCATCCCCCCCACTTAAGCTATGCTTGTCCTCAAGCATGTGTCATATTATAGAAAAGAAAAATAGCAGCTCAAATAAACAGTAAAATGAAAAGTTCAGAGTACTCCCCATGTGTCTTCAATGATTTTGTCGGTGTTGGGGGTAACGACTTTGCAGGATATCAAGGATTGTGGAGACTTGATTTTCCATTGTTCCAAGTCTCGCCTCGATTCAGCCTAAATGTGCCTCCACAGATAGAGGTTGTTCCTCTTGCTCTCTAGTGTTGATGTGTGCGCGTTGGCGAAAAACCATATTTTCGCGAGTAGTCCGTGTACCTGGAGGAACAAAATAACACGAAGTAGGGGTGCCGAAAAGCAATCCCATAGAATCCAAACAATATTTATCTAGCCTGTCCATACTATATGCACATGTGAAGGTTGAGAAATCAATTTCAGATTGAAAAAGTCGAGAGGTTAAATTCGAAATATATGACCCAAGTATTAGTGGACGATTGTAACGCAAAACAGCATGAAAATTTCGTGCAAACCAATATCCTAAATTAACTTTAAAACCCGAATGCATGCACCATAAAAAGAACATTTCAGTCTTAGTCAGAACAGACGATGAGTCATTTCTACCTAAAAAACTAAAAGCTAAAATTATATCTTAAAGCAGGTTCATGCACCAATAAGTCTTTTGTGGTCTTCGGATTATAAAGATAATTAGAATGAGTTAAAATACGATAAACATATTGAGCATCAAAGTTGCTCTGAATATCTAACAGAGTAGAATGATAGGAATCAGATTGAATATCATCAGGGTCGATGAAACCCATGGCAATGTTAAATTTAGAAATTGACATTTGAAAGTCCCTCCCAAGCAAACGAAAACATACAATGTTCTGTGTCTCAACAGTTCGCAATGCATTTATATCGAAGCTAAATATGGTGTAGAATTCATATACCAATTCATAATATGCATTACAGGAAATATTAGCAAATAAATTCCAACCAATAGCATCAAAATAATGAAGCACAACATCATGAATATTTAAAAGATCAAGAGTGGGGAAATCGATTTGCTTACAGACCGGGAGTGAGCGTTGTCGGATGGCGTCATATCGTGTTCGATGCTCCGATGTCAAAAAGTCTAGAAATCCTCGTAGATGACTTTCGGTAGGAATAGTGTTTGCACGACTACGTCTGTTGTGTTGACTGTCTCGGGATGGTCAAACACGTTCGTTAGGCGAGTTGGGTGGGCTTGCACATTCAGCAGCGTCAGTACTGCTGTTCGGGGGTGTCGATGGCTCACGTGTCGATTGTCGACGGCTTTGAGTAGACCATGTTTGGCGTTGATGGACACATTCATTGACGGTGGGGGAAGCTTCGACATGGTCGTTAGATGTCCCAATCTCTTCTGGGCTACCCGAAGGTTCTGTTTCGACCGGGGTCAGACTCTATTGACGGTGGGCTCTCGACGGGGTGGCAGTTTGTATTGGAAGAGGTGGAGGAGAATCATCGTCGACTAAATCAACGACGGGAGGCACTGCAAAATGGTGCCGATTTCGGTTGAGTGAAATCGAAACATTATTGATCATTTGGTTTCGAGTTTGAACCATTGCTTCTGTGCAAATGTTGCAAAAAATCGATTCTGTTGCTACGGCGGTAGTGAAGATGGTGGCAGCACACGGCGATGTTGGCGGCGATCAATGGCGGCGAGTGGCGACGGTACGTTTTGGGGCGATTTTGAAAGGTCTGACGGTAGGGGTGTCGATTGTGGTCGTGGTTAAGGTTGTTGAGAGGGTGGTTTGGTGGTGGAGAGAAAAGAAAGAAAAAGAAATATGGAAGAGGTGGTGGTTGGAAGTGTGGTCTCCGACGGCTAACTTGCAATGGTGGAGATGAAAGGGCGACGATGGTGGGCGAAACGGCGGTGGTTGGCCGACGTGGTGGAGGAAAAAAAAATGGGAGGGAGGTGTGGTGGAGGTATTTGGCGACGGCGATGAAAGGGGGTTATGACGGTGATGTCGACGATGGTGTAACGGTGAGGGCCGACGACGGCGAGAATGAGAGGTGACGACGACGGCGGCATGCAACAAATTGTGAGGTATGAGGTTAGGGTTTTATGTTTGTTGTGAAGAAGAAGAAGATGGATGAAAAGGTTTTGGAGATTTAGGGATTTGGGTGTTTAATTTGTTTATTTTTTTCTTTTCCTTTAGATTTTCGGTTGGGCTTTGGTGTTGGGTTTATTTGTTTGATTTTTGGTTGGGTTTATTGGGTTTTGGGTTTATTGGGTTTGTGTTGTTGGGTTTGTATTTGGGTATGGGTTATGTTTTGTGGGTGTTTTTTTGGTTAAGTGTAGGTGGGTTGAATGGGTGGATAGGTAAAATGGGCTAAATTATTGGGTTAATTTTGTTGGGTTGGTATGTGTAGGTGGGTTAAATGGATGGGTATTGGGTTTGGGTTTGGGTGTTTTGTGAAGGTTAAGTAGTTTGGGGTTTTTTTTAGGTAGATATTTGTCCCCAAATTAGCAAGTCGTGCCCGCGCCGCCACTATTAGCCGACTTTCGAAAAAATTCATGACCTCCATTATTTTCCTGAAAATATTAAATTAACTGAATTAAATAAAAAATTATTTATTTACACCCTAAATCTTACTAAAACTGAAAATTAAATAAATGAAAAGAAATTTGGGTTGCCTCCCAAAAAGCGCTTTTGTTTAACGTCGTTAGCTCGACGACCTTAAATGTTATCCGTTTGGCTTATTGAGAATTAATTTCTCCATCTTGTGCACTTGGATGTCCTTGCAGAAAGGTTTTGACCTTTTTCCACTATCCTTGAAGCCCTTCCCGGGTTCCCCTATCATTAGTGGATTGAGGAGTCTTTGAGCTTTTTCGTTCAAGTTTGCATTTTTCTCTGTCGGAATACTTGTATGTTCTAGAAATGATTTCAGCTCTAATTTCGAGGCTTTCATGATAGCTTCACGTATTGGTTTTTGGATTATCGATAATTCCTCTTGCTTAACATCAAGATCAACATTCCTGCAAGGCACAGTTTGTAACTTATCATTGGGATGTCCCATATCCTCATAAACATTAAATCTAACCGCTTCACCGTCAAATTCCATGGTGAGTGTTCCACTCTAAACATCAATTTTCGTTCGTGTGGTACTCAAGAATGGTTTCCCAAGAAGTATCTCAGACGAATTGGCTGAGTTGTCATCCTCCATGTCGATAATGTAGAAGTCTGCAGGAAATATCAGCTCGTTTACCTTAACAAGAACGTCCTCCAGCACTCTTTCCGGATGCACTATGGATCTATCTGTAAGCTGAATAATTACACCTGTTTCCTTTAAAGGACCCGCATTAAGTAGTTTATAAATTGACAAAGGCATAACATTAATTGATGCGCCTAAGTCACACACGGCTTTTTTAATACTGACACTACCTATTTTGCAAGATATGGAAAACATACCTTGGTCCTTACATTTAGGTGGTATTTTCCTTTGTAAAATAGCGGAAACATTTTCTCCGACACTCACCTTTTCATTGCCCAAGAGCTTCCTCTTACATGTGCATAATTCTTTTAAGAATTTTGCATACCGTGGAATTTGTTTAATCGCATCAATAAGAGGTATGTTGATTTCTACCTTTCGAAAGGTGTCGAGGATCTCATTCTCTTCTCGCTCCTTCTTGCATTAGACTAGTCTTCCAGGAAACGGAGGTGGTACTGAAAATAATTTTTGTGGTATTGACTCCACAAGAGTCTTTTTGTCAAGTTTCTTCTCATCTCGACCAGCGTCGCGGGCACGACTCATGCCAGGTACGGGCTCCAAAACCTTCCCACTCCTTAACCTCATAGCACTTACATTGTGTCGAGGATTATGCTCAGTTTGGGATGGCAGCTTACCTTGGGACTCCAAACGATTAACTGCCATCGAGATTTTACTAACTTGATTAGTTAACTCTTGTATTGATGCATCTGTCCTCTGTTGATATTTTGTAGCATCGGCGGCAAGTCTTTCCATAACAGCTTCTAGAGATGTGCTCGGCTTGGGTTGTTGTTGTGGTGGTTGCAGAGGTCTCGGTTGGTATGATGGATTATGTCAAGGATTAGCTCCATAATTCAAGTTGGAATGATCCTTCCACCCGAGATTGTAGGTGCTAGAGAAAGGATCATAGCGTCTTTGCGGAGGTCCCAGAAAACCTCCGACAGCATCAACATGTGCCGTTGAATTGTTGTTAAGGATTGGGCACGAATCCGTCGGATGTTCAGACGTAGTACAAATTCCACACAGTTGGGTCAGATTCTTCTTTTCTGTAAGCAAAGATTGAACAACATTAGTAAGCTTATCCAATTTATCTTCTAAGGATGAAACATTTACCCTATTAACCCGTCTTGTGGGTTCTGATTTCGGCCGATACTGTTGAGAATTTGCCGCCATGGTGCATATCAGTTCTCTTGCCCTTTGAGGAGTCATATTGACAAGCGCCCCTCCACTAGCAGCATCAATCATCTTCATTTCCATAGGGAGCAAACCCTCGTAGAAATATTGAAGAAGTGATTGTTCGGTTGACCCGTGTTGAGGACAACTTGCACACAGTTTTTTGTACCACTCCCAATAGTCGTAGAGTGATTCACTCTCCATTTGGCAAATTCCCACTATGTCCCTCCTAAGTTCAGCTACTCGCGATGCTGGAAAGAATCTGTCAAGAAATACACGAGATAAGTCATCCCACGTTGTGATAGGACCGGGGGGTAAGTAAAATAACCATTCTCTTGCTGTATCAACTAAAGAAAAAGGAAAGGCCCGAAGTTTAATTTCATCTTCGGGTTACTCCCTGAGACTTCATGCTTGAGCAGACCATATGGAATTCTCTCAAGTGGGTATGTGGATTTTCGTTCTCCAAGCCTCGAAAAGTGGGCAAAAGGTGAATCAAGCCTGATTTCAACTCGAAAGGGGTTCCTCCGGTTGGATAGTTGATGCATAACGGTGTTTACTCGTTGGGAGCAGCGGCTAGTTTACGAATGGTTCGGTTTGCCATCTTTTCTGGTTCACCGAGGTTGCCTTTCGCTTCTTTTTTTTCAAAAAATGGTTCGGTCTCAGGTTCAACCACTTCGACTTGTTTCCCAAGTCGAATTGCCTCTGCACGAATTACTTCGCTCAACCTTTCGACGTCGAATTCTAGAATACCTTGTCCTAGTTCAACTTCTACTTTACTTTCACGTTTAAGAGCTTCCGTCTCTTTTCGTCGCGCTCGCACTGATTTCTCGATCTTTGGGTCGTATTCGAGATCTTCAGATGAAGATATGGTCATGAAGACGATTTAAACAATTGTAAGTGTTGCCAGTCCCCGGCAATGGCGCCAAAATGATGGCTATCGATTCCACCAATATAATCCTACACCTAATTTGCAAATTTAAGCAGTATAGGGAGTAGGGTCGATCCCACAGAGACTGGGTTTACTCAAAATTATTTCTCTCTCGACCAGATTTATGCCATGGCAAAGGTCGTGCCCACGACTCCTATCGTACCTGCTGAAAAATAAATCAGGGGGTTTAAAAATACTTAGAAACTAAATAATTGAAACAGAATAAATAAATAATTAAATAAATTGGAAATCAAATCGAAAATTAAATTCAGAAAATCAATTAAATTTAGCTCAGCTTTAAGCACGAGTTCTTCCATCTTTGAACCGATCCTCGAAATTAGATGAACTCCTCTTTTCCAATAAGCTAGTTATAGCTACCAAGGATGCCTCAGACACCAACTCTTCCTTGTGTAAATTAGTTATGGAACGTCCTATAACTAACCCTTACCGATCGAACAACCTACGAAACGTTCGTGATTTAGAACTCCGGCAGCTTTGCGTTCTAGAAGAGCCTAGCTCGAACCAATGCCCTCAAGTGTTTGGGACATTTAAATCCAGTTACTACTTCCCTTGACGGAACCGAACAGCAATCCCCACTTGGCACGCCAATGTGTTCACGGAAAACCAATCAAACAATCGATCCTCTCGAAATCCCAACTGTACGTCTAGCCACACTAACTCAAACTACGTCCTTCTTGACTTAGCATTGACTTGACTTTGTGAGTTGACAAAGTCATACTCTTAATCCAGAGAAATAATAAATATTGAAAATTGGGAGTTAAATAGCTCGGGTTCGTAACTCACGGGTTTGTGACGGGGTTAACACCGACTTAAAACTGAAAGGGGTTTAGTGTGGCATGAATTTATTCATGCTTGTGAGTTGTGGAATGTGATTTGGCTTTGTGTAAAGGATGATGGAATTTGGAAAGGAAAAGGGGCTTGAAAGACAATTAAACCAACTTTGGAAAAGAAACAAGAATTGGAAACAAAGGTACAGATTGTTAACGCCAATTTGAAAAGAAAAAGAATAATTCCACTCCAAGTTGAAATAGAAAAAGACAAAGAGGATAATTCAACTCCAAGTAGAAGTAGGAAAAGAACTAATTGATTGATGATTTTCTAAGAACAAAAAGCCCCTATTTATATACATGGGGTTTACTAAAAATAGCCTAAATTAATTTAATATAAAATCTAAAATAAAAATAAAAACAAAAACAAAAATAAAAATAAAAATAAAAATAAAAATAAAAATAAAAATAAAAATAAAAAAACTAAAATAAGACTTCCTATTTTTAGCTTTTTACAAAGTCAAAATATTTGATGTGTCCTTGGCTTCCTCCATCTTTTTGATTTGACCCCATTTCGATGATTTTCTTTCAATTTGGCCCTTTTCAGCTTGCTTTTGACCAATTGCATCCCTGACAAGATTTAAATCATAAAAATACTAAATTAGCAGGGATTGATTCAGAAATAAACCGGATTTAACACAAGAAACCATGCAAATTGACATGTTATCAGTTCGTATGGTTGAACTTTGATAATTATATTGAATTGATGGATGGGATTATGTATTTATTTATACTATTTGGTAAAAATATGGAATATTATTATACAATAATTTTAAAGTGAATGTTCGGGTTAAATGGAACGCGAAAATTGAGTACCATCATTTGTGGCAAAGAATGAATTGACGTATAAGATCATTGTATGACCATGGCAATGTTTAAATGTAAGACCATAGCTGAGCTATGGCATTTTAATGAAAATACCATAACTGGGTTATGGCACAAAGAAAACGATGTAGTCATATTCGTAGCCGTTCTCCGATTTGGAAAGAATTGGTTAGTGACATGTAAAATTCATGTATATGAAACTTTTCTGATAATTATGTATATTCATTGTCGAAACCATTTTTTTTATGTTTTGGAAAACAAGCGGGATCGACTTTAAAAGGAAACATGGAGTCGCCACCAATCCTTTTTGTTTAGGTGTGATCGGGTCACCTATAAAACATTTTGTTTTATTTTTAAAAGAAATTAATTTTGGTCTACGAATTTCAAGAATAAAACGGGTTCGGGAGTCGGTTACATACGAGGAAGGATTAGCACCCTCGCAACGCCCAAAATTGGTACCAAATTGATTAATTGATGTCCTAACGTCGAGAATTTGAAAGGATTTAGAAATGCAATTTCTTTTAAAGATTTGGGTAACTCCAATTGGAATCTAAGATTCTCTTGCTACGAAGAAATAAAATATCACATCCAGCACGATAGGATATGACGTTTCAAACCCTCGATGCCAAGATCCTCTCATGATTTCCAAAGTTCATGCGTTGAGATTTTTATAAGGATATTCAATTATTTGGAAAAACGAAAAACTGAAACCCAGCACGATAGGGCACAATTCCTCGAGTTTCCAAACACGAAATATTGCCTTATTTTTTGAAAACATGGACACAATTTTAGAAGGATATTTGGTTATTTGGTCAAACGGAAAACCGAAACCCAGCACGATAGGGCACGATTCCTCGAATTTTCAAACACACAAATATTGCCTTATTTTGAAAAATTTTTAAATACGCAATTTTAAAATTGACTCAAAATGCATTTTATTGAATCACTTTTTGATAATCAGAAACAAAAAATATAATATGGAATAATAATGCATGAATACGAATTTGCACAAACGAATAAAAAAGATAACAATACGCACATACAATTTGAAATATACAATAGCGATAGTTTCACAACACGTCATGTTTAAAACGATATCATCAATCAATGCCGCATGGCAAGAAATATAGAACAAACTTTTGAATGATAATAAGTGAATTTAAAATAAATAAAGAAAAAGAAATTTGAAACTAATATATACACGCAATTTTAACCTAAATTATACGTATGGAATTTTTAAAAGGAATAGGCAAAACATGAGAAAATTTGAAATAAAAATAAACACAATAATATATGGATGGGTTTTAAAATAAATATTACATACGAAGAAATTTAAAGTAAATGATATACAAAATCATTTAAAAACAAAATATACTAATTTAAAATTGATAATATATATAAGATGAAAAATTTAATAGTAATAACACATGTATAAAAATAATGTATGAAAATGTTAAACAATATGTAATGAAATAGGATCTTTAAAAGAAGCAAATTATATATAAATAGATTCAGAAGAGAATATATATACATATAAAGGAGAATTAAAGGAATAACAACTAAAATAATACAAAATAATATTTACAGTATAATTCACATAATATATATATTAAAACAAGTAGTGAATTTTACATTTAAAATGAATAACTAAAAAATTCAATTGAAATAACAACAACATCAAAAGGATAATTTAAAAACAAATGAAATTATTAAAATAGAATTAAGGATCGAAGTAAGATTCACACAAATGAACATGGATTAAAAAAGAAAATATTCCAAGTTGCGAAAACACTGCGTTTAGACATGTATCAAATTGAAATAACACACAAATTCCAGGGAGAAATTAAAATATAAAAATATAGAAATAAGGTTCAATCAAATGACAGTGCAAAATGGAGGGGCTAATCGTGCAATAAATCCACTTTTAATAAAACACGCGGATCCTCCGGGTTTTCGGGTCGGATCGGATCGAGGCGGCGGGCTAAGCACCAAACGGTGCCATTTCGGCATCTGGACACATGGGCTGAGCACCAAACGGTGCCGTTTTGGCACCTGAATTCCAAGACCCCAAACGACGCTGTTTTAAATAGTTATTAAAATAAAAAAAAAAACATTGAATAGCCATCTGCCATTTTCAGATTGTCGAAGCAAATCCCCTCAACACAGGTTTCAAAGCTTTTTTCCCAAAATCTTAGAGCTCTTCGCCTTCTCAGTCGACCGGTAGGTTTCATCGGTGCACTGTACACCTCCACCACGGTCGCGATTTCAAATAGATCCACATGGATCCGTCGATCGTTTGGGCCGAGGTTTGGTTAAATCGACACCAAATGACAGATAAGCAAACCTTTCTCCTTCCTTCGTAAATTTATTTTACTCGATTGAAGAACAAAAACGAAGCGAAAAAGAAATCACAAGATAGAAAACAACCTCTTTTTTGAATCCCTCGTTTCTTTATTTTCTTTTTGGTATTTTTTTGTTCATAAAGTCAGTAGTCAAAATACAAATTTCCTTTCACTTTTTATATTCAGAAAAAATGTAAAAAATACAATATTTGTGCCTTTTTTGCTGTTGTGCTTATTGTCGTTTGTTTGTCCCTTTCGCAGGTACGGAGGTGACATGGTATACGGAGGTGCGACATGGCGGCGTGCGTGAGGTGTACGGCGGCTGAAAGCATGCGGCGCAAGGCTAGGTTTTTTTTGCTTCTGATTTGTGTTAGGGCAATGCTATTGGGCTTAATTTTAATATTGGGCCTATTATTAGTGGGTTGTTAATGGACTGGACTGTAATGGATTTTTAATTTATTTGGGTTTTTCATTTGGTTTTAATTTTTGTTCTGTTTTGGTTTAAATCTGGTTGACTAATAGGCCCGGGCAAATTTGGGCTCTTACATTCATGATTATAAATTGTTACTGAAATAAATATACACAAAATTCATGAAAATAATGGTAAATGGAATATTGATTGTTATTGAATTGAATGTATGTGGAGTTGTGATATTTGAATAATTGTGGCAATTGAAAAGTGAATTGAAACCCTATTAACTGTATCGGGCTGAGTCGGATATAGTTGGCATGCCATAGGATTGGAAGAGTTCAGGGATACTTCGACTTCGAGTCGATGAGACACTGGGTGTCAAATTATTACTTCGGATAAATTCGATGAGGTACTGGGTACCAACTTACTTCGGTATGGCCGATGAGATATTGGGTGTCAATCTATTACTTCGAATTATCCGATGAGGCACTGGGTGCCAAACTGGTGTGTTTTGGTTGGATACGTGCATTCGTCAGAGTCCGAGTCATGTTAATAGGGGAAATTAAATGAAATGATATTATGAATGGAAATTGATAATACTAAATGTGAAATGGAAATGAAACATATGAACATAAGTAAATAGTGGAATTATGTGTAATTATTCTGTAAATTTCGGTAACATTCTGTAACCCTGTTTCGGTGACGGATGTGGGTTAAGGGTGTTATATTTATTGGTATCAGAGCTTCGGTTTAGCCGATTCTCAGAATGAATGTAATGTGTAAAGTGTTTAGAAATACATGCCATATAAATCTGTGACAGTGTGATGTGTATGACCAGATCTAATCTTTGTTTTTCTTATAGTTTGTAAAGATGTCAAATAAATTCGAACATGTTGAATGGGATGAAGTTAATAGTAGAGTGCAAACATCTGAACACAGGACAAGAAGTAGTGTCCCAATTTCTCTGATGCAACAACAAAAACTTAAAAACATGCTCTATGGATTTATGAATCAGTGGTTTAATGAGATAATGTTGAGAGCGATACTCAAGTACTTGATTAAATGTTGCTTATGATGAAGTAGGATTCATAAAGGTATGAAATAAATGTTTTATAGTGAACATGTTGATGATAAATATTATGTCATATGTGTGAATATATGAGAATCAAATTTTGAGGCTTTACGACCTCCACCCCCTCACCTGTATGTCTTATACTGTAACACCCCTTACCCGTGTTTAGTGCTGGAACAAGGTACGAGGCGTTACGTAGCTCATAACACATACTAACATGCATTTCTAGGCATAAAAGTTCATTTAAATTTAAAACTTTTCAAACTTCCTATTAACACCCTTAATATGGGCCTAAGAGGCCCAAATCATACTTTAGAAATGGTTCAATACCAAACCAGGCACTATAGAAAATTTTGGAAAATTTCACTAAAAATAAGGGCACACGCCCGTGTGGCAAGGGACACGCCCGTGTGGACAGACCGTGTAGTCACACACGCCCATATCCCTAGCCGTGTGGATTTATTTTTCAAATTTGAACCTACAGGGGTTTTCACACGGCCTGGCACACGCCCGTGTCTATGGCCCATGTCCCTCACACGGCCATGACACGCCCGTGTCTCCGCCCGTGTGTAAAAACCTTGACATTCTATTTCTGACATCATCAACTAAATAAGGTCACACGACCAAGGCACACGCCCGTGTTCTTAGGCTGTTTGGCGAATTAAATTTCTAAATTCAAGTGCAGACTTCACACGGCTTGGGCATATGCCCATGTCCTATGGTCTTGTCTTCCACACGGTTGAGACACACGGTCGTGTCTTAGCCCGTGTGGTTACTACTGGGCATTCTATTTTGCCAACCCAGGAATCAGGGGGACACACAGTCGATCTACACACCCATGGGGCAGACCGTGTGTCACACACGGCCTAGACAGACACCCGTGTGTCTACCCGTGTGGACAAAAACAAGGCTATTTACCAAGCCCTTTCTGCCACCCCTACTTGCACCAATATAAGCCACATCAAGCATACTACTCATTCATGCATTAATATATCAATTACTCAACCAATGCAATTTATCCATTCTTGAAAAACATCATCATTTTCATATATCAATAATAGGAAATAACCGTCATCCATGGCCTTATACAAAATGAATCAAATCTCCGAATTAAGCCAACACATTTGGCCAAACAATATGACACTTGACAAAGACTAAGTCCCTATACATGCCATACTCAAAATGATAAATCTAACTATACCAAATGTTCAGATTGATAAAGTGATCGTGCCTCCGACGTCCTTTGATCCCCGAGCTAGCTGGGCAACACTATAAGAAAATGGAATGGAAAGGGAGTAAGCATAAAGCTTAGTAAGTCGCATGTAAATAATTAACAACAATTAACAAACATTATCATATTCATAGTATATTGTAAACTTGCACATGATTCTCGAATGATTAAAGGCATAACTTACTCATTTCCACCCTTACTAATCACACAACATAATTCGAGCTCATTTCTTATGAATCTCATGTAGGCACCTGTATCACTTACAACTTAGCTGTAACTTTTCTCACTTTTGACTCAATCTTTAATTTACCCGTTGAACCCATTAGAATACCAAAAGATATTCGATAAGCCTCACACTAGAGGGTACAATGTCGAAGCCATGTCCTAGACACGGTCTTACACTGGCTTACATTTTGAGGCCGATGCCATGTCCCAGACATGGTCTTACACTAGCTCTCATCTCAGTGCTGACGCCATGTTCCAAACATGGTCTTACACTGGCTTTCATAATGTGGCCGATGCCATGTCCCAGACATGGTCTTACACTAGCACACATATCAATGTCGATGCCATGTCCCAGACATGGTCTTACACTGGCTGTCCATAATGTGGCCGATGCCATGTCCCAGACATGGTCTTACACTAGCGCACATATCGCTCAAATGTCATGGCTTTGATATCCAATCTATTCCTAAGGTTCAACTGGGAGTATATCATATCAACTTTCGTCATGCATTTTCATAGCAATAATCAAACATTTTATGCAATATCAATTGTTTAAAGCATAAATGTAATAAAGTTGTATTATTTACGTATAACTTACCTCGGTACACAAAAAGTGGGCAACTAGATTGAGTTAATCTACTAGCTTGGTTTTCCCCCGGTCTAGGTCCGGACTCCGTTTTTCTTGATCTATATTGATAAAATTCACTCATTTAATCATCACATTAATCAAGACATTTCAAAATTCCTACTTTGGAAAAATTATCATTTTGCCCATATACTTTCACAAAATTACGATTTTGCCCCTAGGCTCGTAAATCGATTTTCATCAAATTTCCTCATTAACTAAGTCTAGCCGAACCTTAATTACTCTTATAGCAACTCACAATTCCAATTATTTCATACATTTACCACCTATTTTACAACCTTTACAAAAAGGTCAATTTTAGGTGTTTTTATGGAAACTCCTTTCACAAAAGTTGTTTATTTAACAACCAAGTTTCATTTTCTTCCATAAAAATTCAGAAAACAACAAAAATGCTCTCATGGAAAAACCTTATACTCTTAACCATTTTGCAAAATAGTCCCCTCATTAGCTAGTTTAAGCTTTAGGGGTTCCAAAAACACAAAAATCATCAAAAATGACCATCAAGATGACTTACTTGCAAGGATGAAGAGTTGCTGAAATTTTTGAGCTCTCAAAACCCGTATTTTTCTGATATTTTCGGTGGAAGAAGAAGATGGAAAAGATGATAGCTTTTCTCTTTATTTTATTTAATCAATTTAGTCACCTAATTTCACCAACTTTGACCAATTTTCATTTTCTTGTCCCCTATGGCCGGCCAACACTTTCCTAAGGGCCTAATTTCACATTAAGGACCTCCAATTTAAGGATCTATAGCTATGGATACTTTTAGCTTGTAGAACAAAACTTTCGCACTTCATGCGATTTAGTCCTTTTTAAAAAAAAAATTAAGCATGCAATCACTAAAATTAATTCACTAAAATTTTCATGTACTCATATAATCATGCTATAACACATAAAATAATATTAAAAATAATCTCTTCAGCCTCGGATTAGTAGTTCCGTAACCAATGTTTCGGCTAGCCCCTAAATCGGGCCGTTACATATACAATAGAATTCACAAGATTTATATTGATTAAGCTCACAAGTGGGAAGCCGAAGAGTTCAGTGGCTGAGTAATTAATAATGTGGTTAGAACTGGGAATGGGTTAGTAAGTAAAGACGGTTCTTGTAACGACCCAAAATTGGGCCTAGTAGGATTGGGCCCATTGAGCCTTGAGCGTAGAAGCGTTTTAAAAATTTTTGAGAATAAGAGAACGGCATTATTTCAAGTTGGACTTCTTAGGAAGGTGATTTTGGAGAGTTACGAGGTTTCTAGGAAGTTCTGGGTTCAAGTTAAGTTATAGGAAGAATTTTGGTGTTTAAGCCTATTTAGGAGAAATAGTAAGTGACCTCAAAGCTTGTGGAAATAAATGAGTAAATTGCTAGCATAATTGAGCATATGGCAAAGAGGTTATGGCATTAAGTGAAGAGTATGGAGGGAAGAGGTTCAAATCCCATTGTGTGCAAAATTTGACTATTATTTTTGTATTCTTTCCCTAAGTGTCGGCCAAACATGTAAATAAGGCAAGGTGGACTTTTTATTTTTGGCAAGATGGCTAAGGAAAATAGGAAAGGATGAAGGTGAGGAAAGAAATCAAGAGAAAGGGGAAAGTAAGGGGAACATGTGGCCTTTTTCAAGGGAAGTGTTATGGAAAGTGTGGTTGGCCAATTTTTGACCATTATGGTCATGAATGTAGACGATTTTGGGTGTAGAAGGAGGTAGCCGAATTTTCTTTGGCAATTGGTAAAAGTTTTGGTGTTGTTTTGGCCAAAAACTCCTATTTGCAACTTTTGTGTCATTTTTCTTTTCTCTCAAAATTTCCTTCTCCTTCTTACCGAATCTTCAAGCTTTGAGTGTACATCTTTCTCCTTTGTTTGGCCTAATCACTCACCTTTTTGTTCATCTCCCCTTAGATAGCTGAAACAATCTAGCACTCTTCTCTCCATCCATTCTTTTCTTTTGACCTTTTCATCAACATTTTCTCTATTCTTAATTCGACATTACCATGTGATCAAATCATCCTCTTCGTAGTGATTTAAGTGAGTGGCGCTACAAGGAAATTAACAATCGGTAAATAGTAGTTCTCTCTTTGTCGATAACTTTGTTTCATCTGAGTTTTTCCTTAATAATCGAGTGTTCTTCTTTCTCTCTCATTGGGTCTGAGTTACATTCTTTTCTGTGATATGGCCATCGTTGGATTTAGGGCTTTCAACAAGGTGAAGGAGCACAAGTGATTTGTATTAACCAAATCGTTATCGTCGGCTTGTCAAGCAAGTGGGGTAAGAACGTTGTTATAAGATTTGTTTTGATCAAAGGTGGGATAATTGCTAACGACTCTTTCGCTCACCAAATATTGTTAGGACGGGATTTCAGTAAGCCAAAGGGTAGGATCAATTTTTGGTGCACCGAGGAGATCACATTCGTGGTGTTGAAACGGTAGAAAGCACAACTTGTAATCAAGGTGTGTAATCCCGTACCCTTCCGAATACATGTTTGAAATGGTGTGTAATCTCATACCTCTCTGAATTTTTGTATGATATGTTCTATGATTCGTCGAAATATCAAGAAAACCGAAAACCGGCATCCGTGACCACTCGGGCGTGCGTATATTCGTAGTGGTAACCATATTTTTGCAATGAAACAGTTTGGTCAAGAAGATGGACGTGATTTTGAAAAATCACGAAAAATAGGATAAAGGGAGTTAGAAAGTGAAAAAGATATTGAAATAAATCTTACTGTGTCTATTTTTATATGAAAGAAACATAGGAGGAAGAGGAATTTTATATTCTATGATATCTTAATTTTAGTGAGACTAGTTCTGATCGACTTCGCGGTTCTCTATTCTGTCTTGGAAAAATCGTTTAAAATTGTAAAAAGGGAATTATGAGTTATAAGTTATATGTATGGATTCCTTAGTGATCCTATTTTCAATAGAAACAAGTGGGAGCAACATATAAAAACTGTACAATGAGATATTTGAATTTCGGTTAAGAGAGGTCAGAATCGTTGGATAGTGAAACAAGGGAAACTTTAAGGAATAAAATGTACTAAATGGTTAAGCCAAAAATTTTGGAAAAACTTTAGTAAGAATATATATGAGTCTAGTTTCAAAGAAAATTTACGGATTGAAATGTCGAGTTTTCTAACTCGAGTTATAGTCAATTTAGTCAGTATGACGCAGATGGACAGTTTCAAATTTTTATGCCCAAATTAGTAGTTAAGTCCGGGGTTGCGAAATTACCAAAATAACCTTAGAGTGTAAATTACCGAAATACCCCTGGGTTGCGAGATTACTGAATTACCCTTAGTGGGTAAAATTATCGATTTACCGAAATGCCCCTATGGGCCGACTTGATAGATTGTTATAATGGGCCGATTTACCGAAATGTGCTTATGGACCGAATTACTGAAATGCCCCTATGGGCCGAATGATCGTATTGCTTTAATGGGCTGATTCATAAAGAGTATTCAATAGGTTAATGGATGTTATTTTTAAATGGATGTTTTACGATTTTGTATGATGCATCTTTACATATTGCATGGGATGGGAAAATTTGAATGAAGAGAAGTATAGACCGGTGGCATTGCCACAAATTCTGATAATGGCTATGTGCCTAACATATGAATTAACGACTCTGTGTCGATCATTTTACCGTATATGAATCTGGTGGCTCACCACAAATAGTATAAATGGCGCTTGATTGCAAATTGGAGACTCAAGGCGGGGTGAGTTGACTTGATCCCCACAGGAGAGACTGGCTGGTACGAGGGAGAGATTGGATGGATGGGTTGGGTTGCATACTTTGCATTTATATATATATATTGTTTTGTAATTGGGCTTCGGCCCAAGGTTATCTTAAATGGGCTTAGGCCCAAGATATTTCTAAGCGGTTTTAGGCCCAGTGGATGACGGTAAGGGGATTTCACACTGAGTTCTTGTAACTCACCCCCTTTTTCTTAACCCTTGCAGGTAATGCTCAGTGACGAGGACTTGGGCCCATGGATGACTCGGTGGAGGCCATACTTTAGAAACAGTGTTTTATTTTGAACTTTAGATTTTTAATTCCGTTCACTTTACTATTTTGGGTTTTTATGTTGTAATAAGGCCTCTGGAGTGTTTTATTATTTGCTTTATGGTTGATATACTTATTATTTTGCTTAAATTGTTTAAAACGAGAATTTTCTAAAACTTAAATAAAGGTTTTCCAAAATTGATTAACATATGGATTTCATAACAAACTTTTACAAATATTTTTAACATTGGAAATTTTCTCTCAAATTATCAACGATATTTTCAAAAGTCACGGTTTTAAAAGATTACTAGTTCGATTATCGATTTATCAAACAACCTCTCAAAAATACTTGCATTTTATCTACGTTTTATAACGTTTTCAAAATGCTACGCAACTCTATTTCTAAACGTCACATTTTCTTAAATTGTTTATTTCAAATATGCTTCCATAAGCGAAAAGGTTTTTAAAGATAATTACGTTTTCAATTAGACATGAATTGCTTAAGTGTTTTGGGTTTTTAACAAAGAGGCTGTATTTCTCAAGCAAGTTTTTACTTCCATGTGACACACCAGATTCGGGCCTAACTTCTAGACTGGGTTCGGGGTGTTACAGTTCTGAAAGAGATATGAGATTTTTCTGAAGATAAATTGGGATATATAATGTCGCTGTTAAGGAAGAAGTTATTCATGAGTAATCGACTTATTCAGGTATGAAATATAAAGAACGGGTTAATCAAAATTTCTTCAGAATTGATTTCTTTAGTGATTGGGATAATGTGAGATTATTGATGACTTTAGTAGTCAGTGGGATAGTGTTGAAATTGCAAAAATATCTGAATGCAGCTGTTATAGTCAGGTATCTTACAGCGATCTCTTCTGGGTATTCTATATGGGTATTCTATATGTTCTTTTATCCTCAGAAGTATATGCAAATGTTTATTTTCAGATGTGAATCTTATCATATAGAAAGTTAGGTTAATCATAACGTTAGATGGAAGTATTGTTAGTTTGGTTGATTCATGGTCAGCATTGCTCTATCTTTCTTTGGCTTTTTAATATATTATGTGAAGACTTGATGATCAGACTCATATGAAGCTATTTTCTACTTCTACTGGTTGATGTTCTGAATTACATATATACAATTTACATTGTCTTTATCACAACTGTTTCTAGTGCGTATGAGTGATATTCTTCTTCTAGATTTTCTCTGGGATATCATTGATCTCTTTATCATTCAATGTGGTTTTTATTCTCAGAAATTCAGAATAGCTTCACATCTTGGATTTCATTATGTCAGTTTTTCTTGTTATTCTTATGGTTTAATCTTATCTATCAAACATGGTTCATCTATAAAAGATACTCTTGGGCCAAAGGTAATTATATATATTACATTTACTGTTATAAATCCTGGTTCGATTATGAGAGCTTGGTGATGCAGATCTCAGATTATAGAAGTTATATTACTGCACTGATTGTTATTGAGATTACTTCTGATTTTCCTCTTCTATTACGGAGTGCACTATTGCTGATGAGGTATTGTTCTATCTATACGGTTGAAATGCTGGTTCTATTATAGCACTATGGTTTTAATCTATCTCATGGTTGTGGTTTTGGTATATTTCAAAGCTTAATGTTAATAATTGAAGTAGTTTTATTACACATAATCCTTTTCTAGTTCTCATGACAAGGATAGACATGGGTAAAAGTGTAGATGGAGGAAACGTAAGCTCAAACTCGTATATTGGTTTTCACTGTAATACCCCGAAATTTTCTACAGTAAGAAAGTAAGATAGTATCTTGATATAGTAAAATAAATAAATAAAGTGACAAAAAGGGTAAATTTTGAGTTATGTCAACATTGGGAAGTATATTATGACATATTAATTCAAGAAAGGATTAAATCGCAAAAGTGAGAAATGTTTTGTTGCCCGAGAGTAAATACTCAAAAATTGAGGGGTTTAAAGTGTAAATATGAAAAAGTTGAAGGACCAATAGTGCAAATATTTTATGGGGGAATGATCTAGAAACTAAGGAAAATGGATGAATTAGGACCAAATTGAATAGATGAAGAATTATGAGGGACTAAATCCTAATTTTACCAAATTAAGTGAAGACTCAAGGATGGAATTTTAAAAGATCATAAAGGGAAATATGGTCAATTAGTAAGAGAGAGAATTCTAGAATGTAATGATTATATTGATGATATTTTAAATTAATTAATTAGATAAATATTATTTTATTAATATTAATAAGATATTTATTATTATTTATTTAGTATATAAGGAAGGGAAGATGAAGAATTCTCTTCATCTTTCCATGCATGAACCCACGTTAGAAGAAGAGAGAAAGAAAGAAAGTTTTGCTTTCTTTACAATTTAGTCATTCCATAAAAAATTCATAAGTTTCACCTAGAAATCAAAAGAATTTCTATAGCTACCAAGAGAGAAATAATAAGAAGACAATGGAAAGCTAGAATATCAAATTAGATTCAAGAAATGGAAGCTGGAGGAGAGATAAAATCAAGTTAAAGATTGAAACCAATAGGACAAGGTAAGAACTTTAAGATTTCAATATATTTTAAGTAGAGTTTTCTTATATAAGGTAATATCAAAAGCATGAAAATGATGTTAAAGTAGAGTTTTCTTATATAAAGTTCTATGTTCTTGATATATTAGTGAAGGGAAATAAGAGAAAATGATGGGAAATATTGTAGAGAAAGGAAATAAGGGTGTTATAAACTTGGTAATCAACATTTTGCACTAAACCAGTTTTGGATAGCAGCAATAGTCTAATTTTGAAAAATCACCAAAAATTGTAAAAATAGAATTAGAGGTTGAATAAAATATGAAATTTAATTTTATTGAGTCTAGTTTCTTATAGAAGAAACGGTGTAAGCAATGGAATTTTAAATTATGAGTTATAATAAATTTTATGAGAAAAGGTTAGAATGATTTTGGGTTCCTCTGTTCTGACTTTTGAAAATCATAAAAAATTGTAAAAAAATAATTATGGGGTTAAATTTATATTTTTAAATTCTTAATGAGTCTATTTTCAATATAAATAAACAGGAACATCATCCAAATTCCGTACTAAGAGATAATTAATTTTTAGTGAAGAAAGGTCAAAGCTGTCAAACAACATAATAAGGACAAATTTGAAGATTTTACTGTACTTATTGGATAAACTATAAATTCTGAAAAATTTTATGGTAGAAATATATTTGAGTCTAATTTCTAAAACATCAAGCGGATCATAATTTAGAATTCTGTAGCTTAAGATATAAATAATTTAGTGACTATGACTCAAGTGGACAACTTGATATGAACATATAAGTAAATAGTGGAATTATATATATACATTAAGGATGTGGAATGGAGAGGAGGAGGAGGAAAATATATGAATATTCAGCTAGTATGGGTTTACACTTAAAATGGCTAATTTGCATGTTTTAGGTTCAGGGACTAAATTGAACAAAAGTAAAACTTTAAGGGTAATTTTGTAAAAATGTTAAAAATGACCAAATTGCAAGAATAAATTAATACATTGGAAGAAATTGCAACACCCCAAACCCGACCTAGAAGTTAGGCCCGAATCTGGCGTGTCACATTGAAGTGTTTTTCGAAACCATATTTCTTGTTGTTAAAACTTGTTTGGGAGTCAAAGCCTCTTTGTTAAAACTCAAAACACTTAAGTAATTTGTTATCCACTTGAAAACGTAACTACTTTTAAAACCTTATCTGTTGCGGAAGCATATCTACAATAAACAGTTTACGAAAACGTGATGTTTAAAAATTGAGCTGCAGAAGCATTTTGAAAACATTGCAGAAACATAGTGTTTTGAAGACAGTTATCGTTTTGGAAATCGTATTCCACGTTTAGCAGTTATAAAACATCATACATAAATATCACCAATAATAAGTTAAAAATAGAGAGGCCTTATTACAACCCAAATCAAAATATTTAAAAGTAAATAATCAAAATAGCAAGCATAAGTAGTGTGTGGTCTTCTCCGAGTCCCTCATCCGTCTAAGGCTGGGGATTACCTGCACAGTTAAAAACGGGGTGAGTTTATGAAAACTCAGTGTGTAATCCCCTATTACGGTAACAGTCTGGGCCTAAGCCCTATTCGGTAACAATCTGGGCCTAAGCCCTATTCATAACAATGCAATGGACATGTAACCCAACCCAATCCAACCAAACTCTCCACCCGTACCAACCAATCTCTCCATGTGGGGACCACGTTGACCCACCCAGCCAATCTCTCCAGTAATGCAGCCTAGCTGCTAGTATATATGCGGCTTTAAGCCTTCAGTAACGGTATCATAATTGGCACATAGCCATCAGCTACGGTAATATAACCGACACACAGCCACGGGTAATTATGATCAACAAAGAGTCATCAATATATAAGTTAGACACATAGCCACGGTAAATACGATTGGCACAAAGCCATAAGTAAGATGGCACAGTGCCATATTTAGGTTGGCACAGAGCCAAAATCAGATTACGCGGCTTTAAGCCGTCCGTTGGTCCATAGTCGTCAAGCGCGACCGTATGCGATCTCAATCGATCAATACCGATCCACGATCGTCATGCGACCCGTGCGACCCTATCAGAACTTCCTCTGTATCAATGTCCCAACCCCATGCAATATGTCGTGTGTGTCATGATCAATCATTACACGTGTATGTAAAAATGGCCATGCTCAGTAACATTCATTTAGACATAAAATAACAGCATATCAGTCACACGACCACAGTCAAGTAAATTAAAACATAGTCATACAATCACAGTCCAAATCAGTCAAATTCATAGTCTAAGTCAGTCATTTACCTACAAGGGCAAAATAGTCATTTTACCCTACAGGGGTATTTTGATAATTTTGCAAACTGGGGGTATTTCGATAATTTCACAAACCAGGGATATTTCGGTAATGTCGCAAATCGGGGGTATTTTGATAATTTTACAAACCAGGGGTATTTCAGTAATTTTGCAAATTGGGGGTATTTCGATAATTTTGTAACCCGTGGCTATTTCAGTAATTTTGCAAATCAGGGGTAATTCGGTAATTTTCCAAACTGAGGGTATTTTGGTAATTTTACAAACTGGGATACTTGGGTAATTTCATAAACTGGGGGTATTTCGGTAATTTTCTAAACTAAGGGTATTTCAGTAATTTTGCAAATTAGGGGTACTTCGGTAATTTTTCAAGTCAAGGGTATTTTAGTAATTTTGTAAACCAAGGGTATTTCAGTAATTTTGTAAACTAAGGTATTCTAACCGAGATAACGATATGCGAATGAGCCTAGGGCATTCTTGGCCCAAATGGGCCCACACACTCGTATGGCCCATTTAGCCCAAATCTAGCCACATATATGAGATTCACATAGTCCAGTCCAATATTTACTACACAATCATAAAACTTATCCGATTAGGCTCACGGGCCCATTGGCCCCACATGGCCCCTTTCGACCCATCGTGGCCCAACAGCCTAAACCACAAGAACACTCATGATGGCCTCAACTATCGCGTCGAAGCTCCCACACGTGCGCTCGTACGCTCGTGTGGCTATCATCGCCGTGTGATCGGCATTTCGGCATTTGCCGCTCTATAGCTAGAGTAGTGCAAAATACACACCTGATAGGGATCTGGAGTTAATCCGCGCTCCGAACACTCCTATTTCCAAACGCCAACCAAGGTATGCTTACTCTCCTCATAGATCGCTCTATTTAAAGCCAGCTTCTCGCCTACTCTCATGCTAGCTTCCCACTCCCCTTCAGCAGAGTTTAAATCCAACACAAACTTTGGCCGTCCAATCCGTAAAATAAACACTCCCTTGCTTGACATGAGATTCGAACCCCTGCCCTCTCCTATGCTCCAGACGCTACATGCCACCACAATACAAGCTCCTTTTGTGACTTAGAACATGCGCAGCTAAATATAAGCCTATGGGTCAAAGTCTAAGTTCATTTAAAAGAAAAATAAAATGAATTGCAAGCGCCAAGACTTGAACCCATACTCCCTTGCACCCTTATTGACGCCTTGCCACTAAGCCATATGCTTCCTTGTGTCATTTTTTTCCACATTTTATTCTTAAAGCCTACTTAGTAACTCCCAGGGTTTTATTCACCTAAAACCAAAATTTTCCTAAAGCCCAGGTTTGATCCCGGGACTTCATGGAAGCCTCTTAACCTTCCAAAATCACTCACCTAGTAGATTCAACTTGCATTAGAGCCATTCTCTTGTTCTCAAAAATTTTAAACGCTCCCATGGCCAAGGCCCAATAGGCCCAATTCTACTAGGCCCAAATTCGGGGCGTTACAAATCTACCCCCTTAAAGAAATTTCGTCCTCGAAATTTCCAACTATAGAAACAGTTGCCCATCCTAACCTACCACACTACTCTCACGCTGCGCACTCTGATCTTAATAACACTAATACACTTTTAACTTAATCTTAAAACATCTTACACACAACCAAACATCTAACCACAGAAACAAATAGATATTTATCACGCATGCATACAATTTCTATATTCAAACATCACATCCAAACAAAACACACACAAAATAAATACCAAAAATACAGTCCAATATCTAAAGAAACCACCATATTTCTATCTCACTGTATTTCAATTTCTAAACAGACAAAAGTATTCAGAAAACTTACGGATTCGGCGCCGGAGACTCGATGTACCACACTTTCAGAAAAACGGTCAATACAAAATTTCAGAACTTTAAATCTTTCTAAGCCTTTTTAAAACGACACCTTCAGAAATTCGATTTTAAAAACCCAATCCAAAGCTAAGTTTTGCAACTTGGCTCTGATACCACTAAATGTAACACCCCAAACCCGGCCTAGAAGTTAGGCCCGAATCTGGCGTGTCACATTGAAGTATTTTTCGAAACCATATTTCTTGTTTCAAAGCCTCTTTGTTAAAACTCAAAACACTTAAAGTAATTTGTTATCCACTTGAAAACGTAATTACTTTTAAAACATTATCTGTTGCGGAAGCATATCTACAATAAACAGTTTACGAAAACGTGATGTTTAAAAATTGACCTGCAGAAGCATTTTGAAAACGTTGCAGAAACGTAGTGTTTTGAAGATAGTTATCGTTTTGGAAATCGTATTCCACGTTTAGCATTTATAAAACATCATAAATAAATATCACCAATAATAAGTTAAAAATAGAGAGGCCTTATTACAACCCAAATCAAAATATTTAAAAGTAAATAATTAAAACAACAAGCATAAGTAGTGTGTAGTCTTCTCCGAGTCCCTCGCAGCTCCGATCCGTCTAAGGTTGGGGATTACCTGCACAATTAAAAACGGGGTGAGTTTACGAAAACTCAGTGTGTAATCCCCTATTACGGTAACAATCTGGGCCTAAGCCCTATTCGGTAACAATCTGGGCCTAAGCCCTATTCATAACAATGCAATGGACATGTAACCCAACCCAATCCAACCAAACTCTCCACCCGTACCAACCAATCTCTCCATGTGGGGACCACGTCGACCCACCCAGCCAATCTCTCCAATAATGCAGCCTAGCTGCTAGTATATATGCGGCTTTAAGCCTTCAGTAATGGTATCATAATTGGCACATAGCCATGAGCTACGGTAATATAACCGGCACATAGCCACGGGTAATTATGATCGACACAAAGTCATCAATATATAAGTTAGGCACATAGCCACGGTAAATACGATTGGCACAAAGCCATAATCAAGATGGAACAGTGCCATATTTAGGTTGGCACAGAGCCAAAATCAGATTACGCGGCTTTAAGCCGTCCGTTGGTCCACTGTCGTCATGCGACCCGTGCGACCTCAACAGATCAATCTTCGGATCCACGATGCGTCATGCGACCCGTGCGACCCTATCAGAACTTCCTCCGTATCAATGTCCCAACCCCATGCAATATGTCGTGTATGTCATGCACAATCATTACACGTGTATGTAAAAATGGCCATGCTCAGTAACATTCATTTAGACATAAATTAACAGCATATCAGTCACACGACCACAGTCAAGTCAATTAAAACACAGTCATACAATCACAGTCCAAATCAGTCAAATTCATAGTCTAAGTCAGTCATTTACCTACAAGGGTAAAATAGTCATTTTACCCTACAGGGGTATTTCGATAATTTTGCAAACTGGGGGTATTTCGGTAATTTCACAAACCGAGGATATTTTAGTAATGTCGTAAACTGGGGGTATTTCAATAATTTTACAAATCGGGGGTATTTTGATAAATTTGCAAATCGAGGGTATTTCGATAATTTTGTAACCTGGGGGTATTTCGGTAATTTTGCAAATCGGGGGTATTTCGGTAATTTTCCAAACCGAGGGTATTTCGGTAATTTTACAAACTGAGGTACTTCGGTAATTTCATAAACTGGGGGTATTTCGGTAATTTTGCAAATCGGGGGTATTTCGGTAATTTTCCAAACTGAGGGTATTTCGATAATTTTGCAAATTAGAGGTACTTAGGTAATTTTACAAGTCGAGGGTATTTTAGTAATTTTGTAAACCAATGGTATTTCAGTAATTTTGTAAACCAAGGTATTCTAACAGAGATAACAATACGAATGGACCTAGGGCCCATTCTCGGCCCAAATAGGCCCACACGCTCGTGTGGCTCATTTAGCCCAAATCTAGCCATAGATATGAGATTCACATAGTGCAGTTCAATATTTACTACACAATCATACAACTTATCCGATTGGGCCCACGGGCCCATTGGCCCCACATGGCCCCTTTCGGCCCATCGTGGCCCAACGGCCTAAATCCACAAGAACACTCATGATGGCCTCAACTATCGCATCGAAGCTCCCACACATGCGCTCGTACGCTCGTGTGGCTATCATCGCCGTGTGACCAGCATTTCGGCATTTGACGCTCTATAGCTAGAGTAGTGCAAAATACACACCTGATAGGAATCTGGAGTTAATCCGTGCTCCGAACACTCCTATGCCCAAACGTCAACAAAGGTATGCTTACTCTCCTCATAGATCACTCTATTTAAAGCTAGCTTCTCGCCTACTCTCATGCTAGCTTCCCGATGTGGGATCCCCCATTCAGCAGAGTTTAAATCCAACACAAACTCTGGTCGTCCAATCCGCAAAATAAACACTCCCTTGCTTGACATGAGATTCGAACCCCTGCCCTCTCCTATGCTCCAAACGCTACATGCCACCACAACACAAGCTCCTTTTGTGACTTAGAACATGCGCAGCTAAATATAAGCCTATGGGTCAAAGTCTAAGTTCATTTAAAAGAAAAACAAAATGAATTGCAAGCGCCAAAACTTGAACCCATGCTCCCTTGCACCCTTATTGACGCCTTGCCACTAAGCCACATGCTTCCTTGTGTCATTTTTTTCCACATTTTATTCTTAAAGCCTGCTTACTAACTCCCAGGGTTTTATTCACCTAAAACCAAAATTTTCCTAAAGCCCAGGTTTGATCCTGGGACTTCATGGAAGCCTCCTAACCTTCCAAAATTACTCACCTAGTAGATCCAACTTGCATTAGAGCCGTTCTCTTGTTCTCAAAAATTTTAAACGCTCTCATGGCCAAGGCCCAATAGGCCCAATTCTACTAGGCCCAAATTTGGGGCGTTACAGAAATATTAATATCAAGTGGGTTTAGAGCTTTAATTTTGTTGTATGAAGATATTATAAAGTAATTTTGTTAAATACTGATGTTAGGATCAAATTGTGAGAATAGTTAAATTATTAGGGTTTGGTATTAAACTTCTGTCTTATTAAGGGCTGTATGATAGCCTAGAATATTTGGATAAAGTATTAATTGAGAAAAATTAGTTGATTTAATTAACTAGTTAAGAGACTAATGTTGTAAGGTTTTAGATATGAAGTAGAATATGTTATTGAATTGAGATATAAAAATGAAATATATGAAATAATGATTTTATGAAATGGTTATTGATGAAATGCATGAAATGAATATTGATATAGTAAGAACATATATAAATTAAAAAGAAGAAAAGCTATCTGAGATAGCAAATGATAAAGATTGAATAAGTTATAAATAAATGTATGAGAAATTGTGATTTATGTGACAATTGAGTATTGTATGACTAATGTCATTATATGAATAAATATGGTTTGATATGTGAATGACCATTTATATAGTAATTGTGTGAATTAGGATATTGTTTAATAAATGAAAAAATGATAGTTATGATACTAGACATAAATATGTCCTTATAATTTAATTTTGCCTATTATATTATATTATATTGTTTTTAAATATTCGGATTATAGAAATACCACTGAGTTTTTACTCAGCGTACGGTTTTATTTTCTGTGCGCAGATTAGGTACAATGATTTTAATGAGTTGTTATTGTGATTGTGGGCATCTATCTCATCACATCTCCAAGTGCCAAAAGGGTATGTTTCAAAATTTTGGAATAGAATAGCATGTACTTAGGAAGATCAAGTGTGTTTCAAGTAGTAAGGACTAAAATATAAATTATCTAAATTTATTTTTAATGTTCAAATATAATAGTGATTAGCCAAAATCACTTTGGCACCAAATGTAATATTTCTATATCAGGTTCTTGGGTCAAACCGGTATAGGGGTGTTACATTTAATTATGACATATTAATTCAAGAAAAGATTAAACCGCAAAAGTGAGAAAAGTTTTGTTGCCCAAGAGTAAATACTCAAAAATTTCCCCTTTTTGTCACTTTATTTATTTATTTATTTTACTATATCAAGATACTATCTTACTTTCTTATTGTAGAGAATTTCGGGGTATTACATTCACTCCTCGGGTAATCTTGATTAGTGTCAACAAGTCAATAATGGGATTTCATAATTCGTTGAATTAATGCAGTTTGTGGTAATTTCCGGTTGGTATTCTGAAGGAATTATGATATATGGTATATTTGGGTTGTCTTGACCACAAGAAGAAGGGATTATTCTGGAAAGTTATCATCTGATAGATAAAACCGACTCAGTTATTCTAATTAGAGTGGGTTATTCATTTGAAAGGTTAATTGAGTTATACGCATTTGAGTTTATCTTCAGGTCCGAGAATAAATTTTGTGTATTCATTGGAAAATTGACGAACCGTCGGAATGGGGGATTCGTATTCTAGTGGACATAATACAGAAATATATCTATCAGGTCAATTTTAATCTGGAAATGTTATTATGGGTTAAAATCGTTCCGATTGTTGAAGCTATCACACTTGTGTAAAATGATATTGCTGGATATTTTCCAAGAAAAGGGGAACAAATATATGTTGAAAGGTTTCAAATGCAGACATGCTAGAATCATTAGTCAAAGTTTGATAATCTGGGTTTCTTGGTTATGTTTTGACAGAAGATTACTGGGAATTTTTCGATAACTGTGTTACTAATGATGAAGATGTGATAGGAGAATATCATGATCGTTCAGTTGAATTTGGTAAAATATAAAGTTTTGATGTGACTTCTGACACGAGTTTTGAATTGAAATGAGTTATGATGAACTTATCTATGGTTTATCAACTAGAAGAAAAGAGATAGACTTGATTTGATAACTCTTATCAGGTGAGAGATTTCGAGAGCGAGATTTCCTAAAGGGGGGAGAGTTGTAACAGCCCAATTTTTAGTGGTGTTAGAAATAGTGATTTGAGATCACTAAATCCGACAAGTGAGCTTGAAAATTTAAATAAATTAACATTTATGAGTCAAGTATGGCATTAGAAATATTTTAAAATTAGTGAATTTTGTGAATTAAAAGAATTAATTAGAAAAATTGGGCCGAAAACAAGGTATCGAGACCTCGAATTCATAAACTGAGCCATAAATATTTTTAGAAATATTTATGGAGTGTTATTGAGTTAGTATTAAAGTTTCGTCAGAAAATTTTAACGTTTCAGTAGTCAATTAACTAAAAAGGACTAAATTGAAAAAGGTGAAAAACTTGCTAAAGTGATTAAGTAGCCTAATAGTAAATAAAGGAGGACTAAAAGGAAAAATAGACCATGTTAAATGGTGGAGGCGGCATAACGTGAAAAAAAAGTCAAATATACTTTTGTGATTAGGGACAAAATTGGAATTAAAATAAAGTTTATATGGCCAAATGTTATTTTAATAGTTTCTAGACATTTTCTTCATCAATTTTTCTGTCAAAAATAGCCATTGAAGAGGGTTTGAGCTGGTCTTTCATATTTTAGCTTCAAGTAAGTTCAATTCTTACTTTTTCTTAGTAATTTTTATGTTTTTGTGACTTTTACAATTAGGTCCACCTATTGAATTCATTAGTTTTTTGATTTGATGAGTGACTTTAAAAGTTACCTTGAATGAGTGCTGTATGTTTATGATGAATTTACATGGATTTGAAGCTTTAATTTCATTAAATGATGATTTTATTAAGTGATTTTAATAGAAAATGATTTTAGGACCTAATTGTGAAAAAGTTGTGAATTAAGGTTTGGTGCTAAAATTCTGATTTTCAAAGGTTGCGTAGTTACTTAGAATGATGAAATAAAGTGTTAATTGAGAAAGACAAGTTTAATTGAAGGATAAATTGATCAGGGACTAAATTGTAAAAACTAAAAAATTTAGGGTAAAAGTGTATTTTTAAAAATTGAAGGGCATAAATTGTGAAGTGAATTAGAATTGAATTAAGTGTTAATGAACGGAAAATTTTATATTTTAGATAAAAAACTCAAAGAAAAACGTGGAAAAGAGAAATTAACGGATTAGTTCCCGAATTGGTACCACTTTTACAAATTGGCCCAGGTAAGTTCATATGGTTGAATTTTCATAATTAAATTGCTAATTTAGAGATGATCATTTGTATTATTTCATATATTTTTATAGAATTATGATTATTGTTATAAAGTGAAAATTGAATTGAAAGTCAAATCTAGTAGAACACTGTAATGAGTACAAGTGTACAGTGACAAGTGAAGTGATCAGTGTTGAATTGATGGATATAATCATGGTATAACCATGAAATAGTGTGAATTTAAGACCATAGCTAGGCTATAACATTTCAGTGATAAGTCCATAATTGAATTATGGCACAGTGAAACAGTGTACGTAAGACCGTGGTTGGACCATGGCAGTAAGTGGAAATGTGCATGAATAAGACCATAACTGGGTTATGGCATCATGAGTGTAAAATCATGGAAAAGCCATGACAGTGCTTGTGTAAGACCATAGTTGAACTATGGCATCAAATTAACGATGTACTCAATTTCGTAAGACGTTCTCTAATTTGACAAAGATTGGTAAGTGAAATGTGATATTAACGTATTAGAATTTAAATGGTTACTGATATTGAGCTCAATTAAATAAATTTATTGTTTGAAACTGAGATTTGCAGGAAGTGTTAGTAAATTGCATGATTTATAATTTGATATAAAATGTTTGGTAAGATTTATCTTTTAAAGCCTATGAACTTACTAAGCTTACATAAGCTTACTCCAGTGTGTTTAATGTTCTTTGTAGATTGACGTAAGATTGGTGGATCGGATCAACACATCAGATCACACTATCCAGATTACTCTGGTAAATTTTATTATGCATTTTAAGGTTTATATGACATGTATAGGGTTTAATTGAAAGGAAGTGAAGGTGTTATAAACTTAGTTATCAACATTTTGCACTAAAACAGTTTGGACAGCAACAGTAGTCTAACTTTGAAAGTTCACCAAAAAATTGTGGAAATCGAATTAGAGGTTAAATAAAATATGAAATTAAATCCTATTGAGTCTAGTTTTACATAGAAGAAACGGTGTAAGCAAAAGAATTTTATTTTACGAGATATTTGAATTTTTGTGAGACAAGGTCAGAATGATTTCGGGTTCCTCTATTCTGAATTTGGAAAATCATTAAAAATTGTATAAAAATACTTGGGGGGTTTAAATTTATATGTTTAAATTTTTAATGAGTCTATTTTCAAGATAAATAGACGGGAATATCATCCAAATCCCGTACTAAGAGATAATTAATTTTTAGCAAAGAAAGGTCGAAGCTGCCAAATAGCAGAACATGGGTAAATTTAAAGATTTTACTGTACTCATTGGCTAAACCATAAATTCTAAAATTTTTATGGTAGAAAGATATTTGTGTCTAGTTTCAAAAACATAAGCGGATCTTAATTTAGAATTCTGTAACTCAATATATAAATAATTTAATGACTATGACTCGAATGGACAATTTTGATATGAACATAAGTAAATAGTGGAATTATGTGTAATTATTCTGTAAACTCTTGTAAAATCTTGTAATCCTGTTCCAGTGACGGATGTGGGTTAGGGGTGTTACAGTTCGCATCCTTACATGGGTTCGCACGTGATGAGTTCGCATCCTTTCATGAGCTAACACAGGATGGGTTCCTATCACCATGCAGGCAAACTCACACCTAGAGAACATGTGTAGATATTAGAATAGGGTACGTGTTAGCATGTATGTGGGCCTACCTAGGACGTCACATCTAGGAACTGTATCATATAAATAGAGAAATTAGCTCCCTTGAAGGACAAACAGACAAAACACTCAACAAATTGGTGTGGTGAGTGTGGACAAACTTCTGACCATCAAAAAATAAGAAAATCAAGATAACTCACCTTAACGAGAATTTCCCTAGCAACTTTCCATCAGACCAAGCAGAAGGTTCTGACACCGGCAATCAACCCCGAGAGATGGATCTTTTCACTGGCTAATTTGTTGGTTGGCCAAAAAACTTGGGCAACTCAAGCCAAGGAGGTGCTTCTAATTCCATTTGATCCCAATGTCCCTTTTGGTCAGGGGCCATCCCTTCCTTTTGATCAGGTAGCACCGCCGCAATAGTTATGTAACAGCCCGATTTTGGGTCTGGTCGGAACAGTGGTTTCGAAACCATAAATCTGACAAATAAAATTTCATTTTTATTATATTTTTATGGTCTCCGATTTTATGGAACGATTTCATGAAAATTTCGTTCAAAAATTTTGATGTTTGGGCACTCAATTTAGTCAAAAGGACTAAATTGCAAAAAGTGCAAAACTTGAATTCTATATGTTAGAGGTGTCCAATTGCTATGAGATTTTAAATTAGAGGTCCTTAAATGGTAATTAGACCATTGGTTAAGTTGGTGGACAAAAGTGGACATGGTTTGGTATGTTTTCAAAGTTTTTCATTAAAGGTATTTTCGTAATTTGGTAATTAAATAAATTAAAAAGCCAAATTAAAAGCCAAATTTTGTCTATCTTCTTCCTCATGGCCGAAATTCACAAGTGGGAACCATGGATAGGGTTTTTCAAGCTTCCAAGCTCGATTGTAAGTCCGTTCTAGCCCCATTTTTGATGCTCTTTATATTTTTAAAATTGTTGTAACTCGATCTTTCTATTTATACCATCAATTTGAAGAGATGTTAAGGTCTAAAATTTTACCCATGATGGATTTTTGTGTATTTTGATGTCTAATGGTAGAAAATGCATGTTTGGTGTATGATAAACGACTTTTGCTGGGTAATTTTCGGTGAAAATGCCTAAAAGGACTTGTTTGTAAAAGTTGTAAAATATTTTGTAAAAGTGTGAATAAATGAAAAATGTGAGCTGTTTTGAGTATGATATAGGTTCGACTAGGCTTTGGTGTAATGAAATTGAGTACATTTCATTTTACGAGCCTAGGGACTAAATTTTAAAAATGTCAAACTTTAGGGGCAAAAATGTAATTTTTGCCATAATATGATTTTGGGCTAATTTGAATTGTATAATGATTGAATAAGTTAAATGTAATATTATAGATCAAGAAAAACGAGGTTTGGATCTAGAACGGGGGAAAAATGAGTATTTGACGATTTAGTCCTTTTCGCCATTTCTAAGTCGAGGTAAGTTCGTATGTAAATAATGCATTGTCATATTTATGTTTTAAATGCTTTAAAGTTGTATGAATTTTGATTGACTCTATGGAAGTATTCGTCAAAGTTTTGACAAGCGAGAAATCTCGGTTGAACCTTAGGGATAGATAGGATACAAATGTCATGACATTAGGGTCACTAAGATTACATGTAAGACCATATCTGGGATATGGCATCGATATGAGACTTCGTGTAAGACCATATCTGAGATATGGAATCGATGTGAGACTTCGTGTAAGACCGTAGTTGGGCTATTGGCATCGATACAAGATTACATGTAAGACCATATCTGGAATATGGCATTGGTACGGTACTGTGTGCTCGAGATCCCCGAGTATCCTTTAGTATTCCAAGTGGTTCAACGGGAAATTCAACGGGTATGTCAAATATGAGAAGGCATGTGAATATATTATGTGATGGTACAAGTATGTACATAAAACTCAAAGAAAATGAGCTCAGTATATGATGAACAAGTGGTAAGATTGTGATTGAGTAAGTTGTGCTTATGAAGCCTAAATGACATTTATGTTGAAAATGTGTTATGTGGTTCATATGATGAGCTATTAGCATATGAAAATTATGTTGATATGTGTTATGTTGATATTAAATGACATTTATGTGCATATGACATTTATGAAGTTTAATGACATTTATATTGGTATATGTTATGTTATTCATATGATGAGCTATAGGCAAGAATGTGATTGAGTAAATTATACTCATGACGTTTAATGAAATTGTAACGCCCCAAAATTTCTAATTTCGTTATTGTGAAAATATGACACAAATATCTATCAGGTTTAGTGGTTATGTGTTCTGGGAGTGTTTGGGAGGTCCCAATTTCAAGCCTTCGCTTGGGCAAATTTTGAAAATTTGAATGAATTAGGCCTTACTCTTGTTCAGAAGACTTTTATTTGATTGTTGGTAAAAATATATCAGAATGGGCCTGCTGGTTTGGTGGTTAAGCGGAGTGTTAGTGTGCAGGAGGTCCTGTGTTCTAGTCCCTGCACAAGCAAGGGAACTAATTTTTGTTTGAGGCGTGTGGCGTGGTGGAGTTCAAATTAAACTGCACTGTTGAGTAGTTGTGTTTTAGTGGGTTAATAGGGAGTGTTTTTAGGAGATAATTGGGGAGAAGTTATCAAAATAAGATTTTCTTCTTATCAGTTTTCTATTTTCTTTTTTCCCAACAAATTTTCTGACGTTAGACTTTTGTTTCTCTGCCGTTCCTTCGTGTTCACTTTTAGTTTTTGTTCCCCTTTGGCCGAATCTTGTTTCTTCTCTTTCCCCTCTCTTTTCGTTTCTGTATTTTTTGCGAGTCATCTCTTTTGGTGTAACTTTTGACTTCATCTGTTTCGGTAAGTGGAATTTTTCCCCTTAGTTATTGTATTTCGAGTAGGCAATTAACAAAGGGTTCGTTTTACTCTCGTTTAGGTGTTTGTTCAAAGGTTTTAAGCGGATATTCCAGCAGTGTGTGAGACGATCAGTTATCGGATTCGTCGCGTAAGTTTTCGAATCGTCGTTGGTTTAGTTTCTCAAGTTTTATGTTGGGGATATTTGGTTTGATTGACGAATCAAGTGATTAATTAAGGGATATATTGGTCAAATATAGGTTTTTGAAGGCTCGGGTTACTTTGCACAGCGAATCGATACCAGGTGTGTACCTGAAATGTAGAATACGGGATTCGGCGAAAAGCTAAAATTGCTTGCTGTCGAGAAATAAGAGAAATAAGATAAAATGATGGAAAATATTGTAGAGAAAAGAAATAAGGGTGTTATAAACTTGGAAATCAACATATTGCACTAAAACAGTTTTGGACGACAGCAGTAGTCTAACTTTGAAAAATCATCAAAAATAGTGGAAATTGAGTTAGAGGTTGAATAAAATATGAAATTAAATTTTATTGAGTCTAGTTTTTCATGGAAGAAACAGTGTAAATAATGGAAATTTAAATTATGAGATATAATGAATTTTATGAGACAAGGTCAGAATGATTTTGGGTTCCCCTGTTCTGACTTAGGAAAATCATCAAAAATTGTAAAAAAATAATTAAGGGCTTAAATTTATAGGTTTAAATCCTTAATTAGTCTATTTTCAAGAGAAACAAACGGAAATATCATCCAAATTCTGTACTAAGAGATAAATATTTTTTAGTAAGGAAAGGTTGAAGCTGTCAAACAGCAGAATAAGGATAAATTTGAAGATTTTACTGTACTTATTTGATAAACTATAAATTCTGAAAATTTGATGGTAGAAAGGTATTTGAGTCTAGTTTCAAAAACATCAAGCGGATCTTAGTTTTGGAATTCTTTAGCTCAAGATATAAATAATTCAGTGACAATGACTCAAGTAGACAGCTTTGAATGAACATATAAGTAAATAGTAAAAATATATGAATATTTAGCTAGCATGGGTTACATTAAAAATGGATCATACGGCCAAGGCCAATTTTGGCCGAGTGGGCCACACGGGCGTGTGGGCCCACACGCCACACGGGCAGATCACATTGGCGTGTGAACCCATTTTTACCGAAATATTTTTAAGGTTGCACGGGTCGCCCAAGTCAACTGTGAACCTACTGTAGGGTCGGTAAGCACTACTTAGACCCCTAAATGTGTGAAATTGATTGAATGATATCTATACTGGGCATGTTAATATCTGAACTGAATATATGTACTAAAATTGCATAATAGCATGTCATCCATTTTGTGTTGCATTGCATTGGGTTGGGGGCTGTTATTCGGAGTAAGTATACTGAAAGGCTTTAAGCCTAATTTACTGGCAGCTCAACTGCAAACTACTGTATTGTGCCGCATTCGGTACTACTTGGAGTGTAGGGATGGGTGGGTTGATTATATCCCCATATGGAGTGTAGGGTTGGATGGAGATGGTGTGTAGAGGCTGGTTGGGTAGGATTTTGCTCTTTGCATAATCATTCTCGCTCGACATCGTGATGGGCTAAGGCCCTACTGCATTTTTGACACTGTACTGAGATGGGCTAAGGCCCAAACTATCACTGATACTGAAAAGGGCTTAGGCCCAAGACTATTCAATTGTGCACTGTGAATGCTGATTGTTTGTTTGTTTCTGCGGGATTACACACTGAGTTTATGTAAACTCACCCTTTTTGTTTAATGTGCACAAGTAATCCCTAGACTTAGACGGGTCGGTGCGACGGAGGATTCAGCGGTGACCACAATAATTTTTGGACTTCATGGTTTTAAATTTACAATTTATGATTTGATTATTATTGATTATTTGGGTTATAATTTAAGGACCCTCAGGGACTTTGGTTTTAAATTTGGGTTTTTATTTATTTATTTTACTTTATGGATTTATACCTGTTGGTCGTAGGAAATTCGATTTTCAAAAAGTTAAAGTAATTTCTAAACGCATGATCACCTAGACTATTTTATTGAAGCTTTTGCAACGAGGGATGTTTCAAAACAAATGTTTTAAATGAATAAAGACGACTTCCTAAGTTCTAACAAAGGTTCACTAAAGATAATAACATGGAATGTTTTCATCGTAACTACGAGGTTTCAAAAACACTATCGTGTGGCATTGCCAGATACGGCCATAACGTCTAGGTTGGGTTTGGGGTGTTATAGACATTCATGTTGAAATATGTCATGATATTTATATGATGAGCTGTTGGTAAGATTGGGATTGAGTAAGTTGTGTTTATAAGTTTTTAATGACATTTATGTTAATATTTGTTAAGTCATTTGTATGTAAAGTGTATGAATAATGTTTTATATTATTTGCATATGAACTTACTAAGCTCTATAGCTTACCCCCTTCCTTTTCCATGTCTTTTAGGGTTATTAAGCTAGCTTGGGTTGGAGTTTTCCGGAGATCCTGTCACACTATCAAGCTATCATTTTGGGTATTGATGAATTCAAGTATTTCATGTCTATGGCATGTATAGGGACTTAGTCATTTTGTTAATGTGTCATTGTGATTGTAGCCAATGTGTTGGCTTGTGATTGTCAAAGGTTTGTTTTGCTATTTGGCCATGTAAGTTGGCTTATATTGGCTAACATGGTTGTAAGCCTAAGTATATTCATATATGTGTCAATGTCTATGGTGATATGATCATGGTATGCTTGGTGAATGTGAAATGTTTGGAATTGTGATTTATAGCATGATTGTGTGATTTTTTGAAATGTGACCTATTGATGAGATGAGGAATTTGAGTATCATTTGGTAACTTGAAAGTAGTTGAATGAAGCCTAATGAATGTGAAATTTGTATGTTTGATTTAGGGCTTAATAAATGTAGTGAATATGTTAGACAATGATATAAAGTTGATAGGTTTCAACCATTAATGTGGAATCTTGCATGGATTAGTGTGGAGAGGTTGATGTTCTAAGCATGATAAATAATGGCATGAGAATGACATGTTATTGTATTGTTTGTGGTTGTTTGGTTGCATTTCTATGCTTGAATTTGTGCCATGTGATGTTGTGTTAATGTGTGCAAGTGAGGATGGCAAAATGGCTTGGTAAATAGTCTTGTTTTTGTCCACACGGGTAGGCACACGGGCGTGTGTGACACACGGTCTGCCCCACGGGCATGTGATCCGGCCGTGTGTCCCCTGCACCTTAATTTTGGAAAAATAGAATGTCCAAAATTGAGCAAAGACACGGGCGTCTGTCTCAGTCGTGTGTGCTACACGGCCTCACACACGGGCGTGTGGCATAGCCGTGTGGCACAAGTCAGAGAGCACCCCTAAATCGATCACGGTCTGAAGCACGGGTGTGTCCTAGGGTCACACGGGCGTGTCCTAGGGTCACACGGGCGTGTCCATTGGACCACACGGGCGTGTGAGCCCTGTAACTTGAAAATTTTTCTAAGTTTTGTAAAAAATTCTAAAGTTCTCGGTTTAGTCTCGAACCACTTCTAAAGCATGGTTTGGGCCTCGTAGGCTCGTAATAGGGACTTCATGATTGAATATGAAAAGTTTTAATTTGGATGGAAATTTATGACTCGAAAATGTATGTTTTGCTTGTGTTTATGTCCGGTAATGCCTCGTACCCTGTTCCGGCATTGATTACGGGTAAGGGGTGTTACATTTAGTGGTATCAGAGCTATGGTTTAGTCGATTCTCGGACCAACCTAGCATGTGTGAGAGTCTAGCTATACATGCCATATTACTACCTGTGATAGTGTGATGTCTCCCGACTCTGATGAAATTGTTTTGTTGAGGCAGAGATGCTTTCCAACGGAGCTATTTTCAAAAACGCTGAAAGTGATACTAATATATTTGAAAATGTGTTTGTGATGAGTCAAAACTTGGAAAGGTATGAATAAGAGTTCATGATATGTATGTGATGATGTACAAAATGGAATAACCATAAGTTGAGAAATATGGATAAAATGTCATTGTTCTGGTTGAACGTTGTATTTCGATGGATTATGGTGATTTTATGAAACGGATAAAATGTTTTAAATGTTGCAAAAAGGATTTAGCCCGGAATGGAAATCCTGAATTAAGCCCTCTCGAGCATACGTTATCGAAAGGATTTAACCTGAATTGACAATCCTGTTATGTCATATGTGGCTCGAGAGTGTGCTCCATGAATATGTGCCAAAAGGGAACTTTTGAATATGAATTGACAAATTGTTGACATCCATACCTTGTGTATACTACTCGAGCATCCATCAAAATGACAATAGTTTAATGGAAATTATTCTTGAAATATGAAAAGGTGAAATGAAATGAAAGTTTATATTGTGATAAGCATCCATGTTTTTTGGCATTCATATGATGTTATGCCTAATTTTTTTGATTAAGTGAATGTGATTAGTAAACTTACTCAAAATTTATGGCATGTATGTTTAAGTACACTTGTTTGAATAAAGGTAATCGGAAAGTTCATGTGACATAAATAGGTTTGTTAATTAGCTTGAAGTGAATTCTATGATTTTGAGGATATTATGTTGATGATGAATGCTAAGTTATATGTGTGTATTTATGAGAGTCGAGTTAGAGGCTTTACGACCTCACCCCCTTACAAATGTGGTATTTTATAACGAAATTTCACGAGATTTAAGTTGAATGAGCTCATAAGTAAGAGACTAAAGAGTTCAGTAGCGGAACGACTAATAATTTGGTCAGAGTTAAGAATAGTTTGACAAGTGAATACAGTTCTGGAAAAGATGCCAGGTTGTTCTAAAGATCATTCGGATTTCGCGATGCCACTGTTAAAGAAAAAGTTAATCTCGGCTAATCGACTCATTCAGGTATGATGTCTAAAGTATGTATTTGCTGGAATTTCTTCTGGATTGATTTTCGTTAGTGAATGGAATAATACAAGATTAGTGATGACATAATTAGTCAGAGAAATAATATTTGAATCGTAAAGATGTATGAGTGTAACAGTTGTAATTGAATAAACTATGATGATCTCTCCTAGGTATTTTATATATTCATTTATCCTCAGATATATATATATATATATGATTGTTCGTTTTCTGATGAAACTCTTATCCTATGAGAATGCTAGCTGATTATAATGTTAGATGAAAGCACTGTTAGTCTGGTCGGTTGATGAGCAACATATCTTATATCTTTCTTTAAGATTCTATTATATTATGTTTGGAATAAAAGTTGTTGGTGAAAATTTATGTGAGGCTATTCTTCAGTTTCTACTGGATGTTGTGTTGTTTTGTATATATATTTGGAAAATATATTATCTCTGTTACAATTGATTCCAGAGCGTATAAGCATTATTTTTCTTCTGGTTTTCTCTGAGGAATCATCAAGATCTTTATTATTTTCTTATGAGTTATGTTCTCGGACTTCCAATATGATATTGCATCCTGGATTTCTTTATCTCGGTTTTCTTGTCATCCTTATTTCGTAAATTATCAATCATGGCTATCTTTAAAGTGTGTTCTTTGGCTTGTGATAACTATGTCTATTATGGTTGTATTTCTGGTTCGATCACAGGAATATGGTAATTCTGGTATCAGGATTTCTCTAATTTTTGTGAAAGGAATTGACATCTGCAAAGGTATAGATAGTGGAAGCTCAAGCTCAAATTGTACGATGGTTTTCTTTTCTCAGGTAAGTTTGATTAAGGTCAATGAGTTCAATCAAGATATTTGTTTCCTTGAGCTAATATGATTGTAAAGATCTTTTGACTAGCTTGTGAGGAAATTTTGAAAGATTGTATGTTTGAGTTGTTTTAACAGCGTGAAGAAGGGAATATTTGATATGATATTATTTGATAGTTGAGATCAGCTCAGCTATTTTTATCTGAGCGAGATGGTTAGTTGAAAAGTGATTTGAGTTATATGCATTTAAGTTTATCCTCAGGTAAGAGGATAAAACCTTGTACATTCATGGGTGAATAGATGGACAATTTGAAGGAAGAATTCATATTCTAGAAAATATGGTACGGGGATATACTTAGTAAATTTGTTCTAATCGAATGATGTCGTTATGAGTTAAAGCTATGTTGATTGATAAAGTTATCACATTTGTGAAAGTTTGAATGGTCTGTCGAGTGTTAGCAAAGTTGAAAATAGTTGAAGGAATTGTTAACCGAAACACTGGTTCTGGGTTCTATTTGAATTGAGAAAGAATTTGTGATTTTTCAGCGATGAACTATTGAACGGATTAGAATGTGTTTTAATACGAGAATGTAAAGTGATAGTTTATGCTTTCAGACGATTAAAGTCACATGTAAGGAACTATCCGACGGGTGATTTAGAGTCGACCACTTTTTATGACTGAGTTGAGAATTTGATGACATCGGTTGTCTGACGAAAAATGTCATATGTTTCCTGATCCCAAGAGTTTAAAGTATCTAATGTCACTGAAGGATCTAAATTTAAAAACAGCATAGATGGCTTGAACTATTGAAAGATTGTAAGCAGTTATCGATTAACCTCTGGGAAAGCAGATATAGTTGCAAATGCTTGAATGGAAAACCTTTGATTATTTCGTGAGTATTTGATACATGATTAATCTTATTTGGTGACGATTTGAATCTAGATAAATTAGAAGCTAAGGCGATGTTTCCTTTGCAAGATTGAGAACCTCAGGAATGTGATAGTGAGTGGTAAACTAAACGAGTACAGTGTAAGACGACTTTTGATTCTGTATTTTAGGTCATCATTATTCCGAGATAGAATTTGTACACTGAGTAATTCAGAGCTTATGCAGAAAATTTTGTATGAAGCTCAGCAGTAGCACGTTTGTTCATTCAGGGAGTAATAAAATGTATAGTTATTTGAAATAGATGTTCTGTGATCGGGTATATAACATGATAGATTAGTTGAGTTATATGTTTCAGAGACTATTCGATCAGAAACCGTACAGAAAGTAAAAGTGATTCGTGGCAGTTTAGAATCCACTTCAGATTGTCAGAAAACGTATGTGAATTTGAAACATGAGGATATGAAATTCTCGTTCAGCCATAGCATGCTTCCAAAAGTATTTCCTTGGAAAAAGATTCAAAATGTGTTTTGTGTATCTATGTTTCGATGGTATCGATTGGACTCTTTGAATATGAATTCTCCGATAGAGATTGAGATTCAGTCGATATGTTAAATGACTAAGAATCGATCGGAATTCTGACACGAGAGATTAAAAAGTTGAGAAATAAAAGCCTAACCTTAGTGAGGGTTCTTTGCTAGTGTCACAAGATAGAGGAGTCTACGCGGAAATTGAACTTATTTTTCGGTAAGATTTTCGAGGACGAAAATCCCTAAAGGGGGGAGAGTTGTAAGAACATAATTTTGGGTCTAGTCGAAATAGTGGTTTCGGGACCACAAATTCGACAAAGAAAATTTCATTTTTATTATCTATTTATGGTCTACGATTTTATGGAACGATTACGTGAAAATTTCATTCGAAAATTTTGACGTTTGGGCACTCAATTTAGTCAAAAGGACTAAATTGCAAAAAGTGCAAAACTTGAACTCTATATGTTAGAGGTGTCCAATTGCTATGATATTTTAAATTAGAGGTTCTTAAATGGTAATTAGACCATTGGTTAAGTTCGTGGACAAAAATGGACATGGTTTGGTATGTTTTCAAAGTTTTTCATTAAGGGCATTTTGGTAATTTGGTAATTAAATGAATTAAAAAGCCAAATTAAAAGCCAAATTTTGTCCATCTTCTTCCTCATGCCCGAAATTCACAAGGGGGAACCATGGATAGGGTTTTTCAAGCTTTCAAGCTCGATTGTAAGTCCGTTCTAGCCCCGTTTTTGATGCTCTTTACATTTTTTAAGTCGTTGTAACTTGATCTTTCTATTTCTACCCTCAGTTTGAAAAGATGTCAAGGTCTAAAATTTTACCCATGATGCAAGTTTGTGTATTTTGATATCTAATGGTAGAAAATGCATGTTTGGTGTATTATAAACGACTTTTGCTAAGTGATTTTCGATGAAAATGCCTAAAAGGACTTGTTTGTAAAAGTTGTAAAATATGTTGTAAAAGTGTGAATAAATGAAAAATGTGAGCTGTTTTGAGTATGATATAGGTTTGGCTAGGCTTTGGTGTAATGAAATTGAGTACATTTCATTTTACGAGCCTAGGGACTAAATTTTAAAAATGTCAAACTTTAGGGGTAAAAATGTAATTTTTGCCATAATATGATTTTGGGCTAATTTGAATTGTATAATGATTGAATAAGTTAAATGTAATATTATAGATCAAGAAAAACGAGGTTTGGATCTAGAACGGGGGAAAAATGAGTATTTGACGATTTAGTCCTTTTCGCCATTTCTAAGTCGAGGTAAGTTCGTATGTAAATAATGCATTGTCATATTTATGTTTTAAATGCTTTAAAGTTGTATGAATTTTGATTGACTCTATGGAAGTATTCGTCAAAGTTTTGACAAGCGAGAAATCTCGGTTGAACCTTAGGGATAGATAGGATACAAATGTCATGACATTAGGGTCACTAAGATTACATGTAAGACCATATCTGGGATATGGCATCGATATGAGACTTCGTGTAAGACCATATCTGGGATATGGAATAGATGTAAGACTTCGTGTAAGACCGTAGTTGGGCTATTGGCATCGATACAAGATTACATGTAAGACCATATCTGGAATATGGCATTGGTACGGTATTGTGTGCTCGAGATCCCCGAGTATCCTTTAGTATTCCAAGTGGTTCAACTGGAAATTCAATGGGTATGTCAAAGATAAGAAGGCATGTGAATATATTATGTGATGGTACATGTAACACCCCAAACTCGGTCAATAAGCTACAACCGAATTCGGCATGTCACAGGAAAAATGTTTTTAAAGAAGACATGAGGTTGTTCTAATTTTGTAAAGAATCGTTATTGAAAACAAGTTGCCGTCTCTTATTTTAGGAAAACTATTGATTTTCATGAAAACCCGAATTAGTTTAAGTAATAAAGCTAAAGGCCATTTCGCACTTGGTCTTAAAGTAAAACTTAGTCTTGAAAGAAATTGAGTTAGCTTGTTGTCACCACTTGTTTGTTGTTACCCGATGGTAAAGTTTAGAAAACCCGATACTTTGTAAAAAGTTTAGAAAACATTCATTAATAGATTTATTAGGCATGCCGTTTTGTTTAACTTAAGCAGGATATAATGGAAATTCAAAGCAGATAAATAATTCCGAAATCAAAACCTAGTGGCCTTATTACAACCCGAAAACCAAATGTAAAGCAAAGTAAAACCAAGATAGAAATTTAAAACAAAACCTGAAAAAGAATGCGCATGGCCACCTCGAGTTCGCCCCGGCTCCGTATCCGCGATCTACGAATCATCTGCAAAATGTAAAGGAAGGGGTGAGTCACCAAGACTCAGTGTATAAATCCCCATCCCGATAATATCAGTGCCCTTACGCAATTTCATCAGCCAATATGCAAGTCATGCAACCCACGACCTAACCATCCGAACTCCTGTACCTACCCCGTGCGGTACCAAACCACTGGTGTTCAAAACCACTGGTGACCGTAGTCACAAATAATATATAAATATATATGGTCAAAACCACTGGTGACCGTAGTCACAGATAATATGTGTGGGGCCAACCCACATTGTGGTCAAAACCACTGGTGACAATCCCGTATATCGTCATGTGGGGCCAACCCACCGTGGTACCAAACCAATGGGACGAGTCACAAAGATGGAAGTATGTGGTCAAAACCACTGGTGGTCAAAACCGCTGAGACTTAGTCACAATAATATAGAAAGCGGGGCCAACCCACTGTGTGGTCAAAACCACTGGTGACAGTCTAGAATCATGCCTTCCCCCTCCTCTCATCATACCCATTTTTATGAACATGCTTTTAATGGCATAATAATCATGCTTAACATACTAACATCACATGGCATGGCATATGCAAATATTGTAGAGGCATTTATCGTTAATCAATCAATAGTGGACTTACCCGGAGTCCTCGCCCTTACCTACAAGAGTAACATAACAGTTTCTACGGTAAATCCGGCTTTTGAAAACATACATGATAAACATATTAACTAATGAAGTGTGTAAAAGTTACACACCTGATTACTCGTAATACAACGCTCTCTATGTCAACACTGTCGTTAACCGACACTACCGTTATCTGCCTATTACTTTGCTCAGATGCCGACCCACACCCCGGTGGCCAATCGCGAACAGCCGACACTGCCCTCTTCTTGAACTTAGGTGCTGGGGTCTCAGAACCACCCCCTCCTAATGCTTGGCTAGCCTTCGAGTCCATGAACACACCTTAGTCACTAACTCAGATTAAAGCAACGAAATTGAATCTAAGGGGTTAACATAACTCGTAGAGCAAAAGCCCTTACCTAAAACGACAAACACCAAGCCTTCCTTAACACCCTTCAATCGGCCAAGATCTACAAGCTTTAGTTACTGCCTTCGGCATTCAACTCAATAAGAAATGTTGAAATGATAGCAACACTTACCACACACTAATAGAACCGATTGGAAGTGATGGCAACCCAACGATAGTGACCTACTGCAACAAGAGTCAAACAAGAGAGTTTGAGTGCCAAGAGATTTCGGCTTCCCCTTTCAAAGAAAACGATAGAGAGAAGAGATAAGAGAACGAGAGAGAGTCAAGGAGATTCGGCCAAAGTTCCAAGATCTTACCCAAATGCCGAAAGTGTTTCTCTACCCAAAGAAAAAGATGGAAAAGAAAGGTACACTTTAACAGGTGATATTCGACCTAAGTGCTTGAAAAGAAGAAGAGAAAGTGACAGAGGTTTCGGCAACCAGGGAATGAGAAAATAACGAGAAAGAATGAAATATGTGATTTCGGCTATGGCTTTTGAGAGAGAAGGAAATGAAGAATGATGTTTTGGCAGGCTACAGAGGGTTTTTGGCTTTTGAAGAAGATGGCAATTGGGACACAATTGATGAACGGAAATAAGGTAGATTCGGCCAATAACAAAATAGAAAAGAAAAAGAGGCCTAGGAGAGTATTCGGTTTTGGAGTAGATGAGAGAAAAGAAGAAAATGAAAAAATGCCAATTGAGAGGAGTTTAATTTCGGCAACAAAAAGAAATTGAAAGAAAAACTCCAAGGTTCCCTAACTAGCCGAATTTACACACTCCACCAAGGCCTACACCCATATTCGGCCAACCCCCCTTAGATTAGCACCCAAAACCGAAAATGGAAGGAACCCACACCCCAAATTTTCGGCACACTCCTAACACACAAGAATCGAATGCTCCAACACCTCTTAGCCACTACAAGATTCGGCTAACACTCACCCCAACTCAATCCCTTTATTTCCTCCTCACTTTTCTCCTGATCACCCATTCAAACAAATTTGAATACTTCAAACTCCTAGTTTTTCTCTCTTCCACCCATCCAAATCTGTTGACTCCTTCAACCCTTATCCACCAAAGTCCTTCCTGAGCACAACTCCTCCTGGTCTTGGCGTCAAAAAGAATAAGCAAAAAGGGGATTCTTGCAGCTTGAACCAAGGCCCTCCAGCTTGTATGAGGCGTCACTCCCTTGTGCCTTAAGTGGCGCCTCCATTGCCACTTCACCACTTGGATTCTTGTGTCAAATCATACCACTAATTTCCCTTAACTCCTGCCCCAATCGTCTCCCCCTTCTAAGTGCTCAAAAAGAAAATTTTTGCTATAGCTCTAGCCTACCCCTGGCTTATGCCAAGACCCTAAAATAGCCCAACCTACCATGACATCCATGCTATCTACACGCAAACAGATAAAATGCAAAGGCCCCGTTTTAGGGATGTTACAGTACAGGTATGTACTTAAAACTCAAAGAAAATGAGCTCAGTATATGATGAACAATTGGTAAGATTGTGAATGAGTAAGTTGTGCTTATGAAGCCTAAATTACATTTATGTTGAAACGTGTTATATGGTTCATATGATGAGCTATTAGCATATGAAAATTATGCTGATATGTGTTATGTTGATATTAAATGACATTTATGTTCATATGACATTTATGAAGTTTAATGACATTTATATTGGTATATGTTATGTTATTCATATGATGAGCTATAGGCAAGAATGTCATTGAGTAAATTATACTCATGAAGTTTAATGACATTCATGTTGAAATATGTCATGATATTTATATGATGAGCTGTTGGTAAGATTGGGATTGTGTAAGTTGTATTTATAAATTTTTAATGACATTTATGTTAATATTTGTTAAGTCATTTGTATGTCAAGTGTATGAATAATGTTTTGTATTATTTGCATATGAACTTACTAAGCTCTATAGCTTACCCCCTTCATTTTCCATGTCTTTTAGGGTTATTAAGCTAGCTTGGGATGGAGTTCACCTTAATTTTGGAAAAATTAAATTTCCAGAATTGAGCACACGGGCGTGTGTCTCAGCTGTGTGTGCTACATGGTCTAGCACACGGGCATGTGGCACGACCGTGTGGTAGAAGTTAGAGAGCACCCCTAAATCGAACACGGTCTGAAGCACGGGTGTGTCCCAAGGTCACACGGGCGTGTCCCTTGGACCACATGGGCGTATGAGCCCTGTAACATGAAAATTTTTCTAAGTTTTGTAAAAATTTCTAAAGTTCTCGGTTTAGTCCTGAACCACTTCCAAAGCATGGTTTGGGCCTCGTAGGCTCGTAATAGGGACTTCATGATTGAATATGAAAAGTTTTAATTTGGATGGAAATTTATGACTCGGAAATGTATGTTTGCTTGTGTTTATGTCCGGTAATGCCTCGTACCTTGTTCCGGCATTGAATACTGGTAAGGGGTGTTACAAGTTATTTGGTTTACAGGAACAACTAAGGTTAATGAAAGAGCATTTGACTCAACAGAGTACCAGGTTTAAACAGCAACAATTGTTTCACCAGGAGCTACTAAAACAGAACGTGGAATTAAGAAGAAATATGTAATTCGACCATTTTGATTTTAGAACAATGTCGCGCCTCTGCAGAAGGAGGCTGTAAGAGCATATGCAAAGCCATAGCAAAGTGAGATGGATGCTTTGCATAGAGGTGTTCAGGCATTGCACCCTGGTATACAAGACATTGACTGGTTGTTTTGTTCTAACAATCCTTTATCACTAGAGATTGCAGCTGCAAATCTACCATCTGAATTTAAAGTATCGAAAGCGATGTTTGAAGGTAGAAAGGATCCCAAAGCATATCTCATGTAATATAACGATTATATGAATGTGTTAGGAGCCTCAGATGCGATGAAGTGCAAGGCTTTCTCGACAACCCTTAGAGGAAGCACAAAAGATTAGTATTTATCTTTACCACATGGTTTCATTCAAAGATTCTCACAATTGGGTCATATGTTTTTGGGTAGGTTCCATGCTCATAGGACGATAATAAACACTTTAATGGGTTTAATCTTAGTAAAAAAGAGAGATGGAAAATCTTTTCAGGATTATGTGAAGCGGTTTCGTGTAGCCATGTCGAACATAAAGAATTTGGAAGACCAATGAGCTATTAATGCCTTCATTAGGGGAGTTAAAAATGAGCATGTGCATTATTCATTTACTGATAATAGACCGTAGAGTTTGGAAGACTTATATGAGAGGGCGCATAAATTTGCTGAGATAGAGGAAATTAAAAGAGAAGCTCGCAACACCTTTCAGATGGATGATAGACAGTTGAGGGGTCACCAGAGTGTGCGTGGACAACAAGGTCCTTCATCTTAGGGTCTATGGGTCCAAGGTGGGGGACAACAGAGGAATTACTCGCAGAATGAATCACTAAGGGCATTCTAGAGGCCTCAAGGCGAGCATAAGAAGGTATATTCCCTATGGAAAATTTGAAGCCTACACTCATTTAAATGTTTTATGTACCTATATTCTTAAGTAGGTCAGAAGTTTGGGAATTTTGCCGAGTCCACCTATGTGACCCAGTCAGTTGAAATCTAACTAAAGAGACAAATATAGTTTCCACAATGATAGGGGGCACAAGATTGAACATTGCTTCTCTGTGAAGGATGCTATAGAGGAGGCTATTAGAAATTACGAGTTAAAAGATTTTGTAGCTCAAAAGGCCTCACCATCAGGTCAGAGCTCGCGAGGTGCTGATAAAGGTAAACAGAAAGTTAGAGGCACAATACATGTCATAATTGGTAGAGATGAAGAGTGAGAGACCTCTAACACGAAAAGAAAGGCCCATCTCAGGAGCGTGATGTCAGTTAGTTCACCAAAAAGGTTATGTAAGTAAGAGAAATAGAGGGTGGAATTTAATGAGGAAGATGAGGATTCAGTGTGTGATGAGGAAGGACATGACCCTATGGTCGTGACAGCAACCATTGCAAGATTTAAGGTTAAAAGGGTTCTGGTTAATAGTATTAGTGTTGTAGAGGTTTTAATTTGGGACGCATATAAGTAGATAGGGCTGAAAGAGCAGGATTTGAAGAAAGCGAGACCTTTGTATGGCTTTACTAACCATCCAGTTGAGGTGAAATGATGTATTACTCTGTCTGTTTCCCTTGGGGATGGCGAGCACACTACTACAAAATATGTTCAATTCTTTGTGGTAGACCATCTTATGGCTTATAATGCCATTTTTGGGCGTCCTATTATGAGGATGGCCAGAATGATATTGCCACCTTTTGTATGAAGATCAAATTCCCTACCAAGATGGGAATAGGTTTCATGAAATCTAACCAGCAGTTAGCTAGACAATGTTATATGTTGTCAGTTAAACAGACTTACGAACATGAGCTACAATGACAGAGTTCGTAGTAGCTAAAAGTGGCTAGTTAGGTTTTAGATTTGGATAGTTTAGATGTTGGAAGCAAGGAAAGAGTTCCCAAGCCAGAAGCAAAAAATGTCATAGAAACCTGTAATTATTTTATGATGACATAGAGAGGTTGGTAAGGATTTCATTAGCATTAGAAGAGGAAGAAAAATAGGACTTAGTGCAATGTTTGAAGGAGAATTCAAACATTCTTGCATGGTCAGAAGCGGACATGCCTGGTGTGGATCCTTAAATGATTGTGCATTAGCTGAATGTGTCCCCCGAGGTCAAGTAGAAAATGAGAAGGTTCGCTCCACAGATTGTGGAGGCCATTAGACAAGAGGTGGGTAGATTGCTTTCAGCGGGATTTATTAGGGAAGTGGCATACCCTGACTAGGTATCAAACGTTGTTATGGTGAAAAATGCTAAAGGCAAATGGATAATGTGCATTGATTTTACTAGCCTCAACAAGGCTTGCGTAAAATATAGTTTTCCTTTACCCTTAATCAACAAGTTAGTGGATGCTTCGGCGGACCATAAGTTCATGAGTTTTATGGATGCATTTTCAGGGTATAATCAAATTTCCATAGCTCTGGAGGACCAGGATAAGACGACCGTTGTTATAAAGAAGGGTTCTGCTATCGGGTTATGCCTTTTGGGTTGAAGAATGCAGGAGCAACCTATCAGCGACTAATTAATAAGATTTTTACGGAATAGATTAGTTACAGTATTTAGGTTTATGTAGATAATATGTTAGTGAAGAGTACTACTTTGAAGAGGCACATTGAGGATTTGTCTAAAGCTTTCGTTGTTTTGCGAGCCTATAACATGAAGTTGAATATATGGAAGTGTGCCTTTGGGGTAAGAGTAGACAAATTTTTGGGCTTCATAGTTTTAGAAAGAGGTATAAAGGTGAACCCTGAGAAGATTCAAGCTATTCTATATATGCCTCCCCTGAAGACTATCAAAGATATTCAGCGTCTAACAGGGAAGCTGGTCGCATTGTATAAGTTCGTGTCTAGAATGATAGATAAATGTTTTCCTTTCTTCAAAGCATTGGGCACTTCCTTCAATTGGACAAAGGAATGTCAAGCTGCTTTTGAACAACTTAAGTCGTACTTAACGTCTACACCACTTATGATGTCACCGCGAGTGGGGGGGACTCTTTCTCTTTATTTGGCAACATCTAAAGAAATAGTTGTAGCAATCTTGATCAGACAGAAGGGGTTCGCTAGTTTCTTGTATACTATGTTACCAAAGTGTTATAGAATGAAGAACATAGATATTCAAAGATAGAGAAGCTCATTTTTGTTTTATTAGTGGCAGCTTGTAAGTTGTGACCATATTTTCAAGCCCATCCTGTGACAGTTATGACAAACCAACCCATCAAAGACATATTATCTAGAGTAGATATTTCGGGAAGAATGATCAAGTGGGGAATTGAGCTAGCAGAATTTGGAATAGAGTATGCCCTGATAACAACAATCAAAGCTCAAATCTTAGCCGACTTCATGGTAGAATGTTCTTTTGATAGATCGTCAGACCCTACAAGTAACTCTTTAATTTGAAACACTACTACTCACATATATGATATAATAGTATGTCACATTGGTTATTAAAATTTTATTTGACAAATACTCACTTTGTCTCATGATATTTCATTACAAGTATACATTTGGTTCTAATTTTTTTTTTTCTGTTGATTATACAAGATGTTGTAGTTAGCTCATAACAGGGACAAACTAGCCCAGCTGCGAAGCCGAAATGCTAGACAATTTATGTGGATGGCTCAATAGTGAAAACGAGATAAGGAGCGGACATTCTCCTTATAAACCCTGATGATAATGAATGGCAATATGGACTCTCCTTCGACTTCTAGGCATCTAACAATGCTACAAAGTATGAAACGTTAATTTCTAGGTTACAATTAGCTCGACAATTGGGGGCGAGGGAGCTGATAATATACACTGATTCTTAGTTAGTGATGAAGCAAGTGAATGGACAATATGAAGTAAAATAGCCTATTCTAAAGAAGTACCATGCCATAGTTTCCCAACTGCTCACTTAATTTGATAAGGCAGAAATCTGATAGTTATCTAGGACAAAGCATACCAAAGCTGACATTTTATCTAAGTTAGTGTCCTCTATAGCTATTGAGTAAAGAGGGAAGATTTTTGTAACACGCCTAACCCGAATCCGTCGCTGAAATAGGGTTACGGAGCATTACCGGAGTTTATAAATCAAATAGACAGAAAATGCAAACATTTCATATCATATAGCATTCATGTCAAAAACCAATCAAAATCATACATATTGTCCCTTATACGAGCCCTCGAGGCCAAAATTACGCATTAGAAACAAATCGGGACTAAATTGGAAACTCATAATTTTTTTTGAAAACATTTAAAATTTTCAACACTGTAGGGGTCACACGGCCGTGTGACTCACATGGTCAAGAGACACGCCTGTGCCTGGGGCTGTGTGGACATTCAAATTAGGACACACGGTCGTGTCCCAGCTCGTTTCCGTGCCCGTGTAACTCACTGACTTGTGCCACACGGCCAAGCCACATACCCGTGTGCTAGGCCGTGTGAGTATACTGACTTGCACTCTTTAAAAGATACAAGGGACACACGGTCGTGTCACCTAGCCGTGTGTGACACACGACTAAGACACATGCCCGTGTCTCTGCCCGTGTGAACGAAAATAAGCTATTTTATAAGCCATTTTTCTCACCCAACAAGGCATGTACCTACAGTTAACATTGTACATATAAACAAGCCAAATTATGGCATCCAAAACAAGTAAAAATCAAGCCTTAAACATATAGTATATTCATATACAACCAATATGCCCTTAGGAACCTCAAATGACAATTATAAACATGTTTAACCATGTAATCCATGTAACCAAGAAATCAACCAACTTTTATGTATAAATTGCATTAATACACAACATGTAAATCATTTACCAAAACTTACCATTTGGTACCAATTGTACCACTTATTCAATAGCATCAAATATATATACACTTACTATAGCATAGTACCAAATCACACCAAGTTATAAAACATACCTCATATGCATATTCAACTACTATTTTACCTTTCATCATTCAACCACAAATCATTCCACATATCAACATTATAAGGCAAATTATGCACATACAAAAATACCAAAACACAAGCCAAATAAGTGGCTTATCTCAACAAAACACATATAGGCCAACATTTAGCCAAAATGACCTATACATGTCATTATAACCAAAATCAAAACATCCGAAAGTACCGATAGAACTAATGGATAGTGTGATATAGCTCCAACAAGCTTCCAACCCAATCGAGCTTCCGATAATCTGAAATGTAAAGGAAAACAATTACGTAAGCAATGAATGCTTAGTAAACTCGTATAAACTTTAATCATATCAATTCATTTCAAATATGAAATTTATTCATATCAAGGATCATCCAATATCGATATCGCAGGATTCATGAAGCTATATTCAACAACTCACAATGTGAATAAATCCACAGCATCATTTATAATATCATCCCTAGCATAGTAGGATTTTAAATAACTTTAAACCTTACCACTCTTTCATGAGCTCAAGCATATTTTCATTTGAGCACTTACCATTTCAATGCAACTTATAATTAAACATATTACCATTCAACCAACAGCTTGGCACTTGCCTAAGCATCAAACAACACTTGTTAGCATACTTGAACATATTTCATATAAATTCAACATCGATAACCTTATTATCTCAACATGTCACACTTGAGTTTATTACTCGTCTCAACTTACATAATTTCTATGTATCAACATATCAAAGATATTCATATATGTACATGTCATGATACATATCAATATATCATGTACCATCATTTCCATGTATTTCATGTATATACCTGTATTAGTTCGTATCGATCTCATATCATCTCGTAATAGAACATTGCCCGTTGAACCATTTAGAATATCGTTGGATACTCGAGAGCAGACACGAGGTGTACTAAACTGTAATCCATCAATTCCTATACATGTATGCTCATACGAGCTTTGAATCGGTATGCTCTCACAAGCTATAAACGGTAAGCTCATACGAGCTGAATATCGGTAAGCTCATGCGAGCTGAATATCGGTTAGCTCTCTCGAGCTGAGAATCGGTAACCCTAATGACATGTCATTTGTATCCTACGAATTCCTAAGGTTCAAACGGGACTCTGTAATCGTCGTATGTCTTTGGATTTACGTCGTTTCATAACACAATAAATTGCATACTAACATACATATATTGATTTAATCACAATATCATCACATATTAACATTCAGTTTAATTAAAATTATACATAATACAATTCATACGAACTTACTTGGCTAAATTGCAGAAATACCAAGATTTAGGGGCATTTTGGTAATTTTCTATTTTCCTCGATTTTCCACCCGATCTTGATCTAAATTAATAATTTCATTTAATATATTAATTTAGACAATAAAAAAAAATTCATTTCATGCAATTTGGTCATTTTTACAAAATTACCCCTAAAGTTTTACTTTTATTCAATTTAGTCACTGAGCCTAAAACATGCAATTAACCATTTTTACCCAAAATTGAGCTTAGCCGAAGGTTCATAGCTCCTAATACAACCCATATTTATGAAAATTTCACATCAAATCCTTGTACTTTTATTAATTTAACAATTTAGTCCCTAATCAATAAATTCATCAAAATCACTTAACAAAATACTTTTAAATACCAACTAATATTTCAAAGTCATCATTTAACGTCAAATATAATAAGATTCATCAATGGAAACACCCAAAATCTTTAACATTTTCAAAATCTAAGGTACGGGCTATCTGGACCTAGTTGCAACGATCTCAAAAACATAAAAATTACAAGAAATAGGATTGATTATACTCACATGTAACAGAAATAAGCCAAAACCGAAACCCCCTCCATAGCTATGGTGTTCGGTGGAGTGAAGAAGAAGAAGAAATCAAATTAAAGTGTTTTAATTTTACTTTAATTTGTTTTAATTTCACTTTAATTACAAAATTGCCATTAAATTTATATTATTTAATTCATTTTCAACCATTATGCCGTCCCACTCATTATTTATGGCTTAATTATCACTTAAGCCCTTCCTCTTTTATTAATTAAACCATCTAATCACCTAAATGTATTAATTAACAAGTTTTGCACCTTTTTCAATTTGGTCATTTTCTCTTAATTAACTATAGAAACGTTAAAATTTTTCAACGAAACTTTAATGCCACCTTAATGACACTCCGTAAATATTTATAAAAATATTTACGGCTCAGTTTATAGAAACGAGGTCCCAATACCTCATTTTCTAAAACCACTTAACCTTAGGGTCAAACCACTTAAAATAATTTATATAACATATATTATCATATCAAAAACCTTTTACAAACCATATTTTACTCGTAAATATTAATTATAATATTTACAAATTTACTCATTGGATTTGGTGTATAACACCCCTTACTCGGGTTTTACACCGGGAACCAGGCCCGAGGCATTACCGAACTCAAACCACTTGATCGCCACTTAGGCTCAATGTAATTACTCACTATAACCTTATTCTTGACTTACGAGGCCTCACTTATGAACACGAGGGCTCTCGAAACTAATTCGAAACTTTTTCCAATCTTAAAATTTTTCCTTTCAAAACAGGTCTTACACGCCCGTGCAAGAATAGACACGCCCGCAGCATGAAGACACGCACGCCCATGTCCCCGCATCGCGTGCCTAAAAACCCAAGCATTCTGCCAAATGCCCACGGATAAGGCACACGCCCATGCGTTTGGGAACACGCCCGTGTACCCTATTGCACGTCCGTGCCTTCCACCCGTGGTCGAATCTGACTAATCACACACGGCTTTGACACGCCTGTGGGCTTACATCGTGTGCCATACCTTAATATACTAACTTTTTCAACACGGCATAGGCACGCCCGTGTGCTTTAACCGTGTGACCGTTCAAATTCCAATTTCAAGGTGCAGACTTCACACGGCCTGGGCACACGCCCATGGCTTGATCGTGTGTCTCACACGGCCTAGACACACGCCCGTGTGTCTACCCATGTGGACCAGAACAAGGCTGTTTGCCAAGCTCTTTGTACTTCTACAACATACCCAACATGCACTCATCAAACACATCCATAATTAACTTAAAAGAAATCACAATTTCACATGGGTAACTACATCTTTTTCATATAAAATAACAGCCAACAACTATGGCATTATACAAAATAGATTATTCAACTATAGGCTAACACATCCTAGCCATTTACAACAAAATTCCCTAACTTGTCTAGCCCCTATACATGCCATGACTCATAAGAACTTGAAACATCATACCAAGCGTCTATCCGATAGTGTGAAAACATCTCTGACGGCCTCCAACCCGAGCTAGATAAAATAACCTATAAGAGATGAGAAAGAAAGAGGAGTAAGCAATAATGCTTAGTAAGTTCATATGCAAATAAGAATCAACTATTAATATCCATATAATTATACTCAATCATATGGTATTAGAATGAGTTTTACTCTTGAACTCACAGTTACCTATTCAATCATTTGTAATGCTTACTCATTTCGTCTCTTACCACATTCTAACCATATCTCGGGCATAATGCTCGCATTCATTAACTTACCATGCCACAAGTCAATTCGCCCGTTTAATTAGCATACATTTCTGTACTGATCATCACAAGATCATATAAAACAACACATCACGCATTCTCAATAAACAACTCGTGCTACCAATCTCTTGGTGGTTACGCACTTAGCCCACTATTGAATCTCTTATAGGGCAGTATCGTACTTAGCCCACCATTTGAAACTAAACTCGATGGTATCGCACACAGCCCATCGGTACTGAATAATAAGGTGGTAACGCACTCAACCCACCATTGATAACATTGTTGATGGTATCGCACACAGCCATCACTAATAATTAGAAAGGTGGTATCGTACACATCCCACCATCATTATGCATTTACGAATATACATATATATCCATATGCATTTCTCTATTTCAAATGTTCGTCTGAGAACATCCTCACGCACTGTTATTCTTACATAGATTTCTACAATAATCATTTACTTTTACGCACTGCATTTATAAAAACAACATTTGCAATTAAGACGCATCATACACACATGACCCACTATGGGTTCATCACATACCAAATTCACCTTAATTTAGTTCTAACACATACCTGTACCTCTCATGATACAACTACATACATTCTCGTTTTCAACATACCTGTTGAATCATTCAAATTGTTAAATAATACTTTTGAATCTCATACATATAATCTCACCTCAACATCATGCCTCTGATAGGGTCTCACATGAATTATCATATCAATGCCATGTCCCTGACATGGCCTTATTCAATATCTCACACCGAGGCCATATTCCAAATATGGTCTTATACGGGACCTTAATTATCATCCTATCTTATTATTTGCTTTGCCTATATTCCTAAATACAATTCTCTTGACATCTCGTTAAAATATATTCAATACACCCATAGTGTAATTATACATTCTATACGACATTGGAATATTAAATACTTCGCTTAGAGTTTCATAATTTTGCACATGAACTTACCTCGATGCCGAAAGGGCCGGAAAAAGGAACTTTTGCCCACCATTCCTCTTTTCACCCGTTCTAGGTTCGAAACTCGATTTTTTTAATCTAGAACAACGGAATTTACCGATTTAATCACTTATAAATCATGATATATCATAATCTGCACTCTAGGCAAAATGACTATTTTGCCCCTACAGTTTGGCAAAATTACGATTTTGCCTCTAGGCTCGTAAATAAATTTTTATCACATTTTCTCGATAAACAAGCCTAGCTGAACATTTAATCCTCTTACAACTATCCAAAATTCCAACTATTTCATGCCTAAATGAACAAATTACAACATTTGCATCATAAACCATTTTAAGTATTTTTCATGAAAATCCTTTCACAAAAGTTGTTTATCAAACAACTAGGATTCATTTTCTTCCATAAAAACTCAACAACCAACATAAACTCTCTCATGGTAAGTCCATAGGCTTTCAACCATATTGCATAATCGTCCCCTCTTTAGAAAGCTTAAGCTTTATGGACTCAAAAAGTACAATTTTTATTAAGAGAAGCTAGCAAAATCACTTACTTGAGATGATGAGAAGTGGCTGAAAATTTCAGCTTCCATGGGGGTTTTCTTCTTCAATTTCGGCAGAGAAAGGAAAATGGGGAAGGAAGATGACCACTTAATATTTTAATTAGCCTTTGCTTATGTCATCATGTACCAACCCATACCAAAATTTTGACTTTTCAACCTTTTATTTACTACTTGGCCGGCCATCACCTTAATGTTGGCCTATTTGCCCATTAAAGACCCCCACATTATGCTCCATAACTATTTGGCACCTCTAGCAAATAAAATAGAATTTTCGCACTTTATGCGATTTAGTCCTTTTTCACAATTTAGCTAAAAATCGCTAAAATTAAGGCACCAAAATTTTCATGCATCCTTAAAAACATGTTATAACACATATCATAACATAAAAATAATTTTATCTAACCTCGAATTAGTGATTCCAAGATCACTGTTCCGACTAGCTCCTAAATCGAGCTGTTACAACTCTCCCCCTCTTTAGGGATTTTCGTCCCCGAAAATCTTATCAGAAGGAGTTGCTACCAACATTCTTAAAACGTTTCCATAAACTCTTCAAAATCACATATCCACTTATCCTCAAGTTTCTCTTGTCATCAACCTTTAAGCTATCACACACAAGGTTGAAGCATCACTTCTGCGACCAGTATTTCTTCCTCCAGGCGTATACTCGATAATCCATTAATTTAGAACTCTGCACACATCCAAATGATCATTCGGATCTTTACCGGTTGATTTACTACAATTCGAATGACATTTCCCCTTCTTGGGAATTTTGTCAAACCAAATTCGAAATCTATAAGGTTTTATCTCACTTTCTCATTAAAGCATTTACCGATCAGAACAATCTTGACTTGTATGCTTTGAAAACTCAGCTTTTAGTGGTCAACTACTTCTTCACCCTAAACTCAGGTCATATCGTGAAATGTACTCTACTGTCAAAACATTTATGCACCTAACTGTACTTTCTTATTCTTGCATTAGTAGACATGCTACTACTAAATCTCATACCAAAACTTCTGTATAAGTTCTGGATTCATCATCACTCAAAGTCTATCTCGAGGAAGCATCAACAACAGGAATCTTATCCAACACGGATCTATCATCTAGACATCTGTACTATATCTATTATCTGAGAGGTATTACACTAACTATACTCACCACTGTAATAGCTCAAGCCGTTTCACTATTTCATCTTCAAAATCTTCTGTAGTATAGGATACCCCCACTCATTAAATTTCAGAAAATACACATCGATTTTCCCCATGGATCATTACAAAACGTCTAGCTCACAACACAGATACAAAAGTAATTGTCTCTGGATCACCAACCTGTCAACTCTTTTTCTCGATTCAGACTGAACTCAATACTAGAACCTTCAATTAATAGTTCCTTTTATAGCTTTCAACTCAACCATCACGGTTTGAACATTTCAATGAGAATATCTTCGTATCATGCTCTCTACTCACGAACATACAGAAATTTACTCTCTTTGTTGATTCATGCGTGAATATACATAGAACTCGAATCATATCTCAATACATTAATCTACTCTTTTCTCCACACTGAAAACATATTTCAAGCACACTCTCATCTGAGTTTTTCTCTGCTATATTAATCTAAAACATTTACCATCGTCACATCTCACAATAGTAGGTACAATCTTGATCAAGTCAATAATTCTATTCGGCCAGTCCGAAAACTTATTACATGACGTGAAACTCATGATTTCACTCCTTATACTAGAATTATCTCCAGCTCCCCCCTCAAATCACCCGAATAGGGTTACGATGAGATAAAAGAATGTCAATTCCAACTACTAAACCGAAAACCGTTTAATATAATTTCACAATCGGCTAACATTCTCACACGATCTTGATTCATGAGATAAACAACCCCATCGCCCCTGAAAGGCAAAAGATATTAACACGTAATACTTAAAGAGATCATTATGATCCATACAACTATGGTTATCATAACTGAATACTCTCACAGTTCAAACATTGTTTCTTTAACTATTTCATCCTCAACTCTTTAACAATTTCTTTCGTTAATGAACATCAACTTAAGAAGATCTCGATAAACATACACCTCAGGCTTCTTATTCACTTGAATCAAATAGCCTAGGCTATTTTTTTTTGCTCTTAACATTGTATAATCAATACAATCGTCAAAGTATTCAGACATACTTACTCACAATTGCCTTGATTACGCACATACCGTGCCACACTCCGTACTCATTTCCCTGCGACTCATTCATGAGTGCCTGTATTCACTCATTCACATGACTTTAGTGCAATTCTCCTTTCTACCTCTAGACTCATCTATCTGTCCCAAAGATCACTAGGGATACTAAAAAACGCAATATATTAACATTAACATAATTTCAAAGCCAATGCCATACTCTGGAGGTGATCTTATATGGAAACACTTCTAAATGCCAATGCCAATGCCATATTCAAAATATGGTCTTATATGGACTGCCACCTCAAGTATCGATGCCATATTCCGGATATGGACTTATACAATTCTTGTGTTCATTGTAGTCCCCTAGGACTTCAACCTCATGTTCAACAACAATTTCTCTATTTAATAGGGTGTCATGCTTCAACGTGATACAAAGCATTCTCAATTATGCTAACATAATTATTGTATTAATCGAATACAAACTTACTCAACTTAACTCTCATAACATCTCATCATAATTCAACGGTGGTAAGGGGGTGAGGTCGTAGCGTCCCATAACTTGACTCTCGTGACCACATACATATGATTTAACATTCATCATCAATGAGATATCATCATAGTCACACAACTCACCCCAAGTGAGTTCTCACTTTTTTTTTCATGCCACAATTGTTTCTATCACTCATACTTTCGAATAGTGACTTTACTTACTCAAATTCCACATTAATACCTACTTGAGTATTCAACATTTGATTCTACTTCCTCTTACTATTGCTTATCAATTTAGAGAATGTCTTACGGGTTTTGAGTACGTCGTTTACTTGATTGCCATAATCCTACTATGTTCTTACTCGTATCACCCATCATAGCCCAACTATTTCTTTACATGTCATCACGATGCCATAGCCTTGCTACGGTCTTACACGATTCTATACAGAAGCTAGGTCCCAAACGTGGTCTTACACGGGATCGCTATTTGTCACCAATGCCATGTCCCAGACATGGTCTTATATGGGATCACATGTATCGCCATGGTCCAACCATGGTCTTATTCATCATTTTATCATTGAACGACCGTACTCATCCCTGCATGCTACTTAGTCTACTTCCCAGTTTAACTCTCACACCATATTACACGTGGTTTCATACAGAGTCACGAAATAAAACATTATACATCATCTATTTTAATAGTCGCACATGAGATTCAACTATGTGGACACATTGATCACACATCGTTCGAACAATCATACATACACATATACCCCATTCTCTGGGTAAATTTACTCACTATATGCACCTAACCCAATAGGTTGTGTATATAACACCTTATGCACATCCAGCCAATGCAGATAAGCCTCTCATTTCATGCATTATCACACACATGTCATATACTTCTACTCATACCTCTTTGAATCTCATCATTGCATAAGAGCATTTTAGTTTTTCCATTATCACTTACAACATTATTGGATTTAGCTCGGTTGGGAACCATCCCTGTCTTAACAAAACAATTTCGTTAGAGCCGGGAGATATGACACTATCACAGTCCACCTATGGCATGTATAGCTAGACACTTACTCACGCTAGGTTAGTCCGAGAACTGACTAAACCATAGCTCTGATACCACTAAATGTAACACCCCTTACCCGGGTTCTACGTCGGGAATAGGGCCCGAGGCATTACCAAACTCAAACCACTTGATTGCCACTTAGGCTCAATGTAATTACTCTCTATAACCTCATTCTTGACTTACGAGGCCTCACTTATGCATACGAGGGCTCTCAAAACTAATCCGAAACTTTTTCCAATCTTAAAATTTTTCCTTTCAAAACAGGTCTTACACGCCCGTGCATAGACACGCACACCCATGTCCCCAGACCGTGCCTAAAAACCCAAGCATTCTGCCAAATGCCCACGGATAAGGCACACGCCCATGCGTTTGGGAACACGCCCGTGTACCCAATTACACGTCCGTGCCTTCCACCCGTGGTCGACACTGACTAATCACACACGGCTTTGACACACCCGTGGGCTTACACTGTGTGCCATACCTTAATATACCGACTTGTTCAACACGACATAGGCACGCCTGTGTGCTTTAACCGTATGACCATTCAAATTCCAATTTCAAGGTACAGACTTCACACGGCCTGGGCACACGCCCATGGCTTGATCGTGTGTCTCACACGGCCTAGACACACGCCCGTGTGTCTACCCATGTGGACCAGAACAAGGCTGTTTGCCAAGCTCTTTGTACTTCTATAACATACCCAACATGCACCCATCAAACACATCCATAATTAACTTAAAAGAAATCACAATTTCACATGGATAACTATATCTTTTTCATATAAAATAATAGCCAACAACTATGGCATTATACAAAATAGATTATTCAACTATAGGCTAATACATCCAAGCCATTTACAACAAAATTCCCTAACTTGTCTAGCCCCTATACATGCCATGACTCATAAGAACTTGAAACATCATACCAAGCGTCTATCCGATAGTGTGAAAACATCTCCGACGGCCTCCAACCCGAGCTAGATAAAATAACCTATAAGAGATGAGAAAGGAAGATGAGTAAGCAATAATGCTTAGTAAGTTCATATGCAAATAAAAATCAACTACTAATATCCATATGATTATACTCAACCATAAGGTATTAGAATGAGTTTTACTCTTGAACTCACAGTTACCTATTCAATCATTCGTAATGCTTACTCATTTCGTCTCTTACCATATTCTAACCATATCTCGGGCATAATGCTCGCATTCATTAACTTACCATGCCACAAGTCAATTCGCCCATTTAATTAGCTTACATTTCTGTACTGATCATCACAAGATCATATAAAACAACACATCACGCATTCTCAATAAACCACTCGTGCTACCAATCTCTCGGTGGTTACGCACTTAGCCCACCATTGAATCTCTTATAGGGTGGTATCACACTTAACCCACCATTTGAAACTAAACTCGATGGTATCACACATAGCCCATCGGTAATGAATAATAAGGTGGTAACACACTCAGCCCACCATTGATAACATTATTGATGGTATCGCACACAGCCCATCACTAATAATTAGGAAGGTGGTATCGCACATAGCCCACCATCATTATACATTTACGAATATACATATATATCCATGTGCATTTCTCTATTTCAAATGTTCATCTGAGAACATCCTCACGCACTGATATTCTTACATAGATTTCTACAATAATCATTTACTTTTTCGCACTGCATTTATAAAAACAACATTTGCAATTAAGATGCATCATACATACATGACCCACTATGGGTTCATCACATACCAAATTCACCTTAATTTAGTTCTAACACATACCTGTACCTCTCATGATACAACTACATACATTCTCATTTTCAACATACCTGTTGAATCACTCAAATTGTTAAAAAACACTTTTGAATCTCATACATATAATCTCACCTCAACATCATGCCTCTGATAGGGTCTCACATGAAATATCATATCAATGCCATGTCCCTGACATGGCCTTATTCAATATCTCACACCGAGGCCATATTCCAAATATGGTATTATACGGGACCTTAATTATCATCCTATCTTATTATTTGCTTTCCCTATATTCCTAAATACAATTCTCTTGGCATCTCGTTAAAATATATTCAATACACCCATAGTGTAATTATACATTCTATATGACATTGGAATATTAAATACTTCGCTTAGAGTTGCATAATTTAGCACATGAACTTACCTCGATGCCGAAAGGGTCGGAAAAAGGAACTTTTGCCCACCATTCCTCTTTTCACCCGTTCCATGTCTGAAACTCGATTTCTTTAATCTAGAACAACAAAATTTACCGATTTAATCACTTATAAATCATGATATACCATAATCTACACTCTAGGCAAAATGACTATTTTGCCCCTACGCTTTGGCAAAATTACGATTTTGCCCCTAGGCTCGTAAATAAATTTTTATCACATTTTCTCGATAAAAAAGCCTAGCTGAACATTTAATCCTCTTAAAACTATCCAAAATTCCAACTATTTCATGCCTAAATGAACAAATTACAACATTTGCATCATAAACCATTTCAGGTATTTTTCATGAAAATCCTTTCACAAAAGTTGTTTATCAAACAACTAGGATTCATTTTCTTCCATAAAAACTCAACAACCAACATAAACTCTTTCATGGTAAGTCCCTAGACTTTCAACCATATTGCATAATAGTCCCCTCTTTAGAAAGCTTAAGCTTTGGGGACTCCAAAAGTACAATTTTTATCAAGAGAAGCTAGCAAAATCACTTACTTGAGATGATGAGAAGTGGCTGAAAATTTCAGCTTCCATGGGGGTTTTCTTCTTCAATTTCGGCAGAGAAAGGAAAATGGGGAAGGAAGATGACCACTTAATATTTTAATTAGCCTTTGCTTATGTCATCATGTACCACCCATACCAAAATTTTGACTTTTCAACCTTTTATTTACTACTTGGCCGGACATCACCTTAATGTTGGCCTATTTTCCCATTAAAGACCCCCACATTATGCTCCATAACTATTTGGCACCTCTAGCAAATAGAATAGAATTTTCGCACTTTATGCGATTTAGTCCTTTTTCACAATTTAGCTAGAAATCGCTAAAATTAAGGCACCAAAATTTTCATGCATCCTTAAAAAAATGTTATAACACATATCATAACATAAAAATAATTTTAACTAACCTCAAATTAGTGATTCTGAGATCACTGTTCCGACTAGCCCCTAAATCGGGCTGTTACATGGTGGCCCCGAAATCACTGTTTCTGACACCACTGAAAAATGGGCTGTTACAATTTTGCTAGAACATAGAGCCAGCCCAAGCTGTGACAGTCTACAAGTGCTTGATCTAAATCAAGAACAAACATGAATGACCCCTACAATACAAGCCTTACAAGGGGAAATTCAGTAGCTGAACAAAAAAAAAGTTGGCCAAAGTGCAACATGAAGCCGCAAGGTATGATGTTGTTATTTACATTTAATGCATCATGATATATGCAAGTTATTTAACTTTCATTCAATTAAAAATGTTCTATTTATCACCTTTAGATATATCATGTGAGAGGGTATACTTTATAAAAAGGGTTACTCCCAACCACTTTTGAGATGCCTCACTCCCACTAAAGTTGATTATGTTATGAGGGAGATACATGAGGGAATATGTGGCGACCACTTGGGGGAGATTGTTAGCACAGTAGGTTCTCAAGCAGGGATATCATTGGCCAACCATACAAAAAGACACTTATGACATGGTTCGCACTTGTAATTCCTGCCAGAAACATGCTCTAGTGTAGCAATCACCAGTTGAGCCTCTACAAATGATGACTGGTCCTTAGCCATTTGCAATTTGGGAATAGATATCTTGGGTCTATCTTTAATGGCCACAACTCAGAAGAAATTCATAGTTGTTGTTGCGAATTATGTTACTAAGTAGATAGAAGCTGAAGCTTTGGCTACAATAATAAAGAGGAAAATGAAATCTTTTGTTTGGAAATCCATTGTTTGTAGATTCAACATCCCACGTTTGATTATAACAGAAAGTGAAACTCAATTCTAGGGAAAATTAAAGAGCTTCTGCAACGACCTACAGATATCACTCGCTCAAAGCTATGTGAAAATACCCCAAATGAGCGGTCAAGTAGAGGCAATGAACAAGAAAATCTTAGCAGCTATTAAGAAAAAGGTTGATGAGGGTAAGGGTATCTGGTTAGAAGAGCTGCCAGGAATTATATGGGCCCTGTGACCATCTTCTCACACATCAATTGGGAAACAACACTCTCATTTGTATATGGGGTAGAAGCTGTAAAACTTGCTAAGATAGGGCTGCGATCCCACAAAACTTCTCATTTCAGAAATGCCAACCAAGAAGCCATCAGACTTAATTTAGATCTTATTGTTGAAATCAGGGAGACAAAAAAAATAAGAAATGTTGTGCGAGCTCAGTAAGTCACCCGATACTACAACTTTAGAGTAAAAAACAAGCAATTTCAAAGTGGACGATCTAGTCTTGAGAAATACTGAAGCCAGTTTCCCAACATAGCAAAAAGGAAAAATGACTTCCAATTGGGAAGGACCTTACAAAATTTTTCGAGAAAATAGATTATGTAGCTTATAGAATAGCAAAAATGGATGGTCCTGTTCTACTTCATACATGGAATGCCCGCCATCTGAAAAAATTACTATGTATGAACATTCTACTCTCTTTTTCAATAAAGATACATTTTTTTTTGCAAATGTTATTTAATGTGTCTAAATAAGAAATAACGAAGCATGTGAAACAACTCGCTAATTTACGATCATGACTGATATTATTAAGGATTGCTGATTTACAATCATGAATAACCTATTCTAAGTTAGACGATTTACTATTGTAACTCCAAACAGTTCATTGATTTACGATCACAACTAATATTATTAAGGCTCACTGATTTACAATCACAACCTAAGTTCATTTATTTAAGATTATAAACAATCTTTCTGAGTTAGCTGATTTATGATTGCAACTCCAAATAGCTCATTGATTTACGATCATAGCTAATATTATTAAGTCTCGCTGATTTACGATCACAGGCTAAGTTAATTGATTTATGATCATGAATAATCTTTCTGAGTTAGCTGATTTACGATAGCAACTTCAAATAGCTCGTTGATTCATGATCACAACTGATATTGTTAAGGCTTGCTGATTTACAATCACAACCTAAGTTCATTGATTTACAATTATGAACAATCTTTCTAAGTTAGCTGATTTACGATAACAGCCCGAGTTCATTAATTTACGATTATGAACAATCTTCCCTGAGTTAGCTTATTTATGATCGCAACTCCTAACAGCTCGTTAATTTATGATCACAACTGATATTATTAAGGCTCGTTGATTTAAGATCAAAGCCAGAGTTCATTGATTTACGATCATAAACAATCTTCCTTGAGTTAGCTGATTTACGATCGCAACTCCAAACAGCTCACTGATTTATGATCACAACTGATATTGTTAAGGCTTGCTGATTTACGATCACAACCTAAGTTCATTGCGTTACGATCATGAACAATTTTTACCAAGTTAGTTGATTTGTGATCACAACTTGGGTACATTGGTTTCGAATCACGATTAAGTTGAATAAATTAATGTTTCCTAATCACCATTGAAGTTATACTTGCTTAAGTCATTTGCAATGATAATTTAATTAGGCAGTTGGAAACACTGAAATATATAGACTTTTTTAGTGTCTTCTAAACATTAGTTCGTGCAAATTCCAAGTGTTTTCTATCGAATTTTGTTCTCACATTATAAAATAATTAAATTGGACATGATTTAATATACATATTTAATTTTATTCATTTTGATAATAAATTTACGTAGTTCTGTCAATTTTAAGCAGCTTTGCAAAATAGGGACAAATTAGCCTTGAAGGCACCTTGAGAAAGTCAAATTGCTGAAGTATTTTTCGGAAGCATTTGTCACACAAGGATAGCTAAATATTCAACAGACATGGACGCCCGAGAAAATTAAATTTTGACCTCTACATTTTAATTAACCTAGTTATAAATTGGGGCAATTAATTTGGACAACTTGAAGCAGAGATAGGGGCCCAAATATCTAATTAAGAGAGGATTGATCCACAAAGAGCGGAGTAGTCCAAACCATTCCAATTTTTTCCCAAATAAGCTATTTTAAGTTGATTTCAACAATTAGAAAACAACCCCTAAACTTCTCTTCATTGCCATTCCAACCCCTCTACGTTTCAAGCTAATTTTAGTAAGCCAATCAACCCCTCTCTCCTCAGTTCATGGCCGACCACTTGAAGGAGAAATTCAAGGCTCCTAAATACTATTTTTATCCATCACCAACTAATATAAATAGGAACCTTATTTGCCTTTCAAAGTAGCCCATTCATTCTTCATTTTCTTTTTTCTTTTCCTCTCTATTTGAGCTTCATTTTCTCTCTTTTCCATGCCCTTTTTTCTTCCTATTGAGAAAGAGTTTTCTGAGGCCTTGAGAGCAGCCATAATTCAGTTATATTGAGGGTGCTTGGCTTAGTTGTGACGGCAAGACAGAAAACCCAATGAGGGAGCAAACAATTTATGTAATGACCCATTTTTCAATGGTGACGATAACAGTGGTTTCGGGACCACAAATCTAACGAGTGAGTTCGTAAATATTATTATTTAATATTTACAAGTCAAATATAGTATTATATTGAATTTTGATTTGATAATTTTTGCTAATTGAACAAATAGTTAAGTATAAATGGTTTATCCCTAAAGTCAAGTGGTTTTGGAAAATAAGGTATTGGGACCTTGTAACATCCCGAATTAGTGGGTCTGTGCATTTTATGTGATGTACGTTTAATATGATTAATTTGAGAATTTGAGGTGCAAATTGGGTTCAGGCTTGGGCTGAGGCCTTGATTAAATATTTTGTTTAGATACTCTAGGGCTTAAAATAAAGTTTTGGTAGCTTAAATGTCAAATTGGGCTTGTAGCCCAAAGTAGGGTGGCGCCATAGAGGAGAAAAGGGGGGCGTCACTAGTGGATGGAGAAGGCCCAAGTTTTGGTTGCTTGGAGCCCAAGTTATTGGGCCAAATTTGGCACTTAAAGAGGAGTTAGGGGGGGACGGCACAAGGCTATTAAATAGGGATTTTTAGTGTTTTTAATTTGTGGATAATAAGCTGATAAAAGTAGGGAGGAAGTGGTGTGATGTAGGACACTTTTGGGTAGGTGTTTTGATAAAAATAAGGAAAAGATGGGAGCTATCTTTAGAAGATTAGTGTTAGTCGAAATTTTGAAGAGTTGGAAAGGAAAGGGGCAATCGGTTTTGGCTTTAGGTGGGTGTGCCGAAATTTGAAGGCATCATACCCATTTATTTTTCTTTCTTCTCCTATCTTCTCTCCCTCAAAAGAAATCACCCTTTCCTCTTCACTTTATTTTCTTTTCTTTCTTCTTCTAGCCGAATCTCTATGTCTATTCCTTGCCCATCTTTTTAATCTTTTGTTCTTTTAAGAGCCAAAAACGCATCAGTATTTCTCTTGTTCATCTTTCTGGGATTTTCTTAAAAGTCGAAATCCCTAGATCTCATCTCCTGTGATTGTTGAATTTCCTCTGTGGTGTCTACTTGTGTCGAATCTTGAGGAAAACTGAAGGTAAGTGTCGATTCGCATAATTCAATCTTTTCCGGTTTTAGAGACCCTAGCCGAATGGCTATGTGGAAACTGATCTTATGTTTTTCTCTCATTTGCGACATTCCGGGATTTGAAGGGGATTCAATTGCTTAGATTTCTAAGCCAGAGTTCAGTAGCACTCGAATCGTATTACTTTCGGGATTTCAAGGTAAGGAGATCTGTTAATTTAAAAGTATAAATGCGGGAAAACACTAACCCTTGGCCGAATATAGGAGAGGCCTTATCTTCGCGTTCTTCCGGCTTTTGAGCAAAGTTATAGACAGAGGGCAGTAGATCCGATTAGCGTGGGTATCGACATAGAGGGTAGTCTTACACGTCAATCAGGTGTGTAACACTCTCACACCATTTAGATTGCTTGATTAGTATGCATACTAACCTGTTATATTCTGTATATTCTGTTAAATGCCGAAATACCGGCATGGCTATTGAAAACCCGAGAAGGGTAAAGGCGAATCACCAGGTTAGTGATCTCTGTCATTCTAAAGTGAATGTTTTTGCTGAGAAGATATGCTTTATATGTATGCCAATTTCTATGTATGTATGGGGTTGGGTGATTGATGAAAGGGGAAGTGTTCTGTTGTAGTGGCTTTTGCCATGATCTATTGTAGTGGCTTTTGCCATGATCTGTTGTAGTGGCTATTGCCATGATCTGACGATGAGCAGCTATCTGTAGCATGACTGCCATCGATGGTGTGTAGCGGTGTGGGTTGATTGTAGAAATCCCCAATGGTGTGATTGGCAGGTAAGGGTGGTGTGTAGCGGATGGAAACCCAGGATTGGGTTGGGCTTTGCATATGTTCTGATATATTATACTCTGTTATCTGTTCTATGGGGGTAAGGCCCAATCTGATAGTGCACGAGGGTTGCACACTGTGTCTCGCGACTCACCCCATTATTTAACATCTTTCAGGTAGCACCTAGTGCATCGGACCGGGTTGGAGAAGAGCGCAAGGTGGCCATGCGAGGGATTATTTTGATTCAGCAAAAGACTTTACTAGTTTAATTATTTTTAATATTTTTAATTAGTTGGTTTATATTTTATTTTAATAAGGCCACCGGTTATTATAATTCTTTTATGTTTCCTTTTGGGTTTTCGGGTTTTTAGACATCTAAAATCCTACGTAAAAGGTTAAACTAAGGCATGTACTGAAATGATAAAAATCAAAGGAAAATTCCAGTTTTATATTCATTAAGGCATTAAATAAAATTTATTTCTTTTACAATTTATCAACCTATTAAGTTTTTCCCGTATAAACGCCAAAACTATGTTTTAAAACAAAACAAAACGCGACATGTTTTATAAAGTCTTCTTAGTGACATGCCAGATCCGATCGTGGTGTTTGCGCCGGGTTTGGGGTGTTACAAATTGGTATCGGAGCCCGGTTCAAAACTCGGCTTTGGGTTTTTGGCCAAAACATTTTATAAAGATGGGTTTTTGAAAACATGCATTTTTATACATAATACAAGATGGTTTTCCCGGCATGGCACCTGCGTCTCCGGCCCAAGTATGAAACGATGGAGCCCTAATTATTGGGCGAAATTCAGCACTTAAAGAGGAGTTAGTGGGGGAACAGTACAAGGCTATTAAATAGGGATTTTTAATGTTTTTAATTTGTGGATAATAAGCTGATAAAAGTAGGGAGGAAGTGGTGTGATGTAGGACACTTTTGGGTAGGTGTTTTGATAAAAATAAGGAAAAGATGGGAGCTATCTTTAGAAGATTAGTGTTAGCCGAAATTTGAAGAGTTGGAAAGGAAAGGGGCAATCGGTTTTGGCTTTAGGTGGGTGTGCCGAAATTTGAAGGCATCATACCCATTTGTTTTTCTTTCTTCTCCTATCTTCTCTCCCTCAAAAGAAATCGCCCTTTCCTCTTCACTTTCTTTTCTTTTCTTTCTTCTTCTAGCCAAATCTCTCTGTCTATTCCTTGACCATCTTTTTAATCCTTTGTTCTGTTAAGAGCCGAAAACGCATCAGTATTTCTCTTGTTCATCTTTCTGGGATTTTCTTAAAAGCCGAAATCCCTAGATCTCATCTGCTGTGATTACCAAATTTCCTCTGTGGTGTCTACTTGTGTCGAATCTTGAGGAAAACTGAAGGTAAGTGTCGATTCGCGTAATTTAATCTTTTCCGATTTTAGAGACCCTAGCCGAATGGCTATGTGGAAACTGATCTTATGTTTTTCTCTCATTTGTGGCATTTCGGGATTTGAATGGGGATTCAATTGCTTAGATTTCTAAGCTAGAGTTCAGTAGCACTCGAATCGTATTACTTCTGGGATTTCAAGGTAAGGAGATCTGTTAATTTAAAAGTATAAATGCGGGAAAACACTAACCCTTGGCCGAATATAGGAGAGGCCTTATCTTCGCGTTCTTCCAGCTTTTGAGCAAAGTTGTAGACAGAGGGCAGTAGATCCGATTAGCGTGGGTATCGAAATAGAGGGTAGTCTTACACATCAATCAGGTGTGTAAAACTCTCACACCATTTAGATTACTTGATTAGTATGCATACAAACCTGTTATATTCTGTATATTCTGTTAAATGCTGAAATACCGGCATGGTTGTTGAAAACCCGATCAGGGTAAAGGCGAATCACCAGGCTAGTGATCTCTATCATTCTAAAGTGAATGTTTCTGCTGAGAAGATATGCTTTATATGTATGCCAATTTCTATGTATGCATGGGGTTGGGTGATTGATGAAAGGGGAAGTGTTCTGTTGTAGTGGTTTTTGCCATGATCTGTTGTAGTGGCTTTTGCCATGATCTGTTGTAATGGCTTTTGCCATGTTCTGTTGTAGTGGCTATTGCCATGATCTGACGATGAGCAGCTATCTGCAGCATGACTGCCATCGATGGTGTGTAGCGGTGTGGGTTGATTGTAGAAATCCCCAATGGTGTGATTGGCGGTGTAAGGCGCGTGTGTAGCGGATGGAAACCTAGGATTGGGTTGGGCTTTGCATATTTTCCGATATATTATACTGCTTATCGTTACGTGGGGCTAAGGAACAATCGATGGTGCACGAGGGTTGCACACTGAGTCTCGCGACTCACCCCATTATTTAACATCTTTCACGTAGCACCTAGTGCATCGGACCGAGTTGGAGAAGAGTGCAAGGTGGCCATGCGAGGATTATTTTGATTCAAAGAAAAGACTTTACTAGTTTAATTATTTTTAATATTTTTAATTAGTTGGTTTATATTTTATTATAATAAGGCCACCGATTATTATAATTCTTTTATGTTTCCTTTTTGGGTTTTGTGTTTTTAGACATCTAAAATCCTACGTAAAAGGTTAAACTAAGGCATGTCTTTGAAATGATAAAAATCAAAGGAAAATTCCAGATTTTATATTAATTAAGGCATTAAATAAAATTTATTTCTTTTACAATTTATCAACCTATTAAGTTTTTCCCGTATAAACGCCAAAACTACGTTTTAAAACAAAACAAAACGCGACATGTTTTATAAAGTCTTCTTAGTGACATGCCAGATCCAATCGTGGTGTTTGGGCCGGGTTTGGGGTGTTACAGACCTTGTTTCTATAAACCAAACTAGTAAAACATTTATGGAGTTCTTATATAGGTGTGTTGAAATTTGGTCCAAAAATTTTAATGTTTAGATAGTTAATTAAGGAAAAATGGTTAAATCATAAAATAAGTAAAAAGTTAATCACTATTAGTTTAGATAGTCTAAATGGGTCTAAAAAAAATAATTGAATGGTTTTAAAATTCAATTATGTCATACGTAAGTATAGTGGACGGTTTATGGATGAAAAATAAATAATATGCTAATTTATATTAAAATAAGGTTAATATGTAATAAAATTAAGGGTTAAATATAAAATTAGTACATGAACTTGTCCACTTCTCCCAGATTGGTACCTATGGTTTTTTTGTCCTAGATTGGTACTCGAACTTTTTTTCTGTCCACTAGTTTGGTACCTGAGCCCAACGACGTTAAGACTTTGCTGACATGCCAACGCTGGCCACTCACGTGGTGCCACGTAGACTATTTTTGTAACAGCCCATTTTTAATGAAATCGGAACAGCAGTTTCAGGACCACAGATTCGATGTGAAAATATTTACTTTATTATTATTTTAGAGTCTACGGAATATTAGCAAGGTTGTATAAAAATTTCGTTAAGATATTTTATCATTTGCATGCCTAATTTGGTAAAAAGGACTAAATTGCAAAAGGTGCAAAATTTAAATTTTACAATCTAAAGGTACTAAAGGGCTATGATATTAAATATTTTAGGGACTTATGTGGTAATTATACAATTTTTATTATGAGTGGATAATTATGGATATTAAACATGTGAATTCAAAGGTTAATTAATAAGGTTAAACTTGTAATTTAATAAATAACTTAAAATAAAATATAGTAAAAGATGTATCATCTTCAACCTTGGATGATACCACCGAAATTGAAGAAAAAAAAGAACATTTAGGGCTTTGAAGCATTCGGTCATCTCTTCCTCTTGTATGTAAGCATTTTTCATCTCGTTTTTAATGATTTCTATGTTTTTTGAAGTCGTTGTGCTTAATCTAGCTAGCCCAGGGACTAATTTGCAAAATTGTTAAAAGGTTAGGGTTTTGTCATGAATGTATTCATGTGGTTTTTTATGCTTTATGGAAGAAAATAAATCCTTGCTGATAAATAAACAGCTTTTGTAAAGTGATTTTTGTTGAAAATGTCAAATAGGGGTTTAATTGAAAAATGTGAAATATTCATGGTGAAAATTGTGAAATAATGAATTTTGTGAGTTTATTTTGACCTATATTGAATTCGACTAGCTTGGGTAGGGATGAAATTGCATGGATTTCAATTTACTAGCTTAAGGACTAAATTGTAAAGAAATCAAAACAATAGGGGCAAAAGCATAATTTTGCAAAAATATGATTTTTGGATTAAATTGAATAGAATAATTATTGAATGGAATAAATTTGATTATTTAGATCAAGTTAAGCCTCGTATGGATTTGGATCGAGGGAAAGATAAAGTGTCGGACTAGTCGATCTTATTTCATTTTTTTTGTGGTGGAGGTAAGTTCATATGTTTAAATAGCATTTTAATGTATTTGATTTAAATGCTATTATATTATTTGACATATCAGGTCAGGACGGAAAATCCAACGACGATACAATACTATTAAGCCCCGTTTGAACCTTAGGAATATATAGAATACAAATGACATATAATTAGGGTTACAATGTTTCGGGTGCTGGTGCTGAACATCCTACCAATGGTTAAGTTTCAAAATTTGTTGCAGATACTTGTCAGCTTGTGTGAGCAGCATCGTGTAGCTATGTTCCGACCATCAGCTTGTGTGAGCAGGCATATTTATGGCTCGTAGGAGCGTTTACGTAAAGGAAAAAGAAAGGAATGGTTCCAACCATGTGTTAGCACATTATGTGTGAGCTTCCTGTGTATCCGATATTATTCTAAATGGTTCAACAAGCATATAAAGGGATGAACCGATAAGGGTTCTGATTGATTTCACTATGAAATTATGGAAATGTATGATGTATTGATGATCAAATTGTGTATAGCCATGTCATGAGAAGCATGAAATCATATGTATTATGTTCATGGAAATTATCTTACCATGTGATGATATTGTTAAGTTATGTGTTTAATCACTAACTTGTGTTGTTGATGATGCTTAGGCTTGTGCCAAGCTATGTTGGATTGATTCATGTTTATGTTTAAGCTTATGCATTGAAATGGTAAGCATTGTTCATGATTTACGAACTTACTAAGCATTATATGCTTACGTTGTGTTTCTTTTCTATGTTTTATAGATTATCAGAAGCTCGATCGATTTGGAAGCTTGTCGGAGACCTATCACACTATCCAGCAGCTATATCGGTAGATTTTGATGCTTTAAGTCATGGTTATAATGGCATGTATAGGTGAATTGTGTTTGATGAAATGGTCATTATGTTTGCTTGTAAATGTGGTGTTTTGGTTGATGAACTTTTGGTATTTTAATGCTTTGATGGTTGGTGTTGAAATGGTCAAGTGAAGTTATGTTTTGAATGATTCTTTTGGTATGTTTGAATGTGATTTTGGTATGTGGCTAAGATTTGGTATGGAATTAGGTTACAAAATTTTGGTTGATGAATGGCTAAAATTATGTTTTTTTTGGTAGATCTGATGCTATGTGATTGAGGTGCCTTTTGGCATATTGGTTGTATGGATAAATACCATGTTGAACTAGATTTATTATGCATGTTTGAAGTATATTTTGTAGCTTGAAATTATGTGCAAATTGCTTGTAGGTGTGAGCATGGTTTGGGTGAAAGAAATGGCTTGAAAATGTCCTATTTCTTATCCACACAGCCTAAGACACAAGCGTGTGTCTTAGCCATGTGCGACACACAGCCCTGCGACACGGCCGTGTGTCCCCTATAGGTTTCAAGGGATTGGAAGTCAGGTAGTTACACGGCCTAGCACACAACCTGGCACAAGGGTGTGTGAGGCCATTTCGAGAGTTACACAGCCTGACACACGGGTGTGTGGCTTGGCCGTGTGACCCAAGTCAGAGAGTTACACGGGCACGGACATGAGCTGGGACACGGCCATGTGCCACTACTTCGAATGTCCACATGGCCTGAGACACTGGCGTGTGTCTCAGCCGTGTGACCCCTACAGTGTGAAAAAATCTATCTTTTTCCATGAAGTTCAAAATGTTTCCGATTGAGTCCCGAATAGTTTCTAAAGCCTCGAGGGCTTGAATAAAGGACGTTATGCATGAGTTTGATTGAATTATGCCATGATTTATAAAATGGTTGAAATTGAATGTTTAAAGTTAAATTTTTTTGTAATGCTCCGTAACCCTATTCCGGTGACGGATACAGGTTAGGGGTGTTACAACTTTTGTAGATCCTTTTCTTTTTCATTTTTCCTCTTTCTTTTTTCTTTTTTTTTCTATCGTAGCCGTCCTACATCTACACCATTGCTAGGCCATCGTCCGACCTCCTCCGATGAGTTCTCCGACCAACGATGACACCATCATTTTTTGCCTCCATTGAAAATCCATCATCAACTATTTTCTGTGTTCATTTTTTAGTCTGTTTCTTCAATTTGTTTAATCTCACACGAGAAAGTGAAAGAAAATAAATGATACAACAAAGAGAAAAGGTGAGAAAATTTTAATAAACTGATTTCAGTTTTTTTCAAGCTTAAATTCATAGCTAATTTTTGGGTTTTCTTTTTTCTTCTTTGTTTTCAAAGGCTGGATCAAAAAATCGATGAAGGAATTGGAGAAGAGTTTAGATCCACAGTTATGGCATGCATGTGCTGGACCCAACCCCAAAATTTGAAATTTTCTTTATTAAACACTTAAGCAAATTTGCAACAAAAGAAAAAAATTTCTTTGTAAAACACTTGCAAAATTTAGAGTTTTAGTTCAGAAATTTCCTTTGTTAGGAACTTACCCAAATCTGTAAAATAAAAAATATCTTTGTTAAAAACCCATTCGTTCCAATCGATGCACAACCCCATGGGTTCTTCCATCAACAATCCAAAAAAGGAAGGGAAAATCTCCCCAAAATAATGCCAGGAAATCTTATTTTACGATCTTATCCTCCTGACATGGATGAAATAATGAACTAGTTTGAGTTTTTTTCAAGCTTAAATTCATAGCTAATTTTTTAGTTTTCTTATTTCTTCTTTGTTTTCAAAGGCTGGATCGAAAAATCAATGAAGGAATTAGTGAAGAACTTAAATCCATAGTTACGGAATGCATGTGCTGGACCTAACCCCAAAATTTGAAATTTTCTTTATTCCATACTGAAGCAAATTTGCAACAAAAGAAAAAAGATTTCTTTGTGAAACACTTAGTCAAATATGTGAAATTTAGAGCTTTAGTTCAGAAATTTCCGTTGTTAGGAACTAACCCAAATTTGTAAAATAAAAAATATATTTGTTTAAAACCTATCCATTCCATCCAATGCTCAGCCCCATGAGTTCCTCCATCAACAGTCCAAAAACTGAAAAAGGGAAAAGCTCCCCAAAATAATGCTAGAAAGTCTCATTGTACGATCTTATCCTCCTAACATGGATGAAAGTTTGAGAGTAGCTGCTCATGCTGGAGAGTGGTGGTTCATATCAACAGTGACGACGAAAGTGGCAATGAGGCAAGAAAAAGAGAAAAAAAGGGAAAGAGAATAAGGAAAGTAAAAGGGGGACTAGAAGGAACGTGAAAGGAAAAGTGGAAGGGTAAAAAATAGAAAAAAAATTAAAGGAAAAAATAACGACATCATCATGATGTCACTATTGACATGTGTCGTTGTTTGATGCTGCCACTTGTCCCAGACTTAACGGTGTTAAAAAAAAGTACCAAACTAGTTGACAGAAAAAAAAGTTCGGGTACCAATATGGGACAAAAAACCAAAAGTATCAATCTAGGAGATGTGGACAGGTTCAGGTACCAATTTTATATTTAACCCTAAAACTAATAATAAAAATGAATGATTTTTATTTCATTATCTTTAACCTTTTCCACCGTTTCTCTATTGGAGAGAAAACTAAGCTTTCGGCCAAGCTTGTCCTTCAAATTGGTAAGCTGATTTTAATTTGTTTCCTGTAGTTTTTATGTTTTTGAGATCGTTGTGACTAGGTCTAGCTAACCCATATCTCCGATTTTAAAACTGTTAAAGATTTTAAAACTTGCCATTGATGAATCTTAGATGTTTTTGATAGAAATTGGTAGATTTGGAAGATATGAAATGTTTAAGGACTATTTGATAAAGTAAATTTTGTTAAATTTGCATATAGGGACTAAAATGAAAATTTGATGAAATTCTCATGATATTTCTGTAAATTCAGGCTTTAAAGGGCTTTAGAATGACATAATTGAAATCAAAATGAACAACGAAGCTCAATTGTGAAAGTTATACTTGTTTCGATTTTAGGGACTAAATTGAATGAAATCAAAAGTTTAAGGGTATTCAAATAATAAATAAAATTAATATATACTTATAATAGGGTGATATAAGATGTATGGAATTGATAAATTGAATAGAATTATTGAATAGATTAGAAATTGGACCAAATTGAAAAAAATCGGGGAAAGGACCAAAATTGTTGATTAGTCCTTAGAGAGTTGTTTGTTTGCTGTCTTGACCAAGTAAGTTCATACGGTATGTTTGAGTTAAATTTTTATGTATTTAGAACTATAATTGTTATTATATTTAATTGAAATTTTAATTTTTTGATGGACCTCAACAGGGCAGTCAGCTGAAAGACTGAGAAGCTATTGTGATTCAAACTCAGCTCTCTTATGCTGAACTTTCCTAGAAATAGCACCAAAATGAACCTTATTAAGTCCCTTAGCCTATTCTTAAGCTTTTTCAATTTGAGAAAATGGCACCTCATGGGGTCATCGTAAATTGGAACCTGCCAAGACTCTGCAACAACAGAAAGAAAATCCTCATTCTGAATCCAAAAATTAAAAAAAAAATTATAAGGCTTTAGGGGCGTAGACAAAGACTTTTCAAACCAAGCAATAGAGAAGCAATGGTCCAAAACCCCAGGCGCTAAGAATTCTACTTGAGAAAGAGGATAAGCCAACAACCAAGCTAGATTTATAAGGACCCTATCAAGCTTCTTGGCAATGAAATTAATCTGCTGAAGATTTGACCAGGTATAAGAAGGTCCAACATACCCTAAATCCGCAACATCAAGGCTATTAACAAAATCTTGAAATCCCTCATGTCAGAAGAACTACCTTGAGCACCTTTGAAGCTTGACCTTTCAAAAGGAGAAAGTGACATTAAAGTCACCTTCTGTAATTCACCCAAGCTCCCCAACCACCTGACTAACCTCAACAAGATAGGACCAAAGCTGACGTCCAACAGAAGCATAATTTGAAGCATAAACAACTGATAGAAAGAAAGAGTTACCAAAGCAATTGACCTTACCAGTAATTCATTGATCAGAAAAACTCAAAGGAATAAAACTATACCAGATTTGCAAAGCACCCAAATTCGACCATTAACAATAGCATCATAGTTGCAAAACACAAACCATTGAATACTAAGTTGTTGTATAACATGATGAGTCTTATCCACCTTAATTTTAGTTTCAAGGAAACAAACAACATTTGATTTAAGCTTATTCACCCTATTAAGAACATGTCTAAGCTTATTAAGACTATTAAGTCCCCTAACATTCCAAAAACCAATAGTCATTGAGAAGGGGAAAGGGATTTACCTCTAACAGAAATAGAGCTTGCCACAGGTTTCTTTTCTTTATTCAACAAACCTTTCTTTTTACCCTTTAAATGCTTAACCAAAATACCTACCCCTTTTGCAACTTTTTAAGGGTGTCTAATATAATCAACATCATTGGCAATCGCAGGCTCAACAATAGAAGCAGCAACATCAACCCCTAAGCCTGAAACAACAACCAAAGAAGTAGAAACACCAACATCAGATTCCACAACACCAATTTTAGCAACAACTGGAACTATAACGCCCTGAATTATTTGTTTTTGTTTCTGTAAATATCTGACACAACTGTGCATCTGTTTCAGTGGTTAAATGTTCTGGGTGTGTGTGAGAGGTCTTGGGTTCAAGCCCTACCTTTAGTAAATTTTGTTATTTTTGGAATTAAGCCCTATCTCTGTTCAGTGGCTCATATCTAATTGTCTGTAAATCCACATCAAAATGAGCCTGCTGGTTCGAGTGGTAAGAGAGTTGGTGTGTTGGAGGTCCTGTGTTCGAATCCATGTGTGAGTGAGGGAGTTTATTTTTTGCTCTGCTGATTGATAAAGTTTCGGTTGTATTGAAAGTCTGAGAGAGGGGGTTAGTGGGAGGAAAATAAGGGATTTGGGGGTTATCGAAAATTGCTATCTTTCTTTTTGCAAAATTTTCTCTCCCTCCTCCTAAGGAAAAAAAACTAACGTTAGATTTTTGTTCCCTGCCGTTTTCCTTTTTCCTTTTCTCCCTTTCGGGTTCGCTTTTCGTTGTTGGCTGTCACACATTTGTTTTCGTCATTCTTGTTTTCGTCGCACATCTTGGTAAGTGGGGTTTTCCTATTCCACAACTAGTAGTTTTTTTCAAATGTTGATTGGGGTTATACCATTGTTTTGGGCAGCAGCGAGTCGAGAAGATCGTGATTCTACTCTTACGGGATTGTAGTTAATCGTTCGGAGTGTTGGAGTAAGTGGTAAGTGCTTTACTTAAGTTATGGTTGATTTTAGGTTTTCAATTCAATCGGGTGTAAAGACTAAAATTGAGTGTTGTTATGTTGGTTTTTAGGTTTTGGAAGGCTTGGGATAGTGCTCACATCAAATCATTATCAGGTGTGTACCCAAAATGCAGAAATCGAGGTTTCAACGAAAGCTAAAAAATAGTTCTGTCGACGCCACACGGGCGTGTGGTCACCCGTGTGGTAGGCCATGTGCGAGAACACGGCCGTGTGGTCGACGAAGGCATGGCCATGCGCAGTACACGGCCGTGTGGTGGTTCGAGTGTGGCCTTGTGGGCCACACGGGCGTGTGGGCCTATTATACTGAAATTTTCCGTAGGGTCACACGGGTTGTCCTAATCGACTGTGGGCCTACTGTAGGGTCAGTAAGGGCTAACTAGACCCTAAAACTATGTGATCTATTAGACTGATATATTGTTCTGAGCATGTCTGTGTTATGTTTATCTGTTATCTGTTAAAGTAAGCATGTTAAGCATGTTTTATCTGTTAATTCTGCATGTATGCTTTATATCTATTTTTGGAGTGGGATTTGTATATGAGGAGGAAGTATTCTGATCAGCGTTAAACGCCTATATTCTGGCAGTTTGGCTGCATATTATATTTGATATGTGTCTTAATGACACGATGTGGTGTGTAGGGATGGGTGGGTGTTTTTAACCCCACATGGTGTGATGGGATGGTCGGAGATGGTGTGTAGAAGATGGGGGTAGGATCTGGCATATCTGTATATGTATCTGTTATTGTATCTGAAAAGGACACAAGTCAGTATCTTTATCTGTTTCTGGTTATGTGTATGATGATTGCATGCTTAATTCTGTTGGGTTACACACTGAGCTTTCGTAAACTCACATTTGATTGTTTTTCTGTCAGGTAATCATCATCTTACGCAGATCAGTGCAGTAGAGACTCAGCGATGACCAAACTTTCGTTAAACTACTTTAAATTACTTTATGTTTTATCCTTACTTTGGGAATTCCTTTTGAGAGTTGTAATTTTGAGGACTCTTTGGACTGTTGGCTTTTAACTAGTTACTTTTGGAACATTTGACTATTTAATTACTTTGCTAAAATGTTTTATTAAAAACGACAGTTTTTACGCAACAATGGTTTTCCTAAAAACACGACTCTGATTTCGAACCTAAACGGATAAAAGCTTCCGCTGTAATTAAGAGTTTTTGGCAAATTAACTAATTAATTAATGTTTTCAATAATTTTTAAATGTTTGTGGATCATGATATGTGAATGGTTTATTAAGTGGATTCCATTTTTTGTAAACTCCTACCTTGTGACACTTCCGGACATGGCCATAATGTCTAGGCTAGGTTTGGGGTGTTACAGGAACTTCACCAACATCACTACCCACAACACCAACATCAAAATCTAGAATACCACCATCATCACAAGCCAACTCAGGTAGATCATCATTGAGAATTTCAAATCTATTACTAGAACTTGCAAATTGCACATGTTTCTTTGAGGGAGAAGAAGAAATAAGTACAACTTTCTTATTTCAATGCCAGACTAAACAGAGGAAGCACTACAACTTTTCTCTTTCTTAGTAACGGCAACAGTTGCACCTACAGAATCAGATTGCTTAGGCTTCCATACTTTTGCAAGAATGGAAGCCTTTTTAGGACAAACCTTTACAGAATAATCAAAGGAATAACAATCTATACCATGAGCTGGAAGCCAAGGCACAGAAACAACAATGGACACAATTGAACCATCTGACAACTCAACATTGACAAAACGAGGAATAACCACCGTAGTAGATGCCTCAATGCAAAGCTTTGTATAACAAAGGCATGTATGGTCAGCAGTTATTTTATCCATGTACAAAGGATTTCCAATAGCGCTCGTAATATAACTAAGCCCTGAACGAGTGTAAAGCTCAAGAGGAACACCCGAAAGATGAATACATACAGGCATATAATCAAGACTGAACTCTAATTTCTTAAGATTCGACTCCCATTGACAGAGAATAAGAGGTTTATTCTGAATATGCCAAGGTCAATGTTCAAGAACCCAACCACATGCCTCAGAAGAAGAAAATTGAAAAATATACAAACTATTCCCAGCAAGATGAACAAAAATCTCACCATACCTATTGTAACACCCTTAACCCATATCCATCGTCGGAATAGGGTCACGGAGCATTACTGGGGTTTACAGAACATTCTCATGTAATTTGTATTAAACATACTATTCATACTCCAAATTTTTCTTATTGTCCCTTGAATGGCCCTCGAGGCCCAAAACAAGTATTAGAATCAAATCGGGACTTAATCGGAACCTCTAAGAATTTTTCATAAAATTACAATTTTTTTCTAAGGCACAGGGCTCACATGCTCGTGTGGCCCAAGGGACAAGCCTGTGTGACCCTGGGACACGCTCGTGTGGTCCAAGGGACACGCCCGTGTGACCCTGGGACACGCCCGTGCTACAGGTCTTGTCCGATTTAGGATGCTCTTTGACTTGCGCCACACTGCCATGCCACACGCCCGTGTGCTAGGCCGTGTGGATAATTAATTTAATTCAAATTAGGTGCAGGTTTCATACGGCCAAGACATACGCCTGTGTTCTAGGTCGTGTCTCCCACATGGTTGAGACACACGCCCATGTCTCTGCCCGTGTGCTCAATTCTGAGCATTCTGTTTTCTCGAATTTAAGGTGCAGGGGACACATGGCCTGGCTACACGCCTATGTACTCAGCCGTGTGTCACACACGCCCTTGACACATGCCCGTGTGTCTACCCGTGTGGACAAAATGACGCCATTTCTTAGCTTCATTTTCTTACCCAATTTCAGCGACAAGGGTAATCCCGATACAAAGTCCATGGTAATCCTTTCCCATTTCCATTCCGGAATCGTAATTGGCTGCAATAATCCCGAAGGGACTTGGTGCTCAGCCTTTACTTGTTGACATATCAAACATCTAGATACAAATTCAGAGATATCTCTTTTGATTCCCGGCCACCAGTACCTTTTCTTCAAGTCATTATACATTTTGTTGCTACCGGGATACATAAACATAACACTATTATGCGCTTTATGTAAAATCTTCTGTACTACTTTTGAATTCTTCGGTACACATATTCTGTCTCTGAACAACAAACAACTATATGAATCAATCTGAAACTCTGAATCAGGATCTGACTCATTTTGCACTTGTTTGGCCTGTAACTTATTATCATCCTTATGAGCTTCACAGATTTGTTGCCGAAATGTTGGTCAATGAAACACCCCACACCCGGCCCACGAGCCTGAACCGGATCTGGTATGTTCCTTAAGTAAACCGGTTTCAAAATTCTTTGTTTCTTAGAGAAAATTTGTGTATTTTCAGGAAAATTTCGTTTTGGGTTGGGCTTAGATTAAAAACCCATTTATTTAATTTTATAAATCCAATTTAATTAAGGTGAAAAAAGAATTTTTGAGTTCATTTTTAAGAAAAATAATTTTGTACTTACTTACATCCAAATTAGTTCGTGACATAATATCTAATAGTAAAGCAAAAAAATAAAGAAATTCACTTGGGCCTTATGGCCTTATTACATCAATCAAAACCTAAAAATAATAAAATTTAAGTACTTAATATAAATAATGATCCCAAATAATAAAAGTCTTTCCTTGCTATGCATGGCCACCTTTAGCTCCTGCCGATCCGGTCCATTCTTGCTCATCTCTGAAAAATATTCCCCAACTGAGGTGAGTCAACAGACTCAATGTGTACACAAACTAACATTCAACAATTCGGGCATACATGTTCATATCAAAGACATATTCATAAAAAAATGATGCAACCCAAACCCAAGCCTATTTGTCCATCCGCTACACACCACCGTGCACGCCAATCACACCGTGGGGACTACTAAGTCAACCCTCTATCCGCTACACACCATCAAAGGCGATCATCATTTGCGATCGGCGTGCTCATCGCCTATATAATTTGTGTCATTAGACACCATATTCAAATAATGTAACCGAAGTTACCAAATTCGAGATAATGTAACCGGTTACCATATTCAAATTTTGTGACCGTAGTCACCATATTCCGTTGGTGAGACCAAAGTCAACACCTTCTTCCCTTTCACATAGATCTCGAATGCCCCAAATATTTTATGACATATATAACATACTTATTTTCTCATTCATGATACTATTCACATGTTCAAAATATATCATATTCATAATCCTATCGGAGGTAGGAAACGTGCACAGTACTTCTTACCACATTTATGGTACTTAGCCATATTCACATTCTTATGCATATTCATATATTAAAAATAATTGCCATATGATATATCGAAAGTTAGTGTGAGTACACACTGATTTGCTTAATAGATTCCTTGAGATCCCAAAATCCCGATCTAGGCTTTAGATCTCATAATTCCTATATTCGGCCCATCATATATAAACATATTAATAACCTTTTCGATTTTAAAACCAAATCCTACTAGGAATGGTATTACTAACACTTACCTTGTTTGCCGATTTTATTGATAATCAAATCCTCAAGATTTGTGTTCTTCCCTTGAAATCGGCTAACCATTAAATCCATTGATTTGATTAGTCTCTGATTAAAACAAATAGATCTAGACATTTAAGAAAGAACCTTGGCCGATTATAACCACTTACCTTAAGATGAGATCTCAAAAATCGGTTCCTTGCTCCCTTTAGTGATATCGAAATTCCTATAATTCATATGTTAGATCTAACATATAAAACGTAACCTTCGACCAAATATATATTTATCTTACCTTAGATCCTTGATCCTTGTTTTCAACAATTGTAGAAACACGAGAGACCCTTGCAGATTCGGCCAAAAAAAAGAATAGGGATTAGACCCTTCTCTTTTCGGCAACTAGCAAAGAAAAGAATTTGAATAGCTTAACCTTACCTTTAATGCCTTTAGCCGATTGCTTCCTTGCCTAGGGTCACAGAGATTCGGCTATGGAGTTTTAATCAGGGATCAAAAGAAAAGGTTTTGGCTTGACAGATGAAGAAAAGAGAAGAAGAAAAGATGAAAAGAAAATTTGGCAGAGAAGGTTTAGCTAGGGATTTTCAGTGAGCTTAAAACAGATGGGAGATTAACCTTAACTCTCCTCCTTTAGCCGAAATTACCGTGCCAAGAGTCCTTAACTTGGCCACCACTCTTCCTTTGTGATAATATCCTTTCTTTTATTTAAAAATAAAAGTGTTTAATCCATTATTTATCTCCTCAATAATCATATTAAAATTAATCCTATATTTATCACTTATTATTCACATATTTGTGAAAATAAAACACTTCCTTGTTCTAGAAACCAATGTCCGCCCACCTCAACCTTCCGGAAGCAAAAATATAACCTTCATTATTTGCTTCCCAAGTGACTCGAACTCAGGCCCAACACCTTGCATGTGGCGCCATTTCCAGAGGCCCTAAGTGGCATCTTGAGCCACTTTTCCAAGCCTGTTTGTCGTCAAATTTTACCAACTTTTACTTTTAAGGCCCCCTTGCCTTAATTTCCTATTCTAAACTTTAAAACTCATCATTTTAGGGTCATTTCCAAGTTTCCTAAAATTTTCGATCGGCTCAGTAACTTGCCATTTTTCTTACATTTCGTGTTTCAGAAATGTTTACTTTCCATTATTGAAACATTTCCAAAAATGTTCGTGTTTCCAAAATGTTCAGTGTTTCCAAAATGTTCATTTCCATTTCTATGCATTTCTAGGTTTCCAAAATTATCAAAAATTTATTCATAATGCTTAAGACTTGTCATTTCATACAATTAAACTGAAAATGCATAGGCCCTTTCCGAGATGTTACAGCTTCTACCTCCCCTTAAATAAAATTTCGTCCTCGAAATTTCCTAACTAAACAATCGAGGGTATTGTTTGTCGCATTGTCTTTCCGACTCCCACGAAGCTTCTTCCGATCCATGATTGCGCCATAATACTTTGACTAGAGGCACCGACTTCCTTCGTAGTACTTTCACATCACGCCCAAGATTTGAATCGGCTCTTCCTCGTAGGATAGATCCGCCCTTAACTCCACCTCTTTGATTGGTACCACATGGGACCAGATCCGATCGATAACGACGTAACATGGACACATGGAAAACATCGTGCATTTGCTGCAACTCGCGGTAATTCCACCGGTATGCCATCGCCCAACTTCGCTTCAATACTCTATAGGGCCCTATAAACCTTGGGCTTAGCTTCCCTTTGCGATCAACCTCATTACCTTCTTCCAAGGTGAGACCTTCAGAACACTTGGTCTCCCACTTCGAACTCTATCTCCTTCCGCTTAAGGTCGGCGTCGACTTTTGCCTATCGAGGCTTCCTTCAATCGTGCCTTAATTAACTCAACTTTCTCTTAGCTTTGACCCACTAACTCGGACCCAAAACTCGACGTTCTCCTAACTCGGTCCAACAAGTAGGTGTTCTACACTTCCTACCGTACAATGCTTCATATGGTGCCATCCGTATGCTTGCCTGATAGCCGTTGTTGTTGTAGGCGAACTCAACTAAAGGCAAGTAATCTTCCCAACTTCCTCGAATATCCATCACACAACCTCTCAAAGATATCCTCCAACACTTGTATAACTTCGTTCAGATCGCCTGTCGATTGTGGATGAAAAGCCGTTGAGAAGTCTAACTTAGTGCCTAAAGCTTGATGGAGTGCCTTCCAAAATCGAGACGTAAACCTTGGGTCTCGATCGGAGATGATCGATCATCGGTACTCCATGCAACCTTACGATCTCCGCCACATATAGCTTGGCTAATTTACGGAGAGAATAATCAACCTTCACCGGAATAAAGTGCGCGGTCTTGGTCAAACGGTCCACTATCACCCATACCGAGTCCTTCTTAGTAGGCGTAAGGGAAGCCCACTAACGAAGTCCATGGTAATCCTTTCCCGCTTCCATTGGGGAATCTCAATTGGTTGAAGTAATCTGATGGAACTTGGTGTTCACCCTAACTTGGCGACACGTCGGACACTTTCCCACGAATTCCGTCACTTCCCGCTTAAGATCGGGCCACCAAAATTGTTCTCTTAAATCTCTATACAGCTTAATGCCTCCGGGATGCATAGCATAAGGGCTACCATGCGCTTCCGAAGAATCCTTTGTCTCAACTCACTTTGTCCCTCGGCATGCGACTTTTCCTTTGTAGCACAAGACTCCACCATCAATGACGCCATAATCCTTTACTTCTCCGTTACGTACTTGTCAGTAACTTAGCACTTTGGTCCTTATCACCAACTGTCCTCTTTCACCTCCTTCACCATGTAGGCTTGACTTGCAACTCGCCAACAGCTTCCATCATTATACTGAGACTTAAGTGAGCGAACAAAGCCCTTAGATCCGACACAACCTTCCTACTCGAGCATCGGCTACCACATTCGCCTTGCCCGATGATATTCTATCGAACAATCGTAGTCTTTCGAGAATTCCACCCACCTTGTTTTGCCTCAAGTTCAACTCCTTCGAGTCAACAAATACTTAAGGCTCTTGTGGTCGATGTAGATCACCGACCTTTCTCCATAAAGGTAGTGCCTCCAACCCTTAAGGGCGAAAACCATCTTCTTGCTAGTTCCAAGTCATGAGTTGGGTAGTTAACCTCATGAGGCCTTAATTGCCGAGACGCATACGCGACCACTTTTCCTTCCCCGCATTAGTACACAACCTAACCCCGTGTGCGAAGCGTCACAATATACTACGAAATCCTTGCACATATCTGTTGAATTAACACTGGAGCTTCCACAAGACCTTCTTGAGCTTATCAAAGCTCTCCTGTTGCTTATTAGTCCATTCAAAGGGTACTTCCTTCCTTAGCAACTTTGTCAAAGCGCGCGCTATTGACGAGAACCCTTCCACAAACCTTCACGTAATAGCCCGCTAAGCCTAAGAAACTTCGTATTTCACCCACGCACTAGGTGGTTTCCATTCCAACATCGCCTCGATCTTCCTAGGGTCCACTCTTATTCCTTCTGCGGATACCACATGTCCTAAGAATGCCACCTCCTTTAGCCAAAATTCGCACTTGCTAAATTTGGCATAAAGCTCCTTTTCCCTTAACACTTCCAACACCACTCGGAGATGCTCATCATGCTCCTCCTCCGACCTTGAATACACCAAAATATCGTTGATGAACACCACGACGAACCTATCCAAATAGGGTTGGAAAACCCGATTCATCATATCCATGAACGCGGCTGGAGCGTTCGTCAACCCAAACGGCATCACCACAAATTCAAAATGGCCGTACCTTGTCCTAAAGGCCGTCTTGTGGATATCTGCCTCCTTCACCTTTAACTGGTGATATCCCGACCTTAGGTCTATCTTCGAGAACACATCTGCCCCTTTCAGCTGATCGAACAAGTCGTCTATCCTTGGCAAAGGATACTTGTTCTTGATGGTCAGTTTATTCAACTGACGGTAGTCTATGCACATACGCATAGTTCCATCCTTCTTCTTCACAAACAGGACTGGTGCTCCCCATGGAGACACACTGGGTCGAATGAACCCACGATCCAACAATTCTTGGATCTGAGCCTTGAGCTCAACTAACTCCTTTGGCGCCATTCGGTATGGAGCAATTGACACAGGAGCTGTTCCTGGTAGCAAATCTATCCCAAATTCCACCTCCCTATCTGGGGGTATTCCTGGTAATTCCTCTGGAAATACATCCACGAAGTCCCTTACCGTCCTAACTCCATTAATACCTTCCTCCTTCCCACCTATCGTACTAATGAAGGCTAAGAATGCCTTACACCCCTTCTTAACCATCTTCTCGGCCTTCGGTACTGAAAAACCACGTTAGACAAGTAGTTCCTCCTTTCTCCGATCATAGCTACCACTTTATCCTCCGGGTTTTTAGCTCCATCCGTTTAGCCAAGACATCCAACACGGCTCGGTGTTCTACTAACCAATCCATTCCGAGTATAAGTTCAAACTCCCGAAGGGTAGTTCCATTAAGTCGGCCAAAAGTTTACTCCTTAAATCTCTGGGGTACATTCGAAAGATCTTGTCTACCACTACGGTTTGGCCTAATGGGCTTACTACGATCATCCGTCTATCGAGAGAGTTACGAGTCTAGGCCTAGTGTTTCCACTACACTACATGCAACATAGGAATGGGTCGAGCCCACATCAATCGTAGCAAAATAGGGTTTTTCGAAATGAAGAACGTCTCTGGGTTATTACATCCGGTGCGTCACCATCCTTCCTTCGGCGAACCGCATAAACCAATCCCCGTTGCCTTGCTTCTGCATTAGTAGCACCTCGGCCCTGTGCTCTACGACCTCTGCCAGTACCATTACCTCTGTTAGCCGAACCACGACCCCCGCCCGAGGTCAGCCGTCGCCTCTACCACCGCTAGCATTTTGAATCGCCGGTCGGCTCTCATCCGTTGTTTGGGACAATCCTTAAGCATATGGTCCTTGGATCCACATTTGAAACATCCACCGTCTTTCTCGGCCTCTCTCCCAAGTGCTTCTTTCTACAATGCTCACAAGGGCGTCATGCCGGCCGTGCACAGCCGGCTTGTTGATTTCGTGGCCCACAACCCTAGGCCTCTTATGACCCTTTCCGGATGGTCCAAAACCTCTCTTAGGCTTATTCTTGTCCAAAGCCCGCTTGGTAGCATCTTTAATTCCTCGGCCACCTTGGCCTTTTCCACAAAGAAGAGAACTCCGCCTCACGATGCGGTGCTATCAACGATCTCGGTCGTCTCTCGGTCCGTCCTCAAATCGAACCACGCTGTTCATGTTCGGTCGCTACTACCCCTCGAGCATAATGGCTCAACCTCGAAATTCGCCTCATATTACGCTACGGACTTGTTCCCTTGAACTAGCCCCGAAAAGCTTTTCTTTGCTCGTCTGCAGTATACCGGTTCCCACTTATTTCTTCTCGGAATGCCTCCTTAACATATTCCCGTGTCGATCCTCCGCCATAGCACCATCTCGCACGATTAACCACCACCACGATCGCTTCATCGTAGCGATTGCCACCATTCCTTTCAACTTCTCCTCGGGGTCGGTCGAGCTCATCCATGATGCGCTCCGTCGCTTCAACGATGCTTTCAATTATCTCTGGGTGCCACTCCCGACACTCCACGAAACATCTCACTCCATTAGCTTCGGCCGTTCGAGCCGCAATTCCGGGTTCCCCGATTTCCACCCGCACCACCCACCAATTCCAAAACTCGTAGCACGACCGCGACACGAAGCATCTTCCCCGTCTCGAGCTTGCTCGCTCCACATTAACGGTAGGGGTGGTGGTGGCGGTGGTATCTCATTGTCGAGAACCGGCCCGATCTAACGGGTTACGACACGATCATCCTTCCTCTACCTCGTCCACGATGACCACGTCCTCTGGAGCTCATTTCTAACGTCGAGATCCGATTAAAAAGTTTTATGGATTAGTCATTGTTCCCTTATTATCCGCGAAGGAGTTTTATGAAAAGAGTTTTAGGAGTGGTTCTTTCGTATTCACACAAGCACACAGTCTTTCATTCATTCATCCATCCATCGAACAATTATGAACTTTCATTCATTCAGAGAAATGTTGTAGTTTTCATTGTTATTGTTTTTCCACTACCCAGGGGTATTTTTGTAATTTTGTCCTACAGGGGCATTTTCGTAATTTTTCAAAACAGAAAGTTCCTTGGTGATTTTGTCAAAAGTATTTTGGAAATTTTAAAGTTCCGAGGTAATTTTGGGAAAAAAAAATTTTGGAATCCAGGGGCGTTTCGGTAATTTTTGACCTCGGGGGTATTTTGGTAATTTTCCATAAATCAGGGTAAATTGGTAAAATTTAGTAAGTTAGGGATATTCCAAAAGTTGTAAAACTTTATGGGTTCTTTTTGAGAGTTTTATTTTCAAAAACGGTGATGTTGCAAAAATTTTCGAAAACCAGGGTCATTTTGGTCATTTTGTAAGTTAGGGCAATTTTGTAATTTTTTTTTCAAAATCAAGGTTTTTTTCGATAGTTTGCAATTTAGGGTTTTTGAACATTTGTGAAATAATGTAGTTTTAGCAGAATCGTTGAAAAGTTTGACATTTTGTTAATCAAGGGCATTTTGGTAATTTTACCACTAGGGCGTTTTTGTAATTTTCACAAATCAGGAATTTTCAGAATTTTGTTGTAAGATAGTTTCCACAAAATTAAAAGAAAAAATCGTAAGAATTTTAAAACTAGGGTTTGTTGTTTTATTCTCTCTTTTTTTTTTTAAAAAACATGGCTAGTTCCCTTTCGGGTAATAGTCATTAGGTTTAGCCTATGACCGAGCCCTCTTTGGTCGTAGGAACCAAAGCTACGCACCAGTAGGATTCGAATGGAGAGGAGGTGAGTCACGCGGATCGCTTAAATACCAAGCTCCCATCGAAACCATTCCTGACATGCGCATGCAGGTTGCCACACCGCCGAGCCCTCTCGAGTTAGGGTGAACCGGGCTACTCACGCACAGGGTAGGATTCTGCGAAGAGGAGGTGAGTCACTAGGACCGCTTAAATACCGAGGCTCTTCCGATCCAATCCTAGACATGCATCTGGGGTTACCACACTCTAGCTCGTGACTTAGCCATAGGTTTGTTTAGTGCATTAAGTCTTATGTGGTTCGTGTTTGAGTAATCTAGTCCTAAGGTTCATGTTCCTATCATTCTATTCTACGTTCCATGCCTTTTCTACATAAATCACGTAATCACACATAAAGTTAGGGTACTTACCGTGGATCATGGGTCGGAGACTTAGGTGCCATGCCGTAACACCTGCTTTATTTCAAGAAAATCATTTGGGCTCGAATTAAAAACGTTTTGGGCCTTAGCCCACAGTGCAGAGTTTAAAGCGGGCTCGATACCAAATCAAACACCCCACACCCGCCCACGAGCCCGAACCGGATCTGTATGTTCCTTAAGTAAACCGGTTTCAAAATTCTTTGTTTCTTAGAGAAAATTTGTGTATTTTCAGGAAAATTTCGTTTTAGGTTGGGCTTAGATTAAAAACCCATTTATTTAATTTTATAAATCTAATTTAATTAAGGTGACAAAAGAATTTTTGAGTTCATTTTTAAGAAAAATAATTTTGTAATTACTTACATCCAAATTAGTTCGTGACATAATATCTAATAGTAAAGCAAAAAAATAAAGAAATTCACTTGGGCCTTATGGCCTTATTACATCAATCAAAACCCAAAAATAATAAAATTTAAGTACTTAATATAAATAACGATCCCAAATAATAAAAGTCTTTCCTTGCTATGCATGGCCACCTTTAGCTCCTGCCGACCCGGTCCATTATCGCTCATCTCTGAAAAATATTCCCCAGCGGGTGAGTCAACAGACTCAATGTGTACACAAACTAACATTCAACAATTCGAGGCATACATGTTCATATCAAAGACATATTAATAAAAAAATGATGCAACCCAAACCCAAGCCTATTTGTCCATCCGCTACACACCACCCGTACACGCCAATCACACCGTGGGACTACTAAGTCAACCCTCCATCCGCTACACACCATCGAAGGCGTTACAGCTGCGACGGCGTGCTCATCGCCCATATAATTTGTGTCATTAGACACCATATTCAAATAATGTAACCGGTTACCAAATTCGTATAATGTAACCGGTTACCATATTCAAATTTTGTGACCGTAGTCACCATATTCCGTTGGTGAGACCAAGTCAACACCTTCTTCCCCTTTCACATAGATCCCGAATGCCCCAAATATTTTATGACATATATAACATACTTATTTTCTCATTCATGATACTATTCACATGTTCAAAATATATCATATTCATAATCCTATCGAGGTAGGAAACGTGCACAGTACTTCTTACCACATTTATGGTACTTAGCCATATTCACATTCTTATGCATATTCATATATTAAAAATAATTGCCATATGATATATCGAAAAGTTAGTGTGAGTACACACCGATTTGCTTAATAGATTCCTTGAGATCCCGAAAATCCTGATCTAGGCTTTAGATCTGTTAATTCCTATATTCGCCCATCATATATAAACATATTAATAACCTTTTCGATTTTAAAACCAAATCCTACTAGGAATGGTATTACTAACACTTACCTTGTTTGCCGATTTGATTGATAATCAATTCCAGAAGATTTGTGTTCTTCCCTTGAAATCGGCTAACCATTAAATCCATTGATTTGATTAGTCTCTCGATTAAAACAAATAGATCTAGACATTTAAGAAAGAACCTTGGCGATTATAACCACTTACCTTAAGATGAGATCTCAAAAATCGGTTCCTTGCTCCCTTTAGTGATATCGAAATTCCTATAATTCATATGTTAGATCTAACATATAAAACGTAACCTTCGACCAAATATATATTTATCTTACCTTAGATCCTTGATCCTTGTTTTCAACAATTGTAGAAACCTGAGAGACCCCTTGCAGATTCGGCCAAAAAAACAAGAATAGGGATTAGACCCTTCTCTTTCGGCAACTAGCAAAGAAAAGAATTTGAATAGCTTAACCTTACCTTTAATGCCTTTAGCCGATTGCTTCCTTGCCTAGGGTCACAGAGATTCGGCTATGGAGTTTTAATCAGGGATCAAAAGAAAAGGTTTTGGCTTGACAGATGAAGAAAAGAGAAGAAGAAAAGATGAAAAGAAAATTTGGCAGAGAATGTTTAGCTAGGGGATTTTCGGCAGAGCTTAAAACAGATGGGAGATTAACCTTAACTCTCCTCCTTTAGCCGAAATTATCAGGCCAAGTGTCCTTAACTTGGCCACCACTCTTCCTTTGTGATAATATCCTTTCTTTTATTTAAAAATAAAAGTGTTTAATCCATTATTTATCTCCTCAATAATCATATTAAAATTAATCCTATATTTATCACTTATTATTCACATATTTGTGAAAATAAAACACTTCCTTGTTCTAGAAACCAGTGCCGTCCACCTCAACCTTCTGGAAGCAAAAATATAACCTTCATTATTTGCTTCCCAAGTGACTCGAACTCAGGCCCAACACCTTGCATGTGGCGCCATTTCCAGAGGCCCTAAGTGGCATCTTCAGGCCACTTTTCCAAGCCTGTTTGTGTGTCAAATTTTACCAACTTTTACTTTTAAGGCCCCATTGCCTTAATTTCCTATTCTAAACTTTAAAACTCATCATTTTAGGGTCATTTCCAAGTTTCCTAAAATTTTCGATCGGCTCTGTAACTTGCCATTTTTCTTACATTTCTAGGTTTCCAGAAATGTTTACTTTCCATTTTTGAAACATTTCCAAAAATGTTCAGGTTTCCAAAATGTTCAGGTTTCCAAAATGTTCATTTCCATTTCCATGCATTTCTAGGTTTCCAAAATTATCAAAAATTTATTCATAATGCTTAAGACTTGTCATTTCATACAATTAAACTGAAAATGCATAGGCCCTTTCCAGGATGTTACAGTCTAGCTCTTAACTCAGCTATAATCAAATCGTCATCAGACAGGGACAACTGGGCGTTCAATGCCCGCAAGGCAAATAGAGATTTTCGACTCAAGGCATCTGCCACTACATTAGCTTTCCCCAGATGGTAATCAATAACGAGATCATAATCTTTCAATAATTCCAACCACCTACGTTGTCTCAAGTTCAATTCTTTTTGTGTCATTAAATACTTTAGACTTTTATGATCTGTAAAGATATGACACTTTTCACCAAAGAGATAATGCCGCCATATCTTCAGTGCAAACACAATGGCTACTAACTCAAGATCATGTACTGGGTAATTTCTTTCATGCGGTTTTAGCATCTTCAGTTCAGTTCAGAATGCTCATTTTCATCCTGGGAATAAACCAAAATATCATCAATAAAAACAACCACGAACCTGTCTAAGCATGGTTTGAAAATTTTGTTCATTAAATCCATAAATACCGCCGGGGCATTCGTTAATTCGAATGGCATCACCAAAAATTCATAATGCCCATATCTGGTTCTGAAAGTTGTCTTTGGCACATCCGAATCCTTTACTCGTAGTTGATAGTAACCAGATCGTAGATCAATTTTTGAAAATATAGTGGCACCTTTTAATTGATCGAACAAGTCATCTATACGAGGCAACGGGTACTTATTCTTTATTGTGACTTTATTAAGCTGTCTGTAATCGATGCATAGTCTCAATGATCCATCTTTCTTCTTTACAAATAATATCGGTGCACCCCACAGTGAAAAGCTGGGTCGAGCAATTCCTTTATCAATTAATTCTTGCAGCTGCACTTTCAACTCCTTTAATTAAGTTGGAGCCATTCTATATGGTACTATCGATATCGGTGCCGTCCCTGGTACAAGGTCTATAGAAAATTCCACCTCTCTAGCTGTTGGCAAACTAAGCAATTCTTCTGGAAATACCTCAGGAAACTCACAAACAACCAGCACTGACTTGATTTTCCACTCAGACACTTTGGTGTCCAGCATATAAGTAAGATAAGCCTCATACCATTTTCTAATATATCTCTGGGCTGATATTGCTGAAATCACATTAGATAACCTATCCAGTTTCTCAGATTCAACCCGAAGTAACTCACCATTTTGACACTTAAATTCAATGTATTTATACTTACAATTTACCACTGTATCATGTTGGGTTAACCAATCCATTCCCAATATTACATCAAATTCATCAAAGGGTAATAACATCAAATTAGCCAGAAAACAATGACCCTCTATTATCAACGGACAATTCTTACAAATTTTATCCACCATAACATGCTGACCCAAGGGGTTTGAAACTTTAACCACAAATTCGGTGAATTCAACAATCATATTTTTAACAATCACAAGTTTCGTGCATATATATGAATGCGTTGAACCAAGATCAATCAAAGCAATAATATCAGTATCAAGTAAAGAGAATGTACCAGTGATAACATTTGGTGCCGAGGCATCTTCCCTTGCACGTATGGCTTATGTCCTTGCTGGAGCCCGTGCCTCAGATTTAGCCCTTCTTCAGAATCCCAATCAACAACTTAATGTCTTCATTCATCCAATCTTCAAATTGTTTGCACATATCAGCTTCAGTCTGAACCCATTCAGTAGCATACTTGCTCAGTCTAACAAACTCTCATTCATACTCGGCTACTGTCATATTTCCCTATTTGAGTTCTAAAAATTCCTTCTATTTCTGATTTAGGAACCTCTGACTAGTATATTTCTTTCTGAAGTCGGTTTGGAAGAACTCCCACGTAACATTTTCTCGCGGTACAACAGAAAATATGGTTTTCCACCAATGGTAACCTGTATCTTTCAGCAAGGATACCGCACATTTCAAACACTCGGTGGGAGTACATGACAATTCATCAAGAACCCGAATAGTATTTTCCAGCCATAACTTAGCCCTCTCTGGATCATCGTCGACCGTAGCCCTAAATTTTTCAGCCCTATATTTTCTAATCTTATCAAACGGAGCATTACCAATTATGACGGGTCCAGTACCCTGTGGCGTTTCATCGGGTTGTAAAATAGGTGGGGGAGGTTGTTGAACAGCAGGACGTGTTCTCATATATTCACTAAACCATTCATCCATCATTTCAAAGAAGGCAGCTTTTGCCTCTTCACGGCCCTCAAATATGGGCCTCCTACTGTTAGTAGTTGCGGCTCATTGCACAGAAGCTTGAGTAGTGCTCTCAGCTTCCTCAGACTCATCTCGAGCTTGGTTGGAAGACATTACTATATGAAAATACATTAAAAAGTGGTCAGGAGATATCACACTATCATGATTTATATAATGGCATGTATAGCTAGACTCATACTTGCTACGTTAGCCCGAGAATCGGCTAAACCGTAGCTCTGATACCACTAAATGAAATACCCCTAACCCATATCTGTCACCGAAACAGGATCACAGAGTATTCCCAGGGTTTACAGAATATTCTCATGCAATTTGTATTAAACATTCTATTCATACACCAAAATTTTCTTATTGTCCATTGAATGGGCCCTCAAGGCCCAAAACGAGTATTAGAATTGAATCGGGACTTAACCGAAACCTCTAAGAATTTTTCGCAAAATTACAAAATTTTTCTAAGGTACAGGACTCACACGCCCGTGTGGTCCAAGGGACACGCCCGTGTGACCCTAGGACACGCCCGTGCTACAAGCTTTGTCCGATTTGGGGTACTCTTTGACTTGCCCCACACAGCCATGCCACACGCCCGTGTGCTAGGCCGTGTGGATAATTAATTTAATTTGAATTAGGTGCAGGTTTCACATGGCCAAGACATACGCCCGTATTCTAGGTCGTGTCTCCCACACGGTTGAGACACACGCTCGTGTCTCTGCCCGTGTGCTCAATTCTGAGCATTTTGTTTTCTCAAATTTAAGGTGCAGGGGACACACGGCTTAGCTACACGCCCATGTACTCAGCCGAGTGTCACACACGCCCTAGACACGCGCTCGTGTGGACAAAATGAAGCCATTTCTTAGCTTCATTTTCTCACCCAATTTTGCCAACAACCTACACCAATACTTGCATGAATATACCAGCCAAATCAAGCATTAAAACCAAGCCTAAATTAACATCTATCATGGCATAATACCACATGCAATTCATGTCTATAAGCATACTTTTAATGCATTTACAAGATAAACATACTCCATTCATCCACACTTTACACATAAGCATTTAACATGAGATAACTTATAACATACCAAATTAAATCATTACTAGTCATTCCAATGGCTAGATTACAAAACATCACTTACAAGTCAACATTTGGCCAAATAAGTCTATACATGCCATTATACCAAAATGAGATTTCTAAATATACCAAAAAGGAGATAGTGGATAGTGTGATTATGCTCCGACCGATCCTCCAACCTTCGTGAGCTTACGAGCATTAGAAAACAAGGGAAAATTAAACGGGGTAAGCATTTTCATGCTTAGTAAGTTCGTATAACGGAAAATAAACTTACCAGTTATATTTATTCAAACTAGCATACATATTTATTCAAATAGCATACATAAATATACATTTCATCCATTATAGGTAGTTCACCTAAACATATACACTTAATCAAACAAGTTAGTCACATAACATCATTTAAATATCAAGTAAACATAAATGAGCTCATTATATACAAACTTCCATTAATTCCACCTTTCCATATTTCGAGAGTCTTTTCCGTTGAACTAATGAAATTTCGATGGACATTCGGTGATGTACATAAGGTATACATATGAATTATCTGTCAATTCGTATTCATTATTACCCATTGGGCATGAGTCCAAAAAGCACACTCTCGAGCCACATATTTTACAATAGGATTACCAGTCCAGGCTAAATCTCGACTTTCAACCAACGTTCACCAGAGTCATTTAGGATTGCCAGTCCGGGCTAAATCCTATTAGTGACCTGTGCTCTAAAGAGCTTAATTAGGGTTACCCGTCCGGGCTAAACCCAATCTATAACATATGCTCAAGAGGCATAAATTCAGGATTACCCGTCCGGGCTAAATCCTATTCGTAACCCTTGCCATATTATACCCGTTTAAAAAAATTACCATAATCCATCGAATTTCAATATTCAACCGGGACATGATATTTTATCAATGTTTCCAACTTGTAATTATTTCATTATGTATATCATCACATACATATTATCACAATCACACAATTCAATTCAAACATATTAATGTACCAAATTAAGTTACACGAACTTACCTTGACAGTTGTTCGAATTTGAATTCCAACTAATCCGAAACTTTTTATTTCCCTCGATCTAGTTTCGTAGTTGGTCTTTCCGAGTCTATATAAGCAAATTTAAGCATTAACTCATCACATTTTACATACATTTGCATTCTACTACATCCTAGGCAAAATTACTATTTTACCCTACTCTTTTCAAAAATTCCAATTTCGTCCCTAGGCTCGGAAAATGAAATTCATGCAATCTAGTCCTCTTTCCAAGCCTAACCAAGATTTAATAACAATTTTTACAGCACACACATTTCACAAATTTCAGAATTTTCCATGGGTTTTACCACTTTTCATTTTAGTCCCTAAATCAAGTTTCCATGAAAAATTGCTTTGTAAAAGTTGTTTATCTATCAACTATCTTTCATTTTATACCATAAATTTCAAATTTCCAGCATTTACATCCATGGCAAAGTTTCTACACTTTGTTATCTTTTCAAATAAATCCCATAAATAGAAAGATTAGGCTATCCCGATTCTAAAAATATAAAAATCATTAAAAACGGGACTTGATTTCATACCTTTCTAAGCTTGAAAAGTTCTCTTCCTCTCTCCTAGGGCTTCCATAAAAAATTTGGGGAAGAAGAAGAATAGAAAAGATGATAATTCTTTTTATTTTTCTATCATCATTTAATTTTGTTGATTTCCAATTTAGTCCCCAGTCATTTCTAATTTTTCCATGGTTGAGTCACCAAGAAAAATCTACATACTTTTTTTAATGGTCTAATTACCATAAAAGGACCTCTAGTTTTGAATTCCATAGCTACTTTTCTTGCAGGGAATATTTACTATTTGCGCTAGAGAATATTTCCTATTCACTCGTCTTTTCTTGCAGGGAATATTTACTGTTTGCGCTAGAGAATATTTCCTGTTTACTTGTCTTTTCTTGCATCATTTTTTCTTGGTCCTGGTGATGGTTACTGAAGTGGTATCATCTGCAAGATCCACCGTTTTGATTGAAGACGCAGAAGATTTCTCATTTTCGATTCGAATCCATTGAGTGAGCATTTCACCATAAGTTTTTGTATTCCTTCTTGGTCTTGGCTTGAGCTAACATCGCACTAGCTGTCGATTTTGCTTGAAGGAATTTTGCTGTGGTTTGATCCGGGGCTACGGACTTATATAATCTCGGATTCTTGTTGAAAAAATTGTCCAAATATTTTGAATCATATTTTTCATCATTAAACTTGTCCCACCATTTAGTTCTGTAGTTTCGAACTAGTAATGAAATTCCAGTACATTATGGATTGTTCTGTAAATGTGCTTTTGGTCTGGTTCAGGGTAAAATTTGTCAAAGAATTTGGGCCATAAATTTTGAATTTTTTCTGGTAAGATCTCAAAGGATGATGGTCCATACAAATTCCACCATTCTTGGAACTAGTTTGGGAATTTGAATTGGGTACCGTATTTGAAATATATGAGCCAAGAATGTCTCATGTGTTGGTTGTTCATTAAGAAGGCATTGTACTGATAAACCGAAATAGTAACATATTTTAAGCCCACATTTAGCATGCTTTTGGATAATTTAAGCCTTGAATTATGTAATTTGGTGCTCTTAATCCTTTATTTTCATGTTTTATACTCAGGAGAGCACCGGAGGATGAAAAGAATGAAAAATGGGCTTAAAACGGGCCACATCACAAAATCGGCACGGCCTGGGCCAAGACCACACGACCGTGCCTCATCAATGAAGTCCACACGGCCTGGCCACGATTTACACAGGCGTGTGCCATGGCCATGCCCCTACCGCGGCCAAGAGGAGTTTCACTCGGATTTGGATACTTGGAGGCAAAGAAACACATTCAAATGTCTATTTAAACACCCAAATAGGAATTTAACTCAGATTAGGATACTTGGAGGCCAAGTAAGGCATCTCAAAGCCTATATAAACACCCTAGGGGGCAACTTATTTGGGGAGTTCGGTAGAAAGCCTTCTACCAGGGCTTTTGTCAGGGGCGTCCTGTTAGGCCAAAGGAGGCAGATTTGTGGGAATTTACTCGAAGATAGCCAGTTGATTCATCTCAAGAAGCCGGAATTATACTCAAGACGGCGGATCTCTCCTTCAATTCCTTCATGGGGTTTTAGGGATTTCTTATGTTTTGTTTTATCTTTTCTTCTGAGATGTTTGCTTTTATTGTTATGAACTATAGCGGCCAATTCAAGGTCGTGCGTCGGATAATTTCTCTCGTGTGGCTTCAACTGTCTCGAAGCATAGGCTACGACTTTACCTTCCTGCATCAATACACAACCCAGCCCATTTAGAGATGCATCACCGAAAATCACGAACTCTTTACCCGATTCTGGCTGGACGAGCACAGGAGCTTCCGTTAACAGGGTCTTCAATTGATCAAAACTCTTTTGACACCTTTCTGACCACTCAAATTTCACATCCTTCTGAAGTAGCTTTTTCATCGGGGATGCTATCATAGAAAACCCTTTTACGAAGCGTCTATAATATCCGGTAGGTCCAAGAAAACTACGAATCTCAGAAACATTCTGAGGGGGTTTCCAATCAAGTATGGCAGAAACTTTACTCGGGTCAACCCGAATGCCTGATGCTGAAATAACGTGTCCCAGGAAATTAACTTCGTTCAACCAAAACTTGCATTTGCTGAATTTCGCGTATAATTGTTTTTCACGCAAAATTTGTAGTACTAATCTCAAATGCTCAGCGTGCTCGGTTTCGTCTCGTGAATAGATCAGTATATCATCAATAAATACCACAACAAACCGATCTAAATAAGGTTTGAATATTCTATTCATCAGATCCATAAAAATGGCAGGGGCGTTAGTGAGCCCGAATGGCATCACTAAAAACTCATAGTGACCGTATCTTGTCCGAAAAGCAGTCTTCGGTATGTCTGATTCTCTAACTCGCAGCTGATAATATCCCGACCTCAAATCAATGTTTGAAAATACTGAGGCTCCCTTAAGCTGATCGAATAAATCATCAATACGTGACAATGGGTATTTGTTCTTTACGGTTACCTTATTGAGCTGCCGATAATCAATACACATTATCAAGGTCCCGTCCTTCTTTCTCACAAATAAAACGGGCGCACCCTAGGGAGAAAAACTCGGTCAGGCAAAACCTTTATCCGTCAACTCTTGCAACTGAACCTTCAATTCTCTTAATTCGGTCGGTGCCATTCTATACGGAGCTATCGAGATCGGGGTAGTCCCTGGCGTTAGCTCAATACTAAATTCCACCTCACGTTCTGGTGGTAATCCCGGTAATTCCTCCGGAAATACATCCGTATATTCACTAACCACGGGTACTGACTCAATCCTCCTTTCTGCTACTTTCGTGTCAATCACGTACGCAAGATAAGCTCCACAACCCTTTCTCAAATATCGTCGAGCCGACATTGAAAATATCACAGTAGGTACTCCATTCAAGTTCGCAGATTCAATTCGGATCGTCTCATTATTTTGGCATCTTAAATCGATGGTCTTTCGTCTGCAATTTACTACCGCATCATAAACTACCAACCAATCCATACCGAGAATAATGTTGAACTCATCAAACGGTAGTAACATCAGATCAGTCGGGAAGCACATATCACGAATCATTAATGGGCAGTTCTTACATAGGTAGAGTCTTACTGGATACTAATGCTTCACACATATACGAATGAGTCGAGCCGGGATCAATCAAAGCAGTTACATTAGTATCAAAAAGAGTGAAAATACCGGTAATGACATCAGGGGATGAAGTCTCCTCTCTAGCACGGATGGCGTAAGCTCTAGCTGGTACACGAGCATCTGATCGAACAATCGCATCTGAAGCCCCCCTCTGTGCACCACTCCTACCTCCCCCAAATCAAGATGATCTGCCTCGAGCCGTAGCGCCGCTCGGTCTCAGACTCTGTACAGTACCCCTTCTAGTGATCTCTGGGCAATCTCGAATGAAGTGATCCTGGGAGCCACACTTATAACACGTGCGGGAAATAGATTTACCCCGACACTCTCCAAGATGTCGCCTGCCACACTGCTGACACTCCGGTTTGTTCAATTTCTCATTACCCACACTTGCAACTGATGTAGCTCGAGAACTCACTGGCGGCCGTTCTCGTATAGAAATCCCAGTGTTGGTTTTGAATCGACCACCGTCATTCTTAAACTTCTTCATAGCCATCTGTGAAACTTTGCTTACGGACCTCTTCCGAGTGTCTTTAGATTCGAATTCGGCATTCTATTTTTCCTTTCCCAGTTCTTCAGCTTTACAAGCTCGTTCAACCAGTACAACGAACTCATTAATCCCCAGAATACCAACCAGAAGCTTGATGTCCTCGTTTAAACCATCATCGAATCTCTGGCACATAGCAGCTTTCGATGAAACACACTCGCGAGCATAGCGACTAAGTCGCACAAATTTGCGCTCGTATTCAGATACAGTCATGCGGCCTTGTTTGAGCTCGAGGAATTCTTTGCGCTTAGAATCAATAAAGCGCTGGCTTATATATTTCTTACGAAATTCTACTTGAAAGAAGTCCCAGGTAACCCTTTCTTTTGGGACAACTGTCACGAGCGTATTCCACCAGTAGTAGGCAGAGTCCCGTAATAATGATATAGCACACTTCAAACACTCATCGAGTGTGCAGGACAGTTCGTCGAATACACGAATGGTGTTATCGAGCCAAAATTTGGCTCGCTACGCATCATCGTCATCCTCGGCTCTAAATTCTTGAGCCCCGTGCTTCCTAATACGATCAACCGAAGGTTTAGTTGCTCGGTCAAGATTGGCAACTGAAGGTACCACCGGTGTTACTGGGGGTACATTAGGATCTTGAGGTAGTTGAACAGCCGGATTAGTTCGGATATAATGACTGAACCAATCGTCTATCATATTATAGAAGGCTTGCTTAGCCCTCTCATCGGGATTACTCGCAGCAGGTCGAGATTCTTTCGGCGTGGTCCCTTGCGCGGGAGCAGGCGCCACACTCTCGACATCATCAGCTATTGCATGCTCGGGATCCGGATCCATTACTATATGAAATAAACAATTTAAATTTGTTGTCAGAAGTCATCACACTATCTTATCAGAAAATATGGCATGTATAGCTAGACCCTTACGCGCTACGCTAGTCTGAGAACCGACTAAACTGTAGCTCTGATACCAATCAAATGTAACACCCCTTAACCCATATCCGTCGCCGGATTTGGGTTACGAGGCATTACTAAGAAAACCTAACCCGAATGGGCTCTAATCATCACATACCAATCTTTATTTGAGCATACCAAAAGTATTTAACCAAATTAAATAACTACATCACTTGTAAACGAAATTGACTTATCAATACATTTACACGTACAACATTTTCATATATATATAGGTTCCACTTCTATTTACAACTTTTTCCTCTTTTGCATACAAGTGACATTTATAATTAAACAACGAATTCATTTGCAATGTTTCACTAGCTATATTAGACATTATCACATATGTGTAGTTACTCAAACATTCAAGCCATCTCCTTACCAAACTCATTATGTTATTTGTTACTCCTTTAACAATCAAAACTGAATACACAATTATATTAGCATACGAGTATTAGATATATATAAATCTTAACCATTGCATCTAATCCCCTAGTTAATCCTATAATAGCATGCAAAAAAAATTTCTATTACTATTTAGTCACCATATAAACATTTGTGTCATATTACAATATCAAATGGTGTTGCATATCATTCATCAAGTCATACCAAATTATAGTAAGTTTCAACCATGACATCTTTTATACTAGTTCAAATGACCTAGTTTTAGTCATTTACAATATTTCTATATCTACATTCCAACCCAAAAGAAACTTTAAAGTGTCTAAGCTTATACATGCCATAATCTCAAAAGTTAAAAACTAATGATATTAATACCAAAAGTGGGTGATAATGTGCTTGACTTTGACAAGGATCCCCGAGTGCGAGCTTGTTCCAAAGATCTATACTCAATCAAACAAAATACAACGGTAAGCTATTTAAAGCTTAGTAAGTCATAAGCAAAAAGAAATGTACATTTAACCAAGCAAAGTTAATAGCTTCTAAATGATTCAACTTTTATCTTTGATAGCCTACAATATCAACAACACACATTTGGTCATTATCTACCAATTTTTTTACTTACTTACTTTTCAAAATAAAACGGAATATTTACATGCTACGTATTCGAACCCAAAATAACTTGTCAAATTCAAACATTCGTACTTATCGTACCAATCCCGTAACGTATCGCTCACACAGAGCCGTTACTTAAACTTTCACACGCATAGTGCCAACCTTTCGTAACGTATCGCTCACTTAGAGCCGTTACTTAATCTTTTGCACACACAGTGCTAACCTCCCGTAACGTATCGCTCACTTAGAGCCGTTACTTAATCTTTCGCACACACAGTGCTAACCTTCCGTAACGTATCGCTCACTTAGAGTCGTTACTTAATCTTTCGCACACACAGTGCCAATTAGCAATCCCATTTAAACATAACATACAACTTCACATCTTGCAACATTTAACATACACAATCATACATATTCGATCTCAAATCCTTTCCTTTATTTCTTACCATTATAATCGGCCTTGTGCTTTTAAACTCATGATTATGCATTTAATCATTACTATCCTTTATTTCATATTTCTAATTATCTACAAGTCAACCCAAAATATTTATTCAATCCAAATACATACACTTTTCACACCTACGGCAACTTATCATTAAACCTACCTCAACCATCCAAACCATTCATATATATATATATATACACATATATATATATTCACATGGTATTAACACATTCGGCAATCACATATATAATTAACCTATCCCATTTGAATTTCACAAGGATGTACATATAGGCATAGGTATATATGTATTTGTATTTACACGAACTCATATCCATATAATTATAATGTATCTAAAATGATATGTATTCAACTTCTTATCTCAATTGTACATAAGCTTGAATTTATAATTCCACATTAAATTAACTACCATGTACAATATACTTTATGCCATATTCGGCCAAATTAAAAATGGAGGCATTTATATTACTTAAATGTATACATACATACACATAGAGAAAATTCACATTAATCCGATTGCTTAGGGACTTACCTTGAAAGTCGATGAATTCGAATTTTCTGGCTATTCGTTTACTTTAGCTTTTCCCCGGTCTAGCTCCTTCTCTTTTTGTTCACGATCTAAGAAATGTCAAATAAAGTTTGTTCAATGTGTTTCCAGTTAATCCAATTCAACCTCAAGAGTATATGATCATTATTAATTTACTCCTATAATTTCACAACCTATTCAATTAAGTCCCAAGCATACAATTCACAAACAATTATACTTGATTAAATTTCAATTCCTCATGGCTGAATGCCATTTACCTCTATAAGAATCCATACAACTTAATATTTGTACAATTCAACCTTTCATTAATTCAAGTAGGTTAATCCCATCCATATTTACATAATTTGTATAATTGCAATTTACCCCCTTAATTTCGGTTTCCTTGCAATTTAGTCCCTAAACAAAAAATCACAAAAAAAATTCATGAAATTCGGACTACCCCCCCTTAAGAGTCGAATCTTATTCCTTCATTCAAAAGTTCATCAAAACTATTTATTCATGCATTTATGCTTTCAACCATTTATTTCCAAAAATTCAAATCTTTATACAACCCTTTCATCTAAAATTTCATATTCAAACATATAGATATCCTAAATATGGTCAATGTTCTTTCATCAACATGACAAAATCATAATGCTCATCCATGGCCGAACCTAGAATGAGCTTCAAACTCCTAAATTTTTACATATATTTGATAGCATTCAAGATTACCAACATGACCATGCAAGAATTTATCAAGATTGAGCTTGATACCTCACCTTAGAAGCACATGCAATGGCCGGCCATGGAAGCTAACAATTTCTCCCCTTATTTTCTTTTGTTTCGTGAAAGTGGTGAGGAAGATGAGAGAAAGAAGTAATAAAAAAATGTATTTTCTTATTTTATTATTCCTTATCCATTCTCATTACTTAAAATATTCAATTAAAATTTCCACTAACATAAATCAATTATTATATTCATATTTTCTCATCATTGCCGTCCACTACCTAAGTTTTTGGGTTATTTGACATGCAAACCCCTTTCTTTTATACTACACTTAAATTAGACCTTTTAATCTATTTAATGTCACCTTTATACTTTACCTATTAGATCCTTTCTCTTAATTCAAACATATCAACAATCAAATTCACACAATTCAACACACATAGCACATAAAATAAATAAATATCACACGGTTTCTGACTCGGATTCGTGGTCCCGAAACCACCGTTCCGATTAGGGTCGTAATTGGGCTGTTACATTTTTAATCCAAAAGGCATTACATTCCATTCATATTGTCCAAATGGTACAGTAAATGCCGTTTTATATCTTCTTCTCCTTTTATTTGGATTTGCCAAAATCTAGATTTCATGTCAAATTTTGAGAAAATATTTGCATTACAAAGTTTCTGTAGCAAATCTTTCTTATTTGGTATTGGGTATCTAATCCATTTTAAGGCTTGATTGAGAGGTTTGTAATTAATTACTAATCTTGGCGCTCCTCTTTCGAGTTCTGCATTTTTTATTACATAAAATGCTGAACAGCTCCAAGGAGAACTGCTTTTTCTAATTAAATTTTTATTAAGAAGGTCTTGCATTTATTTTTTACAAAATTCTTCCATTTCTTTGTTCATTTGTATGGGTCTTGCTTTTGTGGGTATTTTTCTTTCATCAAAATTGTTTTCATATGGTAAAGTTACTTCGTGTTTTTTCCTATTCCAAAAAGCATTAGGAATGTCAGAACAAATTGTTGATCCTATTTCTTCTCTGATTTGATTTATCCTTTTTTGTACTTCTCTTTTTTCTAATTGTTCAGTCAATTTTTTAAAACATATTTCTTCTTTTAGAAAAGATATTTTTTTTCTGTTTATGATTAATTAAATTATTGATTTGCCCATTGTGGATGGATAAAGATTTTAATAAGTTGAGATTTCTTATCCTTGGTTTTTCTACAAAAGGAAATTCTACTTTAGTGTTTAAAACTTTGGTGGAGATAGAATTATTTGTTACTTTATAAGGTTTGAGTAGGGATATGAATGGGGTTCCTAATATGACATCTTGAGTAATATCTTTTACCATTAAAAAACATGTTTGATATTTTATACCTTTGTTGGATATTTCTGCATTGGGAATTTTGTAAGTAATTTTTAGTTTTTTACCATTTTCCGCTTTAAGAGATTCTGATGTTTTGTCATAATATTTTGTTGGAATTATCCCTTCTCTAATGCAGTTTTGGTCCGCTCCTGTATCAAAAAGGGCTATTGTTTCTAATTGAAATTCATTATTTATGACAATATTTATTTTTATTAAATATCTTTGAATAGATACTTCAGTTAGAACCATCATATATTCCTGTGTATTTTCTTCAGGCTCGGGTTCAGTTTCTGACAAACTTTTTTCTAGGATTTCATGTTTTAAGGTTTGCATTTGTTTTTTCATTTCTTGTTGTTCCATTTTAAGCTGAGAAAGTTCTAATTTAATTTGTTTTATTTCTAACTGTAATTCAGAATTTGTAATTTGTCTTGGTTTTATTTTTTCATATTTATTAAATATTATATCTTGTATATTATACATTTGTGATTGACTAGAAATAACTTCTTTTTCTTTTTCTGGTTTATCTTTTAATGAGGATTTTAATTTCAAAAGGTATTCTCTTTTAAGTTCTGGTTCTTGAATTTTATCAATAACTTCAATCATAAATTCTTGGTCTTTGGTTAACATATTAATTGAGGGTTCATTTTCATCATCGTAAGATTGGGATGTTGTATGTAATTAAATCTATTTGTAATTCATCTGTTTTGGTAGATGTATCATTTTCGAAGAAGTTGTTTCTAAGAGAATCTCATTTAATTTTTGTTCTATTTCTTCATCTAGATTTAAATTATTAATTTTTCTTTTAATTTTACAATATTTTGAGATGTGTACTGGTTTTCCACATCTATAACATTTTATTGTTTTATCAATTTTGTTTTCTGTCTTTTGTTGTTTCTTTTCTTTTCTGTATTTTCTATATTTTTTATAATATTCTGAAATATTCTTTTTCCTATTTTTTGGTTTTACAGGGCAGCATGTTTTTGAAGAAGAAGGTTCATTCCTAATGTCAAATTGGTGGCAGAATGATCCTAATTCTTTTCTACATTGATATCTTTCTTTCTTAAGTTGTTTTTGTAATTTTAAATCTTGACAAATTTTTAATCCTTCTTTTTGGGTGTAACTAATTAGTTCACCATATGCAAGCTTTTCATATGGAATAATACCTCTATAATTTTCTCTTATTTGATTTCTAACTTTTTCTCCTAATAAAGTAGGAAGTCCTGCTAGAAACTTTTCTTTCCAAAACGGTTGTTGGTTATCAGATCTTTGCATAACTCTAGCCATAAAGACATCTTTATACCATTTAAAATCGGTTAATTTTTTGCATTTTAAATTTGATAATAATTCTGAATTTCTATCTTTAAGATGAGAAGGATCTCCTATAAAGTGTTTAGAGATTGAGAAAATTAAAGTTGCTTCTGCATCTTGGATTTCTCTTCCTTGTTCATCTAAAAAAAATTCTTCCTTGATCATCCTTTTTTATTGCTTTTAAAATTTCTTCCTGTTGGGTTTTAGTGAGTGCATGATCCCACCATCCTTTTAATTGATCAGTAAATCCAGCAACTAAAAGATTGGCTATAGCATGATCACTGATTAATCCATTTTGGTTTTTGGTTTTATAAACATTTGAAACCATCGTCATTTGTTGTAATAAACTAAGAAATTGTATTCATACATTCCATCTATATTCTATTCATAAATTGTATTAGCATTGTATTTATTTTGGAAAACAGGTTTTTCTTCTATATTAAGATCATGTGTAGTGGTTTTTGGATAATATAATCTTTTTGGTTCTTTCCAAGCCATCTTGTTAATTTGTTGTTCATCTGACTGGTCAGAGTCAGATTGGGAGGATTGGTGTAATGTATTTACTGAATGTTGGGCTTGCATTGGGGTATCAGGTGCAATTAATTCAGACTAGTAACTTTCCAAAGCATCAAGTCTATTTTGGATTTCTATTAAGAAATCATTTTGGGGTTTTTGGAAAGGTTTTGGAATCTCATAAGGTGTGAATATTGGTTCTTTAGAACTTTTTTCTATTACCTCTTTTACTGGTTCTTTCTTAATCGGTTGACTTTCCACCAAATTCTCAATATAATCTAATTGTTTTCCTATTGTATGAAGACTGATATTTGTATAGTTGTTTTGTTCTACTATCATTTTAATATCTTTTGATGAGATTTGTTCTCCTGCATCAGGAGCTCACATTCTTAAAGGATTTGCTTTTATTCCATTATTTTTGTGAAGATATTGAACCTCCATTAAAGGGGGATGTCGAGATTTAACTTCTGCTTTATTAGTTTGCCATCTAGTATTATGTTTTATTGTATTAACAGATTCTGAATAATATTCTTCAAACCATTCAAATAATTTTATATGAATTTTATGGGTATTCATAAATTCATAATTGTAACACCCCAAACCCGGCCTAGACGTTATGGCCGGATCTAGCATGTCACATCAAAAGGTTGTTCAAAAGCTGTGTGTTTGCTAAAAACTTTATATCCTTTTTGAAACTCCGAATTTCATTGTTTGTAAAAAAAATGGATTTGCTTAAAGAGTATTCTTGTAAAGATGTTATTATTTTTGAAAACTTTGTTCGTTGCAGAAGTTTGACTTAAAGAATTGCGGAAACATGATATTTTGAAAAACGGTTATTATCGTTTTAAAAACCAGTGTCTAATCGTTTAACCATTTATAACTAGCCGAAATGAAAGTTTAAAAAGAAAAATAAAATATAATGGCCTTATTACACAAATATTAACCCAAAAGTAATAATATAAAATAAATTAAAACCAAATTTCTAAGTTCCGTTAAGAAGCAAATCCGACATATGGCCACCTCCGAGTCCTCCACAGCTACAAACCCTCTGACGCTGGGGATTACCTGCACAGTTAAAAACGGGGTGAGTTTATGAAAACTCAGTGTGCAATCCCCTATTACAGTCACAGTCTAGGCCCAAGCCCATACAGTATCAGTCCGGGCCTAAGCCCCAAAATCATGTCCATGCAACCAGAATGCAGCCCAACCCAGTCCAACCATCACACCACCCGTACCAACCCTACACACTATGTGGGGACCAAGTCGACCCACCCTGCCCTACACACCAATAACGCAATCGGTCGCTAATATCAACACAAAGAAAGCTGCGAGAATATAAGCGGCTTAAAGCGTCGGTAGAGGTCCACGATGCGTCTCAAAGCGACCGTGTGACCCTAACAACCAAATCAGTGGATCCACAGTCGTCTTGGGCGACCCGTGCGACTTTAACAGATCAATCACTTCCTCCAATTACAAAATCCCAACCCCATGCAGAATATCATGTATGCAAAGCACATATCAAAATGATGTATGAACTAAATTACCATCATAAACAGTTAAACAGGTTACACATACAACACTAGACCTACCGCTAGGGGTATAATGGTCATTTTGTCAACTAAGGGTATAACGGTAATTTTCACCCCAATAAGGGTATTTCGGTAATTTACCCATCAAGGGTATTTCGGTAATTTTACTCACTAAGGGTATTTCATTAATTTCACCCCTACAACAGCCTTTCCCAAGGCTGAATGTCACCTCGAGCGACTCGGTTTCCATTTCCGATCAGTACAGTGTTATTGGCCTAAAACCCGATTTTGGCCCATTCGGGCCCACACGCTCGTGTGGCCCATTTCGTTCGTTTTCAGCCGCGATTCTGTGAACTTCGCGGTCGCATCGATCAATTTACATTTTCTTCGTTTTTGCTCACATGGGCCCATTAACCCGTTGGGCCCATTTAGCCCACCTTAACTCGACAAGGCCCGTTATGGCCTCAGTTTCACGAGAGCGTTCGTGACACTCTCAATGTCTACCGCCCTCACTAATGGCTAGGTTTTCCACTATGAGCGCTCGCACGCTCGAGTGATCTCAATAGCCGATATTCTGGCTTACTTTATTTCGGCTTTTAGCCGACTCGCAGATTATGGCAGTAATAGATTAAGCAGGGGTGTGAGATTACACACCTGGGTTGCGAGTGTGCCGCAAATCCCCTAACACCAATCTTATGTAATACAAGAACAATGATTAGTCCAATGATTAAGAGAGTTGTTCTTCAAATATTCCACAAGCCGAAACCACACTTACTCCTACCTTGATTTCCCAAGCGGCTAAGCCCTTTCAATTTCCAACGAGGGATACAAACCCTTGAATGAACTCTGCGATATAAACCCCTTCTTAAAAAGAGACAGAGTAAACATGTGGTTCAAGTCCACCCTTGATAAAGCGCATTGAGTACACTTACCGAATTAAGGCTATGAGTACGAAATGCCTGCCTCAAAACGCTTGTCCCCTCCAACACCTCGAGTGAACCTACATACCAACCATATCAGACCACAAAGGATGGGGAAGATTCGGCACTAGCCACAGTGACAACCTCCCCCACAAAAAGATTGAAATAAAACCAATCCACTTACCCTTAGATTCGGCAAGACAACCTTCTTTGAATATGGTCCCAGAGATGTGACTATAAAAGATAGGTAAGATGATATTGATCTCGGTTTGATCAACTTAAAAGACAATGGAAGTAATGAAGGCTAAGAAGAAGATAGGTTCGGCCAACTAGAAGGGCACAAAAAGAAAACCACAAGACGAAGAGATGAGATTGGATTCGGCTTGGCTAAACAAAGAGAGAGGAAGAGAAAATAAGTGACAAGGAAAATGGTGCAGTCGACCAAAAGAAGAACCGAAGGAAGAAGAAATTTGGCAGCAAAATACTAATGAAAAGAAAAAGAGGAGTCAAGAGAAGACTAAGAATTCGATAGAGGAGCAATGAGAAGAAAAGACTTGAAATGCTAGCAAGTATACCAAAATGCAAAATCCCTTGGAAGCACTAGAGGACTTTTGGCACTCTCACACTAACACCAACCGAAAAAGAATACACTCCCCAAAAATGCCAACCTTTGGCTGAATTTCCCTATTCACTTCCCCACATTCGTCCAACACCTCCACACACTCCACTTCCTTGATTTTCTCCACCTTTCTCTCCTACACTTACTCTCCTTCACCCATTTGAATAGTTTGACCAAGTCCACAACTCCCTTAGTAGAGTTTGATTCAAAATTCACTTCTTGCTCCTTCAAGACATAAAATAAAAGTCACCCCTTTTTGCTACTCAGGGGATTTGAACCCTTTCCCCCTTTGCTCTCCCATTGATGCCACAACCACCCTACCACATGGCCAACTTGTGTCTCCTAAACACACCCACATTTACTTAAGTCCTGCTTCCAACTGCCCTATCCACTAAAGGCCCAAAAACTAAAAATTTTCCAGGGCTTGGACTCGAGCCCAAGCCTCCCTAGAGCCCCCAAATACCCTCAATTAACTAGCTAAGCAAGCCCAACACGCAATTATGCAAAAATCACAAACCCCTAATTTTTGGGATGTTACAATAATATTCTTGAAGAATGCTTTCTTTTTTATCATTATAATTTTTAAAGTAATCTTCTCTTTTTCGCTTATTTTTGTTGGAATAGAAGTGCTTTCTACACCATTCTTTGTTTATCTCAAATTTTTTTTCTAAAACAAATATTTCTGAATTTTCTCATTGTCTTGCATTATTAGTCATTGATGAATATGTTGGTGACATATTGGGTGAATTTTTGGGACTCTCTTCCTGTCTGGCATAGATAGGTTGAGCTATATATGAGGAATTATCTATTCCTTGTAAATTGGTTCTAAATGTTGTTGGGATAGAAGAGACAGAGGCTCTAGCTGTCCTAAAATCCGCCGCTTGTGTTTCGGATTTGACTCTTCTTCTAAATTTAACTTCCTAAAAGTCATCTGCTTGGTACTTCCTATTTCGAAGGAATGCCTTGGAGGCCTTCTTTGTGGCACATTGAATATTAATTCAAGCATGCCATCTTAGGTGTTGAGAGATTTCACTTAATGAAGTGTTTCTTATAGGATTTGGTGCCACGAGTGCAGTAGCACCCTCAAGTTTCCACCTTTCAAGAAGGTTTATTTCATGCCATTGTATTGTTCTTGGGATTGTGGTATGAGATCTTGAAGTATCTGTTTCTATTAAGAGGGTTTCTCCTTTTGGGCTTTGGAGTAAAGCCTTGGTATTAACTACAGAATAAATAGCTTTGAAATGGAGTCTATAAACTAATGTTAATACCTCCGTACCAGGAAGCATTTTGTAGTTATGGGTATGTATTTGGAGGGTCAAAGATTGTAAAATATTTTTGTCGGTCAAAGACACCATAAAATTTGGATAACAATTAAAATGTATTGGGCCGGTACATAGGCTTGTTTCTATGGTTCCTAATAATGAGTCATTAAACATGATGTGTCTTTGGTCTCTTAAGACAATTAAAATTGAGGTATTTTTAGTGGCTTCAACACTAAGAGGTTTGACACCAACTTGGACTAGTCCAAAATAGACATATTTGTATTTTTGTTCTTTGAGTTTATTAATGACGACTTTATCTAATAATTGGATTGTTTCATATTCTTTTTGAATAGGTAAACTCCTTTCTTTTGTTTTTATAACGTAACTGCAAAAAGCATTTAAATTTTCAAAAGTTGTTTTCTTGTAGACTTGATTTGTTGGAACTCTTGGAAGAGTCCAATTATCGAATCTTTGGGGAATATTTTCATAATGTTCTTCTTGTTCATTAACAGTGTTGTTTGATGTTTGGTCTGACTCTTGAGATTGATTGGAAACAAAGCTTACAGGAGAATTGGTTCTTCTAAGGAAGGGAAACATTCTTTGTTTTCTTATTTCCTACAAGGGGGTTCTACTATCAGGATTTTCGGATTATTAAAGTTGCCTACAGGGATACTTTGTCCTTGACACGCCTAACCCATGGCTAACTGGACAGTGTATCAATACTCAGCAAAATAATAATACATTAATGAAGATAGTTAAACCAGAACTCAAAAATATTGAAAATAAATTGAATATTTTTAAAACTTAGAAATACCTGCTCCTCCTTGGCTCTGATACCAGATTGTCCCGAGGATCTGAGGATGGAGTTTGAATTGAAATGTTTGAAATGTGATGATTGTCAAATCCATGCACTCACTAAAATCCTCAGATCCTCGGGACAATCTGGTATCAGAGCCAATGAGGAGCAGGTATTTCTAAGTTTTGAAAATATTCAATTTGTTTTCAATATTTCTGAGTTCTGGTTTAACTGTCTTCATTAATGTATTATTATTTTGCTGAGTATTAATATACTATCCAGTTAGCCATGGGTTAGGCGTGTCAAGGACAAAGTATCCCTGTAGGCAACTTTAATAATCCGGAAATCCTGATAGTAGAACCCCCTTGTAGGAAATAAGAAAACAAAGAATGTTTCCCTTCCTTAGAAGAACCAATTCTTCTGTAAGCTTTGTTTCCAATCAATCCCAAAAGTCAGACCAAACCTCAAACAACACTGTTAATGAACAAGAAGAACATTATGAAAATATTCCTCAAAGATTTGATAATTGGACTCTTCCAAGAGTTCCAACAAATCAAGTCTACAAGAAAACAACTTTTGAAAATTTAAATACTTTTTGTAGTTACGTTATAAAAACAAAAAAAAGGAGTTTACCTATTCAAAAAGAATATGAAACAATCCAATTATTAGATAAAGTCGTCATTAATAAACTCAAAGAACAAAAATACGAATATGTCCATTTTGGACTAGTCCAAGTTGGTGTCAAACCTCTTAGTGTTGAAGCCACTAAAAATACCTCAATTTTAATTGTCTTAAGAGACCAAAGACACATCATGTTTAATGACTCATTATTAGGAACCATAGAAACAAGCCTATGTACCGGCCCAATACATTTTAATTGTTATCCAAATTTTATGGTGTCTTTAACCGACAAAAATATTTTACAATCTTTGACCCTCCAAATACATACCCATAACTACAAAATGCTTCCTGGTACGAAGGTATTAACATTAGTTTATAGACTCCATTTCAAAGCTATGTATTCTGTAGTTAATACCAAGGCTTACTCCAAAGCCCAAAAGGAGAAACCCTCTTAATAGAAACAGATACTTCAAGATCTCATACCACAATCCCATGAACAATACAATGGCATGAAATAAACCTTCCTGAAAGGTGGAAACTTGAGGGTGCTACAAACCATATGGCACCAACTCCTATAAAAAACACTTCATTAAGTGAAATCTCTCAACACCAAGATGGCACAGTTGAATTAATATTCAACAGGCCACAAAGAAGGCCTCCAAGACATTCCTTCGAAATAGGAAGTATCAGCACAACTTTTAGGACTGATATTTGTATAGTTGTTTTGTTCTACTATCATTTTAATATCTTTTGATGAGATTTGTTCTCCTGCATCAGAAGCTCTCATTCTTAAAGGATTTGATTTTATTCCAGTATTTTTGTGAATATATTGAACCTCCATTAAAGGGGGATGTCGAGATTCAACTTCTCCTTTATTAGTTTGCCATCTAGTATTATGTTTTATTGTATTAACAGATTCTGAATAATACTCTTCAAACCATTCAAAGAATTTTATATGAATTTTACGGGTATTTAAAAAATTATAATATTCTTGAAGAATGCTTTCTTTTTTATCATTATAATTTTTAAAGTAATCTTCTCTTTTTTGCTTAATTTTGTTGGAATAGAAGTGCATTCTACACCATTCTTTGTTTATCTCAAAAGTTTTTTCTAAAACAAATATTTCTGAATTTTCTCATTGTCTTGCATTATTAGTCATTATGAATATGTTGGTGACATATTGGGTGAATTTTGGGGACTCTCTTCATGTCTGGCATAGATAGGTTGAGCTATATTTTGTGAGTGCATGATTGTCTGGCATAGCTATTTAATCCTTATAGCAACTAGAATTCAACTTTCATATTTTATGCAATTTAGTCCTTTACCTAATTAACCACACAATCGATAAAATTCTCGTATCAAAATTTTCACGTGACCTTCCGATCATAATACCAACCATAAAATAAAATAAAATAAATTTTTATTTTTTTGGGCTTGAATTTGTGGACACGAAACTACTATTCCGATCTCACCGAAAATGTAACACCCCTTACCCGTTTTCAACGCCGGAACCGGGTACAAGGCACTACCAGACTTAACTTGCTTGAACATACAACTTTGGGCTATAAAATTTCATTCCCATTCACATTCATAACATCCTTATTATGGGCCTACGATGCAATAAACATGCAAACAGAGGGTCTCAGGATCAAACCGGGGACTTTTGTATACTTAGAAAACTTTTGCCTAAAATGGGCCACTCGCCCGTGTTAAATGGGACACGCCCGTGTGGGCAGGCCGTGTGGTTACACACGCCCATGTCCTTAGCAGTAGAGAATTTATTTTTCATTTCGAACCTACAGGGGTTTTCACATGGCCGGACACACGCCTGTGTCTTTGGCCTCTGTCCTTCGCATGGTCTAGACACGCTCGTGTCCTCTCCCGTGTGTGAAAACCTGGGTATTCTATTTATGACGTCAGCAACCTCATAAGGGGCACACGGCCTAGGCACACGCCCGTGTGTCTAGCCCTTGGTCGACACTGAATTGAAACACTAACATGCAGGGGACACACGGCCCAGTCACACACCCATGGAACTGACCGTGTGTCACACACGGCCTAGACACACGCCCGTGTGCCTACCTATGTGGACAAGAACAAGGCTATTTGCCAAGCTCTTTTTGTCACCCAAACTCCTACAACATAAACCACATTCAACCATTAATCAAACAACCCAATCATGCATCATACACATTCATGAATAACCTCATCTTTCCATATATTAATAACAATGAGCCATAAACTATGACTATTTACAAAAAGTTCATCTTTAAAGGAGCCAACACACTTGGCCAAAATAACAAGACATTTCACTAAGTCTAGCCCCTATACATGCCATACTCAAAATACTAAGTCTAAATATACCGAGATGAACTGATAGTGTGGGTGATCTTTCGGTTATCTCCGTATCCCTAACTGGATCTTTGACACTATAAAACAAGGGAAAAGAAGGGGAGTAAGCTTTAAGCTTAGTAAGTTTACATGTAAACAATAAACATCATACCATTTGCAAAGCAGCCACAAACATTATATAATGTGTAAGAAAAATTCATATTTTCATAATCATGCTTACTCATTTCATTTCTTACCACATTCCAACCATATACATACATATTGCTCACATTTACTTGCACATATTTCCTGCACTCATCACCACAAGTTAGATGAAATATATTTACTTAGACAATTTCTCGATGAACCCTTCAGAATAATACTAAGTACCCGGCGGTTTCACACACAGCGTGGTATCGCACATAGCCCACCAACAAGAATAATTACGGTGGTTTCGCACATAGCCCACCAAATGATAATATTATCAATGGTATCGCACACAGCCCGTCGTGAATAAATAATAAGGTGGCATCGCACATAGCCCACCAATAATGATAATTAAGGTGGTATCGCACACAGCCCATCAATTAATGATTACGGATATTTTTTCGCACTTACATTTCTATTCCGAGGTTCATACGAGAATTACTCACTATCTATCAATTTTAGTCAATCTCACATATGTATTAAAGATGTATTATTTACACATAAACTTACCTCGGTGCAAAATGTATTAATCGACGACTTAGTCTGTAACCTTGCCTTTTCCTCGGTCAAGGTTATTTCCGCGCTCTTCTTGATCTATAATAATAAAATTTACTCATTCAATCACTTTATAACCCATGATACATCAAAATTTCTACTTAGGCAAAAATGACCATTTTGCCCTTATACTTTGGCAAAATTACGATTTTACCCCTAGGCTCGTAAATCGTTTTTCATCATATTCTCACATTAAACAAGCTTAGCTGCACATTTATTTTTCTTACAACAATTTACAAAACCCATCATTTCATGCATTTATTACACAAATTCAACCTTTATAAATAGGTCACATTTAGGTGTTTTTATGGTAACACCTTTCACAAAAGTTGTTCCTTAACCTACTAACATTCATTTTGTTCCATAAAAACTCAGCAAGCAACATGAACACTCTCATGGCAAGTCCCTAAACTTTCAACCATTTAGCAAAATAGTCCCCTTATTAGCTAGCTTAAGCTTTAGGGGTTCCAAAAGTACAAAAATTATCAAAAAAGACCTCTAAGATCACTTACTTGCAAGAGAATAGCTTGGCTGAAAGTTTGGAATCCAAAATCTCCTATTTTCTCTTCAATTTTTGGTGGAAGAAGAAAGATGAATAGTGAAAGATGATATCTTCTTTCTTTGCCTTATTTTATTCATTTTTAGTCACCTAATTTCACCAAATTTTTTACCAAAATTTAATGCCCTTGTCTCCCTTGTATCTATGGCCGGCCACACCCTCTTAATGGCCTAATTGCACTTTAAGGACCTCCAATTTAATATTATATGGCTATTAGACACCTCTACCTTGTATAATGGAACTTTCGCTCTTTATGCGATTTAGTCCTTTTTCGTAATTTAACATGCAATCGCTAGAATTAATGCACCAAAATTTCCATACATCCTTGTAATCATGCTATAACATATAAAATAATATCAAAATAATTTTTTTCAACCTCGGATTAGTGGTTCCGAAACTACTATTCTGACTAGCCCCAAAATCGGGCTATTATAAAAAATAGGCTATTACAACTCTCCCCTCATTAGAAATTTTCGTCCTCGAAAATTCTTACCAGAAAAGAGGTTAGGGTATTGCTTCCTCATAGTATCCTCCAGCTCCCAGGTAGCTTCCTCTAAACCATGCCATTGCCAGAGCACTTTTACTAATGCCACCTTTTTATTTCTTAGCTCTTTCGTCTTATGAGCAAGTATTTTGATCGGTTCTTCATTGTAGGTCATATCAGGCTTAATCTCAACTTTTGTTGGAGTAATAACGTGTGAAGGGTCCGATCTATATCGTCGTAACATGGATACATGGAAAACATTATGAATCTTATCAAGCTAAGGTGGTAATGCTAACCGATATGCAACCGGCCCGATTATTTTAATGATTTCATAAGGTCCGATGAATCGTGGACTCAATTTCCCTTTACGACCGAATCGGAGAAATTTCTTCCATGGGACACTTTTAGGAACACTTTATCACCAACCTAAAATTCTATCTCTTTTCTTTTCAAATCGGTATAGGACTTTTGACGGTCTGAGGCTGCCTTCAAACTGTCTCGGATTATCTTCACCTTTTCCTCGGTTTAACGGATTAAGTCAACTTCGTGTATCTTTTTCTCGCTTAACTCTGTCCAATACAATGGAGTTCTACATTTGCGACCATATAGAGCCTCATACGCGCCATTTTCATACTGGACTGATAACTATTTTTGTAAGCAAATTCAATCAAAGGTAGATACCTTTCCCAATTACCTCCAAATTCAAGTACACAACACCGAAGCATGTTCTCTAAAATCTGTATCACACGTTCAGACTGTCCATCTGTTTGAGGATGGAATGCAATACTAATGTGTAAACGAGTGCCCAAAGCTTCTTACAACTTACTCCAAAACCGGGATGTAAATCGGGGATCTCTACTAGAAATAATGGAGATTGGCACTCCATGTAGCCTTACAATCTCAGAGACATATAATTTAGCCAATCTATCCAATGAAAAATCCATACGTACCGGGATAAAGTGTGTCGACTTCGTTAAACAATCGATAATTACCTATACAACATATTACTTTTTCAGTGACAAGGGTAATCCCGATACAAAGTCCATGGTAATCCTTTTCCATTTCCATTTCGAAATCGTAATTGGCTGCAATAATCCCGAAGGCACTTGGTGCTCAGCCTTTACTTGTTGACATATCAAGCATCTAGATACAAATTCGGAGATATCTCTTTTCATTCCCGGCCACCAGTACATTTTCTTCAAGTCATTATACATTTTGTTGCTACCGGGATGCACAGACATAACACTATTATGCGCTTTATGTAAAATCTTCTGTACTAGTTATGAATTCTTCGATACACATATTCTGTCTCTGAACAACAAACAACCATCTAAATCAATCTGAAACTCTGAATCAGGATCTGACTCATTTTGTACTCGTTTGGCCTGTAACTTATTATCATCCTTATGAGCTTCACAGATTTGTTGCCGAAATGTTGGTCTAGCTCTTAACTCAGCTATAATCAAATCGTCCTCAGACAGGGACAACTGGGCATTCAATGCCCGCAAGGCAAACAACAATTTCTGACTCAAGGCATCTGCCACTACATTAGCTTTCCCCGGATGGTAATCAATAACGAGATCATAATCTTTCAATAATTCCAACCACCTATGTTGTCTCAAGTTTAATTCTTTTTGTGTCATTGAATACTTTAGACTTTTATGAACTTTAAAGATATGACACTTTTCACCAAAGAGATAATGCCGCCATATCTTCAGTGCAAACACAATGGCTACTAACTCAAGATCATGTACCGGGTAATTTCTTTCATGTGGTTTTAGCTGCCTAGATGCATAAGCTACAACTTTACCATCTTGCATCAATACGCAACCCAAACCATTCAATGAGGCATCACTGTATACTACAAATTCTTTACCCAATTCAGGTTGAACTAGTATGGGCGCTTCCGTCAGTAAGGCTTTCAATCTATCAAAACTCTGTTGACATTTGGCGGTCCACTCGAATTTCACATCTTTTTGCAGCAATCGAGTAATCGGAGAAGCTATCATTGAAAACCCTTTAACAAATCTCTGATAATATCCAGCTAGCCCCAAAAAACTTTGGACTTCGAAAACATTCCTCGGTGGCTTCAAACTTACAATAGCTAAAATTTTATTCGGGTCCACCCGAATACCTTCTGCAGATGCCACATGTCCAAGGAAACTAACTTCCTTTAACCAGAATTCAAATTTACTGAACTTCACATACAATTGCTTCTCACGCAGAGTTTGCAATATAGTTCTCAAATGTTTAGCATGCTCATTTTCATCCCGGGAATAAACCAGAATATCATCAATAAAAACAACCACGAACCTGTCTAAGCATGGTCTGAAAATTTTGTTCATTAAATCCATAAATACCGCCGGGGCATTCGTTAATCTGAATGGCATCACCAAAAATTCATAATGCCCATATCTGGTTCTGAAAGCTATCTTCGGAACATCTGAATCCTTTACTCGTAGTTGATAGTAACCAGATTGTAGATCAATTTTCAAAAATACAGTGGCACCTTTTAATTGATCGAACAAGTCATCTATACGAGGAAACGGGTACTTATTCTTTATTGTGACTTTATTAAGCTGTCTGTAATCGATGCATAGTCTCAATGATCCATCTTTCTTCTTTACAAATAATACCGGTGCACCCCCGGTGAAAAGCTGGGTCGAGCAAATCCTATATCAATTAATTCTTGCAGCTGCACTTTCAACTCCTTTAATTCAGTTGGAGTCATTCTATATGGTACTATCGATATCGGTGTCGTCCCTGATACAAGGTCTATAGAAAATTCCACCTCTCTAGTTGTTGGAAAACTAAGCAATTCTTCTGGAAATACCTCAGGAAACTCACAAACAACCAGCACTGACTTGATTTTCCACTCAGACACTTTGGTGTCCAGCATATAAGCAAGATAAGCCTCATACCATTTTCTAATATATCTCTGGGTTGATATTGCTAAAATCACATTAGATAACCTATCCAGTTTCTCAGATTCAAACCGAAGTAACTCACCATTTTGACACTTCAATTCAATGTATTTATACTTACAATTTACTACTACATTATGTTGGGTTAACCAATCCATTCCCAATATTACATCAAATTCATCAAAGGGTAATAACATCAAATTAGCAGAAAAACAATGACCCTCTATTATCAACGGGCAATTCTTACAAATTTTATCCACCATAACATGCTGACCCAAGGGGTTTGAAACTTTAACCACAAATTCGGTGAATTCAACAATCATATTTTTAACAATCACAAGTTTTGTACATATATATGAATGCATTGAACCAGGACCAATCAAAGCAATAATATCAGTATCAAGTAAATAGTATGTACCAGGGATAACATCTGGGGCCGAGGCATCTTTCCTTGCACGTATGGCTAATGCCCTTGCTGGAGCCCGTGCCTCAAATTTAGCCATTGAGTATTTTGCAGCACTACGACTACCACCGGCATTTCCGGGATACCGGGGTGGTCTACCCCTCGCGACAGGATTACTCGGCTTCGGGGTTTATTCAACATCTTTCTCAACTCTTTCCGGGCAGTCCTTAAGAAAATGGTCTAGAGAACCACATTTAAAACATGCCCCACTTCTCATCCGGCACTCTCCAAAATGCAATTTGTTACATACATTGCATCGTGGCTTGGGATTTCCAACACTCTCAACACTGGTCGCTAGCGGAGATGAAGACCTCGGGTTAGCGCGTTTAGAACTTCTTTCTTTTCCCGAATACCCCACTGATTAGGCAAAACATTCTTGGTAACCTCTTGATTTCTTTGAGGCAGATGATTGCATCTTACTCATAAATCTTTTACTCAGTACTCGAGCTTCCCTTTTGGCTTGCTTCTTCTCTTTGCTTAATTCCTCGGCCTTGTGGGCTCTTTCAGCCAACACCGCATATTCCATTAATTCCAGAATCCTAATCAACAACTTAATGCCTTCATTCAGCCCTTCTTCAAATCGTTTGCACATATCAGCTTCAGTCTGAACCCATTCAGTAGCATACTTGCTCAGCCTAACAAACTCTCGTTCATACTCGGCTACTGTTATATTTCCCTATTTGAGTTCTAAAAATTCCTTCTTTTTCTGATCTAGGAACCTCTGACTAGTATATTTCTTTTTAAAGTCAGTTTGGAAGAACTCCCACGTAACATTTTCTCGCGGTACAACAGAAGATATGGTTTTCCACCAATGGTAACCTGTATCTTTCAGCAAGGATACCGCACATTTCAAACACTCGGTGGGAGTACATGACAATTCATCGAGAACCCGAATAGTATTTTCCAGCCAGAACTTAGCCCTCCCTGGATCATCATTGGTCGTAGCCCTAAATTTTTCAGCCCCATATTTTCTAATCTTATCAACCGGAGCATTACCAATTCTGATGGGTTCAGTACCCTGTGGCGTTTCATCGGGTTGTAAAATAGGTGGGGGAGGTTGTTGAACAGTAAGACGTGTTCTCATATATTCACTAAACCATTCATCCATAATTTCAAAGAAGGCAGCTTTTGCCTCTTCACGGCCCTCAAACATGGGCCTCCTACTACTAGTAGTTGCGGCTCGTTGCACAAAGCTTGAGTAGTGCTCTCAGCTTCCTCAGACTCATCTCGAGCTTGGTTGGAAGAAATTACTATATGAAAATACATTAAAAAGTGGTCAGGAGATATCACACTATCATGATTTATATAATGGCATGTATAGCTAGACTCGTACTTGCTACGTTAGCCTAAGAATCGGCTAAACCGTAGCTCTGATACCACTAAATGTAACACCTCTAACCTATATCTGTCACCAAAATAGGGTCATGGAATATTACCGAGGTTTACAGAACATTCTCATGCAATTTGTATTAAACATTCTATTCATACTCTAAATTTTTCTTATTGTCCATTGAATGGGCCCTCGAGGCCCAAAACGAGTATTAGAATTGAATCGGGACTTAACCAAAACCTCTAAGAATTTTTCGCAAAATTATAAAAAAATTTTAAGGTACAGGGCTCACACGCCGTGTGGTCCAAGGGACACGCCCGTGTGACCCTGGGAAACGCCCGTGTGACCCTAGGACACGCCCGTGCTACAGGCTGTGTCTGATTTAGGGTGCTCGTTGACTTGCGCCACACGGCCATGCCACATGCCCGTGTGCTAGGCTGTGTGGATAATTAATTTAATTCGAATTAGGTGCAGGTTTCACACGGCCAAGACACACGCCCATATTCTAGGCCGTGTCTCCCACACGGTTGAGACACACGCCCGTGTCTTTGCCCATGTGCTCAATTCTGAGCATTTTATTTTCTCGAATTTAAGGTGCAGGGGACACACGGCTTGGCTACACGCCCATGTACTCGGCCGTGTGTCACACACGCCCTAGACACACGCCCGTGTGGACAAAATGAAGCCATTTCTTAGCTTCATTTTCTCACCCAATTTTGCCAACAACCTACACCAATACTTGCATGAATATACCAGCCAAATCAAGCATTAAAACCAAGCCTAAATTAACACCTATCATGGCATAATACCACATGCAATTCATGTCTATAAGCATACTTTTAATGCATTTACAAGATAAACATACTCCATTCATCCACACTTAACACATAAGCATTTAACATGAGATAACTTATAACATACCAAATTAAATCATTACTATTCATTCCAATGGCTAGATTACAAAACATCACTTACAAGTCAAGATTTGGCCAAATAAGTCTATACATGCCATTATACCAAAATGAGATTTCTAAATATACCAAAAAGGAGATAGTGGATAGTGTGATTATGCTCCGACCAATCCTCCAACCTTCGCGAGCTTACGAGCACTATAAAACAAGGGAAAATTAAACGGGGTAAGCATTTTCATGCTTAGTAAGTTCGTATAATAGAAAATAAACTTACCAGTTATATTTATTCAAACTAGCATACATAAATATACATTTCATCCATTATAGGTAGTTCACCTAAACATATACACTTAATCAAACAAGTTAGTCACATAACATCATTTAAATATCAAGTAAACATAAATGAGCTCATTATATACAAACTTCCGTTAATTCCACCTTTCCATATTTCGAGTCTTTTCCGTTGAACTAATGAAATTTCGATGGACATTCGGTGATGTACATAAGGTATACATATGAATTATCCGTCAATTCGTATTCATTATTACCCATTGGGCATGAGTCCAAAAAGCACACTCTCGAGCCACATATTTTACAATAGGATTACCAGTCCAGGCTAAATCTCGACTTTCAACTGACATTCACCAGAGTCATTTAGGATTGCCAGTCCAGGCTAAATCCTATTAGTGACCTGTGCTCTAAAGAGCTTAATTAGGGTTACCCGTCCGGGCTAAACCCAATCTATAACATATGCTCGAGAGGCTTAAATTCAGGATTACCCGTCTGGGATAAATCCTATTCGTAACCCTTGCCATATTATACCCGTTTAAAAAAATCACCATAATCCATCGAATTTCAATATTCAACCGGGACATGATATTTTATCAATGTTTCCAACTTGTAATTAATTCATTATGTATATCATCTCATACATATTATCACAATCACACAATTCAATTCAAACATATTAATGTACCAAATTAAGTTACACGAACTTACCTTGACAGTTGTTCGGGTTTGAATTCCAACTAATCCGAAACTTTTTGTTTCCCTCGATCTAGTTTCGTAGTTGGTCTTTTCGGGTCTATATAAGCAAATTTAATTATTAACTCATCACATTTTACATACATTTGCATTCTACTACATCCTAGGCAAAATTACTATTTTGCCCCTACTCTTTTCAAAAATTCCAATTTCGTCCCTAAGCTCGGAAAATGAAATTCATGCAATCTAGTCCTCTTTCCAAGCCTAACCAAGATTTAATAACAATTTTTATAGCACACACATTTCACAAATTTCAGAATTTTCCATGGGTTTTACCACTTTTTCATTTTAGTCCCTAAATCAAGTTTCCATGAAAAATTACTTTGTAAAAGTTGTTTATCTATCAACTATCTTTCATTTTCTACCATAAATTTCAAATTTCCAGCATTTACATCCATGGAAAAGTTTCTACACTTTGTTATCTTTTCAAATAAATCCCATAAATAGAAAGATTAGGCTATTCCTATTCTAAAAATATAAAAATCATTAAAAACGGGACTTGATTTCATAGCTTTCTAAGCTTGAAAAGTTCTCTTCCTCTCTCCTAGGGTTTCCATAAAAAAATTGGGGAAGAAGAAGAATAGAAAAGATGATAATTCTTTTTATTTTTCTATCATCTTTTAATTTTGTTGATTTCCAATTTAGTCCCTAGTCATTTCTAATTTTTCCATCGATGAGTCACCAAGAAAAATCTACATACTTTTCTTAATGGTCTAATTACCATATAAGGACCTCTAGTTTTGAATTCCATAGCTATTTAATCCTTATAGCTACTAGAATTCAACTTTCGCATTTTATGCAATTTAGTCCTTTACCTAATTAACCACACAATCGATAAAATTCTCGTATCAAAATTTTCACGTGACCTTCCTATCATAATACCAACCATAAAATAAAATAAAATAAAATATTTTTTTGGGCTCGGATTTGTGGTCACGAAACCACTGTTTCGATTTCACCGAAAATAGGCTGTTACAATACCAAATAGTGTTGATGATCTTCTGCATAGCACCAAAATTGGAAGCATTCCCAATAAATTGATCAACCAATAAGTAATTCCATTGTTGAATACCTTCATAAAAAACCTCTGCAGACGACTTCACCAGAACCTCCCCATCATAGATTTGAGGAGGGAAAAAAGAAAGTGACTAACCCCCAAAAGAATAAAAAAGACTTCTCCAATCAAAAGTCAATGCAATCATTGACAAGCAAGCAGAAATCAATTGAAGTAACAAAGAAGAACAAATGGAATTAAGAAAAGAAAAAACAAAGAGAGACAAAAGAAGAACTCATGAATGTCCATATGCAAATTAGTATTTTTTGTTTCCCCTTTATACCCTAAATTTATTTTGTTCAATTAAATTAATATTTTTTGTAACGTGGTTAAATTTAAGATAAATAATAGAATAAAATTATGACAGGTGACATTAATAACGGGCAATATACCGAAATATACCAAAAAAAATTTATTCACGGAAAAGGGTCGATTTTTTTAAAATTTACGGAAAATGGCCATTTCTCCACAAAACGCGTCCACGTCAGTGCGTTTTGTGGGGATGCAGCAGGAAAGCGCGCCCCTGGAGGATCGCTTTTGCCACATCAGCGCAAAGCGCGCTGACGAGGACGCGCTTTGCTGATGTGGCAAAAGCGCTCCCCCAGGGGCGCGCTTTAGCCCTGCAACGGTCAAAATTTTTTGACCGTTGGGCCTCCAACGATCCAAAAATTTCCCTATAAAACCCCTAACCCTTTTATTTTTTTCACACTTTAGTCCTTACTCAACATTCTCTCAACTTTCTCTTAAATTCCTCTCAAATTTCTCTTAAAGTCCTTGAAACTTCCTCTCAAATTTCAAAATAGTCCTTTAATATTTACAAAAAGCCCTTTTTAATTTTTTTAATATATTTTTGGAAATTTTAAAATTTTCGATCGTATTACCAATGGTCGGGAATTAATTCGTCTAGACGATAAGCACATCTCCGTCGATCAAATGCAAATGGTAAGTTTTAATTTTAATTTTTCAATATTATTTAATATTTTTTAGGTTTATGCAATTTTAATTAATTTTTATTTTATAATTTTTTAAACAGTCTGTAGATCGGGTGTTGCAATGCTATATTCGCAATATGCATGGTCCCCCATCACCGTTGATTGAGAATTACCTGCGGGAAGCGGGTTTTTGGCACGTGGCCACGATAGGTCGGGGGTTCAAGTTGGAGCCGAACTTGATCAGTGCGTTGATAGAGAGGTGGAGACCCGAGACGCACACTTTCCATCTTCCATGCGGAGAGTGTACCATCACTCTGGAAGATGTACAGTTGCAATTGGGATTGCCGGTGGACGGGTCGGTAGTCACCGGGTCCGCAACTTCTACCGATTAGATGGTCGTATGCTACGAGCTTCTGGGTGCCATTCCGGATAACATTTATGGAGGTCGGATCGAGATGGACTGGTTACGAGACACATTCCCGGAGCCGAATGATGGTTCGACTGAAATAGAAAGAATACGGTATGCTCGGGCATACATTCTTGAGATAATTGGAGGCTATCGATCTTGGACTGTCTAGAAACCTCGTACACTTGAGATGGTCTTTGAAACTTGTTGATTTTAGAGCACCGGTGAATTGAGTTGGGGTCCTGCGTGCTATCCAAGTTGTATCGGGAGATGTGCGGGGCGACGCGGCCGAGTAAAGCAAAAATCGGTGGTTGCCTATCACTACTGCAGTCATGGGCACGGTTTCGATTTCCATTTTTACGTCCTCGACTCGACCACCCATATTCATTCCCACTGATAACGAGGTAATTTAATGTTATATTTTACAATTATTACGTAGATTTATAGTATAATTGTATGCTAAAAATTTATTTAATTAGGTGGAACCATTCGGCGAGTTATGCTAGAATACCTACCACACTTGAAGATATACGACTTCTATTAGACCAACGGTCGGAATCACAAGTAAGTTTCGAATTTCGTATTTATAATTTAGTATTTCGTACTTAGTGTTTAGTATTATGTATATAACTAATATTTTGGTCATGTTAATATAGTTTCAATGGACACCGTACGAGGATCCTAGTAATTCGGGCGATGAATTGCGAGGAGTTCTTGCAAAATCCAAACATTTGGCACGTGAAGGTCCCATTGATCAACTATGCGACCGTGGAGATGCACCAGTCAGATCGGGTTCTGCGACAACTTGGATTCCAAAAAACGATTCCCGTGCCACCTGAGGTGCTCGATGATGAGCACAAAGTCGACTTACGGTAGTTGCACACGGATTGGCCAAGATTTTGGTCAGCATATATCGAGATGTGGGAGAACCGGTATGACTATTTACCTATCCGGGAACCGATCGTCGTTCCTGAATTAGCGTGCGTGCCGGAATACATGCCATGGTTTAGGATCCATGGTAAGCCGTATTTGTTGTCGGAAGAAGAGAGGCGACGGCAACTTCGTGAACAAAGGGAACGACGGGGCCCTTTAAATCCAAGGAGAAGGGGTGATGAGACGGAACCATCAACAGCGCCGACACAGTCATCGGGCCCATCAACAGCGCCCACACAGTCACCCGGCCCATCACTTCAGCCAACGACACCGACATCACAGCCTTTGGCCTTTATGCCAGGTGCGTACCCTAGCCCTTATATGTATCCTAACCCATATATGTTTCATTTTCCCAGTGCCACCCCAGGTTGGAATGCATGGCCCGGTTCGAGTCCGTTCCCGACTACTCCGACTGGCCAGCCGATCTTGAGGGCACCGTCGCGTGAGGGATCACAGGAGGCGCCGTCGGGGAGCACTTCTTTTTACCAGTCACCTTCGCCATACGGGATTCAGACACCCCCGCCGTGGTTTATGCAAACACCTCCGCAGTCGTTATTTTATCAAGGTGGGTCATCCTCCCAACACCCACAACCAGACCCACTGTCGGAAGAACCAGAATCCCCGCCCGAGGTTCCACGACCCCCGCCGGATGCTAGAAGAAGGAGGAATCCAGCGCGTAACCGCCGACCACCCCCGTGTGGCACTGATTCCGACCGACATCAATATTGATTCGGACGGGCTTTTTTTTTAATTGTAATAAATTTTTTTATTTTTTTAATAAAATAAAAGTTGTTTTTTTATTTGTGTTTGTAATTTAATTTTAATATCTTCAATAAAATAGAAGTTGTTTATTTTTTTATATGTAATTTAATTTTAATTTTTTTAATAAAATAAAAAGTTGTTTTTTTATTTTTTATTTTTTGTAATTTAGTTTTAATATCCTTAATAAAATAGAAGTTATTTATTTTTTTATTGTAATTTAATTTTAATATATGTAATAAAATAAAAAAGTTGTTTTTCATTTTTTATTTTTTGTAATTTGGTTTTAATATATTTAATAAAATAGAAGTTGTTTATCTTTTTATTGTAATTTAATTTTAATATCTTTAATAAAATAGAAGTTGTTTATTTTTTTATTGTAATTTAATTTTAATATCTTTAATAAAATAGAAATTGTTTAATTTTTTTATTGTAATTTAATTTTAATATATGTAATAAAATAAAAAAGTTGTTTTTCATTTTTTATTTTTTGTAATTTAGTTTTAATATATTTAATAAAATAGAAGTTATTTTTTTATTGTAATTTAATTTTAATATCTTTAATAAAATAGAAGTTGTTTATTTTTTTATTGTAATTTAATTTTAATATCTTTAATAAAATAGAAATTTTTAATTTTTTATTGTAATTTAATTTTAATATATGTAATAAAATAAAAAAGTTGTTTTTTATTTTCTATTTTTTGTAAATTAGTTTTAATATATTTAATAAAATAAAAATTTGTTTTTTTAGTTTTTGTAATTTAGTTTTAATATCTTTAATAAAATAATAGTTGTTTTTATTTTTAATTTTTTGTAATTTAGTTTTAATATATTTAATAAAATAATAGTTCTTTATATTTTTTGTAATTTAATTTTAATATCTTTAATAAAATAGAATTTGTTTAATTTTTATTGAAATTTAATTTTAAAAATAAAAGTCCAATATTTGTAATTTTATTGTAACTTAAAGGTTTTTTTTTTCAAATTAGTCCTTCTACAAAAGTTTACCGTTTTCATCAACAAATAAATAGAATTTACATAGACACCAAGAGACAAAAAGTTAAGAAGATCACAACTATTCCGATTTGGACACGAGCGAGATGTATGGCACGGGTTCCTACACCATCCGCACAACCTACGTTGGTTGCTCATTTCTCGGATATCCATATTGTTGCGTATTATACTCGAGCAAGGTTGACCTTTTGGTTTGCGCCTCAGTTGTCTATCTGGCAACAGCTTATACGGTGCAAGCGATATCGATGGCCACTTACGTTTATCTGGGATTGGTGGGAATACGTGTCTCCACACGTTGTACATGTTTTCTAATTTATACACTTCGTCGACATAGCTCATGGGATCAAGACGGAGATTTTGACAAGCCGCAAGTACATGAGCGCATGGGTAACGAAGTGCATCAAATATCCCACAGTCGCAGGTCTTATTTCTCAAGTGTACACGATACTGCCCGCCAACAATACCTTGGTTCGGTCTGTCAAACTCCGTCACACGAAACCATAGGTTGTCGCGATCGTGACACACTGTGTGCATGGTGTTGGCCCGTGCCTTCCCCCTGTTAATTTCTCGCAAGACCTTCGCGCTCCATACATGGCCTCCTTGCATTTGGCCTTTATAACTCGCTGCTCACTTTCGAAATAGTGCCGCTAAATGAAAATATGTCTCTTGCACAACCGATGTTATCGGAAGATGACGCGTTCCTTTTAGAACAGAATTTATGCATTCTGCCAGGTTTGAGATCATATGACTATATCGTAGGCCGCCGTCGTATGCTTGTGTCCACTGTTTGAAAGGAATATTGCACAGGTAGTTTGCGCCTTCTTCGTTATTTGATCGCAAACTCGCCAACATCTCCTGAAAACGGTCCTTATTGATCTCGTACCCTACCAATATACGTTGATAGCGAATATTACATACCACTCTTCAATTAAGAATAAATTGAATATTGCAAACGAAATTATATTAATAGATATTACATACCCATATTAGTCACTTGCTGTCGCTGACTTCTAGATCGATGTTGCCCGTAGTAGTTGGATGCAACATGCCTTAGGCAATATCGATGGTGTGTGCGATGCCACAGGCTTCCCTGTCGCTCTATTGCGGCTAGTATTCCAGGGCCCCGATCCGATATAACGCATATATCAGTTTGGGGGTAGACATGCCTTCTTAACCTAGATAGGAAGAAATCCCAGTCATTAGCTGACTCCCCCGGTGTTATTGCGAATGCAATCGGAAGGATTCTCCCACCGCCGTCGTCCCGTACACAAACTAGCAATAGCCGATCGTATATCTACCATACATAAAGTTACCGTTAATTTGTACCAATGGCTTGCAGTATATAAATGCATCTCGACATTGCTTAAATGTCCAGAAAAAACGCTTGAACACTGTGCATCCACGGAGCAAACGATCGTTGTAGTACGCCAGTTCCGTTTCAAGGTCCGTTATCTTGCCGCTCGGGACATATCTCTTCAAAGACTGACACCACCGCCACACTTCATTATATGAAGCGTCCCACCGACCATGCAACTTTTCCAATGCTTTCTGCTTGGCTATCCAAGCCTTCCTGTAAGAGGGCGTGTACCTCAATTGGCTACGAATATTGCCAATTAAGGTCGGCACTGTAGTCTTGGGATCGGCCTCCACCGTCGGTATTATTAAGTCGACCAACATCTCTCGAATCCATCTTCGATGATCTTGTGTAACACCACAACGGCGAAATCGTTAAATAATGCAACATTACGTAATATTAGTATTATTCAAAAACATTGAACACATAGTGATACTGTACCGGCAAGACATATATATGGACCTTTGTACTTTTTGATCTCCCACAAGCCTGTCCTTTTCCTCAACGAGGCCATGATTTTCCATGAACAAGTACCGTCTTGCACTGCACACTTCGCCTCGTACTTATCGAGCTTGGATTTAACCACGTTGTAGTTAACCCCGTGCTTGATGTTGTATTGCTTCAATGCAGCAAGAAAAGCATTCTTGCTGGAAAACTCGTTACCAACTTCTAATTCGCCCGAATCCAACGACGAAGTTGTACGGTCACGCGTTCGGTGTGGTAGTTCAGGAAACTCCAATGCATCGTCTTGAAATAGATCGACATTATGCATGTACGCTGGAGGTGAGTACGCCCTGAATAGCGGATCTTCTTCTTCTTCGTCTGAACCGCCCTCAACATCTTCAGGTACAGTTGGAATAGGCTCCGGTTCAGAAAATAATCCAACTTCTGCACCATCGGGCCCGGGCTCTCGAGGTGGATCCACATCCGACTCATCATCCGATCCACCATAATCTGCAACGAACGAGGGCCCCTCGCCGGTGGATGTCGTGGAGAGTACGTTATCCCTCCTTAAACATCTTTCGTAACGTTTCCAATCATATGTGGATTGCCAACCACTAGAAGTTGATGACGTTCCCCAATACGTATTTCTATCATCGGACGTCGAAGGAAGGATATGCATGTCCCATCCACCAACCGAGTGTCGTGCAGGGGTTATGTTTTCCATACTACCACCAAACACGGGCACTTCCGTATTCTACCTCCCACTAACAGAGTGTTGGCTTGGGGTCGTGTATTCCCCTCGAACAGAAGTAGATGTTGAGGTCGAAGGAAGATCATTTGGCAATGAAAATTGTACATAGACCTCAAGATAGGGTGATCCACTGGAAAGATGAGTCTCTACCATTGCCTCAAAGCTCCGAGGACCTTTGATGTCGAATGATTCATATCTCACCGGATCAACCGAAGCGCAAAATCTATACTTAATAGACTGAACTTTCATTGGCGTTGTTCCGAAGATTTTACGCCTAATTCTTTTGCGAAATTCTAACAAATCTATGTTCCGATTAAAACCCAGTCGCGTTGTGTTCTCTGATAAAAAAACAACACCATTTTCGGTGTCACAAACCTCACCATCGTAGTAAATAACAGCATTAATACGTTCACTCATTTTCAGTTTCTATTTTTCTTTTGCCTCAATTTCTATTATGCAACCTGAGAATGAAGTTTGACTGATTTATAGTCTAAGGATTGTCACAGACTACTGTAGCAAAAGAGCGTCCACGTGGGAGCTCTTTTGATGACTCTCGACGACGAGTGCATCCTGCTTGAAGCGTTTTGGGCAATCGCTTTTGTTCGAAACGTCTTCTCAAAATTATTTTACCGAGACTCAGAGCAAAAGAGCGTCCACGTGGGAGCTCTTTTGGTACTCCTACCGACATTGCATCCTGCTTGAGCGTTTTGGGCAATCGCTTGTTTGTTGACGTCTTCTCAAAATTATTTTACCGAGACTACTGTAGCAAAAGAGCGTCCACGTGGGAGCTCTTTTCAGTACTCCTGCTGACAGTGCATCCTGCTTGAAGCGTTTTGGGCACTGTTTGTTCAGAAACGTCTTCTCAAAATTATTTTACCGGAGACTACTGTAGCAAAAGAGCGTCCACGTGGGAGCTCTTTTCGATACTCTACGACAAAGGCATCCTGCTTGAAGCGTTTTGGGCACTGTTTGTTCAGAAACGTCTTCTCAAAATTATTTTGCCGGAGACAACTGTAGCAAAAGAGCGTCCACGTAGGAGCTCTTTTCAGTACTCATGCTGACAATGCATCCTGCTTGAAGCGTTTTGGCCACTGTTTGTTCAGAAACGTCTTCTCAAAATTATTTTGCCAAATACAACTGTCAAAAAAATTTAAATAAATTTTTTTCTAATATATTTTACCCAAAACCCTAAATATATTTTTACTAAACCCTAATCTACTCTATTAAATTTCCCCTAAAAACCCTAAATCTAACAACCCTAAAAAATCATAAACCCTAACCCAGAAACCTTAAAATTTCATACCCTAACACTAAAAACAACTGAAAAGGCAGACGGGGAAGGAGGGCAAAAGCGCGCTCCTGGGGGAGCGCTTTCCTGCTGCATCCCCACAAAACACTCTGACGTGGACGCGTTTTGTGAGAAAATGACCATTTTCCGTAAATTTTAAAAAAATCAGCCTTTTTCCGTAAATAAAATTTTTTTTGGTACATTTGGGTATTTTGCCCCATTAATAACATCTTGATGTCATAATCTAAAAAAATATATTAAAAATCAATAAAAAAATTAAAAAAATAAAACCCTTTTTACGTTTCCCTCGGTAAACTCCGCCATTGCCTCGCCACCGTATCTCACTCTCCCTCTGTCTGGTACTCTCCACCATTGCTTCACCACCATGACCCCATTCTCACCACCCTCTCCCACACAATTAACATCTCCCCGATAAAGTCTCTTCACGTTTCTCTCAGTAAACTTCTTCCTTCCCTTACTCCCTCTCATGTCGTCAACCTCATCGTCCTCAAACCTCACTCACTATCAACGCTCTCTCTCTTCTCCTTTTTGAACTTCCTTTTTTCCCAACCCATGATTCGCCACACGCTTCATTCTTATTCCGCCATGTCCCATTTCCTTATTGCCCATAATATGTTCCCTCAAGCACGATTTCTTCTCAACTTTGTAGTCTCTCGCAAAGGGAAAGGCTCGGCTTCTTCGATTTGGGCTTCGGTTCTCGAAACCAAAGGTACCCATCAGTGCAATTTTGTTTTTGATTCCTTAATGATTGCGTATACGGATTTGGGTTTTGTTGCTGATGCTATTCAGTGCTTTGGATTGGTAAGGAATCATAAACTTAGAGTACCATTTCGGGGTTGTCAATATTTGCTTGATAGAATGATGAAGATAAGTTCTCCGATTGTGAGTTTAGGATTTTATATGGAGATTTTGGAATATGGGTTCCCACCCAATGTGTATAGTTTTAATATTTTGATGAATAAATTGTGTCGAGAAGGTCTAATTAAAGATGTCCAAATGGTGTTTAATGAAATTGAAAGGAGAGGTTTGAATGCTTCAGTTGTCAGTTTCAATACTTTTTTCAACGGATATTGTAAATCAGTGAATATAGACGAAGGGTTTAGGTTGAAAGTGCTATGGAGGTAGTTGGGATCCGTCCTGATGCTTTTACATACAGTGTTTTGATTAATGGATTGTGCAAGGAGAGTAGGTTGGATAATGCAAAAGAACTGTTTGAAGAAATGTTTAACAAAGGGTTGATCCCAAATGATGTTATTTTATTGAGATAAACGTGAAAAAGACTTTTGTTGAGTTAAGATGATGAAGATACTTATTTTATTTTTGTAATTTTTAAATTTTAATATATATTTTTCATTTTTTATTTTAAATAATTATAGTATTTTTAAGATTTTTTATTTTAAAGATTTTTTAAATTATATACTTTTATTTATAATTGTTTTATTTTTAAAATATTTTTATTGATTTTTAATATTTTTTTTTGGATTATGATTATGTCATTAATGTTACGTGTCATAATCTTATTCTATCACCTGTCTCGAACTTTGATGGAAAAAAAGTTGGGTATCAATTGGGACATAAAAAACCTTAAGTACCAATTTAGAAGAATTGAACAAATTCAGTTACCAATTTTATATTTAAGTTTTTATAATATATTTTTTTTAGGATTTATAATATAAGACTTTTTTACTATAACCATCTCAAACGCTCGTATGTGTTCATGCTTATAATATAATTTATATAAAAATAATATTTTTAAAAAAATTGAATTTGTGAGTAGTTAGCTGTGTAATTATTTCAATTCTCACCCCTTTTTTTTAAGAATTAAAAAATATAATTGAGATGCTTTAATTACACCGAATTCACTAGTATCCACCAATATGATGGTTACCCAAACATGCCAACATTGTGTAATTATAAGCATTTTCACCCAAACCCAATTATTAGATCACTTTTCAAACACTGTCTAATAATTGAGTGATCTTGGTTTACTAAAATAAATTAATTTTTTTTTAAACTTCTATAAGAAATATAATACATTTATAAGTAATATTTATATTTTAAGTGATACATATAATATTTTCATAGAACAAACTCCACAATCTTTCATTCATTATTTTAAAATTTATATTATTTTTGTAAGTGTATTGTCTTAATACATGAGTTAATAATAATCTAACCTCATTAGGTTATTTTGAATAAAGGAAAGATTAAAAAAAATTTATTCTGAAGTCTTATTTTTTAGTAGTGATTAGTCCTCCTTATAATTTCATATTTAAATTTATACTAGTTATTTTTTATGTTCATCACAAATTAATTTAATATTGATGTAATAATTAACTTTTTTTCTTATATTAATACACTAAATAATTAATTTAGACATAATACATATTTTTTTTCATTTATGTCTATTTTACGGTCTATATTCAAAATTCGTGATTGTTCCTCCTAATAATATAAACTCCAAAATTCGAACTTACATTTATTGGCTAATACATATTATTTAACACAAACACTGATGTAAAATACTAAACACAGGGTTAGGGTTTAATTACTGGTGCTTGCAAAATATCAAAATAAAAAGAGTCATTGCAAATTTCTCAAATACTACATGTATTTCACAACTTTTGATGTCCAAGTGAAAATCTTTTCCCTTTCTAACAAAGCTTTTTTCTCTCAAGTTTGGCTTTCGCTTCCACGCTAAAGCCTGCCTGGAAACCAACGCTAAGCATGCTTCTTTTTATTCAATATCGACACATGTCAAGATATGAACTAAACTCCCCAAATCTCAATTATAATCCTTAAACGTCATCCTAGGATAGATTCATATTAGTTCTTTTAGTCACATTCATTAATATATTAAACTATAAAGTCTGTAGAGCTAATCATGCCATGCATTCCAATGTATAGTCACAAGTTGCATATAATAGCATCAATATGAACACTTAAAAAAACCAAAGAAGTAATTAACAATCATGGGTTTTCATATTGGTAACATGTTGCATATGGAAGCCGCATTTTCTTGAGACCAGTCCAGTTGTACTTGCTTGCAGAATTTTGTGAGTTGAAAAAACAAAACTAAAAAAAGCACCTTTGTTTTTTATGAAAAGAAGTACATTTGATTACTTTGTTCTATAGAGAATGAGATGTAGAAATGATTACTCAGTTTGTATGCTTTTGGCTGAAACTTTTTTAATAAAAAATTAAATAAAAAAACAGTTTGAAATTTGAATGCTTCGTTTCAAAGTTAGAGTGTGTTTGTATTATCCAGAAGCTAGGTAGAAGAGTGTGGTCCATTGTCTATATTGTTGATAGCTGCCTTCTTAACTCTTTGATTGAATCATTTCCAACCTCCATTTTAGGTGAATGCATCAACTTTTGTTCATACCAGATCACTAGCCATAAGAATATGAAATGAATTGAATTTATAGCCAGCATCCAATTCTGAGCCTTTTCACCCTTTTAATTTCCTTACAGATTTCTTTTTTAAAGATCATTTCTTTGCTCTTCTGATATAAAACTTAGACACTAACTCAAAGCACATACATCATTGATTGAATATATATATATATATATATATTTTTAAAAGGATACATGTCTTGATCAATGAAACTTGCAATTTTAAGCTTATGATTTCGGACAATCACGAACCATCGGTACTGTTCCATAGATAAAATATTGCTTAACCTCTCTTTATGGGTTCTCTGTGTCTCTACTTTTTGTTGTCCTTTATATGAGTAGTCTTATTAGCAGCCTAGTTGCCTGAGTTGTTTTACTTTTTTTCATCCACCCGAGAGCTCCAAGAAACTGATTGTGGTGCAGCTTTTTTGTGGCTTACCAATCAATCAATCAATCAATCCATTCGACCCTGAAACTCATCTCTTCACCACCCAAGATGCACTCAGAGCCACCATGCAGCAAGCTGAATTGTTTCTTCTGCACCATGAATGAGCCAGAACCTTCTGTAAGAAGAGCAAAACTCAGCCAGTGCTTCAAAGAGATGCCTCTCAGAGATGATCAAGAACATGTGTTGGTCTTGAGTGGGCTGTGGAACATTTCCATGGCACAACCTGATGATCCAGAGTTTCCTGCACTTGGTATATTTGAATGCATGGCCAAACTGATCCATAGAGGCATCACTGATCAAAACTGGCTTCTTAGAGGTCAGAACATTTACATCCCCTACTATGCTGCTCATATTATTGGTTCATATACAATGGACAATCCTCAATTTGCAGAAAAAGCTGTTAAATCAGGTGTGGTTTTGCCATTAATGGAGCTTTTGAGAGGTAAGATGAGTTGGGTTGAACAAAGAGTTGCAGTTAGAGCACTGGGTCACTTGGCAAGCCATGAAAAAACCTTTGAAGCTGTTGTTGTACATGAAGTGGAGATCATAAGTCTGGCAATGGAGATAGCTAGCAATTGCCTTGAAGTAGTGTACAAAGAGTTTGTTGGAATAAAAGCTAGGAAGAGACCCAAATACCATTGTGATTTGCTTACAAGAGGAGTTGGAGAGTTGGAGTTGCAGTCAAGGAAAGCTGAGGAATGGGCCAGTCAGCTTCAGTGTTGGTCACTTTATCTGCTGAATTGCTTTGCAAGCAAAGAGAGATGTCTCAACCTGATCTGCAACACTGAGTTTTTGAACAATTTGTGTGGAATGTGGGGTGGATTAGTCAACCTCACATCTCCTGCAGGGATCGGATTACTTAGAACTCTTTGTTCCTCAAAAACAGGAAGGGAAAATGTAGCAAATTCAAGACAAGTAATGGAGAGCCTTTGCAATGTTTCAAGATCTTCAGATGACTGGCAAACCATGGCCATTGATTGTCTTTTGTTGCTTCTCAAAGACCCAGAGACAAGATATGGTGTTATTGACATTGCAGCATCGTCTCTTGTTGATTTAGTTGAACTTAGAAGCCTTGGAGAAAGCAAAATGGTGGGGGAAACAATAAGTCAGACATTGTTGCAAGATTACTACAAAATCAAATTTGGGTTTTTGAAGCTGAAGAGCCAGGAAGCTGAGAAAGCATTAGAAGAATTATGGGAATTGAGAGTTGAGAACATCAAAAGAGACAAACTAATGTCTGAACAAGACATGAAAGAGAGACAAGTACTTGTAGGGAAGTTGAAAAAACAAGGCAACCAAAAGTTTTGGACTGGTAAAATTGAGAAAGCTTGCAAGATTTATTCCAAGGCCTTGGAATTGTGTCCATTAAACTTTAGAAAAGAGAGAATCGTTCTTTACAGTAACAGAGCACAGTGTTATCTGCTACTGAAAAACCCAGCAGCCGCCATTAGTGACACAACTAGAGCTTTGTGCTTATCAGGTACAGTGAGTCCCCACAGTAAAAGCTTGTGGAGAAGGTCACAAGCCTATGACATGAAAGGATTGGCCAAAGAGAGCTTGATGGATTGCTTAATGTTCATCAACAGCCGCATAAAGTCAGAGCATGCGAAACGTGTCAGGATCCCCTACTACGCAGCAAGGATGATCAACAAGCAGATGAAGGCCACGTGGCTATTTGCAAATGCCAAGTCAAAACTTTGCATCAAAAAGGAGAATACCAGCTGCAGGAAATGATGGATGCTAAAAACATGGGTTTCCCAGGTAAGCCTATGATATGAACCATCAAATAACATGCAATGGGAATTTATTTGATTTTACTATAAATCCTTTTGCTTGACTAAGAAATAAGAATGGATTGTTGATATATATGTTTTTTTTTCCCTCCCAAATTCCACTTGTCTTTATTTAGATATGCCAACCATAGTAGAAGACCCTAAAGCTGAAAAGAGATGGAAGAAAAGATAGAAAAAGCAGGCGGGAGAAGAAGAGACATCATCAATATCAATATCAATATCAGGGCTGGAGTAAGAGATAATCAAATGCAGTCGATCACACAGTAAGAGAGGGAAGGGATATAACATGATCAACATAAACTGACCACTCAGAACTCTAAGCAATGCATTGATGGTAAGATTGTTAGAAAGGTTGCAATTGATATGCAGCCTAGCTATGGGGAAATTTGGGAGAGGAATGTGATTAGTAGGACATGTGTAGCTTTCCAAACATTTTAGCTATTACACCAATTGTTTACAGGGTGTATGATTTAATTTTACTTAGAGCTTCTGAATAATAAGATTTGAGTCGATGTAAATTTGTCAACCTACAGAAAAAACAGGTACATGTGAAAAACCCCAAATGGTTAACTTTGCCAATTGTAAAACTTGTATTCTTCTGAATTTATGTGGTTTACAGGCAGCTTTTACAACGGTAGAGAGGAAGCTACAACAATAGTAACTTGAATTCTGTCCGTTTTTAGGTTTACAGCCATAGGATCCCTCTTTTTAGGAACAACATTTTCATTATTTCCTAAACCAATAATAACGGTAAAACATAGGGGCCAGATATAAATCATCAGTAGATAATGCATTTTGAATTATGTGCTCTCTTTATCCATCCATATATTATATTATATTATATTATCTTTCCTTGCCTACCTCCTTTTATGATAAGGATAAATACTATATAGACAGCTGATTCTTAACCTCTCAATCATTAATTAAATTTTATATAAATATTGTTATTTTTCTTATTTTTATCAAAATGTTGTTGTTTTTAGATTATTTCTTATAATTTGTTTTTATTTCAACCTCCACATTTGTAGGTCTTGAGGCCTTAGATTTTTAATCCATATAAATCCCATGCTTCTTCGATGTATGAAGAAGTACACTTTAAAGAACTTCAACACCCATAAATTTCGAGGTCTATTGACATCAATAATGCTCCTCAACTACCCAAATCAATGTGAAAAATCTAAGTTTTAATGGCTTAAACAATTGAATCGAAGATTACTTAAAGAGGGCGTGTTTGTGTACGATATCTTAAATGACCTACTTCAAAATAGTGTCGGAATTGCTTGATGCCTTAGTTAAAAGATAGAGGACGAAGACACATATTTTCCATTTCTCAAGCAACAAAGTGACAATAAAGCTAGAATATGTAGCTTTGGTAATAAGCCTTTCAATCGACAAACAAGCGATAATGAAAGAATGTGCAATCAAGTTGTTACATTACTATACAATTTGTTGGGTGCAATTCCTGAAGATGAGAAAGATTTCAATGGGTGTCAGCTAAAATTCACATGGTTCTAAAACTAATCGACTTGTGCCCCACCTACTAATGCAAGTATCATTTAGATAAACCAACATGCTAGAGCTTACATACTATGCATGATTGGAAGAATGCTACTACCAAACAAGTATGGCAATAAAGTGCATTACTTATATCTCAATTTATTGGCAAACTTCAATTTGGTCAAGAAATTTAGTTAGGGGTTCGTAGTTTCGACATTCCTTTGTAGAGTGCTCTGTAGGGTGAGTTAGCGTTCCATCAACCAAACAAAAGATTGTTGTCTATTGCTACAAACATGGGTGTGTATATGGTTGCCATGGTTAGTGACCATCTCTTCCAACACTTTTCCTCTTATTCTAAGGTAAAAATATAATCATACTTAACATATTATATCATATTGAATTATGAATTAAGTGCTTTTAGTCTGTGTAGAGGTCGTATTGAAATGATGAGATTAGCCTTCTTGTATCGAGAGACAAATATGAGCACGATGAACTATAAAATGTGCATGCATTAGTTTATGCTTCCACATCGTCGAGTGGTCCAATACTCATAAAAAGTATATTAACCACGAGAATTGTTGGATAAATGTTCCTCAAGAGTAAATTCACCATTGAGACAATCATGTTTAACTTGTTGTTGATGGTTAGTTTATTCAAAATAATAATATCTAGTCATTAGAGTCATATTGGAGTAGTTTAGGCTGAAAGACAATTGCATCTATACGAAAGGATAATACCATGTTAAAACTAGGAAATAGCGCGTACCAATGAGCCATCAATGGGTACATTAACAAGTGTGTGCCTACTGAATGTCTTGAGCTTGATCCACCTGTTGAACATGCTGAATCAATTATATTTTCCACACTTGTCAAAATTGCATACGATTGCTTCCTCATATTAGTTTAGTGATGGATTCAATCTGTCACACTTGGCCCATTCCTCAATGAGAACATTACCGCTTGGTAGGAAAAGTATTGAGCTTGAGGTTATGCAACCATTTGAAGTTCCACTATCCTCAAGACTAGCTTATAAACACCTTATCCTTTCTAGCCATTACATTATTATCACCAATAAGTTTCACACCTAATGGAAGTGGTCATCTACCCAAATGACTTACAAAGAAACAATAAATCCTCCAAAATAAGCACTCACAATTTATCTGTCTCTGTCGCCAAGAAACCCTAATTTGTTTCTCTAAACTCTAATGACTAATGATGATTGTTAAAGTATTTGCTTACATACACCTTATAAGTTCCTTTTCCATGCTTCCATGCTAAATTTTTATGAAATGTTTGACTTGGAATCTTGAGTGGCTTACAGAGAAACAACAAAGCCCTAGGTGGCTTTTGTTGGTTTGGGCAGCAAACATAAAGTACCAAATCATTTTTGTTGCACTTAGATCATCCATGCCAATAATATATTGGCTTACCTCAAACTAGGTTGCTTTCATTTTTCCCTACAACAAACATATCCATCAAAAATCTTACCCACATTGTTCAAAAAACCACAACTAGGAAAATTTTATTGATCCCCACACTTGAAAATAACCCTAAACCCCTAAGTCTTGCGTTGAGTAAGTTCTAGTGTCATGGGACTAAAACTTTAGTCTGGCAAACTGCGCGACCTTAGACGATTTCTTAGGTTTAAATCTGCTTAAGTCAGTCTTACTCTCGAAGAATGAGAATTTTTGCAAAAATTCTTTAAGGCATCGTAGCAAAGCAGAAGCAAACTCGAAACGAAAGAGCAACGAAAAACAGAAAAGCCACAAGAAAAATAGCGCACACTAAGTATTTGAGTAAATACTCTCAAGAGTATTCTATTACTTTGAATATTTACAACTGAATAATTGCAAATGAGGGGAAGGCCTCTATTTATAGTTGAGCTCCTCCAAATTCAATGATACAGATTGAGTTACATTGATGGTCAAGATTTGTACCTATCTACAAGATAAGAGTCCTAAGAGATTTAAAGCTTATACATCTTTATCCCTTAAGATTTACATTAATTACCCTGGTAACTCTAGTTTTACTAGAGTGTTTCATTAGGCCACCAAGGCTTCAAGTAGATGGGTTTCTCCATATGTTCCACGAGTCGGGCCAATTTAAGCAGGTCAAATGAGCTCCATTTAATTAGTTGACCTTCATGGGATGTTCTATGTGCAATGGTCACGGGCTTTGATCCACGTCCCGTGACATTCACCCCCATCCATTCTTGCGATGCCCTCGTCGCATCCTCAGAAAGACACTGGTTTGGCTCATCTCGGAATTATCTCAATGCCTCAAGTGATTCCCAACTAGTCTCTCTGTCGGGTAGTTTCGCCTCTCGAAACATTTGCCTTTGCTTATATCTCCATCATCGCCTAACTTGAACTATTTATTTCTTTTGTACATCTTGATCGTAAGAGACCACCACTCTTACTTGCCCCCATTGTGACTTACCTCGATCGAGATCCTCTTGATCCGCACAAAAAGACTTGGGCACATTCACATTGAACACTAGGTTAACCTTGAGTCTTGCTGCTAACTCTGGTTTGAAAGCCTCTCACCTTACTCACTTCAAAACTATAAAAGGGTCCCTGTGTATTTGCCAAGCCAACAGTAAGTCAAAATGTAAAACATTTAAAAAAGTGTTTGAAATATACCTCGCTCGTTGCATTTACTTCCCTAACTGCTGAGTTTGCATCACTACTTTTCTCCCAAAGTCCAATGCAGAACCCACCTCTCTCGTAGGTGGTAGCCCCACTGATAATTCAATAACCTTCATACTGGTATTCTGCCCCCTAGCTTTTTCAAGGGGGTCTTTATAGCACTCCGATCTACCAAGTCAATATTTTCACCACACGAAACATCCTTGGCTAGTTGGGTTGCCGGTAATACCTTGGATCCACCTCTCAAGTCTCGACTCACCACACAACGCATTGTTGTTGTCGAGTATCCAAGATGCATAAATAATTAGCAAAAGGAACCAACAGAACATTAATCTTGTTAAGGAAATTCAAGCCAAACAAAAAATCATAATCATCTAAATAGATTACCTCAAAGTCTTCTTTTCCTTTCCACTAACCGGTTTGTAACTCAACTCCTTGTGCTACTCCCACAATTAGGACCTCATTGGAATTTACCGTCTTGATCTTTTTGGTTGATTTGTTATTTGAGAGACCAAGTTTACCCACGAGTTTCTTCAATATGAACAAGTCTAATGCCCTCATATCAACAAGAGCATTCCTTCTTTAACTTGCGATGCTGATGTCCACATACATCAACCCTTTTCTACTTGCGATCCCTCTTTGTTTTCGCAGAACTGATTTTTATTGACCCAATTTTAAAGCCTCACTCTCTGGCTCCACTTCATCTTCTTTAGTGACTATGGACATCTTATATCGTTCTGGACAGTCCTATATCCTATGCGGACCACAACATAAGAAGCACTTCACTGGCTTCTTCTCATTCACTCTAACTCTCTGGGCTTCAATAAAATGCAACATCGAACCAAGCCTCATCATTGCTCTGTTTGACTCATCGTCCCCATCGATGGTAGAAAGCACAGATTTCTTTGGACAGTCTCTCACCATATGCGGATCATCACAAAGGAATCATTTTACTGGCCCCTTCGTTTATTATTGGGTTTCCACTTCCCATTATGTGGTCTCCCATTATCGTCATTTTTACTGCTACCACAGTCTTCATTTCCATTTTCCTCATGGTCTCTACCACCATTGCCCGTCTCTTTAGGCTTGGAAAACTTGAACTTGTATTTCCTTGGATCAAGCTCGATAAAGGATTTTGCCTCGACCAGGGCTATAGTAAGCTTAGTGATACCTTGTTGACGCAACTCTTACTTCGCTCAAGGCTTCAACTCGTCTTCAAACTAGTAGAAAGTTTCTTTCTCACTCAAGTCAGATATTTGAAGCATCAAATCACTAAAGTCTTAAATATACTCTTGAACAGTGCCTTGTTGCGTAAGCCGACACAACTTAGCCCAAGCCTTTTTGTTGACATACTGTGAGTAAAACTGTTTTTGCAGCTTCTTTTGGAACTCCTCCCAAGGTCTAATAGCGGTCACACCTCGTTTTTAATCTGTGGACCTACGGCGTCACCATAAGAGAGCGACATCAATAAAATAAACTGCAGTAGTGTCCTTAGTGCCATCATCCTCAATTCCTATCACATGGAAGTACTATTCCATCCCCTAGAGAAAATTGTCCACATCTCTTGTGAACCTCATCCCCTGAAACTCTTTCAGTTTGGAAACTTCTATGTTACATTGTTTAGGAGCCGAAGCTAGCATCTCATTACCCAGAGCAACTTTATAGATAGTGAGCTATCATTTCAGCTCCGCAACTTGTTTCTTCAAAACTGCTATCATGGCTTTGAGAGCACCATTCTTTTCTGTCAACTTCTTGGCTTGATCATCCATGGCAATATTAAGGGTCTCCCTCATCACATCCCGGTTGGAATTGAAAGCCTCTGCCACATAGTCCCTGAACTACACTTGTTGGAAAAATCCTGGTTTGAAAACGATTTTTTTGAACAGCGAAAAATTAAAAATTTGAAAACTGACCCGAATTGTGATATTTATAGCAATAAACCTTAATCGAATTTGTACCTATGTTTTTAATTTAGCAGACATTTGTTGTTCTCGGCTTTCAACCAAATGATCTTCTATGATATTATTATACCACAAACTACTTCGAGTGTGGGCTCGAACTAATTGAACCGAAACACAGAACTAGAAAAAGTTTTCTCCTTTTGGGGTGAAAACAAAAATTCATTCTTCTTAATAGAAACTAGTAGAATTGTTATTCAAAAAAAATATATGTAATAGTTGAGAATAAATTCTCTTTTTTTTTTTGGTAAAATAACAATCTCTCAAAGTTGTGTTAATAGCTGTATCGGTACGATCTATTTATAGGAATAGAAGGTAGAACCCTTGTTGAGTTGTAGTGGCTTATTTCAAATAAAAACTCAACATCCTAATTAGAATATGACTAGGGTGGACGGAACACCCTAATATTTCTACTAGGGTTGTCACCCTCTTAATGTCCATGAGGGGTTTTTGGGCCTTTCTCACATCAGGTCCAATTACGAGTACTTCTTGGACGTTTTTGACCAAATACTCTATAATGTGATCCAACCCAATTGAGCTTTTCTATTTCCCAAAATAAAATTTAATATTTATATATAAAACAATTTTCTCATCCCTATTTTACCCCTAACAAAATTTTGACGATTTTACGCTTGGTAAAATTTTGACGATTTTGCCCTTGGAAAAATTTCGAGAAAATATGTTCAATATTTCAGAACTCAACATGTTCACCATAACCAAATGATTTATTTTCATTTTCGGGCTTCAAAGCAGTCTGAAAATATAAACTCATTCTTCCGATCATTTTTTAAGTAATCCATATAGGATTGCAAATGGATCATTTCCATTTTCATTTCTATTTCCATTTTTGGAAACCTACATTCATTTCCAAATGATATCATTTCTCTGTTTCAGAGAAAACCATAATCATTTCTGAATGTTTCCCATTTCTTTTTTCCTATTCATTCCATTCATTTCTATTCAAACACGCAATTCATTTCTGGTTTCAACGAGTTAGCAAAGGGACCGATTGGACATATGTAGTTGAGGTTCAAATGATTTATAATTAAGTTCCAGATTTTCACCTATTAATTATAAACTCATTTAGTCATGAAGTCATTCCACTATAGTAACGTAACTGAGCTCTCCCTAACGACATACCATTACGAAAGCAATCACCCAATGCTCGTCCAATGACATTGTCATAAGTTTGTAACCCTTATAGGATATCCTTGATCTCTTTGGGATAATATTCGTTCTCCCAATATGATCCTATTTTATTTCATGGTAACCATTACATCTTCGTTCATGAAAATTCAATCACTATCAAATAATGATTAAGTCATCCATCACAAAGACGGACGACCCATGACCACGTTTATTTTTCATCAACCATGTAATGCCAATGAGAGGATATCATTTACCCATGTTTAGGGATATGAATTCCACTGTTGTGAATGACGCTACATACCACATAAGTCGTACACTCAACGCAATAGCTTTCAGTTCCTTATTTATTTGAACTCAGGCTTTTACTTACATTAAAGTGTACGGGTCACGCATACATAGTCTGCTATCCACTCAGGATTTAGGTATGCCACACTATGAATGTCACAAGTGAATAAGTCCATAAATGGATTCAATATCTAATCTAGTTGAGTCCTGTCTAATGTACTGTCAGTCCACTCAGTTACATCTATGTCTCTATCTTTTGGGAGTCATCTGCTCTAATGCCTAAGACAAGACATCTCCCAATTAGACTTGATAGATGATATATTAGTCTTTTAATCGATTTGCTCATTTCTGATTAGACTAAGTACATGTTTAGGTTCATCTACTAATACAAGTTGTCTTTCCTTATTACGATCCTACCACATAATACCGCTTAGTATTAGTTAAACATTTAGACAACCAATGAGCAACATTTGCTTCCATTTTGCTTTATATGCAAAAACCATGTGAGGAAAATTATACAAAGTATATTAATGTAATTAATGAATTTGTTTTATTAACCAATCTATTCAAAAAATTACAAGTTTACAAACAAATATACTACACTCAAGGCACCAGATCCAACAACATTCTCATCGAGTTTAACTCATCAATATGTTCCTCAATATCCTCGATTGTTTCTTTCACACCACCCATGGATTCTTTGAGATTGGTCATCCAACATTCTAAAGTCAAAAGGTATCCCTTGATCTGCTATTTTTCCTGGACCTCTCACGACTCTCCATTAAGGGCATTTTGTTCATCTCCTCCTTTCGTCATCTTCATCGATGCCTTCGAACACTGACTCTGATATTAACTATCACGAGGTTAGAACTTTAGTTTTGAAAATGACGCAACTTGAGGTGATTTCTTGAGTTCAAATTCGCCTAAGTCAACCTTACTCTTGAAGAATATAAATTTTCGCAGAAATTCTCTAAGGCACCGAAGCAAAGTGGAAGCAAACTTGAAACAGAAGAGATACAAAAAACAGAAAAGCCATAAGAAAAATAACACACACCAAGTGTTTGAGTAAATGCTCTCAAAATTATTCTAATACTTTGAAGGTTTACAATTGAGTAATTACAAATGAGGGGGAGAGCCTCAATTTTTAGTTGAGCTCCCCCAAATTCAACGGTACAGATTAAGTTATATTGACAATCAAGATTTGTGCCTATCTACAAGATGAGAGTCCTAAGGGATTTAAACACTATACATCTTTATCCTTTAGGATTTACACTAATTACCCTGGTAACTCTAGTTTTATTGGAGTGTTTCACTAGGCCACCAAGACTTTAAGTAGATGTGCTTCTTTATATGTTCCATGAATCAAGCCAATTCAATATGGTCAAAAGAGTCTTATTTAATCATTTGACCTCCATGGGACATTCTGTGCGCAATGGTCACAGGCTTTGATCCGTGGCCCGTGACACTAGACCCTTAAGTGATTTTTATTTTGTTTGCCCCACTTAGGGGTGAGTTCTGTTCATTTCAGTTGGGTTTTTGGATTCTTGAACCATCCATAATATTTCAATTTGCTTCTATTTTTTTATACTGATTTTGTGTTTTGAATTTTGGACTTATTTTGACAAAATGAGTTTTGTTTTAAGCCTTTTGGACATTATTTGATAAAGTTTCAAAGACTTTTTTCATAAATATTTCTCAAAGCAATTGATTTTTCAAGTAAATAAAAAACAAATAATACTAGTATAGTACTTTTTTGAAAATATAATTTTTCTATAAAAAATTTAAGTTATTTTCACTATTTTACATATTTAATATTTAATTTTACATCATAAAAAAATTAAAATTAATTATAACTTTAATAAAAATAAAATAAAATTCAAATCGGTTTGGATAACTGATCGCTGTGAAGTCAGAGTTTTAAAATGTATAAAGATAATGATCGAACCTGGAAACTAACTATGACAACGATTGAGGCAAGCGCACCTATCGAACAGTAGTATAGCTTAGGCAAGACCGGATTGTCGCACCCAAAGGAACTAAAAGTACTAATACTAACTTTCTTTCTATTATTTAGCCTAAAAATTAAACGAATGGTTGTTTTAATCTAAATTAATTAACTACTAAACTTAAAGACTCTAAGACAAAGAAGAATGAATTTGGGAGAATACTTGAAGAAAAACCAATTAATTAAGACGACACCCAAGGAAGAATCCACCTAAACTTCACTTGTTATCTAACTCTGAACCAGACGATTTATTCATTTGACTTGATCCGTAGGATTCCCTAATTTATATTAAACCCTCTCTCGAGGCGAATAACGTCTAACCCTAGGTTGATTAATTGAAATCTCTTTCTAATTAAAACCCCTAGAATTACATTAACTCGATCTATGGACTCCCATATTAGGTTTCACCCTAATCCGGCAATGCCTCGTCACCCTATCTCTAGGCGCGCGATCAACTCCGCTTAACTATGCTAGATCTACTCTTAGGCAGGGACTTTTGCTCCTCCACCTAAACACATCAAACTTGAATTAATATCCGCGAAATATCAACACAAGAATTAAGAACACATAATCAAGAACAAATCAAATTTTTATCATATAGTTCAGTAAATGATAACAAGATTCATCTAAGTTTCATCCCCCTCAGGTATCTGAGGGTTTAGTTCATAACAATAAAAGAAAACATCTCAGAAGAAAAGATAAAACAAAACATAAGAAATCCCTAAAACCCCCTGAAGGAATTGAAGAGGAGATCCTCCGTCTTGAGTAGAATTCCAGCTTCTTGAGATAGATCAACTGGCTATCCCCGAGTGAATCCCCACAAATCTGCCCTCTCTGGCCTAGCAAGACGCCCCTAAACGGTAGATTTAGGCTCCCGTCGACTCCCCCCATTTAGGTCATACTTAGGGTGTATTTATAGGCTTTTGGAATGTGTTTCTTTGCCCCTAAGTATCCAAATCCGATTGAAATTGCTCTTTTCTGCGGCAGGGACACGGCCATGGCACACGCCCGTGTGAATCGTCTTTAGGCCGTGTTCGGACTTTATTAATGAGGCACGACCGTGTATTTCATGGCTTAGACTGTGTTCAAGATTATTGAGGAGGCACGGCCGTGTGGTCTTGGGCCCAGGCCATGTTGATTTCGTGCTTTGGCCCATTTGGCTCGTTTTAAGCCCGTTTCTTGTTCTTTTCATCCTCCGGTGCTTCCCTAAGTATAAAACATGAAAAGAAAGGATTAAGAGCACCTTTTTACATAAATCAAGGGATAAATCATCCAAAAGTATGCTAAATGTGGGATTAAAATATGTTACTTTTTTGGTTCATCACATACCCCCACACTTAAGCTTTTGCTTGTCCTCAAGCAAAATTCTCAACTTACAATTAAAACGAACTTTTCCATGATTCAATATTCCTATCAACAATGTCTCATCATAATTCATACATAATTTATACATGGATAATTTAACTCAAAGGGTTCTAAAGATTCAAACAATCTAAGTCATACATTTGTAGCACAAAACATAGGTGTTTCCCCTCATCTAAATAATTACCTCTGATTCAAAACCTACAAGGATTGACATTCTCATGAAAGATTCACTCAAATCACTCGAAGTGTTTAAGGTTCAGAATTAAGCACTCAAATGTCGAACATGAAAAGTTAATCCCATAGGCTTGCATGAAAATCAAATCTCCACCACTGTAATATGAGATGATGCACAAATCAAAAGGTCTTTGAAAGGGTTGTAACGGGGCTTGGGTTAAAGGTGTGGTTAAAGGCTGAATTAGAGGGTTAGAATCGAGATTGAATTGACAAATTACCTAACTAGAAACAATGAACTAAGTAAAAGTGATTACATTAATTTGAAAAAATGCTAATACTACAAGCTTCTTCTTCAATATTTGGAATTCAAACGTATAAGCTCTTTAATCACAAAACTAAAAATGAATAAACTCTTTTTGATTTTTTTTTACGAACAAATCATCAATACATAACAAAGGATAAATTACTAAAATAAAAAACATAGTTAGGCTATTAATCAAATCAAATCTCGATATAAGGGTAGTCAAAAGGAATGGTGATAACAAAAACAAATGGTTTTGGGTTAATATTAGTGGGTGAGTCAATAAAAAGGGTTGTTAGGTTTAAACGGGGTTCACTAGGGGTTAATTATGAAGGTAGGTTTTTGGTGGAGTAAGTGGGTTAAATCCTAGGCGCCTTTATCATTTCTGTATATCAAATCAAAGGTGTAGTCTCGACATGTATAATCGATGCAAGTTCTAGAATAACAAATCAATGTTGACACACACATAATCAATGAAGTGAGCAAGAAAAAGATTTTATGCTCTTATAAGGCTCAAAATCTCACAAAAAATTATGGGTATTTTGATGTCAACCTCGTAAATTTCAAACTTCAAAGTAACATTCGAATTCGGGTAGACAACCCAGAAAATTTTTAATTTCTGAAAGATAGACTTATCATGCTTGATTCTCTAGTATTCTTAGAATTTAATTATCAATGCACAATTATCAATGACTTAATTTAAAACACATCAATAAAAATCATAAATCATGGAAATTTTATCCTAATTAGTAATATGAGAAAATTACTTAAAAACAAGACTAAATTCAGGGATTTGAGAATAATGCAAAAAGTTTGGCACCTAATTTCAGGATTTTGAGAATAATGAAAAAAATTAGGCACCTTTTTAGGTTGTTCACCCCCCTACACTTAAGATGTACATTGCCCTCAATGTATAAAGTTAGATAATAACACAATAATACTAAAATCATGAGATATGGGGAGAAGTGAAACTTCCTAAATTATGGATGAAATCCTTGGAGGATGTGGAAAATACGTTGGAGGGGTCGGTCTAGATGACGATCCTGCGCTAGATGAAGAAATTGGGTAGCTCATAGAGGATTAGCCAGGATATAATAATAATTAAAACTATACTAATTAAATAATTAAAGAATAGCAAGCTAAAGTGAAGAAAAATAAAGATGAAACTAAAATTAAAAGAAAAGATAAATGGACCGTAGGGTCCTTATTGTTGGATGGTTCGCGAGATGGGTGTGACCTCTAAGGCTGCGGAGGTGCTTACGGTGGCGGAAGTGGCGTGATTCCCTAGCAGCCTTCAGAACCTAAAATTAAGAAACTAAGATAAAATAAACTAAATTAAGCATAAGAGTGTTAAAGAGAAGGAAAATAAAAGAGAAGAGTAAAGAAGAAGAAAAATTAAATGGTCTCAAAGACCCTTGGCTTGTCGAGTGATTGAAGCGACCGGCATGAAATTATGTAGATCGGTCTCCATGAGGGAGACTGTGCTGGGATCCTTCCGTTTCTTCGACATGGCCAAAAGATTGAGAAGAATGCTATAAGAATGAATAATGCTAAGAATGTATGGTGTATAAGGGTGCAAGGGAGGAAGAAAGGTGAAAATTAGGTGAGAACAGGGAGGGGTGGGTGGTTTAAATAGAATTCTCAAATCAGGTACAACCCCACGCCCGTGTATCGTGGGCGTGTCGATTCACACGGCCGCATTGCACGGCCGTGGTGGGCTCCGTTTATTTTTCCCACGCCCATGCTTGGGTCACCACGCTCGTTGGTGCTAAGTCAGTGTCGTCCACGGCCGCGTTGCACGGCCGTGGCATTTTGTCGGTGCCCGTGGGTTGGTGGTTGGAGTCCGTGACTCAAAGATTTGATTCTTTCTGACTTGTACCCTCTCGCCATGTCGATCGATGATTACATACTTTCACGCCACGGCCACGGCCGTGTGTGGCAGCCGTGTGGCCTGAAAATCCGCACTTTTGGTTAGTTTAAAGTTAGATACTATAAAGAAAAGATAAAATAGACAAAATGTAAAAGTTAATGGGGTTAGGATTCGGGTTGCCTCCCGAGAAGCGCTCGTTTATAGTCTTAAGCTAGACTCTCCTCTCATTTGTATGTTCATGGTGGTTTGAGGAGTTGAAAGTCCTTCCTCATGCTATCGGTTTCATTATCATGATAGAATTTAAGTCGAGATGCGTTTATATTGAAAGTGCCAAAGATAGGATTACTTACCTCGATCGTCTGTATGGAAAAACACTTGATTACCCTAAACGGTATTTCTTTGTTTGTGTTAGGGTCGTGGGGAGATATTCGAGGGTCTGTTTTTCTATCAATACACGATCTCCGATTTTGAACTTGTTTGCTTCTTGGAGTGGCTGCAGTTTACGCTTCGTATTCCTAATTTCTCCTTGAAATGCGTCTTCCACTCATCTAGATCATCAATCTGAATCCTTCGTTCCTCATGAGTTATTTCTTTGTTAACACTGGGTCTAGGATCGGGTTCAGTTGTATTCTTTTACGGTGTTTCCTGAAAAGAAGGGTTAACCGAATGGTTATCAATAGAGTTTGTTTTCTCACCTTGATTACTCGATGTTCTAGCCGAATCAAGAGCTTTGAGAGTGACTGTCTCGTTACCTACACGAATTATGAGTTCTCCTGCATCAATATCAATTTTAGTCCTGGCAATTGCTAAAAATGGTTTTCCTAAGATTAAGGGGTCGAATTATCCTCATCCATGTCTAAAACGACAAAGTCTACTGGGAATACGAATTTTTCAACTTTTACGAGTACATCTTCGATTATACCCCTAGGAATTCTAACAGTTTTATCACCTAGTTGAATGCTCATCCTAGTTTGTTTGGGTTTCCCTAGACCTAGTTGTTTAAACAATTTATAAGGCATGACATTTATGCTTACCCCTAGATCAGCTAACACATTATCAACAGTTAGTCTACCAATTAAACATGGAATTGTAAAACTCCCTGGATCTTTTAGCTTTTGTGGTATTCTATTCTGTAACATTGCTTTGAGCATCTGCGTTTAATTCCACATGTGGATCCTCGTCTAACTTGCGTTTGTTCGTCAAGAGATGTTTTAAAAATTTCCTCGAATCTGGCATCTGTGAAAGAGCTTCAAGTAGCGGTAAGTTAATATGTAATTTCTTTAAAAGTTTAAGAAACTTACCAAACTGTTCCTCTGTGTCATCTCTCGTTAACGCTTCGGGATATGGTATGCGAGGTTGATACTCCTTGACTACCGGTTTTGGCTTGTCTTGTGTTTCCTCAAATTTACCATTTTTTACCTCGTTTCCTTGTATTGGACTGGGTTCGTCTAATCCTTCACTTTCTTGAGCTGTTATAGCTTGGATTTGCTCCTTTGGATTAATCTCAATGTTGCTTGGTAGACGCCCTTGCAGTCGTTCGAAAATTATCTTTGCAAGCTGTCCAACTATGTTAGTAAGTTGTCCAACTGTCTTAGTGAGTTCCCCGACTTGTCTCAGTGTCTTGGAGACTGTTATCTGTAGCTGCCATGAATTTTGTCAGCATCTCTTCAAGGTTCGGCTTCTTCTCCTGTGGATAGGGCTGATTTTGGAAGTTTTGAGGAGGTTATTGTCTTTGATTTCCTTGATTTCCTTGTCCACCCCATGAAAAATTTGGGTGGTTCCTCCAACCTGGGTTATAATTATTACTATAAGGGTTATTATTAGATCTGAAATTGTTACCTATATAGTTCATCTGCTCGCTTTTACGTGCTCGGTTGGTAGGGTGGGTACTCGGGATTCGCCACGCTTCCACTTGCGTCGCATTTGCATTCTTCGGATGTACTGCGAAGAACACAAACTATCAAGCTTTTTATTCATCATCTCTACCTATGTTGATAGAATGGTTATCTTGCATCGATGTTGAAGACTCGGTGATTTTTTGGTTTTGTCCTTGTAACCGCCACTCGATAGTTATTCAGGTGACATCTCCTCTATGAATTCGTAGGGTGATTCGAGAATTCTCGTGTTCGGGTTCCACCGCGTTTGAATCAATTAGTTGCCTCGTTGAGGGGTTTACACCGTTATAGAAAGTTTAGACTTGGAGCCACAAGGGTAAACCATGGTGCGTACACCTTCTCAAGAGATCCTTATATCTCCCCCATGCGTCATATAATGTCTCTAAATCCATCTGCACAAAAGAAGAGATATCATTCCGTAATTTGGCCGTTTTGGCCGGTGGGAAATATATTAATAAAAATTTTTCGGTCATTTGATCCCATGTGGTGATTGACCCTCGTGGAAACGAGTTTAACCACTGTTTGGCTTTATTCCTTAATGAAAAAGGAAATAACCGAAGCTGTATGGTATCATCAGAAACGCCATTTATTTTGAAGGTATCACAGAACTCTAAAAAATTAGCTATACGAGTGTTTGGAACTTCGTCCTGCAAACCATCAAATTGAACAATTTGTTGAATCATTTGTATAGTGTTAGGCTTTAATTCAAAATTATTAGCAGCTATAGAAGGCCTAACAATACTTGATTCGGCTCCTGTTAAATGAGGTTTAGCATAATCATACATAGTACGTGGAGCATTATTTTCTGCCACATCTTGTGGTGGTGAATTATTCTCGTCCATCACTTCAGTAGGATTGGATCTGCCTTCTTGCTCTTTTTCTGTGTAATTTAGGGCTCGCCTAATTTCTCTGCGATTCCTTCGAGCGGTAGCTTCAATATCACTGTCGTATACTAGTGGTCCTCTTGGGTTCCTTCTAGTCATAAACTAGATGTACCTGGAAGGAAGAAGTAATAAAAGAAGAAAAATTAGCAAATAAAATAAGAAATAAAATTGAATTGAAAAAAATAAAAATGGCTAAAGTAATAAAAATAGAGTGTTCTTAATATTTTAGTTCACTTCTTAAACATGGCGCCAAAAAACTTAATCATTGTGAAGTCAGAGTTTTAAAATTTATAAAGATAATGATCGAACCTGGAAACTAACTATGACAACAATTGAGGCAAGCGCACCTATCGAACAGTAGTATAGCTTAGGTAAGATTGGATTGTCGAACTCAAAGGAACTAAAAGTACTAATACTAACTTTCTTTCTATTATTTAGCCTAAAAATTAAACGAATGGTTGTTTTAATCTAGATTAATTAACTACTAAACTTAAAGACTCTAAGACAAAGAAGAATGAATTTGGGAGAATACTTGAAGAAAAACCAATTAATTAAGACGACACCCAAGGAAGAATCCACCTAAACTTCACTTGTTATCTAACTCTGAACCAGACGATTTATTCATTTGACTTGATCCGTAGGATTCCCTAATTTATATTAAACCCTCTCTCGAGGCGAATAACGTCTAACCCTAGGTTGATTAATTGAAATCTCTTTCTAATTAAACCCCCTAGAATTGCATTAACTCGATCTATGGACTCCCATATTAGGTTTCACCCGAATCCGGCAACGCCTCGTCACCCTATCTCTAGGCGCGCGATCAACTCCGCTTAACTATGCTAGATCTACTCTTAGGCGGGGACTTTTGCTCCTCCACCTAAGCACATCAAACTTGAATTAATATCCGCGAAATATCAACACAAGAATTAAGAACACATAATCAAGAACAAATCAAATTTTTATCATATAGTTCAGTAAATGATAACAAGATTCATCTAAGTTTCATCCCCCTCAGGTATCTGAGGGTTTAGTTCATAACAATAAAAGAAAACATCTCAGAAGAAAAGATAAAACAAAACATAAGAAATCCCTAAAACCCCCTGAAGGAATTGAAGAGGAGATCCTCCGTCTTGAGTAGAATTCCGGCTTCTTGAGATGGATTAACTGGCTATCCCCGAGTGAATCCCCATAAATCTGCCTTCTCTGGCCTAGCAAGACGCCCCTAAACGGTAGATTTAGGCTCCCGTCGACTCCCCCATTTAGGTCATACTTAGGGTGTATTTATAGGCTTTTGGAATGTGTTTCTTTGCCCCTAAGTATCCAAATCCGATTGAAATTGCTCTTTTCCGCGGCAGGGACACGGCCATGGCACACGCCCGTGTGAATCGTCTTTAGGCCGTGTTCGGACTTTATTAATGAGGCATGACCGTGTATTTCGTGGCTTAGACTGTGTTCAAGATTATTGAGGAGGCACGGCCGTGTGGTCTTGGGCCCAGGCCGGGTTGATTTCGTGCTTTGGCCCATTTGGCTCATTTTAAGCCCGTTTCTTGTTCTTTTCATCCTCCGGTGCTTCTCTGAGTATAAAACATGAAAAGAAAGGATTAAGAGCACCTTTTTACATAAATCAAGGGATAAATCATCCAAAAGTATGCTAAATGTGGGATTAAAATATGTTACTTTTGTGGTTCATCAATAACTGTAGTTTCTTAACTTGTATTTCAAAAGTTGTTCAAACATCACTTCTTGAATCGATTTTTTATATCTTGGTTTTTTTTTTGTCAACCTTAGTTCTTGATACCATTTCAAAACATTGAGAAACATTTTGTCTTGCAGACAAACTTGAACTCATTTCTCTAAACCTTAAAGGTTAACCATAAACCCTAACACCAAAAGTTTAATCCTTAACCCAAACCTTAAATTGAAACATTTGATAAATACCTACGAAATTATTTTCTCCTTTCTTTTCAAGCTTCAATCCCTTGTTGGAATAAGGATTTGATTGAACTTTAAGTTCAACAGAAGGCAACCTTAATTCTCCTAACTCGAATACCTTTTGAGAGTATAACCTTAAGTGTTAGAAAATTCATTGAATACGAAAAAAATTGTACTACCTTAAATAGGGTTTAAGGTTTACAATAAACCTTACTCATGGTTAGTCTCTATGATGTTTCTATAGTTGAATAATAATCCAACACTTAAGGCAAACCATTGTTACAAAAACCATATAAATCATGTGAGTTAGGGTTCCTTCGTTTGAAGTTAAGGTTTGGTCAGATACCTTAATTTAATAAGGGATTGTAACTTGAACAAGTTGAAGGAAAATAATCTGACACGTGCTTACCAAAAGTTTCAATTTAAAATTTATGGTTCAAGGTTAATGTTTCTGTTCAGCCCATATTGATAGCCCAAACTGGCTAGGACCTCGACACCAACTGTAGTTGAGGTCCGACCCAAAACCCTAAACCTAAACTAAGGAACCTTAAACCTATCTCGACACCCATTAGTCTTGTGGCTACTAAAGGAAACCTAAACCACAACAATTTTAAGTTTAGTGTAATTGATTAATGTGTTGGACAATTTTTCCAATGTTTGATACAAAATATTATATAAATGATATAAAACATCTAAGTTAATTCGACCTGATATTTTTAATTCTTCAAGTTTACAAAATTTTTAATGTCATTTCTTAATTCTTAAAATCAAATAAAACTAAATGTAAATGAATTATATAATAAGTGATTTTTTTAAAATTTGAGTGAATTAATCAATTACTATATCATATAAAATAAAAGTTAATTGAATTAAATAAAAACAGATAAAATCTAATTAAAATTAATTACATAGAGTTTTTCTAAATAAATAGATAAAAAACTAAAAGTATATACAATTATTAGTATTGTTAAGGTGAATTATCGTGTCCAAACTAACTATGACAACGAATAAGGCAAGCGCACCTATCGTTCGGTAGTATAGCTATGGCAAGACCGGAAATATCGTATCCTCAAGGACCAAGAGTACTAGTAGTTACTATCTTTTTATTATTTAGCCTAAGTATTAAGGGAATCGATGTTTAATTAACTAATTACTAAACTAAGGATGCTAAGACACAGAGAGTGAATTGGGAAAATACTTTTGGGAAAACCAGTTGATTAAGACAATACCCGAGGAAGAATCCACCAAGACTTCACTTGTTACTTAACTCTGAACCAGACGATTTATTCACTTGACTTGATCCGTAGGATTCCTTAATTTATATTATTATCCCTTTCGAGACTAATAACGTCTAACCCTAGGTTGATTAATTGAAATCTCTTTCTAATTAAAACCCCTAGTGTTGCATTAACTCGATCAATGGACTTCCATATTAGGTTTGACCCTAATCCGACAGATTTTCGTCATCCTATCTCTAGGGTTGCGATCAACTCCGCTTAACTATGCTAGATCTACTCTTAAACATGGACTTTTGCTCCACTGCCTAAGCACATCAATACTTGAATCAATATCCTGAAATATTAAAGCAAGAATTAAGAACACGTAATTAAGAACAAATCAAGTATTTATCATACGATTCGAGAAAAAAATAACAAGATCCGTCTTTAGGTTTCATCCCCTCGGTATTTTGAGGGTTTAGTTCATGTTTAATAAAGAATACATCTCGGAAGAAAGTAAATAAAAAACATAAGAAAAACCCTAAAACCCCTAAAGGAAATTGAAGGGAAGATCTTCCGTCTTGAGTGTGATTTCGAAGCCCGGGATGAATCAACCGGCTTTCTTGAGTAATTTCTGTGTTCACCCTCTCAAGCCGCCCCTTTTTAGGTCGCTCTCTAGGGTGTTTATATAGGCTTTCGGAATGCCTTTCTTGGTCCACAAGTACCCTAATCCAAATGGAATTAAAACAGGACAAGGCAGGGGCATGCCCGTGTGGAACGCCCGTGTGAATCGAGCCCAGGCCGTGTTCGGGCCTGCTAAGGTGGCACGGCCGTGTGGTGAACTCCAAGCCGTGTGAATTTCTCACTTTGGCCCATTTTCTCCGTTTTCGTCCCGTTTCTCGTTCTTTTCATCCTCCGATGCTCTCCTAAGTATAAAACATGAAATTAAAAGATTAGGAGCATCAAATTCCACAATTCAAGGGATTAAATCATCCAAAAATATGCTAAATGTGGGGTTAAAATATGTATGTATTATGGTTTATCTAATACCCCCACACTTAAGCATTTGCTTGTCCTCAAGCAAAATTCTCAACTTATAATTAAAATCGAATTTCCTCAATTCCTAACCTTCACCAATAATGTTTCATCATAATTCATAGGTAATTCATACATTGATAATTTAACCAGAAGGTTCCTAAAGATTCAAACAATCAAAGTCATAGTTTTTATAATACGAAAAATAGGTGTTTCCCCTTACCTAAATAATCACCTTTAATTCAAAATCAAAAAAAATTGACATCCTCACTAAGGGTTCACTCAAATCACTCCAGGTGTTTAAGGTTTAAAAATAAGCACTCAAGAGTCAAACATGAAAAGTTAATCCCATAGGCTTGCATGAAAATCAAATCTCCACCACTGTAAAATGATATGATACACAAATCAAAAGGTCTTTTATGGGTTGTAACGGGGCTTGGGTTAAATGTGTGGATAAAGGCTGAATTAGAGGGTTAGTATCGAGACTGAATTGATAAATTACCTAACTAGAAAAATAACTAAAACTTAAATAATTACATCAATTAAGAATTCATCACTAATAACACGAGCTTCTTCTCAAAATGTAAAATTAACTGCTTATGCTCCAATAACAAAGAAGTAATAACGAATAGATTCCCAGAAATTATTTTTTATTTTTTATTTTTAAGAATAAGCACATACAATAATAATATAGAATTTAACAACTGAAATAAAGAACATAGTTAAGTAACTGATCAAATCAAATCTCGATATAAGGGTAGTCAAGAGAAATGGTGATAAAAAATACAAAATGGGTTTTGGGTTAATATTAATGGGTGAGTCAAGAAATGGTTTGTTAGGATTCAAAGGGGTTCACTAAGGGTTAATTATGAAGGTAGGCCTTTTAGGAAGTAAGTGGGTTAAATCCTAGGTTCTTTTATCATCTCAGTATATCAAATCAAAAGTTTGGTCTTGACATGCATAATCGAAGCAAGTTCTAGAATAACAAATCAATGTTGACACACTCATAACCAACAATAAAGTGAGCAAGAAAAATATATGCTCTAAAAGGCTCAAAATCTCACAAAAATTATGGTTTTTGATGTTAACCTTGTAAATTTCAAACTTTAAGGTAATAATTAGATTCAGGTAGACAACCTATCAATTTTTAATTCTGAAAATAGACTCATCATGCTTGATTCTCTATTCTCCTAAAGTTTAAATCATCACTGCACAATTACCTATGCCTTAATCCAAAACATATCACAAAAAAATCATTAATCAAAGGAAATTCCATTCTAATAGTAATATGAGAACTTTACTTAAAGGCTTAAAGACAAGTCATAATTCAGGGACTTTCAAATAATACTCTAGTTAACCCCCCCACTTAAGATGTACATTGTCCTCAATGTACAAAGATAAGTAATGACACTATATTAAGAAAATCATAAGATAGGGAGAGGAGTGAAAGTTCCTGAATTTTGGATGGAGTCAATGAAAAGAAACGGTAAAGTTGGAGAGAGGTGAAGGTGGGGAGGATACTCCGGTGGTGGTGTAGTCGTTCGTTAACAGCCCCTTGAACCTAAATTAAAGAAACCAAAATATAATAATATAAATTAAAGACGACAAAGATAAAAGAAAAGAAATTAAAAATGAAAATAAGATAAAAATGAAAAAAATAAATGGGCTCAAGGGTCCCACGGGCGTGCCGCACACCCGTGTAGATTTTTCAGTTTCGACCACGGCTGAATAGCACGGCCGTGGAGTTTTATCACATCCCGTGTTTTGGGAATAGTTTTGTCATGTTTCCACACGGCCACGGCCACGCCCGTGTGCAAGGTCGTGTGGGTAGGGAAGCCTGCGCCTAAAAATTTGGTTAGTTTTTAGTTAGGTGCTAAAAATAGAAAATATGAAAATTAATCGGGTTAGTGCTCGGGTTGCCTCCCGAGAAGCGCTCGTTTAAAGTCTTGAGCTAGACTTACCTGTTATTTGCATAATGGTTTTTTTGAGGAGCATATTACAGGGCATGACATTAATACTTGCCCCTAAATCAGCCAAAGCATGGTTAACATTTAAACTACCAATTAAACAAGGAATAGTAAAACTCACTGGATCTTTCAATTTTGTTGGTAGCTTATTTTGGAGAATAGCTGAGCATTCCTCGTTAAGTTCCACTATTGATAGCTCTTCAAACTTCCTTTCATTTGTTAATAGCTCTTTTAAGAATTTTGCGTACGTAGGCATCTGCGAAATAGCTTCAACAAAAGGTACGTTAATATGTAATTGTTTAAAGAGTTCGAGAAACTTACTGAATTGTGCGTCCATGCGGTCTTTCTTCAACTTTGCTGGATATGGGATCGGTGGGTTATACTCTTTAGGTTCCGGTATTACATTCTCGTTTACTTCCTTACCTTTTTCCTTATTAATTTCTTGTGGCATCTTCTTTTCAGCTTCAACCAACCCCTTTCCACTCCTTAGTGTAACTGCCTTCACATGTTCTTTTGGGTTGGTGTTACTATGTAAGTTACCTGGTTACCTTTTAGAAACTATCTTGACTAATTGTCCAATTTGATTCTCAATCCTTTGAATCGATTCTTGTTGAGTTTTCAACGCCGTTTCATTATTCTGGGAATGAGTCTCTGACACCGAGATGAATTTTTCCAATATCTCCTCAAGGTTTGGTTTCTTTTCCTGTCGGTAAGGTGGTTGCTGAAATCCTGGAGGGGGTGGTGGTCTTTGATTTCCTGGATTTCCTTGACCTCCCCATGAGAAATTGAGATGATTCCTCCAACCTGAATTGTAAGTGTTACTATAAGGATTATTTTGAGGTCAAGGATTATTACCCATATAGTGAACTTGTTCGTTTTCAGCGCTCGGGTTGTAAAGTAGATATTCTGTATTGCTCATCCCTCCTAGATTTGATTCACATTGCATTATTGGGTGTACCTGCGTAGAATCATACAAACCATCAATTTTTTTTATTTAAAAGCTCTACCTGGTTAGATAACATGGTGACCGCGTCTAGGTTGAAAACACCGGCTGCATTATTAGGCTTTATCCTCATGACTTGCCACTGATAATTATTCAGTGACATCTCTTCGGTTTGAGCGGTATGTTCTATTTCACTGTCAAAAATCAAGGGTCCTGATGGGTTTCTTCTAGTCATAAACTAGAGATACCTATCAGAAACAAATAAGAGAAAAATTAGCAAAGTTAAAAATAAAAATATATAAATAGCTAAAGTAATAAAAAGTTAGTTTTCCTAATATCTTAGTCCCCGGCAACGGCGCCAAAAACTTGATCGTGTCCAAACTAACTATGACAACGGATAAGGCAAGCGCACCTATCATTTGGTAGTATAGCTATGGCAAGACCGGAAATATCGTATCCTCAAGGACCAAGAGTACTAGTAGTTACTATCTTTTTATTATCTAGCCTAAGTATTAAGGGAATCGATGTTTAATTAACTAATTACTAAACTAAGGATGCTAAGACACAGAGAGTGAATTGGAAAACCAGTTGATTAAGACAATACCCGAGGAAGAATCCACCAAGACTTCACTTGTTACTTAACTCTGAACCAGACGATTTATTCACTTGACTTGATCCGTAGGATTCCCTAATTTATATTATTATCCCTTTCAAGACTAATAACGTCTAACCCTAGGTTGATTAATTGAAATATCTTTCTAATTAAAACCCCCAGTGTTGCATTAACTCTATCTATGGACTCCCATATTTGGTTTGACCCTAATCTGGTAGATTTTCGTCATCCTATCTCTAGGGTTGCGATCAACTCCGCTTAACTATGCTACATCTACTCTTAAACAGGGACTTTTGTTCCACTGCCTAAGCACATCAATACTTGAACCAATATCCTGAAATATTAAAGCAAGAATTAAGAACACATAATTAAGAACAAATCAAGCATTTATCTTACAGTTCAGAAAACAATAACAAGATCCGTCTTAGGTTTCATCCCCCTCAGGTATTTGAGGGGTTTAGTTCATGTTTAATAAATAATACATCTCAGAAGAAAGTAAATAACAAAACATAAGAAAAACCCTAAAACCCCCTGAAGGAAATTGAAGGGAAGATCTTCCGTCTTGAGTGTGATTTCGGCTTCTGGGATGAATCAACTAGCTGTCTTCGAGTAATTTCCTGTGTTCAGCCCTCTCTGGCTTCGCCCCCCTTTTAGGTCGCTCTCTAGGGTGTTTATATAGGCTTTCGGAATGCCCTTCTTGGCCCACAATTACCCTAATCCAAATGGAATTAAAACAAGTCAAGACAGGGGCACGCCCGTGTGGAACGCCCGCGTGAATCGAGCCCAGGCCGTGTTTGGGCCTGCTAAGGTGGCACGGCCGTGTGGTGAACTCCAGGCCGTGTGAATTTCTCACATTGGCCCTTTTTCTCCATTTTCGGCCCGTTTATCGTTCTTTTCATCCTCTAATGCTCTCTTAAGTATAAAACATGAAATTAAAGGATTAGGAGCATCAAATTTCACAATTCAAGGGATTAAATCATCCAAAAGTATGCTAAATGTGGGATTAAAATATGTATGTATTACGGTTTATCAAATACCCCCACACTTAAGCATTTGCTTGTCCTCAAGCAAAATTCTCAACTTACAATTAAAATTGAATTTCCTCAATTCCTAACCTTCACCAATAATGTTTCATCATAATTCATAGGTAACTCATACATTGATAATTTAACCAGAAGGTTCCTAAAGATTCAAACAATCAAAGTCATAGTTTTTATAGTACGAAAAATAGGTGTTTCCCCTTACCTAAATAATCACCTTTAATTCAAAATCAACAAAAATTGACATCCTCACTAAGGGTTCACCCAAATCACTCAAGGTGTTTAAGGTTTAAAAATAAGCATTCAAGAGTAAAACATGAAAAGTTAATCCCATAGGCTTGCATGAAAATCAAATCTCCACCACTGTAAAATGATATGATACACAAATCAAAAAGTCTTTTATGGGTTGTAACGGGGCTTGGGTTAAAGGTGTGGATAAAGGCTAAATTAGAGGGTTAGTATCGAGACTGAATTGATAAATTACCTAACTAGAAAAATAACTAAAACTTAAATAATTACATCAATTAAAAATTCATCACTAATAGCACAAGCTTCTTCTCAAAATGTAAAATTAACTGCTTATGCTCCAATAACAAAGAAGTAATAATGAATAGATTCCCAAAAATTATTTTTTATTTTTTATTTTTAAGAATAAGTACATACAATAATAATATAGAATTTAGCAACTGAAATAAAAAACATAGTTAAGTAACTGATCAAATCAAATCTCGATATAAGGGTAGTCAAGAGAAATGGTGATAACAAATACAAAATGGGTTTTGGGTTAATATTAATGGGTGAGTCAAGAAATGGTTTGTTAGGATTCAAAGGGGTTCACTAAGGGTTAATTATGAAGGTAGGCCTTTTAGGAAGTAAGTGGGTTAAATCCTAGGTTCTTTTATCATCTCAGTATATCAAATCAAAAGTGTGGTCTTGACATGCATAATCGAAGTAAGTTCTAGAATAACAAATCAATGTTGACACACTAATAACCAACAATAAAGTGAGCAAGAAAAATATATGCTCTAAAAGGCTCAAAATCTCACAAAAATTATAGTTTTTTATGTTAACCTTGTAAATTTCAAACTTCAAGGTAATAATTAGATTCAGGTAGACAACCTATCAATTTTTAATTCTGAAAATAGGCTCATCATGCTTGATTCTCTATTCTCCTAAAGTTTAAATCATCACTGCACAATTACCTATGCCTTATTCCAAAACATATCACAAAAAATCATAAATCAAAGGAAATTCCATTCTAATAGTAATATGAAAACATTTACTTAAAGTCTTAAAGACAAGTCATAATTCAGGGATTTTCAAATAATACTCTAGTTAACCCCCCCACACACACTTAAGATGTACATTGTCCTCAATGTACAAAGATAAGTAATGACACTATATTAAGAAAATCATAAGATAGGGAGAGGAGTGAAACTTCCTGAATTTTGGATGGAGTCAATGAAAAGAAACGGTAAAGTTGGAGAGAGGTGAAGGTGGGGAGGATACTCCGGTGGTGGTGTGGCCGTTCATTAACAGCCCCTTGAACCTAAATTAAAGAAATCAAAATATTATAATATAAATTAAAGATGAGAAAGATAAAAGAAAAGAAATTAAAAATGAAAATAAAATAGAAAAGAAAAAAATAAATAGGCTTAAGGGTCCCACGGGCGTGTCGCACTCCCGTGTAGATTTCTCAGTTTCGACCACGACCGAATCGTACGGCCGTGGCATTTTATCGCAGCCCGTGTTTTGGGAACAATTTTGTCATGTTTCCACACGGCCACGGCCACGCCCATGTGTAAGGTCGTGTGGGTAGGGAAGCCTGCGCCTAAAAATTTGGTTAGTTTTTAGTTAGGTGCTAAAAATCGAAAATATGAAAATTAATGGGGTTAGTGCTCGGGTTGCCTCCCGAGAAGCGCTCGTTTAAAGTCTTGAGCTAGACTTACCTGTTATTTGCATAATGGTTGTTTGATGAGCATATTACAGGGCATGACATTAATACTTGCCCCTAAATCAGCCAAAGCATGGTTACTGATCGTTGTATTTCAGAGTTTTAAATTTATAAAAAGAATGATCGAACCTGGAAACTAACTCTGACAACGATTGAGGCAAGTGCACCTATCGAACAGTAGTATAGCTTAGGCAAGACCAGATTATCGAACCCAAAGGAACTAAAAGTACTAATACTAACTTTCTTTCTATTATTTAGCCTAAAATAAGTGAAGTTGTTTATTAATCTAAATTAACTAATTACTAAGCTAAAGACGCAAAGACAAAAAGAATGAATTGGGGAAATACTTGGGAAAAACCTCGGTTGATTAAGACGATACCCTTAGGAAGAATCCACCTAGACTTCACTTGTTATCTAACACCGAACTGCATTTATTTATTCACTTGACTTGATCCGTAGGACTCCTAATTTATATTAAACCTTCTCTCGAGACGAATAACGCCTAACCCTAGGTTGATTAATTGAAATCTCTTTCTAATTAAAACCCCTAGAATAGCGATAAATCGATCTATGGACTCCCATATTAGGTTTCACCCTAATCCGGCAAAATCTCGTCACCCTATCTCTAGGCGCGCGATCAACTCCGCTTAATTATGCTAGATCTACTCTTAAGCAGGGACTTTTGCTCCACCACCTAAGCACATTCAACTTGAATTAATATCCGTGAAATATCAACATAAGAATTAAGCACACATAATCAAGAACAAATCAAGTATTTATCATATAATTCAAAAAACAATAACAAGATTCATCTAGGTTTTATCCCCCTTCAGGTATCTGAAGGGTTTAGTTCATAATAATAAAGAAAAACATCTCAGAAGAAAAGATAAAACAAAACATAAGAAATCCCTAAAACTCCCTGAAGGAATTGAATGAGAGATCCTCCGTCTTGAGTAGAATTTCGGCTTCTGGAGATGGATCAACTGGCCATCCCTTGAGAGTTTCCCACAAATCTGACCTTTTCGGCTCGGCTCCTTGGCCTAGCTAACCGCCCTCTGTTAGGTTATACCTAGGGTCTTTATATAGGCTTTTGAAATAGGTTTATTTGCCCCTAAATATCCTTTTTGGAGTGAAATTACTCTCTTCCACGACAGGGGCACGGCCATGGCACACGCCCGTGTGAATCGTGGCCAGGCCGTGTTGGACTCTGTTAATGAGGCACGGCCGTGTAGATCGACTTCAGGCTGTGTTCTAGTATATTTGAGGAGGCACAGCCGTGTGGGATTTAGTCCAGGCCGTGTCAATTTCTTCTTTGGCCCATTTTGGTCCGTTTTGAGCCTGTTTCTCGTTCTTTTTATTCTTGGGTGCTTTCCTGAGTATAAGACATGAAAAGAAAGGATTAAGAGCACCTTTTTACATAAATCAAAGGATAAATCATCCAAAAGTATGCTAAATGTGAGATTAAAATATGTTACTATTTCGGTTTATCAAATACCCCCACACTTAAGCTTTTGCTTGTCCTCAAGCAAAATTCTCAACTTACAATTAAAACGAACTTTCTATAATTCATAATTCCTATCAACAATGTTTCATCATAATTCATAGATAATTTATACATGGATAATTCAATTCAAAAAGTCCTAAGGATTCAAACAATCTAAGTTATAGATTTGTAGCTCAAAAATATAGGCGTCTTCCCTTATCTAAATAATTACCTTTAATTCAAAACCAACAAGGATTGACATCCTCACAAAAGATTCACTCAAATCACTCAAAGTGTTTAAGGTTCAAAATTTAGGCACTCAAAAGTCGAACATGAAAAGTTAATCCCATAGGCTTGCCTGAAAATCAAGTCTTCACCACTGTAATATGAGATGATGCACAAATCAAAAGGTCTTTAATTAGGGTTGTAACGGGGCTAGGGTTAAGGTGTGGATAGAGGCTGAACTAGAAGGTTAGAATCGAGATTGAATTAATAAATTACCTAACTAGAAACAATAAACTGAATAATTACATAATGGATTGAAACTTTAAACTAATAATACGAGCTTCTTCTTCAATAAATAGACTTTAACTGTACAAGCTCGCCTTTCATCGTACTAATACTGAATATATATATATTTTTATATATATATATAATACATCTATTCATATGCTAAGATAAAATAATTAGGTAGCTTAATCAAATCAAATCTCGATGTAAGGGAAGTCGAAAAAGAATGGTGATAACAAATACAAAGGGTTTTGGGTTAATATTAGTGGTTATGTCAATAAAAAGGGTTGTTAGGATTAAAAGGGGTTCACTAGGGGTTAATTGTGAAGGTAGGCTTTTAATGGAGTTAGTGGGTTAAAACCTAGGTGCCTTAATCATCTCTGTATACCAAATCATAGGTGTGGTCTCGATATGTATAAACGAGACAAGTTCTAGAATAACAAATCAATGTTGACATACTCATAATCAATAAAGTGAGCATGACAAAGAATATATGCTCTATAAGGCTCAAAAACTCACAAAAATTATGGGTATTTTTGATATCAACCTCGTAAATTTCAAACTTCAAAGTAATATTTAAATTCAGTTCAACAACCTAGCAAATTTTAATTGAAAAAAAATGGACTTATCATGCTTGATTCTTTAGTATCTTAAAATTTAATTATCAATGCACAATTATCAATGACTTAATCCAAAACATATCAATAAAAATCATAAATCATTAGAAATTTCTTCTTAATTAGTAATATGAGGAAATTACTTAAAAACAAGACTAAATTCAGGATTTTGAGAATAATGAAAAAAAGTTAGGCACGTCTAAGATTCACCCCCCCACACTTAAGATGTACATTACCCTCAATGTACAAAGATAGATAATAGCATGATAATAAGAAAATCATAAGATATGGGGAGAAGTGAAACTTCCTAAATTATGGATGGATTCCTTGAGTTGGCAGAGGTCGTGGTGAAGGATAAGTTGGAGGGGTCAGTCTGGATGACGATCCTGCGCTAGATAAAGAAATTGGGTAGCTCATACAGGATTAGCCAGGGATTCTTAAGACAAATAATTAAAACTATACTAATAAAATTAAAGAAAAGCATGCTAAAGTGAAATAAATTGAAAATTAAAATAAAATTAAAAGAAAAATTAATGGACCGTAGTGTCCTTATTGTTGGATGGTTCGCGAGGTGGGTGTAACCTCTAAGGCTGTGGTGAGGTGGTAGTGGCGGTCGTGGTGTGATTCCCAAGCAGCCTTTAGAACCTGACACTAAGAAACTAAATTGAAGTAAACTAATTTAAGCAGAAGAGAAGTAAAGATAAAGAAATTGAAACAAAAGAGAAAAACGAAATAAAAACTAGATAGCCTCAAATATCCTTGGCTTGTCGTATGAATGAAGTGGCCGGCATGAACTTATGTAGATTGGTCTCCTTCAGGGAGACTATGCTTGATTGCTTCCGCTTCTTTGGCATTTGATATAGCTCAAGGGTTTTGGGGATGTATTGGAGAAGGGAAGTAGGGAGAAATGAAAAGTTGAAAGTTAATAGGAGAAGAGAGAAGGGAGGGGGGTTTAAATAGATTTTCAAACCTGGTACAACCCCACGCCCGTGCGCCTTAGGCGTGTCGATTCACACGGCCGCCTCGCACGGCCGTGTGTTTAGGTGTGTTGGTTCACCCACGCCTGTTTTACAGATTCCCACGCCCGTTGGTGATAAGTCAGTGTCGTCCACGACCGTGCGATACTCGTGGGGCGGTGGTTGGAGTCCGTGACTTGAAGATTTGATTCTCTCTGAATCGTACCACCTCTGCCATGTCAGTACGGCGATCCGAGGCATCCACACGGCCGTGTTCTAGGCCCTACACTTTTGGTTAGTTTAAAGCTAGATACTATAAAGAAAGGATAAATTAGAATAAATAAGAAAAAATAAAAATGTAAAAGTTAATGGGGTTAGTGCTCGGGTTGCCTCCCGAGAAGTGCTCGTTTATAGTCTTAAGCTAGACTTTCCTCTCGTTTGCATCATCCGGGTGGTTTGAGGAGTTGGAAGTCCTTCCTCATGCTATCAGTTTTATCCTCGTGAAAAAGTTTAAGTCGAGATGCGTTTATAGTAAAAGTACCAAAAATAGGATTACTTACCTCGACTGTTTCGTATGGGAAAACACTGGTTACCCTAAAAGGTATTTCTTTGTTTGTGTTAGGGTCCGGAGGAGATATTTGAGGATCTGCCTTATCTAACAGTACCTGGTCTCCTATTTTGAAATGGTTTGTTGTTCCTATGAGCTCTTCTGGGGGCTCCTTCGGTTTTACCTTGTATGGTTCCGGTTCTTCGTCGTGTATCCCTAATTTTTCCTTGAAGTGTGTCTTCCACTCGTCTAGATCATCGATCTGAATCCTTCGATCTTCATGAACTACTTCCTTGTTGGCATGGGGTTTAGGATCGGGTTCGATTGTATTCTTTTGTGGTGCTTCACGAAAATAAGGGTTAACCGAATGGTTATTAGTAGAATTTACGTTCTCACCTTGATTACTCGATGTTCTAGCTGAGTCGAGAGCCTTGAGGGTGACCGTCTCATTACCTACACTAAGTATGAGTTCTCCTGCATCAACATCAATTTTAGTCCTGAAAGTTGCTAAAAAGGGTCTTCCTAAAATTAAGGGAATCAAATTATCCTCATCCATGTCTAAAACAACAAAATCTACTGGGAAAACGAATTTGTCAATTTTTACAAGAACATCTTCGATAATACCCCTAGGATTCTAACAGTTTTTATCAGCTAATTGAATGCTCATCCTAGTTTGTTTGGGTTTCCCTAGACCTAATTGTTTAAACAATTTATAAGGCATGACATTTATACTTGCCCCTAAATCAGCTAACGCATTATCAACAGTTAGTCTACCAATTAAACATGGAATTGTAAAACTCCCTGGATCTTTTAGCTTTTGTGGTATTCTATTCTGTAACATTGCTGAGCATACTACGTTTAATTCCACATGTGGATCCTCGTCTAACTTGCGTTTGTTCGTCAAGAGATGTTTTAAAAATTTCCTCGAATCTGGCATCTGTGAAAGAGCTTCAAGTAGCGGTAAGTTAATATGTAATTTCTTTAAAAGTTTAAGAAACTTACCAAACTGTTCCTCTGTGTCGTCTCTCGTTAACGCTTCGGGATATGGTATGCGAGGTTGATACTCCTTGACTACCGGTTTTGGCTTGTCTTGTGTTTCCTCAAATTTACCTTTTTTTACCTCGTTTCCTTGTATTGGACTGGGTTCGTCTAATCCTTCACTTTCTTGAGCTGTTATGGCTTGGATTTGCTCCTTTGGATTAATCTCAATGTTGCTTGGTAGACGCCCTTGCGATCGTTCAGACATCAGTTTCGCGAGTTGTCCAACTAACTTGGAAACTTCCTCAACTGACTTAGTGACTTCCCTAACTTGGCTCTCGATCCCTTTGATCGATTCTTGTTGGGTCTTAAGGGTGGTTTCAGTGTCTTGGAGACGGTTTTCTGTGGAAGCCATGAATCTTGTCAGCATCTCTTCAAGGTTCGGCTTCTTCTCCTGTAGATAGGGTTGATTTTGGAAATTTTGAGGAGGTTGTTGTCTTTGATTTCCTTGATTTCCTTGACCTCCCCACGAAAAATTTGGGTGGTTCCTCCAACCTGGGTTATAATTATTACTATAAGGATTATTAGATCTGAAATTGTTACCTATATAGTTCATCTGTTCGCTCTCTGTTCCCGGTTGGTAGTGTGGGTACTCAGGATTCGCCACGGTTCCACTTACGTCGCACTGCATTACTGGATGTACTTGCGAAGAACACAAACTATCAAGCTTTTTATTCATCATCTCTACTTGTGTTGATAGCATGGTTCTTGCATCTATGTTGAAAACTCCGGCTGATTTTGTTGGTTTGGTCCTTGTAACTTTGCCACTCGATAGTTATTCGATGACATCTCTTCAATAAACTCGTAGGTTTCGCTTCAGAGTTTTATTGTTCGAGGTTCCACCGCGGTGAATCAATTAGTTGCCTCGTCGAGGTTTACACAGATTATAGAAAGTTTGGACTTGGAGCCACAAGGGTAAACCATGGTGCGGACACCTTCTCAAGAGATCCTTATATCTCTCCCATGCGTCATATAATGTCTCTAAATCCATCTGTACAAAGAAGAGATATCATTCCGTAATTTGGCCATTTTGGCCAGTGGGAAATATTTTAATAAAAATTTTCGGTCATTTGATCCCATGTAGTGATTGACCCTCGTGTAACGAAGTTTAACCATCGTTTGGCTTTATTTCTTAATGAAAAGGGAAATAACCAAGACGTATGGCATCATCGAAACGCCATTTATTTTGAAGGTATCACGAACTCTAAAAAAATTAGCTATATGAGTATTTGGGTCTTCGTCCCAGTAAACCATCAAATTGAACAAATTGTTGAATCATTTGTATAGTGTTAGGCTTTAATTCAAAACTATTAGCGGCTATAGCAGGCCTAACAATACTTGATTCTGCTCCTGTTAAATGAGGTTTAGCATAATCATACATAGTACGCGGATATTCTCTCCCACATCTTATGGTTGAGGACTATTTTCTTCCATCCCTTCAGTAGGATTGAATCTGTCTTCTCGCTCTTCTTCTGTGTAATTTAGGGCTCTCCTAATTTCTCTGCGATTCCTGCAAACGGTAGCGTCAATATCACTGTCGTATACTAGTGGTCCTCTCGAGTTCCTTCTAGTCATAAACTAGAGGTACCTGATAGGAAAAGAAAGAAAGAAAATTTAGCAAAGTTAAAATTTAAACTTAAAAAAATAAAAGTAAATTGCAGAAAATAAAAAAAATAATGGCTAAAGTAATAAAAATTGAGCTTTCTTAATATTTTAGTTCCCCGGCAACGGCGCCAAAAACTTAATCGTTGTATTTCAGAGTTTTAAATTTATAAAAAGAATGATTGAACCTGGAAACTAACTCTGACAACGATTGAGGCAAGTGCACCTATCGAACAGTAGTATAGCTTAGGCAAGACCGGATTATCGAACCCAAAGGAACTAAAAGTACTAATACTAACTTTCTTTCTATTATTTAGCCTAAAATAAGTGAAGTTGTTTATTAATCTAAATTAACTAATTACTAAGCTAAAGACGCAAAGACAAAAAGAATGAATTGGGGATATACTTGGGAAAAACTCAGTTGATTAAGATGATACCCCTAGGAAGAATCCACCTAGACTTCACTTGTTATCTAACACTGAACCAGACGATTTATTCACTTGACTTGATCCGTATGACTCCCTAATTTATATTAAACCCTCTCTTGAGGCGAATAACGTCTAACCCTAGGTTGATTAATTGAAATCTCTTTCTAATTAAAACCCCTAGAATAGCAGTAAATCGATCTATGGACTCCCATATTAGGTTTCACCCTAATACGGAAAAATCTCGTCACCCTATCTCTAGGCGCGCGATCAACTCCGCTTAATTATGCTAGATCTACTCTTAAGCAGGGACTTTTGCTCCACCACCTAAGCACATTCAACTTGAATTAATATCCGCGAAATATCAACACAAGAATTAAGCATACATAATCAATAACAAATCAAGTATTTATCATATAGTTCAGAAAACAATAACAAGATTCATCTAGGTTTTATCTCCCTTCAGGTATCTGAAGGGTTTAGTTCATAATAATAAAGAAAAACATCTCAGAAGAAAAGATAAAACAAAACATAAGAAATCCCTAAAACTCCCTGAAGGAATTGAAGGAGAGATCCTCCATCTTGAGTAGAATTCCGGCTTCTGGAGATGGATCAACTGGCTATCCCTTGAGAGTTTCCCACAAATCTGACCTTTTGGCTCGGCTCCTTGGCCTAGCTAACTGCCCTTGTTAGGTTATACCTAGGGTCTTTATATAGGCTTTTGAAATAGGTTTCTTTGCCCCTAAGTATCCTTTTCCGAGTGAAATTACTCTCCTCCACGGCAGGGGCACGGCCATGGCACACGCCCGTGTTAATCGTGGCCAGGCCGTGTTGGACTCTGTTAATGAGGCACGGCCGTGTAGATCAACTTCAGGCCGTGTTCTAGTATATTTGAGGAGGCACGGCCGTGTGGGATTTTGTCCAGGCCGTGTCGATTTCTTCTTTGGCCCATTTTGGTCCTTTTTGAGCCCGTTTCTCGTTCTTTTTATTCTTGGGTGCTTTCCTGAGTATAAGACATGAAAATAAAGGATTAAGAGCACCTTTTTACATAAATCAAGGGATAAATCATCCAAAAGTATGCTAAATGTGGGATTAAAATATGTTACTATTTCGGTTTATCAGTTAACATTTAAACTACCAATTAAACAAAGAATAGTAAAACTCCCTAGATCTTTCAATTTTGTTGGTAGCTTATTTTGGAGAATAGCTGAGCATTCCTCGTTAAGTTCCACTGTTGATAGCTCTTCAAACATCTTTTTATTTGTTAAAAGATCTTTTAAGAATTTTGCGTACGTAGGCATCTGCGAAATAGCTTCAACAAAAGGTACGTTAATATGTAATTGTTTAAAGAGTTTGAGAAACTTACCGAATTGTACGTCCATGCGGTCTTTCTTCAAATTTACTGGATATGGGATCGGTGGGTTATACTCTTTAGGTTCCGGTATTACATTCTTGTTTACTTCCTCACCTTTTTCCTTATTAATTTCTCGTGGCATCTTCTTTTCAGCTTCAACCAACCCCTTTCCACTCCTTAGTATAACTGCCTTCACATGTTCTTTTGGGTTGGTGTTACTATGTAAGTTACCTGGTTGTCTTTTAGAAACTATCTTGACTAATTGTCCAATTTGATTCTCAATCCTTTGAATCGATTCTTGTTGAGTTTTCAACACCGTTTCGGTATTCTGGGAATGAGTCTCTGACACCGAGATGAATTTTTCCAATATCTCCTCAAGGTTTGGTTACTTTTCCTGTCGGTAAGGTGGTTGCTGAAATTCTGGAGGGGGTGGTGGTCTTTGATTTCCTGGATTTCCTTCACCTCCCCATGAGAAATTGGGATGATTCCTCCAACCTGCATTGTAAATGTTACTATAAGGATTATTTTGAGGTCAATGATTATTACCCATATAGTGAACTTGTTCGTTTTCAGCGCTCAGGTTGTAAAGTGGATATTCTGTATTGCTCATCCCTCCTAGATTTGAGTCACATTGCATTATTGAGTGTACCTGCGTAGAACCATACAAACCATCAATTTTTTTTATTTAAAAGCTCTACCTGGTTAGATAACATGGTGACCGCGTCTAGGTTGAAAACACCGACTGCTTTATTAGGCTTTGTCCTCATGACTTGCCACTGATAATTATTCAGTGACATCTCTTCGGTTTGAGCGGTATGTTCTATTTCACTGTCAAAAATCAAGGGTCCTGATGGGTTTCTTCTAGTCATAAACTAGAGATACCTATCAGAAACAAATAAGAGAAAAATTAGCAAAGTTAAAAATAAAAATATATAAATGGCTAAAGAAATAAAAATTTAGTTTTCCTAATATCTTAGTCACCGGCAACGGCACCAAAAACTTGATCATGTCCAAACTAACTATGACAACGAATAAGGCAAGCACACCTATCGTTCGGTAGTATAGCTATGGCAAGACCGGAAATATCGTATCCTCAAGGACCAAGAGTACTAGTAGTTACTATCTTTTTATTATCTAGCCTAAGTATTAAGGGAATCGATGTTTAATTAACTAATTACTAAACTAAGGATGCTAAGACACAGAGAGTGAATTGGGAAAATACCTTTGGGAAAACCAGTTGATTAAGACAATACCCGAGGAAGAATCCACCAAGACTTCACTTGTTACTTAACTCAGAACCAGATGATTTATTCACTTGACTTGATCCGTAGGATTCCCTAATTTATATTATTATCCCTTTCGAGACTAATAACATCTAACTCTAGGTTGATTAATTGAAATCTCTTTCTAATTAAAACCCCCAGTGTTGCATTAACTCGATCTATGGACTCCCATATTAGGTTTGACCCTAATCCGGCAGATTTTTGTCATCCTATCTCTAGGGTTGCGATCAACTCCGCTTAACTATGCTAGATCTACTCTTAAACAGGGACTTTTGCTCCACTGCCAAAGCACATCAATACTTGAATCAATATCCTGAAATATTAAAGCAAGAATTAAGAACACATAATTAAGAACAAATCAAGTATTTATCATACAGTTCAGAAAACAATAACAAGATCCGTCTTAGGTTTCATCCCCCTCAGGTATTTGAGGGGTTTAGTTTATGTTTAATAAATAATACATCTCAGAAGAAAGTAAATAACAAAACATAAGAAAAACCCTAAACCCCCCTGAAGGAAATTGAAGGGAAGATCTTCCATCTTGAGTGTGATTTCGGCTTCTAGGATGAATCAACTGGCTGTCTTCAAGTAATTTCCTGTGTTCAGCCCTCTCTGGCGTCGCCCCCCTTTTAGGTCGCTCTCTAGGGTGTTTATATAGGCTTTCGGAATTCCCTTCTTGGCCCACAAGTACCCTAATCCGAATGGAATTAAAACAGGTCAAGGCAGGGGCACGCCCGTGTGGAACGCCCGCGTGAATCGAGCCCAGGCCGTGTTCAGGCCTGCTAAGGTGGCACGGCCATGTGGTGAACTCCAGGCCATGTGAATTTCTCACTTTGGCCCATTTTCTCCGTTTTCGGCCCGTTTCTCATTCTTTTCATCCTCCGGTGCTCTCCTAAGTATAAAACATGAAATTAAAGGATTAGGAGCATCAAATTCCACAATTCAAGGGATTAAATCATCCAAAAGTATGCTAAATGTGGGATTAAAATATGTATGTATTACGGTTTATCAGTGAATATGTTCCACAAACTAGTGGTTGTCAATTACATGCTTGATTCTTTCGTAGTAGGGCCTAGATCGGACCTTGCTCCTCACTTCGATTTTCATTCCTTTTAGAAGTTAGTGGAAAACTAATAATACTCACCACCCGATGAATATTATTGCACTAGATGGAAGGGATAAGATAAGGACTCATTGAGTCGAATAGTGAAACTTTTAACACCTACGTAAACTTAGGCCTAGCACTTGGCATTCTATAATTGGCATCCTCATCGAGGAACGAGCTAAGTGTGATGAACTAGATCCATTGCCTAATTAATATAATGTTGAGTTAGTAGGTAGGTTCATCGGGTTTGGAAAATTCGATCAATTTAGCAAGTCTGACAGATGGGTTAGGCTAAACGAGTTCAACAGCTTGGGAACATGCTCACTAATGTAACCATCAATGGCTCATTGGAACATCTAGTTGCATAATGTTAGGATATTATCTTTTCTCATTTAAAGGTGATTAACCATTGCACCTAAACCACTCAACATATATTAATATCGTAGGATTTTATTATACAAAAGGAAAATATATAATTTACAAAAGGATGATCAAGAAAGATTTCTTTGATTTCTTGAGCAAAAGAAAACCAAATTTGATCTTTTTCCCGATCCGATGCCCTGTTTAGGCTACAACAATTCCTATTTATAATACAAATTCTAAACTCTAATTCATTTACAATTGAAATCCGAATAGTATCCTGATAAGGATAACTTAAATGGTGGCTTTATGATTTTTTCCACGTAGCCTCCTTGATTTGATGGTTGCTTCCATAGTCTTCTATCTTTATCAAAATTGTTGTGGTTGTTTCCACGTTTCTTATGCATTAATGGTTACTTCCATCATGCTTGCATCATCTTTGTCTTATTCATTTATGGACGGTGATTTCCTTCTTTTCAAGTCACCTCCAAAATTGAATGCTCCCTTTTTGGATGTCATTCTTCTACGTGTTGTGTTTTGTCTTTATCCTTCTTGGATATTTTTGAGATTCATCTCCTCGATTTCATCGAGATGCAATGACTCAGGTGAAGGAACTGGTGTATTCCAGCTTTCCCACGTGTCTTTGATCTCCGTTGTTAGCGGATAATCATCAATCTCCATATTAGCTATCTTTTTTTAATAACTGAATAGATTCTTCATCTTTTTCTTCCTGGATTTTTCCAGTGTCATATGCTAATATTCTTCTTCCATCGGTCCAGAGCAAATAGGTATTTAGTTGAAGTAAAAACTGGGCCTTGGTCATTAAATCAATTCCGGTTTGGATTTGATAATGAGAAAAATTATTATAACACTTGTCAATGGCTTTTGCCAAGTGTTGTTGATCTTCATCTACTGCTGAGAGGGCTTTTCCCCACAACATAGTATGAATAATCCAAATTTGGTATGGCTGAAATTTTTTCTTTTTCAGCAATACCAATAAAACTATTTATTTCTATATGAAAATAATAGATAAAATCGTCTATATTAGTAAAATTTATTAATTTAGATTTTACTATAGCAGGAAAATCTTTTAATAAATGAAAAGAAAGATTTTGGACTGTTATTTCTTTAACAAATCCACATTCAATACTGGTTATATCAAATGGTTCATGATCAAGTCTAAACTTGATAGTAGGAAATTGTTCTCCTATTTCATTGGCAAAAACATAAGCTTGAAAAAAGTATTTTGAAAATGTTTCTTTAAATAAAGCTTGCTGGTTGCAAATGGCTTTATTTATTTTTGAAAAAATATTTGGTGGCAGAATTTGTCTACATTTATTATATAGACATATTCTAAATATCTTATTAATAATAGGACTGTTTGCCCCTTTATTAATAAAATATTGGAATATATCAAGAATATTGTTTATCTCTTTAATATCCATATATTCGATTAGGATTTCATCCCAATCTCTCAGGTAAAATGATTTAAGTAATAAATCATGAGATTCATTTTTTTAGTTGTTTTTTCAACTAAGAAATGTGAAAATTGTGTAAGAGCTCTTCTAAAGTTTGCTCTTTGTTCGAAATATGGGTTTTCCATATTTTGTTTATAAAATTATAATATTCTAGAGGTAATCCTGGATTATAAAAATCTTTAATTTCGTGAATTTGTTGTTGTTTCAACAAATCTTACATTTCTTTTATAATTTCAAAGATAATCGGTTTGTGATGCCGAATTTGGATCTTGAGACCAATTAGAATATCTCACCGGTTTGGTGATTGTGTTCCAAATGGTTGTTTTACCATTGGATATGGTACATAATATCCCTGATTAGGATAAAATGGTACTTGAGCAGGTATAGTAATAAATCCTTATTTAGGACTTATCGATTTCCCTTTGTTGGGTTTTTTATGGACAGTTGTCCATTCTCCAACTTTTTCTAGAGGTTTTTTACCTCTATCCATAAGGCCTGCTAAAATCAGCAATCATTAGTACAAATAAATTTAGGATTTTCTACTAATGGTATTTCTATAGAAGTTTTTTCTATAGATATCATAACTGATTTTTTATTAATAGAAAATGGTAAATATTGATTTATAAAATTATTTCTCAATAAAATATCACCATACATATTAGGAAAACATAATATTTTGGAATTATAAATCTAACATTATTTATGTAGATTGGTATATTTTTTGCTTTATAATAAATATTAGTTTTATTACCATTTATTCCATTAATTTTTATTGTCTTTTTTACAGGTTTCCAATATTTTTCTGGAATAGCATTCTTTTTACAACTACTGGTTGTAGCTCCTATATCTAATAAAGCATGTAAAGAATATGTTTTATATTCATTATGCAATGTAATTTGAATATATTTATTGTTAATAATATCTTCTATTGAAAATTGTATATCTTCTATTCTAGTGTTTCTAGAATTTCTACTAGGTGTAGTAGGAAAAATAGGAATATGAACTGCTTTCATACCTATTGGTGTCGTAAGTACTTATATTATCCTCCTCTTCTTCCAGTTTGAGAATTAGAGGGTAAAACTAAATTATCATCTGTATTAGTAATCATATTATTTTTAAAATATAACTTATCACCAGATGACATATATTCTATAGTACTTACTGGTTTATAAGTACTTGCATTATTAACCTTTTCTATCATCCAGTCTTTTGGGATTGATAAATCTTTTAAATGTAATAATTTTGGTTGAATTTCTGTAGTAAGCTTATTAGGCTCAAAAAACTCAATTATTTTATTATTTATTTCTTTTATTTCTACTTCTGCTGTATTAGTATATTCATTAATAGAAGTCCAGGTTATTGCTAAATCTTCTGCTAAATCACTAATATCAGAATTTTTTGTCTGAATTCTAAGACATAGACACTCTTCTATTAGAGGGTCTGTTATGGATATAAAGTAATTTGGTTTAACTTTAAATCATATAACTCCTGTATGTAAATTAGATTGAATTCCTCCAATAAGTGCTTTTATTGGATTCTGAAATCTTTTATCTAATAATATTGCTATAATAGGAATATCATGACATTTTCTAAATAAAGCTCTAATTGTTATCATAATTATTCCTAAATGTATATATCTACCCTGAGGATATTTTTTCCTAATTCTTTTTATTTTATCTTTAGTAAATAAAGGGATTTCTGTTAATCCACCTTTAGTATCTTTAGCGACTGTGTTACCGCTAATTTTTTCTATGTGTCTTTGTGACCATATTTTAAACTTAGATATTTTATAAATTTCTTCTCTAGAAATATGATTTTTAGTAATTTTATCTATTATTTCATCAGAAAAGTCTGTTTCTTCTCCGATTAAATTTCCTAATTTAATATCCTATTGTTCAGATTTTGAAATTTCTTCTAATTGATTATTAGAACTAGTTCCTAACATAAAAATATATTCTTCTTCAGAATCAGTATCAGAATCTGTTTCTGATATTAATTCATATAATATTTCAGTAGGATTGATTTCCTCACTTAAACATACTTCTAAATCTTGTTCTTCAAGATTTTTAATCATTTTTCTAGCATTTTTTCCTTTATTAGGACAATTTGTTGCTATGTGACCTTCTTCATCGCATATAAAACATTTACAAATTTGATTTTTAGGTTTATTAGAAGTTTTTCTCCTAACAAATTTTTTCTTTTTATTAGTATAATTTTTATTTCCTGGTTTCCATCTAGCTAATTTATATTTTTTTTGTGTTTTTTATAGGTTTTAGGACGTATAGAGTTACATCCAAACTCCCATTCATTTTCTAACATCTTTGTACAATATTTATGACTTAATTTATTTTTGACTTGTTTAGCCGCCTTACTTTGTAAACAATGTAAAATTATTCTTTCTTTAGCAAAATTAATTCTATTACCTATAGAGTCTATATTTGCTATATCTATTCCTGAATTTTTACTATGTTTTTGTATATAAGAAACATATTTATTAATACAAATCTCATCCCAAGGTGGTGGTAATTTATGAAAATATTGGTTTTTCCAAAATTCTGTACTATCATTTTTTAATTTTTGATATTCATGAAGAAATTTTTTAGAAAATTCTTCTAAATATCTTATATCACATAATTTTAATTTTGACAAGATATAACTGGATTGGCTATCTTGATTTATTTTATTAGAATAATCACAAAATTCTGTTTTTAGAATTTGAGTTAATCCTTTTAGTAAATCCTTAGGGGTTCCTATTTGATTAATAAGTTGACCCTTTTGTTCATTTCCTTTCTCAGATTCTTCCCATCGTCTGAGAAATTGTAGACCATCTCCTTGAAATGTTCCTACAAAATAATTTAAAAACTTTTTTTTGACCAAATAATACTGTTGTTGTTTACAACAATAGTCATAGATTATGCCCAATCGTCTATAGTTTTTTCATAGTCTGATAAAGGAATATTAGTTAAATCTAAATATATTCCTCCTTGAGCAACACTTCTTTTATTTAAATCGTCTACCCTATATGGTATAGGTATAGGTTGACTAGTTTCTCCTGGGTTTTCAGATTTTATTTCATTGGTAGCTATATTTTCGATTTTATTATCGAATATTCTAGTTGTGTTTTCAACTTTTTCATAATTTTTATTAATAGATCTCAGATAATCATCTGTTTGAAGATCTGAATCTATTTTTCTTTTACCATAAGGATCTTGTTTATCAATTTCCCTAGGTTTTGGTATTTCATAATCATATGGATCTGTTGTTCAAAGATCCATGGGTTCAGAATTTCTATATTTTCATCCTCTTACATTGAAGTGTTTTCTTCATCAGAATTATGACTAGTGACATTTATATCTACATTAGAATTATTAGAACTACTACTACTTTCTGTAGTATCATATGTAACATATAGTGATAATTATATTTTGTAAATAGATCTTTATGTTTTCCATAAAGTTCTTGTATTAATTTTAAATATTCTACTCTTTCATTCTTATCTTTTGTTTTAGAAATTTAATTTTTCCAATGTTCTGTAAGTGTTTTATAGGATTGGAAATCATATTTTTCTTGTTTTTTTAACATTTTCTCTTTTTTGTTTTTTTTATAATAAGTAGAAGATTCATCTGTGGAATCATCTTCATCTGATAAAGTTAATATAACATTACTATTACCATAATATAAAGGTCCTAAATCTAAATCTGATTCTATATTTTTATTAGTAATAACGTGATCTTTATTATTAACATCTGATAAAAGTTCTTTAGACTTGTTGTTCAAATCTAAATCTGTTATCTCTCCTATATTATCTACTTTTTTTTCTATTTTACTGACTTTATTATATAACTTATTAAAATATATAGATGTCATATCTATTAAACTATTGATACCTTTACTAAGAGCCGAAACATTATTATCATTCTTAGAGTCAATATGCATAGTATGATTACAAGTTTTATCTTTGTATAAACAATCCATTTGTCTCATGTTTTTTATCTCTGGTACCTAAAACCGTCTGTGTCTTAAACGTCTTCACTCAACGCCTATAACGTCCCACTCGGACTAAAACGGCAATAAGAAAACAGAATCACAGATATATGGATTTTAAGATAAACAACAATAAAATAAACAGAATTAAAGATAAAAGATAAAAACTTATAATAATTACTACGATATTAAAACTCTAGAAATTGTTACTCTGAGACTCCTCTGATACCAATTACAGGGGGAAGGGAGGGTGTATATCCTCCCTATAATTATTTGTATGATGAACTCACTATCAGTGACATGCTCACCATGCCTATCCAAAGCAGAACATATTTTTCGTGAGTCTTAGGTCAAAGCTTGTCCTGACACCCTCTCAAATCAATCATACGGAGCCAATTGAGGTTCTCCCTCTCCTTTGAAAATTCTTGAACCCAGCCGAACTTTCATGTCATCAATTAAAGTGCTACCCCCTTGATAATGTGGAAGCATATTAGCGGCACACATGCCCTCCTCATATTAGTGCACTCGTAAACTTATGTTGGTACTACATTAACAATATTATTATTTCAAGACGATGTCTACACATACTACGAACAATTATAATAGAAAAATATTTTCATTTACAATAATAATTATATTAATTAAATAAGAAAATACTAGTAAATTATATTTTCGGATGTACATAGATTGATTTCCTGTTGAATCAAGTAAGGTTCTTGTAATAATTGGTATGATTCAAGGTACCCCAAATCTATTCAAATATTAAATGTAAGGGACATTATAAATATTTACAATTTAAGTGCTTTAATATCTTAAATATGATTTTAGTTTTACCCTTTCACCAATGGGAGACTATATGATTGGGAAGAGATAGACATTAAAAACAACATCCACACCCGAGTTTGAAACACTAGACAATAGTCATATATTTCTTCGAGCTCTATTTGTGAGGCCCTATAAAATGCCAATAGAGAAAAACCAAAACTATAGACCTAATTGAATATCCTGACTAAATGAAGTTTGTCAGTAGATGGAGTTACATCCCATGCATAGAATAGCTAGACTTGCTAGACATCAACATTTCTTTGATCATGTAGAGTATGTAAGCTCTAACATGTTGACCCAGATCTTCAGCATTTCCATTAGTAGCCAATGACTCCTCGATTAGTTTTCTCAACCAAGTCAACTTCATTTGACACCCTTCAACATCTTTCTCATTATCAAGAATTCTACCAACGATGTGATAAAACTGGCCACAGATCAAAAGTAGATTTCCGTTACCGCTTTTTATTCGACTAGAAGGCCCATAAGTATAACTACATTTTGTAGCATTATAATCGCTTTGTTGTAAGGAAAATAAAAAGTATGCATCTTTGGCCTCCCTCTTTCAACTAAGGTAATAAGCAATTGTAGTTGGCATTTGAGATGACACATATAAATTAGTTGTCTTTACGCATTCTGTAATTCGATTGTGTTATGGGGGACTTTGAAACTCATTATGTTGAGCCCAAACAATTTGATATTTATTCTATTAATAAATTGTGAAAGGAACTAATATTTACTTTTTAACAATATAATACTAAATTTTAATAATAATAAAAATATCATGTTTATATAACATGTCAAGTTATCTTGTAGCCTCAATAGTGCCATTTTACTGTCGATAGAATTTTGGGTCTAGTGCTTAGTAATAAGGTAGAAGAGTTTGAGGTTTAGGATATTTAAGGGAGGAGAGAAATTAGGATTAGGTTTTAGTGTAAAAGTAAAAGAAGAGGAGGGGGTTTTGTAGAATGTGTAGGTTTAAACTACTAAAGTTAATTCTATGTATATAATTCCTTTTAATTAAATTCAAGTGGTTAGGCTTATAAATTATCAAATACCGAATTAATATTTTTGTCTGACCTTGAAACCTACGGATGTTAAAGCCAGCCAAGTGTACCTTAGAGACATATATTTCGTGTGAGAATTAAAAATATAAAGATCTCCGCATCCAAACCCATAAGAAAACATATTTAGATAAATAATCTCAAAACCGCATCATTTGGGGAAAAAATCACAATATTTATATAAAATTTCAAAGATAAACTATAAATAATTGATACATGTGTAAAGACAAGGAAAAAGATAGAAAAGTGAATGCGTTGGATGATAAATTGGCAAAGCCATAACTTTATATTGTATTTCTCTTTAGAGACTGCCAATTAATCCAGCTATTACCCACCGTAAAAGAATAATATGCGAAAGAGGGATTTGACATGGCAGATTAAGACCGGGTAAGTCTTACTAATACAAAATATATTTTTAAAAAACATCTAAGGAAATTCTTTGGCATTGACAAATCTTTACTTAAAAGAAAACTTGAGAAAAATCTTTGGTATTAACAAATCTAGATTCGATGAGTGAGATATCCTACCTAACCCACTAATCTAATTTATGATATTTAATTAACTAATTGCAAGTAAAATATTGCTGAAATTCAAGGACACCTACCAAAAAGTAGAACATGGTTTGTAGACCACATTAGCCAGGATCTAAAGCAAATTCGGGGTTGACAAAACAGCAGAACCACTACCCCGTGGAGAATCACCTAGAAACAATGACCAGCAGCCAATAATTGTTTACCTTTTCAAAGCATTGAAATTATTGTTTATTAGGTACTAAATCTATTTATAGATTCAGAGAAGATGAAACGAACAAGAAGACCTAATCATAGGGAATTTTAGACGTAAAAGCTCGGGAAATAATAATAAAAATAATCTGTTCGTTTTCTGAGGAAAAGTTGGTAAGGAACTAGAAAATTAAATAATTTGTTTCGAACCAATTTTTGTTTCATAAATATGCCTATCCAACGTGTAAGAAAAGCCAAGTTTGTTTGATCAAAAGAACTGGATAATTGCATTATTATATAATGCTGTACAACACATCAAATATACAACACATAGTTGTGTTTACAACAGCTCAAGACAGTGTAGAAAACAAAGAAATCTGGCCTGCTAACTGATCACAGCCGGCCACGACATGCAGGAAAAAAAATCCACTCCAATAAAATAGCAACTGCAGATATTACATTTGCGCTGGCAGTAATTCTGTAACAAAGTTTATATTGGAAAAGTTAGTTTACGATTGAAGAGAGCTGGTAAGAACAATGCGTACAATTATACAGCATAAGGAAAAAATGAAAAAAATATATACCAACATGAGATGAATTTATATACATATAACAGGACAATGGTAGCCATGGTGTGTCACCTACCTGTCAAATCAAAGTTTATTTGAAGTGCACAATTATAGAATGATATTCACTCCAAATTATTGAACTACACTTGTCTAAGCTCATGATTCCACACTAAATAAAACAATCAAGGCTTTTTAAATCTGCCATTGAAGAAGATAAAGATTTAGGGGATGCCAAAATGACGAGAGAACAGGGCAAAAATTATACATTTTCAACTACTTGAGAGATGTGACCCACCTGTTTACGTTAAGAAGAATAATTCAATCATCATATGAGCTGAGAGCGGCGACAACTGATCCCGTCGTTGCAAAAGTTGAGGTTACATCGGGAAAATCTTTCCACGATGACGAAATCTTTAGGGATGGATACAGCCAACTCTTAACGGAATCCGTGAAGGAGTTAGGATCGAAGTTGAGAATGGCTTCCCAATCAACCTGCACACCTTTCGGAATGTTTCCCGTGAACTCCATATTAGCAGCTAGAAACAATCCAATCAAAACAACAAAGCCAACCACTGCAGTGCCCCTTGTGAGTGGCATAAAATTGTACCTGAAAAGCAATCAAGTATTATTTGCACTGAAAATCTTGAATTCGTTCAAACATGTGCAGTCTGATACCACGTCATACCAGTAATATGTCATTCTTAAAATAGCTTCTCTCACACTTTCGAGGGCATTGAAATCAGTGGACCCATAAGTTTCTCCGCAATAAGCATTGCAAATGGCCTGCAAATCCATAAGTTAGTAAATTCAAATGTCACAATCAATCAGAAAACAGAAGATAGAGAAAATATAATAGTTAAAAAGTATAAAATAAGACAGGCAAGGGCTGTTGATAAAAAAAGGTGTCAGAAGCTAATTAGAATTTGCTGGTTCCAGCATTTTATCTAAATTTCACAGCATTAAGAAAAAAGATTAATCTAAACAGCAAATAAGAACCCAGAAGATACTGCAACTCATTTTCATGCAATTCAACAGCGAGTCGTAGTATATTCGGGTGCATTTATATATATGCTAAAATTGAAAGCCAGAAAGAAATTATCTCAGATAGTCAGAGCAAACATGGAAGAGGAACGGCATTTTAGGCAAAGAAGAGCATTGATAGACTAAGCCTGGCAAATAATTGTTGACAATTGACTCATGTTTGAAATAAGAGCAACTTACTTCCCATGCCATTGTCATTTCAGCATCAAATTCCTCCCATCTGGAAGGTGTGCAAGGTGTTCTGATTGCAAAGTCATATCCAGGCTGTTGTGCCCTGTCAGAATAATTGAATGTTTTTCAACCACAATAATCACTTGGAAAAGAAAAAGAAGCTCTAATTAATATTTGTTTTCCTTTTTAGAAAAAAGAAAGAATTTGACTCAAACTTACATTTTCACCAAGGTAATTCTAGTCCCTTCAAGCTGCTTCCTGAAATAAGGAATAAGCCAGCATTATGTCAAAACTAGGTCATGAAAAGAAACATTAGATTCAAAGAGATCATCCTTCTTAGTTCTTGGAAGTTGTACCCCTCAAAAGCTGTGCTGTTGCACCAGGTAGCCAACCAGAAATCCTCACCCACAAGTTCGTAAAGATCATCACAAGATTTGGCATGCTCAATCTGAAAATTGCAGGTTAATATTTCTATGTACATGAAGTTTTCACATACAAAGGCAGATATTTCATAAACTATTTCCACTTCAAAATCAGACAGAACATGACTTCAGGTTTTGATTGGTATGACTAAGGATAGAACTAGACAAGGATGGAAAAAAGACATCAAATCTAACAATGGATACTTTTCATAACCACTTCCCTATTTGTAAGCTTAATCATGAGATTAGAACACCTTTTCACCCTAAGCTTTTTCAATCCTCCATACCAAGCAAAGCCTAAAACTCATACTGTGCAAAACATTGGACTCCATCAGAAAAAAAAAAAATGTCAAAAGAATTTCGAAGAATTCTTAGGCTTCGATTGGTTTACTCAAAATTTGAGGAACAGGACATTTAAAAGACCTGAAATACAGAACACTGAGACTTATTCTAATGTCTAAATAAGATTACTACTGAGAATATCATTAATCACAAGTATAGATTTTTATTTCTTTAATTTTTGCTTCTTTATCCACCGTCAAGGACTGAACATTACAAACTGTAAATCAGTCTGCCTTTCATATTAAAATTTAGATTGTTCCAGGTAAAACAGATCATTACTGAAATTGCATGAAATGTTATGTACTGCAAAAGGTGAAGGCAAAATGTTATACAAGGTCTAAGCACTCATAGAACTTACATTTTCCAACTTCCCCTCTTTGGATAGATCAATAGGTTCATCAGACTTATTGTGCACAAAAAGTTTTTCCCTCATGATCATCTTTGCTATATCTAATGTTCTGCAATATCACAAAATAATGTGAATTTGTAGAAGTCCTGTTGTTAACAAATCAAATAGATATTTACCTTTCATAATTTGGGAAATAGCGGACAACTTTTGCTTGTCCAAGGACCATTGGTGTGTGAGAACCAAACCCAGAGTTGAACTCTTCACTGAACAAAAAATTAAAGGAACAGAAGTTCAGTAAACAATCATATATATTAGTGTTAAAGTCCTCGGGAAAAATTGAAACTATTCAAAATGCTGATCGGATTCATCCTAGATGTCCCAGGGTCTCCGACATCACATGATATCTTTAGAAGGTTTATATAGAGAATTTGAAATCTATAATCCTATGAGTACATCTATGACATTTTCTCCAAATTGAATCCAACCTATTCAGCAATAAATGAAGAATTCAGTTACACTTACAATAATTGTATGACCTAGTGAGACTTATTGTACTCAGTTGGGATGAAAACCAACATAAAATAATGGAACAATAAAAAAAACACACTTGAAGCACCAATATAAAGCAGACCTTAAGATTTTATCCAAAAATAAAAGAAACCTAAACGAGATAGTTGAGAAATTTGTAGATGTTAGGTTCAAATCCATATAGATAGATAATACAAGACATGTCAACAAATAATAAGGTAACCATTAAATGTTTAAAACATCTTGGTAATAGTGTAGATAATAAGGTTAAAGATAGCAGACCTCAACTTGTTAACCCACACAACTGGATCACAAGGCTCAGAAATTTGTCTCCATTTGACAGCCAAAGAATAAACATCTTGCCATGACATCATAGGGCGACTAGAAGATCTGTCTTCCCCACTGCCATATGAAGCTGATGTTTCTGAGGAACTGCTTGTACTACAACCAGCACCACCTCTGTTCTGGCTAGCCAAACTGATTCTTTCCTTTCTTCGGTGCCTCTTACCACTTTTTGAGCTTCTATTAGAATGCTTCCAATCCACTTGCAAAGAACGCCATGTTTTTGACACCTTCTGTGCAATTTCAATGGCCGCTAATCCAGCCATACGGTGCTGGCAAAAAACACGTGATGAAAAGAAGATTGATAAACAAAGATGCAGGGAGAAAAAAGAGGATTTAACAAAGGGCAATCATTGAAAATGGTCTAATTATTCTCAAGAATAAGCACCTGGCGCCTATTGGGTGAGAAACCAGGACAGTCATATTGGATTTTCTTGCCAATTAGGTCAGCAGCTAGTAGAAGAGCAGTCTTATGCTTTGTAATAGCAATATCTTGCTTTCTAAGCTTTCCCTTCTTCAGAGAATCACGCAATGGAGGCTGTCTGAAAACCTTCTCACATACATTCTTGGGGTGCAATCTTTTGCACCAGTACTCCTACATAAGAATGAATATAAGAAACAAAAAGGCCAAAAGACGAAAAAACGCACCAAGAAAACAGTTTGCTTTATTATATCTTTAGCATGGTAAACTAATTTGTTTCACAAAACTACCATAAAATCTCAAATGATGAGAAACTGAAGGCACTGAAGAGAAAAATATAAATTTTACTTGCATGTTAAAACGAAAAAGAAAAAGCACAATCTTGCAGCAAAAGAGATACACCTGTAAAACCAAAAGAGAACACAAACAACAAATGCACACACACAATAGGAAGCTTCAAGTTTCATATGATTATAACTAGGAATTATTACCTTGAACAGTGGATCTATATCTCCATCAATATCAAACCAAGAAAACTCACTGTTGACTTTGGAAGCTGTATATAAAGCAATCTCTTTCTGCAAATGAAGAATTTTGAATTCAGAGACCCTATCAGATGACTATTGCCTAACAAGATGATCAATAAGACAGCCCAAGAAACTATGAACTATGCTTTGTTGAGCATATTCAAAATAATATGTATCACAAGCCCAAACCACAAGAAGAACAAGATTTCCAAAAGCACATTTTAAGAGAGATGTAATTCCATTTTTGAATATTAACAAACACAAAATGGAATATCATGAAATAATTTAACTCAAAACAAATGTGAAAAGTAGCATGCATATGGAATGACAGTTCGTAAAATGAAACGAAAACCTGCGTATGCCTTAAATTGAAGGACATGTAACCGTGGAATGCACTTGGGAGCAAAAGGCGTACACCCTAATCTAGCCACCTCAAATTGAGAGGCAGACAGTATCTTTTTCTGCATTACACCAAAATCTTTGGGCCTAGACACACAGCATAAGCATAAAAACTAAAACATCCAAAAAGTCTAGAGAGGAAAAGAACTTGGGACAATAAAAGCCATCTACAAAATATATAGAGCAAATCAATCCCAAAAAATCTATACAAATGCCACATTTTTTTAATCTTCAAGTAACAAGACATCCAGGTTCAACAGAGATCTAGGATCAAGTTTGAGGTGAAACCATATTAGCTGAAAGATAGTACCAGTGACAAGTGAACAAATGAAAGAAATGGATGTGAGAGTAACATGCTAACAATTGCGTCGTTGAAAACAAATATATGGTTAAAAATACTCAAGATGCGACTTTCATGCAAAAATCATTATTCTGCACAAATGCAAACCTGATAGAAGGCCAAACATTGAAGCACAAACTTTTCCATCGAGTCAAGTTCAACATCTAGGGCAGCATCATAGTCCTTGACCTGTGAAAGTTAAATTTTAGCACGGTAAAGTAATGCAGAAGTGCTATCAATGCAGTGTTAAAATTAACCAAATGAAGTGTCTTAATTTATAATTCTTAGTTACCGCATCTGCATATTCTCCAATAGCATGATAGCATGAAGCTCGTAAGTACAAGCACTCAATATTCGAGTTTTCAATGCTCAATCCAACTGATAAATCCTTAATAGCCTTCCTGCAATATCCAAGTTGGTTTACTTAAGCCCATACGAGAAAAATAGGTGCTAGTAAAGAATAAAATCAAGTTAACAGATCAAGTAATAAAAGATAAGAAATTAAAGTTGGGTCACTTATGCACAGACAAGAAAATAATAGTGCTAATGAAAAACCTGAACTAAGCAAATCAAGTAATAAAAGATTAGGATAAAACTAATATTGATGGTTGACCTTGACAACCACAACTGTAAATATTAAATAGAAAGTGCTTCAGTTATGGTTGCACTTCAGATAAAAATTAATTACAGATGGCTCATATCATCACTTGAAAGATTAAGTACATGATACTAAACCAGAGAAAAGTAACCATTCAAAAAAACAAAGCTGATCAAACACACCTGTGCTCCCCCATCCCATGAAGTAGTAACCCACGTAAGTGATATGCTTTAGCATACCTATCATAAAGAACATTAGTAACATCAAGTTTAGAAAGAAGGTAAATTAAATAATTTATGAAGTCGGGAAACTAATCATACTATTTAAGGAGGGATTCGACAGATAAGACAAAGACGAATTTACCTTGGATCAATTTGTATAACTTGTTGAAGGCAATCAAAAGCCTTTTTAGAGTTTGCTAGATCTTGATAGAACTGCCAGGAAATCACATAAGTTATGCCACAAGAAATTTAAAGCAGCTTAGCACAGAAAACTAGTTTATAGCAAAATAACATTTTTCTCAAGATGCACACACATTATCACTCACTACCATACCCTGTCATCCACTTCAAAACTGTCAAGGATATCACTTAGTCATGTAGCAACACGTTTTAAGTAGACTGGTGGAGAATACTAGTTTTACTGGACAAAATAATAGTTTCTAACAAAGGCACAACCAAGGTAGACTTGAAAAAAAATGGCATTTTGGATATTTTGACACATCTTTTTATGAACAATCATGGAAGTTTAACTTTGAGAACAAAATAATATGCTAATAAAATTTCTGTCAATAAAGCACAATAATCAGATATAGTTTACCTGGGTAAGATGAACCCAGGCCTCAACAAAACTTCGGTCAAGTTGGATTGATTTCAAATGTGCATCCTCCGCCCTTTTATATTCACCGATTGAAGATAATGCCATTCCCTACAAGAGAACATCAGCTATTAATACAAAAGTCCAAAAATATCAGGTTCCTCCAGAATCAGCAAGGTAGATATGTTTAATACTAACCAAATATGTATATGCAGACTTGTTAGTCTTATCAAGCTTCACACAAGCAGACAGATCTTCAACAGCAGCATCAAAATCCTTGAACTTGAAATTCACTATTCCTGTACAAACTCCATATATATCACATCCTAGCCACATAGTGTTTATCATTTTCAAGAAATAACAGTCTTTTGTGATAAAACTGAAGTATATGAACGATCCTACGAACATTCCCCATGATGAACAGTGTTTCAATGGGTATATCAAGAATTATAACTGAAATTACTGGACAGATGGAAAGAGCATATTTGAATAATTAAGACACAAATATTCCATAACTACTTTCAACATTTATATTGAGCAAAAAAAAATGGACATGAAAATGTAAACAAGAATTTTCAGTACTTAAGCAAGTCAACTACCAACAGGAATGAAAGGAAACTAAACTATGAAAGAGCTGGATTAAGCAAGCTACCTCTTTCATGTAATATATCAGCTGAATCCGGATCGAACTCCAACGCTTTGGTCAGGTCTTCAATTGCCTGGCATATAGGTGTAATTGCAGATGTTAAATTTCAGTTATGACAAGAACTAAGCTATCTTATTTGCTTCACAAATTATATACCAGAAATATAGTGTAGCAATAGGCGCTGAGAGTGTGCTTGGTTGAGTGGAAAAGTGGAAGGATACAAAGAGGGAGTGAAAAAGTGGAAAGAAGATAAATTTTGAACGTGCTTGGAATGAAAGAAAAATGAGAGGAAAGAAAATAATAGAGATGACCATCTTAATGCATAAAAAGCAATTTTTATAAATTGGAATGATAAGAGGAGAGAAAATGAGAGAGGGATGAAAGATTGAAAGCTAGTTCAAAATTATGCATTTTTCAAAAAGTTCATTTTCTTTCCTCTCATTTTTCAACACTACCAAGCAATGGATGAAAAGAAAATTACTTTTTCTTTCAATTTTTCCATCTTGCCTACCAAGCACACCCACGGAAAAAAAAATTACATTTTCTATCTTTCTATTTTTCTACCCTTTCGATTTTCCATTTTTTCCAATTTTCTTTCCACTCTACCAAGCAAAGCCTAAAACTTTCCATCATTCAGGTCATAAAAAACACTCAGAAAGTGATATTTTTCATCTGTCGCTTCTCTTTGCAAAATCTAATTTTGAGAAGACAAATAACGCGCACAGGAATGGAAACCAGCCTATAATTTAAAGGTTTTAAGTGAACCTTAATGTCCTGGTTAACCAATGCAAAGTACCCAAGCTAAAGATCACATGCGAATGCAATTATGGAAAGAGACTGGGAAGAAGTTCTCATTTGGCAACAAAGACAGTATGAGAATGAAATTGTAAAAGACACTAACCTCAATAGATTCTCCTAAGGCAGCCCGAGCTTGACCTCTCCTTTTCCAAGCCTCACCAGCCGATGGTTTTGATTGAATAGCCTAAATCAAATTGATCAAATGGAGCATAGAAAATGGTTGTCACTTTGTTTAGACAGCTGAATCATGAGGATTTATGTACCTTAGTAAAATCACCAATAGCAACTTCAAGCTCTCGTTGGAATGCATATGCAGTTCCTCTTCCTATTAGTGCCTCAGGATACGTTGGATCCTCTTTCAGTATCTGCACATATTTTTAAAATTTTTATATGATAAAGAAAACAGGGGGAAACCCCACAAAAGCCAGAATGACACAAGAGAAAACTACTAAGACAAGAAAAGGTTTTTTTATAAAAAAAATACCTGGTCAAATATAGATATGGCATAAGCATAATTTCCTTCGTTAACCTACAAAAATAAGAAAAAAATGCATGTCAGAAAATCATGGTTCAAGGTTTTCACAGTACAATTGGTAATTGCACCAAGCTCAAAACCAAAAAATGAGTTAAAAATTAAAACATACCTGAGCAATGCCCCTTGACAAGCGAAAATCTACACTGATTGACTTGGTCTTTGAAATCTTAGCAACACAGAACTTCTTACTCCTCTTGGCTTCATCACTGATTTCATTATGTGTGTCAGAGGAGTTATTTGGCAAGCAGTGACCTTCAGTTATATCACTTGAGTTACTGGAAATGGCAGAGGATTTACTGCACGGTTCTGATTTCTCACTTAGAGCAGTACCTGAATCAGAAGAATTACTTGGTGTGTCAAAACTATTATGAGTTCCATTTGTAAGGCCATGAGGCATCTGATTTGTACTGGTCAGATCACTTAATCCTCCATAACAATTATCACCACAGATGCTGCTGTTCTCAGAAGCATCAGCAGATTCCACACTTAACTTAGATCCATCACTTAACACAGTGAGATTTTTGAAACTTTCACATGATTTTTCATTGGTGTCAGATGCTAACTCAGATGAAGACAATGATGACTGACTCCTCTCTTCATCATTAGTTCTATTGCGTGGGTCAAATTTGTCATTAGACATGTTGCAGAACTTCGATACATCCCTACGCTCTTGGAATAATCTAGAGGTATTGTATTCGTTTTGGTACTTGAGAGTTTCATTTAATTTCCCATCAAAATAAGGTGTTGATAAGGATACAGGGGTAGATAACTTAGAGTCAGCCACATGGTTGTCACTAATGAAACTTATGTCTTGTTTGCCTGGTTTCGCTACTGTCAAAAGCTCTTCCAGTTCCAGCAATTGCTTCAGATCAGCAGACTTTCGTAAAGCATGTTCATACCCTCTCTCCCAAACAGCAATAGCATCCTCTTTCCTTCCCAGTGCAGAAAATGCACGGCCTACATAAGGAAAATAAAAACATTGAGTTTGAGCAGCCTGCCCCAAACACAAGACAATAGACTTTGCTGTCTACAGTCAAATAAACAGTGATGGTTTAAAAAAGCATCAAGGATGTACCAAAGAGATACATAACAACACATCATCCAGTTGCACAAAGCACATGTGAAATTGTCCAGAAAAACTGAAGACATGTGAAACATCACTTTGATTACAAATTCTAAATTTAATCAGTTAATTTTATCATTACAATATTATCTTAACAGTTTTGAAGTCCAAACTGATGATGGAAAACCACAATTGACATTTAAAATTTGAGAGAGGGAGCTTGATCTATGTTCTTGACTATATTATCACTCATAAATTGCACCTTCCGTTAATTAGTACTTCAACTACCATCAAGCTACAGCTAAGATTCTACAATACATAGCATACCATCTAAAGCTTGATCTATGTTCTTGACTATATTTATCACTCGTAAATTGCAGTTAATTAGTACTTTAACTACCATCAAGCTACAGCTAAGATTCTACGGATACATAGCATACCATTTAACTGATGGCAGAGAGAATATATTACCATATTCACTCCGCTCTATGATAGCATACTAAATTTCAAGAGTCACATACATCACTTCGTTATGCTGTTCGATAAAAATGTGCATTGTGTGAGTCGGAAGCAAATATAAACTTAAATTAATAGAACTCAAATTCTCTAACTTAGAGAAAAATCAACAGTTTTGAAGGATTACGTCAGTAAAATAAAATCACAGCCCTAAAACTCGAATCTTAGACCGAAAAGGTATGCAGAATCATGAAAATAATCTTCGATTAATCTAAATTCAATTAACAAACTATATTGATAAAAAAATGCATAAAATCAAGTTCCAAACGATGCAATTAACAAGTAAAATGAAAGAAAACACTTAGATATAGGAGGATCAAAGAAAACCAAAAGATGCCTTTAAGGATATAAGCTTGAAGAACCGTAGGGTCAAGCTGAAGCGCCTTATCACAGTCTTTAACCACGTGCTTGTGAAGCTCCAATTGACTATAACAAAACGCTCTATTGCTGTAATCAGAAAAAACATCGATCAGCGAAATAAAAAAGGGTTAAAAAAATTTGAAGATCGAACGGAATACAAATCAGGAAAGAGTTTTAAAGGACCAGATGTCTTGGATTGCGCAAGACTGAGAGAGGAGCGAGTCCAGGACTCGTATTGCCTTGGACCAGTCACGAGAGCTGCAGAGTTTGGCGAGTTCGACTCGCTCGGAGATAGCTGAGTTCATGGTGAACGACTCAGGAGAGCCGAGTTGGGGGAAAAGAAATGAAAATGGGCAGCGGCGAGGAAAGAAAGAAGAGTTGGGGGAGTAACGGTGGTGAAGAAATCAAGGACGGTGATGTGGGGAAGGTTATGCGGCACGTGCGACTGACACGTGTGGAACTGGGGTTGACCCCATTTCAATTTTGGTCTTTCGACCAAGAGCGCACCAGGACTCGCCTTGGGTGCGTGGGTTGCAACTTAGAGGCTAGGGATTTAAACCGGATCCGGAGCAGGTGGGTTTGAAGGTCACATTTCGAATAAGAGATTTTAAAATTTTAGGTTTTAAATTATTCACTAATGAATAAAATATTTAATTAAAAATATATGTCGAAAAGTTATATTTAAAAATTAATTATTTAAATTTTTTTGGTAAACTAGATATTGATTTTTTTTAAGATTAAATTCAATAATTATTGAAGTAGAATTATAAAAACTGATTGTTATTTACTAAAAAAATAAGTTTTTGGATATGATATAGTGTTTGATAAATGTACATTTTAATTTTTTTTTCAAAATTAAATATGATAAATATTAAATAAGATTTCTACTTTTAACAATATTCAAACTAATAATAAAATAATTAATTTAAATATTATGATTTAATTTCTAGTTTAAAGGATAAAATAATGTTAAGATACCAATTGATTAATTTTTAATATATTCCCTTGACAAGTTTTCACTGATTCTTTAAAAAAAAAAATCAAATTAAATGGTTTATAATACTCAAAATTTTAATTTTCCAACCAGCCCTTATTCATAATCTAACCTGCCTACTGAAATCAGAAAGTTTATCACAAATTTGATAAAAATAAATAAATAATAGAAATGAGACTTGTTTAGAAAACATATCCAACAATTACGAGCTAAGCTATTTTGCCCTTATTTTTTTTCAATTATATTACTTTTATTATGTAATTTTTAATAAAACAATAAATATTTTAGAAAATATAAACTTATCTATATTTAAAAGTTAATAAAAAGAAACTTAAATGCAATTTTCTTCCATTTAAAGATTAGAGATTACAGATAAAAGTATACATTGTATTAAAAAAAAGTCAACAAAAAAATTAAAAATTTGAATCCAACAAAACTTAAACATATACCGTAACCATAATGCCTCACTTGGTTTAGAAGGCCATACTTAATCTTGAATAAGAGTTTTTAATAAAATCAGTAGTAACTTTACATTATAAATTATTTCAATAGAATTAATTATTATAAATATTAATTTAAATAATTAAATTGAATAAATATTAATATCTCACACATCTACAAAACTCGAATCTAAAATTTTAAATTTATCAAGATTTTAACATTATCGTAGTACCCTAAGCCCTAAAACACCTTTCTTTTGGTACATAAATAATTTCTTTGTTAAGTCTAATATTAAATACCCAAAAAATAACCATAGTAACTTGTTTCTCTAAACTTCTTTAGACAGCTTAAAGGCCACATGCATAACTTTAGGTGGAAAGCACATTCAATAAAAAAATCAGCGTTGGAAATTTTAGAGTGATTTTATTGGGGAAAAGCAAATGACCTCCACAGATGACACGATTAACTATTATCCCTTTTGTCACGTTTATGTGGCGTGCACTTTGGTGCATACAACGGATCCTTCCTCCCATTGCAAGTAAAGTTCACCACCAAATATTCTTTCTTCCCCTTTTTTTTTCGAGAGTATAAAACATTTGGCTTAAGGTGGCTATGATATAAATGTATGTCAATCTTTCACCAATCTGTGTTAAAAGTATATATATGTTTTGCTTAGCTATGTATATCCTAAGGATCAAGAGTTACTAATTTAAAAAAAATTATATTTAATATATTTGTTGAGAGGGATCGACTATTTCGGGAGAAGTCCTTGAAGTGTCATCTGTCAGGCAGTTGATTAGATCCTCGACAATCGTAGGTATTTTCCCAGGACTCGAGTTTTGTCTCTCGACTCCACGGAATGCCCCAAGGATTTACCGAGTAAGAGCACCTCGATTGGTGGAAAGAGTACATACCTAAAGGATGCATAGATAATTAATCAATGAAATCGCACGCGATGTAGATCGAATCACCAACCAAGACATAACTAGTCTTTTCAATGAGACATGGTTTAGTTATGTCTTGGTTGGTGTTCAATCTACATCGTACACGACTTCATCAATTAATTATCTACGTGTCCTTCAAGTACGTACTCTCTCCACCTACAGAAGAGCTCCCACTCCGTAAACCCAAGTGATACCATGTCTTCTTGAAAAGGTTAGTTATGCATTAGTTGGTGGTTCGATCCACATCGCGTGCAACTACATTGATTAATTATATACGCATCTTTTAGGTATATACTCTCTCCACCAATCGAGGCGCTCCCACTCCGTGAACCCTTGGGGCTCTCCACGTAGTCAGGAGATAAAACCTAGGTCCCGAGACAATTGTTCAGCAGATGACACTTCGAAGACTTCTCCCGAAAGAATCGACCTCCTCAACAATATTATTAATACTCAATTAAAAAATAATACATTAATTCAATGAGGTTATTTACAAATATGGATAAGATGGTTTTATTTTTTAATACTCCATATATATATATATATATAATTTACATTATCATTTTTGTTAACTCACCAAAACCGGAATATAAGAAAGCAACTTATGTATCGTTGAACTTTCAAATTTAAACATAGTCGAAGTCGTTTGCTTCTTATTTTTTGTTTGTTCAGCGGCGGTGCCAGCCTCCGTGGGATGATTATCACCCGCCTTTTTTTTTCTCTTCTTCTCATTCACTACACATGTTTTCTCTCTTTTCAGTTTGCAGCTCTATTTTGTGGGTATCTTTATTGTCTTCGCAAGTTGTGATGAGATGACGATGCCTGCCATTCGCTAAAACTCCACTAGCCACCAGTAGCTTTTCTTGGAAAGCGGGTGGCTCTTCGTCAACTTCTTAATATGTTTCTGTTTTGAAAGTATTTTAGAATAATAAATGATTTCACGTGTTGATTTGGACCTGTGTTGTCTTAAGTTTTATATGCTTTTTTGTTTGTTTTTCCATTGTTTAATAAGTCTTCAGTTTTAGAAGTTTTTGTCTACTATTGTAGCACATTTTTTAGTATTGCTTATGCATGTAATCTTAGTTTTACAAGTGATTTTAGGGATGATATTGTTGTCGTCCTCTCTAGTTTGGTGAATGCTCAATTCTTTTGTCGATTTTTTCTCGCCGCTTTGGATCATCCAGGGCTGATTTCCTTATCGTATTAAATGCTTGCAATTACTCCAGATATGTCGTGCTTGAGTTGTGACAAAGCCAATTGTCAACGTGTCATAATGTTCTATTGATGCTGAGGCTAAAGCTTTTATTATGTTGATGGAGCTTGTCCTTCACCATCTACGACGAGTATTTACTATTTTTTTTTTTTTGAATTGTATGGTTCCATTCATTGAATGAATTAATGAATTTACCTTTAAAAAAAACTTTCAAATTTAATCAAATTTGTCAATATGGTACATTTGAATTGAATTTAACATTTTGAATGTAGTACTTTTATTATCAGTATTACTAACGTTAAATACGAGTTATGGTGTGGTCTAGATTATTCTAGTGTTGACAGTGGCTTCTAATTTATTTAGAAGTTAATATAAAAATTTCCTATTAATTTTTAAAATATAAGATATTTTTAAAAAGTAAAAAAATATTTTATTTAGAACAGTTAAATATTTTTAAAGTAAAAGCATTGTATTTAACAAATTTGGTAAACTTTTAAGGATGGACTTTATTGAAATAAACGACAAGGGAGGAGTAAGAGAATTTTTTAATAAATTTTAATTAATATTTAATTATGTTTAAATAATTTATTAATATTTGTCTTTAATGTTCTGATCAGTTTAATTTTATTCGTAGGAAAATGCATTACTTAAAAAATATTATTTTATACAAGATGAAGTTTAAAAAATATGTACAAACAAATTAAAAAATTATCAAATATTTTATTATTTTAAAGTTATTATAAATGAAATACATGTAAATTGATAGAAAAATAAAACAGTTGACACATTGAGCATCATTGGACTGTAAAGAAGTTAAAAAGAAAAGATGGAATTTGCTACATACACTTACTACTTTTTTTCTACTTTCAATAATTGCTGCTTCTTTTTTATAAAAGAAGTTAAAAGGACAATCCCTTCGAGATTTTTTAGTGTATTCGAACTTACATTTTTCTATATTGATAATAATATTGATATTAATAGAATTAATACTCAATTGGTCGTTTTTACCACTTTTTCAAATATTAATAATTCAAACAATTGCATTACATATACCCACTGTTATTGCAATGAACTATCATTTTCATTTAACTTGAATTAATCAAATTTTAACAATATTTTAATTGATAATACTATTATTTAGTAATATAATGTAACACCTCTTATCAAGACCTTCATTGATTTCAGGTAAGAAGCATCATATCCTATACCCAAAAACATTAATAATTTTAAACATGATTTGATTTTTTAATACAAAATAATTCTAATTCATAATTAAAATAATTCTCAAATTCAATCAAATGTCTAATAACCCAATATATCTTATAATAAAACAATAACTCCATACCAATATCCATACATACATATTCTTTACATAATAAACATATACAAGATTATAACTAAAGTCTAAACTCAAAAAATTATCTACATACCATAATTACTAATTCATCTCATGTTTATAGAACTAAAGTTAAAACTTAAAAGTCCACCTAAGAATAACATATATGTAACATATATACACATATATATCCATTACTAAGTTCAAATATAAACATAACATGTACAATTCATAGACATAGGCAAGGGTATATTCATTGTAAGACATTTTATGTGATTAATGACTTCCTTTTAAATTATGTAGAATTTGGTTATTATATGAAATCACAATTATTTTTAAAAAAACAAAATAAAATATTTATGCCTTGTTTGGTTATTAGTAAAATAACATGAAGAAAAAGTATTCTAAAAAAAACATAAGGAAAATGCTTATTTATTACATATGTATTATAATAGTTAGACATAAAATAAAGAATAGTTGGTATAAATTTAAAATGGAACTAAAAAGATGGGGGGAACTCTTATAAAGAATAAGACATCTTCAAACTAAGCAAAAAAGTTTCCTTTTCTTTTACCAAAACAAATCATGAGAGTAGCTAAAAATTAACAATTGAAATTAGTTTATTACTAACTCATATACCAATTAAAATGATTAATTGGCGATGGCTGAAACAATTATTTGGGTACTATGGGAAGGTTTTGGATGCCTTTATTCCAAATAAGAGGAATGCTGCAAACTAGGGGTGAGCAAAACTCGATTCGATTCGAAAAAATCGAAAAAAATTCGAATTTCGAATTATTCAAATCGAGTTAATCGAATCAACTCGAATTTTGAGTTTCAAATTTCGAGTTCCAATCGAGTTGAATTTTCGAATTCGAATAACTCGAATAATTCGAATAAACCGAATATAAACTATATAATTTTTTTATTTTTTTAAAATTTTAGGCTTTTACTTAATTACTTTAACCCAATTTCCCTCAAGCCCAAATATTTTATTTTATCCCATTTCCCCAAGCCCACAAATTTCAAAGATATATTTTCCCAAATCCCAACCCAATTCCTCCCCAAATCAAACCCCAAGCCCTAGCAAGTAACAAATTCCATCGTCCCAACACTCCAACTCCAAACCCCAAATTAATTTTCTTCTTCTGCTCTTACGAGTTCTCTCCATTTCCATTCAATTCAAAGTTCAAACTTCAAACCCTAAAATTTATTTTTCTCAAAAACCCTAAAATAAACCATTCTTCCTTCCTTCTTCTTAATTATTAGTTCATTCAAACCTTCAAACAAGTTTCATGTGCGTGGGTTTGCTTCTCGTAGAACATCATTTGTTCATAGTAGGTATTCTTTTCCTCTATGCAGAAAAGTCGATCATGGTAGATAAGGAGCATCGTGTCTAAACAAGTCGGACCACAGAGTAGGTATTCTTTTGGTAGATAAGCTCCTTTTCGACAGCATTTTACCACAAGTTTTGTGAATATGAATCTTGTTTTTATTAAATAAGTAGAAGTCTTTTCCTTTTTCATTTTTCATACCGCCTCTCATGTATTTGGTTGATCCTTGGAGGACTGTATGATATGACCCCATATGCATATCAGAATGTGTTGAATACAGCTTACTTTAAGAAAAGTGAAGAGTTCAAGCAACATAGGTCTAAAATATTTTACAGGCAAATCCAATAAACACAAAGTAAATATTAAATAAAATCTTTGAAGAGAACTTTCTGAGCACTTTCTGATCTCGATATATTTTACCTTCATTTTTGGATCAGAGTATTTTTTCATTCAAAATAATTTTCAAATTATTTTGAGTTTTGGAGCACTTTTGGATACTCGATATATTTTACCTTCATTTTTGTTTAAATTACAAAGAGAAGGTCAATTTCCTTCAATTCATTTGAACTTTTAGAAACGGCAAGTTGGTTATTATTTTGTTTGACATCTAAAGCAATTTTGGTGAAAGCCTGCAAGAGAAATTTGAATTAGCAAAAAAAAAAATATTGTAGAATAGATTAGTTGATATTTTTATATTTATTAGTCAAACTTGGGTACTGGTGTTGGGATATTTTCAATTTCTTTTTTGTGATTTTTTTGTTGGAGGGTCATATCTCGTACTTATGTACTAATAGAAAAATTTTGATGCAGATGATAGCGTTTGTCTAGAGTCTAATGATAAGGAATTTCCTCCAATTTCAAGTGAAAGAGTTAGCAACTTGCACTAAATGGAGAAGGCAAGCAAGGTCTAAATTATTCCTTCATCGAACTTTGCGTGTTTAATGTTTGACTAATGCTAAAAATATAACATACAAATCCCTTTGATTTAAATGCCATTAATCTTCTGCTTTTAAATGAAGGGAACTTGGTTCAATGTTGTCATATTTTTTTAATTTGGCTACTCATTGTAAGGGTTAAATGTTGACCGAATGTTGGAAAAAAAATGAGTCGTTGTTTATTGATTTGAAGACTATGTATTGTTACTATTTGTTGTTGTCTAAATTAAAGGGAAATTTATGATTTAAATGCTATAAGTTTCTATTGTTTCTCTTCGTTGAATGTTGGATTTTGATTGTTCGAAATGTTAGATTTTCAACAATTCATCCTCGGATTAATGTTTAACATTTAAGCTATTAATGTGCCTTAATCTTTTGCATTATCAATGCACTTAAGTTGTTCAAAGACGTACATATTAATTATGATTTCTTGCCGATTGAGTTGTTGCATACTTGATGTAATAACTGTCTAATTTGATGTTATACAATATACATAATAATCGTTGTATAAACAGGCGATTTATTTTGTGCAAAATGGGGTAGTCTCAAATAAAAGTATTAAAATGTTATAAAAAAATTGCATGTTTAATTATTATCTAAAAATAAATATTAAATTAGCTAATTCTAAGTATAAATATTAAGTTGTTGTTCGTAAGAATTACTCTAAAATAAATTGTCATGCTGTAAATGACAAATATTATATTTTATATTTTTAGAAAATGAATTAAAGCATAAATGTTATTAAGTTTGATTTTAAATAAATTATTGGTCATCATTAGTGATTGCAACAAATGTTTACTTGTAGATGAGTGATCCAAAGCGAGATGGTTGTAGATGAGTGATCCAAAGCGAGATGGTTCAACTCAAAGTTCACAAAATTCTTCCCCAAGTAGAGATGATCAAACAACAACCAAGGAAAATGTTCGAAAAAAGATTACTCTAAGGGCAGCTTGTTGGAACCATTTCACCAAATTTGTGACTAAAGAGGGGGAGAAGAGAGCAAGGTGCAATGCCTGTGATGTTACTTACACCATGGAAACAACTTCGAGTTCTACAACAAATTTGAATAACCATTTGAAAACATGCCTAAAAAGACCTCGAGGTAATACTTCTGATCCGAAGCAATCAGAATTAGCATTTGTGAATGTTAGCCAAGAAACAACGGATTTATCAACTTGGGTGTTTGATAAAGATGCTATTAGAAAAGCATTGGTTCGTATGATAATTGTGGATGAACTACCTTTTAAAATTGTAGAGGGAGAGGGTTTTAAATACTTTCTTTCTATAGCATGCCCACGGTTTAGTCTTCCATCTTGTTGGACAATTAGAAGGGATTGTCTTGATTTATTTAACTCCATGAAGAGTGTGATGAAGAATTGTTTTGAAAAAGATATAAGTAGAGTTTATTTGACGACAGACACTTGGACTTCATTGCAGAGGATATCTAACATGGTTTTAACAGCACATTGGGTGGATGATGAGTGGAGGTTGCAAAAAAGAATTATAAATTTTTGTCCAATATCCGCTCATAGAGGTGAAAGCATAGGTCAAGCTATTGAAAAATGTCTTCGAGATTGGGGGATTGAGAGGGTCTTCACTATTACGGTTGATAATGCATCCGCCAATAGTGTTGCCATTGAATATTTGAGAAAGAAATTGAATCATCGAAATGCTTCTGTTGCAAATGGAAAATTTATTCATATGAGATGTGTTGCACACATTTTTAATCTCATTGTGCAATATGGTATTAAGGGTGTTTCTGTGTCTGTGGATCGAGTTAGAGGTGCTGTGAGGTATATAAGAGCATCACTATCGAGGTTGATAAAATTCAACCAACGGGTAAAAGAAGAAATGATAGATAGTAAGGCTTAATTGTGTTTAGATGTGCCTACTAGATGGAACTCAACATATATGATGTTAAATGTGGCCGAAAAATATGAGCGTGCATTTGAATCATATGTACGTGATGACCATAGTTTTTTCTTGACCTTCTTTTCTTTGGAGATGGAGTTCCTACATTTGATGATTGGGAAATTGTTTGAAGAGTTATAAAAGTATTAGAGCCTTTTATCATCTTACAATCAAGGTGTCCTGATCTTTGCATGTTACCTCTCATTCACTTTTTGAAGTATTGACGGATGTGCATTGTCTTTTTTATGGGTGGCAAAGTTGTGGAGATCTAGACATAATTTCTATGACTTCCAAAATGAGATATAAATATAATAAGTATTGGGGTGAAGGAAACAAGATCAACATGCTAGTTTACTTGGCGGTCATCTTTGATCCACGATGTAAAATGAGTTTTTTGGACTTTGGGGTCAACTTGCTTTTTCCTAATGTTGCTAATGACATTATGAAAATGATTGATAAAGAATTGCATTACTTGTTCAACAAGTATTCTTCTAATGCCGGGAGAATTCAACTGTTTGAAGGTAGATCTAGTTCTTCGACAAATCTTTGTAGTTCAATGGAAATAGATCAGTCAGAAATGAAAACGGGCTTGGCCAAACAAAAGTACCTTAAGAAGAAGAAACAAGTTGGATTAGAAAGCAAATCTGAGTTGGATAGATATTTGGGTGAGGATGAAGAAGTAAACAATTCAAGTTCATTTGATTTACTGTTGTGGTGGAAAATGAACAGTCCTAGATTCCCTATTCTTTCACAAATGGCTCGAGATATTCTTACTACTCCTATTTCAACGGTTGCCTCGGAAATTGCATTTAGCACGGGTGGACGTGTTCTCGATAGTTTTAGAAGTTCTCTAACTCCTCTCATGGTCGAGGCTTTGGTTTGCACACAAGATTGGCTTCGGAAATCTATGCCATCAATCTTGAAGATTATGTTGATGAACTTCAAACCAGGGAAGATGGTAATATATAAATTTTAAATTATAAAATAAGCTTTTGTGTTATTTATATTAGTAAGCATAATTTAACTAACACTTTTGTTTTTTAATTTGCTAGACTTGTCAAAAATACATGAAGATCAAGAAGGTAATATACTTAGCATTAGTTTATAAAGTTAAATGTTTATTTAATTTATTTTTGCGAACATTTTTTATCATTTAACTAACTCATTCAATACTTTTACTAGATGTTTCAAGATTATCAACGCCAACGGTATTTGAAGCACAAGAAGAAACTTAAACTATTCTATAATAGTTTTTGAACTGATGTGTTATTGTTATTAGTTTGGTTTGGTTTGTTATTGTTGTTAGTTAATTGGACTTTTGTTGTGTTCTTTTTTTTTTGTTTGGACTGGTGTAGGTTTCTATTACATTTTAGACTTTTACTTATGTTTTTTTTTATTATAATGTTGTTGTTGTTTACATCGACTCATGTTGTTTACTTGGACTTTTACTTATGTTTTTTTATTATAATCTTGTTGTATTGTTTTTGTTGTTTATTTGAACTCATATTGTTTATTTAGGTTGATGTTGTGTTGCTTTTATTTATTCACTTATTTACTTCAATTTTTTGTTGTATGATCATGTTTAAAAACTTTAAAGAAAATTATTTTTTTGAAAAATTACATAAAAATAAACTACACTAAAGTCATTTTTTTAAAATTTAACTCGAAAAAATATATTTGATTCGTTTCGATTCAAATTTCATCTCACTCGACTCGATTCGAGAAAATTTCAAATTAAGTTAGGATGATAAAATACGATTTGAAAACTCGATTAACTCAAAAATTTTCGATTCGATTCGATCGAATGCTCACCCCTACTGCAAATAAAAGGTTTGGTTTTATAAGGTATACATATTTGGCGGAAGTAAGAAGAGCCATAGAGATAATGAACGACTTTTGGATGTATAAGCATAGATTGGGTGTTAATTTGGCGAGATTGAAAGGCCGATCATCTTTTCGAAAGAGGAAATATATAGATAAAAAAGAATACACGATTCACGATAGATATAAACCAAAAGAAGTGGGGGTTGGTGTGGAGTTAAGTGTTAGAAGAAAAAGCTTGGTTGTTTGGAGTGAGAAGATGATGGACGAGAAAGTCATCAAAAGTGATTGACAATAAGAAATTGCACATCCTATAGAGAAGTGTAGTTGGGTGGTGTAGAAGTTTCCATATGATTGAAAGTTTAGTAAGAGAAATAAGTAAAAATAGTTTAAAGAGAGTGACGATTTTGAGGTTATATGGTCTGGTGGTTCTTTTGGTTTTTTAGAATGTGAAGAAGATGAAGTATATCAGGTTGAATCAATGGGATAGACTGGATAGATGGTTTTCAAAGATACATAAATGGTCAGAAGCAATTAAGGTGGAGAGCTACAGAGCCTGGTTAGCCAGTATGATTGTTCCCATTCATGCTTGGAATTCAATTACATTCTAAAACATTGCAAAAATATGAAGTGAATTCGTCTTTGTGGATGAAGGGACTCTACAACCTAGTTCTTTGAGAAAATGTTCAAGTTATTACAGAATGTCTTGAACGTATCAATGATGTTACAAATTCAAGTTGGTGAGGAACTTTATTTTTTCCATGTTAACGAATTTGATCCAATATGGTTAAACAATATTGTGATAGCGATAAGGATATGAGCAATTCCTTGGAGATGCTTAGTGATTATGGTGATGGTATGGAAAAAGGTACAATCTACAAAGGAACTCAAGTCTCTCAAAAGGAAGATAAGGAGTCGTTGTTGGCAAGCTAAGACGAGGGTGAAAAAGATGGTGATGGCTATGCATTGATTGACCTTGAGAATATGATTTTGGAAAATGGGTCAATAGTTGTCACGATGAGAGATAAGATGCTAACAAGAATCGATGAGAAGTGACAAGGTAATGATGAAACACTAAATCACTTTAAATAGATTACTAATGGTCCGAAAATAAAGTAGAAACAACTCAATGAGAAAGAAGCAACGGGAGAACAAAAGAGCCACAAAAAAGCAAAAGCTCGCCAAGTATTTGAGTAAATGCTCTTAAAGTATTTTATAACTCTGAATGGGATGATTACAAATTAGGGGGAATGCCTCTATTTATAGTTGAACTTCCCTAGATCCAATGGTAAAATTTACTTTATATTGACGGTCGAGATTAAAGTCTATCTACAATTGAGATTATTTGGGAATTTACACAATCCTCTAATATTACAAAATCAAATCTTATAAGATTACAAATCTTCTAATATTAGTTTCCATTTTTACCATGGTAGTCCTAATTTTCCTTAAGTGCTTCACTTGGTCACCAAAGCTTCAAGTAGATGGACTTCTCCACATGGTCCACGAATCAGGCTAATTCAAGTGGGTCAAATGAGCCCCATTTCATCAATTGACCTATATAGGACGCTCTTTGTGCATTAATCACGGGCTTTGATTCACGGTTCGTTACATAAAGGGGTGTTGGTGGATAGTTGTACAGGTTTTTTTATGGACCATAATCAAATAAGTAATATGGGCTTAATGAGGATGCTAAATCTAGTGGGTCTCTTAGGATTCGAGAGGATCATCTTGACATCTTCTTCCCAAACTATATGGAGAAAAGCAAAGGCAAAGGCAAGTTTAGAAAGGTGAAGCTCTTGAAGGAATTGGAAGGGCGAGATATTAATCATAAACAAAAAAAAAAACTACAAAGGTCGTAAGTCTAAAGCTAATAAAAGTGAAGAACATAATAATGCTAAGATTTGTTTCGTAGCTAATGCGTCACTTTCAGATAGTGACTTTAGAAATCGAAAAAAAAAATCTTAAAAGAGGTAACAAAAAGTTTGCAGTTTGAGAAGTTGTTGGGCTTACAAACAGATAGTAATGATGAACTGATTGTGAAGGATCTAGCTAGCTTATTAGAAGCCAGGAAATTTGATGAGTGATTAGTGATTGAAGTTCCAATCTGGTTTTGAGGGGGGCTATGTGGCTAATTTTCTCAAATCTTTTGACCTTATCCTGTTGTTTTGCAACACAAAAGAGTTGATGGATTGTTGCTTTAGATATTATTGCATCCCATATGTCTTTGTCTAAATGTTGTCAAGGAAAGTTGAAATGTTTATTATTGATGCTTTGATTGTGATTTTGATTTATGAGGTTTGATATATGGTATGAACCAATGCACAACAACCCATTGTTTTAGGGGTAAAAATTACAGTTAATGTGTTAGATAGCCAATACGCCCCATGGCGCAGCGAAAAATTATACCTTTTTGAAACTGGAAGAGCGACGAATAACGTTGTTGATATGATTCCTTTGAATGATGCCGATCCCAAGCCGTAACAATAATGGCTTGGCCTCTACGTAATCCACCCAGTCAAAAAAACGAACAGCAAAATTCTCTTGAACTTTTCAGAGAGAAAAAATAAAAAACGGCTGCTAGACCTTTTGACATTGTTTTTGTTGGTAATCCTAACACACTAAGGGATTATATTCCTTTTATTTTCTTTGATATCACATATTAGAAATAAAACGGGATTATTCCCTTATTATTAGAGAAACAAATGGCAAGTAAAAAAAATAAATTATATTCTTTCCTAAAGAATATCAAGTTTCATGTCTTTTATATTTTGATCGAAATTAATTATTATAACTGTTTATATTAATAATTTCAATAAACTATATACAACTAATATTTTGTATGAATCAAATTCATTTAATTTTATTATGTTCTCTATTTGTGTACAACAAGTTTGTACATATAATGTGTTCCATATTTAACTATCAAATTAAATTAAGTCAAATAATTAATTTAATTCATGTGATAGCTAAATAAAATACCAAATGTATTTGGATTCAATTTGCTTCAACTATAGGGTGTGACCCTATAAGTTCTTATAACGTTAGTAGTAATACTAGAAAATTTCTAATATTATAAGCAATGAGTAGCATTTAGCAATGTATCATTACTACCCAAGTTACAAGAAGTCGTGATTCGGCATAACCTTTCTGTGATAATCTTTTTATGTATCATATCCTTTTATCCTTAATATCTATATTGTACACAAGTCATGGAATAGTCACACTTGTATAGTCCAATCTCATATTTCTTGATATTCAGAGTAGACTACTATAAATAAATAAGTGTGATATTTCATATCAACTTATTCGAGTATGACCATGCATTTCTAGTCTCACTCCATCAAGAGGCCTAAGATATTGCTCCCATTATGTAGGAGGGACAAATCCTATCTTGATCAACCATATCCCTCTACATAGATTGCGACATACCCAACATTAGCCTTTATAGTATAACCTGTTATGGTAGATGTTTGATTGTGCCAAAATATACAACTCACTATGTTGGACAATGATGATCTCAAGTCTGAGGATCATATACATAGTTATCACTATGAGTAATGTTGTGACTATTACATAATAATCCAAGAACCATACTCATAGCGTGTCAGTCTAGTATGTTGTTCTCTAACACATACTCGTGTATCAATTTTGACATCCCTATGTCAATGACAACACTTTGTCATCAATCAACTACACATTAGTTTCAATGCATTATCATTGTCCAAGCCCAAAATAATACTTGACTAAGGACCTTTTAAGAATAATCATATTATTCTCAGGACTTTATTATAATCAATTTATTTGTACACACAAAAAAAGAAACTGAAATAACAATGACAATGCCTTATATTAACAAATAAGGTAAAACAAGTATGTGATTACAATCATCTCATGATTGGTCTTTAGGCATACTCTAACATAATGGTGTTCAATCTATTTGATCAAAGCTTTGTTTGTTGGATGCTTTTCGATAGGTAAATTTGGTTAATGCCAGATTTGTTGTAAAAGCTTATTTGTGCTTTTTAACCCGTTAAAGTGATTGAAAAAGGATTGAATTAATTTCAAAACTTAGTGAAAGATCTTGCTAGCATATTGGAAGCTAGGAAATTTGATGAGTGTGTTAAAGGGTTGAAGTTTCAATTTGGTTCCAGGAGGGACATTCGACTTGTTTCCTCAGATCTTTTGAGGCATCTTTTAACAGTAAAGTTAAGGGTTCTATAGGAGAGATGATGCTAGGAGTAATACAAGGTCCTTCAAACCTATTTGCTTTTCTATTATCAGTACTAAAAAAGATTGTAGAGTATAAGTGTGGGGGATGCTTCTATACCACTTTTCATCCTCAAACTGACGGTCAGTCGGAGAGGTTAATTCAAGTACTCGAGGATATGCTCAGATGTTGTATTCTTGAATTCTGAGGCAGTTGGGAAAAGTTTCTCCCATTGGTAGAGTTTGCCTACAATAATAGTTTTCAGTCAAGTTTAAAGATGGCGCCTTATGAGGCTCTATATGGGCATAAGTGCAGAACGCCTTTATTTTGGACTGAACTCAAGGAAAACCAAATTCACGGGGTTGATTTGGTTAGAGAAGCTGAAGAGAAAGTGAAAGTAATACGAGAATGTTTAAAAGCTGTATCAGATAGACAGAAGTCCTATTCGGACTTAAAGAGAAAAGAGATAGAGTATCAAGTCGGAGATAAAGTTTTCTTGAAAGTGTCACCATGGAGAAAAGTTCTCATATTTGGCCGGAAAGGCAAGTTGAGTCCACGTTTTATTGGACCGTATGAGATTACCGAGAAAGTTGGGTCGGTAGCTTATCGATTGGCTTTGCCATCAGAGTTAGAAAAAATTCACGATGTGTTTCACGTGTCCATGTTGCGACGCTACCGATTAGATCCTTCACATGTAATTACCCCGTCATAGATAGAGATTCATCCCGACATGACTTATGGTGAAGAACCAGTTAAGATTTTAGCTCGGGAAGTCAAGCAGCTAAGAAATAAAAGTATTGCCCTAGTAAAAGTATTGTGGCAAAGACATGGAATAGAAGAAGCTACGTGGGAACCAGAAAAGAGCATGAGAAACCAGTATCCAAACTTGTTTGCTGGTAAGATTTTCGAGGACGAAAATTCCTAAGAGGGGGGGAATTGTAACAGCCTGATTCAGGGCCTAGTCAGAATAGTGGTGTGAGACCACAAATCTGAGTTAGTAAATTGAGTTCTTAAGGTTTATGACATTTTTGCATGATATTATTAAAGTTCCATGTAGAAATTTTGTGAAATTGACATGGAATGATCAAATAGGACTAAATTGCAAAAGTTGCAAAATATGAGTTTCTAGAAGCTTTTTGTATGAAATAGCTTTAGAATATTAATTAGAAGTCCTTAAATAGCAATTTTCCCAAATTATAAGTTTTGGACAAAAATGGACATGAGTTAGTAAATTGTAAATTTTTAAAGAGAAGGGCATTTTGGTCATTTACCAATTAAATGATTAAAATGGGAAAAAGATGATAAAATTTCATTCATCTTCTTCCTTGTGCCAAAAATTGGGAGACTCCATAGCTAGGGTTCTTCAAATTTTTGAAGCTTGCAAGTAAGTCATCCTAGCCTGCTTTTTAATATTCTTCGATTTTTGGAGTCCTCGTATTATGAATTAGCTATTTTTAGCTATAAGATGAGTTAAGAAGCATGTTCAAAAATCTACCCATGTGTATCATGCATGTAAAATGATATTTTATGGAAGATTATGGGAGTTTGATGTTAGATAAACATCTTTTCCTTAGTGAATTTCATGAAAAATGATAGTATGGACTAATTTGTAATAGTTATGAAATTGGTCATACCTATTAGAAATAGTGAGAATTGATGATTGTTATAGTAGAGAAAATGAATCAGCTAAACATGATGTTTAAGAAAGTTGAATGAGAATTATTTTACGAGCCTAGGGGCAAAAGTGCAAATATGAGAAAGTTTAGGGGTAAAATAGTAATTTTGCCAAAGTATGAGTTAAGAGTCAATTTAGTCAATGTGAGTATTAAATGACCTAATTATTATTATAGATCAAGAAAAATGAAGCCCGGATCAAAATCGAGGCAAGAACAAAGTCGAGGACTAAATTGCATATCTACATACATTTTGTATATTGAGGTAAGTTTGTATGATTTCTAAGCTTTATGATTATTATCATTGAATTGCCTAGTATAATGTACATTATTAACATAGAAATTCTTATTGCTATGTTAAATAAAGAAATTAATGAGATTAAGCATGAGAAAGTCCCGATTGAAGTTGAATTACTTAGGATACTCGATCTACCACACGAGGTAAGAAAATCCGTATAAGACCAAGCCAAGGCATGGCATCGGCAATCAAGCAAGTTGTCATGTAAGTCCAAGACAAGTCTTGGCATTGAAAAGCTATCATGAGGTAGAGATTCCATGTAAGTCCAAGCCAAGGCATGGCATTGGTGAGTAACAAGAAAGATTTCATGTAAGTCCAAGCCAAGGCTCGGCATTGACCAGTTCATGAGTAAGATACCAAGTAAGACCATGTCAAGACATGGCAATGGTAAGTTCCCAAGGGAACACACAAGGAAGACTTTGAGTAAGTCCATGTCAAGACATGACATCAATACCAAGATGAGAGATCCCATATAAGACCATATCGAGGATATGGCTTTGGCATCGAGTTATGTGGGATGAGATTCAAGATCCTCGGTTATTCATAGAAATTCATCGGGCAAGAGAGTAAAGCTCAAATGATATAGTAAGAAAGTTAAGTAAGTAAAGTTATTATCAAGTTATGCTAGTTAAGAGTATTATTCATGATATGAATGATGAAGTTGAGATTATACTTATCATAGTAAAGTATCTTGATCTATGTGATCAAGTGATACAGTATATTGTTTACCGTGCTGAGCATGAGAATAGTAAGTACCATGAGATATGTAAGAATCGGTAAGAGTAAGTAAGCTTAAATACTTGAGATTCATAATGCCATTGTTTATGATGAATGGTTAATGTTAAGCAAATATATTGCTATGAGAATTACATGCAAACTTACTAAGCTGAATGCTTACGTCCTTTATTCTTTCTTTCCATGTAGTCCCGCGTAGCTAATCTCGTGGATCATCGTCATCGGAGCTCGGAGCACACTATCAATCGATATTTTGGTATAGCCAAGTGTTTATATGAAGTATGGCATGTATAGGAAACATTTCATTTTGAGTTATGTTTTAAAACTAGCCAAAGTGTTGGCTATCAAGCTTAGTATTGTTTTTGTATATGGCCAAAGAGATGAGTCATGAATGATTAAGTATGTATGTTTTAATCTATCAATGAAGTATGGATCATTGTTCATGTTAGATGTAATACTTGAGTTGCTGAATTGAGCATGAGTTTGGTCTTGATTTCAGGGTGGCAATTGGCTTGGTAAATAGCCTCTAAGTGCCCACACGGATGGACACACGGGCATGTGTCTAGGCCGTGTGCACCCTGCACCTTTGTATCTTAAGTCAGAATAGACCACGGACTAGTCACACGGGCGTGTGCCTTGGCCGTGGGGCATTGGCAGAATGCTGGGGTTTTAGGCACGGTTTGGGGCCACGGGCTTGTCCAGGCCGTGTGTAATTTGCCAGTATTCACCACGGGTGAAAGACACGGGCATGTTTTAGGGGTGCACGGGCGTGTCCCAAGTCACACGGACGTGTGACCCCTGTTCGAGAGAAAGTTTCCAGATGAGTTCCAAAAGTTTCGAGACGTAAGTCTGAGGCCTCGTAGGCCTATGAAATGTCTGATTTGACTAAGAAAGAGAAGTTTTTAATTCGGAACGAAATTTTATAGCTCGTAAGTACATGTTTAAGTGAGTTCAAGCATGGTAATGTCTCGTATCCAGTCTTAGTCTCGGACTCGGGTATGGGGTGTTACATACTTACGGGCTATAAAATTTAGTTCCGAATAAAAAAAAACTTCTCTTTCTTAGTCAAATCATTCATATCGAGGGTCTATGAGGCCTTAAACTTGCGTCCGGAAACTTTTACAGGCTAAAAGAAACTTTTCTTTAAAACAGGGGCCACACGCCCGTATTGGTATAGGGAAACGCCCGTGTACCCTTAAGACATGCCTGTGCCTTCTACCCGTGGTCGACACTGACTAAATCCACACGGCCTGGACACGCCCGTGCCTTCCACCCGTGGTCGGCACTGACTAAAATCACACAGCCATGGCACGCCCGTGGCCCTAGCCCGTGTGTAAAACCTTAGCATTCGACTTAACCACACGGCCTATACACACGCCCGTGTATCATGGCCGTGGGAATTTATAATTTCATGAGTAAGGTGCGGACTTCACACGACACAGGTACACACCCATGGGCTAGCCAGTGCCTCCCACACCTGCAGTTTAGACCCACGCCTGTGTGTCTAACTAAGTGGGCAATTAGTAGGCTATATACCAAGCCATTGCCACCAAGGGTGCACACAAACATACCTCCACTCAGAACAATACAACTCCTAGCCCTTTTACAAGTATAAGAGCTCATCCAACATACACATTATTGAAATGAACATACAATTCATGAATTTCATCTTCATTAAACAAAAGAGTTTGCCAAGTATTTGCCTAACTCATAGGGCCATTTACAAAATGACTTACATAACCAACACTTTAACTAACAATCACATCTTGACAAAATACTCAAGTCCTATACATGTCATACTCAAAACAAGTCTAAGATTATTATGCCAAAGTGTTGTCGATATTGTGATTTCCGAACTCCTGCAGTCATGATCCTCGAGTTACCCTTGCAATACTACAAGGAAGAAGGGCAATAAAAAAAGGGGTAAGCATAAAGCTTAGTAAGTTGCATGGAAATAAATAACAATCATAATACTCATAAAAATAATCCATCCACGGTATTATCTAACCATACACAAATCAAGGCTTCTTGCAATGCTTACTTACAATTGCCCTTATTTAGCACATACCGTGCCACACATCGCAATCGTTTCTTCGTGACCCAGTCACGAGTACCTGTATTCACTCATTCATATGACTTAAATATCATTCGCATCTCTACTTCTAAATTCATCTACTTATCCCACCACTCACAAGGGATAGTCAAATACACGTGTTTATAGCCATTACTATAAACATAAAACCAATGCCACGTCCCCGAGGTGGTCTTACATGGAGTCTTCTCTAGATACCAATGCCATATCCCAGACATGGTCTTATATGGAATTACCTCTAGGTGCCAATGCCATATCCCGGGTATGGTCTTATATGGGATTACCTCTAGGTGTAACGATGCCATATCCCGGATATGGTCTTATACGATTTCCATGTTCATCACTGAAGCCATATCCCGGATATGGTCTTATACGGGATCTCAACTTGGTGCCGAGGCCATGTCCAGAACATGGTCTTATACGGGACCTTATTTATTTCATATTTCAATGATAGCATTTCTATAATCAACATGGCCCAATTAGGACTCAAACATCTCATTCAAATTAACTACTCAATTTAGTAATGCATTATGCTCTAATATAATGCCAAGCATTTCTCAACATGCTAATATGCATATTATTTAAGTCACATACAACTTACCTCGTTTTCAAAATGAGTTAGTTCTTCGGTTCAGTCCACGACTTTATTTTTCCCCGATCGAGGCAGATTCTCGTCTCCTCTTGCTCTATAATAGCAAATTAGCTCATTTTAATCACTACATTAATATAAGCATCTCAATAATCATGCTTAAGCAAAATTACCATTTTGCCCCTAGACTTTAACCAAAATGACTGCTTTGCCCCTAGGCTCGTAAATAAATTCTAATCACATTTCTACCTTCAAAAATCCTAGATAAACATTTAATGCTCTTAAAGCTATCATCAAAAATTAATATTTCACATACTTACTACAAAATTTGTAACCTTTTCATCAAGGTCCTTATTGGTGTTTTCATGCTAACACCTTTCACAAAAGTTGTTCATACAACAACTAAGACTCATTCTCTTCCATAAAAATGTAACAATAACTAAAATAACTCTCGTGGAAAAACCTTAAACTCTTTACCATATTGCACAATAGTCCCCTCATTTGAAAGCTTAAGCTTTAGGGGTTTCAAAAGTACAATTATTTTCAAGAAAAGTTCTCTAGAACACTTACTTGAATGGATGAGAGCTTGCTGAAATTTTGAGCATTCAAAACCCCTATTTGCTGCTAATTTTCGGTGGAAGATGAAAGGAGAAAAGATGATATCTTTTTCTCTCCTTATTTTATTAATATTAGTCAAATAAGTCACCAACTATCACCAACTTTGACCAACATTGTCCATCTTTGTCTCCTATGGCCGGCCATGCTAAATTTGGGGGTCTAATTGCCTTTTAAAGACCTCCAATTTACAATCTATGGCCATTTGGCACTTTTAGCTTATAGAATGGAACTTTCGCACTTTATGCGATTTAGTCCTTTTTCTCGATTAAACACGAAATCGCTAAAATTAAAGCATCAAAATTTTCATGTACATATGCTATCATGTTCTAACTCATAATATATAATGAAAATAAATTTCTCAAATCTCGGATGAGTCATCCCGAGACCACTATTCCGACTAGCCCCTAAATCGGGCTGTTACAGACGTAATCTTTTTTCTCGATTAACATGAAATAAACCTCTTTTTCATATAAATTCAGATAAGTAATAATTTAGCAAAGGATCGTATTTTAAAATCTCTTCAAATTCTCAATTTCGACACTAAGACATTTATTAATCAACTAGGTACCAATTTTGGGCGTCACGGGGGTGCTAATTCTTCCTATTGTGTAACCGACTCCGAACTCATTTTCTGGATTTTTGTGGACTGAAAGACATTGTTTTAGTAAATCAAACTGTTTATTAAAATGATCAAATTACGAGGTGATCCGATCACACCTCATAAAAAAGATTTGTGGCGACTCCCATTTTTTTATTTTCAAACAAAAAGTCGATCTCTTTCAAAAAGAAAAATGGTTTCGACAGCTTGGCGACTCCACTGGGGACACAAATAAAAGAGTCAAGCCACGAGTTGATTACTTTTTGTCTTTGTGTCTAAGATTGATAATTTGGTTTAAAATTACGATCCTTTCATTGCATTTTATTGGTCTGCATCATTTTGACGTGATTATTTTATTGGTTCGAGTCTTTTAATATAACTCCGCATATTGCATTGCATAATCGGTCAATTTTACCCTTTAAGTGAGAGTGAGAAACTATTCCTTCATGAGGTCTTCACCTCCGTATAAGATAGCGGATCACTTTCGGGATACATCCGTACCTATGTCTTCGTGAGATTTTCATCTCCGTATAGCCATAGGGAAATGTATTCCCCTAAATTAAACTCGGTCCGTATGAGCCTATAATGGGTGAGGATCGAGGAATCTACCGATTCAGGTACCCTTACTTTAGAACATAACCGCATATAATGAGCCCTAAGAGCTAACCCTAGGTAGAACCGCACCAAGCCCTATTGCTTACCCGAATAGACGCTTTATTTATCATTTCTTGCTTACTTTAAATTCTTGCTTTGTATACTGACTTGTTTGTTTTGCTTTGATTGTGATTGCATGACATTTTCATCATAAAAAAGGTGTTGATTCACGTTCGATTACTAAATAGAGAGCTTGCCATGGAGAACGAATTTCTTGATAAAGTGGAAGATAACGCAGCTGTCCGAATATGGTCCGAGAAAACACAACTAGAGAAAGGTGATAGTCTGATGGAGGGGTACATATCAGAACTGTAGGACTTCACTCGTATCAGTATGACCCAAAATAATCTCCAGGAACTGAAAGAGATATGGGTCCAATGGGATGAAGAAATCAAGCAGTTATTTTACTGTAATTATGTTGATTTTCCCTATCTACTTGATATCAAAGTGAAAAAGCACTTGTTTCTAGCTCTGGCTCAATTTTGGAATCCCGCCTACAGCTGCTTTACTTTTGGAAAAGTGTACTTAGTACCTACTGTGGAAGAATACACTACCTTACTTCGTTCCCCGAAAATTCGGCCCGACAAGGTTTATTCTAGAGCCGCTAATGTACCGACCTTCCTAAAGAAACTAATGAATATCACGGGGATGAGTGAGCAATGGGTTGCAGCCCGAATCAAGCAAAAGGGAGATAGAAAATGTATCCCTTGGAATAGTTTGCGAGATTTGATCTTAGCACACCCAGATATGAAGAAAAGGGTCAATGTCTTCGCTTTGAGCATTTATGGGCTGGTTGTTTTCCCTAAAGCACTAGGGCACGTGGATGAGGCAGTTTCAGATTTGTTTGACAGACTTGATAAGAGGGTCACGCCCGTCCCTGCAATTTTGGTCGAAACATTCCGATCTTTGAATGCATGCCGAAGAACGGGTGTAGGAAGATTCATTGGATGCGCGCAACTCTTGTTGGCATGGTTTCATAGCCACTTTTGGAGGGTAGAAAAAGTTTCTTATCGCGTATTCTCCGAGAACTACTCTCTATTAAAAGAATTAGTGGCTACATTGAGGCGAGATGACATTTCGGAAGAAAAATGGATGGTTATACTCCAGAATCTCCAAGATGAGGACGTCGAATGGCGAGCCCCTTGGATGATCCCCGATGAGATTATGTACCGGTGTGGAGATTTCGACTGGGTTCCTCTACTTGGGATTTAGGGAGCTGTTGGATATGCTCATCTACTCGTGTTGAGGCAATATAGATTGAGGCAGTTCATACCAGCAACGCAAGGGCTAGCCCATTGTGAGTTTTCGTATAAGGGTGATAACTACAAGAAAAAGGTTCGAGAAATGTCTAACGCTTGGAATCAAACACACCGAATGAAAAGATTAGCTGCAGGTCTGATGGCGACCCCCGAATTTAGTTGGTGGTGGGGTCAAAGAGTCAATAACAACATCCCTGTGCCAAATCAAGAAGCCATTTGACCATTAGAAGAACACCTGCAAGTGATTCCATCTAAGCTAGAGATCATCAAGCAGGATTTTGAAAAGAGAAATTTGGAGCTAGGAAAGAAGATAAAGGAACTGGAAGAAGAAAATATGCAATTAGGACTAGACATTGACGTTCAGAAATTAGAGTCCAATAAGCTAAGAAAAGGAAAGAATAAGGCCGAAGAAGATCTGGACAGTTTAAAAACGGATTACAAGAAGCTGCACTTATCAATGAGGATTTCCGGTTTGGGAAAGACATCAGAACAATGGTAGCAAGAGATCAAAGAAGAAAAGAATAGAGCCGATCAATGGGAAAAGAAATGCCAAGATGCCCAATGTTCGAGAAAATGCTCTAGAAAGAGACCTATCGGAATGCCAAAATGAAAAGGTCATATTAAAAGCCAAGGTAGCAGAACTAGAAAAGTCACTTCATCAGTATCGTAATCGCAACTCCACAATTGAGCTGAAAGCGAGCTTAAACAAGATTGAATAGCTGAAAAGGAAAATAGAAGAGCTCGAGATCGCATTACAAAATTGTGAACTCTGAGTTGAACTCCTTGAAGCAAACAACGAGCAGTGGAAAGAGCAACTCCACCGTTCTCAAGGTCAGGTCAGAGATAGAGACTATATCATGGGTGAAGCTATGGCTCAAATCCGAGAGGTGGCCGATCATTTGCAAACCCTAGCAGTTCAGGCTGACATGCTAAGCTTGAAGTATGAAACAGAATCAGATCGGGGTCAAGAGTTAGCTTGGCTTCTTAGGAAGGTTAAGGCTTTAAGCATTAGGGCAAAGCCGTATATGTAATCCGTTTTATGTAAAGAAATTTGTTTTCTAGTAAAGTTGTTCTAACGGAATTGAATCAGAGTCAATGCCTCTTTTTGCATTCATGCATTTGCATTACATTGCATCATATGCATTAAATTTCACAAAAGACCCTAATTAAATGAAATTATTTCAGTTAATCTGGAAACCAACAAGAATCAACCAACCGAACATCATTACAGTACTCGCACCAAAACTAAAGTAATGGACCAAAGATTGGAAAGGCTAGAGCAAGTTCAAAAAGATATGCAAGACCAGTTGCAAGCGCAACTACAAGAACAGTTAGCGAAAGTGCAACAGGAGATGAGGGATCAGATATTAGAATCCCAAAGAAGTATGATAAATCAATTGGCACAGTTACTGGCTGGAGAACGTGAAAAAGGGAAGGACACTGTGGTCAACTCAGGGGATGATAATGAAGATCCTATTTACCCTCCGAGTTTTACCCCGATAAATGTCCAGGCACAACCAGAGGCGTACCCATGAAGGGTACCCGTCACAATTAGACCTCAACAGTATCAAACCGGTACCTCGGCGCCGATAAACTTCCAAACAGGCTCAGGTTCCGAGAAATAACCCAACCAATCCCGTTGTTCCTGATCTAGATGATATGGAAGAAATAGAAAAAACAAGAGTGGAGCTGCCAAAGCAACTTGAGGATCGATGCAGATGGCTAGAAGAAAATTTTAGAGCAATGGAAAACGCTAATTACCATTCCGGAATCGATACCAAGGACTTGAGTTTGGTCCCAGATTTAATACTCCCTCCCAAGTTCAAAACTCTAGAGTTTGAAAAGTACAACGGGACTATTTGCCCTAAAGCTCACATCACCATGTTCTGTCGAAGGATGACAGGATATGTCAATAATGATCAACTGTTGATCCACTGCTTCCAAGACAGTCTGATCGGGTCAGCAGCTAAATGGTACAACCAACTGAGTCGTGCCAAAATCAATTCATGGAAGGACTTAGCACAAGCTTTTATGAAGCAATATAGTCATGTGACAGACATGACACCCGACAGAATCACGTTGCAGAATATGGAGAAGAAGCAGAATGGGAGCTTCAGTCAATATGCCCAAAGATGGAGAGAGGTGGCAACGCAAGTCCAGCCACCTCTTTTGGAAAAAGAAACCATAATGCTTTTCATCAACACTTTGAAAGCTCCATTCATCAACCATATGTTGGGGAGCACTACTAAGAGTTTCTCGGATATAGTTATGTCCAGTGAAATGATTAAAAACGCAGTAAGAAGTGGTAAGATAGACACGGAGGAAAACTCTAAAAGATCAGCCTCGACGAAGAATGAAAACGAGGTGAATAATGTAGACACATACAACAAGGGTTACTCAAAACCAATTACCATTGGCCCGCAAAGGACAATAACCACTAGTCTTCAGGCCTCTCAAGACAAGAATCCAACCAAAGGCCAAATACAGAAAGGCTCCAGTTCACACCTATCTCGATGACGTATAGGGAACTGTATCAGAGCCTGTTTGATGCACATGTGGTATCTCCTTTCTACCTGAAACCTATGCAACCTCCATTCCCCAAATGGTATGACGCAAATACTCAATGCGAGTATCACGCGGGAATCACGGGACATTCAATCGAAAACTACACTGCCTTTAAAAAGTTAATCGAAAGGTTTATTAAAATGGGAATTGTAAAGTTCGACGACCCATCAAGACCTAATGTGGCAGTAAATCCGTTACCCAGTCATTCTGATAAAGGGGTAAATGCGATAATTGAGAATGGAGGGAAAAGAACCAAGATGGACGTAGCAAAAGTAAAAACCTCACTAAAATGGGTTCTGAAGAAAATGGTAGAGGGAGGATTAATCAAACAGGATTCAGAAGAAAGAGCTGAAGGGCTAAGGAACTACTGTGAGTTCCATGCTAAGGAGGATCATGAGATCTAGAAGTGCGTTGAATTGAGGGCCTTAATGCAAAATCTTATGGACAATAAGGAGCTATAATTCTTTGAAAATACTATGGGCTCCCAAAAAGAAGATGTGTGCGCCTCAGAAGAGAGGTCAACAAAGAAGGTCTATAAAGTCAACCACCCAGTGGTTATCATTTCACGACCTAGAAGTAATGAAGTCGTAGTACAAATTGCACCAAGGGTCATAATCCAGAAACCTGTAGCTTTTCCTTACTAGGATAGCAAGAAGGTCCCCTGGAATTATGACTGCAACGTGACGATCCCGGGAGAAGAGAACCCGATTAGTACTTCAGAAGAAGGCCAAAAGGTGGGTTTCTACATGCGCAGTAGGAAACGCTATGATCCATCAAATGCAGGATCTGAGCCTGTTAAAGGAAAGACCCCAATAGTTGAACAAAAGAAGGAAAATACGATCAGGTTCAAATCGCCAGTCAACGAGCCAGTAACTGAGAACGAAGCTAGGGAATTTTTGAAATTCTTAAAGCATAGCGAGTACAGCATTGTAGAGCAGCTTCACAAGCAACCGGCTCGCATCTCAGTACTAGCTTTACTCTTAAGTTCGGAGGCACATCATGGCGCGTTAATGAAAGTGCTAAACGAAACTTATGTCGCTAACGATATCTCTGTAAACAAGCTGGACCGCCTAGTCAACAATATAAGTGCCGACAACTTCATCTTCTTCAATAATGATGAGATACTGCCAGGGGGTATGGGAACTACAAAGGCTCTGCACATCACCACCCGCTGCAAAGGGTATACATTGCCAGGGGTGTTAATTGATAATGGATCTGCACTAAATGTCCTACCCCTATCCACCCTGAATAGGTTACTTGTGGATAGCTCTCATATGAAGACATGTCAAAACATAGTGAGAGCATTCGATGGTACCGAAAGGAGAGTGATGGGAAGGATTGAGATACCCCTCTTGATTGGTCCAAACACGTATGAAGTAGATTTCTTGGTGATGGACATTAAGCCTTCTTATAATTATTTGTTGGAGAGGCCTTAGATTCACACGGCTGGGGCAGTGCCGTCATCACTTCACCAGAAGCTAAAGTTGGTAACCGACGGTCGACTAGTAACGATAAACACAGAAGAAGACATTATTGCATCCGTAACCAGTGACGCGCCATACGTAGGGACGGACGATGAAGCGATAGAATGTTCATTCTGATCGTTGGAATTTGTGAATGTAACCTTCATTGTCGAAGGGAACAAGATCTCGATGCCCAAAATCTCTCAAACTACAAAGAGGAGCCTGCGACTGACGGTCGGGAAAGGAGCTTTTCCTAAGAGAGGACTGTAACATCCTAAATTTACGGGCCTATACATTTAGTGTAGGGATAGGTTTACTATGTTAATTTAATTGATAGGGGTCTAAATTTGGGCTTAGAATTAGGCAAAAAGGCCCAGATTAAAGTGACATCATTAACAGATTAAAAGGAACAAGTTTTGGGTCGCATGAGAGCCCATGTTTTAGGCCAAATTCGGCACTTTAAATGAAGAGAGGGTGACGCCACACACAAGGAATTAGGGGCCCAAGTATTAAGTTTAATGAGGCCCAAATATTTTAATTTAAGTGAGTTAAATTTGGCATTAGGGATTAGTAGAGGTGGACGGCTACAAGGCTATGAAATAGGAGAATTTATGTGGATTTTTAAGTGATAATATCATAGATAAAAAGGAGAAAAGTTAAGACCTGCATGAAATTTCGGTTTTTATTTAAAATCTACCAAGATAATTGGTTACTTAATATTTTATACTTTAATGAATTATTAAGCTTTCGAAATAAAGGTGTAAACCTAGTAATTGTTTTCCAAAATACGACATGTTATGTAAAATCTCTTAAGTGACATACCAGATCCGGTTGTAGCGTTTGGGCCGGGTTTGGGGTGTTACAAATTGGTATCAGAGCCAAGTTTAAAACTCGGCTTTGGGTTTTTGAGCCCAAAACGTTTTCTAAATATGGGTTTTTGAAAACATGCATGTTTATAAATAACACAGGAAGGTTTTCTCGGCATGGCACCTGCGTCTCCGGCCCAAGTCTGCCAAGTAAGTATTCTGAACCATTGTGTGATATAATATATGTGGGCTTGATGGGCTCTATGAGACGTAGATTAGTTAGATTAGAACTTGATGGACTTTAGTCCTAGCTGAAACAACTCTCAATTGCATAAGACTTAATCCAACCAAACAAACCTATGAACAAGTCGCAAGACTAGGGTGTGGCAACAGGCATGCGCATGTCTAGGATTGGATCCGGAAGAGCTTGGTACTTAAGCAGTCCTAGTGACTCACCTCCTCTTCGCTGGAATCCTACCTAGTGCGTAGTGACTGTTCACCCTAGCCACGAGGATTTGTTGACGGGCCAAAATTAATAATTTAAAACCCGAAAGGGACCAGCCATTCTATTTTGTAAAATTACTAAATTACCCCTAATTTATAAGTGACCAAAATATCCCTGATTTGTATAATTACCAATATACCCTCGGATTTCCAAATTTCACAAAATCACCAAGGAACCCTATTTTAGAAAATTACGAAAATACCCCTGTAGGATAAATTACGGAAATACCCCTAGGTAGTGAAATGACGAAAATACCCTTAGGTGATGAATGTAAGTTCGTGGATACTATTTGTATGTGGATATTAAATGATTGAATGTACGTGTTTCCTAGAACTAGGAGACAAACTTGAGACTGAAACTTGTAGATAGGTTCGAATTCGAAAGAATCACTCTTAAAATTACTTTTCATAAGATTGTTCGTGGATAATCAGTGGAAGAAAACCAATAATTCATAAAAAATTTAATTAGATAAACGCGGACTGATAGCATGAGTACAAGGGGACGAGGACGCTCTAGATGTGAATACCAGTGCATACTCTACCATAGAATACTAAGTGTTTATTTTGGGTTTAGTATCGGAGTGCGCAGCGAAAGCGTAGTGGTGAGACTTGGGTAGTACGATTAATAGTTAGTTGGAAATTTCGAGGACGAAATTTCTTTAAGGGGGGTAGAACTGTAACATCCTAAATTTACGGGCCTATACATTCAGTGTAGGGATAGGTTTACTATGTTAATTTAATTGATAGGGGTCTAAATTTCGGCTTAGAATTAGGCAAAAAGGCCCAGATTAAAGTGGCATCATTAACAGTTAAAAAGGAACAAGTTTTGGGTCGCAATGAGCCCATGTTTTAGGCCAAATTTGGCACTTTAAATGAAGAGAGGGTGACGCCACGCACAAGGAATTAGGGGCCCAAGTATTAAGTTTAATGAGGCCCAAATATTTTAATTTAAATGAGTTAAATTTGGCATTAGGGATTAGTAGAGGTGGACGGCTAAAAGGCTATAAAATAGGAGAATTTATGTGGATTTTTAAGTGATAATATCATAGATAAAAAGGAGAAAAGTTAAGACCTGCATGAAATTTCGGTTTTTATTTAAAATCTACCAAGATAATTGGTTACTTAATATTTTATACTTTAATGAATTATTAAGCTTTCGAAATAAAGGTGTAAACCTAGTAATTGTTTTCCAAAATGCGACATGTTATGTAAAATCTCTTAAGTGACATACCAGATCCGGTTGTAGCATTTGGGCCGGGTTTGGGGTGTTACAAGGACTGGGAAAATACCTACAAAGAAGAGTCGAGACACCCATGCTCATGGACAAATGAGACCGCTTTGGTTTAGGATTTAAGCCAGATGCGAAGCAAAGAAAGAAGGAGATGGAGAAGAAACAAGAAAGGAGAAGAGCACGACTGAGTGGGGAAGAGGTTAAGTGGGAACCGATGACCTTTCCCCATATATCCAAGAATTTTGTATCGAGAGGAACTATTCACCCTGAAAGAGGGATGCCAAGAGAAGAGACTGCTAAAGAAATGTTAGGAAATCTGAACATCAACGCCATATCTGAAGAAGGAATCTAGGGAGAAAATTTATCAAACATCCGCCCTTATATACCTGGAAGTGTTTTGAACAACTGGACTGCGGAAAAGATTCCTGTAGTTTTTAGAGCCAATACAGAGTAATATTCAAAACACGCTTATTGCTCTAAGCCTAAGAGCAATAAGAATCCTTTGTGAAATAGGCTTATGTCCAAAATTGTTATTTCAACAAAATGCATCTTTGCGTATCATCTTGAGAAAATATTCTTTTATTCTTTTAATTTCATTCATAATCATACTATACAGATAATTATTCTTAGATTCTTTTGTTCTTTGGATTTTTTTGTTCATCCTTATAACAGGTCTCTAGATATCAATGATATGAGCGACGCTGCTACTGACTCAGAATCTCCTTTTGAGCAAGATATGTGCATAGAAGATTCTCAAGATTTTGAAGATGATCGAGACTGTAACCTATAACCTGATTTGTTGAGGATGGTAGAACAAGATGATAAACAAATGTTGCCTTATAAATAGTCAGTGGAAGTTGTGAGCCTAGGAGAGGAAAAAGAGGTGAAGATAGGAGCTTGCATTACAGCAGAGACGAAGCAAGACCTCATTGAATTACTCCAAGAATTTAAGGATGTCTTCGCATGGTCATATCAAGACATTCCCGGGTTAAGTACTAATATTGTGGTACACCGGCTCCCTATAAAGGAAGAGAGCAAGCCAGTTCAACAGAAGCTCCGAAGGATGAGGCCCGATGTTTTACTAAAAATAAAAGAGGAAGTCAAGAAACAATTCGATGCTGGTTTCTCACGGTTGGATAAATACTCAGAATGGGTAGCCAATATCCTCCCCGTCCCTAAAAAAGATGGAAAAGTATGAATGTGCGTAGACTACAGGGACTTGAACAAAGCCAGCCCGAAAGACAATTTCCCATTGCCACATATTGACACTTTAGTGGACAACACGGCAGGTTACTCACTGTTCTCCTTCATGGATGGTTTCTCGGGATACAATCAAATAAAGATGCATCCTGAATACATGGAGAAGACCATATTCGTGACCATGTGGGGAATATTTTGCTATAAGGTGATGCCATTCAGACTGAAAAATGCGGGAGCAACATATCAAAGAGCCATGGTAACTTTGTTTCATGATATGATGCACAAAGAACTCGAAGTTTATATTGATGATACGATCGTAAAGTCCCGAATAGAGAAGGAGCATGTACAAGTTTTGAGGAAACTATTTTTGAGATTGAGAAAATTCCAACTGAAGCTCAATCCAGCAAAATGTACTTTTGGGGCTAGGTTGAGAAAATTGCTAGGATTTGTAGTCAGTGAAAAGGGGATTGAGATCGACCCAGATAAAGTAAAGGCTATACAGCAATTGTTCCCACCACACACTCAAAAAGAAGTTCGAGGTTTCCTGGGAAGACTAAATTACATTGCCCGGTTCATTTCACAACTAACTAAGAAATACGACCCCATTTTTCGTCTCCTTAAGAAACACAACCCAGGCGTTTGGGATGAGGAGTGCCAGAAGACTTTTGATAAGGTCAAACATTACTTGTCCAATGCCACCTAACCCAGATAGGCCGCTGATACTATACTTGGCAGTATTCGGGAATTCTATGGGATGCGTGCTTGGTCAACATGATGAGTCGAGAAGAAAAGAAAGAGTGATATACTATCTCAGTGAGAAATTCACTGAATATGAGATAAGATATTCGCCAATAGAGAAGTTATGTTGCGCCCTGATCTGGACAATCCGAAGACTGAGACAGTACATGCTGTACCACACAACTTGGCTCATCTCAAAGCTGGACCCTCTAAGATACATGATGGAGTCGACTGCTCTAAATGGAAGAATGGATCGATGGCAAATTTTACTTTCTGAATTTGACATAGTCTATGTGAACCAGAAGGCAGTCAAAGGAAGCACAATAGCAGATATTCTGGCCAGTAGAGCTCTAGAGGATTACGAGCCTTTGAACTTTGATTTCCCGAATGAAGATCTAATGTATGTTGCAACCACTGAAGAAGACTCTCAAGAAGGTCATCCTTGGAAGCTAAACTTCAACGGAGCCTCAAACGCTGTAGGTAACGGAATTGGAGCAGTCCTAGTATCCTCAAACGGAGATCATTATCCCTTCACTAGCAAACTGGATTTTGATTGCACGAACAATATGGCAGAATACGAAGCATGCATCATGGGTATCCGTGCAGCCATAGAACGTAAGATCAAAGTGCTAGAAGTATAGAAGATTCTGCACTAGTGATCTATCAACTCAAGGGAGAATGAGAGATGAGAGATCCCAAGTTAATTAATTATCGAAAGTTGGTTCTTGAGTTAATTGAGGAGTTTGATGACATCACCTTCTATTACCTCCCACGAGATGAAAATCAAATGGCTGATGCCTTGGCTACTTTGGCTTCGATGGTCAAAGCGAACAAACAAGAGGATATAAAGCCTATCCAGATGAGTATTTATGAGGCTCCAGCTCATTGTTACAACATCAAAGAAGAAGAAGAAAAGGACAATCACCCTTGGTACAACGATATATTGCGATATGTGAAGAATCATGAATACCCTGACCAAGAAACTGAGAATGATAAAAGGACGTTGAGAAGGCTGGCCAATGACTATGTCTTAGATGGGGAGATCCTATATAAAAGGAGAAAGGATCAGGTGCTACTAAGATGTGTAGACGCTGTCGAGGCTAAGAAAATCTTGGAAGAAGTTCACGAGGGTGTCTGCGGAACACATGCCAATGATTTTACAATGGCCAGGGAAATCATGAGATTCGGGTATTATTGGTCCACCATGGAAGGCGATTGCATCAATTACGCCAAGAAATGCCACAAGTGTCAAATATACGGAGATAAAATTCATGTACCTCCCTCACCTCTTCATTTTATGACTTCTTCGTGGCCTTTTTTTATGTGGGGCATGGATGTCATTGGGCCAATTTCACCCAAAGCTTCTAATGGGCATCGATTCATCTTCGTGGTCATCGATTACTTTACAAAGTGGATAGAAGCCGCTTCATATGCCAATGTCACGAAGTCGGCAGTCAGCAAGTTCTTAAAGAAGGAGATCATATGTCGATATGAAATGCCAGAAAGGATCATATTTGACAATGCACTAAATTTGAACAACAGAACGATGTCAGAAGTCTGCAATCAGTTCAACATCAAACACCATAACTCATCACCATATCGTCCAAAAATGAATGGTGCAGTGGAGGTAGCCAATAAGAATATCAAGAAGATCGTGGGGAAAATGACTGAGACTTATAAAGATTGGCATGAGAAGTTACCATTTGCCCTCTATGCCTATCGAACATCTGTCAAAACCTCAACCGGGGCAACGCCTTTCTCTTTGGTTTATAGAATAGAGGTATTTTTACCCATTGAAGTCGAGATTCCTTCTCTCCGAGTTTTGGTAGAATTGAAGTTGGAGGAAGCAGAATGGATCCAATCCCGATATGATCAGCTAAACTTGATTGAAGAGAAAAGGTTGAAAGCCATCTGTCATGGTCAGACGTACCAAAAGCGAATGATACGAGCTTACAATAAAAAGGTTCGTCCCAGAGAATTCCATGAGGGGGACCTAGTATTGAAAAAGATCTTGCCCATACAAAAGGAATTCAGAGGGAAATGGATGTCAAATTGAGAAGGACCTTATGTGGTAAAGAAGGCCTTTTTTGGAGGAGCGTTAATTTTGACTGAGATGGATGGAAAAAGCTTGCCCAATCCTATGAATTTAGACTCAATCAAGAAATACTTCACCTAAAAAAGAAAAAAAAAGGGGGGAGAGGCCAAGGTGAAAACTCGCAAAGGGCACCTTGAGACCAAAGGGGTTTTGAATTGAAAACCCAGGAAAAGGGAAATTCAAATCTTGATCAAAGATGAGGCATGTGGTAGTCTTGTTATCCCTAAATGAACAAGGAGAGATGCTACATCTTGGGGCATCCACAAAGTATTTTGGATCTCCGGAACACATATCAAGTTCAAACAGGTCCTCGAGAAGTTAGTGCAAAGAAACTCATGCTATGATATCCGGGGCACCTATTTTCGTCTTATTCACTTTGTATTTAAGCAAATTTTCTATTTTGATTAATCTATTCATTTCGAGCATTACTCCTAATAAACTTCGATCTTGTCCATTACTATAATCTTTTTCAAGCATTTTTACATTGAAATAACGATTAATGAACTAATAATATTCAAGTAAAGGGAGTTCTGCATATTGCTCTAAAAGGTTTTCTAAAATAGTACAAGGATTTGAAAATAGGACCACTATTTAGAACTAACCAAACTTAGGGGTTTGGAAACATTCGAGAAAAAAATAGTCTAAATTGTGACTATTTATTTGGATTTTCTGTTAAAGATACCGGCTGAGCAAGAAGGCATGGTAACACATCAGTAATAGAACCTTGATAAATATCGAGCAATGACAACCTAAGCATTAAAAAAGGGATCATTATCGAAAAAAATGACATTCTGCATTCATGCAAATATCGCTCATACACATCTAGTTAGGAGCATTTGATTCATCCTGATCATGATATCCTAATCACTAGGCATAAATAGGCCAATGAAATGAATTCTACATGTCATGTTCCCCAGAGAACGGTGTAACAGATCAGTGAAACCGCAAATCCTATACCCCTGAAGTTGCAGTGGGACGGATTATGGTCATCGTGGCAAATTTTATCTCCCTGAAATTGCAGTGGAGTAGATTGAAGCTACTAATCTTATCTCCCTGAAGTTGCAGTGGAGTAGACTGAGGATAGCAAATCTTATCTATCTAAAATTGTAGTAGATTAAGGCTAAAAATCACAAATCTTATCTCCCTGAAGTTGCAGTGGAGCAGCAGTCGTAGCGAATCTTATTTCCCCGAAGTTGCAGTGGAACAGATTAAAGCCACAAATTACAAATCTTATCTCCCTGAAGTTGCAGTGGAATAGATTGAAGACAGCAAATCTTATCTATCTGAAATTGCAGTAGAATAGATTAAAGCTATAAACTTTATCCCTGAAGTCGCAGTAGAACGTATTAAAGCTACAAGCTATAAATCTTATCTCACTGAAGTTGTAGTGGAGCAGATCGAAGCGACAAGTTCTATACCTCTGAAGTTGTAGGCGGTCGGATTAGATCTACCATAGCAAGTCTTATCTCCCTGAAGTTGCAGTGGAATGGACTAAAGCTACAAGTTACAAACCTTGTCTCCCTGAAGTTACAGTGGAGTGAAGCTTCAAATCTTATCTCTCTGAAGTTGTTGTGGAGCATATTGAAGATAGCAAATACCCCTAAAGTTGCAGTGGGTTAGAATAAAGCTACTTGAAGAAGAGAAACACCAAAAGAAGTCGAGCCTCAGCAGGTCCAGGCAAAATTTTCCCTTTAAAAGTCTTTGCTCCATCCTCGTTACACGACAACGAGCAAAGAGGGGCAACTGTGATTGGCGTATTTTGCCCGGCCCATAAAACAAACATAAAAACCAAAATAAAAAATAAAGTCCAAATAAAAAAGTCCAGTTACAGCCCAAATACAAAAGAGGCCCATTGGCCCAAAAACTTAAACATTTTTAGAAACCCTAGGGTTTCCAGCCCCATGTGCACCGCTCCTCCTTGTGCGCGCCGCCCGCGCCCCGTTCCGAGACCTGCCCCCCTCTGCTGCCTTGCACGAGAATGGCAAAAACGCCTTTCCCCTACCTCCGTCAACGCCTACAACAAGCAAAAAAAGGAAACAGTAACAGAACAAAAAATAGTGGCAGAGAAGAAAAGAAAACAGTAGCATAAACAGTGAAATAGGATGTGTAAATGGCTATAAAGGCAATCAATCCATGTAATCTTTTTTTACAGACAGAGAGAAATCAAATAAAAAAGAAACAGATGAGAAATCAAATACACAAAAAAAATTCAGAGAAAAAATTGAATCCAAAAAGAGAGATTTCGGAATAAAAAATAAAAAGGTGATTGCTTCTTTCTTTTTTTTCATTTTCGAAAATAAATAACAAAATAAAGAAAGGTGAGAAACTCACCGTTGTTACGCGCCGGAAAAGGAAGAGAGATGAAACGTTTCTCTATTTTTCGTCGAGTTTGATCGGGTTTTCGAGGTTTTTGGTCGCGGATCTAGGCTGAGATTAAAAAGGGAAACGAAAAAAGTTTTTCTTCATTTTGCCGGCCATCGTGGATGGCGGTGCCGTCGCCGGTGACCGACGGCCGCCACGGTGGTCTGAAGCCGGAGCCATGGCCTGATCTTCAGGCCATTTCAAAGAAATAAGGGGAGGGGTGTTTGTTTTTTTTTTTTTGAAAACTATTGAAAATAATTTTTTTTTAGATTTTTAACTTAAATAGGGGGTCAAAACGGCGTCGGTTTGGCCTAAGCTCACAAGCCTCAAAACGACGTCGTTTTGAGGCGACCGCGCGTCGACCTGACCAACTCCCAAGGATTCGCGTGTTTTCAACAAATGGGATATTTGCGCGTTTAGCCCTTCCGTATTTTTTGGTTTTTAAATCTTTTTTTAATTTATACCCTGAAATTTTATTTTGTTTTCAATTTAGTTCTCCTTGAAGCTGTGCGTTTTGGATGGGGGAATAATTTCCCCGATGGTCCCTAGTAGCGCATTACAATTCGATCCTTTTGCTTTATTTTATTTCTATTTTTACCCTAAAACCCTGTTTAGCTTTCAAATTAATCCTCTTATTATTATTATTATTATTATTATTATTATTATTATTATTTTGAGTAAAAGGCGACCACAAGGGTCAAAGCAATTTATTAAGTAATATCACTAATAACAACATTATGGATTTCCATAGGATAATCCATATTGAAAAACCAACTCTTAGCTTCACTACACATTTTAGTACAAATTAAGTCAGCCACACTGTTGCATGACCTATGAGACCAGACTAACTTGGCGGAGTTAAACAAACTAAAAGCTTCTTTACATTTTTTAACTCTACTACCTATAATAGTAATGTCCTCATCACCTATATTCAACTTGTTCACTAGCCCAACATTGTCAGTTTCAAAGGTCACTTCACCCAGAACATTTAACTTTGCCGCAACCTCTATGCTTCTCTCCAAGGCTATACACTCAGCCTCTTGTACTGAAAATCTTCCCTCCTTGAAACCTCCACCACCCCCAGCATAAAGCCATCATCATCTCTAATGATAACTCCATAACCCATCCTATTATATTTGACCGTTGCATCAAAGTTGATCTTGAAAGTACCTTTCGCCGGTCTCTCCCATTTCTTTGTATCCCCAGTCTGGGCTAATATGGGAGGATTCACCGGGTTGTAAATGCGAAATTCGTTACTCAGATTACTAGCCTTCTCCCATATGCTTTGCGCTCTGTCAGCTTGGCCTTTGAAAATAAACTTGTTTCTACTGTTCCAGCAGTTCCAAAGCGTGGTGATAAGGTCTGCCATGGTCTTCCATCCAGTCGATGCATCTGTCATACTGCTTCTCGTTACTACTTAAATCCAATCCACCTATGGTAAGAACTTCGCGGGATATTGTGCAATCACGAATGGCATAGAGAAGAGTTTCGGCATTAACACCACACCTGGGGCAGCTTTCATTAAAACCATTTCTGATGGAAGCAATTTTAACATTTGTGGGGAGAATCTCATGACCAAATCTCCAGGAAAAGACTCTAATTTTTGGAAGAGTGTCAAGTTTCCATACAGTTTTCCAATAGAATCTATACGGGCCATACACCAATTCTTTTAACAGCATCCACGAGTAAGCAGATTTCATAGTGAAAGATCCATGAGTATTGTGAAACCACACCATCCTATCTCTTTGATCTTCATTCCCAATAGGAATATTGCATATTCTATCCCCCCCAATCTTTACCATACAGCCTATGCACCTTTTCGATATTCCAGCACCTAGCATGCTCCATCCAAAGATCTTTAACACTTTCATCACTTGATGAGAGCATATTTGGGATCGTTGTACTTCCATTAAGACTTTCCAAACCCCCATTGTCCTCCCTAATATTAATGTTCTCACCATTTCCTATCTGCCATCCGAAACCATTCTTCAGAAATTCCGCAGCAGCAGCAATACTCGACCAGGTAAAAGAGGCTCTATTCACTTTTTTAGCATTGAAAATATTTCCATCAGGAAAATATTTTGAGGACAGAACTTTAAAGCAGAGTGACTCATTGTTGTTGATGAGTCTCCAAACTTGACGACCTAGGAGAGCTATATTAAACAGTCTCATATTGCGTAAACCAATACCACCCATTCCCTTTGGTTGACATTGAGTTCTCCAGGGGAGCATAGACCAAAATTTACCACTTTCCTTACCAGACCACCAAATTCTGCTGAGCTTCGTTTGAATCTCCTTTAACACCCCTTTTGGGGCAAGAAAAATAGACATCGCATAAGTAGGGATGGACCGCAGCACCGCTTTGATCATGACCTATTTACCTCCATATGATAAGAATCTTTTTGTCCAGCTATTTATTCTGCAAGAAAGTCTATTAATAATATCAGTAAAAGCCTCTCTTCTTCTTTTACCAATAGGGAGGGGCATCCCCGAATATTTGTCTAACTTCTCCACAACCTTCATACTGAGAATGTAACACCCCTAACCCGTAACCATCACCGGTTTAGGGTTAAGAGGCATTACCGAACAATCGAAAACTTTTACGTACATTACACATCATAAAGTATATCATCATCATATCATGGCAAAACACAAGCTTATAGTCCCTTAATGAGGTCTACGAGACCTTAAACATGCATTAGAACGGAGTCGGGACTAAACCGAAATCATACAAAATTTTTCAGAAAAATCAAATATTTTTCAAAGCTACAGAGGTCACACGCCTGTGTGGGTAGGCCGTGTGCCTCACACGGCCTCAGACACGCCCGTGTGTCTACGCCGTGGCAAAACAGGGCATACATACTATCTTGTCCACACGGCCTGAGACACGCCCGTGTGCCTCACCTGTGGTCGACACTGACTTGCACCACACGACCAGTCACACGCCCGTGTGTCCAGCCCGTGGTCGAGTCTGACTTGTTTTGAATTCCAACCACGAAGGACACGGTCGAGCCACACGCCCGTGTGCTCAACCGTGTGGGAAAAAATAGGCCATTTGCAAGGCCAATTTGCCACCCACACTTTGGGTTATACCTACAAGCACAAATAAACATCATTCCAAGCATCAAAAATACCCAAAACATACCAAAATATCCATCTTTTCTAACCATACATGAACATATCAAACACACTAACTTTTGTGCTATTTAGCTCAATCTATTCACTAGCATTTCTAAATACAAACCATCCAAAAACTTACCAATTCAATATAACAATCTTTCATCAATAATATGCTAGCTTTGCATCATAGAACTTATTATAAATCTGACCATCTCATTAGTCCAACCTTATCCATCAAACCATACTAAACTATGCATCATAAAACATGAACTACTCATTCACATCACATTCATTATCTAGCCATATCACATGGCTATTTTTACACCTTTCAAAACATAATCCAAAACTGCTAGCCTATACATGCCATACTTAGCTATGTACACATTCAAAAGGTACCAAAATGGAGTTTGATAATATGGTGATGATCCTCGACGATCCCCGAGCCTTCCGTAGCTTTAACGATCTATAAGACAATGCAAACACACAAAAAGTAAGCTTTCAAAAGCTTAGTAAGCCATATACAAAAACTTATCATGTAAACATTCATAATCATACCAAATACAAGATCATTAACACATCTCAATTGCAATTTCATAATTCTTCTTTGACTCATTTGTTTAGCCATTGTTTACCAACAACTCATATCTCCAACTATCTCTTTTGTTCAAAGCACATTTATACATATATCACATTTTGTCTCAACAAGTCTATGCACATATCTCACTTGTGCTCATTCACATATACTTACCTTTTATACTCAATCATAGCATACACATCAAACGTACCTGAAACGGTCATACATTTTACATAGTCTTTCATTTATCGAAATTGCCCATTGAACCATTCAGAATCAAATAGGATACTCGGATATCTCAAAATACTCGTACAATGCCAACGTCCCAGATGTGGTCTTACATGTAATCCAATATCGATGCCACTGTCTCAGACAGGGTCTTACACGAATCAAATACGATGCCAATGTCCCAAACATGGTCTTACATGTAAATCTCAAATCAATGCCAACGTCCCAGATGTGGTCTTACATGACATCACATATCGGAACACTATGTCATGACATATTAATCCTATCTATTCCTAAGGCTCATACGGGACTTTTCGGACATTGATACCTTGTCAATACTTTCTCGGTTTTGACATGTATATCTTCCAAAGCCATTCATCACAATTCAATAATATATAAACATGAATAAATCAACTTAAATACATTTATTTGTATATAGACTTACCTCGTATTCGGAATAAACGAACGGATTCGACAACTCGATCACTTTCGACTTTCATCGATCTAAATTCGTTTTCTTTGGTTCTTGATCTATACATATTCAAATTTAACTCATTTATTCACCAAATCATTCAATTCAATCCAAAAACACACATTTAGGGCAATTTACAAATTAGCTCTCACATTTTCACATCTTGACATTTAAGTCCCTATTTCATAAAATCACAAAATACACAAAATTCCCTTGTACCCATGCTTAGACAAATATTCACATACTTCATATAAACCCATATATTTCATTTATTTCACATTTTAGTCCCTCAAAATGTTATTTTCACAATTTAGTCCAAATTACTCAAATTCACCAAAAATCCAAAGACAAAACATGTTAATCTAACACATATCTTTCATATTTCATCATCAACTATCACAAAGCTTACAAAATCATCAATGGCACATCTCAAAATCTTCATCAATTTTCAAAATTAAGACATGGGTTTTGTTGTACTCGAAGCAACGATTACAAAAACGTAGAAATTATCAAAAACCGATCAAAATCCATACCTTAATCAAGCTTAGTAATGGCCGAACCCTATTTTGCTTCTTTTCTCTCTTTTTTTCTTTCAAATTCGGCTAGAATGGATGAACATTCCACTAGCATTTTCATTTGTTTTATTTATTTCATATTAATAGATTATTTACTAAATTAACCTTTTATTTAACATATAAAATTTATACTCATTAAGGTCATTTATGTCCATTATCTTACATAATGGTTTAATTGCTTCATAAGGCCACCACATTAATAAAGACATAACACATAAGTACTTTTTACACATAGCATGCTAATTTTGCATTTTACGCAATTAGATCCTTTTCTCAAATTAAACACACAAACAATAAATTTTTTTCACGAAACTTTCACACATGCTTAATCACATATTGCAAACATAGAAAATAATATTAAAATATTTTTCTGACTCAGATTTGTGGTCTCGAAACTACTATTCCGACTAAGGTCTAAACCAGACTGTTAAAGAGAATGTTATTACAACTTCTTTTCATTTCACTGGGGGTATTAGGACTAAACAGAATCATAGATTTTTCAAAGTTTATTTCTTGACCAGAAACATTTGTAAACTTCCTAAGGATATGCATGAAGCACTCTAACTCTCTTTTCTTGTTCCTAACGAATAAAAGAGCACCGTCTGCAAAGAATAAGTGATTAATTCTAGGCCCATGCACACTAGCTCGAATACCTCTTAACAAATCATTATTTTGTGCCTGAATAAGCATTCTTAAGAAGGCTTCCATACAGAATAAGAACGAATACGGGGATAGAGGATCCCCTTGACGAAGGCCTCTTTCAGGGTAAATGGTTTTCGATAACAAATTATTACACGTAATTAAATACTTAACAGAACGAACACACCCCATGATTTTGTAGATCCACTGATTTGTAAAACCCATTCGTCACATCACTACTTCGATAAAATTCCACTCCACACAGTCGTAAGCTTTACTCATGTCTAGTTTGATCACACAGCCTTTATTAGAATTATACCGGGTGTTTTGATGATAATAAAGAAGTTCATGTGCGATAAGAATATTATCATGAATCATCCTACTTGGAACGAAAGCACTTTGGTTATAGCTAATACAGTTAGGAAGTATAACCTTCAGCCTGTTAGTTTATTATTATTATTATTATTATTATTATTATTATTATTATTATTATTATTAATTCTAAACTGTTTTAATTTTAATACTCCTTTAATTATTTGTTGTTGGTTTAATTTAAATCGTTTGTTTAATTATTATTATTTAAACTTTATTAGTTTTTATTATTATTATTTCTTTATTATTTCTTTATTTTCTTATTAATTCTTTTATTTTTTATTTTTTTATTTTATAATTGGCTTATTTTATTTTTACTTTTACCCGTATTATTGTTATTTTATTATTTATTCATTTATTTATGTATATCTTTTTATATACTTCCAAATTTAGATTATTCATCATTTTTATTAATATTAATGTTGTTGTTGTTGTTATTATTATTATTATTGTTATTGTTATTGTTATTGTTATTGTTATTTTTATTTACATTTATCATTTTCATTATTTTTATTCTATCATGCATATTAGTACCGTAATTTATTATTACTATCTTATCTTTCATATTTTATTAAAGCATATTATACCATTATTACTACGGATTTATGTTGCATTATCATTATACGTTAAGCACGATTTTTAACCTTTTAGCCGTTTTTTACCATACTCGAATAAATTAATTACACGATATTTCAAATATTATTCATTTTCGCACAATGCATAAAAAATATTTTTAAACCGAATTAATTTTCATTATTTTGGAATTAGAAAAATCGTGTTCTAACTTACGGAATATGATTTCTTTCTAAAACCGAGATAATAAAATATCTTTTAAAATAAATAAATTTTTGGTGTTTATTCTTGTTTTGAGAATTTAAGGCATTGTATCCTAACTTATGGGACGTAATCCTTTTTCTCGATTAACATGAAATAAACCCTTTCTGTATAAATTCAATTAAGTAATAATTTAGCAAAGGATCGTATTTCAAAATCTCTTCAAATTCTCAATTTCGACACTAAGACATTTATTAATCAACTAGGTACCAATTTTGGGCGTCACGGGGGTGCTAATCCTTCCTCGTGTGTAACCGACTCCTGAACTCATTTTCTGGATTTTTGTGGACCGAAAGACATTGTTTTAGTAAATCAAACTGTTTATTAGAACGATCAAATTATGAGGTGATCCGATCACATCTCATAAAAAAATATTGGTGGCGACTCCCATTTTTTTATTTTCAACCAAAAAGTCGACTTCTTTCAAAAAAAAATGGTCTCGACATATGGTTTTAATGTAAAACACATGAAGGTTTTATTCAACATATATCTTCTTGATTTGAAAAACAATATTATATTTTATAAAATTTTGCATCACAAGGAGCTAAAATATAAGCTCTTAAAGAGCTTTTTACAGTTTGATGCAATATCAGCTTTTCAGGAGCATATAATTATTTTATTGTATAACCTTAATGAATGCTTAATTTATTTTAAATAAAATTTTATTTATTCATATAAAAATAAAATGAACAGGTATAAATAAAACATATATTAAACGTAACAAATAATAAATTCATGTCACTAATAAATCATTGTGGTTAGATAATAAATATTTTATATATCATACCACAACAAAATACAAAATATTATAATGTCAAATTAAAATAACTTTACAACTATAAAAGTTTAAACATAAACATTTTCTAACCTCCACCTCTTATGACATAATTTCATCTCAAATTTTACAATTATATGAAATTATCACAGACAGGGTCAATATCCCAAAGTTCATGACAAGTAAGTATTTTTACTCACATTCCTCAATAATCATATATCTTAATCAAAATCAAAATTAAACCAATCAATTCTATTGAAAATGAAAAAATATTTATCTCCACATAAAAATCCCAATAACTAAATGCGTGAAGGGTTTTATAAATTCATAGAGATACGGATAGTGAATTATATAAATTAAACTTTTTAATAGAAATCAAATCAAATTTTAAAAGAAGTTGATTTGATTGACTTACGTTACTATGGATGAGAACTAGTGATTATAAACACCCTTTGTAATGAAGAAAAAGAGATCATTCCCAAGCAAATATCAAAAAGCAAACTTTGAGAGTGAATCTTACTTCTCGATTTCATATAGATAACGGTATCAAATCTTTCACCATCCTTAAGAACAAAAAGTAAAATAAGTTAATCAAAACAATGATAACGTATAATGAAAGAAGAATGAAAAATAATAACCAGATATGAAACATTAAATAAAAGAAACTTCCTGTAAAAACTTGCATCTTGCCGTTAAAGATATTGAAAATCGTGAAGGATAAATTTGATCGTCGACAAAAGGAACTATCACTTTGAGCAAGATCATGTTGATAACGTGTTATAAAATAAAGAGAGATAGAGAGAATAAAGAACAAAGAAAATATGAAAGCAATAGAGGATGTACTTTATTGATCAAAAGGGGTGATTATAATACTTCATCAGAGTCTCTATTTATAGGCATAAGAAGTATAAAAGAAGTAGAAATCTAATTCTAATAACTATTAGAATTTAAAGTACATTAAAACTTTATCTTGGTCATGATGGACATCCACTTAATAAGATATTTATAACAATCTCTAATTAATTAAATTAATAAGAGATAAATATTAAATAAAAGAGTTCAAAATTCTTGTTTAATACCCAAATGAAGAAGTTAAGTTCTATAAGAACTCTCTTTTATTCAAGTGATTGACACTATAAAAGGGTTCATTCCTAGCCATTCTAGACATTCATAAGTTCAAGAAGTCTAGATATTCTCTGCAAAAACTTCTAAAGAAATTGAAAAACTTGAAGAAATTCTAGAGAACGTCATAGTCGTCCTGAAGAAAAGTCACCTTTCAATCCAGTTCAATTGAGAAGAGGAAGTTAAAAACCGTTTATGAAGAAAGCCACTGTTTGATCCAATTCAACTAAAGAAAAGAGCTCTAAACTCGTTTCCAAGATCAAGTCTCGACAACCCTTGAAACGAACATCATTAATTTAAGATCAAGTCTCAATGACCTTTGAATCCAAATCAAATCAAATTCTCAAGTAAACATCTTACCTTCAATTTAATGATTTGAAAGTCAAGGGTGTCGGGAAACGTACTTCTGGGACCCCGTTTTAGTGAATCGGGTTTATAAATATTTTTTCATTAAATATTTTTAGAGTTGCCTAAGGAGGGAACTGAATAATATTTAGATAATTTTAAGTTTTAAGTGTTTAATTTAAGTACAAGGACTAAATTAAGTAAGTGATAAAAGTAGGAATTAATATCAAATTACAAGGTGGAACTAGATTAAAGGTGAGTCATTATATATATGCTTTTGTTGGTGGATAGTTTTGGTTAGTATTATACGTACTATATAGATATAGTATATTACAATACTTGAATTAACAAATTATGTTATAATAAAAATAAATAAATATAATAAAATACAAATTACTATGGAATTATAATATAGGAATTGTCTTAGGGACTTGTATAATAAATAGACCAATATATATAAGTGGGTAGTAAGTGACCGGTCATGATTTATGTTTAAGTTTAATATATATATATATATATATATTAAACAAATTTAAGTTAATAGATTTTGTTAAATTAAAAATAAGAATGAAATAATAAAAAAATAAAAATAAGGAGTATAGTGGAGAGAAAGAGAAAGGAGATCATTCTTCTTTTCGTTTAACCCTTGCATGCCGTATTGGAGAAAGAAAGGGGAGGAGCTTTCGGCCATTTAGTTCCATGCTTTGAAGCTCATTTTGGTTAGTAATTTTTGGTCCTCTTTACATGAATTTTGTGTTTTTAGAACCCAAGATTATGAGTTAAATTACCCATGTTGAAATTTTAGAATTTTTGAAATTAATAGAAGTTACTATGGTAGAAAAATCAAAGTTCTTGATATTATTTTGGTAGATTTTTAAAGTTGGAAGTGAAGTGAGATGATTTGTAAAGTCAATTCATGAAATTGTACATTGAGGATAATTATGGAAAATTTTAAAAATATGGGGGTTAAATTGTTTATTTATGTGAAATTATCAAAATATAAAAATAATATGTCATTGAGATATTTTGAAGTCTTTTATTTGAAAGAGTTTTGTTTGGGTGCTTGATGTTGAAATTGTGTTATTTTATAGAGTAAAATATTTACTACATTTAAAAATTAGGGATTTAATTGAGTAAATTGTAAATGAGAAGGATTTTTATTATAAATTAAAGATATATATAGGTTGTATATTAAGGGTTAAGTATTCGGCAATATTGGGTTATGTGTTAATTGTGGAATTAACTTGTTTGATATGATGGATTAAATTGTATAGGAAGTAAATATTTTGGGCCAAATGTGTAAAAGTGTAAATAAGTAGCTAAATGTATTGAATTGAATTGTATATGAAATTGAGATTAATAATTGAAATAAATTATATTATAGATCAAGAATAAATTGATAATCAAGGAAAAAAGAAGGTAGCCGAATAGTCCCTAGACTTTTGTCATTTCTACAATTTAGCCGATAAGTTCGTAGTCTTTGAACTCGAACTATATTTATTTAATTTAAATACTTAATTATTACTTTGATATCTTAATTATATTTATATATATGCAAATGATTAAATTATGAAACGAGAAATTGTGAATATATATATATGAAAATGATTAAATTATTAAATGAGAAATTGTGAATTATATACATGAAATGTGACATTATGAAATGAATCAATAAATTATTAGAATTTAAATTGATAGTATGGAAATGTTATATATGGAGATGTATTGCCGAATGATGACATTGAAGTTGAATAACGTTGATTAATGTATGGAGTTAAATAAAATCTCGTGTTTACATGCTAGGTAAGTTCGTAGTCCCCGAACTCGAACTTTATAAATGGTTTTAATTAACTTAGTTACTACTTGATGTCTTATTATATCCTTAAAGTATTTGTTAATCCAATTGAATGGAGGTTTATGGAATGTGGCATTATGGAATAAATTAATGTATGATTAGTAGATAATTGGAGTGGATGTGTTATTAAATTATGAAATGTGATATTGAGTTATGAAAAGTAAAATTATGGACTTGCCAATGAGTAATTAACATCGTCGATTCGTTCGTCTAGCGCTGGGCGCAAATATCGTTGGTTTATCCAACTAGAGCTGGGCTCACTAATTATTTCATCGGTTTATCCAACTAGCGCTGGGCGCAAACTTCCGTCAGTTTATCTGACTAGTGCTGGGCACACATTTATATGTTTATCCGACTAGCGCTGGGCGCAACTTCTGTCAGTTTATCTGACTAGTGCTGGGCACACATTTATGGTTTATCTTACTAGCGCTGGGTGCAAACTCTTTCGCGGATTATCCGCTAGGCACCAGGTGTCGTGTATCAACTGGATTATACAACAAGGTTTTATGAATCATCTAAGAAGGATGGTTATAGGTATTACTAAATAAGATTATATTTACTTATGCATATACATTTATTCATTAGAAGATATGATATATTCTTGAGTTAGATTATTAAAGTTGTGAAATAAATTCAAATGCTTTAGATATACTTATGGTTATTCGAATAAGTGAAGTTGCTTATTGTGGATTGGTTTGTGCCATAATATAAATAAATTGTTGATTGATCTATGCAAAGCTATTTATATAGCAAGTGATGTGAATTGAGATATATGTTCAAACCAACTAAATGTGAATACTTGTGAAAGTTGAGTATAGCATGAAATAATGTGATGAAATGCATGAAATTGAAATGGTGATATCTTGTAATTGTTTGTTTAGATAGTAGTATGATGATATAATTCAATTTGAGCATTCATGTATCATATCATGTCTTAAAATGTTCGAATTATAGAAATATCACTGAGTTTTACTTAGTGTGCGGTTTTGTTTTCCGTGCGCAGGTTAGGTACTCTCTTTTGATCGTTGACTCAGCATCCAACAACAATCCCGATCTCAAGTGTGGTGATGTTTAATTTTGTAATGACATGTACCTAGGATGTCTTTGATTGTTAGTTGTTTTGTGAATGTGATGTAAATTGAGTTATAAGTATATATTTATGTTTGAAGCTAAATGTTAGTATGTGTTTTGACCAAAGGCTTGATATGTGTATGAAACTTAAAGCTTAGATGTCTTAAGTAGCTTTATGTTAGGCTAAATGAGTGATTTTGGCATATTTTAAAATTTGATTTGGATGATGCATTGTTGATGTGTTTTGATGATATAAAATGTGGTACCAATGAACATTGGTTAGGCACTTAAGATAATTGTTTTGACATGTTTTGAGTATGTTTAATCGTATTTTGAGTTGGTTAAATGATTGGTATTTGAATTGCTTAAGGCCCAAGTAAGCTTGATATGATAAGCTTGTTGTTTAAGGTACATTTTAGGTCCACACGGCCAGTCTTCAATTTTTGTGAATTTTTCCTAGGCTTTCCAAATGATTTCAAATTGGTCCTGATTTGTTTCTAAAGTATTTTTAGGGCCTCGAGGGCTCGATTTAGGGACGAAATGTGTATTTAGGAATGATTTAAGTTATGTTTATGATTTTTGAATGAAATTAATTAATTATAAATGTTCCAATTGTACGGTAATGCTCGTAACCTTAATCCGTGATGGGGAGGGGTGTTACATTCAAGATCAAGTCTCAACGACCCTTAAAGTAAATCACATTCTTCCAAGATCAAGTTGAGACGACCCTTGGGTTGAAGCCCAATCAAAAAGAAGAATCAAATGCATTTTCTTTGTAGAAAATTCAGAGATCATAATCTCTTTTCAAGTTAACAATCAAAATTTGACTCCAAATTTTCAAGTTAATACATAACTCGAAATTTGTATGTACAATCATATTAAAAAAAGACTACCAAAATAATAATTATAATGATTTAAAATTAATTATTTAATATTCATATTTTAATTTTTTAAATATAATGAAATGTTTAATATTTATTAATATATATTAAAAGTAATACTATTGCATTTTCATGAAAAATAAATTTTATAATATATATAAGTAGACATTTCCATGAGCCAGATCACTCAATCTAGTATGCTCGACTAGATTTAGGTCAAGTTTGGATAAAGATTTTAATGTCCTAGGCTGGCTCAACCCAACTCGAGTTCAGTTTAAATAATAAAAAATAATTTTAAATTTAATTTTAATTATAAAGATTTAATAATTAATATAAAAGTATATTTTTATTAATAGTAAAACGGGATAACATGTTAGGTTGGGCTGACCCAAAAATGAACATAGATTTGAATAATTTTTGAAACCTGGTCGTCGACTTGCTCAACCTTTATATATAAGTGATAAAAAATATTATTAAAATTATGAAATTATATTTTATTCTTTACTTATTTATTTTTAATATTATATAACATGTTATTTGTTTATTTCATCATATAAATACTTTCATGGACAAATTTAGACAAATTATTTTCTCTTTTTTTTTCTATTACAAGAGGAAAGATAATAAAGAAAGAATATCCATTCCATAAAATGAACTATTCTTCCAACTAAATTGTTGAATAACTATTTACCACTAAATATGGGAAATGACTGTCGATTGAGTTTTAACTCGATTGGTATGGGCATTGTTACTAATGCAGGAGGATATAGGTTCGAATGCGCTGAAGCGCATTATCCTCCTATTTATAGGTTTGGGGAAGGGCTATGAATAGTTTTAGACATTATGTCAAAAAAAGAAGATATGATCAGAACTTATAATAAAATTATTATTAAAAAGAAAGAAAGAAAGAAAGAAATTTCTACTCCATTCCCCCCAACCAAACATGCAATTTTAATTAAAAACAAGTAACATATTGTTTTGAAATATTTGTCTATGTCACAATCTAACCATTACAACGTAACAATGTTGCCCATCTTTTGCTTGATGTTGTGACGTGTCCATGCCAACGCTGAGACATTCCTTATTGTCTTTATTTGAATTGTACATAAATATGAATATCAACCTCGCAACATTACATCTTCAACGTTTGACATCTTAATAATACCATATATTTTTAAAGATAATGAGCTCTAAAATAACTATTTTCCAATTGCTTTTATATACACATATGTATCTATGTATATGATGTTACGGCAAGGAATTATATTGCAGCCCAAAGTGATGGACAAATTCATTGTTGAAAATGGAATGGCCATCTCTGTATCCATAGAAACCACATGTTAAGCAAAATTCGAACAGATTAGTGAACGAAAAGAGCCATGGTCCACATCTTGATCCTCCCTTCAATGAAACCAAAACCCTGCAACAGCAATGACACGAAACTGTGAGAATAGCCCAAGGATTAAGTGGCCCATAAAGGATAATAAGTAACAGAAAGCAAAAATTATCTAATTAAATAAACTAATACGTGAGCGGCAGGATTCGAACCTGCGCGGGCAGAGCCCACATGATTTCTAGTCATGCCCGATAACCACTCCGGCACGCCCACTAGATGATAACAGTTTTCCATTTTTACTTAACTCAACGATATACTTTATGTTTTACGAAATCAAATATATATTATAGTTAGGTTTTGAGACATTTTTGGAAATTTTCAGTTCTAAATAAGTGCACGTTATGCCAAGTGTCACCAATAAATGAGTGACACGTTATCATTTTAGAAAAAGAAAATTCCTTTTGTACATTGTAAACATTGTTTTAGTGCTAATTTTGTGCGTTTTAAACCATTGTGCCCTTTTTTTTTCTCTCTTTTGTACGTTTTAAACATTGCGGTTGCATGTTTTAACTTTTTACCATTTAAATTAATTATAATTACAAAATTTATATTTGCTGAGAAAATTTGAAGGTATAGTTTTTAAAAAAAAAAAAAAAAATCGTAACATGTATTCTATCGCCTGGAAATCTAATCAAGAATGTACGTTGCTTGGATTTGGTAATTACATTATTAAAATCATTAACCCCTGCATTTTGATTCTTTCTTTGTAAATTTAGTCATCATATCAATTTTATTATATGAAAATTCTATTAAGTTAAAATAAAAAAAATCTAATATCGAAAAATTGGTAAAAAAAAATTCACAATACTGTTGAAAATTAAGTAACAAAAAATCAACTATAAAAAATAATTTATAATCGGTAACTTAAAAAACTAAACATTATCAACAATTAGTGAATTACAAAAACGTTACCACAATTAGCCCCAAATAATGATATATTTTAAAAAGAAAGTTACCAACAATTAGCGTTAAAATTTAGGCAATATAATCTAAAAATAAATTTACCCGTAATTACCAACAATTATTGGTAATTTGTCAATTACAAAAAATAAAATTTGACCGCAAATTAGCCCTAAAAAAGGCAATATTTTAAAGTTATCACCAATAGGTTTAAAAAATTTGGCAACCGGTAATTAGTTAAAACTGTATTAAATAATAAAATAAAATATTTTAAATTTAGAAAGATAATAATTTTTATTTTTTATTATGCCAAATGATTAATAATTACATTTATTGTTATGTTTATTTAATATATTACAAATATATAAACTCGAGATATTGTATACTACTTTCACTTTACTATCAATTCATTTGTGAATGTTTTATTTTTTTATTATAGTTTTTCAGTAGAAAGGAATAATATAAATCGAAAATATCAATCGGTTAAAACTTAACTCGGCATCGACCTAACTAGATCAACTAACAATAAGCCCTTCGTTGTATCCGATGGATCTTCATACACCTGCAAGCTTGAACTTCCGGAAGCAATACACTTAGCCATATGGTTGGCAACCCCACTATGAATTCTTAGAATATGGTGAATCCTTACTTTCCAACTCCTTCTCAAGATTTGATGCAACAAACTAACTCTACCAAACTGCTATTATCTCCCCCACCAGTAGTGCATTATCATATTCAACCTCTATCTGTCTAAAGCCCTTCTCCTAGGCCATAATAAGACCTTTCAAGACCGCTATTGCCTCAACTTTGAAAACAAAATCCTTACCAAAAGCCATCGAGAATTCACACAACCAATTTGCATCTGAGTCTCTAAATACACCTCTAATGGATGTAGAAGGACTAGTAACTGAAAACGCACCATCCATATTAAGTTTTATCCAACCCTTCTCCGGACGAAACCAATGCAATAACGTGCACATAGGACTAGGTTGAAACAGTCTCAAAACAGGCTCTGGATAACTCCTCGCCCAAGAATAGCCTGTATCCACAATAGCTTGAACACAACTATGGTTGTTAGAAAAAAACAAATAGATTTCGGTCTTTCCAAAGCAACCAACAAATTATTGAAAACAAAGATTGCCAAACCATATTCTCGTTACCACAATTCTCCATATTTTGAATATTCCAAAAAAAAAACCACTCTTTAAATGGAAGAGAGAAAAAAAACTCTAAACTCGCATTGGAATTATTGATAGCCACATTGATCTAGAAAACAGACAATCTCAGATCATATGGAAACCCGTTTCCAACACACTACTACATCTAGGGCAACTAACGTCATTAGTCATGTGTCTTCTCAAACGTTCTCCATTTGTCAATAATTTGTTTTGCCACAAGAGCCATAGAAAAATTCGAACCCTCTAGGTGTCTTTGCTTTCCAAATCATCTTCCAGACAGCAGAAGAGCCCACATCATCAAAATAATGCATATTCATATAAGTTTCAGCTGTGGAAAAATCATCTTTCCTCGTCCATTTCCATGATAAACAATCCTGACCTGCATTAGAAGAAGGAGGCAAGACAGCTGCAATTTGCGTGGTGATGTGATTTGGTATAAAATAACTTAGACGAGACCAATCCTAACTTCCACTTCCCGTAACCAAATCACAAACTCGTAGGGTATCACCCAGCTATCCAACACCTTTATAGAACATACGAAGAGGCCCTGTTTGCCGAATCCACACATCATTCTAAAAATTCGTAAGTCGGCCATCCCTAATAGACTAAAAAACTTTAGTAATTACTTCAAGCCAGACCTTCATTAGGGATCTCCAAAGGAATGAACAGTTGCTTCTAGTAATAGACCTTGGTAGTAGTCCTTGTACATTAGATTTATTCAAAAACACGTTGACCCACAGAGCATCTATTTTTTATAAGAGTTGAAACCCAAACTTCAAAAGGAAAATTTTGTTTTGATCAACTGAACTTCTCAATCTGAATCCTTCAACATCAAGGTGATGGTAACAATCATCCCAAGATACTAATGCAGGTTTTCTAGAGACCAAACTAGAACCCCTAAGAAAATTCTGAACAATCTGCTCGATTTTCTTACAAGCAGATACAAGGATACAAACCATATTCATGAAGTGGTTAGGAATAGCCAAAAGAACTACCCTTACCAATGTTAAACGACCTACTAATGACTGCTTCCTTGGCTCCCATCTTGACAATTTCTTCCTTACTTTATCCACCACGAAAGTAAAAATACTTGCCATAACTCTATTATGGAACATTGGCATTCTAAGATAGGTGCCCAAATCTTCCACATAAGTAAACCCCACATCAGCATAAATAGCCTCAGCCAAAACTCTAGGCATATTAGGAGAGAAAAAGACTTGCGATTTGCTTTTGTTCACCTTTTGACCCGAGTAGTAACAAAATATGTCCAAAATATTATTAACAACCCCCACCTGAACCCTACTAGCCTCACAAAATAGAATAAGATCATCTGTAAAAAAGATATGAGATATAGCCAAGCCCCTCCTTGACAAAAATAGTGGTTTCCAAGTTCCCTGTTCAATTGAACCTCTATTAGATGCCTCGACCTTTCCATACAAAGAAAAAAATAAGGGGATAGTGGGTCCCCCTGCTTTATTCCACACATAAGTTGAAATGAATTTGTCATTGCACCATTCCGAAGAATCTGAAAACCCGACGAAGAAAACACAATTTAAAATCATTGTGACTAGCAACAAAGAAAATCCGACTTCTAAAAGGGAATCATTTAGAAAGTTTAATCTATTTCTATCATATGCCTTCTTTAGGTCAATTTTCAACATCATCCCATACTTATTACCTCTAAAACCTTTCATTGAATGCACTGCTTCTTGTGCAACCACAATATTATCAGTTATGTATCTCCCCAAAATGAAACTTACTTGATTTTGACAAATAAGTTTCACCATCAGAGGTCTCATCCTGTTAACTAACATTTTCGTAATGATCTTATAAAGCACTATACACAAGCTAATCGGTCTTAATTGACAAATCCTCTCAGGATATTTAGTCATAGACAACAGAACTAATAAATTCTTGTTCAGTCTAGGATCCAGACATTGCCCTCCCAAAACCTGTTGTAACAACCTGTTTTTCAGTGGCGTCAAAAATAATGGTTTAGGGACCATAAATCCAACAAGTGAGCCCGTAAATATTATTATTTAATATTTATGAATTAATTATAATATTATATTGAATGTTGATTTAATAATTTTTGCAAATTGAACGAATAGTTAAGTACAAGTTGTTGTCCCTAGAGTCAAGTGGTTTTGGAAAATGAGGTATCAAGACCTCATTTCTGTTAACTGATATAAAATATTTACGGATAAATTATATAGGTATATTGAAATTTGGTCCAAAAATTTTAAAGTTCAAATAGTTAATTAAAGAAAAAGGACTAAATCGTAAAAGATGTAAAAGTTGATCTTTATTGATTTCTATTAACTAAAAAGAATAATTAAGTCATGTCAAGGGATTTAAATGGTAATTATACCACTCTTAGTGTTAATGGGCGATGATGGAAGATTTATTAGTTAAAATATGATTTATTTTATTTTATAAATATTATATTATATGTTTAATAAAACATTGAAAAAAGAAAGAAATGGGAATTTCTTTCAGCTTCTTCATTTTAGAACCAAAAACAAAAGGGGGAAAGGGTTCTAGCTCATGATAAGTTTATTTTTTCTAATTGGTAAGTCATTTTTAGTCCATTTCTTATCATTTTTATGTTTTTAGAATCCTGGAAACTTGATATAGCTAACCCAGGGACTATTTCGTAAAATTGTTAAACATTTTCAATTATTTCATTGATGAGTTTGAAGTGTTTTTGAATTCTAATGATAGATTATTAAGCTTAGTTATTAAATAGGACTATTTTGTAAAATTATTTTTAATAATTTTATTATTAAATTGTTAAAATAGTAAAACTTCTTGGAATTATGTGAAATTGTGATAAATGTGGGCTGAATAAGGACTATATAGAATTCGGTTAGCATGGGTTTTGATTAAATGTGGTTAATTTGTAAATTTCGTGTTTAAGGACTAAATTGCAAAAGTGTAAAGTTCAGGGGTAATTTTAAAATTTATATTAAAAGAGATTATAAGTTTAAGTTTAATTATTTGAGATGTTTGAATGGATTAATTGAACGAAAATTATTATTTAGATCAAGAAACGAAACAATCAAACTCGAATCATGGAAAAACTAAATTAACGGAGTAGTCGTCGACCTTGTTTTCAACCATTTTTGTGTAGGTAAGTTCATACTATCTTCTGTAATTACTATTTATTAAATGTTGTTAATTAATTGTATATACATTGTTGAAATTGGAAATCAGACTATGTGGTAATAAATCATATTCTAAGATAATTCCGATAGACCGAGTAAAAGTCTCATACACGAGGTTTCTATATGATTCCCGTTCTGGACCGTGCTCCAGCATTTGTTGCAAACTCAGATATACATGTGACATGGATTTAGCTTGGATTAGCAATCTGTTGTCATTTTAAAGGTTTAGCCTAGACTAGTAACCTTACATGTTTCTATAGCCCTTGCTAGGCTATTTTTCTATGTTGTCACTGGTTTAGCACGAACGGGTAACCTGACACGTATATTTATGTATCTGATGAGTTCATACAGGCATAATTTATTTTTTGAACTTGTGTATTGACTTCTTTTGCAAAGTTCCATCGAAAAAATAAAGGATGTACAGTGCTAAATTGTTTCATTAAAGTGAACAAAATTTTGAATTTTGAATATCCATATAAGAGCATGTCTGGTTGTAGGGCTTATGAATAGATTCCAGCCCAATTCGGCGGACCCACCATCAAACATTAGTTTGGTTGGCTTTAATGCTATTACAGCCCGAATTTATTCAGGGTGTATTACAAGAAAAGGATGAATAATCATTCCCTTCCCTCGCCACTGAATAGCTATTCATTCCCGTGTGTGAAGTAAAATTTTTTCTTTCTTTTCAATTTTTGCCCTCACCTCTACCCAGAGAATGAAGAAGCACTGGAACCATCATCTTCTCCCCCGGTTCACGGGTAACTTTCTTTTTTTCTCATCTCTATGTTTCCCTTTTTCCCATTGATTGCAGAAAAGACCTAGGTCAATCTATTCTTCGTTCTTTCTTCTTTTTCTTCACCTTTTAAGCTAATAAAACCCTTTGGTTGCAGAGTTGAAACCCTTTTTTTTTCTTTCTTCTTTTTTTTTTTGGCTTTTTCGCTGCATTTCTGATTTCTCCTATTTGAACTTTTTTGTAGTTAGAGTCATCAAAAATGAATCAAGAGATATCGAAATGGGGAAATCTGGGACTTCGAGCACGAAGTGGCGGTGGTAGCGTCGACGATAATTTCACTCCCTCTCTCTGAAATTTTTTCTATTTATTGTTATTTTTAAGCTTAGGGTTCTCATCTTTATTTTTCTTAGTTGGAAGCCAAAGACAATAAACTTTTCATGCATTTAATAGAAATAGTTTCATATTCGAATAATTAAAGCAACAAAGATTAACATTTTGTGAAGAAAAAAAAAAGGCAGTATTTTGCTTTTATTGGCAGCATGATTATGTGAAAATACTGAAGTTGTCTCTTCATTAGAAACTTCTAAAGAACTAGTGAAAAAGAGGATTAGATAGTGCATGAAATGCATTTCGATATTTGATTGTGGATACACAAATTATCATTCATTTGCTGGATAAGATAAAAGCAGCACTTTACCATCTAGTTTTTGTTGTTTATTTTTTAATATGGTTAGAATGTGGCAGCAGGAAGCGATGGAAAAGAACGTTAATGGCTCCCATGAAAGCCAATTTCATAATTTATGGAAAATCAAAGTTATAATCTATAAAAGTTAATCAAACTATAACTCTTAAAATATGCTACCTGCAAAGCGAATTAGAATAATAATTAGATATGAATAATGATTTAAGCTATGATTATGAAATGGATTAAAATTAAATTATGGTTTTGTATGGTTCAACTTTTAGGTTTACTTTTGGTCACTAATTAGTTTTATTTTCCCCATAAGAATAAAGAAAACTTAAATTTTATATATGGGAAGTGGATGTGGAATTGAACTATCAGTGTTTGTTTGATGAAGTTGCCAATTTATGATGTTTATGATGTTTTGATGAAGTTGCAGATTTATTAGAACCAGATTAGGTGTTTTTTTAAAGCTTTAATTGGATCATATTTTGAGGAAGCTTGCTCCTTTCCACTCGTGCGCAAGACCCATTTGCGCTGCCTGCTACTTATTGTTTAATCTTGTTGAGATAGCTTTTTAGTTTTTGTTGTTTATTTCTTCTATTTTTGGCTCTAAAATAGACGTACTGTTAGTTCATGCCATTGTTTTAGATGTCAATTTTCTGTACATTACAGAAACTGTGGCCAGGGAAACATTAAATCAAGCTATGGTAGATGCACTTTCAAAATTTGGTTCTAATCGATCTGCAGCATACATTTCATGTCTTTTTTTTTTTTTTTTGCAATGGCATTTTAAGGATGCCTTTTTTTCTTATTCCTAGAATGCTTATAAGTTATGACTCTTTTCGTGTACCAGAATACTGTGAGAAATATGTTAAGCCTGAATATGTTGTAGGAGCAGAAGAAGTGAAGTCAAGTGACGAAAAACTGAGTGAAAATGAATATGCTGCCTCGGATGCTGAGGAAATCGTCGGAAAAATAGATCTTTAGGCACATATTATGCCCTGCATACTCGTTATGGAAATTGTCTTGTGTTGTACATGATGTTCAGCTCCAGGAAAATTCGAACACGACAGAACAGGGGAACCTGTGGAAAAATTCCTACTTACCTCTTTTTGTCATTACTTTCTATGGATGTTTGTGTAAATTAATCCATTGTTGTTCAATAATTCAAATATTTATCCACTGTTGAGACTTTAAAAAGCAATTCTCCCATATGCTCCTACTCATTATGTGCCTGCTTCAATTATACTACCGTTTATTATGCTTTGTTAGTGTTCATTTATACATTGGTTGATCTAATTTTGGTGATGACTTGGTTGGTTGCCAATGGAATTTATATCTCTCATGTCTCCAGCACTTTATGGTGGAATCCATTTTGCATGGCTTTTGATTTGGTCTACAAATTTTTGGTTGGCTAGGTTAGTCTCATAGAGAAGTTAAAACATGGGTTTATTTAGTGTATAAATGTTTGATATTTTTCATATATATAAAAATAGAATAATTATTGCTTTTGGATTAATATTTGTAATTTTGGCAACTATGATCCAATGAGATTATGTTATGATTTTTATTAATTCATATTTTAATAAAAATTATATTAATAATGTTATTAAATTATATATTTTTATTTTTATTTAATTATATTTAGTAATAATTATATTAAAATATGATTAAATTATTTATTATCTTAATAATAATCTTAGTAAAATTTAATAACAATAATTATATACTTAAAAAAATTTGTTAAGGGTACTTTGGTCATTTCAGCTTTTTTTTCTTATACTATTACAGCATCATTTCATTCAACCAAACACAAGAATACTATTACATTTCTATTCCATTCCATTCAACCAAATAATTGAATTACTAATTACAGCTCTATCCCATTACAACTTTATTACATTACAACTCTATTCCATTACAGCTCTATTCCATTAGAGCGAACCAAATGTGCCCTAATTGTTATTTACTGACTTGGAATTGTTAAATCATGTTGTGATAAGGTCGATACTTGAAATGGCTATATGGTATCAAGTTTTGAATAGAATGTATCACATTTTATAGATTGGGAGGGGTGATTGAATTGCAATTGTTATTTATGAACATTATATGATGTTATATGTTTTAAGTTTTTATATATGTAAAATGAAAAGAATATATGCATTAGCTACATAGAATTAATCATTGAAAGGAGAAATTGGATATGGTATAATAAAATGGAATGCGATTTACCATTTGAATATGAGTCGGATGAATTGATTGGTTAATATGCTATTTGAATGTTTTTTGTTATAGTATGCTCAAGTTTCATGTATATATGTGAACTCACTAACTTGTGAGATTTTTTGTGTGTATAGAAAATGAATGAATTCATAAGCTTGTTAATGAAATTAGGCATGAAATGTGCAAAATGATTCAAATTAGGTAAGTTTAAGTTTCCGCTATATATGAGCTTACTAAGCATTGATTTGCTTACGTCCGTTGTTTTTTTTTTTTATATAGATCATCGAAAATCTCGATCGGTTGGAAGTTCAAGTCGGAGCATACACACTATCTATTCCCAAATCGATAGAAGTTTTGATCATTTTGAAGTTGGGTTATAAATGGCACGTACTAGGAGTTTTAAATTTAACGGTTTATAATGATGTTGTTTTAAGATTTAGTTAAGTAAGGCTTGATGATGTGTATATATTTGGTATTTTGGCTCATGTATGTTCATATGAGTGCTTTGGTTGTTTGGTTCATGCCTTATGAAAGTGTTAATGATATGGTAAAATGGATATGTTGAAATGAATGAATTGGTATGTTGGTATATCTTTAAAGTAGTACCTTGAGATGATTGAATGCGTGTTTAGTTTGGTGTATGAAATGTGATGCCAATGAAGGCATATTGGTTGAATGTTTTGGCATGTTTTAAGCTTGTTTGAATGTGTTTTGAAGGTATGAGAATGGTTGATTTTGGTTTGGCTTGGCACCTAAGGAATGAGAAATGTTTTGGCTTGTTTCAGAAGTGATTTTAAGTGCATATGGGTTGTCACATGGCCGTGTGTCACACTCGACCACTTCACACGGCATGTGGCTTATTCAATTTTGGTTCAGGTTTTTCCCGCACGGTCTTAGGTTGTTACACGGCCTAGGATGTAACACCCTGATTTAGGGGCTATGCAATTTGGGTATAATTCCAGTGTTGGAAGGTTTTTGGGTGTTTTTGGATGTGTTTTAGAGGTTTAAGAATGCTTGGATGAAAAAGGAAGGGCTTTGGAAAATTTTTATTTTTAGTGTAAAAAGGGGAAATGGGGCAGGAAGGCCTTAAAATATTTTTCTGGAGTTTAGGACACAAGAAAGGATGTGGCAAAGTGGCATAGAGGCTCTACTTAAGGTCTTGGGAAGGAGGCGCCTAAGAGCTCAAGGGTTCGAGCTGCTGGGGCAGCAATGTTGTTTTATTTTTGCGTCAAGGGACTGGGCTAGGTAGGCCTTAAAAATAAATGTCCAAGTTGATGGACATGGAAGTCCAGTTGGCAAAGTGGCACTCGTGCGCCACTTAGGCGCTGGAGGGGAGAGAGGTCGCGGTTTCGAGGGGCCGGAGAAGCATTTGGTGTTTTTATTTTTGTATGCGGTTATGGGCTGAGATAAGAAGGGTTTAAAAATAAAATGTTGGGGCTTTATTGCATAAAAATCAAAGTGGCCGAATGGCTCCGCGCTACTTTGGTCTTGGCTTCCCCAGTCCCGTGTTCGAATCTTGGGGTTTGCTTGCGGGTTTTTCCTCATTCTTTTTGCTTTCTTGGTCGGCGTGGAAGTGGGTGGCTGCACATTGAAGTTTTATTTTTATTTCTTCGCAAAGAAATGGTAAGTGTTAGACGGTAGGTGGGGTAGTGTTTTAATTATCTTGTATTTGTTTTTTTAGTGTAGGATAATTATTATTTTATTTAAATAGGTAGGGGATAAGTATTTGGTTATTTTATTATTTTAGATTAATAAAGGATTATTTTGGTTAGTATTAAATTAGAATAAGAGATAATGGCTGGGGGTTTAATTTATTAATGGGATTAAGTGAAGATAATGGTTGAAACCATTCAAACTAGTTTGAATGGATTAAAATAGGGAAGTGGACTAATTCAAATTAATTTGAATTAGTGGCCATAGGAGATGGCCGGAACTTGGAGTCTTCAAGGGGGGAGGTGGCCGAATGCTATAAATAGGGGTAGAGTGCCGAATTATTCTTCAAGTCTTTTGCCGAATCTCTCCCTCTCCCTCTTGGTGTGCCGAAATTCCCTTCCCCTATTTAGTTGTCACCTTGGCCGAATAGTAGGTGTGGTGTGGATCACTTTGGGCCCTTTTTCAATCGTTGGAAGAGGTAAGTAGGCTTAGCCGAATGCCTATTTCTTTCCCTCTCTGTTCTCTGTCGACTTCTACAAGGTAAGAACTGATTTCGGTTTGTTTGGAAACATGTTATTATCAGAGGTGAACCATCGCTTGACTCGGGATTTGGTAGGAAACCAAGTCGGTTGTAAGGTAAGGGGTAAGTGATTCATTAATATTCGGATATGGGCCTTATTTTGAGTACTTAGGTGTTGACCCACTCTGACTTTGGTTATAGGGCAAATCGACAGAAGCAAAGGAAAGCCTTCGGGATCTCAGTATTTCGGTAAGGATGTTAATAGGTGATCTAGATTCGATATTTGTAGGTTTTGATTGCTGTGATTAATCGTGTGGTTCTGATTAAGTATCGTCGATGGATGCGAGTGCCGATCCAAAGTGGGCAAGGGAAAGCTCCCATCCCAAAGTTCAAGAAGAGATCCGTTTCTGCATGCGAGATTGGCCACGGTGTGTGGGCCAACAACAGAAACGTTAGGCAAATATCCGTAGTCTCACTAAACGATAAGCGTCGAGGATCGAGAGTCTAGAACTCCAAGTAATAAGGTGTGTGGTTAGACCATTGTTTCCGGGATTTGTATGATATCTGTTGTGCTATATGTTTACTAATGAATGCGATTGCCATATGTGTAATGGATACCCTAAAGGGGTATGATGACGACTGAGTTAGTAGCAAATTGGCTAATATGTGATAATTGATTTTAACTATGTGAGCATGCCTATGATTGTGAATATCATGTACATGCATCATCTCAAATCATATTATGTTACATGTGCATGGGTGGGTTTTGAAAGAAGGTGCGGGTGTACTTGAGTACGTGGTTGATGTCACTTTGTGCTACATCGTGGATTGGCGCGATCGAGGTCGCGTTGTGGATCTTTGCGATTTAGTTCGCGTGGTTACCTTGATTGATATGGGCTTTATGCCATATCGTGGCTTGATGGATTGCTTTGTGTGCTCCATCGTGGTTTGATGTTAGCTATACGCTACATCGTGGATGGCATTGGTTGCCTTTATGGAGGGAAAGGAGAGGGTGACTCGATAGTCCCCTCGGTGTGTGGTAAATTCGGATAAGGGGTGTGTAGCGGATGGACCTTAGGATTGGGTTGGGTATCATGATTGCATGGTTTCGTTATGAATTGATATGGAAATGGGCCAAGCCCAATATGACTTGTGGATTTGTATGTTTTGAGAACATACGTGGAAATGGGCCAAGCCCGATGTCGATGGATTAATGAGAAAAGGGCTTAGCCCAATTACTTGAATGTGGATTGAATGTGGGCCAAGCCCAGAACATGGTAACGTCTGTTTATATTTACATGTTGCATTTGATTGGGTTGATTGGTGGTTAACATGTGGGTGGATATCAGTGGTTTAATTACACACTGAGTCTGTATGACTCACCCAATTATTTATCCAACATCGCAGTGAGTCGTGAGTAATGGACCGGGTTGGAGTAGATACAAAGGTGGCCATGCGAAGCGATTTTCATGCAGTAGATGTTTTACTTGTTTAGTTAATTAATAGTGATTTTTTATATTATCCGTATTTTGGGAATTTATTTGATGTAATAAGGGCCACTTTTGATTAAAGTACTCTATTTATAGTTGATAAAGTTTATATCGTATTTAGTAATATTTTTACAAAGGATTTATATTATAATAAATTATAATAAAGTTTTAATTCAAACCAAGCTTATATTATTTAATAATTTTTAATGGACTTACTTCCCGAAAGTTAACAAAATTTTCAAGTTTTACTCTAAAGACAAAGATTTTTAACCGTCATTCCGCAGTGACATAACCAGATCCGGACGGGACTTGTGGGCCGGGTTTGGGGATGTTACATAGGACACGACCGTGTAACCCTATTTCAAATTGCACACAGTCTGGGGACATGACCGTGTGACCCTATTTTCGATATGTACGTGGTTTGGCCACACGACTTGGGCTCTATCACACGGCTGTGTGACCCCTGATTTCCAATTTTCTACATTTTTTTGCTTTATTTTAAATTAGTCCCTAATTGTTTCCAAATTGATTTTTAGGTTCCATAAGCTCGATATAAGGCCCGTAATTGTATATATGCTATGAATGATGATGGGTTTTGAATATTTGTTATTTAAATTAATAGATGAATGAATTTATGTTATCATTTGTTACTGTAACAGCCCGATTTTAGGGCTAGTCAAAACAGTGGTTTCAGGAACACTATTCCGAGGTGGAAGAAAATTATTTTAATATTATTTTATGTGTTATGGCATAATTATATGGATGTATGAAAATTTTGGTGCATTAATTTTGGTGATTTCATGCTTAATTGTGAAAAAGGACTAAATCGCATAAAGTGTGAAAGTTTCATTTTACAAGCTAAAGGTGTCTAATAGCTATAGAATATTAAATTGGAGGTCCTTAAAGTGAAATTAGGCCATTTGGGAGGTGATGGTTGGCCATAGGGGACAAATTAGAGGCTTGGTCAATGGTTAGGTGAGTTGGTGACTTAATTGAATAAAATAAGATTAAATAAAGAAAAAGCTATCATCTTTTTCATTTCTCTTCTCCTTCCACCGAAATTTTCAGCAAGAAATAGGGGTTTTGAAGCTCAAACTTTCAGCCAAGCTATTCTCTTGCAAGCAAGTGATTTTAGATGTCTTTCTTAATAATTTTTGCACTTTTGGAACCCCTAAAGCTTAAGCTAGCTAATGAGGGGACTATTTTGAAAAATGGTTCAAAGTTTAGGGATTTGACATGTGAGTGCTTGTGTTTTTTGCTGAGTATTTAGGGAAGAAAATGAATGGTGGTTGTTAAATAAACAACTTTTGTGAAAGGTGTTTATAGGAAAACACCTAAAAAGGGCCTATTTGTAAAGGTTGTAAATTGAGTAGTAAATGCATGAAATAATTGAAATTTTGAGTTGCTATTAGAGGTAATATGAATCGGCTAGGCTTGAGTGTGTGGAAAATGAACATATTTCATTTTACGAGCCTAGGGGCAAAATCATAATTTTGCCAAAATATAAGGGAAAAATGAGTAAATTTTATTATTTTAGATCAAGAAGAACCCGGAAACAACCTTGACCGGGAAAAAGGCAAGGTTACGGACTAAGCCGCTAATTAACATATTTTGCACCGATGTAAGTTTATGTGTAAACGATACATCCTTAATACATATGTTGTTACCTATTGATGCATTGTATGGATGTAAATACTTATTGGTGAGATTGATTGAAAATGATAGAAAATGAGTAATTCTCGAATGAACCTCGGAATAGAAATGTGGGAATGGGTAAATATCCGTAAATGTGTAATTGTCGATGGGCTGTGCGAAACCATCATTTATATTATCATTTGGTGGGTTGTGTGTGATACCACCTTGTTATCTATTCACGATGGGATGTGTGTGATACCATCGTTTACATTATCATTAGGTGGGCTATGTGCGATACCACAGTAGTTATCATTGTTGGTGGGCTGTGTGCGATACCACCCTAGTATTGATTAATGGTGGGCTGTGTGCGAAACCACCGAGTACTTTATATCATTCCGAATGGTTCATCGAGAAACTTGTTTAAGTAAATATTTCATGTGGCTTTGTGGTGATAAATGCAGGGCATAAGTACAAATAAATGTGAGCAATGTATATGATATGGTTGGGATGTGGTAAGAGTTGAGATGAGTAAGCATGAATATGATAATGTGAATTGTTCTTACATAGTATGTAATGTTTTTAAATGATTAGCATATGATATGATACTTATTGTTTACATGTAGACTTACTAAGCTTAAAGCTTACTCCCTTTCTTTTCCCTTGTTTTATAGTGTCAAAGAGCCAGCTCGAGATACGAAGATAATGAAAAGATCACCCACACTATCAGCACATCTTGGTATAGTAGTCTTAGCATTTTGTGTATGGCATGTGTAGGGGCTAGACTTAGTTTAATGTCATATTGTTTTGGCCAAATGTGTTGGCTGATTCAAAGATGAACTCTTTTGTATAAGGCCATAGTTGATGGCTTATTTTTATGAATCTATGAAAAAAAGAGGTTATTCATGATTGTGCAAGTAGCATGATGATTTAATTGATTTAATTATGCATGATTGCTTTGATGGTTAAATGTGGATTATGCTTGTATGAGTTGGGTGATGGAAAGAGCTTGGCAAGTAGCCTTGTTCTTGTCCATATGGGTAGACACACGAGCGTGTGTCTAGGCCGTGTGTGACACACGGTCAGTCACATGGGCGTGTGGTTAGGCCGTGTGTCCCCTTGCATGCTAGGTTTACAAGTCAGAATGCTCAGTCGTAAACACACGGGCAGAGACACGGTCGTGTGTCTCAGTCGTGTGGAAGGCACGACCATGGACATGGGCGTGTGCTCAGGCCGTGTGAAGTCTGCACCTGAATTTTGGAATATAATTCGCCACACGGCCGAAGGACACGGGCGTGTGCCTTGGCCGTGTGACATTTATGGAGTGATGACATCAGAAACAGAATGCCAAGGTTTTGGCACATGGGCTAAGTCACGGGCGTGTCGAGGCCGTGTGAGGGACACGGGCCAGGGACACGGGCGTGTGTATGGCCGTGTGAATACCTCTGTAGGTTCAAATTGGAAAATAAATCCACACGGGTGTGAAACATGGGCATGTGTTATTCCACACGGGCGTGTCCCTTCCTCCACACGGGCGTGTGGACTGTTTAATGAGAAATTGTCCAAGATTTTCGTGAGAGCTTTAAAGGAGCTCGATTTTATCCCGCACCATTCCTAAAGCGTGATTTAGGCCTTGTAGGCTTGTTTTAAGAGGTGTTATGAAAAGTTTTAATTTGGAGTAGAAGGTCATATCTCGGTATTGTATAATTGTTGGTGTATAAGTCTAGTAATGCCTCGTACCCTTTTTCGGTGTCGAATACGGGTAAGGGGTGTTACAGTTTCGATATGTGTCGTAATTTTACGTAACCCTTATCTGGCGACAGAGACAGGTTAGGGGTGTTATACCTGGTTTACAAGAGAACATACTGATGACCCAACAACATCCCATTAAGACTGAAAGAATTTTGGCTAAAGCCCATCTACCTCAGGCACTTTCAGCAGAGCCTTACCAAAAGTCACTTTACGACCTCATCGTCAAGAACCACCAATAACAAACATCCCAGCTCATCAGAAGAAATAAAAGGAAATTTACCACAGCATGGAAAAACACCATTAACCAAATAATCCACTGTGTAAAGGTCCTTAAAAATTCCACAACATGATTCTTCAACACATCATCCTCAAAACACCACTCATTTCCAATCACAAGACCCTCGATTATGTTTTTCTTTCGCCTATCCAATATATGGCTATGGAAGTAGCTTATATTACTGTCACCATTCATAAGCCACATTGGCCGAGATTTTTGAAACCACAATAACTCCCCATGCTTTAAGATTTCTTCTATCTCCTGCTGAAGTGCCAATTCATGATACCAGAGTCTAAAATAACTTCTCCATTCCAAAACTCTTTGAATCTGACTCAATTCAGAAATCAATTCCCGTTTACGAGCAAAAATGTTGCCATAAACTCATTTATTGCACTCCCGAAACACTTCCTAAAGATGTTCTAGATTTGTGCCAATTTCCCCTCATTAATCCAACTATCCCTAACAAGGTGTCTAAAACTAGTATGTAACATCCAACTTGCAAGACAACGGAAAGGCCTATGACCTCTACTAAACATTAGATTTTAGCCTATGTAAATTCTAAACCAAACACTTCAGTGCAAAAAAACCCCAAACTTCATTGCAAATAGCTCTATCCAAACTTTGAGACAAGTTCCTTCTACACCAAATAAATTGAGCTTTGTTGACTCCCAAATTCCGCAAACCATTATTAAACAAAAATTCACAGAATCTTCTACACCCAACCCTTGATATAGTAACACCACCGCTCTTTCAGAACTATCAATGATCGAATTAAAATCCCCAATTGAAATACAAGGTCCTACCAATGATGCTACCAGAGAATCCAAAAACTATCGAAGTTTTCATTTTACTGGTTGTGGGCTAGCGTATATAGCTTAACAAAAGAAACTATTTGAACCTTGCTTTTTACGAACTTTCAGATGGACAACCTGCAAATGAACATCCAATACATCTATAGGAAAATCCTTATTCCAGCAAATCCAAATTCCACCAGCAAACCAATTAGCTTCAACCTGAAATGAATTAGGATACCAAATTTTAGAAATAATATCATCTGCTCTAGCTTCACTAACCTGGGTTTCAAACAAGCAAACTAAATCATGAGAAAACTCCTTCATATACTCATTCACAATATTATGGAATCGAGGATGCCCAACTCCTTGACAATTCCAACAAATTTTTTTTTGTATCCATAAAACAAATAAAATAGTAATAAAACAAACCCCAAAATTGAGCAAACACATCAACATCTAACGTTGTCATTACAAGTGCCTTCTGATATGTCATTATTTGATGTGTCAAATTAGGCTCCTCATTACACTTAACGAGCTTGTTTCTGAGCAATTTATATGTTTTTACTTATTTTTTATTTTTATTTTTAATAAATGAAATATTATGTTTTTACACTACTTTTGATACCCAAAATTGCCAAAATGCACCATTGGGAACTTAATGGTTGATTGAGTGTTGTAGGGAGTCATCGGATGCCCGAATGTGAGCGAAAATGCTGCCTAAAAGAAGGTATCGTGACATCGAAGCGTGAAAGTTGCAACACCTCTGACAGACCTGAAATGAAGTAGAAAAAGAGTCATCTACACTGGTATCGTGAAACCTACTCTTGGGTATTGCGATATCCACCTCAAAGGACACCCATTGGGTATTGCAATATCAACTTCGTTTTAGGCCATCGAGAATTCCGACAACCATGGTCAGACCGATAAGTAATGGCCATAGATTACCCACGGTCCCCCAACTAAAGCCCTATTGAAATCATCCTCATCCTAAAACCTAACAAAAAAAAATCATTTTTTAGGTCCATCATTTGAATCGGGTTGTCTAGGTTTCCACAGCAAAAAAAACCTATTCAATAGCACGTTAAATCTTATTCTTCTGCCTAGTAATTTCACAACGATTGTCCTTGCCATTCTACGTCTAATGTAGTCTTGTACCAGATTTGAAAAAGTTATCGACCGAACATTATCACCACCTCTATTACCACATCCCCATCCATGAGTGCAAACTCTTCCTCCATGGATACGTTCTACATAGGAGTCGGTGAGTCCCCTATCAACATTGATTTATACAACGCCCTAGAAGAGCTCGATATTTGTATCTGCTATCCATTTTCGTCCACTGTCGGATCATCTTTGTCTGTCATTAAATCCGATCTTGTACGAACTTTCTTGGTTGCTCGACCAATGCAACTATTCGGTCCCGAATGATTCGCACCCACTGTAAATTCCACCATAGGCAGAGCATCACTCGTCATTTTTATCATTTTTTAAATAACAAATCATTATTTTTTTTTTATAGTTTGATTCTTCATTGATTTTTTTTAAATACATTGTTTTATGTAAATATTTCATATAATACATAATTGATTGATCTTGTTCTTTTTTAAAAATGATTTACTTTTCAATGGCCAAATTGATTTGATAGAGCCTTTTTTGTGAATAAATGGTAATTAAAATAGTTATGGAAGCTCGTAGAGCTCAACGACATACTTCTTTGTCCACTTGCCTCAAGGCCTACAAGATCAATGACTGTATTGGCATTTAGGTGACATTGTTCACAAAGGTATGCCCTATAAGTTATACAATGGCCACACCAATTATGTTTGAAATGTCATCAAGTACATGATTAGAGTTGAGGTCAACAAACAAATGGGTTAATAGATTATTAAGAAAAGGCTTTATGTAAGAGTGGAGCATGTTTATCCCTTGAGGTGCCTCAAGGCAGAAGCTAAAGCAAGGAGAAGTCATTAGCACAGAGGGAGCCCATGGGGCCCTAAACCCAGTTTCATGGTCAAAGGTGTGACAATTGAAACCATTACTCTCATCTCATAGGATGTTGTTAATGATCTCAAGGGTGATTGGCTACTAGATCTACTCTATTTTTGTAGCCGTGTTGTTTTTTATTTATTCTTATCAAAACTTAAGTTGTGTTATTTATTTGGATGCATTGTTGTTGTTTTATAGTATTTTGAAGAGTTATTACTTCCACCAAGGTTTTGACCATATCAATTATTTAGAGATAAATGGATATGTTATATTTATTTATATATAAGAAAAGGGTCATGAAGGTGTTTCTTCGGACTAAATGGAAAGATAATTTACTTTTAATTGTACAATTAAATGTTGCAATTATTATTGAATGATGTGTTAAAAAAATAAAGTTCCATGCAATTTGTATGAGATATTTATGTTAGACAATACACACGTTAGCGAAACAAAATAGATAAATATAAATAAATAAATATTTATATAAATAAAATATAAATGGAACAATTTATAAGTAAATTGTGAAATATGAAAATCAAACAAAACCGTAATACAAAGTTGAAATAAAGAAGAAAAAATAGGGATTTTACGAAACGTTGAGGCCTGTGAAACATAGTTTCCTTAAGACAGATTCGATCGCTCCTACGGTACTTGGAGTAACGTTGGTCGAATGTCTCCCAGGATACAACAACAGCAGTGATCAAAGTAGTAGAACCTCTACAATGACAAACGAACGAACAATATCTTTTTCTATCATTGGAATATTTGAAAATACAAAGAGGAAAATGAAGAGTTTTGAGAGCAACAGAGTTTCGGTAAGAGAAAAATATCAGAGAGTATTTTCTTGTGAAAAAACCTTCAGAAATCATGGCCTTTTATAGGCATGGAGAATGTTGGAATTTTGAAAAGAAATATTCACAAAATCTGACATTGAATCAATTTGATTAAAAAATTTAATCAAATTTATTGGAATCAAATCAATAAGATAAATATCCTTATTTAAGTAGATTATGTCTACTGAGGAAAATAAATTCGTGTTGGGCTAAAATATTCGGAAGCCCATTTGGGCCCGACCGGTCCAAACATTTCGCATCGCCCACGTTGTGCGGGTGCGCCCCAAGCCCATCGGGTTTGGACCTACACCTCCCCCTACGTGCGAGGCAAGATTACAAGCTTAGTCATTCAAATACTCTTTAAGAGGGTTCACATATATAAACACATCTCACACTTTGGTATTTAACCAATGTGAGATCTAAGCCTTTATTTTTCCTCAACAATATTTCCAAATAGCTTACTTTGAGCATTAATTTCTCATTCATCACTCAACTATTTTGAGCATATGATATACCGTTGTAAATGTCTCATAGGGTAGAATATGAAACCATAATTTTATGATTCAACTCTCCACCTTTACTTATTGAGAATATACCTCGAAGTTCCCATAAAAGTAATTTTTCCAACAATTTAGATAGATATATTCATGGTGGAAGTAGATCAAAAATATCAAATTACAATGTATTTTGTGGGAGGGTAAATACTTTGGTGAAACGAGTTAGGCAGGGGATTTGTTTTTTGGTTAACAGTGTGGAGCTTCTTGAGAAAATTTGCTATGAAGCTTTATATTAAATTGACTAATTGTTTTGTATTCCGATTTAAGTTCATGTGCAGTGTTTTCTATTATTAAAATGACCGTTTCCAAATAAAATAAAAGTTTTCTGATGAATTAAATTTTAGTTTCTAATGTTTATCTGTGGATATTTTGTATAGATAATAATAATAATAATAATAATAATAATAATAATAATAATAATAATAATAATAATAGTTTATCAAGCCAAAAATAGCCCAAAAACACTTATTTTAGAGGTTAAAAATTTTAACATCTCCTCAAAAGTGTTTTTTTTTTTTCAAAAGTACTTTTGAGAAACATTTTTAAACTAGGCTTTAGTTTTTAACGGCATCACATTATGCATTTTTCCAATTTTACCTTTTTCCTCATTTCATTTTTTTTCAAAATTCAATTTCATCTAATATAATTAAAAACTTAAATATTAAGTTATTTAAAACTTAAACTAAAAACACATTTCTAAAATTTTTGTATATACATATTAGAAATAAAAATTTATTTTGATTTCTTAATTTATTAATTGTCCAAAAGTTTTGATTGAAATCTACAATCAAGTTTATATTATAGAACAATACAAGTTATCATTTTCATTCAAAAGAATACAAAATACATTTAACGTTACACAATATTTTTATTAAAAAAAAATACATAAATATTACTTCTTTTAATCTTAATGAATACAAAGTTTAGGAAATGCTTAAATTAGAATCACAATAATGCTATCTATTGTGATATGTGTTGAGAATGATTTACTCGTGTTAATGAGGTGTGAATTATACTCAAAGAAAGATAAGATATGTAATATTTACTATAAAACTTAAATATTAAACTTTATATATAAAATTTTCAGATCTTAAAATATTAAACCTTATATTCCAATTCCACAATATTAAAACTAATGAAACACCCTAAACCCGGCCCAAAAAGCCTGACCGGATTTTGAAATGTTCCTCGAGTAAAACTTTAGCAACTTCTCGCTTATAAGAAAAACTTGATGATTTTAAATAAAACAGATTAACTTAAAGATAGGGTGGAAATCAAATTGTAAAATAAATTTGTATCTTCTTAAAACATTATTTTTAAGAGAAATTAATAAGTTAAAAGAAAACCAAATTTAATGAAAAATTCATTAATATTGTGGAAATATATTTTGTTTTCAAAACAGTTTAATTTATTTATCAAAAAAAAATATTTAGTTATTTAAATAATAATTATTCATGGCAGAATAAAAAAATAAAACAGTTCATAATGGCCTTATTACAAAAATGGCAAAACCCCAAAAAAAAATCTTAAATAAGTTTAATAAGTTTGATTTGGAAAATCTCCAAAATACTTTGTTTGAGCATTGGCCACCACATAGTCCTCGCTGACCCGATCCATCACGCTAAGAGTCATCTGAAAAATTATCCCACAAAAGGGGTGAGTCATAAACTCAATGTGTAACACATACATTAAAAGCCCATTAATAACACATATAGTCATAGGCCCATTTTAAATCATGTTTAGCCATAAGCCCAATTTTTATAGCGGAGATAAAAAAATCACATGAATATACACATATAATGAAATGCAAACCCGCCCACCTAAATATCCATCCGCTACACACCACCCGTCAGAACCAAACACACCGTGGGGATTACTAAATCGACCCTCCATCCGCTACACACCATCGAAGGCGCGCTCTTTGCAGTCAACATGCACATCGCCCTTATAATTTTGTGGCAAGGCCACTCGATCAATGTGACCGAAGTCACTAGATTAACATATGTGACCAAAGTCACGGATTATGTGGTAAAACCACCAAATACTTCCCTTTATTAATTTTACCCATATGCCCATGCACATACATATTATTCAGTTTTCATGCCATTTACCCCAAAAATCATAATATCATCATACTCATTTCACATTTATGCATATAGCAAAATTTACGAAAATGTCGGGTAAACATACTCAATATCGTATACCACTCAATGGTATCCACAAACATTATTAAACATATTGTCATATAAATCACATTATAGATCTACGAGATTTTATTGTAAGGTTACACACCTTATGACCGTGAGAACGATACCTTCCCGCTCGTCAACGCCTAAGTAATAATCACACTTGTTTAGTATACACTATTACTAATAAAACTATACTATTGATGAGAGATCTAAATCCTTACCCTCAGTTCTCGAACAACCGTTATTTGTGGTTTTTCTCCGCTAGATGAATCAAAACCTCACGACAACCCACTAACGAAAAGTGGTTCTGGTTATACGCATACGACTTCAAATAACCGATCTTCTTTGGCGGAGGGTCCACAACCCTGTGGAAAATCTCTTATCGCCGATCTGACTCTTTGTTTGTAGTTTGAGGGTATAACAGTGCCTCCTCTCTTCCAAACACTCCGTCTTTGCTTTCTTTTCGAACCTATCTTGCTAGTCTCGAATTCACCCCTAAAATAAAGTTGATTAATAAACTATCTAAAAGAATTGATATAACCGAAAGTGATATTCTTACCTTGGATGATTTGAAAGGTTTCTCTTAAAACGTTGGTTTCCAAAAAGATTCTTAAAAAAATGTTGATTTTGGTTTTGGTAGAAGGTAGTTTCGTTGAGAGTGAAGAAGAAAGAAAAATGAAAAGAGAAAGAAAGAGAAAGGAAAGAAAGAAATGTTTTCCAAACTTTTGATGCTTTTAACTAAAGAGGACAAGAATTTGAGAGAATAAGCACTTTAACCAAAATGGTCAAAATGAAAGCCAAAACAAAGTAAAAACTTTTACCTAATGTCATTAACAAAATTCGCTAAGAGGTGAGCTTTTGGAGAAATGAGAAAAGATACACAAAATGCTAGAGTTTTTGGCCAACTATCACCCCTAATCCAAAGTCAAATTCGGCCAACATGTATGCCAACATAATCCCCTTTTTCCTCCACATTTCCTCCCATTAATCCTTGATTTTTGCACAAATAAACCATCTCCCCCTTAGTCCCTAAAACCGACTAGGTTCATGGTCAAATGACCATGAAAAAAACTTCCAAAACACCCTCCTTTCTTCAAGCCTTTTGTCCCCCTATCTTACCATATCTTCAAGATCCCTTGCCATAACTTCTAGCTTGCCTTTTTCATAAAGTCTACTAACCAAAAATAAGAAGATGACCATCCATTCTAGAATAGTCTTGGCGACACTATAGGAAACAAAATAATAGAAATAAAATTCTTCCATTTGCTAGCTAGAGATTCGAATCTCTCTCCGATGCATTCACTCATGCACCATTACCACATTGCCAAATGACTTATTATGCTTAAACCTCTAGTCAATATTTCTTAAAGCCTGTCTTGCTTAGTTCCATCTTAAATAAAATAAAAAAAAAATTAATATATCACTAAGCATTCACTTACATAATGAAGTTCAAAAATAAACTTCCAAAACACACTCAATCATATTTAAGCATGCAACAACATTCAATTTAGCAGAGATGCATAACCCCTAATTATCAGGATGTTACAATTCTACCCCCTTAAAATAATTTCGTCCTCGAAATTACCTGGCTAGAACAAGTGAGGGTATTGCTGTCGCATCGCCTCCTCTGGCTCCCACGAAGCTTCTTCCGATCCATGATTGTGCCATAACACTTTGACAAGAGGAACTGATTTCCTCCGTAACACCTTCACATCCCGATCTAGAATCTGAATCGGCTCCTCCTCATAAGACAAATCTGGTTGTAATTCCACCTCTCCAACTGATACTACATGAGATGGATCCGACCGGTAACGGCGTAACATTGAAACATGAAACACATCGTGCATTTGCTTCAACTCCGAAGGCAAATCTAACTGGTATGCCACAGATCCAACCCGCTTCAAAACCCGATAAGGTCCAATGAACCTGGGACTTAACTTCCCTTTGCGACCAAATCTCATCACCTTTTTCCAAGGTGAAACCTTTAGGAATACTTGATCCCCACAAAGAAACTCTATTTCCTTCCGCTTAAGATCTGCGTCGACTTTTGCCTCATCGGATGCTTCCTTTAATCGAGCCCGAATTACCTTAACTTTTTCTTCGGATTCACTACTAATTACGGACCCAAAATCGACGTTCCCTAATTACGTCCAACACGTAGGAGTGCGACACTTCCGTCCATATAGTGCTTCATATGGTGCCATCCGAATACTAGCTTGGTAACTGTTGTTGTACGCAAATTCTGCCAAAGGTAAGAACTCTTCCCAACTTCCTCTGAAATCTATCACACATCCCCTTAACATATCCTCTAAGACTTGGATTACTCGCTCGATCGGCCGATCGTGGATGAAAAGCCGTCTTCGAATCCAACACGGTGCCCAAAGCCCGATGCAAAGCTTTCCAAAATCGAGACGTAAACCTCGGATCCCTATCCGAAATAATTGACACCGGCACACCATGCAACCTCACAATCTCAGCCACATATAACTTCGCCAATTTCTGCATAGAGTAATCAACCCAAACTGGGATAAAATGTGCGATTTCGTCAATCGGTCCACTATCACCCATACCGAGTCTTTCTTAGTAGGCGTAAGAGGAAACCCACTAACAAAGTCCATGGTGATACGCTCCCACTTCCATTGCGGAATCTTTATCGGTGAAGCATTCCCGATGGAACTTGGTGTTCCGCCTTAACTCGTTGACACGTTAAGCACTTCCCCACAAACTCCGTAACTTCCCGCTTAAGACCGGGGCCACCAAAATTGATCCCAAGATCCTCAGTACAACTTACTACCTCCCGGATGCATCGCATAAGGACCACCATGTGATTCTGAAGAATTCTCCGCTCTAAGCTCCTCATCCTTCTAAGCATACGGACTTTACCCTTGAAACATAAAACTCCATCGTTGTTAACACCATAGTCTTCCAACTCCCATTTTGCACTTGCCGTAGCTTTACACTCGGATCTTCATCTACTAATTGCCTCTCTTTCACTTGACTCAACCATGTCGGCCTAACTTGTAATTCGCCAACAAGCTTCCGTCATCGTAAAGACTAAGATGTGCAAACATCGCCTTTAAATCCGACACCACTTTCCGACTTAGGCGTCTGCCACCACATTTGCCTTGCCCGGTGGTACTCAATAGAACGATCGTAGTCTTTCAACAACTCTATCCATCTACACTGCCTCAAATTCGGTTCTTTCTGAGTCAGTAGATATTTTAGACTTTTGTGATCCGTGTATATTACTGACTTTTCTCCGTACAAATAATGCCTCCACACCTTAAGAGCAAAGACAACCGCCGCTAACTCCAAGTCATGCGTCGGGTAGTTAACCTCGTGAGGCCTCAATTCTTTGAGACGCATACGCAACCACTTTCCGTCTCTTGCATCGAACACATCCCAATCCAATGTGAGACACATCACAATACACCACAAAGTCCTTCCTGTCTCGAGTTGAATCAAAACCGGAGCTTGGTCAAAACCCTCTTAAGCTTCTCAAAGCTCTCTTGCCGCTTATCTCGCCACACGAAAAGGTATCTCTTTTCTCAACAACTTCACAAAGGTGCTGCTATCGAGGAAAATCCTTCGACAGACTTACAGAGTAACCCGCTAATCCCAAGAAACCGAACCTCCGCTACTGCACTTAGGTGGTTTCCAATCTAACACCGCTTCAATCTTCCGAGGATCCACCCTTATCCCTTCCGCACACCACATGACCTAAAAACGCAACTTCTTTCACCAAAATTCGCACTTGCTTTGAATTTGGCATAAAGCTTCTTCTCCTTAGCACTTGCAACACTATCCGAAGATGCTCATCATGTCAGAACTCGGACTTGGAATACACAAGAATGTCATCTATGAAAACAACAACAAAGCCCATCCAAGTAGGGTTGAAAAACCCGATTCATCATATCCATGAACGCAAATTGGTGCGCGTTCGTCAATCGAAACGGCATTACCAAAAATTCATAATGCCCGTATCTTGTTCGGAAAGCTGTCTTATGGATATCCGCTTCCTTCACCTTAAGTTGATGATACCCCGATCTTAGATCTATCTTTGAGAATACCGCAGCTCCCTTAAGCTGATCGAACAAGTCGTCTATCCTTGGCAAATGATACTTGTTCTTGATGGTCACTTATTCAACTGTCGGTAATCTATGCACATCCGCATAGTCCCGTCCTTCTTCTTCACGAACAAGACCGGTGCTCCCCATGGAGACACACTAGGTCGGATAAATCCACGATCAAGCAACTCTTGAATTTGAGCCTTAAGCTCAACCAACTCCTTTGGTGCCATTCTATACGGAGCGATAGATCTTTGGCGCCATTCCAGGCAACAAGTCAATCCCAAATTCCACTTCACGATCCGGAGGCAATCTTGGAAGTTCTTCCGGAAAGACATCCACGAATTCCCTCACAGTTCTGACTTCTTCAACAGTTGTCTCCTTAGTCTCCAAGGCACTGACCAACATAAGAAAAGCCAAACAACCTTTCCTAACCATCTTTTACGCGCTTAAGAGCGGATACTACATTCGATAAGTAGTTCCGTCTCTCGCCCATCACCACAACTTCCTTATCGTCCAAAGATCTTAGTGACATCCGCTTAGCAAAGACAATCCACATTCGCACGATACTTCACTAGCCAATCCATGCCTAGGATCAAGTCGAATTCTCCAAATGGCAATTCCATTAAGTTAGCCGAAAACTGCGTCCCTTGAACTTCTAGAGACACATCCTTAAAGAGTTTATCTACTACTACGATCATCCTAAAGGACTAAATACAGTCATCTTCCTAGGTACAGTCTCGAGTTCATATGCAGAGTTCCAGAGATACCTCACTAGCGATGTAGGAATGAGTTGACCCTATGTCTATCAAAGCAATAAAGGGCAACCTGTAAATAAGAAACGTGCCTGCGATAACATCAAAAAGCGTCACTATCTTCCTTCCGACGAACCGCATACACCAAGCTTTGGCCGTCTAGCCTCGGTGCTACCACTACCTCTGCACGAAGTCCCGCGACCTCTCCCAGGAACCATTACCTCGCCACTCGAACCACGACCCCTCATCGATCGCTTTGTCCACCTCTGCGGCTGATTAAAACCTTGACCTACCGGACGATTCCTCTCGGTATCCAATGGACAATCCCTAATCATATGATCCTTGGATCCGCATTTAAAAACATCCCCTGGTCTTTTTCCAACATTCACCGGTGCATCTTCCCACATTGAGCACAAGCACGATGTTGTCCACCCGTGATCTGCACATTCGCGCCCATTATTTCTTGGTTTCTTACGAAAATTCCCGGATGACCACAAGACCTAAAGCTCCTCTTATTCTTGTTCTGGCCTCTGTCCCGGTTCTGTCTTTCAGTCTGCTTAACTTCTTCAACTATTCTTGCCCTTTCTACTAAGATTGCAAAGTCTCTTTCCTGGTGCGGAGCAATCATCACTCGCAGTTCATCTCTAAGTCCATCCTCAAATCTGACACACCGTTCATATTCAGTAGCTACTATCCCTCTAGCATATCGGCTAAGTCGTAAAAACTCTGCTTCATACTCAGCTATCGACTTATTTCCTTGTACTAAATTCAGAAATGCCTTCCTCTGGGAGTCGATGTAGCTAGCTCCAACATATTTTCCTTCGAATTTAACTTTAAAATACCCCCAATCCACTCGATCCACAGGGGTACTCTCCTTAATAGTGAGCCACCACTGGTAGGCCTCATCGCGGAGTAGTGAAATAGCACCTTTAGCTTTTCTTCAAAGAAGGCACGATCTAAATCGTCCATGATCCTTTCGATTGCCTCCAACCAAAGATTCCGCTACATTTGGAGCTACTCCAGATACTCCCTAAAAACCTCACTCCATTTGATCTAAGTCTCTCAACTCACGATTTTGAGACCCATTTCCCGCACTAACCTTCTGCTACTCGTTCCAAAACTCGAAGCACAGCTTGAGATACTGCATCACCTCCTTCATTTTGCTCTTGAAATTCAACCCCTACAGCCGGTGGTGGAGTGTAACATCCTGAATTAGGGGTTGTTTGAAAATTTAATTATTTGTTCCCATGTGTGTGTGTGCTTGAAGAAATAAATTTATGATTTATTTGGCATGTTTTGGGGTCTAGAATTAAACCCGAGCTAGGCCTGACTTAGTATTAAAATTTATTTTTAAGTGTGTAAAAGGAAGGAGCTAGGTTAGTTAGGGCTTTAATAAAATTTTGGGCGAGCTAAGGCACAAAGGATGGGCTTGGTATAAGTGGCGTGGTGCGCCTAAGAGCTTGCTAGGGGTCTTAGGTTCGATCCGTGGAAGGAACAAGGGGGAAATGTTTTTTTCCTTGTGGGCTTTTAGGGCGTTAGGCCTAGCAAGGCCTTATAATTAAATTAGGGGGGCTTATTTACATGAAAGGTAGGTGGGCGGAGTGGCTTGGGGCGCCACTTAGGGGTGTTGGCACGAAGGTCTCGGGTTCGAAATGCAAGGGACGCAAGGAGTGTTATTTTTGGGCTTTGACGCTAAAAGAGAAAAACGCTCGTATAAGGCTTTATAAATAAATGGTGGGAATATTTAACATGAAAGTCTAATGGGAGAAGTTGGCCGAATGAATGACTCATTAAGGCCATCCCCATTCAGTTTTTAACAGCAAAAAAAAGTGCCAAACTCATCAATTTTTCCTCTCCAATTTGTCTGCCGAATTTTCCCTTGTGCATTGCCTAAATTACTCAAAAATTCCAGCCTTCCATCTTGTGTTAGCCGATTCTCTTAGGGGTCATCAAATTTTCTCTTGGAGTTCTTCAAGTAGCATAGATTGGTAAGGGCAATCTTTTCTTCCCTTGACCAATTTTTGTGTAGTGATTAAATCTTACTTTCTTCTAAATCTTAGTATTAAAACCCCGCTCTTGTTCCTTGAAGGTACCAAAGCTATTAGCATCAATTAGGGGTGCCGAATATTGGTGTGACTTGTCGAATCCATCTTTAAGGTAAGGGTGCGGCAACTCTTTTCCCTTTACGGGATTTATGTTTTGGCCGAATGGCCTATGGCTCTTATTAACTTGGTTAAACCAATTTTAGGAGGCCATAACCAGGTTGTAAGGGAGCTTTGGGATTTAAGGATTATTCGGCCAAGGCTAATAAAGGCTTACGGGATTTCGAATTATTTTGGTAAGTGATGGTAAGATTCGGCCTTGGACCGTAGTTTGATTTTTGAGCTCTAGTGATTCTTCGGATCTCTCTAGTTTAGCCATTTGGTTATTAGATCTAAGAATTCATATGTTGACCGATTGTAGGAAGAAACAACGTCTCGGGATTTTGCTAGTATATTTGGGATTGCTAGTAAATAGGTGTGTAAGATCTCTATACACACTTTATTAATTTACATGTCATTATTATTTGCCTTAGATCTTTTGGTTGTGGTTAGTTTGTGGGCTTAAACATGGATTCCGGGTAAGTCCCCTAATTTGTGATTTTTGATATATGATTTGCATGCCATCACATGATGATTAAATGCCACGGTATGATTTATGAAAATTGTTATAAAAGCATGTGATGGTGGGATTGATGAGAGGAGGGGATGAACTATGGATGTCGTCGGTGGTTTTGACCACAAGATGGGTTGGCCCCATCAGATTATTGTGACCTATGGTCATCGTGGGTTTTGACCACAACGATTAATTATTTGCGACTAAGTCCCAGTGGTTTGGTACCACCAGTGGTTTTGACCACATTTGATATATTGTGACCTATGGTCATCAGTGGTTTTGACCACACGATGGGTTGGCCCCATCATCTGATTTGTGACTCTAAGTCATCGGTGGTTTTGACCACCAAAGGGTTTTGACCACACGGGGTAGAAAAGGAGTATGGATGGTTAGGTTGGGTTGCATGTGCATGTTTATTAATGACTTGTGTATGAGTTATCTTACCGGGTGGGGATTACACACTCGAGTCTTGGTGACTCACCCTTCCCTTAACATTTTGCGGATGGGTAGATCGCGGAGATGGAGCCGGATGGACTCGAGGTGGCCATGCGGGGAAATTTTAATTAGACGAACTTGGATTTTGTTTTATTTTATTTAATGTTGGTTTATTTTAATTAAGTTGTAGTAAGGCCTAGACATAATTTTATTATTCTATGTTTGGATTAATTTGTTAAACTATTTTCTAACATTAAATTAAGTATACGTGGTTTCTAAAATTTTAAATCGCAAAAATGTTTTATCGTGCCATCAGGGCTTATCATCCGAATCGGCTACAATCGGCTTAATAAATATTTTAAAATAAACCTAAGTATGGATTTTATACACCTCAAATGTTTCAAACAAAATAACCATCTTTTACCAAAAAGATAATTCGACTTAAAAGGATTTTCAAGGATGTTTTCTCTGTAGCACACCAAATTCGGTCGTTAGCGTTTGGGCGGGTTTGGGGTGTTACACGGAGCTTCATTTTCAAACCTTGACCAGGATCTAACTGGTTCCGACACAGCCATTCTTCCTCTTCCGCGTCCCACGGCGACCACGCCCCTAGAACTCATGTCTACTTAGCGTCTTATCTGTTTTTACGAAAATTTTATGCATCAAAATTTTGTTCCACTTATTAACCGCAAACAATTTTTATGAAATAAAGTATTTAGAAGTAGTTCTTTCGATCACACAAAGGTTCAGTTCAAGTTCACTACTCTAGTTCGAGAGAGTCATAATCACATTCATAAGCACAGACACATTCATTCACTACACCTTTATGGTCATTTCGCACCTTCCCAACCTGTAATATCATCATTTGTCCTATAGGGGTATTTTAGTAATAAATCGGGTCAATTTGAAAATCTTTACAAATCAAAGACATTCCAAAATATACAAATCTCGAGGTTATTTAAAAAAATTCTACCAAATCAATGGTATTGCGAAATTTCAAATCGGGGTTATTTTGGTAATTTTGGAAGTCGAGGGCAATTTAAAGAAATTTTCCAAATCAAAGCATCTTGGTATTTTGTCAAAATACGATTTTTAAATACTTTTGCAAAGTAAGAAAATTTTATCAAAATCAAAGGTAGCGTTAAAAACTTTTAGAAACCAGGGGCATTTTAGTAATTTTACTTCTAGGGGTATTTAGGTAATTTTAATTTTTTTTTAATACAGGATGGCTAGTCCCTTTCGGGTTTTAATTATTGAGTTTAGCCCGTGAATAAGTCCTCTTGGTTAGGGTGAACCGTAGCTACGCACTGCAGGATTCAAGTAAAGAGGAGGTGAGTCGCTAGGATCGCTTAAATACCAAACTCTTTCCGAATCCACTCCTAGACATGCGCACAATGGTTGCCACACCGTAACTCGGCGACTTACTTCACAGGTTTGTTCGGTTGTTTTTAAGTCTTATGCATGTGTTTGAGTGTACTAACCCTAGGGTTCAATAGATCCTAGTTCACTAATCTACGAGCCCAAGTTTACCCATATACCAATCATATAATAATTCACTCAACAATTTGAGATACTTACAGTGGACTTGGTCAAGAACTCGGGTGCCATGCTTTCATAAAACCATTTTTAACCAAAAATTAAAATCATTCATTTGGGCCAAATTTTGAAAACGTTGTGGACTTCAAAACCCAAGGCCGAGTGTTTAAAACTGTGCTCTGATACCAAGTTGAAACACTCTAAACCCGGCCCAAAAAGCCTGACCGAATTTTGAAATGTTCCTCGAGTAAAACTTTAGCAACTTCTCGCTTATAAGAAAAACTTGATGATTTTAAATAAAACAGATTAACTTAAAGATAGGGTGGAAATCAAATTGTAAAATAAATTTGTATCTTCTTAAAACATTATTTTTAAGAGAAATTAATAAGTTAAAAGAAAACCAAATTTAATGAAAAATTCATTAATATTGTGGAAATATATTTTGTTTTCAAAACAGTTTAATTTATTTATCAAAAAAATATTTAGTTATTTAAATAATAATTATTCATGGCGAATAAAAAAAAATAAACAGTTCATAATGGCCTTATTACAAAAATGGCAAAACCAAAAAAAAAATCTTAAATAAGTTTAATAAGTTTGATTTGGAAAATCTCTAAAATACTTTGTTTGAGCATTGGCCACCACATAGTCCTCATTGACCCGATCCATCACGCTAAGAGTCATCTAAAAATTATCCCACAAAGGGGTGAGTCATAAACTCAATGTGTAACACATACATTAAAAGCCCATTAATAACACATATAGTCATAGGCCCATTTTAAATCATGTTTAGCCATAAGCCCAATTTTTATAGCGGATAAAAAAATCACATGAATATACACATATAATGAAATGCAAACCCGGCCCACCTAAATATCCATCCGCTACACACCACCCGTACCAACCAAACACACCGTGGGGATTACTAAATCGACCCTCCATCCGCTACTCACCATCGAAGGCGATTCTTTGCGGTCAACATGCACATCGCCCTTATAATTTTGTGGCAAGGCCACTCGATCAATGTGACCGAAGTCACCAGATTAACATATGTGACCGAAGTCACTTGGATTATGTGGTAAAACCACCAAATACTTCCCTTTATCAATTTTACCCATATGCCCATGCACATACATATTATTCAGTTTTCATGCCATTTACCCCCAAAATCATAATATCATCATACTCATTTCACATTTATGCATATAGCAAAATTTACGAAATGTCGGGGTAAACATACCTGAATATCGTATACCACTGAATGGTATCCACAAACATTATTAAACATATTGTCATATAAATCACATTATAGATCTACGAGATTTTATTGTAAGGTTACACACCTTATGACTGTGAGAACGATACCTTCCCGCTCGTCAACGCCTAGGTAATAATCACACTTGTTTAGTATACACTATTACTAATAAAACTATACTATTGATGAGAGATCTAAATCCTTACCCTCGGATTCTCGAACAACCGTTATTTGTGGTTTTTCTCCGCTAGATGAATCAAAACCCGCTGACAACCCACTAACGAAAAGTGGTTCGGTTTATACGCATACGACTTCAAATAACCGATCTTCTTTGGCGAGAGGGTCCACAACCCGGTGGAAAATCTCTTATCGCCGATACTGACTCTTCGTTTGTAGTTTGAGGGTATAACAGTGCCTCCTCTCTTCCAAACACTCCGTACTGCTCTTTTCGAACCTATCTTGCTAGTCTCGAATTCACCCCTAAAATAAAGTTGATTAATAAACTATCTAAAAGAATTGATATAACCGAAAGTGATATTCTTACCTTGGATGATTTCGAAAGTTTCTCTTAAAACGTTGGTTTCAAAAAGATTCTTAAAAAAATGTTGATTTTGGTTTTGGTAGAAGGTAGTTTCGGTTAAGAGTGAAGAAGAAAGAAAAATGAAAAGAGAAAGAAAGAGAAAGGGAAAGAAAGAAATGTTTTCCAAACTTTTTGATGCTTTTGACTAAAGAGGACAAGAATTTGAGAGAATAAGCACTTTAACCAAAATGGTCAAAATGAAAGCCAAAACAAAGTAAAAACTTTTACCTAATGTCATTAACAAAATTCGGCTAAGAGGAGAGCTTTTGGAGAAATGAGAAAAGATACACAAAATGCTAGAGTTTTTGGCCAACTATCACCCCCTAATCCAAAGTCAAATTCGGCCAACATGTATGCCAACATAATCCCCCTTTTTCCTCCACATTTCCTCCCATTAATCCTTGATTTTTGTACAAATAAACCATCTCCCCCTTAGTCCCTAAAACCGACTAGGTTCATGGTCAAATGACCATGAAAAAAAAAAACTTCCAAAACACCCTCCTTTCTTCAAGCCTTTTGTCCCCCTATCTTACCATATCTTCAAGATCCCTTGCCATAACTTCTAGCTTGCCTTTTTCATAAAGTCTACTAACTAAAAATAAGAAGATGACCATCCATTCTAGAATAGTCTTGGCCGACACTATAGGAAACAAAATAATAGAAATAAAATTCTTCCATTTGCTAGCTAGGAGATTCGAATCTCTCTCCTGATGCATTCACTCATGCACCATTACCACCTTGCCAAATGACTTATTATGCTTAAACCTCTAGTCAATATTTCTTAAAGCCTATCTTGCTTAGTTCCATCTTAAATAAAATAAAAAAAAATTAATATATCACTAAGCATTCACTTACATAATGAAGTTCAAAAATAAACTTCCAAAACACACTCAATCATATTTAAGCATGCAACAACATTCAATTTAGCAGAGATGCATAACCCCTAATTATCAGGATGTTACAACTAAAATTTTATATTTTATTATTTTAATCACCCCAATAAATATGCATAAAGAATTTTATGTTCTGCTGACTAAGTCTTAGCTCGGTTAGCATTGTTGTCAGTACAGGAAGATATGGGTTCAAACACGTTGAAATGCATTTATTCTCTTATTTAAAAGTTGGAAGATGTTATGAGTAGATCTAAACATTGTATAAAAAAACGATCTAAAGCAATATTTGAAAAGATTAGATTTTAAACATATTACATATTTTCTTTTGGCTTTTAAATTATTTCAATTATATTTTACATTTCAAATAAAATTCTTTTTTTTTTAGAAATAAAATTCTTAAAACAAATTTTTAAGATTGTATGTTTTTAGGCAATATTTATAACATTAGAATTTACATAAAATTCTTACAATATGAACTTTAAACTATGCTATTTTCCTGTTTAAATTATTATTTTTTTAAAAACAATCTTCAAAGTATAGAATAATTTAATAATAGGATTATTTAAATAGATTCAAATAAGGAAATATATTCAAATAAGGAAATTTGGTAATTTCCAGTGCAGAAAAAAAATTTAAAATACATTTTTAATTTGATTTGTAAATTGTATTAAATTTTACTTGATACAAAATTTCAAGCTAAAACATATTAAATAAGAAGTAGGTAAATAGATATTTATCGCTTAATGCTCAATATTAATTTGATTTTAAATAAATTATCTCTTTTTATTTTAAGATATCTCCTTAATTGAATTAAGTTTTAATGTTACAATATTAAAATTATTTTATAGTAAATTACTAAACTTAAAATATATTTTAAAATAAATGCATATATTAATAGCATTGATCAAATTAAATAAGAATTAATTACAGCCATTAATTAAATTAGAGTTGAGGTAAATATAAAATTATTTAAATAAATACTTGATTATAAAAAAATTTAACAAAAAACCAAAATTAACTTAACAATATATATAAAATAAATAACCTATAAAAATATAATAAAATAATATTTATATTCATGATAATTTTTTTGCATTGTTTTAATGTTAAATATTTTTAAGATGAAACAATCAAATTTGTGCATCGCACGAAAAAAAAAACCTAATCTAGATATAAAGTTCGGTATTTTATTTTATGGAATTAAAAATATATTTAAACTTTTACTTTATTTTAATTACTTTTATTACAATTAAATGTTGAATAAGGTTAGTTAACAAAACTATAAAATTTCAATACTTAGATTACTTTATATCAATTTTATCAAATAAATTTTATTACAAACAACACTAGTCAAATAAAAAAATATTAATTGAAATATGAAAATTTTGTAATTTCAAAGAAAAAAAAAATCATTTTACAAATGGTAGCAATTAAACTATAGATTTTTCAAAACTAGTGACTTAAATATATATTTTTTAAATTAACTAAAAGTGTAACTTATTTTTTTAAGGAAATATTATATTTAAAACAAAATTCATGATGCAACATGATATTGCCACATATATGACAATGTCATCTAACATCTTATAAATGTTACATCGTTTAAGTTTTGCAATCAAATGATTGGGTGATCAAAATTTTTAATATCCTTAATTTAATTATTTTAAAATTAAATGATTAAACAAAATTATGAATAACTGAATAATTATATCTGCAATTTAATTTTTTTTATTAATCATATACTTAGTTTTATCAATAATTTTTCGTCAATATTTATTGTTATATTTTCTATTAATCGTTAATTATAAAAAACGAACTAATAATTTTAAAAATATTTGCAATGCATGCAATTTAATGATATAATATTTGTGAGTTATGTAACACCTCGCTTAATTTATTTCTGTTTCTATAAACTTTAACATAATTGGGTATCTACTTTAATGGTTAAGTATTTTAGGTGTGTGTATGAAGTCTTGGGTTCAATTCTCACTTTTGGCAAAATTTGTTATTTTAGATCCAAGCTTTACCCTTATTGAGTTTCGGTGATGTTATTTTTGCTCGGTTGTGTGATAGAGTTTCGGTGGAGTTGGAATTCTGAGGTAGTTGAGATTGAGATGTTAGTGGAGAGTTAGGATTTATCAAATATATTTTTATTTTTTATTTTGTTTTCAAGATTTTCTCTCTCTTCCCAAAAATCTGACGTCAATTTTCTCTGTTCTCTGCCACTTTCTTTTAGTCTTCCTTTTCGACGATTCTATTCTTTTATCTACTGTCGTAACTTTGTGTTTTGATATTTCGGTGTTCATCGTGCGTTTTTGGTAAGTGAGGTTTCGTTTGACTACAAGTTTCGGTTCTGTTAATTGTTTGGGATTATTCGATTCGTGGGGATTTTCATTGTCGTAACCATTTTTTTGGAAAACGGGGTCGACTTTAATTTGAAAATGGATATGAAAAAAAAACGGGAATGACCACCAATCCTTTTTGCTGAGGTGTGATCGGGTCACCTCGGAAAGTGGTTGTTTTAAATAAACAGTTTGATTTATCAAAACAACAATTTTGGTCTACGAAAATCTAGAAAAACGGGTTCGGGAGTCGGTTACGCACGAGGAAGGATTAGCACCCTCGATGCGCCCAAAATTGGTACCTAGTTGATTAATTTGTGTCTTAGTATCGAAATTTTGAAAACTTGAAAGAATTCAAAATGCGATCCCTCATTGTATTAATGTTAATTTCAAAATGCTTGGATGAATCGAAAAGAATGTTAAAGATCCTCTCGTCTCGAAGTAATAAAATGTCACATCCAGTAAGTTAGGACACGACATCTTGAACCTTTAAGAACGAGCTTGCCTTTTATTTGAAATTCATGCATTTTAATTTTAAAAGGATATTCGGTTATTTAGGTTAAACGAGAAAAAATCGAAACCCAGTAAGTTAAGGCACGATTTCTCGAATTTCCAAATACAGAATATTGCCTTTATTTTAAGAAACCTTTTTCCCGAGGTAACAAAATGTCATATCCAATACGTTAGGACACAACATCTCGAATTCTCGAGAAATAGCTTTTTTTATTTAAAACTTATTTATTTTAAGACGATATTCCGCTATTTAGGTTAAACGAGAAAAATTGAAACCTAGTAAGTTAGGGCACGATTTCTCGAATTTCTAAATACGAAATATTGCCTTTATAAAAGAATCATTTTTGTACTGGGTAAAGGTTAATATAACACAAGTTTGTAATAAAATGTAAAAACAAATTACAATACGAATATGTGTAGCAAAATGGTAATAAATGCGTTAGTATGAATGACAACATAAAGGACGAAAATGAAATAAAATAAAATAAACGAGTCAAAAATGAAAATAATGGAAAATAAAAGTAAAAATAGTAAATAAAAAATATAATAATTATAAGTATAAATACGAAGAGAAAATATAATTATAATAGTAATAATAATAAAAATAATATCAATAATAATAGTAAAGAAATAATAATAGTAACAAAAATAATGTTAATGACAATAATAATAATAATAAATAGTAATAATAATAAACAGATAATAGTAAAATAAATAAAAATAATAATATAATAATGGTAGTAATAATAAAATAATGAAAATGGTAAATAATAATAATAATAATAATAATAATACAAAGTTAATGATATAATAATATCGAAGGCAATAATAATAAATATAGTAATAAACATAATAATAATATAGTATTAAATATAATACTAAATATAATGTGATAATAATATTAAAAAAATTTAATAATAAATAAGTGAAAATAGCCAAGAAAGGACGAAAATTAAATTAAAAACAGAATATTGGGGCAAATTTAAAATAAATAAAAAGGGGAAGGTCCTTATTGTAATGCGCTAAAGAAGTGGAGGGACTAAAGTGGGTAATAATCCCTCTCTTCAAAACGCGCAGCATAAAGGGGGACCAAAATGTAAATTTTAAAAAAATTAACGGGCCAAATTAACAAAAAATGAAACTTGATTGCAAAACATAGAAAAAGCGGAAGGACCGCGCGCGTAAATACCCCCTTTTCAAAAAACACGCGGATCCTGCAGTTGGAGCGGGTCGGATTCGGGTCGGCCCCCCAAAACGACGTCGTTTTGGGCGTCTGGGGGCCTAATGAAACGGCGTCGTTTTGCCTTTCTATTTAAGCCCAAAATTTTTTAAAACACTTCATTTCAGCTCTTCACTCAAAAACCTCTCAAGAGCTTCCCCTCTCCCCTGGTCCGGTGAGAAATCTGGCCAGGCTCCGGTCATCGGCCGTCACGTCGACCGCCAGTAGCCGGTGTCGGCACCGCCGCATACGGCGGCCGAAAATCTGAAAAAAGGCGCATTTTCGCTCTTCGCATCTCCGAACCCCTCGAAGTGTCGTTTTTCATCGGAAATGACAAACCTCCGCCGTCGTAGGCGGCGGAATACGAAAGGTCAGACGATTTCCCCTTTTTTTGTGTATTTCTTTTATTATTTCTCTTTAAAACACCGGTAAAGAGATATAGAAAGAAAAAAAAAATAGAGAAAGCACCACATTTGTTTTTTATTCCTTTTTGTTTTGAATCTTTGTTTTTTTTTTGTATTTGATGATAGTCTGTTTTTATTTTCGAAAAAAAATCCCCCTTACATTGGTCTTGTTTTCGGGCTTATATAGCCGAATATACAACTGATCTTTTGCTTTCTATTACTGTTTATTTTTGCCTTATGTTGCTGTCGCGTGTTTGCCTCTATTTGCAGGGTATGGGCGGTGCTTGTGCGTAGTGGCCAGTGGCGGTGGCAGGCTTTGGCAGCAGTGGGCAGAGCAAGTGGACCTAGGTGCGGTGCACCTAGGGTTTGTAATATTGTTTTTTTTTTCTGTTATCTTTGGGCTAGGGTCAGATTGGGCTTGAATTGGGTTTTTGATGTTTGTTTGGGTCTTAGTTGGCTGATGGTTTTTAATTGGGTTTGATTTGTTGGGCCCGGGCAGATTTGGCCCGTTACATTCATTAATGGGGTAATCTAGGAGGATAGTAATTCTTTGAGAACGTTTTGCGCAAGAATTGACGAGGAACCTTTTGTTAGTGATCCAACAGTTTAGTACGCGTTAGCGGTGGTTGTCGTTGGCGATAAGTCAGTTTCGTGATGATTTCTTGTTGTCGAATTCGTTAATCAATTTGCTAAATCAATGTTGGGTACTCTGTTTTTAGGTTTCGGAAGGCTCGGGAGTGGTTTCGTATCAAAATCGTACCAGGTGTGTTTCCAAAACGCAGAAAATCGGGTTTCAGCGAAAGCCAAAAAAACTCTCTGTCGACGCCACACGGGCGTGTGCCCGGCCGTGTGTCTGACAAAGGTGCGGCCGTGTGGTGGTGTGAGTGTGGCCGTGTGAGCCACACGGGCTAGGCCATATTGGGGTGTGGGCCACATGGGCGAGGCCAATCTGGGCGTGTGGGCCCACACAGGCATGTGGGCCCATAATTCTGAAATTTTCCCTAGGGTCGCACTGGTCGTTCTGATCGACTGTGGGCCTACAGTAGGGTCGATAAGGGCTAACCAAACCCTAAATTATGAGATCTAATATTCTAATGGTCTGTCTTATGTAAGATACCGATATGTATATCTGTTTTGATTAAGTATATATATGTTATCTGTATATAGCATGTTATGCATGATATTACCGTATCTGTTATTTCTGTATATGTATTCTGTACTTGTGATTGGGGTGGATTCTGTATATGTGGATGAAGTGATCTGTACGGCGACTCTTCGCCTATGTTCTGGCAGCTTGACTGCGTATTATCAGTAATGTGTCACATCGACACTATATGGTGTGTAGGGATGAGTGGGTGTTTTTAACCCCACATGGTGTGATGGGATGGTCGGAGATGGTGTATAGAGGATGGGGCTAGGATTCTGCATATCTGTACTGCTTATCTGATTCTGTTGTCTGTATCTGAAAAGGACATAAGTCCGAATCTGTATTTGACTGTATATGAAATTACTGTATGTATTGCGTGGCTACTTCTGTTGGGTTACACACTGAGTTTTCGAACACTCACATCTGTTGTCTGTTCTGTTCAGGTAATCCACAGACTTAAGTGGATCGGTGTGGCGGAGCCTCACGGTGACCAAGAGTTCGTAAACTGTTTAAGATTACGATTTTTATTTAATTTAAGGATTATTTTTGGAAGATTGTAATATTTAGACTGTTTGACTTTTATTTTGGTTTTGAGGTGTTTTAACTTTTATGGCCACGCTCGGCCAAAATCACGGTTTTACAAGATAAAAGATTCTCTGAAACACATGAAATAGATTTCCACGATACAAGGTTTTCTAAAAACTTTCGCTGTAGATTATGTTTTGGAAAAACTAATTAATTAATAACGCTTTCAGTAACAGACATTAAACTTAGATGGTTTATCAAACAACTAAACAAAGTTTTATCAAAATAACACTGTTTTCAAAACCCTTCCATGTAACACTCTTGGATTCGGCCATAATGTCTAGGCTGGGTTTGGGGTGTTACATTTAGTGGTATCAAAGCTAGGTTGCAAAACTCAAGCTGTGAATTTTGGGTTCCAAAATTGTGTTTCAAAAGGACTGGTTTTGAAATAATTTGGATAATTTTGAGTAAATATGTGGTACACCGAGTCTTCAGCGCCGATCCAATAAATACTTCTGAACTTAGATAGAACTTTCTGAAAACACTGTAGTTAGAACTTTCTGAAACCATATTGAGTTAGTTAGAGACTAAAACCTCTAAAATATTTCTGAACTTCTGATAAATTAAGCATAAAACATTTTCTAATAAATACTAGAATTGATGCATAAAAATTTTATAATGTAGATAGATTTTAAAATATACGATGAGCGCTCGTGGAATTCGCGGTCGTGGTATTTATGGGCGCGGTAGAGGCCGTAGGGGGCTCGAGCTGAGTCTTCTTCTTTAGGCAGTATGCCAAACTTAGACACGAGTGAGATATCAGTTTCACCTGCTACTGAGACTGGTTCTCAAAGCCGCTCAGCTGGGGACGACGCACTGTCCCAAGCCATGTTGAGGGTGTTAGAGAGGGTCGTTGGACCCCATTCTAGATCTGGGGACCGTGGGTAGGTAACTGAACGACTCCGGTCTAATGGAGCTAAGCTATTTAGGGGTGTCACTGGAGTCGCCCCTACTGTGGCTGAGTATTAGTTTGAGGCCACTAAGAAGATTATGAACGTCATCGATTGTATTCTTGAGCAGAAATTAAAGGGTGTAGTTTCTTTGCTTTACGATGAGGCATATTAGTGGTGGTTGTCGGTTGAGGAGAGTACTCAACCGGATCATCTGAACTTGGATTATTTTAAGACTACCTTCTAGGGGAAGTATGTGGGCGCGAGCTATGTTGATTCTCGTAGGCGTGAGTTCATGAATCTCACGCAAGGCGATAAATCTGTGGCTGAGTATGAGGCCAAGTTTCTGAGGTTGAGTCGCTATGCTCGAGGCATGGTGGCATCTGAGTATGAGAAATGTGTTCGATTTGAAGACAGTTTAAGGGTTCTGATTGCTCCGCAGAGGGAGCGTGAGTTTGCTGTTCTGGTGGATAATGCGAAGATCGCCGAAGAGGTTAAGCATGTGGAGTGCTAGAATAGGGATCGTGAGAGAGGCAAGAATAAGAGGGATTCGGAGCCCTCTAGTTCTGTTCAAAGGCCCAAGAAATGGGCCAGACCTGATGGACTTGTTAGAGTGGGTGTTCCTGTTGCTCCTACTGGGATTCAGCCATGTGGTGATTATGGTAGGCGCCATCCGAGCGAGTGTTGGAGGAGGTTAGGGACTTGTCTGAGATGTGGGTCTTTGGTGTAATTGATTAGAGAGTGTCCGTATTGTACTGATCAGATGCAAGCTTTAGGACCAGTGCATGCGACCTCGGAGAGGCGCGTTCAAAGACCATCTAGGGGCCATGGACCGGCTAGGGGTGGTAATAGTATGGGTCGAGGACAGAAAGTATCGGGCAGAGGTGCTAATCAAACCGAGGTGAGGCAGCCTGCACTGGTTTATGTTGCTCGACGCCGAGAGGACAGAGACGCCCCTGATGTGATCACGGGTACGTTCTTTATTTTCTATATTCCTTATACTGCTCTGATAGACATAGGTTCTACACATTCATATGTAGCTAGTGCTGTTTCTGAAAACTTGGGGATTTCTGTTGAGTGTACTTCTAGTGAGATTATCGTACTGAGTCCGTTGCGGAAATCTGTTCGGGTTAATAGACTATATAGGAATGTTCTGTTAGAAGTACAATGGGCCGTGTTTTTGGAAAATTTGATGGAGCTACCGTTTGAGGAGTTTGATTTAATTCTAGGTATGGACTGGTTAGTTGAGCACCGAGTTAGCTTGGATTATACGACTAAGAGGGTTGTTCTGAGGACTGTGGATGATAAGAAAGTGGTTGTAATCGGTGAGCATCGAGATTACTTGTCTAATGTGATCTCCGCTCTAGTGGCTAAGAAATTGGTTCGAAAAGGGTGTGAGGCGTATTTGGCCTACGTCAGTGTTTCAGTTTCTAGGGACTCTTCTGTCAGGAATATTAGAACAGTGAGGGAATTTCTGGATGTCTTTCTTGAGGAGTTACCGGGTTTACCTCCGAATCGGGAGGTTGAGTTTAACATTGAGCTTCTACCAGGTACAGCTCCTGTGTCCATCGCTCCCTACTGAATGGCACCAAAGGAGCTTACAGAGCTTAAGGCTCAACTTCAAGAGCTTCTAGATCGTGGTTTCATCCGTCCGAGTGTGTCTCCGTAGGGGGCACCGGTTCTGTTTGTAAAGAAAAAAGATGATACCATGAGGATGTGCATTGACTACCGGCAGTTGAATAAACTGACTGTGAAGAATATGTATCCACTTTCGAGGATCGACAACCTGTTTGATCAGTTCCGAGGGGCTTCAGTGTTTTCGAAAATAGATCTCCGTTCTGGGTATCATCAGCTTAGAGTTAAGGAAGTGGATGTTTATAAGTCGGCATTTAGGACTCGTCATGGACATTACGAGTTCCTAGTTATGCCTTTTGGTCTGACGAATGCTCTGGCTGCATTCATGGATCTGATGAATCGAGTTTTTCAGCCGTATCTGGATCAGTTTGTCGTAGTCTTTATCAACGATATTCTGGTTTACTCTAAGACTGAGGATGAGCATGATGAGCATGATGAGCATCTTAGACTAGTGCTTCAGATACTCTGAGAGAAGCAGCTCTATGCTAAGTTGAGCAAGTGAGTTTTGGTTGTGAAAGGTAACTTTTCTGGGGCACGTGGTTTCTGCCGAGGGGATCCGAGTTGATCCTAGGAAGATTGAGGCTGTGCTTGATTGGAAACAGCCCAAGAATGTATCTGAGATCCGTAGTTTTCTGGGTCTTGCGGGATATTATTAGCTGTTTATCGAAGGGTTTTCCCTTATTGCAGCTCCTTTGACTAAGCTTCTACGCAAGTTTGTTCCTTTTGTTTGGACTGATGCACAACAATCGAGCTTTGAGAAGCTCAAGTCTGTTCTGACTTAGGCTCCTGTTCTGATACAACCTGAATCTGGTAAGAAGTATGTAGTGTATAGTGATGCGTCGCATGTCGGCTTGGGATGTGTACTGATGCAAGATGGTAAGGTTGTGGCTTATGCATCCTGTCAGCTTAAGTCACACGAGGGGAATTATTCAACGCGTGATCTTGAGTTAGCTGCTATGGTATTTGCGTTAAAGATCTTGAGGCATTATCTGTATGGTGAGAGGTGTATCATCTACACCGATCACAAGAGCCTCAAGTACCTCTTTACTCATAAGGAATTAAATCTTAGACAGCATCGATGGATTGATCTGCTCAAAGATTATTACTGCACGATAGAGTATCATCCTAGTAAGGCCAATGTGGTGGCCGATGCTCTCAGTCGTAGAGCGATGACTGATTTGAGAGTGATGTTCGCTGGTCTTAGTCTGTTCGATGATGAGGGTCAGTTAGTCGAGTTGCAGGTTAAGTCGACTTGGATTGGGAAGATTCGAGAAAAATAGTTAATAGATGAGTCTTTGGTTCTGAGGTTCCGTCAAGTTGAGAGTGGCAGTACATCTGATTTTTAACTGAGTAAAGATGGAGTTCTGTGTTTTGGAGGACAGGTTTGTGTATCGAATGATTCTGAGGGAGGCACACAATAGCCCTTATGCTATGCATCCCGGTGGTAATAAAATGTATCGCGATCTTTGTGAGTTGTACTGGTGGCTGGGTTTGAAGCATGAGGTGACGGATTTTGTTACTCGTTGTCTGACATGCCCGTAAGTTAAGGCTGAGCATCAGTTGCCTTCGGGTTTGCTACAACCAGTTAAGATTCCCTTGTGGAAATGGGAACGAGTGACGATGGGCTTCGTTAGTGAGTTACCCTTGAGACCCACTAAGAAGGATTCTGTTTGGGTCATCGTGGATTGATTGAGCAAGTCCGCTCATTTTATTCCGGTTCTGTAACATCCTAGGAAGGGCCTATGCATTTTTCAGATCAATTGTATGAAATGACAAGTCTTAAGTTTTATGAATAAAACTTTGATACTTTTGGAAACCTAGAAATGAATGAAAATGAAAATGGAAATGAAAATGGAGATGGAAATGAAAATGGAAATGGAAATGGACATTTTTGGAAACTTAGACATTTTTGGAAACCTAAACATTTTTGGAAATGATCCAAAAATGGAAACTTGAACATTTCGGGAAACTTGGATATATGAGAGAAATAAAGGAGTTTTATTCACATAAATATGTGAATAATAAGAGATAAATAAAGGAGTTTTATTCACATAAATATGTGAATAATATGAGATAAATAAAGGAGTTTTATTCACATAAATATGTGAATAATAAGAGATAAATAAAGGAGTTTTATTCACATAAATATGTGAATAATGAGAGATAAATAGAGGATTATTTTCTAATGAGATAATTGAGGAGATAATTGATGGATTAAAGGCTTTTATCTTTTAAATAAAAGAGATAATATTATCAAAAGAGGAGTGGTGGCCAAGTAAAGGACTCCTAGGCTGATAACTTTGGCTATAAAAGGAGGGACAGGAGGGCTACTCATCAACATTTGCTCCTCTTCCTCTCTCACCGAAATTCTCCTAGGCAAAACCCCTCTCTGCCGAATTTTCATTAAGCAAAAATCCCTCTCTTTTTCTTCTATTTTCTTCTCCGTTCTCTCATTAAGCTTGAATCTTTGTGGATTCTAAGAAAGAGGGCAATCATCCACAACATCAAAAGGGATCTTTCGGAAATCTAAGGATCTAAGGTAAGGATTATAAATATAAATATGTGGTTAAAGATTATGATTCACGTTTTCAAAGTTAGATCTAATCTAACACGGTGATAGGATTTCAACAGGGCTTATAAAGGAATCCTCTTCAGATTTGGAATCCCATCATAAGGTAAGGGATATTCGGCCAAGGCATAATTTGTTTAAGTGTTTTCCATTATTTCAAAAACCAAAATCGACATGGTTACATACCTAGTATTAGCCGATTTCAAGGAAGAGGAATTCTAGCAATCTGTTGGGACTTGATTAAATCAATTCGGCAACTAGGTAAGTAATTCTACTTCTAGTAGGATTTGGTTTTAAGACCAAATAGGTTTATTTATATGTTTTAATTAATGGCCGAATATAGGAGTGAAAGATCTAGATCGGTAGATCGCTCTACTGAAATTCACGAAAACTATTAAGCGAAAAAGGTGTGTACTCTTACTAACTTTCAATAAATTGCATGGCAATCATTAGATATGTAAATATGTAACAAATGTGAATGTGGCTAAGCACCACAAATGTGGTAAGGAGTACCAGTGCACGTTTCCTACTTTTGATAGGATTGTGAATGTGATATATTTTGAACATGTGATTAGTAACATGAATGAAAATTTAGTATGTGAAATATGTTATGAAATAATTGGGGCATTCGGGATATTTGTGGAGGAAGAAAGTGAAGGTGATGACTACGGTCTCACCAACGTAAAGTGGTGACTACGGTCACATAAAGTGAAAAGTGGTAACTTCGGTTACATCCAGGTGAATACAATGTCTAATGACACAACATAAGTGGGCGATGAGCACGTCGATCGCAAATGATCGCCTTCGATGGTGTGTGTAGCGCGATGGAGGGTCGACTTAGTAGTCCCCGCGGTGTGCAAAGTTGGTACGGGTGGTGTGTAGCGGATGGACAAATAGGTTTGGATTTGGGTTGCATCATCCTTTATTTTGTATGAACATGATATTGATATGACTTGTATGCTCGATTTGTTGGAAATTAGTACTATGTACACATTGAGTCTCATTGACTCACCCGTTGGGAATTATTTTTCGTGTGATGAGCAAGAATGGACCGGGTCGGCAGGAGCTAAAGGTGGCCATGCATCGCTTGAAGAAATTATTTAGAATTTGAACTTTATGAAATTTTAGTACTTTAAACTTTATTTTGGGTTTGAATGATGTAATAAGGCCATAAGGCCCAATTGGATTTTCTTTATTTCTGTTTATTTTTATTTGAATATGATACAATTTATGTTTGATTAAAGATAAGTAAATTTATTTCTTTTAAAATAATAAACCCAAAATTATTTTGTCACCTTATTTAAGTTGGATTTCAGAATTTATTAAATAGGTTTCAAATTAAGCCCAACCTAAAACAATTTTTTTAAAATTACACAAATTTTCTCTAAGTCATTTAGAACATTGAAAACCGATTTATTTAAGGAACATACCGAGATCCTGGTTCAAGCTCGTGGGCGGGTGTGGGTGTTTCATTGGTATCGAGCCAGCTTTAAAACTCTCGGCTTTGTGGGCGCCCAAAACGTTTTCAATTCGAGCCCAAATGAATTTCTTTGAAATAGCGGTTTGATGGCATGGCACCTAAGTCTCCGACCATGATCCACCGGTAAGTACCTTTAACCATCCGTGATTATGTGAATTATGAATTGTAAAAGGGTAGAAAAGGCATGGAACGTAGAATAGTGTGATAGGAACTTGAACCCTAGGATTAGACTACTCAAACACTTGAAACTCATAAGACTTAATGAACTTAACAAACCTATGACTAAGTTATTAAGCTAGGGTGTGGCAACCCACATGCGCATGTCTAGGATTGGATCCTAAGAGCACAGTATTTAAGCGAGTCCTAGTGACTCACCTCCTCTTCGCAGTATCCTACAGTGCGTAGCTTCGTTCGCCCTAACTCGTAAGGCTCGGTGGTGTGGCAACCTGCATGCGCATGTCTAGAAAGGTCGGTGAGAGCTTGGTATTTAAGCGATCCGCGTGACTCACCTCCTCTTCATTCGAATCTCGCTGGTGCGTAGCTTTTGGTTCACCCGACCAAGAGGGCTCGGTCATAGGCTAAACACAAAGAATAAAACCCGAAAGGGACTTAGCCGTTTTCTTTTATAAAAAAATAAAAAAATGTATAACCAAAATTTAGTTTTAAAACTCTTAGAAACTTATGAGAACTATTCTACAACATTTTCTTCTAAAAAAAAAAATACCCTTGGTTTATAAAATGACCAAACCACCCATAGTTTTAACAAAATTTCATTACTTTATCAAATGTTCAAAAACCCTAATTTGTAAAATATCAAACTATCTTGATTTTGGAAAATTACAAAATTGCTCCTAACTTACAAAATTACCAAAACGACCTCGATTTCCAAAAGTTTTACAATATCATTGCTTTGAAAAGTGTAACTCTCAAAGGAACCCTCAATGTTTTACAATCTTGGAAAATATCCCTAACTTAATAAATTTTACAAATTTACCCCGATTTTTGGAAAAATTATCAAAATACCCACGATCAAAAATTACCGAAATACCTGGATTTCAAAATTCTTCCAAAATTTCCCGGAACTTTAGAAGTACCAAAATACTTTCGTCAAAATCACCAGGAACTTTTTATTTTTGAAAATTTACGAAAATACCTGTAGGATAAAATTACGAAAATGCCCACTGGGTAGTGGAAAAGCAAAATAACGAAAAACAACAACAAGAATTACAACGTTTCTTTGAATGAACGAAAGTTCATATTTGTTGATGGATGAATGAATGAATGCAAGACTGTATGCATGTATGAATACGAAAGAACCACTCTTAAACTCTTCTTCATAAGATATCATCGCGGGTAATAAGTGAAACAAGAATACTAATACATAAAATTCCTTAATCGGATCTCGCCGATAATGAGCTCAAGAGGACGTGGTCGCCGTGGAAGAGGTAGAGGAAGGATGACTGTTAGATCGGGACAAGGTTCGACAATGAGATACCACCACCACCATCACCCCCACCGTCAATGTTGAGCGACGAGCTCGATGTGAGGAAGATGCCGTGTCGCAGTCGTCTTTGCGAGTTTTGGAATTGGTGGTGGTGCAGAAACAATTCAGAAATCGTAAGTCCAGGCTGAGCGGCTCCGTGCTAATGGAGCTGAAATGTTTAGAGGAGTATCGGGAGTGGCACCCAATACAGCTGAGTACTGGTTGGAAGCAACTGAGCGCATCATGGATGAGCTCGACTTGACCCCCGAGGAGAAGTTGAAAGGGATGACGGCACCGCACGCGATGAAGCGTATCAATGGTGGTTAACCGTTCGGGACGGTGCCACGGCGGAAGATCTGACTTGGGAATATGCTAAGGAAGCATTTCAGAAGAAGTATGTGGGAACCAGGTATATAGATGAGCAAAGGAAGGCTTTTCTGGGGTTGGTACAAGGAAGTAAGTCCATCACCGAATATGAAGCGGAATTCTTGAGGTTGAGCCGATATGCCCGAGGAGTAGTGGCGATCGAGCATGAACAGCGTGTTCGTTTGAGGACGGACTTAGGGACGATTTGAGACTTTTGATAGCACCGCATCGGGAGAGGGAATTCTCCGCCTTGGTGGAAAAGGCTAAAGTGGTGAGGAATTAAGACGCCACCAAGCGGTGTGGATGAAAATAAGCCCAAAAGAGGTTTTGGGCCATCCAGAAAAGGCCACAAGAGGCCTAGAGTTGACAGGCCACAAAGTCAACAGCCGGGCACGGCCGGCAATTTCGCCCTTGTGAACATTGTGGAAGGAAGCACGGGGAGAGTGTTGGAAAAGGCGGGGCGATGTCTCAAGTGTGGGTCCAAGGACCATATGATTAAGGATTGCCCCAAGCTATTAGATGAGAGCCAACCAGCGACTCGGAATGCTAACCAGCCGGGTAGAGGCGGACAGCCACCTCAAAGAGGTCGTGGGTCGGCCAATAGAGGTAGTGGCAGGCCGTGGAGCTCGGGGTCGAGGTGCAATGCTAACGCCGAAGCAAGGCAACCGGGTTTGGTTTACGCGTTCACGGAGGGAAGAGGAGGAGACGCGCGGATGTTATAACCAGACGTTCTTTATTCATGACAAACCCTATTTTGCTCTTATTGATGTGGGCTCAACTCATTCCTATGTTGCATGTAGTGTGGTTGAAACACTAGGCCTAGACTCGAACTTTCTCGATAGGCGGATAATCGTAGTAAGCCCTTTAGGCCAAGCGGTGAGGATAGATAGGATCTTTCTGAATGTACCCTAGAGATTCGGGAGCGAACTTTCTGGTGACTTAATGGAATTACCCTTCGGAGAGTTTGAGCTTATACTTGGAATGGATTGGCTAGTAGAGCATCGAGCCGTGTTGGATTGTGCGGCTAAATGTATGGAACTAAGAACCCGGAGATGAGGTAGTAGTGATGATCGGAGAAAGGAGGAACTACTTGTCTAACGTAGTTTCGTGACCTTGAAGGCCGAGAAAATGGTTAAGAAAGGATGTAAGGCATTCTTAGCCTTCGTGAGTGCGTTAAGAGGAGAAGAGGAAGGTGTTAAGGGAGTTAGAACAGTAAGGATTTTGAGGATGTATTTCCGGAGGAGTTGCCTGAATACCCCAGGATAGAGAAGTGGAATTTGGAATAGATTTGCTACCAGGAACAGCTCTGTGTCAATCGCTCCCTACCGAATGGCACCAAAGGAGTTAGTGGAGCTCAAGGCTCAAATCCAAGAGTTGTTGGATCGTGGGTTCATTCGACCCGATGTGTCTCAAAGTGGGAGCACCCGGTTCTCTTTGTGAAGAAGAAGGATGGAACTATGCGGATGTGCATAGATTATCGTCGATTGAACAAACCCGACCATCAAGAACAAGTATCCTTTGCCAAGGATAGATGACTTGTTCGACCAACCCGAAAAGAAGCATTGTGTTCTCAAAGATCGACTTAAGGTCGGGGTATCATCAACGAAAGTGAAGGAGGCTGATATTCATAAGACCGCTTTTAGGACAAGGTACGGTCATTTTGAATTTGTGGTGATGCCGTTTGGGTTGACGAACGCCGCCGGCGCGTTCATGGATATGATGAATAGGGTTTTCCAACCCTACTTGGATAGATTCGTCGTGGTGTTCATCGACGACATTTTGGTGTATTCCAAGACGGAGGAGGAGCATGATGAGCATCTCCGAGTTGTGTTAGAAGTGTTAAGGAAAAGAAGCTTTATGCCAAATTCATGAAGTGCGAATTTTGGCTCAAGGAAGTGGCGTTCCTAGGACATGTGGTATCCGAAGGAATAAGAGTGGATCCTAGGAAGATCGAAGCGATGTTGGATTGGAAACCACCTAGGTCGGTGGCTGAAAATCGAAGTTTCTTAGGCTTGGCGAGCTATTACAGAAGGTTCGTGGAAGGATTCTCGTCAATAGCCGCACCTTTGACAAAGTTACTAAGGAAGGAAGTACCGTTTGTGTGGACGGATAAGCAACGGAGAGAGCTTTGAAAAGCTTAAAAGGTCTTGTGAAGCTCGGTGTTAATTCAAGGAGGCGAGTAAGAACTTCGTAGTATATTGTGATGCTTCGCATTACGTGGTTAGGCGTGTGTGCTAATGCAAGAAGGAAAGGTAGTCGCTTATGCATCTCGACAGCTAAGGCCGCATGAGGTGAACTACCCAACTCATGACTTGGAACTCATGGCGGTGGTTTTCGCCCTCAAAGTTTGGAGGCACTACCTTTATGGAGAAAGGTCGATGAATTTACACGGACCACAAAAGCCTTAAGTATTTGTTGACTCGTAAGGAGTTGAACTTGAGGCAACGAAGGTGGGTGGAGTTATTGAAAGATTATGACTGTTCGATAGAATACCATCCGGGCAAGGCGAATGTGGTAGCCGACGCCCTAAGTAGGAAGGTTGTGTCGGATTTAAGGGCTTTGTTCGCTCACTTAAGTTTGTATGATGACTAAGCTTTGTTGGCGAGTTACAAGCCAAGCCAACTGGGTCAAGGAGGTGAAAGAGGGACAAATTGGCGGATAAGGACTTAAGTACTAAGTTACAACAGCAAGTACGGCAAGGAGGATTAAAGGATTATGGCGTCAATGATGAAGGAGTCTTGTACTACAAGGAAAAGGTTTGTATGCCGAGGGATAAGGAGTTGAGACAAAGGATTCTTCGGGAAGCGCATGGTAGTCCTTATGCTATGCATCCCGAGGCATCAAGTCAGTATAGAGATCTAAGGGAACAATTTTGGTGGTCGACCAAACGAGAGGTGACCGAATTTGTGGGGAAATGTTTGACATGTCGGCAAGTAAAGGTTTGAACACCAAGTCCCATCAGATTGCTTCAACCAATTGAGATTCCCAATGGAAGTGGGAAAGAATTACCATGGACTTAGTTAGTGGGCTTCCTCTTACGCCCACTAAGAAGGACTCGGTATGGGTGATAGTGGACCGTTTGACCAAGTCCGCACATTTTATCCCTGTGAGGATCGACTATTCCTTCAAAAGTTAGCCAAGTTATATGTGGCGGAGATCGTGAGGCTACACGGAGTACCGATGTCGATCATCTCCGATAGAGACCCAAGGTTTACGTCTCGATTTTGGAAAGCACTTCATCAAGCATTAGGCACTAAGCTAGACTTCACTACTTTTCATCCACAATCGGACGGGCGATCTGAACGGGTTATACAAGTGTTGGAAGATATGCTAAGAGGTCAGGTGATGGATTTCCGAGGAAGTTGGGAAGATTACTTGCCTCTAGCCGAGTTCGCCTACAACAACAACTATCGTGCAAGCATTCGGATGGCACCATACGAAGCATTGTATGGAAGGAAATGTAGAACACCAACTTGTTGGACCGAGTTAGAGAACGCCGCGCGTTTTGGGTCGAGTTAGTGGCGAAATCGAGGAGAAGGTGGAATTAATTCGCACACGGTTGAAAGAAGCTTCCGATGAAGACGTAAGTCGTGCGCAGACCTTAGAGGAAAGAAATTGAGTTTGAAGTAGGAGACCAAGTGTTTCTAAAGGTCTCACCTTGGAAGAAGGTTATGCGATTCGATGTCGCAGCGGAAGCTAAGCCCAAGGTTTATAGGGCCCTATCAAATCTTGAAGCGAGTTGGGCGGTGGCATACCAATTGGAGTTGCCACCAGAGTTGCATCAAATGCACGACGTATTTCATGTGTCCATGCTACGCCGCTATCGATCGGATCCGTCTCATGTGGTACCCGTTGAAGAAGTGGAGTTAAGGCCGGATCTATCCTACGAGAGAGGAGCCGATTCAGATCTTGGGCGTGACGTGAAAGCACTACGAAAGAAGTCGGTGCCTTTAGTCAAGGTGTTATGGCGCAATCATGGATCGGAAGAAGCTTCGTGGGAGCGGAGAAGAGACAATGCGACAAAGAATACCTCAATCTGTTTAGTTAGGAAATTTCGAGGACGAAATTTTTTTTAGAGGTAGAACTGTAACATCCTAGGAAGGGCCTATGCATTTTTCAGATCAATTGTATGAAATGACAAGTCTTAAGTTTTATGAATAAAACTTTGATACTTTTGGAAACCTAGAAATGAATGAAAATGAAAATGGAAATGAAAATGGAGATGGAAATGAAAATGGAAATGGACATTTTTGGAAACTTAGACATTTTTGGAAACCTAAACATTTTTGGAAATGATCCAAAAATGGAAACTTGAACATTTCGGGAAAACTTGGATATATGAGAGAAATAAAGGAGTTTTATTCACATAAATATGTGAATAATAAGAGATAAATAAAGGAGTTTTATTCACATAAATATGTGAATAATATGAGATAAATAAAGGAGTTTTATTCACATAAATATGTGAATAATAAGAGATAAATAAAGGAGTTTTATTCACATAAATATGTGAATAATGAGAGATAAATAAAGGATTATTTTCTAATGAGATAATTGAGGAGATAATTGATGGATTAAAGGCTTTTATCTTTTAAATAAAAGAGATAATATTATCAAAAGAGGAGTGGTGGCCAAGTAAAGGACTCCTAGGTGATAACTTTGGCTATAAAAGGAGGACAGGAGGGCTACTCATCAACATTTTCTCCCTCTTCCTCTCTGCCGAAATTCTCCCTAGGCAAAACCCCTCTCTGCCGAATTTTCATTAAGCAAAAATCCCTCTCTTTTTCTTCTATTTTCTTCTCCGTTCTCTTGTTAAAAATGAATCTTTGTGGATTCTAAGAAAGAGGCAATCATCCACAACATCAAAAGGGGATCTTTCGGGAAATCTAAGGATCTAAGGTAAGGATTATAAATATAAATATGTGGTTAAAGATTATGATTCACGTTTTCAAAGTTAGATCTAATCTAACACGAAGTGATAGGATTTCAACAGCTTATAAAGGAATCCTCTTGATTTGGAATCCCATCATAAGGTAAGGGATATTCGGCCAAGGCATAATTTGTTTAAGTGTTTTCCATTATTTCAAAAACCGAAAGCGACATGGTTACATACCTAGTATTAGCCGATTTCAAGGAAGAGGAATTCTAGCAACTGTTGGGACTTGATTAAATCAATTCGGCAACTAGGTAAGTAATTCTACTTCTAGTAGGATTTGGTTTTAAGACCAAATAGGTTTATTTATATGTTTTAATTAATGGCCGAATATAGGAGTGAAAGATCTAGATCGGTAGATCGCTCTCTACGAATTCACGGAAACTATTAAGCGAAAAGGTGTGTACTCTTACTAACTTTCAATAAATTGCATGGCAATCATTAGATATGTAAATATGTAACAGTATGTGAATGTGGCTAAGCACCACAAATGTGGTAAGGAGTACCTGTGCACGTTTCCTACTTTTGATAGGATTGTGAATGTGATATATTTTGAACATGTGATTAGTAACATGAATGAAAATTTAGTATGTGAAATATGTTATGAAATAATTGGGGCATTCGGGATATTTGTGGAGGAAGAAAGTGAAGGTGATGACTACGGTCTCACCAACGTAAAGTGGTGACTACGGTCACATAAAGTGAAAAGTGGTAACTTGGTTACATCCAGTGAATCAGTGTCTAATGACACAACATAAGTGGGCGATGAGCACGTCGATTGCAATGACCGCCTTCGATGGTGTGTAGCGGATGGAGGGTCGACTTAGTAGTCCCCGCGGTGTGCAAAGTTGGTACGGGTGGTGTGTAGCGGATGGACAAATAGGTTTGGATTTGGGTTGCATCATCCTTTATTTTGTATGAACATGATATTGATATGACTTGTATGCCTGATTTGCTGGAAATTAGTACTATGTACACATTGAGTCTGTTGACTCACCCGTTGGGGAATTATTTTTCGGTGATGAGCGATAATGGACCGGGTCGGCGGGAGCTAAAGGTGGCCATGCATCGCTTGAAGAAATTATTTAGAATTTGGACTTTATGAAATTTTAGTACTTTAAACTTTATTTTGGGTTTGAATGATGTAATAAGGCCATAAGGCCCAATTGGATTTTCTTTATTTCTGTTTATTTTTATTTGAATATGGTACAATTTATGTTTGATTAAAGATAAGTAAATTTATTTCTTTTAAAATAATAAACCCAAAAATTATTTTGTCACCTTATTTAAGTTGGATTTCCAGAATTTATTAAATAGGTTTCAAATTAAGCCCAACCCAAAACAATTTTTTTAAAATTACACAAATTTTCTCTAAGTCATTTAGAACATTGAAAACCGATTTATTTAAGGAACATACCAGATCCGGTTCAAGCTCGTGGGCCGGGTGTGGGGTGTTTCAGGTTCGGACGGACTACTTTCTGCAAAAGTTAGCAAAGCTCTATATCTCCGAGATTGTAAGACTGCATAAGGTTCCTGTTTCGATAATTTTTTATAGAGATCATCGCTTCATTTCTCGATTCTGAAAGAAATTGCATGAGGCTCTGGGTTCGAGATTGAACTTCAGTACTGCATTCCATCCTCAGACCGATGGTTAATCTGAGAGGGTGATTCAGATACTGGAGGATATGCTTCAGAGTTGTGTGATTGATTTTCGAGGTAGTTGGGAGGATTTTCTGTCGCTAGCTGAGTTCGCCTACAATAACAGTTTCCAGTCTAGCATCCAGATGACACCTTACGAAGCTTTGTATGGTCGTAAGTGTCGTACTCCACTTTGTTGGACTGAGTTGGGTGAGCATCGAGTTTTGGGTTCTGAGTTGGTTTCCGAGACTAAAGATAAGGTTAGACTGATTCGGGATCGTCTGAAGGCGGCTTCTGATAGACAGAGTCTTATGCGGATCTGAAAAGGAGAGATATCGAGTACTCTATGGGTGACTTCATTTTTCTTAAAGTTTCTCTGTGGAAGAAAGTTCTGAGGTTCGGTCGTAATGGCAAGTTGGGCCTTAGGTTCATCGGGCCGTATCAAATTCTGAAGCATGTGGGACTGGTCGCTTATCAGTTGGAGCTACCTTCAGAGTTGGACCGTATCCATGATATGTTTCACGTCTCAATGTTGAGACGATACCGGTCTGATCCATCTCATGTTGTCTCTGTTGGGGAGATCGAGGTTAGATCGAGGTTAGCGGTGGTTGTCGTTGACGATAAGTCAGTTTCGTGTTGATTTCTTGTTGTCGTATTTGTTAATCAATCTGCTAAATCAATGTTGGGTACTCTGTTTTTAGGTTTCGGAAGGCTCGTGAGTGGTTTCGCATCAAAATCGTACCAGGTGTGTTCCCAAAACATAGAAAATTAGGTTTCGACGAAAGCCGAAAAAGCTCTCTGTCGATGCCACATGGGCGTGTGCCCGACCGTGTGGTTCGCCGTATGCGATACACGACCGTGTGTCTGACGAAGGTGCGGCCGTACGTAAGACACGGCTGTGTGGTGGTGTGAGTGTGGCCGTGTGGGCTATACGGGCTAGGCCATATTAGGCGTGTGGGCTCATGCGGGCATGCCACACGGGTGTGTGGGTTTTAAGCCAGGTCGTGTGGGACACACGGGCGAGGCCAATCTGGGGCCCGTGTGGGCCCACAATTCTGAAATTTTCCCTAAGGTCACACGGGTCGTTCTGATCGTTTGTGGGCCTATCGTAGGGTCGGTAAGGGCTAACCAAACCCAAAATTATGAGATCTGATATTCTGATGGTCTGCCTTGTGTAAGATACTGATATGTATATCTGTTTTGCTTAAGTATATATATGTTATCTGTATATGAGCATGTTATACATGATATTATCGTATCTGTTATTTTTGTATCTGTATTCTATACTTGTGATTGGGGTGGTTTTTGTATATGTGGAGGAAGTGATCTGTACGGCGACTCTTCGCCTATGTTCTGCGACTTATTTGCGTATTATCGATATTCTGTGTGTGTCGACGACACTATATGGTGTGTAGGAATGGGTGGGTGTTTTTAACACCACATGGTGTGATGGGATGGTCGGAGATGGTGTGTAGAGGATGGGGGTAGGATTCTGCATATCTGTACTGCTTACCTGATTCTGTTATCTGTATCTGAAAAGGACATAAGTCTGAATCTATATTTGACTCTATATGAGATTACTGTATGTATTGCGTGGCTACTTCTGTTGGGTTACACACTAAGTTTTCGAAAACTAACATCTGTTGTCTGTTCTGTTCAGGTAAACCACAGACTTAGGCGGATCGGTGTGGTGGAGCCTCACGGTGACCACGAGTTCGTAAACTGTTTAAGATTAAGGTTTTTATTTAATTTAAGGATTATTTTTGGAAGTTTGTAATATTTGGAATCTTTGGACTGTTTGACTTTTATTTGGTTTTGAAGCGTTTTAACTTTTATGGCCACGCTCGGCCAAAATCACGGTTTTACAAGATAAAAGGATTCTCCAAAACACACGAACTAGATTTCCAAGATACAACGTTTTCTAAAAACTTCCGCTGTAGATTATATTTTGGAAAAATGAATTAATTAATAATGCTTTCAGTAACAGACATTAAACTTAGATGATTTATCAAACGACTAAACAAAGTTTTATCAAAATAACATTGTTTTCAAAACTCTTCCATGTAACACTCTTGGATTCGGCCATAACGTCTAAGCCGGGTTTGGGTGTTACAAGTTAACTTGAAAATTTGATATAATTTTAGAGTAAGTATTTGATACATTAACAGTGTACCTTTTTATTCTAGCAGTGTACTTTTTTTTTATTTCACAAGTAGTTTTAAAAAATTGATATGTGTATTTTAAAAAAAAAATATTTCACTATACTTATACAAAACGCTTATCAACTACTTGACCCTACTTGTGAAATCTAAAAACTCTACTAACAGTGTACCAAATAATTTTGTAACACCCTCAACCCGTATCCCTCGTCGGAACCGGGTTACGGAGCATTATCGAAATTTACAGATCAAACAGACAGAAATTTCAAACATTTCATATCATCAAAACAAACATCAAAGCATCATTTTAATCCAAATTATAAACATACCAAATCCAAATCAATTTGCCTAGTTCTTAAGTACTTAAATATAAAATTAAATTCACATGCACCTACCTAGATTTAGTTCAATTTACCATGCCATAATATGGCTTCAAAAACAAACACATATTTATATGTATAAAACCAACCAAAATTAAACTTATAACCTCATTTACAATCAAACCACAAAATAATTATTATTTAGACACCCTAAGTACATACCGACACAAAGGATAAACATCACCACATTTGAGTTCGGGATCGTTGTTAGATGCTGAATCGGCGATCAAAATTTAAGTACCTAACCTGTGCACGGGAAACAAAACCGTACGCTGAGTAAAAACTCAGTGGTATTTCTATAATCCGAATATTTAAAGATAAGAAATTTCAAATATGCTATTGAAATATAAACACATATTAATATTTAATTATTTCAACAACCATATCATATTCCATTTGTTTCACAAATATCTCAATTCTCATACTTACTATATCAATAGCTTTTCACAATTTATTTCACATTTCATTATACAATTGCAATATCCATTCCGTAGTCATTTCATGAGTATATAACTCATATATTCCATATATTAGGAACATATTTCACATTCTATTTTCAATTCACTAATTCACTTCCATTTCTCATACCATGTCATTTCAATATCAATTATAAAACTTTATTATTCATTTAGCCCTATTAACACGACTCGGACTTGGATGGATACACGAATCCAACCAAAACACACCAGTTTTGCACCCAGTGCCTCATCGGATAATTCGAAGTAATAATTTGACACCCAGTATCTCATCAGCTAAACTGAAGTAAATTGGCACCCAGTGCCTCATCGAATTAGTCTGAAGTAGTAAATTGACACCCAGTGTCTCATCGACTCGAAGTCGAAGAAATCCCTGAAATCTTCCAATCCTATGGCATGCCATCTATGTCCGACTCAGCCCGATACAGTTAATAGGGTTTAATTTCACAATTCAATAACAATCAATATCCAATGTCAATTTTTTATATAATCACATAATTACACATATAATCAATATTTGCACATATATATTCATTTCAATTCAGATAATCAATTCAATCCATTCAATCAACTTTTAATTCAATTCAATATCAAAGTGCCAAATACTCACCTCAATCACTTACCATAAACATTAAATCAAAATATAACAATTAATAACTAAGTTCAGATTATAAAAATACAAACCAGGAATTCAGAGCTATTCCACGTCGACTTTATCTTTCTCATTTTTAGTCGAGGATTCCGGTACGACGTTAGCTATGGAATTAAAACAATTAAAATTCATCAATACAATACAATTCAATCTCATATTTAATATTTTAAATTTTTTACTCAATATTTACTTAAATTCCAATTTAGTCCCTAAACCGAGACTAACTTTATTTCTTTACAATTAATCCTGTATTTTCATACAAATTCCACTTTAAACTAGATTTAACTCTCTAATTTCACTTAAATCCCTATATTTCAAAATTTTTACAATTTAGTCCCTATTACTCAAAATTTACAATTTATTCTACAATTCAATCCTTTTTCATTTCTAACTTGAAAATCTATCAATTTAGTCATTATACCTAATTACTTTTAATTCAAGCAAATTCACTTAACCGAAACCTAATTAACTGCATAACTAGCTTCATAAATATTTATTAACAATATTTACGAGTCCGATTTACGGGAATGGAGTCCCGGGAATGCACTTTTTTTTTAATTTGGTCATTTTTAGTTAAATAACTATCGAAACGTTAAAATTTCTTAACGAAACTTTAATACCACCTTAATGACACTCTGTAAATATTTATAAAAATATTTACGGCTCGGTTTATAAAAATAAGGTCCCGATACCTCATCTTCTAAAACTACTTGAACTTAATAAATCACTTATATAACATAAATTATCAAATAAAAAATCTTTTTAAAAATCACACTTGTCTCGTAAATATTAAATAATAATATTTACGAACTTACTCGTCAGATTTGGTGGCCTCAAAACCACTGTAACCGACACCACTGAAAAACGGGCTATTACAACTTTCCCATAATTTTAAACTTAAATAGCAATTGGTTGAATATCTAAATCGCAAGTGAAACAACAAATTGGTGTGAAAATCGCTTCACATTGTGGGAGGAGGATGTTTAGATTATTCTACAAATTTCCAGATTCATCAAGTCTGTGCAAATATAGGTCGATGAAACTTGCAGAAGATGATGACGTGGAGACTACGATTGCACTGTATTCTTGTCTGGGAACGTTGAACCAATTGAGTTGTTTGTTGAGTTAGCGGATGTTGAGCCTGTTCAAAATGTTACTCCATTAAATTAATAATATAAAGTTCATGACTCATATATAGAGGTTCCAAGAGCATCTGTAGGTGGACGAGTTTGACTTTGATTTGAATGTTGGGTAGGTAGAACCATGAGATTATGGAACAAAAATATAATCTTAAATATTAAATCTAAATATTAACAATAAATTAAAATATAACATATATTATACAAATTATTATTACAAACAATAAAAACATACCTTAAAACTATCACAATTTCTCTCTAAAATTCCAACACAAACAATTTTTTCTTCACAAAACTCCAACACAAAACAACCAACTAAAAAAAAATTCCACTCTACACTCAAATTCGTTCTTAAGAAGCACAAAAGAAAGGATAAAAGAGGAGGGGCCGATTAAGAAATGAAAAGTATAGAAAATTTACAAGATACTATCTATCTATATATAACGTATCAATTCCAAATATTAAAAATAAAAAGCAAAAGTCTTTATTTTAAAATATTTTGATATATGATATGAATCCATTATTTCGATTTCTTGTTTGTTTTGTTTCTGGATTAAGTTGAGTGGTATTACATTTACAAACGCATAAAAAATAATTTTTGTGAAAAAAATAATTTTTTATGTTATGACAGTTCCATATCCTGTGTATGTGCGGGAGGGGAAAGACCGGTATCATATATAAGAGATAAGGAAAGTTAAGAAAAAAGAAAAAAAAAATGGTAATAAGGGAAAAAAAGTTGTCGTACATTAGGGCAGAGAGTCATGACATTTTTTTTATTTCATCAAATTCTTTTTTTTTTTTAAAAATCAGTATTGTTAATATGTCAGTCGGCATCATTATAAAAAAATATATTTTTATATTTATATAATATATATATATTTTCGCCTGATCACTTAACCATACCAATTAAAAGGAAAATTTAAATTCACCAGTATTGATAGTTTACATAGGAACGAAATGTAGGGTGATGCCAACGGCACCAAATTTACCATAAAAACACTCAATTTTTGTAGATAATCTTGGTGGAATACCATTTTTCTAAAAAAAATTATTGTTTTAATAAAAAAACCCATACATCTTCAGCATGATTTGCGTTTTATTCTACGCATTTAAGTTCCAAACTTTATCTTTGGCTTTTTAGTTCTCGAGAGGGTAATTTTATTATTTCTTTTCCTATAGCATTAATGGTTTTTTGGTCTTTCTAGTTTCTCATATTGACTTGATTGAGACAGCTGGACACTGTGCTCGTCTTAATTAAAAGCACTGAATTGAAATATTTAAACGTGAAAGGCCTAAAAAAGTTCAAAAACTTAAAGAGGGACCAACGTTGTAATTTTAAAATACGGCAGCTCTTAAGAACAATTGTAAAAACATTGAAGGACCTCACAAAATTATTCCATTAATTTCAGTATAAAACCCCATCCTTCGTTTAAAAAAACTAAATTATATTAAAATGATCTAAAAAATATAATTTTTAGGCACCAATAAAATAGTGTCACATTATTAAATTTTAAAAATAACAAAATATTATTATATACTTATTTATATCTGTAACGCCCCAAATTTTGAGTGCTTAATTACAGTATTTTATATTAATTAAATTTCTATATATGTGGTTCTGTGTTCTACTATTGTGTTTAAGGTTTAGAGTTCGAATTGTATTGTTAGAAGTTTTATTATTTTAAAACAACCCCTATCCATGCATTATATAGTTAAATGTAATTCCGTGTAAATTTATGTTAAGAATGAGTTTGTAGGTTCACTAGTTAAGTCTCTACATTTTTGTTTGGTCCCGTGTTTGAATCCCATCGTATGTGTTAGGAAATATTTTGCTTGTTGTTGAAAAATTCGTTGGTGGTTAAGACAAAATATTTTAAATGTTTCTTTTTTCTCCCTTTCTTTTCCTCTTTACATTTTTCCTTCTTTCCCTTCTCTTTTTCTTTTTCCTCTTCTTTCACTTTTTGTTTTTAAATCGTTTGAGCGTGTTGTTGTTGATCGTTGGACTTCTCATTCTAATCTATTGTACGGGTCGGGTAAGTATGTCTTCTGTGATGTCAATTGTGTCAATTTGTTAAAAGTTCTAAGAAACGACGGTGTCGTATCGTTGATAGTTTGCGCTAATGGATACATTCTCGTTGTTAAACAATGTTGGTTCCTTATTTTAGGAATACGTGTTGGAAGTAACGAATCTCAGCAGGTTAATTCGAGTAATTGCAGTTAATATTTTGGTAAGTGTCGATTCCGTTAAAGGTTTTATGTCGAAGTTTTCAACATAAGTTTCTGTGTATAATTGTGCTTCATTGTCATTAAATTCGGTTGATTGAATGATTGGATGGTTGTTTTAGGCTTCGGAGACTTTCTACGTTGTTATCGCTTCAAAATCTCTTCAGGTGCGTACCAAAAACCCCTGTTTTTGCGAATTTTAGACACTGGAAAACGTGGTTGTCGACGCCACACGGCCAGGGACATGGGCGTGTGCCCGGGCCGTATGGTTGGCCATGTAACTCACTGTTCATCGAATTTGAGCCACACAGGCAAAGGACACGGGCATGTGTTCAAGCCGTGTGTGGCAATGTTAGTGTAGGGTTCACAAGGTTAAGGACATGGGTGTGTGTCTAGGCCGTGTAACTCACTGTTAATGATTTAGAATCACACGAGTAGATGACATGGGTGTGTGCCCAGGCCGTGTGAGCCACACGGGCAAAGACATTGGCGTGTGCTCAGGTCGTGTAACTCACTGTTTATGATTTAAACCCACATGGGCAGACGATATGGGCATGTGCCAGGCTGTGTAAGACACACGGTCAAGGACATGGACGTGTGTCCCGGTCGTATAACTCATTGTTTATGATTTAGAATCACACGAGCAGATGACATGGGTGTGTGCCCATGCCGTGTAACTCACTGTTTACGATTTAGAACCACACGGGCAAACAACATGGGAGTGTGCCAAGCCGTGTGAGCCACACGGGCAAGGACATGAGCGTGTGTCCAGGCCGTGTGGCATCTGAATAGGATCTAAATCTCATTTTTGAGGTCGTGAATGTTGCCCAACACGAATTTATAATCTGATTTGATTGTATGATGACTATCTGATGCTCTAAAACTAATATATGATTGATATAAATGTAGATGTACTGTGATGGCTATTACTGATACTGATATGTATTATATATTTATGAATTGAATTGGAATAACTGAACACATGTTGTGGATATTTGTAATCTGCATTTGCATGGGTTGGGATATTATGACGAAGGAAGTAATCTGCTATGAATCAATGGCTCAGCCACGATACATATATATATGAATTTGGCGCTTTGTCACATTTCGATCTAGCAGCTAGTTTGCATCTCTGTAAACATGTCAGACAGACACTCTATGGTGTGTAGGGTTAGTTGGGCATTGATCGCCCTTAACGGTGTGTTGGGATGGCCAAAGATGGCGTATAGCGAATGGGGGTAGGAATAACTACATATGAATCTATATGTTCTGTATCTGAAACTAAAATTACTTCTGCGTATGTAACTGATATGTTCTGTATCTAAACTAAAATTACTTATGTTATCTAACTGAATCTTGGAATTCAGGAATTATCTTATAAATATTCTTTAAATGAATGAATGTCTTTTACGCACTAGGTTCACAACTCATTTCGTTGTTGCTTGGATTTTATGTGGCTCTCAGACTTGAACGGGTCGACGCTGCGGGAGCTCGATCAATCCGTTTATCTTTCTTTTTAACTTTACTATTAGTAATTACAGCTTTCTACGATATTATGATGTTTAGAGATTACATAGATAGTTAATTACTGTGGTAATTATAATATGTTGAATGAGTTTATTTTGACTGTGTTTATAAATGTAGTCTTCCTAATATCGTCAACGTAACCTTCAAACTTGGTCTGGACGTTTAGGCCTAGTTTAGGGTGTTACATTTAGTGGTATCAAAGCCAAGTTTGTCAACACTCGGACTGTGTTTAAGCTCATAATGTGCGATAATGAGTAGTTAAATGGGAATATGATATCCGAGTTAATTTGAAAACTGAAATACTAGTAAATGATCGAGCCTCCAATGTCGAACATATAAGTATTTTTGTTCTGTTGTAATGGTTAACTAAAACACTGTATTACATAAACTGTTATCTAGTTAAATGCTTTGATGTGAACTAGTGAAATTATCCTGTTGGAAGTCTGAAATGATCTGTGCACTCTGACATTGTAGATAGATTGCTATTATGAGTTCACGCAGAAGTTTTGGACGAGGAGCTCATGAGCGTCGAGGATGCCGAAAAAGAGCTCGAACGGAGTTATCCTCTAAGGGTAGTATGCCCAATCTAGAGACCAGCGAGACAGTTGGTACTCCTACTGCTGAGACGGAGTCTCAGACTCCGATGACTAGAGACGATGCACTGTCCTAGGCCATGATTCGAGCATTAGAGAGGGTCGCGGTGACCCATTTTAGATCGGGAGGCTGAGGGTCGGTTACTGAACGACTTCGGTCATGGGGCTGAATTATTCAGGGGTGTCTTTGGAGTTGCCCCTACTATTGTTGAGTATTGGCTCAAGGCCATCGAGTGTATCATGACCGATCTTGATTGCACTCGCACTCAAAAATTGAGGGGTGATGTGTCCTTACTTCGGGATGAGGCTTATTAGTGGTGGCTGACGGTTGAGCAAGGTACTCAGCCCGAGCATGTTAATTAGGATTATTTCAAGAACGTCTTCCAGAGCAAGTATATGGGGCAAGTTATGTGGAGGCTTGCCGACGCGAGTTTATGAGTCTAGTTCAGGACGATCGATCTGTGGCTGAATATGAAGCCGAATTTCTGCGACTGAGTAGGTATGCACAGGCTTTGGTAGCGTCTGATTATGATAAGTGCGTGATATTCAAGAAAGGGTTACGATATGATTTGCGGGTTCGGATAACTCCTTAGAGGGAGCGGGTTTAACTGTTCTGGTTGATAAGACAAAGATTGTAGAAGAGGTGAAGTGCAATGAGTGCGAGTGGCTTGACCGTGAGAGGGATCTGCGTAGGATTAAGAGAGATTCGAGTCTCTTTGGTTCTAGACAGCGCTCTAAGAAGTGGACGAGATTTGATAGACCCTCGAGACTTGAGACACTAGCTGTAGTGACCAAGATTCAGCTCTGTAGTGATTGTGGGAAATGCCATCAGGGCGAGTGCTGGAGAAAGTTAGGAGCGTGCCTCCATTGTGGGTCGATGGAGCATTGGGTTAGAGATTGTCCTTGTCGACCAGATTAAGTACTAACTGCAGCACATACTCCAACTTCAGGTTTTGTTCAGCCTCCAAGACTGGTTTAATAACCACCTAGGGGTCGTAGTACTGGTAGAGGGGGTAATGGTTTGAGGAGAGGACAGAAAGCATTGGGTAGGGGTGCGGGTCAGACTGAGGCTCGACAGCTGGCACTGGTTTATATGGCGAGACACCGTGAAGATAGTGATGATACTGATGTCATTGTATGTATATTCTTTATTCATTCTATTCCATACTTTGCTCTAATTGATATCGGATCTACTCACTAGTATATAGCTAGTGTTGTTTCTGTAAATCTGGGTATAACTGCCGAAAATACTACTAGAGAGTTTTCTGTGATTAGTCCTTTGGGTCAGTTAGTTTGGGTTGATAGATTATATAGATGGGTACCTTTAGAGATTTAGGGTATTGTATTTTCAGTTGATCTAATAAAGTTACCCTTCAATGAATTTGATTTGATTTTGGAAATGGATTGGCTTGTTGAGTACTGAGTCAGTCTAGATTGCGTAATTAAGAGAGTCACTCTAAGAACGGATGAGAATGATGAGGTTGTTATGGTTGGTGAGCGTTGAGATCACATCTCCAATGTAATCTCTGCTCTTGTGGCTGACAAGTTAGTCTGAAAGGGGTGCGAAGCATACCTTGCCTTCGTATCCGATTCTATTCTCGCAAAGCTTTCTGTGGGAGATATCCACACCGTGAGGGAATTCTTAGATGTCTTTTCTGAATAAATTACATGGAGTACCCCCGGATAAAGAGGTGGAGTTCGATATTGATCTACTGCCAGATACTGCTCCGGTGTCTATTGCACTCTACCGCATGGCACTGAAAGAGCTAGCCGAGCTAAAAGTGAAGCTTAAAGAACTTCCTGATAGAGGGTTCATCCGACCGAGTATGTCTCTGTGGGGGGCGTCGGTGTTATTTTTTAAGAAGAAATACGAATTGATAAGAATGTGCATAGATTATTGACAGTTGAACAAGTTGACAATCAGAAATAAATACCCACTACCGAGGATTGACGACTTGTTTGACCAATTTTGAGGGGCATTTATTTTCTCCAAGATTGATCTGCGTTCCGGTTACCATCAGCTCAAGGTTAAAGAGACCGATGTGTACAAAACTGCTTTTAGAACTCGTTATGGACATTACGAATTCCTGGTGATGCCTTTTGGGTTGATGAATGCCCCAGTGGTGTTCATGGGCTTAATGAACTGGGTGTTCTAACCTTATTTGGACCAATTTGTAATAGTCCTTATCGATCACATCCTGATTTATTCTAAGACAGAGCTTGAACATGATAATCACCTACGTATTGTACTCAAGATACTCCGAGAAAAACAGTTGTATACTAAGTTCAGTAAGTGCGAGTTTTGGTTACAAGAAGTTTCTTTTCTTGGCCATGTGGTAACCGTGGAAGCGATTCAAGTCAATCTCGAGAAAATAGAAGCTATAGTTGAGTGGAAGCAATCGAAAAATGTACCTGAGCTTCGTAGTTTCCTGGGTTTAGCCGGTTACTACCGAAGGTTCGTCGAGGGGTTTTCTCTGATTCCACCACCTTCGACGAAGCTACTGCGTAAGAATGCTCCGTTTGTGTGGTCTGAGGCACAACAGTCTAGCTTCGATAAGATCAAATCCGTTCTGACACAAGCTCTTGTTTTAGTTCAACCGGAATCGGGTCGGGAGTTTGTGGTATACAGTGATGCATCGTACGTCGGGCTAGGATGTGTTATGATGTAAGACGGTAAAGTGGTTGCTTACGCGTCACGACAGCTTAAGATACACGAGGGTAACTACCCTACACACGATCTTGAGCTGGCTGCAGTCGTGTTTGCCCTAAAGATCTGGAGGCACTATCTGTATGGTGAAAGGTGTATCATTTACACCGGTCATAAGAGCCTCAAGTATCTGTTAACTCAAAAGGAGTTAAATTTTCGACAACGTAGGTGGGTTGAGTTACTTAAGGATTATGACTGCACAATAGAGTACCATCCGGGTAAAGCTAATATGGTAGCTAAAGCTCTTAGCCGTAGAGCGATGTCCAACCTGAGAGCGATGTTAGCTCGTCTGAGTTTAGTTGGGGATGGAAGACTATTAGCTGAATTGCAGGTTAAACCAACTTAAGTCGAACAGATTCGGGCTAAGCAGTTGAGCGATGAGTCTTTAGTTTAGCGACTATAATAGGTTAGTTCGAACAAAAAATTCAATTTTAGCTTGAACAGCGACAAAGTTCTGTGCTTCAGGGGTCGAATTTGCGCGCCTAATGATAATGAGTTGAGGTAATCGATCTTACAGGAGGTGCATAGTAGCCTTTATGCTATGCATCCTGGTGGAAATCAAATGTATCGGGACATCCGTGAACTCTATTAGTGGCCTTGACTGAAACGAGAAGTGGTTGCTTTTGTGTCCTACTGTTTGACGTGCCAAAAGGTTAAGGCCGAACATTAGTTGCCCTTAGGTCTGCTTCAGCCTGTTAAGATTCCTCACTGGAAGTGGGAGCGTGTAACGATGGATTTTGTTAATGGGTAGCCTTTAACCCCTACTAAGAAAGATTCAGTTTGAGTCATCGTTGATTGATTGACCAAATCTGCTCATTTCATTCCTATCAGAACATATTATTCTCTGCAAAAACTCGCCAAGTTGTATATTACTGAAATCGTGAGGTTGCACGGGATTCCAGTCTCAAGTATCTCTGATAGAGATTCGCAATTCACATCTTAGTTCTGGAAGAAGCTTCATGAGGCTTTAGGCACCCGACTTAATTTCAGTATTGCGTATCATCCTCAGATCGACCGATAGTTTGAGTGAGTCATTCAGATTCTAAAGGATATGCTTCGGGGTTGCGTAATAGATTTTTGGGGTAGTTGGGAATATTACCTACTGCTAGTTGAGTTCGCGTACAATAATAGCTTCCAGTCAAGTATTCAGATATCACCCTACGAGGCTTTGTATGGTCGTAGGTGTCATACTCATCTATGTTGGATTGAGTTAAGTGAACGTCGAGTTTTGGGCCCCGAGCTAGTTTCTAAAACTGATAATACTGTCAAATTGATCTGTGACTATCTTAAAGCCATTTCTGATCAACATAAATTTTATTTCATTTTAAAAAGAAAGGACATTGAGTTTTCTATAGGTGACCAGGTGTTTCTGAAAGTGTCACCGTGAAAAAAGGTTCTCCGATTTGGACGTAAGGGCAAGTTGAGCCCGAGGTTCATTGGACCTTATCGCATTCTAAAATTTATCGGACTCATTGCGTATCAACTAGAATTACCGCCAGAGTTAGAGCAGATTCATGATGTATTTCATGTCTCGATGATTAGACAGTATCGGTCTAATCCGTCGCACATTGTTCCTGTCGATGAGATCGAGTTACGACTGGATTTAACGTTTGAGGAAGAACCTATTCAGATTATAGATTGTGATGTTAAGATGTTAAGGAAAAAAAAACTATTCTCTGATTAAGGTGTTTTGGCGGAATCACAGCACTGAGGAAGCCATTTGGGAACCTAAAGATTTGATTCGGCGACAATACTCGTATCTATTTGAGTCAGGTAAATTTCGAGGCCAAAATTTATTTTAAGGAGAAAGAGTTGTAATGCCCTAAATTTTGAGTCTTTAATTACAGAATTCTATAGTAATTAAATCTCTGTATCTATGGTTTTGTGTTCTGCTATTGTGTTTAAGGTTAGGAGTTTGATTCGCATTGTTAGAAGTTTTATTCTTTTAAAACAACCCTTATCCATGCATTACATAGTTAAATGTAATTCTGTGTAAACTTGTGTCAAGAATGAGCCTGCTGGTTCACTGGTTAAGCCTCTACATTCTGTCTAGTCCCGTGTTCGAGTCCCATCGTATGCTTTAGGAAATATTTTGCTTGTTGTCAAAAAATTCGCTGGTGGTTAAGATAAAATATTTTAAACGTTTCTTTTTTTTCCTTTCTTTTCCTCTTTACGTTTTTCCATCTTTTTCCCTTCTCTTTTTCTTTTTCCTCTTCTTTCGCCTTTTGTTTTTATATTGTTTGAGCGTGCTGTTGTTGATCGTTGGACTTCTCATTCTGATCTGTTGTACAAGTCGGGTAAGTATGTCTTCTGTGATGTCAATTGTGTTAATTCGTTAAAAGTTCTAAGAAATGATGATGTCGTACCATTGATAGTTTGCGCTAATGGATAAATTCTCGCTGTTAAACAATGTTGGTTCCTTATTTTAGGAATAGGTGTTGGAAGTAATGAATCTTGACAGGTTAATTCGAGTAATCGTAATTAATCTTTCAGTAAGTGTTGATTCCGTTGAAGATTTTATGTTGAAGTTTTCGACATAAGTTTCTGTGTATAATTGTGCTTCATTGTCATTAAATTCAGTTGATTGAATGATTGGATGGTTGTTTTAGGCTTCGGAGACTCTCTACGTTGTAGTCACTTCAAAATTTGTTCAGGTGTGTAACAAAAACCCCTGTTTTTGCAAATTTCAGACGCTAGAAAACGCGGTTGTTGACGCCACATGGCCAGGGACATGGGTGTGTGCCCAGGCCGTGTGAGCCACACGGCCGTGTGCCAGGCTATGTAGTTGGCTGTGTAACTCACTGTTCATCGAATTTGAGCCACACGGGTAAAGGACACGGGCGTGTGTCCAGGCCGTGTGTGGTTTTGTTAGTGTAGGGTTCACACAATCAAAGACATGGGCGTGTGTCCAGGTCGTGTAACTCATTGTTTATGATTTAGAATCACACGAGCAGATGACATGGGCGTGTGCCCAAGCCGTTGAGCCACACTGGCAAGGACATGGGTGTGTGTCCAGGCCGTGTAACTCACTGTTTATGACTTAGAACCATACAGGTAGATGATATGGGCATGTGCCAGGTCGTGTGAGCCACACGGGTAAGGACATGGGCGTGTGTCTCGGTCGTGTAACTCACTGTTTATGATTTAGAATCACACGGGCAAATGACATGGGTGTGTGCCCATGCCGTGTAAGCCATACAGGCAAGGACATGGGCGTGTCCAGGCCATGTAACATCTTTTCTTCTTTTACAGATTTTAATCATTTTGAATTTTTTCCATAAATTAATATTTTTTTATTTTTGTGAAACCAATTTTTTAAAAAATATTAGTAATTTTGTGCTTTTTTTTCATGTCATTAACACATAATTTTAGTAATTATTTTACCCTAAACCCAAAATCTCAAACTTTAAACTCAAATCATGAACCTTAAACCTTAAACCCCGAACTTCAAAGTTTAGGGTTTGGATTCATGATTTAAGATTCAAGATTTGATTTTGGGTTTGAGGTTCAAGATTCAAATTTAGGGTTTAGGTTCAAGGATTTAGAGTTATGGGTTACGAGTTTGGGGTTTAGATTTAAGGATTCGGAGTTACAAATTTAGATTTAGGATTCGAGATTTTAGATTCAGGGTTTTGGATTCAATATAGAAAAATTTACGAAAATTTTGTATCAATGACATCAAAAAAATTGTTGAAATATTATTAAATAATTAGAAATGGACCATAAATAATGTGATGGAAAGATTTAATAAAATAATTTCTCTATGGATGGGTATATAATAATAATTTCATGTCTTTAAAATTTGATGATGTGGTAAAATTTTATTGGTACTTAAAAAACTTAGTTTTTAAGATCATCCTAAACTAAGTTATTCCCTTAAAAAAATAGTTATTTTCTTCTCTTATGTTCCTTTTCATGTTTGGCAAGCTTCCGCCTCTAGAGAATCCAAGGCTTTCTGGTTTCCGGTGGCAGAGCAGCTGCAATGGCCGGTATAATTTCTTAAAAAAAATTCTCTTTAAAAAAAAAACTATGTTCATGACAGTTCCAAAACCCAAAACTTCCATTTTTTTTTTTGAAAAACTCTTTTACACACACATAAAAAAAGAAAAAACCTGTCTTTTTGAGATCTGGTTGGGGATTTCGGTTTCCTCGCAAATAAGGCTTAAAAGGCAGATGATTTTGCTTCGTTGAAAGAGCATTTGGCAGCAAAAAAAAGAAGGAATGTAGCACCTTGTCCAATTGTCTCGGAAGAAGTTAGAAAAAACATTGCTCAACAGCTTAATGAATATCATAATGAAAAAATTGTGAAGTAGAGGAGGAAAGAAGAATTGAAGGAAATAATAAGATTAGGAGATCATGGAGATTATGTTGATAGTGATGATGATGATGAAGAGTTAACTATTGCAAGATGTGAGAGTATAAGATCCAAAATTGAATGGGAAGAAAGACAACGTCGAAGAGTAAGAACTGGTCAAGATTCAGTTTATGAAACTGGGGGAGGTAGTAGTTCTGAAACTCAAGTATCTAGTAGATCATTCAGTATCCATAATTCTGAAAGAAGTGGGAGGGAACATCAGTGGACTAATTTTAACTCTCCTTGAGCTAGGTTAGCAAATATGGATCCTGTTATTAAAAGATCAAAAAGTTCGAAGCAACCAAAACTCACTACAAGCTTATTGAAAAATGCAAAAGGAAAGCTGGGGAAAGCAATGTCAAAGTTAATATTGCATGAAGCCTTACCTGCAAGAATTGTAGAGTCACTATTTCTACAGCCTGTACTTCAAGTTGCAGCTGAAGTTGGAAAATCATTTAGGGGCCCTTTAGCTTATGAGGTGACAGGAGTGTATTTGGAAGAAGAGTATAAGGAAATACAAGAATGGGTGAATGCCTTTAAGCCTATCTGGGAAGAAAGAGGTGTGACCATTATGTGTGATGGATGGAAAAGGACTAGAAATCAACATATAATCAATTTCTTGATTTATAGTCCTAGAGGTACTATTTTTAAAAAGTCAATTGATGCTAGCAGTGTTACCTTTCGTACTGCCGAGTATTATTTTAATATAATGGATAAAATGGTGGATGAAATTGGTGAAGAATTTATTGTTCAATTTGTTACATATAATGAGGTAGCGATCAAAGCCGGTGGTAAAATGTTGATGCAAAAGAGAAGGCACTTGTATTGGCCAGCATGTTCTGCTCATTACTTGGATTTTATTTTGAAAGAAATTGGTAACAGAAAAAGTGTGAGAAAGCAAAAAAGATAACTTCTTTCATATACAATCATACATGGACGATTGATTATATGAAGAGATATACCTAGGGAAGAGAACTCTTGCGACCTGGGATTACTAGAGTTGCTACCAATTTCATTGGTTTGGAGAGTATTGTTAGAAGAAAACAAGCACTAAAAGAAATGGTGACTTTTTCAGAATGGAGAAGGTCCACATATGCAAGAAAATCAGCTGGATTAGACATGATGGAAGTAATTAACTCCAGCCAATTTTGGAAAAAGGCTGTTGATGTCCTAAAGATCCAAGAATCGTTGGCTAAAGTATTAAGGATGTGTGATGATGATGACAAACCGACTATGGGTTTTATTTATGAAGCTATGGATAGAGCAAAGTTGGCGATTCAAAGAGATTGTCTCTATTACAAGAAATATTGGGAAATAATTGATAGGAGATGGAGTAATCAACTTCATAGTGATTTACATTCTGCTGGTACATCGTAAAACTTTTAACTTTTTAGATTGTGAAGTATTTTGTTTAGATATTTATTATATTATTTTTTATATAGGATATTTTTTAAATCCGTAATTTGGCAATTTGAAAAAAATTCAAATCGAATTAGTAAGATAAAATAGGACTTATCAATTTAATTAATTTGAAATATTTATATATTTATAAGTTTGTCTTCTTTATTTTTTTTTTGGTATATTACAACAACAGGGCAAAGCCTGAACAACCAACGTAACTAGTGCAACTTGAACCCAAGTTACATTTGGGAACACCATTAAGCATTAAGCCAACACTTAATTTTTAAAATAAGACAACAGTGGATTATATATAAAGAATAAAGGTATTGCAAATTGGGTGGGTTATTATTTATTAATTTAGGAATACTATATTGACACTATTAGCTTAAGAATTTTGATATAACCATATTCATCGTGTAACCATACTGCAGCTTCACTAAAAAAAGTTTTGATGTTTTTAATTCTAACAACATACAATTTCTTGTATTGTGGCAATTTTTGTGGCTTGGAGTTTTAATTGCCTTGAATGCAATGGAAACTTGAAATTTTTATGTGATTAAATACACATTTTGAAATAAAATTTGCGACAACACACAGCTACTTAAAATCGCGATTTACAAGTGGAAATATAAAAAGAAAATATGGATGTTATGGTTTTTGTTTATAATTTCTATTTTTTAAATAAATAAATTTTCTTATCCAGTATTAAATTCACAAATAATTAATCAATTAATTTAATTTTATTATTTACCTCTCCGTCAACCCTCTCCATGTATTTTCTTTATGTACCATGTTCCATGTCCCATTAAAGATGTCTCATAATTAGAGGTGTTTATAGATTAGACTCAATCAAAATTTTAAGCTCCTTTGTTAGATCTGGGTCGGCCTGAAAATTGGGCCTAAAATTTTATACAAATCCGACTCGGATAAAAATATTAAAGCTGAACTCGACCCGGCTTGGTTGTATTAATTTTTATTATAAATTTTTTAAAAAATTATGATACCTCAAAAATACTAAAAATATTAAAATAAATATTTCTCAACAAATTGAAAATAAATTTAAAAATATATATTTAAATAACACTAAGAAATGTGCAACTTAACAAGCAAATGTCTCTAAAAATAATAACAAAATTAACAATAAAATAAGAGTTATACAATAACAATAAAATAATAACAATATAACAGTGAAATGATAGTAAAATAGTAAAAAAAAGGGCAATTTACTTAAAAATACCGAAAAAATAATAAATTTACGGAAAAGGGCCGAAATCTAGAATATTTACGGAAAAGGGCCATTTCCCCACAAAGCGCGTCCACGTCAGCGCGTTTTGTGGGGAAAAAGCAGGAAAGCGCGCCCTTGAGGGAGCGCTTTCCTGCTGCAATGGTCAAAAATTTTTTGACCGTTGGAGCCCAACGGTAAAAAAAAAAACTTATAAAAACCCCCAACCCTTTTATTTTTTTTCACACATTAGTCCTCTATCATCTTTTTCTCAACTTTCTCTCAAATTCCTCTCAAAATTCTCTTAAAGTCCTTGAAACTTACTCTCAAATTTCAAAATAGTCCTTTAATATTTACAAAAAAGCCTTTTTTTAATTTTTTTTAATATATTTTTTTAATAAATTATAAAATTTTCGATCGTATTACCGATGGCCGGGGAATTAATTCGTCTGGACGATAAGCACACCTCCGTCGATCAAATGCAAATGGTAAGTTTTAATTTTAATTTTTCAATACTATTTAATATTTTTTAGGTTTATGCAATTTTAATTAATTTTTATTTTATAATTTTTTAAACAGTCTGTAGATCGGGTGTTGCAATGCTATATTCGCAATATGCATGGTCCCCCATCGCCGTTGATCGAGAATTACCTGCGGGAAGCGGGTTTTTGGCACGTGGCCACGATAGGCCGGGGGTTCAAATTGGAGCCGAACTTAATCAGTGCGTTGATAGAGAGGTGGAGACCCGAGACGCACACTTTCCATCTTCCATGCGAAGAGTGTACTATCACTCTGGAAGATGTGCAGTTACAATTCGGATTGCCGGTGGATGGGTCCGTAGTCACCGGGTCCGCAACTTCTACCGATTGGACCGCCGTATGCTACGAGCTTCTGGGTGCCATTCCGGATAACATTTATGGAGGTCGGATCGAGATGGCCTGGTTACGAGACACATTCCCAGAGCCGAATAATGGTTCGACCGAAATAGAAAGAATACGGTATGCTCGGGCATACATTCTTGAGATAATTGGAGGCTATCGATGCGCGTTTAGGACTGTCTAGAAATGCGTACACCGAGATGGCTGCTGAAACTTGTTGATTTTAGAGCAGCCAGATGAATTGAGTTGGGGTCCGCGTGCTATCAAAATTGTATCGGAGATGTGTGGGGCGACGCACGGCGAGTAAAGCGAAAATAGGAGGTTGCCTATCACTACTACGATCATGGGCACGGTTTCGATTTCCATTTTTACGTCCTCGACTCAACCACCCATATACATTCCCACTGTAACGAGGTAAATTTAATGTTATATTTTACAATTATTACGTAGATTTATAGTATAATTGTATGCTAAAAATTTATTTAATTAGGTGGAACCATTCAAGAGTTATCTTTGGAATACCTACCTCGCTTGAAGATATACGGCTTCTATTAGACCAACGGTCGGAATCACAAGTAAGTTTCAATTTCGTATTTATAATTTAGTATTTCGTATTTAGTGTTTAGTATTATGTATATAACTAATATTTTGGTCATGTTAATATAGTTTCAATGGACACCGCATGCGAGGATCCGCAATTCGGGCGAGAATTCCGAGGAGTTCTTGCAAAATCCAAACATTTGGCATGTGAAGGTCCCATTGATCAACTATGCCACCGTGGAGATGCACCCGGTCGGATCGGGTTCTGCGACAATTTGATTCCGACAACCGATTCCCGTGCCACCTGAGGTGCTCGATGATGAGCACAAAGTCGACTTACGACAGTTGCACACAGATTGGCCAAGATTTTGGTCACCATATATCGAGATGTGGGAGAACTGGTATGATTATTTACCTATTTGGGAACCGATCGTCGTTCCTGAGTTAGCGTGCGTGTCGAAATACATGCCATGGTTTAGGATCCATGGTAAGCGTATTTGTTGTCGGAAGAGGAGAGGCGGCGGCAACTTCGTGAACAAAGGAGAAGCGACGGCCCTTTAAATCCAAGGAGAATGGGTGATGAGACGGGACCATCAACAATGAAACACGTCAATGGACCCATCAACAAATCCACACACGATCACCGGGCCCATCACTTCAAACCGACGACACCGACATCACACCTTTGGCCTTTATGCGGTGCGTACCTAGCCCTTATATGTATCCTAACCCATATATGTTTCCTTTTCCCAGTCCCCACCCAGGTTGGAATGCATGGCCCGCCTCGAGTCTGTTCCGACTACTCCGACCGCCACCGATCTTGAGGCCGACGTCGCATGAGGATCACGGGAGGCACCGTCGGGAGCACTTCTTTTAACGGTCTCCTTCGCCTTACGGATTCAGACACCCCCGCCGTGGTTTATGCAAACACCTCCGCAGTCGTTATTTTATCAAGGTGGATCATCCTCCCAACACCCACAACTGGACCCACCACGAGGAACCAGAATCCCCGCCCGAGGTTCTACGACCCCAGCCGGAAGCTAGAAGAAGGAGGAATCCAAATACAGAATCGCCACCACCCCGTGTGGCACTAATTTCGACCGGCATCAACATTGATTCGGACCGGCTTTTTTATTTTTTAATTGTAATATAATTTTTTATATTTTAATAAAATAAAAGTTGTTTTTATTTGTGTTTGTAATTTAATTTTAATAACTTCAATAAAATAGAAGTTGTTTATTTTTTTTATATGTAATTTAATTTTAATATATTTAATAAAATAAAAAGTTTTTTATTTTTTTATTTTTTTGTAATTTAATTTTAATATCTTTAATAAAATAGAAATTGTTTATTTTTTTGTATGTAATTTAATTTTAATATATTTAATAAAATAAAAAGTTGTTTTTTATTTTTTATTTTTTGTAATTTAGTTTTAATATATGTAATAAAATAATAGTTGTTTAATTTTTTTTTGTAATTTAATTTTAATATCTTCAATAAAATAGAAGTTGTTTATTTTTTTATATGTAATTTAATTTTAATATATTTAATAAAATAAAAATTTAATAAAATAAAAAAGTTGTTTTTTATTTTTTATTTTTTGTAATTTACTTTTAATATATTTAATAAAATAATAGTTGTTTAATTTTTTTGTAATTTAATTTTAATATCTTTAATAAAATAGAATTTGTTTAATTTTATTTTATTGTAATTTAATTATAAAAATAAAAGTCCAATATTTGTTTTTTATTGTAACTTAAAGTTTTTTTTCTTCCAAATTAGCCCTTCTACAAAAGTTCACCGTTTTCATCAACAAATAAATAGAATTTACATAGACACCAAGAGACAAAACAAGTTAAGAAGACTGTCAACTATTCCAATTTGGACACGAGCGAGATGTATGGCCTGGGTTCCTACACCATCCGCACAACCTACGTTGGATGGCCGTTTCTCGAATATCCATATTGTTGCGTATTCTAGTCGAGCAAGGTCGACCTTTTGGTTTGCGCCTCAGTTGTCTATCCGGCAAGAGCTTATACGGTGCAAGCGATACCGACGGCCACTTACGTTCATTTGGGACTGGTGGGAATACGTGTCTCCACACGTTGTACATGTTTTCTATTTTATACACTTCGTCGACATAGCTCATGGGATCAAGACGGAGATTCTGACAAGCCGCAAGTACATGAACGCATGGGTAACGAAGTGCATCAAATATCCCACAGTCGTAGGTCCTATTTATCAAGTGTACACGATACTGCCCGCCAACAATATCTTGGTTCGGTCTGTCAAACTCCGTCACACGAAACCATAGGTTGTCGCGATCGTGACACACTCTGTGCATGGTGTTGGCCCGTGCCTTCCCCCTGTTAATTTCTCGCAAGACCTTCGCGCACCATACATGGCCTCCTTGCATTTGGCCTTTATAACTCGCTGCTCGCTTAGGAAATAGTGCCGCTAAACGAAAATATGTCTCTCACACAACCGATGTTATCGGCAAATGACGCGTTCCTTTTAGAACAAAATTTATGCATTCGGCTAGGTTTGAGGTCATATGACCATATCGTAGGCCACCGTCGTATGCTTGTTTCCATTGTTCGAAAGGAATATTGTACAGGTAGTTTGCACCTTCTTCGTTATCTGATCGCAAACTCGCTAACATCTCCTGAAAACGATCCTTATTGATCTCATACCCTGCCAATATAAGTTGATAGCGAATATTACACACCACTCTTCAATTAAGAATAAATTGAATATTACAAACAAAATTTTATTAATAGGTATTACATACCCATATTGGTCACTTGCTGTCGCTGCCTTCTAGATCGATGTTGCCCGTAGTAGTTGGACGCAACATGCCTTAGGCAATATCGATGGTGTGTGCGATGCCACAGGCTTCCCTGTCGCTCAATTGCGGCTAGTATTCCAGGTCCCCGATCCGATATAACGCATATATCAGTTTGGGGGCAGACATGCCTCCTTAACCTAGATAGGAAGAAATCCCAGTCATCAGCTGACTCCCCCAGTGTTATTGCAAATTGCAATCGGAAGGATTCTCCTACTGCCGTCCTGTGCCAAAGCTAGCAATAGCCGATGCATATATCTACCATACATAAAGGTACCGTCAATTTGTACCAATGGCTTGCAGTATATAAATGCATCTCGGCATTGCTTAAATGTCCAAAAAAGACGTTTGAACACTGCGCATCCATAGAGCAAATGGTCGTTGTAGTACGCTGGTTCCGTTTCAAGGTCTGTTATGCTACCTGGGACATATCTCTCCAGCACCTGACACCACTGCCACACTTTATTATATGAAGCGTCCCACCGACCATGCAACTTTTCCAACGCCTTCTGCTTCGCTATCCAAGTCTTCCTATAAGAGGGCGTGTACCCCAATTGGCTACGAATATTGTCAATTAAGACCGACACTGTAGTCTTCGGATCGACCTTCACCGTCGGTATTATTAAGTCAGCCAACATCTCTGAATCCATCTTCGGATGATCTTGTGTAACACCTGTCAACGAAGTACGTTAAATAACACAACATTATGTAATATTTGTATTATTCAAAAACATTGAATACATAGTGATACTATACCGGCAAGACATGTATATGGACCTTTGTACTTTTTGATCTCCCACAAGCCAGTCCTTTTCCTCAACGAGGCCATGATTTTCCATGAACATGTACCGTCTTGCATTGCACACTTCGCCTCGTACTTATCTAGCTTGGATTTAACCATGTTGTAGTTAACCCCGTTCTTGATGCTGTATTGTTTCAATGCACAAAGAAAAGAATCCTTGTTGGAAAACTCTTTACCAACTTCTAATTCTCCCGAATCCAACGACGAACTTGTACGGTCACGCGTCCGGTGTGGTAGTTCAGGAAACTCCAATGCATCGTCTTGAGATAGATCGACATTATGCATGTGGGCTGGAGGCGAGTACGCCCTGAATAGCGGATCTTCTTCATCTGAACCGCCCTCAACATCTTCAGGTACTGTTGGAACAGGCTCTAATTCAAAAAATAATCCAACTTCTGCACCATCGGGCCCGGGCTCTCGAGGTGGATCCACATCGGACTCATCATCCGATCCACCATAATCTACAACGAACGAAGGCCCCTCGCTGGTGGATGTCGTGGGGAGTACATTATCCCTCCTTAAACATCTTTCGTAACGTTCCCAATCATATGTGGATTACCAACCAATAGAAGTTGATGACGTTCCCCAATACGTATTTCTATCATCGGATGTCGAAGGAAGGATATGTATGTCCCATCCACCAACCGAGTGTCGTGCAGGGGTTATGTTTTCCATACTACCACCAAACACGGGCACTTCCATATTCTGCCTCCCACTAAAAAAGTGTCAGCTTGGGGTCATGTATTCCCCTCGAACAGAAGTAGATGTTGAGGTCGAAGGAAGATCACTTGGCGATGAAAATTGTACATATACCTCAAGATAGGGTGACCCACTGGCAAGATGAGTCTCCACCATTGCCTCAAAGCTCCGAGGACCTTTGATGTCGAATGAGTCATATCTCACTGGATCAATCGAAGCACAAAATCTAGACTTAATAGACTGAACTTTCATTGGCGTTGTTCCGAAGATTTTACGCCTAATTCTTTTGCGAAGTTCTAACAAATCTATGTTCCGATTAAAACCCAGTCACGCTGTGTTCTCCGATAAAAAAACAACACCTTTTTCGGTGTCACAAACCTCACCATTGTAGTAAATAACAGCATTAATACGTTCACTCATTTTCAGTTTCTATTTTTCTTTTGCCTCAATTTCTATTATGCAACCTGAGAATGAAATTTGGCTGATTTATAGTCATAATTTTACCGGAGACTACTGTAGCAAAAGAGCGTCCACGTGGGAGCTCTTTTCAGTACTCTTGCTGATAGTGCATTCTGCTTGAAGCGTTTTGGGCACTATTTGTTCAGAAACGTCTTCTCAAAATTATTTTACCAGAGACTACTGTAGCAAAAGTGCGTCCACGTGGGAGCTCTTTTCAGTACTCTTGCTGACAGTGCATCCTACTTGAAGCGTTTTGGCCACTATTTGTTCAAAAACGTCTTCTCAAAATTATTTTGTCAGAGACTACTGTAGCAAAAGAGCGTCCACGTGGGAGCTTTTTTCAGTACTCTTGCTGACAGTGCATCCTGCTTGAAGCGTTTTGGTCACTATTTCTTCAAGTAGAAACTTATACTATCTCTTCAAGTAGCCTTAGTTGAAGCTGGCATGGTCAGTGTGGGGGCTCACTGAGGCTATTGGTGAAGTAAAAGCGAAAAAGAAAGAGATGGGGGCACTAGAAAGGCTTAATCACCCAGCAATTAACTTCTTTGACTTAATCACTCGTGGAGGCGGTCCCTCATAGAAGACCCAAACTAGCATTCCCCCTTTTTTTGCGGTATTGAATATTAGACTTGGCTGATTTATACACACCCTCTTCTTTAGTAACCTCCTGTTAGTAAGATAGTCTCGTAGGAATTTCTTATTTTAACCCACTCTTCAGAGATACTCTAATAAACAATTAGTGCTCGACTAACTATCTTTTACTAAGTTGCCCTTGGTGAACTTTATCCTTTGGTAATCCCATAAGACTTTTCTACACTATGCAGTATCTACGGACATCTGCTTCTTAGGGTGAATTTCTCCGGCAGACTTTCCTTCCTAAGAAGAATCCTTAATGAACTCCCTTGTTTTTTGTGGCCTCTATACTCGTAGACCCATAGGATTAGAATCTGCTTAATCGTCTTGCTACCACAACCTATGCTATATTACTCTCCAAACACTGGTAGACTCATACTAGCAAATACTTAGATACCTCAACGAAGGTTTCCCTTCAATTACCACTATTGCTTTAAGACCGCTTATACCAATTCCTCTCATTGTCACAATTTGGCGAATCCCATGATTGATCGGCTTACCCGCATCCTCAGAAACTTCTACAAGCTTTTCTTATCTTCATAATTTGGTGGTTTCTCTTACAATCCCGTTTACCCGCGTTCTCAAATGGGCCACGATCATCCTATTATGTGCGGGAGTCATATAGTGATTTCCCCCCTTTTTGTGCCCTGTTTTCTTCTTGGTTCACCATATTAGCGAACCTCATTTGTTGTCATAGCCCAACTATGGTCTTACACTTTATGGTGCCATGTGTGCTATCCTAGCGGACTTCATATGACGCCATAGCCTAGCTATGGTCTTACACATGCCATGTTTACTGTCTTGGTGGACTTCATATGATGCCATAGCCCAGTTATTGTCTTACACATACCATGTTTAATCATGAACTTCTGATTCTAAGGAATCAATAAACCTCTGTTGAAGTGTCGCCCCAAAGGACCAATCGATAACCATCGTCACGATGTCGCTCCATAGAGTCAATAGACCGTCGTCACGGTGTTGCTCTAGCGAGCTAGTAGATACCATTCCACCATGCCACCCAAACCCCAATGAATCCCCATTTCAGTCCGTTCATTCCTCCATTACTAAATTTTTTTCCTATTTTCAACTAACTCACCAATGTAATTCCCTCCTTACTCCGTATACAAGAAATATGCATATCACTCAAGTCATTGCACATATTACTATATCACACAGTACGCTATTGATTAATTAGTCAGTTTATAATCATTTGGCATTCAGTGTACAATCTTATACATTGTGATGCATAATCAACATGCTTATTCACCATTTCATACACAATAGCAGATCCAGACATATTAAAAAGTGTAACACCCCAAAATAGGGCCTAGGAGTTTTAGGGGCAATTTAGAAATTTTAGCCTTAGAGTGCTCAAAATTTTGAGACATGGTTTATTGGTAATGTCTTTTTACTATGGTTTATTGTTGTTGCCGTCCTTTGCTTCTCTAAGCCCTTTACAATTGATTTTGATTTCTAAACTCTATTCCTTTACTTTCTATCATTCTCTTAGTCATAAACCTCCGTAGAAGTTAAGAAAAAAATCCCCAAACACCATAGTTTTTCCATTGTCAATCTTTTAGGTTTTTCGGGGTTTTAATCAAACATTTGTTTTTATTTTGTTATCTAAGGAGAAGATTCAACTCCTAAATAGTTTTAAATGTTATTTAGTTTTTAAAACTAAGTTTTTAGCCATTAAATCGCATATTTTAAATAAAAGCCAAAAATTGAGTCGTTAATGGTGGATTTCAAGATTTTGGGTAAAAAGGTGGTTTCAAAGTGTTTTTAAACTTGTTTTAACATGATTAGAAGGTTTCTAAACTTACTTCCAAGTTTCGTTAAAGGATTCTTCAGTTTTAATGAATTTTTGGAAAATAGCCATAAAACATGTCACAAAAGTCGATACATTGAATTGAGTAGTTTTGTGTAGTTTAAAGGTTGGGAATTAGCCGTTGGTGAATAATTAGATGAATGAAACTCGTTTTAGGCGAAAAGATTAAGTGTAGATTGAGATATTTGGATTTCAAGTTGGTTATGTTAAAAGTTTTGGCTACATAAGATCATAGCTTAGGCTTATGTTTTTTATTGCTTGTGGTAAGTCATTAGCTGATTTTTGAATGTATTGTTGTGTGAATTATTTTTTTAAAGCGTTGGAACCGATAGGACCTTCTACAAGTAGAGATAAAGTCGAGGAAAAGCTAGTTTGAGCTTTCGGTGAAAATGTAATTGGTGAGTGTTTGGAATAATTGCTTGTGGACATGATTCAATGCATTATTTGGGAATTTGGTAGTAGCCTAAACCCCTACTCTAAATTTCGAGTGTAAGCTTTCTCATACCTATGCTATCTTGTGAACAATGTGCTTATGTGTTTGTAAATATGTGAATTGAGATGAGATGCTATAACATGTGATATGTGGTTATGTTAATCGTTCTGAAAGTGAAAATGTGTACATGTTATGAATATGTTAAATGTTAGTGACAGTGTTTTGCTAAAGATGCAAATATGCAGTGATAGTAAATCGGTAAGTGATATATTTTTTATTTCAGATATTTTGGTCTTGTGATCTTGAAACTGTTGGATATAGTTGGCATGCCATAGGATTGTGAGTACTCACTTATATGTACAGTGATTTTGGGCGTTGAGGCCCTGGGACATGTTGGAGGGATAAGGGAATGTGAGCTAAGCTCCATTCAATAGGACATGTGAGGGGAAACAATGAGAGTGTTAACTTTATGCTTCACTTTTGAGACATGTTTGACTCTATGAGTCTATATGGTGTGTTGGAGATCCTTGTATTCGATGAGTGATAATAGAGCTCACTTTTATGTTTCATAGCTCAAGTGCCAAATTATCTTAAATTATGAATATATGTGTTTTGTGATATGTGTTTATATGACATGTGACCATTATGCAATTTATCTATAAGCATGTTTATGAGTATTGCGATGTGCTTGAACGTTTTGTAATTATATGTGTAATGTGATATATGATTAAAAGTGAATATGCTTACCATGTAAAAGAACTAGTAATAATGCACGAGTAAATATAATATGACACTAGAGTTAGAATTGTTGAGGTTATGTTATATGGTTATTTCATTAATGCTTGATGAATTGTTTGCATTGTGGTTATTTTGAGCATTCACTGAGCTTGTTAAGCTCACCCACTCCTTTTAAACCATTGCAGATTAGTAGTGTGCCAGTGTGTATTCCGAGAGGTGATCTAAGCAAGTCTATTTGTTATTTCGTAGGTGTTTTATATTTATTTACATTTTGGGGAATAAGGCAATATGGTAGACTTTTAATGATATTTGTCATGACGTTTTGGATGCTCCATAAACTATTTGTTCCTAAGTTTATGAGATTCATTTCGTATTATGTTGATTATAGATCAGACTTACTTTTCGATGTTTGAGATTAGTATTACGGCCGTTTTGATGTTTATTTGATGATGATATGATAGCATGATGAATTGGTACCAGTTAGAATGACTTATATGCTTATGTATGTTATATTTTTCTAGTCTGAAGTAGAGGTATCAATATTTGTATTGTAAAAATGATACCTCTATGATTTTGAAATGTGTAGGAAGTCAAAATCGTAAATTGGTATCGATACCCTATCACTAGTATCGATACTCAGGGTAGAAATATCGATACTTTGGTAGAAGTACCGATAATTTTCGAGGTTTGGGTTTTTAAGTGAGAAACGATAATCAATTTTGGCACTGACTTTCCAAGCGGTATCGGTACCACTTGAAAGAATTATCGATACCTCACATTCAGTATCAATACCTACATGGTCAGTTTTGAGATTTTTCTAAATGGGTCTTATGGATGTTTTAATTATTATTACAAGATTATTTAAAGTATATTTGGCATGTTCTAATGATGATTGGTATATGTCTGACTGAAAATTTATAAGATCACTGATAAAGAGAATGGTTTCTTAATAATGTGACAATTTACTATGAGTATGACATGAGATGGTGGTGTGGCATCTTGATATTCGGGCTTGGAATCCAGGTCGGGTATAGGGTGTTACAAAAACAAACACCAAACACAAATCGTTCAAACAACATAATATCATTAATCACCCAAATGTGAAGTACAAAATCCCACCTGAACTCCATCATCCTCGTCAACTTAGCTTTTCCAAATGACAGAGCCTCCATCGTCCTGGAAGCTATGCACAACAATTATATATTGGTTAAACAGAAGGCATTCAAGCCTTAAAACCCAAAACCAACTTTACAGAAACTTATTAGTAATCCTTACTCTCATCCTTCCTCGAATTCACGAGTACAGAGAGATAATAAAACTTACCAGTTTCTCAAATTCTACTTTCAGACTTCAACTCTCATGACTATTGCTTCATGCAGAGCTTTCCTAAGTTCCCGTCTTTTTCGGAACAACCGAAGAAGACTATGCAAATGAGAAGAAATTGTAAACAGATTTGAGAAGAATTCCTTTAGTAGGAATATCCCTTCTCACCTAAATATACATAACTCCTCTTGCACGGTCTCCAAATCTCCATTAGCCATCCATCGGCAATCATTGTGTCTCCCACTATGGAACCAGTCAGTTCCATCCTAACCAAACTAGGATTGAAACTTAACTAATTGCCCAACAGTCACAAAATTTCCAGAATTTCCAGTAAAGTCTTCCAACTCACTATTCGTTCAATTAACTCCCAATGCTCCTTTAAATTCGGGTCATCCGAGAAATTTGAGTGTGATAGAAACTATCAATTAAGCTTTACGATCTAGTCCTTTTTCATACCTAAGCTTAAAATCTATCAATTTAACACATAAAACTTCAAGAAATAAACAATGAAAACTTTCCAAAACTTTTAAAGTTTTAAAAATTGGTACATAGGCTAGCTAAATCAAGCTCCCATGACCTGAAAAACATAAATATTACATTGACTTAAATTACCTTAAAAATTTGTAATCGAAAGTTTGCAAGCTCCCTTGGTTTTCTGATTTCTCAAATTTGGCTAAAGAAGAAGATGGGTGAAAGAAAATGTTCTTTTTATTCCACTTTCTCCATTTTATACTTATTATTAAGCTAATTTAAGCATATTGTAATCAATTAAACTTTATATTGAATAAATTAATAGTCTTTTAATCAATCATCCACTAAGCTATATTTTAACATGGTCTAATTGTTATTTTAGACCTTTGGTTAATTGCAATTTAAGTCTTTAGTTCATTTGCTAATTAAAAATCTATAGCGATTGGACTTTACAATTTAGTCTCTAAGCCTTAATTAAACAAAATTTTGGCTAAATTACTAATCCAAAATTCAATTCGCCAATATAATAACTCTATAAATATCGTTATTAAATACTTACGGGATCGATTTATGGAAACGAGGTCCCGAAACGATATTTTCTGACACCACTAGTAACCGGGTCATTACAATTCCACCACACAATTCATTTCAAGACAAGTAATAGTCTTACCTTAATAGTTAATATGCAACAAACAAGTATATGTATGTATATAAATGGAATGATTTCAAATCACAAAAGTACAAACCCATAGTTCAGCTACTCATTAACGGCTCTCACTTTTCCTTTCTCTCGCGACAACTTGATGTAATCTTTAACTATGCTCGATAATTCAATAATAGAAATAACATCAATTTGCAACCATTTAACATTCAAATACAAAATAAAATATATTTTCCATTTTATTCAATTTAGTCCTATACCCAAGATATGCATATTTTTCGATATCTAACATAAGATTAAAATTTGATTTCACATTCTTTAATTAGGGATCCTGTAATTTCTATTCATAGATAATCTCATGAAAAGTTTTCAATTTAGTCCCTAATGTTACAAAGTTATTTAATAAGTTTTAATTCAATTTCCAATTTAGTCATTTTTATAATTCGAGCTTACTAACTATCAATTTCTTCAAATTAAACCCCAAATCATCAATTTCTCTCTAATGATAACTTGATAAAAACTTAACAATTGAATAATTTGATACACGGGCTAGCTAAATCAAACTCCAATAATCATCAATCTATAAAAATGACATGAAATTAGTTACCTTATGAATTTGTAATGGACGAATGTACTTTGGCCATGGCATTTTCTTTTCTTCTTAACGAGGAAGGTGGAACAAGATGATCTTTTCATCTTTCATCCATTAATGTAATATTTATACTTAAATTAATCTTTAATTAATCTTAATTAAACTAATTAATTTAATATTTTTATTCTTTAATCACTATTATTAAAACTAATAATAAGTATCATATTTTCCAAAAAAATATATGAAAAACAATGGTTAAATACTCATTTTGGCCCTTTGGATAATTGCTATCTAGGTCCTCAAGTATTTTCTAAATTAAAACTCAATAGTGATTGGACTTTTACAATTTAGTCCCTTAGTATTAATTAACTATTTTCTCAGTTAAATTACTTAACCAAACTTCAATATATTTTCATGATAGCTTCATTAGTCTCTATATTTCGTCCTTACAGACTCGATTTATGGAAATGGGGTTCCGAAATCGTATTTTTTGACACAACTGAAAATCGGGACATTACATAGAGCATATTTTAACTAGTAAAATCATAATAAAATAATATATAATGTAACACCCCAAAAATTATAGGGTTAGAAATTATAAAATCATTATGAATTGAGTCCTAGTATTAGTGGTTAAGAGGTTAGTAAAACCCCTAGAAAACTAACTGTAACACCTTAAACCCGGCCTAGATGGAAAGACCAAGTTTAGGATGACATAGCTAGCCCCGACATACTTACCTTGGAAGGCACTATTAAAGTAATATCAAGTAATCAGTTTAGGTTGGGTGCCCTGCTCGACTGTCAGCCACCACTGGTAAGCCTCGTCTCGAAGAAGAGATATCGCACCTCTCAGTTTTTGTGCAGGTGTATAATTGATGTCGTTCATGATGCACTCAATAGCCTCGAGCCAGTACTTAGCCACGGTAGGAGTGACTCTAGGAACGCCCCTAAACAATTCGATACCGTTCGATCAGAGCCGTTTAGTAATTGACCCCCGAACACTAGGTCCAGTACGGGTTTAGTGACCCTCTCTAGTACTCGTAACATCGCCTGGGACATAGGATCGTCCCCAGCTGGCACAGTCTGAGACCCTGTCTTAGTAGTAGGAGTACCTATGGTCTCGCTGGTCTCTAAAATGGGTATGCTACCCATGGAAGATGACTTAACTCGAGCTCCCCCACGACGTCCACGATACCCATGTGACCCTCGTCCACGACTTCCTTGTGAACTCATACTTTTCAGTGTCTACAATGTCAGAAGCGCACATATCAATTCAATATTCCCATCAAAAATCCCATAACAGTTTATCTCAGGTTATAGAATTAACTAACAAAAACCAGTTATCACAGTATAGTATACACAAAACATATCAGAAGAGATACTTACAGGCGCGGCGTCGGAGACTCGGTCCTTTACTAAACCATTTATTTAACTCATGATATAAAAATACTCTATTTAAAACACTTTTTTATCAAAACAGAGGCCCAATTACACAGTCCAAGTGTTGTTAAACCTGGCTCTGATACCACTAAATATAACACCCCAAACCCGACCTAGACGAAAAGACCATGTTTAGGATGAAAATTGAACTTACCAGAAAGTAGATACACTTAAAGTTAGTTTAATTGATACATAGATAAGTCTTAAAACCATCAATCGTTCAACAAAATTTAAAAATAGGACTATTAGATGACTTAGTCCCGCGTCTGTCGGTCGATTAGTTCTAGGAGGTTCTTGAAATTCATTTAGTCTAGTTAGTACGTTGCAACCTAATGTAAAATATAAATACTTAACGTACGTAAAATAACTTAGATATCATTGAGAATTCAAACAGCACACTCAGTCTTATTCAATCAGACTAAAAATTCACAATAGTTTCAGATATTGAGCAGTTCAGATACACAAAAAATCAGATAAAAATAGATTCCGATGTAAATACAGATACAGATACAGTTATCCTACCCCCCATCCGCTACATACCATCTCTGATAAACACAACACACCAATAGGTATATAATATTCGTCTAGCCCTACACACCTCATAGTGTCAGTACGACATGTTGTAGTGTTTACAGTCTCACTGCCAGATCAGATATAATTATGGGTGGTTTGACCACCAAATCAGTACAGAACACTTCCTTCAATTCTTAATTCTGCCCGATGCAAATGCAGAGAATAGATGACCAATATATATATATTCTTATGCAGATACAATCATACAGTTCCAATATAACAAATGGTTGAAATTCTTACGAATTGTCTCATACGGTATATAGAACCAATTTGTAATCATGATAAAACATATCATACATTTTAGTTTAGTTCATACATATCCTACAGATGGCTTACACTCGCCTCGAACAATAATTATGGCGTTAACAGAAATTTGGCGATTCAGGCTCACATGTCCGTGTGACTCCACACGGTCTGGCAAACGACCGTGTGGTTGCCCGTGTGTCTCTTTTCAACAAGCCAGTGAGTTACACGGTCTGGGCACACACCCGTATGCTACCCGTGTACCTTACACGGTCTGAGACATGTCCATGTCCCCTGCCCATGTGTCTCTAATAAATAAATAATGAGTCACACGGTCTAGACACATGCTTATGTGCCAGTCCCGTGTGACCACTGCACATTAATATCTCACATACAGCCTACCACACGCCCGTGTAGGTTGTCCATGTGTCTCAAATCTGAAGTCAGTCAGTTACATGGTCCACTACATGGCCTACACACACGCCTGAATGTCGTCGATTGTCTCATTTTTTATGATAAAATAAAACGCAAAAGAAGAAGAGTTTTGATGCTCTACCTGAAACAATGACGACCCAAAAGCAATCTCGAGACTTCCAAAACCTATAAACCAAATCCAAGTACTCAATTAATAGAGATTCAAAGGGATTCGCTAAATCACAACAATAAACAATGTTGCAACCTTCAACGTACAAACTCGAAATGAATAAAACTTGCTTACCGAAAGTTCAACAGCGCACACTCGAGTTCTAGACGACGAGAGAAGCATTAGGTGTCTCTTGAGCTTTCCCTAACCTTCATAACCACGAGCAAACAAAGCAAAACAAAATCGACCAACACCCTCACTTTGGGATTTTAAAGAAATTCGTAATTCATACATAACAACCAGAATTACTACGGTTTAATCTTACCTTTAAGCACCGAAACAACCAACAGTACGATACGATTCAAAAATTAACCCAACAAAACGTTATACATAAAGGAATTCAAGAATGATTCTAAAAGAAAGAAGAAAATAAAAATAAAAATAATAAAAAACAGCGAGGGAAAGAAGTTAAACGTATAAGGAAATTCATTTAAAATTCTAAGATCGGTATTTAAGGAGAAGTGCAAAAATAATATTCCTTAATGCACACGCAGAGATTCGAACATAAGACCAAAGGGTATACAAAATTTTAACCAGTGAACCAGGAGGCTCATTCTTGAGACATCAACGCACAGAATTTAACTTATGTGACACGTACAAGTCTAAAAATTCAATTAAAGAATATGCAAAATTTCAAAAGATGCGACTCGAACCTCAGAGTGAGCAACCAAAGTACATTACCACAGAAACACCCACATTTTCATTGACACAACCCTAATAAGAAAACTCACATTTTTGGGGCGTTACAACTCTCTCCCTATAAAAGAAAATTTCGGTCTCAAAATTTTACCTGATTCAAACAGATGCAGATATTGCCGGCGTATCAAATATTCAGGTTCCCAGATGGCTTCCTCGGTACCGTGATTCCACCACAAGACCTTAACTAGAGGTATAGTCTTTCTTCGCAAGACTTTAACGTCCGGTTCCAGAATTTGAACAGGTTTTCTTCGAAGGTCAAATCAGGTGTCACCTTAATCTCCGATACATGAACTAAGTGAAAAGGGTTAGACCGATATCTCTGTAACATCGAGACATGGAACACATCGTGGATCCAATCAAGTTCAGATGGCAACTCAAGCTGATAAGCAACAGGTCCAACCCGTTTTAGAATACGGTAATGTCCGATGAATCTCAGACTTAACTTGCCCTTTCGTCCGAATCGGAGGACCTTTTTCTATGACAATACTTTCAGGAACACATGATCCCACTGAGTACTCAATATCTTTTCTTTTTAAGTTAGTATATTACTTCTGCCGGTCAGAAGCAGCTTTCAAACAATCTCGGATCAGTTTAACTGTGTTCTTAGTTTCAGATACTAACTCAGGAACCAAAACCCGTCGTTCACCTAACTTAGTCCAACATAGAGGGGTATGACACTTACGACCATACAGAGCCTCGTAAGCTGTCATCTGAATGCTAGACTGGAAACTATTGTTATAAGCAAATTCAGTTAACGACAGGTGATCCTCCTAACTGCCCTGAAGTTAATCACACAATTCCTAAGCATATCCTCTAGAATTTAAATAACTTGCTCAGACTACCCGTCAGACTAAAGATGATACGCAATACTGAAATCCAGTCGTGTACCTAAAGTCTCATGCAGTTTTTTCCAGAACTGGGAGGTGAAGTATGGATCCCTATCTATGATAATCGAAACTGAGACTCTATATAACCTCACAATCTCATACACGTACAGTTTAGTTAACCTCTATAATGAATAATCGATTCTAATTGGAAAAAAATGGGCAGACTTGGTCAATTTGATCAACGGTGACCCACACCGAATCTTTCTTAGTGGGTATCAGAGGTAACCCGCTAACGGAATCCATTTTCACATGCTCCCATTTCCACCGGGGAATCTTAATTAGTTGAAGCAACCTTGAAGGCAACTGATGCTCAGCCTTGACCTTTTGACACGTCAGTCAATGAGAAGCGAAAGTAGTCACTTCCTATTTCAAACCAGGCCACCAGTACAATTGTCATAGATCACGGTACATTTTATTCCCACAAGGATGCATAGTGTAAGGGCTGCTATGTGTTTCCTACAAAATTGATTATCGTAATTCACAGTCCTTAGACACACAAACCCAAACTCTAAAGCACAGAACCCCGTCACTGTTCAAGTCGAATTCAGAAGCTTCACCAGACTCAACCTGACATAACTGCTGAACTAAAGACCCATCATCCAATTGTTTAACTCGGATCTGATCAACCCAAGTTGGCTTAACTTGTGGCTTAACTTGTAATTCAGCTAACAGACTCCCATCATCAAATAAACTCAATCGAGCAAACATCGCTCACAGATCAAACATCGCTCGACGATTAAGAGCATTGACTATCACATTAGCCTACTAGGATGATACTCAATGGTACAATCGTAGTCTTTAAGTAGTTCAACCCATCTACGCTGTCTAAGATTTAACTCATTATGGGTTAATAGATATTTAAAGCTCTTGTGATCGGTGTAGATAATACACCTCTCACTGTATAGATAATGCCTCCAGATCTTCAATGCAAACACGACTTCAGCTAGCTCAAGATCATGAGTAGGATAGTTACCATCATGCTACTTAAGTTGTCGGGATGCATAAGCTACTACCCTACCATCATGCATCAGAACACACCCTAAGCCAACGTGCGACGCATCACTATAAACCATAAAATCTTTAATCGGCTCAAGCTGAATTAAAACAGGAGCTTGTGTCAGAACGGACTTAAGCTTCTCAAAGCTCGATTGATTCTCCTCAAACCATCTGAATGAGGCGTTCTTACGCACATTACCACAGAAACACTTACATTTTCATTGACACAACCCTAATAAGAAAACTCACATTTTGGGGGCGTTACACTAAGCTTCAAGCCTTATTATTTTGCATTTTTTTTCTCTTTTATTTTTTAGCAATTAAAGATGAAAACCAAGTTAGTATCAGAAAAAAATTTGGTAGAAAATGACCAAGAAATGGGCAATAGCTTAATGGCAAAACATCACTCCATTTCCTTTCCATTTGTTTTATTTTTCGGTTATTTGCCAAAACAACCCCTAAAATTTGCATAACTTTGCCTTTTAACTCTTTTCCTAGTCATATTACGATTTCGATCTCTTTAAACAACCCTAATTGATTTTTTTTCCTTATTTGTTTCCAATTCTTTTTTCATCCTTTCTTTTGCAAAATTTTTCTCTACATTGCTGGAAATTTTTAGTTTGATCCTGAGCTTTAGATCAATCCCGTTCAATTCGTTTTTGTGCCGGTTTAACGCCAAATCCATTCTACCCTACTAAGATCGGTAAGCAATCTCGTTCCTAATTTTGTAGAACCCTAGGAATCTATAATTCTTGATAATTTTTCTAAAATCAATTCTGAATCTTTAATGGGTTTTCTCAAAATCTTATTAAAACTCGTTAAATCTTGAACATCAATAGTAATTCTTGCATTTTTGTTGATCAAAAGACCCATTGTAGGTTACCTAAATCAGATTTGGACATAAGGATCGTCGTATGAAACCTCAAAACTCAAGTATATGTTCTTTTACGAGAAAATTAAGGCAAATCGAACCCAGCCCAAACCACACGGCTTGGAGCCTCCCATACGACCATGTGACCCACACGGCCTGAGCCATTCCACATGGTCTGGACACACGGCCATGTGCCCCTATTTATTAAATTTTATAGTTTTACCCAAAATTTTATGTTTTGTGCAAATTAGTCCTTGAATGGTTCCCAAACTAATTTTAGTGCTTAATTTATGCAATTAAGGCACTGTTAGTTTGAATAATGCTTGAACTCGTGATTTAATTAATTGAATTATTGCTAAATATATACCCAATGGCATGAATTATGAGGTATCATGTTAATTTTTTCTGTCGAAACCATTTTTTTTGTTTGAAAAACGGGGTCGACTTTAAAAACGGAAATGGAGTCGCCACCAATCCTTTTTTGAGGTGTGATCGGGTCACCTTGAGATTGATCATTAAAACATTTTGATTTATTAAAACAATGATCTTGGCCTACAAAATTCGAGAAAACGAGTTTGGGAGTCGGTTACGCACGATGAAGGATTAGCACCCTCGTAACGCCCAAAATTGGTACTGAATTGGTTAATTAATGTCTTAATGTTGAAAGTTTGAAAAGATTTTAAAATATGATTTTCTTTGTTTAAAAAAATTGAATAAATTAAATTGGATGCTGAGACCCGCTTATTCCAAAGAAGTAAAATGTCATGCCCAGTGAGTTAGGATACGACATTTCGAATCCTCGAAACTAAGCTTGTCTTTTGACTTTTAAAATTTGCATTTAAACTTAAGAAGGATATTCGGTTATCTGGGTCAAATTAAAAATCAGAACCCAGTAAGTTAGGGCACAATTTCTCAAAATTCCGAATACAGAATATTGCCTTTATTTTTTAGAAATCCTTACCTCAAGATAACAAAATGTCATATCCAGTGAGTTAGGACACAACATTTTTTAATTCCCGAGAATAAGTTTTTATATAACTTATATATTTTGATTTAAAAATAATTGGCTCATTAGACTCAACGAGAAAATCGAAACCCTGTAAGTTACGGTATGATTTCTCGAAGCTCCTAAATCCCGAGCGTTGCCTCACCGTAAAAACATTTTGAACTAGAATATTGCAATAAAATGAAATCCATTTTTATTTAAAACGGTGGTTTGTAAATAAAATCATTGCACTAATAAATTATAAGATGCAAATACTAAAGGAACACTTCTAGAGAATTACACAACATACTAATTCAATGCTAATACAAACAATCAAAAGAGAATATTATAACATAAAATGGCTAGCAACACCAACAATGCGATGTCAATGCTATGGCTAATCACGAAAATAATAATAAAAGTGATGAAATAACGGAATCTAAATCTAATAAAAATGAGTGAAGAGAAAAAAAGTAAATGATTTAGAAATCTATAAAAAATGAAAACTAAGAAATAAAATAAAACTTTATACAAACGAGATAAAATAAAAATATAACATAAAATATATACAATAAACAAAACAATTAAAAAAATAATATAGTAAATTTTAAAATAGAAAATATATACATATATGTAATAGAATAAAATAAATAACATATATCTTGAATAATAACATGTAAAAGAGATTTAACCAAATAATAGAAATATTAAATACAGTGAATTTTACATTAAAACGAAGTTAAAACTAAATAAAATAAAATAATATATACAATGAGTAAAAAAAAACCTTATGTAATAAAACAAAATAATTTAATTAAAATGAATAACACAAAAAAAAATTAAAAAGATTAAAACGAGGACCAGATTAAAACGCGCGAAATATCGCAGGGATCAATTGGGTAATTATACCCGATCACTCAAAACGATGCCGTTCTAATACCCATATTTAAATGGCCTAAGGACCAAATTGAAATCGAAGAAGAATTTCAGTGCCAATTTAAAAATAAAAAGGAAAAATAAGTCGGATGAAATTGCAATACGCTAGCAATGAAGAGGGATCTAAGTAATAAATATCCCTTTTATGAAAAATGCGCAGATCCTCCCTGGGTCGGGTCAACGCACAAATCTTAGCCTTGAAACAACGCCGTTTTAGGTCTTAATGACCCACTCCAAAACGACGTCGTGTGGATTGGCTTTAAATATCAAAAATATTAGGGCTAAAATAATTTTTTTAACCATTTCTAAAAAAAAAACTGAAAAAATCTCTGAAGGCTCTCGGAGTCCTGGCCTGAGATCAACCTAACTCCGTCATCGAGCCGCCGTGCTCTGCCACCGTCCGCTGTCGTGCACGGTGGTCAGAGACCTCAAAAACGGCTATTTCAGTCCTTTAAGGCGCCCTAAGCGCAGATCTAGACGCCGAATAACGAAATCTAACCCCGAAATCCAAAGAAAAATAAACGACTCCTCAGATTCAGTTTCCCAATTGCCAAAAAAAAGGTAAAAAAAACTCTTCTGACAGCGTTTTTTGCTATGCTTTTATATTTAATACTCGAACAAATATTCGAAGTCTAGTGACTACCTTTGAAGAAACTTTGTATTCTTTGATTTTCTTTTCGATTTGTATTCGTAAAAAACCGTAAAAAAATTACAGATTATCCTTGGCTTCTTTTATAGCCGAAAAGAAAATACAAAAAAGCTTTCTATTTCCCCCTCCCATTTGCTGGCCCCTTTTCTGTTATTATTTGCTGGCTTTTTTGCTGCTATTTTGTTTCCTTGTTTACAGGTGAAACCACCGTACAGAGGAGGTACCGCTGACGTGGCGACGCGCGTGTGGTTCTCGATGGCATGCGGCGCGCGTGTGGGGGACGTGGAAGCCCGAACGCCTGGGGGCTGCGGCGCTAGGAAGTTCTAAAAACCTCTAGGGTTTCTGAAACCCTAATCTATTTTGGGTCATCTGGGCCTATTCAAAATTGGGCCACTGTAATTGGGTTTAGTAGTTTGTAAATTTGGGCTCGGGTTAAATGTAATTTGGGCTATTGTAAATTAAACCCTGATGTTTGTAAAAAATGGATTGTTTATTGGACTTCTATGTTTTTTTTATTTGGTTTTTAATGTTTAATTTGGTTAATTGGGCCCGGGCGAAAATGGGCTATTAAATTTTCCATACCTGTAATTTTCGTATAACATGCCTTATGACACCGTTATATTGAACCTTTGAAAAATATATGATTTTGCTACTGAATTCATTGTTTGAAAGAATGATTATTGCTATGATATTTGATTATTTGTAATCATTATACCTGTTCTGCTATGTTTTGTTTAAGCATGCCTTATTTGGTTGCATGGGTTGGGACGCTTTATAAAGAGAAAAGTTCTGGCAAACTATAAATATGCAAATCCGGTGGTACATCTGTAACAGCCCGATTTTGACCCTAATCGGAACGGTGGTTTCGGGACCACGAATTCGAGTCGAAAAAATATTTTTATATTATTTTCTATGTTTATTATGTGTGAATTGGTGTGTGTGAAATTTTCGTATTAAAAATTGATCGTTTTGGTGCTTAATTTTGAAAAAGGGGCTTAATCGCGTAAAATGAAAATTTGAGGGTTAAATGAGATAGTGTCGAATTATTGATGATTTTATAAATTGAAGGCTTTAATTAGCAATTTAACCATAAAAGAATAGATAGTGGACGGTAGGTATGCATTTAATAGTAATATGAGTTGTTTATTATATTTTTATGATATTTGGTTAAAATTTAATATATGTTAATATGTTATAATTGAATAAAATAAACAAAATGAAAGAGAAAGTGCTCATCTTTCTCAAGTGACCGAAACTTAGCAAAATAAAAATGAAAGAAAAGCCTAGCTACATTCGGCCTTGTCTAAGCTTGATTGAGGTATGTGTTTAGCTCAGTTTTTGATAATTTTTACGTTTTTGAGATCGTTGCTATGTGATTTAGTTAACCCATGCTTGAATTTTTGATTTGGTTGTGTATTTCGTGAACTGCCATTGAAGAAAGCTTGTTGTTTTTGTGGTTTGATGATGAAATATTGATAATATGTGTTAGATTAACAAGTTTTGTTCTTGAATTTTTGATGAAATTGAGTGATTTGGATTAAATTGCAAAAATAAATTTTTGAGGGACTAAAATGAAAAATAAATGAAATGTATGAGCTTGTATTAGGACTATGAATATTTGGCCCTAAAGAAGTGTGTGCAAATTTTTCATATTTTGTGTTTTATGCTATAGGGACTAAATTGCAAAAAGTGTAAAATATCAGGGGTAAAAATGTAATTTGCCCGTTTACATGTTTTTGGATTAAATTGAATGAAAATATGTTGAATGAGGTTAATTTGAAATTGATTTAGATCAAGAACAAAAAGAATCAGGAGTGGATCGGGGAAAAACGAAGTTAATTGAATAGTCGGGAAATCTAGTCCGTCGATATCCGAGGTAAGTTTTTAAGCAATTGGGTTGAATTGAAATTTTATCTACAATGATGTACATGTATTTATTAGAGGTAAATATATACAATATGATAATGCCGAATGAAATATTGGTTAGGAGATGAATTTAGTTGAATGTGAAGTATACGTATATGTTAGTGATATAGCTATGTGAGATATTGATTTAAGAGATGAATTTGGCCGAATGTGATGCATATTTGTATATATTTAGTATAGCCGAATGTGATGTTGAAATATAGATGTAATAAGCTAAATTGAATGTAAATATGTGGTTACGTATGAATTAAGCTGGTTCAAGTAAAGCACTAAGTGTGCGAATCTAAACACCGAGCCTTTGTGTGTGCGAAATCGGTCATTTGGCACTAAGTGTGTGGAATATTAATGTAATGGCACTAAGTGTGCGATACATTACAAATATTTGGCACTATGTGTGAGATATGTTAAGGTGATGGCACTAAGTGTGCGATCGTTACATGGTTTGGTATCGAGTGTGCGGGTTTGCGGATCCTCCAAGAATATTGATTAGTGAAATGTGTTAAACAAAAATAAAATGATCAGGTATGTGATTCATGATGGTTTGAAAATTAAGTACAAATTCGGTAAGTAATATTTGCATATGAAATTAATGAAATGTGATGTATTTATTTGCTTATAAATTTGTTTTGAGATGAGAAAATGGTTTATAGTTCAAGGTGAAACTTAATATGAAATGTTTGAGTATTCGGCATTATGGGTTATAAAATGTGTGAGTTGACTATTATAATGTTTAATGCATTTTTTTGTAATTGCTTATAACTTACTAAGCTATGATAGCTTACTCTATGTGGTTGTTGTGTTGTTTATTAGGTTTTGAAGCCCAGTTTTGAGCTCGGGGATCATCGTCAAGTCTATCACACTATCAACTAACTTTGGTACCTTATAAGTTGTACTTCTTTTGAAAATTATGGCATGTATAGGCTATGTCACTTTTGAGTTGATTTTGAATGGTGTGTATATGCAAAATGCCATGCGAAAATGGCTAAATTATGGTATCATGGTTTTATATAGATTCGACTATGGTATTAACTTATTTTGGTGTATATATCTTAATGTGTTATGTTTGGTATTTGGATATGAGAATTAAATGAATCGAGTTAATCATAGTTGTAATATTCGGTCATGGTATTTGTAGGATAAAGTAGGTATACTTACATGACTGGTATGAATGGCAATGTAGGTTATATCTTTGGGTTGTGTATATTCGAACATAACATGTATATGTGTATGTATGAAGATTGATTTATATGTTTAGGTTATGGTAAGATATGTATCAAACTTTAAAATTTGGCTATGTTAATTTTAAGAGATGTGATTATTGATATGTATGGATGTTTTCGGCCATTGGTATAAAATTTGGTGTACCTTAGATTCGGATAAGCAAGGTTTTGACATATATGTATATTGGTTTTGGCATTAGATAATTCGTTTTGGTAAAAGGTTTATAAACATGTGCATATTGGGCTTTTATATTTAATGACCAAATGAATAGTAACTTTTGTTATTTGATCAAAAATGCCTTTTATGTGAATTTGGTTTTATGGATTAGTGACTTGTAAGTTAATGTATAAAGCATGCTATGGAAGTACATTATTAAATATTATGCATTCGGTTATGACCATACGTATAACGAATATCATGCATGAAATGTTTATATATTTCGATCTTTTTGTATATTAAAAATAAGTAGTTTAGTTGTGGTGCATGTTAGTTGGTTTCAACTTTTGATAAAATAAGTGATAGGTATATGTTGATATGTAATTACGTGCAAGTGAGTCTGATATGATTATTAATGAAGTTTGTTCATCTGTGATGCAATGTGATATGATTGAAGTAGGTCTGATAATGATTTAAAATGTTCAATCTGGGTTGGGTTTAGATCGGTAATACCTCGTAACCCTAATCCGGCGACGGATACGGGTTAGGGGTGTTACAACATCCACATATTATTTGGTAGCTTTTATTTTAAAAAATATTGTGTATTCACAACCATCTGGCTATGTATTAACTTGCAACCTTTGGTGGTTCACCCACCTATTATCTGGCAAATTTTATTTGCAATTATGTTGTGTATTCACAATTGTCTGGCAGCGTATTAACCTACATCTTTTGGCGATTTATCCATAAACTGGTGTGTAGGGATGGATGAGTTTTGGAGGACTCTTATGGTGTGTAGCGGTGGGGGTAGGATCTTATCTATTAAATCAAATTCGTTTGCATTCATAAAGCATGTGCTTGAAATTCTAAAATTTCTGATATAATATGATATGGTATTTTTTTTTTTTTTTGCTTATACATGGTGAAAATTGTTATGTTAATATGATATACTTAATTTGATAAATTTGATTTAAGACATGTAATCTGAAATATAAATATGTGTGAAATTACCATGAAGAATTATTCGATGAACAATGTTTTTGTATGATTAATTGTTACACTGATTATTCTTGTGCTGAGTTAATCTTAAAAAAAAAAAAGATTTTCTGAGTTGTTATTCGATTATGATTATTCTGAATTCTGAGAAATTTATAATGAAGTGTTTTATGTGAAAAATCATTAGTCTGAAGTGTTTTGTGATTATGTTTATTCTCATAATTGCTAACGTGCTTTGTTTACTATTTTGTTTTAGTTTTCTTGTGATTGACTTCATATTAAGCTTTCATAGTTCACCCCCTTATTTTTCCTTATTTTCAGATAACTCACAAAGTTAGGACATGGGCGCAGCATTCGAAGGGCTCAGCTTGGAATAATGATTTCTATATAAAAGTATCTTAGACTTCATATTTACAATTTCTTTTATTTGAAGCTTTATTGTTTTATTTAAATTGTGGCATGAAACTTAATTTACGATTTTTACTGAGGTATGCATGACATTTAAATCATTTAGGCTATTAGAATATGAATTTTTATTTAATTATGTATGAAACATGATTTTTATTAAAATATGTTTTGTTAAGAAAGTAATTCGGATTTTCAACTAAGTTTTTAATAGTAAACACCGATATAAAGAAGATGTTAAACTTAATCTTTTTTTTTAACTCTTGTGTTTTTCTGAAAAGAGACTAAAGTTCCTTCTAAAATAAATAAATGATTTAATTAACTGTTTTTAAAACTCTGATAATTCTGCTACGCCATTTTGGTGGCCAATGTAAGCTCCCAAATTCGGGTTTAACGTCTAGGCCGGGTTAGGGAGGTTACATATAATGTACTACTATTATATATAACTATTATTATATTATTGATTATAATAAAAGATAAAGTATCACATGATATTATAATGTTTAATCATTGATGCATATATAAAAACTATTAATATATTATATACTATATGATATGATAAAGTAAGAGGGTTAACTTTCAAATGTAGAAATATATAATAATGGTTAATATATTATGTACTACTCTATCATTATAGTATGTGATATGGTATTATATAATGAAATAATATATTTTATAAGTACTAATATAATAACTATTATTATATTATATATTATAATAAAAGATTTAACATCAATAGTTATATGTAATTTAGTATATTGAAATACATGTTTATAACTACAACTAGCAATGCATAAAATATTATTAAAAATTTAATATCCTAATCAAATATTATTTTTAAATTAGATTTTGAATTGAACTTTAACTTTTACAAAATGTATCTGGGTATTGAGTTTAATTTCTTTTTATTTTGGGCTTGAAATTTGGGCTATAATTAATTTATTTTGAGTTTGGGTAATAATGAGTATATTATTTGTGTTTGGACTTACTATAATATATTTGAGTTTTGGAATAAATATTTTAGAATATGAGTATTTAATTTATAAATTTAATAAGAAAGATAAAAAGTTATTCAATTGTTAATATAATATAATAATAAACAATAAAACAGATTTTCGTTAATTCAAATAATATTATAAAATAATAAATTTTACATATAATAAGTACTTTAATTATTTTATATAAAATAAATTTATTAAATATATATAATTTATGTTTTTTATAAGGCAAATTCTGATTGTATTGTCATCATATAAAAGTAAAATGGATTATTACATTCAAAATTAAAATATTTATGATTTATAAAATTTAAAATTATCTAAATTCATTAGAGCCCACCCAGCTTGATTCGAGCTCAAATCTAAAAAAATTAGCTAGAAAATTTAAGTATGAATGGGCCCAAGTCAGAGAAAATCCAAGCCCGTAACATATCCAAGTCCGAAAAAGTCCGAACCCTAGTTGATTTGAGTCTAAAAAAAATTTGAGTTCGTAGTAAGCCTGATCTAAACCCACCCATTTACTAGCTCTAATTACATAGTATTTTTTATAATTCAATTAGATGATCCAGTCGCAATATAATTTGAATTATGAAACTAATTATTATAAAATTAAAAAGATTATGATAATCTCATCCCAATTTGATAATATTAATTTTATTTACGTTCTGCTTTGATCGTATTTCATTCAATTTATTTTACTTTTTAATGAATGATAATCATTTTATATTAAAATGTATTTACATTATAAAATTTTACTTTTGTAGAAAAAAATGAAATTAATATTTTGACATTAAAATAAAAATTATTATTTAATTTGGTAATTTTAATACATTAAAAATCATAACATTGAATTAAAATTTATATTTACCTTGAATTACACTTTCAATATTGTAATTTAAACTATTCAAATATATTAATATATCTTATTATTTTAAATAATTTCTTACATAATTATAAGAAAGTATTTATTATTATATCTAAATTAAAATTTCGAATAGGCGAATTCTGATAAATATTGAATTATACTTTATATTTATGTTAAATTACATTTTTAATGTGAATAAAATATTATTTATATTATTACACTCAAACTAAAATAAAATTTTTAAATAGGTAAAGTCCGATAATCGTACATTACACTTTATATTCATTTTCATTATAATTTAAACTATTCAAATTTATTTATAGATAAAAATAATTTATTTTTAATTATTTCTTACTTAAACGTAAGAAAAAAATATTATTATATTAAATCTAAATAAAAAAATGAATATATAAAATTCAATAAATATTGAATTACACTTTAATTGTAATTTAAACTATTAAATTTATATATAAACAATATCTTACTATTTTTTTTCCTTAATTGAAATAAGTAGAGACTGCTCAACTAGAACAATCTAACTTAAATGTCTACTTGTTTTATGTAATTGGGAAATTCTAATAAAATTAATGCTTTAGAAGGATGGACGTGAATATTTTAAAGTATAACGTTTTGTCCAAGATGAGTATAATGTTTTGTCCAAAGTGGCTCGTGATATACTCATTATTCTTATCAATGTAGTGACTTTAGAGGCTAGTTTTAGTGCGAGAACTATTGTTATTGATACGTACTATTGTGCTTATTAGCACGTGAGATAGTGCAAGCATTACTTTGTGAACCAGATTGGTGTTGGCTTCTTCCTGGAATGTAGAAGAAGAATAATGTTGGTTTATATGTTCTCATTATTCTTTTTTTTTCTTTTTTTTTAATTTAATTAAAATATTTTCCTTTTGCTTTATCTATATGGAAAGAGGAGAATTTAATTGAAACTGAGCTTAAATCTTTGGGAAAATTATAAAAATAACATTTTAATATTTTTTTACCAAAATAATATGGGTTGATATTTATTTATCTATTTTAAACAATAAAAAAAATTAATTTTACCGAGGCCTAAATCAGAAACCCTGTTGCCGATTTGGTCGCTGGAATCAGTTTTGGCCCTTGGAATAAACGCTGTAGGGACCTATCTTGTCCCTGCAGCGCATTTACCCGTCCACTTTCTGCAATAAGCCCCAACTAATGCCACCCTCCCAAAAATCACTATACAGTCTCTCCCCCACCCTAAACCCCACATACATAAAAAATACCATCCATTCACTCCAAAAAAAAAAAAAAAAATCTCCCCACAATTCCGAAAATTCCCCAAAAAAATTCCTCCTAAAATCTGAAAAATCTCCAAAAAAAAATTTAAATTTATGTGAGCTCCATCAATTTAATTTAAATTAATTAGGTTGTTCTATTATTATAAGCAATATATTATTAAATTAATTATTATTTGTTTGAATTGCAGGGTTTAGGATTATTATAAAAAATTGTAAGCATATATGAACTCTAAATTTGTTGTATAATATGTAAATTCTAGTTATTAATTATTATGTTATGTTGATTATGTAATTGATTGAATTATTGAGTAAAAAATTGCATGCATGTTAGAAATATAGTTTATTTATTAGTTCAATGGTTTAGGTTTTTTTTCATAGAGTAAGCAATTTTGTGAAATATGTTAAATATATTGTGAAATATTTGAAATTTAAGTATAAATAAATTTGCTGTGAAAAATGTTGGATATTTTGTGAAATATGATGAATATTCATGTTGGGAGTTGGGTATATTTTAATATATATTTGTAATTATTATAATAAATTAGATTAATATTTTTATTAGTAAAATTTGATTGTTTACTTGTAATTTGTTTATTTACTTAATTGTAAATTATTTATTCTATTAGTAATATATTCGTAATTATTATAATGAATTAGATATTAATAATAATTTTATTAGTAAAAATCTAATTGTTTACTTGTAATTTGTTTGTTAACTTAAATGTAAATTTTTTATTTTATTAATAATATATTTAATTTAAATATAAATATATTTGTTGTGAAAATATTTTAATACTTTGTGAAATATGTAGAGTAGGAATTACATTGTGTGAAAATATTTTTGCAGGTTTGAGGAAAATGGTATTACTACAACTTTCGAAAGTATTAGATGAAATATTGGAAATGGTAAAAATTACAAACTTGCCTTTAAACAACTTTATGATGTGTTCACTAACACCTATAATATAAATTGTGTGTAGGAAATGGATCGATCACTGGACAACAAGTTGCATCATAGTCATTTTGATGGCATTGAGTCGAGGATTCAGGTATATATATATACTTAGACGTAGTCAATTTCGGGTAGACAGTGTTGATAAATCTATTTGGATTTGGTAAATGCATTGGTGGAGTAGTGGAGAAGGATCTAGGTGTACTTGTCGTAAAGCCAAGTCTCGTCTATTTAGACAAGTGGCTTGCAATGCGAAAATGCTATCACACAAAGAGGGAATGTCCAAAACAAAGGAATGATTTAGTCGTCCTAGTCATAAGTGTTGAGGGTGTATAGGTTGAGAATCGTACTTGAAACATACTCCTGTATAGCAGCAAACCATAACTGCAACTCATTGTAAGAATCGTCCCAGCCACCATATAGCTCTCTCATTGCTAGTTGTTTACCATCCCATGCTTTACGATACGACATACTGTACCCATATCTTGGCTACAACTTGAAAACTAAGGCAGCAACAGGGATGATTGGCTTAGCTTCAACCAACAGTTTGATGCATCTGCATATTAATTTTGCATTGAGCTTCCGATGGTCCTAAGTCATTTCGCAATAGTACAAGTGTGGGGCCCTTCATACTTTCTAATCTCCCAAAATTTTAACCGCATTATAAACACATCACGCACCCTTCACTTGTAACCATCGTCAACACGCAAGCACTCACCAATGTATAATGTCGGATTCGATATGGTGATTTTGTAAACAATTAACACCTTTAGGCTATAATGCTTAATGGTAGAAACGCATGCTTCTTTATTTGGAAACTGTAAACCTATACATAGCTCCTCTAATCCTTCATAAGGCTGTAGGATATGACTAGGAACGATGTCAGGGTATTTAAGGAACTCATGAACAGGGACCGCATCTAGGTCGACGCTTGACCTGCCATAATTTATTATGGAAAATTAAGCTTTTTTCACTACTTAAGGAGCTTGTATTCAAGTGATTTTATGTCTTTTATGATTATTTTAAGAATGATCTAGTTTTAAGTTTAGATTGAATAAATTGAGCTTTTATGTTGTTTTATGACCTTTTAGGCTGATTTAGGCCTAAGGAGGAACTAACAAGTTAACTGAGTGTGCAGGACAACAACCTAAGCAAATGAGTTAGTGGACTGCCATGAATGTCACAACATTCAAAGGGAAAGTTGTAACATTGAAGCAAGCCTTAACACTTAGCCAATTTTCCAACCCAGATCTATGAGGCAAGCTACTGGAGACAAAGTCGCAACACCAAATTGGCAAAGTATCGATACGGTATCAATACCTTTTTGCTAGGTATCGATAAATTTTTAAATGGCATCGATTTTGACACTTTTTATCGATACAATTTTTAGTATTGATACGAAATTAACATTATGCTATTTTGAGGTATTCATTAAGTATCGATCCAATATTGATACCTTTTACTTGGTTCGATAATTTTATCCTGGTATCAATTTTATCAGTTTTAACAGTCATTGAATGAAGGCATTAAATGCTAAAATTATCAATACTTTTCCAAATGGTATTGATACATTTTGTTGTAGGTGAATTAAATGCACTAGTATTTTCATCCCAACGACTCTATTAACTTCCACAACAACCCCAACTGTTGTAAATGAATTAGAGGGTATAAATACCAGCTTCCAAATGTCCTACAACAACAAGAAAGTATATTTGAGCAAAAAGATCAATCAAACAACCTTTGTGCCAAATATTTCCATAATTTTCTTTCATACACTTGTGAGCTTCATTGCTATTCTATCAGCTCAAGTGTTTTTCTTTGTAATTGAGCTTAATTTGCAAGCACTTTGATCTTGTAAGGATTGTTTCATTGTTTTCTTATTTATATCTCTTTGAGAAGGGTTTGTGTCTTAAGGTTTGAGTAGAAACCTTAAGGGAGTTTGTAAGGTTAAACCTTGTCCTCAAAGATTATCAAATTAGTGAATTTGGGAAAATCCTTTGTGGTGGAAAGCTAAGGTAGTGAAGTAGGCAATTGGGGCTGAACCACTCTAAATTCTTGTGTCAAGTTTTTCTATCCTTAATCTCTAGCTTCCACAAATTTTTAAAAGTCAATTCACCTCATCTTGGCAATTCTGGTTTGATTATTTGAGCAAAAAAAATAACAAGAATAATAAATATGCAATTTTATCTAATTGTTCTAGTGTTCCATATTTGTTAGGTTATTCCTTATTTAATATTTAACATAAACTCATTTTCATCATATGTTGGTCTTTGATTGAGTTCATATTCATCTTTATCTCTATCTAGATCCGTATAATTAATATTCTCAATATCTCTCTCTATGTACTCTTCGAAGTATAGATCTTCTCAAACTCACCTATGAATGAAGTTATGAAGTATGCAACATGCTAGTATGATCCAACCTTTTTTTATGCTACATTAAGGTGATGTTATTAATATGAGAAATATTTTTCTAGAACAACAAATGTCTTTTCAACCACATTTTGCCTTGAATGTCTCAAATTAAGGAGTTCGCGAGCCATCTCTAGTCTTGTGTTTAGCTCAATTCTCTCAAATGATATTATTCCCCCACAATATGATGTAGGTCTCTAGTGCTTGTGTTTAGCTCCATTGTACCACAATATGCTATTCCATTTATACCAATTTCACATTTTCAAATCACTTAAAAGTTCACTTTCATTTATGCATCACTTTACTTAAATCACAAACAATACCAATTCTCAATTCTCAATTATATGATACTCAAATTACTAATTCACAAACAACCATTCACCACAAGCATTTGCATAGCAATTACCAAATGCATAACAAAGGCCATTTACATATATATATATACTCAACCAAATCAACCAAATATATACCAAATTAAGCCAACTCTCACGGCTATATACAAAACCAAATACTTAACATTTACAAGCCAACTCAAGTCGCTAAATCCATCACTAACATAAACCAAAATGACCATAACTCCTATACATGCCATGTAACCAAATACATAAGTTTAAAAGTACCAAAGTGAAATCTTGATAGTGTGATGAGATCTCCGATGACTCCCAATCCGAGCTAGCTTCGATAAACACTATAAAACACGGAAAAATAAACAGAGTAAGCTATAAAGCTTAGTAAGTTCGTATAATTAATAAGTAAAGCTCACCATTCATTCAAAATTAAAATAATATGAACACAAGATACTACAAAATCATTAATTCATAAAGTTAACATATATTCGATCACATAAGAAATCATGAACTCACAACTTTCATAGGTTCAATGCTCATATAGTTTTCGTACATGCCTGTATCGATACGTATCTATTTCTCATCGTTCCATATCTTTAATATACCCATTGAACCATTTTGAATAATATCGGATACACGGGAACCTCGCACCCTAAGTGCCACATACACAGCCGAAGCTATCTCAATCTCATATCTCATAATGCTCACTCTCAAGCTATCAACGGGTCTGCTCACACAAGCTGATGGTCATGACGAAGCTACACGGTGCTGCTCACACAAGCTGATGAGAATCCGCAACACATGCCGAATAACTCAGCCACTGGTCAGACGTACGGACCAGCACCCAAATCACATAACCCCTAATGACATGTCATTCGTATCATAATCTATTCCTAAGGTTCAACCGGGATTTTACACTTACTGAATCGTCATCGAACATTTTCGTACAATCATATTCATCAACAATTTAAATATAAAGCATTTAAAACATAATTTCAATAATGCTTATTAAAATACGAACTTACCTCGGATGCAAAAACGACGAAATATATCAATTAGTCTAACACTTTGTTTTTCCCCCGATATAAATTTGAACTTCGTTTTTCTTGATCAATTGAGCTTACAAGCTTGGCCAAACTTATCTATGGCTTCTCTAGGTTAGAATCAGTTGAAGAAGAAACTAAAAGATGATAAAATGTTTTGGTTTTATTTATTTAACCTTTATTTACTAAATACCAAAATTAACCTTTAAAAACATTAAAATTTTCAATTATACCAAGCCATGTACATCCACTATCAACATAAATGGTCTAATTACCACATAAAAACCTCCACTTTAATGTTCTATAGCTATTAGACACCTTTAGCTAATAGAACTCAAGTTTTACACTTTACGCAATTTAGTCCTTTTTATCAAATTAAGCACTCAAACAATAAAATTTCTTAACAAAATTTTCACACAATCATACTATCATGCCGTAGACATTAAAATAATCATAAAATAAAATTTTTAACCTCGAATTTTTGGTCTCGAAACCACTATTCTAATTTGACTAAAAAATGGGCTGTTACAAAGACCGAGGATGATCACGATGAGCATCTTAGAGTAGTGCTTCAGATTCTCTGTGAAAAACTGCTCTATGCTAAGTTGAGCAAGTGCGAGTTTTGGTTACGAGAGGTAACTTTTCTAGGGCATGTGGTGTCTGCTGAGGGGATTCGAGTGGATTCTAGAAAGATTGAGGCTGTGCTTGATTGGAAACAGCCTAAGAACATGTCTGAAATCCTTAGTTTTCTGGGTCTGATGGGTTATTATTGGCGTTTTATTGAGGGATTCTCTTTGATTGCAGCACCTTTGATTAAGCTTTTGCACAAGGGTGTTCCTTTTGATTGGACTGATGCGCAACAATCGAGCTTCGAGAAGCTCAAGTCTATTCTGACTCATGCTCCTATTCTGATACTGCCTAAATTCGGTAAGGAGTTTGTGGTCTATAGTGATGCATCGTATGTCAGTTTAGGATGTGTGTTGATGTAAGATGGTAAGATTGTGGCTTATGCGTCCCGTCAGCTTAAGACACATAAGGGGAATTATCCGACGCATGATCTCGAGTTGGCGGCTGTAGTTTTTGCATTGAAAATCTGGAGGCACTATCTGTATGGTGAGAGGTGTATTATCTATACTGATCACAAGAGCCTCAAGTACCTCATTACTCAGAAGGAGTTGAATATTAGGCAGCGCCGCTGGATTGAGTTGCTCAAAGATTATGACTGCACGATTGAGTATCATCTTGTTAATGCCACTGTGGTGGCCGATGCCCTAAGTCGTAAAGCCATGACTGATTTGAGAGTGATGTTCGCTCGACTTAGTCTGTTTGATGATGGGAGTCTGTTAGCTGAGTTGCTAGTTAAGTTGACTTGGATTGATCAGATTCGAGTTAAGCAGTTGGGGGATGAGTCTTTGGGTTTGCGGTTCCGTCAGGTTGAGAGTGGTAGTACTTCTGATTTTGGGCTGAATAATGATGGTGTTCTATACTTTCAGAGTCGAATTTGTGTGCCGAATGATTTTGATTTGAGGCAGTCGATTCTGAGGGAGGCGCATAGTAGCTCTTATGCTATGCATCCCGGTGGTAATAAAATATATCGGGATCTTCGTGAACTGTACTGTGGCTGGGTTTGAAGCGTGAAGTTACTGATTTCGTTGCTCGTTGTCTGACGTGTCAGCAAGTTAAGGTTAAGCATCAATTGCCTTCGGGTTTACTACAACCCTTTAAGATTCCTTTTTGGAAGTGGGAGCGAGTGATGATAGACTTCGTTAGTGGGTTGCCCTTGACACCCATTAAGAAGGATTTTGTTTAGGTCATCGTGGATCGATTGACCAAGTCCACTCATTTTATTCCGGTTCGGACGGGCTTTTCTCTGCAGAAGTTAGCGAAGCTGTATATTTCTAAGATAGTAAGACTGCATGGCGTTCCTGTCTCGATTATTTCTGATAAAGATCCTCGCTTCACTTTTCAGTTCTGAAAGAAATTGCATGAAACTCTGGGTTCGAGATTGGACTTCAGTACTGCGTTCCATCCTTAGACTGATGGTCAATCTGAGAGGGTGATTCAGATACTGGAGGATATGCTTAGGAGTTGTGTAATTGATTTTCGAGGTAGTTGGGAGGATTATCTGCCGTTAGCTGAGTTCGCCTACAATAACAGTTTCTAGGCTAGCATCCATATGGCACCTTACAAGGCTTTGTATGGTCGTAAGTGTCGTACTCCACTATGTTGGACTAAGTTGGGTGAACGTCGATTTTTGGGTCCTGAGTTGGTTTCTGAGATTGAAGATAAGGTTAGACTGATTCTGGATCGTCTGAAGGCAACTTCTGATAGACAGAAATCTTATGCAGATATGAAGAGGCGTGATATTGAGTACTTTGTGGGGGACTTCGTGTTTCTTAAGGTTTCTCCATGGAAGAAAGTTCTGAGATTCGGTCGTAAGGGAAAGTTAAGCCCTAGGTTTATTTGGGTCGTATCAGATTCTGAAGCGTGTGGGACTGGTCGCTTATCAGTTGGAGCTACCACCAGAGTTGGACCGTATCCATGATGTATTTCATGTCTCGATGTTGAGGCGATACCAGTTTGACCCATCTCACGTTGTCTTAGTTGAGGAGATCGAGGTTAGGCCGGATTTGACGTTTGAGGAGAAGCCAGTTCAGATTCTGGATCGTGATATTAAGGTTCTGAGGAGGAAGTCCATTCCTTTAGTGAAGGTTTTGTAGCAGAATCATGGTACTGAGAAGGCCACGTTGGAACCTGAGGACTCAATGCGTCAGCAGTATCCTCATCTATTTTGATCAGGTAAATTTCGAGGTCAAAAGTTCTTTTAGGGGGTAGAGTTGTAACGCCCTGATTAATTTATTTCTGCTTCTGTAAAATCTGACACAAAAATATATCTGCTTCAGTGGTTAAGTGTTATGGGTGTGTTTGAGAGGTCTTGGGTTCAAGTCTCGCCTTTGCTAATTTTGTTATTTTTGGATCAAGCCTTACCCTTGATCAGTGGGCTTTTATAAAACTGACTGTTGATTCATATCAGAATGAGCCTGTTGGTTCGAGTGGCAAGGGAGTTGGTGTGTTGGAGGTCCTGTATTCGAATCCTGACACGAGCATGGGTATTATTTTTGCTCGGTTCTGTGTTAGAGTTTCGGTGGAATTAAAATTTTGTAGTGGTTGAGATTGAGGGGTTAGTGGGGAGGAATTTGGAGGATTTCGATATTATCTATTTTAATTTGTTTTCTTTTCTTCTTTTTTTGAAATTTTCCTCTCTCCTCCAAAATTCCCAAAGAATCTGACGTGACCTCTTCTTCCTTCTACTCTCTGCCAATTTTTTCTTCTCTTTCTTGTCACCGATTTTGTTTTTGTCTTCCTACCTACTATCGATTTTCCGTGTCTCATTATTTCAGTACTTTTTGGGCGTTACCAGTAAGTTTGGTAGGTGCGATTCTTGCTTTGGTTAATGGAGTTCGTTTTGTGTTTAGGAGAAGATCAAGGGGCTCGGGGTTTCCTATCGGCACCTTAATTGTGCGAAATCGTCGTTGTGCATTCTAAGGTAAAGGTTTTAGTTGATTAAAGGGTTGTCCATTACAGTATGGTTCGATGTAATATCATTTTCAAATCATTAATTTGGGGTTTAATTGATCAATTTAAGGTTCTGGTGATCTCGGGTGTGCTCTCGCATCAAAATCGGAACAAGTGTGTACCCGAAATATGAAAAATTGAGTTTCGGTGAAAGCCGAAAATGGCCACTGTCGACGCCACACGGGCGTGTGGCCGGCTGCGTGGATGGTCGTGTGCGAGACACGGCCGTGTGGTCAACGAAGGCATGGACGTGTGCAGCAGACGATCGTGTGGTGGCGTGAGCAAGACTGTTTGAGCCACAAGGGGTTGGCTAAGCTGGGCGTGTAGGCCACACGGGCATGTGGGTTCTGATCCAGGCCGTGTGGGCCACACGGGCAAGGCCAATCTGGGCGTGTGAGCCCATACGGGCAAACCACACGAGCATGTAGGCCCATAATTCTAAAATTTTCCCTAGGATCGCACGGGTCGCTTCGGTCGACTGTGGGCCTACTGTAGGGTCGGTAAGGGTTAATTAAACACTAATTTGTATGCTATGATATTCTGATAATCTGTTCTGAGTATGTTAAGGCTATGCATGTCTTGATTATTATGCTAGATGCATATTTCTTATCTGTATATGAGCATGTTTATTCTGTTATATCTGTATCTGATTTCTGCATCTGCTTATTGGGGTGGGATTCGTATATGAGGAGGAAGTGTTCTGAATGGCGATCATCGCCTAATTTCTGGCAGCTTGGCTGCACATTATCTGACTTGTGTTGTATTGGCACGATATGGTGTGTAGGAATGGGTGGGTGTTTTTAACCCCACATGGAGTGTTGGGATGGATGGAGTTGGTGTGTAGGCGATGGGGGAGGATTTTGTATGTTTTGATCTGTATATCTAATTCCAATGATTGTATCTGAAAAGGGCATGAGCCCGAATCTGTATCTGATTGTTATGAGATTTTTGTATGTTTGCATGCTTAACTCTATTGGGTTACACACTGAGTTTACGAAAACTCACATCTGTTTGCCTATTCTGTCCAAGTAATCCACAAACTTAGGCGGACCGGTGTGCTAGAGACTCAACGGTGACCACTTGACCGTAAATGGTTTTAAGTATTTAATTTATGGTTTTATTATGATTTTGGTTTTATTCTGAGAGTTTGTAATTTCTGGGACTCTCTGGACTTTATAATTTTTAACTGTTGATTTTTGGCTTGATAATAATTTGCATGCCTTGATAAATTATTTTATGAAATCGACGGTTTTTATGCAAAGGAGGTTTTTCTAAAAATACGAATCGAATTTCTAAAATGTATCGGTTTGTTAGGCGTCCGCTGTAAAATAGGTTTTGGCAAATAAACTAGTTAATTAACGTTTTCGAAAATGGACATAAAGTATATGAGTTAAATAACTGAAATGATTTTACGTAACTAAACCCATTCTCTGTGATACCTCCGGATTCGACCATAACGTCTAGGCCGAGTTTAGGGTGTTACACTGAAACGATGGTATATGAGTAAGAATTTTTAGTTACATACTTTGTATGTTTTATAATTAAGTAAAATGTATGTGATATTTGTTTACGAACTTACTAAGCTATATGAAAACTTACTTTGTTTTGGTTGTATTTCCTTGTAGGTTGTTGGACTTTTGCTGTTGATTGGAAGTTTTGGAGATCACACTATCTGGCATTTTCGGTAGTTGTTTGTTAATTTTGGCCTGGTTATAAATGGCATGTATATAGGATGATGTTTTGTTAAGGTTGTGAATGTCTTGGTATTTTGATTGTAAATGTCTTAAGGTGTAAGGTTGATATATTTTTTTGATAAAGATGACCTTTTGGTAATGGATGTTAAAGTCATTTTCATAATGGTACTTAGGTTGGCATATGATGTCAAGCTTTATTGATAATGTTGTTGGTTCATGAAACCTAAATAAATGAAATGAATGGATTTGAGAAATTTGCATGCAAACTAATTTGGTTTGAAATGTGATTTTTGGATTGGTAATTGAATTCTAGTGTCATTGACGGCACATTAGTTTGGCTCTTAGGTTGTATGCTTTACTGTGTTTTGGACTTGTTTGAATGCATTTGAAGGTACAAAAATGTGTGGTTTTAGGTTTGGTGTGTTGTCCAAGTAATATGTGAAAGTTGCCTTGATTTTAAAGTCATTTTTAGGTACACAAGGCCTGGGACACGAGATGTCACATAGCCGTGTGTCACACATGGCCCAATGTCTTGTTATCTTCCATTGTAGGTTGGTTCACACGGGTATAGTAAGTTACACAGCTTGGGGACACAGCCGTGTGGCCCTGAAAAACACGGGCACAGAGAATTACACGGCCTGGGGACATGCCCATGTGACCTTGACGAACACGGGCATAGTGAGTTACAGGATTTGAGCACACGGGCGTGTAGGGTAGCCACATGGCCATGTTTGGGGCGACACGAGCTGGCCTTTTTCATACAGTCTAGCCACACGGCCGTGTGACCCCTATTTTTACTTTTCACTTAAAATTTCATAAAAGTTTAAATTTAATCCAGATTTGATCTCGATTTATTTTAAAAGTTTTGCAAGCTCGATTTAGGTCTCAAATTGTTCGAAAAGCATGGAAAATGATTGATGATGAATTATTTTGATTATGTTTGTTTTAGATTATAAACTATGTTAAAGTTTGATAGTTGTAATATCTTATAACTCGGGACGGTGACTAGACCGGGTATAGGGTGTTACATTTAATCTTAAAAACTTCTATAAACTTAATGTGGAAAAAAGGCTTATGCTAAGTTATAACCCTTTTTATAATATGTAAATTAAGTAAAAAATAATATAAAATTTATAATATATAACCTTTATAAAAAAAAGTTTTTATAAGGTGTCAAATAACTCTTATAACACTTATTATAAATAATAATTTTTTTTTGTTATAACTTTAGAAAGTTACTTTTTTTTTAAATAAGTTGTGATAAAAAAACTGTAACACTTTTTTTTTACAAATAAGTATATTATTTTTATAATATATAACATGAATGCATAAATAAGTTATGTCCATGCTTTTTATAAGTAAATATAGGGTAAAGTACACCAATAATCACTCAACTTTGATCTCAATAACAAAACAACACTCAACTTTCAACTCAGTCACTCAACTTTCAAAAAATAATAAATTAGTCACAAACGTTATCGAAAAGTGACAAATCAGTCATCCACTAACAATTTCCGTTATAGGTCTAACATGACATGGCCAATAAAATAACTGACGTAACTTAACCTGGTGACAAGAAATAAGAAAAACCATCAGAGATCCGAACTTTTCCTTCCTCACTGTTTATTCACCCCTCACAACTTCCCGTCGCTTAACCTGGTGAAGAAGACTTCCAATCGATCTGTAAATTTCCTTAATGATTTTATAGATTTCCTTAACGATGTTTCGTCTGTGAATCAACCTCAATTTTATAGATTTTCTTAACGATTTCTAAATCTAGGGTTAGGTTCTATTAGGAATTAGGAATTGGGAACTGGGCTTTTATAGATTTCCTCTCTCTGTTTTTGGGTTGAGTCATTACAATTAGTTGAAAAATAGTGGAGATGAAGAGGCAGGGACCCTGTTATTACAAGAGAAGAAGGCTTAAACTTCTCTCTTTCCTTTTACTTTTTCTTCTTTCTTTTGCCTTCATATTGGCTTATCATTTCTTTAGCTTTTCTTTTGCTTTATCTAACCTCTCTAAGCTCTTTTTCTTCCTTTCATAGGTTTTAATTAATTGCCTCTGCTTTTTTTTTTGTTTGCTCTATGTTTATGCATCTTGACTTCTTTTACATGTTTTTTAGTAGATTCTTTTGTTGTACAAAATGACAACCTTGCTAGTGATAGGATGTAAATGCTCCTCTTTGTTCTTCAATATCTAATGGTTAGTAGTTAGTACTATTTTTTTTTTTGCACCTTCTTGGTATAACAGAACGACCTTTCATATCAAGAAATTGGCTTTTCTTCTTCTTCTTCTTCTTATTTGCTTCTTTTTCTTTTTCTCTTCTTCTTCTTCTTCTACTGCCCAACTAGGGTTCTTAAATGGCTCTATTTAAATGACAACAAACCCTCCAACGTGGCCGGTTAAATGACAGGTCACTTTTCTGTTACGTCTGTAACATAAAATGGTTAGTAGGACTGATTTGTTATTTTTTGAAAGTTGAGTGACTGAGTTGAAAGTTGAGTGGATATTGGTGTACTTTACCCATAAATATATTATAATACTATTATAACATGTAATTATTTTTTATAATAAACTATTTGGCCATAACTTTTAAAAAATAAGATTTAAATAATATAAAATTTAGTTATAACTTTATAAAATACACATAAATTATTTTTATAATATAATTTATAATATAATAAATCTTGGCCATAACAATCTCAAACAATCATATGTGTTTACGCTTATAATATAAATGAATTATAACTTAAACTTGTATACAAAATATTTTTTAAAAATTGAATTTGGCTGTAATTGCCTGCCTAATTACTCTAATTCTCATCGTCCCCCTAAAAATTGGAAAGTATAATTGGGGTGCTCCAACTGCACCTAATTCAATGAGATCCGCTAATTACAATTATTACCCCAAACAAGCCACTATTATGTAATTACAAATAATTACACCCAAATTGTAACACCCCTAACCCGTATCCGACATCGGATTAGGGTTACAAGGCATTACCGGACATAGCATTGATCATGACAGATATTTACTACATTTTTTTTAGTACATATAATTCACTTAACCAACTAAAGCTCAATCATGCTATACTACTTAAAGTATATAAACAAGTTATGCTTTTAAAATTTAAACATATCAATAATAATAAATTTTCATATTCGATCACAAGTAGGCAAATAATATTGCAACCAACTCACATGCCTATCAAAATGAACCATTTACTAAGGCCCAATTTACTATCACATTTTAATCACATTATGAAATCAATCATTTAACATTTAAATAACAAACCGCCATTAAACATGTCATAGGTATATCTATTTGTTTTACTCATCACTAGTCAAATATAATTACATATCATGCACCACTTTCAAACCTATCCATAAATCAAATTTGTACATTATAATTGAATCCATAATAAACCATAATCGAATCATGTTCATTACATATATCTTCATACTAAAATACATCATACTTATATAAATACATACTAGTATTTCCCGAATGAACTTAAACCATATTCAATTTCATTGACTAATCGAACATATCAATTTGTTCCATTTATATGCTATAACCGTACCTATATATATATACATATATATATCAAAACATTTACTACAATATTAACTAAACATAGCAACCCTACTTCACATACAAATAAGCATAGCAAAATTTCTAAAACCAACACATATATGACGTACATATTACTTAATTCATATATTAAAATTATAAATGTCATTTCATTCATAATATACTTAGCATTTTACCCATTTATTCAATCCACATATCTTAAGACTTTATTACCTGGTATAAACCAAGTTTACCACATACACGTAACTTAAATATCTCATCCTAATGCAAGCTCAAATCATGATCCAATATAGTCAAATTCGAGCATAAAAATTAAACACATCAAGCACCCATTCCAAACACATAAAATCCTACTTACGCAAGATAATCATGAATAAACCAATTTTAAACCAAACCGAACACAAGCATGGAAATTAAGCCATTTTTGCATGGCAATTTTTATATACATGACCAAAAATCAACCTAAAGATTCCATCTATGCTATACATGCCATAAGCCCAAATTAAACTTAGTAAAATACCGAAAAACTGTCGATAGTGTGATAGGCTTCGTTGACGATCCCCGAGCTCGTAACGTAAATCCAAAATCTATAAAAAAGAGGTAAACGAAACACACACAGAGTAAGCTATTTAAGCTTAGTAAGTCATAAGCAATTTAACATTTAATTATATACAAAATTTATCTATTCAAACTAAATAAGCTATTATCAATCAAATACCCTTTTAATAAAATTTCATATAACAAAACATATAAATTATGCATAATTTCTACTTTGATCGAATACACTCTTAATCACTAGTATAATATACCATTTCTTTCCACAATACATACAAATCAATAGGCCGAATACTCACATAATCAAATATACCATCACGTAAATCATATTACATGTAACTTTATAATATCATTTTAAGTACACTACTTACCTTAATTTCATATCTTAGTATGAATACATACCTGAGCATTTATATCTTGATTTACATTCGATCTTAACTTATCATTTCCCGTTAAATCTCTTAAACATCATCAAAAGCACATTATTTCAAATCAATATCAATAAGTTTTACTATTCAATTCTTACTCATAAATCACTATTTTTTTTACCATATTTCAAACTCATACACAAAAGTCAACAACCACATAGGTTTCGTACGTACCTGTACCTCATCATACCTATCTATTACATTTCCCATGACACCTTATTGATTGATACGTATTATATCATACGATAATCTTTTATATTCAATGGATTCGCACACTTAGTGCCAAATGGATAACCGAAGCTCTATATAGATATTGCACACACAGTGCCATATGAATAGCCGAAGCTATATATAGATATCGCACACACAGTGCTAAAACCTTGTAACATATCGCACACTTAGTGCCGTCACATTAACATCTCGCACACTTAGTGCCAAATCCTTGTAACGTATCGCACACTTAGTGCCGTCACATTAACATCTCGCACACTTAGTGCCATATTTCATACTATCATTTTCGTACATTTATTTCACATATTACAAATCAGCATATAAATCTCATATTTATATATAATTAACAACACATATATGCTTATAAACTTACCTCAGACGTCGACGGACAGTAAAATCGACTAATCGACTACTTTCATTTTTTCTCGGTCCAAATCCAATTTCTTTGGTTCTTGATCTAAACATATTCAAATTAAACTTATTTAAACACCATTCCATTCAACTTAGTCTAAAAACACATAAATGGGCAAATTACCATTTTACCCTTGACATTTCACAATTTTTACAATTTAGTCTCTATTGCACAAAACACAAAATACACAAAATTTCACATTACCCATGCTTGGTCGAATATTACCTATGTTCATACAAGTCCATACATTTCATTTATTTCACATTTTAGTCCCTCAAAAATTTATTTTTGCAATTTAGTCCAAATTATTCAAATTCATCAAAAATTCAAAGACAAAACATGTTAATCTAAAACATATCTTCCATATTCTATCATTAAACAACAAAAATCACAAACTACCATAAATGACATAACACAAAATCATCATCAATTTCAAAAATTCAAGCATGGGTTTTGTGCATCTCGTAGCAACGATCTCAAAAACGTAAAATTATCAAAAATCGAACAATAACTAACCTTGAATCAAGCTTCTTCAATCACCAAATATAACTTTCTTTTTTATTTTTTCTTGTTTCGATCTAAGGTTAAAAAGATGGTATAAAAATGGCTTTCACTTTATGTTTTCTTTATTATATTATAAAATTAATTTATATTATTATTAATGATACTTTATAAAATTAACATATAAAAACATATACTAATATCATGTTGCCGTCCACTATGTATTAAAATGGCCTAATTGCAATATAAATCCTCTATATTAAAAAGACAACAACAATTAGGCACTTTCACAACTAACCATCAAATTTTCATTTTACGCGATTAAACCCTTTTATTAAATTAGACACTCAAATGACAAAATTAAAACACAGAAATTTCACACAAGCAAATTCGCACATAATAAACACAGAAAATAATTTTAAAATTGTAACACCCCAAACCCGGCCTAGAAGTTAGGCCCGAATCTAGTGTGTCACATGGAAGTAAAAAAAACCATCTTTGCGATTATTAAAAACTTGCTTGAGAAATACAGCCTCTTTGTTAAAACCAAAAACACTTAAGCAATTGTTAACTACTTGAAAACGTAAAAATCTTAAAAAAAAAACCTTTTTAGTAGCGAAAGCATATTTGAAATGAACAATTTACAAAAATGTGATGTTTAGAAATAGAGTTGCAGAAGCATTTTGAAATCGTTGCGGAAACGTAGATAAAATACAAGTATTTTTGAAAGATTGATTGATGAGTCAACAATCAAGGTAGTGAACTTTAAAACCGTGACTTTTGAAATTATCGTTTGATAGTTCGAGTGAAAACTTCCCTGTTAAAATATTTATAAAATTTTATTATGAAATCCATTTGTTAATCGATTTTGGAAAACCATTATTTAAGTTTCTAGAAAATTCTCATTTTAAACAATTTAAACAAAATAATAAGTATAACAACCATAAAGCAAAATAATAAAATACTCTAGAGGCCTTATTACAACTTTAAAACCCGAAATAATAAAAGCAACGAAATAATACGGAAAAGAAATTTACTAAGGTCCGAAAATAGCATTCCAAAAGTATGGCCTCCACCGAGTCATCCATGGCCCCAAGTCCTCGTCACTAAGCATTACCTACAAGGGTTAAGAAAAGGGGGAGTGAGTTACAAGAACTCAGTGTGAAATCCCCTTACCGTCATCCACTGGGCCTGAACCCATATAGCATTATCTTGGGCTTATGCCCATTTAACATGCACTTGGACCGAAGCCCATTTACAAAACAGAATATATTTATATATGTGCAATGTATGAATGTATGCAAACCCAAACCAACCTAATAATCCATCCGCTACACACCACCCGTATTCATCCAACACACACGTGGGGATCTTTTGTCAACCCACCCCGCCAACACACCAATCGTAGGCATTTAGCCATTTATATCAAATTCGAATTGTGGACAAGCCACCGAATAACAGAATATACGTGGCTTAGCCACTGGACAAAATGTGACAGAGTCACGCAATATGTGGCGAGCCACCAAATTTCACTTCCCGATCATCAATATCCCAATCCCATGCAACTTATGTAAATGCAACATACATCGTAAATCATGATATTTACAATATAACCACGATAATTAATAACTCAGAGATTTATTACAAACAATTTGGCCCATTAACACTTTACAAAATCGGCCCATTAGGGCATTATATCAAATCAGCCCATTAAGCCATATATCATATCGGCCCATTTAGCAATATATCAGATTGGCCCATTAAGCAATATATCAAATCAGCCCATTATGGCTATATATCAAATCGTCCCGTTAAGGTAATATAACAAATCAGCCCATTAAGGCAATATAACAATTCAGCCCATTAAGGCAATATAACAAATCGGCCCTTTAGGGGCATTTCCGTAATTCGGCCCATAGGGGCATTTTCGTAATTCGGTAATCTTACCCACTAAGGGTAATTTGGTAATCTCGCAACCCAGGGGTATTTTGGTAATTTACCCTCCAAGGGTATTTTGGTAATTCCGCAACCTAGACTTAACTACTAATGTGGGGCATTAAAAAATCGAAACTGTCCATCTACGTCGTACTAACTAAATTGACTATAACTCTAGTTAGGAATCTCGAAATTTAAATCCGTAAATTTTCCTTGAAACTAGACTCATATATATTCTTACTACTATTTTTCCAAAATTTTTGGCTTAACCATTTAGTACAGTTTATTCCTTAAAGTTTCCCTTGTTTCACTGTCCAACGATTCTAACCTCTCTTAACCGAAATTCAAATATCTCACTGTACAGTTTTCATATGTTGCTCCCACTTGTTTCTATTGAAAATAGGCTCACTAAGGAATCCATACATATAACTTATAACTCATAATTCTCTTTGTATAATTTTAAACGATTTTTCCAAGACAGAACAGAGAACCGTGAAGTCGATCAAAACTAGTCTCACTAAAATTAAGATATCTCAGAATATAAAATTCTTCTTCCTCTGTTTCTTTCATATAAAAATAGACACAGTAAGCTTTATTTTGATATATTTTTCACTTTCTAACTCACTTTATCCTATTTTTCGTGATTTTTCAAAATCACGTCACTGCTGCTGACCAAACTGTTTCATTGTAAAAATATGGTTACCACTACGAATATACGCACGCCCGAGTGGTCACGAATGCCGGTTTCCAGTTTTCTTCGGTATTTTGACCGAATCACAGAACATATCATACAAACATTCAGAGAGGTATGAGATTTCACACCATTTCAAACATGTATTCGGAAGGGTACGGGATTACACACCTTATAAGGATTCCCTAAAGAACCACTCTTCGTTGCCCCCTAAAAATAAAATCGATCAAAAGTTAGCCTCGATTTCTTAAAAGTTCCAAAATTCCAAAAGTACTCACTCACAAGAGTCACTTACCACAATCGTGATCCTTCCCTACTAGATTCTAAAATCCGGTCTTGCACCTTGGCTATTGCAACGAATCCCAATCAACTTTCGAAACCAAGGCTAAGAGAAAGATAAGTAGCAGCAAGGATGGCTTGATTCGGCCTTCATCAGAAGAGAATAAGAGGAGTTTAAAATAACAACAAGTGGCTAGATTCGGCTTAGCCAAGGGATGAGAAGAAAGAACAAACAACATGAATAAGAAGAAAGAACCTTTACCTTAATAATAGGGATAAACCGAAATGAAGAACACGGTTTGGCACTAGTAGCAAGACAACAAAGAAGAATCGGTAGTTTCGGTTTTCAAGAGAAGATGAGTGAACAAATTTTTGGTCTCAATGGTTTGGGTACATTCGGCAACAAGAAGAAAAAAAAGAGAGAATATGCACACTCAAAGCTTGAAGATTCGGCAAGAAGGAGAAGGAAATTTGGAGAGAAAAGAAAAATGACACAAAAGTTGCAAATAGGAGTTTTTGGCCAAAACAACACCAAAACATTTACCAATTGCCAAAGAAAATTCGGCTACTTCCCTCTACACCCAAAACCGTCCACATTCATGACCATAATGGTCAAAAATTGGCCAACCACACTTTCCATAACACTTCCCTTGAAAAAGGCCACATGTTCCCCTTACTTTCCCCTTTCTCTTGATTTCTTTCCTCACCTTCATCCTTTCCTATTTTCCTTAGCCATCTTGGCAAAAATAAAAAGTCCACCTTGCCTTATTTACATGCTTGGCCGACATATAGGGAAAGAATGCAAAAATAATAGTCAAAATTTGCACACAATGGGATTTGAGCCTCTTCCCTCAAGGTACTTCATGTGGCGCCATAACCTTCTTACCAATTGTTCATTTATGCTAGCACATTACTCATTTATTTTCATAAGCATTGAGGCCACTTACTATATCTCCTTAAAGTGCTTTAAACACAAAATTTTTCCTATAACTTAACTTGAACCCGGAACCTCCTAGAAACCTCGTAACTCTCCAAAATCACCTTCCTAATAAGTCCAACTTGAAATAATGCCGTTCTCAAATTCCCATGAATTTTAAAACGCTTCTACGCTCAAGGCCCAATGGGCCCAATAGGTCCAATTCTACTAGGCCGAATTTTGGGATGTTACAAAAATATTTTTCAGACTCGAATTTGTGGTCCCGAAACCACTATTTCGATTAGGGTCAAAATCGGGCTGTTACAACTCTCTCCCCCTTAGGGATTTTCGTCCTCAAAAATTTTACCGGTGAATAGGTTAGGATAACGCTCTTTCATTGTATCCTCTGACTCCCAAGTTGCTTCTTCAAGTCCGTGCTTATGCCACAGTACCTTAACTAACGGAGTTTTCTTACTTCGCAATTATTTAATCTCGCTAGCCAGAATACGAATCGGTTCTTCTTCATATGTCATATCGGACTTAATCTCAACTTCTGTCGGACTAATAACATGTGAGGATCGGATCGGTATCTACGGAGCATCGAAACATGGAATACATTGTGAATCTTTTCTAGTTCAGGTGGCAACGACAATCAATAAGCAACTGGCCCGATACGCTCTGTAATCTCATACGGTCCAATGAATCTCGGACTCAATTTGTATTTATGACCAAAATCTGAGTATTTTCTTCCACGATGAAACTTCCAAAAACACTTTATTTTCATTCTGTAACACTATATCTTTTCGTTTCAAGTCTGCATACGATTTCTGACAATTCAATACTAATTTCACACTATCGTGAATCACTTTCACATCATATATTTCAAATTCACACATAGCTTCAAATTTCAAATCTCTTTAATCTCACAACTAATATTCTGATCTGACTTTCACTATACATCATCCCTAGTTGAAACTGCTTATAACAGTATTAAATTGTTTCCATTTTCTACTCACATTCTCTGACGATTTTAATCCTGTGAATCATTTTCTCACAAAACTCGATCCTAAAGTAACGGAATTCGATAACTGCTTATAATAGCAACAGTCTTTCTTAGTTACTTTGCAATTTTAACACATAGTGACAAATAAATATTTCGAGAATTTGGTTTGCTTTTCCCGATTTCAATACAATTTCATACTCACAGATTACTGTAATCTCTCTTAGAATTACCATATAAATTTTAGATCTCAATCCAAAACAATAATAACTGACACCATAGACATATTTACCAACACAAAAATGAATAACTTAACTGTTTTATCAAAAGAGAAAATCTATACTTACAGAGAGATTTCTTCAGACAGTTAACCATATTTCATATAACTCCATATTTTTCAATGATTAAGATAATCCCGATACAAAATTCATCAACCCTCTATTTCTAAAATCAACAAAGTCAGAAATATCACATTTCGCACTCATCATCTATATCATATCTCGGACTGTTGTGCATCTTGTTAATCCCATGTGAACACCATTGAGAGTTTCTTGTAGTAGTTGTTGTATATTCGCAGAACTTTTTCAGTATGCACACTCTATCTCGAAATAACAAATAATCATCGATACCACATCTAAGGTTCTGAATCAGAAATCAATTTATGCTGAACTCCTTTTTAACTTATAATTCACTGACACATTTCTGAATTTCACAACTTCACTCTGTAAACATTTATTTAGCCTCTAGTTCAACTAACAATTGTTTATTACCTGATATGATCAATCACGTATTCATCACCCAATCAAAAAATTTGAAACTATAATCATTTTCCTAGGATAAGAATCACTTACAGACTTAAAAGTTTTTCTACGATTGGAGCTAACCTTGCTATGTCAAATTCAGATCTTTCTCTAACATTAAACATTTTAAACTCTTATAATCATCAAATATATAGCATAACTCTCTTTATGCAGCTTTAACTGTATAAAATCATAAGATATCTATGCACATTCTTGTATTAGAACACATTTCAAACTATTCATTAACATAAAGACGGAAATCGTAATCTCTTTATTGAACTCAGACTGAATTAGAACTGATATTTCGATCGAAATTATCTTCGTGCAAAAGAAAACTTCAACAATCGAACTAATTTTAATTTATCACAACATTTCCCAGATAGAATCATTCTGCTAGATATAATTCGGTATCAAGTCTTCAAGAATACGAGTTCTTCTTCCAGACTATCCCTCAATTTACACATATACATTCAAAGTTTATTTCCAATCAGGTGGATAAATTCAAACACATATAAACCAACTATCTTTTCAATCAAATAATTCAAATCAGACTAAACCACTGAATCAGTCTTTTCGAAGAAATCTTTTCTTCTCGTTAAAAAAAAATAAAATAACCCAAACATATCGTTTCACAGGTTGATCTTAATCTTCAATCATTTTTACTTTTATCAATGTTGAACTTTCACGAGAACTAGAAAAGAGTTTATAATAAAGTTGTCTCATCTATTAATCATTGAAGTTCTGAATTATACTGTAGTCACCTTATAAGATAGAAATCATTGGGCCTTAATAAGAATGATATCTCAACCCTATAAATAGATACTATCCCGACTGTTAATGAAGCATTTGAACACAGAGAAGAATCAAATGTGATTTTATTAGTAACCTCTGCAGAAACACAACTTCTATATCTCTGAGAACGGTACCACTGTACTCTCACATTTCAGACCAGAAATTATAATTATAAACGATATAGCCATTTCTGTCAAATAGATAGCTCTTACAGATAATCACATAGATTCACAAGAAAATCAGAATAGCGAAATTTCAAACACAGGATATCTAAAAATTACAACCCAGATAGAATGATATCAATTCCGATGATATCCCAGAAAATGTCCAGAAAGAGCAATGTCACTCATAAATATTGAAATCCACAGTAACAGAAGCAATACAATCTTCACATATAGAGTATTAGTATCGTTCAGATTTTACCTTCGATTTTCATATCCACACAAGGGAATAAATACCAGAGAAAGACATAGTAATATCGAACGTAACCCAAATAGATCAACCATGCTTTCGTCTATCAGTACATTTAACTAGCATTCTCATACGATAAAAATCTTCTTTACGAAATTAAATAATACATATGCTTCGAGGATAAATGTACTCATAGAATACCCGTAAGGAATCATAATAATTGCTCGACTATAACTATTGCACTCACCATCAATACAATTCACTCATTATTCAACTATCTAATTCTCATCATTAGAAATTTTCACATTATCCCATCGCTAACAAGAGTAAATTCGAAAAAGCTTCCAGCTAATACTTTCTTTAAATAACATACCGGATAGGTCATTTGATCTGAGTTATCTTCTTCTTTAACAAAGGACATTGCATAATCTGAATAGTCTTTAGAACTATCCAATATCTCTTTTAATACTCGTCTTCATTTGTTGATTCATTTTCTTTCTTGATCAAATTAATAATCTTTCAAACACTAATCTCTGTATTTCCACTCTCATGAACTTATTCATTCCAAACTCTTACGGATTTCATTTTAACATTTCACTGATAAGGGGGTGAAGGTAGTAAAGCCTCAAGTTTAACTTACACATAAATGCACATAACACTTACTATCACAAATAGCCAGTTCATTACTAATTTCACATTCTCAAAACATTTAATAAACTTTTGCTTCTAATCACTTTTATTCTTAACACATTGTTCATATGTCAATTTAAAATCACTAATTCACAACCAGAGCATTTCATTTAGCAATCATAACTTAAATATCATATCTCATATGCTCATATAATTTTAACATTTATCAATAACAACATGTCGTACAATTTTAATCCTTACCTTTATGAGTCTCAACTCATCATCAACACATTTCCTCTCAAATATATGAGTATTTACTTCTGTACTATCAGAATTAGCTCGGTTGAAAAACTTATCTATCTCATCAAAACAATTTTTGTCAGAGTCGGTGTAACACCCCAAACCCGGCCCATGCGTTATGACCGGATCTGACATGTCACATGAGAAAACGTGTAAAATCCTTTTGATTCGTACTAAAATAGGTATTATTTTGTTATAATCAAGAAAAACAAGTTTGATTTGAAATATTTGATAAAATACAACTAATCTCGAAGGTTGATTGATAAATCGATAATTTGAACTAAAGATCTTATAAACTATGACTTTTGAAAATATTATTGATAATTTGAAAGGAAAGTTCCAAGTTAAAATATTTGTAAAAGTTTGTTATGAAATCCATTTGTTAATCTATTTTGGAAAAACCTTTATTTAAATTTTTAGAAAAATCCCCATTTAAAACAATTCAAGCAATATAATAAGTACGTCAAAACATAAAGCAAAATAAAAATATTCCAGAGGCCTTATTACAACATAAAAACCCAAAATAGTAAAAGTACTAAAGTGAACGGAAATAGAAATCTAAAGTTCAATAAAAACCATTTCTGAAGTATGGCCTCCACCGAGTCATCCATGGCCCAAGTCCACTTCACTGAGCATTACCTGCAAGGGTTAAGGAAACGGGGTGAGTTACTAGAACTCAGTGTATAATCCCCTTACTGTTGTCCACTGGGCCTGAACCCATTTAGCATCAACTTGGGCCTAAGCCCATAATAACATCTTGGGCCTGAGCCCATATAACAAAACAGTATATATATAAATGCAAAGTATGCAACCCAACCCATCCATCCAATATCTTCCCTGACCAACCAATCTCTCCTGTGGGGATCAAGTCAACCCACCCCGCCAGCCTTCTCCAATTTGCGTGCACAAGCTCGCCATTTATAATATTTTTGTGGCTAAGCCACCAGAGTATCATATACGGTAATATAATCGACACACAGCCTTAATCACGATGGCACAAAGCCATATTTAAATTGGCACATAGCCATTATCAGAATTTGTGCCAATGCCACCGGTTTACACTTCTCTTCATTCAAGTTTCTCATCCCATGCAATATATAAAGATGCAATATGCATAGTAACATATAATATCCACATATAAATACAACCATTAATCTATAGAATATTTTTAATGAATCAGCCCATTATAGCATTTTGTAATAATTCAGCCCACTAAGGCATTTTAACAATTCGGCCCATAGGGGCATTTCGAAAATTCGGCACATAGGGGCATTTCGATAAATCGGTCCATAGGGACATTTCGATAAATCGGTCCATAGGGACATTTTCGTAATTCTAACAACTTTAATGCTGATTTTGTCAAATCTATAAAAATAATGTACTTTATGCCAATTTCTCGTTTAATGCCAATTTTACGATCTTTAGTCGTATAATAATAACAATCAACTATCAAATATGTTACCGAATCATAATCTACAGAATTACGGTGTGAGATTACACACTTGATTACGGTAAGTATTAAACCGTCTTGATCGTCGGCACCTAAGACATCATAACACTCGGTTAATCTAACGAATGAGATTTTTATTAATCCAAAACTAAATCGAGCGATCTATTGAAACGCTTACCCTCGGTATCGTGAACAACCACGATCTATCTATTCTCACCATATGATGGTCCACAACCCGGTAGAAAATCTCGAACCGCCGATACCGCTCTACGCTTGAATTTAGGAGTAGGAATCGCAAATCCACTCCTTTTGAGTTCTCCGGTCGCTTTTCCTTTCAACTCGGTTCCACTTGCCTCCATTGAAAAGATCTTGGTTAGAAAAACTACTACTATGAAAGAAAGTAGTCGTTTAGGGATAAGATTCGGCTTACCTCTATTTCCGAAATATCAACGATTGAATAAGAACGAACGATAAATCCCTATAATAGCCGTTTAGTCAAAACTTCGGTCCGATTTGCATCATAGCCAAGTAGAGATATAACGAAAAATCCAAAAATGAACCCCTTACCTAAATGATGATAGATCCGACTTCGATCGCTTGACTTAAGACTAAAGAGGAATCGGCAAGAATGTGCTTTCTGGCCACTCACTAGAACACTACGAAAGAAAAGATGATCACGTTTAGTGAGAGTAGAAGAAATGATGTTTTCGATTAAGAAAATCGTCCCATGACAAAGGAACATATTCGGCATGAAGAAAAGAATTCAAAAAGAAGAGTATTACTTACGAATTCGGTCAAGAAGTGAGTGCCAACATGAACGAGAAAGAAATAATGGAGAAGAGATGAAAGATTCAAAAGTTCGGCTATGGGGGGAAATAAGCAAGAATATTCGGCCTCAAGGAACTATTGTTTTTAAGAGAAAGAGAGAGAGTTGAGGAAATAATCAAAAGAAAAGAGAAGATGGGCAAGAGTGCTAAACTTGTTTCGGCATTCAAAGGGAAAAATGAGTAGAAATAATTTGGACACAAAGGCTAAATGGTTTCGGAAAAACAAAGAAAAAGATACTCACTAGTGGCTTTGGTGTTTCGGCAATGAGAAAAGAATTTGGAGAAAAAGAACACAAAAGTGCTAAAAGAAAGTAGGCCTTACAAGCACTAAATTTGCCAAAAGGCAAATGCAAAATTCGGCTATCCCAAAACCCCTCCCAAACCGTGCATACCTTACCAATAGTATCAAAAATTGACCACAAACACTTTCCAAAACACCACCTACGTATTAAGCCAACATGTTCCCTTCTCTTGCCATTTTCTTTTGGTTCTTTCCTTCACTTCTCCTTGTTTACCTCCATACCATATTTCTTTAGCCACCTTTCCATAATTAAAAAGTCTCCCCTTACCATAATTACCATCATGGCCGACACTTAAGGAAGGAATACAAAAATTAAATACCAAAATTTGCACTAGGTGGGATTCGAACTCCACCCCTCAAGCCCATACATGCAACGCCACACCACTCCTCTTCTAGCTTCACTTGTGCTAGCAAAATGCACACTTATTTCCATAAGCCTTGATGCCACTTATCTTCTCTCCTTAAAGTGCTTAAACACAAAAATTTTACTAAGGCCCAACTTAACCCCGAGCCTTCTTAGGACCCCCAATCATACACAATTACTATTTTTAACTAGCCTAACGCAAGAAATAATGCAACACCTAAAATTCTGAGTTTCAGGATGTTACATTTCTACCCCCTTAAAGAAATTTCGGCCTCAAAATTTACCTGATTAAAAGAGATGAGGATATTGTTGCCGAATTGCGTCCTCTGGCTCTGATGTAGCTTCCTCTGATCCGTGATTACGCCATAATACTTTGACTAATCTGCATCGACTTCCTTCTCAAGACCTTAACGCCCCGATCTAAAATGCATGATCGCTCCTCTTCAAAAGACAAGTCAGGTCTTAATTCAACTTCCTCCACCGGTACAACATGAGATGGATCCGAACGATAACGCCTTAACGTAGAGACATGGAATACACTATGTATCTAACTTAACTCCGGAGGTAACTCAAGTTGATAAGCCACCGCCCAACACGCTTCAAGACCCGATATGGTCTGATGAACCTAGGGCTCAACTTGCCCTTCCGTATAAATCTAAAGATCTTTTTCCAAGGTGAGACGCTCGTAAAAACCCGATCTCCCACGCGCAAACTCTATATCCTTACGCTTGGATCCGCGTCGATTTCTCTATCATCCGCTTCCTTTAACCGTGCACTCGATTACCTTTACTTTTTCTCTCCTCTCTCGAGATCAACTCGGGACCCGATGAATCGTTGCTCCCCACCAAATTAACAAGTAGGAGTACGACACCTACGACCATACAACGCCTCGTAGGGTGCCATCTGGATGCTCGATTGATAGCTGTTGTTGTATGCAAACTCTGCCAAAGGTAGAAAATCTTCCCAACTACCCCCAAGTCGATCACACACATACCCTTTAACATGTCTTCCAGAATCTGGATAACCCTCTCCGACTGACCATCTGTCTGCGGATGAAACGCCATGCTGAAATTTAACCTTGTACCCAAAGCTTCATGTAAAGCCTTCCAAAATCGTGATGTAAACCTAGGGTCCCTGTCCGATATAATAGACACTGATACCCCATGTAACCTCACGATCTCTGCTACATACAACTTGGCCAACTTTTGCAATGAATAATCCGTACGAACAGGTAAGAAATGAGCAGTCTTCGTCAACCGATCCACTATTACCCAAACGGAATCTTTCTTAGTAGGCGTTAAGGGTAACCCACTAACAAAGTCCATCGTTATTCTTTCCCATTTCCATAATGGAATTTTCACCGCTTGCAAAGCAACCCGACGGCGCTTGATGCTCCGCCTTACCTCGCCGACATGTCAAGCACTTGCTCACAAAATCGCAGAACCTCCCGCTTCAACCCCGCCACCAATACTGCTCAAGGAGGTCTCGGTACATCTTATTTCCCCGGGTGCATAGCATATGGGCTACTATGCGCCTCACACGAATCATCTGTCTCAAATCCGAATCCTTAGGCATACAAACTCTTCCACTAAACACAATACTCCATCACTATTCAATCTAAAATCCCTATCTCACCACCTTCCACTGCCAAGCCGAGAACCCAAACTTTCATCTATTAATTGCTTTTCCTTAACTGGCTTACCTATGCAGGCTTCACCTGAAGTTCGGCTAGCAGACTACCATCTTCATACAGGCTGAGATGAGCGAACATCGTTCTCAAGTCCGATATCATCTTACGACTCAACGCATCTGCCACTACGTTAGCCTTTTCGGGATGATACTCGATTGAGAGGTCATAATCCTTCAATAGTTTAATCCACCTCCGTTGTCTTAAGTTTAACTCCTTCTGGGTAAGAAGATACTTCAAACTCTTATGATCCGTATAGATAATCGATTTCTCACCGTACAGATAGTGTCTCCAAATCTTCAAAGCAAACACCACTGCAGCTAACTCTAAATCATGAGTGGGATAGTTCACCTCATGCGGTCTTAATTGACGAGATGCATAAGCCACCACCTTTCCCCCTTGCATCAACACACATCCCAAGCCCGTGTGTGACACATCACAATAAACAGTAAACTCTTTACTGTCACCTCGAGTTGAATCAATACTCGCACTTCACAAGATCTTCTTCAATTTCTCAAAGCTCTCTTGTTGCTTATCCGACCACACAAACGGTACTCCCACGCGCAATGCACCTTAGTTAGGGCGCGATAATCAACGAAAACCCTCAACGAATCGCTCAGTAATACCCAAACCAAGCCTAGAAAACTCTGAATTTTTGCCACTGATTTCGGTGGTTTCCTATCCAAAATAGCCTCAACTTTTCGGGGATCCACTCTAATTCCCCCTTCAAACACAACATGCCCTAAAAAGGTCACTTCCTTCAGCCAAAATTCACACTTACTGAATTTGGCATACAGCTGCTTCTCTCTCAAAATCAGCAATACAATCCGTAGATGCGAATCATGCTCTTCTTCAGTCTTTGAGTACACCAAGATGTCATCTATGAACACCACCACAAACCGGTCTAGATAGGGTTGGAAGACCCGGTTCATCATGTCCATAAATACAGCTGGTGCATTTGTCAACCCGAACGGCATCACCAAGAACTCGTAATGCCCATAACGAGTTCGAAACGCAGTCTTAAAAATATCCGCCTCCTTGACCTTAAGCTGGTGATAACCCGATCTCAAATCTATCTTCGAGAAAACTGAAGCTCCTCGCAATTGATCGAATAGGTCATCGATCCTTGGCAACGGATACCTGTTCTTGATCGTCAACTTATTCATCTGTCTGTAATCGATGCACATACGTATTGATCCGTCCTTTTTCTTAACGAACAAGACCGGCGCTCCCCACGGTGACACACTCGGTCAAATAAATCCACGATCCAACAACTCCTGAATTTGAGCTTTAAGCTCCACTAAATCCTTCGACGCCATTCTATAAGGAGCAATGGACATCGAAGCCGTTCTTGGCAACAGCTCAATGCCAAACTATACCTCCCGATCCGGAGGCAATCTTGGAAGCTCCTCGGGAAAGACGTCCGAAAACTTTTTCACCGTTCTGACACTTTCTATCGTCAACTCTTTGGCATCCAAATCACTGATAAAGGCTAAGAACGCTCCACACCCCTTTCACACCAACTTTTCTGCCTTTAAAGCAGATACCACATTAGACAGATAGTTTCTTCTTTCACCTATCATCATCACTTCCTTATCCTCCAAAGTTCTTAGCACCATCTGTTTTGCAGCACAATCTAAGTTCGTACGGTGTTTAACCAACCAGTCCATGCCCAAAATAAGATCGAACTCGCCGAATGGCAGTTCTATTAAATTCGCCAGAAATATTTCCCCCTGAACTTCTAAGGGCACATCCCTAAATAACTTATTTACTACCATCGACTGTCCTAAAGGGCTAATCACAGTTGTTTCTCTAGCAGTAATCTTAAATCTAATGTTCAAGGTTCCAGACACAGCACAAGCCACATACAAATGGGTGGATCCAACATCTATCAAAGCAGTAACAGGTACGTTAGCTATGAAAAATGTACCGGTTATGACATCAGGTGCATCGCCATCCTCTCGACGTCTGACCGTATAGACCAACCCTGTCTGTCTCGCCTCCGTCTTATCCCTATTATCGGTACCTCTACCCGGTGCACCCTGACCTCGTCCTACGCCATTACCACCTCGACCTAGCCCACGGCCTCTCGGCGGCCGTTGAGCGCCTCTAGCCGGGTCACAAAAATCATTACGAACACCACGAGTATGAGCAGTCGCCGAGAGACAATCCTTAAACCGATGATCCTTGGAACCACATCTGAAACAACCACCGGTTCTCTTCCAACATTCACCCGAGTAAAGTCTCCCACAATCCGCACAAGATCAGAATCGATTAGTAGCACTGAGCACCCGCCGAATCGGTCCTCATTTCTCCCCTTTCTCAAAACCTCTAGCGGACTCGAGTACCTGAGTCTCTCTTATTCCTCGCCCTATCCTTGTCTCGGTTTTGCCTCTCCGAGTGTTTAACCTCCTCAGCTATCTTGGCTTTCTCCACCAGTGTGGCAAAATTCCTCTCCTTCTGCGTGGGCTATCGCACCGCAACTCATCATGCAACCTGCCCTCAAAACGCACACGCTGCTCATAATCGATCAACACTATTCCCGGGCATACCGACTTAGACGCAGAAATTCCGCCTCATATGTCGCCACACGATTTACCTCCTCCTGAACCAGATTCAAGAACTCCTTCCTTCGGGCATCCACATAGCTAGCCCCGACATATTTTCCTTGAAATGCGGTTTTAAAGAATTCTCAGGTAATACGATCGGCCTGAGTGCCTTCCCGGACAGTGAGCCACCACTGATACGCCTCATCTCTCAAAGAAAGGCACCACTCCTTTCGCCGCTTCGGCGGTGCAATCCAAATCATCCATGATTCGCTCCCACCGCCTCAAGCCGCATCTCCACTACATTTGGGGCTACACCCGAGATACCCCTAAAAACCTCGGCCCATTCGATCCGAGTCGCTCGATATCGACCAACGAGTCACCGCCCATTCTTGCTCCAAAGAACCCTTTCTAAAACTCGCAACATTGCTTGAGATGCGGTGCATCGCCCTCTCTCATACGATCATGTGACCCGGCTTGATCCACACAGTGACGCAAAGGCCCATTTCTCGCATATGTCCCGATGCCTCGATACCACTCTAGCGCCACGGCCTCTACCACACCCACGCCTTCACCGCTGCGCCCACGCCCTCTAGCGCTCATATTTGCTAATTCGATTTAACTGATTAAGAGTCTTATGAATCGCTTATACTATTTCAAAGTGTTTATTAAACAATATTTTATGAAGAATAGGAAGTAAGGTCGTTTTCGCAAAACGCATCCTATAGTCTCAATCTCTATAGTTTTAGCTCCTAAAATTAAAAGTTCTAGAGTATTTCTACAGTCATATCACAATAATCAAAATCATAAAATGATAACATATACTTACTTGACTTGGTGCCGGATACCCGTGGTGCCATACTTCCTTTAGAACATGCATCTATAAATTAAAATTTTAAACAGCTTTGGAACCCAAACCACAGCCGAGTTTTACAACCTGGCTCTGATACCATTAAATGTAACACCCCAAACCCGGCCCATGCGCTATGATCGGATCTGACATGTCACATGAGAAAACGTGTAAAATCCTTTTAATTCGTACTAAAATAGGTATTATTTTGTTATAATCAAGAAAAACAAGTTTGATTTTAAATATTTGATAAAATACAACTAATCTCGAAGGTTGATTGATAAATCGATAATTTGAACTAAAGATCTTATAAACTATGACTTTTGAAAATATTATTGATAATTTGAAAGGAAATTTCCAACTTAAAATATTTGTAAAAGTTTGTTATGAAATCCATTTGTTAATCTATTTTGGGAAAATCTTTATTTAAATTTTTAGAAAAATCCCCATTTAAAACAATTCAAGCAATATAATAAGTACATCAAAACATAAAGCAAAATAAAAATATTCCAGAGGCCTTATTACAACATAAAAACCCAAAATAGTAAAAGTACTAAAGTGAATGGAAATAGAAATCTAAAGTTCAATAAAAACCATTTCTGAAGTATGGCCTCCACCGAGTCATCCATGGCCCAAGTCCACTTCACTGAGCATTACCTGCAAGGGTTAAAGAAACGGGGTGAGTTACTAGAACTCAGTGTATAATCCCCTTACCGTTGTCCACTGGGCCTGAACCCATTTAGCATCAACTTGGGCCTAAGCCCATAATAACATCTTGGGCCTGAGCCCATATAACAAAACAGTATATATATATAAATGCAAAGTATGCAACCCAACCCATCCATCCAATCTCTCCCCCGACCAACCAATCTCTCCTGTGGGGATCAAGTCAACCCACCCCGCCATCTTCTCAATTTGCGCAAGTTTGCCATTTATAATATTTTTGTGGCTAAGCCACCAGAGTATCATATACGGTAATATAATCGGCACACAGCCTTAATCATGATGGCACAAAGCCATATTTAAATTGGCACATAGCCATTATCAGAATTTGTGGCAATGCCACCGGTCTACACTTCTCTTCATTCAAGTTTCCCATCCCATGCAATATATAAAGATGCAATATGCATAGTAACATATAATATCCACATATAAATACAACCATTAATCTATAGAATATTTTTAATGAGTCAGCCCATTATAGCATTTTGTAATAATTCGGCCCACTAAGGCATTTTAACAATTCGGCCCATAGGGGCATTTCGGTAATTCAGCCCATAGGGGCATTTCGGTAAATCGGTCTATAGGAACATTTCGGTAAATCGGTCCATAGGGACATTTCGGTAAATCGGTCCATAGGGACATTTTCGTAATTCTAACAACTTTAATGCCGATTTTGTCAAATCTATAAAAATAATGTACTTTATGCCAATTTCTCGCTTAATGCCAATTTTACGATCTTTAGTCGATAATAATAACAATCAACTATCAAATATGTTACCAATCATAATCTCATGTATTACGGTGTGAGATTACACACCTGATTACGGTAAGTATTAAACCATCTTGATCGTCGGCACCTAAGACATCATAACACTCGGTTAATCTAACGAACGAGTTTTTATTAATCCAAAACTAAACCGAGCGATCTATTGAAACGCTTACCCTCGGTATCATTAACAACCATGATCTGTCTATTCTCACCGGATGATGGTCCACAACCCGGTGGAAAATCTCGAACCGCCGATACCGCTCTACGCTTGAATTTAGGAGTAGGAATCGCAAATCCACTCCTTTTGAGTTCTCAGGTCGCTTTTCCTTTCAACTCGGTTCCACTTGCCTCCATTGAAAAGATCTTGGTTAGAAAAACTACTACTATGAAAGAAAGTAGTCGTTTAGGGATAAGAGTCGACTTACCTCTATTTCTGAAAGATCAGCGATTGAATAAGAACGAATGATAAATCCCTATAATAGCCGTTTAGTCAAAACTTTGGTCCGATTTGCATCATAGCCAAGTAGAGATATAACGAAAAATCCAAAAATGAACCCCTTACCTAAATGATGATAGATCCGACTTTGATCGCTTGACTTAAAACTAAAGAGGAATCGGCAAGAATGTGCTTTCCGGCCACTCACTAGAACACTACGAAAGAAAAGATGATCACGTTTAGTGAGAGTAGAAGAAATGATGTTTTCGGTTAAGAAAACCATCCCATGACAAAGGCACATATTCGGCATGAAGAAAAGAATTCAAAAAGAAGAGTATTACTTACCGATTCGATCAAGAAGTGAGTGCCAACATGAACGAGAAAGAAATAATGGAGAAGAGATGAAAGATTCAAAAGTTCGGCTATGGAGGGAAATGAGCAAGAATATTCGGCCTCAAGGAACTATTGTTTTTAAGAGAAAGAGAGAGAGTTGAGGAAATAATCAAAAGAAAAGAGAAGATGGGCAAGAGTGCTAAACTTGTTTCGACATTCAAAGGGAAAAATGAGTAGAAATAATTTGGACACAAAGGCTAAATGGTTTCGGCAAAACAAAGAAAAAGATACTCACTAGTGGCTTTGGTGTTTCGGCAATGAGAAAAGAATTTGGAGAAAAAGAACACAAAAGTGCTAAAAGAAAGTAGGCCTTACAAGCACTAAATTTGCCAAAAGGCAAATGCAAAATTCGGCTATCCCAAAACCCCTCCCAAACCGTGTATACCTTACCAATAGTATCAAAAATTGACCACAAACACTTTCCAAAACACCACCCACATATTAAGCCAACATGTTCCCTTCTCTTGCCATTTTCTTTTGGTTCTTTCCTTCACTTCTCCTTGTTTACCTCCATACCATATTTCTTTAGCCACCTTCCATAATTAAAAAGTCTCCCCTTACCATAATTACCATCATGGCCGACACTTAGGGAAGGAATACAAAAATTAAATCCCAAAATTTGCACTAGGTGGGATTCGAACTCCACCCCTCAAGCTCATACATGCAACGCCACACCACTCCTCTTCTAGCTTTACTTCTGCTAGCAAAATGCACACTTATTTCCATAAGCCTTGATGCCACTTATCTTCTCTCCTTAAAGTGCTTAAACACAAAAATTTTACTAAGGCCCAACTCAACCCCGAGCCTTCTTAGGACCCCTAATCATACACAATTACTATTTTTAACTAGCCTAACGCAAGAAATAATGCAGCACCTAAAATTCTGAATTTCAGGATGTTACAGTCGGGAGATATCACACTATCGCAGATTAATTATGGCATGTATAGCTAGACTCACATACACTATGGTAGTCCTAGAATCAACTTAACCATAGCTCTAATACCAATCAAATGTAACACCCCTAACCCGTATCCGACGTCGGATTAGGGTTACAAGGCATTACCGGACATAGCATTGATCATGACAGATATTTACTACATTTTTTTAATACATATAATTCACTTTACCAACTAAAACTCAATCATGCTATACTACTTAAAGTATATAAACAAGTTATGCTTTTAAAATTTAAACATATCAATAATAATAAATTTTCGTATTCGATCACAAATAGGCAAATAATATTGCAACCAACTCACATGCCTATCAAAATGAACCATTTACTAAGGCCCAATTTACTATCACATTTCAATATCACAATACCAATTACTCACCTCAATTCACTTACCATACACAATAAGTAATAAATTCAACAATTATTTATTAAGTTCAGATTATAGAAATACAAACCGTAAGTTCTGAATCACTCATCGTCGACTTTCTCTTTTCCTTTCTTAGCCAAGGTCTCTGGCTCAACGTTAGCTACGGGAATCGAAACAATTAAAATTTGTCAATACATTACAATTTCATATTGAATATTCAATTTATACTCAACTTTTGCCTAAATTCCAATTTAATCCCTAATCAAGACTAATTTTATTTTCTTTAAAACTAATTCCATATTTTCATTCCATTCCCACTTTAAACTAATTTCAGTTCTCAAATTTCACCATAAAACCCCAATTTCAAAAATTTCACAATTTAGTCCCTATTACTTCAACTTATAATTTATTCTACAATTCAATCCTTTTCTCAATTCTAACTTGAAATTCTATCAATTTAACCCCTAATACTTCAATTTACTCAACATGAACAACTTATAAAAATTCACTAACTTCTAAAATTTCAACATAAATCAAGTAGTATTTTGTTTTAGGATTCTAAAAACATCAAAATTACAAGAAAATGGACTAAATTGACTTACCAATTTGAGTTTGAACCTTAAAATCCCTAATTCCCCTTCTTTTTTTCTCCTTTCTTTTTCTTTCTATTCTTTCTCTATTTTGTTTCTTTCTTTTGGTACTTTTTATTTTATTTCTTTTATGTTTTAGTTATATTATATAATTATATTATATTATAATATATATTACTTAAATAATAAGAATACATGTATTATTATTTTATACATATGATTATTATTTTTACACATGTATTTCACCATCACCATACACTTGTCACTTATGGCTTAATTACTAATTTAGTCCCTTCACTTTTCCTTTAATTTATAATTCACTTTCACACTTTATTCAATTTAATCCTTATACCTAATTACCCTTAATTCAAATTAATTCACCTAACCAAAACCAAATTAACCACACAACTAACTTCATAAATATTTTTAATAAATATTTACGAATCCGTTTTACGAAAATGGAGACCCGAAAATACACTTTCCGATACCCGTGACTATCGGGTCATTACAAAAATAGTATAGGTGTAGTTTCTACACAGCCTAGGACACGATCGTGTTACCTAAGTCAGTGAGTTACACGGGCAGAGACACGGTCGTGTGTCTCAACTCAGTGAGTTACACGAGCGGAGACACAGGCTGGGACACTGCCGTGTGTCCCAACTTCGAGAGTCACACGATCTAGGGTATTTCACACGGCCTGGCCACACAGCTGTATGTCCCTTATTTTTAGGTATTTTCAAAAATGGCCCTAAACTTTTAGAATTGTTCCAAATTAGTCCCTGCCTATTTTTAGACTATTTTATGGTCCCGTAGACTCGAAATAGGGACTGTAAGAGTAACTTTTACTCTAAATTGGAATGAACTAGCGAACTTCAATTAAGTGAAGTAGGTCGTTGTAACAGTCCGTTTTCAGTGAAATCAGAACAGTGGTTTTGGGACCAAAAAATTTGAAGTCAAAAAAATTGTTATTATTATTATTTTATGGTCTACAGTATGATAGAAATACCGTATAAAAATTTAATTAAGAAATTTTTACCATTTACATACTTAATTCGATAAAAATGGACTAAATTGCATAAAGTGCAAAAGTTGAGTTCTAATAGCTAAATGTATTAAATAGCTATAGAATTTTAAATTGGAGGTCCTTATATAGTAATTAGCCATTAAAGTTGTTAGTGGATAAGTATGATTAGGGTGTTACAGAGCGGCCAGGGTAGGAACTGGCTCGAAACTTTATCATGCTATTACTTAGGGACCATCAATGGAAGTCATAGGTCTTGTTCAAGGACTTTCTCCCACTCAATATTTTAAAAACAAGCAAGGTTTTTTATCCCAAATTTTAAGAATGATCATACAATAGTCCTAGTGACATTTTCACTTAATCTAAATGACATGCTTCCAATATATACATTGCATGCTATGGCAATTTTATAATATTCACATTCATTTGCAAGAATTAATCATAAAAACAAACAATTTTGATTCTCTACAGTTTTTCTTTTAAAGGAAAAACCGAAGAAGTAAATGTGAACCGTGCACCAAGTAGGGTCCCAAGAAAGAGAGGTGAGTCAAATTTGACCGCTTTAAAACCAAGCCTTTCCTAGCTAGAGTCAATCCTACACATGCACCTTCTCATTACCACATTTTTCTCGCAGTTATCGAATAACCTAAAGAAGTGAATAAAATAATACAACACTTGTATTTTCTCATTATCACACTTCTTATTTTTAATCGATCAACTGTGGATCATCTCATATATATATCACAATTATAACATTACACAATATAAATATTATAAACAATTATAAAATAGATATATAATGGGATAGACAATTAAAATAAAATTGCCAGCCAAGGTTTTCATGGATCTATTTCTAGAAATTAAATGAAAAATAGAATTACATAATTTTTCACCATAAGGCATTTGTAATGCCCCAAATTTTGGGGCTAGAAGTTTAGGGTTTTGTGGTTAGGGTCAGTGAGTTGGTAATGCTATTGTGTTTGGTGGTGCATTTAAGTGTCAGAATGGGTCTGCTGGTCTGGTGGTCAAGTGAGTGTTAGTAAACCTTGAGGTTCTAGGTTCGAATCCTTGTGTGGACGTTTTGGAAGATACTTTCGTTTTTATTATTCTATTTTGTTTTTTTTTTAATTTAAAGGTATATAATTTTTTATTTTATTTTATTTTTATTATTTTTTCTTTATCCTTTCTTTCTCCTGGAAACGTCCTATTGTTATTTTCTCTGGCTCTTTTCTTTTCTTTTCTTTTTGGAAACGTGGGCGTGGGGCTTCCAAAGGGCTATTGATTTCCTGGTCGTCGGGGTGAGTTTTGGGCGTGTCATGGGTCGCAAATTAGGTGTGGGTTTCATATCTTCTTCCATTTTATTTGTGAAATTTATTTCGACCTTGTGAAAAGTTGACAACGTGTGTGTGAGTGTTCATAACTTATTAATTTCATTGTTATATCACCGTGTAATGCGTAGAATTAGCATGATTTGGCGTGTTTTCGAACTATCGAAGGCTGGAGAGTGCTTCGCGGCTGAAAGCACGTTTTCGGGGCTATTTTTAGGGTGGTTTCGTGGCAACTGGGGTTTCCACACGGGCGTATGCCATTTCACACGGCCGTGTGCTTTTGGGAATTAGGGTTTTTGGGCTGATTTGGGTGCCACACGGCCTGGACACACGGTCGTGTGGCCAATTTGGGGATTTTATCGCTTCTCACACGGCCATGCCTCTCAGACACACGTGGGTGTGAGTTTGGGGATTTGGGTTTGAATGATTTGATGTCACACGGCCTGGCCATATGACCGTATGGCTAATTTAAGGATTAGGGATCCCACATGGGCATGTGTGTTTTAGACACACGACCATGTCTAGTGGGCACACGGGCGTGTGAGACCCTCACACGTCCGTGTCAGCCCTGTACTCGAATTTAGTGCAAATGGATAGAGAGTTACACGGCCTGTTCCCACGGTCATGTCCCTAGTCCACACGGGCGTGTGCTTCAGTCACACGGTCGTGTTGCTCTCTTCACATGGGCATGTGCCTCTATCACACGGCCGTGTGCCCCTCCTCACACGAGCTTTTGATCTCTCACATGGCCTAGGCATTACCACACGGCCAGAGCACATGACCAAGTGGTTTTAAGACACTTATACTGGTTCTGTGTGCATTTCTGATCTGAATATGTGTTTGTGTGTGCTCCGACCCTTAGCTAAGTTTAGTGAGGGTGTTCAAGACTCGATATCTGTGATGATTGTGTGTGACGTATGATTTTGAATCTGGTCTGTAGAGTGTGCTACATAACTGTTCTGACTGACTGTCTGTTAATGTGTCTCTGTTCTGTGAGCTTGAATGCATTCATGCATTTGCATAAAGTATTTTGGGTTGGGTTGTGAAGAGAAGGAAGACTGTATCTGTTCTGATCTGGCAGTCTAACTACAAATTTATGCATACAGTGATCTATCGCACTATACCGTTCATGCATCAGCTTTGCTGCGCACTATTATCTGATCTAGCAGTTTTCACTACAGCATGTTTGTACAGCGGATTACCGCAGCAGCATCAGATCAGACGTCGTCGTCGGCTACTGCTGCGTACCATTATCCGATCGCGCTTTAGTCGCAACTCGTCTGTCTGAATGGACTACCGCATTGCACAGTACATCATATACGCTAGCCCTACTGCGTATTATTATCTGAGTGGCTTAGTCAACAATTGTGGTGTGCAGGGTTAGATGGGCCTTTCGAGGTCCCGATTGGTGTGTTTGGTTGGATGAGCTTGATAGCTCTTTTGGGGTGTGATCGGGGGATGGAGAGGTGTGTTGGGTGGATGGGTGGGTTTTTATCTGACTGCATTTCATCTGCATCTGTCTGTGGGTTCTGACTGTAAGATTTGTTAACCATATTCTGTTGTCTGAACGGCACTTGTGCTCAGTTTTTATGTGAATTTGGTGTGCTCTGGTTGATACGTTTGGTTGGGACGTTAGTTCCAAGTTTACTGTCTGTCTCTTGTTTTGCTTCAAACTCACACTGAGCTCGAGTAGCTCACCCCCTCTTAGTGTTCCTTTTCAGGTATCTTCTTTTGAATTCTGACGCTAGACTCAGTGTGCGGAGGTCTCAGACAGTCTTGGATAAAATTTAGTAAACCTTATATTTTCAGTTTCTATTTTGTCATTCAGATTTTGAATTGTAAGGTTTTATAAAGCTGTGGTACAAATTTTGAGTTAAGTTTTAATCGTTTTTATTTAGCTTACATATACATATACTATCTTAACTGAAATTTTAATAACTGGTTTTAAACGATTAAGTATTACGATTCGACATGAAAATTATTTTGTAAAAATTTACCTACGATCACTTCGGTGATCAATATAACATCCGGGATTCGGTCTAAACTTCTAGGCCGGGTTTAAGGTGTTACATCATTCCTTAGGTCTTCAACCGCCATCGCATGTTTTCCTCGTCATGGACTCCTTTTGAAAAAATTACATTTAATTCTTACATCCGTTTTTGGCTTACAAGAATTCTATGAATTTTAAAAAATATAGACCTACGTGGAGATGATAGTCCACGGTCTATTTTCTAAGAACCACAACATTGGTCAAAAATAATTATATAAGAAATATATAATATTGCATCCATTCTCATATATAACTCAAAACATGCGTAAAATCTAAAAAATAACACTTTTTATGTAATCAAACCATTCAAGAAGAAGAGAAGTTATTTTGATTATCTGTTTATACTTATAGATAGAACACAACCTAGCTCGGGATACCAATTGTTGGAAAAAAACAGGTTTGGAAAACGCAATAGAAAATAAATTTAGGGAAAAACCAGAGTTTTAATAATTTTTTCCAAAACAAGATCTTGGTTGTGATATCTAAAGTAATGAACACTTCATCAAAATTGTACATTTCGATTCATCTAGGATGAGTGCTTCACTAAGTAGTCTTCTCCGCTATCCTCAAGCTTACGTCTGCCTGAGTGTGGGCTTGCTTCAAATCATAAATTTTTTCACAAAAAATTACAAGTGGGGTAATTTTGCAATTTCTCTAAACTTTTGGGTCAAGTGATAAATTAAAAAAATATCTCTAGAATTTTTTTGGAATAATCTCTTTAGAGAATTCTCTCTACAACTTTCTCTTAAATTCAAGTATGTGTAAATAATGACCCAAAGCTCTCTTTATATAAGGAGAGTTTACAGAGTTCAATTATGATTAAACTTAATCACTTTAATATTAAATTAATATAATATTTATCAAGATAAATATTAGATTAAATTTAATATTAAATCTTATTAAAATAATAGAATGTTTATCTAAGATATAAACATTAAATTAAATTTAATATTAAGATAATCACTTTAATATTAAATTAATAAAATACTATTAAGATAAGTATTAAATTAAATTTAATATTAAACTATTAAAATAATATTATTTTTGAAATAATTAATGTGAAATCAAAATCTCTAGTAGAGTCCCAGTAGGAGTATAACTCTTCCACTGTTCAACCACCGACAACCAACCGCCGCCGGACACCGGGACACCGCTGTCACAGCAACCGGCACCGTCCGTATCCAGTGATGTATGTGCAACACCCTTACGACACTTCGAGCCGGTTCGGCTGCTGCCAGTTTGATCTGGGTCAATGACAATCCGACCAATCCAGTCTAGCCACTAGTTGGACCGTCGGCCCGATTTCACATATCGGGCCCGGTTCAACCAATTTTTTGGTCTTGGTCTCGGTTTTGGGCTCTCGGACCCAATTTACGATCTCAGGTCCAATTTTCAAGTTTAATTGCCCATTGGGCCAATTGTTTGACTTGAAAGTTAACTTCCAAAAATATCATATTAATTTTAATTGATTTGATTAATTTAATTTTACTTGATCAAAATTAAATTTTCCAAAAATCACTTAGATTTTCCAAATTAATTTTTCAAGAAAATTCTTTAATCAAATTCTCTAATTGAACAATTCTCACGACCACCTAATTTAATTCCACATCGAATAAACTGACTCAATTAAATTATTCCCTAAGTTCTAGAATTTTCTTCTGATTCAAATGTAGTTCAATCGAGCTTTTGTTGAGCTAGCGAAGGGACCAATCGAACAAATACAATTAGGCTCTAGTGATTGCAATTATGTCCAGAAGCATCGTTCCGATAATTCGCAATTACTTAATCATGGAGTCAGTCCACAAAAAGTACCATGATTGAAAACTCCTTATTGTATACTCTTTATGAAAGCAATTCATCCAACTGCTTTGTCCAATGACCTTGTCATGTGTGTGTTACCCTCATATGATTTCCTTGATTCCTTTGAGTTAAATACGTTCACTCAATACAATATTATTTTATCTTATTGTCACCATTGTGTCTTCTTAATGATTAATATGATCAATGCCAACAAATGACTGTGATAAATTGCTCGTTTGAGAACGAACAACCCGTGGTCACGTTCCAAATTTATCAATCCACACAATGCCAATGAGAGGATATCATTAACTCTTTAATTGAGCTATGAATTCCACTATTGCTAGTAAAGCCACGCCATACACAAGTCATGTACCCAACATATTGGCTATGGGCTCGATCATCTTTAGAGCATAAGCCTCCACTTATATCAAAGCACATGAGTTCCATACGCATGGTCAGTGACTAACTCAGGATTTAGGTAAATAACACCATGAACGTCACAAATGAATTAATCACAAACGGATTCATAATTAATTCATCTTGGGTCCAGTCCAATGTATCATTCTACCCATGAATACATCTATGTCTCTACTCATGGAGTCAACTGCTTTGATAGCCAAGACTAGCCATCTCCCTAATTGGAATTGTAGACAACATAATAATACTTTTTAGTATTTGAATCAAAACTTTGATTCTTTTACAGGATTACAAACTCATTTAGATTATCTACTGAAGTAAGCTGTCTTTCTTACAATGTAAACGTTCTTTACAGTGTCGCTTATCTTCAATTTGAACTTTAGACAATCAACGAACTAATATTTGCTTGTCACAATTTTGCTATGCATGCAAAATATAAAAGACATAAATACAAAAGATATAATATTGAAATGTGAAATTAACTTTATTTATTTATCTATCGTTCAAATAAATAGAAAATAGTTACATGTTTACTAAAATATGGGCACATTTCCCAACATTAAGTAGAGGTTAAACCTTGATATTAAGTTTCTCCAAAAACTCAAACATCTGCGAGTCCTCATCAGTAGCTGACTCTACTTTAGGTTCTTCAAGTGGCATCTTTTCATTGAAGACATTATTATTCTCAATCGCCGGAACTTCTTCAACTATCACCACGCGATCACAATCTTCATCGAAATATCGGTCCGGACCGGTAGAGGAGGCTTCTTCCAAAGTTGTCACTCCAGGCAACAGATTACTAAAACGCAAAACCCCTACAAATAAACAAAAAACCTCATTCAAATTTTATAATATGAAGTGTTATTACTTACAAAGATTGAGACTAAAAATAATAGTAAAAAAAAAGACACTGAATTAAAAAAAAAAGGGGCTAGGGTTTAGGAGAATTCGTACTGGAACGGAGGTGGCGAGTGGTGGAGACAGAAAACTGTAGAGTGGGGAGACGGGGAGCTGAGGCGGAGAAGCAGATGGGTGGAAGAGTGGAAATGCAATGGGTGAGGCTGGTAGTGAGTTTTGAGTGAAGAGGTAAATGATCGTCTCTAGGGTTTTTTTTTCCTTTTGGCTTAATTAAAAAATTACCCTCTAAAATATACCCATTTTCATAGGGCAACACTTTTGTATAGTTGGGAAAGGTATACAAAATTCGACATAGTGTTGGATGAAGTTGACTCTTATTTAAGTGTTACCTTAGTCATACATATACTGACCCTTATACAAAGAGTTTTCTAAAGCATATGTTGGCAAGTCTATCCCAACACTTAGGAAAGTGTCAGCATAGTATTGGATAAAACCAAATTTTATTTAAGCGTTGCCTTAGGCATGCCTATCACAACCCTAAGACAAAGAGTTGGCAAAAGCGTATGTCGACAAGTCTATCCCAACACTTAGGAAAGTATTGGCCCAAAAGTATCGTCTTAGGACTATTTTATTGTAGTGCCATGTACCAATTTTGATAAATTGTAAAGTTTTTTGGAGTTGTCATTGTTGATTAATTGATGAACTAGGCTTGTAATTGATAGATTTTAAGCTTAGGTTGTAAAAAGGACTAGATTGTAAAGTTAATTTAGCTTATTTTTAACTTTATTATATTAGGGACCAAATTGAATAAATGTAAAAATTGTCATGAAATTGTGTTATAATTATAAAGTATAAGGTCCCTAATGAGAATATGTCAAATTAGATTTTGATCCAAAGCTAGGAATTGAAAATTATGCTTATCTCGAGTTTAGGGACTAAATTGAATAAAATGTAAAATATGTGGAAAAATCAAAAATTGATTTTTTGGATCTTGCATCTCATAATATTGTGTAATAAGATTTGTATTGATTTTGTTAAACAAAATATTTATATAGATAAAGAATTTGATCAAAGTGGAGTTAATATAGGAAAAGCTAAAATTACGGATTAGTCCCTAAAGGATCCACTCGTTTTGTATTTTGAAAAGGTAAGTTCATATGGAACTTACTACTGATCTTTTTGTTATATGCGTGTTTGTGTTTTGTTTCATTACTATTATGTTTGAACTTGACTTTGGATGTTAATTAAATTGGCATATATGACTAGATAATGAATTGGACTTGAATGGAATTGAAATGAATTGAGAATTGTTGATTTATATGAATTGGTACAGGGTATGAATGTGAATAATTGCAGGATGTGAAAATGCAAAGTAAGCGATTACAGGGTATGATATGTAAATGTGGATCATCACAGGCTATAAACATGTGAAAATGATTGGTTATAGGGATGATAATGAAAATATGTATAATTGATGCCCATGTGGTAAAAGGTTAGGATACGATTGGCATGTCAATAGGGTTTTATGTGCGCTTGTATGATATATGTTATTATACGAAGATTATTACAGGTTATATCGAGATCCAGCATTTGTTACGAATTATCGAGTAATATAAGTCTCTACGGAGACCTTGGTGTGGTGGAGGGATGTATTTGCATATGAATATGCATTTGATGCTTACGGGCTTTGCACCTTGACGCCTTGGTGTGGTATAGTTTAAGCTCTTACGAGCTACCTGGTACGGTGTAGTTAACACGTGTATTTCAGTCCATTTTACTAGGGCTCTATTGGGTGAAACATTATAATTGAAATTGGAAACATGAAAATGTAATGAAACGGATTCGATGAATCAATTTGATATGTCATTGAAATGAATAATGTGTATTTGTGTGAACTTATAGATTGATAATAGAATGTTTCATCAAAATGAAATAGGTGAAATTGGTATAATCTTATAGATTGATGATAGAATATGACATTAATGTGAGTTATGCGGAAGTGGTATAATTGGTTATGTTTGAGTTTTACTTTTGATGTTTAATGTGTATGAACACTTATGCTCACCTTGCTATTTTAAGTGCCATGTTCTAGCCCAAACTATGGTAGCTAACATGCTTAGGTATGATCAAGGTAAGCATAATATTTTCCATTTGAACTTACTAAGCATTTGTATGCTTACTCTAATTGTTTCTCCTACTTGTAGATTATCGACTTGCGAAACTCTCAAAGCCTGATCTTTGCAAACATCATACTATTGTTGAATAGGTAGAGTCATGTTCAATTTGATTTCAAGTATTGTGGCATATATATAAGGGCACCTTGTCTTGGAAATGGTCATTTTTTAGTGGATAGTTATGTGGTAATTGTGGCTATGGTTAAACTTGTATGTTAAGCTTGTCATATGACTTATTTGAGGCATGATCTTGGTCTTGTTTAACGTTAGTATGTGTAATGATCTTAAACTCACATCTTCTCATAAAAAAATAGTGAACTTATATTCAAATGAATGCCTTGAACTCTCAAAAAATATAATACCAGATTTATTTTCTTTCTTTTTCTTTATCTTTTCTCTCTTCTTCTTTCTTTTTCTTCTCTTCATTCTTCTATGATGAAACCTAGTCGTCTCTACTCCTATTGCTGCCACCTTTACGCCATCTAATAGCCTTACTTCTCACTATAAAATGAAGCTCGTCATTCCCCTCTCTTTTTCTCAATTCAAATTTCCCAAAAAATAACAAAAAGTCCAAACTATAACACCCTATACCTTGTAACACCCCTATCCAGTCTCCGTCGCCAAATTAAGGTTACGGAGCATTACCAAACAATCGGAACAACATTATCATAACATTTAATAAATTAATCTCAATCAAAAACCAATCAAACATATGCATTTGGTCCCTAAATCGAGCCTTCGAGGCCCTAAAAAATAGGTTAGAAACAGTTTGGGACTAATTTGAAACAAAACAGAAGATTTGGGAAAATGTGGGAAAAAATGAAAAACAGGGGTCACACGGCTGTGTGGCCAGGCCGTGTAACAATCGAACAAGGAGACGCACGACTGTGTCCCAGCCCGTGTTTTCACTCGTGTAACTCACTGTGTAGGGTCACACGGCCATGTCGCAGGCCGTATGTCAGGCCATGTAACTCTCTGAGTTGCCACACACGACCGTGTCGCAGGCCGTGTGCTAGGCCGTGTAACTCATTAACTTAATACACTATGAATTTACAAATAACACACGGCCATGTAGCCAGGTCGTGTGATAGCCCGTGTCCCAGGCCGTGTGATCCATAATTTGACCCTAAATTCAAGCCATTTTAAGACCAAAACACACCTAACCAACTATCCCATTTGTGCATACATTCAAGAGATTTAAACATCATTCAAATACACTTAAACGTACCATTTTAAACATCCTAATTCATCTAACCAATATGCCATTCAAAGGCACCACATTTATACCAAAACATCATTAACCAAAACAAGTCAATATGACCATACTTAAAGCATTAAAACCTAGTTCATTTACCTACCAAATGATATAAGAAATGACCACTTTCGTGCCATCACAAACATACCAAAAGAGTCTTATATACAAGGACTTAAAAGTGGCCAAAATGACCTAACTTTACAAGGCATTAGAAGTCCATCAAACCAAACATAAACTTCAAAAGCATGTACATACCAAATCAACCATTAACACATTCATGAAATACCATTACAAAAGATCCTATACATGCCATTTATAACATTGGCCGAAATAACTCAAAAACTACCGAAATGGTTGCTGGATAGTGTGATAGATCTCCGTCAAGCTTCCAACCTGTCGAGCTTCCGATAATCTATGAAATAAAGGAAAATAACTACGTAAGCAACTAGTGCTTAGTAAGCTTGTATAAACTGAAACATAACTTACCATTTCTTATGCTCAAATTATAAAATAAGCATAACAACATTACCAAGACCATAAGCTTAGTAAAACCCTATACAAGCACCATCAAACTCACAAGTTAGTAAATTCATACATGATACATATAAGTTCAACCATATCATGAGTGGATTTTCATGTACACATTATTTATCACGTTAATCCTTTTCATAAGATCATGAATCTATATCCAGTTGTATATATACCATGCCATTTCCTTTACTTACCCGTTGAACTATCTAGAATTGCATTGGATACTCGGGAATGCTCACACATAGTTTGCCTTTCCATATAACTGTAGCATTTCCTTTTCAATAGTGCTCACACGAGCTGTGAAATGGGCCTGCTCACACGAGCTGTGGGTCAAAATGTTAGCTACACGATGCTGCTCACACGAGCTGTAGAGAATTCACAATAAATGCAAGACCTCAGCCATTGGTAGGACATTTAAGACCAGCACCCGAAATATGAAATTCCTAATGACATGTCATTCGTATCCTAAGAATTCTTAAGGTTCAAACAGGACTATTATCCGTCAATTCCTCAAAGCATCGACATACATGCATTTTCAAATCAATTTATAACAAACACAATATAATCGATAATCAATCAAACTATCATTAATAAAATTATAATTTATATGAACTTACCTCGACAACTATAGTCGTAGAATTAGAGTTGAGAACTAATTCAAAGCTTTCGCCTTTCCTCGATTTAAAACCGGTTGTTGTTTATTTTGATCTAAATAGATAATTTCATTAAATTAATTACTTCAAGTAACTTCAAGTATATAAATCAATCAATAATTCATATTAATTAAAATTACAAAATTACCTCTAATGTTTTAACTTTTCACAATTTAGTCATTAAGCTCGTAACTTGAATTTTAACCATTTTAACCTAAATTCATGTTAACCAGTTCTACAAGGGACATTGGAACAACCAATAATTACCAAAATTTCACAATAAAACCCATGGATTTACACTTTCAACAATTTAATCCCTAATCCAAAATTCATCAAAAACCACTTAACAAAACACGTTTATTTAACAACTAAGATTGATAATCTATCAATTAACATCAAAACACATTCATTTCATTCATGTTAAGTCCTTCAAATTTTAACAATTTTTCAAATTAACCCTTGGGCTAAGTAGTTTAAGCTATAACGAGTTCAAAAACACAAAAATCATGAAAAATGGGTTGAAAAATACATACCATGCACTAGAACAAAGCTTAGCCGAACCAAGCATTCAACAATGGAGTTTCTTTCCTTTTTACAATCGATGATATATGAAATAAAAAGATGATAACATGCTTTAGTTTCTTTTCTTTTAATTTAATTACTAAATTACCATTTTAACCTTGGTTATTAACTTACAAAACAACTAAATCATGTTCATATTTATCCACCATCAACATATATGGTATAATTAACATCTAAGTCCATTAAATCATCTTTACATAGCCATTTAGCCCGTTTAACTAATTGAAACCCATCTTTACAACTTTTACGATTTAGTCCTTTTTACCTAATTAACTATTTAAACTTCAAAATTTCTTAACAAAACTTTAATACAACCCTAATATAATCCCATAGAATTTAAATAAATAAAATAATAACTCACTCGTTAGAATTGTGGTTTCAAAACCAGTGTTTCCGACACCACTGAAATTGGGCTGTTACATACCCAGCCTAGATGTTATGGCCAAATCTAGAGAGTTACAATAACCATTTTCGAAAAGTTCAACTTAATTTACTTGAAAATTTTAACAATCTAAACCCTTTAAACAGTTAAACCAAAACATGACTATCCAAATTAAAAACAACAACCCGAAAAGTATGCAATAGTATCAGTGCAAATAAAACAGTAAAATAACCAAACAGAGATGACTGAGCTCCCACTACGCTGACTCGCCTAAGTTTGTGGGTTACGTGAAATTCAAACAAACAGACGAATGAGTTTTCAAACTCAGTGTGTAACTTATCTAATCAGTTAAACAAAATAATAGCAGACATGCTTCATGTATTATTATCTAGGCAATTTCACGATTCGGAAACATAATTTAGAAAAAGAGTATGTCAGAGGCAAATACAAGTACATATACAGAGCTTATCAGATATAGATGCATAATCCTACCCCCATCTCCTACACACCATCTCCGCCCATCCCTACACACTATTTAGAGTATTAAGTACCTGTCTAACCCTACACATTGCATAGTGATTGCACGTAACTTTTCAAAATAACTGCAGACTACCTACCAAATTAAAGTGCAATAAATCGCCAAAATCAGATATATATGTGGCTTAACCACCAAAATCGGAAGATTATTAAACTGCCACACTTCCTCCCTTACACAATTCCCAACCCAATGCAGATATAAAGCTATCAGATATCAGAAATGCGTATATCGTGATACAGATTCAGAGCATATTCAGATAATAGCAGATATCACATCAAGTATATATACAGATAATAGATTTTTCATCATCAGGTCATCAGATACCAAGTTATATAACCTAATTCTTATCATACGGACCCTATGGAAGGCCTACAATCGATTTGAAAAACGTTTACAACGTTTAAGGCCTGGGCCATGTGGCTCATCTCAGTGCCTCACACGGTCTGTCACACAGCTAAGTACACGGCTGTGTGACTGAAGGCAAAGAGTTACATGGTCAGACACACGGCCTAACACACGCCCGTGTGACTCAAGTGAGAGAGTTGCATGGTCTAGACGCACGCTTGTGTCATTAGCCCATGTGACTCACAATCAAAACAATTTCTCACACGGCCTAGACACACGTCCGTGTCACATACCCGTGTGACCCAAGTTAGTGTCTTACACGGCTTACCACACGGCCTTACACACGACCATGTGGTGTCGAAAGCCATGATTTTCGGCTTTCGTCATTCACAAAATCTTAGGTTTTTGTTACACACCTGATACGGTTTCAATGCAAAAGCAACGCAGACGATTCTGAAACATAAAAACGACAATCAATTGCCCAATTAATCGATTAAATTAAACCAAAACATTAAATGAACACTGAACCAAAATTACGTTGAAGAAATTCGACGTAAAACCCCAAATCACAAAGATAAACACTTACTGTTGCGTGAAATGACGATATGAGAACTTAAATCGTGGAATAACCTTGATTCATAACTTCTACGCCTAAAGAGAAACCAGCTGAAAACTTAACAAGAAGTTCAAAACGGAACGATAGAAAACCCCGACAAGAAATAAACAAAAATCAAGCAATAACAGAAGAAAACAACAACGAAACTTACGCTATTAGCCTGTCAATCGAATAAAGAACAACCCAATTCCTCGAAAAATCTAGTAGCTAGATTAATAAAGAAATGAAAGGAAAGAACAAAACAAAAAAAGAACAACGATGGTAACGGAAGAAAAGGAAAGAAAAGCTTTGAAACGTAAAAAGAAAAAAAAAATCAAAAAGAGGAATTTTGGAAAAGAAAATCAATTAATAATTCAAAAATAAGATTGATTTCACAAAATAGCAAAACATTTCTTTATCACTTACACAAGACTCAAACACAAAATCAAAGGGTATACAAAAATTTAACCATTAAATCAACAAGCTCATTCTTTTCCAACAGTGAGACTTAAACCCACAACCTCAAACACACAAACATGACAGTTAACTACTGAAGCAGATACTTAATTATTAAAAAATTTTAACAAACGAAAGCTCAAATTTTGGGCCATTACACAAACAAAGTTTCAAAAACAAAAAAATTGATTTGTCGTTGTCCATCGTTAGATCATCGTGTGCATAAAATATTTTACTACCCTCGACCTCCTCTACATCCCCACTACTCGGATCTTTAAGAGGTGAACCTGAATCTCCTAAAGCTGAAGCTTTTGGAGCTGCTTGGCAAGGAAATATTGAAATATGTTTTACTAGAAAGAAATGGGGGAAGATGCACATCTATTATTGAAGCTGCTATTCAATTGCTTAAGAGAACCTATAGGGAAAATAATTTCTCTAGGTAAAATAGCACTGTATCAGTACTATAAGCATGATTTATTCCTTATGTTTTTGTTTTCATCCCGTTTGATGAATAGATCATTCGCAACTCTAACTTTCTATAGGTCGAAAGGTATGCATATTATGTATAATTAGAAACCAAGTTGTGAATTCTATCAAGAAAAAATCAAGTTGTAAACGATTAATCTTTTTCTATCTTTTTTTACTTATTCTTTAGATGATGACAACAGGGGCGAATCTGGGGGGCTGGCAGGGGCCCGACCTCCCCTAAAATGTAAAATTGCTATTTAGGCCTTTGAAATTTTTTAAAAATTTTAAATTAGTAAAGATAAAATTACACTTTAGCCCCCCTAAAATTATTAAAATTTAATTTAATCCTTTAAAAATTATAAAGATATAGACTATAAAAAATTAAAATTTCATCTGACCCCCTACAAAATTGTTCTGTCTTCACCCCTGGATGACAAGTATCTATTCTCTCTACCACCCATGTAATCTTTTTCATTTTTAACTGAAGAAATGAAACAATGCTGCAAATTTGAGTAGCAATAAGAAATTGAGCCCTTTCAATTGCTTTTCCTCTTACCTTCTTAGTTCATCACAAAATTATTCAAGTCTAAATTAGATATGAGAGAAGAACAGTAAAATTTCTGATAAGCCATTAGAGATGAAAATCTGGATTTTCTAATTTAGAATAAAAAGATAAGGAAAAAGGAAAATAAATTTTATTACAATAAAAAAGGTTTATTTAATAATCTTGATATTAAAAAAAAAAAGAAAAGAAAAGGGAAATATTTATGAAAGTCCTTCTTCCTTAATTGTTTAACTTTTTTCCTTTAGTCCACAGTGGAATGTGGCACTCTTTCAGTGGTCCACATGGCAATATGTGTCAAAGTCTAACTCCTTAGATTGGAGTATGAAAAGGTTGGATGGAACAAAAGTACATATAACTTGTCAATACAAATTAAAAAAAAAAATATATATATATATACCACATTAACAATTTTGTTAAAATTTTGGAGTAAATCTTATAATTATCCCATTTGTTTTTAAATGAAAGGATATGATTGAAATGTCGCAAAATCTAATAGAATTATCAGCGGGCTAGGCCTTCATAGTAATTTAAATTGGAAATGGTGTGTAAAAAGAGTTTAGAATGAAATTTGAAGAGTGTTTTACTAAATTAGTTGTATTTTAATTCAATCAAACCAAACATATTAAAGAACATAGAAATAAGCAATCAAATCAAAATTACATGTCCTTGTCTCCAAATTTTAATGGCTTTCATTGAAGAATACAGTTGGAGTAATTTTTTTGTTCGTCACCCACATTTGCTTGTTCATCAAAAGGAATAGTGAAAATAATAAAACAATACAAAGGTAAGGTGCCGTGTCACTTTCCATTAGTATTTTTCGAAAAAGAAATAAAGATTTAACCAAAGCTCATAGTATAATGATAAAAAAATCTTTTGTTGATATGAAAATGATCTCCTAATTAAAGATTAGATTTTTAAGTCAGATGATTGGATAAATTCCTACCCTGCTTTACGAAAAACTTAAAAGTAAAAGTAATTTCAGCAAAAATGGGGCCCAAGTCAAATTTGTTTATTGTTTTAACCCCTCCCACTTGGGCAAGGAACTCAAATTTTTCCATAAAAGAAATCCTCGTTCCATGTAAATGTGACATGTGCTGTGTTTCATTACGACTGTTTGACTTCAAGAGTTGGTGATATTTTTTAGACATGTTAGTGTTAAACACGGCAATGAAATTCTCTTTTTGTCATCAAAATTCACATAAATTAGTCAAAAATCAAGACCTTAAAGTCAAGCAAGCCTTCAATTATGGAAATAAAAAGAGGGGTGAAACTCATTTTTTTCCCTTCATATTCTGCGTTTCCATTTGCATGGATTTTATCATGATTCCTTGTTTCTCTTCTTTTTTCTTTTAACAAGAAAAGAAAGGACAAAGGAAACAAATTAATTGAAAAAAAAAACAAATAAATATTACATTAAATTAAATTGATCAAAAGTACCGTGATTAAAAAATTGGATTTTGTCGAATGAAATTTTTAAAAAAATATAAAAAAATCTTTAGTGATATATTTTATATTGTAAATTCACAAAATCTTGTCTTAAAAAATTTAGTACTTGAACCTGATCTTTTTAATCTTTTTAAATATAAATTGTGTTTATTTAATCTCATAATCATATTTTAATATTTTATTAATTATTCGCATTAAACTCAAAATAACCTTAGTTCGGTTGATATTATTGCTATTGTAACAATGGGAAGATATATGAATAAAAATAGTCATTGTATCATAATATTTGATAAACTTCAATCTACCTAACCACAAACGAAATGATAAATTATTTGTATCTCACTTTTCAATTAACACGCTCTTGGAGTGGGTGTATGAGTAAACTTTTTTTATCCTTTTAATATATACTAAATTTTGATACACCCACTTTGTAAGGCAAATAAATCAATTTAAAAAATATGTTTTTAAAAAAATTATATTAAGACGAATGAAAATTTTGGTTGAAATAGTTAAAATTAAAAGTGTCCCTAAATTTAATTTTCATTATAGTATTATTTTATTAAAAATCATGAAAATATAAAAATATCATCGTATTAATATATGTTACTTTGTATATAAAAGTATATATTAATAATTTTTTAATTAAATTGTTGTTCTATAAACTTGTAAGATTAACTCTAATTAAATTGGTATCACGAGTTATTTACTAAAACACTCTTACTTGGTATTTTCATATAATGTGCAAATAAAACAAGTGAAAAAAACAGTAATTGAAGATGAACAAATTCATAGAAAATAAAGATAGTATTGATAAAGTCGAAAAGTGGGGAGAGGAATAGGTAGGGCAAAAGAAAAGCATAAAAAAACATGGGATTCATGGGAGTGTGAAAATAAAGAAAGAAAGCAGAAGATGGATTTGGAGGCAACGCGTTAGTTTGTAAAGGAATTGGATTCTGTGTAGCTGACATCCACTGGATAAGTTTTCCCAACAAATACGTCAATCCCCACTTTTCTTTTTCTCTTATTTGATTAACCGTTTACTTTGAACCATTCCAAATTTCAACCGTCCTTCTGTCCTGTTTCAAACTCCCATTACACTTACCAAAATATCAACTTCAAAGAAAACTTATAACATAAAGGAAAAAGAAACACAAAATACTATAATCTCATTTTTATCATACATTTCACAACTCCACTTCCTGGAAATATCCACTGCTGTTTTCTTTCCCTAAAGAAATCCCATTGTTTTTATTTAGAGACTCCTTGTACAACTTTTCCTGTTTCTCAAAGAAGGTCCAAGTTGAGTCAGAGAGGATGTTGGAGATGTGCACAAGGCCGTTAGAGATGTGCTTTGGAGGAGGTGGAGGTGGAGGCGATGAGCTCTTATGGCATATGGATTTGAAGCCCTACGTTTCTGGGGACTATTCCATAGCAGTTGTTCAAGCCAATTCCTCTTTGGAAGATCAAGGTCAGGTGTTTACTTCCCCTTCCGCCACTTACGTCGGCGTCTACGACGGCCATGGTGGACCTGAGGCTTCCCGTTTCATCACTCAACATTTGTTCCCTTTTCTTCATAGTAAGTTCTTCTTTCTTGGGTTTCTTTTTCAACCTTGAAGGTACAATCATACAAGTAAACGAACCTTGGCCTTTGATCAATTTATATACAGGAGAAATAGAGATTCATTTTGTTTTTTGCTTTTGGTTGGTTCAATTCTGGTAGAGTTTGCATCAGAGCATGGAGGGGTATCAGCAGAAGTAATAAAGAAAGCCTTTGATGCTACTGAGGAGGAGTTTCTGCACTTAGTGAAACGATCGTGGCCAGCCAGGCCACAAATAGCTTCTGTTGGTTCCTGTTGTCTTGTTGGGGCAATTGCAAACGATGTTTTATATGTGGCTAATCTTGGTGACTCAAGGGCGGTTCTTGGCCGGAGAGTGTCTCCAAATGGACCTAATAATCAAGTGGTGGCCGAACGGTTATCAACCGATCATAATGTCGCCGTTGAAGAGGTGAGGAAGGAGGTTGTGGCGCTCCACCCCGATGATTCTCATATTGTGGTGTATAACCATGGAGTTTGGCGGATAAAGGGCATAATTCAGGTACCAAATTCTCGAATTCCCCTCTGTTTCTCTAGTCAACGGCGTCAGTGTTTTGGTAGTTAATACCGTAAAGTAACAATAGCAATTGCAATGTTGGACTATTATTGATTAGTGTTTGACCCTGCAGCTTGATGAGCATTTGATCTGCTTAATGTTAGCCAGGTGAAATTTTAGGTTCTCTTCAGTAAATTGCAATCCAAATGGCCAGTTCCTTGGCTTCTAATTCTTTAGGTTATGCCTCCAAATACCAATTAAGATTGGGGTGAACACCCTTTCTTAAACAGAAGAAATGAACCTTTTGAGCTAGCATTATTTAGGCATGTTTTGCAGATATGAAGACCTTGATCCTTTGTGAGGTTCCAATGGCCTCTCTTATATTACCAACTGTTTATGCTTTCTTAGCCTATTGTTCATATCTTGTAGTTTTAACTGCTTCTTTGAATATTATGATATGTCAAATGTGAGTATTTCTTTCCAAATAATGTGAGTATTTTGACTATAGTTGTTCCTAGAAAGTAAAAAGATGATTGGGTGAGATTTCATGGTTTAACTAAATTGGTTCATCTAACTATCTAGTTGGTTGGGTTCAAATCCGAGCGGTACAACTCATCCCTCTGTCCCGGATTGCGACCCCCTTTGTGCCCAAAACGGAATATGTTAGTAGATGTAATGAATACAAAAGTGGATAAAGTGATATATGAATCACAACCCGGAATGCATATGATAAGTGGTGGATGAACATTTATATCGAATATGTGTTGCTTGTGACTGCAATGCCTCAACCTTGCTGAGATTTTGGTATACGCCATGTGTCACAAATAAACTGAATACCAAAAAGATTTCAGTTTCGGGACCATTCTCGTAGACTTAAATGAGTCACTTGGTATCTCTTACTTCACTACAACTTTATGATCTGTAAATGTGATTACTTCATTTCTGGAAATTTGCAGCATGTGATTTATAAGAAGGCTTTTGTCTAAAACTTTTACATCTCTTTCAGGTCTCGAGATCCATCGGAGATATGTATCTGAAGAAACCTGAGTTCATTCAGCAGTTCGGTTTACCGATTCCTTTGAAAAGGCCTGTAATGACTGCAGAACCATCTATATTAAGTCGGAAGTTGAAACCTCAGGATCTGTTCTTGATTTTTGCATCTGATGGGCTTTGGGAGCAATTAAGTGATCAAGTAGCTTGTGAGATTGTTCTGAAAAGTCCTAGAGTTGTAAGGCTCCCCATCCTAATAAAATAGTTTCATGTCCTTCTAGTTTTATTACTTCTTACATTATTTGTCACTTTCGATGTTTAATAAATACGGTCTCATATCCATAGGGAATAGCAAGGCGACTGGTACGAGCTGCGGTTCAGGAGGCAGCAAAGAAAAGAGAAATGAGATACGACGATATTAAAAGGATTGAAAAAGGAGTAAGACGCCATTTCCACGATGATATCACCGTTATAGTCATATACTTGGATCATCCGTTGAGTTCTTCAAATGGTAGATTCAAGGAGGACGATTTTATCGACTGCACTAGTGCCCCTGTTGATATCTTCTCGCTCAATGCCGATGAAGCTGATGATTAGTTTCCTTTCCCCCATCATGTGAATGAACAAAAAATATGAATGTGACATAGATTAAATCCTGTTGGACGACCAGTGATGAGAAGAAAATGGGAATTTGAAATAATATGCTCATCCAAGGTTGCTGTACATAGTTGTTTTTGTCACTTACAGAGGTGCCAAATTGAAGCAACTGCTCACTTCCCTGCTTGGTTTTTGTTGGTCATCTTAAATACTTCCCCCCTCCGTAGGAATTTACTATGCATACAATTTTTTCTTTCTTTTTTTCTTTTAAAGAGATTCTCAACAGTTTGTTCTCTTGAAAATAAATATATATATTAGCTAGAATAAGAAGAACCAAGATTTGGCACTTTGTCGGTATGAGGCAACAATACATTACATGTTTATTGCTGATAGATGATGATATTGGTTAGATGGCCAGAAATGAGTTTAACTTTTGGGTGAGGTAGACACGTGACAGTTGATTATTGATTGATGCAGGAAGACTTTAGGGCTCGCTACTACATGACTTCCCTTTTGACCCCATGAATAATACAGCGTAAACAAAAGTAGGTTAAAATTGACTTAAAGTTGGTTTTCTGTTATTAAAATTTATGATTAAATCAATTGATTTATCTAATTTGAATTATATTATATTTAATTTATTTTGAATGTATGATTTAAATATGTAAGATTTTATTTTTAGTTTATTTTAGATGGATTAAGCCGACTAAAATTAACTCGATTCAATTAAATGGATTAAAACTCAGTCATTTGGATAATAAATTGAAAATAATCCATAATTAAAAAAGAGCAAAGGATGATTTTTTTATAATAAAAAAAAGTGTGGAAAATTATAAGTAATTTAGAGCTACTTAAGTTATCTTTTATATAGTTTTTTTTTTTTTTTAACATCATATTGTCCTTTAAAACTTACACTTAAATTTTGACTGAAATATTTTTTAAAAAAATAAGGATATACATGCAAAATAATTCTTTTAAAAAAATTAAATTTATCAATAATTTAATTATATTCTATAATTAATTTTAAAATGATATATTAAAAAAAATTATAATGAATTGAGGAAATGTATATGGGCAAATGTGAGTTGCTGGGTAAGAGTAGTTGAAGATGTAGAAGGAATACATATGTAAGTGGCATTTATTAAACTTCCATCCCTTTCAAGCAGGCGGCTATGGAAAAACGTAATAAATTAATGGCGGAAATTGGTGATGCTGCAGCTACGTTGGACTGAGTGGTAAACTGGGAGATTCAATTCGTTCAACTCCCATACGACTTTAGGACAATGTTATGTTCACGCCATTCAAAGCTAAACAGAATCTTTTACCAGGTCTTCATTTACTTCTTGCCTCTTCCAAACCTGCCTTCCAGATACCTTAAATACGGTCCCACCACTAGCCCAAAATTTTCCAATTTCTCTGCTCACCTCTCTTTTTCTTAAGGAATGGTCTCCAGTTGTTCGTCTTTATAGAAACGGGTAATTTTCTTTTCTAGTTTGAATATCGGGTTTTAAAAGAGGGACGGGTGGGTTTTTCAATAAAATTTTGAGATAATATTTTATTTCGTCCTTTTAACTTTATAAAAAGGGTAAATGATTAGAATATACCAAATTTTTAAAAAATTTACGGAAAATAGCCGAAAAAATAATTATTTATCGGAAAAGGCCATTTCCCCCAAAAACGCGTCCCACGTCAAGATTTTCGAGGATGAATTAGAAAAGCGCGTCCACGAGGGCGCTTTGTGCCACATCATCAAAAACGCGTCCTCTGAGGGCGCTTTGTCGATGTGGCAAAATTGCTCCCTCGTGGACGCGCTTTGCCCCTGCAACGGTCAAATTTTTTTTGACCATTGGGCCTCCAACGGTAAAAAAAAAAAACCTATAAATACTCCCAATCCTTTTATTTTTTTCACACATTAGTCCTTACTCATTTTTCTCTCAACTTTCTCTCAACTTTCTCTTAAATTCCTCTCAAATTTCTCTCAAATTCCTTTAAACTTCCCTCTCAAATTTCACAATAGTCCTTTAATATTTACAAAAAAGCCCTTTTTTAAATTTTTTGAAATATATATTTTTTGATAAATTTAAAAATATTCGATCGTATTAGCAATGGCTGGAGAATTAATTCGTCTCGATGATAAACACATCTCCGTCGATCAAATGCAAATGGTAAGTTTTAATTTTAATTTTTCAATACTATTTAAAAATTTTAAGGTTTATGTAATATTAATTAAATTTTATTTTATAATTTTTTAAACAGTCTGTAGATCGGGTGTTGCAATGCTATATTCGCAATATGTCTAGTCCGCCATCGCCTTTATTGAGAATTACCTGCGGGAAGCGGGTTTTTGGCACGTGGTCACGATAGGCCGGGGGTGCAAGTTGGACCCGAAGTTAATCAGTGCATTGATAGAGAGGTGGAGACCCGAGACGCACACTTTCCATCTTCCATGCGGAGAGTGTATCATCACTCTGGAAGACGTGCAATTGCAATTAGGATTGCCAGTGGATGGGTACGTAGTCACCGGGTCCGCAACTTCTACCGATTGGGCCGCCGTATGTTACGAGCTTTTGGGTGCTATTCCGGATAACATTTACGGTGGTCGGATCAAGATGGGCTGGTTACGAGACACATTCCCGGAGCCGAATAATGATTCGACGGAAATAGAAAGAATACGGTATGCTCGGACATACATTCTTGAGATGATTGGAGGTCGTCGATGTCGGACATCATCACGAAACCTCGTGATAATGAGATGGTCACTTTGAAACTCGTTGATTTTAGAGCAATGCATGAATTGAGTTGGGGGTCCGTCGTGCTAGCAAAATTGTATCGGGAGATGTGCGGGGTGACGCGGCCGAATAAAGCGAAAATCGGAGGTTGCCTATCACTACTGCAATCATGGGCACGGTTTCGATTTACATTTTTACGTCCTCGAGTCGACCACCCATATACATTCTCACTCATAACGAGGTAAATTTAATATTATATTTTACAATTATTACGTAGATTTAAAATATAATTGTATGCTAAAAATTTAAAATATTTAATTAGGTGGAACCATTCGGCGAGTTATGTTGGAATACCTACATCGCTTAAAGATATACGGCTTCTACTATAGCAACGATCGGAAGCACAAGTAAGTATTAAATTTTAATTAAATTTCGTAATAAAATAGTCGTTTCGTATTTAGTATTTCGTATTTAGTATTTAGTATTTAGTATTTAGTATATAACTAATATTTTTATCATGTTAATATAGTTTGAATGGACACCATACGAGGACCCGTCAATTCGGGCAGTAATTTCGGAGGAGTTCTTTCAAAATCCGAGCATTTGGCATGTGAAGGTCCCATTGATCAACTATGCCACCGTGGAGATGCACCAATTAGATCGAGTTCTGCGTCAATTTGGATTCCGACAACCGATTCTCGTGGCACCTGAGGTGCTCGATGATGAGCACAAAGTCGACTTACGGCAGTTGCATACGGATTGGCCAAGATATTGGTCAGCGTATATCGAATTGTGGGAGAACCGGTATGATTATATACCTACTCGGGAACCGATCATCGTTCCTGAGTTAGCGTGCGTGCCAGAATACATGCCATGGTTTCGGATCCATGGCAAGCCGTATTTATTGTTGGAAGAGGAGAGGCGACGGCAACTTCGTGAACAAAGGGAAAGACGGGGCCCTTTAAATCCAAGGAGAAGGGGTGATGAGACGGGACCATCAACAGTGCCGACACAGTCACTGGGCCCATCAACAGCGCCCACACAGTCACCGAACCCAACACTTCAGCCGACGACACCGACATCACAGCCTTTTCAGATTATGCCAAGTGCGTACCCTAGCCCTTATATGTATCATAACCCTTATATGTTTCCTTTTCCCAGTCCCACGACAGGTTGGAATGCATGGCCCGGTTCGAGTCCGTTCTCGACTACTCCGACTGGCCAGTCGATCTTGAGGCCGCCGTCGCATGAGGGATCGCACGAGGCGCCGTCGGGGAGCTCTTCTTTTTACCAGTCTCCTTCGCCTTATGGGATTCAGACACCTCCGCCATGGTTTATGCAAACACCTCCCCAGTTATTATTTTATCAAGGTGGGTCATCCACCCAACACCCACAACTGCACCCTCGCCGGAGAAACTGTATCCCCGCCCGATGTTCCACAACCTCACTGGAAGCTAGAAGAAGGAGGAATCCAAAGCAGAATCACGACCACCCCCATGTGGCACTCGATTCCGACGGCACCAACATTGATTTTGACCGCCATTTTTTTATTTTTTTTTGTAATTTAATTTTTATATCTTTAATGAAATAAAAGTTGTTTATTTTTTTATTGTAATTTAATTTTTATATCTTTAATAAAATAAAAATTGTTTTTTTTTTGTAATTTAATTTTTATATCTTTAATGAAATAAAAGTTGTTTATTTTTTATTGTAATTTAATTTTTATATCTTTAATAAAATAAAATTTGTTTTTTATTTTTTTTGTAATTTAATTTTTATATCTTTAATGAAATAAAAGTTGTTTATTTTTTTTATTGTAATTTAATTTTTATATCTTTGCTAAAATAAAATAAAAGTTGTTTTTTTTATTTTTCTGTAATTTATTTTTTATATCTTTAATAAAATAAAAGTTGTTTTTTTATTTTTTTTGTAATTGATTTTTTTATCTTTAATAAAATAAAAGTTTTTTTTTGTAATTGATTTTTTTTATCTTTAATAAAATAAAAGTTGTTTTTTTGTAATTTATTTTTTTATTTTTAATAAAATGAAAGTTATTTTTGAATATCCTAATTGTAATTTAATTTTTATATATTTAATGAAATAAAAAACACATATTTTACTTCTATCATGTCTTTAAATACATCTAAACAAAAATGATACAGACGAAAATAAGACATAACTTTTCATTCTTCCAAGAGACAAAAATGATAAGGAGACTATCAACTATTTCGATTTGGACACGAGCGAGATGTATGGCCTGGGTTCCTACACCATCCGCATAACTTCCGTTGGTTGGCCGTTTCTCGGATATCCATATTGTTGCGTATTCTAGTCGAGCAAGGTCGACCTTTTGTTTTCGCGCCATTCTCTATCCCAGAATAAATTATACGGAGCAAGCGATACATGCACGCCACTTACGCTCATCCGGGATTGGTGGGAATACGTGTCTCCACACGTTGTACATGTTTTCTATTTTATACATTTCGTCGACATAGCTCATGGGATACATAGCTCATGGGATCCAGACGGAGATTCTGACAAGCCGCAAGTACATGAGCGCATGGGTAACGAAGTGCATCAAATATCCCACAGTCTCAGGTCCTATTTCTCAAGTGTACACGATATTGCCCGCCAACAATACCTTGGTTCGGTCTGTCAAACTCCGTCACACGAAACTATAGGTTGTCACAATCGTGACACACTGTGTGCATGGTGTTGGCCCGTGCCTTCCCATTGTTAATTTCCCGCAATACCTTCGCGCACTATACATGGCCTCCTTGTATTTGGCCTTTATAACTCGCTGCTCGCTTCGAAAATAGTGCCGCTAAACGAAAATATGTCTCTCGCACAACCGATGTTATCAGCAAATGACGCGTTCCTTTTAGAACATAATTTATGCATTCGGTCAGGTTTGAGGTCATATGACCATATCGTAGGCCGCCGTCGTATGCTTGTGTCCACTGTTCGAAAGGAATATTGCATAGGTAGTTTGCGCCTTCTTCGTTAACTGAGCGCAAACTCACCAACATCTCGTGAAAACGGTCCTTATTGATCTCGTACCCTGCCAATATAAGTTGATAACGAATATTACATACCACTCTTAAATTAAGAATAAATTGAATATTACAAACGAAATTATTTAATAGATATTACATACCCATATTGGTCACTTACCATCGTTGACTTGTAGATCGATGTTGCCCGTGGTAGTTGGACGCAACATGCCTTAGGCAATATCGATGGTGTGTGCGATGCCATAGGCTTTCCTGTCGCTCTATTGCGGCTAGTATTCTAAGGCCCCGATCCGATATAACGCATATATTAGGTTGGGGGAAGACATGCCTCCTTAACTTAGATAGAAAGAAATCTCAGTCATCAGCTGACTCCCCCGGTGTTATTGCAAACGCAATTGGAAAGATTCTCCCACTGTCGTCTTGTGTCACAGCTAGCAATAGCCGATGCGTATATCTACCATACATAAAGGTACCGTCAATTTGTACCAATGGCTTGTAGTATATAAATGCTTCTCGGCATTGCTTAAATGTCCAGAACAAACGCTTGAACACTTGGAATCCACGGAGCAATCGATCGTTGTAGTACACCTGCTACGCTTTCAAGTCCGTTATGTTTTGCTCGACATATCTCTCCAAAGACCGACACCACCGCCACACTTTATTATATGAAGCGTCCCACCGACCATGCAACTTTTCCAACGCCTTCCGCGGCTATCCAAGTCTTCCAGAAGAGGGCGTGTACCCCAATTGGCTCTGAATATTGCCAATTAAGGCCAAGATCTTGTAGTCTTGGGATCCGCCTTCACCATCGGTATTACTAAGTCAGCCAACATCTCTGAATCCATCTTCGGATGATCTTGTGAAACACCTATCAACGGAGTACGTTAAATAATGCAACACTATGTAATATTAGTATTATTAAAAAACCTTGAACACCTAGTGATACTGTACCGACAAGACATGTATGTGGACCGTTGTACTTTTTGATCTCCCACAAGCCTGTCCTTTTCCTCAATGAGGCCATGATTTTCCATGAACATGTACCGTCTTGCACTGCACACTTGACCTCGTACTTATCGAGTTTGGATTTAACCACGTTGTAGTTAACCCCGTTCTTGATGCTATATTGTTTCAATGCACCAAGAAAGCTATCCTTGTTGGAAAACTCTTTACCAACTTCTAATTCGCCTGAATCTAACGACGAACTTGTACGGTCACGCCTTCTGTGTGGTAGTTAAGGAAACTCCAATGCATCGTCTTGAGATAGATCGACATTATGCATGTGGGCTAGAGGCGAGTACACCCTGAATCGCGGATCTTCTTCTTCTTCATCTGAATCGCCTTCAACATCGGTTGGAACAGGCTCCGGTTTAGAAAATAATGTAACTTCTACACCATAGGGCCCGGGCTCTCGAGGTGGATCCACATCGGACTCATCATCCGACCCACCATCATCTGCAACAAATGAGGGCCCCTCGCCGGTGGATGTTGTGAGGAGTACATTATCCCTTCTTAAACAACTTTCGTAACGTTCCCAATCATATGTGGATTGCCAACCACTAGAAGTTGATGACGTTCCCCAATACATATTTCTAGCATCGAACGTCGAAGGAAGGATATGCATGTCCCATCCACCAACCGAGTGTCATGCAGGGGTTGTGTTTTCCATACTACCACCAAACACGGGTGCTTCCGTATTCTGCCTCCCACTAACAGAGTGTCGGCTTGGGGTCGTGTATTCCCCTCGAACATCAGTAAATGTTGAAGTCAAAGGAAGATCACTTGGCGATGAAAATTGAACATATACCTCAAGATAGGGTGATCCACTGGCAAGATGAGTCTCCACCATTGCCTCCAAGCTCCGAGGACCTTTGATGTCGAATGAGTCATATCTCACGGGATCAACCGAAGCGCAAAATCTATACTTAATAGACTGAACTTTCATTGGCATTGTTTCAAAGATTTTACGCCTAATTCTTTTGCGAAGTTCTGTCAAATCTATGTTCCGGTTAAAACCCGATCGCACAGTTCTCCGATAAAAACAACACCATTTTCGGTGTCACAAACCTTACCATCGTAGTAAATAACAGATAATAATCGTTCACTCATCTTCGCCTATTTTACTTTTGCCTCAATTTCATTATGCAACTCCGAGAATGAAATTTGACTGATTTATAGTCTAAGGATTGCCGGACTCATCAGTAGCAAAAAGAGCATCCACGTGAGCTTTTTCAAAGACTTTTGCTGATAGTGCATCCCGCTTGAAGCGTTTTGGCCACTCTTTGTTCGAAACGTCTTCTCAAAATTATTTTGCCAAAGACTATCAGAGCAAAAGAGCGTCCACGTGGGAGCTTTTTTCATACTCTTAAAGCAGTGCATCCTGCTTGAAGCGCTTTTGGACACTATTTGTTCGAGACATCTTCTCAAAATTATTTTGCGAGAGACTCAGTAGCAAAAGAAGCGCCCACGTGGGAGCTTTTTTACTCTTGCCGACAGCTCATTCATCCGCTTGAAGCGTTTTGGCCACTATTTGTTCGAAACGTCTTCTCAAAATTATTTTGCCAGAGACTACTGTAGCAAAAGAGCGTCCACGTGGGAGCTTTTTTCAGTACTCTTGCTGACAGTGCATCCTGCTTGAAGCGTTTTGGTAACTATTTGTTCAGAAACGTCTTCTCAAAATTATATTTCCAGATACTACTGTAAAAAAAATTCAAATAATTTTTATTTTACTGATATATTTTTCCCAAAACCCTAAACTTAAAATTATTCTAATTAATTAACCCTAAAATCTAGTATATTAATTTTTTCCTAGAAACCCTAAACCCTAAGGCCCTAAAAATCCCTAAACTGTAGCCCTAAAACCCTAAAAACTCATACCCTAACACTAAAAACAACTAAAAAGCCCATCGGGGGTGAAGGGCAAAAGCGCGTCCACGAGGGAGCGCTTTTGCCACATCAGCAAAGCGCGCCCTCAAGGACGCGTTTTTTGCTGATGTGGCACAAAGCGCTCCCTCGTGGATGCGCTTTTCTGTTTATCCCCTGAAAACGCGCTGACGTGGACGCGTTTTCGGGGGAAATGGCCCTTTCTGGTAAATAATTATTTTTCGGCCCTTTTCCGTAATTTTTTTTAAAATGGTATATTTAGGTCATTTAGCCTTATAAAAAGTTATTTTAGTTATTTATTTAATTTTTTTAACTCTTAAACATGTATTATTTTTCAAATCACTTTCAAAATATATAAAAAATTAACATTTGTTAATTTTATTTATATAGATTGTCACGTAAATATTATGTTAGTAATTAATTACTTTTTAAATATAAAAATATTAAAATTATAAAAATATTTTTAATTTTTAAAAATTAATTAATGGCTAACGTAGCATATACGTGGATGCCACATCGTTAAGTTTTCCATTCATTTTGAGGTAATTTAACAAATAATACAAGCTTAAGGGCTAAAAGAGACAAAAAATTAAATGAAGAACTAAAATGATTTTTTTTAGTAAAGTTTGAAGGGCCAAAAAACTCATTATGCTAAAATTTTTGATGTTGCTTTAGGGGTATATAATTGAACCGAATGAAATTTGAATATTGGCAAGCTCAAGTTCAAATTTGACTCAAAATTTAAAGCTTAAATTTGATTAAACTCTAGTTTGGTTCAATATATAATCTTGAATTACTTAAAATTACTCAAAAGTATATTGAATCGAACAAACAATTATTTTAAGCTCAAGTTTGGTTCAAGATATAATTAAAATACTCGAATTTTAGCTCAAACTCGATTAAACTCGTTTATCAATTTTCGTACTTAATTTTAAACCAAAACTAAATTAAGCTTATTCTTATTTAAGTTGGAGCTCGATTAAAAATGAATTATGAATTTTTATAATAACAAAATAATAACAATAAAATCACTTTTTAATAACTAAACCCAAAAAGTCTAATTAAATATAACATCAGTCCATAAAATGTAACAACATTAGTCCATAGAAAGTTTAATCGTGTTAGAGTTGTGTGACCCAAATTCTTAGAGATTGCTTGCAAGTCAAGTTAAACAAAATATATCTTCTTTCTAGAAGATTTAGTATTTATGAGTATAATATATTTAGCATTTATTAGCATAATATATTTGACTTGGATTAGAATTAGGTTTTTTGAACCTATAAATAGATGTAGTCGAAACTCCTCTTGTAATCATTCGAATTTGACATAGTAAATTTTCTTCTCATCTGCCCGTGGTTTTTTTCCCGAAAGGGTTTCCACGTAAAAATCTGTGTGTTCTTTATTTTTATTTCTCTTTTCTTTGCGATATATTATATTTACCGAATACCAATTTTTACAAATTGGTATCCAAGCTTCTGAGTTGTTCATTTCGATCACGATAATGGCGTCTTTGAAGTATGAAATTCTGTTGTTGAATCGCAAAACCAGATTAAGATGCAAGCAGTTCTTGCGTAGATGGATCTGGAGGATGCCCTGCTAGGGATAGATAAGATGCCTTCGACATTAACAGATGAAGAGAAGAAGCGTAAGGATCGAAAGGCGTTAACACAATTACATCTGCATTTTTCTAACGAAATTTTACAGGATGTGATGAAGGAGAAGACCGCCGCTACATTATGTAAGAGGCTGGAACAAATATGTATGTTGAAAACTCTAACCAGCAAGTTGCATATGAAGCAGCGTCTTTATGCTCATCGTTTGGAGGAAGGTGCGTCTGTGCACGAACACTTAACAATGTTTAAAGAAATTCTCTCAAACTTGGAGGCCATGGAGGTTCAGTATGATAAGGAAGATCTAGGGTTGATTCTACTTTGTTCGTTGCCTCCACTTATTTAACCTTTAGAGACACGATTTTATATAGCCGCGAGTCTCTCACAATTGATGATATTTATGATTCTTTAACCTCGTATGATAAGCTGGAGAATCTTGTGGTTAAACCCGACTCTAAGAGAGAGAGTCTCATTGTTCGTGGGAGACAAGAACGGAATACTGATGATGATCGTGGAAGGACACAAGAATGGAATCCTCGCAGTAAATCTAAGGGTAGATCGAAGTCTTCAAACAGAGGTAAAACTTGTAACTTCTGCAAGAAGAAAGGACACATTAAATCTGAGTGCTATAAGCTACAGAACAAGATCAAAAGGGAAGCTGCGAATCAAAAGGAAAAACAACCAGAAAATTTCGGTGAAGCTGATGTTATAGAAGACTACAGCGATGGTGAACTTCTAGTCGCTTCTGTCAACAATTCTAAAGTGAGCGATGAGTGGATCCTTGATTCGAGTTACACCTTCTACATGAGTCCCAATCGGGATTGGTTTACAAATAACGAAACAGTGTCTGAAGGTGTTATTTTGATGGGAAATAATGCTTCGTGTAAAATTGCAGGTGTTGGAACGATTAAAGTTGAGATGTTTGATAGAGTTGTCAGAACACTTAGTGACATGCGACATGTTATAGAATTGAAGAGAAATTTAATTTCATTGAGTACTCTTGATTCAAAAGGGTACCGATACACAGTTGAAAGTGGGGTTTTGAAGATTTCCAAAGGTTCCCTCATTGTGATGAAAGGGCAGAGAAAGACTGCCAAGTTATATGTTTTGCAGGGTTCTACTATTACTGGTGACGCAGTTGTCGCTTCCTCTTACTTGTCAGATGATGATATTACTAAACTTTGGCATATGCACCTAGGGCATATGAGTGAGAATGACATGGCAGAATTGAGAAAAATAGGACTTCTTGATGGGCAAGGAATTTGCAAACTAAAGTTCTGTGAGCACTGCGTTTTTGGGAAGCAAAAGAGAATTCGATCCACTAGAGGAATCCATAACACGAAGGGAACGTTGGAGTATATTCATTCTGATCTGTGGGGGCCATCTAGAGTGCCTTCGAGAGGTGGTGCTAATTATATGCTAACTTTTATTGATGATTTTTCCAGAAAAGTTTGGGCGTTCTTCCTGAAGTAGAAAAGCGATGTGTTTTCCGCATTTAAGTCTTGGAAAACTATGATTGAAAAACAGACGGGAAAACAAATAAAATACCTCCGCACAGACAATGGCTTAGAGTTCTGTTCTATATGTTTAATAAACTGTGCAAGTTAGAAGGGATCATGAGACACTTGACAGTTCGTCATACTCCACGGCAAAACAGTGTTGCAGAACGAATGAATAGAATGATCATGGAGAAGGTTCGATGTATGTTGTAAAATGCCAACTTGCCAAAGTCATTTTGGGTCAAAGCAGCCTCTACTGCATGTTTTTTGATCAACCGATCTCCATCCATTGCCATTGAGAAAAAGACTCCACAAGAGGTATGGTTTGGTAATCCTGCTGACTATTCTAATTTAAAGATCTTTGGGTGTCCTGCATATACTTATGTTGATAATGGAAAATTGGAACCAGATCCATTAAATGTGTTTTTCTTGGTTATAAAGCTGGTGTAAAAGGGTATAAGTTATGGTGTCCTGAAAATAGAAAAGTTGTGATTAGCAGAGATATTATTTTTGATGAAACTGCTATGCTACCTGACTTATCTCTTAAAGACTCTTCCAATAAAAAAATCAAAAGCAGGTGGAGCATCAGATTAATCCAGAATCTACAATAGAGTAGACTCCTCAAGCCAGTACAAAAATTCAGAATAGAGTTGCTTCTTTACCACAATACTCTATTGCCAAAAACAGAACTAGAAAATAAATTAAACCTCCAAAAAAGTATGCTGAGGTTGATCTAGTTGCTTATGCTTTAAATGTGGCTGAAGATATAGATGCAGAACAAGAGCCATCTAATTATTCTGAGGTGGTTAGCTGTGAAGACTCAGAAAAGTGGATGTTTGCTATGCAAGAGGAGATGGAATCACTCCACATAAACAGAACATGAGATATTGTGAAACTTCTTAAAGGTAAAAAGGCTGTTCGTTGTAAATGGGTGTTTAAAAAGAAGGAAAGGACTCTAGGAGTTGAAGAACCCAGATATAAAGCAAGGCTTGTTGCAAAGGGTTACAGTCAAATTCCAGGAGTGAACTTCACAGATGTGTTCTCCCCAGTTGTGAAGCATAGCTCGATTCAAGCTTTGCTTGGTATTGTGGCCATGCATGATTTGGAGCTTGAGTAGTTAGATGTAAAAACTGCATTTTTGCATGGAGAACTTGAGGAGGACATTTACATACAAAAACCAGAGGGTTTTACAGTCTCAGAAAAAGAGGATTATGTTTGCTTGCTGAAAAAGTCCCTTTACGGTTTGAAACAGTCACCAAGGCAGTGATACAAAATGTTTGATTCCTTTATGACTTCTCATGATTTCAAAAGAAGTAGTTTTGACAGTTGTGTTTACTTTAAGAAAAACAATGATGGTTCTTTTGTGTATCTACTCCTTTATGTTGATGACATGTTGATAACAGCAAAAGATAAATGAGAGGTAAGAAAGGTTAAAGCCTAACTAAGTGAAGAATTTGATATGAAAGATTTGGGACTAGCAAAGAAGATACTTGGTATGGAGATTCTCAGAGATAGAAAAACAAGTAAATTGTACTTAAGTTAGAAGGGGTACATTGAGAAAGTTCTTTGCAGGTTCAATATGCAGAGTGCTAAGCCTGTTAGTACTCCTTTAGCAGCTCATTTTAGACTTTCATCAGCTTTGTCTCCAGAATCATATGATGAGATTGAGTACATGTCACATGTTCCATAATCTAATGCAGTGGGATCTCTCATGTATGCTATGGTTTGTTCACGTCCATATTTATCATATGCAGTTAGGGCAGTTAGCAGATACATGGTGAATCCCGGTACAGAAAATTGGAAAGCAGTTCAGTGGATTTTAAGATACTTACAAGGTACTACTAATGTTTGCTTACAGTTTGGAAGAACTAGAGATAAAGTTATTGGGTATGTTGATGCTGATTTTGCTGGAGACTTTGATAGAAGAGGATCTCTCACAGGTTATGTCTTTACAATCGGAGGTTGTGCAATCAGTTGGAAAGTCACTTTGCAAACTACAGTCGATTTGTCTACCACTGAAGCTGAGTACATGGCGATTACTGAGGCTTGTAAAGAAGCTATTTGGTTAAAGGGACTCTTTAGTGAACTCAATGAAGACCTTCAAATCAGTACAGTATTTTGTGACAGTCAGAGTGCCATCTTCCTTACAAAAGATCAAATGTTTCATGAGAGAACAAAACACATTGATGTTCGGTATCATTTTGTTCGTGACATTATTACTCGTGGTGATATTGTTGTGAGCAAAATTAGTACTCATGAAAATCCTATAGATATGATGACTAAGTCACTTCCTATAACCAAGGTTGAGCATTGCTTAGACTTGGTTGGTGTTCATTGTTGAAGTTAAACCCTTAAGAGGTGAAAAACTTGTTCGTTGAGAATTCGTGTCAATGTGGAGATTGTTAGAGTTGTGTGACCCAAATTCTAAGAGATTGCTTGCAAGTCAAGTTAAACAACATATATCTTCTTTCTAGAAGATTTAGTATTTATAAGTATAATATATTTAGCATTTATTAGCATAATATATTTGAATTTGATTAGAATTAAGTTTTTTCAACCTATAAATAGATGTAGTCGAAACTCCTCTTGTAATCATTCGAATTTGACATGGTGAATTTTCTTCTTCTCTGTCCGTGGTTTTTTTCCCCGAAAGGGTTTCCACATAAAAATCTGTGTGTTCTTTATTTTTATTTCTCTTTTCTTTGCAATATATTGCCATTACCGACATTCTATTTTTACAAATCGAATACAATATTTTTTTATTAAATGATTTAAAATTAAAACACAAAAACATCATAATGTTACTCCAATAGTTCAAGAATGATGTAATGCTCATATGCCTTAAAAGACAACAATAGAAGGAAATATGTTATGTGACCCTAAATAGCATAATAACTCCAAAATTAGCTTATCCAATTCTACCATTTTATCTTATAAATTACGAGAGTGTTTAGAAAGTGATTTAATAATTGAATTTGTGTAACAGCTTGATTTTGACCCTAATCGAAATAGTGGTTTCGGGACCACAAATTCGAGTCCGAAAAATATTTTAAAATTATTTTCTGTGTTTATTATGTGCGAATTTGCTTGTGTGAAATATCTGTGTTTTAATTTTGTCATTTGAGTGTCTAATTTAATAAAAGGGTTTAATCGCGTAAAATTAAAATTTGATGGTTAGTTGTGAAAGTGCCTAATTGTTGTTGTCTTTTTAATATGGAGGATTTATATTGCAATTAGGCCATTTTAATACATAGTGGACGGCAACATGATATTAGTATATGTTTTTATATGTTAATTTTATAAAGTATAATTAATAATAATATAAATTAATGTTATAATATAATAAAGAAAACATAAAGTGAAAGCCATTTTTATACCATCTTTTTAACCTTTGACCGAAACAAGAAAAAAGAAAAAAAAAAGTTATATTCGGCCATTGAAGAAGCTTGATTCAAGGTTAGTTATTGTTCGGTTTTTGATAATTTTTACGTTTTTGAGATCGTTGCTACGAGATGTACAAAACCCATGCTTGAATTTTTGAAATTGATGATGATTTTGTGTTATGTCATTGATGGTAGTTTGTGATTTTTGTTGTTTAATGATAGAATATGGAAGATATGTTTTAGATTAACATGTTTTGTCTTTGAATTTTTGATGAATTTGAATAATTTGGACTAAATTGCAAAAATAAATTTTTGAGGGACTAAAATGTGAAATAAATTAAATGTATGGACTTGTATGAACATAGGTAATATTCGGCCAAGCATGGGTAATGTGAAATTTTGTGTTTTGTGCAATAGGGACTAAATTGTAAAAAGTGTGAAATGTCAGGGGCAAAATGGTAATTTGCCCATTTATGTGTTTTTAGACTAAGTTGAATGGAATGGTGTTTAAATAAGTTTAATTTGAATATGTTTAGATCAAGAACCAAAGAAATCGGATTTGGACCGGGGAAAAACGAAAGTAGTCGATTAGTCGATTTTACTGTCCGTCGACGTCCGAGGTAAGTTTATAAGCATATATGTGTTGTTAATTATATATAAACATGAGATTTATATGCTGATTTGTAATATGTGAAATAAATGTACGAAAATGATAGTATGAAATATGGCACTAAGTGTGCGAGATGTTAATGTGACGGCACTAAGTGTGCGATACGTTACAAGGATTTGGCACTAAGTGTGCAAGATGTTAATGTGACGGTACTAAGTGTGCGATACATTACAAGGATTTGGCACTAAGTGTGCGAGATGTTAATGTGACAGCACTAAGTGTGCGATACGTTACAAGGTTTTGGCACTGTGTATGCGATATCTATATATAGCTTCGGCTATTCATATGGCACTGTGTGTGCAATATCTATATATAGCTTCGGTTATCCATTTGGCACTAAGTGTGTGAATCCATTGAATATAAAAGATTATCGTATGATATAATACGTATCAATCAATAAGGTGACGTGGGAAATGTAATAGATAGGTATGATGAGGTACACGTACGTACGAAACCTATGTGGTTGTTGACTTTTGTGTATGAGTTTGAAAAGTGGTAAAAAAAATAGTGATTTATGAGTAAGAATTGAATAGTAAAACTTATTGATATTGATTTGAAATAATGTGCTTTTGATGATGTTTAAGAGATTCAACGGGCAATGATAAGTTAAGATCGAATGTAAATCAAGATATAAATGCTCGTATATGTATTCATTCATACTAAGATATGAAATTAAGGTAAGTAGTGTACTTAAAATGATATTATAAAGTTACATGTAATATGATTTACGTGATGGTATATTTGATTATGTGAGTATTCGGCCTACTGATTTGTATGTATTGTGGAAAGAAATGGTATATTATACTAATGATTAAGAGTGTATTCGATCAAAGTAGAAATTATGCATAGTTTATATGTTTTGTTATATGAAATTTTATTAAAAGGGTATTTGATTGATAATAGCTTATTTAGTTTGAATAGATAAATTTTATATATAATGAAATGTTAAATTGCTTATGACTTACTAAGCTTAAATAGCTTACTCTGTGTGTGTTTCATTTACCTCTATTTTATAGATTTTGGATTTACGTTACGAGCTCGGGGATCGTCAACGAAGCCTATCACACTATCGACAGTTTTTCGGTATTTTACTAAGTTTAATTTGGGCTTATGGCATGTATAGCATAGATGGAATCTTTAGGTTGATTTTTGGTCATGTATATAAAAATAGCCATGCGAAATTGGCTTAATTTCCATACTTGTGTTTGGTTTGGTTTAAAATTGGTTTATTCATGATTATCTTGCTTAAGTAGGATTTTATGTGTTTGGAATGGGTGCTTGATGTGTTTAACTTTTATGCTCGAATTTGACTATATTGGATCATGATTTGAGCTTGCATTAAGATGAGATATTTAAGTTACGTATATGTGGTAAACTTGGTTTATACCAGGTAATAAAGTCTTAAGATATGTGGATTGAATAAATGGGTAAAATGCTAAGTATATTATGAATGAAATGACATTTATAATTTTAATATATGAATTAAGTAATATGTACGTCATATATGTGTTGGTTTTAAAAATTTTGCTATGGCTCATTTGTATGTGAAGTAGGGTTGCTATGTTTAGTTAATATTGTAGTAAATGTTTTGATATATATATGTATATATATATAGGTACGGTTATAGCATATAAATGGAACAAATTGATATGTTCGATTAGTCAATGAAATTGAATATGGTTTAAGTTCATTCGGGAAATACTAGTATGTATTTATATAAGTATGATGTATTTTAGTATGAAGATATATGTAATGAACATGATTCGATTATGGTTTATTATGGATTCAATTATAATGTACAAATTTGATTTATGGATAGGTTTGAAAGTGGTGCATGATATGTAATTATATTTGACTAGTGATGAGTAAAACAAATAGGTATACCTATGACATGTTTAATGGCGGTTTGTTATTTAAATGTTGAATGATTGATTTCATAATGTGATTAAAATGAATTGAATGGATTTTATGAGCATATGTGAATACTTGTATTGGAATGAATATTAGTTGAATTAGAAAAGTGAATTGAAACCCTATTAACTGTATCAGGCTGAGTTGGATATAGTTGGCATGCCATAGGATTGGAAGAGTTCAGGGATTACTTCGACCTCGAGTCGATGAGACATTGGGTGTCAAATTTGTACTTCAGATAAATTCGATGAGGTACTGGGTACCAAATTACTTCGGCATGGCTGATGAGACACTGGGTGTCAATCTTTTACTTCGAATTATCCGATGAGGCACTAGGTGCCATACTGGTGTGTTTTGGTTGGATCCATGTATCCGTAAAAGTCCGAGTCCTGTTAATAGGGGTAAATAAATAAATTGATAATATGAATGATTTTGAATGATATTGAATGTGAAAATGGAAGGGAATATGGAATTGAATTATTCAAATGAAAAGCATGAATTATGGAATGGATATTGATATTGAAAATGAATTGTGTATCCTATTCAAAGAAGCTATTTGAATAGCAATTATGAGATTGGAATAGTAAGAGATGAGAATTTAAAATGTTAAGAATGATGTGTTTATGAAATTAATTATTTCTTTGAATGATCTTTGTTATGTGTGATTAGATATGTAAATATTATAAATTCTTGCTTAATAAGTATTCAGTTTATAGAAATACCACTGAGTGTATACTCAGCGTACAGTTTGGTTTTCATGTGCAGGTTAGGTTAAAGTTAGATTGTCGAGTCAGCATCCAAAGCCGATCCCGAACTCAACGTGGTAAAGTATATTTCTTTTTGTTTGTAATGGCATGTACCTAGGATGTTGAAGTTGTCATTTTGGGAAAATGATTGTAAATATGCTATAAAATGATATTAGTTAATTATAAACATGAATACATGTGTGTTATGTTGAGGTTATAAAATGATATGTTTAAGTTAATGTATAAGTGAATATGAAACAGGTAGATTGGGGTGAAATTGACATAAACCTAGAAATGAATTGAGTGATGATTTGTTGGATTGTTTTGATGATATGAATAAGATATTTAAGAGAATTAATTGATTAGGCACTTAGGATTTCTATTTTGATAAGTTTTAGAAATGTTTAAATGTGTTTTCGATTGATTGAACAATTGGATTTTGAGTTGCTTGTTGTTTAAGGTTTGCAGGGTTGGTAAACTTGATGTACAAGGCTCATTTTGAGTCCACAGGGCCTGGCACACGGGCGTGTGACTAGACTGTGTGAGACACACGGCTATCACATGGGGGTGTGGTTTGGCTGTGTGTCCTCTGCAACCTAAAATTTTCAAAACAGAATACCAAAGATTCTCCACACGGGCAGAGACACGGGCGTGTGTCTCAGCCGTGTGAGGCACACGGCATAGCACACGGGCGTGTGACTTGGCCGTGTGAGGCAAGTCAGAGAGTTACACGGGGTAGGACACTGCCTGAAGCACGGGCATGTCATAGGGTCACACGAGCGTGTCCCTTGGCCACACGGGCGTGTGAGCTCTGCACCTAGGAAAAATTTTGAAATTTCGCGAAAAATTCTCAGAGAACCCGAATAAGTCCCGAATTGTTTCTAATACATATTTAGGGCCTCGAGGGCCTGAATAAGGAATGATATGATTAATTTATTAAATGAATGTTAAATGATTTGTTTAATGATTGTATTTAATCTGAAAAATCCGGTAATACTCCGTAACCCTATTCCAATGACGGATAAGGGTTAGGGGGTGTTACAATTTTTCAACACGCCCAGGGCACACGCCCGTGTGTATTGCCCGTATGTGACACATGATCATATGATAGATCGTGTCTCAAGCCGTGTGCACATATAAGTACCTAAAACTCAAGTTTACCATTTCCTACTCAGTTGGGCACTAAGTAACTCAATTACCAGCCATTTAACCTATTCAAAACACGATTAAGGAAGTTTAAAACAAGCCAAAAAAATCCATCTTAAGTGCCTAACCAATGTACCCTCATTGGTACCACGTTTTATATCATCAACACACTAGCAAAGCAATTCAACCATTCAAGCTTTCCTTCATGCCAAAATTTACCATAATTGGACTAACACTTAGCTACTTAAGCTATTAAACTAACACATACCAAAATATTAAGCTAAGCTATTATACCAACATAGCCTCATTCACTACCATTTTTACATATGATCATCATTTCACTAGAAACCAAAATAACATCACATTAACAAACCAAATATCAACCAAAGACTTCCTAGGTACACGCCATTTCAAAATGAAATATCACCACACTTGAGCTCGGGATTGAGGTTGGATGCTAAGTCGGTGATGGTTTGAAAAGTACCTAGCCTGCGCACGAAAAACAAAACCACACACTGAGTATAACTCAGTGGTATTTCTATAATCCGAACAATTTAACTTGATATAAGTAATCAAAATGTGAGAATGCAACGAGAAATATTATGCACTTATGATTCAAATCAATAATACAAATTTACTCATTCTTTATTACATTCACTAAATTCCACATGTTCAAGCACATATCAATGGCATTTTATTTAGCATTTGTTAATCTCAACTCATGCAATGGCATGATCCAAATCTTTGATCAATACTTGATTTCATTTCACAATTCACATCTCCTTTCATCATTTCATTTTTTCATTTCTCATCTTTGTCAATTTATATAGCGTTGGACGCAGTTATTACTTCGGAATTATCCAATGAGGCACTGGGTGCCAAACTGGTGTGTTGGTTGGATCCGTGTATCTATCCTAGTGTCTCATTGGTTAAATCGAAACAAATTGGCACCCAATGCCTCATCGACTCGAGGTCGTAGAAATCCTTAAACTCTTCCTATCCTATGGCATGCCATCTATATCCGACTCAGCCTGAACAGTTAATAGGGTTTCATTTCACTTTTCAATACAACCAATGTCTCAATTTCATATATACACACATTATCACATATAGTCAATTCAATATTCATATAATCAACATATTTTATAATATACAAAATCAATCCATTTCAAATCCACTATGAATTCAATTCACTCCCAAAGTACCAAAGTACTCACCTCAAATGCTTATCATATGAAAAGAATTAAATATGCAAAATCTACTATTTAATTCGGATTATAGAAACACAAACAGTGAATTTCGAGCTATTCGACGTCGATTTTATCCTTCCCCTTTTTACTCGAGGATTTCGATACAAGGTTAGCTATGGAATAAAAAAAATAAAATACATTAATATTACACAATTCACTTTCACATTAAATTTTCAATTTTTACATTATATTTGCTTAAACTTCAATTTAGTCCCTAAACCAAGACTAATTTTAACCTCCACATTTAAACTCAAATTTTTATACTAATTTCACTCTAAGCTAAATTTAGCTCCCTATTTTCCAATTCTACCTCTAAATTTCAAAATTTTCTCAATTTAGTCCCTATTGCTCAAAATCAACAATTAATTTCACAATTTAGTCCTTTTCCACTTCTAACTTAAAAATCTATCTATTTAATCCCTAATACTTAAACTATTCAACAATGAAAACATCTAAAATCTTGAGCAATACTAAAATTTCAACATGGGTCGGGTAGTTCTAAGTACTGGAATTCCAAAAATATGAAAATTACAATAAAATGGACTAAATTGACTAACCAATTGAAGTTGAAAAGTTAGAAATCCCTAGGTGCCGTCAGTTCTTCTTCTTTCTTTCTTTCTTTTTCTTTCTTTAAATTTTGCATGCCTTCCACTCTTTCTTTCCACTTTCTTTCTATTTCTTTTATTATGTTTCTATTATATTTATTATTAACCTTATAATATAACATATATACAATATACACATGCATAACATTTAACCCATGACCGACCACCTATACACAACCATTTATTAAATGGTATAATTGCTACTTTAGCCCCTTTAGTTTATTTCAATCTATAATATAACTTTTAACTTTAACGCGATTTAGTCCTTCTACCATAATAGCTCCTAATTCATGTAAATTACCCATCTAAAATTTTATGTCTCTAATATGACTTAGGTTCGATTTACAAAAACGAAGTCCCGAAATTAAATTTCCCGACACCCTTGACTATTAGTGTAACGCCCTAAAATTTTAATTTTTAATTTCGTGTATGTGTGACACACAATGTCTATCTGCTTCAGTGGTTATGTGTTCTGGGTGTGTGAGAGAGGTCCCAAGTTCAAGCCTTACTTGGGAAAATTTTGGTATTTTTATAAATAAAGCCTTAACCTTGTGCAAAGGGCTTAAGTTTAAATGTTAGGTAAATTACATCAGAATGGGTCTACTGGTTTGATGGTGGAGGTCTTGTGTTCGAATCCCTGCGCAGGCAAAGGTATTTTTTTTTTGCTCAGATTTCGGGATAGAGTTGTGTAATAGGGGGATTCTGAGTAGTGGACATGAAGTGGGAATTAGTGGAGAAGATTAAGGGGTTTTAGGGGTTATCGGGATTTTTTTTTCCAAAACCGAATTTTGGCTCCCTTTTCCAAAAAAAATTTCTACCATCTATTCTTCTCCCTCTTCTCTTACCGAAATTCTCTGAGTTTTTCCATCTTTCTCTTCTTTTTCTTCTTCTTGATTTTTTCCCTAATCCATTTATTTTCTTTTGTTTTTGCACGCGGTTAGTGCTCGCTTAGTTTCGGTAAGTGTTTCTCTTCATATTTGTCATGAATTTGTAACACCCCTTACCCGTATTCGACACCTGAACCGGGTAACGAGGCATTACCGTACTTAACTTGCTCAAATATACCATATCGGTTCATAAAATTTCATTTCAAATTTAAAACTTTTCATTCAATACCTTAATGTCCTTATTATAGGTCTACAAGACCCTACACTTGTACCCGGGATGATTCGGGCCCGTGTGAAGAAGGGAACATGCCCGTGTGGAAAATTCACATGCCTGTGTTCCACACCCGTGAGGAATTATTTTAAAATTCGCACCTACAGGGGTTTTCACACGGCCAGACACACGCTCGTGTCCCTGGCCCGTGTTCCTCACACGGCCTCGACACGCCCGTGTCTTAGCCCGTGTACCAAAACCTTGGCATTCTGTTTATGAAGTCATCACCTCACTAAGGTCACACGGCCAAGACACACACCCGTGTCCTTAGACTGTCTGTCGAATTAAATTCCTAATTTCAGGTGCAGACTTCACACGGCCTGAGCATACGCCCGTGTCCATGGCCGTGCCTTCCACACAGTTGAGACAAACGGTCGTGTCTCTGCCCGTGTATTTACTACTGAGCATACTGACTTGTAAACCTAGCATGCAAGGGGACACACGGTCTCTCCACACACCCATGGGGCTGACCATGTGTCACACAAGGCCTAGATATACGCCTGTGTGTCTATTCGTGTGAACAATTATGTAACACCCCTAACCCAAAACCGTCGCCAGAATAGGGTTAAGAGGCATTACCGAACAATCAAATCATTTCATATCCAATTCACGACACAAAGTCAATCATCATCAAAGCACATCAAAACATAATCAAATAGTCCCTTATTGAGGCCCACGAGACCTTTAACACATACTAGAGAGGGGTCGGGACTAAACCGAACATTTACAAAAGTTTTCAAAATTTCAAATATTCACCTAGTCTGTTGAGGTCACACGCCCGTGCAACTAGGCCGTGTGCCTCACACGGTCACCAGACACCCCCATGTGTCTAGGCCGTGCCAAAACAGAGCAAGTATACTGACTTCTTCACACGGCCACCAGGCATGCCCGTGTGCTAAGGCCGTGTGCTCTTAGGCCATATACTGACTTATCCCCACGGCCACTAGACACACCCGTGTGCCATGGCCGTGTGCAACTAAGCTAACTACTGACTTTATCCCACGGTCACTAGGCACTCCCGTGTGCCATGACTGTGTAGACAAAACAGGCCATATGCAAGGCCAAATTGCCATCCCCAATAGGTTCATGCCTACAAGCATCAATACAATACCAGATCAAGCTTACAAATGCCTTCAATCATACAATTTCATGCATTATTTATTCACAAACTAATCCACTTACTTCCATGCTTATTATCATCACAACTAAAGCTATTCAAAATGACAATTATATAACTCAAACATGCGTATACCAAATTCATGAACTATCTTCAACCACATCCTTTCATCAACCACACCATCATGAGATATACCATTTTCATGACTCATTAATAAGGTCAACAACATTCAACTTCCAAGCAAACTCACATGGCAAGGATTAAACATTTCAAGGCATATCTTAACTACTAGCCTATACATGCCATAATTCAACTATATACATCTTTCCAAAGTACCAAAATAGATTGCCGATAGTGTGATAAATATGCTGACGATTCCCGAATCTGAGCTAGCTTTACTGACACTGCAAAACAGAGAACAAATCACACAATAAGCTTTCAAAGCTTAGTAAGTTCGAGATACAATACAATTAATTCATTAAATCAAATCAATGTACAAATTGAACTATCACATAGATAATTTACCAATGATACACAAATTCAACTAAATCCAATACTCACATAGCATTTCATTCGTTTACTTCCAAATTCACCAACCACATAGGTATCATACATACCATCATTCATAGCCCATAATCCTACTCAACCATTCCCAAAATCATACACAATCTCATCAACCACAAAGGTTAAATACATACCTTTTTATCAACATATAGTTACTCACCAACCATTCTTCTCAACCACTCGGTTTTATATTCCGCTCAATCTTTGCTACTCTTTTGATTTATTCGCACATTTAGTGCTAATTTCATAATCAAAGCATAATTGCCAACGCACACTTAGTGCCAATTCAATAAACCGAATTTATATCAGTATCGCACACACAGTGCCAATTCGGTAAACCAAACTTACATCGGTATCGCACACACGCTTGCTAATTCGTGTGGCGAAGCTTCAATCTTTCGCACACACGAAGGCAATTCATTTCTGTCTCTTTTCTAATTTCTCACACTTAGTGCCTCAATACTTGATCTTATATGTAATACAGTATTAATACAACTCTATACATTCATTTCTCATCACATAGATATAAATTTAATGACTAGTATTATATCCGAACTTACCTCGAACGTCGAATTATCGAAACGGTCGATTAATCGAGCACTTTGTCTTTGCCTCGATCTCGATCCAAACCTCTCTTTTCTTGGTCTATACACATTCAAATTCAATCCTTTTAATCACCAATTCATTCAATTTAGTTCATACACACTTATTCAGGGCATTTTACAAAATAGCCCTCACATTTTCACATTTCGACACTTTAGTCCCTATTTCATAAAATCATCAAATACACACAATTTCATATCGCATATACTTAGTCGAATTCTTCCCATGCTAATACAAGCCCACACATTTCATTTATTTCACATTTTAGTCCCTCAATTTACACTTTTCTCAATTTAGCCCAAATTACTTAATTTCACTAAAAATTCAAAGACAAAATATGTTCATCCTTCACATATCTTCCAAATTTCACCATCAAACATCCAAGAACTCACATGTTCATCAATGACACATTTCAAAAACATCATCAATTCACAAAATTTAAGCATGGGTTTTGTAGAGCACAAAGCAACGATTGCAAAAACGTAGAAATTATCAAAAACCAAACACAAAATGCTCACCAATTGAAGCTTTCAAGTGCCGAACCTAGCTAGCCCTTATTCTCTTCTTTTTTCTTTAAATTTTCGGTGAAGGATGAACAACCATCCACTATCTTATGTTTTATTTTAATATATTATAACTTATAATATAAATTTTTAACTTTTATAATTAATAAATATTTATAACTATATATATTAATCATAATGTCATCCACTATCATTATCTTTGGGCAATTTACAACATAAAACCCTCAATTTATAAAGACAACAACAATTAGGTACTTTAACAATTAGCACACAACTTTTACATTTTATGCGATTAAGTCTTTTTTCATAATTGAACACACAATCAATAAAATCTTCACACAGAGAAATTTCACACAAAGCAAATCACATACTGAGTAAACTCGTAAAATAATATTATTATTCGACCTCTGGTTTTGTGGTCTCGAAACCACTGTTCCGATTAGGGTCTAAACCGGGCTATTACAACTCTCCCCCCTTAGGGATTTTTGTCCCCGAAAATCTTACCAGTGAATAGGTGTGGATAATGCTCTCTCATAATATTCTCAGGTTCCCACGTAACCTCTTCTACTCAGTGTTTGTGTCACAACACTTTCACTTTCTGTTCAGTCTCTTTTATCAAATTAATCCCGTAAATTTCATTGTCATGCAGCTCGGTTCAATACAATGGAGTTCAGCATTTTCGACCTTAAAGAGCCTCATATCGCATCTTTCTTTCTCGGAGATAAAGGAAATCCCAACACAAAGTCCATTGTAATCCTTTTCCATTTCCACTCAGGAATCATAATCGGTTGTAACAATCCGGACGGAACCTGATGTTTAGCTTTAACTTAGTGACAAATTAAACATTTCGACACAAAGTCATAGATGTCCCGTTTCATACCATGCCACCAATAAAACTGTTTCAAATCATTATACATTTTCGTACTCCCCAGGTGAACAGTTAAATGACTTTTGTAAGCTTCATTCAAAATTAACTGAATCAACTCTGACTTCTTCGGAATACAAATCCGATCTCTAAATCTCAGACAATCATCACTATCAACTCGAAATTCTGAATCAATATTCAATTCACACTGAGTTCATTTAGCCATCATTTCAACATCACTTTTCTCAGGATCACAATTCTGACGTACAAACATCGGCTTTACTTTCAACTCGGCCAAACCCATACTATCATCACACTGATTTATCTGAATACTCATAGTTCACAAAACACATAATGATTTCCGATTCAAGGCATCAGCTACAAAATTAGCTTTACCCAGGTGGTAATCTATCACAAGCTCGTAGTCTTCCAAAAATTCCAACCATCTTCTTTATCGCAAATTCAATTCTTTCTGAGTCATCAAGTACTTTAAACTCTTATGACCGGTATAAGATGGCATTTCTCACCAAAAAGATAGTGACGCCAAATCTTTAACACAATCACGATCGCGGCTAATTCAAGGTCGTGCATCGGGTAGTTCCTTTCATGCGGCTTTAACTGCCTCGTAGCATAAGCAATGACTTTGCCTTCTTGCATTAGCACACAACCCAAACCATTTAACGATGCATCACTATAAATTATAAACTCTTTACCCAATTCAAATTGAACTAACACTGGTGCTTCTGTCAACAACACTTTTTAACTGTTCAAAACTCTGTTGGCACTTTTTTGACCACTCAAATTTAACATTTTTCTGTAGCAACTTTGTCAACGGAGTCGCAATCATCAAGAAGCCTTTCACAAACCGTCTATAATATCCCGCTAGTCCCAGAAAACTACGGACTTCAAACACATTTCTCGGAGGCTTCTATTCTAAATAGCAGAGAGTTTACTCAGATAAACTCGTATTCCCACAGCTGGCACAATATGCCCCAGAAAACCAACCTCACGCAACCAAAATTCACATTTGCTAAACTTAGCATACAACTGTTTCCCACGCAGAGTTTGTAGCACAATTCTCAAATGCTTAGCATGATGCGTCTCATCACATAAACAAATCAGAATGTCATCAATATCACTACAACAAAATGATCTCAATACGGTCTGAATATACAGTTCATCAAATCCATAAACACTGCAGGAGCATTCGCTAATCCGAAATGCATAACTAAGAATTCATAAATCACAGGCACATATTCAACTTTCTTATCAGTTACTTTTATATCAATCACATATGTCAAATAAGCTTCGCAACCCCTTCTCACATAGTTCAAAGCTTTCATCGCATATACAACAATCCGTACCCCTTTCATATCACTAGATTCAATTCAAACTATCTTACCATTCTGACTTCTCAAATCTATACTCTTTCGTTTACAATTCACAATGGCATTATGCAAAGTGAGCCAATCCATACTAAAAATTATATCAAATTTATCGAATGGTAGCATTATCAAATTAGCCGGAAAGCATATATCCCGAAACATCAAGGAGCAATTCTTGCACACCTTATCCATCAAGACACACTTATCTAAGGGTTCGATACTCTAATTACCAATTCAGTAGACTCAACAGGTAGAGTCTTACTTGATACTAAATTCACACACACATAGAAATGAGTTGAACCCTGATCTATTAATGCAATCACATCGATTATCAAATAGAGTATAAGTATCGTGAATGACGTCCGGAGATGATGCTTCCTCTCGTAATGATATAGCATAAGCTCGGGCGGTGATCTCGCCTCGACCTCACAAACATCGTAGTCCCTTTTTGACTTCCACTCACATTCCTGACATTTCTGGATGGTCTACCCCTAGCCATCACATTACTCGATCTCACATTCTAAACATTTTCTTCCTCAGCTAACTTTGGGCAATCTCGAATGAAATGTTCTCGTGATCCACATTTATAGCAAACTCTATTGTTGTATTTGCCCCAGCATTCTCCCACATGTCGTCTTCCACACTGTCTACACTCAGGTTTGTTGCTTTTAGCACTTTCAACATTTGATTCAATTTGAGCTTGAATTCTCAGACCAACACTTAGTCTTGCGTGGTCTTTATATGGATGTTCAAATGAAGTATTTGATAGGTTGCTTGCATCTCTAAATTTCTTTGTCGAAGGCTGAGACAACTTACTCATCGATCTTTTTCTTTCATCTTGAGCTTTAGAATCGGCTTTCTTCTTTTCTTTACTGAGCTCCTCGGCTTTGCAAGCTCTTTCAACTAACACAAAAAATTCGTTGATATCAAGTATCCCAACCAACAGCTTAATGTCCTCATTCAGCCCTTCTATAAAGCGTTTACACATAGTAGCTTTGGTCGAAACACATTCTCGTGCATACTGGCTCAATCTCACAAATTCCTGCTCATACTCAGTAACGGACATATAGTCCTGGTTCAGCTCTAGAAACTTTTTACGTTTCTGATCAATGAATCGTTGACTAATATACTTCTTTCCAAACTCAACTTGAAAGAAATCCCAGGTGATTCTCTCTCTCGGAACCACGGATATCAATGTTTTCCACCAGTTATACGCAGTATCCCTCAACAACGAAACATCACATTTTATACATTCATCAGGAGTCAACGACATCTCATCAAATACTCGAAGGGTATTCTCGAGCCAAAACTCAGCTCTCTCGGCATCATCATCGGCTGTGGCCTTGAACTCTTCGACCCCGTACTTTTGGATCTTATCCACAGGAGGTTTATTCAATCTGATCGGATCTACAACTTGTGGCACAACAGGTACTTGTGGGGTGGAGGTTGTGGAGCAGTCGGATTCATCCAAACGAACTCTGAAAACCACTCACTCATCATTCGAAGGAAGGCTTCTTTAGCCTCTCCTCCCTCACTATTATCATTCAGCCTAGATGTGGCCGGCGTTGTCCCTTGAGCGGGAGCAGGCGCATTACTCTCTACGTCGTCAGCAACTGCTCGATCGGGATCCATTACTATAAGAAAACACATTTATAACTGTCAGGATTCATCACACTATCGCAATTTCATAAATGGCATGTATAGCTAGACTCACACACGCTACGTTAGTCTGAGAATCGACTAAACCGTAGCTCTGATACAAATTAAATGTAACACCCCTAACCCGAAACCGTCGTTAGAATAGGGTTAAGAGGAATTACCGAACAACTGAATCATTTCATATCCAATTCACGACACAAAGTCAATCATCATCAAATCACATCAAAACATAATCAAATAGCCCCTTATTGAGGCCCACGAGACCTTTTACACATACTAGAGAGGGGTTGGGACTAAACCGAACATTTAAGAAAATTTTCAAAATTTCAAATATTCACTAAGTCTGTTGAGGTCACACGTCCGTGCAACCAGGCCGTGTGCCTCACACGGTCACCAGACACCCCCATGTGTCCAGGCCGTGCCAAAACAGAGCAAGTATCTCGACTTCTTCACACGGCCACCGTGCACGCCGTGTGTGCTAAGGTCGTGTGCTCTTAGGCCATATCTTGACTTATCCCCACGGCCACTAGACACGCCTGTGCCATGGCGTGTGCAACTAAGCTAACTCATCGACTTTATCCCACGGTTACTAGGCACGCCCGTGTGCCATGACCGTGTAGACAAAACAGGCCAAATTGCCATCCTCAATAGGTTCATGCCTACAAGCATCAATACAATACCAGATCAAGCTTACAAATGCCTTCAATCATACCATTTCATGCATTATTCATTCACAAACTAATCCATTTACTTCCATGCTTATTATCATCACAACTAAAGCTATTCAAAATGACAATTATATAACTCAAACATGCATATACCAAATTCATGAACTATCTTCAACCACATCCTTTCATCAACCATACCATCATGAGATATACCATTTTCATGACTCATTAATAAGGTCAACAACATTCAACTTCCAAGCAAACTCACATGGCAAGGATTAAACATTTCAAGACATATCTTAACTACTAGCCTATACATGCCATAATTCAACTATATACATCTTTCTAAAGTACAAAAATAGATTGCTGATAGTGTGATAAAGATGCTGACGATTCCTGGATCTGAGCTAGCTTTACTGACACTGCAAAATAGAGAACAAATCACACAGTAAGCTTTCAAAGCTTAGTAAGTTTGAGATACAATACAATTAATTCATTAAATCAAATCAATGTACAAATTGAACTATCACATAGATAATTTACCAATGATACACAAATTCAACTAAATCCAATACTCACATAGCATTTCATTCGTTTACTTCCAAATTCACCAACCACATAGGTATCATACATACCATCATTCATAGCCCATAATCCTACTCAACCATTCCCAAAATCATACACAATCTCATCAACCACAAAGGTTAAATACATACATTTTTATCAACACATAGTTACTCACCAACCATTCTTCTCAACCACTCGGTTTTATATTCTGCTCAATCTTTGCTACTCTTTTGATTTATTCGCACACTTAGTGCTAATTTCATAATCAAAGCATAATTGCCAACGCACACTTAGTGCCAATTCAATAAACCAAATTTATATCGGATCGCACACACACGGTGCCAATTCGGTAAACCAAACTTACATCGATCGCACACACACGATTGCCAATTCGATGGCGAAGCTTCAATCTTTTCGCACACACAGTGCTATTCGTTTCTATCTCTTTTCTAATTTCGGCACACTTAGTGCCTCAATACTTGATCTCATATGTAATATAGTATTAATACAACTCTATACATTCATTCATTTCTCATCACATAGATATAAATTTAATGACTAGTATTATATCCGAACTTACCTCGAACGTCGAAATATCGAAATGGTCGATTAATCGAGCACTTTGTCTTTGCCTCGATCTCGATCCAAACCTCTATTTTCTTGGTCTATACACATTCAAATTCAATCCATTTAATCACCAATTCATTCAATTTAGTTCATACACACTTATTCAGGGAATTTTACAAAATAGCCCTCACATTTTCACATTTCGACACTTTGATCCCTATTTCATAAAATCATCAAATACACATAATTTCATATCACATATACTTAGCCGAATTCTTCCCATGCTAATTCAAGCCCACACATTTCATTCATTTCACATTTTAGTCCCTCAATTTACACTTTTCTCAATTTAGCCCAAATTACTTAATTTCACTAAAAATTCAAAGACAAAATATGTTCATCCTTCACATATCTTACAAATTCCACCATAAAACATCCAAGAACTCACATGTTCATCAATGACACATTTCAAAAACATCATCAATTCACAAAATTTAAGCATGGGTTTTGTAGAGCACAAAGCAACGATTGCAAAAATATAGAAATTATCAAAAACCAAACACAAAATGCTTACCAATTGAAGCTTTCAAGTGCCGAACCTAGCTAGCCCTTATTCTCTTCTTTTTTCTTTAAATTTTCGGTGAAGGATGAACAACCATCCACTATCTTATGTTTTATTTTAATATATTATAACTTATAATAAAAAATTTTAACTTTTATAATTAATAAATATTTATAACTATATATATTAATCATAATGTCATCCACTATCATTATCTTTGGGCAATTTACAACATAAAACCCCCAATTTATAAAGACAACAACAATTAGGCACTTTAACAATTAGCACACAACTTTTACATTTTATGCGATTAAGTCCTTTTTCTTAATTGAACACACAATCAATAAAATCTTCACACAGAAATTTCACACAGGCTTAATCACATACGGTAAACTCAGAAAATAATAATATTATTCTGACCTCAGATTTTTGGTCTCGAAACCACTGTTCCGACTAGGGTCTAAACTGGGCTGTTACAAATTATAAGGCTATCTATCAAGCCATTTGCCACCCTACAAAGCAACCACACTTATACCAAATCAATTCAACATATATCATAACCATAAGGCACTTCTCAGAACTCAAAACCAAAACATCCACACATGCATTTCATGAATTTCATCATCATTGAATATATGAACTTGTCAAGTATTGGCCAATTTCCAATGACCATTTACAAAATGAATTGAACAACAATAATAGCCAACACTTTGGCTAACAAATTTGACATAACAAAATGACCAAGTCCTATACATGCCGTACTTAAAATGAATCTAACTTGGCTATACCAAAAAGTTCTCAATAGTGTGATTTTCGAACTCTGAAGTTTCACGAATTCTCGAGCTAACTTGGCAATGCTACAAGGAAAAAGGGAAATGAGAGGGGTAAGCATAAAGCTTAGTAAGTTTGCATGAAATAAATAGAAACATAAAGCTCATAATGTCATCCATCCATTGCATTGAATAAAAACACAAGTCCTAGGCTCATTTCCATAACTTACTCATACTTACAATTACCGATTACATATCATGCCATATATCGTAAACCATTCTCGTGAATTTCTCAGATATACATGTATCACTTTATCACATAGTCTTAGCATTAATCTCATCTCTATCATAAGCTTAACTATTTACCCCATTGAATCACTTGGGATATTCAAGGAGACATGATCATCCTCATTCACATAATTACGACGCCAATGCCACATCCCAAAGGTGGTCTTACGTGGGGTCACTTTTAGATGCCGATGCCATATCCCGGATATGGTCTTATACGGGATCTCGTATCGATTGTCGATGCCATATCCCAGATATGGTCTTATACGTTTTTCATATTCAATGCCGATGCCATATCCCTGATATGGTCTTTTACGGGATTTTAATTTGGTGCCGAGGTCATGTCCCGAACATAGTCTTATACGGGACCTTACCCATCTCAAGTCTTGATGATATTGTTCTCTCATTTATTTAAGTCCAACCGAGACTTCAACATCACAATTCTCACACAACACCATTATTCAAATTCATAGACATATCATACATCTTCACAAGTATCAAACATTTAAAGTCATACTAACATGGCGTTGAGCTTATTACACGCAAACTTACCTCGATTTCAAAATAGGCTAGATTGTCGATCTAGTCCGATACTTTGCCCTTTCTTCGGTCGAGGTTAATTCTTCGTTCTTCTTGATCTATAATAACAATTTAGCTCATTTAATAATCATATTAATCAACACATCTCAAAATTCATACTTTGGCAAAAATACCATTTTGCCCTCACACTTTCACAAAATGACTATTTTTCCCCTAGGCTCGTAAATCGATTCTAATCGAATTTCCTTCTTTTACAAGCCTAGATGAACATTTATTACTCTTATGGCAATCCTCAATACTCATTATTACTGATCGTGTGTCGAGAGTCTTAATAATTATATAATGAATGATCTAGCCTAGAAACTAACTATCACCACGATTGAGGCAAGCGCACCTATCGAACAGTAGTATAGCTTAGTGGCAAGACCGGAATGTCGAACCCAAAGGAACCAAAAGTACTAATACTGACTTTCTTTTTATTATTTAGCCTAAGAATTAAGGGATTTTTTGTTTAATCTAAAATTAACTAACTACTAAGCTAAAGATGCTAAGACACAGAGAATGAATTGGGAAAATACTTGTGGGAAAAACCAATTGATTAAGACAATACCCAAGGAAGAATCCACCTAGACTTCACTTGTTATTTAACTCTGAACCAGACGATTTATTCACTTGACTTGATCCGTAGGATTCCCTAATTTATATTAATACCTCTCTCGAGGCTACTAACGTCAAACCCTAGGTTGATTAATTGAAATCTCTTTCTAATTAAAACCCCTAGGATTGCATTAACTCGATCTATGGACTCCCATATTAGGTTTGACCCTAATTCGGCAGATTTTCGTCATCCTATCTCGAGGGTTGCAATCAACTCCGCTTAATTATGCTAGATCTACTCTTAAATAGGGAATATTCCTCCACTGCCTAAGCACATCAATACTTGAATCAATATCCTGAAATATCTGAACAAGAATTAAGAACACATAGTTAAGAACAAATCAAGTATTTATCATATAGTTTAGAAAATAATAATAAGATCCGTTTTAGGTTTCATCCCCCTCAGGTATCTGAGGGGTTTAGTTCATAATCATAAAATAATACATCTCAGAAGAAAATATAAAACAAAACATAAGAAAACCCTAAAAACCCCCTGAAGGAATTGAAGGAGAGATCCTCCGTCTTGAGTATGATTTCGGCTTCTTGAGATGAATCAATTGGCTTTCTTCGAGTAAATCTCACAATTCTGACCTCTCTGGCTTGGCTCCTTGGCCTAGCTGCTCGCCCTTCAAGGTTGGACTTTAGGGTGTTTATATAGGCTTTTGGAATGTCTTTCTTTGCCTCTAAGTACCCTATTCCGAGTGAAATTCCTCTTTGTCACGACAGGGACACGCCCGTGTGAACCAATCCAGGCCGTGGTCGAGCCTGCTAAAGGGGCACGGCTGTGTGATAAACTCCAGGTCGTGTTGATTTCCTACTTTGGCCCATTTTCTCCGTTTTTGGCCCGTTTTTCGTTCTTTTCATCCTCTGATGCTCTCCTAAGTATAAAACATGAAATTAAAGGATTAGGAGCATCAAATTCCATATTTCAGGGGATAAATAATCCAAAAGTATGCTAAATGTGGGGATTAAAATATGTATATATTACGGTTTATCAATTACACACATTTACCACATGCTTTACAACCTTCACAAAAAGGTCCCCTTATGTGTTTTCATGGTAACACCTTTCACAAAAGCTGTTTATCTAACAACTAATACTCATTTTCTTTCATAAAAATGTACCAAACAACTTAAAAGCTCACATGAAAAAACTCTAAACTTTCAACCATTTTGCAAAATAGTCCCCTCTTTAGCTAGCTTAAGCTTTAAGGGTTCCAAAAGTACAATTATTATCAAGAAAAATCACCAAAGTCACTTACTTTCAAAGGTGAGAAGTTGCTGAAAATTTTGAGCTCTCAAACCCCTATCTTGCTTGTATTTTTCGGTGGAGAAGATGGAGAGAAAAGATGATATCTTTTCTTTCTTTATTTTATTATAAAACATCAATTTAGTCCACCTAATATCAACCACTTTGACCAATTTGACATTGTTTGTCTCCTATGGCCGGCCACCCTATCTTTAGGGGTCTAATTGCACTTTAAGGGCCTCTAATTAATATTCTATGGCTTTTAGACACCTTTTGCTTAAAAAATAGAACTTTCGCACTTTATGCTATTTAGTCCTTTTTCACAATTAAGCATGCAATCGCAAGAATTAAAGCACCAAAATTTTCATGCACCTATATAATCATGCTTTAACTCATAAAATTTTATCAAAATAATTCTCTTCGACCTCGGGTTAGTGGTTCTGAAACCACTATTTCGACTAGCCCCTAAATCGGGCTGTTACAATTCTTACCCTTTAAGGATTTTCGTCCCCGAAAATCTTACCGGTGAAAAGGTTGGGATACTGGTTTTTCATAGTCTCCTCGGGCTCCCATGTAGCCTCTTCTCCCCCGTGCCTTTGCCATAGGACTTTCACAAGAGATATACTTTTATTTCTCAATTGCTTGACTTCTCGTGCCAAAATCTTAACCGGTTCTTCGCCATAAGTCATGTCCAGTCGAATCTCTACCTCTGAGGGTTCAATCACTTGTGAAGGGTCTGATCGGTAATGACACAACATAGACACGTGGAAGACATCATGAATCTTTTCCAACTCAGGTGGCAAAGTCAAACGATAAGCTACCGGCCCTTTCTGCTCAATAACCTCATATGGTCCGATAAAACGCGGACTCAATTTGCCTTTTCGGCCAAATCTGATGACTTTTCTCCATGGTGATACTTTCAGAAACCCTTTTACCACCTACTTGGAACTCAATCTCTTTCCGCTTCAAATCCGAATAGGAATTTTGTCTATCTGAGGCAACTTTTAGACATTCACATATCACTTTTACCTTCTCATCGATTTCTCTGACTAAATCGACCCCGTGAATCTGATTCTCTCCGAGTTCGGTCCAATACAGGGGCGTTCATCACTTACGCCCATACAATGCCTCATAAGGCGCCATTTTCAAACTTGACTGAAAACTGTTATTGTAGGTGAATTCCACCAACGATTACCTTGGAATTCCAAAACACAACATCGAAGCATATCCTCAAGTATCTGTATTACTCTCTTCGACTGCTCGTCAGTTTGTGGATGAAAAGTTATACTAAAGCTCAATTTTGTGCCTAAGGCCTCTTGTAACTTTTTCCAGAACCGTGACGTAAATCTTGGATCTCTATCCGAAATAATCAACAATGGTACCCCGTGAAGTCTTACTATATCTGTCACATACAAATCCGCCAACTTATGAGCAAATAATCAACCCATACTGGTATGAAATGGGCTGACTTCGTGAGTTTATCCACTACGACCCATACGACATCTTTCTTTTTCGGCGTCAACGGTAAACCCTGCACGAAGTCCATAGTAATACAGTCCCATTTCCACTCGGGAACCATAATAGGCTGAAGTAGACCTGAAGGTACTTGATGTTCAGCCTTCACTTGTTGACAAATTAGGCATCTCGAAACAAACTCGGAAATGTCTTTCTTCATACACGGCCACCAATACCATTTCCTCAAATCATTATACATCTTCGTGCTGCCTGGATGTACAGTCAAGCATCCACTATGAGCTTTATGCAGAATCTTCTGAATAAGTTCATCATCTCTGGGTACACAGACCCTATCGCGAAACATCAAACATTCACCAGGACTTATCCGAAAGTCCGACTCAACGTTTGACTCACATTGAACTCTTTTAGCTTGTAAATCATTTTCGTTTTTCTGGGCTTCATAAATATCTTGGAGAAACATTGGTCTAGCCCTCAACTTGGCTAGAATAGAACCATCATCTAACAAAGCCATTCATGTATTCATGGCTCTCGGCGCAAACAAGGATTTCCTACTCAGGGTATCAGCGACCACGTTCGCCTTTCCTGGATGGTAGTCAATTACTAACTCGTAATCTTTTATCAACTCTAACCATCTCCGTTGCCTAAGGTTCAACTATTTTTGAGTCATTAAATACTTTAGGCTCTTATGATTCGTGAACACCCGACATTTCTCACCATACAAATGATGTCTCCAAATATTTAATGCAAATACAATTGCAACTAACTCCAAATCGTGGGTCGGGTAATTCTTCTCGTACGGCTTTAACTGTCTAGAGGCATAAGCTATCACCATGCCCTCTTGCATGAGTACACAGCCTAATCCATTCAGGGATGCATCGCTGTAAACCACGAATTCTTTTTCTGGCTCCGGTTGCACTAAAACATGAGCTTCAGTCAACAACGCCTTTAGTTCCTCAAAACTCTATTGGCACTTTTCTGTCCATTCAAACTTTACATCTTTTTGTAGCAACCTCATCATCGGAGTAGCTATCATGGAAAATCCCTTGACAAAACGTCTATAGTAGTCGGCTAGGCCCAGAAAACTCCTAACCTCGGTTACATTCCTTGGTGGCTTCCATTCTACAATTGCTGAAATCTTACTCGGGTCGACTTTAATTCCATCTCCCGAGAAAATGTTCCCCAAAAATCCAACTTCCTTAAGCCAAAATTCACTTTTACTAAACTTGGCATATAACTGTTTATCTCTCAAAATTTGCAGAACCATTCTCAAATGTTTAACATGCTCGTTTTAATCCCGAGAGTAGATCAATATATCATCGATAAAGACTACCACAAATTTATCCAAATACGGTCGAAAGACACGATTCATCAAATCCATGAAAGCTGCAGAGGCATTTGTTAAACCAAAAGGCATGACCAAAAATTCATAGTGGCCATACCTTGTCCGAGATACAGTTTTCGATACATCTGAGTCCTTGACTCTCAACTGATAATATCTAGACCTTAAGTCTATCTTGGAAAACACCATGGCTCCCTTTAATTGGTCAAATAAATCATCGATTCTTGGCAACGGGTACTTGTTCTTCACAGTTACCTTATTGAGTTGCTGATAATCTATACATAACCTAATGGAATCATCTTTCTTCTTTACAAATAATACGGGAGCACCCCACGGAGAATAACTCGGTCTTGCGAAGCCTTTATCCGTTAACTCTTGCAACTGTGCCTTCAGTTTTTTTACCTCGGTTGGAGCCATTCTGTAGGGAGCAATAGAAATGGGGGTAGTACTAGGAGCTAACTCAATCCCAAATTCAATCTCTCTAATCGGAGGTAGCCCTGGAAATTCCTCTGGGAAAACATCCGGATACTCACACACTATGGGCACTGATTCAATTCTTAACTCAGTCTCTCTAGTATTCATCACAAAGGCAAGGTAAGCTTCGTACCCCTTTCTTAGATATTTCTGAGTCAACAAAGAAGATATCACTACTGGCAATCTGCCTCACTCATCTGATTCAACACGAATAAGATCTCCACTTTCACATTTTAACTCAATAAACTTCCTTCCACAGTTCACTATCACATCATGAGCACCTAACCAATCCATCCCAAGGATGACATCAAATTCATCAAACGGCAATAACATGAGATTAGCCGAAAAATAATGACCCCTAATCATCAAAGGGCAACCTTTGCATACTCTGTCGACCAACACACATTTACCTAGAGGATTTGACACTCTTATCACAAATTCAGTAGACTCTACAGGCATACTAATTCTAGAGACTAATTTCATACAAATATACAAGTGGGTAGACCCTGGATCAATTAAAGCTACAACATGAGTATCATAGAGAGAAAATGTACCCGTGATTACGTCAGGGGAGGACGCCTCCTCGCGAGCACGAATGACATATGTTCTCGCCGGTGCTCTACCCTCAACTCTTGCAGTCTGCTCTCTAGATGTATTCTTACTACTCATTTTATTTCCCGGGTTTCTCTGTGGTCTTCCTCTAGCAGTACTTCCCGGTCATGCATTCCGAGGTTTTTCTTTCTCACCCACCTCGGGGCAATCTCTGATAAAATGGTCTAGGGATCCACACTTGAAACAAGCTTTCTCGTTTGCTTGACACTCCCCGGGACGACGTCTGCCACACTGCGGGCATCCTGGTCTACTCGGTCGAGTGTTGCCAACACTAGCAACCTAAGTAGTCTGAGCTTTAGACCCCGGGTATTGTCTACACTTACTTCTACTTGAGAACCCAGCTGAGGTGGCTGATCGAATAGTGAAATCTCTTAACTTCTTGGATGAGGATTGGAATGACTTGCCTAATAGTCTCTTCTTCGAGTTGCGAGACTCGTTTTCGGCCTTCCTTTTTTCTTTAACCAGTTCCTCGGCCTTACAGGCTCTATCTACCAGCACCACAAATTCTTTTAGTTCGAGGACACCAACAAACAAACGGACATCCTCATTTAACCCATCCTCGAACCTTTTGAACATGATGGCTTCTGTCGATACGCACCCCCGAGCGTATTTGCTGAGCCTTACGAACTCACGCTCATATTCAGCCACCGTCATTCGACCTTGCTTTAGCTCCAAGAACTTCTTTCTTTTCTAGTCGATGAACCTTTGACTAATGTACTTCTTCCAGAATTCCTCTTGGAAGAATTCCAAGTTAACTCTCTCCCTTGGTACCACCGACACAAGGGTATTCTACCACTGATCCTCAAGAGAGATACCGCACACTTCATGCACTCATCAGGTGTGCATGAAAACTCGTCGAATACTCTGATGGTATTCTCAAGCCAAAATTCCGCCCTCTCTAGATCATCATCCTTACTAGCTCGAAATTCATTGGCTCCTTGTTTTCGGATCTTATCAAACGGAGGCCTTTCTCTTCTTACTACCTTTACCACCTGAGGAGCTACAGGAGCGGGCTGAGAAATAAGTGGGGGTGGAGGGGGTTGAGCATTAGGATTTGCTCGAATATACTCGGTGTACCAATTGCTCATTATATGGAGAAAAGCTTCTCGAGCCTCTTCTCTCTGACCCAAAGTCTCGGGTCTACTCTCTACTGGTGTGGTCCCTTGCACGGGAGTCGGTGAATTACTCGCAGCATCATCAGCTGCAGTTCGATCGGGATCCATTACTATATAAAAACACAACTTAAAATCGTCAGGAGTCGTCACACTATCATTAGGTAAATACTCATATGTATGGCATGTATAGCTAGACTCATACTTATGCTACGTTAGTCCGAGAATCGACTAAACTGTAGCTCTGATACCACTAAATATAACACCCCTTACCCGTATTTGACACCTGAACCGGGTAACGAGGCATTACCGTACTTAACTTGCTCAAATATACCACATCGGTTTATAAAATTTCATTTCAAATTTAAAACTTTTCATTCAAAACCTTAATGTCTTTATTATAGGTCTACGAGACCCTAAACTTGTACCCGAGATGATTCGAGACCAAACATGAAACTTTTGAACACTTAGACAAATTTGACCTAAAACAGCGCCACACGCCCGTGTGAAGAAGGGAACACACCCGTGTGGAAAATTCACATGCCCGTGTTCCACACCCGTGTGGAATTATTTTCAAATTCGAACCTACAGGGGTTTTCACACGACCGGACACACGCCCGTGTCCCTGGCCCGCATTCTTCACACGGCCTTGACACGCCCGTGTCTTAGCCCATCTGCCAAAACCTTGGCATTCTGTTTATGTCGTCATCACCTCACTAAGGTCACACGGCCAAGGCACACGCCCGTGTCCTTAGACCGTGTGTCAAATTAAATTCCTAATTTCAAGTGCAGACTTCATACGGCCTGAGCACACGCCCGTATCCATGGCCGTGCCTTCCACGCGGCTGAGAAACACGGCCGTGTCTCTATTCGTGAATTTACAACTGAGCATAATGACTTGTAAACCTAGCATGCAAGGGGACATACGGTCTCTCCACACGCCCATGGGGCTGACCGTGTGTCACACAAGGCCTAGACACACGCCAGTGTGTCTATCCGTGTGGACAATTATAAGGCTATCTATCAAGCCATTTGCCACCCTACAAAGCAACCACACTTATACCAAATCAATTCAACATATATCATAACCATAAGGCACTTCTAAGAACTCAAAACCAAAACATCCACACAAGCATGCATTTCATGAATTTCATCATCATTGAATATATGAACTTGTCAAGTATTGGCCAATTTCCAATGACCATTTACAAAATGAATTGAACAACAATAATAGCCAACACTTTGGCTAACAAATATGACATAACAAAATGACCAAGTCCTATACATGCCTTACTCAGAATGAATCTAACTTGGCTATACCAAAAAGTAGTCGATAGTGTGATTTCTGAACTCCGATGTTCCACAAATTCTCGAGCTAACTTGGCAATGCTACAAGGAAAAAGGGAAATGAGAGGGGTAAGCATAAAGCTTAGAAAGTTTGCATGAAATAAATAGCAACATAAAGCTCGTAATGTCATCCATCCATTGCATTGAATAAAAACACAAGTCTTAGGCTCATTTCCATAACTTACTCATACTTACTCTTACCGATTACATATCATGCCACATATCGTAAACCATTCTCGTGAATTTCTCACATATACCTGTATCACTTCATCACATAGTCTTAGCATTAATCTCATCTCTATCATAAGCTTAACTATTTACCCCATTGAATCACTTGGGATATTCAAGGAGACATGATCACCCTCATTCACATAATTACGATGCCAATGCCACATCCCAGAAGTGGTCTTATGTGGGGTCACTTTTAGATGCCGATGCCATATCTCGGATATGATCTTATATGGGATCTCGTATCGATTGTCGATGCCATATCCCAGATCTGGTCTTATACGTTTTTCATATTCAATGCCGATACCATATCTCAGATATGGTCTTATACGGGATTTTAATTTGGTGCCGAGGACATGTCCCGAACATGGTCTTATACGGGACCTTACCCATCTCAAGTCTTGATGATATTGTTCTCTCATTTATTTAAGTCTAACCGGGACTTCAACATCACAATTCTCACACAATACCATTATTCAAATTCATAGACATATCATACATCTTCACAATTATCAAACATTTAAAGTCATACTAACATGGCGTTGAGCTTATTACACGCAAACTTACCTCGATTTCAAAATAGGCTAGATTGTCGATCTAGTCCGATACTTCGCCCTTTCCTCGGTCGAGGTTAATTATTCATTCTTATTGATCTATAATAACAATTTAGCTCATTTAATAATCACATTAATCAACACATCTCAAAATTCATACTTTGGCAAAATTATCATTTTGCCCTCACACTTTCACAAAATGACTATTTTACCCCTAGGCTCGTAAATCGATTCTAATCGAATTTTCTTCTTTTACAAGCCTAGATGAACATTTATTACTCTTATGGCAATTCTCAATACTCATCATTACACACATTTACCACATACTTTACAACCTTCACAAAAAGGTCCCCTTATTTGTTTTCATGGTAACACTTTTCATAAAAGTTATTTATCTAACAACTAATACTCATTTTCTTTCATAAAAATGCAGCAAAAAACTTAAAATATCACATGGAAAAACTCTAAACTTTCAACCATTTTGCAAAATAGTCCCCTCTTTAGCTAGCTTAAGCTTTAGGGGTTCCAAAAGTACAATTATTATCAAGAAAAATCACCAAAGTCACTTACTTTCAAAGGTGAGAAGTTGCTGAAAATTTTGAGCTCTCAAACCCCTATATTGCTTGTATTTTTTGGTGGAGAAGATGGAGAGAAAAGATGATATCTTTTCTTTCTTTATTTTATTATAAAACATCAATTTAGTCCACCTAATATCAACCACTTTGACCAATTTGACATTGTTTGTCTCCTATGGCCGGCCACCCTATCTTTAGGAGTTTAATTGCACTTTAAGGGCCTCCAATTAATATTCTATGGCTTTTAGAACTTTTGCTTAAAAAATAGAACTTTCGCACTTTATGCGATTTAGTTCTTTTTCGCAATTAAGCATGCAATCGCTAGAATTAAAGCACCAAAATTTTCATGCACCTATATAATCATGCTCTAACTCATAAAATATAATCAAAATAATTCTCTCCAACCTCGGGTTAGAGGTTCCGAAACCACTGTTCTGACTAGCCCATAAATCGGGCTGTTACAATTCTCTTAGCGACTGAACTGGTAATGTTTTTTCTCTGTGATTTGGGCATAGGGGGAGGCTCAGACTGGTGAATTCAGTGTTCTCGTCTTAACAATAGTTAAACGGAGGGTTATTTTTGGTGGTAAGTTGGGTTTTTGTTCGTTCTTGGTTGTCAATTCGCTTGTAAATCCGTTAAATTGATGTTGAGTATCTTGATTTTAGGCCTTGAAGTGGTCGGGAGTGATTAGGCATCAAAACGATAACAGGTGTGTACCCGAAACGCAGAAAACAGGGTTCGGCGAAAAGCCAAAATTGCTTGCTGTCGAGAAATAAGAGAAATAAGAGAAAATGATGCAAAAAATTGTAGAGAAAGGAAATAAAGGCGTTAAAAACTAGGAAATCAACATTTTGCACTAAAACAGTTTTGGACAGCAGCAGTAGTCTAAATTTGAAAAATCATAAAAAATAGTGTAAGTTGAGTTAGAGGTTGAATAAAATATGAAATTAAAGCTTATTGAGTCTAGTCTTTCATGGGAAACAGTGTAAGCATAAAAATTGTAAATCATGAGTTATAATAAATTTTGTGAGACAAGGTCAAAATGATTTCGGGTTCCCCTGTTCTGACTTTGGAAAATCATCACAAATTGTAAAAAAAATAACTAGGGGCTTAAATTTATATGTTTAAATCCTTAATGAGTCTATTTTCAAGAGAAACAAATGGAAACATCATCTAAATTCCGTACTAAGAGATAAATAATTTTTAGTAAGGAAAGGATGAAGATGTCAAATAGCAGAATAGGGATAACTTTAAAGATTTTATTGTAATTATTTGATAAACTATAAATTATGAAAATTTTATGGTAGAAAGTTATTTGAGTCTAGTTTCAAAAACATTAAGCGGATCTTAATTTGGAATTCTTTAGCTCAAGATATAAATAATTTAGTGATAATGACTCAAGTAGACAGCTTTGAATGAACATATAAGTAAATAGTGGAAACATATATGAGTATTGAGCTAGCATGGGTTACTTTAAAAATGGATCACACGGCCAAGGCCAATTTGGGCCAAGTGGGCCACACGGGCGTGTGGGCCGACATGGGCAGATCACACGAGTATGTGGGCCCATTTTTACTGAAATGTTTTTAAGGTTGCACGGGTCGTCCAAGTCAACTGTGAACCTATTGTAGGGTTGGTAAGCGCTACTTAGACCCCTAAATGTGTGAAATTGACTGAACGATATTTGTACTGGGCATGTTAATATCTGAACTGAATATATGTACTGAAATTGCATAATAGCATGTCATCCATTGTGTGTTGCATTGCATTAGGTTGGGGGATTGTTATTCGGAGGAAGTGTACTGAAAGGCTTTAAGCCTAATTTCTTCAAATTTCAGTGCAAACTCTTCAGACAGTGCCGCATTCGGTACTACTTGGAGTGTAGGGATGGGTGGGTTGATTATATCCCCACATGAAGTGTAGGGTTGGACGGAGATGATGTGTAGAGGCTGGTTGGGTAGGATTTTGCTCTTGCATAATCATTCTTCGCTCATCGATCATCGTGATGGGTTAAGGCCCTCTTGCATTTTGACATCAGATTGAGATGGGCTAAGGCCCAAATCACATCGATCATCGAAAGGGCTTAGGCCCAAGACTGCTCAACTGCGTACCTGTAAATACTGATTGTTTATTTGTTTCTGCGGGATTACACACTGAGTTTACGTAAACTCACCCTTTTTGTTTAATGTACACAGGTAATCCCGAGACTTGACGAATCGATGCAGCAGAGGACTCGACGGTGGCCACACGTATTTTAAAGCTGCTTTAATTTCGGTTTTGGTATTTTTCTTAATTATTTTCTCGGGTTATTTTTATGTAAATTGAACTTTTGGATTGTTTGCTTTTATTTGATTTTAGACTATTTTCGTGGATTTAAAAACTGCACAAACTCAACGAACAAACAGTTTTCTCTAAAACAAAGGGGTTTTTATAAGATGGACGGATTTACCTAATTAACTCGGTTTTTTATAAAATAAATGATTTCTAAAGCTTCTACAACGAATTGTGTTTTAAAATAATCGATTAAATAAGTAAGCGATTTTGGAGTCAACAAGAGTAAATAAATGAAAACGGTTTTATCGTAACAACTTAGTTTTAACACGTTATTATGTGACATCGCCAGATTCGGTCATAATGTCTAGGTTGGGTTTAAGGTGTTACAATTAGGTCGTTACATGCACCCTAAAGTAAACTTTGTCATATAGGTTCACTAGATGAGATTTCTTTTTAAGGACAACTAGTTAGGCATGACTTTCAGAGAGATTGTCCTAAGATAGCTCACAAATGAAAGCATGTTTATGATGAGTGTTGAGTCAATGATTACACACTCAAGATCATCTTTTATTAAATAGTTTCCCAAGAAACGATATTTAAGCTAGAGATGATGGTCAAACGTTAAACAATCATTAGTTCGTGTAGAGTCTTGGGAATTAAGATTCACGAATTGATTAGATGTAATTCATGTTCTTGCTGATTAATCATGGGACCCTAAAGGCAAGATGGTTGATGGGTGTGAGAATGATCGTAGCAACGAAATTTTTTTTTCAAGATTTTAATACAAGATGCATGCATCATACTACATTCTTAATATGTTGTTGAAATGAAAAATATTTGCTTAATACAAAGATAGTAATTAGTGAATCTTTATTTTTTTTTCAGTTCAAATATGTCTCCTACTCCTCTTATTAGCATTCTTACTGAGAATAAATTAAATGGGGATAACTTTTGAGAATGGAAAAGGAACTTGCTGATAGTTCTCAGCTGTGAGAAACACAAATTCGTTCTTGACGAAACATGCCGTCCTAAAGCTTAGTCCAAAGCAAGAAATCGTTGGAGAGATTCTGACTCGATCGCTCGATGTTATATGTTAGCGAGCATGAGTAGTGTGTTGCAAAAGCAACACGAGAATTTCTGTACTGCTAAAGAGATCATGAAAATTTTTGAGGATTTGCTCGGTGGCCAAGTCGTATTGGCTCGACAATCTGCTATTACAAATTTGATGAATTCTCAACAGAAAATCGGCACTCCGGTCAAAGAACATATGCTTAAGCTTATGAGATTATTTACGGAAGCGGAAGACAATGGGGCTGAACTAGACATGAACACGCAAATTGAAATAGTGTTCATGTAATATCCCTAAACCGGGTCTAGTAGTTTCAGGTATATTTTTCAAGTTCTGAGTGCGAAATTAAGGATTTATGGGGTTTTTAGTCATTTTTAATTTAATTTAGGAGGTTAATTTTATCTAAAATTGATTAAACAATAATCCGAAAAAATAAAAATATTTGTGGAAAATTAATTTTTAAGTAATTAAATAATTATAAGTGAAAATAATTAATTTGGGTCGAAAAAGAATTTTAAAATAATTTTTATTGGGGTTAATTTGAGTTAAATTTAAATATTAATTAAATTGGGTTTAATTGTAAAACAAGGCAAATTTTAGAGTATTTTTTTGGCAAATAAACATTAAAATTCAAAATTTTGGAGGGAAAGGATCAATTGGTAAAGTAAGGAAAATGTGGGAATGACCATTAGGCAAATTCCCCAAATTTAAATTCTAGTGGGTTGTTTTAGTTTTAAACACAATGCATCTAGCCTACTTTGTACACCAATTACATCAGGTTAGAGAGCTATAAAATTTGTTTTCTTTGCATGGTTTTAAAGAGCTATAATTAAAGAATAGATCCAACCATTTTTCTTCTCAAAATACTCTCTCAATTCACCTGAAATTCTTCTCAAAAGTAGCAAAAAAATTCTGAAATTTCTCAAGATTCTTGAATCAAGATTTTCAATCAAAGGATTTAGATCGAATCAAAGGTAATTATTATTTCTAAACTTATTTTTATGATGATTAGAAACATTTTTACACGATTTGAGAGTCAATTAAATGATTTTTTATCAATGTCATCTTCTTCAAAAGCTTAAGGTGTTTTAATGGTGGATCTTGAATTTTGAGAGGAAATCCACAAATCAATGGATGTTTTAACTCAAAATGGATATATTAAAAGGTTTTTGGTCTTATTTATCAAGATTAAAAATGATTTGTGAGGTAATTTGAAGAAATATGAATTTCATCATCTTCATGAATCGTATTTTCAGATTTTTTACGAAATTGATTTAAATGTGAAATTGATACTTAGTTTATGTGTAATTGGTTTAGTATTGATGTTTTGAAGTGATTAGGATGGTTGGAGAGATCGATTTTGTGAGGAATCAAGTTTTCGACTTGATGTTACAAATCCGGTAAAGTATCTTTGTGAGAGAATTTTGATTAGTATAGTTAATTATAATTTGTGTTTATCATAGCATTTGAAAGGTGGTAATGCCTACTTTACCTCTGTTGAAGCTCCGAATCTTGAAGAGGACCGAGATAACCGGAATTGAAGCTTGAAATTGCCTAGTTGATCACTTGTTGTGGTAGAATAAAATTGTATAGTGAGTGTTTCTAAGGGCGATTTGATAAATTGACCCTCAATTGTGTTTAATTGGAAGCTTAATTAATGATTTAAATTAATTAATTATGGTTGAATGGTTGATTTTGCAAGATTGATATTAAGTGTGCAAAAATTGAATTTTGTATTGAAAAATGTTAAGTAAGTTTTTGGGTGGTGTTGTGATATTTAATTAGATTAATTTTAAGAATGATTTTACGCATGTGTACTGAAATTTTTTTACCATGATATGTTGGTGTTACATTTGGTAATTAAATATGGGAGATTGGCAAATGAATTGCTTGATTTAATTAGATGCTAAATGGCTATGTTACAAGCTATACATAATCATTTTGTCACATTAAATTGAGCACAATAATGACTGATTTGTATGCTATGTCTGGCTAAATATATCGACAACATGCATAGTGGATCCATTGGATATAGTTGGCATGCCATAAGATTTGTGCGTACTCACCTTTACTTGTGACATTGTAAGCATATGGCTCTAGGTGGACTGATTTGTTGGAGTAGATAAGGGAGTGTTGAGCATGAGTCTGCACTCAATGGGTTATTTAAGGCACTATAAGGGAGCGCATGCTTCAGCCAGCTCAACTCGGTGGACTGTATTTGATATTTATGGGAATTCAAAGATCCGTTTATCCAATGTATGATCATCCGATTAGGCCATGAGAAGTGTATGCCAATATATATATATTCATGTGTGATTGTTACTATATCAATTGATGATTGAATGCCATGAATAAATGATTTTTGGTATTGAAAATGCTTATGGAAAAAATTAATTGACATGTTTCATTATTTTGGCTGATAATTGGTGATTGATTAGTGGTGAATTAAGCATGAATTGGATGTTAATTTATTTTTCGTTTTTATTAACATTCACTGGGCTTTTTAAAGCTCACACCCTCACGTTCGTGCAGATAATTGTCAGGTTTGAAAAGCTGAGGAGTCGAGCAAGTGAGTTCCAAGAGATTTAGGCTTGGTAGAGACTTTATTATGCATTTTAGAGATTATAATCGGGCATTGTGGAACTCCTGAGAATTAGTTCGATTTTGGTTGTAATTGGACTTTGGATATTGGACATTTATTTTGGATGGTTTTAAAATAATTTTGAGTCATGTTTGAGTTTAATTATTGATTGATTTACGGTGTATTGTTGCTTGATAACACGGTGTGTGAAGCATGAAATTTATACTAACGATTGTTTAAATGAAGCTTCCATGGAGTGGTTTATTAGAGACTAAGGTACGCCACTTGTTTGATTTATTCGATGTTTGATATGCATGAAATTGATTGCCTAATTCTATTTAATTGAGGCTTAATTGATGTCAATAATTTCAATTGAAGGTGTATGTATATGTATGTTAATTAATCGTAGTTAAATTTGGTTTAATTGGCCATTAAAATATGCAAAATCGGGTTTTAAAATGAGTTTTTCACAAAAATAAGTGCAGTGGTTTTCACATGGGCGTGTGGGTAAGTGACACGGGCGTGTGGGAACTGGAGCTATTACACACGTGTGTGAGATTTCCACACGGGCGTGTGTGATCTGCCAAAATTTTTTTCACGACATGAACACGATCATTTAATGACACACGATTTGGGGGACACGGCCGTGTGGACTTTTGGGGGTTTGAATTTTTGTCTTTTTAAATTGGTATTCTAATTTGTTTAAATTACGATTTAGTCTTGAAAATTGGTTAGTCTAATTAGAGCCCTAGATAATAAGGAAACTTGGTAAAATTTTAGGATTAGTCTCGTAATGGGTAAAATTTGATAGAAACGCACTTAATTTGTAATTCAGAATAGATCCTAATAGTTTATATTTGTTACAATTTAGTCCATAATAGTAAAATTTGAATTATACATAGCAAACGAACTCAATTTAAGCTGAAATTTTTATGCTTACATATTTTGACTAAAAGAAGGTCGGTAAACATTTAGATCTATAATCGGGTTAGTTTTTTCTTAGATAGTAAAATAACGAAAATGCCCTTAAGTTAAATTACCTAGGAAAAGTTAAAATTAGCTCATAATTTGCTTCTGCGTTAATAAATAATTAATATCCAGATAAGAATTGAGGTGTTGTGGTCGTTAGTCGGAGAGTCACTTAGATGGCTAATGTAACGCTTTGAATTCGGGCTTGTCCCTCCTGGTCGGGTTTGGGGTGTCACAGTTCACATCATTAACCAAGGAATTTGCTAGTTTTTAGGCCCGCTTATAACTTGGGGAACAAGACGCTTACCTTAACTTAGCTCATGAAGGAATTAAAATCCTATGAGTTGATGTTGAATGGTGATAAGCTAGTTCAGGAGAAACCTGAGGCAAACTTAGCTGTGGGCCCTTTATCCTCTAAGGGGAAACAGAAAGCTAAGGGAAAGAAAAAACCGACTAAGTCTTCAGTTCCACCTCGTATGGATTGGAAGAAGGCTAAGAAGTCAAAAGATCCTAAAAATATTAAATGTTTTTTCTGCAACAGGAAAGGGCATTTCAAATCAAACTGCAAGGAGTATTTGGATTACCTAGCTGAAAAGGGAAAAGGTATGAAACTCTTTGTGGTTGAAGCTTGTTTAGTGGAAGAATCAATTGACAATTGGGTTATTGATTCTGGAGCCACTAACCATGTGTGTGTTTCTTTACAAGGGTTTAGCGAAACGAGAAGTCTGCGTGACAGGAGCCTCTCGTTGCAAACCGGAGATGGGAGCTATGTTTCAGCCGAAACAGTGAGAGAAGTTATTTTACACTTTGATAATTTTAAGAAGATTATTTTAAAGAACATGTTTTATGTACCTCATTTTAAGAGTAATTTAATTTCTATAGCATGTTTATTTTATGACGGTTATACTGTGACATTCAATAAAGGGATTGCTTTTCACAGAAATAGTTTTTTAATCTGTAATGGATGGATGGAAAACAATCTCTACTTTATCAAACCAAATAACTACTCGATGCTTCAAACTGAAATAGTGAATAAATGCATAAAACTTCTCACTCTAATGAGGGGTACCTATGGCACTTAAGACTTCGTCATATTAACCAAGAAAGAATCACTAGACTCGTGAAAGATGGTCCCTTAAGTATGCTTAAGGAAGTTAGTCTTCCGCAATGTGGATCTTGCTTGGAAGGTAAAATGGCTAAAAGTTCTTTTAATGCAAAAGGTACAAGGGCCAACCAACCTTTAGAACTTGTGCACACTGATGTATGTGGTCCCATGAGCATCAGTCTCATTGCTATTTGTTGACAAGATTCAAATATATAACTAATTGTTGTTCTTAAAATTACTTCATCGAAATAAACATGTACAAAGAATTGATTATCCATCTTCAATACTAAATTTGTAAAAATAATTAAAATAATTAAATTTCTCAATAATTATTTGAAAAACAAGATTTTGCTATAAAAATATAATATAATAAAATTAATTATTGTACTAACCTTACAAATCTTTCTTTCTTTTCTCCTTTTCTACAATATTTTTTCCTTTCTTCTTATCGGTTAGCTGCTACAACCCTTTAAGAAAACACATAAAATTCCTACAACCCTTTAAGAAAACACAAAAAATTGATATATATATATATATATATATATATAGGGGTTTGGTGCCGCCTAGCAATGCCCTTCCAACCACGATGCCGCCTAACATTCCCCCTCCAACACTAACCCCCGAACCGTATAATTCCTCGTATTTACTTGGTATAAGTGTGATATATCGATGCCCTCGTATTGAGTGGCACCACCAATAAAATATTAGTTTTTTTTCAAAGTTATTATGGCCTAATGATGGGGACAAAAAAATAGGTGGTGTTGCCACCTTCTCAAGTACCACCCGGTATTACTGTTTATAACATACAATTTTCGTAAATAATTTGATACCCCTACTATTTAAGTTATTAAATTAATTTTTTATATTATTGAGATAAAAAGTCTTTTTAAGAAGAAATTTTAAATTAAAATTTTAATAGAAGTGATTAATTTTTTTAAGGAGAAGTTACAATAGATTGATTAAATCCAAAATTTTATCATGCTAGAAAGATCAGCCATAATTAAACTATTTTTGGAAGAATGAGTCAAAGCATATTTGTTGTGCCAATAGGATAGGAGGGATGAAACTCAAGCATGGTCTGAACAAGTTTGACAAAAGATTGGTTCACATATTCCGTGACTGAATCCATTAACCTACTGACATACGCAAAGATTTCAAACAGAAAATATATTTATGTAAACATGGATTTTTATAACCACGTATATATTTATTCTTTTAATTTGAGTATAATAGTGATAATTTTAGGATTGGATCCAACAACTCATCAATAAAGATTAAAACTTTATGTTAAGTTGAAAGAGGAAAAATGTACTATCAATATATTAAGATTTTTAAGGCACAGTAGAAGAAAAGAATTATTGGATTCTCATATAATTAATCAGATATTATGATCATCTAATGAAAGCAATACAAAGAGACAGACAAAAAACCGTTAACCTTACTTTCGGTAATCATGAAATCATCAAAAGGACAAATGAGGCTGTAAATCGAAAGAATTCTCTTTTTGTTTTTTTTTTTTGTCTTTCTGTGTCTGTCTCTCTGTTTCATGTGTCGTTTGTGTACTTTAGTGACAGTCACGAATCGCCGTTTCATGCTCTGTTAAAGTTTATAACTTTAATCATTATAACCACCACTATCTCTACCTTTTTTTTTATTTTCATCTTTTTCTTTAATTTCTTTCCTCCCATTTTTCTCAATCATTAAATACATCAGAAACGTGGATTCAGCAATTTGAAGTTAAAAACAGAGGTTTTTCTTTGGAACAAGAGCTGCATTTTGAAGTATTTCAATATATATTCCATATAATAAACGAAAACTAAAACCCCAATAAAAAAAGAAAAATAGTAGATACTGATGAAAGAAATGAAAAAGGGAAGCATGCGAGGGATTGTTCATGAGTGTTTCTTTAAGGCTCCATCAACATAGCTTGCATGTGAAAGCTCTGTTAACCATTCAAACGTTCTATTACGTGACAAAGCTTGCTTTCCTTTCCTTTTCTTCTTTGTCTTCAATTCTTGCAGCAGCTTTTTCTTGTCTTCCATGGCGGCATTGTCCTTGCTACTTTTGGTCATAATTACGTTGTTCAATGGAACTGTTTCAATTGCATCTACAGAACATTTACATCCACTGAATGACCCTATTCTCTTTCCCAAGGACCCTTTGTTCGAATCCTGCGGATTTTTCACTACTTCACCACTTTTGTTAACAATCTTGCTGCTGCTGCTGTTCTTGGTGCTTGAACTGCTGTTACTGCTATTACAACTGCTGTTTCTACTCACAGAATTTTTATTGCCATTGTTGTTGTTGTTGCTACGGACTTTCAAGTCTTTTAATTCGAGCTCTGGTGCTCGAACTAAGCCTAACCTGAAAAAACCCCACATCGATGATGATTTCTGGGTTCGGCTGCTGACATTGATGGGCCGAGTTCTGGACGATCTTATATGGGGTTTGGGACTTGGATGTGTATTGAAGTTGTTTCTAATTTTCATTGGCTTTGAACTGGAACTGAATGTTCTTGGAGTAACTGTGATGGAATTACAGCTGCTGCTTCTGCTGCTGCTGCTACTGGCACTTGTGAACCTACTCAATGAACCATGGTCCATTGACTCTGACCTCGACAAGCACCGGCTAGTGTTGAGGCTATCTTGGCGGCACCACCCTGTGAGCCCACTATCTGAACTAACTGAGAGGCGCAGGGGTAGAATTTGGCCTTGAAAGAACACTTCATCAGCAGCACACATTTCTAGTTCGGTTGAAAGAGAGCCACACAATGAACCAAAGTTGAAATCTTCATCTGTTTTAAGTGCTTGGGGTTCCTCGCCATCTTCCTCGTTCTTTGTCTGGGTTCGCTCCTCTTCTTTAGTCAAATTGACCGGCAGATCACACAATGACAATGCTTCATCTTCCTCAGCTTCCCATTTCCCATCATCCTCACAGATAATCTCAGAACATCCCATGGCTTCAAAGTTCAAACAAACTGAAACTTTTTTGTAATTCAGAAACACTGTTAGGGAAGCAACAAGGGGGGCAGAAAAAGTGGGATTTTTATACAGCAAAAACTAGACAAATTTGAATTTTATAGAGAGAGAGAGAGAGAGAAAGGGAAATAGGGAGACAAGTGGAATAAAAAGCAAAAGCTACTGCAAAAGGAAGAAAAAAGAAACAATGGAAAATGCAGAAGTCAGTGCAGGCGAAGCAAACAGGGGGGGTCTTGTTTCTTGTTTGAGAATGAAGCATAGGGGGTCTCTATCAGGCCGGTCATTACCCAATAGCCATTAGTCAAGCTACTAATATTTATGGATTCTCACTTTCACCAATACAATTGTGGTGGAAGCCAAAGGAGGTTCAATTTTTTTTTTTTATGCCCTTGTGGGGCTAAAACCTAAAGAATAATAGCTACAAGACAAGACAATCTAGGACTAGGCATGCAAGATTTATATAATTTTACACAAACATCTACTTTGGAGCATGAAAATTGGAAAGAAAATCTATAAAAAAAAAAAAAGAAAGAAAAAGGAATGCTAATTCACTGTGTTAACCAATGATAGAAATTCTCTTTTGTTTGCAGCAAAAAAGAAAAAGGGAGGGGGAGGTATAGGATACCATCTATGGCATTTACACTCTTTTGGGTATATTCAGTAAAAGAAAATATACAACTGTTGATGATGGCATTTACATTCTTGAGATGGAGACTAATGGAGACTAGAGACAGATGGGTTGGTGCTATTTTTATTATACATAAAAAAAAGAAGAAGAAAAGAAATATGGGCGTTTAAAACTTTTAATGTATAGAGTAGGTGAGCATGGTTTTTGGTTAAGGGACAGATTGTGATTTATGTGGTGCAAATTAGAGCTTTAAAGATTTGAATCTTTATGGCCATGTTTATTTTTATTTTTTAAAGAAATATATTTGTTCTAGAAAGGTATTTTAGCCTTTTGCTGATGAAAGCAGGAAAGGAGTGAGTTGGTTGTATAGATAAAGTTATATTGTAACAGCCTAGAGTTAAAAAAAAAAAAAAATCAAATTAAAAAAATCCTTATTTTCATTTCTTAGCTATTAACTCTTTTTATAAGAAAAATCTGTAGATTAAGTTCATGGACCACTTAAAATATAGTATTTTAGATTGAAAAAGTAATGGCCAAAGTTACCTGAGTGGCATTCACAATAGCCAACAAAAACAAATCTGATTGTTTGGTTTTTGTTGTTAAAAAAACAGGGCCAAGTAACATGTTCTGTTTAAATTTCCAGTGAGTTTGAAATTTGGCTTTTCAATTTCGTTTATTTCAATCTAGAAATTAGTAAATAACCCTTAAATCTCCAATTCTTTATTAAATCAATTTTTATTTTTATTTTTTTGCAGATACACTTAGGTATGACTTTTATATATATATATATATATATATACACACATATATTATCAATTAATTATAATTAGACATATAACCTTTGATAAGATATCTTAAATGATACAACCAGTAAAAACATTTGGATTTAAAAATTTTGAGATAATAATTTTGAGTTTCAGGTTGAGACCTTTAATTTAGATTTTTTTTTTCTTTTTACACTCAACCCTATTGGTATTTCTCATTTTATGAAAAACAAATTACGTATTAAAGCATGTCTCATTTTTTTCTCTAAACATTCGTCTAATATTATTTTAGATACATAAACTATTACATATTATTATTTTAAATAAAACAAACTTTTAGAAAAAAAATTAACCGATTAAGTCTTAACTCGATTAGTACGAGCATTGTTGCTAATACAAAAAGATATGAGTTCGAGTGCGCTGACTATGAGCTCAACAACTTAACATTGATAATATTGAGATTGAAGTTGATGCTACTTTTATAATTCATTTTATGAAAACTACTTCTAGTCACAATTTATTATTGTCCCATTTGATTGATAAGTGCAAGACGTTCATCCGTTCTATGAGTTCTAACTCTATGTTGTATGCCTTTCGCAAAGGGAACAAATGAGCATTGTTCAAGTCTACTCAGTTGTTTTACCTTGGTGTGTTTTATAATTCATCATAACCTTGGTGCGTTGGGAAGTAATCTTCAGCCAGTGGCAGAGCGTAGTGGAGATCAAAGGGGGCCATGGTCCCTCCAAAATGGTAAATTTTTAATTTAAGTAATTTATAATTTATAGTAATGGTAAAATTACACTTTAGCCCCCTAAGAATGATAAAAATTGATTTAACTCTTAAAAATTATAAAGATATAGACTATTAAAATGATGAAATTACATTTTTACTATCATAAAAATATATAAATTAATTCCGCCAAAAAAAAATTCAGGCTCCGTCATTGTCTTCAGCCTCGCTCTTTCTCGGATGTTTTTTCTTTTAATGATTTACTTTGAGCGTGTTCATGTCCACCTAGTTGTTTAAATCATTTACTGTTAGACGATGCTCATGGGCATGTTATGTATCGGACTTTAATCTAGTAGGTCAATAATGTTTGTTTCCTTTTTAACCAACAAAAAAAAAAATTGAAAGTTTAAATATGATCTAAGTAGCTATGTATTTTGGGCATTTTAATTTAGTCTTTTTATTTTTTATTTTGAGGAATTTAGCCTCTCTCCTTCTCAAATTAAAAAATTCAAACCTATTTGTTAGAACCATTAAAGTTCACTAATGTAACATTTTTAAATAAAAAAATTACTTGGTAGTGATGTAATAAAAAATAATATTAAAAATGCTTTGTGAAGTTTTTTTCCTTAAAAACACCCAATTAAACTAGTCATGATCAAATAAACTTTTTTTGTTAGAATAATGATCTTAAAAAAAAGTGAGGTCAACGTTATAATTGAAATAGTTAATATCAACTATTTAGATTAACTAATTACGTTATAAAAATAAAAGGACCAAATTAAGTAAAAAATTAAAGTATATAGATTCAATCCAAGTTTCAATATAGTCTTATATGTCAAAAAAGACAAACCGAAAATGTGCCAGTCTTTGATACTTTTAGGGCATTCAAATTATTATAACTACATAGCATTTTAATAAAAAAAAGTTAACAATATTAACTATTTGATCTAATTAATTAGATTATAGAAATATAAAAATCAAATTATATTAGAAATTAAAGTATAAAAATCAAATCTCAAATTTAATGATAACAAAGTGACTAAAACTAAAATTTTAACATTTTAAAAAAAAATTACACATGTCAACAAAAGTAAAAACCTCCTTTTAGGTGAATGAATTTGAGAGGTCCATTTATTATAGGGACCTTATCAAATTAGTCCCTTTATCATTAAATTGATCATTTTAGTTCTTGTGCTATTAAAAAGAATCAAACAATGCCAAATTGGAATATAACCTTTTTGTTTAAAAAATATCATTTACTTTAAAATAGAGTAATACTTTTTAAATTTTTATGATTCTGTAAATGAAATATTTTATTTGGAATTGAACTGCAAATAAAAAAAATTTAAAATATTTTTTGTACAGTAAATGTTAACTTTATTACAATTTGAACTTATTTAATTTTTTAATAATATAAAGACTAAATCGATGTATTCAATAAAAAATAATTTGATACAGTCCCTATAATATATGTAGATAATTTAACTGTCCTTTTATATATACTTAAAATAGATTCCAAGCCAAAAAAAAAAAAATCACCTTTCTACCGGTATTACTTGCACCGTCCACGAACTTGACCAACATCATTAATTTTAACTTGGAATAATTGTACATTAAAAAAAAACTTAGAATAATTAACTGATGAAAAAGGTGTAGAAATTACTTGAAATTTTGATATTACTATTATTCTTTAATGTTATTTGAAAAGAATAAAGAAAAATAGTCCTACAATACAACTATTAATTAATGCTATTTTTTTTTCATTTAAATAAATCATTAAATACACTTTTAATAGCCACAATATTTTTATTTAGAAAAATTAATAAAAGAGTGAAACTTAATTCTCTATTTGATTTGGTCTTCATATTATGAGAAGCAAAAGGTAGGGTTGTCAGGACGTGTGTGCATATTATTGGAGAAAAGAATTCTCTGAAATTTTATTACGAAGAAAAGGAAAAAATGGGCTTAACGATGTACAGAGATGAAGTGTATATACTCTAGCAACCTGTCAACTGTAATATTAATTGTACAATTAGTTAATTAGGAACACGTAAAAGTTCCCCTCAAGATGGAGTCGCATGAATGTTGAAAGAGGCCCCATCTAGCCAATAAACTTGTAAAAAGCAGGTGCATACAATGACATTTGGCAACTAGAGAGAAGATTGCACAAAACCACCCTTTACTTTGTCTTCAACAAAATGTCAACAGACTTCAATATATTTTCTTCGTTTATGGAAAACAAAATTGCTTGCAATTTGCAATGTTGCTTAGTTACCACATTAAAGAATAGCATGGGGAATTGAACATTGAAAAGATGAAAGAAGTGCCGCCACCCAAGTTAACTCACTCGCATGTAACTAAGGCCATGGCTCGATACTTTGCTTCAACTGTAGATCTATATTGATAATCGCTTCAAGAAATCATTCAATCCTTAAGATAGATACAAAAACCAAAAACAGACTTACTGCTGTTCAAATATGATGCATAATCAGAATCTACAAATGCATTTAGCCGAAACTAGTATTTTTAGAAAAAAAACAAACAAACAAACGGCCCTGATAGTGATGGATGCCACAAGTTCTGCTTCCACTCATTTAGTAATCGCATGCGACTATTAGAAATTTGCGCTACCTAGTTGCCAATAAAAATGGGCCCAGCACATCAATTCCCCAAGTCATGAAGGGCCAAGGGCTAGAGTTGGTCTTAAGTTTTTCGGCCGCTTACTTTGATATTTTGGAGAACCTTTGACATCGGTCACATTTTTTAACTAACCTAGTGGTGTCGACTTTCATTGTGAGCCAAAAAGTATGCTTGCGGAAAGGCTCTGTGGGTCAAAGCTCTGCCCATTAATTGATTTCTATAAAAACTCGAAAAAAGTTTTAAATTTTAAGTTAACTGAATTGAGTTTTTTGATTTTTACAAGTTAATTTGAATAAGAGATTTAATTTTTTTAAGTTTAAGTTGAGTTAAATTTTACAATTAAAATAATTAAAATAATAGATTGATATAATTACTCTTTTGGTCCTTAACAATTTTAAAAATGAGCAAATTAGTCCCTCTCAACAAAACTACAAAATAATTTTCAAAAATTCAAAATATTTATAAAAATTTCAAAAATTTATAATTTTAAAAAAAATAAAAATTCTAAGCAAATTTAAAAAATATATAAGAAAAAGTTAAAAAAATCAAAAAAATTCAAAATTATAATTTTGAGGACTTAAACAAGTAAATTACCTATTCAAGTTTGTCATACTAAAGTATCTAGTTTTTTTCTCTTATTTTGCTTTAAAAGAGTTTTCAAATATATATAGTTTCAAATTTATGTGTTCTAACATAAAATTAATTATATTGTAACAAGTAATTTGACATATTTAATTTTTTTAATTAACTCTAACAATATCACTAGATTCGATTAGACTCGATTCGAATTTCATTTCACTAGACTTGATTTGAAAAAAAAAAAATTCAAATCGAGTTAGGGTGATAAAATGAGATTCGCCAACTCAACTAACTTGATAGCTTGTTCATTTTGCATAATTTACGTGTTCAACTCGACTTATTCTCGAATTAATCCCTGCTAATTGGTGCATTTTGTGTTTAAATATAATCAGGAACGAAATTCGGGCACTTTAAATCAAAGACAAGCAAACAAGGGGCTAAATTGAAGCATGGGAAAGAGAAGAGGGATCGAATTATAAATTTGGGACATTTGAGGGACTAGTCAGATTTTGACCTAGTAAAAGTCAAAATTAGTAAATTAAATCTGAAATTATTTTGTGTAGTTAGTGGTAGGTGGAAAAAGCCTAAAATTAGTATGTGAATTTTGTATAAATAGGTAGGGTGGTGCACTTGAAAAAACACACCTGATTTGCTTAAGCAATTGAATAGAAAAAGCAATTTCTTTCTTTTTTATTTTGCATGAAAGTGTCCAGGCATTCTGCCAACTTTTGTTTCCAATTCAACTTTTGGCATAATTCTTCCTCTTGCAGCTGACCCCGGTATGACATGCAAACCAACCCTTGCCAATCATCTAACCGCGATACACATGTTCGCAATTCAAGATTCCGACAGCCTTGCGTTCTGAAGAACCCAACTCAGATTGATGGCCTCAACCGCGCGGGACGTTTAAACCCGATCACTATCTCCCTTGATTTGTTCTTAGAGATCCGAATACAGCACGGCGAACTCGTTTCCCCATCTGTCTGCAAACACGACTCCAACCCAACGCGTTTTTTGATTTGAAACCGAGTTAACTTTAAGGGATGAATTTGTCAATCCCAATATTTCGAAAAAATAGTGAATACCGATTGGAAGGATTTTTAGTACGAATACCTATTTCACGATTTCTGACCGGAAAGAATACCGGCCTAAAGCTAAGTTAGAATTTAGTGAAGCGTGAAATTAATCATGCTTTATGGATTATGAAAGTGGATTTTATGATAATGGAGAAAGATGGAAGGGGAAGGGCTTGGGAAACGATTATGCCAAAAGTTGAATTGGAAACAAAAGTTGGTAGAATGCTTGCACACTTTCACGCAAAATAAGAAAGAAAGAAATTGCTTTTTCTATTCAATTGCTTAAGCAAATCAGATGTGTTTTTTCAAGTGCACCACCCTACTTATTTATACAAAATCCACATGCTAATTTTAGACTTTTTCCACCTGCCACTAACTACACAAAATAATTTTAGATTTAATTTACTAATTTTGGCTTTTACAATGTCAAAATCTGACTAGCCCCTCAAATGTCCCAAACTTACAATTCGATCCCTCTTCTCTTTCCTATGCTTCAATTTAGCCCTTTGTTTGCTTGTCTTTGATTTAAAGTGCCCGAATTTCATTTCTAACAATATTTAAACACAAAATGCACCAATTCGTAGGGATTAATTCGAGAATAAGTCGAGTTGAACACGTAAATTATGCAAAATGAACAAGCTATCAAAGCCCCCTACTTAGCTCATGCTTGCCCTCAAGCATATTGTACTTTCATACGTTAGAAATTATTCAATAACTTATCAAAAATCAAGCCTCTTTTTCGCATCCATGATCAATGCAAACAATATAGGCAAAAAATGAATAAGTGCTCAAAATACCTAGTTTGATCAACAAGTGTCCATAAAATTGAAACATGTAAATTAGTTCATTTTACTAAATTGAGTTTGAACCAAAATTTGCAAGGTATTATTATCAATTAACCATGCAGTAAATTTTTGGGACGTAGTCAAACTTTTTTACGCGAACTAGGATGACAACCCAAGCACCCTACCCCAGTTACTCAGTTCGACACGTCTCCAAATGGTCCCTTTTTTTAACAGCTCAGTTAGCAGAATGTTTGCAAGTTTTCGGTTCATCACTCAAACATTTTTACGCGAGATGAGATGACAACCCAAGCACCTCATCCCGGTTACTAAATTCGGTCACTTTTCCGAAACCTTTACTCATAACTTGAGCCTTATTTATTTATTTATTTATTTTATTTATTTATTTACAAGAAAATATAATATTTTTACCAAACAATCAATTTTCATGAAAAATCTAATTACATATATCAACTTTAAAACACACATGCCGATTAATCTAGATATTTGAACACTTTAATTCAAAAATTACCCAATTGTCCAAATTGACTAAGTAATGAAATTAGAGACTCAATGCCAAACAAATTATCGAATAAATCCAGCATAAGTTTGAACATATGCAAAAGAGAAACATGCAGCAAAAGACAATCAACCATGCATACTTACCATTTCAATCCCCCCACTTAATCTATGCTTGTCCTCAAGTATGTTTTATATGCCATAAAGTATAGTAACTCAAACAACAAGCAAAGATAAGGTTAAGAATACTCCTCACGTGTTTCTAACGATGTTGTCAGCATTGGGAGTTGGAAACACAAAAATATACACACCTTTTCATGCCATTTTTAACTCAAATTCATGCAATTTCGTAGTAATTCTTGTCGAAAAATATATAATAATTATAAAATAATTAAATTGTACTTAAATTATTAACATGTTGAATTTTAATTAATTTTATAATAAATTTTGATTTATTTTGATTTATTTTCGACAGATTCGCACAAAGGGCGAAAATGATTCAGCAGACACTACTAGAAACGCAAAACGGAGAAGCAATTTTTGAAGCATCGAGGTAGATTAATTTTCCAGCCTAAGATGGTCCAATTTATTAATATTAATTCATAATATAATTAATTTTAATTTTAATCCAAATTATTTTGGGTTAAATAATTATTATTAATTAAATTATGAAAAGAGGCCCAATTGTGCTAAATCGAGAAGACCGATCCAACTGAGCAATGGGTTGCCCAAAACCGTCCAACATGCTGACCCAATCAGCTTTTTTAGCTGATTATTCGGCTTGCAAAACAGCCCTTGAAGCTTCCTTGAAATTGCATTCAAACCCCTCCACTTATCAGGCCTTTGTAGATTTGCCCCTTGCTAAATTTAGCAAGTATGAAAGCTTCAAACTTGCCATATGTGTGGCCGGCCATGGGGGAAGTCTATGGCTGTTAATTTTTGCTATTTTTAGCAGCCTATCCAACCTACAAATACCCCCTTGGCTGCTCATTTCAAACACACCTCTCATCCTTTCATTCTTCACTTCTCTCTCACTTTCTCTCTTCAAAACCCTTCTTTTGTTCTCCATTTTCCCCTTCTATTCCCTTGCTGGTTTCCCCTCTTGGAAAAGAACCCTTCAACCACCATTGGTAGCAACGTTCAAGTGCTCGTAGAAGCCTTGGTTCAACAAGAACAAGCGGAGAAGGAGGAGCGAAGCAAACTAGTTAAGCTTCGGAGAAACACCGGATTTGATTCTAGTTCCCTATCCTTTAATTTTTTATTGTTGTTGTTATGAAAATGTCTATGAATACTTGTTATGTTGATATGTTTAATTTAATTAATATGGCTTAAATTTAATTCGTGTTAGGTTGATTGCATTTCGTCCACTTAAGTTAATAAAATTGTGTTTGTGATTGTTATAGGCCTTGGTAAGTTGTTTGATTAAGTAAAATCATTATTAAGTTATTCTTGAATTATAATTGTAAGGTACCTAATGAATTAATTATTTAATCGTGTTGAAATTGCAATTAATTGACACAATACTTAATCAGTGCATGTTTAATCTTCTAACGTAGCTGAGGGTTAAATTAGCGACGGTATTAAACGGTACATTAGCCTTCCATAACTTACTAGATTATTGTGATTAAATTGTTTCAAGGTAGGAATACATTGTTACCTCACTTAATCTTTCATGTGCTTATAAAGATTGATTAATTTTTTGAATTGGCATTGGAAAATGTTTAAGAGATTAGTTAATTTAATAAGTATGTATGAGTAGTAGTTAAAAAATTACCAAGTTGCCGTGAATTTATTCGTAATAACATGAGCATGAGTTTAGTAATTCTAAGTTAAGAAATGTAATTAATCTAACACAATTATGTCATCTTGATTAAAATCATCTTTTGAAATTGTTCATTGGAACTTTTATTTTTATTTTACTTAGTTGAATTTTAGTTTTTAATCACTTCCTCAAAATCAAAATATTTTTCTTCACCAAAGTGTATTTAATTGCATTCATAAATAATTCTTTTCACAGTCCCTGTGGGTACGATAACCCGACATTTACTTGTCACTTTATTACTTGTTGCGATTGTGTACACTTGCACATTTCCATCTTCTAGAAGTAACGACTTTGCAGGATGTCGAGGATTATGGAGACTTGGGTTTCCATTGTTTCAAGTCAAGCTTCGATCTGGCTTAAACGTGCCTCCACAGATGAAAGAGGCTGTTCCCCTTGCTCTCTAGTAGTAAAATTTGGACGTTGGCGAAAGACCTTATTACCGCGAGCAATTCGTGTACCTAGAAGAAAAAAATAATACCCAGTATGGGTGCCAGCAAGTAAACCCATAGAATCCAAACTGTAACAGCCCGATTTAGGGGCTAGCCAGAACAGTGGTTCGGAACCACTAATCCGGGGTTAGAGAAAATTATTTTTCATGATATTTTATGAGTCGGAGCATGATTATATTAGTACATGAAAATTTTGGTATTTTAATTTTAGCGATTTCTTGCTTAATCGCGAAAAAGGACTAAATCGCATAAAGTGCAAAAATTCCATTTTATAAGCTAAGGGTGCCAAATAACTATAGAATGTTAATTGGAGATCTTTAAAAGGCAATTAACCCCTTAAATGAAGGTTGACCGACCATAGGGGGACAAAGAAGTCAAAAATTGGTCAAAGTGGGTGTAGTTGGTGGATTAAATTGATAAATAGAATAGAATAAAGAAAGAAATGATATCATCTTTTTCTCTCTTCTTCACCACCGAAAATAACAAGAAAAATAGGGGTTTTGAAAGCTCAAAATTTCAGCAAGCTCTTCTCCATTCAAGTAAGTGATTTTAATAGTTTTTCTTGATGATAGTTGTACTTTTAGAACCCCTAGAGCTTAAGCTTTCTAAAGAGGGGACTAATTTGCAATATGGTGAAAATTTTAGGGTTTTGCTATGAGAGCTTGTATGTGATTTTCTGCATTTTTATGGAAGAAAATGAGTCTTAGTTGTTAGATGAACAACTTTTGTGAAAGGTGTTGCCATGAAAACACCTAAATAAACCTTTTTGTAAAGGTTGTAAAATTGGTAGTAAATGTGTGAAATGTTGGGTTTTGATAAAATCCATAAGAGAAATAAATGTTCACCTATGCTCATTAAAGGTAGAAATTTGATTAGAATTAATTTCCGAGCCTATGGGTAAAATGGTCATTTTGCCAAAGTGTAAGGGCAAAATAGTAATTTTGCCAAAGCATGATTATTAAAATGCTTTTATTAATGTGCTGATTGAAATGATCTAATTTGCTATTATAGAGCAAGAAGAACCAAGAATCAACCTCGATCGGGGAAAGAATAAAGTCTCGGACTAGATCGACGATCTAGCTTATTATGAAATCGAGGTAAGTTTGTATGTGATAAATTCAACATTTATGCTCATATTTTTTTAGAATGTTTGACATTATATTAATGTACGATATTCTAAGAAATTGAAATGTTGAAGTCCCGGTTGGACTATAATGAATGTGAGTATATTATTATCGAGACATGAGATAGATAAGGTCCCGTGTAAGATCATGTCGGGGACATGGCTTCGGCACCAAATTGAAATTTCGTATAAGACCATATCTGGGATATGGCTTTGGTATTGAATATGAGAATCGTATAAGACCGTATCCGGGATATGGCATCGATACTTGAGGTGAGGTTCCGTATAAGACCATATCCGGAATATGGCATCGGTAATCAAAGGTAATCCCATGTAAGACCGCATCTGGGATGTGGCATTGGTTTCATGTTCATGATAGTGGTAACGAATATGCATCTTTGAGTGTCCCTAGCAAATTATTGAGATTAAATAATCTAGCAGTAAATATAGAATTGAGATTGGTATTTAAAGTTATGTGATTGAGTGAAAACAGGAATGCGTGAATAATTCACGAGGAACATTTACATTATGTGGTGTGGTAAGTGCTAGATAAGGGAAAATACGAGTAAGCTATGGTAAAGAGCCTATGACATTGTGTATGGTTATTTAATGTCATGGATGGGTATCTTTATGAGTTTATGGTTGCTATTTAATTCCATGGAAACTTACTAAGCTTATTGCTTACCCCTCTCATTTCTCTCTTCCTTGTAGTATTGTCAAGATAGCTCTAAAAATCGTAGACGTCAGAGTTGGAGATCACACTATCGACTACTATTTGGTATAGTCCACTAGATTCATTTTGAGTATGGCATGTATAGGACTTGGTATTTTTGTCATGTCATATTTGTAAGCCAAATGTGTTGGCTATTCTAATTGTTCAGTTTATTTTGTAAAAGGTCATGGGAGGTTGGCCTATACTTGATTAGTCCATATATTCAATGAAGATGAATTGCATAAAGTGTATGTTTTTTTGGATGTCTTGATTCTTTTGAGTTCTTAGAGGTACCATATGGTCATCTTAAATATTGAATTGTTTTGGTATGAGTGTGATTTCTTGCTAGGGTGGAAAATGGCTTGGTAGATAGCCATATAATTGTCCACACGGATAGACACACGGGCGTGTGTCTAGGCCGTGTGTGACACACGATCAGCCCCATGGGCATGGTGCTCAGCCGTGTGTCCCCTTGCATGCTAGAGTTGCAAGTCAGTATGCTCAATAGTAAGCACACGGGCAGAGACACGGCCGTGTGTCTCAGCCGTGTGGGAGGCACGGCCAGGAACATGGGCGTGTGCCCAGGCCGTGTGAATTCTGCACCTGAAGTTAGGAATTTAATTTGACACACGGTCTGAGAACACGGGCGTACGCCTTGGCCGTGTGACCATAGTGAGATGATGACATCATAAACAGAATTCCAAGGTTTTGGCACATGGGCTAAGACACGTGTGTGTCGAGGCCGTGTGAGGGACACGGGCGTGTGTCCGATCGTGTGTATTAAGTCAGTGTCGACCACGGGCGAGGAGCACGGGCATGTCTTAGGGGCACACGGGCATGTCCCTTGAGCAATACGGGCGTGTGGCCCCTATTTAGGCAAGATTTTTTCTAAGTGCGTAAAAGTTTCTGATTAATTCTCGAAACCTTCCGGAAGTATGTTTAAGGCCTCGTAGGCCTAGGATGAGTATGTTATGGGTTTAAATGGAAAGTTTTTGAGACGAAACGAAAATTTATAGCCCGAAATGTTATGTTTAAGCAAGTTGAGTTAGGTAATGCCTCGTATCCGATTCCGGCTTCGAACACGGGTAAGGGGTGTTACACAAATAATATTCATCTAGACTATCCATAGTATATACACATGTTAAGGACGAGAAATCGACTTTAGAGGGAAAAAGTTGAGAGATTAAGTTTGTAATATAAAGGCCAAGTATTAGTGGTCGATTAGAACGTAAAACTACATGAAAGTTCCGTGCAAACCAATATCCTAAATTAACTTTAAATCCAGAATGCATACACCATAAAAAAAAATAATTCAGTTTTAGTTAAAACAGATGACGAATCATTTCGACCTGAAAAACTAAAGGCTAAAAACCGATGAATATATCTCAAAGCGAGTTCATGCACCAACAAGTCCTTAGAGGTTTTTGGATTATAAAGTTGATTTCTAGAATGAGTTAAAGCACAATAAACATCTTGAACATCAATGTTACTTGGAATATCTAACAAAGCAGTATGGTAGGAATCGATTTGAATGTTTTCAGGGTCAACGAAACCCATGGCAATGTTAAAATCAGAAATCGACATCCTAAAGTCTTTACCAAGTAATCGAAAATAGAAAATCTCTTGCGTTTTGACAGTTCGTAACACATCAATATTGAAGATAAATGTTGTGTAGAATTCATAAATTAATTCATAATATGCACTACATGAAATATTTGCAAATAAACTCCAACCAATAGCATCAAAATAGTTAATCACAACATCACGAATATTTAACATATCAATGGTGTAAAGATCAATTTGCTTACAGACCGGGAGTGGACATTTTCGAATGTTGTCGTATCTTGCACAATGCTCCGGGGTTGAAAAGTTCAGAGACCCTCGTAATCATCCTTCGATGGGAACAGTGTAGGTACGACCTCGACTATTACGTTGACCGTCTTGCGATGGTCAAACATTTTCGTCAGGTGAGCCGGGTGGTGGGCTTGAATTTCCAGCATCATCAGTACTGCTGTGTAGAGGCTTCGATGTCTCATTTATCAGTGGTCGACAGGCTCGAGTGGTGGACGACTGTGTTCGACATTGAGAAACATACTCGTTTCTAGTCGAAAGACCTTCGCCATGGTCGTTAGAAGTTCCGACCTCATTTGAACAACCTGCATAGTACATTAGTAAAGGTAAAACAAGTTGCAAGTTAAGAATCGACCTTTCGAAAATAATAGGACTGCTTTGAGAGCTTTCTATCTCGATCGGAGTTGGGCTTCGTTGGTGACAATTTCTAATAGGTACAGTTGTTCGTCTCATGGGGGTGGAAGAGGTTTTGAGTCGTCATCGTCTAAATTGACGACTGGAGGTGCTGAAAATTGATTTTTCCTACGATTGAGCGAAGCTTGAATCCTGTCGGATGTTTGGTTCTTAGTTTGAACCATGGCTTGAGGAATAAACGGCTTTTGTTTACTGTTGCTCACGACAATGATTCACGGTGGTTAACGGCCAACGAATGGTGGCGGTGGTCAATAGTAGTAGTGACATGGGTTGGGTTAATTTTTTGAAGGACGGTGGTGGATGTGTTAAACGGTGGTTTCGTGGTGGTTTAACATTTGGGGGTTTGGTAATTATGATAGAATAAAAGAAATAAAAATAGAAGAGGTGATGTTTGGGAAAGGAAAAGAGGGTCGATCGGTGAGACCACGATGTTTTGTTGTTAGGTAAATGTGGTTGTTGATGGTGGTGAAAAGGGGTTCTTGAATGGTGGTTGATGATGGACGAAAAGTGAACAGTGGTGAGAATGGAAGAAAAGAATGACGGTGCAAACCATCGCCATTTATCGTAGGTGGGTACATGGGTGTGAAGAAGAAAATATCAGCAACCGGTCGGCGTGGCAGTTGCGTACGATGGCCGCGTGAAGGGTGCAATAAAGCTAGGGTTTTGGTTGGGGAAAATGAAGAAGAAGAAGAAAGAAGAACGGTGAGGGTTTTGGGTTTCTTTTTCTTTTTTTCCTTTTTTTCCCCTTTTTTTGGTCGATTTTGGTCTTCTTCTTTTTTTTTTCTTTTTCTTTTTCTCTCTTTTTTCTTTTGACCGGTTTAGGTCACTTTTAGCCTAATTTTTGCCATTCGGCCCCTTTCTTTTTCTTCTTGTCGGGCTCGTTTGGCCCGTTGTTTGCCTTTCTTTTTCTTTTTGAGTTTCGATGGGCTTGTTTGGGTTTTGGAGAATTGGGTTTTTTTTGGGTATGGGATAGGTAGGTTAAGTGATTTGGGCTTTGGGGTTTTAGGTGCTGGTTTGTGAAGAAAATAAATAGTAGCACTTAGCACGGTGTGCCCACACTATGATCGGTATTCGAGTTCAGAAAATTAATAGCATCCGCTACATTCCTTGAAAATAACACTTTAAATAGATTAAATAATAATCTTGTTATTAGTTATTTTATTATCATTCTAAATTAAACTAAAATACAAAAATTAAAATAAATTTGGGTTGCCTCCCAAATAGTGTTTTTGTTTAACGTCATTAGCTCAACGACCTGGGAATTTATTCAACCGGCTCTTCGATGACTAAATCCTCGACCATGTGGACTTGAAAATTTTCGTAGAAGGGCTTCAGTCACTATCCATTGACCTTGAAGATTTTTCTAGATTCTTCACTTTTGACTTCGGCTGCACCATGCGAAAATATGTAAGTAATAACAAAAGGCCCTAACCACTTAGTTCGGAGCTTACCTGCAAAGATTCTTAGTGTAGGGTCATAAAGTAATACTTTCTACCTTATCACAAATTGTTTACGGGTTACCTTTTGATCATGGTATGCATTGATCTTATTCTTATAAATTTAGGCACTTTCATACGTTTCTCGTCAAATTTCTTCAAGTTCCTGAATATGTAACTTATGATACTTATCTGCAGCTTCCAGCTCCATGTTGCATTGCTTAACTACCCAAAACACATTGTGTTCTAATTCTACAGGAAGATGACACGGTTTACCAAAAATTAGTCGATAAGGAGACATACTTATGGGTCCCTTATAAGCTGTGCGATACGCCCACAGTGCATCATTTAGTCACAAGCTCCAACCTTTCCTATCTAGCTTAACGGTCTCCTCCAAAATCATCTTGATTTCTCGATTTGACACTTTCATTTGACCATTTGATTAAGGGTGATAAGCTGTAGCGACTCATTGCACTACACCATGTTTTTTCAAAAGTGTGTCGATTACCTTATTACAAAAATGCGTTCCTCGATCGCTGATCAATGCTCATGGCATGCCAAATCTGGAAAAAAATATAACTCTTAAGAAAATCCACTATAGTTTTGGCATCAACAAGACGGGTGGCTTTAGCTTCAACCCACTTTGACACATAGTCAACTGCAAGTAAAATATAAATGTTACCGTATGATGAGACAAAAGGTCCCTTAAAATCGATGCCCCATATATACAAAATTTCACATACATGTATAGGTGTTAAAGGTATTTCATTTTTCCGACTCAAGTTTCCTACCCTTTAACACTTTTCGCATGTTTTATAAAATAAATATGCATCACAAAAAATATGTGGCCAATATAGTCCACATTCAAGTACTTTATGCGCAGTTCGTTTAGGGCTAAAATGTCCACCACATGCGTAAGAATGACAAAAAGATAGAATCGATTTTACCTCAATTTCTGTAACACAGTGTCGAATTACCTGATAGGAATAGTATCGCGATTCAAGTTTAATCTTATCTTTTTTAGATAGTGATAAATTAGAAGAAACTATACTTGTAGCAAGGTAATTCACCATGCCTGCATACCAAGGAAAAATTTTCTAAGTAGAAAGCAGACTTTCATTCGGAAAATCGTCTTTAAGAGGTGTGACATCTTTCGATGGAGGTATTTGGCTCAGATGATTAGTTACTAAATTTTCGCGTCCTTTCTTATCCTTTATTTCGAGATCGAACTCTTGCAAAAGTAATATCCATCTAATAAGCCTCAGTTTTGCTTCCTTTTTCCGGGTCAGATATTTAAGAGCTGCATGGCCAAAGAAAACAACAATCTTAGTCCCTAATAAATACGAATGAAACTTTTCCAAAGCAAAGACTGTAACTAGAAATTCTTTTTCAATGGTCGAGCAATTGCTTTGGGCGGCATCTAAGGTCTTAAATGCATAGGAGATAACATGTGGTTCTTTCTTGATTCTTTGCCCAAGGACTGCTCCTACGCTATGGTCACTTGCGTCACACATTATTTCGAAAGGATAGTTCTAATTTGGTGGTTGAACAATGGGTACCGAGATAAGTTTATGTTTTAACGTGTCAAACACATCCCTGCATGATTGGTCAAACACCATCCAATTACTCTAGTCTATACATGCCATACTTCAATATATATAACTTCAGAAGATACCAAAAGATAGTTCGATAGTATGGTGATGATCCTCGACGATCCCCGAGCTTCTCATAGCTTTAATAATCTATAAAATAATCAAACAAACACACACACAAAGTAAGCTTTCATAGCTTAGTAAGTCATAAGCAAATAATGAACAAATAAACATTTATATTTAAATCAGCTAACCAAAATCACATAGACATTAACCAATTATACATTTAATATGTTTGCAACTCAAATATTATCACATTCACAATAGCAATAAAACATCAACTTTCAAACTCACATATACTTATAAGCACATATAGATTTATCTTTTACCATGTTCAATTCATGTATTCCTCATAAACATATACTTACCATATTTACATATAAATACCACAAAGCACATACCTGAATCCTTTAGTTCGTTTTCACATCTAATCTCATCTCGATAATGCCCGTTGAACCATTTGGAATTAATAAGGATACTCGGATAATCGGAAAGCTTGTACAATGCCAACGTCCCAGACGTGGTCTTACATGTAATCATATATCGATGCCACTGTCCCAGACAGGGTCTTACACGAATCAAATACGATGCCAATGTCCCAGACATGGTCTTACACGTAAACACAAATCGATGCCAACTTCCCAGACGTGGTCTTACACGAAAACACATATCGAAATCTTATGTCATGACATATGTATCCTAACTATTCCTAAGGTTTGTACGAGACTTTCGGACGTCGTATCTCGAACATTTCAGGCTCGTAAATATTGCTCCCATGCTCAATTATTTTCAGCATATTAATTTTCATAAATAACAATTCAAATTGGCACTATTAAAATAGATGCAATAGAATTTAACAACATTTATTTACTTATGAACTTACCTCGGATAACGACGGATGAAATCGACTATTCGATCACTTTCGACTTCCCTCGATCTAATTCTGATTTCTTTCGTTCTTGATCTAAATAAATTTAAATTTAACTAATTTAATCACACATTCATTCAATTTAATCCACAAACACATATTTAGGGAATTTTACACTTAAGCCCCTAAAATTCACATTTTTGACATTTTAGTCCCTATTTCATAAAATCACAAAATACACAAAATTTCATATTTCCCATGCTTGGTCGAATATTCCTATAGCTCATATAAGTCCACACATTTCATTTATTTCACATTTTAGTCCCTCAATTTATTATTTTCACAATTTAGCCCTAATTACTCAAATTCATCAAAAATCCAAAGACAAAACATATTAATCTATCATATATCTTTTATTTTCTATCATCAAACCACAAAAATCACAAGCTATCATCAATGGAAAAACACAAAATCATCATCAAATTCAAAATTTAAAACATGGGCTTTGTAGTACTCGAAGCAACGATCACAAAAACGTAAAAATTATCAAAAACCGAACAAAACTCTTAACTTAATCAAAGAACATCAAGGCCGAAACCTAGCAAACCTTTTATTCTTTCTTTTTGTTTCAAATTCGGCAAGAACAAGGTGAATATAGTTTATTTTTATGCTTTTGTTTTGTTTAATGTAAACTTATTAATCAATTACACATTTAACCTTTTAATTAACTAATAAAACATATATATTTTAAGGCCATTAATGTCCATTATCAAACAAAATGGTTTAATTTCCTCATAAAGCCACCATATTCACAAGTCAACTCAATTTAGACATATTAACATATAGGTTATCATTTTTTTCATTTTACGCGATTAAGTCCTTTTAATTAAATTAAGCACGCAATCGATCAAATTAAATCACAGAAATTTCACACATATCAATGCACATACTATAAACATGGAAAATAATATTAAAATATTTTTTTAACTAGGATTTGTGGTCTCAAAACCATTATTTCGACTAGGGTCTAAACCGGACTGTTACAAAGTTGAAGTGAAAGTTTCTTTCAAATGTGACAAGGTCATAATGAATGAAAATATGCTTTTGTGATAAAGGGATTTTGTAATCATATAGCATTTGTTGTTTGATTTAGAAATTATTAATGACAATGCTAGTCTATCATCTTGCCTAATTGAAATATCATAATTGACGTGGCATGCTAATAATAGAATTTGTGAATGTATGTCATCATGTAATTGAAACAAAATTAAGGCATTCAAATACTTGCTAAAATTTATGGTTGTTAATTCAAATATATTTGAAAATTATTTGCATATAATTTGTCTGTATTAGATTCCTTATATGAAAATGATAAGACACCTTATGTTTTAAAGATTATTATTTCTAACTTAAAATTTATGAAAATGTGGGCGTGTCCAAATATTATATTTTTTTATCTTAAGAAAATGGATATGAGTTCTGATTGTATACTCATTTACTATGTTGAACATAGTTTTGTAGATAGATTTGTTGTTGTGAATAGTGATGTGCTTGACCATAATTCTATACTTGAGAAAATGATGAATTTTTAGCATATTTTTCCTTTAAAAATCAATAATGTTTCTCATGCACCTATTATACAAAATGATTGTAGATATGAGGATGTGAGAAGGTCTAAAAGAGCCAGAACTGAAAAGTTTATTGGAAATGATTTTTACACCTATTTGGTGAAAATTTATTCATTAACTTATTTTAAAGCAAACTCTTCTTCTGATGCTCCTTTTTGAAAAAAGGCTATTAAATATTCTACTTTACAAAAATAAAAAATAAAAAATAAAAAATAGAAATTAGTTTATTTATATGAAACAACCCGAAGATTACGTCGTTTTAGGTCAAGAATTTAAAGTGTGTAAACTTCCCAAATCCTTATATCGCTTGAAGTAAGCACCTAAACAATGATATGAGATATTGGTCAAATATTAGTAAACAATGGTTTTTCTTCTATTGAAATAGATAAATGTGTATACAAAACTTGTTGATAGTAATTGTGTGATTATTAATTTATATGTTGATGATATGTTAATATTTAGTACTAATTATGAGCTAGTAATGTCATCATAAGAACATCATGTTGAGAAACTTCAGAAGAAGTTTAGACACTTTGATGTCTAACCAGTGAACACTCATTGTAATGCTAGCTCCCAATTAATAAAAAAATAAATGTGAGCTTATTGCTCAATTAGAGTATACACAAATTATTGAAATTTTGATGCATCTAATAAATTTTACCCGAACAAATATAGCATATGTTGGGCTACTATAGTTAGACTAGTGAAATATTCGGAAAATACCATGAATTATGGTATCTTGCTTAGTGGATTTCCTAGTATATTAGAATGATACGATGATCTTAACTGGATTTCAAATTCAGATGAGATAAAATCCATTAGTGGTTAAATGTAAATATATATTCATCCTTGGTGGTGGTGGAATATTATGAAGATAAGCAAAACAAACTATTATTGTCACATCCCAAAACTCGACCTAATAGTTTCGGGTTAATAGAATCGGGTTATTAAACCAAGGGTTTGAGTCAGATACCGAAAATTAAGGTCGTAAGTAAGTAATTAAAGTATTAAAGTAACGTAATCGGGTTTTTATTTTATTAACCAACTTAAAAGAAAATTTAATTTTAAGGTCTAATTTGAAAACATGGATTCTAATTGAATTAGGACCTAATTGGAAAATGGGAGAAATAGGGAGTGACCAAAAGGACAAATTTCCTAACTTTTTAAAATTGGTCTTTTACTTGGAGCCACTCACGTCTTCTTCTTTTTAAAACCCCAAACCATTCAAAATTTTTCTAAACCTAAAATCATAAAGTTCTTTCAAAATTAACTCATTATTATAGATTTGTTAGCCTCCTAAACACCAAAATAACCCCAATTTCAAACAAAAATCGTGTTTTCTTCCCCAAATTCATCATTGTTCTTCTTGAGTTCAAATCCCAAATTAGAGTTGTAAATCGTTGTTTTCATAAAATTAAGGTAATATTATATTTTTTTAGGATTGAATAAAGAGTGTTGTTAATTCAAATTCAGTTTTAAATGATTATATTTAGATTTGATGTTTTTAAAGTAAGCTTGGATTTAAAAATGAAAAATTTTGTAATCTTGAGTAAACTCGTGTTTCACTTCATTTTAACCTAATTAGAAGGTATTTCACTTCAATTTGATAATCTATAACCGAAATTTTAAGAACCAAACATTTTTCCCTTTTACATGTTCTTGAAAGCTTGAATTTTCTGAAAATTTTAGAATCACAGATTTAGGTAAAATTAATGGTTTAGATATGAACTTAAATGATATTTAGGATGTTTGAAATCAAAATTGAGGATTAAAAACGAGATTAGAATGTAGAAACTTAAATTTCGACAAAACTAGCTAATTTCCGGTAGTGAGAAAGGAGAGGCTTGAATTGTGTTTTCCTTGTTGTTTGGTTGTGTTCAAGGCTGTTTTTAATGAGTTTGGAATGTGTTTGTTGTGTATGCAAAATGCTGAATCAATCGGGAGCCATTATGAGCAAGTCTAAAGGCAAGAAAAAGCTTGTTTGAACTTTCGGCTAATAAGCGAAAGCATGATCGATGAGTGCCGAAGTCGCTGTTGGTATGTGTGATTCGTAGCTTCAATTGGGAGCTTAGGAATAGTCTAAACCCCTATCCTAAGTTCTAAGTATAAGCCTTCTTTGTACTTTTTGCCGTGTTGTGAAATTTTGCCTATTGTATGTCAAGTTGTGAAATATGAGGCTATTATAACAGGTAATGTGTGTGAATATTTGGATGTGATAAACTAATTTTAATGCACACATATGTAGTCCAATATATGATGGCTTAATGAGAATTATTGTGGCACTTAAAGTGCAATTAAATGTGAAACTGATAAGCATGCATTGTGTATTGTAATTGTGAAAATGATGTGCATTGATGAATATGAACAAAGATGATGTGCATTAAAACAGTAATTAATAATATGTAATTGTGGATATTTTGACCTTGTGATCTCTTCAAACCATTCGAGATAGTTGGCATGTCATAGGATTGTGAGTACTCACCTTTGTGTTTTATGATTTGAGCGTTGAGGCCTCGGGACAAGTTGGAGAGGATAAGGGAATGTCAAGTTAAGCTCCATTCATCTGGACATGTTGGTGCGTTGGAGAGTGTTTAGCTTGATGCTACACTTATGGGACATGTTAGACTCTTTGAGTTATTGGTGTGATGGAGATTCGTTTATTCAATGTGTGGTGATAGAGTCCACTTTTATATTTCATAATCTCAAGCTGCCAAATTATCATTAATGGATTTATATATGACATATGCTGTGTGTAAATACATGTGAGTATATAAGCTAGACTTGTGAGATAATGAAACATGAATATGTTATTTTGACTTGATGAAAATATGGTTGTGAATATGCCTTAGTATGCTCTTGCTTAACTTATGATGTTGTGTATACTTTGTGGTAATTTCGAACATTCACTGAGCTTATTTAAGCTTACACACTCCACATTAAAATTTTGCAGATAAGTAGCACTTTCAATGTGAGTGGAGTGGCAAAGGAAGTGATCTAAAGCAAGGCATAATTTTTGAGTAGATGGTTTTGCAATTCTTTTGAACACACTGAATAAAGGCAATGTGGATTATAGTTACAATTATTATTATCATTATTTTGGAATTAGGCTTATGAATTGTTAATATTTGTTTTTGGACTTTGGATGTGGACAAATTTGATACTTAAGATTGATATTAGTAATGCATTCTTTAGTTGCTTGACGAATACGTGTTAATATGGCATGTAGAATGGTTAAAAGATGATAGTAGGCTTGGTTAAAGTAGACATTATTTGTATGTTGAGTAGGAATATGTTAATAGCATAAAAAATATTTCAACTTGTGAATTTTTAGCATTCTGGGTAAACGTATCGATACTCATGCTGGATCTCGAAAATTTTCAAAATGGTCATTACTTCTCGAGTAATTTATTTCTAATATTTATTTAAATGTTTAATTAGTCATGATTACATCTCTAAAGGTTGATAGTGGTAGTCGTTGCTCTTATTTGAAACTATGCAAGCATGTGTATAAGTTTTGATAGTTGTTGTAGCATTCTGTTACTCGAGTTCGGCGACTGGACCGGGTGAGGGGTGTTACAATTATAGCAAAATCCACCATGGAGTCAGAGTTTGTTGCTTTAGAATTGGATGATAATGAGGTTGAGTTGTTGAAAAACTTCTTAGGAAGTATTTCATTGGGCACAAAGCCAATAGCTTATGTGTCCATGTATTGTGATTGTTAATCGACAATAACCATTGCAGAGAATAAAACTTTCAATGATAAAAATAGACACATATTTCTAACACATGACGTGATAAAACAACTGCAAAAAGGATGGAGTTCTAATCAATGAATTATGTTGTCAGAAGTGAATTTAGTCAATTCTCCGACTAAAACCCCTAAGGGAAGAAACTAGTAAATGAAACATCAGGGGAATAGGATTACTACCAAATGATGATATCAACAATGACGGAAACCCAACCTATGTAATTGGAGATACCATGAACTAGGTTTATATGGGTAATAATGAAGTCATTAGTTGATTTATTAATTATTATAAAAATTATGTCCCTTCTATAGTGTAAATAGTGCTAAAATTGCAATGAAAGTGAGGATGAGTATAAACTCTTAATCAAATCCATATCCTTTATAGGTGTATTAATTTGCATAATACACTTGATTGATTGGTCATGGGGTCGCTTCAATGAGATTTATGGCAAAGTCTCTAGAGCGCTCATGAAAAGTAGCCTCGTATATAGCCTATTAGCATATAACAACGTCGGACAACAATAGTATAGATATAATGTGATTGATGAGAATTTTAATTTACACGAAGAATTCTTAACCATAGAAACATTATGTTCCACAAATTATTCTGTAAATTATGTCTTATTCTTTCTAGTTCTGGTCTATAGTCCAAAAGACACCATGGTCACTGTATCTAAATAAAATATGCTCAACAAAATTTTATTCCTAATTCTTTTGAAATATGTGAAGGATTGTTGGAAATATTGAGATATTCCAAAAGAATCGCATCTCAATTCTTTAAGAAAAATTTTAAGACAATTATTTATAAGTCATTATATTTTATTGGGCTAGTAAGAACCAAGTTGAGAGGGTGAACTCACGCGCATGAAAATTGGGCCTGAATGGCCAATATAGTGTAAATTGATAGATTTTTCTGCGTGTGGTAAATCGCGGTGTCCAAACCCTTTTGTTTTTGAACTTCCTTTTACTATTTTTTTTTAGGGTTCAAGAAAGTAAATTACTTAACCAGTAAAACTTATATTTAGCCAAGTTAAAATAGCTTAACCGATTGAAATTTTTTTAGCCTGGTCTAGATTCATTAAACTTTCTTTAAACTATTTTTAGTTAAATCAAATCCATTTACCTTCGTTATTTTTAGTCGGTAAAAGTCCTATACATATTATGGTTCACTTTCTTAAAAACTCTATCATTTTCCTATCACTCCTTCCTCTTGAGTTTTCAGAGTATTTTTTGTTAATTCTTGTTCCCGTTTTATAACAGAAGAGCTTGTTAATCCTGGGGAATACATCATATGGTGAAATATCCTTAAGGGCAATGTCAAACACGCCTCAAGCTATTCAACTTGTATTCTTGGTTTGTAAATTTGATGCAATATTTACCAACAATTTGTTACTAGAAAGGAAAAGGTCAAGCAATAGTACCACTCATGTCTTGTAGGTTCAGGTAATATTACTTTGGGCCCCTACTTGTTTCTTGACAGATGACCTATTTGTGTAAAGCATCCAAACTTCTGTAGAGTAACCTCTGAGGCTATTCGAGACAGATGTACAGATAGCAATTTTTGCTAATTGTTGTTGTAGTGGCATGTTTTTTTTTTCTGAGAAGGTACACTATGCAACAAAGTCTGCCAACGCATATGCCTTAATGTCTACCTTATCCAAGATGCTCCTTTAAATATATCAAGTTATTGGATTTTTGTTATGCATATGGTTTCTTAAGTCATTTGTTCGAAACCTATTGGGCATATACAGAGAGGAAAAGGAAGAAAACTTATGGAGAATGGATGAGAGCTTTTATAATGGGAAGAAGAGAACCTATTGAAAAAAAAGAAGGAAAAACCCCAATTCGGATGAGCATGAAAGTGACGATAATACATGGGGGGAGTTACACGCGTGCGCTAAACGTATGTGAATGACGAGGGGTGTAACTCAAGACTTGTGAATGTTGTTGTATCACTTTTAATTAGAGACAATTCAAAAGAGGAGTGTTGTGAGAGTGTGCCTAAGGAAAATAAGGTTTGAATGGAATGTGAATTCAACCGAAAAATGGAATAGGTGGGGAGGTTGATGGAACAAATACTAAAGCTACAGATGTCAACAATATAAAGGAAGGACGGGTTTCTTGGTAACTTGTGGAAAAGGACCTAGGTTGAATCTCAAATAGGCCTAACTGTTATTGATGAACTCTTCATCAATGCTATGGCCCTATATAACTTAGAAAGGAATATTAGAGAAATTCATCCGAAGGTTTGGAGCCTTCCTACCAAACATTGCCCAAGAGATGAGAGTTCTGTCAGTAAACTTTTCATGAACCTTTCCACACTTGGTGAATCAAAGACAATTACATATATTAAGGTTATGAAGCCTAGTCAAATGAAAAGGTTCAAAAGCTTTCTCTAGATCAAGAGAACTACGTATTTGAAGGCTATAAATGATAACGCCAAGCTGAAAAGAAAGAAAGATTAGGAAATGTTTACGTTTTTAATCTTGGAACTGTTAAAGGAAACCTTCCTCAACTGGATTTACCAGCGGAAATCATATTTCACTAGAGGAGATTTAGAAAGGTCCAAGTGAACCTTCCGCCATCCAAGAGAATTAGTGTGAACGATAAACCAATGAGTGAGATAATCCTTGGTCAGTTTCGAGGAGGGTGGATGCGGGTGCCGCTATGTTTTTTTTTTTTTTTTTCTGATGCTGTCATGATTTTGATATTCTGTCTTTGGAAATAAGGACTAGTCTTACCTGATAATATGTAATTTATACTAGGAAAAATGTTGATGGTTAGGCTTACTACTCGTCTGGGATTTGTTTTTCTTTTAAGATTTGTTGTTGACTATTTTTTGTCTTTCTGATTTTTTTAATAATTTTTTCTTCATAAAAAGAAAATGTAAGAAAGCATTGAGCTTGAGGGGGAAAAATGTTACTTGGATCTCATACAAGAATAATATATTGTGAGCAGATGAATTGGGTCAACTCCGATTCATATATTAATGGCCCTTTTCAAGAAATGGATTAAATTTGGGCCTAAACAAAGCTGATAAACCTCATGAATCCATTATTGAAGAAGAGAATGTCATATTGCAATATCATCATATACATATAAGATATGACTATAATTTTTCACTTAAAAACAAAAAAAGAAATACAAAATTTATAAATTTAAAATTTTTAAAATGAAAAATAATCTTAAAGTATCTTTAAAACTTCTATCATATTATGACTATCACGATTGATTGAACCGAATATTCAATATATCATATATTTGATTTCTAAGTGAAAATATATAAATTTTATTTGATTCAGGAAATACCTAATCGACATTTCTAAATTTATTTGATTGAACCCAAAACAAACAAAATTATTTAAATTTACCTAACTTTTTTCTTAATTGAACCCAACATCTACTGTATCAATTCAGGGTACCCCTTGACGATTAATGGTATCCGTAGCACCAAAAGGTCGCTCAGAGGAGAGAGCGGCACCAGAAAGAGTGGGGGCGTCGGTGGAGCTTGCAGCACCACGTCCAGGGTTCGGTTGTTGGTGGCCTTCAGTTCCATATCCTCTACGCTTGTAATCTTCCAAGTCCACATACTTCACGTAAGGGCTATCCTCTATTGGCAGCCCTTCCAAGCTTGCCTTCTTCTCGTCCATATTATCATCTGCCTTCTTATCCACATTTTGTTGTTGCTTCTTCTCCATTTTCACTTCTGGTTTTAGATTGTTGCTTTGATGGTTGCCATGTATTTAATATTTTTCAGTTTCGCTGGAACAGTGCCACATGTTGTGATACGTGTTTATAGGTCATGAAGTGCAAGTCTGCACGTGGCGATACCCATAACATTGAAGCATTAGGTCGTCAAGTATAATGAAGTGATTATGTAATTATTATAATCACCGACTTTGTTTTCTTCCTTCTCCAAGTGTATCAGATTAAAAAGTTTGCAGGGTTTTGGCATTGTTTGGATGGTGGGTTTTTGTTCTCTATATTTGCAGTTTGGATGATGTAACTAAAGAGCTTTTTTCCATCTCTGCAAACAAAAAGCAAGGGAAAATGTGGGAGTTTCGGTTTCTCCTGCTTGCATATAAGTTCCCAGTTGGGAAAATTTTCCAATTGATTGCAGGTAGATACTATAATATATGCATTATACTCTAATCCTAATTATATTTGAATATTCATACACTTTTAATGTATTTTTTATGGTAGTTTATTTGGGATTTAAAGTTACCTGTCTTCCAATAATTTAATTTTATCTTTGAAGTTCAACCCTGTATTACAATTTTTAATAAAATTTAAAATAGGCGATATTATGTAATAATATATTTTTCTTTTTAAATCATAATTGTAGAGTTATCCATGAGTCATGATTAGTGGTGATCATGGGTCGGGCTACCCGCTCGAAATGTGGGAGGGTTCGGACAAAAATATAGGTCCGAAAAATGGGTTTGGACAAAAAAATAAGGCCTGTTTAAAAATGGGCCGAAACTCGAGTAAGCCATTTTTGGCCCGAGCCTGGCCCGGCCTGAATCCACTAAAGGACAAAAAACATCTTCTTTTTTTAATATTATTTTCTTGTTATTTTCTCTCTATTTTGCTACCATTTTACTATTATGTTGTTACTATTTTATTGTTATTGTTTGGATATTGTATAAAACTTATTTTATTGTTAATTTTGTTATTATTTTAAAGACACTTGTTAATTTTGTTATTATTTTAGAGACATTTGCTTGTTAAGTTGCATCTATCTTAGTGTTATTTAAGTATACATATTTTTTAAAATTTATTTTCAATTTGTTGGGAAATATTTATTTTGATTTTTTAGTATTTTTTATATATTATATATTTTTTAAAATTATATAAAAAATAATATAAAAATTAATATGGGCGGGCCGGGTCGGACCCGGGTTTTAGAATTTTTATCCGGGTCTGACTTGGACAAAATTTTAAGCCTATTTTTCAAGCCGGGCCTAACAAACGGGCCTGATTTTTTAGTTGAGCCTGGCCCGAACCTGACCCGGTTCAGCCCATGCTCACCTCTAGTCATGATCTAGTTTTAGAAAAATTTTAGATTTAAACCCTTTTTTTTTTTACTAGATCAGTCCGACCCAAAAACTTATTTCACTTTTCAATTCTTTTTAAAATTATATAAAAAATAATATAAAAATTAATATGGGCGGTTTTATCAGGGTCTGGCTTGGACAAAATTTTAAGCCCATTTTTCGGGTCGGGCCTAACAAACGGGCCTGATTTTTTAGTTGAGCCTAGCTCTTTGACTGCACTGGTCCAAATTTATGCTCACCTCTAGTCATGATCTAGTTTTAGAAAAATTTTAGATTTAAACCCTTTTTTTTTACTAGATCAGTCCGACCCAAAAACTTATTTCACTTTTCAATTCTTTTTATGTTTAATATTTATATATTTTTATTATTAAAAATAAAAAATATTTTTACTATTTAAATTAAAATCGAGCATTCAACCCAATGCAACCAAGCCAACCACCATAACCTTAAACAGCAAAATTACTATACTTGTGAAATTGGAACCATTATATATGTTTTATGTATGTATATGAGTTTTGTAATTATACCAAAATAACCTATATATCATCTATATATGGTGGAACCACTTGCCTCTTTTCTTTGCTTTATATCGCTTTTTCTTTTAAAGCACAAACATTCTATTAACGTAGCATTTGGAACATTGAGACAACATAACAGCTCTCACCTCTTTTTTCTTTTTTGTTGCTCCAACTTAACACATATCCAAACCCTAGAAATCACCTCAATCAATCAGGTTTAACTTATGTAAATCATACTCTATTACTTATATTTCACAATGTTCAAATCTTTTATTTAGTTTACTCGTTAACTAAAAGAGACATTGAATTCATGGTTGGCTGGAACCCATAAATTGTGCTTTGCTTACCTGCTGATGTAAAGTAACTCGAGTGAATTGAATATGATCTATTACCATGTATGTATAGTCATAAAGCGAAAGCAAGAAGCCCATGGATTGCTTTAAACATGAACAATCGACTAAGCAATTAAAAGCATATTAATACACTGTATACTGAGAAAGAAAACCTACCAATGTTCCTAGTTTTCATTGTTCCCTCTCTCAGAGAATAACATCAAACACTTAAGGCCCCAGCTTCCATTATTAGCTGGTTTAGCTATCATGAATCAGGCAACTACAACTTCAAAACACTAAAACAATTGAACCAGCCCCCATCTCATTTTGTTGAGTGAGTTTAAGAAGCCATTCAACTTTTTAAAGTTTAAAAACAATCCATCCCCTTTATTCTCCTATCATGTCCAGCTAATTGCAATAGGACTGCCCACGGTATACTTCCCATCAGACCACTCCAAACGAGCGAACACGTTCGTACCGGTTGGCTGTGAACTACCACTGAACGTCACCGTATATGATTTCTTCTCATTTGCTTGGCTAAAACTCAAAGTCTGTGGTTCAACTGATATCTTAACTCCTGGAGTTTCAGGTGATACCGATACCTTGTAAGTTCCTGGCGAGCCCACATTGGTGAGAGTTCGAGTGTGTTTAACAACATTCGACCCACCCATGACCGAATCAAAATTGACAGCAAAGGAAGGGTAGTTGAGATCAGTGACTCTGTATCTCTTGCTAGCATCACATGAGAAGTTTCTTCTCGCCAGGGATCTGATTTGGAACTCTGTGTAGTTCAAGGCACAAAGGAAACCCAGATAATCTTCCGCTGTCAAATCATACACAAGCCCTGGATTAAGCGCTGAAACAGGATCCACATGTCCAGCACCATGGTCGAACGGGGTGGATGGTTTCCCCGTTGCAGTATCTTGCATTTTCTGCTTGTTTTTGTATTCCGTATAAGCTGTAGTCATAAGAGCTGATCTAATAGCTGCTGGACTCCAATCTGGGTGAGCCGCCTTCAGCAACCCTGCAAGGCCACTAACATGTGGGCAAGACATTGAAGTTCCTGAAATGATGTTAAAATCCACTCGTCTGGTATCCGTAGCCAACCCCGTTGGACCTACTGCACCGGACCACCCTGCTAAAATGTTAACCCCTGGAGCAATCATGTCTGGTTTCAATATCTCCGAGGTTATAGAATTTGGTCCTCTTGAGCTAAAAGCAGCCACCACCGGTGATGGTTCTATACCAACTTTGGTTCCTTCAAAAAGAATGGTGACAGTTGGGTTAGGATTTGAAAACAAGTAGTCTCTTATAGCATTACCAGATTTTTGACCCACGGCTGTTGCCGGGAGCAAATGGGCATCCGCTACCAGCTCTTCACCGTTTGCGGCAGTGTTAGACAAAACCATGCCTATACCACCGGCTGCTTTAACGACAGCTCCTTTTTGAACCCTGGCGTTCATCCCACGATCACAAAGAACAATCTTGCCGGCAACTTTTTCCGGTATCAAAGTATCCATCATACACAAATTCCCGTTGGTAGCATTGCTAGCATTGCCAGCATAAACAAATGGTAACATCTTTCCAGGCAAGGGTCTGCCTCGGTAAAGCGACACGCCGGAGAAATTTTTGCCGTTTCCAAGGCTAACGAAAGCAGGGAAATCACGATCCAGTGTGCCTGCACCGACGGTTGTAATCCACGGAGCCACGTTTGATAAACTGTAAGGAGCTGGACCAGCATTTCCGGCCGAACAAGAAACTAAAATCCCCTTCTCCATGGCAGCAAAAGATCCGATTGCAACACTATCCCTGTAATAATCAGACATGCCACCGCCGAGGGACATGGATAGTACATTAACGTTGTCATCAATGGCCTTCTCCATGGCAGCCAAGATGTCTGAACTGAAACATCCACCGATCCAACAAACCTTGTAAACAGCAACCCTAGCGCGCGTGGCCATACCACGCGCCGTTCCTTGCGCGTAGCCAAACAAGCTAGCTCCTTCCACCACCGACCCTGCAGCGGTGGAGGCCGTGTGAGTACCATGCCCATCATCATCTCGAGGTGATCTTGATTCCTTGGTCTCATCAATTGCACCCAAGGCAGCCTCATACCCCTTAGCAAAGTACCTCGCACCTATCAATTTTTTATTGCAATTTGCGGAGGTAAAATTGGTGCCTGCTTCGCACGCGCCTTTCCAGCTGCTTGGTATTGGTCCAAGCCCTGTATCAGCAAAGCTCTTGCTCTCAGGCCAAACACCAGTATCCAACACACCAATAACAACTTCACTCGCCGACTCAGACTCAGGGAACAAAGCAGCAGCTTGACTGAGTCCAAGGAACTCAGGTGTACGAGTCGTGTGTAACTCGTATCTTACCTCGGGTAAAACCGCGAGGATCCCTGGTTGGCTCTCGAGTTGCTCAGCTTCTTCGTCAGTTAACTGAGTAGAGAATCCATGGATAACGTTGTCGTAGGTATAGAGCATTGCAGCCGAGCCGGAAACTGATTTCAAAGAGGAGTCATACCAGTGAGTATGGTGCTGGAAACTCGGAGGCATCTCGGATTTAGCCATGTGCACGATGTAAGTCTTTCTGTGACTCTTCTTCTCCTCCAATGGTGCAGCCATGGACACGTGGCAAAGACCCAGAATCAGGACAATCATAAAACACTTAACCATCTCCATTTTTGTTCACTCTCTTCTTCACCAGAAAGAGAGGAAAAGCAATAGAGATGAAAGCTTGGATAAAACTCTTGATTTTATACAAAAAGGAACAGCTAAAAGCTTTGGGGGTTCTGTTTTCCTTTATTAAATAAGAGTAAACGTGGTCGTAGGGACGGTGGTGGTTGTCTTGTTGTTTGAATGATTGGTTGCAAACCAAAAATAAATAAAGGAAAAAAAAGGTGATGGAGGTTAAGAGCTGAGATAAGATACTAATAACTTTCTTTCACATGATTTCATGCTTTTGTGTTGATCCGTTGTATTCTCGAGGCTGAGAATTGATTCTCTCTTCCTCCTCCCCTCTCTAGGCTGATGATAACTGTGTATTTCCTTTTTATCTTTTTGCAGAGTTAAGGGGAACAACAATAAAGCATAAAAAGCAATAATTGAGAAGGGAAAAAAAGGGCTTAATCCTTTCAATTATTTGTTCATTTAAGAAAAACAAAGGATGGTTAAGCGATTACCATCTAGTGATTTGGGAAGATGAGTTGATGAGGAAGACGATAATTGAAGATTAAATTTGCATAAAGGAAATTAAATAATAAGATGGTAGGTATAGTTAGTATAAAAATAATTAAGATATCATCTGATGCCATAAAATAACACAAATATATATTATATATAAAATACAAATTGAAAAGTAATGGCAGTAAAAATTCCTGAAGCTTAGAATGTCAAGTAGCCAAGTAGATAATCTTTGAAATGAGTATAATACAGAAGATGTTGAAAATGGATGATGTTTTGGAGGTTATAGATTTGTAATTCCTGATTCTGTCATTATAGTGTTTGACTATAAAAGTATGAATTTGAAGAAAAATAATTTAGATTGTGTTTAATTTTACATCACTAATGTTTTTTGCAGTTCACGCCCATTTGTCTTTGGCTCATTGCTTCTTTCTTGATTTATTATTTTATGCAAAACGTTTGGAAATTATTGATGGGAGGTATACCCGCCAACCAACCCAAATAAATATTTAATTTACAAATATTAATATAATTGTTGGTGAATATTTAAGGAATTAGATTTATCACAAATAATAGGCAAGTTTAAAATTGAATTCAAAAGTTGCTCACTTCTCATCTAAGGTTAGATTCAGTGTAGGACTGATTTTTCGTAATTTCTTTTGCCTACTGTCCAAACTTATACTAACCTGGATTCAAATGTTGACAACTTTTTTTTTATTAAAATTGAATACTATTAAATTTGTTGGATATTAGTTCCACGTTGTGGGGTCCCGTCATCACGTGTAGACATTGGACGCCGTGATGCCATACTTCAATAAATAAAAATCATCTGATTTAATTGATTTTAAGGATAAATTACAGCACAAGATCTCTAATATTAATAACTTTCATTTTAATCACTTAATTAACATTATTGATTTATAAATAATTTGTTCCTCAACTGTCATAATTGTGCCGTATTAACTCAATATGCTACAAGGTTAATACCTAGCTCTTGAATTAGGCTAAATTATAAGAATATTCTATTTTTTGTTTTTCGAAAATAGAACGATTTTGGAGAAAGTGTGTGAAAATGCGTTTAGCTGGGCGCGTTTTTCTCCAACAATCATTTCCCAACGATCCGATTTTAAACGAGGCCAACGGTAAATTTTTTTAAGGGGCAACGATTTTTTTGCTATAATTACCAAGCCATTTTTCATTCTTTTCACTCAAATCCAACTCTCTATTCTATTTCAACTCTCAATTCTTTCAACTCTCTCAATTTTCTCAAGTTTTGTTCGAAATTTTCCAATACATTTGTTTGAAAATATTATAGTTTTATTTTATTATTTAGTAGATTATTCATTTCGATTAAATTTTCATAAATGGCAAGCTCTCTGATTCGTTTCGACGACAAGCACATTCGGCTACTCAATTGACAATGGTAAGGAAAAATTTTAAATTTCGTTATTTTCAATTAAGTTAATTTTAAAGTTTTTTTTTTAAAAAAATTAAAATATTTTATTTTGTTTATATAAATAGGCAGATGATCGTGTTTTGGAGGGGTTCATACACAATTTGTCAAAGAGTCCAAACATTGAAATTCGTGGTTATTTGCAAGATGCGAGATTTTTACATGCATTTCGTATGCTCAGGGGCTACAAATTGGATCCTATACTTATCAGCGCGTTGGTGGAAAGATGGAGACCCGAGACACACACATGCTATCTTCTATGATGTGAGTGTACAATCACACTCGAGGACGTAGCTTTACAACTCGATTTACCAGTGGTTGGGCCAATCGTTATGGGGGTTAGGGGTCGTTCTCGGTAAAGAGGACTTTTGCGAGTTATTTTTGGGGAAGGTGCTGAACAAGTTTCAAGGTGGATGGATAGATATGAAATGGTTGGAAAATAATTTCAAAAACCTTCCTCCGAACACGACTGACGTTGTAAAAGAACAATATGCCCGAGCGTTCATCTTGAGATTAATCGAGGGAATCCTAATGTCCGATAAATCTCAAAATTTGGTACACATAAGGTGGCTACTACACCTAGTCGACTTCAAAGAATGTGGACGAATGAGTTGAGGATCAGTCGTGTTGGCCACGTTGTACAAGGAGTTGTGTCGGGCGACGGAACCAAATAATATATCAATTGGTGGTTGTTTGCTCCTGCTGCAGTCATAGGCATGGCGTCGGCTACCATTTTTACATCCCCGAGTGAATGACTCTTATACGTTCTCATTGCTGGCAATGTAAAATTCATTTGATAATAATATATAGTTAATATACTAAATGTTGTTTATTTATTATATGTTTGAATTAACATATTATTTAAGTAGGTGGAACAATGGGTTGAGTTAAGTGGGACTATCGGAGCAGCTCAAAGATATTCGGCTGTTGTTAAATCAACGCTCGAAAGCCGATGTTAGTTATTGATTTCTTCGAATCTATAATAATTATACAAATATTTGGAATTTAAAATTTTGTAGATAACAACATTTATAATTGTCCACTACAGTTTTAATGGATGCTATACGCCGATCCGGATATCATAGAATGCGTCTTGCCCGAATTTTAGGCCATTCGGAGTATGTGAGACGCGAAGGTGCCATTGATAGTTCACGCGACGTTGGAGATGCATGAATAGGATCGAGTGATGAGACATTCAGGTGGAGGCAAAAAATTTCGCCGCCATCGCTAGACATTGAAGCACTATACAAACTTGATTTTCGAAGGAAAATTGACTAAAATTGGTGAGATTTCCACAAGAAGTATATCGACATTTGGGATAATAGAATGAACTTTTTACCCATTCACGAACCTTTTTTGTAACACCCAATACCCGTATTCAACGCCGGAATAGGGCTCGAGGCATTACCGGACTTATAACACAAGCATTCACATAATTCCGAGTCATAAATTTGCGTCCAAATTAAAACCATTCATATTCAATCATAAAGTCCCTTATACGAGCCTATGAGGCCCAAAACATGCTTTGGAGGTGGTTCGGGACTAAGTCGAGAACTTTAGAAATTTTTACAAAACTTAGAAAATTTTTGCTAGATGTAGGGCTCACACACCCGTGTGACCCTATGACACGCCCGTGCTTCATACCGTGTTCGATTTAGGGTGCTCTCTGACTTGTGCCACATAGTCGTGCCACACGCCCGTGTGCTAGGCCCTGTAGCACACACGGCTGAGACTCATGCCCGTGTCTCTGCCCGTGTGCTCAATTCTGGACATTCTGTTTATCAAAATTTAGGTGCAGGGGACACACGGCCTAGACACACGCCCGTGTGTCTACCCGTGTGGACAAAATAAAGGTTATTTACCAAGCCATTTGTCACCCTTATTCACATATAAACTTACACCAATTCAAGGCATAAAACATAACATACTTAGGCAACCAAAACATCCACAATTATGACCAACACATGCCAATACAATATCAAAATCTATCATACTCACAACATTTATTGAGCCACAATTGACTACTTTCAAGATATCTAATTGTACACCACTTTATCATCTCATCAATAGACAACATTGCTAAACATCTCACATTCATGTCATAAATCACATTTCTATCATTCACCAAGCATATCATGACCATATCACTAAAGACATTAGCACATATATATATACTTAGGCTTACAACCATGATAGCCCAAATAAACCAATCTACATGGCCAAATATTAAAACAAGCCTTTGACAATCACAAGCCAACACATTTGCTACAATTACAATGACACATTTAACAAAATGACTAAGTCCCTATACATGTCATACTTTCAAAATACTAAAATCATCAATACCCAAAACGAGAGGGTTTGATAGTGTGATCCGAATCTCCGACGATCTCTGATCCCGAGCTGGCTTGGTAACACTATAAGATAAGGGAAAGAAAGGGGGTAAGCTATATAGCTTAGTAAGCTCGTATGATAATAACTCATCTCATTAAATAAACACATTTTAAGTCATTATAAATACTATAATATAACTTGTATAATTCCATCTTTATGCCATGTATTCGTTCACATAATTAACCAAGAATTTCACAGGTTTATTCATTTCAATGCTTACATGGTTTGAATACTTCTTATCAATTCATTCACATTTACATAAGCATAAGCAAATATAAATAAACTATATTCAATTCAATAGCCATCACATTTATGAATATTCAATTGAACTATATGAATTCTCATAATTTTCCACTTACTCATCCTATGAAATTCACTTTTAACACTTACTTGTCAATTTGTGTCACGAGTACCTTGACTGAGTCGTACCATCACTTGTAACCACATTTCGTCAACATTTCTCGTTGAACCAATTGGAACACTAAAGGATACTCAGAAATCTCGTACACAGTACCGTATCAATGCCATATCCCAGATATGGTCTTACATGTAATCTTGTATCGATGCCAATAGCCCAGCTATGGTCTTATACGAAGTCTTATATCGATGCCATATCCCAGATATGGTCTTACACATAATATCAGTAACCTTAATGTCATGACATTTGTATCCTGTCTATTCCTAAGGTTCAACCGGGACTTTCGCTGTATCGAATCTCTGTCGGTCATTTCCGTAATATCGTACTCAATAGCATTCACATTTCATTTCAGTAATATAGCATTTACCACAATTATATCAATTAAGCATTTATACATATATAATTTAATGCTTATTAAACATACGAACTTACCTCGATACAAAAATAGCGAAAATGGACCTAATCGTCAAACACTTTGGTTTTCCCCCGATCTAGACCCGAACTTCGTTTTACTTGATCTATAATACCAAATTCATCTCATTTAATCATCACATTATTCATTTCAGCCCAAAAGTCACATTATGGCAAAATTACATTTTTACCCCTAAACTTTTGACATTTTATAGTTTAGTCCCTAGGCTCGTAAAATGAATTTCATTCAATTTCTTCACACCCAAGCCTAGCCGAAACTATTTTTATACTCATAACAGCCCACTTTTTCATTTATTCACATTTTTCTACTCATTTTATAGACTTTTACAAATAAGTCCTTTTTGACTTTTTTACCGAAAATCACTTAGCAAAAGTCGTTTAACAAACAACAAACATGCATTTTCTACCATCAAACATCAAAATTCACACATATTCAACATGGGTAAAACCCTAGACCTTGATCATATCTTAAATTAGTGGTAGAAATAGATAGATCGGGTTACAACGACTTCAAAAATGTAAAGAGCATTAAAAACGGGGTAAGAACGGACTTACAATCGAGCTTGAAAGCTTGACAAACCCTAGCCATGGTTCTCTTCAAATTTTCGGCCAAGGGAGGAAGAAGATGGACAAATTTTGGCTTTATTTTGGCTTTTTAATTCATTTTAATTACCAAATTACTAAAATGCCCTTAATGAAAAACTTTAGAAACATACCTAACCATGTCCATTTTTGTCCACCAACTTAACCAATGGTCTAATTACCATTTAAGGACCTCTAATTTAAAATTTCATAACAATTAGACACCTTTAGCTTCTAGAACACACATTTTGCACCTTTTGCAATTTAGTCCTTTTATCTAAATTAAGTGTCCAAACAATAAAATTTTCGAACGAAATTTTCATGAAATCATTCCATAAAGCTGTAGACCATAAAAATATAATAAAAATAATTTTTTCTGCGTCAGATTTGTGGTCCCGAAACCACTGTTCCGACTAGATCCAAAATCGGGCTGTTACAACTCTCCCCCTTAGGGATTTTCGTCCCCGAAAATCTTACCGGAATATAAATTCAATTTCCACGTAAACTCCTCTATCTCGTGACACTGCCAAAGAACCCTCACTAAGGTTAAGCTTTTATTTCCCAACTTTTTAATCTCTCGTGTCAAAATTCCGATCGATTTTTCGTTATACAACACATCAGCTGAATCTTAATCCCTATCGGAGAATTCATACTCAAAGAGTCCAATCGATACCATCGCAACATAGATACACAAAACACATTTTGAATCTTTTTCCAAGGTAATACTTTCGGAAGCATGCTATCATTGAACGAGAATTTCATATCCCCATGTTTCAAATTCACATACGTTTTCTGACAATCTGAAGTAGATTCTAAACTGCCACGAATCACTTTTACTTTCTCTACAATTTCTGATCGGATAGTCTCTGAAACATATAACTCAACTAATCTATCATGTTACATACCCGATCACCAGAACATCTATTTCAAATAACTGTACATTTTATTACTCCCTGAATGAACAAACGAGCTACTACTGAGCTTCATACAAAATTTTCTGCATAAGCTCTGAATTACTCAGTGCGCAAATTCTATCTCGGAATAATGATAACAGTCATCAAGTCCAACCTGAAATTCAGAATCAAAAGTCGTCTCACACTGTACTCGTTTAGTTTACCACTCACTATCACATTCCTGAGGTTCTCAATCTTGCAAAGAAAACATCGCTTTAGCTTTTAATTTAGCTAGATTCAGACCGTCATCAAATAAGATTAATCATGTATCCAATACTCACAAAATAATCAAAGGTTTTCCATTCAAGCATTCGCAACTATAATTGCTTTCCCAAAGGTTAATCGATAACTGCTCACAATCTTTCAATAGTTCAAGCCATCTATGCTGTTTTAAATTCAGATTCCTTCTGTGACATTAGATACTTTAAACTCTTGAGATCAGGAAACATATGATATTTTTCGTCGGACAACCGATGTCATCAAATTCTCAACACAGACATAAAAAGTGGCCGACTCTAAATCACCCGTTGGACAGTTCCTTTCATGTGACTTTAACCGTCTGAAAGCATAAACTATCACTTTACATTCTTGTATTAAAACACATTCCAATCCGTTCCATAGTGCAACACTGAAAAATCACAAATTCTTTACTCAATTTAAACTGGACCCCGAATCAGTGCTTCGATTAACAATACCTTCAACTATTTTCAACTTTGTTAATACTCAACAGACCATTCAAACTTTCACAAATGTGATAACTTTATCAATCAAAACAGCTTTAACTCATAATAATATCATCTAATTTGAATCGATCTAATAGGTACGTCCTTGTATCACACCATTCTTTGAATATAAATTCTTCATTCAGACTGTTCGTCAATTTACCCATGAATGTACAAGGTTTTATCCTCTTACCTGAGGATAAACTTAAATGCATATAACTCAAATTACTTTTCAACTAACCAGCTCACTCAGATAGAAACAACTGAGTTGATCTCAACTATCAAAAAATATCATATCAAAATACTCCATTCTTCATGCTGTTAAAACAACTCAAACATACAATCTTTCAAAATTTCCTCACATGCTAGTCAAAGATCTTTACAACTACATTAGCTCAAGGAAACAAAATATCCTGATTGAAATCATTAACCTTAATCAAACTTACCTGAGAAAAGAAAACCATCGTACAATTTAAGCTTGAGCTTCCACTATCTATACCTTTGCTGATGTCAATTCCTTTTACGAAAATTAGAGAAATCCTGATACCATAATCACCACGTTCCTATGACCGAACCAGAAATACAACCTTAATAGACATAGTTATCACAAACCAAAGAACACACTTTAAAGATGAGCCATGATTGATAATTTACGAAATAAGGATGATAAGAAAATCGAGATAAAGAAATCTAAGATGCGATATCATATTGGAAGTCCGAGAACAGAACTCATAAGAAAATAATAAAGATCTTGATGATTCCTCAGAGAAAACCAGAAGAAAATTAATGCTTATACGCTCTGGAATCAATTGTAACAGAGATAATATATTTTCCAAATATATATAAAACAAAACAACATCCAGTAGAAACAGAAGAATAGCCTCACATAAATTTTCACCACCAACTTTTATTCCAAACATAATAGAATAGAATCCCAAAGAGAGAGATAAGAAATGTTGATCATCAACCAACCAGACCAACAGTACTTTCATCTAACATTATAATCAACTAGCATTCTCATACGATAAGAATTTCATCAGAAAATGAACAATCACATATATCTTTGAGGATAAATGAATATATAAAATACCCAGGAGAGAGATCATCATAATCTATTCAATTACAACTGTTACACTCAGACATCTTTACGATTCAAATATCATTTCTCTGACTAATTCTATCATCACTAATCCCGTATTATTCCATTCACTAACGAAAATCAACCCGGAAGAAATTCCAGCAAATACATTAGACATCATACCTGAATGAGTCTATTAGCCGAGATTAACTTTTTTCTTTAATCGTGACATCGCAAAATCCGAATGATCTTTAGAATAACCTGGCATCTTTTCCAGAACTGTATTCACTTGCCAAACTATTCTTAACTCTGACCACATTATTAGTTATTCCGCTACTGAACTCTTTAGTCTCTTTCTTGTGAGCTCATTCAACTTAAATCTCGTGAAATTTCGTTATAAAGTACCACATTGGTAAGGGGGTAAGGTCGTAAAGCCTCTAACTCGACTCTCATAAATACTCACATATAACTTAGCATTCATCATCAACATAATATCTTCACAATCATATAATTCACTTCAAGCCAATTAACATACATATTTATGTTACACAAAATTTCCGATTATCTTTTTTTCAAACAAGTGTACTTAAACATACATTCCATAAATTTTGAGTAAGTTTACTTATCGCATTCACTTAATCAAACAAGTTAGGCACATAGCATCATATGAATACCAAACAAACATGGATGAGCTTATCATAATATAAACTTTCATTTCATTTCACCTTTCCATATTTCAAGAATAATTCCCATTGAACTATTGTAATTTCGATGGATACTCGGGTAGTATACTCAAGGTATACATGTCAACAATCCGTCAATTCATATTCAAAAGTGTCCTTTTGGCACATATTTATAGAGCACACTCTCGAGCCACATATGATATAACAGATTGCCACCCAAAGCAATCCTTTCAAGAAATGTACGCTCTAAAGGGCTTACTCTGGATTACCAGTCCAGGCTAAATCCATTTCATAACATATGCTCGAGAGGACTTAATTCAAGATTACCCTTCCGGGCTAAATCCTTTTTGCAACATTTAAAACATTTTATCCGTTTCATAAAATCACCATAATCCATCGAAATACAACGTTCAACCGGAACAATGACATTTTATCCATATTTCTCAACTTATGGTTATTTCATTTTGTACATCATCACATACATATCATGAACTCTTATTCATACCTTTCCAAGTTTCGAATCATCACAAACACATTATCAAATATCTTAGTATCACTTTCATCATTTTCGAAAATAGCTCGGTTGGAAAGCATATCTGCCTCAACAAAACAATTTCATCAGAGTTGGGAGATATCACACTATCACAGGTAGTAATATGGCATGTATAGCTAGACTCACATACGCTACGTCAGTCTGAGAATCGACTAAACCGTAGCTCTGATACCACTAAATGTAACACGCCTTACCCGTATTCAACATCAAAATAGGGCTCGAGGCATTATCAGACTTATAACACAAGCATTCACACAATTCTGAGTCATAAATTTGCGTCCAAATTAAAACCATTCATATTCAATCATAAAGTCCTTTATACGAGCCTACGAGGCCCAAAACATGCTTTGGAGGTGTTTCGGAACTAAACTGAGAACTTTAGAAATTTTTACAAAACTTAGAAAATTTTTGCTAGATGCAGGGCTCACACGCCCGTGTGGTCCAAGGGACACGCCCGTGCTTCAGACCGTGTTCGATTTAGGGTGCTCTTTGACTTGTGCCACACGACCGAGACACACGCCCGTGTCTCTGCCCGTGTGCTCAATTCTGGACATCCTGTTTCTCAAAATTTAAGTGCAGGGGACACATGGCCAGAACACATGCCCGTGGGGTAGAACGTGTGTCACACACGGCCTAGACACACGACCGTGTGTCTACCCGTGTGGAAAAAATAAAGGCTATTTACCAAGCCATTTGCCACCCTTATTCACATATACACTTGCACCAATTCAATGCACAGAACATAACATACTTAGGCAACCAAAATTTCCACAATTATGACCAACACATGCCAATACAATATCAACATCTATCATACTCACAACATTTATTGAGCCACAATTGACTACTTACAAGATACCTAATTGTACACCACTTTATCATCTCATCAATAGACCATATTGCCAAACATCTCACATTCATGTCATAAATCACATTTCTATCATTCACCAAGCATACCATGACCATATCACCAAAGACATTAACACATATATATATACTTAGGCTTACAACCATGATAGCCCAAATAAACCAATCTACATGGCCAAATATTAAAACAAGCCTTTGACAATCACAAGCCAACACATTTACTACAATCACAATGACACATTTAACAAAATGACTAAGTCCCTATACATGCCATACTTTCAAAATACTAAAATCATCAATACCCAAAACGAGAGGGTTTGATAGTATGATCCGAATCTATGACGATCTCTGATCCCGAGCTGGCTTGGTAACACTATAAGATAAGAGAAAGAAAGGGGGTAAGCTATATAGCTTATTAAACTCGTATGATAATAACTCATCTCATCAAATAAACACATTTTAAGCCATTATAAATACTATAATATAACTTGTATAATTCCATCTTTATGCCATGTATTCGTTCACATAATTAACCAAGAATTTCACAGGTTTATTCCTTTCAATGCTTACATGGTTTGAATTCTTCTTATCAATTCATTCATATTTACATAAGCATAAGCAAATATAAATAAACTATATTCAATTCAATAGCCATCACATTTATGAATATTCAATTGAACCATATGAATTCTCATAATTTTCCACTTACTCATCATATGAAATTCACTTTTAACACTTGTCGATTTCTGTCACGAGTACCTTGACTGAGTCGTACCATCACTTGTAACCACATTTCGTCAACATTTCTTGTTGAACCATTTGGAACACTAAAGGATACTCGGGAATCTCGTACACACAATACCGTATCAATGCCATATCTCAGATATGATCTTACATGTAATCTTGTATCGATGCCAATAGCCCAGCTATGGTCTTATACGAAGTCTCATATCGATGCCATATCCCAGATATGGTCTTACACGTAATCTCAGTAACCCTAATGTCATGACATTTGTATCCTATCTATTCCTAAGGTTCAACTGGGACTTTTGTTGTATCGAATCTCTGTCGGTCATTTTCGTAGTATCGTACTCAATAGAATTCACATTTCATTTCAATAATATAACATTTACCACAATTATATCAATTAAGCAATTATACATATATAATATAGTGCTTATTAAACATACGAACTTACCTCGATACAAAAATAACGGAAATGGATCTAATCGTTAAACACTTTGGTTTTCCCCCGATCTAGACCCGAACTTCATTTTTCTTGATCTATAATACCAAATTCATCTCATTTTAATTACCAAATTACTAAAATGCCCTTAATGAAAAACTTTAGAAACATACCTAACCATGTCCATTTTTGTCCACCAACTTAACCAATGGTCTAATTACCATTTAAGGACCTCTAATTTAAAATTTCATAACAATTAGACACCTCTAGCTTCTAGAACACACATTTTGCACCTTTTTGCAATTTAGTCTTTTTAGCTAAATTGAGTGCCTAAACATCAAAATTTTCGAACGAAATTTTTACGAAATCGTTCCATAAAGCTGTAGACCATAAAAATATAATAAAAATAATTTTCTTTTTGCGTCAAATTTGTGGTCCCGAAACCACTGTTCCGACTAGACCCAAAATCAGGCTGTTACATTTTTTCTCATCGGGCACGACAACCTGTTTGGAGAACATGCCTTGGTTTAGAATCGCCATATCTACTGTCGGTGGAAGCGAAGAGTAGGTAACTTCATCCGAAGAGGATGTTGGTTTAGAACTTCGGGCATTGATCTTGGGTTCGAAGGGAAGTTGGACCAGATGTTCATGGGGATAGTTGCCACCGATTATAAAGCATAAGCACATTCTTCAGGTACACTCCCTAGTGAATTTTTTAAGGATGTTGACAATGACTTACTTGAAGAGAATGAGGAAGAAAATGTGATAAATGATGTTCACAAGTCAAATGGGACGTGACTTTGATGGAAACAATCAAAAATGAAAAAAACCTGAGGTAGGAACTTCACATTTTAAAATTAGAAGGAAGAAATCCTCAAAGCAAATTGGAGGGGCTGCAATATTATCCAATCAAATTGAAAAATTATGCAGTGAAACTGACAATATGAGTCAAGATAGTTTGACTCCTATTATGGATCTATATGGTATTCCACAAGCAATCAAAGTGTTTGATAGCTTGTCGGAGAAAGTTCCAGAAGCTAGTCCGCTATACTTTTTATCATTGAAATTATTAATCAATAAGGACAAGTGAATTGTGTTTTTATCAATTAATCCCAAGATTAGAGCTTGGTGGCTTAAGACGGAAATGGAAGAGAGTTCAAAATTTTTTAGTCTTCTAGGGTCTTTAGATATTTACTATGTGACTTATAAATGTCATCCATGTGTAATCTTTGTTTGACTATTTATTTATGTTCTATTTATTTATGTGTAATCTGCTTTAGTCATTATTGTTTCATTTCGTGTCTGTTTTAGGATTTAAAGTAACATTTTTGCATTTTTTAAATAGAAAGATCGAATTGAGTGGATGATAGTGCTCTTTTGAATCCCATCACTGATGATGACCATTTATTTTTATTTTGTAAAGATATCCAAAACCACCCAATTTTCAAAAAAGCCCCCATCATGGTGACTAATGCATTAAATTTAATTGTTTATTCCTTCAAAAGTTTGGATTCTTTTCATCATATAAATTCAACAAAAAAAATAGATGATAGTCGGACCATTAGATTAAACCGTACACTATTTAGATGTCACAAAAGTTAGACAAAGTAAGTAGATGATAGTCAAGTACTACAAAGATGACAATAATTGAATCCCAAATATACAATAACGTAGCTTCCCAAATAATTTAATTTGTATAATTAAAGTGTTTTTTATATTTATTTTACTATTTATAAAACTCTTCTTTTGAATTGGAGATTACTCTTTTCAATGATGCTATATTCAAAGTTTGAACCTGTGTTTTTTGTCATATTATAAAATTCAACATTTGTTAGTAAAAATTAATCTATTGGTTATTTTCATTTTGATGGGCAAGAGTCCTAACTTTTTGCAAGAAAAAGGTCATTGAATTACTTCCAACTTGATTTAATTAGTAAATATATTATTTATAAATATTATATTATAAAAAATAGATTTCAAAGCTCAAAGGTCTGGCCCAAAAATGGAGTCCAATGTAAAAGTAAACTTGGGTTGTATTTCTCTGCTTCCTTGACTGTGCAAGTCTCCTTTACTTTTTTTTTGTTTGTTTTTATTATTATTTAGTTTCAATTTGTAGTAAATGAAATTATAGGATTTATTAGACAGGTGAACAACTGAACTCTTTCTTCATTACGTCTGAGTAAATGATGTTACCGTTGCTAGAGAAAACTCACTTATAAATTTTGCTTTTTTAAATAGAAAAACTACAAAAAAAAACAAATATCTAAAAAACGTAGCAGATACATGGACAAATAATAAATGAAAAAGAAAAGGTTACTTTTTTTTTCCAATTAGATTACAATAAATAACTCTCTCATTCCAGCCATTGGAGATTTGAAAACTCTACAGTTTTGAGCGATGTGAATGGACGGGGAGAGAAGAACCCGCTACCCGTTTCCCCAGTGATGTCTTTTCACGTCTCGTTCCCTTTCATCCATAGCTTCCCCATTTCTTCATCGATTTTCTCTCTCTCTCTCTCTCTCTCTCTCATTCTCTTCAGATTTTTACTCACAATTTTCTTTTAGGTTTGGGTAACCAGAGGCCAAAAACACACATACACCCCATTTGTTTCTTGATTCTCTCTCTCTCTATCTCTTTAATTTTTTTCTCTCATTATTTTTTAGTTTTGGGTAACTAGAGGACCAAAAAAATTGCATCCACACGCTACAGTAGTTTTAGTTTCAGATCTATGATTTTTTACTCGTATCATAGTGGGTTATATTAGGATTTTTTTTTTGTTCTGCCTTTGATAAGCTGTAAAAATAACATATTTTAATCACATTTTTAATGCGTTTTTGGATGATTAATTATGTAAATTAGTGAATTTGATGCTCCTAATCCTTTAAATTCATGTTTCTGTACTTAGGATAGCCTTTGAGAGCGAAAAGAGCGAGAAACGAGCTAAAATCAGACAAATAGAGCTGTTTCCAGGATCCACACAGGCTGGCCACACGCCCATGTTCAAACCCGTGTCGATTTTGCAACCTTCTTCCCAGATACGCAGAAAAACCCATTTTTTAGGCTTTCGGAGCATTCTACAGTCTATAAATACCAATTAGAAGAAGACCTAAGGGGGCAATCAAAGAGGATCAAAGAAAACACTCGAAGATCGCCATCAGAATCAACTCGGAAGCGAATCTCCCTCACGATCGAAGGTCCCCATTTAATTGCTTTCGAAGTTTTATTGAGTTTCTTTATGTTTTGTGGTTATCCTAACTTTGAGATATTTCTATTCAGGATTATGAACTAAATTCCCTAGATACCTAGGGAGGATGAAGCCTATGATGAATCTTATTATTTAATTTATGTTTTTACGCGATAAATACTTGATTCTTGTTCTCAATTATGTATGTTTATTTTGTGTTTTAATATTTTTGGGATATTAATTCATGTTTAATGTGCTTATTTCAGTGGAGCAAAAGTCCCTATTTAAGAGTAGATCTAGCATAATTGAGTGGAGTTACATGCAATCCTAGAAATAAGACGACATAAATCAATCGGATTAGAGTCAAATCTAATAGGGGAATCCATAGATCGAGTTAATGCGACGATAGGAGTTTTAATTAGAAAGAGATTTCAATTAATTAACCCAGAGTCAGTTGTTCTTACTCTCGAAAGAGATATTAACATAATTTAGGGATTTCTACGGATCAAGACACAAGTGAATAAATCGTTTAATTCAGATTCATAATAATAGGTGAAGTCTAGGTGGATTCTTTCCTGGGTATTGTTTATCTCATTGGTTTTCTTCGATTATTTTCCTATTTCATTTTCTGTTGCGTTCTTAGTTAAATTAGTTTAGTAATTTTAGATTAAAAATAATCACTCCAATTTGTCGACTAAATAATAGAAAAATGGTAATTATTAGTACTTTTAGTCCTCGTGGATACTATATTTCCTACTCACCATAGCTACACTATTGTTCGATAGGTGCGTTTGCCTTAGTCGTATTTATAGTTAGTTTAGTCAGCATCAGCCTTATCCATGTTTCCTAATTAAAGTACATGCATTTTATGCTCATGTCAACATGTTTTAGGGGACACAAATAAAAGGTATGACCTTGCATATGAAAAATTTGGAAAACATGCATGTTTCAGGTAGGACAAAATCATGTCCGTTGATGGTACTAATTTAGTCATTTTCCAGTCTCTATGTAGTTAACTCTCCGTCCCTACTGAGAATATGGCCACATTTTGTCATTCTTCATAGTGCAACACCCCTCAGTACATGCTACTGTCATCTGGGACCTTTCTTCCTATTTAATCGATATTTTACTTTAAATTTACTTCTGCTGGCTAGTTTCTGCCTTTGCTCACTTCTGCTTATTTTAATTACAGATTTATAATCATTGGCTGACAATATCAAGGGTTGGTGCATAAGCAGACAGCTGGGGGGACATCGCACACCTATTTGGTACATTGTTGGAAAAGACTGTGAAGAGGAATACATAGTTACCAAGAGTGCTGAGGAAGCTTTTATGAAGGCTCATGTTGAATACGGAAAAGACGTAGAAGTTTATCAGGATCCAGATGTTCTTGACACTTTGTTCTCAAGGTTGATTATTCAATTTTAAACTCCATGACTATAATATCATCTTTTTAGGATGGAAAGTCATTCTTTACTTAGAGTTTCTCTCTCTTTTTTGGTACATGATTAGCTTTCTTCTCTAACCGATTGGATATGATTATATTATATTACAAACTAGAGTTCACAATCAGTCTTTGTCAATTCTATTTTTGCTGTCCCTTTGGTTTTATTTTCTTATTATGTCATGTTTATGTTAAGGGCATCTGATTAGGATACTGATTTTGTTGAGATTTAGTTCTAATTTTTATTTTCTAAAATTTCTTTATTAGTTTGAATAAAACTTTACTAATAAATTAGGATATTCTGATGTCATATTTTTATCTTCCGTATTAGAATAAGAAAGTAGGGTTTTGCATCTTATTTCTTAAATTATAAATCTCTTTATGAGAGGTAAATTATTCATGAATAAAGTAAGGTTAATTTTTTAGCAAATCAAAGGTAAGCAACTCCTTTAGAGTTCCACAACCATATGCAAAAATAGGAATCATAATAAGGGAAAAGACACTTTCTTCTGAATGAATTCTTGCGCTACTCGTCTGGTGCCTTGACCCCAGGCTCGGAACCATGATTTTTATTTGTGTTATCACCTCTGAAGTATATAAAGGACCTTCAAATAAACCTAAGGTGTTATTTGTATTGTAATCTTTAACTAATGTAATAAATAGTGTTTAAATGATGCAATATTTTCAAATTATCAATCGATTAAGTGCACCTTTTTTTTTCTTCTTCCTGTATGTAAGTTATTGATTAGATATGAAGAACTATTCCAAAAAATCTGTTGACATGTCTCAAATGAAAAATGATGAATCATGTTTTGAGTCATTGAGATCACATAGATGAAAGCAAGTAATATTTTGAAATTGTCATCCAAATGAAGCCATTATATTAATGTTGTCACCTAACTTTCTTGCATAACTATAAAAGGAAAAAAAAAATTCTCTATAAGTGGTAGGATTTCCTGTCACTTCAATATTTCTAAACTAAAATTTCACTTACATCCTGACCTGTTAGTACCTGGTAGGAAAGTTCTGATGGTTTTTTGAGAGGTCCAAGGTTGAGTCCAAATATGTTTGATATCTAACTCTACTGAAAAAAGTATTGAAGCAACCATGTTGATTATTTGAAACATTTTTGTGTGAGGTGATTGAAAGCATTTTATTGTGATAAATAAGTTCATTTGCCGGGCTTTTTGAGTAATGCAATAAATGGTACAAAATGGTGTAAGTTGCTTTTTTCAGCCATCTTATTCAACTTGAGTTTTAAAGGTTTTGATATGGTTCTCCCATGCTCTGGAAATGAAACTTGTCATGCATACATCAATATTTTTTTGTGTGATAAATGTTATATATTTTGGCTATGCATGATCTGCTTACTCTATTTCAGTGCATTATGGCCTTTCAGTACTCTTGGGTGGCCAGATGAGTCGGCAGAGGCTTTTGAAAGGTTTTATCCGACAACAATGCTTGAAATTGGGTATGAGCCCCTTTGTTTAACTCCTATTGCTTAGATGATGCGTCCTATTCTTTTCCATAAGAGAGTGCTTCTATTAATTATTCAATAACAAATTAGAGGGCATTATAGCATACTTGGTCTCAAGAAATTCCATTTGATCTATTTTTCTATGTTTTAACTGTTGGCCTTAACACTTTTTCACTTTGGACAACCATGATATATTGTTCTTTAGGGTTGCAAGAATGGTCATGATGAGAATCAAATTCACAGGAACTATTCCATTTTCATATGTATATCTTCATGGTGTAATCCGTGATTCACAAGAAAGTAGAGTGTCTGAATTATGCTACTACTTAGGTGCCCATTTTAAAGTACATTTTTTTTTCTCAAGTTGTTATCCCCTTCACCTGTATCTTTTTTTTTCATTACAGTTCCTTTTCCAAATAACATGGCACTAGTTCCATTGCTCCCAAGACTCAAGAAAATATTTGCCTAATATTTTTAAAATTTTCGCTAAGCAAAATACTTTTCCTCTCCTGTTTTTAGTTTCAGATATATGCTTCTTTTTGCTAATATGTTCAGTGGGTTTTTGTCAGGGTGACCGATTTTCAGTTTCAAAGAATTGCTATTTCGTTCCGTTGAAACTATGGATATCGGCGTGGTTCTTTTTGTTTATTTATCTTGTACTATGGATATCCTATATTTGTTTTTTCTTGTCTTTGCAAAAATACTGTTGGGGTTTTCGTTTTTGGGCTTCGGTTTAGGCCTTTGGGCCTGTGTCCTGGTTATGTTTTAAACTTGTGTCTTGCTTGGGCTTTGGCGTTATACAAAGCTCTCTGCTCTATATTTTGCTTCTTATTGCTTTTATGTTATTTAACTAGACATTTTTTGTAATTCGCACTGACGACAATGGCTTGCTGATAAATCGACACGAATCAAATTGTAATTCGTGTTGGATCTGATACCAAGGTTCTATTGAATGATGGATGGCAGTCTGATCCTATTTACAAATGCATTGTAAGTAGCTTCCATACTGTAAGTCACTTTCTAAATTTTTGTGTTCTTTTTTTGTATGAATTGTTTGTTATTATCTTGGTTATTGAACCATTATGGGCCTCAGGGAAGGGTTTCTGGGCTTGATTAGTTAAATTTATTTTAATTTTTTAAAAAAAGTGAATTTTTTATTTTTAGTAAAAATATTAGTTAAAATATTAAAATTTTAAACATTACAAAACACCTCACAATGTACATGTATTTGATATTTTTTTAAAAATTTTAATGAATTATATATATTTTCAGCTTGTTTTATGGTCCGATTCGTGATGTTACAGCGTTCGGCATGTGATAGGCAAGTTTAGAATTATTACAATTCAGGAATTTCCAATTCTAGAATAAGCCACTTAGGAGATAGGCCGTTTTGGAACAGACATTTCTCGGAAATTAATGGACCATCTACTTTTATTTTCTTTTGTCATCTCCTTTGAATATCAATAACCTAGCATGGAATTTTTCTAAGAAAGTACCTCGAATGACCAAGCTCTTGAAGCTTTCAAGTTAATAATCTTTTGAGCTAATGAATGGAGGTCTTTAAAAAAAGCCAACAATTCTATCTGGTTTACCTATTTATTTTTAATATGTTTTTTTTTTCTGTGTTAAGGTTCTAATTCTGCTCCAGGAATGTCCCCGTCATATCCCGTCTCTGGATAAGCTATTCAAAGGATATCCCTGTCATATTCCATCCTAATTCAGGATTTTCAGTGCCCAATTCGGTTGTTTTAGTGTCCGGTTTAGATTTTTTATGTGTTTGGATCTGGCTACCTATCATACTTATTCCAATCAGGGATATCCCATTCCAAGGATATCCCGATTCTTGGGTATACCATTTAGGGATATCCCATTTTGGGTATATCCCATTCCAAGGGTATCTCGCGTGCCTTTAGGGTTATGGTTTGAAAAATATAAAAGAGTTTATTAAACATATAATTTTTTTTTGCTTTTTTTAAATAAAAAAATTGAAATAACATTGAGACCGTAAATTTGAATAAAAGTGTAAAAAAAAAAACAAATATCTATAGAAACATGATATATATATGAACAAATAATAATTGAAAGCATCTTTCATATTTATTTCCCCTTTATTATCTCCTATTTCCCCTTTTTTTTTTCTAACGTTTCTTTTCTGTTAATTCCCCCCTTTCCCTTTTATTATATCTTATTTATTATCTTCTATTTCCCTTTTTTTTTCTAACGTTTCTTTTTTGTTAATCCTCCCGAATAAAGAATTAGTGATTTAATGAAGGAATTAAATGTTACCGTTTAAAGTGAATAGGGTATTGAAAGTGATACGTGAGAGGATTCAAATAATTAGAAATTTGCCCGTTGGCTTTTCACATCCCTTTTCTTTCCCCCATTTATTAGCCGATTCTCTCATCTCTATCTCTTGCTTTCTTTTTTGTTTTCTTTTCTGTCTTTCTCCTTTCTTCCCCTTTCATAACAAATCTTTGCTTTTTCATTTTTATTTTAGTTTCAGATCTATACCCTTTTTAATTCTATTTCAGTGGGTTTATTTTATTGTTTTTTGGTTCATAAAATATCTGAGTGATTGAACATAGATTTGATGTCGGAAACACCAGATGTAAAGTTTCTTCATCTTGTAATCTTGTTGCATGAGTTGTTTGTATTAGCTAAGTTTGTCATTTAAAGAGAACTATTTTAATGCCATGGTGATATTTTTTTATGTTTTATTGAGTTCTTTGTGTTTTGTTGGTATTTCCAAGAATATGTTATATTTTTTTTATTGGATGAATTTTATACATCTATTATTATGTTTGTAAGTGATATTTGCTTTTGTTATTTTGTATTTTATGTAAATTTTGTTTTGTATGCAACAATGTATACTTCAGAGACTGAAGTGAGAAGCACGATTCTACTAGGTCAAAATTGTAAGTGTTCGTTTATCTATTATTTTTCTGTTTTGTTAATTTCCAAATTGATCTTTGTCACGTTCCATGAGATGATATGTTCATTGAATATGATGATACATTTACCTTCTTGGTGAATAACCAAGCTTTTGAAGCTTTCAAGTTAATAAATGGAGGGCTCTAAACAAAACTAACAATTGTATCGATTTACCTATTTATTTTAAATATATCAATATAGAATATTCAGATAAACATAATATATTTTAAAGCTGATTAAAGATATAAGCTATAAGAATAATTATAAATGCTTTTCTTAGGAAAACTAATACTAGTATGAGAAATTAGTCGAGTTCCAAAGCTACGTCAGGGGGTTTTGTTATGGTTTTTAGTTCAGTTTTCTAAACCTTGTTTTAATTGCCTTTTCATCTTTGTTTTTTTTGTTAAATATATATGTTTCCTTGGGTAATTTATCAGAAAATACTTTACGAAAAAGGACCTACAATTTAATTATTTACCGGAATGGGTCATTTCTCCCAAAAACGCGTCCACGTCAGCGCGATTTCAGGGGATGCAGCAGGAAAACGCATCCCTGAGGGAGCTTTTTTTGCCACATCAGCAGAAATCGCATCCTTGAGGGCACGCTTTGTTGATGTGGCAAAAACGCTCCCTCAAGGACGCGTTTTGCCCGCTTCCAACGGTAAAAAAAAAACTATAAAACCCCCACCCTTTCATGTTTTCACACAAAGGTCCTTCTCTCAATTTTCTCTCAACTTTCTCTCAAATTCTTCTCAAATTTCTCTCAAATTCCTTAAAGTTCCTCTCAAATTTCACAATAGTCCTTTAATTTTTACAAAAAAACCCTGTTTAAAAGTTTTTTGAAATATTTTTTTTGTTAAATTTACAAAAAAGCCCTATTCAAATTCTTTTAATTTTTTGCAATTTCCGGAGAATTAATTCGTCTCGACAATAAACACATCTCCGTCGATCAAATGACAATGGTAAGTTATAATTTTAATTTTTCAATACTATTTAATATTTTTTAGGTTTATGCAATTTTAATTAATTTTTATTTTATAATTTTTTAAACAGTCTGTAGATCGGGTGTTGCAATGCTATATTCGCAATATGCCTGTTCCGCCATCGCCGTTGATCGAGAATTACCTGCGGGAAGCGGGTTTTTGGCACGTGGCCACGATAGGCCGGAGGTGCAAGTTGGACCCGAAGCTAATCAATGCGTTGATAGAGAGGTGGAGACCCGAGATGCACACTTTCCATCTTCCATGCGGAGAGTGTACTATTACTCTTAAAGACATGCATTTGCAATTGGGATTGCCGGTGGATGGGTACGTAGTCACCGAGTCCGCAACTTCTAGTGATTGGGGAGCCGTATGCTACGAGCTTTTGGGTGCTATTCCGGATAACATTAACGGAGGTAGGATCGAGATTGGCTGGTTACGAGACACATTCCCGGAGCCGGATAATGATTCGACCGAAATAGAAAAAATACGGTATGCTCGGGCATACATTCTTGAGATGATTGGAGGCTATCTGATGCCGGACTTGTCATGAAACCTCGTTCATCTGAGATGGCTGCTGAAACTCGTTGATTTTAGAGCAGTCGGTGAATTGAGTTGGGGGTCTGTCGTGCTAGCAAAATTGTATCGGGAGATGTGCGAGGCGACGCGACCGAATAAAGCGAAAATCGGAGGTTGCCTATCACTATTGCAATCATGGGCACAGTTTCGCTTTCCATTTTTACGTCCTCGAGTGGACCACCCATATACATTCCCACTCATAACGAGGTAAATTTAATATTAGATTTTACAATTATTACGTAGATTTAAAATATAATTGTATGCTAAAAATTTATTTAATTAGATGGAACCATTCGGCGAGTTATGTTGGAATACCTACCTCGCTTGAAGATATATGACTTCTATTAGAGCAACGGTCGAAAGCACAAGTAAGTATTAAATAAAATATATTTTTGTAATAAAATAGTCGTTTCGTATTTCGTATTTCGTATTTCGTATTTAGTATTTAGTATTTAGTATTTAGTATTTAGTATTTAGTATATAACTAATATTTTTATCATGTTAACATAGTTTGAATGGACACCATACGAGGACCCGTCAATTCGGGCAGTAATTCCGGAAGAGTTCTTTCAAAATCCGAACATTTGGCATGTAAAGGTGCCATTGGTCAAGTATGCCACCATGGAGATGCATCAGTCAGATTGGGTTCTGCGTCAATTTGGATTCCGACAATCGATTCCCGTGACACCTGAGGTGCTCGATGACGAGCACAAAGTCGACTTACAGATGTTGCATACGGATTGGCCAAGATTTTGGTCAGCGTATATCGAATTGTGGGAAAACCGATATGATTATATACCTACTCGTGAACCGATCATCGCTCTCGAAGTTAAGCGTGCGTCTTGGAATACATGCCATGGTTTAGGATCCATGGCAAGCCGTATTTATTGTCAGAAGAGGAGAGGCGATGACAACTTCGTGCACAAAGGGAACGACGGGGCCCTTTAAATCCAAGGAGAATAGATGATGGGACGGGCCCATCAACAAATACCGACACAATCATCGGGCCCATCAACGGCGCCCATACAACCATCGGGCCCAACACTTCACCGATGACACCCACATCACGACCCTTTTCCGGTTATGCCAGGTGCGTATCCTAGCCCTTATATGTATCCTAACCCTTATATATTTCCTTTTTCCACCCAATGGCAGAGTTGGAATGCATGGCCCGGCTTCGAGTCCGTTCGACTACTCCGACCGCCACCGATCCAGAGGCGCCGTCGACGAGACACCGTCGGGAGCTCTTCTTTTTACCAATCTCCTTCGCCGTATGGGATTGGACACCTCCGCCATGGATGATGCAAACACCTCCGCAGATCAATATTTTATCAATGTGGGTCATCCTCCCAAAGACCCACAACTGCACTTCTCACCGGAGGAACCGTAATCCTCGCCGAGCAACCACAACCCCGCTTGAAGCTAGAACAAGAAGGAATCCAAATACAGAATCACGACCACCCCCATGTGGCACTCGATTCCGACCTACACCAACATTGATTTTTAAATATATTTGTATAAACTTTTTTATATTGTTTTATTTATTTTTTTATTGTAATATATATATATATATATATTTGTTTCATTTAATAAAATAAAAGTTGTTTTTAATATTTCAATTGTAATTTAATTTTTATATTTTTTAAAAAATAAAAGTTATTTTTTATTTTTTATTATAATTTTTTTTTATAAAATAAAAGTTTTTTTTAATATCCTAATTGTGATTTAAATTTATTATTTTTAATAAAATAAAAGTTGTTTTTAATATCCTAATTGTATTGGTTCAAGTAAGGACTAAATCAGAAATGTGAGAAAAGTTTTCCGGGATCAATAGTAAAATGTGAGAAAAATTTGACGGGTTAAAATGTATATATGAAAAAAACCTTGAAGGGCCAATGGTGTAAATATTTTAAGGGTGAACCGATCTAGAAACTAATAAGAAATGGATGAATTAGGACTAAATTGAATAAGTAAAAAAGTATGAAGGGTTAATTTGTAATTTTATCAAGATGGATGTTGATCCAATGTAGGAATTTTGAAGGATCGTAAGGGGCAAAATAATCATTTAGCAAGAAAGATAATTTTGAAAAATAATGATGATGGTGATATTTTAGATTAATTGAATAACTTTTTTTTTGTTTTGCAACTTAGTCCTTCTACAAAAGTTCACCATTTTCATCAAGAAATTAAAAGAATTTTCATAGCCACCAAGAGACAAAAATGATAAGGAGACTATCAACTATTCCGATTTGGACATGAGCGAGATGTATGGCACTGGTTCCTACACCATCCGCATAACTTCCGTTGGTTGGTCGTTTCTGATATCCATATTGTTGCGTATTCTAGTCGAGCAAGGTCGACCCTTTGGTTTGCGACGCAGCTTCTCTATTCGCAATGGTTTAAACGAGCAAGCGATACGCATCGGTCACTTACGTTCATTTGGGACTGGTGGGAATACGTGTCTCCACACGTTGTACATGTATTCTATTTTATACACTTCGTCGACATAGCTCATGGGATCTAGAAGGAGATTTTGACAAGTCGCAATTACATGAGCGCATGGATAACGAAGTGCGTCAAATATCCCACGATCGCAGTCCTATTTCTCAAGTGTACACGATATTGCCCGCCAACAATACCTTGGTTCGGTCTCACAAACTCCGTCACACGAAACCATAGGTTGTCGCGATCGTGACACACTGTGTGCATGGTGTTGGCCCGTGCCTTCGCCTTGTTAATTTCTCATAATACCTTCACGCACCATACATGGCCTCCCTGCATTTGGCCTTTATAACTCGCTGCTCGCTTCAGAAATAGTGCCGCTTAAACGAAAATATGTCTCTCGCACAACCGATGTTATCGGCAAATGACGCGTTCCTTTTAGAAATGTAATTTATGCATTCAACCAGTTTGAGGTCATATGACCATATCGTAGGCCGCCGTCGTATGCTTGTGTCCACTGTTCGAAAGGTATGTTGTATAGGTAGTTTGCGCCTTCTTCGTTAACTGAACGCAAACTCGCCAACATCTCGTGAAAACGGTCCTTATTGATCTCGTACCCTGCCAATATAAGTTGATAGCGAATATTACATATCACTCTTCAATTAAGAATAAATTGAATATTACAAACGAAATTATATTAATAGATATTACATACCCATGTTGGTCACTTGCCGTCGTTCACTAGTAGATCGATGTTGCCCGTGGTAGTTGGACGCAACATGCCTTAGGCAATATCGATGGTGTGTGCGATGCCATAGGCTTCCCTCTCGCTCTATTGCGGCTAGTATTCCAGGGCCCCGATCCGATATAACGCATATATCAGGCAGACATGCCTCCTTAACCTAGATAGAAAGAAATCCCAATCATCAGTTGACTCCCTCGGTGTTATTGCAAACGCAATTGGAAGCGTTTTGGCCACTATGTGTTCAGAAATGTCTTCTCAAAATTATTTTACCAGATACTACTGTAAAAAAAATAATTTTTATGTTGCTGATATATTTTTTCCAAAACCCTAAACTTAAAATTATTTTAATTAATTAACCCTAAACTCTAGTTCATTAATTTTCCCTAAAAACCTTAAACCTTAAACCCTAAAGACCCTAAAAAACCCTAAACCCTAGCCCTAAAACCCTAAAAACCCATACCCTAACCCTAAAAACAGCTGAAAACCCTAGCGGTGGGGGGAAAGGGCAAAAACGCGTCCCTAAGGGAGCGTTTTTGCCACATCAGCAAAGCGCGCCCTCAAGGACGCGATATTTGCTGATGTGGCAGAAAACGCTCCCTCAGGGACGCGTTTTCCTGCTGCATCCCCTAAAATCACGCTAACGTGGACGTGTTTTCGGGGGAAATGGCCCATTTCGGTAAATAATTAGAAAACATGACCTTTTCCATAAATTTTGTAAAAAAGGGTATTTTCTGGTAATTTGCCCATGTTTCCTTATACTTCTATTTTCAGTTTGTTTTGGTTTGGGATTTTGGTTTTTAGCAATATAAATCCTTTGTCTTTGCCTTTATACATCAATTTTCGGTGGGTGTTTTTTATTTTTGAATTCTTTGTTTCCCTCTGTTTTATTTTTTTGTTGTTTCTCGTTATGGATCTTTCGTTTTATTTCGTGCTTAGCAAAATATTGTTGGGGCTAGGGGTTATTGGGCTTTTGATTCAGTGTTAGGTGATTTGTCCCGTTTATGTTTTGGATTACTGGGTTATTGGGCTTATCTATCCGGTACAGAATTTTTAAGTGTCCTGCTATAGTTAATTTTTCTTCTTATTCTACTCCAAGGATATCCTAGTTATATTCCTTCTCAGGATAAACTATTCCGCGGATATCCTGACTGTGTTATCCCTGGTTGAGAATTTTTACAGCTCGGTTCAGTTGTTTTAGTGCCTGGTTCAAATTTTTTACGTTATTGAACCGGGCTATCTGTCGTACTTATTCCGATAAGGGATATTCCATTCAAAGGATATCCCAGTTCGAGATATCCCGTTCCACTTATATCCCAATTGAGGGATATCCCATTCTACTAATATCTTGATTTAGGGTCTGGGGTTTTATATTTGGTTTTTGGATATAGAATTTGTTCACAGGTGATGAGTATAGTTGACAATTCCAGTGGTGACAGAAGTGATGATGAAAGAGAAAAGAAATATTTTACAACACATGGAAAGTTATAACTAGTTATTTCATGTTGCATCTTCTTCTGTGCAATTATATTATGAGAAGTATATATTGAAGTAACCATGCATGGATTCAAAACAATCAGGTGAGGCATAGATCCTTGATGATCATGAATCCCTTGACGATCATGAATCACGTTGTATGATTAATTTTAGGATGTCAAAAATTGTATTCACAAGCTTGTTGAGAATTTTGGAGATAAGATACAATTTGCAAACTTTAAGACACATATTTTCTCATGAAATCCTGAGAAATTTTTTTTTTGTACATCTTGGGCACCGATGCAAAAGTTTTCCAATTTCGAGAAATATTTCAAAGGTCTGGAGCAACAATAAGTCAATACTTTGCAATTGTACTTGAGAAAGTTTCAAGGATGGTCATTGATATAATTTTACCAAATGATCGTTATTTTATCTCAATACCCGAACAAATACATAATGATTCTAGATATATGTCACATTTTAAGGTAAAAATTTAAAATTATATTATTATATTTTAATATTTTTTAACTAAAAATATGCATGAGACTAATGATTATTTGTTCAGGATTGCATAGGTGCAATTGATGGTACACATATTGCTGCTATTCTTCCACTAAATGAACAAATTCCCTACATTAGAAGAAAATGTGTCTCGACTTAGAATGTTATGACAGTATGTGATTTTTAATATGTGTTTCACATTCGTTATGTCTTGGATGGGAATGATCAACGCATGACACTAAAATATTTCTTAATGCAATTCAAGATCCAAAATACAAATTTCCGCACCCACCAAATGATAAGATATTTCGTTTATTTCTTTTTTTTTAAATAATAAAGTATAAGTTCTTTAATTGATAATAAAAAAATAAACAACTCTTGAATTAATTGTTTATCATATTATAACATGTAGGAAAATATTTTTTTGTTAATTCTGGATATCCTCAAATGAAATGTTATCTTGGACCATATAGAGGATATCAATATCATTTACCTGAATTTCGTAGAGGTAGACCTATATCTGGTAAATAAGAGATATTCAATCATTCACATTTATCATTACGTAGTGTGATTGAATGAACTTTTGGTGTTTTGAAAAAAAATGGGTCATTTTAAAGGATATGCCAAGTTATAATTTTGAAAAGCAAACAATGATTGTTGTTGTTACAATGGCAATACACAATTTTATCCGAAAACATGTCGGTCGAAATGATGCAGATCTAATGGAATACAAAAATATTGACAGGGCATATGAGAATATTATTGATCTAAAAGATGTGCATGATGGAGAAAGTGATGAAGCTGATGGTGAATCAAACAATTCAAGTGATTATGAAATGGAATTAACAAGAGATGTCATAGCTTGTAGTTTAATGAATTCACTTTAAATTGGAAATGCTAATGTAAAATTTTTAATATTTATATTGGGTATACAATTATTAACCCTTTTTGAAACTTAATTCAAATCCATAGAATATTTGAATTTTTTAGGTTTGTGTTTTCTACGTAATGTTAATATCTAATATGATTTATATATTCAAATTACATTTTACAAAAAAAATAATACAAGCTAATTTAAATATATTTAACTTTTCTAATTCATGTATTAAATATTAATTATAATTTATAATAAATTTTATTATATTTTATTATAATCTAATTTAATGTATTTCATATGTAATAACATTAACTAAATTTAAATACATATTTTTTTTTCCTTAACATCATAATGTCTAAAATAGCCTTTTTATCTTTTTAAAAACACTTTTTCACAGCAATGCTAAACATTTAACTCTTAAACCAAACTTTTCAAAATCACTTTTGATGAGTACTTTTCCACAACACTTTTTAAAAGCACTTCTTAACAACAATGCTAAACTAGCCCTAAATCGACCTCCTATTATTTCCATCCCTAAACCTTAAATCCTTAAAAACGCTAACAACACCATAGAATCCAATTATTACCCTAAAAATATCCTAAACTCTAAAAAAATATTATCTTAAACCCTTGAACCCTAAAAACAAAAATCTGGCCAGAAAGAGAGAGGAAAACGCGTCCAACTGGACGTGAAAATCGGCCTAATCACTCAATTAAGTTTTAAAATCACCATTTATGCCTCATTTAGACAAGAAACAAGCACTCTAAAACCCCTTTTTTTAATTTATCTATTATTTGTTTGGTGTAGATAAAAAATATTTTGTAGATTTTTTTTTGAAAAAGAAAGTCAAATTTTAAGAATTAACTTTTATTTATTATTGTTAAATGTATTTATTAATTTAGTGTAAATTTCTTTTATATTTATGATGAAATATTATTTATTTGCTACATGTTACTTTAATTTTTTTATTCATTCAAATTAGTATTATAACTTAGTTTCTTATATAGTCAAAATTTGTATGTTATTTAAAAATTAAAAAGAAATTATCATTATCAATGATAGGTGAAAATAATTAAAAACACGTTATAGAAATTAACTAAAAATTAAACATGTAAAATCACATGTAACCTATGTGGCATTAAAAATGATTTAAAAAACAAAATTACAACTAAACATAAAGATGTAAAATTAAAAAGAAAATGATTAAATTCTCTAAAAAAATAGTTTTTTTAATTATAAAAATGTTAAAATTATATAAATTTCTAAAAGAATACTTAAAACTCTAAAATTATAAAAAAATTAAAATTTTCATAAAATTGTAAAAAAAAAAAAAAAAAAACTCCAACAGTTTTTGTCCAAAACCCAAATCAAATCATAAATGAATATGAATATCAACAAATGCACGTCCAAATTATGTTATGCTTAAAACTCAAATCAATGCCGAAGTTTCCAATTTGGGTTTTATTTTTATTTTTTATTATCACATTTTCTCCATTTTATCTGTTGTTTTCGTTTTCGAATTTTTATTTTTTGTTTTCCAGGTCCGACTGCCCCATTAACGGAAAACTTAAGACCAAAACTAAAATAAGTAACGGTGTTTATATTCCCATTTTTTTTTTCAAAGTTTTTATATTACTTTGTAATACTATATCTATATAATTTTTTTTAATAAATCTCATCATTTTACATTAAAATAACTATAGTTTTAGGTAGAGTGCAAAGCCTAGAATACAGTAGCGCTCAAAAAAAAAAAACCTACTAAATCGAAAATTAACTCGAATTGAGGTATTTGAACGGTTTATAAAACATAAGTTCAAAATTTACAGTTATTCGAAATTGAATCGAGTTCTGTTTTATTTAATATATAATTAAATTTAATTTTTATGATATAAAAATAAATAATTTATATTTAAAATTGTGAAAAAAATTTAAAAATTCTTATTTTTTAGAAATATTTATGAAAAAGACATTAAAATTTTGTCAAATAATATTCAAATGCTATAAACCAAACCTCATTTTATCAAAACAAGTCAAAAAAAATTAAAACAAAAAAGTAACATGAAAAAATCGAGAATCAAATCGAACCGAATTATGATAAACGGTTTAAAAAATCTAACCGAACTGAACAAATATCACCTGCCTATAGTAATTTCGTATATAGATAGCAGATCCGTTTGCAAATTTATGCATTTGCTATTTTTTTATGTTGTAAAACATTGACATCAAAATACCAAAGTAAATTTTCTTAGAAGTTTCGTGATCTATTATAAACGTAGTAATTATTTAGAACACAACTCACATGCAAGGTTAAACTTTTCGCACGTGTGTTATTATTTATTTAAATATAAATAAAGGATACATAACAAATTTTCCATTATTAGTGTATCAAATAACTATAGTGGAACATAAAGTCTAATTTCTAATCTATACTATATCTATAATATTATTTAAGCTTGTAATTGAGTTTGTGTCTCGAGTCAAATAGGCATCAATTCAATTAGAAAATTTATGAAAATATCTTTCTGTAATTAAAATAAATTATATTATTTGAGGATATTTTAGTCTTTTTATTTTAAAAAATAAATAAAAATATGCAAATAATGAAATTTAAACTTATACCAATTGTATTCGTAAAACTTTTACTTTACCACTAAACTAAAGCTTTATTTTGATAATTTTATACATTTTAATTTTATTATGCATAATTTATTACCTTTATCAATTGTATATATCTTATCTATATTATTATTAAAGCCCCTAACTGAGTTGGTGTCATAAGTCAATTGACACCAACTCAGTTAGAGAAATTACAAAAAAGTCTTTTTGTAATTAAAATAAGTTATATTATTCGGTAGTATTTTAGTCTTTTTACTTTTATGAAACAATAAAAAAAATTGCATGTGGTTGGAATTAATCCCATGCTACTAGTATCAATAAAATATTAATTTTACCACTAAATAAAAACTTTATTTTAATATAATATTTACATTTTAATTGTATTATGCGTATTTTATTGACTCCATTAGTTGTATATCTATACTTGATATTATTTAAGCCCCTTGCCCGACCCAATCGCCAGGTCCGAACTACAAGATGCCACATTCGTTGCCGTAGCAACTACAAACATTTAACAATAAAATAGAATCATAATACATGTAAACATAAGCTTGTCAAACATTAGACATGATATATAACATTTCCCAGGTCTTATACGAGCCTACATATGCTCTAAAGTTAACTTGAGATCAAATAAGGACCAATTTGTAAAAGTTTCCAAGCTTCGGGTTGACGTCGCGACGTGAGGGTGTTCCTCATCGCAACGTGACATACTGACTTGGCCTCGTTGTGACAACGGGGTTCCTCATCACACCGTGGCCTGAAGTCTAGGGCTGGTTGTGACTACCATCACCCGATGTCGCAACGTGAACTCTATTTTTGGTATATTTTAGGTCATTTGGTACCTATTTCATGGTTACCTCACAATTCAATCATTTTTTGCATAGTGCAGAACTTACCTGTACAAAATCACTTCAATGTAATACCCAATCATGTCCAAATAACCACATTCATCATTAATTCAATTTATAACATCTGCATGGCCTTTGAACATACCATTCTTTTATTAAAGTATACATGTCAATCATTCATCTTTATCATTATCAATTCACACTCAATATTACCATTTCAAATGCCATAATCACAACTCAAACCATTTACCAAAAGCATACCATCTCAACAAGCATTACCTTTAGGCAAAATCATACATAAAATATATTTTAAGCTATACTATCATTCAAGGTTAACCAAATACAAAACATCTATATACATGTCACAAAATCAAGATTTAAATAATTGAAAGACTACCAGATCAATAACGGAATAGTGTGAGCTTCTTGTTGATCCATTCGACAAGTTCCACAAGTTGGCAATGTTTAGTAAGTTCATAGGCATTAAACACCAACTTACCTCAATTTACAATTTAAGACAACAAGCTATTCAACTTGACAAATTTGCCTAAACATGGCAAACTCAAATATAAAAAATATGAGTTAACATTTAACCACATCATATAGTAATTTAAACATATAACATTCCAATTCACTTATAATCAACATTTCAATGCCATTCACATAATTAATCAACATTTAATTAATTCAATATCAAATTCATATCATTCCATGTATAACATTTTCATTTACATAATGACACAAATATAACCAATGATTATGCATATAAGTTTACCAAAATATCAACCTTTTCATAAGTCATTAGGTTCATTTCATTCACTATCTATAACTACAATCCATTTCATTTCTTATTCATCTCTAGCAAACATGTATATGCATGTAAGTCTCACTTTATAATATATTGCATATCATTCCCGAGTCTATTGTCTCATTAATACACAATTGGCCCCAGGGCTCATTTTTTATTCATTTAATATAATGAAATTTCATGGCACATAATATTTCACGTATCGATTAAGCATTTCTTTCATTTATAACCCTATTAACCAACACAGACTCAGAACGAATACGTGAATCCGTTACCCCGAGTTGCTCGGCAACGATGACACTATACAATTATATATTATCACCCCGAATTGCCCGACAATGATGGTTTTTCCACAGAATGATCTGGTAAAACCATCACCTCGGATTGCTCGACTACGATGACTCAAGTATACAAATTATCACCCCAGATTGCCCGACAATGATGGTTTCCAAAATAATAACCTAACCCTATGACATGCCAACTATATTTGACTCTGTCCGAACAGTTGGTAGGGTAATTAAGTATCAATTCATTAAATATCTCAATTTGCAATTCACCGTATTCAAATTTTTAGTCAATTTATCATTTTTTTTTACGATTTAGTCCATATCTCACATTTTGTACCAAATTGCAAACAATTCAAATTATTATTAAACATACACAGATTCATAATTAAAATATATAAAAATTTAAATACAATCATACCATATGAACTTGGTTAAACAAACAAGTTGAATTGCAAAGACTAATAGATAATTTTACCTTTTTCCTAGTTATCCTTGGTTTGTTCAAATTCATGATCTATACGATAATTCAATTTAATTTATCAATTCTAAACAGCTTATAGCATCCTATTTTATGCATGAATCAGTTCAATTTCATTTTCTGAATGCCCCTAAAGTTTTGCATTTTATTCAATTTAGTCCCTAAAACTGAATTTGCAATATATTTCAAATTTGAATTTTGATTTCGAAACCGATCTCAGTTACATCATTTTAAGACTCTCTACCACTTGAAAAATTGAACAATTTGACCAATATATATTGGTAGAAATTTTATATAAATTTCGAAATTTATACACTTTAGTCTTTATGTTCAAAAACTAGCAATTAGACTTTACAAACTAGTCCTTTTTCACTTCTAAGCCTAAAATCTAACAATTTAGTACCAATTTCATCAAGGATTCATCAATGGAAACTTTTAAAAACTTTAACATTTTTACAAATTGGTAAATGAGCTAGCTAAATTAAGCTCTAATGACTTCAAAAACATAAAAATTACAAGAAAAAGACTAAATTGAATATACCAAATTGAAGGCCGAAAGTTTGAGCTTCCAAACCTTATTTTCTTTCCTTTTTTTCGTGAAGATGAATAAGATCGACATAGGAAATTACTTTTGTTTCTTTAATTTTAATATATATATATATATATATTAATTAATCATTATTAATTAATTAAACTTTTATTAACTAAAACTTTAAATAAATTAAACTAAGATAGTGGATTTTAGCTCATCCACCACCGCATGTCATAATAAAATTGGTCCAATTTTTTAATTGATCTCCTGATTAATTAAAAATTCATAGCGATAAACTTTTACCATTTATACAATTTAGATTTTATATCTTAATTAATTATCAATTCCATAAAATTTAGGGACATAAATGTAATTAACATTTATACTAACTTCGTAAATATTAAATAATAATATTTACATATTTGACATCAAAAATAAAGTTCCGAAATCGTTATTTTCGACACCACTAAAAAATAAGTTGTTACAGAATTTATATATGAATTTTAAAAGAGATAATGTTAACATTTGTTATGAGTTGTAATGTGAGATGCGGAAATGGTATTCAAAATTAAGATATAAAAATATCGTCCAAAAATTCGGAGTTAGTATAAAAAGTAAAACATTTGAGAGTAGTATATATAAAGTGGATAATGATGTTGAAATTTTGAAATGTAGTGATATTTAGGTGGCACGGGGAGGTGAGCATTATCAAAGCACTCATTGCAAATATAGTGGCTTTCAACTTGTACAACCTTTTGAATAGGATAAGTAGTAGGTTCAACTTCCAAAATAGTTGCACAGAGGATTTAATTGTTACTAAGGTGAAAAATGTAATGATATGAGGGTAGTTAAGGATTAAAATTAAATTAAAGATTGATAAATTAGTGGAAATCATAAAGTTTGATTGATAAAAATTTATGGCTAACATCCCACAATCTTTGTTAATTTTTATTTTATTTTATATTTACTTTGTGTTAGTATTATATTTATTTAGATTTGGTAATATGAAAACTTTTATAAATTAAATATTTTAGTATATTTAATATTATTTCCCAAATCTATGTAATTTATATATATATATATATATATATATATATATTTCTTTTTATAAAGAGTTGGTCCTAATGAAAGATATTAGAGACATTGTTATCATAATTAAACATTTGGAAAATTATTTACAAATAGCATAGTCATATATTTTTACAAATAGGGTGTAAAAAGTCCTTAAATTTTTTTTAAAGAAAAGCAATTAAGTTTCTGTTTTTTTTTTCATTCAATTGGATACTTAAACTGTTAAAATGTATCAAAAAGACATTTTGACTGTTAAAGTTAGCAGCCCTAATTTTTTTCAATTAAAGCCATTCGTGACAACCATAACGTGACATGTGACAAAAAATTATAAAAAATAAAAATCAATAAAAGTTATTAAATTTTAATAAAAAATATAAAATATTTAAAGTTTATTAAAAATTATAAAAAATTATAAAAATTGTAAAACATAAAATTGTAAGAAAATTATAACAAATGTAAAGAAATATAAAATTCATAAAAATTTATAAAAATTATCGTACCAAAAGAAAATTTTTATAATTTTTCTCTAACTTTTATTGATTTTTATTTTTATCATTTTTTGCCACATGTCACATTGTATTGTGACACATGATGGCTTTAACAAGAAAAAAAACCTGGGGGTCGTTAATTTTGATGGTCAACAGTTAAAATTAATGGTTAAAAGGCCTTTTTGATGCATTTTATAATTTTTTTATGATTTTTATAAAATTTTACAATTCTTTATTAAAATTTAATAAATGTTATAATTTTTATTGATTTTTATTTTTTATTTATAATTTTTTTCACATGTCATGCCGTGGTTGTGACACAGGGTGATTTACCTAAAAAATTTAGCGGCAGTTAACTTTAACGATCAATTGTTAAAGTTAACAGTCAAATAGCCTTTTTGATGCATTTTGACAGTTCAAGTATTCATTTGAGCGCCAAAAAAAAAAAAGAAGCAAGAGCTTCTTTTTTTTTTTGAAAAAACTTGAGGGACTTTTTGATGCATTTTGACAGTTCAAATATCTAATTGAGCGCAAAAAAAAAAGAAAAAAAGAGAAGCAATGGCTTAATTTTTTTTTTTTGAAAAAGCTTGAGAACCTTTTTGATGCATTTTAAAAGTCATGACATTTAGCGGCGCTTATTCCACAAATGCCGCTAAAGGTCATGACTTTTAGCGGCACTTTTCACACAAACGCCGCTAATTTGTACAGATTTGCAATGTACTATTTGTCCAATATCATACCCCTCCTGCACTAAAACCAACCAATAACAAAGAAATGTGGCATATAATTCCAACCCAAAACAAAGAAATGTAGCATAAAAATCAAACCAAATGCATTAATTCTAAATGATACTTCAAATTCAATAAAAGATATGTGATACAAATTAATAAATGAATTATAACTGAAAATATTCTAACAATAATGTTAAATGTAATAATGTTAAAAATAATCTTACAACGAAAACTAAATGTCTAAGATGGCGGCTTCTGCGATCAATGAAACATCTCGCATCATATGTCAAGCCAGTAGCCGGAGCTCATCGTACTTTTCTCGCTCTCGCTCGCTAGCATCGCTTCTTGCCTCTCCTCCTCCCTGAAACACCCCACACCCGCCCACGAGCCCGAACCTGATCTGTATGTTCCTTAAATAAATCGGTTTTCAATGTTCTAAATGACTTAGAGAAAATTTGTGTAATTTAAAAAAATTGTTTTGGGTTGGGCTTAATTTGAAACCTAGTTAATAAATTCTGAAATTCAACTTAAATAAGGTGACAAAATAATTTTTGGGTTTATTATTTTAAAAGAAATAAATTTACTTATCTTTAATCGCACATAAATTGTATCATATTCAAATAAAAATAAATGAAATAAAGAAAATCCAATTGGGCCTTATGGCCTTATTACATCATTCAAACCCAAAATAAAGTTTAAAGTACTAAAATTTCATAAAGTCCAAATTCCAAATAATTTCTTCAAGCGATGCATGGCCACCTTTAGCTCCTGCCGACCCGGTCCATTACCGCTCATCACCTGAAAAATAATTCCCAACGGGGTGAGTCAACAGACTCAATGTGTACATAGTACTAATTTCCAACAAATCGCATACAAATCATATCAATATCATGTTCATACAAAATAAAGGATGATGCAACCCAAATCCAAACCTATTTGTCCATCCGCTACACACCACCCGTATTCAACCTTGTACCGCGGGGACTACTAAGTCGACCCTCCATCCGCTACACACCATCGAAGGCGATCATTGCAATCGACGTGCTCATCGCCCACTTATGTTGTGTCATTAGACATCAGATTCACCGGATGTAACCGGTTACCACTTTTCACTTTATGTGACCGTAGTCACCACTTTACGTTGGTGAGACCGTAGTCATCACCTTCACTTTCTTCCTCCACAAATATCCCGAATGCCCCAATTATTTCATAACATATTTCACATACTTAATTTTCATTCATGTTACTAATCACATGTTCAAAATATATCACATTCACAATCCTATCAAAAGTAGGAAACGTGCACTGGTACTCCTTACCACATTTGTGGTGCTTAGCCACATTCACATACTGTTCCATATTTATATATTTAATGATTGCCATGCAATTTATTGAAAGTTAGTAAGAGTACACACCTTTTTCGCTTAATAGTTTCCGTGAATTCCGTCAGAGCGATCTACCGATCTAGATCTTTCACTCCTATATTCGGCCATTAATTAAAACATATAAATAAACCTATTTGGTCTTAAAACCAAATCCTACTAGAAGTAGAATTACTTACCTAGTTGCCGAATTGATTTAATCAAGTCCCAACAGTTGCTAGAATTCCTCTTCCTTGAAATCGGCTAATACTAGGTATGTAACCATGTCGGTTTCGGTTTTGAAATAATGGAAAACACTTAAACAAATTATGCCTTGGCCGAATATCCCTTACCTTATGATGGGATTCCAAATCAAGAGGATTCCTTTATAAGCTGTTGAAATCCTATAACTCCGTGTTAGATTAGATCTAACTTTGAAAACGTGAATCATAATCTTTAACCACATATTTATATTTATAATCCTTACCTTAGATCCTTAGATTTCCCGAAAGATCCCCTTTTGATGTTGTGGATGATTGCCCTCTTTCTTAGAATCCACAAAGATTCACTTAACAATGAGAACGGAGAAGAAAATAGAAGAAAAAGAGAGGATTTCTCGCTTAATGAAAATTCGGCAGAGAGGGGTTTTGCCTAGGGAGAATTTCTGCAGAGAGAGAAGAGGAGCAAGTGTTGATGAGTAGCCCTCCTGTCCTCCTTTTATAGCCAAAGTTATCACCTAGGAGTCCTTTACTTGGCCACCACTCCTCTTTTGATAATATTATCTCTTTTATTTAAAAGATAAAAGCCTTTAATCCATCAATTATCTCTCAATTATCTCATTAGAAAATAATCCTTTATTTATCTCTTATTATTCACATATTTATGTGAATAAAACTCCTTTATTTATCTCTTATTATTCACATATTTATGTGAATAAAACTCCTTTATTTATCTCTTATTATTCACATATTTATGTGAATAAAACTCCTTTATTTATCTCTTATTATTCACATATTTATGTGAATAAAACTCCTTATTTCTCTCATATATCCAAGTTTCCCGAATATGTTCAAGTTTCCATTTTTGGATCATTTCCAAAAATGTTTAGGTTTCCAAAATGTCTAAGTTTCCAAAAATGTCCATTTCCATTTCCATTTTCATTTCCATCTCCATTTTCATTTCCATTTTCATTTTCATTTCCATTTTCATTCATTTCTAGGTTTCCAAAAGTATCAAAAATTTATTCATAATACTTAAGACTTGTCATTTCATACAATTGATCTGAAAAATGCATAGGCCCTTCCTAGGATGTTACGCTTCTACCCCTTTAAATAAAATTTCGTCCTCGAAATTTCCTAACTAAACAGCTTGAGGGTATTGCTTGTCGCATTGTCTCTTCCGGCTCCCACTGAAGCTTCTTCCGATCCATGATTGCGCCATAACACCTTGACTAAAGGCACCGACTTCTTTCGTAGTGCTTTCACGTCCACGCCCAAGATCTGAATCGGCTCCTCCTCGTAGGATAGATCCGCCTTAACTCCACTTCCTCAACAGGTACCACATGAGACGGATCCGATCGATAGCGACGTAGCATGGACACATGAAATACGTCGTGCATTTGATGCAACTCGTGGGCAACTCCAATTGGTATGCCACCGCCCAACTCGCTTCAAGATTTGATAGGGCCCTATAAACCTTGGGCTTAGCTTCCCTTTGCGACCGAACCGCATAACCTTCTTCCAAGGTGAGACCTTTAGAAACACTTGGTCTCCTACTTCAAACTCAATTTCTTTCCTCTTAAGGTCTGCGTCGACTTCGCTTCATCGAAGCTTCTTTCAACCGTGCCCGAATTAATTCCACCTTCTCCTCGCCCGCCACTAACTCTAGACCCAAAACGCGGCGTTCTCCTAACTCGGTCCAACAAGTTGGTGTTCTACATTTCCTTCCATACAATGCTTCGTATGGTGCCATCCGAATGCTTGCCCGATAGTTGTGTTGTAGGCGAACTCGGCTAGAGGCAAGTAATCTTCCCAACTTCCTCGAAATCCATCACACACCTCTTAGCATATCTTCCAACACTTGTATAACCCGCTTCGGTCGCCTGTCTGATTGTGGATGAAAAGTCGTAGTGAAGTCTAGCTTAGTGCCTAATGCTTGATGAAGTGCTTTCCAAAATCGAGACGTAAACCTTGGGTCTCTATCGGAGATGATCGACATCGGTACCCTCCGTAGCCTCACGATCTCCGCCACATATAACTTGGCTAACTTTTGAAGGGAATAGTCGATCCTCACAGGATAAAATGTGCGGACTTGGTCAAACGGTCCACTATCACCCATACCGAGTCCTTCTTAGTGGGCGTAAGGGAAGCCCACTAACTAAGTCCATGGTAATTCTTTCCCACTTCCATTGGGAATCTCAATTGGTTGAAGCAATCTGATGGGACTTGGTGTTCAAATTTTTTACTTGCGACATGTCAAACATTTCCCCACAAATTCAGTCACCTCTCGTTTCTGTGTCCGACCACCAAAATTGTTCCCTTAGATCTCTATACTGACTTGATGCCTCCGGGATGCATAGCATAAGGACTACCATGCGCTTCCCGAAGAATCCTTTGTCTCAACTCCTTATCCCCAAGCATACAAACCTTTTCCTTGTAGCACAGTACTCCTTCATCATTGACGCCATAATCCTTTAATCCTCCTTGCCGTGCACTTGCAGTAACTTAGTACTTAAGTCCTTATCCGCCAACCTGTCCCTCTTTCACCTCCTTCACCCAGTTGGCTTGACTTGTAACTCGCCAACAAAGCTTCCATCTTCATACAAACTTAAGTGAGCGAACAAAGCCCTTAAATCCGACACAACCTTCCTACTTAGGGCGTCACTACCACATTCGCCTTGCCGGATGGTATTCATCGAATAGTCATAATCTTTTAATAACTCCATCCACCTTCGTTGCCTCAAGTTCAACTCCTTCGAGTCAACAAATACTTAAGGCTTTTGTGGTCCGTGTAAATTCATGACCTTTCTCCATAAAGGTAGTGCCTCCAAACTTTGAGGGCGAAAACCACCGCCGCGAGTTCCAAGTCATGAGTTGGGTAGTTCACCTCATGCGGCCTTAATCGTCGAGATGCATAAGCGACTACCTTTCCTTCTTGCATTAGCACACACCTAACCCCGTGTGTGAAGCATCACAAGATATTACGAAGTCCTTACCGCCTCCACATGAATTAACACCGAGCTTTCACGCCAAGACCTTTTTTAGCTTTTCAAAGCTCTCCTGTTGCTTATCCGTCCACACAAACGGTACTTCCTTCCTTAGTAACTTTGTCAAAGGTGCGGCTATTAACGAGAATCCTTCCACGAACCTTCTCGTAATAGCTCGCCAAGCCTAAGAAACTTCGATTTCACCACCGACCTAGGTGGTTTCCAATCCAACAACGCTTCGATCTTCCTAGGATCCACTCTTATTCCTTCTGCGGATACCACATGTCCTAGGAACGCCACTTTCTTGAGCCAAGATTCGCACTTGCTGAATTTGGCATAAAGCTTCTTTTCCTTAACACTTCTAACATAACTCGGAGATGCTCATCGTGCTCCTCCTCCGCCTTGAATACACCAAAATGTCGTCGATGAACACCACGACGAATCTATCCAAGTAGGGTTGGAAAACCCTATTCATCATATCCATGAACGCGCGGCGGTGCGTTCAACCCAAACGGCATCACCACAAATTCAAAATGACCGTACCTTGTCCTAAAAGCGGTCTTATGAATATCGCCCCTCCTTCACTTTCGATTGATGATACCCCGACCTTAAGTCGATCTTTGAGAACACAATTGCCTTTCGGTTGGTCGAACAAGTCATCTATCCTTGGCAAAGGATACTTGTTCTTGATGGTCGATTTGTTCAATCGCGATAATCTATGCACATCCGCATAGTTCCATCCTTCTTCTTCACAAAGAGAACCGGTGCTCCCCACGGAGACACACCGGGTCGAATGAACCCACGATCCAACAACTCTTGGATTTGAGCCTTGAGCTCCACTAACTCCTTTGGTGCCATTCGGTGAGGAGCGATTGACACGGAGTCGCTCTGGGTAGCAAATCTATTCCAAATTCCACTTCTCTATCTCGGGGTATTCCGGGCAACTCCTCCAAAATACATCCTCAAAATCCCTTATCTGTTCTAACTCCTTAACACCTTCCTCTTCTCTCTCTTAACGCACTCACGAAGGCTAAGAATGCCTTACATCCTTTCTTAACCATTTTCTCGCCTTCAAAGGTAAAACTACGTTAGACAAGTAGTTCCTCCTTTCTCCGATCATCACTACTACCTCATCTTCCGGGTTCTTAGTTCCATACGTTTAGCCGCACAATCCAACACGGCTCGATGCTCTACTAGCCAATCCATTCCAAGTATAAGCTCAAACTCTCCGAAGGGTAATTCCATTAAGTCACCCAAAAGTTCGCTCTCCCGAATCTCTGGGGGTACATTCCGAAAGATCCTATCTATCCTCACCGTTTGGCCTAAAGGGCTTACTACGCTTATCCGCCTATCGTAAAGTTCGAGTCTAGGCCTAGTGTTTCAACCACACTACATGCAACATAGGAATGAGTTGAGCCCACATCAATAAGAGCAAAATAGGGTTTGTCATGAATAAAGAACGCATCTGGTTTATAACATCCGGCGCATCTCCCTCTTCCCTCCGTGAACGCGTAAACCAAACCCGGTTGCCTTGCTTGGCGTTAGCGCACCCTCGACCCGAGCTCCACGGCCTCCGCCACTACCTCTGTTGGCCGACCCACGACCTCTTTGAGGTCAGCTGTCCGCCTCTACCACTGGTTAGCATTCCGAGCTTTGGTTGGCTCTCATCTAATAGCTTGGGGCAATCCTTAATCATATGGTTCTTGGACCCACACTTGAGACATCGTCCCGCCTTTTTCCAACACTCTCCCCGTGCTTCCTTCCACAATGTTCACAAGGGCGAAATTGCCACCCCGTACCACTGCTGGGCTTTGTGGCTGTCAACTCTAGGCCTCTTGTGGCCTTTTCGGATGGCCCAAAACCTCTTTTGGGCTTATTTCATCCTGACACCGCTTGGTGGCGTCCTTAATTCCTCACCACTTTAGCCTTTTCCACCAAGGCGAGAATTCCCGCTCCCGATGCGGTGCTATCAAAAGTCTCAAATCGTCCCTAAGTCCGTCCTCAAAAGCGAACACAGCGTTCATGCTCGATCGCCACTACTCCTCGGGCATATCGGCTCATCCTCAAGAATTCCGCTTCATATTCGGTGCACTTACTTCCTTGTACCAACCCCTGGAAAAGCCTTCCTTTGCTCATCTATATACCGGTTCCCACATACTTCTTCCGAAATGCTTCCTTAGCATATTCCCGTGTCGAGATCTTCCGCCGTGGCACCGTCCCGAACGGTTAACCACCATTGATACGCTTCATCGCGTAATGCTGCCGTCATCCCTTTCAACTTCTCCTCGGGGTCAAGTCGAGCTCATCCATGATGCGCTCGGTTGCTTCCAACCAATGCACCGGTATCTTTGGGTGCCACTCCGATACTCCTCTAAACATTTCACTCCATTAGCACGGAGCCGCTCGCAGCACTTTACGATTTCTGAATTGTTTCTGCACCACCACCAATTCCAAAACTCGCGGCCACGACTGCGACACGGCATCTTCCTCATGCGAGCTCCTTGCTCAACATTGACAAATGGGGGTGATGGTGGTGGTGGTATCTCATTGTCGAAACCTTGTCCCGATCTAACATCATCCTTCCTCTACCTCTTCCACGACGACCACGTCCTCTTGAGCTCATTATCGACGAGATCCGATTAAGGAATTTTATGTATTAGTATTCTTGTTTCACTTATTACCCGCGATGATATCTTATGAAGAAGAGTTTAAGAGTGGTTCTTTCAGTATTCATACATGCATACAGATCTTGCATTCATTCATTCATCCATCAACAAATATGAACTTTCGTTCATTCAAAGAAACGTTGTAATTCTTGTTGTCGTTTTCGTTATTTTGCTTTTCCACTACCTGTGGGCATTTTCGTAATTTTATCCTACAGGGGTATTTTCAGTAAATTTTCAAAAATAAAAAGTTCCCTGGTGATTTTGACGAAAGTATTTTGGTACTTCTAAAGTTCCGGGAAATTTTGGAAGAATTTTGAAATCCAGGGTATTTCTGTAATTTTTGATCTCGGGGTATTTTGATAATTTTTCCAAAAATCGGGTAAATTTGTAAAATTTATTAAGTTAGGGATATTTTCCAAGATTGTAAAACATTGAGGGTTCCTTTGAGAGTTACACTTTTCAAAGCAATGATATTGTAAAAATTTTGGAAATCGTGTCGTTTTTGGTAATTTTGTAAGTTAGAGCAATTTTGTAATTTTCCAAAATCAAGATAGTTTGATATTTTACAAATTAGGGTTTTGAACATTTGATAAAGTAATGAAATTTTGTTAAAACTATGGGTGGTTTGGTCATTTTATAAACCAAGGGTTTTTTTTTTTTTTTTAAGAAAATGTTGTAAAATAGTTCTCATAAGTTTCTAAGAGTTTTAAAACTAAATTTTGGTTATACATTTTTTTTTAAAGAAAAACTACTAAGTCCCTTTCGGGTTTTATTCTTTGTGTTTAGCCTATGACCGAGCCCTCTTGGTCGGGGTGAACCAAAGCTACGCACTGAGCAGAGATTCGAATGAAGAGGAGGTGAGTCACGCGGATCGCTTAAATACCAAGCTCTCACCGACCTTTCTAGACATGCGCACGCAGGTTGCCACACCACCGAGCCTTCCGAGTTAGGGCGAACCGAAGCTACGCACTGGTAGGATACTGCGCAAGAGGAGGTGAGTCACTAGGATCGCTTAAATACCGAGTGCTCTTCCGGATCCAATCCTGACATGCGTCATGAGGTTGCCACACCCTAGCTTAATAACTTAGTCATAGGTTTGTTAAGTTCATTAAGTCTTATGAGTTTCAAGTGTTTGAGTAGTCTAATCCTAGGGTTCAAGTTCCTATCACACTATTCTACGTTCCATGCCTTTGCTACCCTTTTACAATTCATAATTCACATAATCACACGGATGGTTAAAGGTACTTACACGTGGATCATGGGTCTGAGACTTAGGTGCCATGCCATAAAACCTCGCTTATTTCAAAGAAATTCATTTGGGCTCGAATTGAAAACGTTTTGGGCCTGAGCCCACGTAATCGAGAGTTTTAAAACTGGGCTCGATACCAATCAAACACCCCACACCCGCCCACGAGCCCGAGGCCTGGATCTGGTATGTTCCTTAAATAAATCGGTTTTCAATGTTCTAAATGACTTAGAGAAAATTTGTGTAATTTAAAAAAAAATTGTTTTAGGTTGGGCTTAATTTGAAACCTAGTTAATAAATTCTGAAATTCAACTTAAATAAGGTGACAAAATAATTTTTGGGTTTATTATTTTAAAAGAAATAAATTTACTTATCTTTAATCGACATAAATTGTATCATATTCAAATAAAAATAAACAGAAATAAAGAAAATCCAATTGGGCCTTATGGCCTTATTACATCATTCAAACCCAAAATAAAGTTTAAAGTACTAAAATTTCATAAAGTCCAAATTCCAAATAATTTCTTCAAGCGATGCATGGCCACCTTTAGCTCCCGCCGACCCGGTCCATTACTCGCTCATCACCGAAAAATAATTCCCCAACGGGTGAGTCAACAGACTCAATGTGTACATAGTACTAATTTCCAACAAATCGAGCATACAAATCATATCAATATCATGTTCATACAAAATAAAGGATGATGCAACCCAAATCCAAACCTATTTGTCCATCCGCTACACACCACCCGTACCAACTTTTGTACACCGCGGGGACTACTAAGTCGACCCTCCATCCGCTACACACCATCGAAAGCGATCATTTGCAATCGACGTGCTCATCGCCCACTTATGTTGTGTCATTAGACATCAGTATTCACTTGGATGTAACCGAAGTTACCACTTTTCACTTTATGTGACCGTAGTCACCACTTTACGTTGGTGAGACCGTAGTCATCACCTTCACTTTCTTCCTCCACAAATATCCCGAATGCCCCAATTATTTCATAACATATTTCACATACTTAATTTTCATTCATGTTACTAATCACATGTTCAAAATATATCACATTCACAATCCTATCAAAAGTAGGAAACGTGCACTGGTACTCCTTACCACATTTGTAGTGCTTAGCCACATTCACATACTTTGTTCCATATTTATATATTTAATGATTGCCATGCAATTTATTGAAAGTTAGTAAGAGTACACACCTTTTTAAGCTTAATAGTTTCCGTGAATTCCGTAGAGCGATCTACCGATCTAGATCTTTCACTCCTATATTCGGCCATTAATTAAAACATATAAATAAACCTATTTGGTCTTAAAACCAAATCCTACTAGAAGTAGAATTACTTACCTAGTTGCCGAATTGATTTAATCAAGTCCCAACAGTTGCTAGAATTCCTCTTCCTTGAAATCGGCTAATACTAGGTATGTAACCATGTCAGTTTTCGGTTTTTGAAATAATGGAAAACACTTAAACAAATTATGCCTTGGCCGAATATCCCTTACCTTATGATGGGATTCCAAATCAAGAGGATTCCTTTATAAGCTCGTTGAAATCCTATAACTTCGTGTTAGATTAGATCTAACTTTGAAAACGTGAATCATAATCTTTAACCACATATTTATATTTATAATCCTTACCTTAGATCCTTAGATTTCCCGAAAGATCCCCTTTTGATGTTGTGGATGATTGCCCTCTTTCTTAGAATCCACAAAGATTCAGCTTAACAGTAGAACGGAGAAGAAAATAGAAGAAAAAGAGAGGGATTTCTGCTTAATGAAAATTCGGCGAGAGGGGGTTTTGCCTAGGGAGAATTTCGGCAGAGAGGAAGAGGGAGCAAGTGTTGATGAGTAGCCCTCCTGTCCTCCTTTTATAGCCAAAGTTATCAGCCTAGGAGTCCTTTACTTGGCCACCACTCCTCTTTTGATAATATTATCTCTTTTATTTAAAAGATAAAAGCCTTTAATCCATCAATTATCTCCTCAATTATCTCATTAGAAAATAATCCTTTATTTATCTCTTATTATTCACATATTTATGTGAATAAAACTCCTTTATTTATCTCTTATTATTCACATATTTATGTGAATAAAACTCCTTTATTTATCTCTTATTATTCACATATTTATGTGAATAAAACTCCTTTATTTATCTCTTATTATTCACATATTTATGTGAATAAAACTCCTTTATTTCTCTCATATATCCAAGTTTCCCGAAATGTTCAAGTTTCCATTTTTGGATCATTTCCAAAAATGTTTAGGTTTCCAAAAATGTCTAAGTTTCCAAAAATGTCCATTTCCATTTCCATTTTCATTTCCATCTCCATTTTCATTTCCATTTTCATTTTCATTTCCATTTTCATTCATTTCTAGGTTTCCAAAAGTATCAAAAATTTATTCATAATACTTAAGACTTGTCATTTCATACAATTGATCTGAAAAATGCATAGGCCCTTCCTAGGATGTTACACCCTCGCAGCCTCCCTCGCTGCTGCCGCTTCCGCATCCGCTCTAAGCTGTTGCTGGAGTTCTTCATATTTTCTTTGAACATCAACAATTTGCTCAACCGTGCTCGCTTGCATCTGAGCCATTTGGTCTTTTAGCCTCTGAACTTCAGCTCGAGATTGACTCCCAGAAGGCATGTATTGCTGGGAGCCGGATCCAAAATATTGGGTCGGGGTAACACCAGATCCTTGAAATCGAACCCGACCATACCTGAAAGGACCCAAAAACATCAGTAATAAAAACAGTAAATATAGCATATAATTCCAGCAAAAAAACAACAAATGTAGCATAAAAATGTAGCATATAATTCTAGAGTTTCGATGTTACTAATTACCTTGTAGATTACTATCTCAAATTTGGCAAAAATCCAAGAAGTTATGCGTTCTATCTCCAGAAACCGAATAGCATAGAATTATATATCTCAATATTGAATCGTGAAAAGAAATACTGAATGAATCAACGATTTAAGCTCTTTACAGAAAAAAAGTAGACAATATCGAAAAATTCATCATAATTGTTAAATGCATCTTTCCTCAAAATAGCTAAATTAAATAGTAGCATACCTGGGGGAGAAATGAGATAAAAGCGCAGGAAAGCTGCATCGGATAACAATTTGAATGGAAAGAAAAAAAAAGCGAACCGCATGTACGTATTGGCAGTGATAATTTTTAGAGATAGTGAGGGGCATATATTGGCAGCATATACGTACCCGAATAATTTTGTGGCCGACCCAACTACGAAAGAAGAGAGAGCCTGTTTGCAAGCGGTGATAATAGCTGAGGAATTGGGCTTTCGAAGATTAGTGGTGGAGGGAGATTCCTCGACTGTCGTAAAAAAAAGTTCAAAAACTAAAAACATTGATTTACAAAAATAAGAACCCAAACTACACTCAATTGACATCTCAAAGACAAAGAATTGAAGAAGAACTAGGCTCATTCAACTCCATTCAAGCATATACCAGGGATTAAACTCACAAAATAAGAATAAAACTAAATAAGAACCCAAAAGATTACGAGATATACTAGGGAAGAATAAAAGAAAACTAAATTTACTAACTTTTCACCAATAACAAATAAAATGAACAACGAATTACAGAACAACGAAACAAAGTTTGCTTCGTAAATCACAATCCAATCGGATTAAACTCACATATATACCCAGAATAAAGCCAGAACCTTTGATCATCACGATGAACATTGATGAACAAAACAAGCATATTTACCAACTGAACAAAGAGCAGAACAAAGCCATCCAAAGTTTCAAACAAACAAAAGTACATCAAGGAAAAAAAAAGCAAACTGGGAAACAAAGAGTTTAAAAATAAAAAATAAAATTGTAGAACAAACTAAACTTATACATACAAGCAACAAGATGTTTCAATGAAATAATTACCACACCAAGTTTCACGATACTTGACCTTCTACGATTCGATTTGAGAGTTGATATTACTCAAAAACAAAAATCTATTCTTTATACTAAAGATAACTATATCATCCGGTTTAAATTAGTTATCAAGGAAAAAAACCTAATTTCCAGATTAAAAAGGAAAACCGAAAAGGGGGAAAGAGAAAATTAGTAAATACTTTGAACCCATCAAACTCAGGAGTCACCTGTCGAATCTTCCTTCACAATGAAGAATAATCTTCTGAAAAATAAAAGATCTTCAGCTTCTTTATTTTTCTTATTCATTGTGCTGGAAATAAATATAAAAAAGGAAGAACACTTACAGCCAAATAATCTGAAAGCAATGGATGGATAAAGCAACGGGTTGATAAAATAACGGTTTGAATTAGGGATTTGGATCACAAATGGATTGGAAGTTTGGGAATTGGGGAGAAATAACTTAGGGAAATTTAGGGGAAACTGAGATGGGAAATTGGGGGAATGAAGTCGGGGAAATCTGGCTAGGGGAAACCTAAAGGGAATTCGGGGTTAATAAAACGACGTCATTTTATTAAATTTTGCGGCGTTTATAAAAAGCGCCACTAAAATCATAGGCAAAAATGGCACCGTCTGGGTAACTATTATAACATCTTTGTGGCGTTTATTGCTGAAGCGCCACTAAAGCATAGTCATTTGCGGCGTTTACTTAAAAAATGCCACTAAAGCATAGGCAAAAATGGCACCGTCTGGGTAACTATTATAACATATTTGTGGCGTTTTGTGTTGAAGTGCCACTAAGCATAGTCATTTGCGGCGTTTACTTAAAAAACGCCACTAAAATTTTGCATCAATACGCACCGTTTTCCAGTATCATGCATGTATTTCCAGCGCATTTTACAAAAACGCCCCTAATTTTTATACCAGAGATCAAAACGCAACGTTTTGCCATTCTGAAACAACTTTGCGGCGTTTTTACTAAAACGCCACTAGCAATAAGCTTTAAACGACGACGTCTTGCACTGTATTGATATATTTTTGTGGCGTTTTATTCAAAAACGCCACTAATTCATACAACAAAGTATCAAACGACGCCGTCTTCGAAGCTATTGGGATTTTGTGGCATTTTTGTAAAAAAGGCCAGTAATTTTTAATATCATTTATTCTATATATTTTTATACTATTATTAATTAATCCAATACCTTAATATTATTAACACTAATTAATCTAAACAATCAACCTCAAACCATTAAGACTTAAAACTTTAAAATTATTTTAAATATATATAAATTTAAAATATATCAGTCATATACCCATAAATCTTTAAAATTATTTTAAATAATAGTATTTTAATTTTTTTCATTTTTAACATATATTTTTCTATGTTATAATTTGTTTCAAATTTTTTCTATGTGTTATTAATTTTTTCTAAATAATTTAAATATTAAATTAAAAAAATTACATTTTAGTTAATATAATTAAACTAGTTAAATAATAAGAAGAGGATGAAAGAGTGCTTGACTTTTATTACAATTTTATATTTAATTATTATATAATTCATATCAATTTTAAATAAATAATTTTTGAAACTTTGAGTAATATTTAAAAGAATTAGATACATGACATAATTTTTATATAATTTTTTTATGTAAGAAAACAAAAAGCAGAAAATTTCAAAATATGAAATAAAAAAGGTTTAAAAACTATAATGATAATTTTTATATAAAAAATTTCATAATATCTCTTTTACGATTATATAATAAATTATTTAATATATAAATTAAAAAACTTAACCCCAAACCCCAGAACATAACCCCAAATCCAAACTTCAAACCATAATCTCTAACACATAACCCCAAACCCCAAACTATATAATGATAATTTTAATATTAAAATTCATATTATCTATTTTACAATTATATAATAAATTATTTAATATATAAATTAAGGATAAAAATTTGAACCTATTTTAAAGAAATAAACATTGGGGTAATGGATACATATACCATTCGGGGTTATGGGAAGACAGTTTCACAATAAAAGGAACGATCGGTAAACGATGGTTGGATCCAACAGCTTCGGAGTTATAGGATTCTAGGGATTTTGGGGATTTGAATTAGGGGAAACTGATTTGGGGGATTTTGGTTTCGAAATTTTGAGTTATATACCCAAAACCCTAAACCGTACAGTACCCTATACCCTAAACTCTTACCCTTAACCCCTAACCCAAAAGTCCTTAACCCTTAACACGTAAACCACTAAACCCTTAACCTTAACCCCTAACCACTACCACTTAAACCTTAATATCGTTAAACACTAAGATCTTAAACCCTAAATCAATTTTAATAGCTTAATTTGTAACTTAAATGAAAACTTCTAAATTGTTTAGTTAGAAATTTGTAACTTTTCATAATTAACTAACTAAAATGAAACTTTCTCATTGCTTATAATAAGTGAATGTATCAAAATAAAATATAATTCAAAGCAAGAATAAGAAAAAAATATGAAAATTAAATCGGATCAAATCGAAACGAGTCCTTACACAAAAACGCCGCTATTGCTCAGTTTATTAGCAGCGTTTGACCGGAAAACGCCGCTATTGTTCAGTTTTTAGCGGCGTTTTCTTGCAAACGCCGCTAGTGTATAATCTTTACGGCGTTTTTTGTCCAAACGCCACTAAAAGCGCCACTAAAATCCTGTTTTGGTGTAGTGTGTGAGGTTTATTCGATTAGTATATTCAGGAATTACTTACCATTTTAAATAATAAATTGCGTCAATTCAGCCAATTTTCCTATTACAAAACGTTGGAATCTTTATTACAATATTTTCCTTTTCCTGCAATAATTTTATTTATTTTAATTTAGAATATATTATGTCAATTCAGCCACTTTTCCTTTTCCTTTTTCAATATTTTTGTCAGACACTTAACTATACATAATTACAATGTTTTAACATTATTTTATAGATTTTTTATAAATATTTAAATTTGTTTGTTTTAGTGTGAAATTTTATAAAAATATCTTATTATTTAGAAAATCTTTTTTAATTTGGTGAATCTGGAACTAGTTTTTCGTTATTTTTATGTTAAATTTTGTAAAGATCCAACAAAATCTCAAATCTATATGCATAATTAAATTAAATTTTTATAATATTTTTATCCTTCAAATTAACTAAATTTATCACCAATATTGATGATACTGAGTAGAAATAAAGCTAAAGGGTTTTAGGGGTAAGTATTCGGCTTTGCCAATTGGTTCCGTTAGTTTTTTTGAACTTAATAGACAAGTTTCAATATTAGTTGATTCGAAAGATTGAAGTAGGTTTAACCAACCTAATTAAATCATTTTAACTTGGTCAATTAAGTCGGTTAATTGACTTATTTATATATATTAAAAAATATATTTTATTATAATTATATTTAAAATAAATAATATTTAAAAAATATTAAATTGACCTTTAAGTGTTAGGGAAGTACCCACTTTCCTAGTACTAAAGTTGTTTAATGATGATTTTCATATTTGTGTATTGGTAATTTATTGAATGGTTTGAATGGGGGCTGATTATTTGGAGGATATTTAGCCCAACAATGAAGATCATATTAATAGGAAAACTCACACAGAAGATTGAATCAAATTAAAACACTTGAGATAATCTCTTACAACATGGACATTTGGACTGGATTGAAAGTCAATGAGATTAGCTGCCAAGAGTCCACGATTGGTTTATTCTCTATTATTATATTGTAAACAAGTTATTGTATTACTGTTTTAATGGGATTGTGATAGTCCTTCTATGCTAGCAAGTCTCAAATGAAAATCTATTTAAGGGAGAGACTTTGTATAGTTTGTTTGGTACCGAGAGTTTTTCACACTTATTCTGTTCAAAATAAGCAATGTTTCTTTGAGTGAAATTGTTAATAAAACCATTTGTGTTAAGGTTTTACTTGTAAAGTTCACATGGGTGAACTTAGTGGTGAGTGTATTTGTGTTCAAGGTTCAAAAGTGAGGAGAATCATCACGGGGTGTGTGAGAGGTTAGGGTCACTTTTTCTAACTGTTAAAGATAGTGAATATTTCTCACTGAGTTAGGCTCCGCAGATGTAGAGAGACCAAACTACGTAAACAATTCTTGTGTGTTCTTTGTGTTTTTAGTTTCCCATTTTGGTGCTAGAGAAGTGCTCACTTCCCTGCCACTCTTTCCAAGCACTTAGATTAATTTGCAAGTAACAATTTATTAATTTCAAATAAAAATAATATATATTAAGTTGATTAATTCTGTCGATTCGATTATGAATTGTAATAATTGATAATCGATTGACTTACCCATTTTAACTGAGATCATAAACAACTAAACTAATAGAACTAATATAACAAACATCGACTTAATCAAATAGAGCAAGCATTTGTTAAGTCGATTACAATTGATTATGTTCACCCTTCCATGACCCTCTAAAATTTTCAAGCTATTTTCACCTCGTAATATCACTACTAAAAATAATATTTATATTTGACCCCCAAGATTTTTTAAATTCTTTATACCATCCCAACTTTTAAAAATAAACGTAAAGTTATTTTGGCCCCTCTAAATTTTGTTTGGATCCTAATAAAATATATAGTTTGCTATGACGGAATTGGTAATAAATTTGGTTTAAACCTCATTAATTAACTTAATTTAATCCTTATCCATTTTTTATAGAAAAAGGAACCTATAACCGGCTATAAGACCTTACAAAACAACACTCCTAGCTTGCATAATTCCTAAACCACTAAACTTCCATGCTCCAATAAGAAAACTCTTAAAATGAACTAATCTAGACTCTCCTTCTACAACTATACTGGCCACTTAGTCAGATGCACAATTAGTCTCTCTATAAACATGGTGCATTCACATACTCTATTGCCATTTGCAGAGTTTACTAAAGCTTCTTATTACCGTTGGACAACTTCCTTAATTCTCCATGTTATGAAACCAATTTACCACATTTAGATTATCATATTCGATTTCCACCTCTTTGTAGCCCCTTTCCCATGCCAAACTAAGACCATCAAGCAATATCAAAATCTTTTCTTGTAGTATAGAGCATGTACCAATATTTTGAACAAACACGACCAACCATTTACCATTCTAATCCTCTATCAAACCTTTTGAAGAAGCAATTGCTACTACATTGAACTTTTTCACAACATTATTGGTATTAAGCTTGATCCATCCAGCCTACACAGTGTCTCTTTCTGACCTATAATATGTTCTCCTTGTAGTCTCCATAAAATGCCTTGCCCATCCTATAACATCCCTCGTTCAACCCGACTGCCAAGTTTGAGCTACATGATGCTACATTCGTTGCCTGAGAAACTACAAACAATTTTGCCACATTTAACCTTTCACGCATGTAATTATGTATCATTCACATTCAAAATATGCCATACAAACATTTCTGGATCCCACACGAGCTTATGAAAGCTCTTTTGCTAACTCGAGTTTGATTTAGGACCAAGTTGTAAAGTTTTAAAGTTCTCGGACTGACGTCACGACTTCATATTCTTATGTCGCGATGTTGCCAACTCAGTGAGTTACACTGTAATGTCAAACACCTCTATGTTGCGATGTCACTCATTGCCAAAACATGTCACGATGTTGGGGGCTTAAAGTCGCGATGTTGCCCTTGTTTTGGCAACTTGACACTTTGGTACCTATTCATTTGCTTCAACAAAAACAATGTCATCACACAACCACACATATTATCTTTACCTATGCTAAAAACATGTACTTTTCAAGCTAAAGTAGGTTTATAACACTTGTGATAATAATCATTCAAAAGGCCTAAACATTTTCGTTCAAAACTTAAACATAATCAAATCATCAATTAAATAAATTACGATTTCTTTCATATTCAAATCCTAGCATAGAAATATGTCATGTGCAAATTTGAAAAAAAATAAAAAAAAATCAACTAAATAACATCATTTGATATACACAAACGCGCTAAGTTCCACAAACAACTTAACCTTCAATGCAAATTCAAGCATACCATTTCACCAAGCAATTGACCATTTCCATAACACCTTATCCTTATATACATGCCACAACCTTTAAACCAAAACAAACATATTGCTACCAATTCGATGGTAGTGTGAGATTTGCGATGATCCGGCTTGGCGAATTTCGTAAGGTGACGATCAACAAGGGAGGGAAACAACTAGGGTAAGCATTAAGAATTCCTAGTAAATTCAAATGAAAAAAAAAGTACTATACTTACCATAGTATTATGCAAGTATAAATGCAAACTTTAGCTTGACATATTGTTGGCTAGAACGTGACACTCAAAACATCATCAAGGTGAGCAAATAACAATATCCATAATGATTAGATGTTATATGTAATCTAAGCATTACCAATTTTCATTACTTTTACATACTTATCACAATGGCACATTTCATCAACAAATCATAGATTCATACCAAGTAAACATGATTCAATACAATCACCATTTTCATTATTAATCAATAAGATATATCCATTACAATTAAATGCATTCCATGAGATTTCAGTTTGATTACTAAGTCCAATTCATCACATTTTCAAGTTTCCAATTCCATTTATAACGTTTCGTACAATGGAACACTAGTAAAATGGACTTGGATACACGACTGAACTACACCACACCTAGTTTCTCGTCCAAGTTGAATATACTTATATATATCAGGTTACCCATCCGGGCTAAACCTATATCATGACACATCAGGTTACTCATCCGAGCTAAACTTATGACACAAAATACCCGAGAATTCGCAACGAATGCTGGACCCCATTACAATCTGTAATAATCTTTGTACAAGCACGTATAAGACCCTATGCCAATTGTATATTAACCTTTTACTAAGTTCATATAGGTATCAAATTTTACATGTTTTAGTATCATCCATGTAATTATCCATATTTCATATTCTACCCTGTATATCATAATATCGCGATATGCCCCTTTAGATATTGCGATACCATTGTATGACACTCCAAAAACTTTCAAAATTCTCATTTTTAACTCCCAATCACACAAAATTTATCCTACTAAACGCAAAAATTAAAACATGCATGAACTTAAACCTAAACTAAATAAGAGAAGTAAATGGATTCCATGCTCAAATAATTTAATTATTTACAAATTAAGTTTGAATTGTTACAATTGGCAAATTAAAATTGAATTTCAAGGTGATAAGTCATGCCCTTGCAATGATGCTTGCAAATTCTTCCCACCACTCGCACATGCTTTGATCTCTTATGCCGGGTGAGGTGATGCATCGATCGCCTCAAGATGGTTGCTCTTCTCTTCACTCAAGCTCTTTTAGGCTTTGTACGTGTATTTGAAAAAGCGCACCACTCTAGACAAGCTTCAATGTCAATAACACAAGTAGAGACATTAATCATCTGACAATCATACCCCAAAGATAGAGACTTATCATTAGAATATAAATCGGGCTCAACACACTTAAAAACTTTGAACTCCCCATTAATATCTATGGTCAAATCTCCTCTACTTACATCGATGGTGGCTCTTAAAGTTTCTAAGAATGACCTCCCAAGCAAGATTGGTATCTCAACATCCTCATCAAAATCAAGCACTATAAAAATGACAGGAAGAATAAATTATCGAACCCTCACTAGCACATCTTCGAGGGTTCCTTTTGGATGGACTAGTGATCAATTGGACAACTGTAATGTCACCGAGGCCTTCTTAAGGTCCCCTAAACTTAGCCTCTAGTAAATCTAAAGAGGCTTTAGGTTAATACTAACCCATAGATCGCATAGGGCTTTCTCGAAATCCACCCCTCCTATTTCGATAGGGATAATAAAGCTCTCGGGGTCTTTTAATTTCAAGGGTTCTTTTCTAGATATGAAATCATTACACTCAGCATTTAGGGGAATTTGTTCCCCACAACTAATCTTCTTCCTTCGAGACATAACCTCTCTAAAAAACTTAGCATATTTTGGATTTTCTTCTAATAACTCAAGAAAAAGGAGGTTAAAGTTTAGTTCCTTGAATATGTTGAGGAATTTGAGAAATTATTCATTCTCTTTGTTTTTCCTTTCCTCTAAACAAGTAGGGAAGGGTGTGAGTTTTTTACTAGCTTGTTGGGTTGGCCTCTTCACAGGCTTAACCAATTTCAGATCATATTCTTTCTCATTGCTCTCATGCACCCCATCTTCAACACTAGGAATGCAGGTGCTCTTATCCTTCTCTACTTCCACTTCTCCAGTCCACGACCTAATAGGGTCCTTAAATACCACTCCACACCTAAGGGTAATGGCCTTAGTGTGCTCTTTCCCTTCCCTCTTCGGGTTTAGTTCATTATTGGTTGGTATACTAGAGGAAGTGTTATTTTGCAACATTTGGATAATTTGGTCTAATTGCCCTCACATTATACATGCTCCCGCTTGCACCGAATGCAATTCTTCCACAAGTTTACTCACACAAATGGGTATTGGAGAATCCCTATTATAGGCGGGTTTTCTCTCGGGCTCTTGGGTTACCTTAAATGGTTACAGGGGACTCCTTGGTTGGAGGGACTCCCTTGGTTCTCTCCCTACCTAAGATTGGTGTGATCTCGCCACCCCGAATTATAGGTGTTAGAGCACGAATTATACCCCAAATTCCTAAATAATTGGCCTTCACATGATTTCTCTCATTGTGGCCTCCCCAATTAATGCATTCACCCTCATTTCTTGCTTTTGAATTTGTTAAAAAGGGTTGATTCGAGTTTTTTAATTTTTCTGAACTCATTTCAAGGTGGTTTAACCTTTCGAGGATATGCTAAAATTTATCCTCGCTACTGACCGCATTCACAGTTGATTGTTTGTTTCGGTATGTGAACCGCTTAGTCGACTATATATATGAATTCATTGTCATATCTTTATGAGTTGGCAACCTTCAGCATGCGTCTTTGACATGCATGCCCCCACGGACTCTCCGTCAAGACTCGATCACAAATTCCCATCAAGCCCGTTATAAAAAACTTGTAATTGTAACTAATTTTACAAGCCATGGTAATGGCACTTATGTAGTATTAACTTGAAGCGCTCCCACGCTTCATATAACGAATCTCTCTCGAGTAGTCCAAAGTTGGTGATGTCCATTCGGAGCTTCATAGTCTTACTCAAAAGGGAGTATTTTGCCAAGAACTAGCTAGCTAGCTCGTCCCAAGTGTTGGTTGAGTCCAGCAACTACAAACTTAACCACATGAAAGCATTATCATTCAACAAGAAAAGGAATAGCCAAAGATGTATGCCGTCGTTGGATACCCCGTTATATTTGAAAATATCAAATATGGTAAGGAAATGCTTAAGGTGTTGGTTTGGGTTTTCATTCATAAATCTACTGAATTGAAGATTCTCTTGGATCATTTGAATTATGGTCAGCTTGATCTTGAAATTGTTTGCATTAATCGTTAGGCGATTAATGTTTCGTCGGACAACATCTAGGTTGGGCATGGTGTAATCTCTCAACATCCTTTCCGTCATTAGTCTTTGGTGTTGGGGTGCTGGTGATTCTTCTACTCTAGGGTTGTCAAGTGGTGGGTCTATTTTTGGAGGGTGGGCTCCTTAAGGAACTTGTTCTCGTCAAGCGTGTGTCAAGATTCCTTTCGATTTCGGTTCGAATGGTACGACCCCGTTACCGATCCGAGTCATACACTACCTCCTGCAAGAAAAATAAATTCACAAAATTAATAAAAAATTTAAATTAAAATAAAAAATAAAGAAATAATATAAAAAACCATATTTATAACTCAAGGTTTGGTCACTTATCTCCTTGAAGGCATGCAATAAAACTAAAATCACTTAATCTAGCAACGACTCCCCGACAACGACACCAACAACTTGACCGCCTCTTATCGTCCTTGTAGAACACGAGAGAAATCAACACAAATAACAAAAATCAATCAAATACTAAGTGCGGTGTCTGCAAGTGTGACAAGTCAGTTGTGATATATTTTTACAATGAGGTATAGGAGTACTCCGTGGATCAAACCCAAAGGAGTTGACGATTAAGTGAATTCTAACGAAAAAACATGCAATGAAAGGGTCTAAATGACTACTTGCTATATACTATAGTACAACAAGCCATGCAAGAGTTAGATTAGACTAGCTACTAACTAAAAGTTGTGAAGGACTAAATTGTAAAGAAAACAAACTACTTAATTATCAAATACAAGTACATACAATAACAGAGAGCGATTGGCTGATTTCTATGTGGTTGTTTGACTTCTGATTTAGGGATCTAAATTTTTATTACTCTTAAATTGGTTCCATTTTACCTCTCGGCTTAATTTTACCAAATTAGACAAAATAGTCCAGTTCATCTCTCAACCTCACCAACTTACCCGGGACTTATCAAATTAGTGCCCAATAAGATCTCCTCTTGGCCTCACTTATCTTGATTTTCCCTTAGGGGCGTCAATCCTAAGTTTTTAAATCTATTTTATTTAGTCTAGTTTGGCAATTTAGTCCTCGAACCCAAAAATCAATTACCTAACATTTTCATAAACCAAACCCTAAATATTTAGCTACTCATACTCAGATTAAAACCCATAATAAACAAGAAATCAAATGAAAATAACATTGACTTAAACCCTAAAAAAATCAATAAAAACCTAAGCTTTCTTGCAAAAGCTCAAATATAACAAAAATGGCAGCAAGAAAAGCAAACCAGAACATTAAAGGGGCGATTTTTAAGAGAGGAAATTAAAGAAAGATGATTAACATTAAACTAGGATTAAAATGTAAATACAAGAGAGTTTGAAGGATTAAATAAGTAAATAAAACCTAGCTACAGTAATAATTAACTTAACTACCAACTATGGAACTAAGAAAGACAAGAAAATGTGCAGAAAAATTAAACCTAAGCTATAGAAAAAGAGAGATAAAACTAAACCCTAAAAGATGAAGAGAAAACTAAGAAAATTAAGCTAAGTCTAGTGTCTAAGTGGCTCTCTCTCTTTCCAGCCAATATTTTGGCTTTTTTAGTAGATATCAAACCCAATTTTGTTGACCAATTTGCCCCTAAGGGTGTAATTTTTTGTAACGCCCCGAATTTGGGCCTAGAAGTATTAGGCCTTGAGTATGGGTCCGTAAGGAAGCTGTAAATAAGTATTTAATTGTGCAAGGAAATGACACTATTAAATGTCTGCTTCAGTGGTTAAGGGTCTTGAGAAGTGTTGGAAAAGTCCTGGGTTCAAACCTGGGCTTTAGCAAAAATTTTGGTTTTAAGTGAATAAAACCCTAGATGCTTGGATATAGGCCTTTTAAATTATTTTGATAAAAAAATGACATAAGGAGCAATGTGGCCTAGTGGTTGTGGCGTCATTAAGGGTGTAAGGGAGCTTGGGTTCAAATCTTGGCTCTTGCAGAATTTCTTTAATTATTGGCTCTTATAAGAATCAGGTCACTGGCACATAGGTTTTATAAATATTTGCGCATGTTTTAAGTCACAAAACGAGCTTGTGTTGTGGTGGCATGTAGGGTCTGGAGTATAGGAGAGGGCAAGGGTTCGAATCCCATTGCAAGCAAAAAGGGATATTTATTTTGCAGTTGGGACGGTTTTGGAGGATTGATGGAGGGATCCCACATTGGGAAGCTAGCCTGAGAGTAGGCGAGAAGCTGGCTTTAGATAGAGCTATCTATGAGGAGAGTAAGCATACCTTGGTTAGCGTTTGGGCATAGGAGTGTTCGGAGCGCAGATTAACTCCAGATTCCTATCAGGCGTGTATTTCGCACTACTCTAGCTGTAGAGCGGCAAATGCCGAAATGCCGGTCACATGGCGATGGTAGCAACACGAGCGTGTGAGCGCACGTGTGGGAGCTTCGACGCGATAGTTGAGGCCATCATGAGTGTTCTTGTGGGTTTAGGTTGTTTGGGCCACGATGGGCCGAAAGGGGCCATGTGGGGCCAATGGGCCCGTGGGCCCAATCGGATAAGTTGTATGATTGTGTAGTAAATATTGGACTGGACTATGTTAATCTCATATATGTGGCTAGATTTGGGCTAAATGGGCCACACGAGCGTGTGGGACCATTTGGGCTGAGAATGGGCCCTAGGCCCATTCGCATCGTTATCTTTGTTTAGAATACCTTGGTTTACAAAATTACTGAAATACCCTTGGTTTACAAAATTACTAAAATACCCTTGGTTTACAAAATTACTGAAATACCCTCGACTTGTAAAATTACCGAAGTACCCCCGGTTTGTAAAATTACCGAAATACCCTCTATTTGCAAAATTACCAAAATACCATCAGTTTGTGAAATTACCAAAGTACCCCTGATTTACAAAATTACTGGAACACCCTTGATTTGTAAAATTACCGAAATACCCTCGATTTGCAAAATTACCAAAATACCCTCAATTTGTGAAATTACCGAAATACCCTTGATTTGTAAAATTATCGAAATACCCCTGATTTGTGAAATGCCCCTGTAGGGTAGAATTACCGAAATACCCCTGTAGGGTAGAATTACCGAAATACCCCTGTAGGGTAGGATTACCGTAATACCCTTGTAAGGGTAAAATGACCGTTTTGCCTCTCGAGGGTAATTGACTCACTTGTGGTACGATTGGACTGATTTGACGATAATTGACTATTGTGACTGTGTATGTATGATTGTTTATGGGCATAACATTCCGTATACATGACATATTGCATGGGATGGGACATTGATACGGAGGAAGTTTTGATAGGGTCGCACGGGTCGCATGACGATTATGGATCTAGTATTGATCTGTTAAGGTCGCACGAGTCACCCGAGACGACTGTGGACCGCGTAATCTGATTATGGCTCTGTGGCAACCTAAATATGGCTCTGTGCCATCTTGATTATGGCTTTGTGCCAATCGTATTTACCCGTGGCTATGTGCCTAACATATATACCGATGACTCTGTGTCGGTCATATTTACCCAAGTCTGTGTGCCGATTATATTACCGTCATTGATGGCTATGTGCCAAACATAATACAGTTACTGATGGCTTTGTGCCAATTATAATACCGCTGCTGAAGGCTTAGAGCTGTATATATATACTAGCAGCTTTACTGCGATTTCGATTATGGCCGCAACCGGTGCTAACAATGGTGTACTGGCTGGGTGGGTCGATTTTATCCCCATGTAAGTGTAGGGTTGGTACGGGTGGTGTGTTGACTGGATCGGGGTGGGATGCATCCTCATACTGCGCATATTTGTTTATGAGATCTGACTCTGTACTGGGCTTAGGCCACTGGTTCTGTATTGGTTTGGGCTAGGCCCAATTGGTGTTGTTAACGACTGTGACCCAACTAATGTTGTAGTGGGCTTTGACCCACGTATGCTCTGATCTGTACTAGACTGTACTGTTACTGTTAAAGGGCTTTGGCCCAGACTGTTTCGGGTTCTGTTTTTGTACATTGACTGTTACTCTAGTAAGGGGATTACACACTAAATTTTCGTAAACTCACCCCGTTTTTAACTGTGCAGGTAATCCCCAGCCTTAGACGGATCGGTGCTGTGAGGGACTTAGAGAAGGCCACACACTACTTGTGTTTTCCGTTTTGATTATTTACATTCAAGTATTTTGATTTGGGTTGTAATAAGGCCTCTTTAAGTTTCTGGATTTTAACTATGGGTCTTTCTTTACTTTGAATTATATCCGTTAGAAGTAAATCACGATTTTCCAAAATGCTAACTGTTTTTAAAACAACACTGCGTTTTCGCAACATTTTCGAAATAGTTTCGCGACTTAATGTTTTTCGTAAATCAATTACTTTCAAAATCAGCTTCCACAACTGAAAAGATGTTTTGGGATTAAAACGAATAATTTTTCAATGTACCACGTTTTAAAAATAAACCAACGTAACTGGGTTTTTACTTAAGCCTTTAAACAAAAAGGGTTTTCAATGAAAACATGGTTTTTGAAAACAACTTCAATGCGACACGCTAGATTCGGGCCTAACTTCTAGGCCAGGTTTGGGGTGTTACATTTTTATTGGGATACATGTTGGATAAAGACTACCTTTCTGGTCATTTTTTGTCTCCCTTCAATAATGATATCGCGATACCCAGGGTATGATATTGCGATATCAGCTCCAGTCTTAAAATGAGGAAGTACTTGGGAGCTGTGTATCGCGATACCCATAGCTGGTATCAAGATACCTCTGGGAAAAGCCTCGATCCTCTTCAATTCAGCACTGTCAGAGGTATCACAACTTCCAAGCTTTCATATTGTGATACCCTTCCTTCTAGGTGATGTTTTTGCTCACGTTCGGGCCTCTAATGACTCCTTACAACACTCAACCAACCATTAGGTCCTCAATGGCACATTTGGCCATTTCAGGTCTCAAAAGTAATAAAAAACACACTAATTCACTTATTAACTACAAAAAAAATTAAGTAAAAACATAAAAGAATACCTAAATTGTTCGAAAACACTATCGTTAATCGTATTAGGGAGCCTAATGTGACATACCAAATTACGTCAAATCAAATTTTCTTTCGATGCCTATGGGCTTGGCTTTTCTGTACTTTGGTTTAGTGTAGTTTTTCTCATACGAGCTATCTTTGTGTGATGTAGTTCACCTGTGTATTCAAGTCCGTTTTACTAGGGTTCCATTGGGCGAAACATTGAAATCAAAACTGAAAATGTGAAAATGATATAAACTGAATTGTGGTAAGCTATTATAAGGTATGATTTGAGTTGAAATTGTATGAATATGTGAATTGATAAATATCTTTCCATATGTAAAAGTATATGGATGATGGTATGAAATAGGTAGAAATGGAAATGTATATGAAATGATTTGATGTTATGTAATATGTATATTTGTTATTCTTGAAAAAGAAAGTATATCAAAGATTAGGTGAATTGATTAGAATCGAGCCCTAGGGGCCAAATGTGTATGAAAGAGTTAGTAGACTCCATGAAGAGATTTGATTGGTAAGCTAAATGGTTAAATGATGTTAATTGATCATTGAATTGGATGGCTTAATGTTAAAAGATTATATGTTTGTTTCATAAATGGTATGGAATGTTTAAATGATATAAAGTTTGGCACTTGAAAACTAGTATGAATTGGTCAATTCTATTTCAATGATGAATGGATTAATTTACTAATTTTCACATGTATACTCCTATATGTAATTGATAATGGAATTGCTTGGCATTATAGGGTATAAATTGGGTAGATATTGTGTTTATACTTATTATGATCAATTGTTTATGTTAATGTGTTAGTATCTTGAATCATGAAAGTACAACTAAGCTTTATTGCTCAGCGTATGGTTTGTTTACTCCGAGTGCATGTTTAGGAAATCTCAAAGTCCTGAGGTGTGATTCAGCATCCAGTCAATTATCCTCGACTCAACAATGTTTGCATAGTCTCTTTTGGTTTAATATATGGCATGTGCCTAGGTTTGATTTAGTTTAGCTTAATATGAGATTTTGTTGATATGTAAAGCTAGAAATGGTAAATTTGATATGGTTAAATGGTTAGTTTTCATATTTGAGAATGGTATATAGCTATGAATTGGATGAATAGATGTAACAATTATGGCATGTAGGTGAATTACTACCAAGTGGCCAAATGGTTAGTATCGTGAAATTTGATTTATGTGTTTGAATTGAAATGATGAAATTGATGTAATGCACATGTATATAATGTGTTAATGTTTAGAAGTAAACCTATTAGATATGTATCTTTACTGGAAAAGTGAATGGAAACATTGAAATGTTTTATTTAGGTATTACAAATTAATACTTTTTGGACCATTTGGAAACAGGGGTCACATCGTGACGTTAGACCCTTAACGTCGCAACAAGATCAAGTCAGTGAGTTGCATCATGACAAGAAACCCCTAAAGTCGTGATGTCAACTCGGTATTTTACAAACATTACAATTTGGTCCTAATTCGACATCAAGTTAGCAAAAGAGCTTTCGTAAGCTCATATAAGACCCGGAAATGATTATGTAGCATATGATAAATGTGTAATATATTTATTTACATGTGTAAATGGTTGCATTGTGTATAATTGATCGTAATTGCTCCAGAAACGGATGTGACATCCAGTAGCTCGAAATCAACGACCGAGTTGGGTATCAGGTGTTACATTTAGCATCATAGTCTATTCGATGAACGAATGAACTTGATCAAAAAAGGTAAATACAAGGAACCCATCTTCTGTATCAATGATCACATCTCGTTCTTGAAGTACAATATTCTCTTCCTCCATGGACTTATCTTTTCTTAGATCATACTCTTTTCGATTTAGTAACATATCCTTGAAAGACTTACGAGTATTCTCCACAAGATCCCATTGCATATCAGTATCATCATCAAGGGGTTTTTGTAACAGCCCGTTTTTAGCTAAATTAGAATAGTGGTTTTGGAACCACAAATCCGATCTCAAAAAATTATTTTTATATTATTTTAAGTACTTACAACATGCTATTTGATATGTGTGAAAATTTCGTGAGCTAATTTTATCGTTTAATTGCTCAATTTGAGAAAAAGGACTAAATCACGTAAAATACAAAATTTGCATTCTACTTGTTAAAGGTGTCAAATAGCTTTGGCTTTTAATTATGATGGCCTTAAATGGTAATTAAACCATTTGAAACTTAAGTGGACAAAGATGGGCATTAATATGATGATTTTAATGGTTTATTATTAAGGTTATAATTGTAAAATAGTTATTAAACATAACATAAATAAAACAAAAACCAAATTAATGGTTGTATCATCTTCTCCACCGATTTTTGGAAGAGAAGAAACACCATTTTAGGGCTACCATTCGGCTAGGCATTTTTGCTCATTAAGGTATGTATTTTGTCCTGTTTTTAATGATTTCTATATTTTTGAGATCGTTGCAGCTAGTACTAGCTAGCCCAGGGACTAATTTGCAAAACCGTTAAAGCTTTTGAATGATTTCATTCATGAAAATGTATGAGTTTTGATGTTTGATGATAGATTATGAATATTTGTTATGAGTATTACAAGTTTTGTAAAGTGATTTTTAGTAAAAATGCAAATTAGGGGCTAAATTGAGAAATGTTGAAAGTTAGTGGTTAAAATGTGAAATAAATGAAAAATATAGGCTGCTAGGGATATTATGGTAATTTGGCTAGCATAGGTTTATTGTGAATTTCATTAATTTGTGATTTTATGAAATAAGGACTAAATTGTAAAAAATGTGAAAGTTTAGTGGTAAAAGGGTAAATATGCCTTAAAGTATGTTTTGGACTAAATTGAATGAATAGATGATTGAATAAGTTAATTTTGAATACATTTAGATCAAGAAAAACGGAATTTAGATCTAGATCAGGGAAAAATGAAAGTTATCGACTAAACGACTCGATTCGCCGTTTTAGCATTCGAGGTAAGTTCGTACGTGATAAACATTGTTACAATTATGCTTTTAATACTTTGATATTTCATAAATTGTATACATGAGACTACGGTCATGTTCGCCGATAAATCGACTATGTTTAGCACTTAGTGTGTGATTCAAGATAGCTTCGGCTATTTATGGCACTTAGTGTGCGATTTCGAATAGCTTCGACTATATATGGCCCTTAGTGTGCGAGACTAAGATAGCTTCGACTATGTAAGGCACTTAGTGTGTGGGATTATAATAGCTTCGGCTATGCGATGGCACTTAGTGTGCGAAACATCGAGTATTCGACAGTGTTACGAAAATGTATGTGTTCATTATGAATTTGTACAGGTATGTACATGTAAGTATGAAGTTCAAATAGAAAAGGTTATGACTTTGCATATAAGCATATGAATAAGCTTATGGAAGGTATGATATTATCATGAATTATACATTAACTTGTTCAAATTGATGATTTGTGTTTTATAAATTGTTGAGTATATTTAGTACGAACTTACTAAGCTTTGTAGCTTACCTTGTTGTTTTTCTCGTGTTTTATAGTGAATTCAAAGCTAGCTCAAATTCGGGGATCGTCAGAGACTACGTCACACTATCCAACCATCTACTTGGTACTTTTGAGTTGTGTATATATGGTATATGGCATGTATAGGTTTGTGTCATTTTGGTATGTTTGATGAACATGTGTTTTGAGCCATTTGAATTGGTTTATGATAATGAATTTGATGGTGTTTAAAATGTGTAAATGGTTCTATTTTGAGTTTGGTAATTGACCTATATTGTATGGTTGAAGTTGAATTTATAATGCTAAATGATATTAGGTAATTTGGGAAGCTATGTGCTTGAGAATTGATGCTTGATAATGTATGTATGGAATGGTTAGTTGATTGAATTGAATATGTGAATTAGGTATGAAATTAGATGGTAAATTGTAGCATATTTGTAAATTATATTGATGGTAAAGAAAGGCTATGATTTGAACATTGGTTGATGTTTTTGGAAGCATATTAGTGCCTTGAATTGGTACCATTTGTGCTTGTGTAGGTATGTGCAAATTGGGTGGCAAAATGGCTTGGTAAATAGCCTATTTTTGTCCACACGGGTAGAGACACGGGCGTGTGTCTCAGCTGTGTGTGACACACGGTCAAATTACACGGCTGTGTGTCCCCTGGTGTTGAAATTAAATTTAGTATGCTCCACAGGTCTCACACACGGGCGTGTGACTGGCCGTGTGGTACAAGTCTGTATACCCCTTAATTGGCACACGGCCTAGCACACGGACGTGTGACTTGGCCATGTTGCATAAGTCAGTATACCCTACAGTTTTGGCACGGCCTAACACACGGCCTGGCACACGGGCATGTCTACTAGCCGTGTGAGGCAGACGGCTTGTTCACACGGGCGTGTGACCTTTATTTACAAGAAAAATTTCAAAGTTTCTAGAATTTTCGTTTGATATCGGTTTAGTCCCGAACCACTTCTAAAGCATGTTTAAGGCCTCGTAGGCCCTTATAAGGGACAATGTGATTGTGTTGAATGATTTATTGGAATGAATGCTTATTGTTGCATAAATGTATGCTATATGTGTTGTGAATTGATAAGTCGTAATATATACATATTTTAACCCCACATTTAGCATACTTTTGGATGAATTAATCCCTTGAATTGTGGAATTTGATGCTCCTAATCCTTTAATTTCATGTTTTATACTTAGGAGAGCATAGGACGATGAAAAGAATGAGAAACGGGCCAAAAACGGAGAAAATAGGCCAAAATAAGAAATCGACACGGCCTGGGGTTCACCACACGGCCGTGCCTCTTTAACAGGCTCGAACACGGCCTGGGTTTGATTCACACGAGCGTGCTCCACAGGCGTGTCTCTATCGTGACCCGTTGTAATTTTACTCGAAAAAGGATACTTAGGGGCGAAGAAAGAAATTTCGAAGTCTATATAAACACCCTAAGTGTGACCTAAAGAGGGGGTTCGACAGGGGCGAAGCCAGAGAGGGCTGAACATAGGGAATTACTCCAAGACAGCCAGCTGATCCATCTCAGAATCCGAAATCACACTCAAGACGGAAGATCTTCCCTTCAAATTCCTTCAGGGGGTTTTTAGGGTTTTTCTTATGTTTTGTTATTTACTTTCTTCTGAGATGTATTCTTTATTAAACATGAACTAAACCCCTCAAATACCTGAGGAGGATGAAACCTAAGACGGATCTTGTTATTGTTTTTTGAACTATATGATAAATACTTGATTTGTTCTTAATTATGTGTTTTTAATTCTTGTTTTAATATTTCAGGATATTGATTCAAGTATTGATGTGCTTAGGCAGTGGAGCAAAAGTCCCTGTTTAATAGTAGATCTAGCATAGTTAAGCGGAGTTGATCGCACTCCTAGAGATAGGACGACGAAAATTTGCCAAATTAGGGTCAAACCTAATATGGGAGTCCATAGATCGAGTTAATGCAACACTAGGGGTTTTAATTAGAAAGAGATTTCAATTAATCAACCTAGGGTTAGACGTTAGTAGCCTCGAAAGAGGTATTAATATAAATTAAGGAACCCTACGGACCAAGTCAAGTGAATAAATCATCTGGTTCAGAGTTAAATAACAAGTGAAGTCTAGGTGGATTCTTCCTCGGGTATTGTCTTAATCAACTGGTTTTCCCAAAAGTATTTTCCCAATTCACTCTCTATGTCTTAGCATCCTTAGTTTAGTAATTAGTTAATTAAACATCGATTCTCTTAATACTTAGGCTAGATAATAAAAAGATAGTAATTACTAGTACTCTTGGTCCTTGAGGATACGATATTTCTGATCTTGCCATTACTACCGAACGATAGGTGCGCTTGCCTTATTCGTTGTCATAGTTAGTTTAGACACGATCAAGTTTTTGGCGCCGTTGCCGGGGACTAAGATATGAGGAAAACTAAATTTTTATTACTTTAGCCATATTATTTATTTGTAATTAATTTTTATTTTTAACCCGTCAGGACCATTGCTTTTTGACAGTGATATTGAAGGTACCATTCACAGAAATCGAAGAGTAATTAGGCGAAGCCTACAGTACATAGGAGAAGAGCAAGAGGACGATACCAACAATATCGAAGAGATGGCTGATCCCCAGAATAATCCACTTCCTCCGGTGGTTGCCAAAAATCATGCTCCTCGTACTATGTATGATTATGCTAAGCTTAGTTTAGTCGGTACTGAATCAAGTATTGTTAGACCTACTATTGCTGCAAATAATTTCGAATTGAAACCTAACACTATACAGATGATACAACAGTTTGTTCAGTTTGATGGTTTGCAGGATGAGGATCCTAACACACACTTAGCAAACTTTTTGGAATTATGCGATACGTTTAAAATTAATGGCGTTTTTGATGATGCCATTCGCCTTCGGTTATTTCCCTTTTCTTTAAGGAATAAAGCCAAACAGTGGTTGAATTCTCTTCCACGAGGATCAATCACTACATGGGAGCAAATGACCGAAAATTTTTTGTTAAAATATTTTCCGTCGGCTAAAACGGCTATGTTGAGGAATGATATCTCTTCTTTTATGCAGATGGATTTAGAGACACTTTACGATGCATGGGAGAGATACAAGGATTTATTGAGAAGGTGCCCTCATCATGGGTTACCATTATGGCTACAGGTTCAAACCTTCTATAACGGTGTGAACCCCTCAACTAGGCAGCTTATTGATGCAGCCGTCGGTGGGACCCTAAATAACAAAACCCCTGAAGCGGCTTACGAATTCATTGAAGAGATGTCACTGAATAATTATCAGTGGCAAGTTATGAGAACAAAGCCAACAAAAGCCGCCAGTGTTTTCAACCTCGACGTAGTAACCATGCTATCAAATCAGGTAGAACTTTTAAGTAATAAAATTGATGGTTTGTGTGGTTCTTCGCAGGTATATCCAGTGATGTAGTGCGATACAAATGGAGGAGGGTCGAACAATACAGAATACCCACCCTACAACCCTGGTATAGAAAACGAACAGATGAACTATATGGGTAACAATTCTAGACCTCAAAATAACCCTTATAGTAACACTTATAATCCAGGGTGGAAGAACCACCCAAATTTCTCATGGGGAGGTCAAGGAAATCAAAGACAACAACCCCCTCCAGGCTTTCAACAGCAACCCTACCCACAAAAGAAGAAGCTGAACCTTGAGGAGATGCTGACAAAATTTATCGCGGTGTCAGAAACTCGTTTTCAAAACAATGAGACAATGCTCAAAAATCACCAGGCATCGATTCAAGGGATCGAGAACCAGTTAGGTCAGCTAGCTAAGCTAATCTCAGAACGACCGCAAGGTTGCTTGCCAAGTAACACTGAAACTAACCCAAATGAGCAAATTCATGCCATTACTAATCACGATAGTGAAGGGTTAGTCGAATCCGAATCTGAGCCAAGGCAAGAACCCGTGGTAAATAAAGGTAAGGTTGAGGTAAGCCATGATACACAGAAACCTGTCCTTAAAGAGTATACACCTCGAGTGCCATATCCTAACGCGATGAAGAAAGACCACACAGAAGAACAATTTGGTAAATTTCTTAAACTTTTAAAGAAATTACATATTAACTTACCGTTTCTTGAAGCTCTCTCGTAGATGTCAGATTCAAGGAAATTTTTAAAAGAGCTTTTGACGAACAAACGAAGATTAGACGAGGCGTCACATGTGGAGCTAAACGCAGTGTGCTCAGTAATTCTACAAAACAAACTACCACGGAAATTAAAAGATCCAGGGAGTTTTACGATTCCTTGTTTGATTGGTAGTTTATTTATTGATAATGCTTTAGCAGATCTAGGGGCAAGCATCAACATTATGCCTTACAAACAGTTTAAACAACTAGGTCTAGGGAAACCCAAACAAACTAGGATGAGCATTCAATTAGCTGATAAAACCATTAGAGTTCCTAGGGGTATAATCGAAGATGTGCTAGTGAAAGTTGATAAATTTATATTCCCAGTAGACTTTGTCATTTTAGACATGAATGAGGACAACAATGTTCCTTTAATTTTAGGAAAACCTTTTTTAGCAACTTCCAGATCTAAAATTGATGTTGGTACTGGTGAACTCACACTTCGTGTAGGTGACGAAACGATCACTCTTCAGGCTCTTGACTCGGCTAGGACATCGAGTGATAAAGGTAAGAACATAAATTCTATTGATAACCAATTGGTTCAACCTTCTTTACAGGAAGCACCACGAAAACACATAACTGAACCTGATCCTAGACCCCGTGGCAATAAAGAAGTAATTCATGAGGAACGAAGGCTTCAAGTCAAACAACTAGACGAGTGGAAGACACATTTCAAGGAGAAACTAGGAACACACGAAGCAAAATCGAGAGAACCCCCAAACGAGCTTATAGGAATAGCAAATCACTTCAAAATAGGAGATCAAGTATTGTTGGAAAAGACAGACCCTCGAATCACCGTTCCAGACCTTAATGAAGAGATCCCTTTTACGGTACTGAATATCTTCCCATACGAAATAGTCGAGGTAACTAATCCTAAGTTCGGCACTTTTAAGGTAAACACTACTCGACTCGAACCATATATTGTTAGAGTTGATAGCAGGAAAGAGGAGTTTCAACTCCTCAAGCCACCATGATCGTGCGAATGAAAGGTAAGTCTAGCTTAGGACTTTGAACAAGCGCTTCTCGGGAGGCAACCCGAGCTCTAACCATGCTAATTAGTTTGTTTTTACTTTTATTTATGCTTTAAAGTACAGGTTTCACCTCCACACGGCATTGCACACGGGCGTGGCCGTGGCCGTGTGGACACCACGGATTTGCTCACCGACATGGCGAAGGCTGTGCGGACCAAGGACAAAAAATTCTAAAAACACGGACTACGACAAAACACCACGGCCGTGTGATTCGACCGTTGCTGAAACTGAGTAAACGACACGGGCGTGTCCTATAACCGTGGCCAAACCTGTTGAATTAACACGAGCGCGGGGAAGAATGAAATGAGCATGGGAGAAGCGAACGAAGCTCGGCACGACCGTGCGACACGACCGTGTAGGATAACACGCCCAAGACACACGAACGTGGGTCGCCAAACTAGGCATACCAAAACCCTAATTTTTGATGCACACGGGTTCAAAACGACTCATACGGGCGTGTGACACGCCCGTGTACCCCTGTTTCTATATAAACCCCTCACTATTCATCTTCTCCACCAAACACTTTTCTCTCAACCCTAAACACCATAGTTCTTTTTCACCATCCTCACCACCATCCCCAAGTCGAAGAAGCGAAAGGACCCTAGCACAGTCTCCTCGTGCGATACCGATATACATAAGTTCATGCCAGTCGCATCACCTACTCGACAAGCCAAGGACATTTGAGTCCATTTATTTTACCTATGTCTTTTCTCTTCTCCTTTATTTTCCTTCCCTTTATCTTTCTTGTCTTTAATTTTTATTATTACATTTTGGTTTCTTTGATTTAGGTCCTAAAGGGTGCTTGGGAATCACCCCACCACGACCATAGACACCACCGCCATAGGAATGTCTTCCTCCAACTCGGCCCGAATTTCCCTGATTTTTTTCTCTAACTTCATCCAAAATTCAGGAAGTTTCACCTCTCTCCCTCTCTTGTGCTTTTCTTATTATAATTGTTATATTTGTACATTGAGGACAATGTACATCTTAAGTGTGAGGGGTGAATTTTATCATGAAAAGTTCCTAACTTTTTGCATTATTCTCAAATCTCTGAATGATGTCTTGTCTTAAGTAATTTTCTCATATTACTGTTAGAATGAAATTTCCTTTGATTTATGATTTTTGTTGATATGTTTTGGATTAAGGCATAGGTAATTGTGCAGTGATGATTTAAACTTTAGAAGAATAGAGAATCAAGCATGATGAGTCTATTTTCAGAATAAAAAAATTGATAGGTTGTCTACCTGAATCTAATTATTACCTTGAAATTTGAAATTTACAAGGTTGACATCAAAAACCATAATTTTTGTGAGATTTTGAGCCTTTTAGAGCATATATTTTTCTTGCTCACTTTATTATTGGTTATGAGTGTGTCAACATTGATTTGTTATTCTAGAACTTGCTTCGATTATACATGTCAAGACCACACTTTTGATTTGATATACTGAGATGATAGACGCACCTAGGATTTAATCCACTTACTTCCCAAAAATCCTACCCGTTTAATTAACCCCTAGTGAACCCCTTTTAACCTAATCAACCATTTCTTGACTCACCCACTAATATTAACCCAAAACCCACTTTGTATTTGTTATCACCAATTCTCTTGACTACCCTTATATCGAGATTTGATTTGATCAGTTGCTTAACTATTCTCTTTATTTCAGTTGTTAAATTCTATCTTATTATTATTGTATGTGATTTGTTCTTAAAAAATAAAACGAAGTATATTCATTATTAGTTCTATGATAGTTGAGCTGATACGTTTAAATTCCACATTTTGAGAAGAAGCTCGTGTTATTAGTGATGAATTCTTAATTGATGTAATTATTTAAGTTTTAGTTATTTTTCTAGTTAGGTAATTTGTCAAGTCAATCTCGATTCTAACCCTTTAATTCAGCCTTTATCCACACCTTTAACCCAAGCCCCGTTACAACCCTTTAAAAGACCTTTTGATTTGTGTATCATCTCATTTTACAGTGGCGGAGATTTGATTTTCATGCAAGCCTATGGGATTAACTTTTCATGTTTGACTCTTAAGTGCTTATTTTTGAACCTTAAACACCTTGAGTGATTTGAGTGAACCCTTAGTGAGGATGTCAATTCTTGTTAATTTTGAATTAAAGGTAATTATTTAGGTAAGGGGAAAACACCTATTTTTCGTACTATAAAAACTATGACTTTGATTGTTTGAATCTTTAGGAACCTTCTGGTTAAATTATCAATGTATGAATTACCTATGAATTATGATGAAGCATTATTGATAAAGGATATGAATTGAGGAAATTCGATTTTAATTGTGAGTTGAGAATTTTGCTTGAGGACAAACAAATGCTTAAGTGTGGGGGTATTTGATATGCCGTAATATATACATATTTTAACCCCAAATTTAGCATACTTTTGGATGAATTAATCCCTTGAATTGTGGAATTTGATGCTCCTAATCCTTTAATTTCATGTTTTATACTTAGAAGAGTATATGAGGATGAAAAGAACGAGAAACGGGCCAAAAACGGAGAAAATGGGCCAAAATAAGAAATCGACACGGCCTGGGGTTCACCACATTGCCGTGCCCCTTTAACAGGCTCGAACACGGCCTGGGTTCGATTCACACGGGCGTGCTCCACGGGCATGTCTCTGCCGTGACCCGTTGTAATTTTACTCGGAAAAGGATACTTAGGGGCGAAGAAAGACATTCCGAAGTCTATATAAACACCCTAAGTGTGACCTAAAAAGGGGGTTCGACAGGGGCGAAGCCAGAGAGGGCTGAACACAGGGAATTACTCGAAGACAGCCAGTTGATCCATCTCAGAAGCCGAAATCACACTCAAGACGGAAGATCTTCCCTTCAAATTCCTTCAGGGGGTTTTAGGGTTTTTCTTATGTTTTGTTATTTACTTTCTTCTGAGATGTATTCTTTATTAAACATGAACTAAACCCCTCAAATACCTAAGGGGGATGAAACCTAAGACGGATCTTGTTATTGTTTTCTGAACTGTATGATAAATACTTGATTTGTTCTTAATTATGTGTTCTTAATTCTTGTTTTAATATTTTAGGATATTGATTCAAGTATTAATGTGCTTAGGCAGTGGAGCAAAAGTCCCTGTTTAAGAGTAGATCTTGCATAGTTAAGCGGAGTTGATCGCACTCCTAGAGATAGGACGACGAAAATTTGCCAAATTAGGGTCAAACCTAATATAGGAGTCCATAGATCGAGTTAATGCAACACTAGGGGTTTTAATTAGAAAGAGATTTCAATTAATCAACCTAGGGTTAGACGTTAGTAGCCTCGAAAGAGGTATTAATATAAATTAGGGAATCCTATGGACCAAGTCAAGTGAATAAATCGTCTGGTTCAGAGTTAAATAACAAGTGAAGTCTAGGTGGATTCTTCCTCGGGTATTATCTTAATCAACTGGTTTTCCCAAAAGTATTTTCCCAATTCACTCTCTGTGTCTTAGCATCCTTAGTTTAGTAATTAGTTAATTAAACATCGATTCTCTTAATACTTAGGCTAGATAATAAAAAGATAGTAATTACTAGTACTCTTGGTCCTTGAGGATACGATATTTCTGGTCTTGCCATAGCTATACTACCGAACGATAGGTGCGCTTGCCTTATTCGTTGTCATAGTTAGTTTGGACACGATCATGAATTGATCGGTAATACCTCGTAACCCTATTCCAGCGTTGAATACGGGTGAGGGGTGTTACAGTTTCCATCACTTGACCACTACCACTATCAATTTACACTTTCTTAGTATCTCGGCTAGTATTCCTAAGAGTCGGGGGTTCCACCACTTGACCACTATCACCCAAAGAGAACATTTTCAACAAATAAAGAAAACCTAATATTCCCTTACATTTTGCAATCAATCAAATGCATGACTCATGAGATAGAAAAATAAAATTAAAACATTCCAAAATTTAATACAAAATATACATTAACATAATTTACTTTTTTTTTAACATAATCTTTTTATTTGAATATATGTAACTTTTTTATTTGAACATATATATAATCTTTTATTTTTTATTTTCTAATATTAGATAGCTTTATGCATATTTTAACTATTCTAATTAGAATAATTTTTTTATTGTGAAAGTTAAAACTTTAATTGTTACTAATTATGATAATATTTAAAAATTAATATTTTTATTTTATTATAAGAGAATTTATACAAGTTTAAAGTTCTCTGAGTTAGAGACCAAGCTTGATCACTAAAAAAATTGCTTTTTGAATTTCCCATTTCAAAAGATATATTTTTTATATTATTCATGTATGTTTTACGGTTTATGTTAAGGATTTATGACTTCCTCTCCCAATAATATATTCTCTAAGGTGTGCAGTGTGTTTTGTCACTGCACTCAAAACTTAATGATTATTTCAAATATATATTACATATTTGGTATTGTTCATGCCATTTAACGGTCTCGGGATTCGTGATTGCCCCTCCCAACAATCTATTCTCCAAGATTTGAGCATGTGTTTGATAACTCTAAAAAGTATAGAGTTATCTTAAGCTTTTATAACTACAATTCATGTTAATTCCAGGTGATTTATTATTAATTTCCAATTTTTATTAAAAATATTAATTTATTTTTTTATTTAGACTCTTGGAAGTTAAATTATATTATTATGTTAAATTTCACAAAATAAATATTTATTAAATATTTAGTGAGCTCAGTGATCGAAATTATGCAAGTTAAGGATGACTTTAGAATCAATTGGGCCAAAAAGGTGATAAACATGACTGACCAAGGGGAGCTGAATGTTAATTAATCCATGCATGAAATGTGAGCATATTTCACGTCCAAAACAGTAAGGAAAAGTTTCCCAACAAGTCCAAATAATTTCAACTAGAATCTATAATTAAAAACCATCGGTGAAAAAAAGGCAGTCTTGGAGCTTGTCTGTTAAGACCTAGTGGTGTGGCGAGTTGAATTACAACACATAAGCTACTAGAAGAACATCAAGGAATGTCTAAAATGATGGATTTGGACTCTCAGAAACATGGAGATGCAATGCACAAATTATTATTGAAAACCGGAACACTAAATGCAAGAAGAAAGGACCAAAATATTCACTCGAGGGGAGGAGCTTCACACGCCAACGAAGGTCCAAATTTGTACCCAAATTAGCCCATTTTTCAGTAGCCCAAATTAGTTATTTAATACTAATTTTATTAATTGTAAACAACCCCTTAACTTCTCAAAAATCCCGTTCAAACCCTTCCACTATTTAAGTTTGCTATTTTTAGCAAAGCAAAACAAACAAACCTCTCTTCCACCTTTCAAGTGGCCGACCATATGAGGGAGTAAATGGGGGATTTTAAATGCAATATTTAGCAGCTTACAGCTACCCCTTTTTAGTATAAATAGGCCCTTTCACCCATTCATTTGGATCATCCAATTCACCATCATTCTCTCTCTCTCTCACGTTCTCTCATTCTCTCTTTAAGAGATTTTGTTTCCTTTCCTTTTTCAAGAGAAGTAAGCTTCGTGAGTGTAGGTAATAGAAGCAATAAGCTTACTTCAAGATAGGTTGTGGCATCCCAAGGAGGAGAAGGAGGAGAAGTTGTGCACACCACCGCAACATCCACCGTGAAACAACTTTGTTTCCTTTTACTTTTTAAAATTCTTGTTGTGTTCTTTTTTATTGAAAATATGATTACTTTGTGTTTTTTTGTTTTCTTATCAATTACCATGTTTTAATCTTATTATGCTGGATTTATTATGAAACTTTTGTTTGTGTTCAATGAAGTCCGAAAAAATCATGTTTGCTTATTAATTCTACGTGAGTTTAATAAGTAATTGAGTTAGTTAATTTATCTGGGAAGATGATTGCTAATTGAAAAAATACTTAACTTGTGTATGTTTAATTGATTAAAGGATTAATTGATTAAATTTAGCAATTATGCCGGGAGGTACCTATTACCTTACATAACCTCAGGAATGCATGATTAATTTGTTTCAGTATAAAATTAATTTTGTTACTTCACATAGTCTTTAGATGTAACACCCCTTACCCGTATTCAACGCCGGAACAGGGTACGAGACATTACTGGACTTACCACACAAATATTCACACAAATCCGAGTCATAAATTTGCTTCCAAATTAAAACCATTCATATTCATTCATAAAGTCCCTAATACGAGCCTACGAGGCCCAAAACATGCTTTAGAAGTGGTTCGGGACTACATCGAGAACTCAGGAATTTTTTTTTTTGCTAAAAGTAGAGCTCACACGCCCATGTGGCCCAAGGGACACGCCCGTGTGACCCTGGGACACGCCCGTGCTTCAGGCCGTGATTGATTTAGGGTGCTCTCTGACTTGTGAAACACGGCCGTGCCACACGCCCGTGTGCTAGACCGTGTGGTTAATTAATTTAATTTGAATTAAGTGCAGGTTTAACACGGCCAAGACATACGCTCGTGTCTCTGCCCGTGTGCTATATTCTGGACATTTTGTTTTTCAAAATTAAGGTGCAAAGGACACACGGCCAATACACACGCCCATGGGGAAGACCGTGTGTCACACACGGCCTAGACACACGCCCATGTGTCTACCCATGTGGATAGGAATAAGGCTATTTACCAAGCCATTTGCCACCCTTCCATGCACATACCTACACAACATCATATAACACCAATTCAAGCATATATAAGCAACCAAAACAATCACAACCAAAGTATTAACACCACATCCACATGCTAACATCTAACATGCTTGAACATCATTATTTACCAAACACAAACATACCACAAGCACATCCAATTTAACCAAGATAGGCCATCATTCAAGGCCTTGTACAAAATAAAACACTTATCAATTACAAACCAATATTTTTGGCCAAATCATAATGACACATATAACAAAATGACCAAGTCCCTATACACGCCATAACTCATAATATTGACATTTCAATGGTACCCAAAATAATGGTTGATAGTGTGAATGGATCTCCGACGATCTCCGATCCCGAGCTAGCTTGGTGACACTATAAGACAAGAGAAAGAAAGGGGAGTAAGCTATATAGCTTAGTAAGTTCATATGCAAATAATAAACAACATTAATTATATATTTTTCATATGAATAACATAACATATATCAACATAAATGTCATCAAAACTTCATGAGCATAATTTACTCAATCACAATCTTACCAATGGTTCATCATATACTGAATCCATTTCCTTTGAGTTTTTTCGTACATACCTGTACCAACTCGTAACATATTCACATACTTTCTCATCTTTGACATACCCGTTGAACCACTTGGAATACTATTGGATACACGGAAAAATTTGCACATAAGTGCCACATATGTAACCAATGCTACCACAAATCTCGTAACACATATAGGCTCGCTCCCGAGCTATCCATGGGCCTGCTCACACAAGCTATCAGTCAAGACGTAGCTACTCGGTGCTTCTCACACAAGCTATCAAGTATCCGCAACATATGCCGATATACTCAGCCACCGGTAGGACTAGACCAGCACCTGGGACACACAAATCACATAATCACATATTCACATAGGTTCCTAGTGACATGTCACTTGTATCCTAATCTATTCCTAAGGTTCAACCGGGATTTTCTCGCTTGTCGAAACTTCGTTAATTACATCCATAGAGTTAATCATACAATTCATGAAATATCAAAACATTATAAATACAATTGTAACATTGCATTATTAACATACGAACTTACCTCGGTACAAAAATAGTAGAAACAGACCTAATCGTCAAACACCTTGTTTTTCCCCCGATCTAGGTCCAAACCTCATTTTTCTTGATCTATAATAGTGAATTTAACTTATTTAATATCACATTATTCAATTCAGCCCAAAAATCACATTATGAAAAAATTACATTTTTGCCCCTAACTTTTTAACTTTTTACATTTTAGTCCCTAGGCTCGTAAAATGATTTTCTTCCAAATTCTTCTCATCCCAAGCCTAGCCAAATTTTATCTATGCTTAAAGCAGCCACCATTTTTCATTTATTCACATTTTTACACACATTTTACAACTTTTACAAATAGGTTCTTTTAAGGCACTTCCATCAAAAATCACTTGGTAAATGATGTTTATCTTACAACTAACATACATTTTCTACCATTAAACATCAAAATACACAAATATCTAACATGGGTAAAATTTTATACTTTTACATCTCTTCAAATTAGTCCTTGAAATAGCTAGATTAGGTTGAGAAAACTTCAAAAACATAAAAAACATGAAAAACGGGGCAAGAACAGACTTACAATCGAGCTTGGAAGCTTGGCCAAAACCCTAGATATGGAGACTCTTCAATTTCCGGCTATGAGGGATAAAATTAGAAAGATGAATATCTTTTATTTGTTTTATTTTGTCTTTATTTACCAAATGACCAAAATACCCTTAATGCATAACTTTAAAATTTCACCTAACAATGTCCATTTTTGTCCATCTTAAGGTATAATGGTCTAATTACCATCTAAGGACCTCTAATTTAAGATCTCATAGCAATTGGACACCTTTAACATATAGAACTCAAATTTTGTACTTTTTGCAATTTAGTTCTTTTAACTAAATTGAGTGCCCAAACATCAAAATTTTCGAACGAAATTTTCACGAAACCATTCCATAAAATTGTGGACCATAAAAATAAATTCTACTAAGTCAGATTTGTGGTCCCGAAACCACTATTCCGACTAGACTCAAAATTAGGCTGTTACAACTCTCCCCCCTTAAGGATTTTCGTCCCCGAAAATCTTACCGGAAAAGAGGTTTGGGTATTGTTTTCTCATAGCTTCCTTAGGTTCCCATGTAGCCTCTTTGACTCCATGTTGTTGCCATAAATCCTTCGCTAGGGATATGCTTTTATTTCTCAACTGTTTAACTTCCCGAGCCAAAATCTTGATCGGTTATTCACTATAAGTCATATCGAGTCGAATCTCAACCTCTATCGGAGAAATCACATGCGATGGATCTGATCGATATTGTCGCAACATAGACACATGAAACACATTATGATTCTTTCTAACTTTGACGGCAAAGCTAGTCGATATGCCACTGGCCCTATTCTTTCAACAATCTCATACGGCCCAATGAAACGCGGACTCAACTTGCGTTTGCGACCAAATCTCAGAATTTTCTTCCACGGAGATACTTTCAAAAGTAATTTATCACCAACTTGAAACTCAATCTCTTTTCTTTTCAAATCCGCGCATGATTTCTGTCTATCCGAAGCTGCTTTCAAATAATCACGAATTACTTTCACTTTTTCTTCGGTTTCTCTAACCAAATCAACCCTGTGAATCTGTCTCTCATTGAGCTCGGTCTAGTACAACGGAGTTCGAAACTTGCGGCCATACAATGCCTCATAAAGTGCCATCTTTATACTCGATTGAAAACTGTTATTATAAGCAAATTCGACTAAGGGTAGATATTTCTCCTAACTACCTTCGAATTCTAAAACACAACATCGGAGCATATCTTTGAGAATCTGTATTACTCTTTTGGATTGACCGTCGATTTGCGGATGAAAAGCGGTACTAAAGTTCAACTTCGTACCCAAAGCTTCTTGCAACTTTTTTCCAAAATCTCTACGTAAACCTCGGATCTCTATCTAAAATAATAGAAATAGGCACTCCGTGTAATCTAACAATCTCAGCAATGTACAATTCAGCTAGCTTATCAAGTGAATAGTCGGTAGTAACCGGCTAAACCCAAAAAGCTTCTAACCTCTGATACATTTCTCGGTGGCTTCTATTAAACAATTGCCGAAATCTTACTCGGATCAACCTGAATACCATCTCCTGAAACAATATGTCCCAAAACTCTGACTTCTCGAAGCCAAAACTCACTTTTACTGAATTTAGCAAATAATTTCTTACCTCTCAAAGTCTACAATACAGTTCTTAAGTGCTCGGCATGCTCACTCTCATCTCGAGAATAAATCAGAATATCATCAATAAGAACGACCAGGAATTTGTCTAAATATGGTTAGAAAATTTGGTTCATCAAGTCCATAAAAACAGCAGAGCATTAGTTAGTCCAAAAGGCATGACAAGAAATTCATAATGCCCGTACCTTATTCTGAAAGTGGTTTTCGGTACATCCGACTCCTTAACTCTCAACTGGTAGTAGCCAGATCTCAAATCTATTTTCGAAAACACTGTTGCCCCTTTCAACTGATCAAATAAGTCATCAATTCTCGGCAAAGGATACTTGTTCTTTATCGTCACTTTGTTGAGCTGTCGATAATCAATAACAGTCTCATAGATTCGTCTTTCTTCTTTACAAATAATACTGGTGCACCCTAGGGAGAAAAACTCGGTCTTGCAAAACCCTTATCAGTCAACTCTTGCAACTGAGCTTTTAATTCTTTCAATTCGGTCGGATCCATTCTATACGGAGCAATCGATATCGGTGAAGTCCCTGGTACTAAATCAATACCAAACTCAACTTCTCTAATCGGTGGCAAACCAGGCAACTCTTCTGGAAAAACATCCGAATATTCACAACCTACTGTCACTGATTCAATTTTCAATTTAGACACTTTTTTATTCAACACATAAGCAAGATAAGCTTCACAACCCTTTCTCACATATCTTTGGGCAGACATCGAAGAAATCACAACAGGTAACTCACTCGACTCATCTGAATCAATTCGAAGAATCTCACAATTTTTACATTTCAATTCAATAATTTTCCGTCTACAATTCACTACGGCATCATGCAGTGTCAACCAATCCATACCCAAAATAACATCAAACTCATCAAATGGTAACAACATTAAGTTAGTTGGAAAACAGTGACCTCGAATCATCAAGGGACAATTCTTGCAAACTCTATCAACTAATACATATTTGCCTAAGGGGTTTGACACTTTAATCACAAACTCAGTAAACTCAACAGGGAAGCTCTTATTAGCTACCAATTTCATGTAAACATAAGAATGAGTCGATCCAGGATCAATCAATGCAATTACATTAGTATTATAGAGAGAAAAAGTACCAGTGATAACATCGGGAGATGTCTCTTCTTCGTTAGCACAGATAGCATAGGCTCTAGCTGGTGCTCTAGCCTCGGATCTTACAGTTGAATCTTTGGTTACACCTTTACTACTGGTCGTATTCCCAGTATTCCTCGGGGGTCTTCCTCTAGTGGCAGTGTCGCCCGATCTTGCATTCTGAATCTTGTCTTTCTCAGCCATCTTAGGGCAGTCTCGAATAAAGTGGTCTTGTGAGTCATACTTAAAGCAAGCCCGATCATTCATTCTACATTCACCGGGATGTCGTGCGCCTTGCGATGTTGACATTCGGGCCTACGGACCTAAGCGTTACCAACGCCGCGCTCGATGTAGTTTGTGCTTTAAAACCTGAGTATTGCTTCCCACGATCTCTGTTAGAATACCCAGCTGAAGCACTCGAACGAGCATACAAATCTCTCGATTTCTTAGACTGAGATTGAAATGGCTTACTCATCGGCCTTTTTCTTGCATCTCTAGCCTCAGGCTCGGCTTTTCTCTTCTCCTTGTTTAATTCTTCAGCTTTCCAAGCTCGGTCGAATAACACCCAAAATTCTTTCAGCTTAAGAACTCCAACTAACAATCGGATATCCTAATTCAACCTATCTTCAAACCTTTTGCACATGATAGCCTCGGTGGAAACACACTTCTGAGCGTACTTACTGAGCCTGACAAACTCTCGTTCATACTCAGTTACAGACATTCGGCCCTGTTTCAGCTCTAAAAACTCCATACGCTTCTGATCAATGAACCATTCGCTGATATATTTCTTCCTAAATTCATCTTGGAAGAATTCCCAGTTAACCTTCTCTCTCGGTACTACTGACACAAGAGTTTTCCACCACCGGTATGCTGAGTCTCTCAGAAGTGATACAACACACTTCAGACATTCATCCGGTGTGCAAGACAGTTCATCAAATACCCTGATGGAGTTTTCGAGCCAAAACTTGGCTTTCTCGGGATCATCATCAACATTAGCTCTGAAATCTTCAGCCCTATGCTTTCAGATTTTATTAACCAAAGGCTTACTCAATCTCATAAATTCCATACCTTGATGGTCATTCTTTGATAATTTTTATACTTTTAAGGCCCTTGTAGCTTGATCTAGCTAATGAGAGGACTATTTTGCAAAATGGTTGAAAATCTAGGGTTTTTCCATGAGAGAATTAGTGTTGATTTCTAAAATTTTATGGAAGAAAATGAGTTTTGGTTGTTAAATAAACAACTTTTATGAAAGGTGTTTCCATGAAAACACCTAAAAAGGACCTTTTTGTAAAGGTTGTAAAATAGGTTGTAAATGTGTGAAATAATGAGTATTGGAGTTTCTATAAGAGTAATAAATGTTCAGCTAGGCTTGTTAAAGGAGGAAATTTGATTAGAATCGATTTACGACCCTAGGGGTAAAATCGTAATTTATGTAAAAGTCTAAGGGCAAAATGGTAATTTTTCCAAAGTATGATTTTTGAAATGTATTGATTAATGTGGTAATTAAATGAGTGAATTTGTTATTATAGATCAAGAAGAACGTGGAATTAACCTTGACCGAGGAAAAGGGAAGGTTTCGGACTAGATTGCAAATTGGCATATTTTGGTACCAATGTAAGTTTGTGTGAAATTAAAGCTACATAATGCTATTATATTCTTAATTGATTGATATCATGAGAAATGTATATTATTTCTATGAAATTGATTAATGATGCCTCGGTGAAAGTATAGTGAAATTATGTAAAGTTGAAGACCCGGTTGAACATTAAGAATAGCAAGGATATCGATTTCACAACATGAGATAAAGAAGGTCCCGTATAAGACCATGTCTGGGACATGGCCTCGGCACCAAAGGGAGATCTTGTGTAAGACCATGTCTGGGACATGGCATCGACATCGATATACGATCTCGTATAAGACCATATCTGGGATATGGCATCGGCATCGAGATGTGATCCCATGTAAGACCATATCTAGGATATGGAATTGGCATCGTGTTACATGTATGAAGAGATTGAGTATCCTTCGATATTCCAAGTAGTTCAACGGGTAAAGAACTAAATTTATGTTTCAGATAGCAAAGAGCTAAGTCTATGTTCAAGAGAATAAAAGTGCTAAACTTATGTGATGAAGTGATACAGGTACCCATGAGTAACTTACGAGTAATAAATGCAAAATGTGATATGTGAGTTGGTAAGAGTAAGCATGAGTAAGTTATGCTGAAGTGCTTGAGAACTTGTGTATTATTTAATGTGATGAATGGATGTTATCATGAACCTTTATGTTGCTATTTATTTTATGCAAACTTACTAAGCTTTCTGCTTACTCCCTCACTTTTCCCATTTCCTTGTAGTATCGCCAATCTAACTCTGGGATCGTAGGACGTCAGAGTTCGGATCACACTATCAACTTCTCTTTGGTATAGCAAAGTTTGATTTATTTTGAGTATGGCATGTATAGGAACTTGGTTATTTTTTTGATATGTCATATTGGTTAGCCAATGTGTGGCTATTAATGTCATTCAATACATTTTGTAAATGGCCATTGGAAATTGGCCAATACTTGATAAGTTTTATATATTCAATGATGATGAAGTTCATGAAGTGCATGCTTATGTGATTCGCTGAGTAATGAGTATACATATGATGAATGTAGTGTAAACCTATGTGTGGATGTCTTGATTTTGGGTATTAGAAGTATCTTATGGTCATGTTGTGTGTTAAAATGAAATGGTATAAGTGTGGTTGCTTTGCAGGGTGACAATTGGCTTGGTGGTTAGCCTTATAATTGTCCACACGGGCGTGTGTCTAGGCCGTGTATGACACATGGTCAGCCCCATGGGCGTGTTGATAAGCCGTGTGTCCCCCTGCATGCTAAGTTGGCAAGTCAATATACCTAGTAACCACACGGGCTGAGACACGACCGTGTGTCTCAACCGTGTGGAAGACATGACCATAGAGCATGGGCGTGTGCCCAGGCCGTGTGAAGTCTACACCTGAAATTAAGAATTTAATTCGACACATGGTCTAAGGACACAGGTGCGTGCCTTGGCCGTGTGACCTTTTTGAGATGATGACGTGAGAAACAGAATGTCAAGGTTTTTACACATGGGCTAAGACACGGGCATGTCTAGGCCGTGTGAGGGACATGGGCCATGGACACGGGCGTGTGTCTGGCCGTGTGAAAACCCCTGTACATTCTAAATGAAAAATAAAATCCACACGGACTAGGTACATGGGCGTGTGTGACCACACGGCCTACCCACACGGGCGTGTCCCTCACCACACGGGCGTATGGCTCTGCTTTAAGCAAAAATTTTCTAAGTGTTCAAAAGTTTTTGGTTCAGTCCCGAACCACTCCGTAAATATGTTTAAGGTCTCGTAGACCTATAAGAGGGACGTCATGATCTCGAATGAGAAGTTTTAAAATGAAATGAAATTTTATGTTGTCATGTTGTATATTTGAGTGAGGTAAGTATGGTAATGCCTCATACTTGGTTCCGGCGTTGGATACGGGTAAGGGTTGTTACATTTAGTGGTATTAGAGCAATGGTTTAGTCGATTCTCGGACTAACGTAGCGTATGCACGAGTCTAGCTATACATGCCATACATATGAGTATATATAAAATGATAGTGTGACGACTCCTGACGATTTAAATTATGTTTTCATATAGTAAATAGATCCCGACAGAACTGTGGCAGACGATGCAGAAAGTAAAGCGCCGGCTCCCACCAAAGGGACGGTGCGAACCGAAAATGAAAATTAAAATAGACCAACGACTGTAAGTCAGAGAGGAGGAGAAGAGGCTAGGGAAGCCTTTCTTCATATGATGAACGCATGGTATACGGAGTTCGTTCGTACGAACCCGAATGCTCAACCCCCTTCACCCCCACCTATTCCTTAGCCTACCCCTGTAGCTCCCAAGTTGTAGAGGTAGTAAGGAGGGAAAAGCCCCCTGTTGATAGAATCCGGAAACAAGGAACTGAGGAATTTCGAGCTAATAAAGATGATGATCCGGAAAAGGTAGAATTCTGGCTTGAAAATACCATCAGGGTATTTGATGAATTGTCCTGTACACCCAAGGAGTGTATGAAATGTGTGGTATCTCTCCTGAGAGATTCGGCCTACCAGTGGTGGAATACCCTTGTGTCGGTTGTACCAAGGGAGAAAATTAATTGGGAGTTTTTCCAAGAAGAGTTTTGGAAGAAGTACATTAGCCAAAGATTTATTGATCAGAAGAGAAAAGAATTCCTTGAGCTAAAGCAAGGTAGGATGATGGTGATTGAATACGAACATGAGTTTGTAAGGCTTAGTAAGTATGCCCGGGAGTGCCTGTCCACCGAGGCCATCATGTGTAAAAGGTTTGAGGATGGATTAAATGAGGATATTCGATTGTATGTTGGTGTCCTAGAACTAAAAGAATTTGTTGTGTTAGTAGATAGAGCTTGTAAGGCCGAGGAGTTGACCAAACAGAAAAGAAAAGCTGAAATTGAGTCCCGCGACTCGAGGAAGAGACAATTGAGTAAGTCATTACAATCCTCATCCAAGAAGTCAAGAGATTCAACAACTCAATCAGCCACTTCAGCTGGGTTTTCAAATAGAAGTAAGGGTAAACAGTACTCGGGGTCTAAAGCTCAGACCACATCAGTTGCTAGTTTTGGGAACGCTCGACCAAGTAGACCGGAGTGTCCATAGTGTGGCAGACGTCACCCCGGTGAGTGCCGAGCAAATGAGAGAGCTTGTTTCAAGTGTGGATCCCCAGACCATTATATTAGAGATTGCCCCGAGATGGTTGAAAAAGAGAAATCTCAGATTGTAAGATCGGGAAGTACTGCTAGAGGGAGGCAACAGAGAAACCCGGGAAGTGGAACGAGTAGCAAGAATACCTCTAGAGAGCCGGCTGCAAGATCTGAGGGTAGAATGCCTGCGAGGACTTACACCATTCGAGCTCGCGAAGAGGCGTCATCCCCTGACGTGATTACGGGTACATTTTCTATCTATGATACCCATGTTGTTGCTTTAATTGATCCAGGATCTACCCACTCATATATTTCTATGAAATTAGTATCTAGCATGAATATGCCTGTAGAGTCTACAGAATTCGTGATAAAAGTGTCGAATCCCCTAGGCAAATGTGTGTTAGTTGATGAAGTATGCAAAGATTGCCTTTTGAGGATTAAAGATCATTACTTTTCGGCTAACCTCATGTTATTGTCGTTTGATGAATTTTATGTAATCCTTGGTATGGATTGGTTAACTACTCATGATATGATAGTAAATTGTGGAAGGAAATTTATTGAATTAAAATGTGAAAATGGAGATATTCTTCGTGTTGAATCAGATGAATAGGACAAGTTGCCTGTAGTGATTTCTCATATGTCTGCTCGGAAATATGTAAGAAAGGGGTACGAAGCTTATCTTGCCTTTTTGATGAATGCTAAAGAGATTGAGTTAAGAATTGAATCAGTGCTGATAGTATGTGAGTACCCAGATGTATTTCCAGAAGAATTGCCTGGGTTACCTCCGGTTATAGAGATTGAATTTGGCATTGAGTTAGCCCCTAGTACTGTGCCTATATCGATTGCTCCATTGAGAATGGCTCCAACTGAGTTGAAAGAATTGAAGGCACAGTTACAAGAGTTGACGGACAAAGGCCTCGCAAGACCGAGTTATTCTCCGTGGGGTGCTCCCATATTATTTGTGAAAAAGAAAGATGGTTCCATAAGGTTATGTATAGATTACCGGTAGCTTAATAAGGTAACCATAAAGAACAACTACCCATTGCCAAGGATCAATGATTTATTTGACAAATTGAAGGGAGCCACGGTGTTTTCCAAGATAGACTTGAGGTCTGGATATTATCAGTTGAGAGTCAAAGACTCAGATGTGCCGAAAACCACATTTCGGACAAGGTATGGTCACTATGAGTTTTTAGTCATGCCTTTTGGTTTAACAAATGCCCCTGCTGTGTTCATGGATTTGATGAACCGCATCTTTCGGCCATATTTGGATTATTTTTTTGTAGTCTTTATTGATAATTTACTAATTTACTCTCGTGATGAGAACGAGCATGCTGAGCATTTGAGAATGGTTATACAAATGTTACGAGATAAATAGTTATATGCCAAATTTAGTAAAAGTGAATTTTGGCTTAAGGAAGTCAGATTTTTGGGGCACATTATTTCGGGTGACGGTATTCGAGTTGACTCGAGAAAGATTTCAGCGATTGTTGAATGGAAACCTCCAAGGAACGTAACCGAGGTTAGGAGTTTTCTAGGCCTAGTTGGCTACTATAGACAATTTGTCAAGGGATTTTCTATAATAGCTACTCCAATGACGAGGCTACTACAAAAAGATGTGAAGTCTGAGTGGACAGAAAAGTGCCAACATAGTTTTGAGAAACTTAAGGCGTTGTTGACTGAGGCTCCAGTTTTAGTACAACCTGAGCCGGGAAAGGAATTTGTGGTCTACAGTGATGCATCCTTGAATGGATTGGGTTGTGTACTCATGCAAGAGGGCAAGGTGATAGCATATGCCTCTAGACAATTAAAGCCGCACGAGAAGAATTACCCGACCCATGATTTGGAATTAGCCGGAATTGTATTTGCACTAAAGATATGGAGACACCATTTGTATGGTGAGAAATTTCGGGTGTTCACTTATCATAAGAGCCTAAAGTACTTGATGACTCAAAAGGAGTTGAATCTAAGGCAACGAAGATGGTTAGAGTTGATAAAGGATTACGAGTTAGTAATTGACTACCATCTGGGAAAGGCGAACGTGGTCATCGATGCCTTGAGTAGAAAATCCTTGTTTGCATTGAGAGCCATGAATACGCGGAAGACTTTCTCAGACGATGGTTGTATCCTAGCTGAGTTGAGGGCTAGACCGATGTATCTCCAAGAGATTTGGGAAGCTCAGAAAGGTGACAGCGACTTGCAAGCTAAAAGAGTTCAGTGTGAGTCGGGTGTTGAGTCAGGCATTCAGATTAATTATTATGGATGTTTGATGTTCTGAGAAGGAGCCTGTGTTTCGAGAGATGATGAGCTTATTCGTAAAATTTTACATGAGGCACATAGCGGATGTTTATCTGTACATCCAAGCAGCACAAAAATGTATAACGACTTGAAGAAATGGTATTGATGGCCGAGTATGAAGAAAGATATTTCTGAGTTTGTATTGAGATGCCTAATTTGTTAGCAAGTGAAGGTTGAACACCAAGTACCTTTGGGTGTACTTCAGCCTATTATGGTTCCCGAGTGGAAATGGGACCGTATTACCATGGGCTTTGTGACGGGTTTGCCCTTGACACCAAAAAAAGAAGGATGTTATACGGGTAATGGTTGACAGACTCACGAAGTCAGCCCATTTTATACCGGTGCGCATTGATTATTCGCTTGACAAGTTGGTGAATTTGTATGTGTCAGAAATTGTAAGGCTTCACGGAGTACCGTTGTCGATTATTTTGGATAGAGATCCGAGATTTACGTCACGGTTTTTGAAAAAGTTACAAGAGGCCTTAGGCACAAAATTGAGCTTTAGTCCAGCTTTCCATCCGTAAACTGACGGGCAGTCGGAGAGAGTATTACAGATACTTGAAGACATGCTTCAATGTTGTGTTTTGGAATTCCAAGGTGGGAGAAATACTTCTCACAGGAATTAAGCCTCTGATATGACTTTAAGTAGAGTTTGAAAATGGTGCCTTATGAGGCATTGTATGGGCGTAAGTGCCGAACGCCTTTGTACTGGACCGAACTCAGAGAAAACCAGATTTACGGGGTCGATTTGGTCAGAGAAGTTGAAGAGAAAGTAAAGGTGATAAGCGATTGTTTAAAAGCTGCTTCCGATAAATAAAAGTCCTACGCGGATTTGAAACGAAAAGAGATTGAGTTTCAAGTTGGTGAGAAGGTATTTTTAAAAGTGTCACCATGGAAGAAAGTTCTCAGATTTGGCCGGAAAGGCAAATTGAGTCCGCGGTTTATTGGACCGTATGAGATTACCGAGAGGATAGGGTCGGTAGCTTATCGATTGGCTTTGCCATCTGAGTTGGAAAAGATCCATAATGTATTCCATGTATCTATGTTGCGTCGTTACCGATCCGACCCTTCGCATGTGATTGTACCAACAGAGGTAAAAATTCAACCGGACATGACTTATAGTGAAGAACCGGTTAAGATTTTGGCACGAGAAGTCAAGCAGTTAAGAAATAAAAGTATAGCCCTTGTGAAAGTATTATGGCAAAGACATGGGTTAGAAGAGGCTACATGGGAGCCCAAGGAAGTTAGGAGAAACCAATATCCCAACCTTTTTATCGGTAAGATTTTCGGGGACGAAAATCCCTAGGGGGAGAATTGTAACAGCCCGATTTAGGGGCTAGTCGGAATAGTGGTTTCGGAACCACTAATCCGAGGTCAGATAATTTTTTTTAATATTATTTTATGAGTTACAATATGATTATACGAGTGCATGAAAACTTTGGTGCATTAATTTTAGCGATTTCATGCTCAATTTTGAAAAAGGAATAAATCGCATTAAGTGCGAAAGTTTTATTTTACAAGCTAGAGGTGTTAAATAGCTAGAGAACCTTAATTGGAGGTCCTTAATGTGCAATTAGACCCTTAGAAATAGAGTGGCCGGCCATAGGGGATAATAAATGTCAAAATTGGTCAAAGTTGATGGATTAGGTGGATTAAATTGATGTAATATAATAAAATAAAGAGAAGAAAAGATATCATCTTTTCTCATCCTTCTCTCCACCGATTTTTCCCAAGAAAAACACCCATGAAAGCTTGAAAAATTTCAACCAAGCTTTTGTCCTTGCGAGTTAGTGTTTTGATTGTCATTCTTTGATAATTTTTGTACTTTTGAGACCCTTGTAGCTTGAGCTAGCTAATGAGGGGACTATTTTGCAAAATGGTTGAAAATCTAGGGTTTTGACATGAGAGCATTAGTGTTGATTTCTGAAATTTTATGGAAGAAAATGAGTTTTGGCTGTTAAATAAACAACTTTTATGAAAGGTGTTTCCATGAAAACACCTAAAAATGACCTTTTTGTAAATGTTGTAAAATAGCTTGTAAATGTATGAAATAATGAGTATTAGGAGTTGCTATAAGAGTAATAAATATTTAGCTAGGCTTGTTAAAGGAGGAAATTTGATTAGAATCGATTTTCGAGCCTAAGGGTAAAATCATAATTTATGTAAAAGTCTAAGGGCTAAATGGTAATTTTACCAAAGTATGATTTTTGAAATGTATTGATTAATGTGGTAATTAAATGAGTGAATTTGTTATTATAGATCAAGAAGAACGTGGAATTAACCTTGACCGAGGAAAAGGCAAGGTTTGGGACTAGATTGCAAATTGGCATATTTTGGTACCGATGTAAGTTTGTGTGAAATTAAAGCTACATAATGCTATTATATTCTTAATTGCTTGATATCATGAGAAATGTATATTATATCTATGAAATTGATTAATGATGCCTCGATGAAAGTATAATGAAATCATGTAAAGTTGAAGACCCGGGTGAACATTAGGAATAGCAAGGATACCGTTTTCACAACATGAGACAAATAAGGTCCCGTATAAGACCATATCTGGGACATGGCCTCGGCACCAAAGGGAGATCTCGTGTAAGACCATGTCTGGGACATGGCATCGACATCGATATACGATCTCGTATAAGACCATATTTGGGATATGGCATCGACATCGAGATATGAGATCCCGTGTAAGACCATATCTGGGATATGGCATCAGCATCGAGATGTGATCCTATGTAAGACCATATCTGGGATATGGCATTGGCATCGGGTTACATATATGATGAGATTGAGTATCCTTCGATATTCCAAGTAGTTCAACGGGTAAACAACTAAATTTATGTTGAAGATAGCAAAGAGCTAAGTCTATGTTCAAGAGAATAAAAGTGCTAAACTTATGTGATGCAGTGATACAGGTACCCATGAGTAACTTACGATTAATAAATGCAAAATGTGATATGTGAGTTGGTAAGAGTAAGCATGAGTAAGTTATGCTGATGTGCTTGAGAACTTGTGTATTATTTAATGTGATGAATGGATGTTATCATGAACCTTTATGTTGCTATTTATTTCATGCAAACTTACTAAGCTTTATGCTTACTCCCTCTCTTTTCCCTTTTCCTTGTAGTATCGCCAAGCTAACTCGGGGATCATAGGACATCGGAGTTCGGATCACATTATCAACTTCTCTTTGGTATAGCAAAGTTTGATTTATTTTGAGTATGGCATGTATAGGAACTTGGTTATTTTTGTGATATGTCATATTGGTTAGCCAATGTGTGGCTATTAATGTCATTCAATACATTTTGTAAATGGACATTGGAAATTGGCCAATACTTGATAAGTTTTATATACTCAATGATGATGAAGTTCATGAAGTGCATGCTTGTGTGATTCGATGAGTAATGAGTATACATATGATGAATGTAGTGTAGACCTATGTGTGGATGTCTTGATTTTGGGTATTAGAAGTGCCTTATGGTCATGTTGTGTGTTAAAATGAAATGGTATAAGTGTGGTTGCTTTGCAGGGTGACAATTGGCTTGTTGGTTAGCCTTATAATTGTCCACACGGGTAGACACACGGGCTTGTGTCTAGGCCGTGTGTGACACATGGTCAGCCCTATGGGCGTGTTGATAAGTTGTGTGTCCCCCTGCATGCTAAGTTGGCAAGTCAATATACCTAGTACTAACCACACGAGCTGAGACACGGCCGTGTGTCTCATCCGTGTGGAAGACACGGCCATAGAGCTTGGGCGTCTGCCCAGGCCATGTGAAGTCTGCACCTGAAATTAGGAATTTAATTCGACACGCGGTCTAAGGACACGGGCGTGTGCCTTGGCCGTGTGACCTTATTGAGATGATGACGTCAGAAACAGAATGTCAAAGTTTTTACACACGGGCTAAAACATGGGCGTGTCTAGGCCGTGTGAGGGACACGGGCCATGGACACGGGCGTGTGTCCGGCCGTGTGAAAACCACTGTAGGTTCGAAATGAAAAATAATATCCACACGAACTAGGGACATGGGCGTGTGTGACCACACGGCTTGCCCACACGGGCGTGTCTCTCACCACACGGGCGTGTGGCTCTGCTTTAAGCAAAAATTTTCTAAGTGTTCAAAAGTTCCCGGTTCAGTCCCGAACCACTCTGTAAGTATGTTTAAGGTCTCGTAGACCTATAAGAGGGATGTCATGATCTCGAATGAGAAGTTTTAAATCAAAATGAAATTTTATGTTGTCATGTTGTATATTTGAGTGAGTTAAGTATGGTAATGCCTTATACCCGGTTCCGGGTCGGATACGGGTAAGGGGTGTTACATTAAAACCATTTTAGAAGACTTTGTTTCTGGAAGTTTTAATCTAATGGTTTTTTTCATGTAACACTATCATCCATATTATGGGTAGACTGTTCATCAGACAACTAATGATCCAATAATAATCCACAACATTAAAAAGGTTCCCTTAAGGCTATCAAAGCCTAAAAAAAACATTTAAAATGTTTGCAATCCCTGAACATTTATTACATATAAATGGGTCAAATTATAACATTCCTAAATAATGTGACAAATAATATAAGCAATACACTACAAATAAACATTTTCTTATAAAACTCTTTCTCTTTCTTGAGTGATTTACATTTTTGCTTCAAGCTCTTAATCTTTGTGTTTAATTCAATTTTATCCACAACATCATGATTCACCTCTTTTGTTTGGTTGTCCTTGCCCATATTTTGCACACTTCCACTCTCAGACATCTCAACATTACTGCTTCTACTGTCACTCTCAAACATCTCTCCACTTCCACACTTCATTATTTGCTTCCTAAGTCTCGTATTCTCTTTCGCTATCATGTAATTCATGTATTACTTCATTCGCCCTGTTACACAGCTTATCATTATACCACTTAAAAAATCTGCATCCACCAACCTACATTTCACACAAAAAATTGACTTTTTATTATATAAACGCTACAATTCTCCAATTTAGATCCAGCCGTCACAATAATCAAAAAAAAATTACCCATATACAATTTTGTATATGTAGAAAAGCTCAATTACTCTTTTACATATATCATAATTCCATGAGAAATTCATCCATCTTTCTACATACAAAATTGTAAGATGACACAATTTCTACATCTCTGATTCAGATTTACCCAGCACTTCCAAAATACAAGAACAATCATTTTGTTAAAAATGGAAAACCTAACACAATTCATGGAGGCCAATGTTTGAGCTTACATCTTCAGCACCTATCCCAAAATGACCAAATGCAGTTCCAATGTCATACTTATCAACTCCGTAATCTAAGTAACGCCATTCAAGAAAAATGAAATATCCAAAATTGAGTTCATATATAGTGACTACTCTAATATTCACACATGAGAAAGAAATGTTTCATCAATATCCAATTAAAAAATAAAAAAATCCCCAATTTCTTATGAACCCTAAAATAAATCAGCTAAATATGCTTACCCGAATACATTTCACGCATGGGAAAGAAATGTTTCATCAATATCCAATTAAAAAAATAAAAAAAAATCACAATATCTTATAAACCCTAAAACAAATCGGCTAAATATACAGTGACTACCTCAATCCTAATTCTAATGCTATGATGAATTGTAGCTCCAATTTAGTCCAGCTGACACAATAATCAAAAAAATAAAAAAAAATCCCCAATTTCTTATGAACCCTAAAACAAATTAGCTAAATATATATTTATCCAAAAATCTGAGCAACCATAATACCTTATGCCTGGGTTTAAATCGTTCCATGATGTCTCTCTCGGAGCTAACTTGTTACAAAAATATCTTATTTTCTCTTCATCATAAACGAACTCCTCTCGTGACATTATTTTTCTTATATGCCACGTCAGCATCTACATACGTGTGGCGCCTAGGTGGGAAAAAAATTCCACGTCAGAGCCGTTAGTCCCTTAACGGCCACGTCAGCAAGACCGTTAAAAAATGACCAATTTAACCAAAAAAAACAAAGGTTATGTATGAAAGTGCTCCAAAAAAAAAACCTTAAGGGCCAAAGTGATCCAACACCCAAATGTTAGGGGCTAATTTTGTCATTATGCCTAAAATTATTGATGATTGTTTTAAAAGAAAATTTTTGAATTGAAATATTCTATGTTTGTTCTGTTATTTGTTGTAACTTCCCGTAACCCTATTTCGGTAACAGAGACAGGTGAGGGGTGTTACAATTTTACTAGTTTTGTCACCCCCCATGTTTGTGATAAAGGGTTTGGGGCCTCTCCTGTATCAAGTCCAATTATATATGCTTCCTTGACTTTTAACCCAGCACTATATAATTTAATCGATCCCAATAATTTTTTTTTATTTTCCAAAATAAATATTATTTATTAAATTAATCTTTTTATTTAAATCATTTTCTCAATCTAATTTAAATTTCGTTAAAATCATGACAACTCTATCGTAAAAGAATATATGAGAATATATATTTAACTTCTACATTCAATGTATTCATAATGACCAATTAATTTAATTCTATTTTCAAACTTAAATTATTTAATTAATTAAATTAATAATAATTCAAAAAATTATAAATTAATTCTCAGGTAATTTTAATGCAGAGCCAGCAAAGCAGTCATGTGGTGAGGATGTTGAGTAAACAAAACAAGCAGACCATAAAGCAACAACCACTATAGCGGAGGCAGAAGTGCCCACTTCTACTAGCCCTTCAAGCAATGATGAAAGATTCAATAAAAGGATGATTGATCACCTAACACCCTATATTGAATCTCATAATAGAGTGATAGCCAAGATGATGGCTGAAATAAGGATCATTCAGTAGATTAGGAACATAGAGGTTTCACTGAGGAAGGATCTGCAAAGCAAGTGATCCTTGCACAGTTATTCACTCAATCCGGTGATTTTGTACTCCTCTGACTTACTCCTACCTAGTTGTATTATTTTAATCATCATATTCTACAACATTCGTTTTGCCTTGATCCAGTCAAGAGAGTGAGGATCTTTAGCATTCTAATTGGCAAATTTGTTGAACAAAAATGGGGAGTAGAGTATAGATAATGGGGGAGTAGAAGAAATATGGAAGTTGTTGGGTTTTGAGTGATTGTTGTTGTCATGCTATATGGGAAGTATAAGTCCTCTTGCTAATTGATGTAACTGTTTACGTTTCCTGAAGATGTTGTTGATTTTGAGATGACGATACTGATAATGTTGTGGCAATACTGAATTGTTTTGGAACTATGATATTATGTTATGGTGTTATTTAATTTAATGCACTTCACCATGTTTGTTGCTTACTTAGTTATAATTTAGCATTTTAATTGTTGGTGCGAATTCCAGACATAACTTTGATAATTAAAATTACTATATTATGTATTAAATTGAGTTAAGTACAGTGAGGTTTTTGTTGAAGAGGACCTATTGGTAACAAGTATGCTTAGCTTCTTATATTGTTTGATTTTGTTCATCAAATTGCTAAATGGAGAGATTGTTGAGGCAAAATGAGAGTGCCAATTGTAGACTACTATTGAGGTGGTTAAAAACTTGCCTTTTTTGGTTTGGAAATTTAATAAAGAAAATCTTTGGACCTAGTTATGTGTTGTTTTACTAAAGATACTTTGGTCCATATATGGAAACCAATCCTTGGTAATATGAAGATTGGACTAGATTCAAGTGAATCAAATCAACCCTTGAAACATGGAGAATCAATGATTACTATGTAGTTGTTTTGGAAATCATATCTTCGATTGCTTGTACTTTGATTATTGTGATTGTAATAGTTATTTTCAAGGAGTTACTTTATATTCACTTAGATTTTATGTTAGAAAGCTGAATTGAATGTATGTTGTAAGACTTGTCTAGGTTATGTAATGACAGCTTATTGAGTGCATTCTAATTTATTCAATGAGGAATTGCTTTGTGAAATAGTGCAAACTATTATTGTAAATATTGTTGAGTGTTTACTGTCCAAGTTCTTAGGGGAAGGATTTGGAGGTGAGTGTTCTAGTTTTTAGGTGCAAAGGTGATATCTCTATACTTGGAAAGTGATAGAGTGTAAAACACTTGTTGTGTTGTTGACTAAGGATAGTGGAATTTCTCATTGAGCTAGACTCCACAGACGTAGGGAAATCAAACTGCTTAAACAAATCCTTGGTGTTATTTGTTATTTTGTTTGCACAATTTTGCAATGTCAAGCCGTAGTGGCCACTGCAGTCTAGCACTTCCATCACACTTGTTGTGTTGAACAAATAAGCAATTTAATGTAGCAACAAACAATTTGGTTCAAAAAATCAATTACGCATGGGGAAAGTTATGGAATGTCCGCAACGACCCAAAATTGATGCATTGTAACTACGTGTTGTAACAAACCTCGAAAGGTAAAGATCCAAAGGTTGGTATTTAATTACAATCCGTTAAAATATTTTTTAAAAAATTTGAATTTTATTCAAGCGATTTAGTTTCTAAAACTATGAAAAGTAATAATATTAACAATCATGAAAATTGAACTCAAATTGAGCTTAACCCAAATTTGATTAGGACAAAATATGGTTACGACAATGCTTGTACTTGTCGCATAGATAAATTGGATCACACATGTTAAAAAGAAATAAATAAATATTATAAATTTTGATGTCACCGTATGTTTTTTAACATGTAGTATGTATGAATATGTTTAAAATTCAAACAATGTGCTTTAAATATGCTTCACATTAGATTCAAGTGGACATGTAATGCCTAAGTTGATATGATAAATTAATATGTTTTAAAGTTTAAGAACCAATTTAAACTTTGGATCATAGTTTAGGATGTTTGGTACAATTAACTCATATATGCTTAACAAAAAAAAAAAAATAACTCATCTATTTTACTTAGGATAAATCTCAAAACTATATATAAACTTCGGTCTAATGTGCAATTCTATACATGAAATTTTGATTTGATCCAATTCTAAAAAATTATTAACATTATTATTGATATAACATCATTTTATGTTTATATATTTCATACACAAATAACTATATTTATCCAATATAAAAATAATTTGATGTAATTATTTATTTAAATGTGTATAATTGAATTATATTAATGTTTCATGTATATATTTGTACCACAATCAAATTTTCATGTGTATAATTACACCAAATCAAAATTCATATATTAACTTATATATTGAATTAATATTCATGTATAAATTTGAGAGTTGTCCCATGTTACTGTCATCAACTTTATGATTAAATTTGGTGTGACTAGACCAGGGGCGTAGTCAGGGGGCTGGTAGGGGCCTCGCCCCCCTAAAATGGAATTAACTTTATGATTAAATTTGGTGTGACTAGACCAGGGGCGTAGTCAGAGGGCTGGTATGGGGCCCGGCCCCCCTAAAATGGAATGTTTTTTATTTGGGTCTATTTAAAATTTATAAAATTTTAAATTAGTAAAGATAAAATTACACTTTGGTACCCTAAAATGATAATTTTTTTATTTAATCATCTAAAAATTATAAAGATATAAGCTATTAAAATAGTAACGCTATATTTTTACGATAGTAAAAATATATAATTTAATTTCGATTTTCTGAAAAAAATTAAATTCACCCCTAAACTGGAGAAGTTTTTTTTTCTTCCCCACAAACTAAACCTCAGAAGTTAAATTATCAAAAAGTCGAAATTTAATTATAGTATACACTTATGAAATAAAGATAAATATCTCATTTACATAGGAAAAAAATAACAATAAACTTAAAAGCTATTTATGTGCATTTATTTTTTTAGAATACAATTGTACTTAATAAATATAATTATTTAAAAAAGAAAAGTGATGGATTTAAGCAGGCAGAACAAAAATTATTGGTGGGCTCTAACAACTGGAGGAGGCGCCGTATTCGACTAACTAGTTGAGAGTAGAATATATAATATAATAAAAGCAAATTGGCCCTCCATCCAACGGACCCAAAATTACAAATATTTCAAACGTAATCCATTTCCTCAATAATTTGGCTTTATAACTCAAGTTGAACATTATTTTATAATTTTCCATTCCCCCAAAAGTTTGATCGAATTAGTGTTATACCCTATGTTTAGTTGGAGTATTATATTTTACGTATGTTTTAGTATATAAATTAACAATAAATTTAATTAATTGATAATATTTTATCATTTTCTTAACTTATTTTTAGTAAAATAAAAGGAATTTTTTTTCTTTATTTTAAAGAAGTCTTAATTTGTACGAGAATTTTAACGCATATTCCTATTTTCCAAGTTTAAATTTATACTAATTTTTATAATATATAAGTAATAAATAATTTTTTTCTTCATGGTATAAAAGTAATAATTAAATAAAACCCTTTTAACAATAAAAAAAGATTATATGAAACTGTAATTCCAGATCATCCCTATCCATTTCCAGTAAGAGAATGATAAATCAGATTTTTCTCCTCATATTCAGCATTTTTAGTTGGATTTGAATTTTTTTAAGAGAAAAAAGCTGAATATCAAGTTTAAAAATGTAATTTATTATTCTCCTATTAAAAAAAGATAAAAATAACGTGAAATCACAATTTCATATCATCCCTCCTCTTAACAATAATATTTGAAGTGAGTTGATGGGAAAATGTATGTTTGGTATTATGGTAACCACCTGTAATTACTGGATAGCTACCAATGAGCTATTTACTTCCGCCGGAAATGATTGTGTGAGGACCATATCTTACTTACTAATCAAACAAACACGTAGCCATTGTATTAAATTGGGTGTTGGAACTATTTCCACTTTCCAGTTTGCAATCAATTATAGGGCAAAGCTTTCCCATCTGAAACAGACCAACCATTAATGCTGAGGCCAGTCCATTTGTTTGAAACTAGACATATTTTTCCATTAAAAAAAAAGCAGAGCCAGGCAGATAGTTGCTGCCCATTGCCGGCACCAGTGTTTGAATTGAATACAGAGTTCTTTTCACATTGAAGTCTGTGGAGCTCCATCATGTCTAATGTACCAAACACCCTCTTTTATGATCTTTTATTTGTTTTCGGTGGTGCTATTATGTTGGCGTTGAAAGATAAAAAGAAAAAAAAGGTGAGAAGATGGTCCAAACTGTGATCATTTTTAATTTAGTTTTTAACTGTTTAAGCCTTTCAAACTGTCTCTTATTCAATGGGGGCTCCAGTTGTTTTCTTTTCCTTTTTCCAATCATAAATCCTTTTGAAATTTGGTTTTTACTTTCTTGCTTTCTGCAGGATCATTAATACGTTTGTCATAAGGAAAAATGAAAATGGACGGAAGAGAAGTAGACAAACATAGGGGAGTTATTTTATTGTATGAAGATGACTGAAGTAACGTTATATATATATCCTAATATACTAAAAAGGTCCACCCTAATTAAACAAACTCTTATATTATTTTTTAGTTAAATAAGTCACCAATCTATTATTTTTTACCCATAAATTTTTTATTTTAATATTAAAATCAATACATTTTAAAAATTTTAAGCTAATTTACATGTGCAAATTTGATGAGAATGATTTATTAAATAAAATAAAATAATATTTTAAAATTTATTGAAAGTGCTCATATATATAATATATTTAAATATTTTTTTGAAAATTTTAATTGTTATTTTAAATTTTATGTTGATGTTAAAGTGTATATAATTTCTATTACATCAACAAAAAGTTAAAATAAGAATTAGAATTCAAAATTTATTTACTTTAATATTAAAATGGGTTTTTATGCCAACATGGCCTTGACTTATCCTTGAATCTTTAAGACTTAGGTTTAAGTCTCATCATGCACATATGCGATGTATAAGTCTCCATCCCACCTTATGCATGTACCATGTGTAGATATTTTTTTATTATTTTTCGATTCTTTGTCCACTATGCTTTATACTGGGTTGATTCTACATGACGTTGAACCCTTATGATGTGCCATGCGTAGATTTTTTTTTTAAAGGGCATGTTTATGTAGTTTAAGGTTTTTTTTAGCATATTAGCCTCTCTGTTTTAACCTTACAACTAAGGTTGTTTGAACCGAACTGGACTGGGAACCAGCGGGGGTACCGGTTTAAAGAAGGGTATTGAATTGGTTGACTTGAGAACCGGTACATGTAACACACCTTACCCAACCTAATAATTGGATCCGAGTATGGTATGGCACAACTTAAAATCATACAAGTTTAATAAAAGCATTTGAAATTTATAAAAACTTAAGATATTTGTGTAATCCTCAATACGACAAGAACAAAACAATCAATTTAATTATACAACAAGATAGATATTTTAGATAGAACATTTGGCGGAAGCCTTATAAAAATCGATAGAGTTTACAAAAGTTTCAAGTGCATCATTAGCAGTTAACTATCATTCAAAACAGTTTGGCGTACATGCCTAAAATATTATCTCACAAACCATAGCTCATTGAATAAAAAACACACACATATGTATACTACTGGAGTTTACAAAAGATTTCATAAAACAAAATTTAACAAAAAATGCAAATCATTACAATAGGTAATACAAAATGTTTCTACACGCCACCCTGCCCACGATATGCATGATACAAAAATTAATAGAAGGCTCACAATTAATAGTGCTCTGGTTGTAACGCCCTGGCTTTTTGTCTTATTTCTGTTCTTGTAAGTTTTTTACACAAATGTGTATCTGCTTCAGTAGTTAAGTGTTCTGGGTGTGTGTGTGAGGTCCTAAGTTCAAGCCTTACCTTTAGTAAATTTTGGGTATTTTTGAATCTAAGTATTATCCTTGGTCAGCGGGCTTATAGTTAATTATCTGTAAACCCATATCAGAATGAGCTTGCTGGTTCAAATCGTAAGGGTGTTGGTGAGTTGGAGGTTTTGTGTTTGAATCCCTGTGTTAACGAGGGTGTTATATTTTTGCTCTGTTATCTGTTAGAGTTTCGGCGAAGTTGGGATTCTGAGGAAGTGGTTGTTAGTGGGGTAGTGGGGAGGAATTTGGGGAGATTTGTTGGAAGTTATTGGGATTTTATTTTATTTTATCTTTTTTTATTTTCAAATTTCCTCTCTCTTCCAGAATTATCCCAAGAAACTGACGTTATTCCTCTTCTTTCTACTCTCTACCACTTTTCTTTACCTTCTCCTTCTTGCAGCCGTTTTCTCTACTTCCAAATTACTGTCAGATTTCTGTATTCCATTGTTTCAGTGCGCTTTCTTCGTTTTTGGAGAAGATTAAGGGCTTGGAGATCTTCAATAAAGGCTTTAAGGGTGTGAAATTTATATTTCTCTTTCGAAAGTGCTGTGTGATTCAGAAGTGTTTTCACATCAAATCGATACCAGATGTGCACCCGAAACGCAGAAAACGAAGCTTTACAAAAGCTGAAAAATGAAACTGTTAACGCCACACGGGCGTGTGGTCGCCCGTGTGATAGGCTGTGTGCAAGAACATGGTCGTGTGATCGACGAAGGCATGGCCGTGTGGTTGCTTGAGTGTGGCCGTGTTGGCCACACGGGCTAGGCCAATTTGGGCGTGTAGGCACACACGGGCATGACACACGGGCGTGTGGATTCTTGGGCCAGGCCGTGTAGGCCACACGGGTAAGGCCATTCTGGGCGTGTGGGCTATATGGGCGTGCGGGCCCACACGGGCATATGGGCCCATAATTTTAAAATATTCTCTAGGGTCGCGCGGATCGTTCCGTTCGACTTTGGACCTGCCGTAGGGTCGGTAAGGGCTAATTAAACCCCTATCTGTATGCTATGAAATTCTGCTAGACTGATCTGATTAGGATACTAATGCATGCCTGATTATACTGTTATAAGTGTATCTGTTATTTGTATAAAGCATGTTGAGCATGTTTAGACTGATAATTCTGTATCTGATATTTGTATCTATTTTGGGGTGGGTTTTATATATATGTGGAGGAAGTGTTCTATATGGCGATCATCGCCTATATTCTGGCAGCTTGGCTACACTATATCTGATACGTGTCGTAACGGCACAATGTGGTGTGTAAAATGGGTGGGTGTTTTTAACCCCACATGGTGTGATGGGATGGTCGGAGTTGGTGTATAGAGGATGGGGGTAGGACTTTGCATATATGAATCTGTTATTTGATCTACACCTATGTTTCTGTAACTGTATCTGGGATGGGTATAAGCCCGATTCTGTATCTGATTTGTAATATCCTGGATTATGGCTTATTCATTAATACTAAAGTAGATGATGTAGCATGCTTATGAATATTCTGAATGTGTTCTATGAATTTTTGTGAACCTTAGTGTATAGTTAAATGCCTTAGAAATTATTGGATTTTTAAGTTTAAAAGGGAGCTAAGCTTGATAAGGCCTTAAGGAAATTTGTAAGGGAAATATGACACGAAAATGGGCTTGTCTAATCGGCTTGGAGGCGCCACTTAAAGCCCGGAAAAAGTGACGCCATATGCAAAGCAAGGAGGTCTTGAGTTCGAGCCACAAGGAAAGCAATAAGGGAATTTTTATTTTTGGCAATGGGAAGGTGATGGACGGCATGGGAAGACTAGATGGGTGAGGATTTGACTTGGATAATTCCTTATAAAAATTCGGCTAAATAGATAGATAAATGTAGATTTATTTTATTTATTTTGAATAAATAAAGATAAGAGATAAAGTAGGAGAAAAGGAAGGGATGTGATAGGGGAAGAAGAGTTGGCCGTGTAGGGGGATCTTGGGGTGATATTTTCGGCAAAAAGGGAGGAGAGTGAGATCATTTGCTTCTTTTCTTCTCATTTGTGCCTCTGCTAATTTCTTAGCAAACTTTCTCTTCTTCATTTATTTTGTCAAAGCCGAAAGTACACCTTGTGCTAGTCGAAATTTCATTTGCCAAATTGCTCAACTCTTTTCTCTTCTTCTTTCTCCAACTCAATCAAAAGCCAAATCTCCTTAGTATTCTTCAAAGCCGAATCCTCTGGGTGTTAGGCAAGGTGTCACGTCGATTTCTATAGAGAAGGTAAGACCAAATGTCATTTGATTTCCATTCTTTTCTTTTAGATTTGGTGAAATCTAGAACTAATCCCATCAATATTCTTGTTTGCTGAAATTTGGAAGGATCTTTCGGGATTTTCAGTGTAGTCGACTATAAGGAGGATTATTCGGGATTTCAATATCCAAGGTAAAGTTATGTGATATTCGGCCATAGGCCATTTTTATTTGAGTTAAAGTAGAATTAAATCTAACCTATGCCTATAGGTATTTCGACACCTTCATAACCAAGTAGCACTTTTCGGGATTTAAGATTCGCAAGGTAAGTACATATGTACATTCGGCCAAGGCCATAGTTAGGGATTCCGATCTGTTTCTTAAATGTTTAAAAGCCGAAACTAACTTATGAAGTGATTGAGTGTTAGCCGAATGGCTTTTTACTAACACATTTAGGGTTGGCCGAATATAAGAATTAAAGATCTAAAGCGCTAGATCAGGTTGTTCGGGATTTCTATAAACTCGCTAAGTATAACAGGTGTGTACCCCACTCTAAGCCTTAATAGATTTATGGCTATGTGTTAAAAAATGTGTAATAAGAATATGTAAAATGTGGCTAAGGTACCATGCAATGGTACAAAGTACTCAGGTACATTTTCCTACTCCTACTATGAGTATAATATGATCTGTTATGGCACACATGGGAAACTATAAGAATGTGAATAAAGAATATGGCATGATATTGCATGTTTTGTATGACATGGGCATATGGGTTATATGGAAAGGGGAAGTGATTGGTGGTTATATACCCCAATATATGAATGTGGTGGCTTCAGTCACAATATCTAAATGTGGTGACTTCGGTCACGTTATCTGAATGTGGTGTCTCATGACACAAAATAATTATCTGGTGGCTATGCCACGAATATTATAAGGGCGATGAGCACGTCGACTGCAGCGATTACCTTCGATGATGTGTAACGGATGGAGGGTTGACTTAGTAGTCCCCACGGTGTGCAGGTTGGTACGGGTGATGTGTAACGGATGGTAACTAGGTTTGGGTTCGGGTTTGTATCATTATATTTATTTAACTATATGTACATGTATGAATTTGTTTTGCCTAAAACTATTGGGATTTAGTGTTGGTTACACATTGAGTCTGTTTGACTCACCCCGTTGGGGAATATTTTTCAGGTGACGCTCAGTGATGGACCGGGTCGGGAGGAGCTTAGTGGTGGCCATGCTCAATTCGGGATCTTATGTTATTTTGGATTTGTTACACTTTAAGTTCTTTGGATTCTATTTCGGGTTTTAAAAATTTGATGTAATAAGGCCATAGTATGACCGTTTTATATTTGCTTTTATTCAAATTTACTATGTTACGAATTTTTATCAAATTGAAGACTAAATAAGTTGTTATTTAAAAATGAACTCTAAATGTTTTGGACACCCTAAAACGAATGGTTTCCAATATAAGATAAACTTGTTTTCAACTCGAGCCCAACTCAAAGTAACGAAATTTTTCTTAACAAACAATCGGAGTTTCAAATGTTTTTTTGAGGAACATACCAGATCCGGTCAGGACCCGTGGGCCGGGTTTGGGGGTGTTTCAGCTTGGTATCAGAGCCCGGTTCAAAACTCGGCTCTGGGGTTTTTGGGTTCAAAACATTTTCTAAGAATGGGCTTTTGAAACATATATATTTTTTTAAAGGATAACAAGTCTGTTAGCTCGGCATGGCACCTGCGTCTCCGGCCCAAGTCCGCCAGGTAAGTACCCTAAACCATTGTGTGATATACATGTGGGCTTTATGGGCTTTATGGGATGTAGACTAGTTTAAATAGACTCTGATGGACTATAGGCTTAGTTTAAACCACTTCTTAAATTTTCATAAGACTTAATTTCACTAAACAAACCCGTTAACGAGCCACAAGACTAGGGTGTGGTAACAGTCAATGCGCGCATGTCTAGGATTGGATCCTAAGAGCTTGGTATTTAAGCGGTCCTAGTGACTCACCTCCTCTTTGGCCGGAATCTTACAGTGCGTAGTGATTTGCTCACCTTAGTCGAGTTAGGGTGTGGCAATAGGCGCACGCATGCCTAGGAGTGGATTTAGGGAGAGCTTGGTATTTAAGCGATCCTGGCGACTCACCTCCTCTTCGCGGGAATCCTACCTGGTGCGTGGTGACTATTCACCCTAGTTATGAGGACTCGTTGATGGGCTAAACCCTATAATTAAAACCCGAAAGGGACCAGCCACCCTAGTTTGAAAAACAATTACCGAAATACCCTCGAATTTTAAAATTACCGAAATACCCTTATTTCATAAAATCACCGAAGAACCCTGAATTGGAAAATTTATGAAATTACCCCTGATTTACAAAATTTTCAAATCGACCCCGATTTATTACCAAAATACCCCTGTAGGTGAAATGACGAAAATACCCCTAGGATAAGAATAAGACGAAAATATTTGAATGATGAATGTGTGTTGAATGAATGTGCTTCTCTAAATTAGGATAGAAGACTTGAAACTTTGAAATGATCGAAAGAACTGCTATTAAACTTCTTTTCATAAAATTTCTTCGCGGATAATCAGTGGAACAAAAGACTAATGCATAAAATTCCTTAAAACAGATTAAAGCGCGATCGTAGAAATGAGTTCTAGGGGGCGCGGTCGTAATGTGCAAGGACGTGGTAGAGGCAGAATGACCGTATCGAAACCCGTTAGGTCTGGATAAGGGTCCAAAAATGAGGTACCACCACCCCCACCACCAGCTGTTGGTGTTGAGCAGCAAGACCAGACGGGGGATGATGTAGTATCGCAGGCAATGCTGCGAGTTCTTGAGATGGTGGCTGGAGCAGGTGGAGGTATGGGAGCTCGTAAATCATGCCGAAAGTGACTCCGAGCCAATAGGGCTGAGGTGTTTCGTGGTGTATCTGGTGTGGCACCCAGTACGGCTGAGTATTGGTTGGAGGCAACCGAACGAATTATGGACGAGCTCGATTTAATCTGGCGATGAGAAATCGAAAGGAATGGTGGCACTACTTCGCGACGGCCTATCAATGGTGGCTCACGATTCGGGATGGTGCCACAATGAGGATCTCACTTGGGAATATATTAAGGCGCGCGTGTATCGGAAGAAGTATGTTGGTACCGATTATATTGATGCGCAAAGAAAAGCATTTCTAGAAATCGGTTCAAGGAACAAATCCGTGGCGGAATACGAGGCTGAATTCTTAAGGCTGAGTCGTTATGCTCGAAGGATAGTGGCTACAGAGCATGAACGGTGTGTCCGGTTTGAGGACAGACTGAGAGATGACCTAAGATTGCTGATAGCCCCGCAGCAGGAGCGAGAATTTGCCGTATTAGTGGAGAAGGCCAAAGTGGCCGAAGGAGTTAAGGACTCTGTAAGGCAGAACTCTGATCGGAATAGGCAGAAAAGAGGATTTGGACCAGCAGGGTCATCTGAAAACGTGCAAAAGAGGCCTAGAGTTGATGGGCGCGAGGTCGCGAACCCAGTACAGAGGGCGCATCACCGCACATGTGCTGAGTGTGGGAAAAAGCACTTAGGAGAGTGTTGTAAGAAAACGGGAGGATGTTTTAAGTGTGGGTCTAAGGACCACATGATTAATGACTGTCCGATAAAGATAGACGGGGGCCGACCAAAAGGGCATAATGGTAATCAGCTGGTAGAGGTGGGCCAATTTCGGCGCCGGTCGTGGTCCGAATGGCAGAGGTAATGGTTTTAGAAGAGGACGTGGAACACCTGGCAGAGGTGTTGGTAATACAAAGACAAGACAGCCGGGTCTAGTGTATGCGATTCGTCGAAGGGAGGACGGAGACGCACCGGACGTCATAACCGGGACGTTCCTTATATCTGGCAAGCCTTATTTTGCTTTGATTGATGTGGGCTCGACCTATTCTTATGTTGCATGTAGTGTAGTTGAAACACTAGGCATAGACTCTGAACTATCTGATAGGGAGATGATTATAGTAAGCCCATTAGGCCAAACTGTAGTGGTGAATAAGATCTTTCGGAGCGTACCCTTAGAAATTCAGGGAGTGATACTTTCTGCCGACTTAATGGAACTTCCTTCGAGAATTCGATCTCATCCTTGGCATGGATCGGCTAGTAGAACACCCGGCTATATTGGATTGTGCAGCTAAACGAATGGAGTTAAAGACGCCAGAGGATAAGGCGATAATTATGATAGGAGAAAGAAAAAACTACTTGTCTAACGTAGTCTCTGCCTTAAAGGCTGATAAAATGGTTCGGAAAGGGTGCAAGGCATTTCTGACTTTAGTTAGGGCGTTGGATGCCAAAGAAGGGGGAGTTAGTGGAGTTAGGACAGTAAAGGAGTTTGTGGATGTCTTTCCGGAGGAGTTACCTAGAATACCCCCGGACAGGGAGGTGGAGTTTGGAATTAACTTGCTGCCTGAAACGGCACCAGTATCTATCGCTCCGTATAGAATGGCACCGAAGGAGTTGGTTGAGCTCAAGGGTCAAATCCAAGAGTTGCTTGATCGTGGGTTCATTCGACCCAGTGTACCTCCATGGGGAGCACCGGTCTTGTTTGTGAAGAAGAAAGATGGGACTATGCGTATGTGCATAGATTATCGTCAGTTGAATAAGCTTACCATCAAGAACAAGTACCCTTTGCCAAGGATAGACGACTTGTTCGATCAGCTTAAGGGGGCAGCGGTATTCTCAAAGATAGACCTAAGGTCTGAATATCATCAGCTTAAGGTGAAGGAAGCAAATATCCATAAGACGGCTTTTCGGACAAGATACGGACATTATGAGTTCGTAGTGATGCCATTTGGTTTGACGAACGCCCCAACCGCGTTCATGGATATGATGAACTGGGTTTTTCAACCCTACTTGGATCGGTTCGTCGTTGTGTTCATCGACGATATCCTAGTATACTCCAAGTCTGAGGAAGAACATGACGAGCATCTCCGGAAAGTGTTGCAAGTGTTAAGGGAGAAGAAGCTATATGTCAAATTCAGCAAGTACGAGTTTTGGCTTAAGAAGGTTGCATTCTTAGGGCATGTGGTGTCTGCAGTAGAAGGAATAAGGGTGGACCCTAAGAAGATTGAGGCGATATTAGACTGAAACCACCTAAGTCTGTGGCTGAGATTCGAAGTTTCTTGGGATTGGCGAGTTACTACTGAGAAGGTTTGTGGAAGGATTTTCTTCAATAGCCGCACCTTTGACAAAGTTGTTGAGAAAGGAAGTACCTTTCGTTTGGACAGATAAGCAACAGGAGAGCTTTGAGAAGCTTAAGAGAGTTTTGACTGAAACTTCGATTTTGATTCAGCCGGAGGCAGGGAAGGACTTTGTGGTGTACTGTGATGCATCTCACACAGGATTGGGATGCGTATTGATGCAAGATGGGAAAGTAGTTGCTTATGCGTCTAGATAATTAAGGCCACATGAGGTTAACTATCCGACGCACAACTTGGAATTGGCGGCGGTAGTCTTTGCTCTTAAGGTATGGAGGCATTATCTTTATGGAGAGAAGTCAGTGATCTACACGGACCACAAGAGTCTTAAGTATCTGTTGACTCAGAAGGAGCTGAACTTGAGATAGCGAAGGTGGGTGGAATTACTGAAGGATTATGATTGTTCCATAGAGTATCATCCGGGCAAGGCAAATGTAGTGGCAGATGCTTTAAGTCGGAAAGTGGTGTCGGATCTGAGGGCAATGTTTGCACATCTGAGCTTGTATGATGATGGAAGTCTGCTGGCAGAGTTGCAAGTTAAGCCGTCATGGCTGAATGAGGTAAAGGAAAGTCAGTTAGTGGATAAGGACTTAAGTGCTAAGTTGTAGCAAGTGCAGAGTGGAGAGTTGGAAGATTATGGTATTAATAACGAAGGAGTGTTGTGTTTTAAGGGTAAGGTCTCAGATGCCAAGGAACAAGGAGTTAAGGCGTAAGATTCTTCAGAAATCGCATGGTAGCCCCTATGCTATGCATCCTGGAGGTACTAAATTGTACAGGGATCTAAGGGAACAGTTTTGGTGGCCTAGTCTGAAAAAGGAAGTTATAGAATTTGTCGGCAAGTGCTTAACGTGTTAGCAAGTTAAGGCCGAACACCAAGTTCCGCCGAGATTGCTTCAACCGATAATGATTCCGCAGCGGGAAGTGGGAGAGAATTACCATGGACTTCGTTAGTGGGTTTCCCACTTACGCCTACTAAGAAGGACTCGGTATGGGTGATAGTGGACCGGTTGACCAAGTCCGCGAACTTCATTCCTGGTAAGAGTTAATTATTCTTTGCGTGGTTAGCAAAATTATATGTGGCGAAATTGTGAGGTTGCATGGAGTGCCACTATCAATTATTTCGTATAGGGATCCAAGGTTTACGTCTCGATTTTGGAAGGCTCTACATCAAAGCTTTGGGCACTAAATTGGATTTCACTACAACTTTTCATCCACAATCGGACGGTCGATGCGAACGAGTGATCCAAGTGTTGGAAGATATCTTTGAGAGGTCGTGTGTTAGACTTCGAGGAAGTCGGAAGAATATTTGCCGTTAGCGGAATTTGCATACAATAACAGTTATCAAGCCGGTATTCGGATGGCACCGTATGAAGCGTTGTATGGACGAAAGTGTCGCACTCCTACGTGTTGGACGAAGTTGGGGGAACGACAAGTTTTGGGTCCGGTGATTGTGCGCGAATCAAGAGAAAGTTGAGATAATTCGCGCGCACGGTTGAAGGAAGCATCTGACAGGCAGAAGTTGTACGCAGATCTTAAGAGGAAAGAACTAGAATTTAATGTGGGAGATCAAGTGTTTCTTAAGGCATCGCCTTGGAAGAAGGTCATGAGATTTGGTCGGAAAGGGAAGTTAAGTCCAAGTTTATAGGACCATATCAGGTATTGAAGCGAGTTGGACCAGTGGCATACCAGTTGGAGTTGCCTTCGGAATTGAAGCAGATACACGACGTATTCCATGTGTCCATGCTACGTCGTTATCGTTCAGATCCATCTCATGTAGTTCCGGTTGAAGAGGTGGAATTAAGGCCGGATTTGTCCTACGAGGAAGAGCCAATTTAGATCTTGGAACGAGATGTGAAAGTGTTGCGAAGGAAATCAGTTCCTTTGGTCAAAGTGTTATGGCGTAATCACGGATCGGAAGAAGCTTCGTGGGAGCCGGAAAGAAGCAATGCGACAAAGAATACCCTCACTTATTTTAGCCAGGTAATTTCGAGGTCGAAATTATTTTAAGGGGGGTAGAACTGTAATATCCTAGATTATGGCTTATGCATTAATACTAAAGTAGATGATGTAGCATGCTTATGAATATTCTGAATGTGTTCTATGAATTTTTGTGAACCTTAGTGTATAGTTAAATGCCTTAGAAATTATTGGATTTTTAAGTTTAAAAGGGAGCTAAGCTTGATAAGGCCTTAAGGAAATTTGTAAGGGAAATATGACACGAAAATGGGCTTGTCTAAGTGGCTTGGAGGCGCCACTTAAAGCCCGTGAAAGTGACGCCATATGCAAGTGCAAGGAGGTCTTGAGTTCGAGCCACAAGGAAAGCAATAAGGGAATTTTTATTTTTGGCAATGGGAAGGTGATGGACTGCATGGGAAGACTAGATGGATGAGGATTTGACTTGGATAATTCCTTATAAAAATTCGGCTAAATAGATAGATAAATGTAGATTTATTTTATTTATTTTGAATAAATAAAGATAAGAGATAAAGTAGGAGAAAAGGAAGGGATGTGATAGGGAAGAAGAGTTGGCCGTGTAGGGATCTTGGGGTGATATTTTCTGGCAAAAGGGAGAGAGTGAGATCATTTGCTTCTTTTCTTCTCATTTGTGCCTCTGCTTAAATTTCTTAGCAAACTTTCTCTTCTTCATTTATTTTGTCAAAGCCGAAAGTACACCTTGTGCTAGCCGAAATTTCTTTATCCAAATTGCTCAACTCTTTTCTCTTCTTCTTTCTCCAACTCAATCAAAAGCCAAATCTCCTTAGTATTCTTCAAAGCCGAATCCCTCTGGGGTGTTAGGCAAGGTGCTGTCGATTTCTATAGAGAAGGTAAGACCAAATTTCATTTGATTTCCATTCTTTTCTTTTAGATTTGGTGAAATCTAGAACTAATCCCATCAATATTCTTGTTTGCCGAAATTTGGAAGGATCTTTCGGGATTTTCAGTGTAGTCGACTATAAGGAGGATTATTCGGGATTTCAATATCCAAGGTAAAGTTATGTGATATTCGGCCATAGGCCATTTTTATTTGAGTTAAAGTAGAATTAAATATAACCTATGCCTATAGGTATTTCGACACCTTCATAACCAAGTAGCACTTTTCGGGATTTAAGATTCGCAAGGTAAGTACATATGTACATTCGGCCAAGGCCATAGTTAGGGATTCCGATCTGCTTTTTTAAATATTTAAAAGCCAAACTAACTTATGAAGTGATTGAGTGTTAGCCGAATGGCTTTTACTAACACATTTAGGGTTGGCGAATATAGGAATTAAAGATCTAAAGCGCTAGATCGGGTTGTTCGGGATTTCTATAAACTCGCTAAGTATAACAGGTGTGTACCCCACTCTAAGCCTTAATAGATTTATGGCTATGTGTTAATAAATGTGTAATAAGAATATGTAAATGTGGCTAAGGTACCATGCAATGGTACAAAGTACTCAGTACGCGTTTCCTACTCCTACTATGAGTATAATATGATCCATTATGGCACACATGGGAAACTATAAGAATGTGAATAAAGAATATGGCATGATATTGCATGTTTTGTATGACATGGGCATATGGGTTATATGGAAAGGGGAAGTGATTGGTGGTTATATACCCCAATATATAAATGTGGTTGCTTCCGGTCACAATATCCGAATGTGGTGACTTGGTCCACGTTATCTCGAATGTGGTGTCTCATGACACAAAATAATTATCCGTGGCTATGCCACAAATATTATAAGAGGCGATGAGCACGTCGATCGCAATGATCGCTTCGATGATGTGTAGCAGATGGAGGGTTGACTTAGTAGTCCCCACGGTGTGCAGGTTGGTACGGGTGATGTGTAGCGGATGGTAACTAGGTTTGGGTTCGGGTTTGCATCATTATATTTATTTAACTATATGTACATGTATGAATTTGTTTTGCCTAAAACTATTGGGATTTAGTGTTGGTTACACATTGAGTCTGTTTGACTTACCCCGTTGGGGAATATTTTTCAGGTGACGCTCAGTGATGGACCGGGTCGGGAGGAGCTTAGTGGTGGCCATGCTCAATTCGGGATCTTATGTTATTTTGGATTTGTTACACTTTAAGTTCTTTGGATTCTATTTCGGGTTTTAAAAATTTGATGTAATAAGGCCATAGTATGAACCGTTTTGTATTTGCTTTTATTCAAATTTACTATGTTACGAATTTTTATCAAATTGAAGACTAAATAAGTTGTTATTTAAAAATGAACTCTAAATGTTTTGGACACCCTAAAACGAATGGTTTCCAATGTAAGATAAACTTGTTTTCAACTCGAGCCCAACTCAAAGTAACGAAATTTTTCTTAACAAACAATCGGAGTTTCAAATGTTTTTTTTTTAGGAACATACCAGATCCGGTCAGGACCCGTGGGTCGGGTTTGGGGGTGTTTCATGATTGGTTGAAATGTTATGTATGTTTGCTTGTCTAATTCTGCTTGGTTACACACTGAGTTTACGTAAACTCACATCTGTTTGCCTGTTTTGTCAGGTAATCCTCAAAATTAGGCGGAGCGGTGCGGCGGAGACACAGAGGTGACCACTATTTTGTAAAACAGTAAACTTAGTTCTTTTGGTTTATTTTAAATTTTGGACTTATTTGAGAGTTGTAATTTTTAGGGACTTTCTGGACTGTTTGGTTTTTAACTGATTATTTTTGGATTGTTTGTGATAAACCGAAATAGTAACATATTCTAAGCCCACATTTAGTATGCTTTTGGATGATTTAAGCCCCGATTTATGTAATTTGGTGCTCTTAATCCTTTCTTTTCATGATATATACTCAGGAAAGCACCAGGGGATGAAAAGAACGCAAAACGGGCTTAAAACGGGACAAATAGGCCAAAGCATGAAATCGACACGGCCTGGACCAAAGATCACACGGTCATGCCTCACTGATCATCTAGAACACGGTCTTCCCTCGATTCACACGGCCGTGTCTCATTAAAGAAATCCGAACACGGCCTGGCCACGATTTACACGGGCGTGTGCCATGGCCGTGCCTCTGTGTGGAAAGAGCAATTTCATTCGGAAAAGGATACTTAGGGAGAAAGAAACGTATTTCAAAAGCCTATAAATACACCCTAAGTATGACCTGAAAGGGAGAGCCCAGAGCCATCATCTAGAGGCGTCGTGCTAGGCCAGAGAAGGCAGATTTGTGGGGATTCGCTCAGGGATAGCCAGTTGATCCATCTCAAGAAGCCAGAGTTATACTCAAGACGGAGGATCTCCTCTTCAATTCCCTCAGGGGGTTTTAGGGATTTCTTATGTTTTGGTTTATCTTTTCTCTTGAGATGTTTTCCTTTATTGTTATGAACTAAACCTTCGGATACCCGAAGGGGATGAAACCTATGATGAATCTTATTATTTGATTTTTTGAATTATATGATAAATGCTTAGTTTGTTCTTAATTATGTGAGCTTCATCCAATTCTAATGTGCTTAGGTGGAGGAGGAATAGACCCTGCCTAAGAGTAGATCCAACATAATTAAGCGGAGTTGATCGCACGCCTAGAGATAGGGTGACGAGATTTTGCCGGATTAGGGTGAAACCTAATATGGGAGTCCACAGATCGATTTACTGCTATTCTAGGGGGTTATTATAAGAGAACGAGAGTTCCACTAATTAACCTAGGGTTAGACGTTATTCGCCTCGAGAGAGGGTTTAATATACGTTAGGGAGTCTTACGGATCAAACTAAGTAAATAAATCATATGGTTCAGTGTTAGATAACAAGTGAAGTCTAGGTGGATTCTTCCTAGGGTATCGTCTAAATCAACTGAGTTTTTCCCAAGTTATTTTCCAAATTCATTCTTTTTTATCTTAGAGTCTTTAGCTTAGTAGTTAATTAATTTAGTTTAATAAACAACTTCACTTATTTTAGGCTAAATAATAAAAAGAAAGTTAGTATTAGTACTTTTAGTTCCTTTGGGTTCGATAATCCGGGTCTTGCCTAAACTATACTATTGTTGATAGGTTGCACTTGCCTTTAATCTTGTCAGAGTTGGTTTCGTGTTCGATCATTCTTTTATAAATTTTAAAACTCTGATTTACAGCGATCAAGTTTTTGGCACCATTGCCGGGGACCTAAAATATTAAGAAAGCTCTATTTTTATTACTTTAGCCTTTATTTTTTTATTTTTTTTATTTTTCGCAATTTATTTTTATTTTTAGTTTTAATTTTAAATTTGCTAAACTTTCTTTCTTTCTTTTCCTCGCAGGTACCTCTAGTTTATGACTAGAAGGAACCTGAGAGGACCTTTAGAATACGACAGTGATATTGAAGCTACCGCTCGAAGAAATCGCAGAGAAATTAGGCGAGCCCTAAATTACCAAGGAGAGCGAGAAGACAGATCCAATCCTACTGAAGGGATGGACGAAAATAATCTTCCACCACAAGATGTGGGAGAAAATAATGCTCCTCGTACTATGTTTGATTATGCTAAACCTCATTTAACAGGAGCCGAATCTAGTATTGTTAGGCCTGCTATAGCTGCTAATAATTTTGAATTAAAGCCTAACACTATACAAATGATTCAACAGTTTGTTCAATTTGATGGTTTGCAGGACGAAGATCCAAACACTCATATAGCTAACTTTTTAGAGTTCTGTGATACCTTCAAAATAAATGGCATTTCTGACGATGCCATACGTCTTCGACTATTTCCCTTTTCACTAAGAAATAAAGCCAAACAGTGGTTAAACTCGTTACCACGAGGATCAATCACTACATGGGATCAAATGACCGAAAAATTTTTATTAAAATATTTCCCACCGGCCAAAACAGCCAAATTACGTAATGATATATCTTATTTTGTGCAGATGGATTTAGAGACATTATACGATGCATTGAAGAGATATAAGGATCTCTTGAGAAGGTGTCCACACCATGGTTTACCTTTGTGGATCCAAGTCTAAACTTTTTATAACGGTGTGAATCCTTCAACGAAGCAATTAATTGATTCAACACACGGTGGAACTTTGAACAACAAAACTCTGAAGTAGCCTACGAATTTATAGAAGAGATGTCATTTGAATAACTATCGCTGGCAAGTTACAAGAACAAGGCCAACAAAAACAACCGAGAGATTACAACCTCGACGCAAAGACCATGCTATCAAATCGGTAGAGTTGATGAATAGGAAGATTGATAGTTTGTGTTCTTCGCAGGTACATCCAATCATGCAGTGCGACACAAGTGGAACTGTGGCGAATCCTGAGTACCCACCATACCAACCGGGCACAGAGAGCGAACAGATGAACTATATAGGTAACAATTTCAGATCTAATAATAACCCATATAGTAATAATTATAATCCGAGTTGGAGGAACCACCCAAATTTTTCGTGGGGAGGACAAGGAAATCAAGGAAATCAAAGGCAACAACCTCCTCAAAATTTCCAAAATCAGCCCTATCCACAGGAAAACAAGCCGAATCTTGAAGAGATGTTGAACAAATTCATAGCATCCACAGAAGCACGTCTCCAAAAATCGAGGTAACACTCGACACCCAACAAACATCTATCAAAAGATCGAGAACCAAGTTGGAGGACTTACAAAGGCAATCGGGAAATTACCCAACGATGGAGAAATTGCAAAGCTATTATCCGAACGACCGTAAGGCGCCTCACCGAGTAATCTTTGAAATTAATCCAAAGGAGCAAATCCAAGCCATAACACTCAAGAAAGTGAAGAAGTAGACGAACCTACCCCACCATAAGAAAACGAGGTAGAAAAAGGTAAAGTTGAGGTAACACAAGACAAGCCAAAACCGGTAATTAAGGAGTACCAACCTCGCGTACCTTACCCCGAGGCATTGAGAAGAGACGACACGTAAGAACAGCTTAGGTAAGTTTCTTAAACTTTTAAAGAAATTACATATTAACTTACCATTACTTGAAGCTCACATCATGATGCGATTCTAGGAATTTTTAAAAGAGCTTCGACAAACAAATGTAAGTTAGACGAATCGTCACATGTGGAACTTAACGCAAAGTGCTCGTAAATTCTCCAAAATAGACTACCACAAAAGCTAAAAGATCCGGAAGTTTTACAATTCCATGTTTAATTGGTAGACTAACTGCTGATAATGCGTTAGCTGATCTAGGGCAAGCATAAATGTCATGCCTTATAAATTGTTTAAACAATTAGGTCTAGGGAAACCCAAACAAACTAGGATGAGCATTCAATTAGCCGATAAAACTGTTAGAATTCCTAGGGGTATTATCGAAGATGTTCTTGTGAAAATCAACAGATTCGCTTTCCCAAAGAGACTTTGTTGTCTTAGACATGGATGAGGATAATTCGATCCCCTAATCTTAGGAAGACCCTTTTTAGCAACTACTGTGACTAAAATTGATGTTGATGTAGGAGAACTCATACTTTGCGTAGGTAATGAGACAAATACCATCAAGGCTCTCGATTCGGCTAGAACATCGAGTAATCAAGGTGAGAACGTAAATTCTATCGACAACCATGCGGTTAACCCTTATTTTCGTGAAGCATAACCAAACAATACAATCGAACCCGATCCTAAACCCCATGCCAACAAAGAAATAACTCATGAAGATCGAGGGATTCAGTTAGATGATCTAGACAAGTGGAAGACACACTTCAAGGAGAAATTAGGGATACACGACGAAGAACCGAACCACACAAGATAAAACCAAATGAGCCCCAAAAGAGCTAATAGGAACAACAAACCACTTCAAAATAGGGGACCAGTATCATTAGATCAGCAGATCCTCGAATATCTCCTCCTGACCCTAGCACAAACAAAGAAATATCTTTTAGGGTAACCAAAGTGTTTTTCCACACCAGAACAGTTTGAGTAAGTAATCCTATTTTTGGTACTTTTACTATAAACACATCTCGACTTAAATTTTTTCACGAAGACGCAAATGATAGCATGAGGAAGGACTTCCAACTCCTCAAACCACCCTGACAAAGCGAATGAAAGGAGAGTCTAGCTTAAGACTATAAACGAGCGCTTCTCAGGAGGCAACCCGAGCACTAACATAATTTATTCTCATATTTCGCTTTAAATTTATTTTTCTTTTCTTCTTTTCTTTCTGAACACTTAGTTACAAACTAACAAGGGGTGCAGAATTCCAGGACACACGGCCTTGCACACGGCCGTGGTCGTGGCCGTGTGGACCATAAAAATCCCCGTACTGACATAGCAGAGGCCGTGCGAATCAATTCCAACCACTTTTCGACGTCACGGATCCAACCACTACACCACGGGCACCGATAAAAGGGCACGCCCGTGCCCCATAACCGTGTGAAGCTATTGACTTGCCACCACGGGCAGAACACGCCCGTGTTTTCCAACCGTGGTCGACTCGAAAACAAACGTAGAGAATCAACACACCCTGCGACACGGCCGTGCGATGCGGCGCGTGTGAATCGACACACCTCAACCCACTCGGGCGTGGTAAATTGCCGACTTGAGATTCTATTTAAATACCATGCCCCTCTCTTTTCTCTCCTTACCTACTTTTCTTCTTCTTCCTTTCTTTCTTTTCTCCCTTTTGTTTTTTTTCCTTTTCCTAATAAATCCTCAGACTCTTGAGCTACAACAAAATCATATCCATGGCAAAGAAGCGTAAAGGCCAATCTCCTCAAAGGAGACCGATTCACCTCGAGTTCATGCCAGTGAGCTTTCATCCAAACAACAAGCCAAGGGTCTTTGAGACCAATTATCTGTTCTTTTATTTTTATCTTCTCCTTTATCTTCTTTATCTTTACTTCTCTTCTACTTAATTTAGTTTATTTTGTTTTAGTTTCTCGTTTTTAGGTTCTTAAGGCTGCTTGGGAATCACCCCACCACCACTGTAACCTCAGCCTTAGAAATCACACCCAACAATAAAGACCTCCCAGTCTATTCATCTTTTCTTTTAATTTTAGTTTTCTTCTTAGTCTCCTTCTCTTTATCTTCCTTGTCTTTAATTACATTATTAGTATATTTTTAATATTACTCTAAATATCCTGGCTAATCCTGCATAAGCTACCCAATTTCTTCATCTAGCGTAGGATCGTCATCCAGACGGGCTATCACCACCACCAAAGGCACAATCTCCTCTCAAGGAATCATCCGAAAATTCAGGAAGTTTTCACTTATCCCTATATCTGATGATTTTATTACAAGGTTATTATATATCTTTGTACATTGAGGGCAATGTACATCTCAAGTGTGGGGGGTGAACAACCTAAACAGATACCTAACTCAAAGCCTAAATTATGCCTTGTTTGAAAGTAAATTACTCATATTACTAATTAGGATGAAATTTCTGATGATTTATGATTTTTATTGATATGTTTTAGATTAAGTCATTGATAATTGTGCATTGATAATTAAATTTGAAGAATACTAGAGAATCAAGCATGATAAGTCTATTTTTCAGAAATTAAAAATTTTCTAGGTTGTCAAACTAAGTTTAAATATTACTTTGAAGTTTGAATTTTACGAGGTTGACATCAAAATACCCATAATTTTTGTGAGAATTTGAGCCTTATAGAGCATATATTCTTTTTCTTGCTCACTTTATTGATTATGAGTATGTCAACATTGATTTGTTATTCTAGAACTTGCATCGATTATACATGTCGAGACCACACTTTTTGATTTGATATACAGAGATGATAAAGGCACCTAGGATTTAACCCACTTACTCCATAGAAAGCCTACCTTCACAAATTAACCCCTAGTGAACCCCTTTTAATCCTAACAACCATTTTTATTGACATAACCGCTAATATTAACCCAGAACCCCTTTTGTTTTTGTTATCACCATTCTTTTTGACTACCCTTATATCGAGATTCGAGTTGACTAATAGCCTAACTATGTTTTTATTTCAGTAATTTATCTCTTGTTATGTATTTATGATTATTCCCAAAAAAAAATCGAAAGTATATTCATTATTCATCATTAGTTGCGATTAAATGAGCTTATACGCTTAAATTCCAAGTATCGAAAAAGAAGCTCGTATTATTAGTATTATTAATTTTCAATTGATGTAATTATTATTAGTTCATTAGTTCTTAGTTAGGTAATTTGTCAATTCAATCTCGATTCTAACCTCTAATTCAAATTTTTACTCCACACCTTAACCCTAGCCCAATTAACCCTAACAAAGACCTTTTGATTTGTGTTTCATCTCATATTTCATGGTGGAGATTTGATTTTCATGCAAGCCTATGGGATTAACTCTTCATGTTCGACTTTTGAGTGCCTAAATTTTGAACCTTAAACACTTTGAGTGATTTGAGTGGATCTTTTGTGAGGATGTCAATCCTTGTCGGTTTTAAATTAAAGGTAATTATTTAGATGAAGGGAGACGCCTAAGTTTTCGAGCTACAAAATCTATGACTTACATTGTTTGAATTTTTAGGACGCTTTGAGTTGAATTATCCATGTATAAGTTATCTCTGAATTATGATGAGACACTATCAATAGGAATTATGAATTACAGGAAGTTCGTTTTAATTGTAAGTTGAGAATTTTGCTTGAGGACAAGCAAAAGCCTAAGTGTGGGGGTATTTGATAAACTGAAATAGTAACATATTCTAAGCCCACATTTAGTATGCTTTTGGATGATTTAAGCCCCGATTTATGTAATTTGGTGCTCTTAATCCTTTCTTTTCATGATATATACTCAGGAAAGCACCAGGGGATGAAAAGAACGCAAAACGGGCTTAAAACGGGACAAATGGGCCAAAGCATGAAATTGACACGGCCTAGACCAAAGATCACACGGTCGTGCCTCACTGATCATCTAGAACACGGTCTTCCCTCGATTCACACGGCTGTGTCTCATTAAAGAAATGCGAACACGGCCTGGCCATGATTTACACAGGCGTGTGCCATTGCCGTGCCTCTACCGTGGAAAAGAGCAATTTCATTCGGGAAAGGATACTTAGGGAGAAAGAAACGTATTTCAAAAGCTTATAAATACACCCTAAGTATGACCTGAAAGGGAGAGCCCAGAGCCATCGTCTAGGGGCGTCGTGCTAGGCCAGAGAAGGTAGATTTGTGGGGATTCGCTCAGGGATAGCCAATTGATCCATCTCAAGAAGCTAGAGTTATACTCAAGACGGAGGATCTCCTCTTCAATTCCTTTAGGGGGTTTTAGGGATTTCTTATGTTTTGTTTTATCTTTTCTCTTGAGATGTTTTCCTTTATTGTTATGAACTAAACCTTCGGACACCCGAAGGGGATAAAACCTATGATGAATCTTGTTATTTGATTATTTGAATTATATGATAAATGCTTAGTTTGTTCTTAATTATGTGAGCTTCATCCAATTCTAATGTGCTTAGGTGGAGGAGGAATAGACCCTGCCTAAGAGTAGATCCAACATATCTAAGCGGAGTTGATCGCACGCCTAGAGATAGGGTGACGAGATTTTGCCGGATTAGGGTGAAACCTAATATGGAAGTCCACAGATCGATTTACTGCTATTCTAGGGGGTTATTATAAGAGAACGAGAGTTCCACTAATTAACCTAGGGTTAGACGTTATTCGCCTCGAGAGAGGGTTTAATATACGTTAGGGAGTCTTACGGATCAAACTAAGTAAATAAATCATATGGTTCAGTGTTAGATAACAAGTGAAGTCTAGGTGGATTCTTCCTAGGGTATCGTCTAAATCAACTGAGTTTTTCCCAAGTTATTTTCCAAATTCATTCTTCTTTGTCTTAGAGTCTTTAGCTTAGTAGTTAATTAATTTAGTTTAATAAACAACTTCACTTATTTTAGGCTAAATAATAAAAAGAAAGTTAGTATTAGTACTTTTAGTTCCTTTAGGTTCGATAATCCGGTCTTGCCTAAACTATACTACTGTTCGATAGTTGCACTTGCCTTTAATCATTGTCAGACTTAGTTTCCAGGTTCGATCATTCTTTTATAAATTTTAAAACTCTGATTTACAGCGATCAGTTTGACAATTTGATTGCTTTGGTAAAATTGTTTTATTAAAACGACAGTTTTTATGTAAACAACGGTTTTCCTAAAAACACAACTGCATTTTCAAACTATAACGACTAAGGCTTCTGCTGTAATAAGTTTTGTTAAAGGAATTGACTAATTTGTGGTTTTTAGTAAATTTCAAAGATTGTTGTTTTACCAAGTCAACACGGTTTCCAAAACTCATTTCTTGTGACATCACTAGATTCAGCCATAACGTCTAAGCCGGGTTCGGGGTGTTACACTAGTATAGTCCCTTCAAAATTCTCTTCCTTCAATCAACACTCCTAATAAGGAAAAGGTAATAGAGTAAGTTCAAACAAACTTAATAAGTTCCAAGGACAAAGAAAGCACATATAAATCATACACAATAATACCCGAGATGATATCAAATCTTTCAGGAGGGTTTAAACACAATGATCATAATACGCCCATTAGCATTCACAGAATACAGACAGACTCGATATATCCACTTAACACAACACAGGGGCAGTCACTATTCGCCAACTTAACCATAACAAATTCTCAACCCATTCTTATGCCAGCCTCGTACCCAGAATTCGAATTTAGAAGCATATTGTCCAGTCATATTCATATGCATACACTCATTTAACTCCTTAGATCATTTCTGATCAGCCAAGTATGTTTTCTCGTGATCTATCAGTTCGATTTGCAATAGAGTTGCCCTTTCGGAGGCATCACAAACATAATCCCCCTTCATCAACATCTCATCTCACATATCACATATCGATGGTATGAGCTTGTACAGTAATGAGGGTATTTACTTTGCAACATAAACAGACCATACTCATTCTGATGACGTTGGGTAACCACCTACAACACAGACACCATTTATACATTATTGAGAAAGATTACTTACCTTACATGTTGAGAATCGACTCGATTAAGCAACGAGTAAAAAAATAGCGGAATAAATTGAGAAATTGAACACACAAATTTAACGTGGAAAAACCTCTCCAAAGAGGATAAAAAAACCACGAGCAAAGATAATTTTACTATAATGGCAAAAGAACGAAGAGTGCAAAAGATGGAGATAAAAACTAAACCCCGAAAACAAAGAACCCTTAAAACGTAAACACAAAATTCTCTAAATGTGTTATGAGTTCTAATCTCTAATGGGTGTATTTTCTAATGTTGTAAAAGAGCCTATTTATAGGCTAAATTCATAGATCAAATAATAATAAAATAATCTAGACTAATTAGAGTTTGATTAAAATAAATAAACAGAGTTTAACTGAAAGATTATTTCTCAAATTTAACTGAAATAGAAGTCATACTCAACAAATCTCCACCTTGACTCATATTTCCACAATGCCATCTTTGCCAAAGCCCGCCACGGGCCTATCTTGAACTATGCAGGGAATTAATTGAGTCGAATCTGTGCTTAAAAACTGGAAGACTTCTAGCCTTCGACTTGTACACTGCCAAATTAAAACTAACCCGAGTCTGATTTTTACGAACACAGTGCCCTAACTTTTCAAAACCTGCATCCAAAAGAGAACATCTCTTCAACGAAACGGTCATACATTTTTCCCTCCTATGAAAAAGTTGTCTTCGCTCCAAACAAGTTGACTTCGACTCCGTAACGGACGAGGGATGTCCAATTTCATCGATCACTGTAGAACCTTCCAGAATATAAAGACTGCCGGTTATTTTACCTTTTAACAAAACGAGAGCTCCACGAGATACTTTAATGCCACTCGACTCGATGTTGATTCTGCATCATTTCAAGTCTAAAATACTCAAAGAGATGAGATTCTTTCGTAAATCAGGTACATACCTGACATCTGATAGTGTCCTAATCATCCCATCGTGTATCCTAGTTTTAACAGTACCAATATCAATTACCTTACTAGATGAATCGTTTCCCATGTGCACAACTTCACCTTCAACCGAACTGTATGTGGAGAACTATTCTCTATTGGGACACATGTAGAAAGAACATCTCGAATCTAGGATCCACTCGGACGTGAGCTTGGAGTTATCACTCGTTGACACTAACAAGAAATCATCACCGCTTTCATCGGCCAAATTAGCACCAGCTACATCTTCTTCATTACTCTCAGCAGCTCTTTTATTTCGCTGTTTATAACAATCTACTTTGACATGACCTAATTTTTTACAATAGCGACACCTTTTGTCTCGTTTCTTTGATGCTACCAAAACGGAAGCTTGCCTATCTGCCTTGCTATCCAAACCAAACTCATTGTCGAGTTTGTCTCTACTCAACAAATGACCCTTCACATCTTTGAACGAGAGTTTGTCTTTACCATAAATCAGGGTCTCCCTGAAAGACTTGTATAAAGGGGGTAAAGAGCACAATAATAGCATAGTTTGATCTTCATCATCAATCTGAACTTCAACGTTCTTTAAATCATTTAAAAGAGTAATGAATTGACTGATGTGATCTCTAAGAAGCTCACATTCGTTCATGCGAAACGTAAATAGACGTTTTTTCAACACTAAACGGTTAGCCAGAGACTTAGTCGCATAAAGAATTTCTAACCTTTTCCACAAGACAGATGAGGTCTTCTCCATCAATACCTCCTGTAATACCGTATTCGTGAGACAAAATTGGATTGCAGACAAAGCCTTTTCATCAAGCTCTTCCCATTCTGTTTTATTTAGATTCTCAGGCTTTTTCCCGGTAACAACTTTTTTCAAGTCGGATTGAACTAGAATTGTCATCATCTGAACTTGCCACAGATTGAAATTTGTCACACCATTGAACTTCTCAATTTCAAACCTTGTTGCTGCCATTTCTAAACGGGCTGATCTATGAAAATTGAACTTGCTCTAATACCACTTGTTGGGAATCGACCCGATTAAGTAACGAGTAAAAAAATAGCGGAATAAAATTGAGAAATTGAACACACAAATTTAACGTGGAAAACCCCCTCCAAAGAGGATAAAAAAATCACGGGCAAAAATAATTTTACTATAATGGCAAAAGAACGAATAGTACAAAAGATGGAGATAAAAACTAAACCCCGAAGACAAAGAACCCTTAAAACAAAAACACAAAATTCTCTAAATGTGTTATGAGTTCTAATCTCTAATGGGTGTATTTTTTAATGTTGTAAAAGAGCTTATTTATAAGCTAAATTCATAAGTCAAATAATAATAAAATAATCTAGACTAATCAGAGTTTGATTAAAATAAATAAACAGAGTTTAATTGAAAGATTATTTCTCAAATTTGATTGAAATAGGAGTCATACTCAACATTACACAATATATATACAAAAATGGAATTTATAGCACATAGAAGTAAGAAGGAACTCACCAGAAAATCTAGTACAGTGATCTACTTAGCAGGTCTTTTACCCTTATTGTTGGGACCTTCGTCAGCTTCTTGAGCTAAAAGAAAGATAACTATCCCTATCAGATCATTAAACTATCGAAACTTAACATGCATGCAAGAACCGACATCAAACAACCCAGAATCAGGAAGTTTCCTTCCTCACGAAAAATTCTGAGGTCTATGCATACAGTATTATAAACACATGAATCTCTTCAATAAAAACCTAAAGGTTTTTTAGAAATTACCAGTAAGCTGGTACAAACATAAGAACTCACTAAACATTGAGAACCCTCTTCACTGAAACTTTCTACAATAAGGTTTTTTTGGAAACTTATAGAGTAATTCTGGGAAGAAGAAGATGGAAAGGTGACTCATGATAGCCAACGATATCCTTATATACCCATGCAACGGAGACAAGGTTTAGTGGGAAAATCAGATAATCCCATTAACACCCTTAATTCCCGTGATTAAACGCACATAACAAGTTTTAAGTCTAGTCATCTACAGTATTCTAGTTCAGTTCTAACTAGGTCTCCACTAAACCTCAACATGACTAGCTAAGTCATCATAATAAACACTAAATACGGAAATAAATCTATTAAAACTATGAACTTAACGAGTTCGCCCAAAACATCTAGGGTGGGCAGGACCTTAAAAGAAGAGTTCGTCAAACCCTAGAGTTCGTCAAACGGCGAATCCCACAGAGTACGCCACTCAGCCAAAACAAAAACTTTACTTACTTAATTCTACCCTACTTAACCAACTTATACGCCAAACAGTAACTTGATATTGAGTCTCCGTCGAGCGGGATATTACAATAACCTAACTGATTCAATCACCAATCTAATTCTAAAAACTTTAGTTACAACTATAACAACAAATCTAATTAATTAATTATAATTAGAATAAATTTAAAGAATTCCATATCTTTACATTGGGTGGGTGGGATTCAAATATGAAATTTCAAAATGGGTAAGCCTTCAACCTTATCATTCAACTAACTTTCTTTTAATTTTGTTTATTAAATGAAATGGTTAAATTTGGAGCGAAAGTTCATTTACTTCATTTTGCTTTTTTTTCTCTCTCTTTATCAAACGAGAAATACTATAAAAAAAATACTTTTTTCCATACACCAGAATATTTTTTTCCCTATTATTTACGAAACAAGTCTTTGTTTACAAATAAAAAGTTTTCAAATTTGTTGAATATCTATCTTAAATATAAGTATACAAATCAATGAGGTTGAATCATTTCAATAGATTTTTCCTTTTAATAATGTTGGTGATAAATTTAAGATGTAAAGTGAATCAAAACTTCATTTAAATTAAAGCATGATACCACGAGTTTGGTTGACACATTTGTATATGCTTGCTACGTTATTTGACATGTGATATTTGTCATTTTTGTTCTATATTTTGACATTGTGTTAATTTTTCAGTTTTCAATTTAAGTTTTAGGGTTGATTTTCTATTATATTATATTTAATAAATTAAATAAATTTATAATTAACATTAAATTATTCTATTAAAAATCATGAAAATTCAAACTTAATAATATTAACAATTAACTTACATTAAATTAATTTTAAATCTCAAATTAAATATTAAAAAAAAGTTTGGATATAAAAAAATATATTATAGTAAATACTAAATAATATATTCTAATATAATAATTGAAGGACAAATTTGTTAAGGGTAAACTACAAAAATAGTCACTTTTATTTGCCTCAGGTTACATTTTAGTCACTTATGTTTGAAATGTTACGTTTTAGTCACTTATGTTATTATTTTGTTACGAAGTGGTCACTCTTCCATTAAGTTCCGTTATTTTCCTAACGGTAATCCTACGTGGTAGTCCAACTAGATTTTAAGTGCCAACTAAATTTTAAGTATATCTGTTAATACATACTTCATCCGGCTAAATTATGCATTTGATTTACTATTATAATTACGTTCTTCAACCGGGGGAAGGATGACTATCCTTTGTAATATACGTCAATGAAACTTTTTAATATCGTATAGTTGTTATTAATACTCGGATTTATAACAAGCCATATGGAATGTTCATCCTCACACTAATATATATATATAGATAAACAAAAATATATATCTTGTGGAGCAAACTTATAGAGTAAAATTTTCATAAATTATGCACGAGATATTCATGGTAAAGACAACCACATGTGAAATTAAAATTGATTACTTTCATTTTGCAGACCAAATCAGCAACCAGTTGAAATAAAAAAAAATGTATAAATATAAGATCAAAGTAATGCAGTGCCTGTTTATTTCTTTCTTTCCTTTTTACAATGCCAATTGATTTTTCTAGCTAAATAATTTTTCTAGACAAAAGCTGCAACCGGGATTTGAAATTAATTACCAAATAATATGAGCAATTTCATGCTAGAAAAATCAGAATCTTTTGTCTCGTAGTTAATAATTATTTTCACTCAATTGGCATTGTAAAAAGGAGAGAAAGAACTTTACAAATAATACAATTTTTACTCAAATGCATAATTTAGCTGGATGAAGTATGTATTAACAGATATACTTAAAATCTAGTTGGCACTTAAAATCTAGTTGGACTGCCACATAGGATTACCGTTAGGGAGATAATGGAACTTAACGGAAGAGTGATCACTTCGTAACAAAATAATAACATAAGTGACTAAAACGTAACATTTCAAACATAAGTGACTAAAATGTAACCTGAGGTAAACAAAAGTGACTATTTTTATAGTTTACTCATTTGTTAATTGTAGTTGACTAAAAGCTGGGTCTTTATTTCCATGAAAAATCCGTGATTTCCAAAAACACTAAACAAGCCCATAGACTTGAGGCCCGGAAATGAATGGACCAATTCTCCTGCCATTACAGCACGTGGTAAGCAATTACATGAACGTGTCATAACAATGTTGAGACTTAATTAAAATTTTCTATAATTATTAAGTACCTAATCAAATGTTATAAAAATTTTGCTGTACTTCCCATAACCGTCCACCTTTGTAGTTATAGTATAAGGTACATCATTATCTTTACATTTTTAATAAATTTTAATTTTAATTTTTGTGTTTCTTTAATTTAATTTTTTTCAAAATTCATTAATATTGCTAAATTTCTTTTGTTAAAAGTTTTGGTGTGATATTTTGAAATAATATATATTCACTTGAAAACTATGTAATTAAAAAAATAATGTTGTAATGAACTTGAATTTAACAAAATAATTTTAATCATCTTAACAATTGGACATGAATTTTAAATAAATTCCAATTTTATTTAGCAAAGTAATATTGGGTTTTTAATTTATACAAATTGTGTTTGGGTATTATGTTTATTTTATTTATTTTGGGCTTGTGATTTGAAATATAACAAGTTTATTTTGGGTTTGGGTAATAATAAGCATGCTATTTGAGTTTAGGCTTTGATATAATATATTTGAGTAGGTTTGAGTAAAAATATTTTGTAGTATGGGTATGGATTAATATATTTTATAAAATATTTTTTAATATTCAAATTTTAATAATAAAAATAAAATTATTTAAATGTCAATGCAATAATATGATAAATAATAAAAGGTAATTTTATCAAATCAAAATAAAATTCAAACTTGTACTTTTATATATATTGTAGATAATAAATTTAGTTTACAAAATTCATATAAATATCATATAAAGATAGGATAAATTACACTGGTAGTCACCCAACTATTAATAAGTTTCTTTTTGGTTACTAACCATTAAATGACTAATGGAAAGTTGACGTGATAACTATTAGAATTGGCATAATAACAACTTTAACCCTAAATATTTATACATATTTTGCCACTTTAGTCTTAGTTCTAAAAAATTGAACCCTCAATATTTACACATTGTATAATTTAATCTTTTTTTTCAGTTTTGCTTTTCTTTATAACCCTTTCTAACATTGCATCCATATTTTATTTAATGAAAAAAATGAACAACAACAAAAAAACAAATCGATCCAAAATTTGATAAATAGTCAATTCAATTTCTTGAAAATAAAAAATACCTACTTCATTAATTCAATCCAATTGTAAGTGAAACAACTTTCAAAAAATTTTAATTTTGTTTTTTTTTTTTTTTTTTGACTTGCTCCATCAATGACGATCAGCTCGAGCTAACAAAAAATGAATTAATTATCATTGAGAGATATCAAGTTCTTAGTCATTTGAAGTTTATAGAAAGCCAGTATTTCTAATTTACACATTATGTATTAAAATATATCTTCATGTAAAAAATGATAAATTTATGTAATGTGTAAACATTAAGTACTAAATTTTTAAAAATTAAGACTAAATTGACACAATATGTAAATGTTGAGAGTTCATTTTTTGGGCCTGGCTGGGCTCGGGTTTAGCCATTTTTATCTGGGCTAGGCATGGACAAAACTTTAAGCCCATTTTTTGGGCTGACCCGGGCTTGAGCTTAGAAAATGGGCCTAAAATTTTGCATTGACCCGACCCATAATTAGGTCTAATATATAATGATAAAATGGTAGTTTTATATAGTGGAGCGAGTCGGGGTGGGCAAACAATTACAATAACCGTTTTATACCCACTATCTAAAAGAAAAAAATTTACCCCACCCCGCATCCACTTTTCAAACAAAAAAATCCACTCCATTTGGAGTGGATCAATTTGGAATCCATCAGGCGGTTTGAGTTTTGCAATCCTTAGGTGTAACAAGTCAACCAGACACAAATTCAGTTGAAAAATTACTAAAATACCCTTCTATATATAAAGTAAGTTACATTATTACGGAAACGTTTTTGTTTTTTTATATTTTATAGATCAACAAAAAAATTACCCAAAATGAGATTTGAACCAAGATCATCCTGCATATGAAATTTTAAATTTACCATTACAACCAAAACATAATTTGATTTTAATTTAATTTTTTTAAAAAAAAAATTGTTACATAATATTATTTGAGCCACATTATGAGTGTGCAACCAATCTAGTAATATATAATTTCTATAATTAATTGCACAAAATATTTTCAAACTATGATCCTCATTCTAATTGCATCCTCAAACTATTAATGTTATATCAATAACATCCTTCTGTTATTAAAATAGTTAATTTAGCCGTTAAATTAGACGTCAAATCTTGCATGACATAATTTAGAATGAAAATTTTAAAGAAAAATGGATGTTGTAAAAATATCAATTTTAAGGTTTTTGAAACTTTTACAAAAACAATTGTCCTCTCTCTCTTTTCTAGTTCTACTTTATTTTTAGTTTTTAATTTTGAAAGATATGCGACAACATTTTACTTTTCCTTAAAATTTTCATTTTAAATTATGTCACATGAGATTTTACATGTCATTTAATAGTTGAATTTGCAGTTCCAATAATGGAATGACTTGATTGATATAACATCGAAAATTTTAGAACATAATTAGAACATTTTAAAATTTAAGGACCAATTTAAAATAATAACCGTAGTTTGAGGATGTCTGGTGCAATTTTATAGGATGACTTTAAATTTTATTATCCTTAAAGTCAAAATAAAATTAATTATTATATTGATAATAAAAATATTTTAAAATTAATAATTAATTGTTACTTTAAAATTTGAATTGCCGGTGTTGCATGGGCCATCATGAAAAGTTGATTGAATTTTGACATTCCGCAGCCCATTTGGGTGTTCTGCGTTTCAATCTAACTCCAAATCAGGAGCCATGAATTAAGTCAATGTTTGAGGGGTGTAAATTATAAATAAACAAAATTTTCAAGTACCCGTTAGCAATAGAACAGAGAGATTGTCTGCTACTTTCTGTGGTTTAATTTGACGGATTTGAAGGGTAAGAAGTCCAATGAGAGTGTGTTGGGTTGGCTGGGAATCTTTGTGCAGCATAGATATTATTTCTGAGTTAACTTTGAAATAAATATTAATTAAATTCAGAAACACTAGTTTCAGTCCGAAATTAATGTCTTTACTATTCATAATCCTATTCCTATTGACCCAAACCAAAATCCCGTGGGCTAAACAAACAGAAATCTACATACAGATCGGCTTTAATTTCATTTCCATGCATTCCCATTCATTACTATTTCTGGAAATTCTACTTTCTCAATTTTATAAATAAAAAACTCCCGCCCTGTTTCCTGCAACCCTACAAACAACAACGTAGCTTTTAGTCTTTCAGAAATGTCAACCTTTGATTATACTCCTAAAGCTAAAGCCAAAGGCAAAGCTTACTGGCACTGGAACACTACCAAAACAAAGCTTGATTTTCCTGCTGTTATTGTTTTCTGTTGCTTCTTCTTCGTTTTTGGCTTCCTTTGTTCAAGCCTTCGCTCTCAGGTGATCTTTTCTTTTCCTCATATAATTCTTTAATGTTGTTTTCATCTTTTTGTTTAATCCGATTGTTTGGAAGTAGGTTTCTGGAGTAAGGCAGAGAGGGAGGCAGCTGCTTAATTCAGTGGAGTATGAGTTGATGGGACATGGAAAAACTGGAGATGATTCTATTTCTGTTATTCCTTTTCAGGTTGGGTTTCGTTGTCGATATTCATCGTAAATCATTCTTATCTTTATGATGTTTCATCATCTGATTCATTGCAGGTTATAAGTTGGAGGCCGCGTGCTTTTTATTTTCCGAAATTCGCAACTCCGGAGCAATGCCAACATATAATTAACTTGGCAAAACCATACCTTGCACCTTCCAAATTAGCTTTGCGGAAAGGGGAATCAGAAGGTCCACAGGATGTTAGAACAAGGTATGTTGGGGTTCCAACTTTGTAGGTACGCTAACTGTTTGATGTTGTTTGTTGTAACAATGCTTTTTTTTACATAGCTAAGCTAAAACTTCCTTGTTAAAACACAGTGTGGGCACGTTTCTTAGTGTTTCTGACGATCCTACTGGAGTTTTGGACGCCATTGAAGAGAAAATAGCAAAGGCTACAAAGCTTCCAAGGACTCACTATGAGGAAACTTGAAAACAATATTTACTGCTTCCCTCTGTCTCTTTCAGACCAGCTTTGGTTAATTGGTCTTACGTTGTTGGGGGATCAATGTCATGGTTTCAGCATTTTAATGTTCTGCGCTATGAGTTGGGACAAAAGTACGATTCACATCTTGATGCGTTCCCTGTCGAACAATACGGTCCCCAAAAGAGCCAAAGGGTATGTTATGTCCTTGCTTCTGCTGCTTTTTCTCTCTGTATTTTTAGGGGCATTAATAATTCGGTCGGCCACCGAATGTATTATATAAGTTCGAAATATAAAAATTAAAGAATAGACTTAAAATTAGTTGGATTTATACAAATTATTATAGTGAACTTAAAATCATAATACATCTATATATTTTTAAACTAATAAATAAATAAAAAGTAAAAAAGAAAAGAAAAGAAAAGAAAAGAAAGAAAGAAGCCCTAAATGTTTTTCTTTCCATGTCAAACTCAAAACAGTGTTAGATGGGTGTTGCTCGACACCAGATCATTTTCTATTCTTCTTTTGACATTTTTTTTTTTTCCATTTCATCAATCATCACTCAAGTCTCAATTTTCTTTTAATATAGTACTTGTTATGATGGTTTTAAATTAGTGTTATTATTGTGTAATTTGTTTTTTTTTTAATTAAAAGCAAATAAAAATAATATTGTAATGGTATTTTTTCATGTTTCAAACTTATTTGAACAAAACAAGAAAAAATGTAAAATTTTCAATTAATTCAATTAATCGCCCGTATTAACCAAAATTATTTCGGCCAATTAAAAGATTTTAAAATTTTTTTATTCAATTAATTAAAACTTTTATGATTTTAATTAATTCAATCCAGGTATTAATCAAATCGGCGATTTAAACACCACCAATGTATATATATTTTCATTGTGTACATCATAGATTTATGCTGACCTAGTTACGAAAATAGGTTGCTACCTTTTTAGTATATCTGTCAGAGGTTGGAGGAGGGGAAACTGCATTTCCATTCGAGGTAAGATTTTAGAATCAAAACTGATGCTTCTCCCATTGCTCAGTTGTTTCTGACTGCAATATATAAATGCTATGAACAATGTCCAGAATGGGTTGAATATGGATGGAAGTTATGATTTCAAGAAGTGTATAGGTCTGAAAGTGAAGCCACGCATCGGAGATGGGCTTCTGTTCTATTCATTGTTTCCCAATAATACGATCGATACGGTACCCATTTTCTCCACTATTTGTATGGCTGCAGTTTTAATATTTGTTTGTTAATTTCACGTTTCATCATGCTGTCAATGTGCTTTGGCAGGCATCACTTCATACCAGCTGTCCTGTAATCAAAGGTGAAAAATGGGTGGTTACGAAATGGATCAGAGATCAAAAAGATTTTTTTTAGGGATGGATCCCTTCCCATCAGTCAAGTTGTCCCAGAGTTTTTGACTGGTTTCTCCTCATATCGCCATTAACTTTTCCAATTAGTCTCAATATGAACACTTGTTTCACATATGGTTATTCCTTTTCTCATGTAATTGCTGAAAAAAATTAGAATCAGTTTATACAGATTTCTCATGTACATAATATCAAAGCAAATAATAATATTCTCAGAAGTATGAATTAAGATCTAAGAATCTATCTGAACTACACTGTTCTTGGAATGACTTTAAATACTGGGTGAAATCTCAAACCTGCTTAACACCGAGAGGCCCTCTGCTGCATCAATCCACCTTTCAACTGGTTCAGGCAAAATTTTAAATGCAAAACATATTCACTTGTATTAGATATAACACAAAACCTGCAGGGTTTGATGGTCAATTGTTACTGGCTGAATTACGGTGTTGCTTGTATTTTCTTCCAGAGTAATCTTGCGAGGTTATTGCGATAACTTGGCTAATCCTTCAGACTGTTCTGCCCTTTCATCTCTTTTGCATAGGTTAAATGCCTCCTTGCATATGATTCACTAGAAATTTGAAGGTCCACGATAAAGCTGTTTGATCCTTCAAATTGATCGGCCATTAATTATAGATTCCAGTAAACCATCAATGCCAGCAAAAATGGGAAATGGAAAATCATAATTTATGCCAGTTTTGATATGGTTGCTTTCCCAACCGCTTCAAAACATACATGCAACCAGCTGCCGCAAACAATCCAACCGCAGCAAACGCTATCACTTCTGAATTCTCAACAGTCCTATAATAGCCTCTCTGCAACATTACGAAGCTAGACAGTTAGTTCATTAGGAAAAACAAAAAAGTTGCATTATTATCATATTCCATATTCTCCCACAAGATTCATTGAGTGCTCATGTCCAATTTTCCTATCCTCAAGAGCTCAGGTCTAGGGATAAACATTGGTCAGCCCTAATTCACAATTCTTAACCAAATTATTACAACAGCAGATAAAAAGGGGCAGAAGAGGTGTATCTGGTTTCATACGGCCATTTCCCCTCTTTCCAGTAAAATGAATCATCCATGAATATAGAATGTGCACGGATGCATAAGTTGGGTCAAGGACACACCTGCATCAGAATAAAAAAAATTGCAGCATTTGCAGGAGCTAGGGAAAGGCTTATCATTCCTCCACGCAACTCATTTGGCACATACCTAAAAAATAATGATTAAAAGCACAGTGACTTAAAACTAAAATTTCACAAATAAGAGTCATGGTGTTGAAAAAAACGACTTCAAAAACTTGTAACGTACATGGTCCTCAATCTTGCAAGTGAAGGCAGAATTAGGCCAACGCAGGCATGGAACAAAAAATACTGTGTCACCAGAGCTCCAATTTCCTGCAATCCAAACCACAGAACTCTGAGGCTATGGGTGGACTAAGAACAAGTGGCCCTAATTTATATATATATGATAATTTATATATTTATTGAGATAGATATAGAGGCATAGTACACATACCTGGTAATCAAAAGCTATTATAGACAAAAGAAGACCCTGTATGATAAATGCATATACCAAGCAATCCTCAGTTCGAAGTGGTGCATTAATAAACCATGGGAACAGTGTACTTCCTAACATCCTTGCCCCCAACACACATGGATACATCAACCCTAGATACACTTCTCGTCCATCAGCCTGTAACTCACATGTAAAAATTATCTTAAATTGATAGGTTTCAAAGACATAAAGCTTCCAAGATGACAAGTTCAAAACTTAACAAAACGAAATAGAGAAACTGAGAACCAAGCAAACATTCTTCTCAACAAAAGATATGATCTTACCACCAGTGTCGGGGCCCAGAGAATCCAGAAAACTACAATGGAGAAATGAAGGCAAGCTTGTGCGCATGCTAGTAACCATATCCTTCTATCTGCAGAACATAAGCAGTTTAGCTAGTCAAAACATTTTTCTTTTCTGGTAAGAGTATTCCATCATACAATTATGTAGCAATCAAATCCGTCATCACCCGTAAAAGAAATTTAAAGGAGAGTGAACTCAGGAGCAACTCCAATCTAAAACAGTTTCGTGTATTTAATCATGGGAAACACATTTAATACTATAATTCGTAGTGTTTAGTAACAAATCAAGCTAATTTCAAATGGCTGCTAAAATTGCCATATTAAAATGTTCAATGTTACAAGAATGCTTCCATGAACAAATTAAAAACAATTAATGGAACTAGAAAATTCTTACCACAAAGGATATATGAGTAAAAGGACACTTTATATTCCTTAAAGGTCACTGTCTGAGGACTCCCACCATAAACTCTGGAAATACAGATAATGCCTACTATTGCCGTAAGAATAGCTGCAGTGGAAGGACATGCAATTTCTTTCTCCAAATTACCACCCACCATCCAATTGCTCATCACCTGACTTCCAATCAAAGCCGCAGACTCAAAAAAAGTCATCAACCAAAATGTTTCATTCAAAAGATCTTGCCTATGACCCTGGAGAAAAAAACCCAAAGAAAGTTGATACCATTATGTTCAAACTTGTCGCTTTTGGATTGCAAACCGAGGAATGTATCAACAGAGAGAACTGCAAGTATCTTTGCACCAACCTTGTCATGTTCAACAACAGCCCATGTCTCGAAACTGAAGGAAAATATTGATGTTGCCAAAGATAAACACACATTTGCTACCCAAAAGCTAGGACTTGATGTAATCCTCTTCCATATCCCAACAACAAGGTGAAAGATATAAAACACCAAACAAGATTTCTTTCGACCTCTACATGAATAACAAAAAATAAAGAAAAAATAATCAAAATTTTCAGAATCTATATCACCCAACGATTCATAAATAAATTTGGTTAATTCACTGAAAAAAAGGCAATAGAAACATGGAAAGATTAAGTTTTACTCACATTAAATCAGAGAGAAGGCCTAAGAAACTACCGACAAAAAGAGCAGCTCCAAATCCAATAAGCATAAACGTCACTGTATCTTCCTTGGTAATTCCATAGTAAACCAGCTCAAACTCTCCGTACACAGACCATAATCCTTCCAACACTGCGAAAACGATTATGTAGAAATCAGATCAACTTTTTTTCCCTTTCAATTCAGAAAAAAAGAAAAAAAAAATTACCTGAGGCGAGGGAATAGAGAAGGAGAAAGTAACGTTGGAAGCGGAGAGAAGAGGCGAAGGTTGGGTGGTCGGAGAAAGGAGGTGATTTAGTAGGGGCGTGCTTGGAAAGGTAGAAAGGGAAGAGAGAAAGTGAGAAGAAACAAGAAAGGAAAATGAAGATGTAGACGGAAGAACTAGGTACCCAAACGGAGCTTTCGATTACAACGCCCATTTCGATCTCCAACGGACAAACCCTAGATCGGATGGGAATGTTTTTGGGCTACTGAAAACTGACAAGTGAGAAAGGAAGCAGAGGTTGGATCTTCTGGAGTTTGAAATACGTGCCGTTTTACCGTTCCAGAGGATGCTATAAAATGGTTCGTTTTGATGTCATAAATAATATTTTCAGCCTCAAATATTAAAGCAGCGAAGATGGGCTGCCTGTTTTCGAAACAAAAAGGTGTTAATGTAAAAAATATTAAATATTAAATATTAATTTTATTTTGTAAAACATAGGAGATATTCAAATTATTGCTTTTAAATTTTATCTAAATTTATGCAAAATACGGATATATTGGATCCAAAATTCATAAACAAAACTTATCAACTTATTTTGATTATATGCCGTTGAATCACACAATATGCATCTATAAAACAAACCAATTATGTATCTTTTTTTTTTAATGTTATGTGTAAAATATTTCGTTTTCTGCATAACTCTAAATTTAGTATTTACTTTATAATGGAAGTAAATTGGATCGTTATGCTCTGCTTGCAAGCAACTCTACTCTACCTCTTTAATTGTTATGCAAGTAAGGGATTCCATCTAATAATAATAATACGAATCAGAACACAAATTCTTTATTGTTGACAGAGGAACATCTAACGAATAAAAACATCAGCCCTCTGGGATCTGAAAAGAATTAGTTCTTTAGTGAGAAATAATAACTAAGCAGAAGTTCCAGAAAATCTTGAAGAAACCCCTCTTCATCCATGGTTGTTTGAAGCTGGGAGATGGGTGATGGTTGATGAAGAGCCAACCAACACCAGATATCATCCTGAATTTGTGAACACAAGTTTCATAATGTCTGATAGTCATTTGGTTTGGTTTGGTTCGCCTGAATTTCCCAAATTTGGCATAATATTTTGATACCATATATTGTTTAGTTTTACAGTGTCGACAAGTTCAAAGCCACCTGTCTACATATTCACAAATTCTCCTCTTTAAATTAAATAACTACATTCCAGATCCAGTTTGTAGCTTCTGATTGTTTGGGATGATTCGGCTTAATGAATCATCCTAAGCTGTTTCATTTTCAGACATGAGTACAATATATATGAAAAACTTAAAAATTCGATCAACATATACCCCCGAGTCCGGGGAGCAAAGTATGGAATCATATGCTGAAATTTCCTCCATACTGTTTAGCATTGAATTTGATACTAAGAATATATACAACATAAAACATCAACATGCAATACCCTTTCAAGAAGTGTATACAGCAGACATTGTCCCCTCATTAAAAGTCCTGTAGGAGTTGCACACCAATGAAAAAGAAAAAAAAACGTAAGCCGAGCGAGAAAAGTTGGATTTAAGAATAATTGGTCTGAGCCAATTATAGATGAAAGTTACCTGAACTAATCCACAGATATTGCTTGGTTTGCTGGCATTGTTTTAGCATCCAAAGGCAGCTTCCAAGGTGCTTTGACATCTGCAGAATGCTGTTTACTCTCCCCCTGCAACACAAACAAACAAGCAAAGCAACATTTATGGTGAACCCTCCCTCGATGCAAAATAACTGTAGACAGCAAATTGGTGAAAGCGAGCTTACATATCCAGGGTTGCTTCTTGAAAGAAGAGTGATATATTGCTCCATGGCTGCTTCTGGACTCATGTTCCCAAGTCTTTTCCAGGCATTCCTGTCACAATGAAAACCGGTTTCTTCAGATTCTTAATGAGCCACAAAAGCACATTCTCCATGCGGATTACACCTTACAATCTGATTCCATTGTCCATAAGATTAGATCTGAAGCGAGGTAATACTCTGAATGTCAATGTACTTGTGGATTTTTAGCTGAGACATTTAAATCAACCTTATATCTAATCCTCATTTACAGAACTGCAGTTAAGAATAAAAAGCAAACACTTGAAGGGCTTTTATTCAAATTCAGAGGAGAATTTTTACCATTTTGCACGAGCAGACAACTTGAATGCCATAGGATGAGTCTCATGGCAAGGCCCTTCAGTGGCAACCTTTTGGAGTCCATATAATTGCATCTTTACATTATTGCCAAGTTTCAAAATTTGATCAGCATTGTTTCTACTTTCCAAAAAACACACTGCAGCACCAAAATCCTTCTCCAATTCAGTTCTTTCAATCCCCTCCCAGTCGTCATCAGATAAACCCTTGTTTAAGCAATCTTCCAACACCTCAATCTCTTCTTCATCCTCTTCAGCTAATCCTATCCCAGTGGTTTTATCACCAAAATTCTCTTCACCAGAACTGATTTCTTCAACAGTTACCTCTGAGATTTTTGTTGGTCCATGACTATCATTCAAACACTCTTCAAGATTCTCTTCACCAGAACTGATTTCTTCAACAGTTACCTCTGAGATTTTTGTTGGTCCATGACTATCATTCAAACACTCTACAAGGGTACCCTTTTCTTCCACAGATGCACCTAAAGCATCAAACTTTACAACTTCTGAAACAAACCCAAGTCCCTTTTCACATTCTAGAACGCATTTTTCAGACTTATTTGGGACCTCCATACATCTTGAAACAGCCTCGAGATGTTGATCAATGACAGAAGACAACGAAAGAAGCTTAGCAATAATAAATGAAAGAACAAAGGAAAGAGAAAGAGTAAACAAAAATTCAAGTAAAAGCTCCATGCTACCTTGGTTTATGGTTAAGAATTGGGATGAAAGGAAAAAAATAAAAGAATGAGAGAGATGAAGAATTCTGTCGTCTTTATTGTCGGTTGAAATTGATATATAAGGGAATAAGAAAAGTGGGATTTTGAGGAGCAGAGCAAAGTATATTCTTGTTTATCTTTTTTTGGGGTGTTTTGGAAACTGCAAAGGGCGGGTGTTATGGCCAATGTCAAATGTGTCGGTTCCTGATTCGAAGGAAGAAGAGGGAGAGCTGTATTTTTGAAAAGGACTCTGCCGCTAATTGCCTTTTCTTTTTTTTACTTACAACTTTGGGACCTAATTGGACAACAGTGAATATTGTCTATAATAACTTTCAAGATTGCATGCCAACAACCACTTTCCATTTTCTTTAATTTCTTCTTCAGACCATGATTGTATTTTTTATTCAAGTTTGAGTTAGAATTTGATAGGATCGGAATGATAAAAATGGAGAATGGGATGAGTTTTAAGTTGAATTTACTTTTGACATTGAACAACTGATTCAAGCTTATTTACAAGCTCAAAGATTAGACATGTTCAAGGTCTTGTCTGATCCCCTGACCTTGTCTTGTCCTTTTGATGTTACCATCAACTCTGGCGCTTTTTGTGCCATTAGCATAGAAGATCCTTCGTGGCAAATGGCATGGAATGGCAGCCCCCAGTCCCAGTTTGTCGAAGCTGTTAACTCAATAGCCAAAAAGAGAAGTAACTCTCTATAAACAGCTTGGCCTTAAACTTACAGATGGGTAAAAATATCATGGAGGCTCTGTATTACGATTTAGATTTTATTTTATTCTTTTAATTAAAAAAAGAGTAAATTAGTTTATTATATTTTATATCAAATAGTAAATTGATTATTTTGTTAAAAATTTCATATATTTCTATAGTTAAAAATTGGCACGGCAAACGGAATAACCAGACAATCACACCACGTATACATCATGTCAACCTAGAGGGAACCATTTTTAACAATAAAAATAAATATAATTTTTTACAAAAAGACTAATTTACGCTTTAAAATAATGTACAAAAATTAATTTGTACATTTTTTTTAGCAGAAAGAATAAACTGTAATGTGACTAGGAGTACAAGTACCAGCAAGTATTTTTACCGAAAAGATGGCTAAGAGACATTGGGTTGGCAGGTAGATTTTCAGTTAGTTTGTCTATTTCAGAAAGTTAATGAACGGTGACAATTGCTTCACCATATTAGCAATGATGTGTTTTGAACATTGCTTGTGGTTATGAATTTAGAATTTCAGAGTTATTGTCCTTCGACACCACATTTGCATTTTTTTTAAACCTACCCTTGTATTATTCTCTAGCAAAAAAAAAAAAAAAAACCCTCATTTTAACATTGTTAGGTAGTATGTATATGAACTGGTGGAGAGTATTGTCAATGGACAAAACGTAGCTTCCTAACTCATAAATAAACCCATTAATTAGATAACTCATAAACAGACAAAAAAAATTATTTGAGAAATCTAATATATTTTATAATTAAAATTGATAAAAAATAAGTAAATAATACAAAATTTATTGTCCTTACTCATACAGGTTGGACTAATCTAACTGGACCAAGTTCATTAATTAGTAGAATATCCACCCTCAAATTTTTAATTTGAAGAGGTGAAAGGACGAACTTCAAAACATTTTACCTTTGATGCTTCTGTTTATTCATGGATTGATTATTCTGTATTCTATTTAGTGGAGTTTTTATGCTAGTTCTTAATAAAATTCATTTAAATATTTGAACATCTTTCTTTTTTTAGTTTCATATGAATAATTAAATCAAACAATTTTATATCAAATTACAAAGGTTGTAGAACTAAACTTTACACCTTCATAATATATTTTTTTATACAATTAGCATTTTAAAAATCCAATTTTACACTTTGGTAACATTTTATACTTTTAAAGTTTCAATACCTCATTCAGTGCAAATGAAATGAACCCCAAATGAATTGGGTTACTGAGCCCACATCCTGCTACTTTTGAAAGAAATATAACGATGGACCTGCAGAGGAAAACATCATGGCAAGCAATATTGGTGTATATGTTAGTACCCACAAGAATGGTCCGCAATTAAAGGCTTGAAAAGTTTGTATTTGAATTAATATTACATGATTAAAATTAATTACAGAACAGTGTAATGTTAGGAGGCATCTCGAATATATATACAAGTTTCCAGGCAGCGTATAGGAATAAATGTTCATTTCCTTTTTAACAAAAAGAAATGTGGAGGGTTTTTTACCATTTTAATACAAAAAAAATCAAAAATATTCAAATTGGGGTGTCATTTCCATTAATTACGAAAATGGTATATTGAGGGTGGTGCCGCCTCTGACAGAGGCGCAATCACCCTCTGCAACCCTAGGATTTTTTACCATTTTAATACAAAAAAATAAAAAAATATCCAAATTGGGGTGCCATTTCCACTAATTACGAAAATGGTATATTGAGGTGGTGCATGTAGCCTCACAGCGGGCGCAACCACCCTCTCAGCAACCCTATATTTTTTTTTTGCACAGAAATTTAAAAAAAAAGCGTCTGAATTGAAAAAAAACATCTCGAAATGAAATGACAAAGACACTGTGCGACCTCTGCGACGAGCGCAAGCACCGAGGTGCGTGCACCGCTTTGACAGTCACTTTCGGCGGGTTGTTGTGGCGACAAGACACTGGCCTGCACACAGTGCGGCCTGACGACGAGCGCGACCAAGGTGCGGCACCGCTTTGACAGGTCACTTTCGGCAGGTTGTGGCGGGGGGACCTTATAATGGTCCCCAAACTTGATACTTGCAGCAGCTGAAACTGAAGAAGAAGAAGAAGAAGAAGAAGAAGAAGAAGAAGAAGCAGACGGCGGCACCGAAAAAAGGAAGAGAAAGGAGGAGAAAGAAGAAAGAAAGAAGAGAAAAAAAAGAAGAAAAAAATAGAAGTATGTAAAATTTTTTTTAAATATGGATGATGATATTGTTTGTTTTGTTTGTTAGTTTAGTTTAGTTTAGTTTAGTTTAGGTTAGTTTAGTTATTGTTAGTTAGTTGTATTATTAGTTTAGTTTAGTTATTGTTAGTTTAGTTTAGTTTAGTTTAGGTTAGTTTAGTTATTGTTAGTTGTATTATTAGATTTGTTTAGTTATTGTTAGTTTAGTTTAGTTTAGTTTAGTTTAGTTTAGGTTAGTTGTATTATTAGTTTAGTTTAGCTATTGTTAGTTTAGTTTAGTTTAGGATAGTTTAGTTATTGTTAGTTGTATTATTAGTTTAGTTTAGTTATTGTTAGTTTAGTTTAGGTTAGTTTAGTTATTGTTAGTTTAGATTAGTAAAAATGTTTAAAAAGTACTTTAGTTAGTAGTATTATTAAATAGTTATTATTATAATTAGTTTAAAAATGTTGAAATAATAATTTAGTTAGTAAGTTATTATTAGGATTAGTAAAAAGTTAGTAATTTAGTTAGTAAAAATATTGTTAGTTAATATTATAATTAGTTTGTTAAAAACCCTAAAATAATAATTTAGGTAGTTAGTTAGTATAAGTTATTATTAGGATTAATAAAAAGTTTAAATATTAATTATATTGTTAGTTGTTAGTTATTATTATTATACTTAATTAGTTAAAAACCCTAAAATAATAATTGTTAGTTAGTTACTATTGTTAGTTATTATTATGATTACTAAAAAGTTTAAATATATTAATTATACTGTTTTATAGTTAGTTAGTTAAAAACTTTAAAATAATAATTTAGTATATTGTTAGTTAGTTAGTAAATTGTGTTTTAGGATTACTAAAAAGTTACAATATTAATTATATTGTTAGTTATTATTATAGCTAGTTAGTTAAAAACCCAAAAATAATAATTTTGTTAGTTAGTTAGTTAGTATATTGTGTTAGGATTAGTTAATATGTTAGTTAGTTAGTATCTATATTGTTAGTAGACTAATATGTTAGTTAAAAACCCTAGAAACCCTAAAATAATATATTGTTAGTATATTAATAATATGTTAGTATATTAATATTTTATTTAATATGTAACATAGTTAGTATATTGTTGTTAGTATGTTAATATGTTAGTTAAAAACCCTAAAAACCCTAAAATAATATATACAAGTATAAGTAATATGTTAGTATATTAATATTTTAGTTAATATGTTAGTTAGTATATTGTTGTTAGTGTATATTAATATGTTAATATTGACTATGTTAGTATATTAATATTTTAGTTAGTATATTATATTTTAGTTAGTATTAGTAGATATTGTTAGTAAGAAACCCTAAATATAATTTTTGTTATTATTTAGTTTTGATTTGTTAGTAAGTTTTGTGTTTATATTAATTAATTTTTTATTGTGAATGTTATGTTTTAAATTTTTAATATATTTGAAAGTTTTTATATTAGTAAAACTATCATAAAGTAATTGTTAATTAGTGATAAAAATTGAAAATATTTCTGATGTAGATATTGTTAGAAATGGCAACATATTGGATATTGCTTGATGAGATAATAACTTCAGCACAAAGGGAGAAAGTTGATAAGATGATGAGAGAAGTGCAAGATTACAGAATGAAACCAGAAGAAGACATTGTTCAACACCTTATTACCGTAAATAAAAAGATGCAAGAAGTGTTGTGGAAGGGTCATGAAATGATTAGGAAGAATAAAGTGCAATACTTAACCCTTAGAGGGACATTAATAGAACGGGAGCATCAAATAATTTTAGGCGAACTTTGGAAGACATTGGTACCACAAACCTATTGGAATCTAGTTATACGCTCTGTGAAGTTTATAATCTCTTATGGAGCTAGGAAAACAGTGCAGCAACGTATAGGCTCACGGAATTTGACTAGGAAGCAAAGTGTGTTTGACATACCATGGATGGATAAACTAGATGTTAGGAAATTACCAAGAGAATTTATAAATTCAATACCTGTTATAAAGATTGAAGAGGAAGAAGATCCTGAGGAAACTTCAAATTGGATTGAAGAAGATGAATACGAAGATAATCAAGTATTGCTAAATTGATTGTACAAAGTATTTCCCGTGAGGAAAATACAAGCTCGGAGATGGAATAAAATGTAGAACGGCTTTAAGTGGTTAGATGTAAAGATAAATGTTGTTCATGTACAAAATGATAATTGTAATAGTGTGAGCTTAAGAATGAATGAAAAAAATAGCATATTGAAAAATTAATTTTTTTATTTAAGAATAGTATATACTGATCGAAATTTTTTGAGCAATTTTGTTTATTTTTAAATGATTGAATATTGAAGATGGATGATCGAGTTTTTGTATGCGTTTATTTCGATGGAATCATCTTGACAACAACCGTTGGATCCATATTTGAATGTCGGCAACAAATAGCAATGAGATTTAATAGAAATGTCTCGTTGGATGATATGAAGGGAAGGATAAACGCAAAAATTATTAGACGTTGTGGGAGAACGATTTCGAGAATTTTCTACAAGTTTCCAATTTCGACAGATCCGATCAAATTCACAGAAATGGAACTTGTAGACGACGAAGACGTGGAGACAATGATCGCTCTTTACTGTGGGAATGGGAGTAACAAAAATGCACCGATTCACTTATTTGTTGAGTTAGCCAGTATTGAAGCAAATGAAGACATCAATGCATATGGTGAAGAACATGGAGCTCAAGAATCGTGCATGGTGCCTCCAATATCGTATGTTGATGCCGAATCGAATATACGTGGGATTGATATCGATCTTAATATTACACCCGATATTGATGTGGTTGGTGATGATGGACACGATAGTAGTGATCATTGTGAGGAAGAGGTCGATAGTGACAGTGATCCCGATATGGACGATATACGAGATGATATTGACGATGAAGACGTGAACGACGATGGAAACATTAGCGTGTCTTCTGGTCGGGAACCGATCGATGTATTATGATACACAATAATCCTGGGCCACACATGTCGCTCATAGACCTCGAGGCAGCGCGTGTAGTCGAAGTTCGGAGTACCACGAAATATATCCCCGCTCACCGAATGGCCGTAAATTCCGAGCATGAGTTATTCGTAGGCGTAGATTCGAAAGTAAAGAAGAGTGCGTATTCGCTATTAAACGGTATAGCATGGATATATCAGCGGATTACAGAGTCGCAGTGTCTAAACTGACGATTTATATTGGGGAGTGTTGGAAGGCAGCGGAAGGCTGCAATTGGCAGGTACGAGCTGCATTCATTCAAAATTCGCAGATGTGGGAGATACGAAAATTGGTTGGACCTCATACATGCAGATCGACACGTATGACAGAAGATCATAGAAGAAAATCGAAAAGAAAAATGCTTCTAAAAATCATAAAAAAAAAGTAATCTTACACAAAAGAAACTAACTCCTAGAGTTGAAAATTTCAACAAATGTGTCTCTAATGAACAATAAAAGGGCCTTTACATAGGGTAGATAAGTACATCCAAATAAAACTCTCAAGTATACTTAAACTCTAATTAATCTAAACAAGAACTAGTTTTAAACTAAACTTTCTTGTTGACTAAGAAACATAAAACCCTACTAAATAACTTAAAATACTAAAAAATATCCAAAACTAGAAATAAATAAATAAGAAAATAATAAAACTTAATAAATACAATATTAGACTCAAATATAGTAAATTAAGCCTAAAAATCGAACCCAATATGATTTAAACTTGAATTAAAAGCTTGAAACTCGTAAGTTCCGTAATAATCTCTTCTAGAAATTCTGCTCGCGCAGTCTTCACTAAAACAATCATAATTTGAGCTCCTGAACTTGAAATCGAGTGATTCAAAGTGCATTGCAAAGATAAGAGATAGTTATTTGAATGATATGAAGACATCTTAACCCGAAATGCATGGATCCCATCCAAAAAGTCGTTGCAAGTCGGTTGATTTTCCAAACTTGAAAATTGCTGCTTCGGTGAATGGAATTTAATAAATTTCACCCCATCAGTTTATGTATCATTCCCCCTTTCCTCGAAAAGATTCATCCTCAAATATTGTCTTTGGTTGAATAAGAAAGAATCTTTATCATAGGTGGAATGGGTTAACTAAGCTCGTATCAAAGGATCAACAAATTCCTGAAAGAATGAAACAAGTCCACTAGACAAATTCAAATTAAGGTTAGTGAAAACATAATCATTCCTCTATTTTGGATAGGTTCTCTCATTCTTTGCATTGTCTTTTTCAATGAGAATTGAACTCTCTAATTTTACCTCTTAAGAATTTTCACTCACCAAAGTTGGACTATTAATGTAACATCCCGGTTTAGGGCCTAGTCGGAATAGTGGTGCGAGACCACAAACCCGAGGGTTATAAATGAGTTATTGAGGTTTATGCCTTGTATGCATGCTAGTGTGAAAGTTTCATGAAGCAATTTTGTGAAATTGTGATTGAATTGTCCAAAAGGACTAAATTGCAAAAGTTACAAAATGTGTGTTTCTAGAAGCTATATGTCTGAAATAGCTTTAGATTATTAATTAGAGGTCCTTAATGAGAAATTTTCCCAATTTTTAGTTTTTGGACAAAAATGGGCATGGATGAGTTAAATTAGAAAGTTTATCAAAGAGGGCATTTTAGTCATTTAACAAATAAGTGATTAAAAAGGAGAAAAGATGACAAAATCATGCTCATCTTCTCCCCTAAGCTGCCGAAAATTCTAATAGCCATTGTTAGGGCTCTTTCAATTTTTCAAGCTTGCTAGTAAGTGCTCCTAAGCCCGGTTTTTGATATTCTTCGTATTTTTGAAGTCCTAGTAGCATGAGTAAGCTATTTTTGGCTATTTGGTGAGCTATTATAGATGTTCAAAAATGTGCATATGTATGACATGCATGTATTTTGATGTTTTATGGAAGAATATGAAAGCTTGATGTAGTAGAAACATCTTTTGCTAAGTGATTTTCCATGAAAATGCATGTAGGGACTAGTTTGTGAAAAACTTTAGTTTGGTCATACATATGTGATTTAGTGAGAATTGATGAATGCTTTAGTTGAGTAAGTGGTTCGGCTAAGCATGAAAGGATAGAAAGTTGAATAAAAATCACTTTACGAGCCTTGGGGCTAAAGTGTAAATATGAGAAAGTTTAGGGGCAAAATAGTAATTTTTCTAAAGTATGAAATGTGGGTCAATTTAGTCAATGTGTGTATTGAATAAGCTGATTTATTCATTATAGATCAAGAAAGACGAAGCCCGGATCATAACCGAGGCAAAAGCAAGGTGGTGGACTAAATTGCATATTTCTATACTTTTGAGTATCGAGGTAAGTCTATGCACAAATAATGCATTCATACTTACAATTTGTTAATGCTGGCTAGTGTGTAGCATGTTTGAGAACCTATGTGGGATGAATGTAGTAGAAATTGTGAATGAATGTATGATCGGGAATGATTGAGGACCTATGTGGTTTAAGTAGAATGATTAAGTAAGTAGACTTGTGCATGTGTTGTGATAATGCTAGATGGTGGGCTCAGTGCAATACCATCCTAATGCATATTGACAATGAGCTGGCTATGTGCGATGCTATCGTGAGGTATATCGTTTAGTGGGCTAAGTGAGAAACCTCTATGATTACCTTTGTGGTAGGCTAAGTGCGATACCACCTTATTAATCGATTGTGGTGTGCTAAGTGCGAAACCACCGAGACATTTGCTGTGTGGGTTAACTGTGTGGATTAGCCATGTGATTGCATTATTGAGTAAAATAGTCATGTGGATGTATTATTAAGTTAATTAGTCGTGTGGATGAATTATTGAGAAATAATGATGTGTTGTATATTGTGTAAATGTGACATTGAATGCAGGGTGCATTTCGATGGTTATGAGTATGTGACTCATGATGTGTTGGAAATGTGGTAAGGGATAGAAAGAGTAAGCATAGTTGTGAATTACTTATGTTGGTATAATGCTAATTGTTGCTTAGCTTATACTATGTTGCTTAATTGTTTATGTGTAAACTTACTAAGCTCAAAGCTTACTCTTTTTCTTTTCCCTTGTCTTATAGAGTAAAGGTGTTGAATCGAGATACGAGGATCATTTGGAAGGTCGCCCACACTATCGGCACACTCTTGTACATTAGACTTAATGCTTTGTATATGTCATGTATAGGGACTAGACAAGTTAGTGAATTTTGTTGTAAATGGCTAAGATGTGTTGGCCTTTAGATGGATAGCTTATTTTGTATAATGCCATGGTTGTTGGCTATTACATTATATGAAAGAAAGATGTAGTTTTCTATGTGAGATTGCACTTCAATTTGAGTTGATTATGATTGTTTTAGATGAGTATATGTTGTGTATGCTAGAGGGGTGAAAAGAACTTGGCACATAGCTTTGTTCTTGTCCATGTGAATAGACACACGGGCGTGTGTCTAGGCCATGTGTGATATACGGCCAGCCTACGGGCGTGTGACTCAGCCGTGTGTCCCCTGCATGTTAGTATTTGAAATCGTAATAGACCACGGACTAGCCACACCTGGACGTGTGTTTAGGCGTGTGGGATTAATCAAGATTGGCCACGGCTAGCCACACGCGGCGCGTGTCTAGACTCTAGGCCGTGTTAAAGTAGTCGCGTGCACCACGGGTGGTAAGCACGGGCGTGTGCCTTGGCCGTGGGGCATTGGCAGAATGCTGGGTTTTTAGGCACGGTTTGGGGACATGGGCGTGTCTAATCTTGCACGGGCGTGTGAGACCTGTATAAAGAGAAAAATTTTAAGATTGGAAAAAGTTCCGGTTTAGTCTCGAGAGCCCTCGTGTGTATGAGTGAGGCCTCGTAAGTCGAGAATGAGATTGTTGAGATGACTTCAGAGAGTAGTTACGACGAGCCTAAGTGGCGATCAAGTGGTTTGAGTTTGGTAACGCCTCGGGCCCGGTTCTGGCGTAAAACCCGGGTAAGAGGTGTTACAATTAAATTGACTTTTATCGCTCAAGGTCTTTCTTCTCTCATTCTTTTGGTATCATCCTCACTTCCCTTCAACCCCTCACAAAAATTTTGAACATTGTATTCATTAGAATACAACTTTTTAAGAGAACAATAAATGTCTAACTTATCCAAATTCATAGACTCTAGGAAACAATTCTAACTATCAACTTTTTCCAATTCATAAAGTTCACTATCACTATCTACATAGTTCGCACTATTACTATCAACTTCTATGACATCAACTTTGAAACAAGGTTCAATGCTAGATTTAGACTCAACAATAGGCACAAAATCAGACTTACTGTATTCACAAATGGTATCACTCGAAGTTTCTTGCTTATTCATATCATCATCGTCAATGATAGTACTGGACAAAGACTCTTCAATAGGCTCCATGTCATACTTACGTTCCTCGGCTTGCAAGGATCGTGTGACTACTAGCATCGAATCAAGTTGATAGAGTAGGGATGAGAATTTCAAGGATGTTTTCTTAAATGAATATGTTGGACATTTAGAGTCTTTGTGATCTTTCGCATCACACCACATGCACTTGCTAGCTTGTTCTCTTTGCTCCGCCATAAGTCGTTTAAGCTCGCAAAACTTGTTGTGTGTTCTGTACTAATGTCTTTCTTGACAAGCCCATGGATAATAAAAAGTTGAACGACATTGGAAACAACATTTCTATACAAGTTTTTTTTTTTATTACAAATATGACATCTATGCCTTGCCTAAGGTTCATTATTCTCCTCTTCGATACTATATGCGCGTACCATTATTAGAGGTTGAAATAAAAAACAATCAAACAAGAAAAGTTGGTCAAAGAAATTTAAACCTCACCGTTATGCGCTCGCAATAAAAAATAAACAACTTTAAAAGGCAAAGAGAAGAAGTTAAGATTTTTCTCGCTTGTAATTTTAAAAAGTAATCAAACTCAATAATATTCAAAAAAAAAGTGGGATCACTCTCTAAAAAAGTTGACCTAAGGCTCTAAGAAGTCAAAAGAAAACTCAACTCCAAAAGAAGTAAGTTGCACAGAGAAAGGAGAGACAACTCTTTTCATCCCTATTGACACAAGAAGTGAAAATGTGTTAGAATGCATAATATAATAAGAAAAGCTAAAAAAACAAAAGGAAACCTAAGGCTAGAATCATAGAAAATAAACTACCAGTAAAAAAAACTCAAAATAATGGAAAACAACTTGAACTTTCGTTCAAGGTGTTCTTGATGTGCTAAAACCACAAAGATTAAACTGGAGTCTCTTTATATGATAAATAAAAAACTAATATGGAAATTTTTGGCACAAAATTCACCCACGAAATATTTTTCAATTTTTTGTTCGATTTGGTGAAACACTTTATTTAGCATAAGGAAACAACTCAAAATGCCCAAGTCTGATACCAAATGATGAGGAATGCAACGAAAGAATATCATATTCAAGTTTTTCAACTCGAGAAAGAAAGATTCGGATCTGACCTAGAAAGAAGAAACCAAACATATTTAGAAAAAAAAAAAGAAAAACAATTAAAATAACAAAAATAAGAAATTTAAGAATAAAGAATAAATATTCAAAAAAATAACTAAATAAAGAAACAATAGAATAAAAATTGGAAGATGGATCAAATAAACTTATGGATATGTGGATAGATGGATAAGTGTCTAATTAAACCCTTTGAGATATAAACTCCAACAAATTCAATTAATGGCTCTAATCAATCCTCCAAGAAACAATCATTGGCAAATTGAAGGATGAAGAATGAATTCTTTTTAAGCTTTCATGTATTTTCATTCTTTCTTGTGGTTTAAACTTGTATAGATTATATATCACGAAATGAAATTATATTGTTTTTTTTATAAAGTAGAGAATCTCAAACTCAAACACCTATACACGAACTCATTTAAACCATTAGTATACAAAAATTAAGTGATTCAAAGTGCATTGTGAAGATAAGATATAAATCTTCGAACACTATGAAGACATCTCAACCCAAAATGTCTGGATCTCATCTAAAAAGTTGTTGCAAGTTGGTTGATTTTCCAAACTTGGAAATTAGCAGCTTCGATGAATGAAATTTAATAAATTTACCTCATCCGTGCATGTATCACATTGTATTCAACTTATATAGTGATTGTTTTATAGTTATTCATATAGATCTTCTTATGTAAACAAGTTTCGAAATATAATATAATATAATATAATATACCATATTTCGAGACTTGTTTGGGTTATTGGACTGAAAGATTGAGCCCTTAATATGTTCTAATGAGGAACTTTACTTTGTGATTGTATACTAATAGTAAAACCTTTTGTGTTGTGGTTTTACTTGATGAATTTATAGTGTGAATTTAATGGTGAGAATTTCATCCTTCAAGGTACAAAGGTGAGGAAATTGTCAGTGATGAATAATAGATTAGAATCACATGTTGTAAGTGTTGAAGATAGTAAATATTTCTCACTAAGTTAAGATTTACGGACGTAGAAAAACCAAATTGCGTAAATAAACCTTGTGTACCTTGTTTGTTTTCAATTTCACAGTGTTTGAAGGAATGCCTACACCCTTAGTCACTCCTTCCAAACGCATAGCTTATCAATTGGGGTTTTTTTTTTATATTAATTGGGTTATTGATAAAATTTTGACCAAATAACATAATTTTTTAGCGCAATTCATAAACTCAAAAATAATGCCCAATGGAAAATGACCCAACATAATAAAGAAATGAAATGTATTAAAAAAGGGTTAGTATTTGGTATAATATCAGTGATTTTTTTTATTTTATAAGTAACCTTAAAAAATTGTTATGTGTTTTTTTTTAAATATTTTACTATGGGAAATATTTAGTTTGCTACCAGTAGAGTTTTTAAACTCCACAAGCAAAGTTAAGGGGGTTGACAAATATTCTATAGGGATATAGTAAATTATTAGAAAAATAGTTTTTTTTTTTTTAAAGACACAAGTCAAATTTTTATGGCTACTTATGAAAGAGACACAAGTCAAATAGCTTTTTAAAAATATGGGTTTTTCATTTTTTTCATTGCACATTTTTTTTGTAAAGTTAAGAGTATATACAAATTTTAGGAAAATATTTGGGATATAAGGTGGCAAAAATGCGTCCTGATAAAAGTGTTTTCTGACAAAAGTTTCCTACAAAAAGCGGTTCTTAGCTTGTTTGCTCAAATAGTCAAGTATTACTTCTTTCATCTTCAAGTCCCAAGTTCAATCCATACCACAAGCAAATTTCTTTATTATTATTATTATTATTATTATTATTATTATTATTATTTCATGTTGTTTTAAAATTTTTTGTTAAATTTTAATATTTAGTTATTGTTTTTAATTAATAAACTTGTAATTTTTTTAAAATATTTTATTTTTAATTTATCTTTTTAATTAATAACTCTTTCATTTATATAAATAAAATAATAAATATGTAATTATATAATAAAAATATATTTGATATATTTCATTATGTTTAAAATATTTTTAATTAATAGCTCTTTTATTTATATAAACAAAATAATGAATATCTAATCATTACAAATATTTTATTTTTTTGAAGAGTATCAACTAATTTTATTTATTTATTTTTTATTTTATATAATTTTTATACGTAAAGTATTCTTTTTCCACCTACATTGTGATATTGGTAAATTCTAATATTATAAAATCAAATAATTATTTTAAACATTAGTATTATTTTTATATATAAAATATTTTAAATAACTATTTCAAATATCATTATTTTTATATGTGAAGTATTTCAAATAATTATTTCAAATACACATACAAAAATATATAATACTAAAATTTACCACACTAATGGTATGGAATGAAAAATAAATATTTCACATATAAAAATTATATTAACTAAAAATAATGATATTTGAAATAATTATTTGATTTTATAATATTAGAAATCTCTATGCCCACTATGTAGGTAGAGAAAATAAATATTTGAAATATAAAAATTATATATAAAGAAAAATATCAAAAAATTAGTTGATTTTTTTAAAAATAATATATATTTAACACAATGATAAATATCAAATATATATATTCATTATATAATTACATATTTGTTAATCTATTTATATAAATAAAAGAAGGGTAAACTATTAAAATGGTTACTTTTGTTTGTCTCAGATTACATTTTAGTCACTTATGTTTGAAATATTACGTTTTAGTCACTTACGTTATTATTTTGTTACGAAGTGGTCCTTCTATTGTTAAGCTCCGTTACTTCCCTAATGGCAGTTCTACATGGCAGTCCATATGGGTTTTAAATGCCAATTTGGATGTCCTACGTGGCAATCCAAATTAAATTTATTTAATTAAAAATCTATTTTCATCCCAGAAACTGGACATCCAAGTTGGCATTTAAAACCCATTTGGATTGCCACATAGGACTGTCGTTAGGGAGGTAAGGGAGTTTAACGGTAGAGTGACCACTTTGTAACAAAACGATAATGTAAGTGACTAAAACGTAACATTTCAAACATAAGTGACTAAAATGTAATATGAGGCAAACAAAAGTGACTATTTTTATAGTTTACCCATAAAAGAATTATTAATTAAAAAGATGAATTAAAAATAAAAAAACTTGAAAATAATATATTTATTAATTAAAAATATTAATTAAAAATAAAAAAAAACTTAAAATAACGTGAAATAAAAAATATAAATATGATTAGGAGAGAGATTAAATTTGAAACGTGATGATGAAACCCTAACATTTGACCATCTAATTAATAGAGTTGACGTGTAAAAGAAACGCCAACTATTTCTCTAAATACTCAAAATTTCGGCCTATATCCTTTTGAATTTTTCTTGAAATTGGCTTGCTAATTTTGCACGGGCAAAATACCGAAATATACCAAAAAAAAATTATTTACGAAAAAGGGCCAGTTTTTTTAAAATTTATGGAAAAGGGCCATTTCCCACAAACGCAAGCGTCCGCCGCCAGCGTTTTGTGGGGATGCAAGAGAAAGCGCCCCCAGGAGAGCGCTTTTGCCATCAAAGCAAAAACGCGCCTCCTTGGGCGCTTTGCTGACGTGGCAAAAGCGCCTCCCAAGGACGCGCGCTTTAGCCCGTGTTTAAAAAAAAACTATTCTCGAATTTTTTTAAAAATTTACGAGAATAAACGTTTATAAAGGCTCAAAATGACAACACCATTTTTTTAAGGTGTCATCAATTAATAAGGAAATATAACTTACAAATGAAATCTTTATATAGACCCAAAGTCTCATTTCCCTTGTTTTCTTGAGCAAAGTGGGATATGAGATATGTGTATATATAGAATCATGAATAGTTTTGCAGCTTGATCCTAAATAATGTGGGATTCCTTCCTCTTTTAACTAACAACATAAGATTAAAAGCTACACTATATGTGATATTTTTTTTACAAAACAATTTCTTTTTTTTATATATATTTTGTTAACATTTTCTTATATTATAAAATTATCTTTTGAGATCTTTAATCTTGTTGCATTTTAGAATTGTTAACATATACAAAAGAACTATTAAAAAAAAAAGAGAACAAATTGCACATATGAAACTTGTACATGCAATAATCTTCTATTTAATTTTAAATGTTTGAAGTTAATATTGATTGTTTTATACTTTATTTTCACGACTTTTAAAATATAACTTCATTCTCTCAATTACTTTTCAAAATTAATCAAACTTTATCATAAATTAAACTAATCAAAAAATATTTTCTTTTATATTTTTCAGCGGTGAGTATTGGAGCTTCCCCTCTCTCGCCTTTGGTCCCGTTTTCAAAAGCAACATTGTGGCCATTCCAAAGCTACACTCCAACAATTACACATTATCTTTCTCATATAAAATACAATATTCCTTTTACTTTCCATAGCTAGGACACTCGCTTTCAGATTGAACGAATATGCAATTCCATGTTTGAGAATAAGTAGCTAAGCTAATCCTCAAATATTTGTCATCACTTCCTTAAAACTCCCATCAAACCCAAAGCAAATTAAGAAAACATGATGATCCCTGTGTTTAATAGAATCCATACAATTGAATTTCAGCATCACTGCAATGTGACAAACATTCAGCAGTTATTCCTCTCCCTCCATACAAATATAGACAACCCCATTCCACAAATCCTGGTGATGAGTTGCTGAAAAGATTTTCCCTTTGCCATTACTTGGGTAAAAGATTAAAAAAAATATCAGTGTCGATAGCTAAAGGTCCAAATAAATTGCATCTCATAGTCAGCATTAGATTAGTGCAACAATATAGTAATAATAACACGATTTGATCAGGCATCTCATAGTCAGCATTAGATTAGTGCAACAATATAGTAATAATAAAGTATAAAACAATCAATATTAACTTCAAACATTTAAAATTGAATAGAAGATTATTGCATGTACAAGTTTCATATGTGCAATTTGTTCTCTTTTTTTTTTAATAGTTCTTTTGTATATGTTAACAATTCTAAAATGCAACAAGATTAAAGATCTCAAAAGATAATTTTATAATATAAGAAAATGTTAACAAAATATATAAAAAAAAATTGTTTTGTAAAAAAAATATCAAATATAGTGTAGCCTTTAATCTCATGTTGTTAGTTAAAAGAGGAAGGAATCCCACATTGTTTAGGAATAAGCTGCAAAACTATTCATGATTCTATATATACACATATCTCATATCCCACTTTGCTCAAGAAAACAAGAGAAATGAGACTTTGGGTCTATATAAAGATTTCCTTTGTAAGTTATATTTCCTTATTAATTGATGACACCTTAAAAAAATGGTGTTGTCATTTTGAGCCTTTATAAAGGTTTATTCTCGTAAATTTTTAAAAAATTCGAGAATAGTTTTTTTTATAAAAAAACACGGGCTAAAACGCGTCTTTGGGGGAGCGTTTTTGCCACGTCAGCAAAGCGCGCCCTCAAGTACGCGTTTTTTGCTGATGTGGTAAAAGCGCTCCCAGTAGCGCGCTTTCTCTTTTGCATCCCCACAAAACGCTACCGACGTGGACGCGTTTTGTGGGGAAATGACCCTTTTTCGTAAATTTTAAAAAAATCGGCACTTTTCCGTAAATAAATTTTTTTTTTGTATATTTGGGTATTTTACCCAATTTTGCCCACTTTTTTTCAATTTTGCTAAGTTAAATGCGACCGTTGCAAACATCTTTATCATGGTTTTTAGGCATGTACAATACCAATTTTACTAAGAAAATAATATCTTACTAAGCTATTCATAGTTTTAATCTTAATATAGGTTAACTAATTTGGTCAAACCATTCTATTTTCTATTAGTTGTTTTAGTAGATTGATTTACTGGTTTATTAACATCAAATATTTCATTTATTTAGTTTAAAAAATTAAGTTAAACTATACAAATAGTCTTTTAACTATAAACATTTTCATTTTAGGCATCTAAAATAAAAAGGTTTGCAATTAAAGCACTCATATTACATAATTCAGTTATTTTGGTCACTCCCATTAAAATTACAAACAAGAAGTTGGCGTAACAGTTAAAAAATCGAAATAATAACAAATTTAGCTTTAAACTTCTACATATTATATCAATTTAATCAAATTTTTAAAAAATTAGCTTCAAAATTTACAAATATTCTCAATTTGATCCTAATTTTAAAGTCCCCACCCCACCCCATCATTCTCGTCCCCCTCTCCTCTGCTGCTGTTGCTTTTGGAGACAAAAATTATTTAGCTGCAATTTCAAGTATTTGCTTCTTTTGTATGCTACCATATCCTTCTTTTTAAAATACTCTACCATTTTTCTTTTCTTTTGGTGTGTGCTCGTGGTTGACGTATTCATAGCTGACCTGTCAACACTTAACAAAAACTACTTTAAATTGTAGAAACAATTTTTTTTTTGAAAAACAGGGTCGACTTTGATTTTAAAAATGAAAACGAAAAACGGGAGTCGCCACCAATCCTTTTTTGTGAGGTGTGATCGGGTCACCTCGTAATTCAATCATTTTAATAAAAAATAAATTTACTAAAATGACGATTTTTGGTCTACGAAATCCAGAAAACGAGTTCGGGAGTCGGTTACGCACGAGGAAGGATTAGCACCCTCGATACGCCCAAAGTTGGTACCTAGTTGATTAATTGATGTCTTTAATGTCGAAAATTGAAAATTTGAAGAAATTTTAAAATACGATCCTTTGTTATAAAATTGGAAATTTTCGAGAACAGGGCATATTTCACGTTAATCGAGAAAAAGAATTACGTCCCGTAAATTAGGACACAATGTCTTAAATTCCCAATACGAGAATAAACACCGAAAAATTTATTTATTTTGAAAAGTATTCGATTATCTCGGTTTTAGAAAGAAATCATATTCCGTAAGTTAGAATACGATCTTTTTGTAATTCCCGAGATTATTTAAAAATGTTTTAAAAACGTTCGTTATTCGGATTTATCGAGAAAATCGAAACCCCGTAAGTTAGGGTACGACTTTTCGAATCTCGAAATACGAAAAATTGCTGATTTAAAAAAAAACAAAATTTTATGTAACGGGTAAAGATTAATGTAACACGATTTTGTAGTAAAATATAATGAAAAAAAGAAATGAATTACTGTACTAATATGCATAACAGACTAATAATAAATGCATTAATGTAAATGACAATAATAAGAGCCAAAATAAAAATAAGATAGATAATAAAAAATAAAAAATAAAACAAACCAATTATATAAAAAAATGATGAGTAAGTAAATAAATGAAAACTAAAAAAATTAATTAAAAAATTTAATAGTGAACAAATAAATAAATAAACAAATGAATATTAGGTAAAACAATTTAAAATAATAATAATAATAATAATCATAATAATAATAATAATAATAATAATAGACGAATAATAATAGTAAAAAATATAAATAAATAATAGTAATAATAATAATGATAATAGTAATAAAAATAAAAATAATATTAATAATAATATTAATATTAAAATTAATTAATTTAATAAAATAGCCAAAATAACCAAAAAAGGACTGATTTGAGCTTAAAACAAAAGTTTGGGGCAAATCCGAAATAAAAATAAGGCGAAGGACCGAATTGAAACACGCGAATAACAATGAGGGATCAAAAGGAAAATTTTCCCTTCTCCTCCAAAACGCACAGCATCAATAGGGACCAAATTGAAAGTCAAAACAGACTATAGGGAAAAATTAAAAATAAAATAAACTTAAATGCAAAACCATAAAAAAGCGGACGGGCTAAAAGTGAAATTAGCCTATTGATCAAAAACACGCGGATCCTCCCTAGCGGGTCGGGTCGAATTCGGGTTAGGGGCAAAACGACGTCGTTTTGGGGGCCTATAAAAGTTTATAAACCCTAAAAAAAAATCATTTCAGCTGCTATATTTTAAAAAAAAAAATCTCTCTTTCTCTCGTTTCTCTCTCTGGCTAGTCCAGAATTCGGCGAACCGCCGCCGCGCCGGCCATCGGTCGTCGGGGATGGCGCCGCCGTCCACGGCAGCTAAAAACTCGAGAAAAATCTCTTTTTTCGGCGGTTTAAAGGTAAGCCCCCTTCTTTTTATTTTATTTTATATTTTAGATATATTTATGCGTAAAACAGTTTTTAAAAAGGGAAAATAAAGAAACTGTTTTGGTATACGAACAGTTTAAAAAAAAACGAGAAAATAAAGAACATAAAATGACCTTTTTGTTTCTGATTTTGCTTTTTCTCTTCAGTCTGCTTTTGTTGTTTTTCTTATTATTTGAATGCTCGAATTGATCTTTGTATTAAAAAAAATCCGAAAAAATTACAATCCTTTGAAAGGCTTTTTATAGCCGATTTTGATACAACTTGTTTGATATCCTATCAATCTAATGTCTTTTCTATTAATGTTTTCCAGGTGGCGGTGCAAGTGGAGGGCGGTGCTGACGCGACAGTGGCAGTGGCAGCAGGCTTAGCAGTGGCTAGGGTGGCGCCTAGGGTTAGGAGCGGCTAGGGTTTTATTTTTTTGTTTTATTTTTATTGTTAGGGTATTGGGCTTGGATTTGATTAGGCTTGAATTGGGTTTGAGTTTGTTTAATTGTTGTTTATGGTTTAAATTTGGGTTTGACTGTTTAGTTCTGGTTTAGGTTTGGATTTTAACGGGCCCCGGGCTAAATTGGGCTTGTACAGCTGCCCTTCTTTGCTCATTTTCGTGTAACGGGAATGGAGCAAAGACTTTTAAGAAAGACCAATTTTGCCCGGTCTTGCGGAGTCTCGATTTCTTTGGGGTTTCCTCCTCCCAAGTGGCTTCATTCCAATCCACTGCATCCTGTTGCTTTGATCCACTCCACCGTAACTTCAGAGAGATAAGACTTGTAGCTTCGATCCGCTCCGCTGCAACTTCAGGGATATGAGATTTGTGGTTTTAGTCTGCTCCACTGCAACTTCAGGTAGATAATGTTTGTTTTGATCTGCTCTACTGCAACTTCAGAGAGATAAGATCTGTAATTTATAACTTCAATCTGTTCCACTGCAACTTCAGGAAAATAAGATTCGTTATCTTCAGTCTGCTCCACTGTAACTTTAGGGAGATAAGGTTTGCTATGATCTGCTCTACTACAACTTCAGAGAGATAAGATCTGTAATTATAGCTTCAATCTGTTCCACTGCAACTTCAGGGAAATAAGATTCGCTATCTTCAGTCTTACTTCAGAGAGATAAGGTTTGCTATGATCTGCTCTACTGCAACTTCAGAGAGATAAGATCTGTAATTATAGCTTCAATCTGTTCCACTGCAACTTCAGGGAAATAAGATTCACTATCTTCAGTCTGCTCCGCTGCAACTTCAAGAAAATAAGGCTTGTAACTTCAACCTGCTCCACTGCAACTTTAGGGAGATAAGGTTTGCTATAATAACTTCAATCCATCCCACTGCAACTTCAGGGGTATGGGATTTGTGGATTCACCGATCTTGTTACACCATCCTCTGGGGAACATGACCTGTTGAATCGATTTCATGGGTCTATGTTTATGCCAAATGATTAGGATGTCATGACCAGAATGAATCAAATGCTCCTAACTAGATGTGTATGCATGATATTTGCATGAATGCAAAATGTCATTTTGCGAGAATGATCCCTTTTTAATGCTTAGGATTTTCATTGCTTGTTGTTCATCAAGGTTCTATCACTGACGCAATATCCTGTCTTCTTGTTCAACTGATATCTTTGACAGAAAATCTGAAGAAATAGTCACAATTTAGACTCTTATTTCTCAAATATTTCCACCCTTAGGTTTGGTGAGTTCTAAATAATAGTCTTGTTTTAGGTTCTTGTAATATTTAGAAGCTTCCAGAGTAATATGCAAAACTCATTTTATGAAAGTATTATTAGTCTATTAATCGTTATTTCAATGCAAAATCCTTGAAAAAGATTATAATGATGGTCAATACTGAAATTTATCAGGAACAAAATCTGAATAGATTAATCAAAGAAAGCAAACATTGCTGGAATACAAAATAAGTGAGAAGAAAATAGGTGTCCCAGATATCACAGCATGAGCTTCTCTACACGAACTTCTTGAGGACCATTTTGAGCTCAATATGTGTTTAGGGGATCTAGAGTACTCTGTTGATGCCCCCAGACGTAACATCTCTCCTTCTTGTTAATTCGGAGAAAGCGAGACTACCGCATGCCCCATTTTTTATCAAAATTTGAATTGCCTTTTACGGGTTTTCAATTCAAAACCCCTTTGGTCTCAAGGCGCCCTTTGCGGGTTTTCGCGTTGGCCTCTCCTTATTTTTTTTTTCAAGTGAAGTATTTGTTGACTGAGTCTGAATTCACTGGATTAGGTAAAGTCTTGCCATCCATTTTAGTTAATATCAACGCTCCTCCAGAAAAGGCCTTCTTTACCACATAAGGTCCTTCCGAGTTTGGCATCCATTTTCCTCTGAAATCCTTATATATGGGAAGGATCTTCTTCAATACCAAGTCCCCCTCATGGAATTCTCTAGGACGAACCTTTTTGTTGTAAGCTCGCATCATTCATTTTTGGTACATTTGACCATGGCGGATAGCTTTCAACTTTTCCTCTTCAATCAAATTTAACTGATCATATCGGGCTTGGATCCATTCTGCTTCATCCAACTTCAGCTCTAACAAGACTCGAAGGGAAGGAATCTCAACTTCGATGGGTAAAACCGCCTCCATTCCATAGACCAATGAGAAATGAGTTGCCCCGGTAGAGGTCCTGACTGATGTTCGATAAGTATAAAGAGCAAATGGTAACTTCTTATGCCAATCTTTATAAGTCTCAGCCATCTTTCCCACAATCTTCTTGATATTCTTATTAGCCGCCTCAACTGCACCATTCATTTTTGGGCGATATGGTGATGAGTTGTGGTGTTTAATTTTGAACTGATTGCAGACCTCTGCTATCATACTGTTGTTCAAATTCAATGCGTTGTCCGATATGATCCTTTCTGGCATTCCATACCGGCATATGATCTCTTTCTTTAAGAACCTACTGACTGCTGCCTTTGTGACATTGGCATATGAATCGGCTTCTACCCACTTGGTGAAGTAGTCGATGACCGTAAAGATGAATCAGTGCCTATTTGAAGCTTTTGGCGAGATCGGTCCAATGACATCCATGCCCCACATAGAGAAAGGCTATGGAGAATTCATAACATGAAGAGGTGAAGGAGGTACATGAATTTTGTCTCCATAAATTTGGCACTTATGGCTTTTCTTGGCATAACTGATGCAATCCCCTTCCATGGAGGACCAATAATACCTGAATCTCATGATTTGTCTGGCCATTGTAAAACCATTAGCATGTGTTCCACAGACACCTTCATGGACTTCTTCTAGGATTGTCTTAGCCTCAACAGCATCCACACATCTTAGTAGCACCTGATCCTTTCTTCTTTTGTATAGGACCTCCTCGTCTAAGATATAGTCACTGGCCAGCCTTCTCAATGTTCTTCTGTCATTCTCAGTTGCTTGGACAGGGTATTCACGATTCTTCACGTATCGCAGTATATCGTGATACCAGGGGTGATTATCTCTTTCTTCTTCTTCGTCGCTGTTGTAGCAATGAGTCGGAGCCTCATAAATACTCATTTGGATAGGCTTCACATCCTCTTGTTTATTTATTCTGATCATAGAAGCTAACGTAGCCAAGGCGTCAGCCATCTGATTTTCATCCCGCGGGAGGTAACAAAAGGTTATATCATCAAACTTCTTAATTAATTCCAGAACTAACTTTCGATAATTGATCAATTTGGGGTCTCTTGTTTCCCATTCACCTTTGAGCTGATAGATCACTAGTGCAGAATCCCCATACACCTCTAGCACTTTGATTTTACGTTCTATGGCTGCACAGATTCCCATGATACATGCTTCGTATTCTGCCATATTATTTGTGCAATCAAAATCCAATTTGCAAGTAAATGGATAATGATCTCCATTTGGGGATATCAAAACTGCCCCAATTCCGTTACCAACAGCATTTGATGCTCCGTCGAAGTTCAGTTTTTAAGGACGATCTTTTGGAGCGTCTTCTTCGGTAGTTGCCACATACATTAGATCTTCATTAGGGAAATCAAAGTTCAAAGGCTCGTAGTCTTCTAGAGCTCTACTGGCTAGAAAATCTGCTATTGCGCTCCCTTTCATAGCTCTATGGTTCACATAGACTATGTCAAATTCAGAAATTAGAATTTTCCATCTGGCCATCCTCCCATTCAAAGCAGTTGACTCCATCATATATTTTAGAGGATCTAGTTTCGAGATTAGCCAAGTCGTATGGTACAACATGTACTGCCTCAATCTCCGAGTTTTCCAGATCAAGGCGCAACTTAATTTCTCAATTGTTGAATATCTCATTTCACACTCAGTGAATTTCTTACTGAGGTAGTATATCGCCCTTTCTGTCTTTCCTGTCTCATCGTGTTGGCCAAGCACACATCCCATAGATTTGTCAAATACAGTATAAGTGGCCTGTCTGGACTTGGTGGTGACAGCACTGGGGTATTGGACAGGTACTGTTTTACCTTGTCAAAAGTTTTCTGGCATTCATCATCCCATATACCTGGATTGTATTTCTTAAGAAGACGGAATATGGGGTCACATTTCTCAATTAGTTGTGAAATGAACCGGGAAATGTAATTTAGTCTTCTTAGGAAACCTCGAACTTCCTTTTGAGTGCGTGGCGGAGGCAATTCTTGTATAGCCTTGACTTTGTCTGGGTCGATCTCGATCTCCTTTTCACTGACTACAAATCCTAGCAATTTTTCAGACCTAGCTCCGAAAGTATATTTTGCCGGATTGAGTTTTAGCTGGAATTTCCTCAACCTCAAGAATAACTTTCTCAAGACTTGCACATGCTCCTCTTCTGTTCGGGATTTGGCGATCATGTCGTCGATATAAACTTCAATTTCTTTGTGCATCATATCATGGAACATGGTTACCATGACTCTCTGATATGTCGCTCCCGCGTTTTTTAATCCAAATGGCAACACCTTATAGCAAAATGTTCCCCACAAGGTTACGAATATGGTCTTTTCCATGTCTTCAGGATGCATCTTTATCTGATTGTATCCAGAAAAACCATCCATGAAGGAGAACAGTGAGTAGCCTGCCGTATTATCCACTAAAGTGTCAATGTGAGGCAATGGAAAATTGTCTTTTAGGCTGGCCTTGTTTAAGTCTCTGTAATCTACACACATCTGTACCTTTCCGTCATTCTTAGGGACGGAGACAATATTGGCTACCCATTCTGAGTATTTAACCACTTGCAAGAACCCAACATCGAATTGCTTCTTGACCACTTCTTTTATTTTTATCACAACATCGGGTCTCATCCTTCGGAGCTTCTGCTGAACTGGCTTGCACTCTTCTTTTATGGGGAGGTAGTGTACCACAATATCAGTGCTTAACTCGGGCATATCTTGGTACGACCATGTGAAGACATCTTTGAATTCTTGAAGTAATTCAATAAGGTCTCGTTTTGTTTCTTCGGCTATGCAAGTTCCAATTTTCACTTCTTTTCCTTCTTCCAAGATTACAATCTGTACTGTATCTTTGTGAGGTAGAATCTGTTTCTCTTCTTGTTCTACCATCCTTAACAAATCCGAAGATAAGTTACAGTCTCTGTCATCTTCAAAATCCTGAGATCCCTCTAGACACATGTCTCGCTCAAAAGGAGATTCTGGGTCAGTAGCAGCGTCGCTCATGTCGTTGATATCTGGAGACCTATTGTAGGCACGAAGGAATATCCAAAGAACAAATGAATCTAAGAAGAGCTATTTGTATGGTATGATCATGAATGAAATGAAAGAATAAAAGAATATTTGCTCAGAGTGATACACAAAAATGCATTTTTTATTGAAAAAAATATGTTGGACATGAGCCTATTTCACAAAAGGATTCTTATTGCTTCTAGGCTTAAAGCAACAAGCGTGTTTTGAACATTACTCTGAATCAGCTCTAAAAACTACAGGAATCTCTTCCGCAGTTCAGTTGTTCAAAACACTTCCAGGCACATAAGGGCGGATGCCCGATAAGTTTTCTTCCACCATTCCCTCTTCAGATATGGCGTTGATGCTCAGATTTCCCATCATATCTTAAGCAATTTCTTTTCTTGACATCTTCCGTTCAGGGTGAATAATTCCTCCTGACAGGAATATTCTGGATATATGGGGGAAGGTCATTGGTTCCCATTAGACCTCTACCCCGTTTAATCGCGCTCTCCTTTGGTCTTGCTTCCTCTCTAACTCCTTCTTCCTTTGCTTCGCGTCTGGCTTATACCCCAAGCCAAAGCGATCCCGTTTGTCGGCCAAGATTGGTACTTCGACCCGTCCATGGAGATATTTCCCGAGTCCTCTTCCAGGCGATTCTCCTTTTCCCACTTTCAGTTGTAAGCTCATCCTCGTGGCTTTGGATATTTTGGGTATTGGGATCTTGCTTCCCTCGACGATGAAGGTAAACTCCAACGAATGAAAGGAACATTCTATCGCTTCACCATCAGCCTTTATGTATGGCGCATTACTGGTAACGGATGCAATAATGTCTTCTTCTCCGTTTATCATTATCAGTCAGCCCTCTGTTACCAACTTTATCTTTTGGTGCAGTGATGATGGTACCGCCCCCGTCGAGTGAATCCAAGGCCTTCCCAATAGGCAATTGTAAGAAGGCTTGATGTCCATCACTAAGAAGTCTACCTTGTATATGTTTGGACCGATCAAGAGAGGTATCTCAATCCTTCCTATTACTTTCCTTTCAGTGCCGTTAAATGCTCTCACTATGTTTTGGCATGTCTTCATGTGAGAGCTGTCCACAGGCAACCTGTTCAATGTGGACAGGGGCAACACGTTCAATGCCAATCCATTGTCAATCAGTACCCCCGGTAATGTACACCCCTTACAGCGGGTGGTGATGTGTAGAGCTTTAGTGGATCCCATGCCCCCCGGTGGTATTTCATCGTCATTAAAAAAGATGAAATTATCAACGCTTATGTTGTTGACAAGACGGTCTAGATTGTTTACTAAAATATCATCATCGACGTATGTTTCGTTTAACACCTTCATTAGCGCGTTACGGTATGTCTCTGAGCTTAAGAGTAAAGCCAGTACTGATATGCGAGCTGGCTGCTTGTGTAGTTGTTCCACAACACTATACTCGCTGTGTTTTAAGAATTTCAAGAATTCCTTAGCTTCTTTCTCATTTACCGGCTCATTAACAGGTAGTTCTGGCTTCTCTTTCCTTTGTTCGATTGCCAAGGATTTCCCTTTTACAGGTTCAGCTTTTGTATTTTGGGTATCATAACGTCTTCCGCTACGTGTATAAAAACCTACATCTTGACCTTCCTCTGGCGTGCTGACCGGGCCCATTTCTTTCGGGGTTGTCACATTGCAGTCATAGTTCCAAGATACCCTTTTGCTATCTTGGTAAGGGAAAGCAACGGGTTTCTGGATTACAACTTTTGGTGCAACTTTTGCTCCGGCTTCGTTGATTCTTGGTCGTGAGATGATTACCACCGGGTGGTTGGCCTTATAAACTTTCTCTGTCGACCCTCCCTCTGAGGCACACACCTCTTCTCCTTCAGTATACTCAAAGAACTCGAGCTCCTTGTTGTCCATTAGACCCTGTACTAAGGCCCTGAATTCACTGCATTTCTGAATCTCATGATCTTTTTCATCATGGAACTCACAATAGTTCCTTACTTCTCGGGACCTGTTCCTCGAGTCTTGTGTGATTAACACCCTTTCCACCATTTTCTTCCAAACTTATTTCAACGGGGTTTTCACTTCTGCAATATTCATCTTGATTTTCTTCCCCGCATTCTCGACTATCAAATTTACCCCCTTATCAGCATGGTTGGGTAACAGATTTTCTGCACCAGATGGATCATCAAATTTTTCAATGCCCATTTTGATGAGCTTTTTGACTAACTTTTTGAAAGTGGTGAAGTTTTCTATCGAGTGTCCCGTAATTCCCGCATGGTATTTGCACTGGGCGTTTGCGTCGTACCACTTGGGGTGCGAGGCTTGTATTGGCCTTAGGTAGAAAGGGGACACAACATGTGCATCAAATAAACTTTGGTACAACTCTTTGTACGTCATTGGAATAGGCGTAAACTGGAGTTTCTCCGTATTCTGCCTTGTGTTAGACTCTTGTCTTGGTTGGCCTTGATGACCAGAGGTTACCGTTCTTGGTTGGTTCACAGTGACCGGTTTCAAGTAACCTCCGTTATACGGGCTCACGTTATTTACCTCATTTTCTCTTTTTCTTGGGGCTGACCTCTTTGTGCTTTCCCCGGCCTCTATTTTCCCGCACCTTATGACATTCTCTATCATTTCGCCAGACATCACTATATCTGAGAAGCTCTTAGTTGCGCTTCCCAGCATGTGATTGACAAAAGGTGCCTTTAGGGTATTAATGAAGAGCATGGTAGTTTCCTTTTCTAGCAGTGGCGGTTGGACTTGCGTGGCGACTTCCCTCCACCTTTGAGCATATTGCCTGAAACTTTCGTTTGTCTTTTTCTCCATATTCTGTAGTGTCATTTTGTCAGGCGCCATATCTGTTACGTAGCCATATTGTTTCATGAAGGCCTGTGCCAGGTCCTTCCGTGAACTAATTTGGGCACGATTTAGCTGATTATACCATTTGGCCGCGGCCATAGTCAAGCTGTCCTGGAAACAGTGAACCAACAACTGATCATTACTGATATATCCGGTCATCCTCCGGTAGAACATTGTAATGTGAACCTCAGGGTAGCTGGTCCCGTTATATTTTTCAAATTCTGACATTTTGAATTTAGGAGGGAGCACTAGATTTGGGACCAGGCTCAATTCCTTAGCATTAATCCCACAATGGTGATCAGTGCTTTCCAACGCCTTGAATTTCTCCTCTAGCCATTTGCATCTGTCTTCTAGTTGCTTTGGAAGCTCCACTCTCGGCTTTCCCATTTCCGCTATATCATCAAGGTCGGGGATAACGGGATTTGCTGGATTGTCTCCGGGGTTAGAGCTTGAACCCGTCAGGAAGTTTATATGTGTCGAAGTACCGGTCTGATATTTGGGTCTGATGTTGACAGACACCCTTTGTGGTTGTGCTTAGGTGTTCGTTGGGGTGAAGCTTGGAGGATAAGAAGGGTCCTTGTTTTCGTCTCCGGTATTGATCATAGGGCTCTTTCCTTTTTCTGGCCCCCCAGCCGGCAACTGCGTTAACTGGCTCATCATGCTTCTCTAGGATTCTAGCAATTGATCCCTCATATCCTGTTGGATTTTGGCCAACTGTTCTTGCATCTGTATTTGCAGTTGATCCTGCATCTCTCTTTGCATTTGTTCCAATCTTTCCAACCTTTGGTCCATGGCTTTAGTTTTTTTCGTCTATCGTAACGATATTCCAGGGTAACTGCCACGATTTTAGAGTCTATTGTGAGATTTAATGCATATGATGCAATGTAATGCTAATGCGTGAAATGCATGCAACAAAAAGGCATTGATTCTGATTCAATTTCATTAGAGTAACTTTTCTAGAAAACAAATTTCTTTACACAAAACGGATTACATATAAGGCCTCGCCCTAATACTTAAGGCCTTGACCTTCCTAAGAAGCCAAGCTAACTCTCGGCCTCGATCTGACCCTGACTCATATTTCAAACTCAGTACATCAGCCTAGACTGCTAAGGTTTGCAAGTGATCGGCCACTTCTCGCACCTGAGCCAAAGTTTCACCCATTACGTAATCCCTATCCCTGACCTGATCTTGAGATTGATGAAGCTGCTCCTTCCACCGCTCATTATTCGCCTCAAGGAGTTCAAACTGAAGTTCACAGTTTTGTAGTGCAGTTTCAAGTTCTTCTATATTCCTTTTTAACTCTTCAATTTTGCTCAGACTAGCTTTCAACTCGATTATAGAGTTACGACTACGATACTAATACAAGGATCTTTCTAATTCTGACACTCGAGTCTTTAATCCCTCATTCTCGTTTTCACTTTCTACCAAACTCCTTTTCAGAGTATCTTCTCGAGCTTGAGCATGTAGGAATTTCTTTTCCCATTGGCCGACTCTACTTTTTTCCTCTCTAATTTCTTGTCGCCATTGTTTTGATGCTTTTCCCAAACCAGCGGTTGTCATTGACGTCCGCAGCTTCTTGTAGCCTGCTTTCAAACTGTCTAAATCCTCTTCAGCCTTATTCTTTCCCTTTCTCAGCTTTTCAGCTTCTAGTTTCTGGACGTCAATATCCAATCCCAGCTGCATTTTCTCCTCTTCCAATTGCTCTATTCTTTTTCCTAGCTCCGAACTCTTTCTCTCAAAATCCTGTTTGATGGTCTCTAGTTCAGATGGGATCACCTGAAAGTATTCTTCTATTGATCGGGTGTTTTTTTGGTCTGACGTACGGATGTTGTCGTTGATTCTCTCACTCCACCACAAGTCATACTCAGGGGTTGTCATCGGGTTGGAAGCAAACCTTTTTATTCTAGGAGTTCGGTCCCAGACGTTCGATATTTCACGAACTTTCTTTTTGTAATTATCTCCTTTATATACAAACTCGCACTGAGCTAAACCCTCGTGTTGTTTGGCGTAAAAACGCCTCGATCTGTCTCGTCTTAATATGAGTAGAGGAGCGTGCTGACAGCCTCCCATATTCCAAGCAGGGGAACCCAATCAAAATCTCTACACTGATATAAGATCTTGTTAGGAACCATCCAAGGGGCTCTCCATTCTATGTCTTCTTTTTACAGATTTTGGAGAATCATCATTCACTTTTCCTCCGTAATATCATCCCGTCTTGGCGTAGCCACTATCTCTTTCAGGGGAGAATAGCCTTCGGAGAAGATTCGGTATGAGACCTTTTCCACTTTCCAAAAATGATTGTGGAACCATGCCAACAAAATTTGTGCTCACCCTATAAATCTGCCCTCGCCCGCTCTCCGGTACGCGTTCAAGGATCTGAAGGTTTCGGCCAAAATCGCAGGAATCGGTGTGACCCTTTTGTCAAGTCGATCAAAGAGATCCGAGACTGCCTCATCTACATGCCCCAAGGCCTTGGGAAATATCACCCATCCATAAATGCTTAACACGAAGACATCTATTATTTTCCTCACATCGGGATGTGCTAGGATCAAATCTCTCAAATTTCTCTAAGGGATGCACTTACTATCTCCTTTCTGCTTGATTCTGGCTGCAACCCACTGCTTGCTCATTCCTGTGATGTTCATCAGCTTTTTTAAGAACGTTGGGATGTTGGCAACTCTGGAATAGGCCTTGTCAGTTTGAATCTTCGGGCAACGGAGCAAGGTCGTGTACTATTCTACAGTAGGTACCAAATCCACCTTCCCAAAAGTAAAACAACTATAGGCAGGGTTTCAAAACTGGGCGAGAGCTCGAAATAGGTGCTTGTCTACCTTGATATCGAGTAGATAGGGCAAGTCACCGTAATTACAGTAGAATAGCTGCTTGATCTCGTCATCCCACTGATCCCATATTTCTTTCATCTCTTGAAGATTATTTTAGGTTACGCTGATACGAGTAAAATCCCATAACTCTGACACGTATCCCTCTGTAAGACTATCACATTTCTCTTGCTGCATTGTCTCGGCCCATATCCGAACGGCCGCATTATCCTCCACTTTATCAAGAAACCCATTTTCCATGACAAGTTATCTATTTAGCCACCGAGTGTGAATCAACACCTTTTTTGTGATGAAAATGCCATGCAATTACAATCAAAGTAAAAACAAAGCAAGTCAGTACTTCATACACAGTTTAAAGTAAGTAAGGAATAATAAAGTACCTACTCGGGTAACCACTAGGATTTGGCGCGGCTCTACCTAAGGTGGGTTCTTAAGGCTCACTATATGGGGTTTGGTTCTAGAGTAAAGGTACCTGAATCGATAGATTCCTCGATCCTCACCCATTATAGGCTCATATGGACCGAGTTCAGTTCAGGGGAATACATTTCCTTATGGCTATACGGAGATGAAAATCTCACGAAGACATAGGTACGGATGTATCCCGAAAGCGATCCACTATCCTATACGGAGGTGAAAACCTCACGAAGGAATAGTTTCTCACTCCCACTTACGAGGGTAAAATTGACCGATAATGCAATGTAATGTATAAAACGATACCAAAAAACTCGAACCAGTAAAGCAATTATAAACCGAAATGATGAATATCGTAACAAAAACGGATGAAATGCAACGAAAGGATCGTAAATTTAAACCAAATTTTCAATTTTCGACAAAAGGAAAAAAGTAATCAACTCGTGGTTTGACTCTCTTATTTTGTTTCCCCAGTGGAGTCGTCAAGCTGTCGAAACCATTTTTTTTGAAAAACGGGGTCGACTTTGATTTTGAAAATGAAAACGAAAAACGGGAGTCGCCACCAATCCTTTTTTTGTGAGGTGTGATCGGGTCACCTCGTAATTCAATCATTTTAATAAAAAATTAAGTTTACTAAAACGACGATTTTTGGTCTACGAAATCCAGAAAATGAGTTCGGGAGTCGGTTACGCACGAGGAAGAATTAGCACCCTTGATACGCCCAAAATTGGTACCTAGTTGATTAATTGATGTCTTTAATGTCAAAAATTGAAATTTTGAAGAAATTTTAAAATACGATCATTTGTTATAAAATTGAAAATTTTCGAGAATAGGGCATATTTCAAGTTAATCGAGAAAAAGAATTGCGTCCCGTAAGTTAGGACACAATGTCTTAAATTCCCGATACGAGAATAAATATCGAAAAATTTATTTATTTTGAAATGTATTCGATTATCTCAGTTTTAGAAAGAAATCATATTCCGTAAGTTAGAATACGATCTTTTCGTAATTCCCGAGATTATTTAAAAATGTTTTAAAAACGTTCGTTATTCAGATTTATCGAGAAAATTGTAACCCCGTAAGTTAGGGTATGACTTTTCGAATATCGAAATACGAAAAATTTCTGATTTAAAAAAATGAAATTTTATGTAACGGGTAAAGATTAATGTAACACGATTTTGTAGTAAAATGTAATGAAAGAAAGAAATGAATTATTGTACAAATATGCATAACAGACTAATAATAAATGCATTAATGTAAATGACAATAATAAGAGCCAAAATAAAAATAAGATAGATAATAAAAAATAAAAAATAAAACAAATCAATTATATAAAAAAATGATGGGGCAAAAAACCAGAAAATACCAAAAATAACAAAAATTACCGGAAAGTATAGGGTTGAAAATTAATGACCGGAAGGGCAATTTCCCCCAAATCGCGTCCCCGTCGAGCTTTTTTGGGAGTGCGACTAAAGCGCGTCCCGGGAGCGCTTTGAGGCCACGTCATCAAAAACGCGCCCCGTGGACGCGCTTTCGATGACGTGGCCTAAAGCGCTCCCGGGACGCCGCTTTTTAGGCTTTTTTCCGAGAAATATGGTGGCGTAAAGTGGGAAGAAAATGGCTCCAAAATTAGGCACCGAAAGTTGATGTGATGTGAAAATTGGTATGGGGTAATTGCAATATTGGTCCCTATTTGAATAGGTACTTTGTAAGTTTGATCCCTAAACCTCAACTATAAATAGGCCTAACCATTTCTCATTTTCTTCATCCCACAATTTGCCATTCTCTACTTAAGGCATTGTTCTCTCTCTCCTATTTGTAAATTTTCACTTGTATTTTTGGAGTGAAATATATTTGTTAGTGCCCAAGAAGGCGTAGGCAAAATTTTTTCATATCTTGTGAGTGTGATCGTAGTTATTTATTGTGCTATTAAATTACGATTGAGGATATTCTGCTAGGAAAGACTTGGTACTTAAGTGATCCTTGTGATCCACCTCTTTTCCCGGGAATTGAACTTAGTGTGATTTTTAGTACAATAATTTTACTTTTTTACACCGTCCCACTTGCAATGAGTGAACGTATTAATGCCGTTATTTACTACGATGGTGAAGTGCGTGACAATCAAAATGGTGTTGTTTTCTTATCGGAGAACACAGCACGATTGAGTTTTAATCGAACGTCGATTTGGTAGAACTTCGCAAAAGAATTAGGCGTAAAATATTCGGAACAACGCTAATGAAAGTTCAGTCTATTAAGTATAGATTTTGTGCTTCGCTTGATCCGGTGAGATATGACTCATTCGACATCAAAGGTCCTCGGAGCCTTGAGGCAATGGTGGAGACTCATCTTGCCATGGTTCACCCTATATCGAGGTATATGTGGAATTTTCATCTCCAAGTGATCTGGTCGCGACCTCAACATCTAGTATCGTTCGAGGGGAATACACGACCCCAAGTCGACACTCTGTAAGTGGGAGGCAAAACACGAAGTGCCCGTGTGTGCGGTGGTAGTATGGAAAACATAACCCCGCACGACACTCGGTTGGTGGATGGGACATGCATATTCGTCATTCGACGCCGGATGACGTAAATACGTATTGGGGAGGTCATCAACTTCTAGTGGATGGCAATCCACATACGATTGGGATCGTTACGAAAGATGTTTAAGGAGGGATGATGTATTACCGACGACATCCAAGCATGAGGGGCCTCGTTGTTACCGACGACATGCACCGTGAGGGGCCTTCGCTTGTTGCAGATTATAGAGGATGGGATGATGAATCCGATGTGGATCCACCTCGGGAGCCGTGGGCCCGATGGTGCGGTTGGATTATTTTCTCGAACGAGCCCGCTCCAATTGTACCAAGAAGACGTTGAGGGCGGTTCGCATTTAAGAAGAAGAAGATCCGCTATTCGGGGCATACTCACCTCCAGCGCACATGCATAATGTCGATCTATCTCAAGATGATGCATTGGAGTTTCTGAACTACCACACCGGACGCGTGGCCGCATAAATTCTTTGTTGGATTCGGATCAATTAGAAGTTGGTAACCGCTTTTCCAACAAGAATATTTTTCTTCTTGCATTGAAACAATACAAAGATCGTGAACAGTGGTTAACTACACTATGGTTAAATCAAAGCTCGATAGGTACGAGGCAAAGTGTGCGATGCAAGACGGCACATGTTCATGGAAAATCATGGCGTCGTTGAGGAAAAGGACGGTAGTCGTGGGAGGTGAAAAGTACAAAGGTCCGCATACATGTCTTACCGTGACAAGCACCACTATGTGTTCAATGATTCCGAATAAGACTAATATTATGTAATGTTGCATTATTTAACGTACTTCATTGATGTGTGTAATGAAGATCATCCAAGGATGGATTCGGACATGTTGGCTGATTTAATAATCCGACGGTGAAGGCCGATCCCGTAACTACAATGCGGCGGCCTTAATTGGCAATATTCGTAGCCAAATGGGGTACACGCCTCTTACGAAAGGCTTGGATAGCCAAGCGAGCGTTGCTGAAAAATTGCACGGTCGGTGGGACGTTTCATATAATGAAGTGTGGCGCGGGTGTCAGTCTTTGAGAGGTATGTCCCGTGCGGCTGCAATGCACCTTGAAACGGAACCGGCGTATTACAACGATCGTCGCGCTCCGTGATGCGCGCAGTGTTCAAGCGTGCCTGCTCGACATTTAAGCAATGCCGAGATGCTTTTACATATTGCAAGCCATTGGTACAAATTGACGGTACCTTCATGTATGGTAGATATACGCATCGGCTATTGCTAGCCGTGGCACAAGACTACCGTGGAGAATCCTTCCGATTGCGTTCGCAATAACACCGGGGGAATCAGCTGATGATTGGGACTTCTTCCTATCCAGGTTAAGGAGGCATGTTTGCCCCCTATCCTCGTACGGTGTCCATTGAAACTATATTAACATTACCAACTTATTAGTTATATACATAATATTAGACACTACCTACGAAATACTAAATTATAATAACGAAATTCGACACTTACTTCGATTCCGACCTTTGGTCCAACAGAGCCGATATATCCTCAAGCGCGTTAGGTATTCCAACATGATCGCTCCTCGGATGGTTCCACCTAATTAAATAAACTTTTAGCATGCAATTATACTATAAATATACGACATAATTGTAAAATATAATATTAAATTTACCTCGTTATCGTGGGAATGAATATGGTCGGGTCGAGTCGAGGGCGTAAAAATGGAAATCGAAACCATGCCCATGACTCGCAGTAGTGATAGGCAACCTCCGATTTTTTGTTTACTCGGCAGTGTCGCTCTGCACATCTCCCGGTATAATATAGATAGCACGGCGCACTTCCAACTCAATTCACCGGCCGCTCTCTGAAATCAACAAGTTTCGTGGAGCCATCTCGTGGACGAGGTTTCTAGAGAGGTCCGCATCGAGATAGCCTCCAATTATCTCAAGTATGTATGCCCGCGCATACCGTATTCTTTCTTCTTCATCGAACCTTCATTCGGCCGCGGGATTGCGTCTCGTAACCAAGCCAAATCGATCCGAGCTCCTTGAATTTTATCCGAATGGCACCTGTAAGCTCGTAGCATACGGCCATCCAATCGAGAGATGTTACGGACCACCGACTCACCGAATTCGCCCACCGGTAATCCCAATCAGAATCGCACATCTTCCAAGGTGATGGTACACTCTCCGCATGGCAAATGGAAAGTGTGCGTCTCTGGTCTCCACCTCTCTATCAACGCGCTGATCAAAGGCGGCTCCAACTTGAACCCCGGCTATCGTGGCCCACGTGCAAAAACCCGCTTCCCGCAGTAATTTCGATCAATGGCGATGGGGACCGCATGTTGCGAATATAACATTGCAACACCCGATCTACAGATTGTCGCTTAAAAATTATAAAATTATAAAATTCTAAATTAATTAAAAATGCATAATTAAAAAATTTAATAATATTGAAAAATTAACATTCAAACTTACCATTTTCTTTTGCTGGACGGCAATGTGGTCCTCGCCTAGGCGACATAATTCCCCGGCCATTGTACTCCGATAAATAATTTAAAAATTTTCCAAAAATAGGTTTAAAAAAAATTATAAAGGGTTTTTTTATAAATAGTAAAGGACTATTTTGAAATTTAAGCGTAAATTTGAGAGAAATTTGAGAGCAAATTGATAGCAAATTGAGAGAAAAATGAGAAAGGATTGAATTGTGAAAAAATGAAGGGTTGGGGGTATTTATAGGGTTTTTTCTGACCGTTGGGCTAGCAACGGTCAAAAAATTTGATCGTTGCAGGCCTAAAGCGCGTCCGGGGCGCTTTGAGGCCACGCCAACAAAAACGCGTCCACGGGAAGCGTTTTTTTGGCGACGCGTGGCCTAAAGCGCTCCCGGGACGCGCTTTAGTCGCACTTCAAAAACGCTACCGACGGGGACGCGATTTTGGGGAAATTGCCCTTCCTGGTCATTAATTTTCAACCCTATACTTTCCGGTAATTTTTGTTATTTTTTGGTATTTTCTAGAGTTTTGCCCAAAATGATGAGTAAGTAAATAAATGAAAACTAAAAAAATTAATTAAAAAATTTAATAGTGAACAAACAAATAAATAAATGAATAAATATTAGGTAAAACAGTTTAAATAATAATAATAATAAACAAATAATAATAGTAAAAAAATATAAATAAATAATAGTAATAATAATAATAAAATTAATTAATTTAATAAAATAGCCAAAATAACCAAAAAAGGACTGATTTGAACTTAAAACAAAAGTTTGGGGTAAATCTGAAATAAAAAGAAGGCGAAGGACCGAATTGAAACACGTGAATAACAAGGAGGGATCAAAAGGGAAATTTTCCCTTCTCCTCCAAAACGCACAGCATCAATAGGGACCAAATTGAAAGTCAAAATAGATTATAGGGCAAAATTAAAAAATAAAATAAATTTAATTGCAAAATCATAAAAAAGCGGAAGGGCTAAAAGTGAAATTAGCCCATTGATCAAAAACACGCCGATCCTCCCTAGGGGGTCAGGTCGAATTCAGTCGTGGGCAAAACGACGCTGCTTTGGGCGTGCTCGAGACTACCCCCAAACGACGTCGTTTTGGGGGCCTATAAAAGTCAAAAAACCAAAAAAAAAAATCATTTTAGCTGCTATATTTAAAAAAAAAACTCTCTTTCTCTCTTTTCTCTCTCTGGCTAGTTCAGAATCCGACGAAGCTCCGGCGAATCGCCGCCGTCGTCCACGGCGGCCGGAAACTCAAGAAAAATCCTTTTTTTTCGGCAGTTTAAAGGTAAGCCCCCTCTTTTTATTTTATTTTATATTTTAGATATATTTATGCGTAAAATAGTTTTTAAAAAGGGAAAAATAAAGAAACTGTTTTGGTATAGGAACAGTTGTAAAAAAAAAAAGAGGAGAAAATAAAGAACATAAAATGACCTTTTCATTTCTAATTTTGTTTTTTCTCTTCAGTCTGCTTTTGTTGTTTTTCTTATTATTTGAATGCTCGAATCGATCTTTGTATTCAAAAAAATCCGAAAAAATTACAATCCTTTGAAAGGCTTTTTATAGCCGATTTTGATACAACTTGTTGATATCCTATCAATCTAATGTAATTTCTATTAATGTTTTGTAGGTGGCAGTGCAAGTGGAGGGCGGTGCTGACGCGACAGTGGCGATGGCAGCAGGCTTAGCAGTGGCTAGGGTGGCGCCTAGGGTTAGGAGCGGCTAGGGTTTTGTTTTTTTTTGTTTTTTTCTGATTGTTAGGGTATTGGGCTTGGGTTTGATTGGGTTTGAGTTTGTTTAATTGTTGTTTGTGGTTTAAACTTGGGTTTGGCTGTTTAGTTCTGGTTTAGGTTTGGGTTTGAACGGGCCCCGGGCTAAATTGGGCTTGTACATAAATGATTTTCACTAATGTAACAAATTTGTTTGATTTATAATTGTTTCACTTGCAAGGATGTTTGAAACCTCTTTAGCTTTAGCTTGTTATTTATTTATTTATTTAGAAGCCAATTGTTTTTAGCCTCATAGTTGTTTAATAAAATTGTTTATCACTCTCTTTTACTTTATCTTATCCATTAATGATCTATTTAAAAGTTTTTGCTGTTTTAATTTGATTGGACATAGTTTATAATTAATCAATGTTTCCTCCTTTTTAAGATGGTCGTATATATGCGGCTTTTTTACCTATTTAATATAAAAAAATATCTAAAATAGGTTTCCCCCAAATTATTTACGGCAATGGTATGCCTAAGCTAGAGGAAGGTGGTGGATAGTTGGCACCACCTCATTTTCTGATACATGGCAGTCAACGTTTAACAAAAAAAATTATATAGGTGAAGGCTGGTTGATAGGCGACACCACTCGTAGTATATTCAACCGGGTTAAATACGAGTCTAGCACATATATACGTATATTTGTGGTGCCCATGACATAGGCGGCACCAATGGTGCCCTTCCCATAGGCGACACCAGTGGTGCCCTTCCCCATTGGTGGCAACAGTTAGCCTATTTAATAGATCCTTTGTGCTAAAATTTAAAGTAAAATTTGAAGATTCAAGAGTAGCAAAAGAATTTTTTTTGTAGAAGAAGAGTAAACAAAGAAGAAGAAGAAAGTTCACAAAAGGTTAGTAGATATAAAATTAATTTTTTTACAGTAATTTTTTGCTGTTCGAATTTGTATTGAGAATTTGTATTTCTTTTTTAATAAATTTAGTATTGAAGATGGATAATCAATTTTCCGTATGTGTTTATTTCGATGGAGTAATTTTGAGAACAACAATTGGACGTATATTTGAATGTCGCCAACAAATAGCAATGAGATTTAATAAAAACGTCTCGATTGATGATATGAAGGAAATGATTAGTGCAAAAATTGTTAGACGTTGTGAGAGAAGGATCTCGACAGGTCCGGTCAAATTCACCGAGCTGGAACTTGTAGATGATGAAGACGTGGAGCCAATGGTCGCTCTTTATTATGGGAACTGGACCAACCAAAATGTGCCGATTCAGTTATTTGCTGAGTTAGCAGATGTAGAGCTAGCTGAAAATCCCACTCCATTAGGTGAAAAACATGGAGCTCAAGAGCCGTGTAGGGTGGTTCTAATATCGTACGTTGATAGTTAATCGACTGTACGCGGGATCGACATCGATCTTATTGTTACACCCGAGAATAATACGGTTGGTGATGATGGATACGATAGTAGTGATTCTTCTGATCACGAGGTCGATAGTGATAGTGATCCTGGATGATATTGACGACGAAGGCGCAAATTGTAACAGCCCGATTTTGGGCCTAGTCGGAACAGTGGTTTCAGGACCACAAATCCGACGTAGAAAAGTTTATTTTTATTATATTTTTATGGTCTACAATTTCACGAAATGATTTCGTGAAAATTTCGTTCGAAAATTTTGACGTTTGGGCACTCAATTTAGTCAAAAGGACTAAATTGTAAAAAAGTACAAAAGTTGAGTTCTACATGCTAGAGGTGTCTAATTGCTATGAAATTTTAAATTGAAGGTCCTTATATGGTAATTAGACCATTGGTTAAGTTAGTGGACAAAAATGGACATAGAGTATGAGAATTTTCATGTTTTAAGTTAGGGGTATTTTGGTCATTTGGCTAATAAAATGAATTAATAATCAAATTAAAAGCCAAATTTTGCTCATCTTCAACCCCTTGGCCGAAATTTACAAGAGGGAGACATAGATAGGGTTTTTCAAGCTTCCAAGCTCGATTGTAAGTCCGTTCTAGCCCCATTTTTAATGATTTTCATGTTTTTAAGATCCTTGTAACTTAATCTATCTATTTCGACCATTAATTTAAGTAATAATCAAGGTATAGGGTTTGACACATGTTGGATATTTGTGTATTTTGAGGTCTAATGGTGGATTATGCATGTTTGATGTGTGATAAACAACTTTTGCAAGGTGGTTTTTGATGAAAATGTCAAAAGGACCTATTTGTAAAAAGATTATAAAATGTGTGTAAAAATGTGATCAAATGAAAAATGTGGACTGTTATAAGTAAAACAGAGGATCGTCTAGGCTTGGGAATCGAATAAATTGAATAGATTTCATTTTTCGAGCCTAGGGGCAAAAATGTAAATATGTCAAAGTTCAGGGGCAAAAATGTAATTTTTCCATAATGTGATTTTTGGACTGAATTGAATAATGTGAATAACAAATGAGTTAAATTTTCTATTATAGATCAAGAGAAACGAGGTTCGAACTTAGATCGGGGGAAAAATAAAGTATTTGACGATTAGGTCCCATTCCTACTATTTTTGTACCGAGGTAAGTTCGTATGTAAACAATGCATTGTTTTATTTATGTTCTAAATTCTTTAATATTGTATGAATTATGATCGACTCCTTGAACGTAATCGACAAAGTTTGACAAGCGAGAAAATTCTGGTTAAACCTTAGGAATGGTTAGGATACAAATGTCATGACATTAGGGTTATTGAGATTTCGTGTAAGACCATATCTGGGATATGGCATCGATATGAGACTTCATGTAAGACCATAGCTGGGCTATTGGCATCGATATGAGATCCCATGTAAGACCGTATTTGGGATATGGCATTGGTATGGTACTATGAATGCGAGATGTCCTGGGTATCCTTTAGTATTGCAAGTGGTTCAATGGGTAGTTCGACAGAAATGTTAAAGTTGTGAAAGACTTTGGTATGTTGCACTTGGGTACATGTATGTACATAAGACTCATGCTTAATGAGCTCGATATGTAATGAACCCTCGGTAAGTTTGTGATTGAGTAAGTTTGACTATGAGATTTATAATGACATTTATGTTAATTTACATCATGTTAATTATGTGTTAAATGTGTGTTATAATGCCTATTATTTACATAGGAACTTACTGAGCTTTAACGCTTACTCCCCTTTTGTAACACCCCTTACCCGTATTCTAAGTCGGAACCGGGTACGAGGCATTACCATACTTAACTCACTTGGTCGTACAACTTTAAGTTATAAAACTTCATCCCATCTTAACACTTCTCATTAAGGGTCTACGAGGCCTTATTCGAGCATACGGAGGGTTTTGGAACCCAACCAGGAACTTTTGTGCACTTAATTTTTTTTTTGTCTAAACAAGGGCCACACTCCCGTGTGAAATGGGACAAGCCCGTGAGGGCAGGCCGTGTGGTCGCACACGCCCATGTCCCTACCCTGTGTGGTATTTATTTTCATTTCGAACCTACAGAGGTTTTCACACGGCCGGACACACGCCCGTGTTCATGGCCCGTGTGCTCCACACGGCCTAGACACGCCTGTGTCCTAGCCCGTGTGTAAAAACCTGGGTATTCTGTTTGTGACGTCAGCAATCTCATAAGGGACACACGACCTAAGCACACGCCTGTGTGGCTAGCCCGTGGTCGACACTGACTTGAAACACTAACATGCAGGGGACACACGGCCTAGTCACACACCCATGGGACTGACCGTGTGTCACACACGGCCTAGACACACGCCCGTGTGCCTACCCATGTGGACATAAACAAGGCTATTTTCCAAGATCTTTTTGCCACCCTAGCTCACACAACATAATTCCATTCAACACATCATCAAGCAACTCAATTTGTGCAACAACACTTTCTTGAATAACCTCATGTTTCATATCTTAAACATAATGAGCCATCAACTATGGCAATATACAAAAGAATTCATCCTTAAGGGAGCCAATACATACTTGGCCAAAATAACAAAACAATTCACCTAGTCTAGCCCCTATACATGCCATACTCAAAATACTAAGTCTAGTTATACCGAGATGGGCTGATAGTGTGGGTGATCTTCCAATTATCTTCGTATATCGACCCGGCCCTTTGACACTATAAAACAAGGGAAAAATAAAGGGAGTAAGCTTTAAAGCTTAGTAATTTTACATGTAAACAATAAACATCATAACACATGCTAGTTAATAAATAGCAATATGTACTAAGCAAGATCAATCCTCAATCTATACTCATGCTTACTCAATTCATCTCTTACCACATTCCAACCATATAACAAGCATAATGCTCACATTTAATGGCATACATTCCCTGCACTTATCACCACAAAGCCACATGAAACAAACACTTAAACAATTCCTCAATGAACCATTGAAATAATACCAAATACTCAGTGTTTCACACATAGCCCACCATTGACCTATAATTAGGGTGGTATCGCACATAGCCTACCAACAAGAATAATTACGGCGGTATCGCACTTAGCCCACCAAATGATAATATAAACGATGGTATCGCACACAGCCCATCGTGAATGAATAGTAAGGTGGTATCACACTTAGCCCACCATGAAGAGTATTTACGGTGGTATCGCACATAGCCCACCATTAATCTATAATTAAACTCACACGGGAATTACTCAATATCTATTGAATTCAATTCATCTCAATCATGAATAATTCTATTCACACAATGCACCATTTTTATTAACAACATGTATATTCGAAATGAATTGTTTATACATAAACTTACCTCGGTGCAAAATGTGTAAATTTACGGTTTCATCCGAAACCTTGCCTTTTCCCCGGTCAAGGTTAATTTCGTGCTCTTCTTGATCTATAAAAACAAAACTCACTCATATAAATCATTTTATGATCATAATGCTTCATAATCTTTACTTAGGCAAAAATGACCATTTTGCCCTTGTACTATGACAAAATTATGATTTTGCCCCTAGGCTCGTAAATCATTTTTCAACACATGTTCTCATTAAACAAGACTAGCTGAACATTTATTCCTCTTACAACAACTCACAAAACCATTTATTTCATACATTTATTACACAATTTCAATCTTTGCAATCAAGTCCTATTTAGGTGTTTTCATGCTAACACCTTTCACAAAAGTTGTTCCATAACTCACTATCATTCATTTTGCTCCATAAAAACTCAACAAACAACATGAACACTCTCATGGCAAGTCCCTAAACTTTCAACCATTTAACAAATTAGTCCCTTCATTAGCTAGCTTAAGCTTTGGGGACTCCAAAAGTACAAAAATCATCAAAATGACTTACTTGCAAGGATGAGATGTAGCTGAAAATTTGAACTTCAAAAACCCCTATTCTCTCTTCAATTTTCGGTGGAGAAGAAGTGTGAATAGTAAAAGATGACAACTCTTTTATTCATCTTATTTTATTCATTTTTTATCACCTAATGTCACCAAATTTTGAATAAAATTAATGCTCTTGTCCTCCTTGCTTCCTATGGTCGGCCAACACACTCTATATGGCCTAATTGCACTTTAAGGACTTTCAATTTAATATTCCATGGCTATTAGACACCTCTACCTTGAAAAATAGAACTTTTTCACTTTATGCGATTTAGTCATTGTTCACAATTAAGCATTCAATCGTTAAAATAAAAGCACCAAAATTCCCATGCATTATTATAAACATGTTATAACACATAAAATAATACCAAAATAATTTTCCTCAACCTCGGATTAGTGGTCTCGAAACGAATGTTCCGACTAGCCCCAAAATCGGGTTGTTACACCTTTATTTTCCCTTGTCTTATAGTGTCACCAAGCTAGCTCGGGGATCGGAGACTGTCGGAGAGTCACTCACACTATCAATATATCATTTTGGGTACCGATGAATTTAGCATTTTGAGTTATGGTATGTATAGGGACTTGTTCATTTTGTTATGTGTCATAATTGATTTGGCCAAATGTGTTGGCTTATGATGGTTGATAATTTATTTTGTAAATGGCCATTGACATTGGCTAATATTGTTTAAGTATATATACATATGATGATACTTATCATGGATGTGGGAATTCGCATGCTTGAGTTGATAAGTATGTCATGGTTGTATGTGATAGATGGTAGTATATGAATGAGTGTTGTTACCTTGGTTGTGGCTGATTTGGTTGAATGTATGTGCTTGGATTGGTGTTATGTTTTGTTGTGTAGGTATGTGCATGGAAGGGTGACAAAATGACTTGGTAAATAGCCTTGTTTTTGTCCACACGGGTAGTCACGCGGGCATGTGTCTAGTCTGTGTGTGACACACGGCTTGCCCCATGGGCGTGTGTTCTGGCCGCGTGTCCCCTGCACCTTAATTGTTGCAAAAAGAATGCTCAATAATGAGCACACGGGCAGAGACACGGGCGTGTGTCTCTATCGTGTGGACGGCACGGCCTTGAACACGAGCGTGTGCCCTGGTCATGTAAAGTTTGCACCTATTTTATGAAAAATTATGAAAATTTAATCGATCACACGGCCTAAGCACACGGGCGTATGACTTGGCCGTGTGACCTCAATTTGATGATGACGTCATAGACAGAAAGCTCTCTAATTTGAACACGGCCTGAAGCACGGGCGTGTCTTAGGGTCACACGGTCGTGTCTCGAACCCACACGGGCGTGTGACCCCTTTTACATGAAAAATTTTCTAAGTTTTCCAAAAGTTTCCAAAGTTCTCGGTTTAGTATCGAACCACTTTTGATGCATGTTTTGGGCCTTTTAGTCTCGTGATAGGGACGATATGAATGTATGTGAAAGGTTTTAAACTTGGATGGAAATTTATGTCTCAGTTTCATATGTTTGCTTGTGTTTATGTACGATAATGCCTCGTACCCTGTTCTGGCATTGAATACGGGTAAGGGGTGTTACATTTAGTGGTATCAGAGCTGTGATTTGGTCGATTCTTGGACTAACGTAGCGTGTGTAAGAGTCTAGATAGACATACCATAAATGAATTGTGATAGTGTGATGACTCTTGACAATTTTAAATTGTGTTTTCGTATAGTAATGGATCCTGACCGAGCGGTGGCTGATGACGTTAAATGTAATGCGCCGGCTCCCGCTCAAGGGGCAGCACCGTCTGATAGTAGACCCACTACAGTTGGTCAAAGAGAAGAGGCTAGGGAAACCTTTCTCCACATGATGAATGAATGGTATACAGAATTTGTTCGAACAAATTCGAATGCCTAACCTCCTCCACCCCCACCTATTTCTCGACCGGTTCCCCCAGCTCCAAAAGGTATGGAGTTTGTAAGAATGAATAAGCCCCCGGTTGATAAGATCCGAAAGCATGGGGTTGAAGATTTTAGAGCTAATATGGATGATGATCCTGAAAGAGCCGAGTTTTGGCTCGAAAACTCCATTAGGGTATTTGATGAGCTATCTTGCACACCGGATGAGTGTTTAAAGTGTGCCATCTCACTTCTCAGGGATTCTGCATATCACTGGTGGAATACACTGGTATCGGTGGTACCAAGAGAGAGAGTTACATGGGAATTCTTCCAAGAGGATTTCCGAAAGAAATATATTAGTCAGCGGTTCATCGATCAGAAACATAAGGAATTCCTTGAGTTGAAGCAATGCCGTATGTCAGTTACCAAATATGAACGAGAATTTGTCAGACTTAGTAAATATGCTCGGGAGTGTGTTTCCACAAAGGCTATTTTGTGCAAGAGATTCGAGGATGGTTTGAATAAGGATACTTGTGTGTTAGTTAGGATCTTAGAGCTGAAAGAATTTGTTGGGTTGGTTGAACAGGCTTGTAAGGCCGAAGAGTTGAATAAAGAGAAGAAAAAAGCTGATCTTGAAGCTAGGGATTCTAAGAAAAGACCTATGAGTAAGTCATTTCTGTCTCGGTCAAAGAAATCTAAAGAAATGTATTCCCGTTCGAATGTTTCAGCGGGGTATTCACACTGAGATCGTGGGAAGCAACATTCGAGTTTTAAGTCTCAGGCTACTTCAATGGCAAGTGTGGGTAATGTGAGGTCTAACAGACCCGAATGGCAACATTGTGGAAGAAGACATCCCGGTGAGTGTAGGGTGAATGACCGGGCTTGTTTCAAGTGTGGTTATCAAGAGCATTTTATCTGAGATTGCCCTGAAATGGCTGAGAAAGAAATGTTTCAAAGTACGAAGCCGAGTAATACTACTAATAGGGGTAGGCCACCGAGAAACACTGGAAATAAACCTAGTAGTAAAGGTGTGATGAAAGATACAATAGTGAGATTCGAAGCTCGAGCACCTGCTAGAGCCTATGCCATCCATGCTTACAAAGAAGCGACATCTCACGATGTTATCACTAGTACTTTTTCTCTCTATAATACTAATGTAGTTGCATTGATTGATCTTGGATCGACTCATTCTTATGTTTGTGTGAAATTGGTAACTAGTAAGAATGTGCCTGTTGAATTTACTGAGTTCGTGATTAGAGTGTCAAACCTCTTAGGCAAACATGTACTAGTTAATAGAGTTTGCAAGAATTGTCCATTAATGATTCGAGGTCACTATTTTCTGGCGGATTTAATGTTGTTGCCATTTGATGAATTCGATGTTATTTTGGGCATGGATTGGTTGACATTGCATGATGCCGTAGTGAACTATAAAAAAAAGATTATTGAACTGAAATGTAAAAATGGTTAAATTCTTCGGATTGATTCAGATGAACCGGGTGAGTTACCCATTGTAATTTCTTCGATGTCTGCCCAAAGATATGTAAGGAAAGGCTGTGAAGCTTATCTTACTTATGTGTTGAATACAAAAGAGTCTGAATTGAAAATTGAATCAGTGCTGATAGTTTGTGAATATCTGGATGTGTTCCCTGAAGAATTACCTGGGTTACCACCAGTTAGAGAAGTTGAGTTTGGTATTGACTTAGTACCAGGGACTTCGCCGATACCTATTGCTCCGTATAGAATGGCTCCAACCCAATTGAAAGAGTTAAAGACTCAGTTGCAAGAGTTGACAGATAAAGGTTTTGCGAGACCAAGTCATTCTCCCTGAGGTGCTCCAGTATTGTTTGTAAAGAAGAAAGACGGGTCTATGAGACTTTGTATAGATTACCGACAGCTCAATAAGGTAACCATTAAGAACAAGTATCATTTGCCGAGGATTGATGATTTATTTGACCAACTGAAAGGAGCGACAGTGTTCTCGAAGATAGATTTGAGATCTGGTTACTATCAGTTGAAAGTAAAAGAGTTGGATGTGCCGAAAACCGCTTTCAGAACAAGGTACGGACACTATGAATTCCTTGTTATGCCTTTTGGGTTAAGGAATGCTCCTGCAGTTTTTATGGACCTAATGAATAATATCTTTAGACCGTATTTGGACAAGTTTGTGGTTGTGTTTATTGATGATATTTTGATTTATCCTCGTGATGAGTCTGAGCATGTCGAACACTTGAGAACTGTTTTGCAGACTTTGAGAGATAAGAAGTTGTATGCTAAGTTCAATAAAAGTGAGTTTTGGCTCCGAGAAGTCAGATTTTTAGGACATATTGTTTCAGGTGATGGTATTTAGGTTGATCCAAGTAAGATTTTGGCAATTGTTGATTGGAAACCGCCAAGGAATGTATATGAAATTAGAAGCTTTTTGGACTTAGCCGGTTATTACCGATGTTTTGTCAAAGGATTTTCAATGATTGCTACTCCAATGACCAAGTTGTTGCAAAAAGATGTTAAATTTGAATGGTCCGAAAAGTGTCAACAAAGTTTTGAGAAATTGAAGACATTATTGACTAAGGCACCAATTTTAGTACAACCTGAACTGGGAAAGGAATTCGTAATTTATAGTGACGCGCCACTGAATGGATTGGGATGTGTGTTAATGCAAGAGGGCAAAATGATAGTTTATGCCTCGAGACAGTTGAAACTGCACGAGAAGAATTGCCCAACACATGATTTGGAGCTAGCTGCTATTTTGTTTGCCTTGAAAATTTGGAGACATCATCTGTACGGTGAGAAATGTCATGTTTTTACTGATTATAAGAGCTTGAAGTACTTGATGACTCAAAAAGGTTTGAACTTACGGCAACGAAGATGGCTTGAGTTACTGAAAGACTATGAGTTGGTGATTGACTATCACCCGGGTAAAGTGAATGTGGTCGCTGACGCCTTGAGTGGGAAATCTTTGTTCGCTTTAAGAGCGATGAATACACGGTTGACTTTGTCCAGTAATGGTTCGATTCTAGTCGAGTTGAGAGCTAGACCATTGTTCCTTCAATGGATTTGTGAAGCTCAGAAATGTGACAGAGATTTGCAAGCTAAGAGAGCTCAGTGTGAATCGGGCAGTGATTCAGATTTTCATATCGAATCCGATGGTTGTTTGATGTTCTGAGGTAGAATATGTGTACCGAAAGATGATGAACTTATTCTAAAAATTCTCCGTGAGGCACATAATGGTTGCTTGTCTGTGCATCCAGATAGTACGAAAATGTATAACGATTTGAAGATATTGTACTGGTGGTCAGGTATGAAACGAGATATTTCAAAGTTTGTTTCGAGATGTTTGATTTGTTAACAAGTAAAAGCCGAACACCAAGTGCCTTCGGGTTTACTTCAACTAGTGATGGCACCCGAATGGAAGTAGGACAGGATTACGATGGATTTTGTAACGGGGTTGCCTTTGACTTTGAAAAAGAAAGATGCCGTACAGGTTGTGGTTTACAGATTGACGAAATAAACTCATTTTATACCAGTACGTACTGACTTCTCACTGGATAAGTTAGCTGAATTGTACATTTTTGAGATTGTGAGATTACACGGGGTGCCTGTTTCTATTACTTCGGATAGAGATCTGAGGTTCACTTCGAGATTTTGGAAAACGTTACAAGAGGCTTTGGGTACGCAATTAAATTTTAGTACCGCGTTTCATCCGCAAACCAATGGTTAGTCTGAAAGAACGATTCAGATTCTTGAAGATATGCTCCGATGTTGTGTTATGGAATTCGAAAGTAGTTGGGAGAAATATCTACCATTGATCGAATTTGCATATAACAACATTTTTTAGTCAAGTATAAAGATGGCGCCTTATGAGGCATTGAATGGACACAAGTGCCAAACACCTTTGTATTAGATCGAGCTCAGTGAGAAACAGATTCACGGGGTTGACTTGGTTAGGGAAACTGAAGAAAAAGTAAAGGTAATCCGAGATTGCTTAAAAGCCGCTTCAGATTGACAAAAGTCGTATGCAGACTTGAAAAGAAAAGAGATCGAATTTCAGGTCGGTGGCAAAGTCTTTTTGAAAGCATCTCCGTGGAAGAAGATTCTAAGATTTGGCCGTAAAGGCAAGTTGAGTCCACGTTTCATTGGGCCGTATGAAGTTATTGAAAGAATAGGGCCAGTGGCATATCAGTTAGCTTTACCGACAGAGTTGGAAATGATCCATAATGTGTTTCATGTGTCTATGCCGCGACGTTTTCGATCAGACCCTTCACATGTGATTTCTCTGACAGAGGTTGAGATTCGACCTGATATGACTTATGGTGAAGAACCGATCAAGATTTTGGCTCGGGAAGTTAAACAGTTGAGAAATAAAAGTATAGCCCTAGTGAAAGTTTTGTGGCAAAGACACGGTGTGGAAGAGGCTACGTGGGAACCTGAGGAAGCTATGCGAAAACAATACCCAAACCTATTCTCTGGAAAGATTTTGAGGACGAAAATCCCTAAGGGGGGAGAGTTGTAACAGCCCGATTTTGGGCCTAGTCGGAACAGTGGTTTCGGGACCACAAATCTGACGTAGCAAAGTTTATTTTTATTATATTTTTATAGTCTACAGTTTCACAGAATGGTTTTGTTAAAATTTCGTTCGAAAATTTTGACATTTGGGCACTCAATTTAGTCAAAAGGACTAAATTTTAAAAAGTATAAAAGTTGAGTTCTACATGCTAGAGGTGTCTAATTGCTATGAAATTTTAAATTGAAGGTCCTTAGATGGTAATTAGACCATTGGTTAAGTTAGTGGACAAAAATGGACATGGAGTATTAGAATTTTCATGTTTTAAGTTAGGGGCATTTTAGTCATTCGACTAATTAAATGAATTAATAATCAAATTAAAAGCCAATTTTTGCTCATCTTTAACCCCTTGGCCAAAATTTATAAGAGGGAAACATATCTAGGGTTTGTCAAGCTTCCAAGCTCAATTGTAAGTCCGTTCTTTATTATATTTTTATGGTCTACAGTTTTACGGAATGGTTTCGTGAAAATTTCGTTCGAAAATTTTGACGTTTGGGCACTCAATTTAGTCGAAAGGACTAAATTGTAAAAAGTACAAAAGTTGAGTTCTACATGCTAGAGACGTCTAATTGCTATGAAATTTTAAATTGAAGGTCCTTAGATTGTAATTAGACCATTGGTTAAGTTATTGGACAAAAATGGACATGGAGTATGAGAATTTTCATGTTTTAAGTTAGGGGCATTTTGGTCATTTGGTTAATTAAATGAATTAATAATCAAATTAAAAGTCGATTTTTGCTCATATTCAACCCCTTGGCCGAAATTTACAAGAAGGAGACATAGCTAGGGTTTGTCAAGCTTCCGAGCTCAATTGTAAGTCCGTTCTAGCCCCGTTTTTAATGATTTTCATGTTTTTAAGATCCTTGTAACTTGATCTATCTATTTCTACCATTAATTTAAGGAATAATCAAGGTCTAGGGTTTGACCCATGTTGGATATTTTTGTATTTTGAGGTCTAATGGTGGATTATGCAAATTTTATGTGTGATAAACAACTTTTGCTAGGTGGTTTTTGATGAAAATGTCAAAAGGACCTATTTGTAAAAAGATTATAAAATGTGTGTAAAAATGTGATCAAATGAAAAATGTGGACTGTTATAAGTATAAAAGAGGATCGTCTAGGCTTGGGAATCGAAGAAATTGAATATATTTCATTTTTCGAGCCTAGGGCAAAAATGTAAATATGTCAAAGTTTAAGGGAAAAAATGTAATTTTGCCATAATGTGATTTTTGGACTGAATTGAATAATGTGAATAAAAATGAGTTAAATTTGCTATTATAGATCAAGAGAAACAAGGTTCGGACCTAGATCGGGGGAAAAATAAAGTATTTGACGATTAGGTCCCATTCCTACTATTTTTGTACCGAGGTAAGTTCGTATGTAAATAATGCATTGTTTTATTTATGTTCTAAATGCTTTAATATTGTATGAATTATGATCGAATCCTTGAACGTAATCGACAAATTTCGACAAGCGAGAAAATTCTGGTTGAACCTTAGGAATAGTTAGGATACAAATGTCATGACATTAGGGTTATTGGGATTTCGTGTAAGACCATATCTGGGATATGGCATCGATATGAGACTTCGTGTAAGACCATAGCTGGGCTATTGGCATCGATATGAGATCCCATGTAAGACCATATCTGGGATATGGCATTGGTATGGTACTGTGAATGCGAGATGTCCCGAGTATCCTTTAGTATTGCAAGTGGTTCAACGGGTAGTTCAACAGAAATGTTAAAGTTGTGAAAGACTTTGGTATGTTGCACTTGGGTACAGGTATGTACATAAGACTCATGCTTAATGAGCTCGATATGTAATGAACCCTCGGTAAGTTTGTGATTGAGTAAGTTTGACTATGAGGTTTATAATGACACTTATGTTAATTTACATCATGTTAATTATGTGTTAAATGTGTGTTATAATGCCTATTATTTGCATAGGAACTTACTAAGCTTTAATGCTTACTCCCCTTTCTTTTCCCTATCTTATAGTGTCACCAAGCTAGCTCGAGGATCGGAGACTGTCAGAGATTCACTCACACTATCAACATATCATTTTGGGTACCGATGAATTTAACATTTTGAGTTATGGCATGTATAGGGACTTGTTCATTTTGTTATGTGTCATAATTGATTTGGCCAAATGTGTTGGCTTATGATGGTTGATAATTCATTTTGTAAATGGCCATTGAAATTGGCTAATATTATTTAAGTATATATACATATGATGATACTTATCATGGATGTGGGAATTTGCATGCTTGAGTTGATAAGTATGTGATGGTTGTATGTGATATATGGTAGTATATGAATGAGTGTTGTTGCCTTGGTTGTGGCTGATTTGGTTGAATGTATGTGCTTGGATTGGTGTTATGTTTTGTTGTGTAGGTATGTGCATGGAAGGGTGACCAAATGACTTGGTATATAGCCTTGTTTTTGTCCACACGGGTAGTCACGCAGGCGTGTGTCTAGTCCGTGTATGACACACGGCTTGCCCCATGGGCGTGTGTTCTGGCCTTGTGTCCCTTACACCTTAATTGTTGCAAAAAGAATGCTCACTAATGAGCAGACGGGCGTGTGTCTCATCCGTGTGGACGACACGGCCTCGAACACGGGTGTGTGCCCTGGCCGTGTGAAGTCTGCACCTATTTTATGAAAAATTATGAAAATTTAATCGATCACACGGCCTAAGCACACGGGCGTGTGGCTTGGCCGTGTGACCTCAATTTGATGATGACATCATAAACAGAAAGCTCCCTAATTTGAACACAGCCCGAAGCACGGGCGTGTCTTAGGGTCACACGGGCGTGTGACCCATTTCACATGAAATTTTTTCTAAGTTTCCCAAAAGTTTCCAAAGTTCTCGGTTTAGTCCCGAACCACTTTTGATGCATGTTTTGGGCCTCGTAGGCTCGTGATAGGGACGATACGAATGTATGTGAAAGGTTTTAAACTTGGATGGAAATTTATGTCTCAGTTTTATATGTTTGCTTGTGTTTATGTCCGGTAATGCCTCGTACCCTGTTCCAGCGTTGAATACGGGTAAGGGGTGTTGCACGAATGACGCTGGAAATATTAACGCGTCTTTAGTCGGGAACCAGATTTGACGTATTGTGATACACAATAATCCTAGGGCATACATGTCACATATAGACCCCGATGCGACGCATGCAGTCGAGTTCCTGGAGTACCCTGATATACTACCTACTCACCAGTTGGCCATAGATTCTGAACTTGAAGAGTTAGTGCACCAGAAATTCGAAAGCAAGGAAGAGTGTGTATTTGCCGTTAAGCGGTATAGCATGAATGTGTCGGTGGACTACAAAGTCACCGTGTCTAAACCAACATTATATATTGAGGAGTGTTGGAGGTCGACAGAAGGTTGCAATTGGCGGGTACGAGCCACATTTATCCATAAGTCACAGATGTGGGAGATACGAAAATTTGTTGGGCCTCACACATGCACTTCAACATGTATGACAGAAGATCGCTGGAAACTTAATTCCAGAATTATCTATACATGCATCATGTCAATGGTGAAGGACATGCCGACCATTAAAGGTTTGGTACTAATTGCCAAAATGCAAGCACGATTCCAGTATCAAGTATCATACCAGAAAGCATGGATAACTAAACAGATGGCAATGGAGCAGTTGTACGAAGATTGGGATGTGTCGTAGAATAAGTTACAAGGGTGGATAGTCGCTATGTGGGAGTACGTGCGAGAGACTGTAATTGAGTTGGAGACACGACATTATTACGGTCTGGATGACCAACTACAACCAGGAAGAAGAATTTCCCACTTAATGTTCTAGATGTTTGATCCATGCGTGCGAGCATTTCCCCACTGCAAGCCATTTGTGCAGGTAAATAGGACCTGGCTATATGGAAAATATATGTAGATCCTACTTATTTCGGTTGCTCAAGATGAGAATAAGAATGTGCTCCCGATAGCAATTGCCATTATGGACAATGAGAACATGGAATCATGAGAATTCTTCCTCACGAACCCGCGGAGGTATGTTGTTAGTGACAATAATATTTGTATAATCTTCGATAGAGGAAAGGGAATAATTGCTGTCATTAGGCATTTCGGTGTACCATGGAGATCCATTTACTACATCTGGCACATCACGAGTAACTTCCACCGAGAGTATAAGAATGCAGACTGACGAAGATAAGATGTGAAAATGGGTAAAGGATGACCTTATCTTTTCAATATATGTGTTAATGTTTTAATTCGAGACTGTAACTTATTTTTTCTTAATACATACACAACATACGGGCTAGAGCCACACCTTTTCCGGCAAAGGATGACTAGACTTGAGAGTGACATGGAAGGTTAAACGAACACACCTTTTCGACAGTGGTTGGGTACTATGGAGTCGTGGCAATGGGCTCAAAGTTTCGATGACGAGTTTCGATATGGTCATATAACCATCAACCTAGCAGAGGTGGTTAACTCCGTGTTGAGGAAAACACATCTTTTGATTTCATCTGTGTTCTCGGCTACGTTCTACAGGCTGACTACTTTGATGCCAAGAATAGGGCAGCAGCAAGTCAACCAAATGGAGGCGGGACACGTGTTTATCGAAGATGTCAGGGATACAATGGTTGCGAACCATTGGAGGGCGAGTTCGATGAATGTAAAAATATATTCACAACATTTTGAAATGTTTTGAGTTACAAAGACCATTGTTCGTTGACCCGGTATACCACCTAGCTCCTACGGAGTTGATCTCCGAAATAGACGGTGCGATTGTAGGAGGTTCTAGACACTTCATTATCCTTGTGCACATGTCGTGGCAGCCTGTGTTCATGCCTCACTCAATGTTGAACAGTTTATCGATGAGGTGTACACTTTCGAGCTCACATTGCTTGTCTAGGAGAACGAGTTCCCCGTCCTTCCTGACCTATCTACATGGGAGGTGCCTCTAACGACTTTTAAGCTTGTCACAGACAAAAGGTTGCATAGGAATCCAAAAGGTCGTCCGCAATCAAATAGAATTCATAATGAAATAGACCTTAGGGAGAAAATCGACGAGAAGCTTTATAGCGTATGCAGATTAGCTGGGCATAATCAGAGTAAATGCTCGCAGCAAACCTACCATATTGGAAAATCGTCGCGATCGGGTAGGAATTAGAGTTAATGTACTCCAATGTTGGTTCCAAGTTTGGTGCAATGAATCTAATTTCTGCATGTATGTTTTGCATGTATGTAAGTCGATAATTTATATGTTCCAAATTTGTTCCAACACATGTCATTTAAAATTAAAAAGTTTGTATTTTTTCATTTATATTTTACTACAATTAAATAAATACAAACTTGACTATTGAAATTATAGAAACCCCTAAAATTGATGGTTTGATGGTGTAGTCCTAGGGGTAAATTGTGGTGGTCAGCATTCATGTTACGGGTGCTCACGGCGATCAATGTTCTCCTCACCCAAACCTTATGGTGTGCTAAACATAAATAGAAAATCCGTATGTCCCAAACGTTTGCCCAGGAAGAGTGGAGTACTATGGTGGTAATGGGCTAAAGATATCAAACGTCATCGTTGATCTCGAATTAAGTATATCAAAACTGGATTCGAAAAATTCTGAAAGATATATGTGGCCTGACGAGCCCGAGAAATAGTCATCGACCCCCAAGTTGGAATGATAACTATCCACAGGCTGTATATGAGACCACTCGGGGTTGGGTGTCGATTCTGGTTTAGGCGAGGGCTCTGGCTCGGATGCATGAGGTGTATGTGGAAGAGAATGGGCGGGCTGCCTAAGTCAATGCATGTGTAGGGGGACTACAATCGATTGCCCACCAAATAAATATGGTTTCCCCATTTCAGTGTACCACTATGTACTCTAACGAAGGTTGCAGATCAAAAGAAAGATCCATCTAAGGTCTCTACCCCATCCGGTTGTCCTACACTATAATATATTGCTGATGCACTACTGCCCAATTATTTCCATGTTTTCCCCTCTTGTTATGTAACACCCTTAACCTGTATCCATCACCGAAACAGGGTTTCAAAGTGTTACTGAAACATCCAGAACATTTATCGATTAATTCGAGCAAATTACTATTAATTCACCGAGGTCATTCATAATGTCCCTTAAATGGACCCTCGAGGCCCAATACGAGCATTAAAATCAAGTCGGGACTAAATTGGGAACTTAGGGAATTTTTCACGAAAATCTAAAATTTTCTAAGGTGCAGGGCTCACACGCCTGTATGACCCTGGGACACGCCCGTGCTGTAGGCCGTGTTCAAAACTAGGTAGCTCTCTGAATTGCGCCACACGGCCATGCCACATGCCCGTGTGCTAGGCCGTGTGGTTAATTAATTCAATTCGAATTAGGTACAGGCTTCACACGGCCAAGACGCACGCCTGTGTTCTAGGCCGTGTGGCACACACGGCTGAGACACACGCCCGTGTCTCTGCCCGTGTGCTCAATTCTGAGCATTCTATTTCTTAAAATTAAGGTGCAAGGGACACACGGCCTAACCACATGCCCGTGTTACCAGGCCGTGTGTCACACACGGTCTAGACACAGACCCGTGTGTTTGCCTGTATGGACAAAATAAAGCCATTCCTAGCTTCATTTCTCACCCCAATCTTTTCCATAATCCTACACCACATCTTGCATTCATAAGCCAACAAATCCAAGCATTTTATTCAAGTTAGTTCTATCATTTAACATGATATATCATCACATACAATTACTAACCATTTCAAGCATTCTAATCCAGCATATTCCATCCATCATCATGGCATATCATTTTATGCATACATGTTTACAATCTTACCTTGGTTATGTCCTCATGTTAGACATAATTTGATCAACTACTTAACATATATGTGGCTAACATAATATGACATTACAAGTATATCAAAACAATCATTACTAGCCATTCCAATGGCTAATATGGCCAAGCGCAATTGAATTACCATACTATACCGACATGGGCTGATGGATAGTGTGAGTGATCTCCGCCAAGCTTCCAATCCAACGAGCTTTCGATTAATCTAAAACAGGGAAAAATAAAACAGAGTAAGCATAAAATGCTTAGTAAGTTCGTATAACACGATACTTAACTTACCATTCATCCTATCTGACGTAACTAAGTAAGGTATAATTAACCACTTTGATCTCAAGCCCTACACACATCCTCATTGCCCTTGTTAGTCATATATTCCATAGTAATATCAAGACATGTATGGGCTCAACAATAATCAAGTTTCCAAGCACATATGCTTTCCACATCATGTATTCATTCAACATACATAACTCATATCATTATTTCGAGTATAATTTCATAATAGTTCATTTCGAGTTCAGATCCTTTCGCATCAGAACTTTACACATATTACTCGGAATATCAAAGTCACGATTAGTACATTCTAGGTGTACAAGTCTATAATCAAGAATGAACATTCTCATCAAATAGTTTCCATGTACAAATATCATCATCTCATATTTCATATATCACTTGTCATGTATCATCATTTTCTTGCATTTCATGTAATATTCTTTCATGTTATATTTCCATAGCATATACACCATTCCATGTCAATTTGTCTTAGATTTATATTTGCCCCTATCAAACCTTGCCTGTTGAATTTATTTGAATTATCGATGGATACATAAGTAGTACACTTTCGAGGCGCATTTAATCAAGATCCACAATTCATATTCAATGGTACCCATAAGGTACTATTTCAGAGAGTACACTCTCGAGCCACATATATATATATATACTACAGGATTACCAGTCCAGGCTAAATCCTTTTTATAACATATGCTCTAAAGAGCTTGATTAGGATTACCCGTCCGGGCTAAATCCAATCCATAATATATGGTCGAGAGGACTTATATCAAGATTACCCGTCTGGGCTAAATCCTATCAGAATTAAGGTCGAAGGATTACTCATCCGAGCTAAATCCTATCCGCAACAAATGCAGGACCTTTTTCGTTTCGGGAAATCACATATCCATCGATTTTCCATTTATTCAACCGGGATTTAAACACTTTTCAAGCATTATCGGGCATTTTATTATTTCATACCTCCGTAACATTTATGTAATTCGAGTAAAACACATTCCACATTCATGTCAAGCATACAAGTAACATTTTATTCATTTACCATTTTATCGGGCATTTTCATTTATCGGGCTATATCGAGTAGGTGATCATTTCACATATTTATAACATTGATAAAATTCACAAACACAACATTTAAATCAAGCATAAAAACATATACAATTTAGTTACATGAACTTACCTCGAAAAAGGTTCGTGTACGTAAAATCTACTAATCCGATATTTTTCTCATTCCTCGTTCTAACTCTGAATTTGGTCTATTCGTATCTATACGAGTAGATTTAACATCAATTTATCATATTTTACATTCATGTGGACTAAATTTTCATCCTAGGCAAAATTACTATTTTGCCCCTAACTTTTCCATAAATTCCATTTTCGTCCCTAGGCTCGGAAAATGAAACTTGTGCAAATTAATCCCTATTCCAAGCCTAACCAAAGCCCTATTACAAATTTTACAGCACATGTATTCATAAAATTTTAGAATTTTTCATCAAATTTTACAACTTTTCATTTTAGTCCCTAAATCATGTTTTCATCAAAAAATCACTTTGTAAAAGTTGTTTATCTATCAATAATCTTTCATTTTCTGCCATAAATTTCTAATTTCCAACATATACATCCATGAACCATTTTCATACTTTGATAACTTTTCAAATTAATCCCCCAAATAGAGAGATTAAGCTATCCCGATTCCAAAAATATCAAAATTACTAAAAACGGGACAAGGAAACTTACCCAATTTGGCCATGAAAGTCTCTTCTCTCTCTCCTAGGGTTTCCATGTTTTATTTTGGGGAAGGAGATGAGAAAATATGATTTTTATTTTATTTTCATCTTTTTAATTAATTAATATTTTCACTTTCCAATTTAGTCCCTAGCCTTTTTCTCATTTTCCATGGATGAATCATCCAAAAATATCTACATATTTTTTTATTAATGGTCTAATTACCATATAAGGACCTTAAGTTTTGAATTCCATAGCTATTTGATCCTTTTAGCTACTAGAATCTAACTTTTGCATTTTATGCGATTTGGTCTTTCTCGTAATTAAGCACATAATCGGGAAAAAAAATTTTCAAAATTTTCACACGACATTTCTAGTATAATATGGATCATATAATAAAATAAAATTATATTTTTATTTTTTGGCTTGGATTTGTGGTCCCGAGACCACTGTTCCGATTTCATCGAAATTGGGCTATTACATGTTAATCCTGTAGATCTTCCCCAATTGCATTGGCAGTGCCGGGATATACTGTATGCAACCGAACTTCCAGAGTACTCGATCCCCATTATACCACTCCACTATTTAGAAATTGATAATGGGTGCGTTAATGCACCACAGGTGTGAGTGGATGCGGGCAAACGAGGGAATAACAACCGTAATTTTCGGGAAGGAATAGGGCATCCAGATGAACTGCACAATTAATAACATGGTTAAATTATAACACAGTTCGAGTAATATATATAAAGTAATTACATGTCACCAATATTGGAATAACTTACCCCTTCCCCGACATGTTGTTTAATTATCAGACAGTATATCAGAACCGTGTATGACCTCCCGATACCTGGATTAGTACTCCATCTACAAAAATAAATAACTTGTTAGAATAAAATTATTAGAAAAAATGTCAAATAATTGCTATAACGGGTAAAATTTTATCACATATTCATGAGTGGAAATACATATACTTGGTGACTAACCGATGCCAAGAATGGCATTCGATAAAGAGCCTAAGATTGCAGCAATATGAGACATCCGCCTATGTCCATGATAGAAGGCTTTGTCGTCCGATAAAGCTCGTGATACAACATAGCCAACACTGCTAAACCCCAACTATACGAATGGACATTATGCAAATCAGTTAACAGGGGCAAGTACATTAAATGGACCTTGTTGTTGTTTGCATCCGACATGAGTACACCCTCTATAATGTGCATAATGTATACTCGAGCAGCACACATCACCTCTTGCTTAGTTGCATTAATCGGTAAATGCTTAAAATTGGCCTCCATCCATGAAAACCTCAAACCCGTAAATTTTGACTTAGCATCATCGGGTGAGACTCCCAGTAGGTTATAACAAATGGTGGCGGGCTCAAGGATCGTGCTTATGCCCGTTACCGCATTCTTGTCAATTGGGAGCCCAAGTTGTAGTGCAACATCCACTAGAGTGATGGTGCACTCTCCACACGACAAATGAAAAGTATGGGTCTTCGGGCGCCACTGCTTGACCAAAACAGATATTAAATCGTACCAGATCAATGTCACTGATTCGAATCCGGATGACTCCAAGTATGACATTTGTCGTTCATCCAAGGGATATCCTAAACCATTCACACAACCCCTTAATACATGGTACGTGCCCTAACATTATTAAATTACAGAAATAGTTAATATAACCTAATTTAATTTTGTAAATGACGTGAAACTTTTTATAAAGGAACCCGTTAGTAACAAATAACAATTTTATTACCATCTCATTAACTGTGTTTTATATGTGATCATCGTCGTTAATCAAAGAACCCATTTGGTTATTTGCAATTTTAAAACAAAGAGTTCAATTAGTTTGTTGCAAAAAACACATTTCGATATTTAATTTGTATTTGGTCATTTTTATCCCACTAATAGAAAAAAATATTATTAAAGTTGTAACGCCCTGATTAATTTATTTTTGGTTCGGTAAAATTTGACATGAATGAGTATCTGCTTTAGTGGTTAAGTGTTCTGGGTGTGTGGGAGAGGTCTAGGGTTCACGCCCCACTTCTGCCAAATTTTGTTATTTTTGGATCCAAGCCTCACCATTGTAGAGTGGGCTTATATAAAATTTTCTGTAAATCCATATTAGAATTAGCCTGCTGGTTCGAGTAGTAAGGGAACTGGTGTTTGTTGGGGGTCCTGTGTTCGAATCCTTGCGCGAGTGAGGGTATTATTTTTGCTCAGTTGTCTGATAGAGTTTCGGTGGAGTTGAAATTCTGAAGTGGTTGTGAGTTAGTGGGTTAGTGGGAGGAAAATTAGGGGGGTTATCAGATTTCTGATTCTTTCTAGTTTTTGAAATCTTTTTCCCAAAAATTTCTTCTTGATGTTTTCCTCTTTTCCCCTACCTTTCACTTTCGCTTTCTTTTCATTCTTCTTCAGATTTCTATTATTCTCTTGTTTGACTGTCGTTGCTACGATTTTTGGATTCGTTAATCGGCTTGGTAAGTAGTTGGGTGATTGTTAATGATTGGTTTTTCCTTGAACTTTGGGCAATCTTAATGATAGCCGATAAGTAGTAGTAATCGATGAATTCTGTGATGTAAGAGAAGGTTGTGAGGTAGGAAATCGCTTTTCAACGGCTTGATTTGAGGTAGTGGTCGTTTTTGTTAAGCGATAAGTCAGTTTTGCATAATTGGATGAATCGTGTTAGGCTCGTTTTTGGTTACTAGAAGGTGTTGGGTATTCTGTTTTAGGTACTGGTGGTCTCAGGAGTGATTTCGCGGTGTAAACAAATCAGGTGTGTACCTGAAATGCGAAAAACTGAGTTTTCGGCAAAAGCCGAAAATGGCCACTGTCGACGCCACACGGGCGTGTGGCCGGCCGTGTGGATGGCCGTGTGCGAGACACGACCGTGTAGTCGATGAAGGCATGGCCGTATGCGATACACGGCTGTATGGTGGCATGTGTGTGGCCGTGTGGGCCCACACGGGCATGTCACACGGACGTGTGGATTTTGGGCCAGGCCGTGTGGGCCACACGGGCAAAGGCCAATCTGGGTGTGTGGGCTACACAGGTGTGGGCCCATAATTTTGAAAATTTCCATAGGGTCGCTCGGGTCACTTCGATCGACTGTGGGCCTACTGTAGGGTCGATAAGGGCCAATTAAACCCTGATTTGCATGCTATAATATTTTGATAAACTGATCTGAGTAGGATACTAAATGTATGCCTGACTAGACTGATGTATGCATATTCGTTATTTGTATAAAGCATGTTGAACATGTTTAATTTGTTATATCTGCATCTGAATATCTGTATCTGTTATTAGGGTGGGATTTGTATATAAGGAGGAAGTATTCTGTTTGGCGATAATCGCCTTTATTCTGGCAGCTTGGCTGCATATTATCTGATATGTGTCTCAATGGCACAATATGGTGTGTAGGGATGGGTGGGTATTTTTAACCCCACATGGTGTGATTGGATGGTCGGAGTTGGTGTGTAGAGGATGGGGGTAGGATTCTGCATATCTGAACTGAATCTGTTATTTGAACCTGAATATGAAACTGAATCTGTATTTGTATCTGACTGTGCATATAATTTTGTATGTTTGCATGCTTAATTTTGTTGGGTTACACACTGAGTTTTCGTAAACTCACATCTATTTTCTATTCTGTCAGGTAATCCACAGACTTAGGCGAATCAGTGCGGCAGAGACTCAACGATGACCACTCAACTGTAAATGGTTTAAAATTTGCAATTTATGGTTTCATTTATGTTTTTGGTAATCATTTTGAGAGTTCGTAATTTTTGGGACTCTCTGGACTTTTGTTTTGGGTTTTAAGCTGTTGATTCTAGTTTGGTGATTTTCTGCATGCTTGGTAAATTGTTTTATGAATTTGACGGTTTTCACGTAAAAAGAGGTTTTTTTCTAAAAACAATAAATTGGGTTTCTAAAATATGGCAAAATTATTAAACTTCCACTTTAATAAGTGTTTTAACAAATTAATTAATTAAATAACGTCATCAGTTTATTTGTGAACGAACTTGTGGTATTAAACTTGAATGGTTTATCAAGTCAACGCTGTTTTCAAAACTCATTCCTTGTGATATCACCAGATTCGGCCATAATGTCTAGGCCGGGTTTGGAGTGTTATAAAAGTACAGAAATGGGACACCCTAACACGAAGTTGTGAATAGCACACTTTGATAATTAATTTCTAAGGTTGTCCATTTTAAATAATTATCAAAATACCTAAATTTAATACAATAAACATTACAATAAATACAGTACAAAAATTTCATTACAAAAATACTAAACAGTTTTGTCCACATCACATTTTTTGCTATACTATGCAGTATATAATAAACTTATTTATATTGGTTCAGTAATTAACAAAATAAAAATATCTCATAAATTCCAACTCAATAGTCTCATCTTTTACCTATATAAAAAACAAAAAATTTATGTTAAAATAATAGAAACTATCAAAACAAAATAAACCTAATTGAACTATATGTTGTTATGTACATCTAATAATAAACCAAAAAAAAAAATGCCCATCAAACAATATAATAGAAACATCTCATCAATTCCAACTCAATGATCCCATCTTTTACCTACATAAAAAAACAAAAAAATTATGCTAAAACAACATAAACTATCTCAACATAATAAACCTAATGGGACTAATGTTTTTATTTGAATCTAATAAAAACATAAAAAAATTAAAAATTAAAAAAAATCAAACATAAACATACTTGCACACTTTCTAAAATAAGTCAAACAACCTTGCTTTCTTATCGAAATAATATCTTACAAAAAAAAATCAGAATTAGAATTATAACATTTTTAAAATAAATAAATAAAAATAATAGAAAAATAACATTTATAACCAATAAAAAAACCATAAACTAAACAAATAATTTATAAATACTAAAAAAATACATCTTTTAATTTTTTTAAACCCTCTACAAAAATCCCTTAATTCTTTTTTTCCTAACCCTAAATAGATTTACACATCTTTTTTTTTTCAAAACCCCAAACTAACCCTAAACTAAGAACCCAAATGTTTTTCCTTTCCTTCTCTTCTTCTATCTTCTCTACTATTCTTTTTTTCCCCTTCTCCTTCTCTTATCTATTATGCTACTCTTCTCTCATTCTCTTTTTTTTTCTCGTTCGTTCTCTTTTTCTTCTTCTCTATTCTGTTTTTGTAATAGTTTGATTTTCAGTGGTGATGGAACAGTGGTTTCGGGACCACAAATTTTCGTCATGTTGGCTTGTAAATATTATTTTTAGAATATTTATAGAGTCATTAGAGTCATATTAAAATTTGGTTTAGAAATATTAACGTTTAGATAGTTAATTAAAGAAAAATGATTAAATTGAAGAAGGTGCAAAACTTATAAAATAATGTAATTAAATGATTAAATGGTTTAATAATTAATAGAGGAAGGACTTAAATGATAATTGCCTAGTCATTATAGTGGGAAGGCTAAACATGAGAAAATGAGAAAAATTAATGTGAACTAATGGCAAATTTGTAAATAAAATGAAATTAAAACAAAATTTAGTAGAAGAAAATTGTTTTCTTCTTCATTTTTACTTGCCATAGCCGAATTTGAAATCTCTCAAGCTAGGAGAATCAGCCAAGCAATTTCTTTGCATGTAAGTTAAATTTTTAACCATTTCTTATAATTTTTATGTTTTTGAGATCGTTGAAACTAGGTCTAGCTAGCCTATACCTTCGTTTTTTTATTCTATTAAAAATTTTAAAGTTACCGTTGATTAATATTATATTGTTTTTAAGAATACCATGTATTTGGAGCCTTTATAATGCTATTCCATGAATTTGTAAAGAGATTTTTGTTAAATCTTGATTTTAGGATTAAATTGTGAAAGTGTCAAAATATTAAGGTTTTGTAACGCCCCAAACCCGGCCCATGCGTTATGATCAGATCTGACATGTCACATGAGAAAACGTGTAAAATCCTTTTGATTCGTACTAAAATAGGTATTATTTTGTTATAATCAAGAAAACAAGTTTGATTTGAAATATTTGATAAAATACTACTAACCTCGAAGGTTGATTGATAAATCGATAATTTGAACTAGTAATTTTATAAAACCGTGACTTTTGAAAATATCGTTGATAATTCGTAAGAAAATTTCCGAGTTAAAATATTTGTAAAAGTTTGTTATGAAAACTATTTGTTAATCTATTTTGGAAAACCTTTATTTAAATTTTTAGAAAAAAAATTCCCCATTTAAAACAATTCAAGCAATATAATAAGTACGTCAAAACATAAAGCAAAAATAAAAAAAATATTCCAGAGGCCTTATTACAACATAAAAACCCAAAATAGTAAAAGTAATAAAGTAAACGGAAATAGAAATATAAAGTTCAAAAAAAAAAACACCATTTCTGAAGTATGGCCTCCACCGAGTCATCCATGGCCCAAATCCACATAACTGAGCATTACCTGTAAGGGTTAAGGAAAAAGGGGTGAGTTATTAGAACTCAGTGTATAATCCCCTTACCGTTGTCCACTGGGCCTGAACCCATTTAGCATCATCTTGCCTAAGCCCATTTACATAACAGAATATATATATGCAATGTATGCAACCCAACCCATCCATCCATCACACCCCGACCAGCCAATCACACCTGTGGGGATCAAGTCAACCCACCCCGCCGTTCACACCTATTCGCAGGCAAGTTGCCATTTATAATATTTTATTTGTGGCCATGCCACCAAATCATAATGAAACATAATAATAAATATTTTTGTGGCAATGCCACGAACTACACTTCTCTTCATCATTTTTCCCAACCCATGCAATATGTAACATGCATCATACATAATTAAACATAATATCCACATATATGTACAACAATCATTAATCCAATAATTTATTACGGTAAATCGGCCAACTATAGATCTTTGTAATTCGATCCACTAAAGCATTCTAGCAATTCGGCCCATAGGGGCATTTTTGTAATTCTAACAATTTTAATACCGATTTTGACAAATCTATAGAAATAATGTAATTTAAGTAAATTTCCCGGTTTATGCCATATTATAATTTTAACCATATAAATAATAATGATCTTATTTCCAACGTGATATCGAATCATAAATCTACGGGATTTCGGTGTGAGATTACACACCTGATTACGGTAAGTATTAAACCCTCTTGATCGTCGACACCTATGACAACATAATACTCGATTAACTCACATAAGAGGTTTTTCTTAATCCAAATCTAAATCAACGATCTAAAATACTTACTCTCAATATCGTGAACGACCATGATTTGTTTATTCTCACCGGATGATGGTCCACAACCCGGTGGGAAATCTCGAACCGCCGATACCGCTCTATGCTTGAACTTAGGAGTAGGAATAGCAAATCCACTCCTTTTTTGTTCTCCAATCGCTTTTCCTTTCAAATCGGTTCCACTTGTCTCCATAGGAAAAATCTCGGTTAGAACACTACTATGAGAGAAAGTAGTTGTTTTAGTGATAGGAATAGGCTTACCACTATTTCCGAAGAATTAGCTAAAAGAGAATATCAAGTGATTTCGTCCCTAAAAACATAATCGATTAGTCGAAACTTTGATCCGATTGTAACATAGTCGAGTAGAGATATAATGAGAAATCCAAGAAGGAACCCCTTACCTTAATGATTATAAAACCGATTCCCACCAATTGTACTTTATGGCTACGGATGAGTCAAAGGTAATAGATTCAGCTTTCCCACTATTACACTATAAAAATAACGATTAAGATATGAGGGAGTATGGAAAACTCCATTTCGGTTTAGAATCAATATGAAATAACCAAATGATGAGGAACACTCATTCAGCTAGAGAGAGAAGAGAATGAAAAGATTAAAATAAAGTCATTTACCCAATTTAATCAAGGAAAAAATGTCCAACTTGCAAGATGAAGAAGAGAAGATGATCAAGATTCGGCTAGTGGAAAGAAAGGGACCAAGGAGTTTCTGCCACAAAGAAATGTCGATATAAGAGATAAGGAGAAAGATTGAAGAAAGGGTAAAAAGAAAAGAGATGATGGACAAAGGGGTATTAGGGTGTTTCGGCTAAAACGAAGGAAAATGGTGCACAATATTGGCTTTAGAGTTTCGGTAAGACAAAGGAAAAAGATGCTCACTTTTGGTTTTGAAGTTTTGGCAAAGAGGGAAAAATTGGAAAAAAGAAAAAGACACCAAAATGCTAAGAAGAAAACAACCTCTCAAGCACCAAAATTTGCCAAAATGCCTAAAGAAATTTGGTTTCCCCCCTTTACCCCACAAAACCGTGTATCACTTTTGCCAAAAGGATGGATGTTGACCAAAATAATCTTTCCAAAACATCCTCCACAATATAGGCCAACATGTTCCCTTCTCTTGCCTTTTCCTTTTGATTCATTCCTTCATTATCCCTTCTTTTCCTCCATACCATATTTCCTTGTTCTTCTTTCCATAAATAAAAAGTCTTCCTTACCTTAATTAGGACCATGGCCGACACTTGGCAGAGAAGTACAAAAATTAATCAAATTTTTTTTGCACTAGGTGGGATTCGAACTCCTCCCCAAAAGCCCTTCATGTGACGCCACAACCTCCTTGCCATATGCTCACTTATGCTAACAAAATACACATTTATTTCCTTAAACATTGATGTCACTTACCTATCTCTCCTTAAAGTGCTTAAACATAAAAATTTTGCTAAGGCCCAGTTCAACCCCGAGCCTTCTTAGGACCCCTAAACATACACCATTAACATTTTAAACTAGCCTATCGCATGATATAACACAAAACATAAATTCCCGAATTTCAGGATGTTACAATTCTACCCCCTTAAAGAAATTTCGGCCTCAAAATTTACCTGGTTAAAAAAGATGAGGGTACTGTTGCCGGATCATCTCCTCAGACTCCTATGTAGCTTCCTCTGATCCGTGATTACGCCATAAAACTTTGACTAACGAAATTGACTTCCTTCTTAGCACCTTAACATCCCGATCTAAAATTTGTACTGGCTCCTCTTCAAAAGACAAGTCAGGTCTTATCTCAACTTCCTCCACTGGTACGATATGAGATGGATCCGAAGCGATAACACCGTAACATAGAAACATGGAATACACTATGTATCCGATTCAACTCGGAGGTAACTCCAGTGATAAGCCACCGCCCAACACGCGCAAGATTACGGTATGGTCCGATGAATCTAGGGCTTAACTTGCCCTTCTGTCCAAATCTAAAGATCTTTTTTCCAAGGTGAAACCTTCAAAAATACCTGATCACCCACCGCGAATTCTATATCCTTACACTTCGGTCGCGTCGATTTACTGCTCGTCCAAGCTTCTTTTAATCGTGCGAATTACCTTAACTTTCTCCTCCATCTCCGAGATCAACTCGGGACCCAACAACCGCCGCTCCCACTCGGTCCAACAAGTAGAGTACGACACCTCGACCATACAACGCCTCGTAGGGTGTCATCTGGATCTTTGGATTGGTAGCTGTTGTTGTATGCAAACTCTGCCAACGGTAGAAAATCTTCCCAACTACCCCTGAAGTTAATTACACAGCCCCTTAACATGTCTTCCAAAATCTGGATTATTCTCTCCGACTGACCATCTGTCTGAGGATGAAATGCCGTGCTGAAATTTAACCTTGTACCTTAAGCTTCATGCAGAGCCTTCCAAAACCGTGATGTAAACCTAGGATCCCTGTCCGATATGATAGACACTGGTACCCCATGTAACCTCATGATCTCTGCTACATACAACTTGGCCAACTTCGCGCAATGAATAATCCGCAAATGCGAATGTGTAGGAAATGAGCAGTCTTCGTTAACCGATCCACTATAACCCATACTGAATCTTTCTTAGTAGGCGTTAAGGGTAACCCACTAACAAAGTCCATCGTTATCCTTTCCCATTTCCATAATGGAATTTTCACCTGTTGTAGCAACCCTGACGGCAATTGATGTTCTGCCTTCACCTGCTGACATGTTAAGCACTTACTCACGAAATCAGTAACCTCCCGTTTCAACCCTGGCCACCAATACTGCTCACAGAGGTCTCGGTACATTTTGTTTCACCCGGAGTGCATAGCATATGGGCTACTATGCGCCTCACGCAGAATCATTTGTCTCAATTCCGAATCCTTGGGCATACAAACTCTTCCGCGGAAACACAATACTCCATCACTATTTAATCCAAAATCCCCTATCTCACCACCTTCCACTTGCTGAAGTCGAGAACCCAACGCTTCATCTATCAACTGCTTTTCCTTAATCTGGCTTACCCATGCAGGCTTCACTTGAAGTTCGGCTAACAGGCTACCATTTTCAAATAGGCTGAGATGAGCGAACATTACTCTCAAATCTGATATCACCTTACGGCTCAACGCATCAGCCACTACGTTAGATTTTCTTAGATGATACTCGATTAAGAAGTCATAATCTTTCAACAGTTCTATCCATCTCCGCTGCCTCAAGTTCAACTCCTTTTGGTTAAGGAGATACTTTAGACTCTTATGATCCGTATAGATAATTGGCTTCTCCCCGTACAGATAGTGTCTCCAAATCTTCAAAGCAAACACCACTGCAGCTAACTCCAAATCATGAGTGGGATAGTTCACCTCATGCGGCCTTAATTGACGAGATGCATAAGCCACCACTTTTCCCCCTTGCATCAACACACATCCCAATTCCGTGTGTGACGCATCATAATAAACAATAAACTCCTTACCAGCCTCAGGTTGAATCAATACTGGCGCTTCTGTCAGAATCTTCTTCAATTTCTCAAAACTCTCTTGCTGCTTATCTGACCACATAAATGGTACTCCCTTACGCAATAGCTTAGTTAGGGGTGCAGCAATCAACGAAAACCCCTCAACAAAATGCCTGTAATACCCAGCCAAGCCTAGAAAACTCCGAATTTCTGCCACTGACTTCGGTGGCTTCTAGTCCAACACAGCTTCAACCTTCCGGGGATCAACTCTGATTCCTTCAGCAGACACAACATGCCCCAAAAAGGTCACTTCATTCAGCCAAAATTCACACTTACTGAATTTGGCATACAGTTGCTTCTCCCTTAGTATCTGCAATACAACTCGTAGATGCGAATCATGCTCTTCTTCAGTCTTTGAGTACACCAAGATGTCATCTATGAACACCACCACAAACTGGTCTAGATAGGGTTGGAAGACCCGGTTCATCATGTCCATAAATACAGCTGGTGCATTAGTCAACCCAAACGGCATCACCAAAAACTCGTAATGCCCATATCGAGTTCGAAACGCAGTCTTATGAATATCCGCCTCCTTGACTTTTAACTGATGATACCCCGATCTCAAATCTATCTTCGAGAAAACCGAAGCTCCTCGCAGCTGATCGAACAGATCATCGATCCTCAGTAACGGATACTTATTCTTGATCGTCAACTTATTCAACTGTCTATAATCGATGCACATACGCATCGACCCGTCCTTTTTCTTAACGAATAAGACCGGCGCTCCCCACGGTGACACACTTGGTCGAATAAATCCACGATCTAAAAATTCCTGAATTTGAGCTTTAAGCTCTGCTAGCTCCTTCGGCGCCATTCTATAAGGAGCAATGGACACCGGAGCCGTTCCTGGCAACAGCTCAATGCCAAACTCTACCTTCCGATCTGGAGGCAATCCTAGAAGCTCCTCGGGAAATACATCTAAAAAATCTTTCACCGTTCTAACACTTTCTACCGACAATTCTTTGGCATCCAAAGCACTGATAAAGGCTAGGAATGCTCCACACCCTTTCCGCACCAACTTTTCTGCCTTTAAAGCAGATACCACATTAGACAGATAGTTTCTTCTTTCACCTATCATCATCACTTCCATACCCTCCGAAGTTCTTAGCACCATCTCGCTGCGGCAAAGACAATCCAAGTTCGCACGGTGTTTCACCAACCAGTCTATGCCCAAAATAAGGTCGAACTCGCCGAATGGCAGTTCCATCAAATCCGCCAGAAATATTTCCCCCTGAACTTCTAAGGGCACATCCCTAAATAACTTATTTACTACCACCGACTGTCCTAATAGGCTAATCACAGTTGTTTCTCAAGCAGTAATCTCAGATCTAATGTTCAAGGTTCCAGACACATCACAAGCAACATACGAATGGGTGGATCCAATATCTATCAAAGCAGTAACAAGTACATCAGCTATGAAAAACGTACCAGTTATGACATCAGGTGCATCGCCATCCTCTCGACGTCTGACCGCATAAACCAACCCTGGCTGTCTCGCCTCCGTGTTACCCCTATTACCGGTACCTCTACCCGGTGTACCTTGACCTCGTCTTATGCCATTACCACCTTGACCTGGCCCACGACCTCTCGGCAGCTGTTGAGCGCCTCTAGCTGGCTGCGCAAAATCGTTACGAACCCCCTGAGTATGAGCAGGCTATCGAGGACAATCCTTAAACTGATGATCTTTGGAACCACATCTGAAACAACCACCGATTCTCTTCCAGCATTCACCCGAGTGAAGTTTTCCACAATCCACAAATGGCTGTAACTGATTAGTAGCAGCTTGTACTCTCGCTCGAGTGGCTCCTCATTCCTGGGCTTTTTCTGAAAACCTCTAGCAGAACCCGAGTACCTAGAGTCTCTCTTGTTCCTGCCCCTATCCTTGTCTCGATTTTGCCGCTCTGAGTGTTTAATCTCCTCAGCTATCTTAGCTTTTTCCACAAGGGTAGCAAAATTCCTCTTCTTCTGTGGGGCTATCAGTACCCGTAATTCATCACGCAATCCGTCCTCAAAATGTACACAGCATTCATAATCAGTCGACACTATTCCCCGGGCATACTGACTAAGACGCAAAAATTTTGCCTCGTATGTTGCCACAGATCTACCTCCTTGGACCAGATTCAGGAATTTCTTCCTTCGGGCGTCCACATAGCTAGCCCCGACGTATTTCCCTTGAAATACGGTCTTAAAGAATTCCCAGGTAATATGATCGGCCTGAATACCATCCCGAACAGTGAGCCACCACTGATACGCCTCGTCTCTCGGAATGACACGCCTCCTTTCATTTTCTCGCTCATCTGCAATCCAGTGTCGTCCATAATCCGCTCCACTGCCTCAAGCCAGTATTCCGTTACACTTGAGGCTACACCCGAAATACCCCTAAAGACTTCATCTCCATTCGATCTAAGTCGCTTCGATATCGATCCACGAGCTACCGACCCAGTTCTTGCACCAGCAACCCTTTCCAGAACTCGCAACATTGCTTGGGACAGAGCATCGTCCTCTCTCATATGATCATGTGACCCAGCTTCAGTCACTGGTGACGCAGGGGTGTCCATTTTCGGCATATGTCCCGATGCCTCAGACACAAATCTAGCACCTCAGCCTCTACCACGGCCACGTCTACCGCGTCCACGTCCTCTAGCGCTCATAATTGCAAATTCAATTTAATCTGATTAAGAGTCTTATGAATCAGTATGCTATTTTAGCGTTTATTAAACAATATTTTATAAAGTATAGGAAGTAAAGTCGTTCTCGCAAAACGTATCCAATAGTCTCAATCTCTATAGTTTCAACTCCTAAAACTAAAAATTCTAGAGTATTTCTACAGTCATACCACAATATTCATAAAATGAAAACATAAACTTACTTGACTTGGTGCCGGATACCCGTGGTGCCATACTTCCTTTAAAACATGCATTTATAATTTAAAATTTTAAACAGCTTTGGAAAACGCTTTTGAACCCAAACCACTGTTGAGTTTTGTAATCGGGCTCTGATACCATAAAATGTAACGCCCCAAACCCGGCCCATGCGTTATGGTCGGATCTGACATGTCACATGAGAAAACGTGTAAAATCCTTTTGATTCGTACTAAAATAGGTATTATTTTGTTATAATCAAGAAAACAAGTTTGATTTGAAATATTTGATAAAATACTACTAACCTCGAAGGTTGATTGATAAATCGATAATTTGAACTAGTAATCTTATAAAACCGTGACTTTTGAAAATATCGTTGATAATTCGTAAGAAAATTTTCGAGTTAAAATATTTGTAAAAGTTTGTTATGAAAACCATTTGTTAATCTATTTTGGAAAACCTTTATTTAAATTTTTAGAAAAAAAAATCCCCATTTAAAACAATTCAAGCAATATAATAAGTACGTCAAAATATAAAGCAAAAATAAAAAAAAAATTCCAGAGGCCTTATTACAACATAAAAACCCAAAAAAGTAAAAGTAATAAAGTAAACGGAAATAGAAATCTAAAGTTAAAAAAAAACACCATTTCTGAAGTATGGCCTCCACCGAGTCATCCATGGCCCAAATCCACATAACTGAGCATTACCTGTAAGGGTTAAGGAAAAAGGGGTGAGTTATTAGAACTCAGTGTATAATCCCCTTACCATTGTCCACTGGGCCTGAACCCATTTAGCATCATCTTGCCTAAGCCCATTTACATAAAAGGATATATATATGCAATGTATGCAACCCAACCCATCCATCCATCACACCCCCGACCAACCAATCACACATGTGGGGATCAAGTCAACCCACCCCGCCGTTCACACCAATTCGCAGGCAAGTTGCCATTTATAATATTTTATTTGTGGCCATGCCACCGAAATCATAATGAAACATAATAATAAACATTTTTGTGGCAATGCCACCAGGCTACACTTCTCTTCATCATTTTTCCCAACCCATGCAATATGTAACATGCATCATACATAATTAAACATAATATCCACATATATGTACAACAATCATTAATCCAATAATTTATTACGGTAAATCGACCAACTATAGATCTTTGTAATTCGATCCACTAAAAGATTCTAGCAATTCGGCCCATAGGGGCATTTTTGTAAATTGGCCCATAGGGGTATTTTCGTAAATCGACCCATAGGGGCATTTTCGTAATTCTAACAATTTTAATACCGATTTTGACAAATCTATAGAAATAATGTAATTTAAGCAAATTTCCTGGTTTATACCATATTATAATTTTAACCATATAAATAATAATGATCTTATTTCCAACGTGATATCGAATCATAAATCTACGGGATTTCGGTGTGAGATTACACACCTAATTACGGTAAGTATTAAACCCTCTTGATCGTCGGCACCTATGACAACATAATACTCGATTAACTCACATAAGAGGTTTTTCTTAATCCAAATCTAAATCAACGATCTAAAATACTTACTCTCAATATCGTGAACGACCACGATTTATTTATTCTCACCGGATGATGGTCCACAACCCGGTGGGAAATCTCGAATCGTCGATACCGCTCTACGCTTGAACTTAGGAGTAGGAATAGCAAATCCACTCATTTTTTGTTCTCCAATCGCTTTTCCTTTCAAATCGGTTCCACTTGTCTCCATAGGAAAAATCTCGGTTAGAACACTACTATGAGAGAAAGTAGTTATTTTAGTGATAGGAGTAGGCTTACCACTATTTTCGAAGAATTAGCTAAAAGAGAATATCAAGTGATTTCGTCCCTAAAAACATAATCGATTAGTCGAAACTTCGATACGATTGTAACATAGTCGAATAGAGATATAATAAGAAATCCAAGAAGGAACCCCTTACCTTAATGATTATAAAACCAATTCCCACCAATTGTACTTTATGGCTACGGATGAGTCAAAGGTAATAGATTCAGCTTTCCCACTATTACACTACAAAAATAATGATTAAGATATGAGGGAGTATGGAAAACTCCATTTCGATTTAGAATTAATATGAAATAACCAAATGATGAGGAACACTCATTCGGCTAGAGAGAGAAGAGATTGAAAAGATTAGAATAAAGTCATTTACCCGATTTAATCAAGGAAGAAATGTCCAACTTGCAAGATGAAGAAGAGAAGATGATCAAGATTTGGCTAGTGGAGAGAAAGGGACCAAGGAGTTTCGGCCACAAAGAAATGTCGATATAAGAGATAAGGAGAAAGATTGAAGAAAGGGTAAAAAGAAAAGAGATGATGGACAAAGGGGTATTAGGGTGTTTCGGCTAAAACGAAGGAAAATGGTGCACAATATTAGCCTTAGAGTTTGGCAAGACAAAGGAAAAAGATGCTCACTTTTGGTTTTGAAGTTTCGGCAAAGATGGAAAAATTGGAAAAAAGAAAGAGACACCAAAATGCTAAGAAGAAAACAACCTCTCAAGCACCAAAATTTGCCAAAATGCCTAAAGAAATTCGGTTTCCCCCCTTTACCCCACAAAACCGTGTATCACTTTTGCCAAAAGGATGGATGTTGACCAAAATAATCTTTCCAAAATATCCACCACAATATAGGCCAACATGTTCCCTTCTCTTGCCTTTTCCTTTTGATTCTCTCCTTTATTATCCTTTCTTTTCCTCCATACCATATTTCCTTATTCTTCTTTCCATAAATAAAAAGTCTTCCTTACCTTAATTAGGACCATGGCCGACACTTAGAAGAGAAGTACAAAAATTAATCAAAAATTTTTTGCACTAGGTGGGATTCGAACTCCTTCCCAAAAGCCCTTCATGTGATGCCACAACCTTCTTGCCATATGCTCACTTATGCTAGCAAAATACACATTTATTTCCTTAAGCATTGATGTCACTTACCTATCTCTCCTTAAAGTGCTTAAACATAAAAATTTTGCTAAGGCCCAGTTCAACCCCGAGCCTTCTTAGAACCCCTAAACATACACCATTAACATTTTAAACTAGCCTATCGCATGATATAACACAAAACATAAATTCCCGAATTTCAGGATGTTACAGGTTTGATAGTGAATTTGATGTTTATTAGGAGCTATTTGATGGCCTAGAATATTTAGATAAATTATTGACTTAAGAAAATTAGTTAACTTGATGAATTTTGAGTTAAGGGACTAAATTGTAAGAATTGTAAAAGTTTGGGGTAATTGTGTAATTTCAAAAAAATAAAAGGAAATTAATTGTAAAATGAATTTGAAATGAAATATTTGCTAATAATGAAGGAATTTTACATTATAGATCAAGAATCCGTAGATATTCGGGGAAAAGGAAAATTAGCGGAGTAGTCCCTGAACTTCTACAATTTCTACGATTCAGTCTTGGTAAGTTCATTATATGGTTACTATTATTCTTATTGAATATTCCATACTATTTCATTATTGGGTGAATTATGGATTTTATTGAGTTATGTTTATCGTAATAGAAATCCGGTGATTATTCGGGCTTTGTGCCTAGTAGGCTGTGTGTAGGTGATTATTTGGGCTATGTGCCTAGCAGGCTATGTGCCGGTGTATTGAAGGTTGCATTAGTTGGATAGTCTTTGGTTAATTATTAAAGTAAATTTATATCGAACTTACTAAGCTTGTTGATGCTTATTAGTTTGACTTATTCTTGTAGGACCTTTGGAATCGTTGCTTTGATTGGATCGACACGGAAGCTCGCACACTATCATCAACATCTTGGTAGTCATTTTGGTTCTTACTAGTTGTTTTAAGTGGCATGTATTAGGAAAGGGTCTATAGTACTTGTATGGATGTAAATATTGGAAGTAACTTGTTATGCTTGTTTTTAGTAAAAATAGTTGAACTTGTATGTTTAATTAGGTAAACCTTTTGGAACATATATAAGAAGAAGTAGTATAAATCTTTTGGTGTCAAATGATGATGATTGAATACTTCAAGTATGCTTTGTGAAGTAGCTTGGTTATAAGTAGTTATGATGTTTAATTTTGATAAGTGTTTGATATGTTTGGATATATGGTGAATTGGTACTTTGTTGTGAATGACATTTATGAATGTTACTGCTAGTAGTTGATTGGCATGATTTGCACCATTTGGCATGTTTTGGTAAGTAAATTCAATGATATGTATTGATGCAATTATGCTTAGAAGTTAGGAGATTATTTTGGCCAAATTGGGTACACGGTTATACATGTTTTCATGTTTTCATCTGAGGTGCCTAAAGGCATATTGGCTGTATGTTCTTATACTATGTTGGGATAGCTAGAATGTAACACCCCTAATGTAACAGCCTGTTTTCGGTAAAATCGGAACAGCGGTTTCAGGACCACAAATCTGATTTTGGAAGAAAAATTATTTTATATTATTTTATGGTCTATAGTATGATAGTAATGTCGTATAAAAATTTCGTAAAGAAATTTTACCGATTACATGTTTAATTTGATAAAGGACCAAATTTCACAAAGTGCAAAAGTTGAGTTCTAATAGCTAAAAGGATTAAATAGCTATGGAATTCAAAATTTGAGGTCCTTATATGGCAAATAGACCATTAAAAATGCTTAGTGGTTAAGGATGATGATTCATCCATGGAAAATAAAATAAAGAAAAGGATGAAATTGGAAAGTGAAATAATAAAAGATGATAAATGATAAAAATATAATCATTTATATAATCTTTCCCAAATTAAAAGCATGAAAACCCTAGCCATGGAAACCTAAGCTCAAGCCAACTTATTTTGCTTGATTAGGTAAGTATTCTTTCCCCTTTTTAATGATTTTTATATTTTCGAGATCGTAATAGCTTAATCTAGCTATCTCGGGATTAATTTGCAAAGTTATCAAGGTACTAGGGTTTTTCCATGGATGAACATAGATGAATTATGAAGTTTTATGGTAGAAAATGAAAGGTTGTTGATAGATAAACAACTTTTGTAAAGGGAATTTTGATGAAATTATGATTTAAGGACTAAATTGAAAAAATGTAAAATTCATGGAAAATTTCTGACTTTATGAAATACATGGGCTGTAAATTTTACATGTAAAAATTGGCTAGGCTTGGAATAAGGATTAAATTGCATGAATTTCATTTTTCGAGCCTAGGGACGAAATTATCATTAATTAAAAATTTAGGGGCAAAATGGTAATTTTGCTTAAGATGTGAATTGAATTGAAATGAAAATTAATTAATGTTAAATTCATTCATATAGATTCGGATAGACCAAACTCGGAGTTAGAACGAGGAAAAGAGAAAATGTCGGATTAGTAGGTTTTACGTACACGAACATTTGTCGAGGTAAGTTCGTGTAACTAAATTGTGTATATTTATATGCTTGAATTGAATGTTGTGTATGTGAATTGTATAAATGTCATATACATGAAATTGATTACATATCTGACAAAGCCCGATAAATATTAAATCTCGTTTGAATAATGGAATTCGATGGATACAGGATGTAACACCGCTCACCCGTATTTAACGCCGGAATAGGGTTAAGGAGCATTACCGGACTTACAACTCAATTATACATACTATTAGCATACATTTCATCAATTCAAACATTCGTCAATCAACCTCAATCAATATGTCCCTAATACGAGCCTACGAGGTCCTATTCATGCATTGGAAGTGGTTCGGGACTAAACCGATAACTTTTAAAACAATTTGAGCACTTAGAAAAATTTTCTCCAAAACAGGGGACACATGCCCGTGTGACCAGGCTGTGTGTCTCACACGGCCACCAGACACGCCCGTGTCACAGGCCGTGTGGACATTCAAAATGGGATCACATGGCCGTGTCCCAGCCTGTGTCCTACCCCGTGTCCAAACGAGTGAGCTTACTAACTTGGGTCACACGGCCAACCACACGCCCGTGTGTCTAGCCTTTGTGACCTTCGAAGTGGCCACACACGCCCGTGTACCGGGCCGTGTGCTAGGCCGTGCCAAACCTGTAGGGTATACTGACTTATGCAACACGGCCAAGTCACACGCCCGTGTGCTAGGCCGTGTGCCAATTAGGGGGTATATTGACTTGTGCCACACGGCCAATCACATGCCCGTGTGTGAGACGTGTGGAGCATACTGACTTCATTTCAATTTCAACACCAGGGGACACACGGCCGTGTAACATGATCGTGTGTCACACACGGCTGAGACACATGCCCGTGTCTCTGCCCGTGTGGACAAAAATAGGCTATTTACCAAGCCATTTTTCCACCCATATTACACATACCTAAACAAGCTCAAATAGTTCCATTTCAAGACACAAATAAGTAGCCAAAAGTCTTCAACCAAAGTTCAAATAATACCAATTCTTTACCATCAATATAAATCACAAATATACCACAATTTTCCATATAATTTTATACCTAATTCACATATACCATTCAATTAACTAAACCATTCCAAACATGAAATATTCATTCAACCTCAATCACTCATTATAGGTCAATTACCTAACTCAAAATAATACCATTTGCACATTTATAAACAACATCAAATTCACATCACAAGCCAACACAAATGGCCTAAATACAAGTTCATCAAGCATACCAAAATGACTCAAGCCTATACATTCCATATACCATATATACACACTTAAAAAGTACCAAAATAGATGTCGGATAGTGTGATGAAGTCCTTGACGATCCCCGGATTCGACCTAGCTTCGTAGAACTATAAAACATCGAAAATTAAACAAAGTAAGCGATAAAGCTTAGTAAGTTCGTATGTAAATATGAAATAATCTCAACAATCATTAACACTTCAAAATGGATACATAATTAACATTTAAAACATCAATCAATGAGCTAACATAAAGTTTAACCATATCGTAACTCATAAGTCCTCAACTTCTTCTAACTCGTTACTAGAATAGTTTACAGTACATACTTGTACCGATACATATCTATTTACCACTAACTCTCTTACCAAATCACTTCGAGCTTATAAATGTTTACGATACAAATACTTCGATTTTTTGATGCCATAGTCCAACTATGGTCTTACACATACGTTGCCAAGGCCCTGTCGTGGTCTTACATTCACATGCCATAACCCGGTTATGGTCTTATTATCCGATTTGCCATAGCCCAGCTATGGTCTTATTCAGCAACTCGTCCACTTAAACCGTACTTTTAAATTAAGTTCTACACCTTTAACCATGGGATAAATACAATCTCAATACCATCCATCCATTGAATAAATACACAATTAAGTTCAAATATACGAACTTACCTCGTGTACGGAAATGACGAAACAGACTGACTATTCAATTACTTTTCTTTTTCCCTGATCTAAGTCCGTTTTCCTCTTTTCTTGATTAATTACTCATGCAATTGCTGAAACCTAAAATAGCATCCATGGCTTCTTCTTTCCTATTATTTTTGGCTATAGGATGAAGAGGACACCCAAATTGTAACAGCTCAAATTTTGGTGAAATCAGAACAGTGGTTTTGGGACCACAAATCCGAACCGAAAATAAAATTTATTTTTATTTTATTATATGGTTTGTATTATGATAGATATGACATGTGAAAATTTTGGTACGAAAATTTTATCGATTGAGTGCTTAATTACGAGAAGGACTAAATCCCATAAAATGCGAAAGTTGATTTCTAGTAGCTATAAGGATTAAATAGCTATGGAATTCAAAACTTAAGGTCCTTATATGGTAATTAGACCATTAAGAAAAGTATGTAGATTTTTCTTGGTGACTCATCCATGGAAATATAGAAAAAGGGTAAGGACTAAATTGGAAAGTGAAAATTTTAATTAATTAAAAGATGATAAAATAGATATCATCTTATTTTCTCATCTTCTTCCCCAAAATAAAACATGGAAACCCTTGGAGAGAGAGAATAAAATTTCATGGCCAAATTGGGTAAGTTTTCTTATCATGTTTTTAGTAATTTTGATATTTTTGGAATCAGGATAGTCTAAACTATCTATTTGGGGGATTAAATTGAAAAGTTATCAAGATATGAAAAATGGGTCATGGATGTATATGCTGGAAATTAGAAATTTATGGTAGAAAATAAAATATTATTGATAGATAAACAACTTTTACAAAGTGATTTTTGATGAAAATATGATTTAGGGACTAAAATGTAAACTTGTGAAATTGAAGGAAAAATTCTGAAATTTTATGAATACATGTGCTGTAAATTTTTTAATGGGTTTTGGTTAGGCTTGGAATAGGGAGTAATTCGAACAAGTTTCATTTTCCGAGCCTAGGGAGGAAAATGAAATTTATGGAAAAATTAAGGGCAAAATGGTAATTTTGCCTAGGATGAAAATTGAGTCCACTTGAATGTGAAATGTGGTAAATTAATGTTAAATTTACTCGTATAGATTCGGATAGATCAAATTCGGAGCTAGAACGAGGAAAAAGGAAAATATCGGATTAGTAGATTTATGTACACGAACATTTGTCGAGGTAAGTTCGTGTAACTAAATTGTATATATTTTTATGCTTGAATTAAATGGTGTGTTTGTGAATTGCATAAATGCCTTAATTATGTGAAATGATCATATATTCATCAAAGCCCGATAAATGAAATGTGCCCGATCAACAATAATGATCGATACATGATAAATGATAAAAATGTAAATTTTATGCTTGAGTTGAATGTGAAAACTTGAATTGTATGAATGTAAAAATTTATGAGATTGATCACATACAGGATAACGCTTGAAAATTTTTACATCCCGTATGAATAAATAGAAAATGGATGGATATGTGATTTCCCGAAATGAATGAGGCCCTGCATTTGTTGCTGGTGGGATTTAGCTCGGTCGAGTAATCCTATTGACCTCATTTCAAAAAGGATTTAGCCCGGACGGATAATCCAGATCAAGCTCATTAGAGCATATGTCATAAAAAATATTTAGTTTGGACTGGTAATCCTATTGTATACATGTGTGGCTCGAGAGTGTACTCTTTGAAATTGTACCTTATGGGTACTAATGGACGTGAATTGACGGATTCTTATTTGCACACCTCGAGTGTACTACCGGCGTATCCATCGATATTCCAAATAAATTCAACGGGTAAAAATCTTGACATGAGAAGTGTAACACGCCGAATTTTGGGGGTAAGAAGTTTTGATGTTAGTGGTCAGGGTCTGAGAGAAAGGTGTGCTTTTGTGTTTAGTCTTGCGGATAAGTGACAGAATGGGCCTACTGGTCTGGTGGTTGTGCATGTATTAGTTTATCTCTGGGTTCTGGGTTCTGGGTTTGAGTCTCTATGTCTGCGTTTGAAATAACGTTTTATTTCGGTTTTGTTTTAAGTTAAAATTTTATTTTAACTATTTATTTTTAATTTCTGTTTTTACTTTTTATTCTATTTTATTCTATTTTTTTGTACGTTCTAGGTTCTCTTTTCTTTTTGGGGATTTTATTTTCTCTCTTATTTTCTTCTCTAATTTCTTTTGAAAATGGATTGCTAGTGGATTTTGAAGAATCTTGCTCCTCAGTCGTCGAAACGAGTGTGGGTTTCGTATCTTTTTCTGTTTTATTTGTGAAATTTATCTCGACATTGTGAAAAGTCGACAACATGTGTGTGAGTGTTCGTAACTTGTTAAATTCGTTGTTATATCGCTGTGTAATGCGTAGAATTAGCATGATTTGGCGTGTTTTTGATTTATCGAGGGTTTAAGAGTGCTTCGTGGCTGAAAGCACATTTTTGGGGCTATTTTTAGGGTGGTTTCGTGGCCACTGGGGTTTCCACACGGGCATGTGCTAGCTCACACGGCCTTGTGCTTTTGGGAATTAGGGATCCGGGCTAATTTTTGTGCCACACGGCCGTGTGGCCGACTTGGGGATTTTTTCGTTTCTTACACGGCCATGTCCTTCGGGCACACGGACGTGTGAGTTTTGGGATTAGGGTTTGAGTGATTTGGTGTCACATGGCCTGGCCACATGGTCGTGTGACTAATTTGGGAATTAGGGATTCCACGCGGAGATGTGTTTCAGGATACAGGGCCGTGTCTGGTGGGTACACGGGCGTGTGAGACCCTTACACGGCCGTGTCTGGTGGGCACTGTAACAGCCCGATTTAGGGGCTAGTCGAAACAGTGATCTCGGAATCACTAATTTGAGGTTAGAGAAAATTATTTTCATGTTATGTTATGTGTTATAATATGTTTATAAGGATGCATGGAAATTTTGGTGCCTTAATTTTAGCGATTTCTAGCTAAATTGTGAAAAAGGACTAAATCGCATAAAGTACGAAAGTTCTATTTTATTTGCTAGAGGTGCCAAATAGTTATGGAACATAATGTGGGGGTCTTTAATTGGCAAATAGGCCAATTTTAAAGTGATGGCCGGCCAAGAAGATAATAAAAGGTTGAAAAGTCAAAATTTGGTATGGGTTGGTACATGATGACATAAGCAAAAGTTGATTACAATAATAAGTGGTCATCTTCCTTCCCCATTTTTCCTTTCTCTACCGAAATTGAAGAAGAAAACCCCCATGGAAGCTGAAATTTTCAGCCACTTCTCATCACCTCAATTAAGTGATTTTACTAGCTTCTCTTGATAAAATTTGTACTTTTGGAACCCTTGTGGCATGGGCTAGCTATTTGGGGGGACTATTTTGAAGAATGGTGAAGGGTTGATAGTTTTTCCATGAGGGAAAATGTCTTGGTTGCTAAATTTTAATGAAAGAAAATGAATCCTAGTTGTTTGATAAACAACTTTTGTGAAAGGATTTTCATGAAAAATACCTAAAATGGTTTAAGATGCAAATGTTGTAATTTGTTCATTAAGGCATGAAATTGATGGAATCGTGAATAGTTGTAAGAGGATTAAATGTTCATATAGGCTTGTTTAACGAGAAAATGTGATAAAAATTTATTTACGAGCCTAGGGGCAAAATCATAATTTTGCTAAAGTGTAGGGGCAAAATAGTCATTTTTGCCTAAAATGTAGTTTATAGTGAATTATGATTTATAAGTGATTAAATCACTAAATTCCATTGTTCTAGATCAAAGAAAACGAGTTTCGGACCTAGAACGGGTGAAAAGTGAGATGTGGGCAAAAAGTCCTTTTCGACCTTTTCGTCATCGAGGTAAGTTCATGTGCAAATGTTACAATTACGTATGAGTTAATTTAATATTCCAATGCTGTATGGAATGTATAATTACTCTATGAATGCATGAATTATCTTTTAATGAGATGTCAAGAGAATTGAATCAAAGAATAATGAGAAATGTAGATAGTATGGAATGATGTTAGTTAAGGTTTCGTGTAAGACCATATCGGAATATGGCCTCAGTGTAAGAATCTGTATAAGACCATGTTTGGGACATGGCATCGACATATTAATGCAAGTGAGACCCTATTGAGGTATGATGTCAATGTGACACTAGATGGATGAGACCCAAGAGAGTTATTTAATAATTTGAGTGATTCAACGGGTATGTTGAAAGAGAGAGTGTGTGGTTGTGCCATGAGAAGCACAAGTATGTGTTAGAACTGAATTGAGATGAATTTAGTATATGAAGAAACCTAGTGAGTTATGTGTAATCAACACACCTAGTTGCATAAGATAGATTTATTAATGCATTGTGTTAATGTGAACGATTGTTGCAGAATCTAAGTAAGAATGATAGTGAGTGAGGATGTTCACGGATGAACATTTGAACTAGAGAAATGTATGTGGATGAAAAATTGTAAATGTATAGCATCGGTGAGCTAAGTGCAATAACACCTGATTATTAACTGGTGGGGTGTAATGCGTTACCACGATTAAATATTAACGGTGGGTGTGTATGCGTTACCACGATTAATTATTAATTGATGGGTATAAAGCGATACCATCAACTATATTATTAATAATGGGCTACATTTGCGTTACCATCCGATTAAATATTAACGGTGGGGTTTTGTAATGCGTTACCACCGATTAATTATTAATTGATGGGTGTAATGCGATACCATCAACTATATTATTAACGGTGGGTGTGTGCATTACCACCGATTAATTATTAATTGATGGGCTGTGTGCGATACCATCAACTATATTATTAACGGTGGGATGTGTGCGTTACCACTGACTTATTAATCGATGGGCTGTGTGCGATACCATCTGATTAAATATTAACGGTGGGCTGTGAGCATTACCACGATTAATTATTAATTGATGGGTGTAATGCGATACCATCAACTATATTATTAACGGTGGTTTGTGTGCATTACCACCGATTAATTATTAATTGATGGGTCGTATGCGATACCATCAACTATATTATTAACGGTGGGATGTAATGCGTTACCACGATTAATTATTAATCGATGGGTCGTAATGCGATACCATCATTGATAAAATCATTTGGTGGGCTAAGTGTGATACCACCCTATTAGAGATCAATGGTGGGCTAAGTGCGTGACCACCGAGAGATTTGTAGTTTGAGTGGCTTATTGAAATTGCTTGATGTGTTGTTTATGTGATTACATGACGATCAGTGCAGGAATGCGTGCTATTTAACACGAACAGTTGACTTGTGGCGTGGTATGAATGTGGTAAGAGATAGAATGAGTATGCTTCAAGAGTGGTTAAGTAACCATGAGTTAATGGGAAAAACTCAGTTTAATACTTTGTGATTATCCATATTTAATGAATATCAGTATTTGTCAGTTTATGCAGATGAACTTACTAAGCAATATTGCTTACTTTTCTCCCTTTCTCATCTCTTATAGGTTAATTTAGCTAGCTCGGGTTGGAGATCGCCGGAGATGTTTTCACACTATCGAGCAGACTCTTGGTATGAGGTATCAATTCCTTAGGAGTTATGGCATGTATAGGGCTAGTACTTAAGGTTGATTAAGTCATTGTTAATGTGCCAAACGTTTTGGCCTAAATGAGTTATGGAACGTTTGCATATAGACATAGATGACGACAAAAGTCGATTGAAATTGTACTAGAAATAGTTCTACCCCATGTATGGGAGGAAGACTTCATTTTTATGAATCAAATGTGTTAATTCATGTGTTTTAATTGATGATCTGAGAAGGTTTTGAAGTAGTATATGAATGTATACAGACGAGAATGGTAAAAGGCTTGGTAAGATAGCCTCTAAGTGCCCACATGGATAGACACACGAGCGTGTGTCTCCTGTACCTTAGAGTCCTAAGTCAGAATAGACCACGGGCTGGTCACACGGCCGTTTGTCTAGGCCGTGTGATACACACGGTTGGCACATGGGCATGTGCCAAGGCCGTGTGAAGTCTGCACTTGACACTTAGAAATTTAATTATCACACGGCTGAGGCACACGGGCGTGTGTACAGGCCGTGTGGATTTAGTCAGTGTCGACCATGGGTGGAAGGCACGGGCATGTCTTAGGGACACACGGGCGTGTCCCAAGTAACACGAGCGTGTCCCAAGTAACATGGGCGTGCGACCCCTGTTTCGAGGAAAAGTTCCTGATTGAACTCCGAAAGTTTTCGAACGTGAGTTTGAGGCCTCATAGGCCAATGAGATGTATGAGTTGTTTAAGAAAGAGAATTTTTTAATTCAGAACGAAATTTTATAGCCGTAAATACATGTTTAAGCAAGTTCAAGCATAGTAATGTCTCATATCCGATCTAAGCCTCGGATTCGGGTATGGGGTGTTACAGGCACACGGGCGTGTGAGACACTCACACGGTCGTATCAACCTGTTCTCGAATTTAATGCAAATGGACAAAGAGTTACACGGTCTGCTCCCACGGCCATGTCCCTAGTCCACACGGGCGTGTGCTTCAGTCACACGGGCGTGTGCCTCTCTTTCCACGGGCGTGTGCCTCTCTTCCCACGGGCGTGTGCCTCTCTTCACACGGCCGTGTGCCTCTCTTCACATGGGCGTGTGCCACTGTCACAAGGTCGTGTGCCTCTTTTTACACGGGCTTGTGACCTCCCACACGGCCTAGGCGTGTCCACACGGCCAGAGTACACGGGCGTATGGCTCTAGGACACCTATTTTGATTCCGTGTGTTTTGATCTGAGCATTTGTCTGTGCGATTTGCCTTGGCTGATCTTTAGTCAGGGTGGTTAAGAATCATGATCTGGGTTTCGCCCTGAGTGTATCTGTGACTGTCAAGTGAGATGTTTGAAACTGATATCAGTTCTGTTGGGTGCGTGTGCATATCTGTTCTGTCTGTATGTCTGATATTGTGACACTATTCTGCGAGATTGAATGCATACATGCATTTGCATAAATTGTTTTGGGTTGGGTTTTGAAGAGAAGGGAGACTGATTCTAATCTGATCTAGCAGTTCTACTGTGTAATAGTCTGATTTAGGGCCTAGTCGGAATAGTGGTTGCGAGACCACAAATTCGAGGTAGAAATATGTGTTTTATGGCTTTTATGAGGTCTATGACATGTTTGCATGCTTATGTGAAAAATTCATGAAGAGATTTTATTATTTAGTGATCAATTTATTTATTAGGACTAAATTGCAAAGATTGAAAAATATGAGATTCTAGAAGACTCAAGTATGAAATAGCATTAGAAAAATTATTAGAGGTCCTTATTTAGCAATTAGACCATTATATGTCAAGATGGACAAAAATGGGCATGGGAAGGAAAAATCTCAAGAAAAGGCCTGAGGGGCATTTTGGTCATTTGGTTAATAAGTTAATAAAAAGGGAAAAAGAAGTCAAAATTGTGTTCATCTTCTTCCCCTAAGTGCTGAAATTTGTAAGGAGCTATAGCTAGGGTTTTCTTCAACTTTCAAGCTTGATTGTAAGTACCTCCTAGCCCTATTTTTAATGTTCTTCGTATTTTTGAGATCCTCGTAGCTCGATTTAACTATTTCTAACTATATTTTGAGCTAGGGTTCATGTTCAAAAATTTACCCATGTATGACATACATGTATTTTGATGTGTAATGGAGGAATATGAAAGTTTGATGTATGATAAACATCTTTTTCTAAGTGATTTTCATGAAAAATTCATAAAAAAGACTAATTTGTAAAAGTTATGAAATTGGTCATAAAAGTGTGAATTAGTGGAAATTGTGGGCTGTTGTAGTTATGAAAGTGGTTTGGCTAGGATTAAAATACAAGGAAATTGAATAAAAAACATTTTACGAGATTAGGGGCAAAAGTGTAAATAAGTGAAAGTTTAGGGGCAAAATCATAATTTTGCCAAAGTATGAGTCATGAGTTATTTTAGCTAATGTGATCATTAAATAAATGAAATTGTCATTATAGATCAAGAAACACGAAGTCCGGACCGAAACCGAGGAAAGAATAAGGTGGTGGACTAAATCGAACAACTATACATATTTTGGTACCGAGGTAAGTTTGTGTGAAATTAAAGCTATATAATACTATTATGTTTTTAATTGTTTAATATCGTGAGAAATGTATATTATCCCTACGAGATTGATTAATGATGTATTGACGAAAGTATGATGATATTATATTAAGTCGAAGTCCCGGTTGAACCTTAGGAATAGCAAGGATACCGTTGTCACGACATGAGACAAAGGAAGGTCCCGTATAAGACCATGTCTGGGACATGGCATCGGCACCAAAGGAAGGTCCCGTATAAGACCATGTCTTGGACATGGCCTCGGCACCAAATAGAGATCTCGTGTAAGACCATGTCTATGACATGGCATCGATATCAAGATGTGATCCCATGTAAGACCATATCTGGGATATGGCATTGGCATCATGTTACATGTATGACGCGTTTGAGTATCCTTCAAAATTCCAAATGGTTCAACGGGATGAAGAGCTAATTCTATATTCAAAATAATAAAAGTGCTAAATTCATGTGACGAGTGTTACAGGTACACATGAGTAACTTATGAGAGATGAGTTCGATAAGTGATAAGTGATTGGTAAGAGTAAGCATGAGTAAGTTATGTCAAAGTGCTTAAGAACTTGTATTATTATTCAATGAGATGAATCGATGTTATCATAAGCCTTTATGTTGCTATTTATTTCATGCAAACTTACTAAGCTTTATGCTTACCCCCTTTCTTTTCCCTTTCCTTGTAGTATCGCCAAGCTAGCTCAGGGATTGTAGGACGTCGGAGTTTGGCTCACACTATCAAGCTATTCTTTTGGTATAGTAAAGTTTGATTATTATGGGTATGGCATGTATAGAAACTTGGTCATTTTGTTATGTCATATTGGTTGGCCAAGGTGTTGGCTATTAATGTTACTTGATTTATTTTGTAAATGGCAATTAGAATTGGCCAATACTAGTTAAGTTATATCTATTCAACGATGATGAAATTCATGAAGTGCAAGTTGATGAAATCGAATGAGTAGTGTGTGAAGTAGATGTATGAAGGATTAGTGAATGTTAATGGTGCATTATTGCTATGTTATGTGTTTAATGAATTGGTATAAGTGTGATTGCTTTTCAGGGTGGTAAATAGCTTGGTAGGTAGCCTTGCATTTGTCCACACAGGTAGACACACGGGCGTGTGTCTAGGTCGTGTGTGACACACGGTCTGCCACATGGGTGTGTAGTCTGGCCGTGTGTCCCCTGCACCAAAATTGCAAAAAATTCAGTTCGTCACACGGGCCAGCACACGGGCGTGTGGCTTGGTCGTGAGCCCCTAAGGATTTGCTGACGTCATAAACAGAATGTCCCTTATTTTGGACACGGCCTGAAGCACGGGCGTGTGACATGCCACACAGGCGTGTGGCCCTGTTTTGAGTAAAAATTTTCCAAGTGTTCATAAGTTTCCAGTTCAGTCCCGGGTCACTTCATGTATATGTCTTGGGTCTCGTAGGCCCATAATAAGAACGTTAAGGATTCGAATGAAAAAGATTAAGTTGAAAAGAAAGTTCTTTGCCCGATTTTGTATAAATAAGTAAGTTAAGTTCGGTAATGCCTCGTACTCAGTTCCGGCGTTGAATACGGGTAAGGGGTGTTACATACTGCGACTTATACGTACAGCGATTTATCGCATTGTACCGCACATGTGTCAGCTTTGCTATGCACTACTATCTGATCTGGCAGTTTAACTGCAACATGTTGGTACAATAGATTACCGCATTGCGCTGCACTAGACATACGTCAGCTCTGCTGCGTACCATTATCTGATCTGGCCTGTATCTCGGTCTATCGCATTGCACAATATAGCATATATGCTAGCTTTGTTGCGTATTATTATCTGAGTGGCTTAGTCCATATAAGTGGTGTGTAGGGTTGGATGGGCCTTTCGAGGTCCTAATTGGTGTGATTGGTTGGATGAGCTTTAACAGCTCTTATGAGGTGTGATTGGGGGATAGAGAGGTGTGTTGGCTGGATAAGTGGGTTATATTTTTTGACTGCATTTCATACGCATAATTTTGTGAGTTCTGGGTGTAAGAATATCTGTCTATGTTCTGATTGTCTCAGCAACCCGTGTGTAAGTGTTCTGTGTTCTTGGTGTACTCTATTTCGATTGCGTACGGGGGTGTTAGGCCATTGTTTGGTATCTGTTTTTGCTCATGTCTGTAAGTCTGTTACACCGCTGAATTGAATTATGTGATTCTGCTTTCAGCCTTGATTCGAACTCACACTGAGCTCGAGTAGCTCACCCCCTCTTAGTGTTTCCTTTTCAGGCACCTTTTCTGAATTCTGACGCTGGACTCGGTGTGCGGAGGTCTCAGACAGTCTTGGTGAAAATGAATTATTATCAGTTGCATTTACAGTATCTACTTGACTATTTGGTTTAAACTGTAAGAATTTTTATAAAGCTGTGGTACAAATTTGTTTTAAGTTTTATACGCTTTTACTCCGTTTATATAAATATATATTTTAACTGAAATTTTTCTGACCGGATTTTAAACGATTAAATGATACGATTCAAAATGTTAACCTGTATTGTAAAAATTTACCTACAATCACTTCGGTGATCAATGTGACATCTGGGATTCGGCCTAAACTTTTAGGCCGGGTTTGGGGTGTTACAAGAATATTATGAATAAGAAATGAGTTATTACATGTATCTACCTGAAATACATGAAAATGATGATATGTGATAATTGATACATGGAAATATGAGACGATGATATTTGTACTCGAAATTTGGTTGATGAATATAGGTTCATCCTTGATTATAAACTTGTACACCTTGAGTGTACTACTACTTGTGTGACCTTAATATTCGCAAAATATGAGTAAAGTCCTGACATGAAATAAGCTGAACCCGAAACGAACTACTATGAAACTATGCTTGTAATAATAAGAGATTATTTATACAAGTTAAATGAATACATGTTGTGGAAAGCATAAGTGCATGGAAACTTAATTGTTGTTGAGCTCATACTTGTCTTGATGTTACTATAGAATATATGACTAACAAGGGCAATGAGAATATGTGTAGGGCTTGATGTCAAATTGATTGAATATGCCTTACATAGTTACCTCAAAATAGAATGAATAGTAAGTTATGTACCATGTTATACGAACTTACTAAGCATACAATGCTTACCCCATTTTATTTTCCCCTATTTTAGAGTAAATCGGAAGCTCTTTGGATTGGAAACTTGGCAGAGATCACTCACACTATCTATCGACCCATGTTGGTACAATATGGTAAAGCAATTATGGTTGTAATGACATGTATAGGTTATATTGGCCATATTGGCATGTAAGTGTAAATGATGCTTGTAATCTAGCCATCGGAATGGCTAGTAATGGTTTTATTTGATATATTTGTAATGTCATACTATGGTAGCTACATATGTGTTAAGTATTTGATCAAATTATGCCTATCATATGGACTAAACCAAGACAAGATTATGAACATGTATGCATGAAATGATATGCCATGATGAATGATGGAATTTACTTGATTTGAATGCTTGAAATGGTTGGTATTTGGATGTATGATTCAAGTCCAGGTTAAGGGTGAGATTTTGGGTGAGAAATGAAGCTAGGAATGGCTTTATTTTGTCCACACGGGCAGACACGCAGGCGTGTGTCTAGACCATGTGTGACAGACGGCCTATCCCATGGGCGTGTAGCCAGGCCGTGTGTCCCCTGCACCTTAAATTCGAGAAAAACAGAATTCTCAGAATTGAGCACACGGGCAGGGACATAGGCGTGTGTCTCAGTCGTGTGTGCTACACGGCCTAGAACACGAGCGTGTGTCTTGGCCGTGTGAAACCTGCACCTAATTCAAATTGAATTAATTAACCACACGGCCTAGCACATGGGCGTGTGGCACGGCCGTGTGGTATAAGTCAGTAAGCTACCTAATTTCGAACACGGTCTGTAGCATGGACGTGTCCCAGGGTCACACGGGCGTGTCCCTTGAACCACACGGGCGTGTGAGCCCTACACCTTGTAAACTTTTTGAAATGTCACGAAAAATTCTTAGAGTTTCCGATTAAGTCCCGAACTGATTCTAATGCTCATATTGGGCCTCGAAGGTCCATTTAAGGGACGTTACGAATGATCCCGGTTAATGAATAGTGATTTACATGTTTTATCTGAATTTTTTTTTGAAAAGTTTCGGTAACGCTCCATAACCCTGTTTCGGTGACGGATACGGGTTAAGGGTGTTACAAGAATTATAATTTTTATTTTATTTATTATGACATTATTAATTAATTACAAATTTAACCTTAATTATAAACAATTTAAATCATCCATTTAATGTCCAAATATGTCCACTCATGTGTCAAATGGTTAAATTACAACATAAGGACCTCAAAATTAAGATTCCATAGCTATTGAATACCTTTAGCTAATGGAACTCCACTTTTACACTTTACGCGATTTAGTCCTTTTTATCAAATTGACCATTTAAACGATAAAATTTCTTCACGAAATTTTCACACATACATGCTATCATGCTGTAAAAATTAAAATAATAATAAAATAAATATTTTGACTTTAGATTTGTGGTCCCGAAACCACTCTTTTGATTTGACCAAAAACGGGCTGTTACACAGGATTTCCCGAATTGGTTGTAGTCCTGCATATGTTGCGGACACACCACAGCTCCTACGAGCATCCTGTTATAAGCCCTCTTGAGCTTCCCGTTATATGGTTCCTGCGAGCATCCTAATCGGTAGTGATCTTGCATGTGTTGTGGACTACCGTAGCTCTTTGTGAGCGTCCTGTTATATGATCGGTTGTGATCCTGCTTATATTGCGGACACAAACGTAGCTCTTTGTGAGCATCCTGATAAGGCTCGCTTGAAATTCCTGATATATGGCTATCCAGAGCTCCTGATTAAAGGCTCTTCGTGAGCTTCCTGATTAAAAGTTCTTTGTAAACTTCCTGATTATGGCTCTTATGAGCTTCCCATTATATAGCCCGGATAAGCTTCCCAATAGGCTCTTTTTGAGCTTCCTGATTAATGGCTCTTTGTGAGTTTCCTGTTATATGGCTCGAGAGAGGATTTCCCGATCATGTGCTTTAATAAGTACCCCCGAATATGAATTGACCGATTTCTGATTTGTACACTTCGAGTGTACTACCTGTGTCTCCATCGATGTTTTCAATGATTCAACGGGAAAAATCCTGACATAAGAAAATATGAACACGAAATAAATTATTACACGTATCTGCCTGAAATACATGAAAATGATGATACATGATATATGGAAATATGAGATGTTGATATATGAACATGGAATTTGTTTGATGAATATGTTCATCCGTGATTATAGATTTGTACACCTTGAGTATACTACCCGTGTGACATTGATATTTCAAATGATTTAATGGGCAAAGTTCCACATGAAATAATCTGAACTCGAGACGAATTATTATGAAAATGTACTTGAAATACAAGGATATGATTTGTATATGTTATATGAATACATGATGTGGAAAGTATGTACATGGAAATCTAATTGTTATTGAGCTCATACATGTTTCTTGATATTTATATGAAATATGTGACTAACAAGGGTGATGAGGATATGTGTTAGGGCTCGTGATCAAATTGATTGAATGTGCCTTGCATATTTATATTGAATTTAAATGAGTGGTAAGTTAATTACCATGTTATACGAACTTACTAAGCATTTCATGCTTACTCTATTTTATTTTCCCCTGTTCTATAGTAATTCGGAGGCTCGTTGGATTGAAAGCTTGGCGGAGATCACTCACACTATTCATCAGCCCATTTCGTTATATATATGGTAAATTAATTATGGTTATAATGGCATGTATAGGTTATTTAACCAATAATGGCATGTAAATGTTTTGAATGAAACTAGCCATTGGAATGGCTTGTGTTTAACATATTTTGATATTTTTATAAGTGGATCTATCATGTGTGAAGAATGAATGTAATCATGCATATATGCATTTGGTAACTAGATAAGTATGAATGATAGATTAACATGATAATAAATTGTCATCTGAGGTACTTAAGGGTACATTGGTTGTGTGTGATATTATGTCATGTTTAAGACATGATTTGGACTTGTTTTGAATGCTTTGATATGGTCTGTGAATATGTTTAAGTGTTGGTGTAGGTGAAAGACAAGATGGGTGAGAAATGTGGCTTGGAAAATAGTCTATTTTCGTCCACACGGGCAGAGACACGAGCGTGTGTCTCAGCCGTGTGTAGCACATGGGCATGTGGCCTGGCCGTGTGTCCACTACATCTTTAAAATGTCAAAATAGAATGCCCAGAATTGATCACACGGCCTAGCACATAGGCGTGTGACTTGGCCGTGTGACCCCTGCACCTATACACGGCCTAGCACATGGGCATGTGACTTGGCTGTGTGACCCAAGTCAGAGAGCTACACGGCCTAAGACACGGGCATGTCCATTGGCCGTGTAAACCACACGGCCTGACCACACAGGCGTGTGACCCCTACACCTAGGAAAAATTTTGAGATTTTGCGAAAAATTATTTGAGTACCCGGTTTAGTCCCGACTCGTTTCTAATGCATGTTTTGGACCTCGAGGGTTCATATAAGGGACTTTATGTTTGATTTATGATATGAATACTGTATAAAATGAAATATCTGTTTACTTGATCTGTATATTCCGGTAATGCTTTGTAACCCTGTTCCAGTGACAGATACGGCTTAGGGGTATTACACCTAACCATATCCGTCGCCGAAATAGGGTTACAAAGCATTACCAAAATTTACAGATCAAATACGGATATTTCAAGTTATTTAACATTCACATCATAAATCGATCATATTGACTCTTATATGAGCCTTCAAGGCCCATAATGCACATTAGAAACAAGTCGGGACTACATCGGGTACTCAAAGAATTTTTCGCGAAATTTTAAATTTTTTCCTAGGTGCAAGGGACACACGCCCGTGTGACCAGGCCGTGTGGGCATTCGAAATAGGGCACATGGCCGTGTCCCAGCTTGTGTTAGTACCCGTGTAACTCTCTGACTTGGGTCATATGGCCAAGTCACACGCCCATTTGCTAGGCCGTGTGAACATAAAAATTTGCATTAAATAGGTGCAGGGGTCACACGGCCAAGCCACACGGCCTAGCAACGCCTGTATGCCAGGCCGTGTGAAAAATCCTGAGCATTCTGTTTTGAATTTTAAAGATGCAAGGGACACACAGCCAAAACACACGCCCACGTTCTAGGCCGTGTGTCACACACGACTGAGACATACACCCGTGTCTCTACCCGTGTGGACGAAATAAGGCCATTTCCAAGCCATATTTTTCACCCAAATTTTCCTTCCACCTACATAAACACTTAAATATGTTCTCAAGCTAATACAAGACATTCAAATCCAACCAAAATCAAGCTTTATACTTAACATCTTATCACATCCATTCAAGAATCTTTACTTGCCAACTTGACCATATACATATATAAACTCATTTGTACCTAATTTACCAATTTCAAACCAATCATCAACATGTTTATAAATTATCCATCATTCAACCATACTAGCACACATTAAACATGATAAGAACATTTACATACATATTAAAATATGATCATCACAAGCCATTCCAATGGCTATTTACAACCAAAATCATTTTTCATATTAACATTGGCTAGTTAACCTATACATGCCATTATAACCAAAAGTAATTTACTATTTATACTGAATTAGGACGATGGATAGTGTGATGTGTCTCCGACTAGCTTCCAACCTTAATGAGCTTCTGAGTTACTATAAAACAGAAGAAATAAAGCAGAGTAAGCTTTAAAGCTTAGTAAGTTCGTATAATGGGAAATTAACTTACCATTTATTTACATTTAGGGTAAGCATATAAAATACATACAAAGAAATTTGGTCAATTGCCTAAGCACATATCCTCATCAAGCATGTTAGTTATGTAATTCACATGAATATCAAGAAATATATATGAGCTCATCAATAATCAATTTCCATATACTTATACTTTTCACATCAAGTATTTATGAAACATATACAAATCATATCCTTATATTTCAAGTATATGTACTCGTAACAATTCGTCTCATATTCATATTATTCCATGTCAGAACTTTGCCCGTTGAATCATTTATTATTCGATGGATACACAGGTAGTACACACGAAGTGTACAAAACTGTAATTTTTCAATTCATGTATCATCCGTCAATTCATATACGGGAATGCTCATTAGAGCACATAATCGGGAAGCTCTCTCTCGAGCCATATAATGGGAAGCTCATATGAGCCATGTAACAGGAAGCTTATCCAGGCTGTATAACAGGAAGCTCATAAGAGCCATAATCAAGAAGCTCATGTGAGCCAATAACCGGTAGCTCCGAAGAGCCATTAACCGGGAAGCTCCGGATAGCCATCTATCGGGAAGTTCAAGCGAGCCATATCGGGAAGCTCCGGATAGCCATTTATCGGGACGCTCATAAGAGCTGTGGTGTGTCTACAACACATGCAGAGTCACAACCAATCGGGGTGCTCCAAAGAGCTATTAACGGGAAGCTCGCAAGAACCATATAACGAGAAGCTCGAAAGGGCCATATATAGGGATGCTCATGAGAGCTAATAACAGGACGCTCTTGAGAGCTATGGTGTGTCCGCAACATATGCTGGACCACAACCAATTCGGAAACCCTGTATCCATCGAATTTCATTTATCCAAACGGGACTTAATATTTATCAGACACTTTCGGATATATGACTGAATCTCATACATGTCAATTACACAACACACATACATAATATTCAATTCAAACATATAATTATAAAAGTGTTCGTGAATTGTAATCTACTAATCGGATACTTTTTATTTTCCTCGATCCAATTCCGTATTTGGTCTATCCGGATCTATACGAGTAAATTTTGCTCAATTTAATACAATTCATATTCAATTCAATCCAATTCACATCTTAGGAAAAATTACTATTTTGCCCCTATACTTTTGATTAATTACAATTTCGTCCCTAGGCTCGGAAAATGAATATTATGCAATTTAATCCTTATTCCAAGTCTAGCCGATTTTTACATGTAACATTAACAACCCATGTATTTCATAAATTTTAGAATTTTTCTATGAATTTTACATCTTTACAATTTAGTCCCTAAATCACAATTTCATCAAAATTCACTTTACAAAAGTTGTTTATCTATCAACAACCTTTCATTTTCTACCATAAAATTTCATAATTCAACTATATTCATCCATGGTAAAATCCTAACACTTTGATAACTTTACAAATTAATCCCCGAGATAGCTAGATTAAGCTATTACGATCTCGGAAACATGAAAATTATTAAAAACGAGACAAGAAAACATACCTAATTGAGCCAAATAAGTTTGCTCAAAACCAAAATTCCATGGCTAGGGTTTCCATCTTTTTATTTGGGAAAGATGATGATATATGATGATATTTCTTATTTAATTAAAATATCATCTTTTATTATTTCATCTTTCCAATTTAGTCCTTTTCTTTATTTAATTTTCCATTGATGAATCGCCATACTTATCTACTAACTCCTCTTAATGGTCTATTTTCCATTTAAGGACTTCAAATTTTGAATTCCATAGCTATTTGATACCTATAGCTATTAGAACTCAACTTTTGCATTTTATGCAATTTGGTCCTTTTTTATTAAATTAAACATGTAATCGGTAAAATTTCTTTACGATTTTTTCATACGATATTTCTATCATAATGCAGATCATGAAATAATATTAAAATAAATTTTCTTACGGACTCGAATTTGTGGTCTCGAAATCACTGTTCCGATTTCACTGAAAACGGGCTGTTACATAGAATATGCATGATTTTGGTGCCTTGATATGGCTTGAATATATGTGAAATTCTGGTTGTAGGTACATGCCAAGTTGGGTGAGAAAAGTGGCCTGAAAAATAACCTATTTTTGTCTACACGGGTAGAAACACGGGCGTGTATCTCAGCCGTGTGTGACACACAGCCAGGTGACACGGCCGTGTGTCCCCTATAGCTTTCAAAGGGTTGCAAGTCAGGCTGTTACATGGCCTAGCACACGGCCTGGCACACGGGCGTGTGGCTTGGCTGTGTGACCCAAGTCAGTGAGTTACACGGGCACGGACACGGGCTGGAACACGGCCGTGTGTCCCTATTTCAAATGCCCACACGGCTTTGCCACACGGTCGTGTGACCCCTACAGTGTGAATTCTTCCATCTTTTTCCATGAAGTTTTAAATATTTCCGATTTAGCCCAAATCGTTTCTAAAGTGTTTCTAAGGCCTCGAGGGCTTGAATTAGGGACATTATGCATGTGTTTGGTTGGAATTTATAATGATTATGAATTGTTGAGAATAAATGATTTGAGTTACGTTTTTACGGTAATGCTCCATAACCCTATTCTAGCGACGGATATGGGTTAGGGATGTTACAATTTTTTTTTTCACAATGGGGAACCATTATAAGGTCCTCAAAAACCCATTTTCACGAGACCCTCGTCCCATCTCACAGACGCAACAGAGCAGAGGCTCATCCCAACCCATCGTAGAAGACCGGTGCCGCCTGTCAGGTAGGCACAACCACTTCCGGTGCTGCTTGTCAGGTAGGCTTGACCAGCTTTCTCAGGTTGTGTGGTGTGTACAGGTTATACGGGTTAAAAATGGGTTATACGGGTTGTATTTTTATTTTTGGTGCCACCTACCAGCTACCCTCCTTCCCTTAAAAAAATATTATTATTTTTTAATAACAAAAACCTTACACTGTAAGAAAAAGGGTGGTGGTGCCGCCTATCCACCACCCTCCTCCAGCTTGGGCATACCATTGCCGTAAATAATTTGAGGGGAAACCTATTTAGATATTTTTTTTAATTTTTATATTAAATAGGTAAAACAGCCTATATATGCAGCTTGGCTTCTTTCATTTTTAGGATATTGAATTTGTTTACCTTTAAATTTTGCAGTTGTTAGGCATTTTGTTTGTTTTTTGAAATCCGATGTCTCCGCCACTTCTTGGCGTGGAGGAAGGGGGTCAAAACGATGAAACTTTCCTGGACCGAGGCGGTGGTGGGGGAGGGGAAGAGGGGATTTTAAAATTAAGATCAAATTGAGAACATTTATAATTTTAAGGGCTAATTTTTAAAAATTATGACTAAATTGATATAATATGTAAAAATTGAGAGCTAAATTTATTATTATTTTTTAACTACCAAAGCAGCTTACTGTTTGTGATTTTAATAAGTGATCAAAATGATTGAATTATATAATATAGGTGTTTAAATTATAAACTTTTTATTTTAATGCCTAAAATAAAATAAAAAAATTAAGCGAGTACCTATATAATTTACCCAAAAATTTATGAAGGTTATATGCTGAATTCTATTGAAATTATCAAACTGATATTTGGGTCAATCCTTCTTTGCTATGCTTGTGATTTAATTTTTAGTATTTGTTAATATGTTTGTTATTTAAAATGTAATTAATTAATTAGATGATATTGGAGTTTGTACATGTCTTGACTCCGCTCTAAAACTCTGTTAAGTTATTGATCTGAATTACATTACTAATATTTGAATTTCAATAATTCAATTATGATTTAGGAATGATAATGTTAATATGTCTTAATTATATGTAGAGTATTTAATTGAGGTTTATTTTCATTTGTGTTTATTGATCCCTCTTGTTCAAATCAAATAAATAATTTAAAAATATACATATAATTTAGTTCAAATCAATCCAAATTTTATTTTATATTGTTCCGGCGGATATGATCAAAACTGAAAACACCCTACTAACTTGACGTGACTTTCTGCACATAGCTGGTGGGATTTTTAGGGTCTTAAAAACCAACCAACAACAAAGATATATAAGAAGCCCTGCTGGCATGAAACCCAATTCTAATCCATGATTATTATGTGTTATATACATTAGATGGGTCTATTACTTGCTCCACATTGAATTTTAGAAAACAAGTTGGTCCATAAGATTGAATTCTTTTCGCATTATTCATCTTCACCTGCATCCAAAACAACTGCTATTCTCTTTCGGATTGTACCATCTCTTTATATGTCACCCCCTTTTTTTGTCTGTCCTCATCTTCGCCTATATTTGGATTTAGGATAATCAAATAGGGTATTATCTTAAATTATATATATATATTTGGAGGACCCACATGTCAAACATAAATGTGTAACGTAGCCACTTAAAATAAAAAAGAATTCGGATAACACAGATTGTCACGGCATGAATGGTGAGTTTCAAATACAGTGAAAACAACCATTTCTATCTTGATGGTGAGCTTTAAGCCTCGGTGATACATGCAGGCATTTAACGCAGATAAAGCTATAGGAGAGGTGGAGAATTAAAGCTGCCAGTGGAGCCTATGAAGCTATTTTAAAGCACCCAGTTTAAGACTTGCCGGTGCAGTCTTAATTCCATATTATTTTGCCCAAACCAACCTATTAATTCAGTACCGGAACCCCTTCACATGGTTTGGGGGTTCACCATTGTTTTCTATGGCTGAAACTTGAAGGAATCAAAGTGAAAATGGAGACAAACGCTGGCTTGAGGTGACGGGTCCCAAATCAACATGTGCAGGGACGATGGGTGCTTCGCATAGACAAACACTGCTACAAATTTAGAGGTTTCTGAAATCAATGGATACCAACTCAGCAGGAAAGGAATCCCAGTTCTCGACGGTATTCCAAGACCATTGCTTTGATTGTGGGCCTACTATAACATATATCACATTATGTAATGTACCCTCTGCAGAATTACCCCCCCCCCCCACCCCCCCATGATTTTTTATTTTACAACCCTTTAAACACTAATATAATAATGAAGTGACCTTTCCTTTGGACTTTTCCTTACTGTACCACAAAGAATCAAAAATGCCCATGAAGCACTTTGATGGGGTCTAATCTATAACCCTAGGAATTTTGCATGAATTATGGAGATTGATATGTTATAATAGCAGCCCTACAACGCCCAAATAGTTTATCTTCTGTTTCTTTGTTCTTTTTTCCCCTCTGGTTTTGTCAAAACTCGCTTGAAAATGGTTTACAGAGCAGTACCAATGGACGTACCCGACAATTGCCTGCAGCTAAAAAACAATATCCCTTCCCTTTTAATATGAACTCATGACCCCATGGATGTGAAATCTTGCAATGGATTGGGGATCACAGAGATTAAATTTTCCTTGCAATCAACCATCAACGTTTAGGAAAAGGGCCCCTAAATTGCGTAACAGAGAAGAAGATTGAGATTATTGATGGGTACAAACAAGAGCCAGTTGTTTTCGTTGATTTTAAGGACCTCATTTATTGCACAAGAGAAATGCTGTTGAACCCCAAACATCTTTTCTCTTTGGGTGGATAATTTTGGTATCCATTTACAACCTCAGAACAATTAATAAGCACCTAATCTGCAATCACAACCGACATTTCATATGGTGAAACAACACAAGTTGTCACTCACATGTATACAGATGTGTTCCTCAAATTACCAAAGTGCTTAAGAGTGGAACCGGTGTCCTGTCCATAATGTTCATATTATTATACCGTAAAGGAGCATGTGAAGGCAGAAAGTTCCAACATAAAATTTCATGATAACTACTTTTCGAGTGATAACATTAAAAACCCACTATTGGTCATAATTATGAATGCCATCTAACTTAGAAATCAATACCTGGTTAACCAAAATCCCATGAATCCTGAAATTTATAAATGTCCAATGAAAATGGACAGGGAACTGAAGATGGGAACTTTAGTGGATGGGACTATTGCCCACGTGGAAACTTTCGACCTTTAGCCGCCAAACAACATGAAACCATCTAATCTTTCCACCAAAAACCCACACCACACAGTTTATTTTCTTCATCTATCTTCATCCTTTAATACCCTAAATACCACTTGCTTGAAATGTTTTACTCCTCACAGCTTTCCCCTCTAGTTTTCTTTGGAGGCCTAGTTTTGGGAATCCACCTACTCAAAGTTGGATAATACAGTTATTAAGGACATGATTTTGAGCTTATATTGCTTCTCATTCAAACATTTGAATAAATAAATAACAAAACAGTACAGCAAATTGCTTGCTCTGTTGGCTCCACCACAATCTTGTAAATAATAAACACCCTGTTTAACAGGCTCTGGTTATCTATGATTTGATGGAGATGCAGGCATGATCTTAGTAAAACTCCTTCATTTTCTGCCATGGTGGATCTTGATCAGGAGGACACTGCACCCACCACTCTTAACATGTCTGCTAAAAAGGAGGAGCTTATGTCCACGGCCATGAAGAGAACCAGCGAGTGGTATCATTACTATATAAGCATGAAATTCATAAATTGCTTTTCAGATAGGAAAAAAAATGGTAAGAGAACTGATGTATATAATTTGATTCTTCTTTGTTTTTTGTCAGGATTTTCTCTCAGGAGATACCCAGTGATGTCACGGTTCAAGTTGCTGGAGTTTCCTTTTCACTTCACAAGGTAGAATCCAAGTACTTTAATTCTCATACAAACAGCCATAGCATGTATATCATAATCATTTCTACCTTTTTGTTTGCATGTCCTGCTTCAATTGCAGTTTCCATTAGTCTCTAAGTGTGGATACATAAGGAAAGTGGTATCAGAATCCAATGATGCTGATGTTTCAGTCATAGTAATTCCTGATGCTCCGGGCGGAGCGGAATCCTTCGAACTTGCGGCTAAATTCTGTTACGGGATAAATTTTGAGATAAACACCGAGAATATTGCGGCGCTACGTTGCGTGGCCGAGTACCTTGAGATGACCGAGGACTATGCAGTCGGAAGCCTTGTGGAAAGAACTGAAGCCTTCTTGAATGAAGTGGCACTTCAGAGCCTAGCAGGAGCAATTTCTGTGTTACATGCTTCCGAGAACCTACTCCCCATTGCAGAGGAAGTTAAACTGGTTGGCCGGTGCATCGATGCCATAGCATATTTAGCTTGCAAAGAGAGTGGCAATGATATTGCAATGTCTTCAACAATCTCTAACTCGAAAACGGTTGTTGATTGGTGGGCTGAGGATTTGGCTGTTCTTCGAATTGACATATTCCAACGGGTTCTGATTGCAATGATAGCGAGAGGGTTTAAACCATATGCTCTTGGTCCTGTGCTTATGCTCTATGCTCAGAAAGCTCTTAGAGGTTTGGTGAGACCCCCATGCCTACATAATTCACTTGTTTACCTGATATGCTTCAATATGTAAAGTTGAAGCTGAAGCTCCTTTTTCGTGCAGGAAATATTTGGAAAGGGGAGGAAGAAAATTGAGCCACGACAAGAACACGAGAAGAGGGTCGTCTTGGAAACCATAGTGAGCCTTCTGCCAAAGGAGAAAAATGCAATGTCTGTAAGCTTCCTAACCGTGCTGCTTCGAGCAGCCATATATCTCGAAACAACCATTGCTTGTCGACTCGATTTAGAAAAAAGGATGGCCTTGCAATTAGGACAGGCTGTTTTGGATGATCTCTTGATTCCTGCCTATTCTTTTACTGGGGATACATTGTTTGATGTGGACACAGTACAGCGGATCATGATGAATTACCTTGAATATGAAACTGATGGTTCTCATTTTGGCTACAAAGAAGAAGATGGCTATATTTCTCCCCGACTAAGTGACATGGAAAGGGTGGGAAAGCTAATGGAGAGCTACCTAGCCGAAATAGCATCTGATCGTAATCTCCTCGTCTCGAAATTCATTGGTCTCGCTGAACTCATTCCCGAACAATCGAGGATAACAGAGGATGGGATGTACAGAGCCATAGATATCTACCTCAAGGTACAGTCTTTTATGTAATTACCCTCATCTTAACATTCTGCTGCAACTTTTTACTCAATTCAATAATTATATATACTCTAATCCTATATGAGTACAGAAAACAACACCATTTGTTCATTATGAATTAAGTTTGAACACATTGCAATGTAAAGGTGATTTTGAAGCAATCTCATATAAATTGAATCTGCTTTGTAACAGGACTGTTGGAACTATCATATAGAACCCTTTTAGCTTTCATTGATTTGAGAGAATAGTATCTTAGTCTTATCCACCTTTTCATAATAATTGACACTTGACAGGCTCACCCCACTATAACTGACTTGGAGAGGAAGAAAGTTTGCAGCCTAATGGATTGCCAGAAACTCTCTCGGGAGGCCTGCGCTCACGCTGCGCAAAACGACCGTCTTCCTGTCCAGACCGTGGTTCAAGTTCTTTACTACGAACAACAACGCCTTCGAGACGTCATGAACGGAAGCATGTCAAGTGGAACTTCCCCTTCCATATCTTCCAGAGTGAATTTATACCCTCCAATAGATATCCACCCAGTTTCGGATGAACTTTCGAGCTTGAAACGAGAGAACGAGGACTTGAAACTAGAGCTAGTAAAAATGAAAATGAGATTGAAAGAAATAGAAAGACCATCATCCACTGTTCCGTCAGCAGCAAGCAGTCCTATGGGAATTATTGTGCCATCATCTGATAAGCCTCCTTTGCCAAGAAAATCATTCATGAATTCAGTTTCTAAGAAACTTGGACGCCTTTATCCTTTCGGAGTTCCGCCTTCCGGTGCCAAAGCTCGAACAAGACCGAGCAAAGATAGGAGGCACTCCATTTCTTGACACATTGTTTGGTTTGCCACTATCTGTACTTTTCCAAAGTGTTCCTATGTCTGGTGTTTTCCCTCTCTTTTTTTTTTTTTTCTTTTTTCTTTTGGGGTGCCATCTATCATATTCATGTTTGATAAATACATTATTAAAAGCATGGTGGTATGAATCTCAGCATTTGGCTGTTTTTAGTTTTACCAAAACAGGATAATATATCCATTCAGAGTATATTTCAGGACAAACCCTAATGTTTTAATCATAAGGAAACAGCTAGAAGAGAAGACATGGGGAAATGTGAAATTGTATTTGTAAATCTGAGTTTAGGTTTAAAATTAAGAGTACATCGTATCTGACAAGTCTGTTGGATAAAAGATAAGAAATACTTAATGCAGGGTGTGGGGTCTTTATTTGAATTATTGACACCTTTAGGATAAATGAACTTGGGGAAAGAAATTGTATAGCTTATGGGACAGGCTACCAAGTGGTACCACGTTTTGTCCGAGGCAAAACCATCAATGATGTTTAAAAGATGGGCTCCCTAAATATTCAAGTTTCATTGGTCTCAGACTTTTTCAACCAGCATTACACATGCTCTTCAAGGTAACCAAAATGGCTTCATTTGCAGGTTCTTTGTTTGACCCTTGATGGCATGTTGCCACTTGCCAGGGCAAACCATGTACGGAAACTCTGTTTCCAAGCATCATTCAACATATATTCAATTTGAGAAACTTCTGTAGATGTGAATATTGCTGTTATAAGCCCTAAAAGGTGCTTTGCAAATACAATAGAGTTGAAACTATAACACCGGCTAATATAGCAAAGGTTGATCAAATTAAAGAGAAGTGTGCTGTGTACTCAAAAGTCTTCCCCAAGTGGGACTTGGAAATGGACTGATTTGAAAGTGGAGCTCAACAAATTAGAGGGTTTTTTTGCAAGTCAAGGAAACAAGTGATCTTTACAAAATACTCCATTGCTAAACAAGAAACTAAGAAGAAACTTCCACACAAACATCAATCACAGGAAATTAGTCGATAAGAAACAGTCTAAAATCTAATCATATCGACTTGGATGATAGTTTCTTTTTCTTTTTCTTTTTCTTTTTTGTTTAAGTCATATTCATGCTTAGAACTTGAAAAAGCCAAGGTGGCTGTTTTAATCTCTCCTGTCTCAACTGTTCTTCAAGATCAGTGTTGTTTTTACTCCCATTTGGGTACCCAAATGTCATATCAGTGACCTTGAAAAGTCCCATCTGCTCATTTCCAGTGAAATCTTCCCTTGTTGTGCTTGTCTTCTTCACATGACTGGATTCGGTGGAAGAAGAAGAAAAGCTCGGACCGGAATCCGAAGTTCGAGGAGTCCCATGTTTCTTCCTCGGCACGTACCTTGTGGGGCCTAAAGTAAGCTCAATCTCGCTCTCATCTATGGATTCTAATATTTTGTTACGACCATAGTCTGGTTCTGCAACAACATTGTTTGACCGATGATCACCCTCAGCCGCCGGATGTTCCAAGTCAAGTCTGGTTCTTGTATTGTGATGCATATTGATATTTCCATGGTGATAATTATTCTTCAAGCTAAAGTTTCCTTTAGGCCGGTTGCTTTCCATGCTTTTCATCAACGTCTTCTGGATTCGATATAGACGATGCAGTTCGTACACCTGAAAAACAGAACATGGCTTCAAGCTTAGAACAACAAATACAGTTTTTTTTTTTAAAAAAAACAAAATATATATATGTATATATATATATATATACCTGTTCTTTGAAAGTTTCTTCATGTTTTAAGATAGCCATCCTCATATACTCCTTATCGTACGGCCTAAGAAGATTCCCCATTGGAGTTTAATGTTGCTTGAAGAATACCCCGAATATGTAGGATGAATAGATTTGGATTTGGATTTGGATTTGGGAAATGAATAAAATGATCCCTTCTTTCCCAAGAAATTTGATAAGAAAGTAGATCACATAACAACTCTGACAATCAAATCACCTTTTTACTATTCCCACCTGTTAAAGTGAGCCCAAAAAAAAAAAAAAAAAGCTGAGAATAAGGTTGTTGATTGGTAATGGATTGTTTATTATTGAGAGGAGAGAAGGGGGATGAATGGCATGAATTAATGTTTTTCCAGCACTAAAAATGAAAGTATGATAAACATCAACCACTTTTAGTTCTAGTATAATTTGTCTTCTTCTTCACATGTTCTTTGGGCCACCATTGATAAATCTTCCATACAAAATATCTTCCATTATGAAGCCTTGTCTATAGGTACATTATATATCACATGTGGTTTCAATGCCCTTCTTGGTTTCTTCTTATGTCTATTACTTTTTCTTTCACACATATATTAACCTTTATATAACCACATTTACAAAATAATAATAATCCACTATAAAACACTCCATCTAAATTGATATTCGGTACCTAATTATTATGAGTATACGAAATTAATAGGAGTGCAACACAGTTAGATGAGTATGTATGTATGTATGTATGTATGTATGTTTTAAAATATTCATTTCATAGATTTAGATGTATTAAACTACACTAGCATCCATGAAAGAGTTGATGTTACATACATTTTGTATGTGTATATATATGAATTTTGTTTAATTAAGAGGAAAAAAATCATTACTTTCACGGATCTTCTTAAAGTGATTGTTTAAGAAGGAAAAATATGAAAGCCGGTGATAACAAAGTTTAACAGTAGGATCATCATAATCACCATGTCAAAGAGTAACTCTAAAAAGAAAATAATAAAAACCAAATGCATATATATCAAACACACAATTGAACATCCAAATTCCTTGCTTCCGAAAGTCAAACTCAACCTGATATTTTATGATTCTTATCTCTTTTATCCTCTTCTTGTTGCAATGAAATCATGCATCAGAAAAGAGAAAAAAAAGGGGCGGGTTGTAGAGAATTGAAGTGCATATTCTGACCTGATACAAATTCTTGAAGAGGCTACCAAATTATGAAGAATCACAGCAGCTAAACCAGTTGAAGTTGAAGAAGATGAAGTAGAGAGAAATTGAGTTTTGCAAGGAGAAAGAGAAATCTTGAAACCTTAAGTTGAGCCAAATCTAGGTTTTGAGAGAGAAAGAGGATGAGCTTGCTCTCTCACAATATTCCCCATCAGTATATACTGCAAACAAGGTCCAAATAAACTATAATATTTTGATAAAAAGAGAGAGAGAGAGAGAGAGAAGAATTTAAGAATCTGGGGTGCATTCTTGGGTTTCAGGCATGCCAAACAAATGAGAGTGTTAATAGCCAATGCAATTCAAGTTTTGTGGAAGATGCCTAAGACAGGTCCAGCAATGCACTTCATTTATAAATTATTTTTATTAACATGTAACAGGATTTGCACATATCTATTATCTATATTTCTATATTAGGGTTTTTGGGGACAATCATCATAAAATAGTTGAGCTGCGTTTGCTATGGTGTGTGATTCACATGCACCCAAGAATTCTATATCCCTTCTAACAGTTGTCTCCTCCATTTTATAATTTTTTAAGAAGGAAAAAAAAAAGGGGGTTAGTGGAAACTGATATGATGAGGGAGGTGTTCATGGCCCCTCCAACAATTACATCCCTGCCGTACGATAAGGGTGGTTACCCTTAACAAAACCATCATAAATTATTCATCACACCCATATCCACAGGATAAAAAAGATCTTGTTTATTTAGTATCAGATACAGATATCACAATTAACAAAAATAACATGCAACCCAGATGATGATGGATCATTTGGATCTGAGTTGTTGGATTCGATTTTCAACCCCACATTCAAACAATGATTATAGCCGTTAATTAGCCATGTGAGGAAGGTTGTTGTCAAAATCAATCAAACATATCCGACGGTCCACATAACTGGATGAAATGTGGTACACATTAAATGTACTTATATATATAAAACCTTTTATTATTATTATTATTATTGCATATGCAGCAGGTTTCTGGATATATAGAATTATTTTATAGATCTCTCTCTCTCATCATTCTTTTATTTGGGAAATTGCTTAATAAATAATTTATGTATTTGATTATTTGTCACTGTTGTGCTATAGGTGTACATGGTACAGACTGGAAGATAATCCCTAAATGAAAAGATTAAATGGATTTTGTTTTCAGGAATACTTATCACAACACTTGAATTATATATATTTTTATTAATCTAATAAAATTAAATCTTATCAAAAGCAAAAAGGTTAATGTATTTATATTATTCATAAATTTAAAAATTGTTAATATTCATAAAAATAACATTATAATCAATGTCGATTTAATATAGATAATTTTAACAGTGAACTAAATTTGAAATTTGTCAGAATTTAACAAAAGTAAAATCCCATTCTTATCTTGAAAAGGAATCATAATTGGTGAAACTTTTTATAATAATTAATTATAAACGTATTAGCATGATTAGGATAAATAATGAAGTATGCATTAGAAGAAAATTGTGTTTATTTATAGGAAGAAAAAGGGTGAGAATGGGGAAGCACGCGTTGCTGGTAAGGAGAGGTGCAACCGTATGGGGCGGTGGGTCCATTGCTGAAAAGGCTGAAGCAAGGGGCCACCCCAGAGGCTTATGTTCTTCTGTTGTCATTTAGGTCCCACCACCCACCATTTAAATAAAGAAATTAATTACTCTTTATGGCTACTACTTTATTAGAAGATAGATAACAACAAAAGATTTGTCAAAAAATTCAGGCTTCAACAGTATTCAGAAGGTGCAGATTTTTAGTCAGCAAAATAGGGGTGCATTTACATTTACAAGATGCTCTCTCTCTGTAACCCCACCCATTTGTATTTCACCTTCTCACAAAGGAATCATCATTGATCCAAAGAATATAAGCATTTTTGCAGAATAACATATTCTTCAATTTGATCTCTGCTTCTGAGGATTATCAAATGATGGAACCTAAATTTAATTAAAGATTTGAAATATAAATAACTTTTAGTGAATTTAATCTGTACTTAATTGGGTGGGTTTTGTGGACAAAATCTTGCACCAAAGATATAACACATGTGTCTGTTTGCTTTGATTCGGACATTCTATTTGATTTGATCTGATGAGTGTGAAACAACATGACTAATGAGTTCCCCCAATCAACCCTACCTTGTCGGATGAATTTTATCTCCATTTAACAACATGCTACACTTAAGCAGTGTCAAAAATAATTTAATTTTACATTTTTTCATAATAATTTGTATTATTAATATTTCAATCATCCAACTGTTATATTTATGGTCTATTACGTAGATTATATATGTCAAATTTGATGTAAATTTAAAACTTTTAACTATTTTTTATGTAAAAAAGAATTAATCGTTGGATATATATATATAGAGAGAGAGAGTATTTTAAATTGGTATGATAGAAATATCGGATCGGTTTGAAATGACAAGATAATTAAATTATTAAAATATTAATTATTTAAATAATTAAGGAAGTATGTAAAACTACTTTATATATATTTTCTAATTAAAACTATATCTATCTTTACAAAACAAAAGATTAAATTACCTTCTTTTTTTTTAATCATTTAAAAGATGATGACAACACGCCATGTAAATTTGCTTAAATTTGCTTTCAAATTTTCTTCTTCAAAAAAAATTAAATGTGAATTTTTTTCTTAAAAAAAAAATTAAATGTGAAAGTAAGAAATTATCGAAATCTTTTTGTTCTTAAAACTTGAATTACATGGAGAAAAAAAAGTAGGTATTGTGCTCTTTATTTTAGTGAAGTAGATTAAATCTTAAATCTAAGACTTAAATTTATTCATTTTGATCTAAAAAATTAAAAATAATTTGATTATCATGATTCTCATTTTAAGAATTCCTACACCTTAAAAGATTTTATTAAATAATTAGTACTAATCTCGAATCTTGAATTCAATCTTTGAATGATTTTTTTCCTATTCTTCTTATAAAAATGGTTAAATGATGATCCAAATCTAAAAACTAAGTATAATACTAAATTAACTTGTACTAAACTTAGCAATATTTTATTTATTAAAAAATAAAGAAGACTACATTAATAATCACTCAATTATAAATAATTTTTTTATCACTCAATTATGAAAAATTATCTAATGGTTGCTCAACTATTTAACTTTCTTTTTTTCTTTTTTGGTTACCAACAGTTATCTTCCTGTCAGTAATTTAACTGTTGTAACTTGGCAAGTTTAAAATTTGACATAGTAGCAATTTTAACTCTCAATATTTATATAATGTGAAATTTAATCTTTTTTATAATTTTGCTTTTTTTTGTGACATTGAGGGTTAGTTTTAAAAGAATAAAAAAAAATAAAAATTGTTATGTTGGATTTTTAGGTGTTTCTGTTTTATATATATATATATATATATATTTCAATCAAATTTAACTCAAACGTAAAGTCAAAAATTTTCTTTGAACGAGCCGAGATAAAATTATAAAATATTGAAGGAGCCAAGGTTGTGTTAAAATGCTTCCATTACATTATTAATTTTTTGAGAGTGCCAAAAAATGTAAAATTTTCATTTATTCAAAAATTAAAAGATTTAATTTGAATGATTTATATTATGGGATGGGCTAAATGGATATTTTCCCATTTAATCAAGGGGACCCTTGCCTACTCCCTTGCCTTTGCCATTGATTTAGTTTATAAATTTATTTAGCTTTTTAGATGAAAATGTCATAAAGAAAATTAAAATTCTAAAAAAGACCAAATTACACAATATGTAAATGTTGTGTATTAAATTAGTTAGGACTAAATTGACACAGTATATAAATGTTAAGCGTTAAAATTGTTATATGCTCGTTTTAAAAGATGTCATGTCATCTTTCGGTTAATGATTTAATGGCTAATGACCAAAAATAAACAAAATCGAATAATTGTGTGATCATTTTGTAACTTTTCATAATTGAGTGACCAGAACAAAAACTTACCAATAATTAAGTGACTGAAAGTGTAATTTACGTGAGAAGAAAGAGTTAAAAAACAAATAAAATAATGATTTAATGTATAAGAAGACATGGAAACTGCATAAATTGTTATTTATTGTAACATATAAACATGAATTATTGGGTAGAAAAGAAAAAAACTAAGTATTAATGAATCATTAGGCATTAATTAATATATTAAGATAGATAATGATGAATGATGGTGGAATCTCTGAATCTAACCATTATTTTATGGTTGCATATCAGTCGGTAGAACAACACGCCATGTTCCTTTCTTTTCATTAACACTTAATACCTTACGGATCTACTTCAATTATTGTTTTAGACAAACAAATGAAGCACCTATTGTCTTTTGAGACCAACAATTAGGATTAACAACATTTATCATTTTGACTTTTCCTTTTTATTTTTTATAATTTGTTATTTTCAAAATTTTATGCGATGTCATCATATATGTAATGTTATGTCAACTTTCTATTTCTACATAATACTAATAGAAAAACCATGTCATTTTAAATAATGCATTTAACGAATAAAATTTCAAATTTTGAAAAAATATATGGACTTAAATATAAACTAAATCACAAGTTATACATAGTATGATACTAACAACAAAAATTAACTCAATACATTTAACTGCTATTATTTGAGTCAATACTTAAATTTTAAATTTTAGAAAATAGAATGATAAACATTGATAAAATTAGAATACAAGAACTAAATCTGACATTTATTTTAAACGTAGAGAATAATAGTATATTATTGAAATAGTTATTTTAAAGAAATCAATGTAAGTAGTAATAATAATGATGAAAAAGAGAAAAGCTTTTGTTGTTTTCAGCCTCAACAACCAAAATATTTCAAACAAGTCTTTAAAATATTGCTGAATTCAAGAAAAAGAAATAAAACAAAATAAAATTATGTGTGCAAGAAAAATGGGATACTAAAAAGGGGCATGAAACATTGAAGAATCGAACCAATTAGGGGAAACAACATGATGTGGATTAGACAACAGACAGCTTAGGGTTAGGAGTCAGATCTCTCTCTTTTTAATTTTTGTATTTAGATAATGGGGGCTGGCTGATGTTATGATTTTGGATACATTGTCCGATCCAGCCACTACTTGCTGTCATGTTGAGCTTAGCCACACAAACTCATCGTGTCTCTTTGTGTCTTTATTTTAACATTTTGCCTTGTCTTCTTTCTGGATTTTTAGATTCGATTGTATGTAGGTCCCCATCCTTTTAAGCCTATGTCTTAATCTTGTAAGTCAAGGAGACAAAATTACAAGACACCTACAAGAAGAAGAGTTCAACTATGCTTTGCTTTTATAAACAGGCATCAATGCTCAGCTCAGCTCATCAAATCAGAATCTGCATAAGTTTCAACCCATAAAATGATCTTCCCACTCACTGCAAGTGTTAGTTAAGTTTAGAGGTTTATTTTACCTCACTTTTAAGCATCGGAACTGTAACATTAATAGCAATATTCGGTTCGGTATTTCTCTAGATCCGATCCTGCATACAATGAGGGAAACATAAGAAGTGCATGACAGGAGCAAGTACCATTGGACCACCTCGATTGAGATATCAGCCTTGGGGTTGGTCATCAAGACAATGTTCCACCTCCTTAACCGCTTTTTGTTCCTCCTACACGAGCAAATGGCCTCTATAAAACCATGTTCTCTATTATTTGCGCTATATGCCCAAACAATATCCAACTAGAAATGCAGAAAACACGAAAGGTTCGAGTTCTGCACTGGCATGCCATAAAAAGGAGAGCAGACTGATCTCATAAAAGTACGAATGACGACTTTTGCAATGATATGATTCAAAAAGTCCACAGGTAAAGGCGTAATGAGAAAGAAATACAAAAAGTGAAAAACATCCATCTCATGTAAGGATATACAGAGCTTCACACAACGAATGATTTTCAGCATTCAAATGCACTGCTCTCGATATAAGTTCATTTATGCTGGCAGGGCAATTAACTACCGCATAGATGCATATATCAATGTAAAACAATGACAAACCACATCAGAGGGAAGGAAATAGTAGATAATGAAAGGTCATATGACAAATTCAACAAGATCAAGCTGAAAGCTAAAATATATGCTTTATTATTACGAAAATATGTCTTCACTTAACTACAGCAACTATAGGTAACAGGTGGAGATAATTGCTAACCTATTTCTAACAGGTAGATTCTTACAAAGTGTCAATATAATTGGATTTCTCCATGTTAAGCTGTCAAACCTCGAGGATAAATCAGAGCCGTGACCTGTATACAACCTAATTGGCTTGATCCAAAACCCCCTTTGGCCTTTATACTTATTTACTTCATCCGTTCTAAAAAATGGAATAATCAAGATCAATGTTAGAGCATACTTCATAACTGAAATAACTCAAAATTGCTCTAGCACCGGAACCTGGTTCAACTCGAACCAATGGATAGTGAGTTCCGGCTCACTCTTCTGAAGCATGCAGGCACACCTTCTCAAGTTTTGTTGGCCAGTCCACCCCAAGGAGAGGGGAGTTTATTTCCATTGCAACTCGAAAGTCTAACATTGATGCAGAAATGGACCCATTCTGTTTTTGAGCATATCTCAAAGGCCACATCCCGTTCAAAGAGACTGTGGACCAATTGTGACCTTGGTCAATAAGTTTCTGTCCGGACCTTGAACCAGCCAATTCCAAACAGGGTTTTATCAATCTCTTCATGAAAACATCAAGGCTACTGTTCAACAAATTGGCACAATCTACTGACATGTTTAATCCTTCCATCTCTAACTTCTTTTCCAACCTTTTTCTCAAAGAACCGGTGTCAGGTAGTTCACCTTTGCAATGACATGTCTCAGAAGTGGATGCTAATCCGTTCCATGGCACTTTTTGCATTCCTTTAGCATTCAAAGATATGCCAAGCGGAGCTCTAACAGGACTCCTACTGCGAATGCTTGGGCTTCCTGCAACTTGATCAACTTCCTCTCCTTCTTCCAAGGACATAGGTGGTCTGCTACCCAAAGAAAGCAACTCAGTAGCACTTTGCTGTTCTTGAACTCTCGGAACTGCATCTTCACAAACAGTACCACGGCTCTTCCCATGAGGCCCTAAAGGACTTGGATGGTTGTGATCACGGAGATTTGTAGTCCTTCCCTTACGAGGGGATTGAGGAAAGTCTTTGCACATTGACTTAAGATTACTTCTTTGATACCCATTTGCCGCTTTAACACTTAAAGCACCTTCCAATTTGTTCCCTGTTGATGGATGATTCTTCGAAAGAGAAGCATTTCTAATAATCGATCTGAGGAGATGATTATGAAGACGAACATTTTCTCTCCCAATTATACCAATGCAGAGCCTATCAAACTCGGGTTTCCCAATCTTAAGACTCAAAAATCTAGTGAGCAGATTAAAGTACTTCTCAGCTTTTATAGGCCCAATCTTCCTTTCAATCTGAGATTTCAGCTCTAAAGTATCTACTAGAGAAAAATGCCGTCGACCCGGCATTTCAGTTCCCAAGTTCATCACTGTCATCCAAAATCTAAAACTTCAGCCAAAAAAAAAAAATCAACTTCCAAATAAAAATCCTACTTAATTATCAATCAAAATCACCACCAAAACCCCCATGCCATCCTCTAAGATAGCAAGACGGGACCAAAAAAATACTAAAATTCAAACAAAACAAATAAGACCCAGATGAAAAACTGCATTAAGAATAAGTAACTTCATTTAACTAATAAATCATTCAAAAACCACAAATCAAAGAGAAACCCAGAAAGATAAATCTACAAAATTTGAAACTACCAGTCTCAAACAAAGAAACAGTAAAGCAGTAATGGTAAGCAACGGAAAAAGAAAATGTAAAATAGAAACAAAGCAAAACCCACCTGAATTAAGGAACTATATAACTGAATTCAAAGAAGTTGAACTGATTGCAGCAAAAAAGAAAAGCATTATTAATCAATCAGAAGCTTGTGAAAGTAGAGAGCAAAGAGATTAGGGCAAGAAGCTTTGAAAGCTTCTATTGGAGTGATCATGGTCAAAGAAACATGTGCGTTTTGAAAACGAGTGTAAACTATGCTAAGTGCTAAGCTGGTTAGCTTTGGGTCGAATGTTGGATTGTCCAATCAGCGTCTCAGTTTTTGCGTAATTTAGAATCAAGCCTTCCGAATTTAATGCAGTTTCCGAGAGGAAAAAGAAAATATCTATCAACAAAGGTCAAAGCTCCATCTATTTTCAATAAATCCAATTTTGACGAAAAATATTTTAACTAAAAGAAAAAAAAAAGTGCAGTATCGAAGCAGCATGAACAACTAATTTTTTTATTTTTATTTTTATTTTAAATTATCTATTTATTAATCAATACAATATATCTAATAAGAAACAAGTTATTAAATATAAGGAATTTAAGAAAATTTATTTAATGTAGTTTTTAGACAGTTAAGTCAAAAAAATACAAAAAAAAAAGAGTTATTTTTAATTTTATTTTGGAGTTAAAAAAATTGTTTTTATTAATAATACTTTGACTTAATGGTAAGGTTTAGGCTTTGGAAATTTGGAGTTTTATTATGGGTAGATTTCTACTTCAAATCTTATTATGTTTTAAGTTTCATCACGTATGAATCATATTTAAATTTATTCTAATTATAATCTAGATATATTTTAATGTAGAGGTGTTCATAAATTGATCAAACTGACCCAATTTAATTCACTCTTCGAACATTATCATGATAGAATTTAGTGTTGTTCACCTAGTATTCCTGAAAACTAGATAAAATTATCATAGGTATAAAATTACTAACATGAACAACAAGGGCATAAGTTTCATAGACACCTATCAATAAAGGCTCATAAACATTATTCTCTAAAAAGAATTTAGTTTGTTGTGAAGTATTCGAAACCAAAGAATGTTCTTATATTGCACAATAATATAATAATTAAGATACTCGAAAATATATAAACAATCAATGTGAGTTATTAAACAATTAAAAATATGAAAAAAAATGACATACAATAGACATTATAAACGATGAAAATAATGTCAATATAAGAACATTTTCAATTATACAATTATACAATTATGAAAATATATAAACAATTAAAAATATGAAGAAAAAAAACATACAATTATGAAAATATCAAAACGTTTTCAATTCATAATCATAATCATGTACAATAGATACTTAAAAGTCCCCAACTACATGTCTTGGGTTTATACAGAGTCAAATACAGAGTTAGGATTTCAATCCAATTTTGATGGTTACACGACTTAAGATGATTCACACAGCCTGGCGGCACGACCGTGTCCAAGGCCGTGTGAACACTGGAGTTAATTTTTCAAATTTAATTACAAGTCAGAGAGTTACATAGGCCATAGACACGGCCGTGTGCAAGACACGACTTGTCACACGTGCGTGTGTGAGATCGTGTGCCCCAACACGGGCCTAAACATGACTGTGTCCCTTTAAAACCCTAATTTTTCCTTTTCTTTTTGTTTTGTCTTCTTCCTCCCTTACTTCTTTCCCCTAGTCGCCACTCTGCTTTTACCCACTTCGACCCCCCATTCTGGCCACAGTCGTCCTCGCCCCCTTTTTCTCTCACCCCATCCGCACCTCCCACCGTCGCCCAAGCCCTTCCCTTTCTCATCCAAACCGCTCCTTTCTCCTTCCCTCTCCCTCACGATTCCCCCTTTCCCTTTTCCCCCCATTTTCCTTTTTCCCTTCCCCAGCCACCCCTAATCGAAACCCCCTTCTCCCCTCCCTCCCATCGCATCCTTCCCTCTCCACTGTCCACCACTTTCCTTCCCCCATTTCCCTTTCTTCTACGCGCGAACTCCCCTTTCCCCCGTCCCTCCCTCATCACTCCACCAACTCAAAACTCCGTCGTCACCGTCCCTAACCACTGCGCAAACACCCCCTCATCGGCCCACCTTCGACCACAACAACGCACTACCCCATCGACCATCACCGCCGTTTGCCACCGTCGCCCATCGGTTCCCCACTGTCTATTATTATTATTATTATTATTATTATTATTATTATTATTATTTATTGTTATTATATTTATTTGTTTTACTATTCCTATATTTTTAGTGTTATTTTCATTATTATTTTTATTGTTCTTATTTTTAGTTTTAGTTCTAGTAGGATCTGTTTAATCAATTTTTTTAATTGTCATTTTTATTATTTTTATTCTTGTTTTTTTATTATTTATTTTATTTAGTTTTTCCTGTTATTATGTTTAGTCTTATTTCTTTTACTGTTATTTTTCTTATTACTATCATTATTCTTACTTTTATTATTATTATTATTATTATTATTATTATTATTTTCTTCTTTTTATTATCATTAGTTTTAGCTTTAGTTTCTCCTGATTTATTTTCATTATGTGCTTGTGTTATTCTTCGTGTGTTGGTATGCCTACTTAAGAAATTTAGTAACTAGTTTTTGCATGGTTAGGTATTAGTACATATTATTTTAGGAGTAGATTTTCTATTTAGGTAGCTTGGATTTTGATGTTCGTCATGAGAGGATTGTTAGTAACGTATTTTAACTTGTTCGTCGGCCTCTCTGTTTGTTTAATTTGTGATACTTATTTTATTACTTTTCTGATATTATATTATTTTATTTTTTTCAGGCACACCATAACGAACACACGCGGCAAATCTAAGGTCGCCATCCCTGCTTCAAAAAAGTGGAAGACTCCGGGTGCGACCTCGTCTTCAGGGGCTTCGCCGATGCACGCCATCCATGTTTACGATTTTCACAGGGTCCTCAAGAGGACCTATATTAGCATCTTCGATAGTGGCCACTGGGATTAGGCCGTTGTATTAATTGGGTGACCTTGGAGCAGATTTAGTTAGCTGATAGAGTCTACGCACTGATAGCTATAGCTCCATGGGACTGATTTTTCTCCATCGTTGAGCCCACCTACTCGGAGCTTATCCTCGAGTTTTGTTTGACATTTGTCCTTCAGCACGTGATGTCGAGCCACGATGAGCCAAGCACTATTACTTTCAGACTCGACGGTACGACGCGTCATCTGAGCGTCCGCGACTTCGGCGCTGCTCTAGGACACTATATTGAGGAGTTCGTGAGTGCTGAGGGATTTCTTACTTTATACTGACATATCCATTATTCGCCGTCTCTATGCTGGACAAAGCTTACGACGAGTACGACATCGTATGACCCAAGTTGGTCAAAGGCGACTTCCCTTCCTCCGGCCTTGCTCTATATCAATGCCATATTGGCCCACACATTGACCGATCAGAGAGAGAACAACGGAGTCGTCAATAGATTTGACGCTTATTTTTTGTGGAGCATGGCCACGAGGCGCACCTTCGATCTTGCCTACTTCATTGTCCTAACTTGCCGCCATCAAACAGAACGCAGTAGGAAGGGTCTTATTTATTTAGGCCCTTACGTGACTCGCCTCGCACGACACTTCGGTATCCTCGACACTCTAGAGCAGTCCTCCTCCTTTACACTAGTTGGACAGATGTCTCGATAGGGGTTATCGAGTATGAGTCACATGAGGATGATCGAGAGACTGCGTGGAGTGGATCCTCCTCGATACCGATTATCTCATTCCAACCCTTAGGATGAGCATGATGATTTCAATGATGATGTCTCTTTCCACCACGAGGATCCATCTCATTATCCACCTCCGAGTCACCGTACTTCTACTTCTGTTGCTACCCTCGTGTACCTCTCCGAGTGGTTCACTCATTTTGAGCATCACTATTTTGAGCGGTTCGACAGTATTGATGCGACTTTGCAGTAGATCTGTTAGCACCTCCACATATCTTCTTCAGCGCCGGCGTCTCACGATCCCGATGCCTCTAATGATGAAGATCATTGATTTTATTTCTCTTCTTTTCAGTTTTATTTTTATCTTTATTTTATTTTTTTTTTGTTTTTAGTTGTTTCATTTTTATTTCTTAGACTTCTTTAGTTTATTTTTCTTTCGAACTATGTTTTTATTTTTATGGTTGTTTCTAATTGAGTTTGTAACCTCTTAATTTTCTTCATTATTTGTGTTTATTTTCTTATTAGTTGCTCGAAACCATGCACTACATTTAGATTTTCCTACAATTCTAGTTTTCACTATTCTAACGATTTCATCCATATTTAAGGCAGTTTCAGTTTTCTCCCTCTCTTATGATATTCTGCTTATTCTGTGTTTATATCTGTTTGTACATTGAGGACAATGTACATCTTAAGTGTGGGGAAGTTATTTATATAATTATTAGAAAATCCCTGAATTATTTCTTGTGTCTAAGTAATTTTCTCATACTTCTATTAGAATGAATTTTTGTCGATTTGGGATTTTTATTAATGTTTTTTTTTGGATTGATTTGTAGATATTTATGCATTGGTTGAGTTAAACTTTAAGACATGAAAGAGTCAAGCATGATAAGTTTTTTTTTTAGAAATAAAAATTTTAGGTTGTTTCCTGAATTGAGGTATTATCTTGAAGTTTTAGGTTTGTAAGTTTGACATCAAAACCATGATTTTTTGTGAGCTTTTGAGCCTATAGAGCATACATTTTTCATGCTCATTCTATTATTGGTTATCAGTGTGTCAACTTGATTTGTTATTCTAGAACTTGCTTTGATTATGCATGTCGAGACCACACCTTTAATTTGATATACTGAGATGATAAAGGCACTTAGGTTTAACCCACTTATCCTATAAAAAGCCTACTTATTGAATTAACCCTTAGTGAACCCTATTGAGCCTAACACACCTTTTCTTGATTAACCCGTGAATGTTAACCCATAACTGATTTTTTCGTTGTGACTCTTTCCTGTTTTATTGATTCCCTTTTTGTCGAGATTTGATTTGGTTAGTTGCCTAACTATGCTCTTTTGTTTGAATTACTAAATTAATTCTTTTTGTTCTAGTAAAAAAAAAGAAAAAATTCGAAAAAAATATTGATTAAATTTTTGTTGATTGAGCTTGAACAGTTAATTTCCTATTTTATCGAGAAGCTCGTTCTTTTTCTTGAGTAATTATTGATTGACGTGCTTGCTTTCAATTCAGCATTTGTTTATTTTTTTCTGGTTTGGTAATTTATCAACTCGATCTCGATTATAACTAACTTTTCTGGCCTTTTTCCACACCCTTTAACCTAAGCCCCATTACAACCTCTTTAAGACCTCTTGATTGGTGTGTCATATCATTTTATAGTGGTGAAAATTTGATTTTCAAGCAAGCTTATGGTAATGACATTTCTTGTTCGACCGTTGAGTGCATATTTATTGAACCTTAAACACTTTGAGTGCTTTGAGTGAATCTTTAGTGAAGATGTGTAACACCCCTTACCCGTATTCAACGCCGGAATAGGGTACGAGGCATTACCGGACATAAACACAAGCAAACATAAAACTGAAACATAAATTTCCATCCAAGTTTAAAACCTTTCACATACATTCATATTGTCCCTATGATGAGCCTACAAGGCCCAAAACATGCATCGGAAGTGGTTCGGGACTAAACCAAGAACTTTGGAAACTTTTGGGAAACTTAGAAAATTTTTCATGAAAAAGGGGTCACACACCCGTGTGGGTTCGGGAGACGCCCATGTGACCCTAAGACACGCCCGTGCTTCAGGCCATGTTTAAATTATGGAGCTTTCTGTTTATGACGTCATCATCAAATTGAGTTCACACGGCCAAGTCAACGCCCGTGTGCTTAGGCCGTGTGATCGATTAAATTTTTATAATTTTTCATTAAATAGGTACAGGCTTCACACGGTCAGGGCACACGCCTGTGTTCGAGGCCGTGCAGTCCACACGGCTGAGACACACGCCCGTGTCTCTGCCCGTGTGCTCATTACTGAGCATTCTGTTTTGCAACAATTAAGGTGCAGGGGACACACGGCCAGGACACACGCCCATGGGGCAAGCCGTGTGTCACACACGGACTAGACACACGCCCATGTGCCTACCCGTGTGGACAAAAATAAGGCTATTTACCAAGCCCTTTTTCCACCCTTTTATGCACATACCTACACCACAAAACATAACACTAATCCAAGCATATACATTCAACCAATCAACCACAGCCAAGACATTAACACTTCCATCACATGCCACCATTTATCACATACAAGCATCATATGCTTAACAACTCATACCATGCAAACTTCCACATCCATGAAAGGCATCATCAATTGTATATATATACCTAAACCGATATTAGCCAATTTCAATGGCCATTTACAAAATGAATTATCAACCATCATAAGCCAACACATTTGGCCAAATCAATTATGACACATAACAAAATGACCAAGTCCCTATACATGCCATAACTCAAAATGTTAAATTCATCGGTACCCAAAATGATATGTTGATAGTGTGAGTGAATCTCCGACAGTCTCCGATCCCCGAGCTAGCTTGGTGACACTATAAGACAAGGGAAAAGAAAGGGGAGTAAGCTTTAAAGCTTAGTAAGTTCCTATGCAAATAATAGGCATTATAACACACATTTAACACATAATTAACATGATGTAAATTAACATAAATGTCATTATAAATCTCATAGTCAAACTTACTCAATCACAAACTTATCGAGGGTTCATCACATATCGAGCTCATTAAGCATGAGTCTTATGTACATGCATGTACCCAAGTGCAACATACCAAGTCTTTCACAACTTTAACATTTCTATCGAACTACCTGTTGAACCACTTGGAATACTAAAGGATACTCGGGACATCTCGCATTCACAGTACCATACCAATGCCATATCCCAGATATGGTCTTACATGGGATCTCATATCGATGCTAATAGCCCAGCTATGGTCTTACACGAAGTCTCATATCAATGCCATATCCCTGACATGGTCTTACACGAAATCTCAATAACCCTAATGTCATGACATTTGTATCCTAACTATTCTAAGGTTCAATCGGGATTTTCTCGCTTGTCGAACTTTGTCGATTACATTCAAGGAGTCGATCATAATTCATACAATATTAAAGCATTTAGAAACATAAATAAAATAATGCATTATTTACATACGAACTTACCTCGGTACAAAAATAGTAGGAATGGGACCTAATCGTCAAATACTTTGTTTTTTCCCCGATCTAAGTCTGAACCTCATTTATCTTGATCTATAATAGCAAATTTAACTCATTTATTATTCACATTATTTAATTCAGTCCAAAAATCACATTATAGAAAAATTACATTTTTGCCCCTAGGCTTGAAAAATGAAATCTATTCAATTTCTTCGATTCCCAAGCCTAGCCGATCCTCTTTTATACTTATAGTAGTCCACATTTTTCATTTAATCACACTTTTACACACATTTTATTATCTTTTTACAAATAGGTCCTTTTGACATTTTCATCAAAAACCACCTAGCAAAAGTTGTTTATCACACATCAAACATGCATAATCCACCATTAGACATAAAAATACACAAATATCCAACATGGGTCAAACCCTAGACCTTGATTATTCCTTAAATTAATGGTAGGAATAGATAGATCAAGTTACAAGGATCTCAAAAACATGAAAATAATTAAAAATAGAGCTAGAATGGACTTACAATCGAGCTTGAAAGATGAAAAAACCATAGCTATGGTGTTATCCCAAGTTTCGGCCAAGGTTGAAGAAAGATGAGCAACTTTTGGCTTTATTTTCCCCTTTTTATTCTTTTATTTACCAAATGACCAAAATGCCTTTTTTCTCAAAACACTAAAATTCTCTTACCTCATGTCTATTTTTGTCCAACTTAAATTAAAATGGTCTAATTACCATCTAAGGGCCTCTAATTTAAAATCTCATAGCAATTAGACACCTCTAGCATGTAGAACTCAACTTTTGTACTTTTTACAATTTAGTCCTTTTGACTAAATTGAGTACCCAAACATCAAAATTTTCGAACGAAATTTTCACGAAATCATTCCGTGAAATTTTAGACAATAAAAATGTAATATAAATGAACTTTTCTGCATCGAATTTGTGGTCCCGAAACCACTGTTCTAACTAGGCCCAAAATCGGGCTGTTACAAGATGTCAATTCTTGTTGATTTTGAATTAAAGGTAATTACTTAAATAAGGGGAGATACCTAGGTTTTCGTGCTTAAAATTTTTTGATTTGGATTGTTTGAATCTTTAGTGCCCTTTTAGTTGAATTGCCAATGCATGATTATTTGCGAATTATTTTGAGACATTATTGATGAGAATTACAAGTTGAAAAAGATTAACTTTAATGTGAGTTGAGGATTTTTCTTGAGGACAAGCAAACACTTAAGTGTGGAGATATTTGATAAGTGATAAAAGTAACATATTTTAATCCCGTTCTTGATGCATTATTGGATGATTATTTATGCAAAATGGTGAATTTTATACTCCTAATCCCTTGAATTCATGTTTCTATACTTAGGAGAGCATTTGGGAACGAAAAACGAGTAAAAATTTGATAAAAAGAGCACATTTCAAGAGCCACACGTGCTGGGCCTTCCCACATGGGCTGGACACATATCCGTGTGAGCCACACGGGTTGGACACACGACCATGTGCCAGACCGTGTCAATTTCACAACTCGTTTCCCAAACACGCGAAAAAAATGCAATTTTTAGGCTTTCTAGGCATTCTAAAGTCTATAATGTAACAACCCAATTTCAGTGAAATCGGAATAGTGGTTTCGGGACCACAAATCCAAGCCGGAAGAAAAATTTATTTTTATATTTTTGCATGATTTGCATTTAGATAAAAATGTCGTATGAAATTTCTTATAATAAAATTTTACGATTAAGTGTTTAATTACGGGAAGGACCAAATTGCATAAAATGCAAAAGTTGAATTCTAGTAGCTAGAAGGATTAAATAGTTATGGAATTCAAAACTTGAGGTCCTTATATGGTAATTAGACCATTAATCAAAAGTTAGTAGATATTTTTGATAAATCATCCATGGAAAAATTAGAAAATGTTAAGGACTAAATTGGAAATAGAAATAATTAAAAGATGATAAATAATTAAAATAGAATTAAAATCATTTTATATCATCTTCTTATACTGAAAATTTAAAATTTATGGTAGAAAATGACAGGTTGTTGATAGATAAACAACTTTTACAAAGTGAATTTTGATGAAAACATGATTTAGGAACTAAATTGTAAAGTTGTGAAAATTGAAAAAAAATTCTGAATTTTATAGAATATATGTGCTGAAAATTTTATATTAAAATTTCAGTTAGGCTTGGAATAAGGAGTAAATTGCATGAATTTTATTTTTCCGAGCTTAGGGAAGAAATTGGAATTTATGAAAAGTTTAGAGGTAAAATGGTAAATTTGCCTAGGATGTAAATTGAGTTCAAATGAATATGAAATGTGAGAAATTGATGATTAAATTCATTTATGTAGATCCGGATAACTCAAATTCGAAGCTAGATAGAGGAAAATAGAAAGTTTCGAATTAGTACATTTTCTTGTACGAACTATTATTGAGGTAAGTTCGTGTAACTTAATTGAGCATGTAAATATGTTGTATTTGTATAGAATGTGATTTATATTTATATGAATTATTTGGATGTTACAATAAAAGAAATGAATACATGCTTGAAATTATTTGAAAAGGGTTATGTTCTGTTTGAATATTGGATTTCGATGGATAATGTGATTTCCCTTATTGAATGAGGTCCTGCATTTGTTGTTGACAAGATTTAGCTCGGACGAGTAATCCTATTGACCTCATTACAGAAAAGATTTAGCCTGGACTGGTAATCCTGATATAAGTCCTTTTGAGCATATGTTACAGATAGGATTTAGCCCGGACGAGTAATCCTGATTAAGCTCTTGTGAGCATATGTTGGAAATAGGATTTAGCTTGGACAAGTAATCCTGTTATATGATATGTGGCTCAAGAATGTGCTTTCTGATTAAGTGCCCTAATGGGTACTCCTGAATATGTATTGACAGGTTATTGAAATTGTACATCTTGAGTGTACTATCTGAATATCCATCGAAATTTCAATGATTCAACGGATAAAACATTTGACATGATATGAGAATTATGAGATGAAATGAATAATGTCTTGAAAGAATATAGCATGATAAGCTCATCTATGTTTATTTGATATACATGAGACATATGTAACTAACTTGTTTGATTGAGTGCATGTGTTTAGGCAATTTGACAAGTTGATGGAAAACATGTTATTGTATGTTTAAATTTAATAAATGAGATTGGTAAGTTTTATTTCTGTTATATGAACTTACTAAGCATATAATGCTTACTAGGTTTTATTTCCTCTGTTTTATAGTACTTGGAAACTCGCGAAGGTTGGTGATCGGTTGGAGCATCATCACACTATCTACAATCTTATTTTGGTATAAATAATAAACTTATTTTGGTATAATGGCATGTATAGGTTAACTTGGCCATTGTTGGCTTGAATATGTTGTTTGTAATCTAGCCATTGGAATGGCTACATGGTTTATTTTGGTATATTTATAAGGCATTATATCATGATAAACACATATGTGTTAAGTATGGTTGATTAAATGATGTTTAATGTATAGATTAAATCAAGGTAAGATTATAAACATATATGTATGCAATGATATAACATATTAAATGTTAGAATTTGCTTGAATTCAATACTTGAATTGGTTGGTATTTGAATGTAAGTTTTGATGTAGGTTTATGGCAAAGTTTTGGGTGAGAAATGAAGCTAGAAATTGCTTTATTTTGTCCACACGGGTAGACACACGGGCGTGTTTCTTGACCGTGTGTGACACACGGCCTGGTACATAGGCGCGTGATTAGGCCGTGTGTCCCCTGCATTTTAAATTTGAGAAACAGAATGCTCAGAATTGAGCACACGGGCAGAGACACGGGCGTATGTCTCAACCGTGTGTTCTACACAGCCTAGAACACGGGTGTGTGTCTTGGCCGTGTGAAACCTGCACCTAATTTTGAAAAATTTAATTAACCACACGGCCTAGCACACGGGCGTGTGGCTGGCCGTGTGGTGCAAGTCAGAGAGTTACACGGGGTCGGACACGGCCTGTGACACGGGCATGTGCCCTGCATCTTGGAAAATTTTTGAAATTTCGCGAAAAATTCTATGAGTTCTCGATTTAGTCCCTTCTTGATTCTAATACTCATATTGGGCCTCGAGGGTCCATTTAAGGGACGTTGTGCATAATCTCGGTAAATGAATAGTAATTGATGTGAATTATTCGTAAATGTTCTAAAAGCTCCGATAATGCTTTGTAACCCTGTTCTGGCGACGGTCACGAGTTAGGGGTGTTACATATAAATACCAAATAGAAGATGAGAATAGGGAGCCATAAGAGAATATTGAAGAAAACAACTTGAAGAACACCATTGGAGCCATCTCTGAAACAGATTTCCATCAAGATTGAAGACCTCCTTTTAATTTCTTTTGAAGTTTTTATGAGTTTCTTTATTTCTTGTGGTTATTTTGACTTTGAGATGTTTCTATTCATGATTATAAACTAATTCCCTAGATACCTAGGGAAGATGAACCCTATGATGAATTCTATTATTTGATTTCTATTTTTTTCTGATAAATACTTGATTCTTGTTCTCAGTTATGTGTGCTTATCTCTTGTTTTAATATTTCTGAGATATTAATTCATATTTAATATGCTTAAATCAGAGGAGGAACAAGTCAGTGTTTAAGAGTAGATCTAGCGTAATAGAGTGGAGTTGCATGCAATCCTAGAAATAGGATGACAGAAATCTACCGGATTAGAGTCAAATCTAATAGGGGAATCCTTAGATCAAGTTAATGCGATAATAGGGGTTTTAATTAGAAAGAAATTTCAATTAATCAACCTAGAATCGGTTGCTCTTACTCTCGAAAGATCTATTAGCATAATTTAGGGATTTTTACGGATCAAGGTACCAAGTGAATAAATCGTTTAATTCAGATTCATAATAATAGATGAAGTCTTGGTGGATTCTTTCCTGGGTATTGCCTCTTTCATTGGTTATCATTCGATTATTTTCTTGATTTATTCTCTGTTGAGTTCTTTACTTAGATTAATTTAGTAAATTTAGTTTAAAACCAATCATTCCAATTTGTCGGCTAATTAATAGGAAAATGGTAATTAATAGTACTTTTAGTCATTGTGGATACGATATCTCTTCTCACCATAGTTATACTATTTATCAATAGGTGCACTTACCATTGTCGTATTTTTAGTAAGTTTCGTGATCATCAATAAGAAACATGGTAAGTCCATGAGTAACTTAGTGAGTGCTAAAATAAGTTACTTCAATTTTTAGGATTTTCCAACATCTTGCTTAGCTTAAACTTGTGAGATCATATTCCACAACTTGTATTTGAGCATGAACCACATGGTGGCGCAGTATAACATGTATGGGAATTTCCCTTTGTAAAAGATCATGAGGCATATAGTCTCATCGTACAGACTTGTTGCATAAGATCCTAATATAAGCCCACTGAATGGAGAGGGAGTCATTTCGGATTAACTTGGCGAACAATCCTGCGGACTTTTTAATGCGGATTCTAAGTGTAGACTTTTATATGTGGGCTCATACATACAAACTTAGAAAAAGATTCATGAATACAATGACTCATACATACGAATTCATAGAAGATTTACGATACGGTGGACTCAAACATGCGTACTCATATTAAAAGATTCAGGAATATAGTAGTCCATTCATGCAAATTCATAGAAGAAACTTCAAAGATAAAGCAAATTTAAACATAAGGGTTCTTAGAAAAACTTTACAATTATAGCAGATTCATATAAGCGGATTTTGTTGCGGACTACATTTGGCGAAACCTCACATTTAACTTTGACATAAAACTTATCGAATAAATCCGATGAATTTCATATCTTTCATAACTTTTATAAGCAATGGCCATGGACTCGCTTATACAAATAAAGCTTAAAGCCTTAGACTCCATAGAGTCTCATACGTACATAGAACCCACATTGGGTTATCATATTCATTTGCACATATATCTCCATACAATCCAACCGAACCTTCGTAAAGTCGAAAACCATGTATAAACATTCTCCGTACTATCTGCTCGAACCTCCGCAAAGCCATATAACACGTGGCACAGAGTGTTAAATATGACATTTTTCCATATTTGATCCGCCAAAAAAACCCTCCTTACTCCGCATATCATTCATAATCATGACAGACATAAAACAAACATTCAACTGACCATTTTATTGATAACATAACATATCATATCAAAGATAACATTTAGCGGACCATTGCAATGATAACTTCATCAATAAATATATTCCTAGTAAAAGTTTATCAAACAGTGAACAAGAGAGTATCATCAACAGAACATGAAGTCAACTACAACATGATAACACTGTACTAATATATATACATATAAAGCAGCCACAAAGAGTTTGAGTTTAGAAGCTCACCAACAAAAATACCTGAGTTGATACAGCTTACACCTTTTTAGCCTTCCCTTTATCATTTGGACCTATTCTTTCTTGGTTGGCAAAATATAACAATCATATAAAGATAAAAAATATATATATACATATATAAGAAACATTAATCCATATGCATGTAGAAGAGTTATAATGATATCTATGATTTAAACATAACAACTCAAAATAACTATGTTGAAATCCTCTGACTTTCCTTCTTATTCTTTTTAAATCGAAAGAAGCGTAAGAGTTAGAAAGATTACCAGATTGATATGTTCTCAAGTATTTATGCTAACACCATTGGTTCTTCCTTTCAGGAAATTCATTTATTAGCTTTCCTATCTTACTGAATGAACCAGAGAAGAAGAAGATAGAAGAACGAGTGAAAAATGAATATCAATATGAAGAATCCTTTCTATATGTAGTCTTTCCACCACCGCTTTCCTTAATCCCAAGTCAGTTAGTATTATTAATACCCTTAATCATAATGTTTCCCACTAACAAAAGCTCTTAGTTCTAATTTGACAGAACCAATCTAACTATTTACCCAACTAGCCTGTAAGGTTCACATAATTATACTAAAACTCGCTTAAACAAAAAATTTTCTAATTAAGTACTCAGAATTTCAATTATACCAAACCTTTAATATTTCCCAGTGTGGCAATATCTTGAGACATACTTCTCTTATTTCAGACCCGTGATGTTTCATGTCTTGAGACAAAGGGGTCCTTGTCTCGAGACAATAACTTTCATGTCTAGAGACCATGTCTCGAGACATAACTCCGCTGTTTTGGACCCTTACATTAGATGTTTGGTGTCTTAAGACCATGAGGTATGTGTCTCGAGACATGCTCAATATGTCTCAAGACCATTACCCAAAAATGTTTGGAATGATCATTTATGTTCATAGTGTCACAAGACATGACCATAGTGTCTCGATACCAACATAGCAAATTGTCCATAATGCAACATTTCAAGCATAGAAATTATGTCCAATGTCACCTAAGTTATATCGATACCATACCATGCCAATAAACACACATTTAACATGTGAAAACACATTCAAATTATTCACAAGCATGACATCTAGTGCATGATATTATCATATAGTTAGAAAGATAATAAGGTAAGCTAAAACATATATATAACTATCAAAATTAGATAGATAAATTCAACTTTAGGGCAATCAAATGTCCAACAAGTACCAAAGCATATCAAAATACCTAAAAATGACAGTTAGCCATGTAACTCAACCTAAGTACATGTACTTAACCATTTACAAGCAAAAGAACACAAATTTGGTCTAAGTTGAGCTGCTAAGTCTTGGATGCTTCATGAGTCCTTCTAACCATCAAAATGCATGTTTGTCACCTATGTACGAAAACAAACACATCCGCACGTTGAGTATAGAGAACTTAGTGATGCTAACATAATTTGAATAATAAAGCAAAACATAATAAATAATTAAACATGTTACTAATCCATAATAGTATATCATATAATCAAGATTATAATAGAACCAATATCTGATGACATTATTTCCTTAAGAATTCATGTAAGTATCATAACATGATTCATGTTTCGTATATAAGCATATCGATGCAACCTTAGGGCTTTGTATCTCAAGGGTTTTGCACTAAATCAATCATATATCAAATAACTTAACACCTTTCATAACATTGCTCATATTTCAACTTCATTCTCATTTGAGCCATAAAGTAAACTGGGGTCTGTCTCCTCATTTCCTTATAATAATTTCTATGTTGTACTATGTTCCATTGCTATATTATTCTATTTAGTCATTATATTCAAGACTAATAAAAACTACATTCCTTTATAATTATTCACTTTCAGAGTACAATTATCAACACCATGGATCGAACAATCGATTGAAATTTCCATACGTGTGGCCTTTATTAATTGATTCTGAACTCACAGGCAGATACGTGGATCATTATATCACTATACGCTCATAGACCCCTAGGGCTCTGAAGCTAATGTTACGTTTTCATGAACACCCAGTGTTTTGGAGAACTAACTAATACATTGATATACATTCACGGATACCCAGTGCTCTAGAGCTAGTAATACGTTTTCATAGTCACCCAATGTTCATGAGAACTTATTAATATACTCTCATGGGCACCTAGTGCTCAGGAGCTAATAACACATTCCCACAGACACCAATGCTCTAGGGAACTATCAATATGTTTTCACAGACACCCAATGCTCTAGAGAACTATCGAGTCATGTATAGATGGTATGTTCATGCTTTTCAATCATACTAATATAATTCAGTTTTTAGTTTTCACATTGTTATCCATATACCATTCCTCATAGTATCATAAATATACTCATACATATTCAATTACCTAATTGATACTTACCATTTAATTACACATTCAACAAGCATATGACATAATCAAGGTTGATATTAACACTATTGCATCTACAAGCTATAATACTTATCATTTTATGAAATAAAGACAATTTATGCTAACACAAATTGAATTCGTTTCTTGTTGCCTGCTCTATTCTTTTCTTTGTATCTCGACATTTTGACCTCGTTCTCAACCTCATTTAGTAATTTGAGTATAGAAGCAATATTAGTTTCTCATATTTAAATTATAAGGAATAAAAAATTAAACCTATCGTACATACTTTTCAATTAGGTCCCTTATAACCCTAATATTTGAAAGCTTCGTATCTTTCGATTTTCTCAATTAAGTTTCAATTAAACTTCTTAAACATACTACAGGGATCTCCAACTATCATTATTCATCAGTTTTATTCAAAGTTCTTAACTTCTCTATTTAACCTACCATGGATTCAACCATGAAAACTTAACCGAAACATTATCAATTCTTTAATTTCAAACTTGGGCTAAATTCATCAACTAGTTTTCATTAAAAATCTAACAAAAATTTTAAGGAAAATGGCTTAATAACCTTGTTGGTGAATTGTCAATTATTGTAACAGCCCGTGTTCCAGTGGTGTCAGAAATAGTGGTTTGGGGACCACAAATCTGACGAGTGAGTCCATAAATATTATTATTTAATATTTACAAGTCAAATATGGTAATATATATAATTTTGATCTAATAAATTTTAACTTATTGAACAAATAGTAAAAATAAGTGGTTTGTCCCTAAAGTCAAATGGTTTTAGAAAATGAGGTATCGAGACCTTGTTTCTATGAACCAAGCCCGTAAATATAGGTTTATTAAAATTTGGTTAGGTAATTTTGATGTTTATATAGTTAATTAAGTAAAACAGACTAAATTGTAAAAAAGTACAAAAGTCAATGAATATTAGTTTAATTGAGTCAAAGGGATGGAAAATCATTATGGTAGGGATTTTTATGGCAATTAAGCCATTTCTAATTTAGTGGGCGGTGTGTATATGTATTTTTTAAATTAAAAATATGTTAGTTAATGGCATTTATGTAAATTAGTTAAAATAAAAAACACAGCAAAAACAAAAGAAAAACTATCAGCTTTATTCTTTTTCATTAGGAGAAACCGAATACACCATGGAAGCACTTCCAAGATTTCGATCATCATAGTTACTCTTACATGATCAAGAACCAGTAGAAAATCGTGGAAAAGAGAAAAATTACTGACTAGTCCCTGTTTTTGTTATTTATGCAATTTGGTCCTGGTAAGTTCATATGGTAAGTTCAAGTCTGTTATAAACAGTTAAAATTCCCCCATTGGATGTAGGAACGTGTGACTATGGACTTCGTTAGTGGGTTGCCTTTGACACCCTCTAAGAAACACTCTGTTTGAGTCATCGTGGATCGATTGACCAAGTCTGCGCAGTTTCTCCCTATCAAGACAAACTATTCACTTCAGAATCTGGCTAAGTTGTATGTCTCTGAGATTGTAAGATTGCACAGACTTCCAGTTTCGATCATCTTCGAAAAATACCTACGCTTTACCTCTCGGTTCTGGAAGAAGCTTCACGAGGCCGTAGGCACCCGATTGGATTTCAGTACTGCGTATCATCCTTAAACCGATAAACAGTCTGAGTGAGTCATTCAAATTTTGGAAGATATGCTGTGGAGTTGTGTAATCAACTTCCGAGGTAGTTGGAAAGACTATCTGCCACTAGCTGAGTTCGCATATAATAACAATTTTCAGTCTAGCATTCAGATGGCACCTTACGAAGCTTTGTATGGTTGTAAGTTCTGTACCCTTCTGTGTTGGACTGAGTTAGGTGAACATTGGGTTTTGGGTCCCAAGCTAGTTTTCGAGACTGAGAATACTGTTAGATTGATTTGAGACTGTCTTAAGGTAGCTTTCGATCGACAAAAATTGTATGCAGACTTAAAAAGGCATGATATTGAGTACTCTGTGTGTGACTAGGTATTTCTAAAAGCTTTTCTGTGGAAAAAGGTTCTCCGATTTGAGCGTAAAGGTAAATTAAGTTTGAGGTTGATTGGACCTTACCGTATTCTAAAATGCATCAGAAATGCCACCTATCATCTAGAGTTATCTCTTGAGTTGGATCGAATTTATGATGTGTTCCATGTCTCTATGTTGAGACGGTATTGGTCTGACCCGTATCATATTGTTCCTATCGAGGATATTAAGGTACGACCGGATCTAACTTTTGAGGAAGAGCCTATTTAGATTCTAGATCGTGATGTCAAGGTATTGAGGAGGAAAACCGTTCCTCTAGTTAAGGTTTTGTGGCGGAATCATGGCACTGAGGAAGCCATTTAGGAACCCAAGGATTCGATTCGTCAGCAATATCCTCATCTGTTTGAATCAGGTAAATTTTGAGGACAAAATTTCTTTTAGTGGGAGAAAGTTGTAACGTCCCAAAAACTTGAGTATTGTTAGCTAAATCCTGTTATAATTAAGTTCTGTATTTTTGACTAAGTGCTCTATCTGTGTGCCAGAGGTCAGTGGTTCAAATCCCACTTTTGGAAATTTTATTATAATTTTTGATTGGACCCTTATTCCTGAACCTCTGACTTAAGTATAATTTCGTGTGATTTTGTGTTAAGAATGAGCCTGCTGGTTTGATGATTAAGCTTTTGAATTCTCTCTGGTCATGTGTTCAAGTCTCTGCGAAAGTAATACAAAAACATTTTTACACTCTTTCGTGAAGCCAGTTTATTTTTCTTTTGTTAATTGATTTAATTTTTTCAAAAATCCCTTATTCTTTAACATTTTAACTTTCTTTTTCTTTTTCGTTACTTTCCTATCTTCTTCTTCTCTAAACATTCTTCCTTTTTTCTTTTCTTCTTTCTTTCTGTGATAAATTGTCGTTGGATTGTTACAAAATTGGGTTGGTTCTCGTTAGATTGAAAGGTATTGGAGTTGTAACACCCCTAACTCGTATTCATTGCTGGAATAGGGTTATGGAGCATTACCAAACTTATTACTTAAACAAACATACATTTCTCATACATTGATCATATCCAATTATAAATCATACACAATCAATCACATTGTCCCTAATACGAGCCTACGAGGCCCAAATCATTTATTAGGAGTGGTTCGGGACTAAACCGATAACTCAGGAAATTTTTGGAAAACTTAGAAAATTTTCCAAAGTACAGAGGACACACGTCGACACACGGCCAAAGACACGCCCGTGTCACAGGTCGTGTGGAAATTCGAAATGGAATCACATGGACGTGTCCTAGCCCGTGTCTGACCGTGTAACTCTCTGACTTGGGTCACACGGCCGAAACTCTAACACCCCTTACCCGTGTTCGAAGCTGGAATTGGGCTTGAGGCATTACCAAACTTATCTCACTTAAACATAGCACGATAGGCTATAAAACTTCATATAAACCCATTCTCTTACTCAATCTCGGCCTAAGAGGCCCTAAACATACCTCCGATGGGTTTAGGAACTTATCCGAGAGCTTTAGCGAACTTGGAAAACTTTTCATCAAAACAGGGGCCACACGCCCGTGTTGGTCTAGGGACACGCCCGTGTGCCCCTAAGACATGCCCGAGTCTTCCACCCGTGGTCGACACTGACCAATTTCACACGGCCGGACACACGCCTGTGTCCCTAGCCCGTGTCCCTCACACAGCCTTGACACGCCCGTGTCTTAGCCCGTGTGCCAACACCTTGGCATTCTGACTATGATGTCATCATCTCACTAAGGTCACATGGCCAAGGCAAACGCTCGTGTCCTTAGCCCATGTGTCGAATTAAATTCCTCATTTAATGTGCAGACGCCCATGTCCTAGGTCGTGCCTCTAACATGGCAGAGACACACAGCCGTGTCTCTGCCCGTGTGTTTACTACAAGGCATACTGACTCGAGTTCAAGCATGCAAGGGGACACACGGTCGATCCACACGCCCATAGGGCTGACCGTGTGTCACACACGGCCTAGACACATGTGCGTGTGTCTACCCGTGTGGACAGTTAGATGGCTATCTACCAAGCCCTTTTTGCCACCCTACATTGCACACATACATCCTTCAATTTAAATCAACACAACTCAACCCAAAGGCACATCCAAGAACTCATTTCATCATCCAAACACAAGGGCATATACTACAAGGATTTCATCTTCAATTAAGCATAAGAATTTACCAAGTATCAGCCTAACTTAAGACCATTACAAAATGATTTTAATACCATACACAACCAACACTTTGGCCAACAATTACGACCTAACAAAATACTCGAGTCCTATACATGCCATACTCAAAATAAGTCTAAATTGTTATACCAAAGTGATGTCGATAGTGTGATTTTCGAACTCCGATGTCTGCAACCTCTCGAGTTACCTTGGCAATACTACAAGGAAAAAGGGCAATGAAAGTGGGTAAACATAAAGCTTAGTAAGTTTGCATGGAAATAAATAGCAACAATAAGCCCATAAAATAATCCATCCATGGCATTAACTAACCATACACAAGTCATAGGATTCTTGCCATACTTACTCACAATTGCCCTTATTTAGCACATACCATGTCAATATGGTAATCGTTTCTTCGTGACTCATTCACGAGTACCTGTATTCACTCATTCACATGGCTTTAGTACTAATCTCATTTCTATTTCCAAATCATCTACTTATCCCGCTAATCATTGGGGATACTTTAAGACGCATAATTTCGTCCTTAACTTAAATACGAGGCCAATGCCACATCCCATAGGTGGTCTTACATGGAGTCACATCTGAATGCCGATGCCATATCCCGGATATGGTCTTATACGAGATTTCACATTTAATATCAGTGTCACATCTCGGATATGGTCTTACACGATTCTCACATTCAATACCGAAGCCATATTCCAAATACGGTCCCATTTCCACTCAGGAACCAATATGGGCTGAAGTAAACCCGAAGGTACTTGATGTTCAGCCTTCACTTGCTGATAAATCAGGCATCTCAATACAAACTCGGAAATGTCTTTCTTTATACCTGGCCACCAATACCACTTCCTCAAGTCATTGTACATCTTCGTGCTCCCAGGGTGCACAGTTAAACATCCGCTATGCACTTCATGCAAGATCTTACGAATAAGCTCATCGTCTCTGGGTATACAGACCCTATCTCGAAACGTCAAACACCCATCAGGACTTACTCTAAAGTCTGACTCATCATTTGACTCACATAAAACTCTTCTGGCTTGCAAGCTATTATCATCTTTCTGAGCTTCACCAATCTCTTGGAGGAATAATGGTCTAGCCCTCAACTCGGCTAAAATGGAACCATCATCCCACAAAGCCATCTGAGTACTCATGCCTCTTAGTGCGAACAATGATTTTCTGCTTAAAGCATCGGCGACTACGTTCGCCTTTCCCGGATGGTATTTGATCACTAACTCATAATCCTTAATCAGTTCCAACCACCTTCTTTGCCTCAAATTCAATTCTTTTTGTAACAGTCCAGTTTATACTCTAGTCGGAATAGTGGTTCCAGAACCACAAATCTGAATTATAAAATATTTTAATATTATTTTTTGTGCCTTTAATATGTGACTAAGCGTGTGTGAAAGCCTCGTATGAAAATTTGATCATTTGTGTGTTTAATTTGAGAAAAGGCTTAAATTACATTAAATACAAATTTGTATGCTATTTGTTAAAGCACCTATGTGTTGTGGCCTTATGAGGCAATTAAACCACTTTTAAGATAGTGGATGGACAAAGGACGGTTATGCCCTTAATGTATATTTGTTTCAAATGTTTATTAAAAGGTTAAATAGGTAATTTGATAAAACAAAGGATATTAAATAAAATCAATTGAAAAATCCATGTTCATCTTTGTTTTATGACCGATTATTAGAGAAAGAAGAAAGGGTTTAGTTCTTTTGACATTCGGCACTTGCAAGCTTTGATTAAGGTATGTTTTGACTTTGGTTTTTGATGATTTTTATGTTTTTGAGATTGTTGCTTAGTCTACTATCAAGCCCATGTTGTAATTTGAAGAATTGATGATGTTTATGAGATGTGCCATTGATGAAATGGTGAGCTTTGTGATGAATATTGGTGTTAAATGAAAGATATGTTTTTAATGAACATGTTTTGTTCTTGAATTTTTGGTGAATTTAGCTAATTAGGGCTAAATTGTGAAAATATTATTTTGGAGGACTAAATTGTGAATTTGATGAAAAATATGGACTTGTATGGTCCCTAGAGAGATTCCGCTATGCATGTGTGTGAACAAATTGTGTATAATTGATGTTTTGAGAAAAATGGACTAAATTGATAAAATGTGCAAATGTGAGGGCTAAGTTGTAAATAGCCCTAAATATGTGTAATTGGATTGAATTGGATGAATTAGTGAATAAAAGGGTTAAATTTGAATATGTATAGATCAAGAATCGAAGAAAATGAACTTAGATCGTGGGAAAGCAAAAGTAGTCGAATAACCGAATCCGATCGAATATCCGAATCTGAGGTAAGTCGATATACAAATAAATGTATTTGTATTGAATTATTTGAGTATATATGATATTTGAATTACTATGATTATCCATTGTGATGGAATGTATGTGAAATTCGAGTTGGTTAGTAAGTCGACAAGCTGTTAAAGTTCGAAAAGTCCCGTGTGAACCTAGGAATAGATAGGAATTACGTATGTCATGACATAGGTGTCCGATATGTGATATCATGTAAGACCACGTTTGGGACGTTGGCATTGATTCGAGATTTCGTGTAAGACCACGTCTGGGATGTTGGCATCAATATGAGATTTACGTGTAAGACCATGTCTGGGACATTGGCATCGTATTGATTCGTGTAAGACCCTGTCTGGGACAGTGGCATCGATATTTGATTACATGTAAGACCACGTCTGGGACGTTGGCATTGTACGACTATTTCGATCACTCTGAGTATCCTATTAGATTTCGAACGGTTCAACATGCAAATCCGAGAAATGAACGACTATGTGAGTGGTATATCTGTTTCAGGTACGTTTGCAAAGTACACTATGTGTGTATGAAAGGTAAGTGTCTATACTAACTTACTAAGATGAATATGTATATTGAAATGATGAGATAATATGTGAAGATATGCTTTAATGAGCTATGTGAATAAGTGATATTTGAGTTGAAGAATGTGGTAAGATATGGCTAAGCATATGAGCCAAGGAATATGTGATGAATTTGCTATGAGAACTATAAATTCCATTGTATTAATTTGATTATGTGTATTTTTGCTAAGTTTATTTGTATATGGCGTACTAAGCTTTTGAAAGCTTACTCTGTGTGTGTGTTTACTCTGTTACAGATCGTCAAAGCTACTGAAGGCTCGGGGACCGTCGAGGATCGTCATCACACTACTCAAACTAGTTTTGGTATTTTGAAAATGTGAATATAGATAAATATGGCATGTATAGGCTAGTCATTTGGTATAAGTTTGAGATGTAAATAGCCATGTGATTTGGCTAGATAAATGTTGGTAATATGCATGAGTGAATATGGTATAAGATGCATGTTTTGGTATGGCTTAAAGGCAATAAAATTGGCCTTATGAAAGGTAAGCTTATTGATGAATTGATGCCATAATTATTTAGTGAAGTTGTGGATGAGTTATGCTCGGACTTACATGTGAATTGATTGTGCAAATTGGCATGTTTAGAAATGAGATTAAATGGGATAATATGATGACCATTTGGTGTATGTTTGGTTGCCATTGTATTAAAAATATGCTTGTTTATGCTTGTAAGGATGTCCCAAGTGTGAGTGGCATTTTTGGCCTTACAAATGGCCTATTTTGCATACATGGCCAAGAGACACGGGCGTGTGTCTCTTCCGTGTGGCTCAAAGGCCACTTCGAAGTGTGCCTGAGTAGGTTACGTGGCTGTGGCACACGGGCGTGCTTGGTGGCCGTGTGAATAAGTCAGTAGCTAGACTAATGGTACACGGCCATGGCACACGGGCGTGCCTAGTAGCCGTGTGGACAAGTTAGTAAGTATGCTCTGTTTTGGCACGGCCTACACACATGGGTGTGTCTGGTGGTCGTGTGAGGTACACGACCTGACTGCATGGGCGTGTGACCTTTACAGTATTGAAAAATGTTAAAAAATTTGGAAAATTTTTCTAAGTGTTCGGTTTAGTCCCGACCCTATTCTAAAGCATGATTAAGGTCTCGTTGACCTATAAAAGGGACACTTTGATTGCGGTTGAAGAATTGTATTATGAAATGTCTATAAAGGTTTTCGATCTGTCCGGTAACGCCTTTAACCCTAATCCGGTGACGGATACGGGTTAGGGGTGTTACACTTTTTGAGTCAACAAATATTTTAAGCTTTTATGGTCGGTGAAAATCTGACATCTTTCACCATATAAATTATGTCTCCAAATCTTCAACGCAAACACAATTACGGCCAACTCTAAATCATGAGTCGGGTAATTCTTCTCGTGTGGCTTTAATTGCCTAGAGGCGTATGCAATCACCTTACCCTCTTGCATAAGTACTCAACCCAATCCATTCAGGGATGCATCACTGAAAACCACAAATTCTCTTTCCGGTTCAGGTTGCACCATAACCGAAGCTTCGGTCAACAGAGTCTTCAGTTTCTCAAAACTTTTTTGACACTTCTCTGTCCAATTGAACTTCACATCTTTTTGCAAAAGTCTCGTCATCGGGATAGCTATCATGGAAAACCCCTTGACAAAACGCCTATAATAGCCGGCTAGGCCTAGAAAACTCCTTACTTCAGTTACGCTCCTTGGCGGTTTCCATTCAACAATTGCTGAAATCTTACTCGGGTCGACCCTAACTCCATCTCCCGAGACAATGTGCCCCAAAAATCCCACTTTCTTGAGCCAAAATTCACTCTTACTGAATTTGGCATACAATTGTCTTTCTCTCAAAACTTGCAGAACCATACTCAAATTCTCGGCATGTTCGTTCTCATCTCGAGAGTAGATCAGTATGTTGTCGATGAAGACTACGAAAAATTTATCTAAGTATGGCCGAAAAATGCGATTCATCAAATCCATGAAGATCGCAGGGGCATTCGTTAGGCCAAAAGGCAGGACCAAAAATTCATAGTGGCCATACCTAGTCCTAAATGCGGTCTTCGAATCATTCGAGTCCTTGACTCTCCATTGGTAGTACCCGGACCTCAAATCTATCTTGGAAAATACCGTGGCTCCCTTAAACTGATCAAATAAATCATCGATTCTCGGCAACAGGTACTTGTTCTTCACAGTTACATTGTTAAGCTACTGATAATCTATGAATAGTCTCATAGAACCGTCTTTCTTCTTCACGAATAAAACGGGAGCACCCCACGGAGAAAAACTCAGTCTTGCAAATCCCTTATCCGTTAGTTCTTGCAACTGTGCTTTTAGCTCTTTTAGCTCGGTTGGAGCCATTCTATATGGAGCAATTGAAATAGGGCAGTACCCTGAGCTAACTCAATCCCAAATTCAATTTCTCTAACCGGAGGTAGCCATGGCAACTCTTCCGGGAAAACATCTGGGTACTCGCATACTATGGGTACTGACTCAATTCTGAAATCAGTCTCTTTAGTGTTCAACAAAAAGGCAAGATAAGCCTCGTACCCTTTCCTCAAATACTTCTGAGTCGACAAAGTTGATATCACTACTGGTGATCTATCTGGCTTATCTGATTCAACACGAATAAAATCCCCATTTTCACTTTTCAACTTTATAAGCTTCTTCCCACAATTCACAATTACCCTATGAGTAACTAACCAATCCATCCCAAGGATGACATCAAACTCATCAAATGGCAATAGCATAAGATCAACCGGGAAACAATGACCCTTAATCATCAAAGGGCATCCTTTGCATACTTTATCTACTAACACATACTTGCCCAGGGGATTAGCCACTCTTATTACAAATTCGGTAGACTCTATAGGCATGTTCATGCTAGAGACTAATTGCATGCATATGTATGAGTGGGTAGATCCCGGATCAATTAAAGCTATAACATGAGTATCATAAAGAGAAAATGTACCCGTGATTACGTCGGGGGAAGACGCCTCTTCACGAGCATGAATGGCATAAGTTCTCACCGGTGCTCTACCCTGACTCTTGCAGCTTGCTCTCTAGATGGATTCTTGCTACCCATCTCATTTCCCAGGTTTCTCTGTGGTCTTCCTCTAGCAGTACTTCCCGGTCTTGCATTCTGAGGTTTCTCTTTCTTGTCCACCTCAGGGCAATCTTTGATGAAGTAGTCTAAGGACCAACATCTGAAACATGCTTTCTCATTTGCTCGACACTCACCAGAATGGCCCCTGCCACATTGAGGGCATTCTGGTCTACTCGGTCGAACGTTGCCCATACTAGCAACTGATGTGGTCTGCCCTTTAGACCCCGAAAATGGTTTGCCCTTGCTTCGATTTGAAAATCTGGCTGAGGTGACTGATCGTGTAGCAAAATCCCTCGATTTCTTAGATGGGGTTTGGTAGGACTTATTCAACTGCCTTTTTCTCGAGTCACGGGACTCATTCTCAGCTCTTCTCTTCTCTTTAGCCAACTCTTCGGCTTTACAGGCTCTATCTACCAACACTACAAACTCTTTTAGTTTGAGGACTCCCACGTATAAACGAATATCTTCATTTAATCTGCCCTCGAATCTCTTGCACATGATGGCCTCAGTAGACACGCACTCCTGGGCATACTTGTTAAGCCTTACGAACTCTTGTTCGTAGTCGGCCACTGACATACGGCCTTGCTTCAGTTCCCAGAACTCCTTCCTTTTATGGTCGATGAATCTCTGGCTGATGTACTTCTTCCGGTACTCCTCTTGGAAGAATTCCCAACTAACTCTCTCCCTTGGTACTACTGACACAAGGGTGTTCCACCACTGATAGGCTGAATCTCTCAAGAGAGATACCGCACACTTTAAGCACTCCTCAGGCATGCAGGATAATTCATCGAATACCCTGATGGTATTCTCGAGCCAGAATTCTGCTCTCTCTGAATCATCATCCTTACTAGCCCAGAATTCTTTAGCTCCTTCTTTCCAGATCTTATCGACCGGAGGTCTTTCCCTTCTCACTACCTCAACCACTTGAGGAGCTACTGGAGCGGGTTGAGGGATTGGTGGAGGTGGAGGTGGAGGGGGTTGAGCATTAGGATTTGCTCGGGTATACTCAGTATACCAGTTGCTCATCATATGGAGAAAGGCTTCTTGGGCCTCTTCTCCCTAACCCAAGGTCTCTGGTCGACTATTTGCTGGCGCGGTCCCTTGAGCGGGAGCCGACGTATTACTCACAGCATCATCAGCTATAGTTCGGCCTGGATCAGAATCCATTTACTACATAAAACACGAGTTTTTAAACGTCAGAAGCCATCACACTATCATTACTCAAACACTCTTACATAAAGCATGTATAGCTAGACTCGTACTTACACTATGTTAGTCCTAGAATCAATTAAACCGTAGCTCTGATACCAATAAATGTAACACCCCTTACCCGTGTTCAAAGCCGGAACCGGGCTTGAGGCATTACCAAACTTATCTCACTTAAACATAACACAATAGGCTATAAAACTTCATACAAACCCATTCTCTTACTCAATCTCGGCCTAAGAGGCCCTAAACATACCTCCGAGGGGTTTCGAAACTTATCCGAGAGCCTCAGTGAACTTGGAAAACTTTTCATCATAACAGGGGCCACACGCCCGTGTTGGTCTAAGGACACGCCCGTGTGCCCCTAAGACATGCCTGTGTCTTCCACCCGTGGTCGACACTGACCAATTTCACATGGCCGGACACACGCCCGTGTCCCTAGCCCGTGTCCCTCACACGGCCTTGACACGCCCGTGTCTTACCTCGTGTGCCAAAACCTTGGCTCTGCCCGTGTGTTTACTACAAGGCATACTGACTCGAGTTCAAGCATGCAAGGGGACACACGGTCGATCCACACGCCCATAGGGCTGACCGTGTGTCACACACGGCCTAGACACATGTGCGTGTGTCTACCCGTGGACGAGTTAGATGGCTATCTACCAAGCCCTTTTTGCCACCCTACATTGCACACATACATCCTTCAATTTAAATCAACACAACTCAACCCAAAGGCACATCCAAGAACTCATTTCATCATCCAAACACAAGGGCATATACTACAAGGATTTCATCTTCAATTAAGCATAAGAATTTACCAAGTATCAGCCTAACTTAAGACCATTACAAAATGATTTTAATACCATACACAGCCAACACTTTGGCCAACAATTACAACCTAACAAAATACTCGAGTCCTATACATGCCATACTCAAAATAAGTCTAAATTGTTATACCAAAGTGATGTCGATAGTGTGATTTTTGAACTCCGACGTCTGCAACCTCTCGAGTTACCTTGGCAATACTACAAGGAAAAAGGGCAATGAAAGGGGGTAAGCATGAACCTTAGTAAGTTTGCATGGAAATAAATAGCAACAATAAGCCCATAAAATAATCCATCCATGGCATTAACTAACCATACACAAGTCATAGGATTCTTGCCATACTCACTCATAATTGCCCTTATTTAGCACATACCATGTCAATATGGTAATATTTTCTTCGTGACTCATTCACGAGTACCTGTATTCACTCATTCACATGGCTTTAGTACTAATCTCATTTCTATTTCCAAATCATCTACTTATCTCGCTAATCATTAGGGATACTTTAAGACGTATAATTTCGTCCTTAACTTAAATACGAGGCCAATGCCACATCCCATAGGTGGTCTTACATGGAGTCACCTCTGAATACCGATGTCATATCTCAGATATAGTCTTATACGGGATTTCACATTTAATATCGATGCCTGATCGTTGTGTTTATGCGATGTCAAAGTCTTAAAATTTATAATGAGAATGATTAAACCTGGAAACTAACTATGACAACGATTTGAGGCAAGCGCACCTATTGAACAGTAGTATAGTTAAGGCAAAACCGGAATGTCGAACCCAAAGGAACTAAAAGTACTAATACTAACTTTCTTTTTATTATCTAGCCTAAAATAAAGGGAATTTATTGTTTAATCTAAATTAACTAATTATTAAACTAAAGACTCTAAGACAAAGAAGAATGAATTTGGGGAAAATACTTGTGGGAAAAACCAATTGATAAAGACAATACCCAAGAAAGAATCCACCTAGACTTCACTTGTTATCTAACTCTGAACCAGACGATTTATTCATTTGACTTGATCCGTAAGATTCCCTAATGTATATTAAACCCTCTCTCAAAGCGAATAACGTCTAACCCTAGGTTGATTAATTGAAATCTCTTTCTTATTAAAACCCCTAGAATTGCATTAACTCGACCTATGGAATCCCATATTAGGTTACACCCTAATCTGGCAAAATCTCGTCACCCTATCTCTAGGCGCGCGATCAACTCCGCTTAACTATGCTAGATCTACTCTTAGGCAGGGACTTTTGCTCCTCCACCTAAGCACATCAAACTTGAATCAATATCCGCGAAATATCAACACAAGAATTAAGAACACATAATTAAGAACAAGTCAAATATTTATCATATAGTTCAGCAAACGATAACAAGATTCATCTAAGTTTCATCCCCCTCAGGTTTCTGAGGGTTTAGTTCATAACGATAAAAAAAAAACATCTCAGAAAAAAAAAGATAAAACAAAACATAATAAATCCCTAAAACCCCCTGAAGGAATTGAAGAGGAGATCCTCCGTCTTGAGTATAATTCCGGCTTCTTGAGATGAATCAACTGGCTATCTTCGAGTGAATCCCCACAAATCTGCCTTCTCTGGCTTAGCAAGACGCCCCCTGACAAAAGCCTTGGGCTCCACCTTTTAGGTCATACTTAGGGTGTTTATATAGGCTTTGGAATGTGTTTCTTCGCCTCTAAGTATCCTAATCCGAGTGAAATTTCTCTTTCTCACGGCAGGGGCACGGCCATGGCACACGCTCGTGTAAATCATGGGCAGGCCGTGTGGAGTCCGTTGATGAGGCATGGCAGTGTGGTCTTGGGCCCAGGCCGTGTTGATTTCGTGATCTGGCCTATTTGGCCCGTTTTAAGCCCGTTTCTTGTTCTTTTCATCCTCTAGTGCTTCTCTGAGTATAAAACATGAAAACAAAGGATTAAGAGCACCAAATGACATAAAATAAGGTATAATTCATCCAAAAGCATGCTAAATGTGGGCTTAAAATATGTTACTTTTACGATTTATCAAATACCCCCACACTTAAGCTTTTGCTTGTCCTCAAGCAAAATTCTCAACTCATAATTAAAACGAACTTCTCCGATTCATAATATTTATCAATAATGTTTCATCATAATTCAAAGATAATTCATACATGGATAATTCAACTCAAAGAGTCCTAAAGATTCAAACAGTCTAAGTCATACATTTGTAGCACAAAACATAGGTGTTTCCCTTCATCTAAATAACTACCTCTGATTCAAAACTGACAAGAATTGACATCCTCACTAAAGATTCACTCAAATCACTCGAAGTATTTAAGGTTCAGAATTAAGCACTCAAACATTAAACATGAAGAGTTAATCCCATAGGCTTGCATGAAAATCAAATCTCCGCCACTATAATATGAAATGATGCACAAATCAAAAGGTCTTTACAAGGTTGTAACGGGGCTTGGGTTAAGGTGTGGATAAAGGCCGAATTAGAGGGTTAGAATCGAGATTGACTTGACAAATTACCTAACCAGAAACAACAAACTGAATATAAGTAATTACATCAATTGAAAACTAATAATACGAGCTTCTTCTTCAATATTTGGAATTTAGACGTATAAGCTCCTTTAATTACAAAACTAACAATGAATATACTTCGATTTTTTTAAAGAACAATTCACAAATATATAATAAATGATGAATTTACTATCGAAATAAATAGGCAATCGATCAAATCAAATCTCGATATAAGGGTAGTCAAAAGGAATGGTGATAACAAAAACGAAGGGTTTTGGGTTAATATTAGCGGTTGAGTCAATAAAAAGGGTTGTTAGGATTAAACGGGGTTCACTAGGGGTTAATTGTGAAGGTAGGCTTTTAGTGGAGTAAGTGCGTTAAATCCTAGGTGCCTTCATCAACTCTGTATATCAAATCAAAAGTGTGGTCTCGACAAGTATAATCGATGCAAGTTCTAGAATAACAAATCAATGTTGACACACTCATAATCAATAAAATGAGCAAGAAAAAGAATATATGCTCTATAAGGCTCAAAATCTCACAAAAATTATGGGTTTTTGATGTCAGCCTCGTAAATTTCAAACTTCAAAGTAATATTTAAATTCAGGCAGACAACCTAGAAAAAAATTTTAATTCTGAAAAATAGAGTTATCATGCTTGACTCTCTAGTATCTTAGAATTTAATTATCAATGCACAATTATCAATGACTTAATCCAAGAAACATCAACAAAAATCATAAATCAAAGGAATTTCATTCTAAATATAATATGAGAAACTTACTTTAGGACAAGGCATAATTCATGGATTTTCAAATAATACTATAGTTAACCCCCCCACACTTAAGATGTACATTACCCTCAATGTACAAAGATAGATAATAACACAATAATAATAAAATCATAAGATATGGGGAGAAGTGAAACCTCCTGAATTATGGATAAAATCCTTGGAGGATGTGGAAAATACGTTGGAATTTCAGCCCGAGCTGGAGTTGGCAGTGGTCATGGTGTGGTGGTTTCCCACTATTGATGCGCTAGATGAAGAAATTGGGTAACTTGTGGAGAATAAGCCAGGATATAATAAAAATAATTAAACTATACTAATTAAATAATTAAAGAAAAGCAAGCTAAAGTGACGGAAAATAAAAAGTGAAATAAAATTAAAAGAAAAGATTAATGGACCGTAGAGTCCTTATTGTTGGATGGTTTGTGAGGTGGGCGTGATTTCTAAGGCTGCAGTGAAGTGGTGGCCGTGCTCGAGGTGTGATTCCCTAGCAGCCTGTAGAACCTAAAACCAAGAAACTACAATAAAATAAACTAAATTAAGCAGAAGAGAAGTAAAGATAAGGAAAATAAAGAAGAATAGTAAAGAAGAAGAAGAATTAAATGGTCTCAAAGACCCCTGGCTTGTCGAGTAAATGAAGCGGCCGGCATGAACTTATGTAGATCGGTCTCCCACAGGGAGACTGTGCTTGGATCCTTTCGCCTCTTCGACATAAATGTGGTAGATCAGGGGCTTTGTTAGAAGAAGAATGGGAAAAATGAAAGGGGTAGGGAGTTGAAAGTGAGTAGGAGAGAAGAAAAAGGAGGGGGTTTAAATAGATTTTTAGGCCTGGCACGACCCCACGCCCGTGTACCATGGGCGTATTGAATCACACGGCCGCCTCGCACGGCCGTGTTGTGCTTCGTTCGTTTCTCCCACGCCCATGTTCAGGTCGCCACTGTAGGGCCCAAAATTTGCCCGGCCCATTAACCAAATAAAATAAAGTCCAGAGTCCATTAAATTACAGCAGGCCTAAAACCATTAAAACCCAAACACAAATAAAACCCAATCAAAACCCAACAGAGCCCAAATTTGCAAAACCCGAATGGCCCGTCAGAGTAAACCAAAAAATACAACAAACAGAATAAATTAAACAGTCCAGAGTCCATTAAATTACAGCAGGCCTAAAACCATTAAAACCGAAACCACTACCCAAATTTTAGCCCAATAACAATCAAGCCCAAAAACTAAAAACATTTGAAAAACCTAGGAGCTTCGGAATTTTCTTGGCGCCATGACGATTGGGCTACCTTGTGTCGCCTCAGCTTCCCTCACGCGTGCCTCCACGCGGGCGACCGTTCATATCCCCGCATGCCCCACGCGCGCCTCCATACAGCCTCCGTACACCGCTCGTACAGCTTCCGCACAGCCACGCACTTTGTACCTGCAAATCAGACCACGCCAGCAGCAGAGAGAAACAAGAAAACAAAAAAAAGAAACAGTTGTATTCTTATTTTATTTTCATTTTCATTTTATTTTGATTTCGGCCTTTAAAAGGATCGAAATCAACCACTGTAAAGGGGGTCCAATTTTCTTTTCGAATTACATATGCAACACAAACACAGAGAAATATAAATCAGAAACCGAATTTCAAAGGTTCTTTTTTCCTTCAAATTTCGAATTGATTTTTCCGCTGGTTATTCGATTTCTTCCTTTTCTTAGTCTATTGCATGCGAATAAATAAAAAAAAGATCTTACCTTGGTAAAGGAAACCTTCGGATGTCTCCCTTCGTTGCAATCGAAGTGGAGAGGTCCTTCGAGGTTAGAAATATGAAAACTCGGCTGCGTTAGAAGGGTGGTGTTCGAAAAGGGCCTGAAACGACTACTAATCGCCGATTATCATGGCATTTTAGCGGTCGGACGAAAACTCTCTTGCGACGAAGAGGTGAGGTTGCGGCTAAGGAAGAGAGAGTGAGATTGCGGCTAAAAAAAACATAGAAAGGAAAGGGATTAGGGTTTAATTTAGGAAATAAGAAACTCTTATTAGTTTAAGGTATTAGGTAAAGAAATAATGCAAAACGGTGCCGTTTAGGAAGGTGTAGATCCGCGCGTCGACTCGCTTTGTGACCCGGATCCGCGCCTTTCTGTTTTAAAAAAGGTTATTTTTGCATTTAGTCCCTCCGCTCTCTGATTCTGTCGCAATTAACTGGAATATTTACTGATTTGGTCCTTATTAATTTACGCGCATTGTATTTTAACCCTTTTAGATTTCATTTTTGATTTATTGCTTTCTAGCCCCCTAATTTCGTTCTGATTTTCAATATAATACTTAAATTATTCCATTAATTATCGATTTATTGATCTCTTTAATTATTCTTTTAATTAATATTTAATATAAAATATTTTAAATTGTTTTAGCTATTATTTAATTTATTTACATGATATTTTCATTAATCCTATACAATTACTTTTTATATATACATATTATTTACATTAAATTATTTTTATGTATATATCTTATATTATTTTATATATATATATATCTGTTGTGTGTATAATTTACTTCTTCAAAATCATATTTACTTATTCTATACATGTTTATATATTTTTATTTTTATTTGTATATTATTTTATATTAAGTCTCTTTTATTTATTTACATGTATTACCTAAATTGACATGTGTTGTTTGCTTATTATTTTTGAATATGCTATGTTTAAGTTTAATTCGTTTTCACTTAGCTATATTTTTAGCTTTCGTTATTTCTTAATTGATAATGTTGGTATTTCCAAAATAAGAGTTGTGAGATTATTGATTTTGTATATATTGAATTGTATGTTCATATCATTATTCTTGACATCCATTTGTACAAAGGTTGTATTCACATGTTATTATTCCATAGTCGATATTATATTTTTGTTTCTCATTACCTAGTAATTCAATAAAAGCATTTTAAATTGATTTTAAAATCATTTATTTAAAAGTTTTTTAAAAAAGGTGTAATATTCGATGTTTGGAAATTCGAAGAAATCATGCCCAATCGTGCTGGGTGTGGTTTTTTGTTTGACCAAATAAACGAATATCCTTTCAAATCTTGTCGATATTTTCAAAGCAAGGTCATATTTGTGCGTTTGGAAATTCGAAGAAATCGTGCCCAATCGTGCCGGGTGTGGTTTTTTGTTTGTCCAAATACCCTTTTTAAAATTTCAATACATGTGCTTGGAGAGTTTTGGGGATGATCTTGAATTCGAGGACTTAGATTGTCGTGTCCAATCGTGCTGGATGTGATACTTTATTCCTTCGGAACAAGGGAATCTCAATATTCAATCAAGTTATTTAAAATTATAGAAAAAAAGAACAGAATTTCAAAATCATTTCAAACTTTTCAACATTAGGACATCAATTAATCAATTTGGTACCAATTTTGGGCGTTGCGAGGGTGCTAATCCTTCCTCGCACGTAACCGACTCCCGAACCCGTTTTCTTCTTGAAATTCGTAGACCAAAATTTATTTTATAGGTGACCCGATCACACCTAAACAAAAAAAGGATTGGTGGCGACTCTATATTTTTCAAAGTCGATTCTTGTTTTTCAAATCCCGAGAAAAAAATGGTTTCGACAGCCACGCCTGTGTATAATCTATTAGTGTTGGCCACGGCTGCATCGCACGGCCATGGCAGGGTAGTTAGGTCCGTGACTCGAAGATATGATCCAACCTGACTCGTACCATCTCTGCCATGTCAGTATGGAGATTCGGTGCATCCACACGGCCACAGCCACGGCCGTGTGTAAGGTCGTGTGGTATGGAAATTGGCCTTAGGTTAGTTTATAGTTAGTTGCTAAAAAGGAGAAATAAAAGTGAAAATAAAATAAAATATAAAGAGTAGTAGAGTTAGTGCTCGGGTTGCCTCCCGAGAAGCGCTCGTTTAAAGTCTTAAGCTAGACTTACCTCTTGTTCGCATAATCAGGGTGGTTTGAGCAGTTGAAAGTCCTTCCCCATGTTATCAGTTTCATTATCATGACAGAGTTCAAGTCGAGATGCGCTTATATTGAAAGTGCCAAAAATAGGATTACTTACCTCGACTGTTCCATATGGGAAAACACTGATTACCCTAAAAGGGATTTCTTTGTTTGTGTTAGGGTCAGGAGGAGATATTCGAGGGTCTCCTTTATCTAACAATACTTGATCTCTAATTTTGAACTTTTCTGCTTCGTGGAGTGGCTCTGGTTCTGCTTCGTGTATCCCTAATTTTTCCTTGAAATGCATTTTCCACTCGTCTAGATCATCGATCTGAATCCTTCGTTTCTCATGAGTTATTTCTTTGTTGGCACGGGGTATAGGATCGGGTTCAGTTGTATTCTTTTGTGGTGCTTCCTGAGAAGATGGGTTAACCGAATGGTTATCAACAGAATTTACTTTCTCACCTTGATTACTCGATGTTCTAGCTGAATCGAGAGCTTGAAGAGTGACTGTCTCATTGCCTACACGAAGTATGAGTGCTCCAATTAAGCATGGAATTGTAAAACTCCCTGGATCTTTTAATTTTCGTGGTATTCTATTTTGCAATACTGCTGAGCACGTTGCGTTAAGTTCCACATGTGATGCCTCGTCTATCCTTCGCTTTTTCGTCAACAGCTCTTTTAAAATTTTCTAGAATCTGGCATCTACGAAAGAGATTCAAGTAACGGTAACTTGATATGTAATTTCTTTAAAAGTTTAAGAAACTTACCGAACTATTCCTCTGTGTCGTCTCTATTCATTGCTTCAGGATATGGTATGCGAGGTTGGTACTCTTTGATTACCGATTTTGGCTTATTATTCTTTACCTCAACCTTACCTTCTTCGACCACATTCTCTTGCCTTAAATTGGGCTCATCTAACCCTTTACTTTCTTGAGCTGTTATGGCTTGGACTTGCTCCCTTGGGTTTGTCTCAGTGTTGCTTAGTAATCTTCCTTGTGGTCTTTCAACTATCACCTTAGCTAGTTGCCCTAACTGATTCTTGAGTTCCTTTGTCGATGCTTCAAATTTTGTTTCCATATTCTGGAGACGTGTTTCTGTGGCTGCTATGAATTTTGTCAGCATCTCCTCGAGGTTGGGCTTCTTTTCCTGTGGGTAGGGCTGTTGTTGGAAGTTTTGTTGTCTTTGGTTACCTTGACCACCCCATGAGAAATTAGGGTGGTTCTTCCAACCTGGATTATAAGTATTACTATAAGGGTTATTGTTCGATCGGAAATTGTTACCCATATAGTTCATTTGTTCGCTCTCTATGCCCTGTCCGTAGGGTGGGTATTCAGGATTCGCCACGCCTCCACTTCTATCGCACTGTATAACTGGCTGTACCTGTGAGGAACCATATACACCATCAAATTTTTTATGTAACATCTCTACCTGATTTGATAGCATGGTTATTGCGTCGAGGTTATAAACTCCGGCTGCTTTTGTTGGCCTTGTCCTTGTGACTTGCCACTGATAGTTATTCAGTGACATCTCTTCTATAAATTCGTAGGCTGCTTTAGGAGTTTTGTTATTCAAAGTACGCCGTAGTGAATCGATTTAATTGCCTTGTTGAAGGGTTTACACCGTTGTAAAAGTTTGGACACAGAGCCACAAGGGTAATCCATGGTGTGGACACCTTCTCAGCAAATCTTTGAATCTCTCCCATGCGTCGTAAACTGTCTCTAAATCCATCTGCACAAAAGAAGAGATATCATTCCTTAACTTAGATATTTTAATAAAAAATTTTCGGTCATTTGATCCCATGTAGTGATTGACCCTCGTGGAAGAGAATGCAACCATTGTTTGGCTTTATTCCTCAAAGAAAAGGGAAATAACCGAAGACGGATGGCATCGTCAGTAACACCATTTATCTTGAAAGTATCGCAAAATTCTAGGAAATTTTCCAAGTGATTATTTGGATCTTCATCCTGCAAACCATCAAACTGAATAAATTGTTGTATCATCTGAATTGTGTTAGGTTTCAGTTCAAAATTATTTGCAGCAATAATAGGTCTAACAATACTTGACTCAGTTCCTGTTAAACTAGGTTTAGCATAATCATACATAGTTCGAGGAGCATGATTTTCGGCCCTCTCTTGAGGTGGTGGATTGTTCTCGGCCATCCCTTCAGTAGGATTGGTTTCACATTCTTGCCCTTCTTTTACGTAGTTTAAGCTTCGCCTTATTTCTCTGCGATTTCTGCGAACTGTTCTTTCAATATCACTGTCGTAAATTAGAGGTCCTGTCGGGTTCCTTCTAGTCATAAACTAGAGGTACCTGAAAGGAGAAAACAATAAAATAAGAAAAATTAGCAAAGTTAAAAATAAAATAAGAAATAAAAGTAAATTGCAAAAAAATAAAAAAATGGCTAAAGTAATAAAAATTGAACGTTCTTAATATTTTAGTTCCCCGGCAACGGCGGCAAAAACTTGATCGTTGTGTTTATGCGATGTCAAAGTCTTAAAATTTATAATGAGAATGATCGAACCTGGAAACTAACTATGGCAACGATTTGAGGCAAGCGCACCTATCGAACAGTAGTATAGTTAAGGCAAGACCGGAATGTCGAACCCAAAGGAACTAAAAGTACTAATACTAACTTTCTTTTTATTATTTAGCCTAAAATAAAGGGAATTTGTTGTTTAATCTAAATTAACTAATTATTAAACTAAAGACTCTAAGATAAAGAAGAATGAATTTGGGGAAAATACTTGTGGGAAAAACCAATTGATAAAGACAATACCCAAGGAAGAATCCACCTAGACTTCACTTGTTATCTAACTCTGAACTGACGATTTATTCATTTGACTTGATCCGTAAGATTCCCTAATGTATATTAAACCCTCTCTCGAGCGAATAACGTCTAACCCTAGGTTGATTAATTGAAATCTCTTTCTAATTAAAACCCCTAGAATTGCATTAACTCGATCTATGGAATCCCATATTAGGTTACACCCTAATCTGGCAAAATCTCGTCACCCTATCTCTAGGCGCGCGATCAACTCCACTTAACTATGCTAGATCTACTCTTAGGCAGGGACTTTTGCTCCTCCACCTAAGCACATCAAACTTGAATCAATATCCGCGAAATATCAACACAAGAATTAAGAACACATAATTAAGAAAAAGTCAAATATTTATCATATAGTTCAGCAAACGATAACAAGATTCATCTAAGTTTCATCCCCCTCAGGTTTCTGAGGTTTTAGTTCATAACGATAAAAGAAAACATCTCAGAAGAAAAGATAAAAAAAACATAAGAAATCCCTAAAACCCCCTGAAGGAATTGAAGAGGAGATCCTCCATCTTGAGTATAATTCCGGCTTCTTGAGATGAATCAACTGGCTATCTTCGAGTGAATCCCCACAAATCTGCCTTCTCTGGCTTAGCAAGATGCCCCCTGACAAAAGCCTTGGGCTCCACCTTTTAGGTCATACTTAGGGTGTTTATATAGGCTTTGGAATGTGTTTCTTCGCCTCTAAGTATCCTAATCCGAGTGAAATTTCTCTTTCTCACGGCAGGGGCACGACCATGGCACACGCCCGTGTAAATCGTGGAAAGGCCGTGTGGAGTCCGTTGACGAGGCACGGCCGTGTGGTCTTGGGCCCAGGCCGTGTCGATTTCGTGATCTGGCCCATTTGGCCCGTTTTAAGCCTGTTTCTTGTTCTTTTCATCCTCCTGTGCTTCCCTGGGTATAAAACATGAAAACAAAGGATTAAGAGCACCAAATGACATAAAATAAGGGATAATTCATCCAACAGCATGTTAAATGTGGGCTTAAAATATGTTACTTTTACGGTTTATCAATACCACATCTCGGATATGGTCTTACACGATTCTAACATTTAATACCGAAGACATATTCCAAATATGGTCTTTTATGGAAATCTCAAATTGGTGCCGAGGCCATGTCTCGGACATGGTCTTATACGGGACCTTATTCATTTTTCATCTCGATGATAGCATTTTCATATTCGTTATAGTCCACTAGGACTTCAACATATTATTCAACATCAATTTAGTAGAGTACCATGCATCAATATGATACCAAGCATTCTCAATTATGCTAACATAAATGTTGAATCTATACATACAAACTTACCTCGATTTCAAAATGAGCTAGCTCGACGGTCTAGTCCGAGACTTTGTTCTTTCCCCGATCGAGGCAGATTCTCAGTTCTTCTTTCTCTATAATAGCAATTTAGCTCATTTTAATCATCACATTAATAAAAACATTTCAATAATCATGCTTTGACAAAATTACTATTTTTCCCCTAGACTTTGGAAAAATGACCCTTTTGCCTTTAGTCTCGGAAATAAATTCTAATCACATTTTTACCTTCAACAAGCCTAGGTGAACATTTAATACTCTTATAGCTATCATTAAAACTCAACATGTCACATACTAAAAATTTTATAACCTTTACAACAAGGTCCAATTAGGTGTTTTCAAGATAACACCTTTCACAAGAGTTGTTCATCTAACAACTAAGACTCATTTTCTTCCATAAAAATGCAGCAAATAAAATTGATAGCTCTCATGGAAAAACTCTAAACTCTTCACCATATTGCACATTAGTCCCCTCATTTGAAAAGCTTAAGCTTTAGGGGTCTCAAAAGTACAACTATTTTCAAGAAAAGATTACTAGAACACTTACTTGTAAATAAATGAGTGTGCTGAAATTTTGAAGCTTTCTTCCCTCTATTTGCTGCTAATTTTTGGTGGAAGAGTGAAGGAGAAAAGATGATATCTTTTCTTTCCTTATTTTATTAATACTAGTCAAAATTAGTCACCAACTATCAACTACTTTGACCAAATTTTTGTCCATCTTTGTCTCCTATGTAGTCTATGGCCGGCCAAGCCTTTTCAAAGGGCTAAATTTCCTTTTAAAGACCTCCAATAACAACCTATGGATATTTTGCACCTTTAGCTTATAAAATAGAACTTTTGCACTTTATGTGATTTAGTCCTTTTTCGCGATTAAACATGAAATCGCTAAAATTATAGTACCAAAATTCTCACGTACTTATAAAATCATAATATAACTCACAAAATATCATGAAAATAAATTTTCTCTATCCTCAGGTTAGTGATCCTGAGATCACTGTTCCGACTAGCCCCTAAATCGGGCTGTTACAGACACACACGCCCGTGTGACTAGCCTGTGTTCCCTACGAAATGGCCTCACACGCCCGTGTGCCAGGCCGTGTGCTAGGCCGTGCCAAAACTGTAGGGTATATTGACTTATGCCACACGGCCAAGTCACACGCCCGTGTGCTGGGCCGTGTGGAGCATACTGACTCGGTTTCAAATTAAACACCAAGAGACACACGGCCATGTCACCTAACCGTGTGTCACACACGGCTGAGACACATGCCCGTGTCTCTACCCGTGTGGACAAAAATAGGCTACTTTCCAGGCCATCTTTCTCACCCAAATTTGCATACACCTACACTAACCAAATTTGCGTATAACATGACATAAATAGGCATTCAAACCAATCTCAACCAATCTTAATTCATGAAAATTCCATACCAAGAAATATAATGCTCATAACACCATGACTTGTCTATACAAACATACTAATTTCACATTCACAATTTCACCTAAATGATCACTTTCAATTATGCATCACTTTACCTAAAGCCACAAGCATACCAATCTCAAATTTCAACCATTTGGTACTCCAAACACAAATTCACATCAAGCATTTATATTGCAGTGATACACAACATATCAAAAGGCCATTTGCACATATATATACATCACTAATTATACCAAAATAAGCCAAGTCACATGGCAATACACATAACTAACCATTCATCATTTACAAGCCAAATCAAATGGCTAAATCCATCACTAACATATATACCAAAATGACCATAACTCCTACACATACCATATAACCAAATACATAAATTCAAAAGTACCAAAGTGATAGCTTGATAGTGTGATGAGATCTCTGACGACGCCCGATCCGAGCTAGCTTCGATAATCACAATAAAACACGGAAAGTAAACAGAGTAAGCTATAAAGCTTAGTAAACTCGTATAATTAATAAACTCAACTTACCATACATACACAATTTAAGCAACTAAACATATCATAATATAATTCATATTGCCCCACAAACCTATCACATATTCATTCACAAGGTTAGATATGAAATTCACAAGTTTCTTTGATTCAATGCTTGTACGGTTCATGTACATACCTGTATCAACTTGTATCAATCTCATACTCATCCATATCTTTGGTATACCCGTTGAACCATTTGGAATAATATCGGATACTCGGGAATCTCGCACCCTAAGTGCCAATACATAGCCAAAGCTATCTCAATCTCATATCTCATATCTCATATAATGCGCACTCTCGAGCTATCAATGGGTCTGCTCACACAAGTTGACGGTTATGACGTAGCTACACGGTGCTGCTCACACAAGCTGACGAGAATCTGCAACACATGCCGGATAACTCAGCCACCGGTAGGACGTACGAACCAACACCCAAAACACAAAACCCCTAATGACATATCATTCGTATCCTAATATATTCCTAAGGTTCAATCGGGATTTCACATTGCCGAATCTTCGTCAAACATATTCGTAAGGTCATATTCACAATAAATTCAATAATAAAGCATTTTAAACACAATTATATTAATGCTTATTAACATACGAACTTACCTCGACCACAAAAACGACAAAATGGATCGATTAGTCCAAAACTTTATTTTTCCCCCTATCTAAATCTGAACTTCATTTTTCTTGATCTAATTGCAAGAAATGAAGATGGCTAAATGAAGAACCCCAAAATGGCTTCTTCTCATGTTAATTTCGGTTAGAAATAGATAATGGAAGATGATGATCATTTTTGTTTTATTTTTAATTAACCTTAATATGTTAATTTACTAAATTAACCTTTAAAACACTTATTAATTACACCAAATACCAAGCCACTATCATCCACTCTCAATAATGGGCTATTTACCATATAAGGACCTCCACTTTAAAATTCTATAGCTATTAGACACCTTTACCTAATAGAACTCGGGTTTTACACTTTATGCAATTTAGTCCTTTTTATCAAATTAAGCACTCAAACGATAAAATTTCTTAACGAAATTTTCACACAATCTTACTATTATTTCGAATTCAAATTTGTGGTCCTGAAACCACTGTTCTGATTTAACTAAAAATGAGCTGTTATAGGAGTAAGTTTTTTCGTCATTCTATGTTATTTTTTACTGATTTTGTCTGTTCTTGTCAAGGTTAAAACGTTGTAGTCTCATTCTAAACCTTCTGTTAAGTAATCAATTATTTTCTGTTTTAGGAGAAAACTTCAGAAGTGAATTTCCTACATAAATTAGGACTGTGTTTCGCTATTACGTGCGAGGGCAAGTGCTAAATTTTTGAGTTGGACTTTCATGTTGAAGTTATTTGACGTAATTTTAATTTGGATATGGTTAGCGGTTTGTTTGTGAATAAAATTGTTTTATTGGGAAATCAAATTTCATTTTTAAGCTTCAGGATTAACGTGGTTGCTTCTACGACGAAATCGTATCAGGTGTGTAACGAAAACCTTAATTTTCGCGTTTTGTAAAAGTTAGAAAACATGACTATTGACACCACATGGTCGTGTGGGTCACACGGCTGTGTGATAGGCTGTGTAACTCACTATTTTGGAATTCAAGTCACACGGGCTAGGGACACAGGCATCTGTCCAGACTGTGTAACTCACTATCTGTAACAGCCCATTTTTAGTCAAATCAAAACAGTGGTTTTGGGACCACAAATTTGAGGTTGAAATAATTATTTTATTATTATTTTTATGTCTATAGTATGATAATATTAATGTGTGAAAATTTTGTTAAGAAATTTTATCGTTTGAATGTTCAATTTGATAAAAAGGACTAAATCGCGTAAAGTGTAACACTTGTGTTCTATTAGATAAAGGTGTCTAATACCTATGGAACCTTAAAGTGGAGGTCCTTATGTAGTAATTAGCCCATTTTTAATATGAGCGGACATTCTTGGACATCATTTAAGTGATTTTAATGTTTTATAATAAAGGTTATATATGTAATTCAATAAATAAAAACAAATTAAGTAAAACAAGTCAAAATTTTCTTCTTCATTTCATCTTCTTCCATAGAAAATAAGAAATAAAAACCTCTATGGAAGATATCTAGGGTTTGGCTACTTCATGGTTAAATTGGTGAGTGATTTTTGTCTCGTATTTAACGATTTCTATGTTTTTGAGATCGTTGCAGCTTAATCTAGCTAGCCCAGGAACTAATTTGCAAAATTGTTAAAGGTTTAGGGTTTTTCCATTGATGAATATAGGTGTATTTTGATGTTTGATGATAGAAAATGTATGCTTGTTGTTAGATAAACAACATTTGTAAAGTGATTTTTGACAAAATTATCAATTAAGGATTAAATTGTGAAATGTGTAAATTTTGTAGTTAAATTGTGAAATAAATGAAAAATATGGGCTGATATAAGTCTATATGAAATTCGGCTAGCTTGGGTTGGGACCTAATTGCATGAATTTGTATTTTTATGAGATAATGACTAAATTGTAAAGAAATGGAAATATTAGGGGCAAAAGTGTAAAGTTGTTATAATGTGATATTTGGATTAAATTGAATAAATGGATGATTAAATGAGTTAAATTTGATATTATATAGATCAAGAAAAGCGAAATTCAGATTTAGCTCGGGGGAAAAACAAAGTGTTGGACTAATTGATCATTTCATCGTTTTTGCATTCGAGGTAAGTTCGTATGTAATAAGCATTGTTATAATTGTGTTTTAAATGCTTTAATATTGCATAAATTGTGAATACGACCTTGCGGACTTATTCGACGATGATTCGGCAAATGTGAAATCCTGGTTGAACCTTAGGAATAGATTAGGATACAAATGACATGTCATTAGGGGTTATATGATTTGGGTGCTGGTCCGTACGTCTTACCAGTGGCTGAGTTATTCGGCATGTGTTGCGGATTCTCGTCAGCTTGTGTAAGCAAAGACCGTGTAAGCCGTCATGATATCGACTTGTGTGAAGCGGACCAGTTGATAGCTCGAGAGTGAGCATTATATGTGATATGAGATTGAGATAGCTTCGGCTATGGATGTGGCACTTAGGGTGCGAGATTCCCGAGTATTCGATATTATTCCAAATGGTTCAACGGGTATAATGAAGATATGAAATTGTGAGAAATAGATACGTATCGGTACAGGTATGTATGAAAACTATATGAGTACTGAACCTATGGAAGTTGTGAGTTCATGGCTAATTATGTGATTGAATATATATATTAACATTATGATTAAATGTTTTGTAGTATAATATGTTCATGTTATTTGAATGGTAAATGAATGGTGAGTTTTGCTTATTAATTCATACGAGCTTACTAAGCTTTATAACTTACTCTGTTTATTTTTTCGTGTTTTATAGTGATATTGAAGCTAGCTCAGATTTGGGAATCGTCAAAGATCGCATCACACTATCAAGCTATTACTTTGGTACTTTTGAATCTATGTTTATGGTTATATGGCATGTATAGGAATTAAGGTCATTTTGGTTTATGTTATTAATGAATTTAGCCATTTGAGTTCGCTTGCAAATGTTGCGGTTTGTTATGTGTAGCCATGAGATTTGGTTTATTTTGGTATGCTTGGTGATGGTTGTATATATGTAAAAAGGGCCTTTTGAAATGTTGTGTATAATTGCCATTTATATGCTTGTTGTGAATTGGTAGTTGGAGTATTATATGGTTGACATTTGAGATTGGTATATTTGTGATTTTAGGTAAGATGATGCTTAAATGACTGTGGTCTTATTGATGATTTGAGATTATGAGTTTTGGTATGAAATTGAATGGCATATTGTGGTATTTGTGTACCTTGTATTTTTGCTATTGATATAAGATGAATTAAGCTTATTTGAGATTGGATGAATGCCTATTTATGTCATGTTTTGGTGCCAATTGGTTTGGTGTAGGTGTATGCAATTTGGTTGGCAAAATGGCTTGGTAAATAGCCTATTTTTGTCCACACGGGCAGAGACATGGGCGTGTGTCTCAGCCGTGTGTGACACACGGTCAGGTTACACGGCCGTGTACCCCCTGATGTGTAATTAGAAATCAAGTCAGTATGCTCCACACGGCCCAGCACACGGGCGTATGACTTGACCGTGTGGCATAAGTCAGTATACCCTACAGGTTTGACACGACCTAACACACGGCCTGGCACACGGGCGTGTGAGGCATTTCGAAGGGCACCCTGGCTGGTCACATGGGCATGTGGTTGGCCGTGTGACCTAAGTCAGGGAGTTACACGGGGTCGAACACGGGCTAGGACACGACCATGTGATCCCATTTCGAATGTCCACACGGTTATGCCACACGGGCGTGTGTTCCCTGTATTTTACAAAATTTTCTAAGTTTTCTTAAAATTTCCTAAGTTATTGGTTTAGTCTTGAACCACTCCTAATGCATGTTTTGAGCCTTGTAGGCTCGTATTAGGGACAATGTGAATGATGTTGAATGGTGATTAAATGAAATTTGAATATGTATGTGAAATGTATGTTTAATTGTATAATAAGTCCGGTAATGCTCCGTAACCCTATTCTGGAGTTGAATACGGGTGAGGAGTGTTACATTTATTGGTATCAGAGCTACAGTTTAGTCGATTCTAGGACTAACGTAGCGTATGTGAGAGTCTAGCTATACATGTCATATATAACCTGTGATAGTGTGATATCTCCTGACTGTTTTAAATCGTGTTTTCATATAGTAAATGGATCCCAATCGAGCTGTGGCTGATGAAGCTGAGAGTAATGTGCGAGCCTCCGTTCACGGAGAAGCGCAGTCTGAGTCAAAACCCGTATCAGGTAGTCAGGGAGGAGAGGCCAAAGAAGCCTTCTTCTAAATGATGAATGAGTGGTTCACGGAGTTTGTTCGAACAAATCTGGCTGCTCAGCAACCTCTACCCCCACCTATTCCCCAACCGGTCCCCATAGCTCCTCAAGGTGTGGAACATTTAAGATTGAATAAGCAGCCTGTTGATAAAATCTGAAAATATGAGTCTAAAGAGTTTAGAGCTACAGTCGATGATGATCCTGAGAGAGTCAAGTTTTGGCTTGAAAATACGATCAGAGTATTTGATGAACTGTCCTGCACACTAGCTGAATGTGTAAAATATGCCGTATCACTTCTGAGAGAAACTGTATATCAGTGGTGGAATACCTTGATATCTGTGGTACCGAGAGGACGGGTCACATGGGAATTCTTTCAAGTCAATTTCAGAAAGAAATACATCAGTCAATGGTTTATTGATCAAAAGCGAAAAGAATTTTTGGAGCTGAAACAGGGTCGAATGTCAATGACCGAGTATGAAAGAGAGTTTGTGAGACTTAGTAAGTATGCTTGAAAATGTGTTTCCACTGAGGAAATTATATGTAAATGATTCGAAGACAGGTTGAATGAAGACATCAAACTGCTAGTCGGGATTCTGGAGTTGGAAGAATTTGTTGTGTTAGTCGACAGAGCTTGCAAAGCCGAAGAACTTTGTAAAAAAAAAAGAGAAAAGCTAATTTTGATGCTAGAGATTCGAGAAAGAGATCGATGAGTAAACCATATCACTCTTCGTCAAAGAAATCACGGGATTCGTATAATCGTTCGAATGCTTCAGTGGGGTATCCAAATAGAGATCGTGGAAAGTAATACTCGAGTCCTAAAACTCAAGCTACATCAGTATCGAGTGTTGGTAGTGTGAGAAATAATAAACCCGAGTGTCAACAGTGTGGACGATGACATTTTAGAGACTGCTGGATGAATAATAAAGCTTGTTTCAAATGTGGTTCGTTAGATCACTTTATTTGAGATTGCCCTGAGTTAGCTGAGAAAGATAAAATTCAGAATGCAAGACCGAGCAACACAGCTGCTAGAGGGAGATCACCTAGAAATACGGGAAATGTAACAAGTAGAAAAGGTGCGAGAAAGGACTCTATTGTGAGATCCGAGGCTAAAGCACCAGCTAGAGCTTACGCTATTCGCACCAGCGAAGATGCATCGTCACCAAATGTTATCACCGGTACATTTTCTCTCTATGACACTAATGTAATTGCATTGATTGATCCTGGATCGACTCATTCATATATCTATATGAATTTAGTGTCTAGTAAGAGTTTGCCTATTGAGTCTACCGAATTTGTGATTAAAGTATCAAACCTCTTAGGCAAGTATGTCCTAGTTGATAAGGTTTGCAAGGATTTTCCTTTGATGACTCGGGGTTACTATTTTTCGACTAATCTGATGCTTTTACCGTTTGATGAATTTGATGTGATTCTGGGCATAGATTGGTTGACTCTGCATGATGCTGTTGTGAACTTTAGACGGAAAATTATTGAATTGAAATGTCAGAATAGTGAAATCCTTCGAATTGAATCTGATGAATCAAGTGGATTGCCTGTTGTAATATCGTTGATGTTAGCTCGGAAATATGTGACAAAAGGTTGTGATGCTTATCTTGCGATGTATTGGATACAAAAGTGTCTGAATCGAAGATTGAGTTAGTGACAGTAGTTTGTGAGTATCCAGATGTGTTTCCAGAAGAGTTACCGGGGTTGCCACCGATTAGAGAGGTCGAGTTTGCTATTGAATTAGTAACGGGAACATCACTGATATCGATAGCTCCTACAGAATGGCTCTGACAGAATTGAAAGAGTTGAAATATCAGTTGCAAGATTTAACCGATAGAGGTTTTGCACGACCTAGTTTTTTGCCCTGGGGTGCACCAGTATTGTTTGTAAAGAAGAAAAACGGATCAATGAGACTGTGTATCGATTATCATCAGCTCAAAAAGGTTACGATTAAGAATAAGTATCCTTTGCTGAGAATTGATGATTTGTTTAATTAGTTGAAATGAGCAACATTGTTTTCAAAGATTGATCTGAGATCTGGCTATTATCAATTGCGAGTTAAAGATTCGGATGTGCCGAAAACTGCGTTTAGAATAAGGTACGGGCATTATGAATTTCTTGTTATGCCTTTCGGATTAACTAATGCTCTTGTAGTTTTTATGGATTTGATGAATTGAATCTTTAGACCGTATTTAGACAGATTTGTTGTTGTATTCATTGATGACATTCTGATCTATTCCCAAGATGAGTCTGAGCATGCTGAACATTTGAGAATTGTGCTACGAACATTGAGAGATAAGCAACTGTTTGCTAAATTTAGTAAATGCGAGTTTTGGCTCCGAGAGGCTGGATTTTTGGGGCATATTGTTTCAGCGAAAGGCATACGAGTTGATCCGAACAAGATTTCAGCAGTTGTTGATTGGAAACCACCAAGAAACGTATCCAAAGTCAGAAGCTTTCTTGGATTAGTTGGCTATTATTGGCGTTTTGTAAAAGGATTCTCGATGATTGCTACACCGATGACTCGTTTGCTACAGAAAGATATGAAATTCGAGTGGTTAGAGAAATGTTAATAGAGTTTTGAAAAGTTGAAAGCATTGTTAACTGAGGCACCAGTTTTGGTTCAACCTGAGTCGGGTAAAGAGTTTGTGATTTTCAGCAACGCGTCATTGAACGGTTTGGGTTGTGTTTTGATGCAAGAGGGTAAAGTGATAGCTTATGCTTCCAAACAGTTGAAACTGCATGAAAAGAATCATCCGACGCATGATTTAGAATTGGCCGCTATTGTATTTGCATTGAAAATTTGGCGACATCATTTATACGGTGAAAAATGCCATATCTTTACTGGTCACAAGAGCTTGAAGTATATAATGACTCAGAAAGATTTGAATTTGCGACAACGAAGATGGCTCGAGTTGTTGAAAGACTATGAATTAGTGATTGATTATCATCCGGGGAAAGCGAATGTAGTCGCAGACGCTCTGAGTAGAAAATCATTATTTACTTTACTAGCGATGAATACTCAATTAACCTTGTCTGATGATAATTTGATTTTAACTGAATTAAAAGCTAAGCCGTCATTTCTTCAACAAATTTATGAAGCTTAGAAGTGTGATAATGAATTGCAAGCTAAAAGAGTGCAATGTGAGTTGACTACTGATTCAGACTATCAGATCAGATTCGATGATTGTTTAATGTTCCGAGGTAGAATTTGTGTACCAAAGAATTCCGAGCTTATTCAGAAAATTCTACACGAAGCATACAGTGGTTATTTATCCATTCATCTGGGAAGTACAAAAATGTATAATGATTTGAAACAGTTGTACTGGTGGTCAGGCGTGAAACGAGACATTTCAGAGTTTGTGTCAAGATGCTTGGTTTGTCAACAAGTCAAAGCCGAACATCAAGCGCCTTCGGGATTATTACATCCTGTGATGATACCAGAGTGGAAATGGGATAAAGTTACGATGGATTTTGTATTAGGATTACCTCTGTCTACAAAAAAGAAAGATGCTATTTGGGTTGTCGTTGATCGACTGAAGAAATTGGCACATTTCATTCCGGTACATACAGACTTTTCGCTTGATAGATTGGCTGAATTGTACATCTTTGATATCGTTAGATTACATGGGGTTCTAATTTCTATTATTTCGGATAGAGATCCGAGGTTTACGTCGTGATTTTGGAAGAAATTGCAAGAAGTTTTGGGTACGTGGTTACACTTTAGTACTGCATTTCATCCGTAAACCGATGGTCAGTCTGAGAAAGCAATTAAAATTCTCGAAGATATGCTTTGTTGTTGTGTTTTAGAGTTTAAAGGCAATTGGGAGAAATATTTAACATGGGTTGAATTCGCATATAACAACAGTTTTCAATCGAGCATAAAAATGGCATCGTATGAAGCATTGTATGGTCACAAATGCCGAACTCCATTGTATTGGACCAAGCTTAGTGAGGAACAGATTCACAAGGTTGATTTGATTAGGGAGACTAAAGATAAAGTGAAAGTAATTCGCGACAGTTTGGAAGCAGCTTCAGATCAACAGAAATCGTATGTGGATTTCAAACGCAAAGACATTGAATTTCAGATCGGCGACAAAGTATTTTTGAAAGTATCTCTGTGGAAGAAGATTCTTTGATTTGGTCACAAAGGCAAATTGAGTTCGCGGTTTATCAGGCCGTATGAAATTATTGAAAGAATAGGGCCGGTAGCATATCGACTAGCTTTACCATCAGAGTTAGAAAAGATTCACAATGTGTTTCACGTGTCGATGTTGCGATGATATAGATCAGATTCGTCACACGTAATTTTTCCAACAGAGATTGAAATTCAACCTGATATGACATATAACGAAGAACCGATTAGAATTTTAGCTTGAAAATTTAAAGAGTTGATAAATAAAAGCATAGCTTTAGTGAAAGTACTGTGGCAACGGCACAGTGTCGAAGAGGCTATGTAACAGCCCAGTTTAGACCCTAGTCAGAATAGTGGTTTTGGGACAACAAATCTGAGGTCGGAGAAATAATTTAATATTATTTTTTATGTTTATGGCATGTGATAAAGTATGTGTGAAAGTTCTGTGTGAAAATTTTATCGTTTCTGTGCTGATTTGTGAAAAATGACCTAATCGCGTAAAATGCAAAAGCTGTGTGCTAGAAGTTAAAAGTGCTTAATTGCTATGGCTTATTAGATGAAAGGTCCTTATGTTGATATTAGACCATTGATAGTGGAATTTGACATAAATAGGCATGAATTGGATGTTTTAAATGTTTATTAACTAAGGTTAAAATTGGTATTTAGTTATTAAATGATATATTAAATAAAAAAAAGATGAAAACATGTTCATCTTTGTTTATTTCAACCGAAAATAGGAAAGAAAACCTAGAATTAGAGAGCTTTAAGTTTCAGCACCTTTGAAGCTTGATTAAGGTATGTTATTTGCTCGGTTTTTGATGATTTTTACGTTTTTGAGATCGTTGCTTTGTATTCTAGCTAGCCCATGCCTTAATTTTTTAAGTTGTTAATGATTTCATGAAGTGCCATTGATGAATACTTGAGCTTTTGAATGTTTTATGATGAAAACTAAGTGTTTGATGATTAATAAACATATTTTCTAAAGTGATTTTGAGTAAAAATGCATTTTTGGGATTTAATTGAGAAATGTGAAAACTTTGTGTTTAAATGTGAAATAAATGTGAAAAATGGGCTGCTCGGGGCACTATGGTAATTCGGCTAGGCATGGATTAAATTGGATTTTGTGAATTTGATGTATTTGTGAAATAAGGACTAAAATGTCAAAATGTGAAATTATAGGGGTTAAAGTGCAAAATGCCCTAATTGTGTGTTTGTGAATTGAATTGAGTAAAGATGAGATTGAATAAGTTGGATTTTAAATTATATAGATCAAGAAAAGATAAATTCGGACCTAGATCGAGGCAAGAACAAACTGCTCGATTGATCGACTAGTATCGTTGTTTTTACGTCCGAGGTAAGTTCGTGTATAATACGTATTGTTTAAACAATGTTCTTATGTGATGAAATGAATGGAAATTTGATTGTGGAATTTGGAAATGTGAAATGTGAGTTCGAAGATATGAGGCACAAAGTATGCGTAAATAGAATCGTTACAGTGATGAATAGCACTAAGTGTGCGACATAAAGAAAGCATCGGTTGTATTACTTGGCACTACGTGTGCGATACTGAGACAAATTTGGCTATATGTGATGGCACTAAGTGTGCGATATTACTATATCTTCGGCTAATTATTTAGAACTAAGTGTGCGAGTTCATCAAACGTTTAAAGAGAATCGAGCGAATTATGGCATTGAGCATTAAAGTGGGTAATGTGATAGAAAAATATATGATGGTACAGGTATGTACAGAACCTATGTGGTTGATGATATTGTGTATGAGATAGATGGAAGGTTATGTGAATGAATGAAGTAAAGAGTTGAATTGAGTAGCATTATAAATGCTTGTATATAAACCTATAGATATGGTATTAAAGTGAGTAATAGCGATGGATGAGATTGAGTAATGGTGTGAATTGAACTATGTGTTAGTTAATTTGGCATATTACATATGAATCATTGAGTTAATTGTTTTATATTACGAACTTACTAAGCTTTAAAGCTTACTGTGTGAAATCTTTCTCTGTTTTACAGTGTCATTAAAGCTAGCTCAGATCTGGGGATCGTCAGCGACTCAATCACACTATCGGACATCTACTTTGGTACCTTTTAGAAGTTGTATTTACGGTATATGGCATGTATAGGGTAGCAAGGTTGTGGAATGATTTTGGTACATGTTTTGTTATGTGAAATGGTGTATATGATGTGCATATATGGTCTTGAGTGAATGGCCATTATGGTATGTTTGGTGATACTGAAATGGTATATTTCATACTTGATTTGGTAGTTGAGAATGGAGAATGTATTATATGTTATTCGATGTTGGAATTGAACATGTTGGGATAACCCAAATTGGGTGGCAATTTGGCCTTGTAAATGGCCTATAATTGTCCACACGGGAGAGCACACGGGCGTGTGTCTCAACTATGTCCTTCACTGTCCCTATTCGAAGTAGTTCAGACTTGCACACGGGCCAGACACACGGGTGTGTGATAGGCCGTGTGACCAAAGTCAGTGTTGCACACGGGCGTGTGACAGGCCGTGTGACCCTAGTCAGTAGTGTACACTGGGTAAGGCATGGTCTAAGACATGGTCGTGTGAGGCACACGGTCTAGCCACACGGGCGTGTGCCCTGTTTTAAAAGAAAAATTTTCTAAGTTTTGCAAGTTTCTGTATGAGATCGGTTTAGTCTCGAACCATCTCTAAAGCATGTTTAAGGTCTCGTAGACCTTTTAAAGGGACTATGTGTGATTGATTATCTATGATACGCTAATGTGTGAGATATGGTGGTTTAAATGTTATTATTGACGAGCAATACCTCTTAACCTTAGTCTAGCGATGGATACGGGTTAAGGGTGTTACATTTTATTGGTATCAGACCTACGATTTAGTCGATTCTAGGACTAATATAGCATGTGAGAGTCTAGCTATACATGTCATATATACAAACTGTGATAGTGTGATGAATCCTGACAGATAAAATGTGTTTTCGTATAGTAAATGGATCTCGATCGAGCTGTAGCTGATGATGCTGAGAGTAATGCGCCTGCTCCCGCTCAAGGGACAGCGCTGGCTAAATCTAGGCCTATTTCTAGTAGTCACGAGGGAGAGGCAAAGCAACCCTTCTTCCAAATGATGAGTGAGTGGTTCACGGAGTTCGTTCGAATGAATCCGGCTACTCAACAACCTCCACCCTCGCAAATTCCTGTCGCGCCACAAGTTATAGACCCGATTCGATTGAGTAAACCTCCAGTTGATAAGATTCGTAAGTATGGGGCCGAAGAGTTCAGGGCCACAATTGATGATGATGCCGAGCGAGCTGAATTATGGCTTGAGAATACAATTAGAGTGTTTGATGAATTATCATGTACTCCTGATGAATGTCTCAAAAGTGTTGTTTCACTGTTGAGAGATACGGCGTATCATTGGTGGAAAACATTGATATCTGTGGTTCCGAGAGAATGAATCACCTGGGATTTCTTCCAAACTGAATTTTGAAAGAAATATATCAGTCAACGGTTTATAGATAAAAAATGCAAAGAGTTCCTTGAGCTAAAATAGGGCCGTATGTTTGTTACGGAATACGAGTGGGAATTTGTGAGATTGAGCCAGTATGCACGAGAATGTGTTTCGACAAAAACTACTATGTGTAAACGATTCATTGAAGGGTTGAATGAAGATATTAAACTTCTTGTTGGAATTCTTGACTTGAATGAATTTGTGGTATTGGTTGAAAGAGTCTGTAAAGCTGAAGAGCTTAGTAAAGAAAAGAAGAAAGCAGACTCAGAAGCTAGAGACGAGAGAAAAAGGTCGATGAGTAAGTCGTATCACCCTTCGTCAAAGAGATTCAGAGATGCAACCAGTCGCTCAAATGCTTCAACTGGACATTTGAGTAGAGATTGTGTGAAGCAATATACGAGTCCTAAAGCTCAAATTCCAATAGAATCAAGTGTTGGCAATGTAAAAAATAATAAGCCTGAATGTAGACAGTGTGGGAGACGTCATATTAGTGAATGTTGGGGCAAGTATAATAATAAAGTTTTTTATAAATGTGGATCACGAGATCACTTCATTTGGGATTGCCTGGAGTTGGCTGAGAAAGATAATGCTCAGAGTGCGTGGCCGAGTAACACGGCAGCTAGGGGTAGACCACCCAGAAACACAGGAATTGTGAGTGGTAGTCAGAAAGGAACAATGGATACAGCTGTGAGATCCGAGGCGAGAGCACTTGCCAGAGCCTACGCTATTCGCGCACGTGAAGAAGTGTCATCTCCTGACGTTATTATGGTAATTTCACTCTTTATGATACTGATGTGATTGCATTGATAGATCCAGGATCTACTCATTCATATGTGTGTGTGAATTTAGTATCTAGTAAGACTCTACCTGTTGAGTCTACTGATTTTGTAATTAGAGTATCGAACCCCTTAGGTAAGTGTGTTCTGGTTGACAAAGTGTGCAAGAATTGTCCGTTGATGTTTCGAGATATTTGTTTCCCGGTTAATCTAATGCTACTACCTTTTGATGAATTTGATATGATTCTGAGTATGGATTGGCTTTGCATAATGCTATTGTGAATTACAAACGGAAGACTATTGATTTGAGAAGTCAGAATGACGAGATAGTCCGAATTGAATCCAATAATTTGAATGGATTACCGGCTGTAATATCTTCAATGAAAGCTCTGAATTATGTGAAAAAGGGATGTGAAGCATATCTTGCGTATGTGATTGATATGAAAGTGATAGAAAAGAAAGTTGAATCTGTGCCTGTGGTTTGTGAGTTCCCTGATGTGTTTCCTGAAGAATTACCGGGATTACCTCCGATACGAGAAGTTGAGTTTGGCATTGAGTTAGTGCCGGGGACGACCCCTATCTCAATAGCTCCGTATAGAATGGCTCCGACAGAATTGAAAGAATTGAAGTCTCAGTTACAAAAATTGACCGACAGAGGTTTTGCACGACCGAGCTTTTCTCCTTGGGGTGCTCCTATTTTGTTTGTGAAAAAGAAAGATGGTACGATGAGAATATGCATTGATTACCGTCAGTTAAACAAAGTGACCATTAAGAATACATATCCTTTGCCTAGAATCGATGATTTGTTCGATCAGCTGAAAGGAGCTTCTGTGTTTTCAAAGATAGATCTGAGATCGGGATACTATCAGTTGAGAGTAAAAGATTCAGATATTTCGAAAACAACTTTCTGAATGAGGTACGGACACTATGAATTCTTAGTTATGCCTTTCGGACTAACGAATGCCCCTGCAGTATTTATGGACTAGATGAATAGGATATTCAGGCCATATTTGGATCAATTTTTCGTTGTGTTTATTGACGATATTTTGATTTATCTTTGTGATGAGACGGAACATGCCGGGCACCTGAGAATTGTGTTACAGACCCTGCGTGATAAACAATTGTATGCAAAATTTAGTAAATGTGAGTTCTGGTTGCGCGAGGTGAGTTTTCTGGGACATATAGTGTCAGTTGCGGGGATACGAGTTGATCTGAGTAAGATTTCAGCAATTTTAGATTGGAAACCTCCGAGAAATGTGTCTGAAGTCTGCAGTTTTTTGGGACTTGCTGGTAATTACCGATGGTTCGTAAAGGGGTTTTCGATGATTGCAACTCCGTTGACGAAATTGCTATAGAAAGATGTTAAATTTGAGTGATCAAAAAAGTGTCAGCAGAGTTTTGAAAAGTTGAAAGCGTTGTTGACAGAGGCACCAGTGTTAGTTCAACCTGAAGCAGGTAAAGAATTCATAGTATATAGTGATTCTTCGTTGAATGGTCTGGGATGTGTTTTGATGCGGGAAGGCAAAGTTATAGCTTATGCCTCAAGACAATTGAAACCGCATGAAAAGAATTATCCGACGCACGAGTTTGAGTTGGCTGCGATTGTGTTTGCCTTGAAGATTTGGCGTTACTATTTGTTTGGTTAGAAGTGTCAAATTTATACTGATCACAAGAGCTTGAAATATCTGATGACTCAGAAACAATTGAATTTGAGACAGCGGAGATGGTTAGAATTGCTAAAAGACTATGAATTAGTGATTGACTATCATCCAGGAAAAGTAAATGTTGTTGCTGACGCTTTGAGCCGAAAGTATTTATTCGCTTTACGAGTAATGAATACTCAGATAGATTTATGTGATGATGATTCTGTTATAGCTGAGTTGAAAGCGAGACTGTTATTCTTACAACAGATATGTGATGCCCAAAAAGTTGATAAAGAAATGCTAGCGAAACGAGTGCGAATTGAACTCTAATTCAGAATTTCAAGTTGATGATGATGATTGTCTGAGATTCTGAGATCGGATTTGTGTTCCGAGAAATCCAGAAGTGATTCAGATGATTTTAAACGAAGCTTATAGTAGTCGTTTGTCTGTTCATCCGGGAAGTACGAAAATGTACAATGATCTGAAACAGTTTTACTAGTGGTCTGGCATGAAAAAGGATATTTCAGAGTTTGTTTCGAGATGTTTAGTTTGTCAGCAAGTCAAACCTAAACATCAGGTACCATCGGGCTTATTACAGCCGATCATGATTCCTGAGTGGAAATGAGAGAGAATCACGATGGACTTTGTGTCGGGGTTGCCCCTATCTCCGAAAAAGAAAGATGCAATCTGGGTGATAGTTGATAGATTAACGAAATCAGCTCATTTTATTCCGGTGAGAACGGATTATTCGTTTGATAAGTTAGTCGAATTGTATGTTTTTGAGGTTGTGAGATTGCACGGGGTACCATTATCTATTGTGTCTGACAGAGATCCGAGGTTTACTTCACGGTTTTGGAAGAAACTGCAAGAGGCTTTAGGTACGAAGTTGCACTTCAGTACTACTTTTCATCCACAAATGGATGGTCAATCCGAGCGGATTATTCAAATTATCGAGGATATGTTGAGATGTTGCATTCTTGAGTTTGAAGGTACGTGGGAAAAGTACCTGCCGTTGATTGGATTTGCCTATAATAATAGCTTTCAATCAAGTATTAAAATGGCACCATGTGAGGCTCTTTACGGTCGTAAATGCAGAACACCATTGTATTGGACTGAGTTTAGTAAGAATAAGATTCACGGGGTTGACTTGATAAAAGAGACTGAGCAGAAAGTGAAAGTGATTCGTGACAGTCTGAAAGCGGCATCAGATCGTCAGAAGTCTTATGCAGATTTGAAACGAAAAGATATTGAATTTGAGATCGTTGATAAAATGTTTTTGAAAGTGTCTCCGTGGAAGAAAATACTCTGATTCGGCAGAAAAGGCAAATTGAATCCGAGGTTCATCGGGTTGTATGAGATTATCGAACGTATTGGGACGATTGCTTATAGATTTTTGTTGCCACCTGAGCTAGAGAAGATTCATAATGTGTTTCACGTATCGATGCTTCGACGATATAGATCCGACCCATCGCACATAATTGCCCCTATTGAAGTTCAGATTCAGTCTGATCTATCGTATAGCGAAGAATCGATTCGAATTCTGGCTCGTAAGATCAAAGAGTTGAGAAATAAGAAAATTCCTTTAGTGAAAGTGTTGTGGCAAAAAAATGGGATTGAAGAGTCTACGTGGGAGCCAAAGGATGCTATGAGAGAGCAGTACCCAAATATATTCACTGGTAAGATTTTCGGGGACGAAAATCCCTACGGGAGGGAGAGTTGTAACATCCCGGTTTAGATCCTAGTCGAAATAGTGGTTTCGAGACCATAAATCTGAGGTCGAAGAAATAACTTAATATTATTTTTTATGTTTATGGCATGTGATAAGGTATGTGTGAAAGTTCTGTGTGAAAATTTTATTGTTTGTGTGTTGATTTGTGAAAAATGACCTAATCGCGTAAAATGCAAAAGCTGTGTGCTAGAAGTTAAAAGTGCTTAATTGCTATGTCTTATTAAATGAAAGGTCCTTATGTTGATATTACACCATTGATAGTGGAATTTGACATAAATGGGCATGAATTGGATGTTTTAAATGTTTATTAACTAAGGTTAAAATTGGTATTTAGTTATTAAATGATATATTAAATAAAACAAAAGATGAAAACATGTTCATCTTTGTTTATTTCAACCGAAAATAGGAAAGAAAACCAAGAATTGGAGAGCTTTAAGTTTCGGCACCTTTGAAGCTTGATTAAGGTATGTTATTTGCTCGGTTTTTTATGATTTTTACATTTTTGATATCGTTGCTTTGTATTCTAGCTAGCCCATGCCTTAATTTTTTAAGTTGTTAATGATTTCATGAAGTGCCATTGATGAATACTTGAGCTTTTGAATGTTTTATGATGAAAACTAAGTGTTTGATGATTAATAAACATATTTTCTAAAGTGATTTTGAGTAAAAATGCATTTTTGGGATTTAATTGAGAAATGTGAAAACTTTGTGTTGAAATGTGAAATAAATGTGAAAAATGGGCTGCTAGGGGCACTATGGTAATTCTACTAAGCATGGATTAAATTGGATTTTGTGAATTTGATGTATTTGTGAAATAAGGACTAAAATGTCAAAATGTGAAATTATAGGGGTTAAAGTGCAAAATGCCCTAATTGTGTGTTTCTGAATTGAATTGAGTAAAGATGGGATTGAATGAGTTGAATTTTATATTATATAGATCAAGAAAAGAGAAATTCGGACCTAGATCGAGGCAAGAACAAACTGCTCGATTGATCGACTAGTATCATTGTTTCTACGTCCGAGGTAAGTTCGTGTATAATACGTATTGTTTAAACAATGTTCTTATGTGATGAAATGAATGGAAATGTGATTGTGGAATTTGGAAATGTGAAATGTGAGTTCGAAGATATGAGGCACTAAGTGTGCGTAAATAGAATCGTTAAAGTGATGAATAGCTCTAAGTGTGCGAGATAAAGAAAGCATCGGTTGTATTACTTGGCACTACGTGTGGAATACCGAGACAAGTTCGGTGATATGTGATGGCACTAAGTGTGCGATATTATTATAGCTTCGGCTAATTATTTGGCACTAAGTGTGCGAGTTCATCAAACGTTTAAAGAGAATCGAGCGAATTATTGCATTGAGCATTGAAGTGGGTAATGTGATAGATAAATATATGATGGTACAGGTATGTACAGAACCTATGTGGTTGATGATATTGTGTATGAGATGGATGGAAGGTTATGTGAATGAATGAACTAAAGAGTTGAATTGAGTAGCATTATAAATGCTTGTATATAAACATATAGATATGGTATGAAAGTGAGTAATAGCTATGGATGAGATTGAGTAATGGTGTGAATTGAACTATGTGTTAGTTAATTCGACATATTACATATGAATTATTGAGTTAATTGTGTTATATTACGAACTTACTAAGCTTTAAAGCTTACTGTGTGAAATCTTTCTCTGTTTTACAGTGTCATTAAAGCTAGCTCAGATCCGGGGATCGTCAGCGACTCAATCACACTATCGGACATCTATTTTGGTACCTTTTGAAAGTTGTATTTATGGTATATGGAATGTATAGGCTAGCAAGGTTGTGGAATGATTTTGGTACATATTTTGTTATGTGAAAATGGCGTATATGATTTGCATATATGGTTTTGAGTGAATGGCCATTATGGTATGTTTTGGTGATACTGAAATGGTATGTTTCATACTTGATTTGGTAGTTGAGAATGGAGAATGTATTGTATGTTATTTGATGTTGGAATTGAACATGTTGGGATAACCCAAATTGGGTGGCAATTTGGCCTTGTAAATGGCCTATAATTGTCCACACGGAAGAGCACACGGGTGTGTGTCTTAACCGTGTCCTTCACCATCCCTATTCGAAGTAGATCAGACTTGCACATGGGCCAGGCACACGAGTGTGTGACAGGCCGTGTGACCCAAGTTAGTGTTGCACACGGGCCAGACACACGGGCGTGTGACAGGCCGTGTGACCCTAGTCAGTAGTGTACACGGGGTAAGGCATGGTCTAAGACATGGCCGTGTGAGGCACACAGTCTAGCCACATGGGCATGTGCCCTGTTTTAAAAGAAAAATTTTCTAAGTTTTGCAAGTTTCCGTATGAGATCGGTTTAGTCTCGAACCATCTCTAAAGCATGTTTAAGGTCTCGTAGACCTTTTAAAGGGACTATGTGTGATTGATTATCTATGATGCGCTTATGTGTGAGATATGGTGGTTTAAATGTTATTATTGACGAGCAATACCTCTTAACCCTAGTCTAGCGATGGATACGGGTTAAGGGTGTTACATTTTATTGGTATCAGAGCTACGATTTAGTCGATTCTAGGACTAACGTAGCATGTGAGAGTCTAGCTATACATGCCATATATACGAACTGTGATAGTGTGATGAATCCTGACAGATAAAATGGGTCTAAGCCAAGTATAATTTCATTTGGGTCTCAGCCCTTATCAGAATCAATTGGGCCTAGCCCATTCTCCATATCATTAACAGTTGGGCCTAGCCCATATCAGAATCAATTCCTTATGCATAATGTGTGATGCATGCTAACCCATCCCATCCAACCCTGCACTTGCCTCCGTCCAACCCTGCACTACCTGCGGGGAATAAATCACCCACGCCATCCCTACACTCCCAATGTTAGCACCGGTTGCGGCACTAACCAAAATCGTAGCATAGCTGCTAGTATTTATGCGGCTTTAAGCCTTCAGTAACGGTCTCATGATTGGCACATAGTCATCGGTAACTGTAATAAGATCGGTACATAGCCATCAGCTACGGTAATATAATCAGCACACAGCCTTGGGTAAAGATGATCGACACAGAGTCATCGATATATATGTTAGGGACAAAGCCACGGGTAAATACGATTGGCACAAAGCCATGATCAAGATGACACAGAACCATATTTGGGTTGGCACAGAGCCATAATCAGATTTTGCGGCTTTAAGCCATCCGTTGGTCCACAGTCGTCATGCGACCCATGCGACCTCAACAGATCAATACTGGATCCACAGTCGTCATGCGACCCGTGCGACCTCAACAGATCAATACTGGATCCACAGTCGTCATGCAACCCGTGCGACCCTATCAGAACTTCCTCCGTATCAATGTCCCAACCCCATGCAATATGTCGTGTATGTCATGCTCAATCATTACACGTGTATGCAAAATGGCCATGCTCAGTAACAAACATTTAGACATGTAATAAAAGCATATCAGTCATACAACCACTGTCAAATTAGTCAACTCATAGTCTAAGTCAGTCATTTACCCACAAGGGCAAAATAGTCATTTTACCCTATAAGGGTATTTCGGTAATCCTACCCTTCAGGGGTATTTCGATAATTCTACTATACAGGGGTAATTCAGTAATTCTACCCTACAAGGGTATTTTAGTAATTTTACAAATCGAGGGTATTTCAGTAATTTTGTAAACCGAGGTATTTCAGTAATTTTACAAACTGAGGGTATTTCAATAATTTTGCAATCTGAGAGTATTTCAGTAATTTTGCAAACCGAGGGTATTTCGGTAATTTTACAAGTCGAGGGTATTTCAGTAATTTTGTAAACCAAAATATTCTAAACAGAGATAACGATGCGAATGGGCCTAAGAGCCAAAAATTAAAGAAATTCTGCAAGAGCCAAGATTTGAACCCAAGCTCCCTTACACCCTTAATGACGGCACAACCACTAGGCCACATACTTCCTTGTATCATTTTTTTATCAAAATAATTTAAAAGGCCTACATCCAAGCATCCAGGGTTTTATTCACTTAAAACCAAAATTTTTGCTAAAGCCCAGGTTTGAACCCAGGACTTTTCCAACACTTCTCAAGACCCTTATCCACTGAAGCAGACATTTAATTGTGTCACTTCCTTGCACAATTAAATACCTATTTACAGCCTCCTTACGGACCCATACTCAAGGCCCAATACTTTTAGGCCCAAATTCGGGGCGTTACACTAACCTCTTTTTTGGTAAGATTTTTGGGGACGAAAATTCCTAAGGGGGGACAGTTGTAACAGCCCGTTTTTTAGTCAAATCATAACAGTGGTTTCGAGACCACAAATCCAAGGTCAAAATAATTATTTTATTATTATTTTGATGTCTATAGTATGATAATATGAATGTGTGAAAAATTTGTTAAGAAATTTTATCGTTTGAATGTTCAATTTGATAAAAAGGACTAAATCGCGTAAAGTGTAAAACTTGTGTTCTATTAGATAAAGGTGTCTAATAGCTATGGAACCTTAAATTGGAGGTCCTTATGTAGTAATTAGCCCATTGTTAATATGAGTGAACATTCGTGGACATCATTTAAGTGATTTTAATGTTTTATAATAAAGGTTATATATGTAATTCAATAAATAAAAACAAATTAAGTAAATCAAGTCAAACTTTTCTTCTTCATTTCATCTTCTTCCACCGAAAATAAGAAATAAAAACCTCTATGGAAGATATCTAGGGTTTGGCTACTTCATGGTTAAATTGGTGAGTTATTTTTGTCTCATTTTTAATGATTTCTATGTTTTTGAGATCGTTGCAGCTTAATCTAGCAAGCTCAGGGACTAATTTGAAAAATTGTTAAAGGTTTAGGGTTTTTCCATTGATGAATATAGCTGTATTTTGATGTTTGATGATAGAAAATGTATGATTGTTGTTAGATAAATAACATTTGTAAAGTGATTTTTGACAAAATTGTCAATTAGGGATTAAATTATGAAATGTGTAAATTTTGTGGTTAAATTATGAAATAAATGAAAAATATGGGCCGCTATAAGTCTATATGAAATTCGGCTAGCTTGGGTTGGGACCTAATTGCATGAATTTGTATTTTTATGAGATAATGACTAAATTGTAAAGAAATGGAAATATTAGGGGCAAAAGTGTAAAGCTATTATAATGTGATATTTGGATTAAATTGAATAGATGGATGATTAAATGGGTTAAATTTGATATTATATAGATCAAGAAAAGCGAAATTCAAATTTAGATCGGGGGGAAAAGTAAAGTGTTGGACTAATCGATCATTTCGTCGTTTTTGCGTTCGAGGTAAATTCGTATGTAATAAGCATTGTTATAATTGTGTTTTAAATGCTTTAATATTGCATAAATTATGAATACGACCTTGCAGACTTATTCGACGACGATTCGGAAAATGTGAAATCCCGGTTGAACATTAGTAATAGATTAGGATACAAATGACATATCATTAGGGGTTATATGATCTGGGTGTTGGTCCGTACGTCCTACCGGTGGCTGAGTTATCCCAAGATGTGTTGCGATTCTCGCCACCTTGTGTGAGCAAAGACCGTGTAACCGTCATGACTGTCAGCTTATGTGAACAGACCCGTTGATAGCTCGAGAGTGAGCATTATATGTGATATGAGATTGAGATAGCTTCAGCTATGGATGTGGCACTTAGGGTGTGAGATTCCCGAGTATTCGATATTATTCCAAATGGTTCAACGGGTATAATGAAGATATGAAATGGTGAGTAATAGATACGTATCGGTACAAGTATGTACGGAAACTATATGAGTACTAAATCTATGGAAGTTGTGAGTTCATGGCTAATTATGTGATTGAATATATATTAACATTATGATTAAATGTTTTGTAGTATAATATGTTCATGTTATTTGAATGGTAAATGAATGGTGAGTTTTTCTTATTAATTTATACGAGCTTACTAAGCTTTATAGCTTACTTCGTTTATTTTTCCGTGTTTTATAGTGATATCGAAGCTAGCTCAGATTTGGGAATCGTCGAAGATCACATCACACTATCAAGCTATTACTTTGGTACTTTTGAATCTATGTTTATGGTTATATGGCATGTATAGGAATTAAGGTCATTTTGGTTTATGTTATTAATAAATTTAGCCATTTGAGTTGGCTTGTAAATGTTGTGGTTTGTTATGTGTAGCCATGAGATTTGGTTTATTTTGGTATGCTTGGTGATGGTTGTATATATATGTAAAAATGGCTTTTCTAAATGTTGTGTATAATTGCCATTTATATGCTTGTTTTGAATTGGTAGTTGGAGTATTATATGGTTGACTTTTGAGATTGGTATATTTGTGATTTTAGGCAAGATGATGCTTAAATGAATGTGGTCTTATTGATGATTTGAGATTATGAGTTTTGGTATGAAATTGAATGGCATATTGTGGTATTTGTGTACCTTGTATTGTTGGTATTGATATAGCATGAATTAAGCTTATTTGAGATTGGATGAATGCCTATTTATGTCATGTTTTGGTGCCAATTGGTTTGGTGTAGGTGTATGCAATTTGGGTGGCAAAATGGCTTGGTAAATAGCATATTTTTGTCTACACGGGCGTGTGTCTCAGTCGTGTGTGACACACGGTCAAGTTACACGGCCATGTGTCCCTTGGTGTGTAATTAGAAATCAAATCAGTCTGCTCCACACGGCCCAGTACACGGGCGTGTGACTTGACCGTGTGGCATAAGTCAGTATACCTTACAGGTTTAGCACGGCCTAGCACACGGCCTGGCACACAGGCGTGCGAGGCCATTTCGAAGGGCACGCGGGCTGGTCATACGGGCGTGTGGTTGGCCGTGTGACCCAAGTCAGGGAGTTACACGGGGTCAGACACGGCCATGTGATCCCATTTCGAATGTCCACACGGCTGTGACACGGACGTGTCTTTGGGAGTGTGTCCCCTGTATTTTACAAAATTTTCTAAGTTTTCTAAAAATTTCCTAAGTTATTGGTTTAGTCCCGAACCACTCCTAATGCATGTTTTGAGCTCGTATTAGGCTCGTATTAGGGAAATGTGAATGATGTTAAATGATGATTACATGGAATTTGAATATGTATGTGAAATGTATGTTTAATTATATAATAAGTCCGGTAATGTTTTGTAACCCTATTTTGGAGTTGAATACGGGTGAGGGGTGTTACACTATCTTGGAATTACAGTCACACGGGTCAGTGACACGAGCGTGTGTCCAAGCTGTGTGAGATATTTTGTGTTTTGAGTCACATAGGCGTGTGTTTGGTCGTGTGTTAGATCGTGTAACTCATTTCTTTGAGCCACACGACCGTGTGTCAGGCAGTGTGTGGCAACAAGGTGAGCCACACGGGCGTATGGGCCAAAATTCGGGATTTTTTGTTAGGGTTGTAAACGTCGTTTCCGTCGAACGTAGGCCTATCGTAGAGTTTGTATGGTCCAATTTGGGCTATAAAACTCCAACTGATAATTTTATTCTGTATAAAGTATTATATATTTCATCGATATGTAGACTAGTGAGTAAGTTTATTCTGTATTAAATGAGTATAATCTAAATTTGTAACACTGTATGCTTTTATCTGTATCTGTAAATCTGCATCTGCATTGGGGTGGGATTGAATAAGGAGGAAGTGTGGGCAGTTTAATAATATATCAAGATTGGTGGCCAAGCCACATATATGTATCTATTTCTGGTGACTTATCGCATTCTGTCTGACAGCTGATCTGTGACATTTTGAACGCGACATACAATCATTATATGGTGTGTATGGATGAAGAAGTACTTGATACCCTTTTTGGTGTGTAGGGTTGAATAGAGATGGTGTGTAGCGGTTGGGGGTAGAAAAATTACATCTGTATTTGTTGTAATCTATATCTGAAACTGATATATTCTGTTCTGCTTCTGAGAACTATTTGAATTATGAGAAACTGAAGATCTGTTCTATAATTTATGCTTAATAAAAACTATAAGTTACACACGGTGTCTATCAACTCATTTTGTTTGTTTGATTGAATTTCAGGTAACCCATCGACTTAGGCGGCTCGGTGTGATGGGAGCTCGGTCACCTTTATCTAGTTATTTTACTGTTTTAATTAAACTTATACTATAGTGTGTTTTATCTTAGATTTATGATTATAAGTTTGTATTTCTATGTTGGTTCAACTACTTAAATGATTTCTGAAAGTTAAACTTTAAATAGTTAAAAGTTAGACTTTCTGATATGATTCGATGTAGCTTTCCAGACTTAGTCTTAACGTCTAGGCCGAGTATGGGGTGTTACAACTAGTGAATTATGATTTTTTTGAATACATAGATATATTTAATGAAGTAATCATAAAGATGATTCAATGTGAAAAAGGTAATTGAATAACAATATATTATGCAGTTTTGTATAAAGAGCCCGATGAATATAGGATAGGATACAATTAGCATGCCAATATGGTATATTGTGTGTTGTATGTAACACCCTATACCTGGCCCAGTCGCCGAGCTTGAATATCAGATTGTCACACCACCGTCACACATCATAAGCATTACAAATAGTCTCGTTATTAAGTAGACATCTTCTGTAACAGCCCGTTTTTAGTCAAATCAGAATAGTGGTTTCAAGACCACAAATACAAGGTCAAAATAATTATTTTATTATTATTTTAATGTCTACAGCATGATAATATGTTTGTGTGAAAATTTCGTTAAGAAATTTTATCGTTTGATTGGTCAATTTAATAAAAAGGACTAAATCGCATAAAGCGTAAAAGTGGAGTTCTATTAGTTAAAGGTATCTAATAGCTATGGATTATTAAAGTTGAGGTCCTTATGTTGGAATTAGACCATTGGTTGCTTAAGTGGACATTTATGGACATTATTTTTACATGTTTTAATGATTAAGTAAAGGGTAAATAAGTAATTATTAAATTAAGTTAAAATTTAATAAAGAAAAAGAATGCTATCATCTTTCTTCTTCAATGATTCCACCGAAAATTCAAGCATAAGAAAACCATGGAAGCTTTCTAGGGTTCGGCTACTTCCAAGCTTAATTGTAAGTCTATTTTTGTTCGGTTTTTAATGATTTCTATGTTTTTGAGATCGTTGAAACTAGGTCTAGCTAGCCCAAGTACTATTTTGCAAAACTGTTAAAGATTTTGAATGTTGCCATTGATGAATACATGTTTGTTTTGATGTTTGATGATAGATTATGAATGGTTGTTGATAGATAAACAAGTTTTGTTAAGTGATTTTTGGTGAAAATGCAAAATAGGGATTAAATTATGAAATGTGGAAAATTTGTGGTTAAAATGTGAAATAAATTATAAATATGGGCTTCTAGGGACCTAATTGAAATTCGGCTAGCATGGGTTATGGTTGAATTTCATGAATTTGTAATTTTATGAAATAATGACTAAATTGCAAAAGTTGTGAAATTCTAGGGGTAAAAGTGTAAATGTGTTTTAAAGTGTATTTTGGACTAAATTGAATAGCGAGGTAATTAAATAAGCTGAATTTGATTATATTTAGATCAAGAAAGGCGAAATATAGACTTAGATCAGGGAAAGAACAAAGTTACAAAATAGCTCGTTTTGTCGTTTTAGCATCCGAGGTAAGTTCGTATGTAATAAACATTTTTATAATTATGCTTTAAATGCTTTGATATTGCATGAATTGTGTACACGAGACTACAGTCATGTTTGACGACTATTCTGCAATATATTGCACTTAGTGTGCGAGATCGAGATAGCTTCGGCTATGTATGGCACTTAGTGTGCGAGATCGAGATAGCTTCGGCTATGTATGGCACTCAGTGTGCGAGATTAAAATAGCTTCGCCTATGTATTGGCACTTAGTGTGCGAGATTTCGAGTATTCGACAGTATTCTGAATAGGTATGTGTAACATCCCAATTTTGGGCCTAGTTGGAATAGTGGTTTCGAGACCACAACTCTGAAGTAGAAATAATTATTTTATGAGTATTTTGAGGTCTATGGCATGATTGCATGATTGTGTGAAAATTTCATGAAGAAATTTTATACATAAAGTGTCCAATTTGATAATTAGGACTAAATTGAATAAGTTGCAAAATATATGTTCTAGAAGCTTTGAGCATGAAATTGCCATGGATTATTAATTAGAGGGTCTTAAATAGCAATTTGACCAATTACTATTTTTATGGACAAAAATGGACATGGATGGGTAAAATTTCAAAGAAAGGCATTAAGGGCATTTTGGGCATTTGGTAAATAAAAGAATAAAAAGGGAAAATCAAGTCAAAATTGTGTCCATCTTCTTCAACCTTGGCCGAAAATCTCAAGCTCACCATAGCTAGGGTTTTGTCATCTTTCAAGCTTGATAGTAAGTGCATCCTAGCCCCGTTTTTAATGTTCTTTACGTTTTTGAAGTTGTTATCAACTGATCTAGCTATTTCTACCATAAATTTGAGCTAGGGTTCATCTTTAAAAATTTACCCATGTGTGACATGCATGTATTTGGATGTCTAATGGTAGATTATGCAAGTCTAATGTTAGATAAACAACTTTTGCTAGGTGATTTTTGGTGAAATTTGACAAAAGGACCTATTTGTAAAAAGATTTCAAAATTTGTGTAAAAGTGTGATTAAAAGAAAAATGTGGACTGCTATAAGTATAAAAGAGGTTCGGTTAGGCTTGAGAATCGAAGAAATTGAATAGATTTCATTTTCCGAGCCTAGGGGTAAAAATGTAATATGTCAAAGTTTAGGGCAAAAATATAATTTTGCCATAATATGACTTTTGAATTGAATTGAGTAATGTGATTATTAAATGAGCTAAATTTGCTATTATAGATCAAGAAAAACGGAGTCCGGACCTAAACCGAGGAAAGAACAACGTTGTGGACTAAATCGAATAGTTAGCCATATTTTGGTACCGAGGTAAGTTCGTATGTAAATAATGCATTATTATTTATGCTTTAATTGTGTTATTATTGTATGAATTATGATTTACTCCTTGAATGAATTCGACAAAGTTCGACAGGTGAGAAAGTCCCAGTTGAACCTTAGGAATAGTTAGGATACAAATGTCATGACATTAGGTTTATGAGTTTACGTGTAAGACCATATCTGGGATATGGCATCGTTATGAGATCTCATGTAAGACCATGTCTGGGACATGGCATCGATATGAGAATTGTGTAAGACCATAGCTGGGCTATAGGCATTGATATGTGATCCCATGTAAGACCATATCTGGGATATGGCATTGGTATGATTCTATGTGTATGTGATTCCTGAGTATCCTTTAGTATTCCAAGCAGTTCAACGGGTAGTCCAAAGATTATGTCAATGAAATGACAAGGTATGAACATGTTGAAAGGGTACAGGTATGTACACAAAGCTCATACATATTGAGATTATAAATCGATGAGACCTCGGTAAGAAGTGAATGAATAAATCATGATCATGAGTTTTATTGTACATTGTGTAAATGACATGATTTAAAATGTATCTATGATACTTGATGGCATTGTGATAGATTATATTATGTTATGTGTACAATAATGCATGGTTAATGTTGTTAATTTTTTACATGCAAACTTACTAGGCTTTATGCTTACTCCCCTTTCTTTTTCATTTTCTTATAGTATTGCCAAGCTAGCTCGGGGACCGAAGGACGTCGGAGACTTGATCACACTATCAATTGGAACTTTTGGGTATAGTTAGTCTCAACATTTTGAGTATGGCATGTATAGGGACTTGGTCTTTTTGTTATATGTCATATTGGTTTAGCCAAATGTGTTGGCTTATGATGATATTTGATTCATTTTGTATAAGGCCATGGGATGTGGCTCATATTGATTATTAGGTTGTAAACCTATTCATATATGCATGCATGTGCCAATGTCATTATGATATGGCCTATGGCTATTGGTGGTCGTATGATGATGAGTTGCATGTGATTTACTAAACTTGAGTTGGATGAAGGATGGTAGTTTTGTGTGTGTATATCTTGCTATGAAAATGCATGCATGAAATATAAGGAATGATGCATATTTGTATATGAGTTGGTAAAACTGGATTTGTCATAATGCGGAGTCTTAAGCAAGTATAAATTGATGAGAAGATGCCATGTATGAGCCATGTTTATGGATGTTTAAGTGCTTATTTATGCCATGTTAGATGTCATTGAGATATGTATGTGTGCACGTGTTATTGAGGGTGACAAATGGCTTGGAATATAGCCTCAAAGTTGTCCACACGGGTAGACACACGGGCGTGTATCTAGGCCGTGTGTTATACACGGCTTGCCCTATAGGCGTGTGTTATGGTTGTGTGTCCCCTGCACCCTAATTAATGCAAAACAAAATGCCCAATAGTAAACACACGGGCACGAGACACGGTCGTGTGTCTCGACCGTGTGAGAGACACGGCCATAGGACATAGGCATGTGCCCAGGCCGTGTGAAGTCTGCACTTAAATTTTGGAATTTAATTCGCCACACGGCCTAAGGACACAAGCGTGTGCCTTGGCCGTGTGACCTTATTTGGTTGATGATGTCATAAATAGAATGTCCCCTATTTTGGACACGGCCTGAAGTACGGGCATGTGATATGTCACACGGGCGTGTGGACCTGTTTCATGATGAAAATTTTCTAAGTTTCCCGAAAGTTTCTAAAGTTCTCGGTTTGGTCCTGAGCAGTTCCCAATGTATGTTTCGGGCCTCGTAGGCTCATTTTAGGGAAGATATGTATGTTTTTGAAAAATTTAAGTTTGAGTGGAAATTCATGTCTCGGTTTTCTATGATTGCTTGTATATAAATCTGGTAATGCCTCGTACCCTGTTCCGGCATTGAATACGGGTAAGGGGTGTTACAGTATGAGCTCTTTACGGATTGGTACATGTAGGTAAATGGATAGTATGAGCTTTAAATCAAAGAAGTTATGAAGTTTGCATATAAGCATATGATTAAGCATGTGAAAGGTTTGTTAGTTATCATGAATTACATGTTAATATGTTCAAATTGACGATTTGTGTATTTATGATTAGTTGAGTTTATTTCATACGAGCTTACTAAGCTATAAAGCTTACTTTGTTTATTTTTCCATGTTTTATAGTGATTTCAAACCTAGCTCGGATTCGGGGATCGTCGGAGACATTGTCACACTATCTAACCATCACTTTGGTACTTTTGAGCTTATGGTTTGGTCATATGGCATGTATAGGATTATGGTCATTTTGATATGTATTGTGGCAGTGAGTTTTTCCATTTGAGATGACTTGTGAATGGTTATGTTTTGGTTTGTATATATAGCCATGAGATTTGGCTTAACTTGGTTAGTATGGTTATGTATATATATAAGTGTGCATATGGCTTATGTTATGTGATTAAGGTTGATTTTGAAATGTTATTGATAGTTGGTATTATAGATGTCAAATGGTTGATAATTGAGAAGTTATGTGCTTGTGGATTGGTACATGATGATGTATGTTTGGAAAAGGTATAATTGGTATGATTTGAATGAAGAAAACATGAGATTATAAGCATGTTAGTTGTTGGAATTGAGATGGTATAAATGATGCTTAATTGAGAGTATTTAAATGTCTATATGTGCCATGTTTTGTGCCAATTGGGTTAATGAAGGTATTTGAAGATTTGGGTGGCAAAATGGCTTGGTAAATAGCCTATTTTTGTCCACACGGGCGTGTATCTCAGCCGTGTGTGACACACGGTCATATACACGACCGTGTGTTCCCTGGTGTTGAATTTGAAACCAAGTCAATATGCTCCACAGGGCCTCACACACGGGCGTGTGACTTGGCCGTGTGGCATAAGTCAGTATACCCTACAGGTTTGGCATGGCCTAGCACACGGCCTGGCACATGGGTGTGCATGGCCATTTTTAGGGCACACGGGCTAGCCACACGGGCATGTGTTTGGCCGTGTGACCCAAGTCAGAGAGTTACACGGGGTCGAACACGGGTTGGGACACGGCCATGTGCTTCTATTTCGAATGTCCATACAACCTATGACACGGGCGTGTCTGTTGACCGTGTGATATACACGGGCGGGCCACACGGGCGTGTGTCCCCTGTTTTGAAAAAAAAAATTCAAGGTTTCGTGAAAGTTTCCTAAATTATCAGTTTAGTCCTGAACCACTCCCAAAGCATGTTTAGGGCCTCGTAGGCTCATTATAGGGACATTATGCTTGAGTTTGAATAATGTTTGCATGAAATGTGAAACTATATGTGAATTGAATGTTTAAATGTTTTATAAGTTTGGTAATACTCCGTAACTCTATTCCGGCGTTGAATACGGGTGAGGGGTTTTACATCTTCCAATTTAGCTATTGAATAATTACAAGTCACACATATTCCAGTCATCATTAAAACATGCTCAACATTCATCAAACGAACTTAAAATGAGAATTAAACATGCTTTTAGACCACCAAACAAAAATTTAGAATTATTCACGTAGGTATCGATACTGAATCAAAGGTATGAATATTTACCTTAAGTGGTATCGATACCAATTGGAAAATCAGTACCAAAACAACATTCTATTTCTCGTCTAAAAATCAAATCTTAGAAAATATCGATACATTTATTAAAGTATCGATTATTTTACCCCGAGTATCGATACTCGTGATAAGGTATATATACCAACTTACAATATTGACTTCCTGCACAATGAAATATCACAGAGGTATCGTTTTTACAACCTGAATATCGATACCTCTTCTCTAAACCGCAAAAATATAGCATTTTAAAAAAATTAACTCAACCTAGCTTAAATCTAATCAACATGCAACTTTCACCTCTTCAAACAATCATCGAAACGACTATAATAACATTTTAAAAAATCAAATTATGTTTGAGCAAGAATCAACATATCAAGGTCCAAGTCCTTAAATCTTAAGAGCAAATAAGTTACGAAAATACTCAAGACATCAAGGCAAAATCAGCCAAAACATCATGGCAATATCATGCAACATTTCTACCACATTTCCTTATTCCTACAATTAAAAATAATAATTATAAAACACCTACAAAATAAAGCTAACGTATTGCTTGGATCACTCCCTTAGAACCACACCGCTCACACCGGAACACAACTAATCTGCAATGGTTTAAAAAGGAGTGGGTGAGCTTAACAAGCTCAGTGAATGTCAGAGTAACCACATTGTATACACAATATCAAAGGTTAAACAAGAGCATACTACAACACATTCACAACCATATTCTAATCGAGTTAGAATTATGTGTTCATGCTTCATTAATTCATTTTACAATAATTCATCAAGACTAAACAACGTATACATGCTTTAATAACTCACAAGTTTAGCTTATATATTCACATGCATTCACAAGTTAAGTGAGAACGACTCAAACCACAATTACATACGCAATTTACTATGAGAACATACTAACATTTTCATGAAACTTAAATAAACTCATTTAGCATATTATTCACATGTTTATCCATCCATCTTACATCGTATTATCACAACAAATAAGATCACATTTAAATGATAATTTGGCACTTGAGGCTATGAAACATAAAAGTAGGTTCTATCACCACACATCGGATACACGGATCTCCAATACACCAAATGACTCGTAGAGTCAAACATATCCCAAAAAGTGTAGCGTAAAGCTAACACTCTCCAACACACCGAACATGTCCCATTGAATGGAGCTTAGCTCACATTCCCTTATCTCTCCAACATGTCTCAGGGCTTCAATGCCCAAATCACATAAAACATATAGGTGAGTACTCACAATCATACGACATGCCAACTATATCCAACAGTTTCAAAGTTCATAAGGCCAAAATATCTGTTATTAAACACATATATTACTTACCAATTTTTCGCTCACTATCATTGCATATTTGCATCATTAGCACAATATCATCACTGTCATATAACATGTAAAACATGTCTACATTTACACTTGCATAGCCGTCATTATGAACACATAACACATATCAAATCATCACATCTCAATTCCCAATTAACACATTGAATCCTATCTACAAGCAGTAATTCCAAACACTCACAGATCACGTTTTCGCCTAATTGCCGAAAGCTTAAACTAGATTTTCCTTGCCTTTTGCCTTGCTCGTAGAAGGCTCCAACGGTTCCAATGCTTCACACATACTAACCACACAACATACACCATCAATTAGCAACCAAAGACTCACCTAAACCAACCAAAAACGCAAGCTTAAGCTATATTCTCTTGTAATCGAAACCTTTGACAAAGCAAACTTGAATTTCAATTATCTCAGCCTATACTTAATATTTTTTACTAAAACTAATTCTATTCATCTATTTATTCACCTACGACTGATTCTCAACCTTTAAACTACTGAAAACTACCCAATTAATAGTATCGAAATTTTTGACATATTTATGGCAATTTTAATGAAAATTCATTAAAACGTTGGAAATCTTCAACGAAACTTTAAAGTAAGTTTAGAACCTTCTAATCATGTCAAAAATAATTGAAAAACACTTTGAAACCATATTTTTACCCAAAATCCTAAAATCCACCATTAACGACCCAATTTTCGGCTTTTATTTAAAACATGCGATTTAACGGCTAAAAACTCAATTTAAAGGATCAAATAACATCAAAAACTAATCAAGAATCGAATCGTTACCTTAGTTGACGAAAAAACTGAGTGTTTGATCAAAAACCCTAAAAACCCAAAAATTCAACAATGGAGAAATTTATGATGTTCTTAGATGCTTTTCTTGAAATACTATAGAGATTTATGGCTTGTGGAATGATAAAAATCTAAAGAAATAAGTTTGGGAATCAAAATTGAATAAGAGGAGATTTGGAATGCAAAGGAGGGCAAAGAAACTAACGTGAGTTTTATAAAGAGGAAGGGGGAAATAAGGTGAAAATTATAATTTGGTTTAATTGCCTTTTAAAAACTCGTAATTTAGACACTTTTACAAATCAGTCCTTATTTCAAAATTGAAAGTCTTTTGAACATTATTTTCAAATTTTGTTTTAATTTCTAAAATGCCATAGACAAAAACATTTCCGAATACTATGCTAATGAAATTCACGAGCTCACTAGAGCTAAAATCCCCATTTTAACCTCAAAACTTCTAAGCCCAATTTTGGGGTGTGACACTGTACGGTTTTGACTTGAGATGAGATGAGATGATGATTCCTAATTTATTCCTGTCCACTAAATATACTGGAGTCCAGCATTTTTGTGGACTATTTTGTTATATTTACAGTGTTTCTAGCGTGTTACCGGGGGCGGTTGTAAAGCCTTCGGGCTTGGCACTTGGTGCTGAGGTGTGTTTCCGGAGGGATGTTAGCCTACAGGCTAAGCACTTGGTGCCAAGGTGTGTTCTCAGTTGGTTTGACTCGTTGGAGCATTTTGGTGTGTTTCGATGGATAACCGCATATCCATATCTATTATATCGTTCATCGGGTAGATTTTTAAATGGTTAATTGACTTTCGTATTGAATTGTATAAAGGTTTGCTTGATTTCCGATAGTATATCGTGATTTGATATTGATTTAATTTGTATGATTGAATGGATTATATCATTTATATATTGGTATAACTCACCATTGATTGATTGTGGTTGACAGGATAAAGTCTATTAACATTGTTATTAAATGATTTATTATGTTTATTCTATAAGTTTTATCATTTAAACGTGTGAACTTACTAAGCTTAGTAAAGCTTACTCGTGTCATTTTCATGTTTCCTTGTAGATAACATTTTGTGGAATCGGGCGGTTGGATTAACGCGAATATCACACTATCCAGATTCTTTTGGTAGATTTTGAAAACGTTTAATTTTGGGATATGTGGCATATAATAGGAGTATATCGTATATGTTTTAAGTACTTACTACAAGTGGTATGTTTATACTTATGTGATGAATGTATGCTTTAGTTAATGTTTTGCTTGTTCATGGTTTGGTATGAAAATACAAATATGGTATGGAACTTGTCATGTAATAGGTGAATTGTAGTTATGTTAATCACTTGTTACCTATGTAACTTGTTAAACTTGGGTGATGTTGCTTTTGGATGGATTTTTGTACACGTGAATATGTTTTTGACTAAGTATGAAATGTGCTTATAACCATGTTTTGGTTAGTTGGTATAAGTTCTTGAAAGTAGTTGAGAAATGGTATATTGGTTTTGAATGGTTAAAATGAATTAATAAGTATGGTATGTATTCTTTTGTGTGAATTTATAAGCTTGAATGCAAATTGTTGTGGAAATTTTATGGATGCATTTGTCTAGTGAATTGTGGTGTCAATAAGGACACATTGGTTAGGCACATAGGTTGTTTGTTTTGGGATGCTTTGAGTGTATTTGAATGTGTTTTAAAGCCTTATAAACATGTGTTTATAGTATGACTTGGTACATAAGCAATTGGGTTGAAAATGGCTTATTTTAAGGGCAATATATGCAGCACACGACCTAGGACATGGGTTGTCACACGGCCGTGTGCCACACACGACCACCTCACATGGCCGTGTGTCATTATTGTTTTAAGTGCAGGATTCACACGGCCGTGTGGCCCGATTTCGAATATTCACACGAGCGGACACACAAGCTAGGACACGGCCGTGTGTCCATACTTCGAGTGCTCACACTGTCTGAGCTATATTACACGATTGTGTGACCCCTATTTTTCAAATTTTCTAGATTTTTCTGTTTTATTTCAAATTGATCCCGGATTGTTTCCAAATTGTTTTTAAAGTCCCGTAGGCTCGATTGAAAACGTGATTTTACCTTGATTTATATTAGTTATTGAATGTTATAAGATATTTTGTATAATTTTTTATATTTAAATTTAAATATTCTGAATTGTACTGTAATACTCTGTAACTTTAATCCGACGATAGAGATAAATTAGGGGTGTTACAATTATGGGGAAGGAAACCTTTCTTCTTCCTTCTTATACGGTTTTGGGAGAAGAAAACGAGAGTAAAATGTAAACTCTCTCTCCCACTTACATCTCATATATATAATTTATTAGTAATTCTTAATTAGATATAAAAATCAAGGGTCATGATCTTACCTTTTGTAATTTAGTGGAATTCAATATACTAAGCCATGCTAATCCACTAATCAAATAAAAATTATGATCATTTTCCTATAAAGATCAATTCCTACTTGTTTTGACCACTATGTAATTTAGTCATGTACTACTATAAAAACTATATTTAATTAATTACTAAATAAATTTATTTTAATTTAATTATTAATGTCTCTATTTTTAAATTTCTTATCTACTTTGTAATTGCTTAATTAAAATTTTTGGATGACTCAGATTTAATAAATTCGATTTCAAAATCGACTTTTTCAACCTTAACAAAAATTGGATGGTCTCGTTGCCGCATCCTATACTGTCAAAATTATTTTTGGATTTTTCTCCCTCATAGATCTAAGAAATGTTCTAAATAAGCACTCAAATGAATCAATTGTTTCATCATACAATAAAGCAGCACCAAAAATCATCATTCTCCTATGATAATGGCAAAAAGTCTGTATTCTTTATTTGCTGGTATGTTGTATCAAAGGATAATACATCACCAAAAAAATTGTAATCTGCTATCATTTTTGCATCAGCCCAAAATATATTAGTAATTAAATCATTAACGTCCAATTGTATTAGAAAAGAAAAATGAAAGAGTCTTCAACTTTTGTTTTCTCGAAATAATCTAACAAGCTAGATGCCTCTCCAAGCATCAAGGATCATTTCCGTTTAGTTCACAAATAATTATTCTGGTCTGTTTTTGTAAACCCCAAATTGTCTCGATCACCCAATTCTTAAGGAATCATTTCAAATGCAAGTTTAAGAGATATACCGAAATCATCGGCTAACATAAGAGCTCATGATTAAGGAGCGAGAGGATGGTTGTGCTTCTTCTCAGAATTAGTAACTTGATATTTACCATTTGATTGACGCCTGATAACAATATGAGCCAAGAAACTGGTTCTAGTTTCTTTGCAATGAGCTTTCACCAAAACGTCTTTTTTCTTTTGTTCACGAATGCCTTGTTTGAAGCATGTGAGCTCTCTTGATATTACAAAACAATGCTTTTTACACTTTTTTACATATTCCTTTTGAATACCAAAACCAACTTCTTTGGCGTAATCATTGTAGTACTTTATGCCTTTTGCTCAGAATCGAATTCCATCCCCTAGTTTCATTGTTCATCAACTGGAATTGCTTGTATATTCATAAACCTACGAATAAAAAATAACACTATATATTAAAACTGAGAAATATAATTATTCTATGTTAAATATTTAAATAGGTAAAAATGCATACAAAATTTGATACAATTGCTTTCATAGAAAAATACTGCAGGAGAGTGTTTTGGCGTTGAATTGTCTATAGAGAGCCGAGATTGTGGAGAAGGATGTTTTGGTGCTTTTAATATGTTAATAATTTTACTGCCTTGTATGTTTATTTTAGAGTATTTACAATTAAGTAAGAGATTGAATCTGAATGAAAATGGAGGAATTTTGTATTAGATGGGAGCCAAACTAGGGTTTGAGGATTATGAGGAGAGAAAGTAAAAAAAGGTATCCTAAAATCTTGTGTTTTAATTGGATTGGAGGTGGCAACAATAAACAATCATACGAAACACAATAACAACTAATTTTCTTTTTTTATTGAAATTAAAATTACTATTTCTCTCGGTCGCCAATATTCTTCAAAACAAAGTAATCCACTAATCTTGATATGTTCCATTCCCAATCTACTACTCATTGGGCCTCTATCACTATAATACTAACAACAGTACTGGACACCCAATACCTTTATCTATCTTCTAAACTAATGAGGGGTATCCCCAAATTCAAACTAAAATGCTAAAAACAATGAACACCCAACCCAAGCATTTGCTATTGCATGTTACGTATCCCCAATTCAAACTAAAATACCAAAATTAGTGGAGACCCAACTTAATCATTACATATCCCCGACTTCAAACTATTTGATACATCAACCTTCGCCTCCAATCCTCATGCCACATCATCACCCATATACAATGATATATTAGGTTTTTTCTTTTCTTTTTTTAAAATTTAAATTATTTTTGAAAAAATGTCAACATTCAATAATACTACATTTTATAGTTCAAGATATATTAAATTATGGGGTTTTTAGTTTTTTTCTACTTAAGTTATTTAATTAATTTGTGGCATTAACTCAATCAAGAATTTAAATAATAATATAGATATAAATATTTTCTTATCCAATATATATATATATATATATTTTTTAAGTTAAAGGTTATTAAGCAAAATATATTATAGAGGACGACATTTATCAAATAATTTTATAATAACCCTCACCAACCAATCTTAAGCCTTGTTTTTCATTGCTGACAGAGTTTCAAAAGCATTTTTTAACCTCAAAAATAACCAACAGCAAATGACTTTTGGGATAAAAAAAAATATTAAGTGTTTTTGTTTCCAAACACAAAAGTTTGGGTTTCGATGCTTTTGTGTTTTAAGTATATTTATTAAAATATCCTTATTTATATAGATTATGTAAATGGTATTTAAAAATTTACATCAATTTATATTTTATGTATTATTAGACTAAATTATTTAAATATAATTTATCATTATATTTATTTTTTAAATATTTTATGTACCATTAATTTTATAAATAATTTATATTAAATTATTTAATAATTTAAATAAATTTATTATTTTATTTTCTAATATCATGTCTAAAATAAACATTTTAACTTTTTATTGCAATTTTTAACATCAATGCAAAATACTTGAATTTAACAAACCACACTTTTTAACATCACTTCTCAATTTTTTTTTTTTAATAATTGGAGGAAAGGAATAAAGTTGCTTAGGATCTAATCCAAGCTTTCATGCCTACAACATAACGTTCTTACCATTAGATCAAGAGATTGTTTTAAAAGAACTTTTCAACCATAAAAGCAGCCATCGGGCTAATGATGTCCAATATAAGCACGTACCAAATATGTTAACTTTTATATTAGGTCTGATTAAGAAAAATTGAAAATTGACTTGAATCAAGATATTTGGATGGTTTATAGAATGCAAATCGAAAAACTATGGTTACTAAAATCGAGCTGAGTTCTATTTTTAATTAATTTATAATTAGTTTAAATTTTTATAATATAAAAATAAATATTTTATATTTAAAATAGTGAAAATAACTTAAAATTTGTATATATTTTTTTCCAAAAAATACTAAATAAGAGTTTTTTATTTTTTATTTACTCCAATTTTTTAAAAAAATATATATGAAAAAAACTTTGAAATTATATCATAAATGTTTAAAAGACATAAAACAAAATTTATTTATTAAAATAAATCTAAAAACTCAAAATTCAAAATTACTATAAAAAAACTAAAAATCAAATCACTATTAAAAAATCTAAAATAAAAAATTAACAAACCCAACCCAACCTATCATATCATATAAAATATCAAACCCAAGTATAGTATAAGAAAAAATAAAGGAGTAATGATCATCACAAATATTAGCAGCTTTGAAAACGAAAACACATACAGAGATATTAGCTCCCACACACATGACAAATTCTTATAGGACAACTACAAGCTAGTAGTCAAAGGCTAGCAAAACTAGAATAAAATTAGGTAGTAATTAAGACAAGAAAAATTCAATTATAATTTGTTGAAAAAAGAAAGCAAAAAAAAGGTTCAAGCAGGCAGCCAAGCAGTGGCAAATACAACATTATGTCCTTTCCAAGTAAGTACAAGATCATCTTCTTCTTTCTTTAATCCCCATCCGGCTGCATGTTCATCAAGCATTGTTTTCACTTCCGAGATGGCCTCTTCACCGAAGCTAACCCCACGAAAACCCGCGTTTCTCATCCGCTGCACCCACCGGCTCTTTGGTTCTAGCCTCTCCACCCTTTGCAGCCCTTCATGAGCTATCACGTTCTCTATCTTCCAACATATGTCTGCCTCGTACCACTGTCTTTGCTTGCTCCCTTGTGGCAGGAACGTGTCCACCGTATCGTATGGTATCCATAGGTAATTGAAAGCAGCCCTTAATCTACAAACCAAATTATTTGATGTCAAATCCGCATCCTCGTCTACTAGGACAACCACTGTTGGGTCCAATCCCCGAAGCGCCTTCAGGAACATGGTTCGAAGAGATTGAGTGGACGATGGTTCGAACGAGTAAGGGTTTGAATTTACATTTGAAAGAGGAGACAATGTTTCTTCTGGTAAGTAGTGAAGCATCATGTGACAGTTTATGACTAGAGCCTCACCGCTTTCTGCATATACTAAATGTTGAACTCGAAGCTGCTCGATCAAAGAGGAGAATCCATCGGCGTAAGTTGAAGGAATCGCTCTGAATTCCAATACTACGTTGCGGGACCTAGCGAAGTTAATCAATTTGGAGCCTAGCTCTTCGTAGGAAAGGTCGAGCATTGGTGGAACATCTTCAGTTGCACCACCAGCAACCGTGAGTTTCACAAGTGGAGGTCCTTCCAGCCTACTAGCTATGGCATCGATTAATGTAGGGATTTGCATGCAATGCGTCAAGCTTAAATCAACTATGTGAATGACCGAATACCCTTCCACAGCTTCTAGTATCGCTGCATTTGCTGCGGTGAAACCGAAGCGATGCCACGGGGTTAAGTCCACGAAGCTAGCCAACTCGATGACGGAGAAAGTGTGGATATCTACAGAGAGGTTGCAGTGAGCGTTGGCCATTGCTGCAAGCATTTTGCAAGTGCCGCTTTTGGCTGCTCGGACAATAAGAGCTCGAAGGAAAGCACATGTTAAGCGCTGGTTGGAATCACCATCTGGTGGTGCAATGTTGTTGAGAACCCAAAGAATTTGCTGCGCTAGAGTAGCATCGTTGCTCTCAATAGCGTTTGCACAGTGCACTAGAAGTTGTTCCATGCAATTGGCATCACCAAAGCTGCCTAAGCCCTTTGAGGTAGGGAAAGGCCATGGACGAGCCCGATGGATTTGGTTTTTGTTCATAGTGGGGATTGAAAATGGAGGGATTTGGTGCAAGGGTGGGATTTCAGAGAATTGCATCATGGAGAGAGCAAAAGTGAGAGAGAGAGAGAGAATACAAAATATTAAGAGAAGAGCAAATAAGAATCAGACATCAGAAGAGAGCAGAAAGATAGAAAAAGACCAGACTAACAGTGGGTACCTTGTCATTGGGAAACGATCCACACAGCAAGGATGAAAAAGTGAATAAAAAACCCACCAATTTTATAGTACAGTTTGGGAGAATTCTGCAAATGAATCACAGAAAATTGACGGTTCAGCTTTTGTGAGAATCTTATTTTCTTCTAATAGAGCAAAACCTAAAGGGACCGCTCAAAGAGGAGTATACAAATAACTCCCTTCCCCAAAAGGAACAACTTGGTTCAAGTCAAATCCGGCAAAAGAGACCATTCTTTCAACAAAGGATATCAGCCTTTTCCAGTTGCTAAACATAGGGGCTGCAATACGCCATACAGAGATTTACTGATTCAAAACCAACCTTTTTTCACGGCTACAAAAAGGGTCTAATTCTAATCCCCCTCAATATAATCAAAAGAAAGAAGAGAGATGGACGATAGAGAGAAAAAGAAAAGAGAGAGAGAGAGTGTGTGAGAGCTAATTATAAAGGAAAGGAAGAGGGAAAGGGAAAGGGTGTGCTGGTGCTACTTCTGTTGGATTTTGGTAGCATGTGAGGATAGCCGGCCATGGGATTGTCTGTATGTGGGAGTTGGGATTTTGTCATGTAATGTGGAGTGGGGATTATAAGCCATTTAATCTTTGGCTCACTCTCTCATGCCCCGTATGACATTTAACTTTCTCATATCATGATGAAATCATTTTTATGCAGGTCTTCATGTTCTCTTTTTTTTTTCTTTTTTCTTTTTTGCCTCACATATATTTCTCTCAGAGGTTTTCAACTGTTACCTAAAATCCGTTGATATTGTTTCATTTCTCCATCCAGGGGAAAATCTTACCCGTATAGTAAATTTTCTAACTTTGATAACCCTAACACAACCCCTACCATCTGGGTGGGATTCAATTGTAAGACAGGACAAAGTATGTATATACATATATTACTCTGATTAGTGATTGAAGGATTCTATTGATATTTTGAATGTTTTTGTTGTGTGGGAGAATGTGGTAGGGTAGCAGTAAGGCGCCCCTCAAAAGACTCATGGCAGTCAAAATCATTGCATGTTCCTGATGAGACAAATTCCATAAAGGAATGGTCACTGTCTAACCCTAATGGCAATTGCTCCTCTTTTTCTCCTTTCTCTTGCTCATTTGCAGTGACAATCCAAGTTGTAGCTTACAAAACTGTGTAAATATGCACATAATACAATTGCCTTACTGCCAAAAAAATTAGCAGAAAACAAATAAACTATGTAAATATACACATAATAAAACTCGGTTCTGTCAAACTAACAACTCAACTAGGCAAACTGATTAAACTAATAAGAACCATTACAACAGCAATGTAGAAAAGAAATTACAGTATCCCATGGATACACCATATATGCATGTATGTATGTACGTTCAAGTTATGCAAGCGTAAGCACTTGTTTTTATTAAGTTTTTAGCAGGCCCACATATTTGAATACTGTCTAGGGTAATACAAAAATATGCTTCCTAACATTCTCCAACCCCATTACTCTCTCTCTCTATCTGCACTCACAAACTTTGGAATAAAAATTTGTAAGAGATCTTATCCAGGACCAGTTTTGGATATCCACAAGAATTCTCGAATTTTGTAAATATTTTTAAGAGGATTTAACTTATTATTAAATGTTTATCATCTTCATATGCATGCAATGCATATATGAAAATTGACCCTTCCGCAACTCACACGTGATAGACTTCCTTTTGTTCCCTTATTGAAGGACTGGTTTTGGTTGCAGCACTCCTCAACCCCACCCTCAATAGACTACTCGACCATGCCACCGTAGAAAAATGGCCATCTCCCATTAGCAAATTGACTGCCCTCTTTCACTAATCGCATGCCTTTATGTTCTTCAACCCTTTTTTGGACCCTCACCTGCATTTATTACATGTTTGAAACCTAGGAAACTTGCCTATTGTTAACCATGAAAAACATCCAACATTAGTGACCTAGACTAGTCTGCATTTATTACATGTTTGAGTTCTAGGAATCTAGCCTCTTCTTAACCATAAAATAATAAAAATTGTTTTATTAAATAGTATTTAAAAATTAAAATTCTAGCCGATTGAGTCTTAGCTCAGTTGATATTGATATTGTTGTCAATACAAGAGAACGCGGGTTCGAGTACGCTGAAGCACATTATCCTCTTATTTAAGGGTTGGAGAGAAATATAGGTAGTTTTAGACATTTATCAAAAAAATTTTAAAATTATAAAGTAACTTTAAAATATTTTTAATTTTATAATCAATATTTTTCTAGATTTAATTAATCAATATCTATCAAAATATTTTTCTTAATCAACAAGTGGTTAGAAGAAGTGGGAGTGAACTTCTTTCCCAAACATTTGAACCAAGTTTGAGTCTTGAACTTGACATTACTAAAAAGACTTTACCCGAATACTATCCTTGGCCCAAATAGGATTAAGCTTAGACCGTAAATGAAATAATAAGTTAATATTTAAAATATTTAAATACTATTTAAATAAGTTTTTTTTTATGAAATACTTACTTTAAAAAATATTTTTTTGGTATAAATCACATGTGTCCTCATTTGTATTCGTTTGAGTATAGTCCTGTACGAGCTACGGTTAGTATTTAGGCAGGGGTGAAGCCAGGACAATTTTTTAGGGGGGCCGGATGAAATTTTAATTTTTTATAGTTTATATCTTTCTAATTTGTAAAGGATTAAATCGAATTTTTATAATTTTAGGGGGGGCCAAAGTGCAATTTTACCTTTACTAATTTAAAATTTTAAAAAAAAATTCAAAGGCCCAAAATAGCAATTTTACCTTTTAGGGGGGGCCCGGGCCCATGCCAGCCCCCCTGGCTTCGCCCCTGTATTTAGGTAAAGCTATCCCACCAATGTCAAGTCCAAGATTTGAACTTGGTTAAAATGCTTGGGAAAAAAAATCACTTCCACTTCTTCCAACTACTTGTTTGTACTTTTAAAAATGCTTTAAACGCCATTTAAAAGTTAAAAAAAAAAATTAAATAAATCTTGTTGAGTAAATAATTTATTATCTACAAAAAATAATTTAAAAAAAAATTTAAAGTAAACTATCCCGTTGGTTATCCAACTTTTAGGACGCTTTCATTTTGTTCACCAAAAAAAATACTTGTAATTTTATCACCTTAATTTTAGGGTGTTTTGATTTTAGTCACCCAAGAGTTAAATCCTTAATGACAACTGACTATACACGCCAAATCATGTCCACAACATGTTTACACTTTCATTTTGGTTACCCAACTTCTAAGTCGCTTTATTTTTTGTCACCAAAAAAATCTCTTTTTTTAAGTCATGATATGAGTAAAAAAAAATAAAAATTAAAGTGGAAAACACTAAAAACTAAAATAATGCATTAAAAATTATCATATTATATTTGTTTATCCTATTTCTAGAAATTCTAAATTTCTATTTTTTTTCAATATTGAAATTTTAAATTTTAAAACATCAAAAACAATTGAATAAATTGTTGAATTTTTTTATCCCATGATAATTTCAACAATTTATTACTATAATATTGAAATTAATTCATGTCACTATAAAATTTAAAGTTTTATTTTATGTTTCCAAATTGTCATTAATGAAATCAACTTAAATAACTTAAATTTAATAATTGTCTATGAAACTTAAATTTATTTTGATTATATAATCTTGAAACCTTCATGCTAAGCTAAAAGAAAATAAAAATCCTTGCAATTAATTAAATTAATTTCTTGTTCTTCGTTTGGGTAAAAAACTGATGAACATAATTTTGAGTTTTGTTTGGCATGGAAGATAAATTAATTACGAGTATTTTTCTTTAATTTTAGCTTAGCATGGGAGATTCAAGATAATATAATCAAAAGAAATTTGGGCTTCATAGACAATTATTAAAGGTGAGTTGTTTGATTTGATTTTAATTTGGAAACATTTTTAAATTTTAGAAGGAGTTTAAATTAATTAATTTCAATATTATAGTAACAAATCAATTGACACTATCAAGGGATAAAAAATTCTCAACAATTTATTTAATTGATTTTAGATGTTTTGAATTTAAAATTTCAATATTGAAAAAAAAAGTAGAACTTTTGACAAGGGGGTAAACAAGTATAATATGAAAATTTTTAATGCATTATTTTCGTTACTACCATATTTTCAGTTTAATCCTTAATTTTTTTTACCCCAATTAATACTTAAAAACCTTTTTTGGGTGACCAAAATGAAAGTGTAAATATGATATGATGTGTACACTTAACCTCAGTTAGAGATTTAACGCTTGGGCGACTAAAATGAAAGTGTCCTAAAAATTGGGTGACAAATTTGCAAGGATTTCTTTTTGAATGACCAAAATAAAAGTGCCCTAAAAATTGGATGATCAACTAGGTAATTTACCTAAAATTCTAAGTATGTTTTGTAAGTATTTTTTAACCCAATCTTTAATAAAAATTGAAATATAGAACTTTGAAAGTTTTTAAACATTCTTTTATATTACTATATAATGTATTTCAAATAATAACAATAATAATCTAAAAAATTAAATTCCATTTATATATATATATATAATTTTAATTTTGGAACTAATTAATTTAGTAACAAGTTTTTTTAAATATTAAATACTATTAATAAATATCAAAATCTAATCCAATAACCATTCCACTCAACTTCAATTTATCATCTACCTAAATATTATAATACAAATTTAGATATGTTTTTGTAATAAATTTTTAAACCTATTCGTTGTTAGGTAAAATATGAAAATGTAAGAATGAAATTGAACTTGTTTGCAATAATTAATTTTAGTTATAAAGCAATATCTGTAGCAATATGAATGGAATGTTAGTAATATGATTTATTTCCTATAAGGTGATACATACACAGGAGGATGAAGACTAATTTAATTTCACACTAAACTGTTATAAGTATATAGGAATAGGATAGCAATTTATCATGTGATGTATAGTTTAATTGGAAACCCAATTAGCTATTAATGTGAAAATCAAAGAAAGCTGACAAACTTTTAAAATTGATCCCATTTGTAATAATAGTTTTGAAGTTATGGAAATGCATGCAGTTAAAGAAAGAGTATAAGAAGAATCTAAGGGAAGCATATAAGGAGAATCACATAAGTTAAAGGAATTGAGGTTTAAATATATAAATCTGATGAAGATTCTTAACACTTCGAGTTACAAGGACTAAAAGACATGAGTTAAAGAAAATAATTTGAGGGCATGTTTTTTCTTCTCTCGGGCATCCCATGCCTTGTATATATTTAATCTCTTTCTTCTTGTATTCATTAAGACAACATATAAAACAAATTAGCAAGCATGAAAGTAAGGAATGAGACCATGTGCTTAAGATACCCAAATTCATAAAACACTCTTTTCTTTTTCTAATAATAAGCACACCTGTCAAAGTAATTCATCCATTTCCTTATTTGCAAGTTCAATGTAATTAGTTAAACAAAGTTTCAATTTAGTTTCGTCATTACAAAATAATTTACACTTTAGTTGCAATATTATCCAAATCCCATTTCAAGATAAGTTTTTTTTTTTTTTTTAAATTATAAAATAATAATAATGCAAAGGAGAATAAAGAGGGATTTTTATTGCCTTTCTATTCTTGTCCATTCTTATTACATGTAGTATCCTCTCTCTCTATATATAGGGTGATTAGACTTATTTTTTAATACATAAATAGGAAAGGGATTACAAGGGGATGAAAGGCGAAAGGTTTGTTATAATGAGCATCTACTTAATAGCATTCATAACACTCCCCTTTAGATCTTCATTATATAAAATATATGCTTCATTAAAAACCTTATTAGGAAAAACCATGTGAGACAAAAATCTAGGGAAGGAAAAAAGAGTACATAATCTTTTAATACACAGTATGTCACAATCTTAAAAGAAAAATGTACCTCATTTAAGCATCACTTAAGATATTTGAAACGGCGCAATCTCATGTAGAAAATTAACTTCTCAAATGTAGCAGTAGGGAGTGCCTTGGTAAAAAGATATGCCAAGTTCTCACTTTAACGAATATGTTGAACATTTATATCTCCATTCTTTTGTTGATCATATTTTATCATTCACTATTACCAACACAATGAGTGCATTGGACACATAAAAAATGTACTCCAGGATCATCGTTTTATAACATTATTGTTTGACCATTTGTATTCCTTTTCAATATCTCCAATCTACATGAAAATTAGCCTCATTAATTTTGATTATATAAATACTATTGGATACTCAATAGTAATGCTTTATAATATCATTGTGTAACAATTTGTCCTTATTGAACACTCGATTTTTACGTCGGGATAAATTTTCATTTTAAGATATACTTTCATTATAAAGTTTATCAACCAAATAATTATTTCTCTTGAAAATTCTTCAGGAACTCCAATGATATTTGATACATTAATATCAACAATGATAATAATAACCTATATGTATAGATTCATTAATTAATAAAAACTCCTGAACAAAATCATATTCACATTTAATTATTTTCTCATGAAACTCGAGTTTTATGCTTCAGGCATCAATATTATAAAATAATTTATATCAGCTGAATACAAATTCACTAGACCTAAATAAATAATTTTATTTAGTGTCGGACTATTGCATTCACAACAAATTAATCACTTTTCATAACCAAAGCCAAGTGTCTTGTGAAAGTTTGTGTTACAAGTCAATTCTATATATTATAACTTGTATTTTTTTCGCTATTATGCTAACATGTACTCCACTTGGCTTCATACCTTCTGGGTGCTTGGACTTTATGTCCGAGATACATTTCATAAGTTATAATAGAAACGTTTATTCTTGTTTTCATCTCAATGCTTTCAACTATATTTTCATTCGAAACCCTCACTTTTTCATAATATTTCCTTTTGCCAGCTCCATCATATTTGGTTATGACATAATTAATTGAGATATCTCATTATATTCATAATTTCAGGTACTTGAACCTCTTATGGGGTTTTATCAAAAGTTATGTCTTGGGTCTCTTCATGAGTACCTGCCTCCTTTAGTATGTGACTATCTTCATTTCTTTCTTATTTCTTTCTAGAATTTTTTTGATTTATGGAATCGACTAGTTTGTCACGCTTTTAGCATGCCCAAGACTTATTTTTATTACATTGTCCTTCTGGGACATATAATTATTTGGAGCATTTTAACTGGTATACGTATCAACTAGTATATGCAATCTTTAAATGTCATCACTAAACATGTCTGGAAATAATTTATCCTTCAAACTTTGTGCATAAATATTAGTGAGGATCGCAAAAAATGATGACATGATTATTTAACCAACTTGTCTCCCCTTAATACTAAGAAAATTTGCAACATGACAATACTTTTTCAAAATTATAAATATATCTTCTTTCAACTTTTAACATCTAATGGAAATTCTAATTTTTCCTAACTTCATACTTGATGATTCATATTAGTGCATTATGGTGGAATATAAAATAGATATTTCACATCCAAATATTCGTAGAGGAAATCTATTGGCTTATAAATGAAAGTCAATTCTCACGAGATAAATATTTATTACATGGTGACTTGATGTAAATAAAATTACATGCTTATTATAAAACTATTCTTATATTAATAGTTAAGCAATTAAATGGAGGCATAGTTTTGCTAACCATTAAGTATAGCATATATAGGAATAGACAACTTAATATTATCCCAGCTAAAACTACGAAAATCAAGCTTGGGATATAATGCACCAGCGTTGTTAGCACAAATTGCATACTATAGAGATTGTGCACAATCAAATTATTTGAAGAAATAACATCGCAAACTTCGGGTTACACACATGTGATACATGAGCTCATATATTATTTGGTCATCATTTAAAAATACAATTGACCTCTAACTTTAGCTGGTGTTAGTTCAATATTTTGTCCAAATAACTAGTATTGATGACAATTATTAAAATGTAACTTCTAATTCTTCAATAAAATCATATAAAATTTCATCAAATTATTTTGCATCATCATTGACTCGGGATGGTCTAACCGGTCATACCAACACTATGAACTTCTTTTCACTATCTCATATGTCAATCATATACGTGTAATGTATTGCTTTGGAGAATATTTATAATTCAAAAACACAAGTTTCTCATGTCATTTCTATCCATGGTTTTAATGTAAAACACATAAAGAGTTCCTTCAACATATATCTTCTTGATTTGAAAAATTATATTATATATTTTATAAAATTTTGCATCATAGGGAGGTAAAATATTAGCTCTTAAAGAGCTTTTTACGATTTAATGCAATATCATCTCTTCAAGAGCACATAATCATTTTATTATACAACCTTAATGAATACTTAATTTATTTTAAATAATATACACAATTGCACTTCTTTTCAACATGAATGATAAAAACTTCTGATATTCAAAAACTTTATTTATTCATATAAAAATAAAATGAATAAGTATAAATAAAATATATATTAAATATAACAAATAATAAATTCATGTTACTAATAAATCACCATGGTTATAGATAATTTTTTTTTATATATATACCATAACACAACAAAATGGAAAATATTATAAGTCAGATTAAAGTAGCTTTACAACTATAAAGGTTTAGACATAAACATTTTTTAACCTCCACCTCTTATGACATCATTTCATTTTAAATTTTATAATAATCATGAAACTACTCAGACAGGGTGAATATCCCAAAGTTCATGACAAGTAAGTATGTTTACTCTCATTCTGCAATAATCATATATCTTAATCAAAATTAAAATTAAATCAATAAATTCTATTAAAAATGAACCAATAAAAAAATAAAAACATTTATCTCCACATAGAAATCCCAATAACTAAATGCGTAAAGAGTTTTAAAAATTCATAGAGTTACAGATAGAGAATTATATAAATTAAACTTATTAATAGAAATCAAATCAAATTTCAAAAGAAGTTGATTAAACTGACTTAGGTTACCATGGATGGGAAGCAATGATTATAAGCATCCTTTGTAATGAAGAGAAATAGATCATCCCCAAGCAAATATCAAGTAGCTATTAATTCTAATGATTCTTAAACCAAACAATTAAATTTAATGCTTGGATTCCAACAAATTTTTGACACACACTAAGAACATATTAATCATCATTGTACGCATGGTCAACTTTAGCATCATAGTAAAAAAAATTATCTTTTGTCTAAAAATTATCCTCCATTTCATCATTTTGGGATAACGAAATTTATCCCAATGTTGTGTCCCTTTTTTTTTAATGGATGCTTTGATAAAATTTTACTAAATGCTTAAACATACGACAGGTATGTGACCAATGCATTTTCATACCATATTGGTATCATGAATTTTCAATAACCTTAGAATATTTTAACCATCATTTTCTTGTTTTTCCTTATTATTCTTTTTCTAGTGGTTAGAAGTACCACTATTATAACCACCATAATAACAATTATTAGTACGTCTCTAACCACATCCTCAATTACAACGACAACAACGATCTCTATATTTTGATTTTTCATAATTGTTATGTATTATTACATTCACTTCAGGGAATGAAGCCTTTTCACTATAAGACATGAGATAGTTTTAAAATACATTTTAAAGTCTTTTCACAATATTACTGTTGTAGGAGCACATAAGATATTTCAATCATAACAAGTTTTAGAGAGTATTATCGTTTTCTAATGGTCAAATCATTCTTTTCAAATTATTATGCAATTCAACATTCAAGAGAATCTTTTACAATTAGATATTCAACTTTAAATCCTTCATGTAGATGATGTTGGACAAAAACAATACTATTTGCTTTGTTTATATAAAAAGTCAAATTCGTTTATACTTACAAATCATGTGTGGCACTATTAGAAATAATCTAATAGGTTACGTAGTACATTTTGTAAAGGTCACCAAATAAAATATTTTTTTTTTAAAATGACTACTATTTTTTAATCATATCAACGACATATGTTATGAAAGTGTAAAAATTGAACGTCGATAATGAAAATATAGAAAGATCGCAAAGCAATAAGAAAGAAAAAAGTAAAACACAGAGATTTTATGTGGAAACCCTTTCGAAAAGAAACCATAGGTAGAGGAGAAAAAAATTCACTAGTGTTAAAATCGAATGATGTAAGAGGAGTTCCGACTACATCTATTTAAAAGCTGAAAAATCTTATTCTAATCAAAGTCAAATAGAGGAAGCGTAGTTCTATACGGATTCTACTTGTGCAACATTGTCCATTTTATCACTGTATTATTTCTTTAATAGGAATTTGGATCACATAACTCTAACATAAAGATATACATATTTAAGAAAAAATATTCAAGTTGTTGATACTTCAATCTTATTCAAAGTCTTAGATCATAAACAAGCATACCATGAAATACATAAAACATAAATTCATACTTACATATGAAAAAAAATGAGTATCATTTTTAACTTTTTTTTTCATTAAAATATTGAAATCTCAAAATCTTTCAAGCACGCATAGAAATCACATACCTTATGAGTGTTGCTTCAACAAGGACATTGTATGTCTAAATTACTTGTTCTCCAACGAAATATTGAATACTATCGAGCAAACTCATGCTGATAATGTGTTATAAAATAATAATAGTGCAAAGAGCACAAGAATGTTATAAAATAATAATAATGCAAAGAACATAAGAATAATATATATATCAGAATAAAGAGGGATTTCTATTGTCTTTCTATTCTTTTCCATTCTTATTACAAGTAGTATACTCTCTCTCTATGTATAGGGAGATTAGACTCATTTTTTAATACATAAATAGAAAATGGGTTACAAGGAGATGAAAGGTGAAATGTTGGTTATAATGAACATCTACCTTAATAGCATTTATAACATTTACTTACATATTATAAAAATTAATAACTTTAGAATTATTAGCTCAACATAATATGGTAAAAGAACCATGGAGGCCCAAGTACTAAGAGTCGGATTGTATTTGGTCTCATCTACTAAAAAAAATAGACAAACTAGTCCTTGTACGTTAAATCAATAGCAAACTGGTCCTTTTATTAAAAATTTCATCAATTTCTTTTGTTAAAAATTAGTCCATGTATGTTAGCATAAAATATATATTGCACACCACGTGTCACTGTTTGGTTATTTATCAATCATGTCAATTTTTAACAGAAATAACTAATTTACTCATTGGTATAATGAATATGGATTAATTTACTGATTTTTTGGTGTAACAAAATGACTATCGATTTTTTATTTTTATTTTTTGGCGTGTTTTTTTCAACCCTCTTTCTCTCACCTAAATTATTGATAGGAACTAACCCAAAACAAATGGAACTCAAATATGTACAAACAACAGCTTTGAATGTTAAGCTATATAAAGAAAAATGAATAAATAAGTTGGGAGTTGGAGAAGTTTGATTGAGCAACTTGTTGAGCATTAAGCCAAAACAACCCACCCAATCATAACTTAAACGGAGCTTGGATTTTTCAGTTTTATATGGATAAAAATAGATAAATCATACATTATAGATGCAATGGTTTTGATATTAATTAATGGTTCCTAATAAACGTGACATGCTATTCTTTTATTATAAACAAAAACAGACAAATTCAATGAGTAGAAAATTAACCTCCAGAATGAAAGGTAGGTAGACAGTTTATACACACATGTATAATTATATTAATTTTGTGATTCATATTTATTTAATCAACTGTTCACGTTCTAAATAGCAATTCCACGATGTAATTGATTGGATAAAAAAGTAGAAAGATAAAAAGAGGGAGTCGAAAAGTGAAAATAAAATAAATTTTGAGTGTACTTAATGAGAGAAAATAAAATAGAAAAAATAATTATTTTCCATCCTAATGCATAAAAGTCAATTCTTCCAAATTAAAATGATGAGTGTAGACCCCAAATTATGCCCGAGCCCAGTACCAATTAACCACAAAAAAAAAAAAACACAACAAAAAACTCAAATGAAATTCATTAGCAGTCCAAGTCAATTCTTCCAAATTAAAATGATGAGTGTAGACCCCAAATTATGCCCGAGCCCAGTACCAATTAACCACATAAAAAAAAACACAACAAAAAACTCAAATGAAATTCATTAGCAGTCCAAATTCACCATAGCAGCCCAATAATAAACCCCTAAAGCCCAAATTAACTTAAGCCCAAAAACCCAAATCAGAAAACAAGTCAGGAAACCCTAGCCTTTGTCCTGTGCTCAAGCGCCGCAAGCCTCCAAGCAGCCTCCTCCGCATCGTGCGCGCCTCCAACGCCGAGACATGCCCATGTCGTCGTACCTGCGGAAAAATGGGAAAAGAAACAAAACAACATCTAACAAACTAGAGTTTTAGTTGTTTTTTTTTTCCTAAAGGGCTATAAAAGCCCTCGAAAACGGGTGTAAAAGGGGGGGATTTTTTGGTTGAGATTCATACACACAAAATCAATACAAGAAGAGATTCAAACATATTTTACTCAAAAAAAACAACAGCAAGCACCTGAAGAATAGAAAACAAACAATCGAGCAAAGGTCTTTGAGTTCTTTTCTTATTTTTTTCATTTTCGAAACCTTTTATTATTGTTTTTTATTTTTAATTTATATAAAAGTATTTACATATATTACATATTAAACATAATGCAATAAAAAAAAAGGAAAAAACTTACTTTTGAGATTCTCGCCATCACAAGACGGTGGCTTAGGCGCTTGGCAGCAAGCAGCAAATGAAGGCGTGGATCGCCGAGCCATCGCCGGATCTTGAGCCTCTGCAGAGAGAAAAGAGAGCTCTCTCTTTCTTTCTTTTTTTTTTAAAACAGGTTTCAAATGATTTTTTTAAAGATTTTTGGCCTTAAATACCCACTTAAAACGACGTCGTTTTGGCTAGGGTCTTTAAACCCCAAAACAGCGCCGTTTCATGCCTCTGACCCGCGACCCGACCCGCTCCAAGGGGAGGGTCCGCACGTTTTTTATGGAGGGGCTAATTTCACATTTAGCCCCTCCGATGTTTTTACTGTTTTACAATTAAATTTAAGTTATTTTCAATTTTGCCCGATAATTTACCTCGGCTTTCAATTGGGTCCCCCCTGATGCTGTGCGTTTTGAAGGGAGAGAAAATTTTCCATTTTAGTCCCTCCATGTTATTCGCGCATTACAATGGGGTCCTCTTTCCTTTTTTTATTCCCAATTTACCCCGAATTTTCATTCTTAAGTTTATATTGGTCCTTTTTTTTATTTTCTTTTATTTTTGTTATTGTTTTAACATTACTATTTTTTTACATTTTTATATTATTATTATTATTATTTTAGTTTTACTATTATTTTTATGTTGTTAGTACCACTATTATTTTACTATTATCAATATTATTATTATCATTACTTTTAACATTATTATTCCTATTTTTATTATTATTATTTTATTACTATTTTTTTTCTTACTATTATTTTTACTATTCTTATTAGTACTATTATTATTATTATACATACTATTATTATTATATTTAGGACTATTATTTTTTTTATTCTTATTATTATATTTACTATTATTAGTATTATTATTTTTATTACCTACATTATTATTGATATTTTTATTATTCCTATTATTTTTGATATGGCCAATATTATTGTTCTTATCTTTTACCATTATTTTTATTTATCACTATTAATTTTAATATTATTACTATTATTTTATTATTAATACTATTTTTTTATTATTACTATTTGTTTATTAATATATTTTATTATTATTATTTTACTTTTTACTATTATTATTATTTTATTATTTTTTAAAATTAGCATATAGTATTTATTTATTGATTGATTTACCATTAACTTTTATTTTTGCTATTATTTTCTTTTATTTATTTATCCTTTTTCCAATTATTTCGTATAGATTGTTGATTTTAAATGTTATTTTATTGTATTATTTCTGCTTTTATTTTTGTTGTTTACGTTATTACCCTTGTTTCTATCCTATTATGTATTTGTACTATACCCCATCTTCCATTTTACTACAATCAAATCACATATTACTCGATGCATTAAAATTTTCGTTTTGAAATAAGCAAACATTCCGCGTTCTAAGGTTCGAAAGAAATCGTACCCTAACTTACTGGGTTTCGATTTTTCTCTTCGAGTCTAAAGAACCTATTACTTTCTTTTTCAAAGTTAAATAAAAGCTTATTCTCGAGAATTCAAAATTGTCGTGCCCTAACTCACTGGATGTGGCATTTCGTTATCTCGAGATAAGGATTTTGAAAAACGAGGCAATGTTTCGTGTTTGAAAGTTCGAGAAATTGTGCCCTAACGTGCTGGGTTTCGGTTTTTTCGTTCGTCCAAATGACTAAATATCCTTTTAGGATTTTGACCGAGTTTTCTTAACTTCAAAAATAAGGCAATATTTCATGTTTGGAAATTCGAGGAATCGTGCCCTAACGTGCTGGGTTTCGGTTTTTTTCGTTTAGCCAAATAATGGAATACCCTTTTTAAAATTGCAATGCATGAATTTTGGAAATCATGAAATGATCTTGGTGTCAAGGGTTTGAAATGTCGTATCCTAACGTGCTGGATGTGATATTTCATTCTTTCGGAACAAGAGAAATTCGATATCCAATTCGAATTATCCAAACATTTTCCCAAGGATTCGTATTTTAAAATCTCTTCCAATTTTTGATATTAGGACATTAAGCAATCAATAAGGTACCAATTTTGGGCGTTGCGAGGGTGCTAATCCTTCCTCGTGTGTAACCGACTCCCGGACCTGTTTTCTTAAAATCCGTAGACCAAAATGTTTTATAAGGTGACCCAATCACACTTCAAAAAAGATTGGTGGCGACTCCATTTTCGTTTTAAAAGTCAGCCAGTTTTCCAAACAAAAAATAGTTTCGACAGCTTGGCGACTCCACTGGGGACATAAGAGAGTCAAGCCGTAAATTGATTAATTTCTGTCCTTTTGACGAAAGTTGAAAATCAAATTTGAAAATTACGATTCTTTTATTGCATTTGTTTGGGTCATTTAGTTGGTTGTGATTTGAGTGTCTAGGGTACTCTGCCATCATATTGCATGACCGTTGTGGTCACACCTTTTAAGTGAGAGTGAGAAGCTACTCCTTCGTGAGGTTTTCACCTCCGTGCAGGATAGTGGACCGCTTTCGGGATACATCCGTACCTATGTCTTCGTGAGGTTTTCATCTCCGTGCAGCCATAGGGAAATGTATTCCCCTGAACCAAACTCGGTCCGTATGAGCCTATAATGGGTGAGGATTGAGGAATCTGCTGGTTCATGTACTCTTTTTCTCTTAGAACTAAACCACATATAGTGAGCCCTAGGAGCCTACCCTAGATAGAGCCACACCAAACCCGAGTGGTCACCCGGACAGGTGTTCTGTGTTGTCTATTTCTCTTGCACTAACGTGTTTTCTTTTGTTTTGACTACATTGCATTTCATCATCATAGAAAGGAGGTGTTGATTCATATTCGATTGCTAAATGGAAGAGTTTGTCATAAGGAAATGGATTACTTGATAAAGTGGGTTATAATACGTCCGTCCAAATATAGTCCAGGTAAACACGACGAGAAAAGATTGATAGTATATGACTTCGCCTCGTTACCTGGGGATTCAAGCCAGCAAGGATTTTTCAAGAGTCATCGCGTCTCAATTTTCTTAAAGAAGCTTATGAGCACCGCGGAGGATAAGTGAATGAGGAATCACGGCCTGGACCAAGCAACAAGGAGTTAGAAGAGGCATCTATTGAGAAAGTTCATGGGACATAACCATAACATTCGGATATGAAGAAAAGGATTGGTGTCTTCACCTGGACTATGAGGAAAAAGCCGCATATGTAATCCGTTTTATGTAAAGAAATTTATTTTCTAGAAAAGTTCTTCTAATGGAATTGAGTTCGGAATCAACGCCTCTCTTTCTTTTTGCATTCATTCATTTGCATTGCATTTCATGCATTTGCATTTCATCGCATCATATGCATTAAATGTCATAGAAGAACTCTATTAACTAGAGATCGTATTATAGTTACCCTGGAACATCACTACTACACTCGAAGAAAAAAAAAAGCCATGGATCAAAGGATAGAAAAGTTAGAACAAATGCAGAAGGAGATGCAGGACCAACTGCAAACTCAGATGCAAGAACAGTTGGCTAAGATCCAACAGGATGTGAGGGATCAAATGCTGGAATCCCAGAGAAGCATGATGAGCCAGTTAACACAATTGTTGACTGGATGGCATGATAAAGGAAAAGGCCCTATAATCGATACCGGAGATGATAATGAAGATTCTGCTTACCTTCCAGGCTTGGCCCCGATAAATTCCCAAGTACAACCACCAAGAGTGTCCGTCAATATCAAACCCCAGTATCAATCTGGTACCTCAGCACCGGTAAACTTCCCGACAGGCTCGAGCTCCAACCCAGGAGACAATTTGGCAAAACCAATGGTCCCTGACTTCGATGATGCAGCAGAAGAGGAAAAAGCAGGGGCAGAGCTCCCAAAACAGTTTGAAGACCGATGCAAATGGTTGGAAGAGAAGTTCAAAGCATTAGAAAGCGCTGATTACCAATGCGAAGTGGATGCTAAGAAATTAAGTTTGGTCCCAGATCTGGTACTCCCACCAAAGTTCAAGATGCCAGAATTCGAAAAATACAACGGGACCAGCTGCCTTGAGGCCCATATTACAATGTTCTATCGGAGAATGACGGGATATGTCAGCAACGACCAGTTGTTGATCCACTGTTTCCAGGATAGTCTAACTGGAGCCGCGGCTAAATGGTACAATCAGTTGAGTTGTACACAAGTCAAATCGTGGAAGGATTTAGCACAGGCCTTCATGAAGCATTATGGTCATGTGACTGATATAACGCCTGACAGGATCACATTACAAAATATGGAGAAAAAGTCGTGCGAAAGTTTCAGGAAATATGCCCAGAGGTGGAGGGAAGTCGCTACACAAGTCCAACCGCCACTACTAGAGAAAGAAACAACCATGCTCTTCATTAATACCCTGAAAGCACCTTTTATCAATCATATGTTGGGGAGCGCTACTAAGAGTTTCGCGGACATAGTGATGTCCGGGGAAATGATAGAGAATGCAATAAGGTGCGGAAAAATAGAAGTTGAGGAAAGCACGAGAAGATCAGCTCCGAAGAAGCAGGAAAATGAAGTAAGTAATGTGAGCTTGGGTTATTCGAAACCTGTTAATGTCAGTCAACCAAGAGCGGAAGCCGCGGGCCAGCAGGCCTCACCAAGGCAGGAGCCCAACACGAGGCAGAATACCGAGAAAGTCCAGTTTACTCCCATACCAATGACGTATAGGGAGTTGTACAAAAATCTGTTCGACGCACATGTTGTAGCCCCTGTCTACTTAAAACCGTTGTAACCCCCATATCCTAAATGGTACGACGCAAGCACTCAATGTGAATACCATGCGGGAATAATAGGGCACCCGATAGAGAATTGCTTCCTTTTCAAAAAGCTAGTCGAAAGGCTCATCAAAATGGGCATTGTGAAGTTCGATGATGCGCCTGTCGTAGGAAATCCGTTACCCAATCATATTGATAATGGGGTAAATGCGATAATCAAGAGCGGGGGAAAAAGAATCAAGTTGAACGTTGCAGAAATAAGAACCTCGTTGAGAGAGGTCTGGAGAAGAATGGTGGAAAGAGGTTTAATCATGCAAGATGTAGGGGGCAAATCCCGAGAAGCGAGGAACTACTGTGAGTTCCACGAGGAGGAGGACCATGAGATTCAGAGGTGCACTGAATTCAGGGCCCTGGTGCAGGGTGTAATAAACAATAAAGAGCTAGAGTTCTTTAAGTTCATTAAAGAGGAGGACGTGCGCACCATAGGAGGAGAGTCAGTAGAGAAGGGCGCTGAGGTCAAATGGGGATCAATGACTTTTTCCCATACATCTAAGGCATTCATATCGGAAAGAATTATCCCTTCTGAACCGGGGATGACGAATGAAGGGATGGCTGAAGAGATAATGAAAACCTTGAGCATTAACGCCGTATTCGAAGAGGGAACGAATGAAGAAAACCTAGGGGGCATTCACCCCTAGGAGCCTGGAAGCGTTCTGAACAACTGGACTGCGGAGGAAATTCCTGTAGTTTTTAGAACTAACACAGAGTAATGTTCAAAACACACTTGTTATTTGAAGCCTAGAAACAATAAGAATTTTTTGTGAAATAGGCTTCTGTTCAAACATCATTATTTTCAATAAAAAATGCATTTTTGTGTTTCATGTCGAGCAAATATTTTCTCATTTTTTCCATGTCATACTATATATTCTTTTGTTCTTTGGAGTGTTCTTTCATTCTTCATTCATGATCATAGATAATCATTCTTAGAATTGTTTATTCTTTAGAATTTGCCTTCGTACCTACAATAGGTACCCAGATATCAAGACATGAGCAACGCTGCTATGGACTCCCTTTTGAGTGAGATATGGGTCTAAAAGGATCTGAAGATTTTTAAGATGACAGAGATTGTAACTTATCTTTTGATTTGTTAAGGATGGTAGAACAAAATGAAAATAGACTCTACCGTATAAAGGGTCAGTGGACATTGCGAGTCTAGGAAAGGAGTAAAGATCGAATCCTTGCCCACCACAGAAACAAAGCTAGACGTCATTGAGTTATTTCAAGAATTTAATGATGTCTTTGCATGATCGCATCAAGATATGCCTAGGCACGAGGAGGCTATGGAGTGTTCGAAAAGGCACATGCTAAGAGTTTTTCGATAGCCAGGACGATTATAAGGTTCGGGTACTGCTGATCTACCATGAAAGGGAGATTGTATCAGTTATGCCGTAAATGCCAAATTGAGAGGACATGACTTATATGCTTCCTCTATTTTTTCCTATACGTGGGGCATAGATGTTATGGGGACGATCTTGGCAAAAGCATCTAGTTGACACCTATTCATCTTCGTGATTGTCAATTATTTCACTAAGAGGGTGAAGGTCGATTCCTATGGCAAAGTTACAAAGTCAATCGTCATCAAATTCAATTTCAATTTCAAATTCAAGTTCGAATTCAAAAAAAAAAGAAGGAAAAAAGAAAAAAATCCAAAAAGATTTTGAAAGATGATTGAAACTTGTAAAGATTGGCATAGACTAGTTACCATTTACCCTCTATGCTTCCCGAATGTTGGCCAGGACCTCCACCAGGGCAACACCTTTCTTATTGGTTTATGGGATGGAGGCAATCTTGCCCATCGAAGTTGAAATTCCTTCTCTCCGGATTTTGTCAGAGTTGAAGTTGGATGAAGCAGAATGGGTTCAATCTCGGTATGACCAACTGAATCTGATCGAGGAAAAAAGGTTAAGAGCCACCCGTCATGGTCAAATGTACCAGAAGCGAATGATGCGGGCTTACAACAAAAAGTCTACCCCAGAGTGTTCCATGAAGGAGACTTGGTATTGAAAAAGATCCTCCCTATGCAAAAGGACTTCAGAGGAAAGTGGATGCCTAATTGGGAAGGACCTTATGTTGAAAAAAGGTCTTTTCTGGAGGAGCATTGATACTAGCCGAGATTGACGGCAAGAGTCAGCCGAACCCAGTTAATGCAGACTCAGTCAAGAAACACTTCGTTTAAGAAGGAAATAGGCCAAGGTGAAAACCCGCAAAGGGCGCTTTGAGGCTTTTCACAAAAAAAAAATGGAGTGGCCAAGGTGAAAACCCACAAAGGGCGCTTTGAGACCAAAGGGGCTTTGAGTCGAAAACCCGAAAAGGGCGGCTCAAATTGTGATCAAATTGTGATGGGTCATACAGTAGTCTTGCTACGCTTGAATTAACAATAAGGAAGTATGATTCATCTTGGGGCATCGACAAAGTACTCCGGATCCCCTAAGCACATATTGAGCTTAAAATGGTCATCAAGAAGTTTGAACAGAGAAGCTCAGGCTATGATATCTGGGGCACCAAGTCCACCCTTACTCATTTTTTGTACCTTAGCAAAATTTGTTTCCTTTGCTCAATCCATTCTTCACGGGTTTTGTCCTGAATAAATTTCAGTTTTATTCATCTCTATATTCTTTTTCCAAGCATTTCATATTGAAATAATGATTACTGAACTAATAATGCTTTCACAAAAGAAGTTTTGCGTATTACTCTGAAAGTCTCTAAATAATGCAAGAATCTGAAACAGGACAATTATTTAGAACTCACCAAGCTTAAAGGGCTGGGAACGCTTGAGAAATAAGGGTCTAAGCAATGACTACATCTTCGGATTCTCTGTTGGAAATATCAGCTGAACAAGAAGACATACGTCAGGGATATCACCTTAACAAACCGCGAGCAAGGATAACCCAAGTGTTAAAAATGGATTATTCTCATGACATTTTGCATTCATTCATTCATTCGCAATACTTTTGTTAGGAGCATTTTTCAATCATGACATCCTAATCATTTAGCATAAGCATAGACCCCATGAAATCAATTCTACAGGTAGGTTCCCCAGAGGACAATGTAGCAAAACTGATTGGAGTTACAGAAGTTAGCAGATCTTATCTCTACTAAGCAGGAGTAGAGCAGATCGAAGACAGTAAGCCTTAATCCCCTAAGCAGTAGGGTAACAGGCTGAAAATAGCAGATCTTATCTCCACTGAGCAGGAGTGGAGCAGATCCAAAATTACGAGTCTTATCTCCATGTATCGGTAATGGAGCAGACTGAAGAGTGCAGATCTTATCCCCACTGAGCAGGAGTGGGGCAGATCGAAAATGGCTAATCTTATCTCCATGTATCGGCAATGGAGAAGATTTAAGACACTAGCCTTATCTCCCTGAGCAGGAGCGGTGCAGGCTAGTGATAGCAGATCTTATCTCTACTGAGCAGGAGTAGAGCAGATCGATGATGATGAGCCTTAATCCCCTAAGCAGTAGGGTAACGGGCTAAAAATTACAGATCTTATCTCCCTAAGCATTAGTGGAGCAGATCGAAGACGATGAGCCTTAATCCCCTAAGAAGTAGGGTAACAGGCTGGAAATTATAGGTCTTATCTCCCTAAGCATTAGTGGAGCAGATCGAAGACGATGAGCCTTAATCCCCTAAGCAGTAGGGTAACGGGCTGAAAATTACAGATCTTATCTCCCTAAGCAGTAGTGGAGAAGATCGAAGACGATAAGCCTTAATCCCCTAAGCAGTAGGGTAACAAGCTGGAAATTACAGATCTTATTTCCCTAAGCAGTAGTGGAGTAGATCGAAGACGATGAGCCTTAATCCCCTAAGCAGTAGGGTAACAGGCCGGAAATTGCAGATCTTATCTCCCCTAAGCAGTAGTGGAGAAGATCGAAGATGATGAGTCTTAATCCCCTAAGCAGTAGGGTAACAGGCCGAAAATTACAGATCTTAATCCCCTAAGCAGTAGGGTAACAGACTGAAGATAGCAGATCTTATCTCCACTGAGCAGGAGTGGAGCAGGCTAAAGAAAGTAGATCTTATCTTCACTGAGCAGGAGTGGAGCAGATCGAAAATTGCAGATCTTATCTCCATGTATCGGAAATGGGGCACACTGAAGATTATGGCCTTATCTTCACTGAGCATGAGTGGAGCAGGCTGAAGATAGCAGATTTTATCTCCAATCAGCAGGAGTGGAGCAGATTGAAGACAACAAGTCTTATCTCCATGTATTGGCAATGGAGCAGACTGAAAATAATAGATCTTATCTCCACTGAGCAGGAGTGGAGCAGATCGAAACAAAATTCCTATACCCCTGGAGATGCAGTGGATAAAATGAGCTACAAGAAACTGAGACTTAGCAAGACCGGGCAAAATTGGTCCTCTTAAAGTCTTTGCTCCATTCTCGTCACACGACAACGAGTAAAAAGGGGCAGCTGTAGACACCAAATTATGCCCGGGCCCAGTACCAATTAACCACATAAAAAAAACACAACAAAAAACTCAAATGAAATTCATTAGCAGTCCAAGTTCACCATAGTAGCCCAATAATAAACTCCCAAAGCCCAAATTAACTTAAGCCCAAAAACCCAAATCATAAAATAAGTCAGGAAACCCTAGCCTTTGTCCTGTGCTCAAGCGCCGCAAGCCTCCAAGCAGCCTCCTCCGTATCGTGCGCGCCTCCAATGCCGAGACATGCCCACGTCGTCGTACCTGCGGAAAAAGGGGAATAGAAAGAAAACAACATCTAACAAACTAGAGTTTTAGTTTTTTTTTTATTTTCCTAAAGGGCTATAAAAGCCCTCGAAAACGGGTGTAAAAGGGGGGATTTTTTGGTTGAGATTCATACACACAAAATCAATACAAGAAGAGATTCAAACATATTTTACTCAAAAAAAACAACAGCAAGCACCTGAAGAATAGAAAATAAACAATCGAGCAAAGGTCTTTGAGTTCTTTTCTTATTTTTTTCATTTTCGAAACCTTTTATTATTGTTTTTTATTTTTATTTTATATAAAATTATTTGCATATATTACATATTAAACATAATGCAATAAAAAAAGGAAAAAACTTACTTTTTTCAGATTCCGGCCACCGCGGCGACGAACGGCAGTGACTAGCCGAAACCCTCGCTGGATCTTGAGCCTCTGCAGAGAGAAAAGAGAGCTCTCTCTTTCTTTTTCTTTTTTTTTAAACACGTTTCAAATGATATTTTTTTTAAAGATTTTTGACCTTAAATACCCACTTAAAACGACGTCGTTTTGGCTAGGGTCTTTAAACCCCAAAACGGCACCGTTTCATGCCTCTGACCCGCGACCCGACCCGCTCCAAGGGGATGGTCCGCGCGTTTTTTATGGAGGGGCTAATTGCACATTTAGCCCCTCCGCTTTTTTTACTGTTTTACAATTAAATTTAAGTTATTTTTAATTTTGCCCGATAATTTACCTCGGCTTTCAATTGGGTCCCCCCTGATGCTGTGCGTTTTGGAGGGAGGGAAAATTTTCCATTTTAGTCCCTCCATGTTATTCGCGGATTGCAATGGGGTCCTCTTTCCTTTTTTTTATTCCCAATTTACCCCGAAATTTCATTTTTAAGTTTAAATTGGTCCTTTTTTTTTATTTTCTTTTATTTTTGTTATTGTTTTAACATTATTTTTTTTACATTTTTATATTATTATTATTATTATTATTATTTTAGTTTTACTATTATTTTTATGTTGTTAGTACCACTATTATTTTACTATTATCAATATTATTATTATCATTACTTTTAACATTATTATTCCTATTATTATTATTATTATTTTATTACTATTTTTTTCTTACTATTTTTTTACTATTCTTATTAGTACTATTATTATCATTATACGTACTATTATTATTATATTTAGGACTATTATTATTATTATTATTATTATTCTTATTATTATATTTACTATTATTAGTATTATTATTTTTATTACCTACATTATTATTGCTATTTTTATTATTCCTATTATTTTTATATGGCCAATATTATTGTTCTTATTTTTTTACCATTATTTTTATTTATCACTATTAATTTTAATATTATTACTATTATTTTATTATTAATACTATTTTTTTACTATTACTATTTGTTTATTAATATATTTTATTATTATTATTATTTTACTTTTTACTATTATTATTATTTTATTATTTTTTAAAATTAGCATATAGTATTTATTTATTTATTGATTTACCATTAACTTTTATTTTTGCTATTATTTTCTTTTATTTATTTATCCTTTTTCCAATTATTTCAGTATAGATTGTTAATTTTAAATGTTATTTTATTGTATTATTTCTGCTTTTATTTTTGTTGTTTACGTTATTACCCTTGTTTCTATCCTATTATGTATTTGTACTATACCCCATCTTCCATTTTACTACAATCAAATCACATATTACTCGATGCATTAAAATTTTCGTTTTGAAATAAGCAAACATTTCGCGTTCTAAGGTTCGAAAAAAAATTGTACCCTAACTTACTGGGTTTCGATTTTTCTCTTCGAGTCTAAAGAACCTATTACTTTCTTTTTAAAAGTTAAATAAAAGCTTATTCTCGAGAATTCAAAATTGTCATGCCCTAACTCACTGGATGTGGCATTTCGTTATCTCGAGATAAGGATTTTAAAAAACGAGGCAATGTTTCGTGTTTGGAAGTTCGAGAAATTGTGCCCTAATGTGCTGGGTTTCGATTTTTTCGTTCGTCCAAATGACTAAATATCCTTTTAAGATTTTGACCGAGTTTTCTTAACTTCAAAAATAAGACAATATTTCATGTTTGGAAATTCGAGGAATCGTGCCCTAACGTGCTGGGTTTCGATTTTTTTCGTTTGGCCAAATAATGGAATACCCTTTTTAAAATTGCAATGCATGAATTTTGGAAATCATGAAATGATCTTGGTGTCAAGGGTTTGAAACGTCGTATCCTAACGTGCTGGATGTGATATTTCATTCTTTCGGAATAAGAGAAATTCGAAATCCAATTCGAATTATCCAAACATTTTCCCAAGGATTCGTATTTTAAAATCTCTTCAAATTTTCGATATTAGGACATTAAGCAATCAATAAGGTACCAATTTTGGGCGTTGCGAGGGTGCTAATCCTTCCTCGTGCGTAACCGACTCCCGGACCTGTTTTCTTAAAATCCGTAGACCAAAATGTTTTATAAGGTGACCCAATCACACTTCAAAAAAGATTGGTGGCGACTCCATTTTCGTTTTAAAAGTCGGCCCGTTTTCCAAACAAAAAATGGTTTCGACAATGAGAAGAAATAAAATGAGAGAGATGTGTATGTTAGTTCAAAATTATGCATTTTTCAAAATGTTTTATTTTATTTCCTTCCATTTTTTCAAGTTATGCATTTTTTCTATCAAGCACACCTATAAAAAGAAAATTTCTATTTTCCATCTTTTCACTTTTCTAACCTTTTATTTTTTTATCTTTCCAAGTTTCTTTCCACTTTACCAAGTAAAGTGTAAAGTTTAATGTTGAAGCTTTAACAATGATATCTCCTCCCAAATTGTAACGTACAAAAAAAATCTGTTGTGCTTTTTGTTAAATTCATGTAAATTACATAATTTGAGTTTCTAGTAAATTAATTTTTACTAATTATTTAATATAAAATAATTTCAGTTGTTAAATTTTATTGAAAAATTATTGATCAAGATATCATATTAATTATTAATTTAAAATTTTAATTTATATGTAATGTAACGCCCCAATATTCTTGTGTTTGGAAGTGTTAGAGTATGTCAAATAATCTAATTTGGTTTGGTGGTTAAATGCCTTAGATGTTTACTTTAGGTCTTGAGTTTAATCTTTTGATTTTGGGTTTTCTTTATTAATTTTTGACATTATGTTAAACTTGAACTCTTAGGGCTCATCTTTTATTTTTGTTAGGTTGTTATAAGAATGAGTTTGCCAGTTCAGTGATAAAACTTTAGCTTATCTAGAGGTCTCGTGTTTGAATCCTGTGTTGCGTGAGTATGAAATATTTTTGCTCCTTGCTTTTGTTGGTTGTTGAGTCTAATTCAAATTCTATAAAATCTAGTGGGTTAGGATTTGGATTAAGATAGATTATTATTTATTTTATTTTATTTTATTTTTATTTTACCCAAAAATCCCTACATTCTCTCACTCTCTAACCGTCCACCCCCTGTTTTGCTTTTCACATTCTTTTCTTTTGTCTTTTCTTTTTTCACAGTTTTGCTTAGTTCTTTTTTGTTCTTTTTGTGGGTTCTTCCTATTCTTGTTTTTGTGCACCTAAAGTTTTACTTTTCATCGTGATTCTTCCATTAGTTCGATTTTATTCCGTTCTTCGTTGTGAATTCGTGACGGGTATGGTAAGTGTGCAAGTGATTTGAAGTTGGATTAAGTCAATCATAGTTTTTTGTTGGAAATCCTTTGAATTTAATCTATGTATTGATTGTTCTTATGTTACTAGGAGATAATTGTTCGGTGCCCAACAATTCCCCGGCTAGTTAGGAACAACTTTGGTGGCTGTCAATCTCGTAGTAAGTGTTCGTAATTGATTTTAGGAAATGTTTTTTTTAGAAAAGGGGTGTTATCAAATGAAATATTTGGTTAAATATTGTTTGTTAATCGATGCGATTCGATGTCGTATGTAGGATTTGTGAGTTTCCGGTGGTGTGGTTATCATAATATCATCAGGTGTGTGAAACTAACCTAAAAATCTCGATCGAAACTTGGAAAAACCCGAAAACAGGGGCTGCTTTTGAAACTGCAATGCACCACACAACCATGTGGTAGGCCGTGTGACAAATCGTGTGGGCCTTTTTGGACCAATTTGAAGGCCCTATTAGGGGGCTCTAAAATTGGATCCATGGGCATTTTTTAGGCTTATAAAAACTTAAAATTCGGTACATTACACATGAGTATGCTTAGAAAGCATGTTAAGTAAGTTTCGTTTTGTATAAGTTATGTGATATGTTATGCTCTGTAAAATATATATGTTTAGGTATGCATGCCATACAACTTATGATATATGTATGTATGTTATCATGATTATTCATATGCATTGGGGTGGGTTTTGATATGTTGGAGGAAGTGTGTGTAATCTGACAGTTTTACTACAATTTTGGCGGTTAAATCGCAATTTCTATTTGATAGCTCAGCTGCAAATTTAAGTATGGCATACCGCCACGTACTGGTGTGATTGGATGGATGAACTCCTATAGTCCTAATTGGTGTGATTGGTTGGACGGAGATGGGGTGTAGCGAATGGGGGTAGGATCTGTTTTGATATGATATATGTTCTAAAATTTGAAAAAAAGATATATGTTCTGAAATTCTGGTTTGGTATTGAGTAAGGAAATTTTGTATGTGGGCCATGTCACACACTGTGCTTCTAGCTCACTCGTTTGTTTTGTTTCGTTTCAGGTAACCCTCATGCTTAGGATTGGACAACGATTCTGGAGCTCGGTTTGCTCATTTTGGTTTAAGTATGTTTTGGACTAAATTATGGACTTTACAAACTTTGGTCTTTTAATTTTGTTTGGGACTTTAATATTGATATTGGTATTTATTCTGCAAACATTCTATTTATAATCGAAGTTTTAATCAAGATGACGTGACTAACAATATACTATGGTTTTATATGACAAAAATTCTAAAGTGTTTTTCTCCACTGCAAAGTTTTTTTTTAAAATCCGATATGATGTTTTACTACGCAAGTGATTAAGCAAATTTGGGTTTGTTTTAATAAAATTAATAAAACGCGGTTTTTGTCAAAGTACCCACATGCGGAACTTCTACGTTTTCGATGATTTAATATGTTATGTTTCCCTTTAAGTTAAAATGAGTTTTTCACAAAAGCCAAGCGACAATGTTTTCACGTACGATGTAACCTTCACAATCCGTCTGTAACGTCTAGGCCGAGTTTGGGGTGTTACATGTAAAATGAATACAGTTATATTTAAAAAGATTCAATAGTTGATTGACAAGTGTGCAAATTTTCAATTATTTGTAATATTTCTCACATTGAATTATTCTATCTATACTCTTAATTATATTATTTATACTTATATTTTATTTATTTTTTATTTAGGGAATAATTGTAGAAAAATGAACTTAAAGTTTATTTTTGGCTGGCTTTTGCGTAATTGGACCTTCAACACAACAAAACTTCAGTATTTTGGCTATAAGTTATGGCTATAAGCCCATAATATACCGTTTTGAAGGGAATTGAAAGATATAACTAAATTTATTTCACAACTCAAGCCAAAAACGTTAGCAATGCATCTAAAACTTACTTGGAAGTTTGATGCAAAAATTATCGAAAAACCTAAAAATAATTTGCTTTATTTAATTAATGACACTTTTGTATTTTCTCCATTATATTATTTTTGCCCTAGAAATAGACATTTTTAAGTTAAGACTAGGGAGACATAGCCCCTTTTAGTTTTATTTTGATTTGTGTTATGGGTTTCTAAACTTCTTTTCTAGTTAAAGTAAATTTTGAAGGTTGATTCTATAAAGTTTGTGAGATCTAAATATTCTTAATCTTTTCTTTATTCTTTAGTATTTGCATGTCTCTCGGTTTAAGTTCAGGTTTGATAAATATGTGGTCAATATTTGATAGTTTAGAATGATTGCCTTGTCAATTAGAAATTTAATCAATTGATTGATTCTAATATTTTTGACAAACTGCATAATTGTTTGTGCAGTGTGGACATGCAATTTAACTTAAATAAACCCGATTGTCTGTTTGTTGGTTAGATTTGGGACTCTTTTGTTCTTAATGCTATTGATAGATTAAATCCTAAGCGATAGTTACAGGATTGTTTGTCAATAAGGTAAGTAATTAATTACAATTGTCTTAATTATCGAGAAGGTAAGAAGAGATTAAGTTGCTAGGCGATCGTCGGCAACTATAACCAATTTATTAAGAGCATTGAAAACCATCATTTCATCAATGATCAAACCCTTTAATCAAATGGAGATTTTGTTTTGACTAGAGCTTCATCATATTTATTTTCCTTTAAACTTTTAATTATCGCTTTCTTTACTAAGTTTTAAATTTAGTTTTCTTCACATATTAGTTTTATTTTAGAACAAAAAACCCTCATTTTTAGTTATTTTATTTGTTTTAGTCGAAGTGATAAAATTACTACTTATATTTGTGGATTCAACCCTATTCATCATTAACTATAAAATTTCATATACTTGAGTAGGTTATATTTTTGTAGGTCTCGAAAGCCTATCAAATTTTAGTATTTTACTAAAATATAATAATATACAAAATATGTTAGACATACCTTTCCATGTCAACGACACCTCGCTATATCACTGGACCTCATCTACCAAGTATCCCTCGTAGGGAAACATGCCACGCTAAGAAGGGTGCCTTGCTTGATAGGTTTGCTATCACAATCATTTGTGTATCTTATAACCATGTTCCATCAAGTCACATTATAGATCTACCTTAACCTAAACAACGTGAGCTCTAGTGGCATTCTGTGAATTACAACCCACCATAAATCTTTTCCTTTGACTAGCCATTCTCTCACCATAATCATCCACGGTAATAACAACCCAGGAAGTTCTGACACAAACACTACTAAAAGTGAAGTACCTCTAACAGATTTAAACCCTCAACCCAAAAAATAAAAGATTTACAAAAGAGAGAGCTAAGGAAAAGGTGGAAACTTACCTAAGCAAGAAATCTTCCAAAACTTCAACAACCTTTCGAGTAAGAAGAACGACTTTGCAATGAAATTTCTCTCAAATTCAAAGGACTTAGAAGATGCAATATGGTTTCAAATATGGGCAGTATTTATAAAGACCGCCAAAGCTTTTTCAACAAGCCACTAATGCATATCTCCCAAACGCATTGCAACCTCAGTCATTCATTGCATAACACATGGGCCATAATTCATTACAACTTACATAATGTGTGTAGTTTAAGTAATCACTAATGCACGTTTCCTTAATTCATACTCCAATAAATTTTCCGTTATGGACCATACTCCATGTGTGTTAAACAAATTAAGTAAAATCCTTCTCAAATTCCAACATGACATGTTACGCCACTCTTTTGTATACCTCACAAAACCCTTTTTAGTCTTAGCAAAGGTCATTGTATAACCTCCCTTCGATCAAGTGAGGTAATTGTTAGACTTACCTCGCTAGGTCAATGACACCTCGCCAAGTCAATGGACCTCATCTACCAAATATCCCTTTATTAAGCAACACATCTCTCAAAGAAAAGCTTCCCACTTAACAGGATTGTTGTCAAATGTATTCGCATATCTTGTAGCCACACCTCATTAGGTCATATTGTAGATGTGGAGTGTTCCTCGTATTTACGAGTTGACATCTTGACGAAGAAGAGATGATGTCGTGACGAGACGACCACGATGTCTCGATGAGAAGATTGGCCATTCCCCGACGAGGAGCATGCGATGTTGCGACGTTGCAACATTGTGACATGTTCCCAATTCAACTGGGTTTTCTTCTCCTAGTTAAACTTATCTATTGTTTCCTAGTTAAACTCTGATTAGTCTAGGTTATTTTAGTCTTATTTAATCTACAAATTTAGCCTATAAAAAGGGTTGTTGCAACCTATAATAATAATCTTCATCATCTTTGAGATTGAGAGAGTTTTAGGGAATTTTGGATTTTAGCCAAAGTGCTTTGTTATTTTGGAATTTAGGGTTGTTTCTTGAGATTATCTCCATATTCTACTCTTTCGATTTTTGCTCATTTAGTGAAGTCTCATAATCCCACCAACAAAATTAAAAAACCATATAAAATTGTTTTTGTTTTATATATTAATATAACATATGTTATGTGTATATATAGTATTTGTGCATGTTGAATTGAAGTATTTGTTCACTTGTAATGTTGTATGTTAAGTATAACTCATATTTCAGTCAAATTTGAGAAATAATCTTCTAGTTAAACTCTATTTATTTGTTTCAATTAAACTCTGATTAGTCTAGATTATTTTATTATTTGACCTATGAATTTAGCCTATAAATAGGCTCTTATACAACCTTATAAAATACACCCATTAGAAATTAGAACTCATAACACTTTTAGAGAATTTTGTGTTTACATTTTGAGGGTTCTTTGTTTTTCGAGTTTTCGGGGTTTAATTTTATCTTTATCTTTTGTATTCTTCGTTCTTTTGCCATTATAGTAAAATTATCTTTGCCCGTGGTTTTTTTTCCTCTTTGGAGGGGGTTTTCCATGTTAAATTTGTGTATTCAATTTCTCAATTTCTTCCGCTATTTTTTTACTTGTTGTTTAATTGAGTCGATCCCCAACAAGTAGTATCAGAGCTAGTTCAATTTTTGTAGATCAACCCGTTCAGAGATGGCAGCAACAAGGTTTTTGAAATTGATAAGTTCGATGGTGTCACAAATTTTAATCTGTGGCAAGTTCGAATGATGGCAATTCTAGTTCAAACCGGCCTGAAAAAGGTTGTTATCGGGAAAAGCCTAAGAATCTAAATCAAACAGAATGGGAAGAGCCTGATGAAATGACAATGTCTGCAATCCAGTTGTGCCTCGCGAATACAATATTGTAGGAGGTATTGAGGGAAAAGACCTAATCCACCTTGTGGAAAAGGTTAGAAACTCTTTACATGACTAAGTCTCTAGCTAACCGTTTAGTGTTGAAACAACGTTTATTTATGTTTCGCATGAACGAAAGTGAGCTTCTTAGAGATCACATCAGTCAATTCATTACTATTTTAAATGATTTAAAGAATGTTGATGTTCAAATTGACGATGAAGATCATGCTATGCTATTATTGTGCTCTTTACCTCCTTCATACAAGTCTTTCAAGGAGACCTAGATTTATGGCAGAGACAAACTCTCGTTCGAAGATGTAAAGGGTCATTTGTTGAGTAGAGACAAACTCGACAATGAGTTTGGTTCGGATAGCAAGGTAGATAGGCAAGCTTTCGTTTTGGTAGCATTAAAGAAGTAAGACAAAAGGTGTCGCTATTGTAAAAAGTTAGGTCACGTCAAAGTAGATTGTTATAAACTGTGAAATAAAAGAGCTGTTGAGAGTAATGAGGAAGATGTAGCTGGTGCTAATTTGGCCGATGAAAGCGGTGACGATTTCTTGTTAGTGTCAACTAGCGATAACTCCAAGCTTACGTTCGAGTGGATCCTAGATTCGGGATGTTCTTTCCACATGTGTCCCAATAGAGAATGGTTCTCCACCTACAGTTCGATTTAAGGTGGATTTGTGTGCATGAGAAACGATTCATGCAGTAAGGTAATTGGTATTGGTACTGTTAAAATTAGGATGCATGATGGGATGATTATGACACTCTTAGATGTCAGGTATGTACCTGATTTGCAAAAGAATCTCATCTCCTTGAGTATTTTAGACTTGAAAAGATGCAGAATCAACATTGAGTCGAGTGACATTAAGGTATCTCGTGGAGCTCTCGTTTTGTTAAAAGGTAAAATGACCGGTAGTCTTTATATTCTAGAAGGTTCTACAGTGACCGGTGAAATCGGACGTCCCTCGTCCGTTATGGAGTCGACGTCAACTCGTTTGGAGCGGAGGCAACTTGGTCATAGGAGGGAAAAAGGTATGACCAATTCGTTGAAGAGAGGTTCTCTTTTGGATGCAGGTTTTGAAAGGTTAAGGCACTGTGTTCATGAAAATCAGACCTGGGTTAGTTTTGATTTGGCAATGTACAAGTCGAAGGCTAGAAGTTTTCCAATTTCTAAGCACATATTCTTCCCTGCATAGTTCAAGATAGACCCATGACGGGCTTTGGCAAAGATGGCGTTGTGGAAATATGAGTCAAGGTGGAGATTTGTTAAGTATGACTCTTATTTCAGTCAAATTTGAGAAATAATCTTCTAAACTCTGTTTATTTGTTTCAATCAAACTCTGATTAGTCTAAATTATTTTATTATTTGACCTATGAATTTAGCCTATAAATAGACTCTTTTACAACCTTAGAAAATACACCCATTAGAAATTAGAATTTATAACACTTTTAGAGAATTTTGTGTTTATGTTTTGAGGGTTCTTTGTTTTTCGGGTTTTCAGGGTTTAATTTTATCTCTATCTTTTATACTCTTCGTTCTTTTGCCATTATAGTAAAATTATCTTTGCCCATGGTTTTTTATCCTCTTTGGAGGGGTTTTTCAACGTTAAATTTGTGTGTTCAATTTCTCAATTTCTTCCGCTATTTTTTTACTTGTTACTTAATCGGGTCGATCCCCAACATCGTATTCATAACTTTTGGCACTTGATTTGGCCTATTTAGATTCATATTATAAATTAAGCAAGTTATTTTACTTTTACTAAACATAATTAAAAAAAACACTAAAGATTAACACCTACGTAAAAATTATTAACAAATATTTTTTATGTAATATTTTAATATCCGATAATCACATTAAATTTTAATTATATTCAAGTTGATTCGAATCAAAATCTTAAATAGAAATTCTTCATTTACAAAATTCTTCATTTACTTAAAATACATGAAATTTCCAATTATTTAAATCAATCAATACATACAATCAAATTATTAATTAGTTTAAGTTAGACTTGCCACATGGAACTCACCTACATACAGCTTAAGTTTATAGCCTTTTCAACAGTTTTTAAAAGTTTAGGTATAGGTGTGCGCAAAGTTTGACAAATGAAAGTACAAAACACACAATATGTACAGGGAGGAAGGACAAGGATATTATAAATTCCCCTATGATTTGATTTTTCTGCCTACTAGTTTACGTGCTACATGTTGATGATATATATTATTTAGGTATAATAAATTATTTAGCCCCTTAATTTTATAAAAAAAATTATTTTAGTTTTTTTTATTTTTTAATATTTAAATTTATATTTTTTATTAAATCACCTTAAAATTGATGACACGTTAGTGTTTAATTAATTTTTTTTAAAATTCAAAAAAAATTTAAAAAATTTAGAATTATTAAAATTATTAAAAAGGTATAAAAATTATAAGAAAATATATTTTTAATAATTTTTATATTTTAAAAAATTAATTAAATACTGACATATCATCTACATGGCAATTCACATGTATGCCACATCATCAAAGTTAACAAACGTTATTTTTTCCATCTATTTCGAGGTGATTTGACAAAAAATACAAGTTCAAGGGCTAAAAGAGACAAAAAATTAAATGGAGAACTAAAATGATTTTTTTTTTTATAAATTTGGAGAGCTAAAAAAATCATTATACCTATTCTTTAATACAATTTGTTAGTACTTATTTAAAAATTATATTAGATAATTCTTTATTTTGATATTAAATTATGATAAATTTAGTAAAAATGCTATCATATTATATCAAAAACACCTGAATTATTATGGATATTATCAACATTAATTATACCATACTTACCGAATTATATAAAAATTAAGGAGATTATATAAAGTTGCTAAGATCATATAAAGATTACTCTTAAACATATATTATTATTATTATTCGATTTAAGAATTTTAAAATTATAAATAATTTAGGAATAGTATAAAAATCCTTCACAATTCTATCAAATGATGTTAATTACACATAAATCTAACTTACAAACCTGTTACGTAAACATCATCATGCTTTGGAATAGAAATCTATATCTTTTAACTCTATCCTTCCTTTATTTAACTGACTAAAATTTTCATTTTTGGTACATTAGTGATACAGTCAAGTTAAAATTCACGAATAAGTTAAAAAATTATTTTTTATTATTAGTAATTTTATCATATACGTAGATATTTAATATATAAAAAGATAAAAATATTTTTATATTAATATAAATTTTTTCAAATATGTAAAGGTGTTTTCGTAAATTCCTTTAATGAGTTGGTGTCCGGTTGACTAATGACATTAATTCAGCTAAGAGTTTAAATAATTGTATAAATATTTAAATACAAATAACTTAGGCAAAAAAATTCGTTTAATAAAATTGAAATGTATAACAATATTAAAAAAAAGTTTTAATTGAAGTGGTAAAATTTTTTTTATAGGTATCAGTGGTAAGAATTCACATCTTAACACTCCTAATTATTTTTATTGATTTTTAAAAAGGTATATTTGGCCCTCTAACTTTACAAAAAAAAATCATTTTAATCATCAATTTAATTTTTCACTTTTTAGCCCTTAAACTTACGTTGTTTGTCAAATTAACAAAAAAGAATGAAAAAGTTAATGTTTATTAACTCTGCTGACGTGGCATACACGTCGATTGCCATGTGGATGTCACGTAAACAATTAATTAAATTTTAAATTTTTAAAAAATATAAAAAAATTGTTAAAATTATTAAAAAAGTATAAACAATATAAAAAATATTTTTTATTTTTAAAAATTAATTAGTTGCTAACGTGGTATATACGTTGCAATCTATGTATATGTCACATAAACAAAGTTAACAAACGTTAATTTTTCTATCCATTTTGATAAAAAAAATACTAATTTAAGAACTAAAACATGTGAAAATTTAAATAAAAGGAATATATATATTGTAAAGTTGAACAGCTAAAAGAATTCATTGTATCTGTTTTAAATAAAAGAAAAAGCTTGTATGATCTTACCAACCTTACCGGGGAATCTAGAATTTTATATCTTGTAAAATTTTTAATAAATATATAAAAGAAAAAGAAAAAACAATAAAATGTGTGGTGGGAGTAGGGCCACAAAATTATTGTTCATGGTTTGGTGCTGCCCATAAGAGTTAAAGCATATGATAGCCCACTTTTACAATAAGCCCGGAAATGTTTTGCGACTACCAGGCCTGTTTTAAACTTTGAATGAGCTCATTTCAGATGCTCTATAAAATAAAAATATATCTTTCTGCTACATTAAACATTTTGAAAATATTATTTTCTTTTCTCATTACTATACTACTCATGAACAATAAAAATTGTAACTTCCTTTTATATTTTTTTCACAGACGATATATGATTTGTAGCTGTATACCACTTTATTGACAGAATTACGTGAATTTCAAGTCGATTGGCGTGAAGTTTAAGATTCGATATAAACTCTTTTTCTTTTTTTTATTGTAGTCAATGCATCAGCATTTTATAATATTTAGATAAAAGTAAGACTCACTAATAATCACAATAAATAATATTTTAATTTATTTTTAAATTTTATCATTTAATTTTGGAATAATTCTATTGAGTATATTTTATTATCGTGTTGTGTTTTAATTATTTTGTTATGTTGTATGCATAATTTTATTATGCCAAAAAATGCCAAATTCTAATTGACAATATTCCATTACTCCACTATTAGCTCGTGTGCCATTGCCCTCATATTGTTTTTATGTCAAAATTGTTTTCAAGGTAATACATATTATATAAATTTTAATAATTTTCTTTAATTTTGACACATATATTTATAGGTAAACTATAAAAATGATTTATTTCTTATTTTTATCTATATTTACATTTTGGCCACAAATATTTTAATTATGACAATTTAGACACTAATATTATCAATTATAACACTACACCAAAACAGACTTTTAGCGGCTTTTTTTTTGCTTTTAACGGCGTTTTTAAACGCCACTAATAGTATTTGCGGCGCTTTCAAAAGCGCCGCAAAAACGCCGCTAAAGAAGGCGCCGCAAAATTTAGTGGCGTTTATTGTGAAAAACGCCGCTAAAAGTCTTTCAAAAAAACGCCGCAAAAGGTAGGGGCTTTTAGCGGCGCTTTTCAAAAAAAACGCCGCAAAAGGTGGGGGCTTTTAGCGGCGCTTTTCAAAAAAACGCCGCTAAAGGTAGAGACTTTTAGCGGCGTTTTTAACACAAACGCGGCTAATTTGCACAGATTTGCAATGCTCATTTTCTCCAATATCCTACCCTCCCTGCATTAAAACAAACCAAAAACAGCAGAACTCAAGACAGCAAATAAAACATTTAAATCTCACTAAAAGCATTAAATCTAAACGATACTTCAAATTTAATAAAAGATATATGATATACATTAATAAATGAAGTATAATTCAAACAATTCTTACAATAATGTTAAATGTAACAATGTTAAAAATCATCTTACAACAAGAAAACAAATGTCTAAGATGGCGGCCTCTTCGATCTTTGGAACATCTTCATCATAGTCCAAGTCAGAGCTGGAGTTCTTCATACTTTATGTTCTGCTCTGCCTCCCTCGCTGCTGCCTCCGCTCTAAGTTGAGCAATATGCTCCGCCTCCCTCGCTGCTACCTCCGCTCTAAGTTGAGAAATTTGCTCAGCTGTGCTCGCTTCCATCTGAGCTATCTGGTCTTTTAGTCTCTCGAACTTCAAAGACGAGATTAACTCCCTGAAGGCATGTACTGCTGGGAGCCGGATCCAAAATATTGGGTCGGGGTAACCCTAGATCCTTGACATCGAACCCGACCATACCTTTTAAGACCCAAAACATTAGTGATAATTTTGTTATAAATATACTCAAGATTAAGAGAACTATCAATCAAAGCGAGAGTACCTTTCAGACCCAAAACATCGCAATAATTCTTATCAATCTCCTCGAGATTAACAGAACTATCACTCGAAGCAACCGCTTCATACTCCGCCTTCTTCTCCTTTAGTTTATCCTAATAAATCAACGAAAGAGTTAGAAACGAAATATATAATAAAAAGGAATGCAACATAACTTAAAATTATAAAATTAAAACTACAAACGATGAATTAAAGTACTATAATTAAACATTATAAATATTTATAATAAATCAATTATTAAGTAAATATACCAAAATTTCTGCAGCTTCGGATGTCATCGAGATCCGTCCTTCTTCCTATATGCGTAATGTCAAAAGTCAAGGCGCCCAACTTTTTGACCGAGGCGAAGCTTCCTACATTATAGCGAAAAAATATAATTTAATAGTATAAAGTCATTAATATTTGAAAGAAATAATAAATTATAATACCTCGGCCTCAAATTACACAAGCAAAACTTCGAAACTCGTCGTGGTGCGTAAATTTTTGTTTCTCGTCACGCTTGTTCCAACTCGCTCACGGTCCTACATAATGGAATTTGAATTATGTATATAATAAATACTATAAACCAAAAAATTTATAAGACTTTAAAAGTACGTAATACCTCTCCTTTCTTTGAATTCCAGAATCTAACTTGATCTTTCCATTGGTACCTCAACATTCCCATGGAACATTTCTTAGTTTTTCGTCGAGGCTTATGTCTTTCTTAAAATATTGTTTTTTCAAAGATGCTTTTATTGTCTCTCCATTTTTACCCAATGTCTTCTTAACATAGTCATCTGAGACCTCTAAAGCAAATCTCTCCTGAACAAAAAAAGTTTAAACAGTTAATATAAATGAAAGTTAAAACAAAGTATTATAAATTACATTCACTTCTTGTTACCTTAATATTATGGAGAGCCTGATTTTTATTAGCATCAGGCATGTGATGCCATGATTCGTAGTTAATGGGCAACATATTGGCATTTCGTGCCATAATACCCAAATAGCCTGCTAATAGTCGAGCTTCAGATCCAATAGGCTGGCCATGATTGTTTCTCCTTACTTTAACACGCTCGACAGGCTCTAAGTCGTATAAATCTTTAAGCAATGTACGTCCCCGACCCTCTCAAGCGTCCCACCACCTTCAGCTGAAAAATGAATATATATTATTATATTAAAATTAAAAAATGAATCAATAATATAATTCAACAAGCATGTAAAATAAACTTAACATTACTTTGAAATTCTGCAGGTTCGTCATCTATGTCCTAAGTGACTAGAAGATCCAACAACTGCTTGTTGTTCACTATTTGCTTCTTCTAAATTTGGAGTAGTGTGGACAATGTTTAAATCTCGTAATCGTCTTCTAGGCATTTTTCTGCAATAATACACATGAAATAGTTCAACATTTTAGTAACAAATAACAATAATAATAGTACATTTAAAATAGTTAAATTATATAACATGCCCAACATTAAAATTATAATATTACATATAAATAATAAATCGTAAAATCTTACTAAATCATATTTCGTAAATATCTTACTAATTCAGTATAAAGCCAAAGCAAATTCACCTAACATAATACCAAACTTTTCAATGTAATAATAAATTCCTTACCAACTAGTATTAAGTCGGTCAAAAAATACAAAGAAAAGTATTTCTACAACAATAATCTATTATTTTTTATATTATGCCCTTTACAGGTAGGACACTAGCACCTTTAGGGGGCAAAAAGAAATTATAAATGAATACCTTAATGAGAAGACTCTTCCAAATAAAATCCCACTGAAAATAAGCGCACCAAACCACTTGACATCACTATTTTTTGGCCATTAACCTAAAAAATCATAATTAAATTTGAATTATACATGCCTTTGAATAACATTGTTTACAAAACCAACTCTATTTTCATCATGTCTGCATATAAAGTGAAGCAGTCTGTACTAAAATGAAAAAGAATAATCGAAAGAATAAACAAATAGTTGATCTTTGGGACTAAATAATTTTGAGCAGTATGCACATAAACTACAAACTTCTGGGTGTTAGAAAATAGAAATCAACCTTTGAACATATATAAAAGTGAAGAAGATCTTACATTAACTAAATAAATTAACAAAATTTACCGCGTGTGTATTCCATTGGAAATGCTTCAACTCGTAAAAGAAGATAAATAGCATCAGAATTTCTCATCAATGACTACTGCTGCAAATTGTTTTTTACATGAACTTCGATTTTAGTGATAAAAAAAAAGACATAATATGCAAACAAAGCAAGAATAAAATCAAAAAGAGATTTAGTGAATATTTTGCTAGTGAATATAAATTCACCCATAATCCATAGTATTAATGCTTGAATGGTTAAGATTTACTCATGTATAATGCTTAAGTTCATAATCTGCAGATTCTTTAAATTAAAAAGTAATTTAGCTTGGAAATCATTTAAAGGCATCATCATTTATTATATTTATATTAATGGTTATTATATATAAATATTTTACAACATCCTTGAATGGTTAAGATTTACTCATGTATAATGCTTTTGTCTTAAGTTCATAATTAGTCTCTCGACTCTTCCATATAATATTAGCTCACTAATCTCTACAGAGGAATCTCTAAATATCTTCCCCGCTTTTCTTTCTTTTAAAAGAAAGAAAAAAAAATAATCTACCTGCTTTTAAATTATCACTAGACAATTAAAAAGACAAAAATATGTTACATTAGATCGTAAAAAAGAGAGACAATTGCGTCATGGGATTTAATTATGCTTTATATATCATTTGTTGATAAAGACTAAATAATGGAGGTTGCGGTTGATTCCCATAATTATACTAAAAATTATTAGTAGTATTTAAGAAGGTTATAGTGAGATTTGGAGGACTACGGAGAAAGTTGAAGTCTCTTTAGTAATGGAAGTTTATTAGAGGAGGAGGAGCTTGACATAGATCCAGTTCAAGCGGTGTAGGAACTGTACAAGAAACACAAGGTGTTGCATCCATAAGGAAAGGAAAATCTGATGAGCAAAACCTCTCTATGGCAAACGGGTTTGAAAATGTTGGGAACAGAGAAAGGATGAAGGAAGATATAGAAATTTCTTCTGATAGTGGAAATGCTGAAATTGGTGACGACCGACAGCAATTACGACCATCTAGTTCAAAAGTACCTGTAATTGAAAGCTTTGAATTTGTATCACCCAATTTAGATACCGAAACACTCGTCACACATCAAAAGCTTGACAAACAAAGAGCAAACAAGGCACAACCTCTGAAATTTGTTTCACCAGAAAAGTCATCACTTCAACCAAGTACCAGTGCAAGGAATATGAATGTGAACCAAGAGAGAAAAACTGTAGCTGTAAAAGTATTTGAGGAACGCGCAAAATCAACCAAGCGACCGTAAGTTGCTCTGGTTTTATATTTTGTTCAAGGAAAGAACCCACATTCAAACCAGAACCCAAACAAATCGAAAAATACAACATACAAATCGGAAAATACCTAACCACATTCAAACCAGAACCCAAACAACAAATAAATTAAGAAGTCGAATTATTGATTAAGATTACCTTTGAATTGGTAAAGGCTTGGAATTCGGACAACGATTAATCTCGCCTGCGATGCAAAATCAAGATGGAAATCGGAGAGGACTAAAAAGCCAGACCTCAGAAAAACCAGCAACGCCAGATTATCAAATCGGAGATTTTAGAGGAAGCCCAATCGGAGATGCAAAATCAATTTAGGGATTTCAAAGAGCAAAACGCGATTTTTTTGCCTTAACAGTCAAGCATTGCGGCGTTTATCAAATCGCGCCGCTAAATACATACCTATTGCGGCGTTTAACTAAAAAACGCCACTAAAAACTATAAAACTACGCCGCTTTAATTAAAGTACAGTAACATTGTTTGCGGAGTTTTGGACTAGCGCCGCTATATCCCACCTTTTGTGGCGTTTTTTATAAAACGCCACTAAAAAATAAACTAATACTTTGCGGCGTTTATTAACAAACGCCACTATAACATATACTATTGCGGCGTTTTTTGTTGAAACGCCACTAAAACCCTGATAAAACGGCTGCGTTTTCAGTCTCGAAGAACATATTTGCAGCGTTTTTTTATGAAAACGCCACTATTATCAATTTTAATTTTTTTTCATTTTTACTTATTTTTTTCTTTCAAAATTTTTGTGCTTAGATTATCATTTTTTGGAATTTTTATTTTTTAAAAATTTTGAATATTAAACTTTTTAAGAAAATTTCGGAATTTTTTTGAATATTTTTATAATTTTTAAATTAACATATAAAATTTTTATTTTAATTTTTTTCAATTTTAATTTTAAATTTTTTTCAATTTTAATTTTAATTCTAATTTTAACTTATATTTTTCTAAGTTTTTTCTTTCAAAATTTTGTGCTGACATTATCATTTTTTTCAATTTTTATTTTTATTATATTTTGATTATTGAACTTTTTAACTAAAATATTAAATATCTAATTTTTATGTTTTTAAGTTTTTAATTTTTTATTATTAAAATTTAAAAATTTAATTACCATTATCAACTCGAATTTCCTTTTTCTTTCTTTTTACACCAACATTAGTTGTTTAGATTTTTATATAAATGGAATTCAATTATATGTATACACCTAAATTTTGATATAGATACATCTCAGAATTATATATGAATTTTGGTTTAATGTGTAATTCTATATGTGAATTTCTAATTCTGGTTTAATTGTATAGTTCAAACTTTAATTTTCATTTAATCATACACATTATTTTAAAATATAAATACATCAATATATTTTTATATTGAATAAATATAACTTTTTATATATATATGCAATATATAAATAAAAATTGATGTAATTGTGTTAATATTTTACAAGATCTGGATCAAATTAAAGTTCGTGTATACAATTGCACACTAAACCATTGTTCATGTATGCTTTGGGGGATTTAACCCATTTTCATATATATTTTTTTAAAATAATAATTTACATTTATCTTATTTTGATTTATATTCCAAAAAATCCAAGATTAATCCCTAAATCATAAACCTTAGACCCTAAACCTTAAACACTAACCCACAAACAACAAGCCCTAAACCTTAAACTCAAAACCCCAAACCTTAACTACTAGATCACCATAAAACTCGAACCCTAAACTCTAAACTGCAAACCTTAAACCATAATCCGAGACCAACTTTTTGGGAATTCATGTGGCCAATGTTAGTGTAGTACAAAACATATATTTTAATAGCTAACACATTAACCATAAATCCGATCATGAGGGATTTCGATTTTCGGGATTTTGGGTCATATAGCTAACACCCTAAACCTTAAACCCTAAAAATCATAAATTTAAACCATAAACCCTAAACTCGGAAACCTAACACATTAACCATTTCCTTCCAAACCCCTAACCCTAAACCTATAAACCATAAACTCTAAATCGTAAACCCTAACCCATTAACCATTTCCCCTTAAACCCCTAACCCTAAACCTTAACCCCTAACCACTAACACTTAAACCTTAATACCGGTAAACACTAAGATATTGAACACTATGCAATAAACCCAAACAACAAACTTTAAAACACTAAACCCATACACCCAAAAAAAACCTAAACTATGAAATTAACATACTAAACATTAAACCCTGAATCAATTTTAATAGCTTAATTTATAACTTAAATGAAAACTTCTAAATTGTTTAGTTAACAAATTGTAACTTTTCATAATTAAGTAACTAAACTGAAACTTTCTCATTGCTTATAAGTGAATGTATCAAAATAAAATATAATTCAAAGCAAGAATAAGAGAAAAATATGAAAAACTTTAAGCGCTCTTTAGCAGCGTTTTTTTTAAAAGCGCCACTAATGCTCGGATCTTTAGCGGCGTTTTTTTAGAAGCGCCGCTAATTCTCGGACCTTTAGCGGCGTTTTTTAAGAAGCGCCGCTAATTCTCGGACCTTTAGCGGCCTTTTTTTAGAAGCGCCGCAAGTTCTCCGATCTTTAGCGGCGTTTTTCTAAAAGCGCCACTAATGCTCGGATCTTTAGCGGCGTTTTTCTAGAAGCGCCGCTAAAACTCCGGCCTTTAGCGGCGCTTTTGAATGTTCGGATCTTTAGCGGCGTTTTTTTAAAAGCGCCGCTAATGCTCAGCTCTTTAGCGGCGTTTTTTCAAAAGCGTCGCTAATGCTGTGATCTTTACCGGCGTTTTGGAAAAAAACGCCGCTATATCTCCTTTTTAGCGGCGTTTGAAAAAAAACGCCGCTATTGATCAACTTTTCGTGGCGTTTAAACGCCACGAAAAACGCCGCTAAAAGTCTGTTTTGCTGTAGTGTAACAAGCTGGTCATTGTGCAATTATTCACCTTTAAAGGTGTGACAAAAATCACACGCGGTATAAATTGTGTCATTAGATGTTGACATGTCATTCATGTTAGTGTCGCATAATTAAATTGCACGACAGATTCCAAAGTAACCCAAAATAAGATTGTCTAAAAGGCGCAATTAAAAATCGAAAACTTTAACCTTTGATTAATTTTTTAAATACTTAATCAAGTGTCCATAAAAAAAAAACTTACAATAAAATTCAAAACCAAATTTTATAGAACCAAACTTAAAATTAAATTTTTTAAACATGTATCATGATCGACATAAATTTATATCAAAGCATCCAAAAAATTGAATATATATAGCAGTAAATTAAAATTAATTAGACAAAAAAATAATTGTAACGACAAAACAAATCTGATTGAGTCTATTGACAAATTTATAACTATTCTCACGGTTGTATGATTCACAAATAATATACTCCATAGCAAAATTATATAATGTGGCACATATAATCCTGTATGGGCACTATAAAGAGAACAATGTCCCTATATAATTTCTCAAAAATGTCAATGGTCTTGTATGTATATGTATATATATATATATATATATATATAAAGCCATAAGCTTTTATGATAAATTGATGCACTAACCTGAATCTAAGTCAACCCCCATGATCTTCGACTTAAATAACTAAAGCAGGAAGTCGCGGTGCATATCTCAAAAACCATTTGTTCATTTATAGTAAGAACAAACACGAAAGAAATCAAACAAATATTCATTAGAATTATATTATTTAAATCCTTAAAAATTGCATTCACAAATAATCAAATTTTAAATATTTTATCACGAATCTCAAAGATTTACCATAATTATAATCAAAATATTAAATCATAACATAAAATTCATAAAATCTAAGAACAAATCATGCATTCCAAAAGATAAAAAAAATTATTCTTAATAGTTCGATATGACGAGACCTAGATGCTACTTGTTGGAATCGTAAACCTTTGATCTAAAATTTAATAAATCAAGATCTATCATGTTATATCATCATAAATAAAAATTAGATGCAAAAACATACATGAATCCATTGATATTTTGAAATATTCAAGTTTTGTAGTTTTAATCTTCCAAATTAACACATAAATATTTTAGAGAGGGCGGCTCTCTCTTTTCTGAAAATGAAATGTAAGAAAAGTTACATATGTGCAATTTAGGATCATATCTCTAATATATAATTTTTGTACATTAACCTTAATTTCTAACCAATCCATCATCAATTTCTTTTACTGAAGTATCTACACAGATTTAACCCATATTTTATTTAACAACTAAAGCACAATAGAATCCTTTTAATTTGGATTAAATTTTTATGATAGTAAATAATAATAATATATAATTATTCTTATTTTATATATGTGTGTGTGTAAGAGAGCTCCATATTATTCGCCATGGAGTTGGAAATAAAAGAACGAAAGAGAAGTGATATTTGATTTGACTTTTAATGGAGAAAAGAAATTCAAGATAAATTTAGATATGGCAACGACACGGGGTGGTTTTTTTGCTCGGCTCGACCTTGATCTAATACATAATCATAATACATTTTAAATACAAGTAAATCATGTGTATTAATCAATACATAATCATTTATGGGTCTTGTACGAGCTTACTAAAGCTCTTTTGCTAACTCGAGGTCGATATGAACCAAATTGTAAAGATTACAAAGTTTTGAGTTGATGTTGCGACTTCGGGGATTTCCTCGTTACGATGAACCTTGAGTTGTTTCTTGTCGGGACGTCAAAGTTTCGTCATCGCGACATGACAAACTGTTACTTCAAAAACCAACTTGTTACATGTCTAAATGACCTGAAATCACACATACATGTTCCTATCCAACCAAAACAACAGCATACCAACTGAAGTCAAGCCAAAATGGTACTTCTCAATAACATCAATTACCAAATTATAACTTCAACCATTTGCAATACAAAAACCAACCAAATATCCTATCAATTGCATAACCATATTAACCTTAGGACTCCAATTTAACCATTCACCATATGAGTATATTTAAAACACAATCTATAAACATTTCACTTTCCTAAATAAGCATAAACTCTAACCTTTCAAATGATCACCATATGTACAAATTTAACCATTTTAAAGATTTAGCTAAGTGTCTCTAAGTACATGCCACAAGACCAAAATGAAATGAACAATACAAACTTTGTTGATTCGAAAACAACGGTCTGACTGCTAACTTCACTTCCCGAGGCTTCAAGAAATACCTACACCTACGCATGGAACAAACAAACCGTACGTTGAGCGATAAAACTCAATAGTACTTTCATGACCAAAGATAATATAACATAAGCTAACTGTAGCAGCCAGATTTTCAGTGGTACCGAAAATGGTAGTTTTAAAATTCTATTTTTTGATGATCGAGTTAGTAAATATTATTTATTAATATTTACGAGGTTATTACAATATTATACTAATAATTTTAGTTATATGGAAAGTTAGTCAATGTAAAAATGTATCGGTTTAAAAGTCAGTGGCTTTGGAAATTGAGGTATCGAGATGTAACATACCAAATTTTTAGTTTAAAGATTGTAAAATTGTTCGAAGGCTTTGTGGTTAAAAGAAAACAAAGAGATAGAGAAATTTGCTTATGAACCCGAGTTTGATTCCCTTCCCTTGCAAAATGACTTAATTTTTGCTAAATTTTCTCCCTATCCTATTTTTGTGCTGCCTAAGCTTAGTTAACCTAGGTGTAAATACCACTTTTTCATTTAATTTTCAGCCTTTTGTCATATTTTCCTTGTTGTATCCATCCAACCCCTCTTCCCGCCCAAATTCTCACATTTTCTTTTTCCTTTCTCCTTTATTGTGCCGCCCCAACAACCACCTATTGTGCCCCCCTCTCTTCTCAGTGTAACTGACATTTTTCCTCTCATTATTCTTATTTCTTTTGTGTCGATGTTTAAGTTGTTATTTTTCTTGGATATTATGTTTTCTTTGTTGTTCAAATCAGCCCTTAAAGACCTCTTTCAAGCCACCCAAAAGAATTCCTAGATCCACCGCCATTGGTGGTGTTTGCCTCCCCTAGAATCTCTTTTTGTTGGTTGTCAATTTGAGCCCTTATTTGCTGATTTATGCTACTGTTCCAGCCTCTTTTCCTTTATTTTCTTTCAAGCCTAAGAATGTCCCTAATCATCCCCTAAATTTCCCTTTTTGGTTTCGTACAAAAACATCCCCTTGTTGTGTCGATTGTGGTGGTGTGTTGTCCCTTGAACCATCGTTAAGGGCTGCTGTTTTTTTTTATTCTTTTGCGCCCCTCTCTAGCGAGGTTTAGATCTGAAATTCTTCTCTCTAATCAGCCTTTGATCTGGTATGTTTTAGGAATATTCGATCCCAATCGTTTGGCAATGCAGATCTGAAAAATCGGGAAGCGTAAGTGCGGTTAATTGTGAGTAGTCGTGTAGTTTTGGTTTCGTTCAAAGGTGATGTATTGACTGGTAGATTTAAGGCTCTTAATTAACTTTAAGTTATTGATTTTTAGTATTATTTTGAATGTTAGGTGTTGACTCTAACATCTCGGACCAATAGTGAATTCATTTACCATTCGTGTCCTCGTTTCGCATCAATTTAGTGTAAGTAATCTAACTGATTTGGATCTGAAAGTTAGTAGTTGTAACACTGACTTGGCCAAACCCTTAGGGGTGTTTTAAATCTGGTTTAACAGTATTTTAATTTGTTAAATGTTGTATTTTTGGTTTAGGCACGTTTAGAGTTTAAGGGAGGAAACGCGGACTTCACGGTGTAGTGCTGCGGACTTGCAATTTTAAGGTGTAGGTCCTAAACTTAAATAAATAGTTATTAATTCATAATTTAAATTGTAAAATGGATATTAATGCTTGCTGGTCCGGCATGATTTAATGGAAAAATAAGTGAGTTAAGGGTGGCCGAATAAGGTACGTAACTTACAAATTATTGACTAAAAGATTAAGCCATTTTAGGATTTTCCGATTGCGTAATTGTTGCATTTGACTATCTAATTGGGTGCCAAAAGCATGTGAATGATGTTTGCTGGTTGTAATATGTTTAAGATGACGTTATATCGTTTTATTTGGTCATGAGGTGCATGTAAAATGCCTTGTGATAGCACTGTTCATGTTGCATACTGGGTATGACAAAAATTGTATTGCATGTTACATGCCAGTTAAACTGATGGACTGGATGATTGATTGTTGCAAAATTAAAACTAAATATGTACTAAAAGCGTGATTGAATGCCAACATTATTGATAAATGAAAAGTATGCATGGCATACACTGGCTTTGATTAAAGATGAGCTTGTTAAGCATGACATAGATTGGATTGTGATATCAAAAGCATGTAAAGCATGCCATTGTATTGAAACTAAATTGGAAGCATGAAATTTCTCAATATTGTATGACATTAAGCATATTCATAGGGTGGGTTATTGTAGTTGACGGAGGAGTTCTATGGAGTACTGGCGGCATATTAAGTCCGCATTATTGTTGTCAGTGCATTGCACCGGGAGTACTGAGGATATTGACGATTTATCGCATTATTGACAGTTTTTTCTCTGTGACCGTGTTGTGTATTCACAACTTATTGGCAACATATTATCCTCTAAATTGTTATTGGTGGCTTGTCCACAAATTAATGGTAGCAAGTCTGTATATTGTTTTTATTGGCAGTATATTTGCATTACTATACTGATGGTTTATCCATATCGAGCTCAGCCCACATTGTTCGGTGATTGGCAGACAAGTTCTAGGGGACTCATGTTGTGTACCAGATAGATGGCTAGGACTCTCTTTGCATTGCATCATGCTCATAACATGTTCAAATGTTGGATGAAATGTTCCATGTATTATATGGTTATGAAAATGGTGATTGTTTACTTTGTGACTAATCGTATGACTATAATTGTTGTGACTCACACTGAGCCTTTATATGCTCACCCCCTAGTCCTAACTTCTCAGGTAATGCTCAAGACTAGGATTGGACCTGGCATACGGAAGTACGGTGGACTTTGGACCATTCTTTTTATTAAAATAATTTTTAATAAGTTTTATTCGGTTTATGGACTGTGGTTTGGGGTTTTCTTTGGATATAGGTTTTCCTCATGCATGCATTATTCAAATGTGGTGAATATACATTTCTAGTAATCGGAAAATGCATGCTACTCGACCTAACTAAAATCAAACATCAATAGAGTTTTTTCACTGCATTGAAAGGTAACGAAATTTTGCAAAACAAAGCGACAAACAATGCTCTTTTCTAAAACGTCACTTTCAGCAATAAAAACATGACTTAAGAATATATGGCTTAATGAATGAATGATTTATAGATCAAGTCAAGTACAAACCACAGTTTTTCTTAAAAAGAGATAAATTGAGATTTTATTGTCCGTAGGGTTGTTTGGTCACTTCGGTGACTAATGTGGTCTTCATGATCTAGCTATAACGTTTAGGTCGGGTTGAGAAGATTACATGGGACCACATTTCTATAAATTGAGTTTGTAAATATTTTTATTAAATATTTTCTAAGCTTTTATAAAGGTGAATTGAATTTTAGTTTGAAAATTTTAGTAATTGGATGGCTAATTGAGGTGCAAGGACTAAATCATAAAAACTGTAAAAGTTAATCGTATTTGATTTTTAATAGTTCTAAGAGTTTAAAAAGTAAATGATTAAGGTTTAAAGTGGCAAATAACCACTTTTGTATAGTAGTGAACGGTAGGTATATTTTAATTAGTAAAAAAAATGTGCAATTTAAAGGTTATGTTATAATTAAAACATAAAACATAAAATAATAAGCCATGATCATCTTTATTTTTCATCCATCACCGTTTTCACCATTTTTGAAGGAAGGAAGAAAGCTTCAAACATTCAAAACTATTCGGCCCTTTTATGTAAGTCCAAACCTAGCCTGTTTTTCGTAAATTTTATATTTTTAAGATCGTTGTAGTTTAATCTAGCTAACTCGGGTATTAAATCATAAAATTGTGTTTTAAAAGCTACCATTTTTTTAAAGCTTTTTGGATGATTAATGGTTGAGTTTGAAGATTTTTATGAAAGAGGACTATTTTGTAAAATGAATTTTGTTAATTTTGAGTATAGGGATTAAAATGTGAATATGTCAAAATTGATATGAAATTTCTATAATTATTGTATTTAGAGGGCTTTACAGGGATGAAATTAAAAATTGATTGAAAAACAAAGCTTAAAATTTGAAGATATAACTATTTCAGTTTTAGGGACTAAATTGAATAAAATGTAAAACTTTAGGAAAATTGTGTAAAATAAAATTAAGTTGTTATATGCATATACTAAGATCTTATAAGGTTGTTGGAACTGAAAAATTGTAATGAATTATTATATATTTGGGATTAAATCAATTGAAAATTAATCGAGAAATAGGAAAAATTACAGATTAGTCCCTAACACTTTGTATTTGCCATTTTCCAGGTAAGGTCATATGGAACTTACTGTATTTTCTTATTATGCTTGAACTGTATGGTTGTATTTATTAATTTTATATATATACAAATGTAATTTTAATGACTTATGACATAAAAAGAACTACATCGAAAAAGTGAGATTTGTGATAGATACTAATAGATATGTATTAACGAATGAATGTAAAATTTTTTATACGAGTGGATGATATATATACATGGTGATGTTATGTTGTTAAAAGGTATATAAATATATTGTTTTGATGTTTAGATATTTATTGGATTAAATTGGTAATACGTGATTATATTTTGAATTATGGTTGGAGCGATACAAAATGTGAGGAATGGAATGAATTGTAATAAAGGATATTGATGCGTAAATCGTGCCTGGATGAACATGAGATAGAATATAGTTGGCATGTCAATGGGTTATTTGTATGTTGTAGAGTTTTATATGTGATGAGATGTTGATGTATGATATATATTCTCATTGAATGTACCGAAATCCAACATTTGTTGTGGATTACCGGGATATATCCATAGTGATTCAAGCGTGTTTCTAGGGGAGGATTTGTAGCCTACGGGCTTGGCACTTAGTGCCTAGGCGTGCTTTTGGAGGGATGTTTAGCCTACGGGCTTGACACTTAATTTCTATGCATGTTCTTGAATGGTAAAGCTCGTTTGAGCAATCAAGCATGTTTTGGGTGGATAACCGCATATCCGTGTCTGTTTATTATAGTTCATCGGGCTAAATGGTTAAGTTTAAAAGGAATTGACCGATTGATATTGTACATTGTGATTGGTAATGCATAAATGAAATAGAAATATGTAAATGTTGTTTATGTTCAATGGTTTCAATGGAATGGTATTGACTTGAATTGAATTGTATAAATTGGAAATGTAATACGATTAAAATGATGATATGTGTTCCAAAATTGCTATGTTATATGATGATTGAATGATGCAACTGAAGTATATAAATATTTGATGATACTGATTAAATGACCTTGAGTTGAATTAGATGATTTTATAATAGAAATGATGACTGAATGATGATATACATATAAGTAATTAAGAATGGATGTAGTGATGAATTGGTATTGAATTGTATAGTATAAAATGAAATGAGGTATTTGTGATCGAATGCAATATACTCACCTTGTATTTGTGAAATGTGGTGATAGGAAAGTTGTATAGTTAGCTAGTTTGTTATATTAATTGTGATTTAAGGTGAGTTTATTGTTTTAGTTCTTATGGACTTACTAAGCATTCGAAATGCTTACTCGGTTACGTTTATGTTTTGTAGTTGTCTTTTGCAGAACATGGCGATCAAATCATACCAGAGCTCACACTATCAAGCCTTCTATTTGGTAATTTTAATCGTTTTAAACCCAGTTATGTGGCATGTGTCTAGGTTTAAATGTGGTAAAACGTTTATTTTGGATGTTAAAGAAATGATTTTTGTCTATAAAGTTTGTTTTTTGGTGTGTATATGTTATGTATATATGTTTATACATGTTTGGTTGAGTAATGAAGATTAAGCTCCATATATCATGTTTGATATTGAGTGCTTCTATAATACATATATATGCTTTGAAATAAATATATGCATATGTTCATGATGATGATGGAATGCTTAAGTATAACAATGGTAGTGAAAATTGATCAATGTGTGAATATTGGTATTGAGATAAGTTATATTTGTGCTAGATGGATGGTAAACTTCAAGAATGTTACTAAAGTTGGAATGTCAAATGGTTTGACTTAGAATGTAAAATGGTAATATTGGTTTATGGCAGGAATGGTACTAAACTAGTTGAATGATTTGAAATGTTTTATAACTCTTGTTTTGTGATGGTGTCATTGAGGCATATTGGTTAGGCATTAGTAGGATGTTATATGACATGTTTTGGTTTGGCTTTGAGATGATTTGAACAGGTTTAAAGTTGTCAAGATGTATTTTGAAAGTTACCTTAATGTTCACATTTTGGTGCCACACAGCTGTGTGTCATATACGGGCTTGTGACATGGTCGTGTGCCATTGAAAAATAAGGTGCATTTAGATCGCATGATCTCAGTTAGTCACATGGCCCAACCACACGGTCGTGTGACTCCAATTTCACACGGTCTCCATTTGTAGCACGGCTTAGGCACACGACCATGTAACCCTGTTTTGATTTTTTTTTGACTTTTTGAAAAGTTCTTAATTTAGTCTTTATTTACAGTTAGGTCAACTTAAGAGCTTTTGGAAGCTCAAATAAGACTCGAATTTAATTGTATACCATGATATTTGAATGTTTGACATGATTGATTATTTGAAGAATTTATTTATGCTTTAATTGATCTGTAACTTTGGAAATGTTGCAAATTAGTCTTATTTAAATTCTAGGTAGATATTAGGGCATACGCAAGCTTGTATAAGGCCCGAGAAAAACTATATTTGATTATTATACATTGAATTGAATATTATCGTATGACTCATGTTTTATTTGAATGTTAATTTTGTATTTATGAAATAATTTTATGTTTAATCGAAATAAGGATTATGAATTGTTTTTTTTTTCTTAATTGAATGTTTAAAGTTAGAACCGTATGTGATTGCTTTGTTAATTGTTGTAACATCCTATAACTCGGGTTCGAAGACCGGACTAGGTGAGGGGTGTTACAGTAACATTAACAATATGTCATGATGCTTATAATCTCAATGCCTACCGATACATATTATATATTGTAACACAAATATGTAATCAATTACATAGAAAGGTCTGCAAGTATTAAGGGCAAACTAATTCAACTATCATGGCAAAAGAATCATCAAATCCAATTACATATACCAAAACCTATTTTAAGGCCTTTAGCTATCAATACCTATTCACAATTTAAAACATTCATAATCTATTCATTATGGCATTCAATATCAAGTTCATTTCATATAAAAAATCCATATAACATATTGTTCGAATCTTTTTCCAGAGTCTATCGACTCATTCATATTCATTTTGGTACTATAATATATTGTTAATATATTTCATTACCTTTTAAAGTTTTCCAATTCCAATTATAATGTTACGCCCGATGGAACCCTGGTAAAACAGACTCAGATACATAAGTAAACTACATCATACCAGATAGCTCGTAAGAGCTTAAACTACACCACACCAGAGCACCGAAGTGCAAAGCCCATAAGCATCAAATGCATTCTCATATGTATATACATCCCTCCACTACACCAAAGTCTCCGCAGAAACATATAATACTCGATGATCCATAACAAATGCTAGATCTTGATATAATTTGTAATGATCTCTGTATCCTGTACAAGCGCATATATAACACTATTGACATGTCTATCGTATCCTAACCTTTTACTAATTTCACACGGGCATCAATTATACATATAACACTATTGACATGTCTATCATAAAAACGCGATTTCTTCTAGGCTGATTTTTTGGATGTTACAAAACTCGACCCAAATAATTAAAAAGTTAATGTAACACCCCTTAGCCGTCCTGGTCACCGGACCCGAGTAATAAGATGCTACGACATAAATCAACAATTCAATAAATACCTTACTTGATGAAAATTTAATTATTTATCAATAAATTATGGATATAATTAAATATATTAAATAATTATAATTCTACAAGGACCTAATTACAAAATACAAGCATTTAGTAAGATTGGATTGTAAAATAATGAAGTTAAAAGTCAATATTGGAAATTCACAAATGGTATCGATACCTTCTAAAAATTGATACCAAAATTCAACTCTGTTTACCTGAAAATCAATGGTATCAATATTTATTTTATGGTATCGATATTTTATGAAAAAGTATCGATAATTAAATAAAAATCGATACCCATTTGGCATTCTGTTTGTTTTAAAACTGTTCATATGGTCAAGTATTGATACCAATGCCAAAATATCGGTACCTAACATCAAAATGATAAAATTTCATTTTTTAATAGTTTATACCATGCCAAATTTACCTAGCAATCAAAAGACAATAATATCATCTATTCAAACATTTAAAATCTAACCAATGTGCCCTCGTTGACACAACAATCCAATATTTGAAACAATATAACATGAAACCATTACTCAATTTATGCACCTAACATAGTTATTTTCAACCAAAACACAAAATATCCATTAACATACAAAATAGGCTTATAACCTAAAAGACTTCTTAGGTACATGCCAAGAAACAAAATATGAACATCACCAAATGTTGAGTCTGGGGATTATCTTTGGAAGATGAGTCAACGTACGAACCAAAAAGTACCTAACCTGCACATAAAGTTAAAATGTATGCTGAGTATAACTCAGTTGCATTTCTAAATCCAAACATTATTAGCAAAATACAAATACATTTACATGCTCAACTAAAACTAAATAATGATATGCTAGTATCAGGTTAAATGTGAAATATCATACAAACATTATTTTATCTTAAACATTTTACTAATACCATTACATGGAAAACTCAATTCATACATTTCCATTTCTCTTTTGACTTCTAATACATATTTCATTTCATGTCATTTTCTATTTCAATAGCTTTTCCACTTCAATATCATTTGCCATTTCAATTTCAATAATTCAAGTTTACCATTTACTTTCTCTATTAATACGACTCGGACTTGGACGGATACATGGATCCAACCAACACACCAGTTTGGCACCCAGTACCTCATCAGATAAATCTGAAGCAAATAATTGCACCCATCGCTAAAATAAGTTGACACACAGTGTCTCATCGGTTAAACCGAAGTAAATTGGCACCCAGTGCCTCATCGACTCATAGTTGAAGTAACCCTGATCACTTCCTATCCTATGGCATGCCATCTATATCCGACTCGGCCTGAATAGCTAATAGGGTTTTCATTTCTTATTTCAATACAACCATTGTCTCAATTTCATATACATTATCATCATGTGTGCATTTATTCCATTTAATCACAACCAAATTTTTCTCATAATATATAATCAATTCATACATTCACAAATATACATATATTTCTCAAATATACATAATTGAATCATCCTTATTATCAAACGATTCAAATCCACCAAATTGAACAATAATTCTCACCTCAATTACTTACCATGCGCAAACAAAACAAAATGCAGTAATTTATAAATTAGTTCGGATTATAGAAACACAAACCGTAGATTCTGAGCTATTCGACGTCGACCTTGTCTTTCCCCTTCTTACTCAAGGGTTTAGGGTCGACGTTAGCTACGGAATAAAACAATTAAAATAAATTAATAATACACAACTCAACCCACACTAAATTTCAAATTTTATACTACATTTGCATGAACTTCAATTTAGTCCTTAAAACTAGGACTAACTTAACTTCCACAATTAACCTCAAAATTTTATTCTAATTTCACTCTAAGCCAAATTTAACTTCTAAAATTTTAATTCTACCCCATAATTTTGACTTTTTCACAATTAGTCCCTATTGCTCAAAATCAATAATTAACTTCACTATTCAGTCCTTTTTCACTTATAACTAAAAAATCTATCAAATTAACCCCTAAAGCTTTAACTAATAAATAATGGTAACATCTAAAATCTCAAACAATTCTAAAAATTATAACATGGGTCGACTAGTTTATAATACCGAGATTCTAAAAACATAAAAATTATGAGAAAATGACGAAATTACACTAACCAATTTTGGATTTGAAACTGAAGCCCCTAAGCCGTTTGTCCTTTCTACCCCCTAAATATTTTTTGTGGTAGTTGCATGAAGAAAGAATGAAATTTGTTTTCATTCACTATTGACTATCTATATTTTATTATTAATTTTTATATATTAATGTTAACTTAAAATAAATATAACATATATATAATATATATCATTAATGACCGTCTACGACAACTAAAATAAAGGTACTTTTACTCTTCATGTCCTTCAATTAAGTTTTACCTTATGATTTAATTATAATTCAACTTTTAACTTTAACACGGTTTAGTCCCTATACCTTAATAACTCCTAATTCATGAAAATTACTTATGTAAAATTTAATTCGCCTCTAATATAAACCTCTAAAGCAAGCTTTGAAATGGATTAGGTACCCAATCCCAAATAAAAAAGTTTTGTTACAAAAACTTTTAATGCAAATATTTTCTCAAAATTTGACATGAAATCGGGATTTTGGCAAATCCAAATAAAAAAAGAAAGATACAAAACGACATTTATTGTACAATTTGGATAATATGAATAGAATGTGATGCCTTTTGGATTAAAAAATGCTCCATTCGAATTTCAAAGAATAATGAATGATATTTTTTTACCAATATTCTCAATTCACAATAGTATATATTGATGATGTATTAGTCTTTTCCGAAAATTTAGAAAAACACTTCAAAAATTTATACATCTTTGTAAAATTCATAAAAAATAATGGATTAGTAGTTTCTAAATCCAAGATAAGTTTGTTCCAAACCAAAGTAAGGTTTCTAGGACATTATATTACCCAAGGAACCATTACCCTAATAGAAAGGTCCATAGAATTTGCCAACAAATTCCAAGACCAAATCCTTGACAAAGTCCAATTAAAAAGATTCTTAGGAAGCCTCAATTATGTCATAGACTTTTATCCAGGTCTTAGCAAATTATGTAAACCATTATTGTAACGCCCCAAAATTTGTATAATTGTTTTCGTGTATTTATGACACACAATATTTGTCTGCTTCAGTGGTTAAGTGTTCTGGGAGTGTGTGGGAGGTCCCAAGTTCAAGTCATGACTTGGGAAAATTTTGGTATTTTTGGATGATTAAGCCCTATCTCTGGTCAATAGGCTTTTAGATAAAAGCTTGCAAGTAATTAATAGAATGGGCCTGCTGGTCTGGTGGTTAAGTGGAGTGTTAATTTATTAAAGGTCCTGTGTTCGAATCTCTATGTGTCCAAAGGGGATAATTTTTGCTATCGGTTTCGGCAGGAGTTTAAGTTAGTGTGGATTCTAAGTGGTTGGTTGTAGTGGGGAGTCAGATGGAGAGATTTTAGGAGTGAATTAGGAAATGTTGGGGATCATCCAAAAATCTGATTTTATTTCTACTTTGTATTTCAAAATCCCCAAAATTTTTCCCTCTTTCTACTAACGGCAATTTCACTACTCCCCTGCCGAAATTCTTCCCCATCTCTTCCCTTTTTCGTTCCATTTCCATTAACTCGTTTGGTTTTGTACGACGTTAGCATGTTCGGTAAGTTTTTGTTTATGATTTATCCTGAATGTGTTCTTGGATAAGTGAGTTAAGGGAAGTATTCATTTGATTGTTAGGAGTCAATCAAGGGGCTGGAGATTAGCCATTAACGGTGTGAGGTTGTAAAGTCCCTGCTGTTCATTTGGAGGTAAGGTTTTTGGTTGTTGAAGGATGTTTATCGTGTTACATTGTCGAGTAATTTTTACTAATATCGCTGAACGCGGGCTTTAGATTATCGAATATAGGTTCTGGAGTGCTCAGGGATCGTTTTAGCTTCAATCAAAATTAGGTGTGTACCCGAAAACACAGAAAACGCGAAATGGTGAAAGCCGAAAAACGATTCTGTCGACGCCACACGGTCGTGTGGTAGGCCGTGTGCAAGGCTGTAAGCCATAATACTGCCGTGTGATCGACGAGCCAGGCCGTGCGCAAGTGACACGGCTATGTGATGGCCAAGCAAGGTCGTGTACGACACACAGGCTCGACCTATTTGGCCGTGTGGGCCACACGAGCGTGTGGGATTCTGGGCCAGACAGTATGATCCACACGGCCAAGGCCAAATTGGGCCGTGTGGACCCACACGGGCAGGCCACATGGGCGTGTGAGCCCATTCTTCTAAAATGATCTGTAAGGTTGCACGGGTCGCCCAAGTCAACTGTGAACCTACTGTAGGGTCGATAGGCGTTACTTAGACCCCTATTTATGTGATCTGATTATATGGTGTCTGACTGAGCATGATATCTATACTGAACTGAATGTATGATTGATATTTACATGATTGCATGTCATATTTGGTATGTTGCATTGCATCGGGGAGGGTTGATGATATTTCGGAGGAAGTGTCTGAAAGGCTATAAGCCTGTTATCTGGCAGCTCAGCTGCATTATTTTGTTTGTGTGTAGCATTTTGGTACAGTATGATGTGTAGGGATGGGTGAGTTGATTATATCCCCACATAGTGTGTAGGGTTGGACGGAGATAGTGTGTATAGGCTGGTGGGTAGGATTCTGATATTCTGATCTGACTCTGTATCTAATTGGGCTAAGGCCCTAATATATATATGCATTTGATTCTGCATCTGAGTGGGCTAAGGCCCAAACTGTTTTTGTAATGGGCTCCGGCCCAGTCTGTTGATTTCTGATATCTAATGATTACTCTGTTTGTATGATATCTGTGGGGATTACACACTGAGTTTACGTAAACTCACCCCTTCTGTTTAATCTGTGCAGGTAATCCCCAGACATAGGCGGATCGGTACGGTGGAGGACTCAACGGTGGCCGCACGACTCTTTTTTGGCTATTTGATACTTATTTACGATTTTAAGTTTTATTTTGGGGTATTTTTCTGTAATAATGGCCTCTATGGATTTTTACCTAAAATTTAGATTTTTACTGTTTTCTGTTTATATCTGCTAGGAGTAGGTAAAACTCGGGTTTTCAAAGAAATGAATGTTTTATCAAAATACCACGCACACGCAAACTATTTTAAAAGCTTCCGCAAAGTATAGCGTGTTAGAAATGAATCACGATTTAAGAATTAATGAAAGATAATGATAGGTTCTGAACAGAAAACGGTTTTAGTAATGATACGATTTCCAAAAAGTCAGGTTTGGGGTGTTACAGTTAGTGGTATCAGAGCCGGGTTGCAAAACTCGGCCGTGGATTGGGTTTTAAAGATTAGTTTTAAAGAAACGATTTTTAAGTGATTTGAAATATTTTTGGACTGGGTATGTGGTACACCGAGTCTCTGGCGTTGATCCTGTAAGTATTCTGAAACTCTGTTTAGATTGTTTGAAAATACTACTAGCATGCTTGGAACAGCCATAGGTAGTATACTATACTGAAAACACTCTACTGTTCTGAATAAAATATATGTTAATAAATATCAGAACTATAACTAATGCATAAAACTGTTAACACATATAAACTTTGAATTTACGATGAGCGCACGAGGTATCCGCGGACGGGGTACTAGAGGCCGTGGTAGAGGCTGTAGAGGGGCTCAAGCTAGGTTCTCATCATCTGGAAATCTGTCTAATCTGGATACTAGTAAGACACCGTATCACTGCGATGTAAATCGGATCTCGAGATCGCATGGTCGGGACGACGACCGCCTCTCGGCTATGTTGAGGATATTAGAGAGGGTCGCTGGGCCCAACACCAGATCTGGGGGCCGAGGGTCAGTTACAGAACGACTCCGGTCTAATGGAGCTGAGTTATTCAGGGGTGTCACTGGAGTTGCCCCTAACTTGGCTGAATATTGGATGGAGGCCACGAAAAGAATTATGGACGACCTGGATTTTATCGCTGAGCAGAAGCTTAAGGGGACTGTTTCTCTACTTCGCGATGAAGCCTACCAGTGGTGGCTGACGGTTAAGGAGGGCACTCAGCCCGACCGATTGACTTGGGATTACTTTAAGACGGCTTTCCAGAGTAAGTATGTGGGAGCCAGCTATATCGATGCTAGGAGGCGTGAGTTTCTTAATCTCACCTAGGGGGACCATTCAGTGGCCGAGGATGAGGCCGAGTTCCTGAGATTGAGCCGTTATGCGTGGGGCATGGTGGCGAACGAGTATGAGAGATGTGTCTACTTCGAGGATCGCCTCAGGGACAGTTTGCGAGTTCTGATAGCTCCACAGAGGGAGCGTGAGTTTGCTACACTGGTTGAAATGGCGAAGATTGCCGAGGAGGTTAAGCGACGCTGAGCGCCAAAACAGAGAAAGAGGAAAGAATAAGAGGGATTTGGAGCCCTCGAGTTCTGTGATGAAACCTAAGAAAAAAGCCAGATCTGATGGGCTAGTGAGAGTTGGGCCTCCTATTGTTCGTGCTGGGGTGGCGCTTTGTGGGCACTGTGGTAGACGCCATCTAGGCGAATGTTGGAGGACTACTGAGGCTTGTTTAAGATGTGGCTCTACTGAGTATCATGTCAGAGATTGTCCGCTAAGAAACGATCAGATGCCAGCTACGGGTATTGGTACTGCGCAGCCACCGAGAGTAGTTAAGCAGCCACCTAGGGGTCGAGGTCAGGCCAAGGGTGGTAACGGCATGGGCTGAGGACAGAGAGCACCGGGCAGAGGTGCTGGACGGACTGAGGCGAGGCAGCCTGCACTGGTTTATGCTGCCCGTCACCGTGAGGACCAAGATGCTCCGGACGTCATTACGGGTACGTTTTTAATTTATAATGTACCTTATTTGGCATTGATAGACATAGGCTCTACACATTCTTACGTAGCTAAAACTGTGTCTGAAACCTTGGGGATTCCGGTTGAGAGTACTTCGAGTGAGGTAACTGTTGTGAGTCCGTTGAGGCATTCTATCCGAGTTAGTAAACTATATAGAGACGTTCCGTTAGAGGTTCAAGAGACAGTGTTTCTGGCTAATCTAATGGAGCTTCCGTTTGGGGAGTTCGATTTGATTCTGGGAATAGATTGGCTGGTTAAACACCGGGTAAGTCTGGACTGTGTGACAAAAATGGTTGTTTTGAGAACCGATGAGGACAATGAGGTCGTAGTGATTGGGGAATGTCGAGACTATCTGACTGATGTGATTTCTGCGTTGGTGGCAGAAAAGTTGGTATGGAAATGATGTGAGGGATTCTTAGCCTACATCAGTGTTTCTGATTCTGGGGACTCTTCGGTTAAGGACATCAGAACCGTGAGGGACTTTCCGGATATTTTTCCTGAGGAACTACTGGGTCTGCCTCCGAGTCGAGAAGTAGAATTTAGGATTGAGCTCATTTCGGGTACAGCTTCGGTGTCTATCGCGCCCTACCGAATGGCACCGAAGGAGCTTACAGAGCTTAAGGCTCAAATTTAAAAGCTGCTAAATCGTGGGTTCATCCGTCCAAGTGTGTCTCCGTGGGGAGCACCGGTGCTGTTTGTTAAGAAAAAGGATGGGACAATACGGATGTGCATCGATTATCGGTAGTTGAATAAACTGACCATCAAGAATAAGTACCCACTTCCGAGGATAGATGATCTATTCGACCAGTTCAGAGGAGCTTCTGTGTTCTCCAAGATTGATCTGTGTTCAGGATATCATCAATTGAGAGTTAAGGAGGTCGATGTGCATAAGATGACATTTAGGACTCGTTATGGACATTACGAGTTCTTGGTTATGCCTTTTGGGTTAACCAATGCACCAGCTTCATTTATGGATTTGATGAACCGTGTGTTCCAGCCTTATCTGGACCAATTTGTGGTGGTATTCATCGATGATATCCTAGTGTATTCTAAGATTGAGGACGAGCACGATGAGCATCTCAGAGTGGTACTACAGACTCTTCATGAGAAACAGTTGTATGCGAAGTTTAGTAAGTATGAGTTTTAGCTCCGGGAAGTAACCTTTTTGGGACATGTAGTTTCTGCGGAGGGGATTCGTGTTGACCCTCGTAAGATTGAGGCTATGTTGAAGTGGAAACAGCCGAAGAATGTGTTCAAAATCCGCAGCTTTCTGGGTCTGGCGTGTTATTATCGATGTTTCGTAGAAGGGTTCTCCTTGATCGCAGCACCGTTAACCAAACTTCTGTGCAAGGGATTTCCCTTTGTTTGGACTGATATGCAACAAGAGAGCTTCGAGAAGCTCAAATCTGTTTTAACTCAGGCTCCAATTTTGATACAGCCTGAATCTGGGAAGGATTTCATCGTATACAGCGATGCGTCACATGTGAGGTTGGGTTGCGTACTGATGTAGGATAGTAAGGTTGTAGCTTATGCGTCACGTCACCTTAAGACACATAAGGTGAACTATCATACTCATGATTTGGAACTGGCTACTGTAGTATTCGCTCTAAAGATTTGGAGGCACTACCTGTTCGGTGAGAAGTGTACTATCTACACTGATCATAAAAGCCTCAAATATCTCCTCACTCAGAAGTAGTTAAACCTTAGGCAGCATAGATGGGTTGAACTGTTGAAGGATTATGACTGCACCATCGAGTACCATCCTGGTAAGGCCAATGTGGTGGCGGATGCTTTGAGCCGTAGGGCTATGACCGATCTGAGAGCGATGTTCGCTCGACTCAGTTTATTTGACGATGGGAGTCTGTTAGCAGAACTTCAGGTTAAGCCCACATGGATTGACCAGATTAGAGGTAAATAGATGGGGGATAAGTCTCTTGAGTTGCATTTTCGTCAGGTTGAGGCTGGTGATGGTACTAATTTTGGGATTAACAGTGATGGGGTACTTTGTTTCCGTGGTCGAATTTGTGTACCGAGTGATGAGGATTTAAGACAGTCGATTCTGAGGGAAGCGCATAGTAGCCTTTACGCTATGCATTCCAGCGGGAATAAAATGTACCGAGATCTACGAGAGTTATACTGGTGGCCAGGGTTGAAGCGTGAGGTTACTGACTTCGTTGCTCGTTGTTTGACTTCTCAGCAGGCTAAGGCTGAGCATCAGTTGCCTTCGGGGTTGCTGCAGCCGGTAAAGATACCGATGTGGAAATGGGAACGAGTAACGATGGACTTTGTTAGTGGGTCGCCTTTAACACCCACTAAGAAGGATTCTGTTTGGGTCATCATGGATCGATTGACCAAGTCTGCTCACTTCATTCCGGTCAGGACGGACTTTTCTTTCCAAAAATTGGCTAAACTATATATCTAAAATAGTGAGACTGCTTGGGGTTCCTGTCTCGATCATCTCCGAAAAGGATCCTCGCTTCACGTCTCGATTTTGGAAGAAATTGCATGAGGCTCTGGGTTCAAGGTTGGACTTCAGTACTGCTTTCCATCCTCAGAAAGATGGTCAGTCGGAGAGGGTGATTCAAGTACTGAAGGATATGTTGAGGAGCTGTGTTATAGATTTCCGAGGCAGTTGGGAGGAGTATTTACCGTTGGCAGAGTTTGCCTATAATAACAGCTACCAGTCTAGCATCCAGATAGCGCCTTACGAGGCCTTTTACGGTCGTAAGTGTCGCACTCCCTTGTGTTGGACTGAGTTGGGTGAGCGACGTGTATTGGGTCCTGAATTGGTTTCGAAAACTGAAGATAAGGTTCGAGTGATTCGGGATCGACTGAAAGCGGTATCTGATAGGCAGAAGTCCTATGCTGATCTGAGGAGAAAAGATATCGAGTATTCTGTGGGGGACTTAGTTTTTCTCAAGGTCTCACCATGGAAGAAGGTTCTGAGGTTCGGTCGCAAGGGTAAGCTGAGGCCTCGGTTTATTGGGTCGTACCGTATTCTGAAGCGAGTGGGGCCAGTCGCATATTAGTTGGAATTACCTCAGGAGTTGGATTGCATTCATGATATTTTTCACGTTTCGATGTTGAGACGGTACCGCTCTGATCCCACGCATATTGTTCCAGTGGAGGACATTGAGGTTAGACCAGATCTGACGTTTGAGGAGGAGCCGGTCCGAATTCTAGATCGCGACATTAAAATTCTGCGAAGGAAGTCTATCCTCTTAGTGAAAGTGCTGTGGCGAAATCATAGCACTAAGGAGGCCACTTGGGAGCCGGAGGACTCGATGCGTCAGCAGTATCCTCATCTTTTCTGATCAGGTGAAATTTCGAGGCCGAAATTTTCTTTTAGGGGGTACAGTTGTAAAGCCCCAAAATTTGTATAATTGTTTCTTTGTATTTATGACACACAATATCTGTCTGCTTCAGTGGTTAAGTGTTCTGGGAGTGTGTGGGAGGTCCCAAGTTCAAGTCATGCCTTGGGAAAATTTTGGTATTTTTGGAAGATTAAGCCCTATATCTAGTCAGTAGGCTTTTAGATAAAAGCTTGCAAGTAATTAACAGAATGGGCCTGCTGGTCTGGTGGTTAAATGGAGTGTTAATTTGTTAAAGGTCCTGTGTTCGAATTCCTGCGTGTGCAAAAGGGATAATTTTTGCTATCGGTTTCGGCAGGAGTTTGAGTTAGTGTGGATTCTGAGTGGTTGGTTGTAGTGGGGAGTCAGGTGGAGAGATTATAGGAGTGAATTAGTGAATGCTGGGGATTATCCAAAAATCTGATTTTATTTCTACTTTGTATTTCGAAATCCCTAAAATTTTTCCCTCTTTCTTCTAACGGCAATTTCACCACTCCCCTGCCAAAATTCTTCCCCATCTCTTCCCTTTTTCGTTCCTTTTCCATTAACTCGTTTGGTTTTGTATAACGTCGGCGTGTTCGGTAAGTTTTTGTTTATGAGTTATCCTAAATGTGTTCTTGGATAAGTGAGTTAAGGGAAGTGTTCATTTGATTGTTAGGAGTCAATCAAGGTGCTGGAGATTAGCCATTAACAGTGTGAGGTTGTAAAGTCCTTGCTGTTCGTTTGGAGGTAGGGTTTTTGGTTGTTGAAGGATGTTTATCGTGTTACAATGTCGGTTAATTTTTACTAATATCATTGAACGCGGGCTTTGGATTATCGAATATAGGTTCTGGAGTGCTCGGGGATCATTTTAGCTTTAATCAAAATTAGGTGTGTACCCGGAAACACAGAAAACGCGAATCAATGAAAGCCGAAAAATGATTCTGTCGACGCCACACGGGCGTGTGGTAGGTCGTGTGCAAGGCTGTGAGCCACAATACGGCCGTGTGATCAACGAGCCAGGCCGTGCGCAAGTGACACGGCCGTGTGATGGCCGAGCAAGGCCGTGTGCGACACATGGGCTCAACCTATTGGGCCGTGTGGGCTACACGGGCGTATGGGCCACACGGGCGTGTGGGCCAATACGGGTGAACCACACGGGCGTGTAGGATTCTGGGCCAGGCAGTGTGATCCACACAGCCAAGGCCAAATTGGGCCGTGTAGGCCACACGGGCGTATGGGCCCACACGGGCAGGCTGCATGGGCGTGTGAGCCCATTCTTCTGAAATGATCTGTAAGGTTGCACGAGTCGCCCAAGTCGACTGTGGACCTACTGTAAGGTCGGTAAGCGTTACCTAGACCCCTATTTATGTGATCTGATTATATGGTGTCTCACTGAGCATGATATCTGTACTGAACTGAATGTATGATCGATTATTTGCATGATTGCATGTCATATTTGGTATGTTGCATTGCATCGGGGAGGGTTGATGATATTTCGAAGGAAGTGTCTGAAAGGCTATAAGCCTGTTATCTGGCATCTCAGTTGTATTATTCTATTTGTGTGCCGCACTTCGGTACAGTATGGTGTGTAGGGATGGGTGGGTTGATTATATCCCCACATGGTGTGTAGGGTTGGACGGAGATGGTATGTAGAGGCTGGTGGGTAGGATTTTGATATTTTGATCTGACTCTGTATCTGATTGGGCTAAGGCCCTAATATATATATGTATCTGATTCTGCATCCGAGTAGGCTAAGGCCCAAACTGTTTCTGTAATGGGCTTCGGCCCAGTCTGTTGATTTCTAATATTTGATGATTACTCTATTTGTATGATATCTGTGGGGATTACACACTGAGTTTATGTAAACTCACCCCTTTTGTTTAATCTGTGCAGGTAATCCCCAGACATAGGCGGATCGATGCGGTGGAGGACTCAACGGTGGCCACACGACTCCTTTTTGACTATTTGATACTTATTTACGATTTTAAGTTTTATTTTGGGGTATTTTTCTATAATAATGGCCTCTATGGATTTTTACCTAAAATTTGGATTTTTACTGTTTTCTGTTTATATCTGATAGAAGTAGGTAAAACTCGGGTTTTTAAAGAGATGAATGTTTTATCAAAATACCACGCACACGCAAACTATCTTAAAAGCTTCCACAAAGTATAGCGTGTTGGAAATGAATCACGATTTGAGAATTAATGAAAGATAATGATAGATTCTGAACGGAAAATGATTTTAGAAATGATACGATTTTCAAACGCACTTCCATGTGACACAACCAGATTCGGCCATAACGTCTAGGCCGGGTTTGGGGTGTTACAATTATGTGATAGACTCAAAAAGAATCCACAACCTTGGACAAATGACCACACCAATATTATCGCCCAGATTAAAAAACAAATTACCAAGCTTCCTTGTTTATGTTTAGTTAATCCAAATGCCCCCAAGATAGTAGGAACAGATGCTTCTGAAATAGGGTACAGTGGGATCCTAAAGAAAGTTAAGGGGGGAAAAGAGAAAATAGTCCAGTTTACTTCCAAACACTAGAATCCAACTCAGCAAAATTATAATACTATTAAAAAAGAAAATTTATCAATTGTTTTATGCATTACAAAATTTCAAAGTGATTTATTAAATCAAAAATTTCTTTTATGAATTGATTGCAAATCATCAAAAGAAGTTTTACAAAAAAATGTTCAAAATATTGCCTCAAAATAGATTTTTGCAAGATGACAGAAAATTTTGAGCATATTTGATTTTGATATTGAATACATTAAAGGAGAAACTAATTCTTTACCTGATTTTCTCACCAGAGAGTTTCTTCAAAAATGCCACCCAAACTTCGAGACAAAGGAAAAGGAAAAATAAGAGAATCATCCAAAACCCAAATTTCCTCAAAACCAATTAAGTCATGGCATGAAATTTGCCATGAAGAAGAAAATGAGATATCATTATCCTCATCGAAATCCTCCAAAAATACATTCGTTCAGGATGCACAAGATCCAAATAAAATTGGTTCTCAAATAAAAAAATGGATTGAGTCCTTTTCTCAATCTCCAGAAGTGGTATTAGCCTTTTTCTTAAATGAAAGAGGAAACTCCTTTCAAGAAAATTGCTGGTGAAGCAGCAAAGATTTCAAAAAGTAAAGAGATTATTTTATACAAACCGAAGCCTCTCAAAAATATTTTAAAAGAGAAATCTCTCCAATATATTTTTCCAAAAGAAGTAGCAATGTCTTCACATATTGCTACGCAAAAATTCGCACAATATTTTCCAAACAAATGTTTTGAAAAAGTTCTTATTATGGAGGAAGAATTTTCACAAAAACCTCCACATATACTTGCAAAAGAACTTTTCAATGGATGACATTTCAAGCCATTGGATTCTCAAAAACCCTAGCAGTATTATGAAAACATATTGGTTTAAACTGGATCAGTACTGTTCAAACACTACACAGACCCAAAAGATCCAAATTTTATCACCCATTCAACAACCCAAATACTAAAAATTCTTCAACCAAGGGATTGGGATAAAAACCCAAATTCTCCAAAGAAATTTCCAGCCAAATTTACCACCAAAATTGACCACCACCCATATTTCACATATTGGGATTACCAAATGGCTTGGTACAACGCCTTTTTAATAAACAATCAACATATGAGACATTCTTTGCTCATATATTTCAAATATAGCACCCAATTCAAATTCCCAAATTGGTTCTAAGAATGGTGGAATTGGTATGGACCATCATTTTTCGAGATCCTACTAGAAAAAATTCAAAACTTATGGCCTAATTTCTTTGACAAATTTCAACCCGAGCCAAACCAAAAGCACATCTACAAAACAATCCATTTTTTTCTCAAAACGGTGCATTTCTTGGATTGTTTCTTGGAATTACTCCTATGAACAAGATCCATATATTGGAATTCCATTATTAATTCGAAACTTCAAAACTAAATGGTGGGAAAGTTTTAATGATTCAAAATATTTGGATAATTTTTTCAACAAGAATTTGAGATTATGTAAGTCCGCAGCCCCAAATCAAACCACAGCAAAATTCCTTCAAACAAAATCGACAGCTAGTGCAATGTTAGCTCAAGCCAAGACCGAGAAGGAATACAAAAAACTCATGGCTGAAATGCTCAGCTCAATGGACTTTGGATCAGAGGATGAGAAATCTTCAACATATTCAATCAAAACGGTGGATCTTGCAGACGATACCACCTCAATAACCATTACCAAAACCAAGAAAAAATGATGCAAAAGTAAGAAATGAATGAAGATGAATAGGAAATATTTTCTGGCGTAGACAATAAATATTCTCTAACATAAATAGTAGAAATCTCTAACAAAAACAGTAAGATTCTCTGGCATGAATAGTAAATATTCTCTGGCATGAACAGTAAATATTCTCTGGAATGAATAGTGAATATTCTATGTAGTTTGTATTTTTGTATTCAGAGAATATATTCTCTGGCATGAATTGAATATTCTATGTAGTTTGTATTTTTGTAATCAGTGAATATATTCTCTGAAAAGTAGCAATTATGTAATGATTTAAGGGATTGAATTTTTAGTTTTAAATGATGTAAAGAGACAATAGCCCTCTATAAAAGGCTATCAAATTTAGAATGAAAGGCACGACTTGAAATACTCAGTACAGAGATCAAAAACTCATTTCTCCAAAAAAAATTTCAATATTTAAGTTTTCAAATTATTTTCCTTTTCAAAAATTTAATTAAACACTCATTCATTACAACTTTCATCCTCAGATGAAAATATTTATAGGTCAGGTTTACGGAAGCGGAGTCCCGAAACTATACTTTCTGTCACCACTGACTATCAGGTCGTTACAGTTAAGCTCTTCCGAAAATCCGATTTAAAAAAAATAACCCTAACAAATCTAGTTAGGTAAAACCTATCATTTTTTTTACTATCCCATCCCTAGATAAATCTCATATTAAAATGATTATCAAAGTCTTTTGTTAAAGCTAAACGCCGATAATAGCAATATAGAAAGATCACAAAGTAATAAGAAAGAAAAATAAAACACACAAATTTTATGTGGAAACCTTTTGGGGAAAAAACCACGGGTAGAGGAGAAAAAAATTCACTAATGTTGAAAATTGAATGATACAAGAGGAGTTTCGGCTACATCTATTTAAAGGTTGAAAACCCTTATTCTAATCAAATTCAAATAAAGGAAGTATAGTTCTATACAGATTTTACAAAATTATCACCACGAGCAATAATATCACGCATAAAATGATACCAAACATGAATGTGCTTTGTTCTCTCATGAACCATTTGATCCTTCGTAAAGAAGACGGCATTCTGACTATCACAAAATACTATACTGATTTGAAAGTCTTTACTGAGTTCACCAAAGAGTCTCTTTAACTAAATAACTTCTTTACAAGCCTCAGTAATCACCATGTACTCAGCTTCAGTAATAGACAAAGCAACTGTAGTCTGCAAAGTGTCTTTCCGATTGATTGCGCAACCCTCAATAGTAAAGACATATCCTGTGAGAGATCTTCTTTTATCAAGGCCTCCAAAAAAATCAGGATCAACATACCCAATGACTCCATCTCTAGTTTTTCCAAACTGTAAGCAAGCATCAGTAGTACCTCGTAAGTATATGAAAATCCACTGAACTGTTTTCCAATGTTCTTTATCGAGATTCACCATGTATCTACTAACTACACTAACTGCATATAATAAATATGGACGTGAGCAAACCATAGCATACATGAGAGATCCCACTGCACTAGAATATGGAACACATGACATGTAGTCAATCTCATCATTTGATTGTGGAGACAAAGCCGATGAAAGTCTGAAGTGGGCAGCTAATGGAGTACTAACAGGCTTGGCTCTTTGCATATTGAACCTGTAAAGAACTTTCTCAATGTACCCTTTTTAGCTTAGGTACAATTTACATACTTTTCTATCTTTGAAAATCTTCATCCCAAGTATCTTCTTTGCTACTCTCAAATCTTTCATCTCAAATTCTTTACTAAGCTGGGCTTTGACCTTTCTTATCTCTCCTTTATCTTTGGTTGCTATCAACATGTCATCAACATAAAGGAGTAGATATACAAAATAACCATCACCGTTTTTCTTAAAATAAACACAATTGTCAAAGCTGCTTCTTTTGAAATCATGAGTAGTTATAGAAGAATCAAACCTCTTGTATCATTATCTTGGTGACTGTTTCAAGCCATAAAGGGACTTTTTCAGCAAGCAAACATAGTCATCTTTTTTTGAAACTATAAAACCCTCTGGTTGTTGCATGTAAATATCTTCCTCAAGTTCTCCATGCAAGAACGTTGTTTTTACATGTAACTGCTCAAGCTCCAAATCATACATGGCCACAATACCAAGCAAGGCTTGAATCGAATTATGCTTCACAACAAGAGAAAACACATCTATAAAATCTACACCTGGAATCCAACTGTGACCTTTTGCAACCAGCCTTACTTTATATCTGGGTTCTTCAACTCCTGGAGTCATTTCTTTCTTTTTGAACACCCATTTACAACGAACAACCTTTTTACCCTTAGGAAGCTTCACTAGGTCTCATGTTCTATTCTTATGGAGCGATTCCATCTCTTTTTGCATAGAAAACATCCACTTTCTTGAATCTTCACAGCTAACTACCTTCGAATAAGTAGATGGCTCTTGATTTGCATCTATATATTCAACCACGTTTAAAGCATAAGCAACTAGATCAGCCTCAGCGTACCTCTTTGGAGGTTTAATTTCTCTTCTATGTCTGTTCTTGCCAATAAAATATTGTGGTGAAGAAGCAACTCTACTCTAAGTTTCTGTACTAACTTGAGGAGTAGAATCTGTTGTAGATCTTGGATCAATCTGAAGCTCCACCTGCTTCACGTGTGTGTTTGAAGTTTTTGGTTTTTGGAAGAGTCTTTAAGAGATAAGTTAGGCAGCATAGCAGTTTCATCAAAAATAACATTCTCTGCTAATCATAACTTTTCTATTTTTAGGACATCATAACTTATAGCCTTTAACACCAGCCTTATAACCAATAAAAACAAATTTAATGGATCTAGGTTCCAATTTCCCATTATCAACATGAGCATACACATGACACCCAAAAATCTTCAAGTCAGAATAATCAGCAGGACTACCAAACCATACCTCTTGTAGAGTCTTTTTCTCAATGGCAACGGACGGAGACCGGTTAATAAAAAAACATGCAGTAAAGGCTGCTTCAGCCCAAAATGACTTCGGTAAACAAGCATACGACAATATACATCGAACCTTTTCCATGGTTGTTCTATTCATCCATTCTGTAACGCCGTTTTGCTGTGGAGTATGACGAACTGTCAAGTGTCTCATGATCTCTTCTAATTTGCACAATTCATTAAACTCATCAAAACATAATTTCAAGCCATTATCTATGCAGAGGTGTTTTATCTGTTTTCCTGTCTTCTTCTCGATAATAGTTTTCCAAGCATTAAATGTGTAAAATACATCATTTTTTTACTTCAGGAAAAATGCCCAAACTTTTCTGGAAAAATCATCAATGATCGTCAGCACGTAATTAGCGCCACCCCTCGAAGGCACTCTAGATGGTCCAAATATAAAAATGAATATAATCCAACGTTCCCTTTGTGTTATGGATTCCTCTGGTGAATCGAACTCTCTTTTGCTTCCTAAAAAAGCAGTGCCCACAAAATTTCAGTTTGCTAATGCCTTGTTCATCAAGAAGTCCTCTTTTGTTCAATTCTGCCATGTCGTTCTCACTCACATGCCTTAGATGCATATGCCAAAGTCTAGTAACAATATCATCTAACAAGGAATAGGAAACGATGACTACATCACCAGTAACAGTTTGTAACACCCCTAACTCATCTCCATCACCAGATTAGGGTTATAGAGTGTTACGGTACAAAATAGAACATTTAACTTCAATGCAAAATAATAATTCAACTTACAAATTAATTTCTAATTACTCAATTTAATCATGGAAATAATACACATTTGGGTATTAAATCGAGCATTTGGGGACCCTAAAAACAAATTGGAAACAACTAGAAATCAATTTAAAACAAATTAGAAAATTATGGGAAAACATGAAAATTTTGAAAACAGGGGCCACACGGTCGTGTGGCTAGGCCTAGACCGTGTGGACAATTGAAGTAGGGTCACACGGCCATGTCCCAGCTAGTGTGTCCACCCATGTGTATATTCGAAATAGGGCCACATGGCCGTGTCATAGGCCATGTGCCAGACCATGTAACTCACTAACTTGGTACACAGGCCCGTGTCTCAGATTGTGTGCCAGACAGTGTGAAACCTACACCTAAAATAAAAAGTGACACACGGCCGTGTGGCCAGGCCGTGTCCTAAGCCATGTGCTCCATAATTAGCCCTTAAAACAAGCTATTTCAAGGCCAAACCTTGCCCAACAAGCTACTTCATTTGTGCATACATTCAATGGACCTAAACATATTTCAAACACTCATAAACATACCAATTCAATCAACCTAATTCTCTTGACCAATATGCCATTCAAAGGCACCTCATTTATACCAAAACAACATCAATCAAAACAAAGCTATAATGTCACTTCTCAATCATAAAACAGAGATAAGATAGCTACCTAGTATCAACCATTATCAAGCCATTTCATCATTCAAAATATTCACATCAAAATAACCATTTGCATATAGGTTTTAACATAAACAAGCCAACTATACTATATAGGCATACAACCATTTACAAAAGTAACCAAAACACAACAAAAGTATAAATGACATTAAACCCTATACATGCCATTTATAACCATAGTTCACAATAATAAAAAAACTACAAAAAGTGATCGTGGGATAGTGTGATAGGTCTTCGACAATGTTCCAACTGATCGATCCTTCGATGATCTACAAAACAAAGAAAACAACTACACAAGCAACGAGTGTTTAGTAAGTTTGTATAAACTTAAACAAAAACATACGTTTCTAAAATCAATTTATAACTTATGCATAACATCATTAACATGCTCAAAAACTTAATAAAGTCCTATTTACAATACCAAACTCACAAGTTAGTAAGTTCATATATAACTCATATAATTTCAATCATACCATGAAACATATCATGAATGAATTTCCATATGCACACCATTCATCACATTTCTGGTTACTTCTATTTTTAATCTATTTGCATTCATCAAATTTACTTTTTCATAAGATTATGAACAACTATCAATTTGCAAACATGTTTTTCCATTATTCATTTCTTACCCGTTGAACCATTTAGAATTTCATTGGATACTCAGGACTGCTCACACATAATGTGCCTTTTCATGCAATCGTAACCTTTCCTTTTCAATAGTGCTCACATGAGCTGTACAGTAGGCCTGCTCACACGAGCTGTGGGTCGGAATGTTAGCTACATGATTGCTTACACGAGCTGTGGAGAATCTGCAAAAAATGCAGGACCTTAGCCATCGGTAGGATATTCAAGACCAACACCCGAAATCGTATAACCCTAATGACATGTCATTTGTATCCTAAAAATTATTAAGGTTTGAACGAGATTATTTAACTGTCACTTTCTGAAATATTATCATATCATCGAGTCGAATTGAATCTAATATATTACCATAAATAAAATGAATTCAATTAATTATTAATATAATTATAGCTCATACGAACTTACCTTGAACACCACAGTTGTTTAAGCTAGATCAAAACTATCCGAGATTTTTGCTTTTCCTCAACTCGAGTTCGATTGATTCTTTTCTTGACCTAAATAATAATTTAATTCAATTAATTACTTCAAATAATCTCAATTATTCAATTCAAGTCTATAATCCATATTAATAGGAAATTACAAAATTACCCCTACTATTTTAACTTTTTCACAACTTAGTCCTAAGCCCACAACTTGAAAATTCTCCATTTTCTACCCAAAATATGCTAGCTGATTTTCATATTAATCTACATTTTTCCTCATTTTACAAAATATACATGAATTCACCGTTTAAATAAATTAACCCCTAAACTTGAAATTATCTAAAAAATCACCTAACAAAACATGTTCATCTAACAATCAAAATTAATAATTTATCAACTAACATCAAAACACAATCAAGCTCAACTATGGCGAGTCCCTCAACCTTTAACAATTTTAAAAATTCACCCCCTGACTAAGTAAATTAAGCTAAAACGAGCTCAAAAATATAAAAATCATTAAAAACGGGGTTTAAAAACTCACCATGCACACAAGCAATACTTGGTCGAATGTTTTTCTCCTTAAGAATGGAGGAATCAGTTTTCGCTAGGTTCTTTAGAGAAGATGACACACATTTTTCTTTTGTTTTAATTAATCTTTTAACATTATAATTCATTTACCAGTTTAACCTTTTAAAAACTAATAAATTACACCATAATCAATCCAACATTATCCACTAACTTACACTATGGTATAATTACCATATAAGTCCATGAATTTACCTTTTTAAATTTATTTAGTTCAATTAAATAATAGAAACCAACCTTTGCAACTTTTACAAATTAATCCTTTTTACTTAATTAACCATTTAAACTTTAAAATTTCTTAACAAAAATTTAATACTACCTTAAATTAACCCTAGAAATTTAATTAATATTAAAATAATAAATCACTCGTCGGAGTCGTGGTCCCGAAACCACTGTTTCTGACACCACTGAAAATGGGTTGTTACACAGTTGAACCTTGCAAAACATATAAAAGGGAACCCTTGTTGATCTTCATAACCCCACTTTCACTTGTGTACTTGTACCCTTTTGAATCAAGAGTACTCAACAAAATTAAATTCCCCTTCAATTTTGGTATATGTCATACGCCACTAAGTGTTCTGACGACTTCATTGAACATCTTAATTTTGATTGTGCCAATACCTGCGATTTTACATGAAGCATTATTTCCCATCAAAACAACACCTTCAGACACTGTTTCATATGTTGTAAACCAATTCTGATTAGGACTCATATGGAAGGTGCAACTAGAATCGAGGATCCACTCCTCACTCACTTTAGACCTACTGGCAAAAGCAACTAGGAGTTCACCATCACTGTAGTCTTTTACAACATCAGCTTCAATAGATTGTTCTGGTTGTTTTCCCTTTCGATTCGCCGCCTCCCTTTTGATCTTATTCTGCAACTTATAGCACTCAGACTTAATGTGCCCTATCTTCTTGCAGAAGTTACAAGTTTTACCTCTGTTTGAAGATCTCGATCTACCTTTAGATTTACTGTGAGGATTTCGTTCTTGTGTCATCCCACGATTATCATTAATATTTCATTCTTGTCTCCTAAGAACAATGAGACCCTCTCTCTTAGAGTCGGATCTAGCCACAAGATGCTTCATCTTGTCATACGAGGTTAAGGAAGCATAGACTTCATCAACTGTGAAAGATTCACGGCTATACAAAATCATATCTCTAAAGGTTGAATAAGACGAGGGCAACAAATAAAGTAGAATTAACCCTAAATCTTCTTTATCATAATGAACCTCCATGGCCTCTAAGCCCAAGAGAATTTCTTAAACACAATTAAGTGTTTGTGCACAAACGCACCTTCCTCCAAACGATGAGCATAAAGACGCTGCTTCATATGCAACTTGCTAGTTAGGGTTTTTGACATGCATAGCTCCTGCAGCTTTGCCTATAATGTAGTGGTGGTCTTCTCCTTCATCACATCCTGTAGAATTTCATTTGATAGATGCAGATGTAATTAGATTAAAGCCTTTCGATCTTTACGCTTTTTTTCTTCCTCCATCAATGTCGAAGGCATCTTATCTAACCCTAACAGGGCATTTTCCAAATCCATATATGCAAGAACTGTCTGCATCTTTATTTGCCACAACGTGAATCTAGTGTTGCTATCCAACAACGAAATATCATACTTCATTATCGCCACTACCATGATTGAAACAAGAAACCCGAAAAGCTCCGATACCAGTTTGTTAAAGTTGAATGTCAATAATGGCAATATAGAAAGATCGCACATCAATAAGAAAGAAAAATAAAACACACAGATTCTACGTGGAAACCCTTTCGGGAAAAAAACCATCAGCAGAGGAGAAAAAATTCACTAATGTTGAAAATCGAATGATACAAGAGGAGTTTCGGCTACATCTATTTAAAGGTTGAAAAACCTTATTCTAATCAAAGTCAAATAGAGGAAGCGTAGTTCTATACAGATTCTTTAACAAGAATTTGGGTCACACAACTCTAACATCTTTAAAGATACAAAAAGGATTTTCAAATTAAAAATTAACAATATCAAAAATTAAATTAAAATATTTCACTTATACATCTAAAGGATGAAAACCATGATTATTAAAAATAGATAGAACAGATCGAATCGAGAATCGTTCAGGAGTTAGGGAAGGAATCAATTAGTTTAGGAACTGATGTAAACCATTGTTAAACCACAAACTATCAACAAGAAGAATCAATTAAAAAACTGATTAAACCAATTTTTTATGTTTTGGACCAAAAATCCTTGACCAAAACCCAAAATAAAATCTTTTTTCTCAAATCCTTTGAAGCTTTTTTTTAAGACACTTATGGCTCATTTGGTTACTAATGTAATAACATGAAGAAAAAGTTATTTAGTATTTGTGTATTACAGTAGTTAAATTTAAAATAAAAAATATTAGTACAAATTTAAACTTGAAATTGAAAATATAAATAATAACTCTTGTAAAAAGAATGAGACTTGTCTAAAATAAACGGAAATTTTTCCTTCTCTATATTAAAAATAAGTCATAAGAATAATTAAATATTACTAATTGAATTAATTTATTACTAACCCATAAACAAAAAATATGCGTTAAGGATAGTGAATAGCTCCTCTTTTTATCCTCTCTCTCAAATAAAATGTACAACACTGAAATTCAAACGAAAAGGACTAGTGAAAGTTTGAGATGAACGGTGAATTTCTCATAGTTTAAGGGTGAGTTTTGATGGGCGGTGCGTTTACCTGCGGTTAGTGTAAAAATAGCGGTAGCGGTGAGATTAGATACTGTAGCATGAGACAAAAAGTAAGCTAAACACACTGCACCGCACTCAATCGCCCATCCAAACTCACCGTAAATGAAAAAAGAGAGTACAAGACATATTGGGAAGCGAAAATACGTTGAAAGTGAGGGACAATGATAAATTTTTAGGGTTTTTTGTTTTATCTTATTTTCTGTTATGGGCTTAAAATAGATGGGCTTGTGATATATAAAGTGAAAATTTGATCCAAATTTAGTTGAAGTGTGATTTTTAGGGGTAAATATTCGTGATTTTTTTTTTAATTTTACAAGTTAAGTTATAAATTTATCACATGTTTTATTTTTTAATTTTTTATTATTCCTTACATATAATTGATATCACCTTAAACCTTGTTTATAATTTTTTTAAAATTTTAGTGACAATATATAAAATATTTTTCTTCTTTTAAAAGTGTTTTTTAATTATTGGTTATAATATTATTAAAAAGATTACACCAATAAATAAAAAATGAAACAAATTAGACCCGAAAACATTTATATTCACACGATTTTCCTTATTCGATAAACCGATAAATGTGGGTGAGGGAGGGAAAGTGACTGGGAGCTGACACGATTCACGTGCAGGAAAACATTCTTCAACGTCAGCAGAAACCGATGTTTCTGACCGGTCTATTATAAACTAATAAAAATATATATTTTAAATATTAAAAACAGGTCATATTTATTTATTAATAGAATATCATATCCTAATAAATCCAGCTGGTTCAGACTAAAGCGAACAGATGATATGACCATTAGAAAGGCCTGATGCATCCCCCAAGGATTTTGGGGCCAAACTTTCTGAGTCAACTATCTCAAGCAAGCTATTCCCCACCAACCTGGCCCCAAATCCAACCTATTTTAATTTCTTTCTAAAGAATTTAGTATCTAGGCAATAAGGTATGAAAATTAAAATAATTATAAAGTATACTCTTAATAAAAAAGAACAAATTTCACAAGTATTTTTTTTTATATTTTTAAATATAATTGAAGTTATCCATTATATTGTATCTTTTAAAAATGTATTAAAGTTAGAAGTTGTGAAACTTTGATAAGTGATGTTGGAATTTTGTGTAGGTGTGAAATTTTTTAAATTTATGCATATCTTTAAATATATATAAATGTGATGTGATTCTCTATAATAGTTGGTGGGGCAAAGGTGTCACGTGAAGTCCAGGTGTGATCAACATTACTGGCCCCTCCTATTTGCCACCTCTTATCAGAAGAAGACTATGGTCCAATGATCCATGAACGCAGAGCGCTACCCTTCCCTTATCACCTATCCTATCACCCCTTTCTATTCTTTTTATCATTTACATGAAAACCAAAGTTCTAAGTTTACCCTGTGAATCAGAGTTGCCCTTTCCAACCAACAAAAAATGTGACACTTAATTATAGGATTAAACCAACATCAATGGATACAAATATTTTGCATAAATTGAAAATCTTACAAGCATGAAGTAGAAAAACCAAATATTGAAATTAATACGAGTCAATTTCAGAAATTATAAAATAGCAACGTCACCTCCATCCACTTTCAGGTACGACACAGAGCTGAGCTGCCCCAACTTGGCTGCCAACTTGCAAACCTCTTTTCTATCTTTAACAATTATGTGCTGCATTTTTCTCTTTCTTTTTTGTATATGGGAGTTCTTTTATTCTACACATTAAAAGGGCCATTGCCATTGATTTTCTTTCTTTCTTTTTTAATTGCATGTTGAATTTTTATATATATTGTCTTTTTAAAGTTTATATAATTAAATAAAATAATTAAAATAAAATTACATAAAATTCACACGACAACTATGTATCGTAAATTATATAAATGATATCTTTTGGCAAAATTATTCAATTAATTTACTCTTCCTATTTAAAATTACAATGCAATTATCAACAAAATAAAAGAACGATGATTGTTAACATCCAAGTGATACGGTTCAAACCCTTTTAATGTAATTTTTCCTTGCTCAAATTTCTAACTTAACTTTGTAGCAAGAAGTAAGTAAAAACATATATATAGTTTATTTTTTATTTAATGATTTGATATGGTGCTAAACTCATTTTATTAGTTTAACAAATTTTTTAAAATTATAAATATATATAATTAACGAAAATTTTCATTTAAGTCACTGAACTATTTAAAAGTTTTTATTTAAGTCACTGTGCTGTTATTTTTTTAAAAGTCTAACTAGCGAGCTCTAAGCGATAATTCGAAGATTGATACGGTGTATCAATATCCATTGATGAGTAAATGAATATACCTTAGATCTAAGTCAATCTGGAGGTCAATGCCGAAAATTGGGAAATAAATTGTTTGGACTTTAGTTTGTAGATTTATGACATTTAAAGCCATTTTGATTAGTGTAAGCGATGTAAACAAAAAATATCATACAATAACGATTTTAACAGCCCGATGATATAAATAAAACTATCAAATAATTTAATAATTATTTTATAAATTTTAAAAATTAAATAATTAAAATATAAACTTATTAATAATTTAAATATTATTAGTTTACCTTAAAAAAAAACAGGAAGAAGTGCTTGGACCGCGATAAAAGCTGTGGGTTTTCTAATTGAATAATATCCATTAATTTAAAATCAATGTATATGTTTTGGGTCTGCGAAGCTTGGAGTTTGCGGTGGTTAGCTAAATTCAATAAAGAGGGGGTGGGGTGAAATCCGCGTCACACCTCTGCATTCTATTGTCTTGTTTGATTCTGGACAGTGGTGCTTTATTTTACATTATTATATAAAACATTTTATTTAAATGTATAACTTTTATTCTAATATTTTACTATATAATAAGATTAAAATATGCTCCTGGTGTAAGTATTTTTCGTTTATTAAAATCTAGTCATTTTATTTTTATTTCAAGGTATTTTTATTTTTTTATTTAATTATTAATATCAATATATATTTTTTAATTTATTAGTATGATATTTTGAAATAAAAAATATTTATTTAATAATCATATAACAAAATTAATTATATTATAATAATTAAGATAAAATTTAACGGTATTAACAATTGTACTTATATTTTTAAATTAGATAAAAGAATTAAAATACAGTATAAAACTAAATATCAAACATATAAAGATTAAATGGACTTGTAGCCAATTTTAACCTATGGGATAAATATATGATTTTTATATCCATTGATGTTTAATTATTTATTAAGCCAATGATTTCCTCTTTGATTAACAAAAGATTCATCGACTGTACTCGGAATATAATATTATTATTTGCTTTCTTCTTTTAAAACAAAAAAGAAACAAAGAAGAAAAACATAATTAACGCACATCCTTGATATGGAATTTTTTATTATGTAAAACTATATTTATAAAAACATATGAATTGAATAAATATCACTTTGATTGAAATGGAAATTTTGAACCACTGATGTTTTAGGTTGAAGTTTAATTATTTATTAATTTAATTTAAGTGTAAATTATTTTTCTATAAATTTTATGTAAAAATAAAATAAAATATATATATATATATATATTTACATTTTAAGTAGAAAATCTTTATAGTGAATTGGTACCCAATTAGTAAAGATATTAAACCCACTTTCAACTTCGCAATCATTTCGTTTGATTTCATCTTTTCATCCTTATTAAAGTGTTTAATGAGATCATTGATCCATTTACAGCAATACACTATTCAGTTTTACTATGTTCATAATTTTATTTTCTACTGGAAAATTTTATTTAACTCATCTCATATTTAGTGGTTTCCTTGATATGATAAAATGTGATTGAGGATCTCACCTAGGTTTTATAATTATGAGGGGTGTGTTCATTGCTTACCTCATCCACTAAATAATGAGGTTGGGGTTTCGATCCTCACTCATAAGAATAGAGCATATTTTATGGTCAGTTGTTTACTTCTTTGAAAAACACCCCCATCAAGGGGATTAGTCACTTCTTTCGATGATTGATATCTGTAACAATCTGTTTTCAGTGGTTTCAGGACCACAATTCTGACGTGTGCATCCGTAAATATTATTCATTTACTATTTACGAGGTTATTTGAGTGTCGTAATAAAGTTTAGTCTAGTAATTTTGATGTTTAAATAGTTAGTTAAGGAAAAAAAAAAGATTAAATCGTAAAAGCTGCAAAAGTTAATCACTATTAGTTTATATGTGCTAAATGATTATAAAATCATGATTGGAGGGTTTTATAAGGCAATTAGCCCATATTAATTATGGTGGACGGTGGAATGAATGATTTATTGTAAAATTATATGTTAATTTAATATTAAAATTAGATTAAAATAAGTTAAAACATAAAAAATAAAGATGACCACTTTCACTTCATCTTTTTCACCCTCACCATCATTTCACTATTGAAGAAATAAGCCAAGCTTTCAGTGAAGCTTCGTACTTCTTGCATGGTAGGATTTTCAAGCTCGTATTTAATAACTTTATATTTTTGAGATCGTTGTAGCTTGATCCAACTAATTCAGGGATTATTTTGAAATATCGTTAAAGTTTTGAAAAGTTACCATTGATGCTCTTGAAGCTTTTTAGATGTTAATGGTTGAGTTTGAAGCTTGATGTTAAAATAGGACTATTTTGTAAGTGATTTTTGAATAGTTTTGAGTTTAGAGACTAAAATGTTAATATATTGAAATTGACTTAAATTTCCTATAAAATTTTGTTACTTAAGGGCTGTATAGGGATGATAATGAATTCAAAAATATGGTTTTGGGCTTAATTATGAAAAATAAGTTTGTTTTGGTTTTAGGGACTAAATTGAATAAAATGCAAAACTTTAGGGAAATTATGAAAAATATTAATAGGAAGTCATATGCACCAAATTGAATGTTATAATGTAATTGGGACTGATAAATTGAAATAAATCATTGTATAGATCAAGAACCGATAGACAATCGGGGAAAAGAGAAAATTGCAAACTAGTCTCTAATACTGCCATCTTTGTTGTTTGCCCCTGGTAATTTCATACAATTAATTCTTGTTTATTTTATAATGTTTATACTTATTTGTGGATTTTGGGCATGTTTGAATGCATATATAAATGTTGCAAATTAGTACAAAGTGAGAAAAAATGGCTAAATTGAAAAGTTTTATACCATTATATGTACTGAGCCTGGATGAACATAGAATATGATACAATTTGCATACCAATAGGTTATTTTGTGCACTATACGAGATTGATTTGAGTTGAGTTGAGCTGATGATGATAGATGATATATTATTATACACCGAATGTATCGGAATCCAACATTTGTTACAGATTACCAATATATATTTACAGTGATTCAGATGTGTTTCTGGGGAAGGATGTGAAGCTTACGGGCTTGGTACTTGGTGCCCAAGTGTGTTTTTGGAAGGATGTTAGCCTTCGGGTTAGGCACTTAGTGCCCAGGCGTGTTCTTGGTTGGATTAGCTCGGTTGAGCATTCTAATGTGTTTTAGGTGGATAATCACGTATCTGTATCTGTTCATATTAGTTCATCGGACTGAATCGTGACTGCTAAATGACACAATGACTTGTATTGATGTATCGTAATAATGTCTTAATGAATGACTTGAAAATGTTCTCATGCTTATAGATATTATATCGTGACTTGGTATTGAATGAACTTGTATAGCTAGAATGGTTATATGACTTGTATATGATGAACTCACCTATTGAAATGGTTGTGATGACAAGATTAGGTGTTAGTTAGTTGTATTGTTAATTTTAAACTATAACATTAAGGTATGTTATATCGTTTTTATACCTATGAACTTACTAAGCTCAATTAAAGCTTACTTTGTGTTGTTTTCCTATTTCCTGTAGATATCATTTTGCGAAACCCAAAGATTGGATCAACTTGAAGATCACACTATCCATCCACCTTTTGGTAGACTTTGAAAATATTATATTTCGATTTTGTGGCATGTAATAGGGGTAATTTGTATATATATATATGTATTTGTAAATGTATGTATGTTTTGGTGCTTGCACAAATGATGTGTGCTTGATAGCTAAATGATATGGTTGCTCATGGTTAATGTGGTAAACTTGAACGTGGGATTGAGCTTAGTATATGATGAAATGAGATAAGTAATTGGTAAGTTGCAATATGTTTTGGAATGAATTGCTAGATGAGATTGTGGTTGAAGCTTATGGCAAAATGGTTTTTATCTTTGATTTATATGTTATAAAGGTGTTATATACAACGTTTTTTTTTATGGCCAATGTATTGGTGAATATACCTTGGTATATGGTTTATGTTTGGCGATTCATATGGTGTTTGCTTAGCTATGTACAAACTTGTGTATAATAGGAATCACTTTGGTATTAAATGTTGTTTGTGATGGTGCCTTATGGCATATTGGTTAGGCACATAGGATGGTGTTTTGAGTTGTGTTTTGGTATGTTTTTAGTGTGTCTTGAATTGGTTGAATGAATGGTTAATGGCATTCTTTTGGATTAAGTAGAAAAATGAATGTATTACTTACATTTTATGGTACACTTTGCCACATACGGTTTCACACACGGCTGTGTGCCACACACGGGCATGTGGCATAGCCGTGTGGTCATTAGGTTTTGGGAGGAGATTGTTGTACACGTGTCACGCCCTAAAAGCGACGGATCTAAAAAGGTGAGTAAGGTATGTATGTAAACTGTGTTGACACTATGGTAGTATAACGTGCCACCTTGCTGACTTACTGGTGAGTTAGAGTATTGGCGTATACTAGCATTAAAGTATTCACCCATTGGCAGTATCTAAGGATGTAATTACAGAGTATGTTTAAGTGAAGAAAGAATACGCACAAGAACGGGTACGCCTTAGAGTTGGTTAGGCACAAAAATCCTACCAAATGTATGAGAATGTTGTAAGAGTGGAACGATGGAAATGTGCAAGTGTACACAATCGCAACAAGTAATAAAGTGACAAGTAAATGTCGAGTTATCGTACCCACAGGGACTGTAAAAGAATTATTTATGAAAGTAATTTTAAACACTTTGGTGAAGGAAAAATATTTGGTTTTAAAAAAAGATAAAAAAAAAAACTAAGAGTTAAAAACTAAGTGAAATAATTAAAATAAAACAAAGAAATTCTAGTGCACGATTCCAAATATGATTTAATCAAGATGATATAATTGTGTTGGATTAATTATATTTCCTTACCTTAGAATTATTAAACTTATGCTTATACTTGTTACGAATAAATCACGGCAACTCGGTAAATTGCTAACTTATGAACATATTTACAAAAAGAAAAATCCATTCATCTCTTGTACATATTTCTATGTCAATTCGACCGATTAAATAGATTTATAAAGGTAAACATGTTATTGCACATACATACTTATTAAATTAAACAATTTCTCGCATATTCCTATGTCGATTCAAACGATTAATTCAACCTAATAAGCATATAAAAGACTATGTGAGGTAACAAAGTATCCTTACCTTGAAACAGTTTAATCACAATAATCTTGCAAGTTATGCAAGGCATATGTATCGCCAAATACAATGCTAATCTAATCTTCAGCTACCTTAGAAGAATTAAACATGCACTGATTAAGTACTGTGTCCATTAATTACAATTTCAATGTATTTAAATAATTAATTCTTTAGTTATCTAAAAAATTATAATACCAGAATAACTTAGGCATGATTTTACTTAATCAAGCATTTTACTGAGGCCTATAACAACATAAACATAAATTTAACAAATCAAGAGGACGAAATGCAATCAACCCAACACGACTTAATTCAAGCTAGATTGATTAAAATAACCATTTCAGAGACATGAATATTCATAGATATGTTCATAATAAAAACAACAGAAATTAAAAAGATAGGGAACAAGAAACAAATCCAGTGTTTCTCCGTGGCTTGACTGATTGCTCCTTCTTTCGTCTCTGTTGTCCTCGCCGATCAAGGTTTCTACGAACACTCACTTGCTGCCCCAAATGGATGAGAAAACACCTCTTTTCCAAGAGGGGAAATCGGCACAAGAAGGCTTGTTTTTTTTTTTTTTTTTGGAGAAAAAGAGAGAATGGAGAGAAGAGAAGTGATGAGAGAATGAGAGTGTTGAGGGATGATTTGAATGGGCAGAAAAGGGGGGTTTATATAGCTTAGGATGGCTGCTAAAAATAGCAAATTTCAACAGCCAAAGAGACCCCTCATGGCCGGCCATATTACATGGCAAAGTTGAGACTTTCAACTTTGCTAAAATTAGCCTGGGGCAAATCCGTAAAGCCTTAATTTAAGGTGGGGTTTGAATGCAATTTGGAAGTCTTCCAAGGGCCTTTTTGCAAGCTCATTTAATCAGCTCAAATGCTGATTTGGGTCAGCATTTGAACTGTTCTGGGCTGCCCAATTGGTGGCTGGTTCGGTTCGCTCAATTTGGTTCAACTGGTGCGGTTCAACTGGGCCATTTTTCCATAATTAATTAAAATTAATTTATTTAGCCCAAATTAAATTGGGAATAAATTAAAATTAATGATATTATGAATTAATACACATATTTGAACCGTCTTAGGCAGGAAATTATTTCGCCTTGTTACTTCGAATTGCTTCTCGATTTTGTTCTTTTAAATCTGTCTCACGTCAATTTTAAGCCCTTTGTACGAATCATGTCAAAAATGATTAAAATTCACTAAAATAATTGTAAAATTGACTAAAAATTAACATGTTCAAAATTTTAATACAATTTAATTATTTTATAAAAATTAATTATTTTATGACAAAAATTCTATCGAAAATGCATGATTTTAAGTAAAATTAGGTATGAAAAAGTATATAAATCTTTGTGTTTCCACACCCCCAAACTTAAATCATTGCTCGTCCCGAGTAATGCACAAATTTCGGAAAGAATTTCTTGGAAACACTTTTGAAAAACTCATTCAGAACAACATTTTTCTCAAAATTATGAATTTAATATACTTAGGCTCAAAAATAAGAAATTTGATAATTATGCTACTTAAGTATACATATCATTCAAATTACATCCAACAACTATTATAATAGCAAAATTAGACTAAACGCCTCTTTAACAACTACATGTTAACCCTTACCAAGTTGATTTTTTAATTCCCTTATTCAAGACTAAGCTACAATCATTAGTTTAACTTATGTCTTCATATGTTGATCTTAGCAATCTCTCTCCACTAATGTAGGTAGCATAGAAACTTGAATAAATAGGTCTTTATTAAGGTTGTAACGTGGCTAGGATATGGGTAGGTAAAAGATAGATAAATTTTGGCTTAAAAACCCTAGACTTGGCGTAAAATCGAACCTTCAGAATTTTTACCTTCGATACACCAACTTATTTTACTTTCACATGCTCTTTTGTACATCTATTTTCTTTCGAGTACATGTTTTTTTTTGAACTCAAATTCGAGCACTTGCTTCATGTACTACAGTTTTCGATCAATTGATACTTCTTTTCAATTCCCCCAAACTTATTTTCAAACGATATTCTGAATAGTACTAAGTCTAGTGTTTGGGACAATTTTAAAGATAATGAAGAGAAAAATGATGGCTAAATATTGCAAAGGTCCAAATAAAACTAGGCCATATAGTCTCAAAGTTGGGTTTCAAAGGATAATTTTATCATGGTCGGTTTGAAAGGCTCCAACGGTCCAAACAATAATTGCCTAAATCATTTTCAATATTCCATGCTTCCTAGGATTTCGCCTCAAGAAATTACTAAGTCAGTTCTAAAGACTTAAACTTTCATGCATGCCTAATTTTTTCGTAGGGAACTAAAAATTTTATGGTACGAATTTGCATGCTTTATTAAAAATACGTTCATATCATTATTAAGCTAACATAATAACTTATTGAAATAATAGAACTTTATTAATACTGAAGTTTAGCATACTTAACAAAATTTCAAATTATTGAACAAAATATATCCTAATCATAATTAAAAGAAAATTTTATTTTGAGTGGAATTAATTAAAATTTTCGGTCCCCCCTACTTAAAGTGAACAATGTCCTCATTGTTTAAAGTGAATAGATACTATACACCAGGTAGGATTTTAGAAAAGAGGAGGTGAGTCAAATTGACTGCTTAAGTACCAAGCTCTCTCTAAATCCAATCCTAGACATGTATATACCTATTGCCACACTTTAGCCTTTGTGACTTGTTCATATTTTATTCATGATTCCTATCTCTTGTTTTATTGTGCAAAAATAAAAATTCCTAATTAACCTAATCCTAAAATAACTTAAGAATAAAAATAAAATAAAGTTGAGGTCCTCTCTTTTTTATTTGTTTGCCGATCCTTCCGAATTCGACTCATCTTTTTCTCCATCATTATTGCCTTTGCATGAATCACTTTGCTCCCTCTTCGATAATGAACTCCATGGTTCAAATATGAAATCTGGAAACTCAGGCACAAAAATAAATGGGTCATTATAAATTTTCCTAAGGGCACTCCTCATCGAGTCATCCCTTATTTTTGAGTATCTCCAGTAGGCTTGTTGCTGCCATTGCATGTGTTGCATTAAGTCCATCAGCTTTGACAGCTCATCTCAAAGATCTAGGCTAGGCGGTAGAGCTCCAAACATTGAGGTTTCAATATCAGGTTCAGCTTCTGGTTCCATTGGATCTGCCTCATTAGGGACTTCAGTTGATTGCTCTGGCAGGATCTCTGTGGGGTCATCTTCTACTTCTTAAGGATCCTCACTCTCTTTAACTCGTTGCTGTAGAACAGAATCTCTAGCTACTCGGTAGAGGTCCCAATCGGTGATTGTGCCCTGACTATACCCTGTCTTCTTTATGTTCGCAAGAATTTTTGCTTTGAAGCACAAAATTGTTATCGTAAAGGGGAAATAGGCTGGGCCAGAACGTCTAACGGCACAATTTCGTATTTCTCTTAGGATGATTTTGCCCACATCAATGGTCTTTCCAGTTAGAATCGAGTATAATAGGACCATTCGCTCTAATAAGATCGTAGTCCCATGCGAACTAGGCATAAGGCTGAAACGGATGAAATAGAACCATACCTTCGCAAGTGGTGTCAAATATTCTCTTCGACATGTGTGGACTCCTTGCTTTGACACAGTCCACTTAGAACCTGGAACTATAAGTTCCTCGAGAATTTCTTGCAAATTTTCAAGCTTAATGTTGCTCAACAAAGAAGAATATTCATCGTTTTTGAAATCAGGTAATTCAAAGAACTCATTAATAGCATTTGAATTTATTGGTACCTTGATTCTGCGAACTGGAACTTCGGTCAATTCACTTGAGGTTAAGTTCACATAGAATTCATGAACTAGTTCCTCATCCACACTTGGTCTCTTTTCACAAAATAACTCCCAATTGAGGGCTTCAGCAACTTGACGAATACGTGCCATAAAGTCTCTGTAGTTTCTTTCCTTCAATGTGAAGCCTTTCTCTGGATGCATCTGTTGATTTTTGAAGATACATTCGTATCTTACTTTGGCTTTTTCACAGTGGAACTTATTTTGCGTTTCATCGATTTGGGCGGAGGCACGAGTTCTCCTGCGAGGCATAATTGACCTGAACATAAAATGGAAAAAAATTATTTTCTCAAAAATTTAATTAAAAATTATTAATAATTCATAAAGAAAATTAGGTCTTACCACCTTTTTGTAACACCCTAAACCCGGCCTAGAAGTTAGGCCCGAGTCTAGAATGTCACATCAAAGGCACACTTCAAAACGATTTTACCATTTAACAATTTAAGGCCCAAAAGCCCAAAACCCTTGTATCTTGTTAAGTTACGTTGAAAAAGCCCATTTTTTAGAAAACATTCATAGGTTAAGTTAATTCGAAAACCATGTTAACTTTAGATATTTTATGAAATTTAATAAGCGGATAGCTGAAACAATAATAATAAAACCCAAAATCTAAAGTCACTTAGGAGTTACATGGCCTTATTACAATCCAATGAAAAAAAAAAACAAAGTATTCAAAAAAAATTCATTTGAACAAAATAAAACATTTGATCAGCTTGTAGTGTGGCCATCTTCGAGTCCTCTCCCACGTCGAGCCATCTATTCAGGATCACCTGAAACATTAAATAAAAGGGTGTGAGTTTCAAAACTCAGTGTGTACAACCCTCGGCAATCAATTCTCATACAAATATTCACATTGGGCCTAAGCCCTAACAAATCGGTGGTCTTGGGCCTTAGCCCACCATGACCTCATATCACATCATATCCCATCATATACAACAAGATAATGCAAAACCCACCCCAAAAATCCTTCCACTACACACACCATTTCCCTTCCAACCTTATGACTCCTGTGGGGAATTCTAGCTCGACCCACACCTCCGCTACACACCATGGGTAGCCTAGTTGCGGTACTACCGAACGTTGCAGCAAAGCTGCTAATCATATATTGGGCTTAAAGCCTCCGGTGGATCCATACCATACGGCCATGTGATCCTCAAATCTTCCTCCATACCATAATTCCCACCCATATGCATCCTAACCAGAATATCATATGAATGCATCAAACACACAAGTAACATCCATAAACTCATATCCGTCACATAGGGGTATTTTCATCATTTCACTACCCCGGGGTATTTTCGTAATTCTACCCTACAGGGGTATTTTGGTAATTTGGAAAAATAGGGGTATCTTGGTAATTTTGCAAGACAGGGGTATTTTGGTACTTTTACAAAACAGGGGTATTTTAGTACTTTTGCAAAATAGGGGTATTTTGGTAATTTACAAATCTAGGGGTATTTTAGTAATTTTACAAATATAAGGGTATTTGGTCCCTCTCGGGTTTTAGTTATGAACTTTGGCCCATAAACAAGTCCTCGCGGTTAAAGTGAACAAACACTATGCACCGTAGGATCTCGAGAAAAAGAGGAGGTGGGTCACTAGGACCGCTTAAGTACCAAGCTCTCACTAGATCCAATCCTAGACATGCATATGTCGGTTACCACACTCTAACTAATCGACTTGTCCACAGACATGTTTAATTAGCTTAAGTCTTATGAAATTACAAAGTTGTTCAAACTAGGCCTAAAGTCCATTAATCTTAACATACTTGTCTACGCCCCCATAAGCCCATCAAGACCATTTCATGTCCTTACGGCCCGTTAGGCCCAAATCTTATCATATGACCTACTAGGCCCAAAATAATTCCAAATCATGTAACATGCGTGACTAACTAAATACGTATGACCAAATCAACCAATTTCATCAAACTTAGCCTCAGGGCCCACCGAGCCCATTTAGCCACTTTCGGCTTTTCGACCTTTCGGCATTGCCAATATCGTGTGTGTAGTGTTTGTACACACCTGATAACCTCGCGTGCTGCAAACCCCTTAGTCACGAACCTACAATTGACATTACTAGCGGTTAACCAAAGCGTTAACACATACTAACCAAAAACTAAAACCTCACCGTACCCTTACCGTGTGCCTCACGTTTTAGTAGCCCTTCCTTTGCTACTATTGGCGATTAACCTCTAGATCTGCACCCAAACACCTATATCGTCAAAACAAAGTGACCCATATTGATCATAAGTCACCCCTATGAGCCACAATAGATTCGGTCATTTACTAAACCCTAACTGAGTCGAGAATACTTACTGCCTTGATAGCAAACCTTACCTATCGCACTTGCGATTGCTGAACCTCACCCTTGTTAATACATGGTAACGGCAAAGAGGGGTTAGATAGCCCTTCGGCTTTCAAAAAAACGTACTAAGGGGAGTTAACAGAATACTTACCGAATCCAACCTTAGATCCTACGGCCTACCAAACGAGATTCGGCTTTTAACCTTGACTGAGAGTAAATACCAACTGATTTGTGATAGAGAAAAACAACAAAGATTCGGCACTAATTGTAACATCCCGGTTTAGGACTTAGTCAGAATAGTGGTGCGAGACCACAAATTCAAGGGTTACAAATGATTTATTGAGGTTTATGCCTTGTATGCATGCTAGTGTGAAAGTTTCATGAAGCAATTTTGTGAAATTGTGGTTGAATTGTCCAAAAGGACTAAATTGCAAAAGTTGCAATTTAGTGTGTTTCTAGAAGCTATATGTGTGAAATAGCTTTAGATTATTAATTAGAGGTCCTTAATGAGCAATTTTCCCAATTTTTAGTTTTTGGACAAAATTGGGCATGGATGAGTTAAAATAGAAAGTTTATCAAAAAGGGCATTTTGGCCATTTAATAAATAAGTGATTAAAAAGGAGAAAAGATGACGAAATCATGCTCATCTTCTTCCCCTCATTGCCGAAAATTTGAAGGAAGCCATAGCTAGGGTTCTTCAATTTTTCAAGCTTGCTAGTAAGTGCATCTAGCCTCGTTTTTGATATTCTTTATATTTTTGAAGTCCCGGTAGCATGAGTAAGCTATTTTTTAGCTATTTGGTGAGCTATGAAGGATGTTCAAAAATGTGGTCATGTATGACATGCATGTATTTTGTTGTTTTATGGAAGATTATGAAAGCTTGATGTAGTAGAAACATCTTTTGTTAAGTGATTTTCCATGAAAATGCATGTAGGGACTTGATTGTGAAAATATTAAGTTTGGTCATACATGTGTGTTTTAGTGAGAATTGATGATAGCTTTAGTTGAATAAGTGGTTCGACTAAGCATGAAAGGCTAGAAAGTTGAATAAAAATCACTTTACGAGCCTTGGGGCTAAAGTGTAATTATGAGAAAGTTTAGGGGCAAAATAGTAATTTTGCTAAAGTATGAGATGTTGGTCAATTTAGTCAATGTATGTATTGAATAAGCTGATTTATTCATTATAGATCAAGAAAGACGAAGCCCGGATCGAAACCGAGGCAAAAGCAAGGTGGTGGACTAAATTGCAAGTCTCAATACTTTTGAGTACCAAGGTAAGTCTATGCATAAACAATGCATTCATACTTACAATTTGTTGATGATAGCTAGTGTGTAGCTTGTTCGAGATTGTTTGAGAACCTATGTGGTCCAAGTAGAATGAATGTAGTAGAATTGTGAATGGATGTTTAATTGAGTAAGTAGACATGTGAATGTGTAGTGATAATGCTAGATGGTAGGCTAAGTGCGATACCATCCTAATGCATATTGACGATGAGCTGGCTATGTGCGATGCTATCATGAGGTATATCGTTTAGTGGGCTGAGTGAGAAACCCCTATGATTACCTTTGTGGTAGGCTAAGTGCGATACCACCTTATTAATCGATTGTGGTGTGCTAAGTGCGAAACCACCGAGACATTTGCTGTGTGGGTTAACTGTGTGGATTAGCCATGTGATTGCATTATTGAGTAAAATAGTCGTGTGGATGTATTATTAAGTTAATTAGTCAGTGTGGATGAATTATTGAGAAATAATGATGTGTTGTATATTGTGTAAATGTGACATTGAATGCAGGGGTGCATTTCGATGGTTATGAGTATGTGACTCATGATGTGTTAGAAATGTGGTAAGGGATAGAAAGAGTAAGCATAGTTGTTCATTATTTTTGGTAGTATAATGCTAATTGTTGTTGAACTTATACTATGATGCTTAATTGTTTATGTGTAAACTTACTAAGCTCAAAGCTTACTCCCTTTCTTTTCCCTCGTCTTATAGAGTAAAAGTGTTGAATCGAGACGAGGATCAATTGGAAGATCGCCGACACTATCAGCACACTTTGGTACATTAGACTCAATGTTTTGTATATGGCATGTATAGGGGCAAGACAAGTTAGTGAATTTTGTTGTAAATGGCTAAGATGAGTTGGCCTTTAGATGGATAGCTTATTTTGTATAATGCCATAGTTGTTGGCTATTTTATGTTATATGAAAAGTTATAGTTGTCTATGTGAGATTGCAATTCAATTTGAGTTGATTATGATTGTGTTAGATGTGTATATGTTGTGTATGCTAGAGGGGTGAAAAGAACTGGGCACATAGCTTTGTTCTTGTCCATGTGGATAGACACACGGGTCTGTGTCTAGGCCATGTGTGACACACGGTCAGCCCACGGGCGTGTGCTTTGGCTGTGCGTCCCCTGCATGTTAGCATTTGAAGTCAGAATAGACCACGGACTAGTCACACAGGCGTATGCCTAGGGCGTGTGGGATTAATCAGTTTTGGCCACGGGCTAGCCACACGGGCGTGTGTCTAGACTCTAGGCCGTGTTAAGGTAGTCAGTGTCCACCACGGGTGGTAAGCACGGGCGTGTGCCTTGGCCGTGGGGCATTGGAAGAATGCTGGGGTTTTAGACACAGTTTGGGGACATGGGCGTGTGTGACCATGCACGAGCGTGTCTAATCTTACACGGGCATGTGAGACCTGTATAAAAGAGAAAATTTTTAAGATTGGAAAAAGTTCCGGTTTAGTCTCGAGAGCCCTCGTGTGTATGAGTGAGGCCTTGTAAGTCGAGAATGAGGTTGTTGAGATGACTTCAGAGAGTAGTTACGATGAGCCTAAGTGGCGATCAAGTGGTTTGAGTTCGGTAACGCCTCGGGCCCGGTTCCGGCGTAGAAACTGGGTAAGGGGTGTTACACTAATGGGGGATTTCGGAAAGAGAAGATGATGGTAATTCGACAATAGAAAAGTTTGGCTAAGAGAGAATTCGGCAAAAAGGAATGATGGTTTTTCTGCAATGGAAGAATTCGACAACAGAAGAATAGAATGAGGGGGAGAAAAGAAAAGATCAAATGTGCTTGTGTGAGGGTAACTACAGGATATTCGGTAAAGAAAAGAAAGACTAACTTATTTGCAAAACTCTCCAAATGTCGAAAGCCACAATGAAAATTCGTAATACCCCCTAAAAGACCCAAAAACGACACTCATTTACCATCCTAAGCCGAATTTATACACTTCCCAGTTCCCACAATGGCACCAACTCTTCACACTTCTCAGCTCCTAACTTTTCTCCCTAATAACTCCTCAATCTCATCCTAAATTTTCTCTAAGATAAGCTCCTTTATCCCTTCCTTAATTTTCTCTCATGAACACTTCCTTCAGAGTTCAAATCCAACGCCACTACTAACCATCTAGAAGGCAAAAATTAAATCCCCAACAAAATACCATGCCACTACTCGAACCTTGGACTCCCTTGTCTGCTAATGACGCCACCTCCCTGCTCCCTAAGTGGTGCCACTTTGCCACTACACCACAAGCTCTTTTGTGTCATTTTTCTTCTTCATTTATTTAAAAGGCCTACTAACTGAAGTCACAGTTCCCTTGGGCTAAAATTAAAATTTTTCTTATACCCTTACTTGATCCCAGAACATCTCTAATACCCCTAGACACTCCAAATTCATTACCCTCAAAGCCCACATGCCAATTGTCTTTTTCTTGCTTACTTAAAAATTTTCTGAGACCTAAAGCCCAAAGCCCAATAGGCCCGATACTTCTAGGCCCAAATTTGGGGTGCTGCAATTCTTCCTCCTTAAAGAAATTTCATCCTCGAAATTTCCAACTAACAGGATGGTTGTGTATCAACTACCCCACCACGCTACCGCTGTGCACTCTGACCCTAATAATTTTAATACATACCCAAAACATCCACCTATCGCAAACATTCTCAAACATATGCAAAATAAGTACCAAATTCTGATTCAAATGTTTACAAAGCCCTAACACTTCCACGGCCTCGACCGTGGCCTCTTGCGCCTTTTCTAGCACTCATCGTTGGGTATTTAAAAATTTTATGAAATTAGTTCGTAATTCCACTGTTTAAAGCGTATGTCTTATGTAAGTAAATTTTTTTTAAAGATATTTCGCGGTCGTGAACCCACTACAGGCTCAAGTTTCCTATGGGCTTTAGTCTCTAAAAGCCTATTTTAAAGTAGCCCATTTTCTATATAGTTCAGTAATTTAAACAAATGTAGTACAGAAAACTTACTTGGCTCGACCTCGAGGGCTCGACGAACCACACTTCAAGAATCCTGCAAAAACTTTTTAAAACCTAAAATCTAAGGCCCATTTCACAGCCTGAGCTTTGCAACTGGGCTCTAATACCACTAAATATAACACCCCAAACCCGACCTAGAAGTTGAGCCCGAGTCCGGAATGTCACATCAAAGGCACACTTCAAAACGATTTTACCATTTAACAATTTAAGGCCCAAAAGCCCAAAACCCTTGTATCTTGTTAAGTTACGTTGAAAAAGCCCATTTTTTAGAAAACATTCATAGGTTAAGTTATTTCGAAAACCATGTTAACTTTAGATATTTTATGAAATTTAATAAACGAATAGCTGAAACAATAATAATAAAACCCAAAATCTAAAGTCACTTAGGAGTTACATGGCCTTATTACAATCCAATGAAAAAAAAACAAAGTATTCAAAATAAATTCATTTGAACTAAATAAAACATTTGATCAGCTTGTAGTGTGGCCATCTCCGAGTCCTCTCCCACGTCGAGCCGTCTATTCAGGATCACCTGAAACATTAAATAAAAGGGTGTGAGTTTCGAAACTCAGTGTGTACAACCCTTGGCAATCAATTCTCATACAAATATTCACATTGGGCCTAAGCCCTAACAAATCAGTGGTCTTAGGCCTTACCCATCATGACCTCATATAACATCATATCGCATCATATACAACAAGATAATGCAAAACCCACCCCAAAAATCCATCCACTACACACACCATTTCCCTTCCAACCTTATGACTCCTGTGGGGAATTTTAGCTCGACCTGCCCCTCCGCTACACACCATGGGTAGCCCGGTTGCGGTACTACTGAACGTTGCAGCAAAGTTGCTAATCATATATTGGGCTTAAAGCCTCCGGTGGATCCATACCATACGACCATGCGATCCTCAAATCTTCCTCCGTACCATAATTCCCACCCATATGCATCCTAACCAGAATATCATATGAATGCATCAAACACACAAGTAACATCCATAAACTCATATCCGTCACATAGGGGTATTTTCGTCATTTCACTACCCCGGGGTATTTTCGTAATTCTACCCTACAGGGGTATTTTGGTAATTTGGCAAAATAGGGGAATCTTGGTAATTTTGCAAGACAGGCATATTTTTGTACTTTTACAAAATAGGGGTGTTTTGGTACTTTTACAAAACATGGGTATTTTAGTACTTTTGCAAAATAGGGGTATTTTGGTAATTTACAAATCTAGGGGTATTTTAGTAATTTTACAAATATAAAGGTATTTGGTCCCTCTCGGGTTTTAGTTATGAACTTTGGCCCATAAACAAGTCCTCATGGTTAAAGTGAACAAACACTATGCACCGTAGGATCTCGAAAAGAGGAGGTGGGTCACTAGGACCGCTTAAGTACCAAGCTCTCACTAGATCCAATCCTAGACATGTATATGTCGGTTACCACACTCTAACTAATCGACTTGTCCACAGACATGTTTAATTTGCTTAAGTCTTATGAAATTACAAAGTTGTTCAAACTAGGCCTAAAGTACATTAACCCTAACATACTTGTCTACGCCCCCATAAGCCCATCAAGCCCATTTCATGTCTTTACGGCCTGTTAGGCCCAAATCTCATCATATGACCTACTAGGCCCAAAACAATTCCAAATCATGTAACATGCGTGACTAACGAAATACGTATGACCAAACCAACCAATTTCATCAAACTTAGCCTCAGGGCCCACCGGGCCCATTTAGCCACTTTCGGCTTTTCGACTTTTCAGCATTGCTAATATCGTGTGTGTAGTGTTTGTACACACCTGATAACCTCGCGTGCTGTAAACCCCTTATTCATGAACCTACAATTGACATTACTAGCGATTAACTAGAGCGTTAACACATACTAACCAAAAACCGAAACCTCACCGTACCCTTACCGTGTGCCTCACGTTCTAGTAGCCCTTCCTTTGCTACTATTGGCGATTAACCTCTAGATCTGTACCCAAACACCTATATCGTCAAAACCAAGTGACCCATATTGATCATAAGTCACCCCTATGAGCCACAATAGATTCGGTCATTTACTAAACCCTAACTGAGTCGAGAATACTTACTGCCTTGATAGCAATCCTTACCTACCACACTTGCGACTGTTGAACCTCACCCTTGTTAATACATGGTAACGGCAAAGAGCGGTTAGATAGCCCTTCGGCTTTCAAAAAAATGTACTAAGGGGAGTTAACAGTGTAACGCCCCGAATTTGGGCCTAGAAGTATTGGGCCTATTGGGTTTTAGATCTCAGAAAAGTTTTAAGTAAGCAAGAAAAAGACAACTGGCATGTGGGCTTTGAGGGTAATGAATTTGGAGTGTCTAGGGGTGTTAGAGATATTCTGGGATCAAGTAAGGGTATAGGAAAAATTTTAGTTTTAGCCCAAGGGAACTGTGACTTCAGTTAGTAGGCCTTTGAAATAAATGAAGAAGAAAAATGATACAAAAGAGCTTGTGGTGTAGTGGAAAAGTGGCACCACTTAGGGAGCAGGGAGGTGGCGTCATTAGCAGGCAAGGGAGTCCAAGGTTCGAGTAGTGGCATGGTATTTTGTTGGGGATTTATTTTTTTCCTTCTAGATGGTTAGTAGTGGCGTTGGATGTGAACTCTGAAGGAAGTGTTCATGAGAGAAAATTAAGGAAGGGATAAAGGAGCTTATCTTAGAGAAAATTTAGGATGAGATTGAGGAGTTATCAGGGAGAAAAGTTAGGAGCTGAGAAGTGTGAAGAGTTGGTGCCGTTGTGGGAAGTGGGAAGTGTATAAATTCGGCTTAGGAGGGTAAATGAGTGCCGCTTTTGGGTCTTTTAGGGGTATTACGAATTTTCATTGTGGCTTTCGGCATTTGGAGAGTTTTGCAAATAAGTTAGTCTTTCTTTTCTTTACCGAATATCCTGTAGTTACCCTCACACAAGCACATTTGATCTTTTCTTTTCTCCCCTCATTCTATTCTTTCATTGTTTTTATTTTTCCATTGCCGAAAAAACCATCATTCCTTTTGCCGAATTCTCTCTTAGCCAAACTTTTCTATTGCCGAATTACCATCATCTTCTCTTGCCGAAATCCCCATTAGTGCCGAATCTTTGTTGTTTTTCTCTATCACAAATCGGTTGGTATCTACTCTCGATCAAGGTTAAAAGCCGAATCTCGTTTGGTAGGCCGCATGATCTAAGGTTGGATTCGTAAGTATTCTGTTAACTCCCTTAGTACATTTTGTTGAAAGTCGAAGGGCTATCTAACCCCTCTTTCCATTACCATGTATTAGCAAGGGTGAGGCTCAAAGAATCGCGAGCGCCGCGAGGTAAGGATTGTTATTAAGGCGTAGAGCATTCTCGGTTCGATTAGAGTTTCAATAAGTGACCGAATTTATTGTGGCTCATAGGGGTGACTTATGATCAATATGGGTCACTTGGTTTTGACGATATAGGTGTTTGAGTGCAGATCTTGAGGATAATCGCCAATAGTAGCAAAGGAAGGGCTACTAGAACGTAAGGCACACGGTAAGGGTACAGTGAGGTTTCGGTTTTTTGGTTAGTATGTGTTAACGCTTTGGTTAATCGCTAGTAATGTCAATTGTAGGTTCGTGACTAAGGTGTTTGTAGCATGCGAGGTTACCAGGTGTGTACAAACACTACACACACGATATCGGCAATGCCGAAAAGCTGAAAAGCCGAAAGTGGCTAAATGGGCCCGGTGGGGCCTGAGGCTAAGTCTGATAAAATGGTTTGGTTGATTATACGAATTAAGTTAGCTATGCTTGATACATGATCTGGATATGTTTTGGGCCTAATAGGCCATATGATGAGATTTGGGCCTAACGGGCCGCAAGGACATGAGATGGGCTTATGGGGGCGTAGACAAGTATGTTAGGGTTAATGGACTTTAGGCCTAGTTTGAACAACTTTGTAATTTCATAAAACTTAAGATAATCAAACATGTATGTGGACAAGTCGATTAGTTAGAGTGTGGTAACCGACATATGCATGTCTAGGATTGGATCTAGTGAGAGCTTGGTACTTAAGCGGTCCGAGTGACCCACCTCCTCTTTTCTAAGATCCTACCTGGTGCATAGTGTTTGTTCACTTTAACCGCGAGGACTTGTTTATGGGCCAAAGTTTATAACTAAAACCCGAGAGGGACCAAATACCCTTATATTTGTAAAATTACTAAAAAACCCTTATATTTGTAAAATTACTAAAATACCCTTATGTGTAAAATTACTAAAATACCCCCGATTTGAAAAATTACCGAAATACCCCTAGTTTGCGAAATTACCAAAATACCCCCAGTTTGGAAAATTACCGAAATACCCCTGGTTTGTAAAATTACCAAAATACCCCTATTTTCAAAATTACCAAGACACCCTTATTTTGCCAAATTACCAAAATACCCCTGTAGGGTAGAGTTACAAAAATACCCCTAGGTAGTGAAATGACGAAAATACCCCTATGTGACGGATATGAGTTTATGGATGCTACTTGTGTGTTTGATGCATTCATATGATATTCTGCTTAGGATGCATATGGGTGGGAATTATGGTACGGAGGAAGAATTGAGGATCGCATAGTCGCTTGACGACTGTGGATCCATCGAAGGCTTTATAGCCACGCAGGCTTTTTAGCCACCGAGTAGCCATGCTGCACCGATAATGTTACCGAGGGCTGTGTGCCATTAATATGGGCTTCGTGCCATAATTATGGACTTTGTGCCAATACCGAATGCTTTGTGCCGTAATTATGGGCTCTGTGCCAATACCGAAGGCTTTGTGCTGTTATTATGGCTTTGTACCAATCATATTTACCTTGGCTATGTGCCTAACATATATATATTGATGACTCTGTGTCAATATTTGAGGATCGCATGGCCGTATGGTATGGATCCAGGATCGCATGGCCGTATGGTATGGATCCACAGAAGGCTTTAAGCCCAATATATGATTAGCAGCTTTGCTGCAACATTTGGTAGTACCGCAATCGGGCTACCCATGGTGTATAGCGGAGGGGTGGGTCGAGCTAGAATTCCCCACAGGAGTCATAAGGTTGGACGGGAAATGGTGTGTGTGGTGGATGGATTTTTGGGGTGGGTTTTGTATTATCTTGTTTGTATATGATGTGATATGATATGATATGAGGTCATTGTGGGCTAAGGCCCAAGACCACCGATTTTGTTAGGGCTTAGGCCCAACGTGAATATTTGTATGTGATTTGATTGCCAAGGGTTGTACACACTGAGTTTCGAAACTCACACCCTTTAATTTAATGTTTTAGGTATTCCCGAATAGACGGCTCGACGTGGGAGAGGACTCAGAGATGGCCACACTACAAGCTATTCAAATGTTTTAATTTATTCAAATGATTCTGTTTTAAATACTTTGTTTTTTTTTCATTGGATTGTAATAAGGCCATGTAACTCCTATTTGACATTGAATTTTGGGTTTATTATTATTATTGTTTCAACTACCCACTTAAGAAATTTCATAAAATTATTAAAGTGTTAATATGGTTTTTGAAATAATCTTTTGTTTTGGGCTTTTGGGCCTTAAATGGTTAACTAGTAAATTGTTTTGAAGTGCGCCTTTAATGTGACATTCCAGATTTGGGCCTAACTTCTATGTCGGGTTTGGGGTGTTACAAACAGAATACTTATCGAATCCAACCTTAGTTCCTGCGGCCTACCAAACGAGATTCGGCTTTTAACCTTGACTGAGAGTAGATACCAACTGATTTGTGATAGAGAAAAACAACAAAGATTCGGCACTAATGGGGGATTTCGGCAAGAGAAGATGATGGTAATTCGGCAAAAGAAAAGTTTGGCTAAGAGAGAATTCGACAAAAAGGAATGATGGTTTTTCGACAATGGAAGAATTCGGCAACAGAAGAATAGAATGAGGGGGAGAAAAGAAAAGATCAAATGTGCTTGTGTGAGGGTAACTACAAGATATTCGGTAAAGAAAAGAAAGACTAACTTATTTGCAAAACTCTCCAAATGCCGAAAGCCACAATGAAAATTCGTAATACCTCCTAAAAGACCCAAAAACGACACTCATTTACCCTACTAAGCCAAATTTATACACTTCCCATTTCCCACAACGACACCAACTCTTCACACTTCTCAGCTCCTAACTTTTCTCCCTGATAACTCCTCAATCTCATCCTAAATTTTCTCTAAGATAAGCTCCTTTATCCCTTCCTTAATTTTCTCTCATGAACACTTCCTTCAGAGTTCACATCCAACGCCACTACTAACCATCTAGAAGGCAAAAATTAAATCCCAAACAAAATACCATGCCACTACTCGAACCCTGGACTCCCTTGCCTGCTAATAATGCCACCTCCCTGCTCCCTAAGTGGCGCCACTTTGCCACGATGCCACAAGCTCTTTTGTGTCATTTTTCTTCTTCATTTATTTAAAAGGCCTACTAACTGAAGTCACAGTTCCCTTGGGCTAAAACTAAAATTTTTCCTATACCCTTACTTGATCCCAGAACATCTCTAACACCCCTAGACACTCCAAATTCATTACCCTCAAAGCCCACATACCAATTGTCTTTTTCTTGCTTACTTAAAATTTTTTTGAGATCTAAAGCCCAAAGCCCAATAGGCCCAATACTTCTAGGCCCAAATTCAGGGTGTTACAATTCTTCCCCCTTATAGAAATTTTGTCCTCGAAATTTCCAACTAACAGGATGGTCGTGTATCAACTACCCTACCACGCTACCGCTGCGTACTCCAACCCTAATAATTTTAATACATACCCAAAACATCCGCCATTCGTAAACATTCCAAACATACGCAGAATAAGTACCAAATTCTGATTCAAATGTTTACAAAGCCCTAACACTTCCACTGTAACATCTAGATTCAGGGCCTAGTCGGAATAATGGTGCAAGACCACAAATCTGAGTTAGTAAATTGAGTTCTTAAGGTTTACGACATGTTTGCATGATAGTATTAAAGTTCCATGTAGAAATTTTGTGAAATTGACATGGAATGATCAAATAGGACTAAATTGCAAAAGTTGCAAAATATGAGTTTCTAGAAGCTTTTTGTATGAAATAGCTTTAGAATATTAATTAGAAGTCCTTAAATAACAATTTGCCCAAATTATAAGCTTTGGATAAAATTGGACATGAGTTAGTAATTTGTAAATTTTTAAAGAGAAGGACATTTTGGTCATTTACCATTTAAATGATTAAAATAGGAAAAAGATGATAAAAATTTCATTCATCTTCTTCCTCATTGCCAAAATTTTCAAAGAACCCATAGCTAGGGTTTTTTCATCTTTCAAGCTTGCTAATAAGTTCATCTTAGCCCCGTTTTTAATATTCTTCGTATTTTTGAAGTTCTCGTATTATGAATTAGCTATTTTTAGCTATAAAATAAGCTAAGATGCATGTTCAAAAATCTACCCAAGAGTGACATGCTTGTAAAATGATATTTTATGGAAGTCTATGAGAGTTTTATGTTAGATAAACATCTTTTCCTTAGTGAATTTCATGAAAAATGATAGTATGGACTAATTTGTAATAGTTATGAAATTAGTCATATCTATTAGAAATAGTGAGAATTGATGATGGTTATAGTAGAGAAAATGAATCAGCTAAGCATGAATTTTAAGAAAGTTGAATGAGATTCATTTTACGAGCATTGGGGCAAAAGTGCAAATATGAGAAAGTATAGGGGCAAAATAGTAATTTTGCCAAAGTATGTGTTAAGAGTCATTTTAGTCAATGTGAGTATTAAATGATCTATTTGTGATTATAGATCAAGAAAAACGAAGCCCGGGTCGAAACTGAGGCAAGAACAAAGTTGAGGACTAAATTGCATATCTACAAACATTTTCGTATATTGAGGTAAGTTTGTATGATTTCTAAGCTCTATGATTTCTATTATTGAATTGCTTAGTATAATGTACATTATTTCGACGGAATGCTTAATGCTAAGTTAAACAAAGAAATCAATGAGTTTAAGTATGAGTAAGTCCCGATTGAAGATGAATTTCCCAGGATACTCGATCCACCACATGAGATAAGAAAGTCCGTATAAGACCAAGCCAAGGCATGGCATCGGCAATCAAGCAGAGTTATCATGTAAGTCCAAGGCAAGCTTGGCATTGAGTAGAGTTATCATGTAAGTCCAACGCAAGCTTGGCAATGAGTAGAGTTATCATGAAAGTCCAAGGCAAGCTTGGCATTGAGTAGAGTTATCATGTAAGTCCAAGGCAAGCTTGGCATTGAACAGAGTTATCATGTACGTCCAAGGCAAGCTTGGCTTTGAACAGTTGTCATGTAAGTCCAAGACAAGTCTTGGCATTGAAAAGTTATCAAGAGAAAGAAATTTCATGTAAGTCCCAAACAAGGCTCGGCATTGACCGGTTCACGAGTAAAGACTTCAGATAAGTCCATGTCAAGACATGGCCTCAAACCGAGATGAGAAATTCCATGTAAGACCGTATCTAGGATATGGCTTTGGCATCAAGTTACGAGGATGAGATTTAGTATCCTCGGTTATTCGCAGAAATTCATCGGGTAAAATGAGTAAAGCTAAAATGAGATGGCAAGAAAGTTAAGTAAGCAAAGCTATTATCAAGTTAGAAATAAGTATTACTCATATTATGAATGATGAGCTAGAGATTATAATTATTATTGTAGAGTATGTTGATCTATGTGATCAAGTGATACAGGTACCTTGTTTACCTCACGAGTATGAGACTAGTAAATATCATGAGATATGTAAGAATCAGTATGAGTAAGTAAGCTTAAATAGCAGAAATTTATGATACCATTGTTTATGCTAAATGGGTTATATTGAACAAGTATGTTGCTATGTGCATTATATGCAAACTTACTAAGCTAAACGCTTACGTCCTTTATTCTTTCTTTCCATGTAGTCCCGTCAATCTAATCTCGTGGATTATCGTCATCGGAGCTCGGAGCACACTATCAATCGCTATTTTGGTATAGGCAAGTTGTTTATATTAAGTATGGCATGTATAGGAAACATTTCATTTTGAGTTATGTTTTAAAACTAGCCAAAATGTTGGATATCAAGCTTAGTATTCTTTTTGTATATGGCCAAAGAGATGAGTCATGAATGATTAAGTATGTATGTTTTAATCTATCAATGAGGTATGCATCCTTGTTCATGTTAGATGTAATACTTGAGTTGCTGAATTGAGCTTGAGTTTGGTCTTGATTTCGGTGGCAATTGGCTTGGTAAATAGCCTCTAAGTGCCTACATCGGATGGACACACAGCGCGTGTGTCAGGCCGTGTGCACCCCGCACCATTGTATCTTCATCCGAATAGACCACGGACTAGTCACACGGGCGTGTGTCTAGACTCTAGGCCGTGTTAAGGTATTCAGTGTGCACCACGGGTGGTAAGCACGGGCGTGTGCCTTGGCCGGGGGGCATTGGAAGAATGCTGGGGTTTTAGGCATGGTTTGGGTCCACGGGCGTGTCCAGGCCGTGTGTAATTTGCCAGTATCCACCACAGCTGAAAGACACGGGCATGTTTTAGGGGTGCACGGGCGTGTCCCATACAACATGGGCGTGTGAACCCTACTCTAAAGAAAAGTTTCTGAATAAGTTCTGAAAGTTTTTAGATAAGTGTTTAAGGCCTCGTAGGCTTATGAAAGGTATGAATAGGCTGAGAAAGAGAAGTTTTTAATTCGGAACAAAATTTTATAGCCCGTAAGTACATGTTTAAGTGAGTTCAAGCATGGTAATGTCTCGTATCCAGTCTTGGTCTCCGACTCGGGTATGGGGTGCTACATTTAGTGGTATCAGAGCTACGGTTTAGTCGGTTCTAGGACTAACATAGCACGAGCACGAGTCTAGCTATACATGCCATACGTAAGAATGTTTTTATAATGATAGTGTGATGACTCCTGACGACTTAAATTATGTTTATACATTTAGTAAATAGATCCCGATAGAGCTGTGGCGGATGACCTAGAAAGTAACGCGCCGGCTCCCACTGAATGGACGGTGCCGAATGAGCATGAGAATAGACCCACTACAAAGAGTCAAGAAGGAGAAGAAGAGGCTAGAGAAGCCTTCCTCCATATGATGAATACATGGTATACTTGGAGTTTGTTCGTGCATTTAACCCGAATGCGCAACCCCTCCACTCCCACCTATTCCTCAACCTATCCCAAAGAGCCCCTCAAGTAGTCCAGTGGTAAGAGGAGAGAAGCCTTCGGTTGATAGGATTAGGAAACATGGGGCAGAAGAATTCCAGGCTAGAAAAGATGATGATCCAGAAAAGGCTGAGTTTTGGATAGAAAATACTATCAGGGTATTTAATGAGTTGTCATGCACACCTGAGGAATGAATGAAGTGTGTAGTCTCTCTTTTGAGAGATTCTGCTTACCAATAGTGGAACACCCTTGTGTCGGTGGTACCGAAGGAAAATATCACATGGGAATTTTTCCAAGAAGAATTCAAGAAAAATTATATCAGCCAAAGGTTCGTGGACCAGAAAAAAAAGGAATTTCTAGAGTTAAAGCAAGGCAAGATGTCTGTGACTGATTATGAGCATGAGTTTGTACGGCTCAGCAAATACGCTCGAGAATGCGTGTCCACCGAAGCCATCGTGAGTAAGAGATTTGAAGATGGGCTAAATGAGGACATCAAATTGTTTGTTGCTGTCCTAGAACTAAAGGAGTTCGTTGTGCTTGTAGAGAGGGCTTGTAAAGCCGAAGAACTAGTAAAGGAGAAGAGAAAATCTGAAGTAGAGTCTCGTGACTCTAAAAAGAGACAGTGGAATAAATCATTCCAATCCTCATCCAAGAAGTCAAGAGATTTCTCCACCCGATCGACTACTTCCACTGGGTTTTCAAGGAAGGACAAGAGTAAGCAGTATTCGGGAAGTAAGGCACAGACGACCTCAGTTGCTAGTGTGGGGAATATCCGATCGGATAGACCCGAATGCCCCCAATGTGGCAGACGTCATCTTGGAGAATGTCGAGCACATGAAAATGCATGTTTCAGATGTGGTTCCCAGGACCCCTACATAAAAGATTGTCCAGAGACAATGAAAGAAAATAGAGCTCAGAACTCGAGATCCGGGAGTGTGGTTAGAGGAAGACCGCAGAGGAACCCAGGAAGTGGGGCAAGTGGAAGAGGTAACCCTAGAGAGCAGGCTGCGAGACCCGAAGGTAGGGCGCCTGCATGGACTTATGCCATTCGCGGCGCGAAGAGGCATCTTCTCCCGATGTTATTACGGTACCTTTTCTCTTTATGATATCAAAGTTATTACTTTAATAGATCCCTGATCCATACACTCTTACATTTGTATGAAACTAGTATCCAAAGATGAATATGCCTATAGATTCTACTGAATTTACGATTAAGGTATCTAATCCTTTAGGCAAGAGTGTGTTAGTTGATGAAGTATGTAAAGATTGTCCCTTAATGATTAGAGGTCATTACTTTAAAGCAAATCTTATGTTGCTACCATTTGATGAGTTTGACATCATTCTTGGCATGGACTGGTTGACCACTCATGATGTAATAGTTAATTGTGGGAAGAAATATATTGAGATGAGATGTGAGAATGGGGATACTCTCCATATAGAATCGATGAGCAAAGTAAATCACCAAAGAATGATTTTTCACATGACGGCATAGAGATACATAAGAAAAGGGTATGAGGCATATTTGGCCTTTGTGATGAATGATAAAGAAACAGAGTTAAAGATTGAGACAGTTACCAATAGTATGTGAGTATGTGGATGTTTTTCCGAAGAATTACCAAGACTACCACCGTTAGAAAGGTTGAGTTCAAAGATTGAGCTAGCTCCCAGATCGCACTACAATATCTATTACTCCTTACAGAATGGCTCCAACGGAGTTGAAGGAGCTGAATTTATTGTTGCAAGAGTTGACAGATAAAGGCTTTGCTAAGTCAAGTTGTTCTCCCTGGGGTGCTCCCGTTTTATTTGTAAAAAAGAAAGATGGCACCATGAGATTGTGCATAGATTACCGTCAACTTAATAAAGTGACAGTAAAGAACAAGTACCCATTACCAAAGATCGATGATTTGTTCGATCAATTGAAGGGAGCCACCGTGTTCTCTAAGATAGACTTGAGATCGGGGTACTACCTGCTGAGAGTAAAGGATTCAGATGTGTTTACGACAGCTTTTCGAACAAGGTATGGGCATTATGAATTTTTAGTCATGCCCTTTGGTTTGACCAATGCTCATGCGGTATTCATGGACTTAATGAACCGCATTTTTAGACCATACCTCGATAAGCTTTTCGTCGTTTTTATTGACGACATACTGATATATTCCCGAGATGAGAATGAGCATGCTGAGAACCTACTGGCAGTTTTACAGACTCTTCGAGAAATTCAATTATATGCAAAATTCAGTAAATAGGAATTTTGGCTCAGGGAAGTAGGATTTTTAGGACATATTGTCTCGAGAGATGGAGTCCGAGTAGATCCAAGTAAGATTTCAGCCATAATGGATTGGAATCCACAGAGAAATGTCTCGGAGGTTAGAAGTTTTCTAGGCCTTGCTGGCTATTATATAGACGATTCGTTAAGGGGTTTTCTATGATTGCAACCCCGATGACTAAATTGTTACTGAAAATGTGAAGTTTGAGTGGACAGAAAGATGCCAACAAAGTTTCGAGAAACTGAAAGCGATGTTAACAGTAGCTCCAATTCTGGTACAACCTGAGACAGGGAAAGAATTTGTGATTTACAGCGATGCATCCTTAAATGGATTAGGCTGTGTACTTATGCAAGAAGGCAAAGTGATTGCTTACGCCTCAAGACAGTTGAAGCCACATGAGAAGAATTATCCAACCCACGATCTAGAGTTGGCTGCCATAGTCTTCGCATTGAAGATATGGAGAAACCACCTATATGGTGAGAGATGTCAGATCTTCACCGATCACAAAAGTTTGAAGTACTTGATAACGTAGAAAGAGTTGAACTTAAGGCAGCGGAGATGGTTAGAGTTGATAAAAGACTATGAATTGGTCATTGACTACCATCCCGGGAAGGCGAATGTGGTAGCCGATGCTTTGAGTAGAAAATCCCTATTTGCATTAAGGGCAATGAATTCACGGATGACTTTATCCGACGATAGTTCTATTCTAGCTGAGTTGAGAGCTAGACCAACTTTCCTCCAAGAGATCATTGAAGCTCAAAAAGAAGATAGTGGATTGCAAGTCAAGAGAGCTCAGTGCGAGAAAGATGTTGAGTCTGATTTCTGGATTAGTCCCAATGTAAGTCTGATGTTAAAAGATAGAGTTTGTGTACCGAGAAAGGAAGAGCTTATTCAGGGAATTTTGCGTGAGGCCCATAACGGATGTTTGTCTGTACATTCGGGTGGTACCAAGATGTATAATGATTTGAAGCAACAATATTGGTGGCCGAGAATGAAGAAAGATATTTCGTAGTTTGTTTCAAATGCTTAATTTGTCGCCAAGTAAAGGCTTTGAACATCAAGTACCTTCGGGTTTGCTTCAACCCATTTTGGTTCCGAGTGGAAATGGGACCGTATTACTATGGATTTTGTAACGGTCTACCATTATCTCCGAGCAAGAAAGATGTTGTATGGGTTATAGTTGATAGACTCACGAAGTCACTCATTTTATACCCGCATTTGAGTTGATTACTCACTAGACAAGTTGGCAACCTTGTACATTTCAGAAATAGTAAGGCTTCACGGTGTTCCGTTGTCAATCATCTCGGATAGAGATCCGAGGTTTACATCCAGATTTTGGAAGAAGTTACAAGAGGCCTTGGGTACAAAGTTGAACTTTAGTACCGCTTTTCATCCTCAAACTGACGGTCAGTCGGAGAGGTTAATTCAAGTACTCGAGGATTTGCTCAGATGTTGTATTCTTGAATTCCGAGGCAGTTGGGAAAGGTTTCTCTCATTGGTAGAGTTTGCCTACAATAATAGTTTTCAGTCGAGTTTAAAGATGGCGCCTTATGAGGCTCTATATGGGCGAAAGTGCAGAACGCCTTTATTTTGGACTGAACTCAAGGAAAACCAAATTCATGGGGTTGATTTGGTTAGAGAAGCTGAAGAGAAAGTGAAAGTGATACGAGAATTTTTAAAAGCTGCATCAGATAGACAGAAGTCCTATTCAGACTTAAAGAGGAAAGAGATAGAGTATCAAGTCGGAGATAAAGTTTTCTTGAAAGTGTCACCATGGAGAAAAGTTCTCAGATTTGGCCGGAAAGGCAAGTTGAGTCTACGTTTTATTAGACCGTATGAGATTACCGAGAAAGTTGGGCCGGTAGCTTATCGATTGGCTTTGCCATCAGAGTTAGAAAAGATTCACAATGTGTTTCACGTGTCCATGTTGCGACGCTACCGATCAGACACTTCACATGTAATTACCCCGTCAGAGATAGAGATTCATCCCGACATGACTTATGGTGAAGAACCAGTTAAGATTTTAGCTCGGGAAGTCAAGTAGCTAAGGAATAAAAGTATTTCCCTGGTAAAAGTATTGTGGCTAAGACATGGAATAGAAGAAGCTACGTGGGAACCAGAAGAAATAATGAGAAACCAGTATCCAAACCTGTTTGCTGGTAAGTTTTTCGAGGACGAAAATTCCTAACAGGGGGAGAATTGTAACATCCCGATTCAGGGCCTAGTCGAAATAGTGGTGCGAGACCACAAATATGAGTTAGTAAATTGAGTTCTTAAGGTTTATGACATGTTTACATGATAGTATTAAAGTTTCATGTAGAAATTTTGTGAAATTGACATGGAATGATCAAATAGGACTAAATTGCAAAAGTTGCAAACTATGAGTTTCTAGAAGCTTTTTGTATGAAATAGCTTTAGAATATTAATTAGAAGTCCTTAAATAGCAATTTTCCCAAATTATAAGTTTTGGACAAAAATGGACATGAGTTAGTAATTTGTAAATTTTTAAAGAGAAGGGCATTTTGGTCATTTACCATTTAAATGATTAAAATAGGAAAAAGATGATAAAAATTTCATTCATCTTCTTCCTCATTGCCGAAATTTTCAAAGAACCCATAGCTAGGGTTTGTTCATCTTTCAAGCTTGCTAGTAAGTTCATCTTAGCCCCGCTTTTAATATTCTTCGTATTTTTGAAGTTCTCAGATTATGAATTAGCTATTTTTAGCTATAAAATAAGCTAAGATGCATGTTCAAAAATCTACCCAAGAGTGACATGCTTGTAAAATGATATTTTATGGAAGTCTATGAGAGTTTGATGTTAGATAAAAATCTTTTCCTTAGTGAATTTCATGAAAAATGATAGTATGGACTAATTTGTAATAGTTATGAAATTAGTCATATCTATTAGAAATAGTGAGAATTGGTGATGGTTATAGTAGAGAAAATGAATCAGATAAGCATGAAGTTTAAGAAAATTGAATGAGATTCATTTTACGAGCCTTGGGGTAAAAGTGCAAATATGAGAAAGTATAAGGGCAAAATAGTAATTTTGCAAAAGTATGTGTTAAGAGTCATTTTAGTCAATGTGAGTATTAAATGATCTATTTGTGATTATAGATCAAGAAAAACGAAGCCCGGATCGAAATCGAGGCAAGAACAAAGTCGAAGACTAAATTGCATATCTACATACATTTTTGTATATTGAGGTAAGTTTGTATGATTTCTAAGCTCTATGATTTCTATTATTGAATTGCTTAGTATAATGTACATTATTTCGACGGAATGCTTAATGCTATGTTAAACAAAGAAATCAATGAGTTTAAGTATGAGTAAGTCCCGATTGAAGATGAATTTCCCAGGATACTCGATCCACCACATGAGATAAGAAAGTCCGTATAAGACCAAGCCAAGGCATGGCATCGGCAATCAAGTAGAGTTATCATGTAAGTCCAAGGCAAGCTTGGCATTGAGTAGAGTTATCATGTAAGTCCAAGGCAAGCTTGGCATTGAGTAGAGTTATCATGTAAGTCCAAGGCAAGCTTGGCATTGAGTAGAGTTATCATGTAAGTCCAAGCAAGCTTGGCATTGAACAGAGTTATCATGTAAGTCCAAGGCAAGCTTGGCTTTGAAAAGTTGTCATGTAAGTCCAAGACAAGTCTTGGCATTGAAAAGTTATCAAGAGAAAGAAATTTCATGTAAGTCCCAGCCAATGCTCGGCATTGACCAGTTCACGAGTAAAGACTTCGTATAAGTCCATGTCAAGACATGGCCTCGAAACTGACATGAGAAATTCCATGTAAGACCGTATCTAGGATATGGCTTTGGCATCAAGTTACAAGGGATGAGATTTAGTATCCTCGGTTATTCGCAGAAATTCATCGGGTAAAATGAGTAAAGCTAAAATGAGATGGCAAGAAAGTTAAGTAAGCAAAGCTATTATGAAGTTAGAAATAAGTATTACTCAAATTATGAATGATGAGCTAGAGATTATAATTATTATTATAGAGTATGTTGATCTATGTGATCAAGTGATACAGGTACCTTGTTTACCTCACGAGTATGAGACTAGTAAATATCATGAGATATGTAAGAATCAGTAGAAGTAAGCTTAAATAGCTGAAATTTATGATACCATTGTTTATGCTAAATGGGTTATATTGAACAAGTATGTTTCTATGTGCATTATATGCAAACTTACTAAGCTAAACGATTACGTCCTTTATTCTTTCTTTCCATGTAGTCCCGCCAAGCTAATCTCGTGGATCATCGTCATCGGAGCTCGAAGCACACTATCAATCGCTATTTTGGTATAGCCAAGTTGTTTATATTAAGTATGGCATGTATAGGAAACATTTCATTTTGAGTTATGTTTTAAAACTAGCCAAAATGTTGGCTATCAAGCTTGGTATTCTTTTTTTATATGGCCAAAGAGATGAGTCATGAATGATTAAGTATGTATGTTTTAATCTATCAATGAGGTATGCATCCTTGTTCATGTTAGATGTAATACATGAGTTGCTGAATTGAGCTTGAGTTTTATCTTGATTTCAGGGTGGCAACTGGCTTGGTAAATAGCCTCTAAGTGCCCACACGGATGGGCACACAGGCAAGCAGGTCTCAGGTCGTGTGCCCCGCACCATTGTATCTTAAGTCGAATAGACCACGGACTAGTCACACGGGCGCGTGTCTAGACTCTAGGCCATGTTAAGGTAGTCGCAGTGCACCACGGGTGGTAAGCACGGGCGTGTGCCTTGGCCGTGGGGCATTGGCGAGAATCGTCGGGTTTTAGGCACGGTTTGGGGCCACGGGCGTGTCCGAGCCATGTGTAATTTGCCAAGATCCACCACGGGTGAAAGACACGGGCATGTTTTAGGGTGCACGGCGTGTCCCATACAACATGGGCGTGTGACCCTTGCTCTAAAGAAAAGTTTCTGAATAAGTTCTGAAAGTTTATAGATAAGTGTTTAAGGCCTCGTAGGCTCATGAAAGGTATGAATAGACTGAGAAAGAGAAGTTTTTTATTCGGAACAAAATTTTATAGCCAATAAGTACATGTTTAAGTGAGTTCAAGCATGGTAATGTCTCGTATCCTGTCTTGGTCTCGGACTCGGGTATGGGGTGTTACATTTAGTGGTATCAGAGCTACAGTTTAGTCGGTTCTAGGACTAACGTAGCACGAGCACGAGTCTAGCTATACATGCCATACGTAAGAATGTTTTTATAATGATAGTGTGATGACTCCTGACGACTTAAATTATGTTTATACATTTAGTAAATGGATCCCGATAGAGCTGTGGCAGATGACGTAGAAAGTAATGCGCTGGCTCCCGCTGAAGGGACAGTGTCGAACGAGCATGAGAATAGACCCACTACGGTGAGTCAAGAAGGAGGAGAAGAGGCTAGAGAAGTATTCCTCCATATGATGAATACATGGTATACGGAGTTCGTTCGTACGAACCCGAATGCGCAACCCCCTCCACCCCCACCTATTCCTCAACCTATCCCCGTAGCCCCTCAAGTAGTGGAGGTTGTAAGAGGAGAGAAGCCTTCGGTTGATAGGATTAGGAAACATGGGGCAGAAGAATTCCGGGCTAGAAAAGATGATGATCCGAAAAAGGCTGAGTTCTGGATAGAAAATACTATCAGGGTATTTAATGAGTTGTCATGCACACCTGAGGAATGCATGAAGTGTGTAGTCTCTCTTTTTAGGAGATTCTGCTTACCAATGGTGGAACACCCTTGTGTCGGTGGTACCAAAGGAAAAGATCACATGGGAATTTTTCCAAGAAGAATTCAAGAAAAAGTATATCACCAAAGGTTCGTGGACCGTAAAAGAAAGGAATTTCTAGAGTTAAAGCAAGGCAAGATGTCCGTGGATCGATTATGAGTGTGAATTTGTACGGCTCAGCAAATATGCTCGAGAATGCATGTCCACCGAAGCCATCATGAGTAAGAGATTTGAAGATGGGCTAAATGAGGACATCAAATTGTTTGTTGTTGACCTAGAACTAAAGGAGTTCGTTGTGCTTGTAGAGAGGGATTGTAAAGCCGAAGAACTAGTAAAGGAGAAGAGAAAATCTGAAGTAGAGTCTCGTGACTCTAAAAAGAGACAGTGGAGTAAATCATTCCAATCCTCATCCAAGAAGTCAAGAGATTTCTCCACCCGATCGGCTACTTCCACTGGGTTTTTAAGGAAGGACAAGAGTAAGCAGTATTCGGGAAGTAAGGACAGACGACCTCAGTTGCTAGTGTGGGGAATATCTGATCGGATAGACCCGAATGCCCCCAATGTGGCAGACGTCATCTTGGAGAATGTCGAGCACATGAAAATGCATGTTTCAGATGTGGTTCCCAGGACCACTACATAAAAGATTGTCCAGAGACAATAAAAGAAATTAGAGCTCAAAACTCGAGATCCGGGAGTGTGGTCAGAGGAAGACCGCAGAGGAACCCAGAAAGTGGGGCAAGTGGAAGTGGTAACCCTAGAGAGCAGCCTGTGAGACCCGAGGGTAGGGCGCCTTCGAGGACTTATGCCATTCGCGCTCGCGAAGAGGCATCTTCTCTTGATGTTATTACGGGTACATTTTCTCTTTATGATATCAAAGTTATTACTTTAATAGATCCCGGATCCATACACTCTTACATTTGTATGAAACTAGTATCCAGTATGAATATGCCTATAGATTCTACAGAATTTACGATTAAGGTGTCTAATCCTTTAGGCAAGAGTGTGTTAGTTGATGAAGTATGTAAAGATTGTCCCTTAATGATTAGAGGTCATTATTTTAAAGCAGATCTTATGTTGCTACCATTTGATGAGTTTGACATCATTCTTGGTATGGACTGGTTGACCACTCATGATGTAATAGTTAATTGTGGGAAGAAATATATTGAGATAAGATGTGAGAATGGGGATACTCTCCATATAGAATCAGATGAGCAAAGTAAATCACCGGCAATGATTTTTCACATGACGGCACAGAGATACATAAGAAAAGGGTATGAGGCATATTTGGCCTTTGTGATGAATGATAAAGAAACAGAGTTAAAGATTGAGACAGTACCAATAGTATGTGAGTATGTGGATGGTTTTCCCGAAGAATTACCAGGACTACCACCAGTTAAAGAGGTTGAGTTCAGCATTGAGCTAGCTCTCGGTTCTGTACCAATAACTATTACTCCTTACAGAATGGCTCCAACGGAGTTGAAGGTGCTGAATTTATAGTTGCAAGAGTTGACAGATAAAGGCTTTGCTAGGTCAAGTTGTTCTCCCTGGGGTGCTCCCGTTTTATTTGTAAAAAAGAAAGATGGCACCATGAGATTGTGCATAGATTACCGTCAACTTAATAAAGTGATAGTAAAGAACAAGTACCCATTGCCGAGGATCGATGATTTGTTCGATCAATTGAAGGGAGCCACCGTGTTCTCTAAGATAGACTTGAGATCGGGGTACTACCAGCTGAGAGAAAAGGATTCAGATGTGTCTAAGACAGCTTTTCGAACAAGGTATGGGCATTACGAATTTTTAGTCATGCCCTTTGGTTTGACCAATGCTCCTGCGATATTCATGGACTTAATGAACCGTATTTTTAGACCATACATCGACAAGTTTGTAGTCGTTTTCATTGACGACATACTGATTTATACCCAAGATGAGAATAAGCATGCTGAGAACCTACGGACAGTTTTACAGACTCTTCGAGAAAATTAATTATATGCCAAATTCAGTAAAAGTGAATTTTGGCTCAAGGAAGTAGGATTTCTAGGACATATTATCTCGAGAGATGGAGTCCGAGTAGATCCAAGTAAGATTTTTGGCCATAGTGGATTGGAATCCACCAAGAAATGTCTCGGAGGTTAGAAGTTTTCTAGGCCTTGCTGGCTATTATAGACGATTCGTCAAGGGGTTTTCTATGATTACAACCCCGATGACTAAATTGTTACAGAAAAATGTGAAGTTTGAGTGGACAGAAAGATGCCAACAAAGTTTCGTGAAACTGAAAGTGATGTTGACAGAAGCTCCAGTTCTGGTACAACCTGAGACAGGGAAAGAATTTGTGATTTACAGCGATGCATCCTTAAATGGATTAGGCTGTGTACTTATGCAAGAAGGCAAAGTGATTGCTTACGCCTCAAGACAGTTGAAGCCACATGAGAAGAATTATCCAACCCACGATCTAGAGTTGGCTGCCATAGTCTTCGCATTGAAGATATAGAGACACCACCTATATGGTGAGAGATGTCGGATCTTCACCGATCACAAAAGTTTGAAGTACTTGATGACGCAGAAAGAGTTGAACTTAAGGCAGCGGAGATGGTTAGAGTTGAGAAAAGACTATGAATTGGTCATTGATTACCATCCCGGGAAGGCGAATGTGGTCGCTGACGGTTTGAGTAGAAAATCCCTATTTGCATCAAGGGCAATGAATTCACGGATGACTTTATCCTACGATGGTTCTATTCTAGCTGAGTTGAGAGCTAGACCAACTTTCCTCCAAGAGATCATTGAAGCCCAAAAAGAAGATAGTGGATTGCAAGTCAAGAGAGCTCAGTGCGAGATAGATGTTGAGTCTGATTTCTGGATTAGTCCCAATGGAATTCTGATGTTCAGAGATAGAGTTTGTGTACCGAGAAAGGAAGAGATTATTCAGGGAATTTTGCGTGAGGCCCATAACGGATGTTTGTCTGTACATCCGGGTGGTACCAAGATGTATAATGATTTAAAGCAACAATATTGGTGGCCGAGAATGAAGAAAGATATTTCAGAGTTTGTTTCCAAATGCTTGATTTGTCAGCAAGTAAAGGCTGAACATCAAGTACCTTCGGGTTTGCTTCAACCCATTTTGGTTCCGGAGTGGAAATGGGACCGTATTACTATGGATTTTGTAATGGGTCTACTATTATCTCCGAGCAAGAAAGATGCTATATGGGTTATAGTTGATAGACTCACGAAGTGAGCTCATTTTATACCTGTACGAGTTGATTACTCACTAGACAAGTTGGCAAACTTGTACATTTCAGAAATAGTAAGGCTTCACGGTGTTCCATTGTCAATCATCTCGGATAGAGATCCGAGGTTTACATCCAGATTTTGGAAGAAGTTTCAAGAGGCCTTGGGTAAAAAGTTGAACTTTAGTACCACTTTTCATCCTCAAACTGACGGTCAGTCAGAGAGGTTAATTCAAGTACTCGAGGATATGCTCAAATGTTGTATTCTTGAATTTCGAGGTAGTTGGGAATAGTTTTCTCTGATTCAGGGCCTAGTTAGAATAGTGGTGCGAGACCAAAAATCTGAGTTAGTAAATTGAGTTCTTAAGGTTTATGACATGTTTGCTTGATAGTATTAAAGTTCCATGTAGAAATTTTGTGAATTTGACATGGAATAATCAAATAGGACAAAATTGCAAAAGTTGCAAAATATGAGTTTCTAGAAGCTTTTTGTATGAAATAGCTTTAGAATATTAATTAGAAGTCCTTAAATAGCAATTTGCCCAAATTATAAGTTTTGGACAAAAATGGACATGAGTTAGTAATTTGTAAATTTTTAAAGAGAAGGGCATTTTGGTCATTTACCATTTAAATGATTAAAATAGGAAAAAGATGATAAAAATTTCATTCATCTTCTTCCTCATTTCCGAAATTTTCAAAGAACCCATAGCTAGGGTTTGTTCATCTTTCAAGCTTGCTAGTAAGTTCATCTTAGCCCCGTTTTTAATATTCTTCGTATTTTTGAAGTTCTCGTTATATGAATTAGCTATTTTTAGCTATAAAATAAGCTAAGATGCATGTTCAAAAATCTACCCAAGAGTGACATGCTTGTAAAATTATATTTTATGGAAGTCTATGAGAGTTTGATGTTAGATAAACATCTTTTCCTTAGTGAATTTCATGAAAAATGATAGTATGGACTAATTTGTAATAGTTATGAAATTAGTCATATCTATTAGAAATAGTGAGAATTGATGATGGTTATAGTAGAGAAAATGAATCAGCTAAGCATGAAGTTTAAGAAAGTTTAATGAGATTCATTTTACGAGCCTTGGGGTAAAAGTGCAAATATGAGAAAGTATAGGGGCAAAATAGTAATTTTGCAAAAGTATGTGTTAAGAGTCATTTTAGTCAATGTGAGTATTAAATGATCTATTTGTGATTATAGATCAAGAAAAACGAAGCCCGGATCGAAATCGAGGCAAGAACAAAGTCGAAGATTAAATTGCATATCTACATACATTTTTGTATATTGAGGTAAGTTTATATGATTTCTAAGCTCTATGATTTCTATTATTGAATTGCTTAGTATAATGTACATTATTTCGACGGAATGCTTAATGCTATGTTAAACAAAGAAATCAATGAGTTTAAGTATGAGTAAGTCCCGATTGAAGATGAATTTCCCAGGATACTCGATCCACCACATGAGATAAGAAAGTCCGTATAAGACCAAGCCAAGGCATGGCATCGGCAATCAAGTAGAGTTATCATGTAAGTCCAAGGCAAGCTTGGAATTGAGTAGAGTTATCATGTAAGTCAAAGGCAAGCTTGGCATTGGGTAGAGTTATCATGTAAGTCCAAGGCAAGCTTGGCATTGAGTAGAGTTATCATGTAAGTCCAAGGCAAGCTTGGCATTGAACAGAGTTATCATGTAAGTCCAAGGCAAGCTTGGCTTTGAACAGTTGTCATGTAAGTCCAAGACAAGTCTTAGCATTGAAAAGTTATCAAGAGAAAGAAATTTCATGTAAGTCCCAGCCAAGGCTCGGCATTGACCAGTTCACGAGTAAAGACTTCTTATAAGTCCATGTCAAGACATGGCCTCGAAACCGAGATGAGAAATTCCATGTAAGACCGTATCTAGGATATGGCTTTGGCATCAAGTTACGAGGGATGAGATTTAGTATCCTCAGTTATTCGCAAAAATTCATCGGGTAAAATGAGTAAAGCTAAAATGAGATGGCAAGAAAGTTAAGTAAGCAAAGCTATTATCAAGTTAGAAATAAGTATTACTCATATTATGAATGATGAGCTAGAGATTATAATTATTATTGTAGAGTATGTTGATCTATGTGATCAAGTGATACAGGTACCTTGTTTACCTCACGAGTATGAGACTAGTAAATATCATGAGATATGTAAGAATCAGTATGAGTAAGTAAGCTTAAATAGCAGAAATTTATGATACCATTGTTTATGCTAAATGGGTTATATTAAACAAGTATGTTGCTATGTGCATTATATGCAAACTTACTAAGCTAAACACTTACGTCCTTTATTCTTTCTTTCCATGTAGTCCCGCCAAGCTAATCTCGTGGATCATCGTCATCGGAGCTCGGAGCACACTATCAATCGCTATTTTGGTATAGCCAAGTTGTTTATATTAAGTATGGAATGTATAGGAAACATTTCATTTTGAGTTATCTTTTAAAACTAGCCAAAATGTTGGCTATCAAGCTTAGTATTCTTTTTGTATATGGCCAAAGAGATGAGTCATGAATGATTAAGTATGTATGTTTTAATCTATTAATGAGGTATGCATCCTTGTTCATGTTAGATGTAATACTTGAGTTGTTTGAATTGAGCTTGAGTTTGGTCTTGATTTCGTGGTGGCAACCGGCTTGGTAAATAGCCTCTAAGTGCCCACACGGATAGACACACGCGCGTGTGTGTCAGGCCGTGTGCACCACGCACCATTGTATCTTAAGTCGAGAATAGACCACGGACTAGTCACAGGGGCGTGTGTCTAGATTCTAGGTTGTGTTAAGGTAGTGCATGTGCACCACGGGTGGTAAGCACGGCGTGTGCTGCCTTGGCCGTGGGGCATTGGCGGAGAATCGTTGGGGTTTTAGGCACGGTTTGGGGCCACGGCGTGTCCAGCCGTGTGTAATTTGCCAAGATCCACCACGGGTGAAAGACACGGGCATGTTTTAGGGTGCACGGCGCGTGTCCCATACAACATGGGCGTGTGACCCCGCTTCTAAAGAAAAGTTTCAATAAGTTCCAAAGTTTTTAGATAAGTGTTTAAGGCCTCGTAGGCTCATGAAAGGTATGAATAGACTGAGAAAGAGAAGTTTTTAATTCAGAACAAAATGTTTTAGCCCGTAAGTACATGTTTAAGTGAGTTCAAGCATGGTAATGTCTCGTATCCAGTCTTGGTCTCGGACTCGGGTATGGGGTGTTACATCCACGGCCTCGGCCGCGGCCTCTTGCGCCTCTTCTAGTGCTCATCGTTGGGTATTTAAAATTTTTATGAAATTAGTTCGTAATTCCACTGTTTAAAGCGCATGTCTTATGTAAGTAACAAATTTTTTTAAAGCTATTTCGCGGTCGTGAACCCACTACAGGCTTAAGTTTCCTACGGGCTTTAGTCTCTAAAAGCCTATTTTAAAGTAGTCCATTATCTATGTAGTTCAGTAATTTAAACAAATGTAGTACAGAAAACTTACTTGGCTCGACGTCGAGGGCTCGATGAACCACACTTCAAGAATCCGACAAAAACTTTTTAAAACCCAAAATCTAAGGCCCATTTCACAGCCCGAGCTTTGCAACCGGGCTCTGATACCACTAAATGTAACACCCCAAACTCGGCCTAGAAGTTAGGCCCGAGTCTGGAATGTCACATCAAAGGCACATTTCAAAACGATTTTACCATTTAACAATTTAAGGCCCAAAAGCCCAAAACCCTTGTATCTTGTTAAGTTAAGTTGAAAAAGCCCATTTTTTAAAAAACATTCATAGGTTAAGTTATTTCGAAAACCATGTTATCTTTAGATATTTTATGAAATTTAATAAGCGGATAGCTGAAACAATAATAATAAAACCCAAAATCTAAAGTCACTTAGGAGTTACATGGCCTTATTACAATCCAATGAAAAAAAAAACAAAGTATTCAAAATAAATTCATTTGAACAAAATAAAACATTTGATCAGCTTGTAGTGTGGCCATCTCCGAGTCCTCTCCCACGTCGAGCCGTCTATTCAGGATCACCTGAAACATTAAATAAAAGGGTGTGAGTTTCGAAACTCAGTGTGTACAACCCTCGGGAATCAATTCTCATACAAATATTCACATTGGGCCTAAGCCCTAACAAATCGGTGGTCTTGGGCCTTAGCCCACCATGACCTCATATCACATCATATCGCATCATATACAACAAGATAATGCAAAACCCACCCCAAAAATCTATCCACTACACACACCATTTCCCTTCCAACCTTATGACTCCTGTGGGGAATTCTAGCTCGACCCACCCCTCCGCTACACACCATGGGTAGCCTGGTTGCGGTACTACCGAACGTTGCAGCAAAGCTGCTAATCATATATTGGGCTTAAAGCCTCCGGTGGATCCATACCATACGGCCATGCGATCCTCAAATCTTCCTCCATACCATAATTCCCACCCATATGCATCCTAACCAGAATATCATATGAATGCATCAAACACACCAGTAACATCCATAAACTCATATCCGTCACATAGGGGTATTTTCGCCATTTCACTACCCCGGGGTATTTTTGTAATTCTACCCTACATGGGTATTTTGGTAATTTGGCAAAATAGGGGTATCTTGGTAATTTTGCAAGACAGGGGTATTTTGGTACTTTTACAAAATAGGGGTATTTTAGTACTTTTGCAAATGGGGGTATTTTGGTAATTTACAAATCTAGGGGTATTTTAGTAATTTTACAAATATAAGGGTATTTGGTCCCTCTCGGGTTTTAGTTATGAACTTTGGCCCATAAACAAGTCCTCGCGGTTAAAGTGAACAAACACTATGCACCAGGTAGGATCTCAGAAAAGAGGAGGTGGGTCACTATGACCGCTTAAGTACCAAGCTCTCACTAGATCCAATCCTAGACATGCATATGTCGGTTACCACACTCTAACTAATTGACTTGTCCACGGACATGTTTAATTAGCTTAAGTCTTATGAAATTACAGAGTTGTTCAAACTAGGCCTAAAGTCCATTAACCCTAACATACTTGTCTACGCCCCCATAAGCCCATCAAGCCCATTTCATGTCCTTACGGCCCGTTAGGCCCAAATCTCATCATATGACCTACTAGGCCCAAAATAATTCCAAATCATGTAACATGCGTGACTAACTAAATACGTATGACCAAACCAACCAATTTCATCAAACTTAGCCTCAGGGCCCACCAGGCCCATTTAGCCACTTTCGGCTTTTCGACTTTTCGGCATTGCCAATATCGTGTGTGTAGTGTTTGTACACACCTGATAACCTCGCGTGCTACAAACCCCTTAGTCACAAACCTACAATTGACATTACTAGCGATTAACCAAAGCGTTAACACATACTAACCAAAAACCGAAACCTCACCGTACCCTTACCGTGTGCCTCACGTTCTAGTAGCCCTTCCTTTGCTACTATTGGCGATTAACCTCTAGATCTGCACCCAAACACCTATATCGTCAAAACTAAGTGACCCATATTGATCATAAGTCACCCCTATGAGCCACAATAGATTCGGTCATTTACTAAACCCTAACTGAGTCGAGAATACTTACTGCCTTGATAGCAAACCTTACCTACCGCACTTGCGATTGCTGAACCTCACCCTTGTTAATACATGGTAACGGCAAAGAGGGGTTAGATAGCCCTTCGGCTTTCAAAAAACGTACTAAGGGGAGTTAACAGAATACTTACCGAATCCAACCTTAGATCCTACAGCCTACCAAACGAGATTCAGCTTTTAACCTTGACTGAGAGTAGATACCAACTGATTTGTGATAGAGAAAAACAACAAAGATTTGACACTAATTGTAACATCCCGGTTTAGGACCTAGTCGGAATAGTGGTGTGAGACCACAAATTCGAGGGTTACAAATGAGTTATTGAGGTATATGCCTTGTATGCATGCTAGTGTTAAAGTTTCATGAAGCAATTTTGTGAAATTGTGGTTGAATTGTCCAAAAGGACTAAATTGCAAAAGTTGCAATTTAGTGTGTTTCTAGAAGCTATATGTGTGAAATAGCTTTAGATTATTAATTAGAGGTCCTTAATGAGCAATTTTCCCAATTTTTAGTTTTTGGACAAAATTGGACATGGATGAGTTAAAATAGAAAGTTTATCAAAAATGGCATTTTGGTCATTTAATAAATAAGTGATTAAAAAGGAGAAAAGATGACAAAATCATGCTCATCTTCTTCCCCTCATTGCTGAAAATTTGAAGGAAGCCATAGCTAGGGTTCTTCAATTTTTCAAGCTTGCTAGTAAGTGCATCTAGCCTCGTTTTTGATATTCTTTGTATTTTTGAAGTCCCGGTAGCGGAAAAGAGGGGTTAGATAGCCCTTCGGCTATCGACAAAATGTACTAAGGGGAGTTAAAAGAATACTTACCGAATCTAACCTTAGATCCTGCGGCCTACCAAACGAGATTCTGCTTTTAACCTTGACTGAGAGTAGATACCAACCGATTTGTGATAGAGAAAAACAACAAAGATTCGGCACTAATGGGGGATTTTGGCAAGAGAAGATGATGGTAATTCGGCAATAGAAAATTTTGGCTAAGAGAGAATTTGGCAGAAAGGAATGATGGTTTTTCGGCAATGGAAGAATTTGACAACAGAAGAATAGAATGGGGGGGAGAAAAGGAAAGATCAAATGTGTGAGGGTAACTACAGGATAATCGATAAAGAAAAGAAAGACTAACTTATTTGCAAAACTCTCCAAATGCTGAAAGCCACAATGGAAATTCGTAATACCCCCTAAAAGACCCAAAAACAGCACTCATTTACCCTCTTAAGCCGTATTTATACACTTCCCACTTCCCACAACGGCACCAACTCTTCACACTTCTCAGCTCCTAACTTTTCTCCCTGATAACTCCTCAATCTCATCCTAAATTTTCTCTAAGATAAGCTCCTTTATCCCTTCCTTAATTTTCTCTCATGAACACTTCCTTCAGAGTTCACATCCAACGCCACTACTAACCATCTAGAAGGCGAAATTAAATCCCCAACAAAATACCTTGCCACTACTCGAACCTTGGACTCCTTGCCCGCTAATGACGCCACCTCCTCGCTCCCTAAGTGGCGCCACTTTGCCACTACACCACAAGCTCTTTTGTGTTATTTTTCTTCTTTATTTATTTAAAAGGCCTACTAATCAAGTCACAGCCCCTTGGGCTAAAACTAAAATTTTTCCTATACCCTTACTTGATCCCAGAACATCTCTAACACCCCTAGACACTCCAAATTCATTACCCTCAAAGCCCACATGCCAATTATCTTTTTCTTGCTTACTTAAAAATTTTCTGAGATCTAAAGTCCAAAGCCCAATAGGCCCAATACTTCTAGGCCCAAATTCGGTGTGTTACACCTTTTTTTGGAAAAAAAATGTAAGAACTCTTAAAAATAATAATGAAGAAATAGATGGTAATTTAAAAGGAGGGTTGGAGGCTTAAGGGCTTGGTGTGTGGGTGAAGGAGGTGTCTTTGCACAATTGTGCAAAGCAACAAGCAGCAGCGCACGTGGGGCTGAAGCAGGTAGCACACATAAGGGCTAGTCCTAATGTATGGGGAGATGGTGTGGCAACAAGCAACACGCGTAGCAGGGAGCTTCAGCAAGCGGGCACAGTGTCTTTGTCATGGCATGCATGCGACGTGGTGATAGCAGCGAGCGTGAGGTAGAGGCACAGGCAAAAAGTGTGCGTGTGATGTCTTTGGCCGCTAGGGACTTTTTCGGCACTCAAAGGTTTGGGTGCTTTGAGGTTTTAGGTGTTGAATGGATGAGAAGAATAGAATAGATGGATGGAACATATAATGGAAGGAGTAGGAAGTAGAGTGAAATTCTTAGAGAAATTTAATAATTTAAATATTCTATGTCTAGTCCTACTCAAAGTTAACAATAATTAATAATTAAATATATGCATATGAAATTATCAATTGCTATTAAATTATTAAAATAAACATAAAATATAATTAAATAAAATTAATCCTAATTCCAAGCTAAGTTGATAAAAATTAATATATAAATTATAATGGATATAATTATATATTAAAGTTTATTAATAATTTATAAATATATAATATTAAGTAAAAATATTTATTCTAGATGCCTTTTAAAAATATTTACAAAGTGAGGCACCTAAATATTAAAAAAAAAAGAGCAATTAAGTTTTAAAAATACTTCAATTAAGTCCCTAGACTTAATGAAAATTTAAAATTGAGTTGCTAATTAAAACTTGGATCAAAATTTGACCCTTTTATTTGAAAAATTAAAAATTTATTTTGTCATTTAGGGAATAATTTCTCAAAAATTTATGTAAAAATCAATTCCCAGGAAGATTGCAGGGGTCACAAGCGGTCCCGCTTAAGTTCCAATCTCCTAGACAGAATTTATTATAAACATAATAAACTCGAAAATATACCCTAAATAAATTATTAAAAATAATAAAATTTAAATATCTGATAAACTGAACAAGATTTGATCCCGTTCAGCGTTTGGGTTTTTCTCCGTAGTAATGTTTCAAACGCTGAGCATTGACTTGAAAATTACCTCCCTTACCTTGGAGTTCAACAATTCCATATGGATAGACGTGATGAATCGTAAATGGACCGGACCAACGTGATTTTAACTTACCTGGGAAGAACTTCAATCTGGAATTAAATAACAAGACTTGCTTACCTGCTTCAAATTCTCTAACTCGAATGTGCTTGTCATGCCTTTTCTTGAGTCTTTCTTTGAGTAATTTGCCATTTTCATATGAGAACATTCAGAATTCCTCTAGCTCGTTCAGTTGGAGCATCCATTTCTCTCTAGCAAGCTTAAGATCCAAGTTGAGTCGTCGAAGAGCCCAGTAAGCTTTGTACTCTAACTCCAGAGGTAGATGACAGGCTTTCCCAAAGACCAACCTGTAGGGTGATGTAACAGCCCGATTTAGGGCCGAGTCAGAATAGTGGTGCGAGACCACAAATATGAGTTAGTAAATTGAGTTCTTAAGGTTTATGACATGTTTGCATGATAGTATTAAAGTTCCATGTAGAAATTTTGTGAAATTGACATGGAATGATCAAATAGGACTAAATTGCAAAAGTTGCAAAATATGAGTTTCTAGAAGCTTTTTGTATGAAATAGCTTTAGAATATTAATTAGAAGTCCTTAAATAGAAATTTTCCCAAATTATAATTATTGGACAAAAATGGACATGAGTTAGTAAATTATAAATTTTTAAAGAGAAGGGCATTTTGGTCATTTACCAATTAAATGATTAAAATAGGAAAAAGATGATAAAAATTTCATTCATCTTCTTCCTTGGTGCTGAAAATTTGAAGAACCCCATAGCTAGGGTTTGTTCATCTTTCAAGCTTGCTAGTAAGTTCATCTTAGCCCCGTTTTTAATATTCTTCGTATTTTTGAAGTTCTTGTATTATGAATTAGCTATTTTTAGCTATAAAATAAGCTAAGATGCATGTTCAAAAACCTACCCAATAGTGACATGCTTGTAAAATGATATTTTATGGAAGTCTATGAGAGTTTGATGTTAGATAAACATCTTTTCCTTAGTGAATTTCATGAAAAATGATAGTATGGACTAATTTGTAATAGTTATGAAATTGGTCATACCTATTAGAAATAGTGAGAATTGATTATTGTTATAGTAGAGAAAATGAATCAGCTAAGCATGATGTTTAAGAAAGTTAAATGAGAATCATTTTACGAGCCTAGGGGCAAAAGTGCAAATATGAGAAAGTTTAAGGGCAAAATAGTAATTTTGCCAAAGTATGAGTTAAGAGTCAATTTAGTCAATGTGAGTATTAAATGATCTAATTATTATTATAGATCAAGAAAAATGAAGCCCGGATCGAAACAGAGGCAAGAACAAAGTCGATGACTAAATTGCATATCTACATACACATTTTGTATATTGAGGTAAGTTTGTATGTTTTCTAAGCTTTATGATTAATATCATTGAATTGATTAGTATAATGTAGAATATATTTTAATTCCATGAGATTGTTTAATGCTATGTTAAACAAAGAAATCAATGAGATCAAGCATGAGAAAGTCCCGATTGAAGTTGAATTACTTAGGATACTCGATCTATCACATGAAATGAGAAAGTCCGTATAAGACCAAGCCAAGGCATGGCATCGGTAATCAAGCAAGTTATCATGTAAGACCAAGACAAGTCTTGGCATTGAAGAGTTATTATGAGATGAAGACCCATATAAGCCCAAGCCAAGGCACGACATTGGTGAGTCTCCAAGCAAAGTTATCATGTAAGTCCAAGACAAGTCTTGGCATTGAAAAGATATAAAGAGATAGAGATCCCATGTAAGTCCAAGACAAGGCATGGCATTGGTGAGTAACAAGAAATATTTCATGTAAGTCCAAGCCAAGGCTCGGCAATGACAAGTAAAGATACCAAGTAAGACCATGTCGAGACATGGCAATGGTAAGTTCCCAAGGGAACTCATAAGGAAGACTTCATGTAAGCCCATGTCAAGACATGGCATCAATACCAAGTAAGAGATCCCATGTAAGACTATATCAAGGATATATCATTGGCATCAAGATACACGTGTTTTGAGATTTAGTATCCTCTGTTATTCATAGTAATTCATCGGGCAAAAGAGTAAAGATTAAATGAGAAAGTAAGAAAGTTAAGTAAGTAAAGTTATTATCAAGTTATGCTAGTCGAGTTAATTAAGAGTATTATTCATGATATGAATGATGAAGTTGAGACTATGCTTATCATAGTAAAGTATCTTGATCTATGTGATCAAGTGATACAGAGTATCTTGTTACAATCTGAGCATGAGAATAGTAAGTACCATGAGATATGTAAGAATCGATAAGAGTAAGTAAGCTTAAATACTTGAGATTTCATAATGCCATTGTTTATGATGAATGGTTAATGTTAAGCAAATATATTGCTATGAGAATTACATGCAAACTTACTAAGCTAAATGCTTACGTCCTTTATTCTTTCTTTCCATGTAGTCCCGCCAAGCTAATCTCGTGGATCATCGTCATCTGAGCTCGGAGCGGACTATCAATCGCTATTTTGGTATAGCCAAGTTGTTTATATTAAGTATGGCATGTATAGGAAACATTTCATTTTGAGTTATGTTTTAAAACTAGCCAAAGTGTTGGCTATCAAGCTTAGTATTCTTTTTGTATATGGCCAAAGAGATGAGTCATGAAAGATTAAGTATGTATGTTTTAATCTATCAATGAAGTATGCATCCTTGTTCATGTTAGATGTAATACTTGAGTTCTTTGAATTGAGCAGAGAGTTTGGTCTTGATTTCGAGGTGGCAACCGGCTTGGTAAATAGCCTCTAAGTGCCCACGGATGGACACACGGGCGTGTGTCTGGCCGTGTGCACCCTGCACCTTTGTATCTTAAGTCAGAATAGACCACGGGCTAATCCCACGGCCGTTTGTTTGGACCGTGTGTGATACACGGTTAGAACATGGGCATGTGCCCCAGGTCGTGTGAACAAGTCAGTATATCAAGGTATAGGACACAGTTTCAGTCCACGGGCGTGTCAAGACCGTGTGAGATTAGTTAGTGTCGACCACGGTTGGGAGACATGGGCGTGTCTTAGGGGTACACGGGCGTGCCCCAAGCCACATGGGCGTGTGACCCCTATTTCGAGGAAAAGATTCCGATTGTATTCCGAAAGTTCCCAGATATGTATTTAAGGCCTCATAGGCCCATGATATGTACGTTTTGACTAAGAAAGAAGAGTTTCTATTTCGAAACAAAATTTTATAGCCCGTAAGTACATGTTTAAGTGAGTTCAAGCATGGTAATGTCTCGTATCCAGTCTTAGCCTTGGACTCGGGTATGGGGTGTTACATTTAGTGGTATCAGAGCTACGGTTTAGTCGGTTCTAGGACTAACGTAGCACGAGCACGTGTCTAGCTATACAGGCCATACGTAAGAATGTTTTTATAATGATAGTGTGATGACTCCTGACGACTTAAATTATGTTTATACATTTAGTAAATGGATCCCGATAGAGCATGGCGGATGACGTGAAAGTAATCGCGCGGCTCCTCGCTGACGACGGTCTTGCGAAACGAGAATGAGAATAGACCCACTACGGTGAGTCAAGAAGGAGGAGAAGAGGCTAGAGAAGCTTTCCTCCATATGATGAATACATGGTATACGAAGTTCGTTCGTACGAACCCGAATGCACAACCCCTTCCACCCCCACCTACTCCTCAACCTATCCCAGTAGCCCTCAAGTAGTAGAGGTGGTAAGAGGAGAGAAGCCTCCAGCTTGATAGAATTAGGAAACATGGGGCGTAAGAATTTCGGGCTAGAAAAGATGATGATCCTAAAAAGTCGACTTCAGTTAGAAAATACCATCGAGGTATTTAATGAGTTCTCATGCACATCTGAGGAATGCATGAATTGTATAGTCTCTCTTTTAAGAGATTCTGCCTATCAATGGTGGGACACTTTGGTGTCTGTGGTACCGAGGGAAAATGTCACATGGGGATTCTTCCAAGAAGAGTTCAAGAAAAAGTATATCAGTCAAAGGTTCGTGGACTAGAAAAGAAAGGAATTTCTAGAGTTAAAGCAAGGTAAGATGTCTGTGACTGATTATGAGCGTGAGTTTGTACGGCTCAGCAAATACGCTCGAGAATGCGTGTCCACCGAGGGCATCATGAGTAAGAGATTTGAAGATGGGCTAAATGAGGACATCAAATTATTTGTTGCTGTCCTAGAACTGAAAGAATTCGTTGTGCTAGTAGAGAGGGCTTGTAAAGCCGAAGAACTAGTAAAAGAGAAGAGAAAGTCTGAAATAGAGTCTCGTGACTCTAAAAAGAGACAGTGGAATAAGTCATTCCAATCCACATCCAAGAAGTCAAGAGATTTCTCCACCCGATCGGCTACTTCCACTGGGTTTTCAAGGAAGGACAAGAGTAAGCAGTATTCGGGAAGTAAGGCACAGACAACCTCAGTTGCTAGTGTGGGGAACATCCGATTGGATAGACCCAAATGCCCACAGTGTGGCAGACGTCATTTTGGAGAATGTCGAGCACATGAAAATGTATGTTTCAGATGTGGTTCCCAGGACCACTACATAAAAGATTGTCCAGAGACAATGAAAGAAGATAGAGCTCAAAACTCGAGATCCGGGAGTGTAGTCAGAGGAAGACCACAAAGGAACTCAGGAAGTGGGGCAAGTGGAAGGGGTAACCCTAGAGAGCAGGCTGCGAGACCCAAGGGTAGGGCGCCTGCGAGGACTTATGCCATTCGCGCTCGTGAAGAGGCATCTTCTCCTGATGTTATTACAGGTACCTTTTCTCTTCATGATGTTAAAGTTATTGCTTTAATAGATCCCGGATCCACACACTCTTACATTTGTATGAAACTAGTATCCAGTATGAATATGCCTATAGATTCTACAGAATTTACGATTAAGGTGTCTAATCCTTTAGGCAAGAGTGTGTTAGTTGATGAAGTATGTAAAGATTGTCCATTAATGATTAGAGGTCATTACTTTAAAGCAAATCTTATGTTGCTACCATTTGATGAGTTTGACATCATTCTTGGTATGGACTGGTTGACCACTCATGATGTAATAGTTAATTGTGGGAAGAAATATATTGAGACGAGATGTGAGAATAGGGATATTCTCCATATAGAATCAGATGAGCAAAGTAAATCACCGGCAATGATTTTTTACATGACGGCACAGAGATACATAAGAAAGGGGTACGAGGCATATTTGGCCTTTGTGATGAATGATAAAGAAACAAAGTTAAAGATTGAGTCAGTACCGATAGTATGTGAGTACATGGATGTTTTTCCTGAAGAATTACAAGGACTACCCCCAGTAAGAGAGATTGAGTTTGGCATTGAACTGGCTCCCGGTACTGTACCAATATCTATTACTCCTTACAGAATGGCTCCAACGGAGTTAAAGGAGATGAAGTCACAGTTGCAAGAGTTGACAGATAAAGGCTTTGCTAGGTCAAGTTGTTCTCCCTAGGGTGCTCCAGTTTTATTTGTGAAGAAGAAAGATAGCACCATGAGATTGTGCATAGATTACCGTGAGCTTAATAAAGTGACTGTGAAGAAAGGAGCCACTGTGTTCTCCAAAATAGACTTGAGTTCAGGGTACTATCAGTTAAGAGTAAAGGAATCAGATGTGTCTAAGACAGTTTTTCGAACAAGGTATGGGCATTATGAATTTTTAGTCATGCCTTTTGGTTTAACCAATGCTCCTGCGGTATTCTTGGACTTAATGAACCGCATTTTTAGACCATACCTTGACAAGTTTGTAGTCGTTTTCATTGACGACATACTGATTTATTCACGAGATGACAATGAGAATGCTTTGAGCACCTACTGACGATTTCTGATTCTACGAGAAAAAATCATTTGTATGCCAAGTTCATAAAAAGTGAATTTTGGCTCAAAGAAGTAGGATTTCTGGGACATATTGTCTCGGGAGAAGGAGTTCGAGTAGACCCCAGTAAGATTTTGGCTATTATGGATTGGATGCATCCTTAAATGGATTAGGCTATGTACTTATGCAAGAAGGCAAAGTGATTGCTTATGCCTCAAGACAGTTGAAGCCTCATGAGAAGAATTATCTGACCCACGATCTAGAGTTGGCTGCCATAGTCTTCGCATTGAAGATATGGAGACACCACCTATATGGTGAGAGATGTCAAATTTTCACCGATCACAAAAGTTTGAAGTACTTGATGATGCAGAAAGAGTTGAACTTAAGGCAGCAGAGATGGTTAGAGTTGATAAAAGACTATAAGATGGTCATTGACTACCATCCCGGGAAGGCGAATGTGGTCGTCGATGCTTTGAGTAGAAAGTCCCTATTTGCCTTAATGGCAATAAATTCACGGATGACTTTATCCACTGATGGTTCTATTCTAGCCGAGTTGAAAGCTAGACCAGATTCCTCCAAGAGATTTTTGAGGCTCGAGAAGAAGATAGTGAATTGCAAGTCAAGAGAGCTCGGTCATGCGAGAGCGGATGTTGAGTCCGATTTACGGATTAGTCCCAATGGAAGTCGATGTTCAAAGATAGAATTTGTGTACCGAGAAAGGACGAGCTTATTCAGAGAATTTTGCATGAGGCACATAACGGATGTTTATCTGTACATCCGGGTAGTACCAAAATGTTTAATGACTTAAAGCAACAGTATTGGTGGCCGAGAATGAAGAAAGATATTTCAGAGTTTGTTTCCAAATGCCTGATTTGTCAGCAAGTAAAGGCTGAACACCAAGAACCTTCGGGTTTGCCTCAACCCATTTTGGTTCCGGAGTGGAAATGGGACCGTATTACTATGGATTTTGTAACTGGTTTACCATTATCTCCGAGGAAGAAAGATGCTGTATGGGTTGTAGTTGATCGACTCACGAAGTCAGCTCATTTCTTACCTGTACAAGTTGATTACTCATTAGACAAGTTGGCAAACTTGTATGTGTCAGAAATAATAAGGCTTCACGGTGTTCCGTTGTCAATTATCTCGGATAGAGATCCGAGGTTCACATCCAGATTTTGGAAGAAGTTACAAGAGGCCTTGGGTACAAAGTTGAACTTTAGTATCGCTTTTCATCTTCAAACTGACGGTCAGTCGGAGAGGTTAATTCAAGTACTCGAGGATATGCTCAGATGTTGTATTCTTGAATTCCGAGGCAAATGGGAAAAGTTTCTCCCATTGGTAGAGTTTGCCTATAATAATAGTTTTCAGTCAAGTTTAAAGATGGCGCCTTATGAGGCTCTATATGGGCGTAAGTGCAGAACGCCTTTATTTTGGATTGAACTCAAGGAAAACCAAATTCACGGGGTTGATTTGGTTAGAGAAGCTGAAGAGAAAGTGAAAGTGATACGAGAATGTTTAAAAGTCGCATCGATAGGCGTAAGTCCTATTCGGACTTAAAGAGAAAAGAGATAGAGTATCAAGTCGGAGATAAAGTTTTCTTGAAAGTGTCACCATGGAGAAAAGTTCTCAGATTTGGCCGGAAAGACAAGTTGAGTCCACGTTTTATTGGACCGTATAAGATTACCGAGAAAGTTGGGCCGGTAGCTTATCGATTGGCTTTGCCATCGAGTTAGAAAAGATTCACGATGTGTTTCACGTGTCCATGTTGCGGCGCTACCGATCGAGATCCTTCACATGTAATTACCCCCGTCGGAGATAGTGATTCATCCCGACATGACTTATGGTGAAGAACCAGTTAAGATTTTAGCTCGGGAAGTCAAGCAGCTAAGAAATAAAAGTATTGCCCTGGTAAAAGTATTGTGGCAAAGACATGGAATAGAAGTAGCTACATGGGAACCAGAAAAGAGCATGAGAAACCAGTATCCAAACCTGTTTGCTGGTAAGATTTTCGAGGACGAAAATTCCTTAGAGGGGGAGAATTGTAACAACCCGATTTAGGGCCTAGTCGGAATAGTGGTGCGAGACCACAAATATGAGTTAGTAAATTGAGTTCTTAAGGTTTATGACATGTTTTCATGATAGTATTAAAGTTCCATGTAGAAATTTTGTGAAATTGAAATGGAATGATCAAATAGGACTAAATTGCAAAAGTTACAAAATATGAGTTTCTAGAAGATTTTTGTATGAAATAGCTTTAGAATATTAATTAGAAGTCCTTAAATAGAAATTTTCCCAAATCATAATTATTGGACAAAAATGGACATGAGTTAGTATATTATAAAAATAGGAAAAAGATGATAAAAATTTCATTCATCTTCTTCCTTGGTGCCGAAAATTTGAAGAACCCCATAGCTAGGGTTTGTTCACCTTTCAAGCTTGCTAGTAAGTTCATCTTAGCCCCGTTTTAATATTGTTCATATTTTTGAAGTTCTCGCATTATAAATTAGCTATTTTTAGCTATAAAATGAGCTAAAATGCATGTTCAAAAACCTACCCAATAGTGACATGCTTGTAAAATGATATTTTATGGAAGTCTATGAGAGTTTGATATTAGATAAACATCTTTTCCTTAGTGAATTTCATGAAAAATGATAGTATGGACTAATTTGTAATAGTTATGAAATTGGTCATACCTATTAGAAATAGTGAGAATTGATGATTGTTATAGTAGAGAAAATGAATCAGCTAAGCATGATGTTTAAGAAAGTTAAATGAGAATCATTTTACGAGCCTAGGGGCAAAAGCGCAAATATGAGAAAGTTTAGGGGCAAAATAGTAATTTTGCCAAAGTATGAGTTAAGAGTCAATTTAGTCAATGTGAGTATTAAATGATCTAATTATTATTATAGATCAAGAAAAATAAAGCCCGGATCGAAATCGAGGCAAGAACAAAGTCGAGTACTAAATTGCATATCTACACACATTTTGTATATTGAGGTAAGTATGTATGTTTTCTAAGCTTTATGATTAATATCATTGAATTTCTTAGTATAATGTAGAATATATTTTAATTCCATGAGATTGTTTAATGCTATGTTAAACAAAGAAATCAATGAGATCAAGCATGAGAAAGTCCCGATTGAAGTTGAATTACTTAGGATACTCGATCTATCACATGAAATGAGAAAGTCCGTATAAGACCAAGCCAAGGCATGGCATCGACAATCAAGCAAGTTATCATGTAAGACCAAGACAAGTCTTGGCATTGAAGAGTTATTATGAGATGAAGACCCATATAAGCCCAAGCCAAGGCATGGCATTGGTGAGTCTCCAAGCAAAGTTATCATGTAAGTCCAAGACAAGTCTTGGCATTGAAAAGCTATAAAGAGATAGAGATCCCATGTAAGTCCAAGCCAAGGCATGGCATTGGTGAGTAACAAGAAAGGTTTCATGTAAGTCCAAGCCAAGGCTCGGCATTGTCAAGAAAAGATACCAAGTAAGACCATGTCGAGACATGGCAATGGTAAGTTCCCAAGGGAACTCATAAGGAAGACTTAGTGTAAGCCCATGTCAAGACATGGCATCAATACCAAGTAAGAGATCCCATGTAAGACTATATCAAGGATATAGCATTGGGATCAAGACACATGTGTTTTGAGATTTAGTATCCTCTATTATTCATAGTAATTCATCGGGCAAAAGAGTAAAGATTAAATGAGAAAGTAAGAAAGTTAAGTAAGTAAAGTTATTATCAAGTTATGCTAGTCAGAGTTAATTAAGAGTATTATTCATGATATGAATGATGAAGTTGAGACTATGCTTATCATAGTAAAGTATACTGATCTATGTGATCAAGTGATACAGGTATCTTGTTACCGTACGAGCATGAGAATAGTAAGTACCATGAGATATGTAAGAATCAGTAAGAGTAAGTAAGCTTAAATACTTGAGATTTCATAATGCCATTGTTTATGATGAATGGTTAATGTTAAGCAAATATATTGCTATGAGAATTACATGTAAACTTACTAAGCTAAATGCTTATGTCCTTTATTCTTTCTTTCCATGTAGTCCTGCCAAGCTAATCTCGTGGATCATCATCATCGGAGCTCGGAGCACACTATCAATCGCTATTTTGGTAAAGCCAAGTTGTTTATATTAAGTATGGCATGTATAGGAAACATTTCATTTTGAGTTATGTTTTAAAACTAGCCAAAGTGTTGGCTATCAAGCTTAGTATTCTTTTTGTATATGGCCAAAGAGATGAGTCATGAATGATTAAGTATGTATGGTTTAATTTATCAATGAAGTATGCATCCTTGTTCATGTTAGATGTAATACTTGAGTTGCTGAATTGAGCATGAGTTTGGTCTTGATTTCAGGGTGGCAATTGGCTTGGTAAATAGCCTCTAATTGCCCACACGGATAGACACACGGGCGTGTGTCTAGGCCGTGTGCACCCTGCACCTTTGTATCTTAAGTCAGAATAGACCACGGGCTAATCCCACGGCCATTTGTTTGGACCGTGTGTGATACACAGTTAGAACATGGGAATGTGCCCCAGGCCGTGTGAACAAGTCAGTATATCAAGGTATAGCACACAGTTTCAGTCCACGGGCATGTCAAGACCGTGTGAGATTAGTCAGTGTCGACCACGGTTGGGAGACATGGGCGTGTCTTAGGGTTACACGGGCGTGCCCCAAGCCACATGGGCGTGTGACCCCTGTTTCGAGGAAAAGTTTCTGATTGTATTCCGAAAGTTCCCGGATATGTGTTTAAGGCCTCATAGGCCCATGATATGTACGCTTTGACTAAGAAAGAAGAGTTTCTATTTCGGAACAAAATTTTATAGCCCGTAAGTACATGTTTAAATGAGTTCAAGCATGGTAATGTCTCGTATCCAGTCTTAGCCTTGGACTCGAGTATGGGGTGTTACATGTGACATTCCTAAAGGTGTCTTGTATGCTGTTCTATAAGCCCATAAAGCATCATCTAGTCTCTTGGACCAATCTCGTCGGTTCGGGCAAACTACCCTCGCAAGTATGCCTTTGATCTCCTTATTCGCCAACTTAGCTTGCCCATTCGTCTGCGGATGGTAAGCTGTAGCAACCTTATGTTTCACTCCATGTTTATCTAACAACCATTTTAACCACTTGTTCACAAAATGGGTTCCTTCATCGCTGATAATAGCTCTTGGGGTTCCAAACCTTGTGAACACGTGTTTCTGCAAGAACTTCATCACAACCTTAGCATCGTTAAATCGATAAGCTTCACCTCTACCCACTTGGACACATAATCTCATCACTACCAATATGTACCGTGACCAAAAGACGGAGGAAAGGACCAAGAAAGTCAATACCCCAAACATCAAACAATTCTACCTCAATGATATTTTTTCGAGGCATCTCATTTCTGTTGGTGACATTTCCAACCCTCTGACATCGATCACAACTCTTTACGTAAGCGTATGCATCCTTGAATAGTGTGGGCCAAAAGAATTCGGCTTGTAATACTTTGGCCGCAGTGCGAGTACCTTCAAAGTGTCCCCCACTCGGAGCTGAGTGACAGTGGTATAAAATCTTCGGTATTTCATCTTCTGCCACACATCTCCCGATCATCTGATTTGCACACTTTTTAAACAAATATGGCTCCTCCCAGAGATAGTACTTCGCATCGTGAAGAAACTTTTTCCTTTGTTGATACGTTTTATCAATCGGCATCAAACCACACGCTAAATAGTTAGCAATATCAGCAAACCAAGGAATATTATGGACATGATTTACCTTCAGTATGTTTTCATCTGGAAATGTCTCTTGAATCGGTACAAGTGGAGAATTTCCCTCTTGCGGCTCCAATCTGGACAAGTGATCTGCTACTTGGTTTTCTACTCCCTTTCGATCTTGAATTTCTAGATCGAACTCTTGAAGTAGAAGTACCCACAGGATCAATCTCGGCTTAGCGTCTTTCTTGGCCAGTAAATATTTAATTGCCGAGTGGTCCGTATAAATAGTCACTTTGGTACCTATAAGATAAGATCGAAACTTGTCGAAATAAGATACAATAGCAAGTAACTCTTTTTCTGTTACCGTATAATTCAGTTGTGCTCCTGTTAGAGTCTGACTTGTGTAGTAGATGGGGTGAAAAACTTTGTTCCTTCGCTGGCCCATGGCAGCTCCAATTGCGGAGTCACTTGCGTCACACATCAATTCGAATGGCAGATCCCAATCTGGTGTGACGATGATGGGTGCCGTAACTAATTGATTCTTCAACTCTTTGAATGCTCTTAAACATTCATCATCAAACTTGAATGTCGCGTCCTTCTCCAATAATTTGCAAAAAGGTTTTGCAATTTTAGAGAAGTCTTTGATAAATCTACGATAAAAACCGGCGTGGCCCAAGAAACTTCTAACACCCTTTACAGATGTTGGAGGTAGGAGTTTCTCAATAACGTCTACCTTTGCTTTGTCTACCTCGATTCCATGTCTCGATATCCGATGCCCTAGAACAATCCCTTCTTGTACCATGAAATGGCTCTTTTCCCAGTTGAGTACTAGGTTTGTTTCTTCACATCGTCTTAGTACCTTAGCTAGATTGGCTAAAAAATCATCATAAGTGTTCTAATTACTGAAAAGTCATCCATAAAAACTTCCAAACACTTCTCAACCATGTCGGTAAAAATTGACATCATAAATCTTTGAAATGTAGCAGTGCATTACATAAACCAAATGGCATGCGCTCTAAATGCAAAAGTACCGCATCTTGGCGGTGAATGTCATCTTGTCTTGATCTTCCGGTACTCTTTGTAATCTGATTATACCACGATTATCCATCGAGAAAATAGTAATAGTCTCGCCCATGAGTCTATCAAGCATCTGGTCCAAAAGCGGCAAAGGAAAGTGATCTTTCTTGGTCGCCTTTGTTCGATTTCGATGTCGATGCAAATTCTCCATCCCGTAACCGTTCTGGTCGGTATCAACTCGTTATTCTTGTTCTCAAAGACCGTGATGCCTCCTTTCTTCGGTACGCACTGGACCGAACTTACCTATGAACTGTCTGAGATGGGGTAAATTATACCCACATCCAACCACTTGATAATTTCTTTCTTTACTACATCCTTCATGATGGGGTTCAGTCTCCATTGTCCATCAATCGTTCCTCTCTCACCATCTTCTAATATAATCTTGTGCATGCATACAGATGGGTTAATACCGCGAATATTGGTTATGGTCCATCCGATAGCCTTTTTGAATTGTTTCAAAACTATGATAAGTTTCTCTTCTTGTTTAGTATTTAATTTTGCTGAAACAATCACATGCAGAGTAGAAGTGTTACCTAAATAAACATAATTTAAGTGTGTAGGTAATACCTTGAGTTCTAACTTAGGTGGCTCCTCGATTGATGCTTTTGGCTGGGTGTAATCCCTTTTCTCTAATTCCAAAGATTCAAAACGGGATTGCGGATTAAATCCCCTTTGATTAGCTTCTAGCAGAGCTAAGTATTCATTCTCCTCTTCATCATTTGGAGGGTTTGATGTCATTCGTTCCAACGGATCGTCAACATAGTTGAGTTCCTTCTCCACTATTAATTCCTCTAAATCGAATCTTTGCGAACAATCATCAATTGTGTCGAAATCGCATTGACTTAAAAACATTAAATGTTACCCGATCATCCTCGAACACGCATAGTCATTCGCCATACGCACATCAATAAGGGTCCTTCCAGTTGCTAAAAATGGTCTTCCTAGGATAATTGGCACTTCTTTGTCTACTTCAAAGTCTAGAATTACAAAGTCAGCAGGAAAGATAAATTTATCTACACGTACCAATACATCTTCAATTTTTCATTCTGGATGCGCTAAGGATCGATCTGCTAGTTGAAGTGTAACCGTTGTGGGTCTAACTTCACCTATCCCAAACTTTCTAAATATTGACATAGGCATCAAGTTAATACTCGCACCTAAGTCACATAATGCCTTACCACAATAGGTTGCTCCAATATTGCACGTTATGGTAAAACATCCAGGATCCTTCAATTTTGGGGGTAGTTTGTCCAGAAGATATGCACTGCATTCCTTCGTCAGGGCTACCGTCTCAAATTCTCCAAGTCTTTATTTCTTAGACAGGATATCTTTCATGAACTTGACATAATTCGACATTTGCTCAAGTGCTTCAACCAACGGGATGTTGATGTGAAGTTGTTTAAGTACGTCAAGGAACTTCTTGAATTGAATCTCTTGACTCTACTTCTGAAGTCTTTGAGGGTAGGGTGGTGATGGTTTCTTTACTAGAACTAGTAATGGTTGATTCGTCTTCTATGGTAATTCTGCATCTAACGAAGTTGTTAGTTAATCAGATTTAGCTGGTTCTGAGGTTACCTTGTCGGGTTTTGCAGATTCTGGTTCTTGTGAAACTGGAATTTCAACAATCGGTTGAACTTCCTCTGAGTCTTGAGCATCAGCTTGCTCCTTTTCAGCTTCAATGGTATTGGTCTCTATCGTATTTCCACTCCTCAATGTCAGCGCTTTGCAGTGCTCCTTTCCCGGATTTCTCGGATTTTTCGTATCACTAGGTAAGGTACCCTGTGGTCGGTTCCTAAGTTCAGTTGCAAGCTGGCCCATTTGGTTTTCCAGATTCTTTAATGTAGCTGCTTGGCTTTGGATTAAGGCATCATTCTTTGCCTTGTATGCCTTCAGCAAACTCTCCAAGCTATTGGATGCTTCAACTTGAACTGGTTTCTGAACTTGTTGAGGGAAACTAGGCAGCTGGGTTGGTCTGGGTTGGGTGTAAGTGCTACTGGTTCCAGTCCCTTGGTTACTCTAGGACAAATTCAGGTGGTTTCTCCACGATGGGTTATAAAAATTGGATTGCAGCCCTTGCCTTCCTCGATTTTGGTTCTGATTACCCATGTAGTTAAAGATTCTGGTTCGACGGACATCCTTCAAACAAATGTCCTTCCCCATAATAGACACATGCTATATTCTCAAATTGATTAGGCGGTTGTGCTGTAAAACTATTAGACCCATTACTAGTAAGATTTTTAAGCATTGAGGATATTAATGATACCTGAGATGCGAGTGAAGTAAGAGCGTCTACTTCATGTATTCCAGCGACTTGTCTTCTTGACGCTACTCGACTGGTTGGCCATTGATAGTTGTTGCTGGCAATCCTCTCGATAATTTCATAAGCCTCATTATATGACTTAGAAATGAGAGCACTATTAGCAGAAGCGTCCACTACCATCCTCGTGTGAGCATTGAGACCATTATAAAATGTCTCAAGTTGGATGCAATGTGGAATTCCATGATGAGGGCACTTTCGTAATAACTCTTTAAATCTTTCCCATGCCTCATACAAGGATTCGTCATCCATTTGTTGGAAGGCAGTGATCTCATTCCTCAACTTGTCATTCTTGCTAGGTGGGAAATACTTCATAAGAAATCTCTCTGCTAACTCTTGCCATGTGGAAATTGAGTTCGGTGGCAATGAGTTCAACCAGGCTCGAGCTCTGTCCCTTAGCGAATATGGGAACAACTTCAATCATAATTCATCTTCGGGTACTCCGGCTAATTTGAAAGAGTCGCCCACCTCCATGAATAGTCTCAAGTGCAGATGAGGGTCTTCGGTAGGCATTCCACTGAATTGGCCCATTGTCTGAAGCATCTGGAACATGACTGGCTTTAGCTCAAATTGTTGTGCCTCGATTTCAGGTCTTCTAATACCCGGATTAAGATCATTGAACACTGGCACGACATATTGTCTTAAGGCTCTATCCCTATCATCAGCAATAAGGATAGGATTTTGAGCAAGGTTTGCTCCATTTTCTTGATTCATATTCTCGAAATTCATCTCTTCAATCCTCTTTTGATTTGCTTGTCTTCTACGTTGTCGAAAGGTTCGTTTCTATCTCGTGGTCTCACAGAGTAAATCGATAATTCGGTCAATACTCATAAACACCAAAAACATTCACGTAAAAAAATTAATTAAGTTAAAAATTAAACAGAAAAATTAAACCAAAATGTAAGACTAACAAATTCACAAATAATGGCTTTTGAAAAAACACTCCTGAAACAACGGCGCCAAAAACTTGGAACGATGGAAATGTGCAAGTGTACACAATCGCAACAAGTAAGAAAGTGACAAGTAAATGTCGAGTTATCGTACCTACAGGAGGATAGTAAAGAATTATTTATGAAAGTAATTTTAAACACTTTGGTGAAGGAAAAATATTTGGTTTTAAAAAGAGATAATAATAAAAAAACTAATAGTTAAAAACTAAGTGAAATAATTAAAATAAAACAAAGAATTCTAGTGCACGATTCCAAATATGATTTAATCAAGATGATATAATTGTGTTGGATTAATTATATTTCCTTACCTTAGAATTATTAAACTTATGCTTATACTTGTTACGAAAAAATCACGACAACTCGGTAAATTGCTAACTTATGAACATATTTACAAAAAAAATCCATTCATCTCTTGTATATATTTCTATGTCAATTCGACCGATTAAACAGATTTATAAAGGTAAACATGTTATTGCACATACATACTTATTAAATTAAACAATCTCTCGCATATTCCTATGTCGATTCAAACGATTAATTCAACCTAATAAGCATATAAAAGACTATGTGAGGTAACAAAGTATCCTTACCTTGAAACAGTTTAATCACAACAATCTTGCAAGTTATGCAAGGCATATGTATCGCCAAATACAATGCTAATCTAATCTTCAGCTACCTTAGAAGAATTAAACATGCACTGATTAAGTACTGTGTCCATTAATTACAATTTCAATGCGTTTAAATAATTAATTCTTTAGTAATCTAAACAATTATAATGCCAGAATAACTTAGGCATGATTTTACTTAATCAAGCATTTTACCGATGCCTATAACAACATAAACATAAATTTAAAAAATCAAGAGGACGAAATGAAATCAACCCAACACGACTTAATTCAAGCTAGATTGATTTAAAATAACCATTTCAGAGACAGGAATATTCATAGATATTTTCATAATAAAAACAAAAGAAATTAAAAAGATAGGGAACAAGAAGCAAATCCGGTGTTTCTCCGTGGCTTGACTGATTGCTCCTTCTTTCGTCTCTGTTGTCCTCACCGATCAAGGCTTCTACGAACACTTGCTTGCTGCCCCAAATGGCTGAGAAAACACCTCTTTTCCAAGAGGGGAAATCAGCACAAGAAGGCTTGGTTTTTTTTTTTTTGGAGAAAAAGAGAGAATGGAGAGAAGAGAAGTGATGAGAGAATGAGAGTGTTGGGGGATGATTTGAATGGGAAGAAAAGGGGGGTTTATATAGCTGAGGATGGCTGCTAAAAATAGAAAATTTCAGCAGCCAAAGAGCCCCCTCATGGCCAGCCATCTTACATGGCAAAGTTGAGACTTTCAACTTTGCTAAAATTAGCCTGGGGCAAATCCGTAAAGCCTTAATTTAAGGTGGGGTTTGAATGCAATTTGGAAGTCTTCCAAGGGAATTTTTGCAAGCTCATTTAATCAGATAAAATGCTGATTTGGGTCAACATTTGAACGGTTCTAGGCTGCCCAATTGGTGGCTGGTTCGGTTCGCTCAATTTGGTTCAACTGGTGCGGTTCAACTGGGCCCTTTTTCCATAATTAATTAAAATTAATTTATTTAGCCCAAATTAAATTGGAAATAAATTAAAATTAATTATATTATTAATTAATAGACATATCTGAACCGTCTTAGGCGGGAAATTATTTCTCCTTGTTACTTCGAATTGCTTCTCGATTTTGTTCTTCTAACGGTGTTTGCGGGGTCAATTTTCGCTCTTTGTACGAATCTGTCAAAAATGATCAAAATTCACTAAAATAATTTTAAAATTGACTAAAAATTAACATGTTCAAATTTTTAATACAATTTAATTATTTTATAAAAATTAATTATTTTATGACAAAAATTCTATCGAAAATGCATGATTTTAAGTAAAATTAGGTATGAAAATGTATATAAATCTTTGTGTTTCCAAAGAGACTTAATTGTCTTTAAAGCCAGACCATATGCGAATCACCGTCAAAGTATAGTATACTCGGTTCGTTTGAGCACCGCCCAAGTTGGTTCCGGTGACAAGATTAGTTGCGAGTCAATTGAATTGATTTAACCCTCCCATTGACTGGTCAAACAGTAACGAAGATCTTCGCCAGATTCTCTTTACCTTCCCCTAAATTTTTGTAGGAAAATCAGAAGATTTGGGTTAGATAAGCATCGTCACTTGTCAAAGTCCACAATAGGGGGACAAGGAGTTTATATCTAGTATGAGAGAAGACATTTCAAATGACTTTACTTTCTACTTTATGTTTTGGTTCTTCTTTCTAAACCAAATGTTCTTTTCTTCTTCGTTAAGCTAGAGCTAAGATTCTGTTTAATCAGTAGACGAATCAACCTTCTGGTAAGTCTTATAGCTCTGTATGTTACAATTGATGAGGAGTAAGGATGTAAAAATAGTAGGGTGTGAATGGAAGGCCCTGCTTGGGGGTCACATGTAGTTGAAATATTAGCAAACTATTTGTAAATAGGGATTCTGATGGAAATTTCATGGTATTTTAAGTAGATGTTGTTGGATTAGGAAGGACAATCGAAACAGAAATCCCAGGTCAAGGTAAAGGTAAGTCTCTGGTGAGTCTCTAAACCTGACTTCTGCACGATATATTGTGATGATTCCTTGTAAGGTCGATGTTTATATAGATGCACACATCTTTTTGAGAAGTTTTATGTATGTATGTATGTATGTATGTATGTATGTATGTATGTATGTATGTATGTATGTATGTATGTGCTCTCTGTGAAGCATTTGTGTGTATGTATTGAAGTGTACGATGCACTGCATGAATATGAAGATGTAAGATAAGCATGCATAGGAAATCATGTGTTAGGAAGTATGATTCTCTTAATATTATGAGTGAAATTTGTGTAAATGTGTCCATTATGTTATTTGAGTGATGCATGACCAAGTATGGTTAGCGATAAGGCGGTTCGTGTGGAGTGTCGGGAAAGTATATGATACGAAAATGGACCCAGCGATGGAGCTTTGATGACGTCCGTCGATACAGTAAACACGAAGGCCAGTATGGCAAAATGTAGTCTGTCGAGATCGTAAACATGAGGCCCACCAGGACAGTAAAAATGAGAAAAAGGTTAGTGTGGTAAATATGTGAAAAGACCATGGTGATGGCACATTTTGAGAATGATGGATGAGTCGCTTTTGTCTACTTAGGTTTTTGCGTGTCCCAGGGTGATGATGGGCAAACCATAGGTGATGCTGAGTTTAGGCAAATCCATATCTTTGAACACAACAGTTTATGTGGTGCGTTGGTGGCAAACCAAACCAAGCCTTTATGGTGAATTGTTTGGGAAGCCTTTGTGGCAAGTCATCTGGGAAGCCTTTGTGACGAGTCATCTGTAAAGCCCTTGTGGTGAATTGTTTGGGAAATTTTTGTGGTGAGTCATTTGTAAAGCCCTTGTGGCGAATTGTTTAGGAAACCTTTGTGCGAGTCATCTGTAAAGCCTTTGTGGCGAATTGTTTGGGAAACCTTTATGGCAAGTCATCTGAAAAGCCTTTGTGGCGAGTCATCTGGGAAGCCTGTAAGGTGAATTTCGTAACGCTAAATTGTGAGTTGTTAGTTCACCTTTGTAGCAAGATCTGGGTATGCTCTTGAGGCATTTTTTGAAAGAGATCTCGGTGGTGTACTCGACTGATGAAAATCCATTCTAGTGAACCGTCAGGATAGAGACCTTGGCATATCCAAAATTTTGGATGGTATACATGTCCACCCATCCTGGAAATTCTCACATTATGTATTAGAGTCATCTGGATGGTATACATATCCGTTCTATTGTGTAATCAGAAATATGGTATTTATCGAACCAAGTTCATTTGGCTGGATCAAATCAGAGGTATGGTGTGACTGGCGACCTTATAATATGCTAAAGCCAATATAAGAATCCGTTGAGAGTAGTGTCCATGGGTATATCATTTTGAGAAATGTATCCAATTTCTATCTTCAAACGATTGTGAAATGGGATTCACTATAAGGTAGGAAGTTTGTAATTCGCCAATCAAGGGGAACGTGTACAAGGTGGTCAAGTTAAAGGTTGGTGTATAGTTATCCACTAGAAATCAGTAAAGTTGTAACACATTATACCCGGCGTGGTCGCCAAGCCCAAATATCAAGATGCCACACCACCGTCTCATGTCATATTCAAAGTAAATTTTCATGTTATTAAGAAATCATCCTCTTTATCAGTGATCTTATAAATTTTTAGTCAAACATATATCAACCATCATTAAAACATGCCAAACATACTTTTATTAAACTTATAGTAATAATTGAACAAGCATTAGGATCACTTAGCAAAATTTCCAAGACAATCATGTAGGTATCGATACTAGAACATGGGTATCGATATTTTCCTGGCATGGTATCGATATCGTTTGCAAAATCGGTACCAAATCAGTATTCTGTTTCTCGTCTAAAATCAAAGTCTCAGTTAATATCGTTACCTTTGCAAAAGTATTGTTAAAATTACCCCAAGTATCGATAATCGTGATAGGGTATTGATACCAATTTACGATTCTGACTTCCTACACATTTCAAAAATCATGGAGGTATCGATATTAAAACCCAAATATTGATACCTCTGCTCCAGTAATTTCAAACATATAACTTATACCAGTTAGTGTCTAATCATCATGCTATCATATCATCATCAAATAAATGTCAAAACGACTATAATCACAGTTTCAAACATCGAGAATAAGTCCGAGCAATAATCAACATCTCACGGTTCAAACCTTTAAATCCTGAGAACAATAAATTATGGAAACATCCAATTTATCATGGAAAAATTCATGCAACAATTCTACCACATTGCCTTTATTTCCCCAAAACATAAACGGATTAATAACACCTACGAAATAAAACTAACGTCTTGCTTGGATCACCCCTCGGTGTAACACCCCAAGCCCGACCTAGACGTTATGGCCGTATCTGGCAATGTCACACGATAGTGTTTTTGAAACCTCGTTGTTACGATGAAAACACTCCATGTTATTATCTTTAGTAAACTTTTGTTAGAACTTAGGAAGTCGTCTTTATTCATTTAAAACATTTGTTTTGAAACATCCCTCGTTACGGAAGCTTTAGTAAAACAGTCTAGGTGATCATGCATTTAGAAATTACTTTAACTTTTTGAAAACCGAATTTCCTACGACTAGCAGGTATAAATCCATAAAGTAAAATAAATAAATAAAAACCCAAATTTAAAAGCAAAGTCCTAGAGGGTCCTTAAATTACAACCCAAATAATCAATAATAATCAAATCATAAATCGTAAATTGAAAACCATGAAGTCCAAAAATTACTATGGTCACCGCTGGGTCCTCCGTTGCACCGATCCATCTAAGTCTGGGGATTACCTGTGCACATTAAACAAAAAGGGTGAGTTTACGTAAACTCGGTGTGTAATCTGCGAGAAACAAACAAACAATCGGTATTCACGATTGCACAATTTAACGATTTTGGGCCTAAGCCCTTTTCGATGCTCGATGTGATTTGGGCCTTAGCCCATCTCGATCTGATGTCAAAAACGCAGTAGGGCCTTAGCCCATCATAGTATCAGTAGCAGTAATAGTTATGCAGTAGTAAAATCCTACCCAACCAGCCTCTACACACCATCTCCGTCCAACCCTACACTCCATGTGGGGATATAATCAACCCACCCATCCCTACACTCCAAGTAGTACAAATGTGGCACAATGTCTGATGTTTGCAAATGAGTACTGATGATGAAATTAGGCTTAAAGCCTTTCGGTACACTTCCTCAAAATAACAACCCCCAACCCAATGCAATGCAACACATAATGGATGACATGCTATTATGCAATTTCAGTACATATATTCAGTTTAGATATTAACATGCCCAGTACAGATATCATTCAGTCAATTTCACATATTTAGGGGTCTAAGTAGCGCTTACCGACCCTACAGTAGGTTCACAGTCGACTTGGGCGACCCATGCAACCTTAAAAACATTTCGATAAAAATGGGCCCACACGCCCATGTGATCTACCCGTGTGGGCCCACACGCCCGTGTGGCCCAATCGGCCTAAATTGGCCTTGGCCGTGTGATCCATTTTTAAAGTAACCCATGCTAGCTCAATACTCATATATGTTTTCACTATATACTAATATATTCATTCAAAGCTGTCTACTTGAGTCATTATCACTAAATTATTTATATCTTGAGCTACAGAATTCCAAATTATTTATAGTTTATCAAATAAGTACAGTAAAATCTTTAAATTTATTCCTATTCTGTTGTTTGACAACTTCATCCTTTCCTTACTAAAAATTATTTATCTCTTAGTACGGAAATTAGATGATGTTTCTGTTTGTTTCTCTTGAAAATAGACTCATTAAGGATTTAAAAATATAAATTTAAGCCCTTAATTATTTCTTTTTACAATTTTTGATGATTTTTCTAAGTCAGAACAGGGGAACCCGAAATCATTCTGACCTTGTCTCACAAAATTTATTATATCTCATGATTTACAATTCCATTGCTTACAATGTTTCTTCCATGAAAAATTAGACTCAATAAATTTTAATTTCATATTTTATTCAACCTCTAACTCAATTCCCATTATTTTTATGATTTTTCAAAGTTAGACTATCATACATCCCAAAACTATTTTAGTGCAAAATGTTGATTTCCAAGTTTATAACACCCCTATTTCCTTTCTCTATAATTTTTCGCATCATTTTCTCTTATTTCTCTTATTTCTCGACAGCAAGCAATTTCAGCTTTTCACCGAATCCCGTTTTCTACGTTTCGGGTACACACCTAGTATCGTTTCTGATGCGTAAGCACTCCTAAGCCTCCAGAACCTAAAAATCAACCAACATATCTCCAGATTAATCACTTAATTCATTTTTAATCAACCAATTTTGGAAGGAACTCGACTAAAAACCTAGCAAAACCCTTACCTCGCTTGAGTAACCATGACTTTGCACAATCACAACGTCGATTCAAAACCACCAGCCCATTGATTAACTCCTAAACACCAAAAAGGAATCCCCCTTTTAGAGATTAACCAAGAACGATTAACAATAGACAAAACCGTTACTTACCGAACACGCACAACCAATAATGAACAACTGAATCAATTGGAAAAAAAAAGAAAGAAATGGAAGGGGAAAAAATAATGGAAATTTCGGCAGCAGCTAGGGGAAAGAATCGGCAAAGGAGGGAAAAGAAGAAGAAGAAGAAAACATCAGAAAAAGTTTGGGGAATTGGAGAGAAAACCGAAACTCTACTTTTTTTTTGCAACAAAAAGATAATCAGATTATTTTTTAATAACCTCTCCCCAATTATCTCCTAAAATCACTCCCTATTAACCCACTAAAACACAACTACTTAGAATTTTGCCCCAATACAACTCTTAGCCGAAATTGGAGCAAAAATACTGTCTCCATGCCATTACAGAAAATTGAACACAGGACCTCCAACACTCTAACACTCCACTTAACCACCAGACCAGCAGGCCCATTCTGATATAAACTTACCAACAATTAAACTTAAGCCCTTTGCACAAGGTTAAGGCTTTATTTATAAAAAAAATACCAAAATTTTCCCAAGTAAGGCTTGAACTTGGGACCTCTCACACACACCCAGAACACATAACCACTGAAGCAGATAGACATTGTATGTCACACATACACGAAATCAAAAATTAAAATTTTAGGGCGTTACACTCGAAAACCACACCGCTCACACCGACACTTAACTACTCTGCAAGGGTTTTAAGAAATGAGTGGGTGAGCTTAACAAGCTCAGTGAATGCTCATAATAACCATAATGCAAACAATTCATCAAGCATCATCGAAACAACCATATAGCATAACTTCAACAATTCCAACTCTAGTGTCATATTATACTTACTCATGCATTATTACTAGTTCTTTTACATGGTAAACATATTCACTTTTAAGCATATATCACATTACACATATAATCACATAAAATTTAAACATATATCACAATACTCATATAATTACATAACGTCCAAGCACATATCGAAGTAGCGATATAATTACATAGCATTCAAGCATATATTGCAATACTCATATAATCACATAACATCCAAGCATATGTCGCAATACTCAAAAACATGTTTATAAATAAATTGCATAATGCTCACATGTCATATAAACACATATCACAATACACACATATTCATAATCTAAGATAATTTGACACTTAAGCTATGAAACATAAAAGTTAGCTCTATCATCACTTATCGGATACACGGATCTCCAACACACCATATAGACTCATAAAGTCAAACATGTCCCAAAGGTGAAGCATATAGCTAACACTCTTCTCATTTCCCCTCACATGTCCCGTTGAATGGAGCTTAGCTCACATTCCCTTATCCCTCCAACATGTCATAGGGCCTCAATGCCCAAAATCACCGTACGTATAGGTGAGTACTCACAATCCTATGACATGCCAACTATATCCAATGGTCTCATAAGGTCACAAGGCCAAAATATCCACAATTACACATTTTAATTACCGATTTAATGCACAACATCTTTGTTCATATTCATCAATTTACATCACAACTTGTACACAATGCATGCTTATCGAAATCACATTTAATTACACATTAAGTGCCACAATAATGCTCATTGAGCCATCACATATCCGACCACATATATGTGCTTTAAAATCAGTACATCATATATCACATACAAGTATTATCACATATTACCTGTCATAATAATATCACATTCCACAATTCAACACATATATACTTACCGAAATTCTGTTCGCTTTCGCTATATATTTTCATCATTAGCATATCATTATCATTATCATTTGGCATGTATATCATGCCCACAACACAATTCACAATAATCATCACACATGTCTCATAACACAATATCCCATCATAATAATCATTCTACAATTATTCATATAATCACATAATTTGCCAAAATAAGACAAGGGAAATAGAAAGCTTACACTCGGAACTTAGGATAGGGGTTTAGGCTATTCCTAAGCTCCCAATTAATACTATGAATCATGTCTACTAGCAGCGATTCCAAACCCTCACCGATTACGGTTTCGCTGAAAACCCAAAAGCTTAAACTAGCTTTTTCTTGCCTTTTGCCTTGCTCAAAGAAGGTTCCAACGGTTTCGACGCTTTACACATAATAACCACACAATATACACAATCAATATTCAGCCAAAGACTCACTTAAACCAACCAAAAACGCAAGTCTAAGCTATATTCCTCATGAAATTGAAAATTTGACTAACAAACTAGAAACTCAAATATCTTCCTCTATACTTAATATTTTCGCCTAAAACTAATTCTGTTCATCTAATTATTCACCTATGACTAATTCTCAACCTTTAAACTACACAAAACTACTCAATTCATAGTATCGACTTTTTCGACATGTTTTATGGCTATTTTTCGAAAATTCATTAAAACTCAATAACTCTTTAATGAAACTTCAAAACGAGTTTAGAAACCCTTAATCATGTCAAAACTAATTGAAAAATACTTTGAAACCACGTTTTTACTCAAAAACCCAAAATCCACCAATAACGACTCAGTTTTTGGATTTAATTTAAAACATGCGATTTAATGACTAAAAATTCCATTCAAAAGTCTAGGTATCATTTAAAACTAATTAGGAATTGAATTGTTACCTTAGACGATGAAAAATTGAGTGTTTGATCGAAAACCAGAAAAACCTACAAGCTTGACAATGGAGAAAACTATGGTGTTTTTGGGTGTTTTTCTTGGTATTTAATGAAGTTTAATGTTGGGAAAATGAAAGAAATCAAGAGTATAGAGTTTGGAAATCAAAATCAATTGTAAAGTACTTAGAGAAGAAAGGGACGACAACAACAATATAAAGGGAAGAAGACTAACATGAAACTTATAGGTGGGGGATGATATTAGGATGATTTTTAAAATTTGGTTTAATTGCCTCTTAAAAACTCACAATTTTGACTCTTTTACAAATTAGTCCAATTTTCAAAATTAAAGGTCTTTAAAACTCGTTTTAAAAAATTGATTTAATTTTCTAAAAACCATAGTGAAAAACATTATCGATAAACCATGTCACAGATATCCAAACAATAAGGCTAAAATCCAAAAAATACCCCTAAAACTCCTAGGCCCTATTTTAGGGTGCTACAAAAGTATCCTCTAAATTCTGAAAGAAAGTCCATAATTTTTAAATCGAGAAATTCAACATCATCGTTTAAAAGTAACAATGGTTGAGATTTACTAAGTTCTGTTGAACTTACTGGCTTTTATTTGTAATGCAAGTTTTTGGAATGGAACCAATGCGTCAACAGGGACCAAGTTAGGAATGCACAAGGATGACAGTTCAAAGAGCGATATTATGCATATAGAGAGACACTCTTGGGAACGTGACAAATAATATTTTACACCATGAATGTGCCTGTGTCATCAAATATTTAAGTTGTAATGTTTATTACTGGTTTTAAAAGTCTGATATAATTAATAAATGTTTATTCAAATATTTTGACTTAGAAAAGATTTTAGATAAATAAGTACATCTAGTATGGTTTTTTCCAGTTGCAAAATTTTGTTAAGTATGTAAGTATTGTAACATCCTATATTCGAATCTAGTAAATCGAGCAGGGTATAAGGCGTTACAAGTTAATTGGTATCAGAGCTTTTGGTTTAGCTGATCCTTTGAAAGTTGAGATAGAGTCAACCCTATATGCTTAATAAGCCGGACCTAGCTTCATCCCTCAGGTAAGTTAAAGACTTCTGTTATATGAATACTCTGGCACATTGTTAGTTTGTGGTAAGTAAGACAACTGGAAAGAAAGATTACAGTTTCAATCCTAAAAGAAGGAAAATAATACAAACTATATAAAGAAATTAAATACAAGGAAAGAAAAAGGTCTTCAATTTCCATCCTCTACAGGCTGAGCGATTGGGTTAGTAGGGGCTTCTTCTACCTGGGGGCGTTGTTTAGGGACTTCTTCAAGATCATGTGAATATTCCGAATTCTCATCTTCTATTTCTGGCTCACTGGGAATGAAGAAGTTGGCTGATTGCTACCATTCCCCCTGGAACTTCTCCCAATCTTCGCATTCAAGATTGTAAACATTGAAGTTCAGGGATTCAGTGGTGACCTTCTCTAGGCAGTTGAAGTTCACTTGACTCAGGTTGAGATGACCCGTAACAACTTGGGCGTGAAAGACCAAGTTGGATTGTAGAATGGGCAAGGCCTCTGCCAAATTCTTCTTAGTGTCCTCCTGGTACTTTTTTAGAGCTTTCTCATTGGTTTGGCATAGATGCTCCAACTCTGGTAAATGTCGTTGGTCTTGATAATTGAATTTCTCCTTCCAAGAGGACTCTCTGGCCTTTAGTCGACTGTTTTCCTCTTCAATTTTCTTAATTTGGATATCTAAATCATCATATTTGGCTTTCCAAAATGAGACGTGTAACGACCCAATTTAGGGGCTAGTCGAAACAGTGGTTTCGGAACCACTAAATTGAGGTCATAGAAAATTATTTTAATATTATTTTATTTGTTATAACATGATAGTATGAATGCATGAAAATTTTGGCGCATTAATTTTAGTGATTGCATGCTTAATTTTGAAAAAGGACTAAATCGCTTAAAGTGCAAAAGTTTTATTCTACAAGCTAAAGGTGTCTAATAGCTATAGAATATTAAATTAGAGGTCCTTAATGTGCAATTAGACCCTTAGGGATGTATTGGCCGGCCATAGAGAAAGAAAATAAGATTTTCAAAGAGTAGGTGAAGTTTTGGTGACAAATTGACTAGTAATAATAAAATAAAGATAAAATGATATCATCTTTTCATCTTCTTCCTACAACCACCAAAAATTTCAGAAAAGAGGGGCTTTGGAAGGCTTGAAAATTTTCAGCCACTTAAACCCTTGCAAGTAAGTGATTTTAATGGCTATCCTTGATAATTTTTGTACTTTTGGAACCCTTGTAGCTTAAGCTAGCTAATGAGGAGACTATTTTGTAATATGGTTGACAGTCTAGGGTTATACCATCAAAACATTTATGTTGTTTGCTGAATTTTTATGGAAGAAAATGAATCTTAGTTGTTAAATAAACAACTTTTGTGAAAGGATTTTTCATAAAAACACAAAAAGGGACCATTTTGTGAAGTTTATAAAATGAGTAGTAAATGTGTGAAATAATTGGAATTGTGAGTTGCTATAAGCTTAAAGTATATTCGGCCAGGCTTGGTTAATAAGGAAATTTGATAAAAATCAATTTACGAGCCTAGGGGCAAAATCGTAATTTTGTGAAAGTCTAAGGAAAAAATGTTAGTTTTACCAAAGTAGAAATTTTAAAATGTCTTGATTTATGTGATGATTAAATGAGTGAATTTTATCATTTTAGATCAAGAAAAACAAAGTCCGAACCTAGACCGGGGAAAAGCAAAGCTAGTAGATTAATTCGATTTAGTCGCTCACTTTTTGTATACCAAGGTAAGTTGTATGTAAATAATACAACTCTATTACTATTATGCATTAAACAATTGATATTGCATAAAATGTTTAGTTATTGATATGAATATACATGACTAAATTCGACGCGGTATACTCCCGGTTGAACCTTAGGAATAGATTGGATATCCAAGCCGTGACACTTGGTTAATATGTATGCCAGTGTAAGACCATGTCCGGGACATGGCATCGGCTCGAGACGAGAGCTAGTGTAAGACCATGTTTGGGACATGACATCAGCCTCAATACGTAAGCCAATGTAAGAACATGTCTGGGACATGGCATCGGCGATGACATGTGTGCTAGTGTAAGACCATGCCTGGGACATGGCATCGGCCACATTATGAGAGCCAGTGTAAGACCATGTCTGGGACATGGCATCAGCCTCAATACGTAAGCCAGTGTAAGACCATGTCTGGGACATGGCATCGGTGATGACATGTGTGCTAGTGTAAGACCATGTCTGGGACATGGCATCAGTGTTGATATGTGAGAACAGTGTAAGACCATGTCTGGGACATGGCATCGGCCTCGATATGTAAGCAGTGTAAGACCATGTCTGGGACATGGCATCGGCATTTTACCCTATTGTGTGAGGCTTATCGGATATCCTTTGGTATTCCAATGGGTTCAACGAGTAAATTAAAGCTTGTGTCAAAAGTGAGAAAAGTTTTGATTATGTCGTAAGTGGTACAGGTACCTATATGAGATTTATGAGAAATGAGTTCAAATTATGTTGTATGATTAGTAAGGGTGAAATGAGTAAGTTTTACCTTTACTTATTTGAGAATCATGTGCAAGTTTAAAATATGTTATGAGTTTGTTAATGCTTGGTAATTGTTGTTAATTATTTACCTATGACTTACTAAGCTTTGTGCTTACTCCTTCCCCTTTCCATTTTCTTATAGAGCTGCCAAGTTAGCTCAGGATTTCAAAGGACGTCGGAGGCTCGATCACACTATCAAACTGAACATTTGGTATAGTTAGTTTCATCACTTTGAGTATGGCATGTATAGGGGCTTAGTATTTGTCAAGTGTCATATTGTTTTGGCCAAATGTGTTGGCTTGATTTGAAGATGAATTCTTTTTGTATAAGGCTATAGTTGATGGCTAATATTTAGTGTTGATTTATAAACATGATGGTGTTTATCATGAATGTGCAAATTACATGGTTGAAAAATTGGTATGTTTATGCATGAATGAGTAGGTTGTTTGAGGTGGCTTATGTTGGTGCAAGTAGGGGTGGCAGAAAGGGCTTGATAAATAGCCTTGTTTTTGTCCACACGGGTAGACACACGGGCGTGTGTCTAGGCTGTGTGTGACACACGGTCTGCCCTATGGGCGTGTAGATCGGCTGTGTGTACCCCTGATCCCTAGGTTGGCAAAATAGAATGCCCAGTAGTAACCATACGGGCTGAGAGACAGCCGTGTGTCTCAACCGTGTGGGAGACATGGCCATAGGACATAGGCATGTGCCCAGGCTGTGTGATGTCTGCACCTGAATTTAGGAATTTAATTCGCCACACGCTCTAAGGACATGGGCGTGTGCCTTGGCTGTGTAACCTTATTAGGTTGATGACTTCAGAAATAGAATGTCAAGGTTTTTGCACACGGGCTAAGACACGGGCATTTCATGGCCGTGTGTGGGACACGGGCCATGGACATGGGCGTGTGTCAGGCCGTGTGGAAACCCCTGTAGGTTTGAATTGAGAAATAAATCCACACGGGTGTGGGATACGGGTGTGTCCCTATATGCTTAGGCCGTGTGAATCATATGATCTATTAATATTGCCATGTTATCAAGTCACACGGGCGTGTGCCCCTGTTTTAATGACATTTTCTAAGGTTTTCCAAAGAACTCGATCTGATCTCGAAACATTTCTAAGATGTGTTTTGGGCCTCGTAGGCCCATATTAAGGATGTTAAGAGGAAGTTTGAAAAGTTTTAAATTTGAACGGACTTTTATGATTCGGAATTGTGTATTTGCATGCGTTTAAGTTAGGTAACGCCTTGTTCCCTGTCCCGGCGTCGGATACGGGTAAAGGGTGTTACAAGACGTAGGAGTTGAGTTCCTTGATCTGGCTCACAGCTTCTTGATGAGTCTAGCGTACTTGAGCCAATGATTGTTCGCTAGAATGCACAGTTTCATCCAAGCCCGCTAGTATGATATTGTTTTGGTTGCAAGTATCCTGAAGGGCTTAGCTCATAAGCCTATACTCAACAATAAGACCTTACTAGCACCTAGAGTGGGGGAAGATAAGGATTTGAGGAGAGGGAAGAAAGGGAAGCTTCTTTTACCTGCTGAGGCAAGTTATTATTTTGCTGATGGATAGCGTCGAGAGAGAAGGGATATTGCCATGGTCTTATCAGGTCATGCCATGGGAAGAGTCTACTAGCTTCGCCAGAAGGAGTGGTTATGGGTAGGGATCCAAGAAGGGCTTCTGGCTGGCCTTGGCGTGTTGTCTCCAGCGTGAATGTGACCACAGGAGGATCCGAGACGTGGATTAGAGAGTCTTTAGAGTTGGTAGACTCTACTGGTGCAACTAGAACAAGAGAAAGGGTAGGAGCAGAAGTAGTGATGGCTCTTAAGGGAGTGGACTCTTTCCTAAGTCTACAATGAACTAGTTGTGGGCGATAACTACCTTCAATATCCTGGGTGCTTCCCTCCACCCTTGTCATTTTCTTAGACGTATCATCCATTGTTCTTGGTGGGGTGGTAGTAACTCCTTCATTTTTGCGCATTGAGTCTAACAAGGCTAAGGCATCCATATTGGTTGCTGGAGTTGGTGGAGAAGTACTAGATGTACGAGAAGAAGAAAACCTTGTAGCAACAACAGGAGAGTCAGCCCAGTTAGGAGAAAGAGTGGAAGACGTACCATAACTCATAATATTCCAATTGCATGGATGTAGTCCTAATGTCTTATAGAAATATAAGAGAGGTTCCTTCATCCTCTCCATTAAAATCCGTGCCAAATCATCATTGGCGTTGTAAGGTTAGACCACCTGAACAGAAGAGACATTGTGAGAATTCACCCAAAGAAGGAGGTCATTCGCTCGATAACCATTTGGACCCAGCCCTTGTAGGAAGTATTGGAAAACATTCCGGACAGTAACAATCTCCCCCAATTTCAGGATACGTCATTTCATAAACTGCTTAAATTGCTTCCTAGCAATTTCAGAATTGACGTGTTGGCTTTGTAAGCATATATCCTCCTAGTGTATGGACCATAAAATGGTAAATCCAAAATCGGTTTCAAGCTTGTATGTGACCCTCACGAACTTTTCTTTTTTTGAGATGGAGGTTTGCGGTCCAATTCTGGATGATGGGCTTGTAACCCTGACGTGTACTAAAGTAGGCCATCCCAGCTAAGGCACCCTGCCTTTTTATTTTCACTTGATAGTTCTTTTGGAAAATGCTGAGAAGAGGTGACTTGTTGTGCAAACAAAAATCGATGAAATAAGCCACCAATGACCACTAGGAAAGGGTAGAGAGTTGCCCTTGTAAAACCCCTAACCCGTATCCGTTGCCAAAACAGGGTTATGGAGCATTACCAAAGTTTACAGTTTAATTACAAATAATCTATGTCATTTACTTTTCATTTCTGAAAATCAATCATAATCAATCATAATGTCCTTTATGTGGGTCCTCGAGGCCTAAAATACCTATTAGAATCGAGTCGAGACAAATTTGGGATCACTGAAATTTTTTTTAGCGAAATCTTAAAATTTTTCTTAGGTGCAGGGGACACACGCCCATGTCCCAGGCCGTGTGGGCATTCGATGTGAGGCACACGGCCATGTCCCAGCCCGTGTCCTTGCCCGTGTAACTCTCTAACTTGGGTCACACGGCCAGCCACACGTCCGTGTGCTAGGCCGTGTGGACAATTTAGTTTTTGAAAATTAAGTGCAGGGATTACACGGCCAAGACACACACCCGTGTCTCTGCCTGTGTGCTCAATTCTGAGCATTCTGTTTCTCAATTTTTAAGATGCAGGGGATACACGGTCAAACCACACGCCCGTGCGCATGGCCGTGTGTCACACACGGTTGAGACACACGCCCGTGTGCCTGCCCGTGTGGACAAAATAAGGCCATTTTCCAAGCCTTATTTCTCACCCTTTTTACCTTGCACCTACATCAACACCCCAACATATTTCCAAACCAAATTGACACTTATAATCCAAGCCAAATACAAGTAGTATGTATGATATATTAACACATATATATATTCAAATGTTTAACTTACCACAATTGCATTTATGTTTGTTTGCAAGTTTAACCAATTATTAACTCAATTTCATTCATCCTTTGGTTTATATGTCTTTTACCATTTAACCATTTCAACATGATATGGTCTTTTATGATTACATCAAAATACACTTTACACCAGCCATTTCAATGGCTAGATACAACCAAAATATTTCATCATTTATTCTAATTTAGCTTATACATGCCATTATACTAAATAAGTTTGCTATTTGTACCAAAACGAGCTGAAGGATAGTGTGATGATACTCCGACCGATTCCCATCCCTTTCGAGCTTTCGAGCACTATAAAACAGAGGAAAATAAAACAGAGTATGTATTTTATACTTAGTAAGTTCGTATAACAAGAATTTAACTTACCAATCATGCTCATTTAACTAAACATGTATAACATGCATCCAAACAATTTTGATCAATTGCCTAAACACAAGCTGTCATCAAACAAGTTAGTCATATGATTCATATGTATATCAAGATAACAGAGATGAGCTCATCGTATAATAATTTTCGAGTATTTCAGGGATATTAAAAAAATCATATTAATCTCATGTTTTCTTTTAACAGAAGTTTTATTCGTTGAATCATTGAAAGATCGATGGATACCCAAATAGTATACTCGAGGTATACAAATTAATGATCCGTCAACTCATGTTCATGGGTACCCATAAGGGCACATAATCAGGAAGCACACTCTCGAGCCATATATCAGGATGCTCATATGAGCCATGTAACAAAAAACTTATCTGGGCTATATCAGGATACTCATAAGAGTCTATAACAGGAAGCTCATTGAGCTTAACAGGTAACTCTGAAGAGTTATTATCAGGGAGCTCCGAATAGCATAATAGGGAGTTCAAGCGAGCCATGTTAGGAAGCTTATAAGATCCTATATCAGGACGCTCACGAAGAGCTGCGTTTGTGTCTGCAAAAAATGCTGGATCACAACCGATTGAATTGCGTAACAGGACGCTCACTGTAACACCCTGAATTAGGGGTTATTTGTAATTTAAATATTTTCCCATGTGTGTGCTTGAAGAATTAAATTCTAGAAGTATTAAGCATGTTCTATGGCCTAGAGCTAACCCCGAGCTAGGTCGGACTTGGAACTAAAAATTTCTTTTTAAGTATCTTAAATGAGGAAGCTAGGAGATAGGGGGTAAATTTGAAATTTGGGAGAAACATGTCACTGAAATAAAGCGTTAGCAAAGTGGTAACCTAGCGCCCTTAAGAGTTGGAGGAGAGAATGGGCGCAGTCGCAGCTTAGTGGTGGAGCGGCGTTTTGCATTTTATTTTCTATATATGCGGTGATGGGCTTAAGTAGGAAGGCCTTATAATTAAATAAAGGAGGTTTGTGACACAAAAGTTAGGTTCGGTGAAGTGGCAAGGGCGTGGCTTAAGGGCCTTGGTATGAGGTCTCGAGTTCGAGACATGAAGGAAGCAAGGAGTTTTATTTTTGGGCTTTAGGCGTTGAAGGAGTAAGGGCTAGGAAGAGGGCTTATATTTAAATGGTGGGAGTAACGTGACATGAAAGTCAATTGGGAGAGTTGGAAAGGGGCGTTAAGAGAGGGTCAGCTTGTTGTGCTGGTTCGAGTCCAAGAAGCGACATTTGGATTTTTATTTTTTCCTTTTTCTTCTTTGGCGTGACAAGGTGAATTGGCTCAGTACATGGGTTTTTGTTTAACATTCGGTGGAAGAGTTTGACAAGCACATGGTCTCTTTTATTTTCATTATTTATTTGATAAGATAAAAGGGATAATATTAGCATTATTATTAGATTATTATGGGATTATTATTTGATTATTATTTGAGGTATTCAAATTATTTAGAATAATTTGAAATATGTGGCCTAGAGTGAATTAAGGAATTGGGAATTTTAAACTCTTCAAAGGAAGAGTGACTGGCAAGTATAGGGGCATTAGTGCTTAAATTTGTTAGCCAATTACTTGGAAATTTCGGCTAAAGAAATTACATTTTTTTTAAGTCTTTTCTTTTCACTCCCTTTTCAACCTCTATCAAAACCGACGGCACCATTAATCCTTTACCTTTCTTTCTTTGTTTCAAAAACTCTCTCTACTTCTCCTTGCCGAATCTCCATTCTTAATTTCCCTTTTCTTTTATTTCTTTATTGGCCGAATATTCACTCCTTATTGCTGAAACTCTTTTCCTCCCCATCAAACTCTCTTTGGCCGAATACTAAGGGTGGTATAAATCTTTTCGGGATTTCTTGTGGCAATCGATTGGTGAAGGTAAGTGTGTTAGCCGAATGGTTATTTCTTTTCTCACTGGTATCCTGGCAATTTGGATGGTTGGGAAGCCGATATATTTTGGTGGTTAATCAGTGTTGAAACTGATTTTCTCTAGGTACTCAAGGATATTTCAATCAATCCTTCATTTGTTAATAGTCGACTTTGGGAAGTGAAGCTGATTCGCACATAGTGTGTGGTGGTTGATAATCACAAGGCATTTGGGTCAAGGGATTTAGCATCGTAGATCGGCTTTTCGGGATCTAGGAATTACGATAGTAACAGGTGTGTAAGATCTCTCTACACACTTTATTAATTTACATGCTATTATTATTTGCCTTAGATCTTTTGTTTGTGGTTAGCTTGTGGCATAATCATGGATATCGGGTAAGTCCCCTAACTTGTAATTTTTGATATATGTTTGCATGCCATCACATGATGTTTAATACTATGACATGATTTATGAAATTTGATGTATAAGCATGTGATGGTGGGATTGATGAGAGGAGGGGGATGAATTATGGACTGTCGTCAGTGGTTTTGACCACAAGATGGGTTGGCCCCATCAGATTATTTGTGACCTATGGTCATCAGTGGTTTTGACCACAACGATTGAATATTTGCGACTAGGTCCCAGTGGTTTGGTACCACCAGTGGTTTTGACCACACTTGATATATTGTGACCTATGGTCATCAGTGGTTTTGACCACACGATGGGTTGGCCCCATCATTTAAATCGTGACTTTAAGTCATCAGTGGTTTTGACCACACGGGGTAGAAAAGGAGTATGGATGGCTAGTTGGGTTGCATGAGCATGTTTATTAATGAATTGTGTATGAGATGTATTTTCCGGGTGGGGGATTTACACATTGAGTCTCGGTGACTCACTCACCCTTCCCTTAACATTTTGCGGATGAGTAGATCGCGAGATGGAGCCTAAGGACTCAAGGTGGCCATGCGTTGGAAATCTTAATTAGATGAACTTGGATTTTGTTTTATTTTATTTAATGTTGGTTTTATTTTAACTAAGTTGTAATAAGGCCTCCTAGATATATTTTTTATTATTCTATGTTTTGGATTAATTTGTTTAAACTATTTCTTAACATTAAATTAAGTCCACATGTTTTCTAAAATGTTAATCGCAAAATGTTTTATCGTGCCATCGGGCACACCTGAAATTGTAACAATCTGACTTAATGAATATTTTTAAAATAAACCTAAGTATGGTGTTTATACACCTCAAATGTTTTAAATCGGACGCTATCTTTTATCAAAAAGTTAATTTGGCCTAAAGGGATTTTCAAAGAAAAAAAATACTTTCTCTGTAGCACACCAAATTCGGTCGTAGCGTTTGGGCCGGGTTTGGGGTGTTACACTCACAAAGAGCTGCGGTAGTGCGCAACACATGCAGGATCACTACCGATCAGGATGCTCACAGGAAATATATAACAAGACGCTCGAGAGGGCCTATAATAGGATTACTCGTCCGAGCTATATTCTGTCCGCAACATATGCAGGACCGCCTTCAATATGGAAATCATGTATCCATCGAATTTCATTACTCAAATGGAACTTAACATTTTCCAAAAATTATTGATCATGTGATTATTTCATAAATTTTTTACATTTATATAATTCATATAAACACATACTATACTCAATTCAAGCACAAAAATAAACACAATTTAGTTACACTAACTTACCTCGACACTTGTTCGTTTATGAAAATCTACTAATCCGTCACCTTTTCTTTTCCTCGATCTAACTCTTTATTTGATCTTTCCAGATCTATATAAATGAATTTAACATCAATTTAATCTATTTCATACTCAATTGAACTCAATTCACTTCCTAGGCAAAATTACCATTTTGTCCCTATACTTTTCATAAATGACAATTTTGTCCCTAGGCTCAGAAAATAAAATTCATGCAATTTAATCCTTATTCCAAGCCTAACCAATTTTTACATTTTTTTAATAACAACCCATGAATTTCACAAAAATTAGAATTTTTCCATGGGTTTTACCATTTTTCAATATAGTCCCTAAATCATAATTTCATCAAAATTCTGTTTGTAAAAGTTGTTTATCTATCAACAACCTTTCATTTTCTACCATAAATTTCAAAATTTCAGCATTTACATCCATGAAAAAGTTTCTATACTTTGATATCTTTACAAATTAATCCCCAAAATAAATTAAGTTACTACGATCTCGAAAATATAAAAATTACTAAAAACGAGACATGATTACTTACTAAATTAAGATTGCTTGATTTCCTTTCTCTTTCTTAGGGTTTCCATGTATTTTGGGGAAGAAGATGATAATAATAATATGATATTTCTATTTAAATTTATTATCATCCATTAATTTTTCAACATTCCAATTTAGTCCTTTTCTTTTTCTAATTTTCCATGGATGATTCATCAAAAATATCTACTAACTCCATTTAATGGTATAATTTCCATATAAGGACCTCAAGTTTTGAATTCCATAGCTAATTAATCCTTATAGATACTAGAATTCAACTTTTGCATTTTATGCAATTTGGTCCTTTCCATAATTAAACATGAAATCGATAAAAGTTTCTTATCAAAATTTTCATACGTCTTTCCTATCATAACGTAGACCATGCAATAATATTAAAATAAATTTTCTTTATGACTCATATTTGTGGTTCCGAAATACTATTCCGATTTCACTGAAAATGGGCTGTTACAGCCCTGGTGCAATACCATATTCATTGGATTAGTTGAGAGTCGTTTGGATTGATTAGACATTCTCTATGACAGGTCAAATAGCAAGAAAGATCTTTGTCGAATTCTCTTTACCTTCCCCCAGATTTTTGTGGGAAATTAGGAAGATTTGGGTAAGGTAAGCATCGTCACTTGTCAAAGTCTACAGTAGGGGGACAAAGAGTTTATATCTAGTAAGGGAGAAGGCCTTCCAGATCACTTTACTTTCTACTTTACGTTTTGGTTCTTCTTTTAACCTAAACTTTATCTTCTTCTTTGATAAGATAGAGTTAAGACCTCGTTTAATCAATGGATGATTCAACCTTCTGGTAAGTCTTATAGCCACGTATGCTATGATTGTTAATGAGTAAGGATGATGAAAGGTGTAAGAACAATAGGGTGTGAGTGAAAGTCCCTGCATGGGGGTTGTACGTAGTTAAAGTGTTAGTAAGCTGCTTGTAAATGGGGATTCTAATGGAAATTCCATGATATTGTAAATAGTTGTTGCTGGATAGGGAAGGACAACCGAAACAGAAACTTCAGGTCGAAGTAAAGGTGAGTCTCTAGACCCGACTCCTGTACAATATATTATGATAATTCCTTGGATGCTCATATAGATGCGTATATCTCCTTGAGAAGTTGTTGTATGTATGTGTAAACTCTAAATTATATAGGGTTTTTCTAGTCATTTTTACCATCTTTTTACTTAATAATAATACTAATCCTGAGTATTTGTTAATTAATTGAGTGGATTTTTTTATATTTCGATAATAGGCATGAATTTATAAATAATGCAAATATAAGCTTTATTATATTAATTCTGTGCAAATTTTAAATTATTTCATGTTAACTATTGATGCGTTATATTTTATTATGCAAGGAACCATGGAGATGATAAACTATGGAGCTTAATATAAAGTTGCATGAACATGAGCTATTTATTTCTTATGTTGGACGACAAAACCATGCTGAATGGGTCATCAAGGTGTTACTTTAACCTAATAAAAAAATAATAATACATGACGGACAAGACTGACAAGCTTAGTGTGTCATGAAACCGTCCAACAATGGGGAGTCTAGCCCAAATTCGGCACAAGCATATTGGGCAGCCAGGAATAAACTTTTGGGATATTTATTTGAAGGTACCTACATTTGGAAAATCATTGGAAATCACCACACAAATATTTCCCTTGAAATCGTCCAACCCATGCCTAAATTTAGCATGATTCTATGCTCTAATCAAGCAACCACTATCCACCTGCTTCCACTATATGTGGCTGACCAAGAAATGGAGAAAATGGAGGGATTCAAATCCATATTTTTAGTAAACTCTACCATCTACTTCAAGTATAAATACCCCACTCATTCCCCATAACAAACATCCCTCATCCCTCATTTCATCAGCATTCTGTTGCGTGTAAATAACTAATGCAAATGTGCAAGTGTACACGTCATTCAAGTAATAAAGTGATACATAAGTATCGTTTTCACAAGGATCGAAAATTGGTAAGAGATTGATTACGTTATTATAAACCTATTGATTAAGTTATTATAATCCTATTAACTATACTAAATAGTAGGAAATACTCTTAAATTGAATAAGATGTTGGTATAATTAATGAATGTAATTTAATGCTAAAAACAAAGAATTAATATGGAAAATAAAATGTAGTGGAAAATTATAGAGAGTTACTACTGTAACCTGTCTCTTTCGAAAGCTAGATTTTAAGCTAAACATCTAAGTTACTGTATGTCTACAAAACTCTGGATTAATAACCACAATGAACGTTCTTCTCTTCACAACTCGCAACATCTATGTCGAGAGTGCTACGAATATTCTGTCAAATATTCACTTGCGTCAAACGATTCTAGATCCAGTGTATTTAACCTTTTCAAAATTAAAAATACATCTATTAACACAGCATACAATCAACTATGTCTAGAGCTTGCATGCATGTATTTAAAATAAGCATAAATCGTATGAAACAGAGACATAGACAATCTCAAATCACGAGCATTAAAGTCGATAAAACAATCACCCAAATAACTCCAACCCAGAAAAGATTTAGTTCATGGGTGGAAAAGTTAACACCAAATTAAAATCATTCATCAACATCAAAACAAGTTTGAATCACAAAAATCAGGAAAACCAAAAGCAGAACTGTAGGATTTCTCTCTACACTCCACCTTCTTTTTTATCTTACAATTGTACGTGAACCCAGGTTAGATGTCTCTTCCCCTTCTTTATGTATGTATTCTACTCTCTGTAGCTGCTACCCTTTCTTTCTCTAGAATTCTCCAATTGAGTTTTTTCTATGTGCAGAGAGAGGACTGCTGTCATCAGTCTCTTTCTCACACAAATTCTCCTCCCATTTTTTTTCTTCTCTCTTGTTCTTTTATTAGGTAGATCCGTCCCACCTTAGCACACTTTTTTCATTCCTCTTTTTAGGTTGTATTTTATGGTACATGCACAGCTTGCCGAGAATGACGTGGATAAAGTGCTGAGTCATCTTCCCGGGATTGCCATGGAAATTCTGTTGGAAATCAATTTCACCATTTGCCACGCTAATAATTCACTTCCTTTATTTTTCCTCTTCATCTTCTTGGTCTTCCTACACCTGTGTTTACACAAAACCACCCATTTCCTCCCCAAGTGATAAAAGTAACAAATAATGACCATTATATCAGAATCCAAGCTTTGTTATGCAATGTTCTAAAAAATATCCTAAAAATGAAAATGTATTCACTTAATTACAACCAATTAATTCTATTTAGAGGCCTTAAATATAACTCTTTTCAAGAGTTATCACACCCCAAACCTGAATTTTTGCTTGTCCTCAAGCAAATGATGTTTGAATATGCATGAAAGCATGGAATTGCTAAAACAATTAGTTAAAAAATGCACTGCCAAACCGTAATAAGCATATAATGTACCTTTATTCTTAGCAATCTTCTACTGAAACAAAGAAAAAATTGCTTATAATTGTTGTCAACCTATTTACAAAAAATGTAGTGCAAAAAATGGTTCCTAAAGGTAAAATTTTCTAAATATTTCATCAATTAAAACTATAGCAGACCTCTCTACTAAACTCAGTTTTTTTAGGCACTTATTCAAATTTCAACACAAAATTCCTAGGTAATTCATATTGTCGCATGATTTTATACTTGACAACCTCAATGGAGTATACACTAGACTGCCACATATTATATCGTGTCACAATTTGAATAAATATCACTTATAAAACGAAAGTTTTTAGCTAAAAAGATGGACGGAGTAAACAACTACATTCTTAGCAATTTAGCCTCAAGATTCAGTGGAGTGTCCCTAGAGTATGTACATATATTTTTTTAGTAAAACACTCATATTTGAACTTATTTTTCTAGTCAACAATATAATGGAGCAAACAAAATATTACTAACCTACTCAACAAGTTCAAACATTGGAGTATTCATATTATTTTACCATGACAAAATTATACCCTATTACTATATTGAAATTAAGTCAAGAAGTCCTAAATTTATTCAAAGAATGCTACTATAACCTAATTGCATTTATATTTCAATTATTCTACTTTTAGAAAGTCATTTTCAACAACTGTCCTATGCTAAATATGCCTAAACAACTGTCACCCTATTTTCTAAGTATACCAAGAAGAGTAATTATCCTCATTGAACATCATTGATACCCATATACTCATATAAGCAAGCAGTTGAATGGAAGTTTAATGTTATGGCAAAAGGACTGTATGAACAATTAACAATGCAATATATATGCACAACACACCCCCAAACCTAAGGGATGCATTGTCCTCAATTCATGAACATGACAAAGTAAAATTAATAAAAGCTACATGAATGCAGGAAATAGATAAAAAAGAAAATAAATGACCATGAAAATATAAAAATCAAAGCTTGGAGGGGAAATAAGTTACTTTACTTGGGTTGTGTGGATTTCCTTGTAGCTTTCTTATAACGTTGTAGCCTGTCCTAGAGGAAGAAGATGGAAGTGTGCCAATTTGCCAAGGCATTTCCTCGCCAGCCAGTTTCTGTGCAATGTGCGTAGTAATAGCCCCTGTGTTAGGAAAGTGGTGTTCATTTGGTGACAAAGGAACCTTGACTCTTTGGCAGAGTGTAGTTGTAATGCCCCAAAATTTCTATGTTCGTTTTTGTGAATGTGTAACACAAATATCTGTTTGCTTCAGTGGTTATGTGTTTTGGTGTATGTGGGAGGTCCCAAGTTCAAGCCATGCCTTTGAAAAATTTTAAAATTTCTCTAAGTTAAGCCTCACTCTTATTCAGTAAGCTTTTATTTAATTGTTTGCAAAACCATATCAGAATGGGCCAGCTGGTCTAGTGGTTAAGTGGAGTGTTGGTGTGTTGGAGGGCTTGTGTTCGATTCTCTATGATGGCAAGGAGTAGTATTTTTGCTTAAATTTTGGCCAGAGTTGTGCTGAACTGGGATTCTGAGTGGTGGATATGTAGTGGGAGTTGAGAGAGAAAATTAGGGGATTAAAATATGTTAGGTAGTGAGATTTGAGTAAAATAGTTTCCCAAAAATTTGCTCTGCAGAAAAAAAATTGATTATCTTCTTCTCCACTTCTTCTTTTTCGTTTTTGTTTTGTTTTCCCTACTATCATTGTTTCGCATCTCATTCTTCGGCACTTTTTTGTGCGTTATCAGTAAGTGTGGTAAGTACCGTTTTTTATTTTGGGTTATGGATAGTGGTTAATGGGATTCGTTTTGTGTTTGGAAAAGGTTAAAAGGCTAAAGTTATTCGATCGGTGCCATGGTGGTGAAGAGACTTCTTTGTTTGATCTAAGGTAATGGTTTTTTGTTCGATAGATGAATACCCCGTTTTGGGTTTAGCTCAATTCAATTGTTTAAGTGATTAATGGAGTGAAATATTGATTAATTTTAGGTTGGGGATTGCTTAGAGTTGCTTTTACGTCGAAAACGATACAGGTGTGTACCCGATAATATAGAAAACGAGGTTTCGATGAAAGCCAAAAACCTTATTGTCGAAACCTCACGGGCATGTGGTCGCCCCTATGGTAGGCCGTGTGCCATAACACGGGTGTGTGATCGACGAGGCCAGGCCGTCCGCACAAGACACGACCGTGTGATGGCCAGGTAGGCCGTGTACGACACACGGGCAAGACAGATTTGGGTCGTGTGGGCCACACGGGCGTGTGGGCTCACACGGGTAGTCCACATGGGCGTGTGGGAAATCGGGCCAGGCTGTGTGATCTACACGAGCCAAGGCCAATCTGGGCTTGTGGGCCCACACGGGCAGGCCACATGGTCGTGTGAGCCCATTTTTACTGAAATGATTATTAAGGTTGCACGGGTCGCCCAAGTCAACTGTGAACCTTCCGTAGGGTCGGTAAGCACTACTTAGAACCTTAACTGTGTGATATTGATTGTGTGAATTATGTACCGAGTATGTTATATACAAGCATGTATACTGAACTGAATGTGTATCTGACAAACCTGTGATAGCATGACATTTCATTGTATGTTGCATTACATTGGGTTGGGTTGATATTATTCGGAGGAAGTTTATTGAAAGGCTCTTAAGCCTAATATACTGGCAGCTCAGCTGCAAATTACTATTTTGTGCCGCATTCAGTACTACCTGGAGTGTAGGGATGGGTGGGTTAATTTAATCCCCACATGGAGTGTAGGTTGGACGGATATGGTGTGTAGAGGCTGGTTGGGTAGGACTTTGTTACTCAATAATGCATATCTATTTCTCGACACCGTGATGGGCTAAGGCCCTTGTGCATACCGATCATCGACATCGAGTTGGGCTAAGGCCAATCCGCTCATCGATCTCGAAAGGGCTTTGGCCCAAGATTATTTTTTGATCTGCATTGTGTTTACTGTTGTTTGTTTTTTGTGGGATTACACACTGAGTTTACGTAAACTCACCCCTTTCTGTTTAATGTGCACGGGTAATCCCCAGACCTAGACGGATCGGTCAAGGCAGAGGACTCGATGAAGACCATAGTTTTTGGACTCTACGATTTTTGATTTATGTTTTATGGTTTTATTATTATTGGGATGTAATTTGTGGACTCTTTGGGACTTTTACGTAAATTTGGGTTTGATTTATTTTAATGGATTTATAACTGCTGGTCGTAGGAAAATTCAGTTCTTTACAAAAAGCTAAAGTATTTTCTAAACTCATGATTTCTCAAACGGTTTTAAAAGCTTTCGCAACGAGATATGTTTTTAACAATTGCTCTAATTTGTAAAATTGATTTTAGAACTAAATAGGAACAAGGAATAGTAATTATACAAAGAAGGTTTATTATGACAACATAGTTTTTAACACCCTATCATGTGGCATCGCCAGACACAATCGTAACATCTAGGCCGAGTTTGGGGTGTTACATTTAGTGGTATCAGAGCCAGGTTACAAAACTCGATTGTGGATTATGGGTTTTAAAATTTGGTTTTTGAAGAATTACTTCTCAAATTGAATTGAAATGTTTCTACTGAGTATGTGGTACACCGAGTCTCCGGCGCTGATTCTGTAAGTATCCTGAAACTGATTTTTGCTTAAATTAAAAATGTTATGATATTCTAAAACTACTGTAGGTAGTAAACTGTGAGAATACTCTAAATAGTATATACTTAAACTGAAACTATAGTAAACTACTAGAGACTGCGACAAACAAAAACAAACTCTGAACTTCTAGTACTGTTTTACATAAAATATTTATTAATAAACACTAGAATTGTAACTGATTCATAAAACTGTGAAATTCAATTAGATATGAGCACACGAGGTATCCGCGGACGGGGTATTAGAGGCCGAGGTAGAGGCCGTGGAGGGGCTCGAGCTGAGTCATCGTCATCGGGCAGCCTGCCAAATTTGGATACGAGTGAGACGCTAGTGTCACCTGCTACTGAGACTAGGTCTCAAGATCGCATAGCTGGGGACGACGCATTGTCCTAGGCTATGCTCAGGATATTGGAGAGGGTCGCTGGGCCTAATACTGGATCTGGGGGCCGTGGGTCAGTTACGAAATGACTTTGGTCCAATGGAGCTGAACTTTTTAGGGGTGTCATTGGAGTCGCCCCTAATGTGGCCGAGTACTAGATAAAGGCTACGGAGCGGATTATGGATGACTTAGATTGCACCCCTGAGCAGAAATTAAAGGGTGCAGTCTCTCTATTACGAGACGAGTCTTATCAGTGGTGGCTGACTGTTAAAGAGGGCACTCAGCCTGAACATCTGACCTGGGAGTTCTTTAAGGCTGCCTTCTAGGGGAAATATATGGGGGCGAGCTACGTGGATGCCCGTAGAAGGGAGTTCTTGAACCTTACTCAGGGAGATTGATTTGTGGCCGAGTATGAGGCTGAATTCCTGTGACTGAGCCGCTATGCACGAGGTATGGTGGTGAATGAGTATGAGCGATGTGTCCACTTCGAGGATGGCCTCAGGGATAATTTGAGAGTCCTGATAGCTCTGCAGAGGGAGCGTGATTTTTCTTCACTGGTTGAGAAGGCGAAGATAGTCGAGGAGGTTAAGTGCGTTAAGCACCAAAATCGTGACAGAGAAAGAGGTAGGAAGAAGAGGGATTCAGAGCCCTTGAGTTCTGTACAAAGGTCTAAGAAAAAGGCCAGAGATGATGGGCCGATTAGAGCTGGGCCCCCTGTTGCTGCTACTTGACAGCAGCCATGTGTTGATTATGTTAGACGCCATCAGAACGAGTGTTAGAGAAGGACTGGGGCATGTCTGAGGTGTGAATCATTGGATCACCGTATTAGGGAGTGTCCGCTGACGGCTGATCAGTTGCAAGCTCAGGGTACTGGTAATGTACAACCACAGAGGGTAGCATAGCAATCACCGAGAGCCCGTGGACAGGCTAGGGGTGGTAATGGTATGCGTCACGAACAAAGAGCACCGAGCAGATGTACTAGACAGACTGAGGCGAGGCAGCCGGCTCTAGTTTATGCTGCACGCCACCGAGAGGACAGAGATGCTCCAGATGTCATTACGGGTACGTTTTGAATTCATGATGTACCCTATATTGCATTGATAGATATAAAATCCACTCACTCTTATATAGCCTGTACTGTGTCTGAAAACTTAGGGATTTTAATTGAGGGTAATCTATAAGGGTTAACAAGTTGTTTAGAAACGTCCCTTTAGAGGTTCAAGGGGCAATCTTTCTGGCTGATCTGATGGAGCTTCCATTTGTAGAGTTCGACTTAATTCTGGGGATGGACTGGTTGGTCAAGCATCGTGTCAGTTTGGACTGTGCGACTAAGAGGGTCGTATTGAGTACTGAGGAGGATAATGAGGTAGTCTTGATTGGAGAACTCCAGAATTATTTGTCTAATGTGATCTCTGCGTTGGTGGCAGAGAAACTAGTTTGTAAGGGATGTGAGGCATTCTTGGCCTACGTAAGTGTTTCTAATTCTGGGGACTCTTCTGCTAAGGACATCAGAACGGTAAAGGATTTTCCAAACGTCTTTCCTGAGGAGCTACTGGGTTTACCTCTGAACCGCGAATTGGAGTTTGGGATTGAGCTACTTCTCGGTACAACTCCAATATCCATCGCTTCCTATCGAATGGCACCGAATGAGCTTATAGAGCTTAAGGCTCAGATTCAGGAGTTATTAGATCGTCGATTCATCTTCCCTAGTGTGTCTCCGTGGGGAGCACCGGTACTATTTGTGAAGAAGAAGGATGGATCCATGCAGATGTGTATCGACCATCGGAAACTTAACAAGTTGACCATTAAGAACAAGTACCCACTACCGAGGATCGATGACCTGTTTGACCAGTTTCAAGGAGCTTCGGTATTCTCCAAGATTGACCTCCAATCTGGGTATCATCAGTTGAGGGTCAAGGAGGCTGACATACATAAGACGGCGTTTAGGACTCGCTATGGTCACTACGAGTTCCTAGTGATGCCATTTGGATTGACTAATGCATCGGCAGCTTTCATGGATTTGATGAACCGAGTATTTTAGCCTTATTTGGATCGGTTTGTGGTAGTGTTCATCGATGACATACTGGTTTATTCAAGGACTGAGAATGAGCATGACGAGCACCTTAGAGTTGTTCTTCAGACTTTGAGGGAAAAATAGCTCTATGCTAAGTTTAGCAAGTGCGAGTTCTGGTTACGTGAGATGACATTTCTGGGTCATGTGGTTTCTGCTGAGGGGATTTGAGTTGATCCTCGAAAGATTGAGGATGTGTTGGAGTAGAAGCAGCCTAGGAACATGTCTAAGATCTGGATTTTTCTGGAACTGGTAGGTTATTATCGGCGGTTTGTGGAGGGCTTCTCACTAGTTACAGACCCTTAACCAAGTTGCTATGTAAGGGTGTATCGTTTGTCTAGACTGATGTGCAGCAAGAGAGCTTTGAGAAGCTCAAGACTATACTGACTGAGGCTCCTGTGTTGATACAGCCAGAACCTGGGAAAGAGTTCACAGTTTATAGTGATGTGTCACATTTTGGTTTGAGATGTGTGTTAATGCATGATTGTAAGGTGGTAGCATATGTGTCTCATCAGCTTAAGACTCATGAGGCAAATTATCCGACGCATGACTTAGAGTTGGCCGCCGTGGTGTTTGCATTGAAAATCTGGAGGCATTACTTGTATGGTGAGAAGTGTATCATCTACACTGATCACAAGAGCCTCAAGTACCTTCTTACTCAAAAGTAGCTAAATCTTAGGCAGCGTAGATGGATTGAGCTGCTTAAGGATTATGATTGCACCATTGAGTACCACCCTGGTAAGGCCAATGTGGTGGCTGATGCACTGAGCCGTAGAGCTATGACCAATTTAAGGGCGATGTTTGCTCGCCTAAGCTTATTTGATGATGGTAGCTTATTAGCGGAGCTTCAGGTTAAGCCGACATGGATTGAGCATATTAAGGGTAAGTTGTTGGAGGATGAGTCTTTAGGTTTTCGGTTCCGACAGCTGGAGAGTGGTAGCACTACAGATTTTGGATTGAATAGTGATGGGGTACTCTGCTTCCGTGGGAGAATCTGTGTGTCAAATAATACTGATTTGAGGCAGTCTATACTGAGAGAGGCGCATAGTAGCACTTATGCTATGCATCCTGGTAGAAATAAGATGTACCGAGACCTTCGTGAGTTATATTGGTGGCCAGGGTTAAAACGTGAGGTTACTGATTTTGTGGCGAGATGTCTGACGTGCCAACAGGTTAAGGCTGAGCATCAGTTACCTGCGGGTTTGCTGCAGCTGGTTAAGATTCCTCTATGGAAGTGGGAGCGTGTAACTATGGATTTCGTTAGTGGGTTGCCTCTAACACCCACTAAGAAGGATTCAGTATGGATCATCGTGGATCGATTGACCAAGTCCACTTACTTTATACCGGTTCGTACTGATTATTCTCTATAGAAGCTGGCGTAGCTTTATATTTCTGAGATAGTGAGACTGCATGGGGTACCAGTTTCGATCATCTCTGGTAGGGATCCTCGTTTCACGTATCGATTTTGGAGAAAGTTGGATGAGGCTTTGGGTTCAAGGTTGGACTTCAGTACTGCGTTCCATCCTCAGACCGATGGTCAATCTGAGAGGGTGATCCAGATACTGGAGGATATGTGTGATTGATTTTCAAGGCAGTTGGAAGGACTATCTGCTGCTAGCCGAGTTTACCTATAATAACAGCTTCCAGTCGAGTATTCAGATGGCACCTTACGAGGCTCTGTATGGTCGTAAGTGCCGTACTCCTTTGTGTTAGACTGTGCTGGATGAACGTCGAGTATTGGGTCCTGAGTTGGTTACTGAGACTGAGGATAAGGTTCGACTGATTAGGGATCGTCTGAAGGCAGCTTCTGACAGGCAGAAGTTCTATGCTATTCTGAAAAGACATGAGATTGAGTATTCTGTGGGGGACTTTGTGTTTCTGAAGGTCTCGCCATGGAAGAAGGTTCTGAGGTTCGGTCGCAAGGGCAAATTGAGCCTTAGGTTTATTGGACCTTACCGTATTCTAAAGCGAGTGGGACCGGTCGCTTATCAGTTGGAGTTACCTCCAGAGCTAGACCGTATTCACGATGTGTTCGACGTCTCAATGTTGAGGCACTACCGCTCTGATCCCACGCACATTGGCCCTGTGGAGGAGATTGAGGTTAGGCTAGACTTGATCTTCAAGGAAGAGCCGATTCAGATTCTAGACCACGATGTAAAGGTTCTTCGGAGGAAGTCTACTCAATTAGTGAAGGTGTGGTGGCGGAATCATAGCATTGAAGAGGCCACGTGGGAGCCTGAGGATGCGATGCGTCAGCAGTACCCTCATCTGTTCTGATCAGGTACATTTCAAGGACGCAATTTTCTTTTAGGAGGTAGAATTGTAATGCCCTAAAATTTTTATGTTCGTTTTTGTGAATGTGTAACACAAATATCTGTTTGCTTTAGTGGTTATGTTTTTTGGTGTATGTGGGAGGTCCCAAGTTCAAGCCATGCCTTTGGAAAATTTTGAAAATTTTCTAAGTTAAGCCTCACTCTTGTTCAGTAAGATTTTATTTAATTGTTTGCAAAACCATATTAGAGTGGGCCAGCTGGTCTAGTTGATAAGTGGAGTGTTGGTGTGTTGGAGGGATTGTGTTCGATTCTCTACGATGGCAAGGAGTAGTATTTTTGCTTAAAGTTCGACCGAAGTTGTGCCGAACTGGGATTCTGAGTGGTCGATGTGTAGTGGGAGTTGAGAGAGGAAATTAAGGGATTGTGATAGGGTAGGTAGTGGGATTTGAGTAAAACAGTTTCCCAAAAATTCGCTCTGCAGAAAAAAAACTGATCATCTTCTTCTCCACTTCTTCTTTTTCTTTTTTGTTTTGTTTTCCCTACTATCGTTGTTTTGTGTCTCGTTCTTCGGCACTTTTTTGTGCGTTATTTGTAAGTGTGGTAAGTACTATTTTTTGTTTTGGGTTATGGATAGTGGTTAATAGGATTCGTTTTGTGTTTGGAAAAGGTTAAAGGGCTGAAGTTATTCGATCGGTGCTGTGATGGTGAAGAGACTTCGTTGTTCGATCTAAGGTAATGGTTTTTCGTTCGATAGATGAATACCCTATTTCGGGTTTAGTTCACTTCGATTGTTTAAGTGATTAATGGAGTGAAATATTGATCAATTTTAGGTTGGGGATTTCTTGGAGTTGCTTTTACGTCGAAAATGATACAGGTGTGTACCCGATAACGCAGAAAATGAGGTTTCAGCAAAAGCTAAAAACCTCACTGTCGACGCCACATGGGCGTGTGGTCGCCCATGTGGTAGGCCGTGTGCCATAACACGGGCGTGTGATCGACAAGGCCAGGCCGTCCGCACAAAACACGACCATGTGATGGCCAGGTAGGCCGTGTGCGACACACGGGCTAGACTGATTAGGGCCGTGTGGGCCACACGGGCTTGTGGGCCACACAGACGTGGGCCCACATGAGTAGTCCACATGGGTGTGTGGGAAATTGGGCCAGGCCGTGTGATCCACACGGGCCAAGGCCAATCTGTACGTGTTGGCCCACACAGGCAGGCCACATGGGCGTGTGAGCCCATTTTTACTGAAATGACTGTTAAGGTTGCACGGGTCGCCCAAGTCTACTGTGAACCTTCCGTAGGGTCGGTAAGCACTACTTAGACCATTAACTATTTGATATTGATTGTGTGAATTATGTATCGAGTATGTTATATACAAGCATGTATACTGAACTGGATGTGTATCTGACAAACCTTTGATAGCATGACATTTCATTGTATGTTGCATTGCATTGGGTTGGGTTGATAGTATTTGGAGGAAGTGTACTGAAAGGCTCTTAAGCCTAATATACTGGCAGCTCACCTGCAAATTACTGTTTTGTGCCGTATTCGGTACTACCTAAAATGTAGGGATGGGTGGGTTGATTTAATCCCCATATGGAGTGTAGGTTTGGACAAAGATGGTGTGTAGAGGCTGGTTGGGTAGGACTTTGTTACTGAATACTGCATATCTGTTTCTGACAGTGTGATGGGCTAAGGCCCTTGTGCATACTGATACTGATACTGAGTTGGGCTAAGGCCAATCCGCTACTGATACTGAAAGGGGCATAGGCCCAAGACTGTTTTTGATTGTGCACTGTGTTTACTGTTGTTTGTTTTCTGTGGGATTACACACTGAGTTTACGTAAACTCACCCCTTTCTGTTTAATGTGCACAAGTAATCCCCAGACCTAGACGGATCGGTGTGGCAGAGGACTCGACGGTGACCACAATTTTTAGACTCTACGATTTTTGATTTATGTTTTATGGTTTTATTATTATTAGGATGTAATTTGTGGACTCTTTGGGACTTTTGCATAAATTTGGGTTTGATTTATTTTTATGGATTTATAACTGCTAGTCGTAGGAAAATTTGGTTCTTTACAAAAAACTAAAGTATTTTCTAAACTCGCGATTTCTTAAACGGTTTTAAAAGCTTACGCAACGAGATATGTTTTTAACAATTGATCTAATTGGTAAAACTGATTTTAGAACTAAATAGGAACAAGGAATAGTACTTATACAAAGAAGGTTTATTATGACAACATAGTTTTTAACACCCTATCATGTGGCATGCCAGACACAGCCGTAACGTCTAGGCCGGGTTTGGGGTGTTACAGTAGTGATCAGTGAGGGGAAATTTAATGTACTAGCATTCTTTTGGGCACAGCGATGAATCTTTACGAAAGATGATTTTCCAACATTAATCTTTCGGCCCACCATTAGGGAGTGGAGAAGCAATAATCGATCCTTAGAGATTGTAGCATTATGAATAGAAGGAATGAGACGAGTTTTTAAGAAATGGTACCAAATCTTGTAACACCCCAAACCCGGCCAAGAAGTTAGGCCCGAATCTGACGTGTCACATTGAAGTGTTTTTCGAAAACCATGTTTTTGTTGGAAACCCTTCTTAATATTCAAAAACTTCTGGCCATTTAAAACTTGTGTAAAGCCTCAACTTGTGTTTGTTTAATTTTAAAATGGGGTTTATTGAAAAAGGTTGTTCACTTTTAAAACGTTATTGATTTCCTTCAAAATCCCTTTCAATCATGCTAAGCTTTTAAAAATGTTATGAAACGTGATAACCGAAAAACAAGCTTGTTGTAATGTAGTATTTTGAAAAAAAAGAATCATTTTGGAAAACCGTGATTTACTTCTAACAGAGATATAAATTAAAATAAAACCAAACCTAAAATTTAAAATCTGAAAACTTGAAGAGGCCTTATTACAACCCAAACCAAAATAAAGTACTTATGAATAACTTAATAGAAAAACAGAAGCAGTTGTGTGGCCATCTCTGAGTCCCTCACGGCTCCTATCCGTCTAAGGCTGGGGATTGCCTGCACAGTTAAAAAAAATGGGGTGAGTTTACGAAAACTCAGTGTGTAATCCCCTAATATAAAAATAGCCAGTCAGATAAATAGAATTCAGAAGTAGTCTGGGCCTGATCCCTATTCAGTCACAGTACAGTTTCAGTGGGCCTAAGTCCATTGCAATATCGTTTGGGTCTCGGCCCATAACAGAATCGTTTGGGCCTAGCCCATATCAGTATCGGATCTCATAAACAGAAATGCAATAGTGTAAGAATGCACCCCACCCAATCCAGCCAGCACACCACCCGTACCAACCAACACACCATGTGGGGATAAAATCGACCCACCCAGCCAGCACACCAATGTTAGCCTCGGTTGTGGCACTATTCGATATCGCAGCAGAGCTGCCAGAATATAAGGGGCTTAAAGCCGTCAGTAGGTCCACAGTTGTCTCGGGCGACCCGTACGACCCTAACATATCAATCACTTCCTCCAATTACAAAATCCCAATCCCATGCAGTATGTCATGTATGCAAAGCACATATATATAAATCACATGGCATACTCTAGAAAGACAGACAAATCATAGCTCAGGTCAGTCAAAACATAACATAAAACAATCATTTACCTACGAGGGCAAAACAGTCATTTTACCCTATAAGGGTATTTCGGTAATCCTACCCTTCAAGAGTATTTCAGTAATTTTGCAAACTGGGGGTATTTCGGTAAATTTGTAAACTGGAGGTATTTCGATAATTTCGCAAACCGGGGGTATTTCGGTAATTTTGCAAACTAGGGGTATTTCAATAATTTCACAAATCGGGGTCTCAGCAACCCAACAGAAGGTCCACCGTCGCCTCGAGTGACTTAAGTAACCTAAACAGTCACAACGGTGCAATGGGCCTAAGGCCCATTACTTGGCCCAAGTGGGCCCACACATTCGTGTGGCCCAATTAGCCCAGAAATAGCCTTGGCTACACAAACAACACAGTTCAAACCAATAGAATCCATATAACATGCATTTTATCCGTGTGGGGCCCACGAGCCTATTGGGCCCACACGGCCCATTTCGGCCTATCGAGGCCCATAACAGCCTCTACAGTCCTACGCCTAAGATTTGTAGGCTCGAATCACCACACATGCGATCGTACACTTGTGTGGCATCAAACACCGTATTTCATCTTTTTGACTTTTCGGCTTTTCGGCTTTTGCTGATCTACAGTCCAATCAGTGTGGAATACACACTTTCAGCTTTTTAGCCGATCATCAACAGAGCACAAAGTTACACACCTACTGGTGAACACTCGCGCACTGCCTTCGAGCGCCAACCTATAATCATTCACAACACATGATTACATGTGTAACATCCCGAAATTGGGCCTAGTAGGATTGGGCCCAATGGGCCTTGATTTAAAATTTTTAAAGAACAAGAGATCGGCTTAAATGCAAGTTGGACCTATTGGATAAGTGATTTTGGAAGGTTAGAAGGCTTCTATGAAGTCCCGGGATCGAACTTTGGCTTTAGGGAAATTTTGGTTTTAGGTGAAAAAAACCCTGGAAGTTGGCAGGTAGGCCTTAAGAATAAAATGTGGGGAAAAATGACACAAAAAGAGTGTGTGGTGTAGTGGCAAAGTGACGCCACATAAGAGACAAGGGGGTGACGCCACAAGGAAGGAAGGAGGTCCAAGGTTCAAGTCTTGGCTTTTGCATTTTGGTTTTCTTTTTACTTGGACCTCAGAATTTGGCTATAGATTTATATTTAGTTGCGCATGGTTTAAGACACAAGAGGAGCTTGTGGCCAAGTGGCTAGCAGCGTGGATTATGTTGCAAGGGAGCCTCAGGTTCGAATCTCATGAGAAGCAAGGAGTATTTATTTTGCGATGCGGATGGGAAGAGTTTCATTGAATTTAAACTCTCATCGACGAAGGATCCCACATCGGAAAGATACAAAGAAGGAAGGTGGAGAGCTAGCTATATAAAGAGCATTCCAGAGGAGAGTTAACATACCTTGGTGGGCGTTTGGCCACGGGAGTGGTCGCAAATGCTGGCTTAACACCGAGACTCCTATCGGTGTGTAACTCTCTCTACTCTAGTCAGAGCGGCAAATGCCGGTGCCGATCACGGCAATAGTAGCCACACGAGCGCGCGCGAGCGCACGTGTGGGGCTTCGACGCGATAGTTGAGGCAATCGAGAGTATTCTTGTGGGTTGGGTCGCTTGGGCGCGATGGGCCGAAGGGGGCCCAATGGGCCGTAGAGCCCAATATAGTAAAATGTATGATGGTGTAGTATATAGTGAACTAGACTAGGTGAATCTCATAAACGTGGCTAGATTTGTGTTAGGTGGGCCACACGAGCGTGTGGGCCCGAATGGGCCGAAATTGGGCTTTAGGCCCAATAATCCATTTCACCGTAAATGGTAGTTGGGTCGCCGGGCGACATCTGGCCTTTGGAAAGGCCATTCTGTGTACGAAATTACCAAATACCCTTAGTGGGTAAATTACCAAAATATCCTCGAAGGGTAAATTACCGATATGCCCTTGGTGGGTAAATTACTTAAAATGCCCTTGGTGGGTAAATTACCGATATGCCCTTGGTGGGTAAATTACGAAAATGCCCTTGGTGGGTAAATTACCGATATACCCTTGGTGGGTAAATTACGAAAATGCCCTTGGTGGGTAAATTACCGATATACCCTTGGTGGGTAAATTACTAAAATGCCCTTGGTAGGTAAAATTACTGTTATACCCTTAGAGGTTGATTAGGGTGATTATGTTGTTTTATGTCTATCCGATTATGATGGTAATTCATGTTATACTTATATTTGATATATGTCTAGCATACATGACATAACGCATACACGAATTATTATGTCATATTGCATGGGTTATATGAGTGGAGAGGGCAATGATATTCGTGTCGACGGGCACCAGTGGTTTGGTACCACATTGTGACTACTTGGTCACCGAGGTTTGGCACCTCCGAGGTTTGGCACCTCATAGCGACTCGTCCCTCGTGGTTAACACCACCGTGGGTTGGCCCCACTTTTGAGATATGGGATCGCCGCCAAAGTGATTTGGTATCACACGCGGGTTGGCCCCACAGATGGATTATTAGTGACTTTGAGTCACCAAAGATTTGGTATCACATTCGTGTCTTCTGACACCGCAGGTTTGGCACCTCATAGCGCCTCGTCCCGGTGGTTTGGTACCACGATGGGTTGGCCCCACGATAATACAACGGGATTGACGCCGGTGATTTGGTATCACACGATGGGTTGGCCCCATCACTATTATTCGTGACTTCGAGTCACCAAAGGGTTTGGCACCACAATATTGATAAATATCGTGTCCTTGGACACCGTGGTTTGGCACCACCGGTGGTTTGGTACCACACGGTAGAAAAAGGAGTTGCGGATGGCTAGGTTTGGGTGCATGATATGCATATTTTCATATGAAATTGTGTAAGGGCCTCATTGGATGGGGATTTACACACCGAGTCTCGATGACTCACCCCTTAGTTAAATTTTGCAGGTAATCATTAGATCGCGGATTTGGGAGCCGAGGTGGACTCGTGGAGGCTATACATATGTTTACTCAGTAAATTCATTTCTTTTATTTGGACTTATTTTTATTTGAGTTTTTGTTATGTAATAAGGCCTTGGGTATTTTATTTGGTTTCAGCTTTCAATTTGTTTATTGCTTATTATTAAATGATCAATATGGGATTTTCCTAAAATGATAATAAACCATTTCTTATTCAAAATTACTTAAACTCAATTTCTCACCACAACTATAAAGAATATGAGCTTTTTAACGAATGCACAGTTTTTAGACATTCCTTTCATGTGACATGCCAGATTCGGTCGTAACGTTTAGGCCGGGTTTGGGGTGTTACAATTATGGTATCAGAGCCTAGGTTCAAAAACTCGGCTGTGGGTTTGGGTTCAAAAAATGTTTTCAAAAGATGGTTTGGAAAATGGTTTAGAAAAATATATATCTGTTCTTTTTGTTGAAATATGGCACCCGAGTCTCCGGCACCAATCCGCACTGTAAGTTTCCTGATACTTTGCTTTGTTATATGCTGTATTTTGAATATCTATTCTGTGTGTTTGGGTTGGATGTGATGTTCGGATATAGAGTTGATTACGTATGAAATATTTGTCTGCTTTAATGGTTAGGTGTTTTTAAGTATGTGTAGGATTTCTAAATTCTAGTTAAAAGTATATTAGGGTTATTGGAATCAGAGTGCGCAGCGTGAGCACAGTGTTGTAGGTTAGGTTGTACGAATGTTCCTATAGTTGGAAATTTCGAGGATGAAATTTCTTTAAGGAGGGTAGATTTGTAACATCCCGAAATTGGGCCTAGTAGGATTGGGCCCAATGGGCCTTGATTTAAAATTTTTAAAGAACAAGAGATCGGCTTAAATGCAAGTTGGACCTATTGGATAAGTGATTTTGGAAGGTTAGAAGGCTTCTATGAAGTCCCGGGATCGAACTTTGGCTTTAGGGAAATTTTGGTTTTAGGTGAAAAAAACCCTGGAAGTTGGCAGGTAGGCCTTAAGAATAAAATGTGGGGAAAAATGACACAAAAGGAGTGTGTGGTGTAGTGGCAAAGCGACGCCACATAAGAGACAAGGGGGTGACGCCACAAGGAAGGAAGGAGGTCCAAGGTTCAAGTCTTGGCTTTTGCATTTTGGTTTTCTTTTACTTGGACCTCGTAATTTGGCTATAGATTTATATTTAGTTGCGCATGGTTTAAGACACAAGAGGAGCTTGTGGCCAAGTGGCTAGCAACGTGGATTATGTTGCAAGGGAGCCCGGGTTCGAATCTCATGAGAAGCAAGGGAGTATTTATTTTATGGATCTGGATGGGAAGAGTTTCATTGAATTTAAACTCTATCGACGAAGGGATCCTACATCGGAAAGATACAAAGAAGGAAGGTGGAGAGCTAGCTATATAAAGAGCATTCCAGAGGAGAGTTAACATACCTTGGTGGGCGTTTGGCCACGGAGTGGTCGCAGCGGCGGCTTAACACCGCACTCTATCGTGTGTGTAACTCTCTACTCTAGTCAGAGCGGCAAATGCCGGTGCCGATCACGGCAATAGTAGCCACACGAGCGCGCGAGCGCACGTGTGGGGCTTCGACGCGATAGTTGAGGCCATCGTAGTATTCTTGTGGGTTGGGTCGCTTGGGCGCGATGGGCCGAAGGGGGCCCAATGGGCCCGTGAGGCCCAATATAGTAAAATGTATGATGGTGTAGTATATAGTGAACTAGACTAGGTGAATCTCATAAATGTGGCTAGATTTGTGTTAGGTGGGCCACACGAGCGCAGTGGGCCCGAATGGGCCGGCGAAATTGGGCTTTAGGCCCAATAGTCCATTTCGACCAGAAATGGTAGTTGGGTCGCCGGGCGACATGGGCCTTTGGAAAGGCCATTCCAGTGTGAAATTATCGAAATACCCTTAGTGGGTAAATTACCAAAATATCCTGAAGGGTAAATTACCGACCGATATGCCCTTGGTGGGTAAATTACGAAAATGCCCTTGGTGGGTAAATTACCGATATGCCCTTGGTGGGTAAATTACTTAAAATGCCCTTGGTGGGTAAATTACCGATATACCCTTGGTGGGTAAATTACTAAAATGCCCTTGGTGGGTAAATTACCGATATACCCTTGGTGGGTAAATTACTTAAAATGCCCTTGGTAGGTAAAATTACTGTTATACCCTTAGAGGTTGATTAGGGTGATTATGTTGTTTTATGTCTATCTCGATTATGATGGTAATTCATGTTATACTTATATTTGATATATGTCTAGCATACATGACATAACGCATACACGAATTATTATGTCATATTGCATGGGTTATATGAGTGGAGGGGCAAAGATATATTCGTGTCGACGGGCACCAAAGTGGTTTGGTACCACATTGTGACTACTGTCACCGTGAGGTTTGGCACCTCCGCAGGTTTGGCACCTCATAGCGACTCGTCCCTCGTGGTTAACACCACCGTGGGTTGGCCCCACTTTTGAGATATGGGATCGCCGCCAATGATTTGGTATCACACGTGGGTTGGCCCCACAGATGGATTATTAGTGACTTTGAGTCACCAAAGATTTGGTATCACATTCGTGTCTTCTGACACCGAGAGGTTTGGCACCTCATAGCGTCTCGTCCCGGTGGTTTGGTACCACAGATGGGTTGGCCCCACGAGATAATACAACGGGATTGACGCCAGGTGATTTGGTATCACACGATGGGTTGGCCCCATCACTATTATTCGTGACTTCGAGTCACCAAAGTGGTTTGGCACCACAATATTGATAAATATCGTGTCCTTGGACACCGCTGGTTTGGCACCACCGGTGGTTTGGTACCACACGGGGTAGAAAAAGGAGTTGCGGATGGCTAGGTTTGGGTGCATGATATGCATATTTTCATATGAAATTGTGTAAGGGCCTCATTGGATGGGGATTTACACACCGAGTCTCGATGACTCACCCCTTAGTTAAATTTTGCGGTAATCATTAGATCGCGGATTTGGGAGCCGAGGTGGACTCGTGGAGGCTATACATATGTTTACTCGTAAATTCATTTCTTTTATTTGGACTTATTTTTATTTGAGTTTTTGTTATGTAATAAGGCCTTGGGTATTTTATTTGGTTTCAAATTTTCAATTTGTTTATTGCTTATTATTAAATGATCAATATGGGATTTTCCTAAAATGATAATAAACCATTTCTTATTCAAAATTACTTAAACTCAATTTCTCACCACAACTATAAAGAATATGAGCTTTTTAACGAATGCACAGTTTTTAGACATTCCTTTCATGTGACATGCCAGATTCGGTCGTAACGTTTAGGCCGGGTTTGGGGTGTTACAACATGCTTATCAACAAAACATAACTAGCCTTAATCAACCAAACCTCATCACTCAAACCACAGTCACCTACCTTGCTTGAACCAATGGATACTTGCAACTAAACTGCTGATTAAAAGCGATTACCCACTTCTTGATTAGTATCTACACACGAAACGCACCACCCATTAACAAAACTCGCATACCCAAAGGCTTGAAACAAAACCCATTGTCCAACCAAGTCTCAAAACTAGAGATAGGGAGAAATGGCATTCGGTTTTATGCAGAACCAAAGAGTTAGGTCTCTTAAAACAAAAAAAAAATTAAAGAAACAGAGCAAGAGTCGATCATACTTACAATTACCAGAGAACCGTTGTCAAGCCAAAACGAGATGAATAGGTAAGGAGGAAGAGAATCGGTCAAAAACCTATGGCCAGAACTGAAGTAAATAATAGAGATGAAAATAAGAGCAACAATCGGTCAACACAAAACCCAAGCTACAAGATGTGATATTCGGCCAACAGATTCAAGGTACTTAGGTGTAAGAAAGAAAAGAGTATCTGGCTTAGGAGAAGAAAAGGAGAATAATTGATTCAGCAAAGAAAAGAAAGGGAAAAGAAAGGTATAATTGGTTTAGAACTATGAGAGGAGAAAGATAGAGATTCGGCCAACCCAGTGGAAAGAAAAGAAAGAAATGAGAAGCCGAAAGAAAGGAAAGATTCGGCAAAATTAAGAAAGGAGAAATCGACCACTCATAAAATATCCAAAATGCAATATTCAGCCACCAGAAAAGAAAGCGAGAGAAAAACGGTGCTAAAGGCTACCCCAAAAACACAATTCGGCACCTCAAAAGAACTTGAAGAGCACAAAACAAAATGTTGAAAACTAAACAAAGCAAAACATAAGCACCTAAAACCTTCTAGCCAAATTTGCACATACTAGCACACCCATTCGGCTACAACTTCTCCCCCTTTTCAAATTCCTTAAACTTCTCCATAAATCCCTCCTTGATTTGCTGCATAATCTTCTCCCATCAACTCAAGACCAATTCAAACTTTCTCCCTAGTAGTCTTTCACTCGAATTCCACCACCTTGTAGCAAATGAGTAAAATAAATACTCCTTTGTGCACAGGGTGACTCGAACCCAAGTTCTCTTGCCATCATAATGACGCCACAACCACTAGACTACAAGGCCATCTTGTATCACATTTTAATCTTAATTGTTCTTAAGGCCTACATACCAACATTTAGGGTTTAATTCACCTAAAACCAAATTTTTTGATAAAACCCAGGTTTGAATTCAGGACTTCTCCAAAACCCCAAACACTCCAATATTGCTAACCCAGTAGTACTAACATGCATTCGTGCCGTTTTCTTACTTTCAAGAATTTTAGGTGCTCCCAAGCCGAAGGCCCAATTCTTCTAGGCCCAAAATTTAGGGCGTTACAAATCTTGCTTTGAGGCTTTAATGAGATTCTGTCGATGGTGTAACAGTTATTTCTTGAGATTGACCATTGTGTTTCTTCCACACAAACATCAATGAGTACCTGGGCTAAAAGCTCTAGGGGCATTGTCTTCACAAAGTCAGCATGCTCGTCAAGACCTTCAGACAATCTATATTGAGCATTGATGGAGTCCTCATCAAAGAGAACTGGTACGCCATGCACGTATATAAATGCATTGTCAGGAGAGTTAATATGGGCATAAAACTCTTTAACTACCTTTGGGAGGACATCATCAGGATGGAGGCAGAAGATTCTCCACCCATGCTTTTCGACAACTGATGAAACAACCTCTGTATACCACATGAAGGGAGCATCCTAAAAAAGGAATCATTTTTTCCATACAGAATGGTCATTTGGAAATATTTTTATGGTATTTCTCCTCAAAAAGTTTACTGAAGAAGGTGCGTAGAGAGGAAGAGGTTGAAGCAAAAGCCTTTTGAGAAGCCATTGAAGAGAATATAGACAGTTGAAAAATGAAAAAGGTGAGATTTGATTTCAGTTATGAGTGAAACAGAGAGTAAAAGCAGAAAACAAAGCAGGATGAAAATGTGAGGGAAAACTGAATCAGCTAGGTTAAAATGTGGGGAAGAAAAATTGTGACGTGTACGATAAGACTGCTTCAGTCATGTGCTAACAAGGCCAAACAATTAACATTTAGGGGAAAAAAAGAAATGAAATTAGCGCAAATTGGGAGTATTAAACTAATTTGGGCTAATGGCTCGAAGCTGTACTTATTCTGGCCCAAAAAAAGCTGTAAGAAAAGGAAAAAAATAATGAGTTAGTGAATAACCAAATAAGAAAAATAAAAATAAAATCAAATGAAGACAAATTTAAATGCAGGAGAGAAATTTTAATTATTCCGAAAAGAAATGAAATTTTTGTCACGCATTATAGGAGCTCCAAAATAATGTTTCAGGCCTTGACCATTGACTTTGAAAGTGGATCCTGTTTTTCCATCTTTAACGTAGAAAGCTCTATGAGGATAAATATGCTTGACTTCAAATGGTCCAAACCATCTCAACTTTAATTTGTTAGGAAATAGTTTAAGTTTGGAATTGAAAAGCAAGACTTGCTGTCCAGGTACAAATTGTCGTGGCAAAAATTTTCTTGTCATAACAGCGCTTTGTCTTTTCTTTGTACAATCTCGTATGCTCATAAGCTTTGGCTCAAAATTCATCCATCTCATTAAGCTCTAGTAGGCGATGAGTAGCAGCAGCACCCTAGCCCATGTTTAGTTTCTTGATTGCCCAAAATGATTTGTGTTCTAGCTCAACTGGAAAATGACATGGTTTACCATAGACAAACTTGAAAGGTGACATTCCCAATGGTGTCTTGAAAGCTGTGCGATAAGCCCACAAGGCTTCATCCAACCTCACTGACCAATCCTTGCGGTTATGATTGACAACTTTCTCCAGGATCTACTTGATTTCTCTATTAGAAATTTTAGCTTGTCCATTTGTTTTAGGGTGATATGCCGTGGCAATTTTATGTTTAACCCCGTATTTGTTCAAAGCACTGGCAACTAATCTGCAGTCAAAATGTGAGTCTTCATCACTAATTAAAGCTCGAGGGGTACCAAACTTGGTAAAAATATTTGTATGCAGTAATCTCAGAACTGATTTGGCATCATCAGTAGTTAAAGCCACAGCTTCAACCCATTTGGAGACATAATCGACAGCGACAAGAATATAGATTTTTCCCCAGGATGGTGGAAATGGACCCATGAAATCAATTCCCCAAACATTAAATAATTCCACATCTAAAATATTTTGCAGCGGCATCTCGTGTCTTCTACATAAGTTACAAGTTCTTTGACTGCGATCACAGTTTTTATATAACTCATTAGCATTTTTAAACATGGTGGGTTAATAAAAACCAGATTAGAGAACCTTTGCAGCAGTTCTGATGCTTCCAAAATGTCCACCATAAGGTGCAAAATGACAGTGATGGAGGATGCTTTGAAATTCATCATCTGGAATACATCTTCGAATTACTTGATCTACACACCGCTTGAATAGAAATGGCTCGTCCCAGTAATATTGCTTGACATCATAAAGTAATTTCCTTTGTCCTTGATGATTATGCAGGTGGCATCAACCCACTGACTAGAAAGTTAACACTATCAGCATACCATGGCAATGCCATAGCCAACAATATATGCTCATCTAGGAATTCGTCTTTAATTTTTTGATCCTCACCATACTCATTCCCTGCTTCCAGTTGTGACAAGTGATCAACCACTTGATTTTTAATGTCTTTCCTATCTTTGATTTCTAAATCAAATTCCTGCAGTAGCAATATCCATCTAACGAGTCTAGGTTTGGCCTCTTTTTTTGTCACCAAGTATTTGATAGCAGAATGGTCTGTATAAACTGTGACTTTGGTGCCCACAAAATAAGCTCTGAAATTTTCTAAGGCAAACACCACTGCTAACAATTCTTTCTCCATGGTGGTGTAATTGAGCTGTGCATCTGACAGTGTGCAACTGGCATAATATATAGCATGAAACATCTTGGCTTTTCCTTGCCTTAACACTGCTCTGACAACATAGTCACTTGCATCACACATTAGTTCAAATGGTAGAGTCCAGTCTGGTGCAGTGACTATAGGTGCTATAGTTAATCGTTTCTTTAACTCTTCGAACGCCTTTGAGCATAACTTATAAAAACGAAATGGTCTGTTTTGCTCCAACAATTGACATAAAGGCTTTAATATCTTAGAAAAATCCTTAATGAAGCGATGGTAAAATCCAGTATGACCGATGAAGCTTCTGATTCCTTTTACTGAAGTGGGTGGTGGCAACTTTTCAATGACTTCTATTTTTGCTTTGTCGACGACAATTCCTTGCTGTGAAATTTTGTGGCCCAAAACAATGCCTTTACAAACCCTGAAGTGGCATTTTTCCCAATTCAACAACAAATTTGTTTCTTGACATCGGTAACGTACTGACTCCAAATTTTTTAAGCAATCTTCAAAAGTGTTGCCAAACACCGAGAAATCGTCCATGAATACTTTGAGGAATTTTTCCACCATGTCAAAAAATATTGCTATCATACAACACTGGAATGTTGTCGGGTCATTACATAACCTAAATGGCATTCTTCTAAAAGCAAATGTTCCACAAGGACAGGTGAATGTAGTTTTTTCTTTATCAGTAGGAGATATGGCAATTTGGTTGCACCCTGAGTAGCCATCTAAAAAACAATAGAAGGCTTTCCCTGCTAGTCTGTGCAGTATCTGATCTATAAAAGGCAAAGGGAAATTGTAACAGCCCGATTTTGGGCCTAGTTGGAACAGTGGTTTTGGGGCCACAAATCCGATGAAGAAAAATCTTATTTTTATTATATTTTTATGGTCTACAATTTCACGGAAAGATTCCGTGAAAATTTCGTTCGAAAATTTCGACGTTTGGGCACTCAATTTAGTCAAAAGGACTAAATTGTAAAAAGTGCAAAACTTGAGTTCCACATGTTAGAAGTGTCCAATTTCTATGAAATTTTAAATTGGAGGTACTTAAATTGCAATTAGACCATTGGTTAAATTGTTGGACAAAAATGGACATTAGATAAGTGAAACAGGATATTTTTAAGTTAGGGGCATTTTGGTAATTTGGTAATTAAATGGACTAAAAGACAAAATAAAAGCCAAAACCTTTGTCCATCATCTTCCTTGGCCAAATTTAGCATGGGGGAAGCCATGGCTAGGGTTTTCAAGCTTTCAAGCTCAATAGTAAGTGCATCCAAGCCCCGTTTTTAATGTTCTTTACATTTTTTAGATTCTCGTAACTCGGTTTAGCTATTTCTACCATTATTTTGAGCTAGGGTTTGTGTTCAAAAATTTACCCATGGATGACATGCATGTGCTTTGATGTCTAATGGTAGAATATGAATGCTCGATGTGTAGTAAACGACTTTTACTAATTGATTTTCGATGAAATCGTATAAAAGGACTAATTTGTAAAAAGTTGAAAAAAGTATGAAAAATGTTTGAATGAATGAAAATTGTGGACTGCTATAGTTATGAAAATGGTTCTGCTAGGCCTAAAATACAAGGAAATCGAATAAAAATCATTTTACGAGCCTAGGGGCAAAAGTGTAAATATTACAAAGTTTAAGGGCAAAAAATTAATTTTGTCATAGTATGATTTTTGGGTCACAATGAATAATGTGACTAATAAGTAAGCTAAATGTGATGTTATAGATCAAAGAAAACGAGGTTCGGACTTAGAACGGGGGGAAAAACAAGTAACTGATGGTTAGGTCTCTTCTTGCCATTTTGGTATCGAGGTAAGTTTGTGTGAAATTAAAGTTTCATAGTGTTTTTATATTTTAAATTGCTTGACCTTATGATAATGAATATCATTTCATGAAAATCGACTAATGAACCCTCGATGAGAAAATGATGAGAATGTATTAAGTTGAAGTCCCGGTTGAAGATTCGAAATAACGAGGATACCTATGTCACGACATGAGATAAAGAAGGTCCCGTATAAGACCATGCCTGGGACATGGCATTGGCACCGAATGTAGGTCCCGTATATGACCATGTCTGGGACATGGCATCGGCATCGAATGTAGGTCCCATATAAGACCATGTCTGGGAAATGGCATCGGCACCGAATGTAGGTCCCGTATAAGACCATGTCTGGAACATGGCATCGACAACGAATGAAGGAGGTCCCGTATAAGACCATGTCTGGGACATGGCCTCGGCACCAAAGGAAGATATCGTGTAAGACCATGTCTGGGACATGGCATCAACATCTATATACGATCTCGTATAAGACCATATCTGGGATATGGCATCGACATCGAGATATGAGATCCCGTGTAAGACCATATCTGGGATATGGCATTGGCATCAAGAGGTGATCCCATGTAAGACCATATCTGGGATATGCCATTGGCATCGTGATACATGTATGATGAGATTGAGTATCCTTTGATATTCTGAGTAGTTCAGCAGGCAAAAAGCTAAGTTTATGCATCAATGACAAAAAGCTAAGTTTATGCATCAATGACAAAGAGCTAAGTCCATGCTTATGATGTAAGAATATGTGGGAAATGTGGATTGTGATCATGTGTGAGGCTTTTAAGCCAAATTAAATTGAGAAATGAAATGTTCAAGTTTTTGTTGTTGATGTGTAAGTTAAATTGGCCAATGAATGGCTTGTAAATATTTGATGATGACTAGATATTGGCATGGCTAACTATGGATATACTTTAGTATTATAAGTGTGTAAATGAGAATTAATACAAAGAAAACATGATAGAGTAAAATTAGCAATAAAACAGTTTAGACAGCAGCAGTTGAATCACTTTGAAAATTCACCAAAAATGGTGGAAGTTTAATTAGAAGTTTAATAAGATATGAAATTAAAGCTTATTGAGTCTATTTTCGCATAAAAGAGACATTGTAAGCAAAAGAATTTCAGATTATGAGATATTTGAATTTTTATAAGACAGGGTCAGAATAGTTTTGGAATCCCCTGTTCTGACTTTGGAAATTCATTAAAAATTGTACAAAAATAATCAAGGGATAAAATTTATATGCATTAATTTTTTAATGAGTATATTTTTAATAGAAACAAACAGGAACATCTTTTGAGTTCTTTTCAATGAGAAAATATTTTTTTAGTGAAGAGGGGTCAGAGCTGTCAGATAGCGAAATAGGGGAAACTTTAAAGAATAAAATGTACTGATTGGCTGAGCCAAAAAATTCTGGAAACTTTATGGTAAGAATATATGTGAGTCTAGTTTCAAGGAAAATTAGCGGATCTTAATTTGGAGTTTCGTAGCTCTGGATAAAAATAATTTAGTGACTGTAACTGAGTAGATAGCTCAAGGTGAACATAAGTGAATTGAGAAAATTTATGCAATAATGATGGCATTATCTTGAGAACTCAAAATAAGGATTGTTAAAAGCATGGTAATAAATTTTTATTATTTACATACATACTTACTATATAGCTTACTCCCCTTCCTTTCTCATATCATGTAGGGTTTTATACTAGCTCGGGTTGGAGATCGCCGGAGATGCTATCACACTATCAAGCTATCATGTTGGGTATAAGTGAATACAAAACCATTTGAGTCTATGGCATGTATAGGGACTTAGTCAATTGTGTATGTGTCATTTGATTTGGCCAAATGTGTTGGTTCATATTGGTTAATGAGTTGTAATGCCTATTTATACGTGTGTGCTTATACTAAAGGTTTTATGTGATGTGGTTATACGTGTGTGTTTGGGATGTGGTTTTATGTGATGTGGTTATATGTGGTTAAATGAGGGTGCCAAATGGTCTAGAAAATAGCTATTTTCTTGGCCACACGGGATGAGACACGGCAGTGTGTCTCAGCCGTGTGGAGAACACGACCCCGGGACATAGGCGTGTGCCCAGGGCGTGTGAAGTCTACATTTACTTTTTGGAATTTAATTAGCCACACGGCCTAAGCACACGGGCGTGTGACTTGGAGTGTGACCCAATTTTGTTGATGACATCATAAACAGAGAGTCACATGGGCTAAGGACATGGGCGTGTGTAACCACACGGCCTACCCATATGGGCGTGTCCTGCCACACCTGACGCAGACCCTGCTTTGATTAAAAATTCTAAGTCCTCTTTAAGTTTCCTAAGTTCTTGGTTTAGTCCCGAACAGTTCCCAATGTATGTTTTGGGCCTTGTGGGCCCATATAAGGGGCGATTTTCATGTGAATGAGGAATGTTAAATTTAATGAAATTTTATAGCCGATTTTGTATAAAGGTTTTTATTTAAGTTCGGTAATGCCTCGTATCCTGTCTCGGCGTCGAACACGGGTAAGGGGTGTTACAGAAATAGTCATTCTTTATTGCTTTGTTAAGCTTTTGATAATCCATACAAACTCTCCAACCTGTGACAATACGTGTGGGAATGAGTTCGTTGTTATCATTTCTAACTACTGTGACTCTTCCTTTCTTGGCTAGACACTAAACAGTGCTCACCCAAGAGCTATCAGAAATTGGGTATATAATCCCAGTATCCAACCATTTGATAATCTTCTTCTTAACTACTTCCTTTATGATAGGATTCAGTCTCCTTTGCTGTTCAATAGATTTGTCATGGCAATCCTCAAGTATTATTTTTTGCATGCAGATTGCTGGGCTAATTCCTTTGATATCTGCAATTGACCATCCTAAAGCTTTTTTGGATTTCTTTAAGACTTCCAGTAATTGTATCTCCTGGTCTATAGTAATCTTGGCAGAAATAACCACGGGAAGTGTATCATTTTCTCCCAAATAAGCGTACTTCAAATGCACTGGTAATAGATTCAAATCCAGCACCGGTGGATCTTCTATTGATGAACGAGGAGGGTTAAAAGAGTGACTTGATAAATCTAATGATTCAAAGCTCCTTTTGCATCCATTTTGAATTTGCTAAGTTTCCATCAGTTCTTCAAATTTTTCAGTCAAATCTATTTCATTTAATTTGACAGAGTTTGCCTCAGAATTGTTGTGTGTCCTGCAAATTCTTCCAAAATTACAATGTCAACAAATTCTAAAACATGGCATTCTTCATCTGAGTCTGCACACTTTAAAGCATCAAACACATTAAAGGTCAATTGATGATCATTAATTCTCATGGTTAACTCACCTTTCTGTACATCAATCAATGTTCTACCAGTTGCTAAGAAATGTCGTCCAAGTATTATAGGTACCTCTTTATCTGCTTCACATTCCAGAAAAATAAAATCTGCTGGAAAGATGAACTTGTCAACTTTTACCAGTACATCTTCAATTTTACCTTTTGGATGGACATATGATCTATCAGCTAGTTGTAGTATGACTGTAGTAGGTCTTTCCTTTCCTATCCCAAGTTTCTTGAAAACAGACATAGGCATTAGACTGATACTTGCACCTAAATCGCATAATGCTTTGCCTATATAATGGTTTCCAATCGAAAGGTATAGTGAAACTCCCTGGATCTTTTAATTTTTGTGGCAGTTTGTTCTTCAGCATTGTTCTGCACCCTTCAGTAAGTGCTACAGTTTCGAACCCCCTAACCTTCTCTTCTTGGATAGGATATCTTTCATGAATTTCACATAGTTAGGCATTTGTCCTAATGTTTCCACCAAAGGTATATTGATGTGTAATTACTTCAAGACCTCTAGAATTTTCTTGAATTGAACACCTTTTTTCAACTTTTGGAAACGCTGGGGAAAAGGTGGCGATGGCCTTCCTTCCATTTGTTGAGGTTGCCTTGACATGGCATTTGTATTGGCTCGGCAAGATGAATTTTCTTCTGTATGCTTTTGTCTACTCCCATCTTTTGTAGTTTGTCTCACTTCTGGTTTGAAAGTTGTGCTTCTAGGAACTTTGGAACTTTCCTCCTCAGACAAGGCATCATTCACAACTCCTGGCAGCTGAGTGCAACTCCTGAGTGTTATGGCTTTACATTGTTCTTTTCCTTGAGATCTAAAACTTTTTGTGTCACTAGGCAATTGTCTCTATTGTCTGGAGCTTAATGCAGTGGCAGTTTGTCCCACTTGACTTTTAAGAGCTCTTAAGGAAGCTGCCTGGCTCTGTATAATTGCATCATTCTTTGTCATATACTCTTTTAATAAAGCTTCCATAGCTAATGTTAAAGATGACAAACTTTGTTACTCATTTTGCCGCAACATTGGTTGACTGTGACAAAGTGGTACACCAGCCGCATTTTGTCTATTAACAATGTTGGCATTTCCCATTCCCTGATTACTCCAAATAAAATTTGGATGTTGCTTCCACCCTCGATTGTAGGTGTTGGAATAGGGATTGTTATTGTTACAATTAAAATTTCCCATATAATACACAGAGGTTGGATTGGATGAGCATTTGTCAAAAACATGATCTCCACCACAGTATACGCATGCTAGTTCTTCAACCTTCATCTCTTGCACTGCAGAGGGTCTTTTCAGAGTTTTAATCATAATTGTTAAAGATGATACCTGAGCTTTTAACGATGTAATCGCATCAAGTTCCATTGCTCTAGCAACTCTTCTACCAGTACCAACTCTAGTAGTGGGGTACTGATAATCATTACTTGTTATTCTTTCCAGAATTTCATATAACACCCCTCACCCGTATTCAACGCCGGAATAGGGTTACAGAGCATTACCGAACTTACAACACTTTAAAACACACATTTCATATACAATTTATCATTTCAAAAACAATTCAATCACAACCAATGATAGTGTCCCTTAAACGAGCCTACAAGGCCTTAAACATGCATTAGAAATGATTCGAGACTAAACCGATAACTCGGGAAAATTTTCAACACTTAGCCAATTTTTTCTTCAATTAAAGGACACACGCCCGTGTGGCCAGGCCGTGTGTCTCAAACAACTACCAGACACGCTCGTGTCACAGGCTGTGTGAAAACAGGGGGTACATACTGACTTGGGTCACACAGCCAACCACACGCCCTTGTGTCTAGCCCGTGTACCATTCGACGTGGCCACACACGCCCGTGTGTTAGGCCATGCCAAACTTGTTGGGTATACTGACTTATGCAACACGGCCAAGCCACACACCCGTGTGCTAGGCCGTGTGCCAATTAGGGGGTATACGGACTTGTACCACACGGTCTCACACACGGGCATGTGCTCGGCCGTGTGGAGCATACAGACTTTATTTCGATTTTACCACCAGGGGACACACGGCCGTGTATCATGACCGTGTTTCACACACGGCTGAGACATACGCCCGTGTCTCTGCTCGTGTGGAAAAAAATAGGCTATTTACCAAGCTATTTTGCCACCCGTTTTGCACATACCTACACAAGCACAAATGGTACCAATTCAAGGCACTAATATACATCCAAATACCATCAACCAATGTTCAAATCGTACCATTTCTTTACCATCAATACAATTTACAAATATGATACAATTTGCAATCTAATTTCATACCTAATTCACATATTCAATTAAATCAACTAAACCATTACATACATACATTATCAAGCATTAATTCTCAAGCACATAGCTTCCCAAATTTCCTAATATTATTAAGCAATTATAAATTCAACTTCAACCACACAATATAGATCAATTACCAAACTCAAAATAGAACCATTTGCAAATTTATAAATATCATCAATTTCATTATCATAAGCCAAATCAAATGGCTCAAAATACATGTTCATCAAACATACCAAAATGACTCAAACCTATACATGCCATATACCATATATACACAACTCAAAAGTACCAAGTAGATGGTTGGATAGTGTGACGTAGTCTCTGACGATCCCCGAATCTGAGCTAGCTTTGAATTCACTGTAAAACACGGAAGAAACAAACAAGGTAAGCTATAAAGCTTAGTAAGTTCGTACTAAATATACTCAACAATTCATAATACACCAATCATCAATTTAAACTAATTAACATCTAAATCATGATAACTGACAAACCTTCCTCGTACTTACTCATGTGCTTATATACAAATTCATAACTTCTTCTATTTGGATTTCATACTTTACATGTACATACATGTACAAATTCATAACGAACTCATACCTTTTCGTAATACTGTCGAATACTTGATATCTCGCACACTAAGTGCCTTACATAACCGAAGCTATCTTGGTCTAGCACACTAAGTGCCATATATAGCCGAAGCTATTCCGAATTGCACACTAAGTGCCATATATTGCCAAAGTTATGTCGAATCGCACACTAAGTGCCATATATAGCCGAAGCTATGTCAAATCGCACACTAAGTGCCACATATAGCTGATTTGTCGTCGAACATGACTGTAGTCCCGTACATAAAATTTATGCAATATCAAAGCATTAAAAGCATAATTATAATAGTGCTTATCGCATACGAACTTACCTCGGATATTAAAACGGAGAATCGAGTCGATTAGTTGATAACATTCGTTTTTCCCCGATCCTGATCCAAATTCCATTTTTCTTGATCTAAATATATTTAAAATTAACTCGTTTAATCAACTATTTATTCAAATCAATTCAAAATATACATTAGGGCTATTTTACACATTTTCCCCCAAACGTTCACTTTTTTTCAATTTAGTCCTTATCACATAAAATTACAAATTCATGCAATTTAGTACAAACCCATGCTTAGCCGAATTTAATACATGTTACTAGCAGCCCATATTTCCAATTTATTCACACTTTTAACCACCACATTTCACATTTTCTTAATTTAAACCCCTTTTGACATTTTTGTCAAAAAATCACTTTACAAAAACTATTAATCTAACATTAAACCTTCCAAATCTATCATAAATCATCAAATTACTCAAGCATTCAACAATGTCAACATGACAAGTCTTTAACAATTTCTAAATTTAAGGTACGGGCTAGCTAGAATACGAAGCAACGATCTCAAAAACATAAAAATCATTAAAAACTGAGCTAAAACCATACCTTAATCAACTAGGAAAGCAATAGCTGAATGAAACCTAACAATGGCTTCTTCTTCCTTTTATTTTTGGTGGTAGATGAAAGATGAACACCATCTTTTTATTATTTGGTTTTTATTTATCTTATGTTAATAACCAATTTACAATTATATCCTTAATTAATAACCATTTAAAACACCTTAAATGTGTCCATATATGTCCACTAACGTTTCAAATGGTTTAATTACCATTTAAAGACATCATATTTAAAAACCAAAGCCATTTGACACCTTCAACTAATAGAATAGTACTTTTGCATTTTACGCGATTTAGTCCTTTTTACCGAATTAAACATTCAAACAGTAAAATTTCTTTACGAAACTTTCACACAATAATTCTATCATGCTGTAAACTTTAAAATAATAATAAAACAAATATTTTGATCTTAGATTTGTGGTCCCAAAACCACTGTTCTGATTTGACCAAAAACGGACTGTTACATTTCATATGCTTCATTGTAGGATTTGTCAAGCAACGTCCCATTAGCAGATGCATCCACCACCATTCGCGCATGAGCATTTAATCCATTGTAGAACATTTCTATTTGTGTCCAATGCTGAAAACTATGCATCGGGCATTTTCTAATTAATTCCTTGAAACGCTCCCATGCTTCGTATAATGTCTCATCTTTAGATTGCCTGAACGATGTAATGTCATTACTCAGCTTGGCATTCATGTTGGGAGGATTGTACCTCAGCAGAAATCTCTGACACAGTTCATTCAAAGATTCCATCGTACCTGATGGTAATGCATTCAACCATGATCTGGCACGATCTCGCAATGAATGAGGGAATAATTTTAATCTAAGGGCATCTTCAGGAACACCTTGCTGCCTGAATGAGTCACAGACTTCAAGAAAAAGTCTCAAGTGCAATCTGGGATCTTCAGTTGGTAAACCACTAAACTGACCTATTATCTGCAGCATCTGAAACATTACTGGTTTTAATTCAAAGTTTTGAGCCTGATATGTGGCCTAACAATTACTGGACTTAAATCTCCCAAAGTAGGCACTACATGTTCTCTGATGGATCTATCTCTGTCATCTAAGATTCGAGGAATATTAGCATTCCTTTAATTCTGGAGTACCTGATCTTCTCTGATTGGATCATTTATAATCTTCTCCATTTCCTTTAATGCTTTCCTTATTCGCCTTAATGTCCTTTCAATCTCAGGATCAAAACAATATTCTGTATCCTCTTGAATACTTCTTCTCAAGCACTAGTACAAAACTTTAAAAATCAAATAAAATACTAATTAATTGTTCTAACAAAAATAAAAAGAATAATAACAAATCAACTTTTCACCAATGTTGCCGATCCCAGGCAACGATGCCAAAAAACTTGTTGCGTGTAAAAAACTAATGCAATTGTGCAAGTGTACACGTCATTCAAGTAATAAAGTGATAAGTAAATATTGTCTCCACATGGATCAGAAATTGGTAAGAGATTGATTAAGTTATTATAATCCTAATAACTATACTAAATAGCAGGAAATACTCCTGAATTTAATAGGATGTTGGTATAATGAATGGATGTAATTTAATTCTAAAAACAGAGAATTGATATGGAAAATAAAATGTAGTGGCAAATTACAGATAAAAGCAAGAGTAATTCTGTTGTTGAATGAATAGGGCTGGAATTATTCAAGTGAAATGCACATATAAAAATAGTGTCATGGTAAAATATTGTCTAATCAACTGCTCAGTGAGTTACTACTGTGACCTGCCTCTTTTGATAGTTAGATTTTAAGCTAAAAATATAAGTTACTGTATGTCTAAAGAACTCTAGATTAATAACCACAATGAACGTTCTTCTCTGCACAGCTTGCAACATCTATGCCTAGAGTGCTACGAATATTCTGTCGAATATTCGTTTGTGTCAAATGATTCTAGATCCAGTATATTTAACCTTTTCAGAATTAAAAATACATCATTAACACAATATACAATCAACAATGTCTAGAGCTTGCATGCATGTATTTCAAATAAGCATAAATCGAATGAAACAGTGACATAGACAATCTCAAATCATGAGCATTAAAGATAATAAAACATTCACCCAAATAACTCCAACCCAGAAAAGATTTAGTTCATAGGTGGAAAAGTTAACACCAAATTGAAATCATTCATCAACAATAAAACAAGTTTGAATCACAGAAATCAGGAAAACCAAAGGCAGAACTGGAGGATTTCTTGCCACACTCCAGCTTTTGTTTTATCTTCTAATTGTATGTGAACCCAGGTTAGATGTCTTTTCCCCTTCTTCACGTCAGTATTCTGCTCTCTGTAGCTGCTACCCTTTCTTTCTCTAGAATTCTCCAATGAAATTTTTCTATGTGCAAAGAGAGGATTACAGTCACCAGTCTCTTTCTCACACAAATTCTCCTCCCCTTTTTTCCTCTTCTCTCTTCTTCTTTTGTTGGGTAGATTCAGCCCACCTCAGCACACTTTTTTCATTCCCCTTTTCAGGTTAGATTTTCTGGTACACGCACAGCTGACTGAGAATGACGTGGATAAAGTGCTGAGTCATCTTCCCAGAATTGCCATGGCAATTCTGTTGGCAATAAATTTCACCATTTGCCACAGCAATATTTCAGTTCCTCTGTTTTCCCTCTTCATCTTCTCGCTCTTCCTACACCTGTGTTCAAACAAAACCACACCTTTCCTCCCCAAGTGATAAAAGTAACAAATAATAACCATTATATCACAATCCAAGCTTTGTTATGCAATGTTCTCAAAAATATCCTAAAAATGCAAATGTATTCACTTAATTACAACCAATTAATTCTATTTAGAGGCCTTAAATATAACTCTTTTCAAGAGTTATCACATTCTTCCTCTCATTCTTTCCTCTCTTCATTCCCATGCATAGCATCCCATTCCCCTTAGCCAGCAAAACCTTGAGAAGATCATTTCTTGGTCGGCCACCTTGAGGAGCCATTAGCAAAAGAGCAACACAAGGATCGAAGGAAAACATCTTCAATCATTGTTCACAAGACTACTGACTCGACAGAGTTTATTCTTCCTTTACTTTTTTATTTTGCTTTTAATCATGTTTGCAATGTGCGTTGTTATCTTGTCATCAACAATGGTAGCTTAAATATGTTTAGCTAGGATGATTGCATTGATTCAATGAAGTTTGTTTAAATCATGTTTATAGTGTCTGTGCCTTAGTCAATCATGTTTTCAATTAAACTCAAGTATGTATTTCATTCATACGTGATTGGATGCATTATTAGCTGAGCGATCCTAACCAGATGACGGCTAGTGGACGCAGTAATTGAAAAGTGCATGCTTAATTTAGATCCTGACCTGACCAAATTGAAGGTTAATAATATCTTTGACGAGCTTTATTATCTTGCATAGTTTTTAGGTTTATGTGATTAAACTGTTTCAAACCTAACCTATCCCTGTTACTTAACATGAACTCTAAGAAACCCTTAGTTTAATATGATCAATAAAATGCATGTTTTACTAAGTAAAAGATTTCGAGAGGACTTAATTTGGTTTCAAAACTTATGAAAGATCAAGTTGCCATGGAATATTTTCCGAACACTGTTAAACATGAGGAAAATGAACTAAGTTGAAAGATGTAATTATCCTAGCCTATTCATGTTATTGATAGTTGAATTTTGTGTCTTTGCTGCTAAATTAATTTCATACATATCATTTTATACTTGGCATTTAGATTAAATTGCATTAGGGATCATCTTGCATTTAGATAGCTTAATCATCATCACTCAAAATATTGTGTTTTTATCACCAAATAGTTAACTTTAAGCTTGCAAATTATTGATTAACATACACAGTCCCTATGGAGACGATAACCCTTATACTTACTTATTACTTGATAACGAATGTATAGACTTGCACAAATCAAGCGTTACAAGTTTTTGGTGTCGTTTTTGGGGAATGTTGCCTTAATCATTTTTTGTGAAATTATTCTTTGCAATTTGGTTTTTATTTCTAACTTTACTAATTAATTCTTTATTTTTTTTTTAATTTTTGTATTCTTTATTTGTTTTGTGATTTTTTTTTCAAGTCTTTATGAGCATAAATCGAATCATCGACTTACTCCTTGTAGACCCTAAAATTGAGCGGGCATTTAGACAAAGAAGGCAAGAAAGATTAGCCTAGAGACAAGCCGCAAAAATGGACCTTGAGAATCAAACTGATGTTTAAGGGAATGGAGCCGCTAATGCTTGAAATCTAATTCTTATTGCTGATGATAGGGATCGACCCATAAGATAGTATATCGTGCCACTTTTAACGAACTAAATCTTGGAATTAGGAGACCAAAGATCGAGGCATCGCAGTTTGAATTGAAGTCTGTGATATTTCAAATGCTTCAGACAATAGGCTAATTTAGTGGAATGCCCACAGAAGATGTACATATTCACCTTCAATTATTTCTGGAGGTGAGCGATTCCTTCAAGATAGCCGGTGTAATTGAAGACACACTAAGGTTGAAGTTGTTTCCATACTCGTTGCGAGATTGAGCACGAGCATATATTAATTCGTTGCCATCCAACTCAATTTCTACTTGGCAAGAATTTGTTGAACACTTTCTGGTAAAGTATTTTCCGCTTAGCAAAAATGCTAAGTTGTGGAATGAGATCACCACTTTTCAGCAGATGGATGATGAGTCCCTATATGAGGCATGAGAAAGATTCAATGAATTACTTCGTAGATGCCCCCACCACGGGATTTCGCATTGCATCTGGTTGGAAACATTTTATAATGGTTTCAACGCACACACAAGGTTAGTGGTAGATGCTTCTGCAAATGGTGCTCTCTTGTTGAAGTCTCATAATGAGGCTTATGAGATCATTGAGAGAATAGGCAGCAATAATTACCAGTGCCCGACAAATCAAACAACTTCAGGAAAATGAGTAGCCGGAGTGTATGAAGAAGACGCCCTTACCTCACTCTCAGCTCAGGTATCATTTATCTCTTCAATGTTGAAACAATTTACTACTAACGGTTTAAATCATGCTGCAACTCAGCCACCAATCCACTACCAAGGAGGTGGACCAAAAACCAATTACATGCAACGTAGTTCAAATCAACCTCTTGTTTCAATCAACAAGTTCAAAAACCACCACAAGTTGAACCATTTGGAGAATTTGTTGAAGGCATACATTGCTAAAAATGATGCATTGATAAAGGCCAAGCAACAACAATGGAGAATTTGGAAAATCAAGTGGGACAATTAGGTAATGAGCTTAGAAGCAAACCCCAAGGTGTTGTACCAAGCAACATAGAAAATCATCTACCAAACGAGTCTTCTTGTAACACCCCTTACCCGTATTCAACGCCGGAACAAGGTATGAAGCATTACCGAACATAAACACAAGCAAACATACATTTTCGAGTCATAAATTTCCATTCAAATTTAAAACTTTTCATACGCATTCATATCGTCCCTAAAACAAGCCTACGAGGCTCAATACATGCTTTGGAAGTGGTTCGGGACTAAACCGAGAACTTTAGAAAATTTTACAAAACTTAGAAAATTTTTCATGTTACAGGGCTCATGCGCCCATGTGGTCCAAGGGACACGCCCGCGTGACCCTTAGACACGTCCGTGCTGTAGGCCGTGTTCAAAATAGGGTGCTCTCTGACTTGTGCCACACGGCCGTGCCACACGCCCGTGTGCTAGGCCGTGTGGTCGATTTAATTTTCATAATTTTTCATAAAATAGGTACAGACTTCACACGGCCGAGATAGACGCCTGTGTCCAAGGCCGTGTAGCACACACAGCCAAGACACATGCTCGTGTCTCTGCCTGTGTGCTATATTCTGGACATTCTATTTTTTTCAAAATTAAGGTGCAGGGGACACACGGCCGGAACACATGCCCGTGGGGTGTCTACTCGTGTGGACAAACATAAGGCTATTTACCAAGTCATTTTTCCACCCTTACCTGTACATGCACACACAACATCATATGGCACCAATCCAAGCATTTACATACAACCAAATTAGCCACAATCAAGACATCAACACATCATTCACATGCCACCATCTATCGTACACAAACATCACATGCTTATCAACTCAAACCATGTAAATTCCCATATCTATGAAAGGCATCATCATATAAATTGCTCATACCAATTGTAGCCAATTTTCAATGGCGTTATACAAAATGAAATTTCAACCAATATAAGCCAACACATTTGGCCAAATCAATTATGACACAAAACAAAATGACCAAGTCATTTATACATGCCATAACTCAAAATGTTGAATTCATTGGTACCAAAATAATAGTTGATAATGTGAATGGATGTCCGACGATCTCCGATCCCGAGCTAGCTTGGTGAAACTATAAGACAAGGGAAGGAAAAGGGAGTAAGCTATATAGCTTAGTAAGATCATATGAAAATAATAAACAACATTAACCATACAATTGCCATATAAGTAACATACGTATATCAACCTAAATGTCATTAAAACCTCATGAATATAACATACTCAATCACATTCTTACCAATAGTTCATCATATACCGAATTCTTTTCCTTTGAGTTTTTCGTACATACTTGTACCAACTCGCAACATAATCACATACTTTCTCATCTTTGACATACCCGTTGAACCACTTGGAATACTATCGGATACACAGAAAACTTTACACATAAGTGCCACATATGTAGTCAATGCTACCACAAATCTCATAAAACATATAAGCTCGCTCTCGAGCTATCCTCGGGCCTGCTCACACAAGCTATCAGTCGAGACGTAGCTACGCAGTGCTACTCACACAAGCTTCAGGTATCCGCAACATATGCAGGTATACCCAGCCACCAGTAGGACGTATAGGACCAACACCCGGGATACATAAATCACATAATAACATGGGTTCCTAGTGACATGTCACTTGTATCCTAATCTATTCCTAAGGTTCAACCGGGATTTCTTTCTTGTCGAAACTTCATCGAATATACTCATAGAATCAATCATACATTTCATGCAATATAAAAACATTAAAATACAAATATAACATTGCATTATTTACATACGAACTTACCTCGGTACAAAAATAGTTAAAATGGACCTAATCGTCAAACACTTTGTTTTTCCCCCGATCTAAGTCCGAACTTTGTTTTTCTTGATCTATAATAGCAAATTCAGCTCATTTAATACTCACATTATTCAATTTAGCCCAAAAATCACATTATGGAAAAATTATATTTTTGCCCCTAACTTTTCAACTTTTTACATTTTAGTCCCTATATTCGTAAAATGAAATATGTTCAATTTATTTAATACACAAGCCTAGCCGAACTATTTTTATGCTCATACCAGCCCACATTCTTCATTAAATCATACTTTTACTACTCATTTTATAACTTTTACAAATAAGTCCTTTTAAGTATTTTTATAAAAAATCACATAGTAAAAGTTGTTTATCTAACACCAAACTTGCATAATCTACCATTAAACATCAAAATAGACAAATATCCAACATGGGTAAAATTTTAGACTTTGATTTTCTTTCAAATTAGCCCTTAAAAATAGCTAGATTAGGTTACAAGGATCTCAAAAACATAAAAATCATTAAAAACGGGGCTAGAATGGACTTACAATCAAGCTTGGAAGATGAAAAAACCCTAGCTATGGAGACCCATTGTGATTTTCAGCCATAGGAGGATGAAATTGAGAAGATAACTTCTTTTATGTGTTTTATTTTGTCTTTATTACCCAAATGACCAAAATGCCCTTAATGCCAAACTTTGAAATTTCACCCTACCATGTCCATTTTTGTCCAACTTAAAGTATAATGGTCTAATTACCATCTAAGGACCTCCAATTTAAAATCTCATAGCAATTGGACACTTCTAACATATAGAACTTAAGTTTTGCACTTATTACAATTTAGTCCCTTTAACTAAATTGAGTGCCCAAACGTCAAAATTTTCGAACGAAATTTTCACGAAATCATTTCATGTAACATCCCAGAGATGGGGCTATTTGGAATTAAATTATTTTTCTTATGTTTGAATCACTGTGATATTATTTAAGGAATAATAGGGCTTAGTTAAAGGCTTTGAGTAGGCTCGGTTTGGTAGAAAATATTATTTATAGGCTTAAAAGGCAAGGAGCCTTAGCAGGAGGGTGTTATAAGAATAAATGTGGATAATTTGACACAAAAATCAGCTTGGAAAAGTGGCAAAAAGAAGGTCACTTAAGGGCTATAGATGACGCCACAAGGGGGGAACAAGGGAGCTTGTGTTCGAGTCACGGAAATCCCTCTTTTTGCTTATTAGTGGGACGGCACAAGGGAGGGAGTTTTCCCTCAGTTTAAACTCTTTTATTAATTATTATTAGTAAGGGATAATATGAGCACTTTAAATTGGTTTTAATTTGCTTAAATCTGGAGATAATAAGGGATATTATTAAATGGATTATTAAGAGATCATTTGATTATTTGGGGATTAATAGATTTTTATTTAAGGATAATCAGTGATAAATAAGGATATTAATTGGATTATTAGGGATTTTTGAGTGATTAATTGGGGATTAATTCAAAATTATTTGAATTAAATTAAAATAAGTGGCCAAGAGGATTTTTAGGTGTTGGCCGAATTTGAACTCCTTGGTAGGAGGGGAGTGGACGGCAAGGTGCTGGGGGGTGTCGAATGCTTATAAAAGCATCAATCTATCACTTGTTTCGGTTTTTTTTCCCATCTTAGCAAGTTGCCGAAAGTCTCAACCCTCCCATCTATTTTCTTTCTCTCAACATCCTTAGCAAACCTTCATTCCATATCTTTCTTCATTCTCTTCTTCTTCCAACTCAAGCCTAATCCTCTCCCTTGGTGTGCCGATTTTCCTTTTTCCCATTTGGTGTATCTTGGGCCGAATATCAAAAGCAAGGGTGATCCTTTATCTCATATTCTTTCCAATCGGTTTGGGGTAGGTAAGGGTACTAGCCGTATGGGTGTTTCTTTTCTCTTTTATGGTTGTTGTTCGGTTGGATGGGAAGACTAACCCCCTTTGAATCGACTCCATCTAGGAACTGCGGGATTTGTAAGCGGTGGGTCGAGTTCCTCAACTTATAGCAATCGGTTTTGGGGTAAGGTGGTAAGATTGATTTTCTTTATTTTTGATATTCATTTAAGCCGAAGGCTACTAACTTGGTCAAGTGCCGATTATAGGGTGGTGAAACAAAGGGCTAGTACTCAAGACATTCAGGTAAGGATTCGGGTTCAAAAAGAAAACCCTTTTAAATTATTTGGTTTGGCCGAATGGCCATTTCACTAACTTTGATAGTTGGCCGAATATAGGGACAAGTAGATCTACGGTGGCCGACTTCTCTTTTTGGGATTTAGACGATTCAGTGGTGACAGGTGTGTACATACACACGTATAACTTGTTAATGTGCTGATTGTTGTGAATGCTATCTTGATTTTATGTAGCATTTGATAATATACCATATCGGTATAGATGGTGACTCGAGTAAGTACACATAATATGAATTTGTTATTCGATGCTTTTGGGAAGCATGATGTATTGATACATGAGATTTAAGTATGTGATGACATGAAACATGTACATATGTGACTGATGTGGGATTGATGAGTGGAGGGGCGGTGATTAATCGTGTAGACGGGCACCAGTGTTTTGGTAACACACTGTGACTACGGTCACCGAGAGGTTTGGTACCTCCCGAGGTTTGGTACCTCATAGCGACTCGTCCCTGTGGTTAACACCACCGTGGGTTGGCCCCACTTGAGATATGGGATTGTCTGCCATTGATTTGGTATCACACGATGGGTTGGCCCCATCAATCGATTCGTGTCTCACGGACACCGGTGTTTTGGTAACACATCGTGACTATATGTCACCGGTGGTTTGGCACCACCAAGTGGTTTGGTACCACAAATGGGGTAGACAAATGGCGTTTGGTTGGCTAGGTTGGGGGTACATAATATTCTCGCATATTAACTGTTATATGTTGTGTATGGAAATGTCTTTAAAACGGGGAAGGGTTACATATCGAGTCTTGGTGACTCACCTTCTCCTTTAACATTTTTCAGTGACTCGTAGATGGCGGATGAGGAGCCAGGTTGGACTCGAGGTGGCCATGCGGTGGATTTAAATTAAATGAACTTTAATTTTAGTTATGATAACTTTTATTTCCTGGTTTTAGTTTATTTGGATGTAATAAGGCCTCCTGATATTTTATTTTATTTTTTTGTTTTGTTATTCTTCATATGTCGAATAATTGTTTTAAACTATGATTACCAATATTAAATTAAAGTCACATGTTTTTCCAAATTAACACGAAAATGTTTTCATAGTGCCATCGGGCACACTCGATATTCTATAATAACTTGGTTGAATTAACTTTTCAATAAACTCTAGGTAAGGTTTCCCAAAATCTTTTCCACTGTAAGCAACTCGGATTCGGCCATAGTGTTTGGGCCGGTTTGGGTTGTTACAAAATTGCATATCGAGCCCAGTTCAAAGCTCCTACTGTGGGGCCCAAGGCCCAAAAATGTTTTGGTAGGCCTTATGGAATGATTTTTGGTTTTGAACAAAGCATGGCCCGAGTCTCCAACGCACCGATCCGCCTGTAAGTACATCTAAACCTCTTGGTGAATTATATTCAGTAGAAGGGTAGGAAGCATGGAACGTAGATAGACTTATAGGACTTGGACCCTAAGGTTAGATTACTCAAACACAAACGGAACATAAGACTTAAAGAACTAAACCAACCTATGACTTAGTCAATGAGCTAGGGTGTGGTAACCCACATGCACGCATGTCTAGGATTGGATCCTAAGAGCCCGGTATTTAAGTAGTCCTCGTGACTCACCTCCTCTTCGCAGTATCCTACCAGTGCGTAGCTTCCGGTTCACCCTAACTCGGAGGGCTCAGTGGTGTGGTAACCTCTGCAAGGCGCATGTCTAGAAAGGTTCGGTGAGAGCTTGGTATTTAAGCGGTCCGCGTGACCCACCTCCTCTTCACTCAATTGCTCAGTGCGTAGTTTTGGTTCACCACGACTAGGAGGGCTCGGTCATAGGCTAAACACAATGATTAAAACCCGAAAGGGAATTAGCCATGTTTTCAAAAAAGAATGAAACAACAAACCCTAATGTTTTCAAAACTGTGCAATAACTTTTTTTTTCAAATCCGAGAACATTATTTTTACAACGTTTTCCTCGAAAACTTAATTATGGAAAATTACAGAAATGCCCTTAGGGGGTAAAATTACTAAAATGCCCTCGGTTCATAAAATATCAGTTCAATGGTTTTGCTCAAAAATTTCAACTATTTTACAAATATTCAACAACTTAACTTTGGAAATCATCGTAAGTATTTTGGTTCTGGAAAATTACGAAAAATACCCTGTAGGAAAAAGACGAAAATACCCCTAGGTTAGAAATGGGCGTAAATGTCCGATGAGCGAATAGGTATGGAAAGTATTAAGGAATGGATGCATGAACTTCTTTGTGTGAACTAGGATAGGAAATCAAACCTTGTTTGCTCGAAAGAATCTCTCGATTAAAACTCTATCCATAAAATTTCTTCGTGAATAAGAAAGTGGAACAAATGCTAACGCATAAAATTTTTTCTTAATCGATTAAAAGCGCGGTAGATAGAATGAGTTCTAGAGGACGTGGACGCCGTGGACGCGGTAGGGGTAGGATGACGGTGTGCAAACCGCCAGTCGGGACAAGGTTCGAAAATGAGGTACCATCGCCACCACCACCTCCTACTTTTAGAGCCGAGGAGCCGATCGGGCCGGTGGTGAGGCGGTATCGCAAGTCGCTTTGCGAGTCTTGGAGATGGTGGTCGGGCCGGTGGAAATTTGGGAGCTCGTAAATCGTCCCCGAGCGACTCCGATCTAACGGAGCGAGGTATTCCCGGTGTGTCGTGGAGTGGCACCCAAAGGCGTGAGAATCATCGCTAGAGTCAACCCGAAAGGATCATGGATGATCTTGACTGACCGAGGAAGAAAAGCTGAAAGGGGCAGTGTCGCTTCTAAAGGATGAAGCGTATCAGTGGTGGCTTACGGTTCGAGATGGGGCTACAGCAGATGATCTGACTTGGGAGTATTTTAAAACCACCTATCAGAAGAAGTATGTGGGCACCAACTACACCGACGCCAGAGAAAGGCTTTTCGGATTAGTGCAAGGAACTAAGTCCGTGTCTCGAATATGAGGCGGAATTTTTAAGGTGAGTAGGTATGCGAGAGGCATCGTGTTCATCGAACATGAGCGCCGTGGTCCGCTTTGAGGACGGACTCAGATGATTTGAGGTTACCGATTGCCCCGCAGGCAGGTTCGTGAGTTCTCATCTCTAGTGGAAAAGGCTAAGGTAGCCGAAGGGGATCAAGGAGGTCGTGAGGCAAAGTTATAGTAGGAATAATCGGAAGAGAGGATTTGGGTCACCGGGATCAAGCGGTAGTGTTCGAAAAAAGGCTAGGCCAAGTGGGCCAAATCAGTGGCAAGGCCCACGACTACTAATCGAGGCCGACTCGTGTAACTGTGTGGAAAGACCCATTGGGGAGGTTGTTGGACCGGTGATAGAGGATGTTTTGAGTGTGGGTCTTTGGAGCATCGTGTCGAGATTGTCCCCTGAAACTAGCTAAGAATCACCGGAGGGGCGTAATCGCACTCGGGATAGAAATGTGGGACCACGGAGGGTCGTGGTAATGGCAGAGAAAACAACGGTCCCTAACCGAGGTCGTGGAACTCGGGCGGAGGTTCAGGCAACACAGAGGCTAGGCGGCTGGCTTAGTTTACGCAAATGAGGTGTCACGAGGAAGGTGACGCACCTGATGTCATAACCGTGCTTTTCTAATTTTTGATCTTCCTTATGTTGCATTAATTGATGTGGGTTCGACGCACTCGTACATTGCTAGTAGTGTGGTAGGAACTATGGACCTAAACTCAAACCGCTTCTAGGGAGATGACCGTAGTTAGCCCTTTAGGTCACTCAGTAGTGGTAGACAAACTTTATAGAGACGCACCCTAGAACTTCAAGGGGTAGTATTTGTGGTGATCCGATGGAACTACCGTTTGGGGAGTTCGATTTGATCCTTGGAATGGACCGGGCCGTTAAGTATCAAGCGAAATTTGGATTGCGCGCTAAAGCGCATGGTTCTTAAGGCAGTGAAGGTAATGAAGTGGTTATGATAGGGGATAGAAGGAATTACCTATCCAATGTAGTGTCTGCCTTGAAGGCTGAAAAGATGGTCAAGAAGGGTTGTGAGGCGTATTTGGTTCAAATCAGTGCTTTGGAAGCTAAGGGGTCGATGAGTTGGAAAGGTCCGAACGGTTGGGGAATTTGCCGATGTGTTCCCGCAAGAGCTTCCGGTGCGCCTCCGGATCGGGACGTCGAATTCGTATAGACTTGCTACCGAACGGCACTGTGTCTATAGCACCATACCGAATGGCACCAAAGGAATTGGTGGAGCTAAAGGCTCAAATTCGTGAGCTCTTGGATAGAGGGTTTATTCGACCAAGTATATCTCTCGTGGGGAGCACCCGTGTTGTTTGTCAAGAAGAAGGACGGTTCTATGCGGATGTGCATCGACTCACCGCCGATTAAACAAGTTAACGATCAAAAACAAGTACCCGTTGCCTCGGATCGATGACTTGTTTGACCAATTGAAGGGTGCGACGGTATTCTCAAAGATTGACCTTAGGTCAGGTTATCATCAATTAAGGGTGAAGGAGGCTGATGTTCACAAGACGGCATTCCGAACTCCGGTATGGGCATTACGAGTTCTTAGTGATGCCATTCGAGTTGACCAATGCACCGGCGGCATTTATGGACTTAATGAATAGGGTATTCCAACAGTACTTGGACCAATTCGTCGTGGTGTTCATCGACGACATATTGGTTTACTCAAGGACGGAGGAGGACCATGACAAGCATTTGCGAGTAGTCCTACAAGTGTTGAGGGAAAAGCAGTTATACGCCAAATTCAGTAAGTGCGAATTTTGGCTTAGGGAGGTGGCTTTCTTAGGTCATGTAGTATCAGCTGAAGGAATTAGAGTAAACCCTCGCAAGATTGAAGCAAGATTGGATTGGAAACCACCTAGGTCGGTGGGTTTGAAATACGAAGTTTTACTGGTTTAGCAGGTACTATCGGAGATTCGTGGAAGGATTCTCTCTAATAGCAAATACCGTTAACTAAGTTACTAAGGAAAGGTGTTCCATTTGTATGGACGGAGAAGCGACAAAGGAAGCTTTGATAAGCTAAGGAAAATTTTGACTGAAGCTCGGTTTTGGTACACCTGAAGCAGAAAAGTTATTCACGATCTATTGTGATGCATCTCACACTGGTTTGGGATGTGTGTTGATGCAGGATGGGAAGGTAGTAGCCTATGCATCCCGTCAGTTAAGACCGCATGAGGTTAACTACCCAACGCACGACTTGGAGTTAGCGGCAGTCGTCTTTGCTCTGAAGATATGGAGACATTACCTGTATGGGGAGAAGTCGATAGTCTACACGGATCACAAAAGTTTGAGGTATCTTCTGACTCAGAAGGATCTGAATCTGAGACAGCGTCGGTGGATTGAACTACTAAAGGACTACGATTGTTCAATCGAGTACCATCCGGGTAAGGCTAATGTGGTAGCTGACGCGTTGAGCCGGAAGGTTGTGACGGACTTAAGAGCAATGTTCGCTCGGTTGAGTCTATATGATGATGGGAGTCTTTTGGCGGAACTCCAAGTTAAGCCAACATGGATTGAGGAGATTAAGGAAAAGCAGTTAGTGGATGAAGGCTTGAACGCTAAGAGGGTACAAGTTCGTGGATGGTGGTTTGGAAGGGTGCAGTGCATGCAGGGATGGAGTGCTATGTTTTCAAGGGCGAGCAAGCATGCCAAGGATGAAGAGTTGAGGCGGAAAATTCTCCATGATGCACATAGCGACCCATATGCTATGCATCCGGGAGGAAGCAAGATGTATGGAGATTTGCAAAAGATTAGTGGCCGGGTTGAAGCGTGAGATAACCGAGTTCGTAGGAAAGTGTCCGACATGCCAAGCAGAGTTAAGGTGAACATCGATTACCATCGGGACTACTTCAACCGATAAAGATCCTCAATGGAAATGGGAGAGGATCACCATGGATTTCGTTAGTGGGCTACCCCTTACGCCCAACAAGAAGGATGCGCTTTGGGTAATTGTGGATCGCTTTGACTAAATCACTCACTTCATGCCTGGTGAGAATGGATTACTCACCCGAGAAGCTAGCGAAGTTGTATGTGGGTGAAATAGTGAGGTTGCATGGTGTGCCATGATCGATTATCTCGGATAGGGATCCCGATTCACGTCAAGGTTCGAAAGCGTTGCATCAAGCTTTGGGTACACTTAGATTTCATCGGCTTTCCATCCACAAATCGGACGGACAATCGGAAAGGGTGATCTGATCTTAGAAGACATGTTAAGAGGTTGTGTCTTGGATTTTAGTGGTAGTTGGGAAGAGTACCTACCATTAGCGGAATTCGCTTATAACAATAGTTATCAAGCGAGTATTCGATGGCTCCATATGAAGCCCTATATGGACGAAAATGCCGTACTCCTACATGTTGGACGGAGTTGGGGAACGACAAGTTACGGTCCAGAATGGTAACGAGACGAAGACAAAGTCAAGGTGATTCGGTCTCGTCTCAAGGAAGCATCGATAGGCGAAGTCTTATGCCGATCTCAAACGCAAGGAAATGGAGTATCTTTGTGGGGACAAGGTCTTTCTGAAAGTGTCGCCTTGGAAAAAGGTGTTGAGATTTGGACGAAAAGGAAAGCTAAGCCCAAGGTTCATCGGGCCATATACTGATTTATAAAGCGAGTAGGACCGGTAGCTTATCGGCTAGAGCTGCCGTGAATCGAATCGAGATCCATGACGTATTTCATGTATCGATCTTTGAGACAGTATCGGTCGAGATCCTTCGCACGTTGTGCCGCGAGCGAGATTGAGGTGAACTTCGGATTTATCTTTTGAAGAAGAACCGGTTCAGATCTTAGATCGAGATGTGAAGGTTCTACGTAGAAAGTCAGTGCCCTTAGTAAAAGTGCTATGGCGGAACCATGGTACAGAGGAAGCTACGTGGGAACCCGAGGATGTGATGCGGCAGCAATACCCCCATCTGTTTTAGCTAGGTAATTTTGAGGACGAAATTTATTTTAAGGGGGGTAGAACTGTAACATCCCAGAGATGGGGCTATTTGGAATTAAATTATTTTTCTTATGTTTGAATCACTGTGATATTATTTAAGGAATAATAGGGCTTAGTTAAAGGCTTTGAGTAGGCTCGGTTTGGTAGAAAATATTATTTATAGGCTTAAAAGGCAAGGAGCCTTAGCAGGAGGGTGTTATAAGAATAAATGTGGATAATTTGACACAAAAATCAGCTTAGAAAAGTGGCAAAAAGAAGGTCACTTAAGGGCTATAGATGACGCCACAAGGAGGGAACAATGGAGCTTGTGTTCGAGTCACGGAAATCCTCTTTTGCTCATTAGTGGGACGGCACAAGGGAGGAGTTTTCCTCGCTTTAAACTCTTTTATTAATTATTATTAGTAAGGGATAATATGAGCACTTTAAATTGGTTTTAATTTGCTTAAATCTGGAGATAATAAGGGATATTATTAAATGGATTATTAAGAGATCATTTGATTATTTGGGGATTAATAGATTTTTATTTAAGGATAATCAGTGATAAATAAGGATATTAATTGGATTAATAGGGGATTTTTGAGTGATTAATTGGGGATTAATTCAAAATTATTTGAATTAAATTAAAATAAGTGGCCAAGAGGATTTTTAGGTGTTGGCGAATTTGAACTCCTTGGTAGGAGGGGAGTGGACGGCAAGGTCTTTGGGGGTGTCGAATGCTTATAAAAGCATCAATCTATCACTTGTTTCGGTTTTTTCCCATCTTAGCAAGTTGCCGAAAGTCTCAACCCTCCCATCTATTTTCTTTCTCTCAACATCCTTAGCAGAAACCTTCATTCCATATCTTTCTTCATTCTCTTCTTCTTCCAACTCAAGCCGAATCCTCTCCTTGGTGTGCCGATTTTCCTTTTTCCCATTTGGTGTATCTTGGGCGAATATCAAAAGCAAGGGTGATCCCTTATCTCGTATTCTTTCCAATCGGTTTGGGGTAGGTAAGGGTACTAGCCGTATGGGTATTTCTTTTCTCTTTTATGGTTGTTGTTCGGTTGGATGGGAAGACTAACCCCCTTTGAATCGACTCCATCTAGGAACTGCGGGATTTGTAAGCGGTGGGTCGAGTTCCTCAACTTATAGCAATCGGTTTTGGGGTAAGGTGGTAAGATTGATTTTCTTTATTTTTGATATTCATTTAAGCCGAAGGCTACTAACTTGGTCAAGTGCCGATTATAGGGTGGTGAAACAAAGGGCTAGTACTCAAGACATTCAGGTAAGGATTCGGGTTCAAAAAGAAAACCCTTTTAAATTATTTGGTTTGGCCGAATGGCCATTTCACTAACTTTGATAGTTGGCCGAATATAGGGACAAGTAGATCTAGGGTGGCCGACTTCTCTTTTTGGGATTTAGACGATTCAGGGTGACAGTGTGTACATACACACGTATAACTTGTTAATGTGCTGATTGTTGTGAATGCTATCTTGATTTTATGTAGCATTTGATAATATACCATATCGGTATAGATGGTGACTCAGGTAAGTACCTGTTAATATGAATTTGTTATTCGATGCTTTTGGGAAGCATGATGTATTGATACATGAGATTTAAGTATGTGATGACATGAAACATGTACATATGTGACTGATGTGGGATTGATGAGTGGAGGGGCGTGATTAATCGTGCCGACGGGCACCGATGTTTTGGTAACACACCGTGACTACGGTCACCGAGAGGTTTGGTACCTCCGAGGTTTGGTACCTCATAGCGACTCGTCCCCGTGGTTTAACACCACCGTGGGTTGGCCCCACTTGAGATATGGGATTGTCTCGCGGTGATTTGGTATCACACGATGGGTTGGCCCCATCAATCGATTCGTGTCTCACGGACACCGTTGTTTTGGTAACACATCGTGACTATATGTCACCAGTGGTTTGGCACCACCGGTGGTTTGGTACCACAATGGGTAGACAAGTGGCGTTTGGTTGGCTAGGTTGGGGTACATAATATTCTCGCATATTAATCTGTATATGTTGTGTATGGAAATGTCTTTAAAACGGGGAAGGGTTACATATCGAGTCTTGGTGACTCACCTTCTCCTTTAACATTTTTCAGTGACTCGTAGATGGCGGATGAGGAGCCGTTGGACTCGAGGTGGCCATGCTGTGGATTTAAATTAAATGAACTTTAATTTTAGTTATGATAACTTTTATTTCCGGTTTTAGTTTATTTGGATGTAATAAGGCCTCCTGATATTTTATTTTATTTTTTTTGTTTTGTTATTCTTCATATGTCGAATAATTGTTTTAAACTATGATTACCAATATTAAATTAAAGTCACATGTTTTCCCAAATTAACACGAAAATGTTTTCATAGTGCCATCGGGCACACTCGATATTCTATAATAACTTGGTTGAATTAACTTTTAAATAAACTCTAGGTAAGGTTTCCCAAAATCTTTTCCACTGTAGCAACTCGGATTCGGCCATAGTGTTTGGGCTGGGTTTGGGTTGTTACATTTCATAAAATTTTAGATCATAGAAATATAATAAAAATAAATTTTACTGCGTTGGATTTGTGGTCCCGAAACCACTGTTCTGACTAGACCCAAAATCGGGTTGTTACACTTCTAATCTTGAGAACTTATTAAAAGCATACTTGGCAAAGAATGATACAAATTTGAGAAATTTGGAGAACCAGATGGGGTAGTTAGCCAACGAACTTCGAAATAGACTACAAGGAGCTTTGCCCAGTAACACGGAGAACCTAAGAAAATCGGGCTATGAGAATTGCAAAACGGTCACTTTACAAAGCGGAATGACTTTGGAACCCAAGGAAGTTGAGGATGAAGATGAACCTTCGAAGAAAGAGTAAATTCAACCAACAGTTGAAATTCCTACACTAGAGAAGCCAGATTTTACAAATTCTGAAGAGGTAAAATCTAAACTTATAAATTCTGATAAGCTAACCCTTTGTTAGATACAGATATATTACCTCGGAAGAGCTGTCCAGTCCAAGCCAAAGTTTCACAACCTCCATATCCTCAAAGACTCTAGCAACATGAGCAACAACAGGATACTCAATTTAAGAGAATGGTAGATGTGTTGAAACAGCTACGTATCAATATTCCATTGGTGGAAGCTTTGGAGAAAATGTCGAACTATGCGAAAGCTATGAAGGAATTTCTGTCTAAGAAGAGAAGGCTTGGGGAATTTGAGATTGTAGCTTTGACTACAAAATGTAGCCTATTTTTTCAGAACAAGTTTCCTCCTAAGTTGAAGGATCCAGGAAGTTTCACCATACCTTGCAATATTGGAGAATCCTATTATGGTAAGGCTTTATGCGATTTGGGATCGAGTATCAACATAATGCTTACGTCTGTGTTTAGACGATTAGGTATTGGTAAGGCTAGACCGGCTACAGTGTCAGTCCAACTGGCAGATTGATCTTTGGCATACCCAGAAGGGAAGATCGAGGATGTAAAGGTACGTGTTGATAAATCCATATTTCCTGTTGACATTATTATCTTAGATTTTGAAGTAGATAAAAAAGTACCAATCATCCTAGGAAGGCCTTTCTTAGCAACTAGCAAGATGATAATTGATGTACAGAAAGGTGAACTCACCATGCGAGTTCAAGATGAATAGGTGACCTTTAATGTATTTAAGTTCGTAAGATCTCTTGATGAGGTTGAAGATTGTTCTACTGTCTCTAAGAAAGATCCAATGGTTCCTGAAAAATTAGAATACAATGATCCATTGGAAGGTATTACATCTGATTCTCCACATTAAGATGAGGACGATACATGTTTGACCTTGTTGGAAGCTAACTGGAAAGAATTCAGTTTAAAAGTTCAGTTCGAGTCATTAGATCTATCATAACATGAGTACAAGCAACCCAACCCATCAAGAGTAGAGCCACCCGAGTTAGACTTAACGATTTGAAAATGTTATTAGATACTGAAAAGAGTTCTATCGAGGGACAGAAGAGATTGATCCAATCTCAAGTATTTGATCCTGGGAAACTCAATTTTCAATAGGAAAAAGCAAGGATCATGGATCCCATCTATGACATTCAATGGGTGAGGCTTGTACCAAAGATGTAACATCCCAAAATTGGGCCTAGGAGAATTGAGCCCAATGGGCCTTAGGCGTAGTAGCGTTTAAATTTTTGGAGAACAAGAGACCGGCTTAAATGCTAGTTAGACCCATTGGATAAGTGATTTTGGAAGGTTAGAGGGCTTCTATGAAGTCCTGGGATCAAATATTGGCTTTGGGGAAATTTTGATTTTAGGTGAAAAAAACCCTGGAAGTTGGCAGATAGGCCTTAAGAATAAAATATGGAGGAAAATAACACAAGTAGAGTGTGTGGTGTAGTGGCAAAGTGACGCCACATAAGAGACAAGGGGGTGACGCCACAAGGGAAGGAAGGAGGTCCAAGGTTCAAGTCTTGGCTTTTGCATTTTGGTTTCTTTTTGCTTGGACCTTAGAATTTGGCCCATAGTTTATATTTAGTTGCGCATGGTTTAAGACACAAGAGGAGCTTGTGGCCAAGTGGTTAGTGGCGTGGATTATGTTGCAAGGGAGCACAGGTTCGAATCTCATGACAAGCAATGGAGTATTTATTTTGCGGATTGGACTGCAAGAGTTTCAGATTGAATTTAAACTCTCTTGACGAAGGGATCCCACATCGGAAAGACACAAAGAATGAAGGTGAAGAGCTAGCTATATAAGGAGCATCCTAGGAGGAGAGTAAACACATCTTGGAGGGCGTTTGGGCACAAGAGTGATCGAGCGCGGATTAGCCCCGTGAGTCCTATCGGTGTGTAACTCTCTCTACTCTAGTTGTAGAGCGGCAAATGCCGAAATGCCGGTCACACGGCATTAGTAGCCACACGAGCGTGCGGCGTGCGTGTGGGGCTTCGACGCGATAGTTGAGGCCATCGATGAGTATTCTCGTGGGTTGGGTCGCTTGGCCTCGATGGGCGAAAGTGGGCCCAATGGGCCCGTGGGCCCATATGAGTAAATTGCATGATTGGTTAGTATATGTTGAACTAGACTAGGTGGAAGTTATATACGTGGCTAGATTCGTGTTAGGTGGGCCACACGCAGCGCAGTGGGCCCTGATGGGCCGAAATTGGGTTTTAGGCCCAATCGTCCCAGCATAAACCTAAAGTGGTAGCCGAGTCGCTAGTGGCGACATTAGGCCTTCGAGAAAGGCCATTGCAGGTGTGAATTTACGAAAAATACCCTTAGTAGGTAAAATTACGATTATACCCTTAAAGGTTGATTAGCATGATTATGTTGTTTAGTTTTGGCCGATTGTAGGGAAGGCTTGATCTCGCATATCTCGGGTTGTGGCTAGTGCTCAAAAGTGTTAAGGAATGGGGATCTAGTGTGTTAGATCTTGATCTACGGGATTTGATAGTCGCATTAGTAATCGTGTGTGTAAACTAACACACTTCTTGCTTTGTATATGTTTGATAAATCGATTGATTGGTAAAACCGAAATAGTATGGTTGAGTGATATGATACCCTATGGGGTATGTGCACGATTCAGTAAGTCCGTTTCATTATGAGTATTGTTATTGATACATGATGTCATGATTTATGATGTATGTGCTATGAGATGCAACGTTAAACATGTTTGCATGATTTGAATACTATACATGAGTTGGTATGATGATGGGTGATATGAGTGGAGGGGGCAAGTGATATTTTGTGTTGACGAGCACCAAAGTTGTTTTGGTAACACAACTTTGTGACTTTGGGTCACGGAGGTTTGGCACCTCCGAGGTTTGGCACCTCGGTGTCTCGTCCCCGTGGTTTTGCACCACGCTGGGTTGGCCCCACAAGGCGGTATTGAGGATTGACGCCAGTGATTTGGTATCACACGCGATGGGTTGGCCCCATCACTCGATTATCGTGACTACGGTCACCAGGTGGTTTGGTACCACATTTGTGTCTTTGGGACACCGAGAGGTTTGGCACCTCATTGCGACTCGTCCCGTGGTTAACACCACCGTGGGTTGGCCCCACTTTTGAGATACGGGGATTGTCGCCAAAGTGATTTGGTATCACACGATGGGTTGGCCCCATCATTGGATTTGTGACTTCGGTCACCAGTGCTTTGGTAACACATTGTGACTATACGTCACCACGGTGGTTTGGCACCACATTGATGATTATTGTGTCTTCGTGGACACCGTGGTTTGGCACCACCGGTGGTTTGGTACCACACGGGTAGAAAAGGTGTATGGACGGTTAGGATTGGGTGCATATGATTGGGATGCATTGATGATCATGATTATGTTTGTATGTGATATTTTGCTAATCCGGGGAAAAAGGGTAGCACATCGAGTCCGGGTGACTCACCTTTTCCTTAACCATTTCGTAGTAGTGCATAAAGTCGACCGGGATCGGAGAGGACAAGGTGGCCCATGCCAAGATGATGTTCAATTATTTCATGCTTGATTTTGATATAAGTACTTTATTTGAATTGTTGGGTTGTAATAAAGGCCATTTTATGTTTTTGGTATTACTTTAACTATGGTTTATTTAAATTAAATTGCTACGTGAAAATGATTTATGGTTTGCAACCTATTTATTCAAATTGGATATTATAAACTAAAGTTTTAAAAATGAATGAGTTTAATAGCAAAGTTTTATTCCAAAGATATGTTTTCCAAAATTCAGCAAACTACGATGTTTTATTTTAAATTAAGAAGATTTTCAACCGTCTTTTCCCAGTGACATAACCAGATTCGGTCGTAGTGAATGGGCCGGGTTTGGGGATGTTACGATTTAATCGTGAGCCCTGCTCAAAACTCCTGGCTTTGAGGGTTTTGGGCTCAAACTTGATTTTCAAAACGGGCTATTCGAAATATGGGCTTTTATAAAAAGGTTTTCAGGTTAGGCTGGCATGGCACCTGTACCTCCGACCCGAAGTCCACCAGGTAAGTACTTCGGACTTTCTTGAAGTGATCTATTTGTATGAATTAATTTGGGCTTAGTTTGGGCTCGTAGAATAGAATAATAGGATCTGTTGGACCCTAGGATTAGACTACTCAAACAATGGCATAAGACTTAAAGCTCTTAAACAAACCTGTGAAATAAGTCGTCGAGTTAAGGTGTGGCAACCTGTGTGCGCATGTCTAGGAGTGGTATTCAGTGGGAGCTTGGTATTTAAGCAGTCCGTGTGACTCACCTCCTCTCCACTTGAATCCTACCTGGTGCGTAGCTACGGTTCACCTTAACCAAGAAGACTTGTTCATAGGCTAAACCAAGTATTAAAACCCGAAAGGGATTAGCCTTACTGTTTTAAAACCCTTAGTTTTAAAATTTTCAAACTTACCCCTTTGGTTTGTAAACCCTAAATCTGATTTTGAAAGACGTTTTCTCGATTTACCAAAATTTCCAAAATGCCCCTAGTGGCAAAATTACTAAAATGCTCCTGACTTTCAAGATTTCCGGTTTAACTCCAATTTTAATAAAATTTCCCTACTTTGCAAAAGTATACAAAAACGCTATTTTCAAGATACCCCCGATTTGAAAATTTACAAAATTACCCCTGATGAACAAAATTACCAAAATGCCCTTGGTTTCAAAATTTTCATAATTTCCTCGATTTTTACTAAAATGTTCTTACATTATGAAAATATCAAAAACTTCTATTTTACAAATATCGAGATATCCTGATTTGAGAAATTTACTTAAAATGCCCTTAACGTCCCCAATTACTTGAAATAACCCCGATTACTCAAATTTTTACAACACATCTGGTTTGAAAAACAAATTTTTCAAGATGACCCACGAGATTTTGTAAACTTTGAAATATCTTTAATTTGAAAACTATTTTCAAATTGACCTCGAAGTTATTACCGAAATACCCCTATAGGGAAATGTCAAAATTACCCCCAGGTTGGGAATGCTCAAGAAAGTGACATGGATGAATGAATGTGTCTTTAGTGAAGTATGTGAATGTTTGAATTAGAACAGAGAACTTGAGATGAAACTTTGATTGCTCGAAAGAACGACTTCCGTAAACTGCTCATAAAATTTGCTCGTGGATTAAACAAAGGAACAAAATTTCTAATGCATAAAACTTTTAATCGAGTTAAATCGCGACGCTAGATATGAGTTCTAGGGGACGTGTTGTCGCGGGCATGGTCTAGGTGGAATGACAGACTTTATTAAGATCAGAGTGCGCGACAAGAGCGTAGTGTGGTAGGTTAGGATGTGCATTTGTTAGTTAGATGGAAATTTCGAGGACGAAATTTCTTTAAGGAGGGTAGATTTGTAACATCCCAAAATTGGGCCTAGGAGAATTGAGCCCAATGGGCCTTAGGCGTAGTAGCGCGTTTAAATTTTTGGAGAACAAGAGACCGGCTTAAATGCTAGTTAGACCCATTGGATAAGTGATTTTGGAAGGTTAGAGGGCTTCATGAAGTCCTCGGGATCAAATATTGGCTTTGGGGAAATTTTGATTTTAGGTGAAAAAAACCTCGGAAGTTGGCGAGAGATAGGCCTTAAGAATAAAATATGGAGGAAAATAACACAAGTAGAGTGTGTGGTGTAGTGGCAAAGTGACGCCACATAAGAGACAAGGGGGTGACGCCACAAGGGAAGGAAGGAGGTCCAAGGTTCAAGTCTTGGCTTTTGCATTTTGGTTTCTTTTTGCTTGGACCTTAGAATTTGGCCCATAGTTTATATTTAGTTGCGCATGGTTTAAGACACAAGAGGAGCTTGTGGCCAAGTGGTTAGTGGCGTGGATTATGTTGCAAGGGAGCACAGGTTCGAATCTCATGACAAGCAATGGAGTATTTATTTTGCGGATTGGACGGCAAGAGTTTGATTGAATTTAAACTCTCTCGACGAAGGGATCCCACATCGGAAAGACACAAAGAATGAAGGTGAAGAGCTAGCTATATAAGGAGCATCCTAGGAGGAGAGTAAACACATCTTGGAGGCGTTTGGGCACAAGAGTGATCGGAGCGCTGGATTAGCCCCGCAGTCCTATCGGTGTGTGTAACTCTCTCTACTCTAGTTGTAGAGCGGCAAATGCCGAAATGCCGGTCCACACGCATTAGTAGCCACACGAGCGCGCGTGTGCGTGTGGGGCTTCGACGCGATAGTTGAGGCCATCGAGTAGTATTCTCGTGGGTTGGGGTGCTGGGCCTCGATGGGCGAAGTGGGCCCAATGGGCCCGTGGGCCCATATGAGTAAATTGCATGATTGGTTAGTATATGTTGAACTAGACTAGGTGGAAGTTATATACGTGGCTAGATTCGTGTTAGGTGGGCCACACGAGCGCAGCGTGTGGGCCGGATGGGCCGAAATTGGGTTTTAGGCCCAATCGTCCCGGCAGACAACCTAAGTGGTAGCCGAGTCGCTAGTGGCGACATTAGGCCTTCGAAAGGCCATTGCGGTGTGAATTTACTGAAAATACCCTTAGTAGGTAAAATTACGATTATACCCTTAAAGGTTGATTAGCATGATTATGTTGTTTAGTTTTGGCCGATTGTAGGGAAGGCTTGATCTCGCATATCTCGGGTTGTGGCTAGTGCTCGAAAAGTGTTAAGGAATGGGGATCTAGTGTGTTAGATCTTGATCTACGGATTTGATAGTCGCATTAGTAATCGTGTGTGTAAACTAACACACTTCTTGCTTTGTATATGTTTGATAAACTGATTGATTGGTAAAACCGAAATAGTATGGTTGAGTGATATGATACCCTATGGGGTATGTGCACGGATTCGTAAGTCCGTTTCATTATGAGTATTGTTATTGATACATGATGTCATGATTTATGATGTATGTGCTATGAGATGCAACGTTAAACATGTTTGCATGATTTGAATACTATACATGAGTTGGTATGATGATGGGTGATATGAGTGGAGGGGCGGTGATATTTTGTCTTGTGAGCACCGTGTTTTGGTAACACAACTTTGTGACTTTGGGTCACGGAGGTTTGGCACCTCCAGAGGTTTGGCACCTCGGTGTCTCGTCCCCGTGGTTTTGCACCACGCGTGGGTTGGCCCCACAAGGCGGTATTGAGGATTGACGCCGGTGATTTGGTATCACACGATGGGTTGGCCCCATCACTCGATTATCGTGACTACGGTCACCAATGGTTTGGTACCACATTTGTGTCTTTGGGACACCGGAGGTTTGGCACCTCATTGCGACTCGTCCCCGTGGTTAACACCACCGTGGGTTGGCCCCACTTTTGAGATACGGGATTGTCGCCAGTGATTTGGTATCACACGATGGGTTGGCCCCATCATTGGATTTGTGACTTCGGTCACCAGTGTTTTGGTAACACATTGTGACTATACGTCACCAGTGGTTTGGCACCACATTGATGATTATTGTGTCTTGTGGACACCGGTGGTTTGGCACCACCAGGTGGTTTGGTACCACACGGGTAGAAAAGGTGTATGGACGGTTAGGATTGGGTGCATATGATTGGGATGCATGATGATCATGATTATGTTTGTATGTGATATTTTGCTAATCCGGGAAAAAGGGTAGCACACTGAGTCCAGGTGACTCACCTTTTTCCTAACCATTTCGTAGTGCATAAAGTTTGACCCAGGGATCGGAGAGGACAAGGTGGCCCATGCCAAGATGATGTTCAATTATTTCATGCTTGATTTTGATATAAGTACTTTATTTGAATTGTTGGGTTGTAATAAAGGCCATTTTATGTTTTTGGTATTACTTTAACTATGGTTTATTTAAATTAAATTGCTACGTGAAAATGATTTATGGTTTGCAACCTATTTATTCAAATTGGATATTATAAACTAAAGTTTTAAAAATGAATGAGTTTAATAGCAAAGTTTTATTCCAAAGATATGTTTTCCAAAATTCAGCAAACTACGATGTTTTATTTTAAATTAAGAAGATTTTCAACCGTCTTTTCCCAGTGACATAACCAGATTCAGTCGTAGTGAATGGGCCGGGTTTGGGGATGTTACAGTTTGGGGATGTTACAAAAGAAAGAAGGTACAACAGAAAATGAGCTGATTTTGTTAAGGATCATCATGGGTAGGCAGATTTGTATGAATGACAGAAAGTCGAGCAAAGCAAAATAGAAAGACAATTTCCTACTACTATTCTTTGATCAAATATTGAATATAATTGTTGGGCAACAATATCTCTTCTTTTCAGATGGATACAATTGGTATGATAAATGGTCATTTGACATCTCCTTTGTCAGTGACAATCATCAATAACATTGAGGGAGTTCTCTTCACTCACTCTATCATTAATTTATTTTCAGTTCTTTTTTTCTCTATTTTGAATAAATAGCATGCTTAGAAATTATTTTTCTTGAATTAGTACTTCCAATTAATTATGTCTAAGAAGATTTCAACTCAAGTGAGACCATTTCTGACCCCTCCAACCTTTCTTGGGAATTTAATTTGTGTAATTTTTCTAGAAGAAATTTTCTAAGTATCCTAAAACAAATTTAATTTTTATTTTTTATTTTAGTTTTAGTTTAAATTTTAATTTTAAGTTTAATTTCATTTTTTTATTTTTTCAATAAGAGGGTCAAGTGCCCAAGGTTTAATCAGTTTATTTCTGTCAAATTTTATTTCATTATAGGTAATAAAATTTTTGCAATTTTTGGCTCGAGGGCCAGAATAGTGTTGAGGAGAAAAATATCAAACACTTGTTGCCCCTTCCCCACGCTACAATAATCTCGAAAAAAGGGGATGACACAAATTAATAAAAAGGGGAGGAATTTCTTTTATTTCTTTTTCTTAGTATTATTTTTAGGATATTTTTATTTACTTAGGAATATTTATGTTTTATGCATAAAATAAATTGAACAAATTGCAAACATGAATAAATTAAACTCAATGTCTCTTCTCTAATAAAAAGCGAAGTGATGTGGCAATGGGAATGAACATATCTAGGATGGATTGTTGAGAAAGACTTGGTACTTAAGTAGTCTTCATGACTCACCTCTCTTTCTTACAACCCTACCTAGTGTTTAGTTTTAATTCATTACTTTGTTTCCGCAATGAGAACATTGCTTCTATTTAAAGGGGGATAAGGTAATATTTGCATAAAATTTTAAAATTTTAAAGTATGTTTCAATCTTTTCATATAAGTATGCTAAAATAAAATGATGTTCTGAGAAGATTTTTGTTCATAAGTTAGTTTAAATGTGAGCATGATTTCTGATTTTATCTAAGTTTTTTTTTTATGTTATCTTGAGTTATGGAATGCTTGTCTGTTCTTAGATTTTATATAGTTGTTTGCCATGAAAATCAAACTCCCTTAGAAACAAACATGCATGAAGGTTTAAGTTCTTAGAATTGACTTAGTAACTTTCTTGAGGCGAAATCCTAAGAGGGATAAGAATCTAAACATGATTTAGGCACATTTTCTCTGGATCGTTTGAGCCTTTCAAGCCTACCATATGAATTTAACCCTTGAAACCTTAGTTTGAGCCTTTAAGCCTATTTTATTTCACCTGCATCATAAGCCATATTAACATATTTTTGAGTTTTATCCTATTTTTGCACCTATCTTAACTATACTTGTCTTAGTGAGCAAAGATGTAATAGCCCCTTTTTAGTGAAATCAGAATAGTGGTTTTGGGACCACAAAACTGAAGTCAAAAAATTTATTTTATTATTATTTTATGGTCTACAGCATGATAGTATTACCGTATAAAAATTTTGTTAAGAAATTTTACCGTTTACATACTTAATTTGATAAAAAGGACTAAATCGCGTAAAGTGCAAAAGTTGTGTTCTAATAGCTAATGGTATTAAATAGTTATAGGACTTTAAAGTGGAGGTCCTTGTATGGTAATTAGCCCATTAATGTTGAGATTGGATGAGCATGGTTTGGAATTATTGAAATTTTGGTTAGTTTTTAAGGTTAATTTTGGAAATTTGTAAATAAAAGGTTAATTAAAATAAAACCAAATTATCATCTTCCATTATCATTCACAATCGAAACTTAAAGAGAAGGAAGCCATTTTGGTGTTTAACATTCGGTAACCCTAATTCCTTCAATTAGGTATGTATTTTTGATCTGTTTTTAATGATTTCTATGTTTTCGAGATCGTTGTAGCTTAATCTAGCTAGCCTAGGGGCTAATTTGTGAAATTGTTAAACTGTTAGGGTTTTACCATTGATGAACATGCTTGAGTTTTGAAGTTTGATGTTAGAAAATGAATGGTTGTTGTTAGATAAACAACTTTTGTAAAGGAATTTTTTATGAAATTATCAATTAGGGGCTAAATTGAAGATTGTGATAAATTCATGGTAAAATTTATGAATTTGTGAAATACGTGGGCTGCTATAAGCATGTATAAAATCGGCTAAGCTTGGATAGGGAAAAAATTGCATGAATTTCATTTTTTGAGCCTAGGGACTAAATTGCAAAGAAATTAATAGTATAGGGGCAAAATGGTAATTTTTCCAAAAATATGTGTAGGATTAAACTGAATATGAAATATATTGAATTGGGTTAAATTTATCCATATAGATCCAGTCAGACCTCGTATGGAGTTAGATCGAGGCAAAGAGAAAAATCTCGGATTAATCGCCTCCGTGTCTACGTATACTCATCGAGGTAAGTTCGTGTAATTAAATTGAGTATTTATATGTTTTAATTGAATTAGATGTATGTGATTTGTATAATTTCCATGTATAAATATCGATCGCATATCCGACGACGTACGATGATTACCGAGTCCCGTTTGAACCTTAGGAATTCGTAGGATACAAATGACATGTCATTAGGGTTACTGATTCTCAGCTCGTATGAGCTTACCGATTTGCAGCTCTTAAGAGCTTACCAATTTACAGCCCGTGAGAGCATACCGATTCATAGCTCGTATGAGCATACATGTAGAGGAATTGACGGATTACAGTTTAGCACACTATGTGTGAGCTATCCCGAGTATCCAACAATATTCTAAATGGTTCAACGGGCAATGTTCTGTTACAAGATGATATGAGTTCGATACGAACTATTATAGGTATATACATGAAATATATGGAAATGATATTATATGATATATTGTAACATGAAATGGATGATACATGTATATGGAACTTGATTAATTATTATGTTCATCCATGTTCATTGGCTATTATATTTTGTTTTACATGGCTAACATGTTGGTGAATATGTGCTTAGGCATTTGGCCAAATTGAGTTGGAACATGCTATGTTTACTTACTGATTACATGTTTAATTATATAAAGCACCAAATTGCATAAAATGCAAAAGTTGAGTTCTAGTAGCTATAAGTATCAAATATATATGGAATTCAAAACTTGAGGTCCTTATATGGTAATTAGACCATTAAGAGAGGTTAGTAGATATTTTTGATGATTCATCCTTGGAAAATTAGAAAAAGAAAAGGACTAAATTGGAAATTAAAATAAATAAAAGATGATAAATAAAATAAATGTTTAATATCATCATTTTATATCATCTCCATCCTCAAATTTTCTATGGAAACCCTAAGAAAGAGAAAGAAAATCAAGCAATCTTAATTAGGTAAGTAATCATGTCCCGTTTTTAGTATTTTTTATAGTTTTGAGATCGGAATAACCTAATCTATTTATTTTAGGGATCAATTTGAAAAGATATTAAAGTATTGAAGTTTTTTCATGGATGAATATGCTGAAAATTTGAAATTTATGGTAGAAAATGAAAGGTTGTTGATAGATAAACAACTTTTGTAAAGTGAGTTTTCATGAAATTGTGATTTAGGGACTAAATTGTAAAGATGTAAAATTCATGGAAAATTTTTTATTTTTATGAAATATAGGTGCTGTAAATGCTATATGTAAAAATCGGTTAGGCTTGGAATAAGGATTAAATTGCATGAATTTCATTTTCCGAGCCTAGAGACGAAATCATCATTTATGAAAAGTATAAGGGCAAAATGGTAATTTTTCCTTGGAAGTGAATTGAATTAAATTGAATATGAAATGGATTAAATTGATGTTAAAATTCATTTATATAGATTCGGATAACTCAAATACGAAGTTAGATCAAGGAAAAGAAAAAGTGTCAGATTAGTAGATTTTCATATACGAACAAGTGGCGAGGTAAGTTTGTGTAACTAAATTGTGTACATTTATATATTTGAATTATATGTTGCATTTGTGAATTTTGTAATGGTCATGTATATGAAATTGATTGAAAGTCTGATAATACCCGATCAGTGTTAAATTTCATTTGAACAAATGAAAATCGATGGATACAAGTTTCCCGTATTGGTTGTGGTCTTGCATGTGTTGCAGACACACCATAGCTCAAAAGAGCATCCCTTATTAGCCCTCTCGAGCTTCCCGTATATGGTTCTTGCAAGCTTCCTGTTACAGCTCCTCGGAGCGTCCCAATAGGTTGTGATCCTACATTTGTTGTGGACACACCTTAGCTCTTATGAGCATCCCGATTATAGGCTCTTCGTGAGCTTCCTGTTAAATTGGCTCTTAGTGAGCTTCTCGATAGTGCTCGCTTGAACTTCCTGATATATGGCTAACCGGAGCTTCCTGTTGCATGGCTCTTTGTGAGCTTCCTGATAGGCTCTTCATGAGCTTCCCGATATGGTTCTTTGTGAACTTCCCGATTATGGCTCTTATGAGCTTCCCGTTATATAGCCCGGGTAAGCTTCCCTATAGGCTCTTTGTGAGTTTCCTAAAATGGCTCTGTGTGAGCTTCCTGTGATAAGGCTCGAGAGTGTGCTTCTCGATTATGTGCTCTAAAGAGTACCCTCGTATAAGAATTGACAGATCAATGATAAGTACATCTTGTGTGTACTACTTGGGTATCCATCGATATTTCAATGATTCAACGGAAAGAACTCTTGATATGAGAAAATATGATAATTAAATGAATTATATCTTGAAAATCCCTGAAATACCTGGAAATGGATGTATGATGAGCTCATCTTTGTTTTCTTGATAATCATGTAAATTTCATGACTAACTTGTTTGATAAGAGCATGTGTCTAGGCAATTGGCCACATAGTTTTGGATGCATGTTTGTATGCTTACTTTAAATGAATATGATTGGTAAGTTGATTGGTAAGTTAATTTCCTATTATACGAACTTACTAAGCATTTGAAATGCTTACTCGGTTTTTTTTCTATGTTTTATAGTGCTCGGAAGCTCGTAAAGATTGGAACCGGTCGGAGCACCATCACACTATCCTTTAGCATGTTTTGGTATAAATAGCAAACTTATTTTGGTATAATGGCATGTATAGGCTAACTTGGCCAATGTTGGCATGTAAATGGTTGTTCGTAATCTAGCCATTGGAATGGCTACTAATGGTATATTTAGTGAATGAATACTTGAGGTTATAATATGGTTAATATATGTGTGCTTGGTATGGTTAGGTTGAATTATGGTAAATACATATATGTCTTTTAAAAAGGTAATTTTGAACACATGTGATGATATATCAAGTATAATGTTAATGTTGGCTTGGTTCTAATGTCTTGAATTGGTTATTATATGTATGCAAGTATTAATGTAGGTACAAAGCAAAACTTGGGTGAGAAATAAGGCTTAAAAATGGCCTTATTTTGTCCACACGGGTAGACACACGGGCGTGTGTCTTAACCGTGTGTGACACACGGCCATGCGCACGGGCGTGTGGTTTGGCCGTGTGTCCCCTGCATCTTTAAAATTGAGAAACAGAATGCTCAAAATTGGTCACACGAGCAGAGACATGGGCGTGTGTCTTAGCCGTGTAAAACACACGGCCCAACATACGGGCGTGTGTCTTGGCCGTGTGAATACTGCGCCTATTTTTAAAAATTATATTGTCCACACGGCCTAGCACACGGGCGTTTGGCTGGCCGTGTGACCCAAGTCAGTAGCTACCCTAATTTGAACATGGGCTGGGACACGGCTGTGTGCCTCACACTGAATGCTCACAAGGCCTAAGAAACGGGTGTGCCACTTGGCCGTGTGAGCCACACGGCCTGACCACATGGTTGTGTGTCCCCTACACCTAAGAAAAATTTTTAAATTTAGCGAAAAATTTCCTGAGTTTCCGGTTTAGTCCCGATTTGATTCTAACGTGTATTTTGGGCCTTGAGGACCTGTGAAATTTTGGATATGAATAGTAAATGATATGAAATTTTCTTTAATTGATCTGTAAACTCTGGCAATATTCTGTGACCCTGTTCCGGTGACGGATAGGGGTTAGGGGTGTTACAGCGTGTGTCTCAGTCGTGTGTGACACACGGCTAGGTGACACAGCCGTGTGTCCCCTATAGCTTTCAAAGGGTTGCAAGTCAGGCTGTTACACGGCCTAGCACACGGACATGTGAGGTTACTTCGAAAGGTACACGGCCTAGCACACGGGCGTGTAAGGTTACTTCGGAGGGTACACAGCCTAGCACGCGGGCGTGTGGCCCAAGTCAGTGAGTTACACAGGCATGTACACGGGCTAGGACATGGCCGTTTGTCCCTATTTTGAATGCCCACACTGCCTAAGACAAAGGCGTGTCTCTTGGCCGTGTGACCCCAGCAGCTTTAAAAATTTTTAATGTTTTCGAAAAATTCTCTAAGTTTTTTATTTAGTCCCGACTTATTTCTAATGCATATTTTGGGGCTTGAGGGCTCGTATATGGAACAATATGAATTGTTTTGATTGTTTTTTTATATGAACATTGATATGTTATGAAATCTTTGAAATTTTGTTTGTTTATACTGTAAACTCCGGTAGTACTTCGTAACCCTGTTCCAGCGAAGGATACGGGTTAAGGGTGTTTCAAAAGATCGAGGAAAAATTCGAAAAGATGTACATGTTCTTCATACGGTTAAATAAAAAAAAAGCTCTATTCAAATGTCAAGTAAAAAGAGCAAAAATAAATACTCAAAGTAGAAAGATTCATGGGCATATGCTTCAAAATTAATTTTTAGGGGGGTAAAACCCATTAGCTGAAAGGATTTACCTCGAATTGATCCAAAGAAAAAATACGGTTAAGATTACTGAACCCAAAAATTCACTTCTCTTTATCCCTACCTTAAGCCTAGCCCCATAACAACCTTATAAAAGACCTATTAATTTAGATGATTATGCTGACTACATTAATTGAGAGGAATTGCTAAGTACAACATATGAAGACCATTTAATTATACCTTGTGATTGCTTTGTTTGATTGATAAGGAAACTTTGATCGAATGGTGAATGTTTTGTATGATCTTGAAAAGCATGCACTCTTTGACTTATGTTAGCATTTTTCCGCACTTATAATAAAATTTTGAAATACTGTTTGCATATGAGCGACTTATCAATAAAAAGAGTTTGTAAGCATGATTTTGTTTATGAATGACTGTGTTTAAAGATTGATGCTGCTTAAACTTATTGCAAAAATTTTCCTTAGCAAAAGTTGTGCTTTATATGAAACATTACTCGGGATGAGCAATGGGTTAAGTTTGGGAGTGTGTAAACTCTATATTATATAAGGTTTTTCGAGTCATTTTTACCACCTTTTTACTTAATAGTAATACTAATCCCGAGTATTTGTTAATTAATTAAGTGGATTTGTTTTATATTTCGATGATCGGCATGAATTTATAAAAAATGAAAATATAAGCTTTATTGTTTTAATTCTGAGCATAATTTAAATTATTTCATGTTAATTATTAATGTATTATATTTTATTAAGCAGGGAACCATGGAGATGATATAATATGGAGCTTAATATAAAGTTGTATGAACATGAGCTATTTATTTCTTATGTTGGAGGACAAAACCATGCTAAATGGGTCATCAAGGTGTTACTTTGACCCAGTAAAAAAGATGATACATGATGGACAAGTCTGACAAGCTTAATGGGTCATGAAACTGTCCTACAAGGAGGAGTCAAGCCCAAATTCAGCACAAGCATATTGGGCAGCCACGAATCAACTTTTGGGACAATTATTTGGAGGGCCCTACATTTGGAGAATCATTGGAAATCAGCACACAAAGATTGCCCTTGAAATTGTCCAACCCATGCCTAAATTTAACATGATTTTAAGCTCAAATCAAGCAAACACCATCCACCTACTTCCACTATATGTGGCCGGCAAAGCAATAGAGAAAATAGAGGGATTCCAATCCCTATTTTTAGTAAACTCATTCCCCATATCAAGTATCCCTCATCCCTCATTTTATAAGCATTCTTCCTCTCATTATTTCCTCTCTTCATTTCCATGCATAGCATCCCATTTCTATTAGCCAGCAAAACCTTGAGAAGATCATCTCTTGGCCGGCCACTTTGAGGAACCATTAGCAAAAGAGCAACACAAGGATTGGAGGAGAACATCTTCAATTAGAGTTCACGAGACTGTTGATTTGACAGAGTTTATTCTTCCTTTACTTTGTTATTTTGATTTTAATAATGTTTGCAATTTGCTTTGTTATTTTGTCATCAACAATGGTAGCTTAATTTTGTTTAGCTAGGATGATTGCATTGATTCAATGAAGTTTGTGTAACAGCCCGTTTTTGGGTCAAATTGGAACAGTGGTTTCGGGACCACAAATCCAAAGTTGAAATGATTATTTTATTATGATTTTATTGTTTACAGCATGAATATATGATGATGTGAAATTTTCGTAAAGAAATTTTACCCTTTAAATGCTTAATTCGATAAAAAGGACTAAATCGCGTAAAGCGTAAAAGTTGAGTTCTATTAGCTAAAAGTGTTTAAATGCTATAGAATTTAAAGGAGGAAGTCCTTATGTGTTAATTAGTCCAATTATGAGATAGTGGCTGAAAATGGTTTGGCAATGTGGTAAATTGAATTAATTTTTTAAGGTTAGTTTTGGTATTTGGCAAGTAATGTTAATATTAATAAAACAACAAAAGCCACCATCTTTCTTCTTCAGTTCTCCACCGAATTTTCATGCTAAGAACAGCCATGGAAGCTTGAGCATTCGGCCAAGCTATTTTGGCCAATCAAGGTACGGTTTTTGTCCCGTTTTTGATGATTTTTATGTTTTTGTGATCGTTGCAACTAGTACTAGCTAGCCCGTGTCTTCGATTTCAAAACCGTTAAAGATTTTGATAGTTGCCATTGATGAGCTTATGTGTTATTTGATGTTTAATGGTGAAATATGAATATTTGATGTTAGATTTTCATATTTTATAAAGTGATTTTTGATGAAAATGCAAATTAGGGATTAAATTGTGAAATATTGAAATTATGTGGTTAAAGGTGTGATTATTTGGAAAATATGGGCTGCTAAGGCAATAAGAAGAATTCGGCTAAGCATGGGTAGGATGAAATTGCATGAAATTGTGATTTTATGTGATAAGGACTAAAATGCAAAAATGTGAAATAATAGGGGCAAAAGTATAATTTTGCCAAAATATGCAAAGAATGAATTAATGATTAAATAAGCAAATTTTTTTATTATATAGATTGAGAAAAATGAGATTCGGATCTAGAACGGGGGAAAACAAAGTATCGGATTAGTCGACCTAATTCGTCTTTACAACGAACGAGGTAAGTTCGTATGCTAGTAAATGTACTTAAATTGTGTTATAAATGCTTATTTATTTTTGAATTGAATTGAATGCTGAATGGTCATGATTACGAGCCAAAATCGACAGAGTTACGACATCCGAAAGTCACGTACGAACCTTAAGAATAGTATAGGATACAAATGTGATGACATTAGGGTTACTGAGATGAGAATACGTGTAAGACCATATTTGGGAAATGGCATCGGTATGATATTATGTGTAAGACCATGTCTGGGACATGGCATCGATAGGAAATTTCGTGTAAGACCATAGCTGGGCTATTGGCTTCGATATGAGATTACATGTAAGACCATATCCGGGATATGACATTGTACGTGATAAACCGTAATATATACATATTTTAATCCCACATTTAGCATACTTTTTGGATGATTTATCCCTTAAATTATGGAATTTAATGCTCCTAATCCTTTTATTTCATGTTTCATACTTAGGAGAGCATCAGAGGATGAAAAGAACACAAAACGGGCTAAAAACGGACCAAATGGGCCAAAGTAAGAAATCAACACGGCCTGGGCCCAATCCACACGGCCGTGCTCCTTTAGCAGGCTCGACCACGGCCTAGATTCGATTCACACGGGCGTGTTGTATGGGCGTGTCCCTACCGTGACAAAGAGGAATTCTACTCGAAAAAGGATACTTAGGGGCGAAGAAAGACATTCCAAAGTCTATATAAACACCCTAAGTATGACCTAAAGAGGGAGTCGATAGAGGCTTTTTGTCAGGGGACGTCCAGCTAGGCCAAGGAGCCGAGCCAGAGAGGTCAGAATTGTGGGATTTACTCAAAGAAAGCCAGTTGATTCATCTCAAGAAGCCGAAATCATACTCAAGATGGAGGATCTCTCATTCAATTCCTTCAGGGGGTTTTAGGGTTTTCTTATGTTTTGTTTTATCTTTTCTTCTGAGATTTATTCTTTTATGATTATGAACTAAACCCCTCAAATACCTGAGGGGGATGAAACCTAAGACGGATCTTGTTATTGTTTTCTGAACTATATGATAAATACTTGATTTGTTCTTAATTATGTGTTCTTAATTCTTGTTTTGATATTTTAGAATATTGATTCAAGTATTGATGTGCTTAGGCAGAGGAGGAATAGACCCTGCCTAAGAGTATATCTAGCATAGTTAAGCGGAGTTGATCGCAACCCTAGAGATAGGATGACGAAAATCTGCCGGATTAGGGTCAAACCTAATATGGGAGTCCATAGATCGAGTTAATGCAACCTTAAGGGTTTTAATTAGAAAGATTTTTCAGTTAATCAACCTAGGGTTAGACGTTAGTAGCCTCGAGAGAGGTATTAATATAAATTAGGGAATCCTACGGATCAAGTCAAGTGAATAAATCGTCTGGTTCAGAGTTAAATAACAAGTGAAGTCTAGGTGGATTCCTCCTTGGGTATTGTCTTAATCAATTGGTTTTTCCCACAAGTATTTCCTCAATTCATTCTCTTTGTCTTAGCATCTTTAGCTTAGTAGTTAGTTAATTTTAGATTAAACAATAATTCACTTCAATTCTTAGGCTAAATAATAGAAAGAAAGTTAGTATTAGTACTTTTGGTTCCTTTGGGTTCCACATTCCGGTCTTGCCACTAAACTATACTACTGTTCGATAGGTGCGCTCGCCTCAATCGTTGTCACAGTTAGTTTGTAGGCTAGATCATTCATTATATAAATTTTTAAGACTCTGACAAATGATCAGTACGACCTATGTCTGATTCTCGAGTATCCTTAGTGATTCTGAATGGTTCAACGGGCATAGTCAAGACAAGAATGAAAGTACGATTGAAATAAGTAATACAGGTATGTACAAAACTTATGTGAGAATCGAATGTAAGTGGTGAGTTCATATTGTATCATGTATAGGAAATGAGAAATATTTGTGTATAAATATGTTTTATGCCAAAATGGGTTCATTTGGCTATATAGAGGTATGAATTGGATGTTAGATGAGGCATGAGTTATGTTTGTTTTAACTATATATACATAAGGTATATAACATGCAAAATACTATTACTTGATGATAATTAACACGATTCACCTTGGCTAAAGAAAATGTGAGAAATGTTGGTTTGAATGAAGTTATATAGATAGTTGATTTTGTATATGTAAATGTGATCGAATTGATAAGAATGTTTTTGATCTGTGTGAGCATAGAAATAAATAAACTTATGAAGCTTTGTTAATTATGTGATTGGAATTATGGTATAAATGTGAAATCAAATGAATTTAAATTATAGTATATGTAAATGCTTAATATGTGTTTATTCAATAAGATAAGTTTAATATCATACGAGCTTACTAAGATTTATAGCTTACTTTGTGTTATTTTTCTATGTTTTATAGTGATTCAGACGTTCGCTCGGGTTGGAAGTCGGCAGAGATAGCATCACACTATCCAGTTTTGATTTTGGTATTTATACACTTGTGACTTGGTTATATGGCATGTATAGGCTTGAGTTATGTGGACATGTGTTTTGGTAATGCTGAATGTGAGTTTGGCTTATGATATGTGCTCATATATGTTCTTATGGTGTATATATATATTTGGTTTTGTGTTTGGCAAGATTATTATGGAAATGGTGAATTGGTATGTTGGTAATATTGAAAATGGTAGTTAAAGTGATGATAAAATGCTTGTATTGGAACTAGGTGAAATGGATGGTTTTGGTATTTGGAATTGGTATATTTTGGAGTAGTAAATGTGTATTAAATTGGTTGATGTTTTTAGGCTATGAATTGGGCATAATTTGTTGATGTTTTGGGTTGCCTTTTATGTATAAATTGGTGCCACATTTTGAGTTTACAGGGTAGACCATTATGGGTGGCGAATTGGCCTTGCAAATGGCCTTTTTACGTCCACACGGCTGAGTACAAGGGCGTATGGCTCGACCGTGTGTGACATATGGCCTTGATGCACGACCGTGTGTCCCCTGGAAATAATTAGAAATTCAAGTCAGCCTTGCATACGACCTAGACACACGGGCGTGTCTGGTGGTCGTGTGAGGCACACAGCCTTGGCACATGGGCGTGTGTGGCCATTTCGAATAGGCACACGGGCCAGACACACGGGCGTGTGGACGGCCGTGTGGCCAAGTCAGTATACCCACCAGTTTTCACAGGGCCTGGCACACGGTCGTGTCCTCGGCCGTGTGAGGCAAGTCAGTATGTATGCCCTGTTTTCACACTGCATAGTCACACGAGCGTGTCTGATGGCCGTGTGAGGCACACGGCTTGTTCACACGGGCGTGACCTCTATATTCGAGAAAATTTTCTAAGTTTCCCAAAGTTCTCAAATGTTAACGGTTTAGTGAACCTCTTCCAAGCATGTTTTAAGATTTCATAGATCCTTATAAGGGACAATATGATTTTATATAAATGATTTATGTGTTTGAATGTTTAAATTTATGAGATATGTATATGTTATGATGTGATAGTTCAGTAATACCTCGTAACCCTATTCCAGCGACGGATACGGGTTAGGGGTGTTACAGTTTGTTTAAATCATGTTTATAGTGTTTGTGCCTCAGTCGATCATGTTTTCAATCAAAATCAAGTATGTATTTCATTCATACGTGATTGTATGTATTAGAATTAGCTGAGCGATCCTAACCAGATGATGGCTAGTGGACACAATAATTGAAATGTGCATGCTTTATTTAGATCCTTTCTTGACTAAATTGAAGGTTCATAATAACTTTGACGAGCTCTATTATCTTGCATAGTTTTTAGGTTTGTGTGATTAAACTGTTTCAAACCTGACCCTTCCCTGTTACTTTACATGAATTCTAAGAAACCCTTAGTTTAATATGATCAGTAAAATGCATGTTTTACTATGTAAGATTCCGAGAGGACTTAATTTGGTTTAAAAACTCATGAAAGATCGAGTTGGTATGGAATATGTTCTGAACACTGTTAAACATGAGGAAAATGAACTACGTTGAAAGATGTAGTTATCCTAGCCTAGTCATGTTATTAATTGTTGAATTTTGTATCTTTGCTACTAAATTCATTTCATACTTGGCATTTAGATTAAATTGCATTAGGGATCATCTTGCATTTAGATAACTTAATCATCATCACTCAAAATATTGTGTTTTTATAACAAAATTGTTAACTTTAATCTTACAAAATATTGATTAACATACACAGTCCCTGCGGAGACAGTAACTCTTATACTTACTTATTACTTGATAACGACTGTGTACACTTGTACAAACCGAGCGTTACAAGTTTCTGGCGTTGTTGCCGGGGACTGTTGCCTTAATCATTTTTTTGTGAAATTATTCTTTGCAATTTGGTTTTTTATTTTATTTTTATTTCTAGCTTTACTAATTAATTCTTTAATTCTTTTTATTTTTTATTCTTTATTTTTTGTGATTTTATTTTCAGGTCTTCATGAGCATAGATTGAATCATCGATTTACTTCCCGTAGACCCTGAAATCGAGCGGGCATTTAGACAAAAAAGACGGGAAAGATTAGCCTAGAGACAAGTCGCAGAAATGGACCTTGAGAATCAAAATGATGTTCAAGGGAGTGTAGCCACTAATGCTCGAAATGTAATATGTGTATTTTATTAAAAAATTTAGGTTGTAAAGCTTTGTGCTACTTTTGATTTAGAAAGGATTTTAAATAAATAAGAAGTACATCCAGTATGGTTTTCGCCAGTTGTAAAAATCTTGTTATGTATTTAAGTATTGTGACATCCTATATTTGGATCTGGTATAAGGTGTTACACATCCTATACATAAACTAGGGATACCTGGGAGACGAATCCAAGATACCACATTAGAAGGGAACGGTTGAAATGTTGAAAAGTACTCTTTCCATGGTTGAACAGTTAAATAATATCCATATACAATCCATGCCCACTCCGTTAGAGCATGAATGTAATCAACCTCCATCCGTAATTTGACTAAAAAATAGTCATTCTCCAAATCCATAATAGAAATGGGAGTCGATGGTTTCCATAGACTATAGATTCTATTGGACAATGCACGATATCCAATTTTCCTCCCCAAGAGTTTCACAACGATCATCCGATAAATACTCTCCTACAAAATTTGATGAATACGATCAGAGAAACGAATCGATGGCATGTTATCCTCCATTCCTACGGTCACATACCTTTCAAGCAACTGTAAATCATCTTCCTCCTTTTCATGCATATTCAAACCCCCCATCTTTTTTGACCCAACCAGCATGTCCCTAAATGAAACACGCCTAGCCAGTAGACTATCCTCACAATCCACCCCCATCATTAGATCCTCATCATCCGAACTCTCCCACCTAAAACAAACCATCTTGGTTGCCTTATCTTTTGCCATGGCCAATTGAACGTAGCAAGGAGAATCCATAAACTCTTTTTTTTTTTTTTTTTTTTTGAAAAAGTGATTTTTATGTTTTGGTATGTTAGAAAAAAATCCACTTCCAAGAAAATGTAATTTTCATTTAAGAACTACTTACATTCAAACATAAGAGTGTGATTCTTTTAAATAAAAGTACGAATCTAAGCTCTTTTATAGTTAGAGAGTTAAAATTTATATGTGAGATGAAATTATCCTTCCTATATTTGTTTATTTTCATTTTTTTATACTTTTCAATAATTATAAAACTATAAAATTATATTTAATTTTAAATTTATTTAACTTATTATAGAATTAAATGTTAATTTGTATTCTAAATTAATAAACTTTTTAGATAAACAATTTATTTTCTGATTTTAATACATATTAAATATTTAAAGTTTAATTTAAATTTAATCTCATGTTAATTTTAATTTATTTTTATTTAAGATAAATTAATTAAATTAATTAAAATAAATAGATTAAATCAGATGTTAGGTAATATTAAACTAACTTTTGTTAATAAAATATCATTAGAAAATATTAAAATTTAATAATATATATTTGTATTTATTCAAAAATTTCAATTTTGATAATTAATATCATTTTCTTAGTAAAATAGTTTAATAAATCAAACGTGTAACTTTGTGGCAAAGACACTCTTAGCCAAGGCAAAGCTAGGAAATTGTTATAGTGTTCAAAATTAGGCTTTTTTATCCTAATAATATAAAAAAATTAATTATCAAAATGGGACAGCTAAAAAATTTAATATGGAAACAGGCAAAGGCTATAGTACTCGCCGGTGCCGCCTGATTAACCGGCGGCACCACCCCCACTTTCCCCAAATCATGCCGCAATCATTAGCTTAAAATAAAAAGATTTGTTTTGTGTCTCCACTGTGTCAGACAGCATCGGTATGTATTTTTGAAAAAAATATCTAAAGAAATACAAGTATACCGAGTTTCCAAAAAAAATAATGTTGTCGCTGTTGTGTTAGGCGACACCAATAAATTTTTAAAAAATGTATTTTACTTCTGAAAAAAATCTGAAAAAAAATTGAAAAAGCAAAAAAAATGTCTTGGAAAGCCAAAATAGTTGAGGACCCGTGATTGTGCGGTCATGTCGACAATACCTTTATCGTCGAATGAAAAAGCATGAGGACAAAGAAAAAGAAGCACAACTAAAATCCCATAATAAAGCTCCTTCCTTTTTCTTCTTTATCTTCTTCAACAACATCCCTTCATAATAAAGCTAATAAAAGACCAATTTAATTGAGGGAATTAATCAAGAGAAATTGGAAATCTCTTTTTTTTTTTTTAAAAAAAGTTGTAATTAAGGCATTGTCAACCTTGAAATAAAATTGTAACAATCACCCTTTATTAAAAAGTTGTATTGGTACATTTTTATTCTCTAAAAAAAAAAATTGTATATGAGGATTAAATTTCATTAATTAAGATTGGCCTTTCCAAGCCTTATAAGTTGCTTTTTTTTTTCTTTTTCTTTTATCTCTTCTACAATATTTACAACTCTACCAACTTAGCTCCAACAGTACCAAGAGCTTTGGTTTAATCAAATAAAAACTTTACAATTTTCATCAAAAAGAAACCATTAAATTCCATTGTGCCTTTCCAATAGATTTTCTACGTAATTTAATTAATGCAATTTTAATGGTTTTTCTTGAACGTTTATTTTGAACGTTTTAATCGCATTAATTAATAGAATTTAATTACAATAAAAAATTTATTCCAAACTCTTCAATTTCTTAAACTTTTAATTCTCATATACAACTTTTTTTAGAGAATAAAATATCTTTTATATTAAGTAAAGTACATTAAAACCATAAAATTGAAAGTCAAATTTATCAATCCAATTTCATTTTTTTCGGGAATAATTATTTTACTATTTTTTTTTTCTGATTTGTCCTTTCGTTTGACCTTATTGGCATGCTATTTATTTTGTAATATTTGTCGACCTTATACCCATTTCTTGTAAATTAGAAAAATATTTGCAGTTATGAAAAAAATTAATGTTATTTATATATATATATATATATATATAAACGCATCCCTTTTAAATGGGTTCAACTTACAAGACATGGGTAGAAGGCTGAAAGAGGATTAAATTTTTTTTTAAATGTATTGGTACAAGTGCAATTTTTTTAACAAAGGAGGTTTCTTATTTCTCCTATTTAATTCCCTCAATTAAATTGGTCATTTATCAACTTTATTATGAAGGAAGAGATGGTGGAAAAGATAAGAAAAGAAAAAGGGAGGAGCTTTATTATGGGATTTTAGTAATAGTGATGGCATTTCTTTTTATTTGTCTTTATGCTTCTTCACATGACGATGAAGGTACTGTGAATATGACCGTACAGTCACGGGTCGAATTTCCTAAAAACTAAATGAACTATATAAGCAATTTATCATTTTTGAGAAGTCAAGACCACTACCTACTCTCTCCCTTTGCCCCCTCTTTTTGTGATTACATTCTTAAAAATCACATTCCCTTAAAATTTTAATATAGAAAAAGTATGAAATGCCAGCTTAATGTTTATTCACTTAAATCATATTTTTCGTGTTAAGAATAAATTAATATTTTAACCATTTGTTTGATGTAATGAAAGCTCTTAACCATTGAAAATAGGGTAAACTATATCAACCATCCCTAAACTTTGTTTAAAATTATATTTTAGTCAGTCATTTTTCAAAAGTTACGTAATGGCCACTAATGCTAAATTCAACTGTTAACTTTCATTAAAAAATAACATGGCACCTTAATTCAAAAGGTGAATAGTTAATTTGGTCCTTGAGCTATAGTTTTTTTTTATATTTTAAATTTTTTCTTAACAATATATTTTAAAAAAATTAAAATGTCCTAAAAATAAATTAAAAATTCATATAAAATATTAGTTGCAACAACGGAAAACCAAGAATTTTGTAGCTAATTTTTCCATATCAAATCTCACAAAACAAATCACAATTTTTGACCTTTCACAAAAAAAAAAAAAAACCCATTCACTATGATCCTACTCGCTTTTTAATTTTTTTTGTCGTTTTGCGTTCTCTTCATTTTCATATTCTTTGCCTTTTTCCCTCTTTTTTTATTTAGATCGACGTGAGCTTCATTCTTCCTAAATCATTAAAAATAATATATATTATATTTTATAACTAAAACTAAAATCTTGACTTGAAATTTGAGAGAAGAAAAGATGCATTTGGAGAATAAGAAAAACAATATGTATTATAAAATTTTAAAAAAAAAACCCAAAAATTTAAAAACTAAAAGTTACTCAAAAACCCAACCAATCTAGTTATTGGAGTTACAGAAAAGAATTGATAGGTTTAGAAAAGAAGTAGGGTACTTTGTATTTAAAAGAAAAGAAAAAAATCTCAAATTTCAAAGTAACTTTCAATTTTGAAATTTTGGATTTTTTAAATTTATAATACAAAGTGTTCTTCTTTTTCTCCAAACCCACCATATCTTCTCTCAAATTTCAGTCAAGATTTTACTTTTAGCTATAAATAAAACATATGTATTATTTTTAATAATTTGGGAAGAGTGGAGCTGACTTCTATCTATATGATAGAATTTCTAATTATAATAAAGAACTTTAACTAAGTTTGGTGTCATGAGTCAAGAGGCACCAACTCAATTAGTGAAATTACGAACAAACCCAATAAGATAAAAAAAATGGCTTAATTCATGATTTGACCTCAAAAGTATACATATTTTCCAACTTTGGTACCTAAACTTTTTTTTATCCAAATTTGGTACCTAAAGTACACTCAAACTCCAATAAGAAATGGAAGAATTTTGTAGAAAAGAAATATAAGATCTTCTCAATAAAAAAATAAAAATAAAACAGCTCTCATTGGAGTTGCCCCGCATTCTTTTTGATAAAAACTGTGAAACTTAAAAGAGGAACGCTAAGATTAGTTATTAATTACAAACCTCTCAATCAAATTCTAAAATCGATTAGTTCCCTGATCCCAAAACTTTGCAATGCTAATATTTTCTCTAAATTTGACATGAAATCAGGATTTTGACAAATTTGAATGAAAGAAGAAGAAAGATACAAGATGATATTTACTATACTATTTGTGCAATACGAATGGAACGTAATACCTTTTAGATTAAAAAATTCTCTATTTGAGTTCCAAAGAATTATTAATAACATTTTTTTCTCCATATTCCCAATTTACAATAGTATACATTGATAATGTGTTAGTGTTTTCTGAAAATCTAAAAAAAGCACTTCAAACAGTTATCCATTTTTATCAAAGTTATAAAAAATAATGGTTTACTACTATCTAAATCCAAGATTAGTCTATTCCAAACAAGATTAAGGTTTTTAGGTCATTATATTATCCAAGGGACCATTACTTCAATAGAAAGATCTATAGAATTTTCCAACAAATTCCCAAAACAATTTTTTTATAAAGTCCAAATACAAAGGTTCTTAGGTATCTTAAACTAGAGTTGTTCATGCGTCGGGTTGGGCCCTAACAAAATTCTAAGCTCAATTGACAAGCTTGACCGGACCTAAAAAATGGGCCTAAATTTTTGCTTAGGCTCGACCAAGATAAAAATGCTAAAACTCGGGTCCGACTCGACCTGTTCGTATTAAAAAAATTTATATAAAAATTTAAAAATATATATAATGCATCAAAAACACTAAAAGCATTAAAATAAATGTTTCCTAACAAATTGAAAATAAATTTAAAAAGTCTTTATACTTAAATAACACTAAGATAGGTGCAACTTAACAAGTAAATGTCTCTAAAATAATAGCAAAATTAACAATAAAACAAGTTATACAATATCCAAACTGTGAAAAAGAAAACAAGCACTCTTCAATTTCTACTATTAATTTATGTAGCAAATTGTGAGAAAGAAAAAATAAGGAGAAGAAAAGAAGAGAAAAAAGGGGAAAAACTTGTGTGTGTGTGTTTTTTTTTTACATTAGTTTACATAGCCTAATTATAATAATAATAAAAACTAACACAAATAAGGAAAGTCAAATAAGGAAAGATATGATATGGTATGATTTTGAATATTGTGTTAATTAAACCTAGAATCATGATATAATTATGCAAGATATCACAGTTGTTCACAGCACTTCCCCCAAACTGGTGAATGGATATCTTCCATCCCAAGCTTGCTAATAATATCTTGAAACACGGTGCTTGTCAGTCCCTTTGTGAGTATGTCCGCCAATTGATCCTTGGTTGAAACAAATTGAGTAAATATCAAATCACTGTTTAGTTTCTCCTTGATAAAATGACTAGCAACTTCAATATGCTTTGTTCGATCATATTGAACAGGGTTATGAGTAATATTGATGGTTGATTTATTATCATAGTACAACCTCATGGGTCATCCCCATTTTATTCTTAAGTCATCTAGGATTATCTTCAACCAGAGTAACTCACATATTCCTAGCGCCATTGATCTAAACTCTACCTCTGCACTTGATCTTGCTACCACATATTGTTTCTTACTTCTCCATGTTACAAAGATTCCCAGTTAGGAGAGTAAAGTAACCAGACATTGATCTCCTATCAACCAAAGATCCTACGTAATCTGCATCAGTATAAGCTTCTAACGTCACACTTGTGCCTGTTTGTCGCTTAAACAAAATTTATCTTCCCGGGATGCCTCTCAAGTATTGTAATATCTTGTTTACTGCTTTCAGGTGTGATTATTTGGGATTGTGGATAAATTGGCTGACCACACTCACTACAAATGATATATCTTGTCTTGTGTGTGCCAGATATATCAACTTTTCAACAAGCCTCTGATAGGATCCTCTATCTACCATGGGATCTTCTAGAGCATCACATAATCCATCATTGAATTTTTGGTGTCTCAACTGGTTTACAACCCACTTTCCCTATTTCTTTCAACAAGTTAAGTATGTACCTTTTTCGGGAGATGAAAATTTTACTAGATGTGCTATTTCAATGCCTAGGAAATATTTTAATTTTACTAGATCTTTGATGTCAAACTCCTTTAAGAGACATTGATTCAAATTGTTCATCTCTTCTACATCATTTCCCGTCACGATGATATCATCTACATAAACTAGCGAAGCTGTAACTCTCCTAGAATTTGAATGCCTCACGAACAAGGTATGGTCTCCTTGACTTTGCTTGTATCCCAACGATATCATTACCTTAGCAAACCTCCCAAACAAAGTTCGTGGTGATTTTTTGAGAACATGAAGAGCTTTCTTTAGCTTGCACACCATTCCCTCTTTAGATTCAAATCGAGTGGGAACTTCCATGTAAATTTCCTCTTTAGGTAACCATGGAGGAACGCATTCTTGACATCAAAATGTTGTAGATCCCACTCAAAATTAGCAGCTAACGAAAAAAGTATCCATACTGTGTTCATTTTTGCAATAGGGAAAATGTTTCAAGATATTCAATGCCATAAGTTTAATTGTATCCTTTGGCCACAAATCTTGCTGATCGCTGTAAATCAGAGTTTTAAAATTTATAAAAGAATGATCAAACCTGGAACCTAACTCTGACAACGATTAAAGGTAAGTGCACCTATCGAACATTAGTATAGTTTAGGCAAGACCGGATTATCGAACCCAAAAGAACTAACAGTACTAATACTAACTTTCTTTTTATTATTTAGCCTAAAATAAGTGAAGTTTGTTTATTAATCTAAATTAATTAACTACTAAACTAAAGACTCTAAGACAAAGAAGAATGAATTTAGAAAATAGCTTTGGAAAAACTCGGTTGATTTCGACGATACCTAGGAAGAATCCACCTAGACTTCACTTGTTACCTATCAACAAACCATATGATTTTATTTACTTAGTTTGATCCGTAAGACTCCCTAACGTATATTAAACCCTCTCTCTCGAGCGAATAACGCCTAACCCTAGGTTAATTAGTGGAACTCTCATTCGCTTATAATAACCCCTAGAATAGCAATGAAATCGATCCATGGACTCCCATATTAGGTTTCACCCTAATCCGGCAAAATCTCGTCACCCTATCTCTCAGGCGTGCGATCAACTCCGCTTAATTATGTTGGATCTACTCTTAGGCGGGGTCTATTCCTCCTCCACCTAAGCACATTAGATTTCGATTAAGTTCACACAATTAAGAACAAACTAAGTTATTATCATATAATTCAAAAATCAAATAACAAGATTCCTCATAGGTTTCATCCCTTCGGGTATCTCAAGGTTTAGTTCATAATAATAAAAGACAACATCTCAAGAGAAAAGATAAAACAAAACATAAGAAATCCCTAAAACCCCTGAAGGAATTGAAGAGGAGATCCTCCATCTTGAGTAGAATTCCGGCTTCTTGAGATGGATCAATCTGCTATCTTCGAGTGATTCTCACAAATCGACCTTTTCGGCTTGGCTTCTTGGCCTAGCTCTCCGCCCCCTTTCACCGGTACCTAGGGTGTATTTATAGGCTTTTAAAACACGTTTCTTTCTCCTAAGTATCCTTTCCCGAATGAAATTACTCTTCTCTCTGGCGGAGAGAGGCACGGCCATGGGACACGCCTGTAAATCGTGGCCAGTAGTGTTAAACCGACATCGTTGAATGAGGCACGGCCGTGTAAAGTCGTGGTAAGGCCGTGTTCTAGTAGGAATGGTGGCATGGCCGTGTGGCTTGAAGTCCAGTATGTCTGATTTCGTGGCTTGGCCCAATTTGGTCTGTTTTAAGCCCATTTCTCGTTCTTTTCGTCATCGGGTGCTTTCCTGAGTATAAGACATGAAAAGAAAGGATTAAGAGCACCTTTTTACATAAATTGGAGCTTAAATCTTCCAAAAGCATACTAAATGTGGGCTTAGAATATGTTACTTTTACCGTTTATCAAATACCCCCACACTTAAGCTTTTGCTTGTCCTCAAGCAAAATTCTCAACTTACAATTAAAATAAACTTCCTGTAATTCATAATTGTCATTGATAGTGTCTCATCATAATTCATAGATAATTTATACATGGATAATTCAGTTCAAAATGTCCTAAAAATTCAAACAGTATAAGTCATAGATTTTGTAGCTCGAAAACAATGGCGTCTCCCCTTATCTAGATAATTACCTTTAATTTGAAATCGACAAGGATTGACATCCTTACAAAAGATTCACTCAAATCACTCAAAGTGTTTAAGGTTCACAATTAGGCACTTAAAGGTCGAACATGAACAGTTAATCCCATAGGCTTGCATGAAAATCAAATCTCCACCACTGAAATATGAGATGAAAACACAAATCAAAAGGTCTTTGTTAGGGTTGTAACGGGGCTAGGGTTAAGGTGTGGAGTAAGGCTGAATTAGAGGGTTAGAATCGAGATTGAATTGAAAAATTACCTAACTAAGAACTAATAAACTAATAATAGTTACGTCAATTGAAAACTAATAGTACTTAATAATACGAGCTTCTTCTTCGATATTTGAAATTTATGTATAAGCTCATTTAATCACATAACTAATAATGAATAATGGATATACTTCGTTTTTTTAATAACAATCATAAATACATAATTACTGAAATAAAAACATAGTTAGGCTATTAATCAAATCAAATCTCGATATAAGGGTAGTCAAAAGGAATGGTGATAACAAAAACAAAGGGGTTCTGGGTTAATATTAGTGGTTATGTCAATAAATAGGGTAGTTAGGATTAAAAGGGGTTCACTAGGGGTTAATTTGTGAATGTAGGCTTTTAGTGGAGTAAGTGGGTTAAAACCTAGGTGCCTTCATCATCTCTCAGATATCAAATCATAGGTGTGGTCTCGACATGTATAATCGATGCAAGTTCTAGAATAACAAATCAATGTTGACATACTCATAATCAATAAAGTGAGCAAGAAAAAGAATATATGCTCTATAAGGCTAAAAAACTCACAAAATTTATGGGTATTTTGATGTCAACCTCGTAAATTTCAAACTTCAAGATAATATTTAAACTCAGTTTGACAACCTAGCAAATTTTTAATTTTTGAAAAATAGACTTATCTTGCTTGATTCTCTAGTATTCTTAGAATTTAATTATCAATGCACAATTATCAATGACTTAATCTAAAACATATCAATAAAAATCATAAATCATCATAAATTTCATCCTAATTAGTAATATGAGTAATTTACTTTCAAACAAGACTAAATTCGAGGATTTAAGTTAGGTATCTTTTAGGTTGTTCACCCCCACACTTGAGATGTACATTGCCCTCAATGTACAAAAATATATAATAACCTTGTAATAAAATCATCAGATATGGGGATAAGTGAAAACTTCCTGAATTTTTGGATGATTCCTTGAGAGGAGATTGTGCCTTTGGTGGTGGTGATAGGCCGTCTGGATGACGAACCTGCGCTAGATGAAAAAATTGGGAGGCTCGTGGAGAATTAGCCAGGGATCATTAAGACATAATTAAAGTAAAATAAATATAAAATTAAGGACAAGGAAGATAAAGAGAAGGAGACTAAGAAGAAAAATAAAATTAAAAGAAAAGATGAATGGACTGGGAGGTCCTTATTGTTGGGTGTGATTTCTAAGGCTGAGGTTATGGTGGTGGTGGTGGCGTGATTCCCAAGCAGCCTTTAGAACCTAAAATTAAGAAATTAAGATAAATTAAGCTAAATTAAGTAGAAGAGAAGTAAAGATAAGGAAAATAAAGGAGAAGATAAAAATAAAAGAATGTGATAATTGGTCTCAAAGACCCTTGGTTTGTTGTTTGGATGAAGTCTGCTAGGCATGAACTCATGTGAATCGGTCTCCTTTGAGGAGACTGTGATTGGCCTTTTACGCTTCCTTGCCATGGATATGATATTATTGTGGCTCAAGAGTCTAAGGATTTATTAGGAAAAAGGAAAAAGAAAGAGGGAGAAAAGAAAGAAAGAAAAAGAAAGGAGAAGAAAGAAAGAAAGTGGGTTAAGAAGAGAAAGGAGAAGGGTATGGTGTTTAAATAAACTTTCAGATCTGGCAGTTTCCCACGCCCGTGGGTTGAGGGTGTGTCGATTCACACGGTCGCCTCGCACGGCCGTGCTCTAGGGCATGTTGGTTCCCCACGCTCGTATCTAGCCTGTGTTCGACAAGTCAATATATTAGCACGGTTATCCGGCACGGGCGTGTTCAGCCCGTGGTTGGCAAGTCAGTAGCCTCACACGGTCGTAAAGCACGGGCGTGCCACTTTGTCGGTGCCCGTGGGGTAGTAGTTGGGTCTGTGATTCTGAAAATCTGTTTTGCCCTGACATGTACCTTCTCTGTTCTGTTAGTTTAAAGCGTCGGAGTACCCACACGGCCACGGCCACGGCCGTGTGTAAGGCCGTGTGGCCTGGAATTCTGCACTTGGTTAGTTGGTTGTTAGTTGATAAAAAGGAAGATAAAAAGGAAAATTAAGATAAACTGAATATATAAAAAAATACTAGTATTAGTGCTCGGGTTGCCTCCCGAGAAGCGTTCCTTTATAGTCTTAAGCTAGACTCTCTTCTCGTTTGCATCTTCAAGGTGGTTTAAGGAGTTGGAAGTCCTTCCTCATGTTATTATCTATATCCTCGTGAAAAAAATTAAGTCGAGATGTGTTTATAGTAAAAGTACCAAAAGTAGGATTACTTACCTCGACTGTTCCGTGTGGGAAAACACTGGTTACCCTAAAAGATATTTCTTTGTTTGTGCCAGGGTCCGGATAAGATATTCAAGGATTTACCTGATCTAATAGTACTTGGTCCCCTATTTTGAAGTGATTTGTTGTTCCTATTAGCTCTTTTGGGGGCTCCTTCGGTTTTATCTCGTGTGGTTTCGGTTCTTCGTCGTGTATCCCTAATTTCTCCTTGAAGTGTGTCTTCCACTCGTCTAGATCATCGAACTGAATCCCTCGATCTTCATGAGTTATTTCTTTGTTGGCATGGGGTTTAGGATCGGGTTCAGTTGTATTCTTTGGTGGTGCTTCCTGAAAATAAGGGTTAACTGAATGGTTATTAGTAGAATTTACGTTCTCACCTTGATTACTCGATGTTCTAGCCGAGTCGAGAGCCTTGATGGTGACTTGTCTCATTACCTACACAAAGTATGAGTTCTCCTGCATCAACATCAATTTTAGTCTGTGGCAAATACTAAAAAGGGTCTTCCTAAGATTAGGGGATCGAATTATCCTCATCCATGTCTAAGACAACAAAGTCTCTTCGGGAAAACGAATCTATCGATTTTCACAAGAACATCTTCGATAATACCCTAGGAATTCTAATAGTTTTATCACCTAATTGAATGCTCATCCTAGTTTGTTTGGGTTTCCTAGACCTAATTGTTTAAACAATTTATAAGGCATGACATTTATGCTTGCTCCTAAATCACTAACGCATTATCAACAGCTAGTCTACCAATTAAACATGGAATTGTAAAACTCCACTGGATCTTTTAGCTTTTGTGGTAGCCTATTTTGGAGAATTGCTGAGCACTTTCCGTTAAGTTCCACATGTGACGACTCGTCTAACTTCCGTTTGTTTGTCAGAAGCTCTTTTAAAAATTTCCTAGAATCTGGCATTTGTGACAGAGCTTCAAGTAATGGTAAGTTAATATGTAATTTCTTAAAGAGTTTAAGAAACTTACCGAACTGTTCTTCTGTGTCGTCTCTTCTTAATGCCTCGTAGGTAAGGTACGCGAGGTTGGTACTCCTTGATTACCGATTTTGGCTTGTCTTGTGTTACCTCAACTTTACCTTTTCTACCTCGTTTCCTTGTGTTGGGTGGGTTCGTCTACTTCTTCGCTTTCTTGAGTCATTATGGCTTAGATTTGCTCCTTTGGATTAATTTCAATATTACTCGGTGAGACGCCCTTGCGGTCGTTCGGATAATAGCTTTGCAATTTCTCCGACTGACTGGGTAATTTCCCCGATTGCCTTTGTAAGTCCTCCAACTTGGTTCTCGATCTTTTGATCGATGTTTGTTGGGTGTCAAGTGTTACCTCATGTTTTTGGAGACGGGCTTCTGTGGATGCTATGAATTTGTTCAACGTCTCTTCAAGACTCGGCTTCTTTTCTTGTGGGGATAGGGCTAATTTTGGAAATTTTGAGGAGGTTGTTGTCTTTGATTTCCTTGATTTCCTTGTCCTCCCCACGAAAAATTTGGGTGGTTCCTCCAACCTGGATTATAGTTATTACTATATGGGTTATTATTAGATCTCAAATTGTTACCTATATAATTCATTTGTTCGCTCTCTGTGCTGGTTGGTAGGGTGGGTACTCGGAATTTGCCACAGTTCCACTTAAATCGCCTTTGCATGATTGGATGTACTGCGAAGAACACAAACTATCAATCTTCTTATTCATCAATTCTACCGATTTGATAGCATGGTTCTTCTGCGTCGAGGTTGTAAACTCATACTGCTTTTGTTGGCCTTGTTCTTGTAACTTGCCACCGATAGTTATTCAAATGACATCTCTTCAATAAACTCGTAGGCTACCTCGGGAGTTCTATTATTCGAGGTTCCACCGAAGCAATTGAATCGATTAATTGCCTCGTTGAAGGATTCACACCGTTATAAAAGTTTGGACTTGGAGCCACAAAGGTAAACCATGGTGCGGACACCTTCTCAAGAGATCCTTATATCTCTCCCATGCATCGTATAATGTCTCTAAATCCATCTGCACAAAAGAAGAGATATCATTACGTAATTTGGCCGTTTTGGCCGGTGGGAAATATTTTAATAAAATTTTTTCGGTCATTTGTTCCCATGTAGTGATTGACCATTGTGGTAACGAGTTTAACTACTGTTTAGCTTTATTCTTTAATGAAAAGGGAAATAACCAAAGATGTATGGCATCATCAGAAACGCCATTTATTTTGAAGGTATCACAAAACTCTAAAAAATTAGCTATATGAGCGTTTGGATCTTCGTCCTGTAAACCATCAAATTGAACAAACTGTTGAATCATTTGTACAGTGTTAGCCTTTAATTCAAAATTATTAGCAGCTATAGCAGGCCTAACAATACTAGATTCGGCTCCTGTTAAATGAGGTTTAGCATAATCAAACATAGTACGAGGAGCATTATTTTCTCCCACATCTTGTGGTGGAAGATTATTTTCGTCCATCCCTTCAGTAGGATTGGATCTGTCTTCTCGCTCTCCTTGGTAATTTAGGGCTCGCCTAATTTCTCTACGATTTCTTCGAGCGGTAGCTTCAATATCACTGTCGTATTCTAAAGGTCCTCTCGGGTTCCTTCTAGTCATAAACTAGAGGTACCTGCTAGGAAAAGAAAGAAAGAAAGTTTAGCAAATTTAAAAATAAAAATAAATTACGAAAAATAAAAATAATGGCTAAAGTAATAAAAATAGAGTTTTCTTAATATTTTAGTTCCCAGACATGGCGCCAAAAAACTTGATCATTTGTAAATCGAGTTTTAAAATTTATAAAAGAATGATCGAACACGAAACTAACTCGACAACGATTAAAGGCAAGTGCACCTATCGAACAAGAGTATAGTTTAGGCAAGACCGGATTATCGAACCCAAAGGAACTAACAGTACTAATACGAACTTTCTTTTTATTATTTATCCTAAAATAGGTGAAGTTTGTTTATTAATCTAAATTAATTAACTACTAAACTAAAGACTCTAAGACAAAGAAGAATGAATTTAGAAAATAACTTTGGAAAAACTCAGTTGATTTCGATGATACCCTAAGAAGAATCCACCTAGACTTCACTTGTTATCTATCACTGGAACCATATGATTTTATTTACTTAGTTTGATCCGTAAGACTCCTAACGTATATTAAACCCTCTCTCGAGGCAAATAACGTCTAACCCTAGGTTAATTAGTGGAACTCTCGTTCGCTTATAATAACCCCCTAGAATAGCATTAAATCGATCTGTGGACTCCCATATTAGGTTTCACCCTAATCTGGCAAAATCTCGTCACCCTATCTCTAGGCGTGCGATCAACTCCTCTTAATTATGTTGGATCTACTCTTAGGCAGGGTCTATTCCTCCTCCACCTAAGCACATTAGATTTGGATTAAGTTCACACAATTAAGAACAAACTAAGTTATTATCATATAATTTAAAAAGTCAAATAACAAGATTCCTCATAGGTTTCATCCCCTTCGGGTATCCGAAGGTTCAGTTCATAATAATAAAAGACAACATCTCAAGAGAAAAGATAAAACAAAACATAAGAAATCCCTAAAACCCCTGAAGGAATTGAAAAGGAGATCCTCCGTCTTGAGTAGAATTCCGGCTTCTTGAGATGGATCAACTGGCTATCTTCGAGTGATTCCCACAAATCTGACCTTTTCGGCTTGGCTTCTTGGCCTAGCTCTCCGCCCCCCTTTCAGCTGGTACATAGGGTGTATTTATAGGCTTTTAAAACATGTTTCTTTCTCCCTAAGTATCCTTTCCCGAATGAAATTGCTCTTCTCCACGGCAGAGGCACAGCCATGGCACACGACCGTGTAAATTGTGGCTAGGCCGTGTTCGACACTATTGAATGAGGCACAACCGTGTAAGTCGTGGTAAGGCCGTGTTCTAGTAGGAATGCTGGCACGACCGTATGGCTTGAAGTCCAGGCCGTGCTGATTTCGTGGCTTGGCCCAATTTGGTCCGTTTTAAGCCCGTTTCTCGTTCTTTTCGTCATCGAGTGCTTTCCTGAGTATAAGACATGAAAAGAAAGGATTAAGAGCACATTTTTACATAAATTGGGGCTTAAATCATCCAAAAGCATACTAAATGTGGGCTTAGAATATGTTACTTTTACGGTTTATCACTTGCCTTGTATCTTTCCACTGAGTCGTCAGCCTTTTATTTTATAGTGAAAACCCACCTACAACCAACCATTTTCTTCCATTTGATCAATTCAACTAACTCCCATGTTTTGTTCTTCTCAAGGGCTTCCATCTCAGTTTTTATCCTTTCATCTCTTATCTTCTAATGCCTCAGTTAGATTTTTTGGTGTATGAATTGTATGGAGATTAGTTAGCAAGGCTCTATGGTTTTGGGATAGATTTTGATAGGACATTAAAAAATATAGTGGATGTTTTGTACAATTTCTTCATTTCCTATATGTAATTGGCAGGTTTTCAGTACTCGATTTTTTTGTTTGTCTGTTGGTTCAATTGGCTCCACACTTGGTGTAACACTTTTGGTTGGTCTAGAAATGGTTTCGAGAAATTAGGAAACAACACGAATAGGAGATTGTACTTGTACTGGTCGAGAGAATGGTATTTTCCACTTGGAATAAACCTGTAGTGGCTAAATGTTATCTTGTTCTCCCTTATCTTTCATCATTTCAACTGATTTGACTGACTCGATTGACGGAGAAGTAGGAGAAGTGGACTCACTAAGAAAAATTCATATGCCATGAATGGTTTTTATTGTAACAAAGTGGGACAGCTATGGGTATAGATTCATCAAGAAGAAACATATCTTTTGTTTTATCTTCATTCAACGTCTCCCTCTAAAGATTAGCCTGTTGAAAAACAGATTCATTTTCGACAAAACTAACATTAGCTGAGAAAAAATTTTTAGTAGGTGGATGAAAACATTTATAACCCTTTTGTGTGGAAGAATATATGATAAAAATGCATCGAAGAGCACGTAGATCTAATTACTCCTATTGTAATAATGAACATGAACAAACACAACACACCTAAAGATTCGAGGAATAAGATTATTTGATGTAGAATTTTTTGGGAAAAATTTTGTGAGAACATCAATTGGACTTTTGAACCCAAGGACATATGTCGGGAACCTGTTAATAAATTGGGAAAAAGTTAATACAACTTCACCCATATATTGTTTTAGAACATTCTTGTGAAACAACAATGCTCTAGTGATCTCTAGAAGATGGTCATTCTTTCGCTTAGCCACTCCATTTTGTTGTGGAGTTATAACAGATGAGGATATATGAATAATCCCTATTTTTTGAAAGAATGGAGAAAGGGTTTGATTGAAATAATCCTTTACATTGTCCGATCGAAATCTCTTAATTTTTACATCAAACTGAGTATTGATCATGTTGTAAAAGTTAGGAAAAATAGTGCTAACATCATATTTATTTTTCAAAAGGTAAAGCCATGTCACTTGGGTACAATCATCAATAAATGAAACAAACCACTTATCACTAGAAATATTTGGAATGGTAGAAGGCCCCCAGATATCACTATAAATGAGAGAAAAATGAACAAAGGTTCTTTTATTTCTTATCAGAAAGGAAGCATGTTTGTGTTTGACAAGCTCACAATCATTACAATGAAATGTGTCAAAAGAAAAACCTTTAAATAAAGAAGAAAACATCAACTTGAGCACTCTAAAAGATGGATAACCTAAACGAAGATGATGAAGCCAAATTTTATTTTGGTTTGACATGAAAAACTCGGAAAAAAAATGATGTAGATATGAGATTTACACCTCCTATTATACTAATTTGTTTTTCTAGGAAGTAGATACCATCTCTCTAACTAGCACATCAAATCATCATTTTTGTGTCCAGTGCTTGAAAGACACAATGTAAAGGGAAAAAGGTTACCCTGCAATTTTAATATGTGGTTAATTTCTGTATAGAAATAAGATTTGCAAATAGCTGTGAAGCATGGAAGAAATTTCTTAGTGTAAGGTCCTTGTTTATGTAAATATTCCCTTGGCCAATTATGGTGGTGATGGATCCGTTGGCCATTGTGATCTTTTTATGGCTATAGCTCAAAGTATAAGAGAAAATGTTTGGAGGAATAGGTCATATGGTCAGTGGCACTAGAATCAATCACCCACATGGGAGGAGAATTTTTTTTGAGACATTAGTATAATAGGAATAAGAAATACCTGAAAACACCAATGAACAAATACCTGTCGAGGTTGGCTTCTCAAACAATCCCAAAAAAGCTTTTAGTTTCTCAATTTCTTCAATGTTGAATTTAGGAGTAGATTTCTTTGAATTAACTTCATTGGTCAACAAAGTACTCATCATATATGCTTGAATTCGATCATTCACACTTAGATTAGGCTTTTCATTGAGCCTGCCATAAAGTTTCTAGCATCTCTCCTTGGTGTGACGATGCTTCTTGCAATATGTGAAGAATAAAGAATATCGGTTGAATGATTTGATTGAGTCCCCTCGAGAAACTAATGAAGGATTTTTTACCTCTTTCAACTCTGTGGTTTTGGTAATAAATGTAGAACCATTGATCTATCAAAATTCGGTGTAGCAGATTAAACTAATTTTCAAACTTTAGGAGCTTGAAAGCAAGCATTTTCATTGAGTTTTAATTATGTTTTTGTAAGTTTTCCTACAGTTAATAAAATATGCAAATTGAATCTTTTATTGACCTTAGGGGCCGAATGAGACCATCAGAAGGCATACTAAATTTGTACTGATCACTATGTCGCAACACGGAATGATCAATGTCGCAACATAGAGAGCAGAATGGAGAAATCACAAAACTGCCTTTGATGTCGCGACATACCCCTAATGATATCCCCAGAGGAGTATACTGACTCCTATGTCACGACATAGGTCCTGGTATATGGCGACATCGACTCTAGACGAGAATTAAACACGAGCTAGTGGGCATTTTGGTCCGCACAATTAAACTTAAAGCTCGCGAACATCAGCTATCCTAAGGTTAAAACTACGATCACCTGAAACCTATAAATAGACTCTATTGTCACATATTATGGACACAAATTACTTAGTTTAGAATTCTTCTTTTAATTTCAGTTTAGTTTTCTCTTTTCTTAGGTTTTTAGATTTACTTTCACTTGTTCTTGTTTATCTCGAGAGATCTGATTTGTGGAGACAATAAAACTTGTGGATTCACTTCGTTTTGAATACAATTAGGTGTTCTTATAAACTCTGCACTTTAATTCATTAACCATGTTCTCTCTTTACATCAATTGCATATTGTTTATGAAAACAATAAGAAACTAATCCTTTTATAGGGGATTAGCATGTAGAGGTATGATCTGTTAACTATTTTATAGAGTTACTCAACGAATCAGTTGTTTAGGAAAGGAAGAACCTAAACCCTAGGCCTGACAACTCTATGAAGTCATCAAGGTGGGAATTAACCCAAAATTGGTATTTCCTATCCGTGAACACATTCACCTCAAATCGATCTAGATTGTGAGGTCAGAAGATAATTAGTCCTTGCTGACTCGTTATTTAAGTGAAAGATAGAAAGATCCTGTTGGGATAGCGACTAGTTGATTGACGAGAACTCGACACAATAGTTGATGGGGATTACCGAAGAGAGCTCATCACCCATAATCAAATTTGATTTATTCTACTTTTCGATCTCTTGAATTTTATTACTTTATGTTATTTTATTATTATTGCAATATTAAAAACTCTTTTTATTTTTACTTTTGTACTATAACTAATTTAGAGTACTAATTAGATATTTTGGTGTTTATATTAGAATTGATCTAGCACTAGCCTCCCTTGGATACGATTCTCGGAGTAGTCACCTACTCTGTTTTATACTTGCAGATACCGCCTCATGGATATACCCTTTACTACAGTGTTCACACTCTGGACGTTAGTACGCCAGAGGTGGTCAACCATCTCTCTCTTGAGGTTCAAGCATAACATTTTGATGTCCCTCTTTAACGCGTATAATAGAGATTGTCTCATTTAGAGATGGCAAGTCTGGTTTTCCCAAGATCTGCACTCTTACAGCATCAAATTCAACATTTAACCGTGTAAGAAAATCACTAATACTGTAACAGTCCGGTTTAGACCCTAGTCGGAACAGTGGTTTCAAGACCACAAATTTGAGTTAGAATAATATTTTAATATTATTTTTCGTGTTTATGATATATGAACTAGTATGTGTGAAATTTCTGTGCATTAATTTGTTCGACTGTGTGCTTAATTTTGGCATAAGGATTAAGTTGTGAAAAATGCAAAATTTGCATGCTTTATGAGAAGACAACTATTTGAGATGGCTTTTAAAATGGGGAGGCCTTATGTGGCAATTAAGCCAATTATAAGATAGTGGAAGGTTAAATGACATAATAAGCTTAATATCAGTTTGTCTTATATGATTAATAGATGGGTAAATTGGTAATTGAATTAGTAATGTATTATTAATGAAACAAAAGTATGAAAATAGCATGGTTATCATCCTTAGTGCCGAAAATTAGCAAAGAAAAAGAAGGAAGAAGAACATCTAGGTTTCGGCTAAGTATAAGCTTGATTCAAGGTATGTTTGACTTCGGTTTTCAATAATTTCTATGTTTTTGCAATCATTGCTTTGTAAACTTTGAAACCCATGTCTTAATTTTGAGAATTGATGATCTTTTTGAAATGAGCCTTTGATGAACTTATGTGTTTTATGATGTTTGATGGTGAAAAATGAAAGATATGTGTTTGATTATCATAGTTTGTATTTGAAGTTTTGTTGAATTTGAGTATTTTGGACTCAATTGAAAGAATAATGTTTTGAGGGACTAATTTGTGAAATAAATGAAATGTAGGGACTCATATGAGTATGAGTGAAATTCGGCTAGGCATGGGTAATATGAAAATTGATGTATTTTGTGATTTTGTTAAATAGGGATTAAAATGTCCAAATGTGAAAATATGAGGGCTAATTTACAAATTGCCCTAAATATGTGTTCTTGGATTGAATTGAATGAGTTATTGAATAAATGGGTAAAATTTGAATATGTATAGATCAAGAACCGAAGAAATCGGACTTAGATCGTGGGAAATCGAAAGTAAACGAGTAACCGAATCTGTTTCCGTTAAACCAAACTCGAGGTAAGTCGATATACAAATAAATGTATTGTATTTGATAAACCGAAATAGTAACATATTTTAATACCACATTTAGCATACTTTTGGATGGTTTATCCCTTGATTTATGTAAAAAGGTGCTCTTAATCTTTTCTTTTCATGTCTTATACTCAGGAAAGCACCCAAGAATAAAAAGAACGAGAAACGAGCTCAAAACAGACCAAAATGGGCCAAAGAAGAAATCGACACGGCCTGGACTAAAGCCCACACGGCCGTGCCTCCATAAATATACTAGAACACAGCCTGAAGTCAATCTACATGGCCGTGCCTCATTAACGGAGTCCAACACGGCCAGGCAACGATTCACACGGGCGTGTGCCATGGCCGTGCCCCTACCGTGGAGGAAAGTAATTTCACTTGGAAAAGGATACTTAGGGGCAAAGAAACCTATTTCAAAAGCTTATATAAAGACCCTAGGTATAACCTAAAAGAGGGCGGTTAGCTAGGCCAAGGAGCCGAGCCGAAGAGGTCAGATTTGTGGGAAACTCTCAAGGGATAGCCAGTTGATCCATCTCCGTGTCGGAATTCTACTCAAGACGGAGGATCTCTCCTTCAATTCCTTCAGGAGTTTTAGGGATTTCTTATGTTTTGTTTTATCTTTTCTTACGAGATGTTTTTCTTTATTATTATGAACTAAACCCTTGAGATACACGAAGGGGATGAAACCTAAATGAATCTTGTTATTGTTTTCTGAACTATATGATAAATACTTGATTTGTTCTTGATTATGTGTGCTTAATTCTTGTGTTGATATTTCGCGGATATTAATTCAAGTTGAATGTGCTTAGGTGGTGGAGCAAAAGTCCCTGCTTAAGAGTAGATCTAGCATAATTAAGCGGAGTTGATCGCGCGCCTAGAGATAGGGTGACGAGATTTTGCCGGATTAGGGTGAAACCTAATATGGGAGCCCATAGATCGATTTACTACTATTCTAGGGGTTTTAATTAGAAAGAGATTTCAATTAATCAACCTAGGGTTAGACGTTATTCGCCTCGATAGAGGGTTTAATATAAATTAGGGAGTCCTACGGATCAAGTCAAGTGAATAAATCGTGCAGTTCGGTGTTAGATAACAAGTGAAGTCTAGGTGGATTCTTCCTAAGGGTATCGTCTTAATCAACTGAGCTTTTCCCAAGTATTTCCCCAATTCATTATTTTTGTCTTTGCGTCTTTAGCTTAGTAATTAGTTAATTTATAGTAATAAACAACTTCACTTATTTTAGGCTAAATAATAGAAAGAAAGTTAGTATTAGTACTTTTAGTTCCTTTGGGTTCGACAATCCGGTCTTGCCTAAGCTATACTACTGTTCGATAGGAGCACTTGCCTCAATCGTTGTTATAGTTAGTTCCAGGATCGATCATTATAAATTTAAAACTCTGAAATACAACGATCAAGTTTTTGGCGCCGTTGCCGGGGAACTAAAATATTAAGAACACTCTATTTTTATTACTTTAGCCATTTTTTTATTTTTGCAATTTACTTTTATTTTTATTTTTTATCTTAGTTTTAACTTTTCTAATTTTCTTTCTTTCTTTTTCCTAGCAGGTACCTCTAGTTTATGACTAGAAGGAACCCGAGAGGACCACTAGTATATGACAGTGATATTGATGCTACCGCTCGCAGGAATTGCAGAGAATTTAGGCGAGCCCTAAATTACACAGAAGAAGAGCGAGAAGACAAATCCAATCCTACTGAAGGGATGGACGAAAATAATCCACCACCACAAGATGTGGCAGAAAATAATGCTCCGCGTACTATGTATGATTATGCTAAACCTCATTTAACAGGAGCAGAATCAAGTATTGTTAGGCCTGCTATAGCTGCTAATAATTATAATTAAAGCCTAAAACTATACAAATGATTCAACAATTTGTTCAATTTGATGGTTTGCAGGACGAAGATCCAAACACTCATATAGCTAATTTTTTAGAGTTCTGTGATACCTTCAAAATAAATGGCGTTTCTGATGATGCCATAAGGCTTCGGTTATTTCCCTTTTCATTAAGGAATAAAGCCAAACAGTGGTTAAACTCGTTACCATGAGGGTCAATCACTGCATGGGATCAAATGACCGAAAATTTTTTATTAAAATATTTCCCACCGGCCAAAACGGCCAAATTACAGAATGATATCTCTTCTTTTGTACAGATGAATTTAGAGGCATTATATGACGCATGGAAGAGATATAAGGATCTCTTGAGAAGGTGTCCGCACCATGGTTTACCCTTGTGTCTCCAAGTCCAAACTTTCTATAACGGTGTAAACCCCTCGACGAGGCAACTAATTGATTCAGCCGCCGATGGAACCCTGAACAATAGAACTCCTGAAGTAGCTTACGAGTTTATTGAAGAGATGTCACTGAATAACTATCAGTGGCAAGTTACAAGGACCAAACCAACAAAATCAGCTGGAGTTTTCAACATCGATACAGTAACCATGCTATCAACATAGGTAGAGATGATGAATAAAAAGCTTGATAGTTTGTGTTCTTTGCAGGTACATCCAGTAATGCAGTGCGACGTAAGTGGAACCGTGGCGAATCCTGAGTACCCACCCTACCAACCGGGCACAGAGAGCGAACAGATGAACTATATAGGTAACAATTTCAGATCTAATAATAACCCATATACTAATAATTATAACCCAGGTTGGAGAAACCACCTAAATTTTTCATGGGGAGGTCAAGGAAATCAAGGAAATCAAAGACAACAACCTCCTCAAAATTTCCAAAATCAGCCCTATCCACAGGAGAAGAAGCCGAACCTTGAAGAGATGCTGACAAGATTCATGGCATCCACAAAAAACCGTCTCCAAGACACTGAAACCACCCTTAAGACCCAACAAGCATCGATCAAAGGGATCGAGAGCCAAGTTAGGGAAGTCACTAAGTCAGTTGAGGAAGTTTCTAAGTCAGTTGGACAACTCGCGAAGCTGATGTCTGAATGATCGCAAGGGCGTCTACCAAGCAACACTGAGATTAATCCAAAGGAGCAAATCCAAGCCATAACAGCTCAAGAAAGTGAAGGATTAGACGAACCCAGTCCAATACAAAGAAACGAGGTAGAAAAAGGTAAAGTTGAGGAAACACAAGACAAGCCAAAACCGGTAGTCAAGGAGTACCAACCTTGCATACCATATCTCGAAGCATTAACGAGAGACGACACAGAGGAACAGTTCGGTAAGTTTCTTAAACTTTTAAAGAAATTACATATTAACTTACCGCTACTTGAAGCTCTTTAACAGATGCCAGATTCGAGGAAATTTTTAAAACATCTCTTGACGAACAAACGTAAGTTAGACGAGGAGCCACATGTAGAATTAAACGCAGTATGCTCAGCAATGTTATAGAATAGACTACCACAAAAGCTAAAAGATCCAGGGAGTTTTACAATTCCATGTTTAATTAGTAGACTAACTGTTGATAATGCGTTAGCTGATTTAGGGGCAAGCATAAATGTCATGCCTTATAAATTGTTTAAACAATTAGGTCTAGGGAAACCCAAACAAACTAGGATGAGCATTCAATTAGCTGATAAAACTGTTAGAATTCCTAGGGGTATTATCGAAGATGTTCTTGTAAAAATTGACAAATTCGTTTTCCCAGTAGATTTTGTTGTCTTAGACATGGATGAGGATAATTCGATTCCCTTAATTTTAGGTAGACCCTTTTTAGCAACTGCCAGGACTAAAATTGATGTTGATGCAGGAGAACTCATACTTCGTGTAGGTAATGAGACGGTCACCCTCAAGGCTCTCGACTTAGCCAGAACATCGAGTAATCAATGTGAGAACGTAAATTCTACTAATAACCATTCGGTTAACCCTTATTTTCAGGAAGCACCATAAGAGAATACAACTGAACCCGATCCTAAACCCCATGCCAAAAAGGAAGTAGTTCATGAAGATTGAAGGATTCAGATCGATGATCTAGACGAGTGGAAGACACACTTCAAGGAAAAACTAGGGATACACGGCGAAGAACCTGAACCACACAAGGTAAAGGAGCCCCGGAAGAGAGCTCATAGGAACAACAAACCACTTCAAAATAGGAGACCAGTGCATTGTTAGATAAGACAGATCCTCGAATATCTCCTCCGGACCCTAACACAAACAAAGAAATACCTATTAGGGTAACCAGTGTTTTCTCATACGGAACAGTCGAGGTAAGTAATACTATTTTTGGTACTTTTACTATAAACGCATCTCGACTTAAACTTTTTCACGAGGATAAAACTGATAGCATGAGGAAGGATTTCCAACTCCTTAAACCACCCTGACAATGCAAACGAGAGGAGAGTCTAGCTAAAGACTTTAAACGAGCGCTCATCGGGAGGCAACCCGAGCACTAACCCCATTATCTTTTACATTTTTATTTTTTATTTTTTTCTTATTTATTCTATTTTATCCTTTCTTTATAGTATCTAGCTTTAAACTAACAAAAAAGTACAGATTTCCAGGCTACACGGCCGTGGCCGTGGCCATGTGGATGCCCCGGATCACCGTACTGACATGGCAGAGGTGGTACGAGTCAGAGAGAATCAAATCTTCAAAGTCACGGACTCCAACCACCGCCCCACGGGCACCGACAGAATGCCACGTCCGTGCGACGCGGCCGTGGACGACACTGACATATCACCAACAGGCGTGGCAATCTATAAAACGGGCGTGGGTGAACCAACACACCTAGACACACGGCCGTGCGAGGCGGCCGTGTGAATCGACACGCCTAAGGTGCACGGGCGTGGGATTGTACCAGGTTTAAAAATCTATTTAACCCCTTCCCTTCCCTCTCCTCTTACTAACTTTCAACCTTCAACTTTTCATTTTTTTTCCTACCCCTTTTCTCTATACCCTTGAGCTACACCAAAACAATGCCAAAGAAGCGAAAGAAGCCAAGCACAGTCTCCCTCATGGAGACCGATCTACATAAGTTCATGCCGGCTGCTTCAATCACTCGATGAGCCAAGGATATTTGAGGCCATTTAGTTTTTATTTTGTTTTTCTCTTTTGCTTCAATTTCCTTATCTTTACTTCTCTTTTGCTTAATTTAACTTATTTTACTTTAGTTTCTTGATTTTAGGTTCTAAAGGCTGCTAGGGAATCACACCACGACCACCACCTCACCACAGCCTTAGAGGTTACACCTATCTCGCAAACCATCCAACAATAAGGACACTACGGTCCATTAATTTTTCTTTTAATTTTATTTTAATTTTCAATTTATTTCACTTTAGCATGATTTTCTTTAATTTTATTAGTATAGTTTTAATCATTTGTCTTAAGAATCCCTAGCTAATTCTCCATGAGCTACCCAATTTCTTCATCTAGCGCAGGATCGTCATCCAGACCAACCCCTCCAACTTATCTTTCACCACGACCTCTGCCAACTCAAGGAATCCATCCATAATTCAGGAAGTTTCACTTCTCCCCATATCTTATGATTTTCTTATTATCATGCTATTATCTATCTTTGTACATCGAGGGCAATGTACGTCTTAAGTGTGGGGGGAGGTGAATCTTAGACGTGCCTAACTTGTTGCATTGTTCTCAAATCCCTAAATTATATCTTGTCTTTAAGTAATTTCCTCATATTACTAATTAAGAAGAAATTTCTGATGATTAAGTCATTGATAATTGTGCATTGATAATTAAATTTTAAGATACTAAAGAATCAAGCATGATAAGTCTATTTTTTTTCAATTAAAATTTGCTAGGTTGTTGAACTGAATTTAAATATTACTTTGAAGTTTGAAATTTACGAGGTTGATGTCAAAAATACCCATAATTTTTGTGAGTATTTGAGCCTTATAGAGCATATATTCTTTTTCATGCTCACTTTATTGATTATGAGTATGTCAATTTTGATTTGTTATTCTAGAACTTGCCTCATTTATACATATCGAGACCACACCTATGATTTGATATACAGAGATGATTAAGGCACCTAGGTTTTAACCCACTAACTCCATTAAAAGCCTACCTTCACAATTAACCCCTAGTGAATCCCTTTTAATCCTAACAACCCTTTTTATTGACATAACCACTAATATTAACCCAAAACCCTTTGTATTTGTTATCACCATTCTTTTTTGACTTCTCTTATATCGAGATTCGATTTGATTAAGCTACCTAATTATTTCATCTTAGTATATGAATAGATGTATTATATAAAAAAATCGAAGTATATTCAGAATTAGTATGATGAAAAGTGAGCTTGTACAATTAACGTCTATTTATTGAAAAAGAAGCTCGTATTATTAGTTTCAAAGTTTCAATTCATGTAATTATTTATTTTTCAGTTCGTTGTTTCTAGTTAGGTAATTTTTCAGGTCGATCTCGATTCTAACCCTCTAATTCAGTCTTTAACCACACCTTTAACGCTAGCCCCGTTACAACCCTGACAAAGACCTTTTGATTTGTGCATCATCTCATATTATAGTGGTGGAGATTTGATTTTCAGGCAAGCCTATGGGATTAACTTTTCATGTTCGACTTTTGAGCACTTTTTCCTGAACCTTAAACACTTTGAGTGATTTGAGTGAATCTCTAGTGAGGATGTTAATCTTTGTCGGTTTTGAATTAAAGGTAATTATTTAGATAAGGGGAGACGCCTATATTTTTGAGCTACAAATCTATGACTTAGATTGTTTGAATCCTTAGGACTCTTTGAATTGAATTATCCATGTATAAATTATCTATGAATTATGATGAAACATTGTTGATAGGAATTATGAATTATAGAAAGTTCGTTTTAATTGTAAGTTGAGAATTTTGCTTGAGGACAAGCAAAAGCTTAAGTGTGGGGGTATTTGATAAACCGAAATAGTAACATATTTTAATCCCACATTTAGCATACTTTTGGATGGTTCATCCCTTGATTTATGTAAAAAGGTGCTCTTAATCCTTTCTTTTCATGTCTTATACTCAGGAAAGCACCCAAGAATAAAATGAACGAGAAACGGGCTCAAAACAGACCAAAATGGGCCAAAGAAGAAATCGACACAGCCTGGACCAAAGCCCACACGGTCGTGCCTCCTCAAATATACTAGAACACTGCCTAAAGTTGATCTACACGGTCGTGCCTCATTAACGGAGTCCAACACGGTCTGGCCACGATTCACACAGGCGTGTGCCATGGCCGTGCCCCTGCCGTGGAGGAGAGTAGTTTCACTCGGAAAAGGATACTTAGGGGCAAAGAAACCTATTTCAAAAGCCTATATAAAGACCCTAGATATAACCTAAAAAAGAAGCGGTCGGCTAGGCCAAGAGCCGAGCCAAGAGGTCGATTTGTGGGAAACTCTCAAGGATAGCCGGTTGATCCATCTCCGTGCGGAATTCTACTCAAGACGGAGGATCTCTCCTTCAATTCCTTCAGGAGTTTTAGGGATTTCTTATGTTTTGTTTTATATTTTCTTCGAGATGTTTTTCTTTATTATTATGAACTAAACCCTTCAGATACACAAGGGGGGGATGAAACCTAGATGAATCTTGTTATTGTTTTCTCAACTATATGATAAATACTTGATTTGTTCTTGATTATGTGTGCTTAATTCTTGTGTTGATATTTCACGGATATTAATTCAAGTTGAATGTGCTTAGGTGGTGGAGCAAAAGTCCTCGCTAAGAGTAGATCTACCATAATTAAGCGGCAGTTGATCGCGCGCCTAGAGATAGGGTGACGAGATTTTGCCGGATTAGGGTGAAACCTAATATGGAAGTCCATAGATCAATTTACTGCTATTCTAGAGGTTTTAATTAGAAAGAGATTTTAATTAATCAACCTAAGGTTAGACATTATTCGCCTCGAGAGAGGGTTTAATATAAATTAGGGAGTCTTACGGATCAAGTCAAGTGAATAAATCGTCTGGTTCAGTGTTAGATAACAAGTGAAGTCTAGGTGGATTCTTCCTAAGGGTATCGTCTTAATCAACTGAGCTTTTCCCAAGTATTTCCCCAATTCATTATTTTTGTCTTTGCGTCTTTAGCTTAGTAATTAGTTAATTTAGATTAATAAACAACTTCACTTATTTTAGGCTAAATAATAGAAAGAAACTTAGTATTAGTACTTTTAGTTCCTTTGGGTTCGATAATCCGGTCTTGCCTAAGCTATACTACTGTTCGATAGGTGCACTTGCCTCAATCGTTGTTATAGTTAGTTCCAGGATCGATCATTATAAATTTAAAACTCTGAAATACAACGATCAGTATTGAATTATGTATGTTCTTATGACTATCGATAATTATGAATGTATATGAGATGATGTATATATGAATTCCGAGATGGAATCGACATAGTGTCAATGTCCGAGAAGTCCCGTTTGAATCTAGGAATAGATAGGATAGTATATGTCATGACATAGGTGTCCGTTCTATGATATCATGTAAGACCACGTCTGGGACGTTGGCTTCGATATGAGATATTACGTGTAAGACCATGTCTGGGACATTGGCATTGTATTGATTCGTGTAAGACCCTGTCTGGGACAGTGGCATCAATATTTGGTTACATTTAAGACCACGTCTGGGACGTTGGCATTGTACGACTATTCTGAGCACTCTGAGTATCCTATTTAGTTCCGAATGGTTCAATGGGCAAATTTGAGATACGAATGACTATGTGATTTGTATCTCCATTTCAGGTACATTTGATATGTACACTAAGTGTGTATAAAAAGGTAAGTATCTATATGAACTTACTAAGATGATTATGTAAATGGAAATGATGAGATTATATGTGAAGATATGCTTGAATGAGCCATGTGTATATGTGATATTTGAGTTGAAGAATATGGTAAGATATGGCTAAGCAAATGAGCCAAAGAATATATGTGATGAATTTTTTATGAGAATCAATGATGTTATTGTGTCAAATTGGTTATATGCATTTTATGCTAAGTTTATTTGTATATGGCTTACTAAGCTTTTGAAAGCTTACTTTGTGTGTGTCTGCTCTGTTTTATAGATTGTCAAAGCTACTGAAGGCTCGGGGACCGTCGAGGATTGTCATCACACTACTTAAATTCATTTTGGTACCTTTTGGAAATGTATATACTAAGTATGGCAAATATAGGCTAGCGATTTGGTATATGTTTGAGATGTAAATAACCATGTGATTTGGCTAGCTAAATGTCGGTAATGTGCATGAGTGAATATGGTATTTTGGTGCATGCTTTGGTATGGATTGATGGCAATGAAATAGCCTTATGAATGGTAAGCTTATGGATGAATTGATGCCTTAGTGATTTAATGAGGTTATGGTTGAATTATACTTGGATTGACATGGGAGTTGATTGTACAAATTAGCATGTTTAGAAATGAGATTGAATAGAATAATATGATGGCCATTTGGTGTGTTTTTGGTTGCCATTTGATTGTGGAAATAGGCTTGTTTATGCTTGTAGGTATGACCCTAGTGTGGGTGGCATGTTGGCCTTGCAAATGGCCTATTATGCCTACATGGTTGTGGCACACGGGCGTGCCTAGTGACCGTGGGATTAAGTCAGTAGTTAGCCCAAGTGTACACGGCCATGGTACACGGACGTGCCTGGTAGCCGTGTGAATAACTCAGTATCTAGCCTAAGAGTACACGGCCATGGCACACGGGCGTGTCTGGTGGCCGTGTGGATAAGTCAGTATACAAGCTCTGTTTTGGCACGGCCAAGACACATGGGTGTGTCTAGTAGCTGTGGGAGGCACACGGCCTGCCCACACGGGCGTGTGACCTCTGTAACTTAGAAAAGTTTTTAAATTTTTGAGAAATTCCATATGTGTTCGGTTTCGTCCCGACCCTATTCGAAAGCATGATTATGGTCTCGTGGACCTATAAAAAGGGACACTTTGATTGTGATTGATGATTTGTAATATGAAATGTTTTCAAAAGATTCTGATCTGTCCGGTAATGCCTTTAACCCTAATCTGGTGACGGATACGGGTTAGGGGTGTTATAAATACGATTTTTCAAAAAAATCGCTTCAAAATTATTGCATCTTCACTATAGCGCATTTGGATGCATTGATAATGATCCATCTCTTGCCACAAGCCTTGTAAGAGACTCGAATATTCAGTGGCAGTTCGAGTCCCTTGATTGGTTGCTGAAATTTTCATCTTAATTTCTTAGATTTGTGCAACATCATTAACATTGGAATATGTCTGTCAGATAACTTCCCGAATCTCCTTGGCAGTTCCGATAAACATACATGTATCACTAAGTTCTAGCAGCATCAAGTTCCATATCCATGACATGACCATTGAGTCTTATTTGTCCCACATCGTAAATTTGGGATCGTCTTGCGAATGACTTGTGCCCATTAAATTGCTCAATTTTCCTCTGACCTTTAGAAAATTGCTAACCAATTCTGACAACTTCAAGCAATTCTTCCCATTCAATCAATATACGGCTTGAATGTTCTGCGAATCTCCGGTTGTAACAACGACAATATTTTTGAATGTAGTGGCACTCGTGACAGGGCGAGTGATCTCGGGAAAACTTTTTGGTGATTCCAACATGATTGATTGAATAAAAAATTGATACATACAGGGAAATTTGAGAGAGAAGGCAACGACAATTGAGAGGAATAGAAAAGATGGAGCTTGATTGGGTATAACTAGAGAAAAAAACTTTAGAGTTTATCAGGAAAGATTCAATGGCTCTGGTACCATGTAAAAAAGAAAACAACTATTGTTGTAGCTCTATCGTTAGTTGTAGCAGTCATGAGAAAGAAAAAACTGAGAAGAAAAGAAGAGAAAAATAAGGAAAAAAACTTGTTTTTTCTTACATTAGGTTACATAGCCTATTTATAATAAAAAAAACTATACACAAGTAAGGAGACTCAAATGAGGAAAGATATAATATGATATGATATGATTCTGTAATATTGTGTTAATTATCCTAGAATCATGATATAATTATGCAAGATATCACATCTATTCACAACACAGATAATAATAACAAAATAAAAGCAACATAATATTGAAATGACAGCAAAATAGTGGGAAAATAGTAGCAAAACAAAAGGGTTTTTTGCAAACTCGAGTCGTGTTGGACTGAGACTCGAGCCAAAAAATCTTACCCGAGGCCCAACCCATTTATTTTTTTCCCAAGCCTATTTTCTGGGACTATATGTTTCCCCAAACCATCTCACTTGTTGGGCGGGTCTTCGGGAGGAAAAGAATCAATAGTCCAGTTTACGTCTCAACATTGAAATCCAGCTCAACAAAATTATAGTACAATCAAAAAATAAATTTTATCAATTTTTTTATGTATTATAAAATTTCAAAGTGATTTATTAAATCAAAACTCCTTTTACGAATTGATTGCAAATCTGCAAAAGAAGTTTTACAAAAAAAGATGCCCAAATATTGCCTCAAAATAGATTTTTGCAAGATGAGAAGAAATTTTGAGTATAATTGATTTTGAAATTGAATACATCAAAGGAGAAACTAATTTTTTGTCTGATTTTCTCACTAGAGAACTCCTTCAAAAGGGCCCTAAAAACTAAATAACAAATGAAAAACAAAAGTAGAAGAATTCTCCCCAAAAACAAAAATATCCTCAAAACCCATCAAATCATGGTATGAAATTTGCTTGCAAAAAGAAAATGAGGGATCATCATCCTCATAAAAAACCTCTAATAATACATATCTCCAAGATCTACAAGACCCAAATGAAATCAATTCACAAATAAAAAAAAGGATTGAGTCTCTCTCTCAATCCCTAGAAATGACATAGCCATAGCCCAATCCAAATAGGAAACTCTTCTCAAATGAATTACTGTTGAAGCAGCCAAGATTTCAAAAAATAAAGAGATCATTTTACACAAACTAAAATCTATCAAAAATATTTCAAAAGGAACATCTCTTTAAGAGGTTTTCCAAAAGAAGTAGCATCTTCACAGATTGTGTAACCCTCTCGCTCGACTCGATCATCGAAATCAAGTTACAGGATGCTATAAACGTTGCCAGAGCAGTTACCGATGAAAATATAGAAATTATATCAGTCAAACATTTACAGCTTAAGCACATTCATAATACAATTCAAAACTAAATCTGAGCCTTAATCGATCTTATGAATGTTCTTATGTAGACCTGAGCATGAATTAGGACCAGAATCAAAAGTTTTGAAAATCTAGGGTCAGCGTTGTGACATTGCCTTCTCCATGTTGTGACATCGTGTCACACCCCAGTTCAGGCGGGTTCAAGGATAAGGCGTATAGCAGTGAAAAAACCTGTGTTTGGAGGATTTTAATTTACCTAATTGTTTCTTTTGACGTATACTTGTGGGCGTATAGTATAAGCCAAGTTATTAAGTGGAAAATTTATTTTATATTATTTTGATTAGATAAAGAGTAAGGTTTTTTAGTTGGAGAGAAACATAAATTATAGCATGAGTTATCCCCAAATGTGTAGTATGCCCAGTTTGTTTAGTACTGTTCTCGTTAAACTGTGAAGTGCTTGGTAGGAACCAACTGAAGTAATTGTCTTAATAATTATTATGCAGGATTTATTATTTATGTTTCCTTTACAGTCTGTAGTCCACTAAGAGAGACAAGCCATGAATTTAAGTGACACTTGTTGAATGTCTGTAAAGGGGATTGGATATATATTTATATATTATGATAATGGCTCTTAGAAGAGTTTCGGGGGAGGGCTGGATTAAAAATGTTACTTTTTGATTCTTTTTAGGAACCGATTTCATTTCTTCTTTCTTGAGCTAGAAACTGAGATTTTAGTTAAATTAGTGATTATTTTATCTCTGGGTAAGTATTACTGTAACACCCCTAACTCGTATCCGTCACCGAAACAGGGTTACGGAGTATTATCAGAATATTAAGAAACATTTACAGATAATTCATGTAAGTTACTATTCAAATTCTGAAATCATTCGTAACGTCCCTTCAATGGACCCTCGAGGCACAATACGGTCATTAGAATCAAGTCGGGACTTAACCGGAACCTCTAAGAATTTTTTGCGAAATTTCAAAAATTTTCCAAGGTGCAGGGCTCACACGTCCGTGTGGTCCAGGGGACACGCCCGTGCTGCAGGCCGTGTTTGACCCTGTGTAACTCTCTAACTTGTGCACACGGCCATGCCACACGCCCGTGTGCTAGGCCGTGTGGTTAATTAATTCATTTCGAAATTAGGTGCAGGTTTCACACGGCCAAGACACACGCCCGTGTTCTAGGCCATGTAGCACACACAGGCTACACGGCTGAGACACACGCCCGTGTCTCTGCTCGTGTGCTTAATTCTGAGCATTCTATTTCTCAAAATCAAGGTGCAGGGGACACATTGCCTAACTACACGCCCATGTACCCGGCCGTGTGTCACACATGGTCTAGACACACGCCTGTATGGACAAAATAAAGCCATTTCCTAGTCTCATTTGTCATCCAAATTTACCATTTTCCTGCACTAAAACATACCAAACACATTCCAACCATTTCAAGCATTCAAATTAAGTAATTTCCATCATTCAACATGGTATATCATTGCATGCATACATGTTTACTATCTTACCTTGGTTCAATCCATGTGTTAAACATGATTTAATCAACTACTTAACATATATATATATAGCTACCATAGCATGACATTACAAGTATATCAAAATAACCATTACTAGCCATTCCAATGGCTAGATTACAAGCGTCATTTTCATTTACATGCTAATATAGCCAATATAACCTATACATGCCATTATAACCAAAATTGCTTTACCATATTGTACTGACATGGGCCGATGGATAGTATGAGTGATCTCTGCCAAGCTTACAATCCAACGAGCTTCTGATTTACTCTAAAACAGGGAAATAAAACTAAGCATAAAATGCTTAGTAAGTTCGTATAACATGGTACTTAACTTACCATTCATTCTATTTTGAGGTAATTCAATCAATTTGACCTTAAGCCCCACACACATCCTCATTGCCCTTGTTAGTCATACATTCTATAATAACATCAAAACATATATATGGGCTCAACAAAAATCAAGTTTCCAAGCACATATGCTTTCCACAACATGTATGCATTCAACATGCATAATTCATCTCATTATTACAAGTATAATTTCATACTAGTTCATTTCGAGTTCAGATCATTTCATATCAGAACTTTACTCATATTACTCGGAATATCAAGATCACGATTTGTACACTCAAGGTGTATAAGTCTATAATCAAGGATGTACATACTCATCAAATAAATTCCATGTACAATGTCATCATTTCATATTTCTATATAATCAATTATCACGTATATTCATTTTCATGTATTTCAGGCCGATATGTGTAATAACTCATTTCTTATTCATATCTTCTCATGTCAAGAACTTTTACCCATTGAATTTATCTGAAATATCGATGGATACACAGGTAGGACACTCGTGGTGTACAAATCAGGATTCATCAATTCGTATTCAATGGTACTCATAAGGTATTATTTCAGGGAGTACGCTCTCGAGCCACACATGTATACAACAGGATTACCAGTCCAGGCTAAATCCTTTTTATGACATATGCTCTAAGGAGCTTGATTTGGATTACTCGTCCGGGCTAAATCAAATCCATAACATATGCTCGAGAGGACTTATATCAGGATTACCCGTCCAGGCTAAATCCTTCCTGTAATGAGGTCAATAGGATTTCTCGTCCTAGCTAAATCTCGTCAGCAACAAATGCAGGACCTCATTCATTTCGGGAAATCATATAACCATCAATTTTCATTCATTCAAACGGGATTTAACATTTTTCGAACATAATTACCCATGTGATTATTTCATCTATTTATCACAACTGTATTCAATAATTCCTTTAATCACATTCACTATTCAAACCAAGTACAAGAATAACAATTTATCATTTAAATCAGGCATTATCATTTATCTGGTATTTCTCGAATATGTTTACATGACTTAACTTTTGTTAAGTATTCTTGATCATGTAACAAAGTTCATATTTATAACATTCAAATAATTCACACATATACATATTCAATACAAGCATATGTATATACATAATTTTGTTACACGAACTTACCTCGACAAATGTTCGTGTACATAAATCTACTAATTCGACATTTTTCCTCTTTTCCTCGTTCTAACTCCGAATTTAGTTTATCCAGATCTATACGTGTAAGTTTAACATCAATTTATCATATTTCATATTCAAGTGGACTCAATTTACACCCTAAGCAAAATTACCATTTTACCCCTAACTTTTCCATAAATTCCCATTTCGTCCCTAGGCTCGGAAAATGAATTTATGCAATTTACTCCCTACTCCAAGCCTAACCAAAATTCCATGTAACACCCCAAACTCGGCTTAGACGTTATGGCCGAATCTGGCGATGTCACATGGTAGCGTTTTTCGAAATACATGAGTTGTCGTAAAAACCTCTTTTCTATTTAACCTCTTTACAAAATCTTGTGTTAATTTTTGGGTGTGTCGTTCAGTAAAAAAAACGTAGTGCATTATCACAAAAATTATTCTTTTTCAAAACGTTGTTAATTTTCAAAACGTCACTTATCGCAGAAGCTTAAAAAAAATAGTTTGCGTATTAGTGTGCAATTTGTTAAAAAGTTTGATTTTTGAAAACTCGATTGTCCCTACTACTAGCAGTTATAAATCAAAAAAAATAAAAATCCCAAATAGTCCATGAAAATCCAAAGAGGCCATTATTACAGTAAATACCCCAAAATAAAATCAAAATTATAATTAATTACTAAAATAGAATGAAATAAGTCGTGTGGCCACCGTTGAGTCCTCCGCTGCACCGATCCGCCTCTGTCTGGGGATTACCTGTACAGATAAAATAGATGGGTAAGTTTACGAAAACTCATTGTGTAATCCCATATAAAACAACCAGACAGAAAGCAATCACAATCTGGGCCTAAGCCCATTTCAGTAACGGTTTCAGTTCAGTTAGGGCCTCAGCCCATTACAATATCAATATCAATTCGGGCTTTAGCCCATCTCAGTAACAGTAACGGTAACCAATATGCAATCAGGAAATCCTACCCAACCAGCCTCTAAACTCCATCTTCGTCCAACCCTACACTCTGTGTGGGGATATAATCAACCCACCCATCCCTACACTCTAAGTAATACCGGTTGCGGCACTAAAACAGTAGTTTGCAGTTGAGCTGCCAGTAAATTAGGCTCGTGGCCTTTCAGTACACTTCCTCTGAAAAAAATAAACCCCCAACCCAATGCAATGCAATATGTAAATATAACATGCTATAACAGAATATCATGCATGTAGTCAGGGCATAGAGCATCAAATCAGTGGAACATCATCATGCTTATTCATATCAGTTATACAGTCAATTTAGTCAATTAGGGGTCTAGGTACGCTTACTGACCCTACAGTAGGTTCATAGTCGACTCGGGTGACCCGTTCAACCTTAGCAGTCAAACAGTGAAAAGGAGCCCACAAGCCCATGTTGCATACCCTTATGGCCCACACGCCCGTGTGGCCCACACGGCCCAAAACGGCCTTGACCGTGTGGATCACACGGCCTGGCCCATTAATCCCACACGCCTGTGTGGTTCACCTGTGTGGGCCCACACGCCTGTGTGGCCCACAAGGCCCAGTTGGTTGAGCCCGTGTCTCGCACACGGTCTCTCCGGGCCATCACACGGCCATTTCATGTGCCCGTGTCATACGCGCACGACCTGGCTAGTCAATCACACGCCCGTGTATCATCACACAGGCTACCACACGGGCTACTACACGCCCGTGTGGTGTCGACAGAGAGCTTTTTTGGCTTTTCACCGATACGCGTTTTCAGTGTTTCGGGTACACACCTGGTTCATTTTTGATGCTTAATCACTCCCGAGCACTCTAGAACCTATATTCGACAATTGGAAACTCAATCTCTGTCACTTAACCTGAATTACTTATAACAGTCAATTCCCAAAACTATCGACAACCTTACCTCGCTTGAACAACCCCAGTTTTTCCATAATCACAGCGTCAATTGGGATCTACCAGCCCCTTGATTTGCGCTTAATCAGAATATGGCTCACATCAAATGAAGATTCATTGAATAATATAGAGAAGAACTCACTTACCAACTTACCGAATGACACAATCGCACGCTTGCCCAAATGGTGAAGAAGGAAAAGAAAAGGAGAGAACTACTATGAGATTTTCGGCAGAGATAGGATCAAAAAGAAAAAAAGAAAAAGGCGATAACACAGTGACGAAGAAAAGAACAGAGAAGACATGAAAGAATCAACAGAAATTCGACAGGGAGTCTTTTACGAAAACGTCAAAATTTGAGAAAGCCGATATTCTGAGAAATAAAATTAATCCCGATTCTGATAACTCCCTTGTCCAAGTCTCCTTAATTATCTCCATCGACCTCTCCACTATTATAATTTTAGTCCATCTCAAACTCTCACACGGCACAAGCAGCAAAATAAATCCCTTGTTTGCACAGGGATTCGAACTCAGGACCTCAAACATAACCAACACTCCACTTAACCACCAGACCAGCAGACCATTCTGTTAATAATTTACCAACAACTAATTAAGAACCTACTGGCTAAAGATAGGGGTTTACTCAATTAAAAAAAAAAATTTGCCCAAGCTAAGGCTTGAACCCAAGATTTATAAGACACTTCCAAAACACTTAACCACTGAAGCAGACAGATATTTGTGTCACAAACATACAAGAATAATTATAAAGGATTTTTGGGGCGTTACATTCCATCATAAAACTTACAGCACATGTATTCATAAAAATTCATAATTTTTCATCAAATTTAACAACTTTACATTTTAATCCCTAAATCATGTTTTCATCAAAAATCACTTTGTAAAAGTTGTTTATCTATCAACAACCTTTCATTTTCTACCATAAATTTCTAATTTTCAGCATATACATCTAGAACCCATTTTCCATACTTTGATAACTTCACAAATTGATCCCCCAAATAGATAGATTAAGCTATCCTGGTTTCAAAAATATCAAAATTATTAAAAACAGGGCTTGATTACTTACCCAAATAAGCTTGATAAGTCTTCTTCCTCTCTCCTAGGGTTTCCATGGAAATATTTGGGGAAGATGATATGAAATTGTTTTCTTTTTCATTTAATTAAATTGTTATTTAATAACTTTTCATCTTTTCAATTTAGTCCTTAGCCTTTTTTTATTTTTCCATGGATGAGTCATACCAAAATATCTACATACCTCTCTTTAATGGTCTAATTACCATATAAGGACCTCTAGTTTTGAATTCCATAGCTATTTAATCCTTATAGCTACTAGATTTCAACTTTTGCATTTTATGCGATTCAGTCCTTCCCGTAATAAAACACATAATCGGGTAAATTTTTCTTATCAAAATTTTCACATGACATTTCTATCATATTACAGACCATAAAATAAAATAAAAATAAATTTTATTTTCGGCTCGGGTTTGTGATCCTGAAACCACTGTTTCGACTTCACCGAAATTGGGCTGTTACAACTCTCCCCCTTAAGGAATTTTCGTCCTAAAAAATTTTACCAGTAAAGAGATTCCAACATTACTTTCTCATGTTTCCATTCGGTTCCCAGATAGCTTTCTCTATATCGTATCATTGTCAAAGAACTTTCACTAAAGCTACCTTTATGTTTTTCGTTTTTTTCACTTCACATGCCAGAATTTCAACCAGTCACTCACTGTAAGTCATGCCAAGCTAAATTTAAATCTCTATCAGAGAATAACAGAGGATGGGTCTGATCGATACTGTCATAACACATATACACATAAAACATTGTGAATTCTATAGAACTTTGATAATAATACCAATCAATACGCAACAGGTGTAATTCTTTTCAATAATCTTATATGACTCGGTAAGCCGCAGACTTAATTTTGCCTGTACAGCCAATCTGAAGAACTTTCTTCCACGGTGAATTTTCAGAAATAATTTGTCACCATCAGAAACTCTATTTCTTTTCATCTTATATTCACATAGGATTTCTGACGATCAAATACTGCTTTTAAACTGTGTAACACCCCAAAAATTTAGGGTCTGTAATTTTACATGTTCTGACACAAATTGCTTATTTGCTTCAATGGCTAAGTGATTTGGGTGTGTATAGGAGTGTTTGAGGAGCCTGGGTTCAAGTCTTGGCCTTTGCAAAATTTTTAGTTTTCTCTTAAATGAATCTGGACACTGGCACTTAGGCCTTATTAGTTATAATGCTTGTGTTATGACACAAAAAGATCCTGTGGTGTAGTGGCAAGGTGGCATGTGGTGTAACTAAGAGGTCTGAGGTTCATGTTCCAGGTTACGCAATGGAGTGTTTATTTTGCTGCTTGAGCTGTGTAGGTAGAAGAGTTGGACTGAAACACTGTTGAGAGGAGTTTGAACTGGTCATGGAGGGATTTGTGGAGCAAGTCAGGGAAGAGATTGGGGAGAAAATCAAGGAATTTCGAAATGAGAGGTTGGTAGGGTGTTGTGGCCGATTGGGACTCTAAGGCTCTATTAGAATTCAGCTAGGGGGAAATAGGGAGCAAATTTGACTGTAGTCATTTCTTGGTTTCGGCTTTTGGGGTGTTGATAGGAGAGTTGCCGAATTTCCTTGCTGACAATTTGGGGTTTTTACTTTGTGCATTTCGGGTTCTCTCTAGTTTTCTTGTGCTACAAAACTGACCACTCGTGTCATTTCCCTTCTAACCGTTCGTGTCATTTTTCTCTTCATCTTTGCTATCAACTTTCTCTTCTTGGCCGAACCTAGCACCTACTCTCCCTACCCTTTTTCTTCATCAATCGGTTCCTCTCATAGCCGAACCTTCCCTTTTGCCCCCTTAACTTCTGTTTGTCTTCTATTCTAGTCTGGCCGAATATCACTGTTGTTAATACCTCTCTGCGTCGATCTACTGCAAAGGTTCTAACTATCGGTAAGTGTTCTTACTTCTCACCTTTGGATTAAATCTATCCTCTGCTTTCCTTTTTAAAACTGAATACACTTATGCCCTTCTTTTCTTTTTCCAAAATCGAATACCCCTTTACTAACCGATTGTTATTTCCTCCTTCATGTACTTTACTCGTTACGATTCTAGGGTCTTCCTCAATGAGTGGTGGAGTGTGAACGGTCTTGGAGGAGTCACACCTTCGTTCTCAATGTTCAGTTAAGGTAATGTTCTTTGGGGTTAGGCCGAATGTGCCCTATCATTCACTAAACAGATTTTGATTGTATCTTAGGAAATCAACAAGGGCGTGTAATCATTTCTGAATAGCGATCGTAGAGGGACTAAGGTCACCCTCATTCAAACAAGGTAAGAAAGGTGTTTCGGATTAAGCGTCAATAAGAGGGTGCTTTTCCCTAATGATGAAAAGGACTAACATTGGATCTCGTTTGAATCTAGGTTGGGCGCTCGTGGAATTTGGAGTAATTTCGTAAACAGGTGTGTAATCACACTATCTCCTCTGCGAGTCGGCAAAAGCTAAAAAGCCGAAACCTCGGCATAGGAGGTCTCACGAGCGTGCGATCGCTCGTGTGGTAAACTGAGCCTACAAGCATGGGCGATAGACTGTAGAGGCCACCACGAGGGTTCTCGTGCTCTTGGGCTGTTATGGGCCTCATTTGGCTGAAATGGGCAGTGTGGGCCCAATGGGCTCGTGGGCCCCACACAGAATAAATCCATGATAAGTGGCAAATACTGGACTGGGCTGTATCGTTCGTATAGCCGTGATTGAATTTGGGCTAAATGGGCCACGCGAGCGTGTGGGCCCACTTGGGCTGAATATTGGACCTTGGGCCCATTTACGTCATTTTGATCATATAGGTTATCTGTTCCGCTCGAGGCGACTGTGGACCTTTGGAAAGGTCGTTATCTGCACTGAAACCCTAAAGTAGGTAAAATGACAAAAATACCCTTAAAGGGTAAAATTTCTATTTCCCCCCTAATAGATGGAAATTACCATTTTACCCCCAGAGGTAAGTCGACTGATGAATGCATATTATTGTATGACTTTACTGAGAAGGACATACTGCATACACGAGATATTTATGACATGGCATACTGCATGGGGTTGGGATACTGTTATGGAGGAAGTGTCTCATTCATCGGTGGCTTTGCCACAAATCATCGCATGGCGACTTTGCTTTGATCTCGATATTGGCGCGACTTTGCCGCAATATCACTCTCGGTGGCTTTGCCACGATATCTGTTATCGCGACTCTGTTGCATTATTATTCTTGCGCCTATCTTTGCAATATTGGTGTGTTGGCTGGATGGGTCGATTTTATCCCCACATGGTGTGTTGGTTGGTATGGGTGGTGTGTTGGTTGGATTGGGGTGGGGTGGGTTGCATATTTGCACCATACTAATACTGTATGGGGCTTAGGCCCACATTGACTACTGTAATGGGCTAAGGCCCACACTGTACTGTTACTGAATAGGGCTCAGGCCCAGATTATTACTGCATGATAGGGGATTACACACTGAGTTCTCGTAACTCACCCTTTTCTTTTAATCGCATGCAGTAATCCCGACCTTAGATGATTTGGAGCTGCGAGGGACTCGGAGGTGGCCACACATTCGCTAATATTTTATTTTAGACCTAGTTATTTAAATTTTTATATTGGGTTGATATTCATGTAATAAGGCCTCTGGTGATTTTAATTTCTTTTAATTGGGTTTAATTTCTTATTTTAAAACTGCCAAACTGATACAAACAAGTTTTCAAAAATAATAACTGTTTTAAAAGACAAACACACATTTTCAAACTTCAAAATGACATTCCTTAGAGTAGCTTTCGCGGGTTTTTAACCAACTAAGAAACCAACGGTAACCAACATGGCAATCGTTTTAAGAAGTGGGTTTTTTCAAACTTAATAAGTTAACTTGCCAAATGTTTTTTCAGGCAATAAAAGCTAAATAGGTTTTAACTTAAAAATGGTTAGCTATCAATAAGCCTTAATTTCGAAAGACACTTCGATGTGACACGTCAGATTCGGTTGTAAAGTCTAGGTCGGGTTTGGGGTGTTACAAAATATCTCAGATCACTTTCACCGTTCTTCGGTTTCAAAGAATCGATCCAACTACATGTATCTTTTCTTACTGAACTCCATCCAAAACACCGGAGTTTTATATTTGTGACCATATAAAACCTCATAGGGTAAAATTTTATACTTGACTGTTAACTGTTATAATAAGCAAATTCAACCCAAGGCAAATACTTTTCTCAGTTACCTTCAAATTCAAGTACACAACATCGAAGCATATATTCCAAAATCTGAATCATATGTTTAGATTGATCATCCGTTTGAAAATGAAACACGATACTCAAGTGTAACCGTATACCCAAAGTTTATTGTAACTTGTTTCAGAGTTGGAATATAAACTGTAGATCTTTATCAGAAATAACAGAAGATCTCGCATCATATAATCTGAAAATCTCAAAAACAGATAATTCAAGCAATCTATCAAGTGAGAAATCCATTCATACCGGGATAAAATGTGCAAGCTTCGTTGAACAATTGACAATTGATCAAATCGTATCTTTCTTTTTCATAGACAGGGATACTTCCGATATAAAATTCATAGTAACTTTGTCCCATTTCCATTTCGGTATCTTCGCTGACTATAACCATCCTGAAGGTGTTATCTTTATCTTGCTGATTCATCCAACATTTAAATACAAGTTTAGAAATACCACCTTTCATTCCGTGCTACCAGTACATCTTTTTTAAATCATTGTGCATCTTATCATTTTCCAGATAAACAGACATAGTACCACTATGATCATTCATGTAAAATTTTCTGTAAAAGTTCCAAATTCTTTAGTACACAGGCTCTATCTCGGAATAACAAAAAATCATAAGATTTAAATCTGCTATCCTGATTCAATAATTATTTCATTCTTTACCCGTTTAACTTACAACTCATTATCACTTTTCTAGGCTTCACAGATCTACTGTAGAAACATCAACTTAGCTTTAAGCTCAGCTAAAATTATTCTTTCATCAGACAATAGCAATCGAGTATTTATTGCTCATAAAGCAAATAAAGAATTTTCTACCCAAAATATCAGCAACTATATTTACTTTTCCTGAATGATAATCAATTACCAAATCTGGGTCATTCAATAATTCAAACCATCTACTCTGTGTTAGATTCAAATATTTCTATACCATCGGGTGTTTTAAAATTTATGATCAGTATATATATATATGATATTTTCACCATACAGGTACTGTTACCAAATTCTCAATGCAAACAGAATAATTGTCAATCCAAGATCATATATCGGGTAATTTTTTTCCTGTAGCTTTATCTGGCTGAAAGTATAGATCATTACCTTACCTTTCTTCATCAAAATACAGTCTAATCCATTCAATGATGTATCACTGTGATAATAAATTCCTTACCCGATTCAGACTGAACTAGAACTAATGCTTCGGTCATCATGGCTTCCAACTGATCAAAACTTTACTAACATTTGTCAGTCCATTCAAATCTTACATCTTTCTGTAATATCCATATCATTGATGTAGCTATCATAGAAAACATTTTCACAAAAATTAAAAAGGATATCGAAGCTATAAATTATTCTGAGGTCACAATCGTTAGATAGGTTAAAACCATAATACTATAATAAATCTGACGTTTCCACAATATAAATGGAGCAATACCTCAACTTCAATCGTTAGATAGGTTAAAACCATTAGCTCATTTTGTGTCTAATGCACACTTATAACTTGCACAAAATTTGTCCAAGGACATGTTTAACCATTCATATAACTACTTCTAAACTTCTATTCCAACATTTCCACAAATTTGGCAAAAACAAATATACCTAAGCTACACCAGTTTAACCATTTAACCATTTCTCATTAGTTATAAGTCATTCCATAACATTATAAGCTATAAACAAAAACCAACATGTATTACCTTGCAAGGTGATAGGTAACTCCAAGCATTTACTTATTCAAACCATGATCATAGGCAACTTACCAAATTATAAATAGCAACTATGTATAAGCTTAACATGTAACACCCTGGATTTGAGCCTAGTAGAATTGGTCCTATTGGGCCTTAGGCATAGGAGCATTTAAAACTTTTGAGAACAAGAGAACGGCACTAATGCAAGTTGGATCTATTAGGTGAGTGATTTTGGAAGGTTAGGGGGCTTCTATGAAGTCCTGGGTTCAAGCCATGTCATTTGGAAATTTTTTGTTTTTAGCATTAGGGGACCCTGACTCCTGGTATTAAGCCTTTTAAATAATTGTGGTTGAAAAGAGACACAAGGAAAGCTTATTGTGGAATGGTTGTGGCGTCATAGGTATGGCAACGAGAGCAAAGGTTCAAGTCTCACTGCATGCAAAAGGGATTATTTATTTTAATCATGTGTGGGCAAGAGTTTGTGTTGGAGAGTTTGAATGGGTCAAATGAGTGAATTAAAGAGGGGATCATGGAGAGATAAGGGGAGGATGTCAAGGAGATTTGTGGTGGGAGAAGAGTTGGTGTCGAATGGGATTTGTGGCACTCAAGAAATTCGGCCAAGGGGGAATTTGGCACGCCAGATTCGGGCCTAACTTCTAGGCCGGGTTTGAGGTGTTACATTTAGTGGTATCAGAGCCAAGTTGCAAAACTCGAGCTGTGAAATGGGCTTTAGATGGGCTTTAGTTTTTTCTTTAAAGATGATTACCAATGATTTTGAAGTAGTTTTGAAAGATTTTTGTATGGCACACCGAGTCTTCGACGTTGAACCAAGTAAGTTCTCCTGATTCTGAAATTTGTTTTGAATTGATATACTGTAGATATTTATTGGGCTTACTTTAGATGATAGACTATATTGAGACTCTTAGCTAGAGTAAAACTGAAGCCTGTAGGAGACTGAAACTGTAGTGAGCTTGCGATTGCGAAAACAACTCTTAATTAATACTTCCATAAAACATCTGTTTAATTATTAAAACTATGAGCTAAATTCATAAAATTTCTAATTCAGATAATACGCGAAGTGATAACGAGCGCCAGAAGAGGTGCAAGAGGCCGCAGCAGAGGCCGTAGAAGGGCTAGGGTTGAATCTTTGGCATCAGGCCATATGCCCAACGTTGAAGCGAGAGAGGCTCTAGCCTCACCGGTACCCGAGACAGAGTCATTTTATCGAGCGGTTGGGGACGACGCATTGTCCCAAGTAATGTTGAGGATTCTAGAAAGAGTTGCTGGGTCTATTTGGCCTAATACCGTTATTGGGGGCCGTGGGTCGGTTACGGAATGACTCCGGTCAAATAGAGTAGAGATCTTTTGGGGAGTTTCTGGGGTGGCCCCAAGTGTGGCGGAGTACTGGTTGGAGGCCACCGAAAAAATTATGGACGACCTCGACTACACGCCGGAACAAAAGTTGAAGGGTGCTGTGTCCTTGCTGAGGGATGAAGCCTACCAGTGGTGGCTTACGGTAAAACAGGGTACCCCGTCTGATCAATTGACCTGGGAATTCTTCAAGTCCACATTTCAGGGAAAGTATGTGGGCGCTAGCTATGTCAACGCTCATAGGAAAGAATTTCTGAATCTGGTTCAACGTGGCAAGTCTGTGGCTTAGTACGAGGTAAACTTTTTACGACTTAGCTAGTTTGCTCAAGGAATTGTGGCAACGGAGTACGAACATTGTGTTCGATTTGAGGACGGCCTCAGAGACAGTCTCTGAGTGTTGATAGCTCAACAGAGGGAGCGAGATTTTGCCGCGTTAGTAGAAAAGGCTAAGATCACTGAAGAGGTGAAGCGCTCTGAGCGCCTAAACCGAGAAAGAGAAAGGGGCAGAAACAAGAGGGATTCTGAGCCCTCCAATTCTGATCAAATACATAAGAGAAGGGCCAGAGTGGGTGGGCCAGTCAGAGCTGGGGCCCTTGTTGCTGCTACTGGGTTACCACCTTGTGCTATTTATGGGAAAGGTCATGTGGGTGAGTGCTGAAGGAGGACGGGAGCTTGTCTGAGTTGTGGTTCCATGGAACATTGTCTCAGAGTGTGTCCCAGAAGATCGGATCAGAGGCAGGCCTTTGGCGGGGGTAATGTACAGCCACCTAGGGGTGGACAGTAGCTGCCTAGAGGCCGTGGACAGGCCAGGGGTGGTAACGGTTTGGGCCGTGGAGTTCCAGGTAGAGGTGCTGGTCATGCGGAGGTGAGGCAGCCAGCTTTGGTTTATCCAGCACGTCGTCGACAAGCCGGAGATGCTCCAGATGTGAATACTGATACGTACTTTACCCATAGTGTACTATTTACCTAATTTGCAATTAGGACTAGAGTGCGCAGCAAAAGCGTAGTAGTGTAACAGGTGTTGTGCGGCTATCAGATAGTTGGAAATTTCGAGGATGAAATTTCTTTAAGGGGGTAGAATGGTAACACCCTAAATTTGGGCCTAGTAGAATTGGGCCTATTGGGCCTTGGGCATGGGAACGTTTAAAACTTTTGAGAACAAGAGAACAGCACTAATGCAAGTTGGATCTATTAGGTGAGTGATTTTGGAAGGTTAGAAAGCTTCTATGAAGTCCTGGGTTCAAGCCATGTCATTTGGAAAATTTTTATTTTTAGCATTAGGGGACCCTGACTCCTGGTATTAAGCCTTTTAAATAATTATGGTTGAAAAGAGACACAAGGAGATCCTGTGGTGGAATGGTTGTGGCGTCACAGGTGTGGCAACGAGAGCAAAGGTTCAAGTCTCACTGCATGCAAAAGGGATTATTTATTTTACTCATGTGTGGGAAAGAGTTTGTGTTGGAGAGTTTGAATGGGTCAAATGAGTGAATTAAAGAGGGGATCATGGAGAGATAAGGGGAGGATGTCAAGGAGATTTGTGGTGGGAGAAGAGTTGGTGCCGAATGGGATTTGTGGCACTCAAGAAATTCGGCCAAGGGGGAATTTGGTGCATATTTCGGTTTTTTTTTTAGTGTTGTTTCTCTTTTCTTTTAGCTACTTTTCTCTTTTCTGGATGCTGCCGAAACTACACTAAAAGTCACCTCTCGTGCATTCTTTTTGCTCTATTTCACTCCATTTTCTTCATAGTCGAATTCTTTCCTTCCTCTCTCTCTCAGTTCTTTTGACTCTACCAATCCTTCTCTTCTGCATCTTGTGCTTGGCCGATTATCCCCTATTGCGTTCTCTTTCAATTTTCCTTTTTCTTTCAGTGATAGCCAAATTTTCTATTCTATCCTCTTCTGAGTCGAACAACCTTTTTTCCCCAATGCTTGTTTCTTTTGGTCGCAAGGAGTGCAAAAGCCGAATACCTCTACTCTCTCGCTATTAACTTTTGCCGAATCTGTTCTCATTTCTTTCTCCCTTCATAAAGTTGCGGTTTTTTTCCTTCTTTGTTTGCCGAGATCGAGAGTAAGTGATAGTGATTCTTTTATTTAGTTTCGTTACTGGTATTATTCCCTTCCTTTCTATCGAATCTTCCCCCATTTCTCTTAATCTGATGGTGGTTGGTACCTAGGGTTGCTCGAGGTTTGATAGAGGGGCAAGTGACTTGAAGCAATCGACATACTAATTTTGGGTTCTTGACAAAGTAAGTGTTCTTGTCTTATTTTGGTTAGACGCCGAATATTCCTGATGGCTCTGTTAACTGCCAAGGGTGGTTTTAACTATATTGTTATAATCTCTTTTAATAAGGTTCATTTAACACAGAATTCGACAAGAGGTTCAATAGTCGCTAACGGTTGGGGAGGACTTAGCAAAGCTAGTTCGATCGAGGTGCAGTGCTAGGGATTCGTAGTGCGCTTCGTAGCAGGTGTGTACACACACCACTCAAATAGTAGATCTGCAAATGCTGAAAAAGCTGAAGTACCAGTGAATGATGCCACACGAGCGTGCGATCGCACGTGTGGTGGACCGGGCCCACGAATATGGGCGTAAGATGGTTGAGGCCACCATGAGCGTCTTTATGGGCTTAGGCCGTTTTTGGGACCAAATGGACCAGAATGGGCCGAGTGGGCCCAATAGGCCGTGGGCCCTACGCGAGTAAATTTTATGGATGGATAAGAGACAATGAGCCGGCCATGACGATCGCATGGCCAAAAGCAGTTTTGGGCTGAATGGGCCACACGAGAGTATGGGCCCATTTGGGTCGATTAATGGGCCTTAGGCCCATTTGTACCGTTATGACCTTATATGATATCTATGTCGCTCTAGGCGACTGTAGACCTTCGAGAAGGCCGCAAAATTACCGAAATACCCTCGAAGGGTAAAATTACCGAAATACCCTCGTAGGGTAAAATTATCGAAATACCCTTGAAGGGTAAAATTACAGAAATACCCTTACAGGGTAAAATTACTAAAATACCCCTGGAGGGTAAAATGACTGTTATGCCCCTGAAGGGAAAAATGACTAAAACGCCCCTACATGTTGTATGGTTGTTATTGTATGTTATTTATAGTATGTCTGCATTCATGTGATGTTATACGGCATGGGGGATGGGATTATTTATACGGAGGAAGTTCTGTTAGGGTCGCATGATTGCTTGACGATTGTGGATCCACCGATGGCTTAAGCCGATTATGTGATTGGAAGCTTTGCTACAATATTGGTTAGTGCCGCAACCGGTGCTACATAAAGAGTGTAGGGATGGGTGGGTCGATTAAATCCCCACATGAGTGTAGGGTTGGACAGGAGACGGAGTGCAAGGTTGGTATGGGCATTAATGCATTGCATATACTATTTTTGATGTTGAGATGGGCTTAGGCCTAGATAGACGTGATATGTGACATGTGTTATGGGCTAAGGCCAAACTGAGGCTATTATGGGCTAAGGCCCAATTGCCACCGTTACTATGTTGGGCTTTGGCCCACATTGATTATTGTAATGGGCTTTGGCTCAGATTGATTTGATGCATGATTTGTGATCGATGAGGGTTGTACACACTGAGTTTTCGTAAACTCACCCCCTCTTTTTAATTTTTCAGGTAATCCTCAGTAAGCGGTTCGACGTACTGGAGTACTCGGAGGTGGCCACACTACGAGCAGCTTTGATTTTTAGTATTCTATTTTACTTTATTTAAACCGTTTTCTTATTGGGTTGTAATAAGGCCTCTTTTAAATCCTTGTTTTTAATTTGGGATTTTCAGTTTATTATGATTTAAATCTGCTAGAAGTAGAACACGGTTTTCCCAAAATGATAACTGTTTTCAAAACACTACGTTTCCTCAACTCAATTTTTAGATAACACGTCTTCGTAAATCATTGTTTTAAATTAAGCTTCCGCGACAATAGGGTTTTAAAAATAATAACTTTTTAAAAACAACGAGTAAAAATAAACAAACGCAAACTGAGACTTTAGTTTTTAAATATTAAGAAGGGTTTTCAATGAAAACACGGTTTCCGAAAAAAACTTCAATGTGGCACGCCAGATTCGGGCCTAACTTCTGGGCCGGGTTTGGGGTGTTACATAACAACAAAACTCAAAAATGTTAAACTACAAAACATAAGTAAATGTACCTAAAGTCTCATTAAAATACCACCTATATACATGCCAAATAATTGAACATAGATGTAACACCCCATACCCGACCTGATCGCTGGGTACGGACTATAGGATGTCACAACTCAACTTATGATCTAACTTATACTTTCAATCACGTTTATCTGCATTAAGAAAAGAATGAAAACAAGAATAAATTTAAGTATGCTACTAGGTAAATTTCAAACTTTCAAGAATATATGTCAAAGAATAAACTTTAGTTTAATATAAAACAATGTTACCAATTAATCTTTAACATATTTAAAATAGTCACTTTGTACTAAAATTTGTAATCTGACCATTTAACTCCATTTACAACAAAGACCCTAAGACTCCGCCTCTAGGTTGTCCTGCTCTATGTAAGTTACAACTAAGAAACAAATTTGCTGATGCGCGGCGATCTCTAACCTAGTCCCTTCTCAAACTTCCAAAATTCCTTATTTACCTATAATACATAACTCTAATACAATTGCACTTTATGCCTGGAACTTCTCGATGATTTTGTCTGTATTAAGACAGTATGCCATCATCCTCTTCACAGTAGATGATTCTTTTTGCGGTTTTCCCCTTACAGATTCCATTTTTAATTATTGCCTTCATGACCCTTATGTACCTATCTCCTCAAGAGGGAAATCCTCACGGATTCCTACATGCGAACTTTTAAAGATAATCCATAAACAATACCCATAACATGCCTTGCACCGATGACTACATATATCCACAAAAAAACTAATCTTGGAGAATAATCTCTATTACGGGCTGTTAATAGGGTTGTCTTACCGAACTTGGACTCATATTATGATCCTCCTAGACCACCCATAAGAGAAGGACCCTTGTGACGTAATATAGAAAGCATGCTCATTCCTATCAAATGAATAGATTGAACGGTACATCATCCCGCCCTTGTTCCATAATCAAGTAGTCCACTCTTAGTGGTTATCCCTTTGAATTAGATAACTTGTAGGCAAATTCTTAACAGCGAATCCTTTATTGGCAGAATCATACATATAAGACAGTCGTGGCGGACTAACGTATCCTTCATATACAGTTCTTCATTTCGAAAGTATAGGAGAATACCCTTATATCATCCCCAAAGAAACTGGTGGACTGTCATATATATGATCTAACTTCCATACAAATTGCATGTACAAAGAGCTTGAGCTTAGAATGTGCTACTAGCACGTGGGCTTGTAAAGTTAAATTTGAATCATCAAATTCATCCGTGGCTCTCACCAAAATGAATTCATTAACTACTATTAGTACAAATCTGTAAGAATAAGCTGGCGAACCATCATAACTTATGTCTGCCTAACCTTATCTTCTAGTACGGGCACAATGGTCTTCTCGTAATAATAGATCACCCCTATTCAAGCTCATACCAGCGGACATATAGTGAAATCATATTCACAAGATAGTTATAGCAAGTTCTCCTCACAACGATAGTCCTAGTAGACTTTCCCCATATTAGATAGTCCTTACGAACCTCCACAAATATAGTTTTAATAACTTCTGACTGCCTCCAGATGTACTAACGTCCAGAGTGTGAATACTGCAATAGAAAGAAAAATTACGAGGCAGTATCTGCAAGTATATGGTTCGAGTTGTAATATAGATTTTACAATGAAATAGGTAAGTGCTCTGAGGATCGTACCCAAGGGAGGCGAGTACTAAATCAATCTTAACCTAAAAAATTAAAGTTCTAATTAATACCTTAAGTCAGTTATAGTACGAAAGTAAAATAAGAGATAATTTTAGGGTTTATTAAACTATGGAAATAAAATAACATAAAAAGTGTAAAATTGTAAGAGATAGAGACGGGAAAGTGATGTCGTGACATTGGGTCGATTTGGAAACTTCTTCATTACTTCCCTTGATGTTGTGACATAGAGTTGTCATTGTCGCGATGTTGACATTGTTTTCCAAATTTCTGATCCGTCGGCATACTTCAAATGTTTGTTGGACCTATCTTTGACCTACCTATAACCTGTTAACAATTTTGTCAATAAAATATGTAGTTAGTACAATTAGTAATTGTCAATTAGTAGAAAGAGTTAGGTTTTTCTGTCGGATTCGTCCGTTAGCTCAGTAAATATGCACTGATAGGCTTCCTATAATTTGTTTCTATCTATATTATTCTAGCACCCATCATGCCATTCAATTCAACTACGGTTGTCTCGTTCTCTAAATTTACCTTTCTAGCTTGCTTTAACGATCGACAACTCTTTTCGTAGGTTATAACTATCAGTAATCTACATGGCCACATACCCACATCACTGCTTTAACTGGTGTTCAGCATTTGTATGTTGGAGAAAGGTTATGGATTGTGGTTCACAATGGTTGTCTATGGTGTTTCTGTTCTTTTCATTAATCAGGTATGCCTTTTCAGAAGTACTTTTTAAAGTTATTCACAGTGAGAGAGAGAAAGAATATTGTATGGCGTTATTGGAGTTCTGCTTCAGTTGGCTTTTAAATCCATCTATCAGACTGCAAATAAATCCCTTCAATGGTCCTTGGAAGAATCGAACATTCTGTAACGACCGTAACTCGATGTTTATACACTGACTGTTCGACCTAATGGTAACCTGCTATATGATCGTAAGTTCTGTCAATATATTTTTTTCCCACTCATTTGAGAAGTTGGCAAATTCCCGGATCTGTAGACTTCTAAGGTGCTTGGTTTAGGACTAGGGGTACGAACAGAATGGTCAATTTAGGCTCATCCTTCGGAATCACTGGTTTCTCATCTTGATGTCCTGTGAACTTCTAAATCGATAGACATTTTTCTATTAACTAAGTCCTAACTATCATCGTCTTTGTTGGTGGGTCTTTATTATACTGTTCTTGTGGTTCGGTATCACCTGAGGTTTCTGAGATGATGTTTTCCTGATCTATTTGATTCTTCAATTCACTGTCCATTTCCTCTGCTAGCTCTACATCTCCTCTTTATGAAGTTCCACTTAAGTTGTCTGAATATTTTTCCGTCAGCTAAAGGGTATAATAATCTAAAGAATCTCCTTCTTCACAAGCTCTTATGATAACATTCTCTTCTCTAAGTAGTTTCGAACTTGGCACCTCTTAGTACGTTTCTGATGGCATATTCTTATGGTCATTATCATCTTGGAGACGAGCTAGGGTCTCTCCTCAGAGTTGACTTAATTCGAGCAATCGTTGCTTCTCCTGGATTTCCCAATCTTCACAAACTCCTTCGTAAATATCTTCGTCATAATCGAAGTCTTCATTGGACCACATATAGTAGAAGTCATCCATGAATTGTGCTGACTGATTATTTTGTGTCTAGGATTCCTAAAATTAAACAACTATTAGAAGTGTTATGTAACAAAATAAATTGAAAAGCATAGCTATAACCTACAAATTTCCTAATTTTTCCTTAACAAGTAAAAGTTAAAAATAATCTAGTGACATTACCTCCTCGGCAACGACGCCAACAACTTGACCACCTTCGGAATTACTAACATCTAGAGTGTGAATACTGCAATAGAATAAAAAATAACGAGGAAGTATCTGTAAGTATACGAGTCGAGTTGTAATATAGATTTTACAATGAAGTTGGAAAGTACTCCGAGAATCGTACCCAAGGGAGACAGGTACTAAATCAATCTTAACCTAAACAATTAAAGATCTAATTAATACTTTAAGTCAGGTACTAAGGAAATAAAATAACATAAAAAAGTAAAATTGCAAGAGATGGAGAGAAGTAAAGTGAATCAAATCTGAAGATGGGTAATTAGATTCCTTTAGCAATCTCAATCAACTGACATCTCGGGTTCTTCGTCAATCAACTAGTTGCTTCCTTAGTGGGATCTTCCAATCTTCCACTAATATAACGAGTCAACGAGAACTACTTATCTTCTGACCTCACAGTCCAAACTAATTTGTGGTCAAGGTGTTCACAGATAGGCAATACTAATTTTGGGTTAATTCCCACCTTCATGAGTTCTTGGGGTTGTCAGGCCTATGGTTTGTTTCATGTTTTTCCTTTCCAAAACAATTGATCCATTGGATAACCCTACAAAATAGTCAAGAGATCATGCTTCCACTCACTAATCCACCATAGAAAGATTATGTAACACCCCTAACCCGTATCCGTCACCGGATCAAGGTTAAGGGGCGTTACCAGACATATCAGATCAAACATAAACATTTCATTAGCATCAAACATCCACAAACATTCCATAACGAAAAATACACATAGAGTCCCTGTAATATCCCGGGTTAGGGGCTATTCTGATTGTTGCATTGTTTGCATGTATTTGGCCTGCAATGTTGTGTTTCAATTATTTTGGGGCTTAGTTGTAAGCTTGGTGTAAGCCTGAGTGGTTGGGGAAACTTTAGTTTTAAGCTTTAGGTGAGGGGAGCTGAATGAGCTGGGGTTTATAAATATTTTTAGGAGAATGTTAGCACAAGAATTGAGCTAGTAGAGTGGCAAGTTAGGCGCCACTTGGAGCTTGGGTTTGGCGTCACTTGCAGGGAAGGAGGTCCAGTGTTCAAGCTGCAGAAGTCTCATTTTTTTGCTTCCATTTTGACTACGGGGAGAAGAAGTAGTTGTGGGCGCTTCAAACTCGCCATAGACCAAGTCAAATTGTTTAAATGGTGGGTGGAGAGTAAATTGTGGAGATTGACTAGTTCAAACTAGTTTGAATTAGTGGTTGGGAGTGTTTGGAGGTAGTGGCCGAATGTTGGGTGCTTCATGGGGAGTGGCCGGTTTGGTAAGTGGGTAAGTGGAGAGGCCAAATTCTTTTTGGCATTTTGGAGCATTTTCGGTCAAATTTGTGTAAGCCAAAATCCGTCTTTTGTCAAAAGAAAGCCAAAATTTCAAGTGAGTTTCTCGCATTTTCTTCTTGAAACCAAGAAAGTCCAAGCACATACTTGCCGAAAATTGCTTGTTTCTCTTGATATTCTTTGATAGCCGAATGTTCTCTTCCATCTTTCTTTCTTTTCATTTGTGTAAACCAAAATTAGTACCCTATTCTTCTCATACTTTCTTCCTTTCTTCTCTTGAAACCACGATGGCAATGAAAAGTTATTCCCAAAACATTTTCTCCATTCCTTCTTCTTTTCAAAACCGAAAGTACTTTCCTTCTTCTTCTTCTTTTTTCCATTTCATTTATTGGCCGAATATCAACCCCTTTCTTTTCATCTTTCTCTTGTGTTCTCCTTCTTTGTGTAAGGCCTAATCTTCTTCTCCTTTTGTTTAAGTCTTGGCCGAATATTGGTGTGGTGTGATCTCTCTTGTGTGTGGTGTCCAATCGAGTTTAGAGCAAGGTAAGTGGTTGGCCGAATGTTCATTTCTCTTCTCCCTTGTTCTTTGTCGATTTTGGTTTGGTTAAGAGCCGATTTTGGCCTTTGTTGATAGGAGTTAATCTTTTGTGTTGGAATCGATTTTATCATAGGGCATCCAGGATTTTGGAAGCAAGCAAGAGGAGCCGTCTTCCTCTGTTGATCGATTGGTAAGTGGTGGTAAGGGTTGGTTCTTTTAGTCCACTCTTTTAGTTTCGTTAAGTTAAAGTTTCAAAGGATTAATCTTTCCTCTTAATAGGGTGTGCCGTGTGCATAAAGAAGAACCATCGTTTGGTTCGGGATTTGGTAGGAAACCAAATCAAGTGTAAGGTAAGGGTTCAAACGTTAACCCCTTTGGTTTAATGGTTTTGGCCGAATGGCCTAGGTGCTAATCTCATATGTGGCCGATTATAGGAGCAAGATAATCGAGGGTCTTAGATCGGTTCCTTGGGATTAAGGCTTGCGTTTTAACAGGTGTGTAAACTAACACACTCTTTGCTTAGTAATATGCTTAATAATTTGATTGTTTAATAAAGCCAAAACAGTATGGTTGATTGATATGATACCCGATTGGGTATGTGCACGGATTCGGGTAAGTCCGTTTCATTACGAGTTCTGTTGTTGATATACTTGAGATCATGACCTATGATGTATGTGTTATGAGATGCAACATTAAACATGTAGCATGATTTGTATGATTTGCATACTTTACATGAGTCGGTATGATAATGGGTGATATGAGAGGAGGGGGAATATGATATCCGTGTCTTTGGGACACCGTGAGGTTTGGCACCTCCAAAGTGGTTTGGTACCACAGATTATTTTGTGACTTTGGGTCACCAGAGGTTTGGCACCTCATAGCGTCTCGTCCCAGTGGCTTAGCACCATAGTGGGTTGGCCCCACAGTTGATAATACGGGATTGACGCCAGTGATTTGGTATCACACGATGGGTTGGCCCCATCACTTGATTCGTGACTTCGGTCACCAATGATTTGGTATCACATTCGTGTCTTTGGGACACTAGAGGTTTGGCACCTCATAGCGACTCGTCCCTGTGGTTAACACCACCGTGGGTTGGCCCCACTTTTGAGATATGGGATCGTCGCCAGTGATTTGGTATCACACGATGGGTTGGCCCCATCATTGGATTCTTCGTGACTTTGGGTCACCAGTTGGTTTGGCACCACCAAAGTGGTTTGGTACCACACGGGTAGAAAAGGTGTTGTGGATGGCTAGGATTGGGTGCATTAATGACATTGCTCTGTATTGTGTGTGTTAGTATGTTGTATTAATCAGGAGGGGGATTTATGCACTAAGTATTGCGACTCACCTTCTCCCTTATCATTTCAGGTGACACTTAGATCGCGGACATGGAGCCGGGTGGACTCGAGGTGACCATGCCATGAATAAAGTCGGTTTTGCACTGATTTAAGCACTTGGTACTTTATTTCATTTATTTTCATTTGGTTTTGTTGGGATTGTAAATGGCCTTTTAAAATTATGCTTTGATTATTTATATGCTTAAAATTTGATTTCAATTTAGCCTTAATAAATTACTGGGTTAATAATGGATAAAACTTGGAATGAAACGGTTTTCAAGACTACAAAGCGATATGTTTTAAACTTTACCATCGGGTATCACATTAAAATCTTTAAATGAACGCAACTCAAATATTTTCTAAACTTGTGATCTTCCAAACTAAGTTCAAAATGTTTTTAAGTAACTAAAAGGAATTTCTCGGCCTTCTAAATGATGAAAACTTACTTTTCAACTAAGCTTTCAAATTCCCGGTCTTCAAAATGCACTACCGGTTTAAAACAATCATGCCCAAGGTTTTTTTTTTTACAAGTACGGATACATCAAAGAGTTTTCGTTAAACCTTTCACCGGAAACCTAACCTCTCAAATACGATTTTCCCCGTAACATACCAGATTCGGTCGTGGTGTACTGACCGGGTTTGGGGTGTTACAGTCCCTTTAAAAAGTCTACGATACCTTAAACATACATTGGGAAGGGGTCGGGACTAAACCGAACACATACAAATTTTTCTGAAAATTTAAAAATTTTTAAAAGTTACAGAGGTCACACGCCCATGTGGCTAGGTCGTGTGCCTCACACGGCCACAAGACACGCCCAAGTCTAAGACCGTGTGAAACAGGGCATACATTCTGACTTGCATCACACGACCGAAGACACGCCCGTGTGTCTTACCCGTGTGCAACACTGACTTTATTAACACGGCCTTTCACGCGCCCGTGTGTCTGGCCCGTGCGCAAGTCTGACTTGCTTCGAATTATAACCTTAAGAGACACGGTCGAGACACACGCCCGTGTACTCAACTATGTGGGGAAATATAGGCCATTTTCAAGGCCAATTTGCCATCCAGAATTTGGGTTAAACCTACAAGCATCAAACAAACCACAATTTATATCCCGAAGGCAACCACAACATACCAAATCATACACAATTTGACTCTTAACAACATCATTCATTTCTATATACAAATCCAATTCAAACATACCAATTCAAAGCATCAATTTCACATCAAAACATGCAATTCATATATCATTTTAATCCATACCATTTCATAGCATTTCTCATCATATCAATTTCTAAATTAACCATAAACTTACCGAAATTGACCAATTCATTTGGCCAACCCTGAGCACATCAAACCATACCAAATTATGCATCTTATAGCATAGAATAAACTCATCCATAAACACATTCATTAACAAGCCATATCACATGGCTATATTTACACATTTCAAAACATAATCAAAGTTTTCTAGACTATACATGCCATACTTTAGTATATACATTTTCAAAAGGTACCAAAATATAGTTCGATAGTGTGGTGATGATCCTTGATGATCCCCGAGCTTTCCGTAGCTTTAATAATCTATAAAACCATGAACAAACATACACACGGAGTAAGCTTTCATAGCTTAGTAAGTCATAAGCAAATAATAATCAAATAAACATTCACATTAAAACAACTAGCTAAATCAAACAAAGCTTAACCAAATGTACATTTATTATGCTTGCAAACTCAATCCTTATCACAGATACAATAGCATTATAACATTAATGGCCGAATGTACAATATACACATAAGCACATATAAGTTTCTCTTTTACCATGTGTAATTCATATATTCATCTCAAACATATAATTACCTTACTTTCATATTCATATAACATAGCACGTACCTGAACCTTTTAGTTCGTTTTCACATTTGATCTTAACTCGATAATTCTCGTTGAACCATTCGAAATTAAAAAGGATACTCGAATAGTCGGAGATCTCGTACAATGCCAACGTCCCAGACGTGGTTTTACATGTAATCACATATCGATGCCACTGTTCCAGATAGGGTCTTACACGAATCAAATACGATGCCAATGTCCCAGACATGGTCTTACACGTAAACACAAATCGATGCCAACGTCCCAGACGTGGTCTTACATGAAAACACATATCGGAATCCTATGTCATGACATATGTATCCTAACTATTCCTAAGGTTCGTACGGGGCTTCCGGACGTCATATCTCGATCGATTCAAGCTCGTAGACAATTCTTCCTCACTTTTACCAATTTAGCATTCGCATAATATACAAGCAATAATTCAATTCGATACAAATAAAATATATACAATCGAATTTAACAACATTTATTTACTTATGAACTTACCTCGGCAAAGACAGACGAACCGTAACAACTATTCAACAACTTTAAATTTCCCTCGATCCAATTTCGATTTCCTCTTTTCATGATCTAAATTAGTATAAATTAAACTTATTAAATCACATATTCAATCAATATTCATCCAAAAACACATAAATAGGCAAATTACACTTTGGCCCCTGACATTTCACATTTTTCACAAATTTGTCCCTATTTCACAAAATTCGAAATAAACATAATTTCATTACACAATAGCTTGGCCGAATATTCACTAAGCTCGTATAAGTCCACACATTTCATTTATTTCACATTTTAGTCCCTCAATTTATTATTTTCACAATTTAGCTCAAATTACTCAAATTCATCAAAAATCCAAAGCAAAAACATATTAATCTATCACATATCTTTTATTTTCCATCATCAAATAACAAAAACCACAAGCTTTCAACAATGGAAAAATAAAAAATCATCATCAAATTCAAAAATTGAGACATGGGCTTGACAGATTACATAGCAACGATCACAAAAATATAGAAATCATCAAAAATCGAGTAAAATACATACCTAAATCAAGTTATGCAAGTGCCAAAATTTCAAACCCTATTTTAGCTATCTTCATTGCTTTATTCGGCCATAAAAGATGATAAAATGGCCACCACTATGTTTCATTATAATTAATAATTACCTTAATAATCAAATACCAAAAATAACCCTTTTAATTTCATTTAAAATCCACTAACCTTAGGCTTTTGTGTCCATCCAATTTTCAAATGGTCTAATAACAACATAAGTACCCCACATTTAATAAGACATAGCATTTAAGCACTTTAACAAATAACAAGTCACTTTCACACTTTATGCAATTAAGTCCTTTTTACAAATTAAGCACACAAACGATCTAATTAAATCACAGAAATTTCACACATGTCAATTCACATACTATAAACATAGAAAATAATATTAAAATATTTTTCTAACTCGAATTTGTGGTCCCGAAACCACTATTCTGACTAGGGTCTAAATTGGACTGCTACAACTCTCCCCCTAGGGATTTTCGTCCCCAAAAATCTTATCGGTGAATAGGTTTGGGTAACATTCTCTCATTGCATTCCGGGCTCCCACGTAGCTTCTTCAACCCTGTGTCGATGCCATAAGACTTTTACTAAAGAAATTTTCTTATTTCTCAATTCTTTCACTTCGCGATCTAAAATCCAGATCGGTTCTTCCTCATATGTCATATCGGACCGAATTTCAATCTCAGACGGGGAAATTACATGCGATGGTCAGATCGGTATCGTCAAAACATGAAATACATTATGAATCTTTTCTAATTCAGGTGGCAACAACAGTCTGTAAGCAGCCAGCCCAATACGCTCAATAATCTCATACGGCCCAATGAATCTCGGACTCAATTTGCCTTTACGACCGAATCGAAGTATTTTCTTCCACGGTGAGACTTTCAAAAACACTTCGTCCCCATCTAGAACTTAATATCTTTTCGTTTCAAGCCTGCATACGATTTTTGACGATCTGATGCGGCTTTCAGACTATCGCGAATCACTTTCACTTTCTGTTCAGTCTCTTTGATCAAATCGACCCCGTATATCTTATTCTCACTGAGCTCAGTCCAATACAAAGGTGTGCTACATTTGCGATCGTACAAAGCCTCGTAAGGTGCCATTTTGATACTTGATTGAAAGCTATTATTATATGCAAATTCAATCAGTGGAAAGTATCGTTCCCATGTACCTTCAAACTCAAGAATGCAACATCTCAACATATCCTCGAGTATCTGAATGATTCGTTCGGACTGACCATCTGACTGCGGATGGAAAGCAGTACTGAAATGTAGTTTTGTACCTAATGTATCTTGTAGTTTCTTCCAAAACCGCAATGTGAATCTCGGATCTCTATCCGAAACAATAGAAATAGGTACTCCGTGAAATCTCACAATCTGAGAAATGTACAACTCAGCAAGCTTATCAAGTGAATAATCTGTGCAAACCGGAACAAAATGAGCCGTTTTAGTCAATCTATCTACAATAACCCAGATTGCATCTTTCTTACTCGGTGTCAAAGGCAAATCTGATACAAAATCCATCGTGACTCTGTCCCATTTCCACTCGGGTATCATAATCGGTTAAAGTAACCCAGACAGAACCTAATGCTCAGCTTTGACTTGCTGACAGATCAAACATTTTGAAACAAAGTTAGAGATATCTCGTTTCATACCATGCCACCAGTAAAGTTGTTTCAAATCATTATACATTTTTGTACTAATCGGGTGAACAGATAACTGACTGCTATGAGCTTCATTCAAAATCATCTGAATCAACTCTGAATTTCTCAGAACACACATTCGGTCTTTGAACCTCAAACAACCTTCAGTATCAACTCGGAACTCTGAATCAGTATTTGCATTACATTGAGCCCGTTTTGCTATCAATTCGTTATCAACTTTTTGAGCCTCACAAATCTATTGAATAAATAACGGTTTCGCTTTCAACTCAGCTACTAATAAACCATCATCGGCTAGGGCCAACTGAGTATTCATCGCACGAAGAGAAAACAATAATTTTTGACTCAAAGCATCAGTAACAACATTGGCTTTCCCCGGATGGTAGTCAATTACAAGTTCATAATCTTTTAACAACACTAACCATCTTCGCTGTCGTAAATTTAAATCTTTCTGAGTCATCAAATATTTTCAGCTTTTGTGATCGAAATAAACGTGACATTTCTCACCGAACAGATAGTGGCGCCAAATTTTTAATGCAAACACAATAGCTGCCAATTCCAGATCGTGCGTCGGATAGTTCTTTTCATGCGGCTTTAACTGTCTCGAGGCATAAGCTATAACTTTGCCTTCGTGCATCAAAACACAGCCTAAACCGTTCAAAGATGCATCACTATAGATAACGAATTCTTTACCTGATTCTGGCTAAACTAGCACTGGAGCTTCGATCAATAAAGCTTTCAACTGATTGAAACTTTTCTGGCACTTTTCTGACCACTCGAACTTGACATATTTCTGAAGTAGTTGCGTCATCGGGGTTGCAATCATAGAGAAACCTTTTACGAACCGTCTATAGTAACCAGCTAATCCCAAAAAACTTCAGACTTCAAATACATTTTTAGTAGGCTTCCAATCTAGTATTGACAAAATCTTACTCGGATCAACCCGAATACCCGATGCTGACACAACATGTCCTAGAAAACTGACTTTTCATAACCAAAACTCACATTTACTGAACTTCGCATACAACTGCTTATCACACAAAGTCTGTAGCACTAATCTCAAATGTTCAGCATGCTCGGATTCATCACGAGAGTAGATCAGTATGTCATCTATGAACACAACCACGAATCGATCCAAATACTGTCTGAAGATCCGATTCATTAAATCAATAAAAATAGCAGGTGCATTAGTAAGTCCGAAAGGCATAACGAGAAACTCATAATGTCCGTACCTCGTTCAGAAAGCAGTTTTTGGCACATCGGATGTAACGCCCCAAAAGTTAGGGGTTGGTAATTTTGCTTAATTTCATGTTGTGCTTTAACGACTAGCTATTTAAGTGTATTTGAGGGTTCTAGGGATTTGAAACGCAAGGAATTTATCGAGCTTAAACAAGGTCGTATGACCGTATCTGAGTATGAACGCAAGTTCGTGAGACTTAGCCGATACGCCCGCGAGTGTGTTTCATCTGAGGCTGCTATGTGCAGAAGATTTGAAGAAGGGTTAAACAAAGATATAAAATTACTGGTTGGTATACTTGAAATAAATGAGTTCGTGGTACTTGTTGAGCGAGCTTGCAAAGCCGAAGAGCTAGGAAAAGAAAAATGAAAAGCTGAGTTCGAAGCTAGAGACTTTCGTAAGATATCAATGAGTAAATTTTCTCAATCAGCCTCAAAGAAGTTCAGAAATGACGTTAGCCGATCTAAGGCTAATACAGAGATCCCCATACGAGAATGACCACCAGTAAGTTCACGAGCCACCTCGGTTGCTAGCGTTGGAAATACTCGATAGGATAAACCTGAGTGTCAACATTGCGGTAAACGACATTTTGGTGAATGTTGGGGCAAGTCCAACAACCGAGCTTGTTACAAGTATGGTTCACAGGATCACTTCATTCGGGATTGCCCGGAGTTAGCTGAGAAGGATAATGCTCAGAGTACAAGACCGAGTGGTACTGCAGCTAGGGGTAGACCACCTCAAAATATGGGAGGTAGAAGTGGTATCCAGAGAAGGACTTCAGATACAGCTATTCGATCTGAGGCTCGTGCACCTACCAAAGCCTATGCCATCCGTGCCCGAGAGGAAGCATCATCTCCAGATGTTATCACTGGTATATTTACTCTTTTTAATACTAGTGTGATTGCTTTGATTGATCCCGGTTCAACTCATTCCTATGTGTGTGAAACATTATTATCCAGTAAGACTTTACCTGTTGAGTCTACTGAGTTTGTGATTCGAGTTTCAAACCCCTGGGCCGGTGTGTACTAGTTGATAAGGTGTGCAAGAATTGCCCTTTGATGATTCGAGATTCGTGTTTTTCGACTGATTTGATGATACTACCATTTGAGGAGTTTAATATCATTCTTGGCATGGATTGGTTAACCGTACACGATGCTGTAGTGAACTATAGACAAAAGACTATTGATTTACGGTGCCAAAATAAAGAGATAATTCGAATTGAGTCTGCCGATTTAAATGGGTTACCAGCAGTGATATCTTCGATTTTGACTCGGAAGCTTATGAGAAAGGGTTGCGAAGCTTACTTTGCTTATGTGATTGATAGTAAAGTGATCGAAAAGAAGATAGAATCTGTACCTGTTGTTTGTGAGTACTCAGATGTGTTTCCAGAAAAATTACCGGGTTTGCCACTTGTTCGGGAGGTAGAGTTTGGTATTGAGTTAGTGCCAGGGACGACTCCGATTTTGATAGCTCCATATAGAATGGCACCGACTGAATTAAAAGAATTGAAAGCGCAGTTGCAAGAGTTGACAGATAGAGGTTTTGCTCGATCGAGTTTTTCTCCCTGGGGTGCACCAGTATTATTCGTTAAGAAGAAAGATGGAACTTTGAGAATGTGCATTGACTACCGACAGCTCAATAAAGTGACCATAAAGAATAAATATCCATTGCCGCGCATCGATATTTGATCAGCTAAAGGGAGCCTCAGTATTTTCGAAGATTAATTTGAGATCAGGTTATTATCAGCTACAAGTTAGAGACTCGGATGTACCTAAGACTACTTTCTGGACAAGATACGGTCATTATGAGTTCTTGGTGATGCCGTTCGGACTCACTAATGCCCCTGCTATTTTCATGGATTTGATGAATCGAGTATTCAAACAATATCTAGATCAGTTTGTGGTAGTGTTTATAGATGACATTCTAATTTATTCGCGTAACGAAAACGAGCATGCTAAACATTTAAGACTTGTGCTAGAGATTTTACGTGAAAAGTAGTTGTACGCGAAATTTAGCAAATGTGAGTTTTGGTTATGTGAAGTTAGCTTCCTGGGGCATGTTGTTTCAGCATCAGGTATTCGGGTTGATCCGAGTAAAATCTCGGCTATACTTGATTGGAAACCCCCGCGGAATGTTACTTAAGTTCAGAGTTTTTTGGGACTTGCCGGTTATTATAGACGTTTCGTGAAAGATTTCTCAATGATTGCAGCTCCGATGACAAAGCTACTTCAGAAAGATGTTAGATTCGAGTGGACGGAAAGGTGCCAGAAGAGTTTCAACCAGTTAAAAACCTTATTGACTGAAGCTCCAGTGCTTGTTCAGCCAAAGTCGGGTAAAGAGTTCGTGATCTTCAGTGATGCATCCTTGAATGGTTTGGGATGTGTTTTGATGCAGGAGGGTAAGGTTGTAGCCTACGCCTCGAGACAGTTAAAGCCGCACGAAAAGAACTATCCGACGCACGATCTCGAATTAGCTGCCATAGTTTTTGCTCTGAAAATATGGCGTCACTATCTGTTTGGAGAAAAATGCCATGTTTATTCCGATCATAAAAGTCTAAAGTATTTAATGACTCAGAAGGATTTGAATTTAAGACAACGACGATGGTTGGAATTGTTAAAAGACTACGAGCTTGTGATTGATTATCACCCGAGAAAAGCGAATGTGGTTGCTGATGCACTAAGCCGAAAATCACTATTTGCTCTACGTGGGATGAATGCAGATGTAGCTTTGACTGACGATGGCGTGATTATTGTAGAATTGAAAGCGAGACCATTATTCGTTCAACAGATTTCTGAATCTCAAAAGGTTGATAGTGACTTATTAGCAAAAAGGAATAACTGTAGTTCGAATACTGACTCAGAATTTTAGATTGATGTTGAGGGATGCTTACGGTTCAAAAACCGAATATGTGTACCAAAGGATCCTGAGTTGATTTGGATGATTTGTAATGAAGCTCATAATAGTAGGTTATCTATTCACCCGGGTAGCACTAAAATGTATAATGATCTGAAACAACATTATTGGTGGCACGGTATGAAACGAGATATTTCAGATTTTGTATCAAAATGTTTGATATGTCAACAAGTAAAAGTCGAGCATCAGGTGCCATCTGGATTACTTCAGCCAATCATGATACTCGAATGGAAATGGGATCGAGTCACGATGGATTTCGTATCTGGGTTACCGTTGACACCGAACAAGAAAGATGCAATCTGGGTTATTGTTGATATATTGACGAAGTCGGCTCATTTTATTCCGGTCCGTACAGATTACTCGCTCGATAAGTTAGCTGAATTGTATATTTCTCAGATTGTACAAATGCACGGAGTACCTACTTTTATTGTCTCGGATAGAGATCCGAGGTTTACATCGCGGTTTTGGAAGAAACTGCAAGATGCATTAGGTACTAAGTTACACTTTAGCACTGCTTTTCACCCTTAGACGGATGGTCAATCCGAGCGTATCATTCAAATACTTGAGGATATGTTGAGATGTTGTATTCTCGAGTTCGAGGGTACGTGGGAACGATACTTGCCTCTGATTGAATTTCCATACAATAATAGTTTTCAATCGAGTATCAAAATGGCACCTTACGAGGCTTTGTACGGTCGTAAATGCCGTACACATTTGTATTGGACCGAGCTAAGTGAAAGTAAGATACACGGGGTTGATTTAATCAAAGATACTGAATAGAAAATAAAAGTGATTCACGAAAATTTGAAAGCAGCGTCAGACCGTCAAAAATCCTATGCGGATTTAAAACGTAAAGATATAGAATTTCAGATTAGTGACCGAGTATTTCTGAAAGTCTCATCGTGGAAGAAAATACTTAGATTTGGTCGCAAGGGAAAGCTGAGTCCGAGATTTATTGGGTCGTACGAGATTATTAAACGTGTCGGGCCGGCTGCGTACAGGTTGATGTTGCCACCTAAGTTAGAAAAGATCCACAATGTTTTCCATGTATCGATGCTTCAACGATACAGATCCGATCCTTCTCATGTTATTAGTTCGTTAGAGATTGAGATTCAGTCTGATCTAACTTATGAGGAAGAATCGATCCGTATCTTAGCTCATGAAGTGAAAGAGTTGCGAAATAAAAAAAATATCGTTAGTAAAAGTGCTTTGGCTTAAACACGAATTCGAGGAAGCAACTTGGGACCTTGAAAATTCAATGAAAGAACGTTATCCAAACCTATTCACCGGTAAGATTTTCGGGTACGAAAATCCCTAAGGGGGGAGAGTTGTAACAGTCCGATTTTACACCTTAGTCAAAACAGTGGTTTCGGGACCACAAATCTGAGTTTGAATATTATTTTAATACTATGATTTGTGTCTATGATATGTGATTAAGCATGTGATAATTTTTTTGTGAGTTAATTTGCTCGTATGTGTGGTTAATTGAGAAAAAGGACTTAATTGCATAAAAGGTAAAAGTAGCCTTTTTAATGATTGAATGGTCAAATTGATGTGACTTTATAAGGAGGAGGCCTTATGTTGCAAATTATCCTTTAGACAAAGGTAGTGGACGGCAACATGCATGCATTATGCTTTTATATGTTTATTATATTAGTTAAGTAATAATAATAAAATATCATATAATAATGTTATAATAAAATAATACATAAACAAAAACATGCATTTTTGGGTGTTCATCTTTCATGACCGAAACAAAAAGAAAAGAAAAAAAAATAGAGAGGCTTAGGGTTCGGCATTTTTAAAGCTTGATTCAAGGTGAGTTCTTGCTTGATTTTTAATAATTTTTACGTTTTTGAGATCGTTGCTTTGAGTTTTAGCTAGCCCATGTTTAACTTTTTGAATTGGTTGTGTTTTTTGTGAGATGCCATTGAAGGAAGCTTGTTATTCTTGTTGTTTGATGATGAAATATTAATTATATGTGATAGATTAGCAAGTGTTGTTCTTGAATTTTTGAAGAAATTGAGTGATTTGGATTAAATTGCAAAAATAAATTTTTGAGGGACTAAAATGCAAAATAAATGGAATGTATGGACTTGTATGTGTATGAGCAACATTCGGCCTAAGCATGGTGTGTGCAAATTTTGCATATTTTGTGTTTTATGCTATAGGGACTAAATTGCAAAAAGTGTAAAATGTCAGGGGTAAAATCGTAAATTGCCTGATTATGTATTTTTGGATTAAATTGAATGAAAATATGTTGAATGAACTTAATTTGTAATTTATTTAGACCAAGAACAAAAAGGATCGGGAGTGGATCGGGGAAAGGTGAAGCTAAACAAATAGTCGGGAAACAAAGTCCGCCGAAATCCAAAGTAAGTTTTTAAGCAATTGGGTTGAATTGAATTTTTATCTATAATGAAGTACTTGAACTTATTAGTGATGAGTATGTACATTATGTTAATGTCGAATGAGATGTTAGTTGGAAGATGAATTTAGTTGAATGTGAAGTATAAGTATATGTTAATCCTATAACTATGTGCAAAATTGATTTCAAGAGATGAATTTTGGCCGAATGTGAGGTATATTGTATATCATTAGTATAGTAGAATGTGAGGTTGTTATATAGATGTATTAAGCTAAATTATATATATATAAGTGTTTATTGAAGTGAGTAATAGGTTCAAGTAAGGCACTAAGTGTGCGAATCTAAGTACTGAGCACTGTGTGTGCGAAATCGGTCATTTGGCACTAAGTGTGCGGAATATTAATGTAATGGAACTAAGTGTGCTATACATTACAAGTATTTGGCACTATGTGTGCGATATGTTCAGGTGACGGCACTAAGTGTGCGATACGTTACATGGCTTGGCACTGAGAGTGCAGGTTTGCGGATCCTCCAAGGATATCGGTTAGTGAAATGAGTTAAACTAATTAAATGATCAAGTAAGTGATTTATGGTGGAGTAAATTATGTATAAATTCGGTAGGTAATAGTTGTATATGATATCAAAGAAATGTGATGTATTTAATTGCTTATGAATTTTTTTTGAGTTGAGAAAATGGTTTATGGTTCAAAGTGAACCTAATATTGAATGTTTGAGTATTCGATCTTAAGGATATGAATTTTGATTGTTTATGAATGGTTCTATGATCTATACCCTGGGTAATAAGTATTAGTGATGATTGAAATAATATTGATCTAATTAGTATATGATAAATTGTATACTTTTACAATTGCTTATAACTTACTAAGCTGTTAAAGCTTACTATGTTCTTGGTTGTTTTCGTGTTTTAGATTTCTTTTGAGTGATCGTCACGCTCGGGGATCATCGTTGAAGCTCATCACACTATCGTCAATATTTTTGTACCCTTTTGAAAAAGAACTCTATGTCAATGGCATGTATAGGCTATGTCTCTTCTTTGAGTTTACTATGAGTATAAAGTGTACAATACCATGCGAAAATGGCTAAATCTTGATATTATGGAGAATTATGGAGTTGGTTATGGTATTTGTTAATATGGAAGTAAATTACATGATGTATATATGTTTGTGGTTGGTGTTATGGCGTGATAATGGTGTTATATATGTGATGTTTAATTAGTCAAGTGTTTGATTCATATTAGAGATATGCCATATAGTACATTATGAATGTTGTGAGGAGTAAATAGGTTATTAATTTAAGTGTTCATGAGATTAGATTATTGGGAATGTATTATCTTATACATATTTGGCTTTGTTAGTTTCTTTAATAAACTGATTAAAATGTGCTCATGTACTCGGGCATGAGAGGTATACAAATGATTGGGTAAATATTTTAATTAGTTACTTACATGTTTTAGGTCATTCGTAAGATATAATTGACTATGTTAATTATTGGAGATGTGATTAATCAAATGGATGAATGCTTTCGACAGTTGGTATTGAATTTGATGTACCTTAGATTTAGTTAAGTAAGGTTTTTGCCATATGTGTATATTTGGCATTGGTATTTGGTAACTTGTTCCAGTAATGTGATTATAAGCATGTGCATGTGTGGTTATTATAACTTAATGACCAAATGAATAGTACTTTTGCTATTTGATTAAAATTTCTTTTATGTGAAGTTGGTAATATAGATTTGTGATATGTTCTTTAAGATTTAAACTTACTATGAAAGTATAACTTTATCTATGGTACATTCGAATATGACAGTTTAAATGATAGATTGTTATGTTAATATTGATAAATTAAATGATAGGTATGTGTTTGATAATGAATTAGGCATTTGATGGTTATGCAAAGGTAGTACTAGTATTCAAATTGGTATTAAAGAATTACAAAGTGTTTATATAAAACATTTATAGGTATATACTAATTATTTATTTAAGAATGCTTGTTTTGGGGTTATGTTTGATAGATAATGCCCTGTAACCCTAATTCGGCGACGGATACGGGTTAGGGGTGTTACAACAGATACAATAGCATTATAACATTAATGGCCGAATGTACAATATACACATAAGCACATATAAGTTTCTCTTTTACCATGTCTAATTCATATATACATCTCAAACATATAGTTACCTTACTTTCATATTCATATAACATAGCACGTACCTGAACCTTTTAGTTCGTTTTCACATTTGATCTTAACTCGATAATGCCCATTGAACCATTCGAAATTAAAAAGGATACTCGGATAGTCGAAGATCTCGTACAATGCCAACGTACCAGACGTGGTCTTACATGTAATCACATATCGATGCCACTGTTCTAGACAGGGTCTTACACGAATCAAATACGATGCCAATGTCCCAGACATGGTCTTACACGTAAACACAAATCGATGCCAACGTCCCAGACGTGGTCTTACACGAAAACACATATCGGAATCCTATGTCATGACATATGTATCCTAACTATTCCTAAGGTTCGTACGGGGCTTTCGGATGCCATATCTCGATCGATTCAAGCTCGTAGACAATTCTTCCTCACTTTTACCAATTCGGCATTCACATAATATACAAGTAATAATTCAATTCGATACAAATAAAATATATACAATCAAATTTAACAACATTTATTTACTTATGAACTTACCTCGGCAAAGACAGACGAATCGAGACAACTATTCAACTACTTTAAATTTCCCCCGATCTAATTCTGATTTCCTCTTTTCTTGATCTAAATTAGTATAAATTAAACTTATTAAATCACATATTCAATCAATATTCATCCAAAAACACATAAATGGGCAAATTACACTTTGGCCCCTGACATTTCATGTAACGCCCTGAAGTTGGGCGTAGTAGGATTGGGCCTTGTGCGTGGGAGCCGCTAGGAGTCTGCTCATAAAAGTTTATGTGTGCAAGAAATATCACAAATTGGTTGTTACTTTAATGGGTAAATGATTAGGAGTGTTTGGGAGTATTGGAGAAGCCTTGGGTTCAAAACTGGGGTTTGGAAAGATTTTGTGTTTTAAGTGATCAAAATCCATATCTTTGGTTAGTAGGGTTATAAATAAAATGTGGTGGAAGGTGACAAAAGAGGAGTTGGTGGTATGGTGGAAGGTGGCCTCACATGTGTGGCAAGGAGTCTGGGGTTCCAGGCATGGCGTGCGCAATTGTATGTTTATTTTGCTACTTAAGCTGGGGAGGTGTTGGAACTGGACTGGAACTCTGTGGTTGAATTGGTCATAAGAATTTGAATTGAATTTGAATTGGTCATTGAGTGAATCAAGGAGGATTTCGTGGAGGGATTAAGGGAGTGATTTATGGAGAAAAGCAAGGATTTTGAAGTGTGTGGGAGTGTTGTGCCGAATTGGTAAGGGGAAGCATAGGAAATTCGGCTAGGATAGTTTTCTCTCATTTTCGGTTTGGTTTCGGTCACTTTTGCCTTGGGAAGAACTGGTTTGTGTTGCTGAATTGTTCTTTTTCATTCACCTCTTCTATTTTACATTTTGTCTAGCCGAATATATTTTCTCTTTTCCCCTCGGTTTCATTCTTTCTTTTTGGTTATTCTCCTCTAGCCGATTGCCTCTTCTCCATCTTTTCTCTTTTCACTTTCGATATTCCCCTCTGCTATTTGCTCTTTTGGCCGAATATTCTGCTTCTCTCCCTAGTACTGGCCGACTGTTTCAGTGCTCTGCCATTGGTGTTGTTTCGGTCTTGCAAGAGTTCTGAAGAATCGATAGGTACACATAAGTTCTCTCTGTTGTTTCTCTGTTATTGCAATATGTGTACAAATCTGTTTCTTCTACTTTTTCTCAAAGCCGAATACTCCTCCATCTTATTCTTTGATTACCGAATGTTAGTTTCCTAAGTTGATCATTGGGTTTTTAGATTTCTACAAGAAGTGACGGGGTGCAAGCATTTCAGAAGCGATTGAAACTTTTTTGTTATTCGATCAAGAACTCTCGATGGGTAAAGAGGATTCTAGTAGTAATGTGATGGCAAAGGTACCGGCTGTGTTTGAGCGCGTAGCCTCTACTCCCAAGTTTAATCGGCGTAAGGTGTCGGCTTTTCCGGATTTTCCGCCAGGATGCGGAAGGGTGGCTGCATCAAACTTTGGATTAACTAGGCTAATCACAATCGACCGATCTAGTCAAGGCAAGTGGTAGTCGACCTCTCGGTTAAGTGGTTGTTAAGAGTTTTTCTAACACTATTTGATAAGTGATTAACTGAATGTTATGTTTGAATATAGGTTCGCGATCGAATTTTTAGTACTCTACGTGATCGTGTGTAACAAGACCAGTGATTCGATAGTCGGCAAGAAAGCCGATAGAGTGTGAGTAACTGTATGCTATGTTTGATAACCGGCTGAAAAGTCGAAAGTATGTGTTGTTTACACTGCTATGACTGTAGATCGGCAAAATGCCGAAAAGCCGAGAATATGGCGTATGATGCCACACGAGCGTGCGATCGTGCATGTGGTGAACCGAGCCCACGAACATGGGCGTTAGTCTGTCGAGGCCACCACGAGCGCTCTCGTGGTCTTGGGCTGTTCTGGGCCTCGTTGGGCCAAAATGGGCTGTGTAGGCCCAGTGGGCTTGTGGGCCACGCGGATAAAATGTATGTGATGTGGTAAGTGTTGTTTGGACTATGACGTTGCATAACTGTGGCTGTTTCTGCGCTAATTGGGCCACACGATTGTGTGGGCCCACTTAGGTCGAATAATGGGCCTTAGGCCCATTTACACCGTTGTGTCTGTTTGGGGTTGCTTAAGTCGCTCGAGGCGACGATGGGCCTTCTGTTGGGTCGTTAAGCCCCGAGTTGTAAAATTATCAAAATACCCCCGATTTACAAAATTACCGAAATACCCCTAATTTGTAAAATTACTGAAATACCCTCGATTTGCAAAATTACCGACATACCCCCGATTTGCAAAATTACTAAAATACCCTCGATTTGGAAAATTACCGAAATACCCCCATTTTGCAAAATTACTGAAATATCCCCGATTTGTAAAATTACTGAAATACTCTCGATTTGCAAAATTACTGAAATACCCTCGATTTGGAAAATTATCGAAATACCCCCAATTTGCAAAATTACCAAAATACTCTTGATTTGCAAAATTACTGAAATACCCTTGATTTGAAAAATTACTGAAATACCCCTGATTTGGAGAATTACTGAAATACCCCCAGTTTGTAAAATTACTGAAATACCCCCGGTTTGCAAAATTATTAAAATACCCCCGGTTTGCAAAATAACCGTAATGCCCCTGTAGGGTAAAATGATCAAAATACCCTTATAGGGTAAAATGACTATTTTGCCCTTGTGGGTAAATGACTGACTTAGACTATGAATTTAACTGATGTGACTGTGATCGTATGACTGTGTTTAAACTGACTTGACTGTGGTCGTGTGACTGATATGCTTTTAATATAGGTCTAAATGACTATTACTGAGCATGGCCATTTTGCAAACACGTGTAATGATTGAGCATGACATACACGAAATATTGCATGGGGTTGGGACATTGATACGGAGGAAGTTCTGATAGGGTCGCACAGGTCGCATGAGACGACTGTGGATCCAGTATTGATCTGATAGGGTCGCACGGGTCGCTTGAGACGACTGTGGATCCAGTATTGATCTGTTAAGGTCGCACGAGTCGCATGAGATGACTGTGGACCGATGGACGGCTTAAAGCCGCGTAATCTGATTATGGCTCTGTGCCAACCTAAATATGGCTCTGTGCCAACCTAAATATGGCTCTGTGCCATCTTGATTATGGCTTTTTACCAATCGTATTTACCCATGGCTATGTGCCTAACATATATATTGATGACTCTGTGTCGATCATAATTACCCGTGGCTGTGTGTTGATTATATTACCGTCGCTGATGGCTATGTGCCAAACTTATTACAGTTACCGGTAGTTTTGTGCCATCATGATTATGGATCTGTGCCATCCTGATTATGGTTTATAACCATTCTGTTTATGGCTTTTAGCCGTTCTGTCCACGGCGCCGAGCCGTTTTGTTGACTTAGTGCCGCAACCGGTGCTAAGCCTGGTGTGTTGGCTGGGTGGGTCGATTTTATCCCCACGTAAGTGTAGGGTTGGTACGGGTGGTGTGTTGGCTGGATCGAGGTGGGATGCATCCTCATACTATTGCATATTTGTTTATGAGATCTGTTACTGTACTAGGCTTAGGGCACTTGTTCTGTTATTGGTTTGGGCTAGGCCCAATTGATTCTGCGGCGGGTCAGTGACCCAAATGATATTGTAGTGGGCTTTGGCCCACGTATGCTCTGAATCGGACTGTCTTTATTCTTGTTATAGGGATTTGGCCCAGACTGTTTCGGTTTCTATTTCTGTATACTAACTGTTACTCTAGTAAGGGGATTACACACTGAGTTTTCGTAAACTCACGCCGTTTTTAACTGTGCTGGTAATCCCCAGCGTTAGGAGGATCGATGCTGCGAGGGACTCAGAGGTGACCACACGACTACGACTGCTATGCTTTAGACTTTATATACGATTTAAATTATGTTTTGGGTTTTAATTTCTATAATAAGGCCTCTCTGGATTTAATTCTGAATTTGGGATTTTTTTACGTTTTATATCTGTTAGGCGTAGACGAGTTTTCAACCCAATTACTGTTTTTAAAAACATACGTTTTAAACTTCTTTACCTTAAATTAGCTTCCGCAACTAGAAGAGATTTTTAACGAAGTTAATAACATTTTTTAGAGAATAACTTTTCAACGAACCACGTTTTGAAATTGAACGAACACAAACTGAGGGTTTAGTTTTTAAATATTAAGGAGGGTTTTCAATAAAAACATGGTTTTCGAAAAACACTTCAATGTGACACGCCAGATTCGGGCCTAACTTCTGGGCTGGGTTTGGGGTGTTACATTTCACATTCTTCACAAATTAGTCCCTATTTCACAAAATTCGAAATCAACATAATTTCATTACACAATAGCTTAGCCGAATATTCACTAAGCTCATATAAGTCCACACATTTCATTTATTTCACATTTTTGTCCCTCAATTTATTATTTTCACAATTTAGCTCAAATTACTCAAATTCATCAAAAATCCAAAGAAAAAACATATTAATCTATCACATATCTTTTATTTTCCATCATCAAACAACAAAAAACAAAAGCTTTCAACAATGGCAAAACACAAAATCATCATCAAATTCAAAATTGAGACATGGGCTTGATAGATTACATAGAAACGATCACAAAAGCATAGAAATCATCAAAAACCGAGTAAAAAAATACCTAAATCAAGCTATGCAAGTGCCGAAATTTCAAACCCTATTTTAGCTATCTTCTTTGCTTTATTCAGCCATAAAGATGATAAAATGGCCACCATTATGTTTCATTATAATTAATAATTACCTTAATAATCAAATACCAAAATTAACCTTTTAATTTCATTTAAAATCCACTAACCCTAGCCTTTTGTGTCCATCCAATTTTCAAATGGTCTAATAACAACATAAGGACCCCACATTTAATAAGACATAGCATTTAAGCACTTTAAAAAATAACAAGTCACTTTCGTACTTTATGCAATTAAGTCCTTTTTACAAATTAAGCACACAAACGATCTAATTAAATCACAGAAATTTCACACATGTCAATTCACATACTATAAACATAGAAAATAATATTAAAATATTTTTCTAACTCGAATTTGTGGTCCCGAAACCACTATTCTGACTAGGGTCTAAATTGGACTGTTACAGATTAGTTCCTCATAGCTTTCATAAACAACATGGAAGAAATGGAAGAATTAATCATAGGGAATGGGTTGAAATAGAGAGTTTAAGAAAAACTTGATTGATATTGATAATAAGCATGAATCCACAGAAGTTGATCTCCTTTACAATCAGATCTCTTGAAGAAAGAAAATAACTAAAACTAGGAAAAACTAAGAAGGAAACAAAACAAGACTAAATTTAACGGAAGAAAACTATATTAAAACTTAGATGTCCTTTACATGTGCTAAAGGGGCCTAGTTATAGCCTTTAGGTAGCCATCGTCCTTAACCCTAGGTTAGCTAATGTTTTTAAGCTTAAAGTTTGACTATGTAGACCAAAATGCCCTGCTTCATGTTTATTCCCGTCACAGAGTTGATGTTACGACACACCAAGTCCTATGTTGCGATGTAGCAACCAGCATGTTCCTTTGTAGCCATCTTGTAATGCCCTAAAACTTAAATTCTTATTTTTGCGAATGTGTGACACAAATGTATATCTACTTTAGTTGTTAAGTGTTCTGGGTGTGTGTGAGAGGTCCCAAGTTCAAGCCATGACTTAGGCAAATTTTGGTTTTTTTTTTAAATAAAGCCCATCTTGGGTTAGAAGGCTTTTAAGTAAAAGTTGGTAAATAATTAACAGAATTGGCCTACTGGTCTGGTGGTTGAGTGGAGTGTTGTTGTGAAGGAGGTCTTGTGTTCGAGTCTGGGTAAGAGCATTTTTTTTGCTTTCTCGTCTAGAAGAGTTTGTGTTGGATTAAAAAGCTGAGTAGTTGGATGTAGTGGGAAGTAGTGGAGTGATTTAGGGGATTAGGGAAGATCTAGTAGCTTTTTATTTTTCCAAAAATTTGGTTCTTCTTCTTTCTCAAAAACTCTCTGCCTTTTTCTTCACCTTTTCCCCCTTGCTGCCAATTTTTGCCTTCCCATTTGCTGAGCCGCCTTTTTCTTCCTTTCCCTTGCTGCTATTTTTCTTGTTTTGACCTCTCTTTTACTTCCTTCCTGTAAAACGTCCTCATCACTCTTTCGGTAAGTCTAGTTTTTTATTAAACTTTAATTATGATTTGGACAAGTGTTAATAAGGATTCGTTTGGTGATTAGGGGCTTATCAAAGTGTTGATTATCGTTCATCGACATTCTAAGGGCGTGAAATTCCTGTTATTCATTAGAAGGTAATGGTTTCGTTGTTCGAAAGATGTTTATCTCATTTGGGGATTAGTTTAGTTCAGTTGGTTAAGCGATTAATTGAGTGAAATAGTTGTTAATTATAGGTACTGGAGTGCTCGAAAGTGTGTAGGCATCAAAAGTGATACAGGTGTGTACTCGATTGCACAAAAAACGAGGTTTTGACGAAAGCCAAAAACCTCACTATTGACGCCACACGGGCGTGTGATCGACGAGGCCAGGCCGTGCGCACATGACATAGCTGTGTGCCACACACGGGCTAGACTTATTTGGGCCGTTTGGGCCACACAGGCATGTGGGCCCATACGGGTAGTCCACACGGGTGTGTGGGAAATTGGGCCAGGCCATGTGATCTATACGTGCCAAGGCTAATATGGGCGTGTGGGCCCACACGGGCAGGCCACATGGGCGTGTGAGCCCATTTTCACTGAATTGATTGCTAAGGTTGCAAGGGTCACCCAAGTCGATTGTGAACCTACTGTAGGGTCGGTAAGCATTACTTAGACCCCTAATTGTGTGAACTAACTGTTTGATTTATATATATTGAGCATGATGATAGTATGCATGTATACTAAACTGGTTATATGTACTGATATCATGAAATGGCATGTCATGAGTTGTATGTTGCATTGCATGGGGTTAGGTTTATTATATTTGGGGGAAGTGTACTGAAAGCTCTTAAGCCTAATATACTGGCAGCTCAGCTGCAAATTACTGTTTTATGCCGCATTCGGTACTATCTAGAGTGTAGGGATAGGTGGGTTGATTTAAACCCCACATGGAGTGTAGGGTTAGATAGAGATGGTGTGTAGAGGCTGGTTGGGTAGGACTTTGATACTGAATACTGTATGACTGCTAGTGATACTGTGATGGGCTAAGGCCCTACTGCATATTTGATACTGTACTGAGATGGGCTAAGGCCCAAATCGTTACTGATACTGAAAGGGGCTTAGGCCCAAATCTGTATTTGACTGTGCACTGTGTCTACTAATGTTTGTTTTCTGTGTGATTACACACTGAGTTTACGTAAACTCACCCCTCAATGTTTAATGTGCACAGGTAATCCCCAGACCTAGATGGGTCGGTGCGGCGGAGGACTCGATGGTGACCAGAGTTTTTGGACTTTGCGTTTTTTTTTTAATTTATGTTTTATGGTCTTATTATTATTGGGATGTAAATTGAGGACTCTTGGGACTTTTGCTTAAATTTGGTTTTTTTATTTATTTTTGTGGAATTATACCTGCTAGTCGTAGGAAGTTCGATTTTTAAAAAGCTAACGATTTTCTAAACTCACGATTATTTAAACTGCTTTATTTTAAAAGCTTCTGCAACGAGAAACATTTTAAAGCAAATGTTTTAAATAAGTAAAACGATTCCCTTCAGAACTAATAAGAGATAAAGATAGGTAATAACATGGAAATGATTTTATTGTAATAATCTAGTTTTCGAACACACTAGCATGTGACATCGCCAGATTCGGCCATAACGTCTAGGCCGGGTTTAGGGTGTTACACATCATCAGGGGTATGTCGCGACACCCTCAGCCTATGTCATGACATTGAAGGCAGTTTCTCACTTTCTCTTTTATGCTCGCTATGTTGCAACATTCGATACCCCATGTTGCGACATAACATCCAATATTGACCCGAAATGCCCACTAATGGTCTCCTGCACACTCACAAATTACATTAGCTCTCCCTAAGGCCTCATTCGGCCCTTAAGGTTAATAAAAGACTCGATGCGCACATTTTATTAAATGTACACAAAACTAAAGAAACTGAATTAAAACATAACGAAAATGCTTGTATTCAAGCTCTTTAAATATGAAAACTAGTTTAATCCGCTACACCGAATTACAGCAGATCAACTACCCACATTAGATAGTCCTGACGGACTTCTCACATAAGATAGTCCTGGCGGACATCCCACATATACGGTAATGCCATGGCCATCAACTTCCATTCGTCCCACTAAGGGCACTTATCCCTCCCCTGAGGGGCTCTTAAACATCCCACACAAGGGGTTCTCATATACGGGTGCACACCGAGTCTTCATATCGTTTAATCTCCTTTCTAACTCAGTCCAATTGAATCTCCTTTAAAGCCACATAAATCTAATGCATATGTAATCCTGTGCATGACCATCCGAGCCTCCTCATACCCATATATATTTCATGCATACATATTCAACCAACTTATGTTATCTATCATGCGACATATAGTACACCAATAATACCATTATGCATCATAATCATATTTACTCACAGCCATAACATTGCATCTCATTAAACTGCATACTACACACCATATCATTCATCTATTCAACCATTATCAGACTCATCCAAACGATATTTACATACAATATCACATGCACACATAAGACATCAACACTTCGCTAGAGCACCTGCTAGAGCTTATGCCATACGTGTGTGTGAGGATGCGTCATCTCCCGACGTGATTAGAGGTACATTTTCTATTTATGATACTAATGTTATTGCATTGATCGATCCTGGATCGACTCATTCTTATGTTTGTGTGAGTTTGGTATCTAGTAAGAGTTTGCCTGTTGAGTCTACTGAATTTGTGATTAAAGTGTCAAACCCCTTAGGCAAATATGTGTTAGTTGATAAATTTTGCAAGAATTGTCCTTTGATGATTCGAGGTCACTATTTTTTGGCTAATTTAATGTTGTTGCGATTTGATGAGTTTGATGTTATTTTGGGTATGGTTTGGTTGACACTGCACGATGTTGTAGTGAATTGTAGACGAAAAATTATTGAATAAAAATGTGAGAATGGTGAAATTCTTCGAATTGATTCAGATGAGTCGAGTGAGTTACCTGTTGTGATTTCTTCAATGTCTGCCCAAAGATATGTGAGAAAGGGTTGTGAAGCTTATCTAGCTTATGTATTGAATACAAAAGTGTCTAAAATAAAGATTGAATCAGTACCGGTAGTTTGTGAATATCCGGATGTGTTTCCAGAAGAGTTACTTAGGTTACCTCCGATCAGAGAGGTTGAGTTTGCTATTGATTTAGTACCCGAGACTTCACCGATATCGATTGCTCCATATAGGATGGCTTCGACTGAATTGAAAGAATTTAAAGCTCAGTTGCAAGAGTTGACAGATAAAGGTTTTGCGAGACCGATTTTTTCTCCCTGGGGTGCTCCAGTGTTATTTTTAAAGAAGAAAGACGGATCTATGAGACTTTGTATCAATTATCGATAGCTTAACAAGGTGACTATAAAGAACAAGTATCATTTGCTGAGGATTGATGACTTGTTTGATCAGTTGAAAGGAGAAACGGTATTCACAAAAATTGATTTGAGATCTAGCTACTATTAGTTGAGAGTTAAAGAGTTGGATGTGCCGAAAACTTATTTCAGGACAAGGTATGGACATTATGAATTTCTTGTTATGCCTTTTGGATTAACTAATGCTCCTGTTGTTTTCCTGGACTTGATAAATCAAATTTTTCGACCGTATTTTGACAAGTTTGTGGTTGTGTTCATCGATGACATTCTAATTTATTATCGAGATGAGACTAAGCATGCCGAGCACTTAAAAACTGTAATGCAGACTTTGAGAGATAAGAAATTATTTGCAAAATTCAGTAAAAGTGAATTTTGGCTCTGAGAAGTTAGATTTTTGGGACACATTATTTCTGGAGACGGTATTCGGGTTTTTCTGAGTAAGATTTCAGCAATTGTTGATTGGAAACTGCCAAGAAATGTATCTAAAGTTAGAAGCTTTTTGGGCTTAACCGGTTATTATCGGCGATTTGTTAAGGCTTTTTCGATGATTGCTACTCCTATGACTAAGTTGTTGCAAAAAGATGTTAAGTTTGAATGGTCCAAAAAATGTCAGCAAAGTTTTGAGAAGTTGAAAGCATTATTGACTGAGGCACCAGTTTTAGTACAACCTGAATAGGGAAAAGAGTTTGTAATTTATAGCGACGCTTCATTGAATGGTTTGGGTTGTGTGTTGATGCAAGAGGGAAAAGTGGTAGCTTATGCCTCGAGACAGTTGAAACTGCACGAGAAGAATTATCCGACGCACGACTTGGACTTGGCTGCCATTGTTTTTGCTTTGAAAATTTGGCGTCATCATTTGTACTGTGAGAAATGCCATATCTTTACTGATCATAAGAGTTTAAAATATTTGATGACTTAGAAAGATCTGAACTTGCGACAACAGAGATGGCTCGAATTACTGAAGGATTATGAACTAGTGATTGACTATCATCCGGGAAAGGCGAATGTAGTCGTAGATGCTTTGAGTAGAAAGTCCTTTTTTTAGAGCTATGAGTACGAGATTGACTTTATCTGATTATGGTTCAATTCTAGCTGAGTTAAGAGCTAGACCGATATTTCTTCAGCAAATTTGCGAAGCTCAGAAGTGTGATACAGAACTTTAAGCTAAGAGAGTTCAGTGTGAGTCAAATTCTTAATCAGATTTTCAAATTGGGGCTGATGATTGCTTGATGTTCCGAGGCAGGATTTGTGTACCGAGAGATAATGAGCTTATCCAGAAAATTCTTCATAAGGCACAGAGTGGTTGTCTGTCTATTCATCCGGGAAGTACGAAGATGTACACCGATTTGAAGAAACTGTATTGGTGGTCAGGTATGAAACGAGATATCTCTGAATTTGTATCGAAATGTTTGATTTGTCAACAAGTGAAAGCCGAACACCAAGTACCTTCAGGTTTACTTCAGCCAGTAATGGTACCCAAATGGAAATGGGACAGGATTACGATGGACTTCATAACGGGGTTGCCTTTAACTCCGAAAAAGAAAGATGCTGTCTGGGTTGTTGTCGATAGATTGACAAAATCAGCTCATTTTATTTCGGTACGTACCGATTACTCACTTGATAAGCTAGTTAAATTATACATTGCTGAAATTGTGAGATTGCACGGACTGCCTATTTATATTATTTCGGATAGAGATCCGAGGTTTACTTCATGATTCTGGAAGAAGTTGCAAGAAGCTTTGGGTACAAAGTTGAACTTTAGTACCGCATTTCATTCGCAAACCAATGATAGTCTGAGAGAACGATTCAAATTCTCGAAGATATGTTTCGTTGTTGTGTTTTAGAATTCAAAGGTAGTTGGGAAAAATATCTACCTTTAGTCAAATTTGCTTATAAAAATAGTTTTCAGTCGAGTATAAAGATGGCACCTTATGAGGCATTTTATGGTCACAAGTGTCGAACTCTGTTGTATTGGAAAGAGCTTAGTGAGAAACAGATTCATGGGGTCGACTTGGTTAAAGAAACCGAAGAAAAGGTGAAAGTAATTCGCGACTGTTTGAAAGCTGCTTCAGATCGACAAAAGTCGTATGTAGATTTGAAAATAAAAGAGATCGAATTTCATATTGGTGATAAAGTATTTCTGAATGTGTCTCTGTGGAAGAAGATTTTGAGATTTGGCCGTAAAGGCAAGTTGAGTCCGCGTTTCATTGGGTCGTATGAGGTTATTGAAAAAATAGGGCCATTGGCATATAGATTAGCTTTGCCGATAGAGTTGGAAAGGATTCACAATGTATTTTACGTGTCGATGTTGCGACGTTATCGATCAGACCCTTCACAAGTGATTTCTTCGACAGAGATTGAGATTCGACCGGATATGACGTATGGTGAAGAACCGATCAAGATCTTAGCTCGGTAAGTCAAACAATTGAGAAATAAAAGTATAGCTGTAACACCCCAAACCAGGTCTATGCGTTAAGATGAGATTTGGTTTGTCACACCGAACGAACATCCAAAATTCTCTAATGATTTAAGTAAAACAGTAATGCAAAACCTTTAGAAATAAGGTTTAATAAAAACTAAGTACAATGATTATGAATTAAGAAAAATACTTGTTTGAAATCTTATATATATTAGTCAAAACCTTAACGTAGTTTTAGAAGAATTTGAAAGAAATTGAAAAATAATTTAGGTGTCCAAAATTATTATAAAACACAATATTTTTAAGAAAACTTTATAGATTTAACATAAGCCCATATTAAGAGTCTTAAAATAAAATTAAATCCATCCACACATAAAAATCCATAAAAACATAATTAGAGGCCTTATTACATCATACCCAAAATAGTAATTAAAATAAGTAACTTAAATAAAGTTCATAGTTTATAAAACCCAAGCTCGTAGTATGGCCTCCACCATGTCATCCCCGGCCCAAGTCCACATCAATTTCCATTACCGAGATGGATAATAAAACGGGGTGAGTTACAAAGAACTCGATGTGTAACTCACTTACCACCATTATTGGGCCGGACCATCAAGGCATTAATTTGGGCTTGAGCCCAATTACAAATTTTAACAATACAAAATGAAATAAAATATATAAAATGCATGCAAAAGGAATTTCCCAACCAAGCCTAATTTCCATCCGCTACACACCCCGTACCAACCAAAGACACCTGTGGGGATCAAGTCAACCCACCCCGCCAAACACACCAATCGTAGGCATTTAGCCTTTTAAATAATATTGTAGTGCACTCACAGAACTAGATTGTGACATAGTCACCGAACTAGAGGCATTAAGCCAAATTTTTGGCAGAGCCACCGAACTAGATTCATGGCCACAGCCTTACTTCTCTTCATCATGTATCCCATCCCATGCAATTATGTATGAATAACAAACTTTAATCATAAATAATTTATCAAGTAATCCATAATACAAATGAGTTTTTAATTAAACTTTTCATTTGGGTCCATTAAACAAAATAGTATTTAGCCCATTTAACAATCTAGCGAACTTAGGCCCAAATGTCGAACTAGAAGGTTTTTGCCCCATTTAGCGATCTAGCGAGTCTTTTGACCCAATTTATCGATCTAGCGCTTTTTCGCCCAATTTAACAATCTAGCGCTTTTTCGCTCAATTTATCGATCTAGCAATTTTTGGCTCAATTTATCGATCTAGTAATATTTCGGCTCAATTTATCGATCTAGCAATTTTTCCGACTTTAACCGCTTTTCATGCATTTACACAAAAGTGTTAATTATCACATAATTTTCGATTTTGCCATTTTTACGATTTATCAAAATACTTATCGCTTAGTATCTAACCCGAAAGATAAGTGTGAAGTTACACACCGGTTATAGTGAGAACTAGACTTTCCGCTCGTCAACACCTATACGTATTACGATAATTAGAACACTATAATTTATTAATGAAACCGATCTAAAAATAACGATCTAAAATTTTACCCTCGGTTTTCGAACTACTTCTACTTGCGGTTTCTCCCGATTGATGGTTCGTTAACCGAATCCAATCCACGAACAAATAATGGTTCGGGAGTACGAACGACTTCGAATCAGCTTGATTCTCCTCGGATGAACGTCCACAACCCGTGGGAAATCCTTGATTGTCAAAACAAATCCTTCGCTTAAACTTAGGGAATAACGGAACCACCCCTCTTCCGAACACTATTCACCGCCCTTTTCTTCCCTATTTTGATTGTCTTCAAAGACAAAAGATCGTTAATCCAATCTAATATTACATCGAAATATGACTAAGGGTTTAAGGGTGAAATTTGCTTACCACAAAGATCCTTGTTCCAAAAATGAGAGTCAACCAAAACGTTCCCTTAACAACTTAAATCGATTCCAACGTTCTATGTTACTTACGAACACTTGATTTCCGATCTTCCGTTATCGCACTAAAGTATAACAAATAAAAACGTTAATAGAATGAACGCGTTTATTTCGATCTAAGAAAGCCTTTATACCACTATCAAGATTCGGTCATGACAACTATTAACTAACATGAACTAAAAAGAATTCTTACCTATTGTCCACGGTTGAAAAGAGACGATTGAGAAAGATGTTTATGAATAGAAAAAGATTCGGCTATGATTAACCAAAGAAAAGAGAAAATGGTTCACTATGGCTCACTAACATTCGCCATGAGAAAATTAATGAAGAAGGTATGAGTGAAAAGAAATAAAATATAAGAGAAGAGATGATGATGATGTTTCGGTTTTCAAAGAGGAGAAAAGAGAAAGAAAAGATGTGCTTAGGAGCAAAGTACATTCGGCAATGGAGAAAGAAAACAAAAAGAAAGGAATGGCCTTTTTGGTACTAGCAATTTCGGCACTATGAAGAGGCACAAAAGAATACTAAAGTGATGAGTAAAAATGACCAAATGGTCAAAAGAATTAGGCTTACCAAAAGATCAAATTCGGCCAAAGGAAAAGAGGTTGAAAAGAGAATTGCAAACCTTTGCACAAAATGCTAGGAATGACCAAAACAAACTCCTAATCCTAGCCAACTACTAGCATATTCGGCCAACCCCCCTGGACCACATTGCCGTCCAAATTCATGGTCAAATGGCCATGAATTAGTTTCCAAAACCTTTTCCTTGATACATGCCTTATGTCCCCTTATCTTTCCAAATTTTCTTGATTCCATACTATAAGTTAGCTATTTCCTTATTCCTTTAGTCTACTTACCAAAAATGAAAAGTCCAACCTTACCATATCTATTGCTTGGCCGACACTTGCTATACAAGTGTAAAAATAAAAGTTGTCTAAATGCTATACAAGAGATTCGAACCACTCCCCTCATGCAATATCTCATGCGCCAACACCACCTTTCCATTTACTCATCTTATGCTACTATTTAACACTTAATTTAACTTAAGTGTCAATGCCACTTTCTCCACTTCAATAAATTCCCAAACTAAAAATTATTTCATACCCGAATAATTCTATACTCTTCTTCAGGACTATAATAGGCACGAACAGAAATAAGAAAATTTCCCTTCATAATCTAAACACCAAAACATGCAATAAATCGATACTTGAATTTTAGGGTGTTACAACTCTACCCTCCTTAAAGAAAATTTCGTCCTCGAAATTTACCTGGTTGAAAAAGGTGAGGGTATTGTTGCCGAATTGCATCTTCAGGCTCCCACGTAGCTTCCTCCACTCGTGATTACGCCATAAAACCTTGACCAACGGCACGGTTTTCTTTCTTAGCACCTTAGCATCTCGGTCTAAGATTTCCACTGGTTCCTCCTCAAAAGACAAATCTGAATTCAACTCCACTTCTTCTACCAGTACTATGTGCGAAGGATCCGATCTATAGCGCCTCAGCATGGAAACATGAAAAACATTATGAATCTGACTCAACTCCGAAGGTAATTCGATCTGATAGGCCACTGGACCAACACGCTTCACCACACGATATGGTCCAATGTATCTAGGACTCAACTTGCCCTTCTTCCCTAACCTGAAAATCTTCTTCCAAGGTGAGACCTTCAAGAAAACTTGATCCCCCACAGCATACTCGATACTTCTACGCCTGATCTACATACGACTTTTGTCTATCCAAGCTTCCTTTAACCGTGTGCTCGAATAGCTTTTACTTTTTCTTCCGCTTCGTAGATCACCAGACCTAACATCCGCTGTTCGCCCAATTAAGTCCAACAACTAGGAGAACGACACCTCGACCATATAATGCCTCGTAGGGTGCCATCCAATGCTAGATCGATAGCTATTGTTGTAAGCAAATTCGCCAACGGTAGAAAATCCTCCCAACAACCTTTGAAGTCGATTACACATCCCCTTAACATGTCTTCCGAATCCGAATTACTCTTTCTCGATTGACCATCCGATCGAGGATGAAAAGCCGCATCAAGTTTAGCTTTGTTCCTAAAGCTTCATGCAAAGCTTTCCAAAACCGTGACGTAAACCTAGGATCCCTATCGATATAATAGACACAGTACCCCATGCAACCTCACGATTTCGGATATCGCATACTTTAGCCAACTGTAGAACGAGTAATCCGCATGCGAATTGGTAGAAAATGAGCGATCTTCGTCAAACGATCAACAATTACCCAAGCGGAATTTTTCTTAGTAGGTGTTAAAGGTAACCCACTAACAAAATCCATTGTTATCCGCTCCCCATTTCCAAAGAGGAATCTTTACCGGTTGTAATAATCCTCGACGGCAATTGATGTTTCGCCTTCACTTGGCGACAAGTTAAACATTTTCCCACAAATTCGAAATCTCACGCTTCAACCACCGCCACCAATATTGTTCACGAAGATCCCGATACATCTTATTTCCTCCGGTGCATAGCATAAGGGCTACTATGCGCCTCCCGTAGAATCATTTGTCTCGGATCCGAGTCCTTAGGCATACAAACTCTCCCACGAAAACATAACACACCTTCCGCGTTTATGCTAAAATCCTCTATTCCACCATTTTCAACTTGTTGAATTAAAAGTCCCAACTTCTTATCGATATCTGTTTTTCCTTGATTTGCTCTAACCACGCAGGCTTCACCAAGTTCCGCTTATCGACTACCATCCTCGTACAAACTCAAATGGGCAAACATTGTTCTCAAATCAGATACCACCTTACACTTAACGCGTTCTGCTACCACATTAGCTTTTCCAGGATGATACTCGATTGAGAAATCATAGTCCTTTAACAGCTCCACCCATCTTCGTTGTCTCAAGTTTAATTCCTTCTGAGTAAGAAGATACTTAAGACTCTTGTGATCCGAATAGATGATAGACTTTTTACCGTAGAGGTAATGCCTCCAAATCTTTAGAGCAAACACTACTGCAGCTAACTCCAAGTCATGAGTAGGGTAGTTTACTTCGTGCGGTCTCAGCTGACGAGAAGCATAAGCCACCACTTTCCCACTTTGCATCAATACACATCCTAAGCCCGTGTGTGACGCATCGCAGTAAACTATAAACTCCTTTCCACCCTCGAGTTGAATCAAGATCTTGGCGCTTGCTAAAATCTTCTTCAATTTCTCGAAACTTTCTTGCTATTTATCGGTCCATATATATGGTACTCCCTTCCGCAATAGCTTAGTTAGGGGTGCAGAAATCAACGAAAACCCCTCAACAAAGCGTCTATAGTAACCAGCCAAACCCAAGAAACTCCGAATCTCGCCATCGACTTTGGTGGTTTCCAATCCAATACAGACCTCAATCTTCCGAGGATCCACCCTTATTCCTTCTACTGATACCACATGACCCAAGAAAGTCACTTCCCTTAACTGAATTCACATTTACCGAATTTGGCATACGCTTGATTATTTCAAGTAATCGCAATACAATTCGCAAATGCGAGTCATGCTCCTCTTCATTCCTTGAATATACCGAATGTCATCTATGAATACCACCACAAACCGGTCTAAATATGGTTGAAAGACCCGGTTCATCATATCCATAAATGCACTGGTGCATTGGTCAACCCAAACGGCATCACCAAAAACTCATAATGTCCATAACGAGTTCGAAAGCCGTCTTGTGAATATCCGCTTCTTTCACCTTAAAATTTGGTGATAACCCGATCTCAAATCAATTTTGGAGAAAACAGAAGCTCTGTAACACCCTGGTTTAGGGGCTGTGCATATGGGGTATAAATCAAGTGTTAGTAGGTTTTTGGGAGTGCTTGGTTGAGTTTTAGAGGCTCTAAGAATGTTGGGATGAGAAGGGAAGGCTTTGGAAAATTTAGAATTTTAGGGTAAAAGGAATTGGGCCTAGGAGAATTGAGCCCAATGGGCCTTAGGCGTAGTAGCGTTTAAATTTTTGGAGAACAAGAGACCGGCTTAAATGCAAGTTGGACCTATTGGATAAGTGATTTTGGAAGGTTAGAAGGCTTCTATGAAGTCCCGGATCAAATATTAGCTTTGGGGAAATTTTGGTTTTAGGTGAAAAAAAAAAAAAAAAACCCGGAAGTTGGCGGTGTAGGCCTTAAGAATAAAATGTGGGGAAAAATGACACAAGTAGAGTGTGTGGTGTAGTGGCAAAGTGACGCCACATAAGAGACAAGGGGGTGACGCCACAAGGGAAGGAAGGAGGTCTAAGGTTCAAGTCTTGGCTTTTGCATTTTGGTTTTCTTTTACTTGGACCTCGAATTTGGCTATAGTTTATATTTAGTTGCGCATGGTTTAAGACACAAGAGGAGCTTGTGGCCAAGTGGCTAGCAGCGTGGATTATGTTGCAAGGGAGCACAGGTTCGAATCTCATGAGAAGCAAGGAGTATTTATTTTGCTGGATGCTGGACGGGAAGAGTTTCAGCTTGAATTTAAACTCTACTAACGAAGGGATCCTACATCGGAAAGATACAAAGAAGGAAGGTGAAGTGCTAGCTATATAAGGAGCATCCTAGGAGAGAGTAAACACATCTTGGAGGGCGTTTGGGCACGTGGAGTGGTCGGAGCGCGGATTAACACCAGAGTCCTATCGGTGTGTAACTCTCTCTACTCTAGTTGTAGAGCGGCAAATGCCGAAGTCTTTGGTCCACGGTAATAGTAGCCACACGAGCGCGTGCGGCGCACGTGTGGGGCTTCGACGCGATAGTTGAGGCCATCGTGAGTATTCTTGTGGGTTGGGGTCGCTTGGGCGCGATGGGCCGAGGGGCCCAATGGGCCCGTGGGCCCAATATAGTAAATTGTATGATGGTGTAGTATATAGTGAACTAGACTAGGTGAATCTCATATACGTGGCTAGATTTGTGTTAGGTGGGCCACACGAGCGTGTGGGCCCGAATGGGCCGAAATCGGGTTTTAGGCCCAATAGTCCCAGCACGACCGGAATGGAAATGTAGAGTCGCTGGCGCGACATTTGGGCCTTTGGGAAAGGCCATTGCAGTGCAAAATTACCGATATGCCCTTGGTGTGTAAATTATCGATATACCCTTGGTGGGTAAATTACGAAAATGCCCTTGGTGGGTAAATTACGAAAATGCCCTTGGTGGGTAAATTACCGATATACCCTTGGTGGGTAAATTACGAAAATGCCCTTAGTAGGTAAAATTACGATTTTACCCTTAAAGGTTGATTAGCAAGGTAGGGGCGTGTTAGTTTTCTTGTGCTATAGTTTTTGTCTTGGCCGAATGGCCTAAGTGTTCATTGTTTTTATGCCAAGGCGATTGTAGGAAGAAGAGCCTCACATCATTGGGAACCTTTTGTAAGTCCGTTAGTCATGTGCGAAAGCGAAGTAGCGTTTGGGGTTTGGTATCATTTAGGTGCGTAATCATCGCACTATTTCGTGTGTTTGGTTTGCTAACATGTTTATGTGTGTATTATGTGTAATAGCCGTTTATAATGGCATAAGTGATGAGTGATCGTGATGGTAAGTTAATCTTGATATACATTTATATATGTACAATGTGGTAGTGATAAGTGATAAATACTCATTCTATATGATATTCTTGCATGATTTATTGACACATGGGCATGGGATTGGATTGAAGAAGGAAGAAGTGTACACAGGGATGTACGTGGTCTAATGATAGCTCAGTTACATTAGCGCTTGAGGGTTAGCTTTGTGCTACCTCAAGGGAGGTGTTGGCTAGGTGCCCATCTCGGCGGTTGATTGCTATGTGCATCACCGTAGACGATTACGATATTTGGATCACTTTGGTTGATCGGTGGCTCACCCACGGCCTCGGCAGCGTGAATGCCGAGGTAAGATTTATGGATCACGATGTGATCGGTGGCTCACCCACGGCCTTGTCACAGCAGTCCGCCGAGGTAACATATGTGGGATCACTTTCGGTTGTGATCGGTGGATTAGCCACGGCCTTAGGCGGAGTCCCGCTAAGGTTGGTGTCACGCATTGGATAGTAGGTTGGGGTGAGATGCATTCTTGCATGATTTGTTTCGATGGCTGTGTGGGTATGGGCCAAGCCCATACGGATGGAAATATGTGTTGTGGTTATGCACTGAGTCAGTGGACTCACTCTTTTCATTAACCATTTTAGGTAGTGCATAAAGCTGGACCGGGATCGGAGAGGACAAGGTGGCCCATGCCGAGGATGATGTTCAATTATTCCATGCTAAATTTTGATATAAGTACTTTATTTGAATTGTTGGGTTGTAATAAAGGCCATTTTATGTTTTTGGTATTACTTTAACTATGGTTTATTTAAATTAAATTGCTACGTGAAAATGATTTATGGTTTGCAACCTATTTATTCAAATTGGATATTATAAACTAAAGTTTTAAAAATGAATGAGTTTTATAGCAAAGTTTTATTCCAAAGATATGTTTTCCAAAATTCAGCAAACTACGATGTTTCATTTTAAGATTTTCAACCGTCTTTTCCCAAAGTGACATAACCGTATTTGGCCGTAGCGAATGGGCCGGGTTTGGGGATGTTACAGTTTGGTATCAGAGCCAGGTTCAAAACTCGGCTTTGAGGGTTTTGGGCCAAAAAAAAAAAAAAAATTAAACCTTTTCAAAGTGGGCTTTTAAGAAATTTTCAGGTTATTCTGGCATGGCACCTGTACCTCCGACCCGAAGTCCACCAGGTAAGTACCCCTTACTATTGCTTGTAAGTTATTGATGTGATCGGATGATTGCAATAGTGGATTACTTTAGAATCTGAAACTTTGATTGCTCGAAAGAACGACTTCCGAAACTTCGCTCATAAAATTTGCTCGTGGATTAAACAGTGGAACAAAATTTCTAATACATAAAACTTTTAATCAGATTAAATCGCGACGCTAGATATGAGTTCTGGGGGCGTGGTCGTACTTCTCGTGGACGTGGTAGAGGCGCGCTTTGGTGGATTTGCTTGTTTTGTTTCTCGTAAAGTATGTTAGCTCTTGGAGATCAGAGTGCGCGATATAGCGTAGTGGAGAGAATTGGATCATTAGTTTAGACAAGTAATTTCGAGGACGAAATTATTTTAAGGAGGGTAGAATTGTAACACCCTGGTTTAGGGGTTTTGTGCATATGGGGTATAAATCAAGTGTTAGTAGGTTTTGGGAGTGCTTGGTTGAGTTTTAGAGGCTCTAAGAATGTTGGGATGAGAAGGGAAGGCTTTGGAAAATTTAGATTTTTAGGGTAAAAGGAATTGGGCCTAGGAGAATTGAGCCCAATGGGCCTTAGGCGTAGTAGCGTTTAAATTTTTGGAGAACAAGAGACCGGCTTAAATGCAAGTTGGACCTATTGGATAAGTGATTTTGGAAGGTTAGAAGGCTTCTATGAAGTCCCGGGATCAAATATTAGCTTTGGGGAAATTTTGGTTTTAGGTGAAAAAAAAAAAAAAACCCGGAAGTTGGCGGTAGGCCTTAAGAATAAAATGTGGGAAAAATGACACAAGTAGAGTGTGTGGTGTAGTGGGAAAGTGACGCCACATAAGAGACAAGGGGGTGACGCCACAAGGAAGGAAGGAGGTCTAAGGTTCAAGTCTTGGCTTTTGCATTTTGGTTTTCTTTTTACTTGGACCTCGAGAATTTGGCTATAGTTTATATTTAGTTGCGCATGGTTTAAGACACAAGAGGAGCTTGTGGCCAAGTGGCTAGCAGCGTGGATTATGTTGCAAGGGAGCACAGGTTCGAATCTCATGAGAAGCAAGGGAGTATTTATTTTGCGATGCTGACGGGAAGAGTTTCATTGAATTTAAACTCTCTTGTGAAGGATCCCACATCGGAAAGATACAAAGAAGGAAGGTGAAGTGCTAGCTATATAAGGAGCATCCTAGGAGGAGAGTAAACACATCTTGGAGGGCGTTTGGGCACGGGAGTGGTCGGAGCGCGGATTAACACCGTAGTCCTATCGTGTGTAACTCTCTACTCTAGTTGTAGAGCGGCAAATGCCGAAGTGCGGGCCACGGTAATAGTAGCCACACGAGCGTGCGGCGCGCGTGTGGGGCTTCGGCGCGATAGTTGAGGCCATCGGTGGTATTCTTGTGGGTTGGGTTTGCTTGCTTGCGCGATGGGCGAAGGGGGCCCAATGGGCCCGTGGGCCCAATATAGTAAATTGTATGATGGTGTAGTATATAGTGAACTAGACTAGGTGAATCTCATATACGTGGCTAGATTTGTGTTAGGTGGGCCACACGAGCGTGTGGGCCCGAATGGGCCAAATCGGGTTTTAGGCCCAATAGTCCTCCAGACGACCGGAAATGGTAGCTGAGTCGCTCGGGGCGACATTTGGGCCTTTGGGAAAGGCCATTGCAGGTGCAAAATTACCGATATGCCCTTGGTGGGTAAATTACCGATATACCCTTGGTGGGTAAATTACGAAAATGCCCTTGGTGGGTAAATTACGAAAATGCCCTTGGTGGGTAAATTACCGATATACCCTTGGTGGGTAAATTACGAAAATGCCCTTAGTAGGTAAAATTACGATTTTACCCTTAAAGGTTGATTAGCAAGGTAGGGGCGTGTTAGTTTTCTTGTGCTATAGTTTTTGTCTTGGCCGAATGGCCTAAGTGTTCATTGTTTTTATGCCAAGGCCGATTGTAGGGAAGAAGAGCCTGTCATTTGGGAACCTTTTGTAAGTCCGTTAGTCTGCGCGGTGCGTAAGCGTAGTAGCGTTTGGGTTTTGGTATCATTTAGGTGCGTAATCATCGCACTATTTCGTGGTTTGGTTTGCTAACATGTTTATGTGTGTATTATGTGTAATAGCCGTTTATAATGGCATAAGTGATGAGTGACTGGTGATGGTAAGTTAATCTTGATATACATTTATATATGTACAATGTGGTAGTGATAAGTGATAAATACTCATTCTATATGATATTCTTGCATGATTTATTGACACATGGGCATGGGATTGGATTGAAGAAGGAAGAAGTGTACACAGGGATGTACGTGGTCTAATGATAGCTCAGTTACATTAGCGCTTGAGGGTTAGCTTTGTGCTACCTCAAGGGAGGTGTTGGCTAGGTGCCCATCTCGGCGGTTGATTGCTATGTGCATCACCGTAGACGATTACGATATTTGGATCACTTTGGTTGATCGGTGGCTCACCCACGGCCTCGCAAGCGTGAATGCCGAGGTAAGATTTATGGATCACGATGTGATCGGTGGCTCACCCACGGCCTTGTCAAACAGATCTGCCGAGGTAACATATGTGGGATCACTCGGTTGTGATCGGTGGATTAGCCACGACCTTAGGCGTGGAGTCCGCTAAGGTTGGTGTCACGGTTGGATAGTAGGTTGGGCTGAGATGCATTCTTGCATGATTTGTTTCGATGGTTTGTGTGTGGGTATGGGCCAAGCCCATACGGATGGAAATATGTGTTGTGGTTATGCACTGAGTCAGTGGACTCACTCTTTTCATTAACCATTTTAGGTAGTGCATAAAGCTGGACTGGGATCGGAGAGGACAAGGTGGCCCATGCCGAGGATGATGTTCAATTATTCCATGCTAAATTTTGATATAAGTACTTTATTTGAATTGTTGGGTTGTAATAAAGGCCATTTTATGTTTTTGGTATTACTTTAACTATGGTTTATTTAAATTAAATTGCTACGTGAAAATGATTTATGGTTTGCAACCTATTTATTCAAATTGGATATTATAAACTAAAGTTTTAAAAATGAATGAGTTTTATAGCAAAGTTTTATTCCAAAGATATGTTTTCCAAAATTCAGCAAACTACGATGTTTTATTTTAAGATTTTCAACCGTCTTTTCCCAGTGACATAACCAGATTCGGTCGTAGCGAATGGGCCGGGTTTGGGGATGTTACAAGCTCCCTTCATTTGATCAAACAGGTCATCAATTCTTGGCAGAGGATACCTATTCTTGATCGTCAATTTATTTAATTGCCTATAGTCAATACACATACGCATTGACCCATCTTTCTTCTTAACAAACAAAATCGGTGCTCCCCACGGAGACACACTCGGTCGAATAAAACCCCGATCCAATAATTCTTGAATTTGAGCTTTAAGCTCCGCCAACTCCTTCGGTGCCATTCTATAAGGAGCAATGGACACTGGAGCCGCTTCGGGGCAAGAGCTCAATACCAAATTCCACTTCCGATCCGGAGGTATGCCGGGAAGTTCTTCAGAAATACATCCGAAATTCCTTCACTGTTCTCACATCTTCCATCGACAACTCTTTGGCATCTAAAGCACTAATAAAGCTAGAAATGCTCCATACCCTTCCGCATCAACTTTTCTCGCTTTAACGCAGATACCACATTTGCCAAGTAATTCTTTCGTTCGCCTATCATAACTATTTCTTTATCCTCCACCGTCCTTGTTGACATCCGCTTTTCAAGACAATCCAATTTCGCCTGCTTAACCAACCAATCCATGCCCAAAATGATATCGAACTCGCCAAAGGCAATTCCATCAAATTCGCCAAAAATATTTCTCCTTGAATTTCTAAGGGCACGTCTCTAAATGTTTATTTACCAATACCGATCATCCTAAAGGACTAATTACCTTCATCTCACTATCAAAAATTTCAGAGTCTAAATTCAAGTTTCCGGATATAGTGTTAGCAACATACGAATGGGTAGAACCAATATCTATCAAAGCAATAACAGTACATCAAAGATGAAGAACGTGCAGCTTATCACATCGTGTGCATTGCCATCCTCACGGCGTCTAATCGTATATACCAATCCCGGGCCGTCTTGCATCCGTGTTGCCTCTAGGACCATTGCCTCGACCAGCGCACCTTGACCACGTCCAGCCCCATTACCACCACGACCTGGTCCACGACCTCTCGGTGGTTGATGAGTTCCTCTTGCCGGTGGTGCATCAGTATTACGAGCTTCCTGAGTTGTATCCATTCGACGAGGGCAATTCCTATATTGATGATCCATCGACCCGCATTTATAGCAAGCACCCATTTTCTTCCAGCACTCTCCAGAATGCCTTTTCCCACAATCAGCACAATCTCGACTGCGATTCCACGATTCTGTGTTCTACCTTGAGCCGGTTCATCATTTCGAGGCCTCTTTAGAAACCTTCTTGAAGAACCCGAATACTTCATATCTCTCTTGCCTCTAGCTCGTTCCCGATTCTGTCGTTCCGAGTTCTTAGCCTCTTCGGCTATCTTGGCCTTTTCCACAAGCGTGGCAAAAGTTCTAACTTGTTGTGGGGCTATTAAAACCCGCAATTCATCGTTCAAGCCATCCTCAAAGCGTACACAACACTCATGATCCGTTGCCACTATTGTTCGAGCATAGCGACTCAAGCGCAAAAACTCGACTTCATATCTCGCCACTGTCTTATTCCTTTGGACCGATTCGAATTCCTTCCTTCGGCATCAACATAACTTCGTTCCTACATATTTCCCTTGGAAGGAAACTTTAAAGAATTCCTAATTAACTAATGCGGCTTCAGTGCCTTCTCGGGCGATAAGCCACCATTGGTATGCTTCGTCCCCTAACAAGGACACCGCTCCTTTAGTTTTTGTTCCACCGCACTCAAGATCGTCCATAATTCGCTCCACCGCCTCAAGCCAATATTCAGCGACATTTGGAGCTACACCGAGACACCTCTGAAAACCTCAAAGACCACTTGATTTCAATCGTTCGATATCGACCCACGAGTGTTGGCCCAGCTTCTAGCTCCAAATGACTTTTTCAAGGACTCGCAGCATTGCTCGCGTCACCGTATTATCTTCTTCCATATGATCATGTGATCCCGTCTCACTTTTGAGTGACGCAGGTGCATCCATTTCCGACATATGATCCGGCGCTTTAGTTACGCCTCTAACACCTCGTCCTCTACCACGGCCACGTCTACCGCGTCCACGACCACGTCCTCTAGTGTTCATAGTGACTGATTTAATCTGATTAAGAGTTTTATGAATCAGAATACAATTTCAGTGTTTATTAACGATGTTTTATGATATAAAAGAGATAGAGTTGTTTCCGCAATCATATCCTTATTGTCTCAATCTCTACAGTTTCAACACCTAAAACTAGAAGTTCTAGAGTGTTTCTTATGATCATATCACAATGATAATAAATAATCAATATACAGATACTTACTTGACTTGGCGCGGGATACTCATGGTGCCATACTACCTTTAAATCAAAAAGTCTAGAAATTTGAGTTGTTTCTCAAACAAATATCTTTGTTGAACCCAAACCACAGCCGAGTTTTGAAACTGGCTCTGATACCATTAAATGTAACACCCCAAACCAGGTCTATGCGTTAAGACGAGATTTGGTTTGTCACACCGAACGAACATCCAAAATTCTCTAATGATTTAAGTAAAATGAAAGAATGCAAAACCTTTAGAAATAAGGTTTAATAAAAACTAAGTACAATGATTATGAATTAAGAAAAATACTTGTTTGAAATCTTATATATATTAGTCAAAACCTTAACGTAGTTTTAGAAGAATTTGAAAAATAATTTAGGTGTCCAAAATTGTTATAAAACACAATATTTTTAAGAAAACTTTATAGATTTAACATAAGCCCATATTAAGAGTCTTAAAATAAAATTAAATCCATCCACACATAAAAATCCATAAAAACATAATTAGAGGCCTTATTACATCATACCCAAAATAGTAATTAAAATAAGTAACTTAAATAAAGTTCATAGTTTATAAAACCGTAGTATGGCCTCCACCATGTCATCCCCGACCCAAGTCCACATCAATTTCCATTACCCGAGATGGATAATAAAGCGGGGTGAGTTACAAAGAACTCGATGTGTAACTCACTTACCACCATTATTGGGCCGGACCATCAAGGCATTAATTTGGGCTTGAGCCCAATTACAAATTTTAACAATATAAAATGAAATAAAATATATAAAATGCATGTAAAATGAATTTCCCAACCAAGCCTAATTTCCATCCGCTACACACCCCGTACTAACCAAAGACACCTTTGGGGATCAAGTCAACCCACCCCGCCAAACACACCAATCGTAGGCATTTAGCCTTTTAAATAATATTGTAGTGCACTACCTAACTAGATTGTGACATAGTCACCGAACTAGAGGCATTAAGCCAAATTTGTGGCGAGCCACCGAACTAGATTCATGGCCACAGGCCTTACTTCTCTTCATCATGTATCCCATCCCATGCAATTATGTATGAATAACAAACTTTAATCATAAATAAATTATCAAGTAATCCATAATACAAATGAGTTTTTAATTAAACTTTTCATTTGGGTCCATTAAACAAAATAGTATTTAGCCCATTTAGCAATCTAGCGAACTTAGGCCCAAATGTCGAACTAGAAGGTTTTTGGCCCATTTAGCGATCTAGCGATCTTTTGACCCAATTTATCGATCTAGCGATTTTTCGCCCAATTTAACAATCTAGCAGTTTTTCGGCCCAATTTATCGATCTAGCAATTTTTCGGCCCAATTTAACAATCTAGCAGTTTTTCGGCTCAATTTATCGATCTAGCAATTTTTTGGCTCAATTTATCGATCTAGCAATATTTCAGCTCAATTTATCGATCTAGCAATTTTTCCGACTTTAACTTAGTTTTCATGCATTTACACAAAAGTGTTAGTTATCACATAATTTTCGATTTTGCCATTTTTACGATTTATCAAAATACTTACTGTTTAGTATCTAACCCGAAAGATAAGTGTGAAGTTACACACCGGTTATAGTGAGAACTAGACTTTCCCGCTCGTCAACACCTATACATTATTACGATAATTAGAACACTATAATTTATTAATGAAACCGATCTAAAAATAACGATCTAAAATTTTACCCTCGGGTTTTCGAACTACTTCTACTTGTGGTTTCTCCCCGATTGATGGTTCGTTAACCGAATCAAATCCACGAACAAATAATGGTTCGGGAGTACGAACGACTTCGAACAGTTGATTCTCCTCGGATGAACGTCCACAACCCGGTGGGAAATCCCGGATTGCTGAAACAGTCCTTCGCTTAAACTTAGGGGGAATAACGGAACCACCCCTCTTTCGAACACTATTCACCGCCCTTTTCTTCCCTATTTTGATTGTCTTCAAAGACAAAAGATCGTTAATCCAATATAATATTACATCGAAATATGACTAAGGGTTTAAGGGTGAAATTTGCTTACCACAAAGATCCTTGTTCCAAAAATGAGAGTCAACCAAAACGTTCCCTTAACACCTTAAATCGATTCCAACGTTCTATGTTACTTACGAACACTTGATTTCTGATCTTCCGTTATCGCACTAAAGTATAACAAATAAAAACGTTAATAGAATGAACGTTTATTCCGATCTAAGAAAGCCTTTATACCACTATCAAGATTCGACCATGACAACTCTTAACTAACATGAACTAAAAAGAATTCTTACCTATTGTCCACGGTTGAAAAGAGAGCGATTGAGAAAGATGTTTATGAATAGAAAAAGATTCGCTATGATTAACCAAAGAAAAGAGAAAATGGTTCTGGCTATGGCTCACTAACATTCGGCCATGAGAAAATTAATGGAGAAGGTATGAGTGAAAAGAAATAAAATATAAGAGAAGAGATGATGATGATGTTTCGGTTTTCAAAGAGGAGAAAAGAGAAAGAAAAAGATGTGCTTAGGAGCAAAGTACATTCGGCAATGGAGAAAGAAAACAAAAAGAAAGGAATGGCCTTTTTGGTACTAGCAATTTCGGCACTATGAAGAGGCACAAAAGAATACTAAAGTGATGAGTAAAAATGACCAAATGGTCAAAAGAATTAGGCTTACCAAAAGATCAAATTCGGCCAAAGGAAAAGAGGTTGAAAAGAGAATTGCAAACCTTTGCACAAAATGCTAGGAATGACCAAAACAAACTTCTAATCCTAGCCAACTACTAGCATATTCGGCCAACCCCCCCTAGACCACATTGCCATCCAAATTCATGGTCAAATGGCCATGAATTAGTTTCCAAAACCTTTTCCTTGATACATGCCTTATGTCCCCTTATCTTTCCAAATTTTATTGATTCCATACTATAAGTTAGCTATTTCCTTATTCCTTTAGTCTACTTACCAAAAATGAAAAGTCCAACCTTACCATATCTATTGCTTGGCCGACACTTGCTATACAAGTGTAAAAATAAAAGTTGTCTAAATGCTATACAAGGGATTCGAACCACTCCCCTCATGCAATATCTCATGCGCCAACACCACCTTGCCATTTACTCATCTTATGCTACTATTTAACACTTAATTTAACTTAAGTGTCAATGCCACTTGCTCCACTTCAATAAATTCTCAAACTAAAAATTATTCCATACCCGAATAATTCTATACTCTTCTTCAGGACTATAATAGGCACGAAAAGAAATAAGAAAATTTTCCTTCATAATCTAAACACCAAAACATGCAATAAATCGATACTTGAATTTTAGGGTGTTACAATAGCCCTACTGAAAGTTTTATGGAAACGACATGGGGTCAAAGAGGCTACATGGGAACCTGAGGAAGCTATGCGAAAACAGTAGCCAAACCTATTTTCTGGTAAGATTTTCGGGGACGAAAATCCCTAAGGGGGAGATTGGTAACATCCCGATTTTGGTCTAGTCAGAACAGTGGTTTCAAGACCATAGATCCGATGCAGTAAAATTTATTTTTATTATATTTTTATGGTCTACAGTTTTATGGAATGATTTCGTGAAAATCACGTTCGAAAATTTTGACGTTTGTGCACTCAATTTAGTAAAAGGGACTAAATTGCAAAAAGTGCAAAATTTGAGTTCTATATGTTAGAGGTGTCCAATTTCTATGAGATTTTAAATTGAAGGTCCCTAATTTGAACACGGCCTATAGCACGGGCGTGTCCCATGGTGTAACAGCCCGATTTAGGGCCTAGTCGAAATAGTGGTTGCGAGACCACAAATTCGAGGTAGAAATAAGTGTTTTATGATTTTTATGAGGCTTATGATAAGATTTCATGTTTGTGTGAAAATTTCATGAGGAAATTTTATTTATTAGTGATCAATTTTTCCATTAGGACTAAATTACAAAGATTAGAAAATATGAGATTCTAGAAGATTTAAGTATGAAATAGAATTATAAAAATTACTAGAGGTCCTTATTTATCAATTAGACCATTATATGTTTAGATGGACAAAAATGGGCATGGGAAGGAAAAATCTTAAGAAAAGGCATTAAGGGCAATTTGGTCATTTGGTTAATACAAGAATTAAAAGGGAAAATAAAGTCAAAATCTTGTCCATCTTCTTCTCATTTGGCCGAAACTCCCTAAGGAAGACATAGCTAGGGTTTGTTCATTTTCCAAGCTTGATTGTAAGTACCTCCTAGCCCCGTTTTTAATGTTCTTTGTATTTTTGAGATCCCCGTAGCTCGATTTAGCTATTTCTAGCTATATTTTGAGCTAGGGTTTATGTTCAAAAATTTACCCATGTATGACATGCATGAATTTTGATGATTTATGGAAGAATATGAAAGTTTGATGTATAATAAACATCTTTTCCTGAAACACCCCACACCCGGCCCACGAGCCTGAACCGGATCTGGTATGTTCCTTAAATAAATCGGTTTTCAATGTTCTAAATGACTTAGAGAAAAGTTGTGTAATTTTAAGAAAATTGTTTTGGGTTGGGCTTAATTTGAAACCTATTTAATAAATTCTGGAAATCCAACTTAAATAAGGTGACAAAATAATTTTTGGGTTTATTATTTTAAAAGAAATAAATTTTACTTATCTTTAATCAAACATAAATTGTATCATATTCAAATAAAAATAAACAGAAATAAAGAAAATCCAATTGGGCCTTATGGCCTTATTACATCATTCAAACCCAAAATAAAGTTTAAAGTACTAAAATTTCATAAAGTCCAAATTCCAAATAATTTCTTCAAGCGATGCATGGCCACCTCTAGCTCCCGCCGACCCGGTCCATTACCGCTCATCACACGAAAAATAATTCCCCAACGGGGTGAGTCAACAGACTCAATGTGTACATAGTACTAATTTCCAACAAATCGAGCATACAAGTCATATCAATATCATGTTCATACAAAAATAAAGGATGATGCAACCCAAATCCAAACCTATTTGTCCATCCGCTACACACCACCCGTACCAACCTTTGTACACATGGGGACTACTAAGTCGACCCTCCATCCGCTACACACCATCGAAGGCGATCGGCTGCGATCGACGTGCTCATCGCCCACTTATGTTGTGTCATTAGACATCTTTGTATTCACTTTGGATGTAACCGAAGTTACCACTTTTCACTTTATGTGACCGTAGTCACCACTTTACGTTGGTGAGACCGTAGTCATCACCTTCACTTTCTTCCTCCACAAATATCCCGAATGCCCCAATTATTTCATAACATATTTCACATACTTAATTTTCATTCATGTTACTAATCACATGTTCAAACTATTTCACATTCACAATCCTATCAAAAGTAGGAAACGTGCACAGGTACTCCTTACCACATTTGTGGTGCTTAGCCACATTCACATACTGTTACATATTTATATATTTAATGATTGCCATGCAATTTATTGAAAGTTAGTAAGAGTACACACCTTTTTAAGCTTAATAGTTCCCGTGAATTCCGTAGAGAGCGATCTACCGATCTAGATCTTTCACTCCTATATTCGGCCATTAATTAAAACATATAAATAAACCTATTTGGTCTTAAAACCAAATCCTACTAGAAGTAGAATTACTTACCTAGTTGCCGAATTGATTTAATCAAGTCCCAACAGCTGCTAGAATTCCTCTTCCTTGAAATCGGCTAATACTAGGTATGTAACCATGTCGATTTTCGGTTTTGAAATAATGGAAAACACTTAAACAAATTATGCCTTGGCCGAATATCCCTTACCTTATGATGGGATTCCAAATCAAGAGGATTCCTTTATAAGCTGTTGAAATCCTATAACTCCGTGTTAGATTAGATCTAACTTTGAAAACGTGAATCATAATCTTTAACCACATATTTATATTTATAATCCTTACCTTAGATCCTTAGATTTCCCGAAAGATCCCCTTTTGATGTTGTGGATGATTGCCCTCTTTCTTAGAATCCACAAAGATTCAGCTTAACAGTAGAACGGAGAAGAAAATAGAAGAAAAAGAGAGGGATTTTTGCTTAATGAAAATTCGGCAGAGAGGGTTTTGCCTAGGGAGAATTTCGGCAGAGAGGAAGAGGGAGCAAGTGTTGATGAGTAGCCCTCCTGTCCTCCTTTTATAGCCAAAGTTATCAGCCTAGGAGTCCTTTACTTGGCCACCACTCCTCTTTTGATAATATTATCTCTTTTATTTAAAAGATAAAAGCCTTTAATCCATCAATTATCTCCTCAATTATCTCATTAGAAAATAATCCTTTATTTATCTCTTATTATTCACATATTTATGTGAATAAAACTCCTTTATTTATCTCTTATTATTCACATATTTATGTGAATAAAACTCCTTTATTTATCTCTTATTATTCACATATTTATGTGAATAAAACTCCTTTATTTATCTCTTATTATTCACATATTTATGTGAATAAAACTCCTTTATTTCTCTCATATATCCAAGTTTCCCGAAATGTTCAAGTTTCCATTTTTGGATCATTTCCAAAAATGTTTAGGTTTCCAAAAATGTCTAAGTTTCCAAAAATGTCCATTTCCATTTCCATTTTCATTTTCATCTCCATTTTCATTTCCATTTTCATTTTCATTTCCATTTTCATTCATTTCTAGGTTTCCAAAAGTATCAAAAATTTATTCATAATACTTAAGACTTGTCATTTCATACAATTGATCTGAAAAATGCATAGGCCCTTCCTAGGATGTTACAGTTCTACCCCCCTTAAATAAAATTTCGTCCTCGAAATTTCCTAACTAAACAGTTGAGGGTATTGCTATCGCATTGTCTCTTCTGGCTCCCACGAAGCTTCTTCCGATCCATGATTGCACCATAACACCTTGACTAAAGGCACCGACTTCTTTCGTAGTGCTTTCACGTCACGTTCCAAGATCTGAATCGGCTCCTCCTCGTAGGATAGATCTGGCCTTAACTCCACTTCTTCAACATGTACCACATGAGACGGATCCGATCGATAGCGACGTAGCATGGACACATGAAATACGTCGTGCATTTGATGCAACTCGGTGGCAACTCCAATTGGTATGCCACCGCCCAACTCGCTTCAAACCAGATAGGCCCTATAAACCTTGGGCTTAGCTTCCCTTTGCGACCGAACCGCATAACCTTCTTCCAAGGTGAGACCTTTAGAAACACTTGGTCTCCTACTTCAAACTCAATTTCTTTCCTCTTAAGGTCTCGTGCGACTTACGTCTATCGATCGTAGCTTCTTTCAACCGTGCCCGAATTAATTCCACCTTCTCCTCGCTTTCCGCCACTAACTCGGACCCAAAACGCGGCGTTCTCCTAACTCGGTCCAACAAGTTGGTGTTCTACATTTCCTTCCATACAATGCTTCGTATGGTGCCATCCGAATGCTTGCACGATATAGCATGTTGTTGTAGGCGAACTCAGCTAGAGGCAAGTAATCTTCCCAACTTCCTCGAAATCCATCACACAACCTCTTAGCATATCTTCCAACACTTGTATAACCCGTTGGATCGCCTGTCGATTGTGGATGAAAAGTCAGTAGTGAAGTCTAGCTTAGTGCCTAATGCTTGATGAAGTGCTTTCCAAAATCGAGACGTAAACCTTGGGTCTCTATCGGAGATGATCGACATCGTACCCGTGTAGCCTCACGATCTCCGCCACATATAACTTGGCTAACTTTTGAAGGGAATAGTCGATCCTCACAGGGATAAAATGTGCGGACTTGGTCAAACGGTCCACTATCACCCATACCGAGTCCTTCTTAGTGGGCGTAAGGGAAGCCCACTAACTAAGTCCATGGTAATTCTTTCCCACTTCCATTGGGGAATCTCAATTGGTTGAAGCAATCCTGATGGGACTTGGTGTTCAAATTTTACTTGCCGACATGTCAAACATTTCCCCACAAATTCGAGTCACCTCTCGTTTGTGTCCGACCACCAAAATTGTTCCCTTAGATCTCTATACAACTTGATGCCTCCGGGATGCATAGCATAAGGACTACCATGCGCTTCCCGAAGAATCCTTTGTCTCAACTCCTTATCCCTCGGCATACAAACCTTTTCCTTGTAGCACAGTACTCCTTCATCATTGACGCCATAATCCTTTAATCCTCCTTGCCGTACTCGCTGTAACTTAGTACTTAAGCCAGGTTGGCTTGACTTGTAACTCTGCCAACAGGCTTCCGTCTTCATACAAACTTAAGTGAGCGAACAAAGCCCTTAAATCCGACACAACCTTCCTACTTAGGGCGTCAGCTACCACATTCGCCTTGCCCGGATGGTATTCTATCGAACAGTCATAATCTTTCAATAACTCCACCCACCTTCGTTGCCTCAAGTTCAACTCCTTCTGAGTCAACAAATACTTAAGGCTTTTGTGGTCCGTGTAAATTACTGACCTTTCTCCATAAAGGTAGTGCCTCCAAACTTTGAGGGCGAAAACCACTGCTGCGAGTTCCAAGTCATGAGTTGGGTAGTTCACCTCATGCGGCCTTAACTGTCGAGATGCATAAGCGACTACCTTTCCTTCTTGCATTAGCACACAGCCTAACCACAGTGCGAAGCATCACAATATACTACAAAGTCCTTACTCCTCATTTGAATTAACACCGAGCTTCACATCAGACCTTTTTAAGCTTTTCAAAGCTCTCCTGTTGCTTATCCGTCCACACAAACGGTACTTCCTTCCTTAGTAACTTTGTCAAAGGTGCGGCTATTGACGAGAATCCTTCCACGAACCTTCTGTAATAGCCTTTGCCAAGCCTAAGAAACTTCTCGATTTCAGCCACCGACCTAGGTGATTTCCAATCCAACAACGCTTGATCTTCCTAGGATCCACTCTTATTCCTTCTCATGGATACCACATGTCCTAGAACGCCACTTCCTTGAGCCAAAATTCGCACTTGCTGAATTTGGCATAAAGCTTCTTTTCCTTTAACACTTCTAACACAACTCGGAGATGCTCATCGTGCTCCTCCTCCGTCTTGGAATACACCAAAATGTCGCCGATGAACACCACGACGAATCTATCCAAGTAGGGTTGGAAAACCCTATTCATCATATCCATGAACGCGGCGGTGCATTCGTCAACCCAAACGGCATCACCACAAATTCAAAATGACCGTACCTTGTCCTAAAAGCGGTCTTATGAATATCGACCTCCTTCACTTTCGATTGATGATACCCCACCTTAAGTCGATCTTTGAGAACACAAATGCCTCTTTTCAGCTTGGTCGAACAAGTCATCTATCCTTGGCAAAGGATACTTGTTCTTGATGGTCGGTTTGTTCAATCGGCGATAATCTATGCACATCCGCATAGTTCCATCCTTCTTCTTCACAAAGAGAACCGGTGCTCCCCACGGAGACACACCGGGTCGAATGAACCCACGATCCAACAACTCTTGGATTTGAGCCTTGAGCTCCACTAACTCCTTTGGTGCCATTCGGTAGGGAGGCGATTGACACGGGAGCTATTCCCGGTAGCAAATCTATTCCAAATTCCACTTCTATCTCGGGGTATTCCGACGCAACTCCTCCGAAATACATCCTCAAAATCCTCACTTGTTCTAACTCCCTTGACACCTTCCTCTTCTCCTCTTAACGCACTCACGAAGGCTAAGAATGCCTTACATCCTTTCTTAACCATTTTCTCGGCCTTGATCACCGAAAACTACGTTAGACAAGTAGTTCCTCCTTTCTCCGATCATCACTACTACCTCATCTCTTCCGGGTTCTTAGTTCCATACGCTTAGCCGCACAATCCAACACGGCTCGATGCTTTACTAGCCAATCCATTCCAAGTATAAGCTCAAACTCTCCGAAGGGTAATTCCATTAAGTCACCCCAAAGTTCGCTCCCTGAATCTCTAGGGGTACATTCCAAAAGATCCTATCTATCCTCACCGCTTGGCCTAAAGGGCTTACTACGATTATTATCGCCTATCGTAAAGTTTAGAGTCTAGGCCTAGTGTTTCAACCACACTACATGCAACATAGGAATGAGTTGAGCCCACATCAATAAGAGCAAAATAGGGTTTGTCATGAATAAAGAACGTGCACGGTTATAACATCCGGCGCGTCTCCTCTTCCCTCCGGTGGACCGCGTAAACCAAACCCGTTGCCTTGCTTTGCGGCGTTAGCATGCACCTCGGCCCGAGCTCCACGGCCTCTGCCACTACCTCTGTTGGCCGACCCACGACCTCTTTGAGGTCAGCTGTCGCCTCTACCACCTGGTTAGCATTCCGAGTCTGGTTGGCTCTCATCTAATAGCTTGGGGCAATCCTTAATCATATGGTCCTTGGACCCACACTTGAGACATCGTCCCGCCTTTTTCCAACACTCTCCCCGTGCTTCCTTCCACAATGTTCACAAGGGCGAAATTGCCACCCGCACTAGCCTTGTTGACTTTGTGGCTGTCAACTCTAGGCCTCTTGTGGCCTTTTCGGATGGCCCAAAACCTCTTTTGGGCTTATTTACATCCCACACTGCTTGGTGGTGGCGTCCTTAATTCCTCGACCACTTTAGCCTTTTCCACTAAGGCGAGAATTCCCGCTCCCGATGCGGTGCTATCAAAAGTCTCAAATCGTCCCTAAGTCCGTCCTCAAAACGAACACGAGCGTTCATGCTCGATCGCCACTACTCCTCGGGCATATCGGCTCAACCTCAAGAATTCCGCTTCATATTCTGGGTGACGGACTTACTTCCTTGTACCAACCCCAAAAAAGCCTTCCTTTGCTCATCTATATACCTGGTTCCCACATACTTCTTCTGAAATACTTCCTTAGCATATTCCCAGGTCAGATCTTCCGCCGTGGCACCGTCCCGAACGGTTAACCACCATTGATACGCTTCATCGCGTAACAGTGCCGTCATCCCTTTCAACTTCTCCTCGGGGGTCAAGTCGAGCTCATCCATGATGCGCTCAGTTGCTTCCAACCAGTACTCAGCTGTACTGGGTGCCACTCCCGATACTCCTCTAAACATTTCAGCTCCATTAGCACGGAGCCGCTCAGGCACAGACTTACGATTTCCTGAATTGTTTCCTGCACCAGCCACCAATTCCAAAACTCGCAGCACAGCCTGCGACACGGCATCTTCCTCATGCGAGCCTCGCTTTGCTCAACATTGACAAACCGGGGGTGATGGTGGTGGTGGTATCTCATTGTCGAACTTTGTCCCGATCTAACAGTCATCCTTCCTCTACCTCTTCCACGACGACCACGTCCTCTTGAGCTCATTATCGACGAGATCTGATTAAGGAATTTTATGTATTAGTATTCTTGTTTCACTTATTACCCGCGATGATATCTTATGAAGAAGAGTTTAAGAGTGGTTCTTTCGTATTCATACATGCATACAGTCTTGCATTCATTCATTCATCCATCAACAAATATGAACTTTCGTTCATTCAAAGAAACGTTGTAATTCTTGTTGTTGTTTTCGTTATTTTGCTTTTCCACTACCTGGGGGCATTTTCGTAATTTTATCCTACAGGGTATTTTCGTAAATTTTCAAAAATAAAAAGTTCCTGGTGATTTTGACGAAAGTATTTTGGTACTTCTAAAGTTCCGGGAAATTTTGGAAGAATTTTGAAATCCAGGGTATTTCGGTAATTTTTAGATCTCGGGGGCCTTTTGATAATTTTTCCAAAAATCAGGGTAAATTTGTAAAATTTATTAAGTTAGGGATATTTTCCAAGATTGTAAAACATTGAGGGTTCCTTTGAGAGTTACACTTTTCAAAGCAATGATATTGTAAAAAATTTTGGAAATCAGGGTCGTTTTGGTAATTTTGTAAGTTAGGAGCAATTTTGTAATTTTCCAAAATCAAGATAGTTTGATATTTTACAAATTAAGGTTTTTTGAACATTTGATAAAGTAATGAAATTTTGTTAAAACTATGGGTGGTTTGGTCATTTTATAAACCAAGGGTATTTTTTTTTTTTGTTAGAGAAGAAAATGTTGTAAAATAGTTCTCATAAGTTTCTAAGAGTTTTAAAACTAAATTTTGGTTATACATTTTTTTTATTAAAAGAAAAACGGCTAAGTCCCTTTCGGGTTTTATTCTTTGTGTTTAGCCTATGACCGAGCCCTCTTGGTCGGGGTGAACCAAAGCTACGCACCAGCAGATTCGAATGAAGAGGAGGTGAGTCACGCGGATCGCTTAAATACCAAGCTCTCACCGACCTTTCTGAACATGCGCACGCAGGGTTGCCACACCACCGAGCCTTCTCGAGTTAGGGCGAACCGAAGCTACGCACTGGTAGGATACTGCGAAGAGGAGGTGAGTCTCTAGGACCGCTTAAATACCAGGCTCTTCCTGATCCAATCCTGAACATGCGTCTGTGGGTTGCCACACCCTAGCTTAATAACTTAGTCATAGGTTTGTTAAGTTCATTAAGTCTTATGAGTTTCAAGTGTTTGAGTAGTCTAATCCTAGGGTTCAAGTTCCTATCACACTATTCTACGCTCCATGCCTTTGCTACCCTTTTACAATTCATAATTCACATAATCACACGATGGTTTAGAGGTACTTACCGTGGATCATGGTCGGAGACTTAGGTGCCATGCCATAAAACCTGCTTATTTCAAAGAAATTCATTTGGGCTCGAATTGAAAACGTTTTGGGCCTCGAGCCCACAGCCGAGAGTTTTAAAACTGGCTCGATACCAATGAAACACCCCACACCCGGCCCACGAGCCTGAACCGGATCTGGTATGTTCCTTAAATAAATCGGTTTTCAATGTTCTAAATGACTTAGAGAAAAGTTGTGTAATTTTAAGAAAATTGTTTTGGGTTGGGCTTAATTTGAAACCTATTTAATAAATTCTGGAAATCCAACTTAAATAAGGTGACAAAATAATTTTTGGGTTTATTATTTTAAAAGAAATAAATTTTACTTATCTTTAATCAAACATAAATTGTATCATATTCAAATAAAAATAAACAGAAATAAAGAAAATCCAATTGGGCCTTATGGCCTTATTACATCATTCAAACCCAAAATAAAGTTTAAAGTACTAAAATTTCATAAAGTCCAAATTCCAAATAATTTCTTCAAGCGATGCATGGCCACCTCTAGCTCCTGCCGACCCGGTCCATTACCGCTCATCACCTGAAAAATAATTCCCCAACGGGGTGAGTCAACAGACTCAATGTGTACATAGTACTAATTTCCAACAAATCAGGCATACAAGTCATATCAATATCATGTTCATACAAAAATAAAGGATGATGCAACCCAAATCCAAACCTATTTGTCCATCCGCTACACACCACCCGTACCAACCTTTGTACATCGCGGGGACTACTAAGTCGACCCTCCATCCGCTACACACCATCGAAGCGCATCATTGCAGTCGACGTGCTCATCGCCCACTTATGTTGTGTCATTAGACACTCAGATTCACTGGATGTAACCGAAGTTACCACTTTTCACTTTATGTGACCGTAGTCACCACTTTACGTTGGTGAGACCGTAGTCATCACCTTCACTTTCTTCCTCCACAAATATCCCGAATGCCCCAATTATTTCATAACATATTTCACATACTTAATTTTCATTCATGTTACTAATCACATGTTCAAACTATTTCACATTCACAATCCTATCAAAAGTAGGAAACGTGCACAGTACTCCTTACCACATTTGTGGTGCTTATCCACATTCACATACTGTTACATATTTATATATTTAATGATTGCCATGCAATTTATTGAAAGTTAGTAAGAGTACACACCTTTTCGCTTAATAGTTCCCGTGAATTCCCGTGAGCGATCTACCGATCTAGATCTTTCACTCCTATATTCGGCCATTAATTAAAACATATAAATAAACCTATTTGGTCTTAAAACCAAATCCTACTAGAAGTAGAATTACTTACCTAGTTGCCGAATTGATTTAATCAAGTCCCAACAGTTGCTAGAATTCCTCTTCCTTGAAATCGGCTAATACTAGGTATGTAACCATGTCGGGTTTCGGTTTTTGAAATAATGGAAAACACTTAAACAAATTATGCCTTGGCCGAATATCCCTTACCTTATGATGGGATTCCAAATCAAGAGGATTCCTTTATAAGCTGTTGAAATCCTATAACTCCGTGTTAGATTAGATCTAACTTTGAAAACGTGAATCATAATCTTTAACCACATATTTATATTTATAATCCTTACCTTAGATCCTTAGATTTCCCGAAAGATCCCCTTTGATGTTGTGGATGATTGCCTCTTTCTTAGAATCCACAAAGATTCAAACAACAAAAGAGAAACGGAGAAGAAAATAGAAGAAAAGAGAGGGATTTTTGCTTAATGAAAATTCGCAGAGAGGGGTTTTGCCTAGGAGAATTTCTGCAGAGAGGAAGAGGGAGCAAGTGTTGATGAGTAGCCCTCCCTGTCCTCCTTTTTTATAGCCAAAGTTATCACCTAGGAGTCCTTTACTTGGCCACCACTCCTCTTTTGATAATATTATCTCTTTTATTTAAAAGATAAAAGCCTTTAATCCATCAATTATCTCCTCAATTATCTCATTAGAAAATAATCCTTTATTTATCTCTTATTATTCACATATTTATGTGAATAAAACTCCTTTATTTATCTCTTATTATTCATATATTTATGTGAATAAAACTCCTTTATTTATCTCTTATTATTCACATATTTATGTGAATAAAACTCCTTTATTTATCTCTTATTATTCACCTATTTATGTGAATAAAACTCCTTTATTTATCTCTTATTATTCACATATTTATGTGAATAAAACTCCTTTATTTCTCTCATATATCCAAGTTTCCCGAAATGTTCAAGTTTCCATTTTTGGATCATTTCCAAAAATGTTTAGGTTTCCAAAAATGTCTAAGTTTCCAAAAATGTCCATTTCCATTTCCATTTTCATTTTCATCTCCATTTTCATTTCCATTTCCATTTTCATTTCCATTTTCATTCATTTCTAGGTTTCCAAAAGTATCAAAAAATTATTCATAATACTTAAGACTTGTCATTTCATACAATTGATCTGAAAAATGCATAGGCCCTTCCTAGGATGTTACATTTCCTAAGTGATTTTCATGAGAAATTCATAAAAAGGACTAAATTGTAAAGTTATGAAAATGGTCATACATGAGTGAATTAGTAGAAATTGAGGGCTGCTGTAGTTATGAAAGTGATTAGGCTAGGCTTGAAATGCAAAGAAATTGAATGAAAATTATTTTACGAGCCTAGGAGCAAAAGTGTAATTATGTGAAAGTTTAGGGGCAAAATTATAATTTTTCCAAAGTGTGATTCATTAGTAACTTTAGTCAATGTGAGTATTAAACAAGTGAAATTGTTATTATAGATCAAGAAACACGAAGCCCAGACCGAAACCGAGGCAAGAACAAGGTTGTGGCCTAAATCAAACACCTACACATATTTTGAGTACCGAGGTAAGTTTGTGTGAAATTATAGCTACATAATGTTTTTATGCTTTAATTTGCTTGATATTATGAGAAATGAATATTATTTCTATGAAATTAACTAATGATATCTCGATGAGAATATGATGAAAATATGTTAAGATGAGGTCTCGGTTGAAGATTCGGAATAACGAGGATACTAATGTCATGATATGAGACAAGGAAGGTCCCGTGTAAGACCATGTCTGGGACATGGCATCGGCACCGAATAAGGAAGGTCCCGTGTAAGACTATGTCTGGGACATGATCTCGGCACCAAAGGCAGATCTCGTGTAAGACCATGCCTGGGACATGGCATCGACATCTATGTACAATCTCGTATATGACCATGTCGGGGACATGGCATCGACATCGAGCTAAGAGATCCCGTGTAAGACCATATCTAGGATATGGCATTGGCATCGTGATACATGTACGATGAAATTGAGTATCCTTCAATATTTCGAGTAATTCAACGGGAAAAAGGGTTAAGCATGCAAAGATGACAAGAGTTAAATTATACAAAGGTGACAAAGAGTTACATTTAAGTGAAAGATGATTATGATTTAAGTTTACGTTCATGATAACATAAGTGCTAAATTATGTGATGAAGTGATACAACTACTATCAGGAAAATACGAGTTATGCAACCCTAATGTGATAAGTGATGGGTAAGCGTAAGTATGAGTAAGTATGTCAAAGTACTTGAGAATTTGTGTTGTTATTGTTCTATGAGATGAATGGATTTTACCATGAGTACTTATGTTGCTATTTCAATTCATGTAAACTTACTAAGCTATGTGCTTACCCCTCTCTTTTCCCTTTTCCTTGTAGTTTCGCCAAGCTAGCTCGGGAATCGTAAGACATCGAAGCTCGGATCACACTATCAATTATTCTTTTGGTATAGTAAAGTTGATTCATTTTGAGTATGGCATGTATAGGAACTGGGTCATTTTGTGTTATGTCATATTTGAAAGCCAAAGTGTTGGCTATTAATATTATACACTCATTTTGTAATTGGCCATTAGGAATTGGCCAATATTTGTCAAGTTTTATATCTTAATGATGATAAGTTTTATGTAGTGCATGAATGATGATTTGTGAGTCTTCATAGTGTATCATTGCCATGTTATGTGTTGCTTGTGTTGGTATATGTATGTTTAAGTTTTAGGGTGGCAATAGGCTTGGAAAATAGCCTTCTAATTGTCCACACGGGTAGACACACGGGCGTGTGTCTAGGACGTGTGTGGCACACGGCCAGCCCCATGGGTGTGCTGATAGGCCGTGTGTCCCCTGCACCAAATTTGCGAGAATTCGATTCGCCACATGGGCGTGTGCCTAGGCCATGTGCCATTAAGAGTTTGCTGATGTCATAAACAGAATACCCAGGTTTTCACACACGGGTGAGAACACGGGCGTGTCTAGGCCGTGTAAGGGACACGGGCCACAGACACGGACGTGTGTCCGACCGTGTGAAAACCCCTATAGGTTCGAGATGAAAAATAAATTCCACATGGGCTAGGAACATGGGCGTGTGTGACTACACGACCTGCCCACACGGGCGTGTTCCATTCCACACGGGTGTGTGGCCCTGTTTTAGGTAAAAAATTTCTAAGTTCGCAAAAGTTTTCAGTTTAATCCCAAAACCTTCCGAATGTATGTTTAGGGCCTCGTAGGCCCATAATAAAGATGTTATGAATATGAAAGAAAAATTTTAAAGTTGAGACAAAATTTTATAGCCGAGGATATATGTTTAAGCAAGTTAAGTCCGGTAATGCCTCGTACTTTGTCTCGGTGTCGGATACGGGTAAGGGGTATTACATTTAGTGGTATCAGAGCTACGGTTCAGTCGATTCTCGGACTAACGTAGTGGAAGCATGAGTCTAGCTATACATGTCATACATGTGAGTATTTATGTAATGATAGTGTGACGACTCCTGGCGATTTAAATTGTGTTTTCATATAGTAAATGGATCCCGAAAGAGCTGTGTTTGATGATGTAGAAAGTAACGCGTCGGCTCCCGCTGAAGGGACGATGCCGAATGAAAATGAGAATAGACCAACGTTTTTAAGTTAGAGAGGAGGAGAAGAGGCTAGGGAAGCCTTTCTCTACATAATGAATGCATGGTATACGGAGTTCGTTCGTGCGAACCCGAATGCACAACCCCCTCCACCCCCACCTATTCCTCAACCTACCCCAGTAGCTCCCCAAGTGGTACAAGTGGTGAGGAGAGAAAAGCCTCCAGTTACTAGAATCCGAAAACAAGGAGCTGAGGAATTTTGAGCTAGTAAAGATGATGGTCCAGAAAGAGCAAAATTTTGGCTTGAAAATACCATCAGGGTATTTGATGAATTATCTTGCACACCTGAAGAGTGCATGAAATGTGTAGTGTCTCTTCTGAGACATTCTGCTTATCAGTGGTGGAACACCCTTGTGTCGGTTGTACCAAGGGATAGGATCACATGGGAATTTTTCCAAGAGAAATTTCGGAAGAAGTATATTAGCCAACGATTTATTGATCAGAAAAGAAAGGAATTCCTTGAACTAAGACAAGGTAGAATGATAGTAAATGAGTAGGAGCGTGAATTTGTAAGGCTCAAAAAGTATGCTCGAGAGTGTTTGTCCTCCGAAGCCATCATGGGAAAAATGTTCGAGGACGGATTAAATGAAGATATTAGATTATTTGTTGGTGTCCTTGAGTTGAAGGAATTTGTTGTGCTAGTGGATCAGGCTTTTAAAGCCGAGGAATTGGTGAAAGAGAAAAGGAAAGCTGAGATGGAGTCCCGTGACTTTTGGAAGAGACAATTGAATAAGTCATTTCAGTCCTCATCCAAGAAGTTGAGAGATTTCCCTACCCGATCAGCTACTTTAGCCGAGTTTTCAAATAGAAGTAAGAGTAAACAGTACTCGGGAATTAAAGCTCAAACTACCTCAGTTGCTAGTGTTGGGAACACTCAACCTAATAGACTGAAATGCCTATAGTGTGGCAGACGACATCCCGGTGAGTGCCGAGCCCACGAGAGAGCCTGCTTTAAGTGTGGTTCCCAAGACCATTTCATTAGAGAATGCCCTGAGATGGTTGAAAAAGAGAAAATTCAGAGTGCTAGATCAGGAAGCACTACTAGAGGGAGACAACAGAGAAACCCGAGAAGTGGAACGAGTAGTAAGAGTGCACCCAGAGAGCAGGCTGCAAGATCTCGAGGGTAGAGCGCTGCGAGACTTATGCTATTCGCGCTCGCGAAAAGGCGTCATCCCCAGATGTAATTACGGGTACATTTTCTCTCCATGATGCTAATGTTGTTGCTTTAATTGATCCGGGGTCTACCCACTCATATATTTGCATGAAATTAGCATCTAGTATGAGCATGCCTGTAGAGTCTACAGAGTTTGTGATAAAAGTGTCCAATCCTTTAGGCAAAAGTGTATTAAATGATAGGGTATGCAAAGATTTCCCATTGATGATTAGAGGTCATTATTTTAAGGCAAATCTCATGCTATTGCCATTTGATGAATTCGATATAATTCTTGGTATGGACTGGTTAACCGCTCATGATGTGACACTAAATTGTGGAAAGAAATGCATTGAATTGAGATGTGAAAACAGGGACACCCTTCGTGTTGAATCAGATGAACAAGACAGACTGCCTGTAGCGATCTCTCATATGTCTGCCCAAAAATATGTAAGAAAGGGATACGAAGCATATCTTGCTTTTGTGATGAACGCCAAAGAAACTGAGTTAAGAATGGAATCAGTACGATAGTATGTGAGTATCCAGATGTATTCCCAGAAGAGTTACCAGGGTTGCCTCCGGTGAGAGAAATTGAATTTGGGATTGAGTGAGTCCTGGTACTGCACCTATATCGATTGCTCCATACAGAATGGCTCCAACTGAGTTGAAGGAATTGAAGGCACAGTTGCAAGAGTTAACGGACAAAGGCTTTGCAAGACCAAGTTATTCTCCGTGGGGTGCTCCAATGCTATTTGTGAAAAAGAAAGATGGTTCCATGAGATTATGTATAGATTACCGACAGCTTAATAAGGTTACTGTGAAGAATAAGTACCCATTCCCAAGGATCGACGATTTATTTGATCAGTTAAAGGGAGCCACGGTGTTTTCCAAGATAGATTTGAGGTCTGGTTATTACCAATTGAGGGTCAAAGACTCAGATATGCCAAAAATCGCATTTCGAACAAGGTATGGGCACTATGAATTTTTAGTCATGCCTTTCGGTTTAACAAATGCCCCTGCCGTGTTTATGGATTTAATGAACCGCATCTTTCAGCCATATTTGGATAAAATTGTTGTGGTTTTTATTGATGATATACTAATATATTCTCGTGATGAGAATGAACATGCCGAGCACTTGAGGATGGTTTTACAGATTTTACGAGATAATCAATTGTATGCCAAGTTTAGCAAGAGTGAGTTTTGGCTCAAAGAGGTTATATTTTTGGGGCACATTGTCTCGGGAGATGGAATCCAAGTAGACCCAAGTAAGATTTCAGCTATTGTTGATTGGAAGCCGCCAAGAAACCTATCAGAGGTTAGAAGTTTTCTGGGCCTAGCTGGCTACTACCGGCGTTTTGTCAAGGGATTTTCTATGATAGCCACTCCGATGAAAAGGCTATTACAGAAAGATGTAAAGTTCGAATGGATAGAGAAATGCCAACAGAGTTTTGAGAAATTAAAGGCATTAGTGACTGAGGCCCTAGTTCTAGTGTGACCTGAACCGAGAAAAGAATTTGTGATCTACAGTGATGCATCCTTGAATGGATTGGGCTGTGTGCTTATGCAAGAAGGCAAGGTGATAGCATATGCCTCCGCATGAGTTAAGCGACATGAGAAGAATTACCCGACACATGATTTAGAATTGGCTGCCATTGTGTTTGCTTTGAAGATATGGAGACACCATTTGTATGGTGAAAGATGTCGGATATTCACCGATCATAAGTGCCTAAAGTACTTGATGACTCAGAAGGAATTGAATTTAAGGCAGCGAAGATGGTTAGAGCTGATAAAGGACTATGAGCTAGTCATTGACTACCACCCGGGAAAGGCGAGTGTAGTCACCGATGCTTTGAGTAGAAAATCTCTATTCGCATTGAGGGCTATGAATACACGGGTGACTTTGTCAGATGATGGTTCCATTCTAGCCGAGTTGAGGGCAAGACCGATATTCCTTCAAGAGATTTATGAGGCTCAGAAAGATTATAGCGACTTGCAAGCCAAAAGAGTTCAGTGTGAATCGGGAGTTGAGTCTGACTTCCGGATAAACTCTGATGGATGTTTGACGTTCAGAGACAGAGTCTGTGTACCGAGGAATGATGAGCTTATTCGAAAGATTTTACACGAGGCACATAGCGGATGTCTATCTATACATCCGGGCAGTACAAAAATGTATAACGATTTGAAGAAATGGTATTGGTGGCTGAGTATGAAGAAAGATATTTCCGGGTTTGTATCGAGATGCTTAATTTGCCAGCAAGTGAAGGCTGAACACCAAGTACCCTCGGGTCTATTTCAGCCTATTATGGTTCCCAAGTGGAAATGGGACAGTATTATGATGGACTTTGTGACGGGTCTGCTGTTGACACCGAGTAAGAAGGATGCCGTATGGGTTGTGGTAGATAGACTTACGAAGTCGGCCCACTTCATACCTGTACACGTTGACTATTCACTTGATAAGTTGGCAGACTTGTATGTTTCTGAGATTGTAAGGCTTCATGGAGTGCCTTTGTCGATTATATCGGACAGAGATTCGAGATTTACATCCCAATTTTGGAAAAAGTTGTACGAAGCTTTGGGCACGAAGTTGAGTTTTAGTATAGCTTTTCACCCACAAACTGATGGACAGTCGGAGAGATTAATACAGATACTCGAGGAGATGCTCTGGTGTTGTGTTCTTGAGTTTCAGGGCAACTGGGAAAAGTATTTACCGTTGATAGAGTTTGCATACAATAATAGTTATTAGTCGAGTTTGAGAATGCCGCCTTATGAGGCTTTGTATGGGCGTAAATACCGAACGCCTTTGTATTGGACTGAACTCAAGAAAAATCAGATTCACGGAGTCGATTTGGTTAGAGAAACTGAAGCAAAGGTAAAGATAGTCCGTGATTGTTTAAAAGCTGCTTCTGATAGAAAAAAATCCTACTCGGACTTGAAACGGAAAAAGATCGAATTTCAAGTTGGTGATAAGGTATTCTTAAAAGTGTCACCATAGAAGAAAGTTCTCAGATTTGGCCGAAAAGGCAAATTGAGTCCGCATTTTATCGGACCTTATGAGATTACCGAGAGGATAGGGCCAATAGCTTATCGATTGGCTTTGCCATATGAGCTGGAAAAGATACATGATGTGTTTCACGTGTCGATGTTACGTCGTTCTGATCAGATCCTTCGCATGTGATTACACCGACAGAGGTTGAAATTCAACCCGACATGACATATGGTGAAGAACCGGTTAAGATTCTAGCACGAGAAGTTAAACAGCTAAGGAATAAAAGTATAGCTCTCGTGAAAGTATTATGGCAAAGACATGGGGTAGAAGAGGCTACATGGGAGCCCGAGGAGGCTATGAGAAACCAGTACCCAAACCTTTTTATCGGTAAGATTTTCGGGGACGAAAATCCCTAAGGGGGGAGAATTGTAACAGCCCAATTTAGGGCCTAGTTAGAATAGTGGTTGCGAGACCACAAATTCGAGGTAGAAATAAGTGTTTTATGATTTTTATGAGGCTTATCATATGATTTCATGTTTGTGTGAAAATTTTATGAGGAAATTTTATTTATTAATGATCAATTTGTCCATTAGGACTAAATTACCAAGATTAAAAAATATGAGATTCTAGAAGATTTAAGTATGAAATAGAATTATAAAAATTACTAGAGGTCCTTATTTAGAAATTAGACCATTATATGTTTAGATGGACAAAAATGGGCATGGGAAGGAAAAATCTTAAGAAAAGGCATTAAGGGCGATTTGGTCATTTGGTTAATACAAGAATTAAAAGGGAAAATAAAGTCAAAATCTTGTCCATCTTCTTCTCTTTTGGCTGAAACTCCCTAAGGAAGACATAGCTAGGGTTTGTTCATTTCCCAAGCTTGATTGTAAGTACCTCTTAGCCTCGTTTTTAATGTTCTTCGTATTTTTGAGATCCTCGTAGCTCGATTTAGCTATTTCTAGCTATATTTTGAGCTAGGGTTTATGTTCAAAAATTTACCCATGTATGACATGCATGTATTTTGATGATTTATGGAAGAATATGAAAGTTTGATGTATGATAAACATCTTTTCCTAACTGATTTTCATGAGAAATTCATAAAAAGGACTAAATTGTAAAGTTATGAAAATGGTCATACATGAGTGAATTAGTAGAAATTTAGGGCTGTTGTAGTTATGAAAGTGATTCGCCTAGCCTGGAAATGCAAAGAAATTGAATGAAAATCATTTTACGAGCCTAGGGGAAAAAGTGTAATTATGTGAAAGTTTAGGGGCAAAATCGTAATTTTTCCAAAGCGTGATTCATGAGTAAATTTAGTCAATGTGAGTATTAAACAAGTGAAATTATTATTATAGATCAAGAAACATGAAGCCCGGACCGAAACTGAGGCAAGAACAAGGTTGTGGACTAAATCGAACACCTACACATATTTTGAGTACCGAGGTAAGTTTGTGTGAAATTATAGCTACATAATGTTTTTATGTTTTAATTTGCTTGATATTATGTGAAATGAATATTATTTCTATGAAATTAACTAATGATATCTCGATGAGAATATGATGAAAATATGTTAAGATGAGGTCTCGGTTGAAGATTCGGAATAACGAGGATACCTATGTCATGACATGAGACAAGGAAGGTCCTGTGTAAGACCATGTCTGGGGCATGGCCTCGGAACCAAAGGGAGATCTCGTGTAAGACCATGTCTGGGACATGGCATCGACATCGAGCTAAGAGATCCCGTGTAAGACCATATCCGGGATATGGCATCGGTATCAATAGGTGATCCCATGTAAGCCCATATCTGGGATATGGCATTGGCATTGTAACATCCCCAAACCCGGCCCATTCGCTACGACCGAATCTGGTTATGTCACTGGGAAAAGACGGTTGAAAATCTTAAAATAAAACATCGTAGTTTGCTGAATTTTGGAAAACATATCTTTGGAATAAAACTTTGCTATAAAACTCATTCATTTTTAAAACTTTAGTTTATAATATCCAATTTGAATAAATAGGTTGCAAACCATAAATCATTTTCACGTAGCAATTTAATTTAAATAAACCATAGTTAAAGTAATACCAAAAACATAAAATGGCCTTTATTACAACCCAACAATTCAAATAAAGTACTTATATCAAAATTTAGCATGGAATAATTGAACATCATCCTCGGCATGGGCCACCTTGTCCTCTCCGATCCCGGTCCAGCTTTATGCACTACCTGAAATGGTTAATGAAAAGAGTGAGTCCACTGACTCAGTGCATAACCACAACACATATTTCCATCCGTATGGGCTTGGCCCATACCCACACAGCCATCGAAACAAATCATGCAAGAATGCATCTCAGCCCAACCTACTATCCAACCGTGACACCAACCTTAGCAGACTCCCTGCCTAAGGCCCATTGGGCTCAATTCTCCTAGGCCCAATTCCTTTTTACCCTAAAAATCTAAATTTTCCAAAGCCTTCCCTTCTCATCCCAACATTCTTAGAGCCTCTAAAACTCAACCAAGCACTCCCAAAACCTACTAACACTTGATTTATACCCCATATGCACAAACCTAAACCAGGTGTTACAATTCTACCCTCCTTAAAATAATTTTGTCCTCGAAATTACTTGTCTAAACTAACAGTCCAATTCTCTCCACTACGCTTATCGCTGCGCACTCTGATCTCCAAGAGCTAACATACTTTCACGAGCAACAAAACAAACGATCACCAAAACCGCCTCTACCACGTCCACGAGAAGTACGACCACGCCCCTAGAACTCATATCTAGCGTCGCGATTTAATCGATTAAAAGTTTTATGCATTAGAAATTTTGTTCCACTGCTTTAATCCACGAGCAAATTTTATGAAAGTAAGTTTCGGAAGTCGTTCTTTCGAGCAATCAAAGTTTCATTCTAAAGTAATCCACTATTGCAATCATCCGATCACATCAATAACTCACAAGCAATAGTAAGGGTACTTACCACAGTGGACTTCGGTCGGAGGTACAGTGCCATGCCACCTAACACGAAAACCTTTCATAAAAACCCATTTTGAAACGTTTTTGGGCCCAAAACCCTCAAAGCCGAGTTTTGAACCGGGCTCGATACCAAATCGTAACATCCCCAAACCCGGCCCATTCGCTACTGACCAAGAATCGGTTATGTCACCGGAAAAGACGGTTGAAAATCTTAAAATAAAACATCGTAGTTTGCTGAATTTTGGAAAACATATCTTTGGAATAAAACTTTGCTATAAAACTCATTCATTTTTAAAACTTTAGTTTATAATATCCAATTTGAATAAATAGGTTGCAAACCATAAATCATTTTCACGTAGCAATTTAATTTAAATAAACCATAGTTAAAGTAATACCAAAAACATAAAATGGCCTTTATTACAACCCAACAATTCAAATAAAGTACTTATATCAAAATTTAGCATGGAATAATTGAACATCATCCTCGGCATGGGCCACCTTGTCCTCTCCGATCCCGGTCCAGCTTTATGCACTACCTGAAATGGTTAATGAAAAGAGTGAGTCCACTGACTCAGTGCATAACCACAACACATATTTCCATCCGTATGGGCTTGGCCCATACCCACACAGCCATCGAAACAAATCATGCAAGAATGCATCTCAGCCCAACCTACTATCCAACCGTGACACCAACCTTAGCAGACTCCCTGCCTAAGGCCCATTGGGCTCAATTCTCCTAGGCCCAATTCCTTTTTACCCTAAAAATCTAAATTTTCCAAAGCCTTCCCTTCTCATCCCAACATTCTTAGAGCCTCTAAAACTCAACCAAGCACTCCCAAAAACCTACTAACACTTGATTTATACCCCATATGCACAGCCCCTAAACCAGGGTGTTACAGGCATCGTGATACATGTACGATGAGATTGAGTATCCTCCGATATTTTGAGTAATTCAACGGGCAAAAGAGTTAAGCATGCAGAGATGATAAGAGTTAAATTATACAAAGGTGACAAAGAGTTACATTTAAGTTAAAGATGATTATGATTTATGTTTATGTTCATGATAACATAAGTGCTAAATTATGTGATGAAATGATACAGGTACTATGAGTAAAATACGAGTTATGCAACCCTAATGTGATATGTGATGGGTAAGCGTAAGTATGAGTAAGTATGTCAAAGTACTTGAGAATTTGTGTTGTTATTGTTCTATGAGATGAATGGATTTTACCATGAGTACTTATGTTGCTATTTCAATTCATGCAAACTTACTAAGCTATGTACTTACCCCTCTCTTTTCCCTTTTCCTTGTAGTTTCACCAAGCTAGCTCGGGAATCGTAGGACATCGGAGCTCGAATCACACTATCAACTATTCTTTTGGTATAGTAAAGTTGATTCATTTTGAGTATGGCATGTATAGGAACTTGGTCATTTTGTGTTATGTCATATTTTAAAGCCAAAGTGTTGGCTATTAATATTATACACTCATTTTTTAAATAGCCATTAGGAATTGGCCAATATTTGTCAAGATTTATATCTTAATGATGATGAGTTTTATGTAGTGCAAGAATGATGATTTGTGAGTCTTCATAGTGTATCATTGCCATGTTATGTGTTGCTTGTGTTGGTATATGTGTGTTTAAGTTTCAGGGTGGAAATAGGCTTGCAAAATAGCCTTCTAATTGTCCATACGGGTAGACACACGGGCGTGTGACACACGGCCAGCCCCATGGGTGTGCTGATAGGCCGTGTGTCCCCTGCACCAAATTTGCGAGATTTCGGTTCGCCACACGGGCCAGCACATGGGCGGGTGCCTAGGCTGTGTGCCATTAAGAGTTTGCTGACGCCATAAACAGAATACCCAGGTTTTCACACACGAGTGAGAACACGGGCGTGTCTAGGCCGTGTGAGGGACACGGGCCACAGACACGGGTGTGTGTCCGGCCATGTGAAAACCCCTGTAGGTTCGAAATGAAAAATAAATTCCACACGGGCTAGGAACATGGGCATGTGTGACAACACGGTCTGCCCACACGGGCGTGTTCCATTCCACACGGGCGTGTGGCCCTGTTTTAGGTAAAAAATTTCTAAGTGCGCAAAAGTTTCCGGTTTATTCCCGAAACCTTCCGAATGTATGTTTAGGGCCTCGTAGGCCCATAATAAGGATGTTATGTATATGAAAGAAAAAGTTTAAAGTTGAGACAAAATTTTATAGCTGAGGATATATGTTTAAGCAAGTTAAGTCCGGTAATGCCTCGTACTTTGTCCCGGTGTCAGATACGGGTAAGGGGTGTTACACATGGTCACACGAGCGTGTCCAAAATCCACACGGGCGTGTAACCCCTATAACATTAAAAATTTTCTAAGTTTTGTAAAATTTTCTAAAGTTATCTGTTTAGTCTCGAACCACTTCCGATGCATGTTTTGGGTCTCGTAGGCTCGTATTAGGAACTTTATGATTAATTGCTAATGGTTTTAATTTGGACGTAAAAATTATGACCTGGAATCGTACGAATGCTTGTGTTATAAGTCCGGTAATGCCTCGAGCCCTGTTTCGGTGTTGAATACGGGTAAGGGGTGTTACACTACCCATCAAGGAAGACTCAGCTCGAGCTTTCTCTCGACACCCACTGCGTCCACGGACACCACGTCCACGCCCACCACGTGAACTTATGCTATCACTATATCTATAATGTCAAAAGTGCTCAAATCAGTTCAGAGTCTTTATCAGATTGCTTATAACATAGTTCATTAAATAATACTAAACTTAGCAACAGAATCAAACATCATATCATGTTCAACTAAACGGTATAACTAAGCAGGAATTCTTACAGGTTCGGCGTTGGAACTTGGTCTTTTAAAAAATCAGTTATTAGAGTTTTCGAATCAGGATTTCATTTTAAACACATTTTTATCAAATAAAAAGCCCAGAAAACATAGCTCGAGTGTTGTAAACCTGGCTTTAATACCACTAAATGTAACACCCACCTTTAAGAATTTTGAATTAAGTCGAACTGAAACCATTTAAATAGTCAACCCAGCATGGAAGTCCAAGCCTACAAATCGTATTCCGAGATAAAACATACGATAGTTCAAATTGAAATAAACAGTAAAATATCAAGAAAAGATAAATAATTGGGCTCCTGACACGTCCAACCTCCTAAGTCTACAAGTTACCTGTAATTCAGTTAACAACTATAATGAGTTTATAACTCAATATGTGTAACAGATAATAAAGCAAGACAGCAATATACATATAATAGTAATTTCCAAACTCAGATACAGAATCAGAAACAAATGATGCTCAATATTATCATAATAGTTCAGACAAGGTGCAGAACAAATCAAAATCAGATGTAGTTTCCTACCCCCATCTGCTACACACCATCTCCGACCATCCCAACACACCATATAGGATACCAAGTACCCATCCAGCCCTACACACAAATTAGTGTTGGTATGACACATTTTAGAGTGATTACAAATTAGTTGTCAGATCAATATTCGATAAATCACCAGAATCAGACACAGATTTATGGTTTAGCTACCCAATTCGGTAGATCATTAAACTGTCAGCACTTCTTTCTTTATACCAACCCCACCTAATGCAAATGCCAATTACATATATCAGATATCAAAGATGTATATACAATTAACCAGATACAATTTATGATTAGGTAATACAGATCATTATCATTAACAATTATCGCATCAATTATATATACAGAATATCAATTATTTAACCTCAGAGCATTGGATATCAAGTTATACAGTCTAACACAAATCATATGGACCCTACGGAAGGCCTACGTTCTATTTGAATGACTCTTACGACCCTAGGGAAAATTTCAGCATTTTGGCCCACACGTTCGTGTGGATTCACTCGGCCTAGGTGGCTAGCACATGTGGTTCACACGACCTAGCACACGCCCTTGTGGCTCTCCTAATGTCATACACGGCCTATCACATGACCTAGCACACAACCATGTGAGTTCAATTAGTGAGATACACGGTCCATCACATGGCCTAATGCACGCCCATGAGACTCAAATCTCCAAATATCATTCACACGGCCCGGACACATGCCCGTATCTTTGGCCCATGTGACTCTAATGCACAAACAGTGAGTTACACGGTTTGGACACACGCCCGTGTCCCTAGCCCGTGTGATCCTAATTAACAAACAGTGAGTTCCACGACCTAGCACACAACTGTGTCACCCACTCGGCCTACCACACGGCCTGGCACACGACCGTGTTGCATCGACATCTATAACAGCCCAATTTTGGGTCTAGTCGGAACAATGGTTTCGAGACCCCAAATCCGACACAGAGAAATTTATTTTTATTATATTTTTATGGTCTACAGCTTTATGGAACGGTTTGTGAAAATTTTGTTTGAAAATTTTGACGTTTGGGCACTCAATTTAGTTAAAAGGACTAAATTGCAAAAAGTGTGAAACTTGAATTCTATATGTTAAAGGTGTCCAATTGTTATGAGATTTTAAATTGGATGTCCTTAAATGGTAATTAGACCATTGGTTAAGTTGGTGGACAAAAATGGACATGGTTTGGTATGTTTCTAAAGTTTTTCATTAAGGGAATTTTGGTAATTTGGTAATTAAATGAATTAAAAAGCCAAATTAAAAGCCAATTTTTGTCCATCTTCCTCCCATGGCCCAATGTACCAAGAAGAAACAATGGATAGGGTTTTTAAAGCTTCCAAGCTCGATTGTAAGTCCGTTCTAGCCCTATTTTTAATGATTTTTATATTTTTGAAGCCGTTGTAACTCGATCTATCTATTTCTACCACTAATTTGAAGATATGGAAAAGTCTAAAAATTTACCCATGATGAACATGTATGTATTTTGATTTTTGACGGTAGAAAATCATGTTTGTTGATTGTTAAACGACTTTTGCTAGGTGATTTTAGGTAAAAATGCCTAAGAGGACTTGTTTGTAAAAGTTGTAAAATGAGTAGTAAAAGTGTGAATAAATGAAAATTTTGGGATGTTATGAGTATGAAAGTGGTTTGGCTAGGCTTGGGTTTTAAATAAATTGAATGAAAATCATTTTACGAGCCTAGGGACTAAAATGTAAAATTATCAAACTTTAGTGGCAAAAATGTAATTTTTGCCATAATGTGATTTTAGGCTGATTTGAATACTATAATGATTAAATAAGTTAAATGTGATGTTATAGATCAAGAAAAAAAAGATTTGGGATTAGAACGGGGGAAAAATAAGTATTTGACGATTTAGTCCTTTTTACCATTTCTATGTCGAGGTAAGTTCGTATGTTTAATAAGCATTAAATTATATGTGTATAAATGCTTGATTGATATAATTGTGGATTAATAAATGTTGTGAGTATGATAGATATGGATAATGTGTTGGTTATAATTGTGGTAAATGCTACATTATTAAAATGAAATGTGGATGCTATTGAGTACGATATTACGGAAATTACCGATAGAGATTCGATACAGCGAAAGTCCTGGTTGAACATTAGGAATAGATAGGATACAAATGTCATGACATTAGGGTTACTGAGATTATGTGTAAGACCATATCTGGGATATGGCATCGATATGAGACTTCGTGTAAGACCATACCTGGGATATGGCATCGATATGAGACTTCGTGTAAGACCATAGCTGGGCTATTGGGATCGATACGAGATTACATGTAAAACCATATATGAGATATGGCATTGGTTCGGTACTGTGTGTACGAGATTCCCGAGTATCCTTTAGTATTCCAAATGGTTCAACGAGAAATTCAACGAGTATGTCAAAGAAGAGAAAGAGTATGTAAGTAATTATGAATCAGTACAGGTATGTACGTAAAGTTTATAAGCTTGGACTTCATGAAATTGTGAGTTCATGATTTCCACGAGAATGATTTTCTGAAAACCATGTGGTCATTAGTCTATACTGGTGATGTATGAAATTCATGATAAATTTGGTTAACGATTATGTGATTGGCTTTCGGGTCAAATTGAGTTATAATATAGCATGTTTTATTCACACAAATTGTGATTTATCAGATATTAGAAAAAGGAAATATTGGCATATTTTCCTATTAAAATGGTTATGAAAGTAAGGGAAGATAAGAGTTTAGGCAATTGAAAGATACTAAGACATATGCTCGGAAACAATGAGAGTACATAATAATGTGCATGGTTATTATGAAGTTTGAAATGATTTATATTTACTATAATCTGTTACAAATGAGACATTAGGGTTGTTAGGCTGATGCCAAGATAAGTTAAATTATGCTTATAAGTTGATAGAGTAAACCTTATGACTGAATGAAAATTATAAATGTGAGCTTTATAGCAATTTGTATTATCTTGTGTTTAAATTGTTGAACTTGTTAAAAGATTTGTAAGAGTTGCTTATTATTTTCGTACGGACTTACTAAGCTATATATATAGCTTACCCCTTTATTTTCCCTTATCTTATAGGGTTATTAAGCTAGCTCGGGTTGGAGTTCACCAGAGATCCTATCACACTATCAAGCTATCATTTTGGGTATAAATGAATTCAAGCATTTTAAGTCTATTGCATGTATAGAGACTAGGCCAATTTTTTTATATTTGTCATTATTAATTTGGCCATATGTGTTAGTTTGTAATTGTTAATGTTTCATCTTATATATATCCATGAATGATGGCTTATGTTGATCATAAGTTTGTTCATATGTTAATGCCCTCTTGTGAATGTGAAATTAGTATGTTTTAACGGGCTAAGTATGATGTTTTAAGCATGATAAATGATGGTATAAGAATGACATGTTAGTGTCTTGTTTGTGGTTATTAGGTTGCATTTATATGCTTGAATTTGTGTCATGTGATGTTGTGTAGATGTGTGCAAGTGAGGGTGGCAAAATGGCTTGGTAAATAGCCTTGTTTTTTTCCACAAAGGTAGACACACGGGCGTGTGTCTAGGCCGTGTGTGACACATGGTCTGCCCCACGGGCATGTGATCTGGCCGTGTGTCCCCTGCACCTTAATTTTGGAAAAACAAAATGTCCAAAATTGAGCACACGGGCGTGTGTCTCAGCCATGTGTGCTACACGGCCTAGCACACGGGCGTGTGGCACGGCTATGTGGCACAAGTCAGATAGAACCCCTAAATCGAACACGGTCTGAAGCACGGGCGTGTCCCAGGGTCACACGGGCATGTCCTGTGGACCACACAGGTGATCGCTGTGATTTCAGAGTTTTAAATTTATAAAGAGAATGATCGAACCTGGAAACTAACTCTGACAACGATTTAAGGCAAGTGCACCTATTGAACAGTAGTATAGCTTAGGCAAGACCAGATTGTAGAACCCAAAGGAACTAAAAGTACTAATACTAACTTTCTTTCTATTATTTAGCCTAAAATAAGTGAAGTTGTTGTTTAATCTAAATTTAACTAACTACTAAGCTAAAGACGCAAAGAAAAAAAAAATGAATTGGGGAAATCTCGTTGGGAAAAACTCGGTTGATTAAGACGATACCCTTAGGAAGAATCCACCTAGACTTCACTTGTTATCTAACACTGAACCAGACGATTTATTCACTTGACTTGATCCGTAGGATTCCCTAATTTATATTAAACCATCTCTCGAGGCGAATAACGTCTAAACCTAGGTTGATTAATTGAAATCTCTTTCTAGTTAAAACCCCTAGAATTGCATTAACTCGATCTATGGACTCCCATATTAGGTTTCACCCTAATCCGCAAAATCTCGTCACCCTATCTCTCTAGGCGCGATCAACTCCGCTTAATTATGCTAGATCTACTCTTAAGCGGGGACTTTTGCTCCTCCACCTAAGCACATCAAACTTGAATCAATATCCTGAAATATTAAAACAAGAATTAAGAACACATAATTAAGAACAAGTCAAATATTTATCATATAGTTCAAATAAACGATAACAAGATTCATCTAAGTTTCATCCCTTCCAGTGTATCTCGAGAGTTTAGTTCATAACAATAAAAGAAAACATCTCAGAAGAAAAGATAAAACAAAACATAAGAAATCCCTAAAACCCCCTAAAGGAATTGAAAGAGATCCGCTGTCTTGAGTAGAATTTCGGCTTCTTGAGATGGATCAACTGCTATCTTCGAGTGTTTCCCACAAATCGACCTTTTCACTTTCTGGCTCCTTGGCCTAGCTCACCGCCCCATCAAAGGTATTGGGCTCCGGCTTCTACCGTACTCCCCCCTTAAGTTGCCCCCTAGGATGTTTATATAGGCTTAGAGATGCCTTACTTGGCTTCCAAGTATCCAAATCTGAGTGAAGTTCCTATTTGGGTGTTTAATTAGACTTTGGAATGTGTTTCTTTGCCTCCAAGTATCCAAATCCGAGTAAAACTCCTCTTGGCCGCGGCAGGGGCACAGTAATGGTACACGCCTGTGTGAATCGTGGCTAGGCCGTGTTGGGTCGACTAATGAGGCACGACCATGTGGTCTTGGGTCCAGGCTGTGTCGATTTCGTGATGTGGCCCATTTGGCCCGTTTTAAGCCCGTTTCTTGTTCTTTTCATCCTCCGGTGCTTTCCTGACTATAAAACATGAAAATAAAGGATTAAGAGCACCAAATTACATAAAATAAGGGATAATTCATCCAAAAGCATGCTAAATGTGGGATTAAAATATGTTACTTTTACGGTTTATCAAATACCCCCACACTTAAGCTTTTGCTTGTCCTCAAGCAAAATTCTCAACTCATAATTAAAACAAACTTCCCTGAATTCATAATAGTCGTTGATATTGTTTCATCATAATTCAAGGATAATTTATACATGGATAATTCAACTCAAAGGGTCCTAAAGATTCAAAAAATCTAAGTCATACATTTGTAGCATAAAACATAGGTGTTTCCCCTCATCTAAATAATTACCTCTGATTCAAAATCGATAAGAATTGACATCCTCACTAAAGATTCACTCAAATCACTCGAAGTGTTTAAGGTTCAGAATTAAGCACTCAAAAGTCAAACCTGAAAAATTAATCCCATAGGTTTGCATGAAAATCAAATCTCCACCACTGTAATATGAAATGATGCACAAATCAAAAGGTCTTTATCAGGGTTGTAACTGGGCTTGGGTTAAGGTGTGGATAAAGGCTGAATTAGAGGGTTAGAATCGAGATCGACCTGAAAAATTACCTAACTAGGAACAATGAACTGAAAAATAAATAATTACATGAATTGAAACTTTGAAACTAATAATACGAGCTTCTTCTTCAATAAATAGACTTTAACTGTATAAGCTCGCTTTTCATCATACTAATACTGAATATACTTCAATTTTTTTTAAGAACACATAATTAATAATAAAGAACTTTAACAACTGAAATAAAGAACATAGTTAGGCAACTGGTAAAAATCAAATCTCGACAAAAAAGGGTAGTCAAGAAGAATGGTGATAACAAATACAAAGGGTTTTGGGTTAATATTAGTGGGTGAGTCAATAAAAAGGGTTGTTAGGATCAAAAGGGGTTCACTAGGGGTTAATTATGAAGGTAGGCTTTTTATGGAGTAAGTGGGTTAAATCCTAGGTGCCTTTATCATTTTTGTATATCAAATAAAAGATGTGGCCTCAACATGTATAATCGATGCAATTTCTAGAATAACAAATCAATGTTGACACACTCATAATAAAAAAGTGAGCAAGAAAAAGGATATATGCTCTTATAAGGCTCAAAATCTCACAAAAATTATGGGTATTTTTTATGTCATCCTCGTAAATTTCAAACTTCAAAGTAATATTTAAATTCAGGTAGACAACCTAGAAAATTTTTAATTCTGAAAAATAGACTTATCATGCTTGATTCTCTAATATTCTTAGAATTTAATCATCAATACACAATTATCAATGACTTAATCTAAAACATATCGATAAAAATCATAAATCAAAGGAATTTCATTCTAATTATAATATGAGAAACTTACTTTAAGACAAGGCATAATTCACTATTTGAGAATAATGCAAAAAGTTTGGCACCTAATTTCAGAAATTTGAGAATAATGAAAAAAGTTAGGCACCTTTTTAGGTTGTTCACCCCCCCACACTTAAGATGTACATTGCCCTCAATGTACAAAGATATATATATAGACAATTAAGTATAAATTCAAAAGATATGGAGAGAGGTGAAACTCCCTGAATTATGGATGAAATCCTTGCGTTGGAGGTGAAAGATAAGTTGGAGGAGGCATTCTTTATGACGATCCTGCGCTAGATGAAGAAATTGGGTAGTTCATGGAGGATTAGCCAGGATATAATAATAATTAAAACTATACTAATTAAATAATCAAAGAAAAGCAAGCTAAAGTGAAGAAAAATAAAAAGTGAACTAAAATTAAAAGAAAAGATAAATGGACCGTAGAGTCCTTATTGTTGGGTATGATTTCTAAGGCTGTGGATATGGTGGTGGTCGTGGTGTGATTCCCAAGCAGCCTGAAGAACCTAAAACCAAGAAACTAAAATAAAATGAGTTAAATTAAGCAGAAGAGAAGTAAAGATAAGGAAATTGAAGCAAAAGAGAAAAACGAAATAAGAACTAAATGGCCTCAAATATCCTTGGCTCGTCGAATGATTGAAGCGGCCAGCATGAACTTATATAGATCGGTCTCCCTGAAGAGACTGTGCTTGATTCCTTCCGCTTCTTCGGCATTTGGTGTAGCTCAAAGGTTTTGGGAATGTATTGGAGAAGAAAAGTAGGGAGAGGGTTGAGAAAGAAAAGAAAAACTAAATGGGCTGAATGGGTGAGAAGAGGGAGGGGTGGGTGGTTTAAATAGAATTCTCAAGTCGCGTACATTCCCATGCCCTTTGTACCATGGGCATGTTAATTCACACGGCCGCCTCGCACGGCCATGTTATGCATCGTATCGTTTCTCCCACACCCATGTTCTGGTTGCCACGCCCGTGTGTAGACTACCAGTGTCGACCACGGCCGCATCGCACGGCCGTGTTGAGCATCGTTCATGTCTCCCACACCCATTTTACAGATTGCCACGCCCGTTGGTGATAAGTCAGTGTCGTCCATGGCCGTGTCGCACGGCCATGGCGTTTTGTCGGTGCTCGTGGGGTGGTGGTTGGAGTCCGTGACTCTGAAGATTTGATTCTTTCTGACTTGTACCTCTTCTGCCACTGTCAGTACAGAGATTCTATACCTCCACACGGCCACGGCCACGTCCGTGTGCAAGGCTGTGTGGTCTGGAAATCTGCACTTTTGGTTAGTTTAAAACTAGGTGTTTAAGACTAAGATAAGAGAAGAAAATAAAATGAAAACAAATACGAAAGTAATTAGGGTTAGTGCTCGGGTTGCCTCCCGAGAAGCGCTTGTTTAAAGTCTTAAGCTAGACTTTTCTCGTATTCGCAATAAATCAGGGTGGTTTAAAAATTTGAATATATTCCCTCATGCTATCAGTTCTATTTCCTTGATAAAGTTTAAGTCGAGAAGCGTTTATATTGAAAGTACCAAAAATAGGATTACTTACCTCGACTGTTCCGTATGGGAAAACACTGATTACCCTAAACGGTATTTCTTTGTTTGTGTTAGGGTCAGGAGGAGATGTTCGAGGGTCTATTTTTTCTATCAATACCTGATCTCCGATTTTGAACTTGTTTGCTTCGTGGAGTGGCTCTGGTTCTGCTTCGTGTATTCCTAATTTTTCCTTGAAATGCGTCTTCCACTCATCTAGATCGTCGATCTGAGTCCTTCGTTCCTTACGAGTAATTTCTTTGTAAACACTACGTCGAGGATTAGGTTCAGTTGTATTCTTTTGTGGTGCTTCCTGAAAAGAAGGTTTAACCGAATGGTTATCAATAGAATTTGTTTTCTCACCTTGGTTACTCGATGTTCTAGCCGAATCGAGAGCTTGGAGAGTGACTGTCTCATTACCTACACGAAGTATTAGTTCTCCTGCATCAATGTCAATTTTAGTCCTGGCAGTTGCTAAAAAGGGTCTTCCTAAAATTAAGGGAATCGAATTATCCTCATCCATTTCTAATACAACAAAATCTACTGGGAAAATGAATTTACCAATTTTTACAAGAACATCTTCGATAATACCCCTAGGAATTCTAACAGTTTTATCAGCTAGTTGAATGCTCATCCTAGTTTGTTTGGGTTTCCCTAGACCTAGTTGTTTAAACAATTTATAAGGCATGACATTTATGCTTGCCCCTAAATCAACTAACGCATTATCAATATGTAAACTACCAATTAAACATGGAATCGTAAAACTCCCTAGATCTTTTAATTTCTGTGGTAGTTTATTTTGCAAGATTGCCGAGCACATTGCGTTTAGTTCCACGTGTGATGCCTCGTCTATCCTTCGCTTGTTCGTCAAAAGCTCTTTTAAAAATTTTCTAGAATCTAGCATCTTTGAAAGAGCTTCAAGTAACGGTAAGTTTATATGTAATTTCTTTAAAAGTTTAAGATACTTACCGAACTGTTCCTCTGTATCGTCTCTCTTTATTGCTTCGGGATAAAGAATGCGAGGTTGGTACTTTTTGATTATCGGTTTTGGCTTTTCTTGTGTTACCTCAACTTTACCTTCTTTGACAACATTCTCTTGCCTTGAATTGGGCTCTTCCAACCCTTCACTTTCTTGAGCTGTTATGGCTTGGATTTGCTCCTTTGGGTTAATCTCAGTGTTACTTGGTAGACACCCTTGCGGTCGTTCGGAAATTAACTTTGCAAGTTGTCCAACTGTCTTAGTAAGTTCCTCGACTTGATTCTCGATCCCTTTGATCGATGCTTGTTGATTCTTAAGGGTGGTTTCAGTGTCTTGGAGATGGTTATCTGTGGCTGCCATGGATTTTGTCAGCATCTCTTCAAGGTTCGGCCTCTTTTCCTGTGGATAGGGCTGATTTTAGAAAATTTGAGGAGGTTGTTGTCTTTGAATTCCTTGATTTCCTTGACCTCCCCATGAAAAATTTGGCTGGTTCCTCCAACCTGGATTATAAGTATTACTATAAGTGTTATTATTAGATCTGAAATTATTACCTATATAGTTCATCTGTTCGCTTTACGTGTCTTGGTTGGTAGGGTGGGTACTCGGGATTCACCACAGTTCCACTTGCGTCGCACCGCATTCATCGGGATGTACCTGCGAAGAACACAAACTATCAAGCTTTTTATTCATCATCTCTACCTTTGTTGATAGCATGGTTACTGCGTCGAGGTTAAAAACTCCGGCTGATTTTGTTGGTTTTGTCCTTGTAACCTGCCACTGATAGTTATTCAGTGGCATCTCTTCAATAAACTCGTAGGTCGCTTCGTGAGTTACATTGTTCGGGGTTCCACCCACGGCTGAATCAATTAGTTTCCTCGTTGAGGGGTTTACACCGTTATAGAAAGTTTGGACTTGGAGCCACAGGGGTAAACCATGGTGCAGACACCTTCTCAAGAGATCCTTGTATCTCTCCCATGCGTCGTATAATGTCTCTAAATTCATCTGCACAAAAGAAGATATATCATTCCGTAATTTGGCCGTTTTGGCCGGTGGGAAATATTTTAATAAAAATTTTTCGGTCATTTGATCCCATGTAGTGATTGACCCTCGTGGTAACGAGTTTAACCACTGTTTGGCTTTATTCCTTAATGAAAAGGGAAATAACTGAAGACGGATGGCATCATCAGAAACGCCATTTATTTTGAAGGTATCACAGAACTCTAAAAAATTAGCTATATGAGTATTTGGGTCTTCATCCTGTAAACCATCAAATTGAACAAATTGTTGAATCATTTGTATAGTGTTAGGTTTTAATTCAAAATTATTAGCAGCTATAGCAGGCCTAACAATACTTGATTCTGCTCCTGTTAAATGAGGTTTAGCATAATCATACATAGTACGCGGAGCATTATTTTCTGCCACATCTTGTGGTGGTGGATTACTCTCGTCCATCCCTTCAGTAGGATTGGATCTGCCTTCTCGCTCTTTTTCTGTGTGATTTAGGGCTCGCTTAATTTCTCTGCGATTCCTGCGAGCGGTAGCTTCAATATCACTGTTGTATACTAGTGGACCTCTCGGGTTCCTTCTAGTCATAAACTAGAGGTACCTGCTAGGAAAAGAAAGAAAGAAAAATTTAGCAAAGTTAAAAACAAAATAAAAATAAAAAATAAAAATAAAATTGCGGAAAATAATGGCTAAAGTAATAAAAATAGAGCTTTCTTAATATTTTGGTTCCCCGACAACGACGCCAAAAACTTGATCGCTATGATTTCAGAGTTTTAAATTTATAAATAGAATGATCAAACCTGGAAACTAACTCTGACAACGATTTAAGGCAAGTGCACCTATCGAACAGTAGTATAGCTTGGGCAAGACCGGATTGTCGAACCCAAAGGAACTAAAAGTACTAATACTAACTTTCTTTCTATTATTTAGCCTAAAATAAGTGAAGTTGTTGTTTAATCTAAATTTAACTAACTACTAAGCTAAAGACGCAAAGACAAAAAGAATGAATTGGGGAAATACTGTTGGGAAAACTCAGTTGATTAAGACGATACCCTTAGGAAGAATCCACCTAGACTTCACTTGTTATCTAACACTGAACCAGACGATTTATTCACTTGACTTGATCCGTAGGATTCCCTAATTTATATTAAACCCTCTCTCGAGGCGAATAACGTCTAAACCTAGGTTGATTAATTGAAATCTCTTTCTAATTAAAACACCTAGAGTTGCATTAACTCGATCAATGGACTCCCATATTAGGTTTCACCCTAATCCGGCAAAATCTCGTCACCCTATCTCTAGGTGCGTGATCAACTCCAATTAATTATGCTAGATCTACTATTAAGCAGGGACTTTTGCTCCTCCACCTAAGCACATCAAACATGAATCAATATCCCGAAAATATTAACACAAGAATTAAGAACACATAATTAAGAACAAGTCAAATATTTATCATATAGTTCAGCAAACGATAACAAGATTCATCTAAGTTTCATCCCCTTCAGGTATCTGAAGGGTTTAGTTCATAACAATAAAAGAAAACATCTCAGAAGAAAAGATAAAACAAAACATAAGAAATCCCTAAAACCCCCTAAAGGAATTGAAAGAGAGATCCGCCGTCTTGAGTAGAATTTCGGCTTCTTGAGATGGATCAACTGGCTATCTTCGAGTGTTTCCCACAAATCTGACCTTTTCGGCTCGGCTCCTTGGCCTAGCTCACCACCTCCTGTCAAAGGTACTGGGCTCCGACTTCTGCTGAACTCCCCCCTTAAGTTGCCCCCTAGGATGTTTATATAGGCTTGGAGATGCCTTACTTAGCTTCCAAGTATCCAAATATGAGTGAAGTTCCTATTTGGGTGTTTAATCAGACTTTGGATTGTGTTTCTTTGCCTCCAAGTATCCAAATTCGAGTAAAACTCCTCTTGGCCGCGGCAGGGGCACGGCCATGGCACACGCCTGTGTGAATCGTGGCTAGGCCGTGTTGGGTCGACTAATGAGGCACGGTCGTGTGGTCTTGGGTCCAGGCCGTGTCGATTTCGTGATGTGGCCCATTTGGCCCATTTTAAGCCCGTTTCTTATTCTTTTCATCCTCCGGTGCTTTCCTGAGTATAAAACATGAAAATAAAGGATTAAGAGCACCAAATTACATAAAATAAGGGATAATTCATCCAAAAGCTTGCTAAATGTGGGATTAAAATATGTTACTTTTACGGTTTATCAACGGGCGTGTGAGCCCTGTAACATGAAAATTTTTCTAAGTTTTGTAAAAGTTTCCTGAGTTCTCGGTTTAGTCCCGAACCACTCCTAAAGCATGTTTTGGGCCTCGTAGGCTCGTAATAGGGACTTCATGATCGAATATTAATGGTTTTAATTTGGACGCAAATTTATGGCTCAGAAATGTATGTTTGCATGTGTTATAAGTCCGGTAATGCCTCGAGCCCTGTTCTGGCGTTGAATAAGAGTAAGGGGTGTTACAACATCCATGTTTTACGGCGTTCAAAAATTTTAGAAAAATGGGTTTTCGTTACACACCTGATACGGATTTGTCGTAAGAACAACCGGAGTAATTCCAAAACCTAGAAACAATAATTCAGTGACTGGTTACACACTTATTCTCAACGATTACTCAAAATTAAGGTACAAACTCAAAATTATGTCGAAAGTTTGGACACAACCCCAGCTCAAAAATTCACCAGTCACCTTGGACAAAAGAACAAGACACGAGCCTAATACGTTTGAGCAACGTCTCTCGTAGAATCCTTGCCTAGACAGGAAACCATTCAAATGCTTAACAAGAGAATTTGAACAAACATATGCAAAAAATCCATTTCGGCAAAACGAAAGATAACAAACTAAAACTCGCTAAAACAAAAGAGAATCACAACGGAACTTACACAATAACCTTCCAATCGACACAAAGAGTAACATAGAACTCCCAATTCAACCCAGTAACAATTTACAAAAACAACAAAAAGAAAAGAGAAGAAAAGAAAGAGGAAAATGAGAAGAATGGTAAGAGGATGAAGGAAGAAACGTTTTGTTTAAAAAACTATTTAATATAGGAAATCTATAACTAAAAATTTTACCAAGTAGCAAAAATATTTCCTTAGTGCATACGTTGAGACTCGAACACAGAACCAGAAGGTATACAAAAACTTCACCATCGAACCAATATGCTCATTCTTGACACAGAATTACATAGAATTAAACTTAAGTCGATAGTTCAAGGATAAGGATTAAGTCAATTTTAAAAAACAATCACAAAACTTTCCAACAGTGAGAATCGAACCCCTAACCCCGAACATATAAGCAGAACACTTAACCACATATATAAAGACTTAATTATTGACAGACATTAACATCCACACATTTAAATTTTGGGGCATTACAACTTTCACAAGAGGGATTTGTTTCCTTCTCATAACCATTACATCATGATCTACAATTTGTATGGGTTCCTCCTCAAAGGAAAAATATGATCTAACTTTGATCTCCTCAATTAGAACGATACGGAAAGCGTTGGATCGGTAGTGTCTCAACAAAGTGACATGGAAGACGTCATGAATTCAATCCTGTTCTAGATATAATTCTAATTGATATGCAACTAGACTAAATCTCTTAGGGATTCGATAGAGTCCTATGAATCTCGGACTTAACTTACCCTTTCAACCGAACCTTAACACCTTTCGCCATGGGGACACTTTCAGGAAGACTTTATCTCCAACATTGTACTCATTGTCCTTTCATTTTAAATCTGCATACGACTTGTGTCTATCCAAAGCCACTTTCAGTCTATCATGTATTAGCCTTATTTCCCCTTCAGATTCTTGTACCAACTTGGAACCTAAAACTTTCCTTTCTCCCATTTCGGTCGAACACAAAGGTGTTCGACATTTACGACCATATAAGACCTGATAAGGTGTCATTTGGATACTCGATTGAAAGCTATTATTATAGCCAAATTCGGCTAGGGGAAAATGTTTCTCCAAACTACCTCAGAATTCGATGATGTAGCCTCTTAACATATCTTTCAATATTTGTATAACCCATTCTGATTACCCGTCAAACTGTGGATGGAAGGCAGTGCAAAAATCCAAAAGAGCACCTAGCGACTCTTGCAAATTCTTCTAGAATAGAGATGTAAAATGGGGATCTCGATCTATAATAATTTATGTGGACACCCAATGCAACCTCACTATCTCTGAAATATATAACTTAGCCAGCTTTTGCAATGAATAATCCTTCCAGATGGTTAAGAAGTGCGTTGACATCGTTAATTATTCTATTATCACCCAAATTGAATCTTTCTTAATGGGTGTTAAGAGTAACTCACTAACAAAGTCCATCATTATTCTCTCCCACTTCTACTGAGGTATTTTGATAGGTGATCTGCCATAAATACTATTATTTACTTCCCTTTTTACACATAATTATAGCTTGTTTAATAGTATATCAAAGCATTTTAGTATATATTTAGGTTTTTATACTTAAAATAGTAATTTATGCTTTCTAGTCATTTTTATTATATTTTATATATCTAAATAAGGTTACATGGTCTTGTAGGTCAAGTCGGGAGCTAAAGATGCCTCAACATCGAAGACAAAAGCTAAAAATGAGTTTTGCAGTGAAGCTACCCTCGATGTCATGACATAGCCCTCCTATGTCGCGACATACCCCCTACATAGCCCAAAATTCCTGCACGTTTTAACTACGTTTTGGAAGGAAATTAGGTGTATTTATCCTAATCAAAATCTAAGGACTTCAAGGATAATTTAGGCACTTTAATATTCCAAGTTGAGCCTATATAAAGGCCATTGTAATCGGGTTAAACATACAATTTTAGGGTTTTGATTCTTAGGTTTTTCTTTCCTTTTTAGTTTTTACTTAGGTTATTTTATGTTCTTGTAATCGGAAGATCCTACTCCAAAGTGAGACTTCCACGAGGGGAGATTGTTCTGAAACCACACTTTCATCGATAAATCCATGAGCATCTCTTTTCCTTATTCTCTTCTCTATATTTCTTTCTTTAACATTGTTAGATGAATGTTTGTGTAAAGATTATAATCAATTTGTGCTTTCTAAATATTTTGCATGTTTCAATTGCTTTAACTTAATTAATTGCTTGAATGATAGAGTTTCTTAGCTGATTAGTTGTTTAGGAAAGGAAGAACGTGAAACAAACCCTAAGCCTGATAACCCTAGGAAGTCATTTAGGTGGGAATTAACCCAAAATTGGTATGGCTTATCCATGAACACCTTAACCCCAAACCGGTCTGGACTGTGAGGTCAGAAGATAAATAGTTCTTGTTGAATCATTATTCTAGTGGAAGATCATAAGATCCTGTTAGGGTATCGACTAGTTGATTGATTAGGACTCTACTTCAATAATTAATTATGTAAAACAATTGGATCTAGGCTAAAAGGAACTCGCGTAGTCAAAACAAGGAATAGGAAAAGCCGATATAGGAACCTAGGAGTAGATTTAGGTTTAGTTAAATTTATTTAATTTCTTCTTATTATTATCATCTTGCTTCTTGATTAACACTACTAATTCATGACTCGAGTAGATTAGTAATTATTTCCTGTAATTGGCTTGATAACAGTTTTCCCTAAACTACAATCCCTTTGGTATGATCCTCGGAATACATACCAAGTGTTTTGTTGTAAACAAAATGTATTACAGCCTGACCCGTATACTTGCGGACACCGCCTTGAATCTATATCTTTAGTTGCAGCATTCACCCTCTGGACGTTGGCACGTCCGGAGGCAGTCAATAGGTTGTAGCAACCAAGAGGGGAATTAATGTTTAGCTTTCACTTGCTGATACATTAGACATTTAACTACTAACACTGTTACATCGTGTTTCAGCTCAGGCCACCAGTACAAATCCTTTACATTCTAATACATCTTGTTTCTCTCGGATGTATGGCATAAAGGCTAGCCTGCGCTTCCCGAAGTATGGTCTGTTTTAAGTCTTTTTCATTTGGCACACAAAACCTTCCTCTGTAGCACAAAACACCCTCGTCATTTAACCCATAATCCTCAGTTTTTCCATCCTTTACCTTTTTAATCCACGGAAACAAGGACAAATCTAAAGGTTTTGTCGCTTTGATTTCCTCGGCTAATGTGGGTTTCACCTGTAGCCCACTAGCAAACCTCCAACATCCATTAAACTTAGCCTAGCAAACATTGCTTTTAAATCAGTCATCCATTTTTTACTTAGAGCGTCTGCTACAACATTGACTTTCTCAGGGTGGCATTCAATTGCAAAATCATAATCTTTTAGCAATTCTAACCACCTCTGCTGCCTCAGATTCAATTCTTTTTAGGTGAGAAGGTATTTGAGACTCTTATTATCAATATAGATGTAACACTTCTCCCCATACATGTAGTGCCTCCAAATTTTTAGTGCAAACACTATTGCAGCCAACTTTCAGTCATGAGTCGAGTAGTTGCACTCATGTTGTTTCAACTACCTTGATACATATGCAACTACTTTACCGCCTTACATCAACACACATCCATGGCTGACATAGGATGCATCGTTGTAAACCACATATTTTTCCCCAATTCGTGCTGAATTAAAATGGGAGCTTGGGTTAATACAACATTTAGCTTTTCAAAACTAGATTGTTTATCTTCCATCCACCTAAAAGGAACATCCTTTCTCAAAATCTTAGTTGGGGGTGCGGCTATTAAAGAAAATTGTTCAACGAACATACGATAGTACTCGGATACCCTTTACGAATACCTCATTTCCTAGAAACATAACCTCTTTAAGTCACAATTCACATTTACTTAGTTTGGCATACAACTTCTTCTCTTAGAGGATTTGTAGAACCTTCCTAAGGTGTTCATCATAATCAGGTTCAATTTTGGAGTAAGCTACGATATCATCAAGAAACACAATAATGAACTGATCAAGGAAGGTTTGGAACACTCGGTTCATTAGATCCATGAAGGCAATAGGAGCGCTAGTTAAATCGAATGGAATTACAAGGAATTCATAGTGGCCATAACGGGTTCTAAATGCAGTTTAAGGTAAATCTACCTTCTTCACCTTTAGTTGATAATATCCTAACCTTAGATCTATCTTAGAAAACACCATTGCACCTCGGAATTGATCAAAGAAGTCATCGATTCTGAACAGAGGATATTTTTTTCTTAATGGTTGGCTTATTTAATTGTTGGTAATCTATACATAGCCTTAAGGAACCATCCTTCTTTTTGAAAAAAAATCGAAGCTCCCAACAAAGAAATGCTAGTTCTAATAAACCTGCAATCTAAAAGCTCCTGAACATGGATTTTAAGTTCTTGTAGCTCCTTAAGCGCCATGCGATAGGGAGCAATGGACACCAGTGCGGTTCCTGAAAAAGTTTAGTTCTAAATTCTACCTCACAATCTGGAGGTGACCCTGGCAGCTCTTCGGGAAACACATCTAGGAATTCTCTAACAGTTCAGATACTATATAAGAAAGAACTATTATCATTCTCATCTATCACATAGGCTAGATAATCTTCTCTTGGATAGATAATCACGTTGCTCCCCAACTATAACAATTTCTCTATTCAATGATACCCTCTTAAAGGCACAATTTAGACTAAGTTGGTGTTCTACTAACCAGTCCATACCCATAATCAAGTTAAACACCCTAAAAGGTAACTATATAAGATCTGTGGGAAACACTACCCCTTGAACTTCTAATGGACATCTTCTATAGATTTTATTCATAATAACTGATTGTCCTAAAGGGCTTAATATAGTTACATCAGTAGTGGTTTCCTCTATCCCAACACGCAATTTATCAGACATATTACAAGCAACATACGAATGGGTGGATCCTATGTCAATTAGGGAAAAGTATGGGATTAAATTAGTGGTAAAGATACCTGTGATGACATCAGACACATCCCTCTTTTCACTACCCCTGACAGCATAAACAAGGGCAGATTGTCTAGCCCCGATTCGGTTAGCACCCGTTGTAACAGTATTTGTGACTCGGTTCTGCCCATGGCCTCTTGAAGATAATTTTTTCGCTCTCTAGTTTTGGGTCTGATTCTGGGCCAGAGCTTGCATTTGCTCGATTCATAGAGGGCATTCCCTCGCCATATGCCCTATCAACCCATATTTAAAGCAAGCACCCAATTTCTTCCAACACTCGCCCAAGTAATACTTTCCATAATACTTACAAATGTTTACCTCATCCTTAAAGTTATTTATTATGACCATTTACTGTGGTTTACCCTCTTTGGTTCATTTTACAGGAAGACACTTTGAACCAGTAGAAACAAAATCTCTCTTGGATGAGACCTTACGTTTCTCCTATTGATCACGATTTACCTGCTTGATCTTCTCTACGATTTTGGCTTTCTTTACTAGGGTTTCAAACACCCGTTTCAGGTGTGGAGCAACTTGTATCTTAAAGTCAAATCGCAATCTATTTTCAGATCTCACACATTTGTCATGCTCCGTGGCGATCATATCCTCAGTATATTAGTTGAGCCTCAGAAATTCAACCTCATATTTTGCAATGGATTTATCTCCTTGCTTTAGCTTGATAAACTCGAGCCTGCAGGCCTCAAAATACCTAGTGCCCATATATTTTTTTTCTAGAAGGCCTCTTAGAAATACTCTCAGGTTATTCGTTCAGCCTATGTACCCCTTTATCACTTACTGCCACCAAAGATAGGCCTTATTTTTAAGCAAGTACACAGTGCCCTTCAGTTTCTGCTCTAGAGTATAGTCAAGTTTCTCCAAAATCCTTTCTTTCGACTCCATCCAATACTCAGCCACAGTGGGAGTAATACCAACAACGCCTTTGAACATTTCTACCCCATTCGATCGAACTCTCTCTGCAACAGATGCGTGACTTCTTGATCTAGTTTGGGCTCCAGCCATCCTTTGCAACACTCTCAGCATTGCCTGTGTCATGACATCATCGCCGTTCTCATAGCCTCTGCCACCATTGGCGGTGGAATTTTTGACATACTCCTCAAAAATTGGGTTCTCGCCTTGTACAGTGGCCGACTCTACAAGTGCAACCTTACGCAGCCTACCCTACTATGTCTATTATAGGTGTTCATTTTATTCGTAAAAATTAATCGGCTAAAGTATATCTACAGTTTAATACAAAATTTCAAGCATTAGTCATTCTCCTAAATATTCTCAATCTAAAGTTTTATAGTTTATCTAAAGTTCCAACAGTAACTAAAGCAGGACCGGCACCAGAGTCTCGGATTTAATTTCCTACAGAAAATTAATTTTTCAAAAAACTCTTGGCATGGTTTTTTTCCCAAAATACCCTTTTCTAATGCATGCATGCAGACTCAATCAAATTTCAATAGTCCAATTTTTAAAAACCTGGGCTCCGATACCACCAAATATAACCTCCCTAACCCGGCCTCGACGTTAGACTCGAATTCGAAAGATTATATTAGCCACTGTAGTGAACTAGTAAGTTATTGGAGTTTTGAAAACAGTCATTTTAAAATATTTGTTTATTTTTAAAAGAAACTTAGTTAATTACTAGTTTTTTTTACTAACCAAAATTCCTAACTATAAATTTGAAAGAGGAAAAGTGATACTTTTTTTTCTATATAAATCAGGGTTCATGCATAATCAATTAATAATCATAACTCGATATCTTAAATTTTAAATTAAATGTCAAGCAAGCTATAAAATAAAAAAAAATAACAACCAACCCAATATCCTATGCTAAGATTCGAAATAATGTAATAGAATCTCTTAATACAATATCGAATAATAAGTATAAATAGTTTAAATAAAAACCAAGCCAAGGCCCTCCGGATGTCACTTCCGGTCCTAACCTATTCGATTATCTATAAGGATGAAAATTTAAAGGGGAGTGAGATGTGACGCTCAGTGTAAGTTCATTCATAAGAAAGCTAGAGCAAACAGCCGATAAGAACATTAAACAATATCGCATAAAATAATCGCAATCAAAAAACAGTTCAGAGTATCAATTTTTCAATTTAACCATTATTAATATCACAGAACTTACAATAGAAATTTCAGAATAACGAGTTTTGAGATTTCCCATAATATACATATACATATACATATATGCCATAACAGAAATTCCAGATTTGTATGCACATGATTTTGTAGATGTCATACAATTTCGATTTTAACAAAATAGATCCTACAAACCACAATGAGAGTTATCCTGAACTCCATCCACCAACACACTGGGTTGTGGTTAAACTACTATTAGTTCATAGATAAAACTGCCATTGGTTGTGGACAAACAACAAATCCTCGCAGATGGAATCTGGCAATGGTTATGGATACACATCAAGTACCTACAGATGGAATCTACCTTTGGCTGTGGATACACATCAAATATATTCGCAGATAAACTGTCAAATCTTCCTATGCTCACATCGTCCCTCCCCATGCAATGCAATGTGACATATTTAATACAAGTCAATATGGTAGAAATTATTGTGCTTATAACATAGCAACTTAGTAGCAAAAGTCATGTTTTTCATGTGTTCTAATTAATAGTAACATGAGGAAAGTTGTATGTACGATCGCAAATATAGATATAATAGTCATATGAACTGTTCACAATTAATGCAAAAATATGTAATTACGATATCAATTCAATCAAACAGGTCATAAATTCTAACAAGATCCATATTACCAGGGACTTAGTTAAACAAAAAAATTTTAACATTAAAATAGTTCAAGAATCAATTAGGGACTAATTTGAAAAAAACATAAAATTCTGGCAAAAACTGTAAAGTCTGAGAAACAAGGGACACACGGTCGTGTGACCAAACCGTGTGGAGGGGTTATACGGCCATATGGCTAAGCAATGTGATAGAATGTGGTCGTGTAGAAATTACAAAATCAAGCTACAGGAGAGACACGGTTGTGTGCCAGGCCGTGTTGAGATGTCTTCGTCGTGTTGTTCATGAACTAGCCTAGGGTTTCAGGGGGGACATGGTTATGTGAGGGGTCGTATGGTCCACATGCCCGTGAACCCTTATCCTAGGTATGATTTGCCCTGATTTCCTTGTAAAAGAACACACACCTATCACCGGGGTCTCGAGCGATGATCCTCACATTCAAATTTGTTCTGGGGTACCTAAATTGGGTCTTTCAAATGAAAATTGCACAAGAGTTAATGTTTGATTCCAAGATTCGACGATGTTATCAAAAGATTCGGCAAGAATCGAGAAAGATTGGGTAATCGAGTTTCAAGACTAATGTGGGTCGATGCTATTTAAAAATTACAAGTTCTACTCGTAGGAACGATTGAATTATTGAAATTGGATGAGAGAAATGAGTGCTATCAATGTCAAGATCGACTATTGATGGAAAATGGTTCAAACTCGGGATTGATTTTGATTCAGGAAACAAAAAGAATTCAGCAATTGGAGAAAAAATATTTGCAAAGAAAAAGATGAAAAAGAATAGGAAGAAGAAATATGGAAAAAGAAGGACAAAATTAAGTTTAATTTTACAAAGCAAACTATAGTTCAATTGCAATTAGGAAAATAGATTAAATAACTAGGGTTTTTAAATTTTCAGGGGTTAAATGGTAAATTACTCCTTCACCTAAAAAAGGTGGGAATGGGGAGAAGGATTGGCGTGGCTCAAACCTAAGATGCAAGGGAGGAGGAGAGTGCTTAATCATTAGGCTGCTACTTGTACTTGGTAAGTTTTTTAATCCATTTAATATTTATTTTATTTTAGATTTATTTCCAACCCTGTTTGCTAAAAAGAAATAGAAAAAAATAGGAAGGGTGTGCATAGAACCTAAAACCTCTAAGGACTGTGCTTGTAACAGCCTATTTTCCAGTGGAGCCAAAAATAGTGGTTTTGAGACCACAAATATGATGTGGTAATCCGTAAATATTAATTATTTAATGTTTACAAGGTTATTAGTGTTATATTAAAATTTGGTTAGGAAATTTTATCGTTTAGATAGTTAATTAAGAAAAAAAGATTAAATCGTAAAAGTTGAGAAAGTTGAATGCTATTAATTAATAGTGTCAAATAACTATAGAAAGGTTAACTAAGGGGACTTGAATGCTAATTAAGCCATCATTACTTAAGTTCGATGGTAATAGGCTTAAAATAGTAAATATTAAATGTATACAAAAAGGCTAAATTTTTAAATAAGTAAATAAGCTTATCATAATAAAAACATGTTAAAATTTCATTCATTTTCTTCATTAAGCCTTTCAAAATCGAAACCCTAGAGGAAATAAGGGAAAACCATTTGGTTAAGTTTTAACCTTTGATAGGTAAGTGTAATTTCGCCCGTTTTTAGTAATTTTTATATTTTTGAGCTCGTATTAGCTTAACCTAGCTAACTCGAGGACTAATTTGTAAACTTGTTTAATGTTATGGATTATGCCATTGATAAGTTTGAGTTATTCTTGAAGTTTTATGAAAGATTATTGAGTATGGTTGTTAGATAAGATATTTTGTAAAGTGGTTTTTCATTATTTTAATATTTAAGGACTAAATTGTTAAAAGTGATAAATTACAAGGACTAGATATGAAATAACTATAAATTTATGTTGTAATGAAGTCCTATAATATTCGGCTAGGCTGGGTTTTAAATAATATTGGTTAAATTACATGTTTGGGGCCTAGGGACTAAATTACATAAAAGTAAAATATCGAGGGTAAATTTGTAATTGAATGAAATTATTATTCTAGATCAAGAACGAGTGAAAAACTGAGGAAAAGAGAAAATTACAAAATAGTCCATGTACCTTGTCATGCTGCAATATAGTCAAGTAAGTTTGATCGGTTTAATTCTAATACATTTTTAAAAAAAATATTAGAAGAAATTAAATTGTTGAATGTTGATTAATACAAATAATGTCTTGTAAATGAAAACTAATGTAATGAAACGATAGCACCATTTTCTGTTGATAAATCCTGAGCTGGATGAACGTAGGATAGAGTACGATTGGCATGTCAGTAGGTTATTTCACGGTACGGGATTGATATGAGATGTGACAATGATTTATGTATATCCTCTACTCACTAAGTATACTGAGGTCTTAGAATTGTTGCGGACTTTCGAGTTATACTACAGTGTTTTCCAGTGTGTTACGGGGGCGAATGTTAGCTTATGGGCTAGGCACTTAGAGTCGTGGTGTGTTATTGGTTAGAATAGCTTGTATGGGCGTCTAGTGTTCAAGATGGCTAATTGTGTACTCGTATCTGTATATCGTTCATCGGGCATTGTCTTAAGTTTTATGAAAGATTATTGAGTGTGGTTGTTAGATAGGATATTTTGTAAAGTGGTTTTTAATGATTTTAATGTTTAAGGACTAAATTGTTAAAAGTGATAGATTGCAAGGACTAGATATGAAATAACTGTAAATATAGGTTGTAATGAAGTCCTATAATATTCGGCTAGGCTGGGTTTCAAATAATATTGGTTAAATTACATGTTTGGGGCTTAGGGACTAAATTGCATAAAAGTAAAATATCAGGTGTAAATTTGTAAAAATTCCTAAAATAACTTAATTGCATCGAGTGAGTTAATTTTTGCTTTTGGAATTAGTACTTGAATGAAATTAATATTCTAGATCAAGAACGACTGGAAAACCGAGGAAAAGAGAAAATTGCATTATAGTCCTTGTACCTTGTCGTGTTGCAGTTTAGTCAGTAAGTTCGATCGATTTAATTTTAATACATTTTTAAAAATCATATTAGATGAACTTAAATTGTTGAATGTTGATTAATACAAATAATGTCTTGTAAATTAGAACTGATGTAATGAAACGATAGCACCGTTTTCTGTTGATAAATCCTGAGCCGGATGAACGTGGATAGAGTACGATTGGCATGCCAATAGGTTATTGTGCGCGTGGTACAAAATTGATATGAGATGTGATGATGATTTCTTTATATCCTCTGTTCATTGATTATATAGATGATTGTTGAGTTTTGCGATGTCAAAGTCTTAAAATTTATAATGAGAATGATCGAACCTGGAAACTAACTATGACAACGATTTGAGGCAAGCGCACCTATCGAACTGTAACACCCTAGCCCGTATCCGTCGCCGGATTAGGGTTACGAGGTATTACCAGAAGAATACACTTTCATATAATCACATGATCACATAAATCTTATTCGCAATTATATATAATAAGCCTTTGCTAACTAAACATGTAAATCATGCTTCATAGTTCAATCCAATTTCATTTCAAACATATATCATATTTACAAACCAATGCACATATCACAAAGCCGCACCAATTACCTTATAAAATATATAAGTATAAATCATGAGTTTAATAGTCAAAAACCATATGCGGCATCCAAATGATTAGTAAGAGCAAACTTACATATCATATCTAGTAAAAACAAACATACCTAATTTGATTACAAGTTCATTCACATATAATCATATTATTATTCCATCATGCAATCCATTATTTACGAATAAGATCAATAGACATCAAAGTACACCTCGGTCATTAGCATACTAGCATGATAATAGCATCCCAATTTGTCTTTGCTTGACTAAATCATTTCAATAGCCTTTTTGACCTATGTGCATATATAAATATTTATAAACATAAATATATTAACATTTAAACAACTGAAACCAAATTCGCATTCACATTATAGCATAACCACAACTTCATGAAAATTTAAATCAAAGCCGAGTGTACTTATACCTTAACCGAATTATCAAACCAATCACTCAATTATTTAATTTAAAACTTATAAAATCAAGTTTAAACCAAAGGGTCAAGCCACTTTCGCAAAGTACCATAAATCATTACTCTTAACTTTAAACTAAATAAAAGACTAATTAAATCAAGTATATCACTCACATATATTTCTACCATGAAATGAACCTTCAAATTAAGCTTATAGCAAGATCGAATAATCATAACATTAACAAGTCATATTCATACATAGAAACATAGCCATTTTCGCATGGCATATATTTACATCATTTGAATCAAAATAAAAGTATTTTAGCCTCTACATGCCATAGACTTAAAGTTCATTCACAAAAAGAGATACCAAAATATCGATGATAGTTGATAGTGTGATCGACTTTGACGATGATTCCCGAGCTCGAGCTTAGACTTCAAGATCTATACAATAGTCAGACAAACACACGTACGGTAAGCTAATATAGCTTAGTAAGTTATAAGCAAAAGGAGATATATACAACGAATCATTATATAAATTTAATCAATTCAACTTAATCATTAACGAGTTCGAAACAGAATTACACATAGCATATTACCATATAGCAATATCATATTCATTAGATCTCCAAAACTGAATGTTCACATGCCCTATATCCATTTCGAACAAGCTCAAAGATTACTGAATACATCACATTTCTATAATTTAGTATACAAGAACAACTTACCTTATTAGCACCAAGTTATTCAATTTCCATGCATCACTTACTTACATGTCTCTTTTGGTTATCTCCATTCATTGGTTCATGTCCTTGAGAGGTCCGATAATCCGCACACACAGTGCAACTCATGTAACGTTTCGCACACTTAGTGCCGTTACTTGATAAATCGCACACATAGTGCCATTACTCATTTTCCGCACACATAGTGCCATTCCACCGATTTCGCACACACAGTGCTCGGTGTTTAAGCTCGCACACATAGTTCCCCTTTTACCGACCCTTTCTTTATTTATGCGAACACTTATAATTTCATTCTCATACATACATACACAAACATTCGAATGTCCAACAACAACTCAATTTCCTTATATCATTCCATTTCATTCGGCACAACTAAAATACATGTATATATATGCATTTACATCTATCTATTCAAAACAACATCTCTCTCATTTTATATTCACATTTAGCTACCTCTTTATTCATTCATATAATCACATTACTCAATGAATCAACACTTATACATTTATATATATATTTACCAACCTTACATTCGGCTAGTTTATCTATATTTCATCCCATTCCATACCACATTCGGCAATAAGAGTTTCCATATGCTTAATTCAATTATTCATATACACATTAATATATATATTCAAACTCATTTCATCCAATTGCTTAAAAACTTACCTCGAAAGTCGACAGATTAGGATTTCCCGGCTATTCGTTCAACTTTGCCTTTCCCCGATCCAACCCCGACTCTTTTTGTTCTTGATCTAATTAATTTCAATTTAAGCTCAATCAAAGATATTTTCATTCAATTTAATATAAAAAATCACATAAATGGAAAAATTACTATTTTACCCCTGACATTTTCAATTTTTGTAATTTAGTCCTTTTTGTACAAAACACAAAATACACCAAATTTATCCACATACACGCATGGCCGAATCTTCCTAGGGACTATATAAGTCCATATTTCTCATAAATTTCACAATTTAACCCTCCAAAATAATATTTTCACAAAGTAACCTTAATTAGCTAAATTCATCAAAACTCAAGAACAAAGTATGTTCATCTAGCTCAAATCTTTCATTTAACACCATAAATCATCACAAAGCTCAACATATCATCAATGGCATATCTCAAAAACATCTCCAATGCACAAAATTAATACATGGGCTAGATAGTAGAGTAAGCAACAATCTCAAAAATATAAAAATCATCAAAAATATAAAGCTAAATCATACCTAATTTTGCTTGCAAATGGCCGGATATCTGTAACACCCCAAACCAGGTCTATGCGTTAAGACGAGATTTGGTTTGTTACATCGATCTATCATTCATTTAATACACTAATGTTTTAGGTAAACAGTTCTATAAAACCTTTCAAAAATGATGTTTAGTTGAAAATTTAGAAAAATGATTTAAAATTTGATGAATTAAGAAATACTACTTTGAAATCTTATCATTTAGTACTTTAATTGTTTAAATCTTTAAAGTAGTTTTTAAAGAGTTCAAAAGGATTTAAAAACACGAATAGTTAAAGCATCTTCAACATTTTAAAGGAAATTTAAATCCATCCACACACATAAAAATCCATAAAAGTATTAATAGAGGCCTTATTACATCATACCCAAAATAGTAATTAAAAGAAATTACTTAATAAAAGTTCATAGTTTATAAAAACCCATATTCGTAGTATAGCCTCCATGAAGTCATCCTCGCCCAAGCCTTCACAATTTCCATTACCCAAATGGTTAAAAAGATAGAGTGAGTTACTCGTAACTCGGGTGTGTAACTCACTTACCACGTTCATTGAGCCGATAATCAAGGCATTGTTTTGGGCTTGAGCCCATTTACGAATATAATATAATAAATTAAATGCATGCAAAATGAAATTTCCTAACCAAACCTAATTTCCATCCGCTACACACCCCGTACCAACCAACACACCTGTGGGGATCAAGTCAACCCACCCCGCCAACACACCAATCGTAGGCAATAAGCCGTTTTAAATATATTGTGGTGCACCACCAACTAGATTGTGACAAAGTCACCGAACTAGAGGCATTAAGCCATTAAAATTTTGTGGCAAAGCCACCGAACTAGATTTTTGGCAACAGCCTTTCTTCTCTTCATCGCTTATCCCAACCCATGCAATCAGTATGCATAACAATTTATATCCATGTAATAATTTAACAAAAGGCCTACCATACATGTGAGTCTATATTACAAATTTTCATTTGAGCCCATAAGATAAAATAGCATTTAGCCCATTTAGCAATCTAGCTAACTTGGGCCCATATATCGATCTAGCAGATTTTCGGCCCATTAACGATCTAGTAGTTTTCGGCCCGTTTAACGATCTAGCAAATTTTCGGCCCATTTAACGATCTAGCAGTTTTCGGCCCATTTAACGATCTAGCAGTTTTTGGCCCATTTAACGATCTAACAGTTTTCGGCCCATGAATTTAACGGTTTTCATACATTTACACAAAAGTGTTAATTACTATGTATTTTCCGATTTTACCATCTTTACGATTTTATCCCAATATTTACGGTTTAGTATCTAACCCGAGAGATAAGTGTGAAGTTACACACCTGGTTATTGTGAGAACTAGACTTTCCCGCTCGTCGATACCTAAACGCATCATGATAAATTAGAACACTATAATTTATTCACATATCGAATCTTAGAAATAACGATCTAGACTTTACCCTCAAAATTTTGAACCACTTCTATTTGTGGTTTCTCCTCGATTGATGGTTCGTTACCGATAAAAATCCACGAACAAACAAAGGTTCGGAGTACGAACGATTTCAAACAACCGATTCTCCTGGATGAGCATCCACAACCCGTGGAAAATCCTGATTGTCAAACAGCCTTTTGCTTAAACTTAGGGGAATAAGCGGAACCACCCTCTTCCGAACACTATTCACCACCCTTTTCGTCCCTATTTTGATTATTTCTAATGACAAGAGATCATGAGTCCGACTAAATATATCGAAATTATGACTAACGATTACAAGGGTGAGATTGCCTTACCACGAAATATCCTTGTTCCACAATATGCGAATTGAGCGATCGTCCCCTAAATTGAAATCGAGTTATAATCCATCTATATCAAAATGACGAGTAATATGAGAATCTTTGAATAAACTCCTTACCTTAACTCTTTAGATCGATTCCAACAATTCACTATACTCACGAACACTTGAGTTTCTGGTCCTCCAAAATCACACTATTGTCCACGATTGAAAAAGAAACGTTTGAGAAGAATACCTATGTATAGTAGGAGATTCGGCTATGAATAACAAAGGAAGGGAAAAATGGTTCTAAGAATGGAGCAATCTAGCATTCGGCCATGAGAGAAAATAATGAAGAAAATTTAGTTGAGAAGAAAGTAGAAGGATGAAGGAAGGAGATGATGTTGATTCGGTTTTCAAGAGAGAGAAGAGAAAAGAAAAGAGATGAGTTTAGGAGTAAGGTACATTCGCAATGGGGAAAAGGAGAAGGAAACGAAAATGATCTTAGCTTTGGTATTTCGGCCAAAAGAGAAAATGTCTTGAGATGCTAAGAAAAAATGTGTCCAAATGGTAACATGAAATGGTCAAAACAAAGCTTACCAAAAGCTCAAATTCGGCTAAAAGAAAGGTTGAGAAGAGAATTGCAAATTTTGCACAAAAATGCTAGAAATGACCAAAAGCTAACAACTAATCCTAGCCAAGCTACTAACACATTCACCAACCCCTTAGTCCACAATGTCAGTCCATGTTCATGGTCAAAATGGCCATGAAGAAGTTACCAAAACATCAACCTTGATTCAAGCCTTGCAATCCTCCATTTTCCTAAAGTTTGAGAATCTTATCCCCAAAATCAAGCCATTCCATCCCTTAAATCATGCTTGCCATAAACCTTAATATCCTTACCATAAAAATTTAGTCCATCTTATCCATGTTTGATGCTTGGCCGACACATGCTAGGAAAAACAAAAAATAAAAGCTCCTAAATTGTATGCTAGGAGATTCGAACCTCTCCCCTCAAGTCCAACTTATGGCGCCATCACCACTTTGCCAATTACTCATCTTATGCTAATTTTAGACACTTAAATTAACTTAAGTATCAGTGTCACTTGATCCACTTCAATAAATTCTCAATACTAAAAATTATTCTATACCAAAATACTTCTATGCCCTTTTCAAGGCTATAATAAACACGAAAAAGAAGAAAGGAAAATTTTCATTCATAAGCTAAACACCAAAACATGCAATATATCGATACTCGAATTTTTAGGATGTTACAATTCTACCCTCCTTAAAGAAAATTTCGTCCTCGAAATTTACCTGGTTCAAAGAGGTGAGGGTATTGTTGTCGAATTGCATCCTCAGGCTCTCACGTAGCTTCCTCCGCTCCGTGATTACGCCATAAAACCTTGACCAACGGCATTGTCTTCTTTCTTAGCTCCTTGACATCTCGGTCTAAAATTTCCACTGGTTCCTCCTCGAAAGACAAGTCTGATCTCAACTCCACTTCTTCTACCGGTACTATGTGTGATGGATCCAATCTATAATGCCTTAGCATGGAAACATGGAAAACATTATGAATTTGACTCAACTCCGGAGGTAATTCAATCTGATAAGCCACTGGACCAACACGCTTCATCACACGATATGGTCCAATGAACCTAGGACTCAACTTGCCCTTCCTTCCAAATCTGAAAATTTTCTTCCAAGGTGAGACCTTCAGAAAGACCTGATCCCCCACAGCAAACTCGATATCCTTACGCTTCAGATCTGCATATGACTTCTGTCTATCCGAAGCTTCTTTTAACCGTGCTCGAATGACTTTTACCTTTTCTTCCGTCTCCGATATTAACTCCGGACCTAACATCTGCCGTTCGCCCAATTCAGTCCAACAAGTAGGAGAACGACACTTATGACCGTACAATGCCTCGTAGGGTGCCATCTGAATGCTAGACTAATAGCTGTTGTTATACGCAAATTCTGCCAACGGTAGAAAATCCTCCCAACTACCTTTGAAATCAATCACACATCCCCTTAACATGTCTTCCAATAACTGAATTACTCTTTCCGACTGACCATCTGACTGAGGATGAAAAGCCATACTGAAGTTTAACTTTGTTCCCAAAGCTTCATGCAGAGCTTTCCAAAATCGTGATGTAAACCTAGGATCCCTATCTGATATAATAGATGTTGGTATCCCATGCAACCTCACAATTTCGTATACATACAACTTTAGCCAACTTCGTAATGAATAATCCGTCTTTAACCGGTAGAAAATGAGCAGTCTTCGTCAATCGATCAACTATTACCCAAACGGAATTTTTCTTAGTAGGTGTTAAAGGTAACCCACTAACAAAATCCATAGTTATCCGCTCCCATTTCCAAAGAGGAATCTTTACCGGTTGTAATAAGCCTGACGGCAATTGATGCTCCGCCTTCACTTGTTGACAAGTCAAACATTTTCCCACAAACTCAGAAATCTCATGCTTCAACCCTGGCCACCAATACTGTTCACAGAGATCCCGATACATCTTATTTCCTCCGGGGTGCATAGCATAAGGGCTACTATGCGCCTCCCGCAGAATCATTCGTCTCAAATCAGAGTCCTTAGGCATACAAACTCTTCCACGGAAACACAACACTCCATCCGTGTTTATACCGAAATCCTCTATTTCACCACTCACAACTTGCTGAATTAAGGGTCCCAACTTTTTATCTGATATCTATTTTTCCTTGATTTGCTCTAACCACAGAGGCTTCACTTGAAGTTCCGCTAATAGACTACCATCCTCATACAAACTCAAATGAGCAAACATTGCTCTCAAATCAGATACCACCTTACGGCTTAACGCGTCAGCTACCACATTAGCCTTTCCCGGATGATACTCGATTGAGAAATCATAATCCTTTAACAGTTCTATCCATCTTCTTTGTCTCAAGTTTAACTCCTTCTGAGTAAGAAGATACTTAAGACTCTTGTGATCCGTGTAAATGATGGACTTCTCACCGTAGAGATAGTGTCTCCAAATCTTTAAAGCAAACACTACCGCAGCCTAACTCCAAGTCATGAGTGGGGTAATTTACTTCGTCTGCGGTCTCGGTTGGCGAGAAGCATATGCCACTACTTTTCCACTTTGCATTAGCACACAACCTAAACCCGTGTGAGACGATCACAATAAACGATAAATTCCTTTCCACCTCAGTCAATCAAAACTCAAAGCTTCATCTGAATCTTCTTCAATTTCTCGAAACTCTCTTGTTGTTTTTCACCCAAATATACGGTACTCTTTCCGCAATGAGTTTAGTTAGGGGTGCAGCAATCGGAGAAAACCCTCAACAAAGCGCCTATAATAACCACCAACCCCAAGAAACTCCGAATCTCGACTCATCGACTTTGGCGGTTTCCAATCCAAGATGACCTCAATTTTCCGAGGATCCACCCTTATTCCTTCAAATTTATACCACATGACCCAAGAAAGTCACTTCCCTTTAACTGTAATTCACATTTACTAAATTTGGCATAAAGTTGATTATCTCAAGTAATCGCAATACTATACGCAAATGCGAGTCATGCTCCTCTTTATTCCTTGAATATACCAAAATGTCATCTATGAACACCATCACAAACCGGTCTAAATATTGTTGAAAGACCCGGTTCATCATGTCCATAAATGCACGGTGGTGCATTGGTCAACCCAAACGGCATCACCAAAAACTCATAATGTCCATAACGAGTTCGAATGCCGCCTTATGAATATCTGCTTCTTTCACCTTAAGTTGGTGATAACCCGATCTCAAATCAATTTTGGAGAAAATCAAGCTCCTTTCAATTGATCAAACAGTCATCAATTCTCGGTAAAGGATACCTATTCTTGATCGCCAATTTATTCAATCGCTCAGTAATCAATGCACATACGCATCGACCCTTCCTTCTTCTTAACGAACAAAACCGGTGCTCCCCACGGAGACACACTCGGTCGAATAAAACCTCGATCCAACAATTCTTGAATTTGAGCTTTAAGCTCGCCCAACTCCTTCGGTGCCATTCTATAAGGAGCAATGGACACCGGAGCCGCTCGAGCAAAGCTCAATACCAAATTCCACTTCCGATCCGAGGTACACCGAAAAGTTCTTCGGGAAATACATTTGGAAATTCTTTCACCGCTTCTCACGTCCTCCATCGATAACTCTTTGGCATCCAAAGCACTAATAAAAGCTAGAAATGCTCTGCACTTTTCGCACCAACTTTTCTCGCTTTTTAACGCAGATACCACATTTGCCAAGTAATTCCTTCGTTCGCCTATCATTACTATTTCTTTATCATCCAAGTCCTTATTGACATCCGCTTTTCGGCCTGATACCATAAGCGCCTTGTGCTTAACTAAGCAATCCATGCCCAAAATTAGATCGAACTCACTAAAGGCAATTCCATCAAATTCGCCAAAAATATTTCTCCTTGGATTTCTAAGGGCACGTCTCTAAACAGGTTTATTTACAATTACCGATCATCCTAAAGGACTAATTACCATCATCTCACTATCGGTAATTTCGCATTCTAGATTCAAGTTTCCGGATATGGCGCTAGCAACATACGAGTGGGTAGAACCAAAATCTATCAAAGCGAAAGAATGGTACATCAAAGATAAAGAACGCACAGCTTATCACATCAGTGCATTGCCATCCTCGCGGCGTCTAACCGCATATACCAATCCCGGGCCGTCTTACATCCGTGTTACCTCTAGAACCATTGCCTCGACCCAATGCACCTTGACCACGCCCAAATTTCATTACCACCACGACCTGATCCACGACCTCTCGGTGGTCTGAGTTCCTCTTGCCGGTCGTGCTTTCAAGATACGAACTTCCCGAGTCGTATCCATGCGTCGAGGGCAATTCTTATATTGATGATCCATTGAACCACATTTATAACAAGCACCCATTTTCCTCCAGCACTCTCCTGAATGTCATTTCCCACATTCAAGATGATCTCGACTCGATTATTAGCTACAGTGCTCTTCCTTGAGTGCTCATCATTCCGAGGCCTCTTCGAAACCTTTTGAAGAACCCGAATACTTTATATCTCTTTTGCCTCTAACTCTTTCCCGATTCCGACGCGTTCGAGCTCTTAGCCTCTTCAGCTATCTTGGCTTTCTCCACAAGCGTGGTAAAAGTTCTAACTTGTTGTGGGGCTATCAGAACCCGTAACTTATCATTCAACCCATCCTCAAAGTGTACACAACGCTCATGGTCCGTTGGCACTATTGTCCGAGCATAACGACTCGGACGTAAAAACTCGCTTCTTCATAAGTCGCCACCGCCTTATTTCCTTGAATCGATTCAAAAATTCCTTCCTTCGGGCATCCACATAACTTGTGCCTACATATTTCCACGAAAGGCGCTTTTGAAGAACTCCCAATTAACTAATGCGGCTTTCATTGCCTTCCCTGACACGATAAGCCACCATTGATAAGCTTCGTCCCTTAGCAAGGACACACGCTCCTCTTAGTTTCTATTCTACGATGGCACTCGAGGTCTTCCATAATTCGCTCCACCGCCTCAAGCCAATATTCGCAACATTTGGAGCTACACCGAGACACCTCTAAAAACCTTAGCACCACTTGATTTCATCGCTCCGATATCGACCCACGATTTGTTGGCCCAAACTCTCAGGTCCAAATGACCCTTTCAAGGACTCGCAGCATTGCTCGTGTTAAAGCATTATCTTCTTCCATATGTTCATGTGATCCGTCTCACTCTCGAGCGATGCGGTGCATCCATTTCCCAAGACATGACCCGCCGCTTCAGACGCAAAGACTGCGTCCTCTACCACGGCCACGCCTACTACGCGTCCACGACCACGTCCTCTAGTGCTCATAATAACTAATTCGGTTTATTCTCAGGTTACAAGTTTTATGAATCAAAATACTATTTCAGTGTTTATTAACGATGTTTTATGAGATATAAGAGGTAAAGTTGTTTTCGCAATCACGTCCTATAGTCTCAATCTCTATTATTTTCAACACCTAAAACTAGAAGTTCTAGAGTGTTCCTATGATCATATCACAATAATAACAATCAATATACAAATACTTACTTGACTTGGTGCCGGATGCTCGTGGTGCCATACTACCTTTAGAACATAAAGTTTAAAAATTTAAATCTGCTTTCTCAAACAAAAATTGTTGTTGAACCCAACCACAGCCGAGTTTTGAAACTGGCTCTGATACCATTAAATGTAACACCCCAAACCAGGTCTATGCGTTAAGACGAGATTTGGTTTGTTACATCGATCTATCATTCATTTAATACACTAATGTTTTAGGTAAACAGTTCTATAAAACCTTTCGAAAATGATGTTTAGTTGAAAATTTAGAAAAATGATTTAAAATTTGTTGAATTAAGAAATACTAGTTTGAAATCTAATCATTTAGTACTTTAATTGTTTAAATCTTTAAAGTAGTTTTTAAAGAGTTCAAAAGGATTTAAAAACACGAATAGTTAAAGCATCTTCAACGTTTTAAAGGAAATTTAAATCCATCCACACACATAAAAATCCATAAAAGTATTAATAGAGGCCTTATTACATCATACCCAAAATAGTAATTAAAAGAAATTACTTAATAAAAGTTCATAGTTTATAAAACCCATATTCGTAGTATGGCCTCCATGAAGTCATCCTCGGCCCAAGCCTTCACAATTTCCATTACGAAATGGTTAAAAAGATAGAGTGGGTTACTCGTAACTCGAGTGTGTAACTCACTTACCACGCTCATTGAGCCGGATAATCAAGGCATTGTTTTGGGCTTGAGCCCATTTACGAATATAATATAATAAATTAAATGCATGCAAAATGAAATTTCCCAACCAAACCTAATTTCCATCCGCTACACACTGCACTAACAACCAACACACCTGTGGGGATCAAGTCAACCCACCCCGCCAACACACCAATCGTAGGCAATAAGCCGTTTTAAATATATTGTGGTGCACCACCGAACTAGATTGTGACAAAGTCACCGAACTAGAGGCATTAAGCCATTAAAATTTTGTGGCAAAGCCACCGAACTAGATTTTTGGCAACAGCCTTTCTTCTCTTCATCGATTATCCCAACCCATGCAATCGGTATGCATAACAATTTATATCCATGTAATAATTTAACAAAAGGCCTACCATACATGTGAGTCTATATTACAAATTTTCATTTGAGCCCATAAGATAAAATAGCATTTAGCTCATTTAGCAATCTAGCTAACTTGGGCCCATATATCGATCTAGCGATTTTCGGCCCATTAACGATCTAGCGCTTTTACGGCCCATTTAACGATCTAGCAAATTTTCGGCCCATTTAACGATCTAGCGCTTTTGGCCCATTTAACGATCTAGCGCTTTTACGGCCCATTTAACGATCTAGCGCTTTTCACCCCATTTAACAATCTAGCGCTTTTCCCATGAATTTAACGGTTTTCATACATTTACACAAAAGTGTTAATTACTATGTATTTTCTGATTTTGCCCTATTTACGATTTTATCCCAATATTTACGGTTTAGTATCTAACCCGAGAGATAAGTGTGAAGTTACACACCTAGTTACTGTGAGAACTAGACTTTCCCGCTCGTCGATACCTAAACGCATCACGATAAATTAGAACACTATAATTTATTCACATATCTAATCTTAGAAATAACGATCTAGACTTTACCCTCAAAATTTCGAACCACTTCTATTTGTGGTTTCTCCTCGATTGATGGTTAGTTACCCGATAAAAATCCACGAACAAACAAAGGTTCGGAGTACTGACGATTTCAAACAACCGATTCTCCTCGGATGAGCGTCCACAACCCGGTGGAAAATCCCGGATTCAAAAATATCCTTTGCTTAAACTTAGGGGGAATAGCGGAACCACCCCTCTTCCGAACACTATTCACCACCCTTTTCGTCCCTATTTTGATTATTTCTAATGACAAAAGATCATGAGTCCGACTAAATATATCGAAATTATGACTAACGGTTACAAGGGTGAGATTGCCTTACCACGAAATATCCTTGTTCCACAATATGCGAATTGAGCGATACATCCCCTAAATTGAAATCGAGTTATAATCCATCTATATCAAAATGACGAGTAATATGAGAATCTTTGAATAAACTCCTTACCTTAACTCTTTAGATCGATTCCAACAATTCACTATACTCACGAACACTTGAGTTTCGGTCCTCCAAAATCACACTATTGTCCACGATTGAAAAAGAAACATTTGAGAAGAATACCTATGTATAGTAGGAGATTCGGCTATGAATAATAAAGGAAGGGAAAAATGGTTCGGCAATGGAGCAATCTAGCATTCGGCCATGAGAGAAAATAATGAAGAAAATTTAGTTGAGAAGAAAGTAGAAGGATGAAGGAAGGAGATGATGTTGATTCGGTTTTTAAGAGAGAAAAGAGAAAAGAAAAGAGATGAGTTTAGGAGTAAGGTACATTCGAAAATGGGGAAAAGGAGAAGGAAACGAAAATGATCTTAGCTTTGGTATTTCGGCCAAAAGAGAAAATTTCTTGAGATGCTAAGCAAAAATGTGTCCAAATGGTAACATGAAATGGTCAAAAACAAAGCTTACCAAAAGCTCAAATTCGGCTAAAAGAAAGGTTGAGAAGAGAATTGCAAATTTTGCACAAAAATGCTAGAAATGACCAAAAGCTAACTCCTAATCCTAGCCAAGCTACTAACACATTCTTAACCCCTTAGTCCACAATGCCGTCCATGTTCATGGTCAAAATGGCCATGAAGAAGTTACCAAAACATCAACCATGATTCAAGCCTTGCAATCCTCAAATTTCCTAAAGTTTGAGAATCTTATCCCCAAAATCAAGCCATTCCATCCCTTAAATCATGCTTGCCATAAACCTTAATATCCTTACCATAAAAATTTAGTCCATCTTATCCATGTTTGATGCTTGGCCGACACATGCTAGGAAAAACCAAAAATAAAAGCTCCTAAATTGCATGCTAGGAGATTCGAACCTCTCCCCTCAAGTCCAACTTATGGCGCCATCACCACTTTGCCAATTACTCATCTTATGCTAATTTTAGACACTTAAATTAACTTAAGTATCAGTGTCACTTGATCCACTTCAATAAATTCTCAATACTAAAAATTATTCTATACCAGAATACTTCTATTCCCTTTTCAAGGCTATAATAAACGCGAAAAAGAAGAAAGGAAAATTTTCATTCATAAGCTAAACACCAAAACATGCAATATATCGATACTCGGATTTTTAGGATGTTACAATATGAGAGAGCTCAAACTTCTTTCTTTTCTCCTTAGTTTTGGCCAAAGATGAAGATGATGGCTTTTCTTTTCATGTTTTATTTTTTTATTATTAACTTATATTATAATATATAACTTTAACATATATTTTTATACATATAAAAACATAATAATATAAAATTAAAGCCAAGTTGCCGTCCACTATGCTATAAAAAGGATAATTTGCAACTTAAATACTCATACAAAAGAAGACAAAACAATTTAGCCACTTGATTTAATAATTGGCTACTTTTACCACTTATGTGATTTAATCCTTTTTCTAAAATTAATCACCCAAACAGACAAATTAACCTACGATATTTTAACACATGCTCAAACATATAACATAGATATCAAATAGAATATTAAAATATTTTTCTAACTCGGATTCGTGGTCCTAAAACCACCGTTCTGATTAGGGTCATAATCGGGCTGTTACAACTCTCCCCCCTTAAGGGATTTTCATCCCCGAAAATCTTACCAATGAATAGGTGTGGGTAGCGTTCTTTCATTGATTCCTCGAGTTCCCAGGTTGCTTCCTCAACCCCGTGCTTATGCCACATTACTTTAACCAACGGAATTTTCTTATTTCGTAACTCTTTCACTTCATGAGCTAAGATACGAATCGGTTCTTCCACATAAGTCAAGTCGGGCTAAATCTCAATCTCTGATGGGCTAATCACATGAGAAGGATCGGATCTGTATCGTCTAAGCATTGATACATGAAAAACATTATGAATCTTGTCTAGCTCAGATGGCAACATAAGTCTGTACGCAACTGGCCCGATACGCTCAATAACTTCATACGGTCCAATAAATCTCGGACTCAGCTTTCCTTTACGACCTAATCTAAGTATCTTTTTCCACGGCGAGACTTTCAAAAATACTCGATCACCCACTTGATACTCTATATCTTTACGTTTCAAGTCCGCATAAGATTTCTGACGATCTGACGCAGCTTTCAAACTTTCTCGAATTACTTTTACTTTCTGCTCAGTCTCTCTGATTAAATCAACCCCGTGTATCTTGCTTTCACTTAGTTCGGTCCAATATAGAGGTGTACGACATTTACGACCGTACAAAGCTTCGTAAGGTGCCATTTTGATACTCGATTGAAAGTTGTTATTGTATGCAAATTCAATCAAAGGCAAGTATCGTTCCCACGTACCCTCAAACTCAAGAACGCAACATCTCAACATGTCCTCAAGTATTTGAATAACACGTTCGGATTGTCCATCCGACTGAGGGTGAAAAGCAGTACTGAAGTGCAACTTAGTACCTAGAGCATCTTGCAGTTTCTTCCAAAACTGCGATGTAAACCTCGGATCTCTATCTGAAACAATAGAAATAGGTACTCCGTACAATTGTACGATCTGTGATATGTACAACTCAGCTAACTTATCAAGTGAGAAATCCGTACGTGCTAGAATAAAATGGGCCGATTTCGTCAATCTATCAACAATAACCCAGATTGAGTCTTTCTTGCTCGGTGTCAACGGCAACCCAGATACGAAATCCATTGTGACTCGATCCCATTTCCACTCAGGTATCATAATTGGTTGAAGTAGTCCCGATGGTACCTGATGCTCGGCTTTCACTTGTTGACATATTAAACACTTCGACACATAGTCTAAAATATCTCGTTTCATACCTTGCCACCAGTAATGCAGTCTCAGGTCGTTATACATCTTCGTACTACTCAGATGAATCGACAATTTACTATTATGAGCTTCATCACAAATCATTCGAATCAACTCAGGGTTCTTAGGCACACATATTCGGTTTCTAAACCGTAAACACCCCTCAACATCTAACTGAAAATTTGAATCATCACTCGAGCCACATTGACTTCTTTTTGCTATTAAGTCATTATGAACCTCTTGAGCTTCGCGAATCTGCTGAACGAATAGTGGTCTTGCTTTCAATTCTGTAATAATCACACCATGATCAGTCATAGCTATATCCGCATTCATTGCATGTAGAGTAAATAGTAATTTTTAGCTTAGTGCATTAGCAACCACATTAGCCTTCCCCGGGTGATAATCAATCACAAGCTCATAGTCCTTTAACAGTTCCAACCATCGTTGTTGTCTCAAATTTAGATCTTTCTGAGTCATTAAATACTTTAGACTCTTGTGATCCGAATAGACATGGCATTTTTCACCGAATAGGTAGTGACGCCATATTTTCAAAGCAAAAACTATAGCAGCCAACTCGAGATCGTGAGTCGGATAGTTCTTTTCGTGTGGATTTAGCTGTCTCGAGGCGTAAGCTACAAATTTATCCTCCTGCATCAAAACACAGCCCAAACCATTTAAGGATGCATCGCTGAAAATAACAAACTCCTTACCCGACTCTGGCTGAACAAGCACTGGAGCTTCCGTTAACAAAGTTTTTAGCTGGTCAAAACTCTTCTGGCACCTTTCTGACCACTCAAATTTAACGTCTTTCTGTAATAGCTTTGTCATCGGAGCTGCAATCATAGAGAACCCTTTCACAAAACGTCTATAATATTCGGTAAGTCCCAGAAAACTCTAAACTTTAGAAACGTTTCTCGGTGGTTTCCAATCAAGTATAGTCGAAACTTTACTCGGGTCAACCGGAATGCCCGATACTGAAACAACATGCCCCCAAAAACTAACTTCATTCACCAAAACTCACATTTGCTAAATTTTGCGTACAACTGCTTATCACGCAAAAGCTGTAGCACAAGTCTCAAATGTTCGGCATGCTCAGTTTCATCACGCGAATAGATCAGAATGTCATCTATGAATACAACCACAAACCGATCTAGATACGGTTTGAATACCCGATTCATCAGATCCATGAAAACAGTAGGGGCATTAGTGAGTCCGAATGGCATCACTAAAAACTCGTAATGAATGTATCTCGTCCGAAAAGCAGTCTTTGGTACATCCGAGTCTCTAACTCGCAACTGATAATAACCTGACCTCAGATCAATTTTTGAGAATACCGAAGCTCCCTTAAGCTGATCAAATAAATCTTCGATACGTGGCAACGGATATTTATTCTTTACGGTTACTTTATTGAGTTGTCGATAATCAATGCACATTCTCAGAGTTCCGTCCTTCTTTTTCACAAATAGGACTGGCGCACCCCAGGGAGAGAAACTGGATCGGGCAAAACCTCTATCTGTCAATTCTTGCAACTGAGCTTTCAACTCTTTTAATTTGGTCGGTGCCATTCTATACGGAGCTATAGAAATTGGAGTTGTCCCTGGCACTAGCTAAATACTAAAATCTACCTCCCGAACAGGTGGCAATCCCGGTAATTCCTCCGGGAACACATCCAGATACTCACAAAAAACTGGTACAGATTCAATCTTCTTTTCGCTTACTTTACTATCAATCACATAAGCAAAGTAAGCTTCACAACCCTTTCTCAAATACTGTCGAGCCAACATCGAAGATATCACTGCTGGTAGCCCATTCAAATCTGCAGATTCAATTCGAATTATCTCATTATTTTGACACCTCAATTCAATAGTCTTTCGTCTTCAATTCACTACTGCATCGTGCATAATTAACCAATCCATACCGAGGATAATATTTAACTCGTCAAAAGGTAGCAACATTAGATCGGCCGAAAAACATGAATCTCGAATCATTAAAGGACAATTCTTGCACACTCTATCAACTAGCACACACCGACCCAGGGGGTTCGAAACCCGAATCACAAACTCAGTAGACTCAATAGGTAGAGTCTTTCTGGATACTAATGTTTCACACACATAGGAATGAGTTGAACCGGGATCAATCAAAGCAATTACACTAGTATCAAAGAGAGTAAATATACCGGTGATGACATCTGGGGATGAAGCCTCCTCTCTAGCACGTATGGCATAGGCTCTAGCTGGCGCACGGGTCTCTGATCGAATAGCCGCATCTGAAGTCCCCCTCTGAGTGCCACTCCTACCTTCTACATTACGAGATGGTCTACCTCTAGCTACAGTGCTACTCGGTCTCGCACTCTGAGCAATATCCTTTTTAGCTATCTCCGGACAATCCCGAATAAATGATCCTGCGAACCACACTTGTAGCAAGTGTGATTATTAGATTTGCCCCAACATTCACTAAAATGCCATCTGCCACAATGTTGACACTCGGGCTTATTCAGTCGAGTATTGCCAACGCTAGCAATCGAGGTAGCCCGTGAACTCACTGGTGGTCGTTCTCGTATAGAGATCCCTGTGTTAGCTTTGGATCGGCTACTATCATTCTTGAATTTCTTTGTTGACGTTTGAGGAAATTTACCCACAGATCTATTTCGGAAGTCTCTAGCTTCAAACTCGGCTTTCCATTTTTCTTTCCCCAGCTCTTCGGCTTTACAAGCTCGCTCAACAAGTACTACGAACTCATTTATTTCAAGTATGCCAACCAGTAATTTTATATCTTCGTTTAGCCCTTCTTCAAATCTTCGGCACATAGCAGCCTCAGACAAAACACACTCGCAAGCATAGCGACTAAGTCTTACAAACTTGCACTCGTACTCAGATACGGTCATACGACCCTGTTTAAGCTCGAGAAATTCCTTGCGTTTGGAGTCTATAAATTGCTGACTAATGTATTTCTTACGAAATTCTGTCTAAAAGAAGTCCCAGGTAACTCGTTCCTTTGGAACAACCGATACGAGAGTATTCCACCAATAATAGGCAGAATCCCATAATAAAGATATGGCACACTTCAGGCACTCATCAGGTGTGCATGATAGCTCATCGAAGACACGAATGGTATTATCGAGGCAAAATTCAGCTCGCTCAGCATCATCATCATCTTCGGCTCTAAACTCTTGAGCCCCATGTTTTCTAATTTGGTCAACCGGAGGCTTGCTTGTTCTCTTAGGATTAACGATTGGGGGTACCACTGGTACTACAGGGGGAATATTCGGATTCAGGGGTTGTTGAACAGCCGGATTGGCCCGAATATATTGATTGAACCAATCATTCATCATACTATAGAAGGTTGATCTAGCACCCTCATCAGGATTACTCGCAGCTGGTCGAGATTCATCCGGTGTGGTCTGTTGTGCAGGAGCAGGCGCCACACTCTCGACATCGTCAGCTATAGCTCACTCAGGAACATGATCCATTTACTATATGTAAGAAATAAACACATTTCACTGTTAGAAATCATCACACTATCACCGTATAAAATATGGCATGTATAGCTAGACCACACGCGCTACGTTAGTCCGAGAACCGACTAAACCGTAGCTTTGATACCAATCAAATGTAACACCTCTAGCCCATATCCGTTGCCGAATTAGGGTTACGAGGTATTATCAGAAGAATAAACTTTCATATAATCACATGATCACATAAATCTTATTCGCAATTATATATAATAAGCCTTTGCTAACTAAACATGTAAATCATGCTTCATAGTTCAATCCAATTTCATTTCAAACATATATCATATTTACAAACCAATGCACATATCACAAAGCCGCACCAATTACCTTATAAAATATATAAGTATAAATCATGAGTTTAATAGTCAAAAACCATATGCGGCATCCAAATGATTAGTAAGAGCAAACTTACATATCATATCTAGTAAAAACAAACATACCTAATTAGATTACAAGTTCATTCACATATAATCATATTATTATTCAATCATGCAATTCATCATTTACGAATAAGATCAATAGACATCAAAGTACACCTCGGTCATTAGCATACTAGCATGATAATAGCATCCCAATTTGTCTTTGCTTGACTAAATCATTTCAATAGCCTTTTTGACCTATGTGCATATATAAATATTTATAAACATAAATATATTAACATATAAACAACTGAAACCAAATTCTCATTCACATTATAGCATAACCACAACTTCATGAAAATTTAAATCAAAGTCGAGTGTACTTATACCATAACCGAATTATCAAACCAATCACTCAATTATTTAATTAAAAACTTATAAAATCAAGTTTAAACCAAAGGGTCAAGCCACTTTCGTAAAGTACCATGAATCATTACTCTTAACTTTAAACTAAATAAAAGACTAATTAAATCAAGTATATCACTCAAATTAAGCTTATAGCAAGACCGAATAATCATAACATTAACAAGTCATATTCATACATAGAAACATAGCCATTTTCGCATGGCATATATTTACATAATTTGAATCAAAATAAAAGTATTTTAGCCTATACATGCCATAGACTTAAAGTTCATTCACAAAAAGAGATACCAAAATATCGATGATAGTTGATAGTGTGATCGACTTTGACGATGATTCCCGAGCTCGAGCTTAGACTTTAAGATCTATACAATAGTTAGACAAACACACGTACGGTAAGCTAATATAGCTTAGTAAGTTATAAGCAAAAGGAGATATATACAACGAATCATTATATAAATTTAATCAATTCAACTTTATCATTAACGAGTTCGTAATAGCATTACACATAACATATTACCATATAGCAATATCATATTCATTAGATCTCCAAAACCGAATGTTCACATGCCCTATATCCATTTCGAACAAGCTCAAAGATTACTGAATACATCACATTTCTATAATTTAGTATACAAGAACAACTTACCTTATTAGCACCAAGTTATTCAATTTCCATGCATCACTTACTTACATGTCTCTTTTGGTTATCTCCATTCATTGGTTCATGTCCTTGAGAGGTCTGATAATCCGCACACACAGTGCAACTCATGTAACGTTTTGCACACTTAGTGCCGTTACTTGATAAATCGCACACATAGTGCCATCTTTCGGTAATGTATCACACACTTAGTGCCATTACTCATTTACTGCACACATAGTGCCATTCCACCGATTTCGCACACACAGTACTCGGTGTTTAAGCTCGCACACATAGTGCCCCTTTTACTGAACCTTTCTTTATTTATGCTAACACTTATAATTTCATTCTCATACATACATATACAAACATTCGAATGTCCAACAACAACTCAATTTCCTTATATCATTCCATTTCATTCGGCACAACTAAAATACATGTATATATATACATTTAAGTCCATCTATTCAAAACAACATCTCTCTCATTTTATATTCACATTTAGATACCTCTTTATTCATTCATATAATCACATTACTCAATGAATGAACACTTATACATTTATATATATATTTACCAACCTTACATTCGGCTAGTTTATCTATATTTCATCCCATTCCATACCACATACGGCAATAAGAGTTTTAATATGCTTAATTAAATTATCCATATACACATTAATATATATATATTCAAACTCATTTCATCCAATTGCTTAAAAACTTATCTCGGAAGTCGACAGATTAGGATTTCCTGGCTATTCGTTCAACTTTGCCTTTCCCCGATCCAACCCCGACTCTTTTTATTCTTGATCTAATTAATTTCAATTTAAGATCAATCAAAGATATTTTCATTCAATTTAATACAAAAAATCACATAAATGGGAAAATTACTATTTTACCCCTGACATTTTCAATTTTTGCAATTTAGTCCTTTTTGTACAAAACACAAAATACACCAAATTTATCCACATACATGCATGGCCGAATCTTCCTAGGGACTATATAAGTCCATATTTCTCATAAATTTCACAATTTAACCCTCCAAAATAATATTTTCACAAAGTAACCTTAATTAGCTAAATTCATCAAAACTCAAGAACAAAGTATGTTCATCTAGCTCAAATCTTTCATTTAACACCATAAATCATCACAAAGCTCAACATATCATCAATGGCATATCTCACAAACATCACCAATGCACAAAATTAATACATGGGCTAGATAGTAGAGTAAGCAACAATCTCAAAAATATAAAAATCATCAAAAATCTAAAGCTAAATCATACCTAATTTTGCTTGCAAATGGCCGAATATGAGAGAGAGCTCAAACTTCTTTCTTTTCTCCTTAGTTTCGGCCAAAGATGAAGATGATGGCTTTTCTTTTCATGTTTTATTTTTTTATTATTTACTTATATTATAATATGTAACTTTAACATATATTTTTATACATATAAAAACTTAATAATATAAAATTAAAGCCAAGTTGCCGTCCACTATGCTATAAAAAGGATAATTTGCAACTTAAATACTCATACAAAAGAAGACAAAACAATTTAGCCACTTAATTTAATAATTGGCTACTTTTACCACTTATGCGATTTAATCCTTTTTTCTAAAATTAATCACCCAAACAGACAAATTAACCTACGATATTTTAACACATGCTCAAACATATAACATAGATATCAAATAGAATATTAAAATATTTTTCTAACTCGGATTCGTGGTCCCGAAACCACTGTTCCGATTAGGGTCATAATCGGGCTGTTAGACGAACAATAGTATAGTTAAGGCAAGATCAGAATGTCGAACCCAAAGGAACTAAAAGCACTAATACTAACTTTCTTTTTATTATCTACCCTAAAATAAAGGGAATTTGTAACATCCCAAAAATGGGGCTATTTGGAATTAAATTATTTTTCTTATGTTTGAACCACTGTGATATTATTTATGGAATAGTGAAGGTTAATTAATGGTCTTGAGTAGGCTCGGTTTGGTAGAAAATTTCATCTTGAACTTTAAAGGCAGGGAGCCTTAGCAAGAGGGTGTTATAAGAATAAATGAGGGAATTTGGACATTAAAAGCCCTTGGTAAAGTGGCAAAAGTGAGGTCACTTAAGAGCTAGCATGTGACGCCAAAGAAGGGGAGGGGAGACCCTTGGTTGAGTCACAACAATCCTTCTTTTGCTCATTAATGGGACGGCACAAGGGAGGAGTTTTCCTCGTTTAAACTCTTTTATTAATTATTATTAAGGGATAATTTGAGCACTTTAAATTGGTTTTAATTTGCTTAAATCTGGAGATAATAAGGGATATTATTAAATGGATTATTAAGAGATCATTTGATTATTTGGGGATTAATTCAAAATTATTTGAATTAAATTAAAACAAGTGGTCAAGAGCAATTCAAGGGGTGCCGAAATCCTTTATAAACCCCACCTACCATCTTGGTTTTTTTTTTTAGACATTTTACAAGTAGCCGAATTTCCTTAGCATTTTCTCTTCACAATTTCGGCTAGCCTCCACTTTTCTTGCTCTTCTTTGTTATTCGCCAAAACCGACAAGAACCCTCTCTTCTTCTAAAAATCTGAGCCGAAACTCTACCTTCTTTACTACTATTTTCTTTCCCTTTGGCCGAATATTGGAAGGAACATAGATCTCTTCAGTTTCTTTGTTATCAATCGGGTGATAAGGTAAGTGATGGCCGAATTTCTATCTCCCCTTTTCTTTCTTTTTCTGTCGACTTTTTACAAGGAAAGGTGCCGATTTCGGCAATGGTTAAGTCTTCTAAATGAGTAGTAACCGATTTCTGCTAGGTACTCAGGGAAGTAAAGCAGTCGACTCAGGCCCCGATCTCTAGTATTCAGTTTTTGGTAAGTAATGGTAAGATCTTCTATAGTTAGTTATTTGGTATTCGTTTAAGCCGAAAGTTACTAACTTATTGATTGCCGATGCATGGAATCAAAAGCAGATTTGGGAGTTTAGTGTTGCGATTAGTATCCAAAGGTGTGAAGGTAAGGATTCGGGTTCACAAGGAACCCCTCTTAAATTATTTGGTTGGCCGAATGGTCCATATCACTAACTCCCATGTTTGGCCGATTATAGGGACAAAGAAAAGCTTGTGTGGCCAATTTGTCTATTCGGGTTTAGGACTATCGTTGACATCAGGTGTGTACATACACACATATAACTTGTTAATGTGCTGATTGTTGTGAGTGCTATCTTGATTTTATGTAGCATTGGATAATATACCATATCGGTATAGATGGTGATTCAGGTAAGTACCTGTTAATATGAATTTGTTATTTGATGCTTTTGGGAAGCATGATGTATTGATACATGAGATTTAAGTATGTGATGACATGAAACATATACATATGTGACTGATGTGGGATTGATGAGTGGAGGGGGCAGTATTAATCGTGCCGACGGGCACCAGTGTTTTGGTAACACACTGTGACTACGGTCACCAGAGGTTTGGTACCTCCAGAGGTTTGGCACCTCATAGCGACTTATCCCTGTGGTTAACACCACCGTGGGTTGGCCCCACTTGAGATATGGGATCGCCCGCGGTGATTTGGTATCACACGATGGGTTGGCCCCATCAATCGATTCGTGTCTACGGACACCAGTGTTTTGGTAACACATCGTGACTATATGTCACCAGTGGTTTGGCACCACCAGTGGTTTGGTACCACAGCGGGGTAGACAATGGCGTTTGGTTGGCTAGGTTGGGGGTACATAATATTCTGCATATTAATTGTTATATGTTGTGTATGGAAATGTCTTTAAAACGGGGGAAGGGTTACATATTGACTCTTGGTGACTCACCTTCTCCTTTACATTTTTCAGGTGACACGTAGATCACGGATGTGGAGCCGGGTTGACTCGAGGTGGCCATGCGGTGGATTTAAATTAAATGAACTTTAATTTTAGTTATGATAAATTTTATTTCCGGTTTTTAGCTTACTTGGATGTAATAAGGCCTCCTGATATTTTATTTTATTTTTTTTTATTTTTCATATGTCGAATAATTGTTTTAAACTATGATTATCAATATTAAATTAAAGTCACATGTTCTCCCAAATTAACACGAAAATGTTTTCATCGTGCCATCGGGCACACTCGATATTTTATAATAACTTGGTTGAATTAATTTTAAATAAATTCTAAGTAAGGTTTAACAAAACAATCAATTGAAAAGGTTTTCGTCAACTAAGAATTTTTACTTTCCAAAAGTGTTTTCCAAAATATTTTCCACCGTAGCAACTAGATTCGGCCATAGTGTTTGGGCCGGGTTTGGGTTGTTACAAAATTGGTATCAGAGCCCAGTTCAAAGCTCGTCTGTGGGGGCCCAAGGCCCAAAAATGTTTTGGTAGGCCTTATGGAATGATTTTTGGTTTTGAACAAAGATGGCCCGAGTCTCCTGCACCGATCCGCCTAGGTAAGTACATCGAAACCTCTTTGTGAATTATATTCTGTAGAAGGGTAGGAAGCATGGAACGTAGATAGACTTATAGGAACTTGAACCCTAGGATTAGATTACTCAAACACATAAACAGAACATAAGACTTAAGGAACTAAACCAACCTATGACTTAGTCAATGAGCTAGGTGTGGTAACCCCATGCGCATGTCTAGGAATGGATCCTAAGAGCCTCGGTATTTAAGCGGTCCTCGTGACTCACCTCCTCTTCGCAGTATCCTACAGTGCGTAGCTTCAGTTCACCCTAACTCAGAGGGCTCAGTGGTGTGGTAACCTCTGTGCGCATGTCTAGAAAGGTTCGGTGAGAGCTTGGTATTTAAGCGGTCCGCGTGACCCACCTCCTCTTCACTCGACTTACGCTGGTGCGTAGCTTTGGTTCACCCCGACCGTGAGGGGGCTCGGTCATAGGCTAAACACAATGATTAAAACCCGAAAAGGGAATTAGCCATGTTTTCGAAAAAGAATGAAACAACAAACCCTAATGTTTTCAAAACTTGTGCAATAACTTTTTTTCAAATCCGAGAACATTATTTTTACAATGTTTTTCTCGAAAAACTTGATTGTGGAAAATTACAGAAATGCCCTTAGGGGGTAAAATTACTAAAATGCCCTCGGTTCATAAAATATCAGTTCAATGGTTTTGCTCAAAAACTTCAACTATTTTACAAATATTCAACAACTTAGCTTTGAAAATCATCAGCAAAATATTTTGGTTCTGGAAAATTACAAAAATAACCCTGTAGGAAAAAGACGAAAATACCCCTAGGATAGAAATGGGCAGAAAGGTCCGATGAGCGAATAGGTATGGAAAGTATTAAGGAATGGATGCATGAACTTCTTTGTGCGAACTAGGATAGGAAACTGAAACCTTGTTTGCTCGAAAGAATCTCTGACTAAAACTCTATCCATAAAATTTCTTCGTGAATAAGAAAGTGGAACAAATGCTAACGCATAAAACTTTTCTTAATCAGATTAAAAGCGCGGTAGATAGAATGAGTTCTAGAGGACGTGGGCGCCGTGGGACGCGGTAGGGGTAGGATGACAAGATGTCTCGAACCCGTCAGTCGGGACAAGGTTACGAAAATGAGGTACCACCGCCACCACCACCTCCTACTTTTAGAGAGTCGAGGAGCGAGGATCGGGCCCGGTGGTGAGCGGTATCGCAAGTCGCTTTCGCGAGTCTTGGAGATGGTGGTGGGGCTGGTGGAAATTTGGGAGCTCGAAATCGTCCCCGAGCGACTCGATCTAACGGAGCGGAGGTATTCCGGTGTGTCGTCGAGTGGCACCCGTCAGTGAGAATCATCGGCTAGAGTCAACCGAAAGGATCATGGATGATCTTGACCTGACTGAGGAAGAAAAGCTAAAAGGGGCAGTGTCGCTTCTAAAGGATGAAGCGTATCAGTGGTGGCTTACGGTTCGAGACGGGGCTACAGCAGATGATCTGACTTGGGAGTATTTCAAAACCACCTATCAGAAGAAGTATGTGGGCACCAGCTACACTATCGCACAGAGAAAAGCTTTTATGGGATTAGTGCAAGGAACTAAGTCCGTGTCGGAATATGAGGCGAAATTTTTAAGGCTAAGTAGATATGCTAGAGGCATCGTGGCTACTGAACATGAGCGTTGCGTCCGCTTTGAGGACGGGCTTAGAGATGATTTGAGGTTGCTGATTGCCCCACAGCAGGTTCGTGAGTTTTCGTCTCTAGTGGAAAAGGCTAAGGTAGCCGAAGGGATCAAGGAGACCGTAAGACAAAAGCATGATAGGAACAACCAGAAGAGAGGCTTTGGATCGCTTGGATCGGGCAGTAATGTGGAGAAGAGGGCTAGATTTGGGGAATCAAAAAGAACCACAGGACCTGCTCAGTGGCCACCTCAGTGTGCTAGATGCGGGAAATCCCATTCAGGAGAATGTTTGGCTGGAAGTAGAGGGTGCTTTGAGTGTGGATCGTTGGATCACCGTGTGAGGGATTGTCCTCGGAAGCTAGCTAGGAATCAACCAGAGGGTCAGAACCGTGCTCAGGTTAGAAATGAAGGACCACCACAGAGGGGTCGAGGTGCAGCTAGAGGTAATGCTAATGGTAACGGGCGTGGCCGAGGTGCTGAAGGTGCAGAGGCGAGGCAACCAAGGTTGGTTTATGCAGTTGACCGTCGCGAGGAGGAAGATGTGCCAGACATGACAACGGGTAAGTTTCTTATTTTCGAAATACCCTCAATTGTCTTGGTTGTAGTTACGTTAGTTCATTCTCATGATTGCTAGTAAAGAGTATGGAACCTGGATTATGAACGTAGGGAATGTGTAGAAAGTATGATAGTTCTTTAAGATCAGAGTGCGCAGCAGTAACGTAGGATGACGAGTTAAGGATGCACGATTGAGCGATAATCAGTAATTTCGGGGACGAAATTTATTTTAAGGGGGGTAGAACTGTAACATCCCAAAAATGGGGCTATTTGGAATTAAATTATTTTTCTTATGTTTGAACCACTGTGATATTATTTATGGAATAGTGAAGGTTAATTAATGGTCTTGAGTAGGCTCGGTTTGGTAGAAAATTTCATCTTTAACTTTAAAGGCAGGGAGCCTTAGCAAGAGGGTGTTATAAGAATAAATGAGGGAATTTGGACATTAAAAAGCCCTTGGTAAAGTGGCAAAAGTGAGGTCACTTAAGAGCTAGCATGTGACGCCAGCAAGGGGAGGGGAGACCCTTGGTTCGAGTCACAACAATCCTTCTTTTTGCTCATTAATGGGACGGCACAAGGGAGGGAGTTTTTCCTCAGTTTAAACTCTTTTATTAATTATTATTATTAAGGGATAATTTGAGCACTTTAAATTGGTTTTAATTTGCTTAAATCTGGAGATAATAAGGGATATTATTAAATGGATTATTAAGAGATCATTTGATTATTTGGGGATTAATTCAAAATTATTTGAATTAAATTAAAACAAGTGGTCAAGAGCAATTCAAGGGGTGCCGAAATCCTTTATAAACCCCACCTACCATCTTGGTTTGTTTTTTTAGACATTTTACAAGTAGCCGAAATTCCTTAGCATATTCTCTTCACAATTTCGGCTAGCCTCCACTTTTCTTGCTCTTCTTTGTTATTCGCCAAAACCGACAAGAACCCTCTCTTCTTCTAAAAATCTGAGCCGAAACTCTACCTTCTTTACTACTATTTTCTTTCCTTTGGCCGAATATTGGAAGGAACATAGATCTCTTCATTCTTTGTTATCAATCGGGTGATAAGGTAAGTGATGGCCGAATTTCTATCTCCCTTTTCTTTCTTTTTCATCGACTTTTTACAAGGAAAGGTGCCGATTTCGGCAATGGTTAAGTCTTCTAAACAAGTAGTAACCGATTTCTCGCTAGGTACTCGGTGGAAGTAAAGCGATCGACTCAGCCCCGATCTCTAGTATTCAGTTTTTGGTAAGTAATGGTAAGATCTTCTATAGTTAGTTATTTGGTATTCGTTTAAGTTTAAAGTTACTAACTTATTGATTGCCGATGCATGGAATCAAAAGCGATTTGGGAGTTTAGTGTTGCGATTAGTATCCAAAGGTGTGAAGGTAAGATTCGGGTTCACAAGGAACCCCTCTTAAATTATTTGGTTGGCCGAATGGTCCATATCACTAACTCCCATGTTTGGCCGATTATAGGGACAAAGAAAAGCTTGTGTGGCCAATTTTTCTATTCGGGTTTAGGACTATCGTTGACATCAGGTGTGTACATACACACATATAACTTGTTAATGTGCTGATTGTTGTGAGTGCTATCTTGATTTTATGTAGCATTGGATAATATACCATATCGGTATAGATGGTGATTCAGGTAAGTACCTGTTGATATGAATTTGTTATTTGATGCTTTTGGGAAGCATGATGTATTGATACATGAGATTTAAGTATGTGATGACATGAAACATATACATATGTGACTGATGTGGGATTGATGAGTGGAGGGGCAAGATTAATCGTGCCGACGGGCACCAGTGTTTTGGTAACACACTGTGACTACGGTCACCAGAGGTTTGGTACCTCCAGAGGTTTGGCACCTCATAGCGACTTATCCCTGTGGTTAACACCACCGTGGGTTGGCCCCACTTGAGATATGGGATCGCCTGCGCGGTGATTTGGTATCACACGATGGGTTGGCCCCATCAATCGATTCGTGTCTCACGGACACCGTTGTTTTGGTAACACATCGTGACTATATGTCACCAAAGTGGTTTGGCACCACCGGTGGTTTGGTACCACAAATGGGTAGACAATGGCGTTTGGTTGGCTAGGTTGGGGGTACATAATATTCTGCATATTAATTGTTATATGTTGTGTATGGAAATGTCTTTAAAACGGGGGAAGGGTTACATATTGAGTCTTGGTGACTCACCTTCTCCTTTACATTTTTCAGGTGACACGTAGATCGCGGATGTGGAGCCGGGTTGACTCGAGGTGGCCATGCGGTGGATTTAAATTAAATGAACTTTAATTTTAGTTATGATAAATTTTATTTCCGGTTTTTAGCTTATTTGGATGTAATAAGGCCTCCTGATATTTTATTTTATTTTATTTTTGTTATTTTTCATATGTCGAATAATTGTTTTAAACTATGATTATCAATATTAAATTAAAGTCACATGTTCTCCCAAATTAACACGAAAATGTTTTCATCGTGCCATCGGGCACACTCGATATTTTATAATAACTTGGTTGAATTAATTTTAAATAAATTCTAAGTAAGGTTTAACAAAACAATCAATTGAAAAGGTTTTCGGCAACTAAGAATTTTTACTTTCCAAAAGTGTTTTCCAAAATATTTTCCACTGTAGCAACTAGATTCGGCCATAGTGTTTGGGCCGGGTTTGGGTTGTTACAGAATTTGTTGTTTAATCTAAATTAACTAATTATTAAACTAAAGACTCTAAGATAAAGAAGAATGAATTTGGGGAAAATACTTGTGGGAAATGCCAATTGATTAAGACGATACCCAAGGAAGAATCTACCTAGACTTCACTTGTTATCTAACTCTGAACCAGACGATTTATTCACTTGACTTGATCCGTAGGATTCCCTAATGTATATTAGACCCTCTCTCGAAGCGAATAACGTCTAACCCTAGGTTGATTAATTGAAATCTCTTTCTAATTAAAACCCCTAGAATTGCATTAACTCGATCTATGGACTCCCATATTAGGTTTCACCCTAATCCGGCAAAATCTCGTCACCCTATCTCTAGGCGTGCGATCAACTCCGCTTAACTATGCTAGATCTACTCTTAGGTAAGGACTTTTGCTCCACCATCTAAGCACATCAAACTTGAATTAATATCCCGGAAATATCAACACAAGAATTAAGAACACATAATTAAGAACAAATCAAGTATTTATCATATAGTTCAGCAAACGATAACAAGATTCATCTTAGGTTTCATCCCCTCGTATCTTGAGGGTTTAGTTCATAATAATAAAAGAGAACATCTCAGAAGAAAAGATAAAACAAAACATAAGAAAAACCCTAAAACCCCCTAAAGGAATTGAAGAGAGATCCTCCCTCTTGAGTATGACTCCGGCTTATTGAGACGAATCAACTGGCTTTCTTCGAGTAAATTCCACAAATCTGCCTCTTTCGGCCTAGCTGGATGCCCCGACAGAATACTTCTACCGACTCCCCTCTGACAGAGGGTTTCTGTCAAACTCTCTGCTTAAGTTGCCCCCTAGGGTGTTTATATAGGCTTTGAGATGCCTTACTTGGCCCCTAAGTATCCTAATCCAAGTAGAATTCCTACTAGGGTGTTTAAATAGGCTTTGGAATGTGTTTTTTTACCTCCAAGTATCCTATTCTGAGTGAAATTCATCTTTGTCACGGCAGGGACACGGCCATGGCACACGTCCGTGTAAATCGTGGCCAGGCCGTATTGGGTCAATTGATGAGGCACGGCCGTGTGGTCTTGGGCCCAGGCCGTGTCGATTTCGTGATCTGGCCCATTTGGCCCGTTTTAAGCCCGTTTCTTGTTCTTTTCATCCTCCGTTGCTTTCCTGAGTATAAAACATGAAAACAAAGGATTAAGAGCACCAAATGACATAAAATAAGGGATAAATCATCCAAAAGCATGTTAAATATGGGCTTAAAATATGTTACTATTACGGTTTATCAATAGAGGTCCTGTAATTTTTGCTGTAACACCCCAAGCCCGACCTAGACGTTAAGACCGAATCTGGCGTGTCACATTGAGGTGTTTTTTGGAAACCATGTTTTCATTGAAAACCCTTCTTGAAATTTAAAACTTCTTGTCATTTAAAACTTGTACAAAACCTCAGTTTGCATTTGTTTATTTTCAATCGTGGTTTATTAAAAAGTTATTCCCTTTTAAAATGTTATTACCTTTAAAACCTTATTTGTTGCGGAAGCTTAATTTAAAACAAATGATTTACGAAAACGTGATATTTAAAAATTGAGTTGCGGAAACGTAGCATTTGAAAATAGTTATTGTTTTCGAAAATCGTGTTCTACTTCTAGCAGATATAAATCACAATCAATAAAATCCCAAATTTAAAATCCAGAAATTATAGAGGCCTTATTACAACCCGAATCAAAATCAATGTGCTTAAGTAAATGAGCAAAACAGAATAAAACATACGCAGTTGTGTGGCCCTCTCTGAGTCCCTCGCAGCTTCAAACCGTCTAACGTTGGGGATTACCTGAAAGGTGAAAACGGGGTGAGTTTACGAAAAACTCAGTGTGTAATCCCCTTATTAAAGAGACATCAAGATATCTGAAAACAGAATCGATGCCTGGCTCGAGCCCTTTAACAAGAATCAGACAATTCAGTTCAGAGTATATGTGGGCCAAAGCCCATAACAGAATCAATTGGGCCTAGCCCATCACAGTAACAGTCTTAGTATGAATGATGCATGATGCATGCAAACCCATCCAACCCTGCACTTGCCTACGTCCAACCCTGCACTACCTGTGGGGAATAAATCACCCACGCCATCCCTACACTTACAGTGTTAGCACCGGTTGCAGCACTAACCGAAATCGTAGCAAAGCTGCTAGTATATATGCGACTTTAAGCCTTCAGTAACAGTCTCATAATTGGCACATAGCCATCGGTAACTGTAATAAGATCGGCACATAACCATCTACTACGGTAATATAATCGGCACACAGCCATGGGTAAGAATGATCGACACAAAGTCATCAATAATTACGATCGCCACGCAGCCATGGATAAGTGTGATCGACACAAAGTCATTAATAATTACGATCGGCACATAGCCATGGATAAATATGATTGACACAAAGTCATAATCAAGACGGCACAGAACCATAATTAGGTTGGCACAGAGCCATAATGAAATTAACTGGCTTAAAGCCATCGGTAGGTCCACAGTCGTCTCGTGTGACCCGTGCGACCTTAACAGATCATTACTGAGTCCACAGTCATCTCGTGCGACCCGTACGACCCTATCAGAACAGTACTTCCTCCATGACCAATATCCCAACCCCATGCAGTATGTCATGTATGCAGAATGTCTGGCCCACAAATCATCATATCATTCATAGTTAAGTCAATCAAATCATAGTCATACAATCACAGTCAAATCAGTCAAATCATAGCACAAGTCACTCATTTGCCCTCGAGGGGCAAAATAGTCATTTTACCCTTCAAGGGTATTTGGGTAATTCTACCCTACAAGGGTATTTTAGACATTTTGCCCTTCAGGGGCTTAACGGTCATTTCTCACACTCGGGTCCAAGTATGTGTATCAACTAATCAATAGGTCCACAGTCAATCTGCACGACTTGTGCAACCTTTAGCAATCAAAAGGTATAGTTGGGCCCAAAGCCCAAAGTATGGCCCGAGTGGGGCCCGCTAAGTCCAAAACTGACCTTAGCCATGCGAACGACATGGTCGAGCTCATTATTTCACATAAGTTCATGAAGTTGGCCCATGTGGGGCCCGTAAGCCCATTGGGCCCACACGGCCCATTTACCCCAAAAGTGGCCCAAGACCATGAGATCACTCATGGTGGCCTCCGTCATTGTATCGACTTCCCCACACGAGCGTTCGTGTGCTCGTATGGTAACTGTTGCCGTATTTTCAGCTTTTCGACATTTCGGCATTTCGGCATTTTGGCATTTCGGTATTTCAGCATTTCGGTATTTGCCGATCTACAATTGTAGTGGTGTGTGTACACACACTTTTAGCTTTAAGCCGATCAACAAAAATAGGGTATACGATTACACACCCTTTTCAGCTTTTAAGCCGACTATCATTTACGGAAAACAGTTACACACCTTTTTCGGAAGCCTACGAAACACCCTTTGAGCACCAACCTACAATCATCCCAAGTAATTAGTCAGTCCTTCAACTGTTAACATTCTCAAGAACCAAACCATAATGTAACGATCACCACCAACCACGATTAGATGATCTGGAATTAATCCCTGCAAAATCGTCGGCCAAAATCAATCCCTTGCACCTAGCGATTAACTTAATAAGAGATGAGAGACAAAAAGATTTCTGTGGCTACAAGATCACCTTACTCCACTGAGATCCCCAGAACCATCGTATATTGTACCGCAAAGAAAGAATAAGAATCAAAGTTAGAAAATATAAGAGGAAAACACAACATTCGGCTTCCCCCAATAAAAAGTTTCAATAACAGGTTGAACACATACTGAAATGACCAAATAGTAAAAGGGGAATCTTACGGGTACTTATCGATTGTCAGGATTCTTATGAGACCAAAACCACCACACCCCAGCGCACCGAAACGATCTACCAAACACTGAGTGGTGGACATGAAACTGAAAGAGAAGAAGAGGGAATGGTCGGCTCAGAGAAGACCGAAAGAAAGATTGAAATAATTAGGGAAAAAGGAAACTATATTCGGCTAAAAGGGGCAGATGAAGGAGAATTAAGAGGAAGAGATTAATTTTGGAAAAAGGGGAATATGGAAATGAGAAAAGAAAATGAGAGGTTTTGATAACTGACATCTTTCGGCAAAAAAGAAAATAGAAGGGAAAAAACCCGAAAGGTACAGAGAGGCACTTGACTTACTAGAAATTGACAAAAAGTGCAAATTACGTCTTCAGAAAGCAAAGGTATAACCGAAGGCAAGACTACCCAAAGAAAAACTCTGCCAAAATACTGAGTAGCTAGACACCCAAATTCGGCACTACTCTACCCACAATCAAACTCCTTGAAATCCTCCACAAATTTCTCCCATTATCTCTCCATAATCCACTCCTAAGATCACTCCTCCATTCTCTCCTCAACAACCTCACCCATCAGAATTTCAATATAACTCAACCACTGGCCGAACTCAATTGCAAAATAAATACCTCATTTGTGCTGCGCCACGCTCGAACCTCAGACCTCAAGGTTCCCTTCCACGCCACCTTGCCACCTGACCACAAGGCTTTTTGTGACTTAACACATGCACAAATATTTATAAAGCCTATGTGCCAGTGTCCAGATTCATTTAAGAGCAAAAACTAAAAAAAATTTCGAAGCCAAGACTTGAACCCAGGCTTCTCAAACACTCCCATACACACCCAAATCACTTAGCCATTAAAGCAAACAAGCAATTTGTGCCATTTTCTTGCACACATAAATATTTATGTGCAGTCTCCTAGCTGATCCCACGCTCAAGGCCCATTCCTTCTAGGCCTAAATTTGGGGCGTTACATTTGCAGACTTTTGAGTTATACTACAATGTTTTCTAGTGTGTTACGGGGCAGATGTTAGCCTATGGGCTAGGCATTTAGTGTCGTGGTGTGTTATTGGCTAGATTAGCTTGTATGAACGTCTGGTGTGTTCTGGATGGTTAATCGTGTACTTGTATTTGTATATCTTTCATCGGGCATTTTCCAATGAATACTGAATGTTATTGAAATGTGGAAAAATTGATTTGTATTTATTGTTGAGCATTACTCACCTGTTGAAAGCTGTGATTGACAGGAATTCTAATAATAACCTTGTTGACAGGAACTATTTTCATTAATCTTTTTATTTGAATTATTATATTTGATTCGGTATGCTTTATCATTTAATCAAAGAATTTACTAAGCTTTATGTAAGCTTACTCATGTTCTTGTCTTCTTCTTTAGAGATTACATTTTTGTTGAAGTCGGGAGATCGAATCAACTCGAAGAATCACACCATCCAAGGACCTCTTTGGTAGATTTTGAATTTAACTTGGCTTATATGGCATGTAATAGGACCTTTTGGTCGTGATTGCATGGTTCACAAGTATTTTGTAATATGTTATGTGTTGTGCTTTTGATGTGGTGGAATGACTAACTACTATAGTATGCTTGTTAAGATCCTAGTTTAAGCATGAGTGGTCAAGCATGGAATGGTAAGTTTGATATGAATTAAGCAAGGTATGTTAGAATTGAATGCAAGTTATTTGTTAGTGAGTTGAGACTTGTTAATGTAATTCAGATAGGTGAAAATGTTAAGTGTTTGTAATATGGTGCCATTAGTGACACATTGGTTAGGCTTTAGGATGTTTGGTTTGGCATGTTTTGGGTGTTATTGAAATGCATTTTGAAGTAATATAATCATGTGATGAGAATTGGATTAGGTACATAAGAAATTGGATGTGGAAGTGGCAAGTTTGGGTCATTTTTGGGCACATACGGCCAATGACACAGGCTGTCACATGACCGTGTGTCACACGGGCAACCCACACGGGCATGTGCCCCGAGCGTGTTAGGTTTAGGGTTCACACGAACTAGCACACGACCTTCGACATGACTGTGTGACCTAACTCAGTGAGTTACATGGGTGAGCATACTGGCATGTACAATAACCACTCGACCGTGTCTAGAGCCACACCGTCTGGGCTCTGTTACACGGCCGTGTAACCCCTATTTTGAAAAGTTTTAGTTTTTCCTTGAATGTTCTGATTTGCTTCGAATTGGTCCGTGATTGTTCCTAAACTATTTTTAAGGTCTTGTAGGCTCGATTTAAGGCCCGTAAATGTATGTTCTACCTCAATCTCAATTATTTATGAAATTGTTAACTAATTTGGTAAACTTGATGCTATTTATTATTATTTGTTCTGAATTGTACAGTAATACTCTGTAACCCTAATTTGACAACTGCTACAGGTTATGGGTGTTACATTTAGTGGTATAAGAACTATTGTTTAGTCAATTCTAGGAAACGAAACATAGTGTAAATGAAGTCTAGAATTACATGCCATATAAATCTGTGATAGTGTGATATTGATTGATAGTGTGATATTGATTGATCCGATCTAACCTATTTTCTTGTAGACTTTAAAGATGTCATCTGATTCTGATCATGATTAAACTAATAAGGTTAACAGTGATATTCCGACTACTAATTCTGGTGCAAGTCATAGTATGCCAATTCCACAAATGTCTGAAAATGAAGTTAAAAATATGTTCTTCGTTTAATGGGATGGTTTTCTAAGTTTATGATAGACAATCCAGTGCTCAGCAACCTCCACCCCCTACTATACCATATGTTTCACCTCCTGTGATAACTCTACCCCCTCCAACAGCTGAAAGGAGTCGACGGGTTCTAGCTGACTAAGTTAGAAAATATGGTACTGAGGAATTGCGGGGCAGAAATAAAGATGATTCGACTAAAGTTGAGTATTGGCTAAAGAATATTTAACGAGTTTTTGATGAAATGGCTTATTCTCTTGATGATTACCTCAAATGTGTCGCATCATTATTGAAAGATGAAGCTTACAGCTGGTGGTCAATGTTAACAGTGGTAGTATCAAGAGATAACATCAACTAGGAATTTTTCAAAATAGAATTTAAGAAGTATGTCAACAAAAGATGCCTAGATCGGGAAAAGAAAGAATTCCTGGAATTAAAAAAAAGGAAATAAATCAGTAGCAGAATATGAGAGAGAACTTGTGCATCTTAGTAAGTATGCTCGAGAAATTGTGCCGAATGAGGAGGAAATGTGTATCCGTTTTGAAGACAGCTTAAATGATGAAATCAAGATGATGATTGGTGGGGCTGAAATATGACAATTTTTAGTTCTATTTGATCAGGCACAGAAGATGGAAGAAATCTATAACCACAAGAGTCAGGGAGAGGGAAGGCTCGAGAATTTAGTAAAAGAAACTTTCCTAGGTCATTTTCTACACCACCATCGAAGAATGCAAAAGAAGATGATAACCATATCACTACATCATCCGAGTTTCCTAGTAGAAGTAAACCAAGATAGCATGATTCCAAGTTCCAAAATAAACCTGCTGACAGTGTGGCTAGTGTCCGAAATGCTCCGAGACCGGTGTGTGAACACTATGGTAAACCACATACTGGTGAGTGTAAGACCAAAATGGGTGCATGTTTTAGATGTGGGTCAACTGATCATTTTGTACGCAATTGTCTGAAAACGGTTTGAGAGAATGATGAACGGAGTGAGAAACCCGTGCCTACATCGAAGAAAAGAAATGTCTTGGTCAAAAGTAATATGGGTGTGAACTGCTGATCGTGTCCAAACTAACTATGACAACGAATAAGTCAAGCTCACCTATCGTTCAGTAGTATAGCTATGGCAAGACCGAAAATATCGTATCCTCAAGGACCAAGAGTACTAGTAGTTACTATCTTTTTATTATCTAGCCTAAGTATTAAGGGAGTTGTTGTTTAATTAACTAATTACTAAACTAAGGATGCTAAGACACATAGAGTGAATTGGGAAAATACTTTTGGGAAAAACCAATTGATTAAGACAATACCCGAGGAAGAATCCACCTAGACTTCACTTGTTATTTAACTCTGAACCAGATGATTTATTCACTTGACTTGATCCGTAGGATTCCCTAATTTATATTAAAACCTCTTTCGAGGCTACTAACGTCTAACCCTAGGTTGACTAATTGAAATCTCTTTCTAATTAAAACCCCTAGTGTTGCATTAACTCAATCTATGGACTCCTATATAAGGTTTGACCCTAATCCGGCAGATTTTCGTCATCCTATCTCTAGGGTTGCGATCAACTCCGCTTAACTATGCTAGATCTACTCTTAAACAGGACTTTTGCTCCACTTTGCTAAGCACATCAATACTTGAATCAATATCCTGAAATATTAAAAAAAGAATTAAGAACACATAATTAAGAACAAATCAAGTATTTATCATATAGTTCAGAAAACAATAACAAGATCCATCTTAGGTTTCATCCCTCTCAGGAATTTGAGGGGTTTAGTTCATGATTAATAAAGAATACATCTCAGAAGAAAATAAATAACAAAACATAAGAAAAACCCTAAAACCCCCTGAAGGAAATTGAAGGGAAGATCTTCCGTCTTGAGTGTGATTTCGGCTTCTGGGATGAATCAACTGGTTGTCTTCGAGTAATTCCCCTGTGTTCAGCCCTCTCTGGCTTCGCCCCCCTTTTAGGTCATACTTAGGGTGTTTATATAGACTTCGGAATGTCTTTCTTCGCCCCTAAGTGTCCTTTTTCGAGTAGAATTACAACGGGTCACGACAGAGACACGCCCGTGGAGCACGCCCGTGTGAATTGAGCCCAGACCGTGCTCGGGCCTGCTAAGTTGGCACAGCCGTGTGGTGAACTCCAGGCCGTGTTGATTTCTCACTTTGGCCCATTTTCTCCGTTTTCGGCCCGTTTCTCGTTCTTTTCATCCTCATATGCTCTCCTAAGTATAAAACATGAAATTAAAGGATTAGGAACATCAAATTCCACAATTCAAGGAATAAATCATCCAAAAAGTATGCTAAATGTGGGATTAAAATATGTATATATTACGGTTTATCAAATACCCCCACACTTAAGCATCTGCTTGTCCTCAAGCAAAATTCTCAACTCACAATTAAAATCGAATTTCTTCAATTCATAACATTCATCAATAATTTTTCATCATAATTCATAGGTAATTCATACATTGATAATTTAACCAGAAGGTTCCTAAAGATTCAAACAATCAAAGTCATAGTTTTTATAGTACGAAAAATAGGTGTTTCCCCTTACCTAAATAATCACCTTTTAATTCAAAATCAACAAAAATTGACATCCTCACTAAAGGTTCACTCAAATCACTCAAAGTGTTTAAGGTTAGAAATTAAGCACTTAGAAGTCGAACATGAAAAGTTAATCCCATAGGCTTGCATGAAAATCAAATCTCCACCACTATAAAATGAGATGATACACAAATCAAAAGGTCTTTAAAAAGGGTTGTAACGGGGCTTGGGTTTAAGGTGTGGATAAAGGCTGAATTAGAGGGTTAAATATTGAGATTGAATTGAAAAATTACCTAACTAGAAAAATAAACTAAAACTTGAGTAATTACATCAATTGAAACTTATCAATAATATCGAGCTTCTTTTCAAAATAAGAGATTCTCCACTTAAGCTCAGATAACATGGAACTAATAGTAACATATATTTCAAAATTTTTTTATTTATATACATATATATTTTTTTAAGAATAAGTATATCCAAATAATAATAAAGAACTTTTAACAACTGAAATAGAGAACATAGTTAGGCAACTACTCAAATCAAATCTCGACAAAAAGGGTTAAAACAAGAAGGAAAAATTCTCAATGAATCAAAAAGAACGGGTCTTGGGTTAATATTAATGGGTGAGTCAATAAACGGTTTATTAGTCTCAAAGGGGTTCACTACGGGTTAATTATGAAGGTAGGCTTTTTATGGAGTAAGTGGGTTAGATCCTAGGTGCCTTTATCATCTCTGTATATCAAATCAAAAGTGTGATCTCGACATGTATGATCAAAGCAAGTTCTAGAATAACAAATCAATGTTGACACACTCATAACCAACAATAAAGTGAGCAAGAAAAATATATGCTCTAAAAGGCTCAAGATCTCACAAAAATTATGGGCTTTTGATGTCAACTTCGTAGATTTCAACTTCTAGGTAATCATTAGATTCAGGTAGAAACCTATCAACTTTTTTAAATTCTGAAAATAGACTAATCATGCTTGATTCTCTAGTCTCCTAAAGTTTAAATCATCACTGTACAGTTACCTATGACTTAATCCAAAACATATTAATAAAAATCATAAATCAAAGGAATTTTCATTCTAATAGTAACATGAGAAAATTTACTTAAGAACAAGACATAATTCAGGGATTTTCAAATAATCCTATAGTTAACCCCCACACACTTAAGATGTACATTGTCCTCAATGTACAAAGATAGATAATGATTAGTAAGAAAGTCATAAGAGAGGGAGAGAGGTGAAACTTCCTGGATTATGGATGAAATCCTTAGAGGATGATCAATGATGGACATGATGACTAGGCATAGGTGAAGGAAATGGAGAATACTCCGGTGATGTGTTCGTTCCTTGAGTGGTACATTGAACCTTTTTTTTAAACCGTGAAGTCATCAGGTATTTATTTTAGGGAGTACTATATAATGAATGTTGTTATAGATACTCGAGAGGTAGACAACCAGAATTAAAAGAAATTAAACTATACTAATAAAAGTTTTAAACAAGAAAGGTAATAAATTAAAATACAAATAAAAAGTAGACTGAAAATAAAAATAAAAATAAAAATAAAAATAAGGATAAAAATAAAGAAAATAAAAGGACTCAAAGGTCCTCATCATCGGCTGGGTCACGAGGTGGGGGTAACGATGAAATGTGAAGGTGCTGACGTATCTGGTGGAGGGTGGCGTCGATGTGATCGAAACGCTAGAAGCATTGCTGCTCGAATCGTGTTAGGTGCTCAGATATGTCTGAAATAGAAGCTGTCGCATGAACTGGTCGGCGAGGTGGGTGTGGTGCCGAAGGTGGCTCCTCGTGCTATGGAGGGACATCATCAGTAATGTCCTCTAGGTCGACGGTAGCTTGTGATAGCCTATACTGGGAAGGATCGAACCCACGGCGGCGCTCAATCATCCTCATGTGGATCATTGTCTGGATGCCCTGTGGGGGCATCTGTCCTATCAGTGTGAGTGAGGAGGACTGAGCGGCGGTGTTGAGGAGCCCAAAATACTGAGCCAGACGTGTGATATAGGGACCCATGGAGATGACCCCTCTCCTATGCTTCTCCGTCTGATGTTGAATGGCGCGAGCTATGAAATAGGCTAAGTCAAAGATGTGCCCGTTCGCCATGCACCATAGGAAGTAGGCGTCGTGAGTATTGGCGATGCTGGTGCTCTCTCGCCTACCTGTCAATGTATGAGCTAAGATGGCGTGTAAGTACCTCAGGGATGGGGCGAGAGCTATCGCCTTGGAGCGACTGGGGTCATAGGTGGCCGAGACGGGGGCTATGTTATTCCAACATTTAGAATGGGAGTTATGGATGTGGCGATGGAGGTTCTCGAGATCATTGTCCACTATGAATTCGTCGGTGTAGAGCCCCAAGGCAACCCCAAACTGTGGAACACTCAGTTCACGTACAATGCCTCCGAGATAGAATTGGACTGTGCCGGGGTCATCGTGGTTCGTCATCACCGTCTGGAGGTGGAATGTGGAACAGAGCTCCAAAGTAAGCTCTAGGTATGTGGGCTCAATGATCTCGAAGAATTGCCCCCATGGGTCGGAAGTTAGGAGGGCCCGGACGTCGTCGGCTAGTTGGACCTGCTCCAAAGCGGTCCAATCAATGCACCTCCCTACACCGAGGGGTCGCGCGCAGAGTATTCGAAAAAGGTCCTCCTGTGATCCCGGAAGAAACTGTAAGAATGAGTGTCGTATTTCGGTGGAGGCACTCGAGGAGGTTGCACCGTGTCCCTTCCATTTTTTCGAGGTGGGAATGGTGGTTTTTCATCCGCGTGGGGGAGTCATTACTTAACTGAAAGTAAGAGATATTCAACAAATTAAATATTATTTTCAGCCAAGACATATATTATCCTATTCTAATACTATGAAAGAATAACATTTATTTTTAAAGAATCAGCATATATATTGCTCGCTATTACTTAAGCAAGAACGGTATGATAAACTAACAATCTTAATGATGAGGGTAAGTAATATTTAAGAAATAAAGATAAAGATGAAATGATTATTAACTAAATAAAATCACAATGATAATAAATGAAGATAAATGAAGCAAAATGGGGAAAAGGAAAGGTGACCAGTGGAGATTCTTGAGGGAAATGGAGCGGTTGAGGCGGTGGTCAGAGTACGGACGTGGTGGTGGTGTGCGGGCATGTTATCCTTACACGGGCGTGGACTTGCGTAGAGTAAGGGAAAAATAAGGAAAGGAATGAGGAAAAGGGGAGAGGAGTTAGGATGAGGAGTTGTTGATGGTGGTGGCCGGACTTAGTAAGGGGAAAAAGGGAAAACGGCTAGGGTTTGGGGAGGAGAATTTGGGGGAAAAGATGAATAGTAAGGGGTTTATATAGAAATAAGGGCACACGGCGTATCACACGCCCGTGTGTGGATCATTTTAGCCCGTGTGTTTGAGAATTTTGAGTTTAAGCGCGTGCAGCCGTGTCCCACGCCCGTGTTACACAGGCGTGTTGGATCACACGGCCGTGTCGCGCACGGCTGTGTGTACTATCTTGTTCGCTTCTCCCATGCCCGTGTGACCGTTAGCACGCCCGTGTTGATTTAGTCAGTGTCGACCACGCCCTATAGGCACGGGCGTGAGTTCTTTCAGTTTTAACCACGGCTTCTGGGCACGGGTGTGTCTCACGCCCGTGTCGTTTACTCAGTATCGACCATGGATGCATCGCACGGCCGTGGCCCTTTAATTGCAGCCTGTGTCGTTTACTCAGTTTCGGCCACAGCCTCATCGCACGGCCGTGGTGTTTTATCGTAGCCCGTGTTGGGAAATTTTTTTTCTCTTTCTTGGCCCACACGGTCTCCGCCATGAATTTGTCACTTCCCGTGGTATCCACACGGCCACAGCCACGCCCGTGTTCTAGGCCATGTGGGAAGGAAATCCTGCGCTTATGAAATTAGTTAGTTCTTAGTTAGATGCAAAAAACAAAAATATGAATGTTAATGAGGTTAGTGCTTGGGTTGCCTCCCGAGAAGCTCTCGTTTAAAGTCTTAAGCTAGACTTACCCTATTTTCATTTCTATATGAAGGTTCACGAAGCTGAAGCTCCTCTCTCATATCCCTAAAATCTTCACCATTATAAATTTTTAGTCGCTGACTGTTTACCTTGAAAGTGCCATAAGCCGAATGAGTTACCTCGATTGTGCCGTAAGGGAAAATAGTTTTGATTATGAATGGACCTGACCATCTTGATTTCAGCTTTCCAGGGAATAATTTGAGTCTTGAATTATAAAGTAACACAATATCTTCAACTTCGAATTGTTTAGGTCGCTTTAGACGAGCATCATGGCGTCGCTTTGTTGCTTCTTTGTATAATCGTGAGCTCGTGAGGCGTTAGCTGCGCCACTCATCAAGCTCGTTCAACTCGCATCAATCTTTTCTCGCTTTGCAAGTTTAAGATCGTAGTTTAAGAATTTTATAGCCCCAAATGCTTTATGTTCGAGTTCAAATGGTAAATGACAGCTCTTCCCGTAAACAAGTTTGTATGGGGATGTTCCTATGGGAGTTTTAAAGGCGGTTCTATAGGCCCATAAAGCATCGTCTACTTTTGATGCCTAATCTTTCCTATTTGATTCTACAGTTTTCTCTAGGATACGTTTAAGTTCTCTATTGGATACTTCGAATTGTCCACTGGTTTGAGGATGATAATGGGTAGCTGTTCTGTGGTGTACTCCATATTTCTTTAAGGTTTTCTCAAATTGGGTGTTACAAAAATGAGTACCCCTATCACTGATAATTGCTCTAGGTGTTCCAAATCCAGAGAAAAGTTTCTTAAGAAATCGCACTACCACTCTTGCATCATTGGTGGGTAAAGCTTGAGCTTCCACCAATTTTGATATGTAATGAACCGCTACGAGGATGTATTTATTCCCAAATGAGCTAGGGAATGGACCCATAAAATCGATACCCCATACATCAAATATTTCACATGATAACATATATGTTTGAGGCATTTCATCGCGTTTAGAGATATTACTTGTTCTCTGACATTTATCACATGAATTAACATACCTGTTAGCGTCCTTGAACAAAGTGGGCCAATAAAAACCTAATTCGAGTGTTTTATGTGTTGTTTTCGTCCCACTGTAATGTCCTCCTGTTGGTCCTGAATGGCAATGTTCTAGGATTTTGCTTGCTTCTTCCTTCGCGACATATCTCCGAATTACTTGATCTGTACATATACGAAAAAGAAAAGGGTCCTCCCAAAAATATTTTTTCACATCAGTAAAGAATTGCTTCTTTTGCTGATGTGTCAACCCTTTTGGTAAGACGTTAGCAGCTAAATAATTTGCGATATCTGCAAACCAAGGTACCTCGGCATCGGATATAGCCAAAAGTTTTTATTCAGGAAATGAATCATTAATCTCACTCTCTTCAAGTTCTTTAAGATGTGGAATTTCAAGTCTAGAAAGATGGTCTGCTGCCAGGTTTTCAGCTCCTTTCTTATCCTAAATTTCCAAATCAAATTCCTGTAAAAGTAAAATCCATCTTATGAGTCTAGGTTTTGCATCAGATTTAGTTAAAAGATAACGAAGGGTTGAATGGTCAGTGTAAAAGATGACTTTATATAATATTAAATATTGTCTAAATTTATCAAATGCAAAAACCACAGCTAGCAATTCTTTTTCTGTGGTGGTGTAATTCTCTTGTGCGGCCGTCAGTGTCTTGCTAGCGTAATAGATCGGTTGGAAATGCTTGTCTCTTCGTTGACCCAAAACTGGACCTACTGCAAAATCACTCGCATCACACATTAGTTCAAAGGGTAAATTCCAATCAGGTGCAATAATAATTGGGGCATTTGTTAATTTAGTTTTTAGATTATTAAATGCATCTAAACATTCCTGATCAAAATTGAAAGGTACATCTTTTTCTAGTAATTTTGTCAAAGGCTTAGCTATTCTAGAAAAATCCTTAATAAATCTTCTAGAGAAATTGGCATGTCCTAAAAAACTTCTAATAGCCTTAACTGAACTGGGAGGAGGTAATTTTTCTATGGTTTCAATTTTTTCTTTATCAACCTCAATCCCTTTACTAGAAATTTTATGACCTAACACAATCCCTTCTCGAACCATGAAGTGACACTTTTCCCAATTAAGCACAAGGTTCATTTCCTCACATCTCATTAAAAATCATTTTAAATTTTTAAGGAAAAGGTGGAACGAATTACCGAATACCAAAAAGTCGTCCATAAATACCTCCATGATATCTTCCACAAGTTCGTCAAAGATGGCTAGCATGCAACACTGAAAAGTAGCAGGAGCGTTACATAATTCAAAAGGCATTCTTCGATAAGCAAACATACCGTATGGACATGTGAATGTTGTCTTTTCTTGATCCTCAGGAGTTATGGGGATTTGAAAGTAGCCAGAGTGTAACAGCCCGATTTTGGGGCTAGTCGGAACAGTGGTTATGAGACCACTAAACCGAGGTCGAGGAAAATTATTTTGATGTCATTTTATGTGCTGTAGCATAACTTTATGGATGCATGAAAATTTTGGTGTTCTAATTTGAGTGATAGCATGCTTAATTTTGAAAAAGGACTAAATCGCATAAAGTGCGAAAGTTCTATTTTATAGGATAAAGGTACCTAATGGCTATAGAATGTAATTTAGAGGATTTTAAAGTTTAATTAGGCCATTTATTTAGTGATGGCCAGCCATAGGGTGCATAGGGGACAAGAGCATTAATTTTTAGTCAAATTTGGTGATAGTTGTTGACTAGTTGACTAAAATATGATAAAATATGGGAAGGCTATCCACTAATTTTTACACTCAAAAGAAGGGTTTTGAAGGCTTTGAAATTTCAGCAACTTGTCCTCACTCTAGTAAGTAATTTTTGGTGGTGTTAATTGATAATTTTTGTGTTTTTGGAGTCCCCAAAGCTTAAGCTAACTATTGAGTGGACTAATTTGTGATATGGTTGAAAGTCTAGGGACTTACCATGAGAGAAATTATGTTGATAGTTGAGTTTTTATGGAAGAAAATGAATGTTAGGGAGGTGAGAGACAACTTTTATGAATGGTGTTAGCATGAAAACACCTAAATAGGGCTTGAATGCAAAGATTTAATTTGTGTCATAAATGCATGGAATAGTTGGAATGGTGAGTAGTTGCAAGATAAATAAATGTTCATCTATGCTTGTTTATCTAGAAAATATGGTGAAAATTAATTCACGAGCCTAGGGGCAAAATCATAAATTTTGCCATGGTATAAGGGCAAAATGGTCATTTTTGCCTAAGTATAGATTTTGGTGCATCATGATCGTAAAATGTTTTAAATGAATGAATTTTATTGTTATAGATCAAGAAGAACGTGGGATTAACCTTGACCGGGGAAAAGGCAAGGTTACGGAATAAACCGCAAATCGACACATTTTGCACCGAGGTAAGTTTACGTGTAAACGATGCATTTTATATGCACATTATTGTTGTTAATTAGAGCATGACACAATTGGGAATATATATGATTCAAGTAGATAAAAAGTGGTAGTTATTGAATAATTCTGATATGAATGATGGAATGGATATGTGAGTGTGTTATATCAATATTTGATGGTGGGCTAAGTGCGATACCACCTTGTCGCTAAATTACGATGGGCTATGTGCGATACCATCTTCTATTAATCCTTTGGTGGGCTGTGTGCGATACCACCGTAATTAATCCTTTGGTGGGCTTTGTGCGATACCACCGTAATTAATCCTTTAGTGGGCTGTGTGCGATACCACCGAGTAACGTGAACATGAGTAATGTATTTCGATATAGTGATGCATTGTATTATGTGACCTTGTGATGCTAAGTGCAGGGAAACTATTAATAAATGTATGCATCATGCTTGAGATGTGGTTGGAATGTGTGAATGGAAGAAATGAGTAAGCCTGATCTTGAATGTAGATTGTTTCTTGCTTAGTAAATAATGCTATGGAAGTGTTTATTTCATGTTAAAATGTTATATTGTTTACATGTAAACTTACTAAGCTTAAAGCTTACTCCCCTTACTTTCCCTTGTTTTATAGAGCTTAAAAGCCGAGCTGGGATACGTCGATAACCAGAAGACTGCCCGCACTATTAGCTCATCTCGGTATACCTAGACTTAATGATTTTGTAAATGGCATGTATAGGGGCTAGACTAGTAAAATTATTTTGTTATTTTGGCCAAAGGTGTAATGGCTCTTGTTAAGACATTTAATTTGTAAATTGCCATACATGATGGCTCATTTTATCATTTATGAAATTACAAGTTATCTATGGGAGTTCATGTTGAAGTTATGAGATGTTTACTAGTATGTTGAATGGATTCATGTAGTGTAAGCTATAGGGGTACAAAGAGCTTGGCAAACAGCCTTGTTCTTGTCCACATGGGTAGACACACGGACGTGTGTCTAGGCCGTGTGCGACACACGATCAAGCCATGGGCGTGTTCCCAGGCCGTGTGAAGTCTGCACCTTGAAATTTGAAATTTGAATGGTCACACGGTTAAAGCACACCGGCATGCCTAGACCGTGGGGAAATAGTCAAAGGTGACCACGGACCAGCCATATGGGCGTGTGTCCAGGTCGTGTGACCCAAGTCAGTGTCTTCCACGGGTGTCGAACACGGGCGTGTGACTAGGCTTTGAGACCGTGTGTGTGTGTAGTCGATGATTTACCACGCTTGAGGAGCATGGCCGTGTGTGTGTCTACACACGGGCGTGTCACATTTTACACGGGCGTGTGAGCCCTGTATAAAAGAGAAAATTTGAAAATGTTGAAAAAGTTTTGGTATAGTCTCGAGAGTCTTCGTGCTTACGAGTGAGGTCTCGTAAGTCGAAAATGAGGTTGTTAAGGCGACTAGAGAGAGTAGTCATGATAGGTTTAAGTGGCGATTATGAGGACTTTATTAAGGTAATGCCTTGAGCCTGGTTCTGGCGTAGAACACGGGTAAGGGGTGTTACATTTAGTGGTATCATAGCTATGGTTTAGTCAGTTCTAGGACTACCGTAGCGTGTGTAGGAGTCTAGCTATACATGCCATAAGCGTATAATGATAGTGTGGTGGATTCTAATGATCTTAAACTTGTTTTATGTAGTATATGGATCCCGATCAATCGGCTGCTGATGACGCAGCTAGTAATGCACTGGCTCCTACGCAAGGGACTGAGCCTGTGCAGAGTGAACCTGAGACTAGGGGTCAAGAAGAAGAGGCTCGGGAAGCCTTTCTCCAAATGATGAGTAACTGGTACACTGAGTACGTACGAGCGAATTCCAATGCTCAACCTCCTCCACCTCCTCCTATACCTCAGCCAGTTCCTGTGGCTTCTCAAGGTATAGAAGTGGTGAGGACAACTAAGCCCTAGGTAGACAAAATTTGTAAGCAAGGGGCTGAGGATTTTCGAGCTAATATAGATGATGACCCTGAGAGAGTGGAGTTCTGGCTGGAGAACTCAATGAGGGTTTTTTATGAACTCTCCTGTACACCTGAGGAGAGCTTGAAATGCACTGTATCTTTGCTGAGGGACTCGGCATACCATTGGTGGAAGACGTTGACATCAGTGGTCCCTAAAGAGAGGGTAACATGGGACTTTTTCTTGGAGGAGTTCCGAAAGAAGTATATAAGTCAACGGTTTGTAGATCAAAAATGGAAAGAATTCCTTGAGTTAAAGCAAGGAAAAATACTGTGGCGGAATCTGAAGCGCGAATTTGTTAGGCTCAACAAAGTATGCAAGAGAATGTGTATCCACTAAGCTACCTTATGCAAGAGATTTGAAGATGGGTTAAATGAAGATGTCAGACTCTTAGTCGGGATTTTAGAGCTAAAAGAATTTGTGGTATTGGTGGATAGGGCTAGTAAGGCCGAAGAATTGAGTAAGGAAAAGAGGAAGGCCCTGAGTGAGGCTTGAGATGCGAAGAAGAGGCCGATGAGCAAATCATACCAAGCTCAATCGAAGAGGTCCAGGCAAGTCTGTAACATCCCGGTTTAGGGCCTAGTCAGAATGGTGGTGCGAGACCACAAATCTGAGGGTTATGAATGAGTTTTTGAAGCTTATATTATATATGCATACGAGTGTGAAAATTTCATGAAGCAATTTTGTGAAATTGTGGTTGAATTGTCCAAAAGGACTAAATTGCAAAAGTTGCAAAATGTGTGTTTCTAGAAGCTATATGTGTGAAATAGCTTTAGATTATTAATTAGAGGTCCTTAAATAGTAATTTATCCAAATTCTAATTTTTGGACAAAAATGGGCATGGATGAGTCAAAATTTGAAGTTTATCAAAAAGGGCATTTTGGTCATTTATCAAGTAAGTGATTAAATAGGTGAAAAGATGATAAAAATTCACTCATCTTCTCCCCCAAGCTACCGAAAATTAGAGAATCCATTGTTAGGGCTCTTACAATTTTTCAAGCTTGCTAGTAAGTGCTCTTAAGCCCGGTTTTTGATATTCTTCGTATTTTTAAAGTCCTAGTAGCATGAGTAAGCTATTTTTAGCTATTTGGTGAGCTATTATGGATTTTCAAAAATGTACATATGTATGACATGCATGTATTTTGTTGTTTTATGGAAGATTATGAAAGCTTGATGTAGTAGAAACATCTTTTGTTAAGTGATTTTCCATGAAAATGCATGTAGGGACTAGTTTGTGAAAAACTTTAGTTTGGTCATACATGTGTGATTTAGTGAGATTTGATGAATGCTTTAGTTAAGTAAGTGGTTCGGCTAAGCATGAAAGAGTAGAAAGTTGAATAAAAATCACTTTACGAGCCTTTGGGACTAAAGTATAAATATGAGAAAGTTTAGGGGCAAAATAGTAATTTTGCTAAAGTATGAGATGTGGGTCAATTTAGTCAATGTGTGTATTGAATAAGCTGATTTATTCATTATAGATCAAGAAAGACAAAGCCCGGATTGAAACCGAGGCAAAAGCAAGGTGGTGGACTAAATTGCACATTTCAATACTTTTGAGTATCGAGGTAAGTTTATGCATAAATAATGCATTCATACTTACAATTTGTTAATGCTAGCTAGGGTGTAGCATGAATGAGAATGAAGGAGAATGATTGGGAACCTATGTGGTTCAAGTACAATGAATGTAATATAGATTTGAATGGATGAATAATTGAGTAAATAGACTTGTGCATGTGTTGTGATAATGCTAGATGGTGGGCTAAGTGCGATACCATCCAAATGCATATTGACGATGAGCTGGCTATGTTCGATGCTATCGTTAGGTATATCATTTAGTGGCTATGTGCGAGATCACTATGATTACCTTTGTGGTAGGCTAAGTGCGATACCACCTTATAAATTGATTGTGGTGTGCTAAGTGCGAAACCACCGAGATATTGGCTGTGTGGATTAACTATGTGAGTTAGCTATGTGGATGTATTATTGAGCAATAATGATGTGTTGTATATTGTGTAAATGTGACATAGAATGCAGGGGTGCATTTTGATGGTTATGAGTATGTGACTCATGATGTGTTGGAAATGTGGTAAGGGATAGAAAGAGTATGTATAGTTGTGAATTACTTATTGGTATAATGCTAATGGTTGCTTAGCTTATACTATGTTGCTTAATTGTTTATGTGTAAACTTACCAAGCTCAAAGCTTACTCTCTTTCTTTTCCCTTGTCTTATAGATTAAAAGTGGTGAATCGAGATACGAGGATCATCAGAAGATAGCTCACATATCAGCACACTTTGGTACATGAAACTTAATGTTTTGTATATGGCATGTATAGGGGCTAGACAAGTTAGTGGATTTTGTTGTAAATGGCTAAGATGTGTTGGCCTTTAGATGGATAGCTTATTTTGTATAATGCCATGGTTGTTGGCTATTACATTATATGAAAGAAAGATGTAGTTTTCTATGTGAGAATGCACTTCAATTTCAGTTGATTAGGATGGTGTTAGATGAGTATATGTTGTGTTTGTTAGAAGGGTGAAAAGAACTTGACACTTAGTCTTGTTCTTGACCATGTGGATAGACACACGGGCGTGTGTCTAGGCCATGTGTGACACACGGTCAACCCACGAACGTATGATGTGGCTATGCGTCCCCTGCATGTTAATATTTTAAAATAGAATAGACCACAGACTAGTCACACAGGCGTGTGCCTAGGGCGTCTGGGATTAATTAGGGTTGGCCACGGGCTAGCCACACAGGCGTGTGTCTAGACTCTAGGCCCTGCGAGGGAAGTCAGTGTTCACCACGGTTGGGGAGCACGGGCGTGCCATGGCTGTGGGTCATTTGGTACAATGCTTGGGTTTTTAGGCACGGTCTGGGGACATGGGCGTGTGTTCTCATGCACGGGCGTGTCTAATCTTGCACGGGCGTGTGAGACCTGTATAAAGGAGAAAAATTTTAAGGATCGTAAAAGTTCTGGATTAGTCTCGAGAGCCCTCGTGTGTATGAGTGAGGCCTCGTAAGTCGAGAATGAGGTTATAGTGAGTAATGACATTGAGCCTAAGTGGCGATTAAGTGGTTTGAGTTCGGTAACACCTCGGGCCCGGTTCCCGACGTAGAACCCGGGTAAGGGGTGTTACATTTAATGGTATCAGAGCTATAGTTTAGCCATTTCTAGGACTACCGTAGCGGGTGTAAGAGTCTAGCTATACATGCCATAAGTGTACAATGATAATGTGGTGGTTTCTGATTATTTAAAACTTGTTTTATATAGTATATGGATTCCGATCCATTAACTGCTGATGAAGCAGCGAGTAACGTGTCGGCTCCTGCGCAAGGGACCGCGCCTGTTGAGAGTGGACCCGAGGTCAAGGGTCAAGGGGAAGAGGCACGGGAAGCCTTTCTCCAAATGATGAGTAATTGGTACTCAGATTATGTTCGAGCGAACCCTAATGCTCAACCTCCTCCACCTCCTCCTCCTATACCTCAGCCAAATCCAGTGGCTCCTCAAGGGATGGATGTAGTGAGGATATCGAAACCCCCGGTGGATAAGATTAGGAAACACGGGGCTAAAGAGTTTAGAGCTAAGGTAGATGACAACCCTGAGAGGGCGGAGTTCTGGTTAGAGAACTCGATGAGGGTGTTCGATGAGCTCTCATGTACACCTGAGGAGAGTTTGAAGTGTGCCGTATCGTTGCTGAGAGATTTGGCATACCATTGGTGGAAGACGCTGACGTTAGTGGTCCCAAAAGAGCGGGTGACGTGGGACTTCTTTCTGTAAGAGTTTCGGAAGAAGTATATAAGCCAGAGGTTTACTGACCGAAAAAGGAAAGAATTCCTTGAGCTAAAGCAAGGAAGGATGACAGTAGCTGAATACGAGCGTGAGTTTGTTAGGCTTAGCAAATACGCTCAAGAATGTGTGTCGACAGAGACCATCTTGTGCAAGAGGTTCGAAGATGGGCTGAATGAGGATATCAAACTCCTAGTGGGCATTTTGGAGTTGAAAGAATTTGTGGCATTAGTTGAGAGGGCAAGTAAGTCCGAAGAGCTGAGTTCAAATAAGAGGAGGGCTGTGAGTGAAGCCTGAGATGCGAGAAAGAGATCGATAGGCAAGTCGTATCAAGCCTAGTCGAAATGATCCAAGGAAGTAAATCCTCGGACGTCAGCCTCAGTGGGATATTCGCATCGAGACTTGGACAATACTTGTCAGGGTTCGAGAGTCTGAGCCCCCTCGATGGAAAGTGTGGGCAATACAAAGAGTAAACCGGAGTGTCCTAGTTGTGGTAGGTATCACACCGGAGAGTGTTGGGGAAACAGTCGAAAATGTTATAAGTGTGGTTCCCCTGACCACTTTATCCGTAGCTGTCCCGAGAGGGATGATAAGGAAGAGAAACAAGATGTGAGACCTAGTAATGTGTCTACGAGGGGTAGACCACCAAGGAACCCAAGAGGTGGGGCTAGTGGTAGAGGTGTGCCCAGAGATTCTGCTGTGAGACCAGAGGGTCGAGAACCTGTGAGGATATATGCCATTCGCGCTCGCGAAGAGGCATCCTCCCCTGATGTGATAAAAGGTACTTTTTCTCTCTTTGACACCCTTCTTATTACTTTAATAGATCCAGGGTCTACTCACTTTATATTTGCATGAGATTAGCATCTAGTTTGAGTATGACCGTTGAGTCTACGGACATTGTGATTAAGGTTTCAAACCCGTTAGGAAAGCATGTGTTAGTGGACAAAGTGTGTAAGAATTGTCCTTTGTTGATTGAGAATCATTGTTTTCTGGCAAACCTTATGTTGTTGCCGTTTGATGAGTTCGATTTAATCCTAGGCATGGATTGGTTGACTACCCATAGTGTTTTAGTGAACTGTGGTAGTAAGTACATTGAATTGAAATGTGAGAGTGGAGATGTGGTTCGGGTTGAATCTGGTGGATCGGACAGTCTACCCGTGATAATTTCTTCCTTAGTGGCTGAGAAATGTTTAAGAAAAGGGTGTGAGTCCTATCTTGCGTTCGTGTTGAATACTCAAGAGGTTGGAGTAGAGTTTTTAACAGTGCCAGTGGTATGTGAGTACCCAGATGTATTTCAGGAAGAGTTACCCGAATTACCTCCAGTGAGGGAGATCTAGTTTGGAATTGAGTTGGTTCCGGGAACGACACCTATTTCGATTGCTCCGTACAGAATGGCACCTGTAGAGTTTAAAGAACTGAAGGTTCAGTTACAAGAGTTGACAGATAAGGGTTTTGCAAGACCGAGCTACTCGCCGTGGGGAGCTCCGGTATTGTTTGTGAAGAAGAAAGATGGGTCTATGAGGTTGTGTATAGACTATAGGCAGCTTAACAAAGTGACGGTTAAGAATAAGTATCCTTTACCAAGGATTGATGATCTTTTTGATCAACTGAAGGGAGCTATAGTATTCTCCAAGATAGACTTGAGGTCTGGTTATTATCAGCTCAGAGTGAAAGAGCAAGATGTGTTGAAAACTGCATTTCGGACAAGGTATGGCCATTATGAGTTTTTGGTTATGTCGTTTGGTTTGACGAATGCACCTGCGATTTTTATGGATCTGATGAATCGTGTTTTTAGACCATATGTGGACAAGTTTGTGGTTGTCTTTATTGACGACATATTGATCTATTCTCGGGATTAGAACGGTCATGAAGAGCACTTGAGAATTGTCTTGCAAACTTTGAGAGATAAGCAGTTGTATGCTAAGTTTAGCAAGAGTGAGTTTTGACTTCGAGAGGTCGGATTCCTAGGACACATGGTGTCAGGTGATGGTGTCAGAGTTGACCCGAGTAAGATATCGGGTCTTATGGATTGGAAACTGCTGAGGAACGTGTCAGAAATCAGAAGTTTCTTGGGATTAATGGGATATTACAGACGTTTCGTAAAGGGGTTCTCTATGATTGCTACCCCGATGACGGAGCTATTGCGTAAAGATATCAAGTTTGAATGGACTGAGACATGTCAACAGAGCTTCGAGAGACTGAAAACAATGTTGACTGAGGCACTGGTGTTGGTTCAACCAGAATCAGAGAAGGAGTTTGTGGTTTATAGTGATGCGTCATTTAATGGTCTCGATTGCGTGGTGATGCAAGAGGGTAAGGTAATCGCTTACGCATCGAGGCAGTTAAAACTGCACGAGAAGAATTATCCGACTCACGATTTGGAGTTGGCTGCGATTGTGTTTGCGTTAAAGATTTGGCGACATTATTTGTATGGCGAAAAGTGCCGAATCTTTATGGATCATAAGAGTTTAAAGTATTTGATGGATCAGAAGGATCTGAATCTGAGACAGAGACGGTGGCTTGAATTGTTGAAAGACTATGAGTTAGTCATTGATTACCACCCGGGAAAAGCGAATGTGGTTGTGGATGCCTTAAACAGGAAATCCCTGTATGCTCTAAGAGTTATGAGAGCGAGTTTAGCATTGTCTGATGATGGTGCTATTTTGGCAGAGTTGAGAGCTAGGCCACTATTTGTTCAACAAATATGTGAGGCTCAGAGAAATGACAGCGGGATGCAAGCTAAGATAGCTAAGTGCGGATCAGAAAGTGATTCTGATTTTCGAGTGGATTTGAATGGTTGTCTGATGTATCGTGACAGAATTTGTGTTCCTAAAAATGAGGAGTTGATTTGAAAGGTTTTGTATGAGGCCCACAGTGGATGTTTGTCAGTACATCCGGGCAGTACGAAAATGTACAATGATTTGAGGAAGTTGTATTGGTGGCCGGGTATGAAAAGAGATATTTCATAGTTTGTGGCAAAGTGTCTGATTTGCCAACAAGTGAAAGCTGAGCATCAAGTGCCTTCGGGATTACTTCAGCTAGTGATGGTTCCCGAATGGAAGTGGGATCGGGTTACCATGGATTTTGTGACGGGGTTGCTGATGACTCCGAGAAAGAGAGATGTTGTGTGGGTTGTTGTGGATAGATTGACGTAGTCGGCTCACTTTATTCCAGTACGCGTTGATTATTCACTGGATAAGTTAGCTGAGTTGTACGTGGCAGATATAGTGAGATTGCATGGTGTACCTGTGTCTATTATATCGGATAGAGATCCGAGGTTTACTTCGAGGTTTTGGAAGAAGTTGCAAGAAGCCGTGGGTATGAGATTGAATTTCAGTATTGCGTTCCATCCGCAATCCGATGGTCAGTCGGAAAGAGTGATTCAAGTTCTTGAAGATATGCTTCGATGTTGTGTGCTAGAATTCAAAGGTAGTTGGGAGAGATATCTACCTTTGGTCGAATTCGCTTATAACAACAGTTATCAGTCGAGTATACAGATGGCACCGTATGAGGCTTTGTATGGTCATAAGTGTCGGACTCCTTTGTATTGGACCGAGCTTAGTGAGAAGCGGATCCATGGGGTCGATCTAGTAAAAGAGACCGAAGAGAAAGTGAAAGTAATCCGTAATAGTCTGAAAGCTACTTCGGAAGGATAGAAGTCGTACGCAGATTTGAAAAGAAAAGAGATTGAGTTTGAAGTGGGTGACAAAGTGTTTTTAAAAGTGTCCCCATGGAAGAAAATCATGAGATTTGGACGAAAAGGGAAATTGAGTCCAAGGTTCATAGGGCCGTATGAGATTACAGACAGAATTGAGCCTGTAGCTTACCGGTTGGCTTTGCCGGTAGAGTTGGAAAAGATTCATAACGTGTTTCATGTGTCGATGTTGTGACGGTATCACTCCGATCCTTCACATGTGATTCCTTCAACGGAAATTGAGATAAGACTGGATATGTCTTATGAAGAGGAGTCGATTAAGATCTTGGCTCGAGAAGTGAAAGAGTTGGGAAATAAGAGCATAGCACTAGTGAAAGTGTTATGGCTGAAACATGGTGTGGAAGAGGCTACGTGGGAAACGGAAGAAGCTATGAGAGAGCAACATCCAAACCTCTTTACTGGTAAGATTTTCGGGGACGAAAATCTCTAAAGGGGGAGAGTTGTAACATTCTGGTTTAGGGCTTAGTCGGAATGGTGGTGCGAGACCACAAATCCGAGGGTTATGAATGAGATTTTGAGGCTTATATTATATATGCATGCTAGTGTGAAAATTTCATGAAGCAATTTTGTGAAATTGTGGTTGAATTGTCCAAAAGGACTAAATTGCAAAAGTTGCAAAATGTGTGTTTCTAGAAGCTATATGTGTGAAATAGCTTTAGATTATTAATTAGAGGTCCTTAAATAGTAATTTATCCAAATTATAATTTTTGGAAAAAAATGGGCATGGATGAGTCAAAATTTGAAGTTTATCAAAAAGGGCATTTTGGTTATTTATCAAATAAGTGATTAAATAGGTGAAAAGATGATAAAAATTCACTCTTCTTCTCCCCCAAGCTACCGAAAATTAGAGAAGCCATTGTTAGGGCTCTTTCAATTTTTCAAGCTTGCTAGTAAGTGCTCTTAAGCCCAGTTTTTTATATTCTTCGTATTTTTGAAGTCCTAGTAGCATGAGTAAGTTATTTTTAGCTATTTGGTGACCTATTATGGATGTTCAAAAATGTACATATGTATGACATGCATGTATTTTGTTGTTTTATGGAAGATTATGAAAGCTTGATGTAGTAGAAACATCTTTTGTTAAGTGATTTTCCATGAAAATGCATGTAGGGACTAGTTTGTGAAAAACTTTAGTTTGGTCATACATGTGTGATTTAGTGAGATTTGATGAATGCTTTAGTTGAGTAAGTGGTTCGGCTAAGCATGAAAGAGTATAAAGTTGAATAAAAATCACTTTACGAGCCTTTGGGACTAAACTGTAAATATGAGAAAGTTTAGGGGCAAAATAGTAATTTTGCTAAAGTATGAGATGTGGGTCAATTTAGTCAATGTGTGTATTGAATAAGCTGATTTATTCATTATAGATCAAGAAAGACAAATCTCGGGTCGAAATCGAGGCAAAAGCAAGGTGGTGGACTAAATTGCACATTTCAATACTTTTGAGTATCTAGGTAAGTTTATGCATAAACAATGCATTCATACTTACAATTTGTTAATGCTAGCTAGGGTGTAGCATGAATGAGAATGAAGGAGAATGATTGGGAACCTATGTGGTTCAAGTACAATGAATGTAATATAGATTTGAATGGATGAATAATTGAGTAAATAGACTTGTGCATGTATTGTGATGATGCTAGATGGTGGGCTAAGTGCGATACCATCCAAATGCATATTCACGATGAGCTGGCTATGTGCGATGCTATCGTTAGGTATATCATTTAGTGGCTAAGTGCGAGATCACTATGATTACCTTTGTGGTAGGCTATGTACGATACCACATTATAAATTGATTGTGGTGTGCTAAGTGCGAAACCGCCGAGATATTGGCTGTGTGGATTAACTATGTGAGTTAGCTATGTGGATGTATTATTCAGCAATAATGATGTGTTGTATATTGTGTAAATGTGACATAGAATGCAGGGGTGCATTTTGATGGTTATGAGTATGTGACTCATGATGTGTTGGAAACGTGGTAAGGGATAGAAAGAGTGTTGGGATTAATCAGTGTTGGCCACGGGCTAGCCACACGAGCGTGTGTCTAGACTCTAGGTCGTGCGAGGGGAGTCAGTGTTCACCACGGTTGGGGAGCACGGGCGTGCCATGGCCGTGGGGCATTTGGCAGAATGCTTGGGTTTTTAGGCACGATCTGGGGACATGGGCGTGTGTGCTCATGCACAGGCGTGTCTAATCTTGCACGGGCGTGTGAGACCTGTATAAAAGAGAAAAATTTTAAGGATCGTAAAAGTTCCAGATTAGTCTCGAGAGCCCTTGTGTGTATGAGTGAGGCCTCGTAAGTCGAGAATAAGGTTATAGTGAGTAATGACGTTGAGCCTAAGTGGGGATGAAGTGGTTTGAGTTCGGTAACGCCTCGGGCCCGATTCCCGGCGTAGAACCCAGGTAAAAAGTGTTACAAAGTGAACCCTCGGACAACTACATCAGTCGGGTATTCGCAGAGAGAGTGAGGTAACACGTATTCGGGTTCAACAGTTCAGGCCACCTCAATGGCAAGTGTGGGTAATCCAAGGTCCAAACCAGAGTGCCCAAGTTGTGGCAGACATCACACTGGGGAGTGTTGGGGAAGTAATCAGAATTTTTATAACTGAGGATCCCCCGACCATCTCATCCGAAATTGTCCTAAAAGGGATGACAAGGAGAGGAAGCAAGAGATAAGATCAAGCAGTGCATCCGTTAGAGGTAGGCCACAAAAGAACCCGGGAGGCGGAACTAGTGCTCGAGGTGTATCACGAGACACCACTTTGAGGTCAGAGGGTCGGGCGCCAGCAAGAACTTATGCTATTCGCGCTCAAGAAGAGGCGTCATCACCGGATGTAATAACGGGTACATTTTCTCTCTATGACACTTCTGTTATTGCTTTAATTGACCCAGGATCAACTCATTCTTATATTTGTATGAGACTGGCATCTAGTTTGAGTATGACTGTTGAGTCTACTAAATTTGTGGTAAAAATGTCAAACCCACTAGGTAAACAGGTGTTAGTTAACAAGGTGTGTAGGAACTGTCCTCTGATAATTAGGGGTCATTGCTTCCCGGCAAACCTTATGTTGTTGCCGTTTGATGAATTTGATTTGATTCTTGGTATGGATTGGTTGACTGCCCATAGTGTTTTAGTGAATTGTGGTAGTAAATTTATTGAATTGAAATGTGAAAATGGAGATGTTATTCGGGTTGAATCAGTGAGTCGATAGTTTACGGTGATGATTTCTTCCATGATAGCTGAGAAATATCTGAGAAAAGGGTACGAATCTTATCTCGCTTTTGTATTAAACACTCAAGAATCTGAAGTAAGGATTGAAACAGTACCGGTTGTATGTGAGTATCCGGATGTATTCTCAGAAGAGCTGCCCGGATTACCCCCAGTTAGAGAGGTCGAGTTTGGAATTGAGTTAATTCCGGGAACAGCACCCATTTCGGTTGCTCCGTATAGGATGGCCCCGCTAGAGTTGAAAGAACTTAAAGTTCAGTTGCAAGAGTTGACGGATAAGGGTTTTGCAAGACCGAGCTATTCACCATGGAGTGCCCCAGTACTCTTTGTAAAGAAGAAAGATGGGTCTATGAGATTGTGCATAGACTACAGACAGCTCAACAAAGTAACTGTGAAGAACAAGTATCCTTTACCGAGGATAGATGATCTATTTGATCAACTGAAGGGAGCTACGGTGTTCTCCAAGATTGACCTGAGGTCTGGTTATTACTAGTTGAGGGTTAAGGAACAAGATGTGTCGAAAACAGCATTCAGGACGAGGTATGGCCATTATGAGTTTCTGGTCATGCCGTTCGGTTTAACGAGTGCTCCTACGGTTTTTATGGACTTAATGAACCGTGTCTTCCGACCGTATTTGGAAAAGTTTGTGGTTGTCTTTATTGATGACATACTGGTGTATTCTCCAGACGAGAGTGATCATGCAAAGCATTTGAGGATTGTCTTACAGATTTTTAGGAACAAGCAATTATATGCTAAATTTAGTAAGAGTGAATTTTGGCTTCGAGAAGTAGGATTCCTAGGACATAGTGTGTCAGGTGAAGGTATTAGAGTTGATTCGAGAAAGGTCTCGGCTATTGTGGAGTGGAAACCGCCGAGGAACGTGTCGGAGGTCAGAAGCTTTTTGGGTTTAGCGGGGTACTATAGGCGGTTCGTGAAGGGATTCTCTATGATTGCTACTCTAATGACGAAACTATTGCACAAGGATGTTAAGTTTGAATGGACTGAAAAATGCCAACAGAGTTTTGAGAGATTGAAAATGTTGTTGACAGAGGCACCGGTTTTGGTACAACCTGAGTCGGGAAAGGAGTTTGTGGTCTACAGTGACGCGTCGTTAAATGGTCTCGGTTGTGTGTTGATGCAAGAGGGTAAGGTAATCGCTTACGCCTCGAGACAACTAAAACCACATGAGAAGAATTATCCGACTCATGATCTGGAGTTGGCAGCAATTGTTTTCGCGTTAAAGATTTGGCGACATTACTTATATGGTGAGAAGTGCCGAATCTTCACGGATCATAAGAGTTTGAGGTACTTGATGGATCAAAAGGAATTAAACTTACGGCAACGACGGTGGCTTGAATTATTGAAGGACTACGAGCTAGTGATCGATTACCACCCGAGGAAAGCGAATGTAGTTGCAGATGCTTTAAGTAGAAAATCCTTGTATGCTTTGAGAGCTATGAGCACGAGTTTGTCATTGTCCGATGATGGTGCTATACTGGCCGATTTGAGAGCTAGACCACTATTTGTTCAACGAATATGTGAGGCTCAAAGGAATGATAGTGAGATACTAGCTAAAAGAGCTAAGTGTGAATCAGGAATTAATTCTGAATTCCGGGTGAGTTCAGATGGTTGGTTAATGTTCCATGATAGAATTTGTGTGCCTAAAGATGACGAGTTGATCCGAGAAATTTTACGGGAAGCACATAGTAGTTATTTGTCAGTACACCCAGGCAGCACGAAAATGTATAATGATCTGAAGAAATTCTACTGGTGGCCGGGAATGAAAAGAGACATCTCGGAGTATGTAACAAGATTTCTAATTTGTCAACAAGTGAAAGCGGAGCATCAAGTGCCTTCGGGATTACTTCAGCCAGTGATGGTTTCCGAGTGGAAGTGGGATCGGATTACCATGGATTTTGTTACGGGCTTGCCTATGACTTCGAAGAAGAGAGATGTTGTGTGGGTTATTGTTGATAGATTAACGAAGTCGGCTCATTTTATACCTGTGCGTATTGATTATTCACTAGAGAAGTTGGACGAGTTGTATGTTGCAGAGGTAGTAAGATTACATGGAGTGCCGGTATCTATTATCTTGGACAGAGACCCGAGATTTACTTCGAGGTTTTGGAAGAAGTTACAGGAGGCCTTGGGTACGAGGTTAAATTTCAGTACTGCGTTTCATCCTCAAACTGATGGTCAATCTGAGAGAGTAATCCAAGTTCTTGAGGATATGCTCTGATGTTGCGTGTTAGAGTTTGAAGGTAGTTGGGAAAGATACCTACCCTTGGTCGAATTCGCTTACAATAATAGTTATCAGTCGAGCATACGGATGGCACCGTATGAAGCCTTGTATGGTCGTAAGTGTCGGACCCCTTTGTATTGGACCGAGCTGAGAGAGAAGCAAATTCATGGGATTGATTTAGTTAAAGAGACTAAGGAGAAAGTGAAAGTTATCCGGGATAGTCTGAAGGCTGCTTCGGACCGACAAAAGTCGTACGCGAATTTGAAAAGAAAAGAAATTAAGTTCCAAGTGGGTGACAAGGTATTTCTAAAAGTGTCGCCGTGGAAGAAAATATTGAGATTTGGTCGAAAAGGTAAATTGAGTCTGAGATTCATAGGGCCGTATGAGATTACCGAAAGGATTGGGCCAGTGGCATATCGGTTGCCTTTACCGGTAGAGTTAGAGAAAATCCATAATGTGTTCCATGTATCAATGCTAAGGCGTTATCGTTCCGATCCTTCGCATGTGATTCCTCCAACAAAAATTGAAATAAGACCGGATATGACATATGAGGAAGAGCCGATTAAAATCTTGGCTCAAGAAATGAAACAGTTGAGGAATAAGGACATAGCCTTAGTAAAAGTGTTTTGGCAAAAACACGGTGTAGAAGAGGCTACGTGGGAACCGGAGAAAGCCATGAGAGAGCAATATCCAAACCTCTTTACCGGTAAGATTTTCGAGGGCGAAAACCCCTATAGGGGGGAGAGTTGTAACAGCTCGATTTTGGGGCTAGTCGGAACAGTGGTTACGAGACCACTAAACCGAGGTCGAGGAAAATTATTTTGATGTCATTTTATGTGCTATAGCATAACTTTATGGATGCATGAAAATTTTGGTGTTCTAATTTGAGTGATAGCATGCTTAATTTCGAAAAAGGAATAAATCGCATAAAGTGCGAAAGTTCTATTTTATAGGATAAAGGTACCTAATTGTTATAGAATGTAATTTGGAGAATTTTAAAGTGAAATTAGGCCATTTATTTAGTGATGGCCAGCCATAGGGTGCATAGGGGACAAGAGCATTAATTTTTAGTCAAATTTGGTGATAGTTGTTGACTAGTTGACTAAAATATGATAAAATAAGGGAAGGCTATCATCTTTTTCCCTTCTCTTCTTCTTCCACCGATTTTTACACTCAAAAGAAGGGTTTTGAAGGCTTTGAAATTTCAGCAACTTGTCCTCACTCTAGTAAGTAATTTTTGGTGGTGTTAATTGATAATTTGTGTTTTTGGAGTCCCCAAAGCTTAAGCTAGCTATTGAGGGGACTAATTTGTGATATGGTTGAAAGTCTAGGGACTTACCATGAGAGAAATTATGTTGATAGCTGAGTTTTTATGGAATAAAATGAATGTTAGGGAGGTGAGAGACAACTTTTACGAATGGTGTTAGCATGAAAACACCTAAATAGGGCTTGAATGCAAAGATTTAATTTGTGTCATAAATGCATGGAATAGTTGGAATGGTGAGTAGTTGCAAGAGAAATAAATGTTCATCTATGCTTGTTTATTTAGAAAATGTGGTGAAAAATGATTCACGAGCCTAGGGGCAAAATCGTAAATTTTGCCATGGTATGAGGGCAAAATGGTCATTTTTGCCTAAGTATAGATTTTGGTGCATCATGATCGTAAAATGTTTTAAATGAATGAATTTTATTGTTATAGATCAAGAAGAATGCGGGATTAACCTTGACCGGGGAAAAGGCAAGGTTACGGAATAAACCGCAAATCGACACATTTTGCACCGAGGTAAGTTTACGTGTAAACGATGCATTTTATATGCACATTATTGTTGTTAATTAGCGCATGACACAATTGGGAATATATATGATTCAAGTAGATAAAAAGTGGTAGTTATTGAATAACTCTGATATGAATGATGGAATGGATATGTGAGTGTGTTATATCAATATTTGATGGTGGGCTAAGTGCGATACCACCTTGTCGCTAAATTACGATGGGCTATGTGCGATACCATTGTCTATTAATCCTTTGGTGGGTTGTGTGCGATACCACCGTAATTAATCCTTTGGTGGGCTGTGTGCGATACCACCGAGTAACGTGAACATGAGTAATGTATTTTGATATAGTGATGCGTTGTATTATGTGACCTTGTGATGCTAAGTGCAGGGAAACTGTTAATGAATGTATGCATCATGCTTGAGATGTGGTTGGAATGTGTGAATGGAAGAAATGAGTAAGCCTGATCTTGAATGTAGATTGTTTCTTGCTTAGTAAATAATGCTATGGAAGTGTTTATTTCATGTTAAAATGTTATATTGTTTACATGTAAACTTACTAAGCTTAAAGCTTACTCCCCTTACTTTCCCTTGTTTTATAGAGCTTAAGAGTCGAGCCGAGATACGTCGATAACCAGAAGACCGCCCGCACTATCAGCTCATCTCGATATACCTAGACTTAATTATTTTGTAAATGGCATGTATAGGGGCTAGACTAGTAAAATTATTTTGTTATTTTGGCCAAAGGTGTAATGGCTCTTGTTAAGACATTTAATTTGTAAATTGCCATGCATGATGGCTCATTTTACCATTTATGAAATTACAAGTTATCTATGGGAGTTCATGTTGAAGTTATGAGATGTTTACTAGTATGTTGAATGGATTCATGTAGTGTAAGCTATAGGGGTACAAAGAGCTTGGCAAACAGCCTTGTTCTTGTCCACATGGGTAGACACACGGGCGTGTGTCTAGGCCATGTGCGACACACGATCAAGCCATAGGCGTGTGCCCAGGCCGTGTGAAGTCTGCACCTTGAAATTTGAAATTTGAATGGTCACACTGTTAAAGCACACGCGCGCGTGCCTAGACCGTGGGGAAATAGTCAGAGGCGACCACGGACCAGCCATATGGGCGTGTGTCCAGGTCGTGTGACCCAAGTCAGTGTCGTCCACGAGTGTCGAACATTGGCGTGTGACTAGGCTTTGAGGCCGTGTGTGTGTAGTCAGTATTTACCACGGTTGAGGAGCATGGGCGTGTGTGTCTACACACGGGCGTGTCACATTTTACACGGGCGTGTGAGCCCTGTATAAAAGAGAAAATTTGAAAAGATTGAAAAAGTTTTGGTATAGTCTCGAGAGTCTTCGTGCTTACGAGTGAGGTCTCGTAAGTCGAGAATGAGGTTGTTAAGGTGACTAGAGAGAGTAGTCATGATAGGTCTAAGTGGCGATTATGAGGACTTTATTAAGGTAACGCCTTGAGCCTGGTTTCGGCGTAGAACATGGGTAAGAGGCGTTACATAGAGAGTCCGTCTAGGAAGCAGTAGTACATATGCGCAGATAATCTTTCTAGCATCTGATCAATGAAGGGTAAAGGAAAGAGGTCTTTTCTTGTGGCATCGTTTAGTTTCCATATAGTCGATGCAAACTCTCCAACCTGTGACTGTTCTTGTTGGAATTAATTCATTCTTTTCATTAGCTATGACAGTCATGCCTCCTTTCTTTGGAATAACCTGCACAGGACTTACCCAAGAACTATCGTAAATAGGATAAATAATTCCAAAGATCTAGAAGTTTAATTACCTCGGTTTTGATAACTTCTTTCATATTGGGATTTAATCGTCTTTGAGGTTGCACACATGGTTTATATTCATCTTCCATTAAGATTTTGTGGGTGCAAAACGATGGGCTTATCCCTTTAATGTCAGAGATTTTCCAGGCTATGGCTCTTTTATGCTCCTTTAACACCTGTAGTAACTCTTCTTTCTCATTGGGTTCTAGGTCTGAAGAAATAATTACTGGTAGTGTAAAATTGCTCCCAAGGAATGCGTACTCTAAGTGTGTTGGTAATTGTTTCAATTCCAATTTGGGGGGTTCTTCAATAGAGGGCCTTTGATTAGATTCGTCATTTATTTCAATGCCCTCATACTCTTTCTGTCTTAGGGAGGAGCTATTAGGATTTATTTCGATTTTTGTCTCCCCCATCTCATTGGCATCATCATCTGCCTCCTCACCTTGAACAAGACACAGTTCCAACGTGTCTTTATGTATTATTTCCTGAAAAGAATCTTGAATAAAATGATCAATAGAGTCAATAAAATAACAGGAATCATCTTGCTCTTTAGAGTATCGCATAGCATCATAGATTTTAAAGATAATCTCCGCATCACCTACCCTAAGCGCAACCTTACCATTACCTACATCAATATTAGCCCTAGCAGTGGCTAAAAATGGGCGTCCTAAAATTAAAGGTACGTCAAAATCCTCATCCATGTCGAGCACAACAAAGTCAACAGGGAATATGAATTTATCAACTTTAACTAAAACGTCTTCAATAATTCCCCTAGGGTATTTAATAGATCCATTGGCTAGTTGGATACTCATCCTAGTGGGTTTTGGTTCCCCAAGACCGAGGTGCTTGAACATTTTATAAGGCATTAAATTAATACTGGCACCTAAGTCAGCTAATGCTTTCTCAATATTTAAACTACCAATTAAACAAGGAATAGTAAAACTTTCTGGATCTTTTAATTTGGTTGGCAACTTATTCTGGAGAATAGCTGAGCATTCCTCGTTAAGCTCCACGGTTGAAAATTGATATACCGTAATAGTAACATATTTTATCTCCGCATTTAGCATGCTTTTGGATGATTTATCCCTTGAATTATGGAATTTGGTACTCTTAATCCTTTAATTTCATGTTTTATACTCAGGAGAGCATAGGAGGATGAAAAGAACGAGAAACGGGCTTAAAACAGGCCAAATGGGCCAAAGTGAGAAATCGACACGGCCTGGGGTTTCACACCACACTGCGTGTGCCCTTTAGCTTGAGCTCGAACACGGCCTGAAGTCGATTCACACGGGCATGCCACACGGGCGTGTCCCTGCCGTGGAAAAGAAGAATTTTATTCGGATTAGGGTACTTAGAGGTAAAGAAACACATTCCAAAAGCCTATCTAAACACCCTAAAGGGCAACCTTTAGGGCGGCGTCCAGCTAGGCCAAGAAGCCAAGCCAGAGAGGTCAGAATTGTGGGACTTACTCGAAGAAAGCTAGTTGATTCATCTCAAGAAGCCGGAGTCATACTCAAGACAGAAGATCTTCTCTTCAATTCCTTCAGGGGGCTTTAGGGCTTTTCTTATATTTTGTTTTATCTTTTCTTCTGAGATGTATACTTTTATAATTGTGAACTAAACCCTCAGATACCTGAGGGGGATGAAACCTAAAACGGATCTTGTTATTATCTTCTGAACTTTATGATAAATACTTGATTTGTTCTTAATTATGTGTTCTTAATTCTTGTTTTGATATTTCAGGGTATTGATTCAAGTATTGATGTGCTTAGGCAATGGAGCAAAAGTCCCTGTCTAAGAGTAGATCTAGCATAGTTAAAAGGAGTTGCTCGCGCGCCTAGAGATAGGGTGACAAAAATCTGCCGGATTAGGGTCAAACCTAATATGGGAGTCCATAGATCGAGTTAATGCAATTCTAGGGGTTTTAATTAGAAAGAGATTTCAATTAATCAACCTAGGGTTAGACGTTAGTAGCCTCGACGGAGGTATTAATATACATTAGGGAATCATACGGATCAAGTCAAGTGAATAAATCGTCTGGTTCAGAGTTAGATAGCAAGTGAAGTCTAGGTGGATTCCTCCTTGGGTATTGTCTTAATCAATTTTTTTTTCCCACAAGTATTTCCCCAATTCATTCCCTTCATCTTAGCATCTTTAGCTTAGTAGTTAGTTAATTTTAGATTAAACAATAATTCACTTCAATTCTTAGGCTAAATAATAGAAAAAAGTTAGTATTAGTACTTTTGGTTCCCTTGGGTTCGACAATCCGGTCTTGCCACTAAACTATACTACTGTTCGATAGGTGCGCTTTCCTCAATCGTTGTCATAGTTAGTTTCTAGGCTAGATCATTCGTTATATAAATTTTTAAGACTCTGACACACGATCAAAGTTTTTGGCACCGTTGCCGGGGAACTAAAATATTAAGAACGCTCAATTTTTATTACTTTAGCCATTTATTTATTTGCAATTTACTTTTATTTTATTTTTAACATTGCTAATATTCTTTCTTTACTTCTGGCAGGTATTTCTAGTTTATGACTAGAAGAAACCCGTCAGGACCCTTGATTTTTAACAGTGAAATAAAACATACCACTCCCAGAAACCAAAGAGATGTCACTGAATAATTATCAATGGCAAGACATGAAGACAATGCCTAATAAAGCAACCGGTGTTTTCAACCTTGACGCGGTCACCATGTTATCTAACCAGGTAGAGCTTTTAAATAAAAAATTTGATGGTTGGTATGGTTCTACGCAGTACATCCGTGTCTACAATGACGATACAAATGGAGAAGGGGTGAACAACTCAGAATATCTATCCTACAACCCTAGCACAGAGAACGAACAAGTCAACTATATGGGTAACTATTCTAGACCTCAAAATAATCCCTACAGTAACACTTATAATGCAGGTTGGAGGAACCACCCCAATTTTTCATGGGGAGGTCAAGGAAATCAGAGACAGCAACCCCCTCCAAACTTCCAACAACAGCCCTACCCACAGGAAAAGAAGTCGAACCTTCAGGAGATGCTGACAAAATTCATAGCGGTGTCAGAAACACGTTTCCAAAACATCGAAACAACACTTAAAAATCAACAGGCATTAATTCAAGGGATCAAGAACCAAATAGGTCAGCTTGCTAAGCTGATCTCAGAAAGACCACAAGGTATCTTGCCTAGCAACACCGAAACTAACCCAATAGAGCAACCGCAAGCAATAACTGCTCACGATAGTGAAGGGTTAGATGAACCCAAATTGAAGCAAGATAATGTGGTAGAGGAAGGTAAGGTTGAGGTAAGCCATGATAAACCAAAACCGGTAATTACAGAGTACCAACCTCATATGCCATACCCCAATGCGATAAAGAAAACCACACATAGGAACAATTCCGTAAATTTCTTAAACTTCCAAAGAAATTACATATTAACTTGCTGTTTCTTGAAGCTCTTTCGCAGATGCCAGATTCAATGAAATTTTCAAAAGAGTTTTTGACAAACAAACGAAAGTTAGATGATACGTCACATGTGGAGCTAAACGTAGTGTGCCCAGCAATTCTATGAAATAAACTACCACGCGAGCTCACATTTCGTGTAAGTGACGAAACGATCACTCTTCAGGTTCTTGACATGGCTAGGACATCGAGTATTAAAGGTGGAACCAATCACTTCAAAGTTGGGGACCAGGTACTGTCAGATACAACCAACCCTCGAATAGTCGCTTCAGAACTTAATACAAATGGTGCGACTCCTTTTACGGTACTTAAGGTCTTTCCATACGGAACGGTCGAGGTAACACATTCTAATTTCGGCACTTTCGAGGTAAATATTACCCGACTCAAACCATATGTTGATAGAATTGATAGTAAGAAAAAGGAGTTTCAAATCTGTAAACCACCATGGCCATACGAATAACAGGTAAGTCTAGCTCAAGACTTTAAACGAGCGCTTCTCGGGAGGCACCCCGAGCACTAACCCCACTAACGTCCATATTTTCGAATTTTAGCATCTAACTAAAAACTAACCAAATTTTTAGGCGTAGGTTTCCATACCACACGGCCTTGCACACGGACGTGGTTGTGGCCGTGCGAACACCACGAGTATGCATATCGGTGTGGCGGATATCGTGCAGAAATAGGATGAAAATTTTCCCCAAGACACGGGCTCCGACTAAATGCCACGGTCGTGCAATGCGACTGTGGTCGAAACTGCCTAAAGAACACGGGCTGAGATAAATCCACACGGCCGTGCGAGGCGGCCATGGTCGATATTATCAGCTTTTTCACATATCGCCGCCACCACCACCTCGAAATCACTCTGATGATGAGGACCTTTGAGTCCTTTTTATTTTCTTTATTCTTATTTTTATTTTTATTTTAGTTCATTTTCCTTTACTATTAAACTCTTTAAATTTTTAATTATAATTTGATTTCTTTTATCTCTGGCTGTTTAACTCTCGAGTAACTATAACAAACGTCCATTAAATAAGAACTCCCTAAAAACATTACTGATGACTTTACAGTTTAAAAAGGTTCAAGGTGCCACTCAAGGAACGAACACACCATCGGAGTATTCTCTGTAACACCCCTTACCCGTGCTCGAAGCTGGGACCGGGATTGAGGCATTACCTAATTAATCTCACTTGACATCTCGAAACAGGCTATAAAATTTCTTTTAAACTCATCACTTGTATGTACTCGGCCTAAAAGGCCCCAAACATACCTCTGAGAGGTATCTGAACTATTCTGGGAGTTTTTACGAACTTGGGAACTTTTCAACAAAACAGGGGCCACACGCCCGTGTTGGTCTAGGGACACGCTCGTGTGCCCCTAAGACATGTCCGTGTCATCCACCCGTGGTCAATTCTGACTAACTACACACGACCTAGACACGCCCGTGTCTTCCACCCGTGGTCAATCCTGACTAACTTCACCCAGCCTAGACACGCCCGTGTCTTCTACCCGTGGTCGATTTAAATTCCACAATTAATGTGCAGACTTCACACGGCCTGGGCACATGCCCGTGTCCCTAGCCCATGGAGCACACTGACTTGTAAACCTAGTATGCAATGGGGACACACGGTATAGACACACGCCCGTGTGTCTATTCATGTGGACAATTTGATGGCTATCTACCCAGCCTTTCGCCACCCCACATTGCACACATGAAATTACCAATCTATCTCAACACAATTCACAACCCAATGGCATATCCAAGTACTCAATTCAACAATCGTACACGAGGGCATACACTTCAAATAAAAATCACTTCCTTTAATCATAAAAATTTGCCAAGTATCGGCCTAACTTAATAGACCATTACAAAAGGAGGTTTTGATGCCTTACAAAGCCAACACTTTGGCCAACAATTTCAACCTAACAAAATACTCGAGTCCTATACATGCCATACTCAAAACAAGTCTAAATTGTTATACCAAAGTGGCGTCGATAGTGTGATTTCTGAACTCCTACGTCCCCGATCCTCGAGTTATCAAGGCAAAACTACAAGGAAAAAGAGCAATGAAAAGGGGTAAGCATAAAGCTTAGTAAGTTTGCATGAATATAAATAGCAACAATAAGCTCATAAAATAATCCATCCATGATATTAACTAACCATACACAAGTCATAGGCATCTTGCCATACTTACTCACAATTGCCCTTATTTAGTATATACCACGCCACATGTCATAAACATTTCTTCGTGACTCATTCACGAGTACCTGTATTCACTCATTCATATGACCTTAGTGCAAATCTCATTTCAAATTCTAAACTCATCTACTTATCCCTTTAATCACTAGGGATTTTCAGATACGTATATTCAACATCGTTCATGTAGAGACGAAGCCAGTGCCACATCCCCGAGGTGGTCTTACTTGGAGTTACTTCTAAACGCCAATGCCATATCCCGGATATGGTCTTATATAGACTTTCACATCAAGTATCGATGCCATATCCCGGATATGGTCTTATACGATTTTCATATTCATTACCGAAGCTATATCCCAGATATGGTCTTACACGAGATTTCAACTCAGTGCCGAGGCCATGTCCCGGACATGGTGTTATACGGGACCTTATCTATTTCATATCTCGATGATAGCATTTTCGTATTAACATGGTCCACTAGGACTTCAACATCTCATTCAACATCAATTTAATGGAGTGTCATGCATCAATATGATATCAAGCATTCTCGATTATGCTAACATAAATGTTGTATTAATCACATACAAATTTACATCGATTTCAAAATGAGCTAGCTCGACGGTTTAGTCCGAGACTTTATTATTTCGTCGATCGAGGCGGATTCTCGATCCTTCTTGCTCTATAATAGCAAATTTAGCTCATTTTAATCATCTCATTAATAAAAGCATTCCAAAAATCATGCTTAGATAAAATTACTATTTTGCCCCTAGACTTTGGCAAAATGACCATTTTACCCCTAGGCTCGGAAATCAATTCTAATCAAATTTCTACCTTCAACAAGCCTAGGTAAACATTTAATGCTTTTAAAGCTATCATCAAAAATCAATATTTCACATACTTACTACATAATTTGTAACCTTTTTATCAAGGTCCTATTTGGTGTTTTCATGCTAACACCTCTCACAAAAGTTGTTCATCTAACAACTAAGACTCAATTTCTTCCATAAAAATGCAGCAAATAACAATGAAAGCTCTCATGGAAAAACTTTAAACCTTTCACCATATTGCACAATAGTCCCCTCATTTGAAAGCTCAAGCTCTAGGGGTTTCAAAAGTACAACTATTTTCAAGAAAAGATCACTAGAACACTTATTAATGAGGAGATGAGTGTGCTGAAATTTTTGAAGCTTTCAACCCTTATTTTCCTTGAAATTTTCGGTGGAAGAGATGAACAAGAAAGATGATGTTTTCTCTTTCTTTAGTCTAATATTAAACTAGTCAAATTAGTCACCAACTCTTACTAACTTTGACCAAATTTTGTCCATCTTTGTCTCCCATCTAGTCTATGGCCGGCCAAGCAATTACAAGGGGCTAAATTGCCTTTTAAAGACCTCAATTTAATAATATATGGCTATTTGGTACCTTTAGAAATTAAAATGGAACTTTCACACTTTATGCGATTTAGTCCTTTTTCGCGATTAAACATGAAATCGCTAGAATTAAAGCACCAAATTTTTCATGCACACATGCTATCATGTTCTAATTCATAATATGACATGAAAATAAATTTCTAAAATCTCAGATTAATGATCCCGAGAACACTATTCCGACTAGCCCCTAAATCGGGCTGTTACAATTCTCCCCCTTAAGGATTTTCGTCCTCGAAAATCTTACCAGTGAAAAAATTTGGATATTGGTTTCTCATCGATTCCTCAGACTCCCACGTGGCCTCTTCTATACCGTGCCTTTGCCATAGGACTTTCACTAGGGCTATGCTTTTGTTCCTTAACTGCTTAACTTCACGAGCCAAAATTCTAACTGGTTCTTCACTATATGTTAAATCCGGTTGTATCTCTACCTCTGTCAACTCTATAACATGCGAAGGGTCTGAACGGTATCGACGTAACATGGATACGTGAAAGACATCATGAATCTTTTCTAACTCAGGTGGCAAAACTAACCGATAAGCTACCGGTCCTATTCTTGCGGTAACCTCATAAGGTCCGATAAAGCGTGGACTCAATTTGCCCTTCCTGTAACAGCCCGATTTAAGGGCTAGTCGGAACAGTGATCTCGGAATCATTAATTTAAGGTTAGAGAAAATTATTTTCATGTTATGCTATGTGTTATGACATGTTTATGAGGATGCATGAAAATTTTGGTGCCTTAATTTTAGCAATTTCTAGCTAAATTGTGAAAAAGGACTAAATCGCATAAAGTGCGAAAGTTCTATTTTATTTGCTAGAGGCACCAAATAGCTATGGTTTATAAATTGGGGGTACCAAATGTGCAATTTGGCCTTGTTTAAGTGGCTTGGCCAGTCAAAGAAGCTAAAGGGGACAAGAGCATTTAATGTGGACATGTTAGGTGACTAAAAAGATATAAAATAAGGTGAAATAAGCCAAGCTATCATCTTTTTATTTCTTCTCTTCCTCCACCGAAAATAGAAGCCATGGGAGGGGTTTTTGAAGCTTAAAATTTCAGCAAGCAATTCTCCACTCAAGTAAGTGATTTTGATTATCTTTCTTGATAAAAATTGTACTTTTGGAGTCCCCAAAGCTTAAGCTTTCTAAAGAGGGGACTAGTTTGCAATATGGTTGAAAGTCTAGGGACTTGCCATGAGAGAGTTTAAGTTGTTTGATGAGTTTTTATGAAATAAAATGAATGATAGGATGATGAGAAACAACTTTTGTGAAAGGTGTTGTCATGAAAACACCTAGTTGGGACTAAAATGCAAAAGTTGTAATTTGTTCATTAAGGCATGAAATTGATGGAATTGAGAATAGTTGTAAGAGGATTAAATGTTCAGCTAGGCTTGTTTAACAAGAAAATGTGATGAAAATTTATTTACGAGCCTAGGGGCAAAATCGTAATTTTGCCAAAGTGTAGGGGCAAAATGGTCATTTTTTCCTAAGTAGAGATTATGTTTTAATTCGATCATTAAGTGATTAAATGAGTAAATTTCATTGTTCTAGATCAATGAAAATGAGTTTCGGACCTAGAACAGATGAAAAGAGAAATGTGGGCAAAAAGTCATTTTCGGCTCTTTCGACATCGAGGTAAGTTCGTGTGCAATTGTTGCAACTATGTACGAGTTAATTTAATATTCCAATGTTGTATGGAAAGTAGATTTACACTATGAAACATATGAAATATCCTTAATGAGATGTCAAGAGAATTGGATCTAAGAGTAATGGAAAATGTATATAGAATGACACGATGATGGTTAAAGTCTCGAGTAAGACCATATTTGATTATGGCCTTGGTGTAAGAGTTCAATAAGACCATGTCAAGGACATGGCATCGATATGTTATTATGTGTGAGACCCTATTAGGGTATGTTGTCAATGGGAACTATGTGTATGAGACTCGAGAGAGTTAGTTAACAATTTGAAGGTAGGTGGTTGTACCACGAGAAGTACAAGTAAATGTTAGAACTAATTTGAGTTGAATTCAATATCTGATGAACCCCTAGTGGGATAAGTGTTATTATTGCACCTTAGTTGCATGAGCTAGATTTGTTGATGTATTGTGTGGATGCTAATGAGAATCGTAGAAAGTTAAGTGAGAATGACAATGAATGAAGAGGTTTACAAATGAACGTTTGAATTAGAGAAAATGAGTGTGGATAAGTATTTGTGAATGTATATTATCGGTGGGCTGTGTGCGTTAGCACCTGATATATTATTAATTGATGGGCTGTGTGCGATACCATCAACTATATTATTATCGGTGGGCTGTGTGCGTTACCACCTGATTAATTATTAATCGATGGGCTATGTGGGATACCATCCCTTATAAATGATTGGTGAGCTAAGTGCGAAATCACCATTAGTATAACTGATTGATGGGCTGTGTGCGATACCATCAACTATATTATTATCGATGGGCTGTGTGCGTTACCACCTGATTAATTAGTAATCGATGGGCTGTGTGCGATACCATCGCTTATAAGTGATTGGTGAGCTAAGTGCGAAATCACCATTAGTATAACTGATTGGTGGGCTGAGTGCGATACCACCCTATAAGAGATTCAATGGTGGGCTAAGTGTGTAGCCACCGAGAGATTGGTAGTATGAATGGTTTATTGAGAATGCATGATGTGTTGTTTGATATGATCTTGTGATGATCAGTTCAGGATGTATGCTAATTAAACGAGCGAATTGGCTTGTGGCATGGTAAGTTAATGAATGCGAGCATTAAGCCCGAGATATGGTTAGAATGTGGTAAGAGACGAAACGAGTAAGCATTATGAATGATTGAATAGGTAACTGTGAGTTCAAGAGTAAAACTCATTCTAAAACCTTGTGATTGAGTATAAGCATATGAATATTGATAGTTGATTCTTAATTGCATATGAACTTACTAAGCTTTATTTCGTACTCCTCTTCTTTTTCCCATTTCTTATAGGATATTTTATCTAGCTCGGGTTTGAGGCCGTCAGAGATGTTTTCACACTATCGAGGAGACACTTGGTATGAGGTATCAAGTCATTATGAGTCATGGCATGTATAGGGCTAGTACATGAGGTTGATTAAGTCATTGTTATTGTGCCAAATGTGTTGGCCTAAATGAGTTATGGGATAATTGTATAATGCCATAGTTGTTGGCTATTATGTTTTATGAAAAGATGTTTTTATCTATGTGGGATGGCAATTTTAACTTGAGTGATTATGAATGTGATGGATGAGTATAAGTTGTGTAAGCTATAGGTGTGCAAAGAGCTTGGCAAATAGCCTTGTTTTGGTCCACACGGGTAGACACACGGGCGTGTGTCTAGGCCGTTTGAGACACACGATCAAGCCAGGGGCGTTTGCCCTGGCCGTGTGGAGTCTGCACCTGGAAAATTAGAATTTGAATGGTCACACAGTTAAAGCACACGAGCGTGCTAAGGCCGTGCTGAATAAGTCAGAATACTAAGGTATGGCACACGGTTTAGGCTCACGGGCGTGTCAAAACCGTGTGTGATTAGTCAGTGTCGACCATGGGTGAAAGGCACGGACGTGTGATAGGGTACACGGGCGTGTTCCCAAAATACATGGGCGTGTGCCTTGGTCGTGGGCAAATTGGCAGAATACTGGGTTTTTAGGCACGGTCCGGGGACATGGGCGTGTGTGTCTATGCACGGGCGTGTCTAATCTTGCACGGGCGTGTGGCCCCTGTTTTAAAAGAAAAGTTTCTTTTAACTTGTAAATGTTTCCGGACGCAAGTTTAAGGCCTCGTAGGCCCACGATATGAATTATTTTACTAAGAAAGAGAAGTTTTTAATTTAGAACGAAATTTTGTAGCCCGAAAGTACATGTTTAAGCAAGTTCAAGCATAGTAATGTCTCATTTCCAGTTTTAGCCTCGGAATCGGGTATGGGGTGTTACATTTAGTGGTATCAGAGCTATGGTTTAGTCGGTTCTAGGACTAACCTAGCGTGAGTAAGAGTCTAGCTATACATTCCATATGTGGATCGTGATAGTGTGATGTCTCCCAGCTCTAACAAAATTATTTTGTTAAGACAGAGATGATTCCCAACCGAGCTAATTTCAATAAGTTTGTATGATTTCTAAGTTTTATGATTTCTATCATTGAATTGTTTAACATAAGGTACGCTATTACCATGGAAATGTTTAATACTATGCTAGACAAAGAAATTAATAAGATTAAGCATGAGGAAGCCTCGATTGAAGTTGAATAGCTTAGGATACTTGATCTATCACATGAGATGAGAAAGTCCGTATAAGACCAAGCCAAGACATGGCAATGGTAAGTCCTCAAGGGAACACACGAGAAAGACTTCGTATAAGTCCATGTCAAGTCATGGCCTCGATACCAAGGTGAGAGATCCCACGTAAGACCATATCTAGGATATGGCTTTGGCATCGAGTTATGTGAAATGAGATTCAGTATCCTCGGCTATTCATAGAAATTCATAGGGCAAATGAGTAAAGCTTAAATGAGATAGCAATAAAGTTAGTAGTAAAGTTGATATTGTGTCATGCTAGTGAAGGCTGACTAACAAATATAATTCATGTTATGAATGATGATGTTGAGATTATGTTCATTATAGTAAGGTATACTGATCTAAGTGATCAAGTGTTACAGGTACCTTGTTTACCTTACAAACATGAGACTAGTAAGTACCATGATGTATGTGAGAAGCAGTAAGAGTAAGTAAGCATTTGAGATTTGTGATGCCATTGGTTATGATAAATATGTTCACATGGTTAAATCTCACGTGAGACTCATTAAAGTAGAGAATGCATAATGTTTTGTTTTATGGTTCATTATGAAGTCACACATATTATAGTGTGAAAGTTAAACCGAGAAGTTTGACTAAGTAGAATGCGTGAGAGATGAGTAACGATCGTTCAATGATAAAATGATGAATAAGACCATGGTTGGACCATGGCAATATGTGAGCTATGTAAGACCATGTGCCGGGACATGGCATCGACCACAATATGAGAGCCAGTGTAAGACCATGTCTGGGACATGGCATTGGCATTGATACATGATCCCGTATAAGACCATATCAGGGATATGGCTTCGGTATTGAATAAGTTAATCAGATAAGACCATATTTGGGATATGACATCGATATTTGTAGTGAGATCCCGTATAAGACCATATCTGGGATATGGCATCAACACCAAATAGTAATCCCGTGTGAGACCACGTCTGGGACCTGGCTTCGGTACGAAATCGTGTAAGACCATATCTGGGATATGGCATCAACATCGATATGAGTTTCCATGTAAGATCGTATCTGGGATATGGCATTGGTATTGATATGAGATTTCTTGTAAGACCATAGCGAGGCTATGGCATCGTAATGATATGTAAAGTAATAGCTGGGCTATGATGTTGCGATACGAGTAAGACCATAGTTGGACTATGGCAATCAAGTAAACGACGTACTCAAACTCGTAAGACATTCTCTAGATTAATAAGCAATAGTAAGAGGAATTAGAGTTAAATGTTGAGTACTCGAGTAGATATTAATGTGGAACTTGAGTAAGTTTGCATCAGATTAATGCAATAATTATGTTAGCATGATTAAGAATGCCTTGTATCACATCGATGCATAATATTCTATTAAATAGAGTAATTGTTGTTGAACATGAGGTTGAAGTCATAGAGGACTAAAGTGATGAGTCTATCATCGAGATATATGAAATAGAGAAGGTCTCGTATAAGACCATGTCCGGGACATGGCCTCGGCACCAAGTTGAGATCTCGTATAAGACCATATCCGAGATATGGCTTCGGTAATTAATATGAGAATTGTGTAGGACCATATTCAGAATATGGCATAGATATTCGATGTGGAAGTCCATATGAGACCTTATCTGGGATATAGCATTTGCATTTAGAGGTGACCCCATATAAGACCACCTCGGGGATGTGGCATTGGTTTCGTACCTACATGAATGACGATGAATATGCATCTTTGATTATCCCTAGTGATCAATGGGACACGTAGATGAGTCTAGAGATAGAAATGAGAATTGTACTAAAGCCATGTGAATGGGTGAATACGGGCACTCATGAAAGGGCCAAGAAGAAATGAGTACGATGTGTGGCACAGTATGTGCTAAATAAATGGCGAGTATGAGTAAGTTGGCTCAAAACCTGTAGTTGTGCATGGTTAGTTGATGCCATGGATGGATTATAATAATCTCCTTGAGTATTATGTATAAATATCTGTTGCCTTCTAGGGCTGATATGGTTGTTCTTTTCATAAACTGTGACTGTGAAAGAATGTTAGCAGATAGTAAAAAAAAATTAGATGAAACGGTTGTCGATTTAGTTATTTGGAATCGACGTTTCTTTATTTCCTAGTAATCCTATTCGGGTACTTTGAGGAGAAAGTTAGTGATGATTCTGGTATAAGAAGTGAAATCACAAGTTTCACGTTGTATGATGAGTTTTCGAGTAAGCTGAATAGAGTTAATGAATTCGATTGAGATGTCCCTACTATCATAAGATATGATGCTAGTAAAGGTTTTAGATTAGCATAGCAAGAGAAACTCAGATGGGAGTGTGCTTAAAATATGTTCTCAGTATGGAGAGAAGAGTAGATTAATGTATTGAGTTATGATTCAAGTTCTGTGTATATTCACGCATGAATCAGTAAAGAGAATAAAATTATGTATGTACGTGAATAGGGAGCATGATATAAAGATATCCTCGTCAAAATGTTCAAACCGTGATGGTTGAGTTGAAAGTTATTGAAAGAACTGTTTATTTGAAAGTTCTAGTGCTGAGATCAGTCTGAATCGAGAGAAAGAGATGACAGGTTGGTGATCCTGAGACGATCACTTTTGTGTCTGTGTGGTGAGTTAGATATTATATATATTGATCCATGGAATCATCGATGTGTATTTTTTGAATTTTTTTATGATGAAAGAGTATCATATGCTACAGGAGATTTTCAAAATGAAATAGTGAAACGGCTAGAGCTAATACAAAGACGGGTATAGTTATTATAATACTTTCGGATAGTAGACATAGTACAGATGTCTGAATTAATAATCCATGTTAGACGATGCGAGTTAGTTACTCGGTTGATCTTAGTTGGTAATACCCTAATTTCAGCAAGGTTAATGTCTAGAGCGAGTCTTCCTTTTAGAACAAAAGGGTTCAGAAGTGAGTTAGTAAATGGTATTTTAAATAAGCTCTGAATGAGTTTATTGAGATGATAAAATCCAGGTTGGATAAGATTTCTGTTGCCAATGTTTCCTCGAGATAGAATTTGAGTGATGATGAGTCCAAAACTTATACAGAATTTTTGGTATGGAATTCAGTAGTGGCATATCTTCTAATACAAGAATAAGGAAATGCAATTATGCGCATAAAAGTTTTGACAATAGAGTACATTTCACAATATGATTGAGATTATGGTCAGAAATAGTTGACCACTAAAATTTGAGTTTTCAAAGCGTATAAGTCAAGGCTATTACAGCCGTTGAATGCTTTAATGAGAAAGTGAGATAAAACCTTATAGATTTCAAATTTAGTTTGACAAGATTCCCAAAGAGGAGGATGTCATTCGAATTATAGTGAATCAACCAGTGAAGATCCGAATGATCATTTGGTCATGTGCAGAATTCCAATTTTGTGGATTTCTGGATATAGTATATTCCCCAGAGGAAGAATAACCTAGGTTTCAAGTTACGTTTCGATCTTACGTATCACAGCTAAAGACTTATTGGTAAGAGAAACTTGAGGATAAGTGGATTCACGACTTTGAAGAGTTTATGGAAACGTTTTGAGAATGATAATAGCAACTCCGCCTGATAAGATTTTCGGGGACGAAAATTCCTAATGGGGAGAATTGTAACAGCCCGATTTAGGGGCTAGTCGGAACAGTGATCTCGGAATCAATAATTCGAGGTTAGAGAAAATTATTTTCATGTTATGTTATGTGTTATGACATGTTTATGAGGATGCATGAAAATTTTGGTGCCTTAATTTTAGCAATTTCTAGCTAAATTGTGAAAAAGGACTAAATCGCATAAAGTGCAAAAGTTCTATTTTATTTGCTAGAGGCACCAAATAGCTATGGTTTATAAATTGGCGGTACCAAATGTGCAATTTGGCCTTGTTTAAGTGGCTTGGCCGGTCAAAGAAGCTAAAGGGGACAAGAGCATTTAATGTGGACATGTTAGGTGACTAAAAAGAAATAAAATAAGGTGAAATAAGCCAAGCTATCATCTTTTTATTTCTTCTCTTCCTCCACCGAAAATAGCAACCATGGGAGGGGTTTTTGAAGCTTAAAATTTCAGCAAGCAATTCTCCACTCAAGTAAGTGATTTTGATGATCTTTCTTGATAAAAATTGTACTTTTGGAGTCCCCAAAGCTTAAGCTTTCTAAACAGGGGACTAGTTTGTAATATGGTTGAAAGTCTAGGGACTTACCATGAGAGAGTTTATGTTGTTTGATGAGTTTTTATGAAAGAAAATGAATGATAGGATGATGAGAAGCAACTTTTGTGAAAGGCGTTGTCAAGAAAACACCTAATTGGGACTAAAATGCAAAAGTTGTAATTTGTTCATTAAGGCATGAAATTGATGGAATTGAGAATATTTGTAAGAGGATTAAATGTTCAGCTAGGCTTGTTTAACTAGAAAATACGATGAAAATTTATTTACGAGCCCAGGGGCAAAATCGTAATTTTGCCAAAGTGTAGGGGCAAAATGGTCCTTTTTTCCTAAGTAGAGATTATGTTGTAATTTGATCATTAAGTGATTAAATGAGTAAAGTTCATTGTTCTAGATCAAAGAAAATGAGTTTCGGACCTAGAACGGATGAAAAGAGAAATGTGGGCAAAAAGTCCTTTTCGGCTCTTTCGACATCGAGGTAAGTTCGTGTGCGATTGTTGCAACTATGTACGAGTTAATTTAATATTCCAATGTTGTATGGAAAGTAGATTTACACTATGAAACGTATGAAATATCCTTAATGAGATGTCAAGAGAATTGGATCTAAGAGTAATAGAAAATGTATATAGAATGACACGATGATGGTTAAAGTCTCGAGTAAGACCATAATTTATTATGGCCTTGGTGTAAGAGTTCATATAAGACCATGTCAAGGACATGGCACCGATATGTTATTATGTGTGAGACCCTAGTAGGGTATGTTGTCAATGGGAACTATGTGTATGAGACTCGAGAGAGTTAGTTAACAATTTGAAGGTAGGTGGTTGTACCACGAGAAGTACAAGTAAATGTTAGAACTAATTTGAGTTGAATTCAATATATGATGAACCCCTAGTGGGATAAGTGTTATTATTGCACCTTAGTTGCATGAGATAGATTTGTTGATGTATTGTGTGGATGCTAATGAGAATCGTAGAAAGTTAAGTGAGAATGATAGTGAATGAAGAGGTTTACAGATGAACGTTTGAATTAGAGAAATGTGTGTGGATAAGTATTTGCGAATGTATATTATCGGTGGGTCAGTAAGCGTTACCACTGATATATTATTAATTGATGGGTCGTAAAGCGATACCATCAACTATATTATTATCGGTGAGTCGTGTGCGCACACGATTAATTAGTGTCGATGGGCGTAATGCGATACCATCGCTTATAAATGATTGGTGAGCTAAGTGCGAAATCACCATTAGTATAACTGATTGATGGGCTGTGTGCGATACCATCAACTATATTATTATCGGTGGGCTGTGTGCGTTACCACCTGATTAATTAGTAATCGATGGGCTGTGTGCGATACCATCGCTTATAAATGATTGGTGAGCTAAGTGCGAAATCACCATTAGTATAACTGATTGGTGGGCTGAGTGCGATACCACCCTATAAGAGATTCAATGGTGCGCTAAGTGTGTAGCCACCGAGAGATTGGTAGTATGAATAGTTTATTGAGAATGCATGATGTGTTGTTTGATATGATCTTGTGATAATCATTGCAGGATGTATGCTAATTAAACGAGCGAATTGGCTTGTGGCATGGTAAGTTAATGAATGCGAGCATTAAGCCCGAGATATGGTTAGAATGTGGTAAGAGACGAAACGAGTAAGCATTATGAATGATTGAATAGGTAACTGTGAGTTCAAGAGTAAAACTCATTTTAATACCTTGTGATTGAGTATAAGCATATGAATATTGATAGTTGATTCTTAATTGCATATGAACTTACTAAGCTTTATTGCTTACTCCTCTTCTTTTTCCCATCTCTTATAGGATATTTTATCTAGCTCGGGTTGGAGGCCGTCGGAGATATTTTCACACTATCGAGGAGACACTTAGTATGAGGTATCAAGTCATTATGAGTCATAGCATGTATAGGGCTAGTACATGAGGTTGATTAAGTCATTGTTATTGTGCCAAATGTGTTGGCCTAAATGAGTTATGGGATAATTGTATAATGCCATAGTTGTTGGCTATTATGTTTTATGAAAAGATGTATTTATCCATGTGGGATGGCAATTTTAACTTGGGTGATTATGAATGTGATGGATGAGTATAAGTTGTGTAAGCTATAGGAGTGCAAAGAGCTTGGCAAATAGCCTTGTTTTGGTCCACACGGGTAGACACACGGGCGTGTGTCTAGGCCGTGTGAGACACACGATCAAGCCAGGGGCGTGTGCCCTGGCCGTATGGAGTCTGCACCTTGAAAATTAGAATTTGAATGGTCACACGGTTAAAGCACATGGGCGTGTTGAGGCCGTGTTGAATAAGTTAGAATACTAAGGTATGGCATACGTTTTAGGCCCACGGGCGTGTCAAAACCGTGTGTGATTAGTCAGTGTCAACCACGGGTGAAAGGCACGGACGTGTGATAGGGTACACGGGCGTGTTCCAAAAATACATGGGCGTGTGCCTTGGTCGTGGGCAAATTGGCAGAATACTAGGTTTTTAGGCACGGTCCGGGGACATGGGCGTGTGTGTCTATGCACGGGCGTGTCTAATCTTGCACCGGCGTGTGGCCCCTGTTTTAAAAGAAAAGTTTCTTTTAACTTGTAAAAGTTTTCGGATGCAAGTTTAAGGCCTCGTAGGCCCACGATATGAATGATTTTACTAAGAAAGAGAAGTTTTTAATTCAGAACAAAATTTTGTAGCTCGAAAGTACATAATTAAGCAAGTTCAAGCATAGTAATGTCTCGTATCCTGTTTTAGCCTCGGAATCGGGTATGGGGTGTTACACTTCCGGCCAAATCTGAGGACTTTCCTCCAAGGTGATACTTTCAAGAACACTTTATCACCGACTTTGAATTCTATTTCTTTTCTTTTTAAATATGAATAGGACTTCTGTCTATCTGAGGCGACTTTCAAACAGTCACGTATCACCTTTACCTTCTCCTCAGTTTCCTTAACCAAGTCAACCCCGTGTATCTGTTTCTCTCTGAGTTCTGACCAATACAAGGGAGTTCGACACTTACACCCATATAATGCCTCATAAGGCGCCATCTTCAAACTTGACTGAAAACTGTTGTTGTAGGCGAATTCCACCAACGGTATGTATTTCTCCCAACTACCTTGGAATTCTAAAACGCAACTTCGAAGCATGTCCTCAAGTATCTGGATTACCCTCTCCGACTGTCCGTCGGTTTGTGGATGGAAGGTCAGATCAAATTTAATTTCGTGCCCAAGGCTTCTTACAACTTTTTCCAAAACCGTGACGTGAATCTCGGATCTCTATCCGAGATGATCGACAATGGTACACCATGGAGTCTTACTATCTCTGACATGTACAGGTCTGCCAATTTATCAAGCGAATAGTCGACTTGTACTGGTATAAAATGGGCTGACTTTGTGAGTCTATCAACCACTACCCACACTGCATCTTTCTTCTTTGGAGTCAACAGTAGGCCCGTCACGAAGTCCATGGTGATACGGTCCCATTTCCACTCAGAAACCATAATGGGCTGAAGTAAACCCGAAGGTACTTGATGTTCAGCCTTCACTTGCTGATGAATCAGACATTTCGATACAAACTCGGGAATATCTTTCTTCATATGAAGCCACCAATACCATTTCTTCAAATGTAACATCCTAAAATTTGGGGTTTTGTATTTTTGCATTATTCTATATGTTTGGCTTGCTAAGCTTGTTATTTGGGGGTGTTTGGGGGTCCTGGAAAGGTTCGAGGTCAAGCCTAGGCCCTGGTGAAATTTTAGTTTTAGGGCACTTTGGTAGGGTGAGCTAGTGGAGGCAGAACTTAAGTTTAATAGTTGGTGTTATGTTAACAAAAGAAATCAGGGTGGCCTAGTGGAGTTGGCGTCACATGGGAAGCAAAGGGGGAGGAGTTCGAATCCCATCTACTGCATTGTGGTGCTTTAATTTTTGTGCTCAATGAGGGGAAGAGGTGGCTTTTGGCTGGAACTCTACAAGGTGGTTGTGCAACTTTGTTCTCATTTGCATTTTTGGCATTTACTTTTTTTTCTATACCAAAACTACTCTCATTTTCTCTCCATTTGTTCTTTTCATTTGGGTGTTAGTCGAACCTATAGAAGTGACCATTTGCGTTTTCCTCTCCATCTTTTCCCTTCAACTGTTCGTTTTCTTTTTCTCCTTTGTTCTTACCTTAGCCGAATCACTCTTCTTCTACACTTCTTCCACTTCTTCTTCTTTTCTCTTTGCTCCTTTATTTCCTTTCTTCACTAGCCGAACCTCAGCTTGCCACTTTTTTTTCTTTTCTTTTCGTTTCTTGCTTGTTTCGTTCTTGAGCCGAAACCCCCTCTTGTGCCAAGATAAACCCATTTCTTGCATCTTTTGCTATTAGCCGAACATCAAGAAACATCCCTTTGGTTTGCTGAAACCGGTTTTGCTTGTTGCAAGGTCGAATCTAAGTACCCTCTCAATCTTGAAGCGTGTTCGTTCTTTCATAGGAAGCCGGAGCTCTTGACAGTAGTGGCCGAATCTAAGGCATTTTGGTAAGTTTTGGTAATGGCCGATTAGGGGGGGAGAATGAATGGAGGATTTCCTTTATGTCTCAGCTAGGTCGAAAGGCTGTTTCTTATTATTTTGTTTGGGGCATCAATTCTAACTCGTGAGTTATTTAGGGACTCATTCGGAATCGCAAGCCGAATCCGTTGGTGTTCAGTTCTCTATTGATCAAGGTAAGGAGTTCCTCTCTCGTTTCTTTACGATTAGTCTCTATTCGCTTTACTCTGCCTTAACCAAACCTCTTTGTTAGACACCGCTGCTTTCACCGTGATACCTTCGACGAGATTTTCTTCATGGAGGCGAGTGGTAGCCGTTCTAAGAAGGCATCGGCAAGGGAGCTCGAAGGAGTGGACTCGTAGTCTCGCTCCCAAGTTCAAACGACGTGCGATGTCGGTGGCGAGATTTTTCGTCGGGTTGTGGTAGAGAGCCGACATCTGTTTGGGATAGGCAAATCGTTGTTATTTTCGCTAGTGAGAGTGACGGCGATCAGGAGTGTATAGTCCTTCGTGTAATCAGGCGTGTAATCCACACACCTTCATTTGTTTGTTTAGCATTAATATGAGTATTGACTAAAATCCGGAATAACCGCAACGGCAACTGAGATACCCTTGTGGGTAAGGTTGGAGATACCAGGTAAGTAACATTTATGACTATGCCATTCGAATAACTTAGCATGTTTATATGTGTGTTCTGATTATCTGATGTGCATTGATATATGTTTTGCATTCATCACATTACGATAATATGTTGCATGGGTTGGGATATGATAAAGATGAAAAGGGGCAGTGTATTTCGGTGACTCTGTCACATTATTTCGGTGGCTATGCCACATATTTCGGTGACTTTGTCACAATTTTGGCAATGAGCAGCGCGATTGGCATTGATGGTGTGTAGCGGATGAGGGTTGATTATAGAAATCCCCACCGGTGTGTTTTGGTTGGTCGGGTGGTGTGTAGCGGATGGATTACTAGGCTGGGCTGAGTTGCATTGCATTGCATACGTTATTTGCTATACCATGTTAAAAGGGCTCAGGCCCAGTTGGTATATGAATGGGTTCGGGCCCAATTATTGGTCGTGTGGGGGATTACACACTGAGTTCTCGTAACTCACCCCTCTGCTTAATTTTGCAGGTAATTCCTAGCTTGAGGATTTGGGCCGAGGAGAACTCTGTGGTGGCCATGCGTTATTTCTTCCATAAACTTCGTTTTTCATTACCTTGAACTTGTTTTAATTTGGGAATTTATTCTGTAATAAGGCCACTAGGATTTTATTTTGGTTTTTATTCTAAAGTAATGACTGCCTATTATAAAACGATCTAAATGGAGTTTTATTAAAAATGTAAATAACCATTTTCCAAAATGTTAACAAACGATTTTCAAGTTATAAACAATGAAACTCGGGATTTTCTTAAAACTAAAATAATTATTTTCAAAAACATCACATCCTGAAATCCACCGATTTTTCTCATATTATAAAACAAGTTTTCGGAAGGTAGTAATATTCACAACATTTTACAGGGAAACCTTTAAAATGAATCTAATTTTCAAAATGAAAACAAAACTCAAAACTTTTAAACAATCGCGTAGTTCTTTAAACAACCTTTCCATGGGACATACCAGATCCGGTCGTAACGTCTAGGCCGGGTTTGGGGTGTTACATTTTGTGGTGTCAGAGCCAAGTTGCAAAACTCGGCTGTGGATTGGGTTCGACAACGTTTTCCAAAATTGGTTTGAAATCTGGTTTAAGAAATGTATGTCTTTCTGGGAGTATGGCACCCGAGTCTCCGGCACCAAATTCGTAAGTCTTCTGACTTTGTTTGATATTATGAAATGATATTAGAAAGAAAATATTAGAATTAGTGTTGTATGACTGCTAGCTATAAGAGTTATGATTGTAAAAACTGAGACATTAGGAAGTTCGATCTACGAAAACAATTACTATACTTACTTTGCATAAGACATTGTTAATAAACATTGAAATGATATACTAATCCATAAAATTTTTAATCAGATTAATTCGATCTAGTGAACATGAGCAAAAGAGGACGTGGACGTGGTGGATGCGGCCGTGGTAGAGGCCGGGGTTCTGAGGCTGGATCCTCAGAATCTAGACATGTGCCGGAAGGCGAAGTGCCAGCATCGCCAATAGCGAAGGCAGGGACTCAAGACAGAACTAGAGGGGACGATGCTTTGTCCCAAGCTATGTTACAAGTCTTTGAATGGGTTGCTGGAGCAAACACTGGATCGATATCTCGGAAATCTATTCCTGAGCGACTCCGGACAAATGGGGCTGAGATATTTAGAGGCATTTTTGGTGTGGCCCTAAACGTAGCTAAATACTGGCTGAAAGTGGTCGAGTGAATTATGGATGACCTGGACTACACAGCAGAGGAAAAATTGAAAGGAGCAGTGTCCCTCCTACGAGATGAGGCATACCAGTGGTGGCTCACGGTGAGGGAAGGTACTCAAGCAGACCGTATCACCTGGGACTTCTTTAAGACAAATTGCCTGTGAGAAGTATGTTGGGGCGAGTTATGTGGACGCCCAGAGGAAAGCATTTCTGAATTTGGTTCAAGGGGGTAAATCTGTGGCTGAATACGAGGTGGAGTTCCTGCGCCTAAGCCGTTATGCTCGGGGTATTGTCGCAACTGATTATGAATGCTGTGTTCGATTCGAGTATGGTCTACGGGATGAGCTGCGAGTACTGATAGCTCCGCAGCGAGAAAGAGATTTTGCTATACTGGTTGAGAAGGCAAAAATAGCCGAAGAAGTGAAGCGGTTTGAGAGACAGAACCAGGATAAGAATAGGGGTAGGAATAAGAGAAGTTTTGGGTCGTTAGGATCTTCTGGGGGATTCCAAAAGAGGCCTAGGTTCGATGGGCCAGGCCGAGTTGCGATGCCTATTTCTATTTGTCAGATTCGACCGTGTGCTCAGTGTGGGAAAATACATTCGGGGGAGTGTTGGAGAAGAACTGGAGGATGTTTCAAGTGTGGATCTAGGTATCATTTGATAAAGGATTGTCCACAAGAGGTGGCTAGGGTGCGAACGGTAGGTGAGGGGATTATGCAATCAAGGAGAGGTGGTCAGCAGTCGCCAAGGGTTCGTGGTCCAGTCAGAGGGGGAAATGGGTTTGGTCGAGGTCGTGGAGCACCGGGCAGAGGTGCTGGGAATACAGATGTAAGACAGCCGGGATTGGTGTATGCGGCTAGACGTCGAGAGGATGGCGACGCACCGGACGTCATAACCAGTACGTTTCTTATATTGGGTCTACACATTCATATGTTGCATGTACTATATCTCGGACTTTGGGTATAAAATCTGATGTTGCTTCTAGAGAAATGTCTGTGGTTAGCCCATTAGGACAATCTGTGGTAGTGAACAAACTATTTAAGAATGTGCCTTTAGTAGTGCAAGGGATTACTTTCCCGGCAGACTTGATGGAACTGCCGTTCGGCGAGTTTGATCTGATCTTAGGCATGGACTGGCTAGTTAAGCATCGTGCAAACTTGGACTGCGCTGCTAAGCGTATGGTCTTAAGAACTCCAGAGGATGAGGAAGTAATTGTGATAGGAGAAAGAAAGAATTACTTGTCCAATGTGGTATCGGCACTAAAGGCTGAAAGGATGGTGCGAAAAGGGTGTGAGGCATTCTTAGCTTTCATCAGCGCTTTGGAGGCCAAGGAATTGTCTGTAGGGGATGTCAGGATGGTGAAAGAGTTCTCAGACGTATTCCCTGAAGAACTTCCGGGATTGCCTCCAGATTGCGAGGTCGAATTTGGCATTGAGCTATTGCCAGGAACGGCTCCAGTGTCCATCGCTCCCTATAGGATGGCACCGAAAGAGCTGGTAGAACTTAAAGCTCAGATCCAAGAACTGTTGGATCGTGGATTTATCCGACCAAGTGTATCACCGTTGGGAGCGCCGGTATTGTTTGTCAAGAAAAAGGATGGGTCGATGCGAATGTGCATTGACTATAGGCAATTGAACAAGTTGACGATCAAGAACAAGTACCCGCTACCAAGAATTGACGATTTGTTCGATCAACTGCGAGGAGCTTCGGTTTTCTCGATGATAGATTTAAGATCTGGGTACCATCAGCTAAAGGTCAAGGAGGTGGATATTCATAAGACTGCGTTCCGAACTTGGTATGGGCATTACGAGTTTCTAGTGATGCCATTCAGGTTAACAAATGCACCAGCCATTTTTATGAACATGATGAACCGGGTTTTCCAACCCTATCTGGACCGGTTTGTGGTAGTGTTCATAGATGACATTTTGGTGTACTCAAGGACTGAAGAGGAGCATGATTCACATCTTTGGATTGTTCTGTATATACTGAGAGAGAAGTAACTTTATGCTAAATTCAGTAAGTGCGAGTTTTGGCTAAAGGAAGTGACGTTCTTGGGGCACGTTGTGTCTGCGGAAGGGATTAGAGTCGATCCCCGAAAGGTTGAAGCCGTGTTGGATTGGAAGCAACCGAAGTCAATGTCTGAAATTCGAAGTTTTCTGGGTTTGGCTAGGTACTACAGAAGGTTCGTTGAGGGGTTTTCGCTAATTACTGCACCTTTAACCAAGTCATTACTTAAAAGGAGTACCGCTTGTTTGGGCCGATAAGCAGGAAAGCTTTGAGAAGTTAAAGAGCATTCTGACTGAGGCACCAGTACTGATTCAGCCTGAGGCTAGGATGGAATTTGTCATCTACTGTAATGCATCGCACACAGGGTTGGGTTGTGTGTTAATGTAAGAAGGGAAGGTAGTAGCATATGCCTCTCGGTAATTAAGGCCACATGAAGTGAATTATCCCACTCATGACCTGGAGCTAGCTGCAGTGGAGTTCGCTCTAAAGATATGGAGGCACTATCTGTACGGAGAAAAGTCAGTTATCTATACGGATCATAAGAGCCTGAAATACCTCCTTACTCAGAAGGAGTTGAAGTTAAGGCAGCGAAGGTGGATTGAATTGTTGAAAGATTATGACTGCTCGATTGAGTATCACCCGGGTAAAGCTAACATGGTGGTAGATGCGTTAAGTCGTAAAGTGATATCAGATTTGAGAGTAATGTTTTCTCACCTCAGTCTGTATGAAGATGGTAGCTTGGTAGCCGAACTTCAAGTGAAGCCGACATGGGTAAGTCAGATTAAAGAGAAGTAATTGTTAGATGAATTGTTAAGTTCTCGATTTCAGCAAGTGAAAGGTGGTGAGACAGGGGATTTTGGTCTGAACAGTGAAGGGGTATTATGTTTTCGTGGGAAGGTTTGTATGCCGAAAGACCCCGTGTTGAGGCAGATGATTCTACGGGAGGTGCATAGTAGCCTTTACGCTATGCATCCCGGTGGAAGTAAGATGTATCGAGACCTGCGTGAACAGTATTGGTGGCCTGGTCTGAAATGGGAAGTTACCGACTTTGTGAGTAAGTGTTTGACATGTCAGCAAGTGAAGGCGGAGCATCAATTGCCTTAAGGGTTGCTGCAACCGGTGAAGATTCCACTTTGGAAGTGGGAAAGGATAACGATGGATTTTGTTAGTGGGCTGCCCCTTACGCCTACTAAGAAAGATTCAGTGTGGGTAATCATTGACCAGTTGACTAAGTCCGCACACTTCATACCGGTCTGTACCGATTATTCGTTACAAAATTTGGCTAAGCTGTATGTGGCAGAAATCATGAGGTTGCATGGGGTACCCGTGTCTATCATATCAGACAGGGATCCTAGATTTACATCACGGTTCTGGAAAGCGTTACATGAAGCTTTGGGTACGAGGCTAGATTTCAAAGACAAATGCGTTCCATCCGCAGATCGATGGTCACCAAAAAGGGTAATTCGATTCGGAAGACATGTTAAGGGTCGTAATCGACTTCAGAGGTAATTGGGAGGATTATCTACCGTTGGCAGAATTTGCGTACAACAACAGCTATCAATCCAGCATTCAGATGGCACCCTACGAGGCGTTGTATGGTCGTAGGTGTCGTACCCCTACCTCTTGGACAGAGTTGGGTGAGCGACAGTTGTTGGGTCCGGAATTGATCTCAGAGACTGAGGAAAAGGTTAATTTGATTTGGGCTCGGTTGAAGGAAGCTTCCGATAGGCAGAAATCTTACGCAGATCTGAAGCGTAAGGAAATAGAATTCTCAGTGGGTGATCAGGTCTTTCTGAAAGTCTCACCCTGGAAGAAGGTTTTAAGATTTGGACGGAAGGGCAAGTTGAGCCCCAGATTCATCGAGCCTTATCGAGTGTTGAAACGTGTGGGACCAGTGGCTTATCAGCTTGAGTTACCTCCGGAGTTGAATTGGATACATGATGTATTCCATGTTTCGATGCTGAGGCGCTACCGTTCAGACCCATCTCACATAGTGCCCGTGGAAGAAATTGAGGTGAGACCTGATTTGTCTTTCGAAGAAGAACCAGTGCAGATCTTGGATCGTGATATCAAGGTATTGAGAAGGAAATCGATTCCATTGGTCAAAGTGATGTGGCATAATCATGGTTCAGAGGAAGCCACGTGGGAGCCAGAAGAGGAAATGCGACAGCAATACCCTCATCTCTTTTGACCAGGTAAATTTTGAGGCCGAAATTTCTTTAAAGGGGTAGAACTGTAACATCCTAAAAATAAGGGTTTCGCATTTTTGCATTATTCTATATGTTTGGCTTGCTAAGCTTGTTATTTGGGGGTGTTCGGGGGTCCTGGAAAGGTTCGAGGTCAAGCCTAGGCCCTGGTGAAATTTTAGTTTTAGGGCACTTTGGTAGGGTGAGCTAGTGGAGGCAGAACTTAAGTTTAATAGTTGGTGTTATGTTAACAAAAGAAATCAGGGTGGCCTAGTGGAGTTGGCGTCACATGGGAAGAAAAGGGGGAGGAGTTCGAATCCCATCTACTGCATTGTGGTGCTTTAATTTTTGTGCTCAAGGAGGGGAAGAGGTGGCTTTTGGCTGGAACTCTACAAGGTGGTTGTTGAATGAGTCAAACATTTCGAAATGGATGGAGGAGAGGAGCTTGGGGAGTTTGAATTGGTTAACCAATTCGAAATAGGGGATGGAGAGGGAGTGAAGGAGAAAAACAAGGGATTTGAGAGGGTAGGTGAGAGTTGGTCGAATGTTGGAGTGGTGGGAAGTAAAATTTCGGCTATAGGGTGTTTGGCAAGGGAATTTCGGCATATGGGGGATTGAGATAGCAAAATCGAACCACTTGAGTGTTGTGCAACTTTGTTCTCATTTGCATTTTTGGCATTTACTTTTTTTTCTATACCAAAACTACTCTCATTTTCTCTCCATTTGTTCTTTTCATTTGGGTGTTAGCCGAACCTATAGAAGTGACCATTTGCGTTTTCCTCTCCATCTTTTCCCTTCAAGTGTTCATTTTCTTTTTCTCCTTTGTTCTTACCTTAGCCGAATCACTCTTCTTCTACACTTCTTCCACTTCTTCTTCTTTTCTCTTTGCTCCTTTATTTTCTTTCTTCACTAGCCGAACCTCAGCTTGCCACTTTCTTTTCTTTTCTTTTTGATTCTTGCTTGTTCTGTTCTTGAGCCGAAACCCCCTCTTGTGCCAAGCTAAACCCATTTCTTACATCTTTTGCTATTAGCCGAACATCAAGAAGCATCCCTTTGGTTTGCCGAAACCGGTTTTGCTTATTGCAAGGCCGAATCTAAGTACCCTCTCCATCTTGAAGCGTGTTCGTTCTTTCATAGGAACTCAGAGCTCTTGACAGTAGTGGCCGAATCTAAGGCATTTTGGTAAGTTTTGGTAATGGCCGATTAGGGGGGAGAAGGAATGGAGGATTTCCTTTATGTCTCAGCTAGGTCGAAAGGTCGTTTCTTATTATTTTGTTTGGAGCATCAATTTTAACTCGTGAGTTATTTAGGGACTCATTCAGAATCGCAAGCCGAATCCGTTGGTGTTCAGTTCTCCATTGATCAAGGTAAGGAGTTCATCTCTCGTTTCCTTACGATTAGTCTCTATTCGCTTTACTCTGCCTTAACCAAACCTCTTTGTTAGACACTGTTGTTTTCACTGTGATACCTTACTGACGAGATTTTCTTCATGGAGGCGAGTGGTAGCCGTTCTAAGGAGGCATCGGCAAGGGAGCCTGATGGGAGTGGACTCGTAGTCTCTGCTCCCATGTTCAAACAACGTGCGGTGTCAGCGGTGCGAGATTTTCCACCGGGTTGTGGTAGAGAGCCGACATCTGTTTGGGATAGGGAAATCGTTGTTATTTCTGCTAGTGAGAGTGAAGGCGATCAGGAGTGTATAGTCCTTTGTGTAATCAGGTGTGTAATCCACACACCCTCATTTGTTTGTTTAGCATTAATATGAGTATTGACTAAAAGCCGGAATAATCATAACGGCAATTGAGATACCCTTGTGGGTAAGGTTGGAGATACCAGGTAACTAACATTTATGACTATGCCATTCGAATAAATTAGCATGTTTATATGTGTGTTCTGATTATCTGATGTGCATTGATATATATTTTGCATTCATCACATTACGATAATATGTTGCATGGGTTGGGATATGATAAAGATGAAAAGGGGCAGTGTATTTCGGTGACTCTGTCACATTATTTCGGTGTCTATGCCACATATTTTGGTGACTTTGTCACAATTTCGGCAATGAGCAGCGTGACTGCCATTGATGGTGTGTAGCAGATGAGGGTTGATTGTAGAAATCCCCACCGGTGTGTTTTGGTTGGTCGAGTGGTGTGTAGCGGATGGATTACTAGGCTGGGCTGAGTTGCATTGCATTGCATACTTTATTTGCTCTACCATGTTAAAAGGACTTAGGCCCAGTTAGTTTTCGTATGGGCTTCGGCCAGAGTGATTTCGTAAGGGCTAAGGCCCAGTTGGTATTTGAATGGGTTCAGGCCCAGTTATTGATCGTGTGGGGGATTACACACTGAGTTCTCGTAACTCACCCCTCTGCTTAATTTTGCAGGTAATTCCTAGCTTGAGGATTTGGGCCCAGGAGAACTCTGTGGTGGCCATGCGTTATTTCTTCCGTAAACTTCGTTTTTCATTACCTTGAACTTGTTTTAATTTGGGAATTTATTCTGTAATAAGGCCACTAGGATTTTATTTTGGTTTTTATTCTAAAGTAATGACTGCCTATTATGAAACGATCTAAATGGAGTTTTATTAAAAACGTAAATAACCATTTTCCAAAGCGTTAACAAACGATTTACAAGTTATAAACAATGAAACTCGAGATTTTCTTAAAACTACAATAATTGTTTTCAAAAACATCACATCCTGAAATCCACTGATTTTTCTCATATTATAAAACAAGTTTTCGGTAGGTAGTAATATTCACAACATTTTACAAGGAAACCTTTAAAACGAATCTGATTTTCAAAAGGAAAACAAAACTCAAAACTTTTAAACAATCGCATAGTTCTTTAAACAACCTTTCCATGGGACATACCAGATCCGATCGTAACGTCTAGGCCGGGTTTGGGGTTTTACATCAAATCATTGTACATCTTCGTGCTGCCTGGGTGCACATTCAAACATCCGCTATGCGCTTCATGCAAGATTTTGCGAATGAGTTCATCATTCCCGGTACACGACTCGATCTCGAAATGTTAGACATCCATCAAGATTTACTCGAAAGTCCGCCTCTCAACGCTCGACTCACATAAAACTCTCTTGGCTTGCAAACTGTTATCATCCTTCTGGGCTTCATAAATCTCTTGGAGAAACAATGGTTTAGCCCTCAACTCGGCTAAAATGGAACCATCACCCAACAAGATCATCTGAGTGTTCATGGCTCTTAGAGCAAACAATGATTTTCTACTCAGAGCATCGGCGACTACGTTCGCCTTCCCCGGATGGTAGTCAATCACCAATTCATAATCCTTAATCAGTTCTAACCACCTTCGTTGCCTCAAATTCAATTCTTTTTGAGTCATCAAGTACTTTAGGCTCTTGTGGACGGTGAAAATCTGACACCTTTCACCATATAAATGATGTCTCCAAATTTTTAACGCAAACACAATTGCGGCTAACTCTAAATCATGAGTCGGGTAGTTCTTCTCGTGCGGCTTCAATTGCCTAGAGGCGCATGTAATCACCTTACCCTCTTGCATAAGTACACAACCCAATCTGTTCAGGGACGCATCACTGTAAACCACAAATTCTCTCCCCGATTCAGGTTGCACCAAAACAGGAGCCTCAGTCAACAGTGTCTTCAATTTCTCAAAACTTTGTTGGCACTCTTCTGTCCAAACAAACTTTACATCTTTCTGAAAAAGCCTCATCATCGGGGTAGCTAGCATGGAAAACCCCTTGAAAAAACGCATATAATAGCCGGCTAGGCCCAGAAAACTCCTTACTTCCTTTACGCTCCTAGGCAGTTTCCAGTCAATAATCGCTGAAATCTTACTCGGGTCTACTCTAATTCCATCTCCCGAGACAATGTGCCCCAAAAATCCCACTTCCTTGAGCCAAAATTCACTCTTACTAAATTTGGCATACAATTTCTCTTCTCTCAGAACTTGCAGTCCCGTACTCAAGTGCTCGGCGTGTTTGTTCTCATCTCGAGAGTAGATCAATATGTCATCGATGAAAACCACGACAAATTTATCCAAGTATGGCCGAAAAACGTGATTCATCAAATCTATGAAGATCGCAGGGGCATTCGTTAGACCAAAAGGCATGACCAAAAATTCATAGTGGCCATACCTAGTCCTAAATGTGGTTTTCGGCACATCCGAGTCCTTGACTCTCAGCTGATAGTACCCTGACCTCAAATCTATCTTGGAAAACACTGTGGCTCCTTTAAATTGATCGAATAGATCATCGATCCTCGGCAACGGGTACTTGTTCTTCACAGTTACCTTGTTGAGTTGCCGATAATCTTTGCATAGTCTCATAGAACCATCTTTCTTCTTCACGAATAAAACGGGAGCACCCCACAGAGAAAAACTCGGCCTTGCAAAACCTTTATCCGTCAGCTCTTGCAACTGTTCTTTTAGCTCCTTTAACTCGGTTGGAGCCATTCTATAGGGAGCAATAGAAATAGGGGCAGTACCCGGAGCTAACTCAATCCCAAATTCGATCTCTCCAACTGGGGGTAGTCCTGGTAACTCGTCCGGGAAAACATCCAGGTACTCACATACCATGGGTACCGACTCAATTTTCAAATCAGTCTCTTTCGTGTTCAACACAAAGGCAAGATAAGCCTCATAACCCTTCCTTAGGTACCTCTGAGTCGACATGGTTGATATCACTATTGGTGACCTATCTGGCTTATCTGATTCAACACGAATAAAATTACCATTTTCATCTCTCAACTCGATATGCTTCTTCCCACAATTCACAATTACACCATGGGTAACTAACCAATCCATCCTAAGGATGACATCAAATTCATCAAACGATAATAACATAAGGTCGACCGGGAAACAATGACCCCTAATCGTCAAAGGGCAACCTTTGCAAACTCTATCAACCAATACACACTTGCCTAGGGGATTAGACACTCTTATTATGAATTCAGTAAACTCTACGGGCATGCTCATGCTAGAGATTAATTTCATGCATATGTATGAGTGGGTGGATCCCAGATCAATTAAAGCTATAACACAAGTATTATGGAGAGAAAAGGTACTCGTGATTACATCGGGGGAAGATGCCTCTTCACGAGCACGAATGGCATATGTCCTCGCCGGTGCTCTACCCTCGACTCTAGCAACTTGCTCTCTAGATGGATTCTTGCTACCCATTTCATTTCTCAGTTTCTCGCTGGTCTTCCCCAGCAAGACTTCCGATCTTGCATACCGAGGCTTTTCTTTCTCGCCCACCTCGGGGCAGTCTCTAATAAAGTGGTCTAAGGACCCACAACGGAAACATGCTTTCTCCTTAGCTTGACACTCAGCAGAATGGCGCCTTCCACACTGAGGACACTCTGGTAGACTTGGTCGAACGTTGCCCACACTAGCAACTGATGTGGTTTGCCCTTTCAACCCTAAAAATTTCTTGCCTTTCTCTCGGGTTGAAAACTTCGCTGAAGTGACTGATTGAGTAGTGAAATCCCTCAATTTCTTCGATGAAGATTGATGAGACTTATTCAGTTGTCTCTTCCTCGAGTCACGACACTCGTACCCAGCTCTTCTCTTCTCTTTAGCCAACTCCTCGGCTTTACAGGCCCTATCCACCAACACTACGAATTCCTTTAATTCAAGAACTCCTACGTATAGGCGAATATCTTCATTCAATCCGTCCTCAAATCTCTTACACATGATGGCTTCGGTAGACACGCACTCTCGTGCATACTTGCTAAGCCTTACGAACTCCCGTTCGTAGTCAGTCACTGACTTACGGCCTTGCTTCAATTCCAATAATTCCTTTCTCTTGTGGTCAATGAACCTCTTGCTGATATACTTCTTCCGGTATTCCTCTTGGAAGAATTCCCAACAAACTCTCTCCCTTGGCACCACCGACACCAGGGTGTTCCACCATCGGTAGGCTGAATCTCTCAGGAGAGACACCGCACACTTTAAGCACTCCTCAGGCGTGTAGGATAACTCATCGAATACCCGGATGGTATTCCCGAGCCAAAATTCTACTTTTTCTGGGTCATCATCCTTATTCGCCCAAAATTCCTCGGCTCCTTGCTTCCGGATCTTATCCATCGGAGGCCTTTCTCTTCTCACCACCTCAACCACTTGAGGAGCTACTGGAGCAGGTTGAGGGATAGGTGGGAACGGAGGGGGTTGAGCGTTAGGATTTGCTTGGGTATACTCAGTATACCAGTTGCTCATCATGTGGAGAAAGGCTTCTCGAGCCTCTTCCCCCTGACCCAAGGTCTCGGGTCTACTATTGGTCGGTGCGGTCCCTTGAGCGGGAGCCGCGCGTTACTCGCAAAGATCATCTAGTTTGCGCTTCGATCTGGATCAGAATCCATATACTACATAAAACACAATTTCATACGTCAGGAGTCATTACACTATCATTACTCAGACACCCTTACATATGGCATGTATAGCTAGACTCGTACTTACGCTATGTTAGTCCTAGAATCGACTAAACCGTAGCTCTGATACCAAGAAATGTAACACCCCTTACTCGTGCTCGAAGCCGGGACCGGGATTGAGGCATTACCTAATTAATCTCACTTGACATCTCGAAACGGGCTATAAAATTTCTTTTAAACTCATCACTTGTACGTACTCGGCCTAAAAGGCCCCAAACATACCTCCGAGAGGTATCTGAACTATTCTGAGAGTTTTTACGAACTCGGGTGTAACACCCCAAACCCGGCCCAAACACCACGACCGGATCTGGCATGTCACTAAGAAGATTTTATAAAACATGTCGCATTTTGTTTTGTTTTAAAAACATAGTTTTGGGCTTTATACGGGAAAAACTTAATAGTTTGATAAATTGTAAAAGAAATAAATTTTATTTAATGCCTTAATGAATATAAACTGGAATTTTCCTTTGATTTTTATCATTTCAGTACATGCCTTAGTTTAAATTTTTATCGGATAATTCAAGTGTCTGAAAGTAAAGCCCGAAAACCGAAAATATAAAACTAATGGCCCATGGCCTTATTACAATAAAATATAAACCAACTAATTAAAAAAATATAAATGAACTGAATAATGTCTTTTGCAACATCCAAAATGAACCCATGCATGGCCACCTTGCGCTCCTCTTGTGTCTTAAACCATGCACAACTAAATATAAATCTATAACCAAATTCTAAAGTCCATTTAAAAAGAAAACCAAAATGCAAAAGCCAAGACTTGAACCTTGGACCTCCTTCCTTCCCTGTGGCGTCACTCCCTTGCCTCTAAGTGGCGTCACTTTGCCACTAGACCACACACTCCACTTGTGTCATTTTTTCCACATTTTATTCTTAAAGCCTACCTACTAACTCCCAGGGTTTTATTCGCCTAAAACCAAAATTTCCCTAAAGCCAAAGTTTGAACCCGGGACTTCATAGAAGCCCCCTAACCTTCCAAAATCACTCACCTAATAGGTCCAACAAGCTGTTCTCTTGTTCTCAAAAATTTTAAACGCTCCTACACCTAAGGCCCATTGGGCCTAATCCTACTAGGCCCAACTTTGGGATGTTACAAATCTACCCTCCTTAAAGAAATTTCGTCCTCGAAATTTCCAACTATAGAAATAGTCGCACATCCTAACCTACAACACTACACTCACGCTGCGCACTCTGATTCTAACTTAAGCTTGGAACCTCTTCCCATAACTAAATATCTAATACAGAAGCAAACAGATATTTAACACTCATACATAAAAAAATTTCATTCAAGCATCACATCCAAAACATACACAGTAATAAATACTGACTCATTATAGCATATAATAAGTAACGGGACTTACTTGATTTGGTGCCGAGACTCGGTACCATACTTCCAATAAAGATACTTTTTTTAAACCAAATTTCAAATAACTCTGAAAAAAACATTTTCGAACCCATTCCACAGCCAAGTTTTGCAACTCAGGCTCTGATACCATAATTGTAACACCCCAAACCCAGCCCAAACACCACGACCGGATCTGGCATGTCACTCAGAAGATTTTGTAAAACATGTCGCATTTTGTTTTGTTTTAAAAACATAGTTTTGGCCTTTATACGGGAAAAACTTAATAGTTTGATAAATTGTAAAAGAAATAAATTTTATTTAATGCCTTAATGAATATAAACTGGAATTTTCCTTTGATTTTTATCATTTCAGTACATGCCTTAGTTTAATTTTTTATCGGATAATTCAAGTGTCTGAAAGTAAAGCCCGAAAACCGAAAATATAAAACTAATGGCCCATGGCCTTATTACAATAAAATATAAACCAACTAATTAAAAAATATATATAAATGAACTGAATAATGTCTTTTGCAACTTCCAAAATAAACTCATGCATGGCCACCTTGCGCTCCTCTTGTGTCTTAAACCATGCGCAACTAAATATAAATCTATAGCCAAATTCTAAAGTCCATTTAAAAAGAAAACCAAAATGCAAAAGCCAAGACTTGAACCTTGGACCTCCTTCCTTCCCTTGGCGTCACTCCCTTGCCTCTAAGTGGCGTCACTTTGCCATTGCACCACACACTCCACTTGTGTCATTTTTTCCATATTTTATTCTTAAAGCCTACCTACTAACTCCCAAGGTTTTATTCACCTAAAACCAAAATTTCCCTAAAGCCAAAGTTTGAACCCGGGACTTCATAGAAGCCCCCTAACCTTCCAAAATCACTCACCTAATAGGTCCAACAAGCCGTTCTCTTGTTCTCAAAAATTTGAAACGCTCCTACGCATAAGGCCCATTGGGCCCAATCCTACTAGGCCCAACTTTGAGATGTTACATCGGGAACTTTTCAACAAAACAGGGGCCACACGCCCATGTTGGTCTAGGGACACGCTCGTGTGCCCCTAAGACATGTCTGTGTCATCGACCCGTGGTCAATTCTGACTAACTTCACACGGCCTAGACACGCCCGTGTCTTCCACCCGTGGTCAATTCTGACTAACTTCACACGGCTTAGACACGCCCGTGTCTTCTACCCGTGGTCAATTCTGACTAACTTCACACGGCCTAGACACACCCGTGTCTTCTACCCGTGGTCGATTTAAATTCCACAATTAATGTGTAGACTTCACACGGCCTAGGCACACGCCCGTGTCTCTAGCCCGTGGAGCACACTGACTTTCAAACCTAGTATGCAATGGGGACACACGGTATAGACACACGCCCGTGTGTCTATTCATGTAGACAATTAGATGGCTATCTACCCAGCCTTTCGCCACCCCACATTGCACACATGCAATTACCAATCTATCTCAACACAATTCACAACCCAAGGGCATATCCAAGTACTCAATTCAACAATCGTACACAAGGGCATACACTTCAAACAAAAATCACTTTCTTTAATCATAAAAATTTGCCAACTTTTGGCCTAACTTAATAGACCATTACAAAAGGAGGTTTTGATGCCTTACAAAGCCAACACTTTGGCCAACAATTTCGACCTAACAAAATACTCGAGTCCTATACATGCCATACTCAAAATAAGTCTAAATTGTTATACCAAAGTGGTGTCGATAGTGTGATTTTTGAACTCCTACGTCCCCGATCCTCGAGTTATCAAGGCAAAACTACAAGGAAAAAGAGCAATGAAAAGGGGTAAGCATAAAGCTTAGTAAGTTTGAATGAATATAAAAAGCAACAATAAGCTCATAAAATAATACATCCATGATATTAACTAACCATACACAAGTCATAGGCATCTTGCCATTGCCCTTATTTAGCACATACCATGCCACATGTCGTAAACATTTCTTCGTGACTCATTCACGAGTACCTGTATTCACTCATTCATATGACCTTAGTGCAAATCTCGTTTCAAATTCTAAACTCATCTACTTATCCCTTTAATCTCTAGGGATAGTCAGAGACGTATATTCAACATCGTTCATGTCGAGACGAAGCCAGTGCCACATCCCCGAGGTGGTCTTACTTGGAGTTACTTCTAAACGCTAATGCCATATCCCGGATATGGTCTTATATGGACTTTCACATCAAGTATCAATGCCATATCCCAGATATGGTCTTATACGATTTTCATATTCATTACCGAAGCCATATCCCAGATATGGTCTTACACGGGATTTTAACTCAATGCCGAGGCCATGTCCCGGACATGGTCTTATACCGGACCTTATCTATTTTAAATCTCGATGATAGCATTTTCATATTCACATGGTCCACTAGGAATTCAACATCTCATTCAACATCAATTTAATGGAGTGTCATGAATCAATATGATATCAAGCATTCTCGATTATGCTAACATAAATGTTGTATTAATCACATATAAACTTACCTCGATTTCAAAATGAGCTAGCTCGACGGTTTAGTCCGAGACTTTATTCTTTCCCCGATAGAGGCAGATTCTCGATCCTTCTTGCTCTATAATAGCATATTAAGCTCATTTTAATCATCTCATTAATAAAAGCATTCCAAAAATCATGCTTAGATAAAATTACTATTTTGCCCCTAGACTTTGGCAAATGACCATTTTACCCTAGGCTCTAAATCAATTCTAATCAAATTTCTACCTTCAACAAGCCTAGGTAAACATTTAATGCTTTTAAATCTATCATCAAAAATCAATATTTCACATACTTACTACATAATTTGTAACCTTTTTATCAAGGTCCTATTTGGTGTTTTCATGCTAACACCTCTCACTAAAGTTGTTCATCTAACAACTAAGACCCAATTTCTTCCATAAAAATGCAGCAAATAACAATGAAAGCTCTCATGGAAAAACTTTAAACCTTTCACCATATTGCACAATAGTCCCCTCATTTGAAAGCTCAAGCTCTAGGGGTTTCAAAAGTACAACTATTTTCAAGAAAAGATCACTAGAACACTTACTAATGAGGAGATGAGTGTGCTAAAATTTTTGAAGCTTTCAACCCTTATTTTCCTTGAAATTTTTGGTGGAAGAGATGAACAAGAAAGATGATATTTTCTCTTTCTTTAGTCTAATATTAAACTAGTCAAATTAGTCACCAACTCTTACTAACTTTGACCAAATTTTGTCCATCTTTGTCTCCCATCTAGTCTATGGCCAGCCAAGCAATTACAAGGGGTTAAATTTCCTTTTAAAGACCTCAATTTAACAATCTATGGCTATTTGGTACCTTTAGAAATTAAAATGGAACTTTCACACTTTATGCGATTTAGTCCTTTTTCGCGATTAAACATGAAATCGCTAGAATTAAAGCACCAAAATTTTCATGCACATGTGCTATCATGTTCTAATTCATAATATGACATGAAAATAAATTTCTCCAATCTCAGATTAATTATCCCAAGATCACTATTCTGACTAGCCCCTAAATCGGGCTATTACATTCTCCACCACCTTCACCTATGCCTAGTCATCATGTTTATCATTGATCATCCTCCAAGGATTTCATCCATAATTCAGGAAGTTTCACTTCTCCCTCTCTTTTGATTTTCTTAAAATATTGTTCATATATATCTTTGTACATTCAGGACAATGTACATCTGAAGTGTGGGGGGTGAATTTTATCGTGAAAAAGTGCCTAACTTTTTGCATTATTCTCAAATTCCTGAATTATGTCTTGTTCTTAAGTAAAATTTCTCATATTACAGTTAGAATGAAATTTCCTTTAATTCATGGTTTTCATTGATATGTTTTGGATTAAGTCATTGATAATTGAGCAGTGGTGATTTAAACTTTAGGAGGCTAGAGAATCAAGCAGGATAAGTCTATTTTTCATGAAATTAAAAATTTGTTAGGTTGTCTGCCTGAATTTAAGTATTACCTTGAATTTTGAAATTTACAAAGTTGATATCAAAAAGCCCATAATTTTTGTGAGATTTTGAGCCTTTTAGAGCATACATTCTTTTTCGTGCTCACTTTATTGATTATGAGTGTGTCAACATTGATTTGTTATTCTAGAACTTGCTTCGATTATACATGTCGAGACCACACCTTTTATTTGATATACTAAGATGATAAAGGCACTTAGGTTTTAACCCACTTACTCCACTGAAAACCTACCATCATAATTAACCCCTAGTGAACCCCTTTAATCCTAACAACCCATTTTATTGACTCACCCACTAATATTAACCCAAAACCCTTTGTATTTGTTATCACCATTTTTCTTGACTACCCCTATATCGAGATTTGATTTGATCGGTTACTTAACTATTTTCTTTATTCCAGTTACTAAATTCTATCTTATTATTGTTGTACTTGATTTGTTCTTAAAAAAAACAAAGTATATTCATTATTAGTTCTATGTTATTTGAGCTCAAACTGCTAATTTCATTATCTTTAGAAGAAGCTCATGTTATTAGTATTAAGTTTCCAATTGATGTAATTATTTATTATCAGTTCATCGTTTCGAGTTAGGTAATTTGTCCGGTCAATCTCGATACTAACCCTCTATTTCAGCCTTTATCCACACCTTTAACCCAAGCCCCGTTACAACCCATAAAAGACCTTTTGATTTGTGTATCATATCATTTTATAGTGGTGAAGATTTGATTTTCATGCAAGCCTATGGGATTAACTTTTCATGTTCGACTTCTGAGTGCTTATTTTTGAACCTTAAACACTTCGAGTGATTTGAGTGAATCTTTAGTGAGGATGTCAATTTTTGTCGATTTTGAATCAGAGGTAATTATTTAGGTAAGGGGAAACACCTATTTTTCGTACTATAAAAACTATGACATTGATTGTTTGAATCTTTAGGAACCTTCCGGTTAAATTATCAATGTATGAATTACATATGAATTATGATGAGACATTATTGATGAAGGTTATGAATTGAGAAAATTCTGTTTTAATTGTGAGTTGAGAATTTTGCTTGAGGACAAGCAAAAGCTTAAGTGTGGGGGTATTTGATAAACCGTAATAGTAACATATTTTATCTCTACATTTAGCATGCTTTTGGATGATTTATCCCTTGAATTATGGAATTTGGTGCTCTTAATCCTTTAATTTCATGTTTTATACTCAGGAGAGCATAGGAGGATGAAAAGAATGAGAAACGGGCTTAAAACGGGCCAAATGGGCCAAAGTGAGAAAACGACACGGCATGGGGTTTCACCACACGGTCGTGCCCCTTTAGCAGGCTCGAACACGGCCTGAAGTTGATTTACATGGGCGTGCCACACGGGCGTGTCCCTACTGTGGAAAAGAATAATTTTATTCAGATTAGGGTACTTAGAGGCAAAGAAACACATTCCAAAAGCCTATATAAACACCCTAAAAGCCAACCTTTAGGGGGCGTCCAGCTAGGCCAAGGAGCTAACCCGGAGAGGTCAGAATTGTGGGACTTACTCGAAGAAAGCCAGTTGATTCATCTCAAGAAGCCGGAGTCATACTCAAGACGGAAGATCTTCTCTTCAATTTCTTCAAGGGGGTTTAGGGCTTTTCTTATGTTTTGTTTTATCTTTTCTTCTGAGATGTATACTTTTATAATTATAAACTAAACCCTCAGATACCTGAGGGGGATGAAACCTAAAACGGATTTTGTTATTGTTTTCTGAACTATATGATAAATACTTGATTTGTTCTTAATTATGTGTTCTTAATTCTTGTTTTGATATTTCAGGGTATTGATTCAAGTATTGATGTGCTTAGACAGTGGAGCAAAAGTCCCCGTCTAAGAGTAGATCTAGCATAGTTAAACGGAGTTGCTCGCGCGCCTAGAGATAGGGTGACGAAAATCTACCGGATTAGGGTCAAACCTAATATGGGAGTCCATAGATCGAGTTAATGCAATTCTAGGGGCTTTAATTAGAAAGATATTTCAATTAATCAACCTAGGGTTAGACGTTAGTAGCCTCGATGGAGGTATTAATATACATTAGGGAATCCTACGGATCAAGTCAAGTGAATAAATCGTCTGGTTCAGAGTTAGATAACAAGTGAAGTCTAGGTGGATTCCTCCTTGGGTATTGTCTTAATCAATTGGTTTTTCCCACAAGTATTTTCCCAATTCATTCCCTTCGTCTTAGCATCTTTAGCTTAGTAGTTAGTTAATTTTAGATTAAACAATAATTCACTTCAATTCTTAGGCTAAATAATAGAAAGAAAGTTAGTATTAGTACTTTTGGTTCCCTTGGGTTCGACAATCCGGTCTTGCCGCTAAACTATACTACTGTTCGATAGGTGCATTTTCCTCAATCGTTGTCATAGTTAGTTTCTAGGCTAGATCATTCGTTATATAAATTTTTAAGACTCTGACACACGATCAACAGTTCTTCAAGCTTCCTTTTATTCGTTAAGAGCTCCTTTAGAAATTTTGCGTTTGTAGGCATCTGCGAAATAGCTTCAACAAAAGGTAGGTTAATATGTAATTGTTTAAAGAGTTCAAGAAACTTACCAAATTGTGTGTCCATACGCTCTTTCTTCAACTGTGCTGGATATGGAATTGGTGGTTCTTTAAGTGCCGGCGTTACATTCTCGTTCACTTCCTCTTCTTTTTCTTTAGTAATTTCTTTTGGCATCTTCCTTTCAGTTTCAACCAACTCCTCTCCACTCCATAGTGTAACTGCTTTCACATTCCCTTTTGAATTAGGTGAATTACCTAGTTGCTTTTCAGAAACTAACTTGACTAGCAGTCCAATTTGATTCTCAATCCTCTAAAGTGATTCTTGTTAAGTTCTCAACGCCGTTTTGGTATTCTGGAAATGAGTCTCTGATGTCGAGATGAATTTTTCCAGCATCTCCTCAAGGTTTGGTTTCTTTTCTTGTCGGTAAGGTGGTTGCTGAAATCCTGGAGGGGGTTGTTGTCTCTGATTTCCTTGATTTCCTTGACCTCCCCATGAGAAATTTGGATGGTTCCTCCACCCTAGATTGTAAGAGTTACTATAAGGATTATTTTGAGGTCGAGGATTGTTACTCGTATAGTGAACTTGCTCGTTTTCAATGCTTGGGTTGTAAGGCTGGTATTCTGTATTACTCATCCCTCCTCTATTTACATCGCACTACATCACTGGGTGTACCTGCGAAGAACCATATAAACCATTAATTTTCTTATTTAAAAGTTCTACCTGATTTGATAGCATGGTTACTGCGTCGAGGTTGAAAACACTGGCAACTTTTGTCGGCTTTGTCCTTGTAACTTGCCATTGATAGTTATTCAGTGACATTTCCTCTATAAATTCGTAAGTCGCTTGTGTGTTTTGTTATTCGAGGGTTCGCGATGGTTGAATCAATCAACTGCCTAGTCGAGGGGTTCACGCCGTTATAGAAGGTTTGAACCTGTAGCCATAATGGTAACCCATGATGAGGGCTCCTTCTCAATAAATCCTTGTATCTCTCCCATGCATCGTAAAGTGTCTCTAAATCCATCTGCACAAAAGAAGAGATGTCATTCCTCAACTTAGCCGTTTTAGCTGGCGAAAAATATTTTAACAAAAAAAATTCGGTCATTTGCTCCCATGTAGTGATTGATCCTCGTGGAAGAGAATTCAACCACTGTTTGGCTTTATTCCTTAAAGAAAAGGGAAATAACTTAGAAGCGAATGGCATCATCGAAACGCCATTAATTTTAAACGTACGCATAATTCCAAAAAGTTCACTAAGTGTATGTTAGGATCCTCATCCTGCAAACCATCAAACTGAACAAACTGTTGTTTCATCTGTATAGTGTTAGGTTTCAATTCGAAATTATTTGCAGCAATAGTAGGTCTAACAATACTTGATTCAAGACACAAGCTAAACTAGGCTTAGCATAATCATACATAGTACGAGGAGCATGATTTTCAGCCACCAGCGAAGGAAGTGGATTATTCTGGGGATCAGCTATCTCTTCGGTATTGTTGGTATCGTCCTCTTGCTCTTCTTCTATGTATTGTAGGCTCCGCCTTATCTCTCTTCAGTTTCTGCAAACGGTTCCTTCTATATCACTATCAAAGAGTAATGGTCCTGACGGGTTCCTTCAAGTCATAAACTATTATTACCTGCCAGAAGCAAATAAAAGAAAAATTAGCAAAGTAGAAATAAAATAAAAATTAATTGCAAAAAATAGAAATGGCTAAAGTAATAGAAATCAAGTGTTCCTAATATCTTAGTCCCCGACAACGGCGCCAAAAACTTGATCGTGTCCAAACTAACTATGACAATGAATAAGGCAAGCGCACCTATCGTTCGGTAGTATAGCTATGGCAAGACCGGAAATATCGTATCCTCAAGGACCAAGAGTACTAGTAGTTACTATCTTTTTATTATCTAGCCTAAGTATTAAGGGAATTGTTGTTTAATTAACTAATTACAAAACTAAGGATGCTAATACAGAGAGAGTGAATTGGGAAAATACTTTTGGGAAAAACCAGTTGATTAAGACAATACCCGAGGAAGAATCCACCTAGACTTCACTTGTTATTTAACTCTGAACCAGACGATTTATTCACTTGACTTGATCCGTAGGATTCCCTAATTTATATTAATACCTCTTTCGAGGCTACTAACATCTAACCTTAGGTTGATTAATTGAAATCTCTTTCTAATTAAAACCCCTAGTGTTGCATTAACTCGATCTATGGACTCCCATATTAGGTTTGACCCTAATCCGGCAGATTTTCGTCATCCTATCTCTAGGGTTGCGATCAACTCCGCTTAACTATGCTAGATCTACTCTTAAACAGGACTTTTGCTCCACCGCTAAGCACATCAATACTTGAATCAATATCCTGAAATATTAAAACAAGAATTAAGAACACATAATTAAGAACAAATTAAGTATTTATCATATAGTTCGTAAAACAATAACAAGATCCGTCTTAGGTTTCATCCCCTGTATTTTTGAGGGTTTAGTTCATGATTAATAAAGAATACATCTCGGAGAAAATAAATAACAAAACATAAGAAAAACCCTAAAACCCCCTGAAGGAAATTGAAGGAAAGATCTTCCGTCTTGAGTGTGATTTCGGCTTCTGGGATGAATCAACTGGCTGTCTTCGAGTAATTCCCCTGTGTTCAGCCCTCTCTGGCTTCGCCCCCCTTTTAGGTCATGCTTAGGGTGTTTATATAGACTTCGGAATGTCTTTCTTCGCCCCTAAGTATCCTTTTCTGAGTAGAATTACAACGGGTCATGGCAGAGACACGCCCGTGGAGCACGCCCGTGTGAATCAAGCCCAGGCCGTGTTCAGGCCTGCTAAGGTGGCACGGCCGTGTGGTGAACTCCAGGCCGTGTTAATTTCTCACTTTGGCCCATTTTCTCCATTTTCGGCCCGTTTCTCGTTCTTTTCATCCTCTTATGCTCTCCTAAGTATAAAACATGAAATTAAAGGTTTAGGAGCATCAAATTTCACATTTCAAGGGATAAATCATCCAAAAAGTATGCTAAATGTGGGATTAAAATATGTATATATTACGGTTTATCAACTGCGATGGTCTAAAGATATAGCTGCCAGACTTGAAGTCAAAGCACCTGCACAGACTTATGATATCCGAGCCAGAGAAGAGGCTGTCGGGCCTAATGTCGCCCCTAACAGGGTTAAGGAGCATTACTGAAGTTTACAGATCAAATAAACAGACATTTCATATAATATAACATTCAAGTTAGAAACCAATCGAAGTCAAACATATTGTCGCTTATAAGAGCCCTCGGGCCCAAAATACGCGTTAGAAACAAGTCTAGACTAAATCAGACACTCAGAGAATTTTTTTGAAAAAGTAGAAAAGTTTCAAAGCGGCAGGGGTCACACGGCCGTGTGACTCACACGGTCAGGAGACATGCCCGTGTCTAAGGTCGTGTGGGCATTCGAAATAGAGTTATATAGCCGTGTCTCAGCCCGTGTCCTTGCCCGTGTAACTCTCTGACTTGGGTCACACGGCCAAGTCTGTAACACCCCAAACCCGGTCAATACGCCACGACCGAATCTGGTATGTCACTAAGGAAAATATTTTTGAAAGAATCGAATTAACAATTAAATTTTGTGAAAAACTCTTTGAAATTCTTTATTTGTCGAAAATAAGTTAAAACTGAGATTTACTTTGAATTACATAAAACTTTAAAACTTAGTTGATAAATCATAGGATAGAAAACATTTATATCTTTTTAAGAAAATTTGAAATATCACTTTAAAAATCCGTTTGCAATTGAGTATAGAAACTTGAATTTTGGAAATCACTTAATTTGTTGAAAACACTTAACTTGTAATTTTTCTATCGAACTATTCATATTACCCGATGGTAAGATTTTTAAAAAAACCATTGCGAGTTTTTAGTTTAGAAAACTTTGAGCTCAATTATTAGATTAATCAAGTGATATACTTAAACATGTTTAGAATAAATCCCAAAGAATATAAATAATTCAAAACCATAATTAAAGAGGCCTTATTACAAATCCATAAAATATGAAAACCAAATTAAAATAAAGTACCCAAATGGAAGTTCATGTAAAACCAAACTTTATTGCATGGCCTCCTCGAGTTCTTCCAACTCCATATCTGCGAACTCACGAATCACCTGAAAATATAAGGGAGAAGGTGAGTCACCAAGACTCAGTGCATATTCCCTCTCCCGGGTAAATACCACATACTTACACAAATTATAACAAAGCAACATATATGTATAATGCACCCAACCTAGCCATCCATAACTCCTTTTCTACCCCGTGTGGTACCAAACCACTGGTGGTGCCAAAACGACTGGTGTCCAAAGACACAAACGTGATACCAAATCACTGGTGACCATAGTCACGAATAATCCATCTGTGAGGCCAACCCACGTGTGATACCAAATCACTGGCAGACGATCCCATATCTCAAAAGTGGGGCCAACCCACGGTGGAATTAACCACGAGGACAAGTCGCTATGAGGTGCCAAACCTCCGTGTCCGAAGACACGAATGTGATACCAAATCACCGGTGGTGCCAAACCACCGTGTCCAAGACACGAATCATCAAGTTGTGGGGCCAACCCACGTGTGATACCAAATCACCGCGATTTATCCCATATCTCAAAAGTGGGGCCAACCCACGGTGGAATTAACCACGTGGACAAGTCGCTATGAGGTGCCAAACCTCCGGTGTCCGAAGACACGAATGTGATACCAAATTACTTGGTGGTGCCAAACCACTGGTGTCCGAAGACACGAATCATCAATCTTCCCCCTCCTCTCATATTGCCCATACCAATGCAATAGATAGACAAATCATGTCAATAAACTTTGATATGTATCTCATAACGAATATATCATAAATCGTAGATCATGATTTCAATCCACATGTATTAACAACATATTGAAACGGACTTACCCGAATCCTCATTCATACCATCATTGTATCATATCTAGATCTCATCGATTTACCCACTTTCATAATATGATTAGTTATATAACACATAAATATACATATATAAACCATGTTATAAAGTGTTTTAGATACACACCTTTCACCAACGCAAGAACTAACTCCCGAATCCGATCTACCGCACTAGAACACCTTGTCCTACAATCGGCCAATACTAAAATTATGAACAAAGGCCATTCGGCCATACTACTAAATCCCAAAGAGTTATCACTTGTAATACCAAATCTTACCTGAACTTACCCAAATCGATTGATAAAGAAACGAGGTTTAGATTGATTGCTTCCAACGTCCCAAAAAGCCTAAAAGAATAATCGGTTCCTAAAATGGTTAGAACCTTGCAAACCAATGCCCAAAGATTCGGCCTTTGACCACAAGAAAATAACTTGGAAAAGAGAAAAGAATTGAAAGAGAATCGGCCATGAACACTTACCCTTTTCCAAAATCGATTGAAGAAAAATCAAAGAGAATCTACCCTTGAATATTCGGCCAAAACAAAACAATAAGAGAAAGGAAAAATTTCGGCAAAATGATTAAATGGTCAAAGAAATTCGGCTATGGTTGATTTGATTTAACAATAAGGATTCGATTAAAGTTGAGAAAGAGAAAGGAAAACAAAAGAAGAAGATGGTAGAGATTTCAATAGGAGAGGAATGTTTATGACTTTGAATAAAATAAAAGAAAGTAAAGAGAGATGGAGAGATGAAAGTTTCTGCCAAGAGAAAGTAGGAGAAATGTGATTATGAACCAATGTCAAAGAAGAAAAAGAGAGAGATGTGGGAGAGAGAGGTTCTGCCAAACACTATTTTGCCTAAAAGAAATGTGCACAAAATGCCCAAAAAAATCAAATGTTGTTTCGGTTTCAAAAGGATGAATGAAAAGAAAGAAAAACTAGGATTTGGTTCCAACAAAATAAGGCTAAAACCAAAAGGAATTTTGCACTAAAAGCATAGTACACATTCGGCCAAGGAGGGAGTTTTTGGAGAGAAAGAAAACAATACAAAAGATGCACAACAAGCAAAGGTTGACCAACTATCCCCCCAAGCCACCTAACAACATTCGCCCACCCCTAGACACCCATGCCGTCCCACATACATGCACTAAAGGCCTAGGATTACTTTCCAAAACATCCTCCATATTCCATGCCTTTTGTCCCTCACCATACCATAACCTTAAGATTCCTATCCCCTATTTCATGCTTTCCTTTTCCAAAATTCAACTTTACTAAAAACTTAAGGTCCAACCTATCATAAACATAGGTTGACCGTCCATCAATGCTAGAACACAAAATAAAGTCTTCAAAAATGCTTTCCATGATACTCGAACCTCTAACCTCAAGCCACCTTTCAAGCTCCTTAACCAACTTGCCACTTACTCCTCTTATGCTTTAATTAACACTTAAATTAACTTAAGTGCTAAGCTCACTTAATCCACTTCATTAAATAAACCATACTAAAAATTTATTCTAGCTTCCTAAATAAAATCAAGCCTTCATAAGACTATGCTAACACACAAAATTCATACCCGAGCCAACACAAATAATACTCAAATTTTTGGATGTTACAAAGTCACACGCCCGTGTGCTAGACCATGTGAGCATACTGACTTGCATTCTTAAGAAGATACAGGGGACGCACGGCCTTGTCACTTGGCCGTGTGTCACACACGGCTGAGACACACGCCCGTGTCTCTGCCCGTGTGGACAAAAATAGGACATTTTCCAAGTCACATTTCTCACCCAAATTGACATCAACCTAGACTCAAGAAAATTGCACATCATCAAGCCATAACAAGGCATTCAAAACAACCTAAAATCAAGTCTTAGATATGTATTATCACCACATACAACCAGTATGCCCTTAGGCACCTAAAATGACAACTTAAAAACATGTCAACTAAGCATCCAAACTTACTAAAATAATTACCTAACAAAGTTACCCAAGTTCACTACAATTCAAATACATACATACATATCACTCATACTAACATAACAATTATACCTTATTCTCATACTAATGTATAAGTTGGTTATATAAACAAAATATTATTCATAATATTTACATAAGCCAAACTTTAACCAAGACCGTAAAAAAGCCTATACATGCCATATAAATTGTATTTAACGTTTCAAAAACTACTGAGATAAGCTGGATAGTGTGACTTGAGTGCCGGTCCGATCGCCCAACCTTCCAAAAATCTACAAAGACATTAAACAATACAAATAAGCTTAATGAAGCTTAGTAAGTTCGACGGGTTAAACAAAAATCTTACCAAACTAACTATAATAATAATTTAGGTATTTAAAATCATCCATGACAATTCCCTGTCATTTACAACTTCAATCGATAAATACATCTGTATTTAAATCAATACAAAATAAATAACATATCTTTCAATTTTTCTAAATAAATCACCTTAATGAGATTTCTCCATTCGAAGAATGACTTATGGATAATAGTACATCGTTAACAGAATCTCATAAGAGCTGGTCCTTCCGAATACGCCAAAAGAAGCTCGAAAGCTGAACAAAAGCTCGTAAGAGTTTATCCATCCAATTACTCCAAACAGAAAGTAAAACACGAGAATTTGAAACAAATGTTGAACCCCAGTTTACTTGGGAATATTGTCGATATCTCCCTCAAATACCATCATAACACCAATTCACGAATCTACTCAAATCTCGCATTCAATTCAGACCGAATATCCAATTCAACATTATAATTCAAACAATAAATTATTTCCAAAAACAAAATATATATACATAATACCAATCATCAATTGATACAAAAGTTAAATTTTTAACCGTACGAACTTACCTAGACTGAATTGTAGTAATTGTAGAAGTTCAGGGGCTATTCCGCTATTTTTCTTTTTCACGAGTATCTATGGGATCCTGATCTAGAAAATAAAATTACTCATTTATTAGCATACATTTACTTTCCAATTTATTTTATAATTAATACCCTTTTATTTTTTGAATTTATGAAATTACCCCAAACTTTTACAATTTTTGCAATTTAATTCCTTAATTTGTTAATCTATCAAATTAACTAATTTTCTCCATCAATACTGTATCCAAATATTCTAGGCCCTCATACAGCCCTTAATAAACCCAAAATTCACTATCAAACCCTAATATTTTAACCTTTTCACAATTTAATCCTAAAATCAATATTTAACAAAAATCACTTTATAAAATCATCATACAACATAATCAAAGCTCTAAATCCATGTTATTCATCAAAAAAATCTAATATTTATCAATAGAAACTTCCAAAAATTTTAATAAAATCAAAAACGAAGATATGGTTTAGTTGGACCTAATTGCAACAATATCAAAAACATAAAAATTACAAAAAAAAACAGGTAAAAATTGAACTCACATCAAGCAAAAATTGAAGAACCAGCTTAAAGCTTTCTCTCATATGGTGGTTTAGGCTGAAATTAGAAGATGAATTGCATAGAAAAAATTTTAAATTCAATTTGTTGTTTTAATTTCATATAAATTACCATATTGCCATTCATTCACTTTATTTTATTATTTTATCTTAACCTGTCGTCCCACCTCATTAATTTAGGTATATTATTTCTTATGTCCTTCCTTTTTTTAATCAAGCCATTTAATGACTTAATTATTATAATTAGCAAGTTTGCATCTTTTTTAATTTAGTCCTTTTTAATTAATTAACTATCGAAACGTTAAAATTTTTCAATGAAACTTTAATACTACCTTAATGACACTCTATAAATATTTATAAAATTTTTTACGGCTCAGTTTATAGAAACGAGGTCCCAATACCTCACGTTCTAAAACCACTTGACCTTAAGGTCTTACCACTCGAACCTAATAAATCATTATAAAATATAAATTACCAATTCAAAAACCTTTATAAAACCATATTTGACTCGTAAATATTAAATAATAATATTTACAAACTTACTCGCTGGATTTAGTAGCTTCAAAACCAATGTTTCCGACGCCACTGAAAAACCAGGCTATTACATTATTGGTATATTCTATCTCTTTGATGTTATTGTATATGCATTGATTGACCTTGGGTCAGCTCATTCGTATATTTGCACTTCATTGGCTATGTAACAGCCCAGTTTAGACCCTAGTCGGAACAGTGGTTTTGGGACCACAAATTTGAGGTCAAAAAAATATTTTAATATTATTTTTACTGTGTACAGTATGTGATTAAGCATGTGTGAAAATTTTGTGTGAAAATTCTATCGTTTGTGTGTTAATTTGCGAAAAAGGACTTAATCGCATAAAATGAAAAAGCTGTATGCTGATTGTTAAAGTGCTTAATTGTCATGGATTTTTAAATGAGAGGTCCTTATGTTGTAAATGAACCATTAATGGCTTGAATGGACAATTATGGACATGAGATAGTGGATTTTTAATGTTAATAATAAGGTTAAAATTGGTATTTGATTATTAAAGTTATTATAATTAAAATAACAAAAATTAGATGGCCATTATGTTCATCTTTGGCTGAAAATAGCAAGAAAAGAAAATAAAAATATTAAGCTAGGGTTTGGCACTTCTAAGTCTTGTTTTAGGTATGTTTTTACTTCGGTTTTTGATAATTTCTACGTTTTTGTGACCGTTGCTTTGTGTTCTATCAAGCCCATGTCTTAATTTTAGAATTTGATGATGATTTTGAGAAGTGCCATTGATGAATATGTGAGCTTTGTGTTGATAGTTGGTGAAATATAAAAGTTTAATGTTTGGTTAACATATTTTGTCTTTGAATTTTTGATGAATTTGAGTAATTTGGGCTAAATTGTGAAAATGAGAAATTGAAGGATTAAAATGTGAAATAAATGAAATATGTTGGCTTGTATGAGCTAGGGGAAAATTCGGCTAAGCAAGAGTATAGTGAAATTATGTGTATTTGCTGATTTTATGAAATAGGGACTTAAATGTCTAAATGTGAAAATGTGAGGGCTATTTTGTAAAATGCCCTAAATATGTGTGTTTGGATTAAATTTAATGAATTGATGATTGAATGAGTTGAGTTTAATATTATTTAGATCAAGAAAAGAGAGATTTGGATCGAGATCGAGGCAAAGATAAAGTGCTCGATTGATCAACTTATATCGTTGTTTATACGTTTGAGGTAAGTTCGTGTATAATACGAATTGTTTAAATCGTGTTCATATTTTATGTAATGAATGAATACATGTGGTTGATGAATTTTTAATGCTATATGTGGATTTGAATGTTGTGGCACTAAGTGTGCGTAAATGGAATTGATACAGTGGTGAACGGTACTATGTGTGCAAAATAAAGAAAGCATCGACTATACTGATTGGCACTGTGTGTGCGATACCGAGTTAAATTCGGTTTAATGTAAAGGCACTAAGTGTGTGATGATATTAAAGCTTCAGCTAAGGAATTGGCACTAAGTGTGCAAGTAAATCGAATGATTAATGAAGATTGAATGAAATGTGGTATTGGTATTGAGCATTGAGTAGCAAAAGTGATTGTTAATTAAGTGTTGGCATAGGTATGTATGGAACCTATGTGGTTGATGATATCGTATATGGATAAATGGATGATTATGTGAGTAATGACTATGAATGAGATTGTATATCATTGTGAACTGAACCATGTGATAGTTTATCTTGTATATTGAATTTGAATGGTTAAGTTAAATGTATTATATGACGAACTTACTAAGCCTTTAAGCTTACTGTGTGAAGTATTTCTCTATTTTACAGTGTCATTAAAGCTAGCTCAGATCCGAGGATCGTCAGCGACTCAATCACACTATCGGCTATCTATTTTGGTACTTTTGGAAGTTGTATATTTGGTATATGGCATGTATAGGCTAGTGATTATGGTATGTTTTGATAAGTATAGATCTTTCCATGTAATATGGCTAGATAGTTTAATGATTTTGGTATATGTTTTGGGTATGTGTAAAGGATGGTTAATATGTGTATGTGTGTTCTATGTGAATGATCCTTTCGGCTTAAATGGAAATGGTATGTTTCATGTTTAGATTTGGTAAGGATTGAATGATGAATGGATTATATGATTTGGATGTGAAGTTGATACTTTGGGTTGGTAAGTTTAGTTGAAGTTGTATAGGGAAAAGAATGATGATGATAAGAGTTTAAACTATGCCATGTTTAGTATGTTTGGATGCCATTTGGGATATGAAATTATATGGTTTGATGCTTGTAGGTGTGACCCAAATTGTTGGTGGAAAATTGGCCTTGCAAATGGCCTATATTTGCCCACACGGTTGAGCACACGGGTGTATGGCTCGACCGTGTCTCTTAAGTTTGCAAATCAAAACAAGTCGACTCGCACACGGGCTAGACACACGGGCGTGTGACTGGCCATGTGAAATAAGTCAATGTCGACCACGGGTTAGGCACACGGGCGTGTCTGAGGCCGTGTGGACAAGTTAGTATGTATGCCCTGTTTTTCCACGGCTTGGACACACGGGTGTGTCTGAGGACGTGTGAGGCACACGGCCTACCCATACGGGCGTGTGACCTCTGTGGCTTTGAAAATTTTTAAGTTTCATAAAAGTTTTGTATGAGCTCAGTTTAGTCCCGACCCCTTCCAATGTATGTTCAAGGTCTCGTAAACCTTATTAAGGGACTCAGTGACGTTGATTGATTGTGGTTCAATGTTGTATGAACTATGAAGTTAAAGGTTACGATTTGATCGGTAATACTTGTAACCCTAGTCTGGTGACGGATACGGGTTAGGGGTGTTACAGGCTATGGATAAAAATTTACCTGATGAGTCAATCGAATTTGATGTGCAAGTTACAAATCCACTAGGTCAAAGTGTAATAGTTAATTTAATATGTCATAAGTGTCCACTAAGAGTTCAGGATTGTGAATTTTCCACTGGTTTAATGTTGCTACCCTTTCATGAATTTGATATAATTCTGGGAATGGATTGGTTGACGTTACATGATGCTATGGTAAACTGTAAACTGAAACAAGTTGACTTGAGATGCTCGACGGGTGAACTGATTACAGTTGAGTCTGACAAAACAAACAGTGTTACCAGAGTTGTTTCAATTATTTCTGCATAGAAAATGATTCATAAGGGTTGTGAAGCATTTCTGGCTTATCTAGTAGGTACTTGGGATTCTAAGTCGAATTTGGATTAGGTACTCGTTGTTAATGAGTTTGTTGATGTATTTCCTGAAGAGTTATCGGAACTGCCACCAGAACGTGAAGTTGATTTTTTATCGATCTAATGCCTGGAACTGCACCGATATCTAGGGGTGAGTATTCGATCGAGTCGAGTCGAATCAAGTCAAAAAAATTCGAGTTAGTCGAGTTGACAAATCCTGTTTTGGCAACCGAACTCAATTTGAATTTTTTCGAATCAGATCAAATTGAGTCAAAAAATTTCGAGTCAAGTCGAGTCGAGTTAACGAATCCTAGTATTTATACTCAATGTTGTGTTTACATGAACCGATTATTTAACTAGTAAACGAAGTACAAAATTATTTAACTATATAAATAATATAATGGTTTTGACTTTTAACTTTAGAAAATGTAAACGTTTATCAAAATGGCGTAATTTTGCCTTTTCTTATTTGGATTTTCGGATAACTCGAATTGTGTAATTCATATTCGAGTTAAACCAAAAAACTTAGTTTTTTATTCGAGTTGATCCAAATAACTTGATTAACTCAAATAACTCGAACAATTTAATTCAAAATTTGAAAAATTTATCGAGTTTTTTGAATCGAATCTGATTTTGCTCACCCCTACCGATATCTATTCCACCGTATAGAATGGCACCTACCAAGTTGAAAGAACTTACATCGCAGTTGCAAGAATTGTTGGACAGAGGTTTTATCCGACCAAGTTTATCTCCTTGGGGTGCACCAGTGTTGTTCGTGAAGAAGGACGGCTTGTTGAGATTGTGTATAGACTACAAGCAGTTGAATAAGGTGACGATTAAGAATACATATCCTTTACCTCCTATTGATGAGTTGTTTGATCAGTTGAAAGGTGCAACCGTGCTTTCTAAGATAGATCTCAGATCGGAATATTACCAAATTTGAGTAAAATACTGTGATGTACCAAAAATAACTTCCCAAACTCGATTCGATCACTATGAATTTTTTGTGATACCTTTCGGATTAACTAATGCTCCTGCTGCTTTCATGGATCTGATGAACCGAGTTTTTCAACCTTAGTTGGATAAATTTGTGGTTGTATTAATTGATGATATACTGATCTACTCTAAAATAGAATCTGAGCATGATCAGCATTTGAGAACTGTATTACAGATTCTGCGCAAAAAATAATCGTATGCAAAATTCAAAAAATGTGAGTTCTGGCTTCGAGAGGTTGGATTTCTTGGACACGTGCTTTTTGCTGATGGGATACATGTTGATCCGAGTAAGATCTCTACCATTGTTAACTAGAAAGCTCCGAAAAATGTTTTAGAGGTATGAAGTTTTCTGGGATTAGCAGGTTATTATAGTCGCTTTATTAAAGACTTCTCTATAATATCCTCACCAATGACTAAGTTGCCACAGAAGAATGTTTAATTTGTCTGATCAGATGAGTGCTAGTAGAGTTTTGATCGGTTAAAGAAAATGTTGACAGAAGCTCCAGTATTGACACAGCCTAAATCTGGGAAAGAATTTGTTGTATACAGTAATGCGTCACTCAGCGGATTGGGTTGTCTATTAAAGCAAGCCGGGAAAGTAATAGCTTATGCTTCTCGTTAGTTAAAGCCATGTGAAAGGAACTACCTGACTCATGACTTAGAGTTAGCTACTATTGTTTTCGCTTTGAATATATGGTGTTACTATCTCTATGATGAAAAATGTCACATATTTACAGGTTATAAAAGTCTGAAGTACTTGATGACTCAAAGAAGCTTAATTTGAGGCAGCGACGGTAGCTAGAGCTACTAAAAGATTATGACCTTGTGATTGACTATCATTACAGGAAAGTTAATGTTGTTGCAGATGCATTAAGTCAAAAAATTTTATTTGCCTCGAGAGCATTGAATGCTCATTTGTCACTGGAGGGTGATGGTTCTATTTTAGCGGAATTGAGGGCTAGACTGGTATTTCTTTAGTGGATTCAGTAGTTGCAAGATGACGACTCGAATTTGTTAGCTAAACGAGAGTAAATCCAAAATGATCTAACTACCGAATTTACTATGGAAGATGACGAAATGATGTATTTCCATAACATGTTGTCTATTCTGAATAATCCAGAGCTAAAATGAGACATTTTATCAGAGGCTCACAATAGTACATACTACATTCATCTGGTTAGTACTAAGATGTTTAATGACCTGAAGAAAATGTATTGGTGACCAGGTATGAAACGTGAGATTTCTGATTTTGTAACTAAATTTCTGGTTTGTCAGTAGGTGAAGGTTGAACATCAAGTACCGTTAAGATTACTACAGCTTATCACCGTTCTTGAATGAAAATACGAGCGAGTTACGATGGATTTTGTTTCGGGATTGCCTGTGACATTGAGAAAGAAAGACTCAGTCTAGGTTATTGTTGATAAATTAACAAAGTCGACTCATTTCATTCCAATCAGAACTGATTATTCGCTCGAGAACTTAGCAAAGTTATATGTATTATAGATTGTTAGATTGCACAAAGTTCCCTTATCTATTATTTTTTCTAGAGATCTGAGATTCACCTCGAGATTTTAGGGTAAACTTCACAAGGTTCTAGGTACTAAACTTAATTTTAGCACAGCATATCATCCGCAAACAGACGGGCAATCAAAACAGGTAATACAGATTTTGGAGGATATGTTACGGTGCTGCATTCTAGAGTTTGAAGGTAGCTAGGAAAAGTATTTTCTGTTTGCAGAATTTGTGTATAATAACAGTTATCAATCCAGCGATAAAATGGCACTGTTTGAGGCTTTATATGAAAGGAAATGTAGAACACCATTATACAAGTCAAAGTTGAGTGAATCCAAGTTAGTTGGTACAGACTTGATTCGTGACATTGAAGACAAGGTCTGTATAATATAGGATTGCTTGAAAGCAACATCAGATCGTTAGAAATCATATGCAGATTTGAAAAGAAAGGATATAGAATTTTTTGTTGGCGATCGAGTGTTTTTGAAAGTTTCACCTTGGAAGAAAGTACTTCGGTTTGGCAGAAAAGGAAAGTTGAGTACAAGGTTTATCGGGTCGTATGAGATTATAGAAAGGATTGGTTCTATAGCTTACAGACTAGCCCTACCCCCGGAACTTGAAAAGATTCATAATTTTTTTCATGTTTCAATGCTGAGACAGTACAAGTCAGATCCTTCACATGTAATTACTCCCTGTGAGGTTGAGATATAGCCAGCTTTGTCGTTTTCTTGAAGAACCGACCAGAATCTTGTCTTAGGAAGTAAAAGAAATTCGAAATAAAAGGGTACCATTAGTAAAAGTCTTATGGAATCGGCATGGGGTTAAGTAAGCTACATGGGAAACTAAAGACTCGATGAAATCACGGTACCCGAACCTATTCACCGGTAAGAAATTTTGAGGATGAAATTTCCTAAAGGGGAGAGTTGAAACAGCCCATTTTCCAATGGTATCGAAAATAGTGATTTTGGGACCATAAATCTGACGTGGTAGTCTGTAAATATTAATTATTTAATGTTTACGAGGTTATTAGTGTTGTATTAAAATTTGGTTAGGAAATTTTATCGTTTAGATAGTTAATTAAGTAAAAAGGATTAAATCATAAAAGTTGAGAAAGTTGAATGCTATTAATTAAGAGAATCAAATAAATGTAGAAAGGTTAACTAAGGGGACTTGAATGGTAATTAAGTCATCATTACTTATGTTGGACGGTAATGGGCTTAAAAATAGTAAATATTAAATGTATACAAAATGGGTAAATTTGTAAATAAGTAAATAAGCTTATTATAATAAAAACATGTTAAAATTTCATTCATCTTTTTAATTAAGCATTTCAAAACTGAAACCCTAGAGGATATAAGGAAAAACCATTCGGTCAAGTTTTAACCTTTGATAAGTAAGTGTAATTTCGATCGTTTTTAGTAATTTTTATATTTTTGAGCTCGTATTAGCTTAACCTAGCTAACCCGGGGAGTAATTTGTAAATTTTTTAATGTTTTGGATTATGACATTAATGAGTTTAATATATTCTTGAAGTTTTATGAAAGATTATTGAGTGTGGTTGTTAGATAGGATTATTTTTTAAAGTGGTTTTTGATGATTTTAATGTTTAAGGACTAAATTGTTAAAAGTGATAGATTACAAGGACTAGATATGAAATAAATGTAAATATAGGCTATAATGAAGTGCTATAAGATTTAGCTAGGCTAGATTTTAAATAATATTGGTTAAATTGTATGTTTGGGGCCTAGGAACTAAATTGCATAAAAGTAAAATATCAAGGCTAAATTGTAAAAATTCCTAAAATGACTTAATTGCATAGAATGAGTTAATTTTTGCTGTTGGACTTAGTAATTGAATGAAATTATAATTCTAGATCAAGAACGACTGGAAAATCGAGGAAAAGAGAAAATTACAAAATAGTCATTGTACCTTGTCGTGTTGTAGTTTAGTCAGGTAAGTTTGATCGGTTTAATTTTAATACATTTTTAAAAATCATATTAGATGAAATTAAATTGTTGAATAATGATTAATACAAATAATGTCTTGTAAATGAGAACTGATGTAATGAAACAGTAGCACCATTTTCTGTTGATAAATCCTGAGTCGGATGAACGTAGGATAGAGTATGATTGGCATGCCAATAGGTTATTTTGCGTGCGGTACGGAATTGATATGAGATGTGACAATGATTTGTGTATATCCTTTGTTCACTGAGTATATCAGGGTCCTGCAATTGTTGTGGACTTTTGAGTTATACTACAATGTTTTCTAGTGTGTTACGAAGGCGGATGTTAGCCTATGGGCTAGGCACTTAGTGTCGTGGTGTGTTATTGGCTAGATTAGCTCATATAAGCGTCTGATGTATTCTGTATGGTTAACCGTGTACTTGTATCCATATATCGTTCATTGGTTATTTTCCAATGAATACTGGATGTTATTGAAATGTGGAAAAATTTATTTGTATTTATTGTTGAGCATTACTCACCTGTTGAGAGCTATGATTGACAGGAATTATGTTAATAACCTTGTTGATAGGAATTATGTTCATTAATCTTGTTATTTGAATTATTATATTTGATTCGATAAGCTTTATCATTTAACCAACGAATTTACTAAGCTTTATGTAAGCTTACTCATGTTCTTGTCTTCTCCTTTAGAGATTACATTTTTGTGGAAATCGTGAGATCAAATCTACTCAAAGAATCACACTATCCGAGGACCTCTTTGGTAGATTTTGAATTTAACTTAACTTATATGGCATGTAATAGGACCTTTTGGTCATGATTGTATGGTTCACAGGTATTTTGTAATGTGTTATGTGTTATGCTTTTGATGTGGTGGAATGACTAACTAGTGTGGTATGCTTGTTAAGTTCCTAGTTTAAGCATGAGTGGTCAAGTATGGAATGGTAAGTTTGATATAAATTAAGCAAGTTATGTTAGAATTGAATACAACTTATTTGTAAGTGAGTTGAGACTTGTGTAATGTAATTCAGGTAGGTGAAAATGTTAAATTGTTTGTAATGTGGTGTCATTGGTGACACATTGGTTAGGTTTTAGGATCTTTGGTTTGGCATGTTTTAGGAGTCATTGAAATGCATTTTGAAGTCTTAAAATTATGTGTTGAGAATTTGATTTCGCACATAAGCAATTGGATGTGGAATGGGTAAAGTTTGGGTCATTTTTGGGCAAACACGGCCTGGGACACGAGTTGTCATACAGCCGTGTGCCACACACGAGCGTGTTAGGTGCAAGGTTCACACGGGCTAGCACACGGTCGTGTGAGCCAAGTCAGTGAGTTACACGGGTGAGCACATGGGCGTGTGGAATAACCACACGACCATGTCTGGAGCAACACGGCTTGGACACATGGCCGTGTGACTCGTGTTTTGAAAATTTTTAATTTTTCCCTGAATATTCTGATTTGCTTCGAATTGGTCCCTGATTGTTCCTAAACTTTTTTTAAGGCCTCGTAGGCTCGATTTAAGGCCCGTAAATGTATGTTCTATCTCAATTTGAATTATTTATGAATTTTTTAATTAATTTGGTAAACTTGATGGTATTTGTTATTATTTGTTCTAAATTGTACGGTAATACTCTGTTACCCTAATCCGACGACAGGTACTGGTTATGCTTGTTACAGTGCTAGCTACCTAACCTTCAGACCAAATTCATTTATTAGTTATTTATTTCATCTAACCCTATATATTTTGGGGTGTTACATTGGCATCTAAAAAAAAGGATTCAAATATTCGCATTAACATCACCCTCCTCGTATTGTAATTTTACAAAAAAAAGATATAAATTTACTACTATATTTTAACTTTATCTTGAACTTTGCCATTTTATATTTGTTTGATTGAATTTTTTTACTAAAGTTTGATTTTTTATTAAATTTTACTATTCAATTTTAATTTAAAAAATTTGAATGTAACACCCCAAAACTTAGGTATTTATTTTTGCATGTTTTTAACATAAATACCTGTCTACTTTAGTGGCCAAGTGATTTGAATGTGTTTGGGAGTGTCTGAGAAGTCCTAGGTTCGAGCCTGGGCTTGTGTAGGGATGGGTGGGTGATTTTATCCCCACATGGAGTGTTGGGCTGGACGGAGTGGAGTGTAGAGGCTGGATGGGTAGGATTTCTGATTGCATGCTTAAACTCATTATCGATATCGCATGGGCTAAGGCCCACACCGATACTATAAGGGGCTAAGGCCCAACTGGACTGAACTGTTATTGACTTGGGCTTAGGCCCAGACTGTACTTGCTTTGCTTAAAAGCATGATTGGCTGTTTAATTGCATGGGGTTACACACTGAGTTTTCGTTAACTCACCTTTCTATTTACCTGTACAGGTAATCCCTAAACTTAGGCGGATCGGTGCAGCGAGGGATTCGGAAGGGGCCACACAACTGCACCTATATATCTTTTAATTTATTTTCCATAAGTTTAATTTGGGCTTTCGTTATGTAATAAGCCCTCTTAATTTTTAACTTTTAATTTGGGGATTTTATTTATTTTCATTTACACTTGATTAGTAGTAGAACGCGGTTTTTCCAAAAAGATAATTGGTTTTCAAAACACCACATTTTCACAACTTATAATAATAGCTTCCGCATCAAACTTGGTTTTAAAGTATAGTGACAAACAGAAATGATCAACGTTCTACTAAAATAACTTAAGTTTTGAAAGAAAAAGGCACCCCAAATTTCTATTAAGATACATAAACGAGGTTTTATAATAAGCATGGATTTTTCTAAAGAAACAATGTTTTCAAAAAATACTTCAATGTGATATCGCCAGATTTGACCATAACGTCTGGGCCGAGTTTGGGGTCTTACATTTAGTGGTATCAGAGCCAGGTTCAAAACTCGGCTGTGGTTCTTCTAAAACTTGGAATATTCAAAAAGAACTGTTCCAAACGATCTGAAATGTTTTGAAATGTTTTACTGAATGTGTGGTACACCGAGTCTCTGGCACCGGTCCTGTAAGTCTTCTAAAACTGTCGTTTGTTTTAAACTGAAATGCTATAAATAGAAAATACTGAGACTACTGTAGGTAGAAGACTATACTGAAACACTCTAGTTAGTGTGAACTAAAAACTATAGTAAGACTGCGATCTACGAAAACGAACACTGAATTACTGATAATGATTTGTATAAAACTTTGCTAATAAATAACTGAAACAATAAACTGATCTGCATAAAAATGTTAATTTAGATAAAATGCAATTCGATAATGAGGACAAGGGGTACTTGCGGACGGGGTACAAGAGGCCGTGGTAGAGGCCGTAGAGGTGCTCAAGCGGGGTCCTCGTTGTCTGACCATATACCTAATTTAGAGACTAGCGAGACACCGGCTTCCCCTGTGACTGAGACTGGGTCTCACGATCAGGCAGCTGGGGACGACGCATTGTCCCAAGCTATGTTACGAATTCTAGAGAGGGTTGCTGGGCCTAATATCGCATCAGGGGCCGTGGGTCACCACTTTAACGACTCCACCCAATGGGGCTGAGATCTTTAGGGGAATCGTAAGCTTTGCCCCTAGCATGGCTGAATATTGGATTGAGGCCACAGAGAGGATCATGGATGACCCCGACTGCTTTCCTGAACAGAAATTAAAAGGTGTAGTGTCCTTGCTGCGAGACGAAGCCTATCAGTGGTGGCTTATAGTTAAAGAGGGTACTCAGGCTGACCGATTGACATGGGAATTCTTCAAGACTGCCTTCCAAAAGAAGTATGTGGGCGCTAGTTATGTGGATGCCCGGAGGAGGGAATTTCTAAATTTGACTCAGGGGGATAAGTCAATGGCTGAATATGAGGCTGAATTTTTGCGATTAAGTCGTTATGCACGTGGGATGGTGGCAACTGATTATGAGCGGTGTGTTCGTTTCGAGGACGGCCTCAGGGATAGTCTGAGAGTGTTAATAGCTCCATAGAGGGAGCGAGATTTTGCCACACTGATCGATAAGGCAAAGATCGCCGAGGAGGTGAAGTGTACTGAGCATCTGAACAGAGAGAAGGGTAGGAATAAGAGGGATTCAGAACCCTCAAGTTCCGTTTAGAGGCCGAATAAAAAGGCCAGAGTGGATGGGCCGGTCAGAGTTAGGGCCCCTATTTCTGCTACTGGACCACAGCCATGTGTTGATTGTGGTAGACGCCATCAGGGCGAATGCTAGAAAAGGATTGGGGCATGTTTGAGGTGCGGATCACTAGAGCACCGTATCAGAGATTATCCACGGAGGCCCGATCAGATGCAAGCTACTGGCCAGGGTACTGTTCAGCCACAAAGAGGTGTTCAGCAGTCGTTGAGAGGTCGTAACTAGGCCAGAGATGGAAATGGTATGGGTCGTGGTCGTGGAGCACCGGGCAGAGGTGCTGGTCATACTGAGGCTAGGCAGCCAGCTCTAGTTTATACTGCACGTTGTCGAGAGGACGGAGACGCCCCAAATGTTATTACTGGTACGTTCTTTAACCATAATGTACCTTATACTGCACTGATTGATGTTGGGTCTACGCATTTGTATATAGCATGCTCGGTGTTTCAGACTTTAGGTATAATGGTTGAAACCACTGCGAGTGAAATTACTGTACTGATTCCTTTAAGGCAGTCAGTTAAAGTAAAAAAATTTATTCAAAGATGTACCTTTGGAGGTGCAAGGAGCCATATTTTTGGCGGACTTAATGGAACTACCTTTTAGTGAATTCGACTTAATACTGGGAATGGATTGGCTGGTTAAGCATCAAGTGAATCTGGATTGTGCTGCTAAGCGGGAGGTACTGAAAACTGCGGAGGGGGATGAAGTGGTGGTAATAGGGGAACATCGGAATTATTTGTCAAATGTGATATCTACCTTGAGGGCCGAGAAGTTGGTCCGTAAGGGTTGCGATGCGTATTTAGCCTTCATCAGTGGTGTCGATTCTGAGGTTCCATCTGTTAAAGATATCATAACAGCCAGAGATTTTCTGGATGTTTTTCCCAATGAACTACATAGATTGCCCCCAAACCGTGAAGTGGAATTTGGGATTGAGCTCCTACCGGGTATAGCTCCGGTGTCTATCACCCCCTATAGAATTTCACCGAAGGAGCTAGCGGAGCTTAAGGCTCAGATTCAAAAGTTACTGGATCGAGGGTTCATCCGCCCTAGTGTGTCACCATGGGGAGCACCGGTGTTATTTGTGAAAAAGAAGGATGGATCCATGCGTATGTGCATCGACTACCGGCAACTGAATAAACTGACTATTAAGAACAAGTACCTCCTACCAAGGATTGATGATCTATTCGACCAGTTTCGAGGAGCTCCAGTCTTCTCTAAGATTGATTTCCGATCGGGGTACCATCAACTGAGAGTCAAAGAGGCTGATGTTCACAAGACAGCGTTTAGGACTCGTTATGGTCATTACGAGTTCCTTGTCATGCCGTTTGGATTGACGAATGCACCGGCGGCATTTATGGATCTGATTAACCGAGTCTTCCAACCCTATTTGGATCGGTTCATAGTGGTGTTTATAAATGACATCTTGGTGTATTCGAGAACTGAGGATGAGCATGTCGCCTAAGACGGTATCTGAGATTCGATGTTTTCTGGGTTTGGCGGGGTATTACAGACGTTTTGTTGAGGGGTTTTCATTAATTGCTATACCTCTGACCAAATTATTGCGTAAAGGGGTACCGTTTGTCTGGACTGGTAAGCAGCAAGAGAGTTTGAGAAACTTAAGAAGGTTCTGACGGAGGCCCCTGTCTTAATACAGCCAGAGTCTGGGAAAGAATTCACTGTCTACAGTGATGCATCACATGTCAGTTTGGGATGTGTGTTGATGCAAGAGGGTAAGGTAGTGGCATATGCGTCTCGTCAGCTTAAGTCCCATGAGGCGAATTATCTGACACATGACTTGGAGTTGGCCGCGGTGGTATTCGCACTGAAAATCTGGAGGCATTACCTATACGGTGAGAAGTGTATCATTTACACAGATCACAAGAGCCTCAAATATCTCCTCACTCAGAAAGAGTTAAATCTTAGGCAGCGTAGATGGGTTGAACTGCTTAAGGATTATGACTGTTCGATTGAATACCATCCTGGTAAGGCCAATGTGGTGGCTGACGCACTGAGCCGTAGGGCTATGATAGATCTGAGAGCGATGTTTGCTCATCTCAGCTTATTTGATGATGGTAGTTTGTTAGCCGAACTCCAAGTTAAACCGTCGTGGGTTGAGCAGATTAAGGGTAAACAGTTGGAAGATGGGTCTTTGGGTCTTCGATTCTGACAGATGGAGAGTGGGGAAACTTCAGATTTTGGACTAAATAGCGAAGGGGTACTGTGTTTCCGTGGGAGAGTCTGTGTGCCAAGTGATACTGATTTGAGGCAGTCTATACTGCAAGAAGCGCATAGTAGTCCCTATGCTATGAATCCCGGCGGGAATAAAATGTACCGAGACCTTTAAGAGTTATATTGGTGGCCAGGTCTTAAGCGTGAGGTTACCAACTTTGTGAGTAAGTGTCTGACTTGCCAACAGGTTAAAACCGAGCATCAGTTACCTTCAGGGTTGCTTCAGCTAGTAAAAATCCCACTTTGGAAGTGGGAGAGGGTAACTATGGACTTTGTTAGTGGGATACCCCTAACGCCTACTAAGAAGGATGCAGTATGGGTCATAGTGGATCGGTTGACCAAGTCAGCCCATTTCATACCAACAGATCGATTATTCTTTACGTGTCGCTAAACTGTATGTGGCTGAGATAGTGAGACTGCATGAGGTACCGGTTTCTATCATATCAAATAGAGATCCTCGTTTCACGTCTCGGTTCTGGAAGAAGTTACACGAGGCTTTGGGTACAAGATCGACTTCAAGATTACGCTTTCACCTCGCATGCATGATGATCAATCAGAAAGGGTGATTCAGATACTAGAAGATATGTTAAGGTGTTGTATAATAGATTTTTGAGGCTGTTGGGAAGATTACTTGTCGTTGGCAGAGTTTGCGTATAACAATAGTTACCAGTCTAGCATACAAATGGCACCTTACGAGGCATTATATGGTCGTAAGTGTCGTACTCCGTCGTGTTGCACTGAGTTGGGCGAGCGGCTTGTTCTGGGCCTTAAACAGGTTTCTGATACTGAAGACAAAGTCAGATTAATTCGGGATCGACTGAAGGCAGCATCAGACCAACAAAAGTCCTATGCAGATTTGAAGCGCAAGGAGATTGAGTATTCTGTGCGGGACTTCGTCTTTCTTAAGGTCTCACCATGGAAGAAGGTACTGAGGTTTGGACGGAAGGGCAAGTTAAACCCTAGGTTCATTGGGCCCTATCGCATACTGAAATGTGTGGAACCGGTTGCCTATCAACTTGAGTTACCTCCAGAGTTGGATTGGATTCATGACGTATTCCACGTCTCTATGCTGAGGTGTTATCGCTCTGATCCCACACACGTGATTTCGATTGAGGAGATTGAGGTTAGACCGGACCTAACATTTGAGGAGGAACTGGTCCAGATCTTAGCTCGTGATGTGAAAGTCTTGAGGAGGAAGTCTATCCCACTGGTTAAGGTACTTAGGCACAATCACAGTTCAGAGGAGGCCACATGGGAGCCCGAAGAGGTGATGCGTCAATAATATCCTCATCTGTTTTGACAGGTAAATTTTGAGGCTGAAATTTTCTTTTAGGGGGGTAGAGTTGTAACTCCCCAAAACTTAGGTATTTATTTTTGCATGTTTTTAACATAAATACATGTCTGCTTTAGTGGCCAAGTGATTTGGGTGTGTTTGGGAGTGTCTGAGAAGTCCTGGGTTCGAGCCTGGGCTTGTGTAAAATTTTGGTTTTTGGGGAATAAAACCCTTTCTTTTGGTTAGTAAGCTTTTAAATAAATGTGGGTAAAGCATGACATAAAAAGCCTGCTGGTCTAGAGGGTAAGTGGCGTGTTGCATAAGCCAGAGGACTGAGGTTCGAATCTTGGTATTGGCAAGGGAATTGTTATTTTGCTGCTGTGCTATGGGAGGTGTTGGAGGTTGACTGAAACACCAAGGTGGTTGAGGTGAATTTGAATTGAATGGTTGAGGGGAGTGTGATCAAGTGGAGTGATTTAAGGAGAGATTTGAGGAGAAAATCAAGGGATGAGGGAAGAGGTAATGGAGTGCCGAATTTGGACTCTGGCACTCTATAATTCAGCTGTAGGGGGATTGTAACGCCCCGAATTTTGGGCCTAGATGAATTGGGATTTGGGCTTTGGGTCTTATAAAATTTTTAAGTGAGCAAGAAAATGACGAATGACATGATGGCTTTAAGGGTTTAATGAATTTGGAGTGTCTAGGTGTGTTGGAGAAGTTCTGGGTTTGAGTTTTGTGGTGGAGGATTCTTAATTTAATTAATTAAGGAATCATGGTTGTGAGTAGTGGGCTTTTAAATAAAAATAAGAGAAAAATGGCACAAAGAAGCCTGTGGTGAAATGGCTATGTGACGCCACTAGGGTGTAGGGAGGTGGCGACATATGCATGCAGGGAGGTCTGAGGTTCGAGTGCTAGCTTAGTTTTATTTTGGAGTTTACTTTTAGGCTTCTAGAAGGTTGGAAATGGCGTGTAGAGGGACTCTAAGGAGAAGTAATCAGTGGAGAGAATTTAGGAGAAGGATAAGGGAGATATCATGGAGAAAAATTAGGAGATGAGCAGTGGATGAAGTGGTGCCAAATTGGACTTTAGGGGTGGCTAAGTTTCGGCTATAGGCTATATAAATGTGTGTGTGCCGAATCTGGGGTTTTAGGTAATGCCGAATTTTCCATTATTTTTCTTTTCCTTGTCGAAACCTTATTTTTTTTCCACAACCAAAAATACCTTGCCTTGTTGCCGATTCTTCATTCTTCTCCTACCTTATAAACCTTTATTCTTGCTTCTGAGCCGACTCTTCTCTTCTTCCTTGGCAAACCGAATAGCCTCTATTCTCCTTCAAGGTTCTTCTTTGATTTTTGCGATTTCATCTTCCTCCTTTTACCTTGCATTTAGGTGCCGAATATCCCTTTGCACCACTCCGATTTTTAGGCCGAATACACCTTGACCGAATATTCTCTGTGTTTTTTCTTCAGCTTTGGCCGATTGATTCTTAGGATTTAGCATCGATCTCTTCCCTCCAAGGTCGTTACCATTTCACTCTTGTTGGGTCTCGGGTTTTGGGGTAAGTGTTCTTTACTTCGGTTTAAGGGTTGGCCGAATGGTCATATATGTTGTGAGGGTGACTTGTGTTGGATGCAAGTCATCTATTACTTAGGCTCTAATGATTAAGTTGGTACAGATCCAGGGTCTAATCACGGTTGGTGTTAAACAAAGGAGCTATTAAGGCTTGTCGCACACGGTAAGGTTACGGTGAGGCTTCAGTTTTTGATAAAGTTTGTATTTAGCCTGTGATTAATTGTTAAGTAATATCGAATGTAGGTTTGTGACTAAGAGGAAATCACAGCACGCGTTATTACCAGGTGTGTACAAACACTACACACACATGATATCGGCAATGCCGGAAAGCCGAAAAGCCGAAAGTGGCTAAATGGGCCTGGTGGGCCCTGAGGCTAAGTTTTGTGAAATTGATTGATTTGGTTACATGAATTGAGTTAGTCATGCTTGTTTCATAATCTGAATTGGATTTGGGCTTAATAGGCCACATGATAGAGATTTGGGCCTAATGGGCCATACGATTGTGATTTGGGCCTAATGGGCCATACGATTGTGATTTGGGCCTAATGGGCCATATGATTGAGAATCGGCTTTGTATATGGATTGTGCTTAGTACCTGATAACTACTAAACTTTCATAAAACTTAAAAACTTAATTGCAACCGTGGACAAGTCACAAGGTTGAAGTGTGGTAATGGGTATATGCATGTCTAGGATTGGATCTAGGGAGAGCTTGACACTTAAGCAGTCTCAATGACCCACCTCCTCTTCTCTAGAGTCCTACCTGGTGCATAGTACCTGTTCACTTTGGCCAACGGGGATTTGTCAACGGACCCAGGTAAGTACTAAATCCATAATACTTAAAAATGACCGAAATGCCCCTAAGGGCGAAAAAGACTAAAATACCCCTATGTGTTAAACTTAGGATTTGTGGATGTTACATGCTGCATTCATATGATATACTGTCTAGGTTGCATATGGGTGGGAATTATAGAACGGAGGAAGTATATGAGGATCGCATGGTTGCTTGACGACCGTGGATCCACCGATGGCTTTTAAGCCCATTAGCAGCTTTGCTGTAATGTAGGTAGTACCGCAAATGGGCTACCATTGATGTGTACCGGATGGGTGGGTTGATGTAGACATCCCAACATGATGTGTATCGGGGGACGGAGATGATGTGTACCGGATGGATTATTTGGGGAGGGTTGCACAGCATTGCATGTATGATGTTGCTATTATTATGAAAAGGGCTTAGGCCCAATTGATTACTTGTATGCTATTTGTTTGCTGAGGGTTGTACACACTGAGTTTGGAAACTCACCCACCCCCTCTTTTATTTTTCTCAGGAAATCTTCAGTAGACGGATCGACGAATGGAGGGACTCAGAGGTGGCCAGCTGGCAAGACGTTTCGTTTTACTTGATTTTCTTTAATGTTTTAAGTACTTTGATCATTTTAAGTTGGATTGTAATAAGGCTTTCCCTCTGTTTAACTTTACATTGAATGTTTTACTTTATTTCTTTTAAGATTTATATCAAACCCTTCTGAAAACAAGTGTTTTATTCAAAATTAAGCTTCCGCTGGTAAAAAGTTTTATTTTTAAATAATTGTTAACTTACAATTGAAAAGACAGATTTCCTAATACACTTTGATTTGGAAGACAACTATGAGCTGGGTTTTTAATCAAAATTCTCTAAGAAGGGTTTTCAATGAAAACAAGGTTTTTCGCAAAAACACTTCAATGTGACACGCCAGATTCGGGCCTAACTTCTAGGCCGAGTTTGGGGTGTTACAGGGATTCTAGGGGGATTCTCAGTTTCGGTTTGCTTGGTAAATGAGGTGCTCTCTGCCGAAATCTCCCTTTTCCTATTTCTTTTTTCTTTTCGGTTTCTCATTATTTCTCTCTTTAGCCGATTGTGGTAAGGGTATCCACACTTTCTTTAGTTGCACTTTTTGACAACTATTTTCTCCTTGGCCGAATGCCTTTCTTCTCTTTTCTCCCCCCTTTTTCCTTTTTCCCCTATGTTGGCCGAATAGGCCTTAGTTGTCTCTGCCAATTTCATTTCTCTCTTCTCACCTAAACCGAACCTCCTCTTCTCCCTTAAGTGTTGTGCTATCGAAACCAGTCCTCTTCATTGACTCCTTCCTTTTCAGTAAGTAAGTATAGCACTTAAAGTTTTGGCTTTTGAGTTACTAAGTGGGGTTGTGCTTAACTGTGTTTGACAGCAATAAATCGAAGCTGAAAGGCCGTGCTAGTACCAAACCCATCCTCTATTCGTTTCTCTCGCTCTCTTTCGTTAAGGAAAGACTCTGGAAACTCCAAATCAATTGTTGAAGTCTAAGGTTCATGGGGAATCACCGTGGTTTGATTGAAGGTTGGTGAGTGCCTGAACGACTGTTCGTGAGAAATCGAAACCAGGTGTGTAACACTGCCAAATCGTAAACCGGCAAAAGCCGAAAAAAGTATGAAATTGACGCTACACGAGCGTGCGCTCACTCGTGTGGTGAACCGAACGCATAAAACGTGGGCGTTAGACTACCGATGCCACCATGAGCGATCTCGTGGTCTCGGGCCGTTTTGAGCCATGTTGGGTCGTGTGGGCCCAACGGGTTCGTGGGCCCCACACAGGTAAACTGCACAAGCGAGTGGAGAATTTTGGGCCAAGCTGTGTAAGTTACATGGCCGAGCCATTTTTGGGCTAAGTGGGCCTCACGAGCATGGGGGCCCACATGGGCCGTATAATGGGCCTTGGGCCCATTTGCACTGTTTGATTGCTAAGGTTGCACGGGTCGCCCGAAACGACTGTGGACCTACTGATGGGTCGGTAAGTGCGCCTAGACCCTAAACTGATAAAATGACTGTGATGCCCCTATGGTAAAATGACGGTGATGCCCCTATGTTATGTATGACCGTGTGTGAGCATGCCATGATATATATATATATGTTGCATTCATGTGTGATTTGTTGCACGGGATGGGATTATTATGTTGGAGGAAGTGTATCAGATCGCACTCTGCTGCAAAAATCATTTAGTGCCACAACCAGTGCTAATTTTTGGAGTGTAGGGATGGGTGGGTGATTTTATCCCCACATGGAGTGTTGGGCTGGACGGAGTGGAGTGTAGAGGCTGGATGGGTAGGATTTCTGATTGTATGCTTAAATTGTTACTGATACTATTATGGGCTAAGGCCCACACCGACATCTTGTAAGGGCTAAGGCCCAATCGACCGAATCATTATTGACTTGGGCTTAGCCCATCAGATTTGCTTGCTTTGCTTAAAAGCACGATTGGCTGTTTAATTGCATGGGGTTACGCACTGAGTTTTCGTAAACTCACCTTTCTGTTTATCTGTATAGGTAATCCCCAGACTTAGGCGGATCGGTGCTACGATGGATTTGGAGGGGGCCACACAACCGCACCTATATATCTTTTAATTTATTTTCCATAAGTTTAACTTGGGCTTTCGTTATGTAATAAGTCCTCTTAATTTTTAACTTTTAATTTGGGGATCTTTTTTATTTTCATTTACACTTGATTAGTAGTAGAACGCGGTTTTTCCAAACAGATAATTGGTTTTCAAAACACCACGTTTTCGCAACTTATAATAATAGCTTCCACATTAAACTTGGTTTTAAAGTATAGTGACAAACAGAAATGATCAACGTTCTACTAAAATAACTTAATTTTTGAAAGAATAAGGCACCCTAAATTTCTGTTAAGATACATAAACGAGGTTTTATAATAAGCATTGATTTTTCTAAAGAAACAATGTTTTCGAAAAACACTTCAATGTGATATCGCCAGATTCGGCCATAACGTCTGGGCCGGGTTTGGGGTGTTACATTGAAGACAAAATTTAATAAAAAATAATATTTTATTTTAATATTTAAAATAAAACTAATTAGTGTATTAGTAATGAATAAAAAAGTGATTTATAAAAAGTAAAAAAAAATCATTTTTTAATTTTCAAATATTTCTTTCATTAACTAAAATTTCTAATTTATTGTTATTTATTAAAATAAAATTTTGAAATTGTTATAAAATAAATAGATAGAGAGTAAAGAACAAAGAGAGAGTGTATTTTATTGATCAATGGGATATTTACAAAGCTTCTCCAAAGTCTCTATTTATAGGCATAAAAAGTATAAATGAAGTAGAGATCTACGTCTAATAACTATTAGAATTTAAAATACATCAAAACTTTTCTTGATCTTGATGGACATCCACTTAATAATATATTCATAACACTCCCCCTTAGATGTCCATTGGTAGATAATGTGTCTCGTTAAAACCTTACTAAGATAAAAACCCTGTGGGAAAAAAATTCCTAGTGAAGGAAAAAGAATATACATATCTATAATACGCATAATGTGCTGCCTCATTAAAAACCTTACTAGGAAAACCCAATTGGAAAAAATCTCGGTTAAGGGAAAAAGAGTACCGCGCGTATTTACTCCCCCTCATGAAAACATCACATACTTTCTCATATTCTACGTATTCAATCTTGAATACTAGTGTTTCAAATGACTATTTGAATGTATCTGCTAAGCATTTATATCACCATCCTTTTGAAACTCATAAGTGATGGAAAAATTGGAGGGAAATATATTTTGATCTCTTCAAGAGTTTCAACAATAATCATAGAAAACTTTAATCATGATTCTTCTGTAAAAACACAAATAGGTATTTTGGATCATTTTATAATCCTACTTCAACTACTATTCACTAAGTCAAATTTACCACATATGTTCAAATTATTTCAATTCATATAAATGAACAATTCCTCGATAATTTTAAGATGCTTTTGGCATTCTAAATCCAAGGATTTTAATATAAACTTTACACTATATAGTGATTCATAAAAGGTTGTAACAACAACCATTAGACACAAGTTAAATCTTTTATGAACTGTCAATTTAATAATATATCTAAAGGTTATTGTATCCACCACAAAAGAATATTATATCTTTTCATAATCAATGTCAGGGCTTAGTGAAAAACTTCATATTTTTATTCCGCTTTTGCAAAACTACTTCATTTGTTCCCTTACTGCCTTTATACCTTTAGATATTTGGACTACTAGTCCAAAAACTCCACGAATTTAATTGTACTTGAGTTGCGTCTTTCTATTTTGAACAATCTATTCCATAGATTTATACAAAACCATTGTCGACCACTTTTATTTTCAGTTCCATATTTTCTCGAATTGACATAACATTTCGAGATGTCTTTATTTTCACTATTTTAATCTTCAGTTTCAGGTACCTAAATCTCTTCTGGAGTTTTACTAATTAGTTATGTCTTAGGTCTCTTCTGGAGTTCCTGCCTCCACTATATGACCATCTAGAAGAATTTTCATCTTTCCGATCAATCTATTATTTATTGTAACACCCCAAACCCAGCCTAGAAGTCTAGACCGAATCCAGGATGCTACATTGATCACAAAAGTGATTGTAGGAAAATTTAACAAAAACCAGTTGTTCAAAATTCCATTTCTGAAAATATTTATCTCAAAACAAACCAAAACGTTCAATCGTTTAAAAATACCATTCGCGAACGTAACAAAACATAATGTACGAACATAGTTTAAAACAGTAATGGTACCACAGTATTATAAATCTTTACAGTTCAAAACCAAATGTAAAAACTAGAAAACACAAACTGCTCAATTGTTGTTCACAAGCCTGTCCGAGACCTCCGCGCAGTCGAGCCCAACCATGTGATCCAGCTGTGCACTCAAAGGGAAACAAAAGAGGGGGTGAGCTACTTGAGCTCAGTGTGAGATCAAACCAGCTAAACTACAGAAGTAGAAATAGAGAACTAGAAGCAGTTCAAAAGAAAAACACACTTATAGACAGATAACAGTTAAGCGAGTTCGCCCAACATCAAACATACACCATATGTTCCTTACAGTTATACGGAACAAACAGACACACCTAACCTCACGTGCTATTCAAATACAATAGCAACAGTTCACAAGTTAGTCACACTATCACAATAACAGTTCAGCCAGACATTTATAGAGAAAGTCTTCAGAAATCGCATAGGCACACGCGCTTTTCAATCGATCAGTAACACATTCAGTCATATTATCACATTTAGCCAAACTGATCAATTAGACATTTCAGTCGAATAGTACAGTCACATTCAGTCACATAGATTCATTCAGATGCATATGAGTGCAAATGAGTTATAAAATAACCCACCCATCCAGCCAACACACCATCTCCGTCCAACCCTACACTTACTGTGGGGATTTAATCAACCCACCCATCCCTGCACTCCGAGTAGGACCTCAAAAAGCCCATCCAAACTTATACTTCACAGGATGTAATCCCGGGTTGCCTGGCAACGATGATCATCAGCATTGTCCTCGACCTTCAGGGAATTGGGACTGCCCTCGACCCTCTGGAAATTGGGGCTAACAGTGTGCAGCTAAACTGCCAATCTCATATATTACGTAGCAAAGCTAGCGTATAAGCTATACTGTGTAATACGGTAAACCGCGGTACGATGAGGCGTGCGATGATGGCCGATCGATAGTGGTACGTGGCGTAGCTAACGTACATGCAAAGATCTGATGCAATGCGTAATCGCTATATCGATGAGTTACTGATAAACCGCGGATCGATCAATGATACGCAGCGATCTTGACGTATGTGCTTTGTATAGTGCGCGATCGTAAATCGAGTACAGTCAAATCGTCCACGACCCTCAGGGTATTGGGACTGCCTGTAACGCCCCAATTTTTCCTAATTTTGGCTTTTTAAATTTTGTGACAAATCCGTATCTGCTTCAGTAGGCCTAACTGGGTTCAGTAGGCCTAACTTTAGGTGTTGGTAAAATTATATCAGAATGGGCCTGCTAGTCATGTGGACAAGTGGAGTGTAAAGGTTGTTGGAGGTCTGGGGTTCGAATTCTTGTGCGAGCAGGGGGAAATATTTTTGCTGCTAGTGTCGTGGAGGAGTTTGAGTTTTAGTTAAATGCTGATAAGGAAGTGGTTGAGGGAGAAAATCAAGAAGAGTGGATGGGGGAGAATCTGATCAGTTGGTTTGGCTTGCAAAATTTGGCTATCTCCCTATCCCTCTCATTTTACAGTTCAATTTTCTTTCTCAAACCCCTGCCAAAATTTTACTACTCTCCCTCCTAGCCTGACTCTTCCTTCTTTCAATCGTTTCTGTAATACATATTTGGGACGCGCTTTCGGTAAGTTGTGGGTTGGATTATCTTAGCTATTTATTTAAGTTTTTAAGGTTTTAAAAGGGGTTTGATATGCTTAGGAGATATTTGTGAGGCAGGAATAAACGTGACGTCGATTTGACTCGAAGTAGTGACCGGTTTGGTGTGTGAGGCCGTGTGTGAGACACGGGCCCGATCAATTGGGCCATGTGGGCCACACGGGCGTGTGGGCCCACACGGGCAGGCCACATCGGCGTGTGAGCCCATTTTTTTTGAAAAATTTGTAAGGTTGAATGGGTCGCCCAAGTCGAATGTGGACCTACCGTAGGGTCGGTAAGCGATACTTAGGCCCTAAATGAATGATCTGTCTGTCTGATTTATGTACTAAGCATGTATACTGATCTGGATATATGAGTTTTAATTGCATAATAGCATGTCATTCTTGTATGTTGCATTGCATCGGGGTTGGTTGATTATGATTGAAGGAAGTATCTGAAAGGCTCTTAAGCCTGTTATCTGGCAACTCAGCTTTAAATTTCTGTTTACGTGCCGCATTCGGTACAACATGGTGTGTAGGGCTGGGTGGGTTGATTTTATCCCCACATGGTGTGTAGGGTTGGACGGAGTTTGTGTGTAGAGGCTAGTGGGTTGGACTCTATTTTCTGTATATTCTATTTGAAATGGGCTAAGGCCCTGTATTATGTCTGATTCTGTATTTGAGTGGGCTAAGGTCCACACCGTTTCTGTAACGGGCTCAGACCCGAACTGTGAATTTATGTATGTTATCTGATATTACTGTGTGTATGTTTTCTGTGGGGGTTACACACTGAGTTTGCAAAAACTCACCCTTTTTCTATTTAATCTGTTCAGGTAACCCCCAGCAGTAGACGGGTCAGTGCAGCGGAGGACTCGGCGGTGACCACGATTCTGGACACTTATTTATGGTTTGTTTTTAATTATGATTTGATTTTATTTGGGTAAATTTTATGTAAGAAGGCCTTTCGGATTTTTGTTTGAAATTTGGGATCATTATTTTATAAACTGCTAGCAGTAGGACAAGACGCGAGTTTTCAAAATAAACAAAGGTTTTATCAAATACGTACGACCTCGCAAATCATTTTAAAAGCTTTTGCAACATATAAAGTTTTGAAAATGGATAATGAACATATAAATGACACGTTTTGACGATAGCCTAAGATACCCAAAAATGGTTTTAACGCAGTTACATTTTGTAAAGCACTATCATGCGACACCGCCAGATTCGGCCATAACATCCAGGCCGAGTTTGGGGTGTTACATTTAGTGGTATCAGAGCTAGGTTGCAAAACTCGACTGTGGTTTGGGTTTTTAAAATAGTTTTTCTGAAATGATTTAAAGGATTTAAAATATTTTGGACTGAGTATGTGGTACACCGAGTCTCCGACGCTGAACCCGTAAGTGTTCTGATCTTTGTTTAAATTTGTCTGAAATACTACTTGCATGCTTGAAACAGCCTTAGGTAGTATACTGTACTGAAAACACTTTAGGTAGTGTAAACTGAAAATTGTAGCGAAATTGAAAATCGTAGTAAAACTACGATTCGCGATAACGAACTCTGAACTTCTGATACTATTTTGCATAAAACATCTGTTAACAAATATTGGAACTGTAACTAATGCTTAAAACTGTTAATACAGATAAATTCTGAAAACTACGATTAGCGCACGAGGTATCCGCGGACGGGGTACTAGAGGCCGTGGTAGAGGTCGTAGGGGGGCTCGAGCTGGGTCCTTAACATCTGAGAATCTGCCTAATCTAGATACGAGTGAGACACCGATCTCACCTGCTACAGAGGCTGGGTCTCATGATCGTGAGGCTGGGGATGACGCACTATCCTGAGCCATGCTATGAATTTTAGAGAGGGTCGCTGGGCCCAACACCAGATCTAGGGACCGCGAGTCGGTTACGGAACGACTCCGGTCCAATGGGGCTGAATTATTCAAGGGTGTCACTGGATTCGCCCCTATCATGGCCGCGTACTAGATGTAGGCCACAGAAAGAATCATGGACGATTTGGACTTTACTGTTGAGCAGAAGCTTAAGGGGGCTGTGGGAGCCGAAAGATTTAATAAGACAGCAATATCCGACTTTGTTTAACGATAAGATTTTCGGGGACGAAAATCCCTAAGGGGGAGAATTGTAACAGTCCAGTTTATACCGTAGTCGGAACAGTGGTTTTGGGAGCACAAATTCGAGTCCGTATAATATTTTAATATTATTTTTTGTGCCGTTGATAAATGACTAAGCATTTGCTAAATTTCTGTAAGTTAAATTGCTCGTTTGTATGTTTAATTTGATGAAAAGGATTGAATTGCATTGAAATGCAAATTTGTATGTTTTATGAAAAGATGCTTATTTGTTATGTCTTTATAAGTGTGAGGACTTATATGGCAATTAAGCCAAAAATATGGTTAGTGGACGGCAACATGTATATATATTATATGTTTTCATAAGTTTATAATATATGTTAAATTAGTATATTATTTTATAAGTTATTATATTATTATAATAAAAAGAAACAAGTGTAAGTGGCCTTATTTTATCATCTTCTTGCCGAATTCATAAAAGAAAGAAAAGAAAAACACAAGCAAGGGTTCGGCCATGGTTTTAGGTTAATTTAATGTATGTTTTTGATCGATTTTCGATAATTTCTACGTTTTTTGCAAGTGTTGCTTTGCCTACTATCAAGCCCATGTATTAATTTTGTGTATTGGTGATGTTCATGAGATATGCCATGGTTGATATGTTGAGCTTTGAGATGATTTAAGGTGTTAGATGAAAGATTTGAGCTAGATGAACATACTTTGTTCTTGAAATTTTGATGAATTTAGCTAATTAGGGCTAAATTAAGAAAATAGTAATTTAAAGGATTAAATTGCAAATTTGATGGAAATTGTGGGCTTGTATGAGATGTATGAACATTCGGCTAATCATGGTTAAAAGATGATTTTGCGAATTTGTTGTTTTGAGAAATATGGACTAAATTGATAAATTATGCAAATGTGAGGGTTAATTTGCAAATAACCCTAAATGTGTGTCCTTGGATTGAATTGAATGAGTTAGGGAATAAAAGAGTTAATTCTGAATATGTATAGATCAAGAACCGAGGAAAACGGACTTAGATTGCGGGAAAGCAAAAGTAACCGAGTAGCCATTTCTATTTCCGATAAATCGAATCCGAGGTAAGTCATATTGCAAATAAATGTAATTGTATTGAGTTGAGCATATTCATATGCCTATCGTTGATAATGAATGCTTATGAAGTGTTATGCAAATGAATTTTGAGATAAGATCGACTTAGCGACAATGTCCGAGAAGTCCCGTACGAACCTAGGAATACATAGGTATCTATTCTGTTTTATCATGTAAGACCACGTCTGGGACGTTGGTGTTGATTTGAGACAACTTAAGTCACATGAGAAGAACTACCCAATACACGACCTTGAGTTAGCTGCGATTGTGTTCGCACTAAAGATTTGGCGTCATTATTTGTTCGGTGAGAAATGTCACATGTTTTTAGATCATAAAAGTCTGAAATATCTGATGACTCAGAAAGATTTGAACCCGCGTCAAAGAAGATGGCTAAAGCTGTTAAAAGATTATGAACTTGTGATAGATTATCATCCGGGTAAAGCAAACATTGTTGCTGATGCATTGAGTAGAAAATCATTGTTTGCACTATGTGCTTTGAATGCTCAGTTAGATTTGTCTGATGATAGCTCTGTGATAGCTGAATTAAAAGCGAAACCATTGTTTATACAGCAAATATGTGATGCTCAAAAATCTGATAATGAGTTATTAGCGAAACGGACTCAGTGTGATTCGAATTTTGAATCTGAATTTCGAGTTGTTGATGATTGCTTGAGATTCCGAGATCGTATCTGTGTTCCGAGATATCCAGAATTGATTCAGTTGATTTTGAGTAAAGCACATAATAGTCGTCTATCTGTTCATCTGGGGAGTACTAAAATGTACCATGATTTGAAGCGACACTATTGGTGGTCTGGTATGAAGCGTGATATTTCTGACTTTGTTTCAAAATGTTTAATCTATCAGCAAGTCAAAGCTGAACATCAAGTTCCGTCTGGGTTGCTACAACCGATTCTGATTCCTGAGTGGAAATGGGATAGAGTGACAATGGATTTTGTTTCTGGTTTGCCTCAGACTCCGAGAAAGAAAGATGCGATATGGGTCGTAGTTGATAGATTGGCGAAATCTGCCCATTTTATTCCAGTAAGATCTGACTATTCACTTGATAGATTAGCCGAGCTTTATATTTCTGAGATTGTTAGATTGCATGCGGTGCCACTATCGATTATGTCAGATAGGGACCCGAGGTTTACATCGTGGTTCTAGAAGAAATTGCAAGAAGCTTTGGGCACGAAACTGCATTTCAGTACAACTTTTCATCCGCAAACAGATGGTCAATCTGAGTGGATTATTCAGATTCTTGAAGATATGTTAAAATGTTGTATACTTGAGTTTAATGGCTCGTGGGAACAGTATTTTTCATTGATTGAATTTGCATACAATAACAGTTTTCAGTCGAGCATCAAAATGGCACCATATGAAGCTTTGTACGGTCGTAAATGTTGTACACCTCTGTATTGGACTGAGCTTAGTGAAAGTAAGCTACATGGGGTCGATTTGGTAAAAGATTCAGAACAGAAAGTGAAATTGATCCGAGATTGTTTGAAAGCAGCATCTGATCGTCAGAAGTCTTATGTGGACTTAAAACGAAAAGATATAGAATTTAATATCGACGATAAAGTATTTCTGAAAGTGTCACCATGGAAGAAAGTACTTCGTTTCAGACATAAAGGCAAGTTGAGCCCGAGATTCATCGGGCTGTATGAAATCATTGAGTGAGTTGGACCTATTGCATATCGATTGTTGTTGCCTTCCGAGCTAGAAAAGATACATAATGTATTTCATGTCTCAATGCTCCGTAGATATCGATCCGATCCGTCACATGTAATTACCCCATCTGAAGTTGAAATTCGATCTGATATGTCATACGAAGAGGAACCGATCCGTATCTTAGCTCGTGAAGTAACAGAATTGAGAAATAATAACTCCGTTAGTGAAAGTATTATGGAATCGACACGGAATTGAAGAGGCAACATGGGAGCCGGAAGATTTAATAAGACAGCAATATCCAACTTTGTTTAACGGTAAGATTTTTGGGGACGAAAATCCCTAAGGGGATTGTAACAGTCCAGCTTATACCGTAGTCGAAACAGTGGTTTTAGGACCAAAAATCCGAGTTTGTATAATATTTTAATATTATTTTCTATGCCGTTGACAAATGATTAAGCATGTGCTAAATTTCTATAAGTTAAATTGCTCGTTTGTGTGTTTAATTTGATGAAAAGGATTGAATTGCATTGAAATGCAAATTTGTATGTTTTATGAAATGATGCTTATTTGTTATGTCTTTATAAGTGTGAGGACTTATATGGCAATTAAGCCAAAAATATGGTTAGCGGACGGCAACATGTATATATATTATATGTTTTCATAAGTTTATAATATATGTTAAATTAGTATATTATTTTATAAGTTATTATATTATTATAATAAAAAGAAACACGTGTAAGTGGCCTTATTTTATCATCTTCTTGTCGAATTCATAAAAGAAAGAAAAGGAAAACACAAGCAAGGGTTCGGTCATGGTTTTGGGTTAATTTAATGTATGTTTTTGATCGATTTTCGATAATTTCTACGTTTTTGCCATGTTGCTTTGCCTACTATCAAGCCCATGTATTAATTTTGTGTATTGGTGATGTTCATGAGATATGCCATGGTTGATATGTTGAGCTGTGAGATGATTTAAGGTGTTAAATGAAAGATTTGAGCTAGATGAACATACTTTGTTCTTGAAATTTTGATGAATTTAGCTAATTAGGGCTAAATTGAGAAAATAGTAATTTAAAGGATTAAATTGCAAATTTGATGGAAATTGTGGGCTTGTATGAGATGTATGAACATTCGGCTAAGCATGGTTAAAACATGATTTTGTGAATTTGTTGTTTTGAGAAATATGGACTAAATTGATAAATTGTGCAAATGTGAGGGTTAATTTGAAAATAACCCTAAATGTGTGTCCTTGGATTGAATTGAATGAGTTAGGGAATAAAAGAGTTAATTCTGAATATGTATAGATCAAGAACCGAGGAAAACGGACTTAGATCACGGGAAAGCGAAAGTAACCGAGTAGCCGTTTCTATTTCCGATAAATCGAATCCGAGGTAAGTCATATTGAAAATAAATGTAATTGTATTGAGTTGAGCATATTCATATGCCTGTCGTTGATAATGAATTCTTATGAAGTGTTATGCAAATGAATTTTGAGATAAGATCGACTTAGCGACAATGTCCGAGAAGTCCCGTACGAACCTAGGAATACATAGGTATCTGTTCTGTTTTATCATGTAAGACCACGTCTGGGACGTTGGCGTTGATTTGAGACTTTGTGTAAGACCACATCTGGGACATTGGCATCAATATTATCTTTACGTGTAAGACCACGTCTGGGACGTTGGCATCGATATTATCTTTATGTGTAAGACCATGTCTGGGACATCGGCATCGTATTGATTTGTGTAATACCCTGTCTGGGACAGTGTCATCAATATCTGTGTGCATGTAAGACCTCGTCTGGGACGTTGTCATTGTATAACTATTCCGAGCTTTTTGAGTATCCTATTAGGTTCCTATCGGTTCAACGAGCAAGTCTGTGATAAGAATGGTTAAGTGATTTGTATATCCATTTCAGGTATGTTGATTTATACTCTAAGTGTGTATATAAGGTAAGTACCTATGTGATCTCACTACGATGATTACGTATATTGGAATAACAATATGATATGTGAAAGTAAGCATGAATGAGCTATGTTTATATAAGACTTTTTAATTGATGAATGTGACAAATATGGCCAAGTACATGGATCAAAGCATATATGTGATAATTTGCTAAGTCATTAAGTTGTCTCAATGTACCTATGTGCATATATGCCTTTCATGCTAAGTTTGTTTGTATTATGACATACTAAGCTTTTGGAAAGCTTACTCTGTGTGTGTGTTTTCTCTGTTTTATAGGTTGTTAAAGCTACTGAAGGCTCGGGACTGTCAAGGATCGTCATCATACTACTAAACTCATTTTTGGTACACTTTGGAAATGTATATAGCTAGATATGGCATGTATAGGCTAGTATTTGATATGAGTTTGTTATATGAACTTAGCCATGTGATTTGGCTAGATATGAGTTGGGAATTTGCTTTAATGAATGTGATGTGTGAAGCATGTTTTCATGAAATGGTCAAGTTTTGAGTAAGTAATGGATGGATTATGCTTGTGATGAGATTGGTTTTGAATGTATAGATTGAATGGTTATTTTGGCATGTTATGGTTGTTAATTATGCATGAAATGTGTTGGTAGATTTCTTATAGAATTGACACTAAGTGAGTGGCATTTTGGTCTTGTAAATGGCCTATAATGTCACACGGTTGTGGCACACAGGCCTGCCTAGTGACCGTGGGGCTAAGTCAGTAGCTAGCCTAGGAGCACACGGCCAAGTCACACGGACGTGTCTAGTAGCCATGTGAAAAAGTCAGTATATGGCCTAAGAGTACACGGCCTTAGCACACGGGGTGCTGGGTAGCCGTGGGTGTAAAGTCAGATTCAACCACGGCCAAGGTACACGGGCGTGCTTGGTGGCCGTGGATGTAAAGTCAGATTTGAACACGGCCAAGGTACACGGGCGTGCTTGGTGGTCGTGGAGTTAAGTCAGATTCAAGCACGGGAAGGACACACGGGTGTGTCCAGTAGCCGTGGGAGGCACACGGCCTGCCTACACGGGCGGGTAACCCCTGAAACTTAGAAAATTTTTAAATTTCCGTGAAATTTTGTATGTGTTCCGGTTTAGTCCCGACCCAGTTTATAAGCATGTTTTAGGTCTCGATGACATACTAAGGGGACACTATGTTTGAGGTTGATATACAGTTGTATGACATTTCTGTAAATGTTTCCGATCTTTCTGGTAACACCGTTAACCCTAGTCCGGCGACGTATACGGGTTAGGGGTGTTACAGGCTATCTCTCTGCTTCACGATGAAGCGTATCAGTGGTGGCTGACTGTTAAGGAGGGCACTCAGCCCGACCGTTTGACATGGGACTACTTTAAGATGGCTTTCCAGAGTAAGTATGTGGGAGCCAGCTACATCAATGCTAGGAGATGTGAGTTCCTTAATCTCACCCAAGGGGATCGTTCAGTGGCCGTGTATGAGGCCGAGTTCCTGAGACTGAGCCGTTATGCCTGGGGCATGGTGGCGACCGAGTATGAGCGTTGCGTCCGGTTTGAGGATGGACTCAGGGACAGCCTACAGGTTCCGATAGCTCTGCAGAGGGAGCGTGAGTTTGCTGCACTGGTAGATAAGGCAAAGACCGCCAAGGAGGTTAAGCGCGTGGAGCGCCAAAACCGCGAGAAAGAAAAGAACAAGAGGGAATCGGAGCCCTCTAGTTCAGTGATGAGGCCTAAGAAAAAGGCCAGGTCTGATGGGCCAGCGAGAGTTGGGCCTCCTGTTGCACCTACTGGGTGGCACTTTGTGGACATTCTGGTAGACGCCATCCGGGCGAATGTTGGAGGACGACTGGGGCATGTTTGAGATACGGGTCGACTGAGGATCGTGTCAGGCATTGTCCACTGAGGACCGATCAGATGCAAGCTGCGGGTACTGGTACTGCGCAGCCACCGAGAGCAACTCAGCAGCCACCTAGGGGCCAAGGACAGGCCAGGGGTGGTAATGGCATGGGCCGAGGACAGAGAGCACCGGGCAGAGGTGCGGGACCGACTGAGGTGAGGCAGCCTGCACTGGTTTATGCTGCACATCACCGAGAGGATGGTGATGCTCCGGACGACATAACGGGTACGTTCTTAATTTTTAATGTACCCTACACTGCATTGATAGACATAGGCTCTACACACTCTTACGTAGCTAGCTCTGTGTCTGAAACTCTGGGGATTCCAGTTGAGAGTACTTCGAGTGAGGTAACTATTGTGAGTCCGTTGGGGCAATCTATCCAGGTTAGTAAATTATATAGAGATGTCCCGTTAGAGGTTCAAGGGACAGTATTTTTGGCTGATCTGATGGAGCTTCCATTTGGGGAGTTCGATTTGATTCTAGGAATGGACTGGCTGGTCAAGCACCGAGTAAGTCTGGACTATGCAACAAAGAGGCATGGCCGTGTTCTAGTATATTGAGGAGGCACGGCCGTGTGAGCTTTAGTCCAGGCCGTGTCGATTTCATGCTTTTGCCCATTTGTCCCGTTTTAAGCCCATTTTGCGTTCTTTTCTTCCCCTGGTGCTTTCCTGAGTATAAGACATGAAAAGAAAGGATTAAGAGCACCTTTTTACATAAATCAAGCGATAAATCATCCAAAAGTATACTAAAGGTGGGATTAAAATATGTTACTATTTCGGTTTATCAAATACCCCCACACTTAAGCTTTTTCTTGTCCTCAAGCAAAATTCTCAACTTACAATTAAAAAGAACTTTCTATAATTCATAATTCCTATCAACAATGTCTTATCATAATTCATAAATAATTTATACATGGATAATTCAATTCAAAGAGTCCTAAGGATTCAAACAATCTAAGTCATAGATTTGTAGCTCGAAAATATAGGCGTCTTTCCTTATCTAAATAATTACCTTTAATTCAAAACCGACAAGGATTGACATCCTCACTAGAGATTCACTCAAATCACTCAAAGTGTTTAAGGTTCAGGAAAAAGCGCTCAAAAGTCGAACATGAAAATTTAATCCCATAGGCTTGCCTGAAAATCAAATCTCCACCACTATAATATGAGATGATGCACAAATCAAAAGGTCTTTGTCAGGGTTGTAACGGGGCTTGGGTTAAGGTGTGGATAAAGGCTGAATTAGAAGGTTAGAATCGAGATTGAATTGACAAAATACCTAACTAGAAACAATAAACTGAATAATTACATAATGGATTGAAAATTTAAACTAATAATACGAGCTTCTTATTCAATATTTGGAATTCAAATGTATAAGCTCACTTAATCACAAAACTAGTAATGAATAATGACTATACTTCGATTGATTTTTTTTAAGAACAAATCAAGTAATAATAAAGAACTTTAACATCTGAAATGTAGAATATAGTTAGGCAACTGCTCAAAATCAAATCTCGACAAAAAGGGAGACAAGGAATGCTGATAACAAATATACAAAGGGTTTGGGGTTAATATTAGTGGTTATATCAATAAAAAGGGTTTGTTAGGATTAAAAGGGGTTCACTAGGGGTTAATTGTGAAGGTAGGCTTTTATGGAGTTAGTGGGTTAAAACCTACGTGCCTTAATCATCTCTGTATATCAAATCATAGGTGTGGTCTCGATATGTATAAACGAGGCAAGTTCTAGAATAACAAATCAATGTTGACATACTCATAATCAATAAAGTGAGCATGAAAAGGATATATGCTCTTATAAGGCTCAAAGTCTCACAAAAATTATGGGTATTTTGATATCAACCTCGTAAATTTCAAACTTCAAAGTAATATTTAAACTCAGTTCGATAACCTAGAAAATTTTTAATTTCTGAAAAATAGACTTATCACGCTTGATTCTCTAGTATTCTTAGAATTTAATTATCAATGCACAATTATCAATGACTTAATCTAAAACATATCAATAAAAATCATAAATCATTAGAAATTTCATCCTAATTAGTAACATGAGAAATTTACTTAAAAACAAGACTAAATTCAGGATTTTGAGAACAATGCAAAAAGTTAGGCACGTCTAAGATTCACCCCCCACACTTAAGATGTACATTGCCCTCAATGTACAAAGATAGATAATATCAAAATAATCATAAAATCGTAAGATGGGGAGAGAAGTGAAACTTCCTGAATTTTGGATGAAGCCAATGAAAAGAAACCGGATAGGATTGGAGGTGAACGTGGGGAAGCATCTCGAACTGTTTGAGTCCTCGAAGCAGCCATCCTAATTTTATTGTATCCTAAGCTAAATCTAAATGGAATGAATAATAAGAAGAAAATAATAAAGAAAATAAAAGAAAATTAAAAGAAATAAAAAAATAAAAATAAAAGTAAATAATGGAAAATGAAAAAAGAAAAACAACTGGAAAAGAAAAAGGAAGAAGGGGGTTAAATAAAAATTATGGATCTGGTGGTTGCCCCCGCCCTTGTACCTTCCTGTGGTGGCCACACGACCACGGCCACGGCCGTGTGTAAGGCCGTGTGGTCTGGAAATCTGCACTTTGGTTAGTTTATAGTTAGGTGATAAAAAGGAAAAATAAAAGTAAAAGAAGAAAAAAAATATAAAAATTAATGGGGTTAGTGCTCGGGTTGCCTCCCGAGAAGCGCTCGTTTATAGTCTTAAGCTAGACTTTACCTCTCATTCGTATGGTCATGGTGGTTTGAGGAGGTGAAAATCCTTTCTCATGCGATCAATTCGGTTTTTGATAAATAGTTTAAGTCGAGTAGTGTTTACCTCAAAGGTGTTGAATTTAGGATTACTTACCTCGACTGTGCCGTATAGGAAGACATTAAGTACCTCAAAAGTGATTTCTTCGTTTGTCGTGAGGTCTGAATTGGTGATTCGAGGGTCTTCCTTATTCAACAATACCTGGTCCCCTATTTTGAAGTGATTTGTTGTTCCTATCAGCTCGTGCAGGGTTTCCTTTGGTTTCACTTCGTGTATTCCTCGTTTCTCTTTAAAGTGTGTTTTCCACTGCCTAGTTCATCGACCAAGCCTTAGTTCTTCATGAATTATTTCTTTATGGGTACGAGGTCTAAGATCTAGCTCAACTAGGTGATTTCGTGATGCTTCCAGTAAAAAGGTTGAACCAAATGGTTATCAATAGAATTAACGTTCGTACCTTTATTACTCGATGTCCTAGCTGAGTCAAGAGCTTGAAGAGTGATTGTTTCGTCGTCTACACGAAGTGTGAGTTCACTGAATTCTTCCTCTGTGTGGTCTTTCTTTATTGCATCGGGATATGGCACACGAGGTTGGTACTCTGTAATTGCCGGTTTTGGTATATCATGGCACACTTCAACCTTATCTTCACTTACCACAGGTTCTTCCCTCGGGTTTGGTTCGTCTAACCCTTCACTATCGTAAATGGCTTGATTTTGCTCTCTCGGGTTAGTTTCAATATTGCTTGGCAAGGTTCCTTGTGGTAGTTCTGAGATCAGCTTAGCAAGTTGTATAACTGACTTAGAAACTTCCTCAACTGACTTAGAAACTTCCCTAACTTGGCTCTCGATCCCTTTGATCGATGCTTGTTGGGTCTTAAGGGTGGTTTCAGTGTCTTGGAGACGGTTATCTGTGGCTACCATGAATTTTATCAGCATCTCCTCGAGGTTCGACTCCTCTTCCTGTTGGTAAGGTGGTTGTTGAAAATTTGGAGGAAGTTCCGGTCCTTGGCTACTTTGATCATCCCACGAGAAATTTGGATGGTACCTCCAACCTGCATTATAAGTGTCATTATAAAAATTATTTTGAGGTCTAAAATAGTTACCCGTATATTGAGCTTGCTCGTTTTCCATGCCATATCCGTAGAGCGGGTACTCAGGATTCACCACGCCTCCTAAATTCGAATCATATTGTATTTCTGGGTGTACCTGCGAGAGACTATTCAAACCATCAATTTTTTTATTCATCATCTCTAACTGATTAGATAACCTGGTGACCACGTCGAGGTTGAAGACACTGGCTACTTTAGTAGGAATTGTCCTCATCGCTTGCCACTGATAATTATTCAGTGCCATCTTCTCTAAAAACTAAAATTATCTGCCAAAAGCAAATGGAGGAAAAATTAGCAAAGTAAAAATAAAAATAATAATAATAATGAAAATAAATTGCAAAAAAAATGGCGAAAGTAATAAAAATAGAGTTTTCTTAATATTTTAGTTCCCCGGCAATGGCGCCAAAAACTTGATCGATGTGAAGTCAGAGTTTTAAAATTTATAAAGGTAATGATCGAACCTGGAAACTAACTATGACAACGATTGAGGCAAGTGCACCTATCGAACAGTAGTATAGTTTAGGCAAGACCGGATTGTCGAACCCAAAGGAACTAAAAGTACTAATACTAACTTTCTTTCTATTATTTAGCCTAAAATAAGTGAAGTTGTTTATTAATCTAAATTAATTAACTATTAAACTAAAAATTCTAAGACAAAGAAGAATGAAATTGGGAGAATAACTTGGGAAAAACTCAGTTGATTAAGACGATACCCAAGGAAGAATCCACCTAGACTTCACTTGTTATCTAACTCGAACTGCATTTATTTATTCACTTGACTTGATCCGTAGGACTCCTAACGTATATTAAACCCTCTCTCGAGGCGAATAATGCCTAACCCTAGGTTAATTAACGAAAATCTCTTTCTCAAATAATAACCCCCTAGAATAGCAGTAAATCGATCAATGGACATCCCATATTAGGTTTCACCCTAATCCGGCAAAATCTCGTCACCCTATCTCTAGGCGTGCGATCAACTCCGCTTAATTATGCTAGATCTACTCTTAAGCAAGGACTTTTGCTCCACCACCTAAGCACATTCAACTTGAATTAATATCCGCGAAATATTAACACAAGAATTAAGCACACATAATTAAGAACAAATCAAGTATTTATCATATAGTTCGTAAAACAATAACAAGATTCATCTAGGTTTCATCCCCCTCAGGTATCTGAAGGGTTTAGTTCATAATAATAAAAGAAAACATCTCAGAAGAAAAGATAACACAAAACATAAGAAATCCCTAAAACCCCCTGAAGGAATTGAAGAGGAGATCCTCCGTCTTGAGTAGAATTCTGGCTTCTAGAGATGGATCAACTGGCTACCCCTGAGTGAATCCCCACAAATCTGCCTTCTCTGGTCTAGCAAGATGCCCCTAAACGATGGCTTTGGGCCTCCCTCGACAGAGGGTTTCTATCGAACTCCCCGAATAAGTTGCCCCCTAGGGTGTTTATATAGGCTTTGAGATGTGTTACTTGGCCTCCAAGTATCCTAAATTGAGTGCAATTCCTATTTGGGGGTTTAATTAGACTTTGGAGTGTGTTTCTTTGCCTCCAAGCATCCAAATTCGAGTGAAATTGCTCTTCTCCACGGCAGAGGTACGGGCATGGCACACGCCCGTGTGAATCGTGGTCAGGCCGTGTTCGGACTTCTAATGAGGACACGCCCATGTAGATCGATATCAGGCCGTGTTCTAGTATTTTGAGGAGGCACGGCCGTCTGAGCTTTAGTCCAGGCCGTGTCGATTTCATGCTTTGGCCCATTTGTCCCGTTTTAAGCCCGTTTTGCGTTCTTTTCATCCCCTGCTGCTTTCCTGAGTATAAGACATGAAAAGAAAGGATTAAGAGCACCTTTTTACATAAATCAAGGGATAAATCATCCAAAATTATACTAAAGGTGGGATTAAAATATGTTACTATTTCGGTTTATCATTGGTACGGAAAGGATGTGAGGCATTCTTGGCCAACATCAGTGTTTCTGATTCTGGGGACTCTTCGGTTAAGGACATCAGGACTGTAAGGGACTTTCCAGATGTTTTTCCTGAGGAATTACCGGGACTGCCTCCAAGACGAGAAGTGGAATTTGGGATTGAGCTCATTTCGCATGCAGCTCTGTAACACCCTTACTTCGAGAGGCACGTGTCGCGAGTCAAGCACGAGGTATTACCAGACTTAACTTACTAGCTCGGGGCATAAAAATTTGCTTTTAAAATTAATTCGTTCACATACATCCAATATGTTCCTAAAAAGGACCTTCGAGGCCCTAAAACATGCAATTGAAATGGTTCGGGACCAAACCAGAAACATTAAAAATTTTCTGATTTCTTAAACAAATCAAAACAATTTATTTCCCTATTCATAATGAAACTGTCTATTTGTGTCATAGTAACTAAATTGACTATAACTCGAGTTACGAAACTCAAAATTTAGATCTGTAAATTTCCTTGAAACTAGACTCATATATCTTCTTACTATAATTTTTCCAGAATTTTTGGTGTGGTCAATTAGTACAGTTTATTAGTTAAAGTCTCCCTCGTTACACTGTCCGACGGTTCTGACCCCTCTTCACTAAAGATCAATTATCTCATAATATATAATTCTTTTGTCTACATCGTTTCTTTCATATAAAAATAAACTCAATAAGCTTTAATTCTATACCTCATTCACACCCTAATTCCATTTCTACTATTCTTAGTGATTTTTCAAAATCACGTCACTGTTGTTGTCCAAAAATTGTTCCTTTGCAAATTTTACTCTTTCATAATTTCTTTGTAATAACTATCATTTAGGCATACATAACACCCAAAACATGTTCTTATTTAGCCATTTTAATGGCTAATCATTATCAAGTATTTACAAGCCATTCTTTAGCCATATCATAAGGACATACACACAAAATGGCTAAGTCACTATACATGCCATAACTTAAAACGTTTCGAGTCATAAAATACCGAGATAATCCTTTGATAGTGTGAAACGATCTCCGACGTCCTTATGATCCCTGAGTTGGCTTGCGATACTATAAAAAGAGAGAAAGGAATGGGAGTAAGCATAAAGCTTAGTAAGTTTGCATATAAATGAATAACAACATTCTTAATTAATTATCTTATTCTTTTCTTATCAAGATCATTTAAACCTTTAACTCAATATGCTTAAGTTTTGAATTCTTACCTGTACCATTTTAGCATGAACTTGTCTTACCTTTCCTTTAGTATACTCTTTGAATTTTTCATTGAACCACTTGGAATACTAAGGATACACGGGTACCTTTCCTTTTGAAAATTACCATTGCCATGTCTTGACATGGTCTTACGTGGTATCCTTGCCTTATGAACTCACCAATGCCATGCCTTTGCATGGTCTTACATGGGATCTTTGCCTTATAGTAACTTATGAATGCCATGTCTTGACATGGTCTTACATGATTTCCTTAAACCCTAATGTCATGACATTTGTATCCTACACATTCCTAAGGTTCAACCGGGACTTTCTGAGATTGCTTCTCCATCAATTCATGCTTGAATCTTTAAATGATAAATTTACAGAATAAATATGTAAATGCTGGAATTTAATAGTATTAAATGTAAAATAATAGAATATTGCATTTATTTACCGTAAACTTACCTCGGAACAAAATACGATCAACTATATTGATTTAGTCCACTATCTTTTTCTTTCCCCGGTCTAACTCTTCCTCTTGATCTATAATAGTAAATTTAGCTTATTTAATACTCACATTTATTAAAAAAGTCCTTGACTCTAACTTTGGCAAAAATTACGATTTTTTCCCCTAAACTTTTACATATTTACACATTTACCCCAAAGCTCAGAAATTAAACTTTATCCCTTATTCTAATGTTTTATGACATGCTGATCATTTTTCCCTTCTATGACAACATCAAATTCTCACTCTAACATGTACTTATGAACATTAGGTATTTTTACCGATTAAGCCGTTTTACTCGTTTTCGCTTAAAATCGCTTAGCAAAAGTTGTTTAACATACTTTCAGACTTCATATTCTATCATAAAACATCAAAATAAACACATTTCACCGATGAGTATTTTTCCAAATATGAACCCTAAGTTAAATTATTGCTAGATTAAGCTAAATCAAGTTACCGGTACTCCAAAAACGTAAAGAACATTAAAAACGGGGCATAGATGCACTTACTATGAGCTTGAGAAGTTGAAGAAACCCTAGCTATGGTGTCCCCTTTGAAATTTAGGCCAAATGAAGAAGATGGACAACATTTTGCCATCTTTTTCCCTTTTTAATTCCAAATGACTAAAATGCCCTTCATTAAAACTTTAGTTATTTTTATCTATGTATGTCCATTTTTTTCCATGGAAAATATAATGGTCTAATTACCATTTAAGGACTCCTACTTCAAACCCCCATTTCAATCAAGTACTCTATGAATTAGAACCCCTATTTAGCAACTTTTGCAAACAAGTCCTAAAGGCAATTTAAGCATACAATCAATAAAATTTCTTATCGATACTCTAACACATGTATTTAATCACTCGGTAAATCATAATAATTAATCGTAATAAACTTTTCTATCTCAGATTCGTGGTTTTGCAACCACTGTTCCATTTAGGCCCTATTTCGGGATGTTACAACTCCGGTGTCTATTGCGCCTTACTGAATGGCACTGAAGGAGCTTACAGAGCTTAAGGCTCAAATTCAAGAACTATTAGATCGTGGATTCATTCATCCCAGTATGTCTCCATAGGGAGCACTGGTGTTGTTTGTGAAGAAGAAAGATGGGATAATGAAGATGTGTATCGACTACTGACAGCTGAACAAGCTAACAATCAAGAACAAGTACCCACTTCCAATGATAGATGATCTATTCGACCAGTTCAGAGGGGCTTCTGTGTTCTCCAAGATCGATCTGTGATCTGGATACCATCAACTGAAGGTTAAGGAAGCCGATGTGTATAAGACGACATTCAGGACTCGGTATGGACATTACGAGTTCCTAGTAATGCCATTTGGACTAACGAATACACCAGCAGCTTTTATGGATCTGATGAACCGAGTGTTCCAGCCTTATCTAGATCGGTTTTTGGTAGTCTTCATTGACGATATTCTGGTGTATTCGAAGACTGAGGATGAACACGATGAGCATCTCCGAGTGGTATTACAGACGCTTCGTGAGAAACAATTGTATGCGAAGTTTAGTAAGTGTGAATTCTGGCTCCGAGAAGTAACCTTTCTGGGGCATGTAGTTTCTGCGGAGGGGATTCGTGTTGATCCTCGTAAGATTGAGGCTATGTTGGAGTGGAAACAGCCAAAGAATGTGTTCGAAATTTGTAACTTTCTAGGGCTGGCGGGTTATTACCGACGCTTCGTAGAAGGGTTCTCCTTGATCGCAGCACCGTTGACCAAGCTTCTGCGCAAGGGAGTTCCCTTTGTCTGGACTGATAAGCAACAAGAGAGCTTTGAGAAGCTCAAATGCGCTCGACACGGGCTCTGCTCGATCACACCGAGCTGGTAGAGACTTCGTGGTATACAGTGATACGTCACATGTGGGCCTAGGTTGCGTTCTGATGCAGGATGGTAAAGTGGTAGCTTATGCATCTCGTAAGCTCAAGACGCATGAGGCCAATTATCCGATGCACGATTTGGAGTTAGCAGCAGTAGTATTCGCTCTGAAAATCTAGAGGCATTATCTGTACGTTGAGAAGTGTACTATCTACACTGATCATAAAAGCCTCAAATACCTCCTCACTCAGAAGGAGTTAAACCTTAGGCAGCGTAGGTGGGTGGAACTGCTTAAAGATTATGACTGCACCATCGAGTACCATTCTGGTAAGGCCAATGTGGTGGCAGATGCTTTGAGCCGTAGGGTTATGACCAATCTGAGAGCGATGTTCGCTCGACTCAGCATATTCGATGATGGGAGTCTGTTAGTGGAACTTCAGGTTAAGCCTGTATGGATTGATCAGATTAGAAATAAATAGATGGGGGATAAGTCTCTTGAGTTGTGTTTCCATCAGGCTGAGACTGATGATTCTACTGATTTTGGGGTTAACAGTGATGGGGTGCGTTATTTTTGCGGTCGGATCTGTGTACCGAATGATGAGGAATTGAGACAGTCGATTTTGAGGGAAGCGCATAGCAGCCCTTACGCTGTGCATCTCGGCGAGAATAAAATGTACCGAGACTTACGAGAGTTATACTGGTGTCTAGGGTTAAAGCGTGAGGTTATTGACTTCGTTGCTCGTTGTCTGACTTGTCAGCAGGTTAAGGCTGAGCACCAGTTGCCTTCGGGGTTGCTGCAGCCGGTAAAGATTCTGATATGAAAATGGGAACGAGTAACGATGGACTTCGTTAGTGGGTTGCCTTTAACACCCACTAAGAAGGATTATGTCTAGGTTATCGTGGATCGATTGACCAAGTATGCTCACTTCATTTCGGTCAGGACGGACTTCTCTCTCCAGAAATTGGCCAAGCTATATATAGTAGAAATAGTGAGACTGCATGGGGTTCCTGTGTCGATCATCTCTGATAGGGATCCTCACTTCACGTCTCGATTCTGGAAGAAATTACACGAGGCTCGGGGTTCAAGGTTGGATTTCAGTACTGCTTTCCATCCTCAGACAGATGGTCAGTCAGAGAGGGTGATTCAAGTACTAGAAGATATGTTGAGGAGCTGTGTTATAGATTTCCGAGGCAGTTGAGAGGAGTTTTTGCCGTTGGCAGAGTTCGCCTATAACAACAGCTATCATTCTAGCATTCATATGGCACCTTACGAGGCCTTGTACGGTCGTAAGTGTCGTTCTCCCTTGTGCTAGACTGAGTTGGGTGAGCGTCGTGTTCTGGGTCTGGAATTGGTTTCTGAAATTGAAGATAAGGTCCGATTGATCCGGGATCGACTGAAAGCGGCATCTGATAGGTAGAAGTCCTATGCTGATATGAAGAGAAAGGATATTGAGTATTCTGTGGGGGACTTAGTTTTTCTCAAGGTCTCACCATGGAAGAAGGTCTTGAGGTTCGATCGTAAGGGTAAGCTGAGCCCTCGGTTTATTGGGTAGTACTGTATTCTGAAGCGAGTGAGGCCAGTCGCATATCAGTTGCAGCTTTCTCCGGAGTTGGACTGCATTCATGATGTGTTCCACGTCTCAATGTTGAGACGCTACCGCTCTGATCCCACGCATGTTATTTCTATTGAGGACATCGAGGTTAGACCAGATCTGACATTTGAGGAGAAGCTGGTTCAGATCCTGGATCGCGACATTAAAATTCTGTGAAGGAAATCTATCCCCTTGGTGAAAGTGTTGTGGCGGATTCATAGCACTCAGGAGGCCACTTGGGAGCTAGAGGATTCGATGCGTCAGCAGTATCCTCACCTTTTCTGATCAGGTAAAATTTCAAGGAGGAAATTTTCTTTTAGGGGGTAGAGTTGTAACGCCTCAATTTTTCCTAATTTTGGCTTTTGTAATTTTGTGACAAATCCGTATCTGCTTCAGTGGTTAAGTGTTCTGGGAGTGTTTGAAAAGTCTAGAGTTCAAGCCATGTCTCGAGTAAATTTTAAGGTTTTTCTAATTTAAGCCTTAACTGGGTTCAGTAGGCCTAACTTTAGGTGTTGGTAAAATTATATCAGAATGGGCCCGCTGGACTGGTGGATAAGTGGAGTGTAAAGGTTGTTGGAGGTCTGGGGTTCGAATCCTTGTGCGAGCAGGGGGAAATATTTTTGCTGCTAGTGTCGTGTAGGAGTTTAAGTTTTAGTTAAATGCTGATAGTGGAGTGGTTGAGGGAGAAAATCAAGGAGAGTGGATGGGGGAGAATCTGATCAGTTGGTTTGGCTTGCAAAATTCGGCTATCTCCCTCTCCCTCTCATTTTGCTGTTCAATTTTCTTTCTCAAACCCCTGCCCAAATTTTACTGCTCTCCCTCCTAGCCCGACTCTTCTTTCTTTCAATCGTTTCTGTAATACATATTTGGGACGCGCTTTCAGTAAGTTGTGGGTTGGATTATCTTAGCTATTTCTTTAAATGTTTAAGGTTTTAAAAGGGGTTTGTTGTGCTTAGGAGATATTTGTGAGGCTGGAATCAATGTGACGTCGATTTGACTCGAAGTAGTGACCAGTTTGGTAGCGGTAAGTCGACTTTAAGTTGTTGGGATTAATCGATTTAGACTCATTTTTGGGTTCTAAAAGTTAGAGTATTCTGATTATAGGTGCTGGTGATCTTAGGATTGCGTAGGCAGTAAGAACGAACCAGGTGGGTACCCAAAAACGTAGAAAATGAGGTTTCGGCAAAAGCAAAAAACCTTACTGTCGACGCCACACGGGCATGTGGTCGCCCATATAGTAGGCCGTGTGCAAGACTATAAGTCACCACACGGCCGTGTGATCAACGACCCCGGCCGTGCGTAAGCGTACGACCGTGTGAGGGCCGAGCTAGGCCGTGTGTGAGACACAAGCTCAACCAATTGGGCCATGTGGGCCACACGGGCGTGTGGGCCCACACGGTTGAACCACATGGGCGTGTAGGATTCTAGGCCAGGCCGTGTGATTCACACGGCCAAGGCCAATTTGGGCCGTGTGGGCCACACAGGCAGGCCACATGGGCGTGTGAGCCCATTTTTCTGAAAACTCTGTAAGGTTGCACGGGTCGCCCAAGTCAACTGTGGACCTACCGTAGGGTCGGTAAGCGATACTTAGGCCCTAAATGAATGATCTGTCTGTCTGATTTATGTACTAAGCATGTATACTGATCTGGATATATGAGTTTTAATTGGATAATAGCATGTCATTCTTGTATGTTGCATTGATTGGGGTGGGTTGATTATGATTGGAGGAAGTATCTGAAAGGCTCTTAAGCCTGTTATCTAGCAGCTCAGTTGCAAATTTTTGTTTACGTGCCGCATTCGGTACAACATGGTGTGTAGGGCTGGGTGGGTTGATTTTATCCCCACATGGTGTGTAGGATTGGACGGAGTTGGTGTGTAGAGCTTGGTGGGTAGGACTCTATTTTCTGCATATTTTGTCTTAAATGGGCTAAGGCCCTGTATTATGTCATATTCTGTATCTGAGTGGGCTAAGAAGGTCCACACCGTTTCTGTAACGGGCTCAGACCTGAACTGTGAATTTATGTCTGTTATCTGATATTACTGTATGTATGTTTTCTGTGGGGGTTACACACTGAGTTTGTGAAAACTCACCTTTTTTTTGTTTAATCTGTTCAGGTAATCCCCAGCATTAGACGGGTCGGTACAGCAGAGGACTCGACGGTGACCACGGTTCTAGACACCTATTTACGGTATATTTTTAATTATGATTTGATTTTATTTGGGTAAATTTTATGTAACAAGGCCTTTCAGATTTTTGTTTGAAATTTGGGATCATTATTTTATAAACTGCTAGCAGTAGGACAAGACGCGAGTTTTCAAAATAAACAAAGGTTTTATCAAATATGTACGACCTTGCAAAAGCTTCCACAATGTATAAAGTTTTTAAAATGGATAATGAATATATAAATGACACGTTTTTATGATAGCCTAAGATACCTAAAAATGGTTTTAACGCAGTTACGTTTTCTAAAGCACTATCATGCGACATCGCCAGATTCGGCCACAACGTCCATGCCGGGTTTGGGGTGTTACACTGCCCCATTTGGGAATTGGGGGCTTTAGTATGTAGTTAAACTGCCAAATCCTAAATCTTCCTTCTCTTCAAAATCCCCTCGAAAAACTTTATATGCAGATGTATGTATGCAGATGTACCAATTCAAAATGCGATTTCAGTTAGTCATTCACAATCAGTCAATAAGTTTCAGGAGTGTGTACACTTGTACACTCAAATTCAGCATCAAGCTTATCACACAACCAATCACAAATCACTCACATATCAACTCAGATCAGAGTCATAATTACCCTCAGTAAAGCTTAGTCAAGGGTTGGAACACATTGATTTGCGATTACAATCAAATCGACTTAAATTCAGAATTTGGCGAGTTAGGGCCACACGCCCGTGTGCTCCGACCGTGTGGAGCAGTCCAGGTCGTGTGGGGTTCCAATCTCTCGTGTGAAGGGTAGCACACGGCCGTGTAACTCACTGTCCAATTTCGCTAAAATCAAGTGCAGGGCAGACACGGTCATGTGAGTATCTCACACGCCCGTGTGCCCATCAGACACAGCTGTGTGTTCTGAAACACACTCCCGTGTGGGATCCTTAAATCCCCAAATTAGTCACACGGTCGTGTGGCCAGGCCGTGTGACCCCAAAACTCTGAATCCCTAATTCCCAAATCCACACACTCGTGTGCCCAAATTTCATGGTCGTGTGAAAATTGACAAAATCCCCAAAATCGGCCACACGGCCGTGTGGCCAGGCTGTGTGGCACCCAAAACTGGTCGAAAATCCTAGTTCCCAAATCCACACGGCCGTGTGCTACCATCGGGGTGATCACGAAACCACCCTACCACAGCCCCAAAACCACCGTTTCAGCCACCAGAACCATCCCTAACCTTTGCCCTATCAACATATATCAGAAAGTGACGATTTCCCATCACTTCCATCGACTAAAATCCCCAAAACGAACGGGTTAGCATACGGTCAAGTAAAGTCGAAAGCAAAGACTCACAAAACAAAATAAACAAATAAGAACTATGGACAAGGTTCGAATCCCACACCTGTTTTGACGGCGAAGAAGATGACTGAGGAGCGAAGTTCCAGAATCCGCAGTTAAAACCGTATTCCAAAACAAAGACGAACAAAAGAAGGAAAACCCAGAAAAGGCAGAGGAAAAGAACATGCAAAGCAAAATAGAAATTCAAAATAAATAAAATAAAATAAAAATCGTATATATTAAATAACTAAATAGCTAGAATACTTTCTTTAAGCCATGCAAAATAATATGTTTCTAAAATTCACTTACAAGACTCGAACCCGGAACCTCAAGGTATGCTAACACTCACACAACCACTAGACCAGCAGACCCATTCTTGTCACTAAATTGCAAAATTAAACACATATGTGCAATCTCCCCACTGTCCTTATGCTCACAGCTCCAAACTTCTAGGCCCAAAATTCAGAGCGTTATATTTATTCGAACTGATTGTCCTACTAGGACTTTGATTCAAATTAAAATATTAAATAGTATATAACACTTTGATATTCTCATTAAGTTTGTAAATACATCTGAAAGTTAACTTGTAATGAGTTATCCTTGTTGAACTTCTTGTTCAAATTATTCTCCCCCTAACTCATTACAAGTTATTATTTCTCTCCCCCTAATGTCGGGAAAACTATCGAATAAAAATTGTAATCACAAATCATGTTATAATTGAATTTCCAGTACATTCAAAACATCTAATAATACAAAAAGACTTGTAATTAATATATATTCTCAACTTTTTTTAAGGATTCACTCATATTTATGCGTTGTGGTGGAGCAATTGAAACATATATGCACATACAAAAATTCAAAAATGAGAAATATTTAACTCTTGATCAAAAACCAATTGTAATGGGGAGTATTTATAACTTATTGGCTTGATGCGTACAACACGTAAATCAACATAATCTCATGTTGAAATAGGAAGTTTAGTTCTCATAAGTAATGGTTTAGACATTAATCAGAGGCGTTCAATCAATAATTTCTCTAAACCACTATACGCATAAATAACAAACTTTTACAAAAGTTTTTCAAACTCAATCAATAAAAGACTGAGATATAAATTCATTAGTATTAGCAAAATGAATTGTCTTAATTGCATGATCTGAAATTAATTATTTAAACAAGTAATCTTACAAACGACGGGTTGCAAATTGATAATACATATGTGATTATTTTGTAGATGCATCTACCAAAATCATATAATATCAAAACCATCCACATGGTGGATGAATGGGCCCATATTCATTTAAGAAAAACAAGACATTAAATCTCAACTTTAGCTAGTGAATTTCTAAAAATCAATTTTCATTGAGAACAAGCAACAAATGAGAATTATTTAAATTAAAGAATCTTCTAGTTCTTTAATGAATGTCCATATGAATTCACAATTAATTTTTGCATCATATATGATCATTAAATAATCTTCTAGTTCTTTAATGAATGTCCATATGAATTCTCAATTAATTTTTGCATCATATATGATTCAAGATGATCTAACTGGTCATGCCAAGTAGTAAATGCATTTGTATCAGTAAACTTATGATTTACTTAACATACGTTTCAATTGTACTAAATTGTAACAAATAGATAATTTTACTATCAATCCTTTTACTTTGTATCCACATATAAGTACTATTAAGACATTTACTACTGAAAATGTCTAAATCAATGTGAAGTCTATAATTTCACTATGTCAATAAATATAATTTCCAAATAATTATATGCAATATTTGCTTCAGGGAATATGCCAAAATCTTCAAATGCAGGGCATTTGGTCTAGTGGTATGATTCTTGCTTCATATGCGAGAAGTCCTGAGTTCGATTCAAAAATACTTTTAAAACCCTTCTAACAAGAGTTTTACATAATCAGTTAACTACTAAGAACAACTACCTAGGTCATGTATAGAAACAAGTCTATACTAAATATATCAATAAACGTCACATCTCAAACATAAAAATATGACATAATAAAAACTAGCAATTTTTTTTCATAACCATCATCATAAACATGCATGAAATTTCATTCAAAATCCAACTATTCAAGCTCATAGAACTTTTCATTTACAATTGCTCATGTTATTTCTCTAAATAATTAACAAATGGAATAATATTAAACGTATGAACTACTACCTTTAACAATTATTTGAACTAAATCAAATCCGAATAACCATAAAATTCATTTGTTTGTTAACAAAAATTTGCTAAATATATTATTTATTTATAAAATCTACTATAGCGATATAAATAAATTAGTTAATATTCATTTTCATGAACAAATTATATACTTAAAACAATATGTAACACATGTAATCAAAACTTAAAAAGAAGACTATCTCAAAATATATAAATCATATATCAAGTTGATTTAATATTTAAAGACGTACCCTTTTTGTTGTTCTAAGTTGAGTCTTAACGATAAAAAGTAAGCAAATTAAACTCCAGTAGTAGACTTTCAATCCAATCAAAATCTATTAATAGCAAACTTTGAAAGTAGATTTTATTTTTCAAGTGTACAATAGGTACATAACCAATGACTCTTCTAAATGAATTGTTTCTCTTCTTAAAAAGTTCTTGGAAATTCTTGTTCTTTTCTTACTTTCTTCATTTTTCCGCTTCTAGTGGTGAGAAAATTTATTACGACAATCCCCCATGACTATTATTATAGTCCAATTTACTACATCCATGTTAAAAATTATGTCTTTCAAATTTATTACCTATTGTTACATTCTCTTTAGGGAATGGTTAGGTTTCATGGTTAAGAACTTTTGTTCAATCATAAGTAAAAAAAGTTTCATGATATTGCTACTATAGGAGCACATTTGAATTATGAAAAGTTGAATAAGTTCTCTCTTGCAAGGTTCTCATCAGTAATATTTTTCCACGTAATTTTAATTGAGAACTTATTCTGAATACTATAGAGTTACTCACAGTTTTAAAAAAACTTGCAACTTTAGGTGCATCCAAACATAACGAGTTTTAGATAGATTTACCATATTCTATTGCTCATAAGTAGATCTTTCACAGTCAAATATTTCGCTTTCAACCCCTTAACGGGGATGATGACAAAAGAAGATCACAAAGATAGTCACGATCAATTCAATTTATAACAAGAGTAATAAATATAAATCAATAACTCAATCCTCTTTTGATTCATATTAAATATATTTTTTTCTCCATTCACAATCCCAATATGATATCCATTATAAATATCTTTTAAAACCAATGGATTAACAATCACAATATATTAATATATTAGCTCTTCTGGAGCTTTCGACTAATTTTGTACTACAAAATATTGGAATAATATTGGTTTATATTTTCTTTTGCGTTCACTTCGGGGAATGCAATAGATTTAATAGGACGAACTTTTAAACGTCCCAATTTTCATAATCATCATCGCAAATATTCGTGATTTCAAATCAAAATCTATCAATTGATGTTGTCATGATTAGTCTCCAATTATAATAAACATGATATAATAAATAAATCATAGTAAATATACTTGAGATTCTTTAACATCATTGTTATCATCCTGGCTATTATCACGAGCACTATTACAGGTAGTAAAACAACTTTGTTTTCAAAATAACATTTATAATCTAATAGTAAAAAAAATTTAATAAATAAAATCAAAATTTTCGTGTACGATGCTTGAAAGTTATCTGATACACATTGTACCAAATTTCAATACCACATATATGTTATAAAATCTTATGAAGCTTCTAATCAAATATTTATAAATTCAATTTAAAAGATATAATATAATAATTTCAAGCATATTTAACAACAATAATTTAGTCATCAAAAATTTTAATCATCCAAATATCATACATACTATAATTTAATAAAAGAATCTTAGTTTAAAAAAACCTTAAAGTAATAATTTTTTCATAAAATAATTTTACCAAAAATCAATCAACAAAGGAGAAAAACATACCACACAAGAATTATATAAAATTCTTTGCATAAAAAGGAATAAAAAATTTAGAGATTTATGTGTATAGGAGTGGTTAAAGGCTCTAATGATTACCCATAGTGCGCAGGCCTCAATTGAAATAGCAATAGCTCTAAGAGGCAATCAACAATAGTAAATTTTGGGATATTTTTGTGACTTATGGAGAAAAACAATTAAAATAGAATCATGTTGATAACGTGTTATAAAATAAATAGACAGAGAGTAAAGAACAAAGAAAGAGCGTATTTTATTGATCAATGGGATATTTACAAAGCTTCTCCAAAGTCTCTATTATAGGCATAAAAAGTATAAATGAAGTAGAGATCTACTTCTAATAACTATTAGAATTTAAAATACATCAAAACTTATCTTGATCTTGATGGACATCCACTTAATAAGATATTCATAACAGAAATAATATTTTTCATGTGAAATTTTGTTTTCAAATAATCAATATCAATATTAAGTAATAGAATTTAATTAAAAACTAAAATCAATAGAAAACTTCAATGTTTAGTGGCAATCATATTCAAAAATCAATCAAAATATAATGTCAATTTCCAATATTCGTTAAATTTGGATTTTAATTTTTTAACCTGTATATATTAATCTATTATAGAATATATTATTTTCCCTACATTTGTGTGTTTCACACATTTTAGTTTATTTAACTATACTATCTATCAGTCGATTGCATCTTAGCTCAGTTGGTATCGGTATTGTAGAAGAATGTCTCTCATTTTGACCAAAATTTATTTTGGCTTTTCTTCTCCTAGTTAAACTTTGTTTTTAGTTTCCCACTTAAACTCTAATTAACCTAGAGTTGTTGTAGTCATATATGCTACGAATTTCAGCCTATAAATAGGACTTAGTTACTCTAGGTATTAATACAACAAAATATTTAGATTGAGAGAATTTTATTCTTTGTTTCGAAGGGTTTTTCTTATGGGGTTTCGGGTTTTCTTTTAATTCTCTCTATCTTTTGTACTCTCCTTTATTATAGTGAAATCTCCTTTTGCCTGTGGTTTTTTATCCTCTTTTGAGGAGTTTTTTCACGGAAAATTTGTGTGTTCTATCTTTTCGCTTCTTATTTTCTTCATGTTGTTCGTTGTTTAATTGGGTTTATAGCCAACAAACTAGTATCAGAGCTAGTTCAATTTTCGCAGTCAACCCGTTCAAAGATGGCATCATCAAGGTTCGACATTAAGAAGTTCGACAGAATTGCAAATTTCAATTTGTGGCAAGTTTGAATGACGACAGTACCGATTCAGAACGTTCTGAAAAAGGTCGTTATAGGGAAGAAACCTGTAGATATGGATCAGTCGGAATGGGAAGAGCTCGATGAAAAGGCTCTATTCACTATTCAATTATGCCTCACGAATAATGTGTTATAGGATGTTATTAAGGAGAAAACAGCGTCTGCGTTATGGAAGAAACTGGAAGCCTTATATATGACAAAATCTCTAGCCAACAAATTAGTATTAAAACAACGTCTGTACACATTCAGAATGGTCGAAGGTGATTTCATTAGAACTTATATTAGTGAGTTTGTTACCCTTCTTAATGACTTCAAGAATCTCAAAGCAGAGATTAGTAACGAGGATCAAGCTATGTTGTTGTTATGTTATTTGCCCTCTTTTTATAAAACTTTCAGGGAAACTCTTATTTATGGGAGAGATCAACTCTCATTCGAGGATGTGAAGGGGAATGTTTTGAGCAATGATAAACTCGACAACAAGTTAGGCCCAAACACAAAATCAAACGTGCTAACCTCAGTTCTAGTTGCAAGAGGCAGACAACAAACTAGAAAGGTGGATCGAAATAGATCTAAAGCAAGGTCCAAATCTAGATATCGTGGCAAATATTGTGGCTATTGTAAAAAGGTGGGCCATGTTAAGGTAGAATGTTGGAAACTTCAAAATAAAATCAAAAGGGATGCCAAAAATGACGAGAAAGTTAAGCAGAAAGCCGAAGTTGCTGATACTAGTGTAGCTGAGGATAGAGGTGATGATTTCTTGTTCATGTCAACAAGTGAAAGCTCTCATCTTACTTCTAAATGGATCTTAGATTCAGGGTGCTCCTATCATATGTGTCCCAATAGGGATTGTTCTCCACATATAGTTCAATTGAAGGTGGAGTTGTGCTGATGGGGAATAACTCTCCATGTAAAATATCTGAAATCGAAACAATACAAATTAGGATGCTCGACGAAATTATTCGAACACTGTTAGATTCAGGTATGTTCCTGATTTAAAGAAAAATCTTATCTCATTAGGAATTTTGGATTCTAATAGTTGCAAGATAGTCATTGAGTCAAATGGCTTAAAAGTTTCTCGTGGGGCTCTTGTTATGATGAGAGGATAGAAAAAGGGCAGCCTATACATTCTGCAAGGGTCAACAGTTACTGGTGCAGCTGCAATTACCGAAGAAAAGCTTAAATCACCACCATGTCGCGACAAGAATCAACCTGACATCGCGACGATACAACGTGACTCTTTCTCCACCGATTTCGATTCAACCAAACTTTGGAACATGCGACTAGGTTATATGAGTGAGAAAGGTATGGCAGTCTTGTGCAATAGAGGTCTTCTCAAAGACACTAGAGTTGGTAAGTTAGGTTTCTGCGAGCATTGTGTTTTCGGGAAACAAATCTGAGTCAGTTTCAATTCAGCAATGCACAGAACAAAAGGGACTCTAGATTACGTTCATTCTGATTTATAGGGTTCATCTTCAGACATCTCAAATGGAGGTAATAAATGTTTCCTACTTTTTATTGATGATCACTCTAGAAAAGTTTGGGTTTATTTCTTGAAATTGAAAAGCGAAGTCTTCGAAATCTTCAAACAATGGAAGACACTATTAGAAAAACAAATTGAAAAATTCGTGAAACGGTTGATAACGGATAATGGTCTTGAGTTCTACTCATCAGATTTTAATGATTTTTGCAAATGGAAAGGAATTAAAATGTAACACTCTTCACCCGTATTCAATGCCGGAATAGGGTTACAAAGTATTACCAGACTTACAACATAAACAACCATCCAATTTGAATCAAAAATCATCAACCAAAAGTAATTCCAATCAAATATAATCACATTGCCCCTATTACGAGCCTACGAGGCCCTGAACATACTTTGGAAGTGGTTCGGGACTAAACCGATAACTTTGGAAAGTTTTTGAACACTTAAGAAATTTTCTCAAAAACAGGGGACACACGCCCGTATGGCCCGGCCGTGTGTCTCACACGGCCATAGACACGCCCGTGACACAGGCCGTGTGGACATTCAAAATGGGAGCACATGACCGTGTCCTAGCCCATGTCTGACCCCGTGTAACTCTCTGACTTGGGTCACACGGCCAACCCACACAACCGTGTGGCTAGCCCGTGTGCCCTAAAAATGGCCATACATGCCCGTGTGCTAGGCCGTGTACTAGGCCGTGCCAATTCTGTAAGGTATACTAACTTATGCCACATGGCCAAGTCACACGCCCGTGTCTCTGCTCGTGTGGACAAAAATAGGCTATTTACCAAGCCATTTTTGTAACACCCCTTACCCGTATCCGACGCCGAAATAGGGTACGAGGCATTACCAAACTTATTCACAAGTAGACATTCAAAATCGAGACATGAATTTCCACTCAAATTTAAAACTTTTCAAAAACATTCATATCGTCCCTAAAATGAGCCTTCGAGGCCCAAAACATGCATCGGAAATGGTTCGGGACTAAACCGAGAACTTTGGAAAGCTTAGAAAAATTTTCATGTAAAAGGGGTCACACACTCATGTGGGTTCGGGACATGCCCGTGTGACCCTATGACACGCCCGTGTTTCAGGCCGTGTTCAAATTAGGGAGCATTCTATTTATGACATCATCAAATTAAGATCACACGGCCAAGTCACATTCCCGTGTGCTTAGGCCGTGTGATCGATTAAATTTTCATAATTTTTCATAAAATAGGTGCAGACTTCACACGGCCAGGGCACACACCCGTGTTCGAGGCCGTGCCATCCACACGGCTGAGACACACGCCCGTGTCTCTGTCCGTGTGCTCATTACTGAGCATTCTATTTTGCAACAATTAAGGTGCAGGGGACACACGGCCGGAACACATGCCCGTGGGGCAGACCGTGTGTCGCACACGGCCTAAACACACGCCCGTGTATCTACCCGTGTGGACAAATATAAGGCTATTTACCAAGCCTTTTTGTCACCCTTCCATGCACCAACCTACACAACAAATCATAACACCAATCCAAGCATATACTTTCAACCCAATCAGCCATACACAAGGCATCCACATATCATTTACATACTATAATTTATCACATACAAACATCACCTACTTAGCATTTCAAATCATGCAATTTCTCATATTCATGAGAAATATCATCGTACGTATATATACTTAACCAATATTAGCCAATATCAAGTGGCCATTTACAAAATGAATTATCCACCATACTTAACACTTAAGAATTTGGACATACATTAACATCATACATGCACCAATTGAACATCCTTAGCCATTCCAATGGCTAAGTCACAAAATATTACTTACAGGCCTTCATCTAAGCCAAGTAGCTAATACATGCCATTATACCAAAATGAATCTTTTAGCTATACCAAAAGGAGATTTGTGGATAGTGTGATCTTGCTCCGACTGAATCCTCCAACCTTCGCGAGCCTTACAAGCACTATAAAACAAGGAAAAATAAAACGGGGTAAGATTTTCATACTTAGTAAGTTCACGTAATAGAAAGAAACTTACCGGTTATAATTATTCAAATAAGCATATATATATATATATGCATTCATTCCATCAATATTTTGAAGTTACCTAAATACATTCACTCATTAAACAAGTTAGTCATACACATCATAAAGATATCAAACCAACATAGATGAGCTCACTATAGTATAAACTTTCATATCATTTCACTATTCCATTTTTTTCAGGATTTCTTTTCATTGAACTATTGTAATTTCAATGGATACTCGGGTAATATACTCGAGGTATACATGTCAATCGTTTGTCAATTCACATCCAAAGTGCTCCTTAAGCACATATTCATAGAGCACACTCTCAAGCCATATTTATATAACAGGATTACCAGTCTAGGCTAAATCCCATCTTTAACATTCGCTCCCAAAAGCTTATTCAGGATTACCAGTCCAAGCTAAATCCTTTCGATAACGTTAGCTCTAATGAGCCTACTATGGATTACCGTCCGGGCTAAATCCATTTAATAACATTTACTCAAGAGAGTGTAGCTCAGGATTACCTGTCCGGGCTAAATCCTTTCTATATCATTTTATTCATTACAAGAAAATTTTTATAATCCATCGAAATACAATGTTCAACCGGGACAATGACATTTTATTCGTGTTTATCATCTTGTGATTATTTCATAGGGTATATCATCACATATATATTATCTCAATTGCACAATTCAATTAAAACATAATAACATACCAAATTAAATTACACGAACTTACCTTTAGAATGGTTCGTATTTGAAACTTAACTAATCCGAGACTTTTCGTTTTCCTCGATCTAGTTCCGAAACTAGTTGTTCTAGGTCTATATAAGCAAATTTGACTATCAATTCATCATTTTATACATACATTTACATTAATTTGCATCCTAGACAAAATTATTATTTTGTCCCTAACTTTATGACATTTTACATTTTAGTTCTTAGGCTCGTAAAATGAAATAGGTTCAATTTCTTGGTAACCAAAGCCTTGTTGAACCATTTTAATGCTTATAGCAGTCCACCCTTTCCATTAAATCAGATTTTTACTACCCATTTTATAACTTTTTACAATTAGGTACTATTTATGTATTTTCATCAAAAATCACCTAGTAAAAGTTGTTTATCACACATGTATATTCTACCATTAAACATCAAAATTCATATATGTATAACATGGGTCAAACCCTAGACATCAACCACATCTTAAATTAATGGTAGAAATAGGTAAACCGAGTTACGAGGACTTCAAAAATGTAAAGAGCATTAAAAACGGGGCTAAGATGTACTTACAATCAAGCTTGAAAGTTGAAGAAAACCCTAGCTATGGTGACCTTCTAAATTTTGGCACTAGAGGGAGAAGATGGACAAGATTTTAGCTTGATTTTTCCCTTTTTATTCTTTTATTTACCAAATGACCAAAATGCCCTTCACTTAAAACTTTGAAATTTTATCTCACCATGTCCATTTTTGTCGACTATCTTAAAAAATGGTCTAATTACCATTCAAGGACCTTCTATTTAAAATTTCATAGCAATTAGACACCTCTAGCATGTAGAACTCAACTTTTGCACTTTTTACAATTTAGTCCTTTTGACTAAATTGAGTGTCCAAACGTCAAAATTTTCGAACGAAATTTTCGCAAAATCATTTCGTAAAACTGTAGACCATAGAAATATAATAAAAATGAATTTTACTACGTCGGATTTGTGGTCCCGAAACCACTTTTTCGACTAGGCCCAAAATCAGGCTGTTACAATTTTACCACCCCAAATTGGCACACACCTACATCAAACTAAATGCACAATTCATAGCATTTATAAGCAACCAATACAACCACAACCAAGAATAATATATACCATTTCAATGCCAACATCTAACATGCTTATAATACCATATTCTTGTCTATTCAAATTATACCAATTCACATTTCCAAAGCATTCATATGTACCATTTCAACTAAGCATTTTTTAGCCTAAAGCCACAAGCACAACCCTTCTCAATTCATCAACCATTAGCTACCTTGAAGGTTGCATTCAACAAGTCATTCCCAAGTAATCATGAACTACATCACTAAGAGGCATTAATACATATACACACATCACATAATTACCAAAATAAGCCAACTTACATGACTAACACAAAACCAAACACTTAATATTTACAAGCCAACACAAATGGCCAAAGTCATGCTACATATACCAAAATAACTCAAAGTCCCTATACATGCCATATACTTAAACTACCAAAGTTCATAGGTACCAAGTGATATGTGGATAGTGTGAAGTGATCTCCGACGATCCCCGAATCCAAGCTAGCTTGAAAACACTATAAAACATGGAAAAGTAACAAAGTAAGCTATAAAGCTTAGTAAGTTTGTATACCATAAACTTAATTCAATCTCAAGATTTTAATTCAACAATTTGAATATACATATATATATCAACATTTAGCATATATTAGCTAACAAACCTTTCATATACACAATTATGATATTAATCACATTCTTCACAAGTTTTTTTGAACCAAAGCTTCTACATGTCACGTACGTACCTGTACCATCTCATATCATCCTCATACTCAATCACATCTTTCGTTTACCCGTTGAACCATTCGGAATAGAAGTCGGATACTCAAGAGTCTCGCACACTAAGTACCTATACCATGGCTCGAAGCCAAATCAGCCGATATTCATGGCCCAAAGCCAAATCGGTATATCTCGCACTCAAAGTGCTAATATCATGGCCGAAGCCAACTCAATGTATCCCCTAATGACATGTCATTAGTATCCTAAACTATTCCTAAGGTTCAACCGGGATTTCGAATGTCGAATCATCGTCGAATCACTATCGATCATATCCATAGTCTCGTACTCACAATTATACAATACCAAAGCATATGAAATACATTTGTATTAAAACTTATAACATACGAACTTACCTCGGTTTCAAAAACGATGAAATTGGTTGATTAATCGAGTACTTAGTCTTTTCCCCGATCTAATTCCAAATTCCGCTTTTCTTGATCTACATAATATCAAATTCAGCTCATTTAATTATCCCTCTATTCAATTTAGTCCAACACACACTTCAAAGCACATTTACACTTTTGCCCCTAATATTTCAACATTTTTACAATTTAGTCCTTATTTCACAAAATTACAAATTCATGAAATTTAATCACAACCCATGCTAGACGAATTACTATTATACCCCTAGTAGCCCATATTTTTCATTTATTTCACATTTTAACCACAAAGTTTTCACATTTCACAAATTAATCCCTAATTTGCATTTTCACTAAAAATCACTTAACAAAACTTGTTTAACTATCAACAAACATTAAAAATCTATCATAAATCATCAAAACTCATACATATTCATTAATTTCAACATCCTAAATCTTTAACAGTTTTGCAAAATAGTCCCTGGGCTAGCTAGACCTAGCTGCAACGATCTCAAAAACATAGAAATCATTAAAAACGGGACAAAATCACACTTACATGCAAGAGAACAATGTAGCCGAATGTTGAATCTCTATTAATGGTGTTTTCTTGGCTGATTTCAGTGGATGAATGCAATTAGGAATATGACAAATTTGTTTTTCTTTATTTTACTAAGTTTATTACTAATTTACAACTTTAACCTTAATTAATAAACCTTAAAACACTTAATATTATGTCCATATTTGTCCACTCAAATAAAAAATGGTATAATTACCACTTAAGGACCTCCACTTTAATGTTCCATAGCTATTAGACACCTTTAGCTAATAGAACATCACTTTTGCACTTTACGCGATTTAGTCCTTTTTACCGAATTAAGCTTTCAAATGATAAAATTCTTTAACAAAAATTTCACAAAATAATATTTTCATGCCGTAGACATTAAAATAATAATAAAATAAATATTTTGACTTCGAATTTGTGGTCCCGAAACCACTATTCTGATTTGACTAAAAATGGGTTGTTACATAAAAGACATCAAATTGTTGTTAGAACTCCGCAACAGAATGGAGTTGCAGAACGAATGAAAAGAACCTTGCTGGAAAAGGCTCGATGCATGCTTAGGGAAGGAATTTTGGGCTAAATTCGTAAACCTGGCAAGTTAATTGGTAAATCGATCTCCTTATCGAGTATTGAATGGTAAAGTTCCAGAGGAGATATGGTCAGGTAACCCTCCCAATTATTCTAATCTTAGAATTTTCGGTTGTCCTGCTTATGCTAAAGTTAGCCAGGAAAAGCTCGAACCAAGGGCCATTAAATGCATCTTTTTACCATACTCTGTCGGTGCAAAAAGTTTTAAGTTGTGGTGCTTGGAATCTGACAAAATATTTTTTTAGCAGAGATGTTACATTTGATGAATCTACCATGTTTCAATCAGAAAAGGGGACTTTTACTTTTAAAGACACAACAAATCAGAGTGTCTCAAGCAAGATGGAGTCAAAAGTTGAAACAGGGGGCGACATCATGACGAGCAAATGCCTAACATCGCAATAATGTAATGAACAAAGTTCTCATCAAGAAGAAGAGTCTCACGACGTCGCAACAACACAACAAAATTTTGATTCTTGTAAGTTTAAAGTTGTTTCGGATCTGTTTGGGGTTCCATCCGACCCTCAGGTACCTTCACCATCTCAGTTAACTAATTATAAGTTGGCTCATGACAGGAAAAGGCGAGAAATACGACCGTCATAAAAATATTGTGAAGGAAACCTAGTGGCTTATGCTCTAAGTGTTGTTGAGAGCATTGATTCAACAATCCTTCGTGTTATTATGAGGCAGTTCAAGCCTCTAATTCTAGCAAATGACTCGTTGCAATGGAAGAAGAGATGGAATCGCTTCAAAAGAACGAGACTTGAAGGCTAATTAAACCACCCATCGGTAAAAGAATAATTGGTTGTAAATAGGTGTTTAAAAAGAAGGAAGGTTCGGGTCCTAATGACACTAGGTACAAGGCAAGACTGGTTGTAAAGGGCTACAGTCAAGTGGAGGGAGTTGATTTTCATGATGTTTTCTCTCTCGTTGTGAAACATACGTCCATTCGGGCGCTTTTAGCCCTTGTTGCATCAAATAATCTTAAGTTAGAGCAGTTAGATGTAAAGATTGTTTTCCTTCACAGTGACCTTGAGGAAGACATCTACATGCAACAACCAGAAGGCTTCAAATTTGAAGGTAAATAAGATCATGTTTGTCTCTTAAAAAAAAGACTTTGTATGGTTTGAAATAGCCTCCTCGACAGTGGTATAAAAAGTTTGATTCATTCATGTTGAGTATTGGTTTTTTCTCAAAGTAAGTATGGCAATTGTGTTTATTTACAATGTCTTGATAATGATTCTTTTATATATTTGTTGTTTTATGTTGATGATATGTTAATTGCGGATAAGAATCCATCTGATATTAATCGTCTTAAAACCATGCTTAACTCTAAGTTCGAGATGAAGGATTTAGGTACAGCAAAGAAAATTTTGGAGATGGAAATTTTAAGAGATAGACATTTCAGGATATTGTTTTTATCACAACAAAGGTCAATCAAAAAGATCCCTGAGCGATTTGAGATGCAAGATGCAAAATTGGTAGGTACTCCTTTAGTTGCACACTTTAAACTTTCAATTTTAGATTCCCCGCAGAATGAAAAAAATGAAAGGTACATGTCAAAAGTACATTATTCAAGTGCAGTTCGAAGTTTGATGTATGTAATGGTATGCACTCGTCCCGACATTTCACATGCTATTAGTGTTGTTAGCCGATACATGGTCAATCCTGGTAAGTTACACTAGCACGCAGTTAAGTTGATTTTCATATATTTACGAGGTACTTCTAACATGTGCTTAGAGTTTGAAAGAACTCAAAAAAGTTTAGTTGGTTATCCTGATTCTGATTATGCAGGAGACTTAGATCAAAGGTCTTTCACAGGTTACCTATTTACTTTTGGGAATTGTGTTATTAGTTGGAAAGTGACACTTTAAGCTACAGTGGCTTTGTCGACTACTGAAGCAGAATACATGGCAATTATAGAAGCAATAAAAGAAGCAATTTGGTTAAGGGGCCTGTTCAGTGAACTGGTAAGTGAAAAAGAGGCAACTGTCGTATATTGTGATAGTCAAAATGTCATACATCTCACCAAAGATCAAATGCATCACGAGAGAATGAAGCACATAGACATTCGTTATCATTTTGTTCGAGAGGTGATCATTCAAAGGGATATTCAGATTCTTAAAATTGGCACAAAACACAATATGGCCGACATGTTGACAAAGAGCGTTCCAATTTCAAAGTTCGAGCATTTCTTGGACTTAGTAAGTATTTGACGAGAAATCAATTAAGCCCGTAACAGGACTCGACAACGAAGTTGGTCCAAATACGAGTCAAGGTGGAGATTTGTGAAAGAATGCCTCTTATTTTGACCAAAATTTATTTTGGCTTTTCTTCTCATAGTTAAACTTTGTTTTTAGTTTCCCACTCAAACTCTAATTAACCTAGAGTTATTGTAGTCATATAAGCTACGAATTTCAGCCTATAAATAGGCCTTAGTTACTTTAGGTTTTATACAACAAAATATTTAGATTGAGAGAATTTTGTTCTTTGTTTCGAATGGTTTTTCTTGTGGGGTTTCAAGTTTTCTTTTAATTCTCTCCATCTTTTGTACTCTCCTTTATTATAGTGAAATATCATTTTGCCCGTGGTTTTTTATCCTCTTTTGAGGAGTTTTTCCACGTAAAATTTGCGTGTTCTATCTTTTCGATTCTTATTTTCTTCACTTTATTCGTGGTTTAATTGGGTTTATCCCCAACAGGCATTGTTGCCAATGTAGGAGGACGTGGATTCCAATGCGCTAAAGCGCATTATCCTCATATTTAAGGGTTGGGGAGGGGTTACGGGTAGTTCTAGGCATTGTATAAAAAACAAATACTAAGAATCGTGATGCTACACTCATATGAAATAAAGTAAATCAAAAACAAAAATTATATTGTCTACCGATTAAAAAGTTGTCTAATATATTTAATGAAGATAATTATTCAATGTATAGTTCGTGAATTTTTTTTAAACTCTACAATTATAGTTAAAAATACGACGAGTCAATTTCTTTATATATTTAATTTTTATTATGAAAAATATTTGGTACACTACTAGTGGAGTTTTTAAACTCTACAAGTAAGGTCAATGGTTGACATGTGTTTGTAGAGATATAATAAAATATTTTAAAAAATAAATATTTCAAAAAAGAGACGCAGTGGCAAATCCAGAAATACGACTTAGGGGGTCTATTACATATTTTTTACTTATATTTTTTTAAAATCCAAATCAATCAACCTAAAAATTGATATAATAAATTTTATAATTAAATATTATGTTAAAATTAAAAAAATATATAGCTAAATAGCTAATTGTAGTGCAATCATTTATAATTAGCTATTTAACTATAATATGTAAATTTTAAAAAATTAGGGGAGTAATGGCCCCCACTTGCCTCCTTTGTATCCATCAATGGAGACACGTATCAATTTTTTAAGATTATTTATGGAATAAAAAAAATACAATGCTAATGTATCAAGTACTAATCCTTTTACTATACCATATAGGATAAATGTAATTTCTTTCACTTGTATGCGGAGTCTAAAAAATTCTACAACTGGAGTTGAGAATTATTTTTTGTATATTATATTAAAAATAGAAAAAAATTCTCCTATAATATAATTAGGTACTATTTTGTTTTTTAAATGGTATGGAATTTAATTTTGTATTAGACTATCCAAAATTTTAAAAATCTTAATTCAAATACACTTTCAGCCTAATTTATGATTAATTTTAAAATATTTTAAAAGTAAAATAATATTTTTATGGGTAAGTAATGTTCTTTTAATCAGTATATGGGAAGAAATCACAACTTAAAACTAAAATAGTTTTAAATATTTTTATAATTTTTTATATAATTAACATTTTAATAATTTAATCATCATATTTTTATAATTATGTATGTTAAGTTTTGAGTAAAACCAAAATTTTAAACTATGTATTTTATGTATATTAATATAAATAATATTTTAAATTGATGAAATAAAAATATTAAATCAATTGAAAAAATCAAATATAATTATATTAATAAATTTAATAAGTAAATTATAAATATTAATCATAAAAAGTAAATATTATATTAATGTGAGTAGATACGTGAATATATAAAACAAATTAAATTGGATAAAGAAGAAAAATGGAAGATAATAAAAGCAATAGTAAGATTAAGCAGGTGGCGGCACTTGGAATCGTTGAACAAGGGGTGAAAATATTAAAACGCGGGCAACAAGTTGGGGAATGGGACCCACACATCAAGTTTCAAGGTGGAAAGCGGTGAGAAAGAGAAGGTTCGGTGGTGGCCCACTGCAAATGCGGCGACACGCAGCTTTGCATATACCTTAACCATTTGATATTAAAAAATAGTTAAAACCTTAGTTCCCTTATTTAATATTCTTTTTTGAATGCTTTAATATTACAAATATATTGAGATAGGAATCTCAAACCTTGTATGTGATAAAACTTAAATTTAAATTTAAATTTTTTTACCTTAATAAACAATTTTTTTTGAAAGCATCATATGAAATAGGGGTATCCCGTAATTCTATATCTCTTTTTAATCATTTAATGATATTTTAATAAATTTTTTTCATATCATTGATCATAATTTTGATAGTTTTTTAACTTGAACCTTGAACTTGGCCTTTTGGTTCAGTGTTTAAGGTTCGGGGTTCGAGGTTTGAGTTCGGATTTGGGTTCGGGTTTAGGTTAAAAAAATTACCAAAATTATATATAAATAATAAGCTTAATGACAAATTTGGCTACTAACGTTTACATGTTTTGTCAAAATGGTCCTAATTATATTTTTTAGTCTTTTTTTACTATCAACCTTTGTTTTTTTTTTCAAATTATTTTTTCTAACAGATTTGATGAAAGTAGCGTTAAAAAAATTAACGTGGATGATGTGGAATATTTTTAATAAGATATGGTTTATTACTTAAGTAACCCAATAAAGTAATTACATGTGAAAAAAAATAAAAAAAATAAATCATACATGAAATTAAAAAAATAACTCTTAATTTAAAGAAAATTAACATAATTATATAAAAAAATGTTTCAAAATGAATGCATATATTTGTTTACTGAGAGGTTTCAAAAAGATAATTAATAAATCAAACCGAAAATACCGAATGCGTGCATTCATTTTGAAACTTTTTTTTAGATAATTACGTTTATTTTTTTTAAATTAAGAGTTATTTTTTAACTTCATGAATTATTTATTTTATTATTTTCCACATGTAATTATTTTATTAGGTTATCTAAGTAATAAATTACATATCATTAAAAATATTCTACATATGAAATTCCACATCATCTCGTTAACTTTTTTAACGGTACTTTCGTCAAATTTGTTTAAAAAAAAAATTTGAAAAAAAGAACAAAGGTTTATAGCAAAAAAAAAAAGTATCAAAATTATAATTAGGGTCATTTTGACAAAATATGTAAATATTAATAATCAAATTTATCATTAAACCTAAATAATATAAAAATATTAAATAATTGAAAAAAATACAAGGTAAGCTCCTATTTCATACAATCTTTTCTCTGTCTTTAGTGTTAAAGAAAATATATATTTAAGAAAACCGCTATTTCTCTTCAATTTTTTTTCTTTGCTCTTGGTACCTAGTTTCTCATTTACGAAGGTTTTTACTAATATTAGCTAAAGTTTCTTAGTTTCATGAATAACTATTGGACCCACTCCTAAACATTTATATTTACAATAATTAATGGGATGATGTGATGAAATGGAACCCACCAATTCCCAATATGTAAGGAAATGAAATGAAACAATACCCTCAAGTGGAGGGGAATAGTTAATTAAATTATGATAGAAACTAATACATACAATTACTTCTTCTTTTTTTAAGTTGAGTTGACATTTCTTGACTCCTATGATGTCTTCACAAATTTTTAATTCGATTTTGATGATCCAAATCAAAGGTGCTGAGTAGTTAATTAAGGTTATTGTATTAAATTGAGATAATTTCAGATGTTGTTTTATATATATTCGAAGAGAAGATATCGTATGAAATTATGATTCAAGAGAAAAAAACTAAAAATCAGGAGGAAAAATTTAATTTGTCATTTTTCTATTGAAAAGGAATAAGGATGACATAAAATCACAGTTTCATACAATCTATTCTCATGTTTGAAAGGGTTAATATAGGATAATACTCTATCACTTAATAATAAGATAACATATTAATACTAGTGTAAAATAAAAAAATTTTAAATTTTAAAATTAAATATTATTAAATTTATTTAAATATAATTAAATATTAATTATGATTTTCTTTTTGCAAGTTTTGGATTTTGAATTTCGAGTTTAAATTTGAGATTTTGGTTTCGAGTTTCAAATTTCGGGTTTGATGTTTTTTATTTATTTATGTTTAATTATTATAATTAATATTTATTTTTTTAAAAAAAAGGTATTACTATTTATTTTTAAACCCTTCAATATTTTTCTTGTTTTATACTAACAATGATGTATTATCTTATCATTAATTGATAGTATATAAACTTTATGCACTGACGATGAATCAAATATTTTCTCTACTTTAAAATACTCATAAACTTCCTCAAATATTAATTAATTAAATTGGAGAAACATTAGGTACGTCAAGCCCACAATTTCTAGCAAAGTACAATTTCAAAATCAAATAAAGTTCAAAATAAAATTAAATTTAACCATATCATTATCTTTGTCTCAATTAAATTAATTGACATTTAGTTTTTAAATTTTAACTTTAATTATTTTAAATATTTTAACTAATTAAATTTAAAATATTTTATTCAAAGCTTTTAAGATATATTTTTAAATTTTTATTAATGACAAATTTTAAAGAATAAAAAAGTCAGAATTTAAAATTTTTGACTATAAAAAGAATTGAGAACTTGACAAATTTGTTTTCCGAAAAGAGAGAATAATTTGTAAAATCATAATAACAAGAGTATTATATTATGAAACATATAATAGTTTGGTTTCAATCTCAAACAATTTTATTTATGTTCCTCAATTATTAAAAAGATAAAATTAAACTGGTTTTTTTTAAAGAGAAAAAACTTGAGGCTAATGAAACCTTAGTTGAATGATAAAGATTAAATTAAGTTTGAGTTAGCATAGATTTGAAGCTACTATATTATTTTTGATATAATGATGATATTATTTTTTAAATAAATGAAGACTTGACCAATAATGCATATGAAGGATGATTTTTGATTTATTTACATTGAATAGGAGAGAAGGCAAGTCGAAGGCCAAAAGGGAGGCTGACATGAACCGTACCATTGACATCTGATTGGGTAAATGAGACGTAGAAATTGCAAAGTTTTGTAGGTCCCATTCTACACCGCCCCCTTGTCTCACCCTCCTCAAATAAATAAATAAAATGTAAACCATAATTCCCTGATTCTTTCAAAGTATGAGTTTCACCATCTACGTCTCTTTGCACTCTCCGAAAGCCGCCGAAAGGTCCCAAAGGACCCATCCCATCTGTTTTCTCTATTGCCCTTTCCTAAAGTCTTTCATTTCCCTATCGCCACACTCTGCGCCTTTTTTCTTTTCCTTTTATGCAAATGTGAATTTGTTGTGGATAACCATCACCATGGATTTATATTTATAATAATAATAGTGAGTTCCCGTAGAGCCAGCCAGTTTTGGAATGCAATGAGTGAGCTTTGAAGAAAATTTTGGATTTATATATTTATATGGAGAGAGAGGGGGATGAATTCACAGTTTATGTACACAACAACAGCAGCCAGACCAAAGACCCTAGTTTTGTTGGTTATGCCGAAACATTGTTTGCCTACTTTAATCTTTTCCTCCAATGAAAATGGAGGCATACACTCATTGCCACGTATTTTGCCTTACAAGATCAATTTTATCTTCTTACTTTTTAAGAGGAGAGGAGATGGATGGATGGGTCAATGCTTGAAACCAACTCCCTAGATTGGCTTGGAAGTTACATGTGCTGACTTCACTGATGATGAAATATATTTCGAACCTCAACTTGTAATTTGTCGGCCATCACTGGGCTGCCTATAACATTAATAAATATATGGACTTGAATGCAATGATACAATAAATTAAATTCAAACCTTCAACCCAAATATATATATAACACTTCCTACAGAGATTGAATTTAATATGAGCATCATAATTTATTATTAAAATTTGTGAATCACGTATATATGGCCATTAAGAGTGGAAACATAGAAATCTTGATTTTAATTAAAGAGTGGATGATGATTTAGATTACTAAAGCTTGATCTCTCATCTAAGATCATAAACTGGGAAAAATATAAGTCTGATTTATTCGTGCCATGCATACAATCATGACTTAAACACAAAGATCATGAAAAGAGAAGGGTAACATAGTAGCCAGAGAAAATTGGTTCTAAAGGATCACCGACAGATTCTCATTTTTCTCTCTAATTTTCACAGCTTTTAACACCAAAAAATAATCCGAAAAAAAAGTAAAAAAAGAGAGAAATCCCATGTGCCGGTAATACACAAACTCGCCGGAAAATTCATTTCCGAGGAAACCCCTCCCCAGAAGTATCCAAAAATAATCTAAACCCCGGTTGCGGTGGTGGTAGTGGTAGAAATGAAGAATATTACATCGAAACTAGATCATTCCAAAAAAAAAAAAAAAAACCCTCCTCTTCAAACAAACAACTTGAGTAATTTTTTATCAGTTACTCTGCTGCCTTGCCCTTGTTGATCTGCAAAAACACTTTCGAAGCACGTCGTCGTCACAGATTCCTCCGAGTTCATAGACGGAGTCCCTGGTCGTCGATTATCGGAAACTCGCTTGCCTGTAAAGCTCGGGGTCAAGCCAAGATCTAGATCAGAGGGCTGTAGTTTCTTGAATTCTTCTTCGACTCTTTTACGCTTGGGTGAAACCCTGGATCTCGAATTTGAGAATCGACAGTTGGAGTTGAGATTCGTGGATGTCTCTCGCAATTTCCACATGTCCGTGCACGTGGCTTCGGACGCTTCGTCGGATGCTGGCGTCGGAGCCATGAGTTCAGGCATGGAACGTAGAGATCCTCCTCGCAGGACGGTTTCCACCGCCGCTTGGCAAACGTGCCAGTTTCCTGTCCACAAAAGCCCCACGGCTCCGTTCACAGGGTTCACTGTTCTCCCACAAGCTTCGAACAACAGCGACTGGAATAAAGCTGATCCAAAGATTAAGAAGCAATTGGAGTCAGAATTTGGTATGAGAAACAATAAGAGAAGAAAAAAAAAAAGAGAGAGAAAAGATAGAGGGCATGGGCATACCAGGGCGTTGAGATTCAGGAACGGCGGAAATAAAAGACATGAGACCAGCACGGCCGAAAAACTTGGCAACGAAAACAGTGGCGTGGCCTTGAGCTTCAGGGCTCTCAATCCATTGCAAACAAGGACGTAATATACAAGACTCACTACAGCCTTTCCGTAAGACTCGGCAGCCGTTGCAACTCATGATCGGACTCAAGATTCAAGACTCAACTCAACAACTATGTAGTACTACCCTTTTCCTGGCTTAGCACGAAAACCAATGTACTCTCTGAAACTTGGCTGCGCAGGCAGGTTGGCTGGCTGGTGTTAACAATGGAGAAATGGAAGAGAGAGAGAATAAGGGTGAGAAATGAGAGAGGAAGGAGGGTTTTAAAGAGGGGGGAAGGGGGGAGGGGAGAGTAAACCCAGGGGTTGAGTTGAGTTAGGGGGTTGGGTTAGCGGGGAGTTGTGGGTTTAGTGTGGGAACAGTTCCTTGGGATGGGGGGAAGTGAAGAGGTTATAGATTCCAAAGTCCTGGGCATGAGCGGCCCCGTGTTTCCGCGAATGCTTGTCGCTCCACCATTGGAAAATTTTCTTTTCCCTTTTACATAAGATTCCCCTACTTCCCAGTTTTAAGTTTACTTATATTTAATTTTTTTTTAAAATAATTAACTGGTCAAATTTATTACAATTATTAACTTTATACTTTAGTCCAAATTATTAATATTTATAAAAAATTTTAAAGTTAATTACTGTAATTCTCATTTTAAATTAGTTTTTAAATTTTAAAGACAAAAGTGGTTTTGTACTCTTCCGTTTAATTTTGTATAATTAATGATTTAATTATTTAACTTCTGAATTTTTTGATATAATAATAATTTTCATATATGTACATTTTCAAACCGATCTGATATGTTTATCATATCGATCTAAAAAAGTGTATATATTAATATTTATTGAACAAATTAAAGTTTTTTTTTTACATAAAACATATAGTTAGAAATCTTTGATTTACTTTAAATTAGATATGAATTATCTATATAAATGAAATGTGAAATATGACAATTTGATCGTGAAAATATTTATCGTACAACAATATACAGAAGAGTGTAAAACTAAAATAATTTTATACCGATGTAAGTAAATCCCTCTCCATGAATTACAATATATATATATTTATCATTACCTCAAGTTAATTGGTTTTTAATTTGAATACAGTGAAAGAAAATTAATTACTAAAATAGATATTTTTAAGGTTGTTTTTTAGAATACATTTTTAATAGTAGTTTAATATTCATGAGTGTCAAGTTTCTTTAAGAGTAAAGCAGTTGATTTTATTTCCAAGCCCAAGATTCTCGGAAAGTACAAAAAGTGCATCTAGTGTAGATTCAAAGATCTTGACACCCACGAGTGTCGAGTTGCTTGCAAAATAAAGACTAGGGTATTTTCATTTAGTGATAACTACAGCTTTTTAATTGTATTTAATAAAAGAAGACCTTAACACTCATGGATGTCGAGTTATATATAATTTATTTGCATTTAATTTTTTACTTTTAAGGATTTTAACCCTAAAAAGTAGTGTTCAAGTCTACTTTAATTAAAACTTTATCAATTTGGAAAACATAACTCTAATAAATGCATTTACAAGAACACAATGGGTGTTGAGTTCTTCTGTATTTTAAATTTCATCATTTAGGGTTAACCTAATCTTAGTAAATTCATTCAATGGACATCGAAACACATAGATGTCGAGTTCTATATAATTTTTTTTACCATGCCTATAAATAGCCTTTCCCCTCATTTATTTTTTCACACAACCAAAACTTTCTTTACATCATTGTTAAGTTTCACAAAATTTTTTGACGGAATAAGTTGGTGACTACGAGCTCACCATTGTCTTCAATCGAACGTTAATTCAAATTGAGCAATTTGGGAGCATCTTCAAGAAATTCATGCCCATGTGTGTCAAGGTTGAGTGTCCAATAATAGCTTGGCTACTCATATGTAGACAGATAACAACTCAGTAGATAAAAACTATCGTGTTCTCCTTGCAGCTCAGATTATTAGCGCATTCGGATTCATATTGACCTTTTCTTGGGCTTGGTCTTCAAATTCAGTAAATTCACCAATGTTATCATCATGACATTCTGGTTTTGGGTACACCTTAAATGAAGAAGGTTAGGTTTCTTCCTTGATTGCATTTGTAATGACCTGGTTTTCAGTGGTGTCAAAAATTGTGATTTCGAGACCTTATTTTCTATAACTCGAGTTAGTAAATATTAAATAGAGATATTTACGGAGTTACTATATAGATGAATTGAAATTTGATTAAGAAATTTAGATGAAATTGTGGTTAATTAAGGCCCATGGACTAAATTGCAAAATTCCAATCACTATAGATTTTTAATTAGGAAATGACTTAGGGACCTAGATAGTAATTATCCTATGGACTAAAATGGCTATTAAACCATTGTTTTCATATAGCTAGTGGATGGTAATGATAAACTGTTTAAGGTTAAATTATTAATTAAAAAATAGTTTAATTAAAGAATAAATTAAGGTTAATTAAGATTAACTAAGGATTAATATTAGTATATAAAGAAAACACTTAGTGGGAAGTTGGCATCTTCCTCCCCTAAGCCATCGAAACCATTAGAAAGAAAAAAGAAGAAGAAAACTTTAACCTAGTTTGAATATTCGACCACTATTTTCAAGTAAGTCACTAGCTATTTTTCTTGAATTTTTATGGAAACTGAATCACGAGAGCTTGATTTAGCTAGACCATATATCAATTTGTTCAATTGTTGAAGTTTTGATAAGTTTCCATTGTTGAGAATTGGATTAATTAAGTGTGAAATTGATAGAAATTAAGCTTAGTTTATGAAAAGGACTAAATTGTAAAACTTAATTGTTAGTTTCATAGGGACCAAATTGAATAAAATGAAAAATGTTATGAAATTTTATTAGGAATAGAAATTAGGAGGTTCCTAATGAGTATATGTAAAATTGGATTTTAATTTGAAGCTTTAGATCGAAGGTTATACTTGTCCCAGGTTTAAGGACTAAATTGAATAAATTGTAAAATATGCTTGATATTCTATTTGATTTTGAATTGAACGAAAATTGATGTGTTATATGTTTTGTGATTATATGTAGCCAATGTCGATGCAAAACCTTCGAAAGGGAAAAGAAAAACGAAAGTTGTCAATGAGTGACTCGAAAATTCAGTTTGTAGTTCTATGATTCGGGATCAATTTAGTTATTGCATATTCATGACATTTTACATTATATGGTATTGAGGTGAGTTGTCAGTGATTATTTAAATTGAATTGTTATGGTTGAGATTGAATATCGAGATAAGATTAAATTGAATAGAATAAAAATTTTATGAATTAATTGATATATGATAATTGGTGTGAGTTTGTGCTGGAATATACTATATAATATGATGAATTGATGATAAATCAAGAATGGTTGAAAGTGAATTGATCTATATAATGAAATCAGAAATTTGGTTACCCTATTAGCTGTTCGAGTAGAGTCAGATATAGTTGGCATTAGGGGTGAGCGTTTGATTGAATTCAGTGAATTTTTTTTTGAGTTAATCGAGTTGAAAAGTCCTATTTTATCTTTCTAACTCGATTTAAAATTTTTTCAAATCAATTCGAGTGAAATGAAATTTGAGTCGAGTAGAATCGAATCGAACCGAGTGAAATTGTTCGAGTTAAATTAAAAAAAATTAAACATGTTAAATTAAAATCTTGTTACAATATAATTAATTCCATGTTAGAGCACATAATTTTGAAACCATATATATTTGAGAACTTTTTCAAAGCAAAATAATAAAAAAATAAGATATTTTAGTATGATAAACTTGAACCATTAATTAACTTATTTAGGTCCCAAAAATATTATTTTAGCAAATTTTTAAAATTTTAACTTTCTTTATATATATTTAGAATTTTTTTGAAAATTATTTTGAATTTTTGAAAATCAATTTGAATTATTTTTGTTGAGAGAGACCAATTCGCTCATTTCCAAAAAATTAGCAGGGACCAAGAGACTATTTACACCAATCTGTTATTTGAATTATTCAAGTTAATTGAATTACAAAATTTAACTTGACTCAAAATCGAAACTTGAATTACTTATCCAAGTTTACTCAAATAACTCGATTGGATGAACTCAAAATTCGATTTTTTTTTTAATTTTTTTGAATCGAATTGAGTTTTTCTCACCCTAGTTGGCATGCCATAGGGTCAAGATATTGATTAGAAACCATCATTTCTCAGGAACCCCGGGTGGTAGATTGTACATATAAAGTCATCATTACTGCAACACCCCATACATGACCCGATCGCCAATCTGTTATTCAAATTATTCGAGTTATTCGAATTAAAAATTTTAACTCGACTCAAATTCGAAACTCAAATTACTTATCCGAGTTTACTCAAATAACTCTATTGGATGAACTCAAAATTTGATTTTTTTCTAATTTTTTCGAATCGAATTGAGTTTTTCTCACCCCTAGTTGGCATGCCATATGGTCAAGATATTGATTAGAAACCATCATTTTCGGGCAACCTCAGGTAATAGATTGTATATATAAAGTCATCGTTGCTGTAACACTCCATACACGACTCGATTGTCGGGTTTGAGTTATAAGGTCTCACATTCGTTGTCAAAGAAACTATGATCAATTTACATTCGAATTAAATTATTAAACAATTAATTATAAGCAAAACAAATGCATAAAATGATTTGTATTCATTTCCGGGTCTTATACAAGCTTGTGAAAGCTCTATAGCTAACTCAAAGTTGAATTATTATCAATTTGTAATGTTTTCAAAATTCCAGGTGGACGTCGCAATGACGGGGGCTCCTCGTCACGATGCAATATACTGACTTGGCTCCTCATTGCAACGACCATGCTCGATATCGCGTCGTGACATATTTTCCAGATCTCATCGCAACGAAAAATGCTCGGCATCATGACATGACATATTGATTCTCAAGATACCAGTTAGCTCCAACAAGCTACACTTAACAAAACAATTATTTTCAAATACAATTCACCAAATCAACCAAAACATACCATTTACAAAGATTCAATCCTAGAAGATTTCATCACTTATGTCTTTAAACTAGCTAAACACATACAATAGTTAAACATGTAACACCTCTTGCCCGATCCGATCATCGGGCCTAAACTACAGGAGGTTACCACGCAAAACTCGCATAGCATTTACATACATTAAACATTGCATGGTGAACCATGTCGCGAACTAAAAGGTGACGGATCGCTCCAACAGATCTAACGGCTATGCAAAGTATTTCAGATGGTAAAACTGTGGATTATTCTACGAACACAACTTTTGCAAGAAGTATGGAAAATATCTAAAGACCTACCGTCAAATGTAGTAGTCATTTTGATATATTTCTGTACTTAATGAGCATGTTTTCTAGCCATTTTAGTATTTTTTTATTGCACTTTCAGTAGTTAGTAGTTAGGTAGTAAAACTTAGTGAAATAAGTTTTTTTTTAACATATTTTTGAGTGTTAGTGACCTATTAGGCCGACATGGACCTTAGATAGTTTTAATTTGTGAATTTAAGTGTGTAGGAGGTTCAATTCTAGGCCTAATGGGTGTAGGAACTTGAGACAATTATGGCACAAGCTTCCCGGGCAGCTAAAAGATGAAACGGACCCAAGAGCCCATAAAAAGCATGTCGTGTCGGGCCATGCAATGTCTATGGCTTGACATAGGCTTGACATGGAGCCCAAGTCCTTCAGGGTTAATTTTATTTGCACAATCAAATTTATATGAAGACCTAGGACATGTTGAAGAACTAATTCGGGTTGCTAACACTTCTATAAATAAGACATTAGGGGTTTGATGTAACTAGGTCGTCTTAAACACATCCAAAAACCCTCGTAGTTTAGGAGTAAGATTTGTTCTTAGACGCATCCAAAGACCTTAGGGGTTTGATGTAACTAGGTCGTCTTTTATTTTCTTAAAACACTTTGTTCTTTTCTCTTGAAATTGATTTCGATCTAAGATTTCTTTTATTCAATCCAAGTTATTCAATTTATTTTCCTTTGCAAGTGGTGAGATTCATTTTCCCAAATGAGAGATTCACTATTTCCCTCTTTCTTAATCGATACAAATCAGGATTATTCTATGTCTCTTTTCTCTTTCGGTTTATTCTTGTTATTTACATGTTTATATCAATTGAGTTTGAGATTATGAATAACATGAGTTGTTAATTCCCTTAGGGGAGATTAACGAATGGATGGGGGAGTGATTAATGGAAGATTAAGGGTTTCCTACAAATTAGTTGGTATAAATTACGCGTTCTTAAATCCTAGGCTTCATAACCCTAGGAAGTAATCAAATAATAAATGAGGTCAGGAGATAAGTTTGTCGAGTAAATCGTAATTTATCTTGGTTGAGAAAGTAAGATTGGGAGACAAACAAGTATCAACCAAGTAATAATTGGTTAGTTAATAGCTAATTCACCCTAAAACTCGAATCTAAATTTAATTACAACCCCTAAAACGAGTTAATCTTTCTGATTGGTTTAATTGGTTTAGTTGTTTGTTTATTTTATTGTTTATTTATTTTAGTTATTTATTTTCTGATATTTATCTCTTTTATGATTTATCATAATATAGAATTTAATTATTACTATTTAGACTTATTATTGTAAAGATGTTTTCAATAGATTCAATTCATCTTCCCTTGGGTACGATCCTCGAAATACTTTCCTGTGTTCTGTTGTAACATAATACTATATTATAATTTGACTCGTATACTTGCGGACACCGCTGCTTTAATATATATATTTTTGGTGTAGTATTTTTCAGTTAAACATTCGCACGTTTGGTGGCGATCATATAATTTGGAATATCACGTGCTAATACCCAAAAAAAATGGTAGACTATTCGGTGGATACCCCATACTACGGAAGATCCCGCAAAACCTAAAACATGGAACATAACAGAATTGAATTTCATATTAATTATAATACATCACGAAAACTCAAAATAATCACCTTCAAAGTTTAACAAATTTTTTTACAGATAACAAAGCGACTATATACATGCCACTTAGACCGAATCAAATAAATCAGGAGTCTACCACAACTTCAGGCAGATAGTGTAAACTTCTTACTGATCTGATCAACGCGTTCAGAACGTTCAAGATCTACAAGGTAAAAACAATCTAGGTGTAAGTATTTAGAATACTTAGTAAGTTCATACAAGTTCTAAACTTTACTTATCTCACATTATAGTTATATGATAATTTAATACGCAAACACAATTTACCTATCAACCAACACAATTCCCCAACAGGGTAAGTGCATATACTTCATCACATACAATATATCGAGTATACAACATGACACAATAACACTGTTCGTATCAAATTCATTCTCATAACTTATCCTTTCTCCTTATTTCTAACTTGCCAATTTCACATTTCACATGTTTTGTATTACCCAATGAACATCGTAAAAGAACTCGAAACACAGATACGCTTCACATCAGAGGCTCGTTCGAGCTAAACACATACAAGGGTATTAGGCTACCCATCTAGGCTAAACCTTTATCGACACAATGAAAGCCTAGTTAGGGCTATATATACATGTAAGGTTACCAATCCAGGCTAGGGGCTGCTGAAAAATAAAGAAGAAAGAAAAAGAAAAAGAAAAGAAATAATAGGGAAAGAAATAATAATAAAAATAAATAATGTAACCCTAATTTAAATAGGTTTTAAGATTAACCTAATTCCTTTTTAATTAGGAGTTTATTATTATTACTATAATTTATTTACCAATTTATTTATTTACAAAATTATTAAATACTAATTTTATTTACAACCTACTGAAAATAAAAATAAGATAGAAAAATAAAAATATGTTTATTATTATTAAAGATAACAATTTTCCGACATAAAATTTTCATGGATTGGTTAAAGTGAACGAGGTGTTTTTTCGCTCAATTTTATCGGTCCAATAATGTTTCAGTTGTTGATCGTTAACCTTAAACTTACCTCCTTTATTGTCTCATAGCTCGATTACTCCGTATGGGAAAACCTGATTAATCGTAAAGGGTCTTGACCATCAAGATTTGAGTTTACTTGGGAAGAATTTCAACCTAGAATTGAATAGAATGACCTGTTGACTAACTTTGAACACGCGAGGTCGGATGTTCTTGTCATGCCATCTCTTTAGTTTTTCTTTGAAGATCTTTGTATTCTTGTAAGAGAACATTCTCATTTCTTGTAACTTATTAGCTGTAACATCCGTTTATCTCCGGCGGACTTCAGATCTAGATTGAGCTGCTTGAGGGCTTAATAGGCTTTATGCTTGAGTTCCAATGGAAAATGGCAGGCTTTGCCACATGCTATCCTGTAGGGAGACATCCCTAAAGGAGTCTTAAATGTCGTTCGGTAGGCCTATAGAGCTTCATCAAGTCTGCTGAACCAATCTCTCCGGTTTGGACGTACTACTTTCTCAAATATGCCTTTTATTTCTTTATTCGCAAATTTAGCCTGGCCATTAATCTGGGCATGGTAAGTTGTAGCCACTTTATGTTTCACATCGTATTTGTCCAGCAACCACTTCAGCCATTTATTCACAAAATGAGATTCTTCATAGTTGATTATAGCTCTTGGAGTCCCAAATCCCGTGAATATATGTTTATGTAGGAACCACATTACTACATTGACATCATTAGTCGAATATGCCTCAGCCTCCACCCATTTGGATCCATAGTCAATACCAAGATACTAGGAAGAAAGAAAAAGACCTAGGAAGTCAATACCCCGAACATCAAATAACTCTACCTCGAGAATGTTGGTCAGTGGCATCTCATTCATCCTAGATACATTTCCAACTTGTTGGCATCGATCACAATTTTTCACATAGGCATATGCATCTTTAAACAAAATCGACCAAAAGAAATCGGCTTGCAATACTTTAGTTGTAGTGTGTGATCCTCCAAAATGTCTCCTACTCGGGGATGAATGATAGTGGTACGGATTATCGACTACTTCGCTTTCGGCTACACACCTGCTGATCATCTGGGCTGCATATTGCTTAAACAAATATGGTTTCTCCCAAAAATAATATCTTACATCATGAAGGAATTTCCTCCTTTGTTGATATGTCATTTTGGGTGGTATTAAACCACTGGCTAAAAATTTAGCATAATCAGCAAACCAATGAATATTATGGACATGACTTACCTCAAAGATGTGTTCGTCTGGAAAGTGCTCGTAAAATTTTTGGAAGTAATTAGGATGATTTAGGGTTTGTAGATGTTTGAGAGAAATTTGAAATGAATTTTAGTATTGAGTTTTGCAGAATTTATAGGAAGGGGATGAAGATTGGGCAACTTAAGATAGATTAACCTCAGCACTCATAGATCTTGAGTCTAATGTTGTTACAAAATGGCCTAAACTCGACACCTATGAGAATCAAACTCCTATTCCATCAAGTCAAATTCTTATACGTATCAACAAAGTACAATATATCAAAAGGAAATATTGAAAGTGGTTAGAAGAACCTTGACACCCAAGGGTGTAATCGTCATAGAATGACACATCATCATAAACAAATGATTGGATAATAAATTTTACACATACTATTCAACACTTATAAGGGAACTTGATACTCATGAATATTGAAGTGCTATTCCAAAAAGAAAATTTATTTTAAAAGAAAACTTTTAAACATATCTATTTTAATACTTGATCAATTTTTTTTTTTCTGTATTCAAGAGCAATGAAAGGGAGTTGATACGGCCTCGATCCCCTTACAATGGCATATTTAGCTTTTGTTCCTTTAAATTTTATAAAAATTTAAGTTAGTGACTTCAAAATGATAAATTTTTTATTTAATTTTTTGAAAGATATAAACTATTAAAATGATATTACATTTTAACTCTTATAAAAAAATATAATTTCTTATAAATATATTCAAATAAAAACATCCAATTGAAGTGGGAAAGAATTTAATTGATAAATAGTATTATATTAGTTTGAGTGGATATTGATTATTGTTGGCCTTTCGTTTTCATGATTGATTTATTATGATATTATTTTCTAGTGACACTTGAAATAAAGTAGTATTTAAAATAATGGAGAGGGTTTGAAATTTGAGGGGTGAGGGTGTGGCATGCACATGTAACGGGGATTATATTATTTGTTTATAATATTGTAATGCTAATGGAGAAAAAAGTATCGCATTTCTAGAGACCAATAATTGAGTGTTTTGTGTAAGATTAGGAAACACAACCATTATTAGAGGCGTAATTAAAAAGTGTACTAAAATCTTATTTAATACTATTGTTGTGTAAATAGAATAAATTATGAGCATTTCACTCTTTTACCGGCAAATCATTTTTATTTTTTATTTATCTTTAACTATGGATTAATTGCATGTACTATTAATATTTATTTTATTTTATATTTTTATTAATTTTATTAATAATATAATTGTAAAATTAATACTAAATTTTAAAAACATGAATCAATTTAAGCATGGTACAAAATATTTTAAAGGAATAAGTAAAGATTAGTCCAACAAATTAAAGTTTACATTTGAAAATAAAACTCATGATTTCGATGTGTAATATATTCATTTTTTGCCCCATCAGTTTTAGATTGTGTGTTGAAAATAATATAAATTATTTATTAAAATGTGTAATAACATACATCCGAAGGTGAGAATCTTTTGAAAATTATCATGGTCCTCGTTTTCCATTTCTGTATCATTGTAGTAATTATAGGAACTGCGTTCATGTAATAAATGCTAGTATGTTTACAACTTCAAAAATTACTTGAAAGAAAATAAAATGTTGTAATGGTTATTATTACGTATTACACTTATTATGCATGGATAAATGGAATTATTTCTATGTTTACGGAATTTTTTATTCAATATTTCTATATAAATAATTTGATTTTACAATAATTAATGTAGTATTAAATTATTATTATATATAAGTACAAGGTAAAACATCACATTTAAAATTTTAAAATATTAATCATACAAAAATTACGAAAATATATTAATAGAAGGATCCCTCTTCTGCATGTGTTTGTTTTGGTTTATAAATGTATTACGTGCTTAAGTATATATATATATTCCCCCACTCTAGATTAAGTTGTCAAAATTGATATTTTGTTGGTCAATTTTTTTTTTTTTTTTAAGTTTTGGTGTTTGTTATTTTAAATATTTTAGTTAATAGTTTTTTTTATTATAAAAAATGTATTTAAAAATTACTATTAATGAAAGATTAGAACACTGGTATTTTATTATTCCACCACTTGTTGATATCAATTTTTACTATTCAAATCTTAAATTTATTAAATATTATTTTCTAAAATAGTTATATGAACAACCTAAATTAATTCTAAAATTATTTTCCATGCTTTTAACATGAAGGAATCATATTCTAAACAGATAACTTATCATGTCATTTGTTTGGCATTGTTGTACATATAAACTCCATGATCACAACTAATTCATGTAATTAATTAGGAATTTCTTTTAATATTAAAATTATATATTTTAAAATTCCCTTTCTCTTCATGCATCTAGCAAGTCATCACAAGAAATTGATGAATTTAAATTAAATTTTCTTTATACAATTAACTTTGTATTTTATAAGTAAAAGATGAAGCAGATTGTTTTGTCCAATAAGTATTCAGAACTTCAAAAAAACTTAATGAACTCATAAAATTTTAAACTTTGTTTCGAATTTTTTATTTTTTAGAAAATTTTAGAAATTTTATGAATTTTGGTTACAAATATATAGTATTTTTTTGGGAATTTTTGGTATTTTTAATGGATTTTTTTTATAGTTTTAAAAAAATTTGAGTTATTTTTTACACATGATTAGATGAATTTTTTTAAGGGAAAATATAAATAGAATAATGGGATATATAGAATGAAAGTAAAATGGTGAAATTGAGAAAACTAATATACGTACTAAAATGATTAAAAATATTAAGCCAAAGAAATATGTGGAGAAACCTTCCTTCAGTGTAATTACAATTCAAACATATGTAATTAATGCTTAGCATTTAACATAATATGAAACTAATTAAATTGTTTGTGATTGAAATGATGTCTCCTTGGGTCGGACTCAACTAACTCAATGAAACATATAAACTGGGGTTAATTAATTATAATAAAATTTGCCAAAAAAATATGAAAGAGGCGTGACGAAATTTGCATCAACGTTCAGATTTTTATAATAGATAGAGATAGAAATGCGGCGCGTGATAAGTGAACTTTGTGAGCAAATGAAACACGTCATGCCATGGTGTATCCGGACGTGGCGTCCTTATCCCTATTACTCTCCTTCCCCAACTTGCTTCTTTTTTTTCTATTAATTGTGACCATGTTGAGGTTTGATTTTAAGATATATCTCCAAATTATTAACTTTAGTTTAATATGCAACATTGTAAATAAATTTTAATTTTATATATAATTTTTATTTGAATTATTTTTTACAAACAAATAATATTATTGTCGATATAATATTATTTTACTATACATGTTACATAAATAATTATAAATTGATGCATTTATTTTTTAAATGCATTAGATGCATACGATTGAATCAAAATCAAAGTTTTTTATATGCATTTAAATCAAAGTTAAAGTTTAATGTATATAATTGTGCATAATCAAAAAATTATATATCAAATTACATATTAAATCAAAATTTTTATATAATTTTAATATTTATCCCCTAATTTTATTTGAAGAGATGGTTATAATTCCTAATCATAAGCAATACATCTATATAAATATAATTACTATTAATCAATGTAATAAATAAATAAAATTATAATTACAACTAATACATTCATATAACTAAGATAAAAATTAAATTATATATAAATAAATTAATAATTAAAATATATCTGAATAAGACTCACATTTTATAAGAGTTAAAATAGAAAGACTTAATATAATAAACAATTTCTAAACTTGACAACTGTTATATAATTATAGTAAAAATAACTCGACCCGACGTCCGACCCGATTAATTCCCCTATATAATAAAATTCTAAAGACCCTTTTTAAGGGGGACGGTACTAAAAATACCCATTTTTATTATCTTCTTCCTCTTAGCTCATTGCCCAGAACACTCTTCCCCTCCTTTACTACCGTTGATACCGTGTATCAATAATGGTGCGGTGAGCGTGGATCAAACTCACCAAAAGAATTCGTCGTTCTCTGTAATGCTGAAATTCCTGTCATCATTTTCTCCAATATTAAAAAGCTCTTTGAGTTTTGCAGCTCGGGTTCAAAAGTAATAGTTGAGAAGCAGTAGTACTCAATGGCGACCATGGATACTGAGAGGAAGCAAGTGGCATCGGTAGAAAAGATATGCACTGCCAAGAGCAGTCCTTTTCTAAGTAGCCACCCCCATTTTTCCAAATTACATAAACATATTGATTTTTATCTCTGGGTTTGATCTAAATAAGTTGTTTCTTTTTATGTTGTTTAATTCAGAGTTTGAATATATGGAATTTTGTTTGATTTTTGTTTTGGATAAATTTAAAATTGTTGTCATTTTGGAAATTCAGAAGATTTATACATTGCTAGTTAACTTGGAATTTTAGTTTGTTTCACTAGTTCTAAGGCGTGTTGCATGATCAATAACGGATTTGGTATATAAAAATTGCAATATTTGGTATCCATGTTTATCTGTTGATGAATTTTGTGATATTGTATCCTGCTGCTTTTTCAAGAATTATTTCATACATGTATATGAAATTGGATTGATATGAGCTTTCTTTGAAGACTATATCCTGTGGATGAAAAAGTTGTTTCTTTCAGCTGTTCCTTTGCTGCAATATTATTACATTCTTATGCTTAGGTTTCTGGGTTTACCTTGATATACAATTAGTTGATTTTGTTTTAGTTATACTTCTTTTTCTTTGTTAAATATCATTCTATAAGATCCATAGTTCATTTTATTATTTAAAAAAAACACTTGATTATTAGTGACTCAGCCAAAGGTCCCTAAGGTCATTGTAGTTAGATGCAATCAAGCAAAATACTCAAAATTTGACTTACTAATAGCATGTTATTAGCTGAAGATATATTTGTCTTAACTGCTAATAGGAAACATAAATTTTTTTTAGAGACATTCACCTTTATGTTGAGTGTTGTGGTCTGTGTTTTGGAGCCCATTTCATCCCAAGATTTACTCATTCCAGCATGTTTTCTTATAACATCATTTTTTTGTGGGCAAAAAATGGATGAGAAGGTTGTTGTATAATTCTTATTTATGGATGGTACCGCAGATTTTAGTTTATCAAGGAACAAATTAGGCATTGTTGGAAAATAATGGATATTTTGGAAGTTTGAGGTATATTGTTTTATTGATAAAATTGAAGGTTTGAATAATAAATTATGGATTTATATTCTATATAATATGCTCAAAATTGTTGAATGATGAATGATAAATTGATGCTCAAATTAAACAAAAGTTCTATCTCTTGATGAACAATTGTATCTTTTGAACAATTGTATCTCCTGGTGAACAGATTCATTACTTTTGGTTTAATATTGCATCTTTTCATTCATTGTGTTAGTTTACTTATATCTATTAACTTTTCAACAAAACTCTTCATGAATCGGTCTAAATCTCTTCATTCATTTCCTCTCCTCTATATAAAGCCAAGTTAGGAGACTTCCAAAACACATCATCAAAAACCATCAATATAAAAAATTCCTTCTAAATTCATTCCTCCTGGTGATAGAGAAAGGCAAGATTGTGTTCAATTGATCACTGTTGTTGTGCTACTATTGTGATCATTTGTTGTTGTATCTTGGGAGACAGACGTCCAACGTTACTCAAAACACCGATGAGAGGTTAAATCTATCTTAAGGAAATTGTTTATACATGCCTCAACAAAATTCTTCTTCTAATTTTTAACTTTGCCCGATTACAGGTATTCTGTTGTGTTACAACTACTGCATTGTATTGCATTATTATAGTTACTGACATATTAATACTACATACGATATTATATTTTCTTACAATCTCAATATAGATGATTTGTTGTAGTTTTAATCTAAGGCATACATATTACCATCGTAACTTATTTAGGTTGGTTTATACTTTTTTTTAGTATTTTAATTTATTTATGAATTCTGGTTCTTCATTCTAAATACAAAAAATGTTTCATATGTCAAACAACTCATCTAATTCAAAGGCTATGGTGATTGTCGCTGCTTATGCTCAGGCTGCAAGCCAAATGTTACTTGTGACTATAAGTCACAATGAAAAGCCTGCAAAATTCACTGGAGAGAATTTTAAAACATGGCAACATAAAATGTTGTTTTATTTGACCATGCTGAAAATGGAAATTTTTTTGAAAGATGATCCTTCTATTTTTAGAGAGGATGAGGAAGATGCTATTACTGCCTTCAACATTATCGAAGCATGTAACAACTTTGATTTCCTATGCCGTAACTACATTTTGAACGGTTTATCTGATGAACTTTATGAAATATACAGTATCAAGAAAACGACTAAGGAATTATGGGAATCGCTGGACCATAAATACAAAACTGAAGATGCCGGTGCTAAGAAATTCTTAGTTGCCAAGTTCTTAAACTTTGTAATGGTTGATTCTAAAGCTATTGTAAATCAAGTGCAGGAATTCCAACTTATCATTCATGGTATTCTCACAGAAGGGATGGTTATAAGTGAATCCTTTCAGGTATCAGCCATTATTGAAAAACTTCCCCCTACTTGGAATGACTTCAAGAACTATCTTAAGTATAAGAAAAAAGAAATAACAGTGGAAGATCTGATTGTCAGATTTCAAATTGAAGAAGACAACCGAGGCGCGACTAAAAGGCTAAACAAAGCAACCAATTCTAACTTTTCCAAGGCAAACGTAGTAGAAGTTAATAAGGACTCCAAGAAAAGAAAACATTATTAGATTGTGTCTAAACTAGGACCAAAAGACGGTGTTTTCAAGAAGCTAAAATTCCAAGGAAAATGCTTTAATTGCAATAAGATGAGACACAAGTCATCTGATTGTAGGCTTCCAAAGAGGATTAGAACAAACGAGGCCAACATTATGGAAAATATTTCTAAGGAAGTATCTGATCTTGACCTCCGCATTGTGATTTTTGAAGTCAACTTGGTTGATTCAAATCCAAGAGAATGGTGGCTTGATACTGATGCCACACGTCATATTTACTGTGACAACGACTCATTTGTTGAGTTGGTTCCTTGTGAGAAATGGGAGAAGCTGTATATGGGCAATGCTGAAACTTCCAAGATCAATGGGAAAGACACTGTGATTTTAAAGATCACTTCTGACAAAGAGTTGAAACTTCAAAATGTGTTGTATGCCTGACATACACAAGAACCTTATCTTTGGGACCCTCCTAAGTATGCATAGCTATAGAATGGTATTTGAATCCCTGAAGTTAGTTTTGTCAAAAGGGGGAATATTTATGGGAATGGGATATGTATTAAATGATATGTGGAAACTCAATGTTATCTCTATAAAAGCTAATACTATGAATAAGAATGATGTTTCTTCTTCTGTTTATATGCTTAAGTTATTTGATTTATGGCATGGTCGGCTCGGACATTTTAATTCTGATACTTTACGTAGATTAATTAACTTAGAGCACATTCTTTCATTTCACATTAATTATAATCGTAAATGTGAAACGTGTGTTGAAGCAAAATTAACAAGGTCTTCATTTCAATCTGTTGAAAGAAATACTGAACCACTTGATCTAATTACATAATGATATTTGTGACTTAAAGTTTATTTAAACTAGATGAGAGAATAAATATTTTATTACATTCATTGATGATAGAACAAAATATTGCTATGTATATTTGCTTAAAAGCAACAATGAAGCTATAGAGAAATTTGTTCTCTATAAGCAAGAAATTGAAACCCAACTTAATAAAAGAATCAAGACGGTGAGAACTGACTGTGGTGGTGAATATGTTGAACCATTTGGTAAATTTTGTGCACAACATGGTATTATTCATGAAGTGACACCACTATGCTCTCCTCAATCTAATAGAGTAGTAGAGCGAAAAAATTGAACCCTAAAGGAAATGATGAACGTAATGCTAGGAAGTTCTGGGTTGTCACAGAACATGTGAGGGGAAGCTGTTTTATCAGTGAATTACCTTTTAAATAAGGTGCCCCGTAAGAAAAAGAACAATACACCATTTGAGTTATGGAAGGGCAGGAAACCTTTCTACAACTACTTGAAAGTGTGGGGGTGTCTTGCAAAGGTAATGGTTCATTTATCGAAACAAATGAAAATAGCTCCTAAAATGGTGGATTGTAATTTCATTGGTTATGCATGCCACAAATCGGTTTCTTGTTCATGAATCAAAGAATCCTGAAATTCACAAGAATATGATAATGGAATCTAAAAATGCCTCATTCTTTGAAAATATATTCCTTTGTAAGGCCAGGGAAGTTGGGTCAAGTTCAACAAAACGAACTTCAGAGACCATTGATAGTTAAAACTTTCTACAAGAGGTTGAAGTCGAGGCAGATCCAAGAAGAAGTAAAAGGGAAATAGTGGAAAAGTCCTTTGGATCTGATTTTCTAACCTATATGCTAGAGACTGAACCTCAAACTTATAGTGAAGTTATACACTCATCTGAAAGCACTTTTTGGAAAGATGTTATCAAAGTGAAATTGATTCCATCATGAAAAATCATACGTGGGAATTAGTGGATCTACTTCAGGGAATTAAACCACTAAATTCTAAATGGATTTTCTAACGAAAAATGAAAGCAGATAAAACAATTGATAAGTACAAGGCCAGATTGGTTATAAAAGGTTATAGATAAAAGGAAGGCCTTGATTACTTTGATACATTTTCTCCTGTATCAAGAATAACTTCTATAAGGATGATACTTGATATTGCCGTTTTGTGGAATTTAGAAGTTCATCAAATGGATGTTAAGATAGCTTTTCTAAATGAATATCTTGATGAGGAGATTTACATAGAACAACCTAAGGGTCATGTAGCTCCAGGGTAAGAAAGAAAAGTTTGTAGATTTGTGAAGTCTTTGTATGGGCTTAAGCAAGGAAAAGTTTGACAGTGTCATGATATCAAATGGATTTAAAATTAATGAGTGTGACAAATGTGTGTATGTCAAAACCACTATTGATGGATATGTAATTCTATGTTTATATGTTGACGACATATACATTGTTGGAAGTAACAATGAAATGGTAAAACGTACCAAAAACTTGTTAAATTCAAGATTTGACATGAAAAATATGGGACTTGCTGACATGATTTTGGGCATCCAAATCAAAAGGTCATCTGAAGGTCTCGTATTGACTCAATCACACTACGTAGATACGATTCTTGAGAAATTTGGTAAGGATAATTTTGGTGTAGCTAGAACTCCGATAGATATAAGTCAACATCTATCCAAAAACAAAGGTGAAAGTGTTGACCAAGTAGAATATGCAAGAGTCATAGGCAGTCTAATGTACCTTATGAGTTGCACTAGACCTGATATTTCTTTCACTGTAAGCAGTTTAAGCAGATTCACAAGCAATCCAATGGAGAATCACTGGAAAGCAATTGTGAGAGTACTGAGATATCTTAGATATATTCAGAACTATGTATTACATTATTCCAGAGATCCTATTATGTTAGAAGGATTCTCCGATGCTAGTTGGATATATGATATTCAAGATACCAAAGGCACAAGTGGTTATATTTTCACATTGGGAGGAGGAGCTGTGTAATGGAAAACCTCAAGGCAAACAATTATAACTAGATCCACAATGAAATATGGGTTTGTAGCTCTAGACAAATCTGGAGAAGAGACAGAATGGCTATGAAACTTTTTAGAGGATATTCCTGAATGGCCAAAGCCTGTGCCCATAATATGCATATATTGTGATAACCAAGCAACAATTGGTAGAGCACAAAACATAATGTATAATGGTAAGTTGAGACACATGCATCATCGATATAATACCATTAGACAACTGATCTCAACTAGAGTTATCTCTATTAATTTTGTAAGATCAAAATATAACACTACGGATCCGCTAACCAAAGGGTTAAACCGAGATCAAGTTGATAAAACATCAAAAAGAATGGGACTAAAGCCCATGAATATTTAAGGCGCTATGTGAAGGAAAACCCAACCTAGTTGACTGGAGATCCCAAGATCTAAGTTCAATGGGACAACCTACTTGCATAGACCTTGTGAGGTCACTGTGGGGTTCTTATACCAAGTCCATTCCTATGATGAAAACAATGATTAAAATATGGAAAAAGGTTAAGCAATGCTTTTAATAACTATTGTGTGTTTCGGTGAAACGAACAACATAAGTCACCTATGTGAGAGTGAAGTGGGGCCGCTTCAAAGAGACTATTGGGGCATAGTTCTCTAAGCTCTTGCAGAACCATGAGGATGTTCACAACCATATGAACATACCCATGAGAATCAAAATCTTGCCAGGGAGGTATTTGTGTGAGGTATATCATCATTTACACAAACGATAGAATAGTTCAAGGACATTGTGTCTACTAGTCAGCTAGTAAAGTAAATATACTTTCACAAGGGAAGATTCAAGGGTTGATGTCTACCTATCCTATGCAAACATCGAACGTAAAATCTATCACCTCTTTAAGTCTCTAAGTCTCGTTGATCCATCAATTTCATTCATGTGGGGGATTATTGGAAAATAATGGATATTTTGGAACTTTGAGGCATACTATTTAATTGATAAAATTGAAGGTTTAAATAATAAATTATGAATTTATATTTTTTATAATATACTAAAAAATTGTTGAGTGATGAATGATAAATTGATGCTCAAATTAAAGAATAGTTCTGTCTCTTGATAAATAGTTGTATCTTTTGAAAAATTGTATCTCTTGGTGAATAGATTCATTGCTTTTGGTTTAATAATGCATCTTTTCATTCATTGTGTCTATTTACTTATATCTATTAACTTTTCAACAAAACTCTTTATGAATCGGTCTAAATCTCTTCATTTATTTCCTTTCCTCTATATAAAGCTTAGTTATGAGACTTCCAAAACACATCATCAAAAACCATCAATATAAAAAATTCCTTCAAAATTCATTCCTTCTGGTGATAGAGAAAGGCAAGATTGTGTTCAATTGATCACTGTTGTTGTGTTACTAGTGTGATCATTTGTTGTTGTATTCCGGGAGACAAACGTCCAACGTTACTCAAAGCATCGAGGAGAGGTCGAATTTGTCTTAAGGAAACTGTTCATACAGGCCTCAACAAAATTCTTCTTCTAATTTTCAACTCTGTCCGATTATAGGTATTCTGTTGTGTTACTACTACTGCATTGTATTGCATTATTATTGTTACTGACATATTAATACTACACACGATATTATATTTTCTTACAGGTATATTTTGTGACAAATTGCCTACTGTAAACTACCTTTGCAGATCCTTCCCATTTATTTGGAGGATACTATCAAGTTAACAAATGCATATTGATCGATACAGTTCAATGAAATAAAAATTTTCAGGACAAAGCTTGTACTACTCTAATGTTATATTCAAATTACTTACCAGATATGTTTTTGAAAAGTTTATTACCTGGTATTGGTGTTTTCTGGCTTGTATGCAGATGATGATAAATATCCACTGAAGGGAGAAATATAAGCTAGAACATGATTCGTGTCAGTTAAAGTGGAATCTCAAGGTAAGCAATGGAAAACGAGATGTTTGTGATTCTTGATTGTTTACAATTTTGCACATTTTAAGTTTGAAAAATAAGGAATCAACTAATGCCAACTTGTTGGAAACTGCAGAATCAAACTGTAGTTGTAACACCCCAAACCCGGCCTAGACGTTACTACCGAATTTGACGTGTCACTTCGACGTGTTGTTTGAAAATCGAGTTTGTCGATAGAAGTTCGTTACTAACTTTAAAGTCCCATTTGACAATTGTTTTGAAAATGTTAATGTTGTAAAACCTTGTTCCCTAATTATAGGTCGTATCAAACGTTATAAGCTTATCAATCTGAAATAAAACAGCGAAAACCTTTTTTTAGTTGTAGACTTTAAGATTTGAAAACGAAATTTTCAAAAACGGTTATTGTTTCAAAAACCCGTGTTTCCTAGACTAATAGGTCGAAATGAAAAGGAAACCAATAAAAGTTTAAACCCCAAATGGTCTTGTTACATAATTATTAACCCAATATATTAAAGTAAAATAAGTAAGTCTAAGATTAAAACATTTCGAGCGTGTGGCCACCTCCAAGTCCCTCGCAGCTCCAAATCATCTAAGGCTGGGGATTACCTGCACAGTTAAAGAAAAAGGGTGAGTTACGAGAACTCAGTGTGTAATCCCCAATCATGCAATAATAGTCTGGGCCTGAGCCCTATTCGATGATCGCTCACCGGGCCTTAGCCCTATACAATGAGCGAGATGGGCCTAAGACCAAATGATTACAGAACAGATCAGTAATGCAACCCCACCCAATCCAACCATCACACCACCCGTACCAACCAATACACCATGTGGGGACGAAATCGACCCATCCAGCCATCACACCAATATCGCAGCATAGCTACTAGTAGTAACGCAACAAAGCTGCTAATGATAGTAAACGTGGGCCAAGCCACTAAAATCAGATTACGTGGCGAAGCCACTAGATCAGTAACACGTGGCAGAGCCACTAGTACAGTACTTCCTCCAAATACAAATCCCCACCCCAATGCAGAATGTCATGTCATAAATAATTCGTGTATGCAGTATGTCACAAACATAATCAGTCATATAAATATCACCCAAACATCATTTAGTACCGCTAGGGGTATAACAGTCATTTTGTCGATTAGGGGTAAAACGGTAATTTCACCCCTCGGGGGTATTTCAATAATTTTACCCTTCTAGGGTATTTTGGTAATTTCACCTTTCGAGGGTATTTTGGTAATTTTACCCATCGAGGGTATTTCGATAATTTCACCATTCGAGGGTATTTTGGTAATTTTACCTATCGAGGGTATTTCGATAATTTCACCCTTCGAGGGTATTTTGGTAATTTTACCCATTGTATTTTGGTAAATTTACCCATTGAGGGTATTTCGGTAATTTTACCCATAACGGCCTCCCCGAAGGCCTACAGTCGCCTCGAGCGACACAGACACCCTTTTAGGTCGAAACGGTACAATTGGGCCCAAAGCTCAATTTTTGGCCCACACGCTCGTGTGGCCCATTTAGCCCAGTTTCGGTCGCGGCTATGCAAACTTCGCAGCCCAATCCATTATCTGACACTGTCGTGAATTTTACCCACGTGGGGCCCATGGGTCCAATGGCTCATCTCGGCCCAACGAGGCCTATTACGACCTAAGCCCACGAGAATGTTCGTGGCAGCCTCAATGGTCTATCGCCAACGATTGTGGCTCGGTTTATCTCTACGAGCGCTTGCACACTCGAGAGCCCTCAGATGCCGAAGTTTCGACTTATCGATTTTTCGGCTTTAGCCGATTCACAATTCACCAGGGGTGTGAATACACACCTTCATTCGTCATATTGACAGAACCAAAATTGGGTGTACGGTTACACACCTGTACGAGTTGTAGTTTGAAGCTCTTCCAAGACACCTATGATAACAACCGCCCCTTAATTAGTCACAAACCCTTGTTAAACCATAGTATTGAAACACTATAATCAAACTAACTTTACTTACCACGAAACGAAAGATCCTTGCAGTGAAACAAATAATCGGCCTACCCCTTGGTTAAGGAAAATGGGTCCCTAGCAACATTCGATGAGAAAGAAAGTGTTAGCAATACACATCCCTACGGCAACTAGGGAAAAACCTTTCGGCCTAAGAGAAACAAAATCGAACAAGGAGAATAAAGCCAACCTAGATTCGGCTAAAGTCCCCACTTACCAAGCAATCAACGAGGTTCGGAAATGGCTATGAACGAAGAGAAGAAGATACTTAGGCCTTAGAAGATTTGGCCAACACAAGAAGAACCAAGGTAATGTTCGGCTATCTTGCAAAGAAAAGAAAAAACTAGCAAGATGGAAAAGAAGAAGTTGTGTTCGGCCCAAAGGAGAGACCAAAAGAAAAAGGTGATTCGGCAGAAAGTAGGCAGCAACAGAGAAACAGCAATGAAAGAAGAAAGAAGAGAGAGGACCCGGATGGTAAAAAGTTGCACGAAATGCCACAAAAGGGAAGAATCCCGAAATGCAACAAAAGAAAACTTAAAATGCCATAGAGAGAATTTGGCTTCTTCACTCACCCTAATTGCCAAAATTACACAACTGAAACCCTCTGGCTGAAATTCCCCCTACTCAAGCTCTCCCAAATTCGGCCAAACTCCCCTCACTGTAATAGCCCGATTTAGGGGGCTAATCGAAATAGCAATCTCGGGGTCACTAATCTGAGAATTGAGAAATTTATTTTCATGTTATATTATGAGTCGGAGCATGATAATATATGTGCTTAAGAATTTTGGTGCTTTAATTTTAGCGATTTCACGTTTAATCGCGAAAAAGGACTAAATCGCATAAAGTGCGAAAGTTCCATTCTATTAGATAAAGGTACCAAATTGCATTAGAATGTAAATTGGAGATCTTTAAAAGGTAATTAGACCCCCAATACATGCTTGGCCGGCCATGGACTAGCATAGGAGACAAAGATGGACAAAAAATTGGTCAAAGTAGTTGATAGTTGGTGACTTGTTTGACTAGTTTAATATTAGAATAAAGAAAGAGAAAATATCATCTTTCTCTCCATCTTTCTCCACCGAAATTTGCAAGCAAAATAGGGGTTTGAAATCTCACAATTTTTAGCAAGCTCTCATCCATTCTCGTAAGTGATTTTGATGATTATTCTTTATGATAATTGTACTTTTAAGACCCCTAGAACTTATGCTTTCAAATGAGAGGACTATTGTGCAATTTGATGAAAAGTTTAGAGTTTTACCATGAGAGCTTTCATTGCTATTTGCTGCACCTTTTATGGAAGAAAATGAGTCTTAGTTGTTGGATGAACAACTTTTGTGAAAGGTGTTGTCTTGAAAACACCTAATTTGGACCTTGATGAAAAGGTTACAAAATTGTAGTAAATATGTGAAACGTTGAGTTTTGATGATGGCTATAAGAGTATTAAATGTTCACCTAGGCTTGTTGAAGGTAGAAATGTGATTAGAATTTATTTCCGAGCCTAGGGGCAAAATGGTCAATTTGTCAAAGTCTAGGGGCAAAATAGTAATTTTGCCTAAGCATGACTATTGAAATGCTTTATTAATGAGATGATTAAAATGAGCTAAATTGTTGTTATAGAGCAAGAAGAACCGATGATCCACCTTGATCGGGGAAAGAACAAAGTCTCGGACTAAATCGTCGAGCTAGCTCATTTTGAAATCGAGGTAAGTTTGTATGTGATTAATGAAATATTTATGTTAGCATAATTGAAAATGCTTGGTATCTCATTGATGTATGATACTTCATTGAAATGAGAAATTGATGTTAAGTATGATGTTGAAGTCCTAGTGGACTATAATGAATATGGGATTGCTATCATCGAGATGTGAATCAGATAAAGTCCCTTATAAGACCATGTTCGGGACATGGCCTCAAGACCGAGAGTTAAGATCCGTATAAGACCATATCCGGGATATGGCTTCAAAAAGAATAAGAAACTTCGTTAAGACCACATTCGAATGTGGCATTGATAATTGATGTAAAAGTCCATATAAGACCATATCCGGGATATGGCATTGGCATTTAGAAGTAACTCCATGTAAGACCACCTCGGGGATGTGGCATTGGCTTCGTCTCTACATGAACGACGTTGAATATACGTCTCTGACTATCCCTAGTGATTAAAGGGATAAGTAGGTGAGCTTAGAAGTAGAAATGAGATTTGCACTAAAGTCATATGAATGAGTGAATACAGGTACTCATGAATGAGTCACGAAGAAACTTTTACGACATGTGGCATGGTATGTGCTAAATAAGGGCAATTGTGAGTAAGTTTGGCAAGATGCCTATGACTTGTGTATGGTTAGTTAATATCATGGATGGATTATTTTATGAGCTTATTGTTGCTATTTATATTCATGCAAACTTACTAAGCTTTATGCTTACCCCTTTCATTTCCCTTCTTCCTTGTAGTTTTGCCAAGATAACTCGAGGATCGTGGACGTAGGAGTTCAGAAATCACACTATCGACATCACTTTGGTATAACAATTTAGACTTATTTTGAGCATGGCATGTATAGGACTCGAGTATTTTGTTAAGTTGTAATTGTTAGCCAAAGTGTTGGCTATGTATGTTACTAAATTCATTTTGTAAATGGCCTTAAGTTAGGCAAATACTTGGCAAATTCTTTTGTTTAATGAAAGTGGTTTTCTTGAAGTGTATGCCCTTGTGTATGAATGTGGAATTTAGTATTTAGATGTGTCTTTGGGTCATGAATTACGTTGAATGGAATTGGATTATGTATGTTTTAAATGTAGGGTAGCAAAGGGCTTGGTAGATAGCCTTCTAATTTTCTACATGGGTAGACACACGGGCGTGTGTCTAGAGGCAGTGTGTGACGGCACGGCTAGCACATGGGCGTGTGCCCAGGCCGTGTGAAGTCTGCATCATGCACTTGGAATTTAAATCGCCACACGATTGAAACACACGGGCGTGTGTGTGGGCCGTGTGGATTAGTGAGAATGCCAAGGTTTGGCACACAGGCCAAGGCCACGAGCGTGTCAAGGCCGTGTGAAATTAGTCAGTTTCGACCACGGATGGTAGACACGGGCATGTCTTAGGGGCACACGGGCGTGTCCCTAGACTCACACGGGCGTGTAAACCCTGTTTAGTAGAAAAGTTTCTCGAACGTGTAAATGTCCCCAGAATAGTCTCGATACCTCTCGAAAGTATGTTTAGGGCCTCTTAGGCCAAATATAAGTAAGTGATGGGTTTAAACGAGACTTTGTAGCCCTATTTGAGATGTTTAAGCAAGATTAGTTAGGTAATGCCTCGAACCCTGTCCCGGATTGAAGACGGGTAAGGGGTGTTACATTTATTGGTATCATAGCTACGGTTTAGTCGGTTCTAGGACTAACGTAGTGTAAGTACGAGTCTAGCTATACATTCCATATGTAAGGGTGTCTGAGTAATGATAGTGTGATGGCTCCTGACGTATGAAATTGTGTTTTATGTAGTATATGGATTCTGATCCAGACCGAACTGCAGCCGATGATGCTGCGAGTAACGCGCTGGCTCCCGCTCAAGAGACCGCGCCGACTAATACTAGACCCGAGACCTTGGGTCAGGGGGAAGAGGCTCGAGAAGCCTTTCTCCATATGATGAGCAACTGGTATACTGAGTATACCCGAGTAAATCCAAACGCTCAACCCCCTCCATCCCCACCAATCCCTCAACCTGCTCCAGTAGCTCCTCAAGTAGTTGAGGTGGTGAGAAGAGAAAGACCTTCGGTGGATAAGATCCGGAAGCAAAGAGCCGAGGAATTCCGGGCAAATAAGGACGATGACCCGGAGAAAGCAGAATTCTGGCTCGAGAATACCATCAGGGTATTCGATGAGTTATCCTGTACACCTGAGGAGTGCTTAAAGTGAGCGGTATCTCTCCTGAGAGATTCAGCCTATCGATGGTGGAACACCCTGGTGTCGGTGGTGCCAAGGGAGAGAGTTAGCTGGGAATTTTTCGAAGAGGAATACCGAAAAAAGTACATCAGTCAGTGGTTCATTGACCATAAGAGGAAGGAGTTCTTGGAACTGAAGCAAGATCGTATGTCAGTAACCGACTATGAACGTGAGTTCGTAAGGCTTAGCAAGTATGCACGGGAGTGCGTATCTATCGAAGCCGTCATGTGCAAGAGATTCGAGGATGAATTAAATGAGGATATCCATTTATACGTGGGAGTCCTCGAACTAAAGGAATTTGTAGTGTTGGTAGATAGAGCCTGTAAAGCCGAAGAGTTGGCTAAAGAGAAGAGAAGAGCTGGGAATGAGTCTCGTGACTCGAGGAAGAGACAACTGAATAAGTCTCACCAATCCTCATCTAAGAAATCGAGGGATTTTGCTACTCGATCAGTCACTTCACCGGAGTTTTCAACCCGAAGTAAAGGCAAGCAATTTTCAGGGTCGAAAGGGCAGACCACATCAGTTGCTAGTGTGGGCAACGTCCGACCAAGTAAACCGTAATGCCCTCAATGTGGCAGGCGCCATTCTGGTGAGTGTCGAGCTAGTGAGAAAGCTTGATTCAGATGTGGGTCCTTAGACCACTTTATCAGAGATTGCCCCGAGGTGGGTGAGAAAGAAAAGCCTCAGTATGCAAGATCGGGAAGTACTGCTAGGGGAAGACCACTGAGAAACCCAAGAAATGAGATGGGTAGCAAGAATCCATCTAGAGAGCAAGCTGCTAGAGTCGAGGGTAGAGCGCCGGCGAGGACATATGCCATTCATGCTCGTGAAGAGGCATCTTCCCCCGACGTAACCACGGGTACCTTTTCTCTCCATAATACTCGTGTTATAGCTTTAATTGATCCGAGATCCACCCACTCTTACATATGCATGAAATTAGTCTCTAGCATGAGCATGCCTGTAGATTTTACCGAATTCATAATAAGAGTGTCTAATCCCCTAGGCAAGTGTGGGTTGGTTGATAGAGTTTGCAAAGGTCGCCCTTTGATGATTAAGGGTCATTGTTTCCCGGTCGATCTTATGTTATTACCGTTTGACGAGTTTGATGTCATCCTTGGGTTGGATTGGTTAGTTACTCATGGAGTAGTTTTGAATTGTGGGAAGAAGCATATTGAGTTGAGAGATGAAAATGGTAATCTTATTCGTGTTGAATCGATAAGCCAGATAGGCTACCAGTGAGTGATGTCAACCTTGTCGACTGTAAGTATTTAAAGAAGGGATACAAGGCCTATCTTGCCTTTGTGTTGAACACTAAAGAGACCGAATTAAAAATGGAGTCCGTACCCATAGTATGCGAGTAGTACCCGGATGTTTTCCCTAAGAGTTGCTGTGGCTACCTCCGCTAGAGAGATCGAATTTGGGATTGAGTTAGCTCAAGCACGCCTCTATTTCTATTGCTCCCTATAGAATGGCTCCAACCGAGCTAAAAGAGCTAAAAGAACAGTTGCAAGAGCTATCGGATAAGGGTTTTGCAAGGTCGAGTTTTTCTCCGTGGGGTGCTCCCGTTTTATTCGTAAAGAAGAAAGATGGTTCCATGAGACTTTGTATAGATTATCGGCAACTTAACAAGGTAACTGTGAAGAACAAGTACCCGTTGCCAAGGATCGACGATCTATTCGATCAATCGAAGGGAGCCACAGTATTTTCCAAGATAGATTTGAGGTCAGGGTACTATCAGCTGAGAGTCAAGGACTCGGATGTGCCGAAAACCGCGTTTAGGACTAGATATGACCACTATGAATTTTTGGTCATGCCTTTTGGTATAACAAATGCCCCGGCAATCTTCATGGATTTGATGAATCGCATTTTTCGGCCATACTTGGATAAATTTTTTGTGGTTTTCATCGACGACATACTAATCTACTCTCGGGACGAGAACGAACATGCCGAGCATTTGATTATGGTTCTGCGAGTTTTGAGAGAAAAACAATTGTATGCCAAATTCAGTAAGAGTTAATTTTGGCTCAAGGAAGTGGGATTTTTGGGACACATTGTCTCGAGAGACGGGATTAGAGTCGACTCGAGTAAGATTTCAGCAATTGTTGAATGGAAACCGCTGAGGAGCGTAACTGAAGTAAGGAGTTTTCTAGGCCTAGCTGGCTATTATAAGTGTTTTGTCAAGGGGTTTTCCATGATAGCTACCCCGATGACTAAACTTTTGCAAAAAGATGTGAAGTTCGATTGGACAGAAAAGTGTCAACAGAGTTTTGAGAAACTGAAGACACTGTTGACTGAGGCCCCTGTTTTGGTACAACCTGAGCCGGGAAGAGAACGTGTCCTTGAACGGATTGGGTTGTCTACTCATGAAAGAGGGTAAGGTGATTGCTTACGCCTCTAGGCAATTGAAGCCACACGAGAAGAATTACCCGACTCATGATTTAAAGTTGGCCACAATTGTGTTTGCGTTAAAAATTTGGAGGCATCATTTATATGGTGAGAGGTGTCGGATTTTCACCGACCATAAAAGCCTAAAATATTTGATGACTCAAAAGGAATTGAATTTGAGGCAACGAAAGTGGTTAGAGTTGATTAAGGATTATGAGTTGGAAACTAACTACCATCCGGGAAGGGCGAACGTAGTCGCCGATGCTTTGAGCAGAAAATCATTGTTTGCACTAAGAGCCATGAGTACTCAGATGACCTTGTTGGATGATGGTTCCGTTTTAGCCGAATTGAGGGCTAAACCCTTGTTTCTCCAAGAAATCTGTGAAGCTCGTAAAAGATGATAACAGCTTTGCAAGCCAAGAGAATTTTATGTGAGTCGAGCGTGGAGTCGAATTTTGGGTAAATCTCGATGGATGTCCGACATTTCGAGATAGGGTCCGTGTACCCGTAAATGACGAGCTTATTCATAAAATCTTGCATGAAGCGCATAGCGGATGTTTGAATGTACACCAGCAAAGACGAAGATGTACAATGATTTGAAGAAATGGTATTGGTGGCTTGGTATGAAGAAAGACATTTCCGAGTTTGTATCGAAATGCCCGATTTGTCGCCAAGTGAAGGTCGAACATCAAGTACCTTCGAGTTTACTTCAGCCCATTATGGTTCCCGAGTGGAAATGGGACCAGTATTACCATGGACTTCGTGGCGGGCTTACCGTTGACTCCAAAGAAGAAAGATACAAGATGGGTAGTGGTTGATAGACTAAAAAGTCACCCCATTTTATACCAAAGATTTAGTCGACTATTCGCTTGATAAATTGGAAGACTTGTACATGTCAGATATAGTAAGACTCCATGGTGTACCATTGTCGATCATTTCAGATAGAGATCCGAGATTCACGTCACGCTTTTGGAAAAAAATGCAAGAAGCCTTGGGCACAAAATTAAATTTCAAAGACCTTCCATCCACAAACCGACGGATAGCTCCGAGAGGGTAATCCAGATACTTGAGGACATGCTTTGATGTTGTGTTTTAGAATTCCAAGGTGGTTGGGAGAAATACTTACCACAGTGGAATTCGCTTACAACAACAACAAATCAAGTTTGAAGATGGCGCATTATGAGGCATTGTATGGGTGTAAGTGCCGCACGCCTCAGTATTGGTCGAACTCGTGAGAGAAACAGATACACGGGTCGATTTGGTTAAGGAAACTGAAGAAAAAGTAAAAGTGATACGTGATTGCCTGAAAGTCGCCTCAGATAGGTAGAAGTCCTATTCAGATTTGAAAAGGAAAGAGATAAAATTCAAAGTCGGTGATAAAGTGTTCTTGAAAGTATCACCTTGGAGGAAAGTCCTCAAATTTGGCCGGAAGGGCAAATTAAGTCCACGCTTTATCGGACCTTATGAGATTACCGAGAGGATAGGACCGGTAGCTTATCGGTTGGCCTTGCCACCTGAACTAGAAAAGATTCATGATGTCTTTCACGTATCCATGTTGTGCCGATACCGTTCAGATCCTTCACATGTCATTGTACCAACAGAGGTAGAGATACAACCGGACTTAACTTATGGTGAAGAGCCGGTTAAGATTTTGGCGCGAGAGGTTAAGCAGTTGAGAAACAAAAGCATAGCCCTTGTGAAAGTTTTATGGAAAAGGCACGGAATAGAAGAGGCTACATGGGAGCCCGAGGAAATGATGAGAAACAAATAACCCAACCTTTTTGCCGGTAAGATTTTCGGGGACGAAAATCCTTAAGGGGGAGAATTGTAACAGCCCGATTTATGGGCTAGTCGGAATAGTGATCTCGGGGTCACTAATCTGAGAATTGAGAAATTTATTTTCATGTTATATTATGAGTCGGAGCATGATAATATATGTGCATGAGAATTTTGGTGCTTTAATTTGAGCGATTTCACGTTTAATCGCGAAAAAAGGACTAAATCGCATAAAGTGCAAAAGTTCCATTCTATTAGATTAAGGTACCAAATAGCCTTAGAATGTAAATTGGAGGTCTTTAAAAGGCAATTAGACCCCCAATACATGCTTGGCCGGCCATGGACTAGCATAGGAGACAAAGATGGACAAAAAATTGGTCAAAGTAGTTGATAGTTGGTGACTTGTTTGACTAGTTTAATATTAGAATAAAGAAAGAGAAAATATCATCTTTCTCTCCATCTTTCTCCACCGAAATTTGCAAGCAAAATAGGGGTTTGAAAGCTCACAATTTTCAGCAAGCTCTTCTCCATTCTAGTAAGGGATTTTGATGATTTTTCTTTATGATAATTGTACTTTTAAGACCACTAGAACTTAAGCTTTCAAATGAGAGGACTATTGTGCAATTTGATGCAAAGTTTAGAGTTTTACCATGAGAGCTTTCATTGCTATTTGCTGCATTTTTTATGGAAGAAAATGAGTCTTAATTGTTGGATGAACAACTTTTGTTAAAGGTGTTGTCTTGAAAACACCTAATTTGGACCTTGATGAAAAGGTTACAAAATTTTAGTAAATATGTGAAACGTTGAGTTTTGATGATAGCTATAAGAGTATTAAATGTTCACCTAGGCTTGTTGAAGGTAGAAATGTGATTAGAATTTATTTTCGAGCCTAGGGGCAAAATGGTTAATTTGCCAAAGTCTAGGGGCAAAATAGTAATTTTTCCTAAGCATGATTATTTAAATGCTTTATTAATGAGATGATTAAAATGAGTTAAATTGTTGTTATAGAGCAAGAAGAACCGAGGATCCGCCTCAATCGGGGAAAGAACAAAGTCTCGGACTAAATCGTCGAGCTAGCTCATTTTGAAATCGAGGTAAGTTTGTATGTGATTAATAAAATATTTATGTTAGCATAATTGAAAATGCTTGGTATCTCATTGATGTATGATACTTCATTGAAATGAGAAATTGATGTTAAGTATGATGTTGAAGTCCTAGTGGACTATAATGAATATGGGATTGCTATCATCAAGATGTGAATCAGATAAAGTCCCGTATAAGACCATGTCCGGGACATGGCCTCAGCACCGAGTTAAGATCCCGTATAAGACCATATCCGGGATATGGCTTCGAAAAAGAATAAGAAACTTGTTAAGACCACATTCGGAATGTGGCATTGATAATTGATGTAAAAGTCCATATAAGACCATATCCGGGATATGGCATTGGCATTTAAAAGTAACTCCATGTAAGACCACCTCGGGGATGTGGCATTGGCTTCGTCTCTACATGAACGACGTTGAATATACGTCTCTGACTATCCCTAGTGATTAAAGAGATAAGTAGATGAGCTTAGAAGTAGAAATGAGATTTGCACTAAAGTCATATGAATGAGTGAATACAGGTACTCGTGAATGAGTCACGAAGAAACGTTTACGACATGTGGCATGGTATGTGCTAAATAAGGGCAATTGTAAGTAAGTATGGCAAGATGCCTATGACTTGTGTATGGTTAGTTAATATCATGGATGGATTATTTTATGAGCTTATTGTTGCTATTTATATTCATGCAAACTTACTAAGCTTTATGCTTACCCCTTTCATTTCCCTTCTTCCTTGTAGTATTGCCAAGATAACTCGAGGATCGTGGACGTAGGAGTTCAGAAATCACACTATCGACATCACTTTGGTAGAACAATTTAGACTTATTTTGAGTATGGCATGTATAGGACTCGAGTATTTTGTTAAGTTGTAATTGGTAGCCAAAGTGTTGGCTATGTATGTTACTAAAGTCATTTTGTAAATGGCCTTAAGTTAGGCAAATACTAGGCAAATTCTTTTATTTAATGAAAGTGGTTTTCTTGAAGTGTATGCCCTTGTGTATGAATGTGGAATTGAGTATTTAGATGTGTCTTTGGGTCATGAATTACATTGAATGGAATTGGATTATGTATGTTTGACATGTAGGGTGGCAAAGGGCTTGGTAGATAGCCTTCTAATTTTCTACATGGGTAGACACACGGGCGTGTGTCTAGACCGTGTGAACGGCACGGCTAGAACATGGGTGTGTGCCCAGGCCGTGTGAAGTCTGCACCATGCACTTGGAATTTAAATCGCCACACGGTTGAAACACACGGGCGTGTGTGTGGGCCGTGTGGATTATTCAGAATGCCAAGGTTTGGCACACGGGCCAAGGCCACAGGCGTGTCAAGGCCGTGTGAAATTTGTCAGTTTTGACCACGGGTGGTAGACACGGGCATGTCTTAGGGGCACACGGGCGTGTCCCTAGACTCACACGGGCGTGTAACCCCTGTTTAGTTGAAAAGTTTCTCGAACGTGTAAATGTCCCCGGAATAGTCTCGATACCTCTCGAAAGTATGTTTAGGGCCTCTTAGGCCAAGTATAAGTAAGTGATGGGTTTAAACGAGACTTTGTAGCCCTATTTGAGATGTTTAAGCAAGATTAGTTAGGTAATGCCTCGAACCCTCTCCCGGCTTGAAGATGGGTAAGGGGTGTTACACTCACAATCCAACTCCCTCAAACTCTCCACCAAATCCTCCTACAATTGCTCACTGCCTCCCATTCAAAAATTTTGACCACGTCTTCAATCTCCTTTGCAGAGTTTGATCCAAACTCTACCTTTTACACCATCAAACCATAAAATAAAATCCCCTATTTGCTTGTCCTGGGATTCGAACCCCACTCCCCTTACCATTTCAGTGACGCCACAGCCACTAAGTCACAAGCTCTCTTTGTGACACATAAACACACACACTTATACATAAGTCCTACTGCTAACAGCCAGTTCCACTTAAGGGCAAAAATTAAAAATTTTCCAAAGCCCAGACTCGGACCCCGGCTTCCTAAAAACCCCCAAATACACTCAAATAACTAGCCGTTCAAGCACATCATGGAATTTAAGCAAATTAAGCAAAATTACCAACCCCACATTTTTGGGGCGTTACAACTCTACCCCCTTAAGGAATTTTGGCCTCAAAATTTACTTGGTCAGAAGAGGTGAGGGTATTGTTGTCACATCGCCTCCTCAGGCTCCCACGTGGCTTCCTCTGAACCGTGATTATGCCAAAACACCTTGACTAACGGAACAAATTTCCTCCTCAATACCTTAACATCACGATCCAGTATTTGTACTGGTTCTTCCTCAAAAGTCAGATCAGGTCTAGCCTCAATCTCCTCCACCGGCACTATATGTGAGGGATCAGAGCGGTATCGTCTCAGCATAGAGACGTGGAACACATCATGTATCCGGTTTAACTCAGGAGGTAGCTCTAGTTGATAGGCGACCGGTCCCACACGCTTTAATATCCGGTAAGGTCCGATGAATCTAGGGCTCAGTTTGCCTCTCCTTCCAAACCTCAAAATCTTCTTCCATGGTGAGACCCTCAAGAAGACATAATCCCCCACATAGTACTCTATCTTCTTACGCTTTAAATCGGCATACGACTTATGCCTATCAGATGCTTCTTTTAACCGATCTCGGATCAACTTTACTTTTTCTTCGATTTCAGAAACTAACTCTAGCCCCAACACTCGCCACTCTCCAAGTTCTGTCTAACAGGTAGGGGTGCGACACCTACGACCATATAACGCCTCGTACGGTGCCATCTGAATACTGGCTTGGTAGCTGTTGTTATACGCAAACTCTGCCAGCGGTAGAAAGTCCTCCCAGCTGTCTCGAAAATCGATGACGCAGCTTCTTAGCATGTCTTCCAATATCTGAATCACCCTCTCCGACTGACCATCAGTCTGAGGATGAAATGCCGTACTGAAATCCGACTTTGTACCCAACGCCTCGTGTAGCTTCTTCCAGAATCAAGATGTGAATCTAGGATCTCTGTCCGAAATGATAGACACTGGTACCCCATGCAGTCTCACAATTTTAGCCATGTATAACTTAGCCAACTTCTGGAACGAATAATCAGTGCGGACCGGTATGAAGTGGGCGGATTTAGTCAGTCGATCAACAATAACCCATACCGAATCCTCTTTAGTAGGCGTCAAGGGTAGCCCACTAACAAAGTCCATGGTTACCCTCTCCCACTTCCAGAGTGGAATCTTAATAGGTTACAGTAATCCAGAGGGCAGTTGATGCTCAACCTTAACTTGCTGGCATGTCAGACACTTATTCACAAAATCTTTAACCTCACGCTTGAGCCCTGGCCACCAGTACAGTTCACGCAGATCTCGGTATAACTTATTTCTTCCAGGATGCATAGCGTATGGACTACTATGCGCCTCTTGCAGTATAGACTGCCTTAACTCAGAATCCCTCGGTACACAGACTCTCCCATGGAAGCATAGCACTCCCTCACTATTCAGTCCAAAATTCGCAGTCTCCACCTTCTCAACCAGTCGGAAATGAGGGACCAACGATTCATTCAGCAACTGCTTCTCCTTAATTTGATCAATCCAAGTCGGTCTCACTTGGAGCTCAGCTTAACAGACTACCATCCTCAAACAGGCTGAGACGAGCAAACATTGCTCTCAGATCAGATACAACCTTATGGCTCAGTGCGTCCACTACTACGTTAGCTTTACCCGGATGGTACTCAATTGAGCAATCATAATCCTTAAGCAACTCTATCCATCTCCGCTGCCTAAGATTCAACTCCTTCTGAGTAAGGAGGTACTTGAGGCTTTTATGGTTGGTGTAAATAATATACTTCTCACCGTATAAATAATGCTTCCAAATCTTCAGTGCGAATACCACCGCAGCTAACTCCAAGTCGTGAGTGGGGTAATTCACCTCGTGCGGCTTTAGTTGGCGAGACGCATATGCAACCACCTTACCCTCCTGCATCAACACACAACCTAATCCAGTGTGCGATGCATCACAGTAGATAATGAATTCCTTCCCAGACTCTGGCTGAATTAACACCGGGGCTTCAGTCAGGACTTTCTTCAATTTCTCAAAACTCTCTTGCTGCTTTTCAGTCCAATTAAACGGAACCCTTTTACGCAGCAACTTAGTTAGAGGTGCAAAGAATCAATGAAAACCCTCCACAAATCGTCTCAGAATACCCAAATTGCACTCCACAAAACTTCGTATCTCGATACACGCTCTTTGGTGGTTTCCAATCCAACACAGCTTCAATTTTTCGAGGATCAACCCGAATCCCCTCGGCAGACACCACGTGACCCAGAAATGTCACTTCCTGCAACCAGAACTCACACTTGATGAACTTTGCATAAAGCTTCTTTTCCCTCAGTATTTGCAATACAATTCGAAGATGTGAATCATGATCCTCCTTGGTTCTTGAATACACCAGAATGTCATCTATAAACACCTCTACGAACCGGTCCAAGTAAGGCTGGAATACCCAGTTCATCATATCCATAAAAGCAACTGGTGAATTCGTCAACCCAAACGGCATGACCAGAAACTCGTAATGCCCATAACGAGTCCTGAATGCAGTCTTATACACATCTGCCTCCTTAACCCTTAGCTGATGGTACCCAGATCAAAGATCTATCATGGAGAATACCGAAGCTCCTCGCAGCTGGTCGAATAGATCGTCTATCCTCGGTAAAGGGTACTTGTTTTTAATCGTCAATTTGTTCAGTTGACGATAGTCGATTCACATGCACATGGACCCATCCTTCTTCTTCACGAATAACACTGGTGCTCCCCATGGAGACACACTCGGCCGAATGAATCCTCGGTCTAGTAGCTCTTGAATTTGAGCCTTCAACTCTACCAGCTCCTTTGGCGCCATCCTATAAGGGGCGATGGACACCGGAGCTGTTCCAGGTAAGAGCTAAATACCGAATTCGACCTCACGGTTTGGAGGCAACGCAGGAAGCTCTTCGGGAAATACATCCGAAAACTCCTTCACAGTTCTAACATCCCCAACAGAAAGACCTTTAGAATCAGACATGCTGACATAAGCTAAGAATGTCTCGCAACCCTTGCGAACCAGTTTCTCGGCCCTTAATGCTGATATCATATTAGACAGATAATCCCTTCGGTCCCCTATCACAACCACAACCTCATCCTCAGAAGAATTCAATACCACCCGCTTCGCAGCGCAATCCAAATTTGCACGGTGTTTCACTAGCCAATCCATGCCCAAAATAAGATCGAATTCGCCAAACGGCAGTTCCATCAAATCTGCCGGAAAGACAACCCCTTAGACCTCTAAGGGCACGTCTCTAAACAGCTTATTTACTCTAATCGACTGTTCCAGTGGACTTATCACCATCATTTCACTATCAGTAATTTCGATCTGAATACCCAACGTCCCAGACACAGTACACGCAACATACGAGTGTGTAGACCCAATATCAATTAAAACGGTATATGGTACATTATAAATGAGGAACGTACCAGTTATGATGTCAGGAGCGTCGCCATCCTCGACGCCGAAAGCAAAGATAGACCAAAGCTAGTCCTCTCCTCGAGTGTTACCAAAGACTCCTGCCTTGCTCCACGACCTCGCCCTAAACCATTTCCTCCTGTCCGACCGACTCTCTCGGTGGTGCCGACCACCTCTCCCCACCGAACATAGCCCTGACCTGCGGCTTGCATCTGAATTGGCCTCTGTGTACAGTTCTTAACCTGATGATCCATGGACCCACATCTGAAGCACGCCCCAATTCTTTTCCAGCACTCACCCTGGTGAGATCTCCCACAATCTGCGCAAGGTCATGGTCTAGCAAAGAACAACAGAGACCCCAGCTCGGACTGGCCCATCAAATCTAGGCCTCTTTTTAGGCCCACCAAAAGAACTTGAGGGCCCCAAATCCCTCTTACTTCTACCCCTATCTTTCTCACGGTTCTGTCGCTATGAGCGTTTCATGTCCTCGGTAATTTTTGCCTTCTTAATAAGAGTAGCAAAGTCTCTTTCCCTCTGCGGAGCTATCAGCACCCGCAACTCATCTCGGAGGCCATCCTCGAATCGCACACTACGTTCATACTCAGTCGCGACTATGCCCCGAGCATACCGACTCAACCGCAGGAACTCTGCCTCATACTCTGCTACCGACCTATTCCCCTGGACCAGACTCAGAAATTCCTTCCTCCGGGCATCCACATAACTCGCCCCAAGATACTTTCCTTGAAAGGCCGTGTTGAAGAAATCCCACGTCAAACGGTCGGCCTGTGTACCCTCTCTTATAGTGAGCCACCACTGATATGCCTCGTCTCTCTGTAAGGACACTGCTCCTTTTAGTTTCTATTCCACAGTACAGTCAAGATCATCCATTATTCGTTCGGTAGCCTCTAACCAATATTCCGCCACGTTCACGGCTACACCAAAAATGCCCCTGAAGATTTCCACTCCATTAGACCGGAGTCGCTCAGAAATTGACCCTCGGCCCATTGACCCAGTACTTGCTCCAGTAACCCTCTCAAGAACCCGTAACATTGCTTGGGATAGAGCATCATCCCCAACGGCTCGGTGATGAGACCCCGTCTCAGTTACTGGTGAGGCTGGTGCCTCCCTAGCAGGCATATGTCCCGATGCTGAAGACCCAGCCCTAGCACCCCGGCCTTTACCGCGGCCACGTGTACCCCTTCTGCGACCTCTTGTTCTCATATCGATATCACGTATTTATCTGATTTAAGAGTTTTATGCATCAGTTTCTAATTCCAATAATTAATAATGGATATTTAATGATAAACAATAATTTAGAGTTGTTTTCGCAGATCGAGACCTCACTACAGTTTTTAGTCTTCTACAGTCTCAATTTACACTAACTAAAGAGTTTCAGTACAATACCACTATCTATATACCATTATCTATAACCTTTCAGTATATAACAGAATTTAGTCTCAGAGAACTTACAAATTTGGCGCCGGAGACTCGGTGTGCCACATTTTCAGTAACATCCTTTTACTTTTCTTTTCAAAAGCAAAATTTAGGAAATTTCAAAAAAAATTTTAGGAACCCATTCCACAGCCGAGTTTTGCAACTTGGCTCTGATACCACTAAATGTAACACCCCAAACCCAGCCCAGACGTTACTGCCAGATTTTACGTGTCACTTTGACGTGTTGTTTGAAAATCGAGTTTGTCGATAAAAGTTCGTTACTAACTTTAAAGTCCCATTCGACAATTGTTTTGAAAATGTTAATGTTGTAAAACCTTGTTGCCTAATTATAGGTCGTATCAAATGTTATAAGCTTATCAATCTGAAATAAAACCGCGAAAACCTTTTTTTAGTTGTAGACTTCAAGATTTGAAAATGAAATTTTCAAAAACGGTTATTGTTTCAAAAACCCGTGTTTCCTAGACTAGCAGGTGGAAATGAAAAGGAACCCAATAAAATTTTAAACCCCAAATGGCCTTGTTACATAATTATTAACCCAATATATTAAAGTAAAATATGTAAGTCTAAGATTAAAACACGTCGAGCGTGTGGCCACCTCCGAGTCCCTCGCAGCTCCAAATCATCTAAGGCTGGGGATTACCTGCACAGTTAAAGAAAAGGGTGAGTTACGAGAACTCAGTGTATAATCCCCAATCATGCAATAATAGTCCGGCCTCGAGCCCTATTCAAGATCGGGCCACCGGGCCTTAGCCCTATACAAGAGCAAAGATGTGGGCCTAAGCCCAAATGGTTACTGAAACGATCGAGAATGCAACCCCACCCAATCCAGCCATCACACCACCCGTACCAACCAACGCACCATGTGGGGACGAAGTCGACCCACCCAACCATTACACCAATATCGCAGCATAGCTACTAGTAGTAACGCAGCAAAGCTGCTAATAACAATAAACATGGGCCAAGCCACTAAAATCAGATTACGTGGTGAAGCCACTAGATCAGTAAAACGTGGTAGAGCCACTAGTACAGTACTTCCTCAAAATACAAATCCTTACCCCAATGCAGAATTTCATGCCATAAATAATTCGTGTATGAAGTATGTCATAAACATAAGCAGTCATATAAATATCACCCAAACATCACTTACTACCACTAGGGGTATAACGGTCATTTTGTCGATTAAGGGTAAAACGGTAATTTCACCCCTCGGGGGTATTTCGGTAATTTTACCCATCAAGGGTATTTCGATAATTTCACACTTCGAGGATATTTTGGTAATTTTATGCATCGAGGGTATTTCGGTAATTTCACCCTTCGAGGGTATTTTTGTAATTTTACCCATCGAGGGTATTTCGGTAATTTCACCCTTCGAGGGTATTTTGATAATTTTACCCATCAAGGGTATTTCGGTAATTTTACCTATAATACCCTCTCCGAAGGCCTACAGTCACCTCAAGCGACAAAGATACCCTTTTAGGTCGAAACAGTGCAATTGGGCCCGAAGCCCAATTTTTGGCCCAAGTGGGCCCACACGCTCGTGTGGCCCATTCAGCCCAGTTTCGGTCACGGCTATGCGAACTTCGCAGCCCAATCCATTATCTGACACTGCTGTGAATTTTACCCACGTGGGGCCCATGGGTCCAATGGCTCATCTTGGCCCAACAAGGCCTATTATGACCTAAGCCCACGAGAATGTTCGTGGCAGCCTCAACGGTCTATCGCCAACGATTGTGGCTCAGTTTATCTCTACGAGCGCTCGCACGCTTGAGAGCCCTAAGATGCCGAAGTTTTGGCTTATCAGTTTTTCGGCTTTAGCTGATTCACAATTCATCAGGGGTGTGAATACACACCTTCATTCGTCATATTGACATAACCAAAATTGGGTGTACGATTACACACCTGTACGAGTTGTAGTTTGAAGCTCTTCCAAGACACCTATGATAACAATCGCCCCTTAATTAGTCACAAACCCTTGTTAAACCATAGTATTGAAATGCTATAATCAAACTAACTTTACTTACCACGAAACGAAAGGTCCTTTGCAGTGAAACAAATAATCGGCCTACCCCTGGGTTAAGGAAAACGAGTCCCTAGCAACATTCGATGAGAAAGAAAGTGTTAGCAATACACATCCCTACGGCAACTAGGGAAAAACCTTTCGGCCTAAGAGAAACAAAATCGAACAAGGAGAATAAAGCCAACCTAGATTCGACCAAAGTCCCCACTTACCAACCAATCAATGAGGTTCGGAAACGGATATGAACGAAGAGAAGAAGATACTTAGGCCTTAGAAGATTCGGACAACACAAGAAGAACTAAGGTAATATTCGACTATCTTGCAAAGAAAAGAAAAGAAAAGACTAGCAAGATGGAAAAGAAGAAGTTGTGTTCGGCCCAAAGGAGAGACCAAAAGAAAAAGGTGATTCTAGAGAAGTAGGCAAAGAACAGAGAAATAGCGATGAAAGAAGAAAGAAGAGAGAGGACCCGAATGGTAAAAAGTTGCACGAAATGCCACAAAAGGGAAGAATCCCGAAATGCAACAAAAGAAAACTTAAAATGCCACAGAGAGAATTCGGCTTCTTCACTTACCCTAATTGTCGAAATTACACAACTGAAACCCTCTGGCCAAAATTCCCCCCTACTCAAGCTCTCCCAAATTCGGCCAAACTCCCCTCACAATCCAACTCCCTAAAACTCTCCACCAAATCCTCCTACAATTTCTCACAGCCTCCCATTCAAAAATTTTGACCAAGTCTTCAACCTTCTCTGTAGAGTTTGATCCAAACTCTACCTCTTGCACCATCAAACCATAAAATAAAATCCCCTATTTGCTTGTCCTGGGATTCGAACCCCACTCCCCTTGCCATTTCAGGGACGCCACAGCTACTAAGTCACAAGCTCTCTTTGTGACACATAAACGGACACACTTATACGTAAGTCCTACTGCTAACAGCCAGTTCCACTTAAGGGCAAAAAATAAAAATTTTCTAAAGCCCAGACTCAGACCTCGGCTTCCTAAAAACCCCCAAATACACTCAAATAACTAGCCGTTCAAGCACATCATAGAATTTAAGCAAATTCAGCAAAATTACCAACCCCACATTTTTGGGGCGTTACAGCTCTACCCCCCTTAAAGAATTTTGGCCTCAAAATTTACCTGGTCAGGAAAGGTGAGGGTATTGTTGTCGCATCGCCTCCTCAGGCTCCCACGTGGCTTCCTCTGAACCGTGATTACGCCAAAGCACCTTGACTAACGGAACAGATTTCCACCTCAATACCTTAACATCACGATCCAGTATCTGCACCGGTTATTCTTCAAAAGTCAAATCAGGTCTAACCTCAATCTCCTCCACCGGCACTATATGTGAGGGATCAGAGCGATATCATCTCATCATAGAGATATGGAACACATCATGTATCCAGTTTAACTCAGGAGGCAGCTCCAGTTGATAGGCGACCGGTCCCACACGCTTTAATATCCGGTAAGGTCCGATGAATCTAGGGCTCAGTTTGCCTCTCCTTCCAAACCTTAAAATCTTCTTCCATGGTGAGACCCTCAAGAAGACATAATCCCCCACAGAGTACTCTATCTCCTTTTGCCTTAAATCAACATACGACTTCTGCCTATCAGATGCTTCTTTTAACCGATCTCTGATCAACTTTAGTTTTTCTTCGGTTTCAAAAACTAACTCTGGCCCCAACACTCGCCGCTCTCCAAGTTCTATCCAACAGGTAGGGGTGCGACACCTACGACCATATAATGCCTCATACGGTGCCATCTGAATACTAGCTTGGTAGCTGTTGCTATACGTAAACTCTGCCAGCGGTAGAAAGTCCTCCCAACTGCCTCAAAAATCGATGACGCAACTTCTTAGCATGTCCTCCAATATCTGAATCACCCTCTCTGACTCTCTCAAACTCTCTACCAAATCCTCCTACAATTGCTCACAGCCTCCCATTCAAAAATTTTGACCAAGTCTTCAACCTCCTCTGCAGAGTTTGATCCAAACTCTACCTCTTGCACCATCAAACCATAAAATAAAATCCCCTATTTGCTTGTCCTGAGATTCGAACCCCACCCCCTTGCCATCTCAGTGACGCCACAGCCACTAAGTCACAAGCTCTCTTTGTGACACATAAACGCACACACTTATACATAAGTCCTACTAATAATAGCCAGTTCCACTTAAGGGCAAAAATTTAAAATTTTCCAAAGCCCAGACTCGGACCTCGGCTTCCTAAAAACCCCCAAATACACTCAAATAACTAGTCGTTCAAGCACATAATGGAATTTAAGCAAATTCAGCAAAATTACCAACCCCACATTTTTGGGGTGTTACAGTAGTGAAGTTGAAACTTAATGCTAATATGGTATTTATGTTCAGTATGGTAGTTTTTTAAGGTTACTTGATGCTGTTATTGCTCAATTTGAGGGCCAAAAGTGTTCTGATCCTTGGCAGCTATGTTACTTGAATTTGGGTGAAGTGTCGAAAATATGTAACACCCCTAACCCGTATCCATCATCGGAATAGGGTTACAGAGTATTACCGTAAAACTGTAACATCAAAACATTCATTTCTAAACATTTCATTAAGCATAGCAAAGTACACTCATACACATGCATATCGTCCCTTAATCAAGCCTTTGAGGCCGTAAAAACACTTTAGAAACAGTTCGAGACTAAATTGGGAACATTTGAAACATTGAGGAAAAAGTTAGAAAAAAATTTAAACTGCAGGGGTCACACGGTCGTATGGCCAGGCCGTGTGACTCACACGGCTGAGACACACGCCCGTGTGCCAGGTCATGTAACACTTGAAATGGCCTCACACGCTAGTGTGCCAGGCCGTGTAACTACCTGACTTGGAACCTTTGAAACCTATAGGGGACACACGACCGTGTCGCATGGTCGTGTATGACACATGACTGAGACACACGCTCGTGTCTTAGGCCTTGTGGACAAGAAATTGGCCAAAATCAAGCCATTTCATTCACCCATTTCAAACATGTACCTATAAGCACTATACACATATAATCAAGGCACCAAAACATTCCAAAACATGCATAATAAGACCAAACCAATAAGTCATTAATCCATCCAACCAATATGCCATATAGGCACCTCAATCACACTCATACAATTATACCTAAACTTATGCATAATTAACTTTATTTTATACAAACACATCTAGTTCATATCCATATAAAAAATACCATACTTGACCACTTTATAATTGCTTCATCACATACCAAATTGACATTTGCAAACATGCATCAAATTAACTATTTTATCAAACACCAACATGATGGCATAAGTACCAAAATTGTACCAACCATAATAACACATATACATGCCAAAACCAACCATTAGCATTCAACCCAAACTTTAAACATAAGTCCACCTATACATGCCATTATAACCTTGGCTAAAACATCAAAAACTACCGACATAATCGCTGGATAGTGCGATAGACCTCCGATGAACTTCCAATCGATCTAGCTTCCAATAATTTGTAAAGTATAGGAAAGTAATTACGTAAGCAATGAATGCTTAGTAAGCTCATATAAACTTTAAACATAACATTCCATTTCAACAACGAACTTTATAAGGTAAATATAAACCTATACCAATGCCACAAGATTTATCAATTACATAACCATAAACTTATAAATGAGTAAGTTTATCACCATCTTTAACCTTTTCATAAGACTATGAACTACTCCCTTTACTTACTTTCCATTTCATTTACTTAGCATAAACTTAAATAACAACATCAATTCAGGAATTAGTGTATTTATTCATGACATAGGTAAATTCATCCATAGCATACGTAAATATCTCACATATAAGTAGGTCATTCAACTTATCAATTCCTTTTTCATCATATTACATCATAATTATAAACTTACTGTTTCATTACCTTTTCTTACCCGTTTCATTTGCATAATACAAGACATAAGCATAAACACCATCATCAATACACAAGTTAGTGCATTTATACATAACTCTCTTTTGATTCATACAACCTTTTCATGAACATAAGCATAAGCATTTTTACATTAGGACACTTACCATTTCAATGTATATCAATAAGATTAAGCATGATATAATCCAACCTTAAGCTTGGCACAAGCCTAAGCACCACAAACAACACATGTTAGCATATTCAAAAATAATTCACATGAATTTAACATAGGTAAGCCATTACACATGAACTTAATTCATTTGAATTCATCATTTTCCTTAACATATCATACTTTCAATGAAACTTAGTTATACATACTTTGATCAATATTGATCGCTGTAATTTGTCAAAGTTCTAAAATTTATAAAGAGAATGATCGAAACTGGAAACTATCTATGACAACGATTTGAGGCAAGCGCACCTATCGAACAATAGTATAGTTAAGGCAAGACCGGATTGTCGAACCCAGAGGAACTAAAAGTACTAATACTAACTTTCTTTTTATTTAGCCTAAAATAAAGGGAATTTTCGTTTAATCTAAATTAACTAACTACTAAGCTAAAGACTCTAAGACAAAGAAGAATGAATTTGGGGAAATACTTGTGGGAAAAACCAATTGATTAAGACAATACCCGAGGAAGAATCCACCTAGACTTCACTTGTTATCTAACACTGAACCAGACGATTTATTCACTTGACTTGATCCGTAGGACTCCCTAAGTTATATTAATACCTCCGTCGAGGCTACTAACGTTTAACCCTAGGTTGATTAATTGAAATCTCTTTCTAATTAAAACCCCTAGAATCGTATTAACTCGATCTATGGACTCCCATATTAGGTTTCACCCTAATCCGGCAAAATCTCGTCACCCTATGTCTAGGCGTGCGATCAACTTCGCTTAATTATGCTAGATCTACTCTTAGGCAGGGACTTTTGCTCCTCCACCTAAGCACATCAAACTTGAATCAATATCCTAGAAATATCAAAACAAGAATTAAGAACACATAATTAAGAACAAATCAAGTATTTATCATATAGTTTAGAAAACAATAACAAGATTCATCTTAGGTTTCATCCCCCTCAGGTATCTGAGGAGTTTAGTTCATAATGATAAAAGAAAACATCTCAGAAGAAAAGATAAAACAAAACATAAGAAAAACCCTAAAACCCCCTGAAGGAATTGAAGAGAAATCCTCCGTCTTGAGTATGACTCCGGCTTCTTGAGATGGATCAACTGGCTTTCTTCGAGTAAATTCCCACAAATCTGCCCTCTTTGGCCTAGCTAGACGCCCCCCTGAAAAAAGCCTTGGGCTCCCCCTTTTAGGTCATACTTAGGGTGATTATATAGGCTTCGAAATGTGTTACTTCGCCTCTAAGTATTCTAATCCGAATAGAATATCTCTTTGCCACGGCAGGGACACGCCCTTGGCACACACCCGTGTAAGTCGTGGTCAGGCTGTGTTCGAGTCCATTAATGAAACACGGCCGTGTGGTCTTGGGCCCAAGCCGTGTCGATTTCGTGATTTGGCCTATTTGGTCCGTTTTAAGCCCGTTTCTCGTTCTTTTCATTCTCCGGTGCTTTTCTGAGTACAAAACATGAAAACAAAGGATTAAGAGCACCAAATTACATAATTCAAGGCTTAAATCATCCAAAAGCATGCTAAATGTGGGCTTAAAATATGTTACTATTGCGGTTTATCAAATACCCCCACACTTAAGCTTTTGCTTGTCTTCAAGCAAAATTCTCAACTCACAATTAAAACAAACTTCCTCAATAATATTCATCGATAGTGTTTCATCATAATTCATAGATAATTCATACATGGATAATTCAACTCAAAGAGTCCTAATAATTCAAACAATCTAAGTCATACACTTGTAGCATAAAACATAGGTGTTTCCCCTTGTCTAAATAATTACCCCTGATTCAAAATCGACAAGTATTGACATCCTCGCAAAAGATTCATTCAAATCACTCGAGGTGTTTAAGGTTCAAGAAAAAGCACTCATAAGTCAAACATGAAAAGTTAATCCCATAGGCTTGCATGAAAATCAAATCTCCACCACTATAATATGAGATGATACACAAATCAAAAGGTCTTTAACAGGGTTGTAACGGGGCTTGGTTAAAGGTGTGGATAAAGGCTAAATTAGAGGGTTAGAATTGAGATTGACTTGAAAAATTACCTAACTAGAAAAATGAGCTAATCCTTAATAATTACATAAACTTGTAATACTAATAATACGAGCTTTTTCTTCAAGATGTGGAATTTAAATATGTAAGCTCACTTAATTATAAGACTAATAAAACTAATAATGAATATACTTCGTCATTTTTTTAAGAACAAATCATTAAATATTTACAATAATAAGAAAGTACTTTAACAACTGAAATATAGAACATAGTTAGGCAATCACAAAATCAAATCTCGACAAAAGGGTAGTCAAGAAGAATGGTGATAACAAATACAAAGGGTTTTGGTTTAAAATTAGTGGGTGAGTCAATAAAAAGGGTTGTTAGGATCAAAAGGGGTTCACTAGGGGTTAATTGTGAAGGTAGGCTTTTTAGTGGAGTGAGTGGGTTAAAACCTAGGTGCCTTCATCATCTTTGTATATCAAATCAAAGGTGTGGTCTCGACATGTATAATCGATGCAAGTTATAGAATAACAAATCAATGTTGACACACTCATAATCAATAAAGTGAGCATGAAAAAGAAAATATGCTCTAAAGGGCTCAAAATCTCACAAGAGAAAATTACGGGCTTTTTTATATCAACCTTGTAAATTTCAAACTTCAAAGTAATAATTAGATTCAGGTAGACAACCTAAATTTTTTTTTTAATTTCTGAAAAATAGACTTATCCTGCTTGATTCTCTAGTTTCCTACAGTTTAAATCATCACTGCACAATTATCAATGACTTAATCCAAAACATATCAATGAAAATCATAAATCAAAGAAAGTTTCATTTTAATCGTAATATGAGAAAATTATTTATGAACAAGATATAATTCAGGAATTTGAGAATAATGCACAAAGTTAGGCACTTTTAAGATTGACGCTTTTAAGATTCACTCCCAACACTTAAGATGTACATTACCCTCAATGTACAAAGATAGATAATAATCATATAGTAAGAAAATCAAAAGAGAGGGAGAGAAGTGAAACTTCCTAAATTTTGGATGGATTCCTTGGAGGATGATTAATGATGATGACTTAGGTATGGGTGGATGTGGTGGTGAATACTCCGGTGATGTGTTCGTTGTTGGAGTGGCAAATTGAACCTATTTAAACTGCGAAGTCATCAGTTAAATGTTCAGGGAGTACTATTTAATAGATGTTGTTAGAGATACTCGAGATTTAGACAGCCAGTGATAAAAGAAATTAAACTGTACTAATAAAAGTTTTAAATAAGAAAGGCAAAAAGTTTTAATTAAGAACAAAAATAGACTAAAAATAAAAATGAAAAATAAAGAAAATAAAAGGACTCAAAGGTCCTCGTCATCGGAGTGATCTCGAGGTGGTGGTGGCGGCGATATGTGAAAAGGCTGATAATATCGACCACGGCCGCCTCGCACGGCCGTGTGGATTAATCTCAGCCCGTGTTCTTTAGGCAGTTTCGACCACGGCCACGTTGCACGACCGTGGCATTTAATCGGAGCCCGTGTCTTGGGGAAAATTTTCCTCCTGTTTCTGCATGATATTCGCCACGCCGATATGCATACTCGTGGTGTCCACACGGCCACAGCCATGCCTGTGTGCAAGGCCGTGTGGTGTGGAAACCTACGCCTAAAAATTTGGTTAGTTTTTAGTTAGATGCTAAAATTTAAAAATATGGACGTTAGTGGGGTTAGTGGTCGGGGTGCCTCCCGAGAAGCGCTCATTTAAAGTCTTGAGCTAGACTTACCTGTTATTCGTATGGCCATGGTGGTTTACAGATTCAAAACTCCTTTTTCTTACTATTAATTCTATCAACATATGGTTTGAGTCGGGTAATATTTACCTCAAAAGTGCTGAAATTAGAATGTGTTACCTCAACCGTTCCGTATGGAAACACCTTAAGTACCGAAAAAGGAGTCGCACCGTGTGTATTAAGTTCTGAAGCGACTATTCGAGGGTCGGTTGTATCTGACAGTACCTGGTCCCCAACTTTGAAGTGATTGGTTCCACCTTTAATACTCGATGTCCTAGCCATGTCAAGAACCTGAAGAGTGACCGTTTCGTCACTTACACGAAATGTGAGCTCACGTGGTAGTTTATTTCGTAGAATTACTGGGCACACTGCGTTTAGCTTCACATGCGACGTATCTCTAACTTCCGTTTGTTTGTCAAAAACTCTTTTGAAAATTTTCTTGAATCTGGCATCTGCGAAAGAGCTTCAAGAAACGACAAGTTAATATGTAATTTCTTTGGAAGTTTAAGAAATTTACCGAATTATTCCTCTGTGTGGTCTTTCTTTATCGCATTGGGGTATGGCACACGAGGTTGGTACTCTGTAGTTATCGGGTTTGGTTTATCATGGCTTACCTCAACCTTACCTTCCTCTACCATATTCTCTTGCTTCAATTTTGGTTCATCTAACCCTTCACTATCGTGAGCAGTTATTGCTTGCGGTTGCTCTCTTGGGTTAGTTTCGGTGTTGCTAGACAAGATACCTTGTGGTCTTTCTGAGATTAGCTTAGCAAGCTGACCTATTTGATTCTCGATCTCTTGAATCGACGCTTGCTGATTTGTAAGTGCTGTTTCAGTGTTTTGAAAGCGTGTTTCTGACACCGAGATAAATTTCGTTAGCATCTCCTCAAGGTTCGGCTTCTTTTCCTGCTGGTAAGGTGGTTGTTGAAAACCTGGAGGAAGTTGCGGTCCTTGACCACCCCACGAGAAATCGGGATGGTATCTCCAACCTGCATTATATGTGTTACTATAAAGATTATTTTGAGGTCTAGAATAGTTACCCATATAGTTGACTTCTTCGTTCTCTGTGCTAGGGTTGTAGGATAGGTATTCGTGTTGTTCACCCTCCTCCATTTGTATCGTCTTCAGACATCGATGTACCTGCATAGAACCATACCAATCATCAAATTTTTTATTTAAAAGCTCTACCTGGTTAGATTACATGGTGACCGCATCAAGGTTGAAAACATCGGCTGCTTTATTAGGTATTGTCCTCATGTCTTGCCATTGATAATTATTCAGTGACATCTCTTCGGTTTCTGTGAGTGGTATGTTTTATTTCACTGTCAAAAATCAAGGGTCCTGACGGGTTTCTTCTAGTCATAAACTAGAAATACCTGCCAGAAGCAAAGAAAGAGAAAAATTAGCAAAGTTAAAATAAAATAAAAATAAATTGTAAATAAATAAAATGACTAAAGTAATAAAAATCAAGTGTTCTTAATATTTTAGTTCCCCGGGAACGGCGCCAAAAACTTGATCGCTGTGATTTGTCAAAGTTTTAAAATTTATAAAGAGAATGATCGAACCTGGAAACTAACTACGACAACGATTTGAGACAAGCACACCTATTGAATAGTAGTATAGTTAAGGCAAGACCGGATTGTCGAACCCAAAAGAACTAAAAGTACTAATACTAACTTTCTTTTTATTATCTAGCCTAAAATAAAGGGAATTGTCATTTAATCTAAATTAACTAACTACTAAGCTAAAGACTCTAAGACAAAGAAGAATGAATTTGGGGAAATACTTGTGGGAAAAACCAATTGATTAAGACAATACCCGAGGAAGAATCGACCTAGACTTCACTTGTTATCTAACACCGAACTGCATTTATTTATTCACTTGACTTGATCCGTAGGACTCCCTAAGTTATATTAATACCTCCGTTGAGGCTACTAACGTCTAACCCTAGGTTGATTAATTGAAATCTCTTTCTAATTAAAACACCTAGAATTGCATTAACTCGATCTATGGACTCCCATATTAGGTTTCACCCTAATCTGGAAAAATCTCGTCACCCTGTGTCTAGGCGTGCGATCAACTCCGCTTAATTATGCTAGATCTACTCTTAGGCAGAGACTTTTACTCCTCCACCTAAGCACATCAAACTTGAATCAATATCCCAGAAATATAAAAACAAGAATTAAGAACACATAATTAAGAACAAATCAAGTATTTATCATATAGTTAAAAAAACAATAACAAGATTCATCTTAGGTTTCATCCCCTTCAGGTATCTGATGAGTTTAGTTCATAATGAATGATAAAAGAAAACATCTCAGAAGAAAAGATAAAACAAAACATAAGAAAAACCTTAAAACCCCCTGAAGGAATTGAAGAGAAATCCTCCGTCTTGAGTATGACTCCGGCTTCTTGAGATGGATCAATCGGCTTTCTTCGAGTAAATTCCCACAAATCGCCTCTCTTTGGCCTAGCCGACGCCCGACAAAAAGCCTTGGGCTCCCCCTTTTAGGTCATACTTAGGGTGTTTATATAGGCTTCGGAATGTGTTACTTCGCCTCTAAGTATCCTAATCCGAATAGAATATCTCTTTACCACGGCAGGGACACGCCCTTGGTACACGCCCGTGTAAATCGTGGTCAGGCCGTGTTTGAGTCCATTAATGAAACACGACCGTGTGGTCTTGGGCCTAGGCCGTGTCGATTTCGTGATTTGGCCTATTTGGTCTGTTTTAAGCCCGTTTCTCGTTCTTTTCATTCTCCGGTGCTTTCCTGAGTATAAAACATGAAAACAAAGGATTAAGAGCACCAAATTACATAATTCAAGGCTTAAATCATCCAAAAGCTTGCTAAATGTGGGCTTAAAATATGTTACTATTGCGGTTTATCAAATATCATTTCTTACCTTTCCATAATTTCATAACATAGTCGATTGGAACACTTACCATTCCTTCCCTTTACATGTCCATTGAACCACTTAGAATAATATCGGATATGTGGGAAAGCTCACACAAAGTGTACCAAAAATATGGTCAAAACCATTTCTTTTCCTTTTTCTTTTACATCATTTCTCACTCGAGCCATAAATGGGTCTGCTCACACAAGCTGACGGTCGGAATGTAGCTACATGATGCCGCTTACACAAGCTGACAAGTATCCACAACAAATGTCAAAACTCAGCCATCGGTAGGACAGTCAAGACCAGCACCCGAAACATGGTAACCCTAATGACATGTCATTTGTATCCTATATATTCATGAGGTTCAAACGAGACTCGATAGTCGTCGAAGCGTCATTGGATTTCCATCATTTCTTTACATGATAAATTGCACAATAACATATATATATTGATTCGTTTACATTAGAACAACACATTAAACATTCAATTTAATCAACATTTAAGTGATTAAAAATTTATACAAACTTATCTGGCTAAATTGCAGCAATAACTAAGTTCATAGGCTATTTGGTAATTTTCTCTTCTCCTCGATTTTCCACTCGTTCTTGATCTAAATTAATAATTTCATTCAATTCATTAATTTAGATAACAAAAAAAAAATCAATTTTATGTAATTTAGTAATTTTTGACATTTTTACAAAATTACCCTCAACTTTTAATTTTTATTCAATTTAGTCCCTATGTCCTAATCATGCAAATAAACCAATTTTATTGAAAATTCATACCAGCCGAATGTTAATAGCATCCATTACAGCCCACTTTTGTTACAATTTCTCACCAAGTCCTTATATTTTTACTATTTCAACAATTTAGTCCCTAATCGGTAAATTAATCAAAAATCACTTAACAAAATACTTATAAATAAAAACTAATACTTCAAATTCATCATTTAGCATCTAGAATCACAAATGTTCATCAATGGAAACATTCAAAATCTTTAACAGTTTCAAAAATGAAGGTTTGGGCTAGCTGGACCTAGTTGCAACGATTTCAAAAACATAAAAATTACGAAAAATCGATAAATAAATCACTTACATGCATCCATTTTTGTTTGGCTGAACCTAGCTTATTTTCCAAGGAAGAATCGGTTGAAACAAAATGGGAAAGAAGATGACAACCATTCATCTTTTACTTATGTTTTAATTAATTTAATTTAATTTATCAAATTACCATTTTAACCTTGGTTAATAATTAAATAAAACACCAAATCCATGTCCATATTTGTCCACAAACTCCTTAAATGGTTTATTTACCATTTAAGTCCATTTTCCTTTATTCAACAAGCCATTTAATCATTCAAATCTAATAGTGATCAAATTTTACATCCTTTACGATTTAGTCCTTTTTAATTAATTAACTATCTAAACATTAAAATTTCTGAATGAAAATTTAATACAACCTTAATAACACTTCGTAAACATTTATAAAAATATTTATGGCCCGGTTATAGAAACGAGGTCCTGATACCTCACTTTCTAAAACCACTTAACTTTAGGGTCATACCACTTGAACTTAATTATTCATTCAATAACGTAACTTGTCAATTCAAAATTTATTTAAATACCATATTTGACTCGTAAATATTAACTTACTCATCGAATTTATGGCCCCGAATGTAACAGCCCGATTTAGGGCCTAGTCAGAATAGTGGTTGCGAGACCACAAATCTAAAGTAGAAATATATGTTTTATGATTTTTATGAGGCTTATGATGTGGATAAATGATCGTGTGAAAATTTCATAAGGAAATTTTGTTTATTAGTGATAAATTGGTCCATTAGGACTAAATTGCAAAGATTTGAAAATATGAGATTCTAGAAGATTTAAGTATGAAATAGAATTATAAAAATTACTAGAGGTCCTTATTTAGAAATTACCATTAAATGTTAAGATGGAAAAAAATGGACATGGGAAGGAAAAATCTAAAGAAACGGCCTTAAGGGCATTTTTGTCATTTGGTTACTAAAAGAATTAAAAGGGAAAAAGAAGTCAAAATTCATGTCCATCTTCTTCTCCATAGCCGAAAATTACAAGGACTCCATAGCTAGGGTTTCTTCAACTTCCAAGCTTAATAGAAAGTGTCTCCTAGCCCCGTTTTTAATGTTCTTCGTATTTTTGAGATCCTCGTAGCTCGATTTAGCTATTTCTAGCTATATTTTGAGCTAGGGTTTATGTTCAAAAATTTACCCATGTATGACATGCATGTTTTTTTGATGTTTTATGGAAGAATATGAAAGTTTGATGTATGAAAAACATATTTTTCTAAGTGATTTTCATGAAAAATGCATAAAAGGACCAAATTGCAAAAGTTATAAAAGTGGTCGTACATGGGTGAAATAGTGGCAATTAGGGGTTTTTTTAGTTGAGAAAAAGATTCGGCTAGGCTTAAAATACAAGAAAGTTGAATAAAAATCATTTTACGAGCCTAGGGGAAAAAGTGTAATTATGTGAAAGTTTAGGGGCAAAATTATAATTTTGCCAAAGTATGATTCATGAGTCAATTTAGTCAATGTGAGTATTAAACAAGTGAAATTGTTATTATAGAGCAAGAAACACGAAGCCCGGACCAAAACTGAGGCAAGAACAAAGTTGTGGACTAAATCAAACATCTACACACATTTTGAGTACCGAGGTAAGTTTGTATGAAATTAAAGTTTCATAGTGTTTTTATATTTTAAATTGCTTGATCTTATGATAATGTATATCATATCATGAAAATCGACCAATGATGCCTCAATGAGAAAAGGATGAGAATATATATTAAGTTGAAGTCCCGGTTGAAGATTTGGAATACGATGATACCTATGTCACGACATGAGATAAGGACGGTCCCATATAAGACCATGTCTGGGACATGGCATCGACACCGAATGTAGGTCCCGTATAAGACCATGTCTGGGACATAACATCGGCACCGAATGTAGGTCCTGTATAAGACTATGTCTGGGACATGGCATCGGCACTGAATGTAGGTCCCGTATAAGGCCATGTCTGGGACATGGCATCGGCACTGAATGTAGGTCCCGTATAAGACCATGTCTGGAACATGGCATCGACACCGAATAAGGAAGGTCCCAGGTAAGGCCATGTCTGGGACATGGCCTCGGCACCAAAAGAAGATCTCGTGTAAGACCATGTCTGGGACATGGCATCGACATCTATGTACGATCTCGTATAAGACCATGTCTAGGACATGGCATCGACATCGAGTTAAGAGATCCCGTGTAAGACCATATCTGGGATATGGCATCGACGTCAATAGATGATCCCATGTAAGACCATATCTGGGATATGGCATTGGCATCGTGATACATGTATGATGAGATTGGGTATCCTCCGATATTCCGAGTAGTTCAACGGGAAAAGGAGCTAAGTATGTAAAGGTGACCAAGTGCTAAGCTATACAAAGATGACAAAGAGTTATATTTAAGTGAAAGATGATTATGATTTAAGTTTATGTTCATGATAACATAAGTGCCAAATTATGTGATGAAGCGATGCAGGTACCATGAGTAAAATACGAGTTATGAAACCTTAATGTGATATGTGATGGGTAAGCGTAAGTATGAGTAAGTATGTCAAAGTACTTGAGAACTTGTGTTATTATCGTTCTATGAGACGAAGGGATTTTACCATGAGTAATTATGTTGCTATTTTAATTCATGCAAACTTACTAAGCTATATGCTTACCCCTTTCTTTTCCTTTTTCCTTGTAGTTTTGCCAAGCTAGCTCGGGGATCGTAGGACGTCGAAGCTCGAATCACACTATCAACTATTCTTTTGGTATAGTAAAGTTGATTCATTTTGAGTATGGCATGTATAGGAACTTGGTCATTTTGTGTTATGTCATATTTGAAAACCAAAGTGTTGGCTATTAATGTTATACACTCATTTTGTAATGGCCATTAAGCATTGGCCAATATTTGTCAAGTTTTATATCTTAATGATGATGAGTTCTATGTAGTGCATGAATGATGATTTTTGAGTTTTCATAGTGTATTATTTCCATATTATGTGTTGCTTGTGTTGGTATATGTGTGTTTATGTTTTAGGGTGGCAATAGGCTTAGAAAATAACCTTCTAATTGTCCACATGAGTAGACACACGGGCGTGTGTCTAGGCCGTGTGTGATACACGGTCAGCCCCATGGATGTGCTGATAGGCCGTGTGTCCCCTGCATCAAATTTGCGAGAATTCGATTCACCACACAAGCCAGCACACGGGCGTGTGCCATGGCTGTGTGCTCTTAAGAGTTTGCTGACGTCATAAATAGAATACCCAGGTTTTCACACACGGGTGAGGACACGGGCGTGTCTAGGCCGTGTAAGGGACACGGGGCACAAACACGGGCGTTTGTTTGGCCGTGTGAAAACCCCTGTAGGTTCGAAATGAAAAATAAATTCCACACGGATTCGAAACATGGGCGTGTGTGACCACACGGCCTGCCCACACGGGCGTGTACCATTCCACACGGGCGTGTGGCCCTGTTTAGGCAAAAATTTTCTAAGAGTGCAAAATTTTTTTGGTTTGGTTCCTAACCATCCCGTATGCATGTTTAGGGCCTCGTAGGCCCATAATAAATAAGTTATGAATATGAATGAAAAGTTTTAAGTTGAAAAGAAATTTTATAGCCGAGGTTGTATGTTTAAGCAAGTTAAGTCTGGTAATGCCTCGTAACCTGTCCCAGCGTCGGACACGGGTAAGGTGTGTTACATTTAGTGGTATCAGTGATACGGTTTAGTCAATTCTCGGACTAACATAGCGTAAGCATGAGTCTAGCTATACATGCCATACACATGAGTATTTACATTATGATAGTGTGACGACTCCTGACGATTTAAGTAGTGTTTTCATATAGTAAATGGATCCCGATAGAGCTATGGCGGATGATGTGGAAAGTAACGCACCGGCTTCCGCTGAAGGGACGGTGCCGAATGAAAATGAGAATAGACCTACGACTGTAAGTTAGAGAGGAGGAGAAGAGGCTAGGGAAGCCTTTCTCCACATGATGAATGCATGGTATACAGAGTTTGTTCGTGCGAACCCGAATGTACAACCCCCTCCACCCCCACCTATTCCTCAACCTACCCAGTAGCTCCCCAAGTGGTAGAAGTGGTAAGGAGAGAAAAGCCTCCGGTTGATAGAATCCGGAAACAAGGAGCCGAGGAATTTCGAGCTAGTAAAGATTATGACTGGAAAGAGCAGAATTTTGGCTTGAAAATACCATCAGGGTATTTGACGAGTTATCCTGCACGCCTGAAGAGTGCATGAAATGTGTAGTGTCTCTTCTGAGAGACTCTTCTTATCAGTGGTGGAACACCCTTGTGTCGGTTGTACCAAGGGAAAGAGTTAATTGGGAGTTTTTCCAAGAGGAATTCCGGAAGAAGTACATTAGCCAACGATTTATTTATCAGAAAAGAAGGAGTTCCTTGATTTGAAACAAGGTAGAATGATAGTAACTGAATACGAGCGTGAATTTGTGAAGCTCAGCAAGTACGCTCGGGAGTGTGTGTCCTCTGAAGCTATCATGTGTAAGAGCTTTGAGGACGGATTAAATGAAGATATCAGATTATTTGTTGGTGTCCTTGAGTTGAAGGAATTTGTTGTGCTAGTGGATTGTGCTTGTAAAGCCGAGGAATTGGTGAAAGAGAAAAGAAAAGTTGAGATGGAGTCTCGTGACTCAAGAAAGAGACAAATGAACAAGTCGTTTCTATCTCCATCCAAGAAGTCAAGAGACTTCCCTACCCAATCAGCTACCTCAGCCGGGTTTTCAAACAGAAGTAAGAGTAAACAGTACTCGGGGATTAAAGCTCAGACTACCAAAGTTGCTAGTGTTGGGAACACTCGACCTAATAGACCGAAATGTCCACAGTGTGGCCGATGATATCCCGGTGAATGCCGAGCCCACGAGAGAGCCTGTTTTAAGTGTGGTTGCCAATATCATTTCATTAGAGAATGCCCTGAGATGGTTGAAAAAGAGAAAATTCAGAGTGCCAGATCGGGAAGCACTACTAGAGGGAGACAACAGAGAAACCCAGGAAGTGGAACGAGTAGTAAGAGTGCACCCATAGAGCAGGCTACAAGATCTGAGGGTAGAGCGCCTGCGAGGACTTATGCTATTCGCGCTCGCGAAGAGGCGTCATCTCCAGATGTAATTACGGGTACATTTTCTCTCCATAATGCAAATGTTGTTGCTTTAGTTGATCCAGGATCTACCCACTCATATATTTGCATGAAATTAGTATCTAGTATTAGCATGCCCATAGAGTCTACATAGTTTGTGATAAAAGTGTCCAATCCCTTAGGCAAATGTGTATTAGTTGATAAGGTATGCAAAGATTGCCCATTGATGATTAGAGGTCATTATTTTAAGGCAAATCTCATGCTATTTCCATTTGATGAATTCGATATAATTCTTAGTATGGACTGGTTAACCGATCATGATGTGACAGTAAATTGTGGAAAGAAATACATTGAATTGAGGTGTGGAAATGGGGACAGTCTTCGTGTTGAATCAGATGAACATGACAGGTCGCCTGTAGTGATCTCTTATATGTCTGCCCAGAAATATGTAAGAAAAGGGTATGAAGCCTATCTTGCTTTTGTGATTAATACCAAGGAAACTGAGTTAAGAATTGAATCAGTATCGATAGTATGTGAGTATCCAGATGTATTCCCAGAGGAGTTGCCAGGGTTACCTCCGGTTAGAGAAATTAAATTTGACTTTGAGTTAGCCCCTGGTACTGCACCTATATTGATTACTCTGTATAGAATGGCTCCAACCGAGTCGAAAGAATTAAAAACACAGTTGCAAGAGTTAACGGACAAAGGCTTTGTAAGACCAAGTTATTCTCCGTGGGGTGCTGCAGTGCTATTTGTGAACAAGAAAGATCGTTCCATGAGATTATGTATAGATTACCGGTAGCTTAATAAGGTTACTGTGAAGAATAAGTACCCATTGCTAAGGATCGATGATTTTTTTGATCAATTGAAGGAAGCCACTGTGTTTTCCAAGATAGACTCGAGGTTCAGTTATTACCAATTGAGGGTCAAAGACTCAAATGTGCCGAAAACCGCATTTCGGATAAGGTATGGGCACTATGATTTTTTAGTCATGCCTTTCGGTTTAACAAATGCCCCTGCCGTATTTATGGATTTAATGAACCGCATATTTCGGCCATGCTTGGATAAATTTGTTGTGGTTTTTATTGATGATATACTGATTTATTCTCGTGATGAGAATGAGCATGCCGAGCACTTGAGGACGATTTTACAGATTTTACGAGATAATCAGTTGTATGCCAAGTTTAGCAAGAGTGAGTTTTGGCTCAAAGAGGTTGGATTTTTGGGGCACATTGTCTCGGAAGATGGAATCCGAGTAGACCCAAGTAAGATTTCAGCTATTGTTGATTGGAAGCCGCCAAGAAATGTAACAGGGGGTAGAAGTTTTCTGGGTCTAGCTAGCCATTACCGACGTTTTGTCAAGGGATTTTCTTTGATAGCCACTCCGATGAAGAGGCTATTACAGAAAAATGTAAAGTTCGAGTGGACAGAGAAATGCCAACGGAGTTTCGAGAAATTAAAGGCATTGTTGACTGAGGCCCCAGTTCTAGTGCAACCTGAACCGAGAAAAGAATTTGTGATCTACAGTGATGCATCCTTGAATGGATTGGGCTGTGTGCATATGCAAGAAGGCAAGGTGATAGTATATGCCTCTAGATAGTTAAAGCCGCATGAGAAGAATTACCCGACACATGATTTAGAGTTGTCTGCCATTGTGTTTGCTTTGAAGATATTGAGACACCATTTGTATGGTGAAAGATGTCGGATATTCACTGATCATAAGAGCCTAAAGTACTTGATGACTTAGAAGGAATTGAATTTAAGGCAGCGAAGATGGTTAGAGCTGATAAAGGATTATGAGCTAGTCATTGACTACCACCCGGGAAAGGCGAATGTAGTCGCTGATGCTTAGAGTAGAAAGTCTCTATTTGCATTGAGGGCTATGAATACACGGGTGAATTTGTCAGATGATGGTTCCATTCTAGCCGAGTTGAGGGCTAGACCGATGTTCCTTCAAGAGATTTATGAGGCTCAGAAAGATGATAGCGACTTGCAAGCCAAAAGAGTTCAGTGTGAGTCAGGAGTTGAGTCTGACTTTCGGATGTTTGATGTTTGATGTTTGAGATCAAACTGGATGTTTGATGTTCAGAGACAGAGTCTGTGTACTGAGGAATGGCGAGCTTATTCAGAAGGTTTTACACGAGGCACATAGTGGATGTCTATCTGTACATCCGGGCAGTACAAAAATGTATAATGATTTGAAGAAATGGTATGGGTGGCCGAGTATGAAGAAAGATATTTCTGAGTTTGTATCGAGATGCTTAATTTGCCAGCAAGTGAAGGCTGAACACCAAGTACCCTCGGGTCTACTTCAGCCTATTATGGTTCCCGAGTGGAAATGGGACCGTATTATGATGGACTTTGTGACGGGTTTGCCGTTGACACCGAGCAAGAAGGATGTCGTATTGGTTGTGGTAGATAGACTTACGAAGTCGGCCCACTTCATACCGGTACGTGTTGATTACTCACTAGATAAGTTGGCAGACTTGTATATTTCTGAGATTGTAAGGCTTCATGGAGTACCTTTGTTGATTATATTGGACAGAGATCCGAGATTCACGTCCCGATTTTAAAAAAAGTTGCAAGAAGCTTTGGGTACAAAGTTGAGTTTTAGTACTGCTTTTCACCCATAAACCGACGGACAGTCGGAGAGGTTAATACAGATACTTGAGGATATGCTCCGGTGTTGTGTCCTTGAGTTTCAAGGCAGCTAGGAAAAGTGCTTACCATTGGTAGAGTTTGCTTATAATAATAGTTTCCAGTCGAGTTTAAGAATGGAGCCTTATGAGGCTTTGTATGGGCGTATGTGCCGAACGCCTTTGTATTGGACTGAACTATAGGAAAATCAAATTCACTGTAACACCCCAAAAATGTAGGGTTTGTAATTTTGCATGATTTGGCTTAAATTCCATGTGTGCTTCAATGGCTAAGTATTTGAGTGTATTTGGGGGTTTTCAGGAAGCCTAGGTTCGAGTCTGGGCCTTGGAAAATTTTTAGTTTTTGCTCTTAAGTGAAATTGGCTGTTAGCAGTTAGGACTTATGTTTAAATGTGTGTGATTTTATGTCGCAAAAAGAGCATGTGGGTTGATGGTTGTGGCGTCACTAAGGTGGCAAGGGAATTGGGGTTCGGTTCCCATGGCATGCAAAGATGGGATTTTATTTTACATCTCTGTGGCGTGAGAGGTAGAGTTCGATTCAAACTCTGCAGAGGAGGTTGGAGACTTGGTCATCAAATTTGAATGGGAGGTTGGGAGCAAATTAAGGAGGAAACGATGGAGAGGTTGAAGGAGTTGGGATGTGGAGGAGTCATAGCCGAATTTGGGAAAGTTTGAGTAAGGGAAATTCGGCTAAGGGTATGGCATTTTGTACATTTTCGGCTTTGTGAGAGTGTAAAGGTGCTGAATTTTCTCTGGTATTTTTGGGTGCTGTTTTCTCATCTTGGCACATTTCTGACCATTCGGGTCTCTTTTCTTTTTCGGGTCTCTTTTCTTTTTCATCTTTATTCTCAATTGCTGCCCACTTTTTGCTGAAACATAATTATCAAGTGCCTAGTTCTGATCATTCTTTTGAAGTCTTTCTCTCATATCTTCTCTAATTGTTTCTGCTATAGCCGACCCTCTTCTACTTCTATCTTTTATTTTTTTCAAACTTCGTTTTTCCCTTCTCTGTTAGGCCGAATCTTCATACTCTCTCCCTCTCAAATCTCTTTGTTCTTAGTGGTTAGGGTCGAACCTTCTTGACTGACTACTGCCGAAATACATTGGTTATCGATATTGGTAAGGGGTTACTACAACCACTTTATTATTCCGTTCTTAGTAAAGATTTCTTTTGACTCTATTAACAAGCTTCGACTTTCTCTTTTTATTTTCTCCTGGGGGCCGAATGTTTGGTTGTTCTAACAACTTTTGTTATGCCAAATCTTGTTAGTAGGGGGAAATCGCCCTTGATCAGCATGGAGGCGCTAGTATCCGTTAGTTCTAGCAAGATGAGTGGTTGTGATATAAGCAGATAAATGTGGGGGATTAAGAGTATGCATTAACCGTGTGTTGTGTTGGTTATAGGTTGTGTGCTCCAGATTATTCGCACTCGTCGTTGTTGCAATCAGGTGTGTAATCGTATGCAACATTCGATAGTCGGCTGAAAAGACGAAAGTATGTAATGGTTACACTGCTAAGACTGTAGATCGGCTAAATGTCGAAAAGCAGGAAATATGGCGTACGATGCCACTCGAGCGTGCGATTGTGCGCATGGTAAACTGAGCACATGAACATGGGTACTAGACTGTAGAAGCCACCACGAGCGTTCTCGTGGGCTTAGGTAGTAATAAGCCTCGTTGGGCCGAGATGGGCCATGTGGGCCCAATGGGCTCATGGGCCCTACATGGGTAAAATTCACGAGAGTGAAAAATGATGGATTGGGCTGCGAAGTTTGCATAGCCGTGACTGAAATAGGGCTAAATGGGCCACCCGAGCGTGTGAGCCCACTTGGGCCGAATAGTGGGCTTTGGGCCCAATTACAGGATTTTGTCCATATAAGTTATTCGAGTCGTTCGAGATGATGGTAGGCTTTTGGAAAGGTCGTAAATTGTACCGAAATACCCTCGTAGGGTAGAATTACCGAAATACCTTCGAAGGGTAGAATTATCAAAATACCCTCGAAAGGTAAAATTACCGAAATACCCTCGAAGGGTAGAATTACCACCCTCATAGGGTAGAATTATTGAAATACCCTCGAAGGGTAGAATTATTGAAATACCCTCGTAGGGTAAAATTACCGAAATACCCCTGAAGGGTAGAAATTATCGTTTTACCCCTAACCGACAAAATGACCATTATACCCCTAGTGGTAGTTTAAGTGATGTGTGTATGATATTTATATGACTGATTATGAGTATGACGTACTGCACACATGTAATAGTTATTACACGACATTCTGCATTGGGGTTGGGATTCAGATTTGGAGGAAGTACTGTACTAGTGGCTCTGCCACGTTTTTACAGTTCTAGTGGCTTCGCCATGTTGTTTGATTCTAGTGGCTTGGCCACATTTACTGTTATTAGCAGCTTTGTTGCGTTACTATTGGCAGCTATGCTGTGATATTGGTATGTTGGCTGGGTGGGTCGACTTAGTCCCCACATGGTGTGTTGGTTGGTACGGGTGGTGTGTTGGCTGGATTGGGTTGGGTTGCATATTTGTTCTCCTTGATCATATGACTTTGGGCTTAGACCCACTCTTATCGTGATAGGGGCTAAAGCCCGCATCGATCGATTCATCGAATAGGGCTCGGGCCCAAATCATATCTTGCATGATAGGGGATTACACACTGAGTTCTCGTAACTCACTCTTTTCTTTTAACTGTGCAGGTAATCCCCAGCCTTAGATGATTTGGAGCTGCGAGGGACTCGGAGGTGGCCACATGTTTGCGAGTATTTTAATTTATATCTAGCTTTTTTAATATTTCATTTTGGGGTTGATATTTTTGTAATAAGGCTATTTGAGGTTTTAACTTTTATTTGGTGTTTTCTTTTTATTTTAACCTGCTAGACTAGGAAACACAGGTTTTTAAAACAATAACTGTTTTTAAAGAAAATCACGTTTTCAAATATTAAAGTTTACAACTAGAAAAGGCTTCTGCGATTTTATTTCAGATTGATAAACTTATAACAATTGATATGGCCTATAATTGGAAAACATGATTTGATTTTACAACACTAATGTTTTCAACAACAATTTATTAAATGGGATTTAAAATTTAGTAACGAACTTTTGTCGACAAGCCCAATTTTCAAACGACACTTCGATGTGACACGTCAGATCCGATCGTAACGTCTAGGCTAGGTTTAGGGTGTTACATTTAGTGGTATCAGAGCCAGGTTGCAAAACTCGGCTGTGGAATGGGTAAATTTTGGTTTAAATTGTTTAAATTTTGGTTTGAAAAGAAAATCGAAAGGTTGTTACTGAAAGTGTGGCACACCGAGTCTCCGGTGCCAAATCTGTAAGTTCTCTAACACTGTTTACTGTTATAGATTTAAATGTTATACTGAGAAACTACCATAGATAGTAGTACTCATCTCAAACTCTTTTGTTAGGGTAAACTGAGACTGTAGAAAACTGGAAACTATAGTGAGAGATCACGATCTGCAAAAACAAAAACTTTAAATACTGATTGTCATAAAAAATCCGTTAATAATTACTGGAATTATGAACTGATTCGTAAGAATTTTAAATCAGATAATACGCTATATCGATATGAGCACAAGAGGTCGCGGAAGGGGTACACGTGGCCGCGGTAGAGGCCGAGGAGGTGCTAGGACAGGGTCTTCAGCGTCGGGCCATATGCCTGCTAGAGAGGCACCAGCCTCACCAGTAATTAAAACATGGTCTCATGATCGAGCTATAGGGGATGATGCTTTATCTCAAGCGATACTCCGTGTTTTAGAAAGGGTTATTGGAGCAAGTACTGGGTCAGTGGGCCGAGGGTCCATTTCTGAGTGACTCCGGTCTAATGGAGCAGAAATCTTCAAGGGTGTTTCTGGTGTAGCCCCGAATGTAGCAGAGTATTGGTTAGAGGCTACCGAGCAGATAATGGATGACCTTGACTGTACGGTGGAACAGAAATTAAAGAGAGCAGTGTCCTTACTGCGAGACGAGGCATACCAGTGGTGGCTCACTGTAAGAGAGGGTACACAGGCCGACCGTTTGACGTGGGATTTCTTCAAGACGGCCTTTCAAGGGAAGTATGTGGGCGCAAGCTATGTGGACGTCCGAAGGAAGGAATTTCTGAGTCTGACCCAGGGGGATAAGACAGTGGTAGTATATGAGGCAGAATATTTACGGTTGAGTCGTTATGCTCGCGAAATAGTCGCATTCGAGTATGAATGTTGTGTGCGGTTCGAGGATGGCCTCCGGGATGAGTTACGTGTGCTGATAGCTCTGCAGAGGGAGCGAGACTTTTCTGCCCTTGTTGAGAAAGTAAAAATTGCTGAGGATGTGAAGCGCTCAGAGCGCCAGAACCGTGAAAAAGATAGGGGCAGACATAAGAGGGATTTTAGGCCCTCAAGTTCTTTTCGTGGGCCCAAGAAGAAGCCTAGATTTGATGGGCCAGTCCAAACAATTCTTGTTACTATGGTTAGACCGCAGCCTTGCGCAGATTGTGGGAGAGCTCACCAGGGTGAGTGCTGGAAACGAACTGGGGCGTGTTTTAGATGTGGGTCCATGCATCATCAGGTCAAGAACTGTACTCAAAGGCCTGTTCAGATGCAAGCTGCAGACCTGGATCGTGTTCAACCAGGGAGAGGTGGTCAGCAGCCACCGAGAGGCCGTGGTTAGGCCAGAGGAGGAAATGGTTTGGGATGAGGTCGTGGAGCACCGGGCAGAGGTGCTTTGTAACACGAGGCGAGACAAACCGTGTTTGGTATATGCTTGTTCGTCCCGAGAGGATGGCGACGCCCGCACGTCATAAGCGATACGTTCTAATTTATGATGTACCATACACTGCTTTAATTGACATTGGGTCTACACACTCGTATGTTGCATGCACTGTGTCTGGGACGCTGGGTTTTCAGTTTGAAATTACTTATAGGGAGATGACTGGGTTAAGTCCACTGGGAAAGTTGGTTAGAGTGAATAAGTTATTTAGAAATGTGCCCCTAGAGGTCAAAGGAGTTGTCTTTCTGGCGAATTTGATGGAACTGCCGTTTGGTGAATTCGATCTTATATTGGGAATAGATTGGCTAGTGAAACACCATGCAAATTTGGACTGCGCTGCTAAGCGTATGGTGTTGAAGTCCTATGAGGATGAGGAGGTGGTTGTGTTAGGGGAGCGAAGAGATTATCTGTCTAATGTAATCTCAGCATTAAAGGCCGAGAAATTAGTTCGCAAGGGTTTGGAGACGTTTTTAGCTTATGTCAGCAGTTCTGATTCTAAAGGTCCTTCTGTTGGGGATGTCAAAACTGTTCAAGAGTTTCCGGATGTATTTCTTGAAGAGCTTCCGGGGTTGCCCCCAGACTGTGAGGTCGAATTCGGTATGAAGCTTCTACTGGGAACAGCTCTGGTGTCCAAGTTAAATGCTAAAATTCAAGAGCTACTGGACCGATGGTTCATTCGGTCGAGTGTGTCTCCATGGGGAGAACCAGTGTTATTCGTGAAGAAGAAAGATGGATCCATGCGCATGTGCATCGATTCGTCAACTGAACAAACTGACGATTAAGAACAAGTACCCTTTACCGAGGATAGATGATTTGTTTGACCAGCTGCGAGGAGCGTCGATTTTCTCCAAGATAGATCTCCGATCTGGGTACCATCAGCTAAAGGTTAAGGAGGCAGATGTGTATAAGACTGCGTTTAGGACTCGTTATGGTCATTACAAATTTCTAGTAATGCCATTTGGGTTGACGAATGCACCAGCTGCTTTCATGGATATAATGAACCGGGTATTCTAGCTCTATTTGGAACAGTTCGTAGTTGTGTTTATAGACAACATCCTGGTGTATTCCAGAACCGAGGGGGATCATGATGCACATCTTTGAATTGTTTTGCGAATTCTGAGGGAAAAGTAGCTATACGCAAAGTTCAGCAAGTGTGAGTTCTAGTTGCGAGAACTAACATTTCTGGGTCTCGTGGTGTCGGCCGAGGGAATTAGGGTGGATCCTCGAAAAATTGAAGCCGTATTGAATTAGAAACCACCAATGACTGTATCTGAGATTCGAAGCTTTCTAGGTCTGGCTGGGTATTACAGACGTTTTGTTGAGGGGTTCTCACTTATTGCTGCACCCCTGACTAAGTTATTGCGTAAAGGGGTATCGTTTATTTGGATCGATAAGCAGCAGAAGAGTTTTGTGAAACTGAAGGAAGTTCTGACTGAAGCCTCTATGTTAATACAACTAGAGTCTGGGAAGGAATTCACTATCTACAGTGATGCGTCGCACACTGGATTGGGTTGTGTGTTGATGCAAGAGGGTAAGGTGGTTGCATACACGTCTCGTCAGCTTAAGCCTCACGAGGTGAATTACCCCACTCACGACTTGGAGTTAGCTGCGGTGGTATTCGCGCTGAAGATTTGAAGGCATTACTTATACGGTGAGAGGTCTATTATTTACACAGACCATAAAAGCCTCAAGTACCTCCTTACTCAAAATGAGTTAAATCTTAGGCAACGAAGATGGATAGAGTTTCTTAAAGACTATGATTACTCGATTGAGTACCATCCTGGTAAAGCTAACGTAGTAGCCGATGCACTGAGCCGTAGAGTTGTATCTGACCTGAGAGCAATGTTTGCTCGTCTCAGCCTATTTGAAGATGGTAGTTTGTTGGCTGAACTCCAAGTGAGACCAACCTGGATTGAACAGATTAAGGGGAAGCAGTTATTGGACGAGTCATTAGTTCCTCGTTTTTGATTGGTTGAGAAGGGGGAGACTGCGGATTTTGGGCTGAATAGTGAGGGAGTACTATGTTTCCGTGGGAGAGTTTGTATGCCGAGAGATTCTGATCTGAGGCAGTCTATCCTACAAGAGGCGCATAGCAGCCGTTATGCTATGCATCCTGGTGGAAACAAGTTGTATCGAGATCTGCGTGAACTGTACTGGTGGCCAGGGCTTAAGCGCGAGGTTACTGAGTTCATGGGTAAGTGTCTGATATGCCATCAGGTTAAGGCTGAGCATCAACTGCCTTCTGGGTTACTGCAGCCAGTAAATATTCCACTCTGGAAGTGGGAGAGGGTAACCATGGATTTTGTAAGTGGGCTACCCTTAACACCAACTAAGAAGGACTCGGTATGGGTTATTGTTGATCGACTGACTAAATCTGCCCACTTTATACCGGTCCGCACTAATTATTCGCTGCAGAAGTTGGCTAAGTTATATGTGACGGAGATTGTAAGACTGCATGGGGTACCAGTTTCTATCATTTCAGATATAGATTCTCGATTCACATCCTGATTCTGGAAAAAGTTACACGAGGCTTTGGGTACAAGGTTGGACTTCAGTACGACATTTCATCCTCAGACTGACGGTCAGTCGGAGATGGTGATACAGATATTGGAGGACATGTTAAGAAGCTGTGTAATTGAGTTCAAAGGCAGTTGGGAAGACTACTTGCCACTAGCAGAGTTCACTTATAACAATAGCTATCAATCCAGTATTCAGATGGCACCGTACGAGGCGTTATATGGCCGTAGGTGTCGTACCCCTACCTGTTGGACAGAACTTGGTGAGCGGCGAGTTTTGGGGCCAGAGTTAGTTTCTGAATCCGAAGAAAATGTAAAGTTGATTTGTGATCGGTTATGGGAGGCATCTGATAGGCAGAAGTCGTATGCAGATTTAAAGTGTAAAGAGATAGAGTACTCTGTGGGGGATTATGTCTTTTTGAAGGTCTCACCATGGAAGAAGATTTTGAGATTTCGACGGAAAGGCAAACTGAGCCCTAGATTCATCGGACCTTACTGGATATTAAAGCGTGTGGGACCAGTCGCCTATCAACTTGAGCTGCCTCCTGAGTTAAACCGGATACATGATGTGTTCCATGTCTCCATGCTGAGGTGATACCGCTCTGATCCCTCACATATAGTGCCGGTGGAGGAGATCGAGGTTAGACCTGATCTGACTTTTAAGGAAGAATCGATGCAGATACTGGATCGTGACGTTAAGGTATTAAGGAGGAAATCTGTTCCGTTGGTCAAGGTGCTTTGGCGTAATCACGGTTCAGAGGAAGCCACGTGGGAGCCTGAGAAGGCGATGCAATAATAATACCCTCACCTATTCTGACCAGGTAAATTTTGAGGTCAAAATTTCTTTAAAGGGGGTAGAGTTGTAACGCCCCAAAAATGTAGGGTTTGTAATTTTGCATGATTTGGCTTAAATTACATGTGTGCTTCAATGGCTAAGTATTTGAGTGTATTTGGGGGTTTTCAGGAAGCCTGGGTTCGAGTTTGGGCCTTGGAAAATTTTTAGTTTTTGCTCTTAAGTGAAATTGGCTGTTAGCAGTTAAGACTTATGTTTAAATATGTGTGATTTTATGTCACAAAAAGAGCATGTGGCTTGATGGTTGTGGCGTCACTAAGGTGGCAAGGGAATTGGGGTTTGAATCCCATGGCATGCAAAGATGGGATTTTATTTTACATCTCTGTGGCGTGAGAGGTAGAGTTCGATTCAAACTCTGCAGAGGAGACTGGAGACTTGGTCATCAAATTTGAATGGGAGGTTGGGAGCAAATTAAAGAGGAAACGGTGGAGAGGTTGAAGGAGTTGGGATGTGGATGAGTCATAGCCGAATTTGGGAAAGTTTGAGTAAGGGAAATTCGGCTAAGGGTATGGCATTTTGTACATTTTCGGCTTTGTGAGAGTGTTGAGGTGCTGAATTTTCTCTGGTATTTTTGGGTGCTGTTTTCTCATCTTGGCACATTTCTGACCATTCGGGTCTCTTTTCTTTTTCATCTTTATTCTCAATTGCTGCCCACTTTTTTCCGAAACATAATTATCAAGTGCCTAGTTCTGATCATTCTTTTGAAGTCTTTCTCTCATCTCTTCTCTAATCGTTTCTGCTATAGCCGACCCTCTTTTAATTCCATCTTTTCTTTTTTTCAAACTTCGTTTTTCCCTTCTCTGTTAGGCCGAATCTTCATACTCTCTCCCTCTCAAATCTATTTGTTCTCAGTGGTTAGGGTCGAACCTTCTTGACTGACTATTGTCGAAATACATTGGTTATCGATATTGGTAAAGGGTTACTACAACCACTTTATTATTCTGTTCTTAGTAAAGATTTCTTTTGACTCTATTAACAAGCTTCGGCTTTCTCTTTTTATTTTCTCCTGGGGGCCGAATGTTTGGTTGTTCTAACAACTTTTGTTATGCCAAATCTTGTTAGGAGGGGGAAATCGCCCTTGATCAGTAGGGAGGCGCTAGTATCTGTTATTTCTAGCAAGGTGAGTGGTTGTGATTTAAGCAGATAAAGGTGGGGGATTAAGAGTATGCATTAACCGTGTGTTGTGTTGGTTATAGGTTGTGTGCCTCCAGATTATTCGCACTCGTCGCTGTTGCAATTTGGTGTGTAATCATATGCAGCATTCGATAATCGGCTGAAAAGCCGAAAGTATGTAATGGTTACACTGCTAAGACTGTAGATCGTCTAAATGCCAAAAAGCCAGAAATATAGCGTATGATGCCACACGAGCGTGCGATCGTGCATGTGGTAAACTGAGCCCATGAACATGGGCGCTAGACTGTAGAAGCCACCACGAGCGTTCTCGTGGGCTTAGGTCGTAATGGGCCTCGTTGGGCCGAGATGGGCCATATGGGCCCAATGGGCTCATGGGCCCCACATGGGTAAAATTCACGATAGTGACAAATGATGGATTGGGCTGCGAAGTTCGCATAGCCGTGATCGAAATTAAATGAATAGGCCACCCGATCGTGTGGGCCCACTTGGGCCGAATAGTGGGCTTTGGGCCCAATTACACGATTTTGGCCATATAAGTTATTCGAGTCGTTCGAAACGACAGTAGGCCTTTGGAAAGGTCATAAACTGTACCAAAATACCCTGGTAGGGTAGAATTACAAAAATACCCTCGAAGGGTAGAATTACTGAAAGACCCTCGAAGGGTAGAATTATCGAAATACCCTCGAAGGGTAGAATTACCGAAATACCCTCGTAGGGTAGAATTATCAAAATACCCTCGAAGGGTAGAATTACTAAAATACCCTCGTAGGGTAGAATTACTAAAATACCCCTGAAGGGTTGAAATTACTGTTTTACCCCTAACCGACAAAATGACCATTATACCCCTAGTGGTAGTTTAAGTGATGTGTGTATGATATTTATATGACTGATTATGAATATGACATACTGCATACATGTAATATTTATGACACAACATTCTGCAATGGGGTTGGGATTCAGATTTGGAGGAAGTACTGTACTAGTGGCTCTGCCACGTTTTTACTGTTCTAGTGGCTTCGCAATGAAGTTTGATTCTAGTGGCTTGGCCACGTTTACTGTTATTAGCAGCTTTTCTGCGTTACTATTGGCAGCTATGCTGTGATATTGGTGTGTTGGCTGGGTAGGTCGACTTAGTCCCCACATGTTGTGGTTGTTGGTACGGGTGGTGTGTTGGCTGGATTGGGTTGGGTTGCATATTTGTTTTGCACTGTTATGACTTTGGGCTTAGAACCAGTCTGTTACTGTATAGGGCTAAAGCCTAGACTGATCTGTTACTGATTGGGCCTCGGGCCCAGACTGTTACTGCATGATAGGGGATTACACACTGAGTTCTCGTAACTCACCCTTTTCTTTTAACTGTGCAGGTAATCCCCAGCCTTAGATGATTTGGAGCTGCGAGGGACTCGGAGGTGGCCACATGTTTGCGAGTATTTTAATTTATATCTAGCCTTTTTAATATTTCATTTTAGGGTTAATATTTTTGTAATAAGGCCATTTGAGGTTTTAACTTTTATTTGGTGTTTTCTTTTTATTTTAACTTGCTAGACTAGGAAACACGGGTTTTTAAAACAATAACTGTTTCTAAAGAAAATCATGTTTTTCAAATCTTAAAGTTTACAACTAGAAAAGGCTTCCGCGGTTTTATTTCAGATTGATAAACTTATAACAATTGATATGGCCTATAATTGGACAACATGATTTGATTTTACAACACTAACGTTTTCAACAACAATTTATTAAATGGGATTTAAAATTTAGTAACGAACTTTTGTCGACAAGCCCAATTTTCAAACGAAACTTCAATGTGACACGTCAGATCCAATTGTAACGTCTAGGTCGGGTTTGGGGTGTTACATTCACGGAGTCAATCTGGTTAGAGAAACCGAAGAGAAGGTAAAAATAATCTGCGATTGTTTAAAAGGTGCCTCGGATAGACAAAAGTCCTACTCGGACTTGAAGTGAAAAGAGATTGAGTTTCAAGTTAATGCTAAGGTATTTTGGAAAGTATCACCATGGAAGAAAGTTCTCAGATTTGGACAGAAAGGCAAATTGAGTCCACATTTGATCGGACCATATGAGATTACCGAGAGGATAGGACCGGTAGCTTATCGATTGGAATTGCCATCTGAGTTGGAAAAGATACATGATTTGTACCACGTGTCTATGTTGCGACGTTACCGATCAGATCCTTTGCATGTGATTACACCGACAGAGGTGGAAATTCAACCCGACATGACTTATGGCGAAGAACCGGTTAAGATTTTGGCACGGGAAGTCAAATAGTTAAGGAATAAGAGTATACCTCTTGTGAAAGTATTGTGGCAAAGACATGGGGTAGAAGAGGCTACATGGGAGCCCGAGGAGGCTATGAGAAATCAATATCCAAACCTATTTACCGGTAAGATTTTCGGGGACGAAAATCCCTAAGGGGGGAGAATTGTAACAGCCCGATTTAGGGCCTAGTTGGAATAGTGGTTGCGAGACCACAAATTTGAAGTAGAAATATATGTTTTATGATTTTTATAAGGCTTATGATGTGGTTAAATGATCTTGTGAAAATTTCATAAGGAAATTTTATTTATTAGTGATAAATTGGTCCATTAGGACTAAATTGCAAAGATTAGAAAATATGAGATTCTAGAAGATTTAAATATGAAATAGAATTATAAAAATTACTAGAGGTCCTTATTTAGAAATTAGACCATTAAATGTTAAGATGGAAAAAAATGGACATGGGAAGGAAAAATCTAAAGAAAGGGCCTTAAGGGCATTTTTGTCATTTGGTTAATAAAAGAATTAAAAGGGAAAAAGAAGTCAAAATTCATGTCCATCTTCTTCTCCATAGCCGAAAATTACAAGGACTCCATAGCTAGGGTTTATTCAACTTCCAAGCTTGATAGTAAGTGTCTCCTAGCCCCGTTTTTAATGTTCTTCGTATTTTTGAGATCCTCGCAGCTCGATTTAGCTGTTTCTAGCTATATTTTGAGCTAGGGTTTATGTTCAAAAATTTACCCATGTATGACATGCATGTTTTTTGATGTTTTATGAAGAATATGAAAATTTGATGTATGACAAACATCTTTTTCTAAGTGATTTTCATGAAAAATGCATAAAAGGACCAAATTGCAAAAGTTATAAAAGTGGTCAAACATGGGTGAAATAGTGACAATTAAGGGTTGTTGTAGTTGAGAAAAAGATTTGGCTAGGCTTAAAATACAAGAAAGTTGAAAAAAATCATTTTACGAGCCTAGGGGCAAAAGTGTAATTATGTAAAAGTTTAGGGGCAAAATTGTAATTTTGTCAAAGTATGATTCATGAGTCAATTTAGTCAATGTGAGTATTAAACAAGTGAAATTGTTATTATAGATCAAGAAACAAGAAGCCCAGACCGAAACCGAGGCAAGAACAAAGTTGTGGACTAAATCGAACATCTACACACATTTTGAGTACCGAGGTAAGTTTGTATGAAATTAAAGTTTCATAGTGTTTTTATATTTTAAATTGCTTGATCTTATGATAATGTATATCATATCATGAAAATCGACCAATGATGCCTCAATGAGAAAAGGATGAGAATATATATTAAGTTGAAGTCCCGGTTGAAGATTCGAAATACGAGGATACCTATGTCACGACATGAGATAAGGACGGTCCCGTATAAGACCATGTCTGGGACATGGCATTGGCACCGAAAGTAGGTCCCGTATAAGAGCATGTCTGGGACATGGCATCGGCCCCGAATGTAGGTCCCGTATAAGACCATGTCTGGGACATGGCATCGGCACCGAATAAGGAAGGTCCCGAGTAAGACCATGTCTGGGACATGGCCTCACACCAAAGGAAGATCTCGTGTAAAACCGTGTCTGGGACATGGCATCGACATCTATGTACAATCTTGTATAAGACCATGTCTGGGACATGGCATCGACATCGAGTTAAGAGATCCCTTGTAAGACCATATCTGGGATATGGCATCGGCATCAAGAGGTGATATCATGTAAGACCATATCTGGGATATGGCATTGGCATCATGATACATGTATGATGAGATTGGGTATCCTTCGATATTCCGAGTAGTTCAACGGGCAAAGGAGCTAAGTATGTAAATGTGACCAAGAGCTAAGCTATACAAAGATGACAAAGAGTTATATTTAAGTGAAAGATTATTATGATTTAAGTTTATGTTCATGATAACATAAGTGCCAAATTATGTGATGAAGCGATACAGGTACCATGAGTAAAATATGAGTTATGAAACCTTAATGTGATATGTGATGGGTAAGCGTAAGTATGAGTAAGTATGTCAAAGTACTTGAGAACTTGTGTTATTATCGTTCTATGAGACGAAGGGATTTTACCATGAGTAATTATGTTGCTATTTTAATTCATGCAAACTTACTAAGCTATATGCTTACCCCTTTCTTTTCCCTTTTCCTTGTAGTTTCGCCAAGCTAGCTCGGGGATCGTAGGACGTCGGAGCTCGGATCACACTATCAACTATTCTTTTGGTATAGTAAAGTTGATTCATTTTGAGTATGGCATGTATAGGAACTTGGTCATTATGTGTTATGTCATATTTGAAAACCAAAGTGTTGGCTATTAATGTTATACACTCATTTTGTAATGGCCATTAAGAATTGGCCAATATTTGTCAAGTTTTATATCTTAATGATGATGAGTTCTATGTAGTGCATGAATGATGATTTGTGAGTCTTCATAGTGTATTATTGCCATGTTATGTGTTGCTTGTGTTGGTATATGTGTGTTTATGTTTCAGGGTGACAATAGGCTTGGAAAATAGCCTTCTAATTGTCCACACGGTCAGCCCCATGGGTGTGCTAATAGGCCGTGTGTCCCCTGCATCAAATTTACGAGAATTCGATTCGCCACACCGGCCAGCGCACGGGCATGTGCCATGGCCGTGTGCCCTTAAGAGTTTGCTGACATCATAAACAGAATACCTAGGTTTTCACACACGGGTGAGGACACGGGCGTGTCTAGGCCGTGTGAGGGACACGGGCCACAGACACGGGCGTGTGTCCGGCCGTGTGAAAACCCCTGTAGGTTCGAAATGAAAAATAAATTCCACACGGATTCGGAACATGGGCGTGTGTTACCACACGGCCTACCCACATGGGCGTGTACCATTCCACACGGGCGTGTGGCCCTGTTTAGGCAAAAATTTTCTAAGAGTGCAAAAAGTTTTCCGTTCGGTTCCGAACCATCCCGTATGTATGTTTAGGGCCTCGTAGGCCCATAATAAATAAGTTATGAATATGAATGAAAAGTTTTAAGTTGAAAAGAAATTTTATAGCCGAGGCTGTATGTTTAAGCAAGTTAAGTCCGGTAATGCCTCGTATCCTGTCCCGGCGTTGGACACGGGTAAGGGGTGTTACACTAAAACCACTGTTCCGAGACTTTTGAGAAATATGCTGTTACAAAATAGGTATGTTCAATGTTTGAAAGTTATTTTCTATTAAATTTTAAAGGGTTCTTGGAAGATCATATCCCATACTTATATGTCGGGTATCAGATAAGGACATTTTTATAACACTCCTAACCCGTATCCGTCTGCGAAATAGGGTTTCGGAGCATTACCAAAATTATCAATTAAACAATCATACGATTTTCATATCAAAACGAATATCATTCAAATACAATCATATAGTCCCTAATACGAACCCTCGAGGCCTAAAACAAGCATTAGAAAGTGTTCGGGACTAAATCGAATACATAATAAATTTTTAGAAAAACATAAAAATTTTTCAAGTGCAGGGTACACACGCCCGTGTGGACAGGCCGTGTGTCTCACACGGCCAAGAGACACGCCCGTGTCACAGGCCATGTGGACATTCAAAATGGGATCACATGGCCGTGTCCCAGCCCGTGTCTGATCCCGTGTAACTCTCTGACTTGGGTCACACGGCCAACCACACTCCCGTGTGACTAGCCTGTGTACCCTTCGAAATGGCCTCACACGCCCATGTGCCAGGCCGTGTGAAAACTAGAGGGTATACTAACTTGTGCCACATGGCCAAGCCACACGCCCGTGAGCTAGGCTGTGTGAAGCTACTGACTTGATTTCTAAATAAGTATCAGGGGACACACGGCTGTGCCACCTGACTGTGTGTCACACACGGTTGAGACACACACTCGTGTCTCAGCCCGTGTGGACAAAAATAGGCTATTTTCCAAGCCATTTGTCTCACCCAAATTTGCATCAACCTAAACACATCAAATAGCATATGACTATATCATCAATGAGCATTCAAACCAACCATAACCAAGTTAAATCATGCTATACCAATACCAACAAATAACAGTGCTCATAAACATCAAAATTGGCCATTCAAATTCATACCAATTTCACATCCAAAAATCACCTAAATGATCAAACTTACCTATTAGACTTTGTGCCTAAATCAACATGCATCCTACATTCTCAAATTCAATAATTTTGTACTCAAAATACCAATTCACAACAAGGCATTCACATAGAAATTATAAACCAAATATCATAAGCCATTTACATATATATACATAACACGGTATACTAAAATAAGCTGAATCACATGGCTATACACATAACCAAAACATACATCATTTATAAGCCAAATCAATTGGCTATATACATTACAAACATATAGGCCATATTAACCACAACACCTATACATGCCATATAACCAAGTACACAAGTTCAAAATTACCAAAACGACGGTTGGATAGTGCGATGAGATCTCCGACAACTCCCAATCCGAGCAAGCTTTGAAATCACTATAAAACATGGAAAAGTAAATAGAGTAAGCTACTAAGCTTAGTAAGCTCGTATGGCTAATAAATATAACTTAACATTTATTCACAATTTAATTAATCAAACATAGTATGCTACAAATCAACTTAATCACATGGCTAACATATATTCATCCACATAGTAAATCATGAAACTCACAAATTTCATGGATTCAATGCTTATATGGTTTACGTACATACCTGCACTGATACATATCAATCTCTTACCCTTTCATATCATCAATATACCCGTTGAACCATTTGGAATAATATCGAATACTCGGGAATCTCACACCCTAAGTGCCAATACATGGTCGAAACCATCTCAATCTCATATCTCATATGTAAATCCTCATCTCGAGCTATGACCGGGTCTGCTCACACAAGCTGATGGTCAAGACGTAGCTACACGGTGCTGCTCACACAAGCTGATGAGTAACTGCAACACATACCGGAAAACTCAGCCACTGGTAGAACGTACGGACCAGCACCCAAACACAATAACCCCTAATGACATGTCATTTGTATCCTATCTATTCCTAAGGTTCAACCGAGATTTCACACGTAGCCAAATCTTCGTCGAACATTTCTGTAAAGTCGTATTCATCAATAATGCAATTATAAAGCATTGAAAGCATAATTACATTAATGCTTATTAACATACGAACTTACTTCGATCACAAAAAAAATGACGTAATAGGATCGACTAGTCCAAAACTTTATCTTTCCCTCGATCTAGTTCCGTACAAGGCTTAACTTGATCTAAACAATCAAATTCAATCCATTTAGATTTCATTCTATTCAATACAGTCTAAAAATACGCATTTTTTCAAATTTACACTTTTACCCCTATTATTTTAACTTATTTACAATTTAGTCCCTAACTCATAAAAATGCAATTTCATGCAATTTAATCCACACCCATGCTAGCTGAATTTCATACATGCTTATAGCAGCCCAAATATTTCACATATTCACACTTTTACTACACAATTTATCACATTTCGCAATTTAATCCCTAATTTTGAAATTTTATTCAAAATCACTTAACAAATGTTGTTTATCTAACAAAAACCATTCATTTTCTATCATCAAAAATCAAAGCACATACACATTCATCAATGGTAAAACCCTAAAATTTTAACAGTTTCACAAATTAGTCCCTGGGCTAGCTAGATTAAGCTACAACGACTCCAAAAACATAGAAATCATTAAAAACGAATCAAAATTCACTCACCAATTGAGCTTGCAAGCTTGGCCTAACCTAGCATGCATCCATGGAGGTTCTTTCTTCTTAATTTCGATGGAAGAGATGAGTGAAAGATGATACCTTTTGTTGTTTAATTATTTTACTAACATGATTTTATTACTTTACTATAATAACCTTAACATATAACCTTTATAATTTCATTTTAATGGTCATAAAAGTCCACTCATAATAACAATGGTATAATTACCACATAAATCCCTTAACTATTTACTTTCATAGCCATTTAGTACCTTTAACTTATAGAACTCTAATTTTGCACCTTTTTCAATTTAGTCTTTTTTATCGAATTGAACATGCAAACGATTAAATTTTCTAACAAAATCTTCATATGACTCAATTAATATGCTGTAGACACTAAAATAATAATAAAATAAATATTTTGACCTCAGATTTATGGTCCCAAAACCACTGTTCTAATATGACTAAAAATGGGCTGTTACAACTTTCAAGTAAAATAAAGAGACAAAGCAACATAACATGGCAAATACTAGCTAAGTTTTAATTGTAATCTGCAACTTTTGGGTATAAGAATTTCATTTTCTATAGGTATTTGATTTCTGGGACTTGTCTATTTCTATTAAAGTAGTAATGCATATGCATTCAGTTATCCCTTCAAGATTCCTAGCAGTTGGTTCTTTGACTCAATTTTCACCAATGCTCCTTGCCTATGCAATTCAAATATCGGATCTACATGTCCTCCATGGGTTTTTAAAGTTCAATGCCTTCATATTTCAGTCCATGATTGAACACCGTTTGAAGGTGAACCATTGAAAATGGCAGAAGTAGCTGTTGAAGGTAGGCTTCTTCCCACACAGAAAATTGAACGAATTTCTAGCAACCTCACTGTTTTACTTCCATTTTATTCTAGTTTGGCTAGTATTTTACCAACGGAGACTCTCATTTAGAAATTGAAGTTGATTAAATCATTTGCCATATATAGCTTTGAAAGATACCCTATTGCTTGCTTGGACTCAAAATGTGCAATGACAACTGTGTAAGCTCTTCAAGGTTATAATGTCATACTCAGAACATAATTGCAATTATGGATAGGATTTAATGTTGGCATGGTAAGTTCGCTTTATTTAATATCGCGATTATCATTTTTAAGGTTTGCTCTATTTAAGATCGCGACCTTCAGTATTCTAACAGTTTGCTCGATTTAAGATCGCGACTTTCATTTTTAAGGTTCGCTCGATTTAAGATCATGACCTTCGGTATTCTAACAGTTTGCTCGATTTAAGATTGCGACTGTCATTTTTAAGGTTCACTCGATTTAAGATCGTGATCTTCAATATTCTAACAGTTCGCTTGATTTAAGATTGTGACTGTCATTTTTAATGTTCTCTTGATTTAATATCAAGGCCTTTGATATTCTAATAGTTCACTCGATATAAGATCGCGACTGTCATTTTTACGACTAGCTCGATTTAAGATTGCGACCTTTGGTATTCTAATAGTTCACTCGATTTAAGATCGCGACTGTCATTTTTACGGTTTGCTCAATTTAAGATCGTGACCTTTAGTATTCTAACAGTTTGCTCGATTGAATATCACGGCTGTTATTTTTACAGTTCGCTCAATTTAAGATCGAGACTTTTTGTATTCTAATAGTTCACTCGATTTAATATCATGACTGTCATTTTTACAGTTCGCTAGATTTAAGATCGCGACCTTTTGTATTCTATCAGTTCACTCGATTTAAGATTGCATCTGTCATTTTAAGGTTCGCTCGATTTAAGAACGAGACCTTTGATATTTTAATAGTTCGTTTGATTTAAGATCGCGACTGTCATTTTTACGATTCGCTCGATTTAAGATTGCGACCTTTGGTATTCTAATAGTTTCTCGATTTAAGATCGTAACTGTCATTTTTATGGTTCACTCGATTTAAGATTGTGACCTTCAATATTCTAATAGTTTTCTCGATTTAATATCACAACAGTTATTTTTAAGGTTCGCTCAATTTAAGATCGCAACCTTCTATATTCTAACAGTTCACTCGATTTAAGATCTCGTTTGTCATTTCTACTGTTCACTCAATTTAGTATCATGACTTTCATTTTTATAGTTCACTGATTTAAGATCGCGGCCTTCGATTTTCTAACAGTTCGCTTGATTTAAGATCGCAACTATGATTTTTACAGTTTGCTGATTTGAACTTGATTTTACGGTCGTTTTCAAAGATGGCTATTTTTTTCAACAATGTGAGGGGCAAATTTTTACTTACGAGAAACATGGTTCGTGGTATTCTAGAATACAATTCTTTACTCTTGTAGCACACTACTGGACAATAAAATTTGCTCAGTAAAGTTTCAAGTTAAAATCTATATAGTAAGCCCCAAATTACACACATGACAATTGTAAGCTTGCTCAGAATAGTCACTTAATAACTCTTCTTCAATAAGATGGGGGGCAAATTATTATATAATTATAGTAAAAATAACTCGATCTAGGGTCTGACTTAGAATCTGACTTGATTAATCCCCTTATATAATAAAATTCTAAATACCCTCTTGAGGGGGGACGGTACTAAAAACACCAAATTTTATTATCTTTATCCTCTGTGCTCCTTGACCAGAACACTCTTCCCCTTCTTCTTCACTACCGTTGATACCGTGTACCAACAACAACTATTTTTAAAGTGGAACTTAAGTTTATGCACCACATTGGTATTGAACTTGTAAACCGTCTAACACTATGGTACTTTAAGGATGAACTTTAGGCAACTTAGTTTAATTTTTGAGAAATCTGTCTGGAGATTCTAAGAGAGGGAAATAAACAAATCGTTCTGGTGCCTTTCTTGATGACAAGGGTCAGTGGAGTAGGGGTGTTGTGTCAGTGAAGGAGTTTTTGGAAGAAGAAGAAAAAGAGAATAAGGAAAAAACATAAAAAAGAAAGGATAATTATATATATTTGAAAGGATAATTATATATATTTTAGAATTTATATATTTGAATCCTCAGAATTTTGTTAGAAGTTATATGATTTTTTAATTTTTTATAATTTTCTAAAATTTCAATCCTGATATAAGTATAGTATTATTATAGAAGTGAATGTCCATTAAGATAAGAAGTTTGATATACATTACGACTTTAATGTTCACTAGAAGTAGAATTTTATATAATTTATACTTCTTTTATCTATAAATATAGAGTTTGAATATATCCCTATTAATGAATAAAATTGATGGTTCTTTTGGTTTTCTATTCTTTTTATTATTTATTTCATAACACGTTATGATACTCAAATTTTTCATGATTCTTTTCTAAACTTTTCAAGTACTAGAAACACCTTAAGAACAATCTATTTCTAAAGAAAAAGAAATCTCAATTGAGCCAATAGGGGTTTGAACCTGCGTTGCAAGAAAGTTTCTTCTTATTTCTTTTTAAACCTTCACCTACTATAAGATCATTTGAAGTTTGTTGTTAATAAACTTATATAAATGATCGTTGCTGGTGAGAAGGAAATGTTACGCTTACAAGTAAAGAAAGAGAGAAAAATAAGCTATTAACTAAATTGAGAAAAGATGATTTTTATTGAATTGATTAATAACTCCAAATGGCTCTGGCCATTTATAGGCTTTACAATAGCTAAAATTAGTAAGCTCAAAGCTAAAAAAAAAAAAACGAAATATGAGAAAAATCCTTAACTATATTTGGTAATCCTTAATTTTTAGGGATGATTCATTTACCAAATATAAAAATATCTCAACAATCCCTCCCTTAAACTGAATGTGTACTTTTAGTTTAATACATACTTACTACTTGACGTTGAAGGCCAAGTATTTTCCTAAACTTGACAAATGATGCCAACTTGAGAGTCTTGGTAAATACATCAACAACTTGATCCTCACTTCTGTAATACTCTAGCTTAATTGCTCCTTCATTGCTAAGATCTCGCAGAAAGTAATATTTAACATCAATATGCTTACTTCTTCCATGCAACACATGATTCTTTGACAACTTGATAGCTGAATCATATCACAGAAAATTGTAGTGGCTTTTTCTAGCTTGAATTTTAGTTATTCAAGGATTCTCCTAAGCCAAATAGCTTGACAAGAATAATCTGTAGCAGCAACAAACTCAGCTTCTGTGCTTGATAATGTGACAATGGATTGCTTCTTAGATGACCACGAAATAACCCCTGTGCCAAGCATAAAAACATAGCCTGAAGTGCTCATTCTATAATTTTGATCTCTTGCATAATCACTGTTGGTGAAGGCAATCATGTCTGTCTTTTCACCCTTCTTTTAGAAAATCTCAAAATCCTTAGTTCCTTGCAAGTAACGAAGGATTCTCTTGGCAGATAATAAATACTTTTCAGTTGGGCTCTCTATGTACCTGCTAATAAGACTCACAGAATCAAACTGCCAATAATTTGCTTGTAAATTATGCTATCCACCTTCTTCTGTCATCTTGAATCTGTCCAAAATTTCTCTCACATACTTTTTCTAGAGAACAAAAATTCCATCATCAAATCGCATCACTTCTAGGCCAAGGAAATAGTTCATCTTCCCAAGATCAGATATCTGAAACTCATCCATCATAAATTTCTTAAAATCATCAAACATGGAACTATCATTCCCAATAAAAATAAGATCGTCAACATATAAGCACACAATGAGCATTTTCCCATTATCTCCAATTTTAACAAAAAATGTATGTTCATATGGACACTTTTGAAACCCCACTTTAAAAAAAATAACCCTTAATACGACCATACCAAACATGTGGAGCTTGTTTTAGTCCATAAAGAGCTTTCTTCAATCGATAAAATTTATTCTCATCTCTAACCTTAATATAACTAGGGGGTTGTTTAACAAATACCTTTTCCTTCAAGTATCCATGTAAAAATGTATATTTGACATCTAATTGGAAATTTGGCCTATAACACCCCAAACCCGGCCTAGACGTCACGACTGAATTTGACGTGTCACATCAAAGTGTTGATTTGAAAATTGGTCTTGTCGATGAAAATTCGTGACTAAATTTTTAAATCCTTTTTAAAACTAAATGCTATTGAAAATGTTGGGGTTGCAAAATCAAATCTTGTTAACCACTTATTGGTCATATCATTTATTACAAGTTTATTAATCTGAATTAAAAACCGCGAAGCTTTTCTAATTGTAACTTTAAAATTTGAAATGCGTGAATTCCTTTGGAAACAGTTATTATTTTGAAAACCCGTGTTTCCTAATCTAGCGGGTTGAAGTAGGATGATAAAACCAAATAAAAGTTAAAACCTCAAATGGCCTTATTACATAAATCGTAACCCTAAAATAAAATATTTAAAAAACTAGGTATAAATTAAAACACTCGCGAACATGTGGCCACCTCCGAGTCCTCGCACTCCAAATCATCTAAGGCTGGGGATTACTCATGCAGTTAAAAGAAAAGGGTGAGTTACGAGAACTCAGCAGTGTGTAATCCCTATCATGTAGTAACAGATCCTGGCGAGCCTGCTCAAGAATAAGATGCAAAGTGGGCCTTGGCCCAATACAGTAACAATACCGAACAATGATGCAACCCAGCCCAATCCAGCCAACACACCACCCATACCAACCAACACACCATGTGGGGACTAAGTCAACCCACCCAGCCAACACACCAATATCGCAGCATAGCTGCTAATAGTGACGCAACAAAGCTGCTATTAACAGTAAACGTGGCCAAGCCACTAAAATCAGATTACGTGGCGAATGCCACTATAACAGTATAAACGTGGCAGAGCCACTAGTACAGTACTTCCTCCATATCAGAATCCCTACCCCAATGCAGAATGTCGTGTCATAAATATTACGTCTATCTAATATGTCATATTCATAACCAGTCATATATATATCATACACACATCACTAAACTACCACTACGGGTATAATGGTCATTTTGTCGGTTAGGGGTAAAACGGTAATTTTGTAAATCGGGGGTATTTCAGTAATTTTACAAATCGAGGGTATTTCGGTAATTTCACAAATCGAGGGTATCTCGGTAATTTCAAAAATCGAGGGTATTTTAGTAATTTCACAAATTGAGGGTATTTTAGTAATTTCACAAATCGAGGGTATTTCGGTAATTTTGCAAATCGGGGGTATTTCGGTAATTTCACAAATTGAGGGTATTTCGGTAATTTCACAAATCAAGAGTATTTCAGTAATTTTACAAATCGAGGGTATTTCAATAATTTTGCAAATCGGGGGTATTTCGGTAATTTTTCAAATTGGGGGTATTTCGGTAATTTTATAATCCAAGGCTTAACGACCCAACAGAAGGTCCACCGTCACCTCGAGCAACTTAAGTAACACAAACAGACACAACGGTTTAAATGGGCTTAAGGCCCATTACTCGGCCTAAGTGGGCCTACACGCTCGGGTGGCCCATTCAGCCCAAAAATCATATACGGCTATGTGTACACCATAACCCGATTCACTAATAGTCACTTACCGCAAATTTCCTCCGTGTGGGGCCCACGTTCCCATTGGGCCCACACGACCCATTTTGGCCCAGCGAGGCCTAGAACTACCTAAGTCATGTGCGTGACATGACAAGTCTATCGATTTCTCACTTAACAGCGAAATGACGAGTCTATCAATTTCTCACTTAACATCGAAATTTACCCATGCGGGCCCACTTGACCTAAATCGGCCCATTAGGCCTATTAACGGCCAAGTCCACGAGATCGCTCATGGTAGCCTTTGTCAATGTGTCGACTCCCCCACACGAGTGTTCGTGCGCCCGTGTAGTAGCCATTGTCGTGTCGTCGGCTTTTCGGCATTTCGACATTTGCCGTTTTACAACGCGAATAGTGTGTGTACACAATTTGATGGAGAGAAACGCAGTAGCCCACGAGCGTAGAACCTTGACTGAACCGGCTTATACTTCCCAAGCCGTTTGATTATGAATCGATATCACCTCCTTGTGGTTTATCTGTACCACAACATTATCTATTAAGCATCAATATCAATAACAAAGGTTAAATAATTACTATCCTAAGGAAAACACATGGCCAACAAGAGAACTAGACATTCGACCAATATTTGAAAGCACATAACCACTTACCCCTAACAATCGACCAACCCGATAAATTGAACTCAATCAACCCACTAGAGAAGAACAAATTCGGCACTTCAGAGGCTGGAGAAATGATTCGTCAGAATGCTTGTAGGTCGAAACGTTTGATCGATAGAGAAGGGAAAAAGAATGAAGGCAGAGAAAGAGAGGTTGAATTCGGCTCACATTAAGAAGAATAGGAAACAAGGAGAAGAGAATAAAGAAAATTGAAACGGGAAAAACACAAAAAGGTCTATGGTAATCTTTGGCACTATAGATAGAAGAGAGAAAATAAAACAAATCGGCATAAAAGAAACCAATTGCCGAAAATGCACCAAAATGCACTCCCTAGTCGAATTTGCCTAAACAAAACTCCCTCCCCAATCGGCTCCAACTTCTCCCATTTCAAAATCCTTCAAAAACTCCACCAATCCCTCCACCAAATTTTCTCCTTGATTTACTCCAACTCCCCATTCAAATTCAATTCAAATTCTTATGACCAATTCAACCATAGAGTTCCAGTCCAGTTCCAACACCTCCCCAGCTCAAGCAGCAAAATAAACATACAATTGCGCACGCCAAGCCTCGAACCTCAGACTCATTGCCACACATGTAGCGCCACCTTGCCACTAGATCCCTTCTCTCTTTTTTTTCTTAAAACAAACACTAATTATTATAAGTCCTATAAGCTAACATCCAGGTTCACTTAAGAGCCCAAATTAAAATTTTGCAAACACCCAGACTTGAACCCAGGCTTCTCAAGCACTCCCAATTATGCCCAAATACTTAGCCACTAAAGCTACACTTAATTTATGATATTTTGTCGCACACATAAACATTTATGAGCAGTCTCCTAGCGTCTCCCACGCACAAGGCCCAATCCTACTAGGCCCAAATTCAGGGCGTTACAATTCACCCCTCCTTAAAGAAATTTCGTCCCCGAAATTTCCAACTAACAGGGTAGTCGTGCAACAACTACAACATTACACTACCGCTGCGTACTTTGATCCCAACGTATTTAAAACACATCCAAAACATCCACCTATCGTAGCAGATAGGTTACAATTTCTAAATCCAGAACATCACATCCAACATTTCCAAACACACACAAAATAAATACCAAAAATGCAGTCCAATACCTAAAGAAACCACATTATTTATAACTCACTATATTTCAATTTCTAAACAGACAAAAGTATTCAGAAAACATATGGATTCGGTGCCGGAGACTCGGTGAGCCACACTTTTAGGAAAATATTCAGTAAAACATTTCACATACTTCAAATCTTTTGAAAAAGTTCTTTCATAAATTCAATTTTAAAAACCCAATCCACAGTCGAGTTTTGCAACTTGGCTCTGATACCACTAAATGTAACACCCCAAACCTGGCCCAGAAGTTAGGCCCAAATCTGGCGTGTCACATTGAAGTGTTTTTCAAAAACCATGCTTCCATTGAAAACCCTCCTTAATATTTACAAACTAAAGTCTCAGTTTGTGTTTGTTCAATTTCAAAACGTGGTTCATTGAAAAGTTAATCACTTTTAAAATGTTATTAACTTCGTTAAAAATCTCTTTTAGTTGCGGAAGCTAATTTAAGGTGAAGGAGTTTAAAACGTATGTTTTTTTTAAACAGTAATTAGGTTGAAAACTCGTCTGTGCCTAATAGATATAAAACGTATCAAATCCCAAATTCAGAATTAAATCCAGAGAGGCCTTATTACAGAAATTAAAACCCAAAACAGAATTTAAACCATATGTAAAGTCCAAAGCATAACAGTCGCAGTCGTGTGGTCACCTCCGAGTCCCTCGCAGCTCCAAATCATCTAAGGCTGGGGATTACCTATACAGTTAAAAGAAAAGGGTGAGTTACGAGAACTCAGTGTGTAATCCCCTATCATGCAATAATACCGAGCTGAGCGCTATTCAAGAATAAAGATAGTGTGGGCCTTGGCCTAATACAGTAACAGTGTGGGTATGAGCCCAAAATCATAATAGTACAGAACAGTGATGCAACCCAGCCCAATCCAGCCTACACACCACCCGTATAAACCAACACACCATGTGGGGGACTAAGTCAACCCACCCACCAACACACCAATATCGCAAAGATAGCTACTATTAGTAATGCAAAGAAAGCCGCTAATAACGCGATGAACGTGGCCAAGCCACTAAAATCAGAACACGTGGCGAATGCCACTATAACAGTATAAACGTTACAGAGCCACTAGTACAATACTTCTTCCATATCAGAATCCCTACCCCAATGCAGAATGTCGTGTCATAAATATTACGTGTATGCAATATGACATATTCATAACCAGTCATATAGATATCATACACACATCACTAAACTACCACTAGGGGTATAATGGTCATTTTGTCAGTTAGGGGTAAAACGATAATTTTGCAAATCGAGGGTATTTACCGATTACGTGTTTAATTATCGGAAGGACTAAATCGCATAAAATGTAAAAAGTTAAATTCTAGTAGCTATAAGGATTAAATAGCTATAGAATTCAAAACTAGAAGTCTTTATGTGGTAATTAGACCACTAAAGAGAAGTATGCAGATATTTTGGTCTGACTCATCCATGAAAAAATAAAAAAAAAGGCTAAGGAATAAATTGGAAAGATGAAAAGTTTTTAAATGAAAAAGAAAACAATTTCATATCATCTTCGCCAAATATTTCCATGAAAACCCTAAGAGAGAGGAAGAAGACTTATCAGGCTTATTTGGGTAAGTAATCAAGCCCCGTTTTTAATAAATTTGATATTTTTAAAACCGGGATAGCTTAATCTATCTATTTGGGGGATTAATTTGACAAGTTATCAAGGTATGAAATTTGGGTCATGGATGAATATGCTGAAAATTATAAATTTATGGTAGAAAATGAAAGGTTGTTGATAGATAAAAAACTTTTACAAAGTGATTTTTGATGAAAATATGATTTAGGGACTAAAATGTAAAGTTGTGAAATTTGATGGAAAAAATTCTGAATTTTTATGAATACATGTGCTGTAAATTTTGTAATGGGATTTTGGTTAGGCTTGGAATAGGGAGTAAATTTCACTAGTTTCATTTTCGGAGCCTAGGGACGAAATGAGAATTTATGGAAAAGTTAGGGGAAAAATGGTAATTTTGCCTAGGATGAAAATTGAGTCCACTTGGATAAGAAATATGATAAATTGATGTTAAATTTACTCATATAGATCCGGATAGACCAAATTCGGAGTTAGAACGAGGAAAGAGGAAAATGTCAGATTAGTAGATTTTACGTACACAGACATTGTCGAGGTAAGTTCATGTAACTAAATTGTGTTAATTTACATGCTTGTATTGATTGTGTTTATGTAAATTGTATAAATTTCATAAATATGTGAAATGATTACATATCCGGTCAAGCCCGAATAAATGAAAATGTTTAAATTAAATGATAATGCCCGATAAAGGATAAACGATAAAAATGTTACTTATATGCTTGAAATGAATGTGGAATCTGTTTATTTGAATTATATGAATGTTGTGGATGTATGAAATAACCACATGCCCGATAATATTTGAGAAAAATGTTTAAATCCCGGTAGAATAAAATGGAAAATCGATGGATATGTGATTTCCCGATAATGGATTTGTTGCTGACTGGATTTAGCTCGGACGAGAAATCCTATTGACCTCATTATAGAAAGGATTTAGCCCGGACAGGTAATCTTGATATAAGATCTCTCGAGCATATGTTATGGATTGGATTTAGCCTGGACTGGTAATCCTGTTGTATGCATGTGTGGCTTGAGAGCGTACTCCCTGAAAAAGTACCCTATGGGTACCATTGAATACGAATTGACGAATCCTGATTTGTACATCACGAGTGTAATACCTGTGTATCCATTGATATTTCAAATAAATTCAATGGGTAAAAGTTCTTGACATGAGAAGATATTAATAAGAAAAGAGTTATTACACATATCGGCCTGAAATACATGAAAATGATGATACGTGATAATTGATATATGGAAATATGAAATGATGATATTGTACATGGAATTTATTTGATGAGTATTTACATCCTTTATTATAGACTTATACACCTTGAGTGTACTAATCATGATCTTGATATTCCGAGTAATATGAGTAAAGTTCTGATATGAAATGATCTGAACTCGAAATGAACTAGTATGAAATTATACTTGTAATAATGAGATGAATTATGCATGTTGAATGCATACATGTTATGGAAAGCATATGTGATTGGAAACTTGATTGTTTTTGAGCTCATATATGATTTGATGTTATTATAGAATGTATGACTAACAAGGGCAATGAGGATGTGTGTAGGGCTTGAGGTCAAATTGATTGAATATGCCTTACATAGTTACCTCAAAATAGAATGAATGGTAAGTTAAGTACCATGTTATACGAACTTACTAAGTATTTTATGTTTACTTAGTTTTATTTCCATATTTTAGAGTAAATCGAAAGCTCTTCGGATTGGAAGCTTGGCGGAGATCACTCACACTATCTATCGGCCCATGTCGGTACAACATGGTAAAGCACTTATGGTTACAATGGCATGTATAGGTTATATTGGCCATATTGGCATGTAAATCTAAATGATGCTTGTAATATAGACATTGGAATGGCTAGTAATGGTTTGTTTTGACATTGGAATGGCTAGTAATGGTTTGTTTTGATATACTTGTAATGTCATACTATGGTAGTTACATATATGTTAAGTGGTTGATCAAATTATGTCTAACATATGGGCTAAACCAAGGTAAGATTATAAACATGTATGCATGTAGTGGTATACCATGTTAAATGATAGAATTTGCTTAATTTGAATACTTGAAATGGTTGGTATTCAGATGTGAATTTTGGTGTAGGTCATTGGCAAAATTTTGGTAGAGAAATGAAGCTAGGAATGGCTTTATTTTGTCCATATAGGCAGACACACAGGCGTGTGTCTAGACCGTGTGTGACACACGACCGAATACATGGGTGTGTAGTTAAGCCGTGTGTACCCTGCACCTTATATTTGAGAAACAAAATGCTCAGAATTGAGCACATGGGCAGAGACAAGGCGTGTGTCTCAGCCGTGTGGAAGACACGGCCTTGAACACGGGCGTGTGTCTTGGCCGTGTGAAACCTGCACCTGAGTTCGAAAGAATTTAATTAACCACACGGCCTAGCACACGGGCATGTGGCATGGCCGTGTGCACAAGTCAGAGAGCTACACGGGGTCGAACACGGCCTGTAGCACGGGCGTGTCCTAGGGTCACACGGGCGTGTGAGCCCTACACCTTGTGAAATTCTTGAAATTTCGTGAAAAATTCTTTGAGTTTCCGATTAAGTCCCGACTCTATTCTAATGCTTATATTGGGCCTCGAGGGTCCATTTAAGGGACGATATGAAAAATCTCAGGAAATGAACAGTGATTGACATGAAATGTCTATAAATGTTCCAAAAATTTCTGGTAATGCTCTGTAACCTTACTCTGGCGACAGATACGGGTTAGGGGTGTTACATTTAGTGGTATTAGAGCTACGGTTTAGTCGATTCTCGGACTGAACGTAGCATATGTGGAGTCTAGAAATACATGCCATTATATAACCTGTGATAGTGTGATATCTTCCGACTCTGATGAAAATTATTTTGCAAATAAACAGAGATGCTTTACAACCGAGCTAATTCCGATAATGCTGAAAGTGATACTCCCACTGTTCGAGTAAAAATGTTGCGTATGATAAAAAGGAGACCTATAAAGGTATGAAATAAATGTTTTATAATGGACATGTTAATGATAAATGTTATGTTACATGAGTATATATATGAAAATTAAAATTTGAGGCTTACGATCTCCACCCCCTTACCCGTATAGTGTTATACAGTGAAATTCACAAGATTTATATGGATTAAGCTCATGAATGTGGAACTAAAGAGTTCAAAGGTTGAATGATTAATGATGTAGTCAGAATGAGAATGGGTTAGCAAGTAAAGACGATATTAAAAGAGATATCAGATTTTTCTGAAGATTTTTCTGAATATGTGATGTAATTGTTAAGGAAAAAGTTATTCATGAGTAATTGACTTATCTAGATATGATAATTACAGAACGAATTAACTGAAAATTCTTCTGAATTGACTCTTTCAGTGAACTGAATAATGTAAGATTATCAATGAATTTATTAGTCAGTGGAATAGTGATGAAATTGCAAAGATTTTTGAATACAGTTGTTATAATTAAGTATATTACAGCAATATCTTCTGGGTATTCAATATGTTCTGTTATTTTCAGAGGCATATGAAATTGTGCATGTACAGATGCAATATTTATCGTTTTGAAAGACTAGTAAATTATGATAGATGGAATTACTGAAAGTCTGGTTGATTCATGAGCGGTATTGCTCTATTTTACTTGGGTTGCTAATTCACCATGATTGATATAAGATTTGATGATAAGGTTCATATGATATTATTTTCTATTTCTACTAATTGAAGCCCTGAATTGCGAATATGCAAATTATATTATCTTTATCACAGTTGTTTCTACTGAATATGTGTGATATTACACTTTTGAATTTTCTCTGAGATATCATCAATCTCTTTATTATGTAAATATGGGTTATCTGTGAAAGATATTCTTTTATTGAAGGTAATTACATTTATTACTGTTATAAATATTGACTCGATCATGAAATTTGGTGACAGAGATTACAGATTATAGAAACTGAATTACTGCATTGGTTATTATAGGGACCACTTTTGGTTCTCCCTCTTATAAATTGAGGCACACTATTAATATTGAAGTGATGCTTTATCTGTACGGCTAAAATGTCTTTCATATTAATGCACTATGGTTTTAAATCTATCTGATGGTTGTGGCTTTGGGAAAAACTCAAAGCTTCAATGTTAATAATTGAAATAGCTACATTGATGACATAGTTATTATAGAAAGTTGTAATATTTGAATGGACTGACAGATGTCAGTAAAGTTTTGACCAGTTGGAAGCTCTGTTGATCGAAGTATTAATTCTGGTTCAGCCTAAATCGGGGAAGGAATTTTTTGTTATAGAGATGTATTATTGAATGGTATTAGATTGTGTTTTGATGCAGTAAGGCAAGGTAATAGCCTGTACTTTTAGACAGTTAAAAATCACATGGAAAGAATTACTCGATGCATGATCTAGAATTGACAGCTATTGATTTTGTATTGAAATATGATAACACTACTTGTTTGGTGAAAAATGTCATATATTCGCCGATCATAAAAATTTGAAGTATCTGATGTTGCTAAAAGATTTGACTTTGAGATTGCGTATATGGCTTGAATTGTTGAAAGATTATGATTTGATAATTGAATATCACTCAGAAAGAGCGAATGTGGTTACAAATATTTTTAGTAGAAAATCTCTGTAAACTTTGCAAGCCATGGATACCGATTATGATTGTCTAATAATAGCTCAATTTTAGCTAAGTATAGAGCTTAACCGATGTTTCTACAATAGAACAGTAAAACTTAGAAAAGTGATAACGAGTTGTAAGTTGAATGAATATAGTGTGAAATAATTTCTGATTCAGAATTTCAGAATAGATTCGATAAATGTCTGTTATTTAGAGACAGAGTCTATGTATTGAAGAATTTAGAGTTTATACAGAAAATTTTACATGAATGATCATAGTGGTACCATGTATGTTTATCTGGGGAACGATGAAATGCATAATGATTTGAAATGTAACACCCCAAACCCGGCCTAAAAGTTAGGCCCAAATCCGGCGTGTCACATTGAAGTGTTTTTGCGAAAACCTTGTTTTCATTGAAAACCCTTCTAGAGAAAAGTTAAGTAAAATCCAGTTTGCTTTCAAAACGAGGTGTAGCCAAAAACCATTTCCTTGTTACTAAGTAAAAATTTCCTTTGACAGCGAAAGCTCGTTCCTAAAACACAATTATTTTTAAAAACCTTGAAATACGTTTAAAAGAAATAAATCTAGGTTCCGTATCAAAATTTCAATGCATAGTGAAAGTAATGGAATAATAACTAGAGGGAAAGCCTTATACAATCCGAAATAAATTAACTTAAAATAAATAACTTAAAATCCAAAATTTAGATATTAAGAAAACAAGTCTAATCGTCTTGCCAGTTGGCCACCTCTGAGTCCCTCCATCCGTCGAACCGCCTACAGAGGATCACCTGAGAAAAATAAAAGAGGGAGTGAGTTTTCGAAAACTCAGTGTGTACGACCCTCATCAAAGAAATAACATACATATCATATTGTTATCATAATAATATCACACATGCAATGCTGTACAAACCCTCCCCAAATAATCCATCCGGTACACTTCGTCTCCGTCCAACCGAAACACTTCTGTGGGGATTTCTAAATCGACCCACCCATCCGATACACTTCTAGGGTAGCCCAGTTGCGGTACTACCTAACATTGCAGGAAAGCTGCTAATCATATAATAGGCTTAGAAAGCCATCGGTGGATCCACAATTGTCAAGCAACCATGCGATCCTCATATACTTCCTCCGTTCCATAATTCCCACCCATATGCAACCTAAACAGAATATCATATGAATGCAGCAAATGTACATGTAACATCCATAAATCTTACCTTCAACACATAGGGGTATTTTAGTCATTTTTGCCCTTAGGGGCATTTCGGTCTTTTCTCATTATTATTGGTCTATTACTTACCTTGGCCTGTTATCAAGTCCTCGTTGGCTAAAGTGAACAGATACTATGCACCAAGTAGGATTCCAGAGAAGAGGAGGTGAGTCATTAAGACCGCTTAAGTACCAAGCTCTCCCTAGATCCAATCCTAGACATGCATATACCCATTGCCACACCTTAACCTTATGATTGGTCCACGGTCACAATTAGTTAATTATTTAAGTTTTATGCAAGGTCAAGCAACTTACCAAATACTAAGCCCAAGACCCCTTTCAAGGCCCAAATAAATTCACATACGTTCATATGGCCCACTAGGCCCAATCTCATTCGTATGGCCCATCAGGCCCAAATCACATTCATATGGCCTATCTGGCCCAAATCACATCCAAGCCATGTAACCAGCATGACTAGTTCATCACTTATTACCAAATCATCAAATTCGCCCATTTTGAGCCTACGGCCTATCGAGCCCATTTTGGCCATTCTGGCCCGATTGGCCAAAACACGGCCCAAGTCCATGAGATCGTTCATGGGGTCTCTGTTACCGATTCCATTTCCCCCATACGAGTGTTCGCACACTCGCAAGACTACCGAAGCCAAACTTTTGGGATTTTGAGATTTCCCAATCCATTGTGTGTGTATAGTGTATGTATACCCCTGATAACAAAACGCGCTGCGATTTCCTTAGCCACGATCCTACAAACGATGTCACTCAATGATTAATCACATATACTTATCGAATACTTTACCAAAAGCCGAAGTCTCACTTTAACCTTACCTGAAACACCAAGCCTTAATAGCTTTTCCTCGATCAGTAATCACGAGTACTTCCTAAATCTGCATCAATCGTAATTATTAAAAACTAAACCATAAGTGACTTATATCCATCTTAAGTCACCCTTACACTACTTACGACCATTCGACCAACCTTCAAAACCAAAAGTGAAGAATACTTACCCAAATCCGAAACGTATAAAGAGTAATTCGACAGAGATCTGAAGAACAGAGATTCAATATCAATCCCCTACCAAAATCGATTTAGAAAGAGTGAGGGAGAGGAGAAGTCGGTTCTAGCAAGATCATTTGAAAGAGTAAAGTACTTACACAAGAATCGGCTAGGTTGAAGAAATAGTGACGGCAGAAAAAGAATTTCGGCAAAGGGAGGGTGGAATTATTCAGCTTTAGAGGGTTTGGAAAAGGTGACAAGAAGAAAAGAAAAAGGTCAAATGTGCTTGCGTGAGGGTAACTACAGGATTTTTGGTAAAGAAAAGAAAGACTGACCTATTTGCAAAACTTTCCAAATGCCGAAAGCCACAATGAAAATTCGTAATACCCCCTAAAAGATCCAAAAACAGCACTCATTTACCCTCCTAAGTCAAATTTATACACTTCCCACTTTCCAAAACGGTACCAACTCTTCACACTTCCCAGCTCCTAACTTTTCTCCCTGATAACTCCTCAATATCATCCTAAATTTTCTCCAAGATAAACTCCTACAATCTCTCCATGACAATTTCAAACCTCTCATCCATCAGACTTTGACTACAACACAAACTCTAGTCGTCCTGACAGCAAAATAAATACCCCAATAAAATAGCATGCCACTACTCGAACCTTGGACTCCCTTGCCTGCTAATGACACCACCTCCCTGCTCCCTAAGTGGCGCCACTTTGCCACTACACCACAAGCTCTTTTGTGTCATTTTTCTTCTTCATTTATTTAGAAGGCCTACTAACCGAAGTCACGGTTCCCTTGAGGCTAAAACCAAAATTTTTCCTTTACCCTTACTTGATCCCAGGACATCTCCAACACCCCTAGACACTCCAAATTCACTAACCCTCAAAGCCCACATGCCAACTGTCATTTTCTCGCTCACCTAAAAATTTTCTGAGACCCAAAGCCCAATAGGCCAAATTCTACTAGGCCCAAATTCGGGGCGTTACAATTCTACCCCCTTAAAAAAATTTCATCCTCGAAATTTCCAACTAACTATTAATCGCACCGCTCAAGTCACACCACTATTCTTTCACTGCGCACTCTGATTTTAATAACACTAACACACTTTAACTCTAATTGAACCCTTTACACTTACCCCCCAAAAAAACCTACCCACTGGAGCAGATAAATATTGCACGCATACAGTTTCTATACCCAAAATATCTCATCCCCACAAAACATACCCGTTATCACATTTGGGCATCCCCGTCTTCCCGGTGAATTAGGAATTTTATGAAATTTTAGTTATTTTCAGTAATTAAGCCGATGTTTTATGATAGTATTAAATAAAGAGGTTGTTTTTGCAAATCCTCTACAGTTTCAAGTTCCTACGGGCTTTAGTTTCACTCTAACTAAAAAGCTTTAGTATAATCATCTAAAGTAGCCCACTAACTATCTACAGTATATCAAGTTAACCAAGCTTAATAATAAGAGAACTTACTTTGTTCGACGTCGGAGACTCGGTGTGCCACATCACAAGAATTTCCAAAACATTTCGATCCAATCCAAAAATAGTTTTTTTAAAACCCAAGTAATAAGGCCCATTTCACAGCCCGAGCTTTGCAATCGGGCTTTGATACCACTAAATGTAACACCCCAAACCCGGCCTAGAAGTTAGGCCCGAATCCGGCGTGTCACATTGAAGTGTTTTTTTGAAAACCTTATTTTCATTAAAAACCTTTCTAGAGAAAAGTTAAGCAAAATCCATTTTGCTTTCAAAACGAGGTGTAGCCAAAAACCATTTCCTTGTTACTAAGTAAAAATTTCCTTTGACTACGGAAGCTCGTTCCTAAAACACAATTATTTTCAAAAACCTTGAAATACGTTTAAAAGAAATAAATCCAGGTTCCGTTTCAAAATTTCAATGCATAGTGAAAGTAATGGAATAATAACTAGAGGGAAAGCCTTATACAATCCGAAATAAATTAACTTAAAATAAATAACTTAAAATCCAGAATTTAGATATTAAGAAAACAAGTATAATCGTCTTGCTAGTTGGCCACCTCTGAGTCCCTCCATCCGTCGAACCGCCTACAGAGGATCACTTGAGAAAAATAAAAGAGGGAGTGAGTTTTCAAAAACTCAGTGTGTACGACCCTCGTCAAAGAAATAGCATACATATCATATTGTTATCATAATAATATCACACATGCAATGCTGTGCAACCCCTCCCCAAATAATCCATCCGGTACACTTCGTCTCCGTCCAACCGAAACACTTCTGTAGGGATTTCTAAATCGACCCACCCATCCGATACACTTCTAGGGTAGCCCAGTTGCGGTACTACCTAACATTGCAGCAAAGCTGCTAATCATATAATAGGCTTAGAAAGCCATCGGTGGATCCACAGTTGTCAAGAAACCATGCGATCCTCATATACTTCCTCCGTTCCATAATTCCCACCCATATGTTGCCTAAACAAAATATCATATGAATGCAGCAAATGTACATGTAACATCCAAAAATCTTACCTTCAACACATAGGGGTATTTTAGTCATTTTTTCCCTAGGGGTATTTCGGTCTTTTCTCATTATTATTGGTCTATTACTTACCTTGGCCCGTTATCAAGTCCTCGTTGGCTAAAGTGAACAGATACTATGCACTAGGTAGGATTCCGGAGAAGAGGAGGTGAGTCATTAAGACCGCTTAAGTACTAAGCTCTCCCTAGATCCAATCCTAGACATGCATATACCCATTGCCACACCTTAACCTTATGACTTGTCCACGGTCACAATTAGTTAATTATTTAAGTTTTATGCAAGGTCAACCAACTTACCAAATACTAAGCCCAAGACCCCTTTCAAGGCCCAAATAAATTCACATACGTTCATATGGCCCACCAGGCCCAATCTCATTCGTATGGCCCATCTGGCCCAAATCACATTCATATGGCCCATCTGGCCCAAATCACATCCAAGCCATGTAACCAGCATGACTAGTTCATCACTTATTACCAAATCATCAAATTCGCCCATTTTGAGCCTACGGCCCATCGAGCCCATTTTGCCCATTCTGGCCCGATTGGCCAAAACACGGCCCAAGTCCATGAGATCGCTCATGAGGTCTCTGTTATCGATTCCATTTCCCTCATATGAGTGTTCGCACACTCGCAATACTATCGAAGCCAAACTTTTAGGATTTCAGGATTTCCCAATCCATTGTGCGTGTATAGTGTATGTACACACCTGATAACAAAACGCACTGCGATCTCCTTAGCCACGATCCTACAAATGATGTCACTCAATGATTAATCACATGTACTTATCGAATACTTTACCAAAAGCCGAAGTCTCACCTTAACCTTACCTGAAACACCAAGCCTTAATAGCTTTTCCTCGATCACTAATCACGAGTACTTCCTAAATCTGCATCAATCTTAATTATTAAAAACTGAACCATAAGTGACTTATATCCATCTTAAGTCACCCTTACACTACTTATGACCATTCGGCCAACCTCCAAAACCAAAAGTGAAGAATACTTACCCAAATCTGAAACGTATAAAGAGTAATTCGACAGAGATCTGAAGAACAGAGATTCAATATCAATCCCCTACCAAAATCGATTTAGAAAGAGTGAGGGAGAGGAGAAGTCGGTTCTAGAAAGATCAATTGAAAGAGTAAAGTAATTACACAAGAATCGGCTAGGTTGAAGAAATAGTGACGGCATAAAAAGAATTTCGGCAAAGGGAGGGTGGAATTATTCAACTTTACAGGGTTTGGAAAAGGTGACAAGAAGAAAAGAAAAAGGTCAAATGTGCTTGTGTAAGGGTAACTACAGGATTTTCGGTAAAGAAAAGAAAGACTGACCTATTTGCAAAACTCTCCAAATGCCGAAAGCCACAATGAAAATTCGTAATACCCCCTAAAAGACCCAAAAAATGACACTCATTTACCCTCTTAAGCCGAATTTATACACTTCCCACTTTCCAAAACGGCACCAACTCTTCACACTTCCCAGCTCCTAACTTTTCTCCCTGATAACTCCTCAATCTCATCCTAAATTTTCTCCAAGATAAGCTCCTACAATCTCTCCATGACCATTTCAAACCTCTCATCCATCAGACTTTAACTATAACACAAACTCTAGCGGCCCTGACTATAAAATAAATACCTCAATAAAATACCATGCCACTACTCGAACCTTGGACTCCCTTGTCTGCTAATGACGCCACCTCCTTGCTCCCTAAGTGGCGCCACTTTGCCACTACACCACAAGCTCTGTTGTGTCATTTTTCTTCTTCATTTATTTAAAAGGCCTACTAACTGAAGTTACAGTTCCCTTGGGGCTAAAACCAAAAATTTTCCTATACCCTTACTTGATCCCAGGACATCTCCAACACCCCTAGACACTCCAAATTCACTAACCCTCAAAGCCCGCATGCCAACTGTCATTTTCTCGCTCACCTATAAATTTTCTGAGACCTAAAGCCCAAAGCCTAATAGGCCCAATTCTACTAGGCCCAAATTTGGGGCGTTACATGAAAAGGATGTATTAGTAGCTCAGAATGAAATGTGGTAGTTCTAAAATTGTATTTAAATGTTGGATGTATCAGTAGATAAAGATGATACTTTCAGGATGGTTATAGCCAGCGAAGATACTAAAATGGAAATGAGACAAGTTACTATGAACTTTATATTGGGATTATCCTTGTCTATGAAAAAGAAAGATACTACTTGATTAATTGTCGATTGTTCGATGAAGCCTGCACATTTATCCTGATACAAATGGATTTATCACTTGATAGATTGCTTGAATTATCTATTTTTGAAATTGTCAGATTATATGATGTGCTAGTTTCTGTTATGTCTAATAGAGATCTACAGTTTAAATTCTGATTCTGAAACAAGTTACAAGAAACTCTGGGTATACGGTTACATTTTAGTACCGCATTTTATTTTTAGAAGGATGATCAATCTGAACATATGGTTCAGAATTTGGAAGATGTGCTTCGATGTTGTGTACTTGAATTTGAAGGTAACTGGGAAAGGTATTTGCCTCTGGCTGAATTTGCTTATAATAACAGTTAATAATCAAGTATAAAATTTTACCGAATAAGGTTTTATATGGTCACAAGTGTAAAACTCCAGTGTTTTGAATTGAGTTTAGTGAGAAAAGATACATGTAGTTGGTTTAATTCGCTGAAACCGAAGAAAGATGAAAGGGATCTGAGACAGTTTAAAAGCAGTATTTGATCGTTTGAAATCCGATGTGAATCTAAAAAAATGAAAATAAATAGAGTTTCAGATTGGCAAAAAAATATTTTTGAAAGTTTTGCCATGGAAGAAAGTTCCCCGGTTTGGCCGTAAAGGCAAATCAAGTCTTTGGTTTATCGGGCCATATAAGATTATTAATAGGAGTTGGATGTAACACCCCAAAACCGGTCAATACGCCACGACCGAATCTGGTATGTCACTAAGGAAAATATTTTTGAAAGAATCGAATTAACAATTAAATTTTGTGAAAAACTCTTTGAAATTCTTTATTTGTCGAAAATAAGTTAAAACTGAGATTTACTTTAATTTACATAAAACTTTAAAACTTAGTTGATAAATCATAGGATAGAAAACATTTATATCTTTTTAAGAAAATTTGAAATATCACTTTGAAAATCCGTTTGCAATTGAGTATAGAAACTTGAATTTTGGAAATCACTTAATTTGTTGAAAACACTTAACTTGTAATTTTTCTATCGAACTATTCATATTACCCGATGGTAAGATTTTTAAAACCATTGCGAGTTTTTAGTTTAGAAAACTTTGAGCTCAATTATTAAATTAATCAAGTGACATACTTAAACATGTTTAAAAAAAAAATAAAATCCCAAAGCATATAAATAATCCAAAACATAATTAAACAGGCCTTATTACAAATCCATAAAATATGAAAACCAAATTAAAATAAAGTACCCAAATGGAAGTTCATGTAAAACCAAACTTTATTGCATGGCCTCCTCGAGTTCATCCTACTCCATATCCACGATCTCACGAATCACCCGAAAATATAAGGGAGAAGGTGAGTCACCAAGACTCAGTGCATATTCCCTCTCCCTGTAAATACCACATACTTACACAAATTATAACAAAGCAACATATATGTATAATGCACCCAACCTAGCCATCCATAACTCCTTTTCTACCCCGTGTGGTACCAAACCACTGGTGGTGCCAAACCACTGGTGTCCAAAGACACAAATGTGATACCAAATCACTAGTAACCGTAGTCACGAATAATCCATCTGTGGGGCCAACCCACGTGTGATACCAAATCACCGCGACGATCCCATATCTCAAAAGTGGGGCCAACCCACGGTGGAATTAACCACACGGACAAGTCGCTATGAGGTACCAAACCTCTGGTGTCCGAAGACACAAATGTGATACCAAATCACTGGTGGTGCCAAACCACTGGTGTCCGAAGACACGAATCATCAAGTTGTGGGGCCAACCCACGTGTGATACCAAATTACTTGCGCGACGATCCCATATCTCAAAAGTGGGGCCAACCCACGGTGGAATTAACCACAGGGACAAGTCGCTATGAGGTGCCAAACCTCTGGTGTCCGAAGACACGAATGTGATACCAAATCACTGGTGGTGCCAAACCACTGGTGGTGCCAAACCACGTGTCCAAGACACGAATCATCAATCTTCCCCCTCCTCTCATATTGCCCATACCAAAGGCAATAGATAGACAAATCATGTCAATAAACTTTGATATGTATCTCATAATGAATATATCATAAATCGTAGATCATGATTTCAATCCACATGTATTAACAACATATTAAAACGGACTTACCCGAATCCTCATTCATACCATCATGGTATCATATCCAGATCTTATCGATTTACCCACTTTCATAATATGATTAGGTATAACACACAAATATACATATATAAACCAAGTTATAAAGTGTGTAAGATACACACCTTTCACCAACGCAAGAACTAACTCCCGAATCCGATCTACCGCACTAGAACACCTTGTCCTACAATCGGCCAATACTAAAATTATGAACAAAGGCCATTCGGCCATACTACTAAATCCCAAAGAGTTATCACTTGTAATACCAAATCTTACCTGAACTTACCCAAATCGATTGATAAAGAAACGAGGTTTAGATTGATTGCTTCCAACGTCCCGAAAAGCCTAAAAGAGATCGGTTTCTAAGAATGATTAGAACCTTGCAAACCAATGCCATAGATTCGGCCTTAATCCACAAGAAAATAACATAGAGACGAGAAAAGAATTGAAGGAAAACGTCCATGAACACTTACCCCTTTTATCAAAATCGATTGAAGAAACCAAAGAGAGTTTACCCTTGAATAATCGACCAAACTAAAACTAAAAGGAAGTGGGAAGATTCGGCTATGGTGAAGTGAAAAAGAAAAGAAAAATAGAATAGAGGTAGATGTTTTTATCTTTGAACAAATGAAAAAGAAATGGTATTTGAGATGGAGAGATATTCGGCCAAGAGAGTGTAAAAGAAAATGTGATTATGAACAAATGTCAAAAAGAAAAGAAAAGAGAGATGTGGGAGAGATGAGATTCGGCCAACACCTATTTTGCCTAAAAGAAAAGTGCAAAAATACCAAAATGAAGTTTTGGTTCAAAAGGACAAATGAAAGAAAAGAAATAGCATTTTTGGTTCAACAAAATAAGAGCTAAAACAAAAGCTAAATTTGCACAAAATGCACAATGACATTCGGCCAAAGAAAGAGTTTTTGGAGAGGGGAAAACAAAAATGCAAAAAGATGTTCAAATGACAAAAAAATTGGCCAATATCCCCCCCCAAGCTACCTAACAAAATTCGGCCACCTCCTTAGACACCCATACCGTCCACATACATTCACTAAAGGCCTTGGAATACTTTCTAAAACATTTTCCTACAACCAAGCCTTATGTCTCCCCAACCTTCCATAACCTTAAGATTCTTATCCCCTATTTCATGCTTTCCTTAAACCAATATTCAACTTACCAAAATCTTAAGGTCCAACCTATCATAAACATAGGTTGACCGTCCATCAATGCTAGAACACAAAATAAAGTCTTCAAAAATGCTTTCCATGATACTCGAACCTCTAACCTCAAGCCACCTTTCAAGCTCCTTAACCATCTTGCCACTTACTCCTCTTGTGCTTTAATTTAATACTTAAATTTACTTAAGTGCTAAGCTCACTTAATCCACTTCATTAAATAAACCTTACTAAAAAAAATTATTCTAACTTCCTAAATAAAATCAAGCCTTCACAAGACTATGCTAACACACAAAATTCATACCCGAGCCAACACAAATAATACTCAAATTTTCCTAAAGCTCAAGGCCCAAACCTACTAGGCCCAATTTTGGGATGTTACATTGGACCTGTTGCATATTGATTGGTATTATTATCAGAGTTCTACAGAATTCACCATGTTTTATGTGTATATGTGTTATGAAAGTATCGATCAGACCCGTCATCTGTTATTTCTCTGATAGAGATTGAAATTTAGCTTGGCATGACTTACAGTGAGTGACTGGTTGAAATTCTGGCATGTGAAGTGAAAGAAACGAAAAATATAAAGGTAGCTTTAGTAAAAGTTCTTTGACAATGACACGATATAGAGAAAGCTATCTGGGAACCGGATGGAAACATGAGGAAATAATGTCTGAATCTCATTACTGGTAAAATTTTTGAGGACGAAAATTCCTTAAGAGGGGAGAGTTGTAATAACCCAATTGAAATCGAAACAGTGGTTTCAGGACCACAAATCTGAGCCAAAAATAAAATTTATTTTTATTTTATTATATGGATCGTATTATGTTAGAAAAGTCATGTAAAAATTTTGATATGAAAATTTTACCGATTAAGTATTTAATTACGGGAAGGACTAAATCGCATAAAATGCAAAAGTTGAATTATAGTAGCTATAAGGATTAAATAGCTATGGAATTCAAAACTAGAGGTCTTTATATGGTAATTAGACCATTAAAGAGAAGTATGTAGATATTTTGGTATGACTCATCCATGGAAAAATAAAAAAGGCTAAGGATTAAATTGGAAATATAAAAAGTTATTAAATGAAAAAGAAAACAATTTCATATCATCTTCCCCAAATATTTCCATAGAAACCCTAGGAGAGAGGAAGAAGACTTATCAAGCTTATTTGGGTAAGTAATCAAGCCCCGTTTTTAATAATTTTGATATTTTTGAAACCGGGATAGCTTAATCTATCTATTTGGGGGATTAATTTGAAAAGTTATCAAGGTATGAAATTTGGGTCATGGATGAATATGCTGAAAATTATAAATTTATGGTAGAAAATGAAAGGTTGTTGATAGATAAACAACTTTTACAAAGTGATTTTTGATGAAAATATGATTTAGGGACTAAAATGTAAAGTTGTGAAATTTGATGAAAAAAATCTAAATTTTTATGAATACATGTGCTGTAAATTTTGTAATGGGATTTTTGTTAGGCTTGGAATAGGGAGTAAATTTCACTAGTTTCATTTTCGGAGCCTAGGGACGAAATGGGAATTTATGGAAAAGTTAGGGGCAAAATGGTAATTTTTCCTAGGATGAAAATTGAGTCCACTTGAATAAGAAATATGATAAATTGATGTTAAATTTACTCGTATAGATCCGGATAGACCAAATTCGGAGTTAGAACGAGGAAAGAGGAAAATGTCAGATTAGTAGATTTTACGTACACAGACATTGTCGAGGTAAGTTCGTGTAACTAAATTGTGTTTATTTACATTCTTGCATTGCTAGTGTTTATGTAAAGTGTATAAATTTCATAAATATGTGAAATCATTACATATCCGATCAAGCCCGATAAATGAAAATGTTTAAATTAAATGATAGTGCCCGATAAAGGATAAACGATAAAAATGATACTTATATGCTTGAAATGAATGTGGAATGTGTTTATTTGAATTATATGAATGTTGTGGATGTATGAAATAACCACATGCCCGATAATGTTTGAGAAAAATGTTTAAATCCCGGTTGAATAAAATGGAAAATCGATGGATATGTGATTTCCCGAAATGAATGAGGTCCTGCATTTGTTGCTGACGGGATTTAGCTCAGACGAGAAATCCTATTAACCTCAAGGATATAGCCTGGACGGGTAATCCTGATATAAGTCCTCTCGAGAATATGTTATGGATTGGATTTAGCCCGAACGGGTAATCCAAATCAAGCTCCTTAGAGCATATGCCATAAAAAGGATTTAGCCTGGACTAGTAATCCTGTTGTATACATGTGTGGCTCGAGAGCGTAGCCCCTGAAATAGTACCCTATGGGTACCATTGAATACGAATTGACGAATCCTGATTTGTACACCACGAGTGTAATACCTGTGTATCCATCAATATTTCAAATAAATTCAACGGGTAAAAGTTCTTGACATGAGAAGATATGAATAAGAAATGAGTTTTTACACATATCGGCCTGAAATACATGAAAATGACGATACGTGATAATTGATATATGGAAATATGAAATGATGATATTGTACATGGAATTTATTTGATGAGTATGTACATCCTTGATTATAGACTTATACACCTTGAGTGTACTAATCGTGATCTTGATATTCCTAGTAATATGAGTAAAATTCTGATATGAAATAATCTGAACTCGAAATGAACTAGTATGAAATTATACTCGTAATAATGAGATGAATTATGCATGTTGAATGCATACATGTTATGGAAAGCATATTTTCTTGGAAACTTGATTGTTGTTGAGCCCATATATATGATTTGATGTTATTATAGAATGTATGACTAACAAGGGCAATAAGGATGTGTGTAGGGCTTGAGGTCAAATTAATTGAATATGCCTTACATAGTTACCTCAAAATAGAATGAATGGTAAGTTACGTACCATGTTATACTAACTTACTAAGTATTTTATGTTTACTTAGTTTTATTTCCATATTTTAGAGTAAATCGAAAGCTCGTCGGATTGGAAGCTTGGCGGAGATCACTCACACTATCTATCGGCCCATGTCGGTACAACATGGTAAAGTAATTATGGTTAAAATGGCATGTATTGGTTATATTGGCCATATTGGCATGTAAATATAAATGATGCTTGTAATCTAGCCATTGGAATGGCTAGTAATGGTTTGTTTTGATATACTGTAATGTCATACTATGGTAGTTACATATATGTTAAGTGGTTGATCAAATTATGTCTAACATATGGGCTAAACCAAGGTAAGATTATAAACATGTATGCATGTAGTGGTATACCATGTTAAATGATAGAATTTGCTTAATTTGAATACTTGAAATGGTTGGTATTCGGATGTGAATTTTGGTGTAGGTCATTGGAAAAATTTTGGGTGAGAAATGAAGCTAGGAATGGCTTTATTTTGTCTACACAGGTAGACACACAGGCGTGTGTCTAGACCGTGTGTGACACACGGCCGGGTACATGGGCGTGTAGTTAAGCCATGTGTCCCCTGCACCTTAAAATTGAGAAACAAAATGCTCAGATTTGAGCAAATGGGCAGAGACACGGGCGTGTGTCTCAGCCGTGTGGAAGACATGGCCTTGAACACGGGCGTGCGTCTTGGCCGTGTGAAACCTGCACCTAATTTCGAAAGAATTTAATTAACCACACGGCCTAGGACACGGGCGTGTGGCATGGCGTGTGCACAAGTCAGAGAGTTACACGGGGTCGAACACAGCCTGTGGCACGGGCGTGTCCTAGGGTCACACGGGCATGTCCTAGGGTCACACAGGCGTGTCCCTTGGACCACACAGGCGTGTGGGCCCTGCACCTTGGGAAATTCTTGACATTTCATGAAAAATTCTTAGAGTTTTTGATTAAGTCCCGACTTGATTCTAATGCTTGTATTGGGCCTCGAGGGTCCATTTAAGGGACGATATGAAAAATCTCAGAAAATGAACAGTGATTGACATGAAATGTCTATAAATGTTCCGAAAATTTCTTGTAACGCTCCGTAACCCTACGCCGGCGACGGATATGGGTTAGGGGTGTTATAACCTACCCATTTTTCTTTAGCTTTGTCTTGTAGACCCAATGAATCCAATGGATTTGTGCCCCTTAAGAAGACTAATCAGCTCCCAAGTATTATCCCTTTTAATGACTTCGATTTCAACATCCATTGCCTCTTTCAATTTTGCCTCTTAATAACACTTTAAAAACTTGTTGGGTCACAATCTACAAATAATGCAAAAGGAGAAATTGCATAATCATTTTCTCCAATTTCGATTACCTTATAATCTTGCATCCATGTGGACTTTCTTCGAACATGACAAAGTGCTTCAATTGCTGCACTAGTTTCTTCTCCATGTGTAGGCAATATTTTAGTGGCTGGTGGAAAAGTATTCTTGAACATTTCTTCAATGTTATCACAATGACATGAGTAGGTTGCACTTCATCCCAATTCCAAGTGTTTTCTTCATCAAACACAATAGCTTAGTTAATCACAACCTTCTTTGTCATAGGATTGAACAATTTGTATGCTTTTTATGTTTTGATAATACCAAGAAAGACACACTTCTCACCTCTATCATCAATATTATTCCTTTTCTCTTTTGGGACATGTTCATAGGCAATGCACCCAAAAAATTCTGAAGTGATCTACTGCTACTATCCTTTCATTCCAAGCCTCCTTCGGAGTCACTTCTCGAAGAGCATGAGTGGGACTTGTAACAGCCCGTTTTTGGGTCAAATTGGAACAGTGGTTTTGGGACCACAAATCTGAAGTCAAAATATTTATTTTAATATTATTTTATGATATATAGCATAATAGTATTATTGTGTAAAAATTTCGTTAAGAAATTTTACTGTTTGCATGTTCAATTTGTGAAAAAGGACTAAATCGTGTAAAGTGCAAAAGTTGGGTTCTATTTGCTAAAAGTGTTAAATAGCTATAGAAAATTAAAGTGGAAGTCCTTATATGGTAATTATACCATTAAATGAGTTAGTGGATGTACATGGCTTGGTATTTTTGAAAATTTTAAAGTTTGGTAAGGGTATTTTGGTAAAAAGGCAAATAAAGATAAAAATAATAAAACACAACAAAGCCACAATCTTGGTTAGTCTTCTCCAGCCGAAAATGGACAGCTGTAACATCCTTAAATCGGGGTCTTTGCATTTATGTGTGTTTGCATGTGATGGTATGGTTGTTGAGCTAGTTTAGGGTGTTTTAGGGTCCAGGCGTGAGCTAGGGGTAGGCCTGAGTCATAGCAAAAATTTTTGTTTTGGGCTTCTAAGAAGGGGGAGCTGAGTGAGTTAGGTGTTAAGGGAAACTGCTGGTGTGTGTTGACACAAGAATCCCAGTGGTAAAGTGGCAAGGGAGGCGCAACTTAAGCACAAGGGGAGTGACGCCACATGCAAGTGGGAGAGCCTTGGTTCGAGCTGCAGGAATTCCTTTCTGCCTATTCTTTTTTACGCCAGGACCTGGAGGAGATGTGCTCGGATGGACTCGGTGGATAGGTCATTGAAAGAGTCAACAGATTCAAAGGAGTGGTGGGGAGAAATTGTAGGAGTTTGACTCATTCAAATTTGTTTGAATGAGTGGTCAGGAGAAAATTGAGGAGATAGACATGGGAGCTAGAGTTGGCCGAATTCCAAACTCTGTATAGGGAAGGGAATCGGTTTTGGATGCTATTCAGAGAGGGGTGGCTGAATGTGGTTGTAGGCTAATGAGGGGTGCAAATTTGGCTAGTTGGGGGAAACACTTAGAGCCTTCTTTCTTAGTTTTTGTGTGCCGAAATTAAGCCCCTCCCATTTGGTTTATTTTTGCATTTTGTTCTTCTATCTTAACTGGCCAAAATCGAATGCTCTTCTAAGCTTTTCTCCTTCTTTTTCCTATATTGTGGGTTAGCCGAATCAACCTTGCTTTCATCCATTAGTTGTGTTCCGATTGCCATTTCCTTCAAAAGTCGAAAACACCAGATCTGTCTCCTTTTCGCTTTTGTTTTCATCTTCATTCTTGAAACCCTTTGTAGCCGAATCTCTCCAAAGCCATATCACTTTTCTTTTCTTCTTTCATTCTGGTAAGCAAGAGCTGAAACCATCACCCTCCCTCTCTTGCGATTTCTTCTTTTCTCTTCTTTTGGAGCCATAGCCGAATCCTTTTTAGCCTCAATCTTTGCCGAAACCTTTGTGACTCATTTCTTCTTTTTCTAATCTTTGGCCGAATACCCTCTGTTAAGGATTCCCTTTCGATCTCATCCATTCTCTCGTATAAGTGGAACACTTTCGGCATTCGGCGGATCGTCGTTATCTGTCCACTCCCAATCGGTTTCGTTAAGTGTCATGGTAAGGGTCCTGCCGATTCAATCTTTTCTTATTATGTTAAAATGCCGAAGGCAGTAGTTAATCATGTAGGATTTTGGCTGATTGAAGGGTGATAAGGGAGCCTTGGCATTAGTCGGCTGAATATTCGAGTAGTGCGTTGGTCTAAGCCACTGAAACTTCGGAATCTGTCGATCTAGGTAAGGAATCTACTCTTTCGGGTTTGATATCTTTATGTATCGTTAATCACTATATTAATCTGATTTAGTGACCAAAGGTTTTATGGACCCTAATGCCAGCCAAGTGTTAGGTGGGGTTAGATCTGAGACCCCAGCCCCTAAGTTCAAAAAGAGGGCAGTGTCGGCTGTTCGCGATTGGCCACCGGGGTGTGGGTCGGTATCTGAGCAAAGCAATAGGCAGAAAATGATAGTGTCGGTTAGCGGCGATGTCGGCGTGAGAGCGTCGTAGACACGGTAATCAGTGTGTAACTCTTACACACTTCATTAGTTAATATGTTTATCATGTATGTTGTCAAAAGCCGATTTACCGTAGAAAACCTGTTATGTTACTCTTGTGGGTAAGAGCGAGGACTCGGGTAAGTCCACTATTGACTGATTAACGATAAATGCCTCTACAATATTTGCATATGCCATGCCATGTGATGTTAGTATGTTAAGCATGTTTGTTATGCCATGAAAAGTATGTTCATAAAGTTGGGTATGATGAGAGGAGGAGGAAGGCATGATTCTAGATTGTCACCAGTGGTTTTGACCACACAGTGGGTTGGCCCCGCTTTCTATATTATTGTGACTAGTCTCAAAGTGGTTTTGACCACCAAAGTGGTTTTGACCACATATTTCCATCTTTGTTACTTGTCCCAGTGGTTTGGTACCACGGTGGGTTGGCCCCACATGACGATATATGGGATTGTCACCAGTGGTTTTGACCACAATGTAGGTTGGCCCCACACATATTATCTGTGACTACGGTCACCAGCGGTTTTGACCACATATATTTATATATTATTTGTGACTACTGGTCACCAAGTGGTTTTGACCACTGGTGGTTTGGTACCACACGGTAGGTACAGAGTTCGGATGGTTAAGTTGGGGTTGCATGACATGCATGTTGGCTTATGAAACGTGTAAGGGCAAAAAGAACATTTTCGGATTGGGGAATTATACACCGAGTCTCGGTGACTCACCCCTTCCTTTACATTTTGCGAGATGATTCGTAGATCGCAGAGATCACGAGCCGAGGCGACTCGAGGTAGCCATGCACATTCTCTTTCGGGTTTTGTTTTAAATTACTATTTTGGTTTACTTTACTTTAAATTTGGTTTTCGGGTTGTAATAAGGCCACTAACTTTCATTTTGGGGTTTATTTATCCGCTTTATTTCTCACGAAAATTTGTATAAGTTAAACGAAGCGGCATGCCTAAATAACCTATAAAAGAATGTTTTCCAAACTTTCACAACTCACGTCGTTTTTTCTAAAACTTTACCATCGGGTAACGGCAAACAAGTAGTAAAAACAAGTTAACTGAGTTTTTCTTTAAGACCAAATTTGAACGGTTTTAGCAATATTACTTAAACTAATTCGGCTTTTCATGAAAATCAAAGGTTTTCTTAAAATAAGAGACTACAACTTGTTTTCAATAACAATTCTTTACAAAATTAAAACAACCTCCTGCCTCTTCTTTAAAAATGTTTTTCCCCCGTGACATACTGGATTCGGTCGTAGCGTGTTGACCAGGTTTGGGGTGTTACAATTTTGGTATCAGAGCCAGGTTCAAAAGATCGTACTGTGGGGGCGAGGCCCAAAATATTTTCAATAATGGGTTACAAAATGATTTTGATGAAAAATGCTTGATTTGGGAAAGCATGGCACCGAGTCTCCTAAGACCGATCCGCATGCGTAAGTACCCTAATCTATTGCTTTATATGATTGTGATGATTGTGATATGACCGGTAGTAATAGGAAATTACTTTAGAGACCGAAACTTGTAGGATTGTGTGAACTTACGAGAACGATCCCTATAATAAATTGTTCATAAAATCGTCTTTGTAATAACAAAGATGGAACGAATCTAATGCATAAAATTCTCAAATCGAGTTAATTCGTGAACGGTAGTTATGAGCACCCGAGGACGTGGGCGTAATACGCGTGGTCGTGGTAGAGGTAGGATGACTGTGTCCGAACCGATAGGGTCTGGCCAGGGGTCGGAAAATGAGGTACCACCGCCGCCACCGTGGGCGCGAATTTCGTGGATCGAGGCGGGTGGTGATGATGCGATGTCGCAGTAATGCATCGAGGGTTCCGGAGAGTCGTGGGTGTAGGCATTGGAACGGGAGCTCAGAAATCTGTGTCCGAACGACTCCGGGCTAATGGAGCAGAGGTATTCAGGGGTGTATCTGGTGTGGCTCCCAATATAGCTGAGTATTGGCTGGAGGCGACAAAACGTATAATGGACGACTTGGATTTTACGGCTGAGGAGAAGCTGAAGGGGATAGTGTCTCTTCTCCGAGGTGAGTCTTATCAGTGGTGGCTCACGGTCAGGGATGGAGCAATGGCCGACGACATCACTTGGGATTTCTTCAAGGCAGCTTATCAGAGGAAGTACGTCGGGGCTAGTTACGTTGATGCACAGCGCAAGGCGTTCCTGAATTTGGTCTAGGGGAGTAAGACAGTATCGAAATATGAGGCAGAGTTTCTTCGGTTAAGTCGCTATGCTCGGGGTATTGTGGCTACGGAACATGAGCGATGTGTCAGGTTTGAGGACGGGTTGAGAGATGAGCTGCGGATGTTGATTGCTCCACAGTAGGAGAGAGAATTGGCGGTCTTGGTAAAGAAGGCTAAGATTACTGAGGAAGTGAAACAGTCGGTGAGACGGAACCAGGATAGGAATTGGACTAAGAGGAGTTCTGGGTCATCAGGGTCTGCCGGGAATTCACAGAAAAGGGCTAAATATGGTGGGCCGACTCAAGCTGCAAGGCCTACTGCTACTACTCAGTGGCCGCCACAGTGTGCTCGGTGTGGGAAGTCTCATTCGGGAGAGTGTTGGATCGAAAATAGAGGGTGCTTCGAGTGTGGGTCAATGAGGCACCGGGTAAGGGATTGTCCGCAGATGTCAGCTAGGATCCAGTCTGAGGGTCAAGGACGTACACAATTCAGGAGGGATGGTCAGCAACCACAGAGGGGTCGCGGTTCGGCCAGGGGAGGTAATGGTGCTGGACGAGGCCGCGGAGCACCGGGCAGAGGTTCTGGGAGCACATAGGCAAGACAGCCTGGGTTGGTCTATGCAGCGAGGCGTCGAGAGGAGGGCGACGCACCGGACTCATAACCGGTACGTTCTTAATTTTTGGACTACCTTATACTGCTTTGATAGATGTGGGTTCAACGCACTCTTATGTTGCTAGTAGTATAGTGGGAACTATGAATTTAGCCTTTGAGATTTCTTCTAAGGAGATGACAGTAATTAGCCATCTAGGTCACTCTGTAGAAGTAAACAAACTGTATAGGGATGTACCCTTAGAACTTTAAGGGGTAGTGTTTTTGGCCGATCTGATGGAACTGCTATTCGGGGAGTTCGATTCGATCCTTGGGATGGACTGGCTAGTGAAGTACCAAGTAAGTTTGGACTGTGCAGTCAAGCGCGTGGTGTTGAGGTCTGCTGGGGGTGAAGAGGTGGTGATGATAGGTAATAGAAGGGATTATCTATCCAACGTAGTATCTACTCTGAAGGCCGAGAAAATGGTGAGGAAGGGTTGTGAGGCATTCATGGTTCATGTTTGTGCTTTGGAGGCCGAGGGATCAACTGTAGGGAATGTCCGAACGGTGAAGGAATTTACCGATGTATTCCCAGAAGAACTTCCGGGTCTACCTCCAGACCGTGAAGTTGAGTTTGTTATAGATCTCATTACCGGAACCGCGCAAAGTGTCTATTGCCCCATATAGGATGGCGCCAAGGAGTTGGTGGAACCGAAAGCACAGATTCGTGGAATTGTTGGACCGGGGTTTCATCCGGTGAGTGTATCACCTTAGGGAGCGCCTGTGCTTTTTGTTAAGAAGAAAGATGGTACAATGCGGATGTGTATAGATTATCGACAGCTGAATAAGTTGACGATCAAGAACAGGTACCCGTTACCGAGGATAGACAATCTGTTCGATCAACTTAAGGGTGCATCAGTCTTCTCTAAGATTGATTTAAGGTCGGGGTATCATCAGCTTAACGTAAAGGAGGCCGATATCCATAAAACGGCGTTTCGCACTCAATACGGGCACTACGAGTTCTTAGTAATGCCGTTCGGGTTGACCAATGTGCCGGCAGCATTCATGGACATGATGAATCGGGTGTTTCAGCCGTACTTAGACCGGTTCGTCGTAGTGTTTATAGACGACATATTGGTGTACTCGAAATCTGAGGAGGAGCATGATGCGCATCTGCGTGTGGTTTTTGCAGATTCGGAGGAGGAGCAACTATTCGCAAAGTTTAGTAAGTGCGAGTTCTGGCTTAAGGAGGTAACCTTCTTGGGGCATGTGGTGTCACCGAGGGATTAGAGTGGACCCTCTGAAGATAGAAGCGATTTTGACCGAAACCACCTAAGTCTGTGGAAGAGATTCGAGTTTTCGGGTTTGGCGAGGATATTACGAGAAGATTTGTGGAAGGGTTTTCCTTGATTGCAGCGCTGTTGACCAAGTTGCTGACAAAAGCGGTTCCATTGGTGTGGTCAGATAAGCAACAGGAAAGTTTTGACAAGTTAAAAAGGATTTTGACAGAAGCTCCGGTTTTAATTTAGCCTGAAGCGGGGAAAGAGTTTACGGTGTATTATGATGCATCGCATACCAGATTGGGATGTGTGCTGATCCAAGAGGGGAAAGTAGTGGCGTATGCGTCTCGGCAGTTGAGACCTCACGAAGCGAACTACCCGACACATGATCTGGAGTTGGCTGCAGGGGTTTTCGCCCTAAAAATTTGAAGGCATTACTTGTATGGGGAGAAGTCTATAGTCTACACGGATCACAAGAGCTTGAAGTACCTCTTGACTCAGAAGGAATTGAACTTGAGGCAGAGGAGGTGGATCGAATTGTTAAAGGACTACGACTGCTCGATTGAATACCATCCGGGTAAGGCTAATGTTGTGGCTGACGCGTTAAGCCGCAAGGTGGTAGCAGACTTAAGAGCAATGTTTGCCCACCTTAGTCTGTATGATGACGGAAGTCTGTTAGCGGAATTGCAGGTGAAGCCGACTTGGGTGAATCTGGTTAAGGAGAAACAGTTAGTGGATGAAGTCTTAAGTGCTCGATGTTTACAAGTGCAGAATGGTGGATTGGAGGGGTATAGCTTAAGCAGCGATGGAGTGTTATATTTCCAAGGGAAACTTTGTATGCCGAAGGACGTTGAGTTAAGGCAGAGGATTCTTCAGGAAGCTCATAGCAGCCCATACGCTATGCATCCTGGAGGTAGTAAGATGTACCGGGATTTGCGGGAACAATTTTGGTGGCCGGGTCTGAAGCGAGAAGTAACAGAATTTGTAAGTAAGTGTCTGACGTGTCAGCAAGTCAAAGCTGAACATCGGTACCATCGGTCTCATTGCGTGCCAGAAAAGATTCCGCAGTGGAAGTGGGAAAGGATTACGATGGATTTTGTCAGTGGGCTACCTCTTACGCCTAACAAGAAGGATTCAGTCTGGGTGATTGTTGATCGTCTAACAAAATCAGCCGGTTCGGGTTGATTACTCACTCCAAAAGTTGGCTAAGTTGTATGTAGCGGAAATAGTGAGACTGCATGGAGTGCCAGTGTCGATTATCTCAGATAGGGATCCCAGATTCACGTCAAGGTTTTGGAAAGTGTTGCATCAGGCGTTAGGTACAAGGTTGGATTTCAAAGACGGCATTTTATCCGCAATCGATGGGCAATCGTAAAGGGTGATTCGAGATCTTGGAAGATATGTTAAGGGGTTGTGTTTTGGATTTCAGAGGTAGTTGGGAAGAATTTCTACCGCTGGCAGAGTTTGCGTACAACAATAGTTATCAGGCGAGTATCTAGATGGCACCGTATGAAGCATTATATGGATTCGAACTCGCCGTACTTCCACGTGTTGGACGAGTTGGGTGAACGTCGGTTGTTGGGTCCAGAGTTGGTGGTCAAAAGCAGAGGATAAGGTTGAGGTGATTCGAGCTCGTCTGAAGGAAGCTTCGGACGAGCGTAAGTCCTATGCCGATCTCAAGCGAAGGGATATAGAGTTCACGCGGTGGGTGACAAAGTCTTCCCGAAGGTGTCGCCATGGAAAAAGTGCCTTTGAGATTTGGCCGGAAGGGCAAGCCGAGCCCTAGGTTTATCGGGCCTTATACGGTGTTGAAGCGTGTGGGACCGTAGAGCTTATCGGCTCGAGCTACCATCGAATGAGTCGATTCATAATGTGTTTCATGTCTCCATGCTTAGGCACTATCGATCAGAACCGTCGCATGTTGTGCCAGTGGAGGAGATCGAGGTGAGTCTGGATTTGTCTTTTGAGGAAGAACCAGTGCAGATACTGGATCAGGATGTCAAAGTCTTACGTAGGAAATCGATTCCTTTGGTGAAAGTGTTATGGCGAAATCATGGAGCGGAAGAGGCCACGTGGGAACCAGAGGATGTGATGCGGCAGTAATACCCTCAGCTCTTTTGACCAGGTAATTTCGCGCCCGAAATTATTTTTAAGTGGGGTAGAACTGTAACATCCTTAAATCGGGGTCTTTGCATTTATGTGTGTTTTCATGTGAGGGTATGGTTGTTGAGCTAGTTTAGGGTGTTTTGGGGTCCAGGCGGGAGCCAGGGGTAGGCCTGAGTCATAGCAAAAATTTTTGTTTTGGGCTTCTAAGAAGGGGGAGCTGAGTGAGTTAGGTGTTAAGGGAAACTACTGGTGTGTTTTGACACAAGAATCCCAGTGGTAAAGTGGTAAGGGAAGCGCCACTTAAGCACAAGGGGAGTGACGCCACATGCAAGTGGGAGAGCCTTGGTTCGAGTGCGCAGGATTTCCTTTACTGCTTATTCTTTTGACGCCACACTGGAGGAGATGTGCTCAGGATGGACTCGGTGGACAAACATTGAAAGAGTCAACAGATTCAAAGGAGTGGTGGGGAGAAATTATAGGAGTTTGACTCATTCAAATCTGTTTGAATGAGTGGTCAGGAGAAAATTGAAGAGATGGACATGGGAGCTAGAGTTGGCCGAATTCCAAACTCTGTGTAGGGAAGGGAATCGGTTTTGGATGCTATTCAGAGGGGGGTGGCCGAATGTGGTTTTAGGCTAATGAGGGGTGCAAATTCGGCTAGTTGGGGGAAACACTTAGAGCCTTCTTTCTTCGTTTTTGTGTGCCGAAATTAAGCCCCTCCCATTTGGTTTATTTTTGCATTTTCTTCTCTCTTAACTGGCCAAAACCGAATGCTCTTCTAAGCTTTTCTCCTTCTTTTTCCTATATTGTGGGTTAGCCGAATCAACCTTGCTTTCATCCATTAGTTGTGTTCCGATTGCCATTTCCTTCAAAAGCCGAACACACCAGATCTGTCTCCTTTTCGCTTTTGTTTTCATCTTCATTCTTGAAACCCTTTGTAGCCGAATCTCTCCGAAGCCATATCACTTTTCTTTTCTTCTTTCATTCGGGTAAGCAAGAGCCGAAACCATCACCCTCCCTCTCTTGCGATTTCTTCTTTTCTCTTCTTTTAGAGCCATAGCCGAATCCTTTTTAGCCTCAATCTTTGCCGAAACCTTTGTGACTCATTTCTTCTTTTTCTAATCTTTGGCCGAATACCCTCTGTTAAGGATTCCCTTTCGATCTTATCCTTTCTCTCGTATAAGTGGAACACTTTCGGCATTCGGAGGATCATCGTTATCTGTCCACTACCAATCGGTTTCGTTAAGTGTTGTGGTAAGTGTCTTACCGATTCAATCTTTTCTTATTATGTTAAAATGCCGAAGGCAGTAGTTAATCATGTAGGATTTTGGCCGATTGAAGGGTGATAAGGGAGCCTTGGCGTTATTCGCTGAATATTCGAGTAGTGCGTTGGTCTAAGCCATCGAAACTTCGGATCTCGTCGATCTAGGTAAGGAATCTACTCTTTCGGGTTTGATATCTTTATGTATCGTTAATCAACAGATTAATCCGATTTAGTGACCAAAGGTTTTATGGACCCTAATGCCACCCAAGCGTTAGGTGGGGTTAGATCTGAGACCCCAGCCCCTAAGTTCAAAAAGAGGGTAGTGTCGGCTGTTCGCGATTGGCCACCGAGGTGTGGGCCGGCATCTGAGCAAAGTAATAGGCAAATAACGGTAGTGTCGGTTAGCGATAGTGTCGGCGTAGAGAGCGTCGTATTACGGGTAATCAGGTGTGTAACTCTTACACACTTCATTAGTTAATATGCTTATCATGTATGTTGTCAAAAGCCGGATTTACCGTAGAAACTGTTATGTTACTCTTGTGGGTAAGAGCGAGGACTCCGGGTAAGTCCACTATTGATTGATTAACGATAAATGCCTCTACAATATTTGCATATGCCATGCCATGTGATGTTAGTATGTTAAGCATGTTTGTTATGCCATGAAAAGTATGTTCATAAAGTTGGGTATGATGAGAGGAGGGGAAGGCATGATTCTAGACATCACCGATGGTTTTGACCATACATTGGGTTGGCCCCGCTTTCTATATTATTGTGACTAGTTTCAGTGGTTTTGACCACCAGTGGTTTTGACCACATATTTCCATCTTTGTGACTTGTCCCAGTGGTTTGGTACCACGGTGGGTTGGCCCCACATGACGATATACGGGATTGTCACCAGTGGTTTTGACCACAATGTGGGTTGGCCCCACACATATTATCTGTGACTACGGTCACCAGTGGTTTTGACCATATATATTTATATATTATTTGTGACTACGGTCACCAGTGGTTTGGTACCACACGGGGTAGGTACAGGAGTTCGGATGGTTAGGTTGGGGTTGCATGACATGCATGTTGGCTTATGAAACTGTGTAAGGGCAGTAACATTTTTGGATTGGGGAATTATACACTGAGTCCCGGTGACTCACCCCTTCCTTTACATTTTGCAGATGATTTGTAGATCGCAGATGCGGAGCCGCGGCGGACTCGAGGTGGCCATGCGCATTCTCTTTCGGGTTTTGTTTTAAATTACTATTTTGGTTTACTTTACTTTAAATTTGGTTTTCGGGTTGTAATAAGGCCACTAACTTTCATTTTGGGGTTTATTTATCTACTTTATTTCTCACGGAAATTTGTATAAGTTAAACGAAACGGCATGCCTAAATAACCTATAAAAAGAATGTTTTCCAAACTTTCACAACTCGTCGGGTTTTTCTAAAACTTTACCATCGGGTAACGGCAAACAAGTAGTAACAATAAGTTAACTGAGTTTTTCTTTAAGACCAAATTTTGACGGTTTTAGCAATATTACTTAAACTAATTCGGCTTTTCATGAAAATCAAAGGTTTTCTTAAAATAAGAGACGGCAACTTGTTTTCAATAACGATTCTTTACAAAATTAAAACAACCTCCTGTCTTCTTTAAAAATGTTTTTTCCCTGTGACATGCTGGATTCGGTCGTAGCGTGTTGACCGGGTTTGGGGTGTTACAACAGCAATGAGGGGTCATGGAAGCTTAAATTTTTTCATAAGAAAATCTCTTGCATGTTAGTGAAAAACTACCCCGTTTTTATTGATTTTTATATTTTCGGGATCGTTGTAGCTTAAGCTAGCTAACTAGGGGATTAAATTGCAAAACTATTGAATAGTTTGAGATTTTCCATTGATGATTTTGTTAAGGTTTTGAAGTTTAATGGAAGAAAATGAATCCTTGTTGTTAGTTAAACAACTTTTGTTAAGTGATTTTTAATGAAACGGTTTGTAACAGCCCGTTTTTGGTCAAATCAGAATAGTGGTTTTGGGACCACAACTCCGAAGTCAAATTATTTATTTTATTTTTTAATAAGGTCTACAATATGATAGATTAATTACGTGAAAGTTTTGTAAAGAAATTTTACCGTTTAAATGCTTAATTCGGTAAAAAGGACTAAATCGCATAAAGTGCAAAAGTGTTGTTCTATTAGCTAAAGGTATTAAATAGATATAGAACCTTAAAGTAAAGGTCCTTAAGTGGTAATTAACCCATTTGAGTGTTAATGGATGATAGTGGAGTGGTATTTGGTGTAGTTATTAAATATTTTTAAGGTAAAAATTGGAATTTAGTAATTAAAGTATAGTAAAAAAAAATAATCTATTTTCTTCTATTCATCATCTTCATAACCGAATATGAGAACAAATAAAGCCATTAAAGACTCTTCAAGCTTTCGGCCTTGTATCCTTGATCATGTAAGTCCCTTTTTGACTCGATTTTTAATGATTTCTATGTTCTTGTGATCATTGCTTCTTAATCTAGCTAGCCCGTACCTCCGATTTCAAAATTGTTAAAGTATTTGAATGTTTCCATTGTTGAATGTTTGAGTAATTTGATGATTGATGATAGATTATGAAGGTTTACTGATAGATTTACTAGTTTTGTAAAGTGTTTTTTGACAAAAATATCAAAAAGGGATTAAATTGAGAATTTTTAAATTATGTGGGTAAAAGTGTGAATAAATTTAAAATATGGGCTGCTAGTATTATGTAATAAATTCAGATAAGCATGGGTTGGTACTAAATTGAATGAATTGTGATTTTATGTGATAAGGACTAAATTACAAAAATGTGAAATAATAGGGGCAAAAATGTAATTTTGCCAAAATGTATAAATTGTGTTAAATTGAATGAAACGATGGTCAAATAAGTAAATTTTGATATTATATAGATTGAGATAAACGAGATTTGGATCTAGAACGGGGGAAAACAAAGAATCAGATTAGTCGACCTAATTCGTCGTTACAGCGAACGAGGTAAGTTCGTATGTGGTAATTTCATTATAAATGTATGTTAAATGCTTTGATATTGCATAAACTGTGATTATGAGATTACGAATAATATTTGAATTATGAATACGACTCTATGGATGTGTTCGACGATGAAATCAACAAGTTCAACTTCCCGGTTGAACCTTAGGAATAGATTTTGGATATTGATGATATGTTATAAGATGATATATCGATTTGGTTTCGGGCCATGCATATCGGATGTGTTGGCTTTGGGCCACGATATCAGAACTACAGGTGTGAGTGATACCTTAATTTGGCTACGGGCCATGGTATAGATATTCCGGAAATGAGTTACCTTGATTTGGCTACAGGCCATGGTATAGGTACTCCGGGGATAAGTTACCTTGATTTGGCTTCAGGCCATGGTATAGGTACTTATCGATTGAGATCTTTGAGTATCCGACTTCTATTCCAAATGGTTCAACGGGTAAACGAAAGATGTGATTGAGTATGGAATTGGTATGAGATGGTACATGTATGTACAAGAACCGTGCAAGCAGTAAATAGATGGAATTTGTGAATTTCATTACTAACCTTGTGAACGAATGTGTGATAGGTTTGTGGAACAGTATGAGTTATATTAAGATATGCTTATTCATTTAAATTGTGACTCAACGGATATGAGAAAAAGGTAAAGATAGGCAAATTCTTCGATTTGAATTGCTATTGTGAGCATAGAAAAGAATGAATTTTTGGATGTTTGAAATATATTTAGCTATATGCTTGATATGTGAACGTACATAAGTAATGTAAACTTATGTCATAATTTTTTGTAATAATTTGCTAGTTCATGTGATGTTTAAATTCAAAGGCTAATGTTGTTTAGGCTAATGCCAAGGCATGTTGGAGTGAGTTAAATGAATTATGCTTATAAATTGAAGTTATAATTTTTATTTCTTTGAATTACGAACTTACTAAGCATTTCATGATTACTTTGTGTTAATTTCTTTGTGTGCGTAGATATCGGAAGCTCGTTCGGGTTGGAAGTTGGCAGAGATTTCATCACACTATCTATCGACTAGTTTGGTGTTGTGGTTTTATAAATTTTGGTTATAATGGCATGTATAGGCTAGATGTGGTATTTTGGTTGTGATTATAGCTATGCTATATGGCTTATAAATAATGTTAATATCGATGTGGGTTTGGCTATTAGAAATGGTTGATAATGATTTTTTGTATGATGTTTATATTGCCTTGTGAGATGGTTTGTTTTGGCATGATTGTAACAAAGATATTATGGAAGTTAAAATGGTTATTTGAATTGGTGGATGAAAGCTTGAGAAAGGTCTTATTGTAGCATGAATTATGCATGAATTGAGATTGATTTGGCTGCTCTTTGTGTATGAAAATTGTACGTTTTGCCTTGTGTAGGTACATTGAAATTGGGGTGGCAATTTGGTCTTGTAAATAACCTATTTTTGTCCACACGGGCAGAGACACGAGCGTGTGTCTCAGCCGTGTGTCACATACAGTCATGTTACACGGCCGTGTGTCCCCTGGTGTTGATATTAAAATGAAGTCAATATGCTTCACACGGTCTCACACACGGGCGTGTGACTGGCCATGTGGCACAAGTCAGTATACCCTCCTAAATGGCACATGGCCTAGCACACAGGCGTGTGACTTGGCCGTGTTGCATAAGTCAGTATACCCTACTGGTTTGGCATGGCCTAGCACAGGGCCTGGTACACGGGAGTGTGTGGCCATTTCGAAGGGCACACGGGCTAGACACATGGGCGTGTGGTTGGCCGTGTGACCCAAGTTAGTATGTATGCCCTGTTTTCACACGGCCTGAGACACGGGCGTGTCTGGAGCCGTGTGAGGCACACGGCCTGTTCACACGGGCGTGTGACCCTTTTATGTTTGAAAATTTTCTAAGTTCCCAAATTTTTTATATGTTATCAGTTTAGTCCCGAACCACTTCTAAAGCATGTTTAAGGCCTCGTAAGCTCTTATAAGGAACAATGTGAAAATGATTGAATGATATTTGAGTATGGATGCATAAATGTATGAGTTATGTATGTTAAATGATGTGTATTGATCGGTAATACCTCGTAACCCTATTCTGACCGTGAATACAGGTGAGGGGTGTTACATGGTCAATTAGGGGCTAAATTGAGAAATGTGAAAAATTGGGTGTTAAATGTGAGAAATGGTGAAATTTATGGGCTGGTATAAGTATACACTAAATTAAGCTAGGTGAAACACCCCAAACCCGGCCCACAAGCCTCGACCGGATCTGACAAGTTCCTTCAGAAAAACTTAACTTAATTTCGTTTCCTGTTCTAGTAAGATAAGTCGATTATTAAAACAAGTTTGAAATTTCAACGAGTTGAAAACCAAGTTGTCATTCAAGTTTGTATTTCATTAAAACGTTTCCTTCATATTTCGTAAATTAAAAGAATTGCCGGATTTTAGGGCTTATTAAGTTGAAAACCGTAAGTTGATTAGGTGATAAAACATTTGAAGTTGTTTTAAGAAAATATTTGATTACTCAATTGTTTACCGTCGATAGACATGAAGTTTAAACGCAAAATTTAAAGCAGTTAAATAGTGGCCTTATTACAAAGTAAATACCCAAAATAAATCCCGAAAGAAAAGTATGCTAAAGAAAACGCAAAGTTCAACCATACGAAACCAGAAAACACCGAGCATGGCCACCACATAGTCCTGCCGACCGGTCCACAAAGACTAGGTATCACCTGCAAAATGTTAGCCCACGAAGGGTGAGTCAACAGACTCAATGTGTAACGGCTACACCAAAAACCCAACCGATCATAGCCTTAACCATAACATTTCGGCAAAGCCCATTTTAGTCACATTCGGCCATAAGCCCACACATAGCATATCGGATCATAGCATATCAAATCACATTTTAATAAGATGAAAATGCAATCCCGAGCCCACCTAGATATCCATCCTCTACACACCACCCGTACCTGCCAATCACACCGTGGGGATTACTAAATCGACCCTCCATCCGCTACACACCCTCGAAGGCAGTCGCTACAGACAACTACACATCGCCCTTATAATGTGGCATAGCCACCAGATAATGTGACAGATTCACCGGATTCATAATATGTGACATAAGTCACCGAATAACGTGGTAAAACCACCGAAACACCTCCCCTTTTATCATTATCACCCATGTGCCCATGCATCATACAAAATATACAGATATCATGCAATATACCTTACCCCAAAGCCATAACGAAATTACACATATTTTCATATCAATGTTTATAGACATTATTAACGGAGTGTTAAGGGGTAACGTACCTGAACGCACTATACCATTGAATGGTACCCTTAGCCATGTTATTCGTATTTTTATTAACACATATTTAACGTAATACTATTAATCTATCGGGAATTAGCGTAGGGTTACACACCTGATAACAGTGAGAATGACACTCTCGATATCGGCACTCTCGCTATCAGGGATAATAGCGATCTGCTTATCCCTTTCCGATGCTGGCCCACAACCCGGTGGCCAATCACGTACGGCAAAAATCGAGCGTTTCTTAAATCTAGGGGTAGGAACTACCCCTTTCTCTCCTCCACTGGTATTCGCATCCATCGAATATCACTTAATCAAAACCCGGTTAATTAACATGTAAGATCTAAATGAAACATAATCTAGAACTTAAACACCCTTACCGAAATAGATCTGAATCCCGAGACTCCTCCTTTATCTCTGTCGAAAACCCCCTAAAATACCATAGTTAGAATCGGCCATCCCTTAAAAACAATATGGCCTTTTGCCGAATACTACAACTCCCTTACCTTCCTCGATTAAATCCCGGAAATCATCACCTGCCCTTGGAAGTTGTCGAATCCCTACATAACCTATGTTAGATTCAACTCTAACATTAATGGACGAAAGTAAGTGGCCTTCGGCCTAAGGTCATACTTTGCTTACCTTGAATATCAAAATCCCAAAAGATCTCCACTGCTCCTAACGTTTGCTTCCAAGAAGGGTTACGAATCCAAAACCTTGCATAGATTCGGCCATAACATCATTATAGGATTAGGCCTCTGATTTCGACAGGCTAGAATAATACAAAGAGATCCAGACCAAAAGAGATCTCTTACCGCAAAAGAGTGACTAAACGCAATGATCAACTGGCTTCTAAGAAACCGACAAGAGGAAACCCAAAGTAGAGGAGTCGATTCAGAGGAGAAAGATGATCGGCTTTTAGTGCTTAAGAACAATCGGTTTCAAAGGGGTAGAGATGCAATGAGACATACGGCTATGAAGAGTAATGGCAAAAGATGTGGGATTTGGCTTCAACATTTAATACTTGGTGATCAACTATGGTCAAAATGTGCTTTCAGATTTTGAAGACAGAAGGAAGCGGTGTGAAGAAAAAGAGAAAGATAAAGAAAGTGACCTTAATGGTCTTCCCAAATTCGGCTAAAGCAAAGAAAATAGAAAGGGCTTTGAAAGCTTTCTGACTATCACTTTCGGCACAAGTCTAAGGAAGGAAAAGAAAACTAAAATGCACCTTAACCCTTAAGCAAATTCGGCACCTAGCTCCCCCTTGCATGACCGAATAAGCCCCCTCCAAAGTCCTACATTCGGCCAACTCTCACCCTCTTCTCATCCCCTATTTTCTCTCCACTTTTTCCTCCTAATTCTTCTCTTCTCCTCTCATTCAAAAGAGTTTGAATGAGTCAACACTTATCTTCCTCTCTTAGCCGAATTTTCAAATGAATTTGACCAAATCAAATGCTCATCCATTCAGTGTCCCTGTGCCGTCCAACACTGCACTTCCTTGCCGAAAAAATAAAAGCCCAAAACGCTACCTGTGCTGCTCGAACCTAAGTCCCTTCACACTCCCTGAGGCGTCACTCTCTTGTGTTCTAAGTGGCGCCTCCCTTGCCACTTTACCAGTTAATTTCTTGTGTCTTAATCCACATACTAAACTCCTTAAGGCCTAGCTCCCTTAGCTCTCCTTTAAGACTTAAAAATCCAATATTTTTCTAAGGCATCTACCTACTCCCCAGGGTTCCCGAAGCCCCCAAAACACATACAAACCACATACAAGCATGCTACTACCTACATTTAAGCTAAAATGCATAACCCCTAAATCCCGAATATTACACTAGGCTTATATGTCGATGAAATTGCATGAATTTCATTTTATGAGCCTAGGGACTAAATTGTAAAAAGTTCAAAAGTATAGGGGCAAAATGATAATTTTTCCATAATATGAAATTTGATTGAATTGGGTAGAATAATGATTAAGTGAGTTAAATTTGATTGTATAGATCAAGAAAAATGACGTACGAAATTAGATCAAGAGAAAGATAAATTATTGTTTAAATGATCGTTTTCCGTCGTACGAGTTCGAGGTAAGTTCGTTTGTAATAAGCATTGTTATAATGATGTTTTTTATGCTTTGATATTGCATAAATTGTGAATACGAGATTATAGACATGTTTAATGAAGGTTCGGTTATGTTTTGGCACTTGGTGTGCGAAATTGAAATAGCTTCGGCTATATATATATTGGCACTTAGTGTGTGAGACCGAGATAGCTTCGGCTATATATATTGGCACTTAGTGTGCATGATTGAGATAACTCCGGCTATATATATATATATATTGGCACTTAGTGTGCAAGATCGATATAGCTTTGGCTGTTTATTTGACACTTATTGTGCGAGTTTTCCGAGTATATAGTAACAATCTAAAATTGTTCAACGAGTATATCAAAGATAAGAAATGGTGAATGATATGCATATATTGGTACAGGTATGTACAGAAACTCAACTAAGTATTGAATTCATGAAATAGTGAGTTCATGATCATTATGGGAATGAATATGTATTAATTATTGTGCTTAATGTTTTGGTAGTATATTATGTTATAATACATGAATGGCGATTGAATGGTAAACTTGGTTGATGGTTATGTGTAAGGCTTTTTAGCCAAATTGAGTTGGGTCATGCCTCATTTTACTCACTTAAATTATGGTTCAACGAATATGAGAAAAAGGTAAAGATCAGTAGATTCTTTGATTCGAATTGCTATCGAAAGCATGGAAAGAGTATGAGTTATTAGATGATCCAAATATGCTTAGACACATGTTGAAAATGTGAATGTAATAAGTGTTGGTTACTTATGCTATGATGTTTTGATATGATTTGCTAATTTATGTGATAACTAAAATTGAAATGCTAATGTTGTTTAGGCTAAGGCCAAGACATATTGAGTTGGCTAAAGTGGTTTATGCTTAAAGTGAAGTTATAAGATTTAGTCTTTTTAAATTACGAACTTACTAAGCATTTTATGCTTACCTTGTGTTAATTTCTTCGTGTTTATAGATATCGAAAGCTCGTTTGGGTTGGAAGGTGTCAGAGACATCATCACACTATTTATCAGCTATTTTGGTACTTATGGTTTTATACTTTCGATTATGATGGCATGTATAGGTAGTTTTGGTTAATGATAGCCTACGTGTTTTATTAATGATGGAAATTAGCCATTTGAATTGGCTTGTAAATGTCTAAGGTTTGGTTCGTATATATTTGGCCATGTGAGTTAGCTTATTTTGGTTGATATGGTTATGTATTTATATATGTGTGTGCATATGGTTTATGTTATGTGATTAAGGTTGGATTCATGATGCTTATTGATAATAGGTAATTTGAATGTCAAATGGTTGATAATTGAGAAACTATGTGCTTGTGAATTGGTACATGATGATGTATGTTTGGAAAGGTTTAATTAGATGATTTGAATATGTGAAGTTGGTATGATTTGAATGAGTAAAACATGAGATTATAAGCATGTTAGTTGTTGATATTGAAATGGTATGTTTTAGCCTTGATTGTGGTTGAATTGGATACAAACTTATGCTATAATTGAGTACCATTTGAGTTGTGTAGGTACATGCAAATTTGGGTGGCAAAATGGCTTGGTAAATAGCCTATTTTTGTCAACACGGGCAGAGACACGGGTGTGTGTCTCAGCCGTGTGTGACACACGGTTATGTTACACGGCCGTGTGTCCCTCGGTGTGGTTTTAGAAATTAAGTCAGTAGGCTCCACACGGCCTCACACACGGGCGTGTGACTTGGTCGTGTGGCATAAGTCAGTATACCCTACAGGTTTGACACGGCCTAGCACACGGGTGTGTGAGGCCACTTCGAAGGGCACACGGGCATGTGGTTGGCCGTGTGACCCAAGTCAGTAAGCTCACTTGTTTGGACACGGGGTAGGACATGGGCTGGGACACGGCCATGTGATCCCATTTCGAATATCCACACGGCCTGGCCACACGGGCGTGTGTCCCCTGTTTTGAGAAAAAAATTCTAAGTGCTCCAAATGTTTTAAAAGTTATCGGTTTAGTCCCGAACCACTCCCAATGCATGTTTAGGGCCTCATTGGCTCGTATTAGGGACATAATGATTGATATTGACTGATGAATGTTGAATTGATTAAATGTATGAGAAAAGTTTGTTTAAATGTGTTGTAAGTTCGGTAATGCTTCGTAACCCTATTCCGGCGTTGAATACGGGTGAGGGGTGTTATAGGACTCCTATTCAAGATGTGGATGCCCCAATTTACATCTTATGGCCGAAACACCTTTGGAATTTTCCCTATTGCTAGCAAGCTTCGAACCATGTTGAGAATGGTTCCATTTTTCCTCTTCGATACACCATTTTGTTGTGTTCTATAACCAACTGTGAGCTCTTTTTGGATGCCATGAACATCAAAAACAAATTCAAATGCCTTAGAGCAGTATTTACCACCACGATCAGTTTGGAGAGCTTGAATGGTTTTTCCTTTCTTAGTTTCTACATGAGCCTTGAAGCTTTTAAATGCCTTAAAAGACTTTGATTTTTCTTGCAAAAGGTAAACCCAAGTTTTACAAGAATAATCATCAGTAAAGGTAATAAAATACCTTTTACCTTTATTAGAAATTGGATTTATTGGCCCACAAATGTTTGAGTGCACCAACTCCAATACCTCTTTTCCACTCCATGACTTGCCTTTGGGAAATTGAGATCAGTGTTGTTTTCCAACAACACATTCTTCACAAACTAATGTGGGAGTGATAGTTGGTTGAAGACTAGTCGCCATATTTTTCTTTTCAAGTATCTTCAAATTGTTGGATCTGGTGCCCTAAGTGTATTATTTTTGTCTAAGTACACTTCTAATTTTTCAAACAAATTGGTTAATAATATTATTCATGAATTACATTAATACTTTGTATATTGTCCTCACATGATTTTTGCACTCAAAGCAAAATGGAAGCAAATGTTGCTCACTTGTTGTCTAGTGTTTAACTAATACTAAACGGTATTACGTGGTCAGATCTAAGATGAAAAGACAACTTGTATTAGTAGACAAACCTAAACATGTCCTTAGTCTAATCAAAAAAGAGCAAACCGATTGAAAGACTAATATGTTGTCTTTCAAGTTCAATTGGGGAGATGCTTTGTTTTGGGCATCAAATCGGACGGTTCCCAGAAGATAAAGACATAGATATGACTGACTGGACTGACAATACATCGGATAGGACCCAAGCAGAATAGATCTTGAATCCTTTTATGGATTTATTCACTTGTGATGTTCATAGTGTGACATATCTAAATCCTGAGTGGATGATGGACTATGTATGTGTGACTTGTATACTTTGATGTAAGTAAAAGCTTGAGTTTGAATAGATAAGGAACCAGAAGTTGGTGCATTATGTAACACCCCAAACTCGGTCAATACGCCACGACCGAATCTGGTATGTCACTAAGGAAAATATTTTTGAAAGAATCGAAATAACAATTAAATTTTGTGAAAAACTCTTTGAAATTCTTTATTTGTCGAAAATAAGTTAAAACTGAGATTTACTTTGAATTACATAAAACTTTAAAATAAGTGAATAAATCAGAGATAAGAAAACATTTATATCTTTTCAAGAAAATTTGAAATATCACTTTGAAAATCCATTTGCATTTGAGTATAGAAACTTGAATTTTGGAAATCACTTAATTTGTTGAAAACACTTAACTTGTAATTTTTTTTTTCTATCGAACTATTCATATTACCCGATGGTAAGATTTTTAAAACCATTATGAGTTTTTTAGTTTAGAAAACTTTGAGCTCAATTATTAGATTAACCAAGTGACATGCTTAAACATGTTTAGAATAAATCTCAAAGCATATAAATAATCCAAAACCATAATTAAAGAGGCCTTATTACAAATCCATAAAATATGAAAACCCAAAATTAAAATATAGTACCCAAATGGAAGTTCATGTAAAACCAAACTTTATTGCATGGCCTCCTCGAGTTCATCCGACTCCATATCCGCGATCTCACGAATCACCTGAAAAGATAAGGGAGAAGGTGAGTCACCAAGACTCAGTGCATATTCCCTCTCCCGGTAAATACCACATACTTACACAAATTATAACAAAGCAACATATATGTATAATGCACCCAACCTAACCATCCATAACTCCTTTTCTACCCCGTGTGGTACCAAACCACTGGTGGTGCCAAACCACTGGTGTCCAAAGACACAAATGTGATACCAAATCACTGGTGACCGTAGTCACGAATAATCCATCTGTGGGGCCAACCCACGTGTGATACCAAATCACTGGCAGACGATCCCATATCTCAAAAGTGGGGCCAACCCACGGTGGAATTAACCACAGGGACAAGTCGCTATGAGGTGCCAAACCTCTAGTGTCCGAAGACACGAATGTGATACCAAATCACTGGTGGTGCCAAACCACTGGTGTCCGAAGACACGAATCATCAATCATCCCCCTCCACTCATATTGCCCATAACAATGCAATAGATAGACAAATCACGTCAATAAACTTTGATATGTATCTCATAACGAATATATCATAAATCGTAGATCATAATTTCAATCCACATGTATTAACAACATATTGAAACGGACTTACCCGAATCCTCATTCATACCATCATGGTATCATATCCAGATCTCATCGATTTACCCACTTTTCATAATATGATTAGTTATAACACACAAATATACATATATAAACCAAGTTATAAAGTGTGTAAGATACACACCTTTCACCAAAGCAATAACTAACGCCCGAAGATCCGATCTACCACTAGATCACCTTGTCCTACAATCGGCCAATATTAAGATTATGAACAAAGGCCATTCGGCCATAACACTAAATCCCAGATAATTATCCTTCAAAAAACCAAGTCTTACCTAAACTTACCCAAAACGATTGTCAACGAATCGAGACTTAGATTGATTGCTTCCAACATCCGAAAAGCCTAAAAGAAATCGGTTTCTAAGAATGATTAGAACCTTGCAAACCAATGCCCATAGATTCGGCCTTAGTCCACAAGAAAATAACATAGAGACGAGAAAAGAATTGAAGAAGAAACGGCCAAGAACACTTACCCTTTTCCAAAATCGATTGAAGAAAAATCAAAGAGAGTCTACCCTTGAATATTCGGCCAAAAATAATACTAAAAGGAAGTAGAAAAATTTGGCTATGGTGAAGTGAAAAAGAAAAGAGAAATAGAATGGTAATGGATGTTTAAACTTTGAGTGAAAGAAAAAGAAATGGAATTTGAGATGGGTAAAGATTCGGCCAAGAGAGGATGAAAGAAAATGTGATTAAACAAAAGTCAAATGAAGAAAAGAGAGATGTGGGAGAGAGAGGTTCGGCCAAACACTATTTTGCCAAAGAAGAAAAGTGCACAAAAGTTCCAATGTTGTTTCGGTTTCAAGAGGACAATTGAAAGAAGAGAAATGGTATTTGGTTCACACAAAATAAGGCTAAAACCAAAAGCAAAAATTGCACCAAAATGCACAATAACATTCGGCCAAAGAGAGTGTTTTTGGAGAGGGAAAACAAAAATGCCAAAAGATGTTCAAAAGGCAAAAATTGACCAACTATTCCCCCCAAAGCTACTTACAAAATTCGGCCACCCCCCTAGACACCCATGCCGTCCACATTCATCCACTAAAGGCCTAGGATTACTTTCCAAAACATCCTCCATATTCCATGCCTTTTGTCCCCTCTTAATACCATAACTTCAAGATTCTTATCCCCAACATCATGCTTTCCTTAAACAAAATTCAACTTACCAAAAGAAATAGTCCAACCTATCATAAACATAGGTTGACCGACCATCAATGCTAGAACAAAAATAAAGTCTTCAAAAAAAAATGTTTTCCATGATACTCGAACCTCTAACCTCAAACCACCTTTCAAGCTCCTTAACCAACTTGCCACTTACTCCTCTTATGCTTTAATTTAACACTTAAATTAACTTAAGTGCTAAGCTCACTTAATCCACTTCATTAAATAAACCATACTAAAAATTATTCTAGCTTCTTAAATAAAATCAAGCCAACACAAATAATACTCAAATTTTGGGATGTTACAATTCTACCCCCTTAAGAAAATTTCGTCCTCGAAATTACCTGATCAAAAGAGTTGAGGATACTACTGCCTCATTACATCCTCCGGTTCCCACGTAGCTTCCTCCACGCCATGATTCCGCCATAAAACCTTCACTAAAGGAACTGTCTTCCTACGCAAAACTTTCACATCTCGATCTAGGATCTGCACAGGTTCTTCTTCTATCGTCAGATCTGGACTCACCACTATTTCCTCTACTGCCACAACATGCGATGGATCTGAACGATAGCGTCTAAGCATGGAGACATGGAACACATCGTGAATCTGACTCAGCTCTGATGGCAACTCAAGCTGATAAGCTACTGGTCCCACTCGTCTCAACACCTTAAACGACCCAATAAACCTTGGACTTAACTTGCCTTTTCTCCCAAATCTTAACACTTTCTTCCATGGCGAGACCTTCAGAAAAACTTTGTCACCCACGGCAAACTCTATATCCCTCCGCTTGAGATCGGCATATGACTTCTGCCTATCCGAAGCTTCCTTCAACCGAGCTTGAATCAACTTCACCTTATCCTCAGTTTCTGCAACCAACTCTGGTCCTAACATCTGACGCTCACCCAACTCTGTCCAACATGTAGGTGTGCGACACCTCCTACCATACAACGCCTCATATGGGGCCATCTTAATGCTTGCTTGGTAACTATTTTTGTATGCGAACTCAGCTAATGGTAAAAACTCTTCCCACCGCACAAGTCCAAAACACATCCTCTCAACATATCTTCTAAAATCTGAATAACCCTTTCCGTCTCGCCCGCGTCGATTGTGGATGAAATGCGATGCTCGAAATCCAACCGCGTACCCAAAGCCCGATGTAACGCTCTCAAAACCTCGATGTAAATCTAGGATCTCTATCTCGAGATGATCGACACCGGCACACCAGTGCAACCTCACTATCTCCGCTACATACAACTTAGCTAACCTCTGGCGAATAATCCATCCTTCACAGGAATAAAATGAGTGACTTAGTCGACGATCCACAATCACACAAATCCGAATCCTTCTTACTAGGCGTAAGAGGTAATCCACCGACAAAGTCCATAGTGATCCTTTCCCACTTCCATCGTGGAATCTTCACCGCGGTGAAGTAACCCGACGATAATCGATGCTCCGCTTGACCTGGCGACACGTCGGACATTTACCCACAAACTCGCGCACCTCACGCTTGCACTGCCACCAAAATCGCTCTCTTAAATCCCGATACATCTTGCTTCCTCCAGGATGCATAGCATATGGTCATTATGTGCATCCCGAAGAATCCTTTGCCTCAACTCAACATCCTTCGGCATACAAGCTCTCCCTTTAAAACACAGTACTCCATCGCTGGACAAACTATATTCCTCTAAACCTCCATTCTGAATCCGCAACCTCCGATCATTTAAACCATCATCCTCTAACTGCTTCTCCTTAATTTGCTCTAACCAAATCGGCTTGACTTGCAGTTCAGCCAAAAGACTCCCATCGTCATATAAGCTAAGGCGAGCAAACATCGATCTTAAATCCGATACAACCTTACGGCTCAACGCGTCTGCCACCACGTTAGCCTTGCCTGGATGAAATTCGATCGAACAGTCGTAGTCCTTCAACAATTCGATCCATCTACGCTGCCTCAAGTTCAAGTCCTTCTGAGTCAAAAGGTACTTAAGACTCTTGTGATCCGTGTAGACTATCGACTTCTCTCCATACAAATAGTGTCTCCATATCTTAAAAGCAAAAACCACAGCAGCTAATTCCAAGTCATGCGTCGGATAATTAACCTCATGTGGTCTCAACTGTCGAGATGCATAAGCCACTACCTTCCCTTCCTGCATCAAAGACACATCCCAAACCAAAGATGTGATGCATCACAAGAAACCGTGAATTCCTTGCACGCCTCAGTTGAATCAAAATCGAGCTTCATCGAGAATCTTCTTCAACTTGTCGAAACTTCCTTGCTTTGCTTCTCGGTCCACACAAATGGAACTCCTTTCCTCAATAACTTGGTCATAGGTGCTTGCTATCAAAGAAAATCCTTCTACAAATCTTCGGTAATACCCCGCTGACACCTAGAAAACTCCAAATCTCACCACCGACTTAGGCGGCTTCCAATCCAATCTTGCCTCAATCTTCCGAGGATCCACTCTAATCCTCACCGATACTACGTGACCCAAGAAAGTCACCTCCCTAAGCCAGAATTCGCACTTACTAAATTTGGCGTACAACTGCTTTTCCCTCAGAATCTGCAACACTACTCGTAAATGCGCATTATGCTCCTCCTCTGACTTTGAGTATACCAAAATATCGTCTATAAATACCATAACAAACTGATCCAAAAACTGCTGGAATACTCGATTCATCATATCCATAAATGCAGTCGGCGCGTTAGTCAACCCAAACGGCATCACCAGAAACTCGTAGTGCCCATACCGAGTGCGAAAAGCTGTCTTATGGATATCAGCCTCTTTCACCTTTAGCTGATGATATCCAGACCTTAAATCAATCTTGGAGAAAATCGCGCCCCTTAAGTCGATCAAACAAGTCATCTATCCTCGGCAAAGGATACTTGTTTTTGATCGTCAGCTTATTCAACTGGCGGTAGTCTATACACATCGCATCGTACCATCCTTCTTCTTGACAAAAAGTACCGGGCGCTCCCCATGGCGAAACACTTGGTCGAATGAAACCTGAATCCAAAAATCCCGAAATTTGGCCTTTTAATTCCATCAATTCCTTCGTGCCATCCTATACGGAGCTATAGACACTGGCGCCGCGTGCTCTGGTAACAGATCTATACCAAATTCAACTTCACGGTCCGGAGGTAGTCCCGGAAGTTCTTCAGGAAATACGTCAACATATTCCTTTACCGTGCGGACATTCCCCACATTAGACTCCTTAGCCTCCAATGCACACACATGGACCACGAATGCCTCACAGTCCTTCCTAACCAACTTCACAGCTTTCAACGCAGATACCACGTTGGATAGATAATCTCTTCTATTACCTATCATGACCACCTCTTCACCCTCAACTGACTTCAAAACCATGCGCTTAGCAGCGCAATCCAAACTTGCTCGGTACTTGGCTAACCAGTCCATCCCAAGTATCAGATCGAACTCCTCAAATGGCAATTCCATCAGATCAGCTACTTAACGCTACTACCCTTGGAGTTCTAGGGGTACATCTCTATACAACTTATTTACTTCTACAGAGTGACCTAGAGGGCTAAATACGGTCATCCTCCTAGAAGCGATGATCGAAAACTAAGCTCATGGTCTCTACTATGTTACTGGCAACATACGAATGTGTCGAACCCACATCTATCAAAGCAGTATATGGTTCACCAAAGATTAAGAACGTACTGTTATGACGTCCGGTGTGTCGCCCTCCTCTCGACGCCTCACCGTGCATACACCAAACCAGCCGTCTTGCCTCGGTGTTGCCAAAGACACCTCTACCGATGCTCCTCGACCTTGACCGTAACCATTACCTCCTCTACCATTACCATGACCTCTATGTGGTGGCGGTCCTCATTTCTCGAACCGAGCATGACCTTGACCCTCGATCGATTCTGGCTAGCTTACGTGGACGGTCTCTCACACGATGATCCAAATGAGCCACACTCGAAACATCCTTTCCTCCGGTCCAACATTCGCCCCAATGATATTTCCCACATAGATTACACCGTCTTTGGTCCTCGATTAGCGATGCCATGTGCCTCCCAGCATCGATTCACCCACTTTGCCTAGCCCTCTTTTGAGAATTACCGGCCGATCCCGATGATCCGTAACCTCTCTTATGCTTGTTCCGGTCGTAACTCGCCTTGCATTCCTTGATTCCTTCGGCTATCTTAGCCTTTTCAACCAAAGCAAAGAAACTCTTGCTCCTCGATGTGGAGCAATCAACAATCTCACTCGTCCCTCAAACCATCTTCGAATCAAACACATCGCTCGTGCTCGATGCCACAATACCTCCAAAGATACCGGCTCGGGTCTTAAAAATTCGCCTCATATTCTAACACGGACTTACTACCTTGGATCAAACTCGAAAATGCCTTACGCCGCACATCAATGTAATTAGACCCAACGTATTTACTGGCGTCTGCGCCTTGAAATAATCCCAAGTGAGATCCTCCGCTGTAGCACCATTCTGTACTGTGAGCCACCACTGATATGACTCATCCCGAAGAAGCGATACGATTCCTTTCAGCTTTTCCTCGGCATTCAGATCCAAATCATCCATGATTCACTCCGTCGCCTCTAGCCAATATTCAGCCGCACTAGGAGCCACGCCTGAAACACCTCGAAATACCTCAGCTCCATTGGCTCGAAGTCGCCGATCACGGATTTCTGAATTCCCGCGCCTCCACCTATTCCAGCTACCCTCTCAAGAACTCGCAGCATCGCCTGAGATACTGCGTCATCCCCCGTTTGATCCTGTTGCTCAACTCCAACTGCTGGTGGTGGGGGTAGTGGTACCTCATTTTCGGATCCTTGACCGGACCTCACCGGCTCGAACACGCCATCCTACCACGACCACGTCCACGAATCATACGACCTCGACCACGAGTACTCATGTCTAAAGTCTTGACTTATCTGATTAAAAAGCGTTATGCATTAGTCATTATTCCACTTTCTTTAAAGCACAGTTTTATGAAAAGTTTTAATAGGAGGTTGTTTCGCGAGTACATTCAACCTATAGTTTTGGGTCTCTAGAGTAGTTCCTACTACTATACAGTCATGCCAACATCATCATATCATATCATCAAAATCAACGGTTTGATGTACTTACTGTATGGATCGATGTCGGAGACTCGAGGCCATGCCTTTCCAATCATATAATTTTCAACAAAACATTTTAAAATCCATTCTTTAAAACATTTTGGGCCTCGGGCCCACATCCGAGATTTTGAACTTGGCTCTGATACAAATTTGTAACACCCCAAACCCGGTCAATACGCCACGACCGAATCTGGTATGTCACTAAGGAAAATATTTTTGAAAGAATCGAAATAACAATTAAATTTTGTGAAAAACTCTTTGAAATTCTTTATTTGTCGAAAATAAGTTAAAACTGAGATTTACTTTGAATTACATAAAACTTTAAAATAAGTGAATAAATCATAGATAAGAAAACATTTATATCTTTTTAAGAAAATTTGAAATATCACTTTGAAAATCCATTTGCATTTGAGTATAGAAACTTGAATTTTGGAAATCACTTAATTTGTTGAAAACACTTAACTTGTAATTTTTTTTTCTATCGAACTATTCATATTACCCGATGGTAAGATTTTTAAAACCATTATGAGTTTTTAGTTTAGAAAACTTTGAGCTCAATTATTAGATTAACCAAGTGACATGCTTAAACATGTTTAGAATAAATCTCAAAGCATATAAATAATCCAAAACCATAATTAAAGAGGCCTTATTACAAATCCATAAAATATGAAAACCCAAAATTAAAATATAGTACCCAAATGGAAGTTCATGTAAAACCAAACTTTATTGCATGGCCTCCTCGAGTTCATCCGGCTCCATATCCGCGATCTCACGAATCACCTGAAAGATAAGGGAGAAGGTGAGTCACCAAGACTCGGTGCATATTCCCTCTCCCTGTAAATACCACATACTTACACAAATTATAACAAAGCAACATATATGTATAATGCACCCAACCTAACCATCCATAACTCCTTTTCTACCCCGTGTGGTACCAAACCACCGGTGGTGCCAAACCACCGGTGTCCAAAGACACAAATGTGATACCAAATCACTCGGTGACCGTAGTCACGAATAATCCATCTCTGTGGGGCCAACCCACGTGTGATACCAAATCACCGCGCACGATCCCATATCTCAAAAGTGGGGCCAACCCACGTGGAATTAACCACGTGGACAAGTCGCTATGAGGTGCCAAACCTCTAGTGTCCAAAGACACGAATGTGATACCAAATCACCGGTGGTGCTAAACCACCGTGTCCAAGACACGAATCATCAATCTTCCTCCACTCATATTGCCCATACCAATGCAATAGATAGACAAATCACGTCAATAAACTTTGATATGTATCTCATAACGAATATATCATAAATCGTAGATCATAATTTCAATCCACATGTATTAACAACATATTGAAACGGACTTACCTTAATCCTCATTCATACCATCATGGTATCATATCCAGATCTCATCGATTTACCCACTTTTCATAATATGATTAGTTATAACACACAAATATACATATATAAACTAAGTTATAAAGTGTGTAAGATACACACCTTTCACCAAAGCAATAACTAACGTCCAAGATTCGATCTACCACTAGATCACCTTGTCCTACAATCGGCCAATATTAAGATTATGAACAAAGGCCATTCGCCCATAACACTAAACCCCCAGATAATTATCCTTCGAAAAACCAAGTCTTACCTAAACTTACCCAAAATGATTGTCAACGAATCGAGACTTAGATTGATTGCTTCCAACGTCCGAAAAGCCTAAAAGAAATCGGTTTCTAAGAATGATTAGAACCTTGCAAACCAATGCCCATAGATTCGGCCTTAGTCCACAAGAAAATAACATAGAGACGAGAAAAGAATTGAAGAAGAAACGGCCAAGAACACTTACCCTTTTCCAAAATCGATTGAAGAAAAATCAAAGAGAGTCTACCCTTGAATATTCGGCCAAAATAATACTAAAAGGAAGTAGAAAAATTTGGCTATGGTGAAGTGAAAAGAAAAGAGAAATAGAATGGTAATGGATGTTTAAACTTTGAGTGAAAGAAAAGAAATGGAATTTGAGATGGGTAAAGATTCGGCCAAGAGAGGATGAAAGAAAATGTGATTAAACAAAAGTCAAATGAAGAAAAGAGAGATGTGGGAGAGAGAGGTTCTGGCCAAACACTATTTTGCAAAAGAAGAAAAGTGCACAAAAGTTCCAATGTTGTTTTGGTTTCAAGAGGACAATTGAAAGAAGAGAAATGGTATTTGGTTCACACAAAATAAGGCTAAAACCAAAAGCAAAAATTGCACCAAAATGCACAATAACATTCGGCCAAAGAGAGTGTTTTTGGAGAGGGAAAACAAAAATGCAAAAAGATGTTCAAAAGGCAAAAATTGACCAACTATTCCCCCCCAAAGCTACTTACAAAATTCGCCACCCCTAGACACCCATGCCGTCCACATTCATCCACTAAAGGCCTAGGATTACTTTCCAAAACATCCTCCATATTCCATGCCTTTTGTCCCCTCTTAATACCATAACTTCAAGATTCTTATCCCCAACATCATGCTTTCCTTAAACAAAATTCAACTTACCAAAAGAAATAGTCCAACCTATCATAAACATAGGTTGACCGACCATCAATGCTAGAACAAAAATAAAGTCTTCAAAAAAAATGTTTTCCATGATACTCGAACCTCTAACCTCAAACCACCTTTCAAGCTCCTTAACCAACTTGCCACTTACTCCTCTTATGCTTTAATTTAACACTTAAATTAACTTAAGTGCTAAGCTCACTTAATCCACTTCATTAAATAAACCATACTAAAAATTATTCTAGCTTCTTAAATAAAATCAAGCCTTCCCAAAACTATGCTAACATACAAAATTCATACCCGAGCCAACACAAATAATACTCAAATTTTGGGATGTTACACATTAGGTGTACGACTTCTGCAGTATGTAGCGTCATTCACAATAGTGGAATTCATAGCCCGAGACATGGGTAAATGATGTCCTCTTATTGGTATTACATGGTTGAGGAAAAGTAAACTTGGCCACGGGTCGTTCGTCTTTGTGATGAATGACTTGACTGCTATTTGATAGTAATTGACTTTTCATGAATATGTAATGGTTACTATGAGATAAAATAGGATCATATTGGGGAGCGGATATTATCCCAAAGAGATCAAGGATATCCTATGAGGGTAACACACTCATGACAAGGTCATTAGACAAGTATTGGGTAGATGCTTTCGTAATGGTATGTCGTTAGGGAGAGCTCAATCACGATACTATAATGGAATGACTTCAGGACTAAATGAGTTTATAATTAATAGGTGAAAAGCTGAAACTTAATTATAAATCATTTGAGCCCTAATTATATATGTCTAATTGCTCCCTCCGCTAGCTCGTTGAAACCAGAAATGAATTGTGTGTTTGAATAAAAATAAGTAGAATGAATATAAATAGAGAAAATGGAAAACATTTAGAAATGATTTTCTCTGAAATGGAGAAATGAAATCATTTGGAAATGAATGTGGTTTTCTCAAAATGGAAATGAAAATGAAAATCAAAACGAGAACTGATTCATTTGCAAATATACACGGATTACTAAAAAATGATTGAAAGAATAAGTCTATGTTTTTGAGCAGTTTTAGAACCCAAAAAATGAAAATAAAACATTCGGTCATAGTGAACAAGTTGAGTTGTGAAATATTGAATATATTTTCTTGGAAATTTTACCAGGGGTAAAATCGTCATTATTTTACTGAGGGTAAAATTGGGATGAGAAATTTATTTAATTGGAGAATTAATGTTTATTTTTGAAAATAGAAAAATACATATTGGGTTGAATTAAATTATAAAGTGTTGGGTTAAAATTCCAGAAAGCATATATAATTGGGCCCAATAGAATGAGAGGCTTGAATCCCCATCATAATACATATGAGGGGAAGCACACCATATTAGCCCCTCTCCCTCTTCTATTTGGAATAGGAAGTTGTTTTTCTATTTGAAATAAATCTCTACAATTTAACAAGGGTTATACCTTCTCTTCCTATAAATAGATGGCACCAGTAGAGCTATTTACACAACTTTGAGAGATTGTTATTCTGCCGAAAAACAGAGAGAATTTATTCTCAACTATTAAATATATTTTTCCAAAATGGGTTTCTATTAAATAAGAAAGAATTTTCATTTTCACCCCAAAAGGAAAATAAAACTTTTTCTAGTTCTGTGTTTTGATTCAATTGGTTTGAGCCCACACTCGAACCAGTTCATGATACACATATAATACAGAAGATCGTTTGTTTGAAAGGTGGAAAATATCAAGGATTTGCTTATATGAAAACATAGGTATGATTTTAGTCTAAGGTTTATTTCTATAAATATTAAAAAGTGGGTAAATTTTCAAAACTTTTTATTTTTCGTTGTGCATGAAAACCATTTTCAAACCGGATTTTTTGAACAACTGGTATTTGAGCCAGGTTGTGTTATGTTTATAGTGTAAACTGAGATATAATCTTTTTCTTCATCTTATTTGATTGATATTTGATAACATGTGACATTCTTATAATTATTCGCATGGTTAGGGGAATATATGGGAATGAATGTGATATTATATATTTGTTATATAATTGTTATTTTTTCCAAGGTTGTGGTTCTTAGTAAGCAGACTGTTAACTATCATCTCCACGTAAGATTATTTTTTCATATAGAATCCTTGCGAGCCAAAAACAAACATAAGACATTAATGTAATTTTTCCAATAGGAGTCCACGATGAGGAGAAGATGGAGCGATGGCGGTCGAAGATCCGATGAATGCCTTGTGGTGAAAAATTGTGTAATCTTGTTTTTCGTTTATTTTCTAGAAATAGAATCATGAAAATCTTAACTGGTAATTTTATTTTATTACCCATCTCTTTATATATCTGTTTAGTAATTATTAATAATATAATTATGATATATATATGTATGTGTCCGCCTCTAGACGTACCAATGTCTAGAGTGTGAATACTGCAACTAAAGATGTAGATTTGAGGCAGTGTCCTCAAGTATACGGGTTAGATTGTAATATAGTTTGTTTACAATGAAACAATTGGTAAGTATTCTGAGGATCGTACCCAAGGGATTACAGTTTGGGGATATTTTTTATCAAGCTTATTATGGGAAATAATTACTAATCTACTCGAGTCACGAATTAGTAGTGTTAATTAATAAGTAAGATGATAATATGAATAAACTAAATAAATTTAACTAAACCTAAATCTACTCCTAGATTCATGTATCGGCTTTTCCTATTCCTTGTTTTGACTATACGAGTCCCTTTTAGCCTAGATCCAATTGTTTTACCTAATTAATTATTGATATAGGGTTCTAATCAATCAACTAGTTGATACCCTAGCAGGATCTTCTGATCTTCCACTAGAATAACGAGTCAGCAAGAACTACTTATCTTCTGACCTCAAAGTCTAGACTGGTTCGAGGTTAAGGTGTTCACGGATAGACCATAAGAATTTTGGGTTAATTCCCACCTAAATGACTTCCTAGGGTTGTCAAGCCTAGGGTTTAATGTCTTCCTCTCCCAAACAGCTGATCCTCTAAGAAACTCTATCATTCAATCAATTAATTAAGTTAAAGCAATCGAAACATGCAAAATATGTAGAAAGTACAAATTGATTCTAATCTTTACACTAACATTCATCTAACAATGTTAAAGAAAGAAATATAAAAAAAAGAATAAGGAAAAGAGATGTTCATAGATTTATCAATGAAAGCGTGGTTTTGGAACAATATCCCCCCATGGAAGTTTCACTTCAGAATAGGATCTTTTGAATACAAGAACATAAAAAAACCTAAGTAAAAACAAAGAATGAAAGAAAAACCTAAGAATCAAAACCCTCAAAATTGTGTGTTTAAATTGATTACAATGACCTTTATATAGGCTAAACAAGAAATATTAAAGTGCCTAAATTTTCCTTGAAGTCATTAGAGTTTGACAGGGAAAAATACACCTAATTTCCCTCCAACGTAATTAAAACATGCAGAAGTTTTTAGGCTACGCAGGGGGTTGGTTGCAACACAGGCCTGCAGTGTTGCAACATTAGAGTCCAATGTCGCGACATCAAGGGAAGTTTCGCTCCAAAACTTGTGTTTAGGTTTTGTCTTCGATGTTGAGACATCAGTATCTTGGTGTCGCGACATAGGCATTAGTTTTGGTCGAATATGCATATTTAGCTCCTGATTTGTCCTACAAGACCATGTTACCTTATTTTGATATATAGAATGTAATAAAAACTACTGAAAAACATAAATTACTTCTTTAAGCATGAAAACCTAAATATATACTAAGATGATTTTATTTAACTATTAAACAAGCTAAAATTATGTGTAAAAAGGATGTACATAATAGTGTATTTCATGGTAGATCAGTATGAGATGATCCATAATTGATCAATTAAAGATAAGAAGTGTGGTAATGATAATTTGCATGTCTAGGATTTGATCTGGCAAGGAAAGACTAGGTTTTTAAGCTATCGAATATGACTCACCTCCTTTTCTTGATACACGGTTCACATTCACTTTTTCAGTTTTTTCGCTTAAAAGAAAAATTGTAGAGAATCAATTTTTTTTATTTTTATGAATAAATGAATGTGTATATTATAAAATTTCCATAGCATGTCATGCATATATGAGATAAGCATGCCATATAGTTTAGGGAAGAATGCCATATGTAGTTGTCATGCATATATTGATCATTCATGATTGAACCGAAAATTAAAAACCTTGTATGTTTTTAAAATATTTAGTGGGTCCTTAAAGAAGACCTACGAAATGAACCTGCTTCAAGGTAGATATTTTTAAAATTAAAAACCTTGCATATATTGATCATTCATGATTGATCAATGGTCTTTTGTGATGGCATGAAATGAACCTGCCTCAAGGTAGATATTTTCATGTGGATTTCACTGAGAAAATTTCCTGAAAGTAAGCAGAATTTTCTTATGATCATATGATAGTTGGATCAGCCCCTGTGGTAGGTATTATCATGCGATACATTAAGAAATTCTGACTTCAAAGAGGACAACTAGCCTCAGCATGCTACTCGGTGAGATTGTCCCAAGATGACTCATTTGTGTTGCATGATGCGATAGGTGTTGAGTTGATGGCTATGCAAATTCAAGTATTTTAATATCATTAACATCCTAAAATAAAAGTTTAAATCAATAGATTTAGAACAAATTGTAGAGGAAGAAATTTGGGTTCAGAACACGAATTCCCCCTAACTTGGCGTCTAGTGAGCATCTTAATCTAAGCTCCCAGTTGCTCAAATTACCCTCCTTGTCGCAAAGAGACCTCTGTCAAAGCTTCGTATTTGTAATCGGTCGTATCTTCAGCTATCATTAATGGTAGACATCTCTCTCTCTCTCTTGTCGTTAATCCTCCTTTTTTCTTTCATACTTAGGTTCTCCTCTAGGGTAAAAGCTGTCAGCCAATGATTGCTTTTTTCCTAATTTTGAGGTGGATATTTTCCATTACACGTGCATGTGGGGGGCAATTGCTGAATGCTCTAATTAATGACTGGGTATTTTTAGTTTTCTTCCTCAGTATTACCATGACAATATCTCATAATGCCTCGGTAAATCTCCATCCTTTGCTATCTTTCTTCCTCAAACCTGTCAATCAACCACCACAAAGCCTTTCCACCAACAATTAAAAGTACAGATGCACTAAAGTAATCCCCATCCCAAGTCTTTACATGCAATGCTCCATTAACTAAAATTAATCATGCAATTACCTAAAATGAAACTAATTTTACTTAAGTAAAAGAAGTTAACTAAGTCTAAAAGTATGAATTATAACTCTTTTCAAGAGCTATCATGAATGCCTAAGGAATTAGGTTCATGTACTAATTGGATGGAAATCCATGTTCTTACTAGTTGATCATAATCACCTAAAGGTGGCTTTATTCAATGGGTGTAGGAATTTTCGTTGCAATGACTTACAAATGTTTTCAAGGTTTAATGTAAGACACATGCATCATCTTAATGTGCAACAAACACCCTATACCCAACCCGATTTAACGAATTCGGATATAAGATGTCACAATGCTTACATACTTAGCAAAATATTACAATCTACAAAAGCCATATTGAATATACCTCTTATTTATTTAAAATCTATTCTAAGAAAATAAGTTTTGAATAAAACATTTATCGTTTGTCACAGACTTTCAAAGGAAGCATAAAACCTTACAACATAAATGTTTGATTTAACAGACATATTCATACCGTGTATTACTATTTGTCATTTGAAAAACATATTTCTAAGAATGTCCCTTTGTAAGCATAATATTGCCCTCGGTCTACCACCATGGCGTATCCTTGGCTTGGTCCCTCCCTCCCTACATACCAATAGACATATCTAAGTTCAAATGAATTTAGTGGGCCTCACTCATTATTATATTTATATGGTGTTGCAGAATTATTCAACTCAAGGGTTTGGATTCCTTCTTAGACCTTTGCGGACACTTTTCCAATTCTTGGTTGGTAGATAACTATACGCCAATCTCTGCACTTAACTGCCTAATACTAATTTCACCCAATTGGCGCATCACAGGCCTCACACCATATTTCAAATCCTATTACACAATTTCTTTGCAAATATTAGTTGGTTACACTTTACAAAATGATGCTCAACGGATGCTACTCTTAATGTATTCCTTCATAGAATCCAACAATTATCAGAACACCAGTTACATCGTGTTTTCAAATCAGTCTAGACAACCAAATTTGATTTGAAGAATGTAACATTTAATTCAAGCGATGGAACCCCAGATGACTTCAATACAGAACTTAAGAAATTCCAAGTTTGGCGAACACTTGCACCACCAACATTCCAAATACCCTAAGTTCCTTGTCATGGCAGTCACCATGATGAAATCATTAAATGGGTTCACTACCGAGAACTATTTCAGATAATGCCTCATAGGCATTGACACATCCTAAAAACCGGGTTAGTAGAAATTGGGTTAGTGAAACAAAAAATAGTCATGTCCTATTTTTGAGTTAAGATTATGAAAATTTTTTCAAGCGAATTAATTTGGTTCAATGATTAGGTGTTGTGCTTGTGTGTGTGAGGTTCTGGGTTCGAATCCTCTCCCTTGGATTCTTTTTATTTTTTTGTCCCAACCCCTATCCTTGAAAGTCTGGTTTAAATACTATTTTTACACAACTATTAACAGAATGAGCTTGTTGGTTTAATGGAAAGGTGTTAGCTTACCCTTTTGTCCTGTGTTCGAATCCATGTGTGTGTAAACGAGAATTTTTTTGCTAAATTCTCTGCGTGCCACCCATGTGGTAGTGTTTAGGCTAAATTCGAATTCTGATAGGTTGATAAGTGGTTAGGAAATTGGTTTAGATAGAATCTTATCAGACTTATTTTTCTAAAATAATAATTTTATAATTAAAATTCCACCAACAATTTGACGTACATTATCTCTATCTTTCCCTTTTCTTTTTCTTCTTTCATTCTTCTTGTTCATTCTTTTTTATTTTCATTTTCCCATCCTGTTGTTAATTCTTTTTCCATCATTTATACGAACATTACGTGGTGTCGTTAGAATTGAACGTAAGTAAATCTGGTGTAAGTATTGTTATTTTCTATGGCTCAAGTTTTAGTGTTTTTGATATTCAATTCACGTTTTGGTGTGATACAAATTTTGTTGATTGATAGTTATGGTTTTCTAATGGGAGATGAAAGTGTGACATTCGATGATCCTCCAGTGAATTAATTGCGTTGAGTTGCTGATTCTTTGAGGGTAAGTGATGTTACGCTTTGTTAGGGGCTAAATTTTTATGGTTTTAAGGTTGATTATGAATGTTTGGAGCCAAATTAGGGATTTGGAACTGCTGATTTTCATTGGCTAATATGTGTAAAATGTCGATTTAGGTACTGGAAATCTCGTGGTTGAATTTGTATTGAAAAATGATTAGGTTTATAATGAGAAACTCGAAAAAAAACGAACGGCGTGATGTTAAAAAACTCACTATCGACGTCACACGGTCGTGTGGTAGTCTTTGTGAGCCACACTACCGTGTGTCAGGCTGTGTGTGTCACACGAGCGGGGTTATTTGGGCTGTGTGGGCCACATGAGCGTGTGGTCCCTAATTTGGGAAAATTTTTGTAGGGTCGTATTTAACTGTGATGCGTAGTTAGCCACTCCATAGGGTCCATACTATATAAATAGGACCTGAAAACATGATATCTAATAGTATGATATTGTAAGTTATATGGAAAATGTATGTGAAATACATATGCATAATCTATATACTGGTAATCCGGATGGCATATTTCTATTTTGCTATGTTTGTATATGAGGATATGATGTATGGTTATGTTAAGTTGTATATCTCTGAATCTGTTATATGACCATGCATGTGACTTTATGGTAAAGCTGATTTTCTTTTGTTGAAATTTGTGACACATCTATTTTGCGAAGCATGGAATTCCATGCCTCAGATTTATGTTATTGTACAATTGCATTTCTTACATGCTTCTCATTCATTTTTTGTTTATGCATGCCATGTCACATTGCATGGGGTTGGGATAATATGGTAAGGAGGAAGTTATGACAGTTTAATGATCTACATTATTTGGTGGTTTAACCACATTTCTGTTCTAGCAGCTTGATTGCAATTATAGTGGCTCGACCACACATATCTATTCTAGCAGCTTGGCTATAATATAGTGGCTTGACCACATATATCTAATTTGGCAGTTTTAACTGCAAATCTTGTGGCATTGTCCACAATTATCTGTTGGTGTGATTTTGGATGGACGACTTTTTGGAACTCTAATTTGGTGTGTAGCGGAGATAGGTAGGAAGTTTTCTAAAAAATATGCATTCTATTTTCTGAAATATTGCATCGGCATAATCATGCATGCATGAATTTTGTAATTTGTGTTTGGTGAAATTCTTTGTGACGTTTTGAACTATTTATTGTGTTATTTTTGATTTTTTTTAGCTAAGTTACACAATGAGCTTTTTACCTCACCCTTCTATATTTTATCGGATGGCGTGCGAGAGCTTGGATTGTTTTCTAGGATAATTAAATAAGATGATTTACGTTTCTAACTATTTTGGACTGTAAATTTGGTTTTAGAATTATTTTTTTTTGGTTTTTGTTCTGTTCGTCGTTTTTTTTGTATTTTTAATGTAAAATTGCAAAATCGTATGAAGTGCCAAACTAGAACTCAATTTTCAAAATTAAAACTCTGAAAACTTCCGCTGCCAAACTAAATAAGTGTTTTCGAACATAAGATTTTCTAAAAGAATATATATATGCGAGTGTTTTACTAAAAAAATATTCTTTCATAACACACATCATGTTAGACGAAATCAAAGGTTTTTAAACAAGTTGATGTAATTCCTCAAGATCCGGTCATAACGTTGAGGCCGTATTTGGGGTGTTACAAGCATGCCCAGGTCTTACTACAAGGATGAAATAAAAACTCACCACAATGGCTTTCTAGAGAATTCACCACAAAGACTTTTCAGAGAATTAACCATAAAAGCTTCTAGAGAATTCGCCAAAAAGGCTTTCCAAATGATACGCCATAAAGGCTTTCCAGAGAATTCTCAAGTTTATAGTCCCGACAAACCTCATGCTTACAGTCCCAGTGGACTACATCTTTGCTATGCTTGCCTTCGTGTTTACTGTCCCGATGGACTAATTCAATGGATGCCATGGAGCCTCACTCATGATATTACACCGTTTCTCCATCTTGGCGTATTATCAAACGATACCATGGGGCCTCACCCACATGGTATTACACGTATCGTATTTGCCCGCAAGGCCGGACCATGATTTGCTAGTCTGGTTTGCAATAAAACTGCCCTACTGGAGGCATCACAAATAAAGCTTCTTTGCACATTTTTATATGACACAAAATTTTTAGTATTGGAATCGTATAATAGGAAGGTATTAGACAATGACCATACTCACGCCTGCAACGTAACTTATCACACCTACCCAGAATCCATGAGCCAACTCATCACCATAGAGACACTTATGTAAATCTCATACATATTTATAACGGAATCATACTTTTTAACACATAATTCCCCATACAAGTATATCACACACTGTCATACCATGTCGCAAATTATTCACTTCATTTATGTACTTGCAAATACTTTTCAGAAAACAGACGTACACATATTTACATCACTTTACAAGAATACATACTCATTCATAGGAACATCAACCATAACATAATCAACATAAAATTACATGCAGGAGTCATGTTCAGAAGCTCATTAGAGACCTACCTTTTCTTCGACTTAGAGTTTCTATTTCGATTGTGTTTCCTAATCTAGTAGCAACGACTGCTTACAAGATCATAAGATTTCTATTAAAATCTCATTACAAATATTTTACTAACATTTCAACTACATGCGACCCCCATGAAGGGCCTTCCCGTAACATTCGTCAATTCTATAATCGTAATGTGCAAAGCTATAAGACTTACTAGAAGGCAAAATCATCTACTAATTGAATGAGATCTTAGTTCGATCTTAAAAAAACAACAAGAAGAAGAGGTTGTTGAGGTTAGGTAGAATAACATGAACATTAACCAAATAGAAAAACCATTTGAAATATCTCCTTCCCGTAAATATACTCTCAGTCCCCCTGATTTCCCTACTAATTCCAGGGTAGGTAAAGGGAAATCCGGTGAAGGTTTACCTTATTGTTGCCCAGTCATGGGGAGGGTCAAATCAATCTAATTGACTTCGGTTGAGAAATGGCCAACCATGCTGCTTTTGAAGATTTGTTTAGTTGGATTGTTTTAGTGTACAAGCAATTTTTCACACATCTTGCTACTCTACTTTGTACTCTGATATCTGTTTTTGTTGCTGTAGAATCCCAACATGTAACACCCCAAACCGTATCTGTCGCCAAAACAGAGTTACGGAGTATTATCAAAACTTTTAGAATATTTTTAGATAAATCATGTCCATCACTATTCATTTTTCGAGATTATTCATAACTTCCCTTAAATGGACCCTTGAGGCCCAATATAAGCATTAGAATCGAGTCGGAACTAAATTGAAAACTCTAAGAATTTTTCGTGAAATTTCAAAATTTTTCCAAGGTGCAGGGCTCACACGCCCGTGTGGTCCAAGGGACACGCCCGTGTTACAGGCCGTGTTCGACCCTGTGTAACTCTCTGACTTGTGCACACGGCCATGCTACACGCCCGTGTGCTAGGCCGTGTGGTTAATTTAATTCTTTCAAAATTAGGTTCAGGTTTCACACGGCCAAGACACACGCCCGTGTAGCACACAAGGCTGAGACACACGCCCGTGTCTCTATCCGTGTGCTCATTTCTGAGCATTCTATTTCTCAAAATTAAGGTGCAGGGGACACACGGCCTAACTACACATCCATGTACCGGGCCGTGTGTCACACACGGTCCAGACACACGCCCGTGTGTTTGCCCGTGTGGACAAAACAAATCCATTTCTAGCTTCATTTCTCACCTAAAATCATACCAAAATCCTGCACCAAACTTACAATCCAAATACCAACCATTCCAAGCATTGGATTCAAGCAATTTGTAACATCTAACATGATATATTGTTACATGCATTTATGCTATTAATCTTACCTTTTATATGCATACTAATTTAACCTTTCTTAATTAATAAAAAATAAACACTTATGTTATCTCCATAAGATAAACTTAAACACATATATATATGTACCAAAACATAATCATCACTAGCCATTCCAATGGCTAGATTACAATAATGATTTACATTTACATGCCAATATGGCCAATTTAACCTATACATGCCATTATAACAATAATTGCTTTACCATGTTCACCGAAATTGGCCAATGGATAGTGTGAGTGATCTCCGCCAAGTTTCCAATCCAACGAGCTTCCGATTTACTCTAAAATAGGAAAATAAAACTAAGTAAGCATAAAATACTTAGTAAGTTCGTATAACATGGTACTTAATTTACCATTCATTCTATTTTGAGGTAACTATGTAAGGCATGTTCAATCAATTTGCCCTCAAGCCCTACACATATCCTCATTGCCTTTGCTAGTCATATATTCCATAATAACATCACAAACATATATGGGCTCAACAACAATCAAGTTTCCGTGCACAAATGCCTTCTACAACATGTATTCATTTAACATGTATAAATCATCTCTTTATATTACAAGTATAACTTCATAATAGTTCATCTCGTGTTTAGATCATTTCATATCAGAACTTTACCCACATTACTCGGAATATCAAGGTCATGATTAGTACACTCAAGGTGTACAAGTCTATAATCAAGGATGTACATACTCATCAAATAAATTCCATGTACAATATCATCATTTCATATTTCCATAAATCAATTATCACATATCGTCATTTTCACGTATTTCAGGCTGATATGTGTAATAACTCATTTCTTATTCATATCTTCTCATGTCAAGAACTTTTACCCGTTGAATTTATCTGAAATATCGATGGATACATAGGTAGTACATTCGTGGTGTACAAATTAGGATCCGTCAATTCATATTCAATGATACTCATAGGGTACTATTTCAGAGAGTACACTCTTGAGCCACATATATATAAACAACAAGATTACCAGTCCAGGATAAATCCTGTCTACAATATATACTCAATAGAGCTTAGTTAGGATTACCAGTCCAGGTTAAATTCTTTTTATGACATATGCTCTAAAGTGCTTGATCTGGTTACCCGCCCGGGCTAAATCCAATACATAACATATGCTCGAGAGGATTTATATCAGGATTACCCGTCCGGGCTAAATCCTTTCATAAATGAGGTCAATAGGATTACTCGTCTGAGCTAAATCCCGTCAGGACAAATGCAGGACCTCTTTCATTTCGAGAAATCACATATCCATCGATTTTCATTTATTCAAACGAGATTTAACATTTTCAAACATTTCCCGGCATGTGATTATTTCATACATCTATAACATTCATATAATTCAAATGATCACATTCCACATTCATTCCAAGCATAAAAGTAACATTTTTATCGTTTATCCTTTATCGGGCATTTTCGTTGACCGGGCTTTGTCAGGTATATTTTCAATGTCATATACATATATGATATTTATACAATTCACAAAAAAATCTAATTCAAGCATATAAAATACACAATTTAGATACACGAACTTACCACGATAATTATTCGTGTACGTAAAATATACTAATTCGACATTTTCCTCGTTCTAACTCTGAATTTGGTCTATCTGAATCTATATGAGTAAATTTAACATTAATTTATTACATTTCATATTCAAGTGGACTCAATTTTCATCCTAGGCAAAATTACCATTTTACCCCTAACTTTTCCATAAATTCCCATTTCGTCCCTAGGCTCGAAAAATGAAATTTGTGCAATTTAGTCCCTATTCCAAGCCAACCCAAAATTCCATCATAAAATTTACAGCACATGTTTTCTATAAATTTTAGAATTTTTCATCAATTTTCACAACTTTACATTTTAGTCCCTAAATCATGTTTTCATCAAAAATCACTTTGTAAAATTTGTTTATCTATCAACAACCTTTCACTTTCTACCACAAATTTCTAATTTTCAGCATATACATCCATGACCCATTTTCCATACTTTGATAACTTCTCAAATTAATCCCCCAAATAGACATTTTAAGCTATCCCGATTTTAAAAATATCAAAATTACTAAAAACAGGACAAGGAAACTTACCCAATTTGGCCATGAAAGTTTCTTCTCTCTCTCCTTGGGTTTCCATGTATTTTTGGGGAAGAAGTTGATAAAATAAGATGATGTTTCTTTTTATCATATTTTAATTAATTAAAATATTTCACTTTCCAATTTAGTCCTTGCCATTTTTCTAAATTTCCATAGATGAGTCACCATAATATCTACATACTTTTCTTTAATGGTCTAATTACCATATAAGGATCTTAAGTTCTGAATTCCATAGCTATTTAATCCTTATAGCTACTAAAATTTAACTTTTGCATTTTATGCAATTTAGCCCTTCTCGTAATTAAGCACATAATCGGCAAAATTTTCTTATCAAAATTTTCACATGACATTTCTATCATATTACGGACCATAAAATAAAAGAAAAAATAAATTTTATTTTTGGCTCAGATTTGTGGTACTGAAACCACTGTTTCGATTTCATCGAAATTGGGCTGTTACAACTCTACCCCTTAAGGAATTTTCGTCCTCGAAAATTTTGCCAGTAAAAAGATTCAGACATTACTTTCTTAGGTAGCTCCTTCTATATCATGTCATTTTCAGAAAACTTTTACTAAAGTTACCTTTCTATTTTTTTTTAAGTTTTTCTCTTCAAGTGCCAGAACTTCAATCAATTCCTCGCTATAAATCATGTCAAGCTGAATTTAACATTTATTAAAGTAATAATAGATGATGGGTCTGATCGATACTGTAATAACACATATACTCATAGAAAGAAACATTGTGAACTCTGTAGAACTCTAATAATAATACCAATCAATACGCAACAGGTCAAATTCTTTTCAATAATCTCGTATGACCCGATAAATCATGGACTTAATTTGCCTTTACGGCCAAACCGGGGAACTTTCTTCCATGGCGAAACTTTCAAAATATTTTATCGCCAATCTGAAACTCTAGTTCTTTTCATTTTACATTCACATTGGATTTCTGACGATCAAATACTGCTTTTAAACTGTCTTAGATCATTTTCATCTTTCTTCGGTTTCAAAGAATTGAACCTATTACATGTATCCTTTCTTACTGAACTCAGTTCAAAACACCGGAGTTCTCGTGACCATATAAAACCTCGTACGGTACAATTTTATACTTGACTGTTAACTGTTACTATATATGAATTCAACTAACGACAAATATTTCTTCTTCAATTGCCTTTGAATTCTAAAATACAACACCGAAATATATCTTCAAAAATCTGAATCATATGTTCAGATTGATCATCCGTCTGAGAATGAAATACGGTGCTAAAATGTAACTGTATACCCAGAGTTTCTTGTAACTTGTTTCAGAATCAGAATATGAACTGTAGATCTCTATCAGAAATAATAGAAACTAGCACATCATATAATCTGCCAATCTCAAAAACAGATAATTCAAGCAATCTATCAAGCGAAAAATCCATTCATTCCAGAATAAAATGTATAGGCTTCGTCAGACAATCAATAGTTACTCAAATAGTATCTTTCTTTTTCATAGTCAGGGAGAATCCTGATATAAAATTCATAATAACTTTGTCCTATTTCCATTTCGGTATTTTCACTGACTATAACCATCTTGAAAGTATCATCTCTATCTTGCTGATACATCCAGCATTTAAATATAGATTCAGAAATACCACATTTTGTTTCGGGCTACCAATACATCTTTTTCAAATTGTTGTGTATTTTATCATTTCCCATATAAATAGACATAGTACCACTGTGATCATTCATGTAAAATTTTCTGTAAGAGTTCCAAGTTCTTCAATACACAGGCTCTATCTCGGAATAACAGACAATCATCAAATTCAAATCTGCTATCCTGATTCAATAATTATTTCATTCTATACCCATTCAACTTACAACTCATTATCACTTTTCTGGGCTTCACAGATCTTTTGTAGAAACATCAGCTTAGCTTTAAGCTCAGATAAAATTATTCTTTCATCAGACAATAATAATCGAGTATTTATTGCTTATAAAGCAAATAAAGAATTTTCTACTCAAAATATCAGCAACTATATTTACTTTTCTTAAATGATAATCAATTACCAAATTAAGGTCTTTTAATAATTCAAACCATCTACCCTGTGTCAGATTCAAATCTTTCTATACCATCGGCTGTTTTAAAATTTTATGATCAGTACTTATATGATACTTTCACCATACAGATACTGTTACCAAATTCTCAGAGCAAACACAATAATTGTCAACTTAAGATCATATTTCGGGTAATTCTTTTCCTGTAGTGTTTTCTGGCTGGAAGTATAGACCATTACTTTACCTTTCTTCATCAAAATACAGTCTAATCCATTCAATAATGTATCACTATGATAATAAATTCCTTACCCGATTCAGACTAAACCAGAACTGATGCTTTGGTCATCAGGGCTTCCAACTGATCAAAACTTTACTAACATTTCTCAGTCCATTCAAATCTTACATCTTTCTGTAATATCCATATCATTGATTTAGCTATCATAGAAAACACTTCCACAAATATTAAAAAGGATATCAAAGCTTTAAATTATTCCAAGGTCACAATCGTCAGATAGGTTAAAACCATAATACTATAATAGATCTGACGTTTCCATAATATAAATGCAGCAATACCTCAACTTCAATAATATTTTTTAGATAAAAGAGGAAAACCAAGGGTGGTTCCATTATCAACCAGTGCAATCATACAGTTTCTATAATTTGTGTTCCATATTACCGAATTCCCATGATCAAGTCAGAATTCATAACAGTAGTAAGTATAATTACCACTGACCAATGAATTTCCTTTACAGATAAACCATGTTTTAATAATAAAGAGATTGATGATATCTCAGAGAAAATTTAGAAGAGTAATATCACGCATACTCAGTAGAAACAACTGTGTCAAAGACAACATAATTTTACATATTCACAATTCAGGGCTTCATTTAGTAGAAGTAGAAAATAACATCATATGAATCTTATCCTCAAATCTTATATCAATCACGATGAATTAGAAAACCCAAGTAAGGTAGAGCAATACCGCTCATAAATCAACCAGACTTACAGTAATTCCATCTAATGTAATTAGCCAGCTTTCAAATATGATAAATATTGTATTTGAACATGAACAATTTCATATGCCTCTGAGAATAACAGAACTTATAGAGTACCCAGAAGATATTGCTATAATATCCCTGATTATAACAGATGTATTCAAATATCTTTGCAATTTCATCACTATTTCATTGACTAATAAAGTCATCAATAATCTTACATTATTTAGTTCACTGAAAGAGTCAATTCGGAAGAATTTTCGGCTAATTCGTTCTGTAAATATCATATCTGGATAAGTCGATTACTCATGAATAACTTCTTCCTTAACAATAACATCACATATTTAAAATAATCTTCAGAAAAATCTGATATCTCTTTTAACACCGTCTTTACTTATTAACCCATTCTCAATTTTGACTACATTATTAATCATTCAGCCTTTGAGCTCTTCTTTCAAACTTATGAACTTAATTAATATAATTCTTGTGAATTTCATTGTATAAAATTGTACTGGTAAGGGGGCAGAGATCGTAAAGCCTTGAAATTTTAATTTTCATAAATACACACATATCACTTAACATTTATCATCAACATGTTCACTATAAAACATTTATTTCATACCTTATAAGTCTCATTTCATCATAAGTAACATTTTTACACAGGCACGTGAGTATCACTTTTAGCAGTATTGGAATTAGCTCGGTTGGAAAGCATCTCTGTCTATTTGTAATAAAATTTTCATCAGAGTCGGGAGCTATCACACTATCACAGGTTAGATAATGGCATGTATTTCTAGACCCCACATATGCTACGTTCAGTCTGAGAACCGACTAAACCGTAGCTCTGATACCACTGAATGTAACACCCCAAACCCATATCTGTCGTCGAAAAAGAGTTACAGAGGATTATCGAAACTTTCAGAACATTTTCAGATAAATCAGGTCAATCATTGTTCATTTTTTGAGATTATTCATAACGTCCCTTAAATGGACCCTTGAGGCCCAATATAAGCATTAGAATCGAGTCGGGACTAAATCAAAAACTCTAAGAATTTTTCGTGAAATTTCAAAATTTTTCCAAGGTGCAGGGCTCACACGCCCGTGTGGTCCAAAGGACACGCACGTGTGACCCTAGGACACGCTCGTGTTACAGGCCGTGTTCGACCCCGTGTAACTCTTTGACTTGTGCACACGGCCATGCCACACGCCCGTGTGCTAGGCCCTGTGGTTAATTTAATTCTTTGAAATAAGGTGTAGATTTCACACGGCCAAGACACACGTTCGTGTAGCACACATGGCTGAGACACACGCCCGTGTCTCTGCCCGTGTGCTCAATTCTGAGCATTCTGTTTCTCAAAATTAAGGTGCAGGGGTTTCACGGCCTAACTACATGCCCATGTACCGTGCCGTGTGTCACACACGGTCCAGACACACGCCCATGTGTCTGCCCATATGGACAAAACAAAACCATTTCTAGCTTCATTTCTCAACCAAAATCATACCAAAATCCTGCACCAAACTTACAATCCAAATACCAACCATTCCAAGCATTGAATTCAAGCAATTTGTAACATCTAACATGATATATTGTTACATGCATTTATGCTTTTAATCTTACCTTTTATAAGCATACTCATTTAACCTTTCTTAATCAATCAATAATAAACACTTATGTTATCTCCATAAGATAAACGTAAACACACACACACATATATATATATATGTACCAAAACATAATCATCACTAGCCATTCTAATGGCTAGATTACAATAATCATTTACATTTACATGCCAATATGGCCAAAATAACCTATACATACCATTATAACCATAATTGCTTTACAATATTCACCGAAATAGGCCGATGGATAGTGTGAGTGATCTCCGACAAGTTTCTAATCCAACGAGCCTTCGATTTACTCTAAAATAGGAAAATAAAACTAAGTGAGCATAAAATACTTAGTAAGTTCGTATAACATGGAACTTAATTTACCATTCATTCTATTTTGAGGTAACTATGTAAGGCATGTTCAATCAGTTTGCCCTCAAGCCCTACACATATCCTCATTGCCTTTGCTAGTCATATATTCCATAATAACATCACAAACATATATGGGCTCAACAACAATCAAGTTTCCGTGCACATATGCCTTCTACAACAGGTATTTATTTAACATGTATAAATAATCTCTTTATATTACAAGTATAACTTCATAATAGTTTATCTCGAGTTCAGATCATTTCATATCAGAACTTTACCCATATTACTCGGAATATCAAGGTCACGATTAGTACACTCAAGGTGTACAAGTCTATAATCAAGGATGTACGTACTCATCAAATAAATTCCATGTACAATATCATCATTTCATATTTCCATAAATCAATTATCACGTATCGTCATTTTCACGTATTTCAGGCCGATATGTGTAATAACTCATTTCTTATTCATATCTTCTCATGTCAAGAACTTTTACCCGTTAAATTTATCTGAAATATCGATGGATACACAGGTAGTACATTCGTGGTGTAAAAATCAGGATTCATCAATTCATATTCAATGATACCCTTAGGGTACTATTTTAGAGAGTACACTCTCGAGCCACATATATATAAACAACAGGATTACCAGTCCGGGATAAATCTTGTCTATAATATATACTCAATAGAGCTTAGTCAGGATTACCAGTCCAGGCTAAATCCTTTTTATGACATATGCTTTAAAGTGCTTGATCTGGATTACCTGTTCGGGCTAAATCCAATACATAACATATGCTCGAGAGGACTTATATCAGGATTACCCGTCCGGGCTAAATCCTTTCATAAATGAGGTCAATAGGATTACTCGTCCGAGCTGAATCACGTCAGCGACAAATGTAGGACCTCATTCATTTCGGGAAATCACATATCCATCGATTTTCATTTATTCAAACGAGATTTAACATTTTCAAGCATTTCATGACATGTGATTATTTCATACATCTATAACATTCATATACCACATTCCACATTCATTCCAAGCATAAAAGTAACATTTTTATCGTTTATCCTTTATCGGGCATTATCGTTGACCGAACTTTGTCAGGTATATTTTCAATGTCATATACATATATGATATTTATAGAATTCACAACCACAACATCTAATTCAAGCATTTAAAATACACAATTTTGTTACATGAACTTACCTCAATAATTGTTCGTGTACGTACTATCTATTAATCTGATATTTTCCTCTTTTCTTCGTTCTAACTCCGAATTTGGTCTATCCGGATCTATATGAGTAAATTTAAGATCAATTTATTATATTTCATATTCAAGTGGACTCAATTTTCATCCTAGGCAAAATTACCATTTTCCCATAACTTTTCCTTAAATACCCGTTTTGTCCGTAGGCTCGAAAAATGAAATTTGTGCAATTTAGTCCCTATTCCAAGCCTAACCAAAATTCTATCATAAAATTTACAGCACATGTTTTCTATAAATTTTAGAATTTTTCATCAATTTTCACAACTTTACATTTTAGTCCCTAAATCATGTTTTCATCAAAAATCACTTTGTAAATGTTGTTTATCTATCAACAACCTTTTATTTTCTAGCACAAATTTATAATTTTCAGCATATACATCCATGAACCATTTTCCATACTTTGATAACTTCTCAAATTAATCCCCCAAATAGACAGATTAAGACATACCGGTTTCAAAAATATCAAAATTACTAAAAACGGGACAAGGAAACTTACCCAATTTGGCCATGAAAGTTTCTTGTCTCTCTCCTAGGGATTACATGTATTTTTGGGGAAGAAGATGATAAAATAAGATGATATTTCTTTTTATCATCTTTTAATTAATTAAAATATTTCACTTTCCAATTTAGTCCTTGCCCTTTTTTAAATTTCCATGGATGAGTCACCATAATATCTACATAATTTTCTTTAATGGTCTAATTACCATATAAGGGCCTTAATTTTTGAATTCTATAGCTATTTAATCCTTATAGCTACTAGAATTCAAGTTTTGAATTTTATGCGATTTAGTCCTTCTCGTAATTAAGCACATAATCGGTAAAATTTTCTTATCAAATTTTTTACATGACATTTTTATTGTATTATGGACCATAAAATAAAATAAAAAATAAATTTTCTTTTCGGCTCGGATTTGTGGTCCCAAAACCACTGTTTCGATTTCACCAAAATTGGGCTGTTACACAACAACTCCCAACCAAATCCGATACAAAATCCAATTGGACAATACTCATGCAAATTGGGCGTACCATATCTTGGTAGTGACTCATGTTCGGTGTGATCTTAAAGACAATTAAGTCTCCTACAACTTCCTCATACACTAAACATGCTCTTAGTGCTCAAACAAAACTTTGAGGCGTACCCCTTCATAGGCACGTTGTAATAGCTTTCCCGGCAGAGAGTCAATATGTAGTTGCTGTTTGGCGTATAGTTGGTAAAGTCAAGGGTAGAATTAAGTAAATTATTTGTTGTGGCTAAGTAGAGAACTTTATGGGATTCTCCATTTTGGCGAACTCTAAGTTTTGGCGAACTTTAAGGTTTGGCAGACTTTTTTTTGTTAAGTATCTGCCCATCCCTGATGTTTTGGGTGAACTTGAAATGTAACAGCCCATTTTCTGTAAAATCAGAATAGTGGTTTTGGGACCATAAATCTGACGAGTAAAATTTAATTTTATTATTATTTTAATTTCTATGAAATGTTAGTATGGTCGTATAAAAAATTCATTAAGAAATTTTGATGTTTGCATGCTTAATTATGTGAAAAGGACTAAATCATAAAAGGTGCAAAAGTAGAATTCTATAAGTTAAAAGTATCAATTAGCTATAGAACTTTAAAGTGAAAGGACTTAGATAGTAATTAGACCAATAAATTAGGTAGTGGGATTATATGGCAAGGTTTTATTAAAATCTTTTAAAGTTTTAAAGGTTATTTTGGTAATTAAGTAAATAAAGGTTAAAATAATAAAAACAAAAGAAAGAAAAAGAGATATCATCTTCCATTTGTTTCCTTCTTCAACCAAAATTATCAAAAGACCATAGCTAGGGTTCAGCCATTTCATTTTTGCTTGCATGGTATGTCTTTCGATTTCGTTTTTAATGATTTTTATGTTTTCAGGATCGTTGTAGCTTAATCTAGCTAGCCCAGGGGTAAATTTACAAAACTATTAAAGGTTTAGGGTTTTCCATGAATATGTTTGTATGGTTTTTGAAGTTTATTGGAAGATTTTAAGTTCTTGTTGTTAAATAAACAAGTTTTGTGAATGGATTTTTGATGAAATTATTATTTAAGGACCTAATTGTAAAAATGATAAAATTTTATGTTTAATTCTTGAAATGATGATTTTTATGGATTAGTGGAGGTCCCTAGTGCATTCGGCTAGCATGAAATGTGGATGAGATTGCTTAAATTTCAATTAAGGAGCTTAAGGACTAAATTGTAAAGAAGTTAAAATATTAGGGGCAAAATTGTAATATTAAAAAGTATGAATTTTGGACTAAATTGAATATTATGAGTATTAAATTGATTGGATTTGATTATTTAGATCAAGATAAACCTCGTACATATTTAGATCGAGGAAAAGCGAAAGCCTCGGATTGATCGACTACGTTTTTTCGTTTTGTTTGTCGAGGTAAGTTCGTATGTTTAAATATCGATTTAAATGTTATTTTGATTCATATGTCATTGTGCTATTTATCATGTAAATAAATATGGAAATCTTACAATGTTATGATGATTATCGAGCCCCGTTTGAACCTGAGGAATATATAGGATACAAATGACATGTCATTAGGGTTACCATGTTTCGGGTGTTGGTCCTGAATTTCCTACTGATGGCTGAGGTCCCGCATTTGTTATGGATACTCAACAGCTTGTGTGAGCAGCATCGTGTAGCTTACATTTTGACCGTCAGCTTGTGTGAGCAGACCCATTCCATTGCTCGTATGAGCAACGATGTAAAGGAAAAGGAAAGGTTATATGTTTAGCAAACTTTGTGTGAGCTTTCCTGTGTATCCGATGTTATTCTAAATGGTTCAACGGGCATGAAAAGAAAAGAAACGGTAAGTATTCAAATGGTTTATGTCCTTAATTTATGAAAAGGAATGAAACAGAAGTGTTTATTGAAAGTATACTTATGTTCATGAAATTGATGATTTCAAATGAAATTGTTCATGTATAATGACTTATCTCATGATAGTTCAAGTGAATTATGAGTTGATGCACTAACAGGTGTTGTTGATAGTGCTTAGCCTTGTGCCAAGCTTATGGTTGGATTATATCATGCTTAATTTTAATGTTATGCATTGAAATGGTAAGTTATGTTCATGTTTTACGAACTTACTAAGCATTATATGCTTACGTGGTTTTCTTTCCCTTATTTTATAGGTGATCGGAAGCTCGATCGGTTTGGAAGCTCGTCGGAGATCTACCACACTGTCCAGCGATTATATCGATAGTTTTTGATGTTTTGGCCAAGGTTATAATGACATGTAGTGGTTGAATTGTGTAATTTATGTGCTTTTGATGCATGAAAGAAATGGTACAATGGTAAGTTTAGATTGACATGGAATAGGTAAAGTTATGGTATATTTTGAGATGATTGAAATATGGTCAATTATGCATATGTTTAGGTATGTTTGATTGGATGTGATTGAGGTGCCTTACATGGCATATTGGTTGTATGATAATGGTCTATTGAATTGGTCATTTTAAGCATGTTTTGGTATGTTTTTGATGCCTTGAGGTTGTGCACAAATTGTGTTAAGTACAAGCTTCAAATGGGTGATGTAAATGGCTTGATTTTGGCCAATTTCATGTCCACATGGCCTAAGACACGAGTGTGTGTCTCAGCTGTGTGTGACACATGACCATGCGACATGGCCGTGTGTCCCTTGTAGGTTTTAAGGCATACAAGTCAGGCAGTTACACAGCCTAGAACACAGCCTGGCACACGGGCGTGTGAGGCCATTTCGAAAGTTACACGGCCTGGCACACGAGCGGGTGGCTTGGCTGTGTGACCTAACTTAGAGAGTTACACGGGCACAGACATGGGCTGGGACATGGCCATGTGTCCCTATTTCGAATGTTACACGGCCTGGGACACAGGCGTGTGTCTCAGCCGTATGAGTCACACGGCTTGGCCACATGGCCGTGTGACCCCTGCAATTCAATTTTTCTAACTTTTTCATGAGCTTTCTGATTGATTTCGATTTAGTCCCGAATCATTTCTAAAGTGTTTCTAAGGCCTCGATGGCTTGATTAAGAGACGATATGCATGCATTGAAATGTATGTTTTAAGGTTATGTTTTTTACTGTGATGCTCTGTAACGCTATTCCGATGATGAATACGGGTTAGGGGTGTTACATGTTAAGTTTGTAGTTTGTTTAGACTTGTTTTATATCTTGTGCATGATGACTTACTTAGAATTGAAATGGAGTACTGTAGATGATAAGACTTAAAACTTGTAAAGTGCACTTAATGATGGGAATCAAGGATCTTATTGGAATTATTTGATTTTCCCACTAAAACTTGTCTCATTTGCTTAAGTATATAAGGATATCAATGGCCATTCTGAATCGCTTTTACGTCTTCTTCTTCCCTGAATTACTCTGTAAATTTCTGAAAAGCTTTAGCATAGAAAGCTTCTTCGATAGAGTTCGCAGTGTTTAGTTAGCACTCACGCTTGTACCAGCTTTCTGGTAATTTCTGATAAACCCTTAGGTTATTATTGAAAAATTTATGTGTTTATAGTGTTGCATGCATAGACCTTAGAACTATTGTTGAGGAAGGAAACTTCCTAATACTATGTTTGTTGATACTGATTCTCGCATTCATGTTAAGTTTCGATAGTTTAATGATTTGATAAAGATATTTATCTTTCTTTTAGCTCAAGAAGCTAACGAAGGTTCCAACGATAAGGGCAAATGACCTGTTGTGTAGATCATTGTACTAGAATTTCTGGTGATTTTTTTCTTACTTCCATGTGTTGTAAATTCCATTTTTGTATAAATTGTGTAAGGTAAGTAATCTCTCTCAATATCATGTGAATGGTGTTTGTGTGGGTGGTGGTAATCCAAAGTTATTGGTATGAGTATAGTCTATCTGTGTTATGAAAAAAATGCCATCATTCATGCTCAAGCCAGTACCACAATATGTGATATGTGATGTGTGATATGAGAAATGTTTGGATGAAGAAGGGGATTATGTTTGTGATTCCTCTGGTAGGGCAGCTATATTGCAAACCAGACTGGCAGATCACAAGAAAACATACTTGGCTGAACATAAATGATATGAGGAGTTAAGGGGGTGTATGATTATGATTACGACTATTTGATATACTTCTGATTCTAGGTACATGGTTTGCATGAGGATGGGTTTTGTATTCGTTATGGTTAAGTTGGCGTATAGTGATTGCCCTTATGTCGTATTAAGTTGGTACCTTGAGTTCGTCCGAATGTGGTTTATGCCAAAAGCGTATTATGATCTTACTATTGAAACCCTTTTGACAGGTTTGGTATTACCTTGGATACTATTGTGGTTGATTTATATGTGCTTTCTTTTTCTCTAGAACTCACTAAGTTCAATCAAACTTACTGTAACACCCCATACCCGAGTCCGAGACTAAGACTGGATACGAGACATTACCATGCTTGAACTCACTTAAACATGTACTTACGGGCTATAAAATTTCAATCTGAATTAAAAACTTCTATTTCTTAGTCAAATCAGACATTTCATAGGCCTACGAGGCCTCAGACTTATGTCCTAAAACTTTCAGAACTCACCTGGAAACTTTCTCTTCAAACAGGGGTCACACGCCCGTGTGACTTGGGACACGCCCGTGCACCCCTAAAACATGCCCGTGTCTTTCACCCATGGTGGATACTGGCAAATTACACACGGCCTGGACATGCCCGTGGCCCTGGCCCGTGTGCCAAACCTTGGCATTCTGACTTATTCACACGGTCTATACACACGCCCGTGTGCATTAGCCGTGTGACAATTCAATTACTAAGTGTAAAGTGCAGACTTCACACGCCCAGGGCACATGCCCATGTGCTAACCGTGTGGTACACACGGCCTAAACACACGACCGTGTTATTAGCTCGTGGTCTATCCTGACGTAAAACACTAATGTGCAGGGGACACACGGCTTAGACACACGCCCATGTGTCCAGCCGTGTGGGCACTTAGAGGCTATTTACCAAGCCAACTGCCACCCTGAAATCAAGACCAAACCCATGCTCAATTCAGCAACTCAAGTTTTACATCTAACATGAACAAGGATGCATACTTCATTGATAGATTAAAACATACATACATAATCATTCATGACTCATCAATTTGGCCATATACAAAAAGAATACTAAGCTTGATAACCAACACTTTGGCTAATTTTAAAACATAACTCAAAATGAAATGCTTCCTATACATGCCATACTTAATATAAACACTTGGCTATACCAAAATATCGATTGATAGTGTGCTCCGAGCTCCGATGACGATGATCCACGAGATTAGCTAGGCGGGACTACATGGAAAGAAAGAATAAAGGACGTAAGCATTTAGCTTAGTAAGTTTGCATGTAATTCTCATAGCAATATATTTGCTTAACATTAACCATTCATCAAAAACAATGGCATTATGAATCTCAAGTATTTAAGCTTACTTACTCTTACTGATTCTTACATATCTCATGGTACTTACTATTCTCATGCTCGTACGGTAAACAATATACCTATATCACTTGATCACATAGATCAGTATACTTTACTATGATAAGTATAACCTCAACTTCATCATTCATATCATGAATAATACTCTTAACTAGCATAACTTGATAATAACTTTACTTACTTAACTTTCTTACTATATCATTTGAGCTTTACTCTCTTGCCTGATGAATTTCTATGAATAACCGAGGATACTGAATCTCATCCCACATAACTCGATTCCAAAGCCATATCCTCGATATGGTCTTACATGGGATCTCTCATCTTGGTATTGATGCCATGTCTTGACATGGACTTACTCAAAGTCTTCCTTGTGTGTTCCCTTGGGAACTTACCATTGCCATGTCTTGACATGGTCTTACTTGGTATCTTTACTCATGAACTAGTCAATGCCGAGCCTTGGCTTGGACTTACATGAAATTTTTCTTGTTACTCACCAATGCCATGCCTTGGCTTCGACTTACATGGAATCTCTACCTCATGATAGCTTTTCAACGCCAAGACTTATCTTGGACTTACATGACATCTTTGATTGGAGACTCACCAATGCCATGCCTTGGCTTAGACTTACCTGGGTCTTCATCTCATAATAACTCTTCAATGCCAGGACTTGTCTTGGACTTACATGATAACTTGCTTGATTGCCGATGCCATGCCTTGGCTTGGTCTTATACAGACTTTCTTATCTCGTGTGGTAGATCGAGTATCCTAAGTAATTCAACTTCAATCGGGACTTTCTCATGCTTAATCTCATTAATTTCTTTATTTAACATAGCAATAAGCATTTCTATGGTAATAATGTACATTATACAAAGCAATTCAATGATAATAATCATAAAGCTTAGAAATCATACAAACTTACCTCAATATACAAAATGTATGTAGATATGCAATTTAGTCCTCGACTTTGTTCTTGCCTCAGTTTTGATCCGGGCTTCGTTTTTCTTGATCTATAATAATAATTAGATCATTTAATACTCACATTGACTAAATTGACTCTTAACTATACTTTGGAAAAATTATTATTTTGCCCCTAAACTTTCTCTTATTTGCACTTTTGCCCCTAGGCTCGTAAAATGATTCTCATTTAACTTTCTTAAACATCATGCTTAGCTGATTCATTTTCTCTACTATAACAATCATGAATTCTCACTATTTCTAATAGGTATGACCAATTTCATAACTATTACAAATTAGTTCATACTATCATTTTTCATGAAATTCACTAAGGAAAAGATGTTTATCTAACATCAAACTCTCATAAACTTCCATAAAATATCAATTTACATGCATGATACACTTGGGTAGATTTTTGAACATGCTTCTTAGCTCATCTTATAGCTAAAAATAGCTAATTCATAATACGAGGACTCCAAAAATACGAAGAATATTAAAAACGGGGCTAGGATGACTTACTTGCAAGCTTCAAAAATTTGAAGAACCCTAGCTATGGAGTCTCCCAATTTTCGGCACAAGGAAGAAGATGAATGAAATTTTTATCATCTTTTTCCTATTTTAATCATTTAATTGGTAAATGACCAAAATGCCCTTCTCTTTAAAAATTTACAATTTACTAACTCATGTCCATTTTTGTCCAAAACTTATAATTTGGGCAAATTTCTATTTAAGGACTTCTAATTTATATTCTAAAGCTATTTCATACAAAAAGCTTCTAGAAACTCATATTTTGTAACTTTTGCAATTTAGTCCAATTTGATCATTCCATGTCAATTTCACAAAATTTCTACATGGAACTTTAATACTATCATGCAAACATGTCATAAACCTTAAGAACTCAATTTACTAACTCAGATTTGTGGTCTCGCACCACTATTCCGACTAGGCCCTGAATCGGGATGTTACACTTACGTTGTTAACTTTTCCTTTTCAGGCGAGTCGATTGAAGGAAGTGAACTCTGAAGGGGTTATGCCAGAGTACTTTTGATTGTGAGCGTTCTGTTAAGTTTTGTATCATGCATACCATGGGCGGGGTGGCGTATAGAAATTTTTTTTTATCAACTCATATAGTGAGTTACAGTTTTTACTATGCTCTGTTTAATGAAATCTTTGGATTAACTTTAGGAATATATATACATATGTGGTTTGAGCCAATGAGATGGTTTATGAGATAATATTTTAGGCGTGTATGCCAAACTGTTTGAACATAGTTTTTAACTACCAATGATGTACATTGAATTTTTTTTAAAGGAATTAACTTTATCAAGTTCCATAAGGCTTCCATTAAATGTTTTGTTTTAAAGTGCTATATTATTAGCGTATAAAGAATTTGATTGTTTTTGTAACACCCTTAACTCGATCCAATAAACCAAATCCAGATCTTGGGTATTACCAAACAGATACGGGCACAATCTTAATTTACTAAAGTATGTATAGATAAAAACAATTTAACTACAAAATCTCAAACTTCAATACATTTGTAACACCCCTAACTCGTATCCGTCGCCGGACTAGGGTTAAGAGGCATTACCGGACATATCGGAACATTTTACGCTCATTTCACAACATCAATCATACAACATCATTTCATACACAACATCAATCATACAACATCATTTCATAAAAATTCATACTCATATAGTCCCTTTAGAAGGTCTACGAGACCTTAAACATGCTTTAGAGAAGGTTTCGGACTAAACCGATCACATTTGCAAACTTTAGGAATCACTTAAGATTTTCAAGCATTTAGGGATCACATGTCCGTGTGAACAGGCCGTGTGAGACACGCCCATGTCACAGGCCGTGTGAAAACAGGGCATATGTAACACCCCAAACCCGGCCCACAAGCCCTGATCGGATCTGGTATGCCACTGCGGAAAAACGTTTGAAGACTGATTTCACTTTTGGGAAAAACATTAAAAATTAAGTCATTTGAAAACCATGTCCAATTAAAAATTCTAAATAATATAAGCTTGACAAAAATATCCAAATTAAAAGCACTTCCAAATAATAATTTAATGGTCGTCTAGCTTAAACATAATAAAAATACTCAAATAGATATACTTAAATACTTTAACTAGGCCTTATTACAATAAATAATTAAACAAAAGTTCTTAGTAATAAACTGAATAAAATAAAGAAGATGTCTTCTACATGGGCCACCTCGTATCCACTCCAACCCGGTCCAAAAATCACGATCACCTGTGATGTTTAATAAAAATTGGGTGAGTCATACAGACTCAGTGTGTAATTAGTCCACTGAATTCCACCCACATGTTAACCACATATTAACTCATACATCAGATATCAACTATCAAATTCACATGTTATCACATTCTGGGCTTGGCCCATATTCATATCACATTCATCTAATAGGGTAGTTAACCAAATAATTTCCACATACTGGGCTTAGCCCATTTCCACACTGATCCACATTCATATACTGGGCTTTGCCCATTTCCACATTAATCCGCATATCATATTGGGCTTGGCCCATTTCCACATATGTTCATATGAAGCCCAACCCAAACCTAGGGTCCATCCGCTACACACCCCTTATCCAAATTTACCCACACACCAGGGGATTATCAAATCACCCTCTCCTTTTCACTCCAAAGGCAATCACTGCCGTCCACGTGCAATTAAGCACAATAGTCCACAACGCGACCTCAGTCAGCGCCAATCCATGATGTAGCCGTAGCTAACACCAAAACCACGATGGGACACATAGTCACTCATCAACCACGATATGGCACATAGCCGATATCAACCACGATGAGGCACATAGCCACTCATCAAGCCACGCGAACTAAATCGCAATTAATCCACAACGTGACCTCAGTCAACGTCAATCCACGATGTAGCTCAAGGCTAACATCAAGAACTACGATGGGACACATAGTCACTCATCAACCACGATATGGCACATAGCCGATATCAACCACGATGAGGCACATAGCCACTCATCAAGCCACGCGAACTAAATCGCAATTAATCCACAATGTGACCTCAGTCAACGTCAATCCACGATGTAGCTCAAGGCTAACATCAAACCACGTACTCGAAGTACACCCGTACCTTCTTTCATATCCCAACCCATGCACATGCCACATAAAATAATGATACAATGTAATGATGCATGAGCATGTTCATCAAGCATATTATCACATATTCATATTAATAATCACATATCATCAGGTTTGGTACTTACCGGATTATCGACATACCCTTTGAGGGTATCCTTATCACAATTTCCACTTTGTACTAGTTAGCACATTCATAACACATACACATTTCACATACATATCATATACCGGAAAACGGTGGGTTAATCACACACCTGATCACTTGGAGAACTATGCTTTCGATACTCGATGCTATCACTAGGCGATACTACGGCTATTTGCCTACTTTCTTGTTCTGACGCTGGTCCACCCCGGTGGCCAATCCCTAACTACGAAAATGATCTCTCTTCTTAAACTTGGGGACAGAGACCTTCCCTTCCTTCTTGAATGGTATTCGCCTCTATCAACACACTTAATCGTAACAATCGATTTAATCATCAATATACTGAATTCTTAACCAAATATCCACAACTTATCATACTTACCGAAAGGGTCTTGAAATCCCGAAAAGCTTGATCTAATGCTTGGATCCTTAATCCCTACATTTGATTAATCACCTACTACTTTAATAAAAAGCCATTCGGCCATAAATCCAAATCCTAGTAGGATTAGTATACTTAAACTTACCTTGTGGATTTTAAATCCCGAAACTCACCGAATAACTAGGGAACACGTGGCCTATGGTGTACCTTCGACAAAAGAACTTCTCCTTCCTTGTAGTCGACACTTAGTAAATCCCGAAAGATCTCCTTACTTGAAGAAATCGATTGCACCTTCACTTGAACCTTCAGAGATTTGGTTATGGCTAGATGATGATCTCACAACTTTCGGCTTTTGGAGGGATTAGAAAGAAAAGAGAAGGAAGAATAAAGATGGAGGATTCGGCTAGATCACAAGGTATTTTGGCTTGGCAAAAATAAAAGAAGAAGAAGATTTGGTGAAGAGAATTCGACAGAGGCTTTCAAAGAACAGATAATAATGCAGAATGGCCTCTCTTTTCCTTTTATAGCCGAAATTATCATCTAAGGAGTCCCTTACTTGGCCATCACTCTTCTATTTTAATAGCTTTATCTCTTTAATTATCACTAAAAGATAATTCAGCAACTATCCTTACTTAGCCGAAATTATTAAACTCAAAGTCCCTTACTTGGCCATCACTTCTCCTTTATTTTCCTCTTTATCTCTTTATTCAAATTAAAAGAATTTAATCCAACAATTATCTCTTGAAAATAATGATAAATAAATCCCTTATTTATCCACTATTTATAAAATAATAAAAGCTCCTAATTTATAGCCATGTGCCGTCCACCTCTCTCTCGCTCCTTGTAGCAAAATAAAATTTATTTTATTTGCTTCCCATGTGACTCGAACTTAGGCCCATTCCTCTTGCATATGGCGCCATTTCCATAGGCCCTAAGTGGCATCTTCGCACCACTTTTCCAAGCCTGCTTGTGTGTGTCAAATTTCACAAACTTTTTCTTTTAAGGCCACCTTGCCTTAATTTCCCTTTTAAACCTTAAAACTCGTCATTTCTAGGTCATTTCTAAGTTTCCAAAAATTTTCGATCGGCTCAGTAAACTTGACATTTCCTTACATTTCCATGACATTTCCTTACAAGACATTTCCTTACATTTCCAAGACATTTCCTTACATTTCCATGACATTTCCATACATTTCCAGGTTTCCAAAAGTGTTCAAAATATATTCATAACACATAAGATATGTCATTTCGTACAATTAAACCAAAAATGCATAGGCCCTTTTCAGGATGTTACAGTTCTACCCTCCTTAAAAATAATTTCGTCCTCGAAATTACTTTTTAACGAATAATCGTACATCTTAACTCACCGCACTCTACGCTTATGTCACGCACTCGATCTTAATAGAACCATCATACTTTCTAGGCACGATTCTCTAAGTTCACGTCCCCTAGAACTTATTTCTAACGTCGCGATTTAATCTGATTAAAAAGTTTTATGCATCAGAAATTTTGTTCCACTGATTATTCGCGAACAGTTTTATGAAAAGAGATGTTTAGAAGTAGTTCTTTCGATCAACCAAAGTTTCTAGTTCAAGTTCACTACTCTAACTCAGGGAGTCACATTCACATTCATAAGCAGAGACACATTCATTTTTCCATGAAGTCACATTCATTCACAACATTATTCACTACACTTTTATGGCCATTCCATCCATTTCCCTACCCAGGGGTAATTTCATCTTTTCCCCTACAGGGGTATTTTGGTAATAAATCGGGGTCAATTCGAAAATATTTTTCAAATTAAAGGTATTTCAGAATTTACAAAATCTCTGGGTTATTTTGTTTTCCAAATCAGAGGTGTTGCAAAAATTTCAGAAATCGAGGTTATTTTGGTAATTTTGGAAGTCAGGGGTAGTTTCGTAAATTTTCCAAATCAGGGTATCTTGTTATTTGTAAAACAGAAGTTTTTGATATCTTTGTAAAGTGGAAATATAAAAAGTCGAGGGTATTTTTGAAAATCTTAAAAACTAAGGGTATTTTAGTAATTTACAATACAGGGGCATTTTTGTAATTTTATAAATCGGAGATATTTTGGAAAAATTTTCACAATAATCTTTTACTACAATTAAAAGGGTAATTTAGGGATTTTAAAACTAGGAATTTTATAAAACTGCATGGCTAGTCCCTTTCGGGTTTTAATGATTGGTTTAGCCCGTGAATAAGTCCTCTTGGTTAGGGTGAACTACAGTTACTACACACCGTAGGATTCGAGTAAAGAGGAGGTGAGTCACTAGGATCGCTTAAATACCAAGCTCTTCATGAATCCACTCCTAGACATGCGCACAACAGTTGCCACACCCTAGCTCGGCGACTTACTTCACAGGTTTGTTTAATAGTCCTTAAGTCTTATGCATGTGTTTGAGTGCACTAGCCCTAGGGTTCAAAAGATCCTAGTTCACTAATCTACGTTCCTTCATACTTATAACATTCACATACACATTTCACTTCGATGAGTCGTGGTACTTACCGGTGGATCATGGTCTGAGATACAAAGCCATGCCGTAATAACTGAAAAGTTTATGAAAGCCCATACTTTTGAAAAGCCCATCTTTGAAAAAAATTATTTTGGACCCAAAACCCTCAAAGCCGAGTTTTGAACCGGGTTCTAATACCAATTTGTAACACCCCAAACTCGGCCCACAAGCCCTGATCGGATCTGGTATGCCACTGCGGAAAAACGTTTGAAGACTGATTTCACTTTTGGGAAAAACATTAAAAATTAAGTCATTTGAAAACCATGTCCAATTAAAAATTCTAAATAATATAAGCTTGACAAAAATATCCAAATTAAAAGCACTTCCAAATAATAATTTAATGGTCGTCTAGCTTAAACATAATAAAAATATTCAAATAGATATACTTAAATACTTTAACTGGGCCTTATTACAATAAATAATTAAACAAAAGTTCCTAGTAATAGACTGAATAAAATAAAGAAGATGTCTTCTGCATGGGCCACCTCGTATCCACTCAAACCCGGTCCAAAAATCACGATCACCTGCGATGTTTAATAAAAATTGGGTGAGTCATACAGACTCAGTGTGTAATTAGTCCACTGAATTCCACCCACATGTTAACCACATATTAACTCATACATCAGATATCAACTATCAAATTCACATGTTATCACATTTTGGGCTTGGCCCATATTCATATCACATTCATCTAATAGGGTAGTTAACCACATAATTTCCACATCATACCGGGCTTAGCCCATTTCCACACCGATCCAAATTCATATCTTTGGGCTTTGCCTATTTCCACATTATTCCACATATCATATTGGGCTTGGCCCATTTCCACATATGTTCACATACGAAATCATGCAATTATGAAGCCCAACCCAAACCTAGGGTCCATCCGCTACACACCCCTTATCCAGCCTACCACACACACCGGGATTATCAAATCACCCTCTCCTTTTCACTCCAAAGGCAATCATCGCCGTCCCACGTGCAATTAAGCACAATAGTCCACAACGCAACCTCGGTCGGCGCCAATCCACGATGTAGCCGTAGCTAACACCAAAACCACGATGGGACACATAGTCACTCATCAACCACGATATGGCACATAGCCGATATCAACCACGATGAGGCACATAGCCACTCATCAAGCCACGCGAACTAAATCGCAATTAATCCACAACGTGACCTCAGTCAACGTCAATCCACGATGTAGCTCAAGGATAACATCAAGAACCACGATGGGACACATAGTCACTCATCAACCACGATATGGCATATAGCCGATATCAACCACGATGAGGCACATAGCCACTCATCAAGCCACGCGAACTAAATCGCAATTAATCCATAGCGTGACCTCAGTCAACGTCAATCCACGATGTAGCTCAAGGCTAACATCAAACCACGTACTCGAAGTACACCCGTACCTTCTTTCATATCCCAACCCATGCACATGCCACATAAAATAATGATACAATGTAATGATGCATGAGCATGTTCATCAAGCATATTATCACATATTCATATTAATAATCACATATCATCAGGTTTGGTACTTACCGGATTATCGACATACCCCTTGAGGGTATCCTTATCACAATTTCCACTTTGCACTAGTTAGCACATTCATAACACATACACATTTCACGGATATATCATATACCCGAAACGCGGTGGGTTAATCACACACCGATCACTTGGAGAACTATGCTTTCGATCATCGATGCTATCACTAGGCGATACTACGGCTGTTTGCCTACTTTCTTGTTCGACGCCGTCCACACCCCCTATGGCCAATCCCTAATCGCAGAAAACAGATCTCTTCTTAAACTTGGGGACGAGAGACCTTCCCCTTCCCTTCTTGAATGGTATTCGCCTCCATCAACACACTTAATCGTAACAATCGATTTAATCATCAATATACGAATTCTTAACCAAATATCCACAACTTATCATACTTACCGAAAGGGTCTTGAAATCCCGAAAAGCTTGATCTAATGCTTGGATCCTTAATCCCTACATTTGATTAATCACCTACTACTTTAATAAAAAGCCATTCGGCCATAAATCCAAATCCTAGTAGGATTAGTATACTTAAACTTACCTTGTGGATTTTAAATCCCGAAACTCACCGAATAACTAGGGAACACGTGGCCTATGGTGTACCTTCGACAAAAGAACTTCTCCTTCCTTGTAGTCGACACTTAGTAAATCCCGAAAGATCTCCTTACTTGAAGAAATCGATTGCACCTTCACTTGAACCTTCAGAGATTTGGTTATGGCTAGATGATGATCTCACAACTTTCGGCTTTTGGAGGGATTAGAAAGAAAAGAGAAGGAAGAATAAAGATGGAGGATTCGGCTAGATCACAAGGTATTTTGGCTTGGCAAAAATAAAAGAAGAAGAAGATTTGGTGAAGAGAATTCGGCAGAGCTTTCAAAGAACAGATAATAATGCGTAATGGCCTCTCTTTTCCTTTTATAGCCGAAATTATCATCTAAGGAGTCCCTTACTTGGCCATCACTCTTCTATTTTAATAGCTTTATCTCTTTAATTATCACTAAAAGATAATTCAGCAACTATCCTTACTTAGCCGAAATTATTAAACTCAAAGTCCCTTACTTGGCCATCACTTCTCCCTTATTTTCCTCTTTATCTCTTTATTCAAATTAAAAGAATTTAATCCAACAATTATCTCTTGAAAATAATGATAAATAAATCCCTTATTTATCCACTATTTATAAAATAATAAAAGCTCCTAATTTATAGCCATGTGCCGCCCACCTCTCTCTGCTCCTTGTAGCAAAATAAAATTTATTTTATTTGCTTCCCATGTGACTCGATCTTAGGCCCATTCCTCTTGCATATGGCGCCATTTCCATAGGCCCTAAGTGGCATCTTCATCCACTTTTCCAAGCTGTTTGTGTGTCAAATTTCACAAACTTTTTCTTTTAAGGCCACCTTGCCTTAATTTCCCTTTTAAACATTAAAACTCGTCATTTCTAGGTCATTTCTAAGTTTCCAAAATTTTCGATCGGCTCAGAAACTTGACATTTCCTTACATTTCCATGACATTTCCTTACAAGACATTTCCTTACATTTCAAGACATTTCCTTACATTTCCATGACATTTCCATACATTTCGGTGTTTCCAAAAGTGTTCAAAATATATTCATAACACATAAGATATGTCATTTCGCACAATTAAACCAAAAATGCATAGGCCCTTTTCAGATGTTACAGTTCTACCCTCCTTAAAAATAATTTCGTCCTCGAAATTACTTTTTAACGAATAATCGTACATCTTAACTCACCGCACTACGCTTATGCTGCGCACTCTGATCTTAATAGAACCATCATACTTTCTAGGCACAGTCTCTAAGTTCACGTCCCTAGAACTTATTTCTAACGTCGTGATTTAACTGATTAAAAAGTTTTATGCATCGTAAATTTTGTTCCACTGGATTATTCGCGAACAGTTTTATGAAAAGAGATGTTTAGAAGTAGTTCTTTCGATCAACCAAAGTTTCTAGTTCAAGTTCACTACTCTAACTCAGGGAGTCACATTCACATTCATAAGCAGAGACACATTCATTTTTCCATGAAGTCACATTCATTCACAACATTATTCACTACACTTTTATGGCCATTCCATCCATTTCCCTACCTGTGGGTAATTTCATCTTTTCCCCTCAGGTATTTTGGTAATAAATCGGGTCAATTCAAAATATTTTTCAAATTAAAGGTATTTGAAATTTACAAAATCTCTGGGTTATTTTTTTTCCAAATCGAGGTGTTGCAAAAATTTGTAAATCGAGGTTATTTCGGTAATTTTGGAAGTCAAAAGCGCCCAGTAAATTTTCCAAATCAGTATCTTGTTATTTGTAAAATGCAGAAGTTTTGATATCTTTGTAAAGTGGAAATATAAAAAGTCGAGGGTATTTTTGAAAATCTTAAAACTAAGGGTATTTTAGTAATTTACAATACAGGGGGCATTTTTGTAATTTTGTAAATCGGAGATATTTTGGAAAAATTTTCACAATAATCTTTTACTACAATTAAAAGGGTAATTTAGGATTTTAAAACTAGGAATTTTATAAAATCTGCATGGCTAGTCCCTTTCGGGTTTTAATGATTGGTTTAGCCCGTGAATAAGTCCTCTTGGTTAGGGTGAACAGTTACTACACACCAGGTAGGATTCGAGTAAAGAGGAGGTGAGTCACTAGACCGCTTAAATACCAAGCTCTTCCATCGAATCCACTCCTAGACATGCGCAACAAATGATTTGCCACACCCTAGCTCGGCGACTTACTTCACAGAGTTTGTTTAATAGTCCTTAAGTCTTATGCATGTGTTTGAGTGCACTAGCCCTAGGGTTCAAAAGATCCTAGTTCACTAATCTACGTTCCTTCATACTTATAACATTCACATACACATTTCACTTCATGAGTCGTGGTACTTACCGTGGATCATGGTCGGAGATACAAAGCCATGCCGAATAACTGAAAAGTTTATGAAAGCCCATACTTTTGAAAAGCCCATCTTTGAAAAAAAATTATTTTTGGACCCAAAACCCTCAAAGCCGAGTTTTGAACCGGGCTCTAATACCAATTTGTAACACCCCAAACTCGGCCCACAAGACCTGATCGGATCTGGTATGCCACTGCGGAAAAACGTTTGAAGACTGATTTCACTTTTGGGAAAAACATTAAAAATTAAGTCATTTGAAAACCATGTCCAATTAAAAATTCTAAATAATATAAGCTTGACAAAAATATCCAAATTAAAAGCACTTCCAAATAATAATTTAATGGTCGTCTAGCTTAAACATAATAAAAATATTCAAATAGATATACTTAAATACTTTAACTAGGCCTTATTACAATAAATAATTAAACAAAAGTTCTTAGTAATAGACTGAATAAAATAAAGAAGATGTCTTCTGCATGGGCCACCTCGTATCCACTCAAACCCGGTCCAAAAATCACGATCACCTGCGATGTTTAATAAAAATTGGGTGAGTCATACAGACTCAGTGTGTAATTAGTCCATTGAATTCCACCCACATGTTAACCACATATTAACTCATACATCAGATATCAACTATCAAATTCACATGTTATCACATTTTGGGCTTGGCCCATATTCATATCACATTCATCTAATAGGGTAGTTAACCACATAATTTCCACATACTGGGCTTAGCCCATTTCCACACTGATCCAAATTCATATACTGGGCTTTGCCTATTTCCACATTAATCCACATATCATATTGGGCTTGGCCCATTTCCACATATGTTCACATACGAAATCATGCAATTATGAAGCCCAACCCAAACCTAGGGTCCATCCGCTACACACCCCCTTATCCAGCCTACCACACACCAGGGGATTATCAAATCACCCTCTCCTTTTCACTCCAAAGGCAATCACTGCCGTCCACGTGCAATTAAGCACAATAGTCCACAACGCGACCTCGATCGGCTAATCCACGATGTAGCCGTAGCTAACACCAAAACCACGATGGGACACATAGTCACTCATCAACCACGATATGGCACATAGCCGATATCAACCACGATGAGGCACATAGCCACTCATCAAGCCACGCGAACTAAATCGCAATTAATCCACAACGTGACCTCAGTCAACGTCAATCCACGATGTAGCTCAAGGCTAACATCAAGAACCACGATGGGACACATAGTCACTCATCAACCACGATATGGCACATAGCCGATACCAACCACGATGAGGCACATAGCCACTCATCAAGCCACGCGAACTAAATCGCAATTAATCCATAACGTGACCTCAGTCAACGTCAATCCACGATGTAGCTCAAGGCTAACATCAAACCACGTACTCGAAGTACACCCGTACCTTCTTTCATATCCCAACCCATGCACATGCCACATAAAATAATGATACAATGTAATGATGCATGAGCATGTTCATCAAGCATATTATCACATATTCATATTAATAATCACATATCATCAGGTTTGGTACTTACCAGATTATCGACATACCCCTTGAGGGTATCCTTATCACAATTTCCACTCGCACTAGTTAGCACATTCATAACACATACACATTTCACATACATATCATATACGGAAAACGGTGGGTTAATCACACACCGATCACTTGGAGAACTATGCTTTCGATCTCGATGCTATCACTAGGCGATACTACGGCTATTTGCCTACTTTCTTGTTCCGACGCGGTCCACACCCCATGGCCAATCCCTAATCTGCAGACGACATCTCTTCTTAAACTTGGGGACAGAGACCTTCCCTTCCCTTCTTGAATGGTATTCGCCTCCATCAACACACTTAATCAGAACAATCGATTTAATCATCAATATAAGAATTCTTAACCAAATATCCACAACTTATCATACTTACCGAAAGGGTCTTGAAATCCCGAAAAGCTTGATCTAATGCTTGGATCCTTAATCCCTACATTTGATTAATCACCTACTACTTTAATAAAAAGCCATTCGCCATAAATCCAAATCCTAGTAGGATTAGTATACTTAAACTTACCTTGTGGATTTTAAATCCCGAAACTCACCGAATAACTAGGGAACACGTGGCCTATGGTGTACCTTCGGGAAAAGAACTTCTCCTTCCTTGTAGTCGACACTTAGTAAATCCCGAAAGATCTCCTTACTTGAAGAAATCGATTGCACCTTCACTTCAACCTTCAGAGATTCGGCTATGGCTAGATGATGATCTCACAACTTTCGGGTTTTGGAGGGATTAGAAAGAAAAGAGAAGGAAGAATAAAGATGGAGGATTCGGCTAGATCACAAGGTATTTTGGCTTGGCAAAAATAAAAGAAGAAGAAGATTTGGTGAAGAGAATTCGGCAGAGGCTTTCAAAGAACAGATAATAATGCAGAATGGCCTCTCTTTTCCTTTTATAGCCGAAATTATCATCTAAGGAGTCCCTTACTTGGCCATCACTCTTCTATTTTAATAGATTTATCTCTTTAATTATCACTAAAATATAATTCAGCAACTATCCTTACTTAGTCGAAATTATTAAACTCAAAGTCCCTTACTTGGCCATCACTTCTCCCTTATTTTCCTCTTTATCTCTTTATTCAAATTAAAAGAATTTAATCCAACAATTATCTCTTGAAAATAATGATAAATAAATCCCTTATTTATCCACTATTTATAAAATAATAAAAGCTCCTAATTTATAGCCATGTGCCGTCCACCTCTCTGCTCCTTGTAGCAAAATAAAATTTATTTTATTTGCTTCCCATGTGACTCGAACTTAGGCCCATTCCTCTTGCATATGGCGCCATTTCCATAGGCCCTAAGTGGCATCTTCGACCACTTTTCCAAGCCTGTTTGTGTGTCAAATTTCACAAACTTTTTCTTTTAAGGCCACCTTGCCTTAATTTCCCTTTTAAACCTTAAAACTCGTCATTTCTAGGTCATTTCTAAGTTTCCAAAAATTTTCGATCGGCTCAGAAACTTGACATTTCCTTACATTTCCATGACATTTCCTTACAAGACATTTCCTTAAATTTCCAAGACATTTCCTTACATTTCCATGACATTTCCTTACAAGACATTTCCTTACATTTCCAAGGTTCTAAAAATGTTCACTTTCCTCTTTTAAACTTAACATTTGCATACATTTCCGTGTTTCCAAAAGTGTTCAAAATATATTCATAACACATAAGATATGTCATTTCGTACAATTAAACCAAAAATGCATTGGCCCTTTTCAGATGTTACAGTTCTACCCTCCTTAAAAATAATTTCGTCCTCGAAATTACTTTTTAACGAATAATCGTACATCTTAACTCACCGCACTACGCTTATGTTGCGCACTCACGATCTTAATAGAACCATCATACTTTCTCGGACACGATCTCTAAGTTCACGTCCCCTAGAACTTATTTCTAACGTCGCGATTTAATCGATTAAAAAGTTTTATGCATCGTAAATTTTGTTCCACCGATTATTCGCGAACAGTTTTATGAAAAGAGATGTTTAGAAGTAGTTCTTTCGATCAACCAAAGTTTCTAGTTCAAGTTCACTACTCTAACTCGTGGAGTCACATTCACATTCATAAGCGAGACACATTCATTTTTCCATGAAGTCACATTCATTCACAACATCATTCACTACACTTTTTATGGACATTCCATCCATTTCCCTACCCAGGGGTAATTTCATCTTTTCCCCTACAGGGGTATTTTGGTAATAAATCGGGGTCAATTCGAAAATATTTTTCAAATTAAAGGTATTTCAGAATTTACAAAATCTCTGGGTTATTTTGTTTTCCAAATCGAGGTGTTGCAAAAATTTGAGAATCGAGGTTATTTCGGTAATTTTGGAAGTCGTAGCGCGATTAGTAAATTTTCCAAATCGGGGTATCTTGTTATTTGTAAAACAGAAGTTTTTGATATCTTTGTAAAGTGGAAATATAAAAAGTCGAGGTATTTTTGAAAATCTTAAAAACTAAGGGTATTTTAGTAATTTACAATACAGAGGGCATTTTTTAATTTTGTAAATCGGAGATATTTTGGAAAAATTTTCACAATAATCTTTTACTACAATTAAAAGGGTAATTTAGGGATTTTAAAACTAGGAATTTTATAAAACTGCATGGCTAGTCCCTTTCGGGTTTTAATGATTGGTTTAGCAGTGAATAAGTCCTCTTGGTTAGGGTGAACAGTTACTACACACCGTAGGATTCGAGTAAAGAGGAGGTGAGTCACTAGGACCGCTTAAATACCAAGCTCTTCATCGAATCCACTCCTAGACATGCGCACAAATATTTGCCACACCTAGCTCGGCGACTTACTTCACGAGTTTGTTTAATAGTCCTTAAGTCTTATGCATGTGTTTGAGTGCACTAGCCCTAGGGTTCAACAGATCCTAGTTCACTAATCTACGTTCCTTCATACTTATAACATTCACATACACATTTCACTTCAAAGAGTCAAGGGTACTTACCGTGGATCATGAGTCGAGATACAAAGCCATGCCGAATAACTTGAAAAGTTTATGAAAGCCCATACTTTTGAAAAGCCCATCTTTGAAAAAAAATTATTTTTGGACCCAAAACCCTCAAAGCTGAGTTTTGAACTGGGCTCTAATACCAATTTGTAACACCCCAAACCCGGCCCACAAGCCCTGATCAGATCTGGTATGCCACTGCGGAAAAACGTTTGAAGACTGATTTCACTTTTGGGAAAAACATTAAAAATTAAGTCATTTGAAAACCATGTCCAATTAAAAATTCTAAATAATATAAGCTTGACAAAAATATCCAAATTAAAAGCACTTCCAAATAATAATTTAATGGTCGTCTAGCTTAAACATAATAAAAATACTCAAATAGATATACTTAAATACTTTAACTAGGCCTTATTACAATAAATAATTAAAAAAAGTTCTTAGTAATAAACTGAATAAAATAAAGAAGATGTCTTCTCATGGGGGCCACCTCGTATCCACTCAAACCCGATCCAAAAATCACGATCACCTGCGATGTTTAATAAAAATTGGTTGAGTCATACAGACTCAGTGTGTAATTAGTCCACTGAATTCCACCCACATGTTAACCACATATTAACTCATACATCGATATCAACTATCAAATTCACATGTTATCACATTCGGGCTGGCCCATATTCATATCACATTCATCTAATAGGTAGTTAACCACATAATTTCCACATACTGGGCTTAGCCCATTTCCACACGATCCAAATTCATATCTCGGGCTTTGCCCATTTCCACATTAATCCACATATCATATTGGGCTTGGCCCATTTCCACATATGTTCACATACGAAATCATGCAATTATGAAGCCCAACCCAAACCTAGGGTCCATCCGCTACACACCCCTTATCCACCTTTACCACACACCGGGGATTATCAAATCACCCTCTCCTTTTCACTCCAAAGGCAATCACTGCCGTCCACGTGCAATTAAGCACAATAGTCCACAACGCGACCTCAGTCAGCGCCAATCCACAATGTAGCCGTAGCTAACACCAAAACCACGATGGGACACATAGTAACTCATCAACCACGATATGGTACATAGCCGATATCAACCACGATGAGGCACATAGCCACTCATCAAGCCACGCGAACTAAATCGCAATTAATCCACAACGTGACCTCAGTCAACCTCAATCCACGATGTAGCTCAAGGCTAACATCAAGAACCACGATGGGACACATAGTCACTCATCAACCACGATATGGCACATAGCCGATATCAACCACGATGAGGCACATAGCCACTCATCAAGCCACGCGAACTAAATCGCAATTAATCCATAACGTGACCTCGGTCAACGTCAATCCACGATGTAGCTCAAGGCTAACATCAAGCCACGTCTTCGAAGTACACCCGTATCTTCTTTCATATCCCAACCCATGCACATGCCACATAAAATAATGATACAATGTAATGATGCATGAGCATGTTCATCAAGCATATTATCACATATTCATATTAATAATCACATATCATCGTTTGGTACTTACCGGATTATCGACATACCCCTTGAGGGTATCCTTATCACAATTTCCACTTTGCACTAGTTAGCACATTCATAACACATACACATTTCACATACATATCATATACCCGGAAAAACGGTGGGTTAATCACACACCGATCACTTGGAGAACTATGCTTTCGATCTCGATGCTATCACTAGGCGATACTACGGCTATTTGCCTACTTTCTTGTTCGACGCGTCCACACCCCGGTGGCAATCCCTAATCGCAGTAAAGATCTCTTCTTAAACTTGGGGACGAGACCTTCCCCTTCCCTTCTTGAATGGTATTCGCCTCCATCAACACACTTAATCGAAACAATCGATTTAATCATCAATATACGAATTCTTAACCAAATATCCACAACTTATCATACTTACCGAAAGGGTCTTGAAATCCCGAAAAGCTTGATCTAATGCTTGGATCCTTAATCCCTACATTTGATTAATCACCTACTACTTTAATAAAAAGCCATTCGGCCATAAATCCAAATCCTAGTAGGATTAGTATACTTAAACTTACCTTGTGGATTTTAAATCCTAAACTCAACGAATAACTAGGAACACGTGGCCTATGGTGTACCTTTGGGAAAAGAACTTCTCCTTCCTTGTAGTCGACACTTAGTAAATCTCGAAAGATCTCCTTACTTGAAGAAATCGATTGCACCTTCACTTTAACCTTTAGAGATTCGGCTATGGCTAGATGATGATCTCACAACTTTCGGCTTTTGGAGGGATTAGAAAGAAAAGAGACGAAAGAATAAAGATGGAGGATTCGGCTAGATCACAAGGTATTTTGGCTTGGCAAAAATAAAAGAAGAAGAAGATTTGGTGAAGAGAATTCGGCAGAGGCTTTCAAAGAAACAGATAATAATGCGTAATGGCCTCTCTTTTCCTTTTATAGCCGAAATTATCATCTAAGGAGTCCCTTACTTGGCCATCACTCTTCTATTTTAATAGCTTTATCTCTTTAATTATCACTAAAAGATAATTCAAAGCAACTATCCTTACTTAGCCGAAAATTATTAAACTCAAAGTCCCTTACTTGGCCATCACTTCTCCCTTATTTTCCTCTTTATCTCTTTATTCAAATTAAAAGAATTTAATCCAACAATTATCTCTTGAAAATAATGATAAATAAATCCCTTATTTATCCACTATTTATAAAATAATAAAAGCTCCTAATTTATAGCCATGTGACGTCCACCTCTCTACTCATTGTAGCAAAATAAAATTTATTTTATTTGCTTCCCATGTGACTCGAACTTAGGCCCATTCCTCTTGCATATGGCGCCATTTCCATAGGCCCTAAGTGGCATCTTGGACCACTTTTCCAAGCCTGCTTTGTGTGTCAAATTTCACAAACTTTTTCTTTTAAGGCCACCTTGCCTTAATTTCCCCTTTTAAACCTTAAAACTCGTCATTTTTAGGTCATTTCTAAGTTTTCAAAAATTTTCGATCGGCTCTGTAAACTTGACATTTCCTTACATTTCCATGACATTTCCTTAGAAGACATTTCCTTACATTTCCAAGGTTCTAAAAATGTTCACTTTCCTCTTTTAAACTTAACATTTCCATACATTTCCAGGTTTCCAAAAGTGTTCAAAGTATATTCATAACACATAAGATATGTCATTTCGTACAATTAAACCAAAAATGCATAGGCCCTTTTCAGGATGTTACAGCATACATTCTGACTTGCACTACACGACCGACCACACGCTCGTGTGCCAACCCGTGTGCTATATACATCCAATAGACATGCCCGTGTGTCTATACCGTGTGACTGGCTGGCTTATTTAATTAAGGTGCAGAGGTTACACGGTTGAGTCACACGCCCGTGTGCTCAGCCGTGTGGCACGAAAATAGGCTTGGTTTAAGCCACATCTTCCATCTAACTTTCCAACACCTACACAAGAGCAAATGGTACAATTTCTAAACTCAATTGGCAACCAAAACAATCTCAATGTACGCATAATTCAAGATATGTCAATACAATCATTTCATTTACCCAAACATGTATCAAAACAACATGATCATGACTTTAACTCATACTCATTTTATGTCATTACAAACACTTCCAATTCATCATTCAAATTTATACCATTTACTTAGTCAATTATCACAACAAGACATGACCATATTTCAACCAACTCATCATTATAAAACCAAGCTACAATCATACCATTTCTCAAGCTATAATCCACCATATGTCTATTAGCCAAAAACACAACCCTATGACACCATCAACTATGACACCATCAACTTCATATCAAGCATGCCTAAGTACAAGGCAATATATAAACATCATATAACACATACACATCTCACATCTCAAGCCAATCTACATGAAAACTTCACAATAAGCTTTACATTAATAATTAGCCAAATCTGATGGCTAAAAAAAATACATCAAACACATAGGCATCAATTGCCAATATTACCAAATTCCACTACCACATTCATAATCAACCATATCAAATGACCAAATACATTTCCAACCATAATATCAAATACCATAGCCTATACATGCCATATAACCAAGTCATAAAGGGTATAAATTGTAACATCCTAAATTAGGGCCTTTGCATTTTATGTGTTTGGGTGTGAATGCTATGTTTGTCATGCTAGTTTAGGGTACTTTAGGGTCCAGGAATGACTTAGGGGTAACCCAGAGCCTTAGTAAAAATTTGCTTTTTGGGCACTTTAAGGGAGACCTGAATGGGATAGGACTTAAGGGTGGTTGGTTGTATGTTTAGACTCAAGAAGCGCTTTAGTAAAGTGGCAAGGAGGCGCCACTTAAAGCTCAGGAAGGTGACGCCTCAGGGAAGCTGGCAGGGAGCAGGTTCGAGCTGCGTGGATTCCCTTTTGGGGATTTCTTTTTTACGCCAAGGTGGGGGAGAGTTGCTTTCAGCTTGGACTCTGGTGGATGAGTGTTGAATGGGTCAACACATTTGAATGAATGGAAGAGAGCAATTCAAGAAGAAGGAACCGGTGAACAAGTTTGAATGGAGAGTGGAGAGTGATCGGTGGAGAGAATTGTGGGATTGAGAGAGAGGGAGAGAGTTTGGCCGAATGTGGGGTGTGTGAGTGTGTGTGCTTGGTTTAGTGAGGTTAGGGGGTGACCGAATGTTAAATGATAGCATTAGAGGGAGTGTTGAGCATTTTCGACTAGCTAGAAAGGACCAAGAGCATTCTTTTGTTCTTTTCTTTTGTCAAAACCGAAATACCCTCATACCACTTGGTGCATTTTTCTTTTCTCTCAAAATACCAAAACTAAAACACCTTCTAATCCTCTTCTCATTTTCTTCTTCTTTTGTGCTTGGCCGAAACCTACATTGCCTTTCACTCATCACTTTTGTTTATTTTCTTTGCCATTAACATCAAAGCCGAAACCCTCTGAAGCCACACCTTTTGTCGAAACTCTGTCATTCTCTTCTCTTTTCTTTCGAACACCTTAGCCGAATATCTCTTGGTAGATAGCACCTTTCTTCTCCATCTCTTTCTTTTCAAGAGCAGAACAACTTCAACATTTGTGGATTGCTGTTACCTATTTTCCTCCACTCCCAATCAGTTTCTCTAGTGTTTGGGATAAGTGTTTTCTTTTCGATTCAATCATCTATTCTCATGTTTGCGTGCCGAAGGCAGTAATCATATTCTTTAACTCTTAGCTGATTGTAGGGGGCTTTTAACTCTTGGCCGATTGTAGGGGCTTTGTCTTCGCGTTCTTCTGGCTTTTGGTCTGCGTTTGGAGTGTTTAAAGGGACAATCGGTTCTAGTCGATTCAAGTACTCAAGCGGTGCAGGATTCAAACCTTCTTAATCTCTGGGATTTGTTGATCTAGGTAAGGACCCTTAGTCTTGAGTGTTATTCCCTTTTTGTTCAATTTCACTGCGTTAATCCGGTCTAGTGACCAAGGTTCTATTCATGGACTAAAATGTCAGCCAAGCGAAAGGAGGGGTTGGACCCGTAGTCCCAGCCCCTAAGTTCAAGAAGCGCGCGGTGTCTGCTGTTCGAGATTAGCCACCAGGTGTGGGCTGACTTCCGAGCAAAATAGGAGGTAGATAGTAGTAGTTTCCAAAAGTGATAGTGTTGACATAGATAGCATAGTGCTGCGTGTAACCAGGTGTGTAATATTTACACACTTTAATATTATTATGTGTTATTAATTCTTTGGGGCTGAAAAGTCGAAACGGCTAGATGAACAAGCGTTATGCCACTATGGGCATGGCCAAAATACCAGGTAAGTACCTAGTTGGTTATGTATGCGCTGATGAATGTATGCCATAATGATATTGTGCATTTGACAGCATGTTGCATTCATTTGACACTTGTATGCATGGGTTGGATTTGATGTGAAAGGGGAAGTGTAAGACTGTCATTAGTGGTTTGGTACCACACGTGGGTTGGCCCCACATTCTTGACTCGTGACTAAGTCTCAGTGGTTTGGAACCACCAGTGGTTTGGTACCACATAAATGTATGATTTGTGACTCGTCCCAGTGGTTTGGTACCACAAAGGGGTTGGCCCCACATATATGATTATTCGGGATTGTCACTAGTGGTTTGGTACCACAAGTGGGTTGGCCCCACATATGATATCTTGTGACTATGTCACCAGTGGCTAGGTGCCACAAATGGAGTGTAGCGGATGGAGGGTTGATTGTAGAAATCCCCACGGAGTGATCGGTTGGTATGGATGGTGTGTAGAGGATGGAAAATCTAGGCTTGGGCCGGGTACATTGCATCCATATCTGTACATGCTATTTTGAGTGGGCTAAGGCCCAATATGTGTTTGTGGGCTTGGAGCCATTTATGTGACTTAAGGGGGACTTACACACTGAGTCTCGGTGACTCACCCCCTTTGCTCAATCTTGCAGGAGATCAGTGAGACGTGGACTTGGGAGCCGAGGGGACTCGAGGAGGCCATAGCTTGATATTTTTCAGTAAACTGAGTTTCTTTCCAAGACGTTTTAAATTTGGGTTTTTAATTGATGTAATAAGGCCTTCTAAATTATTATTTGGTTTTACTTAATTACTTCGCTTTGATACGACATTAATTTACGACTTAAACATATTTGTTAAAAAGAAGTGTTCTAAACAACTGTAACCTGAATATCGGTTTTCTCACAAGTGCTAACAAAAATAGCAAATGAGCGATTAATCTAACCTGAATTTTTTCTTAAGTTAAAAACCCCTATTTTCAAAACATCACCTAAAACAAAGAGTTTCAAACTTACGGTTTCCAATAAAATTTCAAAATTTCCTTATAACCTTTTTCTCTGTGACATAACAGATCTGGTCTTAACGATTAGACCGGGTTTGGGATGTTACAATTTTGGTATCAGAGCCCGGTTGCAAAACTCGGGTGGTGAAAATGGGTTCATTAACGCTCTATTAAGTTGGTTTAAATGATTTTAGAAAGGAATGTTTTCATTGGAACATGGCATCCGAGTCCGTCGGCACCCGATCCACCCAAGTAAGTGTTCTGACAATTACTGATAATGTATGCATACAATGATTGTTACCGTGAGTAAAATGGTTGTTTGTTCTAGAATACTCAGACTATAGGGACTGAAACTTTGATGTGTTTTTCAGAAATTGCTCTCTAAAACTATTTTTTCATAAAATTGCTCGGTGTTAAAAAAAGTGAAAGAAATAATTAACTCATAAAACTTTTAACCAGATTAATCATGAACGTTAGTCATGAGCACTCGAGGTCGTGGACGTAGTGTACGTGGTCGCGGTAGTGGCAGGATTGCTGTACCGGAACCAGTTGGATCTGGTCATGGGTTAGGTAGTGAGATGCTAGTACCGCCAGCAGTGGAAGCAGAATTTTAGGACCAAACAGGCAGGGATGATGCGGTGTCTCAGGCAATGTTACGAGTTTTGGAGAGAGTTGCGGGGGCAAGCATGAGTACTGGGGCCCAAAAATCTGTGTCTGAGCGACTCCGAGCCAATGGAGCGGAGATGTTTAGGGTGTTTCAGGCGTAGCCCCTAATACAGCTGAATATTGGTTAGAAGCAAGTGAGCGCATAATGGATGATCTAGACTTCACGGTAGAGGAGAAGTTGAAAGGGGTGGTGTCTCTTCTGCGAGACGAGGCGTATCAGTGGTGGCTCACGGTTAGGGATGGTACGGTGGCTGAGCATATCACCTGGGATTTCTTTAAGATGGAATTCCAGAGAAAGTACGTCGGATCAAGTTATGTGGATGCACAGCGTAAGGCATTTTTAAATCTGGTTCAGGGAAGTAGGTCTGTATCCGAGTATGAGGCAGAATTATTACATCTAAGTCGTTATGCCCGGGGTATCGTGGCCACAGATCACGAGTGCTGTGTTCAGTTCGAAGATGGGTTGAGAGATTATCTGCGTGTGCTGATAGCTCCACAGTGAGAGAGGGAATTTACTGTTCTTGTGGAAAAGGATAAGATAGCCGAGGAGGTGAAGCAGTCCGAAAAGTAGAATCAAGAGAGAAATAGAAACAAGAGGAATTTTGGTTCGTCGGGATCAGTTGGGCGGTTTCAGAAGAGGCCTAGGGTTGAGGGTCCGAACCGTGTGGGGAGACCTGCTGTTGATAGTCGACCTTTGAGGTGTGCTCAATGTGATAAATTTCATTTTGGTGAGTGTTGGGTTGGTAGTAGAGGCTGTTTCAAGTGTGGGTCTACGGAGCATTGAATAAGGGGCTGTCCACAGGAGAAAGGCAGAGCGCAACCAATGGGTCAGGGTTATGTTCAGTCAGGTAGAGGTGGACAGCAACCACCGAGAGGTCGAGGTCCAGTCAGAGGGGGTAACGGCTTCGGTCGTGGACGTGGAGCACCAGGCAGAGGTGCTGGGAGCAGTGATGTAAGGAGACCTGGGCTGGTCTATGCAGCCAGATGTCGAGAAGAGGGAGATGCACCGGACGTCATAACCGATACATTTCTTATTTATGGGTTGCCTTATACTGCATTAATTGATATAGGATCAACACATTCATATGTTGCTAGTGGGATATCTGGAACTTTAATAATAGACTTTGAGATTGCCTCTAGGGAGATGGCCGTAGTTAGCCCGCTAGGACAATCGGTAGTGGTGAACAGACTTTATAGGGATGTACCTTTGGAAGTTCAATAGATGGTTTTTCTGGTTGATCTGATGGAACTACCGTTCGGAGAGTTTGACCTGATTTTAGGCATGGATTGGCTAGGGAAGTATCGAGCAAATTTGGATTGTGCTACTAAGCGCATTGTATTGAGAACTCTCGAGGATGAAGAGGTGGTGGTAATAGGTGAGAGAAGGAACTACCTATCTAACGTAATATATGCTTTAAAGGCTGAGCGAATGGTGAAGAAGGGTTGTGAGGCGTTCATACCGCTGGTTTGTGCCTTGGAGGGCAAGGATTTGTCTGTGGAGGATGTTAGAACAGTGAAGGAATTTCCCGATGTTTTTCCGGAAGAGCTTCTAGGATTGCCTCCGGATCGAAAGGTGGAATTTTGTATTGATCTTTATCCGGGGACAGCGCCTGTTTCGATTGCCCCATATAGGATGGCACCCAAGGAGTTGGTAGAATTAAAGGCTCAGATTTAGGAACTGTTGGATCGAGGTTTTATTCGACCGAGTGTATCACCTTGGGGAGCACCGGTGTTATTCGTCAAGAAGAAGGACGGATCAATGCATATGTCTATTGACTACCGTCAGTTGAACAAGTTGACCATCAAGAATAAGTACCCACTGCCGAGGATTGACGACTTGTTCGATCAACTGAAAGGGGCTTCAGTCTTTTCGAAGATAGATTTGCGGTCAAGTTATCATCAGCTTAAGGTCAAGGAGGCGGACATTCATAAGACGACACTTTGAACTTGCTATGGCCACTATGAATTTCTGGTGATGCCATTTGGTCTAACCAATGCACCAGCAGCGTTTATGGACATGATGAACCGGGTTTTCCAACCCTATCTGGACCGGTTCGTCGTAGTATTCATAGACGATATTTTGGTCTATTCCAGATCGGACGAAGAGCATGACTCGCATCTTCGTGTGGTCTTACAAATTCTGAGGGAAAAGTAGCTGTTCGCCAAAGTCAGTAAGTGTGAGTTTTGGCTAAAGGAAGTTACCTTTTTGGGTCATGTTGTGTCTGCTGAGGGGATTAGGGTTGACCCCCTAAGGTCGAACTGTCTTTGGATTGGAAGCCATCTAGGTCTGTGGCAGAAATTAGGAGTTTTCTTGGTCTAGCTGGGTATTATAGAAGATTCGTTGAGGGATTCTCTTTGATTGCGGCTCCATTAACCAAGTTGTTAAGGAAAGGGGTTCCGTTTGTTTGGTCTGACAAGCAGCAGGAAAGTTTTGAGAAGCTAAAGAGGATTCTGACGGAAGCTCCGGTGTTGATTCACCCGGAGGTGGGGAAGGAGTTCGTGGTTTATCAGGATGCTTCACACAGGATTAGGGTGTGTGTTGATGCAAGACGGAAAGGTTGTTGCGTATGCGTCTCGACAGTTAAGACCGCATGAGTTAAACTATCCCACTCATGACTTGGAGTTGGCGGCGGTGGTTTTTGCTCTGAAAATCTGGAGACACTATCTGTATAGGGAGAAATCTGTCATCTATACGGATCACAAGAGTCTTAAGTACCTTCTCTCTCTAAAAGAACTGAATTTGAGGCAGAGGCGATGGGTGGAGTTGTTAAAGGATTATGATTGTTCGATCGAATACCATCCGGGTAAAGCTAACGTGGTGGCAGATGCATTAAGTCTTAGGGTAATCTCGGATCTAAGGGCGATGTTTGGACATCTTAGCCTGTACCATGATGGGAGTCTGTTAGCTGAGCTGTAGGTGAAACCGACGTGGATAAGTCAGATCTAGGAGAAGCAGTTGTTGGATGATGTCTTGAATGCACGACTACTTCAAGTTCAGAATGGTGGGTTAGAGAATTTTAATATGAGTAGTGAGGGATTTCTGTGTTTCTGGGGAAAGATTTGCATGCCGAAGGATGCAAAGTTGAGGCGTAGAATTTTGCAGGAAGCGCATAGCAGTCCATACGCTATGCATCCTAGAGGAAGTAAGATGTATCAAGATTTGCGAGGACAATTTTGGTGGCCGGGTCTGAAGCGAGAAGTAACCGAATATGTGAGTAAGTGTTTGACGTGTCAGCAGGTGAAAGCAGAACATCAGTTGCCTTCGGGTTTGTTACAGCCGGTGAAGATTCCGCAGTGGAAGTGGGAAAGGATCACAATGGATTTCGTTAGTGGGCTTCCCCTTACACCTACTAAAAAGGATTCGATTTGGGTAGTGGTTGATCATTTGACGAAGTCTACTCATTTCATACCAGTACGAGTGGAATACTCTCTTCAGAAGTTGGCTAAATTATATATAGCAGAGATTGTAAGGTTGCATGGGGTGCCAGTGTCGATTATCTCGGACAGAGACCCTAGATTTACGTCAAGATTTTGGAAGGCGTTGCATCAAGCGTTGGGCACAAAGTTAGATTTCAGTACAACATTTCATCCGCAGTCGGACGGACAGTCAGAGAGGGTAATCCAAATCTTAGAGGATATGTTGAGAGGTCGTGTCATGGACTTGAGGTAGTTGGGAAGAGTTCTTACCATTGGCGACTCGCGTACAATAACAACTACCAATCGAGTATCCGGATGGCACCATATGAGGCATTGTATGGTCGAAAGTGTCGCACTCCTACTTGTTGGACGGAGTTGGGTGAACGTCGGATGTTGGGTCAGAATTGGTCAACAAAGCGGAGGACAAGGTTGAGCTAATTAGGGCTCGGTTGAAGGAAGCTTGGACGATGTAAGTCCTATACGACTCCTAAGGCGTAAGGACATAGAATTTGAAATGCACGGACCGTATATTCTTGAAGGTGTCACCGTGGAAGAAAGTGCTTAGATTTGGGCGGAAGGGCAAGCTAAGCCCCGTGTTTTATCGGCCCTTATCGGATAGTGAAGCGTGTGGGACCGTGGCCTATCAACTCAAGTTACCCGCGAGTTAAGTCGATTCACGATGTGTTTCACGTGTCGATGCTAAGACGTTATCATTTGGATCCATGTCACGTGGTGTCAGTGGAGGAGATCGAAGTGAGGCCTGATCTATCCTTTGAGGAAGAACCAGTTCGAATTTTTGATCGGGATGTCAAAGTATTACGAAGAAAGGCGCTTACGTTGGTTAAATTTCTATGGCGTAATCATGGTTCCGAGGAAGCTACGTGGGAATCCAAGGAATCGATGCGACAACAATACCCTCATCTCTTTTGACCAGGTAATTTCGAGGCTGAAATTATTTTAAGGGGGTAGAACTGTAACATCCTAAATTAAGGCCTTTGCATTTTATGTGTTTGGGTGTGAATGCTATGTTTGTCATGCTAGTTTAGGGTACTTTAGGGTCCAGGAATGACTTAGGGGTAACCCGGAGCCTTAGTAAAAATTTGTTTTTTGGGCACTTTAAAGGAGAGCTGAATGGGATAGGACTTAAGGGTGGTTGGTTGTATGTTTAGACTCAAGAAGCGCTTTAGTAAAGTGGCAAGGAGGCGCCACTTAAAGCTCAGGAAGGTGACGCCTTAGGGAAGCTGGCAGGGAGCAGGTTCGAGCTACGTGGATTCCCTTTTGGGGATTTCTTTTTGACGCCAAGGTGGGGGAGAGTTGCTTTCAGCTTGGACTCTGGTGGATGAGTGTTGAATGGGTCAACACATTTGAATGAAGGGAAGAGAGCAATACAAGGAGAAGGAATCGGTCAACAGGTTTGAATGGAGAGTGGAGAGTGATCGGTGGAGAGAATCGTGGGATTGGGAGAGAGGGAGAGAGTTTGACCGAATATGGGGTGTGTGAGTGTGTGTGCTCGGTTTAGTGAGGTTAGGGGTGACCGAATGTTAAATGATAGCATTAGAGGGAGTGTTGAGCATTTTTGGCTAGCTAGAAAGGACCAAGAGCATTCTTTTGTTCTTTTCTTTTGTCAAAACCGAAACACCCTCATACCACTTGGTGCATTTTTCTTTTCTCTCAAAATACCAAAACCAAAACACCTTCTAATCCTCTTCTCATTTTCTTCTTCTTTTGTGCTTGGCCGAAACCTACATTGCCTTTCACTCATCACTTTTGTTTATTTTCTTTGCCATTAACATCAAAGCCAAAACCCTCTGAAGCCACACCTTTTGTCGAAACTCTGTCATTCTCTTCTCTTTTCTTTCGAACACCTTAGCCGAATCTCTCTTGGTAGATAGCACCTTTCTTCTCCATCTCTTTCTTTTCAAGAGCAGAACAACTTCGACATTTGTGGATTGCTGTTACCTATTTTCTTCCACTCCCAATCAGTTTCTCTAGTGTTTGGGGTAAGTGTTTTCTTTTCGGTTCAATCATCTCTTCTCATGTTTGCGTGTCGAAGGCAGTAATCATATTCTTTAACTCTTGGCCGATTGTAGGGGGCTTTGTCTTCGCGTTCTTCTGGATTTTGGTCTGCATTTGGAGTGTTTAAAGGGACAATCAGTTCTACTCAATTCATGTACTCGAGCGGTGCAGGATTTAAACCTTCTTAATCTCTAGGATTTGTTGATCTAGGTAAGGACCCTTAGTCTTGAGTGTTATTCCCTTTTTGTTCGATTTCACTGCGTTAATCCGGTCTAGTGACCAAGGTTCTATTCATGGACTCAAATGTCAGCCAAGCGAAAGGAGGGGTTGGACCCATAGTCCCAGCCCCTAAGTTCAAGAAGCGCGCGGTGTCTGCTGTTCTAGATTGGCCACCAGGTTGTGGGCCAGCTTCCGAGCAAAATAGGAGGCAGATAGCAGTAGTTTTCGAAAGCGATAGTGTTGACATCGATAGCATAGTGCTGCGTGTAACCAGGTGTGTAATATTTACACACTTTAATATTATTATGTGTTATTAATTCTTTGGGCTGAAAAGCCGAAACGGCTAGATGAACAAGCGTTATGCCACTATGGGCATGGCCAAAATACCAGATAAGTACCTAGTTGGTTATGTATGCGCTGATGAATGTATGCCATAATGGTATTGTGCACTTGACAGCATGTTGCATTCATTTGACACTTGTATGCATGGGTTGGATTTGATGTGAAAGGGAAAGTGTAAGACTGTCACTAGTGGTTTGGTACCACACGTGGGTTGGCCCCACATTCTTGACTCGTGACTAAGTCTCAGTGGTTTGGAACCACCAGTGGTTTGGTACGACATAAATGTATGATTTGTGACTCGTCCCAGTGGTTTGGTACCACAGTGGGTTGGCCCCACATATATGATTATCCGGGATTGTCACTAGTGGTTTGGTACCACAAGTGGGTTGGCCCCACATATGATATCTTGTGACTATGTCACCAGTGGCTAGGTGCCACAAATGGAGTGTAGCGGATGGAGGGTTGATTGTAGAAATCCCCACGGAGGGATCGGTTGGTACGGGTGGTGTGTAGAGGATGGAAAATCTAGGCTTGGGCCGGGTACATTGCATCCATATCTGTACATGCTATTTTGAGCGGGCTAAGGCCCAATATGTGTTTGTGGGCTTGGAGCCATTTATGTGACTTAAGGGGGACTTACACACTGAGTCTCGGTGACTCACCCCCTCTACTTAATCTTGCAGGTGATCAGTGAGACGTGGACTTGGGCGCCGACGGGACTCGAGGAGGCCATAGCTTGATATTTTTCAGTAAACTTAGTTTCTTTCCAAGACGTTTTAAATTTGGGTTTTTAATTGATGTAATAAGGCCTTCTAAATTGTTATTTGGTTTTACGTAATTACTTCGCTTTGATACGACATTAATTTACGACTTAAACATATTTGTTAAAAAGAAGTGTTCTAAACAACTGTAACCTGAATATCGGTTTTCTCACAAGTGCTAGCAAAAATAGCAAATGAGCAATTAATCCAACTCAAAAATTTTCTTAAGTTACAAACCCTGTTTTCAAAACATCACCTAAAACAAAGAGTTTCAAACTTACGGTTTCCATCAAAATTTCAAAATTTCCTTATAACCTTTTTCCCTGTGACATACCAGATCTGGTCGTAGCGATTAGACCGGGTTTGAGATGTTACATAAATACCGAAATCATTAGCCAGATAGTGTGATGCGATCTCCGCCGACTTCCAACCCGAGCAAACATCCGAGTCACTATAAAACATAGAAAAACAACACAAAGTAAGCTGTAAAGGTTAGTAACCTCGTATCTTAATTAACTTAACATAACAAATAATTTCATTACAATGCCATAAGCATGATATGCTATCTCACACTGTAACACCCCAAACTCGGACAAGACACCACGCCCGAATCTGGTATGTTACGGGGAAAACGTCTTTGAGTGATCTGTTTTTTTTTTTTTCGTTTAGAAGTGGGGTGAAAACATAGTGGATTTGGGGAAATTGGAGTAGGTTTGTTTTGATTAGATTTTGAAAACTTATCCAAGTATATAGTTAAAGCGAGTTGATTTCATTTAGCACTTCCAATAGTTTCTTAGTGCTATTTAGAAACATTTTTGACTTAGTAGATGTCGAGTTTGGTTTGAAAATCATTTGAGTTTACTCTATACCAAAGCATAGTGAGATACCCGATGGTATGGTTTGAAACACATTGCGATATAATTTTGAAAACGTTGTCTTTTCAAGTTTTAGTAAAATTTCATGCCAAGTTATTTGTTAAGCAGGTTGAGAATCTAATTAAAACATACCCATCATAAAACATAATTTAAAGGCCTTTTACAAATCCAAATTAAAACCCAAAATAAAAGTAATTAAATTAAAGTACCCAAATGATAGAGTTGGAGTAAAACTTTATTAAGCATGGCATGAGCACCCCGAGTCCATCCCGGCTCCATGTCCGCGTCTACGAGTCACCTGAAATGTCAAAGGAGAGGGTGAGTCGAATGACTCAGTGCATAAATCCCGCTCCCGATGAAACAACATGCTACCACACATCATACATAGCAACATGATTAATGCAACCCAATCTTAACCATCCGTATCTCCTTTTCTACCCCGTGTGGTACCAAACCACTGGTGGTGCCAAACCACTGGTGACATATAGTCACAATGTGTTACCAAAACACTGGTGTCCCAAAGACACAATGTGCTACCCAAGCACTGGTGACCGTAGTCACGATAATCGAATGATGGGGCCAACCCATCGTGTGATACCCAATCACTAGCAGACGATCCCATATCTCATGTGGGGCCAACCCACGGTGGTGTTAACCACAGGGACAAGTCGCAATGAGGTGCCCAACCTCTGGTGTCCCAAAGACACAAATGTGCTACCAAAGCACCGTGACCGTAGTCACAATAATCGAATGATGGGGCCAACCCATCGTGTGATACCCAATCACTAGCAGACGATCCCATATCTCATGTGGGGCCAACCCACGGTGGTGTTAACCACGAGGACAAGTCGCAATGAGGTGCCCAACCTCTGTGTCCCAAAGACACAAATGTGCTACCAAAGCACCGGTGACCCAAAGTCACAAGGTGTGTTACCAAAACAACGGTGCTCGTCGGCACAAAATATCATGCTCCTCTACTCATATCACCCATCAACAAACCAACTCATGTAATCATGCATATCATACAAATTATGCATATCATGCTAATATGTTTGACTCATGCCCCATATCACATACATACATAGTCATGATACCATATAGATCATCGGTAATCTAGTAACAATCTTGACTTACCCGATACGCACACATACCCCGTTTGGGTATCCAATAATCCATCATCTTGTCATGATTTTAATAGGCAAACACGTTTAATAACAATATCACTAAGTATGGGTGTGTTAGTTACACACCGCTAACACGAAAGCCTTAGCTCCAAAGAACCGGTCTAAATCCTCGATTACTCTGCTCCTATAATCGGCCAAACATAGGTTAGCCATCTATACCATTCGGCGATATCGGATAACACAAGAGGGTTAACACTTAAACCCTTACCTTGAAGATGATTTGGTTTCCAACCAAACCTCGAACCAACAATGGTTCTTTTGATAATCGCCACCACCCCAAATGGTTAACCAAAGGACGAAGGCTCCACTTGATTGTATCCCAAAATCCAAATGTCCTATAATAAAATCGATTAAACACAAGAGATTAACACCCTTCACCCAATGCCAAATCGGCCCTTAATCAAACCCAAATCGATAGAAGACAAGGGAGAGGAGGAATGGCCATTCGGCCAAGCACTTACCCAACACCAACCAATATTCGGCCAACAACCACCGGAGAGGGATAGATTCGGTCAACACTTAGAAAAAAATAAGAAAAGAATTCGGCTTTACACAAAGGGAGAAATACAAGAGAAAGATGAAAAGAGAGGGGTTGATATTTGGCCAACAATAGAAATGGGAAAAGAAGAAGAACAAGAAAGTACTTTCGGTTCTTAAAAGAAGAAGAAATGAAGAAAAAGTTTTAGGGGATAACTTTCGGCTATCAAAGTGTTAATAGGAGAAAGAAAATATGAAAACACTAGGGTAATGGTTTCGGCTCAACACAAATGAAAAGGAAGAAAGATGGAAGGGCATTCACTATCAACAATATTGAAAGAACACACAAAACCAATTTTGGCAAGCTTTAGGAGGTTTGATCTTTCGGTTTGGGAAGAAAGATGGAGGAATTCTCTTGGAAAACAAATTCGGCTAGCTAACAAAAGAGAGGATTTTTGCTTGACACAAAGTGACCGAATATGCACTAAAATTCAAAAATGAATTTCGGCACTCCCATATCCCCTTGCCAAACCGGCCACTCTCTCCACACACCCCCAACATTCGGCCACTACCCACATTTGCTCACAACCATCCATTCAAAACACTTTGAACAAGTCTCCTTCCTAAATTCACTCTCCACCCATCATTTGAACACTTTGACCTAGTCCATGGCGAGTTTGAACTGCCTACAAACTCTCCCTTCCTAGGCGTCAAAAAGAAAGCCAAAAGGTGGCCACTCCGCAGCTTGAACACAAGATCTCTCCCTCCAGCAAATGACGCCACACACACAAGCCTTAGTGGCGCCTATCCTGCCACTCCACCAGCTCCTTTCTTGTTCAACAAAACACCAAATAAAACTCTTATACCCAGCTCCAACGGCTCCACGGCTTAACACCCAAAAATCAAAATTTTCCCATTCACTCGTGCATACACTTAGACTTCAATTAAGCCCCAAAACATAGAAATAGCCACGCGAAGACACTAGACACATGCAATGTCATGCAACAACAAAATTGACCCCTAACCCGGGATGTTACGCTCTACCCCTTTAAAATAATTTCGACCTCGAAATTACCTGATCAGAAGAGTTGCGGGTATTGCTGTCTCATCATATCCTCGGGTTCCCACGTAGCTTCTTCTATGCCATGATTCCGCCAAAGAACCTTAACCAAAGGCACAGACTTCTTACGCAGAACCTTCACATCTCGATCAAGAATCTGCACAGGTTCCTCCTCCATGGTCAAATCTGGATTAACCTCGATCTCTTCCACTGCTACCACATGCGACGGATCTGAGCGATAACGTCGAAGCATCGAAACGTGGAATACGTCGTGAATCGACTAAGCTCTGCGGCAACTCAAGCGATACGCCATCGGTCCAACTCGTCTCGTAACCTTATACGGCCCAATAAACCTCGGACTTAGCTTGCCTTTCTTCCCGAACCTCAACACCTTCTTCCAAGGCGAGACCTTCAGAAAACTCGATCCCCACAAATAACTCTATATCTCTTCACTTAAGATCGGCATAAGACTTCTGCCGGTCCGAAGCTTCCTTCAATCGAGACTGAATCAACTTAACCTTGTCTTCGGTCTCCGCAACCAACTCGGGTCCCAACAACTGGCGTTCACCCAACTCCGTCCAACACGTAGGTGAGCGACACTTCCTACCATACAACGCCTCATACGGTGCCATCTTGATGCTCGCTTGGTAACTGTTGTTGTAGGCAAACTCAGCTAATGGCAAAAACTCCTCCCAACTACCTCACGAAATCCAAGATACAACCTCTCAAAGATATCCTCTAAGACACGAATAACCCTTTTCGATTGACCGCCGATCATTTGCGGGTGAAAAGCCGTCTTTGAAATCCAAACGAGTACCCGAGCACGATGCGGTGCTTTCCGAACCTTGACGTGAATCTAGGATCCCTATCCGAGATTATCGAAAGCGCACACCGTGCAACCTCACTATCTCGACACATACAGCCGCTGAAGCCTTCAAGTGAGTAGTCAACCTCACCGAATAAAGTGAGTGATTTAGTCGATCGATCCACCACTACCCAAATCGAATCCTTCTTGCTTGGCGTAGCGGTAACCCATCGAAAATCCATGGTTATCCTCTCCCACTTCCATCGAGGAATCTTCACAGTGAAGCAACCCCGACGGCAATCGATGTTCGACCTTGACCTGTGACAAGTCGATACTTCCCAACAAACTCTGTCACCTCCTTCTTCAAGCCAAAGCCACCCAAATGCTCTCTAAGATCCCTATACATCTTGCTACCTCTAGGATGCATAGCATGAGGATCTATGTGCATCTGAAGAATCTTTTGCCTCACTCAACATCTTTAGGCATACAAGCCTTACCTTGAAAACACAGAACCCCATCACGGACAAGTCAGAACCCTCCAAACCACCATCCTGCACTTGCAACCTTCGCGCACTCGTAACCTCATCCAATAATCTGTTTCTCTCGATCTGCTCAACCCAAGTAGGCTTAACTCGCAACTCGCGAGAATACTCCCATCGTCATACAAACTCAAGTGGGCAAACAATGCTCTTAACTCCGAAACAACCTTGCGGCTCAACGCGTCGCCACCACGTTAGCCTTGCCCGGATGATACTCAATCGAACAGTCATAATCTTTCAAGGAACTCAACCCATCTGCGCTGTCTCAAATTCAAATCCTTCTGAGTCAGTAGATACTTCAGACTCTTGTGATCTGTGTAGACTATCGATCTCTCCCCGTACAAGTAGTGCCTCCAAATTTTTAAAGCGAAGACTAGAGCTGCTAGCTCCAAATCGTCGTCGGATAGTTGACCTCATGTGGCCTCACCGCCAGGAAGCGTAAGCCACAACCTTACCTTCTTGCATCAGCACACAACCCAAGCCCGTATGTGATGCGTCACAATAGACTGTGAATTCCTTACCAGCCTCAGGTTGAATTAAAACCGGAGCCTCAGTCAAAATCTTCTTTAACTTATCGAAGATTTCCTGCTGCTTCTCAGTCCACACAAACGGAACTTCTTTCCTCAAAGAACTTGGTCATCACTGCGGCGCTATCAACGAAACCTCAACAAACCTTCTAGTAGTATCCGGCCAAACCGAAAAACTCCGAATCTCAGCCACTGACTTAGGCGGCTTCCATTCCAAAACTGCCTCAATCTTACGAGGATCTACTCGAATCCCCTCAGCCGACACTACATGACCCAAGAAAGTCACTTCTCTAAGCCAGAACTCGCACTTACTGAACTTAGCATAGAGCTGCTTTTCCCTCAAAATCTGCAACACCACTCGCAAATGCTTATCATGCTCTTCCTCTGTCCTTGAGTACACCAAGATGTCGTCTATGAAAACCACGACGAACTGATCCGATCTTTCTTTGAAACACCCTATTCATCATGTCCATAAACGCTGCCGGTGCGTTAGTCAACCCGAACGGCATTACCAGAAAATTCGTAGTGCCCATACCGAGTCCAAAACGCTGTTTTTATGGATATCACCCTCCTTAACCTTTAACGGTGATACCCAGACCTCAAGTCGATCTTCGAGAATACCGCAGCCCCCTTCAGCTGATCAAACAAGTCATCTATCCGTGGCAACGGATACTTGTTTTTAATCGTCAGCTTGTTCAACTGGCGGTAGTCTATACACATCCGCATCGTGCCATCTTTCTTTTTAACAAAGAGTACCGCGCACTTACGGCGTGCCACTTGGCCTAATAAAACCTCGATCCAATAACTCCTCGGATCTCGAGCCTTAAGCTCCACCAATTCCTTTGGCGCCATCCTATACGGAGCAATAGACACCGCGCGATTCTAGGTAACAGATCAATCCCGAACTCCACCTCGCGATCGGCGGCAAACACCGAAGCTCCTCGGAAAAACATCAAGAAACTCCTTAACAGTGCGAACCTTCTCCACACGCAGGACTCCTTAGCCTCCAACGCATGCACATGAACCACATATGCTTCACGACCCTTCCCGACCATCTTCTCCGCTTTCAGCGGATACCACATTTGATAAGTAATCTCTCCTATTACCTATCATAGCCACCTCTTCACCCTCGACCGTCTTAAGAACCATGCGCTTGGCGCGCAATCCAACCTCGCCTGGTACTTGACCAACCAATCCATCCCAAGAATCGGATCGAACTCCCCAAACGGCGGCTCCATCGGATCGGCAAAAACACTACCCCTTGGAGTTCTAAGGGTACCTCTCTAAATGCAGTTTATCTACTACTACGAGTGACCTAGAGGGCTAATCACGGTCATCCGCCTAGAAGATATCTCGAGTCTAAATCCATGGTCTCTACTATGCTCACGGCAACATAAGAGTGCGTTGAACCCACATCAATCAAAGCGTTATAAGGAGAACCAAAAATCAAAAACGTCACGGTTATGGCGTCCGGTGCGTCGCCCTCCTCTCGGCGCCTCGCGAATACACTAATCCAGTATCTAGCATCGTAACTACTCGCACCTCTCGCCTGCTCCACGGCCCCGACTAGACCCATTACCACCTGCTGCCATTACCACGGCCCCTCTGCGGTGGCGGTCCATTACCTCTGAGCCCGATTACGGCCCCGCCTCTCGGGGCGAATCCTAGCCAACCTCACGCGGACAATCCTCACACGGTGCTCCAGAGAACCACACTCGAAGCAACCCTTTTCCTCCACTCCGGCAACCACCCCAATGAGATTTTCCACATCGATCACATCATGGCGGTCCCCGCCTAGCGACAAAAAACCTAGCTGGTGGTGGTTCGGCCCACTCGGTCTAGCTCTCTTCTCGCGGATTACTGGCGACCCCAGAGGACCCAAAGCTCCTTTTATGTCTATTTCTGTCCATGCCTGCCCTCACCGACTCCTTAACACCCTCGGCCACCTTAGCCTTCTCAACTAAGACAACAAACTCGCTCCTCCGAGGAGAGCAATCGCGACCTCAAGTCGTCCCGCAGACCATCCTCGAAACGAACACACCTCTCATGCTCGGTGGCCACAATGCCCCGGCATACCTACTCGGCTTCAGGAACTCACCTCGTACTGAAAACAGATTTACTCCCGAACAAGCCTCGAAATGCCTTCCACTGAGTCAATATAACTAGCTCCGATGTATTTCTTTTGATATGCGACCACGAAATAATCCCATGTTAGATCCTCTCGCCACACTGTCTCGAACCGTGAGCCACCACCGATATAACTCATCCCGGAGAAGCGATACGATGCCCTTCACTTCTCTTCAAGATCAAATCGGATCATCCATGATCCGCTCGATCGCCTCTAGCCGTGATTCGGCAATGCTTTGGGTGCAACACCGAAACACCTCGGAAGAATTGGCCCCATTTGCCCAAGTCGCCAGAACAATTTCCTAACTCTGCATTACCACCTACACCAGCTACTCTTTCTAACACTCGCAGCATCGCCTGAGACACTGCGTCATCTCCAGTCTGATCTTGGAACTCACCACCCTCGGTGGCGGCGGAACAATATCTCTCATTTTCTCGAACCACGACCAGATCCTACGGGCTCGAAACCGTCATCCTACCACGACCTTCGTCCACGACCACGTCCACCTCTAGCGCTCATGACTAATCTTTCTACGTATCTGATTAAGAATTTTATGCATCAGTATTTATTCCACTTGTTTAAAAGCAAGTCTTATGAATATTTTAAGAGGGTTTGTTCTCGCGAGTTCACAAAATCCTATCAGTTTCAATCTATAAAGTAGTATACTATTGCTATTCATCAAATCATATCACATCCAATCAATTCACAAGCAATAGTACGGGTACTTACAGGCGAATCCAGTGCCGGAGACTCGGTGCCATGCCTTTCAAACCATACTTTAAGAATAAAGACTAACAAAACAATCTTTTGAAAACATTTTTGGGCCTCGGGCCCACAGTAGAGCTTTTGAACTGGCTCGATACCACAATTGTAACACCCCAAACTCGGACAAGACACCACGCCCCGAACGGTATGTTACGGGAAAACGTCTTTGAGTGATCTGTTTTTTTTTTTTCGTTTAGAAGTGGGGTGAAAACATAGTGGATTTGGGGAAATTGGAGTAGGTTTGTTTTGATTAGATTTTGAAAACTTATCCAAGTATATAGTTAAAGCGAGTTGATTTCATTTAGCACTTCCAATAGTTTCTTAGTGCTATTTAGAAACATTTTTGACTTAGTAGATGTCGAGTTTGGTTTGAAAATCATTTGAGTTTACTCTATACCAAAGCATAGTGAGATACCCGATGGTATGGTTTGAAACACATTGCGATATAATTTTGAAAACGTTGTCTTTTCAAGTTTTAGTAAAATTTCATGCCAAGTTATTTGTTAAGCAGGTTGAGAATCTAATTAAAACATACCCATCATAAAACATAATTTAAAGGCCTTTTACAAATCCAAATTAAAACCCAAAATAAAAGTAATTAAATTAAAGTACCCAAATGATAGAGTTGGAGTAAAACTTTATTAAGCATGGCATGAGCACCCCCGAGTCCATCCCGGCTCCATGTCCGCATCTACGAGTCACCCCGAAATGTCAAAGGAGAGGGTGAGTCGAATGACTCGATGCATAAATCCCGCTCCCCGATGAAACAACATGCTACCACACATCATACATAGCAACATGATTAATGCAACCCAATCTTAACCATCCGTATCTCCTTTTCTACCCCGTGTGGTACCAAACCACCGGGTGGTGCCAAACCACCGGTGACATATAGTCACAATGTGTTACCAAAACACCGGTGTCCCAAAGACACAATGTGCTACCTAAGCACCGGTGACCGTAGTCACGATAATCGAATGATGGGGCCAACCCATCGTGTGATACCCAATCACTAGCGACGATCCCATATCTCATGTGGGGCCAACCCACGGTGGTGTTAACCACGGGGACAAGTCGCAATGAGGTGCCCAACCTCTGGTGTCCCAAAGACACAAATGTGCTACCAAAGCACCGTGACCGTAGTCACAATAATCGAATGATGGGGCCAACCCATCGTGTGATACCCAATCACTAGCGAGACGATCCCATATCTCATGTGGGGCCAACCCACGGTGGTGTTAACCACGAGGGACAAGTCGCAATGAGGTGCCCAACCTCTGGTGTCCCAAAGACACAAATGTGCTACCAAAGCACCGGTGACCCAAAGTCACAAGGTGTGTTACCAAAACACGGTGCTCGTCGGCACAAAATATCATGCTCCTCTACTCATATCACCCATCAACAAACCAACTCATGTAATCATGCATATCATACAAATTATGCATATCATGCTAATATGTTTGACTCATGCCCCATATCACATACATACATAGTCATGATACCATATAGATCATCAAGGTAATCTAGTAACAATCTTGACTTACCGATACGTACACATACCCCGTTTGGGTATCCAATAATCCATCATACTCACATGATTTTAATAGGCAAACAAGTTTAATAACAATATCACTAAGTATGGGTGTGTTAGTTACACACCGCTAACACGAAAGCCTTAGCTCCAAAGAACCTGGTCTAAATCCCTCGATTACTCTGCTCCTATAATCGGCCAAACATAGGTTAGCCATCTATACCATTCGGCGATATCAGATAACACAAGAGGGTTAACACTTAAACCCTTACCTTGAAGATGATTTGGTTTCCAACCAAACCTCGAACCAACAGTGGTTCTTTTGATAATCGGCCACCACCCCAAATGGTTAACCAAAGGACGAAGGCTCCACTTGATTGTATCCCAAAATCCAAATGTCCTATAATAAAATCGATTAAACACAAGAGATTAACACCCTTCACCCAATGCCGAAATCGGCCCTTAATCAAACCCAAATCGATAGAAGACAAGGGAGAGGAGGAATGGCCATTCGGCCAAGCACTTACCCAACACCAACCAATATTCGGCCAACAACCACCAGGAGAGGGGATAGATTCGGTCAACACTTAGAAAAAAAATAAGAAAAGAATTCGGCTTTACACAAAGGGAGAAATACAAGAGAAAGATGAAAAGAGAGGGGTTGATATTTGGCCAACAATAGAAATGGGAAAAAAGAAGAAGAACAAGAAAGTACTTTCGGTTCTTAAAAGAAGAAGAAATGAAGAAAAAGATTTAGGGGATAACTTTCGGCTATCAAAGTGTTAATAGGAGAAAGAAAATATGAAAACACTAGGGTAATGGTTTCGGCTCAACACAAATGAAAAGGAAGAAAGATGGAAGGGCATTCAGCTATCAACAATATTGAAAGAACACACAAAACCAATTTTGGCAAGCTTTAGGAGGTTTGGATCTTTCGGTTTCAGGAAGAAAGATGGAGGAATTCTCTTGGAAAACAAATTCGGCTAGCTAACAAAAGAGAGGATTTTTGCTTGACACAAAGTGACCGAATATGCACTAAAATTCAAAAATGAATTTCGGCACTCCCATATCCCTCTTGCCAAAACCGGCCACTCTCTCCACACACACCCCAACATTCGGCCACTACCCACATTTGCTCACAACCATCCATTCAAAACACTTTGAACAAGTCTCCTTCCTAAATTCACTCTCCACCCATCATTTGAACACTTTGACCTAGTCCATGGCAGAGTTTGAACTGCCTACAAACTCTCCCTTCCTAGGCGTCAAAAAGAAAGCCAAAAGGTGGCCACTCCGCAGCTTGAACACAAGATCTCTCCCTCCTGCAAATGACGCCACACACACAAGCCTTAGTGGCGCCTATCCTGCCACTCCACCAGCTCCTTTCTTGTTCAACAAAACACCAAATAAAACTCTTATACCCCAGCTCCAACAGCTCCCCTGGCTTAACACCCAAAAATCAAAATTTTCCCATTCACTCAGGCATACACTTAGACTTCAATTAAGCCCCCAAAACATAGAAATAGCCACGCAGCACACTAGACACATGCAATGTCATGCAACAACAAAACAGCCCCTAACCCGGGATGTTACACACACAACTTTTCTAAATTATATAACATGTTCTCATATCGAATTATCATCATTCAATATTATACTTACTTACTTAACTAACTTTAGCTTTCACAAGCTTATTCAATTCAATTCTCATATATCATTCAATTCACACTTTCATATAGCCAAATAAGCACATTATGGAAAATAGCATATCTAATCATATATCTTTTTCATATGAATCTCATTTCATCATTTATACCCAAATTCACCTTTCATTCATATAGTATCTGACGATTTCACATATACCACTTTATAAATCACATCTTATTCATTTGTTCATGTTTCATTTGCACATATTCACATTTCATTTGCATATGTAACACCCCAAACCCGGTCAATACGCCACGACCGAATTTGGTATGTCACAGGGGAAAACGTTTTGAGGAAAAACAAGTTAATGATTAAATTTTAGTGAAAAACTTTTTATTATTCTAAATTCGTAGAAAATTAAGTTGAAAACTGATATTTTACTTTGCAATTCCGTAAATAGATTTTTAAAACTTAGTCGCAGCTTAGATTCGTAAACCATTTATAAATTAAAGAGAAACTAAAGCAATTAGGTTGAAAATCGTATCTAATAGAAATTTGGAAACTTAAGTTTTGTAAAATAGTTTGAGTTATCGAAAATACTTAAGTTGTTAAAAATTATCAATTTATTTAGGTTACCCGATGGTAACGTTTTAAAAACCATCGTGCTTTGTATTTTAGAAAACTTTGTTCACATATCATTAAATCAATCATGTAATTTGCAAGTTATTCCTAAAACAAATCCAAAGCATATAAATAATCCAAAAACATAATTAAAGAGGCCTTATTACAAACCCATAAAATGAAAACCAAATTAAAATCAAGTACCCAAATGGAAGTTCATGTAAAACCAAATTTCATTGCATGGCCTCCTCGAGTTCATCCGGCTCATCATCCGCGAATTTACTGAATTACACAAAAAGTAAGGGAGAAGGTGAGTCACCAAGACTCAGTGCATATTCCCTCTCCCGGGTAAATACCACATACTTACACAAATTATAACCAAGCAATATATATATTATGCACCCAACCTAGCCATCCGTAACTCCTTTTTCTACCCCGTGTGGTACCAAACCACTGGTGGTGCCAAACCACTGGTGACCAAAGTCACAAATAATCAAGTTGTGGGGCCAACCCACTTGTGATTTCAAATCACCGCGACAAACCCATATCTCAAAAGTGGGGCCAACCCACGGTGGTGTTAATCCACGGGATGAGTCGCTATGAGGTGCCAAACCTCCGTGTCCCAAAGACACAAATGTGATACCAAATCACTTTGGTGACCAAAGTCACGAATAATCAAGTTGTGGGGCCAACCCACGTGTGATACCAAATCACCGGCGACAATCCCATATCTCAAAAGTGGGGCCAACCCACGGTGGTGTTAATCCACGAGGACGAGTCGCTATGAGGTGCCAAACCTCACGTGTCCCAAAGACACAAATGTGATACCAAATCAGTGGAGGTGCCAAACCTCTGGTGTCCGAAGACACGAATATCAATCTTCCCCCTCCTCTCATATTGCCCATACCAATGCAATAGATAAAAAAATCATGTCAATATACTTTGATATGAACATATAACCAATAAATATCGTAGATCGTGATATTAAACAACATATAGCAACATCATATCGAAACAGACTTACCCATATCCTTGCTCATACCCATCAAGGTATCATATCAATATCTCATAGTTTCGGCTTTAACAACTTGAATAGTTATTTAACACACATATATATATATATATATAAACCAAGTTATAAAGTGTGTAAGATACACACCTGACACTACCGCAAGTACTAAAATCCGAAGACCCGATTTACCGCACTAGATCACCTTGTCCTACAATCAGCCAATATTTAAATTATAAACAAAGGCCATTCGGCCATACTACTAAATCCCAATGAGTTATCACTTGAAATACCAAGTCTTAACTAAAGCTTACCCAAAACGATTTGACAAAGAAACGAGGCTTAGATTGATTGCTTCCAACGTCCCGAGGAGCCTAAAAGAAATCGATTTCTAAGAATGATTAGAACCTTGCAACAATTGCCCAAAATTCGGCCTTTGTCCACAAGAGGAACAACATAGAAACAATAAAAAGACTAAGGAAAAATGGCCATAACACTTACCTATCTTCCAAAACCGATTGAAGAAAACCAAATGAAGTCCTACCCTTGAAGAAATTCGGCCAAGACAAATCAAATAGGATATGAGAGTTTCGGCTATGATTTTGAAAGAAAACAATTGATATTCGGCTCAAAAGAGATGAAGAATTAGTATGGCAAAGAAGAAAAGAAAAAGAAAAAAAAATAAAAAGGGAAGAAGGATGATTCGGCTTTAGCAACTAATGAAAGAAAAATCAAGGGGAAAGGGGAAGAAAGAGATTCGGCCAAGAAGAAAGTAAAAGAAATGTTGTGATTTTGAATAATATTCAAAAGAAAGAAAAGAGAGAAAATGGGATTAAGAGATTCGGCCAACACCTATTTTACCAAAGAAGAAAAGTGCACAAAAATGCACAAAGTTCAAATGTAGTTTCGGTTTCAAAAGGAAAAATGAGAGAAAGAGAATGGTATTTGGTTCAACATAAAAATGAGAGCTAAAATCCAAAGCAAATTTGCACAAAAATGCCTAGGTACATTCGGCCAAAGAAGGAGTTTTTGGAGAGAAAAGAAACAAAAGCCAAAAGGTGCACAAATGCTAAAGTTGGCCAACTATCCTTCCCCAAACCTCCTATCAATATTCGCCACCCCTAGCCATACATGCCGTCCACATACATGCACTAAAGGCCTTGGAATAGTTTCCAAAACATCTTCCTTAAGCCAAGCCTTGAAATCCTCTACATTCCCAAAGTTGAAGGAATTTTATCCCCAAAATCTAGCAATTCTATCCCTTATTTCATGCTTACCATAACCTTAAGTCTTCTTGCCAAAAAAGAAAATTGTCCATCTTATCCATATGTATAGTTGACCGACACTTAATGCTAGGATGTACAAAAAATAAAATCCTCAATATGCTTTCCATGCTACTCGAACCATTTCCCTTAAGCAACCTTTCAAGCTCCTTATCCACTATGCCACTAACTCCTCATGTGCTTTAATTTAACACTTAAATTATCTTAAGTGTCAAGCTCACTTAATCCACTTCATTAAATTTTCCACATTAAAAAATTATTCAAGCTTAGCTAATATTTCCAAGCCTTCACACAAATATACTAAGCACACAATGACAATCATATCCGAGCTAACACAAATAACAAGATGATACTCTAATATTTTTAGGATGTTACAACACATCACATAACATTCTTTACACATATATACTTACCTTTCATTATAAAATATTGTATACATTTCAACGTACCTGAATCAGAACGTCATTCACTTAATCACTTATTTCTCGGAATGCCCGTTGAACCGTTCGGAATCAATAAGGATACTCGAATAGCTCGGAAAGCTCGTACAATGCCAACGTTCCAAACGTGGTCTTACATGTAATCAAATATCGATGCCACTGTCCTAGACAGGGTCTTACACGATATCTCAAGTCGTTGCCAACGTCCCAGACGTGGTTTTACACGAAATCGTATCTCGGAATCCTATGTCATGACATATGTATCCTCTACTATTCCTAGGGTTCGTACGGGGCTTTTCAGACGTCGTCACATTATCGAAACTTTCTCGTATTCATATATTTTGCTTCTCTAACAATTCAATATCATAATAACATATATATAACTTATTCAAAATACATACATTTGCATTACCATTCAGCATTGAATTCAATCATACAAATAATATGCATTTATATCATGATTTTGTAATGTCTATTAAAATACGAACTTACCTCGTTCGTAGTAATGACAAATTAAGTCGACTAATCCGATATTTTGACTTTCCCTCAATCTAGATCCGAATTCCGCTTTTTCCAATCTAATTAATATCAAAACTAACTTACTTATTCAACATTTCATTCAATTTTCATCCAAGAACATAAAATGGGCAATTTGCATTTTAGCCCCTAACATTTCACATTTTTGCAATTTAGTCCCTAATTCAAAAGAATACCAAATATTCAAAATTTCACTATGCCCATGTTAGGCCGAATAATCCATAAATCCTTAACAGCCGATTTATTCAATTTATTTCACATTTAAACCCCTAAACTTTCAAATTTCACAAATAAATCCCTAATTTGGATTTTTATCAAAAATTACTTAATTAAACTTAAAAATCAAACATCAAAGATTTATTTTTCATCATCAAACAACATATTTATGACATTATCAACAATGGAAAATCTCAAATTCATCATCAATTCCGAAAATTAAAGCATGGGTTTGCTAGCACTCGAAGCAACGATCTCAAAAAACGTAAAAATTATCAAAAATCGAATAAAATCCATACCTTAATTTGATCTCCAAGGTGCCGAACCTTAAACAAAAAAATGGCTTCTTTTTCTTTCCTTACATTCGACCAACAAAGAAGAATATATGCATGTGATTTATGTTTTGTTTTAATTTATTACATATTAATATAACATTTACAAATTTAACCTTTATAAATTAATTAGAAAACCATATAATGGTTGTCTATTACCGTCCATCCCATTATCCAATGGCCAAATTTCATTTAAAGGACTTCATAATTAATTAATCAAAGAAAATAGGCACTTTAACATATAGCACGCTACTTTTACAATTTACGCGATTAAGTCATTTTTCACAAATCGGCACTGAAACGATGAAATTTTCATGCGAAAATTTCACACATATCAATTCACATACTTTAAGCTTGGAAAATAATATTAAAATATTTTTTTGACTCAGATTTGTGGTCCCGAAACCACTGTTCCGACTAAGGTCTAAATCGGGCTGTTACAATATTAGTAAATATAATGATCAAATACTGATACAACACGAGGGAATTAAATTACAATGATATCCAAAATGGAACCCGAATTTTTTATAGATACCCCAATTAAATTTCTAAGGAGAATTATAGTCTTTGAACATGTCACCAACTTGCTCTGTATGCATAACAGCCTAATACACCACTCCTTAGGCGTAGCCTTAACTTCGTCCCTCTTAGCGTAGACACAAATCAACTTATCTGAAACATAATGCATAGAGGTAAGTTCATGAGAACTTCGTGAGATAAATGTCGCGTGTATAATGATGTGCGATTTTGGGTAAGTATACACATCGGTTCATGTAATAAAGTGATGAGTGAGTATTGTTCCCACGAGTATCAGATTGAGGCACAAAATTAGTCAAGTTATTGCAAGACTGATGAATAAGATGCTATGGTAAACTAAGGTAAGTATGCAGTGATAATTCAAAGGAATGCTGATGTATGCGATAGATGGAAATGATGAATAATTGATAATGCTATGGCAAAAGTGAGAGTAGAAATGTAATGGCAATATTGAGAGTGATTATCCGAATAGGATGTAAACAAACAAAATAAACAACTAAATATGCTATGGCAAAGTTACTACGACAAAGAATAAGGATAGAGTGATGTTGATTCGGAAGGTCGAGATTACCCAGAATCGACCCTTACTGTCAATAATGCCTTGGCAAAATCGTATCTTCTTTACTACACAGAAGAGTTCTAAAATAGTCTGCCTCTTGCGAGAGCAAAACCTCAAGTTACCTTGCCCTTGTCTATAGGCTTTTTAGATAACTTGCATGGGTTCCGTATGTATGATTGTGACTCTATGTCTAAAGTCGACTACAAGTGTCTATCGAATACATGCTCATTTCATTTAATTTTAATCCAACCAATCAAACCCTTTCAGAATTAGAATCAATTTTATAAGTATGCGAGCACTCTTCTACATCCAGAGATCTTGTGTATTTTAAATAAGAAATAAGAACAATCAAATGAAACAGTAAAGTAAATTAGATATATACTGCATCCATAAAAACAGTTTAAGGTTTCCTCAAAAGTAATCCCAACCCTATTAGATTTAGCTCATGGGCTGGGAAATAAAATTGCAATCCAAAACAACATCCAACACCATTTTCATCATTCAATACAAAGAAGAACAAAGTAAGAAATACGGAAGACTTTGGGAAGAAAACTTTCGTGTGTCCAGTTCACACTCCAGCAGCATTGTGTCCTGTGATGGCTGAGCGGGACTGCTTTCATCTTCCTCTTTTCGTCTCTACTTAGCCGCTACCCTCTATCTTTGCCTAAGGCTCTCCACTCTTGTTCGCCCTTTAGGGTTTCCTCTTTTGGCTTTTTTTTTGCTATTTTTCCTAGGGTAACTCCAACAACCCATGTTTATCTTCTCCTCTTTTTAAATTCTTTTTTCAACAACCCAAGATTATCTTCTCCTTTTTTAAATTATTTATTTTTTAGGATAAAAACCAACAACCCAAGATTATCTTCTCCACCTTTTTAGGTAGACTTTTCTGGTACAAGTACAGTTGGGCTGAAACTGGTATGCGTTGAGTGTTGACTCAGTTTTCTTGGCATTGCCACGGCATTCGTGTTGACAAAATGTCCAACTATTTTCCCCGAACAAACCTTGACTCCTTTATTTCTTGTTCCTCAACCTGCACTTACCAAACCACCAAACACAGCCCTACCACAAGCAATTAAAAGTACCTAATATTTAAACACAGCCCAAGCTCCTAATAAAATGATGAAAATACGAATGAAATGTCCTAAAATGCAACTAAATGTACCTAAGTACAAGCAATTAGCTAGGTCTAAAGGCATGAAATATAACTCTTTTCAAGAGTGATCACACCCCTAAGCCTGAGTTATTGCTTGTCCTTAAGCAAAATACATTTAAATGCATGAATGTTAGAATTGTCGTAGCAACATAATCATCTTTGCATTGTGAAACCCTTAAGATAGTATTTTCTACTTCAGTTCTCTACAATCTTCTATGTTTAAATATTTGATCAAGTTTCATAAGCTTATTTAGCAAAGGCAGTGCAGAAAATATTGTCCTAAAAGAAAGACAAATCCTAAGTATTCATGCAATTTTCACTATAGCAAGTACCTCCTAATTTACTTAGTTCACCTTTTAACTAACTCAGTTTTCCTTCTCTTTTTTTTTTTGGCCTTATACATACTCAAACACATACATATCTCTTTATTATGCCTTTTTTTTACTAGGGATTCAGCTCGTCACACTAAATTGTTGAATACTCAATCATGTCACGATTTGAATACTCACTCATGAAGCTAAGGCTTTTGAATAAAAAGATGGATGGAGCAAACAACTACCTCCTTAGCTACTCAGCCCATTACTACAGTGGAGTGCCCCTAATTTTCTTTATTACACACTCTTACTCAAACCCATCTTTCTAGTCAACAGCACGATGGAGCAAACAAAGTGGTGCTATCTTACTCGACAATTCTAAGCATTGGAGTATTTGATGGAAATTTTTTTAAAGATTTTTCTTAGACATTGCCACTGTATTCATTATTGAGTATTTCCATGTTACCGATTATAGCTTTAAGAGTCCTTAAGTTTATCAAAAGAAACTTACTATGGATCAATTGTAATCGGAATTAGGACATCCTAATTTTAGGGATCAATTTACAAGCAAACTATCCCAAGCTAATGTCACCTAATCCACTGTCACGACTTTGTAAGTGTATAGAATAATTAAGCTCCTCATCAAACATCAGAGACAAAAACACACTCATCATAGTCTCAACAATTTCTGGCAGTCATGCGTGCCATGGCAAAATGAATGACAAATGAAAAATATATTAAAACAACATTCTCAACTAAATATCTCATGCAGTCTAGATGTACAATACACGCCCAAACCTAATGGATGCATTATCCTAAATGCATGTACAGATATGAATCATGAATGCAAGAACATATATATGTACATAATGAGATGTAATAAAGGAAGAAAAACTTTCCGAGCTTGGAACTGAATGGTGGTACTTTAATTGCAGCAAGTGGTCTTTCGTGCACTCATCTTATAATGCATCAGCCTTTTAAGTAAATTGAATGGTACATCCTCCTTTTCATTATCAAATCTGCTGAGTTCATCAATAATCCGATCGATCTCACGATCCTGTTCAGTCACCGGTTCAGTAGAAGGAGTTAGAGCAGCCACAGTGCTATCCATTAGTGGTGCAACTGAGGGATTTGCTTCCTCTTTGTCCCCATGGCCAGTCTCAATACTGACAGACTTTGTTTTCTCTTGTTCTTCCTCTGATGCTTTGGGTGCATTCTCTTCATTGGCAGGATTCTTCTCAACGGGCTTTACGTCACCAACCCCTTCCCCTCATACAATTTATTAAACAAAGGAAATGAAATAAATAAGAGAAATTTAAATCAATAAAATAAAATAAAAAGAATTTTCAAGATGTTGAAGTTAAACATCTCGAAGATCAATGGACTGTTTGTCTCGCTCTACATGAGCACCCCAGTAGTGCTTCAAGCGTTGTCCATCAACTTTAAATGTGTCCCCATTTTCATGTCCTTGACATCAACAGCTCCATGCAGATATACATGAGCTACCAAGCATTGTTCATCAAAATTTAAAGGTCTATTTTTCTCCAGCAAAGTGCATAAGGGTCTCCACTCAAATGAATCTTCATCACTCTCAGACTTGATGTGACAAAATCTTGTGAATTCTTCCTCCACTGCTATTTCTATCAAGTCAATGGCTCGACATTCTTCATTCTCATCAACACATTTCAGGGCATTAAATACATTGAATGTGATCTGCTGATCATTCATCCTCATGGCCAATTCGCCTTTCTGCACATCAATTAAAGTCCTGCTAGTAGCAAGAAATGATCTTCCAAGAATAATTGGCACATCATGGTCAGCTTCACATTCTAAAATAAATAAATCTGCAGGAAAGATAAATTTATCTACCCTTACCAGTACGTCTTCAATTTTACCTTCCGGATGGGCATAAGATCGATAAGCAAGTTGCAATGTAACTGGAGTAGGTCTCCCTTTCCCAATTCTCAACTTCCTGAAAATAGATAGAGGCATTAGATTTATACTCGCTCCTAAATCACATAACACCTTACCAGCATAATGATTTCCAATGAAACATGAGATAGTGAAACTCCCTGGGTCCTTTAACTTTGGAGGTAGCTTATTCATCAACATTGTTGTACACCCTTTAGTGAGAGCAACAATCTCAAATTATCCCAATTTGTGCTTATTCAACAGTATATCTTTCATGAATTTCACGTAATTGGGCATTTGCTCCAAAGCTTCTACTAGTGGTATATTGATATGGAGTTGCTTCAAGACCTCCAAAAATGTTTTAAACTGAATATCCTGTTTAGAATTATGGAATCGATGAGGAAAAGGTAAAGGTGGTCTCTTTTCAGGTTGTTGATATTGTTTTGCTATGGCATTTTTCAGCAACACGATCTGGGTCTGCCACAACATTTTGCTGCTTACCCTTTTTAGATGATGTCTACCATTCAGTAGGTTTTAAGATCTTTTCCTGATTGCGGCTGGATTTGTCTTCCTCTTTCATGGCATCTTGAACAACTTCATCCAACTGAGTCCCACATCTAAGAGTGATGGCCTTGCAGTGCTCCTTCCCTTGGGTTATCAAATTTTCAGTATCATTTGGCAATGCTCCTTGTGGCCTTGAACTTAAAGCATTCGCTATCTACCCCACTTGATTCTCCAGAGCTCGATGAGATGCAGTTTGAATCTGGATCACAACATCATTCTTGGTCATATATTCGTTTAAACAGGCTTCAACAGATGATGATGGTGATGAAACCGATGCCTGAACTTGCTGGACATTTTGCCTCAACATAGGTTGATTATAACCATACTGTGCATTGATGGCATTCTGCCTTGCAACATTGTTAAAATTCCCCTCACTTTGATTATTCCAACTAAAGCTTGGATTTTGCCTCCACCCTTGATTATAGATGTTGGAATAGGGGTTATTGTTCTGATTGAAATTACCCATGTAGCACACAGATGCTGGATTTGATGGGCATTCATAAAACACATGGTCTTCACTACAATAAACACACGATTCCTAAACTGCAGTAGGTCTCTTCATTGTTTTGATCATATTAGTTAGAGAAGATACTTGGGCTATCAATGAAGTGATTGCATCAAGCTCTATGGTACTAGCACCTCTCTTGTACATCTCAACTCTTGTGGTAGGGTACTGATAGTCATTGTTGGCAATCTTCAAAATCTCATATGCTTCATTGTAAGATTTATCCAACAATGTACCATTGGAAGACCACAAGGTATCTTGCCTAGCAACACCAAAACTAAACCAAGAGAGCAACCGCAAGCAATAACTGCTCACGATAGTGAAGGGTTAGATGAACCAAAATTGAAGCAAGAGATTATGGTTGAGGAAGGTAAGGATGAGGTAAGCCAGGATAAACCAAAACCGGTAATTACAGAGTACCAACGTCGTGTGCCATACCCCAATGTGATAAAGAAAGACCACACAAAGGAACAATTCAGTAAATTTCTTAAACTTCCAAAGAAATTTCATATTAACTTACCGTTACTTGAAGCTCTTTCACAGATGCCAGATTCAAGGAAATTTTTAAAAGAGTTTTTGACGAACAAACGGAAGTTAGACGATACGTCGCATGTGGAGCTAAACGCAGTGTGCCCAGCAATTCTACGAAATAAACTACCATGTGAGCTCACATTTCGTGTAAGTGACGAAACGATCACTCTTCAGGTTCTTGACACGGCTAGGACATCGAGTATTAAAGGTGGAACTAATCACTTCAAAGTTGGGGACCAGGTACTGTCAGATACAATCGACCCTTGAATAGTCGCTTTAGAACTTAATAAAAACGGTGCGACTCCTTTTACGGTACTTAAGGTCTTTCCATAAGGAACGGTCGAGGTAACACATTCTAATTTCGACACTTTTGAGGTAAATATTACCCGACTCAAACCATATGTTGATAGAATTGATAGCAAGAAGAAGGAGTTTCGAATCCGTAAACCACCATGGCCATACGAATAACAGGTAAGTCTAGCTCAAGACTTTAAACGAGTGCTTCTCGGGAGGCAACCCGAGCACTAACCCCACTAACGTCCATATTTTCGAATTTTAGCATCTAACTAAAAACTAACCAAATCTTTAGGCGTAGGTTTCCATACCACACGGCCATGTACACGGGCATGGCCGTGGACGTGTGGACACCACGAGTATGTATATCGGCGTGGCGGATATCGTGCAGAAACAGGACGAAAATTTTCCCCAAGACACGGGCTCCGGCTAAATGCCACGGTCATGCAACGCGGCCGTGGTCGAAACTGCCTAAAGAACACAGGCTGAGATAAATCCACACGGCCGTGCGAGGCGGTCGTAGTCGATATTATCAGCTTTTTCACATATCGCCGCCACCACCACCTCGAGATCACTCCGATGATGAGGACCTCTGAGTCCTTTTTATTTTCTTTATTCTTATTTTTATTTATTTATTTTTATTTTCCTTTATTATTAAACTCTTTGAATTTTTAAGTATAATTTAATTTCTTTTATCCCTGGCTGTTTAACTCTCGAGTAACTATAACAAACGTCCATTAAATAAGAACTCCCTAAAAACTTTACTAATAACTTCGCAGTTTAAAAAGGTTCAAGGTGACACTCAAGGAACGACCACACCACCGGAGTATTCTCCACCACCTTCACCTATGCCTAGTCATCATGTTCATCATTGATCATCCTCCAAGGGTTTCATCCATAATTCAAGAAGTTTCACTTCTCCCTCTCTTTTGATTTTCTTAAAATATTGTTCATATATATCTTTTTACATTGAGGACAATGTACATCTGAAGTGCGGGGGGGTGAATTTTATCGTGAAAAAGTGCCTAACTTTTTGCATTATTCTCAAATTCCTGAATTATGTCTTGTTCTTAAATAATTTTCTCATATTACGATTAAAATGAAATTTCCTTTGATTTATGATTTTCATTGATATGTTTTAGATTAACTCATAGTTAATTGTGCAATGATGATTTAAACTTTAGGAGACTAGAGAATCAAGCATGATAAGTCTATTTTCAGAAGTAAAAATTTTTTGTTAGCTTGTCTACCCGAATCTAATTATTACTTTGAAGTTTGAAATTTACAAGGTTGACGTCAAAAGCGCATAATTTTTGTGAGATATTGAGCCTTTTAGAGCATATTCTTTTTCTTGCTCACTTTATTGATTATGAGTGTGTCAACATTGATTTGTTATTCTAGAACTTGCATCGATTATACATGTCGAGACCACACATTTGATTTGATATACAGAGATGATGAAGGCACTTAGGTTTAAACCCACTTACTCCACTAAAAGCCTACCCTCACAATTAACCCCTAGTGAGCCCATTTGATCCTAACAACCCTTTTATTGACTCACCCATTAATATTAACCCAAAACCAACTTTGTATTTGTTATCACCATTTTTTTTTACTACCCCTATATCGAGATTTGATTTGATCGATTACTTAACTATTTTCTTTATTTCAGTCATTAAATTCTATATTATTATTGTACTTGATTTTTTCTTAAAAAAATGAAGTATATTCATTGTTAGCTCTATGTTATTTGAGCTCAAACTGTTAATTTCATTATCTTTAGAAGAAGTTCATGTTATTAGTATTAAGTTTCCATGATGTAATTATTTAGTATTAGTACAACTTTTTAGTTAGGTAATTTGTCAATTCAGTCTCGATACTAACCCTCTAATTCAAGCCTTTATCCACACCTTTAACCCAAGCCCCGTTACAACCCATAAAAGACCTTTTGATTTGTGTATCATATCACTTTACAGTGGTGGAGATTTGATTTTCATGCAAGCCTATGGGATTAACTTTTCATGTTTGACTTCTGAGTGTTTATTTTTGAACCTTAAACACTTCGAGTGATTTGAGTGAATCTTTAGTGAGGATGTCAATTTTTGTCGATTTTGAATCAGAGGTAATTATTTAGGTAAGGGGAAACACATATTTTTCGTACTATAAAAACTATGACTTTGATTGTTTGAATCTTTAGGAACTTTTTGGTTAAGTTATCAATGTATGAATTACCTATGAATTATGATGAAACATTATGGATGAAGGTTATGAATTGAGGAAATTCTATTTTCATTGTGAGTTGAGATTTTTGCTTGAGGACAAGCAAAAGCTTAAGTGTGGGGGTATTTGATAAACCGTAATAGTAACATATTTTATCTTCACATTTAGCATGCTTTTGGATGATTTATCCCTTGAGATATGGAATTTGGTGCTCTTAATCCTTTAATTTCATGTTTTATACTTAGGAGAGCATAGGAGGATGAAAAAAATAGAAAACGGGCTTAAAACGGGCCAAATGGGCCAAAGTCAGAAATCGACACGGCCTGGGGTTCCACCACACAGCCGTGCCTCCTTAGCAGGCTCGACCACAGCCTACAACTCGACTTACGCAGGCGTGTGCCATGGGCGTGTCCCTGCCGTGGAAAAGAAGAATTTTATTCGGATTAGGGTACTTAGAGGCAAAGAAACACATTCCAAAAGCCTATATAAACACCCTAAAGGCCAACCTTCAGGGGACGTCCAGCTAGGCCAAGGAGCCAATCCAGAGAGGTCAGAATCGTGGATTTACTCAAAGAAAGCTAGTTGATTCATCTCAAGAAGTCGGAGTCATACTCAAGACAGAAGATCTTCTCTTCAATTCCTTCAGGGGGTTTTAGGGTTTTTCTTATGCTTTGTTTTATCCTTTCTTCTGAGATGTATATTTTTTTTATTATGAACTAAACCCTCAGATACCTGAGGGGGATGAAACCTAAGACAGATCTTGTTATGGTTTTTCTGAGCTATATGATAAATACTTGATTTGTTCCTAATTATGTGTCATTAATTCTTGTTTTGATATTTCAGGATATTGATTCAAGTATTGATATGCTTAGGTAGAGGAGGAATAGACCCTGCCTAAGAGTAGATCTAGCATAGTTAAGCGGAGTTGCTCGCGCGCCTAGAGATAGGGTGACAAAAATCTGCCGGATTAGGGTCAAACCTAATATGGGAGTCCACAGATCGAGTTAATGCAATTCTAGGGGTTTTAATTAGAAAGAGATTTAAATTAATCAACCTAGGGTTAGACGTTAGTAGCCTCGAGAGAGGTGTTAATATACATTAGGGAATCCTACAGATCAAGTCAAGTGAATAAATCGTCTGGTTCAGAGTTAGATAACAAGTGAAGTCTAGGTGGATTTTTCCTTGGGTATTGTCTTAATCAATTGGTTTTTCCCACAAGTATTTCCCCTTTTCATTCTTTGTGTCTTAGCATCTATAGCTCAGTAGATAGTTAATTTTAAATTAAACAATAATTCACTTCAATTCTTAGGCTAAATAATAGAAAGAACGTTAGTATTAGTACTTTTGGTTCCTTTGGGTTCGATATTCTGGTCTTGCCACTAAACTATACTACTGTTCGATAGGTGCGCTTGCCTCAATCGTTGTCACAATTAGTTTCTAGGCTAGATCATTCATTATATAAATTTTAAGACTCTGACATAACGATCAAACAACTAAGACTCATTTTCTTCCATAAAAATGCAGCAAACAACTTAAAAGCTCACATGGAAAAACTCTAAACTTTTCACCATATTGCAAGATAGTCCCCTCTTTAGAAAGCTTAAACTTTAGGGGTTCCAAAAGTACAACTATCATCAAGAAAAACCATTAAAATCACTTACTTGTTGAGAGAAGAGTTTGCTGAATTTTTTGAGCTTTAAAACCCCTATTTTGCTTGTGTTTTTCGGTGGAAGAAGATGAGTAAAGAGAAGGATATCATCTTTTCTTTATTTTAATATAAAAAAATCAATTTAGTCACCAAACCTTTACCAACTTTGAACAATTTTGACTCCCTTGTCCCCTTTGGCCGACCAACCATGATTTAAGAGGCTAATTTCCCTTTAAAGACATCCAATTAATATTCTATGGCTATTAGACACCTTTAGCTTATAAAATAGAACTTTCGCACTTTTTGCGATTTAGTCATTTTTCACAATTAAGCATGAAATTACCAAAATTAATGCACCAAAATTTTCATACATCCATATAATTATTCCATAACACATAAAATACTATCAAAAAAAAATTCTTCAACTTCGGATTAGCGGTCCCGAAACCACTGTTTCGACTAGCCCCAAAATCAGGCTGTTACAACTCTCCCCCTTTAGAGATTTTCGTCCTCAAAAATCTTACCGGTAAAAAGGTTTGGATATTGTTCCCTCATGGCTTCTTCCAGTTCCCACGTAGCCTCTTCTACATCTTGTTTTTACCATAACACCTTTACTAAGGCTATGCTCTTATTCCTTAACTGTTTAACCTCTCGAGCCAATATCTTAATTGGTTCCTCTTCATAAGTCATGCCCGGTTGAATCTCTACTTCTGATGGCACAATCACATGTAAAGGGTCTGAACGGTATCGGCGTAACATGGGCACGTGGAAGACATCGTGAATCTTTTCCAGCTTAGGTGGCAAGGCTAAATGATAAGCTACCGGTCCTATCCTCTCGGTAACTTCATAAGGTTCGATAAAACTCGAACTCAATTTGCCTTTCCGGCCAAATCTGAGGACTTTTCTCCATGGTGATACTGTCAGAAATACTTTATCACCTACTTGGAACTCAATCTCTTTCCGTTTTAAATCCGAATAAGACTTTTGTCTATCTGAGGCCGCTTTCAGACATTCACGTATCACCTTTACTTTCTCTTCAGTTTCCCTGACCAAATCAACCCCGTGAATCTGATTCTCTCTGAGTTCTGTCCAATACAAGGGCGTTCGGCGTTTACGCCCATACAATGCTTCATAAGGTGCCATTTTCAAACTTGACTAAAAACTATTGTTGTAAGCGAATTCCACCAACGGTAAGTATTTTTCCCAATTACCTTGGAATTCCAAAACACAACATCGAAGCATGTCTTCAAGTATCTATATCACTCTCTCCGACTGCCAGTCAGTTTGCGAATGAAAAGCTGTACTAAAACTCAATTTCGTGCCTAAAGCCTCTTGCAACTTTTTCCAAAACCATGACGTGAATCTCGGATCTCTATTCGAAATGATAGACAACGGTACACCATGAAGTCTTACTATCTCTGACATGTACAAATCTACCAACTTATCAAGAGAATAATCAACTCGTACTGGTATGAAATGGGCTGACTTCGTAAGTCTATCGAATACAACCCATACAGCATCATTCTTTTTCGGCGTCAACGGTAAACCCGTCACGAAGTCCATAGTAATACGGTCTCATTTCCACTCGGGAACCATAATAGGCTGAAGTAGACCCGAAGGTACTTAATGTTAAGCCTTCACTTGTTGACAAATTAGACATCTCGATACAAACTCAGAAATGTCTTTCTTCATGCTAGGCCATTAATACCATTTCCTCAAGTCATTATACATCTTCGTGCTGCCTGGATGTACAGACAAACATCCACTATGTGCTTCATGCAGAATCTTCCAGATAAGTTCACCATTTCTGGGTACACAGACCCTATCTCGGAACATCAAACATCCATCTGGACTTATCCGAAAGTCCGACTCGACATTTGACTCACATTGAGCTCTTTTAGCTTGTAAATTATTGTCGCCTCTCTGGGCTTCACAAATCCCTTGAAGAAACATTGGACTAGCCCTCAACTCGGCTAGAATAGAACCATCATCTGACAAAAAATCATCCGTGTGTTCATGGCTCTCAGCGCAAACAAGGATTTCCTACTCAATGCATCGGTGACTACGTTCGCTTTTCCCGAATGATAGTCAATTACTAGCTCATAATCCTTGATCAGCTCTAACCATCTTCGTTGCCTCAAATTCAATTCCTTTTGAGTCATCAAGTATTTTAGGCTCTTATGGTCGGTGAATATCCGACACCTTTGGCCATATAAATGGTGTCTCCATATCTTCAATGCAAACACAATGGTGGCCAACTCTAAATCATGGGTCGGGTAGTTCTTCTTCTGCGGCTTTAATTGTCTAGAGGCATATGCAATCACCTTACCCTCTTGCATAAGTACACAACCCAATCCATTCATGGATGCATCACTCAGAAACCACAAATTCTCTTCTGGCTCAAAGTTGCACCAAAGCAGAGCCTCGACCAACAACGCCTTTAGTTTCTCAAAACTCTGTTGGCACTTTTTTGTCCAATCAAACTTCACATCTTTTTATAATAATCTCGTCATCGGAGTAGCTATCATGGAGAACCCCTTGACAAAATGCCTATAATAGTCGGCTAGGCCCAGAAAACTCTTCACTTTAGTTACGCTCCTTGGTGGTTTCCATTCAACAATTGCTAAAATCTTACTTGGGTCGACTCTAATTCCATCTCCCGAGACAATGTGCCCTAAAAATCCAACTTCCTTAAGCAAAAATTCACTTTTACTAAACTTGGCATACAATTGTTTATCTCTCAAAATTTGCAGAACCTTTCTCAAATGCTCGGCATGTTCATTTTCATCTCAAGAGTAAATCAATATATCATCAATGAAGACCACGATAAATTTATCCAAATATGGCCTAAAAATACGATTCATCAAGTCCATGAAAATGGCTGGGGCATTTGTTAAACCAAAAGGCATAACCAAAAATTCATAGTGGCCATACCTCGTCCAAAATGCAGTTTTCAGCACATCCGAGTCCTTGACTCTCAACTGATAGTACCTGACCTTAAGTCTATTTTGGAAAACACCGTGGCTCCTTCAATTGATCAAACAAATCATCGATTCTTGGCAACGGTACTTGTTCTTCACAGTCACCTTATTAAGTTGCTGATAATCTATGCATAACCTCATAGAACCATCTTTCTTCTTCACAAATAATACGGAGCACACCCACGGAGAAAAACTCGGTCTTGCGAAGCTTTTATCCGTTAGTTCTTCTAAATCGTGCTTTCAATTCTTTTAGCTCGGTTGGAGCCATTCTATATGGAGCAATAGAAATGGGGCGTGCATCTTGAGCTAACTTAATCCCAAATTCAATCTCCTAACCGGGAGGTAACCACGGCAATTCCTCCGAAAAAACATCTGGATATTCGCACACTATGGGTACTGAATCAACTTTCAACTCAGTCTCTTTAGCATTCATCACAAAAGCAAGGTAAGCTTCGTACCCATTTCTTAAATACTTCTGAGTCAACAAGGATGACATCACTACGGGTGATCTATCTTGCTTATCTGACTCAACACGAATAAGGTCCCCACTTTCACATTTTAACTCAATAAACTTCTTTCCACAATTCACAATCACACCATGAGTAACTAACTAATCCATCCCAAGGATGACATCGAACTCATAAAATGGTAATAACATGAGATTTACAGGAAAACAATGACCCCTAACCATCAAAGGGAAACCTTTGCATATTCTATCAACCAATACACATTTGCCAAGGGGATTCGACACTCTTATCACAAATTCAGTAGACTCTATAGGCATGCTCATGCTAGAGACTAATTTCATGCAAATATACGAGTGGGTAGACCCTGGATCAATTAAAGCTACAACATGGTTATCATAGAGAGAAAATGTACCCGTGATTACGTCAGGGGAAGACGCCTCTTCGCGAGCACGAATGGCATATGTTCTCGCCGGTGCTCTACCCTCAACTCTCATAGTCTGCTCTCTAGATGAATTCTTGTCACTCATCTCATTTCTCGGGTTTCTCTGTGGTCTTCCTCTAGCAGTATTTCCCGGTCTTGCATTCTGAGGTTTCTCTGGTTTCTCTTTCTCACCCGCCTCAGGGAAATCTCTGATAAAGTGGTCTAGAGACCCACACTTAAAACAAGCCTTCTCGTTTGCTCGGCACTCACCAGAATGACGTATGCCACACTACGGGCATTTTGGTCTACTCGGTCGGGCATTGCCAATACTAGTAACCGAAGTAGTCTGAGCCTTAGACCCCGAGAACTGTTTGCCCTTACTTCGGTTTGAAAACCCGACTGAAGTGGCTGATCGAGTAGCGAAATCCCTTAATTTCTTATATGAGGGTTGGTATGACTTACTCAGTTGCCTCTTTCTCGAGTCACGGGACTCAATCTCAGCTCTTCTTTTCTCTTTGGCCAACTCTTCAGCCTTACAGGCTCTATCTACCAACACCACAAATTCTTTTAGTTTGAGAACTCCGACATATAAACGGATATCCTCATTTAACACGTCCTCAAACCTTTTGCACATAATAGCCTCTGTCGATACGTATTCTCGAGCATATTTGCTGAGCCTTACGAATTCACGTCGGTCACCGTCATTCGGCCGTGCTTTAGCTTCAAGAACTCTTTTCTTTTCTAGTCGATAAATCTCTGGCTAATATACTTCTTCCGGAATTCCCCTTGGAAGAATTCCCAGCTAATTCTCTCCCTTAGCACCACCGACACATGGGTATTCCACCACTGATAGGCTGAATCTCTCAAGAGAGATACCACACACTTCATGCACTCATCAGGCGTGCATGACAACTCGTCGAATACCCTGATGGTATTCTCAAGCAAGAATTTTGCCCTTTCCAGATCATCGTCTTTACTAGCCCGAAATTCCTCTGCTCATTATTTCCGGATCTTATCGACCGGAGGCCTTTCTCTTCTTACTACCTCAACCACTTGAGGAGCTATAGGAGCGGGCTGAGGAATAGGTGGAGGTGGAGGGGGTTGAGCATTAGGATTTGCTCGAATATACTCTGTATACCAGTTGCTCATCATTTGGAGAAAGGCTTCTCGAGCCTCTTCTCCCTTACCCATAGTCTCGGGTCTACTCCCTACTGGCGCGGTCCCTTGCGTAGGAGCCGGCGCATTACTCGCATCATCATCAGCTGCAGCCCGATCGGGATCCATTACTATATAAAAATACAATTCAAACCGTCAGGAGTCATCACACTATCATTACACAATTACTCTTACGTATGGCATGTATAGCTAGACTCATACTTACACTACATTCGTCTGAGAATCGACTAAACCGTAGCTCTGATACCACTAAATGTAACACCCCTTACTCGTATTCAACGCTGAAACCGGGTACGAGGTATTACTAAACTTATCTCACATGAACATACAACTTTGGGCTATAAAATTTCATTTCAACTTAAAACTTCTCATTCATATGCATAACATCCTTATTATGGGCCTACGAGGCCATAAACATACATTCTGAAGGTTCCGGAATTAAACCGGAAATTTTTACACTCTTAGAAAGTTTTTGCCTAAACAGGGGCCACACGCCCGTGCGGGCAGGCCGTGTGGTCACACATGCCCATGTTCCTATCCCGTGTGGAAATTATTTTCTAATTCGAACCTACAGGGGTTTTCACACGGCCGGACACACGCCTGTGTCCCTAACCTGTGTCTTTTACACGGCCTCGACACGCCCGTGTCTTAACCCGTGTGCCAAAACCATGGCATTCTGTTTATGCCGTCATCACCTCACTATGGTCACACGGCCAAGGCACACGCCCTTGTCCTTAGACCGTGTATCGAATTAAATTCCTAATTTTAAGTGTAGACTTCAAACGGCCTGGGCACACGCCCATGTCCATGGCCGTGCCTCCCACACGGTTGAGACACACGGTCGTGTCTCTGCCTGTGTGTTTATTACTGAGCATACTGACTTGTAAGCCTAGCATGCATGGGGACACACTGCCAATCAACACACCCATGGGGTTGACCGTGTGTCACACACGGCCTAGACACACGCCCGTGTGTCTAACTGTGTGGACATTTAAAGGGCTATCTACCAAGCCAAATGCCACCCTGAATAGCAACCATACTTGCACTAATTCAATCCAACACATCTCATAACTATAAAGCACTTCTAAGGACTCAAAATCAATGCATCCATACAAACATACACTTCAAGAAATTCATCACCATTGAATATAAATAAACTTTTCATGTATTGGCCCAATTCCAATGACCATTTACAAAATGACTTTAATAACATAAATAGCCAACACTTTGGCTATCAAAATGACATAACAAAATACCCAAGTCCTATACATGCCATACTCAAAATAAGTCTAACTTGTTATACCAAAGAGATGTCGATAGTGTGATTTCCAAACTCCGACGTCCCACGATTCTTGAATTATCTTGGCAATACTACAAGAAAAAAGGGAAATGAGAGGGGTAAGCATAAAGCTTAGTAAGCTTGCTTGAAAATAAATAGCAACACTAAGTTCATAATGACATCAATTCATGGCATTAGATAACCACACAAAGTCATAAGCACTTTGCCATAACTTACTCATACTTGTTCTTATCTAGCATATACCATGGCACATATCATAAGCATTCCTCATGAATTATTCACGGGTACCTGTATTCACTCAATCACATGACTTTAGTACTAATCTCATTTCTATTTCCAAGCTTATCTACTTATCCCGCTATATCACTAGGGATACTCAAAGACGCATATTCATCGTCATTAACATAAAAACGAAGCCAATGCAACATCCCAGATGTGGTCTTATATAGGGTCACCTCTGAGTGCCGATGCCATATCCTAGATATGGTCTTATACGGAATCTCACTTCAAGTATCGATGCCATATCCTGGATATGGTCTTATACGATTCTCATATTCAATACCGAATCCATATCCCAGATATGGTCTTATACGGGATCTCAATTCAGTGTCGAGGCCATGTCCCCGACATGGTCTTACACGGGGCCTTATCCATCTCATGTCTCGAAGATAGTATTCTCACATTTAATTATAGTCCAACCGGGACTTCAACTTTTATCATCTTTCTCATTCAACACTAATACTCAATTTCATGGAATATCATGTATCATTATAATATCAAACATTCTCAAACATACTAGCATAAATGTTGGATTTATCACATACAAACTTACCCCGATTTCAAAATAAGCTAGATCGTCGATCTAGTCCGATACTTTGTTCTTTCCTCGGTCGAGGTAAATTCTTCGTTCTTCTTGATCTATAATAGCAGATTAGCTCATTTAATTCTCACATTAATAATTGCATTTCTATAATCATATTTTGGCAAAATTACTATTTTTCCCTTAGACTTTTACAAAATGACCATTTTACCCCTAGGCTCGGTATTCAATTCTAATCAAATTTCTACCTTTAACGAGCCTAGGTGAAAATTTATTTCTCTTATGGCAACCATCAAAACTCATTATTTCACATATTTACCTCACATTTTACAACCTTTACAAAAAGGTCCTTTAAGGTGTTTTCATGGTAACACCTTTCACAAAAGTTGTTCATCTAACAACTAAGACTCATTTTCTTCCATAAAAATGCAGAAAACAACTTAAAAGCTCACATGGAAAAACTCTAAACTTTTCACCATATTGCAAAATAGTCCCCTCTTTAGAAAGCTTAAACTTTAGGGGTTCCAAAAGTACAATTATCATCAAGAAAAACCATTAAAATCACTTACTTGTAGGGAGAAGAGTTTGCTGAAATTTTTGAGCTTTAAAACCCCTATTTTTCTTGTGTTTTTTGGTGGAAGAAGATGAGTAAAGAGAAGGATATCATCTTTTCTTTATTTTAATATAAAACAATCAATTTAGTCACCAAACCTTTACCAACTTTGACCAATTTTAACTCCATTGTCCCCTATGGCCAGCCAACCATGATTTAAGGGCTAATTTCCCTTTAAAGACCACCAATTATTATTCTATGGCTATTAGACACCTTTAGCTTTTAAAATAGAACTTTCGCACTTTTTGCGATTTAGTCCTTTTTCACAATTAAGCATGAAATTACCAAAATTAATGCACCAAAATTTTCATACATCCATATAATTATGGCATAACACATAAAATAATATCAAAATAATTTTCTTCAACTTTGGATTAGCGGTCCCGAAACCACTGTTCCGACTAGCCCCAAAATCAGGCTGCTACAAGCACAATGTCCTGTGGTGGCTGAGAGGGACTGCTTTCGTCTTTCGCTTTCTGTTTATACTCAATTGCAATCCTCTATCTTTGCCTAAGTCTCTCCACTCTTATTCGCCATTTAGGGTTTCCTCTTTTGGCTTTTTATAGCTTTTTTTTCCTAGGGTATCTCCAACAACCCATGTTTATCTTCTCCTCTTTTTAAATTCTTTTTCATCATCCCAAGATTATCTTCTCTTTTTAAGGAAAATTTTTCTTGTACAAGTATAGTTGGGCTGAAACTGGTATGCGTTGAGTGTTAACTCGGTCTTCTCGGTATTGCCATGGCATCCGTGTTGACAAAATGACCAACTCTTTGCCCTGAAAACCCTTCAGTCCTTTATTTCTTGTTCCTCAACCTGCACCTACCAAACCACCAAACACAACCCTACCACAAGCAATTAAAAGTATCTAATATTTAAACACAGTCCAAGCTCCTATTGAAATGATGAAAATACGAATGAACTGTTCTAAAATGCAACTAAATGTACCTAAGTACAAGCAATTAGCTAGGTCTAAAGGCATGAAATATATCTCTTTTTAAGAGTTATCAATAAACACCCATTTACCTTAATCATTTTTGTACTTTACATTTGGTAATCCAATTCTCCATCTCATTGTTCTTTGTTCTTCAACTTGTCTCAAGCGAATACCTTCCCAAAATGCCATTTTTCGTACCATAGATGTAACCCCTAACTCTGAAATCATGCTTTACTTTTCGCATCTTGTATACATTACTCAGGTTCTTAACTCTGCACTTTTGTGATTTCTTAACCATACTTATTCTAGAGGCCCATACAAACAAAATACTGTTATTCTTATATACAAACTCTAAGCCATCATTACTTCGAAATCCATGAATGGCTTCATTGTAACACCCCAAACCCGGTCAATACGCCACGACCGAATCTGGTATGTCACTAAGGAAAATATTTTTGAAAGAATCGAACTAACAATTAAATTTTGTGAAAAATTCTTTGAAATTCTTTATTTGTCGAAAATAAGTTAAAACTGAGATTTACTTTGAATTACATAAAACTTTAAAACTTAGTTGATAAATCATAGGATAGAAAACATTTATATCTTTTTAAGAAAATTTGAAATATCACTTTGAAAATTCGTTTGCAATTTGAGTATAGAAACTTGAATTTTGGAAATCACTTAATTTGTTGAAAACACTTAACTTGTAATTTTTCTATCGAACTATTCATATTACCCGATGGTAAGATTTTTAAAACCATTGCGAGTTTTTAGTTTAGAAAACTTTGAGCTCAATTATTAGATTAACCAAGTGACATGCTTAAACATGTTTAGAATAAATCTCAAAGCATATAAATAATCCAAAACCATAATTAAACAGGCCTTATTACAAATCCATAAAATATGAAAACCAAATTAAAATAAAGTACCCAAATGGAAGTTCATGTAAAACCAAACTTTATTGCATGGCCTCCTCGAGTTCATCCGGCTCCAAATCCAGCGATCTCACGATTCACTGAAAATATAAGGGAAAGGTGAGTCACCAAGACTCAGTGCATATTCCCTCTCCTGGGTAAATACCACATACTTACACAAATTATAACAAAGCAACATATATGTATAATGCACCCAACCTAGCCATCCATAACTCCTTTTCTACCCCGTGTGGTACCAAACCACTGGTGGTGCCAAACCACCGGTGTCCAAAGACACAAATGTGATACAAAATCACCGGGTGACCGTAGTCACGAATAATCCATCTCAGGGGCCAACCCACGTGTGATACCAAATCACCGGCGAGACGATCCCATATCTCAAAAGTGGGGCCAACCCACGGTGGAATTAACCACGGGACAAGTCGCTATGAGGTGCCAAACCTCGGTGTCCAGAAGACACGAATGTGATACCAAATCACTGGTGGTGCCAAACCACTGGTGTCCGAAGACACGAATCATCAAATTGTGGGGCCAACCCACGTGTGATACCAAATCACTGGCAGACGATCCCATATCTCAAAAGTGGGGCCAACCCACGGTGGTATTAACCACAGGGACAAGTCGCTATGAGGTGCCAAACCTCTGGTGTCCGAAGACACGAATGTGATACCAAATCACTGGTGGTGCCAAACCACTGGTGTCCGAAGACACGAATCATCAATCTTCCCCCTCCTCTCATATTGCCCATACCAATGCAATAGATAAACAAATCATGTCAATAAACTTTGATATGTATCTCATAACAAATATATCATAAATCGTAGATCATGATTTCAATCCACATGTATTAACAACATATTGAAACGGACTTACCCGAATCTTCATTCATACCATCATGGTATCATATCCAGATCTCATCGATTTACCCACTTTCATAATATGATTAGTTATAACACACAAATATACATATATAAACCAAGTTATAAAGTGTGTAAGATACACACCTTTCACCAACGCAAGAACTAACTCCCGAATCCGATCTACCACACTAGAACACCTTGTCCTACAATCGGCCAATACTAAAATTATGAACAAAGGCCATTCGGCCATACTACTAATTCCCAAAGAGTTATCACTTGTAATACCAAATCTTACCTGAACTTACCCAAATCGATTGATAAATAAACGAGGTTTAGATTGATTGCTTCCAACGTCCCAAAAAGCCTAAAAGAGATCGGTTTCTAAGAATGATTAGAACCTTGCAAACCAATGCCCAAAGATTCGGCCTTTGACCATAAGAAAATAACTTGGAAAAGAGAAAAGAATTGAAAGAGAATCAGCCAAGAATACTTACTTATAACCAAAACCGACTGAAGAAATCAAATGAAGTCCTACCCTTGAATATTCGGCCAAAAATAAATCAAAAGAATATGAGAGTTTCGGCTATAAAAAGAGAAGAAGAAATAAAATGTAAATGGGTGTTTTAACTTTGAGTAAATGAAAAAGAAATGGAATTTGAGATGAAGAATGATTCGGCCAAGAGAGTGTAAAGGAAAATGTGATTTGAACAATATTGAAAGAAAGAAAAAGAGAGAGATGTGGGAGAGATTCAGCCAAACACTTCCTTGCCAAAAAGAAAGTGCACAAAAATGCACAAAGATAGATTGTAGTTTCGGTTTCAAAAGAGCAAATGAAAGAAAGGAAAATTGTATGATTTGATTCAACAAAATGAGGCTAAAATCAAAAGCAAAATGCACCAAAATGCACAAGACACATTCGGCCAAGGAGGAAAGTTTTTGGAGAGGAAAAAAAACAATTGCAAAAGGATGTTCAAATGACAAAAATTGGCCAACTATCCCCCCCAAGCTACCTAACAACATTCGGCCACCCCTAGACACCCATGCCGTCACATACATGCACTAAAGGCCTAGGATTACTTTCCAAAACATTTTCCTACAACCAAGCCTTATGTCTCCCCAACCTTCCATAACCTTAAGATTCTTATCCCCTATTTCATGCTTTCCTTAATCCAAAATTCAACTTACCAAAAAATTAAGGTCCAACCTATCATAAACATAGGTTGACCGTCCATCAATGCTAGAACACAAAATAAAGTCTTCAAAAAAATGCTTTCCATGATATTCGAACCTCTAACCTCAAGCCACCTTTCAAGCTCCTTAACCAACTTGCCACTTACTCCTCTTATGCTTTAATTTAACACTTAAATTAACTTAAGTGTCAAGCTCACTTAATCCACTTCATTAAATAAACCATACTAAAAATTATTCTAACTTCCTAAATAAAATCAAGCCTTCATAAGACTATGCTAACACACAAAATTCATACCCGAGCCAACACAAATAATACTCAAATTTTGGGATGTTACATTCATACATTCTTTAATTATACGATTTGATCCTTTCTAGTGAATACCCATTTTTTTTTATACTTACAGATAGGTAACCTTCTTCAATTCATTGACATAACACTTACACAGATTTGTTCTTCAACTCTATTTAACCCATGCATTGAAATCACCACATGCTCCGGTGTACTCCAGTTTCTCTGTTCTTGTCTTAAGCCCATGCAGGATACGACATAACATTTCAAACAAAGCTTTGATCGGCTGTTTAATGTCATAACAATTATATACAAGTGTACATTGTCGTTGCAAGTATAGTAGACAGATATGAGTCTGTTGGATATCGATCCCACGAGGATGGTTGTCTTTTGTCTATCAATGTTAGTGCAATAAATAGATAGAAACGAGATAAATTGTGAGAGTAGTTGTCGAAGCAATAACTTGAAAATAATAAGAGAAAATATGATAATGATAAACTGGGATCCCCAACGTGAATATTCAACAGAATACTAAGTGCTCACAAGGTATAAAAGGATAGGTGATTGTCGATGCATTAAATTGCAATGAATATCTTACCAAGCTTAACTTCTATATTTAATCTAAGACTTAAACATGCACATTAACCACACCTTCCGATGATGGCAATGGAACACTATTAAGAACAAGTGGATTAAATTCCTCTAATCCTCAAGCAACTTCTGTTGTCATGCTTGTTAGCTTGAACTGTCGCTGCACTTTCCAGTGTAAGTGACCGCAATAACACTTCCATGCTAAAAAATTCAAACCCAAAGATTAAACAGTAGAAGCAAGATTGAATAAAATAACATTTAACCTAGAAATCATGAGTACTTCCGTACAAACATGAAATAGAAAGTAATCACCATCGTTTAGAAAATAAATATAAAAGAAACAAGTGGAGAATACTATTCCTAGACAATCTCGACTTGAATCTCTCCATTCCTCTTGTGTTGCACTCAGGGCTCCTCGTCAGGAGCTGATCTGCGTCCCTTTCACGTCGGTTCACTTGAGGAGACTTAAGCCGCCATAGCTGAAAAGCTTCAAAAGATAGGTTGAAGAAGATAATACCCACCAAAAAGTCTCTCCTCCTTTTCCTTTTCACGTGAATATTAATATTTATCAAAATAGTACTGGTGTCCTTTCATCAAAATCATGCTACCTCTGTACGTACAAGTTGGTTGTACTAGATTGGACAACTCACATTTTTGTTCTTATCCGAACAGCTGTCAGGTGCGGCGACAATTCTGGGCGCAATCCAGAAATACTTATGCAGCGACATCGGTACCAAAGCATGAAAAAATTAAGGATAAATAGGCTAAGATCCACTGAGTTATAAAATGCAATTTACTGAACTGAAAATGCTAAAATATGTGCTAAAGATAACTAAATGGGGACAAATTAACCAATAAGCAGGGAGAAAACATACGTTCTTTCTAGTACTATCAAGCTCGCCACAGAGGAAACTCATTAGAATATCTCATCGAATGTGTAACTTGGTACGCCACAAGGTCTTTTCCTTCTATGTTCATTATAACTCCAAGTGATCAGTAAATACGGTAACCTTTACGGCGACAAGATAAGAATGAAACTTGTCGAAAGTAAAGATTAAAACCAACAATTCTTTCTCTGTAGTGGTATAATTGATTTGAGCCTCTGTAAGAGTTTTGCTAGCATAATAGATGGTGTGAAATATTTTTCCCTTGTGTTGTCCTAGAACAGCACCCAGAGCAAAGTCACTTGCATCGCACATAACTTCAAAAGGTTGAGACCAATTTGGTGCAACGACAATGGATGCATTTACTAGCTGATTCTTTAATTGAATAAATGCATCCAGACATGCATCGTCAAATAAAATTTTTTGATTTTGTTCCAGCAATGAGCATAAAGGTTTTGCAATTTTCAAGAAATCTCTAATAAATCTTCGGTAAAACCTTGCATGCCCAAGAAAACTAGGAATACCTTTCACATTTGTCGGTGGAGGTAATTTCTCAATGATCTCCACTTTAGATTTGTCTACTTCAATGCCTTGACTAGAGATGCGATGGCCTAACACAATGCCTTCAGTTTCCATGAAATGAAATTTTTCCCAATTTAGAATAAGATGTGTGTCTTCACATCGATTCAATACTTTATCCAAATTGTCAGCGCAATGATCAAAATCATTCCCATAGACTGAGCAATCATCCATAAAAACCTCTAAAGAATCTTCAATCATATCCGAGAATATTTCTATCATGCACCTTTGAAATGTGGCTGGTGCGTTGCAAAGACCGAAAGGCATACGATGAAAAGCAAAAGTACCAAAGGGACAGGTGAAAGTTGTTTTCTCCTGATCCTCCGGTGCAATAGCAATTTGATTGTACCCAAAATAGCTGTCTAAAAAACAGTAATAGGCTCTTCCAGCAAGCCTGTCCAACATTTGGTCAATGAAAGGAAGTGGGAAGTGGTCCTTCCTTGTGGCAGCATTAAGTTTGCGATAATCCATATAGACTCGCCATCCTGTAGAAATGTGTGTAGGAATTAATTCGTCTTTTTCGTTGCTAACCACAATGATGCCACTCTTTTTAGGAACACATTGCACTGGACTTACCCAATTGCTATCAAAAATAGGGTAAATAATTCCAGCATCAAGCCATTTTATAATTTCTTTCTTAAGAACTTCATATTCTTGTTTAATCTTCTTTGTTGCTCTATCGATTGCTTGCCTTCATCTTCCAACTTGATCTTATGCATGCGAAAAGATGGACTAATGCCTCGAATATCGGCAATACTCCAAGCAATAGCTCGTTTATGTTGCTTAAGAATATAGACCAATTTCTCTTCTTGAGTTACATCTAGTGTTGCAGAGACAATAACTGGAAGAGTATTGTTAGCACCAAGAAAGACGTATTTAAGATGAGTAGGTAGTGTTTTCAATTCTAGAGTAGGAGCTTTGTCAATAGATGGCTTGAAAATTGGAGTTGTTCTATTGGCTAAGTATAAGGATTCAATCTGCCATCCATGCCTGAGTTCAATATTATTAACTTCAACCATGTTGTCACAATCATCTAGGAATTCATCATCAGATGTCACTGCAAACTCCTTAGAAAGTATTGTGCTTTGGTCATTGAATTCTTCCTCAACTAGATCGTCTAGCACATCGATAGTATGACATTCTTCTTTGTCCTTGTATTGAATAGATTCGAAAACACTGAAGGTAACGTGCTCATCATTAAGTCGCATGGTCAGTTCACCTTTGTAAACATCAATAAGAATTAGTCCGATGGCTAAAAATGGTCGTCCCAAGATTATGGGAACCTCCTTGTCTGCCTCGTAGTCAAGTATGATAAAATCAGCCGAAAAAATGAATTTATCCACACGAAATGTCTTTGATTTTCCCTTTAGGTTGAGCAAAGGATCGATCTGCTAGTTGCAATGTCACTGCAGTAGGTTTCATGTGACTAATTCTTAACTTTCTGAAAGTATATAGTGGCATTAGGTTGATGCTAGCTCCCAAGTCGCATGAAGCCTTGCCCAAATAATGGTTGCCAATTGAACATGGGATACTAAAGCTCCCAGGATCTTTCATTTTGGGGTCAACTTATTTGTCAAAACAACACTACAGCCTTCCGTGAGTACAATAGTTTCAATATCACTGAGCTTCTTCTTCTTGGGCAAGAGCTCCTTCATAAATTTCCCATAATTCAGAATTTGCACAAGAGCGTCTACTAAAGGAATATTTTCCTGAAGTTACTTTAGTGTGTTCAGGAACTATCGGTACTATTATCTTGCTCATTCTTTTTAAATCTTTGTGGAAAATTTAAAGGTGGATATACATCTGATTGCACCGACTCCTTTGATTGCACTGATAGTTTCGAGGGTCGGACATTAGGCATATGAGTGACAATTTGTGGAGCTTCTTTGTCTGGTACATCGACAAGCTCTTCAGATTCAACCTTTTAACCAAGGATCACTTCACCAGTATCTCGAGGGTCTACAGTAGAGTCTGTAGTTGACTCGCCAGTTTGTTTAACACTCCTACGAGTGATAACCTTGCAGTGTTCTTTCCCCCTCGGATTGGGATATTCCATGTCACTAGGCAGTGTGCTCGGTGGTCGAGTATTCAGATTCGAAGCATGTTGTCCTAATTGTGCTTTTAACGCCTAAATAGATGATGAATTCCCTTGCACAATAGCTTCTCTGCGAGTAATATGCTCTCGCATTAAAGCCTCAAGAGCTGCTAACAGGTCATAAGGAGAATCTTGTGTGTACTATTGTTGTTGATGTCCTTGAACATGCTGATTTGGCATTGAAGAGTGTTGTGGCTGCATATGATTCTAGTGTGGATGCATCTAGCTTTGTTGTGGATGCATCTGAGTGTGCTGATTGTAGTTCTGTTGTTGTTGATTGTAATTCGCTTGTCTTGGATTATAATTTCCTTGAGTAGATATATTCCCATATCAAAATGTCGCAGCATTTTGTCTAGCAGTCTGAGTTTCCCAAGATTGTTGATTGCATGCAGAATTATTATAAGAGTTGCCATAAGAATTGTTGCGAATGTTACTGACATAAAATGCATTCTCTGCATGTTGTGGAAAATCATCATAGCTATGCCTGTCACTACAAATCTCACAACAAAAGGTAGGAACATCAACTTGTTGAGAGACTTGTCTAGGTGCAACATCACTTGTAACAGCCTGAACTTGGGCCTAGTCGAAACAGTGGTTTCGGGACCACAAATTCGACGAGGAAAAATTTATTTTTATTATATTTTTATGGTCTACAATTTCACGGAATGATTTTGTGAAAATTTCATTCAAAAATTTTGACGTTTGAGCACTCAATTTAGTCAAAAGGACTAAATTGTAAAAAGTATAAAAGTTGAGTTCTACATGTTAGAGGTGTCCAATTGTTATGAAATTTTAAATTGGAGGTCCTTAAATGGTAATTAGACCATTGGTTAATTTTTTGGAAAAAAATGGACATGAAATAGGTGAAATAGAATATTTTTAAGTTAGGGGCATTTTGGTCATTTAGTGATTAAATGATTAAATAAACAAAATTAAAAGCCAATTTTTGTCCATCTTCAACCCCATGGCCTAATTTCACAAGGGAAAACCATGGCTAGGGTTTTTCAAGCTTCGAAGCTCGATTGTAAGTCCGTCCTAGCCCCATTTTTAATGATTTTTACGTTTTTGAAATCCTCGTAACAAGATCTATCTATTTCTACCACTAATTTGAGATATGGTTAAAGTCTAGGGTTTTGACCCATGATTAATATGTGTGTATTTTTGTGTTTAATGGTAGAAAATGCATGTTTATGGTTAGAGAAATGACTTTTACTAAGTGATTTTCGGTGAAAATGCCTAAAAGGACTAATTTGTAAAAGTTATAAAATGTGTCATAAAAGTGTGTTTTAATTGAAATTGCGGGCTGTTATAGTTATGAAAATGGTTTGGCTAGGCTTAAAGTACAAAGAAATTGAATAAAAATCATTTTACGAGCCTAGGGGAAAAATTGTAAATATGTGAAACTTTAGGGGCAAAAAAGTAATTTTGCCATAATATGATTTTTTGGGTCACATTGAATAATGTGACTAATAAATAAATTAAACGTGATATTATAGATCAAGGAAAATGAAGTTTGGAACTAGAACAAGGGAAAAACGAGAAATTGACGAATAAGTCATTTTCACTGATTGTGCTACCGAGGTAAGTTTGTATGTAAATAATGCATCGTTTTTACTTACATTTTCATATTTTGATAAATGGTATGAATTGTGGCTGAATATTTGATGTAATTGACAAAATATCGACAAGTGAGAAATTTCCCGGTTGAACCTTAGGAATAAAAATGAATACGAGTGACATGTCACTAGGGACCTATGTGAAATCTATGTGAAATTGTGACTAAGTGAATCTGGGTGCTGGTTTTAAGTTCTACAGTGGCTAGGTATATCGGCATGTGTTGCGGATACCTGACAGCTTGTGTGAGCAACACTGAGTAGTAACGAATGATCGACAGCTTGTGTGAGCAGACCCGTGAATGTGAATAGCTCGAGAGCGAGCCTATGTGAAAAGTGTGATATGAAGTATTTTTAGCGACAAGTGTGGCACTTATGTGCACATATCCGTGTATCCATTATTATTCCGATGCGTTCAACGGGAAATGACTAAGTATAAACGAATATGACTAAATGATGAATAAGTGCAGGTATGTGTGTGTCAATTTATGAGCAATGTGCTCGATAGGTGATCGAACTTTGGTAAGTTTGATATGGGGTAAGTGTTACTATGAAAGTTAATACAAATAACTTATGAAAGAGTAAAATTTGGAATAAAATAGTTTTGGGACAGCAGTAGATATGTGTCTTTGAAAAATCACCAAAAATGGTGGAAATTGAATTAAAAGTTGAATAAGATATGAAATTAAATCTTATTGAGTCTATTTTCACATAAAATAAGCGGTGTAAGCTAAAGAATTTCATATTTTGAGATATTTGAATTGTTGTGAGATAGAGTTAGAATGATTTCGGAATCCCCTATTCTGACTTTGGAAAATTATTAAAAATTGTACAAAAATAAATATGGGTTATAAATTATATAATTAAAATTATGAATGAGTCTATTTTCAATAGAAACAAATGGTAACATTATCCAAATCCCGTACGAGGAGATAATTAATTTTTAGTGAAGAAGGATCAAAACTGTCAGATAGCAGAACAAGGGAGACTTTAAAGAATAAAATGTAATTATTGGATAAACCAAAAATTCTGAAAATTTTATTGTAAGAAGATATGTGAGTATAGTTTCGGGGTAAATTAACAAATCTTAATTTGGAGTTCTGTAGCTCGAGATATAAATAATTTAGTTACTGTGACTCGAGTAGACAGCTTGAGATGAACATGAGTAAATAGTGGAACTATGTGCAATTATGATTGTATTATCTTGAGAACATAATGTGAAGACTTATAAAAGCATGTTAATAAATTACTTATTATTTACATACCTAGTTACTAAGCTATAATGCTTACCCCCTTCCTTTCCTTTTTCCTATAGTGTCACAGATGCTAGCTCGAGTTGGAGGTCGTCAGAGATTCTATCACACTAACAAGTTATTGATTGGTATTGTATCAACGATTTTCAAGTATTTTTAAGTCTATGGCATGTATAGGGACTTGATTATGTGTGTATATGTTAATATAAGTGATGGAGCTTGAAACTAACTATTATTTCGACAAAGGCAAGCGTACCTATCGAACAGTAGTATAGCTGTGGTGAGTCCAGAATATCGTATCCTCAAGGACCAAGAGTACTAGTATTAACTATCTTTTTATTATCTAGCCTATTAATTAAGGGGATTTATTTTTAATCTAAAATTAACTAACTAATTTAACTAACTATGAGCGCGACAGAGAGTAAATTGGGAAAATACTTTTGGACAACTTATATGAGATAGGCAATACCTAAGGACGAATCCACCTAGACTTCACTTATTACTTTTGATTCATGTGATTTATTCACTTGGCTTAATCCGTAGAAATCCCTAAATTATATTAATACCTCTCTCGAGGCTACTAACACATGACTCTAGGTTGATTAATTGAAATCTCTTTCTAATTAAAACCCCTATTGTCGCATTAACTCGATCTATGGATTCCTTTATTAGGTTTGACCCTAATCCGGCAGATTTTTGTCGCCCTATCTCTAGGGTTGCAATCAACTCCGCTTAATTGTGTTGATCTACTCTTAGACAAGGACTTTTGCTCCACTAAATAAGCATATTCGACTTGAATCAATAACCTGAATTATCAAAACAAGAATAAGAACTCACAATTAAGAATAAGCATAAGTATTTATCTCAAAAATCAAATAATAATAAGATTCATCTAGGTTTCATCCTCCCTCGGTATTTAGGGGATTTGGTTCATACTAAAAAATGGAAACATCATAAAAGATGAAAAATAACAAAACATAAGAAAACCCAAAAACTTCTAAAGAGCTTGATGGGAAATCCTCCGTCTTGATGGAGATCCTTCTCCTAAGCCGTTCCCGACGACTGTCTTGGAGTATTTTCTCCTTCTACTCGGCGTCTATTCGACGTCCTGTCGAGCTCTCTTTTTAGGTTTCCCCCTAGGGTGTTTATATAGGCTTTGGGATGCCTTACTTGGCCCACAAGTATCCTAATCTGAATGAAACTTATCTTGGCCACGACAGGGACACGCCCGTGTTACACGCCCGTGGTGGACTCCCTTAGCCGTGGTCGATCCTGCTCACCACACACGGCCGTGTGATCTGCCCGTGGTCGATAGTCCAGGCCGTGTCTAGGTTTTTGCTCGAAACACAAGGCCGTGGGTGATAGCCTAGGCCGTGTAAGTCTCTAAGGTAGGCCTATTTTGTCCCTTTTTGGCCCGTTTCTCATTCTTTTCGATTTCCTAAGCTCTTCTGAGTATAAAACATGAAATTAAGAGATTAAGAGCATCGAATTCATCAAATCTAATGGATATTCATCCAAAATTAAGCCGAGCATGGGGTTAAAATATGTGTAAATTATGGTTTATCAAATACCCCACACTTAAGCTTTTGCTTGTCCTCAAGCAAAATTCTCAACTCACAATTAAAAATAACTTCCTCCAGTTCATAATCCTCATTAATAATGTCTCATCATAATTCATAGATAATTCATACATTGATAATTTAACTAAGAGAGTCCTAAAGATTCAAACAATCTAAGTCATAGATTTTAATAGCATGAAAACATAGGTGTTTCCCTTTACCTAAGTAATTACCTCTGATTCAAAACCGACAAGTATTGACATCCTCACTAAAGATTCACTCAAATCACTCAAAGTGTTTAAGGTTCAAAAATTTAGCACTCAAAAGTCAAACATGAAAAGTTAATCCCATAGGCTTGCATGAAAATCAAATCTTCACCACTATAAAATGAGATGATATACAAATCAAAAGGTCTTTTAAAGGGTTGTAATGGGGCTTGGGTTAAAGGTGTGGATAAAGGCTGAATTAGAGGGTTAGTATCGAGATTGAATTGATAAATTACCTAACTAGAAAAATAACTAAAACTTAAATAGTTATAATAATTAAGAATTCATCACTAATAACACGAGCTTCTTCTCAAAATGTGAAATTAACATATAAGCTCAAATAACATAGAACTAATAATGAATATACTTCGTTTTTTTTTTAAGAATAAGCACATACAATAGTAATAAGATAGAATTTAACAACTGAAATAAAGAAAATAGTTAAGCAATCGATCAAATCAAATCTCGATATAAGGGTAGTCAAGAGAAATGGTGATAACAAATACAAAGTGGGTTTTGGGTTAATATTAATGGGTGAGTCAAGAAAATGGTTGATTAGGTTTCAAAGGGGTCACTAGGGGTTAGTTAAACGGGTAGGCTTTTTAGTGAAATAAGTGGGTTAAAACCTAGGTGCCTTTATCATCTCAGTATATCAAATCAGGGGTGTGGTCTCGACATGTATGATCGAAGCAAGTTCTAGAATAACAAATCAATGTTGACACACTCATAATTAATAAAGTGAGCAAGAAAAGAATATGCTCTAAAAGGCTAAAAATCTCACAAAAATTATGTTTTTTGATGTCAACCTTGCAAATTTCAGACTTCAAAGTAATATTTAAATTTAGGAAAACAACCTAGAAATTTTAATTACGGAAAATAGACTTATCATGCTTGATTCTCTAATATCTTAAAGTTTAAACCATCAATGCACAATTACCTATGACTTAATCCAAAACATATCAATAAAAATCATAAGTTAATAGAAATTTCATTCTAATAGTAATATGAGGAAATTACTTAAGAACAAGACATGATCCAGGGATTTTCTAATATTACTATAATCAACCCCCCCACAATTAAGATGTACATTGTCCTCAATGTTCAAAGATAGATAATGATAAGATAATAAGAAAATCGTAAGAGAGGGAGAGAAGTGAAACTTTCTGAATTATGTATGAAATCCTTAGAAAGTGAAAAGAAGCTTGATGAACTAGGCAGAGGTGAAGGTGGGGGAGAATACTCCGGTAGTTTGGTCCTTCCTTAGTAGCACCTTGAACCTTTTTGAAACTGCGGAGTCATCGGTAAATTTTAGGGAGTTTTATTAATGGTCATTGTTATAGTTACTCGATAATAGACAGCCAGAGATATAAAGAAATCAAAATATACTAATAGAAATTTAAGACAAGAAAGATAAAGAGAAAGAGTTAGAAATTTAAAATAAAATAAAAGAAAAAGAAAAAATAAATGGACTCAAAGGTCCTCCCACGCCCGTGTAGAGGATCACACGCCCGTGTTAGTTAATCAGTATCGACCACGGTCCATAGGCACGGGCGTGCCGCACGCCCGTGTTCTTTAGTCAGTGTCAACCACGGCCGCATCGCACGGCCGTGGTATTTTATCGCAGCCCGTGTTTTGGGGAAAATTTTTGTCCTTGACCCACACGATCTCCGTCACGCTGGTGTGCCTCCTCGTGGTGTCCACACGGCCACGGCCACGCCCGTGTGCAAGGCCGTGTGGTAGGGAAAACTGTGCCTAAAACATGAACGAAAGTGAAAACAAACTAATTAGTAGGGTTAGTGCTCGGGTTGCCTCCCGAGAAGCGCTCGTTGAAAGTCTTAAGCTAGACTTACCTCTCATTCGCATAATCATGGTTGTTTGAAGAGTTGAAGCTCCCCATTCTTGCTATCAATTCGGTTATTGATATATACTTTAAGTCAAGTGGTGTTTACCTTAAAAGTGCCGAATGTAGGATTGGTCACCTCAACTGTTCTGTATGGGAAGACATTGACTACCGTGAGAGGAGTCGCTCCGTTTGCTTTAAGCTCTGAGGTGCTAATTCGAGGATCGGTTGCATCTAACAGTACCTGATCTCCAATTTTGAAGTGATTTGTTGTTCCTATAAGCTCGTCTGGGGGTTCCCTCGGTTTTGTTTCGTGTGTTCTTACTTTCTCCTTGAAATGTGTCTTCCACTCGTCTAGTTCATCGGTCTGAAGCCTTCGTTCCTCATGAATTATTTCTTTATTGGCCCGAGGTCTAGGATCTGGCTCAGTTGTGTAGTTTCGTGGTGTTTCCTGTAAAGAAGGTTGAACCAAATGGTTATTAATGGAATTTATGTTTTCACCTTGATTACTCGATGTCCTAGCCGAGTCAAGAGCCTGAAGAGTGATCGTTTCGTCACCTACACGAAGTGTGAGTTCACTCAGATCAATATCAATTTTAGTTCGACGAGGTTGCTAAAAGGGTCTTCCTAAAATTAAAGGAACATTATTATCCTCATCCATGTCTAAAACGACAAAGTCTACCGGGAATATGAATTTATCAATTTTTACTAGTACATCTTCGATTATACCCCTAGGAATTCTAATAGTTTTATCAGCTAATTGAATGCTCATCCTAGTTTGTTTGGGTTTCTCGAGACCTAGTTGTTTAAACATTTTATAAGGCATAACATTGATGCTTGCCCCTAAATCAGCTAAGCCATTATTAATAGATAAACTAACAATTAAACATGGAATTGTAAAACTCCCTGGATCTTTTAATTTTCGTGGTAGTTTATTTTGCAAAATTGCTGAGCACACTGCGTTTAGCTCCATATGTAACGCCTCATCTAATCTTTGTTTGTTCGTCAACAGCTCTTTTAAAAATTTCCTTGAATCTGGCATCTGCGAAAGAGCTTCAAGGAACGGTAAGTTAATATGTAATTTCTTTAGAAGTTTAAGAAACTTACCGAATTGTTCATCTGTGTTGTCTTTCTTCATCGCATTGGGGTATGGCACTCGAGGTTGGTACTCTGTAATTACCGGTTTTGGTTTAGCATGGTTTACCTCAACCTTACCTTCCCCTACCACATTCTCTTGCCTCAGTTCTAGTTCGTCTAACCCCTCACTGTAGTGAACAGAGACGGCATGAATTTGCTCATTTGGGTTAGTTTCAGTGTTGCTTGGCAAGCTGCCTTGTGGTCGTTCAGATATGATCTTAGCAAGTTGTCCTAATTGGTTCTCGATCCCTTGAATCGATGCTTGTTGATTTTTTAGCGTTGTTTCGGTGTTTTGGAAACGTGTCTCTGACACCGCGATGAATTTTGTTAGCATCTCTTCTAGGTTCGACTTCTTCTCTTACGGGTAGGGTTGCTGTTGAAAGCCTGGAGAGGGTTGTTGTCTCTGATTCCCTTGACCACCCCATAAAAAGTTTGGTTGGTTCCTCCAACCTGGATTATAATTGTTACTATAGGGGTTATTTTGATATCTAAAATTATTACCCATATAGTTCATCTGCTCGCTCTCTATGCCAGGGTTGTAGGGTGGGTATTCTGTATTGTTCGTCCCTCCTCCATTTGTATCGCACTGCATCACTAGATGTACCTGCGAAGAACCATACAAACCATCAATTTTCTTATTAAGGAGTTCTACCTAGTTTGATAGCATGGTCACTGGGTCGAGGTTGAAAACACTGGTGGCTTTTGTTGGCCTTGTCCTTGTAACTTGCCACTGACAGTTATTCAGTGACATCTCCTCTATAAACTCATAAGCCACCTCAGGGGTCTTGTTATTCAGGGTTCCACCGGCGGCTAAATCAATCAACTGCCTAGTTGAGGGGTTCACACCGTTGTAAAAGGTTTGAACCTGTAGCCACAAAGGTAACCCATGGTGAGGGCACCTTCTTTGTAAATCCTTGTATCTTTCCCATGCATCGTAAAGTGTCTCTAAATCCACCTGCACAAAAGAAGAGATATCATTCCTCAACTTAGCCGTTTTAGTCGGCGGAAAATATTTAAGTAAAAATTTTTCGGTCATTTGATCCCATGTAGTGATTGATCCTCGTGGTAACGAGTTTAACCACTGTTTAGCTTTGTTCCTCAATGAAAAGGGAAACAACCGAAGGCGAATGGCATCATCAGAAACGCCATTAATCTTGAAAGTTTCACAAAACTCAAGAAAATTTTCCAAGTGATTGTTTGGATCCTCATCCTGCAAACCATCAAACTGAACAAATTGTTGGATCATCTGTATAGTGTTAGGTTTCAGTTCAAAATTATTTACAGCAATAGCAGGTCTAACAATACTCGACTCGGTTCCTATTAAATTAGGTTTAGCATAATCATACATAGTACGAGTAGTAGGATTTTGATTCATCGGGTTTGCGACAACCACATGAGGTAGCGGATTATTATCAGCCATCTCTTCGGTAGTGTTGGTATCGTCCTCTTACTCTTCTTCTATGTACTGTAGGCTTCGCCTTATTTCCCTACGATTTCTGCGAACGGTACCTTCTATATCACTATAAAAAATCAAGGGTTCTAACGGGTTCCTCCTAGTCATAAACTAGAATTACCTGCCCGAAGCAAATAAAAGAAAAATTAGCAAAGTTAAAAATAAAATAAATATAAATTGCAAATAAATAAAATGGCTAAAGTAATAAAAAATTAGTTTTCCTAATATCTTAGTCCCAAACAGCGGCGCCAAAAACTTGATGGAGCTCGAAACTAACTATTATTTCGACAAAGGCAAGCGCACCTATCGAATAATAGTAAAGCTGTGGTGAGTCCGGAATATCGTATCCTCAAGGACCAAGAGTACTAGTATTATCTATCTTTTTATTATCTAGCCTATTAATTAAGGGGATTTATTTTTAATCTAAAATTAACTAACTAATTTAACTAACTATGAACGCGACAGAGAGTAAATTGGGAAAATACTTTTGGACAACTTATATGAGATAGGCAATACCTAAGGAAGAATCCACCTAGACTTCACTTATTACTTTTGATTTATGCGATTTATTCACTTGGCTTAATCCGTAGAAATACCTAAATTATATTAATACCTCTCTCGAGGCTACTAACAACTGACTTTAGGTTGATTAATTGAAATATCTTTCTAATTAAAACCCCTATTATCGCATTAACTCGATCTATGGATTCCCTTATTAGGTTTGACCCTAATCCGGCAGATTTTCGTCGCCTTATCTCTAGGGTTGCAATCAACTCCGCTTAGTTGTGTTGATCTACTCTTAGACAGGGACTTTGGCTCCACTGAATAAGCACATTCAACTTGAATCAATAACCTAAATTATCAAGACAAGAATAAGAACTCACAATTAAGAATAAGCACAAGTATTTATCTCATAAATCAAATAATAATAAGATTCATCTAGGTTTCATCCTCCTCGAATTTAGGGATTTAGTTCATACTAAAAAAGGGAAACATCATAAAAGAGGAAAAACAACAAAACATAAGAAAACCCAAAAACTTCTAAAGAACTTGATGGGAGATCCTCCGTCTTGATGGAGATCCTTCTCCTAAGCTATTCCCAACGACTGTCTTGGAGTATTTTCTCCTTCTACTCGGCATCTATTCAACGTCCTATCGAGCTCTCCTTTTAGGTTGCCCCCTAGGGTGTTTATATAGGCTTTGAGATGCCTTACTTGGCCCACAAGTATCCTAATTCGAATGAAACTTATCTTGGCCACGGCAGGGACACGCCCGTGTGACACGCCTGTGGTGGACTCCCTTGGCCGTGGTTGATCCTTCTCGCCACACATAGCCGTGTGATCTACCCGTGATCGATAGTCCAGGCCGTGTCTAGGTTGTTGCTCGAAACACACAGCCGTGGGTGATAGCCCAGGCCGTGTGATTCTCTAAGGTAGGCCTATTTTGTCTCTTTTTGGCCCGTTTCTCGTTCTTTTCGATTTCCTAAGCTCTCCTGAGTATAAAACATGAAATTAAAAGATTAGGAGCATCGAATTCATCAAATCTAGTGGATATTCATCCAAAATTAAGCCGAGCATAGGGTTAAAATATGTGTAAATTATTATTTATCAATGAGTTGGCCTAGAATGTTGGCCTATGTTATTAGAAGGTTATTGTTGTATAAGGCCGTTTAATGTGGCTAATAATTGTTATGTTATAAGTCTATGATGATGAATTTCAAGAATGTGTATGCTTGCATGTGTTGGATGAGTAAATGTGTGATAATTATGAGTGGTAAATGTGATTGGTTGTGTAAGTTGCATGATGTGAATGGTTAAGTGTGTGTGTGATTATGCATGATGAATGTGGTTTGTAAATGGTATGTGGATGTCTTAGTGTGGGTGTTTGAATGCTTAATAATACCATGTTGTGTGACGATAAATTTTTATAAGTGTATAAGTGTTTTGGGGAGGCAAAGGGCTTGGTAAATAATCTTACTTGTGGCCACACGGGCAGCCACACGGCCATGTGCCCAGGGTGTGTGAAGTCTGCACTTGATTTTTGGAAATTCGAAATGCCACACGGCCTAACACACGGGCGTGTGCCCCTGTTTTTCAAGAAATTTTTCAGTGCTTTCAAAAGTTCTCGGTTTAGACTCGGACCACTTCCAAGGTATGTATTGGGCCTCGTAGGACTTATTTAGGGACTCAAAGAAAAAAATTTGAAAAGTTTTAATTTGGATGAAATTTTATGACTCGGTTTATTATGTTTACAAGTGTATGTGTTCCGGTAATGCCTCGTACCCAATTTCAGCATCAGATACAGGTAAGGGGTGTTACATCACTAGTCCCTTGCATATTTTTTTTATCATATTTGCAAGAGAAGAAACTTGAGCACTAAGTGCAGATATTGCATCCAATTCAATAACTCTCGGAGTAGCTTTTGCTTATGCAGCTCTAGAGATAGGATATTGATAATCATTCTGTGCAATTCTCTCAAGTATTCCAACAGCATCATTATAAATATAATCTAGCAAAGGACCATTGGCTGATGCGTCAACAAGATTCCTCGTGTTTGAATTCAGCCCATTATAGAAAATTTCAATATGTGTTTCCTGTTGAATGTCGTGCATGGGGCAACGTTGAAGCAAAGATTTATAACGTTCTTATTTAGTGTGAAGATTCTCATCATCCAGCTGATGATAAGCTGTAATATCATTTCAGAGACGAGCATTCATTATCGACAGGTTAAAGCAGAAAACAAACTGTGTTGCTAGTGCATTCCAAGAAGTAATTGATCTGGCAGGTAGCCCAAGGAACTAAGTACGAGCTCTTCCCTACAAGGAATAAGGAAATAATTGCATTTTCAAAGCGTCATCAGGAATGCCTTGTTGACTAAAGGAAGCACAAATCAATAAAAATGATTTAAGATGTTCTCGTGCATCTTCATGTGGCAGTCCAGCATATTGCACACATTTGAAACATTACTGGCTTGAGTTCAAAATTCGCAGCTTGAATTGCTAGCCTAACAACTCTCGGTTGTAAGTCATCCAAGACAGGTACTATAAAGTCTTGTATAGTCCTATTTTGTTTTTCAACGTCTTGCGGCAACGGGGGCTCATTAACATTTTGGTGCTGCACCTAGGGTATGGCTTCATTGTTTCTTGGTAAAGCCATATTCCTTTGTCCTTGAAGTCTCCTCCAAACGGTTCTTTCAATTTCTGGAACAAAATCGGTAATAAACTCCGAATTGCCTCGAGCCATCAAACACCTAAAATAAAATGTGAAAATAGCGACAAAAAGAAAACAAGTTAGTGACAACTAAATATTATATAATAAAAAATAAAGTGCAAAAACAAAAATCAATATCAAACAAACGCCATCCCCGACAATGGCGCCAAAACTTGATCGGTTGTTTAACGTCACAACAATAATGTGCCAGCGTACACTGTCGATGCAAGTATAGTAGAAATATATGAGTCTGTCGGATATCGATCCCACGAGGATGGTTGTCTTTTGTCTATCAATGTCAGTGCAATAAATAAATAGAAACGAGATAAATTGTGAGAGTAGTTGTCGAAGCAATAACTTGAAAACAATAAGATAAAATATGATAATGACAAACTGGGATCCCCAACGTGAATATTCAATAGAATACTAAGTGCTCACAAGGTATAAAAGGATAGGTGATTGTCGATGCATTAAATTGCAATGAATATCTTACCAAGCTTAACTTCTATATTTAATCTAAGAATTAAATATACACATTAACCACACATTCCGATGATGGCAATGGAACACTATTAAAAACAAGTTGATTAAATTCCTCTAATCCTCAACTAACTTCCGTTGTCATGCTTGTTAGCTTGAACTGTCGTTGCACTTTTGTAACACCCCAAACCCGGTCAAAACGTTATGACCAGATCCGGCATGTCACATAAAAGGGTTGTTTAAAAATTGCGCGTTTGTCAAAAATTTCGAGTTTAATTATGTATTTGCTTGTTATCCCTTTGTTAAAATTTTGGAAAACGATTATTAAGGGTTTAGGAAAATCCCGTATTAAACATTTAAGAATAATAGGCAGTATCATATTAAAAGCTAAACAAAATAAAATACCAAATTTAAAGATAAAGCGGCCTTATTACAAAATATTAACCCAAGTTATAAATAAGTAAAATACTAAAGTCCAAAACTGCTCGCAGTGTAGCCACCTCCGAGTCCTCCAGTACGTCAAACCGCCTACTGAGGATTACCTAAGAAAAATTAAAAAAGAGGGGGTGAGTTTACGAAAACTCAGTGTGTAATTCCCCTTACGACCAAAATCTGTAAGAACATGCATCAAAACAATTCGGGCCCAAGTCCATTAAAGTAACGGTGGCAATTGGGCATTAGCCCAAAATAGCCTCGGTTGGGCCTTAACCCAAGTCAAATGTCACATGTCATACATATAAATTGGGGCCTAAGCCTATCTCAGTAGTATAATCCAGATATGCAATGCGTTAATGCCCATACCAACCCTGCACTCCGTCTCCTCTCCAACCCTACACTCCTGTGGGGATTTAATCGACCCACCCATCCCTACACTCCTTACGTAGCACCGATTGCGGCACTAACATTATTGGTGCAGCATGGCTGCTCGGTGGCTAAAAAGCCTTCAGTAGCGGTATTAAAATTGGCACAAAGCCATCAGTGACTGTATTATATTTGGCACATAGCCATCAGCGACGGTAATATAATCGGCACACAGCCTTGGGTAAATATGATCGACACAGAGTCATCAATATATAAGTTAGGCACATAGCCACGGTAAATACGATTGGCACAAAGCCATAATATCGGCACAAAGCCTTCGGTATTGGCACAAAGCCTATAATTACGGCACGAAGCCCATATTAATGGCACACAGCCCTCGGTAACATTATCAGTGCAGCATGGCTGCTCGGTGGCTAAAAAGCCTGCGGTGGCTATAAAGCCTTCGGTGGATCCACAATCGTCAAGCGACCATGCGATCCTATTAGCACTTCCTCCGTATTAATAATCCCAACCCCATGTAATATGTCGTGTATGTCATGCTCAATCATTACACGTGTATGCAAAATGGCCATGCTCAGTAACAATTATTTAAACATGTAATAAAAGCATATCAGTCATACAACCACAGTCAAATTAGTCCACTCATTGCACAAGTCGATCATTTACCTACAAGGGCAAATCACCATTTTACCCTATAAGGGTATTTCGGTAATTCTACCTACGGGGTAGTTCGTAAATTCTACTCATAACCAATCCATGTAAGCAACGATCTCAAACACAATCAATCATACAATTAACACATACAACGCTAGTACTACCACGAGGGTACCACGCATTTTGTCGTTTAGGGTAAAACGGTAATTTCACAAATCGAGGTATTTCGATAATTTTACAAACCGGGGTATTTCAAGTTAATTTCACAAACCAGGGGTATTTCGGTAATTTTGCAAATCGGGGGTATTTCAGTAATTTTGTAAATCGGGGGTATTTCAGTAATTTTGTAAATCGGGGGTATTTCCGTAAATTTGCAAACCAAGGGTATTTCTGTAATTTTGCAAACCAAGGGTATTTCTATAATTTTGTAAACCAAGGGTATTTCAGTAATTTTGTAAACCAAAGGTATTTCAGTAATTTCGCACCTGCAACGGCCTTTCTAAAGGCCTAATGTCACCTCGAGCGACTCAACTACCATTTCCGGTCGTACCAGACTATTGGGCCTAAAACTTGATTTCGGCCCATTCGGGCCCAGACGCTCGTGTGGCCCACCTAACACAAATCTAGCCACGTATATGAGATTCACCTAGTCTAGTTCACTATATACTACACCATCATACATTTTATTCAATTGGGCCCACGGGCCCATTGGGCCCACTTCGGCCCGTCGTGGCCCAAGCAGTCTCAACCCACAAGAATACTATTGATGGCCTCAACTATCGCATCGAAGCCCCACACGTGCGTTCGCACGCTCCTGTGGCTACTATTACCGTGACCGGCACTTCGGCATTTGCCGCTCTACAACTAAAGTAGAGAGAGTTACACACCTGAGAGGAATCTGGGGCTAATCCGCGCTCCTACCACTCCTGTGCCCAAACACCCTCCAAGGTATCCTTCCTCCTATCATAGAATCTGCTCTATATATAGCTAGATTCTCACCTTCCTTCTTTGTATCTTTCCGATGTGGGATCCCTTCGTGAGTAGAGTTTAAATCCAACTCAAACTCTTGTCGTCCAATTCGCAAAATAAATACTCCCTTGCTTTTCATGAGATTTGAACCCAGGCTCCCTTCAATAGTTCAACACGCCACTTGCCACCAAGCCACAAGCTCCTCTTGTGTCTTAAACCATGCGCAACTAAATAAAAATCTATAGCTAAATTCTAAAGTCCATTTAAAAAGAAAACCAAAATACAAGAGCCAAGACTTGAACCTTGGACCTCATTCCTTCCCTGGCGTCACTCTCTTGTCTCTTATGTGGCGTCACTTTGCCACTACACCACACACTCCGCTTGTGTCATTTTTCTCCACATTTTATTCTTAAATCCTACCTACCAACTGCCAGGGTTTTTTTTCACCTAAAACCAAAATTTTCCTAAAGCTCAAGTTTAATCCGGGACTTCATAGAAGCCCCTAACCTTCCAAAATCACTCACCTAATAGGTCCAACAAGCCGTTCTCTTGTGCTCAAAAATTTTAAACGCTCCTTCGCCCAAGGCCCAATGGGCCCAATTCTACTAGGCCCAAATTCAGGTCGTTACAAACCTACCCCCTTAAAGAAATTTCGTCCCCGAAATTTCCAGCTAACAGGGTAGTCGTGTAACAACTACCCCACTACGCTACCGCTGCGTACTCTGATTCTAATATCCCTATCACATTTTAACTAGAATTTGGAACTCCCTACACATACTCAAAACACCTAACCATTAAAGCAGATGATATCTTATACAGAACCAATTTCTATATCCAAACATCACAACCAAACAAAACACATACAAAATAAATACCAAAAATACAGTCATTACAACACATAACAGAGTATAAGGTCAGGAAACTTACGGATTCAGCGCCGGAGACTCGGTGTACCACACTTTCAAAAATCGGTCAATACAATTTCAGAACTTTAAATATTTTCAAGCCTTTTTGAAACAATACTTTCAGAAATTCAATTTTGAAAACCCAATCCACAACCGAGTTTTGCAACCTAGGCTCTGATACCATAATTGTAACACCCCAAACCCGGTCAAAATGTTACCTCCGGATCCGGCATGTCACATAAAAGGGTTGTTTAAAAATTGCGCGTTTGTTAAAAATTTCGAGTTTAATTATGTATTCGCTTGTTATCCTTTTGTTAAAATTTTGGAAAACGATTATTAAGGGTTTAGGAAAATCCCGTATTAAACATTTAAGAATAATAGGCAGCATCATATTAAAAGCTAAACAAAATAAAATACCAAATTTAAAGTTAAAGCGGCCTTATTACAAAATATTAACCCATGTTATAAACAAGTAAAATACTAAAGTCCAAAATCGCTTTCATGATGTAGCCACCTCAGAGTCCTCCAAAGACATCGAATCGCCTCACGAGGATTACCTAAGAAAAATTAAAAAAGAGGGGGTGAGTTTACAAAAATTCAGTGTGTAATTCCCCTTACGACCAAAATCTGTAAGAACATGCATCAAAACAATTCGGGCCCAAGCCCATTAAAGTAACGGTGGCAATTGGGCATTAGCCCAAAATAGCCTCGGTTGGGCCTTAACCCAAGTCAAATGTCACATGTCATACATATAAATCGGGGCCTAAGCCCATCTCAGTAATATAATCCAGATATGCAATGCGTTAATGCCCATACCAACCCTACACTCCGTCTCCTCTCCAACCCTACACTCCTGTGGGGATTTAATCGACCCACCCATCCCTACACTCCTTATGTAGCACCGGTTGCGGCACTAACATTATCGGAGCAGGGCTACTCGGTGGCTAAAAAGCCTTCAGTAGCGGTATTACAATTGGAACAAAGCCATCAGTTGTAACACCCTGGTTTAGGGGCTATGCATGTTGGGTATAATTCATGTTCTAGTAGGTTTTGGGTATGCTTGGATGTGTTTGAGAGGTGGTAAGAATGTTTGGACTCAAGGGGAAGACTTTAGAAAATTTTGGATTTTTAAGTACAAAAAGAGGAGCTTGGCGATGGGTGTCTTAAGAGAATTATTTGGGGGAATTAGACATAAGAATTGAGCTAGTAAAGTGGCAAGGGAGACGCCACTAAGAGCTTGGGAAGTGACGCCTCAGTGCAAGGAAGGGGCCAGTGTTCGAGCTGCATGAAGGCAAAGCACTTTGGCCTTTATTTTTGGCGTCGAGAGAGTAAGAAGTTGGGTGGCTTTTGGATGCTTAAAAGATGGAGAAAGACTTGGTCTTTTTTTAAATTTTGGCTAGGAAGAGGTTTGACTCATTCAAACTTTTGAATGAGTGTTGGGGAGGAATTGTAGGAGCATATAGTGGGATTTTTGTGGGAGGTTGGAGCTAGGCCGTATAGTATAAATAGGGGAGGAGGAGGTGCTCATTTTCATTCATTCTTAAGCCTTCATCCATTTGTCTTCCATACTCTACCAACACTAAAAATATCCCTTCTCTTCACCTATGCACTTTGGCCGAATCTTCAAGGTCACCTAGCCGATTTTCCTACTTGGTTCTCTCCATTTTTCCTAAGCCGAAACCATTTCATATTGTCCCCTCATACCTTCTTTCTTTCTCTATTGCCAAACCTTTCTCCTTGTCCTAGTGGTGGTTGGCCGAATCTTAGCGAGAGGGGTGGAGCGTTTGGGTCTCTGCTCTAGTCATTGTGAAGGCCGGGGAGGAGCGGTAGGGAGGACTCGTGGGTTCGATTCATCAAGGGTGTGTCGGCGAGTTTTGGTTAAGTAGCATTTCGGGAGTTGGTCATTGGTATCAATTAGGTGCGTAATCAACGCACTATTTCTGCGATTGTTGGTTTGTTTAATGTGATTACATATGTATTATGTGTGGAGGCTGATTATAATGGCTTAAGTGATGTGAATCGATGATTGGTAAGATTGGTTGTGTTACATATATTTTATATATGTTTGATGTGGTATTGGTAAGTAATAATTACTCACTCTATATGTTATTTTGGCATAATTGACACGTGGGCATGGGGTTGATCCCAGAAGGAAGAAGTGTACAGATGATGATATGCGTGGTCTAATGATAGCTAAGGCTACATTAGCGCTTGAGGGTTTGCTGTGTGCTACCTCAAGGGAGGTGTTGGCTAGGTGCCCATCTCGGCGGTTGATGGCTATGTGCATCACCGTAGACAGATTACAATATTGGGATCACTTGGGTTGATCGGTGGCTCAGCCACGGCCTTGAGCAGCGAGCTTGCCAAGGTAAGATGTTATGGATCACAATGTGATCGGTGGGGAGTTTCCCACGGCCTTAGGCAGGGAGTCTGCTAAGGTTGGTGTACGGCTGGACAAAGGGTTGGGCTGAAATGCATTCTTGCATGATTTGTTACGAATATTGTGTGGGTATGGGCCAAGCCCATACGAGTGGAAATCGGTGTTTTGATTATGCACTGAGTCAGTGGACTCACTCTTTATTTTCTAACTATTTCAGGTGATGCGTAGATTGGACCGGGATCGGAGAGGACACGTGGTGGCCCATGCAGAAAGAAGAGTTTAAATTTATTCATATTAAGTATTAGATCTTTTAAACATTGATGTTATAAGGCCCTTTGATTTTTATTTACTTTGGGAGTTATTTAATTATTATTTTAAATTATGTTTGGATTATATTAAATTACTAAGTGGGAACGAATTTATTTTGACAACTTATTTATTCAAAAATTAGTCATATATACTCATTAAAGTTCACTTTTGGGCATTTTATAATATTTATGTGATATCAAAGTTTTTCTCATACAATATTAAATAAACATGGATTTTCAGAAGTTAACAAGTTTTACTAAATTTTTCTCTAAGTTAAATAAATTTCACTAACATAACCGGATCGATTAAGTGGTGAATGGGCGGGTTTGGGGATGTTACATCGATTGATCAGATTATATTTGGCACATAGCCATCGACGGTAATATAATCGGCACACAGCCTTGGGTAAATATGATCGACACAGAGTCATCAATATATAAGTTAGGCACATAGCCACGGTAAATACGATTGGCACAAAGCCATAATATCGGCACAAAGCCTTCGATATTGGCACAAAGCCCATAATTACGGCACGAAGCCCATATTAATGGCACACAGCCCTCGGTAACATTATCAGTGCAGCATGGCTGCTCAGTGGCTAAAAAGCCTGCGGTGCTATAAAGCCTTCGGTGGATCCACAGTCGTCAAGCGACCATGCGATCCTATTAGCACTTCCTCCGTATTAATAATCCCAACCCCATGCAATATGTCGTGTATGTCATGCTCAATCATTACACGTGTATGCAAAATGGCCATGCTCAGTAACAATTATTTAAACATGTAATAAAAGCATATCAGTCATACAACCACAGTCAAATTAGTCCACTCATTGCACAAGTCTATCATTTACCTACAAGGGCAAATTAGTCATTTTACCCAATAAGGGTATTTCGGTAATTCTACCCTACAGGGGTAGTTCGGTAATTCTACTCATAACCAATCCATGTATGCAACGCATCTCAAACACAATCAATCATACAATTAACACATACAACGCTAGTACTACCACGAGGGTACAACGGTCATTTTGTCGTTTAGGGGTAAAACGGTAATTTCACAAATCGAGGGTATTTCGATAATTTTACAAACCGGGGGTATTTCAGTAATTTCACAAACTAGGGGTATTTCGGTAATTTTGCAAACTGGGGGTATTTCAGTAATTTTGGAAACCGGGGGTATTTCAATAATTTTATAAACTGGGGGTATTTCCGTAAATTTGCAAACCAAGGGTATTTCTGTAATTTTGCAAACTAAGGGTATTTCAGTAATTTTGTAAACCAAGGGTATTTCAGTAATTTTGTAAATTAAGGGTATTTCAGTAATTTTGTAAACCAAAGGTATTTTAGTAATTTAGTAAACCAAAGGTATTTCAGTAATTTCGCACCTGAATGGCCTTTCTAAAGGCCTAATGTCGCCTCGAGCGACTCAACTACCATTTCCGGTCGTACCGGACTATTGGGCCTAAAACCCGATTTCGGCCCATTCGGGCCCACACGCTCGTATGGCCCACCTAACACAAATCTAGCCACGTATATGAGATTCACCTAGTCTAGTTCACTATATACTACACCATCATACATTTTATTCAATTGGGCCCACGGGCCCATTGGGCCCACTTCGGCCCGTCGTGGCCCAAGCAGTCTCAACCCACAAGAATACTACTGATGGCCTCAACTATCGCGTCGAAGCCCCACACGTGCGTTTGCACGCTCGTGTGGCTACTATTACCGTGACCGGCACTTCGGCATTTGCCGCTCTACAACTAGAGTAGAGAGAGTTACACACCTGATAGGAATCTGGTGCTAATCCTTGCTCCGACCACTCTTGTGCCCAAACGCCCTCCAAGGTATCCTTCCTCCTATCATAGAATGCTCTATATATAGCTAGCTTCTCACCTTCCTTCTTTGTATCTTTCCGATGTGGGATCCCTTCACAATAGAGTTTAAATCCAACTCAAACTCTTGCCAGTCAATTCGCAAAATAAATACTCCCTTGCTTTTCATGAGATTCAACCTGTGCTCCCTTCAATAGTTCAACACGCCACTTGCCACCAAGCCACAAGCTCCTCTTGTGTCTTAAACCATGCGCAACTAAATATAAATCTATAGCTAAATTCTAAAGTCCATTTAAAAAGAAAACCAAAATACAAGAGCCAAGACTTGAACCTTGGACCTCCTTCCTTCCCTGGCGTCACTCCCTTGTCTCTTATGTGGCGTCACTTTGCCACTACACCACACACTCCGCTTGTGTCATTTTTCTCCACATTTTATTCTTAAAGCCTACCTACCAACCGCTGGGTTTTTTTCACCTAAAACCAAAATTTTCCTAAAGCTCAAGTTTAATCCCGGGACTTTATAGAAGCCCCTAACCTTCCAAAATCACTCACCTAATAGGTCCAACAAGCCGTTCTCTTGTGCTCAAAAATTTTAAACGCTCCTTCGCCTAAGGCCCAATGGGCCCAATTCTACTAGGCCCAAATTCAGGTCGTTACAAATCTACCCCTCTTAAAGAAATTTCGTCCCCGAAATTTCCATTCTAATGTGGTAGTCGTGTAACAACTACCCCACTACGCTACCACTGCGCACTACTCGATTCTAATATCCCTATCACATTTTAACTAGAATTTGGAACTCCCTACACATACTCAAAACACCTAACCATTAAAGCAGACAGATATCTTATACGCAACCAATTTCTATATCCAAACATCACAACCAAACAAAACACATACAAAATAAATACCAAAAATACAGTCATTACAACACATAACAGAGTATAAGGTCAGAAACTTACTGATTCGTACGGAGACTCGGTGTACCACACTTTCGTAAATCGGTCAATACAATTTCAGAACTTTAAATATTTTCAAGCCTTTTTGAAACAATACTTTTAGAAATTCAATTTTGAAAACCCAATCCACAGCCGAGTTTTGCAACCTAGGCTCTGATACCATAATTGTAACACCCCAAACCCGGTCAAAACGTTACGTCCAGATCTGGCATGTCACATAAAAGGGTTGTTTAAAAATTACGCGTTTGTTAAAAATTTCGAGTTTAATTATGTATTCGCTTGTTATCCTTTTGTTAAAATTTTGGAAAATGATTATTAAGGGTTTAGGAAAATCCCGTATTAAACATTTAAGAATAATAGGCAGTATCATATTAAAAGCTAAACAAAATAAAATACCAAATTTAAAGTTAAAGCGGCCTTATTACAAAATATTAACCCAAGTTATAAATAAGTAAAATACTAAAGTCCAAAATTGCTCGCAGTGTAGCCACCTCCGAGTCCTCCAGTACGTCGAACCGCCTACTGAGGATTACCTAAGAAAAATTAAAAAAGAGGGGGTGAGTTTACGAAAACTCAGTGTGTAATTCCCCTTACGACCAAAATCTGTAAGAACATGCATCAAAACAATTCGGGCCCAAGCCCATTAAAGTAACGGTGGCAATTGGGCATTAGCCCAAAATAACCTCGTTGGGCCTTAACCCAAGTTAAATGTCACATGTCATACATATAAATCGGGGCCTAAGCCCATCTCAGTAATATAATCCAGATATGCAATGCGTTAATGCCCATACCAACCCTGCACTCCGTCTCATCTCTAACCCTACACTCCTGTGGGGATTTAATCGACCCACCCATCCCTACACTCCTTATGTAGCACCGGTTGCGGCACTAACATTATCGGCGCAGGGCTACTCGGTGGCTAAAAAGCCTTCAGTAGCGGTATTACAATTGGAACAAAGCCATCAGTGACTGTATTATATTTGGCACATAGCCATCAGCGACGGTAATATAATCGGCACACAGCCTTGGGTAAATATGATCGACACAGAGTCATCAATATATAAGTTAGGCACATAGCCACGGTAAATACGATTGGCAGAAAGCCATAATATCGGCACAAAGCCTTCGATATTGGCACAAAGCCCATAATTACGTGACGAAGCCCATATTAATGGCACACGATTTCGGTAACATTATCGCAAAGATGGGTCGCTCGGTGGCTAAAAACCATGCGGTGCTATAAAGCCTTCGGTGGATCCACAATGCGTCAAGCGACCATGCGATCCTATTAGCACTCCCTCCGTATTAATAATCCCAACCCCATGCAATATATCGTGTATGTCATGCTCAATCATTACACGTGTATGCAAAATGGCCATGCTCAGTAACAATTATTTAAACATGTAATAAAAGCATATCAGTCATACAACCATAGTCAAATTAGTCCACTCATTGCACAAGTCGATCATTTACCTACAAGGGCAAATCAGTCATTTTACCCTATAAGGGTATTTTGGTAATTCTACCCTACAGGGGTAATTCGGTAATTCTACTCATAACCAATCCATGTATGCAACGCATCTCAAACACATTCAATCATACACTTAACACATACAACGCTAGTACTACCACGAGGGTACAACGGTTATTTTGTCGTTTAGGGGTAAAATGGTAATTACACAAACCGAGGGTATTTCGATAATTTTACAAACCGGGGGTATTTCAGTAATTTCACAAACCAGGGGTATTTCGATAATTTTGCAAACCGGGGGTATTTCAGTAATTTTGCAAATCGGGGGTATTTCAGTAATTTTATAAATCGAGGGTATTTCCGTAAATTTGCAAACCAAGGGTATTTCTGTAATTTTGCAAACCAAGGGTATTTCAGTAATTTTGTAAACCAAGGGTATTTCAGTAATTTTGTAAACCAAGGGTATTTCAGTAATTTTGTAAACCAAGGGTATTTTAGTAATTTTGTAAACCAAAGGTATTTCAGCAAATTCAAGACTGTAATGGCCTTTCTAAAGGCCTAATGTCGCCGAGCGACTCAACTACCATTTTCTGGTCAGCACTTTAACTATTGGGCCTAAAACCCGATTTCGCCCATTCGCCCCCATACGCCGTGTAGCCCACCTAACACAAATCTAGCCACGTATATGAGATTCACCTAGTCTAGTTTACTATATACTACACCATCATACATTTTATTCAATTGGGCCCACTTCGCCCGTCGTGGCCCAAGCGCCTCAACCCACAAAAATACTACATCGATGGCCTCAACTATCGCTGTGCCGAAGCCCCACACGCGCGTTCGCGACGCTCGTTTAGCTACTATTGTCGTGACCGGCACTTCGCATTTGCCGCTCTACAACTAGAGTAGAGAGTTACACACACGATAGGAATCGGTGCTAATCCGCCTTTCGACCACTCCCGTGCCCAAACGCCGCCCAAGGTATCCTTCCTCCTATCATAGAATGCTCTATATATAGCTAGCTTCTCACCTTCCTTCTTTGTATCTTTCCGATGTGGGATCCCTTCGTCAATAGAGTTTAAATCCAACTCAAACTCTTGCCGTCCAATTCGCAAAATAAATACTCCCTTGCTTTTCATGAGATTCGAACCCAGGCTCCCTTCAATAGTTCAACACGCCACTTGCCACCAAGCCACAAGCTCCTCTTGTGTCTTAAACCATGCACAACTAAATATAAATCTATAGCCAAATTCTAAAGTCCATTTAAAAAGAAAACCAAAATACAAGAGCCAAGACTTGAACCTTGGACCTCCTTCCTTCCCTGGCGTCACTCCCTTGTCTCTTATGTGGCGTCACTTTGCCACTACACCACACACTCCGCTTGTGTCATTTTTCTCCACATTTTATTCTTAAAGCCTACCTACCAACTCCCAGGGTTTTTTTCACCTAAAACCAAAATTTTCCTAAAGCTCAAGTTTAAACCCGGGACTTTATAGAAGCCCCCTAACCTTCCAAAATCACTCACCTAATAGGTCCAACAAGCCGTTCTCTTGTGCTCAAAAATTTTAAACGCTCCTTCGCCCAAGGCCTAATCGGCCCAATTCTACTAGGCCCAAATTCAGGTCGTTACAAATCTACCCCCCTTAAAGAAATTTCGTCCCGGAAATTTCCATTAATGTAGTAGTCGTGTAACAACTACTCCCACTATGCTACCAACACGTACACTGATTCTAATATCCCTATCACATTTTTACTAGAATTTGGAACTCCCTACACATACTCAAAACACCTAACCATTAAAGCAGACAGATATCTTATACGCAACCAATTTCTATATCCAAACATCACAACCAAACAAAACACATACAAAATAAATACCAAAAATACAGTCATTACAACACATAACAGAGTATAAGGTCAGGAAACTTACGGATTCGGTGCCGGAGACTCGGTGTACCACACTTTCAAAAATCGGTCAATACAATTTCAGAACTTTAAATATTTTCAAGCCTTTTTGAAATAATACTTTCAGAAATTCAATTTTGAAAACCCAATCCACAGCCGAGTTTTGCAACCTAGGCTCTGATACCATAATTGTAACACCCCAAACCCGGTCAAAACGTTACGTCCAGATCCGGCATGTCACATAAAAGGGTTGTTTAAAAATTGTGCGTTTGTTAAAAATTTCGAGTTTAATTATGTATTCGCTTGTTATACTTTTGTTAAAATTTTGGAAAACGATTATTAAGGGTTTAAGAAAATCCCGTATTAAACATTTAAGAATAATAGGCAGTATCATATTAAAAGCTAAACAAAATAAAATACCAAATTTAAAGTTAAAGCGGCCTTATTACAAAATATTAACCCAAATTATAAATAAGTAAAATACTAAAGTCCAAAACTGCTCGCAGTGTAGCCACCTCCGAGTCCTCCAAAGACGTCGAACCGTCTCATCGAGGATTACCTAAGAAAAATTAAAAAGAGGGGTGAGTTTACGAAAACTCGTGTGTAATTCCCCACGACCAAAATCTGTAAGAACATGCATCAAAACAATTCGGGCCCAAGCCCATTAAAGTAACGGTGGCAATTGGGCATTAGCCCAAAATAGCCTCGGTTGGGCCTTAACCCAAGTCAAATGTCACATGTCATACATATAAATCGGGGCCTAAGCCCATCTCAGTAATATAATCCAGATATGCAATGCGTTAATGCCCATACCAACCCTGCACTCCATCTCCTCTCCAACCCTACACTCCTGTGGGGATTTAATCGACCCACCCATCCCTACACTCCTTATGTAGCACCGATTGCGGCACTAACATTATCGGTGCAGCATGGCTGCTCGGTGGCTAAAAAGCCTTCAGTAGCGGTATTACAATTGGCACAAAGCCATCAGTGACTGTATTATAATTGGCACATAGCCATCAGCGACGGTAATATAACCGACACACAGCCTTGGGTAAATATGATCGACATAGAGTCATCAATATATAAGTTAGGCACATAGCCACGGTAAATACGATTGGCACAAAGCCCATAATTACGGCACGAAGCCCATATTAATGGCACACAGCCCTCGGTAACATTATCGTCTGCAAAGATGGTCGCTCATGCGGCTAAAAAACTCATGGTGCTATAAAGCCTTCGGTGGATCCACAGTCGTCAAGCGACCATGCGACCCTATTAGCACTTCCTCCGTATTAATAATCCCAACCCCATGCAATATGTTGTGTATGTCATGCTCAATCATTACACGTGTATGCAAAATGGCCATGCTTAGTAACAATTATTTAAACATGTAATAAAAGCATATCGGTCATACAACCACAGTCAAATTAGTCCACTCATTGCACAAGTCGATCATTTACCTACAAGGGCAAATCAGTCATTTTACCCTATAAGGGTATTTCGGTAATTCTACCCTACAGGGGTAGTTCGGTAATTTTACTCATAACCAATCCATGTATGCAACGTATCTCAAACACAATCAATCATACAATTAACACATACAACGCTAGTACTACTACGAGGGTACAACGGTCATTTTGTCGTTTAGGGGTAAAACGGTAATTTCACAAACCGAGGTTATTTCGATAATTTTACAAATTGGGGGTATTTTAGTAATTTCACAAACCAGGGGTATTTTGGTAATTTTACAAACCGGGGGGTATTTCAGTAATTTTGCAAACCGGGGGTATTTCAGTAATTTTGTAAACCGGGGGTATTTCCGTAAATTTGCAAACCAAGGGTATTTCTATAATTTTGCAAACCAAGGGTATTTCAGTAATTTTGTAAACCAAGGGTATTTCAGTAATTTTGTAAACCAAGGGTATTTTAGTAATTTTGTAAACCAAAGGTATTTCAGTAATTTCGCACCTGCAATGGCCTTTCTAAAGGCCTAATGTCGCCTCGAGCGACTCAACTACCATTTCCGGTCGTACCGGATTATTGGGCCTAAAACCCGATTTCGGCCAATTCGGGCCGACACGCTCGTGTGGCCCACCTAACACAAATCTAGCCACGTATATGAGATTCACCTAGTCTAGTTCACTATATACTACACCATCTTACATTTTATTCAATTGAGCCCACGGGCCCATTGGGCCACACTCTCCCCCGTCGTGGCCCAAGCGCCTCAACCCACAAGAATACTAATTGATGGCCTCAACTATCGCGTCAAAGCCCCACACGTGCGTTCGCACGCTCGTGTGGCTACTATTGCCGTGATCGGCACTTCGGCATTTACCGCTCTACAACTAGAGTAGAGAGAGTTACACACCTGATAGGAATCGGTGCTAATCCGCTCCCGGCAACTCCCGTGCCCAAACGCCTCCAAGGTATCCTTCCTCCTATCATAGAATGCTCTATATATAGCTAGCTTCTCACCTTCCTTCTTTGTATCTTTCCGATGTGGGATCCTTCACAATAGAGTTTAAATCCAACTCAAACTCTTGCCAGTCCAATTCGCAAAATAAATACTCCCTTGCTTTTCATGAGATTCGAACCTGTGCTCCCTTCAATAGTTCAACACGCCACTTGCCACCAAGCCACAAGCTCCTCTTGTGTCTTAAACCATGCGCAACTAAATATAAATCTATAGCCCAATTCTAAAGTCCATTTAAAAAGAAAACCAAAATACAAGAGCCAAGACTTGAACGTTGGACCTCCTTCCTTCCCTGGCGTCACTCTCTTGTCTCTTATGTGGCGTCACTTTGCCACTACACCACACACTCCGCTTGTGTCATTTTTCTCCATATTTTATTCTTAAAGCCTACCTACCAACTCCTAGGGTTTTTTTCACCTAAAACCAAAATTTTCCCAAAGCTCAAGTTTAATCCCGGGACTTCATAGAAGCCCCCTAACCTTCCAAAATCACTCACCTAATAGGTCCAACAAGCCGTTCTCTTGTGCTCAAAAATTTTAAACGCTCCTTCGCCCAAGGCCCAATGGGCCCAATTCTACTAGGCCCAAATTCAGGTCGTTACAACTTTCCAGTGTCAGTGACCGCAATTACACTTCTATGCTAAAAACATTCAAACCCAAAGATTAAACAGTAGAAGTAAGATTGAATAAAATAACATTTAACCCAAAAATCATGTGTACTTTCGTACAAACATGAAATAAAAAGTAATCACCATTGTTTAGAAAAGAAATATAAAAGAAACAAATGGAGAATTCTATTCCTAGACAATCTCAACTTGAATCTCTCCATTCCCTCTTGTGTCGCACTCAAGGCTCCTCGTCAAGAGTTGATCCGCATCCCTTTCATGTCGGTTCACCCGTAGGAAACTTAAGCTACCATAGCCGAAAAGCTTCAAAAGATAGGTTGAAGAAGATAATACCCCCTAAAAAAGTCTCTCCTCCTTTTCCTTTTTCACTTGAATATTAATATTTATTCAAATAACACAGGTGTCCTTTCATCATAATCATGCTGCCTCTGTACGTACATGTTGGTTGTACCAGACTAGACATGTAACAGTCCGGTTTATACCCTAGTCAGAACAGTGGTTTTGGGACCACAAATCCGAGTTAGAATTATATTTTAATATTATTTTTACATGCCTATGATATGTGTTTAAGCATGTGTGAAATTTCTGTGGAATAATTTGTTCGATTGGGTGCTTAATTTGAGAAAAGGATTAAATTGCATTGAATGCTAAAATAGTATGCCATAAGTTAAAAGCACTTAAGTGTCATGTGTTTTAAAGGTTGTGGCCTTATGTTGCTATTAAACCATTATTTGGTTAGTGGATGGTTAAATGACATATTAACCATAGTGTTTATTTGTTTTATATGATTAATAAATGGGTAAAATAGGAAATGAATAATTAAACTATTATTCATAAAACAAAAGGCTTAAAATAAGCCATTATCATCCTTCACCTAGCCGAATATTGAAAGAAAAGAAAGAAAAAGAGTAAACAATGGTTCAGCCATGGTTTTGGTTTAATTCAAGGTTAGTTTTTGATTTGTTCTTGATAATTTCTACGTTTTTGCAATCGTTGCTTTGTATACTACAAGACCCATGCTTAAATTTTGAGAATTGATGAATATTTTGTAAAGTGCCATTGATGAGTTCATAAGCTTTGTGAAGTTTTATGATGAAATAAGATGTATTTGTAAGTTATTAACATGTTTTTTATTTGAAGTTTTGTTAAATTTGAGTATTTTGGACTCAATTGAGAAAATAGTATTTTGAGGGACTAATTTGTGAAATAAATGAAATGTATGGACTTGTATGAGATACATGAATATTCGGCTAAGCTTGGGTATATAGTAATTTTGTGAATTTTGTGATTTTTTGAATTAGGGACTAAATTGTCCAAATGTGAAATGTGTGGGCTAATTTGCAAATTGCCCTAAATATGTGTTCTTTGATTGAAATGAATAAGTTACTGAATAAAAGAGTGAAATTTGAATATGTATAGATCAAGAACCGAAGAAAACAGACTTTGATCGCGGGAAAGAGAAAGTAGTCGAATAACCGAGTCTGAACGAATATCCGGATCCGAGGTAAGTCGATATACAAATAAATGTATTTTTATTGAATTATATATGTTCATATGACAATTTTTAAGGATGAATGCATATGAGATGGTGTGTACGTGAATTCTGAGATAGAATAGACTTAGTGTCAACATCCGAGAAGTCCCGTTTGAACCTAGGAATAGATAGGATAGTATATGTCATGACATAGGTGTCTGTTATGTGATATCATGTAAGACCACGTCTGGGACGTTGGCATTGATTTGAGATTTCATGTAAGACCACGTCTGGGACATTGGCATTGATATGAGATTTACGTGTAAGACCACGTCTGGGACGTTGGCATCGATATGAGATTTACGTGTAAGACCATGTCTGGGACATCGACATCGTCTTTGATTCGTGTAAGACCCTGTCTGGGACAGTGGCATCGATATCAGGTTACATGTAAGACCACGTTTGGGACATTGGCATTGTACGACAATTCCGAGAACTCTGAGTATCCTATTAGATTCTGAACGGTTCAATAGGCAAATCCGAGATACGAATAACTATGTGAATTGTATATCCGTTTCAGGTACGTTTGGTATGTACACTAAGTGTGTATGAAAGGTAAGTATCTATATGAAATGATGAGATTATATGAGAAGTTATGCTTGAATGAGCCATGTGTATGTGTGATATTTTTGTTGAAGAAATTGGTAATATATGGCTAAACAAATGAGCCAAAAAATATATGTGATGAATTTGCTATGAGAACCAATAATGTCATTGTGCCAATATGGTTATATGCATTTTATGCTAAGTTTATTTGTATATGGCTTACTAAGCTTTTGAAAGCTTACTCTATGTGTGTTTGCTCTATTTTATAGATCGTCAAAGCTACTGAAGGCTCGGGGACCGTTGAGGATCGTCATCACACTACTCAAACTCATTTTGGTACCTTTTTGGAAATGTATATACTAAGTATGGCATGTATAGGCTAGTTATTTGGTATATGTTTGAGATGTAAATAGCCATGTGGTTTGGCTAGTTAATGTTGGTGATGTGCATGAGTGAATATGGTATATGATGTATGTTTTGGTATGCCAAGTTAGCTATTGAAATGGTCAAGGCTATGGTAAGCTTATGAATGCATTATGAGTATGTATGTTTGATCAAGGAAATGGTTACATGGAAGATAAATGTGGTTGACTCACGCTTGGATGTATATGTGTTTTGGTTGACTCAAGCATGATTGAAGTTGTGGTTGGATGGAATTACATGTTGACCTTTTGACAAAATTTTTGAATGTCAAATGTGTTTGAAATGAATTGGTATGATGCTTGTAGGGTAAACCCAAGTGTGGGTGGCATATTGGCCTTGCAAAGGGCACATTATGCATACACGGCCAGGCACACGCATGCCTAGTGACCGTAGGATTAAGTCGATTCTAGCCTAAGAGTACACGGCCATAGTACACGCGCGGCGTGCTGGTGGCCGTGGGGATAAGTCGATATACATGCCTGTTTGGCACGGCCAGACACATGGGTGTGTCTAATAACCGTGGGAGGCACACGGTCGATCGCAGCACGCGCGCGTGTGACCTCTGCAGTGTTCAAAAAGTTTTAAATTTTCGAGAATTTCTGTATGTGTTCAGTTTAGTCCCGACCCTTCTCCAAAGCATGCTTAAGGTCTCGGTGACCTATCTAATGGACATAGTGATTGCAACTGATGACTTGCATTATGAAATGTCTGAAAACGTTTCCGATCTATCCGGCAATACCTTTAACCCTAATCTGGTGACGGATACGGATTAGGGGTGTTACAGGACAGCTCACACATTTTTGTTCTTATTCGTACAGCTGTCAGGTGCGATGACAATTCTGGGTGCAATCTGGAAATACTCATGCAGCGACATCGGTACCAAAACATGACAAAATGAAAGATAAATAGGCTAAGATGGACTGAGTTATAAAATGTAATTTACTAAACTGAAAATGCTAAAATATGTTCTAAAGATAACTAAATGGGGACAAATTAACAGATAAGTATGGAGAAAACATATGTTCTTTCTAGTACTATCAAGCTCGCCACAAAGGAAGCTCATTAGAATATCTCATCGAATGTGTAACATGATACACCACAAGGGCTTTTCCTTCTAAGTTCATTACAACTCATTCCTTTAAACTTCAGCATGAAAGCCATTTCTTTCCCTTAGGGTCCGCCAAAAAGGCGTTTCTTTCGGATGGTTGACACAAAGGCAATTTTATAGAGTGGACCACAAAGGCATTCCCTTCAAAACTCGCCACAAAGGCTTTATTTTTCCTGGCGTGTTTACGATAGGGATTCACCTAGACTCACATTTCGTGAGGTTTGCCCCTCATCGTACTGGGACCGGAAGGGAACCCTAGTAGGTAATCACCTTCCTTTAGTTCTTCCTAGATGATGCCATAACCTAGCTATGGTCTTACACGATATGATGTTATGGCCATGTACTTTTCCTTGTAGAGATTGTGTCAAAAGTCTCGACGGACCCCTTTAGATGAGTCCACAGAAACAGATACAGACTCATCATGTAAAGACCCACTCTCATCAGAACATATCGTATATCATACAACTAAGATGGATATACACAATCCAAACATCCAGATATAACCATACTTCACATCGACCTACTTGAACTCTACAGATCTATACCAACTATGCATATGATTCTTATAAAAATTTAGCACAATCATAAACATACTTCAATAACCACACACAGGATCACATACATAACATATTGTAACCTGAAGGATCAAAACATCATATTTCAGCCACTTTCTTATAGATCTACAAGTACTATCATCATACAAACAAGAGTCAACATAGAGACTTATCTGATTCTCACTTATTGTAGTTCAAAACTCCAGATCCAGGCTTTTATCATGCAATTAGTAGCAACTACTGCTACCAAACAAATAAACTCACCAATATTTATTCATATACTCATTTTTCCATCATTTTTAACATTGGAAATCCCTAAGGAGGGTCTTTTTATTCTTTATCTTACTGATCTTCCAAGTCTAATAGATTTACTCTTCACAACATAATATGCAGAGTCATAAATCTTACCTCCACGTGGTGCAATCATTGATAAAGATCCAAACCTACAACTTTAGCTTAAGATAGAGAAGGAAAGACTTTGGGTTCCTTTAGATCTAGACATAAATACTTCCTCTTTTTAGACCTAAATATCTATATATAGAACTAAAGCTCTTATTGGAACCCACCATGTGTTACACACTTTAAAAGCTACCTTTATAAATGATTTACAACTATAAATAGAAATCCAATATTTTTATATTCCTGGTTCGTCCCCTTGTTCCTTTCCAACTACCTCGTTAGAATGTAACTAGTACAACAATACAATAAATTGGGCGTACAATACCTTTGGCAATAATCCCCTACTTATAAGGTTATCAAAACACTTACCAAACCTCTTATTCTTTATAACTTAATACATTTTAAGAAAAACCCTCACTTAATAATCCGATACATACTATGCACTCGATCTATATGCCAGAACAACAATTAGTTGGACAACACTATGCCGCTCAGGTTACTTTCAATTTACCCGCCCAAAGCTGAATGTTACCGTTTTTTCATTATTGTGTCAAGGACTACTCCAATATCTTAAATTTTAAATAAATTTCAAATACCATTGTTAATTATGTATAAGTTTAAGTTCTTGCATATTGATCTGTCGTAAATCGGTGTACCAGATTAAACTAGTTTTCACATTTAAGGAGCTCGAATATAATCATTTTCGTTATATTTTAGTTAAGTTTCTTTAGCTTTACTTACCTTAATAAAATGTTCAAATTGAGTCTTTTATTGACCCTAAGGGTCGAAGGAGGCCTAAGGGAAAGCTAACGCACTTTGTGAGTATGCAGGAGATCATTAGAAGGCATATTAAATGAACAATGGTCACTATGTCGTAATACGGATGACTTTATGTCACAACATAGGGAATAGAATGGAGAAAACTCAAGCCTGCCTTTGATGTCGCGACACAGACTGAGGATTTCTCGATATACCCCTGAAGACGTTTCAAGGAGGAGCATAATGCCACCTTTGTCGCGACACAGGTTCTGGTTTGTCACGACATCGACTCTAGGATGAAAAATAAACACGAAGTAGGGGCATTTTGTTCTGCACAATTGAACTTAAAGCTTGAGAACGTCAAGTAACCTAGGGTTAAGGGTGACGGCCACTTGAAGGCTATAAATAGGCTCTTTTGGCACATGTTATAGACACCAGTCCATTAGCTTAGATTCTTTCTTTAGATTTAGTTTTGTTTTCTTGCTTCTTTAGGTTTTTTAGAGTTCAGTTTATTTGTCTATGTTTTATTTCAAGAGATCTAAATTGTGAAGGGGATCAACTTCTGTGGATTCGCATTTATTATTAATATCAATCAGGTTTTTCTTAAACTCTCTACTTCAATTCATTCATTATGATTAATTCTTCCATCTATTCCATGTTGTTTATGGAAGCGATGAGGAACTAATCCCTCTGTGGGGGATTAGCGAGTGGAGGTATGATCTGTCAACTATTTTGTAGGCTTACTCAGCGGATCATATGTTTGGGAAAGGAAGAACAAGAAACAAGCCCTAGGCCCGACAACCTCTGGAAGTCATCAAGTTGGAAATTAACCAAATTGGTATTACCCATTCGTGAACACCTTCACTCCAAGCTAGTCTGGACTGTGAGGTCGGAATATAAGTAGTTCTTGCTGACTCATTATGTTAGTGGAAGATCGAAAGATCCTACTAGGGTAGCGACTAGTTTATTGACGAGGAACTCGAAATAATAGTTGATGGGGATTACCGAAGCAAGCTAATCATTGTATTATAATTTATTTAAAGTACTAATTAGATATTTTAGTGTCTAAGTTAGAATTGATCTAGCACTCGCCTCCTTTGGGTACAACCTCGGAGTACTCACCTACTTCGTTGTAAAACTATATTACAAATCGACCTGTATACTTGCATATACCACCTTGTCCTTCTATATTTTATTATAGTATTCACATTCTGGACGTTAGTACGTCCGGAGGCGGTCAGATATCATACTCGGACCCAATCATCGGTTCGGGTATGGTGTTTTACATGCGCACTTTTTTGGGCGTAATCTTTCTTCTCTTGGAAACATTTTATGACCAATTCCTTAGATATCGCCAATGGGTGGATGCTTTAATGCTAGTATACACCAATACTTTAACTCGCCATTAGGTCAAGAGGGTGGCGAATTATGTTACCATAGCGTGCCCAACAGTCTACATACCTACCTTACTCATCTTTCTATATCCGTTTATTTTTAGGGTGTGACATTATAACAGCCCGTCTGGCGTAGGTCATGCAGATATGTTTTTGGCATATAATTGAGTAAGCCAAAGTAGAAATGGGGTGAATTATCAGTTAAAGTACTATGTTAGCGTGTTGCGTGAATTTATTAGTGTGCCCTATTGAGAGACACCTTGTTGGAATTTTCCATTTGGCATTTTTATGGTTTGACAAACTCTAGGGTTTGGTGGATCCTTTTATGAAACGATTCACCAACCCCAGATCTTCTAAGCGAACTTGTAAGTTCGCAGAGCGGTAAAATTATTTTACATGGAAATGATAGCTCGATGAGTATCGTTAAAGTCTAGTTGAAATCTAATTTTAATTGAACTAGATACTATATATGACAGCTTGATATGTTTTTGTAACTAAATGACTTGTTTAGTTGGTTGCTTAACTGTACAAGCAATATTTACGATTATGATTAGTGGTATTAGTTGTGTTTGGTAAAAAGATTAGACTTCAAATCTTGCTAGGCAAGTTTAGCCTCAATTTTCAAGGGTGATAGTGGGTTGTCTAACCTTCCCACTAAGCTTGATTTCCGTTGTGTGTACTATAAAAGTATGCCTATAACCAGCATGTTTCATCTTTGTTTTCTCTCTGTGTTCTTCCCTACATCTCTAAGAATTTTTATGTTATCTTTGCTAGAGGAGACGAGGAAGGATTTTAGAAGCTTGTCAAATGCCATTGATAAGTACTAGATAACTAGTAATTCCTGGAAAACCATTAGGATGTTGTCGAGTGAATTTATGTCTTTGCATTAGTGAATGAATGATCAATTTTTAGTAGATGAATGGTCTGATGATTATGATTGTTTCTTATTTGGCTCAAGAAGCTAGCGAAGGTCCGAGCAATCGAGGTAAAAGACAATAGAGTAGATTCTATCCTAAAGTTTATGGTGAGTGCCTTCTTGCTTCACTTGAGTTATGAAAAATCTATGATATGTAGGTTATGAAAGTTAAGTTTTCCCTACTGAAGATGGGTCTATGTGTCTTGTATTGATGAGTGTGTAATAAGTTCGTTTTGTGCATATGAGCATGGCCATGGTCGAGGTAAAAATAACCAATTTTGTGTGAGCCTAGTGCCAAACTATTTGTGAAATGTGAAAATATGGAAAGAAGCTTTATTTGTGATGCCTTCGGTAGAGCAGCTTTATTGCAAATCGGATTTCAAGATCACGGCCCGACCTTGTGGGAGAACACATATTCAATCTAGCAAGGAATATGAAAACAAATATGATTTTGCTTATACGTAATTTTGGATTCTAAAAATGGGCCAGAGGCTAGAACAAAGTTGGGTTATAGGTAAACATAAGTGATTGTAAGAAGTGCATATAAGTTGGTGGCATGTGTCTTCCAGGAATACTGTGTGCATAGTTTTGATGAAGAGTCGTCATCAGAAAACTGTACTGGCAACTTAGTGTAGTGTGTCTGTAAGATTGAGTCTTAAAAATGTCTTTATTTTTGGGTCGATTATCGGTAACCTGATAAACATTATGTGTCTACCTGGAACTCACTATGTTCAATTGAACTTACCTCATTACCTTTCTTTCTTAGGCAATTGATTAGTAGAAGAAGATCTGTAGAAGGGAACTGTGCCAGAGTTGCATCTGTAAGTGAGCCACTTGTGTATTTTGTATCATGTATGACTGATTGGTGAATGGCATATACATATGTTTTGTATTTGACTTTTTATTTTACTTCACAACTGTATTGTTTTCTCATATAAAGTGAAATTTTCCTTGATTATGAAAGGGTGAATGCCAAACTCCACTAATTTGTGACCGCTTCCGGACGTACCAACGTCCAGAGTAGAAATCCTACACAAAATATATGAAATGAGGTATTGCAAGTATACATATCAGTTTGTAATATATTTACAGCAGAGAAGGTGAGTGCTCCGAGAATTGTAACCAATGGAGGCGAACAAAAAATTAATCCTAACCTAAGCATAAATAGATCTAATCGGTACTTTAAATGGATTATATTACGATAAATAAAAAAGAAAGGTTTTTGGGATCTATACTAACAATAATAAGAGAAATAAAATAAATAAACCAATCACTAGAAATCAAACAACAAAATATATTGATCGTAATGTCAGAGTCTTAAAATTTATATGATGAATGATCTAGCCTAGAAACTAACTGTGACAACCATTTAGGCAAGCGCACCTATCGAACAGTAGTATAGTTTAGTCGCAAGACCGGAATGTCGAACCCAAAGGAACCAAAAGTACTAATACTAACTTTCTTTCTATTATTTAGCCTAAGAATTGAAGTGAATTATTGTTTAATCTAAAAGTAACTAACTACTAAGCTAAAGACGCTAAGACAAAGAGAATGAATTGGGGAAATACTTGTGGGAAAAACCAATTGATTAAGACAATACCCAAGGAGGAATCCACCTAGACTTCACTTGTTATTTAACTCAACTGACGATTTATTCACTTGACTCGATCCGTAGGATTCCCTAATGTATATTAATACCTCCGTCGAGGCTACTAACGTCTAACCCTAGGTTGATTAATTAAAATCTCTTTCTAATTAAAACCCCTAGAATTGCATTAACTCGATCTATGGACTCCCATATTAGGTTTGACCCTAATGCGGCAGATTTTCGTCATCCTATGTCTAGGGTTGCGATCAACTCCGCTTAACTATGCTAGATCTACTCTTAGACAAGGACTTTTGCTCCACTGCCTAAGCACATCAATACTTGAATCAATACTCTGAAATATCAAAAGCAAGAATTAAGAACACATAATTAAGAACAAAACAAGTATTTATCATATAGTTCAGAAAACAATAACAAGATCCATCTTAGGTTTCATCCCCCTCAAGTATCTGAGGGGTTTAGTTCATAATAATAAAAGAATACATCTCATAAGAAAAGATAAAACAAAACATAAGAAAACCCTAAAACCCCCAGAAGGAATTGAAGGAGAGATCCGCCGTCTTGAGTATGATTTCGGCTTCTTGAGATGAATCAACTGGCTTTCTTCGAGTAAATCCCACGATTCTGACCTCTCTGGCTCGGCTTCTTGGCCTCGCTGGACGCCCCCGACAGAAGGCTTTTGTCCATCTCCCTCTTTAGGTCATACTTAGGGTGTTTATATAGACTTTGGAATGTCTTTCTTCGCCCCTAAGTATCCTTTTCCGAGTAGAATTCCTCTTTGTCACGGTAGGGACACGCCCGTGCAAGACGCCTATGTGAATTGAATTCAGGCTGTGGTCGAGCCTGCTAAAGGGGCACGGCCGTGTGGCTACCTCCAGGCCGTGTTGATTTCCAACTTTCGCCCATTTGGTCCATTTTTAGCCCGTTTCTCGTTCTTTTTGACCTCCGATGCTCTCCTAAGTATAAAACATGAAATTAAAGGATTAGGAGCATCAAATTCATCAAATCTAATGAATATTCATCCAAAATTAATCCAAGCATGGGGTTAAAATATGTGTAAATTATAGTTTATCAAATACCCCCACACTTAAGATTTTGCTTGTCCTCAAGCAAAATTCTCAACTCACAATTAGAATTAACTTCCCTCAATTCATAATTCTCACCAAAAATATCTTATCATAATTCATAGATAATTCATACATGGATAATTTAATTAAAAGTGTCCTAGAGATTCAAACAATCTAAGTCATAGATTTTTATAGCATGAAAACATAGGTGTTTCCCCTTACCTAAATAATTACCTCTGATTCAAAACATACAAGTATTGACATCCTCAATAAAGATTCACTCAAATCACTCAAGGTGTTTAAGGTTCAAAAATTAAGCACTAAAAAGTCAAACATGAAAAGTTAATCCCATAGGCTTGCCTGAAAATCAAATCTCTTCCACTGTAAAATGATATGATACACAAATCAAAAGGTCTTTGAAAGGGTTGTAATGGGGCTTGGGTTAAAGGTGTGGATAAATGCTGAATTAGAGGGTTAGTATCGAGATTGAATTGATAAATTACCTAACTAGAAAAATAACTAAAACTTAAATAATTACATTAATTAATAATTCATCACTAATAACACGAGCTTCTTCTCAAAATGTAACATTAGCGCTTAAGCTCAATTAACATAGAACTAATAATGAATATACTTCATTTTTTTAGGAACAAATCAAGTACAGTTATAATATAAAATTTAATAACTGAAATAAAGGAAATAGTTAAGTAACCTATCAAATCAAATCTCGATATAAGGGTAGTCAAGAAAAATGGTGATAACAAATACAAGATGGTTTTGAGTTAATATTAATGGGTGAGTAAAAAAAAAAAAGGGTTGTTAGAATCAAAGGGGTTTACTAGGGGTTAATTGTGAGGGTAGGCTTTTAGTGGAGTAAGTGGGTTAAAACCTAGGTGCCTTCATCATCTTAGTATATCAAATCAAAGGTGTAGTCTCGACATGTATAATCGAAGTAAGTTCTAGAATAACAAATCAATGTTGACACACTCATAATCAATAAAGTGAGCACGAAAAATGTATGCTCTAAAAGGCTCAATATCTCACAAAAATTATAGGCTTTTGACGTCAACCTTGTAAATTTCAAACTTCAAGGTAATACTTAAATTTAGGTAGACAACCTAACAAAATTTTAAAAATAGACTCATCATGCTTGATTCTCTATTCTCCTAAAGTTTAAATCATCATTGCACAATTAATTATGACTTAATCCAAAACATATCAATGAAAATCACAAATCAAAAGGAAATTTTCATTCTAATCGTATTATGAGAAAATTACTTAAGAACAAGATATAATTCAAGATTTTCAAATAATACTGTAGTTACCCCCCCACACATAAGATGTACATTGTCCTCAATGTACAAAGATAGATAATAGCAATATAGTAATAAAATCATAAGATAGGGAGAGAAGTGAAACTTCCTGAACTTTGGATGGAGTCAATGAAAAGAAACGTAAAAGTTGGAGAGAGGTGAAGGTGGGAAGAATACTCCGGTGGTGGTGTGGTCGTTCGTTAACAGCCCCTTGAACCTAAATTAAAGAAATGAAAATATAATAATATAAATTAAAGAAGAGAAATATAAAAGAAAAGAAATTAAAAATGAAAATAAGAGAATAAAATAAAATAAATGGACTCAAAGGTCCCACGGGCGTGTCGCACGCCCGTGTAGATTTCTCAGTTTCGACCACAGCCGAATCGCACGGCCGTGGTGTTTTATCGCAGCCCATGTTTTTGGGAAAAGTTTTGCCCTATTTCCACACGGCCACGGCCACGCCCGTGTGCAAGGCCGTGTGGGTAGGGAAACCTGCGCTCAAAAATTTGGTTAGTTTTTAGTTAGGTGCTAAAAATCAAAAATATGAAAATTAATGGGGTTAGTTCTCGGGTTGCCTCCCGAGAAGCGCTCGTTTAAAGTCTTGAGCTAGACTTACCTGTTATTCGTATGGCCATGGTGGTTCACGGAGTCGAAACTCCTTTTTCTTACTATCAATTCTATCAACATATGGTTTGAGTCGGGAAATATTTACCTCAAAAGTGCCAAAATTAGAATGAGTTACCTTGACCGTTCCATATGGAAAGACCTTAAGTACCGTAAAAGGAGTCGCACCATTTGTATTAAGCTTTGAAGCGGCTATTCGAGGGTCGGTTGTATCTGACAGTACCTGGTCCCCAACTTTGAAGTGATTGGTTCCACCTTTAATACTCGATGTCCTAGCCGTGTCAAGAACCTGAAGAGTGATCGTTTCGTCACTTACACAAAATGTGAGCTCACGTGGTAGTTTATTTCGTAGAATTGCTGGGCACACTGCGTTTAGCTCCAAATGCGACGTATCGTCTAACTTCCGTTTGTTTGTCAAAAACTCTTTTGAAAATTTCCTTGAATCGCACCATGAAAGAGCTTCAAGAAACGGCAAGTTAATATGTAATTTCTTTGGAAGTTTAAGAAATTTACTGAATTGTTCCTCTGTGTGGTCTTTCTTCATCGCATTGGGGTATGGCACATGAGGTTGGTACTCTGTAATTACCGGGTTTGGTTTATCATGGCTTACCTCAACCTTACCTTCCTCTACCACATTCTCTTGCTTCAATTTTGGTTCATCTAACCCTTCACTATCATGAGCAGTTATTGCTTGAGGTTGCTCTCTTGGGTTAGTTTTGGTGTTGCTAGGCAAGATACCTTGTGGTCTTTCTGAGATCAGCTTAGCTAGCTGACCTAACTGGTTCTCGATCCCTTGAATTGATGCCTGCTGATTTTTGAGCATTGTCTCGTCGTTTTGAAAACGGGTTTCTGACACCGCGATAAATTTTGTTAGCATCTCCTCAAGGTTCGGCGTCTTTTCCTGTTGGTAAGGTGGTTGTTGAAAACCTGGAGGAAGTTGCGGTCTTTAATTACCTTGACCACCCCACGAGAAATTGGGATGGTACCTCCAACCTGCATTATATGTGTTACTATAAAGATTATTTTGAGGTCTAGAATAGTTACCCATATAGTTGACTTGTTCGTTCTCTGTGCTAGGGTTGTAGGATAGATATTCTGTGTTGTTCACCCTTCCTCCATTTGTATCATACTGTATTATCGGATGTACCTACGTAGAACCATACAAACCATTAATTTTTTTATTTAAAAGTTCTACCTGATTAGATAACATGGTGACCGCGTCAAGGTTGAAAACACCGGCTACTTTATTAGGCATTGTCCTCATGTCTTGCCATTGATAATTATTCAGTGACATCTCTTCGGTTTCTGCGAGCGGTATGTTTTATTTCACTATCAAAAATCAAGGGTCCTGGCGGGTTTCTTCTAGTCATAAACTAGAAATACCTGCCAGAAGAAAAGAAAGAGAAAAATTAGCAAAGTTAAAATAAAATAAAAAATAAAAATAAATTGTAAATAAATAAAATGGCTAAACTAATAAAAATTGAGTGTTCTTAATATTTTAGTTGCCCGGCAACGGCGCCAAAAACTTGATCGTAATGTCAGAGTCTTAAAATTTATATGATGAATGATCTAGCCTAGAAACTAACTGTGACAACCATTTAGGCAAGCGCACCTATCGAACAGTAGTATAGTTTAGTGGAAAGACCAGAATGTCGAACCCAAAGGAACCAAAAGTACTAATACTAACTTTCTTTCTATTATTTAGCCTAAGAATTGAAGTGAATTATTGTTTAATATAAAAGTAACTAACTATTAAGCTAAAGACGCTAAGACAAAGAGAATGAATTGGGGAAATACTTGTGGGAAAAACCAATTGATTAAGACAATACCCAAGGAGGAATCCACCTAGACTTCACTTGTTATTTAACTCTGAACCAGATGATTTATTCACTTGACCTGATCCATAGGATTCCCTAATGTATATTAATACCTCCGTCGAGGCTACTAACATCTAACCCTAGGTTGATTAATTGAAATCTCTTTCTAATTAAAACCCCTAGAATTGCATTAACTCGATCTATGGACTCCCATATTAGGTTTGACCCTAATCCGGCAGATTTTCGTCATCCTATGTATAGGGTTGCGATCAACTCCGCTTAACTATGCTAAATCTACTCTTAGACAGGTACTTTTGCTCCACTACCTAAGCACATCAATACTTGAATCAATACCCTGAAATATCGAAGCAAGAATTAAGAACACATAATTAAGAACAAATCAAGTATTTATCATATAGTTCAAAAAATAATAACAAGATCCGTCTTAGGTTTCATCCCCCTCATGTATCTGAGGGGTTTAGTTCATAATAATAAAAGAATACATCTTAGAAGAAAAGATAAAAAAAACATAAGAAAACCCTAAAACTCCTGAAGGAATTGAAGGAGAGATCCGCCGTCTTGAGTATGATTTCGGCTTCTTGAGATGAATCAACTGGCTTTCTTCGAGTAAATCCCACGATTCTGACCTCCCTGGCTCAGCTCATTGGCCTCACTGGACGCCCCCGACAGAAGGCTTCTGTCCACCTCTCTCTTTAGGTCATACTTAGGGTGTTTATATAGACTTTGGAATGTCTTTCTTCGCCCCTAAGTATCCTTTTCCGAGTAGAATTCCTCTTTGTCACGATAGGGACACGCCCGTGCAACACGCCCGTGTGAATCGGATTCAGGCCGTGGTCGAGCCTGCTAAAGGGGCACGACCATGTGGCTACCTCCAGGCCGTGTTGATTTCCTACTTTGGCCCATTTGGTCCGTTTTTAGCCCGTTTCTCGTTGTTTTTGACCTCTGATGCTCTCCTAAGTATAAAACATGAAATTGAAGGATTAGGAGCATCAAATTCATCAAACTAATGAATATTCATCCAAAATTAATCCAAGCATGGGGTTAAAATATGTGTAAATTATAGTTTATCATATATCAAATCTGAGTATGGGTGATTAGCTCTCTTCCGTAATCATAACCAATTGTTGCTTCGGGTTTTTTTGCTCAATCAACTAGTCGATATCCCAACAGGATCTTCTAATCTTCAACTAAAATAATAAGTTAGCAAGAACCACTTAGCTCTCGACCTCACAGTCCAAACCGGTTTAGGGTTAAGGTGTTCACGAATAGACCATGCCAAATATGGGTTAATTGCCACCTTAATGACTTCCTAGGGTTGTCATGACTAGGGTTTAGGTTTTTCCTTTCCTGAACAGCTGATCCGCTAAGAGAATCCTACAAAATGGTTAATTAACCATACCTCTACTTGCTAAACCCCCACAGGAGGATTAGTTCCTTATGGATCTCATAAACAATATAAACTTGATAGAAATAATAGACATAAAGAATAATTCAAGAATATAAAGTTTAGAAAAAGCTTGATTTGTATTGGAATTTGAGTGCAGAAACCTCACAGAGTTTGATTATAATTCAAAAATCTTATTCCTCCAATGAAACCAAATAACAAAAACTAAAATAAATCCTAAGACTAAGAAAAGAGAAAAACTTAAGACTAAATCCAAGAAGAAAATTGCAACGACCCGAATTTGGGCCTAGTAGAATTGGGCCTATTCGGCCCCGAGCATAGAAGCATTTTAGAATTTTTGGGAAAATGAGAACGGCATTATTTCAAGTTGGACCTGTTAGGAAGGTGATTTTGGAAGGTTACGGGGCTTCTGTGAAGTCCTGGGTTCAAGTTAGGACAAAATAAAAATTCTGGTTTTTGGCTCTTTAGCGGAAAGGGCTATTGGAAGCTAGACTTAAGGAAATTTGTTGGTGTTTTGCTAGCACAAGATGAGCATGTGGCAGGATGGCAAGTGGCGTGCATTATAGTACAATGGGGCCTGGGTTCGAAACCCCTTGTATGTAAAGTGTAATTATTTTTGCTCTGGAGAAGGGAAGAGGTAGTGTTGGAATCAAATACTGATGGAGGAGTGTTTGAATTGGTCAAGGTGGTTGAGTGATTTCGAATGGGAGATGGAGAGTGAATTGGGGAGAGATTTTTGGGAGAAATCATGGGATTGAGGTGTGGGAAGAGGTGGCCGAAAGTGGGGGTCTAGCAAAAGAGAATTTCGGCTGAGTAAGGGTGCCTTGAGTATTATTTTCGGCTTTGAGAGTGAGAGAGTGTCATTTTTCTCAAGGTTTTCTTTTGAGAAAGTCTTGCTTTTTGCGTTTTCAACTATAGGATTTCTGGTCTTTTCCTCAAATTTGCTTGTGCCGAATTTTCTTTACATCTTTTATTCTTCATTCTTTTTCGCTTTGTTTTCGGGCATTGTTTCCTTTACTTGCTACCTAATCACCTCTTGGCCGAATCTATCCTTTCTACGAATACCTCTTTTTACACATTCTTTTCTACTCTCCTCTTACCTTTTCTCTCTTGGGTTCACCATAACCGAAACCTCTCTTCTTCTTCATTGTTTTTCATTTCAGTTTATACTCCATAGCCGCATTTTTTATTCTTATGGGTTTGCTGCTTGTGCCGAATCTCTTCTTCCCATTTGACTTATCTCTAATCTAAGGTAATGGCTGGTTCTTTCTCTACTTTCTTTCTTTTCCCCTTTTGTTTCTCTTCTAAAACCAAAACTCTCATCTTGACTTTTGTGGTAATACTAATCTTGTAAATCTCTCCCTAATACCGAATATTGGAGGATGCTAACCCCCCATTTGTGCACCAATCAGTTTAGGAGTTTTGTTGCTCTAGCCAAGAGGAAGCAAAACCGAAAGGTGGTCACTCAGTTGTAGAAGGTCACATTTCGTGGTAAGTGGTGATTGGTGATTATATCTTTTTCTTTTTTTAGCTAATCTCTCCTATTCTCTTTTTCTCTAAAATTTGATTACTCCTTTTGTTCCTGCTCTTTGATGGTCGTATGGTAACCCCCTTAGTGTGGTGATTGTGGGTTCAGCTAATCGAGAGTTCTTCATGGATGCAAGTGATAGCCAGGCGGTGAGGGAAGCAGGAAGAGTGCCTAATGGAAATGGAGTCGTAGCCCCTGCTCCCAAGTTTAAGCGGCGTAGTGTGTAAGCGGTTCGGGACTTTCCACCGGGTTGTGGAAGAGCGTCGACATCTGGTTTAGATAAGCAAATCGTAGTTGATCGCGCTAGTGAGGGTAAGTGTTGGTAAATCGTATAGTTAGGTGTTTGGACTAAAGATCTTCCATTTCTATTGTTATAGAGTTAATTGTGTGTTATGTTTGGTATAGGTGACAACGATCGTGAGTGTTTAGTACTCTACGTGATCAGGTGTGTAATCTCACACCCCTCTGGATGAATGCTTGCAATATTCTCTGACTCGGTCGAAAGCCGAAAAACCGATATCTGTGACCACTCGAGCGTGCGAGCGCTCGTAGTGGTAAATCAAAATGCGAATAATGACGGTAAGCCGTTGAGAGTGTCGCGAGCACTCTCGCGGAATTGAGGCTGTAATGGGCCTAACCGAGCCGAAACCGGCCAAATAGGCCCAATGGGCTATCGGGCCCAAATGGGAAAAATTGATAGAAAATTATCAAATGATAAATGTGAATGCAAAATCTGAAAATCTGAGACCGAAACCATTCGAAATGGGCCACACGAGCGTGTGGGCCCGTTTGGGCCTGAAATGGATTTCAGGCCCAATAGCTCCGTAGAGACCCAACAAGATTCCTGTGTCGCTCGAGGCGACAGTAGGCCTTCGAAAAGGTCATTAATTGATAAAATTACCGAAATACCCCTGGAGGGTAAATTACCGAAATACCCCTTGAGGGTAAAATTACCGAAATACCCCTAGAAGGTAAACTACCGAAATACCCTTGGAGGGTAAAATGACCGAAATACCCCTGGAGGGTAAAATGACCGTTATACCCTTGATTATGGTTGATTATCATGTATATGCTTTATTTACACTTTTGTACGTATGATGCATTGTATTTATAATATGTTGCATGGGTTGGGTTTGATGATCGGAGGAAGTGTATTCTGGTGGCTCTGCCACAATCTGTGTAGTGGCCATGCCACGTATATTCTCGTTATTCGGTGGCTCATACAAATTCTGTGATTAGCGACTTGTCCGCCATATGGGTGTGTAGGGCTCTGGGTGGGTTGACTTAGTCCCCACAGGTGTGTAGGGTTGGTACAGGGGTGTGTAGCGGATGGATTATTGGGTTGGGCTGCATTACACTATTTGCATTATCATGATTATAGGGCTAAGACCCAGATTGTTATCGAATAGGGCTTCGGCCCAGTCTGCTTTCGTATGGGCTCGGGCCCAGTTAATGACCGATTAGGGGATTACACACTGAGTTCTCGTAACTCACCCCTCTGCTTTAACCTTGCAGGTGATCCCCAGCGTTAGAGGATTTGGAGCTGCGGTGGACTCTGTGGGGGCCATACGTCGGAGTATTTCTCACGAACTTCAGTAAATTTCATTTTTGCTTTATTTTAAGATTATTCTCATTTGGGTTTAATATTTTGTAATAAGGCCTTGGGATTTTTATTTTTCTTTTAAACTTTCATTTCAGTTCTATTCAAGCTATAAATGATTTAACTCGGGATTTTCTTAAAACAACAATAACTGTTTTCAAAATATCACATCTCCGAAATTTACTAAATCTGATTTCTGTTAACAACAAGTTTTCGGAAATAATAATAATATTAAACGTTTTTACAAGAAAACCATATCCGAATTTCACAAACAACAAAGCTCGAAGTTTCAAAAAGAATACAAACTTTTTAACGAACGTGCAGTTTTTAAACAACCCTTCTATGTGACATGCTAGATCCGGTCATAACGTCTAGGCCGGGTTTGGGGTGTTACATTTTATGGTATCAGAGCCAGGTTGCAAAACTCGGTTGTGGAATGGGTTCGAAAATATTTTTCAAAATTTGTTTGAAATATGGTTTAGAAAATATATATATCTTTATTAGAAGTATGACACCCCGAGTCTCCGGCACCAAATCCGTAAGTCCTCTTACTTTATCTGATGATATGATGAAATGATTGTAGAGAGAAAACTACTAGAGTTAGTGGTAGTACAGTGAAACTGTTAGCTATAGGAATTAAGATTATAGAGACTGAAACAGTAGGAAATTCTATTCGCGAAAATAACTCTCATATCTGTTTTCCATAAAACACTTGTTAATAAACATTGGAATTATAAACTGATTCATAAAATTCAACAGTATGAGTAAGAGAGGACGTGGACGAGGTACACGCGGCCGTGGTAGAGGCCGAGGTGCTAGGGCTGGATCCTCAGTATCGGGGCATATCCCTGAAAGGGAGCGTGAGATGGTCCAGGAGACAGAGGCCAGGGTGAGCCCACCGATCTCGAGTAGCGGTAACCCAGAACTCATTACGGATGTGCGGACGCAGCTAGTAGGGGAGGTTAAAGAAATTGGTGAAATACTTCGGGCTAGGTGCGCAGACATTAAGGAAAAAAGAGATCGCAGTTTTCTAGGGCTGCAGTCTCATTCTGTAAAGCATGTTAAGGTACGTCCAAACTTTTCGGCTTGCGAATTTTACGGAAGGCGTCATCCGGGAGAGTGCTGGAGGAAGTCAGGAGCATGTTTAAGATGCGGGTCTATGGAGCATAAGGCTCAGGATTGTTCCATCACCATTAAGTCGAGTATGTTTTGTTTGGATGCAATGTTTGGATATAGAAATTTGCTGCGTATGAGATATATGTCTGCTTTAATGGTTAGGTGTTTTGAGTATGTGTAGGGAGTTCCAAATTCTGGTTAAAGTATGATAGGGATATTAGAATCAGAGTGCACAGCGGCAGCGTAGTAGAGTAATCTGTGTTAAACGACTGTTAGGCAGTTGGAAATTTCAAGGACAAAATTTCTTTAAGGGGGTAGATTTGTAACGACCCGAATTTGGGCCTAGTAGAATTGGGCCTATTCGGCCCCGAGCATAGAAGCATTTTAGAATTTTTGGGAAAATGAGAACGGTATTATTTCAAGTTTGACCTATTAGGAAGGTGATTTTGGAAGGTTACGGGGCTTCTATGAAGTCTCGGGTTCAAGTTAGGACAAAGGAAAAATTCTGGTTTTTGGCTCTTTAGTGGAGAGGGCTGTTGGAAGCTAGACTTCAGGAAATTTGTTGGTGTTTTGCTAGCACAAGATGAGCATGTGGCAGGATGGCAAGTGGTGTGCATTATAGTACAATGGGGCCTGGGTTCGAAACCCCTTGTATGCAAAGTGTAATTATTTTTGCTCAGGAGAAGGGAAGAGGTAGTGTTGGAATCAAATACTGATGGAGGAGTGTTTGAATTGGTCAAGGTGGTTGAGTGATTTCGAATGGGAGATGGGGAGTGAATTGGGGAGAGATTTTTGGGAGGAAATCATGGGATTGAGGTGTGGAAAGAGGTGGCCGAAAGTGGGGGTCTAGCAAAAGAGAATTTCGGCTGAGTAAGGGTGCCTTGAGTATCATTTTCGACTTTGAGAGTGAGAGAGCGCCGTTTTTCTCAAGGTTTTCTTTTTAGAAAGTCTTGCTTTTTGCGTTTTCAACTATAGGATTTCGGGTCTTTTCCTCAAATATGCTTGTGCCGAATTTTCTTTACATATTTTATTCTTCATTCTTTTTCGCTTTATTTTCGGGCATTGTTTCCTCTACTTGCTACCTAATCACCTCTTGGCTGAATCTCTCCTTTCTACGAACACCTCTTTTTACACATTCTTTTATACTCTCCTCTCACTTTTTCTCTCTTGGGTTCACTGATAAACCGAAATAGTAACATATTTTAATCCCACATTTAGCATACTTTTGGATGATATATCCCTTGATTTAGGTATAAAGGTGCTCTTAACCCTTTCTTTTCATGTCTTATACTCAGGAAAGCACCCAAGGATAAAAAGAACGAGAAACGGGCTCAAAACGGACCAAAATGTGCCAAAGAAGAAATCGACACGGCCTAGATTAAAGCCCACACGACCGTGCCTCCTAAAATATACTAGAACACGGCCTGATGTCGATCTACACGGCCGTGCCTCATTAACGGAGTCCAACACGGCCTGGCCACGATTCATACGGGCGTGTGCCATGGCCGTGCCCCTGCCTTGGAGGAGAGTAATTTCACTCGGAAAAGGATACTTAGGGGCAAAGAAACCTATTTCAAAAGCCTATATAAAGACCCTAGGTATAACCTAAAAAAGGGGCGGTTAGCTAGGCCAAGGAGCCGAGCCGAAGAGGTCAGATTGGTGGGAAACTCTCAAGGGATAGCCAGTTGATCCATCTCAAGAAGCCGGAATTCTACTCAAGACGGAGGATCTCCTCTTCAATTCCTTCAGGGAGTTTTAGGGATTTCTTATGTTTTGTTTTATCTTTTCTTCGGAGATGTTTTTATTTATTATTATGAACTAAACCCTTCAAATACCTGAAGGGGGATGAAACCTAGATGAATCTTGTTATTGTTTTCTGAACTATATGATAAATACTTGATTTGTTCTTGATTATGTATGCTTAATTCTTGTGCTGATATTTCGCGGATATTAATTCAAGTTGAATGTGCTTAGGTGGTGGAGCAAAAGTCCCTGCTTAAGAGTAGATCTAGCATAATTAAGCGGAGTTGACCGCGCGCCTAGAGATAGGGTGACGAGATTTTGCCGGATTAGGGTGAAACCTAATATGGGAGTCCATAGATCGATTTACTGCTATTCTAGGGGTTTTAATTAGAAAGAGATTTCAATTAATCAACCTAGGGTTAGACGTTATTCGCCTCAAGAGAGGGTTTAATATAAACTAGGGAGTCCTACGGATCAAGTCAAGTGAATAAATCGTCTGGTTCAGTGTTAGATAACAAGTGAAGTCTAGGTGGATTCTTCCTAAGGGTATCGTCTTAATCAACTAAGTTTTCCCAAGTATTTCCCCAATTCATTCTTTTTGTCTTTGCGTCTTTAGCTTAGTAATTAGTTAATTTAGATTAATAAACAATTTCACTTATTTTAGGCTAAATAATAGAAAGAAAGTTAGTATTAGTACTTTTAGTTCCTTTGGGTTCGACAATCCGGTCTTGCCTAAGCTATACTACTGTTCGATAGGTGCACTTGCCTCAATCGTTGTTATAGTTAATTCCAGGATCGATCATTATAAATTTAAAACTTTGAAATACAACGATCATTCACCATAGCCGAAACCTCTCTTCTTCTTCATTATTTTTCATTTCGGTTTATACTCCATAGCCGCATTTTTTATTCTTATGGGATTGCTGCTTGTGTCGAATCTCTTCTTCCCATTCGACTTATCTCTAATCTAAGGTAACGGTTGTTTCTTTCTGTACTTTCTTTCTTTTCCCCTTTTGTTTCTCTTCTAAAACCGAAACTCTCATCTTGACATTTGTGGTAATACTAATCTTGTAAATCTCTCCCTAATGCCAAATATTGGAGGATGCTAACCCCCCTTTGTGCACCAATCGGTTTAGAAGTTTTGTTGCTCTAGCCAAGAGGAAGCAAAACCGAAAGGTGGTCACTCATTTGTAGAAGGTCACATTTCGTGGCAAGTGGTGATTGGTGATTATATCCTTTTCTTTTTTTAGCTAATCTCTCCTATTCTCTTTTTCTCTAAAAGTTGATTACTCCTTTTGTTCCTGCTCCTCGATGGCCGTATGGTAACCCCCTTGGTGTGGTGATTGTGGGTTTAGCTAATCGAGAGTTCTTCATGGAGGCAAGTGATAGCCAGGCGGTGAGGGAAGCAGAAAGAGTGCCTAATGGAAATGGACTCGTAGCCCCTGCTCCCAAGTTTAAGCGACGTAGTGTGTCAGCGGTTCGGGACTTTCTGTCGGGTTGTGGAAGAGCGTCGACATCTGGTTTAGATAAGCAAATCGTAGTTGATCGCGCTAGTGAGGGTAAGTGTTAGTGTTAGTAAATCGTATAGTTAGGTGTTTGGATTTAAGATCTTCCATTTCTATTGTTATAGATTTAATTGTGTGTTATGTTTGGTATAGGTGACGACGATCGTGAGTGTTTAGTACTCTACGTGATCAGGTGTGTAATCTCACACCCCTCTGGATGAATGCTTGCAATATTCTGTGACTCGGTCGAAAGCCAGAAAACTGGCATCTGTGACCACTCGAGCGTGCGAGTGCTCATAGTGGTAAATCAAAATGCGAATAATGACGGTAAGCTGTTGAGACTGTCGCGAGCACTCTCGTGGAATTGAGGCTGTAATGGGCCTGACCGAGCTGAAACCAGCCAAATGGGCCCAATGGGTTATCGAGCCCAAATGGGCAAAATTGATGGAAAACTATCAAATGATAAATGTAAATGCGAAATCTGAAACTCTGAGACCGAAACCATTCGAAATGGGCCACATGAGCGTGTGGGCCCGTTTGGGCCTGAAATGGATTTCAGGCCCAATAGCTCCGTAGAGACCCAACAAGGGTCATGTGTCGCTCGAGGCAACAATAGACCTTCGAAAAGGCCGTTAATTGATAAAATTACCAAAATACCCCTGGAGGGTAAATTATCGAAATACCCCTAGAGGGTAAATTACCCAAATACCCCTGGAGGGTAAAATGACCGAAATACCCCTAGGGGGTAAAATGACCGTTATACCCTTGATTATGGTTGGTTATCATGTATATGCTTTATTTACACTTTTGTACGTATGATGCATTGCATTTATAATATGTTGCATGGGTTGGGTTTGATGATCGGAGGAAGTGTATTTTGGTGGCTCTGCCACAATCTGTGTAGTGGCCATGCCACGTATATTCTTTTATTCTGGTGGCTCCGCCACAAATTCTGTGATTAGCAGCTTGTCTTCCATATGGGTGTGTAGGGCTGGGTGGGTTGACTTGGTCCCCACAGGTGTGTAGGGTTGGTACGGGGGTGTGTAGCGGATGGATTATTGGGTTGGGCTACATTACACTATTTGCATTATCATGATTATAGGGCTAAGGCCCAGATTGTTATCGAATAGGGCTTCGGCCCAGTCTGCTTCCGTATGGGCTCGGGCCCAGTTAATGACCGATTAGGGGTTTACACACTGAGTTCTCGTAACTCACCCCTCTGCTTTAACCTTGCAGGTGATCCCCAGCGTTAGAGGATTTGGAGCTGCGGTGGACTCTATGGTGGCCATACGTCGGAGTATTTCTCACGAACTTCAGTAAATTTCATTTTTGCTTTATTTTAAGATTATTTTCATTTGGGTTTAATATTTTGTAATAAGGCCATGGGATTTTTATTTTTATTTTAAACTTTCATTTCAGTTCTATTCAAGCTATAAATGATTTAACTCAGGATTTTCTTAAAACGACAATAACTGTTTTCAAAATATCACATCTCCAAAATTTACTAAATCTGATTTTTGTTAACAATAAGTTTTTTGGAAATAATAATAATATTAAACGTTTTTAAAAGAAAACCATAAAAGCAAATCCGAATTTCACAAACAACAAAGCTCGAAGTTTCAAAAAGAATACAAACTTTTTAACGAACGTGCAGTTTTTAAAGAACCCTTCTATGTGACATGCTAGATCCTGTCATAACGTCTAGGCTGGGTTTGGGGTGTTACAAAAATTATACACTATGAATGTTGTCCATAGCATGTGCTAAATGAGACTATTTATAGACTTTAGAATAGTCGTCGTCCTTAACACTAGGTCAGCTGCTATCCTCGTGCTTAACATTTGATTGTGCAGACCAAAACATCCCTAGCTCGTAATTATTACCCGTACAGAGATGATGTCGCGACACACCAAGTCCTGTGTCTCGACATTAAGGGCAATATGCTCATCTTCAAGGTGTGCTGCGACATCCTCAGGCTGTATCGCGACACCGAAGGCAGTCTTAGAATTCTTCTATTCTTCTCCCTATATTGCAACATTCAATGCTCTATGTTGCAACACAACGACCAATATCGACTTAGAAGGCCTTCTAGTGATTTCTTGCACTCTCATAAAGTATATTACCTCACCTTGAGGCCTCATTCGGCCCCTAAGGTTAATAAAAGACTCAAATTACACACTTTATTGAATTGAACTAAACTTACAAAAACATAATTAAAACATAACTAAAATGCTTATGTTCAAGCTCCTAAAGTGCGAAAACTAGTTTAATTTACTGCACCAAATTACGGCAGATCAAACTCTCCAACACTTAAGTCATTGCTTATCCTCAAGCAACAAAAACAAAAGCACTAAATGAAAAGACGACCCTTGAGCAAGTATTGTACAAATGTTAGCTTTGGAGCATATGAATAAGCATTTCATATTCACACATAATCTTGGCATGATATATATCTAACTTACCACTTCTGATATCAAGCACCTAAGTTCAGCATATTACAAAGCATACAAGCATTAAGGGTTTTAAATGTAGGAATCCATCAATAAATTATACAAGTAATTTGATTATCCTGGTATAATACAAACAATTATAAATGCAATTATTCAATATGATTTCAAATTGTGAATAAGTCTACCTATACCACATAGGGCTTTTTGACTTGTAACGTTCTGAGGCTTGGGAGAGTTATGGAATTCAAGAATAGTAAGAATCAAATGGTTTCAAGCATGAAAATAGTTTGGCACATCATATTGTCCCCTATTCTCCCCTTAGTGACTCTTTCCCACTCACCACCTTATTTCTGCTTCTCTCACCTTCCTTTTATCTACTTGTAGGAAATTTCAGCATCATATAGTAACTACGGCTAACTCATGAGTTTTTGTTACACTGATGAATGAGATTTTCTATTATTGTGACTTTGTCACTTTTCTTTCTTTTTTGCAGTACCTCACTCACAAATGCCTTCATTTTTAACATACTTTTTCTACTTGTATAATTTTCCTTTTTGAGTTTTTTTTCTTTTACACTTCTTAAGCTAACTTATAATCACTATACTCTACTGATCTTTCCTATCTCTCTGTTTTTAAAAAACCATCGTAATGTATCTACATAACCCTCAATATGTATGGCCAAACATCTATAATCATGAAAGAAAAGAGTAAGCACATATTATCGTTTTTAGCTTGGATTTTGTATAGAGGTTCATCAAGAAGTATTTTTTGGCTCAAAATAGGTAATAAAGATGAATAAATAGGGTTATCTTTTTGGCTTTGGGTGTATATCAAAAAATGCCTTAGGTTATCCCTAGGTATCTCAAGATTCACAAATTTAGTCAACCAAATAATCATAAATTCCACAATTTTTCATTCATACGAGCATGCTCATTTTCTTGTGTTCTCTATATCATTTGATACAATTCAATTGCTTAATACATATTTACAGTGTAATATATAGAACTTAATAACCTAATAATAAAAATTTTAAAATCACCTATCATCATGCCAATTTTACTATAAATACAATTAACCTATGTAAATAATCCTAATCAGTCACTTCTATTTCTACAAGCTTAAGCACACAATTGACAATAAAAACCAATGAAAAGCATAAAAATTTAAAACAAATTCTCTATGTTACCCCCCACACTTTAGATAACAGATTGTCCTCAATGTGTAGCCCTGTATAAGATAAGGAACGAAGTTACCCGATTGATTGTGATATTTTCATGAGCTATTGATGGGTGTTTCCTCATTCGATTATTGACAGCTCAAAATTTTTGTGCATCTACTATGTGGGGTTCCTACATAGAAAATTTAAAAAAAAACAACCAGTAATCTACTATTACTCCTACTCCTAACAATAGAAATAAATTTAAAACCAACCAAAGTTTAATACAATCTTTAAAAACACAAATTAAAAATTTAGTCATCATCCTCAAAATCCATCTCATCATCTTCCTCCCCTGCCTCAGTTCCTTGTTCTTATTCACTCTCATGCTCCTCTTCCTCTTGCTCTAGATGTGTTGGCCGAAACATATCTGGCGTATAATTAGGCACCCTAATATTGTTTTTCCACGCGAATTCTTAAAAAATCGAGCCCGAGTCCTACATCCAGTGTATCATCCAGTCTAGCTTGGGATGACTGCTCTTGTCAATTTCTTGTTGAGTAGTCAATTTTGCTTTCCTTTGCGACAACATCGGAACGGCCATCATCTCTTTCTGGCGTTTATTCCACTCCTTAATCTGTTTAGCCCGAAGCTCAGTGTACTGTGTATACAGAGTGTCACCAATTATGCTTCGAGATGGCTTCATTGATTGCTCTGTAGACTCCATTGGAACACCTGTTCTTTTGCATAAGGCCGTCACTAAGTGGGAAAAGAAGACTCCCACTTTCTAGCCACTAATGCATTGCTTCATATTTTGGTATATCTACATTCCTATGCATAATTTTTTTTTTCTGCAAAAAAGCGTAAAGCAATACCTCTTGAAAAGTATTGACATTAGAAACATTAAAAGTAGGAGCTATTCTAGTGCACAGAAATTGACTCTACATTTTTAATTCAGGAAACATTATTGCTTGATTAAAGGAGGTTGGAATATCATTACCTGGGTGACATTTCCATTCACCTCTTCCCTCTGTTAGGAAGTTTATAATGTTGTCCATATTTATATCTCGAAAATATTCCAAATAATTTTATTTTATAAAATATTTTTTATAAAATGGAGCATTATAAAATTCAAAAATAACACGCGGAGTAATTTGTACATCTTTCCCTCACACAGGTATCGCTTCCCATGTACGACCTTCAGTTTTTCTAGACTCTTCGTCCCATAAAGTTGCAAAAAGTTCCTGAACTACAGGAACTATGGCAAAGTCTTTTGGGATCGTACAAAAATGTTCCCATCTATGATATCTAACTAAAGGTCATATCTTATGACAAAGAACCATCGATGGTTCAAATCCCCTCTCTTGAATAAATGTTTTTACCTGAAGTTCTAGAAAATATTTCTCAATGTTTGGATTTAGAAAATTAGAGGGATTTGAAACTGTCGGTAGTTCTAATTCATTAGTTCTTCTAACCTTTCTTGGAGGAATTTCAAATATTGTTTAAGTTCAATAACTAATGAACTAACAAGCAAATAAATATTTTTGAGGATTTTGAGAGAATTAATGGTTAAAGAGGTTTTATATTGGTAAAAAGTGTTTTGGGGTTTTAAAATAAATATTTTGGAGCTTAAAATCGAATCTAATTAGGCAACACAATTAGGGTTACACATTAGAGTCGGGTCAACCCTGCAGAAAATTGGAACAATGTTGCGACATAGGGGTTCTATGTCGCGACACCCCTGACAATTTGCTGTTGTCATGACATCAGGGTTTGATGTCGCAACACACTCTGGAATTCTGGATTTCTAGGTATTTTGGCTTCGATGTCGTGACACACAAAGTTTGTGTCACGACATCGAGATGGTTTTCTCAATTTCATCAATTCTGGCCTTGGTGTTACGACACGGGGTTATCGTGTTGCGATAGTGGCTCTGTTTTTGCCCAAACTTCCAGTTTCTAGAGTGTCACAGTTCCTATAAAACATATATTTGATAAATATTAAAATCTAGACTAAAGAGTTAGTTAAATATACAATAATTTAAAAAGAGTTAAATATCAATTTAAATAATCAAGTTTTACTGTTGGGTTCATCCGATAGCACCATTAATCCATATAAGGACGATTCTCTGATTCTTTCAGTATTATTCCATCGCTTGTCGTGCCAATCTACCTTATTCCATTTATCTCTTTCCTTGAACTTTTTCTTTTGACCTACATTGATTGTAGGAAGTATGTCCCTTGATTTGGGATTATTAGGGTTAAAGATAGATAATTCATTACAATGATTCCCTAAGTCCCTCTTATTTTCCCCACTCTATTGGTTACCATATTTAAACATTTCAGTTTCGCCATTAATTTTCATTATTAACTCATTATTTTCCAGATCAATGGTGGATTTTGAAGTGGCTAGAAAAGGTCATCCTAATAGGATTGGTACCTCTCAGTCTTCTTCAAAGTCTAAAACTACAAAATATGTCGGAATGATAAAGATGCACACTTTAACTAACACAACTTCCAATACTCCTTTCTGATGTACTGAAGATCTATCATCCAACAGTAGTGTAACTTGCGTGCTCTTGAGGTCCCCTAACCCGAGTTTTTCGTAAATAGATACAGGCATCAAATTGATGCTAGCCCCTAGGTCACATAGAGCTCTATTAAAATGAATGCTCCCTATCTCTATGGGAATTATAAAACTTCTCGGGTCTTTCAGCTTTTGGGTAACCTATCTAGAAATAATTGCACTACAGGAATCGCTTATATTAACTTGTTCACGTGCCTTAATTTTTCTACGCCTAGACATAATTTCTTTTAAGAATTTGGTGTATTTAGGGACTTTTTCAATTAGTTCAATTAAAGGCAGGTTGACATTTAATGTTTTGAACAAGTTTAGAAAGCTTACAAACTCGTCTCCAACCTTGAAGGGAACGTTATCTTTGCAATGACAGGTTCTTTAATTGTCTCTTTCTCTAATTCAATTTTCAGTTTGACTACTTCCTTTGGTTCTAGTCTATCATTAGCTTCTAAGGGTTCTTCATGAAGATCATCAGCATTTCCTTTATTTACGTCCTAAGTTGGGTTATCTGGGCTACTCAAGATTTTTCATGAGCAGAGTGCGATTGCTTTCACATGTTCATTCCCTTACTTTCGAGGATTATTTTCGGTATTGCTCGGAATGCCTGTGCCAATTTGTCTTTTTATATCACCCATCATGCTCATCACTTGACTCATTTGATCTTCAATTTTAGTCAATTTCTTTGTAGAATTAGTGCACTCAGACTGCACCTGTTTAACGTTTGTCCTTGTTGATTGCATTTGTAACACCCCAACACTCGGCCCAGACATTATGACCGAATCTGGTGTGTCACATTGAAGTGTCTTTCGAAAACCATGTTTTCATTGAAAACCCTTCTTGAAATTTCAAACTTCTTGCAATTTAAAACTTGTACAAAACCTCAGTTTGCGTTTATTTATTTTCAATCGTGGTTTATTAAAAGTTATTCCCTTTAAAACCTTATTTGTTGCGGAAGCTTAATTTGAAGCAAATGATTTATGAAAATGTGATGTTAAAAAATTAAGTTGTGAAAGCGTAGTGTTTTGAAAACAGTTATTGTTTTGGAAAACCGCGATCTACTTTTAACAGATAGAGAGTGTAATAAACTGGAAATCCCAAATTAAAAACCAAAAATTAAAAGAGGTCTTATTACAACCCAATAAGAAAGCGGTTTAAGTAAGGTAAAATAGAATACTAAAACTTAAAGCTGTTCGTAGTGTGGCCACTTCCGAGTCCTCCAGTACGTCGAACAACCTACTGAGGATCACCTGAAAAATTAAAAAGAGGGGGTGAGTTTACGAAAACTTAGTGTGTAAAACCCTCATCGATCATAAAGCATGCAACACATCAATTCGAGCCTAAGCCCATTACAGTAACGGTGGCATTTGGGCCTTAGCCCATAATAGCCTCAGTTGGGCCTGAGCCCATATCTCAATCAAATCAGATCATGCAATGCACAAATACCCAACCAACCATGCACTCCGAATCCCGCCCAACCCTACACTCCTGTAGGGATTATATCGACCCACCCATCCCTACACTCCTTATGTAGCACCGGTTGCGACACTAACCAATGTTGCAGCAGAGCTGCCAGTCACATAATTGGCTTAAAGCCATCGGTGGATCCATAGTCGTCAAGCGACCATGCGACCCTAACAAATCATATACTTCCTCCAAATCAATAATCCCATCCCCCAAGCAGCATAATATCACATGAATGCAAACATACCATAAATGGCATACAATAACAATCATATAACATGTAGGACATTTTAGTTATTTTGCCCTTCAGGGGCATAACGGTAATTTCACCCTATAGGGGCATTACGATCATTTTACCCTATGGGGTATTTCAGTGCAGATTACAACCTTTCCAATGGTCTACAGTCGCCTCGAGCGACACATATAACCTAAATGGTCATAACGGTGTAAATGGGCCCAAGGCCCAATATTTGGCACAAGTGGGCCCACACGCTCGTGTGGCCCACTGAGCCAAAAACTGCCTTTGGCCATGTGATCGTCATGGCTGGCTCATTATTTCCTATCCATCAAAGAAAATTACTCGCGTAGGGCCCACGGCCCATTGGGCCCACTCGACCCATTCCAGTCCATTTGGCCCCAAAGACGGCCTAAGTCCACGAGATGCTCATGGTGACCTCTGTCATTGTATCAACTTATCCAAACGCGCGTTCGTACGCTTGTGCGGTAGCAGTAGCTGTACTTTCGGCCTTTCGGCTTCTCAGCATTTCAGAATTTCGTCATTTGCCGATCTACAATTGGAGTGGTGTGTGTGTACACACCTTGTTGGAGAAGAACACAGTAGCCCACGAGCGTAGAACCTATATCCAACACGATACACCATCAGTCCTTTAACAACAGGATTGAACAATCCCTTTCTATACCACTATCCAAGATATGATTTCTTACTTGCCTTGATCGAACGATTGAGGATCACTCACTTAAACCGTCGCAAGAGATTGATCAATAGGCCTTAGGGGTTATCTGCATTCCAACCAACAGTTATCAACCTTCAACAATTGAACAGTTTGAACTAGACGAGAAATCACTTACCAAAAATGCAGAGTCCAGATTAGAAGAAAAGAACAATCGCCACACCCACACAAAAGCCGAAAGTACAGAGAATGATAGAGTCAAAAGGGAATAATCGCAGCCCTGAGATGGAATGTTCGGCTAGCACAAAACGTAGAGAACCGATAGAATGAAATGAGGGAAAGAGTATTTGGTTTTAGCAATACGAGGGACACTCGAAAAGATTCGAAGGAAAAGAGGGAAAAGGGAGAAGGAATATTCAGCTATCACTGGAAGAACAAGGAAAATTTGAAAGATGATGAAATAGGGAATAATCGGCCAAGCACAAGATGCAGAAAAGAAGGATTGGTAGAGTCAAAAGAACTGATAGAGAGAGGAAGGAGAGAATTCAGCTAAGAAGGAGGGAAAAAGAGTCAAAAAAAGAAAAATGAGAAACCTCAGGAGAAGTGCCAAACTGATGCCAGCAAAACAAATGATACTCCCAAAACCTCCCTAGCATTATTCGGCCTCAACAGAAAAAAATAGAGCCAATATGCTCATAGCTCTCAAAAATAGAGTGGTTAAACTCCCCAAAACCGAAAGTCTTGAGTGCCAGAAATCCCATTCGGCACCAACTCTTCTCCAACCACAAATCTCCTTGATTTCCTTCCCTTACCTCTCCATGATCCCCTCATTAATTTCCTCCATGATCCACTCCTTAAATCACTCATTTGACCCATTCAAACTCTCCAACACAGAGTTCAAATCCAACACAAACTCTTGCCAACAGATGAGCAAAATAAATAATCCCATTTGCATGCAATGAGACTTAAACCTCTAACCTCCTTGCCACACCTGTGTCGCCACCTTGCCACTACACCACAGGCTCTTTTGTGTCTCTTTTAAATCACAATTATTTAAAAGGCTTAAAACTAGGAGTCATGGTTCCCCTAATGCTAAAAATAAAAATTTTCCATATGACATGGCTTGGACCCAGGACTTCATAGAAGCCCCTTAACCTTCCAAAATCACTCACCCAATAGATCTAACATGCAATTGTGCCGTTCTCTTGTTCTCAAAAATTTTAAACGCTCCCATGCCCAAGGCCCAATTCTTCTAAGCCCGAAATTCATGGCGTTACAAATCTACCCTCCTTAAAGAAATTTTGTCCTCGAAATTTCCAACTATCTAATAGTCGCACAACACAGGTTACACCACTACACTTTTGCTGCGCACTCTAATCCTAATTGCAAATTAGGTAAATAGTATACTATAGGTAAAGTACGTACCAGTATTCACATCTAGAGCGTCTCTATCTTCTCGACGACGTGCTGTATAAACCAAAGTTGGCTGCCTTGCCTCTGCATGACCAGCACCTCTACCTGGAGCTCCACGACCCAAACTGTTTCCACCTCTGGCCTGTCTACGGCCTCTAGGCGGCTGCTGTCCATCCCTAGGTGGTTGTACATCACCCCTACCAAAACCTTGTATCTGATTCGGTCTTTTGGGACACTCTCTGAGACGGTGTTCCATGGAACCACAACTCAGACAAGCTCCCGTCCTCCTCCAGCACTCGCCCCATGACCTTTCCCACAAATAGCACAAGATGGTAACCCAGTAGTAGCAATAAGGGCCCAGCTCTGACTGGCCCATCCACTCTAGCCCTTCTCTTAGGTCTCTGATCAAAATTGGAGTGCTCAAAATCCCTCTTGTTTTTGCCCCTTTCTTTTTCTCGGTTTAGGCGCTCAGAGCGCTTCACATCCTCAGCGATTTTTGCTTTTTCCACCAATGTTGCAAAATCTCGCTCCTTTTGGGGAGCAATCAGTACTCGAAGGCTGTCTCTCAGGCTATCTTCGAACTGAACACAATGTTCATAATCTGTTGCCACTATTCCTTTAGCATACCGACTGAGTCGTAGGAACTCCGCCTCGTATTCGGCCATAGATCTGTCTCTCTGAGTCAAGTTCAAGAATTCCCTCCTCTGGGCATCCACATAGCTTGCACCCACGTACTTCCCTTGAAATGTGGACTTGAAGAACTCCCAAGTGACCCGGTCAGGCTGAGTGCCCTCTTTCACGGTAAGCCACCACTGGTAGGCTTCCTCTCGCAGCAACGATACTGTACCTTTCAGTTTTTGTTCTGAAGTGCAATCCAAGTCATCCATTATCCTTTCGCTGGCCTCCAACTAATATTCTGCCACATTAGAGGCCACTCCTGCGATACCTTTGAAAATCTCTGTTCCATTTGATTGAAGTCGCTCCGAAATTGACCCACGGCTTCGATTGCCATTATTGGGCCCAGTGACCCTTTTCAGAATTCTTAGCATTACTTGGGACAATGCGTCATCCCCAGCTGCCTGATCATACGACCCTATCTCGGGTACTGGTGAAGCTAGAGCCTCTCTCGCTTCAATGTTGGGCATATGGCCTGATGCTGAAGATCCAGCCCTAGCACTTCCACGGCCTCTGTCACGGCCTCTTGCACCTCTTCTAGTGCTCATTAACGCTTCGCGTATTATCTGAATTAGAAATTTTACGAATTTAGCTCATAGTTTAATTAATTAAACAAATGTTTTATGGAAGTAGTAGTTAAGAGTTGTTTTCGCAATCGCAAGCTCACTACAGTTTTAGTTTCCTATAGTTTCTCAGTTTACTCTAGCTAATGAGTCTCAGTATAGTCTATCATCAAAAGTAAGCCCAGTAACTATTTACAGTATAACAATTTAAAACAGATTTCAGTATCAGGAGAACTTACTTGGTTCAACATCGGAGACTCGGTGTGCCACACTTTTAAGAGAAAATATTTCAAACCCTTCACGTATTGAAAAAAATAACTTATTGAAATCTAAGAATTAAAAACCCATTCCACAGCTAATTTTTGCAACTTGGCTCTGATACCACTAATTGTAACACCCCAACACCTGGCCCAGACGTTATGGCTGAATCTGACTTGTCACATTGAAGTGCCTTTCGAAAACCATGTTTTCATTGAAAACCCTTCTTAAAATTTCAAACTTCTTGCCATTTAAAACTTGTACAAAACCACAGTTTGCGTTTATTTATTTTCAATCGTGGTTTATTAAAAGTTATTCCTTTTAAAACCTTATTTATTGCGGAAGCTTAATTTGAAGCAAATGATTTACGAGAACGTGATGTTTAAAGATTAAGTTGTGAAAGCGTAGGGTTTTGAAAACAGTTATTGTTTTGGAAAACCGCGATCTACTTTTAACAGATAGAGAGCGTAATAAATTAGAAATCCCAAATTAAAAACCATAAATTAAAAGAGGCCTTATTACAACCCAATAAGAAAGCGGTTTAAGTAAGGTAAAATAGAATACTAAAATTTAAAATTGTTCGTAGTGTGGCCACTTCCGAGTCCTCCAATACGTCGAACCGCCTACTGAGGATTACCTGAAAAATTAAAAAGAGGGTGTGAGTTTACGAAAACTCAGTGTGTACAACCCTCATCGATCATAAAGCATGCAACACATGCAACACATCAATCCGGGCCTAAGCCCATTACAGTAATGGTGGCATTTGGGCCTTAGCCCATAATAGCCTCAGTTGGGCCTGAGCCCATATCTCAATCAAATCAGATCATGCAATGCACAAATACCTAACCAACCCTGCACTCCGAATCCTGTCCAACCCTACACTCCTATGGAGAGTAAATTGACCCACCCATCCCTACACCCCTTATGTAGCACCGGTTGCGGCACTAACCAATGTTGCAGCAGAGTTGCCAGTCACATAATCGGCTTAAAGCCATCGGTGGATCCATAGTCGTCAAGCGACCATGCGACCCTAACAAATCATATACTTCCTCAAAATCAATGATCCCATCCCCCATGCAGCATAATATCACATGAATGCAAACATACCATAAATGGCATACAATAACAATCATATAACATGTAGGACATTTTAGTCATTTTGCCCTTCAGGGGCATAATGGTAATTTCACCCTATGGGGGCATTACGGTCATTTTACCCTATGGGGGTATTTCAGTGTAGATTACAACCTTTTCGAAGGTCTACAGTCGCCTCGAGCGACACAGATAACCTAAATGGTCATAACGGTGTAAATGGGCCCAAGGCCCAATATTCAGCCCAACTAGGCCCACACGCTCGTGGGGCCCACTGAGCCCAAAATTGCCTTTGGCCATGTGATCGTCATGGCCGACTCATTATTTCCTATCCATCAAATAAAATTACTCGCATAGGGCCCACGGGCCCATTGGGCCCACTTGGCCCATTCCAGTCCATTTGGCCCCAAAGACGGCCTAAGTCCACGAGATGCTCATGGTGACCTCTGTCGTTGTATCGACTTATCCACACACGCGTTCGTACGCTTGTGCAATACCCGTAACCGTACTTTTGGCCTTTCGGCTTCTCAGCATTTCAGGATTTCGGCATTTGCCGATCTACAATTGGAGTGGTGTGTGTGTACACGCCTTGTTGGAGAAGAACGCAGTAGCCCACGAGCGTAGAAGCTATATCCAACACGATACACCATCAATCCTTTAACAACAGGATTAAACAATCCCTTTCTATACCACTATCTAAGATATGATTTATTACTTGCCTTGATCGAACGATTGAGGATCACTCACTTAAACCATCGCAAGAGATTGATCAATAGGCCTTAAGGGTTATCTGCATTCCAACCAACACTTATCAACCATCAACAATTGAACAGTTTGAACTAGACGAGAAATCACTTACCGAAAATGCAGAGTCCAGATTAGAAGAAAAGAACAATCACCACACCCACACAAAAGCCGAAAGTACAGAGAATGATAGAGGCAAAATGGAATAATCGCACCCCTAAGATGGAATGTTCGGCTAGCACAAAATGTAGAGAACCGACAGAACAAAATGAGGGAAAGAGTATTTGGTTTTAGCAATACGAGGGACACTCGAAAAGAGTCAAAGGAAAAGAGGTAAAAATGAGAAGGAATATTCGGCTATCACTTGAAGAACAAGGAAAATTTGAAAGAAGACGAAATAGGGAATAATCAGCCAAGCACAAGATGCAGAAAAGAAGGATTGGTAGAGTCAAAAGAACTGAGAGAGAGAGGAAGGAGAGAATTCGGCTAAGAAGGAGGGAAAAAGAGTCAAAAAAAGAAAAATGAGAGACCTCAGGAGAAGTGCCAAACTGATGCCAGCAAAACGAATGATACTCCCAAAACCTCCCTAGCACTATTCGGCCTCAACAGAAAAAAATAGAGCCAATATGCTCATAGCTCTCAAAAATAGAGTGTCTAAACTCCCCAAAACCGAAAGTCTTGAGTGCCAGAAATCGCATTCGGCACCAACTCTTCTCCAACCACAAATCTCCTTGATTTCCTTCCCTTACCTCTCCATGACCCCCTCCTTAATTTCATCCATGATCCACTCCTTAAATCACTCATTTGACCCATTCAAACTCTCCAACACAGAGTTCAAATCCAACACAAACTCTTGCCCACAGATGAGCAAAATAAATAATCCCATTTGCATGCAGTGAGACTTGAACCTCTAACCTCCTTGCCTCACCTGTGACGCCACCTCCTTGCCACACCTGTGTCACCACCTTGCCACTACACCACAGGCACTTTTGTGTCTCTTTTAAATCGCAATTATTTAGAAGGCTTAAAACCAGGAGTCATGGTTCCCCTAATGCTAAAAATAAAAATTTTCCATATGACATGGCTTGGACCCAAGACTTCATAGAAGCCCCTTAACCTTCCAAAATCACTCACCCAACAGATCTAACATGCAATTGTGCCATTCTCTTGTTCTCAAAAATTTTAAACGCTCCCATGCCCAAGGCCCAATTCTTCTAGGCCCAAAATTCGGGGCGTTACAGCATTTCCCTTTCGATTTGATCCAAACATTGATCACATACAATATGGGCATTTAGGTTGTCCCTTTCCTGAGGTTTCTATAAATAAGGAGGTTGATAGTTAGTATTTTTAACCTGATTTGAAATATTACCTCCTCCTTGATTTCCTCCCCGTCTAAATTCAAGTGATCTCTACATCTGGGATTATGAGTATTTGAATAAGGGTTTCCACCCCTACTCCCTATGTAATTCACATTCTCGGTAGGATTATTGATGTAATGGAAGAGTGTTATGTCCCCTCCATATATAGATGGCACACTATTCTCAAATTCTATACAGTTGATTCTGTCCACTAGTTGTAGATATTTGTCATCCTCCTAAACAGCCTTCACCATAGATAGTATTTTGCCAAATATGTGTCATTCGATTGGCCACTAGCAAGAGTTCATCACCATATTTTTTTATTAATTCGTATGCATCCTTGTATGTTTTGTTCATTAAGGCACCTTGTAGCGAATTGTAACATGTTTACGCAAGTGTACGTAGTCGTTAAAGTAAAAAGAAAGTAAAAATGAGTTATCATCTCCACAGGGACTATATAAGCTTAAAAAATTAATCTGCAAAATTATAATTAAAAATTTGATGTAAAAAAACTCAATAAATTTGGATAGTGATGATTAGAATAATTAAATGCATGATCCCTAATGCAATTTCTAATCTAAATGTAATTTACCTGAATGTATGAATGAAGGCTTTAGTAATAAAAACTATCAACATTAAATGGGCTAGGATAATTATATTAATCAAATCAAATTACTTTCATCATGCTAACATGTTTGAAATTACTTCCATGGAAATTCGATCTCTTATGGGTTTGGAAACCAAATTAAGTCCTCTCGGATATTTTACTTAGTTAAATATGCATGTTATTGATCATATTAGACTAAGGATTTCTTAGCATTTATGCAACGTCATAGGGACATTTACATTTGCAATAGTTTAATTACATCAATTTAAAAACCATGCAAGATAATAGAGCTAACTAAAGATATTATGAACATTAACTTAGTCAGTTTTAATGACCTAAATTAAGCATTGCACTTTTCAATTATGCGTCTACTAGCCGTCGTCTGGTTAGGATAGCTCAGCTAATCTGAGTGCACCTAATCATGTATGAATGAAATGCATCATGATATTAATTAAAAACATAATCGATTGAGGCACAAAACATGTTAACATGAATTAGATAAATCTCATTAACTTAATATAATTATCCCAACAAATAGGATTTAAAACTTCATAGTTGATGTCAAAATCATAAAACTCAAAGCAAACATGTTAAAATAGATAATCAAGAGGAAAGAGTAGACTCAGTTCAGCAGCCTTTCGGATCTATTCTAACTAATGTGCTCAACTCTACTCAGTTCAACAGCCTTTTCGATCTATTCAGATTGAAGCACTCATCTGTTCTGATTGAAGCTTCTTTTGCTAACGGTTTAGAAGGTAGCCAGCTAAAGAGTGCTTTTGAGAAAGCTTTTGAGGCTAAAGAATGGAGAAGGGATGGACGGCTATGCAAGGGAAAAAAGGAAAAAGAATTGAGAGAAAATTAAAGTGAGTGAGAGAGGAATGTTGAGAAATGAGAGATCATGGAAAAGTGAGGAATGGCAAGGTATTTATAGGTGAAGGTAAGGGTTTGAGTTTACTAAAAATAGGTTTAAATTTCCTTCCTTCCCTCTCTCATGTGGCTGACCATGCTTCAAGGAAAAGGGATGACCAATTCTTCTCAATTTGAATTCAAATTTCAAGCTAAAAATAGCTATAGAGTGGACGGTTTAAATAGGGAAGTTATTGGACTAAAGGCTGATTATTTTCCGACTGCAAGGTCCTTCAATTAACTATCCCAAAACACATTTTCGGCAGCCACAATCTAGTGCCAAGATTTGGCTTTTAATTCCTCTTGTTGGACGGTTTTTTAGTCCAATAACTTAGTAGACATGTCCATCTTTTATCATCTTCTTTATTGGGTCAAGTAGTCAACCCCATGCCCAAAATTGCAGGGTCTTGCCATCCACATGGATAATTTTTGCATGACCATATTTTATTTATTTAAATCATGTCTCCAATGGACCTCCTACATAGTGAAAAGCACATACGTTAATAAATTAACATGAATTAGTACAAAATATGCATGAAAATCATGTAATTAAGCATAATTTCACATACTTTCCAAATTCATGTCTAAAATTACTAATTAAGTAAAATTCATTTATTTCAATAATAATTACTCGAGATAAACATAATAATTAAGTAAAAAGGTGGTAAAAACATATAGAAAAACCCTATATAATTTTGAGTTTAAACACCCCCAAACTTAAACAATTGCTTGTCCCGAGTAATGTTCATGCACAGCACAATTTTTTCTAAGGTAATTTTGCAAAATGATAAAGCAGCATCAATCTTTGCACATAATCATGCTTTAATAAAATCATGCTAAAAAATATTCTTTATTCATAGGTAGCTTGAATACAAATATTATTTCCAAACTTTATACTAAGTACATCATAATGTAAACATGAGTCATAGTTTGGATGCATTTTCAAAGTCAAACATAACATTCACCAATCAATATTCTTCCCTTATCAACTAAACATAGGAATCCCATGGTTTAATTAATGTCTTCATATGTTGAATTCATTAATTCCTCTCCACTAATGTAGTCAGTATAATCATCTAATCAATAGGTCTTTTATTAAGTTGTAATGGGGCTAGGCTAAAGGCAGGGATAACGAGAAGGGATTTTTAGGTTCAAAACATCTTAACCCTAACTTTGTCTTAGATCCTTTGGCGTCACAACCTTCATACAAATGGATCTTTGGAATACCCTCAAACTTATTTCGAACTTATGCTCCATTTTATTTTTCTCGAACTTTGAGCAAACTTTGCTCTTTATTTTTGAGACTTTGAACACTCATTTATTTGCTCTTATTTTTCTACATTTGAGCAAAATTTTCTTTATTTCTTTATTCAATTTTTTTCTCTCTTTTTTAACATGTGAAGAGCATGTACATCTTCTCATAATTTTCCTCAAACTTTGATTTCCAAGACAAATTTTTGGTTAAGATAGGTGTAAAAGAATAGGATAAAAATCAAAAACACGTTAATGTGGCTTATAATGTAGGTAATTTGCAATAAACATGCCATTAAGCTCAAAATTAAGTTCCAAGGGTTAAATTTCATAAGGTCGGCTTGAAAGGCTCAAACGATCCAAAGAAAGTGTGCCTATATCATGTTAGAGTATTATACCTCCTAGGATTTTGCCTCATGAAAGTTAATAAGTCAATTCTAAAGACTTAAACCTTCACACATGTCTATTTCTAAAGAAATCAAATTTTCATGGCAAATCCTACATAAGACTAAGATCATACAAGCATTCTATCACTCAAGATAACATACGAATAACTTAGATAAAATCGGAGATCATGCTTGCATTCAAACAAACTTATGAACAAAAATTCTTTCTGAACATTCATGTAACACCCCTTACCCGTATTCAACGCCAGAACAGGGCTCGAGGCATTACCGGACTTATAACACAAGCATTCACACAATTCCGAGTCATAAATTTGTGTCCAATTTAAAACCATTCGTATTCAATCATAAAGTCCCTTATACAAGCCTACGAGGCCCAAAACATGCTTTGGAAGTGGTTCGGGACTAAACCGAGAACTTTAGAAAATTTTACAAAACTTAGAAAAATTTTCATGTTACAGGGGTCACACACCCGTGTGGTTCAAGGGACACGCCCGTGTTACCCTGAGACACGCCCGTGCTACAAGCCATGTTCAATTTAGGGTGCTCTCTGACTTGTGCCACACGGCCGTTCCACACGCCCGTGTGCTAGGCCGTGTGGTCAGTTTAATTTTAATAAATTTTCATAAAATAGGTGCAGACTTCACACGGCCGGGGCACATGCCCGTGTTCAAGGCCGTGTAGCAAACACGGTCGAGACGCACGCCTGTTTCTCTTCCCGTGTGCTCGATTCTGGACATTCTATTTTGCAACAATTAAGGTGCACGGGACACACGGCTGAAAACACATGCCCGTGAGGCAGACCGTGTGTCACACACGGCCTAGACACACGCCCGTATGTCTACCCTTGTGGACAAAAATAAGGCTATTTACCAAGCCATTTGCCACCCTCATTTACACCTACACTTACACCAATTCAATGACACATTTCATAGCTTACTTAGGCAACCAAAACATCCACAACAAAGACATCCACACATCATTCACATGCTACATCTATCACACATAAACATCACATACCTATCAACTCAAATCATGCAATCTTCCACCTCCATGAAAGGCATCATCATGTGAACATACTTATACCAATATTAGCCAATTTCAAATGGCCTTATACAAAATGAACTTTCAACCAATATAAGCCAACATATTTGGCCAAATCAACTATGACACAAAAAAATGACCAAGTCCCTATACATGCCATAAATCAAAATATTGACATTTCAATGGTACCCAAAATAATGGTTGATAGTGTGAATGGATCTCTGATGATCTCCAATCCCGAGTTAGCTTGGTGACACTATAAGATAAGGGAAAGAAAGGGGAGTAAGCTAAACAGGTTAGTAAGTTCATATGCAAATAATAAACAACATTAATTATACATTTATCATATGCATAACATAACACGAATCAACATAAATGTCATTAAAACTTCATGAACATAACATACTCAATCATATTCTTACCAATAGATCATCATATACCGAATCTATTCCCATTGAGTTTTTCGAACATACCTGCACTAACTCATAACGTAATCACATACTTTCTCATCTTTGACATACTCGTTGAACCACTTGGAATACTATCGGATACACAGAAAGATTTGCACATAAGTGCCACTTATGTAGCAAATACTACCACAAATCTCATAACACATATAAGCTCGCTCTCGAGCTACTCTCGGGCCTGCTCACACAAGCTGTCAGTCGAGACATAGCTACGCAGATGTCGCTCACACAAGTCGTCAGTATCCGCACATATGCCGGTATACCCACCACCACGAGAGGGACATACAAGACCAAAGACCGGACACATAAATCACATAATTACAGGCGTTCCTAGTGACATGTCACTTGTATCCTAATCTATTCCTCAGGTTCAATCGAGATTTACTCGGTTGTCGAAACTTCGTCAATTTCATCCATAGAGTCAATCATACAATTCATGCAATAACAGAACATTATAAATACAATTATAATGTTGCATTATTTACATACAAACTTACATTGGTACCAAAATAGTGGAAATGGACCTAATCGTCAAACACTTTGTTTTTCCCCCCATCTAGGTCTGAACTTCGTTTTTCTTGATCTATAATAGCAAGTTTAACTCATTTAATACTCACATTATTCAATTCAGTCCAAAAAATCACATTATGGCAAAATTACATTTTTGCCCCTAACTTTTCAACATTTTACACTTTAGTCCCTAGGCTCGTAAAATGAAATATAGTCAATTTCTTCAAAACCCAAGCCTAGCTGAACCATTTTCATACTCATAACAGTCCACATTTTTCATTAAATCAAACTTCTACTTCATATTTTACAACTTTTACAAATAGGTCCTTTTAGGTATTTTCATCAAAAATCACTTAGTAAATGTTGTTTATCCAACATCAAACTTGCATAATCTACCTTTAGACATCAAAATACAAAAATATATAACATGGGTAAAATTTTAGACTTTGATTTTCTTTCAAATTAGTCCTTGAAATAGCTAAATCAAGTTACAACATTCACAAAAACGTAAAAATCATCAAAAATGGGACAAAGACGAACTTACAATCGAGCTTGGAAGCTTGGCCAAAACCCTAGCTATGGAGACCCCTTGAAATTCGGCTAAGGGACTAATTTGATGAAGTTGAACATCTTTTATTTAGTTAATTTTGTCTTTATTTACCATTTTACCAAAATGCCCTTAATGCCAAACTTTGAAATTTCACCTAGCCATGTCCATTTTTGTCCATACTAAAGTATAATGGTCTAGTTAACATTTAAGGACCTCTAATTTAAAATTTCATAGCAATTAGACACCTTTAGCTTCTAGAACACACATTTTGCACCTTTTGAAATTCAGTCTTTTTAACTAAATTGGGTGCTCAAACGTCAAAATTTTCGAACGAAATTTTCACGAAATCGTTGCATAAAACTGTAGACCATAAAAATATAATAAAAATGAATTTTACTGCATCATATTTGTGGCCTCGAAACCACTATTTCGACTAGACCCAAAATCGGGCTGTTACAATTCACTTATTTCAACATACTTAAGTAAAAAGATTGAAACATACTTCAAAATTCATGCAAAATACCTTATTAAAAATTAATGCAAATGCCTTACCCCCTCTAAAAAGAAGCAATGTTCTCATTGCGAAAACAAAGTAATGAATGAAAACTGAACACCAGGTATGGTTTCAAGAAAAGAGAGGTGTGTCAAAAAGACTGCTTAAGTACCAAGTCTTTCTCACAATCCAATCCTAGACATGCTCATTCTCATTACCACATCACTTTATTTTCTTTCTATTGAAGAGGCATTGAGCTTATTTTATTCATGTTTGCTATTTTATTATGAAAACAAAAATTCTAACTAGGAAATAAAAATAAACACCTAAAAAGAAATAAAAACTAAAGATAAGAAATTCCCCTTTTATTTATTTGACTTATCCTCTTCATCTTCCTTCTTTGATGCTTCGTCCTCAATTTATTTATCATCTTCCTTCCATGAATCAAAGATATAATCTGGAAACTCAGGAACAAAACAGTTAGAGATGCTTTTAAAAGTATTTCTTATAGAATCATTTCTAACTTTTTCATATTTCCAATAAGCCTATTCTTGGTTATGCATAAATTTCATCATATCCATCATAATTGAAAATTTTGATTTCTTCACAGTGTTTGAAGAAGTGGGCATTGGATTAGGCAACTCCAGATCAATACTTGGTTCAACCGACTCATCAGCATTTGTCTCATCTCTTGGTTCAGAAGTTTTTGGTTCCTTTATTGGTTCAATTTCATTCGGTTCTTTCTTCGATTCTACCTCTTTTGTCTCATCAACTAAGTCAGCTTCCGTTTTGGCTTCGTTCGATGACTCATCTGTTTCTGGTTCTATCGACTCACTTGGTTCAATCGGGTTTAGCTCATGGACATTCTCCACTAACCTTTCAAGATCATGGGCTATGATGCAACCTTGAACATATGGGCCTTTCAAGTTTGCTTTTATCTTAACTTGGGCCTTTAAGCAAAGTGAAGTTATCAATGATGGGAAGTAAAAAGTTCTTGCCTTCTTTCTGGCACAATCATGGATCTCCTTAAGAATGATCTTCCCAACATTGATAGACCTTTCTGTCATAATTGCATACAACAAAAGAATTTGCTCCACCGAGATGGTGGAACTATGTGAGATAGGCATGAAACTATATCGAACAAAGTAAAACCATACCTTAGCCAACGGCTTTAAGTATTCCTTTCGGCAAGAATTACTACCATACTTCCTTATAATCCATTGGGATCCCGAATTTTTCATAACTTTAAGTACTTGTTGCAGAAAATCCCAATTTATGTTTGTCATCATGGTAAAATACTCATTTTCTTCAACATCAGGTAGGTCAAACAAATCATTAATGGACTTAGAAGTAAAGGGTACCTTTTTCTTGCGAACAAAAACTTCAATAGCATCCGGCTTAGTCAAATTTGCATAGAACTCTTGAACTAACTCCTCTTCTAGCAATGATCATACATCAAAAAAATAATTCCAATTGAGGGCATCAATTGTCTTTCGAATTGGTATGGGCACAACCATCTTATCATTGTTCTCCAAGTTGAAACCTTTTTCCGGCACCATAGGTTGATTCTTGAATATTGAATCAAACCTTTCTTTCACTTCTTCATCATGAATCACAATGGGATTTTCAGCATAGGTCTTGGAAAATCTAGTCCTTTTGCGAGATGTGAACATTTTTCCCGAAAAATAAAAAAAATTGGTAAAAGGAATGAAAAACAAATCGGCAAAGGTTGGGAGCAAGGTTTTGCGGGGGTGATTTCTTTTCGACAATGACAAGCTTGCGATGGTGCGAAGCTTGCGACAATGATAGAATGCGACGACGATAGGGATGTAATGACAAAAGGGTTGCTCCGGCAAAATCGTGTGGCAGCAGTACTAGGGCTTGCAACAAGGAAAAAATTTGGGGAGAAATTTTGGTATTTAGGCCAATAGTTAAGAGGGAAAAGAATGAGTGGTTTAGGGTTTAAGCTAATGGCTTAAAAGGTTGTGAAAATTATGAAGGTAGAGAGGGGTTTATATAGTGATGAATTAGGGAAATTTTATAGCTAAAACTTAGCTAATTTAAGTGACTTGGATGACAAGGTAGTCTTGTAGTTAAAATTTAGCTAATTTTGAGTGGCTTGGGTGGCAAGTAAGATGGAGGGATGAAATGGTGGCAAAAATTTGGGCTTTAGGGAACCCTATGGACGACAACATGGGTTAAATTTCTCCTCTTTGTTGTTTCAGGCCTTGAGCCCAAAATTTATTTAAAAATTGGACTGCTTAAAAATAAATAAAAAAACTTATTAGTACTTGGGCCAATTTGACCCCCTTTATTAAAATAAATAAAACTAACATTAAAATTAAAGATTAAAGATTGAAATTGAAATTAAATTAAAATTAAAGAAGATAAAAACAAGAAATAAAAATAAAAGTAAGAGAAGATTAAAATGAATTAGAAATTTTCTTCTTAAAATATTACATTAAATTAATTCCCAGCAGAGGTTGGAAGTGTCACAATGGTGCCGCTTAAGTTCCAATCCCCTTAGACAGAATTAATTAAATGTACTAATTTAGAAAATAATTTCTTACTTTTTATTAAAAAGTAAGTTTATGAAAGATTAAGGGTCTCTTAATTTGAACGAGGTTTTAATTCACTCAACTTCACCAACCCAATAGTGCTTGAGTCGTTGAACATTAACTTTAAACGTACCTCCATAGTTGTCGTACAATTCTACAGCTCCATATGGATAAACTTTGTAGATGGTATAAGGTCCTTTCTATCGGGATTTGAGCTTTCCAGGAAATAACCTTAGCCTCGAATTAAACAACAACACTTTCTAACATTATTTGAACTCACGAGGTTGAATACGACTATCATGTCATTTCTTATATTTTTCCTTACACATCTTGGTATTCTCGTATGAAAATAACCTCAACTCTTCCAACTCATCGAGTTGTAACATCCTTCTCTCACCGGCTTGCTTAAGATAAAAATTCAATTCCTTCAAAGCCCAGTGAGCTTTATTCTCTAATTCAAGTGGCAAATGACACGCATTTCCAAAACTAACCGATAGGGAGTCATCCCTAATGGCGTCTTAAAAGTAGTTCGATAGGCCTATAGTGCATCATCGAGCTTTCGAGACCAATCTGTTCTGTTAGGGCGCAGTACTCTTTCAAGTATACCTTTGATTTCTCGATTCACCCTTTCAACTTGCCCATTCAATTGTGGGTGATAGGTACATCTACACTAAATTCGTAAAAGGTATGAGTCTTGGAGTTGTTTATTCTGAGAAAAATGTATTAGCGACCAATCCCCTTGGTCAAAGTACGATGGTTAATAGAGTGTTTAACAACCATCTGTTGATTTTTGGCGAGGACGCATTTTTGGCGGACTTATTGTTACTAAGTTTCCATGAGTATGATGCTATTCTTGGATTAGATTGGTTGACCATACATAGAGCAGTAGTTGATTGCAAAGCTAGAGGTGTATGTTTGTTAACTGTAGAAGGCAAATAAGTGTTGTTGCCTAGTACAGACCAATTTGGAAAGTAAAATAATTTCCACAGTATCCGTCAGAAAATTATTGGTTAAGGGCGTAGATGCCTATTTGGCAAATATTATGGATTCGTCTAAGTCCAGAATGGATATCAGCCAAGTTCCAATTGTAAAAGATTTCTACAATGTGTTTCCAGGAGAACTTCCAAGTATACCGCCAAACAGAGAAGTAGATTTTTTTATTGACTTAGAGCCTAGTACTGTGCCCATATCTTGCACCCCATATAGAATGGCGCCTTTAGAACTAAAGGAATTAAAGACTCAACTACAGGATCTTTTGGATAAATGATTTATTTAACCAAGTGTTTCACCTTGGGGTGCGCCAATCTTGTTCACAAAAAAGAAAGATAGGACTTTTTGTCTATGCATTGATTACCTCAATTGAACAAATTGACTACAAAAAACAAATATCCACTGCCTTGAATTGAATAATTGTTTGATCGGTTAAGTGGAGCTATAATCTTCTCCCAAATTGATTTGCTTTCTGGCTACTATCAGGTGAAGATCAGAGGTGATGATGTTTCGAAAACTAAACTTCATTCACGATATGGGCCTTATGAGTTTTTGGTGATGCCGTTTGGATTAACAAATACGCCAGCGGTATTTATGGATTTGATGAATAGGGTCTTTCAACCTTACTTGGATAAGTTTTTAGTAGTCTTCAGTGATGATATCTTAATCTACTCTAAAAGTATGACTAACCATGAGGAGCACCTAAGGATTATGCTAAGAACTTTGCGCGAGAACAAGTTGTACGCCAAATTCAGAAAATACAATTTTGGGTTGAGAGAAGTTCATTTTCTTGGTCAAATTATTTCTACTAAAGGTATCAAGGTAGACCTTGATAAAGTTAAATTCGTGCTTGATTGAAATCCACCAAAAAACGTGAGTGAGGTACGCAGCTTTTTGGGTTTTGCGGGTTACTACACGAGGTTCGTAAAAGGGTTAGCCATGTTGGCAACACTTCTTACGCGTTTGCTAAGGAAAAAGGAAAAGTTCGAATGGTCAGAGGCTTGTCAGAAGAGTTTTGATAAGTTGAAAGCTATTGTAACTGAGGCCCTGATATTAGCCCAACCAGAATCTAGTGTGGAGTATATGATCTGTCGTAATTCATTGTAGCAGATTAAACTAGTTTTCATACTTAAGGAGCTTGAATGTGAGCAATTCTGTTATGTTTTAATTACTTTTTCCAATTAAATTTTAATTCAATAAAAAGTGTAATTTGAGTCATTTTATGACCTTAAAGGCCAAATGAGACCTAAAGGGGGGCTAACATACTTAGTGAGTGTGCAGGACACCATTTAAAGGCATAAGAGCTCAAGGTTGACTGCCATGTTACAACACAGGAGTCCAATGTCGTAACATATGGAGCAAAATACAAGAATTCCAAGACTCACTTTGGTGTTTCCACACAGAAAATAGATGTTGCGACACACCCCTGAACCTGAACCTGAGCCAAGCAAACTGTCTTCGATGTCACGACACAGGCACTGGATGTCGCGACACCGACCTTGCACAAAAAAGAATTACATTGGTTTGCACAATGTATTTTTACTTAAAAACGCTAGCCGACCTAAGGCTAAGGATGACAGCCAACCCTAACTCTATAAATGGACTCTTTAGACACTTGTATAGGGGAAACTTTCATAGTTCAGAATTTTCCTTGTAATTTAGTTTTTAGTTTTCAGTTTTGAGTTTCTTTAGGGTTTATATTTATTTTCATTTGTTTTGTTCGTGTTCAACAGAGAATCTAATTTGTGGTTTCAACCAATTCTCTATAGGTTCTGCGCTTTCATCAATCAATATAATTAGGATTTTCTTCAACCTTAACCTTATTCTTGAGTTTTTCTTTATGTTTATTCTATTTATCAATTTTATTATGTTTATGGATTCCATGAAGAACTAATCCTCTTATGGGGGATTAGTGAGTGGAAGTGTGATTAATTAATTGCTATGTTGGGTGTTCTTAGCGGATCAACTGTTTGGGATAGGAAAAACTTAAAACCCTAGGCCTGACAACCTTAGGAAGTCATTTAGCTTGTAATTAACTCAAATTTGGTATTGCCTATCCGTGAACCCCTTACCCCCGAATAGGTCTGGATTGTGAGGTCGAGAGATAAGTAGTTCTTGTTGACTCGTTAGTTTAGTGGAAGATCGAGAGATCCTGTTAGGGTAACGACTAGTTGATTGAGTAGAAACCTGAAATAGGAATTAGTTTTGACCACCGAAGCGAGCTAATTACCCATACTTATATTTGATTGAATTTATACATTAGTTTTACGTTGTCACTATTTTATGCATATTTATTTCTTTCCTTATAAAAAATTAATTCTTTTATGTATGTTTAATTGTATATAATTTATTTAAATTACTAAATATATCTATTTTCATTTAGATTAATATTAATTAGTACTCACCTCCCTTAGGTACGATTCTTGGAGTACTCACCTACTTCATTGTAACAATATTAAAAACCTGACATGTATACTTACGAACACTGCCTAAATATTATATCTTTAGATGCAGTATTTACAATCGAGACGTTAGTACATCTGAAGGCAGTCAGTATACTATGCACACTAACGCATCCCTTAATGGGTTAGGAAATGTGCTTATGCAAAGAGGATAGGTTGTGGCGTATGCATTTTGCCAACTCATGCCACATGAAAAGAACTATCCAACCCATGACTTAGAGCTTCAGCAGTAGTATTGGCGTTAAAGATCTGAAGACACTACCTTTATAAGGAGAAGTGTCGTGTGTTTTCATGTCATAAGAGCTTAAGATATCTGATGACACAAAGGTATTTGAATCTTTGCCAACGACGTTGGATGGAGCTTCTGAAAGATTATGATCTGATAATTGAGCACCATCCTAGAAAGGCTAATGTGGTAGCAGATGCTCTAAGCAGGAAAATTGTGGCAGCCTTGGAATCTCTTCGAGCAAATATTTGTATGGCAAATGATGGGTCACTCCTTACAAAATTGACTATTCAACCTACCTTCCTTTTCCAAATTTTAGAAGAACAGTTAAAGGGTGTGCAATCTGAGGCATACAAGCAGCTTATGGCGTTCAGTGAAGCGACAAACTTCAATTTAGGAAAAGATGGCAAACTCCGATTTGTGGGAATAGTGTACGTGCGTACTGGAAATTGGTTGAGGCAAGAAATTTTGAAAGAATCTCATCAGGGACCTTTCTCGCTTCATCCAAGAAGTGTTAAAATGTATCGTGACTTGAGAAGTTTATATTGGTGGTTTGCAATGAAGAAAGATATAACAGAGTATATCTCAAGTTGTTTGACTTGTGGCGGCTTTCAATTACGAGACAATGTTTCTTTAACGGCTATCTTGAATAGAGCAATTTACATGATGCAACCCACCAGATATATATCAAAAGGAAATGAGCATAAAGTTTACAAACTGCTTAGATTCATATATGGAGTTAAGAATGCATCCCGCTCATGGAATCAAAGATTCAATCAAATGATCAAAACTTTTGGATTTGAGCAACAGGTAGATGAACCTTGTGTTTATAAATGATTAGGGGATGGAAATGTGGTCTTTCTCGTTCTATATGTCGATGATATTCTACTCATTGGGAATGATGTAGGGACATTGTCATGAGTTAAATTGTGGTTAACCCAACAGTTTAGCATGAAGGACTTGGGAGAAGCTAATTTTTTTCTAGGTATTTGAATCCTGAGGGATCGAAAGAACAAAGTGATAGCACAGTTTCAGGCTTCATACATAGACAAGATATTAGAGTGTTATGGAAAGATCAATTAAAATAAGGGAAATCAACCCTACATATCGAGATTTCATCTCTCTTTAGAGGACTGTCCTAAGACAACGGAAGAAAGAGAGAACATGGGAAAGGTTTCTTATGCTTCGACAGTAGAAAGTCACATGTATGTTATGCTATGCACACGCCAAGATATCTGTTTTCCAGTGGGGTTGGTAAGTCGATATCAGGGGAATCCAAGACCAAGGCACTGGTAAGGAGTTAAGAATATACTCAAGTATTTATGTAGAATAAGGGATTATATGCTTGTGTATTCTTGAGGAGACCTTACTCCTATTGGATATATTGATTCTAACTTCCAAACGTGTTGGGATTCGAGGAAATTGACATTGGACTATGCTTTTTTTCCTAAACGGCGGGTTCATAGTGTAAATAAGTGCCAAGCAGAGTTACAACTGCTAATTTCACTATGGAGGGTCGAATATGAGGTATGTAAAATATATAGCACTATAACAATGCGGATATAGCTAACCCTAAAAAGAAACCACATAAGGACAAAACTTATTAAGGGAGACAGTAGTGTTTGATGGGATAGTAGATGTAGTTAAAGATCGCATCTGAGGACAAACCCTGGGGATTTGTTTTGCCAAGACTCTACTAGCTAGAGAGCTCTTTAGGAAACATTTGGAGGGGCACAACAATGTGAAACATAACTCATCTACTTTGCTAGGGCAAGTGAGAGACTTTTGGAATTGGTGCCTTAAGTGTAATATTTTCGTTAATGTACACTTATAATTTTTTTCAAACAGATTGGTGAATAAAACTATTCCTGAATTTTGTTAATACTTTGTATATTGTCTTCACATGATTGTTGTACGCAAAGTAAAATGGAAGAAAATGTTGCTCACTGGTTGTTTAATGTTGAACTAATATTAAATGGTATTACATGGTCGGATTATAATACAGAAAGATAACTTATATTAGTAAATGAACCTAAACATGTCCTTAGTCTAATTGAAAATGAGCAAACCGATTGAAAGATTAATATGGCGTCTATCAAGTCCAACTAGGGATATGCCTTGTCTTGGGCATTGAAGTGAATGACTCCCAGAAGATAGAGAATAGATGTAACTGACTGGATTGACAGTACATCAGACTGGACCCAAGCAGTATAGATCCTAAATTTGTTTCACTTGTGATGTTCATAGTGTGGCATACCTAAATTTTGAGTGGATGGCGAACTATGTATGTGTGACTCGTACACTTTAATGTAAGTAAAAGCCTGAGTTTAAATAGATAAGGAACCGAAAGCTGGTATGTTGGGTGTACGACTTCTGCAGTATGTAGCGTCATTCACAACAATGGAATTCACAACCCAAGACATGGGTAAACGATGTCCTCTAATAGGCATTACATGGTTGATGAAAAGTACCACGGGTCGTTTGTCTTTGTGACGGATGACTTGATCACTATTTGATAGTGATTGAACTTTCCTGAAGGAAGATGTAATTGTTCTCATGAGATAAAATAGGATCATATTGGGAGAACGGATATTATCTCAAATAGATCAAGGATATCTTATGAAGGTAACACACTTATGACAAGGTTATTGGACGAGCATTGAGTAGTTGCTTTTGTAATGGTATGTTGTTGGGTAGAGCTTAGTCACGATACTATAGTGGAATGACTTCGTGACTAAATGAGTTTATAATTAATAGGCGAAAAGCCAGAACTTAATTATAAATCATTTGAGCCTCAACTACATATGTCCAACCGATCCCTCCACTAGCTCGTTGAAATCAGAAATAAATTAGGTGTTTGAATAGAAATGAATATAATGAATAGGAAGAGATAAATGGAAACATTCAGGAAAGATTATGGTTTTTTTTTTTTTTTGAAATGGAGAAATCTAATTATTTGGAAATGAATGTAGGTTTCCAAAAATGAAAATGGAAATGATCCATTTGCAATCCTAAATGAATTACTTAAGAAATGATCGGAAGAATTAGTTTATTTTTTTGGACTATTTTGAAGCTCAAAAATGAAAATAAACCATTCGATCATAGTAAACATGTTGAGTTGTGAAATATTAAACATATATTCTCGAAATTTTACCAAAGGCAAAATCGTCAAAATTTTGTTAGGGTAAAATAGGGATGAGAAAATTATTTTATATATAAATATTAAAGTTTATTTTGGGAAATAGAAAAACTGAATCGTGTTGGATCAAATTACAAAGTACAAGATCAAAAAGGCCCAAAAATTACTCGTAATTGGACTCGATGTGAGAGAGAACCAAAAACCCCTCATGGACATAAAGGGGGCAACAACCCTACTAGGAATACTAGGTTGTTTCATCCACCCTAGTCCTATTCTAAGTACGATGTTGTTTTTCTATTTGAAATAAACCACTACAACTCAAAAAGGGTTCTACCTTCTCTTCCTATAAATAGATGACACCGGTAGAGCTATACAAACAACTTTGAGAGATTGTTATTCTACCAGAAAATAAAGAGAATTTGTTCTCAACTATTACATATATTTTTTTTCCGGAATAACAATTCTACCAATTTCTATTTAGAAGAGAGAATTTTCATTTTAACCCCAAAAAGAGAGAACTTTTTCTAATTCTGTGTTTCGATTCAATTGGTTTGAGCCCACACTCGAAGCAGTTTGTGGTACGAGAATATCGAAGAAAGTTATTTGGTTGAAAGTCGGGAATAATGAAAGTCTGCTAAGCTAAAAACTCAAGTACGAATTTGGTTAAAGTTTATTACTATAAATATCACAAATTGGATCGATTTTCAAAATTTTAATTTTCTGATGTGCAAGAAAACCATTTTCAAATCGAAATTTTTCCAACATGGAGGAAATCAGGTTCCTACTTGAAATGTGGATCAATAGAGCATAGGTAAAAGGATTGCCCTTAGCGGGTCGAGCAGGCGCAACCTCCGACTTAAGCTCAGACCCAAAACCAGAGATCGGGTCAGTTACCTCCAAGGGGCTGAGGTCAAAATAAAGTTGCAAATACAGTACCAATGGGTGTATATCGAACTAAGGCTAGATAGTCTGCCCTTGTTTATACCGCTAGAGGTCGTGAGGATAGAGATGCGTCTGATGCCTTAGCAAGTATTTTTCCCTACTAGACATATGACTCACCCATCCATAAGTTGTTTGAAATATACCTGATAAATTAGATGGTGGAATAGGGAGAACCACTATCGATGTTACTGTTGTAAGGCCATATGAAGTTTAAGGAGAAGTATTATAAGGAACTGCATAGGAATTAGAGTTGCGCAATGAATGTGTAATGGTTGTTTTGAAAAAAGGAATAACGAATTTGTGATTAAAAAATTAATGTGTCAACAGGGAAATTTCAAGGACGAAATTTCTTTAAGGAAGGCAGAATTGTCACACCCCAAAATATAGGGGGTTAATCGTAATGAATAGACAAAAAAATGTATAAGGCTAAATGGTTAAGTGTTTAGGGCCCTATCCTAGAGGTCCTAGGTTCAAGTGATACTGTGCCTAGGATTAGGGCCACATGGTCTGCCATATGGACGTGTGGACCACGCAACCCCTCACACTACCATATGCCACTAGAACCCTACGCTAGTTCAAATCTCACACAGCCAAGAACCCTCCACACGGCCTACCACAAGGTCATGTCTCCCTTATAGGTTATTTTTGCATTTTTCACACGGCCACAGCCTATTACACGACCATGTAACCCCTCCATACGGCATATAGCTTCCCATACGGTCGTGTGTCCCTTGCTTTGTAGTTTTTCCCAAAATTCTGTGAATTGATTAATTTTCTCCCTGAATAGTCCATGAACTATTTTTAGTATTTTATTTCATTCAATTGAGTCCCTGATAATATGAATAATGCTAGAATACATTACCTGATTGATTGAATTATTACTGTACATGCATGATACGAAATTATTACATTTTTAATGTCACTATAATTCTAATAAACTATTAACGTTTTCCAAGCCACGGTTATTATTGATTGCATGACATACATGCCCATCGTTATTGTTAATGTAACATCCCGAAATTGGGCCTAGTAGGATTGGGCCCAATGGGCCTTGTTTTTAAAATTTTTGAGAACGGCATTAATGCAAGTTAGACTTATTAGGTAAGTTATTTTGGAAGGTTAGAGGGCTTCTATGAAGTCCCGGGATCAAATATTAGCTTTGGGGAAATTTTGGTTTTAGGTGAAAAAAACAACCCTGGAAGTTGGCAGGTAGGCCTTAAGAATAAAATGTGGGGAAAAATGACACAAGTGGAGGTGTGGTGTAGTGGCAAAGTGACGCCACATAAGAGACAAGGGGGTGACGCCACAAGGAAGGAAGGAGGTCCAAGGTTCAAGTCTTGGCTTTTGCATTTTGGTTTTCTTTTTACTTGGACCTCAGAATTTGGCTATAGATTTATATTTAGTTGTGCATGGTTTAAGACACAAGAGGAGCTTGTGGCTTGGTGGCAAGTGGCGTGTTGAACTATTGAAGGGAGCCTGGGTTCGAATCTCATGGAAAGCAAGGGAGTATTTATTTTGCAGTGCTGACGGGAAGAAGAGTTTCATTGAATTTAAACTCTCTTGACGTAAGGGATCCCACATCGGAAAGATACAAAGAAGGAAGGTGAAGTGCTAGCTATATAAAGAGCATTCCAGAGGAGGGTTGACACACCTTGGAAGGCGTTTGGGCACGGGGAGTGGTCGAGCGCGATTAACACGAGTCCTATCGGTGTGTAACTCTCTCTACTCTAGTCGTGAGCGGCAAATGCCGGCGCCGATCACGGCAATAGTAGCCACACGAGCGCGAGCACGCGTGTGGGGCTTCTTCAGCGATAGTTGAGGCCATCGTGTAGTATTCTTGTGGGTTGGGGCTCGCTTGGGCGCGATGGGCCGAAGGGGGCCCAATGGGCCCGTGGGCCCAATATAGTAAATTGTATGATGGTGTAGTATATAGTGAACTAGACTAGGTGAATCTCATAAACGTGGCTAGATTTGTGTTAGGTGGGCCACACGAGCGTGTGGGCCCGAATGGGCGAAAATTGGGCTTTAGGCCCAATAGTCCATTTCGACCGTAAATGGTAGTTGGGTCACTCGGGCGACATCAAGCCTTTGGAAAGGCCATTCCAGTCTGAAATTACTGAAATACCCTTGGGGGTAAATTACAAAATATCCTGAAGGGTAAATTACCGATATGCCCTTGGTGGGTAAATTACGAAAATGCCCTTGGTGGGTAAATTACCGATATACCCTTGGTGGGTAAATTACGAAAATGCCCTTGGTAGGTAAAATTACTGGTTATACCCTTAGAGGATGTTAGGGTGATTATGTTGTTTTATGTCTATCTGATTATGATGGTAATTCATGTTATACTTATATTTGATATATGTCTAGCATACATGACATAACGCATACACGAATTACTATGTCATATTGCATGGGTTATATGAGTGGAGAGGCGGTGATATTCGTGTCGACGGGCACCAAAGTGGGTTTGGTACCACATTGTGACTATGGTCACGGAGGTTTGGCACCTCCGCAGGTTTGGCACCTCATAGCGACTCGTCCCCGTGGTTAACACCACCGTGGGTTGGCCCCACTTTTGAGATATGGGATCGCCGCCGGTGATTTGGTATCACACGTGGGTTGGCCCCACAGATGGATTATTAGTGACTTTGAGTCACAAGTGATTTGGTATCACATTCGTGTCTCCTGGACACCGTGAGGTTTGGCACCTCATAGCGTCTCGTCCCGGTGGTTTGGTACCACAAAGGTTGGCCCCACGAGATAATACAACGGGATTGGCGCCAAAGTGATTTGGTATCACACGATGGGTTGGCCCCATCACTATTATTTGTGACTTCGAGTCACCAAAGTGGTTTGGCACCACAATATTGATGAATATCGTGTCCTTGGACACCATGGTTTGGCACCACCAAAGGGTTTGGTACCACACGGGGTAGAAAAAGGAGTTGCGGATGGCTAGGTTTGGGTGCATGATATGCATATTTTCATATGAAATTGTGTAAGGGACTGTTGGATGGGGATTTACACACCGAGTCTCGATGACTCACCCCTTAGTTAAATTTTGCAGGTAATCATTAGATCGCGGATTTGGGAGCTGAGGTGGACTCGTGAAGGCTCTACATATGTTTACTCGTAAATTCATTTCTTTTATTTGGACTTATTTTTATTTGAGTTTTTGTTATGTAATAAGGCCTTGGGTATTTTATTTGGTTTCAGCTTTCAATTTGTTTATTGCTTATTATTAAATGATCAATGTGGGATTTTCCTAAAATGATAATAAACCATTTCTTATTCAAAATTACTTAAACTCGATTTCTCACCACAACTATAAAGAATATGAGCTTTTTAACGAATGCACAGCTTTTAGACATTCCTTTCATGTGACATGCCAGATTCGGTCGTAACGTTTAGGCCGGGTTTGGGGTGCCACAATTATGGTATCAGAGCCTAGGTTCAAAAAATCGGCTGTGAGTTTGGGTTCAAAAAAAAATGTTTTCAAAAGATGGTTTGGAAAATGGTTTAGAAAAATATATATCTGTTCTTTTTGTTGAAATATGGCACCCGAGTCTCCTGCACCAATCCGCACCAGAAGTTTCTGATACTTTTCTTTGTTATATCTTTGTATTTTGAATATCTATTCTGTGTGTTTGGGTTGGATGTGATGTTCTGATATAGAGTTGATTGCGTCACGAAATATTTGTGCCTTTAATGGCTAGTTTTTTTAGTATGTGTAGGATATCTAAATTCTAGTTAAAAGTATATTAGGGTTATTGGAATCAGAGTGCAAAGATGAGCACAACGTTGTAGGTTAGGTGGTACGAATGTTCCTGTAGTTGGAAATTTCGAGGACGAAATTTCTTTAAGGAGGGTAGATTTGTAACATCCCGAAATTGGGCCTAGTAGGATTGGGCCCAATGGGCCTTGTTTTTAAAATTTTTGAGAACGGCATTAATGCAAGTTAGACTTATTAGGTAAGTTATTTTGGAAGGTTAGAGGGCTTCTATGAAGTCCCGGATCAAATATTAGCTTTGGGGAAATTTTGGTTTTAGGTGAAAAAAAACCTGGAAGTTGGCGGAGTAGGCCTTAAGAATAAAATGTGGGAAAAATGACACAAGTGGAGGTGTGGTGTAGTGGCAAAGTGACGCCACATAAGAGACAAGGGGTGACGCCACAAGGAAGGAAGGAGGTCCAAGGTTCAAGTCTTGGCTTTTGCATTTTGGTTTTCTTTTACTTGGACCTCGGAATTTGGCTATAGATTTATATTTAGTTGCGCATGGTTTAAGACACAAGAGGAGCTTGTGGCTTGGTGGCAAGTGGCGTGTTGAACTATTGAAGGGAGCACAGGTTCGAATCTCATGGAAAGCAAGGGAGTATTTATTTTGCGGTGCTGGACGGAAGAGTTTCAGTTGAATTTAAACTCTCGACGTGAAGGATCCCACATCGGAAAGATACAAAGAATGAAGGTGAAGTGCTAGCTATATAAAGAGCATTCCAGAGGAGGGTTGACACACCTTGGAAGGCGTTTGGGCACAGAGAGTGGTCGGAGCGCGATTAACACCGAGTCCTATCGGTGTGTGTAACTCTCTCTACTCTAGTTTGTAGAGTGGCAAATGCCGGCGCCGATCACGGCAATAGTAGCCACACGAGCGCGCGAGCGCGCACGTGGGGCTTCGGCGCGATAGTTGAGGCCATCGGTAGTATTCTTGTGGGTTGGGGGCCGCTTGGGCGCGATGGGCCGAAGGGGGACCAATGGGCCCGTGGGCCCAATATAGTAAATTGTATGATGGTGTAGTATATAGTGAACTAGACTAGGTGAATCTCATAAACGTGGCTAGATTTGTGTTAGGTGGGCCACACGAGCGTGTGGGCCCGAATGGGCCGAAATTGGGCTTTAGGCCCGATAGTCCATTCGACCGAAATGGTAGTTGGGTCACTCGGGGGCGACATCGGGCCTTTTGGAAAGGCCATTCCAGTACGAAATTACCAAAATACCCTTGGGGGTAAATTACCAAAATATCCCCAAGGGTAAATTACCGATATGCCCTTGGTGGGTAAATTACGAAAATGCCCTTGGTGGGTAAATTACCGATATACCCTTGGTGGGTAAATTACGAAAATGCCCTTGGTAGGTAAAATTACGGTTATACCCTTAGAGGATGATTAGGGTGATTATGTTGTTTTATGTCTATCTGATTATGATGGTAATTCATGTTATACTTATATTTGATATATGTCTAGCATACATGACATAATGCATACACGTAATTACTATGTCATATTGCATGGGTTATATGAGTGGAGAGGGCGTGATATTCGTGTCGACGGGCACCAAAGTGGTTTGGTACCACATTGTGACTATGGTCACCAGAGGTTTAGCACCTCCGGAGGTTTGGCACCTCATAGCGACTCGTCCCCGTGGTTAACACCACCGTGGGTTGGCCCCACTTTTGAGATATGGGATCGTCGCCAAAGGTGATTTGGTATCACACGTGGGTTGGCCCCACAGATGGATTATTAGTGACTTTGAGTCACAAGTGATTTGGTATCACATTCGTGTCTCCGGACACCGGAGGTTTGGCACCTCATAGCGCCTCGTCCCGGTGGTTTGGTACCACGATGGGTTGGCCCCACAGATAATACAACGGGATTGGCGCCAAAGATTTGGTATCACACGATGGGTTGGCCCCATCACTATTATTTGTGACTTCGAGTCACCAGGTGGTTTGGCACCACAATATTGATGAATATCGTGTCCTTGGACACCGATGGTTTAGCACCACCGGTGGTTTGGTACCACACTGGGTAGAAAAAGGAGTTGCGGATGGCTAGGTTTGGGTGCATGATATGCATATTTTCATATGAAATTGTGTAAGGGCTTCATTGGATGGGGATTTACACACCGAGTCTCGATGACTCACCCCTTAGTTAAATTTTGCAGTAATCATTAGATCGCGGATTTGGGAGCCGAGGTGGACTCGTGAAGGCTCTACATATGTTTACTAAGTAAATTCATTTCTTTTATTTGGACTTATTTTTATTTGAGTTTTTGTTATGTAATAAGGCCTTGGGTATTTTATTTGGTTTCAGCTTTCAATTTGTTTATTGCTTATTATTAAATGATCAATATGGGATTTTCCTAAATTGATAATAAACCATTTCTTATTCAAAATTACTTAAACTCGATTTCTCACCACAACTATAAAGAATATGAGCTTTTTAAAGAATGCACAGTTTTTAGACATTCCTTTCATGTGACATGCCAGATTCGGTCGTAACGCTTAGACCGGGTTTGGGGTGCCACAATTATGGTATCAGAGCCTAGGTTCAAAAACTCGGCTGTGGGTTTGGGTTCAAAAAAATGTTTTCAAAAGATGGTTTGGAAAATGGTTTAGAAAAATATATATCTGTTCTTTTTGTTGAAATATGGCACCCGAGTCTCCGCACCAATCCGCACCGTAAGTTTCTGATACTTTTCTTTTTGTTATGTTCTGTATTTTGAATATCTATTCTGTGTGTTTGGGTTGGATGTGATGTTCGGATATAGAGTTGATTGCGTCTTTAAATATTTGTCTGCTTTAATGGCTAGTTTTTTTTTAGTATGTGTAGGATATCTAAATTCTAGTTAAAAGTATATTAGGGTTATTGGAATCAGAGTGCGCAGCATGAGCACAACGTTGTAGGTTAGGTGGTACGAATGTTCCTGTAGTTGGAAATTTCGAGGACGAAATTTCTTTAAGGAGGGTAGATTTGTAACATCCCGAAATTGGGCCTAGTAGGATTGGGCCCAATGGGCCTTGTTTTTAAAATTTTTGAGAACGGCATTAATGCAAGTTAGACTTATTAGGTAAGTTATTTTGGAAGGTTAGAGGGCTTCTATGAAGTCCCGGGATCAAATATTAGCTTTGGGGAAATTTTGGTTTTAGGTGAAAAAAAAAACCCTGGAAGTTGGCAGGTAGGCCTTAAGAATAAAATGTGGGGAAAAATGACACAAGTGGAGGTGTGGTGTAGTGGCAAAGTGACGCCACATAAGAGACAAGGGGTGACGCCACAAGGAAGGAAGGAGGTCCAAGTTCAAGTCTTGGCTTTTGCATTTTGGTTTTCTTTTTACTTGGACCTCGGAATTTGGCTATAGATTTATATTTAGTTATGCATGGTTCAAGACACAAGAGGAGCTTGTGGCTTGGTGGCAAGTGGCGTGTTGAACTATTGAAGGAGCCAGGTTCGAATCTCATGGAAAGCAAGGGAGTATTTATTTTGCGATGCAGACGGGAAGAGTTTCAGTTGAATTTAAACTCTCATCGACGAAGGATCCCACATCGGAAAGATACAAAGAAGGAAGGTGAAGTGCTAGCTATATAAAGAGCATTCCAGGAGGAGGGTTGATACACCTTGGAAGGCGTTTGGGCACGGGAGTGGTCGGAGCGCGGATTAACACCGAGTCCTATCGGTGTGTAACTCTCTCTACTCTAGTTGTAGAGCGGCAAATGCCGAAGTGCCGATCACGGCAATAGTAGCCACACGAGCGCGCGAACGCACACGTGTGGGGCTTCGATGCGATAGTTGAGGCCATCAGTAGTATTCTTGTGGGTTGGAAATTTTGCTTGGGCGCGATGGGCGAAGGGGACCAATGGGCCCATGGGCCCAATATAGTAAATTGTATGATGGTGTAGTATATAGTGAACTAGACTAGGTGAATCTCATAAACGTGGCTAGATTTGTGTTAGGTGGGCCACACGAGCGTGTGGGCCCGAATGGGCCGAAATTGGGCTTTAGGCCCAATAGTCCATTTCGACCAGAAATGGTAGTTGGGTCACTCGGGGCGACACTGGGCCTTTGGAAAGGCCATTCCAGTCTGAATTGCTGAAATACCCTTAGTGGGTAAATTACCAAAATATCCCTGAAGGGTAAATTACCGATATGCCCTTGGTGGGTAAATTACCGATATACCCTTGGTGGGTAAATTACGAAAATGCCCTTGGTAGGTAAAATTACGGTTATACCCTTAGAGGTTGATTAGGGTGATTATGTTGTTTTATGTCTATCTGATTATGATGGTAATTCATGTTATACTTATATTTGATATATGTCTAGCATACATGACATAACGCATACACGAATTACTATGTCATATCGCATGGGTTATATGAGTGGAGGCGGTGATATTCGTGTCGACGGGCACCGGTGGTTTGGTACCACATTGTGACTACGGTCACCGAGGTTTGGCACCTCGGAGGTTTGGCACCTCATAGCGACTCGCGTCCTGTGGTTAACACCACCGTGGGTTGGCCCCACTTTTTTGAGATATGGGATCGTCGCCAGGTGATTTGGTATCACACGTGGGTTGGCCCCTGTGATGGATTATTAGTGACTTTGAGTCACAAGTGATTTGGTATCACATTCGTGTCTCCGGACACCGAGGTTTGGCACCTCATGGCGTCTCGTCGAGTGGTTTGGTACCACGATGGGTTGGCCCTACAGATAATACAACGGGATTGACGCCGTGATTTGGTATCACCACGATGGGTTGGCCCCATCACTATTATTTGTAACTTCGAGTCACGGTGGTTTGGCACCACAATATTGATGAATATCGTGTCCTTGGACACCGATGGTTTGGCACCACCAAAGGGTTTGGTACCACACGGGGTAGAAAAAGGAGTTGCGGATGGCTAGGTTTGGGTGCATGATATGCATATTTTCATATGAAATTGTGTAAGGGCTCATTGGATGGGGATTTACACACCGAGTCTCGATGACTCACCCCTTAGTTAAATTTTGTGTAATCATTAGATCGCGGATTTGGGAGCCGAGGTGGACTCGTGGAGGCTATACATATGTTTACTCGTAAATTCATTTCTTTTATTTGGACTTATTTTTATTTGAGTTTTTGTTATGTAATAAGGCCTTGGGTATTTTATTTGGTTTCAAATTTTCAATTTGTTTATTGCTTATTATTAAATGATCAATGTGGGATTTTCCTAAAATGATAATAAACCATTTCTTATTCAAAATTACTTAAACTCGATTTCTCACCACAACTATAAAGAATATGAGCTTTTTAACGAATGCACAGTTTTTAGACATTCCTTTCATGTGACATGCCAGATTCGGTCGTAACGTTTAGGCCGGGTTTGGGGTGTTACAGTTAAACGAAACTCATGTTAAGCAAGTTTATTGCTCCTGTAATGATATGTTATAAGTATGATAATTACTATTGTATATACTTGTTATAAGCATGTTATTGCTACTGTACGAATATGTTATAACATGTCATGTTGCATTGCATGGGGTGGGATGATATGAATAGAGGAAGTGTTAGTAGCATGTTAGCAACACTCCTAACCCGTATCCGTCGCCAGAATAGGGTTTCGGGGGCATTACCGAAACTTTCAGGACATTTTCAGATAAAACATGTATATCACTATTCATTAACCGGGGTCATTCGTAATGTCCCTTAAATAGACCCTCGAGGCCCAATAAAAGCATTAGAATCAGGTCAAGACTAAATCGGGAACTCAAGGAATTTTTTGCGAAATTCCAAAATTTTCCAAAGTGCAGGGCTCACATGCCCGTGTGGTCCAAGGGACACGCCCGTGTGACCCTGGGACATGCCCATGCTGCAGGCCATGTTCAAAACTAGGTAGCACTCTGACTTGCGCCACACGGCCATGCCACACGCCCGTGTGCTAGGCCATGTGGTTATTTATTTCAATTCGAATTAGGTGCAGGTTTCACACGGCCATGACACACGCCAGTGTTCAAGGCCGTGTAATCCACACGGCTGAGACACACGCCCGTGTCTCTGCCCGTGTGCTCAATTCTGAGCATTCTATTTTCTCAAATTTAAGGTGCAGGGGACACACGGCCTGGCTACACACCCATGGGGTAGGCCGTGTGTCACACACGGTCTAGACACATACCCGTGTGGACAAAATAAAGCCATTTATAGCTTCATTTCTCACCCAAAATTTCCACCGAGTTCTTGCACAAATTTTTACATTCAAATACCAACCAATCCAAGCATTAAATTCAAGTAATTTATAACGTCTAACATGGTATATTGATACATGAATTCATGTTTTTAATCTTACCTTTCATAAGCATACTCACTTAACCTTTCTTAATCAATCAATAAATAACATTTATGTCATCCATGGAATAAACTTAAATACATATAAACATGTATCAAAACATAATCTTCTCTAGCCATTCCAATGGCTAGATTACAATAACAATTTACATTTATATGCCAATATGGCCAATATAAACTATACATGCCATTACAACCATAATTGATTTACCATATTGTACCGACATGGGCTGATGGATAGTGTGAGTGATCTCCGCCGAGCTTCCATTCCAACGAGCTTCCGATTACTCTAAAATAGGGGAAAAATAAAATGGAGTAAGCATAAAATGCTTAGTAAGTTCGTATAACATGGTACTTAACTTACCATTCATCCTATTTTGAGGTAACTATGTAAGGAATATTCACTTAATTTGACCTCAAGCCCTACACACATCCTCATTGCCCTTGTTAGTCATATAATCCATGATAACATCAAGACATGTATAAGCTCAATCAACAATCAAGTTTCCATACATATATGCTTTCCACAACATGTATTCATTAAGCATGTATATATCATCTCTTATTATTACAAGTATAGTTTCATAGTAGTTCATTTTGAGTTTAGATCATTTCATGTCAGGACTTTACTCATTTTATTCGAGTATTAAGGTCACCAAGTAGTAGTACACTCAAGGTGTACAAATATATAATCAAGGATGAACACTCTCATCAAATAATTTCCATGTACAATTATCATCTTTTCATATTTTCATACATCACTAGTCATAAATCATCATTTCCTTGTATTTCATGTAATATCCTTTTTCATGTCATATTTCATATCATATATATATCATTCTATGTCAATTTGTCTTAAATTCATATTTGCCATTATCAGAGCTTTACCCGTTGAATTTTATTCGAAATATCGATGGATACACAGGTAGTATACTTAAGGTGTACGATTTAGAATCCGTCAATTCATGTCCAATGGTACCCATATGGTACAATTTCAGAGAGTACACTCTCGAGCCACATATATGTAAACAACAAGATTTCCAGTCCAGGCTAAATCCTTTTTACGTCATATGCTCTAAAGAGCTTGATTTGGATTACCCGTCCGGGCTAAATCCAATCCATAACATATTCTCGAGAGGACTTATATCAGGATTACTCGTCCGGGCTAAATCATATCAGAATTGAGGTCAAAGGATTACTCATCCGAGCTAAATCTTATCCGCAACAGATGCAGGACCTCTTTCATTTCGGGAAATCACATATCCATCGATTTTTCATTTATTCAATCGGGATTTAAACACTTTTTAAGCATTATTGGGCATTTTATTATTTCATACCTCCATAACATTTATGTAATTCTAGTGAAACACATTCCACATTCATGCCAAGCATACAAGTAACATTTTATTAATTTACCATTTTATCGAGCATTTTCATTTATCGAGCTATATCGAGTAGGTGATCATTTCACATATATGTGACATTAAAAAAATTCACAAACACAACATTTAAATCAAGCATAAAAAAACATATACAATTTAGTTACACGAACTTACCTCGACAAATGTTCGTGTACATAAATCCACTAATCCGACATTTTCCTCGTTCTAACTCTGAATTTGGTCTATCCGGATCTATACAAGTAAATTTAATGTCAATTTATCACATTTTACACTTATTTGGACTCAATTTTTATCCTAGAAAAAATTACTATTTTGCCTCTAACTTTTCCATAAATTACCATTTTGTCCCTAGGCTCGAAAAATTAAATTCACGAAATCCGACCCTCTACCCAAGCCTAGCCGAAATATACATACAACTTTTACAGCACACACATTTCAAAAATTTCAGCATTTTCCATGGATTTTCTCCAATTTTCATTTTAGTCCCTAAATCAAGTTTTCATGAAAAATCACTTTGTAAAAGTTGTTTATCTATCATCAATCTTTCATTTTCTACCATCAATTTCAAATTTCCAGCATATAAATCCTTGACCCAATTTTTATACTTTGATAAATTTTCAAATAGATCCCCCAAATAGATAGTTTAGGCTATCCCGATTCCAAAAATATCAAAATTACTAAAAACGAGCCAAGGAAACTTACCCAATTTGGCCATGAAAGTTTCTTCTCTCTCTCCTAGGGTTTCCATGTTTATTTTGGGGAAGAAGATGACATAAAATAAGATGATATATTTTATCATCTTTTTAATTAACAAGTATTTTTGCTATTTTCAATTTAGTTATTGCCCTTTTTCTATATTTCCATGGATGAGTCACCAAGAAAAATCTACATACTTTTCTTAATGGTCTAATTACCATATAAGGACCTCTAGTTTTGAATTCCATAGCTATTTGATCCTTCTAGTTACTAGAATCCAACTTTTGCATTTTATGCGATTTGGTCCTTCTCGTAATTATGCACATAATCGATAAAATTTTCTTTTCAAAATTTTCACACGAAATTTCTAGTATACTATGGATCATATAATAAAATAAAAATAAATTTTATTTTTCGGCTCGGATTTGTGGTCCTGAGACCACTATTTCGATTTCACCAAAATTGGACTGTTACAACTCTCCCCCCTTAAGAAATTTTCGTCCTCGAAAATTTTACTAGTAAGAAGATTCAGGCATTACTTTCTCATGTTTCTATTCGGTTCCCAAATAGCTTTCTCTATATCATATCATTGTCCAAGGACTTTCACTAAAGATACCTTTATTCTTTTCGTTTCTTTCACTTCATATGCCAGAATTTCAACCAGTCACTCGTTGTAAGTCATGCCAAGCTGAATTTAACATTTATCAAAGCAATAACAGATGATGGGTCTGATCGATTATGTTATAACACATATACTCATAAAAACATTATGAATTCTGTAGAACTCTGATAATAATACCAATCAATATGAAACCAGTCCAATTCTTTTAAAAAATCTTTATGACCTGATAAACCACAGACTTAATTTGCCTTTATGGGAAAAATGGAAAACTTTCTTTCATGGTGAATCTTCAAAAATACTTTGTCACCATCAGAAACTCTATTTCTTTTCATTTTAGATCCATATCGAATTCTTGACGATCAAATATTGATTTTAAACAGTCTCAGGTCCCTTTCATCTCTCTTTGGGTTCAACGAATCAAAACTACCACATGTATCTTTTCTCACTGAACTCCGTCCAAAACCCTGGAGTTTTGCATTTGTGATCATATAAAGCCTCATATAGTATAATTTTATACTTGACTGTCAACTATTATAATAAGAAAATTCAACCCAAGGCAATTATTTTTCTCAGTTACCTTCAAATTCAAGTACACAACATCGAAGTGTATCTTCCAAAATCTGAATCATATGTTCAGATTGATCATCCATCTGAGGATGAAATACCGTACTAAAATGTAACCATGTACCCAGAGTTTCTTGTAACTTGTTTCAGAATTAGAATATGAACTGTAGATCTCTATCAGAAATAACATAAGCTAGCACATCATATAATCTGACAATCTCAAAAACAAATCATTCAAGCAATCTATCAAGTGGGAAATCCACTCATACTAGGATGGAATGTACAGGATTCTTCAAACAATCGACAATTAATCAAATAGTATCTTTCTTTTTCATAGTCAGGGAGAATCCTGATATAAAATTCATAGCAAATTTGTCCCATTTCCATTTCGGTATTTTCACTGACTATAACCATCTTGAAAGTATCATCTCTATCTTGTTGATACATCCAACATTTAAATACAATTTCAGAATTACCACATTTCATTCTGAACTACTATTACATCCTTTCCAAATCATTATGCATTTCATCATTCCCCAGATAAACAGACATAATATCACTGTGATCATTCATGTAAAATTTTCTATATAAACTCTAAATTCTTCAATACACAGACTCTGTCTCTGGATGACAGACATTTATCAGATCTATTCTAAAATTCTGAATCAGAAATTATTTCACACTGTATTCATTTAACTTACTATTCATTATCACTTTTCTGGGTTTCACTAATCTGTTGTAGAAACATCGGTTAAGCTCTATACTCAGCTAAAAATGAGCTATTATCTAACAATCATAATCGATATCCATGGCTTGCAAAGTATACAGAGATTTTCAACTCAGAACATCTGTAACCACATTCGTTCTTTCCAAGTGATATACAATTATCAAATCATAATCTTTCAACATTTCAAACCATATACACTATCTCAGGTTCAAATCTTTTAGCAACATCAGAAACTTCAAACTTTTATAATCGGTGATTATATGATATTTTTCACCAAACAAGTAATGTTGTCAGATTTCAATACAAAAACAATAGCCGTCAATTCTAGATCATGTATCGAGTAATTCTTTCCATATGGTTTTTTTAACTGTTTGAAAGTACAGGCTATTACTTTGCCTTACTGCATCAAAACACAGTCTAATCCCATTCAATAATACATCTCTGTAATAACAAACTCCTTACCCGATTTAGGCTGAACCAGAATTAATACTTCGGTCAATAGAGCTTCCAACTGTACAAAACTTTACTAACATTTGTCAGTCCATTCAAGTCTTATATCTTTCTATAATATCCATATCATTGATGTAGCTATCATAGAAAACTTTCACAAAAATTAAAAAGGGTATCGAAGCTTTCAATTATTCCGAGGTCACAATCATCAGATAGGTTAAAACCATAATACCATAATAGATCTGACGTTTTCCACAATATAAATGGAACAATACCTCAATAATATTTTTCAAATAAAAGAGGAAAACCAAGGGTGGCTTCAATATTAATCAGTGCAATAATACAGTTTCTATAATCTATATTCCATATTATCAAATTCCCATGCTCAAGTCAGAATTCATAATAGTAGTAAGTATAGTTACCCCTGACCAATGAATATCTTTCACAAATAAACCATGTTTGAATAATAAAGAGATTGATGACATCTCGGAGAAAATTCAGAAGAGCAATATCATACATACTCAGTAGAAACAACTGTGACAAAGATAATATAATTTTGCATATTCGTAATGCAGTGCTTCAAACAGTAGAAGTAGAAGATGATATCATATGAACCTTATCATCCAATCTTATATCATACATGATGAATTAGCGACCCAATTAAAATAGAGCAATACCGCTCATGAATCAACCAGACTTTCAGTAATTCCATTTATCATAATTTACTAGTCTTTCAATACGATGAATATTGCATCTGTACATGCACAATTTCATATACCTCTGATAATAACAGAACTTATAGAGTACCCAGAAAATATTGCTGTAATATCCCTGATTATAATAGCTGCATTCAAATATTGGTGCAATTTCATCACTATTCCACTGACTAATAAAGTCATCAATAATCTTACATTATTCAGTTCACTGAAAGAGTCCATTTGGAAAAAAATTCGGTTAATCTATCCTGTAAATATCATGTCTGGATAAGTCGTTTACTCATGAACAACTTCTTCCTTAACAATGACATCACATAATCAGAATAATCCTCAGAAAAATTTGATATCTCTTTTAATACCGTCATTACTTATTAACCCATTCTCAATTTTAGCTACTTCATTAATCATTCAGCCTTTGAACTCTTCTTTCACACTTATGAACTTAGTCAACATAAATCTTGTGAATTTTCATCGTATAAAACTATACTGGTAAGGGGGTAGAGATCGTAAGCCTCAAAATTTATCTTTCATAAATACACACATATCACTTAACATTTATCAATAACATTGTTCACTATGAAACATTTATCCATACCTTTTTGAATTATATTTCATCATCAGTAACATTTTACTCAGATACTTGAGTATCTCTTTTGGAGTCATCAGAATTAGCTTGGTTGGAAAGCATCTCTGTCTTTTTGAAAAATAATTTTCATCAGAGTCAGGAGATATCACACTATCACAGGTTATATAATGGCATGTTTCTAGACTCCACATATGCTACGTTAAGTCTGAGAACTGACTAAACCTAGCTCTGATACCACTAAATGTAACACCCCTAACCCGTATTCATTGTCGAAACAGGGTTTCAGGGGCATTACCAAAACTTTTAGGACATTTTCAGATAAAACATGTAAATCACTATTCATTAACCGAGGTCATTCATAATGTCCCTTAAATGGACCCTCGAGGCCCAATACGAGCATTAGAATCAAGTCAAGACTAAATCGGGAACTCAAGGAATTTTTCGCGAAATTCCAAAATTTTCCAAGGTGCAGGGCTCACATGCCCGTGTGGTCCAAGGGACACGCCCGTGTGACCCTGTGACATGCCGGTGCTGCAAGTCATGTTCAAAACTAGGTATCACTCTGACTTGCGCCACACGGCCATGCCACACGCCCGTGTGCTAGGCCATGTGGTTATTTATTTCAATTTGAATTAGGTCCAGGTTTCACACAGCCACAACACACGCCCGTGTTCAAGGCCATGTCACCCACACAGCTGAGACACACGCCCGTGTCTCTGCACGTGTGCTCAATTCTGAGCATTCTATTTTCTCAAATTTAAGGTGCAGGGGACACACGGCCTGGCTACACGCCCATTGACACACGGTCTAGACACATGCCCGTGTGGACAAAATAAAGCCATTTATAGCTTCATTTCTCACCCAAAATTTCCACCGAGTTCTTGCACAAATTTTTACATTCAAATACCAACCAATCCAAGCATTAAATTCAAGTAATTATAACATCTAACATGGTATATTGATACATGAATTCATGTTTTTAATCTTACCTTTCATAAGCATACTCACTTAACCTTTCTTAATCAATCAATAAATAACATTTATGTCATCCATGGAATAAACTTAAATACATATAAACATGTATCAAAACATAATCTTCTCTAGCCATTCCAATGGCTAGATTACAATAACAATTTACATTTATATGCAAATATGGCCAATATAAACTATACATGCCATTACAACCATAATTGATTTACCATATTGTACCGACATGGGCTGATGGATAGTGTGAGTGATCTCATGAGCTTCCATTCCAACGAGCTTCCGATTACTCTAAAATAGGGAAAAATAAAATGGAGTAAGCATAAAATGCTTAGTAAGTTCGTATAACATGGTACTTAACTTACCATTCATCCTATTTTGAGGTAACTATGTAAGGCATATTCATTTAATTTGACCTCAAGCCCTACACACATCCTCATTGCCCTTGTTAGTCATATAATCCATGATAACATCAAGACATGTATAAGCTCAGTCAACAATCAAGTTTCCATACATATATGCTTTCCACAACATGTATTCATTAAGCATGTATATATCATCATTTATTATTACAAGTATAGTTTCATAGTAGTTCGTTTCGAGTTTAGATCATTTCATGTCAGGACTTTACTCATTTTATTCGAGTATTAAGGTCACCAAGTAGTAGTACACTCAAGGTGTAAAAATATATAATCAAGGATGAACACTCTCATCAAATAATTTTCATGTACAATTATCATCTTTTCATATTTTCATACATCACTAGTCATAAATCATCATTTCCTTGTATTTCATGTAATATCCTTTTTCATGTCATATTTCATATCATATATATATCATTCCATGTCAATTTGTCTTAAATTCATATTTGCCCTTATCAGAGCTTTACCATTTGAATTTTATTTGAAATATCGATTGATACACAAGTAGTACACTCGAGGTGTACGAATTAGAATTCGTCAATTCGTGTCCAATGGTACCCATATGGTACAAATTTAGAGAGTACACTCTTGAGCCACATATATGTAAACAACAGGGTTTCCAGTCCAGGCTAAATCCTTTTTACGTCATATGCTCTAAAGAGCTTGATTTGGATTACCCGTCCGGGCTAAATCCAATCCATAACATATGCTCGAGAGGACTTATATCAGGATTACCCGTTCGGGCTACATCCTATTAGAATTGAGGTCAAAGGATTACTCATCCGAGCTAAATCCTATCCGCAACAAATGCAGGACCTCTTTCGTTTCGGGAAATCACATATCCATCGATTTTCCATTTATTCAACCGGGATTTAAACACTTTTCAAGCATTATCGGGCATTTGATTATTTCATACCTCCATAACATTTATGTAATTCGATAAAAACACATTCCACATTCATGTCAAGCATAGAAGTAACATTTTATTCATTTACCATTTTATCGGGCATTTTCATTTATCGGGCTATATCGAGTAGGTGATCATTTCACATATTTGTGACAGTAATAAAATTCACAAACACAACATTTAAATCAAGCATAATAAACATATACAATTTAGTTACACGAACTTACCTCGACAAATGTTCGTGTACATAAATCCACTAATCCGACATTTTCCTCGTTCTAACTCCGAATTTGGTCTATCTGGATCTATACTAGTAAATTTAATGTCAATTTATCACATTTTACACTTATTTGAACTCAATTTTTATCCTAGGCAAAATTACCATTTTGCCCCTAATTTTTCCATAAATTACCATTTTGTCCCTAGGCTCGGAAAATGAAATTCATGAAATCCGACCCTCTACCCAAGCCTAGCCGAAATATACATACAACTTTTACAGCACATTCATTTCACAAATTTCAGCATTTTCCATGGATTTTCTCCAATTTTCATTTTAGCCCCTAAATCAAGTTTTCATGAAAAATCACTTTGTAAAAGTTGTTTATCTATCATCAATCTTTCATTTTCTACCATCAATTTCAAATTTCCAGCATATACATCCTTGACCCAATTTTTATACTTTGATAACTTCTCAAATAGATCCCCCAAATAGATAGTTTAGGCTATCCCGATTCCAAAAATATCAAAATTACTAAAAACAAGGCAAGGAAACTTATCCAATTTGGCCATGAAAGTTTCTTCTCTCTCTCCTAGGGTTTCCATGTTTATTTTGGGGAAGAAGATGACATAAAATAAGATGATATATTTTACCATCTTTTTAATTAACAAGTATTTTTGCTATTTCCAATTTAGTCCTTGCCCTTTTTCTATATTTCCATGGATGAGTCACCAAGAAAAATCTACATACTTTTCTTAATGGTCTAATTACCATATAAGGACCTCTAGTTTTGAATTCAATAGCTATTTGATCCTTCTAGTTACTAGAATCCAACTTTTGCATTTTATGCGATTTGGTCCTTCTCGTAATTATGCACATAATCGGTAAAATTTTCTTTTCATAATTTTCACACGACATTTCTCGTATACTATGGATCATATAATAAAATAAAAATAAATTTTATTTTTCTGCTCGGATTTATGGTCCCGAGACCACTGTTTCGATTTCACTGAAATTGGGTTGTTACAATGTTTACACTGTTTAGTGGTTAATCCACACCATATTATCAACTTTTATTTGCACCGAATAGTGGTTTATCCACACCATATTAGCAACTTTTATCTACACCAAGTAGTGGTTTATCCGCACCGTGTTAGCAACTTTTTTCTACACCAAATAGTGGTTTATCCACACCATATTAGCAACTTTTATCTAAATCAAGTAGTGGTTTATCCACATTGTATTAGCAGCTTTTATCTACACCAATTAGTGGTCTATCCAAACCATACTAGCAATTCATCTACAACGTTTAATAGTTCATCCACACTGTGGTGTAAAGGTAGAAGAGTTTTGGGGAACTCGTACTGTGGAGTGTAGCGAAGTTCTGTAGGACTTTTTTGTTAAACTAAAATTCCATTTGCACTCATCAGCATATATAGACAAAACTGAGAATTTTGAGATGATCTTCTTCTAAATTGATCCAAAATAATGATACTCTAAATTATTATTCGATGATGATTATTTTTACGCCTTATTATTATTCATTATATAATATTTGTTGTTTTCCCTGATTTATTTTGTAATGGAACTCACACTAAGCTTCATAGCTCACTCCCCTTTTATTTCTATCTCTACAGATAACCTACTAGGTTAAGACAAAAGCACGACATTCAGTGGGTCTCGGCTCAAAATGTCTTGTTTTTATGAAAGTATTTTAGGATTATTATTTGATCTTGTTGTTCAAATACAATATTACATTATTATTAAACTGTGGTATGGGACTTGGGTTTTGATTTTATATAGCATGCATGGCATTTAATTCGATTTTAGGACATCGAAATATGAACATTAATTAATTATGCATGAACTTCGGTTTTTATTAAAAATACAAGCTATTATCACTTGTCTGCTGCCAGATTATAAATAAATTTTGAGTAATGGATAAATAGGAAATTAACTAAGGTTTAAAAAAAAGTTGACATTGTTACATAGCTGATCTAAATTGGTTTCTTGTTACTCACGAGTTTTTATGAAAATAGTCTAAGTTTTCTTCTGAAATAAAAAAAAATGTTTTAAAATGACTATTTTATAAACTTCGATAGCTTGTTGGGTCATTCCGGTAGCTGGTGTAATCTCCCAAATTCGTGCCTAACGTCTAGGTCGAGTTGGGGTGGATACATTTTCAAATTAATTTTTTTCTTTTTCGGTGACAAGATCGATCTTTCTACTGGTTGCAGTTTTTTCAACATTATTTTCTTAGTTTTATTTTGTTTTCAATTTCAATCTACATTATTGTGGTTTTCTCCACAATTTCGTGGTTTTATTCTGACCACATTTTTCATGATTTTTTTTGTCTAGTCTATTTTCTTTGAAAGCAGATTTGGTTTTATATTTAATTTTAATTTTGTCATATTTTGGTGTATATATGAGATTTTCCAATATAAGAGTGCCATCAAATATATTAGAAATCATTCTCGAAGAGTTTTAACATGATAGATCATAGTGATGGTGATAGATTTGAGATGATGAGGAGATTGATAGGCCATTTGAGACTTGACCTTTTGTGCATCACCGATGCGGTGGGTCTCTTGGGGCTTTTGGCAATATTGTTTTTTTTTTATTATCAATATTCATCATCAGGTTGATTTGATGGTGACGACATTAGGATGCAAATTTTAGCTATTTGATCAAATTGATGCATCTCAAGTTTTATTCTAGTATTGCAGTTACTATTAATTTTTTCCTTATCTTTTTTTTTTTTAGGTTATTTTGCAAACATGGGATTTGTGCATTAGTTTGTCATGATTTATTTATCATATGTACCATATATCATGTTTTTGTATTACTATTTTTCAGGGTTCCTATTTTCTTCAAAAAAAAAATTGTAAAGGTTAATTTAAATTGAATAGATAAATTAGATTTATTTATTTAAATTTTTAATAATTTATCTTTTGAATTTATTTAATTTAAATTTGAAAAAGTTGATTTAAATTTAAAAATTTTAATATCGTATTACTTGTCACAATATAGAGGTTTATGTATCTTGTTATATTATATTACATTATATAAAAAATAATTTTTTTTAATTTATAAATAATAATTGAAATTAATTTAAAATTATGTTTTTAATATACATACTATTTTTATTAAAAGGAGAGAAGGGAAGGCCTCTTCTGGCCGATGAAGAGCCGCCTCAGACGAGAAACATATTTCATTTATATAAATATATATTTAAAATTTAACTTTTTATATACTAAAAATGGTCGTAGGTGAAAAATTAGTTTCATATATAAATCATTTATATTTAGGAATTGGATTATATTTCTTTTTGTTTTAAATGACGAAGATGTTATGGCCTGATTTCTTTACCATTAATCATTTCTTTTAAATGGTTGTTATGTTAGTTAATTTTGTTTCTGTTTTAATTGCATTAATGAAACAGCGTTTGGGGGGTCTGTGATAACTCTTGAAAAAAAAGTTATATTTTCTGCTTTTTGACCTAGTTAATTGTTTGTACTTAGGTATATTTTGTTGCATTTTTATTAGCATTTGTTATATTGCATTCGGACTTGGACTATGTTGAGTTATTTGGTGCTTTTAATTGGTTTTTGTAGAAGTTTTGTGTGGTGGTAGGAAAGGAACAGGTTTTCGAAGAAAGGAAATAAAGGAGTGAAGTTTTGCTAGGGTAAAGTGTAGATGATATGTCAGCACGAGTACCGCAGCAATGCCGGGAAAATTGAGTCAAACGTTTCACGCGTACCTGTTTCAATTTGAAATTTAAATTCGTACCAGATAAATCACCCTAGAAAAGAAGAGAAGATTAATACAAACTAATTGGTTGAACTCTATCTATAAAAGGACGATGATGGGAACCTCAAAATGCATCCCGGAGAGAAGTAGAAGAATAAGAGATCTCGAGTGAAAAAGGAATTCATCCTCTCGGTCAACACAGGACTGTGTTGCTGTAGTGTGGACCAGCGAAAGTTGTTTTCCTGACGTTCTTTTGTTATTTCATTAGTGCTCTCTCTTGAACTTATTTGGTTGTAAACGATAGTGATGGTTTGGAATTATATTTTCCAACTGATGAGTTAAATCTCATTGGGTTGGGGTTATTTTGATGATACTTAACTATTTTAAGTTTCCATGGTATAAATCTTATTATTTTACTGCTCATTCAATTGTTTAAGTGCAATCCCTAGGAATAGTCGATGGCAAATTATTCTTGTTAAGTTGATTTAATGCGGGAAAGGTTAGATTGCTTAACTAATATTGGATGGAATGAGCAACATTCGAATGATGCTTGCGTCATAAAGAAGGAATTACAAAGGTTACTGTAATAAGACCCTGTATGAGCGGGGATAGTGACTTCAGGTTTTGCCCCTGAAAGAGGCAGACCACTCTAGGACTCTTCTACACAGTAAGTTAATCAAGATTTTACCACGGCATTATTGCCAGTAAGGTTGATTCTGAGTAATCCCAACCTTCCACATAAATATCGTAGACACTATACTTGATTCTCTGCAGAAATACCTTTACCTTAGCATTCTAGTTGATTATTTCTTCATTTATATATTATTCACACAATAGTTCTCATATTTACATTTCTATTATCACCTTTATCATAGCAATTCCAATTATTTACCCATCATCGCATATTTATCTTAGTTTTTACCATAACATTTCCTTCAATCATTTTACTATAGTATTAACTTGACCCTATTAAGATAACTAGACCAATTTTGTGCCTCAATCGATCCTCATGGGAACGATACTCACTTACCTCTTTATTACTTGAACCGACGTGTATACTTGAACAAAAATCGCACACCATTTTACAAGCGACAATCTGGTATCATTAATGAAACGACGCGTATTGGCTTAGAATTGTTGGAACCAAAACACACCATTTTGGGAAGTAATAGTTGCCAGTTGTAATAGGTTGCTTCTCCTCTTTATCATGAGCAAGGGACCTGAGAATTTAGTTATGAAAAGAAAAGGAATTGTTCTCTCTCGCCTCTCAACTTTCTGGATTCTCTCTTCTCTCTTTCTCTACTAAATTGTCTGAAGATTCTTAGTTCGTTACAAGGGTATCAGAGCCTATACGTTCCTCATGGCTAATGATGGCGTCACCGCCAGACTGCAAAAGTAAATGGGTCAGCTTCAGTAGGAGTTATCTCAGCTACGAGTTTACATTGATACGAAGATGGATACGCGCCTTAAAGAGTTTCAAGAAGGGTTTAAAGGTGATATGAGGTCTAAGTTGTATTCTTTGCTTGAATAGTTCCTGGGTCAACCTCAATATATGGGAGTTAGTAACACCAACCAGGGTAAGGGAAAAGGTATCTTGGGAGAGTCCCCTCCTGGTTTTCCTTCTCGTGTGTCCTTGGCCTTGTCTCACAAATCAGACTTGGGGCAAATGGGACCATTTGCGCGATGCACTGCCTAGCACCAAAAGTCAAACAGTTCAGGTATGAATGTCCCCGATTTGATGGTGAAGATTCCAGAGGATGGTGATCCAAATTGGAACAGTTCTTTGAAGCTGAAGGAGTGGAGGATCATACCAAGGTTCGGTTGGTTATGTTACATTTAGAGGGTAAGGCCGTAGACTAGCACCATTTCTTTGCTTAGCGACAAGAGGGCTTACATCAGTTGAATTGGGAAATTTATGCACGAGGCTTGCAAGCTTGGTTTGGATCTAATATTTACCAGGACCCTATGGAGGAACTTGTGTCGCTCAAACAACAAGGGACTGTGGACCAATTCCATGATCGTTTTCTAAGTTTACTAAACCAAATCCACCTTCCTGAAAGGCATGCCTTGAGTATTTTCATTAGTAACTTGCGACCTGAGGTCAGTCTGTATCTTAAGTTATTCAAACCTCAAAATCTGGTTGATGGATAATAGCTAGACAGGCAAGTGTATAATCATGTATATTTTTTATATATAATTAGGAGAGAGAAATGAAATCATTTGAGATCAAACCCAAACTCTTATATTTATAATATAATATTCTTATCACTAGGTTAAGAGATTGTTGACAAATGTATAACTATTTATTTAATGTAAATACTTAATATAAATTTTAAATTTAAAAAAAAAACATAAATATTAGAATATAGAGATCTGATGACATAAAGTTACTATAAACATAGGAATCAAGGATAAAAGTTTGCTGATCTTTCTTGATTCTTTTTGGTGACAAAGAATAAGTTTTCCTTATTATTTTTGTTGCTGTGAGTCCAATTGAGTTCCTTTGTCACGGCGATTTGGGACATCGGTAATGGAAATACTTACATATGAAATTGTGGAAATTGTTGGTAATTTAGTAAATTTTTTTTTTTAGTAATTTGTGTATTCATAATATATTTATAGAAATTTATTTAAGGTGTATTTGGACATCATAAATTAATCAGATAAAAATAAATTTACTGGATAGTAATTACGTCATCTTGTAATTATAAAAAAAATTAATTCTTATAAAGTATTTAGTTAATGGAGTGTAATTATATCACAATCTTATATCATATTTGGTAATATAAATTGTGTAAATTCTAAAAAAATGTTTATTATTATAGAGATTATTAATAATACATGTGAGAAAAGAATCTCAAAACAGATTAACAAAATCATATTATGTTATATGTTATTTCAAAAAATATTCAACAATAAGATTATTAAAAAAATTAACAAGAAAAATAAACATTCTATTTCTTTTTTTCTTTTTTTATAAGTATTTATTTTTTTCTAATTACTCAATCATTTTATATTTTTTAGGCTATTTCCTCTCTAATATTAAACTTGTATTCATTATCAACATTGCTTGGTCTTTAGCCCGTACAAATAACTAACAAAAAATGAAATGTAATTTAATTAAAACTAGTTTGTATTCCCGTAAAATGCACAGATCAACTGTAAATATATTAATTAAAAGATATTTATTTATTATTACCTTTTAATAAATTTGTAATGTTTTACAAATAATATGTTTAAGAAATAAAACATTGAATTTTCCTAATTGATATTATAATGATAATTATAATAAGCATTAATTTTTGGGTATTTTACTAAAAAAGGCCCATTTCCAACATCTTTTTACGGAAATGGGCCAATTAAAATATTATTTACCAAAATGGGCCAAAAAAACCCAAAACGTGCCTACGTGGAAGCGTTTTAAGGGGAAATTTCAGAAAAGCGCGTCCTTGTGGGAGCGCTTTTGCCATGTCAGCAGAAAATGCACTGACGTGGAAGCACTTTAACTCATGTTTTTCTAGGATTTTTGGGTTATTTGATTGTTAGGGCTTAGGGTTTATGTGTAGGGTTTTAGTGTTTAGGGTTAGGGTTTTGAAAAAATAAATTAGGGTTTAGGGTTTTAGGGAAAAAATTAGGGTTTGGGATTTTTAAAAAAATAAATTTGGGTTTAGAGTTTGAGTTTTTAAATCGGTAAGCGATGTGTTTAGGGTTTAGAGTTTTTAAAAAATAAATTTGGGTTTAGGGTTTTAGGGTTTTTTTAATTGGTAAGTATGTGTTCTGAAAAAATTATTTTGACGAGATGGATTTTTTTTGTACAGTCAGCAAAAGTACTAAAAAAAGCTCTAAAGTGGATGCTTTTTTTTGTACAATTGTTTCTGAAAAAATAATTTTGAGAAGATGGTTCTGAAAAAGTAGGTTGAAAAACGCTTCAAGCAGGATGCACTATCAGCAAAAGTACTGAAAAAAGTTCTCAGCTGGACGCTCTTTTTGTATAGTAGTTTCTGAAAAAATAGGTTGAAAATCGCTTCAAGCAGGATGCACTATCAGCAAAAGTACTGAAAAAAGCTCTCAGCTGGACGCTCTTTTTGTACAGTAGTTTCTGAAAATAATTTTGAGAAGATGATTCTGAGGAAATAGGTTGAAAAATGCTTCAAGCAGGATGCACTGTCAACAAAAGTATTGAAAAAAGCTCTTGGCTGGACGCTCTTTTTGTATAGTAGTTTCTGAACAAATAATTTTGAGAAGATGTTTCTGAAAGAATAGGTTGAAAAACGCTTCAAACAAGATGCACTGTCAGCAAAAGTACTGAAATAAGCTCCTAGCTGGACGTTCTTTTTGTATAGTAGTTTCTGAAAAAATAAAATTGAGAAGATGTTTCTAAAAAAATAGGTTGAAAAACACTTCAAGCAGGATGCATCGTCAACAAAAGTATTGAGAAAAGCTCCTAGCTAGACGCTCTTTTTGTACAGTACATCCTGCTTGACCTTAGGCTATAATTGAGCTAAATTTCATTCTCTTGTTGCATAAGTTACAGCAAGAGAAATTGAAGAAGTTAAGAAGAATAAAAATTCAAGAAGTTGAGAAGGTATAAGTTGATTTGTTGTACTAAGATTTATACGAATCATTATAGTTTTGCATAATGTTTTTTGTTTTGAATTTCTTTCGAAAGATAATTTTGTTGAAAATGAGTGAACATATTAGTGCTATTATTTACTACGACGATGAGGTCTGTAACACCGAGAATGACATTGTTTTTTTTATCGGAGAATACAACGCTACTGGTTTTTAACTAGAACATAGATTTGACAGAACTTTGTAAAATAATTAGGCGTAAAATCTTTGGAACGACACCAATGAGAGTTTTGTCTATCAAGTATCGATTTTGTGCTTCAGTTGATCCCGTGACATATGACTCATTTGATATCAAAGGTGCTCGTGGCTTGGAGGTGATGGTGCAGACTCATCTCGCTAGTGGATCACCCTATCTTGAGTTATATGTGGAATTTTCATCACCAAATGAAGCACTTGCGACTTCAACATCTACTACTATTCGAGAGGAATACACAACATTTGCCCGACACTCCGTTAGTGGGAGGAAAAACACGGAATCGTCTATTTTTTGTGGCAGGACAGAATACACAACCCCTACACGACACTCCGTTATTGGATGGGACATGCACCATAGTGGGTCAAAGTTCAATGCTGGAAATACTTACTGGGAAAGGGCATCAACTTCTAGTGGTTAGCAATCCACATCTGACTGGGGACTTTATGAAACGTACACGAGAAGGGATGATGTACCCCCTATGACATCCACCGGCGAGAGGACCTCGTATGTTGCAGATATTGATGGTTCGGATGATGAGTCCGATGTAGATCCACCCCGAGAGCCTGGCCCTGGTGGTGTAGAAGTTACATTATTTTCTGAACCGGAGCCTGTTCCAACCGAACTTGAAGAGGGGGAAGGGGGTTCAGATGAAGAAGATTAAGATCCAGGATTCACGGCATACTCGCCTCTAGCCTATATACATAATATCGATCTATCGGCAGATGATGCGTTGGAGTTTCCAGATCTACCACACAGGAGGCGTGACCACACAAGTTCTTCATTGGATTCGGGTGAATTGGAAGCTGGTAAGGAGTTTTCCAGTAAGGATGGTTTTCTCGGTGTATTAAAGTAATATACACTCTATCCGTCTGGTCCATCTTGACGGTAGCGTAGTTGATCAATAGGACCCTAACATGCTAGATGTTCGGATTCTGTAGGAATTTATCCAGAATTACTGCCCGAATTACTGAATCCTTGTATCGAGTCCATTGAAACTATATGAACGTGATAAAAATATTAGTCATATTGTAACAACTCGTTTTCAGTGAAATTGGAACAGTGGTTTCGGGACCACAAATTTGAAGTCAGAAAATTTATTTTATTATAATTTTATTTCCTACAGCATGATAGTATTACTGTATAAAAATTTCTCGAAATTTTACCGTTTACATGCTCAATTTGATAAAAAAGACTAAATCGCGTAAAGTGTAAAAGTGGAGTTATATAGGCTAAAGGTATTAAATAGCTATAGAACTTTAAAGTGAAAGTCCTTATATGGTAATTAGACCATAGATAGTGATAGTGGATGTACATGGCTTGGCAATTGTGTAATTTTTAATGTTTTTAAAGGTTAAATTAGTAAATAGGTAAATAATGATAAAATTAATCAAATTAAACAAAGCCATCACCTTTTGCTCATCTTTCTTGTAACACCCCAAACCAGGTCTATGCGTTTAGACGAGATTCGGTTAGTCACACCAATCGAATATTCATTTAATTCTCTAGTGATTAAAGTAAAACATTACTACCAAAACCTTTTGGAAATAGAGGTTAACAAAAATTTAGTACGATAATTCAAAATTGATGATTTAAGAAATTACTCGTCTGAAAATCTTATTATTTAAAATATATTTGTCAAAACCTTTCAGTAGTTTTAAAAGAACTTGAAAGAATTTAAAAGAGTAATTTAGGTGTTTTAAAATGTTATAAAACGCAATGTTTAAGAAAACTTTAAAAATTTAGCATAAGCCCATAATGAGAGTCTTAAACAAAATTAAATCCATCCACACATAAAAATCCATAAAAACATAATTAGAGGCCTTATTACATCATACCCAAAATAGTAAATAAAATGAATAACTTAAATAAAGTTCATAGTTTATAAAAACCCATGCTCGTAGTATGGCCTCCACCAAGTCATCCCCGGCCCAAGTCCACATCAATTTCCATTACCTGAAATGGGTAATAAAACGGGGTGAGTTACAAAGAACTCAGTGTGTAACCCACTTACCACCGTTGTTGGGCCAGACCATCAAGGCATTAATTTGGGCTTGAGCCCAATTACAAATTTCAACGATATAAATATGAAATAAATATATAAAATGCATGTAAAAATGAATTTCCCAAACCAAGCCTAATTTTCCATCCGCTACACACCCCCGTACCAACCAGCACACCTGTGGGGATCAAGTCAACCCACCCCGCCAAACACACCAATCGTAGGCATTAAGCCTTTTAATAATATTGTAGTGCACTCACCGAACTAGATTGTGACATAGTCACCGAACTAGAGGCATTAAGCCAAAATTTGTGGCGAGCCACCGAACTAGATACGTCGCCACAGGCCTTTCTTCTCTTCATCAAATCCCATCCCATGCAATTATGTATGAATAACAAACTTTAAATCATAAAAATTTTATCAAGTAACCCATAACACAAATGAGTCTTTAATAAAACCTTTCATTTGGGCCTATTAACAATATAGTATTAAACCTTGGCCCATATCTTGAACTAGAGGGTTTTTGGCCCATTAGCGATCTAGCAAACTTTGGCCCATATTTATCGATCTAGCAGTTTTATGGCCCAATTTATCGATCTAGCAGTTTTATGGCCCAATTTATCGATCTAGCAGTTTTATGGCCCAATTTATCGATCTAGCAGTTTTATGGCCCAATTTATCGATCTAGTAGTTTTTCGTAAATTTCTCGGTTTAGCCGTTTTCATGCATTTACACAAAAGTACTAATTACTACAACATTTCCGATTTTGCCATTTTTACGATTTATCAAATTTCTTACGGTTTAGTATCTAACCCGAAAGATAAGTGTGAAGTTACACACCTGGTTATAGTGAGAACTAGACTTTCCCGCTCGTCAACACCTATACGTATCACGATAATTAGAACACTATAATTTATTAATGAAACCGATCTAAAAATAATGATCTAAAATTTTACCCTCGGGTTTTCGAACTACTTCTACTTGCGGTTTCTCCCCGATTGATGGTTCGTTAACCGAATCAAATCCACGAACAAATAATGGTTCGGGAGTACGAACGACTTCGAACAGCTTGATTCTCCTCGGATGAACGTCCGCAACCCGGTGGAAATCCCGGATTGTCTTTGAAACAATCCTTCGCTTAAACTTAGGGGAATAATGGAACCACCCTCTTCTCGAACACTATTCATCGCCCTTTTCTTCCCTATTTTGATTGTCTTCAAAGACAAAAGATCGTTAATCCAATCTAATATTACATCGAAATATGACTAAGGGTTTAAGGGTGAAATTTGCTTACCACAAAGATCATTGTTCCAAAATATGAGAATCGATCAAACATTCCTTTATCACCTTAAATCGATTCCAACGTTCTAAGATACCCACGAACACTTGATTTCCGATCTTCCGCTATCGCACTATTATCCACGATTGGAAAGAGACGATTGAGAAAGATGTTTGTGCAAGATGGAGGATTCGGCTATATGACCAAAAAAAATAGAAAAAAGATTCGGCTATGGGTACATCAACATTCGGCCATGAGAGAAAATAATAGAGAAAGTATGAGTATCAAGAATAAAAGATGAGAGAAGAATGATGATGATGTTGTTTCAATTTTCAAAGAGAATAAAAGAGAAAGAAAGAAAGAGATGAGTTTTGGGAGCAATGTATATTCGGCAATGGGGAGAAGAAAAGTAAAGAATGGCTTTTTGGTGTTGGTAGAATCGGCACTATGAGAAAGGCACAAAATTGAACACTAAAGTGAAAAGCAAAAATGACCAAATGGTCAAAATAATCAAGGCTTACCAAAAGATCAATTTCGGCCAAAGGGAAAAGTTGAAAAGAGGAATACAAAATTTTGCACAAAAACTAAAATGACCAAAAGCAAACTCCTAAACCTTACCAAGCTACTAGCAAAATTCGGCCAACCTTCCCCCTAGCCATATTGCCGTCCAAATTCATTGGTCAAATGACCATGAATTTGTTTCCAAAACACTTTCCTTGATACTTGCCCTATGTCTCCATATCTTTCCATATTTTCTTGATTCCCTACCATAAATTCACTCTTACCTTATTCCTTTGATATACTAACCAAAATAACAAGGTCAACACTTACCATAAATAAGCTTGGCCGACACTTACCATAGAAGAGCAAAATAAAAGTTGTCAAAATGCCATCCAAGGGATTCGGACCACTCCCCTCAAGCTATAACCCATGCGCCAACACCACCTTGCCATTACTCATCTTATGTCACTTATTAACACTTAAATTAACTTAAGTGTCAATGCCACTTGCTCCACTTCAATAAATTTTCAAAACTAAAAATTATTCCATAACCGAATAATTCTATACTCTTCTTCAGGACTATCATAGGCACGAAAAGTAATAAGAAAATTTCTCCTTTATAAACTAATCACCAAAACATGCAATATATCAAGACTCGGATTTTTAGGGTGTTACAACTTTACCCTCTTTAAAGAAAATTTCGTCCTCGAAATTTACCTGGTTGAAAAAGGTGAGGGTATTGTTGCCGAATTGCATCTTTAAGCTCCCACGTAGCTTCCTCCACTCCGTGATTACGCCATAAAACCTTGACCAACGGCACGGTTTTCTTTCTTAGCACCTTAACATCTCGGTCTAAGATTTCCACTTTGGTTCCTCCTAAAAGACAAGTCTCGAATTCAACTCCACTTCTTCTACCAAGATTATGTGCGAAGGGATCCGATCTATAGCGCCTCGGGTTGAATCGATCTGGCGCTTCAGTTAAAATCTTCTTCAATTTCTCGAAACTTTCTTGCTGTTTATCGGTCCATATATATGGTACTCCTTTTCGCAAAAAGCTTAGTTAGAGTGCGGCAATCAACGAAAACCCCTCAACAAAGCGTCTATAGTAACCAGCCAAACCCAAGAAACTCCGAATCTCACCTCATCGACTTTGGTGTTTTCCAATCCAATACAACCTCAATCTTCGAGGATCCACCCTTATTCCTTCGGTGATACCACATGACCCAAAAAATCACTTCCCTTAACGAAATTCACATTTACCGAATTTGGCATACGCTTGATTATCTCGGTAATCGCAATACAATTCGCAAATGCGAGTCATGCTCCTCTTCATTCCTTGAATATACCGAATGTCATCTATGAATACCACCACAAACCGGTCTAAATATGGTTGAAAGACCCGGTTCATCATATCCATAAATGCACTGGTGCATTGGTCAACCCAAACGGCATCACCAAAAACTCATAATGTCCATAACGAGTTCGGAAAGTCATCTTGTGAATATCCGCTTCTTTCACCTTAAGTGGTGATAACCCGATCTCAAATCAATTTTGGAGAAAACAGAGCTCCTTTCATTTGATCAAACAGTCATCAATTCTTGGCGGAGGGTACCTATTCTTGATCGTCAATTTATTTAATTGCTCGTAGTCAATACACATACGCATCGACCCATCTTTCTTCTTAACAAACAAAATCGGTGCTCCCCACGGAGACACACTCTCGGTCGAATAAAACCCCGATCCAACAATTCTTGAATTTGAGCTTTAAGCTCCGCCAACTCCTTCGGTGCCATTCTATAAGGAGCAATGGACACTTTGAGCCGTTTCGAACAAGAGCTCAATACCAAATTCCACTTCCGATCCGGAGGTATGCCGGGAAGTTCTTCAGAAATACATCCGAAATTCCTTCACTGTTCTCACATCTTCCATCGACAACTCTTTGGCATCTAAAGCACTAATAAAAGCTAGAAATGCTCCATACCCTTCCGCATCAACTTTTCTCGCTTTTAATGCAGATACCACATTTGCCAAGTAATTCCTTCGTCGCTTTATCATAACTATTTCTTTATCCTCCACCGTCTTTATTGACATCCGCTTTTCAAAGACAATCCAATTTTGCCCGGTGCTTAACCAACCAATCCATGCCCAAAATGATATCGAACTCACGAAAGGCAATTCCATCAAATTCCCAAAAATATTTCTCCTTGAATTTCTAAAGGCACATCTCTAAACAGTTTATTTACTAACACCGATCGTCCTAAAGGACTAATTACCTTCATCTCACTATCGAAAATTTCGAGTCTAAATTCAAGTTTCCAGGATATGGTGCTAGCAACATACGAATGGGTAGAACCAATATCTATCAAAGCAATAACAGTACATCAAAGATGAAGAACGTGCGATTATCACATCAGTGTGCATTGCCATCCTCACGGCGTCTAATCGCATATACCAATCTGGGCCGTCTTGCATCCGTGTTGCCTCTAGGACCATTGCCTCGACCACGCACCTTGACCACGCCCAGCCCCATTACCACCACGACACGGTCCACGACCTCTCGGTGGTTGCTGAATTCCTCTTGCGGTGGTGCATCAATATTACGAGCTTCCCGAGTTGTATCCATTCGACGAGGGCAATTCCTATATTGATGATCCATCGACCGCATTTATAGCAAGCACCCGCTTTTCTTCGGACTCTCCGAATGCCTTTTCCCACAATCGGCACAATCTCGACTCGATTCCGCGCTTATAGGTGTTCTACCTTGACCTGGTTCATCATTCCGAGGCCTCTTCAGAAACCTTTTTGAAGAACCCGAATACTTCATATCTCTCTTGCTTCTAGCTCGTTCCCGATTCTGACGTTCCGAGTTCTTAGCCTCTTCGGCTATCTTGGCCTTTTCCACAAGCGTGGAAAAAGTTCTAACTTGTTGTGGGGCTATCAAAACCCGCAATTCATCGTTTAAGCCATCCTCAAAGCGTACACAACGCTCATGATCCGTTGCCACTATTGTTCGAGCATAGCGACTCAAGCGCAAAAACTCAGCTTCATATGCTGCCACTGTCTTATTCCCTTGGACCAGATTCAGGAATTCCTTCCTTCTGGCATCAACATAACTCGTTCCTACATATTTCCCTTGGAAGGAAACTTTAAAGAATTCCCAATTAACTAATGCGACTTGAGTGCCTTCTCGGATAGTAAGCCACCATTGGTATGCTTCGTCCCTTAACAAGGACACCGCTCCCCTTAGTTTTTGTTCCACCGTGCACTCAAGATCGTCCATAATTCGCTCCACTGCCTCAAGCCAATATTCAGCGACATTTGGAGCTACACCTGAGACACCTCTGAAAACCTCAACGCACCACTTGATTTCAATCGTTCGATATCGACCCACGAGCCGTTGGCCCGATTCTAGCTCCAAATGACCCTTTCAAGGACTCGCAGCATTGCTCGTGTCACCGCATTATCTTCTTCCATATAATCATGTGATCCCGCCTCACTTTCGAGTGACGCAGTGCATCCATTTTCGGCATATGATCCGGCGTTTCGATTGCGCCTCTAACACCTCGTCCTCTACCATGGCCACGCGTCTCGCGTCCACGACCACGCCCTCTAGTGCTCATAATGACTAACTCGATTTAACTGATTAAGAGTTTTATGAATCGAAATACTATTTCAGTGTTTATTAACGATGTTTTATGATATAAAAGAGATAGAGTCGTTTCATAATCATATCCTATTGTCTCAATCTCTACAGCTTCAACACCTAAAACTAGAAGTTCTAGAGTGTTTCTTATGATCATATCACAATGATAATAAACAATCAACATACTGAGATACTTACTTGACTTGGCGCGGGATGCTCATGGTGCCATACTACCTTTAAATCAAAAAGTCTAGAAATTTGAGTTGTTTCTCAAACAAATATCTTTGTTGAACCCAAACCACAAAGAGTTTTGAAACTTGCTCTGATACCATTAAATGTAACACCCCAAACCAGGTCTATGCGTTTAGATGAGATTCGGTTAGTCACACCAATCGAATATTCATTTAATTCTCTAGTGATTAAAGTAAAACATTACTACCAAAACCTTTTGGAAATAGAGGTTAACAAAAATTTAGTACGATAATTCAAAATTGATGATTTAAGAAATTACTCGTTTGAAAATCTTATTATTTAAAATATATTTGTCAAAACCTTTCAGTAATTTTAAAAGAACTTGAAAGAATTTAAAAGAGTAATTTAGGTGTTTCAAAATGTTATAAAACGCAATGTTTAAGAAAACTTTAAAAATTTAGCATAAGCCCATAATGAGAGTCTTAAACAAAATTAAATCCATCCACACATAAAAATCCATAAAAACATAATTAGAGGCCTTATTACATCATACCCAAAATAGTAAATTAAATGAATAACTTCAATAAAGTTCATAGTTTATAAAAACCCTTGCTCGTAGTATGGCCTCCACCAAGTCATCCCCGGCCCAAGTCCACATCAATTTCCATTACCTGAAATGGGTAATAAAACGGGGTGAGTTACAAAGAACTCAGTGTGTAACCCATTTACCACCGTTGTTGGGCCAGACCATCAAGGCATTAATTTGGGCTTGAGCCCAATTACAAATTTCAACGATATAAATATGAAATAAATATATAAAATGCATGTAAAAATGAATTTCCCAAACCAAGCCTAATTTTCATCCGCTACACACCCCCGTACCAACCAGCACACCTGTGGGGATCAAGTCAACCCACCCCGCCAAACACACCAATCGTAGGCATTAAGCCTTTTAATAATATTGTAGTGCACTCATCAACTAGATTGTGACATAGTCACCGAACTAGAGGCATTAAGCCAAAATTTGTGGCAGAGCCACCGAACTAGATACGTGGCCACAGGCCTTTCTTCTCTTCATCAAATCCCATCCCATGCAATTATGTATGAATAACAAACTTTAAATCATAAAAATTTTATCAAGTAACCCATAACACAAATGAGTCTTTAATAAAACCTTTCATTTGGGCCTATTAACAATATAGTATTAAACTTTGGCCCATATCTCGAACTAGAGGGTTTTGGCCCATTAGCGATCTAGCAAACTTTGGCCCATATTTATCGATCTAGCGCTTTATGGCCCAATTTATCGATCTAGCGCTTTTATGGCCCAATTTATCGATCTAGAAGTTTTATGGCCCAATTTATCGATCTAGCGCTTTATGGCCCAATTTATCGATCTAGCGCTTTTTCGTAAATTTCTCGGTTTAGCCGCTTTCATGCATTTACACAAAAGTACTAATTACTACAACATTTCGATTTGGCCATTTTTACGATTTATCAAATTTCTTACGGTTTAGTATCTAACCCAAAAAATAAGTGTGAAGTTACACACCGGTTATAGTGAGAACTAGACTTTCCCGCTCACAACACCTATACGTATCACGATAATTAGAACACTATAATTTATTAATGAAACCGATCTAAAAATAACGATCTAAAATTTTACCTCGGGTTTTCGAACTACTTCTACTTGCGGTTTCTCCCGATTGATGGTTCGTTAACGAATCAAATCCACGAACAAATAATGGTTCGGAGTACGAACGACTTCGCAGCTTGATTCTCCTCGGATGAACGTCCGCAACCCTTGGGAAATCCTGATTGCTGAAACAAATCCTTCTCTCTTAAACTTAGGGGGAATAATGGAACCACCCCTCTTACGAACACTATTCACCGCCTTTTTCTTCCCTATTTTGATTGTCTTCAAAGACAAAAGATCGTTAATCCAATCTAATATTACATCGAAATATGACTAAGGGTTTAAGGGTGAAATTTGCTTACCACAAAGATCCTTGTTCCAAAATATGAGAATCGATCAAACGTTCCTTTATCACCTTAAATCGATTCCAACGTTCTAAGATACCCACGAACACTTGATTTCCGATCTTCCGCTATCGCACTATTATCCACGATTGGAAAGAGACGATTGAGAAAGATGTTTGTGCAAGATGGAGGATTCGGCTATATGACCAAAAAAAAATAGAAAAAAGATTCGGCTATGGGTACATCAACATTCGGCCATGAGAAAAATAATAGAGAAAGTATGAGTATCAAGAATAAAAGATGAGAGAAGAATGATGATGATGTTGTTTCAATTTTCAAAGAGAATAAAAGAGAAAGAAAGAAAGAGATGAGTTTTGGGAGCAATGTATATTCGGCAATGGGGAGAAGAAAAGTAAAGAATGGCTTTTTGTGTTGGTAGAATCGGCACTATGAGAAAGGCACAAAATTGAACACTAAAGTGAAAAGCAAAAATGACCAAATGGTCAAAATAATCAAGGCTTACCAAAAGATCAATTTCGGCCAAAGGGAAAAGTTGAGAAGAGGAATGCAAAATTTTGCAAAAAAACTAAAATGACCAAAAGCAAACTCCTAAACCTTACAAAGCTACTAGCAAAATTCTACCAACCTTCCCCTAGCCATATTGCCGTCCAAATTCATTGGTCAAATGACCATGAATTTGTTTCCAAAACACTTTCCTTGATACTTGCCCTATGTCTCCATATCTTTCCATATTTTCTTGATTCCCTACCATAAATTCACTCTTACCTTATTCCTTTGATATACTAACCAAAATAACAAGGTCAACACTTACCATAAATAAGCTTGGCGACACTTACCATAGAAGAGCAAAATAAAAGTTGTCAAAATGCCATCCAAGGGATTCGAACCACTCCCCTCAAGCTATAACCCATGCGCCAACACCACCTTGCCATTACTCATCTTATGTCACTTATTAACACTTAAATTAACTTAAGTGTCAATGCCACTTGCTCCACTTCAATAAATTTTCAAAACTAAAAATTATTCCATAACCGAATAATTCTATACTCTTCTTCAGGACTATCATAGGCACGAAAAGTAATAAGAAAATTTTTCCTTTATAAACTAATCACCAAAACATGCAATATATCAAGACTCGGATTTTTAGCGTGTTACAACTCTACCCTCCTTAAAGAAAATTTCGTCCTCGAAATTTACCTGGTTGAAAAAGGTGAGGGTATTGTTGCCGAATTGCATCTTCAGGCTCCCACGTAGCTTCCTCCACTCCGTGATTACGCCATAAAACCTTGACCAACGGCACGGTTTTTTTTCTTAGTACCTTAACATCTCGGTCTAAGATTTCCACTGGTTCCTCCTCAAAAGACAAGTCTGAATTCCACTCCACTTCTTCTACCGGTACTATGTGCGAAGGATCCGATCTATAGCGCCTCAGGTTGAATCAGTACTGGCGCTTCCGTTAAAATCTTCTTCAATTTCTCGAAACTTTCTTGCTGTTTATCGGTCCATATATATGGTACTCCCTTTTGCAAAAGCTTAGTTAGGGGTGCAGCAATCAACGAAAACCCCTCAACAAAGCGTCTATAGTAACCAGCCAAACCCAAGAAACTCCGAATCTCAGCTACTGACTTTGGTGTTTTCCAATCCAATACAGCCTCAATCTTCCGAGGATCCACCCTTATTCCTTCGGCTGATACCACATGACCCAAAAAAATCACTTCCCTTAACCAGAATTCACATTTACTGAATTTGGCATACAGTTGATTATCTCGAAGTAACTGCAATACAATTCGCAAATGCGAGTCATGCTCCTCTTCATTCCTTGAATATACCAGAATGTCATCTATGAATACCACCACAAACCGGTCTAAATATGGTTGAAAGACCCGGTTCATCATATCCATAAATGCAGCTGGTGCATTGGTCAACCCAAACGGCATCACCAAAAACTCATAATGTCCATAACGAGTTCGGAAAGCCGTCTTGTGAATATCCGCTTCTTTCACCTTAAGCTGGTGATAACCCGATCTCAAATCAATTTTGGAGAAAACAGAAGCTCCCTTCATTTGATCAAACAGGTCATCAATTCTTGGCAGAGGGTACCTATTATTGATCGTCAATTTATTTAATTGCCTGTAGTCAATACACATACGCATCGACCCATCTTTCTTCTTAACAAACAAAATCGGTGCTCCCCATGGAGACACACTCGGTCGAATAAAACCCCGATCCAACAATTCTTGAATTTGAGCTTTAAGCTCCGCCAACTCCTTCGGTGCCATTCTATAAGGAGCAATGGACACCGGAGGGCCCTCCGCAAGAGCTCAATACCAAATTCCACTTCCCGATCCGGAGGTATGCCAGAAGTTCTTCAAGAAATACATTTGGAAATTCCTTCACTGTTCTCACATCTTCCATCGACAACTCTTTGGCATCTAAAGCACTAATAAAGCTAGAAATGCTCCATACCCCTTCCGCATCAACTTTTCTCGCTTTTAATGCGTATACCACATTTGCCAAGTAATTCCTTCGCTCGCCTATCATAACTATTTCTTTATCCTCCACCGTCCTTATTGACATCCGCTTTTCAAAGACAATCCAATTTCGCCTGGTGCTTAACCAACCAATCCATGCCCAAAATGATATCGAACTCACCAAAGGCAATTCCATCAAATTTGCCAAAAATATTTCTCTTTGAATTTCTAAGGGCACATCTCTAAATGAGTTTATTTACTAACACCGATCGTCCCTAAAGGACTAATTACCTTCATCTCACTATCGGAAATTTCAGAGTCTAAATTCAAGTTTCCAGATATGGTGCTAGCAACATACGAATGGGTAGAACCAATATCTATCAAAGCAATAACAAGTACATCAAAGATGAAGAACGTACCAGTTATCACATCAGGTGCATTGCCATCCTCACGGCGTCTAACTGCATATACCAATCCTGGCTGTCTTGCATCTGTGTTGCCTCTAGGACCATTGCCTCGACCCACTGCACCTTGACCACGTCAAGCCCCATTACCACCACGACCTGGTCCACGACCTCTCGGTGGTTGCTGAATTCCTCTTGCCGGTGGTACATCAGTATTACGAGCTTCCTGAGTTGTATCCATTCGACGAGGGCAATTCCTATATTGATGATCCATCGACCGCATTTATAGCAAGCACCCGCTTTCTTCCAAAGACTCTCGCAATGCCTTTTCCCACAATCAAGACAATCTCTCGACTCTCGATTCACGATTCACAGTGTTCTACCTTGAGCTGGTTCATCATTCCGAGGCCTCTTTAGAAACCTTTTTGAAGAACCCAAATACTTCATATCTCTCTTGCTTCTAGCTCGTTCTCGATTCTGACGTTCCGAGTTCTTAGCCTCTTTGGCTATCTTGGCCTTTTCCACAAGCGTGGCAAAAGTTCTAACTTGTTGTGGGGCTATCAAAACCCGCAATTCATCATTTAAGCCATCCTCAAAGTGTACACAATGCTCATGATCTGTTGCCACTATTGTTCGAGCATAGCGACTCAAGCGCAAAAACTCAGCTTCATATGCTGCCACTGTCTTATTCCCTTGGACCAGATTCAGGAATTCCTTCCTTCTGGCATCAACATAACTCGTTCCTACATATTTCCCTTGGAAGGAAACTTTAAAGAATTCCCAATTAACTAATGCAGCTTCAGTGCCTTCTCGGACAGTAAGCCACCATTGGTATGCTTCGTCCCTTAAAAAGGACACCGCTCCCCTTAGTTTTTGTTCCACCGTGCACTCAAGATCGTCCATAATTCGCTCCACCGCCTCAAGCCAATATTCAGCGACATTTGGAGCTACACCTGAGACACCTCTGAAAACCTCAAAGACCACTTGATTTCAATCATTCCGATATCGACCCACGGCCGTTGGCCCGGGCCTAGCTCCAGCGACCCTTTCAAGGACTCGCAGCATTGCTCGTGTCACCGCATTATCTTCTTCCATATGATCATGTGATCCCGTCTCACTTTCGAGTGATGCAGGTGCATCCATTTCCGGTATATGATCCGGCGTTTCAGTTGCGCCTCTAACACCTCGTCCTCTACCATGGCCACGTCTACCGCGTCCACGACCACGTCCTCTAGTGCTCATAATGACTAACTCGATTTAATCTGATTAAGAGTTTTATGAATCAGAATACTATTTCAGTGTTTATTAATGATGTTTTATGATATAAAAGAGATAGAGTTGTTTCCGCAATCATATCCTATTGTCTCAATCTCTACAGTTTCAACACCTAAAACTAGAAGTTCTAGAGTGTTTCTTATGATCATATCACAATGATAATAAACAATCAATATACAGATACTTACTTGACTTGGCGCGGGATGCTCATGGTGCCATACTACCTTTAAATCAAAAAGTCTAGAAATTTGAGTTGTTTCTTAAACAAATATCTTTGTTGAACCCAAACCACAGCCGAGTTTTGAAACTTGCTCTGATACCATTAAATGTAACACCCCAAACCAGGTCTATGCGTTTAGACGAGATTCGGTTAGTCACACCAATCGAATATTCATTTAATTCTCTAGTGATTAAAGTAAAACATTACTGCCAAAACCTTTTGGAAATAGAGGTTAACAAAAATTTAGTACGATAATTCAAAATTGATGATTTAAGAAATTACTCGTTTGAAAATCTTATTATTTAAAATATATTTGTCAAAACCTTTCAGTAATTTTAAAAGAACTTGAAAGAATTTAAAAGAGTAATTTAGGTGTTTCAAAATGTTATAAAACGCAATGTTTAAGAAAACTTTAAAAATTTAGCATAAGCCCATAATGAGAGTCTTAAACAAAATTAAATCCATCCATACATAAAAATCCATAAAAACATAATTAGAGGCCTTATTACATCATACCGAAAATAGTAAATAAAAGGAATAACTTAAATAAAGTTCGTAGTTCATAAAAACCCATGCTCGTAGTATGGCCTCCACCAAGTCATCCCCGGCCCAAGTCCACATCAATTTCCATTACCTGAAATGGGTAATAAAACGGGGTGAGTTACAAAGAACTCGAGGTGTAACCCACTTACCACCGTTGTTGGGCGGACCATCAAGTCATTAATTTGGGCTTGAGCCCAATTACAAATTTCAACGATATAAATATGAAATAAATATATAAAATGCATGTAAAAATGAATTTCCCAAACCAAGCCTAATTTTCCATCCGCTACACACCCCGTACCAACCAAAGACACCTGTGGGGATCAAGTCAACCCACCCCGCCAAACATACCAATCGTAGGCATTAAGCCTTTTAATAATATTGTAGTGCACTACCGAACTAGATTGTGACATAGTCACCGAACTAGAGGCATTAAGCCAAAATTTGTGGCAGAGCCACCGAACTAGATACGTGGCCACAGTGCCTTTCTTCTCTTCATCAAATCCCATCCCATGCAATTATGTATGAATAACAAACTTTAAATCATAAAAATTTTATCAAGTAACCCATAACACAAATGAGTCTTTAATAAAACCTTTCATTTGGGCCTATTAACAATATAGTATTAAACTTTGGCCCATATCTCGAACTAGAGGGTTTTGGCCCATTAGCGATCTAGCAAACTTTGGCCCATATTTATCGATCTAGCGCTTTATGGCCCAATTTATCGATCTAGCGCTTTATGGCCCAATTTATCGATCTAGCGCTTTATGGCCCAATTTATCTATCTAGCGCTTTATGGCCCAATTTATCGATCTAGTAGTTTTTCGTAAATTTCTCGGTTTAGCCGTTTTCATGCATTTACACAAAAGTACTAATTACTACAACATTTCTGATTTGGCCATTTTTACGATTTATCAAATTTCTTACGGTTTAGTATCTAACCCGAAAGATAAGTGTGAAGTTACACACCGGTTATAGTGAGAACTAGACTTTCCCTCGTCAACACCTATACGTATCACGATAATTAGAACACTATAATTTATTAATGAAACCGATCTAAAAATAACGATCTAAAATTTTACCCTCGGGTTTTCGAACTACTTCTACTTGCGGTTTCTCCCCGATTGATGGTTCGTTAACCGAATCAAATCCACGAACAAATAATGGTTCGAGTACGAACGACTTCGAGCAGCTTGATTCTCCTCGAATGAACGTCCCGCAACCCGGGGAAATCCCGGATTCTTTGAAACAAATTCTTCGCTTAAACTTAGGGGAATAATGGAACCACCCTCTTCTCGAACACTATTCACCGCCTTTTCTTCCCTATTTTGATTGTCTTCAAAGACAAAAGATCGTTAATCCAATCTAATATTACATCGAAATATGACTAAGGGTTTAAGGGTGAAATTTGCTTACCACAAAGATCCTTGTTCCAAAATATGAGAATCGATCAAACGTTCCTTTATCACCTTAAATCGATTCCAACGTTCTAAGATACCCACGAACACTTGATTTCTGATCTTCCGCTATCGCACTATTATCCACGATTGGAAAGAGACGATTGAGAAAGATGTTTGTGCAAGATGGAGGATTCGGCTATATGACCAAAAAAATAGAAAAAGATTCGGCTATGGGTACATCAACATTCGCCATGAGAGAAAATAATAGAGAAAGTATGAGTATCAAGAATAAAAGATGAGAGAAGAATGATGATGATGTTGTTTCAATTTTCAAAGAGAATAAAAGAGAAAGAAAGAAAGAGATGAGTTTTGGGAGCAATGTATATTCGGCAATGGGGAGAAGAAAAGTAAAGAATGGCTTTTGGTGTTGGTAGAATCGGCACTATGAGAAAGGCACAAAATTGAACACTAAAGTGAAAAGCAAAAATGACCAAATGGTCAAAATAATCAAGGCTTACCAAAAGATCAATTTCGGCCAAAGGGAAAAGTTGAGAAGAGGAATGCAAAATTTTGCACAAAAACTAAAATGACCAAAAGCAAACTCCTAAACCTTACCAAGCTACTAGCAAAATTCGGCCAACCTTCCCCCTAGCCATATTGCCGTCCAAATTCATTGGTCAAATGACCATGAATTTGTTTCCAAAACACTTTCCTTGATACTTGCCCTATGTCTCCATATCTTTCCATATTTTCTTGATTCCCTACCATAAATTCACTCTTACCTTATTCCTTTGATATACTAACCAAAATAACAAGGTCAACACTTACCATAAATAAGCTTGGCCGACACTTACCATAGAAGAGCAAAATAAAAGTTGTCAAAATGCCATCCAAGGGATTCGAACCACTCCCCTCAAGCTATAACCCATGCGCCAACACCACCTTGCCATTACTCATCTTATGTCACTTATTAACACTTAAATTAACTTAAGTGTCAATGCCACTTGCTCCACTTCAATAAATTTTCAAAACTAAAAATTATTCCATAACCGAATAATTTTATACTCTTCTTCAAGACTATCATAGGCACGAAAAGTAATAAGAAAATTTTTCCTTTATAAACTAATCACCAAAACATGCAATATATCAAGACTCGGATTTTTAGGGTTGTACATTTCTCAACCGATATTAAAAGGAAAGAATAGTCATGGGAGCTTGAATTTTTCGCAACCCTATTTTCTCTTGCATTGGTATGTATTTTTGTCCCATTTTTGATGATTTCTATGTTTTTAGAATTGTTGTAGCTTAATCTAGCTAGCCCAGGGACTAGTTTGTGAAACTGTTAAACTGTTAGGGTTTTTCCATTGATGAGTATACATGAGTTTTGACGTTTGATGGTAGAAAATGGATAGTTGTTCTTAGATAAATAACTTTTGTTAAAAGATTTTTGATGAATTTGTCAAATAGGGGTTAAATTGAAAATTGGAAAATTATACATGGTGAAATTGTGAAATAATTGAAATATAGGGCATGCTAGGGACCTAGTTGATATTCGACCATAGTGGGTTGTGGTGAAATTGCATAAATTTCCATTTTTATGAGCTAGGGACTAAATTGTAAAGAATTAAAAGTATAGGGGCAAATGGTAATTTTGCCACAAATGTGATTTTGGGCTAAATTTAGTTAAATTTATTTGTATAGATCAAGACAGACCTCGTACGACTTAGATCGGGGCAAAGAGAAAGTCTCGGATTAATCACCTCCGTATCTACACATACTCGTCGAGGTAAGTTCGTGTAATTAAATTGTGTATATATGCTTTTAATTGAACTATACATGTGTTATGAAATGTCATACATATATACCAATTGCATATCCAACGACGTACAACAATTACCGAGCCCCATTTGAACCTTAGGAATACGTAGGATACAAATGACATGTCATTAGGGTTTACATGATTTGGGTACTGGTCCTAAATGTCCCACCGATGGCTGAGGTCCTGCATGTGTTACAGATACTCCACAGCTCATGCGAGCAACATCGTGTAGATACGTACTGACTCATAGCTCGTGAGAGCATACCGATTTACAGCTCATATGAGCATACATGTATAGGATTTGACGGATTATAGTTATATGATTTAGCGCACTTTGTGTGAGCTATCCCGGGTATCCAACGATATTCTAAATGGTTCAACGGGCATTACACTGATTCAAAATGGTGAGAGATTGATACGAACTAATACAAATACATATGTGAATTTCCTTGAATTAGTACTACATGGTATATGAAATGGATGATACATGTATATAGAGCTTGATCAATTGTTGTGTTCATCCATGTTTATTGGCTTATATATGTATTAACGTAGCTAACATGGTTGGTGTATATGTGCTTAGGCATTTGGCCAAATTGTGTTGGGATATGCTTTGTTTACTTATCTATTATATGACTCAATGGTAAGTTAAATTCTATTTTATACGAACTTACTAAGCTTAAATGCTTACTCTGTGTTATTTTTCGTGTTTTATAGTGAATCGAAAGCTCGTTCGGGTTGGAAGCTTGTCGGAGTTATATCACACTATCCATAGGCTCTTTTGGTACATTCGATTATTTAATTTTGGTTATAATGACATGTATAGGTGTTTTGGCTAATGTTGGCCTATTTGTTTTGTTGTGAATATGGCCACTTGATTTGGCTTGTGTTTTGGCATATTTTGGTATGTATACAAGTAGCTTTAAAATGATTGATGAATGACTAAATATGGTGGAATGATGGAAGATGAGATGATAGATGAATATGCATAATATATATTGCTTGTGACTTGTTGAGAATTGATACTTTGGTTGAATAGCTTAAATGACTATTGATGCTAAATATAGAATGGCATTTTGGTACCAAATGGTTGTGTTTTGGTAAGTAAATTATATTGTATGTATTGATGCAAATATGCATCCAAGTTAGTTGATTATTTGGTCAAATTGAATACATGGTTAGACATGTTTATGTATTGTCATTTGAGGTGCCTAAGGGCATATTGGTTGTATGATATTATACCATATGTATATGACTTGTTTATGTTTGATTTGGATGCCTTATTATGGCTTGTAAGTATGTGCAATGTTGTGTGTAGGTACATGCCAAATTGGGTGAGAAAAATGGCTTATAAAATGGCCTATTTTCGTCCACACGGGCGTGTGTCTCAGCCGTGTGTGACACACAGCTAGGTGACACGACCATGTGTCCCATGTAGCTTTCAAAGGGTTGCAAATCAGGCTGTTACACGGCCTAGCACACGACCTGACACACGGGCGTGTAAGGTTACTTCGAAGGGTACACGGCCTGGCACACGGGCGTGTGACTTGGTCGTGTGACCCATGTCAATAAGTTACACGGGCACGGGCACAGACACGGGCTGGGACACGGCCGTGTGTCCCTATTTCGAATGCCCACACAGCCTGAGACATGGGCATGTATCTTGGCCATGTGAGTCACACGGCCTGGCCACATTGCCGTGTGACCCCTGCAGTGTTGAAAATTTCAACTATTTTTTAAAAAATTCTCTGAGTTTCTGATTTAGTCCCGACTTGTTTCTAACGCAAATTTAGGGCCTCGTGGGCTCGTATGAGGGACAATATGTATGTTTTGACTTAGTTTTAATATGTTTATTGCTATGATATGAAATGTTTGAAATTTTTGTCCGTTTGAATTGTAAACTCCGGTAATGCTCGGTAACCCTGTTTCGACGACGGATACGGGTTAGGGGTATTACATATATACATAATACTAAATACGAAATGACTATGTTATGTATATATAGTTCAAAATGGAATACATACTTACATGCGCTTCCGACCGTTGGTCTAATAGAAGCCGTATATCTTCAAGAGCGGTAGGTATTCCCCCGTAACTTGTCGAATGGTTCCACCTAATTAAATAAAATTTTAGCATAAAATTATATTTTAAATCTATGTAATAATTTTAAAATCTAATATAAATTTTACCTCGTTAAGAGTGGGAATGTATACATGTGGTTCACTCGAGGGCGTAAAAATGGAAAGCGAAACCAAGCCCATGATTATAGCAGTGAGAGGCAACCTCCGATTTTGATTTTATTTGGTTACGTCGCCCGACACATCTCCTTGTACAATGTCGACAACACAGCAAACCCCCAACTGAGTTCGCCAGCTACTCTAAAATCAACTAGATGTACGAGGTTTCATGACTTGTCCGGCATCAGATAACTTCTGAGGATCTTAATGATGTATGTCTGAGCATATCGTATTCTTTCTACTTCAGTTGAATTATCCCCCAGCTCCGGTAATGTGTCTCGTAACCAGCCCATCTCGACCCAAGCTCCGTAAATATTATCCGGATTTGCACCCAAAAGATTGTAGCATATGGCTCCCCAATCAGCAGATTGAGCGGACTCGGTGAGTATGGACCCATCCATCGGTAATCCCAATTGTAACTGCACGTCCTCCAAAGTGATGGTACAGTCCCTGCATGGAAGATGGAATGTGTGCGTCTCGGGTCTTCACCTCTCTATGAACGCGCTGATGAGTTTCGGGTCCAACTTGCACCCTCGGCCTATATTGGTCATGTGCTAAAAACCTGCTTTCCTCAAGTAAATTTCTATCAACGGTGATGGAGGACTAGACATATTACGAATATAACATTGTAACACCCGATCTACCGACTGCTATAAAAAAATTATAAAAAAATATTAATTAAAATTACATAAATGAAAAAAATATTAAATAATATTAAAATTTTTAAATAACCCTTACCATTTTCATTTGGTCGATGGAGATATGATTATGTTCGAGACGAATTAATTCACGGTCCATTGCTAACACGGTCAAATTTCTTAGAAATTATAAAAAAAATAATACTGATTTAGAAAAAAATTAAAAACTTAGAGAACTTTGAGAGCTTTTTTGAGAAATTTAGAGAGAAATTTGGAAGAAATATAATTTAGAGGAAATTTTGTGTAAAAAAAATAAGTGGGGGTTTAATATATTTTTTTTCATGACCGTTGGCCCCCCAATGGTCAAATTTTTTAAATGACCGTAGGGGCAAAAACACGGGCTAAAATGCGCCCTCGTGGGAGCGCTTTTGCCATGTCAACAAAGCGCTTCCATGTCAGCGCGTTTTCTGCTGACATGGCAAAAGCGCTCCCTCAAGGACGCGCTTTTTTGAAATTTCCCTTAAAACACTTTCACATAAGCGCGTTTTGAGTTTTTTAGCCCATTCGGAAAAATAATATTTTAATTAGCCCATTTCTGTAAATAATGTTGGAAATGAGTTTTTTTAAGTAAAATACCCTTAATTTTTAATAGATGATGTCCGTGTTCCATACTATTTTTTAAAATCTGAAAGCTCTATCTAGCTAAATGCTCAATGCTGATAATGCCTTTTTTCTTTTTTATCCTAAAATTTGATTCATTTTTCTTTTAGAAATCTTGTTTCTAAAATTTCATTTATTTAATATTAAACTTATATTCATTATCAACATTGCTTGGCCTTTAGCCAGTACATATAACTAACAAAAAATGAAATGTAATTTAGTTAAAACTAGCTTGTATTCCCGCATAATGCCCAGATCAACTGTAAATATATTAATTAAAAGATATTTATTTATTATTATCTTTTAATAAAGTTGTAATGTTTTACAAATAATATGTTTAAGAAATAAAAAATTGAATTTTTCTAATTGATATTATAATGATAATTATAATAAGCATTAATTTTTAATAGATGATGTCCGTGTTCCATAATATTTTTTTTTAAATCTGAAAGATGTATCTAGCTAAATGCTCAATGTTGATAATGCCATTTTTTATCCTAAAATTTGATTCATTTTTCTTTTAGAAATCTTGTTTCTAAAAGTTTCATTTATTTAATATTTTAAAATACCACTTAAAGACTCGTGTTTACAAAATTTTAAATAAATTATTATATCTTTGAAAATATTATAAATAACTTATATATATTTATAATCAGCCATTTAAAATCTATAATTTAAATAAATTTAGTATGGATTTTGATTTTCTGATTGGAGTCCTTAAAGTTATCTCTTTCTGCCTTTTGCGTACTAATGATGACTAAATAATTGTATTTTTCTTGAGAAAATGTATTGTTAGAAAATATGTTGGAAAGTATAAATGAAATGAAAAAAAATAAATATGAAAATAGAAATACCTCTTTTCTATTGATGTGTCAATGTAAATATTGGGTAAGCTTAAGCTGAAAAAAAAAAAATATTGGGTAAGCTTTGTTATTCGCTCTTCTTTTTGGTTTCTAAAAGTTTGGCAAAGAACTTAAGAGTTTTTTGGTTGTTATTGCAGCTAATACTTTTTGTCAATTGAGATTAGAGTTGATTATGCTAAACCGAGTGTATAAAAGTTAATTGGACTTACTGGGTAATAACCTAATTTAATTGAAGTTTCTACTATTTTTACGCATGATTGATTTATTTCCCTTAATTTACTTAAGGTACATAGCATTTGAATCTTGATTCATGAGTTTGTAAATTTTAATTGTATATATCTATTTCAATAAACTATATAGTTATTATTTAATTTTAAAATACTTAATACATATTTGAATTTCTTTTAATGTAGAATTTGAAATTGAAATTGAAATTTACCATAAATATAAATTGAAATTGAAATTTGGTAATGTTTTACATTACGGGAATGATTTATGGAAATTTCATTTAATTATTTTATTACCCAAATTTGGTAATGTTTTACTTATAGATATATACCAACGTTTGACTCTTTTTTTTTTCCTTTCAATTACTTAAAATTTGACCTAATTTATATTTGACCATATTTATATAGTATATGTAATTCATGTTAATATTTAAAAGTGCCACATCTAATTTATGTAAGTGTGATACATAGAATTGTTATCATAAATTGCATGCTTATACTACTTTAGTATAAATATATATGATTAGTATATATATTTTTTATCCTTACGTTTGGAATTTTTAATTTTTTTGGATAATTAAATTTTATTTATCCAGAAATCAATAAACTACTACAATCCAAAGACAATAGGAAGATCCTATGCAGTAAGCATACAGACAAAGATAGCTAGAAACTATACAAATTAATTATCATCGATAAGACCCCAATTGGAACAAAGTTGAATATTAATAGCATCAATCCTATTTACATGTTTTCCTATCATCTAATTCACACAATCTCTTTAATCTTCAACAAGATAACAATTGTAGCAAGAAAAGACCACCAAAAAAAACCTTTCATTCCTCTCATATCGTATGGAGTGAATATATGCATTCCAAGTCAACTTAATGATGACAACAATAAGAGAGTTACGCTTAAGCTTCGAAATTGCCCAATTTAACTTCTAATTCCAAAAACCAACCGTTCTACTAATGTGGCAAAGTTGCAAAACCATCTCCCAAACCTTCCTACAAAAATCACATTCAAAGAAAATGTGATTTCTAAATTCAGTCACACTAGAACAAAATAAGCAAGAAGTATCAATGTCTAGCCCAAAAGAGGATAATCTATCTCTAGTTGGAAGTCTATTCAACATTGTCATCCAAGTAATAACAGAATGTTTTAGGATGTGCAGTGGGAACCATACTAGCTTATGCCAACATATTTTGGTGCTTTTAACTCTAATTGCTTCGGACAAATTTGAAACATACATCTTATTGTCTAAGGAAAATCTTTTAAAAGAAAAAAGCAACAATCTCCCTAAACTTAATCAACCTCCTCAAATTCGAACTACTCGTAGAGCTAGGAAGAACATCTGTAACGACCCAAAATTTACGGGTATCAGAAAAATACATTTTCGGGCCACTGTTGTCGTAAAACGAATTTGTAAATATCATTAAAAATATTTACGAAGTTAGTTGTGTGATTAATTAGATTTTGGTTAGGTGAATTAGCTTGAATTAAGATTAATTAGGTGTAAGGACTAAATTGAATAAAGGGTGAAATTTTAATTATAGAATAGAGAAAAGTCAAGGGACTAAATTAGCAATTAAGCCATAAGTGACAAGTGTGTGGTAATAGTGAAATACATGTGGTAAAATAAAATACATATATTAATTAATTATTTACTTATTATTTAAGTAAATGATATTATGTTATTATATTATTATATTATTATATTATATTATTATTATATTATATAAAATAAAATAAAGTAAATGAAACAAATAAATAAAGAAAAGAATAGAAAAAGAACAAAGCATTGGAATGAAACAGAGAAGGAGAAAGGAGAAAGAAAGGAAAAAGAAAAAAAATTAGGGTTTAGGGTTCAAATTCAATTTGGTAAGTCAATTTAACTTTTTTTCTTGTAATTTTTGAGTTTTTGGAATCCTAGAAAAAAATACTACTTGATTTAAGTTGAAATTTTGAAAGTTAGTGAATTTTTAGAAGTTGTTCATGTTGAATAATTTGAAGTATTAGGGTTTAAATTTATAGAATTTTAAGTTAGAAGTGGAAAGGGATTAAATTGTGAAATAAATTATAGGTTTTGAAGTAATAGGGACTAAATTGAGAGAATTTTCAAATTAGGGTTTTATGGTGAATTTAGAGAGTTGAAATTAGTTTAAAGTGGAAATTGAATGAGACATGAAATTAGTTTTGTAAGAAAAAGAATTAGTTTTGATTTAAGGATTAAATTGGAATTTAGATAAAAGTTATAATTTAAATATTCAATGTGAAATTGTGTGTATTAATAAATTTTAATTGTTTCGATTTCCATAGCTAACGTTGTGCCGAAGACCTCAGCTAAGAAAGGAAAAGAGAAAGTCGACGAAGAGTGATTTAGAAATTACGGTTTGTATTTCTATAATCCGAAGTTAATTATTAATTGTTGTATTATTATATTTATGGTAAGTGGAATTGAGGTGAGTGTTAGTATTGAATTGAATTGAATTGAATTGAATTATGAATATATGTGATTATTTGAATTGAAATGAGTATTGATTGGAAATTGAAATTGAAACCCTATTAACCGTATCGGGCTGAGTCGGATATAGTTGGCATGCCATAGGATTGGAAGTGTTCAGGGATACTTCGAGCATGAGTCGATGAGACACTAGGTGTCAAATTAATACTTCGGATAAATTCGATGAGGTACTGGGTACCACTTTATTTCGGCATGGCCGATGAGACACTGGGTGTCAACTTATCGCTTCGAATTATCCGATGAGGCACTGGGTGCCATATTGGTGTGTTTTGGTTGGATCCGTGTATCCGCCAAAGTCTGAGTTTTGTTAATAGGGGTAATTAAATGAAATGGCATTATGATTGATATTGGATGATTTTATATGTGATTTGAAATGAGAAAGTGAATTGAAATATGCATATGAAATGCATGAATTATAAGTTTATGAAATGGTTATTGATATAATGAGATGATATGTGTATTATATTGAGAAATGCTATTGAATAGTAATTATGAGATTGAAGTAGTAAGAGATGGGTATTGAAAATGTTATAAATGATTGTTTATGAAATTGATTATTAGTTGAATGATTTTCGTTATGTGAATTTAAATATACAGTATCATAAAGTCTTGTTTATTAAGTATTCGGATTATAGAAATACCACTGAGTTTATACTCAGCATGCGGTTTGTTTCCGTGCGCAGGTTAGTTTAAAGTTTGAACGTCGAATCAGCATCCAAGGCCGATCCCAGACTCATTGTGTTGAAGTACTTTTCTTTTTGGTATATGGCATGTACCTAGGTTGTTTGTGTAAGTCATATTGGAAAATGATTGTAAATTATGTTATAATATGAAATTGTTTGAATACATATGAATTTATGTGTTATGTTTTAATGTTATCAAATGGTAAGTTTTGGTTTGACTTAGTGTGAAAAATAGAATTGGTTTAAATAGTTTACTATTAGATTGATTTGAATAATATAAGTTAAGTATTTATGAGTAAACATTGGTTAGCTTAATTAGGTTGATTATTTAGCATGATTTGGATGTATTTGATTGTGTATTGGATTGGTCGAATAATTGGTTGTTGAATTGCTTGTGGTTTAAGTTTGCAAGGTTGGTAAAACTTGATGAAAAAAGTTCATTTTGAGTCCACACGACCTGGCACACGGGCGTGTGACTAAACCGTGTGAGACACACGGCTTACACATGGGCGTGTGATTAGGCCATATGTCCCCTGCATCTTAAAAAAAATTAAAATAGAATGCTCAGGTATTACCACACGGGAAGAGACACGGGCGTGTGTCTCAGCCGTGTGAAGCCACGGCCTAGCACACAGGCGTGTGGTTTGGCTGTGTGAGGTAACTTAGGGAGTTACACGGGTTAGAACACGGCCTGAAGCATAGGCTTGTCATAGGGTCACACGGGCGTGTCCCTTGACCACACGGGCGTGTGAGCCCTGCACTTAATGAAAATTATGAAATTTCATGAAAAATTCTCTAAGTTTTCAATTGAGTCCCGATTTGTTTCTAACACGTGAATTGGGTCTCGAGGGCTCAATAAAGGGACATTAAGATTAAATTATGATGTGTATGTTATAATATTAAATGATTGTTCGTATTTGTTCTGAAATGCTTGGTAATGCTCTGTAACCCTATTTTGGCAACAGATTAGGGTTAAGGGGTGTTACATTTAGTGGTATCAAAGCTATTCAGTTTTAGCCGATTCTCGGACTAAATCGAGCTTGAAACTGAGTCTAGAGGTACATGCCATAGTTGAGTCGTATTGAGTCGGGATTGAATGCTGATATATTTGTTTGTTTCTGTTTTATAGTTAAATATGTCAGATGAATATATTGTTGATACTGATCAAGAAATGTATACTGGAGATGATGAATCATATGAAAGGGATGAAACCGATTCAGTAACACCAAGTGTAAATCCAATAAGAAATCAACCATTAAATGTTGAAAGAGGTAATGTTAGAGAGATAGATGATTCACAGCTACTTAGGGTTATAGCTGATGCCCTTCAACGAATAGCAGGGACTGTATCTGCTACAACATTTGCTCCTACTACCCGACGAGCCCCGATAAAAGAATTACGCAAGTATGATGCCACTGGATTTTTTGGGTGTAAAGGGAGTCGATCCTTCCACTGTTGAAAATTGGATGGAATCTATAAAAAGAATTTTACAGCAACTTGAATGCACTCATTGGGAAAGTTTATTGTGTGCCGTATCTTTATTACAAGGTGAGGCATATGTATGGTGGGAATAGGTAATTCAACATATACCAGCATAACAGGTAAACTGGGATTTATTTCAAAGAGAATTTCAGAAAGAAATATGTGGGTGAACTGTACATTGAAGATAGAAAACATGATTTTTTTATGCTAAAACAAGTTGAAATGTCAGTAGTTGACTATGAACGAGAATTCTCACGACTCAGTAGATATGCAGCTGAATTTGTACCAACAGAAGCTGATAGTTGTAAGAGATTTCTACGGGGTATACGTGATGAATTACGTGTACAGCTGGTATCTCTCAGAATTAAAGAATTTGCAGATTTAGTTGAGAGAGCAAAGATGGTTGAACAAGTACTGGTCTCGACAAAAAGCCTGAAAATACTCATCTGATTGGGAAACGTACTGGAACTACTAGTTCAAATCCGCAACCTAAAAGATCTAAAGAATCACGTGGTAGCTGGAGACCGAGTTTTAGATCAGATAAAAGTGATAGAAATCGTGGAAGGCATATGACAGTTTCTACTGGAAGTGTACGAGGTCCATCACAGGATATTGAAATACCAGATTGTGAACATTGCGGGAAGAAGCATAGAGGTGAATGTTGGAGATTGACTCGAGGTTTTTTCCGTTGTGATCTACTGAGCATTTCATTAGAGATTGTCCAAAAAATAAAAATGCTGCACTTGTTACATCAAAGAGATCAGTCCCTACTTCTAAAGGACGAGGATCTGGCAGAAGTGGTTCATTTTCCAGAGGTGGTACTAGAAGAGGAAGTGATGTAGCTACTCAACAATCAGAAGCTAGAGTACCAGCTCGAGCATATGTTGTGCGGACACGTGAAGAGGGTGATGCACATGATGTGGTGACAAATATATTTTTATTACATTCAGAACCTGTTTATGCTTTAATAGACCCAGGATCTTCACACTCATATGTTAATACAAAATTAGTTGAGACGGGAAATTTAAAATCTAAAACATCTAGAGTATCAATAGCAGTGTCTAGTCCGTTGAGGCAAACTGTGTTAGTGGATCAGGTGTGTAAGAGGAGTCCTCTAATGATACAAAATAATTTTTTTCTTGTTGATCTGTTGATAATGCCGTTTGGCGATTTTGATATAATTCTGGGAATGGATTGGTTATCTGAGCATGGGGTGATCTTAAATTGCTATAAAAAGAAGTTCACTGTTCAGAGTGAAAATGGGAATAAGGTCGAGCTAAATGGTATTCGAAGCAGTGGGTCGACTCGTATTATTTCAGCAATTTAGGCTAATAAACTTCTTCATCAGGGTTGTGCAGTTTTTCTGGCTCATGTTATTAATTCAGATTCTGTTGAAAGTCAATGCAGAAATCCGAACTGTTTGTGAATTTCCTGATGTATTTCCTGAAAAATTGTCGAGATTACCACCTGATAGAGAGGTTGAATTTGCAATAGAAGTTTATCCCGGTATAGCTCCGATATCAATACCTCCATACCATATGTCACCTATCGAGTTAAAAGAATTGAAAGTGCAGTTGTAGGATTTATTGGATCGAGGATGTATACGTCCTAGTATTTCACCTTGGGGTGCTCCAGTGTTGTTTGTTAAAAAGAAAGTGATGTACCGAAGACAGCATTTTGTACAAGGTATGGCCATTATGAATTTTTAGTAATGCCTTTCGGATTGAAAAATACCCCAGCTGCTTTTATGAATCTCATGAACCGTATTTTTCAACCGTACCTGGATCAGTTTGTTGTGGTTTTTATTGATGATATTTTGTTTATTCGAAGTCTGAATCTGAACATGAGCAGCATCTCAGAATTGTTTTGCAAATATTATGGGAGAAACAGTTGTACGAAAAGCTTAGCAAATGTGAATTTTGGTTATCGGAGGTTGTATTTCTGGGACATGTGGTATCGGCAGATGGAATCAGAGTTGATCCGAAGAAGATTGAAACAATTGTTCAGTGGAAAGCACCGAGAAATGTGTTAGAGGTACGTAGTTTCCTTGGATTAGCTGGTTATTAACAGAGATTTGTAAATGGATTTTCAAAGATAGCTTTGCCGATGACAAAGTTGTTGCAAAAGAATGTTCCATTTGTCTGGGATGATCAATGCTAAGAAAGTTTTGAGAAGTTGAAACAAATGTTGACTAAGGCACCAGTTTTGACATTGCCAGAGTCGGGAAAGGATTTTGTTATTTACAGTGATGCTTCTTTGAATGGTCTCGGGTGTGTATTAATGTAAGATGGAAAAGTGATAGCTTATGCATCTCAACAATTGAAACCGCATGAACGTAATTATCCGACACACGATCCGAAACTAGCTGCCGTGATTTTTGTACTGAAGATCTGGAGACATTATTTATACGGTGAGAAATGTTATATTTATACTGATCATAAAAGTCTCAAGTATCTTTTATCTCAAAAAGAGCTGAATTTGAGACAGCGTCAGTGGATAGAACTTTTAAAAGATTATGATTGTGTTATTGATTATCATCCGGGAATGGCAAATGTTGTAGCTGATGCATTGAGTAGAAAAATAGCAATTTAATTACGAGCAATGTTTGCACATCTCAGTATCAACAATGATGGAAGTCTGTTGGCTGAATTGAGAGTTAAACCAGTGATGTTTGATCGGATCAAGTCAGCACAATTAGAAGATAACAAGTTGACGAAGAAAAGAGATGTAACGCCTCGAATTTGGGCCTAGAAGGAAATAGGTCTTGAGCGCGGGAACACATAAAAAGTTATGTGTGCAAGAAAATGACATAAATGATTGTCTACTTCAGTGGTTAAGTGATTTGGAGTGTTTAGGAGTGTCTGAGAAGTCCTGGGATCAAACCTAGGCTCTAGCAAAATTTTAGTTTTTCTCTTAAGTGAACCTTGATTCTGGCCTGGAGGCCTTAAGAATAATTATGGTGAATTTATGACATAAAGAGCATGTTGGTCCAGTGGTAGTGGCGTGTGGAGTGGTGCATGAGATCCAAGGTACGAGTGTTGGCACAGCAATAAGGAGTAATTATTTTGCTGCCCAAGCCGTGTAGGAGGTGGAGTTGGACTGGAACACTGAGTTTGAATTGGTCATGAGGTGGTTGTAGGCAATTTGAATTGGATGTTAAGTGATTTGTGGAGTGATATGAGGAGAAAAATAAGGAGGATATTATGCAGAAGATTGAGGAGGATATCAAGGAGTGGATTATGGAGGGATTTGGGGGAGGAAATTTAGGAGTTTGAATTGGAGAAGGTTGGTGCCGAAAATTTGCTTTGAGAGAGGGGAGTGTTCAGTTTTGGTTACTCTGGGTGCTGAAGCCGAAATCATCAGTAGACAGTTGGGGTTACTCTTTTCTTTCGTGCATTTTGCATTTTGGTTCTTTTCTCTCGACCCTCTTTTGGTGTGCAGTGTTTCTTCTTACTCTAAAACATTTCTTCAACACTTTACCTATTCGGAGGTTTTCTCTTAGGTCGAATTGTGCTTATTTTCCTCTCAACTTCTGTCGGCTACCATTCTCTCTTACCATTTCTCCATTCGATTTTTGCTCATAGCCGAACCTCCTCACTTTATTTTCTTTATTCTTGTTCGCCATCCCTCTATTTTTTTTCACTCTCCTTCATCTTGGCCGAACAGAGTTCTTTCCCTTCTTCAACACTTATTTTCATTCAGTTGCTGCTCATATCCTTCTGGGTGGTGTTGGACGAATGCTTCTGTGCTAACTACTAGTGTAGGGGATTGTTTTTGCAAGGGTGCTATCAAATCGACAGGTATCCTTATGTTTGTTCTTTTAGTCTTTCGACCATTTTAGTATGTGTTCTTTCGGTTCTTTGGGTTTGTTTTTGGAAGTCGAATGTGTTACTCTTATGACTTCTAACTGCGAATCTTTTATTTTTCGCGATGGGTTCGAGGGACTTTCAGTGAAGTGAAGAAGCACTTACGTTTGGGAAGCAATCACAATCCATATCTCCGTTACGCAATAGGTAAATGGTTACCTTCATTCTTTTGAGAATAGGCCGAATGTGCCATTTTTCCCTATATCATACTATATGTGGATTTAAGCCACAATGGTGAGTGATTGATTTTGTAAGATCTGTTACATTACAGATTTGTGACAAGGGCGTGAACCGATTGGGGTCAGCGGTCTTGGAGGGATCAAGGTCGTTCGTTCAGACAAGGTAAGGAAGGAGTATTTTGGATTATGTGTTAAAGTGATTAACCCTGTTGGACAGCTGACTAACGAATTATTCTGATTGGGTTGTAGGTTGGATACGAGTAGGTTAATTGCGCATCTCGCATACAGGTGTGTTATTCACAATGTATAGACTATAACGGCAAAAGCCGAAATGCCGAAATGCTGAGAAGCCGAAAAGCCGGAAGATTGGGCTTTTGGCCACATAGGCACACGAGCGCACATATGATCAGCCGAGCCCACGAAATATGGGCCTACATCGAGAAACGACCACCATGAGTGATTTCATGGGCTTGGGCCGAAATGTGCCGTATGGGCCCAATAGGCTCGTAGGCCCGTACGAGTGAAACTTACCGTTAGGTGGGTATTACTAGTCTGGCTGTGACACATACATGGCTTAGGCCAATTTTGGGCTTGGTGGGCCACACGGTCGTGTGGGCCCACATGGGCCTGCTTGATGGGCTTAGGCCCAATTCCACTGTCTGCACTATTATGTTCGCATGAGTCTCTCGAGATGACCGTGGGCTTCCTGATGGGCCTAAGAGTACTTAGGCCCAAATTGATAAAAATGACTGAAATACCCCTAAGGGGTAAAATGACCAAAATACCCCTATATGTAAAATGTCTGTTTTGACCCTATATGATGTATGGATGATTATGTATGCCATGAGATGAAATATATATATGGTGGAGTGTAGGGATGGATGGGTCGATATTATATCCCCACATGGAGTGTAGGGTTGGACAGAGATGGAGTGTAGAGGCTGGATGGGTAGGATTTTTGCATGCTTGATTATTCTGTTACTATATTGAATTGGGCTAAGGCCCACACTGCTTCTGTTCTGAAACGGGCTTAGGCCCAGACTGTCCCTGTTACTGAAATGGGCTCAGACCCAAACTGTTTTTATGTTACGGTTATTATTATTGGGATTACACACTGAGTTTTTGTAAACTGACCCAACTGTTTTTACTGTACAAGTAATCCCCAGCCTTAGACGGTTTAGAGCTGCGAGGGACTCGGAGGTGGCCACACGTATGCTAATATTTTATTTTAGACATAGTTATTTAAATTTTTGTATTGGGTTGATATTTATGTAATAAGGCCTCTAGTGATTTTAATTTCTTTTAATTGGGTTTAATTTCTTATTTTAAAACTGTCAAATTGATACAAATAGTTTTAAAAAATAATAACTGTTTTAAAAGACAAACACACATTTTCAAACTACAAAATGACATTATTTAGAGTAGCTTCCACGAGTTTTTAACCAACTAAGAAACCAACAGTAACAAACATGGCTATCGTTTAAAAACGGTTTTCTCTCAACAAGCCTAATTTCGAAAAACACTTCGATGTGACACGTCAGATTCTATCGTAGCGCCTAGGCCGAGTTTGGGGTGTTTCATTTAGTGGTATCAGAGCCAGGTTGCAAAACTCGGCTGTGGAATGGGTTTTCAAATTTTGGGATTTCAAAAGGTTGTTTTCGAATATGTGAAGTGTTTTGAGATACTTCTTCTGAAAAGTGTGGCACACTGAGTCTCCGGCGCCGAATCAGTAAGTTTTCTGAATATTTTTGTCTTTTTAGAAATTAAAATGCGGTAAGTTAGGAAATACTGTGACTACTTTAGAAATTAGACTATACCACTCTAGATAGAGCAAACTGTAGTTAAATGGGACTAAAATTGTAGTGAAACTTTGATCTGCATAAAACTGTTAGTTCTGATGAAATGCGAATAGACAATGGGCACAAGAGATACACGCAGACATGGTTCAAGAGGCTGTAATAATGTTTTGAAATCAGAGTGCGTAGCGGGAGCGTCGTGGTGAAGTCTGTGTGGTGTGACTATTCTGACAGTTGGAAATTTCGGGGACAAAATTTCTTTAAGGGGGGTGAATTGTAACGCCCCGAATTTGGGCCTAGAAGGAAATAGGTCTTGAGCGCGGGAACACATAAAAAATTATGTGTGCAAGAAAATGACATAAATGATTGTCTGCATCCGTGGTTAAGTGATTTGGAGTGTTTGGGAGTGTTTGAGAAGTCCTGGGACCAAACCTAGGCTCTAACAAAATTTTAGTTTTTCTCTTAAGTGAACCTTGATTCTAGCCTGGAGGCCTTAAGAATAATTATGGTGAATTTATGACACAAAGTGCTTGTTGGTCCAGTGGTAGTGGCGTGTGGAGTGGTGGCGCAGCAACAAGGTGTAACACCCCAAACCCGACCCAAGCGCTACAACCGGATCTGGTATGTCACTTAAGAGATTTTACATAACATGTTGCATTTTGGAAAACAATTACTAGGTTTACACCTTTATTTCGAAAGCTTAATAATTCATTAAAGTATAAAATATTAAGTAACCAATTATCTTGGTAGATTTTAAATAAAAATCGAAATTTCATGCAGTCTTAACTTAATTGAAAACGTAAAACTTAAAACCCGAAAATAATAAAGCCCAACAAAATCCCAAGACATAAATGGTAGTCTAGTGGCCCATGGCCTTATTACAAGGAAATTTGAACCCATTAATTAAATGAAAATAAAAAAATTAGACTAAGTCTTTTTGTTTGAATTCTCAAAACTCACGCATGGCCACCTTGCTCTCCTCTCCACCCAGGTCCGATGCCCTAAGTGTCACCCGAGATGGTTAAAATTAAAGGGTGAGTCGCGAGACTCGGTGTGCAACCCTCATGCACCATTAGATTTGGGCTTTACCCCATAAAATGTAATAATCAAAATATAAGTAACAAAAATAATATGCAAAGCCCAACCCATATCCTAGGTGTCCATCCGCTACACGCCCCCGTACCAGCCATTCACACCATTGGGGATTTCTACAATCAACCCACACCGCTACACGCCTTGATGGCAATCGTGCTACTCATCATCAGATCATGGCCGTAGCCACTACAACATATCACGGCAGAAGCCGCTACAACAGATCACGGTAAGGAACCACTACAACAGATCACGGTAAAAACCGCTACAACATATAACTTCCTCCTTTCATCAAACCCAACCAATGCAATCACATAAAATCAGTATACTTATAACATTTAATCAGATCATTTACTAACCTGGTGATTTTCTTTACCCTCTTTGGGTTCCCGTCAATATGCCGGGGTTTCGGCATTTAACAAAACATGTAATACTTATTTTCATATATTAATCAAACAGATCTAGATGGTGTGGAGAATTACACACCTGATATTGCGAAATCCAATATTCTTAGTCGATTTCCTTGCTATCTGGATCTATTATCCTCAATCTATAGCCTTGCTTAAAAGCCGGAACAATTACGAAAATAGGCCTCTCCTATATTCGGCCATGGTTAGTATTCTACCCGATTTTATATATATAAATAAACAAATCCTCTTACCTTGAAATCCCAAAAGTAACACGATTCTATAACTTAGAGATCTATGCGATTGGCCTCCTTCTTCAAATCCCGGAATGCCGAAAAGAAGAGTGAAATAAGAGATTAGTTTCTAATAGCCATTCGACTAAGGACTTTTGAAAAGCTAGAAGAACATTGAAATCCCAAAATCAATACTTACCTATTGTTTCCTTCAAGATTCGGCACAAGCAAACTCCTTTGAAGAGAATTCGGTAACTTCAGGAAGTGAGATCTAAGAATTTTGGCTTTTAGAAGATGTACGAATTGAAGAGATGGCTAACAGAGATTCGGCCAATGAATATTAAGGAGAAGAATAGAATAATAGAGATGTGATTTCGGCTTTTAGGGATTAAAAGAAGAATAACAATAGAGGTTAAAAGATTCGCCAACCAGAAATTTTAGAGAGGAAGAAAGGGTGAAGAAGATGGTGATTTTCGACTTTTGAGAGGAAGAAGATGAGAAAAGAAAATAAAAGAGAGGCTTCAAAATTTCTACACACCCCTCTTTATATAGAAAATCTGATTCCTCCCTTTAGCAGAGATTGATTTTCTACCAACACTGCCACACATGATAGCTCCTATCCCTTTTCCCTTATCTTAATCTGTTATCTCCTCAAAAATAGCCTTTATCCGCTATTATCCTTAAAGACTAAATCCCTAAATAATAGCCTTTATCTCGCTTATTATCCACATGAAATAAATATAATAAGATTCCCAAAAAAATAGCCTTGTGCCGTCCCCCTTACTCAATTAAGTGCCAAATCTAGCCCTATAACTTGGGCTTCAAGCAACCAAAAATTTGGGCCTTCCTCATGCACTAGTGACGCCACTTATAGCTCACCTTACTATGCCCCTAGGCTGGCCGGGCCACGAGCCCAATATTTCAATTAAACTACTTCAACTTCAATTTAAGCCCTTAGAGTGTCTAAACAAAATATTTAAAACAAGTCCTCAACCCAATTTGAGCCCCAATTGTACCTCAAATTCTCAAATTAATATTTTAAGCATCCAAACACATAAAATGCATGGACCCAATTATTCGTGGATGTTACGCTTCTACCCCTTTAAAGAAATTTCGTCCTCGAAATTTCCAACTAACTAGTAATCGTACTACCTAAGTCGCACCACTATGCTTTCATTGCGCACTCTAATTTCTAAAGCCAAAAAAAAATAAACACTTAGTATACTATGGTAGGTACGCACCATTGTTCGCATGATCCAGGCGTCTTCTTCCCCTTGGCGATGTCTTCGCATAGACCAACGCCGGTCGCCTCGCCTCGGCAAAGATAACTCGCGACCTCTACCGGTGCTCCACGACCGCGTTCACTACCATTATCGCCCCGGCTTGTCTGCGGCCTCTTGGTGGTTGTTGATCACCTCTCCCACTGATTAGAACCTCGTCCCGCAGTGCATGCCGATCCATCCGAGGACGGTCCTAATCGGATGTCCTGTGGATCCACACCTAAAGCATCCACCGCCATTCTACACTCCCCATAATCGACCTCCCACATGTAGGACATGCTTGATTCTCGACCCGTCGAACACGAGTGGCCCATCACCCCAGGCCTTTTCGATAATTCCCGGATGCTCCCGATCGCTCAAAAACTTCTCTTACTCTTACTCCTATCCTTATCCCTTTCTTGTCTCTCGACCCGTTTCACTTCCTCACTATTTTAACCTTATCTACAAAAACAAAGAAAAACTCTCTCCCGTGCGGTGCTATCGAACCCTTAACTCATTCCGCAGCCCATCCTCAAATCAGCACAACGCGTTCATACTCCGTTGCTACCATTCCCCGGCGTAGCGGCTCAAGCTCGAAACTCGCCCTCGTACTCACCACAGACTTACTTCCACGCACTGTTCGAGAATGCCTTCCTCTGTGCATCCACGTGCCGGCCCCAACATACTTCCCTGAAATGATTCCTTAAAGAAATCCCGATCCAATACGATCTCTGGCGGTAGTACCTCTTTCACCGTGAGCCACCACTGATAGGCCTCGTCTCGAAGAAGAGACACGACCCCTTTCAACTTTTCCTCTACCGTGAAGTCTAAGTCATCCATTATGCACTCAGTCGCTTCCATCCAATACTCAGCTGTGTTAGGGGCTACACCAGAAACTCCCCTAAACACTTTTGCCCCATTGGCCTTAAGCCGCTCTGTGTGCATTTCCGGCCTCTGTGCCCATGCCTACTCCAGCAACCCTCTCTAAAACCCTCAACATCACCTGAGATACAGCATCATCTCCGGGCGCCTTATCCCAAAATTCTCCTTCTACAGCCGGCAGTTTCGACATCTTGTTTCCTGACCCGTGGCCAGACCCTACTGGCTCTGACGCAGTCATTCTACCCCTACCGCGTCCACGCAGCGGATGTCCTCGACCCCTTGAACTCATTCCTCCGATTGGCGTTTATCTGATTAAGAATTTTATGGATTATTAGTTTTATTTCACTAGTTAACCACTAACAGTCTTATGAATAGTAGTTTTAAGAGTGGTTCTTTCGAATTCGCATTCACAATACAATCTCAAGTTTGTAACCTCTAACTAAAATAAAACACATACATCATACAAAAATCATCCAAGCACTTACATTCTTCACGTAAAGGTGTTTTTGTTGATTCACTACCCAGGGGTATTTTCGTAATTTCATCCTATAGGGGTATTTTTGTAATTTTTCATAATAAAGTTCCTTGTTGATTTCGTGAAGTGGGGGTATTCTGGTAATTTTACAATACGGGGGTATTTTGGTAATTTTGAAATCCGGGGGTATTTCAGTAATTTTGCAATCAGGGGCAATTTGATAATTGTACAAACTAGGGGTATTTTGGTCATTTGACAAAACGAGGGTAGGTTGGTAATTTTTTTCTAACCAGGGATATTTCGATGTTGTTGTTGTTGTTGTTTTTTTCTTTTCAAACAGGGTACTTTGGGGAAAAATCTAGTTTCATGGTCCAGGTTACTCTTATAAACATGAGATTTTCTGTAAATTTTCAAAACATAGGTATTTTACAAATTCATGGTGGTTGGTAGTTTTCACAAATCAAACGTATTTTGAAAATTTTGCAAAACTTGAGAAATTTTCTTTCTTTTTTTCAAACTAGGGTGGTGGTCCCTTTCGGGTTTTAATTATAAGGTTTAGCCCATCAACAAGTCCTTGTAACTTGGGTGAATAGTCACCACGCACTGCAGGTAGGATTCTAGTGAAGAGGAGGTGAGTCGCTAGGATCGCTTAAGTACCAAGCTTTCCTGAATCCACTCCTAGACATGCGTATGCCCATTGCCACACCCTAACTTGGCTAAGGTGAGCAGTCCTACGCACTGGGTAGGATTCCAACGAAGAGGAGGTGAGTCACTAGGACTGCTTAAATACCAGGCTCTTTCGGATCCAATCCTAGACATGCGTATGCCTGTTACCACACCCTAGTCTTGCGGCTCGTTCATGGGTTTGTTTAGTGAAGTTAAGTCTTATGAGATTTTAAGAGTTGTTTCACTTTAGGCCTAAAGTCCATCAAGTTCTAATCTAACTAATTTACGTCCCATAAAGCCCATCAAGCCCACATATATTATATCACACAATGGTTCAGAATACTTACCTGGCGGACTTGGGCCGGAGACGCAGGTGCCATGCTGAGCTAACAGACCTGTATAAATATGCATGTTTTGAAAACCCAACTTTAGAAAACGTTTTGAGCCCAAAAAAAACCCCCAGAGCCGAGTTTTGAACCGAGCTCTGATACCAATTTGTAACACCCCAAACCGCCCCAACGCTTACAACCGGATCTCAGTATGTCACTTAAGAGATTTTACATAACATGTCGCATTTTGGAAAACAATTACTAGGTTTACACCTTTATTTTGAAAGCTTAATAATTCATTAAAGTATAAAATATTAAGTAACCAATTATCTTGGTAGATTTTAAATAAAAACCGAAATTTCATGCAGTCTTAACTTAATTAAAAATGTAAAACTTAAAACCAGATAATAAAAGCCCAACAAAATCCCAAGACATAAATGGTAGTCTAGTGGCCCATGGCCTTATTACAAGGAAATTTGAACCCATTAATTAAATAAAAATAAAAAAATTAGACTAAGTCTTTTTGTTGAATTCTCAAAACTCATCGCATGGCCACCTTGCTCTCCTCTCGGCCCGGTCCGATGCCCTAAGTGTCACCGAGATGGTTAAAATTAAAGGGTGAGTCGCGAGACTCGGTGTGCAACCCTCATGCACCATTAGATTTGGGCTTTACCCCATAAAACAGAATAATCAAAATATAAGTAACAAAAATAATATGCAAAGCCCAACCCATATCCTAGGTGTCCATCCGCTACACGCCGCACGACCCATTCACACCATTGGGGATTTCTACAATCAACCCACACCGCTACACGCCTTGATGGCGATCGTCTGCTCATCATCAGATCATGGTCGTAGCCACTACAACATATCACGGTAGAAGCCGCTACAACAGATCACGGTAAAAATCGCTACAACATATAACTTCCTCCTTTCATCAAACCCAACCCATGCAATCACATAAAATCAGTATACTTATAACATTTAATCAGATCATTTACTAACCTGGTGATTTGCTTTACCCTATTTGGGTTCCCGTCAATATGCCGGGGTTTCGGCATTTAACAAAACATGTAATACTTATTTTCATATATTAATCAAACAGATGTAGATGGTGTGGACAATTACACACCTGATATTGCGAAATCCAATATTCTTAGTCGATGTCCTTGCTATCTGGATCTATTATCCTCAATCTATAACCTTGCTTAAAAGCCGGAACAATTGCGAAAATAGGCCTCTCCTATATTCGGCCATGGTTAGTATTCTACCCGATTTTATATATATAAATAAACAAATCCTCTTACCTTGAAATCCTGAAAGTAACACGATTCTATAACTTATGCGATTGGCCTCCTTCTTCAAATCCCGGAATTCCAAAAAGAAGAGTGAAATAAGATATTAGTTTCTAATAGTCATTCGACTAAGGACTTTTGAAAAGTCGGAAGAACATTAAAATCCCGAAATCAATACTTACCTATTGTTTCCTTCAAGATTTGGCACAAGCAAACTCCTTTGAAGAGAATTCGGTAACTTCAGGAAGTGAGATCTAAGAATTTCGGCTTTTAGAAGATGTACGAATTGAAGAGATGGCTAAGAGAGATTCGGCCAATGAATAATAAGGAGAAGAATAGAATAATAGAGATGTGATTTCGGCTTTTAGGGATTAAAAGAAGAATAACAATAGAGGTTAAAAGATTCGGCCAACCAGAAATTTTAGAGAGGAAGAAAGGGTGAAGAAGATGGTGATTTTCGGCTTTTGAGAGGAAGAAGATGAGAAAAGAAAATAAAAGAGAGGATTCAAAATTTCTTTACCCCCTCTTTATATAGAAAATCGATTCCTCCCTTTAGCAGAGATTGATTTTAGCCAACACCGCCACACATGATAGCTCCTTTCCCTTTTCCCTTATCTTAATCATTATCTCCTCAAAAATAGCCTTTATCTGCTTATTATCCTTAAAGACTAAATCCCTAAATAATAGCCTTTATCTGCTTATTATCCACATGAAATAAATATAATAAGATTCCCAAAAAAATAGCCTTGTGCCGTCCCCCTTACTCAATTAAGTCTTAGAAATCTAGCCCTATAACTTGGGCTTTAAGCAACCAAAAATTTGGGCCTTCCTCATGCACTAGTGACGCCACTTATAGCTCACCTTACTGTTCCCCTAGCTACTGGGCCACGAGCCCAATATGTCAATTAAACTACTACAACTTCAATTTAAGCCCTTAGAGTGTCTAAATAAAATATTTAAAACAAGGCCTCAGCCCAATTTGAGCCCCAATTGTACCTCAAATTCTCAAATTAATATTTTAAGCATCCAAACACATAAAATGAACAGACCCAATTATTCAGGATGTTACATAAGGAGTAATTATTTTACTGCCCAAGCCGTGTAGGAGGTGGAGTTGGACTGGAACACTGAGTTTGAACTGGTTATGAGGTGGTTGTAGGTAATTTGAATTGGATGTTGAGTGATTTGTGGAGTGATATGAGGAGAAAAATAAGGAGGATATTACAGAGAAGATTGAGGAGGATATCAAGGAGTAGATTATGGAGGGATTTGGGGGAGGAAATTTAGGAGTTTGAATTGGAGAAGGTTGGTGTCGAAAATTTGCTTTGAGAGAGGGGAGTGTTCGGTTTTGGTTACTCTGGGTGCTGAAGCCGAAATCATCAGTAGATAGTTAGGGTTACTCTTTTCTTTCGTGCGTTTTGCATTTTGGTTCTTTTCTCTCGACCCTATTTTGGTGTGCAGTGTTTATTCTTACTCTAAAACATTTCTTCCACACTTTACTTATTCGGAGGTTTTCTCTTCGGTCGAATTGTGCTCCTTTTCCTCTCAACTTCTTTGGACTACCATTCTCTCTTACCATTTCTCCATTCGGTTTTTGCTCATAGTCGAACCTCCATACTTTATTTTCTTTATTCTTGTTCGCCGTCCCTCTGTTTTTTTTCACTCTCCTTCATCTTGGCCGAACATAGTTCTTTCCCTTCTTCAGCATTTCTTTTCATTCAGTTGCTGCTCATATCCTTTTGGGTGGTGTTGGCCTAATGCTTCTGTGCTAACTACTGGTGTAAGAGATTGTTTTTGCAAGGGTGCTATCAAATCGACAGGTATCCTTATGTTTGTTCTTTTAGTCTTTCGACCATTTTAGTATGTGTTCTTTCAGTTCTTTGGGTTTGTTTTTGGAAGCTGAATGTGTTACTCTTATTACTTCTAACTGTGAATCTTTTCTTTTTCGTGATGGGTTCGAGGGACTTTCAGTGAAGTGAAGAAGCACTTACATTTGGGAAGCAACCACAATCCATATCTTCGTTACGCAATAGGTAAATGGTTACCTTCATTCTTTTGAGAATGGTCCGAATGTGCCATTTGTCCCTATATCACAATATATGTGGATTTAAGCCACAATGGTGAGTGATTAATTTTGTAAGATCTGTTAATTACAGATTTGTGATAAGGGCGTGAACCGATTGGGGTTAGCGATGTTGGAGGGATCAAGGCCGTTCGTTCAGACAAGGGAGACTGAGTTAAGGCTTGAATTAATGCCCATAGTATGTGAGTATCCGGATGTTTTCCTAAAGGAATTGCTAGGGCTACCCCCGGTTAAAGAGATTGAATTTGGGATTGAGTTAGCTCTTAGTACTGTCCCCATTTATATTGCTCCATACAGAATGGCTCCAACCGAGCTAAAAGAACTAAAGGCACAGTTACAAGAATTAACGGACAAAGGCTTTGCAAGACCGAGTTATTCTCTGTGGGGTGCTCCCATTTTATTTGTGAAAAAGAAATATGGTTCCATAAGGTTATGTATAGATTATCAGCAGCTCAATAAGGTAACTGTGAAGAACAAGTACTCGTTGCCAAGAATCGATGATTTATTTGACCAACTGAAGGGAGCCACGGTGTTTTCTAAGATAGACTTAAGGTCTGGATATTATCAGTTGAGAGTCAAAGACTCGGATGTGCCGACGCATTCCGGACAAGGTATGGCCACTATGAATTTTTGGTCATGCCTTTTGGTTTAACAAATGCCCCTGCAGTTTTCATGGATTTGATGAATCGTATTTTTCGGTCGTATTTGGATAAATTTGTAGTAGTTTTTATCGATGATATATTGATCTACTCTCGAGATGAGAACGAGCATGCTAAACATTTGAGAATGGTTCTGCAAATTTTGAGAGATAAACAATTATATGTCAAGTTTAGTAAAGTGAATTTTGGCTTAAGGAAGTTGGATTCTTGGGGCACATTGTCTCGGGAGATGGAATTAGAGTCGACCCGAGTAAGATCTCAGCAATTGTGGATTGGAAGCCACCAAGGAATGTAACCGAGGTTAGGAGTTTTCTGGGCCTAACTGGCTACTATAGACGTTTTGTCAAGGGATTTTCTCTAATAGCTACTCCGATGATGAGGTTGTTACAAAAAGATGTAAAGTTTGAATGGACAGAAAAGTGCCAGCAGAGTTTTGAGAAACTAAAGGCGTTGTTGACTGAAGCTCTAGTTTTAGTGCAACCAGAGCCGGGAAAAGAATTCGTGGTTTATAGCGATGCATCCCTGAATGGATTAGGTTGTGTACTCATGCAAGAGGGCATGGTGATAGCATATGCCTCTAGACAATTAAAGCCACACGAGAAGAATTACCCGACCCATGATTTGGAGTTAGCTGTAATTGTATTTGCACTAAAGATTTGGAGACACCATTTGTATGGTGAGAAATGTCGGGTGTTCACGGATCATAAGAGCCTAAAGTATTTGATGACTCAAAAGGAGTTGAATTTAAGGCAACGAAGATGGTTAGAGTTGATAAAGGATTACGAGTTAATGATTGACTACCATCCGGGAAAGGCAAGCGTGGTCGCCGATGCCTTAAGCAGGAAATCCTTGTTTGCACTGAAAGCCATGAATACACGGATAGCTTTGTCAGATGATGGTTCTATTTTAGCCGAGTTGAGGGCTAGACCAATGTTTCTTCAAGAGATCTGTGAAGCTCAGAAAGGCGATAATGATTTACAAGCTAAAAGAGTTCAATGTAGTCAAATATTGAGTCGGACTTTCAGATAAATCCTGATGGATGTTTGATGTTCCGAGATAGGGTCTACGTACCCAAAGATGATGAACTTATTCGGAAAATTTTGCACGAAGCACATAACGGATTTTTGTCTGTACATCCAGGCAGTACTAAGATGTATAATGACTTGAAGAAATGGTATTGGTGGCGGAGTATGAAGAAAGATATTTCTGAGTTTGTATCGAGATGCCTTATTTTTCAACAAGTGAAGGCTGAACACCAAGTACCTTCGGGTCTACTTCAGCCTATTATGGTTCCCGAGTGGAAGTGGGACCGTATTACTATAGACTTCGTGACGGGTTTGTCGTTGTCACCGAAAAAGAAGGATGTCGTATGGGTCGTAGTCGATAGACTTACGAAGTCAGCCCATTTCATACCAGTACAGGTTGACTACTCACTTGATAAGTTAGCGGATTTGTATGTGTCAGAAATAGTAAGACTTTATGGAGTACCATTGTCGATTATTTCGGATAGAGATCCGACATTTACGTCACAGTTTTGGAAAAGGTTACAAGAAGCTTTAGGCACAAAATTGAGTTTTAGTCTGACTTTTCATCCATGATCGACGGGGCGATCGGAGAGGGTAATTCAGATACTTGAAGACATGCTTCGATGTTGTGTTTTGGAATTCCAAGGTTATTGGGAGAAGTATTTGCCATTGGTGGAATTCGCCTACAATAACAGCTTTCAGTCAAGTTTGAAGATGGCGCCTTATGAGGCACTGTATGGGCATAAGTGTCGAACGCCCCTGTATTGGACAGAAGTCAGAGAGAATCAGATTCATGGGGTCGATTTAGTTAGAGAAATTGAAGAGAAGGTAAAAGTGATACGTGAATGTCTGAAAGCTGCCTCAGATAGACAAAAGTCCTATTCGTATTTGAAAAGGAAAGAGATTGAGTTCCAAGTAGGTGACAAAGTGTTTCTAAAAGTATCACCATGAAAAAGGTCCTCGGATTTGGCCGGAAAGGCAAATTGAGTCCGCGTTTTATCGGACCTTACGAGATTACCGAGAGGATAGGGTCGGTAGCTTATCGTTTGGCTTTGCCACCAGAGTTGGAAAAGATTCATGATGTCTTCCACGTGTCTATGTTACGCCGATACCGTTCGGACCCTTCGCATGTGATTGTACCATCAGAGGTAGAAATTCAATCAGATATGACTTATGGTGAGGAACCGATCAAGATTTTGGCATGAAAAGTCAAGCAGTTGAGAAACAAAAGCATAGCTCTTATGAAAGTCCTATGGAAAAGGCACGGGGTAGAAGAGGCTACATGGGAGTCCGAAGAGACTATGAGAAACCAATATCCCAACGTTTTCACCGGTAAGATTTTCTGGGACGAAAATCCTTAAGGGGGAGAATTGTAGCAGCCTGATTTAGGGGCTAGCTGGAATAGTGGTTTCAGAACCACTAATCCGAGGTTAGAGAAAATCATTTTTATAATATTTTATGTGTTATAGCATGATTCCAAGATTGCATGAAAATTTTGGTGCTTTAATTATAGCGATTTCATGCTTAATTGCGAAAAAGAACTAAATCGCATAAAGTGCGAAAGTCTTAGTTTACAAGCTAGAGGTATCAATTAGCTATAGAATTTTAATTGGAGGCCTTTAAAATGAAATTAGGCCTTTCTAAAGGTATAGCCGGCCATAGGGGGGACAAGAGGATTAATTTAGTCACTGTTTTGGTGGTGTTAGGTGATTAATGAATAAAATAAGAAAAAAATAAAGAAAGAAAAGATAACATCTTTTCTCTCCATCTTCTCCACCGAAAAATACAAGAAAAATAGGGGTTTGAGAGCTCAAAATTTTTAGCAACTTCTCACCTTTGAAAGTAAGTGTTTTAGTGATCATTTCTTGATAATATTTGTACTTTTGGAACCCCTAAAGCTTAAGCTAGCTAAAGAAAGGGACTATCTTGTAAAATGATTGAAAGTTTAGAGTTTTTCCATGTGAGAATTTATGTTGTTTGCTGCATTTTTATGGAAGAAAATGAGTCCTAGTTGTTAGATAAACAACTTTTGTGAAAGGTGTTTCCATGAAAACACCTAAAGGGACCTTTTTATAAAGGTTATAAAATATGTAGTAAATGTGTGAAATAATGAGTAATGAGGGCTTCCATAAGAGTAATAAATGTTCACCTAGGCTCGTTAAAGTAAGAAATTTGATTAGAATTGATTTTCGAGCCTATGGGTAAAATGGTCATTTTGTGAAAGCTTAAGGGCAAAATGGTAATTTTTCCAAAATTATGATTATTGAAATGTATTTCTTAATGTGGCGATTAAATGAGCTAAATTGTTATTATAGATCAAGAAGAGCGAAGAATTAACCTCGACCGAGGAAAGGGCAAAGTATCGGACTTGATCGACAATCTAGCCTATTTTGAAATCGAGGTAAGTTTGCGTGTAATAAGTTCAACGCCATGTTAGTATGACTTTAAATATTTGATATTTGTGAAGATGTATGATATGTGATCGTGTCTCAGAGTCTTAAAAATTTATATAACGAATGATCTAGCCTAGAAACTAACCATGACAACGATTAAGGAAAGCGCACCTATCGAACAGTAGTATAGTTTAGCGGCAAGACCGGATTGTCAAACCCAAGAGAACCAAAAGTACTAATACTAACTTTCTTTCTGTTATTTAGCCTAAGAATTGAAGTGAATTATTGTTTAATCTAAAATTAACTAACTACTAAGCTAAAGATGCTAAGACGAAGGGAATGAATTGGGGAAATACTTGTGGGAAAAACTAATTGATTAAGACAATACCCAAGGAGGAATCCACCTAGACTTCACTTGTTATCTAACTCTGAACCAGACGATTTATTAACTTGACTTGATCTGTAGGATTCCCTAATGTATATTAATACCTCCGTCGAGGCTACTAACGTCTAACCCTAGGTTGATTAATTGAAATCTCTTTCTAATTAAAACCCCTAGAATTGCATTAACTCGATCTATGGACTCCCATATTAGGTTTGACCCTAATCCGGCAGATTTTCATCACCCTATCTCTAGGCGCGCGAGCAACTCCGCTTAACTATGCTAGATCTACTCTTAGACAGGGACTTTTCCTCCACTACCTAAGCACATCAATACTTGAATTAATACCCTGAAATATCAAACCAAGAATTAAGAACACATAATTAAGAACAAATCAAGTATTTATCATATAGTTCAGAAAACAATAACAAGATCCGTCTTAGGTTTCATCCCCCTCAGGTATCTGAAGGTTTAGTTCATAATTATAAAAGTATACATCTCAGAAGAAAAGATAAAACAAAACATAAGAAAAACCCTAAAACCCCCTAAAGGAATTGAAGAGAAGATCTTCCGTCTTGGGTATGACTCCGGCTTCTTGAGATAAATCAACTAGCTTTCTTCAAGTAAGTCCCACAATTCTGACCTCTCCGGCTTGGCTCCTTGGCCTAGCTGGACGCCCCCTCAGGTTGGCCTTTAGGGTGTTTATATAGGCTTTTGGAATGTGTTTCTTTGCCTCTAAGTACCCTAATCCGAATAAAATTCTTCTTTTCCACGGCAGGGACACACCCGTGTGGCATGCCCGTGTGAATCGACTTCAGGCCGTGTTCGAGCCTACTAAAGGGGCACGGCCGTGTGGTGAAACCCCAGGCCGTGTCGATTTCTCATTTTGGCCCATTTGGCCCGTTTTAAGCCCGTTTTCCGTTCTTTTCATCCTCCTATGCTCTCCTGAGTATAAAACATGAAATTAAAGGATTAAGAGCACCAAATTCCATAATTCAAGGGATAAATCATCCAAAAGCATGCTAAATGTGGAGATAAAATATGTTACTATTACGGTTTATCAAATACCCCCACACTTAAGCTTTTGCTTGTCCTCAAGCAAAATTCTCAACTCACAATTAAAACAGAATTTACTCAATTCATAACCTTCATCAATAATGTCTCATCATAATTCATAGGTAATTCATACATTGATAATTTAACCGGAAGGTTCCTAAAGATTCAAACAATCAAAGTCATAGTTTTTATAATACGAAAAATAGGTGTTTCCCCTTACCTAAATAATTACCTCTGATTCAAAATCGACAAAAATTGACATCCTCACTAAAGATTCACTCAAATCACTCGAAGTGTTTAAGGTTCAAAAATAAGCACTCAGAAGTCGAACATGAAAAGTTAATCCCATAGGCTTGCATGAAAATCAAATCTCCACCACTGTAAAATGATATGATACACAAATCAAAAGGTCTTTTATGGGTTGTAACGAGGCTTGGGTTAAAGGTGTGGATAAAGGCTGAATTAGAGGGTTAGTATCGAGATTGACCTGACAAATTACCTAACTAGAAATGACGAACTGATAATAAATAATTACATCAATTAGAAGCTTAATACTAATAACATGAGCTTCTTTTAAAGATAATGAATTTAGCAGTTTGAGCTCAAATAACATAGAACTAATAATGAATATACTTCGTTTTTTTTTCAAGAACAAAACAAGTACAATAATAATAAGATAGAATTTAATAATTGGAATAAAGAAAATAGTTAAGTAACCGATCAAATCAAATCTCGATATAGGGGTAGTCAAGAGAAATGGTGATAACAAATACAAAGTTTGTTTTGGGTTAATATTAATGGGTGAGTTAATAAAAGGGTTGTTAGGATCAAAAAGGTTCACTAAGGGTTGATTGTGAGGGTAGGCTTTTTATGGAGTAAGTGGGTTAAATCCTAGGTGCCTTTATCATCTTAGTATATCAAATCAAAGGTGTGTCTCGACATGTATAATCGAAGCAAGTTCTAGAATAACAAATCAATATTGACACACTCATAATCAATAAAGTGAGCACGAAAAAGAATGTATGCTCTAAAAGGCTCAAAATCTCACAAAAATTATGGGCTTTTTGATATCAACCTTGTAAATTTCAAACTTCAAAGTAATAATTAGATTCGGGTAGACAACCTAACAAAATTTTTACTTCTGAAAAATGGACTTATCATGCTTGATTCTCTAGTCTCCTAAAGTTTAAATCATCACTGCACAATTGTCAATGACTTAATCCAAAACATACCGATCAAAATCATAAATTAGAGGAATTTTCATTCTAACAGTAATATGAGAAGATTATTTAAGAACAAGATATAATTCAAGGATTTTGAGAATAATGAAAAAAAAAGTTAGGCACTTTTAAGATTCACCCCCCACACTTAAGATGTACATTGCCCTCAATGTACAAAGATATATAAAAACAATATAGTAGAAAATCAAAAGATAGGGATAGGGGTGAAACTCCCTGAATTTTGGATGAAATCCTTGGAGGATGATTAATGATGATGACTTAAGCATAGGTCAATGTGGTGGTGATTACTCTGGTGATATGTTCGTTCTTGGAGTGGCAAGTTGAACCTACTTAAACTGCGAAGTCATCAGTTAAATGTTTAGGGAGTACTATTTAATGGATGTTGTTAGAGATACTCGAGAGTTAGACAGCCAGTGATAAAAGAAATTAAACTTTACTAATAAGAGTTTTAAACAAGAAAGGCAAAAAGTTTTAATTAAATGAAAAACTAGAAATAAAGATGAAAAATAAATATTAAAAATGAAGAAAAAAGAAAATATAAGGACTCAAAGGTCCTCGTCATCGGCTGGGTCGCGAGGTGGTGGCGGCGATGAAATGTGCAGGTGCTGACATATCTGGTGGAGGGTGGTGTCGATACGGTTGAAGCACTGGAAACATTGCTGCTCAAACCGTGTTAGGCACTCAGATATGTCTGCCAGAGAGGCTGCCGCATGAACTGGGCGATGGCTCGGTGGTGGTGCCTCGTGTGGTGGGGGAACATCATTAGTAATGTTCTCAGGATCCTCCTCGTCGGTGGGAGGTGCTAGTCTATATTGGGGAGGATCGGTCCCACGTCGACGTTGGATCATCCTCATGTGCAGGATCGTCTGGATGCCCTGTGGGGACATCTGACCTATCAGTGTGAGTGAGGAGATCTGAGCGGCGATGTTGAGGAGCCCGAAATATCGAGCCAAGCGTGTGATGTATGGACCCATAGATATGAACCCTCTCCTATGTTGCTCAATCTGATGTTGAATGGCACGAGCTATGAAATAGGCTAGGTCAAAAACGTGCCCGTTTACCATACACCATAGGAAGTAGGCGTCATGAGTGTTGACGACGCCAGTGCTCTCTCGTCTACCTGTCAGTGTATGAGCTAAAATAGCGTGTACGTACCTCAGGGATGGGGCGAGAGCCGTCGCCTTGGAGCGACTGGGGTCACAAGTGGTGTTGTTAGGGGCTATGTTGTACCAGCATCTCGTGGGGGTGTTATGGATATGGCGATGAAGCTCCGAGAGATCATTATCCTCTATGAATTTGTCGATATAGAGTCCCAATGCAGCCCTGAATTGCGGTACATTCAGTTCTCGTATAATGCCTCCAAGACAGAATTGGATCGTACGGGGTCGTCGTGGCGCGTCATCACTGTCTGAAGGTGGAACATGGAACTGAGCTCCAAAGTGAGCTCTAGATATGTAGGCTCGATGATATTGAAGAATTGGTCCCAAGGATCGGTAGTCAGGAGAGCCCGTACGTCATCGGCTAGTTGGACCTACTCCAAAGCAGTCCAATCAATACATCTCCCTGTGCCGAGTGGTCGCGCACGAAGTATCTTATAAAGGTCCTCTTGGGGTCCTAGAGGAAATTGTAGGAATGGGTGGCGCACTTCTGCGGATGCGCTTGCTGAAGACGAGCCGGGTCCCTTTCATTTTTTGGTACTAGGGACTACGATTTTCTTGCCTCGGGACGATGACATTATGTTCCTAGAAATCACAGATATTCAACGATAAAGTAACGTTTCTAGCCAAGACATGTCACATAATAGTTAAGAACTCAACAATTTCAAAGACAAAAAAAAATCACAATGAGAATAGACTCATATTTTGCATCGTTATTCAACAAGGATTAAATGACTAAATCAATCTAATAGTGAATATAGCTAATATTAATTAATAAGAATAAACTTAGATAAAAACTAATTAAAATTCTAGTGATGAGATAGTTAATGGAGGAAAATGTGAAAAAGAAAGGTAACCGGTGGAGTTTTTGGAGAGGGGCGGCATGATTGAGGCAGTGGGTGGAGCACGAGCGCTGAAGGGTGATACACGGGCACGTGCTGTGAATAGATGGAGGAACACGGCTATGTCGTGTCTGCGGATGGGCGTGTATTCCGTCGGCACGGGCGTGGTCTGGTTTTTTCTATGTGTATATGGAAGAGAGAAAGAGCTAAGGGGTATGGAGAGTTAAGGGAGGGGAGGGATTTGCTGGTGGCCGGAATGGGATGGTGTTTTTAGAGAGAAAACGGCTATGGTTTTGGTGATTTGGGGGAGGACGGACGTTGATGGCTTTTAAATAGGGGGTGGGGCACACGGTCAATGGACACGCCCGTGTTTCCTTTATGCAGCCCGTGTTTTTCGAGAATTTGAAATTTAGGCGCGTTTATGCTATGTCGCACGCCCGTGTTCTGTGGGCGTGTTGTGCCACACGACCATTGTGCACGCCCGTGTTTTATCTCGTTCGCTTCTCCCACGCCTGTGTTTCATAAGTCAGTATCTTCCACGGTTCTAGGGCACGGGCGTGGCTTATGCCCGTGTTGGTTACTCAGTGTTCACCACGGTTTGGATACACGGGCGTGTCGCACACCCGTGTCACTTTAATCAGTATCGACCACGGTCGAACCGTACGGGCGTGTGTTTTTATCGTAGCACGTATTCTTTTGGAAAGTTTCGGCCACGGCCACATTGCACGGCCATGTTGTTTAGTCGGAGCCCATGTCTTGGGGAAAATTTTTGTCCTATTTCTGTACGGCCTCTGCCACGCCCATGTACCAATTTGTGGTGTCCACACGGCCACGGCCACGGCCACGGCCGTGTTCAAGGTCGTGTGGTGTGAAAACCCTACGCTTGATACATTGGTTAGTTTTCAGTTAGGCGCTAAAAATTGAAAATATAACATTAGTGAAGTTAGTGCTCGGGTTGCCTCCCGAGAAGCGCTCGTTTAGAGTCTTAAGCTAGACTTACCCTGTTTTCATTCCTAAATTGAGGCTCTTGGAGCCGAAGCTCCTCTTTTATATCCCTAAAATCTTCACCATTATAAATTTTTAATCGCTGACCATTTACCTTGAATGTGCCATGAGTTGGATGAGTTACCTCGATTGTGCCGTAGGGAAAAATAGTTTTGATTGCGAATGGACATGACCATCTTAATTTCAGCTTCCCAGGAAACAATTTGAGCCTTGAATTGTATAGCAGAACTAATTATCCTACTTCGAATTACTTTGATTGCTTTAAACGAGCATCATGGCATCGCTTTGTCGCCTCCTTATATAATCGTGAGTTCTCATAGGCATCAACTCGCCATTCATCTAGCTCGTTCAACTGCATCATCCTCTTCTCACCTGCGGTTTTAAGATCGTAATTCAAGAATTTTATAGCCCAGAAGGCTTTGTGCTCTAACTCAAATGGTAAATGACAACTCTTCCCATAGACAAGTTTGTATGGGGATGTTCCTATGGGAGTCTTAAATGCTGTTCTATAGGCCCATAAAGCATCGTCTACTTTTAATGCCCAATCTTTCCTGTTTGATTCTACTATTTTCTCTAGAATACGCTTAAATTCTCGATTTGCTACTTCCGCTTGTCCACTGGTTTGAGGGTGATAAGGGGTAGATGTTTTGTGGTGTACTCCATATTTTTCAAGACCTTGTCAAATTGCGATTACAAAAATGAGTACCCCTATCACTAATAATTGCTCAGGTGTTCCAAATCGAGAGAAAAGTTTTTGAGAAATTTCACCACCATTCGGCATCATTAGTGGGTAAAGCACAGGCTTCCACCCATTTTGACATATAGTCTCATCACTACTAGGATGTATTTATTCCCAAATGAGCTAGGGAATGGGCCCATAAAATCAATACCCCATACATCAAAAATTTTGCATGATAGCATGTATGTTTGAGGCATTTCATCGCGTTTAGAAATATTACATGTTGTTTGACATCTATCACATGAAGCAACATACCTGTTGGCGTCTTTGAACAAGGTTGGCCAATAAAAACATGATTCGAGCGTTTTATGTGCTGTCTTAATGCTGCTGTAATGTCCTCCTGAAGGTCCTGAATGGCAATGTTCTAGGATTTTGCTTGCTTCTGCTTTTGTAACACATCTCTGAATTACTTGATCTGCACATATACAGAAAAGAAAAGGATCCTCCCAAAAATATTTTTTTTACATTAGCAAAGAATCGCTTCTTTTGATGATGTGTTAATCTTTTTGGAAGGATGTTAGCAGCTAAATAATTCGCAATATCTGTAAACCAAGGTACCTCGGAGTTAGATATAGTGAATAGTTGTTCTTCGAGAAACGAGTTGTTTATCTCACTCTCATCTAGTTCTTTGATATGTGGATTTTCAAGCCTAGAAAGATGATCTGCTGTAAGATTTTCAGCTCCCTTCTTATCTCGAATTTCCAAATCAAATTCCTGCAAGAGTAAGATCCATCGTATGAGTCGAGGTTTTGCATCAGATTTAGTTAAAAGATAACGAAGAGCTGAATGGTCATTGTAAACGACAACTTTAGATAATATCAATTACTGTCTAAATTTGTCAAATGCAAAAACTACAGCTAGCAATTCTTTTTCTGTGGTGGTGTAGTTTTCCTGTGCGGGCGTCAATGTTCTGCTAGCATAATAAATTGGCTGAAAGTGCTTGTCTCTTCGCTGTCCCAAAACTGCACCTACTTCAAAATCACTTGCATCACACATTAGTTCAAAGAGTAGATTCCAATCAGGTGCAACTATAATCGGAGCATTTATTAATTAATCTTTGAGGATATTAAAGGCATCTAAACATTCCTGATCAAAATTGAAAGGTACATCTTTTTCTAGTAATTTTGTCAAAGGCTTAGCTATTTTAGAGAAATCTTTAATAAATCTTCTATAAAATCCACCATGTCCTAAAAAGCTTTTGATAGCCTCAACGGAACTAGGAGGAGGTAATTTTTCTATGGTTTCAACCTTTGCTTTATTTACCTCAATTCCTTTACTAGAAATCTTATGTCCTAACACAATCCCCTCTCGGACCATAAAGTGACATTTTTCCCAATTTAGAACAAGGTTTGTTTCCTCACATCTCATCAAAACTCGTTTTAATTTTTTAAGGAAAAGATGGAAAGAATTACCAAATACCGAAAAGTCATCCATAAATACCTCCATAATGTCCTCCACAAGTTCGTCAAAGATGGCTAGCATGCAGCGCTGAAAAGTAGCAGGAGCATTACATAATCCAAAAGACATTCTACGATAGGAAAACGTACCATATGGACATGTAAATGTCATCTTTTCTTGATCCTCAAGAGCTATTGGGATTTGGAAGTAGCCGGAGAGTCCGTCCAAGAAGCAGTAGTACATATGCCCAGATAATCTTTCTAACATCTGATCAATAAAGGGCAAAGGGAAGTGATCTTTTCTGGTGGAGTCATTCAGCTTTCTATAGTCAATACAGACTCTCCAACTTTGTGGATCTGCTTACGGTAGGAATTAATTCATTCTTTTCGTTGGCTACAACAGTCATGCCTCCTTTCTTTGGAACAACCTGCACAGGACTTACCCAAGTGCTGTCAGAAATAGGATAAATTATTCCGGCATCTAGAAGTTTAATTACCTCAGTTTTAACAACTTCTTTAACGTTGGGATTCAATCGTTTTTGAGGTTGCACACATGGTTTATACTCATCTTCCATTAAAATTTTGTGGGTGCAAAACGATGGGCTTATTCCTTTAATGTTAGAGATTTTCCAAGCTATGGCTCTTTTATGTTCCCTTAGTACCTGTAGCAACTCGTCTTTCTCTTTAGGTTCCAATTCTGAAGAGATAATTACTGGTAACGTAGAATTATCCCCGAGGAATGCATATTCTAAGTGTTTTGGCAACTGTTTTAATTCTAATTTGGGCGGCTCATCAATAGAGGGTTTTTGTTTTAGTTCGTCATTGATTTCAATGCCCTCTTCTTTCGTTTGTCTAGAGGAAGATGTATTACACTTCAATTCATCGATATCATCATCTACCCCCTCACTTTGCGTAAGGCACAATTCCATCGTGTCGTTATGTATGATTTCCTGCAAAGAATCTTGAATAATGTGATCAGTGGCATCAATAAAATAACAGGAATCATCTTGTTCTCTAGAATATCGCATAGCATCATAAATTTAAAAAATAATTTCCTCGTCGCCTACCCTTAGTGCAAGTTTACCATCACCGACATCAATAACGGCCCTAGCAGTAGCTAAAAAGGGACGTCCTAAAATTAAAGGTACCTCAACGTCCTCATCCATGTCAAGCACAACAAAATCAACAGGGAATATAAATTTATAAAAACTTTTACTAGAATATCTTCGATAATTCCCCTAGGATATTTAACAGATCTGTCAACTAACTGAATACTCATCCTAGTGGGTTTAGGTTCCCCGAGACCAAGTTGCTTAAACATTTTATAAGGCATTAAATTAATACTGGCACCAAGATCAGCTAGTGCTTTCTCTACGTTCAAACTACCAATTAAATAGGGAATAGTGAAACTTCCTGGATCTTTCAATTTGGTTGGTAGCTTGTTTTGGAGGATGGCTGAACATTCTTCATTAAGTTCCATTGTTGATATCTCTTCGAACTTCCTTTTATTTGTTAAAAGCTCTTTTAGAAATTTTGCATATGTCGGCATCTGCGAAATAGCTTCAACAAAAGGTAAGTTAATATGTAATTGTTTAAAGAGTTCAAGGAACTTACCATATTGTGCATCTAAGCGGTCTTTCTTCAGTTTTGTTGGGTATGGGATCGGTGGTTTAATTTCTTCAAGTACCGACGTTGTATTCTCTTCACTTTTCTCCTTATTAGTTTCTTGGGGTACTTTTTTTTCTGCCTCAACCAACTCCTTCCCACTCCTTAATGTTGCTACCTTTACTTGCTCTCGTGGTTTAGGTTTGGTATCATTAGGTAAACGACTTGGTTACTTTTCGGAAAATAACTTAGTTAGTTGTCCAATTTGATCCTTAAGCTCTTGAATCGATACTTGCTGATTGTTCAATATCGTTTCGGTATTTTGAAACGGGTTTCGACACTTCTATAAATTTTGTCGACATCTCTTCAAGGTTTGGCTTCTTTTCTTGTGGGTAGAATTGTTGTCTTTGGTTTTTGACTATCCCATGAGAAATTGAGGTGGTTCCTCCAATCGGATTATAAGTATAACTATAAGGGTTATTTTGAGGTCCGGAATTATTACCCATATAGTGAACTTGCTCGTTTTCAAAGACTCGGGTTGCAAGGTGGGTGATACGTGTTGTTCATCCCTCCTGCATTCATATCGCCTTTGCATAACTGGATGTATCTGCAAAGAATTACATAAACCATCAATCTTTTTATTTAAAAGTTCTACCTGATTTGATAGCATGGTTATTGCGTCGAGGTTGAAAACACTAGCGGCTGTTTTTGTTGGCCTTGTCCTTGTGACTTGCCACTGATAGTTATTCAGTGACATCTCTTCTATAAACTCGTAGGCCACTTCAGGAGTTCTGTTGTTCAGCGTTCCGCCGGTGGCTGAATCAATTAACTACCTGGTTGAAGGGTTTACACCATTGTAAAAGGTTTGGACCTGTAGCCACAAGGGTAATCCATGGTGTGGGCACCTTCTCAGTAGATCTTTGTATCTCTCCCATGCGTCATAAAGTGTCTCTAAATCCATCTGTACAAAAGAAGAGATATCATTCCTTAACTTAGCCGTTTTAGCTGGCAAAAAATATTTTAATAAAAAATTTTCGGTCATTTGCTCCCATGTAGTGATTGATCCTCGTGGAAGAGAATTCAACCACTGTTTGGCTTTATTCCTCAAAGAAAAGGAAACAACCAAGACGGATGGCATCATCGAAAACGCCATTTGTTTTGAAGGTATCACGAATTCAAGAAAATTCGCTAAGTGTGTGTTAGGATCCTCATCCTGCAAAACCATCAAACTGAACAAACTGTTGTATCATTTGTATAGTGTTAGGTTTCAATTCGAAATTATTTGCGGCAATAGCGAGTCTAACAATACTTGACTCAGTCTCTGTTAAATTAGGTTTAGCATAATCATACATAGTTCGAGGAGCATGATTTTTGGCCACCTCTGAGGTAGCCGATTATTCTCACCATCTCTTCGGTAGTATTGTTCTCGTCTTCTTGCTCTTCTTCTATGTAAGTTAAGCTTCGCCTTATTTCTCTACGATTTTTGCGAACGGTTCCTTCAATATCACTGTCATAAATTAAAGGTCCAGTAGGGTTTCTTCTAGTCATAAACTAGAGGTACCTGCAAGGAACAAATAAAAGAAATAATATTAGCAATGTTAAAAATAAAATAAAAGTAAATTGCAAATAAAAAAATGGCTAAAGTAATAAAAATTGAGCGTTCTTAATATTTTAGTTCTCCGGCAACGGCGCCAAAAAATTTGATCGTGTGTCAGAGTCTTAAAAATTTATATAACGAATGATCTAGCCTAGAAACTAACCATGACAACTATTGAGGAAAGCGCACCTATCGAATAGTAGTATAGTTTAGCGACAAGACCGGATTGTCGAACCCAAGGGAACCAAAAGTACTAATACTAACTTTCTTTCTATTATTTAGCCTAAGAATTGAAGTGAATTATTTTTTTATCTAAAATTAACTAACTACTAAGCTAAAGATGCTAAGACGAAGGGAATGAATTGGGGAAATACTTGTGGGAAAAACCAATTGATTAAGACAATACCCAAGGAGGAATCCACCTAGACTTCACTTGTTATCTAACTTTCTGACTGCAGACGATTTATTCACTTGACTTGATCCGTAGGATTCCCTAATGTATATTAATACCTCAAAATCGAGGCTACTAACGTCTAACCTTAGGTTGATTAATTGAAATCTCTTTCTAATTAAAACCCCTAGAATTGCATTAACTCAATCTATGGACTCTCATATTAGGTTTAACCCTAATCCGGCAGATTTTTGTCACCCTATCTCTAGGCGCGCGAGCAACTCCGCTTAACTATGCTAGATCTACTCTTAGACAGGGACTTTTGCTCCACTGCCTAAGCACATCAATACTTGAATTAATACCCTGAAATATCAAAACAAGAATTAAGAACACATAATTAAGAACAAATCAAGTATTTATCATATAGTTCAGAAAACAATAACAAGATCTGTCTTAGGTTTCATCCCCCTCAGGTATCTGAGGGTTTAGTTCATAATTATAAAAGTATATATCTTAGAAGAAAAGATAAAACAAAACATAAGAAAAACCCTAAAACCCCCTAAAGGAATTGAAGAGAAGATCTTCTGTCTTGGGTATGACTCCGGCTTCTTGAGATGAATCAACTGGCTTTCTTCGAGTAAGTCCCACAATTCTGACCTCTCCGGCTTGGCTCCTTGGCCTAGCTGGACGCCCCCTTAGGTTGGCCTTTAGGGTGTTTATATAGGCTTTTGGAATGTGTTTGTTTGCCTCTAAGTACCCTAATCTGAATAAAATTCTTCTTTTCCATGGCAGGGACATGCCCGTGTGGCACGCCCGTGTGAATCGACTTCAGGCCGTGTTCGAGCCTGCTAAAGGGGCACGACCGTTTGGTGAAACCCCAGGCCGTGTCGATTTCTCACTTTGGCCCATTTGGCCCGTTTTAAGCCCGTTTTCTGTTCTTTTCATCCTCCTATGCTCTTCTGAGTATAAAACATGAAATTAAAGGATTAAGAGCACCAAATTTCATAATTCAAGGGATAAATCATCCAAAAGCATGCTAAATCTGGAGATAAAATATGTTACTATTACGGTTTATCAATATGTCTATGAATTTGAATAATGGTGTTGTGTGAGGAAATGATGAGAATTGTGATGTTGAAGTTCCGGTTGGACTTAAATAAATGAGAGAACAGTATCATCAAGACTTGAGATGGGTAAGGTCCCGTGTAAGACCATGTCCGGGACATGGCCTCGACACCAAATTGAAATCCAGTATAAGACCATATCTGGGGTATGGCATCGGCATTGAATATGAGAAATGTATAAGACCATATCTGGGATATGGCATCGGCATTTAGAAGTGACCCCACGTAAGACCACATCTAGGATGTGGCATTGGCGTCGTAATTATGTGAATGAGGATGATCATGTATCCTTGAATATCCCAAGTGATTCAATGGGGTAAATAGTTAAGCTTATGATAGAGATGAGATTAATGCTAAGACTATGTGATGAAGTGATACAGGTATATGTGAGTAATTCACAAGAATGGTTTACGATATGGGGCATAATATGTAATCAGTAAGAGTAAGTATGAGTAAGTTATGGAAATGAGCTTAAGACTTGTGTTTTTATTCAATGCAATGGATGGATGACATTATGAGCTTTATGTTGCTATTTATTTCATGCAAACTTACTAAGCTTTATGCTTACCCCTCTCATTTCCCTTTTCCTTGTAGCATTGCCAAGTTAGCTCGAGAATTCATGGAACGTCGGAGTTCGGAAATCACACTATCGACTTCTTTTGGTATAGCAAAGTTAGATTTATTTTGAGTATGGCATGTATAGGACTTGGTCATTTTGTTATGTCATATTGGTTAGCCAAAGTGTTGGCTATTAATGTTATTAAATTCATTTTGCAAGTGGTCAATTGGAATTGGGCCAATACTTGACAAGTTTATATGTATTCAATGATGATGGAATTCATTAAGTGTATGCTTGTATGAATGTCTTGATTTTGAGTCTTTAGAAGTGATTTATAGTTCCGATACATGTTGGATTAAATTGGTGTAAGTATGGTTACTGTGTAGGGTGGCATTTGGCTTGGTAGATAGCCTTTCAAATGTCCACACGGGTAGACACACGTGTGTGTCTGGGCGTGTGTGACACCTGGTCGACCCCCGGGCATGTTGATTGGCCGTGTGTCCCCCTTGCATGCTAGGTTTGTAAGTCAGTATGCTCAGTAGTAATCACACGGGCAGAGACACTGTAACACCCCTAACCCGTGACCGTCGCTGAATTAGGGTTAAGAGGCATTACTAATCTTTTCCGAACATTTCATAACAAATCACAACCAAACATAACAATTCACATTCATATAGTCCCTTAAATAGGTCAATGAGACCTTAAACACGTGTTAGAAAGGGGTCGGGACTAAACCGAACACATACAAAAAATTTCAAAATTCAAACATTTTTTCTAAGTTACACGGGTCACACGCCCGTGTGGGTAGGCTGTGTGCCTCACACGGCCTCGGACACGCCCATGTGCCTCACACGGCCTCGGACACTCCTATGTGTCCAAGCCGTGGCAAAACAGGGCATACCTACTGACTTGTCCACACGGCCTGAGACACGCCCGTGTGCCTCACCCGTGGTCGACACTGACTTACACCACACGGCCAGTCACACGCCCGTGTGTCCAGCCCATGGTCGAGCCTGACTTGAATCAAATTACAAACTCAAAAGACACAGTCGAGCCACACGCCCGCGTGCTCAACCGTGTGGGCAATTGTAGGCCATTTTCAAGGCCAAATTACCATCCACACTTTGGAATCACCTATATTCAACAAACCAATACCAATTCATGCCTCAAATGCAACCAAAACATACCATTTCAAGCACCAAATAATCATCAACTATACCATCTATTCTTATACTCAAATAAGTCTATCCAAGACACTTAATTTCACATCCCCAAAACATATAGATCAAGCATTATACAAACCTTACCACAATTCACATTTAAACCACAATTTTCATCACTCATTTAAGCATGAAACATACCATATTCATCACTCACTTAACCACATATATATATACTAACATCATTCAATTTTTAAGCCATATCTCATGACTAGATTTATACAACTCAAAACATGCCACATTCAATAGCCTATACATACCATATACCACATATATATATACATCTTTCAAAATACCAAAATAGATGGTCGATAGTGTGATTAAGTTGCTGACGATCCCCGAATCTGAGCTAGCTTTACTTGACATCAGAAAACAGAGAAAACACATCACACAATAAGCTTAAGAGCTTAGTAAGTTAAGTAATATAATACATATTACTCAAAAATACCATATCAATACATAAATAAATCATCACTTAGATAGATTCACAACTAAACACATTATCATACTCAACCAAATACTCATACATCCATCTATTTAACCATAAACATTATCATCAACCACATAGGTTCAAAACATACCTTTGCCAACACTTAGTTAACAAATGTTCTTGCTATTCAATGCTCGATATCATAATTCATTCAATATTCGCTATCTCTTCAATTCAATCACACACTTAGTGCCCCAATTCATAGCCGAAGCTTAATTAACATCGCACACTTAGTGCCATAATGTAAAACCGAACTTAATTCGGTATCGCACACACAGTGCCAATCAAAAAGTCGAAGCTTCTATTATTTTGCACACACAGTGCTAATCATCTCGGTCTCATTTCCAAATATGCACACTTAGTGCCACTTAACTCAATTCCACACATAGCATTACTAATCCAAAATCACATAACTATTCATTTCATAGCATTTAAACATAATTTATGAACACGTATTATATCTAAACTTACCTCGGACGTCGAAATACCGAAACTAGCCGATCAATCGAGTACTTTGTCTTTGCCTCGATCTCGATCCGAATTTCTCCTTTCTTGGTCTATACATATTCAAATTTAGCTCATTTAATCACCAGTTCATTCAATTTAGTCCAAACACACATATTTAGGGAATTTTACAAAATAGCCCTCACATTTTCACATTTCGACACTTTAGTCCCTATTTCATAAATTCACAAAATACACATAATTTCATTATACCATGCTTAGGCCGAATTTTCCCTATACTCATACAAGCCCATATATTTCATTTATTTCACATTTTAGTCCTTCAATTTTTCATTTTCACAATTTAGCCCAAATTACTCAATTTCACCAAAAATCCAAATACAAACTATGTTAACCCAACACTAAGCTTTCATATTCCACTAACTAATAACACAAAGCTCACATATTCATCAATGGCATATCTCAAAATCACCATCAAATTCAAAAATTAAAGCATGGGTTTGAAAGAACACAAAGCAACGATTACAAAAATGTAGAAATTATCAAAAACAGAGCTAAAAGCACATACCAATTTAAGCTTGAGCTTGCTGAAACCTTCAAAGCTCTTAAACCTTTCTTTGTTTTCTAGTTTCGGTGGAAGAAAGATGAACCAAACATGTATATTTTACTTAATGTTTTATTTTATGACATATATTATCATATTTACCTTTTTAACCTTTTTATTTTTATTCAAATTCCACTAACCATAGCCTTTTATGTCCATTCAATTTATCAATGGTTTAATAACAACATAAGGACTCACACTTTAATAAGCCATGTCAAACTAGCACTTTAACAATCAGCACATAGCTTTTACATTTTATGCGATTAAGTCCTTTTTTGCTAATTAAGCACACAATCGATAAAATTTTCACACAGAACTTTCACACATGCTCAATCACATATTATAATCACCAAAAATAATATTAAAATATTTTGACCTCGGTTTGTGGTCCCAAAACCACTTTCTTTCGACTAGGGGTCTAAACCAGGTGTACATTCTGAGACACGACCGTGTGTCTCAGCCGTGTGGGAGGCACGGCCACGAACACGGGCGTGTGCTCAGGCCGTGTGAAGTCTGCACCTGAAATTAGGAATTTAATTCTCCATACGGTCGAAGGGCACGGGCGTGTTCCTAGGCCGTGTGACATTTATGGGGTGATGACGTCAGAAGCAGAATGCCAAGGTTTTGGCACACGAGCTGAGACACGGGCGTGTCGAGGCCGTGTGAGGGACACGGGCTAGGGACACTGGCGTGCGTCCGGCCGTGTGAAAACCCCTGTAGGTTCGAATTGAGAAATAAATCCACACGGGTGTGGAACACGGGCATGTGATATGCCACACGGGCGTGTTCCCTCTTTCACACGGGCGTGTGGCCCTGTTTTATGTCAAATTGTCTAAGTGTTCAAAAGTTTCCGGTTTAGTACCGAATCACTCCGGGTATGAGTTTAGGGTCTCGTAGACCTATAATAAGGACATTATGGTCTCGAACGAAAAGTTTTAATTTGACATGAAGTTTTATGGATAGATATCGTATGATTGAGCAAGTTAAGTACGGTAATGTTTCGTACCCGGATCAGGTGTCGAATACGGGTAAGGGGTGTTACACTACCACTTACGCTAGCAATGATAAATATATTTTATTGTCATCTATTTTACTTTTTATCTCTTTAATAAATTTTTCATGCTATAATCCATGTTAAATTTTTTATTTTTTAATTATAATACTAGCTTTAAGATATTTGACTTTTATATTTTAATCAACTTTTCCATTAGAACCTTTTCAATTATCATAATTAATTAATTTACATAAAATAATTCAATAAATTCATGTTAATGTTAATATATAACTAAATTAAATATAAAATTAAAATATTTAATTTTAATTGAAGTATAATTTTCTTTTATGAAAGATGTCAAATACATTTAATTTTATAGTATTTCAATATGTAATTAAAATTTCATTATTTTATAGTTAAAAATGGAGAAATGAATAAACTACATAAAAAATATACAATGTATTTAATTTCTATTTAAATTTAAAGGCTTGAGTGTGCAAAAAGCCCTCAAATTTTTTTTAAAAAAAAGTAATTAGGCTCCTACTTTTTTTTGTACTCATTTGGGTACTTAAACTTTCAAAATTCATCAAAAAGACCCTCAACCCTTTTCAAAAAAAGCAATTAAGCCCCCACTTTTTTTTTTGCACTCAATTGTGTACTCGAACTTTCAAAATGCATCAAAAAGACCTTCAAACTTTTTTAAAAAAAAAAAAGCAATGAAGCCCCTGCTTTTATTAAAAATTAGAAAAAAAGTTATAAAAAGATAAAATCTATAAATATTATTAAATTTTAATAAAAAATTCAAATATTTAAAAAACATAAAATATTATAGAAAAATTATAAAAATCGTAAAAAATTATAAAATATATAGAAATATAAAAAATTTATAAAATTTTATAAAGTTGTAAGAAAGTTATACAAAATGTAAAGAAATATAAATTTCGTAAAAAAAATTATAAAAATTATCGTATCAAAAAAAGCATTTTATAATTTTTCTATAACTTTTATTTATTTTTATTTTTTTATCATTTTTCGCCACATGTCATGCTGTGTTGTAACACATGATGACTTTAATTGAAAAAAACTAGAAGTCATTAATTTTTTATGATTTTTATAAAATTTTAATTTTTTATTTTTTATGATTTTTATAAAAAATAATTTTTTATTTTTTATATTTTTATTAAAATTTAATAATTTTTCTAAAATTTAATAATTTTATAATATTTTTTTCTAATTTTTAATAAGTGCAGGGGCTTAATTGCTTTTTGAAAAAATTTTGAGGATCTTTTTGATGGATTTTGAAAGTTCAAGTAGCCAATTGAGTGGAAAAAAAAGCAGGGGCTTAATTGTTTTTTTTAACAAGTTTGAAGGGGTTTTTTTTATACATTTTAAAAATTCAAGTGCTCAATTAAGTGCAAAAATAAAGGAGGTACTTAATTTTCTTTTTTTTTTTTTAAGTTTGAAGGCTTTTTACACCAAGCTAAATTTAAGTACTAAAATCGTTGAGGTATAATTTTGAGATTTGTTGTAATTAAGGGATAGGTTAATTTTTTTTTGTTAATTTTTTTTTTTATGGTCAAGTGGATAAGTTAACCCAACTTTAAAAAAGTTTCCTCTCATAGTAACAAAGAATCAATCAAAAGCTTAACACAGGATGTTTGTAGATGGGCGACGAAGATAAGCCTAATCTACCGTCCTACAAGTTCCATCACTTTAAACACAAATATTATACACTTTCTGATTGTCGGCCAAAACCCAATCTTATTTCGATTTCAGTAATACCACTAGCACTGTAATTTGCCAAATGTTGGGATTTTCCTTTTTATTTTTTTAATGGCTAAATCAGCAGAAAATGCCAACCACAGATGGTTTGACAGTCCCCAAATGAAATTCCATTATCTTTTTTTCTTTTTCTCTTTCTTTTGATTGGGACTAATGACCCCATAATATGGGCAAATGGTAGTGGCATTATGGAAGGTTGCTGCTGGGACCATCCATCCTCCAAATAAAGCAGAGGAAAATAACGTTTTCTTTTTGTCAATAACAACAAAAAAAAAAAAACCCTCAAATCATCAAATGCAGGCAATATCTCAAAGATTCCGATTTGTGGGGTCGACTGCAATTTGGAAGTCCCCCTCTTGTTTGTTTAAAAACGATGAAAAAGTAAAACCCAGTCCAGCTGTTGGGTTACTTTTAAGCAACCCATTTAATCATATCCAAAATCCTCTTATATGCTAATTGATGTTTACGTCATAAACGTACGATGTTGAATCAAATAATGTTGAAATTCACTTGGATGATGATAATAAGTTTAAGAAAAACAATGTTCCACCAAGTACAGGGTATCATTCTTCAATGAGTGGTTCATCTTGTATTATCTTTACAGCCCATAGGCTTTAGGGTTTTCATTTATTATTATTATTGTTTATGGCTTAACCCCTTTTTTTCAGTTTTTAACTACCGTTGTTGATCTCTTGATGATATTTCAAAAGCTCAATCAATGCCTAGTGGTCCGTCCATTTTGGAAGACTTGTCAGCCATTAATTTTAAGGGAATTTAACCTACTTCCTCCAATGGTTGCCATTTTAGACTGTGTTTTAAATTTTCAATTCTGTCAGATACTTTTCTTGAATCCAACCATCTTTAAAAGCTTAATTATTAATGGTTTGTTTGATAAAAATGACATACGACCATCTTTAAAAGCCATTAATTTTTTAAGGGTTTAATTTATTTTTCTATTTTTCATTTGAGAGTTCTTTTTACTAATAAGTCTATCATTTATCAAATAATATAATTATATTCTATATTTAATTTTAAATAATATACTAAACAAATTGTATAACTTGAATTTTCAGCAATTATTGTTTTTCAACCTTTAATTTTCAACTTATCAAACATAGCCTTAGTTTATTTATTTTTTTATGAAATCAAATTTCATCGTATACGCACTCGTTTAAATTACCATATAGGCACGGCCTGCGGATTGATCCCATAACCTTGGGGATATGGTGAACATCCTTAACCAATAGATCAAAGGTTGGCGTTCTAAGTTAAGTATTGTTTGATAAACTGAAAAATTAAATGCTGAAAAAATAAGTATTGAAAATTTAAGTATTGAACTTAAATTATAAAATTGTTTGATATATTTTTTAAAATTAATCTTGTATGTGTTCCTAAGAAAAGAGAAGAAAGTTGTCAAAATTTTGGGGTCTTTAAAGGATCGTGGAAACACATAAAAACTCTTGAATGGAACTGGAAAAGAGATGTAACTTCAGTCCCTTCGGAAATAGTAAGATCTTTGGCGCAAGAAGAAGGGGTTGATTCGTATCATCTTGACTTGGTTCTGATTTCTTTTTTTTTTTAAGAATACCTTTTTTATAGAAAAATTAAATCAAATGAAAATATTAATTTTCAATTGATTTAATTTTTTCAATGGTCTATTAAGGAAGGACTTTGTTTTTTTATTAGTTTAATTAAAATCTCAAGGGATAATGATAAAATTTACCCTATACTTTAATAAAGTTGTTAATGTGATACCTATATTTTTAATTTGTTCATTTTAGTACCTATACTTTTCTTTCATCTATCATTGCGATACTCTGATCTAATAATAGCACTTCCTAACATAAGATGACACGTGAACCAATAATAGAGTGACACATGGCATGTAGGCCACAAAGAAAAAGCAAAACAACCAAAAACTTTAGTGACTTGCTAAAATTTTCTTATATTATTTTGAAAGTAAAAATCATTAAAAGAATAAAAAATATATATATTATTAAAAACTTATCAGATACAGGAAACTATAAAGATTAAAGAGACCAAAAAGAAAAATCTTTGGAAGACAATCAATAAACTTGAAAAAAAATCTTTGGATCTCTTTTATTTGGGTGAATTACCTAAAAATGCTAAAATTTTAAAAAAAATTATCAGATTAGACTGATTTTTCCAAAATTTACCGGATTAGATCGATTTTAGAGAGACAAAGAAAACGCGTCCAGCTAGACGCGTTTTCCCTAACGGTATCCCCCAACAGTCAAATTCCAACGACTCCCCTTCCCCAACGGTAAGTTTTTTTCCCTATTTAAACCCCAAAATTTCTACTTTTTCAATTCACTCTCAACTCTCTCTCAATTCATTCTCAATCCTCTCTCAGTTCTCTCTTAATTCTCACTTAATTCTCTTAGTTCAGTCTCATTTTTTATTAAATTTCTATTAAGGTTTTTTAATTAATTTTGTATTACGATTTTTTTCATATTTATTGAAATTAGTAATGACAATTTCTCTAATTCATTTGTATTGCAAGCACATTTCAGCCGTTCAATTGCAAATGATAAGAAAATTATTATTATTATTATCTAATTTAATTTAATTATTTTGTTGTTAAATTGAAATTTAAGATTTTGTATGTTTTTTTTTATAATTAACCGAAAGATCGAATTTTGGAGACGTATATTCGCAATCTATTTGCTCCTCCATCGTATTTAATCGAACCATACTTGAGATATGCGAGATTTTTGCACGTGACTCGTATGGGTAGGGGGTGTAAATTAGACTCCACACTTGTAAGCGCGTTGGTGGAAAGATGGAGATCCGAGACACACACATTCCATCTTCCATGCGGCGAGTGTACTATCACACTGGAGGATGTGCAGTTACAACTCATGTTACAGATGGATAGACCGGTAGTGATTGGGTCAGTTGTCACTGCCCATTGGAGAGATGTATGTGAGCAACGTTTAGAGAGGGTTCCGGACATGATTTTTGGAGCCCATATATATATGAATTGGTTGAAATGAAAAGAAATTTGTTAGGATCGATGCGAAATCAAGTGAAGTTGAAAGAGAACAACACGTTCGAGAGTACATCCTTAGGATCATCTGGGTCTCCTACTGCCCGATAAATTGCAAAATCTTGTCCATTTAAGATGATTGCTAAAACTCATGGACTTTAGAAAAGCAAGCCGACTCAGTTGGGGGTCAGTCGTGTTGGTGACGTTGTACTAAGAGATGTGTCAGGCGACGCAACCATAAAAAATTAAAATCAAAGGTTGCATGCTCCTACTGCAACCATAGGCGTAATATCAGATACCATTTTTACGTCCTTGAGTGGACTACCCTTATACATTCTCACTCGTAACTAAACCTATTCATGGGTGGGCCAGGCCCGCCCGAAAAGTTGGAGGGTTTGGGCCAAAAAATAAGATCTATTTTAAAAACGAGTCGGGCCTTGGGTAATGCATTTTTTACTTGAGCCTAGCTCGACCCATCCTGAATTCACAAAAGGACAAAAAAATTCACTATTTTTTATTGTTTTAATGTTATTTTCTTGTTGTTTTCTTCCTATTTTACTACCATTTCACTATTATGTTGCTACTATTTTGCTGTTATTACTTGGATATTGTACAACACTTGTTTTATTGTTAATTTTGTTATTACTTTAGAGGCATTTACTTGTTAAGTTGCATCTATCTTGGTGTTATTTAAGTATACATATTTTTTAAAATCTATTTTCAATTTGTTGGGAAATATTTATTTTAAAATTTTTAGTATTTTTGATGTATTATATATATTTAAAAATTATATAAAATAATATAAAAAAAATAATATAGGTGGGTCGGGCAGGGCTCGGGTTTTAGCATTTTTATCTGGGCCGGGCTTAGCAAATAGGCCTAAGATTTTGGTTAGGCCTAGCCCGAACTTGGCTTCGCCTGGCCGATGAACACCTCTACTCGTAACAAGGTAAAATTCATTAGATAATATATTTGCCATAATAAAAATTATTTAAATTTTAAATTATTGTATTAACATATTATTTCAATAGGTGGAACCATGAGTCGAGTTATGTGGGACTACCAGAGGAGCTTCAAGATATGCAACTCATGTTAGATCAACGATCGGAAGCGGAGATATGTATTTTCAAAATTTCAATTATATAATATTAACGTGGTTTATTTAAAAATTAATAGTAAATATATAATTAAATTTATTATACTATAGTTTGAATGGACGCCATATTCTGATCCGAAAATTTAAGCATACATCCCGTTCGAATTCTTGGTGAATTCCAACATCTGGCACATGAAGGTGCCATTGGTAGTGTACGTTACAGTGGAGATGCATGAATCTGGTAGAGTTATGCGGCAGTTTGAGTTTAGGAAAATGATTCTATCGGCACCCCAAGACATCGAACATCTGCACAATATCGACTTGTGGGGGAGAACTAATGAAAATTGGGTTACATTCCACGTGCAATATATCAACATTTGGAACCATAGGTACAACTTTATACCTAATTGTGAACCCATTATCGCTCGAGAATTAGACCGCGATCCAGAGTACATGCCATGGTTTAGACACCATGGCAAGCAATATCTACTATCAGAGGAGGCGAGGGGTAGGCAACATCATACGATGAGGCCATGACGAGCACCTAGGAATCCAAGGTTTGGAGCAACTGTGAAGGCGAACCATCATCTACACCAATGCAAGAAGAGGCACCGATGGCTGCACCACACCCGGTCAGTATGGCTCGACTTATTTTGGTGCTTTCACTAACCTCGTCATTTTTACACAAGCACCACATCTTGCACCATATTTTTCTATTTCTACACCATCGCCAGGTATTATTTTTGGACCACCAAATCTGTCCCCACCATATTACATGTTAATTTTATCGACGTATCAGATAAAGATGATTTCAATAATTACGTATACGTCAAACATGTTTGCGACACCGATGAGAAGTTTGTATTTTCTACCATCAGTGTATGGGAGATAATATATTTATACGCCTACACTGATACTGTCACAAACACCCTCGATATCATTGTTCTACTAAGGTGGACCATCTTCGCAACCACCTGTCCATAAAACGGATGAGACACAATGACAACCGAAGAGCACACCGTAATCAACCATGGATGAAAACGAAGAAGAGAAGGAGTCGAAACCACAACATGTACCCAAGGGTGGAGGTGACGATGAAGACGAAAAAAAGGAACAGTCGAGTTTACAGCTTGAACGAAGAAGAAATACGCCAGGCATCTGACAACCAATCCATTGTGGCACACATTTTACTCGATAATACATATGATTTTTTTGTACTTGTCATGTAAATCTTAATTGTCTAGCTAAGTTTTAGTTGATAAGATTGTACGAATATTGGATATAAAATGTTTTAGTCGATAAGATTCCTGGAAAACCCTTAGGATGACGTCAAAGGAATTTACATTTTCGCATTAGTGCATGCATGATTAAATTCTAGTAAAAAAATAGTCTAATGATTATACATGTTTATTATTTAGCTTAAGAAGCTAGTGAAGGTTTGAGTAGTCAAGGCAAAGGACTAGTAGAATATATTATGCTATGAAGTTACTGGTGAGTTCCTTCTTACTTCATTGGAGTTATGAAAATTCTACGACATGTGTATGGTAAGTGGCCTCTTCTGTAAATTGGTCGATGCGTTGTGTATGGTTGTGTATGTAGTCAACTAGTGTGTATGAGTGAGTATGGACATTGTCGATGTAAAGTACCCTCCTTGTTGCACGAGCCTGGTACCAGTCAACTTGTGATATGTGAAAATATGGAAAGAAAATATGTTTGTGATACCTTCGGTAGGACAGCTATATTGTAAACAAATTGGTAGATCACGGCCCGACCTTGAGGAAGAACATGTTTTCAATTTAACAAGGACATCATGGTGAATACGAATATGAAAACGATAGATATGTGATTCTGATACTGAAATGTGGGTCCGAGGCTGGCACAAGGATGGGTCACAGGTAATCTAACATGATTGTGAGAGATAAGTATAAGTTGGCCGTATGTGTTCGCCCGGGTACTATAGGTGTTACGTTTAAATTGGTGAAGTGTTGCCGTCAGATACTGTGGCTCGACATATTGTATTTGTAAGACGGAGTCTTACGAAAGCGACTGTAACTCCCATGAGTATTGTTGCTTGTGGATTATCGGTGTTCTGGTATTTTTATGTCTATTTGGAACTCACTAAGTTCAAATGAACTTACTCCGTTACTTTTTTTTCTTAGGCGCTTTGTTGTAGAAGAAGATTAGTAGAATGGGACTATGCCAAAGCTCTGTCTGCGAGTGAGCCATTTGTCTATTTTTGTATCATGCATGGCAATATTGGCGGGTGCCGTATAATTCTATTCTATAATCAACTTTTGTAACTCTCTTCTTTGTATATACTATTTTTGTTTCAAAGGAATTACCCTTTTTCTCTGATAATGGACACTTAACTTCTGAGAATGGTTGATTATGAATTTTACTAATTATATCTATATGCCATAGCAGCGCTATAGATTTATAACAGAGTTTTCCTTTATAACCCCTAATGATTTTACTAAAAATGCATCATGGAATGAAAGAAGATTAATAGAATTTAACAAATGAAGAAAATCATAAAAATTGTTTTCTAAAGATTTAAGTTGAGTCAAAAAATTTGAACTTGCTGGTAATGCCCCAGTCCGTTAGGCGGTCTCTTTGGCTAAGCGTTACACGCCATGATTCCTGACGGGCTAAGGGTGTTACATTTGTCCTACTCTTGAATTTACATGTTGTCGCGTATCTATGTAGAATCCGATCGACCTTTTGGTTTGCGACGTAATGAACTATTCGGTAACAACTTGAATGCAACGCTCGATACCGACTGTCACATACTTTCATCTGGGACCGGTGGGAATTCATATTTCCACACGTTATACTTGTGTTTTAGCTTGTACACTTCGTCTACAAATCTTATGTGATCCAAACGTAGCGAGGAATATTATGCAATTGCATGAGCGCATGGAAAACAAAGTGTGTCAAATCTCCCACAGTCGTCGGTCCATCATTTCAGGTTTACACGGTGCGCTCCGGCGATAATACCTTAGTTGCGTCTGTCGAACTTTGTAACCCAAAATGATAGGTTTTCACGCGAGTGATACACTGAATGCATACAGTTCACTTGTGTTGTAGCCTCTCTAATTTCTTTCGTAATGTTCTCGCACCAAACGTGACCACCTTTTATCTGTCCAACATATTTTTCCGCTCACTTTGGAAATCGTGCTGCCAAGTGAAAATATGTTTCTTTCATAATCGAGGTTATTGGAAAATGATGCGTCCCCTTCAACCTGGAATTGATGCATTTTGCCAGGTTTGTCGTCGACACTGTTAATGGCCTGCAAGTTTTCTATCATTTCATGGAAACGGTGTTTGATGAGCTCGTACACTGTCGAGAAAAGTAAATAGTTTATCTATTAATCTCAACATCTAGCAAACGGTTAAATATCGAATAGTTGAAATAGTGGCTAATACATACCTATGTTAATCACTTGTGTGCGCTAAGTTTTAGAATCGTGTTGTTCGTGGTAGTTCGTTGCCACATGTATTAAACAATACCTATGGTATGTGCAGTCCCAAAGGCTTCCCTATCGTTCAATTACAACCAATATTCCAGGGCCCCTATTGAAGATGACACATATATCGGGTTGGGGGATAACATGCCTCCTTAACCTAGACAGGAAGAAATCCAATCGTCTGCCTTTTCTCCTAGCTTTATTGCAAAGGCTATTGGCAGGATTTTCAGATTACCATCCTATACCACAGCCAATGTAACAACCCGATTTTAAGTGGTACCAAAAACGGAAGTTTTGGAATTTCGTTTTCCAATGATCGAGTTAGTAAATATTATTTATTAATATTTATGATGTTATTACAGTATTATACTAAATTCTGGTCTAATAATTTTAGTTATGTGGAAAGTTCAAGGTACAAGTGTATCGGTTCAAAAGTCAATGGTTTTGGAAATTGAGGTATTGGGATCTTGTTTCTGTAAATCGAGTTTGTAAATATTTTTATTAAATATTTATGGATTTTTTATATAGGTGAATTGAATTTTGGCCTGGAAATTTTTGTAATTGGATGGCTGATTGAGGTACAAGGACTAAATTGTAAAAACCATAAAAGTTAATCGCTATCATTTTAATTAGTTAAAAGGTTTAAATAATGAATGTGCAAGGGGTTTAAAATTAAATAAGACAATTTTTAGTTGAGTGGACGATTAGTGCATATTTATGAGTGAAATTATGTTAAAATACTTAATAAAACTAATAATAATATATGTTAAAATAGTAAAACAAAAAGGGGTCTTCATCTTCATTTAGTTCTCTACCGAAAATAAAACACCAAAATACCATGGAAAAAGATTTAAGGTTTGGGTCCTTCTTGCGTCAAGGTTTCATTAAGGTTCATTTTTCATAAATTTTATGTTTTCGAGATCGTTGTAGCTTAATCTAACTAACCCGAGTATTAAATCTTAAAACTGTGAAAGTTTTAAAATGTTTCCATTGATGGATTTTGATTTTTTCTAATGTTAAATAGCTTAATAGTGAGCTTAAATTTGAAATAGGACTAATTTGTGAAGTAAAATTTATTAATTTTGATTATAGGGACTAAAATGTGAATATGTCAAAATTTATATGAAATTTATATAATTATTATATTTAGAGGGTTGTACAAGGATGAAATTGAAATCAGATTAAAAAATAAAGCTTAGAATTTAAAGATATAACCATTTCAGTTTTAGGGACTAGATTGAATAAAATGTGAAACTTTAGGGAAATTGTGTAAAAAGAAATTAAGTTGTTATATGCATATAATAAGATATTATAGGGCTGTTGGAATTAATAAATTGTAATGAATTATTATAGATTTGGGATTAAATCAATCGAAAGTTAATCGAGAAATTAGAGAAATTGCATATTAGTCTCTGACACTTTATGGTTATTGTTTTCTAGGTAAGTTCATATGGAACTTACTGTATTTTCTTATTATTCTTGAATTGTGTGGTTTTATTTATTAATTGTATATATACAAATGTAATTTTAATGACTTATGACATAAAAATGACTAAATCAAAAAATGTGAGATTTGTGGTAGATACTGATATATATATATATGTATTAATGGATGAATAAATGAATGTAAAATTTGTTATACTAGTGTATGATATATATATATATATACTGTGATGTTATGTTGTTAAAAAAGTATATAAATATATTGTTTTGATGTTCTGATGCCCATTGGATTAAATTGATGATATGTGAATATATGTTGAATTATGGTTGGAATGGTACAAAATGCGAGGAATGTAATGTATTGTAATAAATGATATTGATGTGTAAATTAGTCCCAGATGAAAGATATGATAGGATACAATTTGCATGCCAATAAGGTTATTTCGCGCGTTGTACATGTTTTATATGAGATGAGATATTGACGTACTAATTATTCACTAATTGTACCAGAATCCAACATTTGTTACGAATTACTGAGTTATCTCTATAGTGATTCAGGTGTGTTCTGGGGGGGACGTGTAGCTTACGGGCTTGGCACTTAGTGCCCAAGTGTGTTTCTAAAGGGATGTTTAGCCTATGGGATTGGCACTTAGTGCCTAGGTGTGTTCTTGGATGGAAAAGCTTGTTTGAGCATTTAGGTGTGTTTTGGGTGGTTACTCGCGTATCCGTATCTATTTATTATAGTCCATCTAGCTAAATGGTTAAGTTTAAAAAGATTTGATTGATCGATATTGTACATTGTGATTGGTAATGGGTAAATGAAATAGAAATGATGTAAATGTTGTTTTTGCTCAATGGTTTCGATGGAATGGTATTGAATTGTATAAATTGGAAATGATATATGATTAAAATGATGATATGTGTTCTAAAATTGATATGTTATTTGATGATTGAATGATGTAACTGAAGTATATAAATATTTGATGACACTAATTAAACTATATTGAATTGAGTTGAATAGTACTGTATAAAGTGAATTGCTTTGAGACTGCTTTTGATGATCTTACCTTATTGTTGTTAAATGTGGAAATAGGATAGTCGTATAGTAGCTAAATTGTTATAATAATTTGATTGAGGTGAGTTCATTGTTTTAATTACTATGAACTTATTAAGCATTCGTAATGCTTAGTCTGTTTCGTTTTCTGTTTTTGTAGTTGGCATTTTCCGGAACGTGTCTGCTGGATCACTCGAGAGCTCACACTATCGAACTTCAGACTCGATAGGTTTTTGAATCATTCTTGAACTGGTTATGTGACATGTGTTTAGGTTTAAAAGTGATTAAATGCTTGTTTTGGATAATGATGAATTGATCCATGTTTATAATGTTGCTTGAATGTTTACATTATATGAGTAAAGTACTTGAATTATATATGTGTATACTTAATGTGTTCATGAGTTTGAGTAAAGAACGATGTTGGATTTGAATGCTTTTATAGGAGGTTAATGTATGCATAATGACATTAGGATAAGTTATGTTTGAAGCTATGGATGGCCAATTTGAATGAGAGAAAATTTAGCTAATATGTTGATAATGGGAAGATGGTTTGGATACTAATAGATGATAGTAGCATAAGTTTAAGTACATGTTTGAATGGTATAGAATGACATCAACTTATCTGAGTGTCAAGTAATACACTTATGACTATGCTTTGTGTTGGTGCCATTTGAGGCATATTGGCATAATGCTTGAATGTGTTTAGACTCTGATAAATTGACATGTTTTCTATTGAGTTTATGCAAGTTTTGAGTTGGTTTAAATGTGCATTGGGTCATAAAATAGGTTATTAATTTAGTTTGGTATGAAGCTGGCATTATTGGCATATTTTTGCAACACACGATTTGGCCACTCGACCGTGTGTCACACACTGGTTGATGGCACGATCGTGTGTCTATGGGAAAATAGGATGAATTAGGATCACACAGTTCTCGATTGCCACACGGGCTGGCCACACGTCCTTGTGAGTATTGTAGATTTGGCAAAATAAATTTCACACGGTTTCAGTATTTTAAATGGCCTAGCCACATGGCCATGTGACTTTTGATGTAATTTTTGCAATTTGATCACATGATAATAGTGAGTTATACAACCTGGACACACTGTCGTGTGATCCCTGTTTTGCGTGATTACTTATATCTTTTGAAAATATTTCAATTTGATCTTTATTTGTGTTTGGGCTAAGTTAAGATCTTTCGTAAGCTCAAATAAGATTCAAATTTAATTATATATCATAATATTTGAATGTTTATGATATGATTGATTATTTGAAGGATTTATTTATGATTTAATTGATCCGAACGTTTGGAAATGTTGCAAATTAGTCCAAGTTAAATTCTAGGTTGACATTGGAGCATACGTAAGCTCGTATAAGGCTTGAGAAAAAGTTATATTTGGTGATTATGCATTGGATTGACTATATTTGTGTGACTCATGTTTAATTTGAATGTTAATTGTGTATTTATGAAGTAATACCATGTTTATTTGAAATAAACTATGTGGATTGAATGCATTTTGTTCCGACATTGTCTATAGCATACTGTAGCTCAGGTCCGGTGATTGGACCGAGTGAAGGGTGTTATAGCCAAAAACAAACGAACGTAAAGGTGCCTTCAATTTCACCAAGGCTTACAGTACGGGAATGCTTCTCAACATTGCTTGAAAATCCAACTCGGCATATATGGACCAATCGAACGTTGTAGTATGGAGGCTCCGTTTCCAGATCAGTTACACAAACTGGTATGTACTAATCTAGTATCTGACACCACTTCCACAAATCATTATATGATGCGTCCCACCCATTATGCATATTCTCCAAGGCCTTCTACTTTGTGATCTATGCATTGTGGTAAGACGACGTGTATTCGTACTAGGTATAGATATTTGCAATTAAAACCAACACGAGAATCCTGGGACTCGCTTTCACCATAGGTAATATTATGTTAGCGATCATCTCCGAATCCAATTTCAGATAATCATGTGTAATACTTGCAACAACACAAATACGTTAAAATTAGGAATTTGATACCACAAATATTAGACAGTCTTGACGTAGTACCCGCGACAACACACGTATGCGGAGCAGTATATATTTTTATGGTCCACAATCCCCTTTTTTTCTTCACAGAAGTCATGATTTTCCATGCACATCTACTATCTTGCATTGCCCATTTTGGCTTGAATTTCTCCGATCGGGATTTAACAATGTAGAAATTTACCCCATTTTTTATGTTGTTTCACTTCATTGCTGCGAAAAAAATATTTAAAGGAAAGCTCCTTCCCTGCTTTTAAATCACCCAAATCCAACGAATAACTCACATAGCCCGATCTTTTGTGTGGGAGTTTTGAAAACTCCATTCCACATTCTACTGAGAGGCCTACATTATACATGTGGGTTGGATGTGAGTATCCCTAAACCGCAGATCTTCTTCGGCATCTTCGTTCGGACCTTCACCATCTGAATCTCCATATTTTGGTTCAGTTGGAACCGGTTCTGGTTTAGAAAATAATGCAATTTTTGAACCATCTGGCCCAGACTCTCAGATTAGATAGTCATCGGATTTAATGCAATCTTCAATCTCAACCCCCCTAATATGTCTAGGGTTGGATGTCCCCTCACTAGTGGAGGTTGTAAGGAGTACATCATCCCTTCTTGTATAGTTTTCGGAACAACTAAAATTACCTGTGGATTGCCTATAGGTGGAACTTGATGCCATAACCCTGTAAGTGTTCTCGGTGTAAAACATTGGTTGACTGAAGTTGAAATCAAACCACTAACTGAGTGTTGTGCCTTGCCAAACCTCGACTACTGAACGTTCTACCTGCCACGGTTGAAATCTAAGGCTGAAACCTATGAGTGTCTTCCCATTGATGATTCTGGGATATCATAATGGGAAATTTTTAACAAAGCTGTGAACCCACCGCACAACTGTGTCATTGGACTCTCAGCTTGCTCTTTTGTTCTGGCCACTTGAACTAGAACATATGTTGACCTCCAACCGTCTTCATATGTGTTTGCAAACTTCGTATATAACTCGAGTATTGGTGATCCACTAGCAATATACATTTGGACCATCGCTTCCATCCCAATTGCTCCTTTGATATCGAAAGCCTCATATTTGACGAGGTCAATCGAAGCACAAAATTGATATTTCAATGATGATACTCTCATTTGGGTGGATCCAGTGATTTTCTGCCTAATTCTTGCATGAAACTCCAGCAATTGTATGTTCAGGTGGAAAGCCATCTGCATTGTGTTCTCCGATGAAAAAACGAACCCAATGTTGGTGTCACAAATTTCACCGTCGTAATAAACAACATTAATTCATCTAGTCATTTCAATGAAGTAACCTGTTTTACATGTTGTAAATGAAAACATTATGTAGAAAAAATAGAGTTGTAATTATATATGAACAACAAAAATCGAACCTTACTTGATACAATTACGTGTTTGCTCAAAATTATACTTTACAAAATGTCTTGCGAACTTCCTCTTCATGCGAGTCTTTGTGCGATTAAATATGCATGAAATTGTCTTATGGCACTGAATGCTAAAAATGATCCATTTATACAGTAGGGGTGAGTGGAAAAATGGTTCACAATGTCACATCCCAATTTAACGGACTCACGTTTTGGCGAGTTGATCAAGATGAATCGAAAAGGATTAGTGTGAAAGCTAAGTTTAATTTGTGATATTGGACTGATTTTGTTTTGTCACTTCGCATCGGGCGAATTGTTTCATGGCATTCCACCATCTTGCAGACTCTCATTCTGTTTGACAAGCTCTTCTGCTAGAGGACACGTCTGTGTCAAGCCCTTCTGTGGCGAACTTGTCCATTTTTTATGGAACCCCGATGGTGGACATGTACTAAATATGTGTCAAGTCTTAGGTAGGAACGTGTCATTGTGCATGACACTTGGAGAGTTACATTTTTTGTGCCTAACTAGGGGATTAGTAGGTGATTAGTGGATTTTTGTATACACATATTCTGATTGGTAGTTGGCCAAAAGTGTTGTTTTGTTTGAGTTATATTTCCTATATATATAATCATGAGGGGAGGGAATAATGCCTTTAGTTCTCCTTTCTCTATTTTTCATTGTTCTTTCTATCTGAGGCTGGAGGTGTTAACATGTTTGCCTATGGAAAGAATCGTGTGTGGATTAGAGCTTTATAGGAAGATATTTCAAGTTAGTTCCCATCCCCTCTTTATTGGTGAGTTAAGAAACTATTTTAAAGATGTTGCATGTCCAGGAAAAAGGTCCGATTATGTCTTGAATGATATTAGGACTATTGACCTGCAGTCAAATATAGTAGTCAATTCGGGTTATTTCCGCACTTAAGGAGCTTGTTTTCTAGGTAATTTAGTATTTAATATTATGTTCTCAGTACTTAGTAGTTAGATTTAAATATTAGTAAAATAAGTGTTTTTAACACATTTTGTGAGTGTTGTGACCTATTAGGTTGACACGGGCCTTATGTAGTTCTAATGTGTGTAAATGAGTGTGTAGGATGAAGATTTATAAGCCCAATTGAAGTGGAAGCAAGGGAAGAGTGATATGCAAGTTTCTCGAGCTGTCAAAGCATGAAACGGAACCAAGAAGGCACAAAACACCTATCGTGTCGCGCCATGCAAGGGCTATGGAGCGACATAGGTCGCCTTGCTACCCAAGAATGCTAATGCTATTTTTGTCCATACAATCGACTTTATACGAAGACCTAGGACGTGCTGAAGACCTAATTGGGCTGCTAACACTCCTATCAATAATTAGGGTTTTGATGTAACTAAGTCATCCTAGACTTAATAAAAAACCCTAGTAGTTTAGGAGTAGAAGTAGATTAGTTTTCTTTTGGCTTTTCTAAACTCTTTTGTTTTTCCTCTTGGAATCAGTTTCGATCCAAGAGTTCTTTTATTTTATTAAAGTATTTCAGTTTATTTCTTCTTTACAATCGACATATTTCATTGGTCTGATCAATATATTTACTACTCCATTCTCCATTTGATATCAATCCACGATTATTCTAATCTCGTTTCTCTTTTGATTCAATTGTGTTCTTTACATGATTTATTCAATTGAGATTATGAATAACATAAGTGGCTAGATCCCTTAAGGGAGATTAATGAGTGGATGAGGACGTGATTAAAAGAGGATTTAAGGTTTCCCGAGAGGATTAGTTAGCAAAAATACGTGTTCTTAAACCCTAGGCTTGACAACCCTAGGAAGTTATCATAGGTTAGGCAAGATCAAGAGATAAGTCGAACCAAGTAAATTGTAGTTTATCCTGGTTGAGAAAGTGAGGTCGGGAGATAAGTGAGTATCAACCAATCAATTAATTAGTTAGAGGTTGTGATATAATAATTGGTTAACCAGTAGCTAATCCACCCAAAAGCACTAATCCAAAGTTAATTGCAAACCCTAAAACGAGTTAATCTTCCTGATTGGTTTATTGATTTTAGTCGTTTGTTTATTTTTATTGTTTATTTATTTTAGTTATTTAAATTTTCTCATTAATTTATTTTATGGTTTATCGTAATAGAGGATTTAATTAATACTATTTAGACTTATTATTGTAAAAATATTTTTATAGATTTATTTCATCCTCCCTTGGGTACGATCCTCGGAATACTTCCAAGTGTTTCATTGTAAACTATACTATACTACAATTTGACTCATGAACTTGCGGACACCGTCGATTTAATTTATATACATATTTTTTGGTGTTATTTTTACTATAGTGCTCAACTATGTATAGCCATCCTTCACAATTTAATCATATCGATCGACAATAGAGTTACCATCTCACGTAACTGATTGTTCGAGTGTTGTTGTTTTGTCCATGTGATTGTGTGTGCACTATAACATGTGCATAATTGTGTTAACTAATAAAAGAATAAATATTGAATATACATGAATAACTGAATGGACACTCCTTCCTTGGAGTACAAGCTTCGTACCCGAATTGGTGGAAGAGGGGGTTATGGAGGTAAGTCATTGATTTGTGAATGTGATGGGAGAAATGTATGGAGAATATGAAATGATACATGATTTACCTCCGGTAAGGCCTGTTAATGCAAATCACAATTGGTGAATGCCCCAACTTTGTGGGGGAACACGTAAGTGTTCAAATTAACAATGAGGATTTGCAGAGGTTAGGTTGGATATACGATTTACTACTTTATGGAGCAATACTATATCGTGGCTCTTTGGACCGTTATGAGGATCAGAAGCTAACTTAAGGAAGGATGTCCAAACATTTGTAAGTGTATTGCATGGAAATCGTTCTCAGATGTATAAATGTTTGCCAGTGAATTGTTTTTTTTTTTAAAATGGTATTTAGATTGTGGATGGCATCTGCCATAGGGTTATATTTAGTGGTGACATGTATCTAAATGTGAATGTACTTAGACATGGTTGTAACTATCTGCAGACTAAATACATATGTGTAATGTATTATTAATATATGTGCGATATGTGCCTGTGTGCAAACCTTTTCTATGAGTTTCTTTATGCGAATAAAAAGGGAAGTGTTAGAGACAATGTATGGTAGTCATAAATGAGAGTTTTGGATAGGATGGTAGCAAGAGAACTATTCTTAGATGAGATAGTATCCATCTGCGGAATGTCTTGTTAAAGAGAATAGAATTAGCCGTGGAACGTGATTCTGCTGCGACTGATACCCGTATGCAAGTTATCACTACAGGCAAATCGGGACGTGGAATGAGCTATATTCAAAGGCGAATCACAATTAGTGAAGGCTACGTTTCTGTACACCCTGGAGGATTTTGCAAATTGAAGGAACATGCGATGATTTGACGTAGTGTATGAGGTCCAGTTCTCCTAGTGCAAATAAGTATTAGTTTTCCATTGATTGTTGTGAGTGTGGATATGTATTCAATATCCGCCAGTGTGTGGTGTAAGTGCGGGCTTGTTAGGTGATGTTTGACAAGCCTAGCTATAGGCATTTTTGTAATCTACTTGCTTGATGTTTTGTACTGTTGTGTTCTTGGAAACCTTGGGTGTAAAGGTTTCCGTTGTTGTGTGAAACTCACTAAGTTCATTTTGAACGTACCTCGTTTCCTCTTTTCCTTTTAGGTATTTTAGGTCAGTTGTGTTTGAGAAGGGACTCAACTAGATTGTCACTATTTTTGTAAGCTTTCCTTTGTTTCTTCTGTAACATGTACATATCTGGCAGTTCCTATATTTGTTTATTTCATGTATATGTTTGGGTTATAATCGAACTCATTTGATTCACACCTTTATTCAAATATTATGGAAGATGAATGTAATCTGGTGTTATGCCATATTTCAACCTTCATATATTGTGAATAATCCTTTCATTTTCTTTTTATTTCACCAAAAGACAAAGGGAAGTATAATACTTGTATTTGCCAAATATCGTTAATCTGTTCGTTATTTTCTCTTTTATCTCTAAGACATCGAAACATTAAACTTCTTTCTTGAAACGGACAATTTGAACTCTTTTCATTACTCCTGGTTATGAATCGACCTCATTGATTGCCAAATGTTCTTAAGTTCTTTGGCTGTTACCCCTTTTTCAGCGTAACCTATTAAATGAAATATTTAACTACTTGTAACAGCCCGGTTTTAGCTAAATCAGAACAGTGGTTTCAGAACCACAAATCTGAGGTAGGAAAATTATTTTAATATTATTTTATGTGTTTACAGCATGATAGCATGTATATGTGAAAATTTCGTGAGCTAATTTTATCGTTTAATAGCTTAATTTGAGAAAAAGGACTTAATCGCGTAAAATGCAAAAGTTGCATCCCATTTGTTAAAAGTGTTTAATTGCTATGATTTATTAAACCAAAGGTCCTTATGATGATATTAGACCATTGGTAGTGTAAGTGGACAATTATGGCCATCCATTATATGTTTATATATGTTATAAGTTAAGGTTAATTTTGGTATTTATTAAATCATGTTAATATTAGTAAAACAAAAAGGAAATTTTTGTTCATTTTATCATCTTATAACCGAAAAATAAAAAGAAGAACAATAAGAACTAAGGTTTTTTATTCGGCTAGACAAATTCAAGCAATTGAGGTACGGTTTTGATCCGTTTTTGATGATTTCTATGTTTTTGTAACCGTTGCAGCTCAGTCTAGCTAGCCCGTACCTTAATTTTTGAAACTGTTAAAGATTTTGAGAGTTTACATTGTTGAATCTATGAGTTATTTGATGTTTAATGTTGAAATATGAAAGCTTGATGATAGATTTTAATGTTTTGTAGAGTGATTTTTGACAAAAATGTCAAAAAGGGATTAAATTGTGAAATGTGCAAATTAAGGGGTTTAAATGTGAAATAAATAAAAGTTTTGGGCTGCTAGGGGTCCCTATGAAATTTGGCTAGCATGTATTTGGTTTGAATTATGTGAATTTTGTATATTTGTGAAATAGGGACTAAATTGAGTAAATGTGAAAGTTTAAAGGCTAATATGTAAAAATGCCCAAATATGTGTTTAATGATTAAATTGAATGAGTGAATGATTAAATGAGTTAATTTTGAATACATATAGATCAAGAAAGAAAGAATTCAGATTTAGATTGGGGGAAAAGAAAGGTTATCAAATAGTCGATCCGATCCGTTAGTTCTGAAAATGAGGTAAGTTCGTATAAATGAACTTAAATGTGTATCTATTTATTGAAGGGATGAAATTGAGATAGTATTTATTCTATTGGATGAATATTGAGATATTAAATGAAATGTACAAGTTGAGTAAGGCAAGTTGCCGAATAAGACCATAGCCGGGCTATGGCAATCGAATAATAAGACCACGACAGGGCCTTGGCAATATATGTGAAAGACCATAGTTGGACTATGGCATCAAAAAACATCGATGAATTTGTATCGAAAGCATATTATAAACCGGAGCGGTTTGACAAGAGTATTGATGAGAAATAGAAATGTATCGGTACAGGTATGTACGAAAACTATTCAAGTAACGAGATAGATGGAGTTGAGAACTTATGAATGATGATATGGATAAATTTTATGATAGCTCATGAATTGATGCTTTAAATGTTTATGATATAATCCATTTTGAATTGCTAATGAATGTTGTGATTACTTTATGTTCACATACGAACTTACTAAGCTTATAGCTTACTGTGTGTATTTGTTTTGATGTGTTATAGTTCTACGAAGCTAGCTCGGATCCGGGAATCATCAAAGACTTCATCGCACTACCGATCATCTACTTTGGTACTTTTGAAGCTATGTATATATGGTATATGGCATGTATAGGCTTGAGTCATTTTGATATGTTTGATGAATGTGTAATTTGGCCATTGTGTTGGCATAAAATGATGAACTTGATGATGCTTATGAATATGCAAATTGATCTACTTTTAATGTTTGGTAATAGACCTATAATGGATGAATGGGATTGAGGTAGTTATGAATGTTTGGATTAGCCTTTCCAAATAAATTATACAATGTGAATTATGCTTAGAAAAGCAAGTTAAACTGCTTAGTATTTGAATAGGTAAATGGTATGGAATTGAGTATTGAATTTAGTTGAAATGAATATGGTATGATTATATATTGGTTGATGAACTTTTGGCTACATATTGTGTCTTAAAATGATGCCATTTGAGCTTGTATAGGTATGTGCAAAAAGTATGGCAAATTGGCTTTTCAAATGGCCTATTTTTGTCCACACGGGTAGAGACATGGGCATGTGTCTCAGCCGTGCGCGACACATGGTCATGCTATACGGCCGTGTGTCCCCTGGTGTTGATATTAAAGTGAAGTCAATATGCTCCACACGGTCTCACACACGGGCGTGTGACTAGTCGTGTGGTATAAGTCAGTATACCCCCCTAAATGGCACACAGCCTAGCACATGGGCGTGTGTGGCCATTTCGTAGGGCACACGGGCTAGACACACGGACGTGTGGTTGGCCGTGTGACCCAAGTTAGTATACTCTCCAGATTTCACACGGCCTAGCACACGGGCGTGTCCTCGGCCGTGTGTTGCAAGTCTGTATGTATGCCCTGTTTTCACACGGCCTAAGACATGGGCGTGTCTACTAGCCGTGTGAGGCACACGGCTTGTTCACATGGGCGTGTGACCCTTATATGATTGAAAAATTTCTAAGTTTTTTGAAATTTTCGTATGTTATCAGTTTAGTCCCGAACCACTTCTAAAGCATGTTTAAGGCCTCGTAGGCCCTCATAAGGGACAATATGAATATGATTGAATGGCATTTGAGTATGAATGCATAAATGTATGAATATGTTAAATGATGTTGATTGATCGGTAATACCTCGTAACCCTATTATGACTGTGAATACGGGTGAGGGGTGTTACACTACTGGTTTCGCGAGTTTAATTGTCTTTTCGGTAACACCACAGTTCACTGGCTAACCCGTCAAACTTGGGGTGTTACACACAAAATATTATCTCGGGATAATATTTTGTGAACATTTCAAGTCGACCTCCACCTACCGTAAATTTCGGATGACCAAAATTTGATTTGATTAGGAAAAATTGAAAAAAAAAATACGAACTTCGAGTTAATCGAATCGAGTAATTCGAGTTTTGATTCGAATCGAGTTAAATTTTACAATTCAAATAATTCGAATAACTGATTGGTATAAATACCCTTTCGGTACTTGTCAATTTTGAAAATTACCAAATTGGTCTCAAAATAATGACAAAAAATTCAAAATAATATTATTTTTAAAACTCAAATATTTATAACAATTCTAAAATTTATATTTTCCACTAAATATAAATATTATAAAAAATTTCTAAAGAATATATAAAAATGTTAAAAAGTAAAAAAAAACCTTAAAATAATATTTTTAAGACCTAAACCCTAAACTCCAAAAATCCTTACAAACCCTAAATAAAAACCCTTAAAAAGCCCTAAACCTTAACCCTAAAAAACTTTTAAAAAAACCTTGAATGAACCGTGAAGAGAAAAGGAAAACACGGTGCATCCATCTAGAAACGTTTTCCTGCCAAATCCGTTGAAAACGCGTTCAGCTGGATGCGTTTTTCTTCTTTCTCTCTCCAGAATCGGCTTAATCTAGTAAATTTTTTTTAAAAATGGCCTAATCTAATCATATTTCTAAAATTTCAGTATTTTTAGGTAATTCACCCCTTTTATCTCCCTATCCTATCTTTATCTTTTTCTTCTCTCTTTCAAGATAAATCTTTTTTTTTTTAACTTCCTATCTACGTTTTTAATTTTCATAACTCAACATTTTTATAACTCAAAAATGCCTCCAATCAAACCCAAAATGACGAAAGAAACCAAAGTAGTTTCCTATAACCAAACATCTTCATAACTCAAAAATGGCTCGTCTTCCATGGAAAACCCATCTACGAAAGTCAAAAAGGGTAAGGGAGCCTCGTACTAGGCCCATTTCAAACCGGTCCTTGTTCGGAATCTAGAGAGCAGCCCATTCATTGCTGAGCACTTAAAAGCACAACTATTGCCCCGATTTCAGCTCCATTTTATGACTCTATTCTTGGCTATGTAGAGATTTTACTTTGATTTTGAAATAAAGACTTGAAAGATTTTTAGTGTTTTTAAGTTTAGGATTTAGGAAATTTCATCTAGAATTGGGACTTGGGTTTCAAATTGTGTATAAAATTTCACAAATAAGATTTTAGGATTTTAAGGTTCAAGTTTAAAAGAGTTGTCGTATTAATACAAATTTTATACATATTCTATACAAATTTAATTTGAGTGGATTCTTATAAATTATTTTGCATTCTGGGTTTGTGCAGATGAATTATATTTTTTAGTTTGAGAATAATTTTTCTATTAAGTAAAAGAATTGAGAGCATGAGAGTCAAAGTGGGGTTGTTATTTTATTTATTTTTAACAATTTTAACTTAAAAGAATAGAAGGTAAAAAAACAATCCAAGCGTTGGGTTGGTTCATTTAAGAAATATAATCAACCATCATGTTTTTGGTAAAGGATTGGATGGTTATGTCAAATATACCATGTATTGAAGCAAATCTGAGTCAGATACCACTTGCATTCACTTCCGTGATTCCACCAAATAGCCATCTAATAACTGTTACTTAGTCTTAGAAGAAAATCCAAGGTAAGTTGTGAAGTCAGTTCCAAGTGGTCCATCCATCAAAGCAAAAATATCCCAACTCCCAACCCATAGCCATCCAAAATGAAGGATTTGGGAACCTATTGTTTGTAATTCAAGACTTAAGCCATGGCTCACTATGGTGCAAAGGTAGTGGTGCCTATAGACCTGAAGAAAAAGCCATGGGAACAAAAACATCCCCTCCACAACCGGTGGCACCCCGACATACCAGTTGTTGCAGAGGTTAAAGATGGAGAGATTTTCAGAGTTGAAATGGTGGATTTCAGTGGAGGTGGAATAACAAGTGACTACTCTGCCGAAGATGTCAAGCATGCTGATCAATCTATTGTGAGTTTCTACCTCCATCTTTTGCCTCCCCACTTTCCTTTCTTTCAACTTCTACTGCAACATAAAGCTGTTCCTATAATTTTTCTTAACCATTTTTCAAGTAAACAATAACTTCCAATGTTTCTTATTGGCAATTTTAATCAAACCCTGTTGTCTAGTTAGTGAACCTTGGTATATCGGTCTAGTAAAACCAAAATGGGACCATTGGAAAAATGGTCGAACCCATTTGTCAGCAAGTAGAGTATTGGTCAAGACTCAAGAGTCAATACTTGCTTCAATGGGTGACATTTGGCAAGACTGAAACAAATATCTCAACAATCTCCCTGTTTTCCCCAAAGTTTAATCCATGGCTCCTCCAACTCCAAGACTAGTGGTGTCAGTAGATTTGAAGAAGAAGCCATGGGAACAAGCTCTACCTCTTCACAATCGTTGGCACCCTGAAATCCCTCCGGTTGCCCATGTTAAGGTCAGTGAGGTCTTTAGAGTAGAAATGGTAGACTGGACTGGAAGTGTCATAAAAGATGATGATTCTGCAGCTGATGTAAAATTTATAGATCTATCCACTGTAAGTAAACAAACTCCATTATCTGAGTCAGGGAAAAAAGAAATAAGCTAAATATAACATCTTATGTCAGATAAATAATCTTTGAATTGAACTTACTGGTCATGATAAAAAAATATTATGCAAATGATACAGGTTCATTATCTGAGTGGGCCTATAAGAGTTGTAGACAAGAATGAGACACCTGCCATGCCAGGTGATCTTCTTGCAGTGGAAATATGTAACCTGGGTCCTTTACCGGGTGATGAATGGGGTTATACAGCAACTTTTGACAGAGAAAATGGAGGAGGGTTTTTAACGGACCATTTTCCATGTGCAACAAAAGCTATTTGGTATTTTGAAGGAATCTATGCCTACTCTCCTCATATACCGGGTGCAATTTCCATTAATTCCCACTAGTTATAAGCTGTCAAAATGCTTCCCTTTGTTTCTATTGTCATTTAAAAAGGTTCATATGAATTGCAGGGGTGAGATTTCCGGGGTTGACTCATCCGGGAATAATTGGAACGGCACCATCAATGGAACTTCTGAATATATGGAATGAAAGAGAAAGAGAAGTAGAAGAAAATGGCCACAAGTCCCTTAAACTATGTGAAGTTTTGCATTCACGACCTTTGGCAAACCTTCCTTCAACCAAAGGCTGCCATTTGGGGAAGGTAGTTTACATCAGTTTGCTTGATCAGTAGCTTAATGTCTTGCAGGCTGCCTTCGTGTTTGAGATTCAACTGCAATTAGTAGGCCACGATATGCTTACTTAGATGCAATTTTCAACCAGAGAGTGATAATATCATAATGTACTGTAATGATGACAATGTGTAGATAAAAAAGGGGACTGCTGAATGGGAAAAGATTGCTAAGGAGGCTGCGAGGACTATTCCAGGAAGAGAAAATGGTGGAAATTGTGACATAAAAAACCTTAGTAGAGGTTCTAAAATATATCTTCCCGTGTTTGTTGAAGGAGCTAACCTTAGCACTGGTGACATGCATTTCTCTCAAGGTGATGGTGAAGTCTCATTCTGTGGAGCAATTGAGATGAGTGGTTTTCTTGAGCTTAAGTGAGTTTCAATTTTCATCGCACCGGAAATTTAGTAATTCTCAGAGTTGTTACATATATTTAATTGCTTTCATGACTGGTACCTGGTTTAATAGGTGTGAAATTATAAGAGGTGGAATGAAAGAGTACCTTACTCCAATGGGGCCAACCCCTCTTCATGTAAATCCGATCTTTGAGATCGGACCAGTGGAACCGAGATTCTCGGAATGGTTGGTTTTTGAGGGAATAAGCGTGGATGAGAGTGGAAGGCAACATTTCCTTGATGCAAGTGTTGCATATAAACGTGCAGTGCTCAATGCTATCGACTACCTCTCCAAGTTCGGGTACTCGAAAGAACAGGTATGTATGTTCCCTCAATATTGAATAATCAAGAAATATATCACCTATGGTTAAGCCATTACTGATCCGAACGGAACAACGGTGCTCTCATCAGGTTTACCTTCTGCTATCCTGCTGCCCTTGTGAAGGAAGGATCTCCGGAATTGTAGATGCACCAAATGCTGTTGCAACTCTTGCAATTCCAACTGCTATCTTCGACCAGGTATCTTTCTACGAAAAGATTAACTCATAGTATCATCATTCCATTCTTTTTCTAGGCTCCGAAATCTCCACTTGCATGACATAAAGTTTAAAATGATGGTCGTGTATCATGTGCAGGACATTCGTCCAAAAGCCGGAAAGGTTCCGATAGGGCCTCGGCTAGTGAAAAAACCAGATGTTTTAAGATGCAGTTATGATGGAAATCTTCCCACAACGAAGAACCCAGCTGCCTCAATGTAACTTAAGTCTACAAAGCTAAGACCAAGAAACTGCAATATTGGGTTTTCATTTCTATGCCTTGTGGGACTTTTATACACATGGAAACAACTATAGATGAACGACATTAATGTAAATAATAAACTCCAGCTTCTGGACAAGATCGTATCCTCGGTAGGATGTTATATGTTTTTAAGAACTTATGTAAGAATTTGATTAGAACTAATATGCCAATGTTATAAATATTAGGTTATGGTCCTCAAATTATACACAAGATATTTTTTCTAATATCCCATCATTAGGAAAGAGAGAGCAGATATTCTCTGAATTTTTTGTGTGCTAATTTAGAAGATCAAAACCCAAAAATCCAGTAAAACTTTAATGAATTCATGGATTCAGGTACGCTTCCGCATCTAGTTTTGTTCTCAATTTATTCTTGATGATTTGACATGATAGATCCTGGTTTATTAATTTTTATTTTAGATTTATTTTACAAATTTAACAAGTGGCATCCGAGCCTCGTCATATCAAATCATTGAGAACTAATTAAAGTTATTCCTTTGAATGATTGATTCATGAAATTTCATGAGTTTTATATTTTGATGGTTTATATTAAAATTTTAAGGTTTTGTTTTAATTTTTTAATTTGGGGTGATTTTCAAACTAATGGATTAAAATCTATACCTATGCTTAATGGGACTAATTTTAAGGAATGGAAAAGGCACTTACTTATAGTGCTTGGCTGTATGGACATAGACCTTGCACTAAGGGAAGAACAACCCGCACCTCTCATCATGAAAGCACCCCTGATGTTAAGAGGGATTTTGAGAGGTGGGATCGTTTAAATCGCATGAGTCTAATGATCATGAAACACAGCATTCCAGAAGCCTTTAGGGGCATAGAATCTGAAGAGATTACTCAGGCTAAGGGTTTCCTTGATGAAATTGAGAAATGTTTTGCTAAAAAAAGATAAGGTTGAGATGACATCAAGGAAACGTAAGGGAGTACATTATGGAGATGTTCCATACTGCTTCAAGACTTAAGGCACTTAAGATCGAGCTTTCTGAGGAATTGCTTGTTCTTATGGTTTTGGTATCGCTTCCTGCACAGTTAATCAATTTAAAATTAGTTATAACTGTCAAAAGGAGAAATGGAACCCAACTGAGCTCATTTTTCATTGTGTGCAAGAGGAAGAAAGGTTGAAGCGTGATAAGTCTGAAAGTGCTCATTTGACCAATGCCCCTAAAGACAAGGGCAAGAAAAGAAAATATCAGAATGAAGTCACTATGGTCCAAATCAAAAGAAACAACAACAAGCTACAGAGAGTTGTTTCTTTTGTAAGAAGTCTGGACACGTAAAGAAAGATTGTACCAAACATCATGCCTGGCGTGCAAAGAAAGGTATAATTCTTAATTTGGTCTGTTCTGAGATTAATTTAGCTTCAGTACCTAGAAACACTTGGTGGATAGATTCTGGTACTACTACTCACATAAGTGTTTCTATGCAAGGTTGCCTGAGTTACCGAAAGCCAAGTGATGGTGAAAGACACATCTTTGTGGGCGATGGAAAATCGGTAGAAGTGGAAGCGATTGGGCATTTTAGGTTGTTATTAGGAACTGGTTTTTATTTGGATTTAAAAGACACTTTTATTGTACCGTCATTTAGACGGAATTTAGTTTCTATTTCTTCGTTGGACAAATTTGGATATTATTGTTCATTCAGAAACAATCAATTTAGTTTGTCTTTAAATTCAAATGTTATTGGAACTGATTATTTAAATACTTATGACAACCTTTATTTGCTAGAAACAGTTGCATCCTATAATGAAACCTTGCATGTGGAATCACGTGGTATTAAACGCAAATTAAATAAGGAAAATTCAGCATCATTATGGCATAAACGCTTAGGTCATATCTCAAAAGGTAGAGTTGAACGCCTTATGTCTGATGGTATTTTAGAGTCCCTTGGCTTCACAGACTTTGATGTCTGTGTCGATTGCATTAAGGGAAAACAGGCCAAAACTAAGAGATTGGGTGCCAGCAGATCTTCAGACGTCTTAGAATTAATTCATACAGATATTTGTGGGCCATTCCCTACGGCATCTTGGAATGGTCAACAATATTTCATAACATTCATAGACGATTACTCACGTTATGGGTACCTATATCTCATTCCTGAGAAATCTCAATCTTTGGACGTGTCCAAAGCTTATAAAGCTGAAGTTGAGAATCAACTCAACAAAAGGATTAAAAACGTCAGATCTGATCGTGGTGTTGAGTACTACGGTAGATATGATGGCTCAGGTGAATAATGTCCAGGACCATTTGCGAAATTCCTAGAGGAATGCGGTATTGTCCCACAGTACACCATGCCAGGATCACCTAGTATGAATGGTGTAGCTGAAAGACGAAACAGAACTCTTAAGGGTATGGCAAGGAGCATGATTTCTCATTCTACCTTACCTAAGTCCCTTTGGGGAGAAGCATTAAAGACAACAACTTACATTCTGAATAGAGTACCCAATAAAGCAGTTGCAAAAACACCTTATGAGCTTTGGACAGGTCAAAAGCCTAGTCTAAAGCACTTTCACATTTGGGGATGTTCAGCTGAGGCAAGGCCTTATAGGCCACATAAAAATAAATTGGACTCCAAAACAGTAAGCAACTACTTTATTGGTTATTCTGAGCGATCTAGGGGTTATAAATTTTATGATCCCATAATAAGGAATATTTTGGAGACGGGAACTGCAACATTTTTTGAGGATGTTGAGTTTGGGGGGAGAAATAAGGTTAGAGACATTGCTTTTGAGGAGGAATTAGATTCTAACTCAGTTCTTACTATCACTTTTGATGATGTTCAGGTTCTTATACCTATCACTGATCCAGAACTGAATCCAGAACCTCTACAAGACAATGTTGAACAACTCCCCATTCAAAATGAGATAATTTTTCCAGAAGAACAAACTCAACAACCTCAAGAATAAGTGCCATTAAGGAGGTCCACAAGAGAAAGGAGAAATGCTCTTCCAGATGATTATGTTGTATTTCTCCAAGAACATGAGGATGATAATGGAATGATGGAAGATGATCCAATCAACTTTCATCAGGCCATGAAAAGTTCTAATTCTCAAAAGTGGATTGATGCCATGAAAGATGAGTACAAGTCTATGCAAGACAATAAAGTTTGGGAACTTATCCCATTACCTGAAGGTGCAAAACCAATTGGTTGTAAATGGATATTTAAAACCAAGAGGGATGCAAATGGTAATGTGGAGAGGTATAAGGCGCGTCTTGTAGCTAAAGGATATACTTTCTCTCCAGTTTCATCGAAAGACTCCTTTAGGATAATGGCGCTTGTTGCTCATTTTGATCTTGAGTTACATCAGATGGATGTTAAGACTGCGTTTCTTAATGGTGACATTGAAGAAACAATTTATATGGTGCAACCAGAAAATTTTGAGTCGAAAGACTCAAATAATATGGTTTGCAAATTGACAAAATCCATCTATGGACTCAAATAAGCTTCCCGTCAATGGTACCATAAGTTTCATCAAATAATTGTTTCGTTTGGTTTTGAGATGAATATTGTTGATGATTGTGTGTATCACAAATTCAATGGGAGTAAGTACATATTTCTTGTTCTATATGTTAATGACATTTTGCTTTTCGCTAATGATATAGGCTTATTGCACGAAACCAAGAGGTTTTTGTCTAAGCATTTTGAGATGAAAGATCTTGGGGACGCCTTTTTTGTTTTTGGAATTCAGATACATTGAGATCGATCTCGAGGTATTCTTGGATTATCACAAAAGATCTATATTGATAAAGTACTCAAAAGGTTTGGCATGCAGAGTTGTAGACCAGGTGACACCCCTGTCACTAAATGAGACAAATTAGTCTTACTCAATGCCCTAATAGTAACCTTGAAATTTAGGAAATGCAAAAGATTCCCTATGTATCAACTGTTGGGAGTTTAATGTATGCTCAAGTATGTACGCGTTCGGACATTGCATACATTGTTGGGATGTTAGGCAGATATTTAAGCAACCCTGGTATAGACCATCGGATAGTAGCTAAAAGGGTTATGAGATATCTTCAGAGAACAAAAGATTACATGCTTACTTATAAGAGATCAGATCTTTTGGAGGTCGTAGGGTATTCTGATTCTGATTTTGCTGGGTGCCAAGATAGTAGGAAATCTACATCAGGCTATATTTACCTATTAGCTGGAGGAGCTATATCGTGGAAAAGTGTCAAACAGACACTTGTAGCTTCATCCACTATGGCAACAGAGTTTGTAGCATGCTATGAGGCATCAAACCATGGAATATGGTTACGAAATTTTGTCACAGGGCTGCGCATTTTGGAGAATGTAGAAAGACCATTCAAATTATTTTGTGACAATAAGTCAGCAGTACTGTATTCCAATAACAACAGGAGCTCATCTAAGTCAAAGCATATTGACATAAAGTTCCTAGTTGTAAAAGAAAGAGTGCAAAATGGTCAAATATCCATAGAGCACATTGGGACAAACTCTATGATTGCGGATCCGCTCACAAAAGGTTTACCACCCAATGTAACACCTCTAACCCGTATCCGTCGCTAGAATAGAGTTTCGGAGCATTACCGGAACTTTCAAAACATTTACAGATAAATGTTGTCAATCACTGTTCATTTCCTGAGATTATTCATAACGTCCCTTAAATAGAACCTCGAGGCCCAATATAAGCATTAGAATCGAGTCGGGACTAAATCAGAAACTCTAAGAATCTTTCGCGAAATTTTAAAATTTTTCCAAGGTGAAGGGCTCACACACCCGTGTGGTCCAAGGGACACGCCCGTGCTACAGGCCGTGTTCGACCCCGTGTAACTCTCTAACTTGTGCACACGACCATGCCACACGCCCGTGTGCTAGGCCGTGTGGTTAATTAAATTCTTTCGAAATTAGGTGCAGGTTTCACATGGCCAAGACACACGCCCATGTTCTAGGCCGTGTAGCACACACGGCTGAAACACACGCCCGTGTCTCTGCCCGTGTGCTCAATTCTGAGCATTCTATTTCTCAAAATTAAGGTGCATGGGACACACGGCCTAACTACACGCCCTTGTACTCGGCCGTGTGTCACACACGGTCTAGGCACACGCCCGTGTGTCTGCCCGTGTGGACAAAACAAAACCATTCCTAGCTTCATTTCTCACCCAAAATCATACCAAAATCCTGCACCAAACTTACATCCAAATACCAACCATTCCAAGCATTGAATTCAAGCAATTTGTAACATCTAACATGATATATTGTTACATGCATTCATGCTTTTAATCTTATCTTTTATAAGCATACTCATTTAACCTTTCTCAATCAATCAATAATAAACACTTATGTTATCTCCATAAAGTAAACTTAAATACATATATATACATGTATCAAAACATAATCATCACTAGCCATTCCAATGGCTAGGTTACAATAATCATTTACATTTACATGCCAATATGACCAATATAACCTATACATGCCATTGTAACCATAATTGCTTTACCATATTGTACCGACATGGGCTAATGGATAGTGTGAGTGATCTCCGCAAAGTTTCCAATTCAACGAGCTTCTGATTTACTCTAAAACAGGGAAATAAAATTAGGTAAGCATAAAATGCTTAGTAAGTTCGTATAACATGGTACTTAACTTACCATTCATTCTATTTTGAGGTAACTATGTAAGGCATATTCAATCAATTTGACCTCAAGCCCTACACACATCCTCATTGCCCTTGTTAGTCATATATTCCATAATAACATCAAAACATATATGGGCTCAACAACAATCAAGTTTCCAAGCACATATGCTTTCCACAACATGTATTCATTCAACATGCATAATTCATCTCATTATTACAAGTATAATTTCATAATAGTTCATTTGAGTTCAGATCATTTCATATCAGAACTTTACACATATTACTCGAAATATCAAGGTCACGATTAGTACACTCAAGGTGTACAAGTCTATAATCAAGAATGAACATATATTCATCAAATAAAGTCCATTGACAATATCATCATTTCATATTTCCATAAATCAATTATCACGAATCGCCATTTTCATGTATTTCAGGCCGATATGTGTAATAACTCATTTCTTATTCATATCTTCTCATGCTAAGAACTTTTACCCGTTGAATTTATCTAAAATATCGATGGATACACAGGTAGTACATTCGTGGTGTACAAATCAGGATTCGTCAATTCATATTCAATGATACCCATAGGGTACTATTTCAGAGAGTACACTCTCGAGCCACATATATATGAACAACAGGATTACCAGTCCAAGCTAAATCCTTTTTATAACATATGCTCTAAAGTGCTTGATCTGGATTACCCGTCCAAACTAAATCCAATACATAACATATGCTCGAGAGGACTTATATCATGATTACCCATCCGGGCTAAATCCTTTCACAAATGAGGTCAATAGGATTACTCGTCCGAGCTAAATCCCGTCAGCGACAAAAGCAGGACCTCATTCATTTCGGGAAATGACGTATCCATCAATTTTCATTTATTCAAACGAGATTTAACATTTTCAAGCATTTCCCGGCATGTGATTATTTCATACATCTATAACATTCATATAATTCAAATGATCACATTCCACATTCATTCCAAGCATAAAAGTAACTTTTTATCGTTTATCGTTTATCGGGCATTATCGTTGACCGGGCTTTGTCAGGTATATTTTAAATGTCAAATACATATATGATATTTATAAAATTCACAAACACAACATATAATTCCAGCATATAAAATACACAATTTAGTTACACGAACTTACCTCGATAAATGTTCGTGTACGTAAAATCTACTAATCCGACATTTTCTTCTTTTCCTCGTTCTAACTCTGAATTCGATTTATCCGGATCTATATGAGTAAATTTAAAATCAATTTATTACATTTCATATTCAAGTGGACTCAATTTTCATCCTAGGCAAAATTAACATTTTGCCCCTAACTTTTCCATAAATTCCCATTTCGTCCCTAGGCTCGAAAAATGAAATTTGTGCAATTTACTCCTTCCAAGCCTAACCAAAATTCCATCATAAAATTTACAGCACATTTTTCTATAAATTTAAGAAATTTTCATCAATTTTCACAACTTTACATTTTAGTCCCTAAATCATGTTTTCATCAAAAATCACTTTGTAAAAGTTGTTTATCTATCAACAACCTTTCATTTTCTACCACAAATTTATAATTTTCAGCATGTACATCCATGACCCATTTTCCATACTTTGATAACTTTTCAAATTAATCCCCCAAATAGATAGATTAAGCTATCCCGGTTTCAAAAATATCAAAATTACTAAAAATGGGACAAGGAAACTTACCCAATTTGACCATGAAAGTTTCTTCTCTCTCTCCTAGGGTTTCCATGTATTTTTGGGGAAGAAGATGATAAAATAAGATGATATTTCTTTTTATCATCTTTTAATTAATTAAAATATTTCACTTTCCAATTTAGTCCTTGCTCTTTTTCTAAATTTCCTTGGATGAGTCACCATGATATCTACATACTTTTCTTTAATGGTCTAATTACCATATAAGGACATTAAGTTTTGAATTCCATAGCTATTTAATCCTTATAGCTACTAGAATTCATGTTTTGCATTTTATGCGATTTAGTCCTTCTCGTAATTAAGCACATAATCGGTAAAATTTTCTTATCAAAATTTTCACATGATATTTATATCATATTACAGACCATAAAATAAAATAAAATAAAATAAATTTTATTTTTGGCTCAGATTTGTGGTCCCGAAACCACTATTCCGGTTTCACCGAAATTAGGCTGTTACACCCAAGGTCTTTCATGAGCACACTGCTCACATGGGTGTTACATTGTTCGAGGATATCATGATTTAGTGGAAGTTTATATTTTATTTGTTTTATGTTTGTTTTCAGACATTTATGTATTTGGTTATTTTCTGATCAGAAATGAAGTATTCAATTTATTCACTCTGTTTATTGTTTTGAAATTGACCTCACTTAAGTTTAAAGAGGACCAGATGGAAATATACATGTTTCGATCATATTGCATGTAATTTTCATGCTACACATCCATACTTGATCTATGTTATTTGGTTGTGTTAATATACGTGATCATGGATGGATTTAGTAACGATATATGTAACGAAAGTCGCCTTGGTTCTATGTTAACATAATTAATGGACGAGATTGTTTGGAATAACTTTTGGATATTATAGTAAAATTTTGAGCTCATAAGGTTATATAATGACATGTAATTATAGAGTAATTAGTATATATATGTGGTCCAAGTGGGAGATTGTTGGAAAATATGGATATCACATATATAATAAGGGTAATTACATGTTATTATTTACTATCATGATAGGTTAGCCCAAATTAAAAGTGATCTAATTTGGTTAGAATTTTATTGGGCTTTAATTATTAAATAAAGTATGGGTCAAATATGTGTAGATCTCTAGTAATTGTGTAACATCCCGATTTAGGGCCTAGTCGGAATAGTGGTGCGAGACCACAAATCCGAAGTAGTAAAATGAGTTTTGAGGTTTAAGATATGTTTGCATGATAGTATGAAAGTTTCATGTAGAAATTTTATGAAATTATCATTGAATGGTCCATTAGGACTAAATTGCAAAAGTTGCAAAATATGAGATTCTAGAAGCTTTTAGTATGAAATAGCTTTGAAATATTAATTAGAAGTCCTTAAATAGCAATTTTCCCAAATTATAATTTTTGGACAAAAATGGACATGAGTTAGAAATTTTGAAAGTTTAGTGAGAAGGGCATTTTGGTCATTTATCAATTAAATGATTAAAAAGAGAAAAAGATGACAAAAATCTTATTCATCTTCTTCCCCTTGTGCCGAAAGTTAGAGAGACTCCATAGCTAGGGTTCTTCAATTTTTGAAGCTTGCTAGTAAGTGTATCCTAGCCCCGTTTTTAATATTCTTCGTATTTTTGGAGTCCTCGTAGCATGAATTAGCTATTTTTAGCTATAAGTTGAGCTAGAGTTCATGTCCATAAATATACCCATGTATGACATGCATGTAAAATGATGTTTTATGGAAGATTATGAGAGTTTGATGTTAGATAAACATCTTTTCCTAAGTGAATTTCATGAAAAATGTTAGTATGAACTAATTTGTAATAGTTATGAAATTGGTCATACATAATAGAAATAGTGGGAATTGATTGTTGCTATAGTTGAGAGAATGAATCAGCTAAGCATGAAGTTCATGAAAGTTGAATAAAAATCACTTTACGAGCCTAGGGGAAAAAGTGTAATTATGAGAAAGTTTAGAGGCAAAATGGTAATTTTGCCAAAGTATGAGTTATGAGCCAATTTAGTCAATATGAGTATTAAATGAGCTAAATTATTATTATAGATCAATAAAAATGAAGCCCGGATCGAAATCGAGGCAAGAACAAAGTCGAGGACTAAATTGCATATCTACATACATTTTGTACATTGAGGTAAGTTTGTATGATTTCTAAGCTTTATGATTAATATCATTGAATTGCTTAGTATGATGTTGAATATATCTTAATTCCATGAGATTGTTTAATGCTATGTTAAACAAAGAAATCAATGAGATTAAGCATGAGAAAGTCCTGATTGAAGTTGAATTACTTAGGATACTCGATCTATCACATGAGACAAGAAAGCCCGTATAAGACCAAGCCAAGGCAAGGCATCGGCAATCAAGCAAGTTATCATGTAAGACCAAGACAAGTCTTGGCATTGAAGAGTTATTATGAGACGAAGACCCATATAAGCCCAAGCCAAGGCATGGCATTGGTGAGTCTCCAAGTAAAGATGTCATGTAAGTCCAAGACAAGTCTTGGCATTGAAAAGCTATCATGAGATAGAGATCCCATGTAAGTCCAAGCCAAGGCAGGGCATTGGTGAGTAATAAGGAAGATTTCATGTAAGTCCAAGCCAAGGCTCAGCATTGACCAGTTCATGAGTAAAGATACCAAGTAAGACCATGTCAAGACATGGCAATGGTAAGTTCCCAAGGGAACACACAAGGAAGACTTCGTGTAAGTCCATGTCAAGACACGGCATCGATACCAAGTTGAGAGATCCCATGTAAGACCATATCTAGGATATGGCTTTGGCATCGAGATATATGTGAGATGAGATTCAGTATCCTCGGTTATTCATAGTAATTCATCGGGCAAAAGAGTAAAGAATAAATGAGAAAGCAAGAAAGTTAAGCAAGTAAAGCTAACATCAAAATATGCTAGTTAAAGTTAACTAAAAGTATTATTCATGTTATGAATGATGAAGTTAAGATTATGCTTACCATAGCAAAGTATGCTAATCTATGTGATTAAGTGATACAGGTACCTTGTTTACCTTACAATCATGAGATATGTAAGAATTATTAAGAGTAAGTGAGCTCAAGCATATGAGTTCAACAATGCCTTTACTTATGATGAATGAGTTATGTTAAGCAAACATGTTGCTATATGCACTACATGCAAACTTACTAAGCCAAATGCTTACGTCTTTAATCCTTTCTTTCCATGTAGCCCCGCCAAGCTAACTCGTGGATCATTGACGTCGGAGCTCGAAGCACACTATCAATCGCTATTTTGGTATAGCCAAGTTGTTTATATTAAGTATGGCATGTATAGGAAGCATTTCATTTTGAGTCATGTTTTAAGAAGAGCCATAGTGTTGAATATCAAGCTTAGTATTCTTTTGTATATGGCTAAAGAGATTGGCCAATATTTGCCAAGTTTATTTATACCAATGTTGATGATTATGCATCATTGTTCATGTTTTCATGTAGTACTTGAGTTGTTGAATATGGTATTAAGTTGATCTTGATTTCAGAGGGGAAAGGCTTGGTAGATAGCCTTTTAATCTCCCGCAGGAGTAGAGACACGGGCGTGTGTCTAGACCGTGTGGGAGGCACGGCTAGAACATGGACGTGTGCCCAGGCCATGTGAAGTCTGCACCTTGCACTTGGAATTTGAATCGCCACATCGGGGCTAAGCACCTGCGGCGTGTGTATGGACCGTGTGGATAAGTCAGAATGCCAAGGTTTAGCACACGGTCCAGGGCCACGGGCGTGTCAAGGCCATGTGAAATTAGTCAGTGTCGACCACGGGTGGAAGACACGGGCATGTCTTAGGGGCACACGGGCGTGTCCCAAGTCACACAAAGCGCAGACCCCTGCTTTGAGGAAAAGTTTACAAAGTGAGTAAAAGTTTCCGGTTGAACTCTGAAAGTTTCCGGACGTGAGTTTAAGGCCTCGTAGGCCCATGAAATATATGATTTGACTAAGAAAGAGAAGTTCTAACTCGAAACGAAATTTTACAGCACGAAAGTACATGTTTTAGTAAGTTCAAGTATAGTAATGTCTCGTATCCAGTCTCAGTTTCGGGCGCGGGTATCGGGTCGTTACAAATTGAGTTCTAATCAAATTCTAATTAATGATGGGTTAATTAGAATTTGATTAGAACTAATATGCCAAGGTTATAAATATTATGGTTATGGTCCCCAAATTATACACAAGATATCTTTTCTAATATCCCATTATTAGGAAAGAGAGAGCAGATATTCTCTGAATTTCTTGTGTGCTAATTTGGAAGATCAAAACCCCAAGATCCGGTAAAACTTTAAGGAATTCATGGATTCAGGTACACTTTTTCATCTAGTTTTGTTATCAATTTATTCTTAATGATTTGACATGATAGATCCTGGTTTATTAAGTTTTATTTTAGATTTATTTTACAAATCTAACAAGAACAGCTATAAAAGAGCCTTCAATCTATGCGCATATACATACACATTGAAATGCTAGTTATGTCTTGGTGAAGAGATGAATTTCTAATGAACTATTTGATTTAGAAAACTAAGATAATTGAAACCAGTTAAACATGGAAAGATTCCATTGAATAACAAGATGCTCATCCTCAGAAGTTATGTTACATACAATGATATACTCGATTATATATTGACAGTGTTCAATGATGTTGGAGGATGCGCATTTGACATAAACACTATCGAAACATTGTCATCGTAGTCTGATACTTTGGTTTCATACAATCCAAGTGTCATGTTTTATGGAGTGGGTGACAACATTTTGATGGAAAGAATTTAGAATCAGAAAAACAAATAAAAATAAGTATAACCAAATAATATTAGTTACGAAAACTACAACTTATTAAAGGCAATGATGGAAATCAATACACGAAATTACATCTAAGTATTACATAAATCATGTGAGGAAATATAAAAACATCTTTTCCCAAGGCTGTTATAAGAAGGGGTTTATAAACTAAACAAATGCTTAGCTTCAGTTTATTGTTAATTATTTATTTACAAAAATTATCTTTTGTTTGTCTAGTTCCCTATGGTCGGGTGTTAATCTCAGGCAAAAGGGGTTTTGAGGTTTGGTTTGGTTGGTTGAAAGGCTAGGCAGAGGCTGAGAGGTAAACCTTAGTTGTTGACAAAAAAAAGTTGAACCAGTGTTCAGTGTTGCAGACAATGGCTTGGTTGGTTAGGGTTATTACTGTTGAAGCTTTGTTTGTTCATTGGCCCATATAGACTTGGTATCATCCTTAATGGTGGAGACTGTAACAGCCTGATTTTGGGGCTAGTCGGAATAGTAGTTTCGGGGCCGCTAATACGAAGTTGAAGAAAATTATTTTGATATTATTTTATGTGTTATGGCATAATTATATGGATGTATGAAAATTTTGGTGCATTAATTTTTGTAATTTCATGCTTAATTGTGAAAAAAGACTAAATCTCAAAAAGTGCGAAAGTTCTATTTTATAAGCTAAAGGTGTCTAATAGCCATAGAATATTAATTGGAGGTCTTTAAAGGGCAATTAGCCCCTTAAATCATGGTTGGCCGACCATAGGGGACACGAGAGTCAAAATTGGTCAAAGTTGGTAAAGGTTTGGTGACTAAATTGATTGTTTTATATTAAAATAAAGAAAAGATGATATCCTTCTCTTTACTCATCTTCTTCCACCAAAAAACACAAGCAAAATAGGGGTTTTAAAGCTCAAAAATTTCAACAAACTCTTCTCCCTACAAGTAAGTGATTTTAATGGTTTTTCTTGATGATAGTTGTACTTTTGGAACCCCTAAAGTTTAAGCTTTCTAAAGAGGGGACTATCTTGCAATATGGTGAAAAGTTTAGAGTTTTGCCATGTGAGCTTTTAAGTTGTTTGCTGCATTTTTATGGAAGAAAATGAGTCTTAGTTGTTAGATGAACAACTTTTGTGAAAGGTGTTACCATGAAAACACCTTAAAGGACCTCTTTGTAAAGGTAGTAAAATGTGAGGTAAATGTGTGAAATAATGAGTTTTGATGGTTGCCATAAGAGAAATAAATGTTTACCTAGGCTCGTTAAAGGTAGAAATTTGATAAGAATTGAATACCGAGCCTAGGGGTAAAATGGTCATTTTACAAAAGTCTAAGGGCAAAATAGTAATTTTGCCAAAATATGATTATTGAAATGCAATTATTAATGTGATAATTAAATGAGCTAATTTGCTATTATAGATCAAGAAGACCCAAGAATTTACCTCGACCGGGGAAAGAATAAAGTATCGGACTAGATCGACAATCTAGCTTATTTTGAAATTGGGGTAAGTTTGTATGTGATAAATTCAACATTTATGCTAGTATGTTTGAGAATGTTTGATATTATAATGATACATGATATTCCATGAAATTAGGTATTAGTGTTGAATTAGAAAGATGATAAAAGTTGAGATGTTGAAGTCCCGGTTGGACTATAATTGAATGTGAGAATATTATCTTTGAGACATGAGATGGATAAGGTCCCGTGTAAGACCATGTCGGGGACATGACCTCGGCACCAAATTGAGATCCCGTATAAGACCATATATGGGATATGGCTTCGGTATTGAATATGAGAATCGTATAAGACCATATCCGGGATATGGCATCGGCACTCAGAGGTGACCCCATATAAGACCACATCTGGGATGTGGCATTGGCTTCGTGTTTATGTTAACGATGATGAATATACGTCTTTGAGTATCCCAAGTGATTTAGCGGGATAAATAGATAAGCTTGGAAATAGAAATGATATTAGTACTAAAGTCATGTGATTGAGTGAATACAGGTACCCGTGAACAATTCACGATGAATGTTTACGATATGTGGCATGGTATATGCTAGATAAGAACAAGTACGAGTAAGTTATGGCAAACTGCTTATGACTTTGTGTGGTTATCTAATGCCATGAATTGATGTCATTATGAACTTATTGTTGCTATTTATTTTCATGCAAACTAACTAAGCTTTATGCTTACCCCTCTTATTTCCCTTTTTTCCTTGTAGTATTGCCAAGGAAATTCAAGAATCGTGGGACGTCAGAGTTCGGAAATCACACTATCAACATCTATTTGGTATAACAAGCTAGACTTATTTTGAGTATGGCATGTATAGGACTTGGGTATTTTGTTATGTCATTTTGATAGCCAAAGTGTTGGCTATTTATGTTATTAAGGACATTTTGTAAATGGTCATTGGAATTGGGCCAATACATGAGAAGTTTATTTATATTCAATGGTGACGAATTTCATGAAGTGTAAGTTTGTATGGATGCATTGATTTTGAGTCCTTAGAAGTGCTTTATAGTTATGAGATGTGTTGGATTGAATTAGTGCAAGTATGGTTGCTGTTCAGGGTGGCATTTGGCTTGGTAGATAGCCCTTTAAATGTTCAAACGGGTAGACACACGGGCGTGTGTCTAGGCCGTGTGTGACACACGGTCAGTCCCATGGGTGTGTTGATTGGCCATGTGTCCCCATGCATGCTAGGCTTACAAGTCAGTATGATCAGTAATAAACACACGGGTAGAGACGCGGCCATGGACCTGGGCGTATGCCCAGGCCGTGTGAAGTCTGCACTTAAAATTAGGAATTTAATTCAACATACGGTCTAAGGACACGGGCGTGTGGCTTGGTCGTGTGACCATAGTGAGGTGATGATGTCATAAACAGAATGCCATGGTTTTGGCACACGGGTTAAGACACGGGCATGTCGAGGCTGTGTGAAAGACACGGGCTAGGGACACGGGCGTGTGTCTGACCATGTGAAAACCCCTGTAGGTTCGAATTAGAAAATAATTTCCACACGGAATAGGAACATGGGTTTGTGTGACCACACGGCCTGCCCGCAAGGGCGTGTTCCATTTCACACAGGCGTGTGGCCCCTGTTTAGGTAAAAACTTTCTAAGAGTGTAAAAGTTTTCGGTTTAATTTCGGAACCTTCAGAATGTATGTTTATGGCCTCGTAGGCCCATAATAAGGATGTTATGCATATGAATGAGAAGTTTTAAGTTGAAATGAAATTTTATAGCCCAAAGTTGTATGTTCAAGTGAGATAAGTCTGGTAATACCTCGTACCCAGTTCCGGCGTTGAATACGTGTAAGGGGAGTTACATTTAGTGGTATCAGAGCTACGGTTTAGTCGATTCTCTGACTAACTTAGCGTAAGTATGAGTCTAGCTATACATGCCATACGTAAGAGTAGTTGTGTAATGATAGTGTGACGACTCCTGACGGATTGAATTGTATTTTTATTAGTAATGGATCCCGATCGGACTGCAGCTGATGATGCTACGAGTAATGCGCCGGCTCCCGCGCAAGGGACCGCGCCAGTAGAGAGTAGACCCGAGACTATGGGTCAGGGAGAAGAGGCTCGAGAAGCCTTTCTCCAAATGATGAGCAACTGGTATACAGAGTATATTCAAGCAAATCCTAATACTCAACCCCCTCCACCTCCACCTATTCCTCAGCCCACTCTTGTAGCTCCTCAAGTGGTTGAGGTAGTAAGAAGAGAAAGGCCTCCGGTCGATAAGATCCGAAAACAAGGAGTAGAGGAATTTCGGGCTAGTAAAGACGATGATCCAGAATGGGCAGAATTCTAGCTTGAGAATACCATCAGGGTATTCGACGAGTTGTCATGCATGCCTGATGAGTGCATGAAGTGTGTGGTATCTTTCTTGAGAGATTCGGCCTATCAGTGGTGGAATACCCTTGTGTCGTTGGTGCCAAGGGAGAGAATTAGCTGGGAATTCTTCCAAGAGGAATTCCAGAAGAAGTATATTAGCCAGAGATTTATCGACCAGAAAAGAAAAGAGTTCTTAGAGCTAAAGCAGGTTCGAATGACGGTGACCGAATACAAACGTGAATTCGTAAGGCTCATCAAATACGCTAGAGAATGCGTATCGATAGAGGCTATTATGTGCAAAAGGGTCGAGGACGGGTTAAATGAGGATATCCGTTTATATGTCGGAGTTCTCGAACTAAAAGAAATTTTGGTGTTGGTAGATAGAGCCTGTAAGGCTGAAGAGTTGGCCAAAAAGAAAAGAAGAGCTGAGATTGAGTCCCGTGACTCGAGAAAGAGGCAATTGAGTAAGTCATACCAATCCTCATCTAAAAAATTAAGGGATTTCGCTACTCGATCAGCCACTTCAGCCGAGTTTTTGAACCGAAGTAAGGGCAAATAATTCTCGGGGTCTAAGGCTCAGACTACTTCGGTTGCTAGTAAAGGCAAACAATGCCCGACTGAGTAGACCAGAATGCCCACAGTGTGGCAGACGTCATTCTGGTGAGTTCCGAGCAAACGAGAAGGCTTGTTTTAAGTGTGGGTCTCTAGACCACTTTATCAGAGATTGCCCTGAGGCGGGTGAGAAAGAGAAACCTCAGAATGCAAGACCGAGAAATACTGCTAGATGAAGACCATAGAGAAACCCGAGAAATGAGATGAGTGGCGAGAATTCATCTAGAGAGCAGACTGGGAGAGTTGAGGGTAAAGCACCGGCGAGAACATATGCCATTCGTGCTCGCGAAGAGGCGTCCTCCCCTGACGTAATCACGGGTACATTTTCTCTCTATGATAACCATGTTGTAGCTTTAATTGATCTAGGGTCTACCCACTCGTATATTTACATGAAATTAGTCACTAGCATGAGCTTGCCTATAGAGTCTACTGAATTTGTGATAAGAGTGTCGAATCCCCTAAGCAAATGTGTATTGGTTGATAGAATATGCAAAGGTTGCCCTTTGATGGTTAGGGGTCATTGTTTTCCTGCAAATCTCATGTTATTACCGTTTGATGAGTTTGATTTCATCCTTGGGATGGATTGGTTAGTTACTCATGATGTGATTGTGAATTGTGGAAAGAAGTTTATTGAGTTAAAATGGAAAAGTGGGGATCTCATTTGTGTTGAGTCAGATAAGCAAGACAGATCACCCGTAGTGATATCATCCATGTTGACTCAAAAGTATTTAAGAAAGAGGTACGAAGCTTACCTTGCTTTTGTGATGAATGCTAAAGAGACTGAGTTGAAAATTGAGTCGATACCCATAGTGTGTGAATATCTAGATGTTTTTCCGGAAGAATTGCCAGGGTTACCTCTGGTTAGGGAGATTGAATTTTGGATTGAGTTAGCTCTAGGTACCGCCCCCATTTCTATTGCTCCATATAGAATGGCTCCAACCAAGCTAAAAGAATTGAAAGCATAGTTGCAAGAACTAACGGATAAAGGCTTCACAAGACCGAGTTTTTCTCCATGGGGTGCTCCCGTATTATTTGTGAACAAGAAAGATGGTTCTATGAGGTTATGCATAGATTATCGGCAACTTAATAAGGTGACTGTGAAGAACAAGTACCCGTAGCCAAGAATCGATGATTTGTTTGATCAATTGAAGGGAGCCACGGTGTTTTCCAAAATAGACTTAAGGTCTGGGTACTATCAGTTGAGAGTCAAGGACTCGGATATGCTGAAAACTGCATTTCGGATGAGGTATGGCCACTATGAATTTTTTGTTAGGCCTTTTGGTTTAACAAATGCCCCAACCGTTTTCATGAACTTGATGAATCACATCTTTCGGCCATATTTGGATAAATTTGTTATGGTCTTCATTGAAGATATACTGATTTCCTCCCGAGATTGAAACGACCATGCCGAGCATTTGAGAAAGGTTCTACAAATTTTTAGAGATAAACAATTGTATGCCAAGTTTAGTAAAAGTGAATTTTGGCTTAAGGAAGTTGGATTTTTAGGGCACATTGTCTCGGGAGATGAAATTAGAGTCGACCCGAGTAAGATTTTAGCAATTGTTGAATGGAAACCGCCAAGGAGCGTAACTGAAGTGAGGAGTTTTCTGGGCCTAACCGGCTATTGTAGGCATTTTGTCAAGGGGTTCTCCATGATAGCTGCTCCGATGACGAGATTATTGCAAAAAGATGTGAAGTTTGATTGGACAGAAAAATGCCAACAGAGTTTTGAGAAACTAAAGGCGTTGTTGACTGAGGGTCCTGTTCTGGTGCAACCTAAGCCGGAAAGAGAATTTGTGGTTTACAGTGATGCATCCATGAATGGACTGGGTTGTGTACTTATGCAAGAGGGCAAGGTGATTGCATATGCCTCTAGACAATTAAAGCCGCACGAGAAGAATTACCCGACCCATGATTTAGAGTTGGCCGTCATTGTGTTTGCATTGAAGATATGGAGACACCATTTATATGGCAAAAGGTGTCAGATATTCACCGACAATAAGAGCCTAAAATACTTGATGACTCAAAAGGAATTGAATTTGAGGCAACAAAGATGGTTAGAGCTGATCAAGGATTATGAGCTCGTAATTGACTATCATCCAGGAAAAGCGAGCGTAGTCGTCGATACATTGAGTAGGAAATCCTTGTTTGCGCTGAGAGCCATGAACACACGGATGATTTTGTCAGATTATGGTTCTATTCTAGTCGAGTTGAGGGTTAGTCCAATGTTTCATCAAGAGATTTGTGAAGCCCAGAGAGGCGACAATAATTTACAAGCTAAAAGAGCTCAATGTGAGTCAAATGTTGAGTCGGACTTTCGGATAAGTCCAGGTGGATGTTTGATGTTCCAAGATAGGGTCTGTGTACCCAGAAATGGTGAACTTATCTGGAAGATTCTGCATGAAGCACATAGTGTATGTTTGTCTTTACATCCAGGCAGCACGGAGATGTATAATGACTTGAGGAAATGGTATTGGTGGCCTAGCATGAAGAAAGACATTTCCGAGTTTGTATCGAGATGTCTAATTTGTCAACAAGTGAAGGCTGAACATCAAGTACCTTTGGGTCTACTTCAGCCTATTATGGTTCCCCAGTGGAAGTGGGACTGTATTACAATGGACTTCTTAACGGGTTTACCGTTGACGCCGAAAAAGAAGGATGCTATATGGGTTGTAGTTGATAGACTTACGAAGTCAGCCCATTTCATACCAGTACGAGTTGATTATTCACTTGATAAGTTGGCGGATTTGTACATGTCAGAGATAGTAAGACTTCATGGTGTACCGTTGTCGATCATTTCGGATAGAGATCCGAGATTCACGTCATGGTTTTGGAAAAAGTTGCAAGAGGCTTTAGGCACGAAATTGAGTTTTAGTGCAGCTTTCCATCAGCAAATCGACGGGCAGTCAGAGAGAGTGATACAGATACTTGAAGACATGCTTCGATGTTGTGTTTTGGAATTCTAAGGTAATTGGAAAAAATACTTACCGTTGGTGGAATTCGCTTACAACAATAGTTTTCAGTCAAGTTTGAAAATGGAACCTTATGAAGCATTGTATGGGCGTAAATGCCGAACGCCCTTGTATTGGACAGAACTCAGAAAGAATCAGATTCACAGGGTTGATTTGGTCAGGGAAACTAAAGAGAAAGTAAAGGTGATACGTGAATGTCTGAAAGCGGCCTCAGATAGACAAAAGTCTTATTCAGATTTAAAACGGAAAGGGATTGAGTTCCAAGTAGGTGATAAAGTATTTCTAAAAGTATCACCATGGAGAAAAGTCCTCGAATTTCGCCGGAAAGGCAAATTGAGTTCGCATTTTATCAGACCTTATGAAGTTACTGAGAGGATAGGACCGGTGCTTATCGTTTGGCCTTGCCACCTGAGCTTGAAAAGATTCACGATGTCTTCCATGTGTCCATGTTACACCGATACTGTTCGGACCCTTCACATGTGATTGTACCATCAGAAGTAGAGATTCAATCGAACATGACTTATGAAGAGGAACCAATTAAGATATTGGCTCGAGAGGTTAAACAGTTAAGGAATAAGAGCATAGCCTTAGTAAAGGTGTTATGGAAAAAATACGGTGTAGAAGAAGCTACGTGGGAACCGAAAGAAGCCATGAGGGAACAATATCCAAACCTTTTTACCGGTAAGATTTTTGAGGACGAAAATCTCTAAAGGGGGAAAGTTATAACAGCTTGATTTTGGGGCTAGTCGGAATAGTGGTTTCGGGACCGCTAATCCGAAGTTAAAGAAAATTATTTTGATATTATTTTATGTGTTATGGCATAATTATATGGATGTATGAAAATTGTGGTGCATTAATTTTGGTAATTTCATGCTTAATTGTGAAAAAGGACTAAATCGCAAAAAGTGCAAAAGTTCTATTTTATAAGCTAAAGGTGTCTAATAGCCATAGAATATTAATTGGAGGTCTTTAAAGGGAAATTAGCCCCTTAAATCATTGTTGGCCGGCCATAGGGGACAAGGGAGTCAAAATTGGTCAAAGTTGGTAAAGGTTTGGTGAGTAAATTGATTGTTTTATATTAAAATAAAGAAAAGATGATATCCTTCTCTTTACTCATCTTCTTCCACCAAAAAACACAAGCAAAATAGGGGTTTTAAAACTCAAAAATTTCAGCAAACTCTTCTCCCTACAAGTAAGTGATTTTAATGGTTTTTCTTGATGATAGTTGTACTTTTGGAACCCCTAAAGTTTAAGCTTTCTAAAGAGGGGACTATCTTGCAATATGATGAAAATTTTAGAGTTTTGCCATGTGAGCTTTTTATTTGTTTCCTACATTTTTATGGAAGAAAATGAGTCTTAGTTGTTAGATGAACAACTTTTGTGAAAGGTGTTACCATGAAAACACCTTAAAGGACCTCTTTGTAAAGGTAGTAAAATGTGAGGTAAATGTGTGAAATAATGAGTTTTGATGGTTGCCATAAGAGAAATAAATGTTCACCTAGGCTCGTTAAAGGTATAAATTTGATATGAATTGAATACCGAGCGTAAGGGTAAAATGGTCATTTTACAAAAGTCTAAGGGCAAAATAGTAATTTTGCCAAAATATGATTATTGAAATGAAATTATTAATGTGATAATTAAATGAGCTAATTTGCTATTATAGATTAAAAAGAACCAGTAATTTACCTCGACTGGGGAAAGAACAAAGTATCGGACTAGATCGACGATCTAGCTTATTTTGAAATCGGGGTAAGTTTTTATGTGATAAATTCAACATTTATGCTAGTATGTTTGAGAATGTTTGATATTATAATGATACATGATATTCCATGAAATTGGGTATTAGTGTTGAATAAGAAAGATGATAAAAGTTGAGATGTTGAAGTCCCGATTGGACTATAATTAAATGTGAGAATACTATCTTCGAGACATGAGATGGATAAGGTCCCGTGTAAGACCATGTCGGGGACATGGCCTCGGCACTGAATTGAGATCCCGTATAAGACCATATCTAGGATATGGCTTCGGTATTGAATATGAGAATCGTATAAGACCATATCCGGGATATGGCATCGATACTTGAAGTGAGTTTCCGTATAAGACCATATTCGGGATATGGCATCGGTACTCAGAGGTGACCCCATATAAGACCACATCTGGGATGTGGCATTGGCTTCGTGTTTATGTTAATGACGATGAATGTGCGTCTTTGAGTATCCCTAGTGATTTAGCGGGATAAATAGATAAGCTTGGAAACAGAAATGAGATTAGTACTAAAGTCATGTGATTGAGTGAATACAGGTACTCGTGAACAATTCACGAGGAATGTTTACGATATGTGGCATGGTATATGCTAGATAAGAACAAGTACGAGTAAGTTATGGCAAAGTGCTTATGACTTTGTGTGGTTATCTAATGCCATGAATTGATGTCATTATGAACTTATTGTTGCTATTCATTTTCATGCAAACTTACTAAGCTTTATGCTTACCCCTCTCATTTCCTTTTTTCCTTGTAGTATTGCATAGATAATTCAAGAATCGTGGGACGTCGGAGTTCAGAAATCACATTATCGACATCTATTTGGTATAACAAGTTAGACTTATTTTGAGTATGGCATGTATAGGACTTGGGTATTTTGTTATGTCATTTTGATAGCCAAAGTGTTGGCTATTTATGTTATTAAAGTCATTTTGTAAATGGTCATTGGAATTGGGCCAATACATGAAAAGTTTATTTATATTCAATGGTGATGAATTTCATGAAGTGTATGTTTGTATGGATGCATTGAATTTGAGTCCTTAGAAGTGCTTTATAGTTATGAGATGTGTTGGATTGAATTAGTGCAAGTATGGTTGCTGTTCAGGGTGGCATTTGGCTTGGTAGATAGCCCTTTAAATGTCCACACGGGTAGACACACGGGCGTGTGTCTAGGCCGTGTGTGACACACGGTCAGCCCCATGGGTGTGTTGATTGGCCGTGTGTCCCCATGCATGCTAGGCTTACATGTCAGTATGCTCAGTAATAAAAACACAAATAGAGACACGACCGTATGTCTCAGCCGTGTGGGAGGCACAGCCATGGACATGGGCGTGTGCCCAGGCCGTGTGAAGTCTGCACTTAAAATTAGGAATTTAATTTGACACACGGTCTAAGGACACGGGCGTGTGGCTTGGCCGTGTGACCATAGTGAGGTGATGACGTCATAGACAGAATGCCATGGTTTTGGCACACGGGTTAAGATACAGGCGTGTCGAGGCCGTGTGAGAGACACAGGCTAGGAACACGGGCGTGTGTCCGGGCGTATGAAAACCCTTGTAGGTTCGAATTAGAAAATAATTTCCACACGAAATAGGAACATGGACGTGTGTGACCACACGGCCTGCCCGCACGGGCGTGTTCTATTTCACACAGGCGTGTGGCCCCTATTTAGGCAAAAACTTTCTAAGAGTGTAAAAGTTACCGGTTTAATTCTGGAACCTTCAGAATGTATGTTTATGGCCTCGTAGGCCCATAGTAAGGATGTTATGCATATGAATGAGAAGTTTTAAGTTGAAATGAAATTTTATAGCCCAAAGTTGTATGTTCAAGTGAGATAAGTCTGGTAATACCTCGTACCCGGTTTCGGCGTTGAATACGGGTAAGGGGTGTTACATTTAGTGGTATCCGAGCTACGGTTTAGTCGATTCTCAAACTAACGTAGCGTAAGTATGAGTCTAGCTATACATGCCATACGTAAGAGTAATTGTGTAATGATAGTGTGACGACTCCTGACTGTTTGAATTATATTTTTATATAGTAATGGATCCTAATCAGACTGTAGCTGATGATGCTGCGAGTAATGCGCCGGCTCCCGCGCAAGGGACCGCGCCAGTAAAGAGTAGACCCGAGACTATGGGTCAGAGAGAAGAGGCTCGAGAAGCCTTTCTCTAAATGATGAGTAACTGGTATACAGAGTATATTCGAGCAAATCCTAATGCTCAACCCCCTTCACCTCCACCTATTCCTCAGCCCGCTCCCGTAGCTCATCAAGTGGTTGAGGTTGTAAGAAGAGAAAGGCCTCCGGTCGATAAGATCCAGAAACAAGGAGCAGAGGAATTTTGGGCCAGTAAAGACGATGATCCAGAAAGGGCAGAATTCTGGCTTAAGAATACCATCAGGGTATTTGACGAGTTGTCATGCACGCCTGATGAGTGCATGAAGTGTGTGGTATCTCTCTTGAGAGATTCGGCCTATCAGTGGTGGAATACCCTTGCGTCGGTGGTGCCAAGGGAGAGAATTAGCTGGGAATTCTTCCAAGAGGAATTTTGGAAGAAGTATATTAGCCAGAGATTTATCGACCAAAAAAGAAAAGAGTTCTTGGAGCTAAAGCAGAGTCGAATAATGGTGACCGAATACGAACGTGAATTCGTAAGGCTCAACAAATACGCTCGAGAATGCATATCGACAGAGGCTATTATGTGCAAAAGGTTCGAGGACGGGTTAAATGAGGATATCCGTTTATATGTCAGAGTTCTCGAACTAAAAGAATTTTTGGTGTTGGTAGATAGCGCCTGTAAGGCTGAAGAGTTGGCCAAAGAGAAAAGAAGAGCTGAGATTGAGTCCCTTGACTCGAGAAAGAGGCAACTGGGTAAGTCATACCAATCCTAATATAAGAAATTAAGGGATTTTGCTACTCGATCAGCCACTTCAGTCGGGTTTTCGAATCAAAGTAAGGGCAAACAATTCTCGGGGTCTAAGGCTCAGACTACTTCGGTTGCTAGTGTTGGCAATGCCCGACCGAGTAGACCGAAATGCCCGCAGTGTGGCAGATGTAATTCTGGTGAGTGCCGAGCAAATGAGAAGGCTTGTTTTATGTGTGGGTCTCTAGACCACTTTATCAGAGATTGCCCTCAGGCGGGTGAGAAAGAAAAACCTCAGAATGCAAGACCAAGAAATACTGCTAGAGGAAGACCATAGAGAAACTCGGGAAATGAGATGAGTGGCAAGAATTCATCTAGAGAGCAGACTGCGAGAGTTGAGGGTAGAGCACCGGCGAGAACATATGCCATTCGTGCTCGCGAAGAGGCGTCCTCCCCTGACGTAATCACAGGTACATTTTCTCTCTATGGTAACCATGTTGTAGCTTTAATTGATCCAGGGTCTACCCACTCGTATATTTTCATGAAATTAGTCTCTAGCATGAGCATGCCTATAGAGTCTACTGAATTTATGATAAGAGTGTCGAATCCCCTAGGCAAATGTGTATTGGTTGATAGAATATGCAAAGGTTGCCCTTTGATGGTTGGGGGTCATTGTTTTCCTGCAAATCTCATGTTATTACCTTTTGATGAGTTCGATGTCATCCTTGGGATGGATTGGTTAGTTACTCATGATGTGATTGTGAATTGTGGAAAGAAGTTTATTGAGTTAAAATGTGAAAGTGGGGATCTTATTCGTGTTGAGTCAGATAAGCAAGACAGATCACCCGTTGTAACATCTCGATTTAGGGCCTAGTTGGAATAGTGGTGCGAGACCACAAATTCGACGCATAAGTATGAGTTTTTGAGGTCTATGCCATGTTTGCATGCTAGTGTGAAAGTTTCATGAAGCAATTTTGTTAAATTGTGGTTGAACTGTCCAAAAGGACTAAATTGCAAAAGTTACAAAATTTGAGATTCTAGAAGCTATTTGTGTGAAATTGCTTTAGAATATCAATTAGAAGTCCTTAATGAGTAATTTTCACAATTTCTAATTTTTGGACAAATTTGGGCATGGATGAGTTAAATTAGGAAGTTTGTCAAAAAGGGTATTTTGGTCATTTGACAATTAAATGATTAAAATAGGAGAAAAGATGAAAAAATTCATTCATCTTCTTCTTCAAGGCTACCGAAAATTTGAGAGAAGCCATTGTTAGGGCTCTTCAACTTTTCAAGCTAGCTAGTAAGTGTATTCTAGCCCGTTTTTGATATTCTTAGTATTTTTGAAGTCCTATTAGCATGAGTAAGCTATTTTTAGCTATATGATGAGCTAAAATGGATGTTAAAAAATGTACCCATGTATGACATGCATGTATTTTGATGTTTTATGGAAGAATATGAAAGCTTGATGTTGTAGAAACATCTTTTACTAAGTGAATTCCATGAAAAATGCATGTAAGGACTAGTTTGTGAAAGTCTTGAGTTTGGGAATACATGTGAGAATTAGTGAGAATTGAAGATAGCTTTAATTGAGTAAGTGATTTGGCTAAGCATGAAAGGCTAGAAAGTTGAATAAAAATCACTTTACGGGCCTTGGGGCAAAAGTGTAAATATGAGAAAGATTAGGGGCAAAATGGGGATTTTGCTAAAGTATGAGATAAAGGTCAATTTAGTCATTGTGTGTATTGAATGTGTTGATTTGTCATTATAGATCAAGAAAGATGAAGCCCGAATCGAAACCGAGGCAAGGGCAAGGTTGTGGAATAAATTGCACATCTCTATACTTTTTGAGTACTGAAGTAAGTTTACGTATAAACGATGCATTATACGTATACTTTGTAAATGCTAGCTAGAGTATAGAATGGTTGAGAACCTATATGGTTCATGTGGAATGAATGAGTTAGTTATAGTGAACGAATGAATGAATGAACTACAAAGTAGATATGTGAATGTGTAGTGATAATGCTTGATGGTAAGCTAAGTGCGATGCTACCCCAATACTTAGCAACGATGAGCTGGGCTATGTGCGATGCTATCGCTAAGTATATTGTTTAGTGGGCTAAGTGCGAGACCATTATGATTACCTTATTGGTAGGCTAAGTGTGATACTATCTTATTGTATCGATTGTGGTAGGCTAAGTGCGAAACCACCGAGAGAGTAGCTGTGTGGATGTATTAGTGAGTAGTGTAGATGTGTGGATGTGTTATTGTGAAATAATGATGTGTTGTATATTGTGTAAATGTGATATTGAATGCAGGGGTGCATGTCAATGGTTATGAGTATGTGACTCATGATGTGTTGGAAATGTGGTAATGGATAGAAAGAGTAAGCATAGTTGTGAATTACTTATGTTAGTATAATGCTAATTGTTGTTTAGCTTATATTATGATGCTTAATTGTTTATGTGTAAACTCACTAAGCTTAAAGCTTACTCCCTTTCTTTTCCCTTGTCTTATAGAGAAATAGAGTTGAATCGAGATACGTGGATCAATTGGAAGATTGCCCACACTATCAGTTCACTCTGGTACATTGGATTAAACGTTTTGTATATGGCATGTATAGGGGCTAGACAAGTTAGTGATTTTTGGTTGTAAATGGCTAAGTTATGTTGGCCTTTAGATGGATAATCTATTTTGTATAATGCCATAGTTGTTGGCTATTTTATTATATGAAAAGATGTAGTTATCCATGTAAGATTGTGTTTCAAATTAAGTTGATTATGGATGTGTTGAATGAGTACATGTTGTTTATGCTAGAGGGGTGAGAAGGGGCATGACAAATAGCTTTGTTCTTATCCATGTGGGTAGACACACAGGCGTGTGTCTAGACCATGTGTGACACACAGTCCAGCCCATGGGCGTGTGACTTGGCCGTGTGTCCCCGCATGTTAGTATTTTAAGTCGAGATTAGACCACGGACTAGTCACACGGCGTGTGCCTAGGATGTGTGAGTTATTCAGTGTTGGCCACGGGCTAGCCACACGGGTGTACGTCTAGACTTTAAGGCCGTGTGAAGTAGTCAGTGTGCACCACGGGTGGTGAACACGGCGCGTGTGACCTAGCCGTGGGACTTTGGCGAGAATGGTTGAGTTTTGTGCACGGGTTGTGGACTTGGGCGTGTGTGACTACACACGGGCGTGTATCATCTAGCACGGGCGTGTAGTCCCCGCTCTAGATGCGAGAAAATTTTAAGATAGTAAGAGTTTCGATATGGTCTCGAGAGCCTCGTCGTGTTTTGAGTAAGGCCTCGTAACTCGAAAATGAGGTTGCTGTGGTGACTTAAGGAGAGTAGTCACGTTGAGCCTAAGTGGCGATCAAGTAGTTTTAATCCGATAACGCCTCGGACCCATTTCGGTGGGGATTACGGGTAAGGGGTGTTACACCCGTAGTGATATCGTCCTTGTTGACTCAGAAGTATTTAAGAAAGGGGTACGAAGCTTACCTTGCTTTTGTGATGAATGCTAAAGAGACTGAGTTGAAAATTGAGTCGATACCCATAGTGTGCGAATATCCAGATGTTTTTCTGGAGGAATTGCCAGGGTTACCTCCGGTTAGGGAGATTGAATTTGGGATTGAGTTAGCTCCGGGTACCGCCCCCATTTCTATTGCTCCATATAGAATGGCTCCAACCGAGCTAAAAGAATTGAAAGCACAGTTGCAAGAACTAACGGATAAAGGCTTTGCAAGATCAAGTTTTTCTCCGTGGGGTGCTCCCGTATTATTTGTGAGGAAGAAAAATGGTTCTATGAGGTTATGCATAGATTATCAACAACTTAATAAGGTGACTGTGAAGAACAAGTACCTGTTGCCAAGAATCGATGATTTGTTTGATCAATTGAAAGGAGCCACAGTGTTTTCCAAAATAGACTTAAGTTCTGGGTACTATTAGTTGAGAGTCAAGGACTCGGATGTGCTGAAAACTGCATTTCGGACGAGGTATGGCCACTATGAATTTTTGGTTATGCCTTTTGGTTTAACAAATGCCCCAGCCGTTTTCATGAAATTGATGAATCACATTTTTCGGCCATATTTGGATAAATTTGTTGTGGTCTTCATTGATGATATACTAATTTACTCTCGAGATGGAAACGACCATGCCGAGCATTTAAGAAAGGTTCTGCAAATTTTGAGAGATAAACAATTGTATGCCAAGTTTAGTAAAAGTGAATTTTGGCTTAAGGAAGTTGGATTTTTAGGGCACATTGTCTCGGGAGATGGAATTAGAGTCGACCCGAGTAAGATTTCAGCAATTGTTGAATGGAAACCACCAAGGAGCGTAACTGAAGTTAGGAGTTTTCTGGGCCTAGCCGGCTATTATAGGCGTTTTGTCAAGGGGTTCTCCATGATAGCTGCTCCGATGATGAGATTATTGCAAAAACATGTGAAGTTTGATTGGATAGAAAAGTGCCAATAGAGTTTTGAGAAACTAAAGGCGTTGTTGACTGAGGCTCCTGTTCTGGTGCAAACTGAGCCGGGAAGAGAATTTGTGGTTTACAGTGATGCATCCATGAATGGATTGGGTTGTGTACTTATGCAAGAGGGCAAGGTGATTGCATATGCCTCTAGACAATTAAAGCCGCACGAGAAGAATTACCCGACCCATAATTTAAAGTTGGCCGCCATTGTGTTTGCATTGAAGATATGGAGACACCATTTATATGGCAAAAGGTGTCGGATATTCACCGAACATAAGAGCCTAAAATACTTGATGACTCAAAAGGAATTGAATTTGAGGCAACGAAGATGGTTAGAGCTGATCAAGGATTATGAGCTAGTAATTGACTATCATCCGGGAAAAGCGAACGTAGTCGCCGATGCATTGAGTAGGAAATCCTTGTTTGCACTGAGAGCTATGAACACATGGATGATTTTGTCAGATGATGGTTCTATTCTAGCCGAGTTGAGAGCTAGTCCAATGTTTCTTCAAGAGATTTGTGAAGCCCAGAGAGGCGACAATAATTTACAAGCTAAAAGAGCTCAATGTGAGTCAAATGTCGAGTCAGACTTTCAGATAAGTCCATATGGATGTTTGATGTTCCGAGATAAGGTCTGTGTACCCAGAAATGGTGAACTTATCTGGAAGATTCTGCATGAAGCACATAGTGGATGTTTGTCTTTACATCCAGGCAGCACGGAGATGTATAATGACTTGAGGAAATGGTATTGGTGGCCTAGCATGAAGAAAGACATTTTCGAGTTTGTATCGAGATGTCTAATTTGTCAACAAGTGAAGGCTGAACATCAAGTACCTTCGGGTCTACTTTAGCCTATTATGGTTCCCGAGTGGAAATGGGACTGTATTACTATGGACTTCGTGACGGGTTTACCGTTGACGCCGAAAAAGAAGGATGCTATATGGGTTGTAGTCAATAGACTTACGAAGTCAACCCATTTCATACCAGTACGAGTTGGTTATTCTCTTGATAAGTTGGCGGATTTGTACATGTCAGAGATAGTAAGACTTCATGGTGTACCATTGTCGATCATTTCGGATAGAGATTCGAGATTCACGTCATGGTTTTGGAAAAAGTTACAAGAAGCTTTAGGCACAAAATTTAGTTTTAGTACAGCTTTCCATCAGCAAACCTACTGGCAGTCGGAGAGAGTGCTACAGATACTTGAAGACATGCTTCGATGTTGTGTTTTGGAATTCCAAGGTAATTGGGAAAAATACTTACCGTTGGTGGAATTCGCTTACAACAATAGTTTTCAGTCAAGTTTGAAAATGGAACCTTATGAAGCAACCTTATAAAGCATTGTATAGGCGTAAATGCCGAACGCCCTTATATTGGATAGAACTCAGAGAGAATCAGATTCACGGGGTTGATTTGGTCAGGGAAACTGAAGAGAAAGTAAAGGTGATACGTGAATGTCTAAAAGTGGCCTCAGATAGAAAAAAGTCTTATTCGGATTTAAAACGGAAAGAGATTGAGTTCCAAGTAGGTGATAAAGTATTTCTGAAAGCATCACCATGGAGAAAAGTCCTCAGATTTGGCCGGAAAGGCAAATTGAGTCCGCATTTTATCAGACCTTATGAAATTACTGAGAGGATAGGACCGGTAGCTTATCGTTTGGCCTTGCCACCTGAGCTGGAAAAGATTCACGATGTCTTCCACGTGTCCATGTTACGCCGATACCGTTCAGACCCTTCATATGTGATTGTGCCATCAGAAGTAGAGATTCAATCGGACATGACTTATGAAGAGGAACCAATTAAGATATTGGCTTGAGAGGTTAAACAGTTAAGGAATAAGAGCATAGCCTTAGTAAAGGTGTTATGGAAAAAACACGGTGTAGAAGAGGCTACGTGGGAACCGAAAGAAGCCATGAGGGAACAATATCCAATCCCTTTTTACTGGAAAGATTTTCGAGGACGAAAATCTCTAAAGGGGGGAGAGTTGTAACAGCCTGATTTTGGGGCTAGTCGGAACAGTGGTTTCGGGACCGCTAATCCGAAGTTGAAGAAAATTATTTTGATATTATTTTATGTGTTATGGCATAATTATATGGATGTATGAAAATTTTGGTGCATTAATTTTGGTAATTTCATGCTTAATTGTGAAAAAGGACTAAATCGCAAAAAGTGCGAAAGTTCTATTTTATAAGCTAAAGGTGTCTAATAGCCATAGAATATTAATTGGAGGTCTTTAAAGGGCAATTAGCCCCTTAAATCATGGTTGGCCGGCCATAGGGGACAAGGGAGTCAAAATTGGTCAAAGTTGGTAAAGGTTTGATGACTAAATTGATTGTTTTATATTAAAATAAAGAAAAGATGATATCCTTCTATTTACTCATCTTCTTCCACCAAAAAATACAAGCAAAATAGGGGTTTTAAAGCTCAAAAATTTCAGCAAACTCTTCTCCCTACAAGTAAGTGATTTTAATGGTTTTTCTTGATGATAGTTGTACTTTTGGAACCCCTAAAGTTTAAGCTTTCTAAAGAGGGGACTATCTTGCAATATGGTGAAAAGTTTAGAGTTTTGCCATGTAAGCTTTTAAGTTGTTTGCTACATTTTTATGGAAAAAATGAGTCTTAGTTGTTAGATGAACAACTTTTGTGAAAGGTGTTACCATGAAAACACCTTAAAGGACCTCTTTGTAAAGGTTGTAAAATGTGAGGTAAATGTGTGAAATAATGAGTTTTGATGGTTGCCATAAGAGAAATAAATATTCACCTAGGCTCGTTAAAGGTATAAATTTGATTAGAATTGAATACCGAGCCTACGGATAAAATGGTCATTTTGCAAAATTTAAGGGCAAAATTGTAATTTTGCCAAAATATGATTATTGAAATGAAATTATTAATGTGATAATTAAATGAGCTAATTTTCTATTATAGATCAAGAAGAACCAAGAATTTACCTCGACCGGGGAAAGAACAAAGTATCGGACTAGATCGACGATCTAGCTTATTTTGAAATCGGGGTAAGTTTGTATGTGATAAATTCAACATTTATGCTAGTATGTTTGAGAATGTTTGATATTATAATGATACATGATATTCCATGAAATTGAGTATTAGTGTTGAATGAGAAAGATGATAAAAGTTGAGATGTTGAAGTCCCGGTTGGACTATAATTAAATGTGAGAATACTATCTTCGAGACATGAGATGGATAAGGTCCCGTGTAAGACCATGTCGAGGACATGGCCTCGGCACCGAATTGAGATCCCGTATAAGACCATATCTAGGATATGGCTTCGGTATTGAATATGAGAATCGTATAAGACCATATCCGGGATATGGCATTGATACTTGAAGTGAGATTCCGTATAAGACCATATCCGGGATATGGCATCGGCACTCAGAGGTGATCCCATATAAGACCACATCTGGGATGTGGCATTGGCTTCGTGTTTATGTTAATGACGATGAATATGCGTCTTTGAGTATCCCTAGTTATTTAGCGGGATAAATAGATAAGCTTGGAAATAGAAATGAGATTAGTACTAAAGTCATGTGATTGAGTGAATACATGTACCCGTGAACAATTCACGAGGAATGTTTACGATATGTGGCATGGTATATGCTAGATAAGAACAAGTACGAGTAAGTTATGGCAAAGTGCTTATGACTTTGTGTGGTTATCTAATGCCATGAATTGATGTCATTATGAACTTATTGTTGCTATTTATTTTTATGCAAACTTACTAAGCTTTATGCTTACCCCTCTCATTTCCCTTTTTCCTTGTAGTATTGCCAAGATAATTCAAGAATCATGGGACGTCAGAGTCCGAAAATCACATTATCGACATCTATTTGGTATGACAAGTTAGACTTATTTTGAGTATGGCATGTATAGGACTTGGGTATTTTGTTATGTCATTTTGATAGCCAAAGTGTTGGCTATTTATGTTATTAAAGTCATTTTGTAAATGGTCATTGGAGTTGGGCCAATACATGATAAGTTTATTTATATTCAATGGTGATGAATTTCATGAAGTGTATGTTTGTATGGATGCATTGATTTTGAGTCCTTAGAAGTGCTTTATAGTTATGAGATGTGTTGGATTGAATTAGTGCAAGTATGGTTGCTATTCAGGGTGGCATTTGGCTTGGTAGATAACCCTTTAAATGTCCACACGGGTAGACACTCAGCCCCATGGGTGTGTTGATTGGCCGTGTGTCCCCATGCATGCTAGGCTTACAAGTCAGTATGCTCAGTAATAAACACACGGGCAGAGACACAGCCGTGTGTCTCAGCCGTGTGGGAGGCACGGCCGTGGACATGGGCGTGTGCCCAGGCCGTGTGAAGTCTACACTTAAAATTAGGAATTTAATTCGACACACGGTCTAAGGACACGGGCGTGTGCCTTGGCCGTGTGACCATAGTGAGGTGATGACGTCATAAACAGAATGCCATGGTTTTGGCACACGGGTGCGTCGAGGCCGTGTGAAAGACACGGGCTAGGGACACGGGCGTGTGTCCGGCCGTGTGAAAACCCCTGTAGGTTCAAATTAGAAAATAATTTCCACATGGGATAGGAACATGGGCGTGTGTGACCACACGGCCTGCTCGCACGGGCGTGTTCCATTTCACATGGGCGTGTGGCCCTTGTTTAGGCAAAAACTTTCTAAGAGTTTAAAAGTTTCCGGTTTAATTTCGGAACCTTCAAAATTTATGTTTATGGCCTCGTAGGCCCATAATAAGGATGTTATGCATATGAATGAGAAGCTTTAAGTTGAAATGAAATTTTATAGCCCAAAGTTGTATGTTCAAGTGAGATAAGTCTGGTAATACCTCGTACCCGGTTCCGGCGTTGAATACGGGTAAGGGGTGTTACATAGACAAATCTATGTAGGTCAAAAAAAAATGTAGACAACAAACAAAGAAAAACAAGATCCTATTCCCACCTACATACATGAATATAGTCAAAAAAAAAAGAACAACATGGCATTGTTCAAATGACTATGATGGCACAAGCTGAGTGCCATACATAATATTGAGGCAACTCAAATACATGAGAGTTTTACTAGCGTGAATCAAAGGAATATGGATCCCAAGTTCACATACTCGAAAATGAATGGACCGGATTGTTGAATTACATTCTCAGTGGGGTATGCTCATATATATGTACTAGCATTTGTCAATGGATGGAAAAAATAAATATTTTATGCATAAAAGGTCATTTGAAAATTAATTATATTAAAAATAATTGAATAATATTTTAAAGGAATTGAAAATATAAGTTAGGTCCTATTTCATAAAGTTTTGAAAAAATTCAATTAACCTGAATATTAATATTTTCAACAACTTAATTTTTTAAGCACGTTTGATAACTTACAATGAAAACTTCATTAGTAGATAGAAAATTTTCTACAAAAATATAACACCCCATACCTGACTCGATCGTCGAGTCTGAGTTATGAAATGTCACATTCTTTGTCGTTGTAACTACAATCAATTACGTGTCAAATTTATAATTAGTACATACTATTAATATTAAAACATCACTACGATATGTTTACAAACATGTTCAACTTTAATACAATCTTACGAAAGCTCTTTAGATGACTCAAGGTCGAATAAGGATCAAATTGTAAAATTTACAAACTATGGGGTTGATATTGCGACTTTGGGGGTTCTAAGTCACGATGTAACTCACTGACTTGTCCTCGTTGTGACGTTAAGGATCCGACATCGCAACATGACCATCTATTTTCAAAATGTACAAATGGTACCAATTCATAACACCTGAAACAAATGTATAAATGTCTCAATTTAGCCCTTTCAAATGATATGCCAAATCCATACATGCCAAAATATACCAAAATCTTGATTCAAGTTAACATTAATTAACCAAACTTCCAAAATGACCACTTACAATACAAAATTGGCTCAAAACCTAAGTACATGCCATTTATTGAAAACAAAAGGAACTATATAAACATTGATGAGTCGAGGATTGTAGATTGATTGGATGCTGAATAACATCTCGAGACTTCGAGATCCACCTATACCTGTGCACAAAGCAAACAAATCGTATGCTATACGATAAAGTTCAGTGGTACTTTCATGATTCAAGTCATAAGATGAGAATAATCACAATAAAGATTCAATCAATGTATGCTAAGATTCATTTATGTCAATTTACATGATCACTATTCAAATGTCAATATCTTATACTAGCTCATTTAACAACCAATTGAAACATTCAATACCATGTCGTATGTTAACATGTATACAAACAATCCCATTCAAGTTTCAAGCACATATGCATTTAACAATATGATACTCAATCCCCATTTTCAATAAATTCCGTTAGATTATACTAGTATCACATTTCCATATCAAATCTACTAATTCGCTTAGTTTCCAAATTGGCCTTCTGGGCTCGTTTAAGTTGATTCGTATGGTCTTTAACATGCTATCGATAATCATGTTTCACATATATGCTCTTATAGTGTTATTTCATATTTTCAAATCAATTCAAATATCATTTAACCGATTCGCATTTTATATTCCCTATTAATCTAACTCGGACTCAAACGGATACATAGATCATCCAACCAACATACCAATCTGACACCCAGTGCCTCATCGGAACATTTGAAGTATATAAATTATGCTCATCGTTCATCGATATAAACGAAGTAAAAGTGTGCCCAGAATCATCGGAACGTCCGAAGTAAAATGTGCCTAGTGCTAATCGGTATAACTGAAGTAACCCATACTCAATCTAACCCTATGGTATGTTAACTAGATCCAGCTCTACCCGAACAGTAAATAAGGTACCAATGATCGAATTTCATTTTACAACAAGTTCACATATCAATTCATATTCAATACCATAATATCATTTCAATTCATTATCACTTCATATATATCTAATATCACTTAGCATGGTTCATTTCTTATTCATATCACATATCATTATTAATTATATCATGTTATTTTCTATTACATTCAATTCAATCCAATTCTCAATATTCAACATCATTCAATACAAACCAATTCATATGATTATATGAGCTTACCCCGATAGTAAATCATGCAATCAACATATATAGACATATATAATCAATGATCTCAAATCATAAAAGTACAAATTGATAATTCAACTACTTGCCATTGACTCTCACCTTTTCTTTCTCTCGCGACGACCTAACATCGTCTTTAGCTACGAATGATAATTCAATATAAAAATATTATCAGTTTATATTCAACTCACATCCAAATACATAGCCTCTTATATTTTATGTTTTATTCAATTTAGTTCCTATACTCGGGATACACATATTTCTCGATATCTAACATTAGATCAAAATTTGATTTCACATTCTTTCATTAGGAACTTTATACTTCCTATCTCTAACACAATTTCATGAAAGGTTTTCCATTTATTAAATTTAGTACCTAATGTTACAAAGTTATCTAACAAGTTTAATCAACTTTACTATTTAGTCCTTATTATGATCTAAGCTTATTAACTATCAAATTCAAGCCTAATTAATCAATTTTTCTATAATGGCCACTTGATAAAAACATAACAATTGAACAAATTGATATATATTCTAGCTAAATCAAGCTCCCATGATCATAAATCTATAGAAATTTCATGAATTTAGCTTTGTTACATTGTAATTTTTTATGGTAGAATGCTAGAAATTGAACAAGGTTTTTCTTTTCTTTTCTTTCTCAATTTTGATGGCGGACTAAGTGAGGAAGATGATGTCTTCATCTTCCACTAACTTGGGCTTTTACAATAATATTAATTGTTAATTAAACTTGATTAATCATACTTAATTCATTATGTCACACCCAAAAAATGGTGGATCCAAAAATACTAGTGAGGTATGCATGTTAACCGTTTTGGCGCATTATGGTAGCATAATTCGACACCTTGCTGGCTTGCTGGCAAATTATAGTGTTGGCACATACTAGCATTAAAGTTCTGCCCGTTGGCGGTATTTAAGGATTTCATTACAGGGTATCTTCAAGTGAAGAAGGAATACGTTCAAGAAAGAGTGCGCTTAAGGAAGAGTACGCCCTAGAGTTTTGGCTGAGCACGTAGAGCCTACCAAATATATGAGAAAGTTGTACGAGACTTAAATGTCTTTAAGACCAAGCCATACGCTATTCATCGCCAAGGTATAGTACGCTCGATTTGCATGAGCACTATTCAAGTTGGTTCTTATAACTGGATTAGTTAGGAGTCAATTGGATTGACTTAACCCTCCCCATGACTAGTCAAACAATAACGTATATCTTTGCTGGATTTTCTTTTACCTACCCTTGGATTTGGAAGGGAAATCAGGGTGACTGGGAGTATATATAAGGAAAGGGGAGAGGACTTTGGATATGGTTTTTCCTTTCTACTTGACGTTCTAGTTCTTCTTTCTAACCTAAATGTTCTCTTCTTCTTCGCTAAGCTAGAGCTAAGATTTTGTTTAATCACTGGATGATTTAACCTTTTGGTAAGTCTTGTAGCTCTGTATGTTACGATTGTTGAAGAGTAAGGATGTTAAAAGATATAAAAACAATAGGGTGTGAGAGGAAGACCCTGCATGAGGGTCGCATATAGTTGGAACATTAGTAAACTATTTGTAATGGGGATTCTAATGGAAATTCCATGATCTTTTAAGCAGTTGTTACTGCTGGATCGGGAAGGACGATTGGAACAGAAGCTTAGGGCCAAGGTAAAGGTGGGTCTCTAGTGAGTCTTTAGACCCGACTTCTGCATGATATTTTATGATTTTTTTCTTATATGGTTGATGTTCCTGTAGATTTGCTTGAGGAGATGTTTTATGTATGTGTGTGTATTTCTGTGAATCATCTGCAAGTATGTAAATGAAGTATACAATGTGCTGCATGTATATGACGATATAAGCATGCATAAGAAATTATGTGTTGGAAAGTATGACTTTGTTATGGGTGTAACAACCCGATTTTGGGTCTAGTCGGAACAGTGGTTTCGGGACCACAAATCCGACGTAGCAAAGTTTATTTTTATTACATTTCTATGGTCTACAGTTTTACAAAATAATTTCGCAAAAATTTCGTTCGAAAATTTTGACGTTTGGGCACTCAATTTAGTAAAAAGGACTAAATTGTAAAAAGTGCAAAAGTTGAGTTCTACATGCTAGAGGTGTCTAATTGCTATGAAATTTTAAATTTGATGTCCATAGTTAGTAATTAGACCATTGGATAAATTAGTGGACAAAAATGGACATGGTGAGATAAAATTTCAAAGTTTTAAGTGAAGGGCATTTTGGTCATTTGGTAAATAAATGAATAAAAAGGGAAAATCAAGCCAAAAATCTTGTCCATCTTCTCCCCCTTGTGGAAAAAAAATAGAAGGAAGATATAACTAGGGTTTGGCCAAATTTCAAGCTCGATTGTAAGTCCGTTCTTGCCCCGGTTTTAGTGCTCTTTACATTTTTGAAGTCATTATCACTCGATCTATCTATTTCTACCATTAATTTAAGGAATAATAAAGGTATAGGGTTTGACCCATGTTAAGAAGTTTGTGTATTTTGATGTCTCATGGTAGAAAATGAATGTTTGGTGTTAGATAAACAACTATTACTACGTGAATTTTGATGAAAATGCTTAAAAGGACCTATTTGTAAAAGTTATAAAATATGTAGTAAAAGTGTGTTTTAATGGAAATTGTGGGTTGTTATAGTTATAAAAATGGTTTGGCTAGGCTTGTACATTAAAGAAATTGAACACGTTTCATTTAACGAGCCTAGGGACCAAAATATAAATATGTCAAAGTTTAGGGGCAAAAATGTAATTTTACCATAATAAGATTTTTGGACTGAATTGAATAATGTGAATAATAAATGAGCTAAATTTTCTATTATAGATCAAGAGAAACGAGGTTCGGACCTAGATTGGGGGAAAAACAAAGTATTTGACGATTAGGTCCCATTTCTACTATTTTTGTACCGAGGTAAGTTCGTATGTAAATAATGCATTTATGCTTTAATTGCTTTAATATTTTATGAATTTTGGTTTACTCTTCGAATGTAATCGACAAAGTTCAACAAGCTAGAAATCCCAGTTGAACCTTAGGAATAGTTAGGATACAAATGTCATGACATTAGGGTTATTTGAGATTTCGTGTAAGACCATATCTGGAATATGGCATCGATATGAGATTTCGTGTAAGACCATAGCTGGGCTATTGGCATCGAAAAGAGATCCCATGTAAGACCATATCTGGGATATGGCATTGGTACAATATTGTGTGTGCAAGATTCCCGAGTATCCTTTAGTATTCCAAGTGGTTCAACGGGAAATTCAATGAGTATGTCAAAGTTATGAAAGATTATGATTATGTTGCAAGTTGGTAAAGGTATGTACATAAAACTCATTTACTAATGAGCTCGATATGTGATGAATCCCTCGGTAAGGTCATGAAGGAGTAAGTTAAGATTAGAAGATCTAGATACTATTTATGCCAAGTTTATCATGTTTATTTGTATGATACTTGTGTGATTATAATGCTTATTATTTGCATAGGAGCTTACTAAGTTATATAGCTTACTCCCCTTTCTTTTCCCTTGTCTTATAGTGTCACCAAGCCAGCTCGGGGATCGAAAACTGTCGGAGATCCATTCACACTATCAACTTAATATTTTGGGTACCATTGATTCTAATATTTTGAGTTATGACATGTATATGGACTTGGTCATTTTGTTATGTGTCATAACTGATTTAGCCAAATGTATTGGCTTATGTTGGTTGATAATTCATTTTGTAAATGACCATTGAAATTGGCTAATATTGGTTTAAGTATATATATATGTGCATATGATGATGCTTTTTCATGGATGTGTGAAATTGCATGATTTAAGTTGAGATATATGTGATGTTTGTGTATGATAAATGATAGCATGTGAATAATGTATTGATATCTTATTTGTGGCTGATTTGGTTGTATGTATATGCTTGGATTGGTGTTGCTTGTTGTTGTGTAGGTTGATGCAAGTGAGGGTGGCAAAATGGCTTGGTAAACAGCCTTATTTTTTTCCACACGGGTAGACAGACGGGCGTGTGTCTAGGCCATGTGTGACACACGGCTTACCCCATGGGCATGTGTTCCGGCCGTGTGTCCCCTGCACCTTAATTGTTGCAAAACAGAATGCTAAGTATTGAGCACATGGGCAGAGACACGGGCGTGTGTCTCAGCCGTGTGGATGACACAGTCTAGAACACGGGCGTGTGCCCTGAGCATGTGAAGTCTACACCTAATTTATGAAAAATCATGAAAATTAAATCGACCACACGGCCTAGCACACGGGCGTGTGGCACGGCCGTGTGGCACAAGTCAGAGAGCTCCCTATTTTGAACACGGCCTGTAGCACGGGCGTTTCTAAGGGTCACACGGGCGTGTCCCTTGGACTACACGGGCGTGTGAGCCCTATTTTAATGAAAAAATTTCTAAGTGTTGTATGATTTTCTAAAGTTCCCGGTTTTGTCCCGAACTACTTCCAATGTACGTATTGAGCCTCGTAGGCTCGTATTAGGGACAATATGAACATATGTGAAAGGTTTTAAACTTGGATGGAAATTATGTCTCGATTTTGTATGTTTGCTTGCGTTTAAGTCAGGTAATGCCTCGTACCCTATTCCGGCGTCGAATACGGGTAAGGGGTGTTACAATGGGTATGAGTGAAATCTATATAAATGTGTCCATTATGCTAATTGAGTGATGCATAAAAAGATGGTTGGTGATAAGGGGGTCCGGGCAGAGTGTTGGGGAAAAAAAGTGATATGATAATGGACCTTGCAGTGGTGCTTTGATGACGTCCTGTGATAGAGCAAACACAAAAAAAAAGACCAGTGTGGTAGATATGTGGAAAGACCATGGCCATGGCACATTTTGAAAATGGTGGATGAGCCACATTTATCTACTAGGGTTTCTACGTGTCCCGAGGGCGATGATGGGTAAACCTCAGGCGATGCTGAGTTTAGGCAAATCTATATCGCCAAACATGATAATTTATTTGGTGCCTTGGTGGCAAACCATATAGGGCCTTTGTGGCAAGTTATCTAAAACGCCTATGTGGCGTATTACTTGGGGAACCTTTGTGAAAAGTTATCTAAAAATTCTATGTGGCGTATTACTTGGGGAGCCTTTGTGGCAAGTTATTTGAAAAGCCTATGTGGCATATTATTTGGGGAGCCCTTGTGGCAAGTCATCTAGAAAGCATTTATGGCAAATTCTATAACATCTAAGTGGAAAGTTGTGAAAGAGTTTGTGACGAGATCTGGGTATGCCTTTAAGGCATTTTCTGAAAGAGTTCTCGGTAATGTACCCAACTGATGAATTTGCCATAATAACCCGCTAAGACAGGGAGCTTGGAACATAAAGAATTATGGGTAGTGTAAGTGTCCACCAAACCTGGGAATTCTTACGTTATGTATCGATGTCATCTGGGATTTTATTGGATGTTCTAAAATATTGCATTCATCGGAATAAGTTTGTTTTCTAGATCGACACGTTGTGACTGGCCTTCTGACAGCAGCCAAAGCCAGTCTAAGAATCTGTATGTATATCCTTCTGAGAAATGTATCCAACTTCTATCTTCAAAGAGATTGTGAAATAGGATCCGCAATAAGGTGTGAAGTCTGTGATCCGCCAATTGAGCAAAATGTGAATAAGGGGGTCAAGTGTAGAGGTTGGCGTATAGTTATCCACTAGGAATCATAAAAGTATCCACCAAAATCTGAAAGGAAGTTTCAGAATCTTCAAGTCGAGGAATCAAACAATAACCTTTAAATGTAATATTGGTTAAGACTCTCTAAGTTCCGTTGAACTTATAAACGTCTATTAGAATGCAGGTTTTGGAATTTAACCAGTGCGTCAAGAGGGAATAAGCTAGGAATGGGCCAAGGTGGCGATTCGAAGAGCGATATTATGCATACAAAAGGGAACTTTAGAGAATATGGCATATAGTAGTCTACGCCATGAATAAGTTTGGTTTATCAAAGATTTAAGTCGTAATGTCTTATACTATTTTGATAATTTTTTGTAATCAATAAACGTTTCCTTTAAAATGTTTTGACTTAGAAAAAAAAATAAGAAGAATGATTAGTATAGTTTTCTCCAGTTGTAAAATTTTGTTAAGTATTTAAGTATTGTGACATCCTGTATCCGAGTCCAATAAATCAGGTCGGGTTTAGGGTGTTACACATTAATTAAGTCATTTTTAATTATAAACTTCATCTAAGTATCATCGATCATCATTTCCCACTAACTTTAAAACAAAAATGGTTTAATAATCATTTATGCCCTTTGGGTAATTGCTATCTAAGTCCCCTAAGTTTTTTCTAAATTAAAACTCAATAGTGATTAGACTTTTACAATCTAGTCCCTGAGTTTTAATTAACTAATTTCTTGATTAAATTACTTAAACGAACTTCAATATATTTTCATAACAACTTCATAAATATTTATATTTCATCCTTACAGACTCAGTTTACGGAAATAGAGTTCTAAAACTGCATTTTTTGACACCACTGAAAATTGAGTTGTTACAATTCCCCCTTAAAAAATTTCATCCTCAAAATTTACCTGTAAAGAGGTAGGGATACTGAGATCTCATCGTCTCTTCTAGTTCCTAGGTAGCTTCTTTCACACTATGATTGCGCCAATAAGCAAGTGGTGAGATGCTAGTCTGCCTTGTGTGAGATCTAGCTATGCTTGTGAGGCATTATCTGATAGAATTCTCGACTGGATAATCAACTGATGAATCTACCTTAGTGATCTGCTATGACAAGGAACTTGGGGCATTTGGAATGTTGGCAGTGCAAGTGTCCGCCAAACTTGGAATTTCTTAAGCTCTATATTGAATTCATCTGGGTTTCTATTACTTGAATTAAAATGTTGTATTCTTCTAATTAAGTATGTTTGCCTAGACTAATTTGAAGATATGATGTAACTGGTGTTCTGATAATCTTTGGGTACTGAAAAGGAACCCGTCAAGAGTAGTAGCTGTTGAGTTCTTGTTTTGAGAAGTGTATCCAACTACTATCTGTAAAGAAATTGTGTAATAGGATACTGGGTATAATGTAAAGTTTGAGATCCGCCAGTTTAGTGAAATGGATAAAAGATGGTTAAGTGTAGATATTGGTGTATGGTTATCCATCAACAAAGAACTAGAAAAGTATCCACCAAGGTCTAAGAAGGAATCCAAATCCTTGAGTCGAAGAATTTTTCAACACCGTTTAAAGGTATTAATGAGTGAGGCTCACTAAGTTCCTTTGAACTTATATACGTCTTTTGGTATGCAAGTTTGTGAATTGAACCAGAGCGCCGAGAGGGACCAAGTTAGGGATGCACCATGGCGGTAACTGAGTGCGATATTATGCATACAGAGGGACATTTATAGAAGCATGTTTTTCAAATGAAAAATAGTAACATACGCTACGAATATGTCTAATTTAGCAAACAATTTGATGTAAGGTCTTATTTTACATTTGAAAGTTTATGAAAAACAATAAATGTATTATTTCAAACCTAATGCCTTAGAAAAGATTTTAAATAAATAAGAGGCACATTAAGTATGAGTTTTCACAAAATGAAAATATTAGTTAAGTATGTAAGTATTGTGACATCTTATATTCAGATCCAGTAAATCGGGTCGGGTATAAGGTGTTACATTAACAATTCAAGATACACAAGTGGTTGGTTGACTTCAATGTTGTTGATTAATCTTTAGATTAGGGATCTAAAAAGCTAAAACTTCTAATTGGCTCAATTTTACCTCTCGGTCACCATTTTACCAAATTAGACAATTTAGTTTGGTTTATCTCTCCATCTCATCAAACTAACCCGAGGCAACCAAATTGGTGCTCAATAGGATCTCCTCTCGATCTCATCTATCTAAATATTCACCTCGAGGCGTCAATTGTAAGTTTTGAATTTTATTCGATTTAATCTAATTTTTACAATTTAGCCCCTATACTAAAAACTAACCAAGCAACATTTCCATCAACCAACCACCATAGATTTAGTTACCTAACACCATTTTCATACAAACAACAACCCAACACATACTCAAATCATTCATTCAAATAAGCACAAGAGTATGGTTAAAGAAAGCGTAGAGATTTCTTGGTGGTTGCTTGAAGAAGATGACGAAAACAACAATGGAGGTTAGAAATACCAATAAAGTTTAGATTTTTACTCTTTGAAAAGAAAATGAAGATGAACTATATTAAAAGCTTTGGATAAAAATGAAAATACAAGATAAAGTTTGAGTACCAAAATTCAAATAAAACCAAGCTATAGTAGAAACTAACTAACAGCTAAAACTTGAAAAAGCTAAGCACTAAACCTCAAAAATGGTGAATAAAACTACTACTTAGTTAAAAGAATGATAGAAAAGTAAAGACAAAGTTGTCTCCTTTAGTTTTCAGCCAAAAGTGGCTTTTAACATCTGATTACAACCAAAAAGTTGACAAGAATGCCCCTGGAAGATGTGTTTTGATTAGAGATGGTGTTGGAAAAAAAGACTAACCCTGTAGTTATTTTCACCTCGCCATGCAGCGGTGTCGCAACACTCAGGCTTTGGTGTTACGAAACCTATATAGTAGTGAACTTGTGGATCTTGAGGGTCTTGGTGTCGCGACATCCACTGGTCAGTGTTGCAACATCACTAGATTTGGCCTTAATTTTTGCACTCAACACCTTCAGAGGTATCACGACCTTGGAGGCACAGTGTCATGAACTTGGCTCGGTGTCGTGACATCTTACCCTCGGTATAGCGACTCCCGCGAAAATAACCTCTATGTTGATTTTGCTTTGAAGTTTTACATCCTCAAGGTGAAAAGACTTGGTGTCACGACTTCCATGGCATCAATGTCACAACACCCACTCTAAATGATGTTTTCCTCGAGGTGGGACCATTATTGTCTCCCTACACCAACTCAATCACATCATTAGGTTCTACATGGCATCGTTTGGCCAATTTGGGTCACAAAAGGGGCAAAAATAAGCAAAAACGTTAATTAAGATTAAAGCTAAAAATTGACAAAAACATATAATAGATACTTAAATTGCTTGAGAATAAAATTCTCAAGTGTTTTGGAGAGCCTAATTTGATGTCTCAAACTATGAAAAATCAAAGACTTTTGCCATTCGTATAAATATGACACTTTTCATCATACAAGTAGTGCCTCCAGATCTTTAGAGCAACAGCAAGCCCTAAATCGTGCGTCGGGTAATTGCGTTCATGCATTTTTAGCTAGCGGTATACATAAGCAATCACTTTACAATCTTGCACTAGGACACTGCCCAAACCATTCAACGAAGTATCGCTGAAAACAAAAATTTTTTTCCTTGACTCAGGCAAAGTCAGGATTGGCTCTTCTATCAACATAACTTTCAACTTCTCAAAAGTATCCTAACATTGATTATCCCAGACAAACGAAATGTTCTTGTGCAAGAGTTCCATCATAGGCAAAGTTATTTTGGAAAACCCATTCACAGATCTCCTATAATAATTGTCCAAGCGAAGGAAACTTCAAATCTTAGACACATTTTTTGGTGCTTTCCACTGAAGAATAGCTTTAATCTTTTTAGGGCCAACCCGAATTCCCTTAACAAAAATAACATGCCCCATAAATACCACTTCAAATAACTAGAACTCACACTTACGGAGCTTCCCAAAAATTTGCTTCTAATGCAACACTTGTAATACGATTCTCAAATGCTTATCATGTTTAGCCTCTGATCTCGAGCATATTAAGATATCATCGATAAACACCACCACGAACTAATCTAGATAGGGTTGGAAAATGTGATTCATAAGATCCATGAACGTCGTAGGTGAATTCGTTAACCTGAATGGAATCACAAGAAATTCATAGTAACTATACCACATACGAAACACTGTTTTTGGTACATCTCTATCCATCACTTTTAACTGATAATATCCCTATCTCAAATCAATCTTAAAGAAGAATAATGCACTTTTAAATTGATCAAATAAATCTTTGATACGCGATAATGAATATCGATTCTTAATCGTCGACTTATTCAACTACCGGTAATCAATGCAGAGTTGCATCGACCCATCTTTCTTCTTAACAAATAGAACTGTGCTCCTCAAGACGATATACTAGGACGTATAAAGTCATGGTCAGGAGATCTTGCAACTAAATTTTCATCTCTTTCTACTCCGTTGGAACCATACGATACAGAGCAATTGACATAGGAGCTGTACCTAGGTAAACTTCAATTGCAAATTAATCCTCACAATCAGGAGGCAATCTTGGCAATTCTTCAAGAATCACATTTGAGAACTCGCATAATGTTCAAATTTTACTTAAATGACTTTCATCCGAGGTCAAATTAATAATATTGGCTAAAGATGCTTCATAGCCTTGCCTAAAAAGCTTATTAGCTCTGTAACACCACTAACCCATCTCCGTCGTTAGATTAGGGTTACGAAGCATTACCAAACAATCTTCAATCATTTATCTATATAACATTTAAAATAAATACATGACATTCAAAACATATAAGTCATAGACATTTCGTCCCTAAATTGCGCCTTCAAGGCCCTAAAAATAGCTTTGAGGCAATTCGGGACTAATTTGAAACAAAACAAAAGCTTTAAGAAAAAGTTATGAAAATTGAAAAACAAGGTCACACGGCCGTGTGAAATCACCCCAGGCCGTGTAACTTTCGAACAAGGGACACATGTCCCCACCCGTGTAACTCATTGAGTAGCCCCACACGCTCGTGTGCCAGGCCGTGTGCTAAGCTGTGTAACTCTCTGAGTTGCCACACGTGCCTGTATGCTAGGCTGTGTAACTCACTGACTTGGACACTAAGAAATTCTCATATGACAAACGACCATGTCGATAGGCCGTGTGTCTCAACGGTCGTGTGATAGCCCGTTTCCCAGGCCGTGTGGACCTAAAATTTTACCTAAAATCATGCTATTTCTTAACCAATTCATGCATAACTAACCCATTCATTTACGCACACTTTCAAGGGATCTAAGCATCATTAAAATATGCATAATCATACCATTTCAAACAACCTAATTCATCTAACCAATGTGTCATTCAAAGGCACCACAAATATATCAAAACATTACATACCTAAACAAGCCAACAATACTTTAATTCATGCCTATAATCTAGTTCCAACACTTACCAAAACTTATCTCAAATAACCATTTTCAAGTCATCATAAAATACCAAAAAGGAACCTTATACACAAGCACTTGAAAGTGTCCAAAATGACAAAAACTTGGTGAAGAATTAAAGTACACCAACCCGAATATAACCCTCAAAGCATAAACATACCAACACTGTTTTAAACTTTCTCCCTATAGAGCTTCAAAAGGTGCCATTTTTATACTGAACTGATGACTGTTATTATAAGCGAATTCAGCTAACGGTAGATATTTTTCCAAGCTAGCCTTAAACTCGAGAATACAAAATTGTAGCATGTCTTCTAAAATTTGAATTACTCATTCTGATTGCTCGTCCGTCTAAGGATGAAACGCTGTACTGAAATTGAGTTTGGTGCCCAAAGCCTCATAAAGTTTACTCCAAAATCTCGATGTAAACCATGGATCATGATTAGAAATAATAGATGTCGGAACTCCGTGTAATCTCTGTAACACCCCTCACCCGTATTCAACGCTGGAATAGGGTTACGGAGCATTATCGGACTTATAAAGCAATTTAACATTCATTTCACATACAATTCTAAAATTCATATAATCAAAATTTAATAACATTCACATTGTCCCTATAACGAGCCTACGAGGCCTTAAACATGCTTTAGGAGTGGTTTCGGACTAAACCAGTAACTCAAGAATTTTTTGAAACACTTAGAAAATTTTCCAAATTACAAGGGACACACGCCCGTGTCACAGGCCGTGTGGACATTCAAAATGGGATCACATGGCCGTGTCCCAGCCCGTGTGCGACCCCGTGTAACTCTCTGACTTGGGTCACACTGCCAACACACATGCCCGTGTGGCTAGCCCGTGTGCCAGGTCGTGTACTAGGCCGTGCCAAACTTGTAGGGCATACTGGCTTATGCCATACGGCCAAGTCACACGCCCGTGTGCTAAGCTGTGTGGAGCATACTGACTTGATTTTTAATTCAACACAAGGGGACACACGGGCGAATAACCTAACCGTGTGTCACACACGATTGAGACACACTGTAACTATAACATCCCGATTCAGGGCTTAGTCAGAATAGTGGTGCGAGACCACAAATCTGAGTTAGTAAATTGAGTTCTTAAGGTTTATGACATGTTTACATGATAGTATTAAAGTTCCATGTAGAAATTTTGAGAAATTGACATGGAATGATCAAATAGGACTAAATTGCAAAAGTTGCAAAATATGAGTTTCTAGAAGCTTTTTGTATGAAATAGCTTTAGAATATAAATTAGAAGTCCTTAAATAGAAAATTTTCCCAAATTATAAGTTTTGGACAAAAATGGACATGAGTCAGTAAATTGTAAATTTTTAAAGAGAAGGGCATTTTGGTCATTTACCAATTAAATGATTAAAATGGGAAAAGATGATAAAAATTTCATTCATCTTCTTCCTTCTCACAAAATTGGGAGACTCCATAGCTAGGGTTCTTCAAATTTTTGAAGCTTGCAAGTAAGTCATCCTAGCCCCATTTTTAATATTCTTCGTATTTTTGGAGTCCTCGTATTATGAATTAGCTATTTTTAGCTATAAGATGAGCTAAGAAGCATGTTCAAAAATCTACCCATGTGTATCATGCATGTAAAATGATATTTTATGGAAGTTTATGAGAGTTTGATGTTAGATAAAAATCTTTTCCTTAGTGAATTTCATGAAAAATGATAGTATGGACTAATTTGTAATAGTTATGAAATTGGTCATACCTATTAGAAATAGTGAGAATTGATGATTGTTATAGTAGAGAAAATGAATCAGCTAAGCATGATGTTTAAGAAAGTTAAATGAGAATCATTTTACGAGCCTAGGGGCAAAAGTGCAAATAAGAGAAAATTTAAGGGCAAAATAGTAATTTTACCAAAGTATGAGTTAGGAGTAAATTTAGTCAATGTGAGTATTAAATGATCTAATAATTATTATAGATCAAGAAAAACGAATCTCGGATCGAAACCGAGGCAAGAACAAAGTCGAGGACTAAATTGCATATCTACATACATTTTGTATATTGAGGTAAGTTTGTATGATTTCTAAGCTTTATGATTATTATCATTGAATTGCTTAGTATAATGTACATTATTACCATAGAAATTCTTATTGCTATGTTAAATAAAGAAATTAATGAGATTAAGTATGAGAAAGTCCCGATTGAAGTTGAATTACTTAGGATACTCGATCTACCACACGAAATAAGAAAGTTCGTATAAGACCAAGCCAAAGCATGGCATCGGCAATCAAGCAAGTTATCATGTAAGTCCAAGACAAGTCTTGGCATTGAAGAGTTATTATGAGATGAAGACCCATGTAAGCCTAAGCTAAGGCATGGCATTGGTGAGTCTCCAAGCAAAGATGTCATGTAAGTCCAAGACAAGTCTTGGCATTGAAAAGCTATTATGAGGTAGAGATTCCATGTAAGTCCAAGCTAAGGCATGGCATTGGTGACTAACAAGAAAGATTTCATGTAAGTCCAAGCCAAGGCTCGGCATTGACCAGTTCATGAGTAAAGATACCAAGTAAGACCGTGTCAAGACATGGCAATGGTAAGTTCCCAAGGGAACACACAAGGAAGACTTTGAGTAAGTCCATGTCAAGACATGGCATCAATACCAAGATGAGAGATCCCATGTAAGACCATATCGAGGATATGGCTTTGGCATCGAGTTATGTGGGATGAGATTCAGTATCCTCGGTTATTCATAGAAATTCATCGGGCAAGAGAGTAAAGCTCAAATGATATAGTAAGAAAGTTAAGTAAGTAAAGTTATTATCAAGTTATGCTAGTTAAGAGTATTATTCATGATATGAATGATGAAGTTGAGATTATACTTATCATAGTAAAGTATACTAATCTACGTGATCAAGTGATACAGGTATATCGTTTACCGTACGAGCATGAGAATCGTAAGTACCATGAGATATGTAAGAATCAGTAAGAGTAAGTAAGCTTGAACACTTGAGATTCATAATGCCATTGTTTATGATGAATGGTTAATGTTAAGCAAATATATTGCTATGAGAATTACATGCAAACTTACTAAGCTAAATGCTTATGTCCTTTATTCTTTCTTTCCATGTAGTCCCGGCTAGCTAATCTCGTGGATCATCATCACCGAAGCTCGGAGCACACTATCAATCGATATTTTGGTATAGCCAAGTGTTTATATTAAGTATGGCATGTATAGGAAACATTTCATTTTGAGTTATGTTTTAAAACTAGCCAAAGTGTTGGCTATCAAGCTTAGTATTCTTTTTGTATATGGCCAAAGAGATGAGTCATGAATGATTAAGTATGTATGTTTTAATCTATCAATGAAGTATGCATCCTTGTTCATGTTAGATGTAATACCCGAAAGTTCTTTGAATTGAGCATGAGTTTGGTCTTGATTTCGGGGTGGCAATTGGCTTGGTAAATAGCCTCTAAGTGCCCATTACGCATGGACACACAGCGTGTGTCTGGGCCGTGTGCACCTCGCACCTTTGTATCTTAAGTCGAGAATAGACCACGGGCTAGCTACACGGGCGTGTCTCTAGACTCTAGGCCGTGTTAAGGTAGTCAGTGTGCACCACAGGTGGTGAGCACGGGCATGTGCCTTGGCCTTGGGGCATTGGTAGAATGCTGGGGTTTTTGGAACGGTTTGGGGCCACGGGCGTGTCCAGGCTGTGTGTGATTTGCCAGTATCCACCCTGGGTGAAAGACACGGGCATGTTTTAGGGGTGCACGGGCGTGTCCCAAGTCACACGGACGTGTGACCCCTGTTTGGAGAGAAAGTTTCCAGATGAGTTCTGAAAGTTTCGGGACATAAGTCTGAGGCCTCGTAGGCCCATGAAATGTCTGATTTGACTAAGAAAGAGAAGTTTTTAATTCAGAACGAAATTTTATAGCCCGTAAGTACATGTTTAAGTGAGTTCAAGCTTGGTAATGTCTCGTATCCAGTCTTAGTCTCGGACTTGGGTATGGGGTGTTACATTTAGTGGTATCAAAGCTACGGTTTAGTCGGTTCTAGGACTAACGTAGCACGAGCACGAGTCTAGCTATACATGCCATACGTAAAATTGTTTTCATAATGATAGTGTGACGACTCCTGACGACTTAAATTATGTTTATACATTTAGTAAATAGATCCCGATAGAGCTGTGGCGGATAACGTAGAAAGTAACGCGTCAGCTCCCACTGAAGGGACGGTGCCGAATGAGAATGAGAATAGACCCACTACGGTGAGTCAAGAAGGAGGAGAAGAGGCTAGAGAAGCCTTCCTCCACATGATGAACACATGGTATACGGAGTTCATTCGTATGAACCCGAATGCGCAACCCCCTCCACCCCCACCTATTCCTCAACCTATCCCAGTAGCCCCTCAAGTAGTAGAGGTGGTAAGAGGAGAGAAGCCTCCTGTTGATAGAATCAGGAAACATGGGGCAGAAGAATTTTGGGCTAGAAAAGATGATGATTCGGAAAAGGCTGAGTTCTGGATAGAAAATACTATCAGGGTATTTAATGAGTTGTCATGCACACCGAGGAATACATGAAGTGTGTAGTCTCTCTTTAAGAGATTCTCACTACCAATGGTGGAACACCCTTGTGTCGGTTGTAAATGAGGAAAAGATCACATGGGAATTTTTCCAAGAAGAGTTCAAGAAAAAGTATATCAATCAAAGGTTCGTGGACCAGAAAAGAAAGGAATTTCTAGAGTTAAAGTAAGGCAAGATGTCTGTGACTGATTATGAGTGTGAGTTTGTACGGCTCAACAAATACGCTCGAGAATGCGTGTCTACCGAGGCCATCATGAGTAAGATATTTGAAGATGGGCTAAATGAGGACATCAAATTGTTTGTTGGTGTCATAGAACTAAAGGAATTCGTTGTGCTAGTAGAGAGGGCTTGTAAAGCCGAAGAACTAGTAAAGGAGAAGAGAAAATCTGAAGTAGAGTCTCGTGACTCTAAAAAGAGACAGTGGAATAAGTCATTCCAATCCTCATCCAAGAAGTCAAGAGATTTCTCCACCCGATTGACTACTTCCTCTAGGTTTTCAAGGAAGGATAAGAGTAAGCAGTAATCGGGAAGTAAGGCACATACGACCTCAGTTGCTAGTGTGGGGAACATCCGATCGGATAGACCCGAATGCCACAGTGTGGCAGACATCATCTTGGAGAATGTCGAGCACATAAAAATGCATGTTTCAGATGTGGTTCCCAGGACCACTACATAAAAGATTGTCCAGAGGCAATGAAAGAAGATAGAGCTCAAAACCCGAGATCCGGGACTATGGTCAGAGGAAGACCGCAGAGGAACCCAGGAAGTGGGGCAAGTGGAAGAGGTAACCCTAGAGAGCAGGCTGCGAGACCCGAGGGTAGGGCACCTGCAAGGACTTATGCCATTCGCGCTCGCGAAGAGGCATCTTTTCCTGATGTTATTACGGGTACCTTTTCTCTTTATGATATCAAAGTTATTCCTTTAATAGATCCCGGATCCACACACTCTTACATTTGTATGAAACTAGTATCCAGTATGAATATGCCTATAGATTCTACTGCTGCATTTACGATTAAGGTGTCTAATCCTTTAGGCAAGAGTGTGTTAGTTGATGAAGTATGTAAAGATTGTCCATTAATGATTAGAGGTCATTACTTTAAAACAAATCTTATGTTGCTACCATTTGATGAGTTTGACATCATTCTTGGTATGGACTGGTTGACTGCCCATGATGTAATAGTAAATTGTGGGAAAAAGTACATTGAGATGAAATATGAGAATGGGGACATTCTCCATGTAAAATCAGATGAACAAGGTAGGTCACCGGCAATGCTTTCTCATATGACGGCACAGAGATATATAAGAAAAGGGTATGAGGCATATTTGGCCTTTGTGATGAATGATAGAGAAACAGAGTTAAAGATTGAGTCAGTATCGATAGTATGTGAGTACGTGGATGTTTTTCCCGAAGAATTACCAGGACTACCACCAGTTAGAGAGGTTGAGTTCAGCATTGAGCTAGCTCCCAATACTGTACCAATATCTATTACTCCTTACAGAATGGCTCCAATGGAGTTGAGAGAGTTGAAGCCACAGTTGCAAGAGTTGACAGATAAAGGTTTTGCGAGATCAAGTTGTTCTCCATGGGGTGCTCCGGTTTTATTTGTGAAAAAGAAAGATGCCACCATGAGATTGTGCATAGATTACCGTCAACTTAATAAAGTGACAGTAAAGAACAAGTACCCATTGCCAAGGATCGATGATTTGTTTGATCAATTGAAGGGAGCCACTGTTTTCTCTAAGATAGACTTGAGATCGGGGTACTACCAGCTGAGTGTAAAGGATTCAGATGTGTCCAAGACAGCTTTTCGAATAAGGTATGGGCATTATGAATTTTTAGTCATGCCCTTTGGTTTGACCAATGCTCCTGCGGTATTCATGGACTTAATGAACCGTATTTTTAGACCATACCTCGACAAGTTTGTAGTCGTTTTCATTGACGACATACTGATTTATTCCCGAGATAAGAATTAGCATGCTGAGAACCTACAGACAGTTTTACAGACTCTTTGAGAAAATCATTTATATGCCAAGTTCAGTAAAAGTGAATTTTGTCTCAAGGAAGTAGGATTTCTGGGACATATTGTCTCGGGAGATGGAGTCCGAGTAGATCCAAGTAAGATTTTGGCCATAATGGACTGGAATCCACCGAAAAATGTCTCTGAGGTTAGAAGTTTTCTAGGCCTAACTGGCTATTATAGACGATTCGTCAAGGGGTTTTCTATGATTGCAACCCCGATGACTAAATTGTTACAGAAAAATGTGAAGTTTGAGTGGACAAAAATATGCCAACAAAGTTTCGAGAAACTGAAAGCGATGTTGACAGAAGCTCCATTTTTAGTACAACCTGAGACAGGGAAAGAATTTGTGATTTACAGCGATGCATCCTTAAATGGATTAGGCTGTGTACTTATGCAAGAAGGCAAAGTGATTGCTTACGCCTCAAGACAATTGAAGCCACATGAGAAGAATTATCCGACCCATGATCTAGAGTTGGCTGCCATAGTCTTCGCATTGAAGATATGGAGACACCGCCTATATGGTGAGAGATGTCGGATCTTCACTGATCACAAAAGTTTGAAGTACTTGATGATGCAGAAAGAGTTGAACTTAAGGCAACGGAGATGGTTAGAGTTGATAAAAGACTATGAATTGGTCATTGACTACCATCTCGGGAAGGCGAATGTGGTCGCCGACGCTTTGAGTAGAAAGTCCCTATTTGCAGTAAGGGCAATGAATTCACGGATGACTTTATCCGATGATGGTTCTATTCTAGCTGAGTTGAAAGCTAGACCAGTGTTCCTCCAAGAGATTTTTGAGGCTCAAAAAGAAGACAGTGAATTGCAAGTCAAGAGAGTTCAGTGCGAGATAGATGTTGAGTCTGATTTTTGGATTAGTCCCAATGGAAGTCTGATGTTTAAAGATAGAATTTGTGTACCAAGAAAGGACGAGCTTATTCAGAGAATTTTGCATGAAGCACATAACGGATGTTTATCTGTACATCCGGGTAGTACCAAAATGTTTAATGACTTAAAGCAACAATATTGGTGGCCGAGAATGAAGAAAGATATTTCAGAGTTTGTTTCCAAATACTTGATTTGTCAGCAAGTAAAGGTGAACACCAAGTACCTTCTGGGTTTGCTTCAACCCATTTTGGTTTCGAGTGGAAATGGGACCAGACATTACTGGGATTTTGTAACGAGTCTACCATTATCTCCGAGCAAGAAAGATGTTGTATGGGTTATAGTTGATAGACTCGCGAAGTCACTCATTTTATACTATGCGATTTGATTACTCACTAGACAAGTTGGCAAACTTGTGCGTTTGAAATAGTAAGGCTTCACGGTGTTCTCAAGTTGTCAAGCATCTCGGATAGAGATCCGAGGTTTTCATCCGATTTTGGAAGAAGTTACAAGAGGCCTTGGGTACAAAGTTGAACTTTAGTACCGCTTTTCATCCTCAAACCGACGGTCATCGGAGACCTTAATTCAAGTACTGAGAGATATGCTCGGATGTTGTATTCTTGAATTTCGAGGCGCTTGGGAAAAGTTTCACCCATTGGTAGAGTTTGCCTACAATAATAGTTTTCAATCGAGTTTAAAGATGGCGCCTTATGAGGCTCTATATGGGCGTAAGTGCGAACGCCTTTATTTTGGATCGAACTCAAGGAAAACCAAATTCACGGGGTTGATTTGGTTAAAGAAGTGAAGAGAAAGTGAAAGTGATACGAGAATGTTTAAAAGTCGCATCGGATAGACGTAAGTCCTATTCGGATTTAAAAGAAAAGAGATAGAGTATCAAGTCGGAGATAAAGTTTTATTGAAAGTGTCACCATGGAGAAAAGTTCTCAGATTTGGCCGTAAAGGCAAGTTGAGTCCACGTTTTATCGGACCATACGAGATTATTGAAAGAGTTGGGCCGGTAGCTTATCGATTGGCTTTGCTATCAGAGTTAGAAAAGATTCACGATGTGTTTCACGTGTCAATGTTAAGACGCTACCGATCAGATCCTTCACATGTAATTACCCCGTCAGAGATAGAGATTCATCCCAACATGACTTATGGTGAAGAACCAATTAAGGTTTTAGCTTGGGAAGTCAAGCAGCTAAGGAATAAAAGTATTGCCCTGGTAAAAGTATTTTGGCAAAGACATTGAATAGAAGAAGCTACGCGGGAACCAGAAGAGAGCATGAGAGACCAGTACCCAAACCTGTTTGCTGGTAAGGTTTTCGAGGACGAAAATTCCTAAGAGGGGGAGAATTGAAACATCCCGATTCAGGGCCTAGTTGGAATAGTGGTGCGAGACCACAAATCTGAGTTAGTAAATTGAGTTCTTAAGGGTTATGACATGTTTGCATGATAGTATTAAAGTTCCATGTAGAAATTTTGAGAAATTGACATGGAATGATCAAATAGGACTAAATTGCAAAAGTTGCAAAATATGAGTTTCTAAAAGCTTTTTGTATGAAATAGCTTTAGAATATAAATTAGAAGTCCTTAAATAGCAATTTGCCCAAATTATAAGTTTTGGAAAAAAATGGACATGAGTTAGTAAATTGTAAATTTTTAAAGAGAAGGGCATTTTGGTCATTTACTAATTAAATGATTAAAATGGGAAAAAGATGATAAAAATTTCATTCATCTTCTTCCTTGTGCCGAAAATTGGGAGACTCCATAGCCAGGGTTCTTCAAATTTTTGAAGCTTGCAAGTAAGTCATCCTAGCCCCGTTTTTAATGTTCTTCGTATTTTTGGAGTCCTCGTATTATGAATTAGCTATTTTCAGCTATAAGATGAGATAAGAAGCATGTTCAAAAATCTACCCATGTGTATCATGCATGTAAAATGATATTTTATGGAAGTTTATGAGATTTTGATGTTAGATAAACATCTTTTCCCTAGTGAATTTCATGAAAAATGATAGTATGGACTAATTTGTAATAGTTATGAAATTGGTCATACCTATTAGAAATAGTGAGAATTGATGATTGTTATAGTAGAGAAAATTAATCAACTAAGCATGATGTTTAAGAAAGTTAAATGAGAATCATTTTACGAGCCTAGGGGCAAAAGTGCAAATAAGAGAAAGTTAGGGGCAAAATAGTAATTTTTCCAAAGTATGAGTTAGGAGTCAATTTAGTCAATGTGAGTATTAAATGATCTAATTATTATTATAGATCAAGAAAAATGAAGCCCGGATCGAAACGAGGCAAGAACAAAGTCGAGGACTAAATTGCATATCTACATACATTTTGTATATTGAGGTAAGTTTGTATGATTTCTAAGCTTTATGATTATTATCATTGAATTGCTTAGTATAATGTACATTATTACCATAGAAATGCTTATTGCTATGTTAAATAAAGAAATTAATGAGATTAAGCATGAGAAAGTCCCGATTGAAGTTGAATTACTTAGGATACTCGATCTACCACACGAAATAAGAAAGTCCGTATAAGACCAAGCCAAGGCATGGCATCGGCAATCAAGCAAGTTATCATGTAAGTCCAAGACAAGTCTTGGCATTGAAGAGTTATTATGAGATGAAGACCCATGTAAGCCCAAGCCAAGGCATGGCATTGGTGAGTCTCCAAGCAAAGATGTCATGTAAGTCCATGACAAGTCTTGGCATTGAAAAGCTATTATGAGGTAGAGATTCCATGTAAGTCCAAGCCAAGGCATGGCATTGGTGAGTAACAAGAAAGATTTCATGTAAGTCTAAGCCAAGGCTCGTCATTGACCAGTTCATGAGTAAAGATACCAAGTAAGACTGTGTCAAGACATGGCAATGGTAAGTTCCCAAGGGAACACACAAGGAAGACTTTGAGTAAGTCCATGTCAAGACATGGCATCAATACCAAGATGAGAGATCCCATGTAAGACCATATCGAGGATATGGCTTTGGCATCGAGTTATGTGGGATAAGATTCAGTATCCTCGGTTATTCATAGAAATTCATCGGGCAAGAGAGTAAAGCTCAAATGATATAGTAAGAAAGTTAAGTAAGTAAAGTTATTATCAAGTTATGCTAGTTAAGAGTATTATTCATGATATGAATGATGAAGTTGAGATTATACTTATCATAGTAAAGTATACTGATCTATGTGATCAAGTGATACAGGTATATCGTTTACCATACGAGCATGAGAATAGTAAGTACCATGAGATATGTAAGAATCAGTAAGAGTAAGTAAGCTTGAACACTTGAGATTCATAATGCCATTATTTATGATGAATGGTTAATGTTAAGCAAATATATTGCTATGAGAATTACATGCAAACTTACTAAGCTAAATGCTTACGTCCTTTATTCTTTCTTTCCATGTAGTCCCGCCTAGCTAATCTCGTGGATCATCATCACTGGAGCTCGGAGCAGACTATCAATCGATATTTTGGTATAGCCAAGTGTTTATATTAAGTATGGCATGTATAGGAAACATTTCATTTTGAGTTATGTTTTAAAACTAGCCAAAGTGTTGGCTATCAAGCTTAGTATTCTTTTTGTATATGGCCAAAGAGATGAGTCATGAATGATTAAGTATGTATGTTTTAATCTATCAATGAAGTATGCATCCTTGTTCATGTTAGATGTAATACCTGAGTTGCTGAATTGAGCATGAGTTTGGTCTTAATTTCAGGGTGGCAATTGGCTTGGTAAATAGCCTCTAAGTGCCCACACGGATGGACACACGGGCGTGTGTCTAGGCCGTGTGCACTCTGCTCCTTTGTATCTTAAGTCAGAATAGACCACGGGCTAGCTACACGGGCGTGTGTCTAGACTCTAGGCTGTGTTAAGGTAGTCAGTGTGCATCACGGGTGGTAAGCATGGGTGTGTGCCTTGGCCGTGGGGCATTGGCAGAATGCTGGGGTTTTTGCCACGCTTTGGGGCCACGGGCGTGTCCAGGCCGTGTGTGATTTGTCAATATCCACCCTGGGTGAAAGACACGGGCATGTTTTAGGGGTGCACGGGCGTGTCCCAAGTCACACGGATCTGTGACCCCTGTTTGGAGAGAAAGTTTCCAGATGAGTTCTGAAAGTTTCGGGACATAAGTCTGAGGCCTCGTAGGCCCATGAAATGTCTGATTTGACTAAGAAAGAGAAGTTTTTAATTCGAAACAAAATTTTATAGCCCGTAAGTACATGTTTAAGTGAGTTCAAGCATGGTAATGTCTCGTATCTAGTCTTAGTCTCAGACTCGGGTATGGGGTGTTACAGTAACGCCCCAAAATTTTAATTTTTTATTCCATGTATGTGTGACACACAATGTCTATCTGCTTCAGTGGTTATGTGTTCTGGGTGTGTGTGAGAGGTCCCAAGTTCAAGCCTTACTTGGGAAAATTTTGGTATTTTTATAAATAAAGCCTTAACCTTGTGCAAAGGGCTTAAGTTTAAATGTTGGGTAAATTTCATCGAATGGGCTCTTTGATGCAGTGGTTAAGTGGTGTGTTATTATAGTGGAGGTCTTGTGTTTGAATCCCTGTGCAGGCAAAGGTATTATTTTTTTGCTCAGATTTCGGGATAGTGTTGTGTAATAGGGGGATTCTGAGTAGTGGATGTGAAGTGGGAATTAGGGGAGAAGATTAAGGGATTTTTGAGGTTATAGGGATTTTATTTTATTGTTTTCTCATAATCGAATTTTGGCTCCCTTTTCCAAAAAAAAATTCTGCCGTCTATTCTTCTCCCTCTCCTCTTACCAAAATTCTCTAAGTTTTTCCATCTTTCTCTTCTTTTTCTTCTTCTTGATTTTTCCCTAATCCATTTATTTTCCTTTGTTTTCGCACGCGGTTAGTGCTCGCTTAGTTTCAGTATGTGTTTCTCTTCGTTTCTGTCATAAATCTCTTAGCAACTGAAGTGGTAATGTTTTTTCTCTGCGATTTGGGCGTAGGGGGAGGCTCGGACTGGTGAATTCAGTGTTCTCATCTTAACATTAGTTAAACGGAGGGTTATCATTGGCGGTAAGTTGGGTTTCTATTCGTTCTTGGTTGTCAATTCGCTTGTAAATCCGTTAAATTGATGTTGAGTATCTTGATTTTGGGCCTTGAAGTGCTTGGGAGTGATTAGGCATCAAAACGATACCAGGTGTGTACCCGAAATGCAAAAAACGGGGTTCGGCAAAAAGCTGAAATTGCTTGCTATGGAGAAATAAGAGAAAATGATGCGAAAAATTGTAGAGAAAGGAAATAAGGGTGTTAAAAACTAGGAAATCAACATTTTGCACTAAAACAGTTTTGGACAGCAACAGTAGTCTAACTTTGAAAAATCATCAAAAATAGTGTAAATTGAGTTAGAGGTTGAATAAAATATGAAATTAAATTTTATTGAGTCTAGTCTTTCATGGGATAAATAGTGTAAGCAATGAAATTGTAAATCATGAGTTATAATAAATTTTGTGAGACAAGGTTAGAATGATTTTGGGTTCCCCTATTCTAACTTTGGAAAATCATAAAAAAATTTAAAAAATAATTAGGGGCTTAAATTTATATGTTTAAATTCTTAATGAGTCTAGTTTCAAGAGAAAAAAATTTAAACATCATCTAAATTCTTCACTAAGAGATAAATAACTTTTAGTAAGGAAAGGGCGAAGCTATCAAACAGCAGAATAGGGATAACTTTAAAGATTTTACTATACTTATTTGATAAAATATAAATTTTGAAATTTTATGGTAGAAAGTTATTTGAGTCTAGTTTCAAAAACATCAAGCGGATCTTAATTTAGAATTCTGTAGCTCAAGATATAAATAATTTAGTGATAATGACTCAAGTAGACAGCTTTGAATGAACATATAAGTAAATAGTGAAAACATATATGAGTATTGAGCTAGCATGGGTTACTTTAAAAATGGATCACACGGCAAAGGCCAATTTGGGCCGAGTGGGCCACACGGGCATGTGGGCCCACACGGGCAGATCACATGTGTAACACCCCAGACCCGGCCAAGACGTTATGGCCGAATCCGGGAATGTCACATCAAAGGCATAACTCAAAACGATTTTGCTAAGTTAGAATTTAAGGCCTAAAAGCCCAAAATCCTTGACACCTTGTTAAGTAGCGATAAAAGCCCATTTAATTATTTTAAGTATCCCGAAAACCATGTTTAAACATAAGAAATTACTCAGGTTTAATAATTAAGTAAACAGTTGAAACAACAAAACTCAAAATCTAAAGTCAAAACGGAGTACAAGGCCTTATTACATCTAATGAAAATAAAACAATTAAAATCATGTCTTTTGAAACAAATAAATAAAACTTCTAAATGTCTTGTAGTGTGGCCATCTCCGAGTCCTCTCCCACGTTGAGCCGTTTACTGAGGATCACCTGAAACATTTAATAAAAAGGGTGTAAGTTTCGAAACTCAGTGTGTACGACCCTTGGCAACCAAATGAACATACAAATATTACATTGGGCCTACGTCCTATCAAAAATGGTGGTCTTGGGCCTTAGCCCATAACAACCTCATATCACATCAGTATCACATGAATGCAATGCACCCATCCCAAATCAAACCTTGCACACCATTTCCCTTCCAACCCTACACACCTGTGGGGATATAAATATCAACCCACCCATCCCTACACACCAAAGGTAGCACCAGCAGCGGCACTACTCAAACGTTGCAGCAAAGCTGCTATAATGGGCTTAAAGCCACCGGTGGATCCACGGTCGTCAAGCGACTATGCGATCCTCAAATCTTTCTCCGTATCATCAAAACCCACCCAAGTGCAACATATATTTCATGAATGCAACATACACATTCTCACACATTCGGCACTTAGGGGTATTTTAGTCATTTAACTACCCAATGGTATTTCCGTAAATCTAATCTACAGGGGGATTTAGGTGATTTTGCAAAACAGAGGTATTTTGGAAATTTTGTAAATCAGGGATGTTTTGGTAATTCTGCAAATCAAGGGTATTCTGGTAATTTCACAATTCGGGGTATTTTAGTAATTTTGCAAATCTAAGGATATTTTGGTAATTTTCAAACTAAGGGTATTTTGGTAATTTTCAAATCAGGGGTATTTTAGTAATTTTACAAATCTAAAGGTATTTTGGTAATTTTCAAACTAAGGGTATTTTGGTAATTTTCAAATCAGTGGTATTTTAGTAATTTTACAAATCTAAGGGTATTTTGGTCCCTCTCGGGTTTTCGTTATGAACTTTGGCCCATTAACAAGTCTTTGCGGCTAAAGTGAACAGACACTATGCACCAGGTAGGATTCCAGAGAGGAGGAGGTGGGCCACTAGGACCGCTTAAGTACCAAGCTCTCCCTAGCTCCAATCCTAGACATGCATATGTTCGTTGCCACACTCTAACCCAGCGACTTGTCCACGGACATGTTTAATTATTATAATTAAGTTTTATCCAGTTTGAGAGTTGTTCAGAACTAGGCCTAAAGTCCATTAAACCCTAGCATACTTGTCTATGTCTTCATAAAGCCCATCAAGTCCATTTCACGTTCATATAACCCATTATGCCCAATTCACATCCTTATGGCCCATTAGACCCAAATCTCATTCATATGGCCCGTTAGGCCCAAAACAATTCCAGATCATGTAACATGCATGCCTAACTCAATTCATATAATCAAATCAATCAATTTCATCCAACTTAGCCTTAGGGCCCACCGAGCCCATTTAGCCACTTTCAGCTTTCCGACATTACCAATATCATGTGTGTGTAATGTTTGTACACACCTGGTTACTGCGATGAGCTATACTATCCTTGGTCTTGAACCTACAACCATCCAACCTTTAATCAATCACCCATACTTAAACAAAATATATACCAAAAGCCGAAACCTTACCGTAACCTTACCGTGTGCCACCGAGTTCTAATAGCCCTTCCTTAGCTACTAATTAGGAGTATCCCCTAGATCTGCACTCACACACACACCATCAAGATTCGAGTGACTCATAATCCACACAAGTCACCCCTATAGATCAAACTCACATTCGGCCATTCACTTAAACCACAATCGAGTTAAGTACACTTACCCTTGCTAACGATCCTACCACGCTTGCGATCTTTGAACCTTATCCTGGTTATCACAGAGTTAACGACAGGACAATTAGATAGCCTTTCGGCTTTTAGCAAAACGTACAAAAGAGGTTAACCGAATACTTGCCAAATCCCCTTTCGGTCCTGCGGCCTAGATAGCTATTAACTAGATTCGACTTTCAACACTTGACTGAGAGTAGGTAACAATCGATTTGTGATGCAGGAAAAACCACCAAGATTCGGCACTATTAGGAATTTTGGCAAGAGAAAAGATGGTGGTAATTCGTCTATAAAAGAGTTTGGCTCTGAGTGAATTCGGCACAAAGGAATTCGGCTTTAGGAGATTTCGGCAATGGGAGAGTTTGGCTATGGGAGGAACCGATTGAGGGAAAGAAAAGAAAGAAAAAGAATGGAAAATTCGGCATTACCTAGGACCCAGTTTCGCACACACACATTTATATAGCCTATAGCGAAACTTAGCCACCCCTAAAGTCCAATTCGGCACCACTTCATCCACTGCTCATCTCCTAATTTTTCTCCATGATATCTCCCTTATCCTTCTCCTAAATTCTCTCTACTGATCACTTCTCCTTAGAGTCCCTCTACACGCCACTTCCAGCCTTCTAGAAGCCTAAAATTAAGTTCCAAAATAAAACTAAGCTAGCACTCGAACCTCAGACCTCCCTACATGCATATTTCGCCACCTCTCTACACCCTAGTGGCGTCACTTAGCCACTTCACCACAGGCTTCTTTGTGCCATTTTTCACTTATTTTTATTTGAAAGCCCACTACTCACAACCCTGATTCCTTAATTAATTAAATTAAGAATCCTCCACCATAAAACTCGAACCCAGAGCTTCTCCAACACACCTACACACTCTAAATTAATTAAACCTTTAAAGTCATCATGTCATTTGTCATTTTCTTACTCACTTAAAATTTTTTTTTATGTGACTCGAAGCCCAATAGGCCTAATTCTTCTAGGCCCAAATTCAGGGCATTACAACATGGGCATGTGGGCCCATTTTTACCGAAATGTTTTTAATGTTGCACGGGTTGCCCAAGTCGACTGTGAACCTACTGTAGGGTCGGTAAGCGCTACTTAGACCCCTAAATGTGTAAAATTGACTGAATGATATCTATATTGAGCATGTTAATATCTGAACTGAATATATGTACTGGAATTACATAATAGCATATCATCCATTATATGTTGCATTGCATTGGGTTGGGGGTTATTATTCGGAGGAAGTGTACTGAAACGCTTTAAGCCTAGTTTTTCATGGCTCAACACCGCAAACTACTTATTTTGTGACGCATTTGGTACTACTTGGAGTGTAGGGATGGGTGGGTTGATTATATCCCCATATGGAGTGTAGGGTTGGACAGAGATGGTTTGTAGAGGTTGCTTGGGTAGGATTTTGCTCTTTGCATAATCATTCAACACTCTCGATGGGCTAAGGCCCTACCGCATTTTGACATCAGATCTTGAGATGGGCTAAGGCCCAAATCATCCATCGATCTTCGAAAGGGCTTAGGCCCAAGACTGCTCGATTGTTGCAGTGAATCGTGAATACCGATTGTTTATTTGTTTCTGCGAGATTACACACTGAGTTTACGTAAACTCACACTTTTTTTTAATGTGCACAGGTAATCCCCAGACTTAGACGGATCGGTGCGACGGAGGACTCAACGGTGACCATAGTAATTTTTGGACTTCATGGTTTTCAATTTACCGTTTATGATTTGATTATTATTGATTATTTGGGTTGTAATTTAAGGACCCTCTGGGACTTTGGTTTTAAATTTGGGTTTTTATTTATTTATTTTACTTTATGGATTTAAACCTACTGGTCGTAGGAAATTCGATTTTCAAAAAGTTAAAGTATTTCTTAAACGCATGATCACATAGACTGTTTTATTAAAGCTTCTGCAACGAGGGATGTTTCAAAACAAATGTTTTAAATGAATAAAGACTACTTCCTAAGTTCTAACAAAGGTTTTCTAAAGATAATAACATGGAATGTTTTCATTGTAACAATGAGGTTTCAAAAACACTATCGTGTGACATTGCCAGATACGGCCATAACGTCTAGGCCTGGTTTGGGGTGTTAAATTAAATGGTATCAGAGCCAGGTTACAAAACTCAGCTTTGGATTATGGGTTTTATAAAAAAATGGGCTTTCAAAAAATTGATGGATTTCCAAATGATTTGAAATGTTTTTACTGAGTAAGTGGTACACCGAGTCTCCGGCGTCGATCCTGTAAGTATTCTAAATCGTGATTTGTTTTAAATCAAAATCATATGGATAGTATATTCTCAAACTACTATAGGTAGTAAATCAGATCTTTGAAAACACTCTAGTTAGTGTATACTGAAAATTGTAGAGAAACCAAAATCGTAGTGAGACCGCAATTTCACAAACGAACTCTGAATAATCGAATCTTTTTTTGCATAAAACATTTGTTAATAAACATTGGGACTGTAACTGATTCATAAAACTATTAATACAGATAAACGTGATTAGACAATGAGTGCACCAGGTATCTGCGGACGGGTAGTAGAGGCCGAGGTAGAGGCTGTAGAGGAGCTCGAGCTGAGTCCTCTTCACTGGGTAGCATACCAAATTTGGATACGAGTGAGACGCCAGTGTCGCCTGCTACTGAGAATGGGTCTCAAGATTACATGGCTGGGGACGACGTATTGTCCCAGGCTATGCTAAAGATTTTGGAGAGGGTCGTTGGATGCAATACTAGATCTGGAGGCCGAGGGTCAGTTACAGAACGACTCTGGTCCAATGGAGCTGAGCTTTTCAGAGTTGTCACTGGAGTTGCCCTTAATGTGGCCGAGTATGAGATTGAGTTCCTGCGAGTGAGTCGCTATGCGCGAGGTATGGTGGCCTCTGAGTATGAGTGATGTATTCATTTTGAGGATGTGGTCAGAGATAATTTGAAAGTCCTGATAGCTTCGTAGAGGGAGCGTGATTTTACTGCACTGGTGGAGAAGGTGATGATCGCCGAGGAGGTTAAGCGCGCTGAGCCTGTTAGGGCACTCTGTTAGAGTTAGCAACTTGTATTAGGACGTTCCTTTTGAGGTACAAGGGGCAATCTTCCTGGCTGATTTGATGGAACTTCCATTTGGGGAGTTCGACCAAATTCTAGGGATGGACTAGTTGGTCAAGCATCGTGTTAGCTTGGACTGTGCGACTAAGAGGGTCGTACTAAGGACTGAGGAGGATAAGGCGGTAGTCATGATTGGAAAACGCTGGAATTACTTACCTAATGTGATCTCTGCATTGATGGCAGAGAAGATGGTTCATAAGGGATGTGAGGCATTCTTGGCCTACATAAGTGTTTCGGATTCTGGGGATTCTACAGTTAAGGATATCAGAATGGTAAAGGATTTTTTGAATGTTTTTCCTAAAGAGCTACCGAGTTTACCTCCAAATCGTGAAGTGGAGTTTGGGATTGAGTTTATTCCTGGTACAGTTCTGGTGTCTATCGCCCCTACCGAATGGCACCGAAGGAGCTTACGGAGCTTAAGGCTCAGATTCAAGAGCTGTTGGATCGTAGTTCATTCATCCCAGTGTGTCTCCATAGAGAGCACCTGTGCTGTTTGTGAAAAAGAAGGATGGGACGATGAGGATGTGTATAGACTATCAGTAGCTGAATAAGCTAACGATTAAGAATAAGTACCCACTTCTGAGGATTGATGATTTGTTTGACCAGTTCTGAGGGGCTTCTGTGTTCTCCAAGATTGATCTGCGTTCTGGATATCATCAGTTGAGGGTTAAGGAGGCTGATGTATTTAAGACGGTATTTAGGACTCGTTATGGATACTACGAGTTCCTAGGGATGCCTTTTTGGACTGACGAATGTACCGGCAGCTTTCATAGACCTGATGAACCGAGTATTCCAGCCCTATCTTGATCAGTTTGTGGTGGTGTTCATCGATGACATACTGGTTTATTTGAAAACTGAGGATGAGCATGATGAGCACTTTAGAGTTGTCCTTCAGACTTTAAGGAAAATGCAGCTCTATGCTAAGTTTAGCAAGTGTGAGTTTTAATTTTCGTGGTAGTTGGGAGGAGTATTTGCCGTTAGCAGAGTTTGCCTATAATAATAGCTACCAGTCTAGCATCCAGATGGCACCTTACAAGGCACTATATAGTCGTAAGTGTCGCACTCCCTTGTATTGGACTGATTTGGGTGAACGACGTGTTTAGGGTCCTGAGTTAGTTGCTGAGACTGAGGATAAAGTTAGACTGATTAGGGATTGTCTAAAAGCGGCATCTGACAGACAGAAATCCTATTGCAGACCTGAAGCGACGTGAGATTCAGTATTCCGTGGGGGACTTTGTATTCCTTAAGGTCTCGCTATGAAAGAAGGTACTGAGGTTTGGTCGTAAGGGCAAGTTGAGCCCTAGGTTTGTTGGACCTTACCATATTTTGAAGCGAGTGGGATCAATCGCTTATCAGTTGGAGCTACCTCCAGAGTTGGATCGTATCCATGACGTGTTCCACGTCTCGATGTTGAGGCGCTACCGCACTGATCCTACTCACATCATTTTCGTTGAGGAGATTGGGGTTAGGCTAGACTTGACCTTTGAGGAGGAGCCAGTTCAGATTTTGGATTGAGATGTAAAAGTACTGAGGAGGAAATCTATTCCACTGGTTAAGGTTCTTTGGCGTAATCATAACACTGAGGAGGCTACGTGGGAGCCTGAGGATACGATGCGTCAGCAATATCCTCATCTGTTCTGACCAGGTAAATTTCGAGGACAAAATTTTCTTTTAGGGGGTAGAATTGCAACGCCCCAAAATTTTAATTTTTGATTTCGTGTATGTGTGACACACAATGTCTATCTACTTCAGTGGTTATGTGTTCTGGGTGTGTGTGAGAGGTCCCAAGTTCAAGCCTTACTTGGGAAAATTTTGGTATTTTTATAAATAAAGCCTTAACCTTGTGCAAAGGGCTTAAGTTTAAATGTTGGGTAAATTACATCGAATGGGCCTCTTTGATGCGGTGGTTAAGTGGTGTGTTATTATGGTGGAGGTCTTGTGTTCGAATCCCTGCGCAGGCAAAGGTATTACTTTTTTGCTCAGATTTCGGGATAGAGTTGTGTAATAGGGGGATTCTAAGTAGTGGATGTGAAGTGGGAATTAGGGGAGAAGATTAAGGGATTTTGGGGGTTATAGGGATTTTATTTTATTTTTTTCTTATAACCGAATTTTGGCTCCCTTTTCCAAAAAAAATTCTGCCGCCTATTCTTCTCCCTCTCCTCTTACCGAAATTCTCTGAGTTTTTCCATCTTTCTCTTCTTTTTCTTCTTCTTGATTTTCCCTAATCCATTTATTTTCCTTCGTTTTACTTGCACGCAGTTAGTGCTCGCTTAATTTCGGTAAGTGTTTCTCTTCGTTTCTGTCATGAATCTCTTAGCGACTGAAGTGGTAATGTTTTTTCTCTGTGATTTGGGCGTAGGGGGAGGCTTGGACTGGTGAATTTAGTGTTCTCGTCTTAACAATAGTTAAATGGAGGGTTACCGTTTGCGGTAAGTTGGGTTTCTGTTCGTTCTTGGTTGTTAATTTGCTTGTAAATCCGTTAAATTGATGTTGAGTATCTTGATTTTAGGCCTTGAAGTGCTCGGGAGTGATTAGGCATCAAAACAATACCAAGTGTGTACTCGAAACGTAGAAAATGGGGTTCGGCGAAAATCCAAAATTTCTTGCTGTCGAGAAATAAGAGAAAATGATGCGAAAAATTGTAGAGAAAGGAAATAAGGGTGTTAAAAACTAGGAAATCAACATTTTGCACTAAAATAGTTTTGGACAACAGCAGTAGTCTAACTTTGAAAAATCATAAAAAATAGTGTAAATTGAGTTATAGGTTGAATAAAATATGAAATTAAATTTTATTGAGTCTAGTCTTTCATGGAAGAAACAGTGTAAGCAATGGAATTGTAAATCATGAGTTATAATAAATTTTGTGAGACAAGGTCAGAATGATTTTGGGTTCCCCTATTTTCACTTTGGAAAATCATAAAAAAATGTAAAAAAATAATTAGGGGTTTAAATTTATATGTTTAAATATTTAATTAGTCTATTTTCAAGAGAAACAAACGGAAACATCATCTAAATTTTGTACTAAGAGATAAATAACTTTTAGTAAGGAAAGGTCAAAGCTATCAAACAGCAGAATAGGGATAATTTAAGAGATTTTATTGTACTTATTTGATAAACTATAAATTCTGAAAATTTTATGGTAGAAACATATTTGAGTCTAGTTTTAAAAACATCAAGCAGATCTTAATTTGGAATTCTGTAGCTCAAGATATAAATAATTTAGTGATAGTGACTCAAGTTGACAGCTTTGAATGAACATATAAGTAAATAGTGAAAACATATGAGTATTGAGCTAGCATGGGTTACTTTAAAAATGGATCACACGGCAAAGGCCAATTTGGGCCGAGTGGGCCACACAGGCGTGTGGGCCCCCACGGGCAGATCACATGGGCATGTGGGCCCATTTTTACCGAAATGTTTTTAAGGTTGTACGGGTCGCCCAAGTCGACTGTGAACCTACTGTAGGGTCGGTAAGCACTACTTAGACCCCTAAATGTGTGAAATTGACTGAATCATATCTATACTGAGCATGTTAATATCTGAACTGAATATATGTACTGAAATTGCATAATAGCATATCATCCATTGTATGTTGCATTGCATTGGGTTGGGGGGTTATTATTCGGAGGAAGTGTACTGAAAGGCTTTAAGCCTAATTTACTAGCAGCTCAGCTGCAAACTACTGTTTTGTGCTGCATTCGGTGCTACTTGTAGTGTAGGGATGGGTGGGTTGATTATATCCCCACATGGAGTGTAGGGTTGGACGGAGATGGTGTGTAGAGGTTGGTTGGGTAGGATTTTGCTCTTTGCATAATCATTCTCGCTCTTGATGGGCTAAGGCCCTCTTCGCATTTGACATTTGTCTTGAGATGGGCTAAGGCCCAAACTGTCACTGATATTGAAAAGGGCTTAGGCCCAAGACTGTTTAACTTTGCACTGTGAATATTGATTGTTTGTTTGTTTCTGCGAGATTACACACTGAGTTTACGTAAACTTACACTTTTTGTTTAATGTGCAAAGGTAATCCCCAGACTTAGACGGATCGGTGCGACGGAGGACTCAGCGGTGACCACAGTAATTTTTGGACTTCATGGTTTTCAATTTACCATTTATGATTTGATTATTATTGATTATTTGGGTTGTAATTTAAGGACCCTCTAGGACTTTGGTTTTAAATTTGGGTTTTTATTTATTTATTTTACTTTATGGATTTATACCTACTGGTCGTAGGAAATTCGGTTTTCAAAAAGTTAAAGTATTTCCTAAACGCATGATCACATAGACTATTTTATTAAAGCTTCTACAACGAGGGATGTTTCAAAACAAATGTTTTAAATTAATAAAGACTACTTCCTAAGTTCTAACAAAGGTTTACTAAAGATAATAACATGGAATGTTTTCATCGTAACAACGAGGTTTCAAAAACACTATCGTGTGACATTGCCAGATACACCCATAACGTCTACGCCGGGTTTGGGGTGTTACACACACGCCCGTGTCTCTACCCGTGTAGACAAAAATAGACTATTTACCAAGCCATTTTGCCACCCAATTTGCATATACCTACACCAAACAAAATAGCACAATTCATGCTGTAACGCCCCAAAAATGTGGGGTTCGTAATTGTGCTAAATTTGCATAAATTCCATGATGTGCTTGAACGGCTAGTTATTTGAGTGGATTTGGGGGGTTTTAGGAAGCCTGGGTTCGATTCAGAACCTTGGAAAAATTATAATTTTTTCTCATAAGTGAAACTGGCAGTTAGCAGTAGGACTTATGTATAATTGTGTGTGTTCTATGTCACAAAGAGAGCCTGTGGCTTGATGGTGGTGGCGTCACTAAGGGGTAAGGGGAGTGGGGTTTGAATCCCATGAATAGCAAATGGGGGCTTTTATTTTATGTCTTGGGGGTGGAAGAGGTAGAGTTTGGATCAAACTCTGCAAAGGTGGTTGAAGAATTGGTCAACAATTTCGAATGGGAGGCTGGGAGCAGTTCAAGGAGGATTTGGTGGAAAGTTGAAGGAGTTTGAATGTGAGGGGGGAGTTTGGCCAAATTTGGAGAGCTTGAGTAGGGGGAATTCCGGCCAAGGGTTGTCAATTGGGTGCATTTTCGGCTTGTGAGAGTGTTGGAGTGTCGAAATTTCTCTGGCATTTTTTTCAAGGGTTGTTTTGCATTTTGGTACATTTTTTTTGACGTTTCGGGTCGTTTTCTTTTCATTTCACCTCTGCCGAATTCACATCTTCTCCCTTCCTTTTCACTATGTTGTCTCTCGTCTTCCTTCTTTTTTCTTCACAGTTTGCTATTTGCCGAATTGGTAGGCCTCTCCTCTTTTACTTCCTTTTCTTCTTTCCATCGTTGTTTCTCTGTTGCTGCCTACTTTCTTCCGAATCCCTTTTCTCTTTCGATTCTTCTCTGGTCGAACACAGCCTTTTCTTTTTCCTCTTATTATTCTTCTCTTCTCATTGCAAAGCTAGCCGAACATTAAACCTTGGTTCTTCTTGTGTAGGCCGAATCTATTAGGGCCTAGGTTTCTTTCCTCTTCGTTCTATCCGTTTTCGAATCTCTTCGTTTGGTTGGTAAGTGGTGGCTATAGCTAGATTGGTTTTTCTCCTTATTCGATTTTGTTCCTCTTAGGCCGAAGGGTTTTCCCTTGTTGTCGTGGAGATGTGTTTTGCTAACACTTTCTTCTCATCGATGTTGCTAGGGACTCGTGTTCCTTAACAAGGGGAAGGCTGATTACCATTCCACTGCGAGGGATCATTCGTTCGTGGTGTCTTGGAAGCGCTTCAAACTACAACTCGTAACAGGTGTGTAATCGTACACCCGATTTTGGTTCTGTCAATATGACGAATGAAAGTGTGTATTCACACCCCGGATTAATTGTGAATCGGCTAAAGCAGAAAAACCGATAAGCCGAAACTTCAGCATCTAAGGGCTCTTGAGCGTGCGAGCACTCGTAGAGATAAATCGAGCCACCATCGTTGGTGATAGACCGCTGAGGCTGCCACGAAGATTCTCGGGGGCTTAGGTCGTAATGGGCCTGGTTGGGCCGAGATGGGCCTCACGGGGGTAAAATTCACGATAGTGTCGGATAATGGATTGGGTTGCGAGGTTGACATAGACGCGAGCGAAATTGGGCTGAATGGGCCACACGAGCGTGTAGGCCGCTTGGGCCGAAAATTGGGCTTTGGGCCCAATTGCACCGTTTCGACCAAAAAGGGTATCTGTGTCGCTCGAGGTGACTGTAAGCCTTCGGAAAGGCCGTTATAGGCCTAAAATTATCGAAATACCCTCGATGGGTAAAATTACCGAAATACCCTCGATAGGTAAACTTAACGAAATACCCCCGAAGGGTAAGATTACAGAAATGTCTCTGAGGGGTAAAATTTCCATTTTACCTCTAACCGACAAAATGATCGTTATACCCCTAGTGGTAGTGTAAGTGATGTATGTGTGATATTTGTATGACTGATTATGATTGTGACATACTGCATACACGAATTTTTATGACACGAGATTCTGCATTGGGGTTGGGATTTGTAATTGGAGAAAGTACTGTACTAGTGGCTCTGCCACATTTTACCGATCTAGTGGCTTCACCACGTATTCTGATTTTAGTGGCTTGGCCCATGTTTACTGTCATTAGCAGCTTTGCTGCGTTACTACTAGTAGCTATGCTGCAATATTGATGTGTTGGCTGGGTGGGTCGACTTGGTCCCCACATGGTGTGTTGGTTGGTACGGGTGGTGTGTTGGCTAGATTGGGTTGGGTTGCATTATTGCTCTGTTCTATGATCATTTGGGCTTAGGCCCATACTGTTACTGTATAGGGCTAAAGCCCAGACTGAACTGATATCGAATAGGGCTCAGGCCCAGATTGTTATTGCATGATTGGTGATTACACACTGAGTTCTCGTAACTCACCTTTTTCTTTAACTGCGCAGGTAATCCCCAGCCTTAGATGATTTGAAGCTGCGAGGGACTCGGAGGTGGCCACACGCTTGATATGTTTTACTCTTAGACTTAGTTATTGTATTTTTAATATATTGGGTTAATAATTATGTAATAAAGCCATTTAGGGTTTTAACTTTTCTTTGGTGTTTTCTCTTTACTTCAACTTGCTAGACTAGGAAACATGAGTTTTTAAAACAATAACTGTTTCTTTATGAAAATCACGTTTACAACTCGTAAAGTTTTCAACTAGAAAAGTCTTCCATGATTTTATTTCAAATTGATGAGCTTATAATAATTGATACGACCTATAATTGGACAACAGGGTTTTACAACACTGACGCTTTCAAAATAATTGTTAATCGAGATATAAAATTTAGTACCGAACTTTTATCGACAAACTCAGTTTTCAAATGACACTTCGATGTGACACGTCAGATCCGGTCGTAACGTCTGGGCCGGGTTTGGGGTGTACATTTAGTGGTATCATAGCCTGGTTGCAAAACTCAGCTGTGGAATGGGTTTTTAAAAATTTTCTAAATCTGTCTAAATTTTGGTTTGGAAAGAAAAGCTGTTACTGAAGGTGTGGCACACTGAGTCTCCGATGCCAAATCTGTAAGTTCTCTGACACTTTTTTCTGTTATATATTGAAATGATTATACTGAGAAACTACTATGGATAGTAGTAGTGCACTGAAACTCTTTAGCTAGAGTAAACTGAGACTGTAGGAAACTGAAAACTGTAGTGAGGTTTCGATCTGCGAAAACAACTCTAATTACTGTTTATCATAAGATATCCATTAATAATTATTTGAATTATAAGCTAATGCATAAAACTCTTAAATCAGGTAAATACACGATATCAATATGAGCACAAGAGGTTGCGGAAGGGGTACACGTGGCCGCAGTAGAGGCCAAAGTGCAAGGGCTGGGTCTTCAGCATCGGGACATATGCCTGCTAGAGAGGCACCAGCCTCACCAGTAACTGCGACGGGGTCCCATGATTGAGCCGTTGGGGATGATGCTCTATCCCACGCAATGCTACAGGTTCTCGAGAGGGTTGCTGGAGCAAGTACTGGATCAGTGGGCCGATGGTCAATTTCTGAGCGAATCCGGTCTAATAGAGCGAAAATCTTTAGGGGCATTTTTGGTGTAGCCCCGAATGTGGCAGGATATTGGTTAGAGGCTACCGAGCAGATAATGGACGATCTTGACTGTACTGTGGAGCAGAAACTAAAAGGAGTAGTGTCTTTACTACGAGACGAGGCATATCAGTGGTGGCTCACTGTGAGGGAAGGCACGCAGGTCGACCGCTTGACATGGGACTTCTTTAAGGCGGCCTTCCAAGGAAAATATGTTGGGGCGAGTTATGTGGATGCCCGGATGAAGGAATTTCTGAGTCTGATCCAGGGGAATAGGTCTGTAGCAGGGTATGAGGCAGAGTTCCTACGATTGAGCCGGTATGCTCGGGCCATAGTCGTGACTGAGTATGAACACTGTGTGCAGTTCGAGGATGGCCTCCGAAATGAGTTACGGGTGCTGATAGCTCTACAGAGGGAAAGAGACTTTGTTGCCCTTGTTGAGAAGGCAAAAATTACCGAGGACGTGAAACGCTCAAAGCGACAGAACTGTGAGAAGGATAGGGGCAGAAGTAAGAGGGATTTTAGGCTCTCAAGTTCTTTTGGTGGGCCTAAAAAGAGGCCTAGATTTGATGGGCCAGTCCAAACTGGGGTCCCTATTGTTGCTGCTAGACCGCAGCCTTGTGTAGATTGTGAGAGATCTCACCAGGGTGAGTGCTGGAAAAGAACTGGGGCGTGCTTTAGATGTGGGTCCATGGATCATCAGGTTAAGAACTGTACTCAGAGGCCTGTTCAGATGCAAGCCACAGGTCAAGGCTATGTTCAGCCAGGGAGAGGTGGTCAGCAGCCACCGAGAGGCCATGGTCAGGCCAGAGGGGGAAATGGTTTGGGACGAGGCCGTGGAGCACCGAGCAGAGGTGCTGGTAATACTGAGGTGAGACAGCCAGCTTTGGTCTATGCTGCTCGGCGCCGAGAGGATGGCGATGCTCCCGACATCATAACTGGTACGTTTCTCATTTATAATGTACCATATACCACTTTAATTGATATTGGGTCTACACACTGATATGTTGCATGCACTGTGTCTGGGACGTTGGGTATTCATTTCGAAATTATTGATAGTGAGATGACGGTGTTAAGTCCACTGGGATAGTCGGTTTGGGTGAATAAGTTGTTCCGGGACGTGCCCCTAGAGGTCCAAGGGGTTGTCTGTCTGGCGGATTTGATGGAACTGCCGTTTGGCGAATTCGATCTTATTTTGGGCATAGATTGGCTAGTGAAACACCGTACGAATTTGGATTGCGCTGCTAAGTGTATGGTATTAAAGTCTTCTGAGGATGAGGAGGTAGTTGTGATAGGGGAGCGAATGAATTATCTGTCTAATGTAATCTCAGCATTGAGGGCCGAGAAGCTGGGTCACAAGGGTTGCGAGACGTTCTTAGCTTATGTCAGCATGTCTGATCCTAAAGGTCCTTCTGTTGGGGATTTCAGAACTGTGAAGGAGTTTCCGAATGTATTTCTCGAAGAGCTTCCTGGGTTGCCTCCAAACCATGAGGTCGAATTCGGCATTGAGATCTTACCTGGAATCGCTCTGGTGTCCATCGCCCCATATAGAATGGTGCCAAAGGAGCTGGTTGAGTTAAAGGCTCAAATTCAAGAGCTACTGGATCGAGGATTCATTCGACCGAGTGTGTCTCCTTGGGGAGCATCAGTGTTATTCATGAAGAAGAAGGATGGGTCCATGCACATATGCATCGACTATCGTCAACTGAACAAACTGACGATTAAAAACAAGTACCCTTTACCGAGGATAGACGATCTGTTCGACCAGCTGCGAGGAGCTTCAATTTTCTTCAAGATAGATCTTCGATCTGGGTACCATCAACTAAGGTTTAAGGAGGCGGATGTGTATAAAACTGCGTTCAGGACTCGTTATGGGCATTATTTATACGGTAAGAAGTCTATTATTTACACCGACCATAAAAGTCTCAAGTACCTCCTTACTCAGAAGGAGCTGAATCTTAGGCAACGAAGATGGATAGAGTTGCTTAAGGATTATGATTGCTCGATTGAGTACCATCTGGGTAAAGCTAACGTAGTAGCGGATGCACTGAGCCGTAAGATTGTATCTGATCTGAGAGCAATGTTTGCTCGTCTTAGCCTATTTGAGAATGGTAGCTTGTTAGCTGAACTCCAAGTGAGACCGACCTGAATTGATCAAATTAGGGAAAAGCTGTTGCTGGATGAATCGTTGGTTCCTCGTTTCTGACTGGTTGAGAAGGGGGAGACTGCGGATTTTGGGCTAAATAGTGAGGGAGTACTATGTTTCCGTGGGAGAATCTGTGTACCGAGGGATTCTGAGTTAAGGCAGTCTATACTGCGAGAGGCGCATATTAGTCCATACGCTATGCATCCTGGAGGAAATAAGTTATATCGAGATCTGCGTGAACTGTACTAGTGGCCAGGGCTTAAGTGCGAGGTTACTGATTTCGTGGGTAAGTGTCTGACATGCCAGCAAGTTAAGGCTGAGCATCAACCGCTTATGCGGATTATCGCAACTGTTAAGATTCCACTCTGGAAGTGGGAGAGGGTAACCATGGAATTTGTTAGTGGGCTACCCCTGACGCCTACTAAGAAAGATTCGGTATGGGTTATTGTTGATCGACTGACTAAATCTGCCCACTTCATACCGGTCCGCACTGATTATTCGTTGTAGAAGTTGGTTAAGTTATACGTGGCTGAGATTGTGAGACTGCATGTGGTACCAGTGTCTATCATTTCGGACAGAGACCCTAGATTCACATCTAAATTCTGGAAGAAGCTACACGAGGCATTGGGTACGAGATTGGATTTCAGTACGGCATTTCACCCTCAGATGGATGGTCAGTCGAAGAGGGTGATTCAGATATTGGAGGACATGCTAAGAAGCTGTGTAATTGATTTTAGAGGTAGTTGGGAAGACTACTTGCCGTTAGCAGAGTTTGCATATAACAACAGCTACAATTCCAGTATTCAGATGGCACCGTATGAGGCGTTATATGGTCGTAGGTGTCGTACCCCTACTTGTTGGACAGAACTGGGTGAGCGGCGAGTGTTGGGGCCAGAGCTAGTTTCTAAAACCAAAGAAAAAGTAAAGTTGATCCGAGATCGGTTAAAAGAAGCATCTGATAGGCAGAAGTCGTATGCCGATTTAAAGCGTAAGGAGATAGAGTACTCTGTGGGGGATTATGTCTTCTTGAAGGTCTCACCATGGAAGAAGATTTTGAGGTTTGGAAGGAGAGGCAAACTGAGCCCTAGATTCATCAGACCTTACCGGATATTAAAGCGTGTGAGACCGGTCGCCTATCGACTGAAGTTACCTCCTGAGTTGAACCGGATACATGATGTGTTCCACGTCTCCATGCTGAGACGATACCGCTCTGATCCTTCGCATATAGTGCCGGTGTAGGATATCGAGGTTAGACCTGATCTGACTTTTGAGGAAGAACCGGTGCAGATACTGGATCGTGACGTTAAAGTATTAAGAAGGAAATCTATTCCGTTAGTCAAGGTGCTTTGCCGTAATCACGATTCAGAGGAAGCCACGTGGGAGCCTGAGGAGGCGATGCGACATCAATACCCTCACCTCTTCTGACCAGGTAAATTTTGAGGCTGAAATTTCTTTAAGGGTGTAGAGTTGTAACGCCCCAAAAATGTGGGGTACGTAATTGTGCTGAATTTGCATAAATTCCATGATGTGCTTGAACGACTAGTTATTTGAGTGTATTTGGGGGTTTTTAGGAAGCCTGGGTTCGAGTCTGAACCTTGGAAAAATTTTAATTTTTGCTCATAAGTGAAACTGACAGTTAGCAGTAGGACTTATGTATAATTGTGTGTGTTCTATGACACAAAGAGAGCTTGTGGCTTGATGGTGGTGGCGTCACTAAGAGGGCAAGGGGAGTGGGGTTCGAATCCCATGAATAACAAATGGAGGCTTTTATTTTATGTCTTGGGGGTGGAAGAGGTAGAGTTTGGATCAAACTCTGCAAAGGTGGTTGAAGAATTGGTCAACAATTTTGAATGGGAGGCTGGAAGCAGTTCAAGGAGGATTTGGTGGAAAGTTGAAGGAGTTTGAATGTGAGGGGGAGAGTTTGGCCTAATTTGGAGAGCTTGAGTAGGGGGAATTCTGGCCAAGGGTTGTCAATTGGGTGCATTTTCGGCTTGTGAGAGTGTTGGAGTGCCAAATTTTCTATGGCATTTTTTCAAGGGTTGTTTTGCATTTTGGTACATTTTTTTGACGTTTCGGGTCGTTTTCTTTTCATTTCACCTCTGCCGAATTCACATCTTCTCCCTTCCTTTTCACTCTGTTGTCTCTCGTCTTCCTTCTTTCTTCTTCACAGTTTGCTATTTGCCGTTTTGGTAGGCCTCTCCTGTTTTACTTCCTTTTCTTCTTTCCATCGTTGTTTCTCTGTTGCTGCCTACTTTCTGCCGAATCCCTTTTCTCCTTCGGTTCTTCTCTGGCCGAACACAACCTTTTTTTTCCTCTTATTATTCTTCTATTCTCTTTGCAAAGCTAGCCGAACATTAAACCTTGGTTCTTCTTGTGTAGGCCGAATCTATTAGGGCCTAGGTATTGGCCTAGGTATCTTTCCACTTTGCTCTAACCGTTTCCGAATCTCTTCGTTTGGTTGGTAAGTGGTGGCTATAGCTAGATTGGTTTTTCTCCTTATTTGATTTTGTTCCTCTTAGGCCGAAAGGTTTTCCCTTGTTGTCGTGGAGATGTGTTTTGCTAACACTTTCTTCTCGTCGATGTTGCTAGGGACTCGTGTTCCTTAACAAAGGGGTAGGCTGATTACAATTCCACTGCGAGGGATCATTCGTTCGTGGTGTCTTGGAAGCGCTTCAAACTACAACTCGTAACAGGTGTGTAATCGTACACCCGATTTTGGTTCTGTCAATATGACGAATGAAGGTGTGTATTCACACCCTGAATTAATTGTGAATCGGCTAAAGCCGAAAAACTGATAAGCCGAAACTTCAGCATCTGAGGGCTCTCGAGCGTGCGAGCGCTCGTAGAGATAAACCGAGCCACCATCGTTGGCGATAGACCGTTAAGGCTCCCACGAACATTCTCGTGGGCTTAGGTCGTAGTGGGCCTCGTTGGGCTGAGATGGGACCCACGAGGGTAAAATTCACGATAGTGTCGGATAATGGATTGGGTTGCGAGGTTCGCATAGCCGCGACCGAAATTGGGCTGAAAGGGCCACACGAGCGTGTGGGCCCACTTGGGCCGAAAATTGGGCTTTAGGCCCAATTGCATCGTTTCGACCAAAAAGGGTATCTATGTCGCTCGAGGCGACTGTAGGCCTTCGGAAAGGCCGTTATAGGACTAAAATTTCTGAAATACCCTCGATGGGTAAAATTACCGAAATACCCCTGAAGGGTAAGATTACAGAAATGTCTCTGAGGGGTAAAATTTCCATTTTACCCCTAACCGAAAAAATGACCGTTATACCCCTAGTGGTAGTGTAAGTGATGTATGTGTGATATTTGTATGACTGATTATGATTGTGACATATTGCATATACGAATTATTTATGACACGACATTCTATATTGGGGTTAGGATTTGTAATTGGAGGAAGTACTGTACTAGTGGCTCTGCCACGTTTTACCGATCTAGTGGCTTCGCCACGTATTCTGATTTTAGTGGCTTGGCCCACGCATCGTCATTAGCGACTTTTACTCAAGCGTTACTCTTTTTGTAGCTATATCTTTGCGATATTGGTGTGTTGGCTGGGTGGGTCGACTTGGTCCCCACATGGTGTGTTGGTTGGTACGGGTGGTGTGTTGGCTGGATTGGGTTAGGTTGCATTATTGCTCTGTTCTATGATCATTTAGGCTTAGGCCCACATCAGCATCAGTATAGGGCTAAAGCCCGCATCGGTCGATCACCGAATAAGGCTCAGGCCCAGATTATTATTGCATGATTGGGGATTACACACTGAGTTCTCGTAACTCACCCTTTTCTTTAACTGCACAGGTAATCCCCAGCCTTAGATGATTTGGAGCTGCGAGGGACTCGGAGGTGGCCACACGCTCGATATGTTTTACTCTTAGACTTAGTTATTTTATTTTTAATATATTGGGTTAATAATTATGTAATAAGGCCATTTGGGTTTTTAACTTTTCTTTGGTGTTTTCTCTTTACTTCAACTTGCTAGACTAGGAAACACGAGTTTTTAAAACAATAACTGTTTCTTTATGAGAATCACGTTTACAACTCTTAAAGTTTACAACTAGAAAAGGCTTCCGCTGTTTTATTTCAAATTGATGAGCTTATAACAATTGATACGACCTATAATCGGACAACAGGGTTTTACAACACTGACGTTTTCGAAACAATTATTAATCGGGATATAAAATTTAGTACCAAACTTTTATCGACAAACTCGGTTTTCAAACGACACTTCGATGTGGCACGTCAGATCCGGTCGTAACGTTTGGGCCGGGTTTGGGGTGTTACACATGGCATAAAAATAGGCATTCTATTAACCTCATTCAAGCATAATTTATTCCATTTTAATGCCAACCAATACATATAACGACAATACCACAATATGCCATTCAATTTCATACCAAAACTCATAATCTCAAATCATCAATATGAACACTCCCAATTTTGCATCATTTAACCTAATCTCACAAACATACGAAATTCAATTCTCAACCATTTAATACCTATAGTTACCAAATATTAATAAGCATAACATAACCATATTTAAACACCTAACCAAACCCATATACACATATATATATACACAACCAAAACAACCAAATTAAGCCAAATCTCATGGCTATATACAAAACCAAAACATTTACAATTACAAGCCAATTCAAATGGCTAAATTCATTATCAATCCATAACCAAAATGACCAAAGTTCCTATACATGCCATATACTCAAAATACTTAAGTTCAAAAGTACCAAAGTGATAGTAGGATAGTGTGATGAAGTCTCCGACGATTCCCGAATCCGAGCTAGCTTTGATTTCACTATAAAACACGGAAAACAAACAAAGTAAGCTATATAGCTTAGTAAGCTTGTATAATAATAAACACAATTAAGCACAAGTATACAACTCAACCAATTGAATATATGAACATATAACTCATATTAGCTAACAAACCTTTCACATATTCAATCATAAGATTTGATGTAAAATTCACAATTTTCTTCGATTCAAAGCTCATACGGTTCGTGTACATACCTGTACCATCTCGCATTAATCTTATACTCAACCACATCTTTGACATATATACTCGTTGAACCATTCGGAATACTATCGGATACTCGGGAATCTCGCACTCTAAGTGCCACATATATAGCCGAAGCTATCTCAATCTCGTATCACATATAATGCTCACTCTCAAGCTATCAACGGGTATGCTCACATAAGCTGACGATCATGAAAAAGCTACACGGTGCTACTCACACAAGTTGATGAGAATCCGTAACACATGCCAGATAACTTAGCCACCGGTAGGACGTACGGACCAGCACCCAATCACATAACCCCTAATAACATGTCACTCGTATCCTAATCTATTCCTAAGGTTCAATCGGGAATTTTTCACTTGTCGAATCGCCGTTGAACATGTCTGAAGTGTCGTATTCATAATTTATGCAATATCAAAGCATTAAAACACAAGTATAATAATGTTTAACACATACGAACTTACCTCGAATGCAAAAACGGTGAATTAAATTGATTAATCCAAAACTTTGTTCTTTCCCCGATCTAAATCCGTATTTCGCCTTTCTTGATCTAAATATAATCAAAATTAACTTATTTAATAATCTCTCTATCCAATTTAGTCCAAATTATACATTAAGGCAATTTTACACATTTGCCCCTAATATTTCACTTTTTTACAATTTATTCCTTATTTCATAAAATCACAAATTCATGAAATTCAACCAAAACCCATGCTAGCCAAATTTCAATTAGGTCCCTAGTAGCCCATATTTTTCACTTATTTCACACTTTAACCATAAAATTTACACATTTCACAATTTAACCCCTAATTGACAATTTTAACAAAAATCACTTTACGAATGTTGTTTATCTAATAACAAGCATGCATTTTCTATCATCAAACATCAAAATACATCAACTTTCATCAATGGAAAAACCCTAAACCTTTAATAGTTTTGCAAAATAGTCCTTGGGCTAGCTAGACTAAGATGCAACGATATCAAAAACATAGAAATCATTAAAAACGGGACAAAAATCATACCTAATTGCAAGAATTGTTGATGGCCGAATGAATAACCCTAAAAATGGTTTCTTCTCATTCTAATTTCGGTTGGGAAGATGAAAAGAGAGGATAAAAATTGTTTTGTTTGATTTTAATTAACCTTAATTGCTAAATTACTTAATTAACCTTAGTTATAAACTATTAAAAACATTTAAAAGATGTCCATAAATATCCACTTAAGCAACCAATGGTCTAATTACCACATAGGGACCTCCACTTTAATATTCCATAGCTATTAGACACCTTTAACTAATAGAACACAAATTTTATACTTTACGCGATTTAGTCCTTTTTATCGAATTAAGCATTCAAACAATAAAATTTCTTAACGAAATTTTCACACAATCAAAATATCATGCTGTATACATTATAATAATAATAAAATAATTATTTTGACTTTGGATTTGTGGTCCCAAAACTACTATTCTGATTTGACTAAAAACGGGCTGTTACAATCTTACAATCTCAGACGCATATAATTTTGCTAGCCTCCCAAGTGAGTAATATGTTCTGACTAGAGTAAAATGGGCCGACTTAGTCAATATGTCAATAATCACCCAGATCGAATCTTTCTTTTTCGGAGTTACAGGCAAACAAGATACGAAATCCATTGTGACTCGCTCCCACTTCCACTCAGGAATCATAACAGGCTGTAATAATCCCGACGGCACATGATGCTCTGCTTTTATCGGTTGACAAATCAAACATTTGGCTATGAACTCATAAATTTCATGTTTCATAACTGACCACCAGTACATCTTTTTCAAATCACAATACATGTTCGTGCTACTTGCATGAATGGAATAGGTATTACTGTGAGCCTCTGATAGAATATCACGTTTCAAATTTAAATTTTTCGGAACATAAACTCTATCACGATAATGCAATGTACCATCATCATCAATATTGTATTCAGTAGGAAAATTATCCCGAACTAATTTTCGTTTCATTATCAACTTCGGATCATCATTTTGCAACTCCCGAATTCATTGTAGAAACAAGGATTTAGTCTTTAATTTTGCCAATACAAAACTATCGGCATTCAAAGCCAAATGAGAGTTCAACATTCGAAGTGCAAACAATGATGACTTTCTGCTGAGTGCACCCGCAACCACATTAGCCTTTCCTAGATGATAATCAATAACCAAATCATAATCTTTTAGTAGCTCTAACCAACGTCACTGTCTCAGACTCAGTTCCTTCTGGGTTATTAAATATTTTAAGCTTTTGTGATCAGTATACACATGACATTTCTTGCCATATAAATAATGCCTCTATATCTTTAAAGCGAAGACAACCGAGGGCTAGCTCAAGATCGTGAGTAGGATAATTATTTTCATGCAGCTTTAACCATCGAGAAGCATAAGCTACCACTTTCCCTGACTGCATTAACATGCAACCTAAACCATTGAGAGACGCATCACTGTAAACAACATATGTCGTTCCAAATTCAGGCTGAGTTAATACTAGTGCTTCTGTTAACATGTTTTTCAACTGATCAAAACTCTGTTGACACTTATCAGACCAAAAAAATTTGACGTTTTTCTGTAGTAACTTGGTCATAGGTGAAGCAATGATTGAATTTTTTTAACGAATTGCTGATAGTATCCGGCTAATCCCAAGAAATTTCGAACGTCAGAAACATTCTTTGGAATTTTCCAATCAAAAATTGCAAATACTTTATTCGAATCAACCCTGATTCCATCAATAGATATAACATGTTCCAGAAAATCAACTTCTCGTAGCCAAAATTCACATTTACTGAATTTCATATACAGTTCTTTTACACGCAAAGTTTGCATCACAACTCTTAAATGTTCAGCATGATCTGATTCGTTCAATGAATAAATCAGTATGTCATCAATGAATACCACAACAAATCGATCTAAATATGGCTGAAATACAGAATTAATCATGTCCATGAATGTCACAGGAGCATTAGTCAAGGCAAATGGCATCACAAAAAAATCATAGTGACCATATCTAGTTCTGCTTGTAATTTTCGGTACATCTTACTCTTTAACTCGCAGTTGATAATATTCGGATCTAAAGTCGATCTTTAATGTAACATCCCGTTTTTGAGTCAAATCGAAACAGTGGTTTCGAGACCACAAATTCGAGGTAAAATTTTTTTTAATATTATTTTATGTGTTTACATCATGATAGCATGTATGTGTGAAAATTTCGTGACCTAATTTTATTGTTTAATTGCTCAATTTGAGAAAAAGGACTAAATCGCATAAAATGCAAAAGTTGCATCCCATTTTTTAAAAGTGTTTAATTGCTATGATTTATTAAACCAAAGGTCCTTATGATGATATTAGACCATTGTTAGTTTAAGTGGACTTTTATGGACATATTATCATGAATTTTTAATGGTTTTAATTAAGGTTAATGTTGTAAATTGTAAATAAAGTATATTAAATTAAAGAAAACAAAAGAAAAACCATTGTCTTGATCTTTTTCAACCGAATGTAGAAGAGAAGAAAGCCATTAGAATAGCTTTTAGGGTTCGACACTTGCAAGCTTGATTGGTAATTGTTTTGAGCTCAGTTTTTGATGATTTTTATGTTTTTGTGATTATTGCTTTCTGTTCTAGCTAGCCTGTACCCTAGATTTTGAAACTGTTAAAGATTTTGAGAGTTTCCATTATTGAATCTATGAGTTATTTGATGTTTAAAGATGAAATATGAAAGCTTGATGATAGATTTTAATGTTTTGTAAAGTGATTTTTGACAAAAATGTCAAATAGGGATTTAATTGTGAAAAGTGTAAATTGAGGGGTTGAAATGTGAAATAAATGAAAGTTTAGGGCTGTTAAGGACCCTATAGAAATTTGGCACTCATTAATTTAGAAAGAAATTGTGTAATTTGTGTTTTTATGTGATAAGGACTATATTGTAAAAATGTGGAACTGGGCTAAAGTGTAAAAATGCCCAAATATGTGTTTGTGGACTGAATTGAATGATTTGATGAATAAATGAGTTAATTTTGAATGTATATAGATCAAGAACAAAAGAAATCAGATTTAGATCAGGGAAAATCAAAGGTTATCGAATAGTCGATCCAGTCCATTTATCCTGAATACAAGGTAAGTTCATACGCAAATAAATGTCTTTAAATTGAATTATATATGTTTAATTGTCATTGAACTGCTATGAATGTTGAATGATCAAATACGAGCAAGAACCGACAAGGTTACAATATCTGAAAGTCCCGTACGAACCTCAAGAATAGTATAGGATACGAATGTCATGACATTAGGATTATCAAGTTGTGATTATGTGTAAGACCATGTCTGGGACATTGGCATCATTATGTGATTACGTGTAAGACCATGTCTGGGACATTGGCATCGTTATTTGATTTCGTGTAAGACCATAGTTGGGCTATTGGCATTGATATGTGATAACATGTAAGACTATATCTGGGATATGGCATTGTACGAGTTATATGTGATTTGCGAGTATCCTTAACAATTCCAAATGGTGCAACGGGCAAAGTCAAGTCGAGAAAGAATGTGTGAATGAGTTAAGTGACTCAGATACGTATGAGATTCATACAATATTGAAAAGGGAAGTATTTGATAAATTAACTTATGATATTGAATATGTATACAATGGGAAAGGTTTGTGAGCTTATATGTGTTTACTCATAGTTTGCCTATTGATGGAAATGATGTTGATTTATGTGGTAATTTTATTTGTATATGGCTTACTAAGATTTTAAAGCTTACTTTGTGTGCTCTTTCCCTGTTTTATAGATAATCGAAGCTAGCTCAGACTCGGGGATCATTAGGAACACCGTCACACTATCGATCAACTTGTTTGTACTTTTGGTGCTTTGTAAATATGGTATATGACATGTATAGGCTAGTGATATGATGATATGTTTTGGTTGTGATAATGGCCATGAGATTTGGCTTGGAAATGGTATATGTTTTAGTATGTATATATAGTCATGAGTAATGGCTCATTTTGTTATGTTTGGCAAGAATGTGGTTATGGTTATATTTGAATTTGGAAATTGATCTATAAGGTGTGATTGAAGTTGTTATTTTGATTAGTTAAGTGCTTGTGAATTGATGTTTAATGAAATAAGTATTTGAATAGGTAAATGATATGAAATTGAGTATTGAAATAGTTTAAATGAATATGGTATGATTTGTGTACTTGGTTGATGGTTTTGGGATGCCTATTGTATGATGAAATGGTACCATTTTGGTTGTTTAGGTGAGCATGAGAAAGGGTGGCAAATTGGCCTTACAAATGGCCTATTTTTGTCCACATGGGCAGAGACACGGGCGTGTGTCTCAGCCGTGTGCGACACATGGTCATGCTACACGGCCGTGTGTCCCATGGTGTTAAAATTGAATTAAAGTCAGCATGCTCCACACGGTCTCACACACGGGCGTGTGACCGGCCGTGTGGCACAAGTCAGTATACCCCTAAATGGCACACGGCCTAGCACACGGGCGTGTGACTTGACCGTGTTGCATAAGTCAGTATACCCTAAAGGATTGACACGGCCTAGCACACAGGCGTGTGTGGCCACTTCAAAGGGCACACGGGCTAGACACACGGGCGTGTGGTCGGCCGTGTGACCTAAGTCAGTATGTATGCCCTGTTTTCACACGGCCTGAGACACGGGCGTGTCTGGAGCCGTGTGAGGCACACGGCCTATTCACACGGGCGTGTGACCCTTATATGTTTGAAATTTTTCTATGTTTCCAAAATTTTTATAAGTTATCGATTTAGTCTCGAACCACTTCTAAAGCATGTTTAAGGCCTTGTAGGCCCGTATAAGGTTCATAGTGAATATGATTGAATGGTGTTTGAGATGAATGCTTAAATGTATAAGTTATGTTTGATAAATAATGTGTATTGATCGGTAATACCTCGTAACCCTATTCTGATAGTGAATACGGGTGAGGGGTGTTACATTTAAAAACATTGTAGCTCCTTTTAACTGATCGAACAAATCATCAATACGAGGTAACGGGTATTTATTCTTATTGGTAGCTCTACTCAGCTGTCGATAATCTATACATAGTCTCATTGACCCATCTTTCTTCTTCACAAACAAAACTGGAGCACCCCAAGGTGACACACTCAGTAGAATAAATATGTGATTTAACAACTCTTGCAACTACACTTTTAACTCTTTCATTTATGTAGGGGCCATCTTGTACGGTGTTATCAAAATTAGAGTTGTTCCAGGCAGAATTTCCAGGCATAAGTTGGTGGCAACCCGGGCAGTTCTTCAGGGAAAACATGAGCATACTCTTTGACTATTGGTACTTGCTCAAATTTTGATTCGGCCACTTTTGAATCAAGAACGTAGGGTAAATAAGCTCTGCATCCCTTTTTAATCAATTTTAGAGCTGACAATGCTGAAATTACATTTGTAATGCAATTGACCCCAACTACTCTAACACAAATAAATTCACCATTCGGACGCTTCAAACTAACTTGCTTCATTCGGCAACTCACTATTGCATCATGCTCAGACAACAAATTCATTCCCAAAATGATATCAAAATCATCAAAAGATAACAACATTAAACTAGCGGGAAAGTCGTAACCCCTAACTTTCAGATGACACGATCTACACATTTGATTAACTAAAATACACTGACCCAATGGATTCGTAATTGTGACAGTATATTCAGTGAACTCAACAGGTAAATTCTTTTTGTTCTACTAATGCAGTGCATATATACGAGTGAGTTGATCCAGGATCAATCAATGCATATACATTAATATCAAAGAGGGAAAAAGTACCCGCAATAACATCTGGGGCAGTAGCTTCCTCACGAGCTCTGATTACATAAACTCTAGCTGGTGTTCTCGTTTTAGATCATTCATTCATCTCACTATTCTTCCCTCGACCAGAAATAGTGTTTCTAGAGTTTCTAGAGTTTCTAGATCGTCTACCTCTCTGTGAGGTTGCTTCAGGCTTGTTTGCTTGATTGCCAAAATTATTCTGCCTTTTTAGACAATCACGAAGGAAATGATCAGTAAATCCACAACGGAAACAAGCTCTCAACTTTGATCGACACTCACTAAAATGTCTTTTGTCGCAATCATCACAAACAGGAACGGTTCTCTCAACATTCCTTACACTTTCGACACATAGCTCTGATACGACTAAATGTAACACCCCTAACTCGTCTCCGTCTCCGTTGTCGGACTAGGGTTACGGTGCATTACCAAACAATCTTCAATCATTTATCTATATAACACTTAAAATAAATACATGACATTCAAAACATATCAATCATATATATTCCGTCCCTAAATTGAGCCTTCGTGTAACAGCCCGTTTCTAGTCAAATTGGAATAGTAGTTTCAAAACCACAAATATGAGGTCAAAATATTTATTTTATTATTATTTTAATGTCTACATCATGCTAGTAGTGTCGTATAAAAATTTTGATAAGAAATTTTATCAATTGCTTGTTTAATTCGATAAAAAGGACTAAATTGCGTAAAGTGTAAAAGTTGAGTTCTATTAGCTAAAGGTGTCCAATAGCTATGGAACCTTAAAGTAGAGGTCCTTATGTGATAATTAGCCCATTAATGAGTTATTGGATGATAATGACTTGATATTTTGTGTAAATATTAAATGTTTTAAAGGTTAATTTAGGAAATTAACAAATAAAGGTTAATTAAATAAAACCAAAATTTTCATCATCTTCTATTATCTATTTTCAACCGAATAATGCAAAGGAAGAAGCCATATTTGAATGCTTCATTCAGCCATCTTCATTTTTTCATTTAGGTATGAAATTTTGATCCGTTTTTAGTGATTTCTATGTTTTTGGAGTCGTTGTAGCTTAAACTAGCTAGCCCAGGGACTAATTTGCAAAGCTGTTAAAAGTTTATGGTTTTACCATTGATGAATGTGTATGTATTTTGAAGTTTAATGGTAGAAAATGAATTGTTGTTGTTAGATAAACAAAACTTGTTAAGTGATTTTGAATGAAATTGCAAATTAGGGATTAAATTGAGAAAAATGAAAATTATGTGGTAATTGTGTGAAATAATGAAAATTATGGGCTGCTATGAGTCAAGATAATATTTGGCTATAGTGGGTTGAAATTGAATTGCATGAATTTGAGCTAAGGACTAAATTGTAAAGAAGTTAAAATAATAGGGTAAAGTGTAAATTTGCAAAAATGTGTATTTTTTGACTGAATTGAATAGAATGTAATTTAAATAACTTAAATTTGATTATATAGATCAAGAAAAGCAACGTTCGGAATTAGATAGGGGGAAAACAAAGTAGTGGATTGATCGGTAGATTTTCTCCATACTAATTCGAGGTAAGTTCGTATGTTAATAAGCATTAAGGTAATTGTGTTTTAAATGCTTTATTATTGTAATATTGATGAATAAGACTTTATGGAAATATTCGACAAAGATTTGGCGACCCGGTTGAACCTTAGGAATAGATAGGATACAAATGACATCTCATTAGGGGTTACTGTGTTTTGGGTGCTGGTCCGTACGTTCTAACAGTGGCTGAGTTTTCTGGCATGTGTTGCGGTTACTCGTCAGCTTGTGTGAGCAGCACCATGTAGCTACGTCTTGACCGTCAGCTTCTGTGAGCAGGCCCAGTGATAGCTCGAGAGTGAGCATTAAATGAGATATGAGATTGAGATGGTTTCGAGCATGTATTGGCACTTAGTGTGCGAGATTCCTGAATATTCGATATTATTCCAACTGGTTCAACGGGTAAATTGATGATATGAAAGGGTAAGAGATTGATACGTATCAGTGCACGTATGTACATAAATCATATAAGCATTGAATCCATGAAATTTTTGAATTTCATGTATAAATATGTGGATGAATACATGTTAGGCTTGTGATTAAAATTGAGTTGCATTATGTCATGTTTAATTACTTAAATTGTGATTTAATGGTAAATTGTACTTATTAGCCATACGAGCTTACTAAGATTAATAGCTTAATTTGTTTACTTTTCCGTGTTTTATAGTGATTTCGAAGCTTGCTCGGATTGGGAGTTGTCGGAGATCTCATCACACTATCCACCTGTGATTTAAAAAGTCTTTGTTCCACTGATTATCCACGAACAAGTTTTAAGTAAAGAAGTTGAGTAGTAGTTTTTTCGATCATTACAGGGTTTTCATTTCAAGTCTTCTACCCTAATTCAGAGAGATACATTCATTCAGTAGTACCTACCACACACATTCACATTTGAACATTTTTTTTTGTCTGTTCCTATCCCAAGGGTATTTTCGTAATTTATCCTACAGGGGTATTTTGGTAAATTTCCAAATCAGGGTATTTGGGTAATTTTGTAAATCGGGAATATTTTGGAAAAATTTGCAAAATAATTTCCCTACAAACTAAAGGGGTAATTTGGTGATTTTAAAACTGAGGTTTTATAAAACAGTATGGCTAGTCCCATTCGGGTTTTAATTTTTAAGTTTAGCCCGTGAATAAGTCTTCTTGGTTAGGGTGAACCGTCACTACGCACCAGGTAGGATTCGAGCGAAGAGGAGGTGAGTCACTAGGACTGCTTAAATACCAGGCTCTCCCTGAATCCAATCCTAGACATGCGCATAATGGTTGCAACACCCTTACTCGGCGACTTAGTCACAGGTTTGTTTAGTTAGGCCTTAAATTTTATGTAGTTCTTGTGTTGGGGTAAACTAATCCTAGGGTTCCATAACTTAATATACTAATCTACGTTCCCGTTATACCCATATACAAATCATACATTAATTCACACAACAGTTAGGGGTACTTACCTGGTGGACTTTGTGTCGGAGACTTAGGTGCCATGTCGGAAAAACCTGCTCATTTCACAAAAATTTTCAAAAAACTTATTTGGGCTCCATTCTGAAAATGTTATGGGCTTTAAATTCAAGGCCGAGAGTTTAAAACTGGGCTCTGATACCAAATTGAAACACCCCAAACCTGGCCCACAAGCCCCGACCGAATCTGGCATGTTCCTCGAGTAAAACATTTCAAATCTTGTTTGTCAATTTGGAAAATGTGGTCATTTTGAAGAGGAATCGTTAGGTGTCAAAACATTTAAAATTGTTTCCAAGATAAGTTATTTAACCCTCGATTTAATAATAATCGTATCATAATAAAAATTTGAAACATAAAACAGTTTAATAATAATGGCCTTATTACATCAATAGCAAACCCGAAATAAATCCAAACTTAAAAATAAAGTCTCAAAATAAAATAATCAGTAGTGAGAGCATGGCCACCACTAAGCTCCCGCCGACCCGGTCCATCTACCGAGTGTCACTGAAAAGATATCCCACAACGGGTGAGTCAAACCGACTCAATGTGTAACAACCAACACTAAGTCCCAAACGATTCGGGCATATCACCATACATATACATATAGCAATTACATATAATGATGCAAACCCAACCCATACCTAGATAACCATCCGCTACACATCACCCGTACCAACCATCACACCGTGGGGACTACTAAGTTGACCCTCCATCCGCTAAACATCATCGAAGCGATCATTGCATTTAACTTGCTCATCGCCTCTTATAAATTTTGTGGCATAGCCACTGTGACATTATTTTGTGACATAAGTCACCACATTCGATTTTCGTGTGACATGAGTCACCACATTCGAGATATTGTGGTACAAACCACGAGATCACTTCCTTTCCATATAACCCATATGCCCCATGTCACACAGAATATGCAATATCATGCCTTATGCCTTATTCCACATTCTTATCGATATTCACATATGTACCATATTCCAAATATTCATATCATAATATTATTCATATCATTTATTAACATAATGTTAAGGTTACTTACTGAGTACTTTGTACCATCACATGGTACCTTTGCCCACTTTTCACATTATTATAAACACATATATTAAATTGATGCCATAAATCTATTAAGAGTTGGTGTAGGGTACACACTGTTTACTTAATGCTTTCACCGAAATCCCAAAAATCCCGATCTAATGCTTTAGATCTCTAGTTCCTATATTCGGCCACCTTAAGCATGTTAGTAACAAGCCATTCGGCCAAATAATCAAATCCCGAAGGATTAACTCAACCAACTTCTTACCTTGTTGCCGATTTGGTTACTACACAAATCCCGAAGACCTCCCCTAGAGTCGGCTACACTAGAAATCCCGAAAGATCCTTCCAAGTTTCGGCAAACAAGAATATTAATGGGATTAGTCCTTAACTTCCGACTAAAAGAAAAAGATTGAAGATCGAATGACAATTGATCTTACCCTTAATATTGGGATCAACTGTATTCCTGCCTGGAACCACTTTAAGAGATTCGGCTATAGCTAGATGTTGATCAACAATTTTCGGCTCCTAAAGGATAGGGGAGCATTCGACTATGGTCACCCACATATGAGATTCGGCTTCAACAAGGAACACAAGAGGAAGGGTATGAATCTTTTTAGGGGTTACGACAATGGTGGATTAGGGAAAAGAAGATTTCGGCTAGACTAAAAGAAAAAGAAGAGAACGATGATGGTTTTGGAGAGAAAAAGAAAACGAAAGAGAGGCTACAATGCCTTAATGAAATTCGGCTATTTCCCTTACTAAACTTGGCCGAAAATCACCTTAAAGGGGTCCCTAGGCCAGCCAACTCCTTCCCCCTATCTCATCCCTTCCTTTACTCCTATTTTTCCTCCTCCTTGCACATTCAAAATAATTTAAAATAAATCCTCATTTATCTTCTACTTAGCCGAAATTTCAAAAGGATTAAACCATATCTTAAACTCATCCCTTAGTGCCCCATTGCCGTCCACCTCTCTTGCTCATTGCTGCAAAATAAAACTCTTTTATTTGCTTCCCTTATGGCTCGAACTCAAGCCCTTCTCCACTGCTTGAGGCGTCACTTACCAATGCCTTAAGTGGCGCCTCCTTGCCACTTTAACAAGCTAATTCTTATGTTCAATTTCCCTTACAATTTCTCTTAAGGCCTATCAAGCTTAGCTCCTCTTTAAAACTTAAAATACAATATTTTCTAAGGCACTCACCTACACTCTGAAGTTCCCAAAATTCATAAAACACATTCAACACACACACAGGCATGCTTCCATATATATTTAAGTAAAAATGCACAAGCCTTAAATCCCGGATATTACAATTCTACCCCCTTAAAATAATTTCGTCCTCGAAATTACCTGGCTAAAATAGGTGAGGGTATTGCTGTCGCATTGCTTCTTCCGGCTCCCAAGAAGCTTCTTCCGATCCATGATTACGCCATAACACTTTGACTAAAGGAACTAATTTCCTTCGTAATACCTTCACATCTCGTTCCAAGATCTGGATCGGCTCCTCCTCGTTGGACAAATCTGACCTTAGCTCCACCTCCTCAACCGGCACTACATGAGATGGATCTGATCGGTAATGACGTAGCATAGAAACATGGAACACATCGTGCATCTGCTTCAACTCCGGAGGCAACTCTAACTGGTATGCCACTGGTCCAACCCGCTTCAATACCCGATAAGGTCCTATAAACTTGGGACTTAACTTCCCTTTGCGACCAAATCTCATCACCTTCTTCCATGGCGAAACTTTAAGAAACACCTGATCTCCCACAGCATATTCTATTTCCTTTCGTTTAAGATCCATATACGACTTCTGCCTGTCAGATGCCTCCTTTAACCGTGCCCGAATTAACTTAACCTTTTCTTCGGATTCTGCCACAATCTCTGGACCCAAAACTTGACGTTCTCCTAATTCTGTCCAACACGTAGGTGTACGACACTTCCGCCCATACAGCGCTTCATACGGTGCCATCCGAATACTGGCTTGATAGCTTTTATTATATGCAAATTCTGCTAAAGGAAAATATTCTTCCCTACTTCCTCTGAAGTCTATCACACAGCCCCTCAACATATCTTCCAACACTTGGATCACTCGCTCAGATTGACCGTCCGACTGTGGATGAAATGCCGTAGTGAAATCCAATCTGGTGCCTAAAGCCTGATGTAGTGCTTTCCAAAATCGAGACGTAAACCTCGGATCCCTATCTGAGATAATCGATACCGAAACTCCATGCAACCTTACAATTTCAGCCACATACAACCTCGCCAACTTCTGCAAAGAATAACCGACCCGCACCAGTAAGAAATGTGCGGACTTTGTCAGTCGATCCACTATCACCCATACCGAGTCCTTCTTAGTAGGCGTAAGGGGAAGCCCACTAACGAAGTCCATGGTGATTCTCTCCCACTTCCACTGCAGAATCTTTATCGGCTGAAGCAATCCTGACGGAACTTGGTGTTCAGCCTTGACTTGCTGACACGTCAAGCATTTCCCTACAAATTCGGTAACTTCCCTCTTAAGACCAGGCCACCAAAACTATTCCCTTAGATCTCTATACATCTTACTACCTCCAGGATGCATAGCATAGGGGCTACTATGCGATTCCTGAAGAATTCTCCGCCTTAACTCCTTATCCTTAGGCTTACAGACCTTACCTTTGCAACACAATACTCCATCACTGCCAACTCCATAATCCTCTAACTCCCCACTCTGCACTTGTCGCAACTTAACACTTAGATCATCATCTACCAGCTGTCCTTCTTTTACCTCATTCAACCATGACGGCTTAACTTGCAATTCAACCAAAGAAACTTCCGTCGTCATACAAGCTCGGATGTGCAAACATCGCCTCGATCCGACACTACTTTTCGACTTAGAGAATCGCCACTACATTCGCCTTGCCCGGATGATACTCTATAGAACAATCGTAATCCTTTAATAACTCCACCCACCTTGTTGTCTCATGTTCAACTTTTTCTCGAGTCAACGAGATACTTAAGGCTCTTGTGGTCCAGTAGATCACCGACTTTTCTCCATATAGGTAGTGCCTCCATACCTTAAGGGCAAAGACCACCGCCGCCAATTCCAGTGTCATGCGTCGGGTAGTTCACCTCATGTGGCCTCAATTGTTGAGATGCATAGCGACTACCTTCCCGCCTTGCATCAATACGCATCCTAATCTCGTATGAGAAGCTGCGTTACGATACCACAAAAATCCTTTCTGCCTCAAAGTTGAATCAAAACCGGAGCTTCACCAAAACCCTCTTAAGCTTCTCAAAGCTCTCCTGTTGCCTATCTGTCCATACGAAAGGTACCTCCTTTCTCAACAACTTCATCAAAGGAGCAGCTATTGATGAGAACCACGAACCTTCTGTAGTAGCCTGCCAATCCCAAGAAACTGCAAACCTCTGCCACCGACTTAGGTGGTTTCCAATCCAGCACTGCTTCGATCTTCCTAGGATCCACCCTTATTCCTTCTGCAGACACTACATGCCCTAAAAATGCAACCTCCTTCAGCCAAAATTCACACTTGCTGAATTTGGCATAGAGCTTCTTCTCCCTTAACACTTGTAACACTATCCGGAGATGCTCATCATGTTCCTCCTCCGACTTAGAATACACTAGGATGTCGTCTATGAACACAACGACGAATCAATCCAAGTAGGGTTGAAAAACGCGGTTCATCATATCCATGAACGTGGCTGGGGCGTTCGTCAATCCAAACGGCATTACTACGAACTCAAAATGCCCGTATCTTGTCCGAAAAGCTGTCTTATGGATATCCACCTCCTTCACCTTAAGCCGATGATACCTGGACCTTAGATCTATCTTCAAAACACCGCGCTCTCCTTAAGGTGATCGAACAAGTCATCTATCCTTGGCAACGGTACTTGTTCTTGATGGTCGACTTATTCAATCGACGGTAATCTATGCACATACGCATAGTCCCGCCCTTCTTCTTCACAAACAAGACCGGTGCTCCCCATGGAGACACACTGGGTCGAATGAACCCACGGTCAAGCAACTCCTGGATTTGAGCCTTGAGCTCCACCAACTCCTTTAGTGCCATTCTATACAGAGCGATGGATACTGGCGCCGTTCCAGGCAACAAATCAATTCCGAACTCCACCTCCCTGTTCGAGGGTATTCCAGGTAAATCCTCCGGGAAAACATCCACAAATTCCCTTACTGTTCTAACTCCACTAACTCCCTCTTCTTTTGCATCCAACGCACTGACGAAAGTCAAAAATGCCTCGCACCCTTTCCGAACCATCTTATCCGCCTTTAATGCTGAAACTACATTAGCCAAATAGTTTCTTCTTTCTCCTATCATAATTATCTCCTCATCCTCCGGGGTTCTTAACTCCATTCGCTTAGCTGCGCAATCCAATTTAGCCCGATGTTCCACTAGCCAATCCATGCCAAGTATGAGATCAAATTCTCCGAAAGGTAGTTCCATCAAGTCGGCAGGGAATATCACTCCCTGAATCTCTAGGGGTACATTCCGAAATATCTTGTTCACTACTACGTTTGACCTAACGGGCTTACTACAATCCATCTCCCTACAAGATAGTTCAGATGCTATGCCTAGCATTTCGACTACTCTACATGAAACTTACGAGTGGGTCGAGCCAATATCAATTAAAGCAAAGTAAGGCTTATCATTTATAAGGAACATACCGGTTATGACGTGCAGTGCGTCTCCATCCTCCCTCCGTGAATCGCATACACCGACCTACCGCCTTCCCTCTCAGATACCGACACCTCTCGCCTGTTCCACGTCCTCTTCCAAAGACCATTTCCTCGCCATTCGGACCACGACCCGCGGTGGTCGTGGGTCCACCTCTTCCACTGATTGAAATTTCGACTGTTGGTCGGCCCCGTCTATCTTTATAGGACAGCCCTTAATCATGTGTTCCTTAGACCCACACTTAAAACATCCCCTGTCTTCTTCCAACACTCTCCTAGGTGCCTCTTCCCACACTCAAAGCACAAGTACGCAGTCGCCCTCCAGTAGTAACCTCACACCTCGCGCCCATCAACTCTAGGCCTCTTTTGAACATTCCCGGATGACCACTGATGACCCAAAACCTCTCTTGTGCCTATTCCGTTCAGTATTCTGTCTCACAGAGTCCTTAATCCCTTCGGCTACCTTAGCCTTTTCCACCAACACGGTAAACTCTCGCTCCTGCTGTGGAGCTATCAACAATCTCGAGTCATCCTCACCGTCCTCAAACTGGACACATCGCTCATGCTCCGTAGCCACGATACCTCGAGCATACCGGCTCAACCTTAAGAATTCAGCCTCGTACTCCGCTAAGAACTTGTTCCCGTGAACCAGCCCCATAAATGCCTTCCTCTGAGGATCAGTATAACTAGTTCCAACATACTTCTTCTGATATGCCGCCTTAACATACTCCCAAGTGAGATCCTCAGCTGTAGCACTATCCCGAACTGTGAGCCACCACTGATATGCCTCATCGTGAAGTAGCGACACCATTCCCTTCAGCTTCTCTTCAGCAGTCAGATCCAGCTCATCCATAATTCGCTCTGTCGCTTCCAACCAATACTCAGCCGTACTGGGTGCCACACCAGATACGCCACGGAATACTTCAGCTCCATTGGCTCGGAGTCGCTCGGGTACAGATTTCTGAGCTCCCATAGCTCCACCTACTCTAGCCACCATCTTAAGAACTCGCAAAGATTTGCTGCGATCATCGCATCATCCCCGTCCGATCTTGCTTGCTCAACACCAACAAACCGGTGGTGGGGGTGGTGGTACCTCATTTTTGGACCCTTGTCCAGACCTAACGGGTTCTGATACGGTCATTCTGCCTCTACCACGTCCTCGCACATTACGACCACGTCCCCTAGAACACATGTCTACGATCGCGATTTAATCTGGTTTAAAAAGTTTTATGCATTACTCTTTGTTCCACTGATTAACCACGAACAAGTTTTATGTAAAGAAGTTGAGTAGTATTTCTTTCGATCATTACAGGGTTTTCATTTCAAGTCTTCTACCCTAATTCAGAGAGATACATTCATTCAGTAGTACCTACCACACACATTCACCATTTGAACATTTTTTTTGTCTGTTCCTATCCCAAGGGTATTTTCGTAATTTGTCCTACAGGGGTATTTTGGTAAATTTCCAAATTAGGGTATTTGGGTAATTTTGTAAATCGGGAATATTTTGGAAAAATTTACAAAATAATTTCCCTACAAACTAAAGGGGTAATTTGGTGATTTTAAAACTGAGGTTTTATAAAACAGTATGGCTAGTCCCATTCGGGTTTTAATTATTAAGTTTAGCCCGTGAATAAGTCCTCTTGGTTAGGGTGAACCGTCACTACGCACCAGGTAGGATTCGAGCGAAGAGGAGGTGAGTCACTAGGACTACTTAAATATCAGGCTCTCCCTGAATCCAATCCTAGACATGCGCATAATGGTTGCCACACCCTAACTCGGCGACTTAGTCACAGGTTGGTTTAGTTAGGCCTTAAATTTTATGTAGTTCTTGTGTTGGGGTAAACTAATCCTAGGGTTCCATAACTTAATATACTAATCTACGTTCCCGTTATACCCATATACAAATCATACATTAATTCACACAACGGTTAGGGGTACTTACCTGGTGGACTTCGGGTCGGAGACTTAGGTGCCATGCCAGAAAAACCTGCTCATTTCACAAAAATTTTCACAAAACTTATTTGGGCTCCATTCTGAAAACGTTATGGGCTTTAAACCCAAGGCTGAGAGTTGAAAACTGGGCTCTGATACCAAATTGAAACACCCCAAACCCAGCCCACAAGCCCCGACCGGATCTGGCATGTTCCTCGAGTAAAACATTTCAAATCTTGTTTGTCAATTTGGAAAATGTGGTCATTTTGAAGAGGAGTTGTTAGGTGTCAAAACATTTAAAATTGTTTCCAAGATAAGTTATTTAACCCTCGATTTAATAATAATCGTATCATAAAAAAATTTGAAACATAAAACAGTTTAATAATAATGGCCTTATTACATCAATAGCAAACCCGAAATAAATCCAAACTTAAAAATAAAGTCTCAAAATAAAATAACTGTAAGCTGAGCATGGCCACCACTAAGCTCCCGCCGACCCGGTCCATCTACTGAGTGTCACCTAAAAAGATATCCCACAACGGGGTGAGTCAAACCGACTCAATGTGTAATAACCAACACTAAGTCCCAAACGATTCAGGCATATCAGCTCATACATATACATATAGCAATTACATATAATGATGCAAACCCGAACCCATACCTAGATAACGATCCACTACACATCACCCGTACCAACCATCACACCGTGGGGACTACTAAGTCGACCCTCCATCCGCTACACATCATCGGCGGCGCCGCCGCAGACGACTTGCTCATCGCCCTTATAAATTTTGTGGCATAGCCACGGACATTATTTTGTGACATAAGTCACCACATTCGATTTCGTGACATGAGTCACCACATTCGAGATATTATGGTATAAACCACGGATCACTTCCCTTTCCATATAACCCATATGCCCCATGTCACACGTAATATGCAATATCATGCCTTATGCCTTATTCCACATTCTTATCGATATTCACATATGTACCATATTCCAAATATTCATATCATAATATTATTCATATCATTTATTAACATAATGTTAAGGTTACTTACTCGAGTACTTTGTACCATCACATGGTACCTTTGCCCGATTTTCACATTATTATAAACACATATATTAAATTGATGCCATAAATCTATTAAGAGTTAGTGTGGGGTACACACCTGGTTTACTTAATGCTTTCACTGAAATCCCAAAAATCCCGATCAAATGCTTTAGATCTCTAGTTCCTATATTCGGCCACCTTAAGCATGTTAGCAACAAGCCATTCGGCCAAATAACCAATTCCCAAAGGATTAACGCAACCAACTTCTTACCTTGTTGCCGATTTGGTTACTACACAAATCCCGAAGACCTCCCCTAGAGTCGGCTACACTAGAAATCCCGAAAGATCCTTCCAAGTTTCGGCAAACAAGAATATTAATGGGATTAGTCCTTAACTTCCGACTAAAAGAAAAAGATTGAAGATCGAATGACAATTGATCTTACCCTTAATATTGGGATCGACTGTATTCCTGCCTGGTACCACTTTAAGCGATTCGGCTATAGCTAGATGTTGATCAACAATTTTCGGCTCCTAAAGGATAGGGGAGCATTTGACTATGGTCACCCACATATGAGATTCGGCTTCAACAAGGAACACAAAAGGAAGGGTATGAATCTTTTTAGGGTTACGGGCAATGGTGGATTAGGGAAAAGAAGATTTCGGCTAGACTAAAAGAAAAAGAAGAGAACGATGATGGTTTTGGAGAGAAAAAGAAAACGAAAGAGAGGCTACAATGCCTTAATGAAATTCGGCTATTCCCCGTACTAAACTTGGCCGAAAATCACCTTAAAGGAGTCCCTAGGCCGGCCAACTCCTTCCCCCTATCTCATCCCTTCCTTTACTCCTATTTTTCCTCCTCCTTGCACATTCAAAATAATTTAAAATAAATCCTCATTTATCTTCTACTTAGCCGAAATTTCAAAAGGATTAAACCACATCTTAAACTCATCCCTTAGTGCCCCATTGTCGTCCCACCTCTCTTGCTCCTTGCTTTGCAAAATAAAACTCTTTTATTTGCTTCCCTTGTGGCTCGAACTCAAGCCCTTCTCCACTGCTTGAGGCGTCACTTACCAATGCCTTAAGTGGCGCCTCCTTGCCACTTTAACAAGCTGATTCTTATGTCCAATTTCCCTTACAATTTCTCTTAAGGCCTATCAAGCTTAGCTCCTCTTTAAAACTTAAAATACAATATTTTCTAAGGCATTCACCTACACTCTGAAGTTCCCAAAATTCATAAAACACATTCAACACATACAGAGGCATGCTTCCACATATATTTAAGTAAAAATGCACAAGCCCTAAATCCCGGATATTACATTATACATTTTCCCTAAACTTTTACAGCTTTTACAATTTAGTCCCTTAACCCGAAAATCATCAAATTGACCATTTTCTAGAAATCAAATTACAGCTAAATATTCAAGGCCCTTTAACAGTCCCTATTATTCACCAAATTCACCATCAAACCTTGAAACTTTGACATTTTAACAATTTAATCCTTAAATTAAAATCTAACAAAAATCACATCACAAAACAATCAAATACCACAATTAAAGCTTCAAACATATAACTATCATCACAAGCAACCAAGATTGATCAATGGTAACTCCCAAAATTTTTAACAGATTCAAAAACGAATGTACGGGCTAGCTGGACCTAGTTGCAACGATCTCAAAAAATAAAAATTACAAGAACATGGGCCAATTTTCATACCATGCAAGGCTAAGAAGGTGACCGAAGCTCCTTAATCTCCAATGGTGGTTTCGGCAAGAGGTTGAAGAGAATGAATAAAATAAAATGTCTAATTTGTTTTAATTTGTTTAGTTTAATTTTGATTTATTTACAAATTTTCCATTAAACACCTATTATTTTATCATTTTCATACCATTTGTCGTCCAACCATAATAACTAGGGCTAATTGCCAAATAAGTCCTTCTTCATTTAGCAATTAAGATATTTGATCACTTAAGTGCAATAATCACTAAGTTTTGCACCTTTTTCAATTTAGTCCTTTTTCTTAAATTAACTATCTAAATGTTAAACTTTCTTAACCAAATTTTAATACGACCGTAATGACTCCGTAAATATTCTATAAATAATATTTACGAGTTGACATGACGAAAATTAGTGGTCCCGAAATCACTATTCCATTACCACTGAAAAATGGTCTGTTACAAGCTCGAACTGATGAAATTATAAAAGTTGAACCACTCGATTTGGTGTCATTTACTTCTGCAGCCTCACCATCCGAACTTTGGACTGAAAAATTCTTTTTGCGACAGTCCAAAATCACTCTATGCTCGGTTAATCAATTCGTTCCCCATAATCACATCGAAATCACCAAACAACATAATTAACAAGTCAATATGGAACAATCTATTCTAGATTTCCAATGCACACTGCCTACACACTTGATCAACGAGCACGGTCTGTCCCAAAGAACTTGATACAATCATTGTAACTTTCACCAATTTAGATATCAAATTCCCTAATTTAAAAAAACTAGAATTAATATAAGAGGGTGATGAACCACGGTCAATCAAAGCATATACAGGTGTTGAGAATAAAAAAAATCTACTACAACATCGGTAGCATCACCCTCTTCACAAAATCTGACCACATAGGCTCATTGTGGGGCTCTAGCTTTAAATTGTTGAACAGCCGCTTCGATTCCTCTTTTCTAACTTCCCCTCGATACAGAACCATTATGAGGATTTCCCGAACCACTAGTAGTAGGAGCGAACATCTGAGTGGCAACGAGAGAAGCATCATTATCCTTTGGACATTCTCGAGAAAAATTCTCCAGAGACCCATATCGGAGACATGTGTCAGTCTTTTTCCAGCACTCGCCTCTATGCTTTCTTCTGTACAATTCACAATTCGACACCTAAATATATTTCGTAGGGCCTTTGACACTTCCTATCGATATAGATGGCTGTCGATCCCGGACTCTCTAGCTTGCTTTGACAAAGGGTGCGAACTCGATGTAACACCCTGATACCCGACTCAACCACTAGGTTTGAGCTACAATGTGTCACATTTGTTATCGGAGCAACTACAATCAATTCACAATTAAAACATACAATTTAATGCTAAAATCAAACAATTATATATTCAAGATGAAATATAATCATTATTGGGCTTTATACAAGCTTACTGAAGCTCTAAATGTAAAATGAAATCAATAAAGGACTAAAATGAAAAGTTTCAAATTTTCAGGGTCGACGTCGTGATGTGAGGAATTTCCTCGTCACAACATGACTCAATGTCTTGGTCTCGTCGCGGTTACGAGGTTTCTCATCACGGCGATGGGGTTCCTCGTCGCACCGTGACCTGGAGCACATTCTCGTCCCAACTACCTACATTTGATGTCGCAACGTGGCCTTCTCGTCGTGACGTTCGAATGACATCACGATGTCACTCTCTATTTCTACAATATTCATTCTCTAATCTGCAAAGTTTACCACCTTAGCCAAAAACCTACTCAATATCGTTCAACATGCATGATAAGCTCAAGGCATCACACTCACAACATCCAAATCATCCATCATAAACAAGCCATACCAAAACAAGCTTAAACACATAAAATTAGCCATATTTCCTCTTTACAATATTTACCTATTCAACAAGCCACAATAGTACCAAGCATACCAATTCAAATAATCCATGCAACCAGTTATTTCAAACCAATCAATTAACTCATTCAATCTTGACAATTTAAGGAACCACACATGTCTTTAACATATCCAATACGTATACAAATAGCCATATGCATATTACTTGCTCATTCAACATTCAATCAATCAATTAACTAAGGAATAAGTGTTTACTAACATTTTCATATCAAAACATACCCCTTTTATAACTAGTAATCTATCTAATTAACCTTCAAATAACTATCATTATACCCTTATTCATAAGTTATCCCATTTCTAATTATATGCCAACACAACATATCCTACTCATGCACTATATTATATGATTCCAGCATGAAGTATATATATACACATATATTTCATACGAGGTATTTCAATCTTCAAGATTAAACATTAACTTAGTAAAATATAAAAGACTCTTTTAGGAACATGCCAACAAAATAATAAGAAATTTCACCAACGTTGTTGAGTTCAGGATTTCTGTTGATATCGATAGGAAGATCACAACTAGAACCTAACCTAGGCACAGAAAATAAAACCGTACGCTGAATATAAACTCAATGGTATTTCTATAATCGGACATTTTAATATAACATAAATAAATTAAAAATTAAAACAAAATGTCATGTAATAAAATTACCAAAACATTTATCAAGATATACTACCTCACTATATAAATCATTTCATTTATGCCCAAATAACTAGTATAAGTATATCATACTTTCATTCAACAAGTTCCGAACTGAATCGATCGGATTATCTCACATTTATACAAATTTTTCGAGATTACAAATTCAATATACATAATCATTCACCGTCTTAGTTCATTTTCATGTACCATCTTACATTTTACATGTTTAATTCCATATTAACCTGACTCGAACTCAGACGAGTACACAGATCCAACCAATCACACCAATTTGGCACTCAGTGCCTCATCGAACAAACCCAAAGTATATGAATTACACCCTGCGCTCATTGGTATAACCGAAGTGGTTTGGCACCCAATGCCTCATCGACACGTATTCGAAGTAACCCTGAACTCTTCCTATCCTATGGCATGCCAACTATACCCAACTCTGCCCAAACAATTAATAAGGTAACAATTTTACTAAATTTTATTTATAAGCCAATTTCTCAATTAAATGTTGTCATTTCATCAACCAATTTATCAAAATCTTAACACTAGGCGAATTTTGCAATAACAACAATATATAATATTTCCAAATCTATTCAATTTAGTCCTTATTACAAACAACCAATCAAATCAATTTAGCTTAAATTATCATTTCCAACTCACCTCATGATCTTAACATGTAAAACAGATCATAAATGCAACAATTGAAATGATTCGGATTACATAAATACAAACTGTAAACTCCGAGATGTTCGTCGACAACTTTATCTTTTCCCTTCCTTTTTAAGGAATCTGGGTCGATGTTAGCTATGGATTAACATAAACACACAAAACCATCAATACACAATCAATTTCATACTCGATTGCAAATTTATACCATTTTCACATTTTATTCAATTTAGTCCCTAAAGTCAGGACTAACATAACTTTCATTTTAGAACTCCAAATTTGAATATGATTTCACTGTAGTTTATTTAGGACCTTCTATTTCTCATTTCTACAGAAAGTTTCACAATTTATGCATTTTAGCCCCTATTGTACAGAACTATCAATTAACTTAACAATTTAGTCCTTTTTCACCTCTAAGCTTAAAATCTATCAATTTAATACCTAAAACTTCAAGAAATCAACAATGGAAACTTTCTAAAATTGTATCAGTTTCTTAAATTGATATATGGGCTAGCTAAATAAAGCTCCTCTAATCTCAAAAACATAAAAGGTACAAGAAAAGTATTAAATTGAACTTACATAAACTTGGTTGAAAGCTTTATAAATTCTTAGGTTTTCTTTCTCTTTTTGCTTCGAGTAAGAACTAGGAAGATGATGAATATGGTGATTTCCATCACTTTCCTATATTATGTTTATTTTATAAAGTTATTTACTTTTTACTTATTTAATTAAACTTTATTTTTAATTAATTAATACTCAATTAATCATTACTGTCCACTAAGTTTAATTCATTATGGTCTAATTGTTATTTTAGACCTTTGGTTAATTGCAATTTAAGTCCTCAATTCATTTCCTAAATAAAAAGTCTATAACGATTAGACTTTTAGAATTTAGTCCCTAAACATTAATTAATCACTAATTTGATAAAATTATTTATCCAAAATTCAATTCCCCTATAAAATAACTTCGCAAATATTTACGAGCTCATTTTACAAAAATAGGGTCTCAAAAATGTATTCTCTGAAACCACTGACTTTCGAATCGTTACATTAGATGTATCAACTTGCTTCCAAAAGCCTCGGGAGGGCTCAGTCTTTTTATCAAGGCCCATGGCTTGGTCAACCATTTTCGCACATTCAGTTAGATCGACAAATTCTTTTAGCTTGTGCGGTACTAACTGAACCCTCATCTCATCACGTAATCCCCGAAGGAATCGCTTACAAATCTCTTCTTTAGACAGAATCAATTCTAAAGCATACTTGCTAAGCTGCAAAAATTCTTGTCCATAATTGACCACCAACATATCACCTTGTCTCAGCATCATAAATTCCTGTTTTGTCTTCCAATTAGAACTCACTGACATACTTCTTATAGAATTTAAACTGGAAGAAAGTCCAAGTGATTTGGTGATCGTTGTATTTCAGAGTTTTAAATTTATAATGATCGATCCTGGAACTAACTATAACAACGATTGAGGCAAGTGCACCTATCGAACAGTAGTATAGCTTAGGCAAGACCGGATTGTCGAACCCAAAGGAACTAAAAGTACTAATACTAACTTTCTTTCTATTATTTAGCCTAAAATAAGTGAAGTTGTTTATTAATCTAAATTAACTAATTACTAAGCTAAAGACACAAAGACAAAAAGAATGAATTGGGGAAATACTTGGGAAAAACTCAGTTGATTAAGACGATACCCTTAGGAAGAATCCACCTAGACTTCACTTGTTATCTAACACTGAACTAGACGATTTATTCACTTGACTTGATCCGTAGGACTCCCTAATTTATATTAAACCCTCTCTCGAGGCGAATAACGTCTAACCCTATGTTGATTAATTAAAATCTCTTTCTAATTAAAACCCCTAGAATAGCAGTAAATCGATCTATGGACTCCCATATTAAGTTTCACCCTAATCCAACAAAATCTCGTCACCCTATCTCTAGGCGCGCGATCAACTCCGCTTAATTATGCTAGATCTACTCTTAAGCAGGGACTTTTTCTCCACCATCTAAGCACATTCAACTTGAATTAATATCCGTGAAATATCAACACAATAATTAAGCACACATAATCAAGAACAAATCAAGTATTTATCATATAGTTCGAAAACAATAACAAGATTCATCTAGGTTTCATCCCCTTCAGTATCTCAAGGGTTTAGTTCATAATAATAAAGAAAAACATCTCGTAAGAAAAGATAAAACAAAACATAAGAAATCCATAAAACTCCCTGAAGGAATTGAAGGAGAGATCCTCCGTCTTGAGTAGAATTCCGGCTTCTGGAGATGGATCAACTGGCTATCCCTTGAGAGTTTTCCACAAATCTGACCTTTTCGGCTCGGCTCCATGGCCTAGCTAACCGCCCTCTTTTAGGTTATACCTAGGGTCTTTATATAGGCTTTTGAAATAGGTTTCTTTTCCCCTAAGTATCCTTTTACGAGTGAAATTACTCTCCACTCCACAGCGAGGCACGACCATGGCACATGCCCGTGTGAATCGTGGCCAGGCCGTGTTGGACTCCGTTAGTGAGGCACGGCCGTGTAGATCGACTTCAGGCCGTGTTCTAGTATATTGAGGAGGCACAGCCGTGTGGGCTTTAGTCCAGGCTGTGTCGATTTCTTCTTTGGCCCATTTTGGTCCGTTTTGAGCCCGTTTCTCGTTCTTTTTATTCTTGGGTGCTTTCCTGAGTATAAGACATGAAAAGAAAGGATTAAGAGCACCTTTTTACATAAATCAAGGGATAAATCATCCAAAAGTATGCTAAATGTTGGATTAAAATATGTTACTATTCCGGTTTATCAAATACCCCCACACTTAAGCTTTTGCTTGTCCTCTAGCAAAATTCTCAACTTACAATTAAAACGAACTTTCTATAATTCATAATTCCTATCAACAATGTTTCATCATAATTCATAGATAATTTATACATGGATAATTCAATTCAAATAGTCCTAAGGATTCAAACAATCTAAGTAATAGATTTATAGCTCAAAAATATAGGCGTCTCCCCTTATCTAAATAATTACCTTTAATTCGAAACCGACAAGGATTGACATCCTCACTAGAGATTCACTCAAATAACTCAAAGTGTTTAAGGTTCAGGAAAAAGCGCTCAAAAGTCAAACATGAAAAGTTAATCCCATAGGCTTGCCTGAAAATCAAATCTCCACCACTATAATATGAGATGATGCACAAATCAAAAGGTCTTTGTCAGGGTTGTAACGAGGCTAGGGTTAAATGTGTGGTTAAAGGCTGAATTAGAGGGTTAGAATCGAGATCGACGTGAAAAATTACCTAACTAGAGACAATGAACTAAATAAAGGTAATCACATTTATTAAAAAAAATACTAATACTACGAGCTTCTTCTTCAATATTTGGAATTCAAACGTATAAGCTCACTTAATCACAAAACTAATAATGAATAACGACTATACTTCGATTTTTTTTCAAGAACAAATCATAAATACATAACAAAGGATAAATTACTGAAATAAAAACATAGTTAGGCTATTAATCAAATCAAATCTCGATATAAGGGTCATCAAAAGGAATGGGGATAAAAAAAAACAAAGGGTTTTTGGGTTAATATTTAGTGGTTATGTCAATAAAAAGGGTTGCTAGGATTAAAAGGGGTTCACTAGGGGTTAATTGTGAAGGTAGGCTTTTAATAGAGTTAGTGGGTTAAAACCTAGATGCCTTAATCATCTCTGTATATCAAATCATGGGTGTGGTCTCGATATGTATAAACGAGACAAGTTCTAGAATAACAAATCAATGTTGACATACTCATAATCAATAAAGTGAGCATGAAAAAGAATATATGCTTTATAAGGCTCAAAAACTCATAAAAATTATGGGTATTTTTGACATCAACCTCGTAAATTTCAAACTTCAAAGTAATATTTAAATTTAGTTCGACAACCTAGCAAATTTTAATTGAAAAAAATGGACTTATCATGCTTGATTCTTTAGTATCTTAAAATTTAATTATCAATGCACAATTATCAATGACTTAATCTAAAACATATCAATAAAAATCATAAATCATCAGAAATTTCTTCTTAATTAGTAATATGAGGAAATTACTTAAAAACAAGACTAATTTCAGGGATTTGAGAATAATGCAAAAAGTTAGGCACCTTTTTAAGTTGTTCACCCCCACACTTAAGATGTACATTGCCCTCAATGTACAAAGTTATATATTAGACAATTAAGTAGAAATTCAAAAGATATGGAGAGAAGTGAAAATTCCTAAATTATGGATGAAATCATTGAATTGGAGGCGAAAGATAAGTTTGAGGGGCATTCTTGATGACGATCCTGCGCTAGATGAAGAAATTGGGTAGCTCATGGAGGATTAGCCAGGATATAATAATAATTAAAACTATACTAATTAAATAATTAAAGAAAATAAAGCTAAAGTGAAGAAAAATAAAGATGAAACTAAAATTAAAAGAAAAGATAAATGGACCGTATGATCCTTATTGTTGGATGGTTCGCGAGGTGGTTATGACCTCTAAGGCTGCGGAGGTGCTGGCGGTGGCGGAGGTGTGGTGCTTTCGTAGCAGCCTTTAGATCCTAAAATTAAGAGACTAAAGTAAAATAAACTAAGTTAAGCAGAAGAGAAGTAAAGATAAGGAAATTGAAGCAAAAGAGAAAAATGAAATAAAAATGAAATGGCCTTCAACGTCCTTGGCTTGTCATGTGATTGAAGCAGCCGGCATGAACTTATGTAGATCGGTCTCCATGAGGGAGACTGTGCTTGGCTTCTTCCGCTTCTTTGGCATTGTTTTGGTGTAGCTCAGGGTTATAGAGAAAAGGGGTAGGAAAAAAATGAAAAGTTGAAGGTTGAAAGTTAGTAGGAGAAGAGGGAAGGGACGGGAGGGGTTAAATAGATTTTTAAACCTGGTACAATCACATGCCCGTGCTCTTTAGGCGTGTTGGTTCACCCACACCCGTTTTACTAATTGCCACGCCCGTTGGTGAGAAGTTAGTGTTGTCCACGGCCGCATCGCACGACCGTGGCATTTCGTCAGTGCCCGTGGGGCGGTGGTTGGAGTCTGTGACTCGAAGATTTGATTCTCTCTGACTCGTACCACCTCTGCCATGTCAGTACGGCGATCCGGGGTATCCACACGGCCACGGCCACGGCCGTGTGCTAGGCCGTGTGGCCTAGAAATCTGCAGTTTTGGTTAGTTTAAAGCTAGATACTATAAAGAAAGGATAAAATAGAATAAATAAGAAAAAAAATAAAAATGTAAAAGTTCATGGGGTTAATGCTCGGGTTGCCTCCCGAGAGGCGCTCGTTTATAGTCTTAAACTAGACTTTCCTCTCGTTTGCATCATCAGGGTGGTTTGAGGAGTTGGAAGTCCTTCCTCATGCTATCAGTTTTATCCTCGTGAAAAAGTTTAAGTCGAGATGCATTTATAGTAAAAGTACCAAAAATAGGATTACTTACCTCGACTATTCTGTATGGGAAAACACTGGTTACCCTAAAAGGTATTTCTTTGTTTGTGTTAGGGTTCGGAGGAGATATTCGAGGATCTGCCTTATCTAACAGTACCTGGTCTCCTATTTTGAAGTGGTTTGTTGTTCCTATGAGCTCTTCTGGTGGCTCTTTCGGTTTTACCTTGTGTGGTTCCGGTTCTTCATCGTGTATCCCTAATTTTTCATTGAAGTGTGTCTTCCACTCGTCTAGATCATCGATCCGAATCCTTCGATCTTCATGAACTACTTCCTTGTTGGCATGGGGTTTTAGGATCGGGTTGATTGTATTCTTTTGTGGTGCTTCCTGAAAATAAGGGTTAACCGAATGGTTATTAGTAGAATTTACGTTATCACCTTGATTACTCGATGTTCTAGCCGTCTCATTACCTACACGAAGTATGAGTTCTCCTGCATCAACATCAATTTTAGTCCTGACAGTTGCTAAAAAGGGTCTTCCTAAAATTAAGGGAATCGAATTATCCTCATCCATGTCTAAGACAACAAAATCTACTGGGAAAACGAATTTGTCAATTTTTACAAGAACATCTTCGATAATACCCCTAGGAATTCTAACAATTCTATCAGCTAATTGAATGCTCATCCTAGTTTGTTTGGGTTTCCCTAGACCTAATTGTTTAAACAATTTATAAGGCATGACATTTATGCTTTCCCTAAATCACTAACGCATTATCAATAGTTAGTCTACCAATTAAACATGGAATTGTAAAACTCCCCGGATCTTTTAGCTTTTGTGGTAGTCTATTACGTAGAACATTGCCGAGCATATCGTGTGTTTAATTCCACACGTGGATCCTCGTCTAATTTGCGCTTGTTCGCCAAGAGATGTTTTAAAAATTTCCTCGAATCGCATCCGTGAAAGAGCTTCAAGTAGCGGTAAGTTAATATGTAATTTCTTTAAAAGTTTAAGAAACTTACCGAACTGTTCGTCTGTGTCGTCTCTCGTTAATGCTTCGGGATATGGTATGCGAGGCTAGTACTCCTTGATTACCGGTTTTGGTTTTTCCTGTGTTGCCTCAACTTTACCTTTTTCTACCTTGTTTCCTTGTATTGGACTGGGTTCGTCTAATCTTTCACTTTCTTGAGCTGTTATGGCTTGGATTTGCTCCTTTGGATTAATCTCAGTGTTGCTTGGTAGACGCCCTTGCGATCGTTCAGACATCAGCTTCGCGAGTTGTCCAACTGACTTAGAAACTTCCTCAACTGACTTAGTGACTTCCCTAACTTGGCTCTCGATCCCTTTGATCGATGCTTGCTGGGTCTTAAGGGTGGTTTCAGTGTCTTGGAGATGGTTTTCTGTGGATGCCATGAATCTTGTCAGCATCTCTTCAAGGTTCGGCTTATTCTCATGTGGATAGGGCTGATTTTGGAAATTTTAAGGAGGTTGTTGTCTTTGATTTCTTTGATTTCCTTGACCTCCCCACGAAAAATTTGGGTGGTTCCTCCAACCTGGGTTATAATTATTACTATATGGATTATTATTGGATCTGAAATTGTTACCTATATAGTTCATTAGTTCAATCTCTGTGCCCGGTTGGTAGTGTGGGTACTCAGGATTCGCCACGGTTCCACTTACGTCGCACTGCATTACTGGATGTACCTGTGAAGAACACAAACTATCAAGCTTTTTATTCATCATCTCTACTTGTGTTGATAGCATGGTTACTGCATCTATGTTGAAAACTTCGGCTGATTTTATTGGTTTTGTCCTTGTAACCTGCCACTGATAGTTATTCAGTGACATTTTTTCAACAAACTCGTAAGTCGCTTGTGAGTTCTCATTGTTAAGGGTTCCACCGCAAGCAATTTGAATCAATTAGTTGCCTCGTTGAGGGGTTTACACCGTTATAGAAAGTTTGGACTTGGAGCCACAAGGGTAAACCATGGTGCGGACACCTTCTCAAGAGATCCTTATATCTCTCCCATGCGTCATATAATGTCTCTAAATCCATCTGCACAAAAGAAGAGATATCATTCCGTAATTTGGCCATTTTGGCACATGTGGGAAATATTTTAATAAATTTTTTCGGTCATTTGTTCCCATGTAGTGATTGACCTTCGTGGTAACGAAGTTTAACCAACGCTTGGCTTTATTCCTTAATGAAAAGGAAATAATCAAGCCTTATGGCATCATCGTAAATGCCATTTATTTTAAAGGTATCACGTAACTCTAAAAATTAGCTATATGAGTGTTTGGATCTTCGTCCCGCAAACCATCAAATTGAACAAATTGTTGAATCATTTGTATAGTGTTAGGCTTTAATTCAAAATTATTAGCAGCTATAGCGAGCCTAATCAGAACACCCCAAACCCGGCTACTGCGCTACGATCGGATCCGGTATGTCACAAGGAAAGGTAGTTAAATAGCTAAGCAATTGTTTAGAAAAGTTTTATCGGATTTTTGAACTCCGAGTTCGTTGTTTGTTTGAGAAAAACGCGATTTGCTAAATGACCGCTTAAAAGTTGTTATTATTTTGAAAAAGCTGCTTTGTTATGAAAGTTGAACTTGCATCGCTAAGTGCGTAAACATGATATTTTAGAAAACAATTGCTAATGTTTTAAGAAAACCCCGTATTTATAAGTTTAACAGCTTATAAATGAAAACTTAGAAAAAATAAACAATGGCCTTATTACAAAATATTAACCCAAAATAAATAATCTTAAAATAAGGTAAAAATCGAAATTTACTAAATTTCACGAGTAGTATCTCCGATGTATAACCACCCCCGAGTCCTCCACGGCTCCCAATCCTCTATCATTGGAATTACCTCAAACATTTAATAAAAGAGGGGGTGAGTTTACGAAAAACTCGAGTGTGTACAACCCTCATCGGTAGAACATGCATCACAATAATCCGGGCCGAAGCCCATTATAGTAACGGTGGCAATTGGGCCTTAGCCCAAAATAGCCTCGGTTGAGCCTTAACCCATATCATATGTCACAGTAGATAATATATGCAATGCGATGTAAACCCAGCCCAACCTAATTTTTTCCATCCTCTACACGCCACCCGTACCAGCCCAACACACCGTGGGGATTTCTACAATCAACCCTCCATCCGCTACACACCTCATATGTGGCACCAAGCCACTCGTGGTTCCAGACCACCGTGATACTAGATCACTGTGGCAGAGTCACTATTATCATACGTGGGGCTAACCCACCGTAGTATCAAACCACCGTGACAATCCCTGATGAATATATGTGGGGCCAACCCAATGTGATACCAAACCACTGGGACGAGTCACTAAATCATCATATATATACAAGGTATTAAACCATCGTGGCATCAAGCCACCGAGACATGGTCACTGAATCAGTTATATGTGGGGCCAACCCAATCGTGGTACCAAACCACCGTGACAGTCTCAAATACTTCCCCTTTCGCATCATATCCCAAAGCCCATGCAATATGACATAATAATTCGTGTATGCAGTATTTCATGTATGCAAAACATATATCAAATATAACGTATAACATGGATTACCATCATGATTAGATAAACGTAATCCAACGTAATCAAGCTAATCAACCTCTAAGGGTATAACAGTAATTTTACCTACCAAGGGTATTCTTGTAATTTACCTATCAAGGGTATTTCAGTAATTTCGCACCTACAATGATTTTTTTGAAGGCCTAATGTCATCCTGAGCGACTCGGCTACCACTTTCGGTCGTTACTGGACTATTGGGCCTAAAACCCGATTTTGGCCCATTCGGGCCCACACGCTCGTGTGGCCCAACTAGCACAAATTTAGCCACAGATATGAGATTCACCTAGTCCAGTCTAATATATACTACACAATCATACAATCTAATCATATGGGCCCACGGCCTATTGGGCCCATTTGGCCCCTATCGGCCCATCATGGCCCAAATGACATCAACCCACAAGAACACTAACGATGGCCTCAACTATCGCGTCGAAGCCCCCAGACGTGCGCTCGCACGCTCGTGTGGCTACTATCGCCGTGTGACCGGTATTTCGACATTTGCCGCTCTACAACTAGAGTAGAGAGAATACACACCTGATAGGAATCTGGTGCTAATCCGCGCTCCGACCACTCCTGTGCCCAAATGCCCACCAAGGTATCTTAACCCTCCTCATAGACTGCTCTATATATAGCTAGCTTCTTACCTTCCTTCTTTGTATCTTTCCGATGTGGGATCCCTCCATTAGCAGAGTTTAAATCCAACTCAAACTCTTGCCGCCCCAACTTAGCAAAATAAATACTCCCTTGCTTTCCATGAGATTCGAACCTGTGCTCCTTGTAGCATAATCCACACCGCTAACCACTTGGCCACAAACTCCTCTTGTGTCTAAAATCATGCGCAACTAAATATAACCCTATGGTAAAATTCTAGAATCCATTTAAAAAAAGAAACCAAAATGCAAGAGCCAAGACTTGAACCTTGGACCTCATTCCTTCCTTGTGGCGTCATTCCCTTGCTCCCTAGGTGGCGTCACTTTGCCACTACACCACACACTCCACTTGTTGTCATTTTCCTCCACCTTTTATTCTTAAAGCCTACCTACTAACTCCCAGGGTTTTATTCACCTAAAACCAAAATTTCCCTAAAGCCTAAATTTGATCACGGGACTTCATAGAAGCCCCCTAACCTTCCAAAATCACTCACCTAATAGGTCCAACTTGCACTAATTCCACTCTCTTGATCTCAAAAATTTTAAACGCTACTACGCTCAAAGCCTATTGGGCCCAATCCTACTAGGCCCAATTTCAGGATGTTACACAAACAATACTTGATTCTGCTCCTGTTAAATGAGGTTTAGCATAATCATACATAGTACGCGGAGCATTATTTTCTGCCACGTCTTGTGGTGGTGGATTATTTTTGTCCATCCCTTCAGTAGGATTGGATCTGTCTTCTCGTCCTTCTTCTGTGTAATTTGGGGCTCACCTAATTTCTCTGCGATTCCTGCGACAAGTAGCGTCAATATCACTGTCGTATACTAGTAGTCCTCTCGGGTTCCTTCTAGTCATAAACTAGAGGTACCTGCTAGGAAAAGAAAGAAAGAAAATTTAGCAAAGTTAAAATTTAAACTTAAAAATAAAAGTAAATTGCAGAAAAATAAAAAATAATGGCTAAAGTAATAAAAATGGAGCTTTCTTAATATTTTAGTTCCCCGGCAACGGCAACAAAAACTTGATCGTTACGATTTCAAAGTTTTAAATTTATAATGATCGATCCTGGAACTAACTATAACAACGATTGAGGTAAGTGCACCTATCGAACAGTAGTATAGCTTAGGCAAGACCAGATTGTCGAACCCAAAGGAACTAAAAGTACTAATACTAACTTTCTTTCTATTATTTAGCCTAAAATAAGTGAAGTTGTTTATTAATCTAAATTAACTAATTACTAAGCTAAAGACGCAAAGACAAAAAGAATGAATTTGGGAAATACTTGGGAAAAACTCAGTTGATTAAGACGATACCCTTAGGAAGATTCCACCTAGACTTCACTTGTTATCTAACACTAAAACAGACGATTTATTCACTTGACTTGATCCGTAGGACTCCCTAATTTATATTAAACTCTCTCTCGAGGCGAATAACGTCTAACCCTAGGTTGATTAATTGAAATATCTTTCTAATTAAAACCCCTATAGTAATAGTAAATCGATCTATGGACTCTCATATTAGGTTTCACCCTAATCCGGTAAAATCTCGTCACCCTATCTCTAAGCGCGCGATCAACTTCGCTTAATTATGCTAGATCTACTCTTAAGCAGGGACTTTTGCTCCACCACCTAAGCACATTCAACTTGAATTAATATCCGCAAATATCAACACAAGAATTAAGCACACATAATCAAGAACAAATCAAGTATTTATCATATAGTTCAAGAAACAATAACAAGATTCATCTAGGTTTCATCCCCTTCGTATCTCAAGGGTTTAGTTCATAATAATAAAGAAAAACATCTCAGAAGAAAAGATAAAACAAAACATAAGAAATCCATAAAACTCCCTGAAGGAATTGAAGGAGAGATCCTCCGTCTTGAGTAGAATTTCGGCTTCTGGAGATGGATCAACTGGCTATCCCTTGAGAGTTTTCCACAAATCTGACCTTTTCGGCTCGGCTCCTTGGCCTAGCTAACCACCCTCTTTTAGGTTATACCTAGGGTCTTTATATAGGCTTTTGAAATAGGTTTCTTTGCCCCTAAGTATCCTTTTCTGAGTGAAATTACTCTCCTCCACGGCAGGGGCACGGCCATGGCACACGCTCGTGTGAATCGTGGCCAGGCCGTGTTGGACTCTGTTTATGAGGCACGGCCGTGTAGATTGAGTTCAGGCCGTGTTCTAGTATATTTAGGAGGCACAGCCGTGTGTGCTTTAGTCCAGGCCGTGTCGATTTCTTCTTTGGCCCATTTTGGTCCGTTTTGATCCCGTTTCTCGTTCTTTTTATTCTTGGGTGCTTTCCTGAGTATAAGACATGAAAAGAAAGGATTAAGAGCACCTTTTTACATAAATCAAGGGATAAATCATCCAAAAGTATGCTAAATGTGGGATTAAAATATGTTACTATTTTGGTTTATCATTTGGTCAGCTGGCACGTGTTGAGTAATTGTCAACCACCATTGATACGCCTCCTTTTTCAGTAGGGACACAGTGCAAGTGACACACTCGTGTAGAGAGCATTCCAGCTGTTGTAATACTTGACCCGTTAATCCAAGCCAAGCTTCAGCTGAAAAGGGTCCACACCTTTCAACCCTTAGAATTCAACCGCCTTATATTTACGTAACTCTTTTATCAGAGCTCACCGAGTTGTGGCTACCGGTGTGACTTGCAGAGCAGCTCTTGCCACTCGCTAAAGAACTTCTGCAATGGTGCAAAGAAGATTCTCACTATCCTAACCTTCCTGACAAGCTCTATCAACCCTATTCTCTCGATGACAAACTGGATTTTATAATCAACATCATTTCTCGATTCTTCAGACATTTTTAGCAACAAAACAAACAAAATTTTATAATCAGCATCTAATTCTCAACTCAGACTTGACTCGACCACGGAATGTACCTCTAGACTTAATTTTAAGCTCGATTTAGTCCAAGATTTGACTAACCCTATATCTCTTATACCACTAAATGTAACCCTCCGATACCCGAACCGGTCGCCAGGTTTGAGCTACAAGGTGCCACATTCATTGCTGGAACAACTAGACCGCCTTCGAACGTACTAACGTCTAGAGTGTGAATACTACAATAAAATATAAAAATACTAGGCGGTATTCGCAAGTATACGGGTCAAGTTGTAATATAGTTTTACAACGAAGTAGGCGAGTACTCTGAGGATCGTATCCAAGGGAGGTGAGTGCTAGATCAATTCTAACCTAAACACTAAAAGAGTTAATTAGTACTCTAAATCAGCTATACTATGAGAACATAATAAAAGGGTTTTTAAGGTTTCTATAATGATAAAATAAAATAACATAAAATAAAATTAAAGAGATAGAACACTAAAATGAATCACATATTGATTATGGGTGATTAGCTCGCTTTGATGATCCCCATCAACTGTCGTTTCGGGTTCCTCGTCAATCAACTAGTCATTACCCTAGCAGGATCTTTCAATCTTCGACTAACATAACAAGTCAGTAAGGACTACTTATCTTTCGACCTCACAGTCCAAACTAGCTTGGGGTGAATGTGCTCACAGATGGGCAATACCAATTTTGGGTTAATTCCCACCTTGATGACTTCCAAGGGTTGTCAGGTCTAGGGTTTGTTTCACGTTCTTCCTTTTCCAAACAACTTATCCATTGAGTAACCCTATAAAATAGTTAATAGATCATACCTCCACTCGTTAGTCCTCCATATGAGGATTAGTTCCTCATGGCTTTCATAAACAATATGGAATAAATGAAAAGAGAGAACATGATAAATCAATTAAAGTGTAGTGTTTAAGAAAATGCCTAATTTGTATTAAAGATGGAAATGAATCTATAGAGTTTGATGATCTCCACAAATTAGATCTCTTGAAAACAAAGAACAACTGAAAATAAATTCAAAAAACCTAAGAAGGAAAGAAAACTAAACTAAATTTAAAAGAGAGAATCTAGGCTAATTCCATGATGTCCATAACATGTGCCAAAAGAGCCTATTTATAGAATCTAGGCTGACATTCTCGAGCTTTAAGTTTGATTGTCCAAACCAAAACGCCCCTATTTCATGTTTATCTCCCGTCCAGGGTTGATGTCGCGACACATCAGGACCTGTGTCACAACATTGTAGACAGTGTACTCCTCTTGGGATATCTTCAGGGATATGTCGTGACACTCTTGGTCTGTGTCGTAACATTGAAGGAAGTCCTGAGCTTTCTCCATTATGCTCCCTATGTTATGACATCGGACATCCCATGTTGAAATGTAGCGACCAGTATTAATTTAGTATGCCTTCTAAAGGTCTCATGCACACTCACAAAGTGCGTTAGCTCACCCTTAGGCCTCATTCAACCCTTAAGGTCAATAAAAGACTCAATTTGCACATTTTATTAACTAAGTGGAAATTTTAAGAAAACATAATTAAAACTTAATAAAACACTTATCTTCAAGCTCCTAAAGTGTGAAAATTAGTTTAATCTGCTATACTGAGTTACGGCAGATCAAACTTCCCTACACTTAAGTAATTACTTGTCCTCAAGCGCAATAAATAAGCAAAAAATAAAAGTGACAACCCTTGAGAAAATATGATACAAGTATTGACTTTGGAGCACATGACTTAGGCATTTCACATTCACTAACAAATTTAACATGATGAATAACTGATTCACCACTTTTGAATACAAACATCTAAGTTCAGTATGTTACAAAGTATACAAGCATTAAGGGTTTCACCTGTAGGGATCCATCAATAAGTCATACAAGTAGTTTGGTTATTCGAGCAGAATACAAATAGTCGTTACGTGTATGTTTAGTATAATGTCCATTCATGTATAAGGATATTTAGGTCACATAGGACTTTTCGGCTTGCAAAGTTTTGAGGCTTAGGATAGGTATGGAGTTCAAAAATAGTAAGCATCAAGAGGGTTACAAAATAGTTCAAAAATAGTTTGGCACATCGTATCGGTCCCTATTCTTCCCCCTTAGTGACCCTTGCCCACTCACTGCCTTACTTCTACTTCTCTCACCTTCCTTGTCTCTCCACATAGGAAATCGTAGCATAACATAATAACTATGGCTAAACTACGAGTTTTTGTGCACTGATGAACGAGTTTTTCTTATGATTGTAACTTTTTCACTTTCTTTTTCAGCTTATGTAACACCCCTAACCCGTATACGTCGTTAGAATAGGGTTATGGAACATTACTGTACAAACTGAACATTAAACATAAATTTCATTCATTGACATAAACATGATATAAACCATTCATGCATTTATATATCATCCCTAATCGAACCCTCAAGGCCCTAGAAATACTTTAGAAACAATTAGGGACCAAATTGGAAACATTTGGAATGTTCAAGAAAAAGTTAGAAAAATTGGACTGTAGGGGTCACACGGCCGGGTGGCCAGGCCGTGTGCCTCACATGGCTGAGACACACGCCCTTGTCTCAGGCCGTGTAACAATCAAAATAGGGACACACGGCCGTGTCCCAGCTCGTTTCCTTACCCGTGTAACTCTCTGAGTTTGGTCACATGGTCAAGCCATACGCCTATGTGCCAGGCCGTGTAACTCTCAAAATAGAGACACACGCCCATGTGTCAGGCCATGTAATAGCCTAACTTGCATGGATTAAAACCTATAGGGGACACACGGCCGTGTCGTCTGGCTATGTGTTTGATAGACCGTAATATATACATATTTTAATCCCACATTTAGCATACTTTTGGATGATTTAATCCCTTGAATTATGGAATTTGATGCTCCTAATCCTTTAAATTCATGTTTTATACTTAGGAGAGCATCAGAGGATGAAAAGAACGAGAAACGGGTCGAAAACTGAGAAAATGGGCCAAAGCAGGAAATCAACACGGCCTGAAGTTCATCACACGGCCGTGCCACCTTAGCATGCACGAACACGGCCTGGGCTCGATTCACACGGGCGTGTCTCTGCCGTGACCCTTTGTAATTCTACTCGGAAAAGGATACTTAGGGGTGAAGAAAGACATTCCGAAGTCTATATAAACACCCTAAGTATGACCTAAAAGGGGGGTGAAGCCAGAGAGGGCTGAACACAAGGAAATTACTCGAAGACAGCCAGTTGATTCATCCTGTTTCGAAATCACACTCAAGACGGAAGATCTTCTCTTCAATTTCCTTGGGGGTTTTAGGGTTTTTCTTATGTTTTTTATTTACTTTCTTCCGAGATGTTTTCTTTATTAAACATTTAACTAAACCCCTCAAATACCCGAGGGGATGAAACCTAAGACGGATCTTGTTATTGTTTTCAAATCTGTATGATAAATACTTGATTTGTTCTTAATTATGTGTTCTTAATTCTTGTTTTAATATTTCAGGATATTGATTCAAGTATTGATGTGCTTAGGCAGTGGAGCAAAAGTCCCTATTTAAGAGTAGATCTAGCATAGTTAAGCGGAGTTGATCGCAACCCTAGAGATAGGATGACAAAAATCTGTTAGATTAGGGTCAAACCTAATATGGGAGTCCATAGATCGAGTTAATGCAACACTAGGGGTTTTAATTAGAAAGAGATTTCAATTAATCAACCTAGGGTTAGATGTTAGTAGCCTCGAAAGAGGTATTAATATAAATTAGGGAATCCTACGGAATCAAGTCAAGTGAATAAATCGTCTGGTTCGAGTTAAATAACAAGTGAAGTCTAGGTGGATTCTTCTTCGGGTATTGTCTTAATCAACTGGTTTTCCCAAAAGTATTTTCCCAATTCACTCTCTGTGTCTTAGCATCCTTAGTTTAGTAATTAGTTAATTAAACATTGATGCCCTTAATACTTAGGCTAGATAATAAAAAGATAGTGACTACTAGTACTCTTGGTCCTTGAGGATACGATATTTCTGGTCTTGCCATAGCTATACTACCGAACGATAGGTGCACTTGCCTTATTCGTTGCCATAGTTAGTTTGGACACGATCAAGTTTTTGGCGCCATTGTCGGGGACTAAGATATTAGGAAAACTAAATTTTTATTACTTTAGCCAATCTATTTATTTGTAATTTATATTTATTTTATTTTTAACTTTGCTAATTTTTCTTTTATTTGCTTCTGGCGGGTAATTCTAGTTTATGACTAGGAGGAACCCGTCGGGACCCTTGATTTTTGACAGTGACATAGAAGGTACTGTTCGCAGAAATCGTAGGGAAATAAGGCAAAGCCTACAGTACATAGAAGAAGAGCAAGAGGACGATACCAACACTACCGAAGAGATGGCTGATAATAATCCACTTCCTTCGGTGGTGGCCGAAAATCATGCTCCTCGTACTATGTATGATTATGCTAAGCCTAGTTTAACCGGTACTGAATCAAGTATTGTTAGACCTACTATTGCTGCAAATAATTTCGAATTGAAACCTAACACTATACAGATGATACAACAGTTTGTTCAGTTTGATGGTTTGTAGGATGAGGATCCTAACACACACTTAGCGAACTTTTTGGAATTATGCGATACGTTTAAAATTAATGGCGTTTCTGATGATGCCATTTGCCTTCGGTTATTTACCTTTTCTTTTAGAAATAAAGCCAAATAGTGGTTGAATTCTCTTCTACGAGGATCAATCACTACATGGCAGCAAATGACCGAAAAATTTTTGTTAAAATATTTTCTGCTGGCTAAAACGGCTAAGTTGAGGAATGATATCTCTTCTTTTGTGCAGATGGATTTAGAGACACTTTACAATGCATGGGAGAGATACAAGGATTTATTGAGAAGGTGCCCTCACCATGGGTTACCATTATGGCTACAGGTTCAAACCTTTTACAACGGTGTGAACCCCTCGACTAGGCAGTTGATTGATGCATCTGTCATCAGTACACTAAACAATAGAACACCTGAGGCTACTTATGAATTCATTGAAGAGATGTCACTGAATAATTATCAGTGGAAAGTTATGATAACAAAGCCAACAAAAGCCACCAGTGTTTTTAACTTCGACGCAGTAACCATGTTATCAAATCAGGTAGAACTTTTAAGTAAGAAAATTGATGGTTTATATGGTTCTTCGCAGGTACACCCAGTGATGCAGTGCGATGTAAATGGAGGAGGGATGAGCAATACAGAATACCAGCCTTACAACCCAAGCATTGAAAACGAGCAAGTTCACTATACGGGTAACAATCCTCGACCTCAAAATACTCCTTATAGTAATTCTTACAATCCAGGGTGGAGGAACCATCCAAATTTCTCATGGGGAGGTCAAGGAAATCAGAGACAACAACCTCCTCCAGGCTTTCAACAGCAACCCTACCCACAGGAGAAGAAGCCAAACCTTGAGGAGATGCTGACAAAATTCATCTCGACATCAGAGACTCATTTCCAGAATACCGAAATGGCGTTGAAAACTCAACAAGAATCAATTCAAAGGATTGAGAATCAAATTGGACAGCTAGTCAAGTTAGTTTCCGAAAAGCAACCAGGTAATTCACCTAGTGACACCAATTCAAAAGAGCATGTGAAAGCAGTTACACTAAAGAGTGGAAAGGAATTGGTTGAAACTGAAAGGAAGATGCCAAAAGAAATTACTAAAGAAAAAGAAGAGGAAGTGATCGAGAATGTAACGCCGACACTTAAAGAACCACCAATCCCATATCCAGCACAGTTGAAGAAAGACCGCATGGACGCACAATTTGGTAAGTTTCTTGAACTCTTTAAACAATTAAATATTAACCTACCTTTTGTTGAAGCTATTTCGCAGATGCCTACATACGCAAAATTTCTAAAGGAGCTCTTAACGAATAAAAGGAAGCTTGAAGAACTGTCAACCGTGGAGCTTAACGAGGAATGCTCAGCTATTCTCCAGAATAAGTTGCCAAGAAATTGAAAGATCTAGGAAGTTTTAATATTCCTTGTTTAATTGGTAGTTTAAATATTGAGAAAGCATTAGCTGACTTAGGTGCCAGTATTAATTTAATGCCTTATAAAATGTTCAAGCACCTCAGTCTTGGGGAACCAAAACCCACTAGGATGAGTATCCAACTAGCCGATAGATCTATTAAATACCCTAGGGGAATTATTGAAGACGTTTTAGTTAAAGTTGATAAATTCATATTCCCTGTTGACTTTGTTGTGCTTGACATGGATGAGGATGTTGAAGTACCTTTAATTTTAGGACGCCTATTTTTAGCAACTGCTAGGGCTAATATTGATGTAGGTAATGGTAAGCTTGCACTTAGGGTAGGTGATGAGGAGATTATCTTTACAATCTATGATGCTATGCGATACTCTAAAGAGCAAGATGATTCCTGTTATTTTATTGACTCTATTGATCATTTTATTCAAGATTCTTTTTAGGAAATAATACATAAAGACACGTTGGAACTGTGTCTTGTTCAACGCGATGAGGTAGATGATGATGCCAATGAGATGGGGGAGACAAAAATCGAAATAAATCCTAATAGCTCCTCCCTAAGACAGAAAGAGTATGAGGGCATTGAAATAAACGAAGAATCTAAACAAAGACCCTATATTGAAGAACCCCCCAAATTGGAATTGAAACAGTTACCAACACACATAGACTACGCATAACCCCCCAAATTGGAATTGAAACAGTTACCAACACACATAGACTATGCATTCCTTGGGAGCAATTCTACACTACCGGTAATTATTGCTTCAGACCTAGAACCCAATGAGAAAGAAGAGTTACTACCAGTGTTAAAGGAGCATAAAAGAGCCATAGCTTGGAAAATCTCTGACATTAAAGGGATAAGCCCATCGTTTTGTACCCACAAAATCTTAATGGAAGATGAATATAAACCATGTGTGCAACCTCAAAGATGATTAAATCCCAATATGAAGGAAGTTGTCAAAATCGAGGTAATTAAACTTCTAGATGCTAGAATTATTTATCCTATTTCTGATAGTTCTTGGGTAAGTCTTGTGCAGGTTGTTCCAAAGAAAGGAGGCATGACTGTCATAGCTAATGAAAAGAATGAATTAATTCTAACAAGAACAGTCACAGGTTGAAGTGTTTGCATCGATTATAGGAAATTGAACGATGCCACAAGAAAATACCACTTTCCTTTACCCTTCATTGATCAGATGCTAGAAAGATTATCTGGGCATATGTATTGCTGCTTCCTAGACGGACTCTCTGGCTACTTCCAAATTCTCATAACTCCTGAGGATCAAGAAAAGACAACATTCATATGTCCATATGGTACATTTGCTTTTCGAAGAATGCCTTTTGGATTATGTAACGCTCCTGCCACTTTTTAGCGCTGCATGCTAGCCATCTTTGACGAACTTGTGGAAGACATCATGGAGGTATTTATGGACGACTTTTTGGTATTCGGTAATTCGTTCCACCTTTGCCTTAAAAATTTAAAACGAGTTTTAATGATATGTGAGGAAACGAACCTTGTGCTTAGTTGGGAAAAGTGTCACTTCATGGTTCGAGAAGGGATTGTGTTAGGTCATAAAATTTCTAGTAAATGGATTGAGGTCGATAAAGCAAAAATTGAAACCATAGAAAAATTACCTCCTCCTAGTTCAGTTAAGGCTATTAGAAGTTTTTTAGGACATGTCGGTTTCTATAGAAGATTTATTGAGGATTTTTCTAAAATAGCTAAGCCTTTGACGAAATTACTAGAAAAAGATGTACCTTTCAATTTTGATCAGGAATGTTTAGATGCATTTAATACTCTAAAAACTAAATTAACAAATGCCCCAATTATTATTGCACCTGATTGGAATTTACCCTTTGAACTAATGTGTGATGTGAGTGATTTTCCAGTAGGTGCAGTTTTAGGTCAGCGAAGAGACAAGCATTTTCAACTGATCTATTACGCTAGTAAGACACTGACGGCCGCACAAGAGAATTACACCACCACAGAAAAAGAATTGCCAGCTGTGGTTTTTGCATTTGATAAATTTAGATAATATTTAATATTATCTAAAGTCGTCGCTACACACCGACCATTCAAATTTCTTCGTTATCTTTTAACTAAATCGATGCAAAACCTAGACTCATAAGATGGATTCTACTTTTATAGGAATTTGATTTGGAAATTCAGGATAAGAAAGGAGCTGAAAACCTGGCAGCAGACCATCTTTCTAGACTTGAAAATCCACATCTTAAAGAACTTGATAAGAGTGAGATTAATGACTCGTTTCCTGAAGAACAACTCTTGGCTATATCCGACGCCGAGGTACATTGGTTCGCAGATATCGCAAATTATTTAGCTGCTAACGTCTTACCAAAAGGGTTGACACATCAGCAAAAGAAGCGATTCTTTACTGATGTGAAAAACTATTTTTGGGAGGACCCTTTTCTTTTTCGTATATGTGCAGATCAAGTAATTCGGAGATGTGTCGCGAGGGAAGAAGCAAGCAAAATCCTAGAACATTGCCATTCAGGACCAACAGAAGGACATTACAGTGGGACGAAAACAAACATTAAACACTCGAATCAGGTTTTTATTGGCCCACTCTGTTCAAGGACGCTAACAGGTATGTTAATTCATGTGATAAATGTTAGAGAACAGGTAATATCTCTAAACGCGATGAAATGCCTCAAACATATATGCTATCATGTGAAATATTTGATGTATGGGGTATTGATTTTATGGGTCTATTCCCTAGCTCATTTGGGAATAAATACATCCTCGTAGCGGTTGATTACATGTCAAAATTGGTGGATGCTCAAGCTTTACCCACCAATGATGCAAGAGTGGTAGTGCGATTTCTTAAGAAACTTTTCTCTCGATTTGAAACACCTAGAGTAATTATTAGTGATAGGGGTACTCATTTTTGTAACGCCCAATTCGAGAAAATCTTAAAGAAATATGGAGTAAACCACAGAACAGCTACCTCTTATCACCCTCAAACCAGTGGACAAGTCGAAGTATCCAATAGAGAACTTAAATGTATCTTAGAGAAAACTGTAGAATCAAACAGGAAAGATTGGGCATCAAAAGTAGACGATGCTTTATGGGCCTATAGAACCGCCTTTAAAACTCCCATAGGAACATCCCCATACAAACTTGTTTACGGGAAGAGATGTCATTTACCATTTGAACTCGAACATAAAGCATTTTGGGCTATAAAATTCTTAAACTACGATCTTAAACTTGTAGGCGAGAAAAGATTGATGCAGTTGAACGAGCTTGATGAGTGGCGAGCAAACGCCTACGAGAGCTCACGATTATACAAAGAAGCAACAAAGCGACGCCATGATGCTCGTCTAAAGCGACCTAAACAATTCAAAGTTGGAGATCTCATGTTACTTTATAATTCAAGACTCAAATTATTCCCTGGAAAGCTGAAATCAAGATGGTCAGGTCCATTCGTAATCAAAACTATTTTTCCCTACGGCACAATCAAGGTAACTCATCTGATTTATGGCACTTTCAAGGTAAACGGTCAGCGACTGAAAATTTATAATGGTGAAGATTTTAGGGATATGAGAGAGGAGCTTCAGCTCCGTGAACCTTCATATAGAAATGAAAATAGGGTAAGTCTAGCTTAAGACTTTAAACGAGCGCTTCTCGGGAGGCAACCCGAGCACTGACCTCATTAACATTCATATTTTTTATTTTAGCATCTAACTAAGAACTAACTAAATTCATAAGCGCAGGATTTCCTTCCCACACGGCCTAGATCATGGGCGTGGCCGTGTGAAACACCACGGGAAGAGACAAATGCGTGGAGGAGACCGTGTGGTCCAAGAAAGAAAATTTTTTTTCCCAACACGGGCCACGATAAAACACCACGGCCGTGCAATGAGGCTGTGGCTGAAACTGAGTAAACGACATGGGCTGCAATTAAAGGGGCCATGGCCGTATGACGCAGTCGTGGTCGATACTAAGTAAACGACACGGGCGTGAGACACGCCCGTGCCCAAAAGTCGTGGTTGAAACTGAAAGAACCACGCCTGTGCCTATAGGGCGTGGTCGACACTGACTAAATCAACACGGGCGTGCTAACGGTCACATGGGCATGGGAGAAGCAAACAAGATAGTACACGACCGTGTGATACGGCCGTGTGATCCAACACGCCCAGGTAACATGGGCGTGGGACACAACTCAGATGCGCTTAAACTCAAAATTCTCCCGACACACGGGCTAAATAAAGGAAACACGGGCGTGGCCCCTAACCGTGTTCCCTATTTCCTATTTAAACCAACCGACTATTCATCTTCTCCCCAATTCTTTAACCTCAAAACCCTAGCCATTTCTCCCTCTCCCCTACTTAGTCTGACCATCACAGTTAACACCCACCCTAAGTTTCCTCCTCTCTCTTTTTCCTCTTTTCCCCCTCTCTTCTTCTTCAAACAAGTCTACGCCCGTGCAACTCCTATCCCGCAGACCACGCCCGTGCAACACCGCCACGACTGTGCGCCATCGCCACATCCGTGCCACCACTTCCCCCAACTCCACCGGTTCACCCTTCTCCACTATCGTTTGCTTATTTCTTTAATTTTTCATTATTTTATTTCATTTTATTATTTGTTTCATTGTTCTTATTTCATGATTTAGATTTTTATGATTTTCTTAGTATTTTCTTTACTTAGTTTAATTCTATTATGATATTTCTTCATAGTTTTAGCATTCCTTGAAGATTTACTTAACAAACTATTTAGAACTATTAGGAATTGCATTCTTGGCTGGGAATAATACTTGAATCATTGAATACCCTTTATTTTCAGGTACGTAATGACTCCACCACGAGGGAAAAAGATCGCCGTTCTCGTTTCCAAAAAATGGAAAGGTACCAGTGCAACTTCTTCAAGCGCTTCCGCCGAAGTGCACCATCCACTGAAGTGTGTTTCCTCCGAGATCACAGGAGGACCTTTTTCAGATACTTCACGCGCGACCCCTCAGCGTAGGAAGGTGCATTGATTGGACCGCTTTGGAGCAGGTCCAACTAGTCGACGACGTCTGGGCCCTCCTAACTACTGACCCATGGGGGCAATTCTTCGAGATCATCGAGCCCACATATCTAGAGCTCACTTTGGAGCTCTGCTCCACATTCCACCTCTAGATGGTGATGACGAACCACGATGACCCCGGCATAGTCTAATTCAGTCTCAGAGGCATTGTACGTGAACTGAGTGTCCCACAGTTTGGGGTCACCTTGGGGCTCTACACCGACGAATTCATGACGGGCAATGATCTCGAGAACCTCCATCGCCACATCCATAACTCCCCTTCTAGATGTTGGAATAACTTAGCCCCCATCTTGGCCACCTATGACCCCAGTCGCTCTAAGGCGATAGCTCTCGCCCCATCCCTGAGATACTTACACACCATCTTAGCTCATACATTGACAGGTAGGCGAAAGAGTACCGGCATCGTCAATACTCACGACGCCTATTTCCTATGGTGCATGGTGAACGGGCACGTCTTCGACTTAGCCTGCTTCATAGCTCGCACCATTCAACATCAGACGGAGCAGCATAGGAGAGGGGTCATCTCCATGGGTCCCTACATCACACATCTGGCTCGGTATTTTGGACTCCTCAACACCGCCGCTCGCCCTCCTCACTCACATCGATAGGGCGGATGCCCCCACGGGCATCCGGGACGATGCTCCGCGTGAGGATGATTGAGCGCCACCGTAGGTTCGATCCTCCCCAGTATAGGCTATCACGAGCTACCGTCGACCCAGAGGACATTACTGATGATGTCCCTCCACAACACGAGGAGCCACCTTCGGCACTACACCCCCCTCACCGACCAGTTCATGCGGCTGTTTCAATTTCAGACATATCTGAGCGCCTAACACGATTCGAGCAGCAATGCTTCCAGCGTTTCGATCACATCGACACCACCCTTCACCAGATATGTCAGCACCTTCACATTTCATCGTCGCCCCCACCTCGAGAGCCTTCTGGCGATGAGGACTTCTGAGTCCTCTTTCATTTGTTATTTTCCTTTAAATTTTAGAATACTAATTTGCATTTTATTTTTATTTTCATTTTATTTTTGACTCATGTTAAGTTATTTTTAGGTTTCATAACTACTGATTTTAGAATACCAAATTTACATCTTTTGGCAATATTTGAGTAATCCTTACAGTCTAAAGAACCCACTGATTTAATCACAGTTAAAAAGCCTAAAATAGCACTCTAGAATACCCAACTCTAATGAGGAAAATCTACCACGCCCCCTTCAAGTTTTTCTACACTTCCAACTCAAGGAATCCATCCAAAATTCAGGAAGTTTCACTTCTCTATCTCTCTCTTATGATATCATGCTATTAATCTCTAGGACACATATTTTTGTACATTGAGGACAATGTAAATCTTAAGTGTAGGGGTGAATTTTATCTTAAAAAGTTCCTAACTTTTTGCATTATTCTCAAATCCTTGAATTATATCTTGTTCTCAAGTAAATGTTCTCATATTACTGTTAGAATGAAATGTCCTTTGATTTATGATTTTCATTGATATGTTTTGGATCAAGTCATAGTTAATTGTGCAGTGATGATTTAAACTTTAGGAGACTAGAGAATCAAGCATGATGAGTTTATTTTCAGAATTACAAATTTGTTAGGTTGTCTACCTGAATCTAATTATTACCTTGAAGTTTGAAATTTACAAGGTTGACATCAAGAACCATAAATTTTTGTGAGATCTTGAGCCTTTTAGAGCATATATTTTTCGTGCTCACTTTATTATTGGTTATGAGTGTGTCAACATTGATTTGTTATTCTAGAACTTGCTTCGATTATGCATGTCAAGATCACACTTTTGATTTGATATACTGAGATGATAAAGACACCTAGGTTTTAACCCACTTATTCCATAAAAAGCCTACCTTCATAATTATCCCCTAGTGAACCCCTTTGAATCCTAAAAAACCATTTCTTGACTCACCCATTAATATTAACCCAAAACACACTTTGTATTTATTATCACCAATTCTATTGACTACCCCTATATCGAGATTTGATTTGATCAGTTGCTTAACTATTTTCTTTATTTCAGTTGTTAAATTCTATCTTATTATTATTGTATGATTTGTTCTTAAAAAAGCGAAGTATATTCATTATTAGTTCTATGTTATTTGAGCTTACGTTTAATTTTACATTTTGAGAAGAAGCTCGTGTTATTAGTGATGAATTCTTAATTGATGTAATTATTCAAGCTTTAGTTATTTTTCTAGTTAGGTAATTTATCAATTCAGTCTCGATACTAACCCTCTAATTCAGCCTTTATCCACACCTTTAACCCAAGCCCCGTTACAACCCCTTTTAAAGACCTTTTGATTTGTGTATCATATCATTTTATAGTGGTGGAGATTTGATTTTCATGCAAGCCTATGGGATTAACTTTTCATGTTTGACTCTTGAGTGCTTATTTTTGAACCTTAAACACCTTGAGTGATTTGAGTGAACCCTTGGTGAGGATGTCAATTCTTGTTGATTTTGAATTAAAGGAGGTTATTTAGGTAAGGGGAAACACCTATTTTTCGTACTATAAAAAAAACTATGACTTTGATTGTTTGAATCTTTAGGAACCTTCTGGTTAAATTATCAATGTATGAATTACCTATGAATTATGATGAAACATTATTGATGAAGGTTATGAATTGAGGAAATTCGATTTTAATTGTGAGTTGAAAATTTTGGTTGAGGACAAGCAAATGCTTAAGTGTGGGGGTATTTGATAAACCGTAATATATACATATTTTAATCCCACATTTAGCATACTTTTAGATGATTTAATCCATTGAATTATGGAATTTGATGCTCCTAATCCTTTAAATTCATGTTTTATACTTAGGAGAGCATCAGAGGATGAAAAGAACGAGAAACGGGCTGAAAACCGAGAAAATGGGCCAAAGTAGGAAATCAAGACGGCCTAGAGTTCATCACACGGCCGTGCCACCTTAGTAGGCCTGAACACGGCCTGGGCTTGATTCACACAGGTGTGCTCCACGGGCGTGTCTCTGTCGTGACCCATTGTAATTCTACTCGGAAAAGGATACTTAGGGGCGAAGAAAGACATTCTGAAGTCTATATAAACACCCTAAGTATGACCTAAAAGGGGGGTGAAGCCAGAGAGGGCTGAACACAGGGAAATTACTCGAAGACAGCCAGTTGATTCATTCCAGAAGCCGAAATCACACTCAAGACGGAAGATCTTCCCTTCAATTTCCTTCAGGGGGTTTTAGGGTTTTTCTTATGTTTTGTTATTTACTTTCTTCTAAGATGTTTTCTTTATTAAACATGAACTAAACCCCTCAAATACCTGAGGGGGATGAAACTTAAGACAGATCTTGTTATTGTTCTCTGAACTGTATGATAAATACTTGATTTGTTCTTAATTATGTGTTCTTAATTCTTGTTTTAATATTTCAGGATATTGATTCAAGTATTGATGTGCTTAGGCAGTGGAGTAAAAGTCCCTGTTTAAGAGTAGATCTAGCATAGTTAAACGGAGTTGATCGCAACCCTAGAGATAGGGTGACGAAAATCTGCCGGATTAGGGTCAAACTTAATATGAGAGTCCATAGATCGAGTTAATGCGACACTAGGGGTTTTAATTAGAAAGAGATTTCAATTAATCAAACTAGGGTTAGATGTTAGTAGCCTCGAAAGAGGTATTAATATAAATTAGGGAATCCTACGGATCAAGTCAAGTGAATAAATCGTCTGGTTCAGAGTTAAATAACAAGTGAAGTCTAGGTGGATTCTTCCTCGGGTATTGTCTTAATCAACTGGTTTTCCCAAAAGTATTTTCCCAATTCACTCTTTGTGTCTTAGCATCCTTAGTTTAGTAATTAGTTAATTAAACATCGATTCCCTTAATACTTAGGCTAGATAATAAAAAGATAGTAACTACTAGTACTCTTGGACCTTGAGGATACGATATTTCCAGTCTTGCCATAGCTATACTATCGAACGATAGGTGCGCTTGCCTTATTCGTTGTCATAGTTAGTTTGGACACGATCAGTGTCACACACGGCTGAGTCCCATGTCTGTGTCTCAAGCTATGTGGACATGAATTTGGCCAAAATCAAGCACATTCCATCACAAAATCAAGCATGTACCTAAAAGCATTTTGTGCATATAATCAAAGCATCAAAACCTCACCAAAACATGCATGAAATGACCAATTCAATAGACCAAATTCATTCAACCAATATGTCGTACAAGGCACCCCAAATGCATTCATTCAAATCTTACCTAAACATGTATACATTACCACATTTCAATCATGCACATCAAGTCCAATACCTTTTCAAAACATACCCTATATTGACCATATTGAAACTAATCCATCACATACCATATTGGTCATTGAAACATGCATCAAATCATTTACACATTAACACATACTAATAAGGCATCAAAAGTACCAAGATGACACAAACCAACTAACATCACATAGTGCAAAAACAACTTATACATGCCAAAATCATCAACCAACATTCAATTAACATCAAACACAAGTCCACCTATACATGACACTATAACCTTGGCAAAAACATCAAAAACTACCAAAATTTATGCTAGATAGTGTGATAGATCTCCGACGAACTCCCAAATTGATCGAGCTTTCGATTATCTATAAAACATTGGAAAGAAAACTACGTAAGCACATAATTCTTAGTAAGTTCGTAAAACATGAAACATAACTTACCATTTCATTAATTAACACAAGTATAAGCATAATGTAATCCAACAAAAAGCTTGGCACAAGCCTAAGCACCATCATCAATACACAAGTTACGACATTCATACATAATTCAATTGAATTTAACATATGGTAATTCATTTCCATGGAACATGCATCATTTGATTCATTCTTCATTTTCATGAACATAAACATACTTCCATTTGGAAGCTTATATTTCAATCATTTTCATAAATACATGATATAGTTTATTTTGAACACTTACTGTTCCTATCCTTTTCATGCCCGTTGAACCACTTAGAATATCATCGAATACTTGGGAAAGCTCACATGAAATGTGCTAAAACACATAACTGTAACCTTTCATTTACATCATTGCTGACACGATAAGTGAATAGGCTTGCTCACATAAGTTGTGGGTTGGAATGTAAGCTACACGATGCTGCGCACACAAGCTGTGGAGTACCCACAACAAATGTAGGACTTCAGCAATTGGTAGGACATTCAAGAGCAGCACCCAAAACATGAAAACCAAATGACATGTCATTTGTATCCTACGAATTCCTAAGGTTCAACATGGACTCGCTAACATGGCATTGTTGGATATTCATCATTCAATTATATGAAAATTAACATAATAACATATAGTCGAAAATAAAATTTAAACGATATTTATTCATATGAACTTACCTCGACGACCAGGGCATAAAAATGAGATCGACTAATTCGAGGCTTTAGCTTTTCCTTGATCTAGATTCGTACGTGGTCTATCTTGATCTAAATAGACAAATTCAATCCACTTAATACTTTTATTATTCAATTCAGTCCATATTTCATATATTGTATAATTACTATTTTGCCCCTACCATTTTAACTTTTTCACAATATAGTCCTTAAGCCCATAAATTGAAATTTAAACATTTTCATCCCTCATTCAAGCTAACCGATTTTATTAAGTACCTATATCAACTTATACAAACCATCATTTCATGAATTTAACTTGAACTTTTACTACTTTTACAAATAAGTCCCTAAGTGTCATTTTTCATAGAAAAATCACATTACAAAACTTGTTTATTTATCTACAAGGACTCATAATCTTTCATTAAACATCAAGAATCATGCAAGAAAATTCATGGAAAAATCCTAAATCTTTAACATTTTTGCAAATTAATCCCCCGGCTAGCTAGGTTAAGCTACAACGATCCCGAAAACATAAAAATCATTAAAAGTGGGCTTGAAAAACCTACCATGCATTAGGAACTACCATGGCCGAACCCTAGCAAGCTTCTATGGCTATTTTCTGTTGAGTTTTCAAATGAAAAAGATGATACCATCTTTTTCTTTACTTTTGTTTTATGATTTAATTACCTTTTTACTATTTTTGTAACACCCCTAAACCCGGCCTAGAAGTTAGGCTCGAATCTGGCGTGTCACATTGAAGTATTTTTCAAAAACCATGTTTTCATTGAAAACCCTTCTTGTTTAAAAGCCTAAGTAAAATCCCAGTTACGTTAGTTTATTTTTAAAACGTGGTACATTGAAAAATTATTAATTTTATTCCCAAAATATCTTTTTAATTGCGGAAGCTAATTTTGAGGGTAATCGATTTACGAAAAAGATTAAGTCGAGAAACCATTCTGAAAATGTAGCGAAAACATAGTGTTGTTTTAAAAACTATTAGCATTTTGGAAAACCGTGATTTACTTCTAACGGATATAATTCAAACATAAATAAACACCCAAAGCTAAAATCCAGAAACTTAAAGAGGCCTTATTACAACCCAAATCAAAATACTTGAATGTAAGCAATCAAAACGAAAAACATAAGCAGTGTGTGGCCTTCTCTGAGTCCCTCACAGCACCGATCCATCTAAGGCTGGGGATTACCTGCACAGTTAAAAACGGGGTGAGTTTACGAAAACTCAGTGTGTAATCTCCTTACTAGAGTAACAGTCAGTATACAAAAATAAAAACCGAAACAGTCTGGGCCAAAGCCCTTTAACCGTAACAGTACAGTCCAGATCAAAGCATACGTGGTCTAAAGCCCACTACAATACCATTTGGGTCACAGCCCATAACAGAATCAATTGGGCCTAGCCCAAACCAATAACAGAACAAGTGGCCTAAGCCCAAGAGTGATCTCTCATAACAGATATGCAATAGTATGAGGATGCATCCCACCCCGATCCAGCCAACACACCACCTGTACCAACCCTACACTTACGTGGGGATAAAATTGACCCACCCAGCCAGCACACCAATGTTAGCACCGGTTGCAGCCCTAACCGAAATTACAGCAAAGCTGCTAGTATATATATGCGACTCTAAGCCTTCAGTAGCGGTATTATAATTGGCACAAAGCCATCAGTAACTGTATTATGTTTGGCACATAGCCATCAGCGACGGTAATATAATCGGCACACAGCCTTGGGTAAATATGATCGACACAAAGTCATCGTTATATATGTTGGGCACATAGCCACGGGTAAATACGATTGGCACAAAGCCATAATCAAGATGGCACAGAGCCATATTTAGGTTGGCACAGAGCCATAATCAGATTACGCGGCTTTAAGCCGTCCGTCGGTTCACAGTCGTCTCATGCGACCCGTGCGACCTTAACAGATCAATACTGGATCCACAGTCGTCATGCAACCCGTGCGACCCTATCAGAACTTCCTCCGTATCAATGACCCAACCCTATGCAATATGTCGTGTATGTCATGCTCAATCATTACACGTGTATGCAAAATGGCCATGCTCAGTAACAGTCATTTCAACATATATTAACACCATATCAGTCACATGCCCATAGTCAAGTCAGTTAAAACACAGTCATACGATCACCGTCAAATCAGTCAAATTCATAGTCTAAGTCAGTCATTTACCCACAAGGGCAAAATAGTCATTTTACCCTATAAGGGTATTTCGATAATCCTACCCTACAGGGGTATTTAGGTAATTCTACCCTACAAGGGTATTTCGGTAATTTTGCAAACTAGGGGTATTTCGGTAATTTTACAAACCAGGGGTATTTCAGTAATTTTACAAATCAGGGTATTTTAGTAATTTTACAAACCGGGGGTATTTTAGTAATTTTACAAACTGGGGGTATTTTAGTAATTTTTGCAAATCGGGGTCTCAGCGACCTAACAGAGGGTCCACCGTCGCCTCGAGCGACTTAAGTAACCTAAACAGTCACAACAGTGTAAATGGGCCTAAGGCCCATTACTCGGCCCACACACTCGTGTGGCCCAATTAGCCCAAAAATAGCCTCGGCTATACGAACAACACAGTTCATATACCACACCACATACATTTTATCCGTGTGGGCCCACAAGCCCACTGGGCCCACTTAGCCTCTTTCGGCCCAACGAGGCCCAGAACTACCTAAGTCATGTACGCGACATGACAAGTCTATCTACGTCCCACTTAACAGTGAAGTTTACCCACGCGGACCCACGGGCCCATTCTGGCCCAAGCCCGTGAGATCGCTCATGGCGGCCTTCCTCGTTGTACGCCCACGTACTAACAAATGACCCGAAGTTTAACCTTCAACCTTATGAAATCAAGATGATTCGGCTTATGAGTAACCCCAAAGAGGAGAGTAGCATAAATGAAAGATGAAGAAAAGAGATGGGGAGAAGGGATATTCGGTTACAAGAGATTAATGGAGAGAAATAGAGGAGAAGAATTTAGAGAAGAGGAGGAAGAAATTCGGCCAAAGGTACTTTAAGAAAAAGAGAAGATGTAACGACACAGTAGTGAAGTAATTGAGAGGAAAAGAATTACAGAAGAAAAGAAAGTCTAGAAGAGGAGAAATGAGGGAGGAATTTTGCTAGTAGTTGAAAGTATATTCGGCACAAAATGGCCTAAATGGCCATGCCATTCCAGCAAAAGAAAAGAAGCCGAAATAAGAAGTCTTGAAGACAGAAAGCGACAGAACAAACGAGCTAAGAAAAACAAAATCCCCTAGCAAGATTTGGCTAACACCTACACAAAACATCAAATGCCGAAACCCAAAAATGAGCCAATCCCCCCAGCCAAATTCTTGAGCAACCCAAAGTCCCTATTCGGCTCAGACACTACTTCATCCCCCCTTCCTTGATCTCCTCCAGCAACCAACATTATCCCTCAACATCCTCCATAATCTATTTCCTACCTTTCATTCAAATACCAAGACTAATTCAAACCTTCACCAAGTAGAGTTTCACTCCAACTCAACTTCTAGCTCAGCAATGAGTAAAATAAATTACTCTTTTGAGCAGGGAGAGACTTGAACCTCTGACCTCCTTGCCCCCTTGTGACACTACCTCATTGCCAGTCCACCTCACGCCACTTGCCACTAAGCCACAAGCTCCTCTTGTGTTATAAATTATCCAAAAAATATTCTTAAAACCTACCCACTAACATCAAGGCTCCTTTAAGAGAAAAACATAAATTTTTGCTAAAGCCCAGGTTTGAACCCAGGACTTCACCAAGACCCCCAAACACTCCAATATTGCTAACTCAGTAGTACTAACATGCATTTTTGATAATTCCTGCACACATAAACCTTTATGTGCAGTCTCTTAGCGGCTCCCATGCACAAGGCCCAACACTTTTAGGCCCAAAAATTCAGGGCGTTACAATTTTGCCCTTTAAAACATTAATAATTTCAATAAAACCTTTCCATAAACATCCACTAATAACATAAATGGTCTAGTTACCATCTAAGTCCTCTTACATTAAAGTTTCATAGCCATTTGACACCTTTAACTAATAGAACTCTACTTGTGTACTTTTTACGATTTAGTCCTTTTCACTTAATTAAGCATGCATTCGTGAAATTTTCTTAATGAAACTTTTATACAAACTTACTAACATCCCATAGTCATTAAAGTAGTAATAAAATAATAAATTACTTATCAAATTTGTGGTTCTGAAACCACTATTTCGATTTCACTAAAAACGGACTATTATAACTCTCCCCCTAAAAGAATTTTCGTCCCCGAAAATCTTACCAGAAAAGAAGTTCAGGTATTGGACTTTCATAGCTTCTTCTGATTCCCAGGTGGCCTCTTCTATACCGTGACGTTCCCAAAGAAATTTTACTAAAGCTATGCTTTTATTTCTCAATTCTTTAACTTCTCGAGCTAGAATTCTGATTGGTTCTTCACTGTATGTCATATCTGGTTGTATCTCAACATCAACAGGTGAAATCACGTGTGAAGGATCTGACCGATACCATCGTAACATCGACACATGGAATACATTGTGAATCTTTTCTAACTCTAACGGCAAAGCTAATCTAGAAGCTACTGGTCCAATTCTCTCGATGATCTCGTACGGCCCGATAAACCACGGACTAAGCTTTCCTTTCCGGCTAAAATGAAGAACTTTCATCCAAGGTGACACTTTCAAAAACACTTTGTTGCCGACTTGAAATTCAATATCTTTTATTTTCAAATCTGCATAAGATTTCTGTTGATCCAAAGCTAGTTTCAAACTGTCACGTATCATTTTAACCTTTTCTTCGGTTTCTCGAGTCAAATCAACACCGAAAAGCTTTTTCTCACTAAGCTCAGTTCAGTATAACTGTAACACCCCAAACTCGGCCTGGACATTATGGCCGAATCTAGCGTGTCACATTGAAGTGTTTTTCGAAAACCATGTTTTCATTGAAAAACCTTCTTAATTGAAACTTGAGTAAAATCCCAGTTACGTTAGTTTATTATTATCTAAAACGTGGTGCATAGAAAAATTATTAAGTTTATTCCCAAAATTTCTTTTCAGTTGCGGAAGCTAAGTTTAAAAGTAACTGATTTACGAAAACGTGATGTTTAAAGATTAAATTGTGAAAGCGTAGTGTTTTGAAAAGAGTTATTTTGGGAAACCGCGATTTACTTTTAACAAATAGAAAATGTAATAACTAAAAATCCCAAATTAAAAACCGGCAATTAAAAGAGGCCTTATTAAAACCCAATAAGAAAGCGGTTAAGTAAGGTAAAATAAAATACTAAAATTTAAAGCTGTCCGTAGTGTGGCCACCTCCGAGTCCTCAAGTACGTCGAACCGCTTAATGAGGATTACTTAAAAAAATTAAAAAGAGGGGGTGAGTTTACGAAAACTTAGTGTGTACAACCCTCATCGATCATAAAGCATGCATCACATCAATCCGGGCCTAAACCCATTATAGTAACGGTGGCATTTGGGCCTTAGCCCGTAATAGCCTCAGTTGGGTCTTAGCCCATATCAAATGTCACAGATCACATCTATCTGGGCCTAAGCCCATCTCAATAACAGAACAAGTGTATGCAATGCATTAATTCCCATACCAACCCTGCACCTGTCCAACCCTGCACTCCAGTGGGGATTTAATCGACCCACCCATCCCTACACTCCTTATGTAGCACCGGTTACGGCACTAACCAATGTTGCAGCAGAGCTACCAATCACATAATCGACGTAAAGCCATCGGTGGATCCACAGTCGTCAAGCGACCATGCGACCCTAACAATTCATATACTTCCTCCAGATCAATAATCCCATCCCCCATGCAGCATAATATCACATGAATGCAGACATACCATATATAGCATACAATAATAATCATATAACATGTAGGGGCATCTCGGTCATTTTTCCCTTCAGGGGTAGAACGGTCATTTTACCCTATGGGGGTATTACGGTCATTTACCCTACAGGGGTATTTCAGTCAATTTACCCTACAAGGGTATTTTAGTCAATTTACCCTACAGGGGTATTTCAGTCAATTTACGACCTTCCCGAAGGTCTACAGTCGCCTCGAGCGACACAGATGAAATATATGGTCAAAACGGTATTATTGGGCCCAAGGCCCATTATTCGGCCCAAGTGGGCCCCACGAGCCCAAAACCGCCTTTGGCCTTGTGATCGTCATGGCTGGCTCATTATTTCCTATCCATCCACAAAATTTACTCGCGTAAGGCCCACGGGCCCATAGGGCCCTACTCGGCCCATTTGGCGCCAAAAATGGCCTTAGCCCATGAGGACGCTCACGATGGCCTCAACCATCTTAAGCCCATATTTGTGGGCTCGGTCCACCACACGTGCGATCGCACGCTCGTGTGGCATCATTCGCCGGTATTTCGGCTTTTCGGCATTTGTCGATCTACCATTGGAGTGGTGTGTGTACACACCTTCGGCTTATCAGCCGACTATCAGGTACAGGGTAAAATACACACCTATTAATGAAGTCGAGTGAACCGCTTACGAGCCCAAAGCCTACATTCAAACACATTTGTCATCAATCCCCTTCTTGTATAACCAGACCAACATCCAATAAATCCTTATGTTATCATACTTATTAAAGAACTCTAAATCCTTACCTTGATCGATCGACAGAAGGCCACACCCCTACACTGCTGCCAAAGATTAACCACTAGGCCTATGGAATTCCCGAATCGCAAAGTTACTTAAGAAGAACGGATCAGTCGGCCAAAGCAATAAGGTGGAGAGAAAGAGTTATTATCCCAAAAGAATTGAGAGAGGGGGAGAAAGACTATTCGGCCAACACACCCAATTCCAAAAGCCAGAGAAAAAAGGGATGATCAGTCAACAAAATCGAAAGAGTGGAGGGAGAAGGTGGAATATTCGGTCAAGGAGACCACAACCAGAACAAAGAGAATCGATTCACCAACTTGTAGGGAGCCAAAAAGAAAAGAGATTAAGGGGAACAAGCAAAGTTTGATTTTGGCACAAAAATTAAGTGTCTAAACGGCCAAGGAAGTAGCATTTCAAGATAGGGAAAGAAAAACAAAGAAAACGTGTAGCAGAAGGACGAGGCCATAGAAGAATTCAGCACCAACAAGCACAAAAACCAAATGACAAAAGAAAAAACACACAAAACCGAAACTTGAGGAATAACCCTCCACCGAAATTCTGAGTACCTCCTAAGCAAAATCGGCACAATACCACACCAACTCAAACTCCACTTTTTTTTCCATAAATCACTCCCTAATCCACTCCTTAAATCACTCACTTGACCAATTCAAACTCTCCAACACAGAGTTCAAATCCAACACAAACTCTTGACCAAATAAGAGTATAATAAATAATCCATTTTGCATGCAGTGAGACTTGAACCTCTGTCCTCCTTGCCATACCTGTGACGCCACAACCACTCCACCACAGGCTCTCTTGTGTCTCTTTTTAATCACAGTTACTTAAAAGGCTTAATACCAGGAGTCAGGGTTCCCCTAATGCTAAAAATAAAAATTTTTCATATGACATGGCTTGAACCCAGGACTTCATAGAAGCCCCCTAACCTTCCAAAATCACTCTCCCAACAGATCCAACATGCAATTGTGCCGTTCTCTTGTTCTCAAAAACTTTAAACGCTCCCATGCTCAAGGCCCAATAGGCCCAATTCTACTAGGCCCAATTTCAGGGTGTTACAATTCTACCTTCTTAAAGAAATTTCGTCCTCGAAATTTCCAACTATCTAATAGTTGCACCACACAAGTTACACCACTACGCTTTTGCTGCGCACTCTAATCCTAATTGCAAATTAGGTAAATAGCACACTATGGGTAAAGTATGTACCAGTATTCGCATCTGGAGCATCTCCGTCTTCTCGGCAACATGCTGCATAAACCAAAGTTGGCTGCCTCGCCTCCGCATGACCAGCAACTGCACGACCTAAACTGTTTCCACCCCTGGCCTGTCCACGCCTCTAGGCGACTACTGTCCACCCCTAGGTGGCTGTACATTACCCCTACCGAAGGCCTGCATCTGATCCGATCTTCTAGGACACTCTCTGAGACGGTGTTCCATAGAACCACAACTCAAACAAGCTTCCGTCCTCCTCCAGCACTCACACACATGACCTTTCCCACAAATAGCACAAGGTGGTAACCCAGTAGTAGCAACAGGAGGCCCACTCGATCGCCCATCCACTGCGCCCTTTTCTTAGGTCTCTGATCAGAATTGGAATGCTCAGAATCCCTCTTATTTCTTCCCCTTTCTCTTTCTCGGTTTAGGTGCTCTGAGCGCTTCACATCTTCAACGATCTTTGCTTTCCCCACCAATGCTGCAAAATCCCACTCCCTCTGGGGAGCAATCAGTACCCAAAGACTGTCTCTGAGGCCATCCTCAAACCGAACACAACGTTCGTACTCCTTTGCCACAATTCCTTGAGCATGCCGGCTAAGTAACAAAAATTCTGCCTCGTACTCAGCCACAGACTTGTCACCTTGAACCAGATTCAGAAATTCTTTCCTACGAGCGTCGACATAGCTAGGGCCCACATACTTTCCTTGAAATGTTGACTTGAAGAATTCCCAGGTCAATCGATCAAACGGGGTACCCTCTTTTACCGTAAGCTACCACTTGTAGGCTTCATCCCTCAGCAAGGACACGACACCGTTCAACTTTTGTTCCGGCGTGCAGTCGAGGTCGTCCATAATTCTTTCAGTGGCCTCCAACCAAGATTCTCCACACTTGGGGCCACCCTAAACTCCCACAAGATCTATGCTCCATTTGACCGGAGTCATTTCGTAACTGACCCACGGCTCCCAATAACGGTATTAGGCCCAACAGACCCAGCAACTCTTTCCAAAATACGAAGCATCGCCTGAGACAGAGCGTCGTCCCCAGCAGCTTGGTCGAACGACCCTGTCTTGGTTACCGGTGAAGCCAGAGCCTCTCTTGCTTCATCGTTGGGCATATGGCCTGATGCCGAAGATCCAGCCCTAGCACTACCACAGCCTCTGCCGCGGCCTCTTGCACCTCTTCTAGTGCTCATTATCACTTTGCGTATTATCTGAATTAGAAATTTTATGAATTTAGCTCATAGTTTCAATAATTAAACAGATGTTTTATGGATGTAGTAATTAAGAGTTGTTTTCGCAATCGCAAGCTCACTACAATTTTAGTTTCCTATAGTTTCTCAGTTTACTCTAGCTAAAGAGTCTCAGTATAGTCTATCATCTAAAGTAAGCCTAGTAACTACTTACAATATAACAGTTTAAAATAGATTTTAGTATCAGGAGAACTTACTTGGTTCAACGTCGGAGACTCGGTGTGCCACGCAAAAATCTTTCAAAACTACTTCAAAATCATTTGAAAAAAACTAAAGCTCACCTAAAGCCCATTTCACAGCCCGAGTTTTGCAACTTTGCTTTGATACCACTAAATGTAACACCCCAAACCTGGCCTGGACGTTATGGTCGAATTTGGCGTGTCACATTAAAGTGTTTTTCGAAAACCATGTTTTCATTAAAAAACCTTATTAATTAAAACTTGAGTAAAATCTCAGTTACGTTAGTTTATTATTATCTAAAATGTGGTGCATATAAAATTATTAAGTTTATTCCCAAAAATTTTTTTCAGTTGCGGAAGCTAAGTTTAAAAGTAACTGATTTACGAAAACGTGATGTTTAAAGATTAAATTGTGAAAGCGTAGTGTTTTGAAAACAGTTATTGTTTTGGGAAACCGCGATTTACTTTTAACATATATAAAACGTAATAACTAAAAATCCCAAATTAAAAACCCGCAATTAAAATAGGCCTTATTACAACCCAATAAGAAAGTGGTTAAGTAAGGTAAAATAAAATACTAAAATTTAAAGCTGTCCGTAGTGTGGCCACCTCCGAGTCCTCCAGTACGTCGAACCGCTTACTGAGGATTACCTGAAAAAATTAAAAAGAGGGGGTGAGTTTATGAAAACTCAGTGTGTACAACCCTCATCGATCATAAAGCATGCATCACATCAATTCGGGCCAAAGCCCATTACAATAATGGTGGCATTTGGGCCTTAGCCCGTAATAGCCTCAGTTGGGTCTTAGCCCATATCAAATGTCACTGATCACATCTATCTGGGCCTAAGCCCATCTCAATAACAAAACAAGTGTATGCAATGCATTAATGCCCATACCAACCCTGCACTCCGTCTCCTGTCCAACCCTGCACTCCTGTGGGGATTTAATCGACCCACCCATCCCTACACTCCTTATGTAGCACCGGTTACGGCACTAACCAATGTTGCAGCAGAGCTACCAATCACATAATCGGCTTAAAGCCATCGGTGGATCCACAGTCGTCAAGCGACCATGCGACCCTAACAATTCATGTACTTCCTCTAGATTAATAATCCCATCCCCCGTGCAGCATAATATCACATGAATGCAGACATACCATAAATAGCATACAATAATAATCATATAACATGGAGGGGCATCTTGGTCATTTTGCCCTTCAGAGGCATAACGGTCATTTTACCCTATGGCCGTATTACGATTATTTACCCTACAGGGGTATTTCAGTCAATTTACCCTACAAGGGTATTTTAGTCAATTTACCCTACAGGGGTATTTTAGTCAATTTATGACCTTTCCGAAGGTCTACAGTCGCCTCGAGCGACACAGATAACATATATGGTCAAAATGGTATATTGGGCCCAAGGCCCATTATTCGGCCCAAGTGGGCCCACACGCTCGTGTGACCCATTTAGCCTAAAACTGCCTTTGGCCCTGTGATCGTCATGGCCGGCTCATTATTTCCTATCCATCCACAAAATTTACTCGCGTAGGAACCACGGGCCCATTGGGCCCTACTCGACCCATTCCGACCCATTTGGCGCATAAAACGGCCTTAGCCCATGAGGACACTCACGGTGGCCTCAACCATCTTACGTCCATATTTGTGGGCTCGGTCCACCACACGTGCGATCACACGCTCGTGTGGCATCATTCGCCGGTATTTCAGCTTCTCGGCATTTGCTGATCTACCATTGGAGTGGTGTGTGTACACATCTTCGGCTTATCAGCCTACTATCAGGTACAGGGTAAAATACATACCCATTAACGAAGTCGAGTGAACCACTTATGAGCCCAAAGCCTACATTCAAACACATTTGTCATCAATCCCCTTCTGTACAACCAGACCAACATCCAATAAATCCTTACGTTATCATACTTATTAAAGAACTCTAAATCCTTACCTTGATCGATCGACAGAAGGCCACACCCCTACACTGCTGCCAAAGATTAACCACTAGGCCTATGGAATTCCCGAATCGCAAAGTTACTTAAGAAGAACGGAACAGTCGGCCATAGCAATAAGGTGGAGAGAAAGAGTTGTTATCCCAAAAGAATTGAGAGAGGGGGAGAAAGACTATTCAACCAACACACCCAATTCCAAAAGCCAAAGAAAAAAGGGATGATAAGTAAACAAAATCGAAAAAGTGGAGGGAGAAGGTGGAATATTCGGTCAAGGAGACCACAACCAGAACAAAGAGAATCGGTTCACCAACTTGTAGGGAGCCAAAAAGAAAAGAGATTAAGGGGAAGAAGCAAAGTTTGATTTTGGCACAAAAATTAAGTGTCTAAACGGCCAAGGAAGTAGCGTTTCGAGATAGGGAAAGAAAAACAAAGAAAACGTGTAGCAGAAGGAGAAGGCAATAGAAGAATTCGGCACCAACAAGCACAAAAACCAAATGACAAAAGAAAAAACACACAAAACCAAAACTTGAGGAATAACCCTCTACCGAAATTCTGAGTACCTCCTAAGCAAAATCGGCACAATACCACACCAACTCAAACTCCACTTTTTTTTCCATAAATCACTCCCTAATCCACTCCTTAAATCACTCACTTGACCAATTCAAACTCTCCAACACAGAGTTCAAATCCAACACAAACTCTTGCCCACAAAAGAGTAAAATAAATAATCTATTTTGCATGCAGTGAGACTTGAACCTCTGTCCTCCTTGCCATACCTGTGACACCACAACCACTCCACCACAGGCTCTCTTGTGTCTCTTTTTAATCACAGTTACTTAAAAGGCTTAATACTAGGAGTCAGGGTTCCCCTAATTCTAAAACTAAAAATTTTCCATATGACATGGCTTGAACCCAGGACTTCATAGAAGCCCCTTAACCTTCCAAAATCAATCTCCCAACAGATCCAACATGCAATTGTGTCATTCTCTTATTATCAAAAACTCTAAATGCTCCCATGCCTAAGGCCCAATAGGCCCAATTCTACTAGGCCCAATTTCAAGGTGTTACAATAATGGAGTTCGACACTTCCAACCATACAAAGCCTCGTATGGTGCCATTTTGATGCTCGTTTGATAACTGTTTTTATATGCAAATTCAACCAATGGTAGAAATCTCTACCAGTTACCTTCGAACTCTAAAACACAACATCGAAGCATATCTTCGAGTATCTGAATCACTCGCTCAGATTGACCATCTGTCTGGGGATGAAATGTTGTACTAAAATGTAGTCGAGTACCTAGAGCTTCGTGTAATTTGCTCTAAAATCGAGATGTAAACCATGGATCTTTGTAAAAAATAATCTATATTGGCACACCGTGCAATCTAACAATCTCAGCAACATACAACTCTGCCAATCTCTCTAGAGAATAATCCGTACGCACTAGAATGAAATGCGTCGACTTCGTCAAACGATCTACAATGACCCACACACCATCTTTCTTTTTCGGAGATAAAGGCAATCCCAATACGAAATCCATCATGAAACGTTCCCATTTCCACTCTGGAATAATCACTGGTTGTAACAAACCAGAAGGTACCTGATGCTCGGCTTTAACTTGCTGACAAACCAAACATCTCGATACGAACTCTGAAATCTCTTGTTTCATACCTAGCCACCAGTAAATACGTTTCAAATCACCCTACATTTTATTGCTACTAGGATGAATCGACAATCTACTACTATGAGCTTCTTGTAAAATTTTCTGAATGAGATCAGAATGTCTCGAAACACAAATTCTGCCTTTGAAGTACAAACTGTCATCGGAACCAACATGAAAATCTGAATCAGTTGTCGTCTCAATCTGTTTCCGTTTAGCTATCAAAGCATCATCACATTTCTGAGCTTCGCAAATCTGTTGCAAAAACGTCAGTTTAGCTTTTAATTCAGCTAAAATCGAACCATCATCAAACAATGTTAACCGCGTGTTCAAAGCTTGCAAAGCAAATAAAGATTTTCTACTCAATGCATCAGCAACAACATTAGCCCTTCCCGGATGATAATCAATGATCAAGTCGTAATCTTTCAATAACTCGATCCATCTATGTTGTCTCAAATTCAAATATTTTTGCGACAACAAATATTTTAGACTTTTATGATTCATGAAAATGAGACATTTTTCTTCGAACAAATGGTGTCACCAAATTTTTGAAGCGAACACAATAGCTGCAAGCTCTAAATTGTGAGTCGAATAATTCTTTTTATGTAGTTTCAATTGTCTAGAAGCATGCGCTATTACTTTTCCCTCTTGCATCAAGACACATCCCAAACCATTCAATGAAGCATAGTTATAAATAAAAAATTCTTTACTGGATTCAGGCTGAACTAACACTGGTGCCTCGGCTAACAAAACTTTCAACTGATTAAAACTTTGCTGACATTTCTCGAACCATTCAAACTTAACATCATTTTACAACAATCTTGTCAACGGCGTAGCAATCATCGAGAATCCTTTAACGAACCTTCTATAATACCCGCCTAAACCTAGAAAACTTCTGACTTCAAATACATTTCTCGGAGGTTTCCAATCTATCACAGCTGAAATTTTGCTCGGATCAACTCTAATGCCACCTGTCGATACCACATGTCCCAAAAATTCGACTTCTCAAAGCCAGAACTCACATTTGCTGAACTTAGCGAACAGTTGTTTTTCGCGTAAGGTTTGCAAAACAATTCTCAAATGCTGGGCATGCTCTATCTTATCTCGTGAATAGATCAAAATATCATCAATGAACATAACAACAAATCTGTCTAAATACGGTTTGAATATTTTGTTCATCAAGTCCATAAATACAACAAAGGCATTTGTAAAACCAAATGGCATCAGAAGAAACTCATAATGTTTGCACCTTATTCTAAACTCAGTTTTTGGCACATCTGAGTCTTTAACCCGCAACTAATAATAACCAGAACGAAGATCGATCTTTGAGAATATCGTCGCACCTTTCAACTGGTCAAACAAATCATCAATATACAGTAACGGATACTTGTTCTTAATCGTGACTTTATTGAGCTATCGATATTTGATACATAATCTCATTGATCCGTCCTTTTTTCTTGACAATTGAGACAGGTGCACCCCAAGGAGAAAAGTTGGGCCGAGTAAAGTCCCTATCTGTCAACTCTTGCAACTATTCTTTCAACTCTTTCAACTCTGTAGGTGTCATTCTATACAGAGCTATAGATATCGAAGATGTTCCCAGCATTAGCTCAATAGCAAACTCAACCTCTTTGATCGGTAGTAACCCTAGTAACTCTTCTGGAAACACATCTATATACTCACAAACCACTGGAACCGATTCTAGCTTCAATTCTAAAACTCTGGAATCAAATATATAAGCGAGATATGCTTTATAGCCTTTTCTAACATATTTCTATGCCGACATAGTCAAAATAACATTAGATGCACTATCCAGTCTATCTGATTCAATTCAAAGCTTTTCACCGTTCTGACACTTTAACATAATATGCTTTCATCTACAGTTCACAATAGCATCATACAGAGTTAACCAGTCTATACCCAGAATCACATCAAACTCATCAAAGGGTAGTAACATCAAATCAGCCGGAAAGTTGCAACCCTGAATTATCAAATGATAGTTTTTACAAACTTTATCGACTAACACATACTGACCTAAAGGGTTCGTTACTTTAACCACAAACTCAGTAGACTTGAAAGGTAATTTCTTATCTGACACTAAAGTCGTGCATACATATGAATGTGTTGACCTCGGGTCAATCAAAGCATTAACATTAGTATCAAAGATAGAAAACGTACCGATGGTAACATCAAGCACTGAAGCTTCCTCTCGAGCACGAATTGTATAAGCTCTAGGCGGTGCTCGTGCCTCAGATCTCAAAACAGTTTCTTTCGTTCCACTACGGCTATTACCCGCATTACCAGTATTTTGAGGTGGTCTCCCTCTCGCAACTGTATTGCTTAGTCGATTAGTCTGAGCCTTTTCTTTGACAGGCTTTTCTAAGCAATCTCTAAGATAATGTTCATACGAACCACATTTAAAACATGACTCGTCTTTCAATCTACACTTACTGAAGTGTCATCTATTACATTGCTGACATTCGGGCTTGTTGTTTCAAACACTGCCTACACTCGCTACAGACATAGCCTGAGGTTTCGAGCTCAAATGTTTTTTTCCTTTATCTTTTCCAAAATAACCCCTCATTGCTGATGAACAGCTATGATATTCTTTTGACTTCTTTGATGGTGATGAGTATGATTTTCCAAAATGTCGCTTTCCTCAATCACAAGCCTTAGAATTGGATTTTCTCTTTTCTTTGATAAGCTGAATCTTTCAACAATGAAATGACACATTTCAAGCATTCTGTTGGTGTACATGACAATTCATCGAAAACTCTTACAATTTTTTCTAACCAAAACTCAGCTCTCTCTGGATCATCTTCAATTATACCTCTAAACTTTTCAGCCCCATATTTACGGATTTTATCAACTGGAGGCTTGCTCGCTCGTAATGGTTCCAAACTCTGAGGAACTACGCGAACCAGTTAGGGTACAGGTGGGGGTGGAGATCATTGAGCCATTGGGTTCGTTTGCACGAACTCGGTGAACCATTCATTCACCATTTGGAAGAAGTCTTCCTTAGCCTCACCTCATTGGCCCTCATATACGGGCCTACTTCCATTAGATGCTGCCCCGTGAATGGAGGCTTGCGCGTTACTTTCAACTTCATCGAACTCAGCTCGGTTAGGTGACATTATATCTATATGAAAACATATTTCAATTTGAGTCAGGAGTTATCACACTATCACAGGTTATATAATGGCATGTATTTCTAGACTCATACATACTACGTTCAGTCTGAGAACCGGCTAAATCGTAGCTCTAATACCACTAAATGTAACACCCCTAACCCGTATCCGTCGCTAAAATAGGGTTACAGAGCATTACCGTACAAACTAAACATTAAACATACATTTCATTCATTGACATAAACATGATATAAACCATTTATGCATATACATATCGTCCCTAAATCGAGTCCTCAAGGCCCTAGAAATACGTTAGAAACAATTCGGCACCAAATTAGAAACATTTCGAAAGTTCAAGAAAAAGTTAGAAAAATTAGACTACAAGGGTCACACGGCCGTGTGCCTCACACGACTGAGACACATGCCCAAGTCTCAGGCCATGTAATAATCAAAATAAGGACACAAGGCCGTGTCTCAGCCCGTGTCCTCACCCGTGTAACTCTTTGAGTCGGGTCACACGGCCAAGCCACACGCCCATGTGCCAGGTCGTGTAACAACATGACTTGCATGCATTAAAACCTACAGGGGACACACAGCTAAGTCACACGCCCGTGTCTCAAGTCGTGTGGACATGAATTTGGCCAAAATCAAGCACTTTCCATCACCAAATCAAGCATGTACCTAAAAGCATTTTGTGCATATAATCAAAGCATCAAAACCTCACCAAAACATGCATGGAATGACCAATTCAATAGACCAAATTCATTCAACCAATATGTCGTATAAGGTACCCCAAATGCATTTATTAAAATCTTACCTAAACATGTATATATTACAACTTTTCAATTATGCACATCAAGTTCAATACCTTTTCAAAACATACCCTATCTTGACCATATTGAAACTAATCCATCACATACCATATTGGTCATTGAAAAATGCATCAAATCATTTCCACATTAACACATACTAATAAGGCATCAAAAGTACCAAGATGACACAAACCAACTAACATCACATGGTGCCAAAACAACTTATACATGCCAAAATCATCAACCAACATTCAACTAACATCAAACACAAGTCCACCTATACATGACACTATAACCTTGGCCAAAACATAAAAAACTACCAAAATTTATGCTAGATAATGTGATAGATCTCCGACAAGCTCCCAAATTGATCGAGCTTCTGATTATCTATAAAACATAGGAAAGAAAACTACGTAAGCACATAATACTTAGTAAGTTCGTAAAACATGAAACATAACTTACCATTTCATTAATTAACAAAAGTATAAGCATAATGTAATCCAACCACAAGCTTGGCACAAGCCTAAGCACCATCAATACACAAGTTACGGCATTCATACATAACTCAATTGAATTTAACATATGGTAATTCATTTCCATGGGACATGCATCATTTGATTCATTCTTCATTTTCATGAACATAAACATACTTCCATTTGGAAGATTATATTTCAATCATTTTCATAAATACATGATATAGTTCATTTTAAACACTTACCGTTCCTATCCTTTTCATGCCCGTTGAACCACTTAGAATATCATCAGATACTTGGGAAAGCTCACTTGAAGATTGCTAAAACATATAACTGTAACCTTTCCTTTACATTATTACTCACACGAGTTGTGAATAGGCCTGTTCACACAAGCTGTGGGTTGGAATGTAAGCTACACGATGCTGCTCACACAAGCTGTGGAGTATCCACAACAAATGCAAGACCTCGGCCATTGGTAGGGTATTCAAGAGCAGCACCCAAAACATGAAAACCTAATGACATGTCATTTGTATCCTACGAATTCCTAAGGTTCAACTGGGACTCGATAACTGACATGGCATTGTTGGATATTCATCATTCAATTATATGACAATAACATGATAACATATAGTCGAAAATAAAATTTAAACAATATTTATTCATACGAACTTACCTCGACGACCAGGGCATCAAAACGAGATCAACTAATCTGAGGCTTTAGCTTTTCCTTGATCTAGATCCGCATGTGGTCTATCTTGATCTAAATAGAAAAATTCAATCCATTTAATACTTCTATTATTCAATTCAGTCCATATTTCAAATTTTTACATAATTACTATTTTGCCCCTAACATTTTAACTTTTTCACAATTTAGTCCTTAAGCCCATAAATTGAAATTTAAACATTTTCATCCCTCATTCAAGCTAATTAATTTTATTAGGGACTTATATCTACTCATACAAACCATCATTTCATGTATTTAACTTGAAATTTTACTACTTTTACAAATAAGTCCCTAAATGTCATTTTCATTAAAAATCACTTTACAAAACTTGTTTATTTATCAATAAGGACTCATAATCTTTCATTAAACATCAATAATCATGCAAGAACATTCATGGAAAAACCCTAAATCTTTAACAATTTTGCAAATTATTCCTCGGGCTAGCTAGGTTAAGCTACAACGATCTCAAAAACATAAAAATCATTAAACATGGGCTTGAAAAACCTACCATGCATGAAGAATTGTCATGGTCGAACCCTAGCAAGCTTCCATGGCTATTTTCGATTGAGTTTTCAAATGAAGAAGATGATACCATCTTTTTCTTTGCTTTTGTTTTATGATTTAATTACCTTTTTACTATTTTACCCTTTAAAAACATTAACAATTTCAATAAAATCTTGCCATAAACATCCACTAAGAACATAAATGGTATAATTACCATCTAAGTCCTCTTACATTAAATTTTCATATCCATTTGACACCTTTAACAAATGGAACTCTACTTTTGTACTTTTTACGATTTAGTCATTTTCACTTAATTATGCATTGAATCGTCAAAATTTCTTAACGAAATTTTTATACGACCTTAATAACATCTCATAGGCATTAAAATAATAATAAAATAATAATTTACTCATCAAATTTGTGGTTTCAAAACCACTATTCTGATTTCACTGAAAATGGGTTGTTACAGCTTAACTCACTCAAGAATGTTTTGTTGCTTTTCGAGAAATTTTTTCTACTTGTATTATTTTTTTCTTTTTAAATTTTTTTCTTTTGTTTTTCACTTTCAGGCTAACCTATAGTTCCTATATCACACCAATCTTCCCTATTTAACTCTTTTTTTACAAACTCTGCCGTGATGTATCTACTTAACCCTTAATATGTATGGCCAGACGTCTATAGTCAGGTAGTGCAGGACCAAATAAAAAAGGTAAATAAAAATTAACGTTTTTAGGCTTAAGGTTTGTAATGATGTTCATCAAGAAGTGTCAACAGGCTCAAAAGTCGGTACTAAAGGTGAAATACAAATAGATCAGATTTTTGGCTCTGGATGTGTTTCAAACAATGCCTTAGGTCATCTCTGAATATCTCAATATGCACAAATTTAATCAACCAAACAAACTCTAATTCAAAAATTTATCATTCATACTAGCATACTCGTTTTCTTGTATTTTTTATATCATTTGGTACAGTTGATTGCTTAATGCCTATTTACAATGTAACATATAGAACTTAGTAGTCTAATAATCAAAAATTTCAAATCATCTACCATCATGCCAAATTTATTTGTAAACACAAGCAACCTATGTACATGCTCCTAACCAATCACTAGCTCAAGTGCACAAAAGAAAAGAAAAAGGTAGAAATTGATAACAAATAAACAAATTTTCTATGTTACCCCCACACTTTAGTTGACATATTGTCCTCAATATGTATCTCATAAATAGATAAGGAAACAAGTTACCTAATTGATCGGGGTAGCTCCAACTACTAATGGTGGGTGCTTCCTCCTTGGTTCGTGTAAAGCTCGAATTGTTTGTATCTCATTCGTGTTGGGTTCCTACATAAAAAATTTGGACAAACTACAAAACAAAAAGTTTTATTTATATTCCTAATACTAAAAATAGATTTACATCACCCCTAAGGTAATTAATACAATCCATAAAACAACTATTCAATTTAGTAATGAAAAACACAAATCCCTGATGAGAAACACATTCAATTTTCCTAAGTTCATCCACTCCTAAAACTAAAATCCTACTAGAGTAACTCTAAATATTAGTCCTCATCTTCCTGAAATCCTCTTTTTCTAATTTCCTCTTTTTGTTTCGTCTGTAGAAGAACAAATTGCTTGAATAAATCATCACCAAGTAATTTTCTTTTGGGATTCATAGTTTTATCCATTCGCTCGATAGGTACTCCTACCCTTTTACACAGTTCGGTAATTAGATGAGGGAAAATGTAACACCCCTTACCCGTATTCAACGCCGGAACAGGGTACGAGGAGTTACCAGACTTATACACAAGCAATCATACAAAATCGAGACATGAATTTCCACTCAAATTTAAAACTTTTCAAAAACATACATATCGACCCTAAAACAAGCCTACGAGGCTCGAAACATGCTTTGGGAGTGGTTCGGGACTAAACCGACAACTCAGGAAAATTTACAAAACTTAGAAAAATTTCATAATGAAACAGGACCACACGCCCGTGTGGGTTAAGGGACACGCCCGTGTGGCATACCACACGCCCGTGCTTCAGGCCGTGTCCACCTTAGGGAGCATTCTGTCTATGACGTCATCATCAAATTGAGGTCACACGGCCAAGTCACACACCCGTGTGCTAGGCCGTGTAGCACACACGGCTGAGATACACGCCCGTGTCTCTGCCCGTGTGCTCAATTCTAGACATTTTGTTTTGCCAAAATTGAGGTGCAGGGGACACACAGCCAGATCACATGCCCATGGGGCTGACCGTGTGTCATACACGGCCTAGACACACGCCCGTGTATCTACCCGTGTGGACAATAATAAGGCTGTTTACCAATCCATTTGCCACCCTTATTCACACATACACTCACATCAATTCATAGGCACAAAACATATCATACTTAGACAACCAAACACTCACAACTAAGACAATAACATGTCATTCTCATGCCATCATTTATCATGCTTAAAACATCATACTTAGCCTATAAGAAACATACTAATTTCACATCCACAAAGAGGACATTAACATATGAATGAACTTATAATCAGCATAAGCCATCAATCATGGCTATGTATAAGATGAAGCATTAATAACAACAAGCCACCACATATGGCCAATTTAATAATGACACATACAACAAATTAAACTAGTCCCTATACATTCCATAGACTCAAAATACTTGAATTCATCAGTACCCGTAGTGATGGCTTGATAGTGTGATAGAATCTCCAGCGATCTCCAACCCCAGCTAGCTTGACTGCACTCTAAAACATGGGAAAGAAAGGGGGGTAAGCTATATAGCTTAGTAAGTTCATATGCAAATAATAAACAACATTAATTATACATTGTCATATGAATAACATGACATAAATTAACATAAATGTCATTAAACTTCATGAGCATAACCTACTCAATCATATGAGTAACATAACTTAAGTCAAAATAAATGAATTTACACTTAATGAACACATCTTACTCAGTCATAAAAATAACATATCATTTTCCACAACCAACAAACCATTCCAAGCCTTCCATAAAACATACACAATAATTATGAGGATTTACGTTTCAAGCATATACTCTTACATCTTTCATTTTAATAGGAATTTATACCAATCTTCCATTTTTCTCACAAGCGATAAATCACAATTTATGCGAAATAAGCATATTATATCATAACTCAAATTAGTTTGAAGGCCAATCACATAATCGTCAATCAAATTTACCACGTATTTCATACACTATAAGTATACACCAATAATCAAAAGATCATCACAAAGTCATCCCCATAGTGAACATAAACTCACAATATCGTGAAATCATTGATTATAAACCTTACGTACATACCTGTACCGTTTCAACATAATCTTATATTCATCTTTGTCTTTGACATAATTGTTGAATTTTCCCGTTGAACCACTTGGAATACTAAAGGATACTCGAGAATCTCGAGCACATAGTACCATACCAATGCCATATCCCAGATATGGTCTTACATGGGATCTCATATCGATGCCAATAGCCAGCTATGGTCTTACACGAAATCTCATATCGATGCCAATAGCCCATGTAACAGCCCGATTTAGGGGCTAGTCAGAACAGTGGTTTCGGAACCACTAATCCAAGGTTAGAGAAAATTATTTTCATGATATTTTATGAGTTATAGCATGATTATATAAGTGTATGAAACTTTTGGAGCTATAATTTTAGCGATTTCATGTTTAATCGCGAAAAAGGACTAAATCGCATAAAGTGCGAAAGTTCAATTTTACAAGCTAGAGGTACCAAATAGCTGTAGAAATTTTAATTGGAGGCCCTTAATGTGAAATTAGGCCTTTCTTAAAGCCATAGCCGGCCATAGGGGGACGAGGATTTATTTAGTCAAAGTTTTGGTGGTGTTAGGTGATTAATGAATAAAATAAGAGAAAAATAAAGAAAGAAAAGGTATCATCTTTTCTCCTCTCCTACACCACCGAAATTTTATAGCATACTAAGGGGTTTGAGAGCTCAAAATTTTAGCAAGCTTCTCTCCTTGCAAGTAAGTGATTTTAGTGACTTTTCTTGATGATTTTTGTACTTTTAGGACCCTTGTATCATGATCATGCTAATGAGGGGTCTATCTTGCAAAATGGTTAAAAGATTGGGGTTTTGCCATGTGAGCATTTATGTTTCTTGCTACATTTTTATGGAATAAATTGAGTCTTAGTTGTTAGATGAACAACTTTTGTGAAAGGTGTTACCATGAAAACACCTAAAAGGACCTTTTTGTAAAAGTTGTAAAAATATGTAGTAAATGTGTGAAATGTTGAGTTTTGATGGTAGCCATAAGAGAAATAAGTGTTCACTTAGGCTCGATAAAGGTATAAATTTGATTAGAATTGATTTCCGAGACTAGGGGTAAAATGGTCATTTTGCAAAAGTCTAAGGGCAAAATAGTAATTTTGCCAAAGCATGGTTATTGAAATGCATTTATTAATGTGATCGATAAATGAGCTAATTTGCTATTATAGATCAAGAAGAACCAAGAATTTACCTCGACCGGGGAAAGAACAAAGTATCGGACTAGATCGACGATCTAGCTTATTTTGAAATCGAGGTAAGTTTGTATGTGATAAATTCAACATTTATGCTAGTATGTTTGAGAATGTTTTATATTATAATAATACATGACATTCTATGAAATTAAGTATTGGTGTCGAATGAAAAAGATGATAAAAGTTGAGATGTTGAAATCCCGGTTAGACTATAATAATTGTGAGAATACTATCATCGAGACATGAGATGGACAAGGTCCCGTGTAAGACCATGTCGGGGGCATGGCCTCGACACTGAATTGAGATTTCGTATAAGACCATATCTGGGATATGGCTTCGGTATTGAATATGAGAATCGTATAAGACCATATACGGGTTATGGCATCGATACTTGAAGTGAGATCCCGTATAAGACCATATCCGGAATATGGCATCGGCACTCAGAGGTGACCCCATATAAGACCACATCTGGGATGTGGCATTGGTTTCGTGTTTATGTTAATGACGATGAATATGCGTCTTTGAGTATCCCTAGTGAATTAGTGGGATAAATAGATAAGCTTGGAAATATAAATGAGATTAGTACTAAAGTCATATGATTGAGTGAATACAGGTACCCGTGAATAATTCACGAGGAATGTTTACGATATGTGGCGTAGTATATGATAGATAAGAATAAGTATGAGTAAGTTATGGCAAAGTGCTTATGACCTTGTGTGGTTATCCAATGCCATGAATTGATGTCATTATGAACTTATTGTTGCTATTTATTTCTATGCAAACTTAATAAGCTATATGCTTACCCCTCTCTTTTCCCTTTTTCCTTGTAGTATTGCCAAGATAATTTGAGAATCGTGGGACGTCGGAGTTCAGAAATCACACTATCGACATCTCTTTGGTATAACAAGTTAGACTTATTTTAAGTATGGCATGTATAGGACTTGGGTACTTTGTTATGTCATTTTGATAGCCAATGTGTTGGCTATTTACGTTATCAAAGTCATTTTGTAAATGGTCATTGGAATTGGGCCAATACATGACAAGTTTAATTATATGAAATGGTGATGAAATTATGAAGTTTATGCTTGTGTGGATGCTTTAAATTGAGTTTTTGGAAGTGTCATATGGTTATAAAATGTGTTGAATTGATTTGACATAAGTGTGGTTGCTTGGTAGGGTGGCAAAGGGCTTGGTAGACAGCCATATAATTGTCCACATGGGTAGACACACGGGCGTGTGTCTAGGCCATGTGTGACACACGGTCAGCCCCATGGACGTGTGGAGAGGCCGTGTGTCCCCTTGCATGCTAGGTTTACAAGTTAGTATGCTCAGTAGTAAACACACGGACAGAGACACGGCCAGTTGTCTCAGCCGTGTGGGAGGCACGGCCATGGACATGGGCATGTGCCCAGGCCATGTGAAGTCTGCACCTAAAATTAGGAATTTAATTCGACACGTGGTCTAAGGACACAGGCGTGTGCCTTGGCCGTGTGACCATAGTGAGGTGATGACATCATAAACTGAATGCCATGGTTTTGGCACACGGGCTAAGACACGGGCGTGTCAAGGCCGTGTAAGGGACAGGGGGTAGACACACGGGCATGTGAAATGCCACACGGGCGTGTCCCATTCTTCACACGGGCGTGTGGCCCTGTTTCATGTCAAAATTTTCTAAGTGTTTGAAAGTTTCCAATTTGGTCCCGAAACATTACGAGTTTATGTATAGGGTCTTGTAGACCCATAATAGGGAAGTTACAATTGTAAATGAAAAAGTTATAAGTTGGAACGGAATTTTATAGCCCAAAGTTTTAATTCTAAGCAAGATAAGTTTGGTAATGCCTCGTATCCGGTTCTGGTGCTGAATACGGGTAAGAGATGTTACATTTAGTGGTATCAGAGCTACGGTTTAGTCGATTCTCTGACTAACTGTAACGCCCCGAATTTTTGGGCCTAGTAGAATTCGGCCTATTGGGCCTTGGGCATGGAAGCGTTTAAGATTTTTGAGAACAAGAGAACGACACTAATGCAAGTTAGACCTATCAGGTTAGTGATTTCGGAAGGTTAGGGGGCTTCAATGAAGTCCCGGGTTCAAACCTGGGCTTTAGGAAAAAAATTGGTTTTAGGTGAATAAAACCCTGGGAGTAAGTAAGTAGGCTTTAAGAATAAATTGTGGGAAAAAATGACACAAGGAAGTGAGTGGTCTAGTGGCAAGGCGTCATTAGGGTTGCAAAGGAGCATGGGTTCAAGTTTTGGAGCTTGCAATTCATTTTGATATCCTTTTAAATGAACTTAGACTTTGGCCCATAGACTTATATTTAGTTGTGCTTGTTTTGTTACACAAGGAGCTAGTTGGTAATGTGGCTAGCGGCGTGGGTTAAGTTACAGGGGAGCATGAGTTCGAAACCCCTTGTATGCGAAAGGTGACTATTTTGCTAATTTGGGACGATTTTGGAAGATTGATCGAGGGATCCCACATTGGGAAGCTAGCATGAGAGTAGGCGAGAAGCTGGTTTTAAATAGAGCGGTCTATGAGGAGAGTAAGCATACCTTGGTTGGCGTTTGGGCATAGGAGTGTTCGGAGCGCGAATTAACTCCAGATTCCTATCAGGTGTGTATTTCGCACTACTCTAGCTGTAGAGCGGAAAATGCCAAAATACTGGTCACACGGCGATGGTAGCCACACGAGCGTGCGAGCGCACGTGTGGGAGCTTTCGAAAGGGGCCATATGGGCCCAATAGGCCCGTGGGCCCATATGAATATATTGTATGACTGTGTAGTAGATATTGGACTGGACTATGTGAATCTCATATCTGTGGCTAGATTTGGGCTTAATGGGCCACACGAGCGTGTGCGCCCATTTGGGCCGAGAATGGGCCTTAGGCCCATTCGCATCGTTATCTCTATTTAGAATACCCTTGGTTTACAAAATTATTGAAATACCATTGGTTTACAAAATTACTTAAATACCCTTGGTTTACAAAATTACTTAAATACCCTTGGTTTACAAAATTACTAAAACACCCTCGACTTGTAAAATTACCGAAGTACCCCCGGCTTGTAAAAATACCGAAATACCCTCGGTTTGTAAAATTACCAAAGTACCCCTAATTTGCAAAATTACCGAAATATCCTCAGTTTGGAAAATTACTGAAATACCCCCGATTTACAAAATTACTAAAATACCCCCGATTTGCAAAATTACCAAAATACCCTCAGTTTGCGAAATTACCAAAGTACCCCTGATTTGCAAAATTACCGGAACACCCCCGATTAGTAAAATTATCAAAATACCCTCGATTTATGAAATTACTAAAATACCCTCGAATTATGAAATTACCAAAATACCCTTAATTTGCAAAATTATCGAAATACCCTTAATTTGTAAAATTACCAAAATACCCTTAATTTGTGAAATACCCCTGTAGGGTAGAATTACCGAAATACCCCTGTAGGGTAGAATTATCAAAATACCCCTGTAGGGTAGAATTACCGAAATACCCCTGTAGGGTAGGATTACCATAATACCCTTGTAAGGGTAAAATGACCATTTTGCCCCTCGAGGGTAATTGACTCACTTGAGGTACGATTGGACTAATTTGAAGGTAATTGACTGTTGTGACTGTGTATGTATGATTGTTTATGGGCATAACATTTTGCATACATGACATACTGCATGGGGTTGGGACATTAATACGGAGGAAGTTCTGATAGGGTCGCACGGGTCGCATGACGACTGTGGATCCAGTATTGATCTGTTAAGGTCACATGGATCGCATGAGACGACTGTGGACCGACGGACAGCTTAAAGCCGCGTAATCTGATTATGGCTCTATGCCAACCTAAATATGGCTCTGTGCCATCTTGATTATGGCTTTGTGCCAATCGTATTTACCCGTGGCTATGTGCCTAACATATATATTGATGACTCTGTGTCGATCATAATTACTCGTGGCTGTGTGCCGGTTATATTACCGTAGCTGATGGCTATGTGTCGATCTTATTACAGTTACCGATAGCTATGTGCTAATTATGAGACCGTTACTGAAGGCTTAAAGCCACATAAATACTAGCAGCTATGCTGCGATTTTGGTTAGTGTCGCAACCGGTGCTAACATTGGGAGTGTAGGGATGGCGTGGGTGATTTATTCCCCGCAGGTAGTGCAGGGTTGGACGGAGGCAAGTGCAGGGTTGGATGGGATGGGTTAGCATGCATCACACATTATGCATATAGAATTTATTCTGATATGGGCTAGGCCCGATTGTTACTGATATGGAGAATGGGCTAGGGCCATTTGGTTCTGATAAGGGCTGAGACCCAATTGAAATTGTACTGGGCTTAGAACCACACGTTGTTCTCATCTCAGTATTGGGCTCGCCTAGACCGACTCTGAATGCATGCTTTTTACTAACTGTTTTAGTTAGGAGGGGATTACACACTGAGTTTTCACAAACTCATCTCATTTTTAACTGTGCAGGTAATCCCCAGCATTAGGAGGATCGGTGCTGCAAGGGACTCAGAGAAGGCCACACATTGCTCATGTTTTCCATTTTGATTATTTACATTTAAGTATTTTGATTCGGGTTGTAATAAGGTCTCTTTAAGTTTCTGGATTTTAACTTTGGGTTTTTATTTACTTTGAATAATATCTGTTAGAAGTAAATCATGGTTTTCCAAAATGTTAACTGTTTTAAAACAACACTACATTTTGGTAACATTTTTGAAATGGTTTCGCGACTTAATCTTTTTCGTAAATCAATTACTTTCAAAATTAGCTTCCACAAATGAAAAGACGTTTCAAAAATAAACTAACATAACTGGGATTTTACTTAAGCTTTTAAACAAGAAGGGTTTTCAATGAAAACATGGTTTTCGAAAAACACTTCAATGTGACACGCCAGATTCGGGCCTAACTTCTAGGCCGGGTTTGGGGTGTTACACTAACGTAGCATAAGTATGAGTCTAGCTATACATGCCATACGTAAGAGTATTTGTGTAATGATAGTGGGACGACTCCTGACGGTTTGACTTGTATTTTTATATAGTAATGGATTTCGATCGGACTGCAGCTGATGATGCTGCGAGTAATGCATCGGCTCTCGCACAAGGGACCGCGCCAGTAGAGAATAGACCCGAGACTTTGGGTCAAGGAGAAGAGGCTCGAGAAGCCTTTCTCCATATGATGAGCAATTGGTACACTGAGTACATTCGAGAAAATCCTAATGCTCAACCCCCTCCACTTCCACCTATTCCTCAGCCCGCTCCTGTAGCTCCTCAGGTGGTAGAGGTAGTAAGGAGAGAAAGGCCTCAGGTCGATAAGATCCGGAAACAAAGAGTCGAGGAATTTTGGGCTAGTAAGGATGATGATCTGTAGAGGGCAGAATTCTGACTTGAGAATACCATCAGGGTATTCGATGAGCTGTCATGCACGCCTGAAGAGTGCATGAAGTGTGTAGTATCTCTCTTGAGAGATTTGGCCTATCAGTGGTGGAACACCCTTGTGTCGGTATTACCAAGGGAGAGGATAAATTGGGAATTCTTCCAAGAGGAGTTCCGGAAGAAATGTGTTAGTTAAAGTTTCATTGACCAGAAGAGGAAAGAGTTCTTAAAGTTAAAGCAAGGCCGAAAGACGGTGACTGAATATGAGCGTGAGTTTGTAAGGCTCAGCAAATACGCTCGAGAGTGTGTATCGACAGAGGCTATCATGTGCAAAAGGTTCGATGACAGGTTAAATGATGATATCTGTTTATATGTCGGAGTCCTCGAACTAAAAGAATTTGTGGTGTTGGTAGATAGAGCTTGTAAGGCTGAAGAGTTGGCCAAAGAGAAAAGAAGAGCTGAGATTGAGTCCCATGACTCGAGAAAGAGACAACTGAGTAAGTCCTACCAATCCTCATCTAAGAAATCAAGGGATTTTGCTACTCGATCAGCCACTTCGGCCGGGTTTTCAAACCGAAGTAAGGGCAAACAATTCTCAGGGTCTAAGGCTCAGACTACTTCAGTTGCTAGTGTTGGCAATGCCCGACCGAGTAGACCAGAATGTCCGTAGTGTGGTAGACATCATTCTGGTGAGTTTCGAGCAAACGAGAAGGCTTGTTTCAAGTGTGGGTCTCTAAACCACTTTATCAGAGATTGCCCTGAGGCGGGTGAGAAAGAGAAACCTCAGAATGCAAGACCGGGAAATACTACTAGAGGAAGACCACTGAGAAACCCGAGAAATGAGATGAGTGGCAAGAATTCATCTAGAGAGCAGGCTGCGAGAGTGGAGGGTAAAGCACCGGCGAGAACATATGCCATTCGTGCTCGCGAAGAGGCGTCCTCCCCTGACGTGATCATGGGTACATTTTCTCTTCATGATACTTTTGTTATAGCTTTAATTGATCCGGGATCTACCCACTCGTATATTTGCATGAAATTAGTCTCTAGCATGAGCATGCCTATAGAGTCTACTGAATTTGTGATAAGAGTGTCGAATCCCCTAGGCAAATGTGTATTGGTTGATGGAATATGCAAAGGTTGCCCTTTGATGATTAGGGGTCATTGTTTTCCTACAAATCTCATGTTATTACCATTTGATGAGTTCGATGTCATCCTTGGGATGGATTGGTTAGTTACTCATAATGTGATTGTAAATTATGGAAAGAAGTTTATTGAGTTAAAATGTGAAAGTGGGGATCTTATTCGTGTTGAATCAGATAAGCAAGACAGATCACCAGTAGTGATATTATCCTTGTTGACTCAGAAGTATTTAAGAAAGGGGTACGAAGCTTACCTTGCCTTTGTGATGAATGCTAAAGAGACTGAGTTGAAATTTGAGTCGGTACCCATAGTGTGCAAATATCTAGATGTTTTCCCGAAAGAATTGCCAGGGTTACCTCCAGTTAGGGAGATTGAATTTGGGATTGAGTTAGCTCCTGGTACTGCCCCCATTTCTATTGCTCCATATAGAATGGCTCCAACTGAGCTAAGAGAATTGAAAGCACAGTTGCAAGAACTAACGGATAAAGGCTTTGTAAGACCAAGTTTTTCTCCGTGGGGTGCTCCCGTATTATTTGTGAAGAAGAAAGATGGTTCTATGAGGTTATGCATAGATTATTGGAAACTTAATAAGGTAACCATGAAGAACAAATACCCGTTGCCAAGAATCGATGATTTGTTTGATCAATTGAAGGGAGCCACAGTGTTTTCCAAAATAGACTTAAGGTTTGGGTACTATTAGTTGAGAGTCAAGGACTCGGATGTGCCAAAAACTGCATTTAAGACGAGGTATGGCCATTTCAAATTTTTGGTTATGCCTTTTGGTTTAACAAATGCCCCAGCCGTTTTCATGGACTTGATGAATCGCATTTTTCGGCCATATTTGGATAAATTTGTCGTGGTCTTCATTGATGATATACTGATCTACTCTCAAGATGAAAACGAACATGCCGAGCATTTGAGAAAGGTTCTGCAAATTTTGAGAGATAAACAATTGTATGCCAACTTTAGTAAAAGTGAATTTTGGCTTAAGGAAGTTGGATTTTTGGGGAACATTGTCTCCGGAGATGGAATTAGAGTCGACCCGAGTAAGATTTCGATAATTGTTGAGTGGAAATTGCCAAGGAACGTAACTGAAGTGAGGAGTTTTCTGGGCCTAGCCGGCTATTATAGGCGATTTGTCAAGGGGTTCTCCATGATTGCTACTCCGATGACGAGATTATTGCAAAAAGATGTGAAGTTTGATTGGACAGAAAGTGCCAACAGAGTTTTGAGAAACTAAAGGCATTGTTGACTGAGGCTCCTGTTTTGGTGCAACCTGATCCGGGAAGAGAATTTGTGGTTTACAGTGATGCATCCATGAATGGATTGGGTTGCGTACTTATGCAAGAGGGAAAGGTGATTGCATATGCTTCTAGACAATTAAAGCCGCATGAGAAGAATTACCCGACCCATGATTTAGAGTTGGCTACCATTTTGTTTGCATTAAAGATATGGAGACACCATTTATATGGTGAAAGGTGTCGGATATTCACCGACCATAAAAGCCTAAAATATTTGATGACTCAAAATGATTTGAATTTGAGGCAACGAAGATGGTTAGAGCTGATCAAGGATTATGAGTTAGTGATTGACTACCATCCGGGAAAGGCGAATGTGGTCGCCGATGCTTTGAGCAGAAAATCCTTGTTTTCACTGAGAGCCATGAATACACGGATGGCTTTGTCAGATGATGGTTCTATTCTAGCCGAGTTGAGGGCTAGACCATTGTTTCTCCAAGAGATTTGTGAAGCTCAGAAAGATGACAACAACTTACAAGCCAAAAGAGTTCTAAGCAAGTCAAATGTTGAGTCAGACTTTCAGGTAAGTCCTGACGGATGTTTGATGTTTCGAGATAGGGTCTGTGTACCCAGAAATGGCGAACCTATCTGGAAGATTCTACATGAAGGACATAGTGGATGTTTGTCTGTACATCCAGGCAGCACGAAAATGTATAACGACTTGAAGAAATGGTATTGGTGGCCGAGTATGAAGAAAGACATTTCAGAGTTTGTATCGAGATGTCTAATTTGTCAACAAGTGAAGGCTGAACATCAAGTACCTTCGAGTCTACTTCAGCCTATTATGGTTCCCGAGTGGAAATGGGACTTTATTACTATGGACTTCGTGACCGGTTTACCGTTGACGCTGAAAAAGAAAGATGTTGTATGGGTTGTAGTTGATAGACTTACGAAGTCAGCCCATTTCATACCAGTACGAGTCGATTATTCTCTTGATAAGTTGGTGAATTTGTATGTGTCAAAGATAGTAAGATTTCATGGTGTACTGTTGTCAATCATTTCGGATAGAGATCTGAGATTCACGTCACGGTTTTGGAAAAAGTTGCAAGAGGCTTTAGGCACAAAATTGAGTTTCAGTACAGCTTTCCATCCACAAACCGACGAGTAGTCGGAAAGAGCGATACAGATACTTGAAGACATGCTTCGATGTTGCGTTTTTGAATTCCAAGGTAATTGGGAAAAATACTTACCGTTAGTGGAATTTGCCTACAACAATAGTTTTCAGTCAAGTTTGAAGATGGCACCTTATGAAGCATTGTACGGGAGTAAGTGCCAAATGCCCTTGTATTGGACAGAACTTAGAGAGAATCAGATTCACAGGGTTGATTTGGTTAGGGAAACTGAAGAGAAAGTAAAGGTGATACGTGAATGTCTGAAAGAGGCCTCAGATAGACAAAAGTCCTATTCAGATTTGAAACGGAAAGAGATTGAATTTCAAGTCGGTGATAAAGTGTTTCTGAAAGTATCACCATGGAGAAAAGTCCTCAAATTTGGCCGGAAAGGCAAATTGAGTCCGCGTTTTATCGGACCTTATAAAATTATCGAGAGGATAAGACCAGTAGCTTATCGTTTGGTCTTACCACCTGAGTTGGAAAAGATTCACGATGTCTTCCACGTGTCTCTGTTACGTCGCTACCGTTCGGACCCTTCACATGTGATTGTGCCATCAGAAGTAGAGATTCAACCGGACATGACTTATGGCGAGGAGCCGGTTAAGATTTTGGCACGAGAGGTCAAGCAACTGAGAAACAAAAGTATAGCCCTCGTTAAAGTATTATGGAAAAGACATGGAGTGGAAGAGGCTATATGGGAGCCCGAGGAGGCTATGAGAAACCAATATCCCAACCTTTTCACCGGTAAGATTTTCGGGGACGAAAATCCTTAAGGGAGGAGAATTGTAACAGCCCGATTTAGAGGCTAGTCGGAACAGTGGTTTCGGAACCACTAATCCAAGGTTAGAGAAAATTATTTTCATGATATTTTATGAGTTAGAGCATGATTATATATGTGTATGAAAATTTTGGTGATATAATTTTAGCGATTTCATGTTTAATCGTGAAAAAGGACTAAATCGAATAAAGTGCAAAAGTTCAATTTTACAAGCTAGAGGTACCAAATAGCTGTAGAAATTTTAATTAGAGGCCCTTAATGTGAAATTAGGCCTTTCTTAAAGCCATAGCCGGCCATAAGGGGGACAAGAGGATTTATTTAGTCAAAGTTTTGGTAGTGTTAGGTATGAATAAAATGAGAGAAAAATAAAGAAAGAAAAGATATCATCTTTTCTCCTCTCCTACACCACCAAAAATTTACAGCATACTAAGGGGTTTGAGAGCTCAAAATTTTAGCAAGCTTCTCTCCTTGCAAGTAAGTGATTTCAGTGACTTTTCTTGATGATTTTTGTACTTTTAGGACCCTTGTATCATGATCTTGCTAATGAGGGGTCTATCTTGCAAAATGGTTGAAAGCTTGGGGTTTTGCCATGTGATCATTTATGTTTTTTTCTGCATTTTTATGGAAGAAATTGAGTCTTAGTTGTTAGATGAACAACTTTTGTGAAAGGTGTTACCATGAAAACACCTAAAAGGACCTTTTTGTAAAAGTTGTAAAAATATGTAGTAAATGTGTGAAATGTTGAGTTTTGATGGTAGCCATAAGAGAAATAAGTGTTCACCTAGGCTCGATAAAGGTAGAAATTTGATTAGAATTAATTTCCGAGCCTAGGGGTAAAATGGTCATTTTGCAAAAGTCTAAGGGAAAAATAGTAATTTTGCCAAAGCATGGTTATTGAAATGCATTTATTAATGTGATTAATAAATGAGCTAATTTACTATTATAGATCAAGAAGAACCAAGAATTTACCTCGACCGGGGAAAGAACAAAGTATTGGACTAGATCGACGATCTAGCTTATTTTGAAATCGAGGTAAGTTTGTATGTGATAAATTCAACATTTATGCTAGTATGTCTGAGAATGTTTGATATTATAATAATACATGATATTCTATGAAATTGAGTATTGGTGTCGAGTGAAAAAGATGATAAAAGTTGAGATGTTGAAGTCCCGGTTGGACTATAATAATTGTGAGAATACTATCATCGAGACATGAGATGGACAAGGTCCCGTAAGACCATGTCGTGGCATGGCCTCGGCCTTCGAATTGAGATTCCGTATAAGACCATATCTGGGATATGGCTTCGGTATTGAATATGAGAATCGTATAAGACCATATACGGGATATGGCATCGATACTTGAAGTGAGATCCCGTATAAGACCATATCCGGGATATGGCATCGGCACTCAGAGGTGACCCCATATAAGACCACATCTGGGATGTGGCATTGGTTTCGTGTTTATGTTAATGACGATGAATATGCGTCTTTGAGTATCCCTAGTGAATTAGTGGGATAAATAGATAAGCTTAGAAATATAAATGAGATTAGTACTAAAGTCATGTGATTGAGTGAATACAGGTACCCGTGAATAATTCACGAGGAATGTTTACGATATGTGGCGTAGTATATGATAGATAAGAATAAGTACGAGTAAGTTATGGCAAAGTGCTTATGACCTTGTGTGGTTATCCAATGCCATGAATTGATGTCATTATGAACTTATTGTTGCTATTTATTTCTATGCAAACTTACTAAGCTATATGCTTACCCCTCTCTTTTCTCTTTTTCCTTGTAGTATTGCCAAGATAATTTGAGAATCGTGGGACGTCGGAGTTCGGAAATCACACTATCGACATCTCTTTGGTATAACAAGTTAGACTTATTTTAAGTATGGCATGTATAGGACTTGGGTACTTTGTTATGTCATTTTGATAGCCAATGTGTTGGCTATTTGCGTTATCAAAGTCATTTTGTAAATGGTCATTGGAATTGGGCCAATACATGACAAGTTTAATTTTATGAAATGGTGATGAAATTATGAAGTTTATGCTTGTGTGGATACTTTGAATTGAGTTTTTGGAAGTGTCATATGGTTATAAAATGTGTTGAATTGATTTGGCATAAGTGTGGTTGCTTGGTAGGGTGGCAAAGGGCTTGGTAGATAGCCATATAATTGTCCACACGGGTAGACACACGGGCGTGTGTCTAGGTCGTGTGTGACACACAGTCAGCCCCATGGACGTGTGGGGAGGCCGTGTGTCCCCTTGCATGCTAGGTTTACAAGTCAGTATGCTCAGTAGTAAACACACAAGTAGAGACACGGCTGTGTGTCTCAGCTGTGTGGGAGGCACGGCCATGGACATGGGCGTGTACCCAGGCCGTGTGAAGTCTGCATCTAAAATTAGGAATTTAATTCGACACACGGTCTAAGGACACGGGCGTGTGCCTTGGCCGTGTGACCATAGTGAGGTGATGATGTCATAAATAGAATGGCTTGGTTTTGGCACACGGTCTAAGACACGGGCATGTTTAGGCCGTGTGAGGGACACGGGGTAAACACACGGGCATATGAAATGCCATACGGGCGTGTCCCATTCTTCACACGGGCGTGTGGCCCTGTTTCATGTCAAAATTTTCTAAGTGTTGGGAAGTTTCCGGTTTGGTCCCGAAACATTACGAGTTTACGTATAGAGTCTCGTAGACCCATAATAGGGAAGTTACGATTGTAAATGAAAAAATTTTAAGTTAGAACGGAATTTTATAGCCCAAAGTTATAAGTCTAAGCAAGATAAGTTCGGTAATGCCTCGTATCCGGTTCCGACGCTGAATACGAGTAAGAGGAGTTACAGCCCAGCTATGGTCTTACACGAAATCTCATATCGATGCCATATCCCAGATATGGTCTTACACGAAATCTCTTATTGATGCCAATAGCCCAGCTATGGTCTTACACGTAAACTCAAATAACCCTAATGTAATGACATTTGTATCCTAACTATTCCTAAGGTTCAATCGGGATTTTCTCGCTTGTCGAACTTTGTCGATTACGTTCAAGGATTCAATCATAATTCATACAATATTAAAGCATTTAAAACATAAATAAAACAATGCATTATTTACATACGAACTTACCTCGGCATCAAAATGGCAAAAGGACTTAATCGTCAATTACTCATTTTTCCTCCGTTCTAGGTCCGAGCCTCGTTTTTCTTGATCTATAATATCACATTTCACTCATTTATTATTCACCTTATTCAATTCAGTCCAAAAATCATATTATGGAAAAATTACATTTTGCCCCCAAACTTTGACATATTTACATTTTTGCCCCCAGGCTCGTAAAATGAAATCTATTCAATTTCTTTAATAAACAAGCCTAGCTGAACCATTTTCATAACTATAGCAGCCCACAATTTCCATTAAAACACATTTTTACTACTCATTTTATAACTTTAACAAATTAGTCCTTTTTTAACATTTTCACCGAAAATCACTTAGCAAAAGTCGCTTAACAAACAACTAACATTCATTTTCTACCATCAAACATCAAAATACACAAATATTCAACATGGGTAAAATTTTAAACTTTGATATCCCTTCAAATTAGTGGTAAAAATAGATAGATCATGTTACGAGGATTTCAAAAACGTAAAAATCATTAAAAAACAGGGCTAGAACGAACTTACAATCGAGCTTAGAAGCTTGAAAAAACCTAGACATGGTTTCCCCTTGTGAAATTCGACCATGGGGTTGAAGATGGACAAAAATTGGCTTTTAATTTTGTTTTTAATTCATTTTAATTACCAAATGACCAAATTGCCCTTAATGAAAAACTTTAGAAATATACCAAACCATGTCCATTTTTGTCCATCAACTTAACCAATGGTCTAATTACCATTTAAGGACCTCCAATTTAAAATTTCATAGCAATTAGACACCTTTAGCTTCTAGAACTCAAGTTTCGCACTTTTTACGATTTAGTCCTTTTGACTAAATTGAGCGCCCAAACGTCGAAATTTTCGAACGAAATTTTTACGAAATCACTTTGTGAAATTGCTGACCATAAAAATATAATAGAAAATAAATTTTCTTAGATCAAATTTGTGGCCCCGAAACCACTATTTTGACTAGACCCAAAATCGGGTTGTTATAGAAAAAGATTCCTTTTCCTATATTCCTTACGCAGTAAACCATATTCTTGTATATCCATGTTCCAATACATATTTGCTTCTTTTGAAGGATCCCATATGTTATGATGGCTTGAATTGGGCTAATCTCAAACATATTTGTTATAGGCCATATTCTCGAACAGACAAATTTCATCCACATCTTGGTTTCTGGTGTCGTTAGCTCTTGATTGAATGTTTTAGGTATTGTTGTTCCTATTCGATATGTCTACATCTCTTTCCCTTCTGTTAGAAATCTCAATATTTCTTCCGTATTTATATTTTTGAATTCCTTCTGATCTGTTTTATAGAGATAACCGCGATAATAATATGACACATCATAGCATTAGCAAATACTCATCTAAGTTACCGGAACATTAACCCCTTTGACCTTCACAAAGAACGCATCCCATAGAATGGTCTGGTTGCTTCCCTTTATTTTAATTCTAGATTAAATTCTTGCACCACGAGAATTATTATGAGCTCTTCGGATGACAAACAAAATTTTGTCTATTCTCTTTTGATTGCATTCTCCCATATTCCTTTGCAATTCTTCATTAGAGGATCAAATCCCTACTCTTGAATAAAGGTATACAACTGTAGTTGTTGCAAGTATTTATTCATGTCAACTTCTTGGAACTCAACAGTTGGGCTTGAAGCGCTTACACTAAAATTGGCCATTTGATAACTTGTTCTTGCTGAAATTCCCTGCAAAATATATTATACCTGCAATTTAATTTTTTTCTTTTCTTTTTTCTTTCTTTGTTGGTGATAAAAGAGAGTAGCAATGTGTCCTATTTACAGATTAGAAGGAAAGAATAAATTATTTAAGAGTTATAGTTTATTTCTACTAAGGAGTTAAATAATAAGAATCCTAATGTAATTAAACTACCAAAAATGTCAGCAATTAGTATTAACTTGGAAAACAGAAAAGTTGTGCCCCTCCAAAATAATGTTTTACTCTTTGGCCATTTACCAGAAAAGTTGTGCCCCTTTTTCCAATCAACTCTATTGTACCATGAGGAGTTACCTGGTGTATGGTGTATGCACCTGTCCATCTTGATTTTAGTTTACCAGGGAATAATTTTAATCTTGATTTGAATAATAGAACTTTCTTTCCAAGTAGAAATTTGCGCTTTCTAATCTTCTCATCATGTCAAAGTCTGCCCCTCTCCTTATACATTTTAGTGTTTACATAGGCCATAAAACAGAATTCTTCCAATTCCTGGAGTTGAAATAATCTTTCTTTCTTTGCTAACTCCGAGTCCAGATTTAATTATTTGATTGCCCAATATGCCTTCTTTTCCAATTCAATTGGTAAGTGGCAATTCTTACCGTAAACTAGTTTATATGGAGACATACCTAAAGGAGTCTTATATGCTGTTCTGTATACCCACAATGCATCGTCTAACTTTGCTGCCCAATCCTTTCAACTTGGGTTTACTATTTTCTCCAAAAATTTATTTTATTTCTCGATTGGACACTTCCACTTGCCCATTAGCTTGTGGGTGATAGGTTACCGTCATTCTATGTCTTACACTGTATTTACCTAAGGCTACTTCAAACTGCTTACTACAGAAATGAGATCCTTCGTCACTGACCAACGCACGTGGTGTACCAAATCTAGCAAATATGTTCTTTCTATGAAATCTCACTACTGATTTTGTATCATTGGTAGGTAAAGAGAAAACTTCAACCCACTTCGAGACATAATCTACAACCAAAATAATGTATTGATTCCCAAAAGAACTTGGAAAAGGTCCCATGAAATCAATCCCTCACACATCAAATACTTTTACCTCAATTATCCCTATTTGCAGCATTTCATCCCTTTTTCATATATTCCCAGTTCGCTGACATCTATCACACCCCTGTACGAATTCATAAGTGTCCCTGTTCAAAGTTGGCCAATAAAATCCTGATTGTAGCACTTTTTGAGCTATCATTTTTCAATCGAAATGCCTTCCGCATGGAGATGTATGGCATCCTTGTAAAATGTCATATATCTCTTTCTTCGCTACACATCTCCAAACCAATTGATCTGCACATTGTCGAAACACGTATGGTTCCTCCCAAAACACAATTTTTTGATCTGTGGGCTATCCTATTTTTCTTTTGCCAAGATACCTATGCGGGAAAGACCCCTTTTACAATATAATTGACATAGTCTACATACCATGGTGTTATATTCTTGCAAATAATTGATCATCTACGAAAGTCTCTTTAATTTCTTCACTATTCTCTACTTTTAAATTATTCTCGATTCTGGATAAATGACCTTCAATCTGGTTCACAGTCCCCTTCCTATCCATTATCCATAAATCAAATTCTTGAAGCAGTAACACCTATCTCATTAGCCTGGCTTTTATCTCTTTTTTCTTCATCACATATTTCAATGTAAAATGGTCAGTATATACATATACTCTATTCGCCATTAAGTAGGGTCAAAATTTTTCACAAGCGAACACTATCGCCAGCATCTCTTTTTTAGTTCTAGTGTAGTTGCATTGTGTCGAATTTAATGTTCTGCTTGCATAGTGAATAGCCCCAAATATATTATTCTGCTTTTGTCCCAAAACTGCACCTATTGCATTGTAACATCCTAAAATTGGGGCAATTTGTGATTAAATTAATTCTCTTGTGTTTGAATTGCTATGGTATTGATTGTGGTGTAGTAAGGCTTAATTAGGGGTCTCGAGTAGGCTTGGAATGGTCGAAAAATATTTTTGTAAACTTTAAAGGTAGGGAGCCTTAGCAAGTAGGGGTTACAAGAATAAATGGAGGGTTAATTGACACTAATTAGGCCTTGGAAAAGTGGCAAAAGGAAGGCCACTTGGGAGCTGGAAGTGACGCCACAATGAGCAAGGGGAAGCCTGTGTTCGAGCTGCAGAAATTCCCTTTTTGTTCTTTAATTTGGACGGCATAGGGGGGAGAGAATTTCTCATTTCAAACTCTTTTGATAAGAAGGATAATGTGGATAATATTAGCTTTTTAATTGGATTTTTATTTGATTAATTCCAAGGAGAAAATATAGGCATTTGAGTATTCAAATTATTTTGAATAATTTTAAATTAGTGGCCAAGAGAGAATTAAGGAGTTGGCCGAATTTTAAACTCCTTGGAGAGGAGTGGACGGCAAGCATGGGGGGGAGAAGCCAAATTTTCTTAGCAGTTTTTCTTCATAATTTCGGCTAGTCTCCATCTTTTTGTTTCTTCCTTTTTCATTCTCTCAAAACTGAAAACCCTTCTCTTCTTCTAAAACCTTGGCCGAATCTCCTATACCTTAATCTCCCATCTATTTCTTTCTTTTCTCTTCTCAAACCCTTAGCCGAAACTCTTATTTCATTTTCTTACTTCCTCTTTTTCCATACAAAGCCGAACATTGATTGATTGTGTTGAACAATCATAGCCGAATCTACTCCCTTGGTGTGCCAAATTTTCCTTCTTCTATTTGGTGTAGCCTTGGCCGAATATCAAAGCAAGGGTGATCCCTTTTCAGTGTTTTCCAATCGGTTTGGGTAGGTAAGTGTGTTAGCCGAATGGCTATTTCTTTTCTCTCTTGTGTTCTGTCGTTTTGATGGTGGGGAAAAGCCGAAATCCGGCATATACTAATGGTTGGCTAATCTTTCTGTTGAAACCGATTTCACCTAGGATTCCGGGATCTCAAAGCAGTAGATCTGAACCATCATTCTCTGTCAATCGAATTCGGTAAGTGAGGGTAAGGTCTATTTTAGTGTTCAAAAGCCGAAGGCTATTGTTTAGAATATTGTTGATTGACCGATTGTAGTTTGGTGAAGCAGATTCGTGTATCGTGTGCTGTGGCTGGTATTCAAAAACGTGTAGGTAAGGATTCGGGTTTAAGAGATGCCCTTTAGATTTATTAGGTTTGGCCGAATAGGCCATGGCACTAATCTTGTGTTGGCCGAATATAGGAGCAAGGATATTATGGGTGGCCGATTGGGTTCTCTGGGATTTAAGGATAACGTTGGTGACAGGTGTGTACATACACACTTTATGATTAATTAACTGTGCTAAATGTTTGTGTATGCTAAATCTGGTTTATGTAGCTTTGGATTTAATACCATAACGATATAAGCGATGATTCGTAAGACCACATCCGTATGAGTTTACTATTTGATGCTTTTGGAAAGCATGGCATATTTGGTATATGCGATTTAAATACATGTTGGCATGAATTCTGTTATATATATCATGGACTGATGTGGGATATATGAGTGGAGGGGGAAGTGATATTCGTGTCGACGGACACCAGTGGTTTGTTTCCACATTTCGTGACTACGGTCACCAAAGGTTTGGCACCTCCAGAGGTTTGGCACCTCATAGCGTCTCGTCCCAGTGGCTTAGTACCACAGTGGGTTGGCCCCACAGTTTACATTATGGGATTGCCAGTGATTTGGCATCACACGATGGGTTGGCCCCATCATTCGATTTGTGACTTTGAGTCACCAGTGGTTTGGCACCACAATATGACGGATTTTGTGACTATACGTCACGGTGGTTTGGCACCACCAAAGGGTTTGGTACCACACGGGTAGAGAAAGGAGCATTGGATGGCTAGGTTGGGTGCATGTTAAATTTAGTGCATGTTAACTTAGTTGTAAATTGTGTATGATGTTGCACTAAACTGGGGGAAGGGTTACACATTGAGTCTTGGTGACTCACCTTCTCCTTTAATTTTTTTCAGGTGACTCGTAGATCGCGGATGAGGAGCCAGATGGACTCGAGGTGGCCATGCAAATGGGAATGTGATTTAAACGAACTTTGGGTTATTTTTATTTTATTTTGGATTTATTCGTTCAAGTTGTAATAAGGCCTCCTAAGATTTTTATTTTGCTTACTTTACACATTTTGGATAATTTGTTTAAATTACTTAATGACTTTAAAATTGGTACACACGGTTTTCTTAAATTTAGACGAAAAAAATGTTTTATTGTGCCATCAGCATGCGTTCAATATCGGTAATAACCGACTTAAGAGATCTTTAAATATAACTAAGTCTTGCTTTCTTCACACACCTCAATGGTCTTAACGGAACGATATAAAATGAAACGTTTTCGACAAAACTCAAGCGGCTAAAGGAATTTTTACAAAATGTTTTCCTCTGTAACATACCAAATTCGGTCGTAATGTTTGGGCTGGGTTTGGGGTGTTACAAAATTGGTATCAGAGCCCAGTTCAAAAGCTGTCCTATTTGTAGGGCCCAAGGCCCAAAATGTTTTGGTAGGCCTTTTGGAAATATTTTTGGTTTTGAACAAAGATGGCCCGAGTCTCCTGCACCAATCCGCCTGTAAGTACTTCTGACTTCTGTATGAATTATTATTGGTAGAAGGGTAGGTATGGAACGTAGATAGTATGATAGGTGTTTGAACTTTAGGACTAGCCCACTCCAACAAAAGACATAAGACTTTAAATGCTTAATTAAACAAACCTACGACCAAGTCGCCGAGTTAGGTGTGGTAACCCTTGTGCGCATGTCTCAGGGCTGGATCCTAAGAGCTTGGTACTTAAGCAGCCCTCGTGACTCACCTCCTCTTCGTAGGATTCCTACCTGGTATGTAGCTTCGGTTCACCCAAACCAAGAGGACTCGGTCATAGTCCAAACACAATAAATAATACCCTGACTTTGGAAATTTACGAAAATACCCCTGTAGGAAAAAGACAAAATTACTCCTGGGATGAGTGAATAAGTATGAAAGGTATTAAGGAATGGATGTGCCCTTCTGTGTAAACTAGGATAGAGGACTTAAACCTTTGATTGATCGAAAGAATCTCTATTAAACTCTCCTTATAAAATTTCTTCGCAGGATAACCTAGTGAAACAAGTACTAATCCATGAAAATTTCTTAATCAGATTAAAGCGCAATAGTTAGAATGAGCTCTAGAGGACGTGGCCGTCGTGGACGCAGTAGAGGCAGGATCACCGTGTCAGAACCCGTTAGGTCAGGTCAAGGATCGGACAATGAGGCACCACCGCCACCACCACCCTCAGCTGTGGGCGTTGAGCAGCAAGCCCAAACGGGGGATGATGCTGTATCGCAGGCTGTGCTGCGAGTTCTAGAGTTGGTGGCTGGTGCGGGAGGAAATTCGGGAACTCGGAAGTCTATACCCGAGCGACTCCGATCCAACGGAGCGGAGGTATTCCGGGGTGTATCGGGAGTGGCACCCAGTGCGGCGGAATATTGGTTAGAATCGACCGAGAGAATCATGGATGATCTGGACTGACGGATGAGGAGAAGTCCGAAAGGAGCGTGTCGCTTCTAAAGGATGAGTCATATCAATGGTGGCTCACGGTTCGGGATGGTGTACGCGATGATCTTACTTGGGAGTATTTGAAAACCGCTCGGAGAAGAAGTATGTGGGCACCAATACACCGATGCACAAAGGAAAGCTTTTCGGGGTTGGTACAAGGAAATAAGTCTCAGACGGAGTATGAAGCGCATTCTTGAGGCTGAGCCGCTATGCTCGGGGAATTGTGTTAACAGAGCATGATCGTTGTGTCCGCTTTGAAGACGGACTTAGGGATGAGTTAAGGTTGCTGATTGCTCCACAGCAGGAGCGTGAGATTGCCGTTCTGGTGGAAAAGGCTAAGGTAGCCGAAGGGGTCAAGGAGTCCGTGAGACGTAACTATGATAGGAACAAGCGTAAGAGAGGCTTTGGGTCGCCTGCGGGTCGTGTGGTAATGTTCGTAAAAGGGCTAGGCGAGTGGGCCAAATCAGCGGAAGGCCCATGGCTACTAATCGAGGCCGCCCAAAGGTAATCGCTGTGGAAAATCACATTGGGGAGGTTGTTGGACCGGTGAAAGGGGATGTTTTGAATGTGGATCGTTGGATCACCGTGTAAGGGACCGCCCTCGGTTAGCTAAGAATCACCCGGAGGGTCAAAACCGTACTCGTGTTAGAAACGGCGACCACCACGCAGGGGTTGTGGTAATGGTAGAGGAGGTAATGGTTCTAGTCGAGGTCGCGGTACACCGGCCAGAGGTGCAAGCAACACAGAGGCGAGATAGCCTGGTTTAGTCTATGCAGATAGGCGTCGAGAGGAGGGTGACGACCGGACGTCATAACCGTGACGCTCCTAATTTTTGGTCTTCCATATGTTGCATTAATTGATGTGGGTTCGACGCATTCATACGCTGCCGAGTGAGTGTGGTAGAGACTATGAACTTAGACTTTGAGACCGCTTCTAGGGAGATTACGATGACTAGCCCTCTAGGTCACTCAGTAGTTGTGGACAAGCTATATAGAGATGTACCCCTAGAACTCCAAGGGGTAGTATTTATGGCTGATCTGATGGAACTGCCGTTTGAGGAGTTTGATTTGATTCTTGGAATGGACTGGTTGGTTAAGTATCAAGCAAGGTTGGACTGCGCTGCTAAGCGCATGGTTCTAAAGATGGTTGAGGGTGATGAAGTGGTCATGATAGGCAATAGAAGAGATTACCTATCTAACGTGGTATCTACTTTGAAGGCTGAGAAGATGGTCAAGAAGGGTTGTGAGGCGGTTCTGGTTCGTATATGTGCCTTGTAGGCTAAGGAGTCAACAGTTGAGAAGGTTCGAATAGTAAGGGAATTCACTGATGTATTTCCAGAAGAACTTCCGGGTCTACCTCCGGATCGGGAAGTTGAGTTCGGTATAGACTTGTTGCCCGGAACGGCACCTGTGTCTATAGAACTGTACCGAATGGCACCAAAGGAATTGGTGGAGCTGAAGGCTCAAATTCAGGAACTCTTGGACCGAGGGTTTATCCGACCAAGTATATCTCCATGGGGAGCACCTGTGTTGTTTGTCAAGAAAAAGGACGGTTCAATGCGAATGTGTATCGACTACCGTCAGCTAAACAAGTTAACGATCAAAAACAAGTATCCGTTGCCCCAGATTGATGACTTGTTTGACCAACTGAAGGGTGCATCGGTGTTCTCGAAGATAGATCTTAGGTCGGGTTATCATCAACTTAAGGTGAAGGAGGTTGATGTGCACAAGACGGCATTTCGTACTCGGTATGGGCATTACGAGTTTTTGGTGATGCCATTTGGGTTGACCAACGCTACTGCAGATTCATGGACTTAATGAATAGGGTGTTTCAACAATACTTGGATCAATTTGTTGTGGTGTTTATAGACGACATATTGGTTTATTCAAAGACGGAGGAGGAGCATGACAGGCATTTGCGTATAGTCTTACAGGTACTAAGGGAGAAGCAGTTATATGCCAAATTCAGTAAGTGCGAATTTTGGCTTAGGGAGGTGGCTTTCTTAGGTCACGTAGTATCAGCTGAAGGGATTAGAGTGGACCCTCGTAAGGTTGAGGCGGTGTTGGAATGGAAACCGCCTAGGTCAGTGGCAGAAATTTGAAGTTTTCTGGGTCTGGCAGGGTACTATCGAAGATTTGTGGAAGGGTTCTCTTTAATCGCAGCACCGTTGACTAAGTTATTAAGAAAAGGAGTTCCATTTGTATGGTCGGAGAAGCAGCAAGAAAGTTTTGATAAGCTAAGGAAAATTTTGACTCAGGTTCTTGCTCGTACACTAAGGCGTGGAAGTTGTTCACGGTTTATTGTGATGCATCCCATACTGGGTTGGGATGTGTGTTGATGCAGGAAGGGAAGGTAGTGGCCTATGCATCCCGTCAGCTAAGACCGTATGAGGTTAACTATCCAACGCACGATTTGGAGTTAGCGGCAGTAGTCTTCGCTTTAAAGATATGGAGGCATTACTTGTATGGGGAGAAGTCGATAGTCTACACGGATCACAAAAGTTTGAGGTATCTTTTGACTCGTATGACTTGAATTTGAGGCAGCAGATGGGATTGAACTGCTGAAGGACTACGATCGCTCAATTGAGTACCATCCGGGCAAGGCTAACGTGGTGGCTGACGCGTTGAGTCGGAAGGTCGTGACAGACTTAAGGGTGATGTTTGCTCACCTCAGTCTATACGATGATGGAAGTCTTTTGGCAGAACTGCAAGTTAAGCCAACTTGGATCGAGGAGATTAAGGAAAGGCAATTAGTGGATGACAGTTTGAATGCACGAAGGCTGCAAGTTCAAGATGGTGGTTTGGAAGGGTATAGTTTGACTGGTGATGGTGTATTGTGTTTTCAAGGGCGGCCTTGTATGCCGAAAGATGTGGAATTGAGGCAAAGAATTATTCAAGATGCACATAGCAGCCCATACGCTATGCATCCTGGAGGTAGCAAGATGTATGGAGATTTGCGGAAGCGCTTACAGTGGGCCGGGTTGAAGCGTGAGGTAACCGAATTTGTGGGAAAGTGTCCGACGTGTCGCCAGGTTAAGGCCGAACACCGCTTACCATCGTGGTTACTCCAACCGGTGAAGATCCTCGGTGGAAATGGGAAAGGATCACTATGGACTTTGTCGATGGGCTACCCTCACGCCCGGCAGAAGGACGCAGCTTTGGGTGATTGTGGACCGTCTCGACTAAATCACTCACTTCATACCGGTAAGGGTGGATTACTCACTTCAGAAGCTAGCTAAGCTGTATGTGTCGGAAATAGTAAGATTGCATGGCGTGCCAGTATCAATTATCTCGGATAGGGATCCGAGGTTCACATCAAGGTTCTGGAAAGCGTTGCATCAAGCTTTGGGCACACGATCGATTTCAAAGACAAAGATTCCATCCACAGTCTGACGGGCAGTCGGAAAGGGTCATTCAGATTTTAGAGGATATGCTGAGAGGATGTGTTTTGGATTTCAGTGGTAGTTGGGAGGAGTACCTACCGTTAGCAGAATTCGCTTATAACAATAGTTATCAAGCGAGTATCCAGATGGCACCATATGAGGCACTGTATGGATGAAAGTGCCGCACTCCTACATGTTGGACGGAGTTGGGTGAACGACAAGTTTTGGGTCCAGAGTTGGTGACAGAAACTGAAGATAAGGTTAAGGTAATTCGGGCTTGTCTCAAGGAGGCATCAGATAGGCAGAAGTCTTATGCTGATCTTAAGCGTAAGGAAATGGAATATGCAGTAGGAGATAAAGTCTTTCTGAAGGTGTCATCTTGGAAGAAGGTGTTGAGATTTGGGCGAAAAGGGAAGCTAAGCCCAAGGTTCATCGGCCCATATACAGTGTTGAAGCGAGTGGGACCGGTAGCTTATCAGCTCGAGCTATCGGCGGAGTTGAGTTAGATTCATGACGTTTTTCATGTGTCGATGCTTAGACGGTATCGGTCGGATCCATCGCATGTTGTGCCAGTGGCTGAGATTGAGGTAAACTCGGATTTATCTTTTGAGGAAGAACCAATTCAGATCTTAGACCGGGATGTCAAATTTTTGTGTAGGAAGTCAGTACCTTTGGTGAAAGTGCTATGGCGAAACCATGGTGCAGAGGAAGCTACGTGGGAACCCGAGGATGTGATACGGCAGCAATACCCCCACCTCTTCTAATCAGGTAATTTCGAGGCCGAAATTATTTTTAAGGGGGGTAGAACTGTAACATCCTAAAATTGGGGCTATTTGTGATTAAATTAATTCTCTTGTGTTTGAATTGCTATGATATTGATTGTGGTGTAGTAAGGCTTAATTAGGGGTCTCGAGTAGGCTCGGAATGGTCGAAAAATATTTTTGTAAACTTTAAAGGTAGGGAGCCTTAGCAAGTAGGGGTTACAAGAATAAATGGAGGGTTAATTGACACGAATTAGGCCTTGGAAAAGTGGCAAAAGGAAGGCCACTTGGGAGCTGGAAGTGACGCCACAATGAGCAAGGGGAAGCCTGTGTTCGAGCTGCAGAAATTCCCTTTTTGTTCTTTAATTTGGACGACATAGGGGGGAGAGAATTTCTCATTTCAAACTCTTTTGATAAGAAGGATAATGTGGATAATATTAGCTTTTTAATTGGATTTTTATTTGATTAATTCCAAGGAGAAAATATAGGCATTTGAGTATTCAAATTATTTTGAATAATTTTAAATTAGTGGCCAAGAGAGAATTAAGGAGTTGGCCGAATTTTAAACTCCTTGGAGAGGAGTGGACGGCAAGCATAGGGGGGAGAAGCCAGATTTTCTTAGCATTTTTTCTTCATAATTTCGGCTAGTCTCCATCTTTTTGTTTCTTCCTTTTTCATTCTCTCAAAACCGAAAACCCTTCTCTTCTTCTAAAACCTTGGCCGAATCTCCTATACCTTAATCTCCCATCTACTTCTTTCTTTTCTCTTCTCAAACCCTTAGCCGAAACTCTTATTTCACTTTCTTACTTCCTCTTTTTCCATACAAAGCCGAACCTTGATTGATTGTGTTGAACAATCATAGCCGAATCTACTCCCTTGGTGTGCCGAATTTTCCTTCTTCTATTTGGTGTAGCCTTGGCCGAATATCAAAGCAAGGGTGATCCCTTTTCAGTGTTTTCCAATCGGTTTGGGTAGGTAAGTGTGTTAGCCGAATGGCTATTTCTTTCTCTCTTGTGTTCTGTCGCTTTGATGGTGGGGAAAAGCCAAATCCGGCATATACTAATGGTTGGCTAATCTTTCGTTGAAACCGATTTCACCTAGGACTCGGGATCTCAAAGCGATGAGATCTCAACCATCATTCTCTGTCAATCGAATTCGGTAAGTGAGGGTAAGGTCTATTTTAGTGTTCAAAAGCCGAAGGCTATTGTTTAGAATATTGTTGATTGACCGATTGTAGTTTGGTGAAGTAGATTCGTTTATCGTGTCTTTGTGCCGTATTCAAAAGCGTGTAGGTAAGGATTCGGGTTTAAGAGATGCCCTTTAGATTTATTGGGTTTGGCCGAATAGGCCATGGCACTAATCTTGTGTTGGCCGAATATAGGAGCAAGGATATTGTGGGTGGCCTATTGGGTTCTCCGGGATTTAAGGATAACGTTGGTGACAGGTGTGTACATACACACTTTATGATTAATTAACTGTGCTAAATGTTTGTGTATGCTAAATCTGGTTTATGTAGCTTTGGATTTAATACCATAACGATATAAGCGATGATTCAGGTAAGACCCTGTCCGTATGAGTTTACTATTTGATGCTTTTGGAAAGCATGGCATATTTGGTATATGCGATTTAAATACATGTTGGCATGATTTCTGTTATATATATCATGGACTGATGTGGGATATATGAGTGGAGGGGGAAGTGATATTCGTGTCGACGGACACCAGTGGTTGGGTACCACATTTCGTGACTACGGTCACCAGAGGTTTGGCACCTCATAGCGTCTCGTCCCAGTGGCTTAGCACCACAGTGGGTTGGCCCCACAGTTTACATTATGGGATTGATGCCAGTGATTTGGCATCACACGATGGGTTGGCCCCATCATTCGATTTGTGACTTCGAGTCACCAGTGGTTTGGCACCACAATATGACGGATTTTGTGACTATACGTCACCAGTGGTTTGGCACCACCAGTGGTTTGGTACCACACGGGGTAGAGAAAGGAGCATTGGATGGCTAGGTTGGGTGCATGTTAAATTTAGTGCATGTTAACTTAGTTGTAAATTGTGTATGATGTTGCACTAAACTGGGGGAAGGGTTACACATTGAGTCTTGGTGACTCACCTTCTCCTTTAATATTTTTCAGGTGACTCGTAGATCGCGGATGAGGAGCCAGATGGACTCGAGGTGGCCATGCAGCGGGAATGTGATTTAAATGAACTTTGGGTTATTTTTATTTTATTTTGGATTTATTCGTTCAAGTTGTAATAAGGCCTCCTAAGATTTTTATTTGGCTTACTTTACACATTTTGGATAATTTGTTTAAATTACTTAATGACTTTAAAATCGGTACACACGGTTTTCTTAAATTTAAACGAAAAAAATGTTTTATTGTGCCATCGGGTACGTTCAATATCGGTAACAACCTGACTTAAGAGATCTTTAAATATAACTAAGTGCGGTTTCTTCACACACCTCAATGGTCTTAACGGAACGATATAAAATGAAACGTTTTCGACAAAACTCAAGCGGCTAAAGGAATTTTTACAAAATGTTTTCCTCTGTAACATACCAAATTCGGTCGTAATGTTTGGGCCGGGTTTGGGGTGTTACATGCATAATCACTAGCATTACACATAATAATAAAAGGTTCAAACCAGTTAAGGGTGATGATTATTGGAGCATATATAAGTTTTTTCTTTTATTATCTCGAAGGCTTTGACGCAGCTTTGGTCAAATATGAAGGGTGTCTCTTTTTGAAAGAGTTTATTCAGAGGTTTAGAGATGTGAGCAAAGTCTTTTATAAACCTTCTATAGAATCTTGCATGTCCTAAAAAGTTTCAAATGCCTTTAACATTTTTTGGATTGGGAAAATTCTTTATAACCTCAATTTTTTCTTTATCTTCTTCCATACATTTTCTTGATATCTGATGCCCCAATACCAATTCTTCTTTTAGCATGAAATGATATTTTTCCCAGTTAAGTACTAGATTAGTCTCTTCGCATCTTTTTAGAACTTTCTCAAGATTTTCCAAACATTCTTGAAAAGAGTTTCCATAGATCGAAAAGTCATCCATGAATACATCTAATCCTTTTTCTAGCATAGTAGCAAAAATAGCGGTCATACATCTCATAAAGGTTGTTGGAGCATTACATAAACCAAAAGGCATGCTTTTAAAAGCATAAGTACCAAAAGGACATATGAAAGTGGTTTTCTCCTGATCATCGGGGTGGATTGGGATTTGATGGTACCCTGAGTAGCCATCTAGGAAGCAATAATAATCTTTACTTGATAAACGATCGATTATTTGATCAATAAAAGGCAATGGGAAATGGTCTTTTTTCATTGCATAATTCAATTTCTGGTAGTTAATACATACTCTCCAACTAGTAACTATTCTAATTGAAATTAACTTATTCTCATGATTCTTGACTACAGTTAAACCTCCCTTCTTTGGAACACACTGAGTAGGCTAACCCATTCACTATCAAAAATGGCATAAACAATACCGGCATCGAGCCATTTAAGTAATTCATTTTTACCACTTTTTTCATGGTTGGATTAAGTCTACGCTGAGCATCAACTAGAGGTCTTTTTCCCTCTTCTAATCTGATTTTATGTTGACAAAATGCTGGATTAATTCCTTTAATATTGACAATCGTCCATCTTATTGCTTTTTTATGCATTTTCAAAATACTTAATAGAGCCTCTTATTGAGTTGCTTCTAAGCCTGCAGTAATAATCACTGATAGAGTATTTTGTTCTCCCAGATAGTCGTATTTTAAATGTGTGGGTAATGACTTCAATTCCAATTTAGGAGATTTAATAATGGAAGACACCAATTTTGTTGAATGAGGAATAATTTGTTCTAGTTGCTCCTTACTCTGCCTCCACCAATCAAGTTGGGATACCATGTGATCATTTTATTTCTCAACACTATCTCATTGTTCTGTTTCGTAATCGTTTGATTCTTTTATAATTCACTCCAACTGGTTACATTCTTGCTCTTTTCCATTTTTTTATATTCCAGTCCTTCAGTTTCCTCTTCATGGTGTTCCTCCTAGGTAGATTCATTAATGCTAAATTTCTCCAATATTTCCATAACTTCCTCTTAGGTTTTTGTCCAAATACTTCTACCAGTCATAATGTCAAACTTCCGTCTATTCTAACTGTCCAACCCATAATAAAAATGTTGTATCTGAACTGTAAAATGTATACCATCTCCTAGTATGGATCTAAAAATTGTTTTAAATCTTTCGCACGCCAATTCCAATGCTTCAGTAATATTTTGCTTAAAATAAAATAATCGTGTATAAGTACTTAGTACCTTCGTCATGGGTACTTCTCAGCGAAGAAATAGCTACACAAACTCAGTCTAGGTGATAATGGTGCCTGGAGAAAGTGTTTCTAACCACTCTTTTTCCTTCCCGTCTAGTGCAAATAGGATTAATAACAATTTGATAGCATCCGATGGAACACCTCGTAAGTGACGGTACTGCATATATAATCAAATCTCCGCAAAAATGCTATAGGGCCCTCAGTTTTTCGATCGGTAAACCTAACATTTTCAGAAATTCATGTTAGTAAAGAAGGATTTAGTTCAGAATTTGAGTTCTGAATGATAGGATACGAAATACTTGGTCGTAAACAGTCTATACCAGACAATGTTCCCAACACTTGCATGATGTTAGTAATTTAACTTACAGCTAAATAAATCGTATCTATGACCTAAGATTTCCTAATTATTCTTTTAAAAGTGAAAAAATAAAAATCATACTAGTGACGTTGCCTCTACGGCAAAAACGCCAACAACTTGACCGCCTCTGGACATACTACAATAAAATATAGAAATACCAGGCGGTATCCGCAAGTGTACGGGTCGAGTTGTAATATAGTTTTACAACATAGTAGGCGAGTACTCCGAGGATTGTACCCAAGGGTGGCGAGTGGTAGATCAATTCTAACCTAAACACTAAAAGATCTAATTAGTAATCTAAATAAGTTATAGTACGAGAACATACTAAAAGGGTTTTTAAGGTTTCTATAATGATAAAATAAAATAACATAAAATAAAATTCAAGAGACAGAAGAGTAGAATGAATCAAATATTAATTATGAGTGATTAGCTCGCTTCAGTGATCCCTATTACCCCAAAACTACTGCATTCTGCTTCTTTCGAGAGCTAGAATTAAAGCTATCATTCTAATTCTTTGTATGTCTACAAGTCTCAAGAACAATACCTAACAATATTCTTCCTTACTCTGTACATATCACAACTCTATGTCTAGGAAGCTACAAGTCGAGTACTCGCTCGTATCATCCGGTTATGATCCAACTTATTTAATCTTTCTAAAATTAAATCAAGTCTATTGATATACTATGCATTCATCTATGTCTAGAGCTTGCATGCATATGTTCAGAATAATTCAAACCGAATAAAATAGTAGATCTACTTAAAATATCACCATGATCATTAAATGTATCAAGATAGATCCAGTAATTCCAACCCAAATGAAATTAGCTCATGGGTTGGGATTTAAAATCCAAAATCAGAATAACATTCAACACCATTGTTAACAGTTTAGAAATCACAGAAATTAATTAACAGAATGAAGGTAGAACTGAAGGAACCTTTCGCCACTCCAACTTTCACTTTGATTCTGCGTGTAGGACCCAAGGCTAATTGCTCGTATCTTTCCTTGCGTCTCTGCTCTCCTCTCAAACTGATACACTCTTATTTTCTCTGGAATTTCTCACGAGTTTTCTAGAGAGAAAATTGCTCTCCCAATCCCCCTTTAAAAACATCGTGTAAATTCCCCTCCAAAATCTACTCTTCTATTTCTTTTCTCTTTCCTCTTTTATAGGGTAGGTCCCCCTCTCTCAGCACACACTTTTATCCCTCTCTTTCAGGTGGATATATCTGGTACACGTCCAGCTGGTTAAGAGTGACGAGGACTGCTTGTTGCGTCAGCATTTTCCTAGAATTGCCATGGCATTTGTGTTGAATCCATCCAACCTTTCTCCATGGCAATATTTCACTTCCTTCATTCTCCTCCTCTTTTTTGTTATCCTTCCTGTACCTACTGCATACAACAACTAATTCTCTTATTCCCAACAGTAAAAGTAACATGAAATGAGATTTAAGGCACAATCCAAGTGTTATTATGCAATGTTCTAAAAATAACCTAAAATTGTAAATATATCTTCTTAAGTACAGGCATTTAATCAACTTTAAAGTTTCAAAATATAACTCTTTTCAAGAGTTATCACACCCCCAAACCTGAGTTCTTGCTTGTCCTCAAGTAGAATATGTATGAATGCATTAATGCATGAATTTGCCATAACTATACAATTACCTCTTGTACTGCTAAACCAAACGAAACATATTTTATACCTCCATTCTCAACAGTCTCTTGTCTAAATAAAGAAAAATTGGTTCAAATTTTATAGGTTTGTTTAGCATATGAAGTGTAGAAAATGTTACCTAAAAATAAAAGTTCCTAAATATTCATGCAATTCTGACTATAGCAAGCACCTCCTAATGTACTTAGTTTATCTTTCCACTAAACTCAGTTTGTTTTCGTTTCATACTTATTTTATCATTGCATTATATAAAAAACAATTCTAGGGAATTCATCTTGTCACTTGATTTATTTACTTGACAATCTCAATGGAGCATACACTACATTGCTAGGTATTACATCACGCCACAATTTTAATGTAATTCACTCATGAAGCTAAGGCTTTTGACTAAAAATATTGATGGAGCAAACAACTACCCCCTTAGCTACTCAGCCTACTACTATAGTAAAGTGCCCCTAAACTTTTTTTTATTTTTTAATTTTTTTTTACTCACTCTTATTTGATCTTGCTTTTTTGATCAGTAATACAATGAAGCAAATAGAGTATTACTAGCCTACTCAAAAATTTCAAACATTGGAGTGCTTTATAGTGTCTTTTTAAATTTTATTTTATTTATTCATTTACCCTCAGCTTTTCCGTGGTATTTATTATTACACAATGCTAATTTACTGATCTTGGTTTCAAGACTTCTAAGTATATTAAAAGAACCCTACTATAGACTAATTGAAATTATACTTAGGTCATTCTACTTATAGGCATCAATTTTCACATGACTATCCTAAGCTAAACATACCTAATCAATTATCACAATTTTCACAGTTTGAAGAGTTATTATCCTCATCGAACATCATTGATAACAATATACTTCTCATTATCTAACAGTCATTTAGCATTTGTAAGTCATGGAAAAATGAGTAACAAAATGATTTATTTTTTTTTTAAAATATCTCATGCATGCAATATGTGCAACACACCCCCAAACCTAAGGGATGTATTGTCCTCAATGCATGATCAGACGCAAATTTTCACATATGCAAAAATAAATAGATATGTAGAGAATGTAATGAAAATAATTATGAATGCATGAAAAACACATGTAAAAATGAAAAAAAAATATGCAAATGAAAAGTAAAAAAAAAGCTTGGAAAGGACTTGTATTACTTTAGTTAGGTCGGGTGGATTTCCTAGCAGCGTGCTTGTAGCGCTGCTTCCATTTGAGCTTATTGATTGGCACCTCTTCTTCATCATCATCTGATTTTGTGAGATCATCAATCAATTGATGAATCTCACAATCTTGGTCTATATGGGTGTAGTGGTTTGAGGTGCAATAGTAGGTTCCTGTTGTGTAGAAGTTTGATTCATGTTATCTCCTTATTTGAGTTAAAGTTTACCGATTGTGTTTTCTCTTCCTCCCCCTCTATTTCTTTGTTCTTCTGTTCTGCAGTGACTGGATGTGTGGTAGTGTTCATCACAATGACTTCGACTTCCTCCTTATCTTTATCCTCTGGATCTTATAACAACTCTTTGGGAAAAGTAAGGAATGCAAGCATGGGCCTGGTAAAATTTTTCTAAAGAGATTTCTTGATGGAATTATCCCTCCTTCTGACATAGCCCAAAAATAAGGTCATTTCTTCTTGAGCCTTTCTTAAATCAGTAGCTATCCTTAGTTGTTATTTCTACATCAAACGAAATTATTGTTTTAGCATCTCAAAAGCACCAAGCACTTGATACTCGAAATCATTATGAGATGTGGATAGAGTGGCATGGGTACCAGTAGGTGGAGAAAAGATTGATGTAGAGCCAGGATGCCGTGGCACTTCTTCCCTTAAAAATCTCATGGCAATTTATTTGGTTATTACTCCTTTGTTAGGGATTTTGTTCTCATTTGCTTGGATAGGGACATTGACCTTTTGACAAAGTGCAGTAATGAGAGATGGAAAGTTCAGGGTGCCTGTTTTCTTTTGTGCGCAACGATAAACTTCTCTAAAAATAATTTTTCCAACATTTATCTTTCTTCTAGTCATAATAAAGTGTAGTAACAACATGCGTTCCTTTGAAATAGTAGAGTTATGAGTTGAAGGGTTAAGGCGAGATTTAAGAAAATGGTACCATACTCTACAATGGGCTTCAAAGAAACACAGTCGAAGGTGTAGCAGTCATTCTGAGAAACTGTCCATTTAGTCCCTTTCATAAATAAATCTGCAAGAACTTGATTGAGTCCTTCTGTTGTTATTGTCTTGACAAATTAAGAATGTTCATCAAGGCCTTCAGGTAAACCATTTGTGCATTGATGGAGTATTAATCAAATAACACTGAAGCACCGCGTACATAGAAGAAAGCATTATCTGGAGAAGTTAAATGGGCATAAAATTTGTAACATCCTAGAAATAGGGGTTCTGCATTTTGTGCTATTCTATGTGTTTGGCTCGTTTAGCTTGTTATTTTGGTGTGTTTGGGGGTCTTGGGGAGGCTCGAGTTCGAGCCAGAACTTTGGTAAAATTTTGCTTTCTAGGGCACTTTAGGGGGAGATCTAGTGATACAGGCCTTAAGTATGTTTGCTTGTAGATTGATGTCACAAGGAGCAAGGTGGCTTAGTGGTTGGCGTCACAAGGGAGCATGGAAGAGGGAGTGGGTTCGAATCCCATATGTTGTTTTTGGGAGTTCTTTTTGTGCTCAAGGAGGGGAAGAGGTGGCATTCAGCTAGGACTCTACCATGGTGGTTGTGGAATGAGTCAAACAAATTCAAATGGATGGAGGAGAGGAACTTGGGGAGTTTGAATTGGTCAACAAATTCGAATTGGTGGTTAGAGAGTGAATGGAGGAGAAAATCGTGGGAGATGGGGAGAGAAGAGGAGTTTGGCCGAAAGTGGAGTGGTGCTAATGGGGAGCATTTCGGTTTTAGTTAGTAAGGGTGTGTGCCGAAATTTCTCTTAGCTCTTAGGCATGTCCATCTTAGTATATTCGGTTATAGTGTGTAGGGAGAGTGCCGAAATTTCCATTAAGTGCTTTTAGCTATTCTTTTCCTTTTCTTTCAAATTTGAGCATTGTTGTTCTCTTGAGCATAGTCGAATCCTCTTCTAGTCTTTTCTCTTCTTTTAGCCGAACTTTCTCAATATTTTGTCTCCTCTATTTCTTTCTTCTCTTGACTGAATCACTTTCTACACCCTTTCATTTTCTTGACTTCCTTATACCTTAGCCGAATCACTATTCTTCTACACCTCTTCTATTTCTTCTTCTTTTCTTTTTGTATCTCTATTTCTTGCTTCACTAGCCGAACCTCAGTTGGCCACTATCTTTTCTTTTCTTTTCGTTTTTCTCTTGTTCTACTCCTGAGCCGAAACCACTCTTGTGTCAAGCTAAACCTATATCTTTCAACTTTTGTTATTAGCCGAACATCAAGAAGCAAGGTGCTAGGATTCCTTTGGTTGTCGGAAGTCCCGTTCCAATCGGTTTTACTTGTTGTAAGGTCGAATATAGGTACCCTCTCCACTTTGAAGCGTGCTCGTCTTTTGTAGGAAGTCGAAAATCTTGTCAGCAGTGGCCGAATCTAAGGCATCTTGTCAAGGGGATAGAACTAATCTACGTTAAGTATTAAGGTAAGAAGATTTCTCTAGATTCTATACGATTAGTCTCTCTTCATTGTACTCTGCCATAACCCAACACCTTTTTTAGACAATCACTGATTTCACTGTGGTACCTTACTGATTGAACTCTCTTCATGGATGCGAGTGCTAGCCGTTCTAATGAGGCATCGACAAGGGAGCCTAAAGGGAGTGGACTCGCAGTCTTCGCTCCTAAGTTCAAATGACGTGCAGTATCAGTAATCCGGGATTTTCCACCGGGTTTTGGTAGAGAGTCGACATCTGTTTGGGATAGACAGAACGTAGTTGTTCGTGATAGTGAGAGTGACGACGATCAGGAGTGTTTAGTCCTTCGCTTAATCAGGTGTGTAATCCACACGCCTTCATTTGTTTGTTTAGCATTAATATGTGTATTGACTAAAAGCTGGAATAACCGTAACGACGATTGAGATACCCAGTGGGTATGGTTGGAGATACCAGGTAAGTAACCGTTATGATTATGCTATTCGGATAACTTGGTATGATTATATGGGTGTTCATATTATCCGACATACATTGTTACATGTTTGCATTCATCAAATTATGATTATATGTTGCATGGGATTGGGATATGATATTGATGAAAAGGGACAGTGTATATCGGTGACTCTGTCACATTATTTCGGTGGCTAGGCCACATATATATCGGTGACTCTGTCACATTGTTTCGGTGGCCAGACCACTTATATCAGTGACTCTGTCACATTATATCGGCTTTGAGCAGTATGACTGTCAGCATGACTGCCAATGAGGAGTGTAGCGGATGGAGGGTTGATTGTAGAATCCCCACAGGTGTGTTGAGGTTGGACATATGGAGTGGTGTGTAGCGGATGGAATACTAGGTTGGGCTGGGTTGCATTGCATTCACTATCTGATATGCCATGTTGTTAGGGCTACGGCCCAATTCGATATGTATGGGCTTCGGCCAAATTTATGACTGCGAGGGCTAAGGCCCAATTTGTTTCCGTGGGCTTAGACCATATTTCATTCGTAAGGGGAATTACACACTGAGTTCTCGTAACTCACCCCTCTGCTTAATTTTTCAGGTAATCCCTAGTTCGAGGATTTGGAGTCGAGGAGAACTCTGTGGTGGCCATGCGTTACTTCTTTCGTAAACTCCATTTTTCTTTATTTTAAACTTATTTTAAATTTGGGAATTTGTTTTGTAATAAGGCCTCCGAGATTTAATTTGGTTTTTGATTTAATACTGTTATTTTATGTTACGAAATATTAAATACGGAGTTTTCTAAAATACTTTATAAACAATCTTTTTTCCAAAATATTAACAAACGGATCACAAGCAATAAATAATTAAACTCGGGATTTTCTTGAAACTTCAAAAACTATTTCAAATAACACATTTTTCGAAAACCACCGAATCCGATTTTTGTATTATAAAACAACCTTCCGGGGTTTGTAATATTTTACAAGAAGCATCAAATCAAGTCTGTTTTTTTTTAAATTGAACCAAAGCTCAATATTTTTAAACGATCACGAAATTCTTTAATAACCTTTCCATGTGACATGCCGGATCCGGTCGTAATGTCTAGGCCGGGTTTGGGGTGTTACATTTAGTGGTATCAGAGCCAAGTTTCAAAACTCGACTGTGGATTGGGTTCGACAATGTTTTTCCAAAATTGGTTTGAAATCTGGTTTAAGAAATGTATGCTTTTCTGGAATTATGGTACCCGAGTCTCCGGCACCAAATCCGTAAGTCTTATGGCTTTGTTTGTTATTATGAAATGATGTTAGAAACAGTGTTTTATGACTGCTAGCTATAAGAGTTAAGACTTTAGAGACTGAGACATTAGGAAAATTTGATTCGCGAAAACAACTATTATACTCATTCTGCATAAGACATTGTTAATAAACATTAAAGTGAAATGCTAATTCATATAATTTTTAATCATTTTAATTCGACCTAGTAAACATGAGCGCTAGAGGACGTGGACGTGGTGTACGCGGTCATGGTAGAGGCCGAGGTACTGAGGCTGGATCCTCAGAATCTGGGCATGTGCCGGAAGCTGAAGTGCCAGCTTCGCCAGTAGCGGAAGTGGGGACTCAAGATCGAACTGGAGGGGACGATGCTTTGTCCCAAGCTATGCTGCGTGTTCTGGAGCGAGTTGCGGGAGCAAGCACTCGATCGGTAGCCCGGAAATCTATTCCTGAGCGACTTCGAGCAAACGGGGCTGAGATATTTAGAGGTATTTCTGGTGTGGCCCCAAACATAGCGGAACATTGGCTGGAGGCAGTTGAGCGGATTATGGATGCTCTGGACTGTACAGCAGAGGAGAAGTTGAAAGGAGCAGTGTCCCTCCTTCGAGATGAGGCGTACGAGTGGTGGCTCACGGTAAGGGAGGGTACTCCAGCGGATCGTATTACCTGGGATTTCTTTAAGACAACATTCCAGGGAAAGTATGTTGGGGCGAGTTATGTGGACGCCTAGAGGAAAGCATTTCTGAACTTGGTCTAGGGAAATAAGTCTGTGGCTGAATATGAGGCGGAAATTCTACGCCTAAGTCGTTACGCCCGGTATCGTCATGAATCGATTATGAACGCGTTGTGTTCGGTTCGAGGATGGTTCATGCGGGACGAGCCGCGAATCTACCGATAGCTCCAAGCAATGAGAAAGAGATTTTGCTATACTGGTTGAGTAGGCAAAAATAGCCGAAGAAGTGATACATTCTGAGAGGCGAAACCAGGATAAAGACAGGGGCAAGAATAAGAGAAGTTTTGGGACGTCAAGGTCTACTGGGGGTTTCCAAAAGAGGCCTAGGTTTGATGGGCCAGGACGAGTTGCGATGCTCGCTTTGTTGGTGGTCCGGCCCCGTGTGCTCTCGTGTGGGAAATTACATTCGGGGGAGTGTTGGGTAAGAAATAGAGGATGTTTCAAGTGTGGATCTATGGATCATTTGATAAAGAACTGTCCAAAAGAGTTAGCCAGAGCGCGGTCGGTAGGTCAGGGATATGCACAGTTCGGAAGAGGTGGGCAGCAGCCACCGAGAGGTCGTGGTCTGGTTAGAGGAGCAAATGGATTTGGTCAAGGGCGTGGAGCACCAGGCAGAGGTGCTGGTAGTACAGACGCAAGACAGCCTGGATTGGTTTATGTGGCTAGACGTCGAGAGTATGGTGGTGCACCAGACGTCATAACCGATACGTTTCTTGTATTTGATGCACCCTTTACAGCTTTGATAGATATTGGGTCTACACATTCATATGTTGCCTGTACTATATCTGGGACTTTGAGCATTAAATCTGAGCTTGCTGCTAGAGAAATATCTGTGGTTAGCTTTCTAGGACAATCTATGGTAGTGAACAAGTTGTTTAGGGATGTGCCTTTAGAAGTTCAAGGGGTAGTGTTTCTGGCAGACTTGATGGAACCGCTGCTCAAATGAGTTCGATCGATTTTAGGCATGGACTGGTTAGTTAAGCATCGTGCAAACTTGGATTGTGCTGCTAAGCGTATGGTGTTAAGAACTCCAGAGGATAAGGAAATAAAGGTGATAGGTGAAAGAAGAGATTATCTGTCCCATGTAATCTCGGCACTGAAGGCTGAGAGGATGGTGCGAAAAGGGTGTGAGGCGTTCCAAGTTTTCATTAGTGCTTTGGATGTCAAGGAATTGTCCGTAGGGGATGTCAGAACGGTGAAGGAATTCTTGGACGTCTTTCCTGAAGAGCTTCCGGGGTTACCTCCGGATCGCGAGGTGGAGTTTGGCATTGAGCTACTTCCGGGAATAGCTCCGGTGTCCATTGCCCCTTATAGGATGGCGGCAAAGGAGTGGTGGAACTTAAGGCTCAGATCCAAGAGCTGTTGGATCGTGGATTTATCTGACCAAGCGTATCTCCGTGGGGAGCGCCAGTGTTGTTTGTGAAGAAAAAGGACGGGTCAATACGTATTTTCATTGACTATCGTCGGTTGAACAAGTTGACGATTAAGAACAAATACCCATTGCCAAGGATTAACGATTTGTTCGATCAGCTAAGAGGAGCTTCGGTGTTCTTGAAGATAGATTTAAGGTCGGGGTATCATCAGCTAAAGGTCAAGGAGGCGGATATTCATAAGACTGCTTTTCGAACTCGTTATGGTCACTACGAGTTTTTAGTGATGCCGTTCGGGTTAACGAATACACCAGCTGCATTTATGGATATGATGAACTAGGTATTCCAACCCTACCTGGATCGGTTTGTCGTGGTGTTCATAGATGATATCTTGGTATATTCGAGGACTGAGGAGGAGCATGATTCACATCTTCGAATAGTTCTGTAGATTTTGAGAGAGAAGCAACTGTATGCTAAATTCAGCAAGTGTGAATTTTTGTTGAAGGAGGTGACCTTTTTGGGGCATGTTGTTTCTGCTGAGGGGATTGAGGTTGATCCCCGAAAGATCGAAGCTGTATTGGATTGGAAACCGCCGAAGTCAGTGTCGGAAATTCGAAGTTTCCTGGGTTTGGCTGGGTATTACAGAAGGTTCGTGGAAGGGTTTTCGTTGATTGCTGCACCTCTAACCAAGCTATTTGGGCCGATAGGCAACATGAAAGCTTTGAGAAGCTAAAGAGGATTTTGATTGAGGCACCAGTACTGATTCAGCCTGAGGCTGGGAAGGAATTTGTCGTCTATTGTGATTCATCACACACAGGGTTGGGCTGTGTGTTAATGCAAGAAGGGAAGGTAGTAGCGTATGCGTCTCGACAATTAAGGCCACATGAAGTGAATTATCCTACTCATGGCTTGGAACTGGCGGCAGTGGTGTTCGCTCTAAAAAGTTGGAGGCACTATCTGTATAGAGAAAAGTCGATTATCTACACCGACCATAAGAGCCTGAAATATCTCCTTACCCAGAAGGAGTTGAATTTAAGGCAGCGGAGGTGGATTGAGTTATTGAAGGATTATGACTGCTCGATCGAGTATCACCCGGGTAAAGCTAATGTGGTGGCGGATGAATTGAGTCGTAAGGTGATATCGGATTTGAGGGCAATGTTTGTTCATCTCAGTTTGTATGAAGATGGAAGCTTGTTAGCCGAACTTCAAGTGAAGCTGACATGGGTAAGTCAGATTAAAGAGAAACAATGGTTGGACGAAGTGTTAAGTTCTCGACTTCAGCAAGTGCAAGGTGGTGAGACAGGGGATTTTGGTCTGAACAGTGAAGGGGTATTATGTTTTTGTTGAAAGGTTTGTATGCCGAAAAATTTTGAGTTGAGGCAGATGATTCTGCGGGAAGCGCATAGTAGCCCATACACTATGCATCCCGGTGGAAGTAAGATGTATCGAGATTTGCGTGAACTGTATTGGTGGCCTGGTTTGAAACGGAAAGTTACCGAGTTTGTAAGTAAGTGTTTGACATGTCAACAGGTGAAGGCAGAACATCAGTTACCGTCGGGATTGCTAAAGCCAGTGAAGATTCCACTTTGGAAGTGGGAGAGGATAACGATGGATTTTGTTAGTGGGCTACCTCTGATGCCTACTAAGAAAGATTCAGTGTGGGTGATTGTCGATCAGTTGACGAAGTCCACCCACTTCATACCGGGTGCTGCATCGCTACTCGTTACGAGAGTTGGCCAAGTCGTATGTGGCGAATCGTCGTGAGGTTGCATGGGGTACCCGTGTCTATCATATCAGACAGGGATCCTAGATTTACATCACGGTTTTGGAAGGCGTTGCATAAAGCTTTGGGTACAAGGCTGGATTTCAGCACAGCATTCCATCCGCAGACTAATGGTCAGTCGGAAAGGGTAATTCAGATTCTGGAAGATATGTTAAGGGGTTGTGTAATTGATATCAGAGGTAGTTGGGAGGATTATCTGCCGTTGGTAGAATTTGCATACAACAATAGCTATCAATCCAACATTTAGGTGGCACCCTACGAGGCGTTGTATGGCCGTAGGTGTCGTACCCCTACCTGTTGGACAGAGTTGGATGAGCGACAGTTGTTGGGACCGGAACTGATCTCTGAGACTGGGGAAAAGGTTAAGTTGATTCGGGCTCGGTTGAAAGAAGCTTTCGATAGGTAGAAATCGTATGCAGACCTGAAGCGTAGAGAAATAGAATTTTCAGTGGGGGATTATGTCTTCTTGAAAGTCTCACCCAGGAAGAAGGTTCTGAGATTTGGACGGAAAGGCAAGTTGAGCCCCAGATTTATCGGGCCTTATCGAGTGTTGAAACGTGTGGGACCAGTGGCTTATCAGCTTGAGTTACCCCCAGAGTTGAGTCAGATCCATAATGTATTCCATGTCTCGATGTTAAGGCGCTATTGTTCGGATCCATCTCACATAGTGCCGGTGGAAGAAATTGAAGTAAGACCCGACTTGTCATTTGAAGAAGAACCAGTGTAGATCTTAGATCGAGATGTTAAGGTGTTGAGAAGGAAGTCGGTTCCGTTGGTCAAAGTGTTATGGCGTAATCATGGTTCAGAAGAAGCCACATGGGAGCCGGAAGATGTGATGCGGCAGCAGTACCCTCACCTGTTTTAATTGGGTAAATTTCGAAGCTGAAATTTCTTTAAGGGGGTAGAACTGTAACATCCTAGAAATAGGGGTTCTACATTTTGTGCTATTCTATGTGTTTGGCTCGTTTAGCTTGTTATTTTGGTGTGTTTGGGGGTCTTGGGGAGGCTCGGGTTCGAGCCAGAACTTTGGTAAAATTTTGCTTTTTAGGGCACTTTAGGGGGAGAGCTAGTGATGTAGGCCTTAAGTATGTTTGGTTGTAGATTGATGTCACAAGGAGCAAGGTGGCTTAGTGGTTGGCGTCACAAGAGAGCATGGAAGGGGGAGTGGGTTCGAATCCCATATGTTGTTTTTGGGAGTTCTTTTTGTGCCTAAGGAGGGGAAGAGGTGGCATTCGGCTGGGACTCTACCACGGTGGTTGTGGAATGAGTGAAACAAATTCAAATGGATGGAGGAGAGGAACTTGGGGAGTTTGAATTGGTCAAAAAATTCGAATTGGTGGTTGGAGAGTGAATGGAGGAGAAAATCGTGGGAGATAGGGAGAGAGGAGGAGTTTGGCCGAAAGTGGAGTGGTGCTAAGGGGGAGCATTTCGATTTTAGTTAGTAGGGGTGTGTGCCGAAATTTCTTTTAGCTCTTAGGCATGCCCATCTTAGCATATTCGGTCATAGTGTGTAGGGAGAGTGCCGAAATTTCCATTAAGTGCCTTTAGCTATTCTTTTCCTTTTCTTTCAAATTTGAGCATTGTTGTTCTCTTGAGCATAGCTGAATCCTCTTCTAGTCTTTTCTCTTCTTTTAGCCGAACTTTCTCAATATTTCGTCTCCTCTATTTCTTTCTTCTCTTGACCGAATCACTTTCTACACCCTTTCATTTTCTTGACTTCCTTATAGCTTAGCTAAATCACTCTTCTTCTACACTTCTTCTATTTCTTCTTCTTTTTTTTATATCTCTATTTCTCGCTTCACTAGCCGAACCTCAGTTGGCCACTATCTTTTATTTTCTTTTCGTTTTTCTCTTGTTCTACTCCTGAGCCGAAACCCCTCCTGTGTCAAGCTAAACCTATATCTTTCAAATTTTGTTATTAGCCGAACATCCAGAAGCAAGGTGCTAGGATTCCTTTGGTTGCCGGAAGTCCCGTTCCAATCGGTTTTACTTGTTGTAAGGCCGAATATAGGTACCCTCTCCATTCTGAAGCGTGCTCATCTTTCGTAGGAAGTCGAAACTCTTGTCAGCAGTGCCCGAATCTAAGGCATCTTGTCAAGGGGATAGAACCAATCTACGTTAAGTATTAAGGTAAGAAGATTTCTCTAGTTTCTATACAATTAGTCTCACTTCGTTGTACTCTGCCATAACCCAACACCTTTGTTAGACAATCGCTGATTTCACTGCAGTACCTTACTGATCGAACTCTCTTCATGGATGCGAGTGCTAGCCGTTCTAAGGAGGCATCGACAAGGGAGCCCAAAGGGAGTGGACTCGCAGTCTCCGCTCCGAAGTTCAAACGACGTGCAGTATCAGCAATCCGAGATTTTCTACCAGGTTGTGGTAGAGAGCCGACATCTGTTTGGGGTAGACAGATTGTAGTTGTTTGTGATAGTCAGAGTGACAACGATCAGGAGTGTTTAGTCCTTCGCGTAATCAGGTGTGTAATCCACACGCCTTCATTTGTTTGTTTAGCATTAATATGTGTATTGACTAAAAGCCAGAATAACCGTAACGGTGATTGAGATACCCAGTGGGTATGGTTGGAGATACCAGGTAAGTAACTGTTATGATTATACTATTCGGATAACTTGGTATGATTATATGGGTGTTCATATTATCCGACATACATTGTTATATGTTTGCATTCATCACATTATGATTATATGTTGCATGGGATTGGGATATGATATTGATGAAAAGGGGCAGTATATATCGGTGACTCTGTCACATTGTTTCGGTGGCTAGGCCACATATATATCGGTGACTTCACATTGTTTCGGTGGCTAGACCACTTATATCGGTGACTCTGTCACATTACATCAGCTTTGAGCAGCATGACTGTCAGCATGACTGCCAATGAGGAGTGTAGCGGATGGAGGGTTGATTGTAGAAATCCCCATAGGTGTGTTGAGGTTGGACATATGGAGCGATGTGTAGCGGATGGAATACTAGGTTGGGCTGGGTTGCATTGCATTCACTATTTGATATGCCATGCTGTTAGGGCTACGGCCCAATTCGATACGTATGGGCTTCGGCCAAATTTATGACTGTGATGGCTAAGGCCCAATTTGTTTCCGTGGGCTTAGACCATATTTCGTTCGTAAGGGGAATTACACACTGAGTCCTTGTAACTCACCCCTCTGCTTAATTTTGTAGGTAATCCCTAGTTCGAGGATTTGGAGTCGAGGAGAACTCTGTGGTGGCCATGCGTTACTTCTTTCGTAAACTCCGTTTTTCTTTATTTTAAACTTATTTTAAATTTGGGAATTTGTTTTGTAATAAGGCCTCCGGGATTTAATTTGGTTTTTGATTTAATACGGTTATTTTATGTTATGAAATATTAAATACGGAGTTTTCTAAAATACTTTACAAACAATCTTTTTTCCAAAATATTAACAAACGGATCACAAGTAATAAATAATTAAACTCGGGATTTCCTTGAAACTTTAAAAACTATTTCAAATAACGCGTTTTTCGAAAACCACCGAATCCGATTTCTGTATTATAAAACAACCTTCCGGGGTTTATAATATTTTGCAAGAAGCATCAAATCAAGTCTTTTTTTTTTTAAATTGAACCAAAGCTCAAAATTTTTAAACGATCAAGAAATTCTTTAACAACCTTTCCATGTGACATGCCGGATCCGGTCGTAACGTCTAGGCCGGGTTTGGGGTGTTACAAAATTCCTTTACAACTTTCGTGGAAACATAGTCAAGATGAAAGAAAAAGAGTTGTCAGCCATGTTTCTCTACCACGGAAGAAATTGCTTCAGTGTATCCCATAAAGGCTGCATCTTGAAAAAGAAAGCCTTTTTCCATACAAAAAGGCCACTTTGATGTGTTCGTGTTGTACTTTTGTTCAGCGGCTTTACTGAAAAATGTTCTCGGAGGCATAGAGTTTGATGGAGATGGCATACATTGAGCCATTTGAGGAAAAATAGTTACTGTAAAAAGAAAAAGTTAAGACCTTTATAGTTATGAAGAAAAAACTAAAAATGGTGAAAAAGAAAAAAAACTGAAAATAACTTGGAGAAAGAAAATGAATCAACTAGGTTAAAAATGAGAGAGAATATAGCAGTGGCGTAGGGGATAAGATTAGCCTAAAATTATGGCCTGACACGGTAAAGTAAAAATTACGCAGGAAAAGAGAAAAAAATAATATAAAATTAAGCTAAAAATTCGAAATCATGCTAAGTGGGCTAACTATGACAAAGTCTGGGCCAAAATCTACCTACAAAAAAGAAAGAAATAAAAATTACTTAAATCTATAAAAGAAAGAAACCAAAATAAATTAATTAACTAAAACCAAGCAAAATAAAACACTATGCAGTTCAAAGAGAAATGGAATCTTTATCACGAAGTGTGAGAGCTCCCCAATAATGCTTCAAACGTTGGCAAGTGACTTTGAAATTAAAACCAATCTTGCCATATTTGATGATAAACCAAAATAGTAACATATTCTAGGCCCACATTTAGTATGCTTTTGGATGAATTATCCCTTGATTTATGTAAAAAGGTGCTCTTAATCCTTTCCTTTCATGTCTTATACCCAGGAGAGCACCCAAGGATAAAAAGAACGAGAAACGGGCTCAAAACGGACCAAAACGGACCAAAGAGGAAATCGACACGGCCTGGACTTGGACCCACATGGCCGTGCCAAGTCAATCATCTAGAACACGGTCTAACCCCGACTCACACGGCCGTGTCTCATTAAAGAAATCCGAACACGGCCTGGCCACGATTTACACGGGCGTGTGCCATGGCCGTGCCTCTACCGTGGAGAAGAGCAATTTCATTCGGGAAAGGATACTTAGGGAGAAAAAAACGTATTTCAAAAGCCTATAAATACACCCTAAGTATGACCTGAAAGGGGGAGCCTAAAGCCATCGTCTAGGGGCATCGTGCTAGGCCAGAGGAGGCAGATTTGTGGGGATTCACTCAGGGATAGCCAGTTGATTCATCTCGAGAAGCCAGAGTTATACTCAAGACGGAGGATCTCCTCTTCAATTCCTTCAGGGGGTTTTAAGGATTTCTTATGTTTTATTTTATCTTTTCTCTTGAGATGTTTTCCTTTATTGTTATGAACTAAACCCTTCGGATACCCGAAGGGGATGAAACCTATGATGAATCTTGTTATTTGATTATTTGAATTATATGATAATAACTTAGTTTGTTCTTAATTATGTGAGCTTAATCCAAATTTAATGTGCTTAGGTGGAGGAGGAATAGACCCTGCCTAAGAGTAGATCTAGCATAATTAAGCGGAGTTGATCGCACGCCTAGAGATAGGGTGACGAGATTTTGCCGGATTAGGGTGAAACCTAATATGGGAGTCCACAGATCGATTTACTGCTATTCTAGGGGGTTATTATAAGAGAACGAGAGTTCCACTAATTAACCTAGGGTTAGACGTTATTCGCCTCGAGAGAGGGTTTAATATACGTTAGGGAGTCTTACGGATCAAACTAAGTGAATAAATCGTATGGTTCAGTGTTAGATAACAAGTGAAGTCTAGGTGGATTCTTCCTAGGTTATCTTCTAAATCAACTGAGTTTTTCCCAAGTTATTTTCCAAATTCATTCTTCTTTGTCTTAGAGTCTTTAGTTTAGTAGTTAATTAATTTAGATTAATCAACAACTTCACTTATTTTAGGTTAAATAATAAAAAGAAAGTTAGTATTAGTACTTTTAGTTCCTTTCGGTTCGATAATCCGGTCTTACCTAAACTATACTATTGTTCGATAGCTGCACTTGCCTTTAATCATTGTCAGAGTTAGTTTCTAGGTTCGATCATTCTTTTATAAATTTTAAAACTCTGATTTACAGCGATCAAGTTTTTGGCGCCGTTGCCGGGGAACTAAAATATTAAGAACGCTCTATTTTTATTACTTTAGCCATTATTTTTTATTTTTCTTTTTCGCAATTTATTTTTATTTTTAAGTTTTAATTTTTCTAAATTCTCTTTCTTTCTTTTCCTAGCAGGTACCTCTAGTTTATGACTAGAAGGAACCCGAGAGGACCTTTAGAAAACGACAGTGATATTGAAGCTATCGCTCGGAGAAATCGCAGAGAAATTAGGCGAGCCCTAAATTACCAAGGAGAGCGAGAAGACAGATCCAATCCTATTGAAGGGATGGACGAAAATAATCTTCCACCACAAGATGTGGGAGAAAATAATGCTCCTCGTACTATGTTTGATTATGCTAAACTGCATTTATCAGGAGCCGAATCTAGTATTGTTAGGCCTGCTATAGCTGCTAATAATTTTGAATTAAAGCCTAACACTATACAAATGATTCAACAGTTTGTTCAATTTGATGGTTTACAGGACGAAGATCCAAACGCTCATATAGCTAATTTTTAGAGTTACGTGATACCTTCAAAATAAATGGCGTTTCGATGATGCCATACGACTTCTATTATTCCCCTTTTCATTAAAGAATAAAGCTAAACAGTTGGTTAAACTTCGTTACCACGAGGGTCAATCACTACATGGAAACAAATGACCAAAAAAATTTTATTAAAATATTTCCCACCGGCCAAAACGGCCAAATTACGTAATGATATATCTTCTTTTGTGCAGATGGATTTAGAAACATTATACGACGCATGGGAGAGATACAAAGATCTCTTGAGGAGATGCCCACACCACGGTTCACCTTTGTGGCTCCAAGTCCAAACTTTTTATAACGGTGTGAATCCTTCAACGAGGCAATTAATTGATTCAGCCGCCGGTGGAACTTTGAACAATAAAACTCCAGAGGCAGCCTACGAGTTTATAGAAGAGATGTCGCTGAATAACTATCAGTGGCAAGTTACAAGGACCAGGCCAACAAAATCAGCCGGAGTTTACAACCTCGACACAGTAACCATGCTATCAAATCAGGTAGAGTTGATGAATAAAAAGCTTGATAGTTTGTGTTCTTCGCAGGTAAATCCGGTGATGCAGTGCGACACAAGTGGAACCGTGGCGAATCCTGAGTACCCACTATACTAACCAGAGAGCGAACAGATGAACTATATAGGTAACAATTTCAGATCTAATAATAACCCATATAGTAATACTTATAATCCAGGTTTGAGGAACCACCCAAATTTTTCGTGGGGAGGACAAGGAAATGAGGGAAACCAAAGGCAACAACCTCCTAAAAATTTCCAAAATCAGCCCTATCCGCAAGAGAAGAAGCCGAATCTTGAAGAGACGCTGAACAAATTCATAGCATCAGCAGAGGCTCGCTTCCAAAAGACTGAGACAACATTAGATAATCAACAAACATCGATCAAAACGATCGAGAGTCAAGTTGGGGAACTTATTAAGTCAATTGAACAACTTACTGAGATGGTTTCCGAAATTCGACCAGCGGTTTTCTCTAAAGAAACAGAATAGGTAAAGGCAGTTACACTAAGAAGTGGAAAGGAGCTAGTCGAACCAGAGAAAAGAATGCCACCCGTAGATGACAAAGCAAAGGATATGAGAATTGAGGATGTAATTCCAGTACATAAAGAAAGTAAACCACCGATCCCATATCCAGCAAGGTTGAAGAAAGAACGATTAGACTCCCAATATGGTAAGTTTCTTGAGCTTTTTAAACAAATACATATTAACTTACCTTTTGTCGAAGCCATTTCACAGATGCCGACGTACGCGAAATTCTTGAAAGAACTCCCGATTTAATAAAAAGAAGCTTGAAGAAATATCAATGGTGGAGCTTAATGAAGAATGTTCGGCCATCCTCCAAAACAAGTTACCAACCAAATTAAAAGACCCAGGAAGTTTTACTATTCCTTGTTTAATTGGCAGTTTAAATGTTAAGAAAGCATTAGCTGATCTAGGTGCCAGTATTAATTTAATGCCTTATAAGATGTTTAAACGACTAGATCTCGGGGAACCAAAACCAACTAGGATGAGTATTCAGTTAGCTGATAGATCTATTAAATATCCTAGAGGAGTTATCGAAGACGTCTTGGTAAAAATTGATAAATTTATTTTTCCCGTTGATTTTGTTGTGCTTGACATGGATGAAGACATTGAGGTCCCCTTAATTCTAGGGCGCCATTTTTTAGCTACTGCTAGGGTTGTTATTGATGTAGGTGATGGTAAACTTGCATTAAGGATAGGCGATGAGGAAATTATTTTTCAAATTTATGATGCCATGAAATATTCTAGAGAACAAGATGATTCATATTATTTTGTTGATACCAATGGCCATCTCATTCAAAACTCATTACAGGAAATCCTGCATGATGACACGATGGAACTATGTCTCACCCAAGAAAAGGGGGAAGAAGATGAAGCTTCCGAGCTAAAATTATCATCAAAACAAACGAAAAAAGAAAGCATCGAATTTGATGACGATTTCAAACAAAAACCCTCTGTTGATGAACCACCCAATTTAGAATTAAAACAACCGCCAAAGCACCTAGAGTATGCATTCCTTGGGGAAAATTCTACGTTACCAGTAATTATCTCTTCAGAATTAGAACCCAAGGAAAAAGAAGAGTTGATACAGTGCGAGAGAGCATAAAAGCCATAGCTTGGAAAATCTCTGACATTAAGGGAATAAGCCCAACATTTTGTACCCACAAAATTTTAATGGAAGATGAGTACAAGCCATGTGTACAACCACAAAGACGACTAAATCCCAACGTAAAAGAAGTCATGAAAGCCGAGGTAATTAAACTTCTAGATGCTGGAATAATCTATCCTATTTCTGACAGCAAGTGGGTAAGTCCTGTGCAGGTTGTTCCGAAGAAAAGGGGCATGACAGTGGTGGCTAACGAAAGGAATGAACTAATTCCCACCAGGACAGTCACAGGTTGGAGAGTTTGCATCGACTATAGAAAGCTAAATGACGCCACTAGAAAAGATCACTTTCATTTGCCTTTCATTGATCAAATGTTAGAAAGACTATCAGGGCATATGTACTACTGCTTCCTAGATGGACTCTCTGGCTATTTCCAAATCCCAATAGCACCTGAAGATTAAGAGAAGACAACGTTCACATGCCCATACGGTATGTTTTCCTATCATAGAATGCCTTTCGGATTATGTAACGCTCCTGCTACTTTTCAGCGATGCATGCTAGCAATCTTCGATGAACTCATTGAAGATATTATGGAGGTATTTATGGATGATTTCTCCGTATACGATAATTCTTTCCATCTTTGCCTTAAAAATTTAAAACGAGTCTTAATGAGATGTGACAAAACGAACCTTGTTTTAAATTGGGAAAAATGTCACTTTATGGTACAGGAGGGGATTGTACTAGGTCATAAAATTTCTAGTAAGGGGATCGAGTTAGATAAAGCAAAGATTGGAGCTATCGACAAATTACCTCCCCCTAGTTCAGTTAAGGCTATTAGAAGCTTTTTAGGGCTTGCAGGATTCTATAGAAGGTTAATTAAAATTTTTCTAAATAGCCAAGCCTTTAACAAAATTACTAGAAAAAGATGTTCCTTTTAATTTTGATCAGGAATGTTTAGATGCATTTAATATCCTTAAGGATAAACTAATAAATTCTCCGATTATGATTGCACCTGATTGGAATTTACCATTTGAACTAATGTGTGATGCAAGTGATTTCGCAGTAGGTGCAGTACTGGGACAACGAAGAGGCAAGCATTTTCAGCCAATCTATTATGCTAGCGTAACTTTGACACCGCACAAGAAAATTACACCACCACGAGAGAAAGAACTGCTAGCTGTAGTCTTTGCCTTTGACAAATTTAGACAATATTTATTATTATCTAAAGTTGTCGTTTACACTGATCATTCAGCCCTTCGTTATCTACTAACTAAACCCGATGCAAAACCACGACTCATAAGATGGATTTTACTTTTACAGGAATTTGATTTGGAAATACAGGGATAAGAAAGGAGTGAGAACCTTGCGGCGGATCACCTCTCTAGGCTTGAAAACCCCATATTGAAGAGTTAAATAAAGATGAGATAAATGATTCATTCCCAGAAGAACAACTCTTTTCGATAACTCATTCTGAGGTACCATGGTTTGCAGATATTGCGAATTATTTAGCCGCTAACATCTTACCAAAAAGGCTAACACATCTCCAAAAGAAGTGATTCTTTGCTGATGCAAAAAACTATTTTTGGGAAGACCCCTTTCTTTTCCGAATATGTGTAGATCAGGTAACTCGACGATGTGTTACAAGAACAGAAGCAAGCAAAATCATGGAACATTGTCATTCAGGACCATCAGAAGGACACTACAGTGGCATCAAGACAGCACATAAAATACTCGAATCAAGTTTTTACTGGCCCACTCTATTTAAGGATGCCAACAGGTACGTTACCTCGTGTGATAAATGCCAGAGAATAGGTAATATTTCTAAACGTAGTGAATTGCCCCAAACATATATGCTATCATGCGAAATATTTGATGTATGGGGTATTGATTTTATGGGACCATTCCCTAGTTCATTTGGAAATAAATACATCCTAGTAGCAGTTGATTACATGTCAAAATGGGTAGAAGCAGAAGCCTTACCTACCAATGACGCTAGGGTAGTAGTGAAATTTGTCAAGAAACTATTTTCTCGATTTGGGACACCTAGAGCCATCATTAGTGATAGGGGTACTCATTTCTGCAATACTCAATTTGAAAAAGTTCTAAAAAAATATGGAGTACACCACAGGACAGCTACCCCTTATCACCCTCAAACTAGTGTGCAAGCTGAAGTAGCAAATCGAGAACTTAAGCGCATCCTAGAAAAGACGGTTGGATCAAATAGAAAAGATTGGGCATTAAAAGTAGATGATGCCTTATGGGCCTATAGAACAGCATTCAAAACACCCTTAGGGACATCCCCATACAAACTTGTATACGGAAAAAGCTGTCATCTACCACTCGAGCTAGAACATAAAGCTTTTTGGTCTATAAAATTTTTAAACTATGATCTTAAAGTTGCAGGAAGGAAAAGAATGATGCAGATGAATGATCTAGACGAGTGGAGAACTGAAGCCTACGAGAACTCAAAGCTATACAAGGAGGCAACAAAGCGACGCCATGATGCCCGTCTAAAGAAATCGAAACAATTCGAAGTGGGGGACTTGGTCCTGTTATACAACTCAAGGCTTAAATTATTTCCAGGGAAACTAAAATCAAGGTGGTCCGGCCTATTCATGATCAAAACAATTTTTCCATATGGCACATTCGAGGTAACTCACCCCATTAAGGGCACATTCAAGGTAAATGGTCACCAACTCAAAATCTATAATGGTGAAGATTTTAGAGATATGAAAGAGGAGTTTCAGCTCTGTGAGCCTTCTTTTAGAAATGAAAACAGGGTAAGTCTAGCTTAAGACTATAAACGAGCGCTTCTCGGGAGGCAACCCGAGCACTAATTCACTAACAAATTTTATTCTTATCATTATTTTTATTTTTATTTCTAATTTTATTTTTTAGCGTCTAACCCCCTACTAAATTAGTCTAATAAAAGCGTAGGTTTTAGACCACACGGCCTTACACACGGGTGTGCCCATGGCCGTGTGGAAAACAGGTGACGAACCATGGGCGTGCCAGTAGCCGTGCACAAACAGAGAAGAATTTCTTTTCCCTACACGGGCTGCGATACAAGTCCACGCCCGTGCCACCAACCCGTGCGAGGTTACTGACTTGTCGAGCACGGGTAAGACACGCCCGTGCCACCAAACCGTGCCAACATACTGACTTGTCAACACGGGTAGAACACGCCCGTTCTACATGACCGTGTGAAGAAAAACACGGGCGTGCCCTGTTACCCACAGTCGTGGCAAAATACCTAAATACGGCCAAAAATTTTAAAAACACGAAAAACACGGGCGTATTAAAACCAAGCACGGGTGTGGCCCCTGCCCGTGCCTCTTACCCCTATTTAAGAGACTCAACCGCTCATCTTCCCCAACCCCAACCCTAGATCAGTTTTCTCAACCCCTTTCCCCCAAAATCCGGCCACCATCAACCATATTGTGACCCCCAAAACCCCTCCACTGTTCCCCCTCTCAAATACCCATACAATAACACAGCCACGCCCGTGTAGAACAAAACCCACGCCCTCGCCACCACCAGAAAATACAGAACACGCCCATGCTCAACCCGTGCTCCGCCGTTCACACCACAACACTGCCAAAACCACTGCTGGTTCCCTTTATCACTTTACTTGCATCTATTTACTAATTGTTTAATTTATATCTCATCCTATTTTGTTACTTTACTAATTAGAACTAGTATCTCTTGAACCTTAGGAACAATTATAGTTGAATGTTTGCTTGTGATGTTACATTAGTATAAATATTCATTTAGTTTTTCTTCCCCTATTTGTGTTAATTATTCTTTAAAGTTATCTCTTGCAAAACTCACTTGATTGCCTTATTGAAATATTTGCATTAGATATTTGAAATAACAATACGATTGAATTGCATTTGAAAACATTTTACTTGAATATTACCAATTTTCCTGTAAAATGACGACGTTAAAAGGAAAGCAAACAGCAGCCGGCACTTCTAAGAAACGAAAGGGACCGGGCTCATCTTCCGTAAGCGCCTCCACTGAAGTACGCCATCAATTTCTACGTTTTCCCAAGGGAATCCAAGAGGATCGATTTAAGGCACTACAAGAACGACCGCTCGGAACCGGTAGGCGAATCGATTGGACCGCTTTAGAGCAAGTCTGCCTCGCAGACGATGTTCGAGCCTTGCTCACCACCGACCCGTGGGATAAATTCTTCACAATCATAGAGCCGACATATTTGGAATTCACATTAGAACTCTGTTCTACTTTCCAACTACAGACTGTGATGGCAAATTTCGATGATCCAGGAAAAATACAATTTTGTCTCGGAGGTACCATACGACAACTCAACGTGCCACAATTTGGAGCCGCATGCTTGGGATCAGACACCGACGTAATTTGTAGAAGAGCATGACCTCTCCGAACTACACCGCCATATTCATTGCACCCCTGCAAGTTGTTGGTACGAGATAGGAAAAGGCCCTTACGATCCTAGCCGTTCCAAAGCGACAGCTATGACCCCACCTCTGAGGTACATCCACTCCATTTTGGCCCACACAATTACAGGAAGACGCGAAAGCACCGGCGTGGTGAATACACATGACGCATACTACTTATTTTGCATGTCGAACGGACACGTTTTTGACCTCGCCTACTTTATTGCCTGTGCGATTCAGCACCAGATAGAGTCACACAGGAAAAGGGATTCTTTCGATGGGCTCTTATATCACACGATTAGCCCGACACTTCGGCCTCCTAGAAACTGATGCCCAGAGCTCTTCCCTCACACTGATTGGGCAAATGGCACCTCAGGGCATTCAGACGATGCTGCATATGAGGATGATTAAACACCGTCGTGGGACTGATCCTCCCTAATACCGATTAGCCCATTCCACTGACACAGAAGAACCCGAGGATATTACTGACGATGTCCCACAGGAGGCACCAGTCCCAGCCCAACGACCCTCTCATACAGCAGTTTCACTATCAGATCTCTCAGCACACTTTACACAGTTTGAGCGGTATTGCACTCAGCAGTTCACTGACACAGCACGACGGTTTGATGGGATTGAGGCTACCCTCCAATAGATATGCCAGCACCTCTACATCTCATCAGCAGAACCACAGCAGGACCCGGCCGATGACGAGGACCTTTAAGTCCTTTTATCTAATCTTTGTTTGCATTTTTAATTCTATTTTTATCTATCTTTACTTGTCTTAAACTGAACTTTTTCTATATGCATTACAAATTTTTATGATTATAATTGGCTATCTAACCTTCGAGTATGCCTAACAATTATTTACATCGCCAAATTATCTAACTGATGACTTTGCAGTCTCAACCACGCACTCCTTATACACAAACAAATCACTAGGAGTAATTCACTAAATACATAAGTCATCCTTTACCACATCCTTCATCTCAAGGAATCCATCCGAAAATTCAGGAAGTGTTACTTTCCCCTTCTCTTTTGATTTAGTATTACATGATTTATTACATAACTTTGTACATTGAGGGCAATGTACGTCTTAAGTGTGGGGGTAATAAAGATTACTCAAACATTTTGCATTATTCTCAAATCCCTGAACTTAGTCTTGTTTGAAAGTAAATTACTCATATTACTAATTAGGATGAAATTTCTGATGATTTATGCTTTTTATTGATATGTTTTAGATTAAGTCATTGATAATTGTGCATTGATAATTAAATTTGAAGAATACTAGAGAATCAAGCATGATAAGTCTATTTTTCTGAATTAAAATTTTTTTCTAGGTTGTCGAACTAAGTTTAAATATTACTTTGAAGTTTGAATTTTACGAGGTTGACATCAAAATACCCATAATTTTTGTGAGTTTTTGAGCCTTATAGAGCATATATTCTTTTTCTTGCTCACTTTATTGATTATGAGTATGTCAACACTGATTTGTTATTCTAGAACTTGCATCGATTATACATGTCGAGACCACATTTTTTTATTTGAGAAAGAGATGATTAAGGCACCTAAGATCTAACCCACTTACTCCATTTAAAAAGCCTACCTACATAATTAACCCCTAGTGAACCCCGTTTAATCCTAACAACCCATTTATTGACTCACCCACTAATATTAACCCAAAACCTTTTTTATTTGTTATCACCATTCTTTTTAACTACCCTTATAACGAGATTTGTTTTGATTAGTTGCCTAATTATGAATTTTAGTAGTTTATCCTTTATTATATATTTAGTTGTTCTTAATTAAAAAAAAGTATATTCATTATTCATCATTAGTTGTGATTAAATGAGCTTATACGCTTAAATTCCAAGTATCGAAAAAGAAGCTCGTATTATTAGTATTATTAGTTTTCAATTGATGTAATTATAATTATTAGTTTATTAGTTCTTAGTTAGGTAAATTGTCAATTCAATCTCGATTCTAACCCTCTAATTTAGCCTTACTCCACACCTTAACCCTAGCCCCGTTACAACCCTAACAAAGACCTTTTGATTTGTGTTTCATCTCATATTTCAGTGGTGGAGATTTGATTTTCATGCAAGCCTATGGGATTAACTCTTCATGTTTGACTTTTGAGTGTCTAATTTCTGAACCTTAAACACTTTGAGTGATTTGAGTGAATCTTTTGTGAGGATGTCAATCCTTGTCGATTTCAAATTAAAGGTAATTATCTAGATAAGGGGAGACGCCTAAGTTTTCGAGCTACAAAATCTATGAATTATATTGTTTGAATTTTTAGGACGCTTTGAGTTGAATTATCCATGTATAAATTATCTCTGAATTATGATGAGACACTATAAATAGGAATTATGAATTACAGGAAGTTCGTTTTAATTGTAAGTTGAGAATTTTGCTTGAAGACAAGCAAAAGCTTAAGTGTGGGGGTATTTGATAAATCGAAATAGTAACATATTCTAGGCCCACATTTAGTATGCTTTTGGATGAATTATCCCTTGATTTATGTAAAAAGGTGCTCTTAATCCTTTCCTTTCATGTCTTATACCCAGGAAAGCACCCAAGGATAAAAAGAACGTGAAACGGGCTCAAAACGGACCAAAACGGACCAAAGAGGAAATCGACACGGCCTGAACTTGGACCCACACGACTGTGCCAAGTCAATCATCTAGAACACGATCTAACCCTGACTCACACGGCCATATCTCATTAAAGAAATCTAAACACGGCCTGGCCACGATTTACACGGGTGTGTGCCATTGCCGTGCCTCTGCCGTGGAGAAGAGCAATTTCATTCGGAAAAGGATACTTAGGGAGAAAGAAACGTATTTCAAAAGCCTATAAATACACCCTAAGTATGACCTGAAAGGGGGAGCCCAAAGCCATCGTCTAGGGGAATCGTGCTAGGCCAGAGAAGGTAGATTTGTGGGGATTCACTCAGGGATAGCCAGTTGATTCATCTCGAGAAGCCAGAGTTATACTCAAGACGGAGGATCTCCTCTTCAATTCCTTCAGGGGGTTTTAGGGATTTCTTATGTTTTGTTTTATCTTTTCTCTTGAGATGTTTTCCTTTATTATTATGAACTAAACCCTTCGGATACCCGAAGGGGATAAAACCTATGATGAATCTTTTTATTTGATTATTTGAATTATATGATAATAACTTAGTTTGTTCTTAATTATGTGAGCTTAATCCAAATTTAATGTGCTTAGGTGGAGGAGGAATAGACCCTGCCTAAGAGTAGATCTAGCATAATTAAGCGGAGTTCATCGCACGCCTAGAGATAGGGTGACGAGATTTTTCCGTATTAGGGTGAAACCTAATATGGGAGTCCACAGATCGATTTACTGCTATTCTAGGGGGTTATTATAAGAGAACGAGAGTTCCACTAATTAACCTAGGGTTAGACGTTATTCGCCTCGAGAGAGGGTTTAATATACGTTAGGGAGTCTTACGGATCAAACTAAGTGAATAAATCGTATGGTTCAGTGTTAGATAACAAGTGAAGTCTAGGTGGATTCTTCCTAGGGTATCTTCTAAATCAACCAAGTTTTTCCCAAGTTATTTTCCAAATTCATTCTTCTTTGTCTTAGAGTCTTTAGTTTAGTAGTTAATTAATTTAGATTAATAAACAACTTCACTTATTTTAGGCTAAATAATAAAAAGAAAGTTAGTATTAGTACTTTTAGTTCCTTTAGGTTCGATAATCTGGTCTTGCCTAAACTATACTACTGTTTGATAGGTGCACCTGCCTTTAATCGTTGTCAGAGTTAGTTTCCAGGTTCGATCATTCTTTTATAAATTTTAAAACTCTGATTTACAGCGATCATTTGACTTCTACAGCTCCATGAGGGTAAACATGCACTATCTCGAATGGGCCAGACCAATGAGACTTTAATTTGCCAGGAAACAATTTCAACCTAGAATTGAACAACAACACTTGTTGTCCAAGTTCAAATTACCATGGCAAAATCTTCTTATCGTGCCATCGCTTTGTCTTTTCTTTTTATAGTTTGGCATTCTCATAAGCTTGAGCTCTGAATTATTTCAACTCATTCAGCTCCAGTAGTCGATTATTTCTAGCATTAATCCAATCCATGTTCAATTTCTTAATTTCCTAAAATGTCTTATGTTCAAGTTCAATAGGCAAATGGCAAGGCTTCCCATAGACGAGCTTGAAAGGCAACATTCCAATGGTGTCTTGAAGGAAGTATGATAAGTCCACAAAGCTTCATCCAATTTGGATGACCAATCTTTGTGAGTGAGATTGACTATTTTCTCCAGAATTTGCTTAATCTCTCTATTAGAGACCTCAGCTTGTCCATTTGTCTAGGGATGATATGTCATGGTAATTTTATGTTTAGCCCCATATCTATTCAAGGCAGTAGCAACTAATTTACAGTCAAAATGAGAACCTTCATCACTAATCAAAGCACGAGGAGTACCAAACCTGGTGAAAATATTCTTATGCAGGAACTTTGTACTGATTTAGCATGATTTATAGGGAGAGCGACAGCTTCAACCCACTTGGAGACGTAATCTACAGCTACAATGATGTATATATTGCCCATGATGGTGGAAATGGACCCATAAAGTTGATTCCCCACACATCAAACAATTCGACTTCTAGAATGTTTTGCAATGGCATTTCATACCTCTTTGATAAGTTCCCAGTTCGTTGACAACGATCGCAAGCTTGGCAAAATTTATGTGCATCTTTAAACATGCTTGGCCAATAAAAGCCAGATTGGAGAACTTTTGTAGCAGTTCGCATTCCCCCAAAGTGTCCTCCATATTGTTCTCGTCATCCGAAACACCTCTGAATTATTTGATCTTCACAATGTTTGAATAAAAAAACCTCATCCCAATAATATTGCTTAGCATCATGGAGAAATTTTATTCGTCTTTGACTGTTGAGCTCAGGTGTCAACAATCCACTTACTAAGAAATTGACAATATCGGCATACCAAGGTAATGACGTGGCAACCAGCAGTTGCTGATCTAGAAAATCCTCCTTAATAAGTTGAATATTACCGTCTTCATTTCCTACTTCAAGTCTCGACAAGTGATCAGCCACTTGATTCTATGTGCCTTTCCTATCTCGAATTTCTAGATTAAATTATTATAGCAGCAATATCCATCGAATCAATCTTGGCTTGGTGTCTTTCTTGGTCACCAAATACTTAATCGCAGAATGATCCATATAAAATGTAACTTTGGTGCAAACTAAATAGGATCTGAATTTTTCGAATGCAAATACCACAACCAATAATTCCTTCTCAGTAGTGGTGTAGTTCAACTACGTATCTGTCAGCGTCCGGCTTGTATAGTAAATGGCATGAAACACTTTCTCCTTCCTTTGCCCAAGCATTGCTCCTACAGAAAAATCACTGGTATCGTACATAAGTTCAAAAGGTAATGTCAAGTTCGGTGCTATGACAATCGGTGTTGTTATCAATTGCTTTTTCAATTCCTCAAACGCTTGCACACAACGTTCATCAAACTTGAAAGCTCTATTATGTTCTAACAATGCACACAGGGGTTTGGATATCTTCAAAAAATCCTTAATAAATCATCGATAAAATCTTGCATGGCTAAGGAAACTTTGAATACCTTTAACTGTAGTAGGTGGTGGCAATTTTTCAATAACCTCAATCTTCGCTTTGTCTATGGCAATCCCTTGCTGTGAAATTTTATGTCCCAGAACAATGCCTTCACAGACCATGAAATGATATTTTTCCCAATTCAGAACAAGGTTAGTCTCTTCACACCGACAAAGAACTAACTCTAGGTTTTTTAAACAACTTTCAAAAGTATTGCCATGTCCAAAAATCTTCCAAAACTTTCTCCACCATGTAACACCCCTTACCTGTACTCTACGCCGGAACCGGGTACGAGGCGTTACCGTACTTAACTCACATGGTCAAACAACTTTAGGTTATCAAATTTCATTCCAAATTAAAACTTTTCCATTCACATATCTAACATCCTTATAATGGGCCTACGAGGCCTTAAATATACTTTCGGAAGGTTTCTAAATCAATCCGGGGACTTTTACTCACTTAGAAAAATTTTGCCTGAACAGGGGTCACATACCCGTGCTGCTCAAGGAACACGCCCGTGTACCCCTAAGACACGTCCGTGTTCCCAACCCGTGGTCGACACTGACTTATTTCACACGACCGAACACAGACCCGTGTCCTTAGCCCGTGCCCCTCACACGGCCTCGACATGCTCGTGTCTTAGCCTGTGTGCCAAAACCTTGGCATTCTGTTTATGATGTCATAATCTCAATATGGTCACACGGCCAAGGCACATGCCCGTGACCTTAGACCGTGTGTCGAATTAAATTCCAACTTCAAGCTACAGACTTCACACGGCCTGGGCACACGCCCATGTCCGTGGCCGTGCCTCCCACACGACTGAGACACACGGCCGTGTCTTTGCCCGTGTGTTTACTATTGAGCTTACTAACTTGCAATTCTAACATGCAATGGGACACACGGCCTGATCACACACCCATGCAATTTACCGTGTGTCACACACGGCCTAGACACACGCCCATGTGCCTACCCGTGTGGACAAGAACAAGGCTATTTGCCAAGCTCTTTTTATCACCCTAGCTCACACAACATAGTCCCATTCAACAAATAACTAGATAACCCAAATTTGCAACATACACTTCTATAAATAACTTCTTCTTTTCATAAATTAGTAATAATGAGCCATCAACTATGGCAATATATAAAAGAGTTCATCTTTAAAGGATCCATTACATACTTGGCTAAAACAACAAAACAATTCACCTAGTCTAGCCCCTATACATGCCATACTCATTAGACTAAGTCTAGATATACCGAGATTGAGCTGATAGTGTGGATGATCTTCTAATTATCTTCGTATCCCGACCCGACTCTTTGACACTATAAGACAAGGGAAAAGAAAGGGAGTAAGCTTTAAGCTTAGTAAGTTTACATGTAGACAAAACATCATAATATGTGTCAATCAATAAATAGCATTTCATAATAAATAAGAACATTCCACATTCCAAGATCATGCTTACTCGTTTCATCTCTTACCAAATTCCAACCATATCACAAGCCAAATGTTCGTATTATTTAACATGATCCCTGCACTTATCACCACATGATCACATGAACAACACATCACAATTTCACAATAAGCCATTCTTAGTAATACTAAGCACTCGGTGGTTTCGCACTTAGCCCACCATTAATCTTTAACAGGGTCGTATCGCACATAGCCCACCAACAAGAATAAGTATAGTGGTATCGCACATAGCCCACCAAATGTTCATACAAACGATGGTATCGCACACAGCCCATCGTGAATAAGTAATAAGGTGGTACCGCACATAGCCCACCAACAAGAATAATTAAGGTGGTGTCGCACACAGCCCACCATTATTTACTACGGATAATATTCCATATTTTCAAATCTAATTCATTATCGACCAAATTCAATCCATTTAGAATCATAAATATTCTCAATCATACAATGCACCAATGAGCAACAACATATGTATTTAAGATGCATCATTTACACATAAACTTACCTCGGTGCAAAATGTGTTAATCAACGGTCTATTCCGTAACCTTGCCTTTTCCTCGGTCAAGGTTGATTCCACGCTCTTCTTGATCTATAATAGTAAAATTCACTCATTTAATCACTTTATAAATCATAATATATCATAATCTCTACTTAGGCAAAAATGACCATTTTGCCCTTGTACTATGGCAAAATTACGATTTTGCCCCTAGGCTCGTAAATCATTTTTCAACACATTTTCTCATTAAAAAAGCCTAGCTGAACATTTATTCCTCTTACAACAACTCACAAAACCATTTATTTCATGTATTTATTACAAAATTTCAATCTTTACATTCAAGTCCTATTTAGGTGTTTTCATGCTAACACCTTTCACAAAAGTTGTTCCATAACTCACTATCATACATTTTCCTCCATAAAAACTCAGAAAAAAACATGAACACTCTCATGGCAAGTCCCTAAACTTTCAACCATTTAAAAAATTAGTCCCCTCATTAGCTAGCTTAAGCTTTGGGGACTCCAAAAGTACAAAAATTATCAAAAATAATCATCAAAATGACTTACTTGCAAGGATGAGATGTAGATAAAAATTTGAACTTCAAAAACCCCTATTCTCTCTTCAATTTTCGGTGGAGAAGAAGTGTGAATAGTAAAAGATGACAATTCTTTTATTCATCTTATTTTATTCATTTTTTTATCACCTAATGTCACCAAATTTTGACTAAAATTAATGCTCTTGTCCCCTTGCTTCCTATGGTCGGCCAACACGATCTATGTGGCCTAATTGTACTTTAAGTACATTCAATTATATATTCCATGGCTATTAGACACCTCTACCTTGAAAAATAGAACTTTCGCACTTTATACGATTTAGTCCTTTTTTACAATTAAGCATTCAATCGTTAAAATTAAAGCACCAAAATTCCCATGCATTATTATAAACATGTTATAACACATAAAATAATACCAAAATAATTTTCCTCAACCTCGGATTAGTGATCCTGAGACCACTGTTCTGACTAGCCCCAAAATCGGGCTGTTACACACCATATCTGAAAATATTGCCATCATACAACGTTGAAATGTTGCAGGGCCATTGCACAATCCAAATGGCATTCGCCTAAAAGCGAAGGTTCTATAAGAACATGTGAACGTAGTCTTTTCTTGGTAAGTAGGAGCTATGACAATCTGGTTATACCCCGAATAACCATCCGAAAAGTAATAAAAGGCTTTTCTTGCTAATCTATCTAACATTTTATCAATGAATGGCAAAAGAAAATGGTCCTTCCTGGTTGCTTTGTTGAGATTTTGATAGTCCATGCAAACTCTCTATCCCATGACAGTACGAGTTGGAATGAGTTCATTGTTATCAGTGCTAACCATAGTAACATCCCCTTTCTTAGGTTCACATTAAACAAGGCTCACCCACAAACTATCAGAAATAGGATAGATTATTCCAACATCAAGCCACTTGGTAATCTCCTTTTTAATGACTTCCTTCATAATGGGGTTCAGTCTTCTCTGCTACTCGATAGAATTGCCATGGCAATCCTCTAGTAAAATCTTATGCATGCAAATGGTCAGACTAATTCCCTTACTATCCATATTCTTCTGCTTACCCTTCTTAGATGCAGTATTTTTTTCAGATGGTTCTAGGATCTTTACCTGGTTGTTACTTGCATTATCCTCTCCTACCACGGTATCATGAACAACATCACTCAACTAATTCACACTTCTTAGGGTGATAGCATTGCACTGCTCCTTGCCTTGTGTTCTCGAATTCTCGGTATCATTTGGCAATCCTCCTTGTGGCCTTGAAATTAGAACGTTCGCTATTTGCCCCACTTGATTGTTAAGCGCTCGGAGAGATGCAGCCTGACTCTGAATTATAACATCATTCTTGGCCATATATTCCTTTAAGAAAACTTCAATGGAAGTAGAATATGATGCTTGACCGTATTGAATTTTTTTCCTCGGCATAGGTTGAACATAACTAGGCGGTACATTGTTGACATTCTGTCTTGCGGCATTATTGAAATTTCCTGCACATTGATTACCCCAATTGAAATTCGAATGCTGCTTCCACCTTGAATTGTAGGTGTTGGAATATGGATTGCTATTTCGATTGGAATTACACATGTTGTATACTGACGTTGGGTTTGATGGGCATTCGTCAAACACATGATTTTCTCCGTAATAAACACATGACAACTCTGTTGATTTCATCCCATGGACTACAGTTGGATTTTTCATGGTTTTAATCATATTAGCTAGGGAAGATACTTAGGCCATTAACGAAGTGATTGCATCAAGCTCGATGGTACCAGTATCTCTCTTACCCATCCCAACTCTTGTGATCAGATATTGATAATCATTGCTGGCAATCTTTTCCAAAATCTCGTATGCTTCATTATAAGTTTTGTCTAACAACGTACCATTGCTAGACGCATCAACTACCATCCTTGTGTGCGTATCAACCCATTGTAAAGCATCTCTATTTAAGTCCAGTGTTGGAATCCATGCATCGAACATTTCTAAATTAACTCCTTAAATCGTTCCCAAGCTTCATATAGCGTCTCGTCCTCCATCTGCCAAAAAGATGTAATATCGTTTCTCAACTTGGCATTCATAGTAGGTGGATTATACCATAGCAAGAATCTCTGGCAAAGATCATTCCATGATGCCACTGTTCCCGACGGAAAAGCATTTAGACATGCTTTCGCACGACCTCTTAAAGAATACGAGAATAGCTTAAGTCTCAAGGCGGCTTCAAGAACACTCTGTTGTTTGAGTGAATCACATACTTCTAGAAAGAGTCTTAAATGTAATCATAGGTCTTCAATGGGGAGTCCACCAAACTGTCCTACAGTTTGTAAAATTTGGAACATTACCGGTTTCAACTCGAATTGCTGAGCTTATATATTGGGTCTAACTATCCCTCGGTTCAGATCATCCAGCATTGGGATGACATGCTCTCTAATTAGCCTATCTCGATCATCCATCACACGTCCAATGGGAGGATTTTCATTACGATCATTTGGATTACCATTAAGATCATTCCTGTAACCAACCATTTTTCTAATTTTTTTTTCTCTTTCTCCGCAAGGTTCTGTAAATCTCCGGATCAAAAAGATATTTTATGTTAGCAAGAATGCCTCTTCTCATGCATTGATGGAAAACCTGTAAAAAGTAAATACACTAAGTTAAATAAAACTACTAAGTAAAATAACCAAACAAAATTTCACCAAATTGTCGATCCCCGCAACAGTGCCAACAACTTGTCGCGTGTAAAATGATATGTGATTTTGTGCAAGTATACATGTTGGTTCAGGTAATAAAGTGATGAGTGAGTATCATTTCCAAGAGGATCAGATTAAGGCACAAAAGTGGTCAAGTTCTTATAATAAAATGCAATTAATGCTATGGTAAAGCTATAGTAAGTATGCAGTGGAAATTAAAAGGTATAATGATATATGCGATATGTGGAATTAGTGAATACTTGGAAAGCTATGGCAAAACGAGAGTAAAAATGCAAAGCCATTTACGAAAAAGATTATATGAATAATAAGTAACTGAACAAGATGGTAAAGATACTACGGCAAAGAATAAGGATAGAGTGGTGTTGATTCGGAAGGTCGAGATTACCCAGAATCGACCCTTACTATCAATAATGCCTTGGAAAAATTGTATCTACTTTACTGCACAGAAGAGTTCTAAAATGGCATGCCTCTCGCAAGAGAAAAAACTCAAGTTGCCTTGCCCGTGTCTATAGGATTTTTAGATATCTTGCATAGGCTCCTTCTGTATGATCGTGACTCTATGTCTAGATTCGACCACAAGAGTCTACCAAATACTTGCTCACTTAATTTAATTTTAATCCAACCAATGCAACCCTTTCGGAATTAGAATCAGTTTATAAGTATGTGAGCAGTCTTCTATATCTAGATATAGTTTGCATTTTAATTAAGAAATAAGAACAATCAAATGAAACAGTAAAGTAAATTAGATATATACTGCATCCATAAAAATAGTTTAAGGTTTCATTGAAAGTAATCCCAACCCTATGAGATTTAGATGATGGGCTGGGAAATAAAATTCCAAACCAAAATATTATCCTATATTGTGTTCAACTACTTCAATTCAATCTTTCGAAGGAACACTAATGGAAATAACGAAAGAACTTTGGGAAACAACTTTCGCTTGCCCAGTCCATACTTTGGTAGAACAACGTCCTGTGATAGCTAAGGAGGACTGCCTTTGACTTCTTTCCTTTTGTGCAGCCGAACCCTTATTCATGCCTAAGAATCTCTCCCACTTTTTTTTGTGTTTTTTGGGTTTCCTCCTTTGGCTTTTTATAGGCTTTTTCCCTAGGGTAAATCCAACAACCCAATATTATCTTCTCCTTTTTTAAATTCCTTTTTTTCTAGGACAAAAACCAACAGCCCAGGATTTTCTTCCCTCTTTTTTAGGCAGATTTTTCTGGTACAAGTACAGTTGGGCTGGGACTGATATGCATAAAGTGCTGACTCGGTCTTCTCGACATTGCCACAGCATTCATACTGATAAAATGTCCAACTCTTTGCCCCGATAAACCTTCACTCCTTTATTTCTCATTCCTCAACCTGCACCTGCCAAACCACCAAACATAGCCCTACCACAAGCGATTAAAAGTACCTAATATTTAAACACAGTCCAAGCTCCTAAGGAAATGATGAAAATACGAAAAAAATGTCCTATAATGCAACTAAATGTACCTAAGTACAAGCAATTAGCTAGGTCTAAAGGCATGAAATATAACTTTTTTCAAGAGTTATCACATGATTAAAACAATGAAAAATCCAACTACAGTCCAGGATGTGAAATCAGTCGAGCTGTCATGCATTTATTGTAGCGAAGATCATGTGTTTGATGAATGCCCATCAAACCAAGCATCAATATACTATATGGGTAATTTTAACTGAAATAATAACCCCTATTCGAACACTTACAATCCGAGATGAAAGCAGCATCCGAATTTTAGTTGGAATAATCAAGGTGCGGGGAGTTCACACAATGTTGCATGACAAAATATCCACAACACAACGCCCAGTTATAATCATCCTATACTGAGGCAAAAATGCTCAGCAAGATCAGGTATCATCTTCTAATTCTATCTGTGTGATTAAATACTCTATTTATTGGATTGAGGTCAGGGGTTCAAGCCTTGTTTTTTAAAATTCTTGCTATTCTAATTTGATTTAATCTTTATCCTTGAACTATCGATTTAAGTTTAATTCTGTGTGAATTTGAGTCAAGAATAAACTTGCTAGTTCAATGGTTAAGCTTTTGTGTTCTCTTTGGTCTTGTGTTCGAGTCTCGGCGCATGCGTTAAGAAATATTTTTGCTAACAGTCAGAATTTTAGTTATTGGTTTTAATTAAAAAAGTCTAGTTAACGTTCCTTCTTCTTCTTTTTTTATTTTTTTATTTTTTCTTTCTTTTTTTTCTGTACTTTCGATTTGTAAAACCCCAAACCCGGCCTAGAAGTTAGGCCCGAATCTGGCGTGTCACATTGAAGTGTTTTTTCGAAAACCTTGTTTATATTGAAAACCCTTCTAAAGAAAAGTTAAGTAAAATCCGGTTTGCCTTCAAAACGGTGTATCCAAAAAAAAAAGACATTTCCTTGTTACTATGAAAAAAAATTTCCTTTGACAGCGGAAGCTCGTTCTTAAAACACAATTATTTTCAAAAACCTTGAAATACGTTTAAAAGAAATAAATCCATGTTTCGTTTCAAAAACCTTAACCTTATGACTTGTCCACGGTCACAAGTAGTTAATAGTTTAAGTTTTATGCAAGGTCAAGCAACTTACCAAATACTAATCCCAAGACCCCTTTCAAAGCCTAAACAAAATCACATACGTTCATATGGCCCACCAGGCCCAATCTCATTCGTATGGCCCATTAGGCCCAAATCTCATTCGTATGGCCCATCTAGCCTAATCACATTCATATGGCCCATCTGGCCCAATCACATTCATATGGCCCAAATCAATTCCAAGCCATGTAACTAGCATGACAAGTTCATCACTTATTACCAACTCATCAAGTTCGCCCATTTTGAGCCTACGGTCCATCGAGCCCATTTTGCCCATCCTGGCCTGATTGGCCAAAACACGACCCAAGTCCATGAGATCGCTCATGGGGTCTCTGTTATCGATTCCATTTCCCCCATACGAGTGTTCACACACTCGCAAGACTATCGAAGCCAAACTTTTGGGATTTTGGGATTTCCCAATCCATTGTGTGTGTATAGTGTATGTACACACCTGATAACAAAACGCGCTGCGATCTCCTTAGCCACGATCCTACAAACGATGTCACTCAATGATTAATCACATAAACTTATCGAATATTTTATGAAAATCCGAAGTCTCACCTTAACCTTACCTGAAACACCAAGCCTTAATAGCTTTTCCTCGATCACTAATCACGAGTACTTCCTAAATCTGCATTAATCTTAATTATTAAAAACTGAACCATAAGTGACTTATATCCATCTTAAGCCACCCTTACATTACTTACGACCATTCGACCAACCTTCAAAACCAAAAGTGAAGAATACTTACCCAAATCTCGAAACGCATAAAGAGTAATTCGGCAGAGATCTGAAGAACAAAGATTCAGGCTGTGTTTGTTTGCAGGAATTCATTTTTCGGAAAATTTTTTCCTGATTTTCCAGTGTTTGGTTGGCTGAAAACATTTTCCATTTGGAAAATATTTTCCAATACACGGGTAAAATCTCTTCCATTTTAGGGAAATTGTCTTACGGTTTTCATTTCCGTAAGACATTTTCCGGGGCTCCTCCATCCATCCAGGTAAGTTTTTCCCCTTTTTCCTTCCTTCATTTCTTTTCCTTCCTCCATTCTTTTTCAGGCAAATCTCTTTCTCTCTTTCTCAGAAATTTTCTTGTTTCTCTTCATTTCGCTGAGTCTTGGGTATTCTTGGAAAAATTCATCTCTGATCTTATCAAGGTACTTTCATGTTTTCCTTCCTTCTCTGTTAATTTTTGTTTCATGTAATACAGATTTTTTTTAAAATAATAAAAAAGAAAAATCGAACCCTTCATTGAGCTACAGTTTTGTGTTATGATGTGGATATCTGTGTTGGGTTTAAATGATTGCTTGATCTTAGCTTGGGACTCAACTGTTAGTATTTAAGATGAGTTTTTGATCTCTAGCTATAGTTTTGTTTTGGGTTTAATTGTTGATTCATATGTTTTCTATTATTGTCTCTCACATCCATCTTCTTCCTCTCAATCTCTTCTTCTTTGGCTCGAAACAAAGCCAATGCGGATTTGGCTTTTGGTTTTGCAAAATCATTAGCAACTATTACACCTACGAACTTACATAGATACGAGAGAGATAGAAGTTCTTCGACATTTTAGCCATGAGCATCCTCTGATTTTCAATGAAGAAAGAAGCCATGAAAGTCCTTACTAGATTCTGTTTACATCTCTCCTGATTATGGATTTCACCAACATAAGAAGTGCCTTGAGTTACCTCTTGAAATCAATCACCCTTGCCACCGCCACCATTCTTTATTCTTACAATTTAACAATGACCATCTCCCTTGCCAAATAAGCCAAGAAACCCAACATGAAGGGCTGGTTTATTGCTGTTCAATTTGCAAGCTTGTCCTTCACACTGGATGTGTTTCACCACCACCCAACATGAAGGGCTGGTTTATTTCTGGTTTATTGTTGTCTTTGATGTTAATACCATGTAATTAAACCATTCAAATGTTTACATTCACATATCAATAAGGCAAAATTAGTGATCATTGTTACGCAAATCTGGCTCTTTAACCACGTTGTTAAAGCCATGCCAATTAGCATAGCTAAAAAAAATTAAATATTAAATCAATATCAGCATAGGTACTATGCTCCCAGGATTCTGGTTTGCTAGTAGTCCTTTTTTATCCATTAACTCCAAAATTCTACTGATATGCTCTTGATTTTCCACAAAGTTAGCATCTTTCTGGTAGATGACTTACGTGTTTCCAGTTGAATCTAGAATGGGTATCGAGTCTAGTTCCTTCTACCATTTTTTTGTATTTATTGTGCTTTTCCAGCTTTTATGGCTGAAACCAAATTTTTACTTAATCAAGATTTGCATAATTGTAAATTCAATTCAAAGATTGATGTTTAATCTAATTATTTGTACCATTAGTTTGCTCACCCTATAACATTCAATAAAAGCAAGAGTTTTGTTCTATTTGTTGCTAACCATCCAGCTCTAGTTTATGGTTTTTAGTTCTATGTTGAACATTTTAGCTTTCAAATCTTCTGTTTGTATATTCTAGATGTTTATGTTATGATCTTTTTATCTTGATTACTGTAATTTAAAATATTTTGAACATTTTGTTGCTAAAGAGGCTTTTTCCAGTAGAATTTTAATTAGATTAGGAGGAAAATGTGCATTTTTCTAGTAAGGATAAGAGCAAACTTTCTCAAAAAACTATATTATCCAGACTCTGCTATTTTTATTGAAGTATCAATGTTTGACACATTTGACATGGTATGGAGGCATGTTTCTCCAAATACAAGGGGAAACTTGAAAAAAGAAAGAAAGGATACTCAGTGTTGGATATGTACTTGTATTTGATATTCACCTTCAAGTCTGGGTAGCATAGTTAAAGAGAGCATTAGAATGGAGTTGGATGCAAAGAATTTAAGGCCATCTTTATTGTGAGAGGTTTTGTTGTTGCAATTGCCATGGAAATTCTTCTTTTGATTGGTTTCAGTGTGTTATATTGGATGAAATTGGGAAAGCAGAAACTTATCTAGTGTTAAAGCGGAACGACCCTGGTCTTTTATGGCTAGCCAAGTCCTCCCTTGAAACATGTATTGCCTACTAGTTTTATTATAAACCTTTGATATGTGTGTTAATATATATTGTTAAAAGACATTCAAAATGGTGAAGAAATTGCGTAAGAGGTAAATTGTGAAATTGTGTGAATGAACAGACAGATATAGATACAGGATTTTGCGTACTTGTATCGTAATAATTCCAGAAATTATTTGTGAAGAGCTAACTTGGGTTGGAAATGTTGCAAGTCAATGATGTAAATTTCTTTTCTTTTGTACTTTATTTTTATAGGATGATATGAGAAGAGACATAAATTTATCAATGCCTCGTCGTTTAATGTTACTTGAGTAATATGTTTTTTTAAATGTTACTTGAGTAATATGTTTTTTTACTTGCAGTACTCCTGTCAAAATAGGAAGAGCAGCATATTACCCACTATAATAACATATTACAGGAAACTGTTTATACTACTTCAGAACAAGAATGTACTTCTAATCTGGAAATGAAGAAGAAAAAGAATTAGTATGGATGCATGGATAGCAACAATTACAAATAATTTATTTTACTTTGGTTGTTTTCAATTTATGACGGTTAATAATGTAGCTTAATAATTGAGTATTATTATATATTTAATTTGATTTATTTATAAATAAATAAATCATTGCAATATATGTAAAAACAATTTAAAATATAAAAATTTATTAATATGTATATAAATTTATTAATATATGTAAAAACAACTTTTCCGAAAAATATTTTCAGGAAATCTGCCAAACAACAGAAAATATTTTACACAGATTCATCCAAACACTAGAAAATATTTTCAGTAAATCATTTTCTAGAAAAGTAAATCATTTTCTAGAAATCATTTTCTGGAAAACATTTTACTGGCAAACAAACGGACCCTCAATATCAATCCCCTACCAAAATCTATTTAGAGAGAGTGAGGGAGAGGAGAAGTCGGTTCTAGCCAGATCAATTGAAAGAGTAAAGCACTTACACAAGAATCGGCTAGGTTGAAGAAATAGTGACTGCACAAAAAGAATTTCGGCAAAGGGAGGGTGGAATTATTCAGCTTTAGAGGGTTTGGAAAAGGTGACAAGAAGAAAAGAAAAAAGTCAAATGTGCTTGTGTGAGGGTAACTACAGGATTTTCGATAAAGAAAAGAAAGACTGACCTATTTGCAAAACTCTCCTAATGCCGAAAGCCACAAAGAAAATTCGTAATACCCCCTAAAAGACCCAAAAGCGGCACTCATTTACCCTCCTAAGCCAAATTTATACACTTCCCACTTCCCAAAACGGCACCAACTCTTCACACTTCCCAGTTCCTAACTTTTCTCCCTGATAACTCCTCAATCTCATCCTAAATTTTCTCCAAGATAAGCTCCTACAATCTCTCTGATCGCTGTGAAGTCAGAGTTTTAAAATTTATAAAGATAATGATCGAACCTGGAAACTAACTATGAAAACGATTGAGGCAAGTGCACCTATCGAACAGTAGTATAGCTTAGTCAAGACCGGATTGTCGAACCCAAAGGAACTAAAAGTACTAATACTAACTTTCTTTCTATTATTTAGCCTAAAAATTAAGCGAATGGTTATTTAATCTAAATTAATTAACTACTAAACTTAAAGACTCTAAGACAAATAAGAATGAATTTGGGAGAATACTTGAGGAAAAACCAATTAATTAAGACGACACCCAAGGAAGAATCCACCTAGACTTCACTTATTATCTAACTCTGAACCAGACGATTTATTCAATTGACTTGATCCGTAGGATTCCCTAATTTATATTAAACCCTCTCTCGGGGCGAATAACGTCTAACCCTAGGTTGATTAATTGAAATATCTTTCTAATTAAAACCCCTAGAATTGCATTAACTCGATCTATGGACTCCCATATTAGGTTTCACCCTAATCCGGCAATGCTTCGTCACCCTATCTCTAGGCGCGTGATCAACTCTGCTTTACTATGCTAGATCTACTCTTAGGCAGGGACTTTTGCTCCTCCACCTAAGCACATCAAACTTGAATTAATATCCGCGAAATATCGACACAAGAATTAAGAACATATAATTAAGAACAAATCAAATATTTATCATATAGTTCAGCAAATAATAACAAGATTCATCTAAGTTTCATCCCCCTCAGGTATCTGAGGGTTTATTTCATAACAATAAAAGAAAACATCTCAGAAGAAAAGATAAAACAAAACATAAGAAATCCCTAAAACCCCCTGAAGGAATTGAAGAGGAGATCCTCCGTCTTGAGTAGAATTCTGACTTCTTGAGATGGATCAACTAGCTATCCCCGAGCGAATTCCCACAAATATGCCTTCTCTGGCCTAGCAAGACGCCCCTAAATGGTAGCTTTAGGCTCCCGTCGACTCTCGAATAAGTTGCCATCTAGGGTGTTTATATAGGCTTTGAGATGCCTTACTTGGCCTCCAAGTATCCTAATCTGAGTGAAGTTCCTATTTGGGTGTTTAATTAGACTTTGGCATGTGTTTCTTTACGTCCAAGTATCCAAATCCGAGTAAAACTCTCTTGGTCACGGCAGGGGCACGGCCATGGCACACGCCTGTGTGAATCATCTTTAGGCCGTGTTCAGACTTCATTAATGAGGCACGGCCGTGTATCTCATGGCTTAGACCGTGTTCGAGATTATTGAGGAGGCACGGCTGTGTGGTCTTGGGCCCAGGCCGTGTTGATTTCGTGCTTTGGCCCATTTGGCTCGTTTTAAGCCCGTTTCTTGTTCTTTTCACCCTCTGGTGCTTCCCTGAGTATAAAACATGTAAAGAAAGGATTAAGAGCACCTTTTTACATAAACCAAAGGATAAATCATCCAAAAGTATGCTAAATGTGGGATTAAAAATTGTTACTTTTATGGTTCATCACATACCCCCACACTTAAGCTTTTGCTTGTCCTCAAGCAAAATTCTCAACTTACAATTAAAACGAACTTTCCATGATTCAATATTCCTATCAACAATGTCTCATCATAATTCATAGATAATTTATACATGGATAATTTAACTCAAAGAGTCCTAAAGATTCAAACAATCTAAGTCATACATTTGTAGCACAAAACATAGGTGTTTCCCCTCATCTAAATAATTACCTCTAATTCAAAACCTACAAGGATTGACATCCTCACAAAAGATTCACTCAAATCACTCGAAGTGTTTAAGGTTAAGAATTAAGCACTCAAACGTCAAACCTGAAAAGTTAATGCCATAGGCTTGCATAAAAATCAAATCTCTACCACTGTAATATGAGATGATGCACAAATCAAAAGGTCTTTAACAGGGTTGTAACGGGGCTTGGGTTGAAGGTGTGGTTTAAAGGCTGAATTAGAGGGTTAGAATCGAGATTGACCTGAAAAATTGCCTAACCAGAAACAATGAACTAAATAAAAGTAATTACATCAACTGAAGGCTAATAATACTAATAATACGAGCTTCTTCTTCAATACTTGGAATTCAAACGTATAAGCTCATTTAATCACAAAACTAATAATGAATAATGAATATACTTTTGATTTTTTTAAGAACAAATCATAAATACATAACAAAGGATAAATTACTGAAATAAAAAAAAAACATAGTTAGGCTATTAATCAAATCAAATCTCGATATAATGGTAGTTAAAAGGAATGGTGATAACAAAAACAAAGGGTTTCTGGGTTAAAATTAGTGGGTGAGTCAATAAAAAGGGTTGTTAGGTTTAAACGGGGTTCACTAGGGGTTAATTATGAAGGTAGGTCTTTAGTGGAGTAAGTGGGTTAAATCCTAGGTGCCTTTATCATTTCTGTATATCAAATCAAAAGTGTGGTCTCGACATGTATAATCTATGCAAGTTCTAGAATAACAAATCAATGTTGACACACTCATAATCAATAAAGTGAGCAAGGAAAGGATTTTATGCTCTATAAGGCTCAAATCTCACAAAAATTATGGGTATTTTGATGTCAACCTCGTAAATTTCAAACTTCAAAGTAACATTCAAATTCAGGTAGACAACCTAGAAAATTTTTAATTTCTGAAAAATAGACTTATCATGCTTGATTCTCTAGTATTCTTAGAATTTAATTATCAATGCACAATTATCATTGACTTAATTTAAAACACATCAATAAAGATCATGAATCCTAGGAATTTCATTCTAATTAGTAATATGAGAAAATTACTTAAAAACAAGACTAAATTCATGGATTTGAGATTAATGAAAAAAGTTAGGCACCTTTTTAGGTTGTTCACCCCCCACACCTAAGACGTACATTTCCCTCAATGTACAAAGTTATATATATAGACAATTAAGTAGAAATTCAAAAGATATGGAGAGAAGTGAAACTTCCTGAATTATGGATGAAATCCTTGAATTGGAGGTGAAAGATAAGTTGGAGGGGCGTTCTTGATGACTATCCTGCGCTTAGATGAAGAAATTGGGTAGCTCATGGAGGATTAGCCAGGATATAATAATAATAATTAAAACTATACTAATTAAATAATTAAAGAAAAGCAAGCTAAAGTGAAGAAAAATAAAGATGAAACTAAAATTAAAAGAAAAGATGGATGGACCGTAGAGTCCATATTGTTGGGTGTGATTTCTAGAGCTGGGGATATGGTGGTGGTCGTGGTGTGATTCCCTAGCAGCCTTTAGAACCTAAAATCAAGAAACTAAAGTAAAATAAGTTAAATTAAGCAGAAGAGAAGTAAAGATAAGGAAATTAAAGCAAAAGAGAAAAATGAAATAAAAACTAAATGGCCTCAAATATCCTTGGCTCGTCGAATGATTAAAGCGGCCGGCATGAACTTATGTAGATCGGTCTCCATGAGGGAGACTGTGCTGAGATCCTTCCATTTCTTCAACATGGCCAAAAGATTGAGAAGAATGCTATAAGAATGAAGAATGCTAAGAAGGTATGGTGTAAGGGCGTAAAGGAGGAAGGAGGGTGAAAGTTGCAAAGGGGTGTAAAGTTGAGAGTTAGTAGGAGAAGAGAAAAAAGAGGGGGTTTAAATAGATTTTCAAGCCTGGTAAAACCCCACGCCCATGTACCGTGGGCAAGCTAAGTCACACAGCCGCATCGCACGACCGTGGTGGGCTTCGTTTGTTTCTCCCACGCCCATGCTCAGGTCACCACGCCCGTTGGTGCTAAGTCAGTGTCGTCCATGGTCGCGTCGCACGGCCGTGGCGTTTTTTCGGTGCCCGTGGGTTGGTGTTTGGAGTCCGTGACTCAAAGATTTGATTCTTCCTGACTCGTACCCTCTCTGCCGTGTCAGTACAACGATTCTGTACTTCCACACGGCCACGGCCACGGTCGTGTGTAAGGCCGTGTGGCCTGGAATTCTGTACTTCTGGTTAGTTTAAAGTTAGATACTATAAAGAAAAGATAAAATAGACAAAATAAAAATGTAAAATTTAATGGGGTTAGTATTCGGGTTGCCTCCCGAGAAGCGCTCGTTTATAGTCTTAAGCTAGACTCTCCTCTCATTTGTATGTTCATGGTGGTTTAAGGAGTTGAAAATCCTTCCTCATGCTATCGGTTTCATTATCATGATAGTATTTAAGTCGAGATGCGTTTATATGGAAAGTGCCAAAGATAGGATTACTTACCTCGACTGTTCCGTATGAAAAAACACTGATTACCCTAAATGGTATTTCTTTGTTTGTGTTAGGGTCAGGAAGAGATGTTCGAGGGTCTGTTTTTTCTATCAATACCTGATCTCTGATTTTGAACTTGTTTGATTCATGGAGTGGTTCTGGTTCTGCTTCGTGTATTCCTAATTTCTCCTTGAAATGCGTCTTCCACTCGTCTAGATCATCGAATTGAATCCTTCGTTCCTCATGAGTTATTTCTTTGTTAACACTGGGTCTAGGATCGGGTTCAGCTGTATTCTTTTGTGGTGCTTCCTGAAAAGAAGGGTTAACCGAATGGTTATCAATAGAATTTTTTTTCTCACCTTGGTTACTCGATGTTCTAGCCGAATCAAGAGCTTTGAGAGTGACTGTCTCATTACCTACACGAAGTATGAGTTCTCCTACATCAATATCAATTTTAGTCCTGGCAGTCGCTAAAAATGGTCTTCCTAAGATTAAGGGGATCGAATTATCCTCATCCATGTCTAAGACAAAAAAATCTACTGGGAAAACAAATTTATCAATTTTTACAAGAACATCTTCGATAATACCCCTAGGAATTCTAACAGTTTTATCAGCTAGTTGAATGCTCATCCTAGTTTGTTTGGGTTTCCTTAGACCTAGTTGTTTAAACAATTTATAAGGCATGACATTTATGCTTGCCCCTAGATCAGCTAACGCATTATCAATAGGTAAACTACCAATTAAACATGGAATTGTAAAACTCACTGGATCTTTTAATTTTCGTGGTAGTTTATTTTGCAAGATTGTCGAGCACATTGCATTTAGTTCCACGTGTGATGCCTCGTCTATCCTTCGTTTGTTTGTCAAAAGCTCTTTTAAAAATTTTCTAGAATCTGGCATCTGTGAAAGAGCTTCAAGTAACGGTAAGTTAATATGTAATTTTTTTGAAAGTTTAAGAAACTTACCGAACTGTTCCTCTGTATCGTCTCTCCTTAATGCTTTAGGGTATGGTATGCGAGGTTGGTATTCTTTGATTACCGGTTTTGGCTTTTCTTGTGTTTCCTCAACCTTACCTTCTTTGCCCTCATCCTCTTGCCTTGAATTGGGCTCGTCTAACCCTTCACTTTCTTGAGCTGTTATGGCTTGGATTTGCTCCTTTGGGTTAATCTCAGTGTTGCTTGGTAGACGCCCTTGCGGTCGTTCGAAAATTATCTTTGCAAGCTGTCCAACTGGGTTAGTAAGTTGTCCAACTGTCTTAGTGAGTTCCCCGACTTGGCTCTCGATCCCTTTAATTGATGCCTGTTGATTCTTAAGGGTGGTCTCAGTGTCTTGGAGACAGTTATCTGTAGCTGCCATGAATTTTGTCCGCATCTCAAGGTTCGGCTTCTTCTCCTGTGGATAGGGCTGATTTTGGAAATTTTGAGGAGGTTGTTGTCTTTGATTTCCTTGTCCTCCCCATGAAAAATTTGGGTGGTTCCTCCAACCTGGATTATAAGTATTACTATAAGAGTTTTTATTAGATCTGAAATTGTTACCTATATAGTTCATATGTTCGCTCGTGTCTGCTAGGTTGGTAGGGTGGGTACTCGAGGATTCGCCACGCTTCCACTTGCGTCGCACTGCATCACTGGATGTACTTGCGAAGAACACAAACTATCAAGCTTTTTATTCATCATCTCTACTTGTGTTGATAGCATGGTTACTGCATCGATGTTGAAAACTCCGGCTAATTTTTTTGGTTTTGTCCTTGTAACCTGCCACTGATAGTTATTCAGTGACATCTCCTCTATTAATTCGTAGGCTGCTTCAAAAGTTCTGTTGTTCAAGGTTCCACCGGCGGCTGAATCAATTAGTTACCTCGTTGAGGGGTTTACACCGTTATAGAAAGTTTGGACTTGGAGCCACAAGGGTAAACCATGGTGCGGACACCTTCTCAAGAAATCCTTATATCTCTCCCATGCGTCGCATAATGTCTCTAAATCCATCTGCACAAAAGAAGAGATATCATTTCGTAATTTGGCCGTTTTGGCCGGTGGGAAATATTTTAATAAAAAATTTTCGGTCATTTGATCCCATGTGGTGATTGACCCTCATGGTAACGAGTTTAACCACTGTTTGGCTTTATTCCTTAATGAAATGGGAAATAACCGAAGCCTTACGGCATCGTCAGAAACGCCATTTATTTTAAAGGTATCACAGAACTCTAAAAAATTAGCTATATGAGTGTTTGGATCTTCGTCCTGCAAACCATCAAATTGAACAAAATTGTTGAATCATTTGTATAGTGTTAGGCTTTAATTCAAAATTATTAGCAGCTATAGCAGGCCTAACAATACTAGATTCGGCTCCTGTTAAATGAGGTTTAGCATAATCATACATAGTACGTGGAGCATTATTTTCTGCCACATCTTGAGGTGGTGGATTATTCTCGTCCATCCCTTCAGTAGGATTGGTTCTGCCTTCTCGCTCTTTTTCTGTGTAATTTAGGGCTCGCCTAATTTCTCTGCGATTCCTACGAGCGGTAGCTTCAATATCACTGTCGTATACTAGTGGTCCTATCGGGTTCCTTCTAGTCATAAACTAGAGGTACCTGCTGGTAAAAAGAAGAAAAATTTAGCAAATAAAATAAGAAATAAAATTAAATTGCAAAAAAAAAATCGGCTAAAGTAATAAAAATAGAGTGTTTTTAATATTTTAGTTCCCCAGCAACGGCGCCAAAAACTTGATCGCTGTGAAGTCAGAGTTTTAAAATTTATAAAGATAATGATCGAACCTGGAAACTAACTATGACAAAGATTGAGGCAAGTGCACCTATCGAACAGTAGTATAGCTTAGGCAAGACCGGATTGTCGAACCCAAAGGAACTAAAAGTACTAATACTAACTTTCTTTCTATTATTTAGCCTAAAAATTAAGCGAATGGTTGTTTAATCTAAATTAATTAACTACTAAACTTAAAGACTCTAAGACAAAGAAGAATGAATTTGGGAGAATACTTGAGGAAAAACCAATTAATTAAGACGACACCCAAAGAAGAATCCACCTAGACTTCACTTGTTATCTAACTCTGAACTGCATTTATTTATTTATTTGACTTGCTCGTAGGATTCCCTAATTTATATTAAACCCTCTCTCGAGGCGAATAACGTCTAACCCTAGGTTGATTAATTGAAATCTCTTTCTAATTAAAACCCTTAGAATTGTATTAACTCGATCTATGGACTCCCATATTAGGTTTCACCCTAATCCGACAACGCCACACCCTATCTCTAGGCGCGTGATCAACTCCGCTTAACTATGCTAGATCTACTCTTAGCGGACTTTTTGCTCCTCCACCTAAGCACATCAAACTTGAATTTATATCCGCGAATATCGACACAAGAATTAAGAACACATAATTAAGAACAAATCAAATATTTATCATATAGTTCAGCAAACGATAACAAGATTCATCTAAGTTTCATCCCCCTCAAGTATCTGAGGGTTTAGATCATAACAATAAAAGAAAACATCTCAGAAGAAAAGATAAAACAAAACATAAGAAATCCATAAAACCCCTTGAAGGAATTGAAAAGGAGATCCTCCGTCTTGAGTAGAATTCCGGCTTCTTGAGATGGATCAACTGGCTATCCCCGAGCGAATTCCCACAAATATGCCTTCTCTGGCCTAGCAAGACGCCCCTAAACGGTAGCTTTTGGCTCCCGTCGATTCTCGAATAAGTTGCCCTCTATGGTGTTTATATAGGCTTTGAGATGCCTTACTTGGCCTCCAAGTATCCTAATCTGAGTGAAGTTCCTATTTGGGTGTTTAATTAGACTTTGGCATGTGTTTCTTTGCCTCCAAGTATCCAAATTCGAGTAAAACTCCTCTTGGCCGCGGCAGGGGCTCGGCCATGGCACACGCCCGTGTGAATCATCTTTAGGCCGTCTTTGAACTTCATTAATGAGGCACGGCCGTGTATCTCGTGGCTTAGACCGTGTTGGAGATTATTGAGGAGGCACGGCCGTGTGGTCTTGGGCCCAGGCCGTGTTGATTTCGTGCTTTGGCCCATTTCGCTCGTTTTAAGCCCGTTTCTTGTTCTTTTCATCCTTTGATGCTTCCTTGAGTATAAAACATGAAAAGAAAGGACTAAGAGCACCTTTTTACATAAATCAAAGGATAAATCATCCAAAAGTATGCTAAATGTGGGATTAAAATATGTTCCTTTTATGGTTCATCACTCCCCATGACCATTTCAAACCTCTCATCCATCAGACTTTCACTACAACACAAACTCTAGCCGTCCTGAAAGCAAAATAAATACCCCAATAAAATACCATGCCACTACTCGAACCTTGGACTCCCTTGCCTGCTAATGACGCCACCTCCCTGCTCCCTAAGTGGCGCCTCTTTGCCACTACACCACAAGCTCTTTTGTGCCATTTTTCTTCTTTATTTATTTAAAAGGCCTACTAACTGAAGTCACGGTTCCCTTTGGGCTAAAACAAAATTTTTTCCTATACCCTTACTTGATCCCAAGACATCTCCAACACCCCTAGACACTCCAAATTCATTAACCCTCAAAGCCCACATGATAATTGTTATTTTCTCGCTCACCTAAAAATTTTCTGAGACCTAAAGCCCAAAACCCAATAGGCCCAATTCTACTAGGCCCAAATTCGGGGCATTACAACTCTACCCCATTAAAAAAAAATTTGTACTTGAAATTTCCAACTAACTATTAATCGCACCGCTCAAGTCACACCACTATGCTTTCGCTGCGCACTCTGATTTTAATAACACTAACACACTTTAACTCTAATTGAACCCTTTACACTTACCCAAAAAAAAAAACCTACCCACTGGAGCAGATAAACATTGCACGCATACAGTTTCTATACCCAAAATATCGCATCCACACAAAACATACCTGTTATCACATTTGGGCATCCCCGTCTTCCCGGCGACGAACAGCATAAACCAAAGCTGGCTGCCTCGCCTCAGTATGACCTGCACCTCTGCCCGGTGCTCCACGTCCACGTCCATTGCCATTATCGCCCCTAGCCTGCCCACGGCCCCTTGGCGGCAGCTGATCTCCCGTTGGTAGCTGAACATTACCCCGGCCCACGGCTGGCACTTGAGCCGACATTCTAGGGCAATTCCTGATCCTATGCTCCATAGATCCGCAAGCTAGACAAGCTCCTATCCTCTTCCAACACTCGCCTGTATGACCTTTCCCACAATCAGCACAAGGTGGCACCCCTGGATTAGCAGCAGAAGACTCAGCCTCCTTTTTATTCTTGCCTTTCTCTTTCTCCCGATTTAGGCACTCGGTGCGCTTCACCTCCTCTGTTACCTTTGCTTTTTCAACCAACTCCGAGAAAACTCGCTCTCTCTGAGGAGCTATCAACACCCTGAGGCTATCCCTAAGCCCATCCTCAAACCTTACGCAATGCTCATAGTCCGTTGCCACCATAACTCTTGCATACCTACTAAGGCGTAGAAATTCTGCCTCACACTCCGCCACAGATTTGTTCCCCTGGATCAAGTTCAAAAACTCTTTTCTTCTAGCATCAACATAGCTTGCACCCACGTACTTCCCTTGAAACGCAGTTTTGAAAAACTCCCAAGTGATCTGCTCAGGTTGGGTACCCTCTTTCACTGTCAACCACCACTAATATGCTTCTTCCCTAAGCAGCGACACTGCCCCTTTTAACTTTTGCTCAGGTGATCGGTCCAAATCCTCCATTATCCTCTCAGTGGCCTCCATCTAGTATTCAGCCATGTTAGGAGCCACACCAGCAATACCTTTAAAGACCTCAGCCCCATTAGATCGTAGTCGCTCTGAAACTGACCCACAACTACCCGTACCATTATTGGGCCCAGCGACCCTTTCCAAAATCCTCAGCATTGCCTACGACAGTGCGTCATCCCCCGCGGCCCGATCATATGGTCCAGTCTCAGCCTCGTGTGAGGCCGGAGCCTCTCCTACTTCAACGTTGGGCATATGGCACGATGCCGACGATCCAGCCCTAACACTTCCACTGCCTCTACCGCGACCCCTTGCGCCTCTTCCAGTGCTCATCGTTGATTCTTGTATTATCTGAATTAGGAATTTTATGAAATTTTAGTTAGTTTCAGTAATTAAGTTGATGTTTTATGATATTATTAAGTAAAGAGGTTGTTTTCGTAAATCCTCTACAGTTTCAAGTTCCTACGGGCTTTAGTTTCACTCTAATTAAAAAGCTTTAGTATAATCATCTAAAGCCCACTAACTATCTACAGTATATCAAGTTAAACAAGCTTAATAATAAGAGAACTTACTTGGTTCGACGTCGGAGACTCGGTGTGCCACATCATAAGAATTTCCAAAACATTTCGATCCAATCCAAAAATAGTTTTTTTTTAAAACCAAAGTAATAAGGCAGGCCCATTTCACAGACCGAGCTTTGCAATCGAGCTCTGATACCACTAAATGTAACACCCCAAACCCGGCTTAGAAGTTAGGCCCGAATCCGGCGTGTCACATTGAAGTATTTTTGCGAAAACCTTGTTTTCATTGAAAACCCTTCTAAAGAAAAGTTAAGTAAAATCCGATTTGCCTTCAAAACGAGGTGTATCCAAAAAAAACCATTTCCTTGTTACTATGAAAAAAAATTTCCTTTGACAGCGGAAGCTCGTTCTTAAAACACAATTATTTTTAAAAACTTTAAAATATGTTTAAAAGAAATAAATCCAGGTTCCGTTTCAAAAATTCAATGCATAGTGAAAGTAATGGAATAATAACTAGAGGGAAAGCCTTATACAATCCGAAATAAATTAACTTAAAATAAATAACTTAAAATCCAAAATTTAGATATTAAGAAAACAAGTCTAATCGTCTTGCTAGTTGGCCACCTCTGAGTCCTTCCATCCGTCGAACCGCCTACTGAGGATCACCTGAGAAAAATAAAAGAGGGAGTGAGTTTTTGAAAACTCAATGTGTACGACCCTCGATAAACAAATAGCATACATAACATATTGTTAACATAATAATATCACACATGCAATGCTGTGCAAACCCTCCCCAAATAATCCATCCGGTACACTTCGTCTCCGTCCAACTGAAACACTTCTGTGGGGATTTCTAAATCAACCCACCCATCCGATACACTTCAAGGGTAGCCCGGTTGCGGTACTACCTAACGTTGCAGCAAAGCTGCTAAACATATAATGGGCTTAAAAAGCCATCGGTGGATCCACGGTCGTCAAGCAACCATGCGATCCTCATATACTTCCTCCGTTCCATAATTCCCAACCCATATGCCACCTAAACAGAATATCATATGAATGCAGCAAATGTACATGTAACATCCATAAGTCTTACATTCAACACATAGGGGCATTTTAGTCATTTTTGCCCTTAGGGGCATTTCAGTCATTTCTCAATATTATGGGTCTATTACTTACCATGTCCCGTTATCAAGTCCTCGTTGGCTAAAGTGAACAGATACTATGCACCAGGTAGGATTCCAGAGAAGAGGAGGTGAGTCATTAAGACCGCTTAAGTACCAAGCTCTCCCTAGATCCAATCCTAGACATGCATATACCCATTGCCACACCTTAACCTTATGACTTGTCCACGGTCACAATTAGTTAATAGTTTAAGTTTTATGCAAGGTCAAGCAACTTACCAAATACTAATCCCAAGACCCCTTTCAAAGCCCAAACAAAATCACATATGTTCATATGGCCCACTAGGCCCAATCTCATTCGTATGGCCCATTAGGCCCAAATCTCATTCGTATGGCCCATCTGGCCCAATCACATTCATATGGCCCAAATCAATTCCAAGCTATGTAACCAGCATGACAAGTTCATCACTTATTACCAACTCATCAAGTTCGCCCATTTTGAGCCTACGGCCCATCGAGCCCATTTTGCCCATTCTGGCCTGATTAGCCAAAACACGACCCAAGTCCATGAGATCGCTCATGGGGTCTCTGTTATCAATTCTATTTCCCCCATACGAGTTTTCGCACACTCGCAAGACTATCGAAGCCAAACTTTTGGGATTTCGGGATTTCCCAATCCATTGTGTGTGTATAGTGTATGTACACACTTGATAACAAAACGCGCTGCGATCTCCTTAGCCACGACCCTACAAACGATGTCACTCAATGATTAATCACGTAAACTTATCGAATACTTTACCAAAAGCCGAAGTCACACCTTAACGTTACCTGAAACACCAAGCCTTAATAGCTTTTCCTCGATCACTAATCACGAGTACTTCCTAAATCTGCATCAATCTTAATTATTAAAAACTAAACCATAAGTGACTTATATCCATCTTAAGTCACCCATACATCACTTACGACCATTCGGCCAACCTTCAAAACCAAAAGTGAAGAATACTTACCCAATCCCGAAACGCATAAAGAGTAATTCGGCAGAGATCTGAAGAACAGAGATTCAATATCAATCCCCTACCAAAATTGATTTAGAGAGAGTGAGGGAGAAAAGAAGTCGGTTCTAGCAAGATCAATTGAAAGAGTAAAGTACTTACATAAGAATCGGCTAGGTTGAAGAAATAGTGACGGCACAAAAAGAATTTTGGCAAAGGGAGGGTGGAACTATTTAGCTTTAGAGGGTTTGAAAAAGGTGACAAGAAGAAAAGAAAAAAGTCAAATGTGCTTGTATGAGGGTAACTACAGGATTTTCGGTAAAGAAAAGAAAGACTGACCTATTTGCAAAACTCTTCTAATGCAGAAAGCCACAAAGAAAATTCGTAATATTCCCTAAACGACCCAAAAGCGACACTCATTTACCCTCCTAAGCTGAATTTATACACTTCCCACTTCCCAAAACGACACCAACTCTTCACACTTCCCAGTTCCTAACTGTTCTCCCTGATAACTCCTCAATCTCATCCTAAATTTTCTCCAAAATAAGCTCCTACAATCTCTCCATGACCATTTCAAACCTCTCATCCATCAGACTTTCACTGCAACACAAACTCTAGCCGTCCTGACAGCAAAATAAATACCCCAATAAAATACCATGCCACTACTCGAACCTTGGACTCCCTTGCCTGCTAATGACGCCACCTCCCTGCTCCCTAAGTGGCGCCTTTTTGCCACTACACCACAAGCTCTTTTGTGCCATTTTTCTTTTTCATTTATTTAAAAGGCCTACTAACTGAAGTCACAGTTCCCTTTGGGCTAAAACAATTTTTTTTCCTATACCCTTACTTGATCCCAGGACATCTCCAACACCTCTAGACACTCCAAATTCATTAACCCTCAAAGCCCACATGCTAATTGTTATTTTCTCGCTCACCTAAAAATTTTCTGAGACCCAAAGCCCAAAGCCCAATAGGCCCAATTCTACTAGGCCCAAATTCAGGGCGTTACACGATTTGCTTCGATGATTTTACTATCGAGTCTAACTGTGGGTTTACGTTGTTTGTTGCGTCAATTGGAAGGTGATTGAGTAAGTTTTTCCTGTTATCTCCTCTTATTTTCGCGAAATTTCTGTTGTTCTTTGTTCGTGTGTTGAGAACTAGGTTTTTATGTTGTTTCACTTGAATTCTCTATTAAATGACCGTTTGGCTTTCTTTTTAGGCGTAGATATCGAAGGTAGTGATTCCCAACATGCTAATTTGAGTAATCATTGGTGATTCGATGGTAAGTGTTGGTTTCATTTGAGGGATTTGTGTCGAGACTTTTGACATAGTTAGTTTTGTGCTAAACTGTGTGATTTTTGTCGAATAAGTTGTTTACTTGGTTATTGGATGGTTATTTAGCTCCTTGGATTCTTCTGCATCATTCCTACATTGAAATTATATCAGGTGTGTACTGAAAACCTAATTTTCTGTGATTTTTAAATGTCGAAAAACATGGCTGTCGACACCACATGGTGGAAATGGGAGCATGTGACGGTAGACTTTGTCAGTGGGTTGCCTTTGACACCCACTAAGAAAGATTTAGTTTTGGTCATCACCGATCAATTAACCAAGTCTACTCATGTCCTACCTTTCAGGATAGATAATTTACTTCAGAAGCTAGATAAGTTGTATGTCTTTGAAATTGTAAGGCTGCATAGAGTTCCAGTTTTGATTATTTCTATTAGAGATCCACGTTTTACTTTCCAGTTTTGGAAGAAGCTTCACAAGGCTTTGGGCACTGATAACTCTTAAAAAGAGTTATATTTCATGCTTTTAGATCTAGTTAATTGACTGTACTTAGGTGCATTTAGTTCTATTTTAGGATATTTCATTAGTATTTTTCTTATTTTAGCATTACATTAGGAGCTTGGACTGTATTTAAACGTTAGTTATTTTTAATTGTTTGTGGAAGGGTTGTGTGTAGTGGTGGATTGGTAGGTGTAGGTTGAGGAACAAGAAGCAAAGGAGTGAAGGATTTTGAGGCAAGGGATTGGACAATTTACCAACACAACTGCTGTGGCAATGCTGGGAAGATGTCTAGTCAGCACTCAAAGTGTACCGATCTTAGGCCCAGCTGAACTTGTACCAGATATATCTACCTAAAAAAAGGGAAGAAAATCATGGGCTGTTGGATTTACCCTAGATAAAATGATTATAAAAGCCAAAGGAGGAAACCATAAAAATGGCAGAAGAGAAAGAATAAGAGAAAAAATAGAGGGTAGTGACTGAATAGAAGAGGTAGACGAAGGCAGTCCCTCTCAGCAACCACAGGACACTACATTGTTGGAGTGTGGGATGGATAAGCAGAATATCTTCCTTAAGTTCTTTTGTTATTTCTTGATTACTCTTCGTGAATTGATTTGATGAAAACGATGTTGATTGATACTTTGGATTTGAATTTTAATTGCCAACCTATGAGCTAAATCTCATAGGCTTGGGATTACTTGATGAAACTCTTATTTTCTTTAATGGCTAAAGCATAGATCTACTTTAATACACTGTTTCATTCAATGGTTTTTTCCAAAATTGTATGTTTGCAAACTCTAGACATGGATAGATGTACAACATGTTCATTAAATTAATCTAATTTTGATAAGGTTAGGTTAATGAGATTGAAATTGAATTATATGAGAAAGTGTTTGACGAAATACTTGTAGCAGCCTCTAGACATAGAACAACGTTCATACGGAAAGAAAACAAAATAGTGCAAGGTATCGTGCTAAAGGCCTATAGACATATATTTCTTAAGGCTAGGTAACTTGAGGTCTTGTTCTCGAAAGAAGCAAACCATTTTAGAACTCTTCTGAGCAGTAGATTGAGTATGGTTTTGCCAAGGCATTACTGTCAGTAAGGGCAAATTCTTAGTAATCCCGACCTTCCAAATCAACATCATAGACCCTCTACCCTTTGTCGTAGTATCTTTGCCATAGCATTTTTAGTTGTTTACTTGTACGTTTGCATATTATTCACATAATTATTATTGAATTTGCAATTGCATTCTTACTATTGTCTTGTCATAGCATTTTCTATTATTTATCAGTTACACATATTGCACACATCATTATTACTTCAAATTACCATTGCATTCTTATCATTATTTTTGTCATAACATTAATCAAACTCACTTTAATAAGTCGACCAAATTATACCGTTCTAATCCTTGTGGAGACAATCTCACTTGTCACTTTATTACTTGATTCGACGTGTATACTTGCACAATTCGAATATCATTTCACATGTGACAAGTTTTTGGCACTATTGTTGGGCATTGGCAGTTGGTGAAATTTGGTTTTGTTATTTTCTTTTGTTTTCTTAGCTTTATTTGACTTAGTTTTATTTAATTTTTATAGGTTTTTCATCAGCTTATGAGAAGAGGCATTCATGCTAACGAAAAGTATCCTTTTGATCGAGAGATTGAAAGAACTTTGCAAAGGAGAAGAAGGGAGTTACATAGTATGGCTAGGTAAGGAAATGATCCTGGCCTCAATGATCCTGGTCTCAATGATGATACCATTAGTCAAGATGTTAATTCTCTTGTTCATCATGTGATAGATAATCGAAAAAAACCAATTCGGGAACATGTTCTTCCAATTTTGGATGATTTTAATCCAGGAATAGTAAGACCACACATACAAGCTCAGTAATTTGAGCTGAAACTAGTAATGTTTCAAATGTTGCAAATGGTAGAATAGTTTGGTGGATTACCTACTGAAGATCCAAGACTGCATTTAAGACTCTTTCTAGAAGTCTGTGACTCGTTTAGACAACAGGGTGTTCTTGAAGATGCCTTGCAGCTTAAATTGTTTCCATATTCTCTGAAAGATCGTCCAAGAGCATGGTTGAATGCTTTGCCGTCAGGAACAGTGACATCATGGAATGATCTTTGCCAGAGATTCTTGCTACGGTATAATCCACCAAATATGAACTCCAAGCTTAGAAATGACATCAGATCTTTTTGGCGAGCGGAGGATGAAACGTTATATGAAGCTTGGGAACGATTTAAAGAATTACTTTGGAAATGTCCGATGCATGGATTCCAGCATTAGATGTAGATGAAGATATTTTATAATGGGTTGAATGCGCATACAATGATGATAGTTGATGCTTCTATGAATGGTAACTTGTTGGATAAATCTTATAATGAAGCATATAAAAAAGTTGTTGGTACCATGGAGCTCGATGCAATCACTTCGTTGATAGCCCAGGTATCTTCTGTAGCTAATATTATCAAAACAATAAAGACGCCTGCTGCAGTTCAGGAGATGAAATCAACCGAACTATCGTGTGTTTATTGCGGTGAAGACCATATGTTTGATGAATGCCCATCAAACCCAGCATCAATATACTACATGGGTAATTTTAACCGGATTAATAACCCTTATTCCAACACCTACAATCCAAGGTGGAAGCAGCATCCAAACTTTAGTTAGAATAATCAGAATTTAAATAATGTTGCGAGAAAGAATGCTAATAGTGCACCGCCTGGTTATAATCATCCTATGCCGAGGTAAAATGTTCAACAGGGTCAAGCATCATCTTCTACCTCCATTGAAGCCTTACTGAAGGAATATATGGCCAAGAATGATGTTGTAATTAGAGCCAGACTACGTTCCTTAGAGCTCTTGAGAATCAAGTGGGGGCAGATGATAACTCTTGAAAAGCATTATATTTCATACCTTTAGACCTAGCTAATTGCTTGTACTTGGGTACATTTAGTGGCATGTTAGGACATTTTATTAGTATTTCTATCATTTGCATTAGGAGCTTAGACTGTGTTTACATGTTAGATACTTTTAATTGCATGTGGAAGGGTTGTATTTGGTGGTTTGGTAGGTGTAGGGTGATGAGAAAGAAATAAAGGAGTAAAGATTTTTCAAGGAAAAAGGTTGGACAGTTTGCCACCTTGTATGCCGTGGAAATTCAGGAAGATGATCGAGTCAACACAACAGGCATACTAGTCGCAGCCCAACTCTACTTGTACAAGAAAAATCTGCCTAAAAAAGAGGAGAGGATATCATGGGCTGTTGGAGCTATCCTAGGAAGAAAAGCTTATAAAAAGCCAAAGATGGAAACCCTAAAGGCTGTGGAGATCTGGAGGCAACAATAGAGGGTAGCAACTGAATAGAGATGGAAAAAGAAAGTTGTAGGCAGCCCCTCTCACCCACCATAGGACACAGTGCTGCTGGGTTGTGGATTGGTTTGACGATAGTCATCTTCCTAAGTTCTTCCATTATTTCTTAATCTATTCTCCCTTGAATTGAATTGATAGAAATGATGTTGGATGTTTTTTTGAATTTGAATTTTAATCTCCAACCTATGAATTAAATCTCATAGGGTTGGGATTACATGATCAAACTTTTATTTTCTTTAATGGTTAAAACATATATTTGATTTAATCTACTGTTTACATCAATTGCTTTTATTTCCTAATTGTATGTGTACATTCTCTAGACATAGATGAGTGTGCAATATGCACATAAAGTGAATCTAATTATGAAATGGTTGGATTAGTTGGACTGAAATTAAATGATACAAGTGGGTATTCGACCGAATACCTGCAACAGACTCTAGATATAGAGCATCATTTGATAGAATGAAGACAAAATAATACAGGGTGTTGTGCTAAGGCCTATATACACAGGTCAGATAACTTGAGATCTTGCTCTCAAAAGAAGCAGGTCACTTTTGGTCTCTTCTGAGTAGTAGGTTAAGTATGATTTTCCTGAGGCATTACTAAAAGTAAGGGAAGAGTCTTAGTAATCCCAACCTTCCAATCAACATCGCAGAATTTCTATCCTTTGCCATAGTATCTTTGCCATAGCATTATTAGTTATTTATTTATTCGCTTGCATTTTATTAACATAATTATTTTCGTAATTACTGTTGCATTTTTACTCTTGCTTTGCCTTAACATTTTCCAATATTAGTCAGTATACATTTAGCACTTATCCTTATTATTTTAATTTACCACTGTGTAGTTCACTCAGTTTTGCCATAACATTAATCATTATCATAACTTGACCATTTCTATACCTAATTTGATCCCTGTATAGACGATCTCACTTATCACTTTATTACTTGATTCGATGTGTATACTTGCACAATTTGCATATCATATTCACATGCGAGAAGTTTTTGGCGTTGTTGCCGAGTATCGGCAATTTGGTGTAATTTGGTTTGGTTATTTTACTTAATTTCATCAGTTTATTTAATGTAGTTTAATTTAATTTCTACAAGTTTTCCATCAGTGCATGAGAAGAGGCGTTCCTACTAACAAAGAATATCCTTTTGACCCAGAGATCGAAACCGGTAATGTTTCAAACTGGTAATGTTTCAGATGTTGCAAATAATAGGACAGTTTGGTGGACTACCCACTAAAGATCCAAGACTACATTTATGACTTTTTCTGGAGGTTTGTGACTCATTTAGACAATAGGGTGTTCTTGAATACTGTAACAGCCCGGTTTAGACCCTAGTCAGAATAGTGGTTTTGAGACCACAAATCTGAGGTCAAAAAAATATTTTAATATTATTTTTGGTGTTCACAGTATGTGACTAAGCATGTGTGAAATTTCTGTGTGAAAATTTTATCGATTGTGTGCTTAATTTGAGAAAAGGACTTAATCGCATAAAATGCAAAAGTTGTGTGCTGATTGTTAAAGTGCTAATTTGTTATGGCTTATTAAAATTTGAGTCCTTATGTTGATAATACACCATTAAAAGAATGGATGGACAAAAATGCCTTAGTTAGTGGAATTTAAATGTTATACAATAAAGGTTAAAATGGTAAAATGTCAATTAATGTATATTAAATAAAACAAAACCAAGTGCTCATCTATTTCATATATTTTTATCATCGAAAATTGAAGAATAGATAAGGGTTTGAAGCTTTTATAATTTCGGCACATACAAGGCTTGATTGAGGTATGTTTTGAGCTCGGTTTTTTATGATTTCTACGTTTTTGTAATCGTTGCTTAGTGTTCTAGCTAGCCCATGCTTTAATTTTAGAATTTGATGGTGATTTTAAGATAAGCCATTGATGTATGTTTGAGCTTTGTGATAGTTGATGATGAAATATGAAAGATATGTGAAAGATTAACATATTTTGTCTTTGATTTTTTGGTGAAATTGAGTAATTTGGGCTAAATTGTGAAAATAAGAAGTTGGAGGACTAAAATGTGAAATAAATGAAATGTGTGGGCTTGTATGGATATAAGGAGAATTCGGCTAGGCATGGGTTAAATGAAATTATGTGTATTTGATGATTTTATGAAAAAGGGACTTAAGTGTCGAAATGTGTAAATGTGAGGGCTATTTTATAAAATGCCCTAAATATGTGTATTTGGATTAAATTGAATGATTTGGTGAATGAATGAGCTAAATTTGAATATGTATAGACCAAGAAAGGAAAGATTCGGATCGAGATCGTGGCAAAGACAAAGTGCTCGATTGATTGACTAGTCTTGGTATTTCGACATCTGAGGTAAGTTCGGATATAATACTTGTTATTAAGTTTATGTTTAAGTGCTATGAAATGAATAATTGTGTGATTATTGGATTAGAAACGTTATATGTGAAATTGAGAAATGTAGCACTAAGTGTGCATATTTAGAATTGAAACAGAGGTGAATGGCACTGTGTGTGCGAAATAAAGAAAGCTTCGGTAGTATTGATTGGCACTGTGTGTGCGATACCGAGATAATTCGGTTTAATGTAAAGGCACTAAGTGTGCGATGATATTTAAGCTTCTTTTATGAATTTGGCGCTAAGTGTGCGAATAAATTGAACAAATAACAAGGGTTGATCAAAATGAAGTGTTGAGCATTGAGTAGCTTGAATGGTCAATAACTAAGTGTTGGCTAAGGTACGTACAGAACCTATGTGGTTGATGAAATTGTAAATGGATATCTAGATGGTTGAGTAAGCATATTAGCTATGGATGATATGGTACATATATTTATGAGTTGATCTATGTGATGGATTAATTTGTATATTGTAGTTGAAACATTAAGTGTATTATATTACGAACTTACTAAGCTTTAGAGCTTACTGTGTGAAGTGTTTCTCTGTTTTACAGTGTATTTAAAGTTTGCTCGGATCAGGGGATAATCAGCGACTCAATCACACTATCGGCTATCTATTTGGTACTTTTAGGAGATGTATATATTTGAATATGGCATGTATAGGCTAGTAGATATGGTATATTTTGAGATGTTTGGATCTTGCCATATGATATGGCTAGATAAGTTAATGAATTTGGTATATGCTTTGGGTTTGAATGAAGGATTATCAAGATGTGTATGTGTATCCTAAGTGAATGATCTTATAATATGATTTGGTAATATGGAGATGAAACGTTTATGCTATGATTTGGTTGAGATTAAATGGTGCATGAATTATATGTTTTGATATGTAGTTGATAATTTGGATTGGTATGTTAGATGGAATTGTAAAGGATGATGATTGATGCTATTAAGAGATTCAATTTAAGTATGTTTTGGTATGTTTGAATGCCAATTAGGATATGAAATGGTATTGATTATTGCATGTAGGTATGACCCAAGTGTGGGTGGCAAATTTGGCCTTGCAAATAGCCTATAATTGCCCACACGATTGAGCACACGGGCATGTGGCTCGACTGTGTCATTTGAGTTTGCAAATTGAAACAAGTCAGGCTCGACCACAGGCTAGACACACGGGCGTGTGACTGGCCGTGTGATGCAAGTCAGGCTCGACCATGGGTGAGGCACACGGGCGTGTCTCAGGCCGTGTGGACAAGTCAGTATGTATGCCCTGTTTTGCCACAGCTTGGACACATGGGCGTGTCTGAGGCCGTGTGAGGCACACGGCCTACTCACACGGGCGTGTGGCCTCTGTAGCTTTGAAAAATATTTGATTTTCAGAAATTTTTGTATGTGTTCGGTTTAGTCCCAATGTAACACCCCATACCCGAGTCCGAGGCTTAGATCGGATACGAGATATTACTATGCTTTAACTACTTAATCATACACTTACGGGCTGTAAAATTTTGTTTCGATTTAAAAACTTCTCTTTCTTAGTCAAGACATTCGTATCGTGGGCCTACGAGGCCTTAAGCTTGCGTTTGGAAACTTTTACGAGTTAAAAGAAACTTTTCTTTGAAACAGGGGCCACACGCCCGTGTAGAATGAGACACGCCCGTGTGTAGACACACACGCCCATGTTCAACAACTGTAATTAAAAACCCAAGCATTCTGCCAAATGCCCCACGATTAAGGCACACGCCCATGCGGTTTGGGACACGTCCGTGCACCCCTTTACACGCCCATGTCTTCCGACCGTGGTCGACACTGACTAATTACCCACGGCCTTGACACGCCCGTGGACTTAGACCGTGTACTATACCTTAATATACTGACTTATTACACACGGCCGGGGCACACGTCCATGTGCCGGCCGTGCGTATCACACGACTTGAACAAACAGCCGTGTGATCAGCCCGTGATCTATTCTAACTTAAGGCACTAAGGTGCAGGATGTACACGGCCTAGACACACACCCGTGTGTCTATCCGTGTGGGCACTTAGATGCTATCTACCAAGCCTTTTTCCACCCACATTTGCATACATTCATACCTCATCGCATAACTACACCTAGTATCAACATTACTCTTGAACTATAGACATTTGATTATAAAAGAAATAAGACCTTTATCCCATACACAAGGGAGAACTAATTTCCATATTATTACAAACAACATAGGCCATCATCTATGGCTATACACAATGGTCCCATAACTCATTTAGGCCAACACATATGGCTACAATAATTAGACCTCATCAACTTCAAGTACTAGCCCTATACATGCCATGACTTCTAAGGACTTGATACCTTATACCAAAGGTCTGCTCGATAGTGTGAAAACATCTCCGGCGGCCTCCAACCCAAGCTAGTTAATATAACCTATAAGAGATGAAAAAAGGTAAAGGAGTAAGCAATAATGCTTAGTAAGTTGATCTGTATAATTTGACAAATATTGATATTCACTGAATATACGCAATCCCCAAGGCAATATGTTGAATTTTTCTCATCAACTCTTAGTTACTTACTCAACCATTCTTGAAACTTACTCATTCAATCTCTTACCACCTTCTTACCATATCACAAGCCAATTCGTTCGTTTAATCAGCATACGTTCCTGCACTGATCGTCACAAGATCATATATAACAGCACATCAAGCATTTTCAATAAGCCGCTCATGCTACTAATATCTCGGTGGTTTCGCACTTAGCCCACCATTGAATCTCTAATAGAGAGGTATCGCATATAACCCACCAATCATTTATAAGTGATGGTATCACACATAGCCCATCGATTAACAATCGATAAGGTGATATCGCACATAGCTTACCGTTATTTACATTCATGGATAATAATTCACAAGTATAACTCTACTTCAAATGTTCATTCAAGAACATCCTCACATGTTTCCATTTTTACTTAACTTTCTACGATATTCATTCTCATTCACACCGTGCATCAAATACACATACCCCACTAGGGGTTAAATGCGTTTATTGAATTCATCTCAATTCAATTCTACACATACTTGTGCTACTGATGGTACAACCACATACATTCACATATACAATGAATCATTCGAATTGTTAAATAACTCTCTTGAGTCTCATGCGCATAGTTCTCATTGTCACTCTACCCCAATTGGGTTTTACATACACTACATATCGATGCCATGTCCCTGAAATGGTCTTATACGAATTCTTACACTGAGGCCATATCCCAATATGGTCTTACTCGAGCCTTTACCCATCGTCCTATCGTGTTATACACCTTTCCCATTACTCTAAATTCAATTCCATTGACGTCTCATCAAGAGACATTTCATACATTCATATAGTAATATAAATTCCATACAACATTTAAATACTAAATAAGCTCATACGTAATTTCAACATTTGCACATGAACTTACCTCGATGTCGAAAGAGCCGAAAAGGACTTTTTGCCCACATTTCTCTTTTCATCCGTTCTAGGTCCGAAACTCATTTTCTTTGATCTAAAACAATGAAATTTACTCATTTAATCACTTAATGATCATTTTACAACATAATCTCTACTTAGGCAAAAATGACCATTTTGCCCCTATACTTTGGCAAAATTATGATTTTGCCCCTAGGCTTGTAAATAATTTTTCATCACATTTTCTTGTTAAACAAGCCTAGCTGAACATTAAATCCTCTTACAACTATTCTCAATTCCATCAATTTCATGCCTTAATGAACAAATTACAACTTTTGCATTTTAGTCCCAAATAGGTGTTTTCATGACAACACCTTTCACAAAAGTTGTTTCTCATCATCCTATCATTCATTTTCTTTCATGAAACTCATCAAACAACATAAACTCTCTCATGTAAAGTCCCTAGACTTTCAACCATATTCCAAACTAGTCCCCTCTTTAGAAAGCTTAAGCTTTGGGGACTCCAAAAGTACAATTTTATCAAGGAAGATCATCAAAATCACTTACTTGTGAGGAGAAATGCTTGCTGAAATTTTAAGCTTCCAAACCCCTCTCATGGCTGATATTTTCAGTTGGAAAAGAAAGAGAAATAAAAAGATGATAACTTTTACTTATATCATCTTATTTTATTTCTTTTTCCAACTAATATCACCAACAAAACATCATAATAAATGCACTTGTCCCCTGTGCATTATTATGGCCGGTCAACACATTTAACAAGGCCAAATTGCACATTTAAGACCTCCAATTAATATTCTGTGACTATTTGGCACCTCTAGCAATTAAAATAGAACTTTTGCATTTTATGCGATTTAGTCCTTTTTCACAATTTAGCTAGAATTCGCTAAAATTAAGGCACCAAAATTTCCATGCATCCTCATAAACATGTTGTAACTCATAACATAACATGAAAATAATTTTCTCTAACCTCGAATTAGTGATTCCGAGATCACTGTTCCGACTAGCCCCTAAATTGGGCTGTTACAATTCTCTCCCTTAGGGATTTTCGTCCCCGAAAATCTTATCAGGAGGGTTAGTTACCAGCATTCTTAAAATGTTACCATCTAATCTTCAAAATCGTAAATCCACTTATCCTCAAATTCCTCTTGCCGATAACTCTTAAGCTGTGATACATGAGATCGAAACGTAACTTGAGACCTAGGTTATTCTTCCTCTGGGGCTTATACTATATCCAGAAATCCACTAATTTGGAACTCCGTACGAGCCCAAATGATTGTTCGGATCTTCACTGGTTGATTCACTACAATTCGAATGACATCCCCTTCTTAGGGAATCTTGTCGAACTGAATTTGAAATCTATAAGGTTTTACCTCACTTTCTCATTAAAGCATTTACCAACTGTAATAGTCTTGACTTATACGCTTTGAAAACTCAGCTTTTAGTGGTCAACTATTTCTGACCATAATCTCAATCATATCGTGAAATGTACTCTATCATCAAAACATTTATGCACATAACTGCATTTCCTTATTTTTGCATTAGTAGATATGCTACTACTAAACCTCATACCAAAACTCTTGTATAAGTTCTGAATTCATCATCATTCACTTCCTATCTCGAGGAAGCACCAACAACATAAACCTTATCCAACATGGATAACTTTCATTCAGACATCTGTACTATGTCTACTATCTGAGTAGTATCACAATAACTATACTCACCATTGTAATAGCTCAAGCCGTTTCACTATTTCATTTTCAAAATCTTCTGTAGCATATGATACTCTTTCATCATAAAAACAAATTTAGAAAATACACATCGATGATCCCATGGATCATTACATAATATCTAACTCACAACACAGACACAAAAGTGATCGTCTCTGGATCACCAACCTGTCAACTCTTTCTCTCGATTCAGACTGATCTCAGTACTAGAACTTTCAAATAAATAGTTCTTCAATAGCTTTCAACTCAACCATCACGGTTTGAACATTTCGATGTGCATATCTTTATATCATGCTCCCTACTCACGTACACACAGAATTTTATTCTCTTTACTGATTCATGCGTGAATATACACAGAACTTGAATCATATCTCAATACATTAATCTACTCTTTTCTCCATACTGAGAACATATTTTAAGCACACACCCATCTGAGTTTCTCTTGCTATGCTAATCTAAAACCTTTGTTGTCTTCATATCTCACGATAGCAGGGTCATCTTGGTCAAATTCATTAACTCTTTTTGGCTTACCCGAAAACCCATCACACAACGTGAAACTTGCGATTTCACCTTTTATACACGAATCATCACCAACTCTCTCCTCAAAGTACCCAATTAAGGTTATGAGAAGATAAAGGAATGTCGATTTCAATTAACCAAATCGACAACCGTTTTGTCTGATTTTTACCATCAGCTAAGATTCTTACACAATCATAATTTATGAAAAGAACAACTACGTCAGCCTTGAAAGGTAAAAGTTATTTATACGTAATACTCAAGGGGATTATTATTATAATCCATGCATGGCATCAACTAACCATGCACAAACTATAGGCTTTAAGCCAACTTATTCAAACTTGCATTTATTTAGCACATACCATGCCACACATCGTACTCATTTCTTCTTGACTCATTCACGAGTGTCTACATTTACTCATTCACATGGCTTTAGTACAATTTCCATTTCTACCTATAGACTCATCTATGTGTCCCATTGATCACTAGGGATAATCAAAGACGCATATTCATCGTCATTCATGTAGGTACAAGGCCAATGCCACATCCACGAGGTGGTCTTATATGGAGTCTCCTCTGGGTACCAATGACATATCCCTGATACAGTCTAACATGGAACGCACGTCAATGTCGATGCCATATCCCAGATATGGTCTTACACCAGCTCTTGTCTTAATGCCGATGCCATGTTCCAAACATGGTCTTACACTGGCACTCATAATACGGCCGATGCCATGTTCCAAACATGGTCTTACACTGACCTTCTCATTGCCATGGTCCAACCATGGTCTTATTCATCTTTTCATCGTTGAACGATCGTACTTATATCCTGCATTCTACTTAGTCAACTTTTCAGTTTTTACTTCCACACCATAATATGTGTGGCTTCATAACAGAGTCATAAAACAAAACATCATGCATTCTCTACTTTAACAGTCACATGTGAGATTTAACCATGTGGACATATTTATCATAAACAATGGCATCACAAATCTCAAATGCTTACTTACTCTTACTGCTTCTCACATACATCATAGTACTTACTAGTCTCATGTTTGTAAGGTAAACAAGGTACATGTAACACTTGATCACATAGATCAGTATACTTTACTATAACAAGCATAATCTCAACATCATCATTCATAACATGAATTATACTTGTTAGTCAGCCTTCACTAGCATGACATAATATCAACTTTACTACTAACTTTCTTGCTATCCCATTTAAACTTTACTTGTGTGCCCGATGAATTTCCATGAATAACCGAGGATACTGAATCTCATCTCACATACTCGATGCCAAAGCCATATTCTAGATACGGTCTTACATGGAATCTCTCTTCTTGGTTTCGAGGCTATGTCTTGACATGGGCTTATACGAAGTCTTTCTCGTTCTCACCAATGCCATGCCTTGGATTGGACTTACATGATAACTTGTTCAATGCCAAGCTTGCCTTGGACTTACATGATAACTTGTTCAATGCCAAGCTTGCCTTGGACTTAAATGATAACTTGCTTGCTTGCCGATGCCATGCCTCGGCTTGGTCTTATATGGACTTTCTTGTTTCATGTGGTAGATCGAGTATCCTAAGTTATTCAACTTCAATCGGGGCTTTCTCATGCTTGATCTCATTAATTTCTTTGTTTAACATAACATTAAACATTTTTCATAATAACATTGTACATTATACTAAGCAATTCAAAGATATAAATCATAAAGCTTAGAAATCATACAAACTTACTGAAATTAGCTCGGTTGGGAATCATCACTGTCTTAACAAAACAATTTCGTTAGAGCCGGGAGACATCACACTATCACGATCCACATACGGCATGTATAGCTAGACTCTTACTCACACTAGGTTAGTCCTAGAACCGACTAAACCATAGCTCTGATACCACTAAATGTAACACCCCATACCCGAGTCTGAGGCTTAGATCGGATACGAGATATTACTATGCTTTAACTACTTAATCATACACTTACGGGCTGTAAAATTTTATTTCGATTTAAAAACTTCTCTTTCTTAGTCAAGACATTCGTATCGTGGGCCTACGAAGCCTTAAGCTTGCGTTTGGAAACTTTTACGAGTTAAAAGAAACTTTTCTTTGAAACAGGGGCCACACGCCCGTGTAGAATGAGACACGCCCGTGTGTAGACACACACGCCCGTGTTCAACAACTGTGCTTAAAAACCCAAGCATTCTGCCAAATGCCCCACGGTTAAGGCACACGCCCATACGGTTTGGGACACGCCCGTGCACCCCTTTTACACGCCCATGTCTTCCGACTGTGGTCGACACTAACTAATTATCCACGGCCTTGACACGCTCGTGGAATTAGACCGTGTACTATACCTTGATATACTGACTTATTAGACACGGCCGAGGCACACGCCCATGTGCCGGCCGTGCGTATCACACGACTTGAACAAGCGGCCGTGTGATCACTCGTGTTCTATTCTAACTTAAGGCACTAAGGTGCGGGATGTACGGCCTGACACCTGCGCGTGTGTGTCTATCCGTGTCGACACTTAGATGCTATCTACCAAGCCTTTTTCCACCCACATTTGCATACATTCATACCTCATCGCATAACTACACCTAGTATCAACATTACTCTTGAACTATAGACATTTGATTATAAAAGAAATAAGACATTTATCCCATACACAAGGGAGAACTAATTTCCATATTATTACAAACAACATAGGCCATCATCTATGGCTATACACAATGGTCCCATAACTCATTTAGGCCAACACATATGGCTACAATAATTAGACTTCATCAACTTCAAGTACTAGCTCTATACATGCCATGACTTCTAAGGACTTGATACTTTATACCAAGGGTCTGCTCGATAGTGTGAAAACATCTCCGGCGGCCTCCAACCTGAGATAGTTAATATAACCTATAAGAGATGAAAAAAGGTAAAGGAGTAAGCAATAATGCTTAGTAAGTTCATCTGTATAATTTGAAAAATATTGATATTCACTGAATATACACAATCCCCAAGGCAATATGTTGAATTTTTCTCATCAACTCATAGTTACTTACTCAACCATTCTTGAAACTTACTCATTCAATCTCTTACCACCTTCTTACCATATCACAAGCCAATTCATTCATTTAATCAGCATACGCTCCTGCACTGATCGTCACAAGATCATATATAACAACACATCAAGCATTTTCAATAAGCCGCTCATGCTACTAATATCTCGGTGGTTTCGCACTTAGCCCACCATTGAATCTCTAATAGAGAGGTATCGTGTATAACCCACCAATCATTTATAAGTGATGGTATCACACATAGCCCATCGATCAACAATCGATAAGGTGATATCGCACATAGCTTACCGTTATTTACATTCGTGGATAATAATTCACAAGTATAACTCTATTTCAAATGTTCATTCAAGAACATCCTCACATGTTTCCATTTTTACTTAACTTTCTACGATATTCGTTCTCATTCACACCGTGCATCAAATACACATACCCCACTAGGGGTTCGTCATTTATTAAATTCATCTCATTTCAATTCTACACATACTTGTGCTACTCATGGTACAACCACATACATTCACATATACAATGAATCATTCGAATTGTTAAATATCTCTCTTGAGTCTCATGCAAATAGTTCTCATTGTCACTCTACCCCAATTGGGTTTTACATACACTACATATCGATGCCATGTCCCGACATGGTCTTATCTGAATTCTTACACCGAGGCCATATCCCAATATGGTCTTACTCGAAACCTTTACCCATCGTCCTATCGTGTTATACACCTTTCCCATTACTCTAAATTCAATTCCATTGACGTCTCATCAAGAGACATTTCATACATTCATATAGTAATATACATTCCATACAACATTTAAATACTAAATAAGCTCATACGTAATTTTAACATTTGCACATGAACTTACCTCGATGTCGAAAGAGCCGAAAAGGACTTTTTGCCCACATTTCTCTTTTCATCCGTTCTAGGTCTGAAACTCATTTTCTTTGATCTAAAACAATGAAATTTACTCATTTAATCACTTAATGATCATTTTACAACATAATCTCTACTTAGGCAAAAATGACCATTTTGCCCCTATACTTTGGCAAAATTATGATTTTGCCCCTAGGCTTGTAAATAATTTTTCATCACATTTTCTTGTTAAACAAGCCTAGCTGAACATTAAATCCTCTTACAACTATTCTCAATTCCATCAATTTCATGCCTTAATGAACAAATTACAACTTTTGCATTTTAGTCCCAAATAGGTGTTTTCATGACAACACATTTCACAAAAGTTGTTTCTCATCATCCTATCATTCATTTTCTTTCATGAAACTCATCAAACAACATAAAATCTCTCATGGTAAGTCCCTAGACTTTCAACCATATTGCAAACTAGTCCCCTCTTTAGAAAGCTTAAGCTTTGGGGACTCCAAAAGTACAATTTTTATCAAGAAAGATCATCAAAATCACTTACTTGTGAGGAGAAATGCTTGCTGAAATTTTAAGCTTCCAAACCCCTCTCATGGCTGATATTTTCGATTGGAGAAGAAAGAGAAATAAAAAGATGATAACTTTTACTTATATCATCTTATTTTATTTCTTTTTCCAACTAATATCACCAACAAAACATCATAATAAATGCACTTGTCCCCTATGCATTATTATGGCCGGTCAACACATTTAACAAGGCCAAATTGCACATTTGGGACCTCCAATTAATATTCTATGACTATTTGGCACCTCTAGCAATTAAAATAGAACTTTCGCACTTTATGTGATTTAGTCCTTTTTCACAATTTAGCTAGAATTCGCTAAAATTAAGGCACCAAAATTTCCATGCATCCTCATAAACATGTTGTAACTCATAGCATAACATGCAAAATAATTTTCTCTAACCTCGAATTAGTGATTCTGAGATCACTGTTCTGACTAGCCCCTAAATCGGGCTGTCACACCTAACCCATTTCTAACATGTGTTTAAGGTCTCGTAGGCCTCATTAAGGGACTATATGTGTATAATTTTTTATGTTTGAACAATGATATACTTTGTGTTGTAAGATGTTAGTAAATGTTCCAGATTGATCGGTAATGCTTCCTAACCCTAGACCGGTGACGGTTTTGGGCTAGGGGTGTTACATTTTATTGGTATCAGAGCTACGATTTAGTCGATTTTAGGACTAACGTAGCGCGTGTGAGTCTAGCTATACATGCCATATATATATTTGTGATAGTATGATGAATCCTGATAGTTAAAAATATGTTTTTATATAGAAAATGGACCCCGATCGAGCAGTTGCTGATGATGTAGAGAGCAATGCGCCTGCTCCCGCTCAAGGGACAGCGCTGGCCGAATCTAGGCTGATAGCTAGTAGTCATGGGGGAGAGGCTAAACAAGCCTTCTTCTAAATGATGAGTGAGTGGTTTTCGGAGTTTGTTTGAACGAATCCGGCTGCTCCACAACCTCCACCCCCACAAGTACCTGTAGTGCCACAAGTGAAAAATCCAATCCGACTGAGTAAGCCTCCTGTGGATAAAATTCGAAAGTATGGGGCTGAAGAGTTTAGAGCTACACCGATGATGATCTTTGACGCAGTGAGTTTTGGCTCGAGAATACAATTAGAGTGTTTGATGAGATGTCATTGAATCCTGATGAATGCTTAAAATGTGCTATTTCATTGTTGAGGGATACGGCATATAATTGGTGGAAAACGTTGATATTCATGGTTCCGAGAAAGAGAATCACTTGGGATTTCTTTCAAGTTGAATTCTAAAAGAAGTATATCAGTCAACGATTCATAGATCAGAAACGTAAAGAATTTCTTGAGTTGAAACAGGGCTGTATGTCAGTTACTGAATATGAACGATAGTTTGTGAGATTGAGCCAATACGCGCGGGAATGTGTTTTGACTAAAACTACTATGTGTAAATGCTTTGTAACATCCCCAAACCCGGCCCATTCGCTACGACCGAATCTGGTTATGTCACTGGGAAAAGACGGTTGAAAATCTTAAAATAAAACATCGTAGTTTGCTGAATTTTGGAAAACATATCTTTGGAATAAAACTTTGCTATAAAACTCATTCATTTTTAAAACTTTAGTTTATAATATCCAATTTGAATAAATAGGTTGCAAACCATAAATCATTTTCACGTAGCAATTTAATTTAAATAAACCATAGTTAAAGTAATACCAAAAACATAAAATGGCCTTTATTACAACCCAACAATTCAAATAAAGTACTTATATCAAAATTTAGCATGGAATAATTGAACATCATCCTCGGCATGGGCCACCTTGTCCTCTCTCGATCCCTGGTCGACTTTGTGCACTACGAAATGGTTAATGAAAAGAGTGAGTCCACCGACTCGATGCATAACCACAACACATATTTCCATCCGTATGGGCTTGGCCCATACCCACACAACTCATCGAAACAAATCATGCAAGAATGCATCTCGGCCCAACCTACTATCCACCCGTGACACCAACCTTAGCGGACTCCACGCCTAAGGCGTGGCTAATCCACCGATCACAACCGAGTGATCCCACATATGTTACCTCGGCGGACTGCTTGCACAAGGCCGGGTGAGCCACCGATCACATCGTGATCCATAAATCTTACCTCGGCATTCTCGCCGCTCGAGGCCGTGGTCGAGCCACCGATCAACCAAAGTGATCCAAATATCGTAATCGTCTACGGTGATGCACATAGCAATCAACCGCCGAGATGGGCACCTAGCCAACACCTCCCTTGAGGTAGCACAAAGCTAACCCTCAAGCGCTAATGTAACTGAGCTATCATTAGACCACGTACATCCTGTGTACACTTCTTCCTTCTTCAATCCAATCCCATGCCCATGTGTCAATAAATCATGCAAGAATATCATATAGAATGAGTATTTATCACTTATCACTACCACATTGTACATATATAAATGTATATCAAGATTAACTTACCATCACCATTTATTCATCACTTATGCCATTATAAACGGCTATTACACATAATACACACATAAACATGTTAGCAAACCAAACCACGAAAATAGTGCGATGATTACGCACCTAAATGATACCAAAACCCAAACGCTATCGCTTACGCACATGACTACTAACGGACTTACAAAGGTTCCCAATGACGGGCTCTTCTTCCCTACAATCGGCCTTGGCATAAAAACAATGAACACTTAGGCCATTCGGCCAAGACAAAAACTATAGCACAAAGAAAACTAACACGCCCTTACCTTGCTAATCAACCTTTAAGGGTAAAATCGTAATTTTACCTACTAAGGGCATTTTCGTAATTTACCCACCAAGGGTATATCGGTAATTTCGTACCGGAATGGCCTTTCCAGGAGGCCCAGTGTCGCCCGAGCGACCCAACTACCATTTCTCGGTCGAAATGGACTATTGGGCCTAAAGCCCAATTTCGCCCATTCGGGCCCACACGCTCGTGTGGCCCACCTAGCACAAATCTAGCCATGTATATAAGTTCCACCTAGTCTAGCTCACTATATACTACACAATGGCACAATTTACTCATAAGGGCCCACGGGCCCATTGGGCCCACGGCCCATCACGGCCCAAGCGACCCCAACCCACAAGAACACTACTTATGGCCTCAACTATCGCGTGAAGCCCCACACGCGCGCTCGCACGCTCGTGTAGCTACTATTGCCGTGGCCAAACACTTCGGCATTTGCCGCTCTACAACTAGAGTAGAGAGAGTTACACACACGATAGGACTCGGGGCTAATCCGCGCTCCGATCACTCTTGTGCCCAAACGCCCTCCAAGATGTGTTTACTCTCCTCCTAGGATGCTCCTTATATAGCTAGCACTTCACCTTCCTTCTTTGTATCTTTCCGATGTGGGATCCCTTCGTCGATGAGAGTTTAAATTCAATGAAACTCTTCCCGTCGAACCATAAAATAAATACTCCCTTGCTTCTCATGAGATTCGAACCCGGGCTCCCTTGCAACATAATCCACGCTGCTAGCCACTTGGCCACAAGCTCCTCTTGTGTCTTAAACCATGCGCAACTAAATATAAACTATAGCCAAATTAGAGGTCCAAGTAAAAGAAAACCAAAATGCAAAAGCCAAGACTTGAACCTTGGACCTCCTTCCTTCCCTTGTGGCGTCACCCCCTTGTCTCTTATGTGGCGTCACTTTGCCACCACACCACACACTCTACTTGTGTCATTTTTCCCACATTTTATTCTTAAGGCCTACCCGCCAACTTCCGGGGGTTTTTTTCACCTAAAACCAAAATTTCCCCAAAGCTAATATTTGATCCCTGACTTCATAGAAGCCTTCTAACCTTCCAAAATCACTTATCCAATAGGTCCAACTTGCATTTAAGCCGGTCTCTTGTTCTCCAAAAATTTAAACGCTACTACGCCTAAGGCCCATTGGGCTCAATTCTCCTAGGCCCAATTCCTTTTTACCCTAAAAATCTAAATTTTCCAAAGCCTTCCCTTCTCATCCCAACATTCTTAGAGCCTCTAAAACTCAACCAAGCACTCCCAAAACCTACTAACACTTGATTTATACCCCATATGCACACCCCTAAACCAGGTGTTACAATTCTACCCTCCTTAAAATAATTTCGTCCTCGAAATTACTTGTCTAAACTAACGATCCAATTCTCTCCACTACGCTATCGCTGCGCACTCGATCTCCAAGAGCTAACATACTTTACGAGCAACAAAACAAGCAATCACCAAAATCGCCTCTACCACGTCCACGAGAAATGCGACCACGCCCCTAGAACTCATATCTAGCGTCGCGATTTAATCTGATTAAAAGTTTTATGCATTAGAAATTTTGTTCCACTTGTTTAATCCACGAGCAAATTTTATGAACGAAGTTTACGGAAGTCGTTCTTTCGAGCAATCAAAGTTTCGATTTCTAAAGTAATCCACTATTGCAATCATCCGATCACATCAATAACTCACAAGCAATAGTAAGGGTACTTACAGTGGACTTCGGTCGAGGTACAGTGCCATGCCACCTAACTTTGAAAACCTTTCATAAAAACCCATTTTGAAACGTTTTTGGGCCCAAAACCCTCAAAGCCGAGTTTTGAACCGGGCTCTGATACCAAACTGTAACATCCCCAAACCCGGCCCATTCACTACGACCGAATCTGGTTATGTCACTTTGGAAAAAGACGGTTGAAAATCTTAAAATAAAACATCGTAGTTTGCTTTGAATTTTGGAAAACATATCTTTGGAATAAAACTTTGCTATAAAACTCATTCATTTTTAAAACTTTAGTTTATAATATCCAATTTGAATAAATAGGTTGCAAACCATAAATCATTTTCACGTAGCAATTTAATTTAAATAAACCATAGTTAAAGTAATACCAAAAACATAAAATGGCCTTTATTACAACCCAACAATTCAAATAAAGTACTTATATCAAAATTTAGCATGGAATAATTGAACATCATCCTCGGCATGGGCCACCTTGTCCTCTCCGATCCCGTCCAGCTTTGTGCACTACACGAAATGGTTAATGAAAAGAGTGAGTCCACCGACTCGATTGCATAACCACAACACATATTTCCATCCGTATGGGCTTGGCCCATACCCACACAACCATCGAAACAAATCATGCAAGAATGCATCTCACCCCAACCTACTATCCACCCGTGACACCAACCTTAGCGGACTCCTGCCTAAGGCCATGGCTAATCCACCGATCACAACCGAGTGATCCCACATATGTTACCTCGGCGGACTGCACACAAGGCCGTGGTTGAGCCACCGATCACATCGTGATCCATAAATCTTACCTCGGCATTCTCGTTGCTCGAGGCCGTGGTGAGCCACCGATCAACCAAAGTGATCCAAATATCGTAATCTGCCTCTGGTGATGCACATAGCAATCAACCGCCGAGATGGGCACCTAGCCAACACCTCCCTTGTGGTAGCACAAAGCTAACCCTCAAGCGCTAATGTAGCCTGAGCTATCATTAGACCACGTACATCCTGTGTACACTTCTTCCTTCTTCAATCCAATCCCATGCCCATGTGTCAATAAATCATGCAAGAATATCATATAGAATGAGTATTTATCACTTATCACTACCACATTGTACATATATAAATGTATATCAAGATTAACTTACCATCACGATTATCATCACTTATGCCATTATAAACGACTATTACACATAATACACACATAAACATGTTAGCAAACCAAACCACAGAAATAGTGCGATGATTACGCACCTAAATGATACCAAAACCCGAAACGCTACTTCTGCTTCTGCACCCGCAGACTAACGGACTTACAAAAGGTTCCCAGCGACAGGCTCTTCTTCCCTACAATCGGCCTTGGCATAAAAACAATGAACACTTAGGCCATTCGGCCAAGACAAAAACTATAGCACAAAGAAAACTAACACGCCCTTACCTTGCTAATCAACCTTTAAGGGTAAAATCGTAATTTTACCTACTAAGGGCATTTTCGTAATTTACCCACCAAGGGTATATCGGTAATTTCGTACCTGGAATGGCCTTTCCAGAGGCCCAGTGTCGCCCCGAGCGACCCAACTACCATTTCTGGTCGAAATGGACTATTGGGCCTAAAGCCCAATTTCGGCCCATTCGGGCCCACACGCTCGTGTGGCCCACCTAGCACAAATCTAGCCATGTATATAAGTTCCACCTAGTCTAGCTCACTATATACTACACAATGGCACAATTTACTCATAAGGGCCCACGGGCCCATTGGGCCCACTTCGGCCCATCACGGCCCAAGCAGCCCCAACCCACAAGAACACTACTTATGGCCTCAACTATCGCGTCGAAGCCCCACACGTGCGCTCGCACGCTCGTGTGGCTACTATTGCCGTGACCGGCACTTCGGCATTTGCCGCTCTACAACTAGAGTAGAGAGAGTTACACACCTGATAGGACTCTGGGGCTAATCCGCGCTCCGATCACTCTTGTGCCCAAACGCCCTCCAAGATGTGTTTACTCTCCTCCTAGGATGCTCCTTATATAGCTAGCACTTCACCTTCCTTCTTTGTATCTTTCCGATGTGGGATCCCTTCGTCAGTAGAGTTTAAATTCAACTGAAACTCTTCCCGTCCAGACCGCAAAATAAATACTCCCTTGCTTCTCATGAGATTCGAACCCAGGCTCCCTTGCAACATAATCCACGCTGCTAGCCACTTGGCCACAAGCTCCTCTTGTGTCTTAAACCATGCGCAACTAAATATAAACTATAGCCAAATTCTGAGGTCCAAGTAAAAAGAAAACCAAAATGCAAAAGCCAAGACTTGAACCTTGGACCTCCTTCCTTCCCTTGTGGCGTCACCCCCTTGTCTCTTATGTGGCGTCACTTTGCCACCACACCACACACTCTACTTGTGTCATTTTTCCCACATTTTATTCTTAAGGCCTACTCGCCAACTTCCAGGTTTTTTTCACCTAAAACCAAAATTTCCCCAAAGCTAATATTTGATCCCGGGACTTCATAGAAGCCTTCTAACCTTCCAAAATCACTTATCCAATAGGTCCAACTTGCATTTAAGCCGGTCTCTTGTTCTCCAAAAATTTAAACGCTACTACGCCTAAGGCCCATTGGGCTCAATTCTCCTAGGCCCAATTCCTTTTTACCCTAAAAATCTAAATTTTCCAAAGCCTTCCCTTCTCATCCCAACATTCTTAGAGCCTCTAAAACTCAACCAAGCACTCCCAAAAACCTACTAACACTTGATTTATACCCCATATGCACAGCCCCTAAACCAGGGTGTTACATGCTTCATTGAAGCGCTAAATGAAGACATCAAATTGTTGGTTGGAATACTTGATTTGAATGAATTTGTAGTGTTAGTTGAAAGAGCCTGCAAAGCGAAAGAACTAAGTAAAGAAAAGAAGAAAGCGGATTCAGAGGCTAGAGATGAAAGAAAGAGGTCGAAGAGTAAGTCGTATCAACCTTCGTCCAAGAGATTCCGAGATACAATGAATCGCTCAAATGTTTCGATTGGAATTTTGAGTAGAGATCGAGTGAAACAGAATGTTAGTTCCAAAACACAAGTTCCAATTGAATCGAGTGTTGGAAGTGTTAAAAGCAACAAGCCCGAGTGTAGATGATCGTGTCTAAGAGTTTTAATATTTATATAATGAATGATCGAGCCTAGAAACTAACTATCACCACGATTGAGGCAAGCGCACCTATCAAACAACAGTATAGCTTAGTGGCAAGACTGGAATGTCGAACCCAAAGGAACCAAAATTACTAGTACTGACTTTCTTTTTATTATCTAGCCTAAAATACAGGGGATTGATATTTATCTAACTAATTACTAAGCTAAGGTTGCTAATACACAGAGAGTGAATTGGGAAAATACTTTTGGGAAAAACCAGTTGATTAAGACAATACCCAAGGAAGAATCCACCTAGACTTCACTTGTTATTTAACTCTGAACCAGACGATTTATTCACTTGACTTGATCCGTAGGATTCCCTAATTTATATTAATACCTCTTTCGAGGCTACTAACGTCTAACCCTAGGTTGATTAATTGAAATTTCTTTCTAATTAAAACCCCTAGTGTTGCATTAACTCGATCTATAGACTCCCATATTAGGTTTGACCCTAATTCGGCATATTTTCGTTATCCTATCTCTAGGGTTACGATCAACTCTGCTTAACTATGCTAGATCTACTCTTAAACACGGACTTTTGCTCCACTGCCCAAGCACATCAATACTTGAATCAATATCCTAAAATATTAAAACAAGAATTAAGAACACATAATTAAGAACAAATCAAGTATTTATTATACAGTTCAGAAAACAATAACAAGATCCGTCTTAGGTTTCATCCCCCTCAGGTATTTAAGGGGTTTAGTTCATGAATAATAAAGAATACATCTCAGAAGAAAGTAAATAACAAAACATAAGAAAAACCCTAAAACCCCCTAAAGGAAATTAAAAGGAGGATCTTCCGTCTTGAGTGTGATTCTGGCTTCTGAGATGGATCAACTGGCTTTTTTGGAGTAATTCCCTGAGTTCAGCCCTCTCTGGCTTCGCCTCCCGACCAATGACACTTTTTAGGTTATACTTAGGGCATTTATATAGGCTTCAGAATGTCTTTCTTGGCCCACAAGTATCCTATTCCGAATGAAACTCATCTTGGCTATAGCAGGGACACGCTCGTGTGACACGCCCGTGGTCGACTCTCTCGACCGTGGTCGATCCTGCTTACCACAGACGGCCGTGTAATCTGGCCATGTATGATTGTTACTCGAAACGCACGGTCGTGGGTGATAGTCCAGGCCATGTGAGTCTCTAAGGTAAGCCTATTTTCTCCATTTTCGGCCCGTTTCTCGTTCTTTTCATCCTCCGATGCTCTCCTAAGTATAAACCATGAAATTAAAGGATTAGGAGCATCAAATTCCACAATTCAAGGGATAAATCATCCAAAAAGTATGCTAAATGTGGGATTAAAATATGTGTATATTACGGGTTATCAAATACCCCCCACACTTAAGCATTTGCTTGTCCTCAAGCAAAATTCTCAGTTCACAATTAAAATTAACTCCCCTCAATTCATAATCTTCATCAATAATGTTTCATCATAATTCATAGGTAATTCATACATTGATAATTTAACCAGAAGGTTCCTAAAGATTCAAACAATCAAAGTCATAGTTTTTATAGTACGAAAAATAGGTGTTTCCCCTTACCTAAATAATTATCTTTAATTCAAAATCGACAAAAATTGACATCCTCACTAAAGGTTCACTCAAATCACTCAAAGTGTTTAAGGTTCAAAAATAAGCATGCAAGAGTCAAACATGAAAAGTTAATCCCATAGGCTTGCATGAAAATCAAATCTCCACCACTGTAAAATGATATGATACACAAATCAAAAGGTCTTTAAAAGGGTTGTAACGGGGCTTGGGTTAAAGGTGTGGATAAAGGCTGAATTAGAGGGTTAGTATCGAGACTGAATTGACAAATTACCTAACTAGAAAGTTGGACTAATACTGAATAATTACATCAATTGAAAACTTAATACTAATAACATGAGCTTTTTCTCAAAATAAAATTAACTGCGTAAGCTCCAATAACAAAGAAGTAATAATGAATGGATTCCTAAAAAAAATTAATTTAATTAATTTTTTTAAGAACAAATCATACAATAATAATAAGATAGAATTTAACAACTGAATTAAAGAAAATAGTTAAGTAACTGATCAAATCAAATCTCAATATAGGGGTAGTCAAGAGAAATGGTGATAACAAATACAAAGTGGGTTTTGGGTTAATATTAATGGGTGAGTCAAGAAGCGGTTTGTTAGTCTCAAAGGGGTTCACTAGGGCTTTTTATGGAGTAAGTGGGTTAAAACCTAGGTGCCTTTATCATCTTAGTATATCAAATCAAAGGTGTGGTCTCGACATGTATAATCGAAGCAAGTTCTAGAATAACAAATCAATGTTGACATACTCATAATCAATAAAGTGAGCACGAAAAGGGATGTATGCTCTAAAAGGCTCAGGATCTCACAAAGAAAAAAAATTATGGGCTTTTGATGTCAACCTTGTAAATTTCAAATTTCAAGGTAATAATTAGATTCAGGTAGACAACCTAGCAAATTTTTAATTCTGAAAGTAAACTCATCATGCTTGATTCTCTAGTCTCCTAAAGTTTAAAACATCACTGCACAATTAACTATGACTTAATCCAAAACATATCAATGAAAATCATAAATCAAAAGAAATTTCCTTCTAACAGTAATATGAGAAGATTATTTAAGAACAAGATATAATTCAGGGATTTGAGAATAATGCAAAAAGTTAGGCACTTTTCACGATAAAATTCACCCCCCCACACTTAAGATGTACATTGTATTCAATGTACAAACATAGATAATGATTAGTAAGGAAGTAATAAGAGAGGGAGAGAGGTGAAACTTCCTAAATTATGGATGAAATCCTTGGGGGACGATCAATGATGAACAGGATGACTAGGTATAGGTGATGTGTTCGTTCCTTGAGTGGCACATTGAACCTTTTCATACTGCAAAGTCATCAGTTAAATTTTAGGGATTACTAGTTAATGAATGTTGTTATAGATACTCAGAGTTAGACAACCAGTGATAAAGGAAATTCAACTATACTAATGAAACTTTTTAAACAAGAAAAGTAAAAAGTTTAATTATAAAAGAAAATAAACTAAAGCAAAATAAAAATAAAAATAAAAATAAAAATAAAAAATAATAAAGAAAATAAAAGGACTCAAAGGTCCTCGTCATCTGCTGGGTCGCGAGGTGGTGGAGGCAGCGATATGTGAAAGTGATGACAAATCTGCTGAAGAGTCGCCTCAATGCCATCAAATCTTCGAGCGTTGTCGGTGAATTGCTGAGTACAGTACTGCTCGAACCGAGTAAGGTGCTCAGAGATGTCAGATATTGAAGCGGCCGCATGAACTGGTCGGCAAGGGGGGTGTGGTGCCGAAGATGGCTCCTCATGCTGTGGTGGGACATCATCAGTAATGTCCTCTGGATCATCCTGCTCGGTGGCTCGCACTAGCCGATACTGGGGAAGATCGAACCCACGGTGGCGCTCAATCATCCTCATGTGGATCATCGTCTGGATGCCCTGTGGGGGCATCTATCCTATCAGTGTGAGTGAGGAGGATTGAGCGGCGGTGTTGAGGAGCCCAAAATACTGAGCCAGACGTATGATGTAAGGACCCATGGAGATGACCCCTCTCCTATGCTGCTCCGTTTGATGTTGAATGGCACGAGCTATAAAGTAGGCTAAGTCGAAGACGTACCCGTTCGCCATGCAGCATAGGAAGTAGGAGTCGTGAGTGTTGACGACGCCGGTGCTCTCTCGCCTACCTGCCAATGTATGAGCTAAGATGGCATGTAAGTACCTCAGGGATGGGGCGAGAGCTATCGCTTTGGAGCGACTAGGGTCATAGGAGGCCGAAGCGGGGGCTATGTTATTCCAACATCTAGAATAGGAGTTATGGATGTGGTGATGGAGTGTCTCGAGATCATTTTCCATCATGAATTCGTCAGTGTAGAGCCCCAAGGTGACCCCGAACTGTGGGACACTCAGTTCACGTACAATGCCTCCGAGACGGAATTGGACTGTGCCGGGGTCATCGTGGTTTGTCATCACCGTCTAGAGGTGGAATGTGGAATAGAGCTCCAAAGTGAGCTCTAGGTATGTGGGCTCAATGATCTCGAAGAATTGCCCCCATGGGTCGATAGTCAGGAGGGCCCGGACGTCGTCGGCTAGTTAGACCTGCTCCAAGGCAGTCCAATCAATGCGCCTCCCTATGCCGAGGGGTCGCGCGCGAAGTATCTGAAAAAGGTCCTCCTGGGATCCCGGAGGAAACTGTAGGAATGGGTGTCGTACTTCGGCAGATACGCGGGTTGATGATTAACCGGGTCCCCTTCGTTTTTTGAAACAGGGACTGCAATTTTTTTGCCTCGGGAAGACGACATTATGTTCCCTGTTTTCATTTCTATATGAAGGTTCACGGAGCTGAAGCTTGATCACTGTAAATCAGAGCTTTAAAATTTATAAAAAGAATGATCGAACCTGGAAACTAACTCTGACAACGATTGAGGCAAGTGCACCTATCGAACAGTAGTATAGCTTAGGCAAGACCGGATTATCGAACCCAAAGGAACTAAAAGTACTAATACTAACTTTCTTTTTATTATTTAGCCTAAAATAAGTGAAGTTGTTTATTAAACTAAATTAATTAACTACTAAGCTAAAGACTCTAAGACAAAGAAGAATGAATTTGGAAAAATAACTTGGGAAAAACTGTAATATTTGGGATTTAGGGCTTGTGCATTTTTTGCTAAATTGAATGTGCTAGTATGCCTATGTGTGTTTTGATGTGTTTTTGTGAATCATGAGAACTTTAGAGTGTAGGAAAATGCCTTAGAAATGATTTGATTTCAAGTTTCAAAGAGAGAGTTAAGCCGGATAGGCCTTAAGAGAATTTGTAGGAGAATTTAGACACAAAAATGGGCTTGTTAAAGTGGCAAGGAGGCGCCACTTAAAGCCCTGGTAAGTGACGCCATGTGTAAGGTGCAAGGGCCTAGGTTCGAGCCACAAGGGATGCAAAATGGGAGTTTTATTTTGCGGCAAAAAGGAGTAGTAGTGGACGGCATTGGGAGACTGAGAAAGGAGTTTTAGATGTGATTAAATTCTTTTTAACTTTTGGCTAAGGGCAAGGATAATTATTAATTTATTTGAATTATTTTGAATGAGTGACAAAGAGAAGCTTTAGGAGAGAAATAAGGGATTGAGTAGAGAGAGGGAGAGTTGGCCGGCCAAGGGACTTTGTGGATGACAAATTCGGTCACCAAAATCCCTTAAGCCAAATTTTTGGTTAAGCCTCACCAACACTTTTCTTTTTCTTTTCTTCTCTCAATTCTTTCTTTCTTTTTCTTTCTCACTCTAGCCGAATCATACCTGAGCCTCCATATCATTCTTTTTCTTCTTTTCTCATAATCTCTACTGTTAACCAAAAGCCAAATATCATTTATCCTTCTCCTATTTTCTCTTTTCAGTTTTGGCCGAACCTCCATTGTTTTCCTAAGCCATTGCCGAAATTTTTCCCACCTCATCTCCTCTCAGTTTTTGGCCGAATAGCAACCAAGTAAGAAATCTCTTTTGATCCCTTCTCAAATCGGTAAGTCTGCTATGGCCGAATCTCCACTATTCTTCCTTATTTCCTCTCTGTCGACATGTGTAGAACAAAAGCCGGAATTCGGCATTTGTCGTGACTTCTAATCAACCATACCATCGGTTCTTTTAGGATTTCCAGGATTTCGAAGCAGTAGACCGGGAGCATCTTTTTCCTGCCAATAGTTTTCGGTAAGTCAGTGGTAAGGGTTCTAGTGATTCAGATCTGTTTCTTATTCGTTCAAAAGCCGAAAACTAACCAAGTCAATTGATCTAGTGTTAGCCGATTTTAAGGAAGAAATACTACAACATTTCAGGATTTGATTAATAATCAAATCGGAAACAAGGTAGGAGCTTTGGGTGCAATAATCCTTCGGGATTTGATCATACAGCCGAATAGGCTTTTGCTAAACATTAAGTGGTTGACCGAATGTAGGAATTTGAGATCTAAAGCGTTAGATCGGGATTTTTGAGATTTCAGTGGAAGCGTTAAGTAAACCAGGTGTGTATCCCACACTGAATCTTGATTGATTTACGGTATTATTTTAATATATGTGTTAATAATAATATGAAAAGTGGGCTAAGGTACCATGCAATGGTACAAAGTACTTAGGTACTTAATCTTAACATCACGTTAATAAATGTTATGAACATGTGGAATATGGCATGTATGTGAATATTGATAAGAATGAGAAATAAGGCCTAAGCCATGATATTTGCATATTTGTATGACATGGGGCATATGGGTGATTATGAAAGGGGAAGTGATTTGGTGGTTTATACCCCAATATCTGAATGTGGTGACTTCGGTCACATAATTCGAATGTGGTGACTCATGTCACAATATCTGAATGTGGTGACTTATGTCACAAAATTATTATCTGGTGGCTACGCCACAAAATTATAAGGGCGATGAGCTAGTCGTCTGCAGCGACTGCCTTCGATGATGTGTAGCGGATGGGTGGGTCGATTTAGTAATCCCCACGGTGTGATGGTTGGTACGGGTGATGTGTAGCGGATGGCATCTAGGTTTGGGTTCGGGATTGCATCATTATACTTAATTGCTATTTGTATATGTATGAATTGACATGCCTAAATCGTTGGGACTTAGTGTTGGCTGTACACACTGAGTCTGTTTGACTCACCCCGTTGTGGGATATCTTTTCAGGTGACACTCAGTGATGGACCGGGTCGGCAGGAGCTTAGTGGTGGCCATGCTCAGCATAAAGATTATTTTCAATTTGGACTCTCCATTTTCTTATAAGTATTCTGGATTTATTTCGGGTTTTCTTTGATTTAATAAGGCCACTAGTATGAAACTGTTTATGCATGCATTTTAACCAATTTGTTACGATACATATTTTATTAAATTAACGCTTAAGTAATTTTTTTTAAAACAAACGCTAAATGTTTAGACACCTAAACACAAACGATTTTCGAATTAAAGATTAACCCCAAAACAACTCGGTATTTTTATAAAACCACCCCAAATTTTCCAAGGTAATAAACATGAAATTGAAACGTTTTTACTTGAGGAACATACCAGATCCGGTCTGGGCTCGTGGGCCAAGTTTGGGGTGTTTTAGCTTGGTATCAGAGCCCAGTTTTAAACTCTCGACCTTGAGTTTAAAGCCCATAACATTTTCAAAATAAAGCCCAAATAAGTTTTGTGAAAATTTTTGTGAAATGAGCAGGTTTTTCTGGCATGGCACCTAAGTCTCCGACCCGAAGTCCACCAGGTAAGTACCCCTAACCGTTGTGTGAATTAATGTATGATTCGTATATGGGTATAACGGGAACGTAGATTAGTATATTAAGTTATGGAACCCTAGGATTAGTTTACCCCAACACAAGAACTACATAAAATCTAAGGCCTAACTAAACAAACCTGTGACTTAGTCGCCGAGTTAGGGTGTGGCAACCATTGTGCGCATGTCTAGGATTGGATTCAGGAAGAGCCTGGTATTTAAGCAGTCCTAGTGACTCACCTCCTCTTCGCTCGAATCCTACCTGGTGCGTAGCTACGGTTCACCCTAACCAAGAGGACTCATTCACAGGCTAAACTCAATAATTAAAACCCGTAAGGAACTAGCCATATTTTTATAAAAAACCTTAGTTTTAAAAATCAACAAATTACCCCTTTGATTCATAGCGAAATTATTTTGAAAATTTTTCCAAAATATTCCCAAAATACCCCTGTAGGAGAAATGACGAAAATACCCCTGGGATAGGAACGGACGAAAATGTTTGAATAGTGGAATGTGTGCGGTAGGTACTACTGAATGAATGTGCTCCTCTAAATTAGGATAGAAGACTTGAAACTTTGATCGATCGAAAGAACTACTTCTAAACTTCTTTCATAAAATTTCTTCGCGGATAATCAGTGGAACAAAATACTAATGCATAAAAATTTCTTAACCAGATTAAAGCGCGGTCGTAGAAATGAGTTCTAGGGGACGTGGTTGTAATGTGCGAGGACGTGGTAGAGGCAGAATGACCGTATCGGAACCCGTTAGGTCTGGACAAGGGTCCGAAAATGAGGTACCACCACCCCCACCACCAGCTGTTGGTGTTGGCGCAAAGCAGATCGGACGGGGATGATGCGATGATCGCGAGCGATCTTTGCGGGTTCTTGAGATGGTGGCTGGAGCAGGTGGAGGTGGGGGAGCTCGAAAATCTGTACCCGAGTGACTTCGAGCAAATGGAGCTAAAGTATTCCGTGGTGTATCTGGTGTGGCACCCAGTACGGCTGAGTATTGGTTGGAGGCGACAGAGTGAATCATGGATGAGCTCGATTTAACTGCTGAGGAGAAACTGAAAGGAATGGTGTCGCTTCTTCGCGATGAGTCATATCAATGGTGGCTCACAGTTCGGGATGGTGCTACAGCTGAGAACCTCACTTGGGAGTGTGTTAAAGCGGCATATCAGAAGAAGTATGTTCGAACTAGTTATGCTGATGCTCAGAGGAAGGCATTTCTGGGGCTGGTTCAAGGGAACAAGTCCGTAGCGGAGTACGAGGCTAAATTCTTAAGGTTGAGCCGGTATGCTCGAGGTATCGTGGCTATGGAGCATGAATGATGTGTCCAGTTTGAGGACGGACTTAGGGATGATCTAAGGTTTTTGATAGCTCCGCAGCAGGAGCGGGAATTTGCAGTGTTAGTGGAAAAGGCTAAGGTAGCCGAAGGGGTTAAAGAATCTGTAAGGCAGAATACAGATCGGAACAGGCATAAGAGAGGGCTTGGATCGTCAGGGTCATCTGGGAATGCGCAGAAGAGGCCTAGAATTGATGGGCCGCGAGGTCAGCAAGTTGGTATCGGAGGGCAGTACCGTACTTGTGCTGAGTGTGGGAAGAGGCACCTAGGAGAGTGTTGGAAAAAGACAGGAGGATGTTTCAAGTATGGATCTAAGGAACATGTGATCAAAGACTGTCCTATAATGATAGACGGGAGCCGCCCAGCTGGTCAGGGTGTTAATCAGGCCGGAAGAGGTGGACAGTAGCCTCAGCGAGGTCGTGGTCCGAATAACAGAGGTAATGGTGCTGGAAGAGGACGTGGGACCCCGGGCAGAGGTGTTGGTAATACAGAGGCTAGACAGCCAGGTCTAGTGTATGCGGTTCGCCGGAGGGAGGAGGGAGACGCATTGGACGTCATAACCGGTACGTTCTTTATAGCTGACAAGTCTTATTTTGCTCTGATTGATGTGGGCTCGACCCATTCCTATGTTGCATGTAGTGTAGTTGAAACACTAGGCGTAGACTTTGAACTATCTGATAGGGAGATGACTGTAGTCAGCCCATTAGGTCAAACCATAGTGGTGAACAAGATCTTTCAGAGTGTACCTCTAGAGATTCAAGGAGTGATTTTCCCTGCCGACTTAATGGAACTACCCTTCGGAGAATTCGATCTCATACTTGGCATGGACTGGCTAGTAGAACACCGGGCTATATTGGATTGTGCAGCTAAGCGAATGGAGTTAAGGACACCTGAGGATGAGGCGATAATTATGATAGGAGAAAGAAGGAACTACTTATCTATCGTAGTCTCGGCCTTAAAGGCTGATAAGATGGTTCGGAAAGGGTGCAAGGCATTTCTGACTTTTGTTAGGGCGTTGGATGCCAAAGAAGGGAGAGTTGGTGGAGTTAGAACAGTAAAGGAGTTTGTGGATATTTTTTCGGAGGAGTTACCTGGAATACCCCCGGACAAGGAGGTGGAGTTTGGAATTGACTTGCTGCCTGGAACGGCGCCAGTATCTATCGCTCCGTATAGAATGGCACCGAAGGAATTGGTTGAGCTCAAGGCTCAAATCCAAGAGTTGCTTGATCGTGGGTTTATCCGACCCAGTGTGTCTCCATGGGGAGCACCGGTCTTGTTTGTGAAGAAGAAGGACGGAACTATGCGTATGTGCATAGATTATCGTCAGTTGAATAAGCTGACCATCAAGAACAAGTACCCGTTGCCGAGGATAGATGACTTGTTCGATCAGCTTAAGGGGGCAGCGGTATTCTCGAAGATAGATCTAAGGTCTGGATATCATCAGCTTAAGGTGAAGGAAGCAGATATCCACAAGACAGCCTTCCGAACAAGATACGGGCACTATGAGTTTGTAGTAATGCCGTTTGGGTTGATGAACGCCCCAGCCGCGTTCATGGATATGATGAATCGGGTTTTTCAACCCTACTTGGATCGGTTCATCGTTGTGTTCATCGATGATATCCTAGTATACTCCAAGTCTGAGGAAGAACATGACGAGCATCTCTGGAAAGTGTTACAAGTATTAAGGGAGAAGAAGCTTTATGCCAAATTCAGCAAGTGTGAATTTTGGCTGAAGGAGGTCACATTCTTAGGGCATGTAGTGTCTGCAGAAGGGATAAGAGTGGATCCTAGGAAGATTGAGGCGGTGTTGGATTGGAAACCACCTAAGTGCTGTGGCGGAGGTTCGTAGTTTCTTGGGATTGGCGAGCTACTACTGAAGGTTTGTAGAAGGGTTCTCATCAATAGCCGCACCTTTGTGAAGTTGTTGAGAAAGGAAGTACCTTTCGTTTGGACAGATAAGCAACAGAGAGCTTTGAGAAGCTTAAGAGGGTTTTGACCAAGCTCGGTTTTGATTCAGCCGGAGGCAGGGAAGGACTTTGTGGTGTACTGTGATGCTTCTCACACAGGATTGGGATGCGTATTGATGCAAGATGGGAAGGTAGTCGCTTATGCGTCTCCGCAATTAAGGCCACATGAGGTTAACTACCCGACGCATGATTTGGAATTGGCGACAGTGGTCTTTGCTCTTAAGGTATGGAGGCATTATTTATATGGAGAAAAGTCAGTGATCTACACGGACCACAAGAGCCTTAAGTATCTGCTGACTCAGAAAGAGCTGAACCTGAGACAGCGAAGGTGGGTGGAGTTATTAAAGGATTACGATTGTTCTATAGAGTATCATCCAGGCAAGGCGAATGTAGTGGCAGATGCCCTAAGTCAGAAAGTAGTGTCGGATCTGAGGGCAATGTTTGCACATCTTAGCTTGTATGATGATGGACGTCTGCTGGCAGAGTTGCAAGTTAAGCCGACATGACTGAATGAGGTGAAGGAAAGTCAGTTAGTGGATGAGGATTTCAGTGCTAAGTTGTAGCAAGTGCAGAGTGGGGAGTTGGAAGATTATGGTATTAATGACGAGGGAGTATTATGTTTCAAGGGTAAGGTCTGTATGCCGAAGAACAAGGAGTTAAGGCAGAGGATTCTTCGGGAATCGCATAGTAGCCCCTATGCTATGCATCCTGGAGGTAGTAAGATGTATAGAGATCTAAGGGAACAGTTTTGGTGGCCTGGTCTTAAAAGGGAAGTTACTGAATTTGTAGGGAAGTGCTTGACGTGTCAGCAAGTTAAGGCTGAACACCAAGTTCCGTCAGGATTGCTTCAGCCGATAAAGATTCCGCAGTGGAAGTGGGAGAGAATCACCATGGACTTCGTTAGTGGGCTTCCCCTTACGCCTACTAAGAAGGACTCGGTATGGGTGATAGTGGATCGATTGACAAAGTCCGCGCATTTCATCCCAGTAAGAGTTGATTATTCTTTGCAGAAGTTGGCAAAGTTATATGTGGCAGAGATTGTAAGGTTGCATGGAGTGCCGGTTTCAATTATTTCAGATAGGGATCCAAGGTTTACGTCTCGGTTTTGGAAAGCTCTGCATCAAGCTTTAGGCACCAGATTTGATTTCACTACGGCTTTTCATCCGCAGTCAGACGGTCAGTCAGAACGAGTGATCCAAGTGTTGGAAGATATGTTGAGGGGCTGTGTAATATACTTTAGAGGAAGTTGGGAAGAATACTTGCCTTTCGCGGAATTTGCTTACAATAATAGCTATCAAGCCAGTATTCGGATGGCACCATATGAAGCGTTTTATGGACGAAAGTGCCGCGCTCCTACGTGTTGGACGGAATTAGGGGAACGTCAGGTTTTGGGGCCAGAGATCGTGGCTGAATCTGAGGAGAAGGTTGAGGTAATTCGGGCACGGTTGAAGGAAGCATCTGATAGGCAGAAGTTGTATGCAGATCTTAAATGGAAGGAAATAGAATTTGATGTGGGGGATCAAGTGTTTCTGAAGGTATCGCCTTGGAAGAAGGTGATGAGATTTGGTCGCAAAGGGAAGCTAAGTCTAAGGTTTATAGGACCTTATCGGGTATTAAAGCGAGTTGGACCAGTGGCATACCAGTTAGAGTTGCCTTCGGAGTTGAAGCAGATACACGACGTATTCCATGTTTCTATGTTACGTCATTGTTGATCAGATCCATCTCATGTAGTACCGGTTGAAGAGGTGGTGCTAAGGCCAGATTTATCCTACGATGAAGAGCCGATTCAGATCTTGGAAAGAGATGTGAAAGTGTTACGGAGGAAGTCAGTTCCTTTAGTCAAAGTGTTATGGCGTAATCATGGATCGGAAGAAGCTTCGTGGGAGCCGGAAGAAGCAATGCGACAACAATACCCTCACTTATTTTAGCCAGATAATTTCGAGGTCGAAATTATTTTAAGGGGGTAGAACTGTAATATCTGGGATTTAGGGCTTGTGCATTTTTTGCTAAATTGAATGTGCTAGTATGCTTATGTGTGTTTTGATGTGTTTTTCTGAATCATGAGAACTTTAGAGTGTAGGAAAATGCCTTAGAAATTATTTGATTTCAAGTTTCAAAGAGAGAGTTAAGCCTGATAGGCCTTAAGAGAATTTGTAGGAGATTTTAGACACAAAAATGGGCTTGTTAAAGTGGCAAGGAGGCGCCACTTAAAGCCCTGGTAAGTGACGCCATGTACAAGGTGAAAGGGCCTAGGTTCGAGCCACAAGGGATGCAAAATGGGAGTTTTATTTTGCGGCAAAAAGGAGTAGTAGTGGACGGCATTGGGAGACTGAGAAAGGAGTTTTAGATGTGATTAAATTCTTTTTAACTTTTGGCTAAGGGCAAGGATAATTATTGATTTATTTGAATTATTTTGAATGAGTTGCAAAGAGAAGCTTTAGGAGAAAAAGAAGGGATTGAGTAGAGAGAGGGAGAGTTGGCCGGCCAAGGGACTTTGTGGATGACAAATTCGGTCACCAAAATCCCTTAAGCCGAATTTTTGGTTAAGCCTCACCAACACTTTTCTTTTTCTTTTCTTCTCTCAATTCATTCTTTCTTTTTCTTTCTCACTCTAGCCGAATCATACCTGAGCCTCCATATCATTCTTTTTCTTCTTTTCTCATAATCTCTACTGTTAACCAAAAGCCGAATATCATTTATCCTTCTCCTATTCTCTCTTTTCAGTTTTGGCCGAACCTCCATTGTTTTCCTAAGCCATTGCCGAAATTTTTCCACCTCATCTCCTCTCAGTTTTTGGCCGAATAGAAACCAAGTAAGAAATCTCTTTTGATCCCTTCTCAAATCGGTAAGTCTGCTATGGCCGAATCTCCATTATTCTTCCTTATTTCCTCTCTGTCGACATGTGTAGAACAAAAGCCGGAATTCGGCATTTGTCATGACTTCTAATCAACCATACCATCGGTTCTTTTAGGATTTCCGGGATTTCGAAGCAGTAGACCGGGAGCATCTTTTTCCTGCCAATAGTTTTCGGTAAGTCAGTGGTAAGGGTTCTAGTGATTCAGATCTGTTTCTTATTCGTTCAAAAGCCGAAAACTAACCAAGTCAATTGATCTAGTGTTAGCCGATTTTAAGGAAGAAATACTACAACGTTTCGGGATTTGATTAATAATCAAATCGGCAACAAGGTAGGAGCTTTGGGTGCAATAATCCTTCGGGATTTGATCATACAGCCGAATAGGCTTTTGCTAAACATTAAGTGGTTGACTGAATGTAGGAATTTGAGATCTAAAGCGTTAGATCGGGATTTTCGGGATTTCAGTGGAAGCGTTAAGTAAACCAGGTGTGTATCCCACACTGAATCTTGATTGATTTACGGTATTATTTTAATATATGTGTTAATAATAATATGAAAAGTGGGCTAAGGTACCATGCAATGGTACAAAGTACTCAGGTACGTAATCTTAACATCACGTTAATAAATGTTATGAACATGTGGAATATGGCATGCATGTGAATATTGATAAGAATGAGAAATAAGGCCTAAGCCATGATATTTGCATATTTGTATGACATGGGGCATATGGGTGATTATGAAAGGGGAAGTGATTTGGTGGTTTATACCCCAATATCTGAATGTGGTGACTTCGGTCACATAATTCGAATGTGGTGACTCATGTCACAATATCTGAATGTGGTGACTTATGTCACAAAATTATTATCTGGTGGCTACGCCACAAAATTATAAGGGCGATGAGCTAGTCGTCTGCAACGACTGCCTTCGATGATGTGTAGCGGATGGGTGGGTCGATTTAGTAATCCCCACGGTGTGATGGTTGGTACGGGTGATATGTAGCGGATGGCATCTAGGTTTGGGTTCGGGATTGCATCATTATACTTAATTTCTATTTGTATATGTATGAATTGACATGCCTAAATCGTTGGGACTTAGTGTTGGCTGTACACACTGAGTCTGTTTGACTCACCCCATTGTGGGGTATCTTTTCAGGTGACACTCAGTGATGGACCGGGTCGGCAGGAGCTTAGTGGTGGCCATGCTCAGCACAAAGATTATTTTCAATTTGGACTCTCCATTTTTGATTTATTTTGGGTTTTCTTTGATGTAATAAGGCCACTAGTATGAAATTGTTTATGCATGTATTTTAACCAATTTGGTACGATACATATTTTATTAAATTAACGCTTAAGTAATTTTTTTTTAAAACAAACGCTAAATGTTTAGACACCTAAATACAAACGATTTTCGAATTAAAGATTAACCCCAAAACAACTCGGTATTTTTATAAAACCACCCCAAATTTTCCAAGGTAATAAACATGAAATTGAAACGTTTTTACTCGAGGAACATACCAGATCCGGTCTGGGCTCGTGGACCGGGTTTGGGGTGTTTCAAAAACTCAGTTGATTTAGACGATACCCTAGGAAGAATCCACCTAGACTTCACTTGTTGTCTAACACTGAACCATACGATTTATTCACTTAGTTTGATCCGTAAGACTCCCTAACGTATATTAAACCCTCTCTCGAGGCGAATAACGTCTAACCCTAGGTTAATTAGTGGAACTCTCGTTTTCTTATAATAACCCCCTAGAATAGCAGTAAATCGATCTGTGGATTCCCATATTAGGTTTCACCCTAATCCGGCAAAATCTCGTCACCCTATCTCTAGGCATGCGATCAACTCCGCTTAATTATGTTGGATCTACACTTAGGCACTCCTCCACCTAAGCACATTAAATTTGGATTAAGCTCACATAATTAAGAACAGACTAAGTATTTATCATATAATTTAGAAAACAATAACAAGATTCATTATAGGTTTCATCCCCTTCGGGTATCCGAAGGGTTTAGTTCATAACAATAAAGGAAAATATCTCAAGAGAAAAGATAAAAAAAAACATAAGAAATCCCTAAAACCCCCTAAAGAAATTGAAGAGGAGATCCTCCGTCTTGAGTATAATTCTGGCTTCTTGAGATGGATCAACTGGCTATCCCTGAGTGAATCCTCACAAATCTACCTTCTCTAGCCTAGCACGACGCCCCTAGACAATGGCTTTGAGCTCCCCTCGACAGAGGGTTTCTATCGAACTCCCTTGACAAGTTGCCCCCTTGGGTGTTTATATAGACATCGAGATGCCTTACTTTGCCCCAAAGTATCCTAATTCAAGTAGAGTTCCTACTAGGGTGTTTGAATAGGCTTTGGAATAAGTTTATTTGCCTCCAAGTATCCAACACACCCGTGTAAGTCATGGTCAGGCCGTGTGGACTTCGTTGATGAGGCATGGCCGTGTAAATCGTGGTCCAGGCCGTGTTTGATATCTTTAAGGAGGCACGGCCGTGTGATCTTTGGTCCAGGCCGTGTCGATTTCATGATTTGGCCCATTTGTCCTGTTTTAAGCCCGTTTTGTGTTTTTTTCATCCCCTGGTGCTTTCCTGAGTATATAACATGAAAAGAAAGGATTAAGAGCACCAAATTATATAAAATAAGGGATAATTCATCCAAAAGCATACTAAATGTGGGTTTAAAATATGTTACTTTTACGGTTTATCAAATACCCCCACACTTAAGCTTTTGCTTGTCCTCAAGCAAAATTCTCAACTCATAATTAAAACGAACTTCCCTCAATTCATAATAGTCATTAATAGCGTTTCATCATAATTCAGAGATAATTCATACATGGATAATTCAACTCAAAGAGTCCTAAAGATTCAAACAGTTTAAGTCATACATTTGTAGCACAAAACATAGGTGTTTTCCCCTCATCTAAATAATTACCTCTGATTCAAAACCGACAAGAGTTGACATCCTCACAAAAGATTCACTCAAATCACTCGAAGTGTTTAAGGTTCAGAATTAAGCACTCGAATGTCAAACCTGAAAAGTTAATCCCATAGGCTTGCATGAAAATCAAATCTCCGCCACTAAAATATGAGATGAAACACAAATCAAAAGGTCTTTTACAGGGTTGTAACAGGGCTTAGGTTAAGGGTATGGATATAGGCTGAATTAGAAGGTTAGAATCGAGATTGAATTGATAAATTACCTAACTAGAAAAAATGAACTGATAAATAAATAATTACACGAATTGAAACTTTGAAACTAATAATACGAGCTTCTTCTTCAATATTTGGAATTCAAACGTGTAAGCTCACTTAATTACATGAATATACTTCGTTTTTTTTTAAGAATAAACTAAGTAATAATAAAGAACTTTAACAACTGAAATATAGAACATAGTTAGGCAACTGCTCAAGATCAAATCTCGACAAAAAGGGAGTCAAGGAATGGTGATAACAAATATACAAAGGGTTTTGGGTTAATATTAGTGGGTGAGTCAATAAAAAGGGTTGTTAGGATCAAAGGGGTTCACTAGGGGTTAATTATGAAGGTGGGTTTTTAGTAGAGTAAGTGGGTTAAATCCTAGGTGCCTTTATCATTTCTGTATATCAAATCAAAGATGTGGTCTCGACATGTATAATCGATGCAAGTTCTAGAATAACAAATCAATGTTGACACACTCATGATCAATAAAGTGAGCAAGAAAAAGAATTTATGCTCTATGAGGCTCAAAATCTCACAAAAATTATGGGTGTTTTGATGTCAACCTCGTAAATTTCAAACTTTAAAGTAATATTTAAATTCAGGTAGACATCCTAAAAAATTTTTAATTCTTGAAAAATAGACTTATCATGCCTGATTCTCTAGTATTCTTAGAATTTAATTACAAATGCACAATTATCAATGACTTAATCTAAAACATATCAATAAAAATCATAAATCATCAGAAATTTCATTCTAATCATAATATGAGAAACTTACTTTAAGACAAGGCATAATTCAGGGATTTTCAAAGAATACTATAGTTAACCCCCCCACACACACTTAAGATGTACATTGCCCTCAATGTACAAAGATAGATAATGATCATATAGTAAGAAAATCAAAAGGGAGGGAGAGAAGTGAAACTTCCTGAATTTTGGATGGAGTTAATGAAGAGAAACGTAGGGAGTGCCTCGAGCCGTTTGAACTTGAATCCTCAAAGTAGCCGGTTTGGTTTTATTGTATCCTAAACTAAATCTAAATGGCATGAATAATAATAAGAAAATAATAAAAACAAATAAAAATAAAAATAAAAATAGAAGTAAATAAAAATAAGAATAAAAGTAAAAATTGGAAAATAAAAATAAAAATAAAAGTAAATAATGGAAAATGAAAGAAGAAAGACAATCAAGAAGAAAAAGGAAAGAAGGGGGTCTAAATAGAGATTATGGATCCGTGGTTGCCCCGCCCACATTTTCCTTCTGTGGTGGCCACACGGCCACGGCCACGGCCGTGTGTAAGGCCGTGTGGTGCTGAAATTTGCACTTTGGTTAGTTTATAGTTAGGTGCTAAAAGGAAAAATAAAAGTAAAAGAAGAATTAAAAAAAATGTAAAAATTAATGGGGTTAGTGCTCGGGTTGCCTCCCGAGAAGCGCTCGTTTATAGTCTTAAGCTAGACTTTACCTCTCATTCGTATGGTCATGGTGGTTTGAGGAGGTGAAAATCTTTTCTCATGCGATCAATTCAGTTTTTGATAAATAGTTCAAGTCGAGTAATGTTTACCTCAAAAGTGTTGAATTTAGGATTGCTTACCTCGACTGTGCCGTATAGGAAGACATTAAGTACCTCAAAAGTGATTTCTTCGTTCGTCTTGAGGTCTGAATTGGTGATTTGAGGGTCTTCCTTATTTAACAATACCTAGTCCCCTATTTTGAAGTGATTTTTTGTTCCTATCAGCTCGTCTGGGGTTTCCTTCGGTTTCACTTCGTGTATTCCTAGTTTCTCTTTAAAGTGTGTTTTCCACTCGTCTAATTCATCGACCTGAAGCCTTAGTTCTTCATGACTTATTTCTTTATGGGTACGAGGTCTAAGATCTAGCTCAGCTAGGTGATTTCGTGATGGTTATTAATAGAATTAACGTTTGCACCTTTATTACTCGATGTCCTAGCTGAGTCAAGAGCTTGAAGAGTGATTGTTCCATCGTCTACATGAAGTGTGAGTTCACCAAATTCTTCCTCTGTGTGGTCTTTCTTTATTGCATCGGGATATGGCACACGAGGTTGGTACTCTGTAATTGTCGGTTTTGGTATATCATGGCACACTTCAACCTTACCTTCACTTACCACAGGTTCTTCCCTTGGGTTTTGTTCGTCTAACCCTTCACTATCGTAAATGGCTTGATTTTGCTCTCTCGGGTTAGTTTCAGTATTGCTTGGCAAGCTTCCTTGTGGTAGTTCTGAGATCAGCTTAGCAAGTTGTATAACCCGACTTAGTAAGTTCCCAACCGACTCGATAAGTTCCCCAACTTGGTTCTTGATCCCTTTGATCGATGCTTGTTGGTCATTAAGTGTTGTCTCAGTGTCTTGGAGACGGGTATCTGTGGCTGCCATGAATATTGTCAGCATCTCTTCAATGTTTGACTCCTCTTCCTGTTGGTAAGGTGGTTGTTGAAAATTTGGAAGAAGTTCTGGTCCTTGGCTACTTTGATCATCCCACGAGAAATTTGGATGGTACCTCCAACCTGCATTATAAGTGTCATTATAAATATTATTTTGTGGTCTAGCATAGTTACCCATATAGTTGACTTGTTCGCTTTCCATGCCATGTCCGTAGGGTGGGTACTCAGGATTCGCCACGCCCTGCTTGTTTCACACTGCATAACTGGATGTGCCTGGGAGGAACCGTATGAACCATCAAATTTTTTATGTATCATCTCTAACTGGGTTGATAGCCTGGTTACTGGGTCGAGGTTGTAGATATCGGCTGCTTTTGTTGGCTTTGTCCTCATAACTTACCACTGATAGTTATTCAGTGCCATCTCCTCTATAAACTAAAATTTTCCTGACAAAAGAAAATAAAAGAAAATTTAGCAAAGTATAAAAAAAATAAAAATAAATTGCAAAAAATAAAAAAAATGGCTAAAGTAATAAAAATAGAGCTTTCTTAATATTTTAGTTCTCTGGAAACGGCGCCAAAAACTTGATCGCTGTGAATCAGAGCTTTAAAATTTATAAAAAGAATGATCGAACCTGGAAACTAACACTGACAACGATTGAGGCAAGTGCACCTATCGAACAGTAGTATAGCTTAGGCAAGACCGGATTATCGAACCCAAAGGAACTAAAAGTACTAATACTAACTTTCACAGTAGTATAGCTTAGGCAAGACCGGATTATCGAACCCAAAGGAACTAAAAGTACTAATACTAACTTTCTTTTTATTATTTAGCCTAAAATAAGTGAAGTTGTTTATTAAACTAAATTAATTAACTACTAAGCTAAAGACTCTAAGACAAAGAAGAATGAATTTGGAAAAATAACTTTGGAAAAACTCAGTTGATTTAGACGATACCCTAGGAAGAATCCACCTAGACTTCACTTGTTATCTAAGACTGAACCATACGATTTATTCACTTAGTTTGATCCGTAAGACTCCCTAACGTATATTAAACCCTCTCTCGAGGCGAATAACGTCTAACCCTAGGTTAATTAGTGGAACTCTCGTTCTCTTAAAATAACCCCCTAGAATAGCAGTAAATCGATCTGTGGATTCCCATATTAGGTTTCACCCTAATTCGGCAAAATCTCGTCACCCTATCTCTAGGCATACGATCAACTCCGCTTAATTATGTTGGATCTACTCTTAGGCAGGGTCTATTCCTCCTCCACCTAAGCACATTAAATTTGGATTAAGCTCACATAATTAAAAACAAACTAAGTATTTATCATATAATTCATAAAATAATAACAAGATTCATCATAGGTTTCATCCCCTTCGGGTATCCGAAGGGTTTAGTTCATAACAATAAAGGAAAACATCTCAAGAGAAAAGATAAAACAAAACATAAGAAATCCCTAAAACCCCCTGAAGAAATTGAAGAGGAGATCCTCCGTCTTGAGTATAATTCTGGCTTCTTGAGATGGATCAACTGGCTATCCCTGAGTGAATTCTCACAAATCTGCCTTCTCTGGCCTAGCACGACGCCCCTAGACGATGGCTTTGGGCTCTCCTCGGCAGAGGGTTTCTGTCAAACTCCCTTCACAAGTTACCCCCTTGGGTGTTTATATAGACTTCGAGATGCCTTACTTGGCCCCAAAGTATCCTAATTCAAGTAGAGTTCCTACTAGGGTGTTTGAATAGGCTTTGGAATATGTTTCTTTGCCTCCAAGTATCCAAATCCGAGTAAAACTTCTCTTGGCCGCGGCAGGGACACGCCCATGGCACACGCCCATGTAAGTCGTGGTCAGGCCGTGTGGACTTCGTTGATGAGGCACGGCCGTGTAAATCATGGTCCAGGCCGTGTTTGAGATCTTTAAGGAGGCACGACCGTGTGATCTTTGGTCCAGGCCGCGTCGATTTCATGCTTTGGCCCATTTGTCCCGTTTTAAGCCCGTTTTGCGTTCTTTTCATCCCCTGGTGCTTTCCTGAGTATATAACATGAAAAGAAAGGATTAAGAGCACCAAATTATATAAAATAAGGGATAATTCATACAAAAGCATACTAAATGTGGGTTTAAAATATGTTACTTTTACGGTTTATCAAAGCTCCTCTCTCATATCCCTAAAATCTCGATTGTGTCGTAGGGGGAAATAGTTTTGATTACGAATGGACCTGACCATCTTGATTTCAGCTTTCCAGGGAATAATTTGAGTCTTGAATTATAAAGTAACATGAGATCTCCAACTTCGAATTGTTAAGGTCGCTTTAGGCGAGCATCATGGCGTCGCTTTGTTGCTTCTTTGAATAATCGTGAGCTCTCGTAGGCGTTTGCTCGCCACTCTTCAAGCTTGTTCAACTACATCAATCTTTTCTCACCTGCAAGTTTAAGATCGTAGTTTAAGAATTTTATAGCCCAAAATGCTTTATGTTCGAGTTCAAATGGTAAATGACAGATCTTCCCGTAAACAAGTTTGTATAGGGATATTCCTATGGGAGTTTTAAAGGCGGTTCTATAGGCCCATAAAGCGTCGTCTACTTTTGATGCCCAATCTTTCCTGTTTGATTCTACAGTTTTCTCTAGGATACGTTTAAGTTCTCTATTGGATACTTCGACTTGTCCACTGGTTTGAGGGTGATAAGGTGTAGCTATTCTATGGTGTACTCCATATTTCTTTAAGATTTTCTCGAATTGGGTGTTACAAAAATGGGTACCCCTATCACTAACAATTGTTCTAGGTGTTCCAAATTGAGAGAAAAATTTCTTAAGAAATTGTACTACCACTCTTGCATCATTGGTGGGTAAAGCTTGAGCTTCTACCCATTTTGACATGTAATCAACCGCTACAAGGATGTATTTATTCCCAAATGAGCTAGGGAATGGACCCATAAAATCGATACCCCATACATCAAATATTTCACATGATAGCATATATGTTTGAGGCATTTCATCGCGTTTAGAGATATTACCTATTCTCTGACATTTATCACACAAATTAACATACCTATTGGCGTCCTTGAACAGAGTGGGCCAATAAAAACCTGATTCGAGTGTTTTATGTGTTGTTTTCGTCCCACTGTAATGTCCTCCTGTGGGTCCTGAATGGCAATGTTCTAGGATTTTGCTTGCTTCTTCCTTTGCGACACATCTCCGAATTACTTGATCTGCACATATATGAAAAAGAAAAGAGTCCTCCCAAAAATAGTTTTTCACATCAGTAAAGAATCGCTTCTTTTGCTGATGTGTCAACCCTTTTGGTAATACGTTAGTAGCTAAATAATTTGCGATATCTGCAAACCAAGGTACCTCGGCGTCGGATATAGCCAAGAGTTGTTCTTCAGGGAACGAGTCATTAATCTCACTCTCATCAAGTTCTTTAAGATGTGGATTTTCAAGTCTAGAAAGATGGTCTGCTGCCAGGTTTTCATCTCCTTTCTTATCCTGAATCTCTAAGTCAAATTCCTCCATGATATCTTCCACAAGTTCGTCAAAGATGGCTAGCATGCAGCGCTGAAAAGTGGCAGGAGCATTACATAATCCAAAAGGCATTCTTCGATAAGCAAACGTACCGTATGGACATGTGAATGTTGTCTTTTCTTGATCTTCAGGAGCTATGGGGATTTAGAAGTAGCCAGAGAGCCCGTCTAGGAAGCAGTAGTACATATGTCCAGATAATCTTTCTAGCATTTGATCAATGAAGGGTAAAGGAAAGTGGTCTTTTCTTGTGGCATCGTTCAGTTTCCTATAGTCGATGCAAACTCTCTAACCTGTGACTGTTCTTGTTGGAATTAATTCATTCTTTTCATTAGCTATGACAGTCACGCCTCCTTTCTTTGGAACAACCTGCACAGGACTTACCCAAGAACTATCAGAAATAGGATAAATAATTCTAGCATCTAGAAGTTTAATTACCTCGGTTTTGACAAATTCCTTCATATTAGGATTTAATCATCTTTGAGGTTGCACACATGGTTTATATTCATCTTCCATTAAGATTTTGTGGGTGCAAAACGATGGGCTTATCCCTTTTATGTCAGATATTTTCCAGGCTATGGCTCTTTTATGCTCCTTTAACACCTGTAGTAACTCTTCTTTCTCATTGGGTTCTAGGTTTGAAAAAATAATTACCGGTAGTGTAGAATTGCTCCCAAGGAATGCGTACTCTAAGTGTGTTGGTAACTGTTTCAATTCCAATTTGGGGGGTTCTTCAATAGAGGGTCTTTGTTTAGATTCGCCGTTTATTTCAATGCCCTCATACTCTTTTTGTCTTAGGGGGATATTAGGATTTATTTCAATTTTTGTCTCCCCCATCTCATTAGCATCATCGTCTGTCTCCTCGCCTTGAACAAGACACAGTTCCAACGTGTCTTTATGTATTATTTCCTGAAAACAATCCTGAATAAAATGATCAATAGAGTCAATAAAATAACAAGAAACATCTTGCTCTTTAGAGTATCGCATAGCATCATAAATTTTAAAGATAACCTCCTCATCACCTACCCTGAGCGCAAGCTTACCATTACCTACATCAATATTAGCCCTAGCCAAGGCTAAAAATGGTCGTTCTAAAATTAAAGGTACTTCAACATCCTCATCCATGTCGAGCACAACAAATTCAACAGGGAATATGAATTTATCAACTTTAACTAAAACGTCTTCAATAATTCCCTAGGGTATTTAATAGATCTATCGGCTAGTTGGATACTCATCCTAGTGGGTTTCGGTTCCCCAAGACCGAGGTGCTTGAACATTTTATAAGGCATTAAATTAATACTGGCACCTAAGTCAGCTAATGCCTTTTCAATATTTAAACTACCAATTAAACAAGGAATAGTAAAACTTCCTGGATCTTTTAATTTGGTTGGCAACTTATTCTGGAGAATAGCTGAGCATTCCTCGTTAAGCTCCACGGTTGACAGTTCTTCAAGCTTCCTTTTATTCGTTAAGAGCTCCTTTAGAAATTTTGCATATGTAGGCATCTGCGAAATAGCCTCAACAAAGGGTAAGTTAATATGTAATTGTTTAAAGAGTTCAAGAAACTTACCAAATTGTGCGTCCATGCGGTCTTTCTTCAACTGTGCTGGATATGGAATTGGTGGTTCTTTAAATGCCGGCGTTACATTCTCGTTTACTTCCTCTTCTTTTTCTTTAGCAATTTCTTTTGGCATCTTTCTTTCAGTTTAAACCAACTTCTTTCCACTGCTTAGTGTAACTGCTTTCACATGCTCTTTTGAATTAGGTGAATTACCTGGTTGCTTTTCAGAAACTAACTTGATTAGCTGTCCAAATTTACTCTCAATCCTTTGAAGTGATTCTTGTTGAGTTTTCAATGCCGTTTCGATATTCTGGAAATGAGTTTCTGATGTCGAGATGAACTTTTCCAGCATCTCCTTAAGGTTCAATTTCTTTTCCCGTGGGTAGGGCTGTTGTTGAAAGCCCGAATGGGGTTGTTGTCTCCAATTTCCTTGATTTCCTTGACCTCCCCATGAAAAATTGGGATGATTCCTTCAACCTGCATTGTATGTGTTACTATAAGGATTATTTTGAGGTCGAGGATTATTACCCATATAGTGAAGTTGCTCGTTTTCAACACTCAGGTTGTAGAGTGGGTATTCTATATTGTTTGACCCTCCTCCATTTGTATCGCACTGCATCACTGGATGTACCTGCGAGGAACCACACAAACCATCAATTTTCTTACTTATGTAACATCCTTAAATAGGGGCTATGATGTTTGAACTGTTTGCATGTGTATGGCTTGGTTGTGATATTAGGTGAGGTGTTTTAGGGTCTAGGGAGAAGCCAAGGGTAGGCCCGAACTATAGGAAAATTTTTATTTTTAAGCTTTGGTTAAGGGGAGCTGAAGGAGCTAGGGGTTAAGAATATTTTGTGGTAAACTTTAGCACAAGAATTACCTTGGTAAAGTGGCAAGAAGGCGCCACTTAGGGCCTTAAGCAGTGACGCCACAAGCAGGGGAAGGAGAGCTTGGGTTCGAGCTGCAGAAATCCCTTGTTGCTAATTCTTTTTGACGTCAGAGAGGGGAAGAGTTGTGCTCAGCTCAAACTCTGATGGATAACTATTGGACAAGTCAACAGATTTGAACGGGTGGAGAAGAGAGAATTTAGGAGTTTGAACAATTCAAACTCATTTGAATGGTTGGCCAGGAGAAGTTTGAAGAGTTTGCCGAAATTTGAATTGTGTGAGGAGGTGTATTCGGCTGGTGTAACACCCCAAACCCGGTCAACACACCACGACCGAATCTAGCATGTCACAGAGGGAATTGTTTTGAAGAGAACAGGTTACCGGTTAATTTTCCTAGTGAAAATTCTTTGTTGTTTTATGTTTGTAGAAAACAGGTGCATGATTAGTTAAAAACCGATATTTGGAAATCCTGGAATAAACCTTTAAAACTTAGTTGTTGATCCATAGGTTTAGAAAACACTTAAGTCACTTTAAAACCCGATGTTCCTTCCTTAACTATTTAGAAATCCGTTAAGTTGAATGTGGAAAACTTAAGTTTGAAATCCATTTGAGTTGTTGTTGTTATCAATTGATTTGTCTTACCCGATGGTAAACATTTGGAAACCATTGCGTTCTTTAGTTTAGAAAATCTTGGGCTCAAACTTATTTAGTTAACCATGTAATTTATTTAGCCTAGTTTAAAACAAATCCAAAGCATAAAAATAATTTAAACATAATCAAAAGGCCTTATTACAAACCCATAATAAAAGTGAAACCAAATTTAAATAAAACAAAGTACCCAAACCAAAGTCCACGTAAAGACCGAGTTTATTTAATGCATGGCCACCTCGAGTCCGCCCGGCCCTCATCCGCGATCTATGATTCACCTGAAAAGGTAAGGGAGAAGGTGAGTCACCAAGACTCAGTGCATAATCCCCCTCCCGGTTAATGCAACATACTTACACAAATCATAACCAAGCAATATATATAATGCACCCAAACCTAGCCATCCATAACTCCTTTTCTACCCCGTGTGGTACCAAACCACTGGTGGTGCCAAACCACTGGTGACCCAAAGTCACGATATCCAATAATGTGGTGCCAAACCACTGGTGACCCAAAGTCACGAATAATCCATCTGTGGGGCCAACCCACGTGTGATACCAAATCACTGGCGTCAATCCCGATATATCAACTGTGGGGCCAACCCACTATGGTGCTAAGCCACTGGGACGAGACGCTATGAGGTGCCAAACCTCTGGTGACCCAAAGTCATGAAATATCAATAATCTGAGTGTGGGGCCAACCCACGTGTGATACCAAATCACTGGCGACGATCCCAAAATATCATCTGTGGGGCCAACCCACTGTGGTGCTAAGCCACTGGGACAAGTCGCTATGCGGTGCCAAACCTCTGGTGACCCAAAGTCACAAAATAATCTGTGGTACCAAACCACTGGAGGTGCCAAACCTCTGGTGACCCAAAGTCACGGATATCATCTTCCCCTCCTCTCTTATCACCCATACCAATGCATTACAAGTGCAAATCCTGCCATCATGCTTTAACGTGCAACATAAAGCAAATATATCATAAATCATATTATTATGCACCATACAGCAAACATCATATCGAAACAGACTTACCCGAATCCTTTCTCACACCCATAAGGCATCATATCAAGATCTCACAGTTTTCGGCTTTTAATCACGATTTGGTTATTAATATGTTACCAAGTTATAAAGTGTGTAAGCTACACACCTGTTACTAACGCAAGCACTAAATCCCGAAGACCCGATCTACTGCACTAGATCTCCTTGATCCTTAATGCTCTTTGAATACTAACCATGCTAAGTATGAGAGAAAGATCCTCCCCTACAATCGGCAATCATCACAACTTAGTCTTAATAGCCTTCGGCTTTTCCAAATAACTTAAAGAATGCTTAAACCGATATAGATCCTTACCACTTGACTTACCAAATTCGATTGACAGAGAGTAGAGGACTTAGATCGACTGCTTCCAAAATCCCGGAGAACCTAGAAGAAATCGATTCCTATAGAGGGTTAGCAAAACACCCACAAATGCCGAAGTTCGTCCTTTTCTTACCATGTGAGTCGACAGAGAAGTGAGAAAGTGAGAATGTAGTTTCGGTCAAGAACCCCTTACCTCTTTTCAAAACCGATTGGAGACAAACCTAAAGAGATCCACCCTTGTTGATACTCGGCCAAAGCAATACAAGAAAGAAAGGAGGAGATTCGACAAGGAGTTGAATGATGAAGGGAGTTTCGGCTATGGTTGATAGGAAGCAAATAGATGGGATCCGGCTAGAGTGAAAAAGAGAAAGGAAGAGAAGGGTGAAAATAGGAGAGAAAGAATCGGCAAGTGGAAGGAAGAAGAAGAAGATTCGGCACAAGGTCTTAAGAAAAAAAGAAAAAACTGAAGGGGAAAGGGAGGTTTCGATTTTGAGCAAGAATGGAAAGGAAAAGGAGAGAGATGGAGAGTAGGAGATTCGGCCAAATACTGAGAAGAAGAAAAAGAAGTGAAATAAAATCAAAGAAACCTTAGAGGGACATTCGACTAGGTGCAAAAACAAGAAGGAAATTTCGGCTTTTCTTCAATATGTGCACTAGGGAGAAATCGGCACACTCAAGGGTTTATTTTCGGCTTTGACACAAAACAAAAGCTAGCCGAAAATGCACAACTAGGTGCCTAAGGAAATTTGGCACCCTCCTCTCCTCAGCTTTCCAAAATCGAACACTCCTCCTAAGCAGGAGTTCAAAATTCGGCCACTTCCTCAAATTCCTCCTGGCCACTAATTCAAATGAATTTGAATTCCACAAGTTCCTAAATTTTCTCCTTGCCACCAGTTCAAATATTTTAACTTAGTCCATGCTTATCTGACAGAGTTTGTGCTGAGCACAACTCCTTCTACCCTTGGCGTCAAAATGCAAAGCAGAAAATAGGATTTCTGCTGCTCGAACCTGAGTTCTCCCACCTGCTTGTGGCGTCATTCTCAGGGCCCTAAGTGGTGCCTCCTTGCCACTCTGCCAAGCCAATTCTTGTGCTACAATACCCCACGAATTACACTTAAGCCCTAGCTCCTTCAGCTCCCCTTACTTACAACTTAAAAACAAAAATTTCCTGCAACTCGGGCCCACTCTAAACTTATAACTAGGTCTTAAAACACTACAAATAATAACACAACAGTCCAACTCATGCAAAACAATTCAATCACAACTAACCCCTATTTTAGGATATTACAGATGGAAGACTTAGGAGGAGTGCCGAAATTCCTTAGTGACATTTTCGGCTAGTCAAGCTTTGGTACATTCGGTTGAGAAGCAAAATCGAAACCTCTTTTGGCACTTGTCGAATTCCCTTTTGAAGCACCTAGCTGAATCCCAAAAAGAACCATTTGAGTTTTCTTTCTTTTCCTCCTTTGAAATCGAAAGCCGAAAGCACTTTAGGCTCTTACCGATTTCTTTCTTTGGTATTGAGCCGAATCTCCATTTGAATTCCTCTCTTATTTCTTTGAAGCCGAAACACTATTCTCCCTAAATCTCATCTCTTTTTGCTCTCCATTCTTATTAGTTGGCCGAACCTTCTTCTTTCTCAAGCCACTCTCTTTTCCATTGATTCTTTCATCTTCTTCTCACCATCATTCAACCGAATACTTCCCTTCTATTCCCTTATTTCATTTTAGCCGAATCTCCCTTAATTATTTCACCACCATTGCCGAAATCTCTCTCTATTTTCTCTTCTTATTTTAACACTTTGGCCGAATATCAACCACTGAAGATCTCTCTCTCTTTTCTTTTCTCTCGTTGCATTGTAGATCTCTCTTGTCTTCTGCTCTAGTCGATTTTGGAGTGGGTAAGTGTTCTTGGCCGAATCTTTACTATTTTCTTCTCTTTTCTCTGTCGACTCACATAGAAACAAAAGCTGAATTTCGGCATTTGTCTTGATTCTCATTCATCTGTGAAATCAGATTCTCCTAGGTTCTTTGGGATTTGGAAGCAGTGGATCGTGGTCATCTACTCTCTCTGCCAATTGGTTTCATTAGGACTGTGGTAAGGTCTCATGCCGATTCATTCTTTCCCTTATTCTTTTAAAAAGTCGAAGGCTATTGCTTTATGTGGTTGAATGTTGGCCGATTGTAGGGGAAGGCTGAGATCTCGCATATCTCGGGTTGTGGCTAGTATTCGAAAAGCGTTAAGGTAAGGAGGGTTGCTAGATGCGTTAACTTTTCGGGATTTACAAGTGAAGCCGAATGGCCTTTGTTAATGATCTTGGTTTGGCCGAATGTAGGAAAAGGGGATCTAGTGCTTAGATCGGGATCTTCGGGATTCAGTGATCGCGTTAGTAACCAGGTGTGTAACTTACACACTTCATAATCGTTGTAAACTTGTTAATAACCTAAACTATGTTAAAAGCCGAAACTGTGTAGATTTCGATATGATACCTTTATGGGTATGAGCAAGGATTTCGGGTAAGTCCGTTTTGTTGAGATTACGGCACATGATTTTTGATGATATTATCTATGTATGTTCGATATATGTCTAATGATTAAGCATGATGGCATGAATTGTATGTGCATTGCATTATTATGGGTGATATGAGAGGAGGGGGAAGATTGATATCTGTGACTTTGGGTCACGGTGGTTTAGCACCACCAAAGGTTTGGTACCACGCTTGATTTCGTGACTTTGGGTCACGGAGGTTTGGCACCTCATAGCGACTTCGTCCCAAAGGCTTAGCACCACAAATGGGTTGGCCCCAAATTTGATAAAACGGGATTGTCGCCAGTGATTTGGTATCACAACGTGGGTTGGCCCCACAATTGGATTATTCGTGACTTTGGGTCACCAGTGGTTTGGCACCACCAGTGGTTTGGTACCACACGGGGTAGAAAAAGGAGTTGTGGATGGCTAGGTTTGGGTGCATGATATGCTTGCTTGATTATGATTTGTGTAAGCATGTTGCAATAATCGGGAGGGGGATTATGCACTGAGTCTTGGTGACTCACCTTCTCCCTTATCTTTTCAGGTGATTCGTAGATCGCGGATGAGGAGCCGGGTGGACTCGAGATGACCATGCGATAATTGTTTCGATTTTACATGGACATTTGATTTGGGTATTTTACTTTAAATTCTGGTTTTTATTTGGGTTTGTAACAAGGCCTTTAAATTATGTTTTGGATTATTTTATCTGCTTGGATTTGGTTTTAAATATGACTAAGTAATTACTTGATTTGCTTTAATAACCTGATAGCCAAAGTTTTCAAACTAAGCTACGCAACGAGTTTTCTAAACTCTACCATCGGGTAATACAATTCACATGATTTCAAAGCAACTTAACATTTTCCACTATACATACATCGGTTTTCCCCAAACACAAGCAATCGAAGAGCTTTCACCGAAAATAAATCGGTAACCTGTTTTCTTCGAATCATTTTCACTCTGTGACATGCTAGATTCGGTCGTGGTGTGTTGACCGGGTTTGGGGTGTTACAATTTTGGTATCAAAGCCAAGTTTAACAGCTCGGCTGTGGGCCCGAGGCCCAAAATGTTTTAAGATAAGGTTTTAAAGAGTTTTACTGGAAAATGTATGGTCTGAAACGCATGGCACCGAGTCTCCGGCACCAATCCGCCCAGGTAAGTACCCCTACTGATGTTTGCATATGATTATGATTTTTGATGATATATGCTATGAACGGCTAGTGATAGTGGACTATCCTAAAGACTGAAACCTATAGGACTCTGTGACTCGCGAAAACAAAACTTTGTAATAGAAACTGTTTATAAGACTGTGCCTTAATAATAGTAGAATAAAGACTGATGCATAAAACTTTTAAACCAGATAAGTCGAGACGTTAGACATGAGCACTCGAGGTCGGGGTCGTAATACGCGTAGACACGGTCGGGGTAGGATGATTGTGTCTGAACCAGTGGGATCTGGTCAGGGGTCAAAAAATGAGATGCCACCACCACCACCACCGCCGTGTTGAGTACCGTGATCGACAGGGGATGATGCGATGCTCGCGAGCGATGCTGCGAGTTCTTGAGAGGGTGGCTGGAGTAGGTGGAGGCACGGGAGCTCGTAAGTATGTATCTGAGTGACTCCGAGCTAATGGAGCCGAGGTTTTCCGAGGTGTTTCTGGTGTGGCGCCCAATCCGGCTGAGTATTGGTTGGAGGCGACGGAGCGTATCATGGACGACTTGGATCGACTCATCGAGGAGAAACCGAAAGGGATAGTGTCGCTTCTTCGGGATGAGTCATACCGGTGGTGGCTCACGATTCGGGATGGTTCTGCGGCGGATGATCTCACGTGGGACTATTTTAAGGCGTGCGTGCGGAAGAAGTATATTGGGTCCATTACATTGATGCGCGTGGCGTTTCGAGACCGGTTCGGGGAGTAAGTCCGTGATCGGCACGCAGGCGAATTCTTAACGTTGAGCCGGTATGCTCGAGGTATCGTGGCTACGAGCACGAACGATGTGTCGTTTCGAGGACGGATTGAGGATGAGTAGAGATCGCTGATTACTCCACAACAGAGCGAGAGTTTGCCGTGTTAGTAGAAAAGGCTAAGATAGCCGAAGGGGTAAAGGAATCTGTGAGGCAGAATCAGGATAGGAATAGACATAAGAGAGGTTTTGGATCATCTGGGTCGGTCGGTAATTCTCAGAAAAGGGCTAGGCATGGTGGGCCAAATCAATCCGGAGGCTCATTCTCGCTAATCGGGGTCCAAAGACGATGTAATCGGTGTGGGAAATCTCATTGGGGAGAATGTTGGATTGGTGGAAAAGGATGCTTTGAATGTGGCTCGTTGGATCATCGTGTGAGGGATTGTCCACGGAAGTTAGCCAGGATTCAGTCTGAGGGCCAGGGTCGTGCTCAATTTAGGAATGATGGACCGCAACCGCAGAGGGGTCGTGGTTCTGGTAGAGGAGGTAATGGTTCTGGTCGGGGCCACGGAGCACCGGGTAGAGGTGCAGGCAACACTGAGGCAAGACAGCCGGGATTGGTATATGCAGTGAGGCATCGAGAGGAGGGTGACGCACCGGACGTCATAACCGGTACGTTCTTAATCTTTGGATTGCCATATACTGCTTTGATAGATATGGGTTCGACGCATTCGTATGTTGCTAGTAGCATAGTGGAAACCATGAACCTAGACTTTGAGACTACTTCTAGGGAGATGACTGTAATTAGCCCTCTAGGTCACTCTATAGAAGTAAATAAGCTGTATAGGGATGTACCCCTAGAACTCCAAGGGGTAGTGTTTGTGGCTGATCTGATGGAACTACCGTTTGGGGAGTTCGATCTGATTCTTGAGATGGACTGACTGGTGAAGTACCAAGCGAATTTGGACTGCGCGGCTAAGCGCATGGTTTTGAAAATGGTTGAGGGTGAAGAGGTGGTGATGATAGGTAATAGAAGAGATTATCTATCCAATGTGGTGTCCGCTTTGAAAGCTGAGAAAATGGTCAGAAAGGGTTATGAGGCGTTTATGGTTCATGTGTGTGCCTTGGAGGCCAAGGAGTCAGCTATAGAGAATGTCCGAACAGTGAAGGAATTTGTCGACGTATTTCCAGAAGCACTTCCGGGTCTGCCTCCGAATCGGGAAGTTGAATTTGGTATAGATCATATTGCAATCTGCGCTGTGTCTATCGCCCGTATAGGATGGCGCCAAGGAATTGGTAGAGCCAAGGCTCGATTCGAGGAGTTGTTGGACCGGGGTTTTATCCGGCCAAGTGTTTCGCCTTGGGGAGCGCCAGTGCTCTTTGTTAAGAAGAAGGATGGTACAATACGGATGTGTATAGACTACCGCCAATTGAATAAGCTGACGATCAAAAACAAGTATCCGTTGCCCAGGATAGATGACTTGTTTGATCAGCTTAAGGGTGCATCGGTTTTTTCAAAGATTGATTTAAGGTCAGGGTATCATCAGCTAAAGGTGAAAGAGGCTGATATCCACAAGACGGGGTTTCGCACTCGGTATGGGCACTACGAGTTTCTGGTAATGCCGTTTGGGTTGACTAACGCACCGGCAGCATTCATGGACATGATGAATCGGGTGTTCCAACAGTATTTGGACCAGTTTGTCGTGGTGTTTATAGACGACATTTTGGTGTACTCAAGGTCTGAGGAGGATCATGATGCGCATTTGCGGATAGTTTTGCAGATTCTGAGGGAGAAGCAGTTATTTGCCAAGTTTAGTAAGTGTGAATTCTGGCTTAGGGAGGTGACTTTCTTGGGTCACGTGGTGTCAGCTGAGGGGATTAGAGTGGATCCTCGCAAGATTGAGGCAGTATTGGACTGGAAACCGCCTAAGTCAGTGGCAGAAGTTCGGAGTTTTCTAGGTCCGCGGGGATATTACCAAGATTTGTAGAGGATTTTCTCTCGATCGCAAAGACCGCTGACCAAGTTGCTGAGGAAAAGAGTTCCATTTGTCTGGTCTGAGAAGCAACAGGAAAGTTTTGACAAGTTGAAGAAGATTCTAACTGAAGCTCCGGTTTTGATTCAGCCTGAGGCAGGAAAGGAATTCACGGTCTACTGTGATGCATCACATACTGGCTTGGGATGTGTGCTGATGCAAGAAGGGAAGGTAGTGGCATATGCATCTCGACAGCTGAGACCGCATGAGGTTAACTATCTGACACATGACTTGGAATTAGCTGCAGTGGTTTTCGCCTTGAAAATATGGAGGCACTATTTGTACGGGGAGAAGTCAATAGTCTACACGGATCACAAGAGTCTGAAGTACCTTTTGACTCAAAAGGATTTGAACTTGAGACAGCGCAGATGGATTGAGCTGTTGAAGGACTACGACTGTTCAATTGAGTATCATCCGGGCAAGGCTAACGTGGTGGCAGACGCGTTGAGCCGTAAGGTAGTATCGGACTTGAGAGCGATGTTTGCTCATCTTAGCTTGTATGACGACGGGAGTCTATTGGCAGAATTGCAGGTTAAGCCGACTTGGGTAGAGCAGATTAAGGAGAAACAGTTAGTGGATGAGGGTTTGAATGCTCGGAGGTTGCAAGTTCAGAATGGTGGGTTGGAAGGTTACAGCTTGTCCAGTGACGGAGTACTGTGTTTTCAAGGGAAAGCTTGTATGCCGAAGGACGTCGAGTTAAGGCAGAGGATTCTTCAAGACGCACATAGCAGCCCATACGCTATGCATCCTGGAGGTAGCAAGATGTATCGAGATTTGCGAGAGCAGTTTTGGTGGCCAGGTCTGAAACGGGAAGTAACCGAGTTTGTGGGTAAATGTCTGACGTGTCAGCAAGTTAAGGCTGAACATCAGTTGCCGTTGGGTTTACTTCAGCCGGTGAAGATTCCACAGTGGAAGTGGGAATGGATTACCATGGACTTTGTCAGTGGGCTACCCCTTACGCCAAGTAAGAAGGACTCAGTCTGGGTAATTGTGGACCGTTTGACGAAATCAGCTCATTTCATACCGGTAAGGGTTGATTACTCGCTTCAGAAGTTAGCTAAGCTGTATGTGGCAGAGATAGTGAGGTTGCACGGTGTGCCAGTGTCGATTATCTTGGATAGGGATCCCAGATTCACGTCAAGGTTCTGGAAAGCGTTGCATCAGGCGTTGGGTATGCGGTTGGATTTTAGTACGGCATTTTATCCGCAGACAGATGGACAGTCGAAAAGGGTTATACAGATTTTGGAAGATATGTTGAGAGGCTGTGTTTTGGATTTCAGAGGCAGCTGGGAAGAATTTCTACCGTTAGCTGAGTTTGCATACAATAATAGTTACCAGGCAAGCATTAAGATGGCACCATATGAGGCGTTGTATGGTAGGAAGTGTCGTACACCTACATGCTGGACAGAGTTGGGTGAGCGTCAGATGTTGGGTCCAGAGTTGGTTACAAAAACTGAGGATAAGGTCAAGTTGATTCAGGCTCGTCTAAAGGAAGCTTCGGACCGGCAGAAGTCCTACGCCGATCTTAAGCGGAGAGATATAGAGTTTGCCGTGGGAGACAAGGTCTTTTTAAAGGTCTCGCCGTGGAAGAAAGTGCTGAGATTTGGAAGAAAAGGCAAGCTAAGTCCAAGGTTCATTGGCCCGTATAAGGTGTTGAGACGAGTGGGACCAGTAGCTTATCCGCTCGAGTTGCTAGCAGAACTGAGTCAAATACATGAGGTGTTCCACGTCTCCATGCTTAGACGCTACCGTTCAGATCCATCGCATGTTGTATCGGTGGGGGAGATAGAGGTGAGCCCAGATTTGACTATGGAAGAGGAACTAGTGCAGATTCTAGACCGGGATGTGAAAGTTTTGCGCAAGAATTCAGTTCCATTAGTGAAGGTATTATGGCAAAACCATGGCGTGGAAGAAGCTACATGGGAACCAGAGGATGTGATGAGACAGTAATACCCTCAACTCTTTTGACCAAGTAATTTCGAGGCCGAAATTATTTTTAAGGGGGTAGAACTGTAACATCCTTAAATTGGGGCTATGATGTTTGAACTATTTGCATGTGTATGGCTTGGTTGTGATATTAGGTGAGGTGTTTTAGGGTCTAGGGAGAAGCCAAGGGTAGGCCCGAACTATAGGAAAATTTTTATTTTTAAGCTTTGGTTAAGGGAGCTTGAAGGAGCTAGGGGTTAAGAATATTTTGTGGTAAACTTTAGCACAAGAATTACCTTGGTAAAGTGGCAAGAAGGCGCCACTTAGGGCCTTAAGCAGTGACGCCACAAGCAGGGGAAGGAGAGCTTGGGTTCGAGCTGCAGAAATCCCTTGCTGCTAATTCTTTTGACGTCAGAGAGGGAAGAGTTGTGCTCACTCAAACTCGATGGATAAATCATTGGACAAGTCAACAGATTTGAACGGGTGGAGAAGAGAGAATTTAGGAGTTTGAACAATTCAAACTCATTTGAATGGTTGGCTAGGAGAAGTTTGAAGAGTTTGCCAAAATTTGAATTGTGTGAGGAGGTGTATTCGGCTGGAAGACTTAGGAGGAGTGCCGAAATTCCTTAGTGACATTTTCGGCTAGTCAAGCTTTGGTACATTCGGTTGAGAAGCAGAACTGAAACCTCTTTTGGCACTTGTCGAATTCCCTTTTGAAGCACCTAGCCGAATCCCAAAAAGAACCATTTGAGTTTTCTTTCTTTTCCTCCTTTGAAACCGAAAGCCGAAAGCACTTTAGGCTCTTGCCGATTTCTTTCTTTGGTATTGAGCCGAATCTCCATTTGAATTCCTCTCTTATTTCTTTGAAGCCAAAACACTATTCTCCCTAAATCTCATCTCTTTTTGCTCTCCATTCTTATTGGTTGGCCGAACCTTCTTCTTTCTCAAGCCACTCTCTTTTCCATTGATTCTTTCATCTTCTTCTCACCATCATTCAACCGAATACTTCTTCCATTCCCTTATTTCATTTTAGCCGAATCTCCTTGATTATTTCACCACCATCAAGCTGAAATCTCTCTCTATTTTCTCTTCTTATTTCAACACTTTGGCCGAATATCAACCACTGAAGATCTCTCTCTCTCTTTTCTTTTCTCTCGTTACGTTGTAGATCTCTCTTTTCTTCTGCTCTAGTCGATTTTGGAGTGGGTAAGTGTTCTTGGCCGAATCTTTACTATTTTATTCTCTTTTCTCTGTCGACTCACATGGAAACAAAAGCCGAATTTCAAGATTTGTCTTGATTCTCATTCATCTGTGAAATCTGATTCTCCTAGGTTCTTCGGGATTTGGGAGCAGTGGATCGTGGTCATCTACTCTCTCTGCCAATCGGTTTCGTTAGGATTGTGGTAAGGTCTCATGCCGATTCATTCTTTCCCTTATTCTTTTGAAAAGTCGAAGGCTATTGCTTTATGTGGTTGAATGTTGGCCGATTGTAGGGGAAGGCTGAGATCTCTCATGTCTCGAGTTGTGGCTAGTATTCAAAAAGCGTTAAGGTAAGGAGGGTTGCTAGATGCGTTAACTTTTCGGGATTTACAAGTGAAGCCGAATGGCCTTTGTTAATGATATTCGTTTGGCCGAATGTAGGAAAAGGGGATCTAGTGCGTTAGATCGGGATCTTCGGGATTCAGTAATCGCGTTAGTAACCAGGTGTGTAACTTACACACTTCATAATCGTTGTAAACTTGTTAATAACCTAAACTATGTTAAAAGTCGAAACTGTGTAGATTTTGATATGATACCTTTATGGGTATGAGCAAGGATTTCGGGTAAGTCCGTTTTGTTGAGATTACGGTACATGATTTCTGATGATATTATCTATGTATGTTCGATATATGTCTAATGATTAAGCATGATGGCATGAATTGTATGTGCATTGCATTATTGTGGGTGATATGAGAGGAGGGGGAAGATTGATATCTGTGACTTTGGGTCACCAGTGGTTTGGCACAACCAGTGGTTTGGTACCACAGTTGATTTCGTGACTTTGGGTCACCAGAGGTTTGGCACCTCATAGCGACTCGTCCCAGTGGCTTAGCACCACAATGGGTTGGCCCCACATTTGATAAAATGGGATTGTCGCCAGTGATTTGGTATCACAACCTGGGTTGGCCCCACAATTGGATTATTCGTGACTTTGGGTCACCAGTGGTTTGGCACCACATTATTATTGATATCAGTGACTTTGGGTCACCAGTGGTTTGGCACCACCAGTGGTTTGGTACCACACGGGGTAGAAAAAGGAGTTGTGGATGGCTAGGTTTGGGTGCATGATATGTTTGCTTGATTATGATTTGTGTAAGCATGTTGCAATAATCGGGGATTATGCATCGAGTCTTGGTGACTCACCTTCTCCTTATCTTTTCAGGTGATTCGTAGATCGCGGATGAGGAGCCGGGTGGACTCGAGGTGACCATGCGATAATTGCTTCAGTTTTACATGGACATTTGATTTGGGTATTTTACTTTAAATTCTGGTTTTTATTTGGGTTTGTAACAAGGCCTTTAAATTATGTTTTGGATTATTTTATCTGCTTGGATTTGGTTTTAAATATGACTAAGTAATTACTTGATTTGCTTTAATAACCTGATAATCAAAGTTTTCAAACTAAGCTACGCAACCAGTTTTCTAAACTCTACCATCGGGTAATACAATTCACATGATTTCAAAGCAACTTAACATTTTCCACTATACATACATCGGTTTTCCCCAAACACAAGCAATCGAAGAGCTTTCACCGAAAATAAACCGGTAACCTATTTTCTTCGAATCGTTTTCACTCTGTGACATGCCAGATTCGGTCGTGGTGTGTTGATCGGGTTTGGGGTGTTACATAAGAGTTTTACCTGATTTGATAGCATGGTTACTGCGTCGAGGTTGAAAACACTGGCAGCTTTTGTTGGCTTTGTTCTCATAACTTGCCACTGATAATTATTCAGTGACATCTCTTCTATGAATTCATAAGCAGCCTCAGGTGTTTTATTGTTTAGTGTACCACTGGTGGATGCATCAATAAGCTGCCTGGTTGAGGGGTTCACACCGTTATAGAAGGTTTGAACCTGTAGCCATAATGGTAACCCATGATGAGGGCACCTTCTCAATAAATCCTTATATCTCTCCCATGCATCGTAAAGTGTCTCTAAATCCATCTGCACAAAAGAAAAGATATCATTCCTCAATTTAGCCGTTTTAACCGGCGGAAAATATTTTAACAAAAATTTTTCGATCATTTGTTCCCATGTAGTGATTGATCCTCGTGGAAGAGAATTCAACCACTGTTTGGCTTTATTCCTTAAAGAAAAGGGGAATAATCGAAGGCGAATGGCATCATCAGAAACGCCATTAATTTTAAACGTATCGCATAATTCGAAAAAGTTCCCTAAGTGTGTGTTAGGATCCTCATCCTGCAAACCATCAAACTGAACAAACTGTTGAATCATCTGTATAGTGTTAGGTTTCAGTTCAAAATTATTTGCAGCGATAGCAGGTCTAACAATACTTGATTCAGTTCCTGTTAAATTAGGTTTAGCATAATCATACATAGTTCGAGGAAGAGGATATTCGGCAACCACCGGAGGAAGTGGATTGTTCTGGGGATCAACCATCTCTTTCGTGTTATTAGTATCGTCCTCTTGCTCTTCTTGTGTGTATTGCAGGCTTCGCCTAATTTCTCTTCGGTTTCTGCGAACGGTTCCTTCTATATCACTATCGTAAAGTAGAGGTCCTATCGGGTTTCTTCTAGTCATAAACTAGAATACCTGCCACAAGCAAGGAAAAAGAAAAATTAGCAAAGTAGAATTAAAAAATAAAAGTTAATTACAAAAATAAAAATTGGCTAAAGTAATAAAAATCAAGTGTTCCTAATATCTTAGTTCCCCGGCAACGGTGCCGAAAACTTGATCGTGTCTAAGAGTTTTAATATTTATATAATGAATGATCGAGCCTAGAAACTAAATATCACCACGATTGAGGCAAGCGCACCTATCGAACAGTAGTATAGCTTAGTGGCAAGACCGGAATGTCGAACCCAAAGGAACCAAAATTACTAGTACTGACTTTCTTTTTATTATCTAGCCTAAAATAAAGGGGATTGATAATTATCTAACTAATTACTAAGCTAAGGTTGCTAAGACACAGAGAGTGAATTGGGAAAATACTTTTGGGAAAAACCAGGTTGATTAAGACAATACCCAAGGAAGAATCCACCTAGACTTCACTTGTTATTTAACTCGAACTGCATTTATTTATTCACTTGACTTGATCCGTAGGATTCCCTAATTTATATTAATACCTCTTTCGAGGCTACTAACGTCTAACCCTAGGTTGATTAATTGAAATTTATTTCTAATTAAAACCCCTAGTGTTGCATTAACTCGATCGATGGACTCCCATATTAGGTTTGACCCTAATCTGACAGATTTTTGTCATCCTATCTCTAGGGTTGCGATCAACTCCGCTTAACTGTGCTAGATCTACTCTTAAACAGGGACTTTTGCTCCACTTCTTAAGCACATCAATACTTGAATCAATATCCTAAAATATTAAAACAAGAAATAAGAACACATAATTAAGAACAAATCAAGTATTTATCATACAGTTCAGAAAATAATAACAAGATCCGTCTTAGGTTTCATCCCCCTCAAGTATTTGAGGGGTTTAGTTCCTGAATAATAAAGAATACATCTCAGAATAAAGTAAATAACAAAACATAAGAAAAACCCTAAAACCCCCTGATGGAAATTGAAGGGAAGATCTTCCGTCTTGAGTGTGATTCCGGCTTCTGAGATGGATCAACTGGCTTTCTTAGAGTAATTCCCTGAGTTCAGCCCTCTCTGGCTTCGCCTCCTGACCAAGGACACTTTTTAGGTTATACTTAGGGCGTTTATATAGGCTTCGGAAGGTCTTTCTTGGCCCACAAGTATCCTATTTCGAATGAAACTCATCTTGGCTATAGCAGGGACACGCCCGTGTGACACGCCCGTGGTCGACTCTCTCGGTCATGGTCGATCCTGTTTGCCACACACGGCCATGTAATCTGGCCGTGTACGATGTTCTAGGCTGTGCCTCGGTTGTTACTCGAAACGCACAGCCGTGGGTGATAGTCCAGGCCGTGTAAGTCTCTAAGGTAAGCCCATTTTCTCCATTTTCGGCTCATTTCTCGTTCTTTTCATCCTCCAATGCTTTTCTAAGTATAAAACATGAAATTAAAGGATTAGGAGCATTAAATTCCACAATTCAAGGGATAAATCATCCAAAAAGAATGCTAAATATGGGATTAAAATATGTATATATTACGGTTTATCAGTAGACAGTGTGGGAGACGACATGTTGGAGAATGTTGGGGCAAGTACAATAATAGAGTTTGCTATAAATGTGGATCACGAGACCATTTCATTCGTGATTGCCCAGAGTTAGCTGAGAAAGACAATGTACAGAATGCGAGACCGAGTAATGTGACAACTAGAGGTAGACCACCCAGAAACGTGAGGAATGTAAGCGGTAGTCAGAGAGGAACATCAGACACAACTGTGAGATCTGAGGCGAGAGCACCTGTACGAGCCTACGCTATTCGCGCTCGTGAAGAAGCGTCATCTCCAGACGTCATTACTGGTACTTTTACTCTACTTGATACTGATGTGATTGCATTGATAGATCCAGGATCTGCTCATTCTTATGTGTGTGTGAATCTAGTATCTAGTAAGACTCTGCCTGTTGAGTCTACTGAATTTGTAATTAAAGTATCAAACCCTTTAGGCAAGTGTGTTCTGGTTGATAAAGTATGCAAGAGTTGACAGATAGAGGATTTGCACGACAGAGTTTCATGCCCTGGGGTGCTCCTGTGTTGTTTGTGAAAAAGAAAGATGGAACTATGAGGATGTCTATTGACTACCGACAGTTAAACAAGGTGACAATAAAGAATAAATATCATTTGCCTCGTATTGATGATTTGTTCGATCAGCTGAAAGGAGCTACAGTATTTTCGAAGATAGATTTGAGATCGGGCTATTATCAGCTACGAGTTAAAGAATCAGATATGCTGAAAACTGCCTTCAGAACGAGGTACGGACATTATGAATTTTTAGTAATGCCTTTCGGACTAACGAATGCTCCTGCAGTGTTTATGGATTTAATGAACCGAATATTCAGACTGTATTTGGATCGATTCGTTGTTGTGTTTATTGATGACATTCTGATTTATTCTTGTAATGAGATGCAACATGTCGAGCATTTGAGAATTGTGTTACAGACTCTGCGTGAGAAGCCATTGTATGCAAAGTTTAGCAAATGTGAGTTCTGGTTGCATGAAGTTGGTTTTCTGGGACATATTGTGTTAGCATCTGGTATACGAGTTGATCCGAGCAAAATTTCAGCTATTTTGGAGTGGAAGCCTCCGAGAAATGTGTTTGAAGTTTATAGTTTTCTGGGACTAGCGGGATATTATAGGCGGTTGGTGAAAGGCTTCTCGATGATTGCGACTCCGTTGACAAAATTACTATAGAAAGATGTTAAATTTGAGTGGTCAGAATGGTGCCAGCAGAGTTTTGAACAGTTGAAAACATTGTTGACAGAAGCACCAGTGTTAGTTTAGCCAGAATCGGGTAAAGAATTCATAGTCTACAATGATGCATCTTTGAATGGTTTGGGCTGTGTGTTGATGCAAGAGGGAAAAGTTATAGCTTATGCTTCGAGACAGTTAAAGCCGCATGAAAAGAACTACCCGACGCACGATCTTGAATTAGCTGCGATTGTATTCGCATTGAAGATTTGGCGTCATTACCTATTGGGTGAGAAATGTCACATTTATACTGATCACAAGAGTTTGAAATATCTGATGAATCAGAAAGAATTGAATTTGAGACAGCGAAGATGGTTAGAATTACTAAAAGACTATGAATTAGTAATTGATTATCATCCGAGAAAAGCTAATGTTGTAGCTGATGCTTTGAGTCGAAAGTCTTTGTTTGCTTTGCATGCAATGAGTACTCAAATAGATCTGTGTGATGATGGTTCGGTTTTGGCTGAGTTGAAAGTGAGACCGATGTTTATAGGTCAGATTTGTGATGCCCAAAAAAGAGATAATGAGATGATGACAAAACGAGCTTAATGTGGTTTAAATTCTGATTCAGAATTTTGAGTGGATAAAGATGATTGTTTGAGATTCAGAGATCGGATTTGTGTTCTGAAGAATTCAGAGTTGATTCAGTTGATTTTAAACGAAGCTCATAATAGTTGTTTGGCTGTTCATCCGGGGAGTACAAAAATGTATAATGATCTAAAAAAGTTTTATTGGTGGCATGGTATGAAACGGGATATCTCAGAATTTGTTTTGAGATGTTTAGTATGTCAGCAAGTAAAAGCTGAACATCAGGTTCCATCCGGTTTGTTACAACCGATTATGATTCCTGAGTGGAAATGGGAGAGAATTACGATGGACTTTGTGTCGGGATTACCTTTATCTCCGAGAAAGAAAGATGTAATATGGGTGATAATTGACAGATTGACGAAATTAGCTCATTTTGTTCCGGTGAGAATAGATTATTCACTTGATAAATTAGCTGAATTATATATTTCTGAGATTGTGAGATTGCACGGGGTGCCACTATCTATTGTATCTGACAGAGATCCGAGATTTACCTCGCGATTTTGGAAGAAATTGCAAGAGGCTTTAGGCACAAAGTTGCATTTCAGTACTGCATTTCATCCGCAAATGGATGGTCAATCCGAGTGGATTATTCAGATTCTTGAAGATATGTTGAGATGCTGCATTCTTGAATTTGAAAGCACGTGGGAAAAGCATTTGTCGTTGATCAAATTCGCGTATAATAATAGTTTTCAATCTAGCATTAAAATGGCACCGTATGAGGCTTTTTACGGTCAGAAATGTCGAACTCCATTGTATTAGACTGAGCTTAGTGAGAATTAGATTCACGGGGTTGACAAAGAGACTGAGCAGAAAGTGATAGTTATTCGTGACAGTTTGAAAGCGGCCTCAGATCGTCAGAAATATTATGCAGATTTGAAATGAAAAGATATTGAGTTTGAGATCGGTGATAAAGTGTTCTTGAAAGTATCTCCGTGAAAGAAAATACTTCGTTTTGTCAAAAAAGGCAAGTTGAGTCTGAGGTTCATCGGGCCATATGAGATTATTGAACGAATTGGGCCGGTTGCTTATAGATTATTGTTGCCACCTGAATTAGAAAAGATTCATAATGTGTTTCACGTATCGATGCTTTGACGATACAGATCTGATCCATCTCATGTGATTACTCCTTCTGAGGTTGAGATTCAGTCAGATTTATCTTATAGTGAAGAACCGATTCGAATTCTGGCACGTGAGAATAAAGAGTTGAGAAATAAGAAAATTTCTTTAGTGAAAGTGTTGTGGCACAAACACGGAGTGGAAGAGGCTACGTGGGAGCCTGAAAATATTATGAGAGAGCAATATCCGAATCTATTCACTGGTAAGATTTTTGGGGACGAAAATCCTAAGGGGGGAGAGTTGTAACAGCCCGATTTAGACCCTAGTCAGAATAGTGGTTTTGAGACCACAAATCCGAGGTCAAAAAAATATTTTAATATTATTTTTGGTGTTCACAGTATGTGACTAAGCATGTGTGAAATTTCTGTGTGAAAATTTTATCGATTGTGTGCTTAATTTGAGAAAAGGACTTAATCGCATAAAATGCAAAAGCTGTGTGCTGATTGTTAAAGTGCTAATTTGTTATGGCTTATTAAAATGTGAGGCCTTATGTTGATAATAGACCATTAAAAGAATGGATGGACAAAAATGCCTAAGTTAGTGGAATTTAAATGTTATACATTAAAGGTTAAAATGGTAAAATGTCAATTAATGTATATTAAATAAAACAAAACCAAGTGCTCATCTATTTCATATCTTTTTATCACCGAAAATTGAAGAATAGATACGGGTTTGAAGCTTTTATAATTTCGGCACATACAAGGCTTGATTGAGGTATGTTTTGAGCTTGGTTTTTGATGATTCCTACATTTTTGTAATCGTTGCTTAGTGTTCTAGCTAGCCCATGCTTTAATTTTAGAATTTGATGGTGATTTTGAGATAAGCCATTGATGAATGTTTGAGCTTTGTGATAGTTGATGATGAAATATGAAACATATGTGAAAGATTAACATATTTTGTCTTTGAATTTTTGGTAAAATTGAGTAATTTGGGCTAAATTGTGAAAATAAGAAGTTGGAGGACTAAAATGTGAAATAAATGAAACGTGTGGGCTTGTATGGATATAAGGAGAATTCTGCTAGGCATGGGTTAAATGAAATTATGTGTATTTGATGATTTTATGAAATAGGGACTTAAGTGTCGAAATGTGTAAATGTGAGGGCTATTTTGTAAAATGCCCTAAATATGTGTATTTGGATTAAATTGAATGATTTGGTGAATGAATGAGCTAAATTTGAATATGTATAGACCAAGAAAGGAGAGATTCGGATCAAGATCGAGGCAAAGACAAAGTGCTCGATTGATTGACTAGTCTTGGTATTTCGACATCCGAGGTAAGTTCGGATATAATACTTGTTATTAAGTTTATGTTTAAGTGATATGAAATGAATAATTGTGTAATTATTGGATTAGAAACGTTATATGTGAAATTGAGAAATGTAGCACTAAGTGTGCGTATTTAGAATTGAAACAGAGGTGAATGGCACTGTGTGTGCGAAATAAAGAAAGCTTTGGTAGTATTGATTGGCACTGTGTGTGCGATACTAATCGTGTGTCAGAGTTTTAAAATTTTAAATAGCGAGAATGATCGAACCTGGAAACTAACTATGACAACGATGGAGGCAAGTGCACCTATCAAATAGTAGTATAGCTTAGGCAAGACCGAATTGTCAAACCCAAAGGAACTAAAAGTACTAATACTAACTTTCTTTATATTATTTAGCCTAAGAATTAAGCGAATGGTTGTTTAATCTAAATTAATTAACTACTAGACTAAAGACTCTAAGACAAAGAAGAATGAATCTGGGAGAATACTTGAGGAAAAACCAATTAATTAAAACGACACCCAAGGAAGAATCCACCTAGACTTCACTTGTTATCTAACTCTGAACCAGACGATGTATTCACTTGACTAGATCCGTAGGATTCCCTAATTTATATTAAACCCTCTCTCGAGCGAATAACGTCTAACCCTAGGTTGATTAATTGAAATCTCTTTCTAATTAAAACCCCTAGAATTGCATTAACTCGATCTATGGACTCCCATATTAGGTTTCACCCTAATCCGCAACGCGCCTCGTCACCCTATCTCTAGCGCGCGATCAACTCCGCTTAACTATGCTAGATCTACTCTTAGGCAGGGACTTTTTCTCCTCCACCTAAGCACATCAAACTTGAATCGATATCTGCGAAATATCAACACAAGAATTAAGAACACATAATTAAGAACAAATCAAATATTTATCATATAGTTCAGTAAACGATAACAAGATTCATCTAAGTTTCATCCCCCTCAGGTATATGAGGGTTTAGTTCATAACAATAAAAGAAAACATCTCAGAAGAAAAGATAAAACAAAACATAAGAAATCCCTAAAACCCCCTGAAGGAATTGAAGAGGAGATCCTCCATCTTGAGTATAATTCCGGCTTCTTGAGATGGATCAACTGGCTATCCCTGAGCGAATCCCCACAAATCGGCCCTCTCTAGCCTAGCAAGACGCCCCTAAACGATAGCTTTGGGCTTCCCCTTTCAGGTCATACTTAGGATGTATTTATAGGCTTTTGGAATGTGTTTCTTTGCCCCTAAGTATCCAAATTCGATTGAAATTTCTCTTTTCTGCAGCAGGGACACGGCCATGGCACACGCCTGTGTGAATCGTCTTTAGGCCGTGTTCGGACTTTTAATGAGGTGACACGCCCGTGTATCTCATGGCTATATTGTGTTCGAGATTATTGAGGAGGCACGGCCGTGTGGTCTTGGGCCCAGGCCGTGTCGATTTCGTGCTTTGGCCCATTTCGCCCGTTTTAAGCCCGTTTCTTGTTCTTTTCATCCTCCGGTGCTTTCCTGAGAATATAACATGAAAAGAAAGGATTAAGAGCACCTTTTTACATAAAATAAGGGATAATTCATCCAAAAGCATACTAAATGTGGGATTAAAATATGTTACTTTTACGGTTTATCAAATACCCCCACAATTAAGCTTTTGCTTGTCCTCAAGCAAAATTCTCAACTTAGAATTAAAACGAACTTTCCATCATTCCTAATATTCATTAATAGTGTTTCATCATAATTCAAGGATAATTTATACATGGATAATTTAACTCAAAGAGTCCTAAAGATTCATACAGTCTAAGTCATACATTTGTTGCACAAAAACATAGGTGTTTCCCTTCATCTAAATAATTACCTCTGGTTCAAAACCTACAAGGATTGACATCCTCACAAAAGATTCACTCAAATCACTCGAAGTGTTTAAGGTTCAGAATTAAGCACTCAAATGTCAAACCTGAAAAGTTAATCCCATAGGCTTGCATGAAAATCAAATCTCCACCACTATAATATGAGATGATGCACAAATCATAAGGTCTTTATCAGGGTTGTAACGTGGCTTGGGTTAAGGTGTGGATAAAGGCTGAATTAGAGGGTTAGAATCGAGATCGACCTGAAAATTTACCTAACTAGAAACAACGAACTGAAAAATAAATCATTACATGAATTGAAACTTTGAAACTAATAATACGAGCTTCTTCTTTCAATAAATAGACGTTAAATGTACAAGCTCGCTTTTCATCATACTAATACTGAATATACTTCAATTTTATTTTTTTTAAGAACAAATCATCAAATATTTACAATAATAAGAAAGTACTTTAACAACTAAAATATAGAACATAGTTAGGCAACTGCTCAAAATCAAACCTCGACAAAAAGGGTAGTCAAGAAGAATGGTGATAACAAATACAAAGGGTTTTGGGTTAATATTAGAAGGTGAGTAAAAAAAAGGGTTGTTAGGATTAAAAGGGGTTCACTAGGGGTTAATTATGAAGGTAGGCTTTTAGTGGAGTAAGTGGGTTAAATCCTAGGTGCCTTTATCATTTCTGTATATCAAATCAAAGGTGTGGTCTCGACATGTATAATCGATGCAAGTTCTAGAATAACAAATCAATGTTGACACACTCATAATCAAAAAGTGAGCATGAAAAAGGATATATGCTCTTATAAGGCTCAAAATCTCACAAAAAATTATGGGTAGTTTGATATCAACCTCATAAATTTCAAATTTCAAAGTAATATTCAAATTCAGGTAGACAACCTAGAAAAATTTTTTTAATTTTCTGAAAAATAGACTTATCATGCTTGATTCTCTAGTATCTTAAAGTATAAATCATCAATGCACAATTATCAATGACTTGATCTAAAACATATCAATAAAAATCATAAATCATGGAAATTTCATCCTAATTAGTAATATGAGAAAATTACTTAAAAACAAGACTAAATTCAGGGATTTGAGAATAATGCAAAAAGTTTGGCATCCTTAAGATTCACCCCCCCCCACACTTAAGATGTACATTGCCCTCAATGTACAAAGATAGATAATATCATTATAAAATCATAAGATATGGGAAGGAGTGAAATTTCCTGAATTTTCGGATGGCATCCTTGGTTTGAAGGTGAAAGATAGGTCGGAGGGGTCGGTCTGGATGACGACCCTGCGCTAGATGAAGAAATTGGGTAGCTCATTGAGGATTAGCCAGGATAAAATACTAAAAATTAAAACTATACTAATTAAATAATTAAAGAAAAGCAAGCTAAAGTGAAGAAAAATAAAAATGAAACTAAAATTAAAAGAAAAGATAAATGGACCATAGGGTCCTTATTGTTGGATGGTTCGCGAGGTGGGTGTAACCTCTAAGGCTGCGAAGGTGCTGGCGGTGGCGGAAGTGGCGTGATTCCCAAGCAGCCTTTTGAACCTGACACTAAGAAACTAAAATAAAAGAAACTAAATTAAGCATAAGATAGTTAAAGAGAAGGAAAATAATGGAGAAGATAAAAGTAAAAGAAAAAATAAATGGTCTCAAGACTCTTGGCTTGTCGAGGGATTGAAGCGGCCGGCATGAACTTATATAGATCGGTCTCCATGAGGGAGACTATGCTGGGATCCTTCCGTTTCTTCGACATGGCCAAAGGATTGAGAAGAATGCTATAAGGATGAAGAATGCTAAGAATGTATGGTGTAAAGGTGTAAAGGAGGAAGAAGGGTGAAGGTTAGGTGAGAAGAGGGAGGGGTGGGTGGTTTAAATAGAATTCTCAAATCAGGTACGACCCCACGCCCATGTCTCGTGGGCGTGGCATCTCACACGGCCGCCTCGCACGGCCGTGTTATGCATCGTATCGTTTCTCCCACACCCGTTTCTCGTAAGTCAGTGTCGTCCACGGCCTCGTCGCAAGGCCGTGGCATTTTGTCGGTGCCCGTGGGGGTGGTTGGAGTCCGTGACTCGAAGATTTGATTCTTTCTGACTTGTACCTCTTCTACCATTGTCAGTACGGAGATTCCGTGCTTCCACACGACCACGGCCGTGTGGCCTGGAAATCTGCACTTTTGGTTAGTTTAAAACTAGGTGGTTAAGACTAAGAGAAGAAAAGAAAATGAAAACAAAAGCAAAAGTAACTAGGGTTAGTGCTCGGGTTGCCTCCCGAGAAGCACTCGTTTAAAGTCTTAAGCTAGACTTACCTCCCGTTTGTATCGCCAGGGTGGTTTGAGGAGTTTCCTCATGCTATCAGTTTTATTATCATGATAGAGTTTAAGTCGAGATGCATTTATATTGAAAGTACCAAAAATAGGATTACTTACCTCGACTGTTCCGTATGGGAAAACACTGATTACCCTAAAAGGGATTTCTTGGTTTGTGTTTATGTCTGATGTGATGATGCGAGGATCTGCTCTATCTAACAGCACCCGGTCCCCTATTTTGAAGTGGTTTGTTGTTCCTATGAGCTCTTCTGGGGGCTCCTTTGGTTTTACTTCGTGTGGTTCCGGCTCTTCTTTGAATTGTGTTTTACACTCTTCTGGTTCGTCGACCCTAAGGCTTCGTTCCTTATGTAATTCTTTTTTGTTGGCATGGGGTTCATGACTCGGATCAGGTTTGTAACCTTGTGGTGTTTCCTGTGGTGAAAGTTGAACAACTTGGTTATCAACTGAATTTACTTTCTCACCTTCATCAATTGTTGTCCTGGCTGAGTCAAGAGCTTGTAAACCGATTGATTCGTTACCTACACGGCGAAGAGTTCTCCTGTACCAACATCAATTTTTGTTCTAGCAATTTGCTAAAAGGGTCTTCCTAAAATTAAGGGAATCGAATTATCCTCATCCATGTCTAAGACAACAAAATCTACTAGGAAAACGAATTTATCAATTTTTACAAGAACATCTTCGATAATACCCCTAGGAATTCTAACAGTTTTATCAGCTAATTGAATGCTCATCCTAGTTTGTTTGGGTTTCCCTAGACCTAGTTGTTTAAACAATTTATAGGGCATGACATTTATGCTTGCCCCTAGATCAGCTAACGTATTATCAAAAGATAAACTACCAATTAAGCATGGAATTGTAAAACTCCCTGGATCTTTTAATTTCCGTGGTAGTTTATTTTTCAAGATTGTCGAGCACATTGCGTTTAGTTCTACGTGTGATGCTTCGTCTATCCTTCGCTTGTTCGTCAAAAGCTCTTTTAAAAATTTTCTAGAATCTGGCATCTGTGAAAGAGCTTCAAGTAACGGTAAGTTAATATGTAATTTCTTTAAGAGTTTAAGAAACTTACCGAACTGTTCTTCTGTGTCGTCTCTCCTTAATGCTTCGGGATATGGTATGCGAGGTTGGTACTCTTTGATTACCGATTTTGGCTTATTATTACTTACCTCAACCTTACCTTCTTTGACCTCATTCTCTTGCCTTGAATTGGGCTCGTCTAACCCTTCACTTTCTTGAGCGGTTATGGCTTGGATTTGCTCCTTTGGGTTAATCTTAGTGTTGCTTGGTAGACGCCCTTGTGGTCGTTCAGAAATTATCTTTGCGAGTTGTCCAACTGTGTTAGTAAGTTGTCCAACTGTCTTAGTGAGTTCCCCAACTTGGCTCTCGATCCCTTTAATTGATGTCTGTTGATTCTTAAGGGTGGTCTCAGTGTCTTGGAGACGGTTATCTGTAGCTGCCATGAATTTTGTCAGCATCTCTTCAAGGTTCGGCTTTTTGTCCTGTGGATAGGGCTGATTTTGGAAATTTTGAGGAGGTTGTTGTCTTTGATTTCCTTGATTTCCTTGTCCTCCCCATGAAAAAATTGGGTGGTTCCTCCAACCTGGATTATAATTATTACTATAAGGGTTATTATTGGATCTGAAGTTATTACCTATATAGTTCATCTGTTCGCTTTCTGTGCCCGGTTGGTAGGGTGGATACTCAGGATTTGCCACAGTTCCACTTGCGTCGCACTGCATTACTGGATGTACCTGCGAAGAACACAAACTATCAAGCTTTTTATTCATCATCTCTACCTGTGTTGATAGCATGGTTACTGCACCGATGTTGAAAACTCTGGCTGATTTTGTTGGTTTTGTCCTTGTAACCTGCCACTGATAGTTATTCAGTGACATCTCCTCTATGAATTCGTAGGCTGCTTCAGGAGTTCTGTTGTTTTGGGTTCCACCGGCGGCTAAATCAATTAGTTGCCTCGTTGAGGGGTTTACGCCGTTATAGAAAGTTTGGACTTGGAGCCACAAGGGTAAACCATGGTGTGGACACGTTCTCAAGAGATCCTTATCTCTCCCATGCGTCATATAATGTCTCTAAATCCATCTACACAAAACAAGAGATATCATTCCGTAATTTAGCCGTTTTGGCCGGTGGGAAATATTTTAATAAAAAATTTTCGGTCATTTGATCCCATGTAGTGATTGACCCTCGTGGTAACGAGTTTAACCACTGTTTGGATTTATTCCTTAATGAAAAGGGAAATAACCGAAGCCGTATGGCATCATCAGAAACGCCATTTATTTTGAAGGTATCACAGAACTCTAAAAAATTAGCTATATGAGTGTTTGGGTCTTCGTCCTGCAAACCATCAAATTGAACAAATTGTTGAATCATTTGTAGTGTTAGGCTTTAATTCAAAATTACTAGCAGCTATAGCAGGCCTAACAATACTAGATTCGGCTCCTGTTAAATGAGGTTTAGCATAACCATACATAGTACGTGGAGCATTATTTTCTGCCACATCTTGGGTTGCTGGATTATTCTGGTCCACCCCTTCAGTAGGATTGGATTCGCCTTCCCACTCTTTTTCTGTGTAATTTAGGGCTCGCCTAATTTCTTTACGATTCCTGCGAGCGGTAGCTTCAATATCACTGTCGTATACTAGTGGTCCTCTCGGGTTCCTTCTAGTCATAAACTAGAGGTACCTCGAAGGAAGAAGAAGAAGAATTAGCAAATAAAATAAGAAATAAAATTAAATTGCAAAAAATAAAAATGGCTAAAGTAATAAAAATAGAGTGTTCTTAATATTTTAGTTCCCCGGCAACGGCGCCAAAAACTTGATCATGTGTCAGAGTTTTAAAAATTTAAATAACGAGAATGATCGAACCTGGAAACTAACTATGACAATGATGGAGGCAAGTGCACCTATCGAATAGTAGTATAGCTTAGGCAAGACCAGATTGTCGAACCCAAAGGAACTAAAAGTACTAATACTAACTTTCTTTTTATTATTTAGCCTAAGAATTAAGCGAATAGTTGTTTAATCTAAATTAATTAACTACTAGACTAAAGACTCTAAGACAAAGAAGAATGAATCTGGGAGAATACTTGAGGAAAAACAAATTAATTAAGACAACACCCAAGGAAGAATCCACCTAGACTTCACTTGTTATCTAACTCTGAACTAGATAATGTATTCACTTGACTTGATCCGTAGGATTCCCTAATTTATATTAAACCCTCTCTCGAGGCGAATAACGTCTAACCCTAGGTTGATTAATTGAAATCTCTTTCTAATTAAAACCCCTAGAATTGCATTAACTCGATCTATGGACTCCCATATTAGGTTTCACCCTAATCCGGCAACGCCTCGTCACCCTATCCCTAGGTGCGCGATCAACTCCGCTTAACTATGCTAGATCTACTCCTAGGCAGGGACTTTTACTCCTCCACCTAAGCACATCAAACTTGAATCGATATCCGTGAAATATCAACACAAGAATTAAGAACACATAATTAATAACAAATCAAATATTTAACATATAGTTCAGCAAACGATAACAAGATTCATCTAAGTTTCATCCCCCTCAGGTATCTGAGGGTTTAGTTCATAACAATAAAAGAAAACATCTCAGAAGAAAAGATAAAACAAAACATAAGAAATCCCTAAAACCCCCTGATGGAATTGAATAGGAGATCATCCGTCTTGAGTATAATTCCGGCTTCTTGAGATGGATCAACTGGCTATCCCTGAGCAAATCCCCACAAATCTGCCCTCTCTGGCCTAGCAAGACGCCCCTAAACGATAGCTTTGGGCTCCCCCTTTCAAGTCATACTTAGGGTGTAACAGCCCGGTTTTGGGGTTAGTCAGAACAGTGGTTTTGAGACCACTAATTCGAGGTCGAGAAAATTTATTTTGACATTAATTTATGTACTGTAGCATGATTATATGGATGCATGAAAATTTTGGTGTTTTAATTTGAGTGACAGCATGTTTAATTGCGAAAAAGGACTAAATCGCATAAAGTGCAAAAGTTCTATTTTTCATGGTGGAGGTGCCTAATAGCTATAGAAAGTAAATTTAGAGGATTTTAAAGTGCAATTAGGCCATTTAATGTGTGTTGGCCGGCCATACAAGCTAGGGGAGACAAGAGCATTAATTTTAGTCAAAATTTGGTGACATTAGGTGAATAAAAAAATGAATAAAATAAGATAAAAAGATGAGATATCATCTTTTACTATTCCTTCTTCTTCTACCACCGAAATTTTAGAGGAAGTAAGGGTTCTTGGAGTTCAAAATTTTCAGCTACATCTCATCCTTGCAAGTAAGTCATTTTGATGATTATTTTTGATGATTTTTGTATTTTTGGAGTCCCCAAAGCTTAAGCTAGCTAATGGGGGGGCTAGTTTGTAATATGGTTGAAATTCTAAGAACTTGCCATGAGAGTATTTGTGTTGTTAGCTGAGTTTTCATGGAAGAAAATGAATGTTAGGGAGGTGAGAAACAACTTTTGTGAAAGGTGTTAGCATGGAAACACCTAAATAGGACTTGAATGCAAAGATTAAATTTGTGTCATAAATGCATGAAATAGTTGGAATGGTGAGTAGTTGTAAGAGAAATAAATGTTCATCTATGCTTGTGCATTAAGAAAATGTGTTAAAAAATAAATTACGAGCCTAGGGGCAAAACCGTAATTTTGCCAAAGTATAAGGGCAAAATGGTCATTTTTGCCCAAGTATAGAATTCGGTGTATTATGATCATAGAATGATCTAAATGAATAAATTTCATTGTTATAGATCAAGAAGAGCGCGGAATCAACCTTGACCGTGGAAAAGGCAAGGTGACAGACTAAATCGTTGGTTATCACGTTTTGCACTGACGTAAGTTTATGTGTAAGCAATGTATATTTTTGTAAACCTTATGTTGCTAATTAGAGTATGGTATGATTGAGAACATATGTGGTACTAATATATGGAATGAGGTAGTTATTAAAAAAATTATCGTATGATTGATGAAATAATCTTGTGATTGTGCAATGACAACTCTTAATGGTGGGCTAAGTGCGATACCACCTTGTTGTTCAATTACGATGGGCTATGTGCGATACCATCGTCTATTAATCTTTTGGTAGGCTGTGTGCGATACCACCGTAATTAATCTTTTGGTGGACTGTGTGCGATACCACCCTATTAATGACTGATGGTGGGCTAAGTGCGAAACCACTGAGAAATCCGGTTATGAGAAATAGATTAGAGGTGTTGTATTATGTGAATTTGTGTTGCTAAGTGCAAGGGAACCGATAATGAATGTATACATTATGCTTGTGATGTGATTAGAGTGTGTGAATGGAGGAAATGAGTAAGTATGATCATGAATGTAAATTGTTTCTTGGTTAGTACATAATGCTATGAAATTGTTTGGTATATGTAAAAATGTTATATTGTTTACATGTAAACTTACTAAGCTTAAAGCTTACTCCCCTTCTCTTTTCCCTTGTTTTATAGAGTTTTAAAGTTTGAGCCAATACGCAGTGACTAACGAGAAGACCGCCCACACTATCACTCCTCTCAGGTATACCTAGACTTAATGATTTTTGTAAATGGCATGTATAGGTGCTAGGCTAGTTAAATTATTTTGTTATTTTAGCCAAAGGTGTATTGGCATCTTGTAAGACATTGAAATTTGTAAATTGCCATGCATGACGGCTCATTCTACCTTTTATGAAATTATAAGGTTACCTATGGAAGTCCATGTTGAAGTTATGAGTGTTTATTGGTATGTTGAATGGGTTCTTGTAGTGTAAGCCATAGGAGTGCTAAGAGCTTGGCAAACAGCCTTGTTCTGGTCCACACGGGTAGGCACACGGGCGTGTGTCTAGGCCGTGTGAGACACACGATCAAGCCATGGGCGGGTGCCCTGGCCGTGTGAAGTCTGCGCTTTGAAATTAGAATTGGAATGGTCACACGGTTAAAGCACACGGGCGTGCCGAGGCCATGTTGAATAAGTCAGAATACTAAGGTATGGCACACGGTTTAGGCCCACGGGCATGTTAAAACCGTGTGTGATTAGTCAGTGTTGACCTCGGGTGGAAGGCACGGACGTGTGATAGGGTACACGGGCGTGTTCCCAAAATGCATGGGCGTGTGCCTTAACAGTGGGCAAATTAGCAGAATACTGGGTTTTTAGGCACGATCTGGGGACATGGGCGTGTGTGCCTATGCACAGGCGTGTCTCATCTTGCATGGGCGTGTGAGACCAGTCTTAAAAGGCAAAATTTTAAGAATGAAAAAAAAAAGTTTCGGATTAGTCTTGAGGGTCCTCGGGTGCATGAGTTAGGCCTCGTAAGTCGATAAGGAGGATTTAGAGAGTAATGATGTAGAGCCTAAGTGGCGATTAAGTGGTTTGAGTTTCATAACGCCTCAGGCCCGGTTCCCAACATAGAACCCGGGTAAGGGGTGTTACATTTAGTGGTATCAGAGCTATGGTTTAGTCAGTTCTAGGACTACCATAGCGTGGATAGGCGTCTAGCTATACATGCCATTTAGCGTATGATGATAGTGTGGTGGCTTCTGATGATTTTAAACTTTTTTATTGTTGCATATGGATCTCGAACAATCGGCTGCAGATGACGCAGCTAGTAATGCGCCGGCTCTTGCGCAAGGGACCGCGCCTGTGTAGAGTAACCCTGAGACTAGGGGTCAGGGAGGAGAGGCTCGGGAAGCCTTTCTCCAAATGATGGATAACTGGTACACTGAGTATGTACGAGCAAACCCCAATGCTCAACCTCCTCCACCCCCACCTATACCTCGGCCAATTCCTGTGGCTCCTAAAGGTATAGAAATGGTGAGGACAGCTAAGCCCCAGTAGATAAAATTCGGAAGCAAGGGTGAGAGATTTTCGAGCTAATATAGATGACGACCCTGAGCGAGCAGAGTTCTGGCTTGAGAACTCAATAAGGTTTTTGATGAACTCTCCCGCACACTTGAGGAGAGTTTGAAATGTGCTGTGTCTTTGCTAAGGGACTCAAGGATACCATTGGTGGAAAACATTGACATCGATGGGTTCCTAAAGAGAGAGTAACATGGGACTTCTTTTTGGAAGAGTTTGAAAGAAGTATATAAGTCAATGGTTTGTAGACCGAGAAATGCAGAAGAGTTCCTTGAGTTGAAGCAAGGAAAATGACTGTGGCAGAATATGAGCGCGAATTTGTTAGGTTCAGCAAGTATGCGCAACAATGTGTATCCACGGAAGCTACCTTATGCAAGAGATTTGAAGATGGGTTGAATGAAGATGTCAGACTCTTAGTTGGAATTTTAGAGCTAAAAGAATTTGTGGTGTTGGTGGATATGGCTAGTAAGGCCGAAAAATTGAGTAAGGAAAAGAGGAAAGCCCTGAGTGAGGCTCGAGACGCGAAGAAGAGGCCGATGAACAAATCATACCAAGCTCAATCGAAGAGGTCCAGGAAAGTGAACCCTCGGACAACTACATCAGTCGGGTATTCGCAGAGAGAGTGAGGCAACATGTATTCGGGTTCAAGAGCTCAAGCCACCTCAATGGCAAGTGGGGGCAATCCAAGGCCCAAACCAGAGTGCCCAAGTTGTGGCAGACATCATACTGGGGAGTGTTGGGGAAATAATCGAAATTGCTATAAGTGTGGATCCCCCGACCATCTCATCCGAAATTGTCCTGAAAAGGATGACAATGAGAGGAAGCAAGAGATAAGATCAAGCAGTGCATCCTTTAGAGGTAGGCCACAAAAGAACCCGGGGGGCGAAACTAGTGGTAGAGGTGTATCACGAGACACCACTGTGAGGCCAGAGGGTCGGGCGCCAGCAAGAACCTATGCTATTCGCGCTCGAGAAGAGGCGTCATCACCGGATGTAATAACGGGTACATTTTTTCTCTATGACACCTCTGTTATCGCTTTAATTGACCCAGGATCAACTCATTCTTATATTTGTATGAGATTGGCATCTAGTTTGAGTATGACTGTTGAGTCTACTAAATTTGTGGTAAAAGTGTCAAACCCTCTAGGTAAACAGGTGTTAGTTGACAAGGTGTGTAGGAATTGTCCTCTGATAATTAAAGGTCATTGTTTCCCGGCGAACCTTATGTTGTTGGCTTTTGATGAATTTGATTTGATTCTTGGTATGGATTGGTTAACTACCCATAGTGTTTTAGTGAATTGTGGTAGTAAATTTATTGAACTAAATTGTGAAAATAGAGATGTTATTCGGGTTGAATCAGGTGAGTCGGATAGCTTACCGGTGATGATTTCTTCCATGATAGCTGAGAAATATTTGATAAAAGTGCACGAATCTTATCTCGCTTTTGTATTAAACACTCAAGAATCAAGTAAGGATTGAAACGATGACAGGTTGTATGTGAGTATCCGGATGTATTTCGGAAGAGTTGCAGGATTACCCCCGCTAGAGAGAGTCGAGTTTGGAATTGAGTTAATTAGGAACAGCACCCATTTCGGTTGCTCTCGTATAGGATGGACCCGCTAGAGTTGAAAGAACTGAAAGTTCGGTTGCAGAAATTGACGGATAAGGGTTTTACAAGATCGAGCTATTCACCGTGGGGTGCCCAAAGACTCTTTGTAAAAAGAAAAAGATGGGTCGATGAGATTGTGCATAGACTATAGACAGCTCAATAAAGTAACTGTGAAGAACAAGTATCCTTTGCCGAGGATAGATGATTTATTTGATCAACTGAATGGAGCTACGGTGTTCTCCAAGATCGACCTGAGGTCCGTCTATTATCAGTTGAGGGTTAAGGAGCAAGATGTACCGAAAACGGCATTTCGGACGAGGTATGGTCATTATGAGTTTCTAGTCATGCCATTCGGTTTAACGAATGCTCTTACAGTTTTTATGGATTTAATGAACCGTGTCTTCCAACCGTATTTGGACAAGTTTGTGGTTGTCTTTATTGACGACATATTGGTTTATTCTCGAGATGAGAGTGATCATGTGGAACATTTGAGAATTGTCTTACAGACCTTAAGAGACAAGCAGTTGTATGCTAAACTTAGTAAGAGCGAGTTTTGGCTTCGAGAAGTAGGGTTCCTAGGACATATTGTGTCTGGTGAAGGTATTAGAGTAGACCCGGGAAAGGTCTCGGCTATTGTAAAGTGGAAACCACCGAGGAATGTGTCGGAAGTTAGAAGCTTTCTGGGTTTAGCAGGGTACTATAGGCGGTTTGTGAAGGGATTCTCCATGATTGCTACTCCAATGACGAAATTATTATACAAGGATATTAAATTTGAATGGATTGAAGAATGCTAGCAGAGTTTCGAGAGAATGAAAATGTTGTTGACAGAGGCACCAGTTTTGGTACAACCTGAGTCGGGAAAGGAGTTTGTAGTCTACAGTGACGCGTCATTAAATGGTCTCGGTTGTGTGTTGATGCAAGAGGGTAAGGTAATCGCTTACACCTCGAGACAACTAAAACCGCATGAGAAGAATTATCCGACTCATGACCTGGAGTTGGCCGCGATTGTTTTCGTGTTAAAGATTTGGCGCCATTACCTATATGGTGAGAATTGCCAAATCTTCACTGATCATAAGAGTTTGAGGTACTTAATGGATCAAAAAGAATTAAATCTACGGCAACGACGGTGGCTTGAATTATTGAAGGACTACGAGCTAGTGATCGATTACCACCCGGGGAAAGCGAATGTAGTTGCGGATGCTTTAAGTAGAAAATCCTTGTATGCTTTGAGAACTATGAGCACGAAATTGTCATTGTCCGATGATGGTGCTATACTGGCCGAGCTGAGAGCTAGACCACTATTTGTTCAACGAATATGTGAGGCTCAAAGGAACGATAGTGGGATACTAGCTAAAAGAGCTGAGTGTGAATCAGGGACAAGTTCTAAATTTCGGGTGAGTTCGGATGGTTGCTTAATGTTCCATGATAGAATTTATGTGCCTAAAGATGACGAGTTGATCCGAGAAATTTTACGGAAGCACATAGTAGTTATTTGTCGATACACCCGGCAAAGACGAAAATGTATAATGATCTAAAGAAATTCTATTGGTGGCCGGGAATGAAAAGAGACATTTCGGAGTATGTAACAAGATGTTTGATTTGTCAACAAGTGAAAGCGAAGCACCAAGTACCTTCAGGATTACTTCAACTAGTGATGGTTCCCGAGTGGAAGTGGGATCGGATCACCATGGACTTCGTGACGGGGTTGCCTTTGACTCCGAAAAAGAAAGATGCTGTGTGGGTTGTTGTTGACAGGTTAACAAAGTCGGCTCACTTTATTCCAGTACGTGTTGATTATTCACTGGATAAATTAGCTGAGTTGTATGTGGCAGAGATAGTGAGATTGCATGGTGTGCCTGAATCCATTATCTCGGACAGAGACCCGAGATTTACTTCGAGGTTATGGAAGAAGTTACAGGAGGCCTTGGGTATGAAGTTGAACTTTAGTACTGCATTTCATCCTCAAATCGATGGTCAGTCCGAGAGAGTAATCCAAGTTCTTGAGGATATGCTTCGATGTTGTGTGTTAGAGTTCGAAGGTAGTTGGGAAAAGTACCTACCCTTGGTCGAATTTGCTTACAACAATAGTTATCAGTCGAGTACGGATGGCACCGTATGAGGCCTTGTATGGTCGTAAATGTCGGACCCCTTTGTATTGGACCGAGTTGAGTGAGAAGCAAGTTCATGGGGTTGATTTGGTTAAAGAGACCGAGGAGAAAGTGAAAGTTATCCGAGATAGTCTGAAGGCTGCTTCGGACCGGTAAAAGTCGTATGCAGATTTGAAAAGAAAAGAAATTGAATTTCAAGTAGGCGACAAGGTATTTCTGAAAGTGTCACCGTGGAAGAAAATATTGAGATTTGGTCGAAAAGGTAAATTGAGCCCGAGATTTATAGGGCCGTACGAGATTACCGAGAGGGTTGGGCCAGTGGCATACCGGTTGGCTTTACTGGTAGAGTTAGAGAAAATTCATAATGTGTTCCATGTATCAATGTTAAGGCATTATCGCTCCGATCCTTCGCATGTGATTCCTCCAACAGAAATCGAAATACGACCGGATATGACATATGAGGAAGATCCGATTAAAATTTTGGCTCGAGAGGTCAAACAATTGAGAAACAAGGACATAGCCTTAGTAAAAGTATTATGGCAAAAGCACGGCGTAGAAGAGGCTACTTGGGAACCGAAAGAAACTATGAGGGAACAATATCCAAACCTATTTACCGGTAAGATTTTCGAGGGCGAAAATCCATAAAGGGGGGAGAGTTGTAACAGCCCGGTTTTGGGGTTAGTTGAAACAGTGGTTTTGAGACCACTAATCCGAGGTTGATAAAATTTATTTTGACGTTAATTTATGTACTGTAGCATGATTATATGGATGCATGAAAATTTTTGTGTTTTAATTTGAGTGACAGCATGTTTAATTGCGAAAAAGGACTAAATCGCATAAAGTGCAAAAGTTCTATTTTTTATGGTGGAGGTGCCTAATAGCTATAGAAAGTAAATTTAGAGGATTTTAAAGTGCAATTAGGCCATTTAATGTGTGTTGGCCGGCCATACAAGCTAGGGGAGACAAGAGCATTAATTTTAGTCAAAATTTGGTGACATTAGGTGAATAAAAAAATGAATAAAATAAGATAAAAAGATGAGATATCATCTTTTACTATTCCTTCTTCTTCTACCACCAAAATTTTAGAGGAAGTAAGGGTTCTTGGAGTTCAAAATTTTCAGCTACATCTCATCCTTGCAAGTAAGTCATTTTGATGATTATTTTTGATGATTTTTGTATTTTTGGAGTCCCCAAAGCTTAAGCTAGCTAATGGGGGGGCTAGTTTGTAATATGGTTGAAATTCTAAGAACTTGCCATGAGAGTAGTTGTGTTGTTAGCTGAGTTTTCATGGAAGAAAATGAATGTTAGGGAGGTGAGAAACAACTTTTGTGAAAGGTTTTAGCATGGAAACACCTAAATAGGACTTGAATGCAAAGATTAAATTTGTGTCATAAATGCATGAAATAGTTGGAATGGTGAGTAGTTGTAAGAGAAATAAATGTTCATCTATGCTTGTGCATTGAGAAAATGTGTTGAAAAATAAATTACGAGCCTAGGGGCAAAATTGTAATTTTGCCAAAGTACAAGGGCAAAATGGTCATTTTTGCCCAAGTATAGAATTCGGTGTATTATGATCATAGAATGATCTAAATGAATAAATTTCATTGTTATAGATCAAGAAGAGCACGGAATCAACCTTGACCGTGGAAAAGGCAAGGTGACAGACTAAATCGTTGGTTATCACGTTTTGCACCGAGGTAAGTTTATGTGTAAGCAATGTATATTTTTGTAAACCTTATGTTGCTAATTAGAGTATGGTATGATTGAGAACATATGTGGTACTAATAGATGGAATGAGGTAGTTATTAAAAAAATTATCGTATGATTGATGAAATAATCTTATGATTGTGCAATGACAACTCTTAATGGTGGGCTAAGTGCGATACCACCTTCTTGTTCAATTACGATGGGCTATATGCGATACCATCGTCTATTAATCTTTTGGTGGGCTGTGTGCGATACCACTGTAATTAATCTTGTGGTGGGCTGTGTGTGATACCACCCTATTAATGACTGATGGTGGGCTAAGTGCGAAACCACTGAGAAATCCGGCTATGAGAAATAGATTAGAGGTGTTGTATTATGTGAATTTGTGTTGCTAAGTGCAGGGGAACCGATAATGAATGTATACATTATGCTTGTGATGTGATTAGAGTGTGTGAATGGAGGAAATGAGTAAGTATGATCATGAATGTAAATTGTTTCTTGGTTAGTACATAATGCTATGAAATAGTTTTGTATATGTAAAAAGGTTATATTGTTTACATGTAAACTTACTAAGCTTAAAGCTTACTCCCCTTCTCTTTTCCCTTGTTTTATAGAGTTTTAGAGCTGAGTCGGAATACGCAGCTAACCAGAAGACCGCCCACACTATCAGCTCCTCTCGGTATACCTAGACTTATTTATTTTTGTAAATGGCATGTATAGGTGCTAGGCTAGTTAAATTATTTTGTTATTTTGGCCAAAGGTGTATTGGCATCTTGTAAGACATTGAAATTTGTAAATTGCCATGCATGATGGCTCATTCTACCTTTTATGAAATTATAAGGTTACCTATGGAAGTCCATGTTGAAGTTATGAGTGTTTATTGGTATGTTGAATGGGTTCTTGTAGTGTAAGCTATAGGAGTGCTAAGAGCTTGGCAAACAGCCTTGTTCTGGTCCACACGGGTAGGCACAAGGGCGTGTGTCTAGGCCGTGTGAGACACACGATCAAGCCATGGGCGGGTGCCCTGGCCGTGTGAAGTTTGCGCTTTGAAATTAGAATTTGAATGGTCACACGGTTAAAGCACACGGGCGTGCCGAGGCCGTGTTGAATAAGTCAGAATACTAAGGTATGGCACGCGGTTTAGGCCCACGGGCGTGTTAAAACCGTGTGTGATTAGTTAGTGTTGACCACGGATGGAAGGCAGGGACGTGTGATAGGGTACACGGGCGTGTTCCCAAAATGCATGGGCGTGTGCCTTAACCGTGGGCAAATTAGCAGAATACTGGGTTTTTAGCCACGATCTGGGGACATGGGCGTGTGTGCCTATGCACGGGCGTGTGAGACTAGTCTTAAAAGGCAAAATTTTAAGAATGAAAAAAAAGTTCTGGAGTAGTCTTGAGGGTCCTCGGGTGCATGAGTTAGTCCTCGTAAATCGAGAAGGAGGATTTAGAGAGTAATGATGTAGAGCCTAAGTGGCGATTAAGTGGTTTGAGTTTGGTAACGCCTCAAGCCCGGTTCCCGACGTAGAACCCGGGTAAGGGGTGTTACATAGGGTGTATTTATAGGCTTTTGGAATGTGTTTCTTTGCCCCTAAGTATCCAAATCCGATTGAACTTGCTCTTTTCCGCGGCAGGGACACGGCCATGGCACACGCCCGTGTGAATCATCTTTAGGCCGTGTTCAGACTTTTAATGAGGTGACACACCCGTGTATCTCGTGGCTAGACCGTGTTCGAGATTATTGAGGAGGCACGACTGTGTGGTCTTGGGCCCAGGCCGTGTCAATTTCGTGCTTTGGCCTATTTGGCCCGTTTTAAGCTCGTTTCTTGTTCTTATCATCCTCCGGTGCTTTCCTAAGAATATAACATGAAAAGAAAGGACTAAGAGCACCTTTTTACATAAAATAAGGGATAATTCATCCAAAAGCATACTAAATGTGGGATTAAAATATGTTACTTTTACAGTTTATCAGACACCGAGATAATTCGGTTTCATGTAAAGGCACTAAGTGTGCGATGATATTCAAGCTTCGTTTATGAATTTGGCACTAAGTGTGCGAATAAATTGAACGAATAACAAGGGTTGATCAAAATGAAGTGTTGAGCATTGAGTAGCATGAATGGTCAATAACTAAGTGTTGGCTAAGGTACGTACAGAACCTATGTGGTTGATGAAATTGTAAATGGATATCTAGATGGTTGAGTAAGCATATTAGCTATGGATGATATGGTACATATATTTATGAGTTGATCTATGTGATGGATTAATTTGTATATTGTAGTTGAAACATTAAGTTAAGTGTATTATATTACGAACTTACTAAGCTTTAGAGCTTACTGTGTGAAGTGTTTCTCTGTTTTACAGTGTTTTGAAAGTTAGCTCGGATCCGGGGATAATCAGCGACTCAATCACACTATCGGCCATCTATTTGGTACTTTTGGGAGATGTATATTTTAGAATATGGCATGTATAGGCTAGTAGATATGGTATATTTTGAGATTTTTGGATCTTGCCATGTGATATGGCTAGATAAGTTAATGAATTTGGTATATGCTTTGGGTTTGAATGAAGGATTATCAAGATGTGTATGTGTGTCCTAAGTGAATGATCTTATAATATATTTTGGTAATATGGAGATGAAATGTTTATGCTATGATTTGGTTGAGATTAAATGGTGCATGAATTATATGTTTTGAATTGTAATTGATAATTTGGATTGGTATGTTAGATGGAATTGTAGAGGATGATGATTGATGCTATTAAGAGATTCAATTTAAGTATGTTTTGGTATGTTTGAATGCCAATTAGGATATGAAATGGTATTGATTATTGCATGTAGGTATGACCCAAGTGTGGGTGGCAATTTTGGCCTTGCAAATGGCCTATAATTGCCCACACGGTTGAGCACACGGGCGTGTGGCTCGACCGTGTCATTCGAGTTTGAAAATTGAAACAAGTTAGGCTCGACCACGAGCTGGACACACGGGCGTGTGACTGGCCGTGTGATGCAAGTCAGGCTCGACCACGGGTGAGGCACACGGGCGTGTCTCAGGCCGTGTGGACAAGTCAGTATGTATGCCCTGTTTTGCCACAGCTTGGACACATGGGCGTGTCCGAGGCCGTGTGAGGCACACGGCCTACTCACACGAGCGTGTGGCCTCTGTAGCTTTGAAAAATGTTTGATTTTCAGAAATTTTTATATGTGTTCGGTTTAGTCCCAACCCATTTCTAACATGTGTTTAAGGTCTCGTAGACCTCATTAAGGGACTATATGTGTATAATTTGTTATGTTTGAATGATGATATACTTTGTGTTGTAAGATGTTAGTAAATGTTCTGGATTGATCGGTAATGCTTCCTAACCCTAGACTGGTGACGATTTCGGGTTAGGGGTGTAACAAATACGCTCTACGACTAAAGTTTTTTCCATATTCTTTAAGAGATCGTGCGAGAGCATGGTTGAATGCTTTACTTTTGGAAACAGTGGCATCATAAAATGATCTTTGTAAGAGGTTTTTGCTACGGTGTAATCCCCAAAATATGAATGTCAAGCTTAGAAATGACATCACATCTTTTCGGCAATTAGAGGATGAAACACTATATGAAGCTTGGGAACAATTTAAAGACTCAATTCGGAAATATCCGATGCATGGATTTCAACACTAAACTCAGATAAAGATATTCTATAATGGGCTGAATGCACATACGAGGATGGTAGTTGATGCTTCTGCCAACGGTACTTTGTTAGATAAATCTTATAATGAAGCATATGAGATTTTGGAAAAGATTGCCAACAATGATTATCAATATCCTACCACAAAAGTTGGGTCGAGCAAGAGAGCTGTTGGTAGTATGAAGCTAGACGCAATCACTTCATTGACAGCCCAGGTATCTCCTTTGGTTAATATGATTAAAACAATGAAAAGGCCTACTGTAGTCCAGGAGATAAAATCATTCAAACTATCATGTGCTTATTATGGTGAAGATCATGTGTTTGATGAATGCTCATCAAATCCAGCATCCGTGCGCTACATGGGTAATTTCAACAGGAACAATAACCCCTATTCCAACACGTATAATCTTGGGTAGACATTCGAACTTTAGTTGGAATAATCAAGGTGTGAGGAATTTTAATAATACGATAAGACATAATGCCATCAATGCACCGCCTGGTTATACTCAACCTATGCCGAGGCAAAATGTCCAGCAAGGTCAAGCATCGGTTTCGTCATCATCATCTATTGGAGCCTTGCTAAAGGAATATATGGCCAAGAATGATGTTGTAATTCAAAGTCAGGCTGCGTCTCTCCGAGCTCTTGAGAAACAAGTAGGGCAAATAGCGAATGCTTTAAATTTGAGACCTCAAGGAACGTTGCCAAGTGATACTAAGAATTTGATATCACAAGGAAGGAGCAATGCAAGGCCATCACCCTTAGAAGTGGAACTCGGCTTGATGACATTGCTCAAGATGCCATGGCAGAAGAGGATAACTTGAATATAACAACCAGGTAAAGATCCCAGAGTCATCTGAAAAACATACTAAACCTAAAAAGGGTAAGCAGCCAAATGCTGTGGTAGAACATGTTATTAATAAGAATGCCACGACAAAAAAAAAAACCAGCAACTTGAAGGACAACCACCTTTACCTTTTCCTCAACGATTTCATAATTCTAAGCAGGGTATTCAATTCAAAAGATTTTTGGAGGTTTTGAAGCAACTCTATATCAAGTCCTGAGGGCATTGAATAATATCGTATTCATATTGTTTACCACGTTTACATTTTGAAACCCCTATTAACCTGACCCGGACTTGGACAGATACTCGAATCGTCCAACCAACACACCAAACTGGCACAGAAATGCATCATCGAAAAAATCGAAGTAGGGTAGCTGACATAAAGTGCATACTAGCGCACGAAGTGCATTCTGGCACACAAAGCGCATATCTGGCACACAAAGTGTATCGTGTGCATCCTGGCACATAAGCGCATAATCCCGTACACAAACCAATCCTCCTATGGCATGCCAACTATATCTGACTCAGCCCGACTAGTTTATAGGGTACTAATGTTCAATTCATTTACAATTTAATACAGATAACATTTTTGAAACATATTCACTATCAAAATCCAATCTATTAACATATCACACATATACTTCATGTCATTCAATACATTTTCACCCAATCTCATAGCACATATCATATTTTGAGCAATTCATGTTACTTTACGTTTTATTCATTTTAGTCCCTTAATTTGGCAATTCACAATCAAGCTCGATTCAATAGCTCACATTATCACCAAGTACTCACCTTGATATTTCCAAATGCAATTAACATGAAAATGCAATCAATTAATAAGACCCTAAATAATAAATTTACAAATCGTGGTCTCGCGTCATTCGTTGACAACTCTCGCTTTTCCTTTCCCTCTCAAAGGTTTCGCGTCAACATTAGCTATGAATAGCCACAAAACATAACACATTATCAATTTCCAGCCAATTCATAAACAAATATCAATTTACACATATTTTTCAATTTATTCAATTTAGCACTAAAATTAAGACAAGCATAACTTTCAATTTAGGGCTTTAGATTAAAATTTGATTTCACCAAAATTCATTAGGGACCTTCTATTTTCTATTCCTATTAACATCTCATTATATTTTTGCATGTTATTCAATTTAGTCCCTAATGTACGAAACCAACAACTAAGCTTTACAATTTAGTCATTTTCTTAATCTAAGCTTATTTTTTAACAATTTCACACCAATTTCATCTATTTCTCAACAATGGTAACTTTCAAAAACTTCAACAATTTCACAAATTGGTACATGGGCTAGCTAAATCAAGCTCTCATGGTCTCAAATCTATAAAAACTAAAGAAAAATGGCTAGGGGACTTACTTGAAATCAAGGGTTGAATGCTTCAAGTAGATTTTAAGCTTTCTTCCTTCTTCTAATATGGTGGATGATGGTATTGGCAAGAAGGTGAAAACTTCTATCATCTCTTTTCCACTTATTTAACTTATATACCTTAACTAAGTTTAATTAATTAACTTAATCATGATTATTTAGGCTTAAATATTTAATTAACTTAATCTAATGATAACTAACATCACATCCCACTAAAGTCTATCTCAATTTAGTATATTTTCTAATTTTTTTCCTTTGATAATTGCTATTAAGTCCCCAAGCTTTTTCCTAATCAAGAACCTATAGAGATTAAACTTTGACAATTTAGTCCCTAGGCCCTAATTAGCCACATTTTCGACTAAACTGCTTATCCAAATTTCAATTCATCAATATAATAACTCCATAAACATCTCTATTTACTATTTACAAACTCCTTTTACAGAAATGGAGTTTTAAAATTGCATTTTTCGACACCATTGGAAACTGGATCGTTACAAATATTTTCATAATTTCCCTAATCGAGTTTGTGCCTGGTTGACTCATGACACCAACTCAGTTAAGGATTTTATTAATAGTATAGATATATACAATTGATGGAGATAATAAATTGTGCATGTTAAAATAAAAATGTATAAAATAAATTAAAACGAAGCTTTACTTTAGTGGTAAATTTAAGGTTTTACCAATGTAGTTGGTTTGGGTTTAAATCTTATACATATATTTTTATTGGTTTTTGTTAAAATGAAAAGACTAAAGTACTCTCAAGTAATATAACTTATTTAATTAGGGAATGATACTTCGTAATTTTCCTAACTAAGTTGGTGCCCAGTTGACTCATGATACCAACTCAGTCATGGACTTTATTAATGGTATAGATATACAACTGATTGAGATATAAATTGTGCATATTAAAAAATGAATAAAGGAAATTAAAATAAATCTTTGGTTGAATTATAAATTTAAGATTTTACTACTCCAATTGATGCAGGTTCAAGTCTCATCATATACATATTTTTCTTGGTTTTATGTTAAAATGAAAAGACTAAAATACCATCGAATAATAGGACTTATTTTAATTATGAAAGTACATTTCCGTAGTTTTCTAACTGAGTTGGTATCCAATTAACCTGTCACACCAACTCAGTTAGGGGTTTTATTAATAGTATAGATATATATAAGTGGTGTGGATAATAAATTGTGCATATTAAGAAAATGTATAAAAGACATTAAATTAAAATTTTAGTTGAGTGGTAAATTTAAGGTTTTACTATTCTAATTGGTGTGGGTTCAAATCCCATTATATGCATATTTTTCTTGGTTTTTGTTAAAATGAAAAGACTAAAATACCCTTGAATAATGACTTGTTTTAGTTACAGAAGGACATTTCTGTAATTTCCTAACCAAGTTGATACCTGGTTAACCCGTGACACCAACTTAGTCTGGGGTTTATTACTAGTATAGATGATAAACTTGAGTTGATAACTTATTTAAAGCCTCAAATTTTTCATTTTAAAATTAAAAAAAATAATTTGACTTTTTTTATATATTTTTAAGATTTTTTAAAGCCTCGATTTACCAAATCATTGGATTTCACAGCAATTGATGCTCATATCGCTAACAAATCATCCTTCTAGTAAGTTGTATGGTCATCATGGTCGGATCACTATTAAAATATAAAAGGTCAATACAAATATAAAAATATTTAGAAGGTAATGGATTTTAAGGTTTAGAGTTCTACTTTACCTTTTAGCTAAAGGAAACTAAGAGCTTGAAATGGTATAGGCACAATCCATAGAAGTTAATATCACCCCCACGATTGTAATATCACAAGGCAACCATTTACTTCCTCATTCCCCACTATACATGCTTTGTATAGCGCCTTGTATAGGCATGCCAAAACGAAAGACCCTCAACTATATGTACTAATTATTTGGAAATTTGATAACAATGAGAGTACATGGTATGGATTAAGTTTCAAGATTTTTCTGACATCATTACACCTTCGATCAAGCGAAGAATGTATGTTCTAATGTCACAGGGCTAGACTTTCAATCTCGTAATCCGTATAACCTTAGGCGATTTTATCGTTTCAAATACTCCTAAGTCAGCCTAACTCCAACAAAGTGAGGATTCTCGTAGAATTCCTCCAAGGCACCAATTTATATAGCGAAAGTAACTCAAGCCATAAGAATTCTCAAAAGAACAAAATAGTCATAGAAAAACAATGCGTGAAAGGCGTTTGAGTAAATGCTCTTAAAGAATTCTATTACTCTAAGAATTCGGGATACAATGGATGATTTACAACTAAGGGGGAGGCTCTCTATTTATAGTTGAGCTCCCCCAAATCCAATGATCTAGCTAAATTTACATCAACGGACGAGATGAAGCCTATCCCTACAATTAAGGGATATACAAGATCAAAACTAATCTAATCTTATCAAATATTATTCTTATCAATCTTCTAAGATTAGTTTCCTTATTTACCAAGGTGGCCTAATTTTCAATATTTGCTTCATTGGGTCACCTAGGCGTCTTCATAAGTTATTTGAATCAAGCCAGTTCTCATGGGTCAAATGAGCCCCATCTAACTGATAGACCGCTATGGGATGCATTTTGTGCAATGGACACAGGTTTTGAATTGCAGCCCGTGATGTAACAGCCCATTTTTGGTCAAATCAAAATAGTGGTTTTGAAACAACACATCTGAGGTCAAATATTTATTTTATTATTATTTTAATGTTTACAGCATGATTAAATGATTGTGTAAAAATTTTGTTAAGAAATTTTATCGTTTAAATGGTCAATTTGATAAAAAGGACTGAATCACGTAAAGTGTAAAATTGATGTTCTATTAGTTAAAAATGCCTAATAGCTATGGAACTTAAAAGAGGAGGTCCTTATGTTATAATTAGACCATTAATAGCATGAGTGGACATATATGGACATTAAATGGATGATATTAAATGGTTTATTAGTAAGGTTAATTTAGTAATTTGGTTATTAAGATAAAATAAATAAAACAAAACAAAACAATTGTTTTGTATCATCTTCTCAACCAAAATTAGCCAAGGAAAACACCATTATTAGGGATTTGAAGCATTCGGCCATAGCTATCCATGCATGTAAGTGTTTTCTTGCTCGGTTTTTAATGATTTTTATGTTTTTGTAATCGTTGCAACTAGTACTAGCTAGCCCAGGGACTATTTTGCAAAATTGTTAAAGATGTTGAAAGTTGCCATTGATGAATATATGTGTTCTTTGATGTTTGATGATGAAATATGAAATCTTGTTGTTAGATACACAAGTTTTGTAAAGTGATTTTTAGAGAAAATGCAAAATAGGGATTTAATTGAGAAATGTGTAAAAATAGTGGTTAAATGTGTGAAAAAATGATAAATATGGGATGCTATAGGTCTTATAGAAATTCGGCTATAATGGGTATTAAAGAAATTTCATGAATTTGTGATTTTGTGTAATCAGGACTAAATTGTAAAAATGTGAAAGTTTAGGGGAAAAAGTGTAAATGTGCCTTAAAGAGTGTTTTGGACTAAATTGAATGAATAGATGATTAAATAAGTTAAATTTGAATATATTTAGATCAAGAAAAGTGGAATTCGGATCTAGATCGGGGAAAAACGAAAGTTATCAACTAATCGACTTATTTTATCGTTTCCACCTTCGAGGTAAGTTCGTATGTGATAAACTTAAATATAAATGTATTTTATATGCTTTGATATTGCATGAATAGAAAATACGAGACTGTGGTTATGAACGATAGTGATTCGACGACGATTCGACATTCGAAATCCCGGTTGAACCTTAGAGATAGTTTAGGATGCTAGTGACATGTCATTAGGGGATACAATGAGTTGGCTTCGGGCAATGATATAGCACTTTGTGTGCAAGATAAACCGAGTTGGCTTCGGGCCATGATATAGCACTTTGCGTGCGAGATAAACTGATTTGGCTCCGGGCCATAATATCAGTATTTCGGATAAGTTACCTTGATTTAGCTTCGGGCCATGGTATAGGTTCTTATGGTGTGAAATCCTTGAGTATCCGACTTCTATTCTGATTGGTTCAATGGGTAAATGAAAGACGAGAATGTATATGAGATTGGTACGAGATGGTACAGGTATGTGTATAAACCATTTTAGCTTTGAATGGGAGAAATGACGACGAATGTATATGGTTTTGTGAATGAGCACTTGAAAGGTTTGATAGTTAAGGAAAGTTGCATATTGACATATTGAAATTATTGAATCATGTTTAAGTGATTGCATTAAATTTATCTCATACGAGCTTACTAAGCTTTATAGCTTACTTTGTTTATTTTCCCATGTTTTATAGTGATATCGAAGCTAGCTCGGATTCGGGGATCGTCGGAGATCGCTTCACACTATCCACTTATAACTTGGTATCTATGAACTTTGGTAATTTGAGTATATGGCATGTATAGGGACTTTGGTTATATTGGTTATGTTTTGGTTATGATTTTGGCCATTTGAATTGGCTTGTAAATGTCTAAGATTTGGTTTGTTATTTGGCCATTTGAGTTGGCTTATTTTGGTTGATTTTGATTATGTTTATATGTATACAATTGACCTATGTTGTGTGATTGAGGTGGATTCATGATGCTCATTGATAATAGGTAAGTTTGAATGTCAATAGGTGATGATTTGTGAATTGGCATGTTTGTGGAATTGAGCATAATAATGTATAATTGTAAATGGTCATTTTGATGTTTTGAGAAGACAAAGATTGGCATGAAATTAGATGGAAATATGTGGTATTTATGTTTTGTATTGGTTGGTGTTGGAATTGGTATAAATCATGTTTGATTTGAATTGAAATATATGCCTTTTGATGCTATATTGTGTGCTATTTGAGAGGTGTAGGTGTACCTAAATTTGAGTGGCAAAATGGCTTGGTAAATAGCCTATTTTTGTCCACACAGACAAAGACACAGGCGTGTGTCTCAGCCGTGTGTGACACACGGTCCTGTTGCACGGCCGTGTGTCCCCTGGTGTTGAAATTGAAATGAAGTCAGTATGCTCCGCACGGTCTTACACACGGGCGTGTGATCGGCCGTGTGGCACAAGTCAGTATACCCTCTAATTTACACACGGCCTAGCACACGGGCGTGTGACTTGGCCGTGTTGCATAAGTCAGTATACCCTACAGGTTTGGCACAGCCTAGCACACGGCCTGGTACACGGGCGTGTATGGCCATTTCTAAGGCACACAGGCGTGTGTGTTGGCTGTGTGACCCAAGTCAGTAAGCTCACTTGTTTGGAAACGGGGTAGGACACAGGCTGGGACATGGCCATTTGCTCTCATTTCGAATGACTACACGGCCTGTGACATGGGCGTGTCTGGTGGCCGTGTGAGACACACGGCCTGACCACACAGGTGTGTGTCCCCTGTTTTGAGAAAAATTTTCTAAGTGCTCCAAAGGTTTTAAAAGTTATCGGTTTAGTCTCGAACCACTCCCAATGCATGTTTAGGGCCTCGTAGGCTCGTACTAGGGACATAATGATTGATATTGATTGATGAATGTTGAATTGATTAAAAGTATGTATAAATGTGTTGTAAGTTTGGTAATACTCCAGAACCCTATTCCGGCGTCGAATACGGGTAAAGGGTGTTACATTTATTGGTATCAGAGCTACATTTTAGTCGATTCTAGGACTAACGTAGCATATGTGGGAGTCTAGCTATACATGCCATATATAAACTGTGATAGTGTGATCTCTCCTGACTCTGATGAGATTTGTCTTAATTAGACAGAGATATTTTCCAACCGAGCTAGTTCTGATGATACTGAAATTTATACTCAAGCATCTGAGTAAAAATGTGTCTATGATGAGTTGAAACTCATAAAGGTATGAATAAAAGTTCCTAAAATGGTGTTGATGATAAATGTTGTATTATATGTGTATATATGAGAGTTAAATTTTGAGGCTTTACGACCCTCACCCCCTTATCAGTATAGTGTTACAATGAAATCCGTAAGATTTAGATTGAATAAGCTCACAAGTGTGGAATTACAAAGTTTCGTGATTGAAAGATTAATATTGTGGTCAGATAAGAGAATGAGTCAACAGTAAAAACAGTACTAGAAAAGATATCGGATCATTTTGAAGGCTATTTGGATTATGCAAAGTCAGTATTAAAGAAGAAGTTGACTTCGATGAAACAAAATATTCAGGCATGATATCTAAAGAATGTATTAACTAGAAGTTCTACTTAATATATTTCTGTTAGTGATAGGATAAAGAGGAATCAATAATGATAGAATTAGACAGTAGAATAATGTTTGAATTGTAAAGATATCTGAGTACATCAGTATAGTTGAATAGATTATAATGATCTCTTCTGGGTATTCTATGTGATCAATTATTCTCAGAGGTATATGTGGCTATTTATTTTCAAATGAAACTCTCGTATGAGAACGCTAGCTAAACATACTAATAAACGAAAGCATTGTTGGTCTGTTTGGGTTATGATCGACATTGCTCTATCTTTCCCTGGTATTCTATTCCATTGTTTGATGGAAAAGTCGACGTAAAATCTGTATGATGCTAGTATTTTGTTTCTACTGGTTATTGTTATGTTGAATATACATGAAGATTATATTGCTTCTGTCACAGTTGATTTCAGTGCTTATGAGTGATGTTTTCTTCTGGAATTTCTCTAGGATATCATTGAGATCTTTATAATTCTATATGGGTTGTAATTTTCAGAAATTTTGTATAGTTCCATACTTTGAGATTCCGCTACCTCGGTTTTATTATGAGTCTATGTGATTATCTGCAAGAGATATTCTTTTGACGGAGATGAATATATCTATTATGATTATAATTTCTGGTTTGATCATGGGAGTATAGTGGTATTGTCATCAGATTTATAGAGGTTATGTTTCTGTATTTATTTCTGTTGAAACCATATTTGATTTTCTTTTGTGTTCAAAATGCATTATTAACAGCTGGGATATTATCTATTTATACGGTTGAGATATCGGTTTTATTATGGCATTATGATTTTTTATCTGACGGAAGTGGTTTCAGTATAGTACAATGCTTCGATGATTAATAGTTGAGATAGCTTTATTATATAATCCTTTCTAGTTTTCTTGAAAGGGAATTGACATTGGAAAAAGTATAGACTGTAACACCCCAAATTCGGCCTTGAAGTTTAGACCGAACTCAGGATGCTACATTGATCACCGAAGTGATCATGGGAAAATTTTAAAAAACCAATCGACCTTAATTTCATTTTCGAAAACCATTCATATCTTTACAAAACCAAAACATTTAATCGTTTAAATTTCTTCCGATAAAGTTACCGTTAAGTATGAAAAATAACTAGAATATATGTACGAATGAAAATCTCAAGTGGAAACTGTACCACAGTATTATAAAACCTTACAGCTTGAAAACAGTATAATCAGAATATAATTTAGAAAATAGAACCAAAATATGCTTTTGAAACCATGAACGTCTGAGACCTCTGCATACCGAGCCCAGCGTCAAAATTTAGAAGGGTACCTAAAAAGGGAAACAGAAGAGGGGGTGAGCTACTCGAGCTCAGTGTGAGATCAAAACCGTCTAACTACAGAATCAGATACAAAAAGCCAGAAAACAGTTTAAAAGCAGAACATACTTACAGCACTATACAAATCCAAATGGTAGGCTCGAAACAGAAGTTTCGACATTTATTACAATTCAAGCCACAACAACTCACAAACAGTCACATTTACTATCAGTCAGGCAAAACATTCAGAGTTGACGAAGTGCACACAGACAAAGGTACTTTTCAGTCAATCAGTATAGTCAGACCAATGCGTATGAATACTATTCAGTTATAAAACCCACCCATCCAACCAACACACCTCTCCGACCCCCATCACTCAACATAAGAGCTGTTAGAGCTCATCCAACCAATCACACCACATAGGACCTTGTAAGGCCCATCCACCCCCGCACTCCAACAATTTCCACGACCCTCAGGGTATTGGGACTGCCCACGACCCTCTGGGTATTAGGGGCTATCAGTAAGCTATACAGTGCCATGCGGTAAACCGCGGTACAGACATGAAGTATGAACTGCTAGATCAGATAGTGATGATACGCAGTGAAGCTGACGTATAAACGGTACAGTGCAATGCGGTAAACCACTATACCGTAAAACTACGATTAAACCGGCGGATCGGATAGATAGATGATGATATGTGCAGCGGCAGCGATAAGCGATACAAATGCAATGCGGTAAACCGCTATACCGGTAAAGTGCAGTTAAATTGTAAGATCAGATAAATACACGCAGTAAGGCTGACGTATGCGTTGTACGGTGCAATGTGATAACCCGCTAACAACATAGTCCACGACCCTCAGGGTATTGGGACTGCCCACGACCCTCTGGGTATTAGGGGCTAACAACCAGCAGATCAGCTGCCAGTTCAATTCAGTTTCAATCTTCCTTCTCTTCACAATCCCACCCAAAAACATTATATGCATATGTATGTGTGCAAACAGATGAACAGAAACAGAGTACAAGATTACAGACAGTCATTCACATCCAATCAGTCAGATACAGATAGGAGTGTACTCAATTACCCATATTCAGATTCAATGGCTATGTAACCTCACAGAACAGTGACACCTAGTCAGACAATCAAACAGAAGCATATTGCACGCACACACCCCGTCAACCGGGTTCAGAAGCAAACATGTTACACAACCAATCACGAATCTCACCTAAACCAAAGTCAAAACAGAGTCATAATTACCCTTACTAAAGCTTAGCCAAGGGTTGAAACACACAGAGTCACGAGTATGCTTAAATTGACCTAGAACCAAAATCTGGTGAGATAGGGCCACACGCTCATCTGCTTTGACCGTGTGGAGCAGTCTAGGACGTGTGAGGGTCCAAACGCCCGTGTGCAGGGTAGCACACAGCCGTGTGATAGAGGCACACGCCCGTGTGGTGCAGGGACACGACCTTGTGAACAGACTGTGTAACTCACTGCCCAATTTTGCTAAAGTCAAGTGCAGAGCAGACATGGCCGTGTGAGGGTCTCACATGCCCATGTGCCACCAGACATGACCGTGTGTTCCGAAACACACGCCCATGTGGGATCCCTAAATCACAAAATCAGCCACACGGCCATGTGGCCAGGCCGTGTGACACAAAATCTTTGAAACTCTAATTCTCAAACCCATACGCTCGTGTGCCCAGGGGACACGGCCGTGTGAAAATCGATAAAATCCCCAAATCAGCCACACGGCCGTGTGGCCAGGGCGTGTGGCACCCAATTTGGCCTGAAAACCCTAACACCCAATTTCACACGGCCGTGTGGGTCGACACACGCCCGTGTGGCCGTTGGGGTGGTCACAAAACCACCCTAAAATAGCCCCAAAACCACCGTTTCAGCCACCAAATCCGTCCCCAACCTTTACCCTATCAACATATATCAAAAAGTGACAATTTCTCATCACTTCCATCGACTAAAACCCAAAACCAATAGTTTAGCCTACAGTCAAGAAAAGTTGAACATAAACTTTGCAAAAAGAAAATAAAACAGTGTAGTAAAAGTTTGAATCCCACACATGAATCGGCAACAAAGAAGACGACAGTCAAGCAGAAATCCCCGATGCCAAAATCCAAAAGAAAAGCAAAACGAAAAGAAAAAAAACCCGAAAAAGAACGTCCAGCCAAAAGAGAATAAGAAGAATAAAAATCAAAATCAAAATAACATCAAATAAAATAATAATAATATAATATGTTATTAATTCTAACTAAAAACCAAATACTATTTAACAAAACAAAATTTAAAATATCCCTCACAGAATGCACTCACAAGGACTCGAACCCAGAACCTTGTGGTATACTAACACTCCACTTACCCACCAGACCAGCAGGCCCATTCTGCCACTAAATTGCACAACTAAACACATATGTGCAGCCTCCTCACTGTTCCTATACTCAAATCCCAAAACTTCTAGGCCTAAAATTCGGGGCGTTACAACTCACCCCTCCTTAAAGAAATTTTGTCCCTGAAATTTCCAACTATTAGATCAGTCGTAGATCACAACTATACCACTACGCTCCCGCTACACTTTCTAATCCCCAAAACACTATCACGCTTTACCTCGTACTCAAGACCTTTTACACACACCCAGAACAATTAATCACTAAAGCAGACAGAAAATTGTTACACACACTTGCTACACTCCAATCAACACATTGAAACATTTACCAGCATACCTGACTCAAAAACACCGAGAGCAGTCTCGTATCCGATGCTCCTTAGACCCACATCTAAGACACGCTCCCAGCTTTCTCCAACAGTCACCCTGATGTCGCTTCTTACAGTGCTCACAAGACGGTACACTCGTACCACCACTAGCACCACCTTTGCTATCACTCGGTTGCGTCCTAACACACTTCGCAGAATGAGGCTCCAACCTTGGAGGACTGTGATCTCTTTTCTTCCCACACTCCACACACCCAGCTTGAAGGGTTTCACTAGTCTCCTTGATCCTAGCCTCGAACACCTTCTCTAATACCTCCCTCACTACCCAAGTCAATGTCTTAGCACTAAGCTCCGGGTTACCTTCACCTGAAGCTGACTGACTCACATTAACCTCCAACTCCTGAACAATTACACGTTCCGGAGGAGCAGATGACTCCTCACGATCATGCTCACCTTTAGAAGTCATATCTGGCGTACGGCTAACTTAGAATGCCTACATTATCAGAACACAGAAACAATTGTAATAATAGAGTCTACATTTCTAATTTTACAGTTCTAAATTTTACCTGGAGCAGCATCGGAGTCTCAGACATTTCATTTTTGTAAACCATTTCCAGAACACAAATCATTTCAACATTCGGTGGTACAGTTTCCCAAATATTTTTCAAAAACAATTTCTTGCGCATACGTTCACGTAGAAAAATAGGCCGACTTTTTACAAACTTGGCTCTGATACCACTAAATGTAACACTCCAAACCCGGCCTAGAAGTTTAGACCGAACTCAGGATGCTACATTGATCACCGAAGTGATCATGGGAAAATTTTACAAAACTAGTTGACCTTAATTTCATTTCCGAAAACCATTCATATCTTTACAAAACCAAAACATTTAATCGTTTAAAGTTCTTCTGATAAAGTTACCGTTAAGTATGAAAACTAACCACAATAAATGTACGAATGAAAATCTCAAGTGGAAACATTACCACAGTCTTATAAAACCTTACAGCTCAAAAACAGTATAATCAGAATATAATTTAGAAAATAGAACTGAAATACACTTTTGAAACCATGAATGCCCGAGACCTCCGCATACCGAGTCCAGCGTTAGAATTCAGAAGGGTACCTGAAAAGGAAACTAAAGAGGGGGTGAGCTACTCGAGCTCAGTGTGAGATCAAAATTGACTAACTACAGAATCAGATACAAAAAGCCAGAAAACAGTTCAAAAGCAGAACATACTTATAGCACTATACAAGTCCAGATGGTAGGCTCGAAACAGAAGTTCCGAAAGTTATTACAATTCAAGCCACAACAACTCAGAAACAGTCACATGTACTATCAGTCAGGCAAAACATTCAGAGTTCACGAAGTACACACAGACAAAGGTACTTTTCAGTCAATCAGTACAGTCAGACCAATGCGTATGAATATTGTTCAATTATAAAACCCACCCATCCAGCCAACACACCTCTCCGACCCCCATCACTCCATATAAGAGCTGTTAGAGCTCATCTAACCAATCACACCACATAGGTCCTTGTAAGGCCCATCCATCTCCGCACTCCAATAATGTCCATGACCCTTAGGGTATTGGGACTGGCCACGACCCTCTAGGTATTAGGGGCTATCAATAAGCTATACAGTGCCATGCAAAAAACCGCGGTACAAACATACAGTATGAACTGCCAGATCAGATAGTGATGATACGCAGTGAAGCTGACGTATAAGCGGTAGAGTGCAATCGGATAAATCGCTATCTTAAATAAGCTGCTGATTAAAGCGCGATCGATAGTGATGATACACAGCGAAGCTGACGTATAAGTGGTACAGTGCAACGCGGTAAACCGCTATACCGTAAAGTACAGTTAAACTGTCAGATCAGATAAATACACTCTTCAAGGTTAACGTATGCGCTGTACGGTGTAATGCGGTAACCCGCTAACAGCATAGTCTACGACCCTCAGGGTATTGGGACTGCTCACGACCCTCTAAGTATTAGGGGCTAACAACCAGCAGATCAGCTACCAATTCAGTTTAGTTTCAGTCTTCCTTCTCTTCACAATCCCACCAAAAAACATTATATGCATATGTATGTGTGCAAATAGATGAACAGAAACAGAGTACAAGATTACAGACAGTCATTCACATTCAGTCAGTCAGATGCAGATAGGAGTGTACTCAGTTACCCATATTCATATTCAATGGCTATGTAACCTCATAGAATAGTGACACCTAGTCAAACAATCAAACAGAAGCATATTGCACACACACACCCCGTCAATCGGGTTCAGAAGTAAACATGTTACGCAACCAATCACGAATATCACCTAAACCGAAATTGGAACAGAGTCATAATTACCCTTACTAAAGCTTAGCAAAGGGTTGAAACACACCGAGTCACAAGTATGCTTAAATTGACCTAGAACCAAAATCTGGCGAGATAGGGCCACACGCCCGTGTGGGGGTCCAAACGCCCGTGTGCAGGGTAGCACACGGTTGTGTGACAGAGGCACACGCCCGTGTGGTGTAGGGATATAACCGTGTAAACAGGTCGTGTAACTCACTGCCCAATTTCGCTAAAGTCAAGTGCAGAGCAGACACGACCGTGTATTTCAAAACACACGCCCGTGTGGGATCCCTAAATCCCCAAATTAGCCACATGACCGTGTGACACCAAATCTCTAAAAACCTAATTCTCAAACCCACACTCCCGTGTGTCCAGGGGACACGGTCATGTGAAAATTGACAAAATCCTAAAATCGACCACACGGCCATGTGGCCAGGCCATGTGGCACCCAATTTGGTCTGAAAACCCTAACGCCCAATTTCACACAGCTATGTGGGTCGACACATGCCCGTGTGGCCGTCAGAGTGGTCATGAAACCACCCTAAAACAGCCCCAAAACCACCATTTCAGCCACCAGATCCGTCCCCAACCTTTTACCTATCAACATATATCTAAAAGTGACAATTTCTCATCACTTCCATCGACTAAAACTCAAAACCAAATGTTTAGCCTACGGTCAAGAAAAGCTGAACATAAACTTTGCAAAAAGAAAATAAAACACTGTAGTAAAAGTTTAAATCCCATACTTGAATCGACGACGAAGAAGACGACAATTAAGCAGAAATCCCCGATGGCAAAATCAAAAAGAAAAGCAAAACGGAAAGAAAAAAACCTGAAAAAGAACGTCCAGCCAAAAGAGAATAAGAAGAATAAAAATCAAAATCAAAATAACATCAAATAAAATAATAATAATAATATAATAGGTTATTAATTATAACTAAAAACCAAATACTATTTAACAAAACAAAATTTAAAATATCCCTCACAGAACGCACTCACAAGGATTCGAACCCAGAACCTTGTGGTATACTAACACTCCACTTACCCACCAGACCGGCAGGCCCATTCTGCCACTAAATTGCACAACTAAACACATATGTGCAGCCTCCTCACTGTTCCTATACTCAAATCCCAAAACTTCTAGGCCCAAAATTCGGGGCGTTACATAGACGATAGAAGATCAAGTTCAAATCTGTATAATAGTTATCACTTCTAGGTAAATCTTAATATATGTCAATGAGTAAAGACAGAATGTTATGTCATATTCGAGTTATGTAGTTTTTAAGATCTTTGACTAGTATCCTGAAGAAATTGCGATAAATTGTATATCTGACTTATCTTGACAAACAGCCATGATCGATTCAGTTGTTTAGTTTGATTGGGTTATTTGTTTGAAAGGTTAATTGAGTTATATGTGTTTGAGTTTATCCTTGGGTCCGAAAATAAATTTTGTACGTTCACGGGTAAATAGATGGATAGTCTGAATGAATAATTCATATTTTAGAAGACATGATATAGAATTATATCTATCGAAACGGTTCTAGTTGAGAAATATTATTGTAAATTAAAGTTGTTTCGATTGTTGAAGTTTTCATTTGTGCGAAGTTTGATTTGGTTTAATATATGTTAATAAAGTTATAAACAGTTGAAAACACTATTAACTGAAGCATCAGTTTTGGTTCAGCCTGAATCGGGTAAAGAGTTCATGATTTTCAGTCATGCGTCATTGAATGGTTTGAAGTGTGTTTTAGTACAAGAATGTATAGTGATGGCTTATGCTTTCATACAGTTAAAGTTGCATGAAAAGATTTTTTCGACGCGCGAATTAGAGATGGTTGGCATTGTAATTGCATTGAATAGTTAGCGACATTAATTGTTTGGTGAGTAATGTAACCTATTTGATGACTGCAATAGTTTAAAATATTTGATGTTACAGAGGTATCTGAATTTGGGACAGCAAAGATGGGTTGAACTGTCGAAAGATTTTGAGTCAGTAATTGGTTATCATCCTGGACAAACGATTATAGTCACGGATATTTTGAACAAGAAATCTTTGTGTGCTTTACAAGCGATGAATACGCGATTGATCTTATCGGATGATGGATAGATATTAGTTGAGTTAAAAGCTAAATTGATGTTTATTCGCGATTTTGTAAAGCTCAGAAATGTATCAGTGAATTACAAGTTAAAAGAGTTCAACGTGAATTGACTTCTAATTTAGAGCTTCAGATTTGAATCGATGATTATTTTTTGTTTTGAGACAGAGTTCGTGTACCAAGAAATCCAGATATTATACAAAAATTGTTATATCTAGCTCACAGTGGTAATTATCTGTTCATTCAGGGAATACTAAGATGTAAAATAATCTGAGACAGTTTTACTGGTGAATGAGTATGAAACGTGATACTTCTGACTTATATCCAAATGTCTGATTTATCAATAGGTTAAAGATGATTATCAAGTACCTTCGGGACTGTTACAGTCTGTGTTATTATCTAAATGGAGATGAAATAGAATTTCGTTGGATTTTGTAAAAGGAAGATGTTATCTGAAATTGTTGAAGAAGTCTGTACATTTTATCTCAGAACGTATAATTTCTCTCTTGATAGACTAGCTAAGTTATACATTTCTGAAATTGTCAGTTTTTACAGAGTGCCAGTCTCCATTATTTCGGATAGAGATCCGAGGTTTATATTGTGTTTCTAAAGAAAACTACTGTAAACTTTGGGTATGAGGTTGCATTGTAACACCGCATTTCATTCTCCAACTGATGGATAATATGATAAAGTGATTCAGATTCTCAAAGATACGATTTGTTACTGTATTTTAGAATGTGAAAGCAATTAAGAAAGACAATTACTGTTGGTTGAGTTTAAGCATATTAATAGTTATCATATGAGTATAAAGATGGCATTGTATGAAGTATTATATGATTGTAATTACTGAACTCTGTTGTTATTGGATTTAGCTTTGTGAGAAAAAGATTCACGAGATTGATTTCAACAGAGAAATTGTAGAGAAAGTGAAAGTAATTCGTAACAGTTAGAAAACAGTTTCAGATTGAAAGAAAACATATGCAGACTTGATACGTAAAAGCATTGAATTTTAGTTAGTGAACTGAGTGTTTGTGAAAGTAGTGTTGTGAGAATAGAATTTCTCGAATTAGCTATAAAGAGAAGTTGAGTTCGTGATTCATCGGGCCGTATGAGATTATTGAGAAAATAAAGCCAGTGGCTTATTCAACTTATATTATTGTCAGAACTTGAGAAGATCCATAATGTGTTTCTTATATCTATGATGCGATGATTCAGATAAGACCCTTTGTATATAATATCTCTTTCAGAAGTTGAAATTCAGCTTGATATGACGTATAACGAAAGACAGATCAGAATCTTAGCTCGTGAGATTAAAGAGTTGAGAAATATGAGGCTATGTGAGAAATTGATAAGGTTAAAAGAAAGCAAATCTCTAATTTATTCTCTGATAAGATTTTCGGGGACAAAAATCCCTAAGGGGAGAGAGTTGTAAAAGCCCGTTTTTGGTCAAATTAGAATAGTGGTTTTGGGACCACACATCCAAGGTCAAAATATTTATTTTATTATTATTTTAATGTTTACAGCATGATTGAATGATTGTGTAAATATTTCGTTAAGAAATTTTATCGTTTAAATGGTCAATTTGATAAAAAGGACTAAATTGCGTAAAGTGTAAAATTGATGTTCTATTAGCTAAAGGTGCCTAATAGCTATGAAACTTAAAAGAGGAGGTCCTTATGTTGTAATTAGACCATTAATAGCATGAGTGGGCATATATGGACATTAAATGGATGATATTAAATGGTTTATTAGTAAGGTTAATTTAGTAATTTGGTTATTAAGATAAAATAAATAAAACAAAACAAAAAATTATTTTGTATCATCTTCTCAACCAAAATTAGCCAAGGAAAACACCATTATTAGGGCTTTGAAGCATTCGGCCATAGCTATCCATGCATGTAAGTGTTTTCTTGCTCGGTTTTAATGATTTTTATGTTTTTGTAAATGTTGCAACTAGTACTAGCTAGCCCAGAGACTATTTTGCAAAACTGTTAGAGATGTTGAAAGTTTTCATTGATGAATATATGTGTTCTTTGATGTTTGATGGTGAAATATGAAATCTTGTTGTTAGATATACAAGTTTTGTAAAGTGATTTTTTAGAGAAAATGCAAAATAGGGATTTAATTGAGAAATGTGTAAAGTTAGTGGTTAAATGTGTGAAAAAGTGATAAATATGGGATGCTAGAGGTCTTATAGGAATTCGGCTATAATGGGAATTAAAGAAATTTTATGAATTTTTTATTTTGTGTAATAAGGACTAAATTGTAAAAATGTGAAAGTTTAGGGGTAAAAGTGTAAATGTGCCTTAAAGAGTGTTTTGGACTAAATTGAATGAATATATGACTAAATAAGTTAATTTTGAATATATTTAGATCAAGAAAAGCAGAATTCGGATCTAGATCGGGGAAAAACGAAAGTTATCGACTAATCGACTTATTTCGTCATTTCCACCTTCGAGGTAAGTTCGCATATGATAAACTTCAATATAAATGTATTTTATATGCTTTGATATTGCATGAATTGCAAATACGAGACTATGGTTATGAACGATAGTGATTCGACGACAATTTGACATTCGAAATCCCGGTTGAACCTTAGGAATAGTTTAGGATGCTAGTGACATGTCATTAAGGGATATAGTGAGTTGGCTTCGGGCAATGATATAGCACTTTGTGTGCAAGATAAACCGAGTTGGCTTCAGGCCATGATATAGCACTTTGTGTGCGAGATAAACTGATTTGGCTCCGGGCCATGATATCAGCATTTCGGATAAGTTACCTTGATTTGGCTTCGGGCCATGGTATAGGTACTTATTGTGTGAGATCCTTGAGTATCTGACTTCTATTCTGAATGGTTCAACGAGTAAATGAAAGACGAGAATGTATATGAGATTGGTACGAGATGGTACAGGTATGTGTATAAACCATTTTAGCTTTGAATAGGAGAAATGACGACGAATGTATATGGTTTTGTGAATGAGCACTTGAAAGGTTTGATAGTTAAGGAAAGTTTCATATTAACATATTGAAATTATTGAATCATGTTTAAGTGATTACATTAAATTTATCTCATACGAGCTTACTAAGCTTTATAGCTTACTTTGTTTATTTTCCCATGTTTTATAGTGATATCGAAGCTAGCTCGGATTCGGGGATCGTCGGAGATCGCTTCACACTATGCACTTATAACTTGGTATCTATGAACTTTGGTGTTTTGAGTATATGGCATGTATAGGGACTTTGGTCATATTGGTTATGTTTTGGTTATGATTTTGGCCATTTGAATTGGCTTGTAAATGTCTAAGATTTGGTTTGTATATTTGGCCATGTGAGTTGGCTTATTTTGGTTGATTTTGATTATGTTTATATGTATACAATTGACCTATGTTGTGTGATTGAGGTGGATTCATGATGCTCATTGATAATAGGTAAGTTTGAATGTCAATAGGTGATGATTTGTGAATGGGTATATTTGTGGAATTGAGCATAATAATGTAAAATTGTAAGTGTTCATTTTGATGTTTTGAGAAGACAAAGATTGGCATGAAATTAGATGGCAATATGCGGTATTTATGTTTTGTACTGGTTGGTGTTTGAATTGGTATAAATCATGTTTGATTGGAATTGAAATATATGCCTTTTCATGCTATATTGTGTGCTATTTGAGAGGTGTAGGTGTACCTAAATTTGAATGGCAAAATGACTTGGTAAATAGCCTATTTTTGTCCACACGAGCAGAGACACGAGCGTGTGTCTCGGCCGTGTGTGACACACGGTCATGTTGCACGGCCGTGTGTCCCCTGGTGTTGAAATTGAAATGAAGTCAGTATGCTCCACACAGTCTCACACACGGGCGTGTGATCGGCCATGTGGCACAAGTCAGTATACCCCCTAATTTGCACACGGCCTAGCACACGGGCGTGTGACTTGGCCGTGTTGCATAAGTCAGTATACCCTACAGGTTTTGCACGGCCTAGCACACGGCCTGGTACACGAGCGTGTATGGCCATTTTTAGGGCACACGGGCTAGCCACACGGGCATGTGTGTTGGCCGTGTAACCCAAGTCAGTAAGCTCACTTATTTGGACGCGGGGTAGGACACGGGCTGGGACACGGCCATATTCTCCCATTTCGAATGTCTACACGGCCTATGACACAGGCGTGTCTGGTGGCCGTGTGAAACACACAGCCTAACCACACGGGCGTGTGTCCCCTATTTTGAGAAAAATTTTCTAAGTGCTCCAAATGTTTTAAAAGTTATTGGTTTAGTCCTGAACCACTCTCAATGCATGTTTAGGTCCTCGTAGGCTCGTATTAGGGACATAATCATTGATATCGATTGATGAATGTTGAATTGATTAAAAGTATGTATAAATGTGTCGTAAGTTTGGTAATACTTCATAACCCTATTCCGGCGTTGAATACAGGTGAGGGGTGTTACACGTGACATTCGCCCTCACCCATTCTCGCAACACCCTAGTTGCGCCCTCGAAATGGCACTAACTTGATTTGCCTCTGAACTTTCTCGATGCCTTAGCTCTTTCCCGACTAGTCTTACTCTCGAGTAGTCCTTACCCCTCGAAACCTTCGCCTCGGCTTCTATCGCTTCTTAGCTCGATCCGTTCCACTTGTTGGTACATCTTGTTGGCAAGAAGCCCTCGCTCTCACTTGCCCACATTATGACTCGCCTTGATCGGGATCCTCTTGATATGCAAAACTAGGCTTCGACTTGCCCACAGCCCCTCGGCTTCCCTACTTCAAAACTTTGAAAGGTCCCCTATGTTCTTGCCAAGCCAATGGTAAGTCAGAATGTAAAACACTACCACAGTGTTTGAGATTTACCTCGCTCGTTGCATTTACTCGACTCGACTATCCAATTTGCATTGCTACTTTATCCTCGAAGTTCGATGAACAACCCACCTCTCCCTTGGGTGGTAGCTCCTCTGATGACTCAACAGAAATGAACCTCATTGATCCTAGCTTCAAAGTTTGCATAGCTACTTTTTGCCCCTAAGTCCGATGCACAACTCACCTTTTCCTTGGGTGGAAGCCTCTCCGACAACTCAACAAGCTTTGTCGCTTTCCCATAATTGAGCTTCATTGATCCTAGATTCAATGTTTGCATCGCTATTTTTCCCCTAAGTCTGATGCACAACTTACCTCTTCATTGGGTGAAAGTATAACAGTTCAGTTTAGACCCTAATCGGAAAAGTGGTTTTGGGACCACAAATCTGAGTCAGAAAAATATTTTGATTTTATTTTTAGTGTTTGCAGCATGTTAATTTATATGTGTGAAATTTTCGTGATTCAATTTTATCGTTTGAGTATCCGATTTAATTAAAAGGACTTAATCGCGTAAAATGCAAAAGTTGGCTATTAATGTGTAAGTGTCGAATTGCTATTGTTTTTATAATGTGTGGTCTTTAAAATGAAATTTGACCATTTATAAATATGATGGACGGTAGTGGACATAAATTATAAGGTTTACATATTATTTTATAATGGTTAAAATGGTAATTTATGTGTTAACATATGATTAAATAAAATAAAACAAAAATGCCATGCATTTTGTGTTCATCTTAGCCGAAAGTTGAAAGAAAAAGAAAAGAAAAGAGAGTTCTTAAGTTCGGCTTTGTCCAAGTCCAATTAAGGTATGTATTTAGCTCGGTTTTTGATAATTTTTTACGTTTTTGAGATCGTTGCTATGTAATCTATCAAGCCCATGTCTCAATTTCTAAATTTGATGATGATTTTGTGTTTTTTCATTGTTGAAAGCTTGATGAATCTTGTGTTTGATGATAGAAAATAAATATATGTTGTTAGTTTAATATGTTTTGTATTTGAATTTTTGATTAATTTGAGTAATTTGGGCTAAATTGTGAAAATAATAAATTGAGGGACTAAAATGTGAAATAAATGACATGTGTGGACTTATATGAGCTTAGTGAACATTCGGCCAAGCTATAGTGTGGTCAAATTTTGAATATTTTGTATTTTATGAAATAGGGACTAATTTGTAAAAAATGTGAAATGTTAGGGGCAAAAGTGTAATTTGCCCATTTATGTGTTTTTGGATGAATATTGATTGAATATGTAATTTAATAAGTTTAATTTATACTAATTTAGATCAAGAAAAGAGGAAATCGAAATTGGATCGAGGGAAATCTAAAGTTGTTGAATAGTTGTCCCGGTTCGTCTGTCTTTGCCGCGGTAAGTTCATAAGTAAATAATTGTTGTTAAATTTATATGAAAATGTGTTTATTATGCTGAATTTAATTTTAGTAGAAAATATATGTGTATGCCGAATTGGTAAAAGTATGGGAGAATTGTCTACGAGCCTGAATCGACCGAGTTACGACGTCTGAAAGCCCCGTACGAACCTTAGGAATAGTTAGGATACATATGTCATGACATAGGATTTCCGATATGTGTTTACGTGTAAGACCACGTCTGGGACGTTGGCATCGACTTGTGATGTACATGTAAGACCCTGTCTGGGACAGTGGCATCGATATGTGACTACATGTAAGACCACGTCTGGGATGTTGGCATTGTACGAGCTTTTCAACTATCCGAGTATCCTTATTAATTTCGAATGGTTCAACAGGCTTTATCGAGTTATGATTGAATGTGAAATCGAGATAAAAGGTACAGGTACGTCCTAAGTTTAATGTTAATGAAAGGAAGGTAAGCTTAGTATTTGAAATGATGATATAAATTATGCATGATATAAAGTGACTTATATATATGTGTGAATGCTCATATTCGGCCAAGTGATGTTATAATGTTAATGTTCATATATTGGTATATGAATTTGCAAGCATGATAAATGCAAATTTGATTAAGGTTTGTTTGATTCGGCCTAGTTGATTTTAATGTTAATGAATATTAAATGAATTACTTACTTATGACTTACTAAGCTATTTAAGCTTATTGTGTGTGTGAATGTTCATTGTTTTATAGATTTTGGAAGCTAGTTACGAGCTCGAGGATCATTAGAGAAATCCGTCACACTATCGATAGTTTTTTTTTGGTATTTTTATAAGTTGAACTTTGAACCTCTGGCATGTATAGGCTAGCCTTTGTTTTGGTTGATTTGGAAATGTATATATGTATAAACTAGTTTTAATGAGTATGAGTTTGAAAATGTGTATATATAAATCCATGCGAAAATGGCTTGATTTCTATGCTTGAGTTCGGTTATGTTTGATTATGGTTTAAGTTTGTTTGGTAAGTAATATCATGTATATATAATGTGATGCTTGGTTATGTGTTTCGGCAATAAGTAAGTAATGGATGTTGTTTGAGTTAAGGTATGTTATGTGCTAGTTAAGTAATAGGCATGTTATATATATATATATATATGTGTGTGTGTGTGTGTGTGTGTGTGTGTGTGTGTGTGTGTGGTGTACTTGATATATGTTTGATTTGCATATGTAAGTGATCTTATAATTCGGCCTAGTAATAAAGTAAAAGAAGGGATATATATATTTGGTTTTAAAATGGTTATTTGTGTCATTTTGAAATGGTAAGCTTACGTGGGTATTTGATTTAGAATTTTTGAATAGTTGTGTATAAACATATTCGGCTATGGCATTGAATTTATATTGTTAAGTATGCAAAATGGTATATGGTGTATATGTAATTGTCGAATACTCTTGGTTGAATTGATAGAAAGGATTTATTGATTAAATGATTAATGTTGGGAAGAATGGATTTGATGTATTTGGTATGGAAGTAGATTAGATGACCGAATATAGAGTTTAATGATATGATTGAGTATATGAAATTTAACTTTTTTTTTAGTCTACGAATTTGGTAAGTCGAATCAGTTATTGAATATACAAAATGAGTATATTATAATTTGTATTTAGTGTATTAAACAAATGGTTCATTTTAATATAGTGATATGCGCATAATGGTGTAATGGTTAAAATCTATATTTGACCATTTTGTGAAAATGATAATGCCGCATATGTTAATTGATTATAAGTCATGTTATGGATCGTTTAGTTAATATGCACCTGTAAAGAAGTATGAAGCAAAATGTTTGATGTTTAGTCTATGTATTAATCGTATGGATACATATAAAATATATATATATTTGGTGTATAAAGTGATAAAACATTTGCTTGAATGCCTTAATGTATGCGCATGGTATTTATAATGTAATTAATTATTTTATTACTTTGATATTTTGAATGCTTTTAATGATGTGTATATAATTTCGAATATGACATAAGTGATTATTTGATTGTACGAAAGTTGAGTTTTGTTCAGTGATCCTCATAACCCTAATCTAACGACGGATACGAGTTAGGGGTGTTACATTTTATTGGTATCAGAGCTACGGTTTAGTCGGTTCTTGGACTAACGTAGCGCGTGTGAGTCTAGCTATACATGCCATATTTTTATACTGTAATAGTGTGATGATTCCTGACAATTGAAATGTGTTTTCGAATAGTAAATGGATCTCGATCGAGCCGTAGCTGATGATGTGGAAAGTAATGCGCCCGCTCCTGCTCAGGGTCGAGTGCCGGCTGACTCTAGGCTGATTTCGAGTAGTTATGAGAGTGAGGCTAAACAAGATTTCTATCAGATGATGAACGATTGGTTCACATAGTACATTCGTACAAATCCGGCTGTTCAACAACCCCCAACCCCGCCTAATGCTCCTCCAATACTTGTAATACCTCAAGTACTTGATCCGATGAGATCACATAAGCCCCCTGTTGATAAAATTAGAAAATACGGGACTGAAGAATTCAGAGCCACTGTTGATGATGATGCTGAGCGAGCTGAATTTTGGCTCGATAATACTATCCGTGTGTTTGATAAGCTATCATGTACACCTAAGGAGTGTCTTAAATGTGCTATATCATTGCTTCGAGATTCTGCGTATCACTGGTGGAATACACTTGTAACACCCCAAACCCGACCTAGACATTACGACTGGATCTAACGTGTCACATCGAAGTGTCATTGAAAACCGAACTTGTCGATAAAAGTTCGTTACTAAATTTTTGAATCCCATTTAAAATATTGCTGTTGAAAACGTTAGTGTTGTAAAATCAAATCATGTTGTCCAATTTTAGGTCATATCAATTGTTATAAATTTATCAATTTGGAATTAAAACGCGGGAGCCTTTTTCTAGTCGTAAACTTTAAGATTTGAAAATCGTGGTTTTTCTTTGAAAACAGTTATTATTTTGAAAACCCGTGTTTCCTAATCTAACAGATTAACGTGAAAATTTAAAACCAAATAAAAGTTAAAAACCTCAAATGGCCTTATTACATAATTATTAACCCAATATAAAAAGTAAAATAACTAAGTCTAAGCTTAAATAATAACTAGCGTGTGGCCACCTCCGAGTCCCTCGCAGCTCCAAATCATCTATGGCTGGGGATTACCTGCACAATTAAGAAAAGGGTGAGTTACGAGAACTCAGTGTGTAATCCCCAATCATGCGATAATATGCAGGCACGAGCCCTATTCGATGTCGGTCGATCACCGGGCTTTAGCCCTATCTGATGCGATGTGGGCCTAAGCCCAAAATAATATCGATGCAAAACAGGATGCAACCCAACCCAGTCCAGCCAACACACCACCCGTATTAACCAACACACCATGTGGGGACTAAGTCGACCCACCCAGCCAACACACCAATATCGCATCGACATAGTTGCTAAAAATGTAGCGCACAAAAAGCTAGCAGCGATAAATGTGGCCCAGCCACTAAAATCAGAATACGTGGCAAAGCCACTAAAACAGTAAAAACGTGGCAGAGCCATTAGTACAGTACTTCCTCCAAATCCGAACCCCAACCCAAATACAGCATGCCGTGTCATAATTAATACGTGTATGCAGTGTGTCATAATCATAATCAGTCATATAAATATCATACACACATCACTTAAATTACCACTAGGGGTATAATGGTCATTTCGTCAGTTAGGGGTAAAATGGTAATTTCACCCCTCAGGGGTATTTCAGTAATCCTACCCTACGGGGGTATTTCAATAATTTTACCCTTCGAGGGTATTTTGGTAATATTACCCTTCGAGGGTATTTCAGTAATTTTACCTTTCGAGGGTATTTCAGTAATTTTATTGCCTTTCCAAAGGCCTACCATCGTCTCGAACAACTCGAATAACTTATAGGGCCAAAATAGTGTAATTGGGCCCAAAGCCCACTATTCGGCCCAAGTGGGCCCACTCACTCGTGTGGCCCATTCAGCCCAATTCCAGTCACGGCTATGCGGACTTCGCAGCCCAATCCATTATTTCTCACCATCGTGAATTTTACCCAGGTGGGGCCCATGGGCCCATCTCAGCCCAACGAGGCCCATTACGGCCTAAGACCACGAGAACGCTCGTGGCGACCTCTATGGTCTATCGCCAACGATTGTGGCTCGATTTTTCCCTACGAGCATTCGCACGCTCGTGAACCTTCAGGTGCCGAAGTCTCAGCCGATTCACAATTACGCAGGGGTGTGAATACACACCTTCATCCATCGATTTTACAGAAACAGTATTGGGTGTACGATTACACACCTGTTTGAGAAACTAGTTAAGATCCACGCTCTCTGAATCCTACAATCCACCAACATATTGTATCAGATTACACCAAACAGGTTAACGTATACACTTAATCCACCACCGTTATTAACCTAAACCATAATCACTCACCTTGCTAGGACTAACAGATATTAGCGTCTCTCTGCTGATCAAGGGCGATTTCCCCCTCCTAACAAGATTTGGCGTAATGAAAATTGTTAGAAACAATCCAACATTTGGCCCCCAGAGAAAAGAAGGGAAAACCGAAGTTTGATCATAAAGCCATAAGAAATCTAACTAATAAGGAAAAAATAAAGTGATTACAGTATTCCTCCCTTAGCAATACCAATTAACAACGTATTTCGGCAGTTGTCTGACAAGAAGATTAGGCCTGAACTAAGAAGGGAACAACGAAGTTTGAAAACAAAGAAAAGATGGAAGTAGAAGAGGGTTGGCTATAGCAGAAGACGATTAGAGAAGAGATGAGGGAAAGACTTCAAAAGAATGATCAGAACTAGGCATTTGATGTTTATGTTTTGGCAAAAAAGTGGGCAGCAATTGAGAATAAAAGATGAAAATAAAAAGACCCGAATGGTCAGAATGATGCACGAAACGTCACCAAAAGAAACAAACTTGAAACGGGAAAGAGAAGAAAATCCGAAAATACCAGAGAAAATTCGGCACCTCTATACTCTCACAAAGCCGAAAATGCACCAAAGTGAAAGCCTATAGTCGAATTTCATTTACTCATGCCCCCCATTCGGCCAAGACTCCTCCCCACATCTAAATCCTTAGAAATCTCCACAGATTCCTCCTTGAAATGCTCCCAGCCTCCCATACGAACTTGTTGACCAAGTCTCCAACCTCATCTGCAGAGTTTGATTCAAACTCTACCTCTCGCACTACCAAATCATAAAATAAAAGCCCCCTATTTGCATGTCATGGGATTCGAACCCCAATTCCCTTGCCATCTTAGTGACGCCACAACCATCAAGCCACAGGCTCACTTTGTGTTCTAACACAACACCACTTATTATATAAACCCTTTAAGCTAACTTCCAGATTTCCCTAAAGAGCAAAAATCAAATTTTTGCCAAAGTCCATACTTGAACCCAGGCTTCCTAAAATCCCCAAAACGCACTCAAAACACTTAGCCATTGAAGCAAACAAGCAATTTGGTCAGAGTATAAAAAATGAAAGACCCTATAATTTGAGTCGTTACAACACTGGTTTCGGTGGTTCCAAAAGAACGGGTTACCTGGGAGTTCTTTCAGACTGAATTCCGTAAGAAATACATCAGTCAAGGATTCATCGATCAAAAGCGCAAAGAATTACTCGAGTTGAAATAGGGTCGTATGACCGTAACAGAATATGAGCGGGAATTTGTGAGACTTAGCAGATATGCCCGAGAGTGTGTTTCGACAGAAGTAATTATGTGTAAAAGATTCAAAGACGGGCTGAATGATGTAATATCCTGGGTTAGGGGCTATTTTGTTGTTGCATGACATTGCATGTGTCTAGTGTGCTGTGTTGCTATTTCGGTGTTTTAGGGGCTTAATTGTAGTCTAGGAGTGTACTTGAGGGAATGGGTAAATTTTGGTTTTGGGTGTTAAGTGAAGGGAGCCGAGAGAAGTGGGGTTTAAGAATTTTAATCGAGGTTACATTTGCACAAGTAAGGAGCTAGCTTAGTGGCAAAGCATGCGCTACATGGGGAGCTTGGTGTGGCGTCATCTACATGGAGTGGAGGTCTCGGTGTTCGAGTGCGAAGTCCCCATTTTGGTTTCTTTTTTTGGACGGCAAGGGAGGGAGGAGTTGGATGGAGTTCAAATTCCTCCTTGGACTTGGTCAAGTGGTGACTTGGTTGGTGGAGAGCAAAAGTGGAGGGTGACTTGTTCAAACTTATTTGAATTTGTGGTTGGGAGTGAATTAGGGGATATGGCCGAATGTTGGTGAGGTTTGGGGGAGTGTGGACGGTTTGGTGATGGGAAGTGTGGTGTGCGAAATGCACTTCTCACTTTGTGCATTTTCGGCCAAAAGGCATTTTGAAGCCAACATTTTCTTCTTTTGTCAAAACAACCCCAAGCTTCGTGAGTTTCTCTCATTTCTTCAAAACTGAATGACCAAACCCCTATAGCCTTGCCGAAATTTGCATTCTTTTCCTTAATTCTTGTGTGTGGCCGAATGTTCAACCCCATTTCTTCTTCTTTTGCTTAATTGTGTTAAAACCGAACTCTCTCCTCTCCAACATTTTTTTCCTCTTCTTGAAACTGGTGGCGAATCTTACCCTCCCAAAAATACCTTCTCCATTCCTTTCTTCTTAAGCCGAAAAGCATCTACCCTTGTGCACCTTTTCTTTTCCTCTCTCAGACCTTGGCCGTTTCTCTTCTTCTTGAACATATCTTTTATTTTGCTTCATTTTAAGATTTTAGCCGAACCCTCCTTGGTGGTAGCCGAAATTTCCTTCTAGCCTGTGTTCTCATTTTGGCCGAATATCAATCTTTTTCCTCATCTTTTTGCTTATGTTTTCTTTTTGGCCAAGGCCAAATCTCTCCTCTCCTTGTAGCTCTCTTGGCCGAATATCGGTGTAGGGTGGAATTGGTGGATGTTCAATCTTTGAACAAGGTAAGTGGGGTGGCCGAATGGCCATATTTCCCTCTTTTGTTCTTTATTGGTTGTGGTTTGGGGTAAGGGCCGATTATGGTCATTTTGGAAGGGTTTTAATCTCTTCATTATAGGGTCACTGGAGTGTGGAAGCACGCAAGAGGAACCGTCATTCTTTTGTTAGGCGATTGGTAAGTGGAGGGTAAGTAATTGGTATATTATTGTGAGTTCAATCCTTAGATTTCGGTTAAGTTAAAGGTGTTTGGTGATTAACTATTTGTCTTAATAGGGTGTGCCGATTGTTAAAGAATAACCACTGTTGGTTCGAGGTTTGGTAGGAAACCAAACCATCTGCAAGGTAAGGGTTAAGCGATACACCCTTTGGTTTAATTGGTCATAGCCGAATGGTCTTGGTTACTAACCCCAGTTTGGCCGATTCTAGGAGCAAGTTGATCGAGGGATTTAGGCGGGGTCTTTGGGATTTAGACTTGCGATTTACTGTGTGTAAACTAACACACTATACTTAGTAATATTGTTATTAAACCTGTTTGCCTATTAAAAACCATGACAATTATGATGGATTATTGGATACCCAAACGGGGTATGTGTACGTATCCGGTAAGTCCGATTTATTACAAGTTCTATTATGGATACCTTGGGTATTATGATCTATGATATGTATGCTATGAGAGGTAATGCTAGACATGTTGGCATGATATGCATGACTTGTATGATATGCATGATTACATGAGTATGGTATGTTGATGGGTGATATGAGTAGAGGAGCATGATATTTTGTGCCGACGAGCACCAGTGTTTTGGTAACACACCTTGTGACTTTGGGTCACCAAAGTGCTTTGGTAGCACATTTGTGTCTTTGGGACACCGGAGGTTGGGCACCTCATTGCGACTTGTCCCTCGTGGTTAACACCACCGTGGGTTGGCCCCACTTTGAGATATGGGATCGTCTCGCTAGTGATTGGGTATCACACGATGGGTTGGCCCCATCATTCGATTATTGTGACTACGGTCACCAGTGCTTTGGTAGCACATTTGTGTCTTTGGGACACCGGAGGTTGGGCACCTCATTGCGACTTGTCCTGTGGTTTGACACCACCGTGGGTTGGCCCCACATGAGATATGGGATCGTGCGCTAGTGATTGGGTATCACACGATGGGTTGGCCCCATCATTCGATTATCGTGACTACGGTCACCAAAGCTTGGGTAGCACATTGTGTCTTTGGGACACCAGTGTTTTGGTAACACATTGTGACTATATGTCACCAGTGGTTTGGCACCACCAGTGGTTTGGTACCACACGGGGTAGAAAAGGAGATACGGATGGTTAGGATTGGGTTGCATTAATCATGTTGCTATGTATGATGTGTGTTAGCATGTTGTTTCATCGGGAGCGGGATTTATGCATCGAGTCACTCGACTCACCCTCTCCTTTGACATTTCAGTGACTCGTGACGCGGACATGGAGCCGGATAGACTCGGGTGCTCATGCCATGCTTAATAAAGTTTTACTCCAACTCTATCATTTGGGTACTTTAGTTTAATTCATCATTATTTGGGTTTTAATTTGGATTTGTAAAAGGCCTTTAAATTATGTTTTATGATGGGTATGTTTTAATTAGATTCTCAACACGCTTAACAAATAACTTGGCATGAAATTTTACTAAAACTTGGAAAGACAACGTTTTCAAAATTATATCGCAAAGTGTTTTAAACTATACCATCGGGTATCTCGCTATGTTTTGCTATACAATAAACTCAAATGATTTCCAAATCAAACTCGATTTTCTACTAAGTCTAAAATGTTTCAAAATGGCACTAAGAAACTATTGGAAGTGCTAAATGAAATCAACTCGCTTTAACTATATACTTGGGTAAGTTTTCAAAATCTAATCAAACAAGCCTACTCAAATTTTCCTCAAATTCACTATGTTTTCACCCCACTTCTAAACGAAAAAAAAAATCTGATCACTCAAAGACGTTTTTCCCCGTAACATACCAGTTTGGGCCTGGTGTCTTTTCCCGGTTTTGGGTTTTACCATTGTTGTATCGAGCCAAGTTCAAAGGCTTTCTACTGTGGGCCCGAGGCCCAAAAATGTTTTCAAAAGGTTGTTTAGTTTTTATTCTCAAAGTATGGTTTGAAAGGCATGGCACCGAGTCTCCTGCACTGGTTTCGCTCGTGTAAGTAAGTACCGTACTATTGCTTGTGAATTGATTGGATGTGATATGATTTGATGAATAGCAATAGTATACTACTTAGAGATTGAAATCGATAGGATTTTGTGAACTCGCGAGAACAAATCCTCTTAAAATATTCATAAGACTTGCTTTTAAACAAGTGGAATAAATATTGATGCATAAAAATTCTTAATCGAATCACGTAGAAAGAATAGTCATGAGCGCTAGAGGTGGACGTGGTCGTGGGCGCAGGTCGTGGTAGGATGACGGTTTCGAGCCCGTAGGATCCGGTCGTGGTTCGAAAATGAGATACTGGTTCCGCCACCACCGGAGGTGGTGAGTTCCAAGACCGGATCGGGGCGGACGCAGTGTCACGGAGCGATCTTTGCGAGTGTTGGAAAGAGTAGGCCCAGTGTTGGTGGTAACGTAGGAGTTAGGAAATCTGCTTCTGAGCGACTTCGCCCAATGGGGCCGAATTCTTCCGAGGTGTTTCGGTGTTGCTCCCAAAGATTTGCTGAATACGGCTAGAGGCGCATCGAGCGGATCATGGACGATCCGGACTTAATCTGGCGAAGAGAAGCCGAAGGGCATCGTACGCTTCTCGGGATGAGTCATATCGGTGGTGGCTCACGGTTCGAGACAATTGTGGCGTGAAGAGGATCTAACATGGGATTATTTCGTGGTCGCATATCAAAAGAAGTACATCGGAGCTAGTTATGTCGACTCCCAAATGAAAGGCTTTTCCGAGGCTTGTTCGTGGAGTAAATCATTTCGAGTACGCAGTGAGTTCCCGGTTGATAGGTATGCCGGGGCATTGTGGCCACCGAGCATGAGAGGTGTGTTCGTTTCGAGGATGGTCTGCGAGACGACTTGAGGTCGCGATTGCTCCTCAGCAGGAGCGCGAGTTTTCTTTGTCTTAGTTGAGAAGGCTAAGGTGGCCGAGGTGTTAAGGAGTCGAGTGAGGCGGTATGGACCGAAATAGGCATAAGAGGAACTTTGGGTCCTCTGGGTCGTCGGGTAATCCGCAGAAGAGAGCTAGACCGAGTGGGCCGAATCACCGCTAGGTTTGTTCTTTGCTAAGCGGGGACCGCCGCAGCGATGTGATCGAGTGTGGGAAATCTCATTGGGGTGGTTCTTTGGACCGGAGGAAAAGGTTGCTTCGCAGTGTGGTTCTCTCGAACACCGGGTGAGGGACCGTCCGCGTAGGTTGGCCAGATTCACCCGAGAGGCGGCCGTGTCCGGGCCGAGAGTAATGGACCGCCACCGCAGAGGGGCCGTGGCAATGGCGAGGTGGTAATGGGTCCGGTCGGGGCCGTGGAGCACCGCGGCGGTGCGAGTAGTTCGATGCTGAGACGGCCGGATTAGTGTATGCTTGCGAGGCGCCGAGAGGAGAAGCGACGCCGCCCGGACGTCATAACCGGTGACGTTTTTGATTTTTGGTTCTCCTTATAACGCTTTGATTGATGTGGGATCGACGCACTCTTATGTTGCCGATAGTATAGTAGAGACCATGGATTTAGACTCGAGATATCTTCTAGGCGGATGACCGTGATTAGCCCTCTAGGTCACTCAGTAGTAGTAGATAAACCGTTTAGAGAGGTACCCTTAGAACTCCAAGGGGTAGTGTTCATTTCGCGATCCGATGGAGCCGCCGCTTGGGGAGTTCGATCGATTCTTGGGATGGATTGGTTGGTCAAGTACCGTGCAAGGTTGGATTGCGCGCCAAGCGCATGGTTCTTAAGACGGTTGAGGGTGAAGAGGTGGCTATGATAGGTAATAGGAGAGATTACTTATCAAATGTGGTATCTGCTTTGAAAGCAGAGAAGATGGTCGAGGAAGGGTCAGTAAGCGTATGTGGTTCATGTGTATGCCTTGGAGGCTAAAGAGTCTACCGTGGAGAAGGTTCACTGCCGTTAAGGAGTTTCTTGATGTTTTTCCCGAGGAGCTTCGGAGTTTGCCGCCGGATCGCGAGGTGGAGTTCTAATAGATCTATTACCCTTAATCTGCGCCGGTGTCTATTGCTCGTATAGGATGGCGCCAAAGGAATTGGTGGAGCTTAAGGCTCGGATCCGGGAGTTATTGGATCGAGGTTTTATTAGGCCAAGTGTTTCGCCGTAAGTGCGCTTGCAGTACTCTTTGTTAAAAAGAAAGATGGCTCGATGCGGATGTGTATAGACTACCGCTTGATTGAATAAGTCGACGAAAAACAAGTATCCGTTGCCACGGATAGACGATTTGTTTGATCACCGGAAGGGGGCCGCGGTATTTTTTCAAGATCGACTTGAGATCCGGGTATCATCGATTGAAGGTTAAGGAGGCGATATCCATAAAACGGCGTTTCGGACTCGGTATGGGCACTACGAATTTACGTAATGCCGTCGGGTTGACTAACGCCGGCGGCGTTTATGGACATGATGAATAGGGTGTTTCAACGAGATCTGGATCGGTTCGTCGTGGTTTTCATAGACGACATCTTGGTGTACTCAAGGACGGAGGAAGAGCATGATAAGCATTTGCGAGTGGTGTTGCAGATTTTGAGGAAAAGCAACTCTATGCTAAGTTCGATGAAGTGCGAGTTCGGCTTAGAGAAGTGACTTTCTTGGGTCATGTAGTGTCGGTGAGGGATTCGAGTAGATCCTCGTAAGATTGAGGCGCTTTTGGAATGGAAGCCGCCTAAGTCGGTGGTCGAGATTCGGAGTTTTCTGGTTTGGCCGGATACTCACCAAGGTTTGTTGAGGGTTTCTCGTTGATAGCGCGCCCGATGACCAAGTTGCTTGAGGAAAGAAGTTCCGCTTGTATGGACCGAGAAGCGGCGGAAAGCTTCGACAAGTTAAAGAAGATTTTGACCGAGGCTCCGTTTTAATTCAACTGAGGCTGGTAAGGAGTACATACGCCTATTGCGATGCATCACATACGGGCTTGGGTTGTGTCTTGATGCAAGAAGGTAAGGTTGTGGCTTACGCTTCTCGGCATACCGAGGCCACATGAGGTCAACTATCCGACGCACGATTTGGAGCTAGCACCGTAGTCTTCGCTTTAAAGATTTGGAGGCACTACTTGTGCGGGGAAAGATCGATAGTCTACACAGATCACAAGAGTCCGGCAGTATCTCACCGACTCGGAAGGATTTGAATTTGAGGCGTATGCAGATGGGTCGAGTTCTTCGAAAGATTACGATCGCTCGATTGAGTATCATCCGGGCAAGGCTAACGTGGTGGTGACGCGTTGAGTCGCAAGGTTGTTTCGGACTTAAGAGCGATGTTTGCTCATTTGAGTTTGTATGGCGCGACGGAAAGTATTCTCGCGAGTTGCGAGTTAAGCCTACTTGGGTTGAGCGGATCGTAGAGAAACGATTATTGGATGAGGTTCTAAGTGCGCGAAGGTTGCAAGTGCGCAGAATGGTGGTGTGGATGGTTGGCACCGTCTAGTGACGAGGTTACGTGTTTTCAAGGTAAGGCTTGTATGCCTAAAGATGTTGAGCCGAGGCAAAGATTCTTCAGAGGCGCACATAGCAGTCCTCATGCTATGCATCCCGGAGGTAGCAAGATGTATAGGGATCTTAGAGAGCGATTTTGGTGGCACGGCTTGAAGAAAGAGGTGACAGAGTTTGTTGGGAAGTGTCCGACTTGTCGGCCAGTCAAGGTCGAACATCGCTTGCCGTCGGGGTTGCTTCACTGTGAAGATTCCTCGATGGAAGTGGGAAAGGATAACCATGGATTTCGTCGGTGGGTTACCGCTTCGCCAAGCAAGAAAGATTCGGTTTGGGTAGTGGTGGATCGATCGACTAAATCACTCACTTTATTCCGGTGAGGGTTGACTACTCACTTCAGAAGTTAGCGAAGCTGTATGTTTCAGAGATAGTGAGGTTGCACGGTGTGCCAGTTTCGATAATCTCGGATAGGGATCCTAGATTCACGTCAAGGTTCTGGAAAGCACTGCATCAGGCTCTGGGTACTCGTTTGGATTTCAGCACGGCTTTTCACCCGCAGTCTGACGGTCAATCAGAAAGGGTTATTCAGGTCTTAGAGGATATGCTGAGAGGTTGTATCTTGGATTTCAGAGGTAGTTGGGAGGAGTTTCTACCATTAGCTGAGTTTGCCTACAACAACAGTTACCAAGCGAGCATCAAGATGGCACCGTATGAGGCGTTGTATGGTAGGAAATGTCGCTCACCTACGTGTTGGACGGAGTTAGGTGAACGTCAGTTGTTAGGACCCGAGTTGGTTGCTGAGACCGAAGACAAGGTTAAGTTGATTCAGTCTAGATTGAAGGAAGCTTCGGACCGGCAGAAGTCTTATGCCGATCTTAAGCGAAGAGATATAGAGTTCATTTGTGGGGATCGAGTGTTCTGAAGGTCTCGCCTTGGAAGAAGGTGTTGAGGTTCGGGAAGAAAGGCAAGCTAAGTCCGAGGTTCATTGGGCGTATAAGGTTACGAGGCGAGTTGGACCATGGCGTATCGCCTTAAGTTGCCGCAGAGCTTAGTCGATTCACGACGTATTCCACGTTTCGATGCTTCGACGTTATCGTTCGGTCCGTCGCATGTGGTAGCAATGGAAGAGATCGAGGTAAATCCAGATTTGACCATGGAGGAGGAACCTGTGCAGATTCTTGATCGAGATGTGAAGGTTCTGCGTAAGAAGTCTGTGCCTTTGGTTAAGGTTCCTTGGCGGAATCATGGCGTAGAAGAAGCTACGTGGGGAACCCGAGGATATGATGAGACAAAGAATACCCGCAACTCTTACGATCGTGTAATTTGAGGTCGAAATTATTTTTAAGGGGTAGAACCGTAATATCCCGGTTAGGGGCTATTTTGTTGTTGCATGACATTGCATGTGTCTAGTGTCTTTGTGTTGCTATTTCGGTGTTTTAGGGGCTTAATTGTAGTCTAGGAGTGTGCTTGAGGGAATGGGTAAATTTTGGTTTTTGGGTGTTAAGTGAAGGGAGCTGAGGAAGCTGGGGTTTAAGAATTTTAATCGAGGTTCTGTTGCACAAGTAAGGAGCTAGCTTAGTGGCAAAGCATGCGCTACATGGGGGAGCTTGGTGTGGCGTCATCTACATGGAGTGGAGGTCCGTGTTCGAGTGCGAAGTCCCCATTTTGGTTTCTTTTTTGGACGGCAAGGGAGGGAGGAGTTGGATGGAGTTCAAATTCCTCCTTGGACTTGGTCAAGTGGTGACTTGGTTGGTGGAGAGCAAAAAGTGGAGGGTGACTTGTTCAAACTTATTTGAATTTGTGGTTGGGAGTGAATTAGGGGATATGGCCGAATGTTGGTGAGGTTTGGGGGGGAGTGTGGACGGTTTGGTGATGGGAAGTGTGGTGTGCCGAAATGCACTTCTCACTTTGTGCATTTTCACCAAAAGGCATTTTGAAGCCAACATTTTCTTCTTTTGTCAAAACAACCCCAAGCTTCAGAGTTTCTCTCATTTCTTCAAAACCGAATGACCAAACCCCTATAGCCTTGCCGAAATTTGCATTCTTTTCCTTAATTCTTGTGTGTGGCCGAATGTTCAACCCCATTTCTTCTTCTTTTGCTTAATTGTGTTAAAACCAACTCTCTCCTCTCCAACATTTTTTTCCTCTTCTTGAAACGGTGGTGGCCGAATCTTACCCTCCCAAAAATACCTTCTCCATTCCTTTCTTCTTAATCCGAAAAGCATCTACCCTTGTGCACCTTTTCTTTTCCTCTCCAACCTTGGCCGTTTCTCTTCTTCTTGAACATATCTTTTATTTTGCTTCATTTTAAGATTTTAGCCAACCTCCCTTGGTGGTAGCCGAAATTTCCTTCTAGCCTGTGTTCTCATTTTGGCCGAATATCAATCTTTTTCCTCATCTTTTGCTTGCGTTTTCTTTTTGGCCAAGGCCAAATCTCTCCTCTCCTTGTAGCTCTCTTGGCCGAATATCGGTGTAGGGTGGAATTGGTGGATGTTCAATCTTTGAACAAGGTAAGTGGGGTGGCCAGAATGGCCATATTTCCCTCTTTTGTTCTTTATTGGTTGTGGTTTGGGGTAAGGGCCGATTATGGTCATTTTGGAAGGGTTTTAATCTCTTCATTATAGGGTCACTGGAGTGTGGAAGCACGCAAGAGGAACCGTCATTCTTTTGTTAGGCGATTGGTAAGTGGAGGGTAAGTAATTGGTATATTATTGTGAGTTCAATCCTTAGATTTCGGTTAAGTTAAAGGTGTTTGGTGATTAACTATTTGTCTTAATAGGGTGTGCCGATTGTTAAAGAATAACCACTTTGTTGGTTCGAGGTTTGGTAGGAAACCAAACCATCTCGCAAGGTAAGGGTTAAGCGATACACCCTTTGGTTTAATTGGTCATAGCCGAATGGTCTTGGTTACTAACCCCTGGTTTGGCCGATTCTAGGAGCAAGTTGATCGAGGGATTTAGACGGGGTCTTTGGGATTTAGACTTGCGATTTACCAGGTGTGTAAACTAACACACTATACTTAGTAATATTGTTATTAAACTTTGTTTGCCTATTAAAAACCATGACAAGATGATGTATTATTGGATACCCAAACGGGGTATGTGTACGTATCCGGTAAGTCCGATTTATTACAAGTTCTATTATGGATACCTTGGGTATTATGATTTATGATATGTATGCTATGAGAGGTAATGCTAGACATGTTGGCATGATATGCATGACTTGTATGATATGCATGATTACATGAGTATGGTATGTTGATGGGTGATATGAGTAGAGGGAGCATGATATTTTGTCTTTGTGAGCACCAAAGTGTTTTGGTAACACACCTTGTGACTTTGGGTCACCAAAGCTTTAGTAGCACATTTGTGTCTTTGGGACACCAGAGGTTGGGCACCTCATTGCGACTTGTCCCCGTGGTTAACACCACCGTGGGTTGGCCCCACTTTGAGATATGGGATCGTCTACGCTAGTGGTTGGGTATCACACGATGGGTTGGCCCCATCATTCGATTATTGTGACTACGGTCACCAGTGCTTTGGTAGCACATTTGTGTCTTTGGGACACCAGGAGGTTGGGCACCTCATTGCGACTTGTCCCCGTGGTTTGACACCACCGTAGGTTGGCCCCACATGAGATATGGGATCGTCTGCACTAGTGATTGGGTATCACACGATGGGTTGGCCCCATCATTCGATTATCGTGACTACGGTCACCAAGTGCTTGGGTAGCACATTGTGTCTTTGGGACACCAAAGTTTTGCAACACATTGTGACTATATATCACCAGTGGTTTGGCACCACCAGGTGGTTTGGTACCACACGGGGTAGAAAAAGAGATACGGATGGTTAGGATTGGGTTGCATTAATCATGTTGCTATGTATGATGTGTGTTAGCATGTTGTTTCATCGGGAGCGGGATTTATGCACTGAGTCACTCGACTCACCCTCTCCTTTGACATTTCAGGTGACTCGTAGACGCGGACATGGAGCCGGGATGGACTCGGGTGCTCATGCCATGCTTAATAAAGTTTTACTCCAACTCTATCATTTGGGTACTTTAGTTTAATTATCATATATTTGGGTTTTAATTTGGATTTGTAAAAGGCCTTTAAATTATGTTTTATGATGGGTATGTTTTAATTAGATTCTCAACCTGCTTAACAAATAACTTGGCATGAAATTTTACTAAAACTTGGAAAGACAACGTTTTCAAAATTATATCGCAAAGTGTTTTAAACTATACCATCGGGTATCTCGCTATGTTTTGCTATACAATAAACTCAAATGATTTCCAAATCAAACTCGATTTTCTACTAAGTCTAAAATGTTTCAAAATGGCACTAAGAAAATATTGGAAGTGCTAAATGAAATCAACTCGCTTTAACTATATACTTGGGTAAGTTTTCAAAATCTAATCAAACAAGCCTACTCAAATTTTCCTCAAATTCACTATGTTTTCACCCCACTTCTAAACGAAAAAAAAAATCTGATCACTCAAAGACGTTTTTCCCCGTAACATACCAGATTCGGGCGTGGTGTCTTGTCCGGGTTTGGGGTGTTACAAATGAAGACATTAAATTGCTCGTTGGGATTCTTGAAATAAAAGAGTTCGTCGTACTTGTTGAACGAGAGTGCAAAGCTAAAGAGCTCGGGAAAGAAAAAAGAAAAGCTGTTTTTGAAGCCAGAGATTCTCGTAAGAGATCATCGAGTAAGACATTTCAGTCAGCATCAAAGAAATTCCGAGATGACTTTAGCCATTCAAAGGCTACTACAGTTTATTCTAGACGGGATTGAGATAGGCCACCTGTGAGCTCGAGAGCTACCTCAGTAGCTAGTGTTGGTAACATCTGACCAAACCAACCTGAGTGCAAACACTACGGTAAACGACATCCCGACAGCTGTAGATTGAATGATCGGGCTTGCTTTAAATGTGGATCGATGGATCATTTCATCCGTGAATGCCCTGAGTTAGCTGAGCAAAACACAGTACAAAATGCGAGACCGAGTATCATGTCAGCTCGAGGTAGACCACCCAGAAACACGGGTAATGTGAGTAGCAGTTAGAAAGGAACTAAAGACACATCTGTTAGATCTGAGGCTCGTGCACTTGCCAGAGCTTATTCTATTTACACTCGTGAAGAGGCTTCATCCCCAAATGTTATTACTGGTACTTTCACTCTCTATGATACTAGTGTTGTTGCATTGATTGATCCCGGTTCGACTCATTCTTATGTATGTGATACTTTAGTATCCAGTAAGACTTTTCCTGTAGAGTCTACTGTGTTTGTGATTAGAGTATCAAACCCCTTAGGCTGGTGTGTTTTGGTTGATAAAGTGTGCAAGAATTGCCCGTTGATGATTTGAGATTCATGTTTTCCGGCTGATTTGATGTTGTTGCCATTCGACGAGTTTGATATAATCCTGGGTATGGATTGGTTAACTTTGCACGATGATATTGTGAACTGCAAACAGAAGACTATTGATTTGCGATGTTAGAATGATGAGATTATTCGGATTGAGTCTAATGATCTGAATGGTTTATCGGCAGTGATATCTTCGATGTTAGCTCAGAAATATGTGAGAAAGGGTTGTGAAGCTTACTTTGCTTATATGCTCGACTCTAAAGTGACTGAAAAGAAGATTGAATCAGTACCAATTGTATGCAAGTATCCGGATGTGTTTCCCGAAGAATTACTGGGTTTGCCACCGATCTGAGAGGTGGAGTTTGGTATTGAGTTAGTACCGAGGACGAATCTGATATCGATAGCTCTGTACAGAATGGCACCGATTGAATTAAAAGATTTGAAGACTCAGTTGAAAGAATTGACTGATAGAGGCTTCGCACGACCGAGTTTTTCTCCCTGGGGTGCACCAGTTTTGTTTGTGAAAAAGAAAGACGGAACTATGATAATATGCATAGATTACCGATAGCTCAATAAGGTGACTATAAAGAATAAATATCCTTTGCCACGAATTAACGATTTGTTCAATCAGTTGAAAAGGGCTACTGTGTTTTCTAAGATAGATCTGAGATCGGGTTACTATCAGTTGCGAGTTAAAGACTCCGACGTGCCGAAAACTGCTTTCTGAATGAGGTACGGACATTATGAGTTTCTGGTTATGCCTTTCGGACTTACTAATGCACCTGCTATTTTTATGGATTTAATGAATCGGATCTTTAGACAGTATTTGGATCGATTTGTGGTTGTGTTCATAGATGACATATTGATCTATTCCCGTGATGAATCTGAGCATGCTGAACATTTGAGATTAGTGCTAAAGACTTTGTGTGATAAGTAGTTGTATGCGAAGTTCAGTAAATGTGAGTTCTGGTTATGAGAAGTCAGTTTTCTGGGACATGTTGTATCAGCATCGGGTATTCGGGTTGATCCGAACAAGGTTTCGGCTATACTAGATTGGAAGCCTCCTAGAAATGTACCCGAAGTTTGAAGTTTTCTGGGACTAGCTGGTTACTATAGACGGTTCGTAAAAGGTTTCTCTATGATTGCAACCCCGATGACACGACTACTTCAGAAAGATATTAAGTTCGAGTGGTCAAAAAAGTGCCAGAAAATTTTCAATCAGTTGAAAGCTTTGTTGACCGAAGCTCCAGTGCTAGTTTAGCCAGAATCGGGTAAGGAATTCGTTATCTATATTGATGCATCATTGAACGGTTTAGGCTGTGTTTTGATGCAGAAAGGCAAAGTTATAGCTTATGGCTCGAGACAGTTAAAGCCGCATTAAAAGAATTATCCGACACACGATTTGGAATTGGCAGCTATTGTGTTTGCATTGAAAATTTGGTGCCACCATCTGTTCGGTGAAAAATGTCACGTTTATTCTAATCACAAAAGCTTAAAATATTTGATGACTCAGAAAGATCTGAATCTACGACAGCGAAGATGGTTAGAGTTGTTAAAATATTTTGAGCTTGTGATTGACTACCATCCGGAAAAGGCTAATGTTGTTGTTGATGCTATGAGTCAGAAATCGTTGTTTGCCCTACATGCGATTAATACTCAGTTGGCCCTATCCGATGACGATTCGTTAATAGCTGAGTAAAAAGCAAAACCGTTATTTATTCAGCAGATTTGTGAGGCTCAGAAAGTTGATAATGAATTGATAGCAAAACGGGCTCAATGTGATGCGAATAATGGTTCAGAGTTCCGAGTTGATACCGAAGGTTGTTTGAGGTTCTGTAACACCCTGAATTTCGGCCTAGTAGAATTGGGCCTATTGGGCCTTGGGCATGGGGAGCGTTTAAAAATTTTTTTGAGAACAGGAGAACGGCACTAATGCAAGTTGGACCTATTAGGTGAGTGATTTTGGAAGGTTAGGGGGCTTCCATGAAGTCTTGGGTTCAAACCTGGGCTTTAGGAAAAATTTTGGTTTAGGTGTATAAAACTCTGGATGTAAGTGAGTAGGCTTTAAGAATATTGTTGGGGAAATCATGACACAAGGAAGCATGTGGCCTAGTGGTTGTGGCGTCATTAAGGGTGTAAAGGAGCCTGGGTTCAAGTATTGGCCCTTGCAGAATTTTTAAATTTTGCTCTTAAAAGAATCTGGGCACTGGCACTTAGGCTTTATTAATAATAACGCTGGGTTAATGACACAAGGAGCTAGTTGGTAAGGTGGCTAGCGGCGTGGATTAAGTTACAGGGGAGCCTGAGTTCGAAACCTCTTGCATGCGAAATGTGACTATTTTGCTAATTTGGGACGGTTTTGGAGGATTGATGGAGGGATCCCACATCGGGAAGCTAGCATGAGAGTAGGCAAGAAGCTGGCTTTAAATAGAGCGATCTATGAGGAGAGTAAGCATACCTTGGTTGGCGTTTGGGCATAGGAGTGTTCGGAGCGCGGATTAACTCCATATTCCTATCAGGTGTGTATTTCGCACTACTCTAGCTGTAGAGCGGCAAATGCCGAAATGCCAGTCACAGGCCCGTGGGCCCAATCGGATAAGTTGTATGATTGTGTAGTAAATATTGGACTGGACTATGTGAATCTCATATCTGTGGCTAGATTTGGGCTAAGTGGGCCACACGAGCGTGTGGGCCCATTTGGGCCAAAAATGGGCCCTAGGCCCATTCATATCGTTATCTCTGTTTAGAGTACCCTTGGGTTGCAAAATTACTGAAATACCCTCGATTTGCAAAATTACTAAAATACCCTTAGTTTGCAAAATTAATGAAATACCCTCGATTTAAAAAATTAATGAAATACCCTCGATTTAAAAAATTAATGAAATACCCTCGATTTGCAAAATTACTGAAATACCCTCAGTTTGCAAAATTATTAAAATACCCTCGGTTTGCAAAATTACTGAAATACCCTTGTAGGGTAGAATTACTGAATTACCCCTGTAGGGTAGGATTATCGAAATACCCTTATAGGGTAAAATGACTATTTTACCTTTGAGGGTAAATGACTGATTTTATGCCATGACTTGACTGTGATCGTATGGCTGTGTTTTAACTGACTTGACTGTGGTCGTGTGACTGATATGCTTGTAATATATGTTAAATGACTGTTACTGAGTATGGTCATTCTGCATACACATGTGATGATTGAGCATGACATACACGACATATTGCATTGGGTTGGGACAAAGTTACGGAGGAAGTGTACGGCCCATTGCCATTCTCAGCATAAGGCTTTCACCTTTCTGCGATATTTATGGCTTTTAGCCGTTTTGTTAACCGGCAGCGATGTCGCGATATTTATGGCTTTTAGCCGCTTACGAACCTACAGCGATGATCGCGATATTTATGGCTTTTAATCGTTTATTAACCGACAAAGCAATGCTTTGTGATATTTATGGCTTTTAGCCGTTTCGCATCTCTGACAGACGCGAGCCGTTGTTGACTTAGTGCCGCAACCGGTGCTAAGCTTGGTGTGTTACCGGGTGGGTCGATTTTATCCCTACATGGTGTGTTGGTTGGTACGGGTGGTGATTTGGTTGGATTGGGCGGATTTCGCCGCATATCTGCATCCGATATCGGGTTCAGTAATAGGCTTAGGTCTACACGGGTTCATTATAGGCTAAGACCCACCTGATCTCGTGTGCGTGATGGGCTCGGGCCCGCTTTGTTTCTCGCATACCGTATATCCGATCATTTGTATTATAAGGGATTACACACCGAGTTTTTGCAAACTCACCCTTCATCTAATCAATCGCGGGTAATCCCGGACTTAGTGGATTTGGAGTCTGCGAGGGACTCGGAGGTGGCCACAATCACGCTCTGTTTTTCGCTTACTTGGCTTTTATTTACTATTAGTTTTTGTCTGGATTTTTTTTATATTTGTAATAAGGCCTCTCCAATTTTATAGTTTTCAATCTGAGGTTTTAATCATTATGATTTATACATGTTAGAAGTAGAACGCGGTTTTCCCAAAATGTTAACTGTTTTTAAAACAACACTACGTGAAAAAAAGGGTTTCCAAAAAGCACTCCAATGTGACACCACCAGACTCAGCCATAACTTTTAGGCCGGGTTTGGGGTGTTACAGGTTCAAAGACTGAATGTGTGTTCCGAAAAATTCAAATTTGATTCAGATGATTTTGAATGAAGCTCATAGTAGTCGGTTATTTGTTCACCCGGGTAGTACAAAAATGTATAATGATTTGAAACAGCTTTACTGGTGGCATGGTATGAAATGAGACATCTCTGACTTTGTTTCGAGATGTTTGATCTATCAGCAAGTCAAAGCTGAGCATCAGGTTTCGTCTGGGTTACTTCAACCGATTATGATACCTGAGTGGAAATGGGACAGAGTCACGATGGATTTTGTATCAGGTTTGCCTTTGTCACCGAGCAAGAAAGATACGATCTGAGTCGTTGTGGATAGATTGACTAAATTGGCTCATTTCATTCTGATTCACTCAGATTATTCGCTTGATAAACTTGCTGAATTGTATATTTCTCAGATTGTGAGATTACACGGAGTACCTATTTCTATTGTTTCGAATAGAGATCCGAGGTTCACATCGCGGTTTTGGAAGAAACTGCAAGATGCAATAGGTACGAAATTACATTTTAACACTACTTTCCATCCGCAGACAGATGGTTAGTCCGAACGAATTATTCAGATACTCGATGATATGTTGAGATGTTGCATTCTCGAGTTTGAAGGTACATGGGAACGATACTTGCCACTGATTGAATTTGTGTATAATAATAGTTTTCAATCGAGTATCAAAATGGCACCTTACGAGGCTTTGTACGGTCGTAAATGTCGAACACCTTTGTATTGGACTGAGCTCAGTGAGAATAAGATACACGGGGTCGATTTGATCAAAGAGACTGAACAGAAAGTGAAAGTGATTCGCGATAGTCTGAAAGCCGTGTCAGATCGACAGAAGTTGTACGCAGACTTGAAACGTAAAGATATTGAGTTTCAGATCGGGGACAAAGTGTTTTTGAAAGTCTCACCATGGAAGAAAATACTTCGATTCGATCGTAAAGGCAAATTGAGTCCGAGATTTATTGGGCCGTATGAGATTATTGAGCGTATCAGGCCGGTTGCTTACAGACTATTGTTGCCACCTGAGTTAGAAAAGATTCATAACGTATTTCATGTTTCGATGCTTCGACGATATCGATCTGACCTATCGCATGTGATTTCCCCATCTGAGATTGAGATTCAATCCGACATGACATATAAAGAAGAACCAATTCGGATTTTAGATCGCGAGATGAAAGAATTGAGAAATAAGAAAAATTCTTTAGTAAAAGTCTTATGGCATCGACACAGGGTTAAAAGAAGCTACTTGGGAGCCCGAGGATGCCATGAGAGAACGTTACCCAAACCTATTCGCCGGTAAGATTTTCGGGGACGAAAATCCCTAAGGGTGGAAGAGTTGTAACAGTCCAGTTTAGACCCTAATCGGAACAGTGGTTTTGGGACCACAAATCCAAGTCAGAAAAATATTTTGATTTTATTTTTAGTGTTTGCAGCATGTTAATTTATATGTTTGAAATTTTCGTGATTTAATTTTATCGTTTGAGTATCCGATTTAATTAAAAGGACTTAATCGCGTAAAATGCAAAAGTTGGCTATTAATGTGTAAGTGCCGAATTGCTATTGTTTTTATAATGTGGGGTCTTTAAAATGAAATTTTACCATTTAAAAATATGATGGACGGTAGTAGACATAAATTATAAGGTTTACATATTATTTTATAATGGTTAAAATGGTAATTTATGTGTTAACATATGATTAAATAAAATAAAACAAAAATGCCATGCATTTTGTGTTCATCTTAGCCGAAAGTTGAAATAAAAAGAAAAGAAAAGAGAGTTCTTAGGTTCGGCTTTGTCCAAGTCCAATTAAGGTATGTATTTAGCTCGACTTTTGATAATTTTTACGTTTTTGAGATCGTTGCTACGTAATCTATCAAGCCCATGTCTCATTTTCTGAATTTGATGATGATTTTGTGTTTTATCATTGTTGAAAGCTTGATGAATCTTGTGTTTGATGATAGAAAATAAATATATGTTGTTAGATTAATATGTTTTGTATTTGAATTTTTTATGAATTTGAGTAATTTGGGCTAAACTGTGAAAATAATAAATTGAGGGACTAAAATATGATATAAATGAAATGTGTGGACTTATATGAGCTTAGTGAACATTCGGCCAAGCTATAGTGTGGTCAAATTTTGAATATTTTGTATTTTGTGAAATAGGGACTAATTTGTGAAAAATGTGAAATGTCAGGGGCAAAAGTGTAATTTGCCCATTTATGTGGTTTTGGATGAATATTGATTGAATATGTGATTTAATAAGTTTAATTTATACTGTAATAAGCCCATTTTGCCCGGGCCCGTGAAAACCAGAATGAAAACAAAAAGAAAATAATAAAAAATAATAAAATGTCCATTTTACCAGTCCATTTAACAAAACTAAAACCCAATCCATTACAGTAGCCCAATACCCAAAACAAATTTACAACCTGTTACACCCAAGCCCAAAATCATTACCCCGTTACACCCAGGCCTAATTGGTCTAAAACAGACCCAAAACTAACCCAACAGACCCAAAACATACGGGGCCCAAAATGGCCCAATACCCAAACAGCTTGCGGACGTAGGAAACCCTAGGTTTCCATCTGCACAAAAGACCCAAAGAACACGCTCGTCAAGCCGTGATTCGCGCGCGAATAACGCCCCTATCGCCGCCGCACTCCTCGTTCGCCTGCAGAAAAGGAAAGAAAAAAAGCAGTAAAAATGGCAAATGAGACAGAATCTGTATTTTCCTTTTTTTAAAATTTTTTTGGGTTATAAAAACCCCCCAAAATAATCTGTAAAAGCACAGAAAATATACGGAGAAAAAAATACACTGAAATAAAAACATAGAGAACTTTAACAGCAGAGGTGATTTCTGATTATTTTTAGATTCGCGTCATTTTTTATTTCCTTCGATTCATGCATATTTTTATACAAAATAGTACTAAAATAAAAAAGGATGCGAGTTTACCTTTCGATGGCGCTGAAAAATTAAGGTTTTAGCCTCCGGCCACCATCCGTGGTGACGCGTGTGGCGCGTGGCCCAGGAGCCCGATGACCGAACTCCGGACAGAGGAGAGGAGGGATTGAGAGAGCTTTTTGAATTTTTTTTTTAAAAACGGAGCTCAAATGATTTTTTTTTATTAAACTTAACTTATATAGGCTGCTGGAACGGCGTCGTTTTGGGGGTTTCCTTTAAAGGCCAAAACGACGTCGTTTAAAGGCCTTAGATCCGCGCGTTGACTCGAAAACCCGGGGAGGATCCGTGTGTTTTTTATAAAAAGGGCAATTTGCCATTTTAGTCCTACCGCAATTTTATTAGTTTTAATTTCGTCCAATTTAACATTTTTATTTTTCAAATTAGCCCTAAAAGTTTGTTTCTGTTTCAATTGAGTCCCTTGGGCTATTTAAAGGTTGATAACAGAACGGCGCTGTTTAGGAGATAGGGTATAATTGCCTATTAGGTCCCTACAGTTTGTAACGCCCTTCAATATCATCCTTTTTTACATTTTTTTCCTTAATTTTTTATTTATTTTAATTTAATCCATGTTTCTTTGTTTATTTTTAAACCTTTTTTTATTTTTTATTATTTTATTTTTAAATTATATTAAATTATCTTATCATATTAAAATTCTATATTATTTTTCTTACTATTTGTATATTAATTTATTAATAGTGTAAAGTTTTTATGTTTGTTTTTTTAATATATATACTATTTATATATATTAAATTATTACTATTTATTTATATTAGGTTACTTTATTAAATTCAATATTTTTATATATATCATATATTATTTTAAAATTTGCACATTAATTATTATTTTACACTTTTCATTTTGTATATTACATATTATTATGTATAACATTTAATTTATTTTGTATGATATTGTTTATATTGTTTATAAATAAGTAATTTTTTTTATGATTATTGTATTATAAATTTTTTTTGTTTTTTATATACTATTTATTTGTAACTGTTTTTATCATATGTTATTATTTTCATTTATATATATGCTAAATTATTAAATTATATATTAATTATTTATCCCTATATTTTTTTATACTCTAACTTTTTATATTATTTATTTAAAACATATTGTTTATACATGTTAATTATCTCTTGTTTATGTTTATTTATGTTCCTTATTTTATTATTGCTTTAGCATAGTTATTTCATGTAACATCCTAGATTAGGGGTTATGCGTTTGGAGCATAACTCAAGTGTTAGTAGGTTTTAAGTATGTTTGGAGGTGTTTTAAGGGTTTTTAGAACCCAAGGATGAAAGGGAAAGCTTTGGGAAAATGTTGGATTTTAAGTCTAAAATAAGAAACTAGGCGAAGGAGGCCTTAAAGGAAAATTGTAGGAGGTCATGGACATGAACTTGGGCTTAGTAAAGTGGTTTGGGACGCTATTTTAGGGGCTTGGAGGCTTGCGTCAAAAGGAGTACAGGAGGGAAGAGGTTCGAGCAACTTGGGAAGCAAATAGACTTTTATTTTTGCGCCAAAAGGGGAACTGGGCTAAGGAGGCTTTAAAGGAATTTTTAGGGAATTAATACCATAAGAAATCATGTGGTAAAGTGGCGGTGGAGCGCCAGTGCGAGTGACAAGGGCCTTGGTTCGAATCACGTCGGCAAGAAGTAAGTAATTTTATTTTTCTTTTGGCGCTAAGACAAGAGGACTAGGCTAAGGAGGCCTTAAGGGAAATTCGTGAGGAATTATGACACAAGGGTTGGCCTGGTAAAGTGGTAGCAGAGAGCTACTTAAGGCTTGGGCAAGTGACGCCTCAAGCAATGGGTAGAGAGCCCAGTTCGAGTTGCGAAGGAAGCGCAGAAGGAGCTTTTATTTTTACGTTAAGAAGGCGCTCACGAATGAGGGTTTAAAAGAAATTCTGGGGAGTTTATATCACAAACAGCGCCTTGGCAAAGTGGCTTGGGCGTTGCTTGTAGCTTGCGTCAAAAGGGCTCCAGGTCTCATGTTCGAGTCCTATTGGCAGCAAGGGAAGTGTTTTTATTTTTTTTGCTTTGGCGTCAAGGAAGAAAGGTGAGAAGAAATTGACGGCACATGGAATTTCAATTGGATAAGGATTTGGCTTAATTCTCCTATTGATTTTCTAGTGAAGGTAGGATAAATGTTATTTGTTTATTTTATTTATTTTAGATAGGTAGATAAGAGATAAATGAGGTGATAAATTAGTGTTTTATTTTATTTTTAATAAGTGATTAGGAGATAAAATAGGAACTTGGTGAAGGATAATTGTTGTTAAATGAAGTGATAATAGGAGATTATTATAGGAATTTGATAAAGGATAGTGGGATTAATTTATTTTATTTGTTAAAGGGATAAAGAGTTAAAATAGGAGTTTGATAGGAGATAATGTGAATGATTATTTTATGTTATTTGTTAAGATAAAGTAGGAGAGTGATAAGAGATAATGTATTGGATTATTTTATGTAGTTATTAAAGTGATTAAAAAGATTAAATGGGAGAAAACTTTGGAATTTGATAAGGGGGAAGCTAGTAGCTGAATTCTTTATAAGGGGGAGTAATCATCTTTGATATTCTTTTTCTTCTTTAATTTTCTTAGTGCCGAAAATCCCCTACTCTTTTCCTCTTCTTCTTATTTTTTTTCTTCCAACCCCAAATTCTCTTGTAGCCGAATATTTCTTGTGATTTAAAGCCTTAGCCGAACCTTTTCTAAAAGTCGGGATCTATTCTCTTTTAGTCTTCGCAAGCAACGATAGTGGAAGCATTAAAGGAGTTTCGGGATTTGGAGTAAAGGGATTTCGACAGTTTCATAGTTAAGTGGTGATTCGGGATTTTCGGTAAGCAAGGTAAGTGGTATATAGTTTCGGCCATAGGCCATTTTATAAGTTTAAGTGTGACCGATTGTGTATTATGATTTTTAGGGGCTAATCGACAAAAGTAAGCAGAGTATCGAATTCTAGATCGTGTTAGATTCAAGTAGTTCAAATTTCGCTAGAAAGTCAGGTGTGTGATTAACCCACCGTTTTCCGGTTTTTGCTATATCTGTATGTGTTGATTGTGTACTAACAAGTGCAAGAAAAGTTATGAGATGGATACCCTCAAGGGGTATGTCGATAATCCGTAAGTAAATCCGAATCGATGAAGTGTGATTATTGATGTGAATATGTGATAATATGCTAAATAACATGTACATGCATTATCATGGCATTATTTTATGTTGCATGTGCATGGGTGGGTTATGAAAGAAGGACAGGTGTACTTGAGTGCGTGGTTTGATGTTAGCCTTGAGCTACATCGTGGATTGACGTTGATCGAGGTCACGTTGTGGATTATTTGCGATTAAGTTCGCGTGGTTTGATGAGTAGCTCTGCGCCTCATCGTGGTTGATATCGGCTATGTGCCATATCGTAATTGATGAGTGACTATGTGTCCCATCGTGGTTTTGGTGTTAGCTACGGCTACATCGTGGATTGGCGCTGACTGAGGTCGCGTTGTGGATTATTGTGCTTAATTGCACGTGGGCGGCATTGATTGCCTTTTGGAGTGAAAAGGAGAGGTGATTTGATAATCCCCTGGTGTGTGGTAGGTCGGATAAGGGGGTGTGTAGAGGATGGACCCTAGGCTGGGTTGGGCTTCATAATTGCATAGCTTTGCATGTGAATGTGATATGAATATGGGCCAAGCCCAGAATGTGGTAGTATGTGAATATGATACTTGATATCTGATATATGGGTTAATATGTGGTTAACATGTGGGTGGAATTCGGTGATTTAATTACACACCGAGTCCGTGTGACTCACCCAAATATTTTATCAAACATCGCAGGTGATATGATGATCGGACCGGTTGGAGTGGATACGAGGTGACCCATGCGAAAGATAATTTAATTAATTAAGTATTTATAGTTTCAGATTTTGATTAAGTCTTTATTGTATTAAGGCCCATTAAAGTGTTTAAGGTTGTTTAAGTATTTTTCATTAAGTTTAATTATTATATTTATTATGGATTGACAATTTAAATATTAATTGCAAATGATTTTATTTTCTTAAGTGTGTATAATAAAGTTCGAATCCGGTGTTTTCATAATAATTTAATTTTTACCTAGAATATTTTAAGTCACGAAAAGGTTTTATTAAAGAAAACAAATTTTTAACGATTTTTACTCTTAAGTAAGAATATTTTCGAACGTGTTCCGCAGTGGCATTTCAAATTCGGTCGTAGTGAATGGGCCGGGTTTGGGGTGTTACATTTCATTTCATATACTAGTTGCTATATTCTTTCGTTAATTGACTATATTAGCATTGATCATTGATATGGCTTGTGGATATAGTGAATTGCTATTTGATATTTATATTTCGTAATGTATCAACGGAAAATCGAATTCATATCATTTTTATAAAAATACATTTTGCAAAATTGTCTAATCTTATTCAAAGTTTTTTAAAAATAGGGTGATACGAAATATTTGGGGACAACGAGAATAATTGTGCCCTAACTCACCGGGTTTTGATTTTTCTCGTTGAACTTAGGATATTAAGTATCCCTTTCCTTTCAAAATCGAAACCGATAAACTTCAAATCAACACTTATTCTCGGGAATTCAAAACGTTGTATCCTAACTTATTGGATATGATATTTTGTGTCTCGAGGTAAGAATTTTCTACAAATAAAGGCGAGCCTAGTTTCGAAGACATGAGATGTTACATCCTAACTTATTGGGTATAGCATTTTATTTCTTTGAGGTAAGTAAGTCTTGGTTTTCTTTCAAATAAAAGGATCATATTTTGAATTTTTCAAAATTTCGATATTAGGACATGAAATTATCAATTAGGTACCAAATTTTGGGCGTTACGAGGGTGCTAACCCTTCCTCGTACGTAATCGACTCCCGAACCCGTTTTCTTGTATTTCGTGGACCAAAATCAATGTTTTGAAATAAAACATTTTATAAGGTAATCCAATCACACCTAAGTAAAAAAGGATTGGTGGCGACTCCCGTTTTTATTTTTAAAAGTCGACCCTATTTTTTCACCAACTTTAAAAATGGTTTCAACAGCTTGGCGACTCCACTGGGGACCAATAAGAGAGTCAAGCTGTAGAATTGATTATTTCTTGTCCTTTTGTTCAAATTTAAAAATTTGATTTGAAAAACCATGATTCTTTTTATTGCATGTGGTTCTATTTTTATAAAATATCTTTGCATTGCATTGCATGACCGTTGTGGTCGCACCCTTAAGTGGGAGTGAGAAACTATGCCTTCGTGAGGTTTTCACCTCCTCATGGGCTAGTGGATTGCTTCCGGATACATCTCGTACCTATGTCTTCGTGAAGTTTTCACTTCGCATGGCCATAGGGAAATGTATTCCCTCGAACCAACTCGATTCATATGAGCCTATAATGGGTGAGGATCGAGGAATCTGTTGGTTCAGGTACCTCAACTTTAGAGCTAAACCACACGTAGAAAACATAAGGACCCACCCTAAGTAGAACTATACTAAGTCTCAGTGGTTATCCAAATAGGTGTTTGTTTATTTCATTTGCTTTATATGTTATTTCATAATACTAACTTGTTGTGCTTTATTTTTTTGATGCATGTCATTTTATATTTTAAAGAGGTATCGATTCACTACGCTTTCTAAGTTAGAAAGTCAAGTTATAGAGAACGAGTTCCTTGATAAAGTGGAAGACAATGCAAATTGTCCGCATATATGGTCGAACAAACACAATTAGAGAAAGGGATAGCTTAGCCGAGGGGTATGTGTCGAACTCCGGATTTTGCTCGTATTAGTGTCACGCAAAATGAGCTCCGTGGAGTTAAAAGGAATATGGACCCAAAGGGGATGATGAGGCAAAGCAATTGCTTCTATCGTAATTATGGCGATCTACCTTATTTGCTCGACGTCAAGGTAGATAAGCATCTGTTCCGGGCTATGACTCAGTTTTGGAATTCTGCTTATAGCTGTTTCTCTTTCGGGAAAGTAGATTTAGTGCCCACGGTGGAGGAATATACAACCTTGCTTCGTTGTACAATGATACAAGTTGACAAAGCTTATTCTAGGGCTATTAATGTCCCAACTTTTGTGAAGAAGTTAATGAATATCACGGGGATGAGTTAACAGTGGGTTACAGCCAGAATTCAAGAGAAAGGTGAGGGTAAATGCATACCTTGGGTGAGTTTGAGGGACCTGATTCTAGCACATCCAGATGTAAAGAAGAAGACTGACGTCTTTGCCCTAAGTATTTATGGTTTGGTAATCTTCCCTAAAGCTCTAAGACATGTAGATGAAGCAGTTACTGATTTATTCGACTGACTTGACAAAGGGGTCACACATGTACCTGCGATCTTAGCTGAAACGTTCAGATATTTGAATGCATGTCGGAGAGCAGGTGAAGGCAGGTTCATTGGATGCGCGCAGTTGTTATTAACATGGTTTAACAGTCATTTTTAGAAAGTGGAGAAAGTTTCTTATCGGGTTTTCTCTGAGAATTACTCTCCGTTGAAAGAGATAGTGGCTACACCAAGGAGAGAGGACGTGTCCGAGGAAAACTGGATGGCGCTCCTTCAAAACCTTCAAGAGGAAGACATCGAGTGGAGGGCTCCTTGGATGATTCCCGATGAAATCCTTTATCGGTGTGGGAGCTTCGACTGGGTTCCTTTACTTGGAATTTGGGGAGCCGTTAGGTATGCTCATTTACTCATACTGAGGCAATATGGGTCAAGACAGTTTGTACCAACGACATATGGGCTGGCTCAATGTGAGTTCTCATACAGAGGGGAAAACTATAAGAAGAGGGTTAAAGAGATTTCTGGTGCTTGGAATCAGATTCGTAGGATGAAGAGATTATCCGTGGGCCCAATGACGACCCCAAAATACGGTGGGTGGAGGATTAGAAGGATTAATGATAACATCCCTGAGCTGAATCCAAAAGGCGCCTGATCAAGAGAGGAATGCTTGTAAGTGGTCCCATCAGAGTTAGAGATTATAAAACAAGATTTTGAAAAGATGAGTTTAGAGCTTGGAAAGAGGATAGAGAAGTTGGAAGAAGAGAAAATGTATCTGAGGTTAGACGTGGATGTTCAGAAACTGGAGGCCGATAAGTTAAAAAAGGGGAAGAAAAGGGTCGAGGAAGACCTGGACAGCCTAAAGACCGAGTATAAGAAGCTGCGTCTATCAATGAAAAATGTCAGATTGGGGAAGACTTCGGAACAGTGGCAACAGGAGGTTCAGGAGGAAAAGGCCAAAGCTGACCATTGGGAGATGAAATTCCAAGAGATGCAGATGTGAAACGAGGCCCTGGAAAGGAGTTTGGCAGAGAGCCAAAAGGAGAAATGCGGATTAAAGGCTAAAGTGACTGAACTGGGACGATCTCTTCACCACTATCGAAGCCGTAATTCTGCAAACGAGCTGAAGACAAGTCTGAACAAGATTGAGGAAATGAAGGGCAAGATCAAAAAATTAGAATCAGCATTGTAGAATTGTAAACTCCGGATCGAGCATCTTGAAGCAAGAGAAGGGCATTGGAAGGAAGAGCTCCATCATTCTCATGATCAAGTTAGAAATCGGGATTATCTCATGGGTGAAGCAATAGTCCAGATTCGAGAGGTAGCTGATCACCTACAGAATTTGGCAGTAAAGGCTGATACATTGAGCACGAAATATGAGCTACAGCCAGATCGTGGTCAAGAGCTAGCCTTATTGTTTGGGAAAATCAAAACTTTGGGCCTTAGGGCGAAAGCATATTTGTAGCCCGTTTTATGTAAAGGATTTTGTTTTCTAATAAAGTTTTCTAATTGAAATTGAATCTAAATCGATGCCTTTTTGCATTCATGCATTTGCATTAGATTGCATAATTTGCATTAGACTTTTACAAAAGGACCCTAATTAGGTAAAATTATTTCAGTTACCCTGGAAAACATGGAACAAAGGTTGGAGAGATTAGAGCAAAGGCAAATACAGATGCAAGAGCAATTGACCAAAATTCAACAAGAAATGCGGGAATTCCAAAAGAATATGATTGGCCAGTTAAGTCATTTACTAGTTATAGGGCTTGAAGAGAGGAAAGGCCTAGTAGTCAACAGTGGGGATTATAATGAAGACCTCGTCTATCCCCTAGGTTTTACTCCAATAAGCGTCCAGTCTCAACCAGACGCACATCCAAAAGGGTACACCTTACTATCGGACCCTCAACAAAGATCGCCCGATGCGTCGGCACCAATAAACTACTCGATAGGCTCAGGTCCTAATCCGGGAGGAATCCAACCAATCCCATTATCATTGATCTGGCTAGTATAGAAGAAACAAGGAAGGCTAGTGTGGAGATCCCGAAACAATGTGAAGACCATTACAAAAGGAAAGAGCGAGACTGGAGCTCCCAAGTTAATACTTTAAGGGCCCCGAAGAAAAAAGAAAATGAGGCGAATAACACGAGCATGTATAGAAAGGATTATTCAAAACCAAATACCATAGGCCGGTCAACTACTAGCCATCAGGTCTCCTCAGGGCAAGAACCCAATCCAGGACCGAACTCAGAAAAATTCCAATTCTCGCCCATCCCAATCGCGTATAGGGAGCTGTACCAAATTTTGTTTGATGTACATGTAGTATCTCCTTTCTACCTAGAACTTATACAACCTCCATACCCTAAATGGTACGACACGAACGCTCAATGCGAATACCATGCGGGAATCACAGGACACTCGATCGAGAACTGCACCGCTTTCAAAAAGATGATCGAAAGACTTGTCAAAATGGGTATTGTCAAATTCAATGATCCCTCTGGGGCAGAAAATTTGTCACCCAACCATCTAGATAAAGGGGTGAGATCTCTGAGATTCAAGAATGCATTGAGTTCAGGGCTTTAGTGCAAGACCTGATATTGGGAAATCTGAATATTAACGACGTATCTAAAGAAAGAACTGAATTTTTCCAAGCGTCTGCCCTTACATACTTGGGAGTATTTTGAACAATGGAACTGTGGAAGAGATCCTTATATTTTTTAGAGCTAATCTAGAGTAATATTCAAAACACGCTTGTTGCCTTAAGCCTAGAGGCAATAAGAATCCTTTTGTGAAATAGGCTCGTGTCTGAAATTTTTATTTCAATAAAATGCATCTTTTTGAGTAAATATTCTTTATTTTTTCCATTTCATACTGTACAAACAATTATTCTTAGTTTTTCTTTTGTTTGTTCTTTGGACTTTCTTTCCAGTATTCTTTCATTCTTCATACAAATAATTATTCTTTGAATCATTTATTCTTTGGACTCTTCTCTCGAACCTACAATAGGTCTCTAGATATCAATGATGTGAGCAATGCTGCTACTGACTCAGAGTCTCCTTTCGAGTAAGATATGTGTCTAGAAGGATCTCAGGACTTTGAAGATGACAGAGATCGTAACATATCTTCTGATTTATTAAGAATGGTGGAATAAGATAAAAAACAGACCTTACTCCACAAAGGGTCAGTGGATATTATGAGCCTAGAAAAGAGGTGAAGATTGTAGCTTAGCTCACTACAAAAATAAGGCGAGACATCATTGAGTTATTTTCAAAAATTCAAAGATGTTTTTGCATGATCATATCAGGACATGCCTGGGCAACTGAGACGTGGGTACGTTGAAATCTTAAAAGAGGTCCATAAGGATGTCAGAAGGATACATGTTAATGGTTTTACAATAGCCAAGCTAATCATGAGGTTTGGGTATTGCTAATCTACATAGAAGGGGATGGCATCAGTTATGCCGTATTTGAGGAAGACAAGACTTATGTGCCTCATCTATTTCTTCACAGATTTTTTATACGTGGGGAATGGATTTTATAGGGCCGATCTCGTCAAAAGCTTCTAGTCGACATCGATTCATTATCATGGTCATCGTTTACTTCACTAAGAGGGTGGAAGTAGCTTCATATGCCAATGTTACAAAGTCGATAGTCATCAAATTCAAAAAAAAAAAAGAGATCAGGTGCCGACAAAGAATGCCGAAAAGGACAATGTCAAAAGTTTGTAGTCTGTTTAAAGATCAGACGCCATATCATAGAGCAACAAAGGCAGCCAAAAAGAAAAAAAAACAAAATAAGGATCATGGAAAAATGACTGAGTTTGTAAAGGTTGGCATAAAGAAGTCAACATTTACCCTCTTTGTTTCTTGAACGATGGCCGGGACCTTCACCGGGGCAACATCTTTCCCATTGGTTTATAAAAGGGAAGCAATTGTGGGAGGTTAAGATTCCTTTTCTCCAAGCTTTGATTGAATTGGATAAAGCAGAATACCTCCAGTAAGTTTGATTGAAAGTATTCATGGTCGAATGTATCAAAAATGGATGGTACAAGCTTATGATAAAAGGTTTGCCCAAGAGAATTTCATGATGGGACCTAGCATTAAGAAGGATTCTTCTCATACAAAAGAACTTCAGAGGGGCTTGTTCTAGAGGAGCATTGATATTGACCGAGACGAATGGCGAAGACTTGCCTAATTCAAATAATCTGTGCTCGATCAAGAAGTATTTTACCTGAAAGAGGAAAGACCAAGGTGAAAACCCGCAAAGGGCGCCTAGAGATCAAATTCAAAAAAAAAGAAAGAAATAAAGAAAGAAAGAAAGGAAAAAGAGGAGAGACCAAGGTAAAAACCCGCAAAGGGCGATTTGAGACCAAAGGGGTTTTGAGCTGAAAACCCGAAAAGGGCGGCTCAAATTTTGATCAAAGATAGGGCATGTGGTAGTCTTGCTATGCATGAATTAACAATGAGGAAGTATGCTACGTCTTAGGGCATTGATAAAGTACTTCAGATCCTCTAAACATGTATTGAGCTCAAAATGGTCCTCAAGAAGTTTGTACAGAGAAGCTCAGGCTGCGATATCTGGGGCACCTAGCTTCTATCTTACCCATTTTGAATTTGCTATCTTTGATTACTTTTTTTTTCAAGATATACCCTAATCAATTTTCTTTTATTGCATTGGTTATCTTTGATTAACTTATTTGTTTCGAGTTATGCTCCTGATTAATTTCTTTCTCGTCCATTATTGTGATCTTTTTCAAGCATTTTATATTGAAATAACGATTAATGGACTAATAATACTTTTATAAAAGGAGTTTCGCATATTACTCTGGAAGCTTCTAAATAATATGAGAATCTGAAACATGACTATTGTTTAGAACTCACCAAGCCTAAGGGTTGGAAATATTGAAGGATGATTATCTCTTCAGATTTTTATTGGATAAGACATTTTGTCGGTGATACTATTTCGACAAATGACGAACAATGTCAACCCAAGTGTAAAAGGGGATCATTATCAAGAAAAGATACCATGCATTCATACATCTGGTCATTACACCCAGGGAATGGTGTAACAGATTAAATTGATTGAAGATGATACAAATTCTATACCTCTGAGTGGTAACAGGATAAGTGGAAGAAACTAAATGTTATTCCCCTGAAGTTACGGTGGGAGGTACAGACCTTATGTCCCAAGGTTCAAGTGGAATGGACTCAGAATTACCATGGGGAAAATTATTTGAGCATATATGATTGACACTTCGAGAGGAATGAAGATGAAACCTTGACGAATAATTGAGTGATGACACCTAAAATAGGAAGCATTCTCATAACATTTTTGCATTCATATATCATAACATGTCTAATTAGGAGCATTTGACTCATTTCGATCAGGGCATCCTACTCATTCGACATAAGCATATACCCATTCTACAGGTTATGTCCTCTATAGGACAATGTAGTAGGGTAAATTGACACTTTCAGCCTTGTCTCCCTGAAGTTGCAGCGGAGTAGATTGAAGATAGCAGATCTTATCTTCCTGAGTTTGCAGCGAAGCGGATCGAAGATACCAATCTGGCATCCCCGAGTTTGCGAAGGGAGCAGATTAAAATAGCGGATCCGCATTCCCGGGTTGTAGTGAAGCGGATCGAAGACATCGACCGATCCCTGAGTTTGCAGTGGAGCAGATTGAGGATAGCAGATATTGTCTTCCTAAGTTTGCAGCGAAGCGGATCGAAGATACCAATCTGGCATCCCTGAGTTTGCAGTGGAGCAAATTAAAATAGCAGATCTGGCATTCTTGAAGTTGTAGTGAAGCAGATCGAAGATATCAGCCTGTCTTCCCTGAAGTTGTAGTGGAGCAGACTAAAAATAGCATATCTGGCTTTCCTGAGATTGCAGCGAAGCAGATCGAATATACCCGTCTGGCATCCCTGAGTTTGCAGCGGAGTAGACTAAAGATAGCGGATATTGCCTTCCTGAAGTTGCAGCGAAGCAGATTGAAGCCGTCAGACTTATAGTTCAATACTTCTAAAAGTTGCAGTTCCAATACCCTTGAAGTTGCAGTTGGGTTGGAAGCTATTTGGAGAAGATGAGGACCAAGAAGTCAAGACTCGGTAAGACTGGGCAAAATGGGTCCTTTTATCGTCTTTGCTCTATTCTCGTTACACGACAATGAGCAAAGAGGGGCAGCTGTAATAAGTCCATTTTGCCCGGGCCCGTGAAAACCAGAATGAAAACAAAAAGAAAATAATAAAAAATAATAAAATGTCCATTTTACAAGTTCATTTAACAAAACTAAAACCCAATCCATTACAGTAGCCCAATACCCAAAACAAATTTACAACCTGTTACACCCAAGCCCAAAACCATTACCCCGTTAAACCCAGGCCTAATTGGTCTAAAACAGACCCAAAACGAACCCAACAGACCCAAAACATACGGGGCCCAAAATGGCCCAATACCTAAACAGCTTGCGGATGCAGGAAACCCTAGGTTTCTACTGCGCCGCAGCACCCAGCAACACAGCCCTCGTCAAGCCATGATTCGCGTGCAAATAATGCCCCTATCGCCGCCGCACTCCTCGTCTGCCTGCAGAAAAGGAAAGAAAAAAAGCAGTAAAAATGGCAAATGAGACAGAATCTGTATTTTCCTTTTTTTTTAATTTTTTTGGGTTATAAAAACCCCCAAAATAATCTGTAAAACCACAGAAAATATACGGAGAAAAAAATACACTAAAATAAAAACACAGAGAACTTTAACAGCAGAGGTGATTTTCGATTTTTTTTATATTCGCGTCATTTTTTATTTCCTTCGATTCATGCATATTTTTATACAAAATAGTACTAAAATAAAAAAAGGATGCGAGTTTACCTTTCGATGGCGCTGAAAAATTAAGGTTTTAGCCTCCGACCACCGTCCGTGGTGGCGCGTGTGGCGCGTGGCCCAGGAGCCCGATGACCGAACTCCGGACAGAGGAGAGGAGGGATTGAGAGAGTTTTTTGAATTTTTTTTTTTTTTAAAAACGGAGCTCAAATGATTTTTTTTATTAAACTTAACTTATATAGGCTGCTGGAACGGCGTCGTTTTGGGGGTTTCCTTTAAAGGCCAAAACGACGTCGTTTAAAGGCCTTAGATTCGCGCGTTGACCCGAAAACCCGGGGAGGATCCGTGTGTTTTTTATAAAAAAGGCAATTTGTCATTTTAGTCCCACCGCAATTTTATTAGTTTTAATTTCGTCCAATTTAACATTTTTATTTTTCAAATTAGCCCTGAAAGTTTGTTTCTGTTTCAATTGAGTCCCTTGGGCTATTTAAAGGTTGATAACAGAACGGCGCCGTTTAGGAGATAGGGCATAATTGCCTATTATGTCCCTACAGTTTTGTAACGCCCTTCAATATCATCCTTTTTACATTTTTTTCCTTAATTTTTTATTTATTTTAATTTAATCCCTGTTTCTTTGTTTATTTTTAAACCTTTTTTTTATTTTTTTATTATTTTATTTTTAAATTATATTAAATTATCTTATCATATTAAAATTCTATATTATTTTTCTTACTATTTGTATATTAATTTATTAATAGTGTAAAGTTTTTATGTTTGTTTTTTAATATATATACTATTTTTATATATATTAAATTATTACTATTTATTTATATTAGGTTACTTTATTAAATTCAATATTATTTATATATCGTATATTATTTTAAAATTTGCACATTAATTATTATTGTACACTTTTCATTTTGTATATTACATATTATTATGTATAACATTTAATTTATTTTGTATGATATTGTTTATATTGTTTATAAATAAGTAATTTTTTTTTATGATTATTGTATTATAAATATTTTTTTGTTTTTTATATACTATTTATTTGTAACTGTTTTTATCATATGTTATTATTTTCATTTATATATATGCTAAATTATTAAATTATATATTAATTATTTATCCCTATATTTTTTTTATACTCTAACTTTTTATATTATTTATTTAAAACATATTGTTTATACATGTTAATTATCTCTTGTTTATGTTTATTTATGTTCCTTATTTTATTATTGCTTTAGCATAGTTATTTCATTTCATATACTAGTTGCTATATTCTTTCGTTAATTGACTATATTAGCATTGATCATTGGTATGGCTTGTGGATATAGTGAATTGCTATTTGATATTTATATTTCGTAATGTATCAACGCAAAATCGAATTCATATCATTTTTATAAAAATACATTTTGCAAAATTGTCGAATCTTATTCAAAGTTTTTTTAAAAATAGGGTGATACGAAATATTTGGGGACAACGAGAATAATTGTGCCCTAACTCACTAGGTTTTGATTTTTCTCGTTGAACTTAGGATATTAAGTATCCCTTTCCTTTCAAAATCGAAACCGATAAACTTCAAATCAACACTTATTCTCGGGAATTCAAAACGTTGTATCCTAACTTATTGGATATGATATTTTGTGTCTCGAGGTAAGAATTTTCTACAAATAAAGGCGAGCCTAGTTTCAAAGACATGAGATGTTACATCCTAACTTATTGGGTATAGCATTTTATTTCTTTGAGGTAAGTAAGTCTTGGTTTTCTTTCAAATAAAAGGATCATATTTTGAATTTTTTAAAATTTCAATATTAGGACATGAAATTATCAATTAGGTACCAAATTTTGGGCGTTACGAGGGTGCTAACCCTTCCTCGCATGCGTGTCGACTCCCGAACCCGCTTTCTTGTATTTCGTGGACCAAAATCAATGTTTTGAAATAAAACGTTTTATAAGGTAATCCAATCACACCTAAGTAAAAAAGGATTGGTGGCGACTCCCGTTTTTATTTTTAAAAGTCGACCCCGTTTTTTCACCAACTTTAAAAATGGTTTCGACATATACTAATTTAGATCAAGAAAATAGGAAATCGGAATTGGATCGGGGGAAATCTAAAGTTGTTGAATAGTTGTCCCGGTTCGTCTGTCTTTGCCACGGTAAGTTCATAAGTAAATAATTATTGTTAAATTTATATGAAAATGTGTTTATTATGCTGAATTTAATTTTAGTAGAAAATATATGTGTATGCCGAATTGGTAAAAGTATGGGAGAATTGTCTACGAGCCTGAATCGACCGAGTTACGACATCCGAAAGCCCCGTACGAACCTTAGGAATAGTTAGGATACATATGTCATGACATAGGATTTTCGATATGTCTTTACGTGTAAGACCACATCTGTGACGTTGGCATCGACTTGTGATGTACGTGTAAGACCCTGTCTGGGACAGTGGCATCGATATGTGATTACATGTAAGACCACGTCTGGGACGTTGGCATTGTATGAGCTTTTCAACTATCCGAGTATCCTTATTAATTCCAAATGGTTCAACGGGCTTTATCGAGTTATGATTGAATGTGAAATCGAGATAAAAGGTGCAGGTACATGCTAAGTTTAATGTTAATGAAAATAAGGTAAGCTTAGTATTTGAAATGATGATATAAATTATGCACGATATAAAGTGACTTATATATATGTGTGAATGCTCATATTCGGCCAAGTGATGTTATAATGTTAATGTTCATTTATTGGTATATGAATTTGCAAGCATGATAAATGCAAATTTGATTAAGGTTTGTTTGATTCGGCCTAGTTGATTTTAATGTTAATGAATATTAAATGAATTACTTACTTATGACTTACTAAGCTATTTAAGCTTATTGTGTGTGTGAATGTTCATTGTTTTATAGATTTTGGAAGCTAGTTACGAGCTCGGGGATCGTCAGAGAAATCCGTCACACTATCGATCGTTTTTTTCCGGTATTTTTATAAGTTAAACTTTGAACCTCTGGCATGTATAGGCTAGCCTTTGTTGTGGTTGATTTGGAAACGTATATATGTATAAACTAGTTTTAATGAGTATGAGTTTGAAAATGTGTATATATAAAGCCATGCAAAAATGGCTTGATTTCTATGCTTGAGTTCGGTTATGTTTGATTATGGTTTAAGTTTGTTTGGTAAGTAATATCATGTATATATAATGTGATGCTTGGTTATGTGTTTCGGCAATAAGTAAGTAATGGATGTTGTTTGAGTTAAGGTATGTTATGTGCTAGTTAAGTAATAGGCATGTTATATATATATATGTGTGTGTGTGTGTGTGTGTGTGTGTGTGTGTGTGTGTGTGTGTGTGTGTGTGTGTGTGTGTACTTGATATATGTTTGATTTGCATATGTAAGTGGTCTTATGATTCGGCCTAGTAATGAAGTAAAAGAAGGGATATATATATTTGGTTGTAAAATGGTTATTTGTGTCATTTTGAAATGGTAAGCTTACGTGGGTATTTGATTTAGAATTTTTGAATAGTTGTGTATGAACATATTCGGCTATGGCATTGAATTTATATTGTTAAGTATGCAAAATGGTATATGGTGTATATGTAATTGTCGAATACTCTTGGTTGAATTGATAGAAAGGATTTATTGATTAAATGATTAATGTTGGGAAGAATGGATTTGATGTATTTGGTATGGAAGTAGATTAGATGACCGAATATAGAGTTTAATGATATGATTGAGTATATGAAATTTAACTTGTTTTATAGTCTACGAATTTGGTAAGTTGAATCGGTTATTGAATATACAAAATGAGTATATTATAATTTGTATTTAGTGTATTAAACAAACGGTTCATTTTAATATGGTGATATGCGCATAATGGTGTAATGGTTAAAATTTATATTTGACCATTTTGTGAAAATGATAATGTCGCATATGTTAATTGATTATAAGTCATGTTATGGATCGTTTAGTTAATATGCACCTGTAAAGAAGTATGAAGCAAAATGTTTGATGTTTAGTCTATGTATTAATCGTATGGATACATATAATATATATATATTTGGTGTATAAAGTGATAAAACATATGCTTGAATGCCTTAATGTATGCGCATGGTATTTATAATGTAATGAATTATTTTATTACTTTGATATTTTGAATGCTTTGAATGATGTGTATATAATTTCGAATATGACATAAGTGATTATGTGATTTTATGAAAGTTGAGTTTTGTTCGGTGATACCTCGTAACCCTAATCCGGCGACGAATACGGGTTAGGGATGTTACAGGAAGCCTCTCCGACGAGTCAACAAGTTTTGTTGCTTTTCTCTTGACCACGAATAACTTGGATTGTTATGGACAATTCCACAACTTATGTAGACCACAAAACAAGAAACATTTCACTCACTTCTTCTTGTTCCTCTTTGCCCTCTTGACTTCAACTCTTCACACGATCGAACCAAGTCTCATGGGCACCCTGTCTGACCCATTGTCCCCTTCGACGACAGACTTTTTCGGACCATGACACAAGAAGCACTTCACTGGCTTCTTCTCACTCTCTTTGGCCTCCTTGGCTTCGTCACCACTTGCGCTTGACCCAAGTATCTCGACCCCTCTTTCCAGTTTGTCATTTCTCGAAAGCACGGTTCTCTTCGGACATCTCTTCAACATATGTGAATCGTCGCAAAGGAAGCATTTCATCTTGCTCCTCTTCTCCTTCAGGTTGTTAGGTTTCCTCTTCCCATTTCGTGGATTTCCGTTACCATATTTGTCGTTGCCATTGCCATTATCTTCCTCGTGGTCCCCCTACATACGCCTTATCTGTCGGACTTGGAAGACTCAAGCTTATCTTTCCCTAGACTAAGCTTGACTACGGACTCTGCTACCGTCATGGCTTTCGATAGCTCTTGAATACCTCCACGTTCCAATTCCTGTCTAACCCACGACTTCAACCCATTCTTGAAGGCAAGAAACGCCTCATTCTCATTCACATCCAAAATTTGGAGCATGAGTTCCCTGAACTCTCACACATACTCTCCAATTTTGCCTCATTCCATTAACAGAGGTATTATTTTGTCATTAGGTAATCTAAACCCATATTATCGCAAAGTCGAGCTACAAGAGAATACTCTAATATTACTGCATTCTTGAGAACATGCCATTTTTTGGATCTCAATAAGTGAACCACCATTATGATATGTTAGGAAATTAAAAGTTTGATATACTTATGTATGTAGGCTATAGTAGAATGTAGAAGATGATATTTTTTTTTCTATGAAAAACTAACAAGTTTGATAGTTTATTTATATGTATTTAAAATTAAAGTTTTATTAAAAATTTTAAACTATTATTCAAAACTCGATATCAATGTATGTCTAGGTGGTGTAATCATTTCAAAATAATTATCATGATTCCAATTGACAGTAAAAAAACTTAGCGATGTAAATAGTCTCACTAAACTCAACACTTATAGATGTTGAGAAATTCTTAAAGTTGTATTCTCAAAAATAATTTTTGTATGCAAATATTTTAATAAATAATAAATAATAAAAGAAGAACATTTTCATATAAACAAACCTAATAAAGAGCATATAAATCTAATAAAATAATTAATTGATTATGAAAGATTAATGGGTTGGGTATTATCCGATGGTTCATCCGAATTGTGTTAGTCCGGACTTTCAGAACCATAAGCATAGGGATAGCAATTGACTAAACGGCGCGTTTGTTATTGTTGTGCATGTTGTTTTTTTTTAAACAATTAAGTTAGAAAACGTTGTCGTTTAGTAAGAAAAGAAAAACCTGCCCTCCTTTTTCGTGAGAAGCCAAGCTGTAAATGGCCATAAGGTCCTTGAATTTCATAATAATCTCTCTTGACCACCATCATCACCACCACCACCACCACCACCGCCACCACCGTCTTAGCCTCTCTCTCCTCTCCTCCTTAACTTCCGCTCTCTCTCTTCCCTCTCCCTATCTTCTCCGTGGAATCGTCTCCAAAAGCTCATACTTTCCCTTCTCTCAACAACAACAGCAGCACAAAAAAGGCCTTTGTTTAAAGGAGCTAAAAGAAGCCGAAACCCTGGCTCAAAAGATCGGAAAATCCAATAGGCGCCCTGGCGCCCCATCTAAATCTAGGGTTTACGCCGATGTCAACGTTATTCGTCCTAAAGAATATTGGGACTACGAGCTCCTCACTGTTCAATGGGGGTATTTTATTTTCCTTCCTATTCTCCCTTCTACCTACGAACCCTCTATTTTCCATATGCGTATGGCTACCCGTAATTTGTTTTATTTTAATAGTTTGAAACTTTTATATTTAATGCAGTTTGGTTATTGGAAATTTGAATCTTAGGGTTTTTATTTTATATTGGCTGGAATGTTAGATTGAACTTAACTGGTTATTGGAAACATCGTAATGATTTGTTTAATTGATTGATTTGAGTATGGTTTTGGCAGCGAACAAGATGATTACGAGGTGGTGAGGAAAGTCGGGCGAGGGAAATACAGTGAGGTTTTCGAGGGGGTTCATATTACGGATAACGAGAAATGTGTTATCAAGATTCTCAAACCGGTCAAGAAGAAGAAGGTTTGTATTACTTCAATTTAATTGTGTTTAATGTAAGTTGGTTTAATTAAGAATGACTGTTTGGAATGCAGATTAAGAGGGAGATTAAAATACTGCAGAATCTTTGTGGAGGGCCGAATATTGTGAAGTTGCTGGATATAGTTAGGGATCAGCAGTCGAAGACTCCAAGTCTTATATTTGAATATGTGAATAATACGGATTTTAAAGTGCTTTATCCGACGCTGTCTGATTATGATATTCGATATTATATCTATGAACTTCTGAAGGCAAGTACATGATTTGCTTGTTGCTTTGTTTATTCAGAGATACTACTGACATTGAATTTGAAGTTGAAATGAGATGCATATTTGTAGGCATAAGGAGCCCTCACTGCAATTATACTTTATGTTCAACTAGTTCATGATGGGGGATGAGAGATGATTTCCTTTGGTTTTGGTACCTAGCCTCTAGTCAAAGAACTAGAAGTATATTTCTGTTGTTTAAACTTCAAAATTAGATTAAATGTAGTCATTTTTCCTATGTCATCAAATGTTGTTCTCATATAAATCTGGAAGGTATTGTTGTATTGAGATGGTGGGTATAGGCCTTGTAGATGCTACCTAAACTTGAGGCGAGTGTCGTATATCAGTATATATCTGACAAGTTTATACTCAATTTTTTCTTTTTCAATGTATTTGAACCACCATATGCCATACCCCATATGCAAATATGCATCGAACACAAGTACTTCAGGGAAAATAAAGATTCTGTTTAACATAGAGCCCTGTTCATACCTTGTACAGTACATGCTTGAGCAGTTGGATTATGAAATTTGTGAACCACACTGACTTGGGGTAATCATTGGCTCTAATTTTAAGAAATACTTAGAAAATACCTAGATTTCTTTGCAATATGATAGTGCCATTTTGGCGAGAGATTATAGTTGTTTGTGACAAAATTTAGTGTGTCTGAGTGATAGACCTAAGGTTGAATACACCCTTAGTGTCTGATTTATTTCTCTCTATTTTGGATTGGAGGATCTTATATGAGGATAGATGCCCATAGATCAGAAGCATCTTATGTGTGCACAGTTGCGAAGGATGTTAATTATGCGTAGACTGTTTTTGTGGCATTATGAGTATACATATACAATGTAATGGATGCCGTCGTATTTCCTATTTTTAGGCCTTCACTATTTCCCGTTGTGGTTTATGTCTAATAACTTTTCTGCCTATTGTGATTGAAAGATTGCTTGAGATGTCTGTCATAGTCAACTGTGAGAGAATTGGTATTTTTTTAATATGAATTTGTTGTCTGCAGAACCTTTTTTGATGTAATCACAATATTTTGAATTTTAGCTGATGTTTGTGCATGCTTATTTGCCTTGGCTTCAAAAAATTTCAGCACATCTAGATTTCTTTGTAAGATGGCTGTGCATACGATGTGAATTTTTATATTTTCCCCCTTCTTCATAAAGAAAAGAGATGGTTCAATCTTTAAGTATTTTGAGATTTTACTTTTAGGCATTGGACTATTGCCACTCACAAGGTATTATGCACCGAGATGTGAAGCCCCATAATGTGATGATTGATCATGAGCAGAGGAAACTTCGTCTTATTGACTGGGGCCTTGCAGAGTTTTATCATCCCGGGACAGAATACAATGTTCGTGTTGCTTCCAGGTTTGTCTCCTTTTTGGCATCTGTCTTTTAAGTTCTCAATTTTTCGAGTGGCCTATGTATATGTATGATAACAGTCTGCATTATTCCACCTATTTTTGATTAAAACTACTCATCTGTCTTAAATATAGCTTTATCAAAAGTGCTTAATATTTGAACTGGATAGCTGACACAGGAGATGGCAATGGAAGTTGATTGATGTGTTTTAGGGGGAAAAGAGCAATAAATCCTTAGAACTAGGATGAACAAATGAGTAAGAAAGATGGAACTCTACTCTCTATTACTTCAAGAAAATAATAAGAAAGTTGTGGCTGAATAATTTACAGCTTATTTTTATTAGTGTTACAAATAAACTTTTAATCCTAGCACTAGATTTAAACCTAAAGATATCTTATAATCCTAGTCCTAGATTTAAATCCTAAAGGTAACTAATAATCCTAGCTATCTATCTATATGTCTAATAATAAACAAGACAAATAATAAAATAACATCATATTATGGTTACTGGTGCTACCATAAATTATTCATTGAAAATTGTGCTTCCTACATTGGTTGACTTTTTGAGGATAAATGCTCTTTCACTTGTGGATTTATAATGTTCAAATTCATTAAGTACAGCCATGAGACCTAAGGCCACAATCCTCGTTACATATGATTTAGGTAAAACATAACTGAAGCAGGTGAAACTTAGTGGTGTTCTAGTAGCCTGTACTTGAAACATTAAAAATTAGAGTTGAATAGCTGATGGCATGGAGCTAGAGGCAATCACCAAGACATGCACTCCTCAGTGCAGTTGAGGGTTAAATATGATATGCCACTGAACATTTTAAAAATGGATAAGTTTATTAGGAGCTGAAGACTTTGTATGTATGGGAAACAAAAAGGATAAAGGGTGGGAAGAGCTGGGGGTAGAGAGTTGTTGTATAGGAATTCTTCTTAAGAGCTAAGGTTGCTTTGCATTTTATATAACTTCTTGTTACTTATTTTAGTGCTGAAAATATGTTAGTTTTAGGGTGTTATTACATATTAAAAGAGGATCTTTTCAGTGGATGTCACATGTCTCGTTACTATTATTTTTGCAAATCTATCAGCTTGTGCTTTTTCACAATCAAGCTTATCTTGGTATTAGAAATTTATCCTTAATTGATGTGTTACCTTTTCTCTCCTTTATACTTCATTTATGGTTTGCAGATATTTTAAAGGTCCTGAGCTCCTTGTCGATTTGCAAGACTATGATTACTCTTTAGACTTGTGGAGCCTTGGTTGTATGTTTGCTGGAATGGTGAGTACTTCCTTAAGATATTTTATCCTTTTAGGCTTAGACCACTTCTTCAGAGGTAGGTTTAACAATCCTTGCCCTGGTTATTTATACATCTAATTCACCTCATGAATATTTGTGGTTTTATGCAAGTAGACCTGGGCTTATCTTCTGGAAGGCCTGATTATCTTGATTTCATGGCTGAAAAGCCACCCTCAATATATGGTTATTGACAATCAGGCAAATGGAATCTATTCTCCCAGGACCCTTTAAATATGTTTAAATATCACTGTCCATTTTTATGGGATAGAATATCTCCATAGATGAGTGTATCTTGATCTGCTTGCATATATATCCATGGGTGGCAGATAACAGAGGAGGATCGAAAGTTGATATATTACCAAGGTTTTAAATTCTCGCTCTCTTGAGATGCTTATTTTTGAGGTTTGTGCTATACAGATATTCCGGAAGGAGCCATTCTTTTATGGGCATGATAATTATGATCAACTGGCCAAGATTGCCAAGGTATGTGAACTCGTGGATGCTTTAAGTAACAACGAGCAGCATAACTGTATAGATCCTTGTCTTGTTCAGATATTCTCTTCCTATTCATGTTTGGTGTTGGCTTTTTAAGAAATACCATATTTCTATAAAGCATCACTGACATCTTGGGCGAGAGTCCTTTTATTTAGTTGGGAATTAAACTTAATCTTTACACTTCTTGAGTAGTTTCCATTTCATGCCTTAGGTTCTTGGGACAGATGAATTAAATGCTTATCTGAATAAGTACCGCATAGAATTGGATCCACACCTTGCGGCCCTTGTTGGCAGGTTGGTATATAATCTTTTAATCAAATTGATGATGCAGAAGTGCTGTTAATTCCAATTGAGGAGTATATTCTTTTCTTGATACAGGCACAGTCGAAAACCTTGGACAAAGTTCATTAATGCCGAGAATCAACATTTGGCACTACCTGAGGTAGTATATCTAGCAAGTTCTTATACAAATCAGAATGTTCTGTGTATTGTATTTCCTTTTTAAGTTCTGTTTTTCTTGCTAGGCCATTGACTTCCTTGATAAGTTGCTTCGATATGATCATCAGGAAAGGCCAACTGCAAAAGAAGCAATGGTAAACTCCTGATCTTTATGAACCTATTGAAGAATACTTCTGTATTTAGTGGACACAATTTTTGGATAATATCTGTGCATGTGCATCTGTTGGCCCCTAGTAATGGTATTATATTTTAACGTCTTGAGTCTCGACAAGGAGTTTCCTAAGTAGCTGATTTTATTGTCATTCAGGCTCATCCTTATTTCAACCCAGTTAGAAATGCGGAAAGCAGTAGAACTCGCCCCTAGCATGCCAAATTTGTGATGCTGTCAAGACATGGCATTTTATCTTCTTTGTGCTGGGCTGGGTAAGGATCCTGCCTGTGTAGTCTGACTGAAGATTATGTGTATGTGGTGCTTTAGCTTTTGAAGTTGAGAATTCTTTCAAAAATGTTTTATTTGATTTCCTGGTGTCCCCCAACGGAAACTTTAGTTCTTATTTCAGACTTTCATATTTCCCGTAATATTGCTGATTAATCTTTTGAGTTCTTCAGATGGGAACAGTTTCTAAATCTGATTTCAGTGTGCTCCTTACTAGTAAACTGTACATCTCATCTTTGACCTCAGATATGATACTATATTATTGTGTTTTCATTTCATCTGGTCTATTCTTGTGCTTTCCTTTTAGCTTTCCTAGCTAGTTCCTTTGATGTAGGTCCATTGGATATAAGTTAGGCCGCTGCTATTTTCTAGATCTGACAATTTGTGTATTTATTTCATGTTTGTGCAATTTCACTTGCCTTAATCATATTCTAAGGTATTTTATATTTATCTAAAATTTGGTACGTTAATATTTCGTGTTATATATGTTTTTCTACGTTTGTTTATTAGTGTCATATTTTCATGTGAGAGTGTATCATGTTCGAACTTGTCAGGTTAACTATGGATATAGTTGTTCGATCCTGAGTTGGAGTATTAGACCCCACTGTCTGAAAGTGTTATATAAATGAAATATTAAAGACAAAGGTTAATGGGGAACATAAAGATTGAAATTTGTAGCTCAAGGGTTGGTTCTTGAACTTACCCGTACCTAGGTTTTCTTTTTATGTCCAATTTTATACCTAAGCTTTTTGTTAGTGTTGATTTTCGGACTGGATCAATCGGTTAGCCCAAGAACCGATCAAGATACCGGTCTCGTAAGAGGTAAAAAACCGGTTGATTGGGCTCAAAACTCAGTCGAATTGGTTGAACCGATTTTTATAATTTCTTTTAATAATTTTTATTTTTTTGAAAATTTTAATAATTTATTTGTTTTGATTTGCCTGGACTTGGGAATTGGTGGTTTGACCTGTTTGATCACCAGTTGAGTTCCAAAACAAATTTTTTTTTGTCCAATTTGGTACTTGAATTGAACACGTTTTCTTGATATGATACCTAAGCTTGCTTTATATCCAATTTGGTACTTAAACTTGTCAAATGTTGTACAAATTATTTTAATGTATTAATAGTGTTATTCTTTATAAGGTAGCAAAAATATCAATGTATGATAACATGTTAAATTTTACATCACGTGCCACATGTTGGTCATACATTATTATTATTTTTTTTGTTTCTTATTAAAACAATATGATTAGTGTTTTGAGATTATTTGTATTAACATTTGACATTTCTATTACCAATTGGAAAAAAAACAGTTTAGGTGTATCAAATTGCAAAAAAAAAGAAGTCAAAGTTTAGGTCTTAATTTGGAATAAAAAAACTTGAGTACTAAATTAATAAGTTATGCCGATTTTAGATACCAAGCCTATATAGATGATATAACGTTTAACTTAATTAATTTATTTTTCTCACTTGAAAGGGAGGTATTTCTATCTCAATACTAAGCATTAAACTGTAGTTCACATTTCAGGTCACTTAGTTTAGTATAAATTTTTACGAGGTTACATACCTTTAATTCATCAGATATAACACTGCAACTATATAATTAATAATAATTTATGCCATTTATATGAATGGATTTTCATGGTAAATTTGACTTAAATGGATGTTACTCGATTTGAAATTTCAAAAGTTAGTTTTTAAGAAATAACGTGTTGAATACAAGGATCGTGGTTTATTAATAACATTAAATATTAAAACATTTCGCTTTACCCCGAATGAATCAAATTCAAATATTTACATGTTGAGTCTGATTTGTTAATTTGGTAGTGCTGGGTCAGTATGAAAATTTTCGATTTGACATGTTCTATTTCATTATTCTAATTTAATTTGAAATTTTTTTGAATTAAGTCTAGTGAAATAAAATTTGAGTCGAATTGATTGAAATTGTTTAAGTTAAATTAAACATGTCAAATTAAAATTTTGTTATTATATAATTATTTTCATATTATGGTACATAAATTTAAAATCATATATATTTGAATTTTTTTTAAAGTAAAAAAAAATACTCTAGTATGATAAATTTGAATAATTAATTAGTTTATTTAGATATCAAATTATTATTTTAGAAATTTTTTAAAATTTTAAGTTTCTTTTACATATTCTGTAGAATTTTTTAAAATTTTTTTATAAATATTTTGAATTTTAAAAATTATTTTGAAATTTGAAAATTATTTTGATTTTTTTTTTTTGTAATTTTTATTGAGAGAAATCAAATTTCTCATTTTCAAAATTGACAGAGACCAAAAGGGTATTTATATCCATCTGTAATTTGAATTATTTGAGTTATTCGAATTATAAAATTCAACTTGACTCGAACTCGAAACTCGAATTACTTATTCGAGTTGATTTGAATAACTCAAATTTTGATTTTTTTTTTTCGAATCAAATCGAGTTTTGCTCACACCTAATCTTGTATCATTAACTAGATTTTTTTAAATATAATATTAAGAGTAGGGATGCGGTTGGGGGTTACATAATTTGAATTTGTATCAAATAGGTGTTTGAAAAGAACTTTAACCACTATTTCATTCAAGTAAAAACTTTTATAAACTAGATATTGCAATTTTAACTCAAAAATATTTTTAATTTCATCGTTAATATTATCAATATTGAATTCATTAATCACCAACAAAATATCCAGGTTATTTATTATTAGCATGATAATACATTTAGCTCTAAATATTTATATATTTTCTCTTTTTGGTCTCATTCTAAAAAAACAAATTTACCTCTCCCTATTTATGTATTTTATTAATTTTATCTTCATTCTAAAAAAAATATAAAGTTAAAAATAGAAAAAATAGAAAAGCATAAAAATTATAAAACCTTCCATCTTAAATGGCTTTATTCCAAAACTTCGGATACTATTTTTTTTTTTTCAAAAAGTGAATGCATTTCGCACTGAAAATTTAGTAACTTTTAGCACCTAATAATATTGGCTTAGGTGATGTTTATAAAACAAAAAATGTACTGATTATTTCTTTTCATTTACGAAAAGTTTTTAGATTGAACATATGACCTTTACTAAATTTAGAAAAAAAAAAACTAATGCATTGGTTTTACTTTTCTTTATATAAATATAACACTATTGGTTAACATTAGATTTGATTATAGACTGAGTTATTTGTTTAAATTTAAAGACTCACGTGAAATTTGGGACGATTTGAATAAAATAATTAAGCTCGTTTAAAATTTGGTTCGAGTTCAAGTTTAAAAATTCAATGTATAAGTTCGAGCCCGACTCGTTTTTAAATTTTAATATCTTATATTATGTTATTTTTATATATTATGTAATTTATAATACATAAAAAAATAAATTCATAGTAATATATAATACTATAATGTAAACTTTAAAAAATGTTAAAAGATACCTATATATACAATTTTAATAAATGAGAAAAAATTATTAAATAAAAATAATATAATATTCTTAAAAAAATAAAAAAAATTTATGAGTGCGGCCTAATATGAGTAGACTTGAGAAAAATTTTAAGCCTATATTTCAAGCAGGACCAAGCTTAGACAAGTATGAAATGTGTTAATATTATGCTTAAACTTAACTTGAACTTGGCCTATCCCAACCCAGTCATGAGCACTCTGGTTAACATTTCCCACGTGTAATTAATACTTTTTTAATTCAATAATAATGAGCTCAACTTGTAGAAATTTGATTCACATTCTAAAAAATTCTCTACAATATCAATTTGTCCCTCGTTCTAAAAAATATTGGAAAATGTTTTTTATAGAAAAATTTTCTATCTTGAGAATGTTGAAAATGAAGTTGAGAGTAGTGTAATCCTTATTTTTACCCTTAAAATAACTTAAAATTCAAACTTATAAACAATTTTTTTATCTAAAATTATATTTATTTTGTCAACAAATTTTTGACCAAGTGACAGAATATTATATTGTAGACATGAAAACTTAAGTTAAATTCCATCTAACCCTATTTTCCTTCCTTAATTATATATATATAAAAAAAAAAAAACATTTATTCTACCTTCCTATTCGACAACAAACTTCCCCACCCATTTGCCAACGTCTCTATCTTTTTTAGATAATCAATTATATAAAATTTAATTAAATAAAGTCATGATATAAGGGTGATTTAATTTTTTAATCTAGGTATGAAACAATAAAATTATGTTAGCTATAGGTATTTCAATTATTTTCTAGTGGTATTGTTGAAAATAGTTTGAAAATTTGTGTATGTTACGTATTTATTTTTAGTGTTAATCATATAAATATAATAAGGTAAGACATTATCTAAAAAGAATAAATAGAGTAAGACATTATTACATGTATGATAATTTTAAACATGAATATAATGAGCATATTAAGTATAGTTTAGGAAAAATGTTAGTAAATTTATAGAACACCAAAGATTAATTATTGAATTTGTTTTAGTGAATATTTTAAAGAAAACCAAAAAAAAATATAATGTGGATATTAAGTATACTAAATACGGGTTTACATAATCTAATAATGTTTTCTTGATTTTTAATCACTTCAATTTGCTTATGATTCATGACATGATTCAAAGATTAATTAATTTATTATAAGCAAGAGGAAATTGGGAAACGAGGAGAAGAAGAATAACTTTCGGAGAATATTTTGACCTCGAGAAAACTCTACAATCTCCTTTTGGTTTAGAGAGGGAAAGATTATTCATGGAGGGAATAACTTATACTTTATTATATACATATACATATGAAGATCACATATTTAGAATATATGTATACATTTAAAAATAATATAAAATAAAATGTGTAAAAAGTCCTCAAACTTTTTTAAAAAAGCAATTAAGCTCCTCCTTTTTTTCTTTTTTTTTTTTTTTGCACTCAATTGAGCACTTGAACTTTCAAAATGCATCAAAAAGGCCTCAAATTTCTTCAAAAAAAGTAAGCAATTAAGCCCCTGCTTTTTTTTTTCACTTAATTGGGTACTTGAACTTTCAAAATGCATCAAAAAGACCATCAAAATTTTTCAAAAAAGCAATTAAGACCATGCTATTATTAAAAATTAGAAAAAAAATTATAAAAAATAAAAACTTTTTGAAAAATTATTAAATTTTAATAAAAATTTAAAATTTATTAAAATTAGAATTTTTTATAAAATCGTAAAAAAATAAAAGTTTATAAAAATCATAAAAAATTTAATGACCCCTATTTTTTTCAATTAAAGTTATCATGTGTCGCAACACAACGTGACATGTGGCGAAAAATGATAAAAAAAATAAAAGTCAATAAAATTTATAGAAAAATTATAAAATGCTTCTTTTGGTATTATAATTTTTATAATTTTTTTTACGAAATTTATATTTCTTTACATTTTGTATAATTTTATTACGACTTTATAAAATTTTATATTTCTATATATTTTATATTTTTTTTACAATTTTTATAAAATTTTACAATTTTTTATATTCTTTTTTATGATTTTTATATTTTTTTTTCTAATTTTTAATAAATTTTTAATATTTGAATTTTTATTAAAATTTAATAATACTTATAGCTTTTATTGATTTTAATTTTTTTATAATTTTTAATAAAAATAGGGACTTCATTGCTTTTTGTGAAAAAGTTTGAGTGTCTTTTTGATGCATTTTGAAAGTTCAAGTACCCAATTGAGTGCAAAAAAAAGTAGGGGCTTAATTGCTTCTTCTTCTTTTTTGAAAAGGTTTGAGGGCTTTTTTGATGCATTTTTTAAAGTTCAAGTATCCAAATAAGTACAAAAAAAAAAAAGAAGGATGGGCTTAATTGCTTTTTTTGAAAAAGTTTGAGGGCTTTTTGCACCCTTAAGCCTAAAATAAATAATGAAACGTAAAATTTGAAACTAATAATAATACATATGAAATATGTATAAAATTAAAATAAAAAATTAGTTTAAATTGTGAGTAAAATGTAATTTAAATAGGTAAATACATTAAATAAGATATTAGATGTCCTCCAATTCTTTATTATGGTACTATCATTTTTTTTGAGTTGGTATCAAATTGACGTGTGACACAAACTATTACACCAAGAAATATTAAGGTTTGGCATATCGGAAATTCTGAGTACTTAATTAGAAAATTTTCTATTTATGCGGGTTCTAGTATGATTATGAGAATTTTGCGGGCTAATTGGTAAATAGTTAGAATTTAAATTTTGTTTCGTTACATTAGAACTGGGAGTTTCTGTTAGTGGGAACCATTATGATTAAGAGTATTCATAATACTGACCGACTTGGGATTAAAGGAACCAGTGGTGAAAAGATTATATAAAGGGAGGATTCGTTCATTCTAGCACTCTGAAACACCCCACACCCGGCCCACGAGCTTGAACCGGATCTGGTATGTTCCTTAAATAAATCGGTTTTCAATGTTCTAAATGACTTAGAGAAAATTTGTGTAATTTTAAAAAAAATTGTTTTGGGTTGGGCTTAATTTGAAACCTATTTAATAAATTCTGGAAATCCAACTTAAATAAGGTGACAAAATAATTTTTGGGTTTATTATTTTAAAAGAAATAAATTTACTTATCTTTAATCAAACATAAATTGTATCATATTCAAATAAAAAAAAAATGTAAATAAAGAAAATCCAACTGGGCCTTATGGCCTTATTACATCATTCAAACCCAAAATAAAGTACTAAAATTTCATAAAGTCCAAATTCCAAATAATTTCTTCAAGCGATGCATGGCCACCTTTAGCTCCTCGCCACCCGGTCCATTATCTTTGCTCATCACCTGAAAAATAATTCCCCAACGGGTGAGTCAACAGACTCAATGTGTACATAGTACTAATTTCCAACAAATCGTGCATACAAGTCATATCAATATCATGTTCATACAAAATAAAGGATGATGCAACCCAAACCCAAACCTATTTGTCCATCCGCTACACACCACCACGTACCAACCTGCACACCGCGGGGACTACTAAGTCGACCCTCCATCCGCTACACACCATCGAAGGCGTCATTGCGAATGACGTGCTCATCGCCCACTTATGTTGTGTCATTAGACACTCAGTATTCACCGGATGTAACCGGTTACCACTTTTCACTTTATGTGACCGTAGTCACCACTTTACGTTGGTGAGACCGTAGTCATCACCTTCACTTTCTTCCTCCACAAATATCCCGAATGCCCCAATTATTTCATAACATATTTCACATACTTAATTTTCATTCATGTTACTAATCACATGTTCAAAATATATCACATTCACAATCCTATCAAAAGTAGGAAACGTGCACTGGGTACTCCTTACCACATTTGTGGTGCTTAGCCACATTCACATACTGTTACATATTTATATATTTAATGATTTCCATACAATTTATTGAAAGTTAGTAAGAGTACACACCTTTTTTCGCTTAATAGTTTCCGTGAATTCCGTAGAGCGATCTACCGATCTAGATCTTTCACTCCTATATTCGGCCATTAATTAAAACATATAAATAAACCTATTTGGTCTTAAAACCAAATCCTACTAGAAGTAGAATTACTTACCTAGTTGCCGAATTGATTTAATCAAGTCCCAACAGCTTGCTAGAATTCCTCTTCCTTGAAATCGGCTAATACTAGGTATGTAACCATGTCGGTTTTCGGTTTTTGAAATAATGGAAAACACTTAAACAAATTATGCCTTGGCCGAATATCCCTTACCTTATGATGGGATTCCAAATCAAGAGGATTCCTTTATAAGCTCGTTGAAATCCTATAACTCCGTGTTAGATTAGATCTAACTTTGAAAACGTGAATCATAATCTTTAACCACATATTTATATTTATAATCCTTACCTTAGATCCTTAGATTTCCGAAAGATCCCCTTTTGATGTTGTGGATGATTGCCCTCTTTCTTAGAATCCACAAAGATTCAAATTTAACAAAGAGAACTGAGAAGAAAATAGAAGAAAAAGAGAGGGATTTTTGCTTAATGAAAATTCGGCAGAGAGGGGTTTTGCCTAGGGAGAATTTCTGCAGAGAGGAAGAGGGAGCAAATGTTGATGAGTAGCCCTCCGTCCCTCTTTTATAGCCAAAGTTATCAGCCTAGGAGTCCTTTACTTGGCCACCACTCCTCTTTTGATAATATTATCTCTTTTATTTAAAAGATAAAAGCCTTTAATCCATCAATTATCTCCTCAATTATCTCATTAGAAAATAATCCTTTATTTATCTCTTATTATTCACATATTTATGTGAATAAAACTCCTTTATTTATCTCTTATTATTCACATATTTATGTGAATAAAACTCCTTTATTTATCTCTTATTATTCACATATTTATGTGAATAAAACTCCTTTATTTATCTCATATTATTCACATATTTATGTGAATAAAACTCCTTTATTTATCTCTTATTATTCACATATTTATGTGAATAAAACTCCTTTATTTCTCTCATATATCCAAGTTTCCCGAATGTTCAAGTTTCCATTTTTGGATCATTTCCAAAAATGTTTAGGTTTCCAAAAATGTCTAAGTTTCCAAAAATGTCCATTTCCATTTCCATTTTCATTTCCATCTCCATTTTCATTTCCATTTTCATTTTCATTTCCATTTTCATTCATTTCTAGGTTTCCAAAAGTATCAAAAATTTATTCATAATACTTAAGACTTGTCATTTCATACAATTGATCTGAAAATGCATAGGCCCTTCCTAGGATGTTACACACTCATTTTCTTTCTTCCATCTTCTTCTTTTCTAGTTCATTCTGTAAAAAGGGAAACTAAGAAATAAGTTGCATGAAGGGAAAAAATCTAGGGTGTTAGCATAAATATTTGAGAACTTAACAATCTGATAATCTTTCTAACTCTTACGTACCTTTCAATTTAAGAAAAAGGAAGGAAAGTCAGGGGATTTCGGCATAATTTATTTTGAACTATGATGATTTAAAGCGTAGTTAACATTTATAACTCCTCTGCATACATATGAATTAAGATTTTCTTACATATATACGTTTTCATTTTGATCTTTATATGGTTGCTATATTTAGCCAACCAAGAAAGAGGAGGCCCAAGAAAGAGCAGGTGTAAGCTGCTGTGTCAACCCCAGGTATTTTGTTGGTGAGTTTCTAAACTCAAACCCTTTATGGTTGTTATATATATCATTATTGTGTTATTACGTTGTGTTTGACTTCATGTTTTATTGATGATAAGTTAAATTATTGTGAGTTGTTTGCTGGACAATTGAAGTATGAAAAGTGATGATTTACAGATGCATGTTGATTGTATGTTTCAGTTCGTTGTTTTGTTAAACTTTCACTGGTAAAATAACTACTGAAGAAGTTATCACTTAAATGGTTCACTAAATGATATGTTTGGTATGATCTATGTTGTGTTTTCAATAGAATGATCATTTGAATGCTTGCTATATGTCTTTCATAAATATGAATGATATACGGAGTGTGGAGGGTTGTTTTGATGGATGAAAGATGAAGAAATGACATGTTTTCCACTCTGTGCCTCATGATATCGGCTTTACGGAGGTTCGCGCGGAGTGTATGAAGAATGTATACGCATGGTATTTGACTTTGCGGAGGTTTATTTGGATTGTATGGAGATATATGCGCACATATATATGATAGCCCTACGAGGGTTCTTTAAAGTATGAGACTCTGTGAAGTCTAAGGCTTAAAGCCTCATATGTGTAAGCAAGTCCATGGCCATGTCATATAAAGTTATGAAAGTCCGTCAGAGTTAATCGTTAAGTTTTATGTCAAAGTTATATGTGAGATTTCGCCATACGAAGTCCGTGACAAAGTTTGCATGTATGTATCCGCTATGATCATAAAGTTTCTTCTAGGAATTCGCATATTTGAATCTGTTTTATCCACATAGATTCTTATATGAATTCGCATGTATGAGTCCACCAAATCTATGAATCATGTTCTATATTTTCATGTTTGAGTCCGCCATATTTGTGAATATTCTTCTATGAATCCGCATGTATAAGCCACTGTATCCATGAATTTTCTTCTATGAGTTCGCATGTATGAGTCTGCATATAAAAACCCGCATTTAGTAATCCGTATGAAAGAGTCCACATGATTTGTCCTCCAAGTTAATCCGAAATGACTCTCTCTCCATTCGGTGGGTTTTATACTAAGATTATATGCAACAAGTTTGTACGAAGAGACTATTTGCTTAATGATCTTTCATAGGAGGAATTCTCATGCATTATGTACTACGCCTCTATGATGTTTGATGTCCATGGAACTAACTAAAAATTTGATTAAGGTATGTGCACCTATCAATTAATAGTATAGCTACGGTGAGCAAAAATATTGTTCCCACGAAGACTAAAAGTACTAGTAATTACCATTTTTCTATTATTTAACCTAATAATTTGAGTGATTGATTAAAAAGTAAAACTAACTAGTGAACACGACAAAGAACAGATCATGAAACTAATCGAGTAACAACCAAGAAGCTAAACAATACTTAGGAAAGAATCCCCTTAGATTTCATCTGTCACTATTAATCTAAATTATGCAATTTCTCTACTTAGTATCTTGATCTGTAGAAATCCCTAAATTATGCTAATATCTCTTTCGAGCATAAGAGCAACTGACTCTAGGTTAATTAATTAAAGTTTCTTTCTAATTAAAACCCCTATTATCGCATTAACTCGTGCCATGGATTCCCTATTAGATTTGACTCTAATCCGGTAGATTTATGTCATCCTATTTTTATGATTGCATGCAACTCCACTCAATTAAGCAAGATTTACTCTTAAACAGGGTCTATTCAACCACCAATTTAAGCACATCAAACATAGATTAATAATCTAGAAATATTAAACCAAGAATTAAGCACACATAATTGAGAACAAGAACTAAGTATTTATTGCATAAAATAAAAATCAAACGACAGAATCCATCATATGGTTCACTTGTCCTAGGTATTTAGAAAATTAGTTCATGTTTGAAAATAAAAATATCCAATATACATTATAACCGAAAAAATAAAGAAACTTATGATAACTTCCAAAGAAATCATCTGGGACTTGACGGAAATCTGCTTCCAATTCGGCTTCAATGGTGTTTTTCAAGTTGTTTTCTTGAATATTCTCTGATGGCTCTCTCCTATCTTCTTAATTTTGTCATATATATCTTAGAATGCCCGAAAAACCTAAAAATCATGATTTTTCGTAGTTCAGTATGCAATCCCGTGAAATCGACACGGCCTACCACACGTTCGTGTGGGTCACTAATCATGTGGAATGGTTTAGCCCGTGTGGCTCCTGTAGCTTGCTCCGATGCTACAGTTTTCACTTGTTTTACTCTCTTTTTGCTCCAAAGTGCTCTATCAAGCATTAAAACATGGATTGAAAGGATTAGGAGCAAAAAATTCACAATTAACATTGAATAATCACCCAAAAACACATTAAGAATAAGGTTAAAATATGTTACTTTTAGCACTTATCAATGTTCAAGCCTAAACATAAGCCGTGGGATATGAATATGCAAGTCTTGTCTGAGCGGGATTTGTGGAAAATTCTTAATTGAAGTAACTTATATTTTAGAACTCACTAAGTTCCTCATGAACTTACCATGCTTCTCTTCCTCATTTCATGTTTTTCCAAACTGTTGTTCATGTTAAAAAGAGAACTAAGCCAAAATCTTCAAAGCCTTGTGTGAGCATGTCACCCTTAGTTTTGTAACATGTGTAGATATCGGGCCAACATGTGGTTTAAACTTCTGTTTTATACTTGTATAAAAACTTTTCAAATCTAGTTCAAATAATTTAGACTTATGAAGCTAGTTGGACAAATTATTATTATAAGAGATTAATTTTATAATAAGGTTGTTTCATATTGTAACATCCTGGAAAGGGCCTATGCATTTTCGGTTTAATTGTACGAAATGACAAGTCTTAAGTAATATGAATAAATTTTTAATATTTTTGGAAATTCGGAAATGTATGAAAATGAAAATGGAAATGAACATTTTTGGAAACCTGGAAATGCATAGACATGAACATTTTTGGAAACCTGGAAATGTAAGGAAATGATTCAAAAATGGAAAGTACACATTTCTGGAAACTTGGAAATGTAAGAAAATGGCAAGTTTACAGAGCCGATCGAAAATTTTAGGAAACTTAGAAATGACCCAGAAATGTCAAGTTTTAAATTCTAAAATAGGAAATCAAGGCAAGGTGGCCTTAAAAGAAAAAGTTTGTGAAATTTGACACACAAACAAAGCTTGGAAAAGTGGCTCAAGATGTCACTTAGGGCTCTCAAAAATGGCGCCACCGCAAGGGGTTGGGCCCGAGTTCGAGTCACTTGGGAAGCAAATAAAGGAGGTTTTATTTTTGCTTCCATAAGCCAATGAGTGGACGGCAAGGCTTCTAGAAAAAGGGAGGTTTATCCTCTTTAAAATTCGGCTATTAAGGATAAATAAAGGTTTTTTTTTAATTGGAGAGATAAATGATGATTTATCTTAAGTATTTTCAAAAAGGAATTTATTTATCATAATTTCCATGAGATAAAGGCTGGATTAAACTCTTTTATTTTATGATAATTAAAGGATAAAGCTATCAAATTGAAGAGTGGTGGCCAAGTAAGGGACTCCTTAGCTGATAATTTCGTCTATAAAAGGAAGGAAGGAGGGATACTCATCGCTTTTCTTTGCTCGCCAAAATTCTTAGGGTTCTCTCCTCTTCTTTTCTCTTTTCCTTTGTCTAGCTTGAATTCCCTAGCCTCCTCTCTCTTTTATTCAAAACCAAAAACACAATCCAACCAAGCCGAAATTCCGCCAAAGCCGAATCTTTGTTGTGACAGAAAGGTGTTGCTGATTTCATTCAAAAGGTAAGATCAGCTATTATTTGATTTTCAATCTCTTTTTAGCCAAATATAGGAATCTAACTCCTTTAGAATTCCATGGCCGAAATTTGGAAGGTTTTCTTCGGGATCTAGTAGTTGTCGACTACACAAGGAGAAGTACAACGGTTTCGGATTTATAAGACTCAAGTATTTTCGATGCACTTATAAGGCAAGGTTTCGGATTTGGACAAAAAGGAAATTGACACTAAGGTAAGTGTATAAATCCTACTAGGATTTGGATTGTGGTTGAAAAGGTTTATTAATATGTTTAAATGATTGACCGAATATTGGAGTTAAGGATCTAAATCAAGAGATCAGTTCTTCAGGATTTCAAGGACTTCATTAAGCGAATCAGGTGTGTAATCCCCACTATCATTTAATATGATACATGGCAATATTTAATCTATGTATATATATATTAATGTGAATATGGCTAAGTACCCTAATGTGGTACAAAAGTACTCAGGTACGTTTCCTACTCCCATTAGGATTATGAAATATGTTATTTTATAACATGTGAAAATATATATGAATGTGAATTTAAGTATGAGATGCATGATATAAAAAAATATGGGTCATTCGGGATTTATGAGAAAGGGGAAGTGAATGTGATGACTTCGGTCTCACTATCTGAATGTGGTGACTTCGGTCACATTATCTGAATGTGGTAACTTCGGTTACATTATCTGAATCTGGTGTCTTTTGACACAACTATATCCGTGGCTATGCCACAAATTTTATATGGGCGATGAGCACGCCGATCGCAGCCGATCGCTTCGAAGGTGTGTAGCGGATGGAGGGTCGACTTAGTAGTCCCCACGGTGTGCAGGTTGGTACGGGGATGTGTAGCGGATGGCATCTAGGTTTTGGGTTCGGGTTGCATCATCATTGATATCTCATTGTATGAATAAGTGTTTGATATGAATATGTATGCCCGATCTATTGAATGTTAGTGTTGGTTACACATTGAGTCTCATTGACTCACCCCGCTGTGGGAATATTTTTCAGTGTGATGAGCATTAATGGACCGGCCTACAGGAGTCAAGGTGACCATGCATCGCAAGGAGAAATTTAAAGATTTGGACTTTTATTTTTACTAAGTACTTTAATGTTATTTTTTGGGTTTTGATTGATGTAATAAGGCCATAAGGCCCAAGTTGGATTTCTTTACTTACTTTATTTTAATTTATTATGTTAAGAATTATTTTTGACTAAAGTTTAATTAAAATTATTTCTTTCAAAATAAACCCTAAAATTGTTTTGTCATCATAATAAAATGATTTCTAAGTAAAATAAATGGGTTTCCAACTTAAGCCAACCCAAAACGATAATTTTCTAAAATTACACAAATTTTCTCTAAGTAACAAAGAACATTGAAACCGGTTTACTTAAGGAAGATACTGATCCGGTCCAGTGCTCGTGGGTAGGGTGTGGGGTGTTTCAATTTGGTATCGAGCCCGCTTTAAAACTCTCGGCCTGTGGGCTAAGGCCCAAAACATTTTCAAATCGAGCCAAGTAAGTTTTTTTTTTTTTGAAAGTATCTTAAGAAATAAGCAGGTTTTCTAGCATGGCACCTAAGTCTCCGACCCGCATCCACTAGGTAAGTACCCCTAACCATCTGTATGATTATGTGATTTATGAGTTATGGAAGGGTAGAAAAGGCATGGAACGTAGAATAGTATGATAGGAACTTGAACCCTAGGACTAGTTTACTCAAACACAAACACATAAGACTTAATGCACTAAACAAACCTATGGCTAAGTCACTGAGTTAGGGTGTGGTAACCCCTGTGGCATGTGTCTAGGATTGGATTCGGAAGAGCCAGTATTTAAGCGATCCCTAGTGACTCACCTCCTCTTCGCAGAATCCTACCCGTGCGTAGCTTCGGCTCACCCTAACCCAGAGGGCTCATGAGGTGTGGCAACCTCTGCAAGCGCATATCTAGGAATGGTTTCGGTGGGAGCTTGGTATTTAAGCACCGCGCGTGACTCACCTCCTCTCCACTTGAATCCTGCCTGGGTGCGTAGCTTTAGTTCACCCCGACCAAGAGGACTCGGTCATAGGCTAAACACGATAACTAAAACCCGAAAGGGAACTAGCCGTCTTTTCTATAAACACAATAAAACCCTAGTTTTTTTAAAACTTTTAAAATTACTCTTTAAATTCATGAAAACTATCTTTACAAAATTTTTCAAAAAAAAATTTTCTGATTTATGAAATTACAAAATGCCCCTAGTGGTAAAATTACCAAAATACCCTTGGTTTATAAAATGACCAACTACCCAACAGCTTTGCCAAAATTTCATTATTTTAGAAATGTTCAAAAACCCTAATTTGCAAACTATCAAAAATACCTTGAATTTTGGAAAATTATAAAATTGCCCTAACTTACAAAATTACCAAAAATGACCCCGATTTCCAAAATTTTTGCAACATCACCATTTTGAAAAGTACAATTCTCAAAAAGAACCCTCAAAGTTTTGCAACTTTTGAAACGACTTCGATTTATTAGATTTTACAAATTTACCCCCGATTTGTGAAAAATCACCAAATACCCCCGATTTCAAAATTTTTTCAAAATACCCCGGAAATTTAAAAATACCAAAATACTTTGTGACAAATCACCAAGGAACTTTTTCTTTTGAAAAATTACGAAAATACCCTTGTAGGACAAAATTACGAAATTACCCCTGGGTAGTGGAGAAACAACAACAATGAAAACTACAACGTTTCTCTGAATGAACGAAAGTTCATAATTGGTTGATGGATGTATGAATGAATGAAAAGACTGTGTGCGTGTATGAATACGAAAGAACCACCCTTAAAACTCTTTTCATAAAATTTCTTCGCGGGTAATCTAGTGAAATAAAAGTACTATTTCATAAAACTTCTTAATCAGATTCTGACGTTAGAAATGAGCTCTAGAGGACGTGGTCGTCGTGGACGAGGTAGAGGAAGGATGACTGTGTCAGAACCCGTTAGATCGGGTCAAGGGGCTGACAATGAGATACCACCGCCACCACCACCCCCACCGTTGGTGTTGAGCGAAAAACTCGCACGGGGATGATCTCTGTGTCGCAGTCGTGGCGCGAGTTTTGGAGTTGGTGGTCGTGTAGGAGGAAATTCGGAAATCGAAAGTCCAGGCTCGAACGGCTCCGAGCTAATGGAGCGGAAATGTTTCGAGGAGTATCTGGAGTGGCACCTAGTACAGCCGAGTACTGATTGGAAGCAACGGAGCGCATCATGGATGAGATTGATTTGACCCCTGAGGAAAAGTTGAAAGGGATGGTGGCACCGCACGCGATGAAGCGTATCGGTGGTGGTTAATCTGTCGATGGTGCCACGGTTGAGGATCCGACACAGGAATATGTTAAGGAAGCATTTCGTAAGAAATATGTGGAACCAGTATACGGATGAGCAAAGGAAGGCTTTTCCCGGCCGTGCAAGGGAGCAAGTCCGCTGCGAATACGGTCGAATTCCTAAGGTTGAGTCGCTATGCTCGGGAGTAGTGGCAACCGAGCATGAGCGCTGTGTTCATTTTGAGGACTCGACCGAGGGACGATCTCGAGATCGTTGATAGCACCGCATCGTGAGCAGGAGTTCTCTCGCTTGGTAGAAAAGGCCAAGGTGGCCGAGGAATTAAGGATTCTACCAAGCAGTCGTGGATAGGAATAAGCCCAAAAGAGGTTTTGGACCATCCGAAAGGTTCATAAGAGGCCTAGAGTTGATGGGCCGCGAAATCGCAAGCTAGTACAGGATGGCGATCGCCCTTGTGAGCATTGTGGAAAGAAGTACTTAGGGAGTGCCGAAAAGACGGGAGGATGTTTTTTTGGTGTGGGTCCAAGGACCATATGCTCAAGGATTGTCCCAAGAAACCGGATGAGAGTCGACCGCGCACTCGCATCGTTAGTCGCCGGTAGAGGCGACAATGAGCCTCAACGGGGTCGTGGTTCGAAACAGAGGTAATAGTGCTTTGCAGAGGCCGTGGAACACAGGCCGAGGTACTACTAATGCCGAGGCAAGGCAACCGGGTTTGGTTTATGCGGTTCGTCGAGGGAGGATGGTGACGCCGCGGATGTTATAACCGTGACGTTTCTTTATTTTTGACAGCCTTATTATGCCTTAATTGATGTGGGCTCGACCCATTCCTATGTTGCATGTAGTGTAGTGGAAACACTAGGCCTAGACTCAACCTTCCGATAGGCGGATGATCGTAGTAAGCCCATTAGGCCAAACTGTAGTGGGTAGATAAGATCTTTCTAATGTACCCTCTAGAGGTTTAGGGAGTGAACTTTCTGGCCGACTTAATGGAGTTACCCTTCTGGAGAGTTTGAACTTATACTCGGGAATGGATCAAGCTAGTAGAACACCTAGCCGTGTTGGATTGTGCGGCTAAACGAATGGAACTAAGGACTCCGGAGGATGAAGTAGTAGTAATGATCGGAGAAAGGAGAAATTACTTGTCTAATGTAGTTTCAAATAAGTAAAGGTCGAGAAAATGGTTAAGAAAGGGTGCAAGGCGTTCTTAGCCTTTGTAAGTTCGTTGGGTGGAAAGGAAGAAGGTGTTAGCGGAGTTAGAACGGTTAAGGACTTTGAAGATGTATTTCCTGAGGAATTACTGTGAATACCCCCGATAGGGGAGGTGGAATTTGGAATAGATTTACTACCGGAACAGCTCTCCTGTCAATCGCTCCATACCGAATGGCGCCAAAGGAGTTAGTGGAGCTCAAGGCTCAAATCCAAGAGTTGTTGGATCGTGGATTCATTCGACCCAAGCAGTGTCTCCATGGGGAGCACCCGTCCTGCTTGTAAAGAAGAAAGACGGAACTATGCGTATGTGCATAGACTATCGTCAGCTTGAATAAGTCGACCATTAAGAACAAGTATCCATTGCCAAGGATCGATGACTTGTTCGATCACCGGGAGGGGCCGCAGATGTTTTCAAAGATCGACTTAAGGTCGGGATATCATCGCTTAAAGGTGAAGGAGGCGATATCCATAAGACCGCTTTTAGGACAAGATACGCCATTTTGAGTTTGTGGTGATGCCGTTTGGATTGACGAAACGCCCAAATTGCGTTCATGGATATGATGAATCGGGTTTTCCAACCCTATTTGGATAGGTTCATCGTTATGTTCATCAACGATATTTTGGTGTATTCTAAGTCGGAAGAGGAGCATGATGAGCATCTCCGAGTTGTGTTACAAGTGTTAAGGAGAAGAAGCTTTATGCCAAATTCAAAGAAGTGTGAATTTTGGCTTAAGGAGGTGGCATTTTTAGGACATGTGGTATCCGCAGAGGGAATAAGAGTGGACCCTAGGAAGATTGAAGCAAGATTGGATTGGAAACCACCTAGGTCCGTGGTGAAATCAAAGTTTCTTAGGTTTGGCAAAGCTATTACATGTAAGGTTCGTGGAAGGGTTCTCGCCAATAGCCGCGCTTTGACAAAGTTGCTAAGGAAGGAAGTACCTTTGAATGGACAGATAAGCAACAAGAGAGCTTTGAAAAGCTTAAGAAGGTGTTAACTAAGCTCCAGTGCTAGTTTAGCCGAGGCGAGCAAGGATTTTGTGGTGTATTGTGACGCTTCGCATACGAGATTAGGATGTGTGCTAATGCAAGATGGTAAAGTGGTCGCTTGCTGCCTCTCGGCGCTTAAGGCCTCATGAGGTTAACTACCCAACTCATGACTTGGAACTAGCAAAGCAGATGGTCTTTGCCTTTAAGGTTTGGAGGCACTACCTTTATGGAGAAAGGTCGCTATCTACACGCACCACAAAAGTCTTAAGTACTTGTTGACTCGTATGAGTTAAACTTGAGGCAACGAAGGTGGGTGGAATTGTTAAAGGATTACGACCGCTTTGATAGAATATCATCCGGCAAGGCGAATGTGGTAGCCGATGCCCTAAGTAGGAAGGTTGTGTCGATTTAAGGCTTTGTTCGCTCACTTAAGTCCAGATAATGATGGAAGCCTGTTGGCGAGTTGCAAGTCAAGCCGCTACATGGTCAAGGAGGTGAAAAGGGGACAGCTTTGGTGATAAGGACCTAAGTGCTAAGTTACAGCAAGTCCGTGAACGGAGAATTAAAGGATTATGGCGTCAACGATGAAGGAGTATTGTGCTACAAAGGGAAGGTCCAGTATGCCAAGGGACAAGGAGTTGAGACAAAGGATTCTTCGAAACGCATGGTAGCCCTTATGCTATGCATCCCGGAGGCATTAAGCTATATAGAGATCTAAGGGAACAATTTTGGTGGTCTGATCTTAAACGAGAGGTGACTGAATCTGTGGGGAAATGTTTGACGTGTCAGCAAGTTAAGGCTGAACACCAAGTCCCATCAGGATTGCTTCAACCAATCAAGATTCCACAATGGAAGTGGGAGAGAATTACCATGGACTTCGTTAGTGGGCTTCCTCACGCCTACTAAGAAGGACTCAGATGGGTGATAGTGGACCGCTTGACCAAGTCCGCGCATTTTATTCCATGAGAGTTGATTATTCTCTTCAAAAGTTAGCCAAGTTATATGTGGCGGAAATCGTGAGGTTACATGGAGTACCGGTATCAATCATCTCCGATAGAGACCCAAGGTTTACGTCTCGGTTTTGGAAGGCACTTCATCAAGCTTTAGGCTCTAAGTTGGACTTCACTACGGCTTTTCATCCACAATCGACGGCAACAACGAAAGTTATACAAGTGTTGGAGGATATGCCGAGAGGTTGTGTGATGGATTTCCGAGAAAGTTGGGAAGATTATTTGCCTCTAGCCGAGTTCGCCTACAACAACAAATTTATCGCTAGCATTCGGATGGCACCATATGAAGCATTGTATGGTCGGAAGTGTAGAACTCCTACTTGTTGGACCGAAAGTTAGGAGAACGCGAGTGTTAGGTCCGGAGTTAGTGGCGTAAACCGAGGAGAAGGTTGAGATAATTCGGGCAAGGTTGAAGGAAGCCTCGATAGGCGTAAATCGTGACGCGACCTTAGGCGGAAGGAAATAGAGTTTGAAGTGGGAGACCAAGTGTTCCCCGAAAGTCTCGCCTTGGAATAAGGTAATGAGGTTTGGGCGCAAAGGAAGTTAAGCCCAAGGTTTATAGGGCCCTATCGAAAACCGGCGAGTTGGGCCATGGCATACCAATTGGAGTTGCCACCGAGTTGCAAAGCAGATGCACGACGATTTCATGTATCCATGTTACGTCGCTACCGATCGGATCCGTCTCATGTGGTACCGTTGAAGAGGTGGAACTAAGGCCGACTTATCCTATGAGGAAGAGCCGATTCGGATCTTGGAACGTGATGTGAAAGCACTACGAAGGAAGTCGGTTCCTCTAGTCAAAGTGTTATGGCGCAATCATGGATCGGAAGAAGCTTCATGGGAGTCGAGGAGACAATGCGACAAAGAATACCCTCGATTATTTTAGTTAGGAAATTTCGAGGATGAAATTATTTTAAGGGGGGGTAGAATCAGAACATCCTGGAAAGGGCCTATGCATTTTCGGTTTAATTGTACGAAATGACAAGTCTTAAGTAATATGAATAAATTTTTAATATTTTTGGAAATTCGAAATGTATGAAAATGAAAATGGAAATGAACATTTTGGAAACCTGAAATGCATAGACATGAACATTTTTGGAAACTGAAAATGTAAGGAAATGATTCAAAATGGAAAGTACACATTTCTGAAACTTGGAAATGTAAGAAAATGGCAAGTTTACAGAGCCGATCGAAAATTTTAGGAAACTTAGAAATGACCTAAATGTCAAGTTTTAAATTCTAAAATAGGAAATCAAGGCAAGGTGGCCTTAAAAGAAAAAGTTTGTGAAATTTGACACACAAATAGGCTTGGAAAAGTGGCTCAAGATGTCACTTAGGGCCTCTCAAAATGGCGCCACCGCAAGGGGTTGGGCCTGAGTTCGAGTCACTTGGGAAGCAAATAAAGGAGGTTTTATTTTTGCTTCCATAAGCCAAGGAGTGGACGGCAAGGCTTCTAGAAAAGGGAGGTTTATCCTCTTTAAAATTCGGCTATTAAGGATAAATAAATGTTTTTTTAATTGGAGAGATAAATGATGATTTATCTTAAGTATTTTCAAAAGGAATTTATTTATCATAATTTCCATGAGATAAAGGCTGGATTAAACTCTTTTATTTTATGATAATTAAAGGATAAAGCTATCAAATTGAAGAGTGGTGGCCAAGTAAGGGACTCCTTAGTCGATAATTTAAATATAAAAGGAAGGAATGAGGATACTCATCGCTTTTCTTTGCTCACCAAAATTCTTAGGGTTCTCTCCTCTTCTTTTCTCTTTTCCTTTGTCTAGCCGAATTCCCTAGCCTCCTCTCTCTTTTATTCAAAACCAAAAACACAATCCAACTAAGCCGAAATTCTCCCAAAGCCGAATCTTTGTTGTGACAGTAAGGGTGTTGCCGATTTCATTCAAAAGGTAAGATCAGCTATTATTTGATTTTCAATCTCTCTTTTAGCCGAAATATAGGAATCTAACTCCTTTAGAATTCCATGGCTGAAATTTGGAAGGTTTTCTTCGATCTAGTAGTTGTCGACTACAAGGAGAAGTACAACGAATTTTCGGGATTTCTAAGACTCAAGGATTTTCGATGCACTTATAAGGCAAGGTTTCGGGATTTGGACAAAAAGGAAATTGACACCAAGGTAAGTGTATAAATCCTACTAGGATTTGGATTGTGGTTGAAAAGGTTTATTAATATGTTTAAATGATTGACCGAATATAGGAGTTAAGGATCTAAATCAGAGATCGCTTCTTCGAGATTTCAAGGACTTCATTAAGCTTAATCAGTGTGTAATCCCCACTATCATTTAATATGATACATGGCAATATTTAATCTATGTATATATATATATTAATGTGAATATGGCTAAGTACCCTAATGTGGTACAAAAGTACTCAGGTACGTTTCCTACTCCCATTAGGATTATGAAATATGTTATTTTATAACATGTGAAAATATATATGAATGTGAATTTAAGTATGAGATGCATGATATAAAAAAATATGGGTCATTTGGGATTTATGAGAAAGGGGAAGTGAATGTGATGACTTCGGTCTCACTATCCAATGTGGTGACTTTGGTCACATTATCCGAATGTGGTAACTTGTTACATTATCTCAATCTGGTGCCTTTTGACACAACTATATCTGTGGCTATGCCACAAATTTTATATGGGCGATGAGCACGCCGATCGCAGCGATCGCTTTCAAGGTGTGTAGCGGATGGAGGGTCGACTTAGTAGTCCCCACGATTAGCGTGTTGGTACGGGGATGTGTAGCGGATGGCATCTAGGTTTTGGGTTCGGGTTGCATCATCATTGATATCTGTTGTATGAATAAGTGTTTGATATGAATATGTATGCCTGATCTATTGAATGTTAGTGTTGGTTACACATTGAGTCTGTTGACTCACCCCGCTTGGGGAATATTTTTCGTGTGATGAGCATTAATGGACCGGGTCTACAGGAGTCAAGGTGACCATGCATCGCAAGGAGAAATTTAAAGATTTGGACTTTTATTTTTACTAAGTACTTTAATGTTATTTTTTGGGTTTTGATTGATGTAATAAGGCCATAAGGCCCAAGTTGGATTTCTTTACTTCTGTTTATTTTAATTTATTATGTTAAGAATTATTTTTGACTAAAGTTTAATTAAAATTATTTCTTTCAAAATAAACCCTAAAATTGTTTTGCCACCATAATAAAATGATTTCTAAGTAAAATAAATGGGTTTCCAACTTAAGCCAACCCAAAACGATAATTTTCTAAAATTACACAAATTTTCTCTAAGTAACAAAGAACATTGAAACCAGTTTACTTAAGGAACATACCAGATCCGGTCCAGGCTCGTGGGCCGGGTGTGGGGTGTTTCACATATATTATGTTTTATAGCAAAAGCCTATAGAATTGTTTATTAATTATTAAATTACTTTTCTTGCGATAATAGTTGAAACCATGAAGGGTTGGTCATCTGACGATTCAGTTGGGTGTTACACCAACTCAATCAATAACAACGAAATGTATAAAATATCAAAATTTAAGGTTTTGTTGAAGTGGTAAAGAAAAGATTTTATAGATGCTAGTTGACCCGTCGTCAAATGTAGTAGTTAATTTGGTCTATTTCTGCACTTGAGGAGCTTGTTTTATAGCCAATTTAGTAGTTTATATTGCGTTTCCGGTATTTAGTAGCTAGAATTAAATATTAGTAAAATAAGTGTTTTTTAACACATTTTATGAGTGTTGTGACCCAATAGGCCGACACGGGCCTTAGGTGGTGCTAATATGTCCAATTGAGTGTGTAGGATGAAGATTTATAGGTCCAATTGGCGTGAAAGCAATGGACGAGTGATGCACAAGCTTCTCGGAATGTCAAAGCATGAAACGAATGACACAAGGAAAAGTTCACATGTTGTGTCGCGCCATAGCCCTTGCATGGCGCGACACAGGTTGACTTACCGCCCAAGAATATCAAGGCTATTTTCATCTGTACAATCGAATTTATACAAAGATCTAGGATGTGCCTAAGACCTAATTTGGGCTGCCAACATTTCTATAAATAAGACATTAGGGGTCTGATGTAACTAAGTCATCCTAGACGCACTCAAAAACCCTAGTAGTTTAGGAGTAGGATTAGATTAGTTTTCTTTCAGTTGTTCATAAACTATTTGTTTTTCCTCTTGGAATTAGTTGCAATCCAAGAGTTTATTTATTTTATCGAAGTATTTTAGTTTATTTGTTCTTACATTCAATATTTTTCATTATACCAATCAATCTACATTCTCCATTCGATATCAAATCCACGATTATTCTAATCTTGTTTCTCTTCTGATTCAATCGTGTTCTTCACATGATTTATTCAATTAAGATTGAGATTATGAATAACATGAGTGGCTAAATCCCTTAAGGGAGATTAACGAGTGGACGAGGATGTGATTAACGGAAGATTTAGGGTTATTCTAAGAGGGTTAGTTGATATAGATTACATGTTCTTAAACCCTAGGCCTGACAATCCTAGGAAGATATCGTAGACTAGACGAGGTTGGGGGATAAGTCAAACAGAGTAAATCATAATTTATCATTGTTCAAAAAGTGGTGTTGGGAGATAAGCAAATATCAACCAATCGGTTAATTAGCTAAAGGCAGGGAGGTAATAATTGGTTAATCGGTAGCTAATCCACCATAAAACCCTAATCCGAAGTTAATTACAAACCCTAAAGCGAGTTAATATTCCTAATTGGTTTATTGATTTTAGTTGTTTGTTATTTTCTTTATTATTTATTTATTTTAGTTATTTAAATTCTTTCATTAATCTATTTTATGGTTTATCATAATATATTAATTAATTACTACTACTTAGACTCATTATTGTAAAAAGGGCCTTTTTTACCCTAATAATCCAAAAAAATTAAATATATTCTAGAATGGTATCCCCATGACATTATTTACCAAAAATGGGGTGAAATGAATAATGCCGAGGGGTAGTGCCTAAGAAGGTGGCGGCACCACCCATTTATTTGCTACCCAATCATTAGGCCATTACACAAAAAATTTAATGTTTTAGCGATGGAGGGATCGTATATGGCAGCACTGGTATGCTTATATGGGTTAAATACGAGTCTTTGGAAAAGCTTTTTTTAGTGGTTGAAGGATAGGGGTTAAGCGACACCGAATGGGTGGTGGCAACCTTTCAGACGGCTCCTGTGGCGGATGTGACCAATCAATTACGTGGTTCCATTTCCTTCTAACAGTTTGAATTTGGCTTCACGGGGAAAAATAATGGGGCCTTATGAACCATGGTCCCCTCCCCTCAGCCATTGTGCTGTAAAAAAAGAGAAGAAAATAGCAGTTTAGGGAGAGAAGAGAGAAGAGAAAGAAAAGGGTTTAGCTGAAAAAAAAGAAGAAATTAATAGTTTAGGGAGAAAGAAGGGAGGAGAATAGATGTGTGTTTTAAGGTTCTTTTTTAAAAAGAGAAAGTAACAATTTAGGGAGAAGAGAAGAGTGTTTAGGGTTTTGAAAGGGGAAGAGACAGTAGAGTGTTTTGAACGGTAATTTTTTTTAGTAATTACTTATTTATTTATTTTGTGTTTATGGTTCATTATTAATTGTTTGATTTTGTGGATTTAAGGAGGAGAAGAGGCAGCTGCCAAATTTCTTTTAAAGGTAATTTTTTTTCTTGTAACTATTATTATTTGTTTATGGTTTTGGATTACTTATTATTTGTTTGATTTTGGGGTTTTTTGAAGGATGAGAGGCAACAACAAATTTTATTTTAAAGGTAATTTTTTTATTTGTTTAAAGTTTTGGGTTCTTTATTATTTGTTTGGTTTTGTGGTTTTGGAACTAGTAATTTAATTGGGTTTGAAGGTACATTTGTAATTTTTTTTGTGGGTATTATTTATTTGTTTGTTTTGTAATTTTTATTATTTGTCCGGATATGTGGTGTTGTGTTATTTATTAGTTGGATTTGTAATTTTTATTATTTGTTTGTTTTTACCACAATAATTCAAAAAAAAAAATTAAATATCAAAATAGGCCACCCTACAAATTAATTACAGAATTGGATCGTTTGCTACAATAATAAATACCGGAATGAGTCGTTTGCTACAAATTTGTACAGTGACCCATTTTGGTATTTATTTATTTTTTTTGGATTATTGTGGTAAAAAATTCCAAAGGTGCCATAAATTAATTGTCTTAAAGTAGAGAAATTATCAAATTAATTTTAAATTTTTTTTAAGAAAATTAAATCCCAGATGCTATTTTTATAAGAGAAAAATATGTTCTTTGCTTTTCTTCAAGTAGAGAAATTATCATAAAATTCAATTTTTGATATAGAATTAATTTTATATATGTTACATTAAATTGATTGAATACTAATTAATTGAACTCAATTGGCTATACAAATTTTTACAGTTCACATACGTTGAATATATGTTATGTACATCTACATGCGGATGCATATGCATTTTTTTGGTAATAAAAATTTTATTATTGGGATAAAAAAACGAAAAAATAAAATAAATGAGATGCTTGAGCGACTTACATTAGAGTTAAATATTAGATGGTTTCTAAAAAAAATAACCGACTTACATTAGTCTATCCAAAATTACGTTGTTATTGATTTGTTTATATGGGTAAAAATATTATTAATGCTTCCAAAAAATAACAAATGGTACGAAATTCATTTTCTTTATTTGTTTATTGTTTATTTGTTCAGGTAATGATTAATTTTTTTTTGAAACTGCAGATATCCAAATGGGTTCTTTGATTACAGAAAATGATCACACATCAAATACGATTAATGTGCTGATAATAATATTGTTATTTGTTATTCATCGATCCCCTTATAAAGTTACCTTTTATTTTTTATTTAATTGGGATATATTAACTAATGCGGTAATTTAATATGGTCAGGGTCCATACCACGTAATGAGGACCCGCGTCAATGGTCTGAGCTATCGGTTAGATGAATGTCTTATGCCATACTTGGAGGCATCCGGATTCGAATTCAGATTGACGGTAGTGTGGTCACAGGTGTAAGTACAATGTTCGAACCGGCTGCGCTTTGCTATCACTTACTAGGACGCTAGCCCGATGATGGTGGAGATAAATTTACGAGTTTGAGATTTTCATGGATGAAGGGAAATTTTGAAACTTTATCGAGTACTAACACTGAGCGGGATGTGATGTGTGTCGCTCGAGCATATATAATGCATTTGATAGAGGATGTACTTATGCCAGATGCATATAACAACAAGGTCCACTTGATGTACTTGCCCCTTGTTATCTGATTTGACAGTTGCTCGTTCATACAGTTGGGGCACAACAGTACTAGCAATATTGTATCGCGAGCTTTGTCGCACCATTCTGTAGACATAGGCGGGTGTCTGATATTGTTGCAGTCTTAGGCGTTGTACAGGATGCCACTTTGGCATCAGTTAGTCACCAAACACACGTCTTCCCACTTGTGAATAGGTGATAAAATTTAAGTATTAAATCAAAAATTTTGCTTTTTTATGAAAATTTGTTCTAACTAGTTAATTTTTTTCGTAAATGGAGTACTTCTCCTAGTATCAGGAGGTCATATACGCTTCCAATTTACCAACAGATGATTGAGACAAATGCCGGGGAAGGGTAATTTTTTCTAATATTCATGACATGCAATTACTTTATTTATGTTATTTGACTCGTGTTACTATAACCATGTTTTTAATTTTGTAGTTTGTCTAGATGCCATATTCCGTCCCGAACATTCTGGCTGTTATTCCCCTGTCTGCTCACACTTGTGGTGCATTAACGCACCCCTACTGAATTTCTAAAAAATCGAGTGGTACAACGGGGATTGAGTATTGTGATAGTTTGGGTGCATACAAGATATTTTGGATGTTCCACAAAGTTTAGGGAATGTCCACAGAATTAATAAAAGGGAGAAACAATCCAAGAATTGGGCATCAGAGCATGAAGAATATCTTGTATTGTGGAACGACCAGATGAGGTGAAGACCTCGAATGGATTTTGCTTTTGATTTGCGGCCCTCGAAGGAGTACCAACGCTGGTACGTCAAGAATGGGAAACTGTATTCATTTGGTGGGAAATCAATGCTAGTCCTTCCACACATGCAACAACAAGGGCACCTCTCCCACCGCCTGACACATCCACCTCCTGCACCTGAACCCGAGTGGTCTTATACACAATCTGGGGGTATTTCTTATCATCTGGACTTGGGGGTAGATAATTATTTTCTGAGCTCGTCAGGCTATGTATATCAATCGGATATTCTTGGTTTCAATTCTGATCATCCAAATCTGAGATCATCGATGATGTTTGATATCTTCAGCCCATTACCACCCTAGTACTCCACCTCTCCTGGGCAAACCTTTGGGACATACAATTTTTCGAGTATGTTTAGCACACCCCAAGGTTCGCCGATGGATTCCATGAACAATGTTTTAGGCGAGGATAACAATGATCGTCGCGAGTACCCTCAACGCCAAGATCGGGCACCATAATGGTTTACCCCTCGGACGACATCATCGAACCATCAATTTTAGCACGTGAAACTTTAAGCCCATTGCCACGGCTCCATGGTACCCAACAACTCTCGAAAAAAAGTATTCATTTCACCATGCATATCACCCTCAAGCCTGATCAGCCTTTACCTAAAAAGGTGTTGTTCTAGCTCGTACATTGCGTATGTATTCCGAAAAGACATGTAATCTTTTTTAAATGATTTGTAGAAGTATTAAGAACATTTTAAAAATATTTTGAAACTGAAATTTACCCATGTTCACTACTTGTTTCCGCCAGTCTGTATTCTTGTAATCTTAGTGGAAATTAGAGGCAATGTGTCGGATTTAGTAAACATATCTCCACGAAACACCGGAAGGTCTAATCGTCGTAACTAGTCCCTTCGATTTATCAGAAATGGTGCAAATATTTCCGTCTCTAACAACATACATCGGTAAGTTCGTTAGGAAGAATTCCCATGATTCCATGTTCTCTGACTCCACAATGGAAAACGCTATTGGGAGCAAGTTTCGATTCCCGTCTTGAGCAACCACAATCTGCGTATATTTTCCGTATAGCCAGGTTCCATCAACCTGCACAAGCGACTTGCAGAGGGGAAAGGCTCGCACATATGGATCAACTGTCCAGAACATCTAGTGGAAAATTCTTCTTCCCGGATGTAGTTAGTCGTTCGGGTCGTAATAAGGTCGTGTCTGCAACTCAATGACAGTCTGTAACACCCTTAACCCGACTCAATTAACCAGATCTAGATCTTGGGTATTACCACACGAATAAAAACACTAGCTTAACCTACTTATATAATTTACAGATAATTATAACAAATTTCAAGCTAACATACATAAGTTAGTACATTAAATAAATACAGAAACAACATGAGGTAGTTAAACTTCAATGATATCCAAATTGAAGCCCTGATTTATGAAAAATACCCAAGTAAATTTCTAAGGAATTTCCTAGTCTTTGAACATGCCGCCAAACTTGCTCTGTATGCATAACAGCCTAATACGTCACTCCTTAGGTGTAGCCCTGGCATTGTTCCTCCTGGCACAAACTCATATTAATCCACCTGTAACAAAGCACACACCCATATAACTTCGTAAGATTTTAGTGAGGAAAACATCATTTACCTGTGTCATTTCTACACAACTTAATTGGTAACTTATTTAAATTATCCTATCGTTTTGAACCTTCAACTTAATCACTAGCAAATACTCCCTTAATTTCTATTCTCATTTACATGTCAGATACCATGCCTTGCTCAGAACTCATTTCTTACCCATCAATATATTCGGTACGCCACTTGCCTCTTTTTATCTGATATCTCATGAGTCTTTACCCATTTCCTTTACAAAGGTCCATACGACCAAATCACCCTTATCCTAGTATACGTGACATTAAGCAGTCGTTCCATAATTCATGTTTGATCACCTATACATAGCAGGTACATTTCTTCTAATGTATGGTTAGAAAAATCCTTATATAGAATACGCTTCTTTTATGTTTACCCATCACTTCTTCTATAACTCCATTTCGCCTTACTAGGATATACCACAAGGACACTGCTTTCAAATTTCACTAGGTACATTGTTCTTATAGGTTTTTGCCACAAAGACTATTAGGTCAGAATTTGCCACCCAGGCTATTGATTCATCGTTCATCACAAGGGCGGTTCTTGAGAGTGCGCCATGAAGGCGTTTCCTTACAGAGTTTGCCACAAAGACATTCCTTTCATGTTCCGCCACAAAGGCTACCATTGCAGGGTTCGCCATAGAGGCTATCCCTTCATGATTCGTCACAAAGGCGTTCCTTTTATATTGCATCATATAGACATTTCTTTCTTGACATATTTATGATATGTATTTTCTTAAACTCACGTTATGTGAGATTTTCCCATCATCATCCTAGGACATGCAGAGAACCCCATTGGGTAATCACCTTTCTTTAGTTCTTTTCATATGATGCATAGCCTAGTTATGGTCTTACACAATATGGTGCCATGGCCATGGACTTTTCCTTTCAGAGACCGTGTTTAAAGTCCCGACAGACCCATTTAAACAATATCGCTGAGATAGACATAGACTCACTTCATAGACCATTTGTGTACTAACACAAATCACACTCATATTTTAATAGATCATGCCCTATGATACACATCCGAGACACATATGTGACCAAACCTATACTTCTCAGATTTCATATCATACCACACCTTCTATTTCAACAATCACTCATACAGTTACATTACCATCATACTAAACTTTTCTAGCTTCAGTTTCATTATCCAATCAATTTCTACAGAATTATTTCATGCAAGATTCAGCTTAGAGACTCATCTGGCAACCACAGATAGTAGTTTGAACTCCAGATCCACACTTCATCAAGATATTGTAACAACCACTGCTTAATAAATAGAGGAACACCATTAAAGTTTATTTGAGTAACCATACTATCATTTCAAACCTAGATGAACCCCATACAAAGCCTTACTCATTCATCTTACTGTTTGTGCACTCATTTTGACCCACTCTTACATAGCACAACATGTGAAGTCATAAAAATTACCTTGATATGGAGAAATTACTGATAAATCTAGGATCTAAACTTCAACTTAGAGAGATGCCTTTGATTTCTCAAGCATCAGATAACCTTATCTTAGGAGAAGAAAGAAGAGAACTCTCATTTCCCAAACTTGAATATCTATTATTATAATCTAAGCCATTATTGGAACATGACAAATGTCACATCACTACTGAATTGTCTTATCAAAAGTCTACAATTTCCAAGAAACCTAATTGAGTATTCCCTTATCCTTTAACTATTCTGGTTCACATTCATTTGATTCTTGACCGTCTTACCTTGCAACTTAACTTGCATAGTACCATAATTAATCGGGTGCACCATAACCCTGACGCGAACTTAAACTCTCGATACTGTTTTATGTGACCACTGGTCTTATTCCAGCTAATACAACCACTTGACAATAAACCTTTATTAACTTAACTACATAACTATATACACCGCCCCATTCACCGAAAGAGGCACTTAGGCGTAGTCTACTCCGCCAATCATATTACCTTAGGACTATACGCCAAACCTTATACCTGCTAGAATTGAGGTGTCACACAGTCCCTGGCACATACTCCCGCATAGCGGCTATCCACCCCTATAGTTCATTGTACGATGCATCCTAATCTCCATACAACTACTCCAAGGTCATCTGTTTAGCTATCCATGTTTTTCGGTATGATACTCGGTACTGGAATCGTTCTTGCATTTTGGCAATCAGTACCAAAATAGGAATGGTTGGCATGTCCTTCACCATTGACATGATGCAATTGCAGATAGTTTTGGCATAAAGTTTACGGTGATCTTGCATCATATGTGTAAAAGTGCATGTTTGAGGCCCAACAAATTTTCGGATCTCTTACATTTGCGACCTCTGGATAAATGCGGCTCGTACTGTAACACCCCTCACCCGTATTCAACACCAGAATAGTGTTTCAGAGCATTATCAAACTTATAACACAATTACACATACATTTTCTCCTATATTTCCAAATTTCATTTAAATATCAATCAACACATTCATAACGTCCCTAATACGAGCCTACGAGGCCTTAAACATGCATTAGGAGTGGTTCAGGACTAAATCGATAACTTTGAAAACTTTTTGAACAATTATAAAATTTTCTCAAAAATAAGGGACACACGCCCGTGTGGCCCAGCCGTGTGTCTCACACGGCCAACAGACGCGCCCGTGTCATAGGCCGTGTGGACATTTGAAATAGGAGCACATGACCGTGTTCCAACCCGTGTCTGACCCTGTGTAACTCTTTGACTTGGGTCACACGGCCAACACACATGCCCGTGTGACTAGCACGTGTGCCCTACAAATGGCCATACACGCCTGTGTGCAAGGCCGTGCCAAACCTGTAGGGTATACTGACTTATGCCACACGGTCAGGTCACACGCCCGTGTGTGAGGCCGTGTGGAGCATACTGACTTGATTTTAATTTCAACACCAGGGGACACATGGCCCTGTAACATGATCGTGTGTTACACACGGCTGAGACACACGTCCGTGTCTCTGCCCGTATGGACAATAATAGGCTATTTACCAATCAATTTTTCCACCCTATCTTATGCATACCTATACCAAATTCCCTGGTACTAAAACATAACACTTAAAAGCATTTAAACATGTAACATCCTGAATTGGTGGGGCTTCGCATTTAGTGTGCTGTGATGTTTATGTTAGGCTTGATATGCTAGTTAGGGTGTTTAAGGGGTTAAGAATGGGCTCAGGGATTGGGTCGAGGCCTTAATCGAATTTTCTGCTTGGGCACTCTGGTTGAAAGCCAGCTAGGATAGAGCTTAAAAGATATTATCTGTAAATTAAGACACACAAATGGGCTTGTGGCCCAGTGGTCAGCGGCGCTACTTAGGGGCTTTGATGTGGCGTGATAAGCAATAAGGAGGTCCAAGGTTCGAGTCACATTACTCAATTATTTTAAATGTTTTTGGCATCAAAAGAGAGGACAGTTGGGGGCGGCTAGGACGCTTGAAATCAGGATATTTATGTGTTTGGATAATATGGATAATGTGGCAGATAAAAGGAAGAAGATGTGGTGTTATCTGGGTCACTTGTGGATGAGAGATCAGGTAAGGATAAGGGAGAAAGTTTAAAAATTATCTACTGATCACAGATGGTGGCCGAATTTCCAACTCTAGGGAAAGAGGAAATCGATTTTGATGAGGCTAAGGGTGCCAAATTTCCCTTGTTAATTAATTAGTTTTAGTTTTCAAAAGAGGGCAATTCCGGCTTTTGGTTAGTGTGTGTGCCGAAAATTTGATTAGAAAATAGGGTACTTCTTAATTTCGACATTTATTCTCATTCTCTTCTCTTAGTTGTTTCTTTTCTCAAAAAGCCGAAAACTCCTAAAGTTCCATCTTCTTCTTCATTCTCTGCTAAAGCCGAAACCTCATAGCCTTTCTCTACACCTTTTCCCGATTTCTTCTATAAGCCGAAACCCTTAAGTATTCCTTCTCTTTACTCTCTTCTGCCATAGCCGAATGTCCTAGTGCCCATTCTTTTTCTTCCTGCCAATTTCTTCATTAAAAGCCGAATCTCCATAGATTTCTTTGAATCATCTTCTCTTTTTTATTTTCGCAAAAAGCCGAAATCTTCTAGGAGTTGTCGAATTCTCTGTAAAGGTAGGTGTCGATTTCTTCTGATCTATTCTTTTTTCTCTTTCAGTTTTTAGAAGACAAAGCCAAAAGGCTAATGGATTTATGGTTTCTTGTGTTTACGTGTTGGGCGACATTCGGGAATTGAAGTAGATCGCTTAGATCTAAAAGCCAGAACCGCTAGTCTCTGAACCTCATATCTCTCTTTTCGGGTAAGGGGTTCTCTTTAGATTCTCATTAGATTCGTTATCGTAATTGTGATCTTAACCATATGTTATGATGGTAGCAACTGATAAGGTCTTTTAATGGAATCAAATATCGATCAGACAAAGGAGGGGATTAGATCTGTTAAACCAATCCCTAAGTTTAAGAAATGAGTGGTGTCGTGAGCTTGGGATTGGCCACCGGGTGTGGACCCGACTTGAGAACAAAACCTTAGAAGCGATTAGCGATCGTATCGGCTTCGATAGTGTCAACATAGAAAGTCTCGTCTTGCACATGTCATCGTGTGTAGATCTCTATCACACTAATTAATCAGACTATATATGTTATGGGCTAAAAGCCGGATAAAGGCTGTATGGACAATCGTATTACCCAAAAAGGGTAGGCAAGGGATACTGTGTACATAATCATAGAAACTTCTATGTGTATCGATGTATGTGATAGATCGTGATCTTTTAGGTAGTATATTATTTTATACGCATGGATGTATGCATGGGATGGGGTTGATTTGATGAAGGGAAGAGCATGTTAAAAGGTCACCTAGTGATCGGAGGTTAAACCACGATATGTACACTTAGGTCACAATAGTGATCGGTGGCTCTACCACACTTGATTATAAGGTCACACACGGTGATCGGTGGCTCGCCACGATGGATTATAAGGTCACATGGTGATCGGCATTATAATCGACAGCATGACCGCCGATATGGTGTGTAGCGCTTAGTGGGTTGATTGTAGAAATCCCGAGGTGTGATGGCTGAGTGCGGGCTAGTGTGTAGAGGATGGACTTTTAGGTTGGGTTGGGCCATGCGAGATGTGAATATTTTTTGCCATTGTGTATGGGCCAAGGCCCATAATGTGTTTGTGGGCCTCAAGCCTTTTATGTGTTTTCGGGATTTGCACACTGAGTCTTGGTGACTCACCCTTTTATTTTTCCCGACTTTTCGATGAGCAGAGATCGTGGACATGGGAGCCAAGGCGGACTCGAGGGCCATCAAGTCTTATATTTTCATAAACTATTTTCGCTTTCCTTTAAGTTTTCAATTTTGGGACTATTTATGTAATAAGGCTCCATAGCTTAGGTTCAGATTATAATTGTTAATGTCTTTATTCTATTTTTTTAAAACTTAATTTTATGTTCAAAGACTTATCTATAGGAAGTAAAAATATGGGAATTTCAAACACGTTCAAAGAAAAGCAAAGGTTTTCTTCAAATATCACTTATTTTAGCGAATACCTAAATAAACAAACTGAATTTCCAAAAAAATAATCCAAATGAAGTTTTTAACGTTAAACCCCGTAGCATACCAGATCTGGTCGTAACGTTTGGGCCGAGTTTGAGGTGTTACATTTTGGTATCAGAGCCCAGTTGCAAAACACGGGCTGTGAAATGAGTCTAGTAGGGTGTTGTACAATTGATGTAAATTTGAGAAAAATGCTTTGGGTTGAGATATGGCCTTCGAGTTTACCGGCACCCGATCCACGCAGGTAAGTATTCTAACTCTTGATGTGATATGCATGTTGGGTTTGATGGGCTTTATGGACGTAGACTAGTATGATACGGTTAATGGATCTTAGGCCTAGTTTAAACAACTCTTCAATTTCATAAAACTTAATCTAATTAAACATGTCCGTAAACAAGTCATTTGGGTTAGGGTGTGGTAACAGCATACGCATGTCTAAGATTGGATTCGGGAGAGCTTGGTACTTAAGCGGCCCTAGTGGCTCACCTCCTCTTCGCTGGAATCCTACAGTGCGTGGTATTTGCTCACCTTAGTCGCGAGGACTTGTTGACGGCCAAAGACCATAATTAAAACCCGAAAGGGACCAAATACCCTTAGTTTTGTAAATTACCAAAATACCCATGTTTTGAAAATTTACCCAAAAACCCCTAGATTTACAATAGCACCCAGTTTACAAAATTATCTGAAATTGTGAAATTACCAAAATACCCTCGATTTGAAAAAAAAATTAAATTTTCCAAAATACCCTGCTTTACAAAAAAAATACCAAAATATTTCTATTTTGAAAAAAAAACCAAGATACTCTAATTTGGGAAATTACGAAAATAGCCTCAGAGGATAAAATTACGGAAAAACCCACAGGTAGTGAAATGACGAAAATACCCTTATGTGACGAATGCGAGTTCATAGATGCTACTTGTATGTTGATGTATGATGGTTGAATGTATGGGGTTCCTAGAACTAGGAGATCTGAGACTTGAGACCTAAAACCCGTAGATATAATTTCGAATTTGAAAGAACTACTCTTGAAAGTCTTGTCCATAAGATTGTTCGTGGTTAACCAGTGAAAGAAATTAATAATTTATAAAATTTCTAATCAGATAAACGCGAATTGGTAGAATGAGTACAAGGGGTCGTGGACGTCCGTCGCGTGGTCGTGGGAGGGGTAGGATGGCTGTGTCAGAACTAGTAGGATCTGGCCATGGGTCTGGAAACGAGATGCCGGTACCACCCGCTGCGGAGATGGAATTTCAGTACCAGACAACCGGAGATGATGCGGTATCTCAGGCGATGTTAAGGGTTTTAGAGAGGGTTACTGGGGCAGGCATGGGCACAGGAGCCCAAAAATGCATGTCGGAGCGACTTAGAGCCAATGGGCGCGAAATGTTTAGGGAATTTACGGTATAGCCCCGAGTACACCGAGTATTGGTTGGAGGCGATTGAGCGTATAATGGATGATCCGGATTTCACGAAAGAGGAAAAAGCGAAAGGGTTGTATCTCTCTGCGGGGACGAAGCTTATCAATGGTGGCTTACGGTTAAGGATGGTACGGTGGTGGCCCGTATCACCCGGGATCTCTTCAAAATGGCGTTCAGAGTAAATACATTGGGTCGAGTTATATGGATGCGCAGCGTAGAGCATTCTCGAATGCAGTTCGTGGAAGTAGGTCGATGGCTGCGTATGAAGCGAATTCTTACGCCTTAGCCGTTATGCTTGAGGATGGTGGCCACGGACCATGAACGTTGTGTTCGATTTGAAGATGGTTTGAGGATGATCTGCGTGTATTGATAGCACCACAATGGAGAGAGGAAATTTGCGGTGCTTGTGGAAAAAGCTAAGATAGCCGAGGAGGTTAAGCGGACGAGAAAAATTGAATCGGGATAGAGATAAGGGTGGAAGTAAGAGAAATTTTGGATCATCGGGGCCGGTGGGCGTACTTTCGAGAAAGGCCTAGGTCGATCGCCGAGGCGGGAGAAGAGACTGCTGCTTGTTAGTCGGACACAGTATGCTGCTCGATGTGGTAAATTCCATGTAGGTGAGTGTTGGGCGGGCGGTGGGAAGTGCTTTAGGTGTGGATCTACGGACCACCAAGTTAGAAACTGTCCCGCAAAGAAGGCGATGAAGGCCCACGGGTCAAGAGAATACACAATGGAAAGAGGTGGTCGGCAGCCACGCAGAGAGGTTGTAGTCCACCGTGGGTGGTAACGGTTTTGATCGGGGCCGTGGAGCACCAGCCGAGGCGAGAAACACCGAGGCGGGACAGTGGGGTTAGTTTATCTTTGCCGACGTCGAGAGGAGGCTGATGCACCGGATGTCATAATCGGTATGTTTCTAATTTATGGTTTGCCTTATCTTTGCCTTGATTGATATTGGTTCGACGCACTCTTATGTTGCTAGTGCTATAGCGGGAACTTTGAACTTAGATTATGAGACTTCTTCTAGGGAAATGACTGTAGTGAGCCTCTCTAGACAAACGTAGTGGTGAGCAAACTGTATAAGGATGTACCCCTGGAAGTTCAAGGGGTAGCTTTTCGGGCTGATCTGATGGAACTGCTGTTTGGAGAGTTCAATTTGATCTTAGGAATGGATTGGTTAGTGAAGTATCAAGCAAATTTGGACTGTGCAGCCAAGCGTATGGTGTTAAAAACTCCCAAGGGTGGCAAAGTGTTGGTGATAGGTGAAAGGGGGAACTGTTTGTCAAATGTGGTGTCTACCTTAAGAGTAGAAAGGATGGTGAGGAAAGGATGCGAGGCAATTTTAATGTTTGTTCGGGCTCTAGAAGCCAAGGAACTAACTGTTGGGGACGTTAAGACGGTGAGGGAATTTCCTGATGTTTTCCCAGAAAAGCTTCCGGGATTACCCCCGGATCGTGAAGTGGAGTTTGGTATTGATCTTCTTCCGGGAACAGCGCCAGTATCTATCGCTCCGTACAGGATGGCGTCGAAGGAGTTGGTGGAATTGAAGGCTCAGATCCAAGAGTTGCTGGATAGAGGGTTTATCCGACCGAGTGTGTCGCCTTGGGGAGCGCCGGTATTATTTGTTAAGAAGAAGGATGGATCAATGCGTATGTGCATTGACTATCGTCAGCTGAATAAATTGACAATCAAGAATAAATACCCGTTGCCGAGGATCGATAACTTGTTCGATCAGCTGAAGGGGGCTTCAGTTGTCTCAAAGATAGATCTGAGATCGGGGTACCATCGACTTAAGGTCAAGAGAGACGGATATTCATAAGACGGCTTTCGAACTCGCTATGGTCACTACTGAATTCATGGTGATGCCATTTGGGTTGACCAACGCGCCAAAGAAAGATTTATGGACATGATGAACCGAGTGTTCCAACCCTACTTGGATCGGTTTGTCGTGGTATTTTTAGATGACATCCTGGTCTATTTGAAATCGGAAGAGGAGCATGATTCACATCTTTGGGAGGTTCTGCAAATTCTGAGGGAGAAGTAGCTCTACGCCAAATTCAGTAAGTGCGAATTTTGGCTAAGTGAAGTTACTTTTCTAGGCCACGTGGTGTCGGCAAAAGGGATAAGAGTCGATCCCCGGAAGATTGAAGCGGTGTTGGATTGGAAGCCGCCTAAGTCGGTAGCAGAAATTCAAAGTTTTCTTGGTTTAGCCGGGTATTACAGAAGGTTTGTTGAAGGATTTTCATTGATCGCGGCACCGTTGACTAAGTTGTTACGGAAATGGGTTCCGTTTGTTTGGTCTGGTAAGCAGCAAGAGAGTTTCGAGAGGTTAGAGAGGATCTTGACAGGGGCTCCGGTGTTAATTCAGCCGGAGGCTGGAAAAGAGTTTGTGATTTACTGTGATGCTTCACACATAGGACTAGGATGCGTGTTGATGCAAGATGGGAAGGTTGTTGCGTATGCATATCGGCAGCTAAGACCGCATGAATCAAATTATCCCACACATGATTTGGAATTGGCGGTGATGGTTTTTGCCTTGAAGATTTGGAGGCATTATCTGTACGGGGAGAAATCCGTCATTTATACCGATCATAAGAGCTTAAAATACCTTTTGACCCAGAAGGAGTTGAATCTAAGGCAAATGAGGTGGATTGAGTAGTTAAAGGATTATGACTGCTCGATTGAGTACCATCCGAGAAAAGCCAACGTGGTGGCGAATGCTCTGAGTCGTAAAGTAATCTCTGATTTGAGAGCAATGTTTGCTCACCTCAGTTTATACGATGATGGGAGTTTATTAGCTGAACTTCAGGTGAAACCCTCTTGGGTCGACCAGAGTTAAAAGCGAAAGCGGACAGGACCGATGAGTTGCTACAGGAGAAGTTTCCGGTAGGATCAAGTGAAGGATCAACAGAATTTAGTGTGAATGAGGAAAGACTATTATGTTTTCAAGGGAGAGTGTGTATGCCGAAAGATCCTGAGTTGAGGCATAAGATTTTGCAAGAAACGCATGGTAGTCCATACGCTATGCACCCTGGAGGAAGTAAGATGTATCGAGATTTGCGAGATCAGTTCTGGTGGCCGGGTTTGAAACGAGAGGTGATCAAATTTGTGGGAAGTGTTTGACCATCGCGGGTAAAGCGGAACATCTGTTACCATCGGGGTTGTTACTGTGGGTGAAGATTCCACAATGGAAGTGGGAAAGGATCGCAATGGACATTGTTAGTGGGCTACCCCTCACGCCTACTAAGAAAGATTCGGTCTGGGTGATTGTTGACCGCTTGACGAGTCTGCTCATTGCATACCAGTACGTGTCGATTACTCTCTGCGGAAATTGGCTAAGCTATACATAGTGGAGGTAGTGAGGTTGCATGGGCTACCAGTATCAATCATATCAGACAGGGACCCTAGTTTCACCTCAGGATTTTGGAAGGCGTTGCATCAAATGTTGGGTACGAAGTTGGATTTCAATACGGCGTTTCATCCTCAGACCGATGGACAATCCGAGCGGGTAATCCAGATCTTAGAGGACATGTTAAGAGGATGTGTCATTGACTTCAAGGGTAGTTGGGAAGAGTTATTACCGTTGGCGGAGTTTGCATACAATAATAGCTACCAGTCAAGTATTCAGATGGCGCCCTATGAAGCATTGTACGGGCGGAGGTGTCGTACACCTACCTGTTGGACGGAATTGGGGGAACGTCAGATTTTGGGGCTGGAATTGGTTATCGAGACAGAGGAGAAGGTAGAGTTAATTCGGGCTCGATTAAAGGAAGCATCAAACCGACAGAAGTCCTATGCTGACCTGAAGCGTAAGGACATAGAATTTGCAGTGGGTGACAAGGGGTTCTTGAAGGTGTCACCATGGAAGAAAGTACTGAGGTTTGGACGGAAAGGTAAATTAAGTCCCAGATTTATCGGACCTTATCAGGTGTTGAAACGAGTGGGACCAGTAGCTTATAAGCTAGAGCTACCTTCTGAGCTAAGCCAGATTCACAATGTATTCTACGTCTCTATGCTAAGACGTTACCGTTCGGATCCATACCATGTGGTGTCTGTGGAAGAAATCGAAGTAAGACCCGATTTATCCTTTGAAGAGGAACCAGTGGAAATTCTGGATCATGATGTCAAAGTATTGCGAAGGAAGATGGTTCCGTTGGTTAAGGTTCTATGGCAGAATCACAATTCTGAGGAGGCTACTTGGGAACCAGAGGAAGCAATGCGGCAGCAGTACCCACATCTATTCTGATCAGGTAATTTCGAGGCTGAAATTTCTTTAAGGGGGGTAGAACTGTAACATCCTGAATTGGTGGGGCTTCACATTTAGTGTGCTGTGATGTTTATGTTACGCTTGATGTGCTAGTTAGGGTGTTTAAGGGGTTAAGAATGGGCTCAGAGATTGGACCGAGGCCTTAATCGAATTTTCTGCTTGGGCACTCTGGTGGAAGGCCAGCTAGGATAGGGCTTAAAAGATATTATCTGTAAATTAAGACACACAAATGGGCTTGTGGCCCAGTGGTCAGTGGCGCTACTTAGGGGCTTTGAGGTGGCGTGATAAGCAATAAGGAGGTCCAAGGTTCGAGTCGCATTACTCACTTATTTTAAATGTTTTTGGCGTCAAAAGAGAGGAGAGTTGGGGGCGGCTAGGATGCTTGGAATTAGGAGATTTATGTGTTTGGATAATGTGGATAATGTGGCAGATAAAAGGAAGAAGATGTGGTGTTATCTGGGTCACTTGTGGATGAGAGATCAGGTAAGGATAAGGGAGAAAGTTTAGAAATTATCTCTCGATCACGAGAGTGGCCGAATTTCCAACTCTGGGGAAAGAGGAAATCGGTTTTGATGAGGCTAAGGGGGTGCCAATTTCCCTTGTTAATTAATTAGTCTTAGTTTTCAAAAGGGGGCAATTAGGCTTTTGCTTAGTGTGTGTGTGCCGAAAATTTGATTAGAAAATAGGGTACTTTTTAATTTCAGCATTTATTCTTATTCTCTTCTCTTAGTTGTTTCTTCTCTCAAAAAGCCGAAAAATCCTAAAGTTCCATCTTCTTCTTCATTCTCTGCTAAAGCCGAAACCTCATAGCCTTTCTCTACACCTTTTCCCGATTTCTTCTATAAGTCGAAACCCTTAAGTATTCCTTCTCTTTACTCTCTTACTCACCATGGCCGAATGTCCTAGTGCCCATTCTTTTTCTTCCTGCGATTTCTTCATTGAAAGCCAATCTCCATAGATTTCTTTGAATCATCTTCTCTTTTTGATTTTCGCAAAAAAAGCCAAATCTTCTAGGAGTTGCCGAATTCTCTGTAAAGGTAGGTGCTGATTTCTTCTCGATCTATTCTTTTTCTCTTTCGGTTTTTAGAAGACAAAGCCGAAAGGCTAATGGATTGATGGTTTCTTGTGTTTATGTGTTGGGCGACATTCGGGAATTGAAGTAGATCGCTTAGATCTAAAAGCCGAACCGCTAGTCTCTGAACCTCATATCTCTCTTTTTCGGGTAAGGGTTCTCTTTAGATTCTCGTTAGATTCGCTATCGTAATTGTGATCTTAACCATATGTTATGATGGTAGCAATCGATAAGGTCTTTTGATGGAATCAAATATCGATCAAAGCGAAGGAGGATTGGATCGATTAAACCAATCCCTAAGTTTAAGAAACGAGCGGTGTCGTGATTCGGGATTGGCCACCGGGTTGTGGACCTGGCTTGAACAAAACCTTAGACGATTAGCGATCGTATCGGCTTACGATAGTGTCAACATAGAAAGTCTCGTCTTGTGCAGAATCAGTGTGTAGATCTCTATCACACTAATTAATCACATACTATATATGTGATGGGCTAAAAAGCGGGATAAAGGCTGTATGGACGATCGTATTACCCGAAAAGGGTAGGCAAGGGATGCCAGGTACGTAATTATAGAAACTTCTCTATGTGTATCGATGTATGTGATAGACTGTGATCTTTTAGATAGTATATTATTTTGCTTCTGCATGGATGTATGCATGGGATGGGGTTGATATGATGAAAGGGAAGAGCATGTTAAAAGGTCACCTAGTGATCGGAGGTTAAACCACGATATGTACACTTAGGTCACAATAGTGATCGGTGGCTCTGCCACACTTGATTATAAGGTCACACAGTGATCGGTGGCTCTGCCACAGTGGATTATAAGGTCACATGGTGATCGGCATTATAACTGACAGCATGGTTGTCGATATGGTGTGTAGCGGTTGGTGGGTTGATTGTAGAAATCCCCGAGGTGTGATGGCTGGTACGGGCTGGTGTGTAGAGGATGAACTTTTAGGTTGGGTTGGGCCATGCAGCATGTGAATATTTTCTTGCCATTGTGTATGGGCCAAGACCCATAATGTGTTTGTGGGCCTCAAGCCTTTTTATGTGTTTTCGGGATTTGCACACTGAGTCTTGGTGACTCACCCCTTTATTTTTCCCTGACTTTTCAGATGAGTAGTAGATCGTGGACATGGGAGCCGAGGCGGACTCGAGGGGCCATCAAGTCTTATATTTTCATAAACTATTTTCAGTTTTCCTTTAAGTTTTCAATTTTGGGACTATTTATGTAATAAGGCTCCATAGCTTAGGTTCAGATTATAATTGTTAATGTCTTTATTCTATTTTTTTCAAATTTAATTTTATGTTCTAAGACTTATCTATAGGAAGTAAAAATATGGGAATTTCAAACACGTTCAAAGAAAAGCAAAGGTTTTCTTCAAATATCACTTATTTTAGCGAATACCTAAATAAACAAACTGAATTTCCAAAAAAATCATCCAAGTGAAGTTTTTAACGTTAAACCCCGTAGCATACCAGATCTGGTCGTAACGTTTGGGCCGGGTTTGGGGTGTTACAAAACAACCTCAATCAAACATCATTCATACCATCTAAATTCCAACAATTAACATGCTTAAAATCTCATATTTTCCTCATTCAAATCATACCAATTATATTTTTTTCCAAACATGCATCATCATGCACCAATCTACAAGCACATAGCTTCTCAATTATCAACCATTTGACATCTATAATATCAACTATCAATAACATTGCAAAACCAACCTCAATCACATAACATAAGCCATATGCACACTTATATATATACATAATCAAACTAACCAAGTTAAGCCAAGTCTCATGGCTATATATACAAACCAAAACATGACCATTAACAAGCCATCTCAAATGGCAAAACTCACTACCAAAAATACATATCAAAATGACCATAAACCTATACATGCCATATGACCAAACCATAACCTCAAAAGTACCAAAGTGATGGTTGGATAGTGTGACGTAGTCTCCGACGATCTCCGAATCCGAGCTAGCTTTGAAATCATTATAAAACATGGAAAAATAAACAAAGTAAGCTTTATAGCTTAGTAAGCTCGTATGAAATAAACTCAACTAATCATAAATACACAAATCATCAATTTGAACATATTAACATGTAATTCATGATAACTAACAAACCTTTCACATGCTTAATCATATGCTTATATGCAAACTTCAAAACTTCTTCGATTTAAAGCTCATACGATTCATGTACATACCTGTACCAACCCCTAACGAACTCATACCTATTCGGAATAATGTCGAATACTCGAAATCTCGCACACTAAGTGCCAATACATAGCTGAAGCTATTTTAATCTCGCACACTAAATGCCATACATAGCCGAAGCTATCTCGATCTCGCACACTAAGTGCCATACATAGCCGAAGCTATCTCGATCTCGCACACTAAGTGCCCACAAGTAGCCGAATAGTCGTCAAACAAGACTGTAGTCTCGTATACACAAGTTATGCAATATCAAAGCATTTAAAATATAATTATAACAATGCTTATTACATACGAACTTACCTCGGACGTAAAAACGACGACGTGGGTCAACTAATCCGAGATCTTACTTTTTCCTCGATCTAAGTCTGTATTCCGCTTTTCTTGATCGATATAATATCAAAGTCAGCTTATTCAATCTTTACTTTATTCAATTAAGTCCAAAATAGACATTTAGGAACATTTACACTTTTAACCCTAATGTTTCACATTTTTACATTTTAGTCCTTATTTCATAAAATCACAAATTCATACAATTTAAGACTAACCCATGCTAGCTGAATTACTATTATGCCCCTAGTAGCCCATATTTTTCATTTATTTTCACATTTTAACCATAAAGTTTCCATATTTCACAATTTAATCCCTAATTTGCATTTTCACCAAAAATCACTTAACAAAACTTGTATAACTATCTTCAAACATTCAAAATCTATTATCAACCATTAAAATACATGCTTATTCATCAATGGAAACTTTCTAAATCTTTAACAGTTTTGTAAATTAGTCCCTGGGCTAGCTAGACCTAGTTGCAACGATCTCAAAAACATAGAAATTATTAAAAATTAACCTCAAATTGAATACATGCATGGACTTCAAGTACCGAAACTTTAAAGCACCCAAAAAATGGTGTTTTTCCTTAGCTTATTTCGGTGGAAGAAGATGATACCAAATGCCACCTTTTGTTTTACTAAATTTTAATTTTATTACTAATTTACTTATTTAACCTTGGCTATTAATATTAAAAACACTTAATCTCATGTCCATCTTTGTCCATTTAACTAAACAAGGGTATAATAACCATATAAATCCCTCAACTACATAATTCCATAGTCATTTAGTACTTTTAACTATTAGAACATGCATTTTACACTTTACGCGATTTAGTTCTTTTTATCAATTTATGCATTCAAATGATAAAATTTCTTAACGAAATTTTCACACAATTATTTAATCATGCTATAGAAATTAAAATAATAATAAAATAAATATTTTGACTTCGAATTTGCGGTCTCAAATTGACTAAAAACGAGCTGTTACAACTCTCCCCCCTTAGGGACTTTCGTCCCCGAAAATCTTACCAGCAAAAAGGTTAGGGTACTATTTTCTCATAGCTTCCTCTGGTTCCCACGTAGCCTCTTCAACACCGTGTCATTGCCACAAAACTTTCACTAAAGCTATGCGTTTATTTCTCAACTCTTTAACCTCTCGAGCTAAAATTTTGATATGTTCCTCGTTGTACGTCATATCGGGTTGAATTTCAATCTCTACTGGAGAAATTACATGTGAAGGATCCGATCTATATCGACACAACATCAACACATGAAATACATTGTGGATTTTTTCTAACTCAGTCGGTAAAGCTAGTCGATATGCCACTGGACCTATTCTTTCGATGATCTCATACGGCCCGATGAAACGTGGACTTAGTTTGCCTTTGCGACCAAATCTAATTATTTTCTTCCACAGAGATACTTTTAGAAACACTTTATCACCGATATGAAATTAAATGTCTTTTCGTTTCAAATCCGCGTACGATTTTTGTCGATCTGAAGCTGCTTTTAGACTGTCGCGAATTACTTTCACTTTTTCTTCAGTCTCTCGGATTAAATCAACCCCGTGAATCTTTTTCTCACTAAGTTCAGTCTAGTACAATGGAGTTCTACATTTGCGATCATACAAAGCTTCATACGGTGCCATTTTTAAACTCGATTGAAAGCTGTTGTTATACGCAAATTCAACCAATGACAAATATTTCTCCCAGTTGCCTTCGAATTATAAAACACAACATCGAAGTATATCTTCGAGAATTTGTATTACTCTTTCAGACTGACCGTCGGTTTGTGGATGAAATGCTGTACTAAAATTCAACCTCGTACCCAGAGCTTCTTGCAATTTCTTCCAAAATCGCGACGTAAACCTCGAATCTCTATCCGAAATAATAGAAAGTTGCACCCCGTGTAATCTAACAATCTCAGAAATGTACAACTCAACCAATTTATCAAGTGAATAATCAGTACATACCAAAATGAAATGTGCAGATTTCGTCAGTCGATCAACGATAACCCAGATAGCATCTTTCTTCTTCGGAGACAGGGGTAATCCCGATACGAAATCCATCGTAACTCTATCCCATTTCCACTCTGGTATCATTACAGGCTGTAGTAATCCCGAAGGCACTTGATGTCCTGCTTGAACTTGCTGACACACTGAACATCTCGATCCAAATTCTGAAATGTCTTGCTTCATACCCGATCACCAATACAATTCTTTCAAATCATTATACATTTTGGTACTCCCCGGGTGAACAGATAAACAACCACTATGTGCTTCATGCAAAATTTTTCGAATGAATTCAGAATTCTTTGGTACACAGATTCTGTTTCGGAACATTAAACAATCATTAGATCTGATTTGATACTCTGAATCACTAGTCGACCCACATTGCATTCTTTTAGCTTGTAATTCGGTATCACACTTTTGAGCTTCACAAATTTGCTGAAGAAAAACCGGTTTGGCTTTCAACTCAGCTAATATCGAACCATCATCAGACAAAGTCAGTCTCGTATTCATCTCTCTCAAAGCAAATAGAGATTTTCTACTCAAAGCATCTGCGACTACATTTGCTTTCCCCAGAATGATAATCAATCACTAACTCATAGTCTTTAAGCAACTCGAGCCATATTCGTTGTCGCAAATTCAAATCTTTCTGAGTCATTAAATATTTCAAACTTTTGTGATCGGTAAAAATGTGGCATTTCTCACCATACAAATGATGTCGCCAAATTTTCAATGCAAATACAATAGCGGCCAATTCTAAATCATGAGCCGGATAATTCTTTTCATGCGGTTTCAACTGTCTGGAGGCATAAGCTATAACTTTTCCTTCTTGCATCAACACGCAACCCAAACCATTCAATGACGCGTCGTTGTATATTACAAACTCTTTAACCGATTCAGGTTGAACTAAAACTTGTGTCTCTGTTAACAATACTTTCAACTGATTAAAACTCTGTTGACATTTCTCTGACCACTCAAACTTCACATCTTTCTGTAGTAATCTGGTCATCGGTGTAGCAATCATCGAGAATCCTTTAACAAAATGTCGATAATAACCAGCTAATCCCAGAAAGCTTCTGACTAAGTGCCTTTAGTTTTAATGCTTCACCATTTTATTACAAGTGTAATTTTTTTATGTTTTTTTAATATAAAAATTTAATATTTAATATTTTATTTTGGTGGAGCCATTCTTTATGACTCCACCTCTTGGTTCTCTAGTATATATTGTAACAGCCCGGTTTTGGGGCTAGTCGGAACAGTGGTTTCGGGACCACTAATCCGAGGTGGAAGAAAATTATTTTGATATTATTTTATGTGTTATGGCATAATTATATGGATGTATGAAAATTTTGGTGCATTAATTTTAGTGATCTCATGCTTAATTGTGAAAAAAGACTAAATCGCATAAAGTGCGAAAGTTTCACTTTACAAGCTAGAGGTGTCTAATAGCTATAGAATATTAAATTGGAGGTCCTTAAAGTGAAATTAATGCCATTGGGGAGGTGATGGCCGGCCATAGGGGACAAATTAGAGGCTTGGTCAATGGTTAGGTGAGTTGGTGACTTAATTGAATTAAATAAGATTAAATAAAGAAAAGGCTATCATCTTTTTCATTTCTCTTCTCTTTCCACTGAAATTTTCAGCAAGAAATAGGGGTTTTGAAGCTCAAACTTTCAACCAAGTTATTCTCTTGCAAGTAAGTGACTTTAGAGGTCTTTCTTGATAATTTTTGTACTTTTGGAACCCCTAAAGCTTAAGCTAGCTAATGAGGAGACTATTTTGCAAAATGGTTGAAAGTTTAGGGATTTTCCATGAGAGTGTTCATGTTGTTTGCTGAGTTTTTATGGAAGAAAATTATTGTTAGTGGGTTAGGGAATAACTTTTGTGAAAGGTTTTTCCATGAAAACACCTAAATGGGACCTATTTGTAAAGGTTGTAATTGAGTAGTAAATGCATGAAATGATTGGTATTGTGAGTTGTTATAAGAGAAATAAATGTTAAGCTAGGCTTTTTTAATGAGAAAATGTGATGAGAAACGATTTACGAGCCTAGGGGCAAAATTGTAATTTTGCCAAAGTATAAGGGCAAAACGGTCATTTTTGCCAAACTAGAAATTTTGAAGTGTCATGAGTTATGTAGTGATTAAATGAGTAAATGTTATTATTATAGATCAAGAAGAGCGCGGAAACAACCTTGACCGGGGAAAAGGCAAGGTTACGACTAAACCGCCAATTAACATATTTTGCACCGAAGTAAGTTTACGTGTAAACGATACATCCTTAATTCATATGTTTTTACCTATTGATGCATTGTATGGTTGTAAATGCTTATTGGTGAGATTGATTGAAAATAGTAGAGAATGGATAATTCTTGAATGAACCTCGGAATAAAAATGTGAGTATGGATAATTATCTGTAAATGTGTAATTGTTGGTGGGCTGTGTGCGAGACCACCTTGTTATTTATTCACGATGGGCTGTGTGCGATACCATCGAGTATATATATATATTATCATTTGGTGGGCTATGTGTAATACCACCGTAATTATTATTGTTGGTGGGCTGTGTGCGATACCACCCTATTATTGATTAATGGTGGGCTGTGTGCGAAACCACCGGGAATCTTGTATCATTCCTAAGGGTTCATCAAGAAACTTGTTTAAGTGTAAATTTCATGTGGTTTTATGATAAGTGCAGGGTATATGCGCAAGTAAATGTGAGAAATGTTCATGATATGTGGTTGGGATGTGGTAAGAGTTGAGATGAGTAAGCATGATTATGAAAATGTGAATTGTTCTTACATAGTATGTAATGCTTTGGTTGATTAGCATATGGTATGATGCTTATTGTTTACATGTAGACTTACTAAGCTTAAAGCTTACTCCCTTTCTTTTCCCTTGTTTTATAATGTCGAAGAGCCAGCTTGAGATACGGAGATAAGCAAAGGATCACCCATACTATCAGCACATCTTGGTATAGTTAGACTTAGCATTTTGAGTATGGCATGTATAGGGACTATACTTAGTTAATGTCATATTGTTTTGGCCAAATGTGTTGGCTTATTCAAAGATGAACTCTTTTTTATAAGGCCATAGTTGGTGGCTCTTTCTTGTTAATCTATGAAAAGATGAGGTTATTCATGATTGTGCAAGTAGCATGTAGATTTACTTGGTTTAAGTATGCATGAATGGGTTGGTGTTTGAAAGTGATTTATGTTGTATGAGTTAGGGTGATAAAAAGAGCTTGGCAAATAGCCTTGTTTTTGTCCACACGGGTAGACACACGGGCGTCCCCATGGGCGTGTGGTTAGGCCGTGTGTCCCCTTGCATGCTAGGTTTACAAGTCAGTATGCTCAGTAGTAAACGTACGGGTAGAGACACGGCCGTGTGTCTCAGCCGTGTGGAAGTCACGGCCAAGGACATGGGCGTGTGCCCAAGCCGTGTGAAGTCTGCACCTGAAATTAGAAATTTAATTCGCCACACGGTCGAAGGACACGGGCGTGTGCCTAGGCCGTGTGACATTTATGGGGTGATGACGTCAGAAACAGAATGCCAAGGCTTTGGTACACGGGCTAAGACACGAGCGTGTCGAGGCCGTGTGAGGGGCACGGGTCAGGGACACGGGCGTGTGTCCGGCCGTGTGAAAACCCCTGTAGGTTCGAATTGAAAAATAATTCCACACGGGAGAGTAACACGGGCATATGATATGTCACACGGGCGTATTCATTCTTCCACATAGGCGTGTGGACTGTTTAGTGAAAAATTTTCTAAGTTTTTTTAGAGAGCCTCAAAAGGGTTCGATTTGACCCCGAACCATTCCTAATGTGTGATTTGGGCCTTGAAGGCTTATTTAAGAGGTGTTATGAAAAGTTTTAATTTGAAGTAGAAAGTTATGTCTCGGTATTGCCTAATTATTGGTGTATAAGCCTAGTAATGCCTCGTACCCTGTTCTGGCGTCGAATACGGGTAAGGGGTGTTACATATATAGAATGGTGAAATTATTGTGTTTAGTTGGAGAGTTCAAAAATTCTGTTGAAGATGAATAATGAGGTGTTTTTGGTGTACGTTCTTTTTTATGGTGAAATTGTAGAAGGTGATGTTGGTTGTGTATTTCAAGGTCGGCAAAGAGTAGGTTTGCGATTAAAAAAAATGTGAAGCTAGCAGAAATGAAAAGGAAGATCAGTGCGAAAATAGCTATCCGTTGTGGAAGGGCGATGTCTAGATTATTTTACAAGTTTCCAATCTCTACAGATCCATTCAATTTTTTTGAGATGCAATTGTTAGATGATGATGACTTGGGCACTATGATGGAAATATAGTGGTCGAATGGGAGTAAGAACCCCCAACCAGTTGAGTTATTTGCTGAGTTAGCAGACTTAGAGACTGTTGAGAATGTTAGTCTAATAAGTCAACATCATGAATTTGACTTTAATCTTAATGTCGGATGGACAATCCAGTTAGAATGCAAAGGGACATCGCAGATACATGAAAATCCAAATTATGGTGGGAGTTCGTATAACAACCCTACCCCCAATCCCCATTTATAAGTACATTAAGAGGTGATAATAAGCACAGAGGCAGATGTCGGAGAAATGACCAATAATGGTGAAGATTCTGATCAGGATGTTGAAGATTTTAGTGACCCCGATGTTGATGAGGTTTCGGACAATATCGATGATGAAGACCTGGAAGAGGTTGAAGATGTTCACAGTCCGGAGGAGCTGGAAGAGGTTGAAGATGATGAAGACCCTTCATTCAGTAACCCGAGTCGTGGCATTATTTTACGAAATGAACCTGGGGATGACATGTTGAACATAGATCCAGATGCAGCGCATGCATCCGAGTTCCTTGAGTACGCCGATATAGTACCTGCTCATAGATTAGCGTCAAATTCGTAGTTCGAGGAGTTGTTCGTTGGGCAACGGTTCGAGAATAAGGCGGACTGTGTGTTTTCCATCAAACAATACAACATGAAGTTGTTGATTGATTACAAGGTTGCCAAGTCTACATCAACATTATATGTTGGGGAATGTTGGAGAGCCGGCGATGGGTGTAGTTGGTAGGTTTGGGCTACATTTATACAGAGGACTCAACAGTTGCAAATATGAAAATTAGAAGGGCGCCATACATGCACTATCACACATATGTCTCAAGACCATCGGAAATCGGATGCCAAAAGTATTTGCAACTGCATCATGCCACTAGTGAAAGATAGCCCAATCATTCCTGTGTCGACATTGATTGTGGACATGCAAGCTCGATTTTAATACAGAGTGTCGTATAGGAAAACGTGGTGGGCGAAACAAATGGTCATGCAACAATTGTACGGCAACTGAGATGAGTCATATAATGAACTTCACGATTGGATTTTAACGATGGTGTAGTACATCCCAGGAACTATCGTGGACTTGCAAACGTTACCTTATAGAGGCCCAAATGGACAATTGGAAATGGGGAGAAGAGTTTTCCATCGACTGTTCTGAACTTTCGATCCATGTGTTAGGGCCTTATAAGCGCACCATCGAGTCATGTACCATTGCATGTATTCAGTCGAGGGACTAAAGTCAAACATGCAAGAATGCGTATCAGGCCGCCTGTCGTACCAGGCATTCCATAGTGCTACATAACATTGATGTTCCACGCTCCAATCTGTTGTATGTTTCCCCCTCATGATTTTACCGTGGACATCAGCAAATTGTTATGGCTCGACTGGCACAAATTGTCTACACCCAAATTGTCGCATAACTCGATCACCATTGTACCACTCAACGGTTGAGAAGTTGAGCACCAGCGTGTTAATGCACCACATATAGGCTTCGGTGTGAACCTACTGAGGAATAAGGGTTGCAGTGTTCAGTGCAGAATACGACATTCACAAGAGCTGCATAATATAACATAATAAGTCATGTCACATCACATACTGCAATGGATAAGTTAAATCAACGTTACTTAAAACATATTAATATATATTACTTTCTCTCCGGCGCACGCCTCTATCATTTGACGGTAAATGATTAATGTTTGGCTCGCACCAATTCTCGGAGACGTGGCCCATCTAAAATCGAAACAAACACGTTAGCAATTAAACTTTGGAAAATATTATCCACACTTATGAGTCGTTAAATGTTAAGTATAATTTTGTTTTTACCTATTTATAAGTGGCCACGAATATGGTTGGTGCCTAACAGCCGCTAGAAACAACATCCTGTATAGAGCCCAGGACTGCAGCAGACCCAGACAATCGGCCATGTTACTAACCCCATGTTTTGTTGCTCGGCAAAGCTCATGGTACAAAACGGCCAACACTATCGATCCCTAGTTGTAACTACCGACACGAGAGAAATCCTCCAATAGAGGCAAGTACTTTTAGTTGACCCTATTAGACGTGTTCGGCATAAGTACCCCCGATTAGCTACATAATATAGGCTCGAGTAGTACACATCACCTCATCCTCAGTGGCAGTGCTGAATAACTCCTTAAAATTTTCTCTCAACCATGCCAATGTCAAGCATGTGAAATTTTGTCCCCTCATTACTAGGGGACCGTCCAAGCAATCTGTGGCATAGTACTGAAGGTTCCAACACTTTGCTTTGACCCGTGACCACAGCACCGTCAACTCGTAACCCAAGTTGCATAGCGACGTCTTCCAATGTGATGGTGCACTCCCCGCACGGCATAATGAAGGTGTGTGTCTCCGTACACCACCGCTCAACCAAGGCAGATATTAAGTTTGTCCTCAGGTCAAACCTTCGGATCAATGCGACGTCCCCAAATCCCGCCAACTGTAAGTATGGCATGATCCGCTCGTCCGGATCGTACTTGGGAAAATGAAATCGCGACCTCAAAACCCAATACCCATCCTGTATGGTAAAAGTTTTACAAAAATATGATAAATCAATTATCTATATAATTTAAACATAAAATTATATATTGAAGAGTAAAATTGAAAGGTTGAGAAAACAAAAATATCACACTTATACTATACCAACGTGGCCATTCTAAGTATTTTTTATTTAAGTTAAATTAAATAAGTAATAAAATATTAATAATAGAACGAAGATTTGTCATAAAATATTAATAATAACACGCAGAACTCAAATGTGATTATTATGTCCTAATCATAGTTAAGCATTAAAACTAAAGGCAACTACATAACTACAAAAAGTACATAAAAAAATAATGTCCTAAAAAAACATAGGTGGTATGGGTAAATATAAAAATAAAAAAAGACTTATTTTTATTTAATCAATATCTATAATAATACATAGATTTTTACATATAATATAAACTATGCATATTCAAACTCGAAAATTTATCTTACATACGAGAACTTTTATAAAAAATATATATATTCACTCGTTAAAGACAAATATAACTTTTTTGTACCCCACAAATGGAACCAAGCACAGTAACAATGCAAAATTAAGCAGAAAGGTCGTCATATTAAAAAAAATTAATATATAAATTTATAAATATGTACTAAATTTAAAAAATTATAACTAATACATAGAGATCAATTTCATGCAAAAAGGAATTAAAAAGGGATAATAACAACCAAATAGAGATCAGTTTCATGCAATCAAAACACGTTGAGCAAAATAGTGCTTAGCAAGAAAAAACGAGAAACTAAACAATTTTTTTATTTAATTTATAATTAATTTTACTATTTCGTTGATCCTCGATGAAGTGTGATCTGTATTTGCTCTAGAAGACATTTTGATATCTACATAATTTTAAAAAATACATAAATACAATATAATTAATTATTATATTATAATAACTATAAAATATAAAAATATAAAATAAAAACTATAAATAACTATACTTTTTTTTTCTCTTTTCTTCCTTCCTTCTACAAATATTTGAATGGAGGGACCAAACCCCACCTTCTTATATAAGATGTTCATCTTCTTCTTTTTTATTTTAAAACTAACAATTAGGCTAATGACTGGTCACATTGTTGATGTCGTTGACACGATGTGACCAGTTATAATATATATTTTTAATTTTTTAATTAAAATTTTTAACTTTTTTAATATATATTTTTTAAATAAAGCCATAGTTTTTTTTAACAAATAAATCCTTTTTTTTACAAATAAATCCTTTTTTAATTTTTTCTAATTAATTCAATCTTAAATAAAATATTATTTTTTAAAATTTTAAATAGAATTTAAAAAACATTTAAATATCTTTAAAAATAATTTAAAAATTATATTTAAAATTAAAAAGAATTTAAAATATACATTTAAAAATTATAAAACAAATAATAAATTTGAAAGGTCATATCTTTAAAATATTTACATATTTTATATTTTTAAAAATATTTAAATTTTAAAAAATAATATTTAAATTTTAAAAAATAATTTTTAAAAAATATATTTAAAATTATAAAAATAATAATATAAAATATTTCAAATATACATTTTAAATTTTATAAAACTAATAATAAACAAATAAATAAAATAAATAAGGACAAATAAAAAAACTTAAAAAGAAAAAAAATGAAAAAGGACAAATAAAAAAAAAGTAACATCAATGAAAAAAAAAAATAAAAAAACTTACCTTTAACTGTTACAATAGGAAAATAGGAGACAGGTGTGGCAAATTTATTTGGCTCCACCAGAAAAAGGTAAAATTGTTTAAATTTTTCCATATTTTTAAAAATTACGATATTTTCTTAATATTTATACAAGTGGCGCCATTCTAAATGGTTTTACTAAAAAAATTAACTTTTTTAATATAGATTGCTGATGTGGCATGTTGGTGGCGCTAAACATTTTTGCTCTACTAACATTTACTGTATATTTTAGATTATTTTTGTATTTTATCAAAAATATAAATTATTTAAATCATTAATTAATTTTTTGCGGTTATTTTTATAAAAAAGCTGTTTTTTTTTCGTTCGACCTTGCTAGCTGAGTTTTGAGAGATCTTTTATCTGTAGTGGCTATAGCCTATTAGTTATAACCCATTGGGTTCTTTTCCCAATAAACCTAAATTAGTTTCAACATTATTTACTTTTCGTTTTCAAATTTTCTTTTTTATTTTTAAAATAATTTGTTAGAATTAATTGAGTTTGAGAAGAAAATAGATGTAGATGAATATATAATGGGTAAATATCTCAATAATACCAAAAAAAATAAAAAATTACCAGATAGTATAGGGTTCAGGAAAATTGACCGGAAAGTGTAATTTTCCCCAAAAACGCGTCCACGTCAACGTAGCGTTTTTGAAAGCGACCGGGAGCGCGCGGCGCCATCGAAAGCGCTTTTGCCGGTCATCAGCGCCCCCTCGTCGGCGTTTTTGCCGCCTGCGCGCTTTAGGTTAGCTTCTCAAAAACGCTACCGACGTGGACGCGCGTGAACGGGATTCTTTCCGTGAAAATTGAAATATAAAAAGATATTAAAACTATAGTAAAAAAATTAAATTACAAAAGAAAGAACATTAAACTCAATTTTATTAAATATAAAAAAATTTATATTGCAAAAACTAAATTATCAATGAAAACTTCTTATTTATTAAATATACTACAACTAAATTAGAAACAAATAAAAAATAAAGAAAACTTCTTATTTATTAAATATATTAAAACTAAATTACAATAAAATAAAAATAAAAAACAATTTCTTATTCTATTACATATATTAAAATTAAATTACAATAAAAACTTAAACAATTTCGATTTTATTAAAGATATTAAAATTAAATTACAATAAAAAAATTAAACAACTATTATTTTATTGAATATATTAAAACTAAATTAAAAATATATAAAATAAAAAATAAATTTTTATTTTATTAAAAAAATCAAATTAAATTACATACAAAAAATACACAACTTCTATTTTAGTGAAGATATTAAAATTAAATTACAAACACAAATAAAAACAACTTTTTTATTCAAAAAATAAAAAATTTATTACAATTTAAAAAAAAAAGCCCATCCTAATCAATGTTGATGCCGGTGGGAACCAAGGCCACAGAGAGGCGGTCGGCGATTCTGTATTGGATTCCTCCTTCGTCTAGCTTCCGACGGGTCGTGGAACCTCTGGCGGGAATCGGGTTCCTCCCGGCGGTGGAGTCCGGTTCTCGGCATTTGCGATGATGACCCACCTTGATAAAATAATGACCCCGAGGTGTTTGCATAGACCACGGCGGGGGTGATCGCATCCGTCACGGTGAAGGAGCATGGTAGAAAGAATCGCTCCCCGACGGCGCCTCCTCCTCTAATCCGACGTCGGCCTCACGATCGGTGGCTAACGGGAGTTGTCGAAACGGACTCGAACCCGCCATGCATTCCAACTCGGGGTGGGACTAGGAAAAGGAAACATATATGGGTTAGGAGGATACATATAAGGGGCGCGGTGGTACGCACCGGCATAAAATGTGGACGCTGTGTGATGTCGGTGTTGTCGGTTTGGCCCGATGGGCCCGTGATTGTGTAGGCGCTGTTGATGGGCCCGGTGACTGTGTAGGCGCTGTTGCTGGGCCCGTCTCATCACCCGTTCTCTTTGAATGTAAAGGGGCCCGACGTTCCCTTCGCTCGTGAATTTGCCGTTGCCTCTCTTCATCCGAAAACAGATACGGCTTGCCATGGATTCTAAACCATGGCATGTACTCCGGCACGCACGCTAACTCAAGAACTATGATCGGTTCCCGATTAGGTAAAAAGTCATACCGGTTCTCCCACGTCTCGATATGTTCTGACCAAAATCTTGGCCAATCCGTGTGCTGCTGCCGTAAGTCCACTTTGTGCTCATCATCGAGCACCTCGGGAGGCACGAAATCGATTGCCGGCATCCAAATTGCCGCAGAACCCGATCCGACCGTGCATCTCCACGGTTGAGTAGGTGATTAGCGGGACCTTAACGTGCCAACATTCGATTTTGGAGGAACTCCTCCGAATTCTCGCCGAATTTCGGATCCTCATACGGTGTCCATTGAAACTATATTAACATTACCAAAATATTAGTTATATACATAATACTAGACACTACATACGAAATACTAAATTATAATAACGAAATTCGACACTTACTTGTGATTCCGACCGTTGTTCCAATAGGAGCCGTATATCCTCAAGCGAGTTAGGTATTCCAACATGACTTCTGGATGGTTCCACCTAATTAAATAAACTTTTAGCATGCAATTATACTATAAATCTACTACATAATTGTAAAATATAATATTAAATTTACCTCGTTATCAGTGGGAATGAATATGGCTGGTCGAGTCGAGGACGTAAAAATGGAAATCGAAACCATGCCCATGACTGCAGTAGTGATAGACAACCTCCGATTTTTGCTTTACTCGGCAAATGCGCCCGCACATCTCCGGTATAACCTCGATAGCATGGCGGACCCCAACTCAATTCACCGGCTGCTCTGAAATCAACAAGTTTCGAGAGCCATCTCGGTGGACGAGGTTTCTAGAGAGGTCCCAGATCGATAGCCTCCAATTATCTCGAAGTATGTATGCGCGTATACCGTATTATTTCTTCTTGATCGAACCTTCATTCGGCTCCGAATGCGTCTCGTAACCAACCCATATCGATCCGAGCTCCTTGAATTTTATCCGAATGGCACCCGGAAGCTCGTAGCATACGGCCATCCAATCGAGAGATGTTACGGTCCGGTGACTACCGACCCGTCCACCGTAATCCCAACCGTAATTGCACATCTTCTAAGGTGATTGTACACTCTCCGCATGGCGGATGGAAAGTGTGCGTCTCGGGTCTCCACCTCTCTATCAATGCGCTGATCAAAGGCGGGTCCAACTTGAACCTCCTAGGCCTATCGTGGCCGTGCCAAAAACCCGCTTCCGCGCAGTAATTCTCGATCAATGGCGATGGGGACCGGGCATGTTGCGAATATAACATTGCAACACCCGATCTACTGATCGCTTTAAAAATTATAAAATTCAAAATTAATTAAAATTACATAATTAAAAAAATTTAATAATATTGAAAAATTAACATTCAAACTTACCATTTTCATTTGCTCGACGGCAATGTGCTTGTTGTCTAGCGACGTAATTCCCACCATTATACTCCGATAAAGTATTTTCAAATTTTCCAAAAAATTGATATATAAAAAAATTATAAAGGGCTTTTTCGTAAATAGTAAAGGACTATTTTGAAATTTCAGTGTAAATTTCAAGGACTTTGAGAGAAATTTGAGAGAAAATTGAGAGTAAATTGAGAGAATAATGAGAAAGGATTGAAGTGTGAAAAAATGAAGGGTTGGGGGGGTATTTATAGGTTTTTTTTTTTTTGACCGTTGGGCCTAAAGCGCGTCCCCGGGGGAGCGTTTTAGGCCATTTCCCCCAAAAACGCTCTGACGTGGACGCGTTTTTGGGGAAAATTGCACTTTCCGGTCAATTTTCCTGAACCCTGTACTATCCGGTAATTTTTTATTTTTTTGGGTATTATTGAGATATTTGCCCATATATAATGATTTTAAGTTTTTAAAATTTAAAAATGTGATAAAATTTTCTTGGTGCTTAAAAAAAATTAGATTTTAAAATTTTAACTAAAAATTATTCTCATAAATGAAAGAGGGTTGTTATTTTTTTTTATAAATATGTTGGTCCTTCCGTCCACCATCTTACGAAAATAAATAAATAAAATTTTATAAACAAATTTATTTTAGATTGTTCAAGAATTAAATTATTTATATGTTTTGATAGATCGAATTGAAATTATATTTAATAAAAATAATTTTATTCAAATTTATATATATAAATAAATGTCAAAAAGTTATATAAATAAATAATAAATTTTAATAAATAAATTTCATTATAAAAATATTTATGTATTTTAATGAAATTTTTAAAATTAAACCGCTTAAACTATAATTTAAAAAAAAATCTTACAATGGAGGAAAAGTTAAGTTGAGTGATTTAATATTCTTTGGTTGCCGGCTTGAACCTTAATGCTGGAGGTACAAATTGATCCATTGTGATTTGTTTGAACCTTAATGTACATATTACAAATTAGTTTATTATCTCCGTAGAAATTAATTGGATGTATTAATTATAATTTATTAATTTTTTTTTTGTATATTCTCACAAATAATATAAAATAATATAGCTTAAATCTTATTAATAAATTTTTGTAATTTTCTTGTTCATTTCAAGCTCTTCAACAAATTTTTTATTAATTTTAAGTTACTCATTGTACATCTCTACCTTGCATTGTAGTTGTTCGATCACTTTTTCATTTGAATTCATTTTTTAAATCTTTAATAGATAATTCTCTTCCATGATCTTAATGTAAAAAATTAGAGTATAATTTATGTTAAAACAAATGATGTAAACTAGAATTAAAAAATATATAGTAAAAATAACAAAAGATTGAAAATAAAAAAATAAAGTTAAAAAAACCTTAAACTATAGTGATTTGATTTAATTTTTTTTTGTTTTATTCATTGTTTCATAAATCTTATTTATAGGCTTTCATAAATGTATAAAATGAAAGGAAAAAGGTCAACTTTGAATATTGATTTTTTATATGAATTATTCCTTAATTATTTTGGTTCTTTCCATAATTTTTTAATCAATATTAAGGATCTTACTATTACTTTTTACATTAACATTATGAAGTAAATCTAATTTCTATAATATATTTTATTACTATATATAATATTAATGTACTTAAAAAATAAATCTTTAATTGCTTTAAAAGACAGGAGTATAAATAATGTTTAATATGAAACGAATTGTTGACATTATAAGTAATTAATATATTTATTATCTATTATTATGGTAATTAATTAGTTTAGTTATAACTTGTTTTAGTAGTAAAAGTATAATTCAAAATAGAGTATTAAAAATCAATAATGCAAATACAAAAAAAAAGTATTGAGGAATTATTTAAAATATTTAATATTTAATAATTTGTAATTTATAATTAATATAATTATACATCATTATTACTTTATTATAAAAAAGCATATTTAGAACGAGACACTCTTTAAATATAACTAAAAAATATTTTAAAATATAAATAATTAATATACCACACACTCGTGTGGCTCACACGGTTCAAATGGTCAGCCCGTGTGGCCCACACGGCCTGGCACATGGCTCAAATAGCCCAAACCGTGTGTTACACATGGTCCAGTACTCGGCCTATCACATGGCCGTGTGGCGTCTATAGTGTTGTTTTTTCGGCTTTCGCCATTCGCTGATTTTCGTATTTTGCGTTACACACCTGGTATTCTCTGGAAACAAACCCAAACACGAGCAATCCCACACCTAAATCGACAATTAACACAACTGATTTCAGTAATGATTCGCGAAACTCTAACCATTAATTGACCACAATCAAACTAAAATAACCCTTCAAAATACATCCACACACTTACCGTTTGAATGAACAACTACTACGCAAATCCTAAGTCGCTGGAGGGTCGCCCACTGCCTCTTGTACTACTCCTAAAGAACACATCAAAATTAATAACAATACCCACTATATCGATTTAACGCAACCCAATGCCCAACACAACTACAAATAGCACATAAAAATACTGAACTTAAACATTTTACCCTTAGATTTGAAGTCAAAGAAATGTGAACTATTGCCTCAAGAATTAACAGCAGCCCAAATGATTAAAGAAAAATTAAAGGACAAGGAATGAACGAAAAGAAAAAGAAAGAAAAAAGAAAGAAAAAAACCAAAATCAATTAAGAGGAAATGAGAATGGCGGTGTGGATTTAGGGAATAAGGGAAACAGACGTGGGAGAGAACAAAAATTTAGGAGCAGCCTGTTTTTAGTAAAACAAAAATAATAATAAAAGAAATAATAATAATAACAATATTATCCCTTTTTTTCTATTATAAAACTATTTATTATTAAACCAAAATCAAATCCAACTACCAACTAACCCCCAAATTCCATCCATATCCAACAGATTTCCTATAGTTAGATTTAACTCAACTTTTACTAACTGAACAACATAAAAAGAAATTCACAAAAATGCTCTCTCAAGGATTCAAACACAATACCTCAAACACACTAATAAAGCACTTAGCCACAAATATAAAGACTTAATTGTAATGAATTTTATCAAATAAAAGATTAGATTTTTGGGGCGTTACAACTCTCCCCCAAAAGAAATTTCAACCTCGAAATTTACCTGATTCAAACAACTGCGGATATTGCTGTCGAACTAAGTCATCAGGTTCCCAAGTGGCTTCCTCTGCGCCATGATTCCGCCACAGAACCTTAACTAACAGAATAGATTTTCTCCTCAAGAATTTAACGTCTCGATTCAGAATCTGAACCGGCTCTTCCTCAAATGTCAAATCTGGTCTAACCTCAATTTCCTCAACAGAAACAATATGAAATGCGTTAGACCGATACCGCCTCAATATGGAGACATGAAACACATCATGAATACGGTCTAATTCTGGAGGTAGCTTTAACTGATAGACGATCGAACCCATACGTTTCAGAATCTGATATGGCCCAATGAACCTAGGGCTTAACTTGCCTTTACATCCAAACCGTAGAACCTTCTTCCATGGGGATACCTTAAGGAAAACATAATCACCTAGAGAATACTCGATGTCCCTCCTTTTCAGATCTGCATAAGACTTCTATATATCAGAAACCACCTTAAGACGATCTTGAATTAGTCTAACTTTATCTTCAGTCTCAGAAACCAACTCAGAACCTAAAACCTGTCGCTCACTCAACTCAGTTCAACACAACGGAGTACGACACTTACGATCATACAAAGCCTCGTAAGGTGCCATCTGAATACTGGACTGGAAATTTTTATTGTAGGCGAACTTGGCTAACGACATAAACTCCTCCCAACTACCTCGAAAATTGATCACACAACTCCGAAGCATATCCTCTAGTATCTGAATCACCCTTTCAGATTGACCATTGGTCTGAGGATGGAATGCAGTACCAAAGTCTAATCTCGAACCCAGGGCCTCATGAATCTTCCTCCAAAATCGAGAAGTAAAGCGATGATCTCTATTAGAAATAATCGAGATCAAAACCCCATGAAGTCTTACAATCACCAAAACATATAACTTGACCAATTTCTGAAGGGAGTAGTCTCCCCTAATAGGAATGAAATGAGCAGACTTGGTCAACCAATCCACAATGACCCACACAGAATCCTTCTTAGTGGGTGTTAAGGGCAACCCACTAATGAAGTTCATAGTCACCCGTTATCATTTCCATAGGGGAATCTTAACGGGTTAAAGCAAACCCGAAAGCAATTGATACTCAGCCTTAACTTGTTGGCACGTTAGAAAATGAGAGACAAAATCCGTCACCTCTCGTTTCAAACCAGACCACCAGTACAACTCACGCACATCACGATACATCTTATTTCCGCCGGGGTGCATAGCATAAGGGCTATTATGCGTTTCCCACAGAATGGACTATCTCAATTCAAAATCATTAGGTACACAAACCCATCATCGGAAACACAGAATCCCATAACCATTCAGCCTAAAATCAATAGTACTTTATTCCTCGACCTGACGGAAACGTAAAACCAGAGAATCATCCCCCAATTGTTTAACCCGAATCTGCTCAATCCATGTCGGCCTAACTTGCAACTTAGCTAACATACCCCCATCATCAAACAAACTTAGGCAAGAAAACATCGCCCTCAAATCAAACATCACTCTATGACTAAGAGCATCGGCCACCACATTGGCCTTACCGAGATGATACTAAATTGAGCAGTTGTAGTCCTTAAGCAACTTAATCCATCTACGTTGCTTAAGGTTTAACTTATTTAAAGTAAAGAGGTACTTGAGGCTTTTGTGATAAGTGTAAATGGTACACCTCTCACCATACAGATAGTGCCTCCAGATTTTTAAAGCGAAAACTACTGCAGCTAATTCAAGATCGTACGTAGTATAGTTTCCTTCGTGTGACTTAAGCTGTCGGGACACATAAGCCACTACCTTCTCGTCTTGCATCAGAACACAACCCAAACCAACATGAGATGCATCACTATAAACCACAAATTCCTTACCAGATTTAGGCTATATCAAAACAGGAGCTTGATTTAAAACGGATTTGATCTTCTCAAAGCTTGATTGCTACTCATCAGTCCAGACATATGGGGTATTCTTACACAATAGCTTAATCAGAAAAGCTATGATAACTGAAAACCCCTCGACAAACCTTCGATAATAAGCTGCGATCCCAAGAAAACTGCAAATCTCAGAAACATTCCTAGGTTGTTTCCACTCAAGCACAACCTCAATTTTCTTAGGATCAACTCAGATCCCCTCAGCAGAAACTATATGACCTAGAAAAGTTACCTCTCTTAACCAAAATTCGCACTTGCTCAACTTAGCATAGAGCTATTTCTTATGGAGTATCTGAAGAACTACTCTAAGATGTTCATCATGATCATCCTCAGTCTTAGAGTATACCAGAATGTTGTCGATGAAGACCACGAAAAATTGATCCAAATACGATTGGAAAATCCAGTCTACAAGATCCATGAATGCAGTCGGAGCATTCGTCAAACCAAAAGGTATGAATAGGAACTCGTAGTGCCCATAACGAGTCCTAAAAGTAGTATTGTAAACATCAATTTCTTTAATCTTAAGTTGATGTTACCCAGAAGGGAGATCTATCTTAGAGAACACAGAAGCCCTACGAAATTGATCGAACAAATCATTGATCCTCGGAAGTGGGTACTTATTCTTTACCGTTAACTTATTCAACTGTCTGTAATCAATACACATCCTCATAGTACCATCCTTCTTCTTTACAAATAGAACTGGTGCCCCCATGGAGACATACTAGGATGGATTAACCCTTGATCGAGGAGTTCTTAAAGCTGAGCCTTTAATTCCATAAGCTCCTTCGGTGTCATACGATAAGGAGAAATAGACACTAGAGCTGTACCCGGTAAAAGCTCAATACTGAACTCGACCTCCCGATTCAGAGGCAAACTCGCTAACTCATCGGGAAAAATATCCAAAAACTCTTTAATCGTCTGAATATTCCCAACAGATGAATCCATAGAAGCAGAATTACACACGTAGGCCAAAAATGTCTCACACCCCTTACGAACAAAATTTTCGGTCACAAAAGTGGAGATTACATTGGATAAGTAATCTCAACGCTCACCGGTCATAATCACTTCCACATCATTCTCATATCTCAGAACTACCCTCTTAGTAGCACAATCTAAACTGGCCCAATGCTTCACGAGCCAGTCCATCCCCAAAATCAGATCGAATTCCCCAAATGGTATCTCTATCATATTAGCTAGAAACACAACCCCTTGTATCTACAATGGTACATTCTTATACAATCTATTAACTCTAATTGGTTGACCCAACGGACTAAGTACAATAACCTCTCCAGAAGTGCTCTCAACAAGAATCCTCAAATTTACAGAAACAAAACTAGCTATATAGGAATGTGTTAATCCGATATATATCAATGCAAAATATAGAGCAGTATGGATAAAAAATGTACCGGCGATAACATCTGCGACATCTCTGTCCTCACGACATCTAGTAGCATATACCAGTATAGGTTGCCTTGCCTCATTCTAATTAACACCTCTGCCTGGTGCTCTCTAATATCTCCTTAAACCATAACCACCCCTGGCCAGACTGCGACCCCTAGGCGGCTGCTGAACTACCTGTTGAGGCTAAACAAATCCCGAAGTTGGTGCTTGCATCTGATCAGAATGTTGTGGGCAATCTTTGATCCAGTGATTCATCGACCCACATCGCAGACAAGCTCCTAACCTCCTCTAACATTTACCTGAATGGCGTCTACCACAATCCCTACACAGCTGAACCACAGTATGAGCAACTAGAACCTCAACTCTTGAAGGCCCATCGGATCTGCCCGTTTCTTAGGCCTCGAAGCAGAACTAGAGGGCTCCGAATCCTTTTTATTCCCACCCCTCACACGGTCCCTATTTTCACGCTCAACGTGCTTAACCTCCTCAACAATTTTTGCATTGTCCACCAAGATGGCAAAAACGCGCTCGCTCTGTGGAGTTATCAAAACCCTTAGGTTATCCCTCAATCCTTCCTCAAAATGAATGCACTTTTCATATTCAGTTGATACCATCCCCGAGCATATCGGCTCAATCTTAGAAATTTGACCTCATATTCGGCCACAATCTTATCTCCCTAGGTAAGCCTGTCTACGAGCATCCATATAACCTGCCCCCACATATTTACTTTGGAAAGCGCTCTTAAACTGATCTCAAGTAATCTGATTAGGCTAAGTACCCTCCTCAACAGTTAACCACCACTGATATGCCTCATTGCGAAGTAGAGATACTAGACCCTTCAATTTCAATTCAGAGATGTAGTCGGTGTCATTCATAATCCACTCTGTGGCCTCCAACCAATATTCTGCCACAGTCAAGGCAACTCTCGTGACACCCCTAAATAATTCAGCACTGTTAGACTGGAGTCGCTCAGTTACTGATTCATGGATCCTAGAACCAGAATGGGGCCCAACAACCCTCTCCAGAACTCTCAGCATGGCTTGGGACAATGCGTCGTCCCTAACCGAATGACTTTGAGACCTAGTCTCAGCAGTAGGTGTACTACTCATCGAGGAAAAATAAGCTCGAGTCCTTCTTCGGCACCCGCTGCGCCCACGAGTACCGCGTCCACGTGATCCATAAATGTTCATCGTATTTATAAATTATCTACATTATGAAGTTTTATGTATCAGTTCCAGCTTTTATTAACAGATATTTTATGCTTTAAAATGGTTATCAGAAGAAATTTCAGAAATGTTTTAGTCTCTAACTATCTCAGTGCAGTTCTCATCATTTCAGAGTTTTCTAAACTAAAGTGTTTCTAAGTTAGAAGTACTTATAGGATAGAAGCCGGAGACACGATACTTCTCAATTTTTTTTCAGATTCGTCCAGAAATAAACTTTACTTGAACAAACAATTTTCACAAAAACAATTTTGAACCCAAAATTTCATAGCCCGAGTTTTGCAACTTGACTCTGATACCACTAAATGTAACACCCCAAACCCGGTTTAGACGTTATGGCCAAATCTGGAGTTGTTTCCTAAAACGGTTGGAAATTTAGTTTTTGGAAATTTTGAAAAATGGCGTAAGATTTGTTATTTAAAAACTCCAGTTAAATAAAAGCTACCTTTAATTTAGCTTCTTAGTTGAAACAATAATCGCTTAAGTTTTCTAAGATCAGTTAATTTGCAGCGGAAATTCTTAAGTCGTTATATTTTTGGAAAACCTAGTTTGTTGTTTCGAAATCGGTTGGTTTGCAAAATAAAAATCAACACCTTTTTAAGAAAGGTTTTAACCAATATCATGTGAGAAACGAAAATAAGTTCAAAAACTAAAACAGTCCCAAATAGTCCAAAATTACAAAACACATTAACCCTAAAATTTCAATAAAAATAATAACAAAATTGAGCGAAAAAGTTATATAACCGAGCTCTCGTCGCATCGACCCACCTAAGTTTGAGGGTTACCTAAAAATAATAGTCAAACAGAATGTGAGTTTTCAAAACTAAGTGGGTAACAAATAGTTCAAACAGATAATTTTTATCAAACAGATTTGATAGTAACAGAGTCTTTACAGAGCAATACATATACATATATATTTTTCCTACCCTCATCCGCGACACACCATTTCTGACCATCCCAACACACCATATGGGGTATAGAACACCCATCCAACCCTACACACCACTTAGTGTCATTAAGACACTTACAGAATAAATTGCAGATGAGCTGCCAGTATAATGGGTGTGATATCGCCACTCACAGAAACATTTCCTCCACATAATATATCTCACCCCAGAAACAGACATAATCAAAGCAGAAATCATACATGCTACAGTTTTACATGCATGACATATTAGATACAAATCACATACAAAACATATTAGATATCTCAAACATACTTACAGATAGCAGAATTTATACTAGCAGATGACTTGATTTCATGTTTTACAGTACATTTAATCACATACAGACCATACAGAAGGCCCACGGTTGATCGAAATGATGTGTATGACCCTACGGAAAAAAAATCTAAATTTTGGGCCCACACACCCGTGTGGCCAGCACGGTCCAAATGGTCAGCCCGTGTAGCCTACACAGCCTGGCACATGGCCCAACACACGGTTCAGTACACGGCCTTACACATGGCAGTGTGGCGTCAATAGTGTTGTTTTTTTAGCTTTTGTCGTTCGCTGATTTTCGTGTTTTGCGTTACACACTTGGTATTCTCTGAAAACAAACCCAAACATGAGCAGTCCCACACCTAAATCGACAATTAATACAACCAATTTCAGTAATGATTTGTGAAACTCTAACCATTAATCAACCACAATCAAACTAAAACAACCCTTCAAAATACATCCACACACTTACCGTTTGAACGAACAACTAATACGCAAATCCTAAATCACTGGAAGGTCGCCCACTGCCTCTTGTACTACTCCTAAAAAGCGCATCATAATTAATAACAATACCCACTATATCGATTTAACACAACCCAACGCCCAACACAACTACAAATAGCACATAAAAATACTGAACTTAAACATTTTACCCTTAGATTTGCAGTCAAAGAAATGTGAACTATTGCCTCAAGAATTAACAGCAGCCCAAACGATTAAAGAAAAATTAAAGGACGAGGAACGGATGAAAAGAAAAAGAAAGAAAAAAAAATCAATTAAGAGGAAATGAGAATGGCGGTGTGGATTTGGGGAATAAGGGAAACAAACGTGGGAGGGAATAAAAATTTGGAAGTAGCCTGTTTTTAGTAAAACAAAAAAATAATAACAGAAATAATAATAATAATAACAATATTATCCCTTTTTTTTCTATTATAAAACTATTTAGTAGTAAACCAAAATCAAATTCAATTACCCACTAACCCCCAAATCCCATCATATCCAACAAATTTCCTATAGTTATATTTAACTTAACTTCTACCAGCTGAACAACATATAAAAAGAAATTCGCAAAAATGCTCTCTCAAAAATTTGAACACAAGACCTCAAACACACCAATAAAGCACTTAGCCACAAATATAAATACTTAATGGTAATAATTTTATCAAATCAAAGATTAGATTTTTGGGATGTTACAAACCAAATATTGAATCCTTTTACTTTCCTTTCCCCCTCAAACCCTTTTACTTTCTCCTCAATAATTTACTTTACCTTAAATCCCTAAAACTTTTTTCTTTTACTTTTCCCCAAAACTTTTACTTCCTCCAAACCTTCAAAACTTTTTTTTCCTTTTGCTTTCCTCCAAAACTTTTATTTTCCCCAAATCCCAAAAACATTTTTTTTCGAATTTATATCTACTATTTATATTATTGAATTAAATTTCACATTTTGTACTATTTATATTATTGAATTCTTTAATCATGCTGAATCTTTATCAGTTTTAGTTAAAATTGAATTATTAATGATGCCATAAAATGTTTATGTTAAAATTTTTTGTTGGTATCAATTTCACATTTTATCTTTAAAATAACTTTTATTAACAAAAATCACATTTTTTACATTTAATATATATTTTTTAATTTCAAAATACATGGTGACAATTGAAGCAACTAAGTAAGCAAAAAAACGTAAGCAAAAAAACTAACTTGTATATAAAAGATTAATAAATAAATTATGAGGGGATGAAAGTTAATAACAAATTTAATTACCGTGGGTGATAGTGGCTACAAGGACTCAAATTCATTTTTTTTAATTTAACTCGAACAAATATATTCGATTCGATTTGATTCAAATTTCATCTTACTCGATTTGATTCGAGAAAATTCAAATCGAGTTAGGTTGATAAAATAGGATTCATCAACTCAATTAATTTAAAAAATTTTCATTCAATTTAATTCGATTTAATCGAGCGCTCACCCTTAATCACATCAACCTCCTATCTTCCCTTACTATTATAACTGATTTTCGAGCTTTGAGGGTCCATATTGTCCCATAAATCCATCAAACTGAGAGAGAATTTTACTTTTTATGTTGTGACTTACAATAATGAATTTCGTATTATCTTTTTTGATGAACTTTATGCTATTCATAATTTCAGTTTACTAATAATGATAATAGGGCTGTAAATGAACCGAGCTTGAACGAATAAACCTCTATTCATGTTTGTTTATTTTTAAGCTTGTTCGTGTTCAGTTTGTGTTTGTTAAGAATTTCACATTTTTGTTCATGTTCGTTTATTTAAAATTATGTGTGTTCATGTTCGTTTGTTTAATGTTCACGAACATGTTCATGAACAAATAATTGAACATGTTCACGAAAAATGTTAATAAATAATAAACAAACAAACAAACAATAAATACATACACACATATATTGTTTAGATATAAAATAGTCAAATATAAATATTAATAATTATATTATAAATGAAAAAAAATACAAACCAAGATAATTTTATTAATATATACTAATGGAATTTTATTAGAAACTATCATTAATAAATAAATGAGTCAATAAACGAGCCAATAAATGAGCTTTTAAACAAGCTTATTCGTGAACATAAACGAACCGAACACACCTCTGTTTGTGTTCGTTCGTTTATTAAACGAACATAGAAATTTTGTTCATACTTGTTTATTTAGCTTAATAAACGAACATAAACGAACGTTATACGAACAATTTACGAACATCATCGAATGTTCTGTTCATTTACACCTTAAATTATAACAGTAAGATATGTCCACTGCCTAAACTATGGCTTATGGTAATGGGTCCCTAAGTTTTCAAGAATACCCAAGAACCTCCCCACCAGGCCTCTTTTTGAGGGGATACAGAAAGCGTGTTACAGACGCGCCGGAAAACAAGGGTATGGGATCAACATACGTATATGTACGTAAATATAAAAAATTGGAGTAGGAGACAAAATTTAGGACATAGGAATCCCAAAGTTGACCTGTTTATGAGACAATTGGCATATAATCCGATACTGGGGACCCTTCCGTTTCTTCCACCTTTTAAACACTGCATTCCTACGGCTTTCCCTTCGGGAATTTGATTCACTTTGGGTCTATTCTATTTCCCCCCACATTTATCTCTCTCCCTATCACCATTCCTAATCTTTTCATTGAATCTCTCTTTATGTTTCCCTAGAATTCAATTAAAGTATACAGTTAAGTAAGGCAAAGACGATAGATTTAGTTCGATTGGGGTTGGACTTTGGAGGGTTTCAAAAGCTTTCATACTCATATATACACCTCTCCTTTTGGCTAAATTCTTTTTGTGCACATCAAGTCAACATCTCTATTAAGAAAAGATCCCTTCCCCATTTTATTACAAACCAAAGTCCTATCAAATTGCAGTTTTAAATGTGTGTGCTTGTTCAGCCTTAAAATTTAATAGACTAATCTACTTCGCTTGTTTGAATGCATGCTTTATCATGGATGCATGACACATGCATTTCCATTCATGATGTCATGACAGTGATGTAGATGATAGGAACTGGACGACGTCGTGGCAGCTCCTCCGATTTTGTTCTTATCCTTAACATATACAGTCCCCCCTGGATTTTTCTTTTTCTTTTCCAGTACATAGCTAGAACGTACAAAATAGGATGCAATAGCCATGTACTATAGTACATGTCTAATAATAGGGTCTTTTAAATGTATTTTACTATATATAAGAAGAATCTGCCCTAATATATAAATCCTAATGGAGAATTGTTGGCTGCCATTGGATAACAATAAGTTCCTTGTCGAAATTCTTGGCAAGAAAAAGCATGCAATTTCCCATATTATTTTCTTTTTTAAAAAATATTAGTTATAGGACAAATTTCAAACTAGGTTTATCAGTGTCACGAATACATCAATCAACTGGTTCATAATGGGATTAGGCTGGACAAGCAAACTGAAAATTTTTAAAGCTTTGGAAACATTGTAGATTATAAAAATATAGTGAGAAATGGATTTTTCAAATGGAGGAACAACGGATGCATTACCCACAAACTATGGGCTATGGATAATTATTTAAGTCTCCCAATTGCAAAAAACAAATTAATTAAGATGGTGATGATCACCAAGTGTTGCTTGAATGATTAGCATTTTTATATTCAACACCACTTGCTGATTTAAACAAGTGGCCGTTTGTTTTGTTTTATTTTTCGGGAAAATTATTAGAAAGACGAATATTAAATAATGCAACATGATAGTTCTTTTTTTTAGGGTATGCAACATGATAGTTAATTATATACAATATACGCATTGAACTCAAACGCAAGCATAAAAGGCATGCAATCCAATTAATTGATGTCAAGATTTGATTCCCTACTAGAATCTTTCTTCGTAAAGTCCCAGCTTGTTTTCTGCATGGATTTACTTGAAACGATATATTCCAAAAATGGAAAAAAAGGCCACACGAAATACTTTATTTTAATAGGTGATGATACACTAAAGGTGGTATAATTCTATACACGCACATCATGAAAAATAAAATTTAAATTTTTTAATAATGTTTCGTCATATAAAAAATTATACCTAATATAATATTAGGTCAAGCTTACGAAAGTATATGGTCAGCGACCCTTGAAAGAAGTAACGAGAAGGAAACAAGAGTGTGATTTCAGGTTTTCTGTTTGGGTTTAAAATATTAGCCAAATCCACACCTTTCGACCAGAAAATATTTGACGGTCTCGGCAACAAAAAGAATCATTCCTGCTTCCAGCTGGAACTCAACCCTAGTCTTGGTTTCTTTTGTATTTCATTAATTGAATAACGATATGTAATATACTAGAATTTATTGTATATTCAAAAGCAATTTTTTTTAAAGAAATTGTATCTCACAAGAAATAATAAGTTAAAAGAGTATACGTGAGAGTAAATTTGTCCTCTCAATCTACCCAATATTTAAAAAGATTTGAATAAAAATATTATGTTTGAAAAAAAAATTAAGAATGTTTTCAATAACACAATACCTTAATTCTTTTTTTTTTTCATATGTATTATGTAGTTTACATTATATAAAAAATAAAATGTATAATACTAAATGTAAATGGTAAAAAATATGTTAGGTGTATTATGTTTACAAATTTAATAAAAGAAAAAAAATTAAATTATTAAATATTAAATAAAAACTATAAAAATATTTAAGAATTAATATAGGTGGACTTAAATGAGTTTAGGTTAATTATTTATAAATATGAGTAAATTTAGATAAAATTTGAGATTTATATTGTAAGTCAAGTCGAGTTGGAGCAACTCTATATTATATTTCTACTATGCATGGTCTTGGCTCGATTTAGATTGGATTTAATCAGACTATAAATACCTCAACTAGAATTATCTTTTAAAAGATAATTTAAAGATTCAAAATTTAAGTAAATTTTGACAGTAAATTTTGACAGATATAATTAATTTTTAAAATTTAAAACTCCATATAGCTTTAATGTTATTATCACCTGATTCATAATATATGTTTGATCGTATTATGTATAATGTGAATACTACAATATAAAACGAGGGAGACAGAAAAAGGTCACCAAACTCTTTCCACATCCTTTCTCGAGCCACCCAATAACCACTCCCCAATTTTCATTTGATGTTGGTAGTGGTCAACTTGCTTAACCCTACTTTCCAACTGTCATACTCCATTTTTTAATCAACCCATTAACAAAGCTTGTTATCCCTTTAATTAGACAAAGACAATTTGAAAGATAATTGGTATAAACATGTTGGCTACTTGCTCCTTTTTCTATTAATCCAATGTCTGGTGGATTTCGTCTAAAACGTACTTTAATCTCATCACCCTACGCTCTCTAGTGATCACCAAGAGACATTAGCGTTTAATATTCAAGCAAATGACCAAAAAAAGAAAAGTCGGTTTGAGACAATGCCTAATGTCATGATTTCATGTTTTTAAGTCGACCCTACAATGATAGTTGCGCTTTGAAATACTTTAAATCATTAGTAAGCAGATATATGATTATGAGGTTAAAAGTTCCGTACTAAGCGTAAACTAGATTAGATGATAGAGGGAACAAGATCCCCACAATTACGATTTTCCAGAAAAAATAGTGGAATTTTTAACTGTTTATATATTTAGAAAAAAAATTACATGATAAGTGTGGAGGGCCCATATTCTTCCTTGATCACCATAAAGATATGTGTGATTTGTGAGATTATCATATATTCTCGGAACTAGGGTTTTGTTAACATGGCTATAGGTATTTATTTCGATCCATTATCGACCTAATCAATCTTTTGTGTTTGTAAATCTTGACCAAGCAAGAAAATTCGGAACAAAAGCCAAAAACTTCGCGAGAATCATGTGTCTTTTTTCTTTCCCATGTTTATCATGTTCTCATCATATGTTAAATCCACTCATAATTTTGTAATACTAGGGTCCATCTTTAGTGAGAAATATAAAATTCCTCTTCAAAAATTCTATTTTGATAACAGAGGTTGAAGATTTGATATTGATCTAAAGTTTCTAACACTGAGCGTGGTTAAGATATCTCCTTTTATTCGAAATCTTTAATGAGGGCTCGATGAAGAAAGAATAAGATCGATTTGTTGAATGTATAGGCGGATTCTTAGGATCACACGAACAATTCTGGAATAAGGGATTAATAAAATATCGCGAGCAATGCAAATATTCTCATACCCATGACATGTTTATTTCATTGCCACTTTATTCTTGACCCAATATATATTTTTGATAATCTATTCTAGACCCAATAGTTTTCCCATAGATAAAAGAATATATACTTAGCATGCTTTACCAAATTTGACCACCAATCATTTGAAACAACTATCTACCCCTTTTTTTAGTTAAATATGTTAGAAATTAGCGTATTTGAACACCATAAAGTAATTGTAAAAGAGTGTAACTATTAGTATAGTAATTGCAATATTTTTTTTTAATTATAAGATTTTTTTCATCCTCTAGATATGTTTAATTGATAGAGAATAATTATATCTATATTCAGGGGCGAAGCCAAAAATTTCTTTTGGGGCCAGAATTTAAATTATATATTTTTATAATAAGAAAAATGCAATTTTATTATTTTAATAGCATATATATTTATATTTTTTAAAGGATTAAAATCAAAATTTTATCATTTTGGGGGGTAAAGTGCAATTTTACCATTATTTTTTTAAATTTTTATAAACTATAAAATGATAAAAGATAAATTTTTTTCACTTTAGGGGGGTTGGGGTCCTTGCCAACCCCCTGGCTTTACCCTTGACAATACCTTAAAAAACAGTTTGAAAGTCATCATGACTAATTACCTTATGTAATTCTCCTAATTCTCACCCTCCTCTTAAGGATAGGAAAGTGTAATTGGACACAGTGACACCCACCAATTACAATGTTTTATCCAAACATATGTAATTAAAGCCATTACACAAAATCCAGTTACTAGGTGACTTTCCAAACACAAAATGATATTTGATATCTTTAAATGATTTCTAATTAAAATAAACATTCTTTATAAACAAAATAATATGTAAATTTAACTATACATTTCTTGAGATAGACCCAAAAATTTTGAGATATGTCCTTATGGATCTGAGTTCCATTGTCATAAGATGTATCAACCATATCAAAATTCTTAGAGATAAATTGTTTTACTTCATATAGCAAACCCTTATCATTGATAACAAGTAAACTATCATCACGTACACAACAAGGAAATAAATTTTAATCCTACTAACCTTCTAGTATATGCGTTGATCTATGATGTTTTCCCAAAACATCAAGTGAAGAAATGAAATCATGAAATTTTAAATACCATTAGTAAGAGGTTTATTTCAATCCACATATTGACTTCTTAAGCTTACTTACCAATTGTTCACCATCATTTTAGGAGAAACCTTCTAGCCATTTCATATAAACTTCCACTTTCAGGTCCTTATTAAGAAAGTTTGTTAATAGGTGCTAAAATTAACATGTTTTAATCTCATTTTTAATAAGTTTTTGGGTGATTATTCGATGTTAATGGTGAATTTTATGCTCCTAATCCTTTAAATTCATGTTTTTATACTTAAGAGAGCATTTGGGAGCAAAAAATGGAAAATCAGAGCAAGTTACAAGAGCCACACGGATTGGGCTATTCCACATGGCCTAGACACACGACCGTGTGATCCACACAGGCTGCCACACGACCATGTGGTAGACCGTGTCTGTAACAGCTCGTTTTCAGTGAAATCAGAATAGTGGTTTTGAGACCACAAATTCGAGTCAGAAAGAAAATTTATTTTAAAATTATTGCATGGTCTGCGTCATAATAGGAAAGACGTATGAAAATTTTGATAAGAAAATTTTACCAATTTCATGTTTAATTATGGAAAGGACCAAATTGCATAAAATGAAAAAGTTGAGTTCTAGTAGCTATAAGTATCAAATAGCTATGGAATTCAAAACTTGACGTCCTTATATGGTAATTAGACCATTAAGAGAAGTTAGTAGATATTTGTGATGATTCATCCATGGAAAATTAGAAAAAGAAAAGGACTAAATTGGAAATTGAAATAAGTAGAAGATGATAAATAAAATAAATATCTAATATCATCTTATTCCCCAAATTCTATGGAAACCCTAGGAAAGATAAAGAAAATCAAGCAAGCCTAATTGGATTCGGATAAACCTAGTAAGGAGTTGGATCGAGGAAAACAAAAAGTGTCAGATTAGTAAATTCTTGAAACAAACAAGTATCGAGGTAAGTTCGTGTAACTAGATTATGTATATTTATATGCTTGAATTAGATGTTGTATATGTAAATTGTATGAATGCCTTATGTATGAAATTGATCACATATCTGATTATGCTCGATAAATAATGAGTCCCATTTAAATAAATGAAATTCGATGGATATAGGATTTCCCGTATTGGTTATGGTCCTGCATATGTTGTGGACACACCATAGCTCGGAAGAGCATCTCGTTATAAGCCTTCTCGAGCTTCCTGTTATATGGTTCTTGCGAGCATCCTGATCGGTAGTAAATCTGCATGTGTTACGGACTACTGCAGTTCTTTGTGAGTGTCCTATTATATGATCGGTTGTGATCTTGCATAAATTGCGGACACAAACGCAACTCTTTATGAGCATCCTGATATAGGCTCTTCTTGAGCTTCCTGATATGGCTTGCTTGAACATCCTATTATATGGCTATCTGGAGCTCCCTGATAATAGCTCTTCGGAGTTACCTATTAAGCGTCAATGAGCTTCTTGTTTAAAAATCTTATGAGTTTCCTATTATAGCCCAGATAAACTTCCTGTTACATGGCTCACATGAGCATCCTGTAATATGGCTCGAGAGAGTGCTTCCTGATTATGTGTCCTATTTGGGTACCCCTGAATATGAGTTGACAGTTTACAGTGTTGTACACTTCAAGTGTACTACATGTGTAACCATCGATATTTCAAATAAATTCAACGGGCAAAGTTCTGTCATGGCTAATCTGAACTTGAGATGATTTATCATAGAAATGTATATGTTATACGGAAATATGATAAGAAAAGTATATATGTATGAAAGTTATTACATGATGAGCTCATCTTTATTACTTGAAAACTATTTAGAAATTCATGACTAACTTGCTTGATTGAGTGTATGTGATTAGGCAATTGGTCAATTTGTTGGGATGTATGTTATTTACATGATTATTTAAATTGAACATAAACGGTAAGTTAAATTCTTGTTATGCGAACTTACTAAGCATTTTAAATGCTTACTCGGTTTTCTTTTCTCTATTTTATAGTGCTCGTGTAACACCCCTTACCCGTATCCAACGCCGGGATAGGGTACGAGGCATTACCGAACTTATTCACAAGCAAACATTCAAAATCGAGACAGGAATTTGCACTCAAATTTAAATTTTTTTAAAACATTCATATCGTCCCTAAAATGAGCCTACGAGGCCCAAAACATGCATCGGAAGTGGTTCGGGACTAAACCGAGAACTTTGGAAACTTTGGAAACTTTGGAAACTTTTGGAAAACTTAGAAAATTTTTCATGAAAAAGGGGTCACATGCCCGTGTGGGTTCGGGACACGCCCATGTTTCAGGCCGTGTTCAAATTAGGGAGCTTTCTGTTTATGACGTCATCATCAAATTGAGGTCACACGGTTAAGTCACACGCCCGTGTGCTTAGGCCGTGTGATCGATTAAATTTTTATAATTTTTCATAAAATAGGTGAAGACTTCACACGGCTAGGGTACACGCCTGTGTTCGAGGCCGTGCCGTCCACACGGCTGAGACACACACCCGTGTCTCTGCCAGTGTGCTCATTACTGAGCATTCTGTTTTGCAACAATTAAGGTGCAGGGGACACACGGCTGAAACACACATGTGGAGCGGACCACAATGTCGCGTCGCACACTCGCCTAGACACAAGCCCGTGTGTCTACTCACAATGGACAAATATAAGGCTATTTACCAAGCCTTTTTGCCACCCTTCCATGCACCAACCTACACAACAAAACATAGTACCAATCCAAGCATATACTTTCAACCCAATCAGCCATACTTAAGGCATCCACATATCATTTGCATGCTATCATTTATCACATACAAACATCACATACTTAGCATCTCAAACCATGCAATTTCCCACATTCATGAAAACATCATCATATGTCTATATACTTAACCAATATTAACCAATATCAAATGGCCATTTACAAAATGAATTATCAACTACTGAAGCCAACACATATGGCCAAATCAATTATGACACATAACAAAAAGACCAAGTCCCTATACATGCCATAACTCAAAATATTGTAATCATAAGTACCCAAAATGATAATTTGATAGTGTGAGTGGATCTCCGACAATCTCCGATCCCCGAGCTGGCTTGGTGACACTATAAAACAAAGGAAAAGAAAAAGGGAGTAAGCTTTAAAGCTTAGTAAGTTCCTATACAAATTATAAGCATCATAAACACACATTTATCATGCAACTAGCATGAAATGAATTAACATAGATGTCATTAAAAATCTCATAGTCCAACTTGGCATGGATTTTATTAGAAACCTTAATATCATATCTTGCACAATCATAACCTTACCGAGAGATTCTTCACATATCGAGCTCATTAGGCATAAGTTCTACGTACATACCTATATCAATTGGCAACACACCATGGTCTTTCGTAACGTTAACATTTCTGTTACGTTTCCCGTTGAACCACTTGGAATATTAAAGGATACTCGAGGAATCTCATACACATAGTACCATACCAATGCCATATCCCAGATATGGTCTTACATGGGATCTCATATCGAAGCCAATAGCCCAGCTATGGTCTTACACGTAATCTTAATTAACCCTAATGTCATGACATTTGTATCCTACCTATTCCTAAGGTTCAACTGGGATTTCTCGTTTGTCGAACTTTGTCAATTTCATTCAAGAGTAAATTACAATTCATATAACAATAAATCAATTAAAGCATAAATAACAATGCATCATTTACATACGAACTTACCTCGGTACAAAAATAGTAGGAATGAGATCTAATCGTCAAATACTTTGTTTTTCCCTCGATCTAGGTCCGAACCTCGTTTCTCTTGATTTATAATAGAAAATTTAACTCATTTATTATTCACATTATTCAATTCAGTCCAAAAATCACATTATGGCAAAATTACATTTTTGCCCCTAAACTTTAACATATTTACATTTTTGCCCCTAGGCTCGAAAAATGAAATCCATTCAATTTCTTCGATTCCCAAGCCTAGACAATCCTCTTTTATACTTATAGCAGTCCATATTTTTTATTTAATCACACTTCTACACATATTTTATAATCTTTTTACAAATAGGTCCTTTTGACATTTTCATCAAAAACCACCTAGCAAAAGTTGTTTATCACACATCAAACATGCATAATCTACCATTAGACATCAAAATACACAAATATCCAACTTGGTTCAAACCCTAAACCTTGATCTTTTCTTAAATTAATGGTAGAAATAGGTAGATCGAGTGATAATGACTTCAAAAACATAAAGAGCATTAAAAACGGGGCTAGGATGTACTTACAATCAAGCTTGAAAGATGAAAAACCCCTAGCTATGGTCCTCTCCCAAGTTTCGGCCAAGGTTGAAGAAAGATGAGCAAATTTTGGCTTTAATTTCCCTTTTTATTCTTTTGTTTACCAAATGACCAAAATACCCTTCACTTAAAACTTTAAAATTTTATCTCACCATGTCCATTTTTGTCCACTAACTTAACAAATGGTCTAATTACCATCTAAGGACCTTCAATTTGAAATTTCATAGAAATTAGACACCTCTAGCATGTAGAACTCAACTTTTGCCCTTTTTACAATTTAGTCCTTTTTACTAAATTGAGTGCCCAAACGTCAAAAGTTTCGAACGAAATTTTTGCAAAATCATTTTGTAAAACTGTAGACTATAGAAATGTAATAAAAATAAATTTTTCTATATCAGATTTGTGGTCCCGAAACCACTGTTTCGACTAGCCCCAAAATCGGGTTGTTACAACTCTCCCCCCTTAGGGATTTTCGTCCCTGAAAATCTTACCAGAGAATAGGTTTTGGTACTATTTTCGCATAGCTTCCTCAGGTTCCCACGTAGCCTCTTCGACTCCATGTTGTTGCCATAAAACTTTCACTAGGGCTACACTCTTATTTATCAACTGTTTAACTTCCCGAGCCAAAATCTTGATCGGTTCTTCACCATAAGTCATATCGGGTCGAATCTCGACCTCTGTCGGGGAAATCACATGTGAAGGTTCTGATCTGTAACGACGTAACATAGACAAGTGAAACGCGTTGTGGATCCTTTCCAACTCTTTCGGTAAAGCTAACCGATATGCCACTGGCCCTATTCTTTCAATAACTTCATACGACCCAATGAAATGTGGACTCAACTTGCCTTTACGGCCAAATCTTAGAATCTTCTTCCATGGAGATACTTTCAGAAAGACTTTGTCACCGACCTGAAATTCGATCTCTTTTCTTTTCAAGTCTGCATACGACTTTTGTCGATCTAAAGCAGCTTTCAAGCAATCTCAGATTACCTTTACTTTTTCTTCAGTTTCCCTAACCAAGTCAACCCCGTGAATCTATTTTTCACTGAGTTCGGTCCAATACAAAGGTGTTCGGCACTGGCGGCCATACAATGCCTCATAAGGCGCCATCTTTATACTCGACTGAAAACTGTTGTTATATGCAAATTCGATCAATGATAGATATTTCTCTCAACTACCTTCGAATTCCAGAACATAACATCTGAGCAAGTCTTCAAGAATTTGAATTACTCTCTCAGATTGACCATTGGTTTGCGGGTGGAAAGCGGTACTAAAATTCAATTTCGTACCCAAAGCTTCTTGCAACTTCTTCTAAAATCGCGACGTAAACCTCGGATCTCTATCTGAAATAATCAAAGTAGGCACCCCGTGCAATCTTACAATCTCAGAAATGTACAACTCAGCTAGCTTATCAAGCGAATAATCGGTACGTACCAAAATAAAATGAGCCGATTTCATCAATTTATCGACAACAACCCAGACGACATCTTTTTTTCGGAGTCAAAGGCAAACCCGTTACGAAATCCATCGTAATTCTGTCCCATTTCCATTCGGGTACCATCACTGGCTGAAGTAAACCTGAAGGTACTTGGTGTTCGGCTTTCACTTGTTGACAAATCAAACATCTCGAAACAAACTCTGAAATATCTCATTTCATACCTGGCCACCAGTACAATGCCTTCAAATTGTTATACATTTTCGTACTACCCGGATGCACATACAAGCAACCATTATGTGCCTCACGAAGAATTTTCAAAATAATTTCATCATTTTTCGGTACACATATTCTACCTCGGAACATCAAACAACCATCGGATCCGATATGAAAATCTGAATCACTGCCCGATTCACACTAATTTCTCTTAGCTTGCAAATCACTGTCACATTTCTGAGCTTCACAAATCCGTTGAAGAAATAACAGTCTAGCTCTCAACTCAGCTAGGATCAAACCATTATCGGACCAAGTCAACCTCGTGTTCATTGCTCTCAAGGCAAACAAGGATTTCTTACTCAGGGCATCTGTAACTACATTCGCCTTACCCGGGTGATAATCAATCACCAACTCATAGTCTTTCAGTAACTCAAGCCATCTTCGTTGCCACAAATTTAAATCTTTTAGAGTCATCAAATACTTCAAACTCTTGTGATCAGAAAAGACATGACACTTCTCACCGTACAAATGATGTTTCCAAATTTTTAGAGCAAACACAATAGCAGCTAATTCCAAATCATGCATCGAGTAATTCTTCTCATGTGGCTTCAATTGTCTCGAGGCATAGGCTATCAATTTTCCCTCTTGCATCAACACATATCCCAATCCATTCAGTGACATGTCACTATAAATAACAAACTCCTTTCCCAGTTCAGGTTGCACTAAAACCGGTGCCTCAGTCAATAAAGCCTTCAGCTTCTCAAAACTTTGCTGACATTTTTCAGACCATACAAATTTAACATCTTTTTACAACAACTTGGTCATTGGAGTAGCAATCATTGAAAATCCTTTGACAAAACATCGGTAATAACCGGCTAAGCCCAAAAAGCTTCTAACTTCAGATACATTCCTTGGCAGTTTCCAATCAACAATTGCTGAAATCTTACTTGGATCAACCCGAATACCATCACCTGAGACAATATGTCCTAAAAATCTGACTTTTGGGAGCCAAAACTCACTTTTACTGAACTTAGCATACAACTTCTTATCTCTCAAAGTCTGCAAAACAGTTCTCAAGTGTTCGGCATGCTCGGACTCATTACGAGAATAAATCAGTACGTCATATATAAAAACAACTACAAACTTGTCCAAATACGGTCTAAAGATTCGATTCATTAGGTCCATAAAAACTGCAGGAGCATTCGTTAACCCAAAAGGCATAATAAGGAATTCATAGTGCCCGTACCTTGTTCTGAAAGCGGTTTTCGGCACATCTGACTCTTTAACTCTCAACTAGTAGTAGCCAGATCTCAAATCAATCTTCGAGAATACCGTTGCTCTTTTCAACTGATAAAAAAAGTCATCTATTCTCGGCAACGGATACTTGTTCTTTATAGTCACCTTGTTGAGCTATCGATAGTTGATAAAAAGTCTTATAGATCCATCTTTCTTCTTTACAAACAATACCGGAGCACCCTAGGGAGAATAACTCGGTCTCGCAAAACCCTTATCTGTCAACTCTTGCATCTAAGCTTTCAATTCTTTCAATTCAGTCGGAGCCATTCTATACGGAGCAATAGATATCGGCGAGGTCCCTGGGATTATATCAATACCAAACTCAATTTCTCTAACTGGAGGTAACCCAGGTAACTCTTCCGGGAACACATCCGGATATTCACAAACTATCGGCACCGATTCAACTTTCAATTCAGATTCTTTTGTATTCAACACGTAAGCAAGGTAAGCTTCACAGCCTTTTCTGACATATGTTTGGGCAGTCATCTAAGAAATCATAATAGGTAACTCACCCGACTAATCTGAATCAATCCGAAGAATTTCACCATTTTCACATTTCAGTTCAATAATCTTTCTTTTACAGTTCACTATGGCATCATGCAATGTCAACCAATCCATTCCAAAAATAACATCGAATTCATCAAATGGCAGCAACATTAAATCTGCTGAAAAACAGTAACCTCAAATCATTAATGGACAATTCTTGCAAACTCTATCAACTAGTACATGTTTGCCTAAGGGGTTTGACACTCTAATCACAAACTCAGTAAATTCAACAGGCAAGTTCTTACTAGTTACCAATTTCACATAAACATAAGAATGAGTTGATCCAGGATCAATCAATGCAACTACATTAGTATTATAGAGAGAAAAAGTACTATTGATAACATTGGGAGATGTCACTTCTTTGCGAGCACGGATGGCATAGGCTCTAGCAGGTGCTCGAGCTTCGGATCTCACAGTTGTATCTTTCGTCACACCTTTACTACTAGCTCTATTTCTGATATTTCTTGGTGGCCTACCTCTATTAGCAGTATTACTCGGCCTCACACTCTAAAATTTTTCCTTCTCAGCCATTTCAGGACAATCTCGGATAAAGTGCTCTTGAGAGCCACACTTGAAACAAGCCCGGTCATTCATCCTACACTCACCGGGATGTCTTCTTCCACATTGTTGACATTCAGGTTTGTTAGACTTTACATTGTCCACACTCGCCATTGAGGTGGCTTGAGATTTAAAACTTGAATGTTGCTTCTCGCGATCTCTGCGTGGATACCCCGCTAAAAAATTTGGACGGGAATACATTTCTTTAGACTTCTTGGACTGAGATGGAAACGACTTACTCATCTGTCTTTTCTTTGAATCTCTAGCTTCGAGATTAGCTTTTCTCTTCTTTTTGTTAAACTCTTCGGCCTTACAAGCCCGTTCAACCAATACCATAAATTCTTTAAGCTCTAAAATCCCAACTAACACACGAATATCCTCATTCAATCCATCCCCAAATCTCTTGCACATGATAGCCTCGGTGGAAACACACTCCCGAACATATTTACTAAGTCTGACAAATTCTTGCTCATACTCGGTCACTGTCATACGACCTTGTTTCAGCTCAAGAAATTTCTTACGTTTCTGATCGATGAACCGTTGACTAATATATTTCTTTCGGAACTCTTCTTGAAAGAATTCCCATGTAACCCTTTCTCTCGGTACCACCGATACCAGTGTATTCCACCAATGGTATGCAGAATCTCTCAGAAGCGAGATAGCACACTTTAAACACTCATCCGATGTGCAGGAAAACTTATCAAATACCCTGATGGAGTTTTTGAGCCAAAAGTCGACTCTCTCGGGATCATCATCCACATTAGCTCTAAAATCTTCAGCCCCATGCTTTCGGATCTTATCAACCGGGGGCTTATTCATTCTTACAAAGTCCATACCTTGTGGGGCTACAGGAACCGGTCGAGGAATGGGTGGGGGTGGAGGAGGTTGGGCATTCGGATTTGTTTGAACAAATTCCGCATACCACACATTCATCATATGGAGAAAGGCTTCCCTGCCTCCTTCTCCTTGACTAACCGTAGGAGGTCTACTATCAGACGGCGCTGCCCCTTGAGCAGGAGCCAGCGCATTACTTTTGACTTCATTAGCCTCAGCTCGACTATATGAAAACACAGTTTAAAGTTGTCAAGAGTCATCACATTATCACATTTCATTTATGGCATGTATAGCTAGACTCTTACACACGCTACGTTAGTCCGAGAATCGACTAAACCGTAGCTCTGATACCACTAAATGTAACACCCCTTACTCGTATCTGACATCGGGATAGGGTACGAGGCATTACCGGACTTATTCACAAGCAAACATTCAAAACCGAGACAGGAATTTCCACTCAAATTTAAAACTTTTCAAAAACATTCATATCGTCCCTAAAACGAGCCTACGATGCCCAAAACATGCATCGAAAGTGGTTTGGGACTAAACCGAGAACTTTAGAAAATTTTGGAAAACTTAGAAAATTTTTCATGAAAAAGGGGTCACACACCCGTGTGAGTTCAGGACACGCCCGTGTGACCCTAAGACACGCCCATGTTTCAGGCCGTGTTCAAATTAGGGAGCTTTCTGTTTATGACATCATCATCAAATTGAGGTCACACGGTCAAGTCACACACTCGTGTGCTTAGGTTGTGTGATTGATTAAATTTTTATAATTTTTCATAAAATAGGTGCAGACTTCACACGGCCAGCGCACACGCCCGTGTTCGAGTCCGTGCCGTCCAGACGGCTGAGACATACGCCCGTGTCTCTGCCCGTGTGCTCATTACTGAGTATTCTATTTTGCAACAATTAAGGTCCAGGGGACACACGGCTGAAACAGATGCCTAGGAGCAGACCGTGTGTCACACACGGCCTAGACACACACTCGTGTGTCTACCCGTGTGGACAAATATAAGGCTATTTACAAAGCCTTTTTGCCACCCTTCCATGCACAAACCTACACAACAAAACATAGTACCAATCCAAGCATATACTTTCAACCCAATCAACCATACTCAAGGCATCCACATATCATTTGCATGCTATCATTTATCACATGCAAACATCACATACTTAGCATCTCAAACCATGCAATTTCCCACACTCATGAAAACATCATTATATGTATATATACTTAACCAATATTAACCAATATCAAATGGCCATTTACAAAATGAATTATCAACTATTTAAGCTAACACATATGGCCAAATCAATTATGACACATAACAAAAAGACCAAGTCCCTATACATGCCATAACTCAAAATATTGTAATTATAAGTATCCAAAATGTTAATTTGATAGTGTGAATGGATCTCCGACAATCTCCAATCCTCCAGCTGGCTTGGTGACACTATAAGACAAAGGAAAAGAAAAAGGGAGTAAGCTTTAAAGCTTAGTAAGTTCCTATGCAAATAATTAGCATCATAAACACACATTTATCATGCAACTAACATGAAATGAATTAACATAGATGTGATTAAAAATCTCATAGTCCAACTTGGCATGGATATTATTTGAAACCTTAATATCATATCTTGCACAATCATAACCTTACCAAGAGATTCATCACATATCGAGCTCATTAGGCATAAGTTCTACGTACATACCTGTATCAATTGGCAACACACTATGGTCTTTCGCAATGTTAACATTTCCGTCACGTTTCCCGTTGAACCACTTGGAATACTAAAGGATACTCGGGAAATCTCACACACATAGTACCATACCAATTCCATATCCCAGATATGGTCTTACATGTGATCTCATGTCGAATCCAATAGCCTAGCTATGGTTTTACACGAAATCAAATATCGATGCCATATCCCATATATGGTCTTACACGTAATCTTAATTAACCCTAATGTCATGACATTTGTATTCTACCTATTCCTAAGGTTCAGCTGGGATTTCTCGTTTGTCGAACTTTGTCGATTTCATTCAAGAGTAAATCACAATTCATATAATAATAAAGCAATTAAAGCATAAATAACAATGCATCATTTACATACGAACTTACCTCGGTACAAAAATAGTAGGAATGAGACCTAATCATCAAATAATTTATTTTTCCCCCGATCTAGGTCCGAACCTCGCTTCTCTTGATCTATAATAGAAAATTTAACTCATTTATTATTCACATTTTTCAATTCAGTCCAAAAATCATATTATGGAAAAATTACATTTTTTCCCCTAAACTTTGACATATTTACATTTTTTTCCTAGGCTCGAAAAATGAAATCCATTCAATTTCTTCAATTCCCAAGCCTAGCCGATCCTCTTTTATACATATAGCAGTCCATATTTCTCATTTAATCACACTTCTACACTCATTTTGTTATCTTTTTACAAATAGGTCATTTTGACATTTTCATCAAAAACCACCTAGCAAAAGTTGTTTATCACACATCAAACATGCATAATCTACCATTAGACATCAAAATACACAAATATCCAACATGGATCAAAACCTAGACCTTGATCTTTTCTTAAACTAATGGTAGAAATAGGTAGATCGAGTGATAACGACTTCAAAAACATAAAGAGCATTAAAAATGGGGCTAGGATGTACTTACAATCAAGCTTGAAAGATGAAAAAACCCTAGCTATGGTGCTCTCCCATGTTTCAACTATGGTTGAAGAAAGATGAGCAAATTTTGGCTTTAATTTCCCTTTTTATTCTTTTATTTACCAAATGACCAAAATGCCCTTCACTTAAAACTTTGAAATTTTATCCCACCATGTCCAATTTTGTCCACTAACTTAACAAATGGTCTAATTACTATCTAAGGACCTTCAATTTAAAATTTCATAGAAATTGGACACCTCTAGCATGTAGAACTCAACTTTTTCCCTTTTACAATTTAGTCCTTTTTACTAAATTAAGTGCCCAAACGTCAAAATTTTCGAACGAAATTTTCGCGAAATCATTTCGTAAAACTGTAGACCATAGAAATGTAATAAAACTAAATTTTTCTATATCGGATTTGTGGTCCCGAAACCACTGTTCTAACTAGCCCCAAAATCGGGCTGTTACAGCTCGGAAGTTTGTAAAGGTTGGAATAGGTCGGAGCACCATCACACTATCCTTCAACTCGTTCTGGTATAAATAGAATTTTTTTTTTGGTATAATGGCATGTATAGGCTAACTTTGCCAATTTTGGCATATAAATGGTTGTTTATAATTTAGCCATTGGAATGGCTAATGATGGTATGTTTAGTGAATATATATATATGAGATTATAATATGGTTAAAATATGTGTGCTTGGTATGGTTAGATTGAATTATGGAAAGCATATATGTCTTACAAAAAGGTAAGTTTGAATACATGTAATGATATATCTTATATAATGTTAATATTGGCTTGGTTTTAATGTCTTGAATTGGTTGGTATATCTATATAAGTATTGATATAGGTTGAAGACAATTTGGGTGAGAAAAGTGGCCATGAAAATGGCCTATTTTCGTCCACACGGGTAGACATACAGGCGTGTGTCTCAACCGTGTGTGACACACGGCCATACGCACGGGCGTGTGGTTTGGCCGTGTGTCCACTGTATCTTAAAAATTTAGAAACAAAATGCTCATAATTGGTCACACGGGCAGAGACACGGGCGTGTGTCTCAGCTATGTGAAATACACAGCCCAAAACACGGGCGTGTGTTTTGGCCATGTAAATCCTGTACCTATTTTTGAAAATTAAATTGTCCACACAGCCTAGCACACGGATGTGTTGCTGGCCGTGTGACCCAAGTCTATAGCTACCCTAATTTGAACACGGGCTGGGACACGACCGTGTGCCTTACATCGAATGCCCACACGGCCTAAGACACAGGCGTTCACCTGGCCCTGTGAGTCACACTGCCTGACCACACAGGCGTGCGTCCCCTGCACCTAAGAAAAGAGTTAAAATTTTACGAATTTTTTTTTGAGTTTCAGGTTTAGTCCTGATTTGATTCTAACGTGTATTTTGGGCCTTGAGGACCCAATTAAAGGATGATATGATTGATTTCAGATATGAATAGTAAATGATATGAAATTTTTTGTAATTGATCTGTAAACTTCAGTAGTACTCTGTGACCCTGTTCTGGTAACGAATAGGGGTTAGGGGTGTTACATTTATTGGTATCAGAGCTATAGTTTAACCAATTCTCGAACTAACATAGTAAGTACGAGTTTAGTTATACATGCCATTATATAATTTGTGATAGTGTGATATCTCTTGACCATTTTAAATGTGTTTTTCATATAGTAATGTCGTCCAACCAAGCTAGAGCTGAATCCGAAGAAGCTGAGAGCAATGCTCCATTTTAGTTCAAGGAGCTGCATCTAGTAGTAGTTGAAGGCTCGAATCTGAGGGTCGAGGTGAGGAGGCAAAAGAAGCCTTCTTTCAAATGATGAATGAGTGGTTCACCGAATTATTAAGAACAAACCCTGCTATACAACAACCTTTCCCTCTTGCTCCTCAACCGGTTCACGATATGCCACAAGGTACTGAAGTTGTTAGAAATGGTAAGCCCCCAGTAGATAAAATTCAGAAATATAGAGCAGAAAAATTCAGGGCTACTGCTGATGGTGATCCGGAAAGGGCTGAATTTTGGCTAGAAAATACCATCAGAGTTTTGGATGAATCGTCTTGTACACCTGAAGAATGTTTGAAATGTGCTGTATCTTTGCTAAAAGACTCAACTTATCAGTGGTGGAATCTCTTGATTTCTGTTGTACCGAGGGAAAATGTTACTTGGAAATTTTTCCAAACATAATTCAAAAAGTACATTAGCAAGAGATTCCTTGATCGAAAAAGAAGGAATTTTTAGAACTTAAACAGGGGAATATGACAGTATTCGAGTATGAACGTGAATTTGTCAAATTAAGCAAATATGCCAGAGAGTGTATCCCGACTGAAGTTTCCATGCGTAAACAGTTTGAAGAGAGATTAAATGAAGATATCAAGTTGTTAGTTGGAATCTTGGAATTAAAAGAATTTGTTGTACTAGCTAACCGAGCACATAAAGCTGAAGAATTAGATAAAGAAAAGAAGCAGGCAGAGATGGAAGCCCGAACTTCAAGTAAAAGATTTAAGGGCAAGCCACAATCATCAACTTTAAAGAAATCAAAGAAATATCATGATCGTTCTGTCTCATTTGTGGGGTATTCTGGAAAAGACTGAGACTCTCAACACTCTAATCTGAGATCTCCGGCCCCATCAGTAGCAGGTGCTGAAAGTGTCGGTAATCCCAAACCTAGATGTAAACATTATAATAAATTTCATTTTAGAGACTACCGTATGAGAAGCGGAGCCTATTATAGATGTGGTTCTCTCGACCACTATCTTAAAGATTGTCCAGAAAGGCTTGAAAAAGATACTGTCCAGACTTCGAAGCCAAGCAACCCTGGCTCGAGAGGTAGACCACCTTGTAACCCCGGTAATATGAGTGATAGCTGAGGTACAAGAAAAGATTCAACTACTAAATCTGAGGCACGAGCACTAGCAAGAACATATGCTATATGTGCACGTGAGGATGCTTCTGCACCTGATGTTATTACTGGTACATTTTCACTTCTTGATATTGATATTACTGCTTTAATTGATCCTGGTTTAACACATTCATATATATGCATGAATTTAGTGTCTGTTAAAAATTTACTTGTTGAGTCCACTAAATTCGTGGTTAAAGTTTCAAATCCCCTGAGCCAGTTTGTGATGGTAAATAAAATCTATAAAAATTGTCCGTTAATGGTACGTGGTTATTATTTCTCGGCTAATTTAATGTTGTTTCCATTTGATGAATTTGATGTAATTCTGGGTATGGACTGGTTAACTCAGCATGATGCAGTGGTAAAATGTAAACAAAAGTACATTGTGTTAAAATGTCAGAATGGTGAATTGCGTCGTATTGAATCTGATAAACTGGATGGGTTGTCCAATGTAATCTCAGTTATATCAACATAGAAATATATCAAAAAAGGGTATGATGCTTATCTTGCATATGTGTTGGACACTAAAGTATCTAAGTCGAAGATTAAGTCAGTGCCGGTTATTTGTGAGTTTCCTGATGTGTTCCCGAAAGAATTACCCGAATTACCGCAAGTCAGAGAGGTGGAATTTTCTATAGATATTGTTCTAGGGATAGTTCCAATATCTATAGCTCCTTACAGAATAGCTCTCACAGAATTAAAAGAATTAAAAGTACAGTTGCAAGAATTGACTGATAGAGGTTTTGCTCGACCCAGCTCATCACCTTGGGATGCGTCAGTTTTGTTTGTTAAAAGGAAAGATGGATTGTTGAGGTTATGTATTGATTACAGATAGCTCAATAAGGTTACAATCAAGAAAAAGTATCCATTACCTCGTATAGACGACTTGTTTGATCAGTTAAAAGGTGCCACTGTATTTTCAAAAATTGATCTTCGTTCTGGTTACTATCAGCTACAGGTAAAAGACTCAGATGTACCAAAGACAGCCTTTAGAACCAGGTATGGCCACTATGAATTTCTTGTGATGTCGTTCGGCTTAACTAATGCACATGCGGTATTCATGGATTTAATGAATAGAATTTTCAAACCGTATCTAGACAGATTTGTGGTGGTATTTATTGATGATATTCTGGTATACTCCCGAGATGAAAATGAACATGCAGATCATCTGAGAATTGTGTTACAAACTCTGCGTGAGAAATAATTGTATGCCAAATTTAGTAAGTGTGAATTTTTGCTTCGAGAAGTTGGTTTCCTTGGACATATAGTATCTGCAGAAGGCATCAGAGTGAACCCGAATAAAATTTCAGCCATTATTTACTGGAAACCACCGAAAACTGTGTCTGAAGTTAGAAGTTTTCTGGGACTAGCTGGATATTATCGGAGGTTTGTAAAAGGATTTTCAATGATAGCTTCTCTGATGACTCACTTATTGCAGAAAGATGTGAAATTTAAATGGTCTGATAAATGTCAGCAGATTTTTAACAGGTTGAAAGCCTTGTTGACTGAAGCACCCGTGTTAGTTCAGCTTGAATCGGGTAAGGAATTTATAATTTACAGTGATGCATCATTAAATGGTTTAGGCTGTGTTTTGATGCAAGAAGGAAAAGTAATAGCCTATGCTTCTAGACAGCTAAAACCACATTAAAAGAATTATCCGATACATGATTTAGAATTGGCGGCCATTGTATTTGCATTGAAAATTTGGCAAAACTATCTGTTTGGTAAAAAATGTCATATATTCACCGACCATAAAAGTTTGAAGTATTTAATGTCGCAAAAAGACTTGAATCTGAGACAGAGCAGGTGGCTTGAGTTATTAAAATATTTTTGGATATTGATTATCATCCGGGAAAAGCCAATGTGGCTGCAGATGCTCTGAGCAGAAAATCCCTGTTTGCCTTGCGAGTAATGAATACCCGGTTGTCTTTGTCTGATGATGGTACAATCATAGCTGAGTTAAAAGCTAGACTGACGTTTCTGCAGAAAATCTGTGAAGCTTAGAAGAGTGATTATGAATTATAAGCTAAATGGGTAAAATGTGAGTCAAATTCCGATTCAGAATTTTAGATCGGGTCTGATGGTTGTCTGTTATTCAGAGGCAGAATATGTGTTCCGAAGAATTTGAAACTGGTACAGAAGATTTTAAACGAAGCTCATAATGGTAATATGTTTGTTCATCGTGGGAGTAATAAAATGTACCATGATTTGAAAAAGATGTACTGGTGGCCGGGAATGAAACGAGATATTTCTGAATTTGTATCTAAATGCTTAATATGTCAGCAGGTTAAAGCTGAACATCAAGTACCTTTAGGATTATTATAGCCAGTAACGATACCAGAATGGAAATGGGATAGAGTCACTATGGACTTTGTATTGGGATTACCCCTATCTCCGAAAAAGAAAGATGCCATCTGGGTAATCGTTGACCGATTAACAAATTCTGCACACTTTATTCCAGTACGTATGAATTTCTCCCTGGATAGATTGGCTGAATTGTATGTTTCTGAAATTGTCAGACTATATGGGGTGCCAGTCTCCATTATCTCTGATAGAGATCCCTGGTTTACATCCCGATTTTGGAATAAGTTGCAAGAAGCTTTGGGTACACAGTTACATTTCAGCATTGTTTTCCATCCTCAGAATGATGGACAATCCGAACGTGTGATACTGATTTTAGAAGATATGCTTCGATGTTGTGTGTTAGAATTTGAAAGTAATTGGGAAAAATACCTACCTTTAATTAATTTGCATACAATAATAGTTATCAGTCTAGTATTAAAATGGCACCTTATGAGGCTCTGTATGGTCGTAAATGTAGACTCCGTTGTACTGGACAAAACTCAGTGAGAAAAAGATACATGAAGTTGATTTGATTCGTAAAATTGAAGAAAATGTGAAAGTGATTCAGGATAGTTTGAAAGCGGCCTCTGATCGTTAAAAGTCTTATGCCAATCTTAGGGTCTGTTTGTTTGGTGGAAAATGTTTTCCGGAAAACATTTTCCGAATTTTTCGGCGTTTGTTTGATGGAAAATGAATTCCTCAAGGAAAACATTTTACAAACACGGGTAAAATCTCTTCTTTATTTCTGGAAAACATCTTACCAATTTGTTTTCCGTAAGACATTTTCCAGTGCTTTCCCCTTCATCCAGGTAAGACGTTCTCCTTCTTCCCTTCTTCATTCCTCCTATCTTCTTTCTTTCTCAGCCAACAAATCTCTTTCTCTCTTTCTCAGACTTTTCCGGTTCCTCCTTTCGTTGGGTCTTGGAATCTCTCCTTTCGCTGGGTCTTGAAATCTTTGGAAAATTTCATCTCTGATCTCCTCCAGGTATGTGCATATTTCTCTAATGTTTCATCACTGACTGATTACTCTCTGTTTATTCTCTCAATTTTTTCCTTTTATTTTTCTTTCATTTGTTTTCTTGACCGTAGTTAGCCCTTGATTTGTTTTGAGCTACTGTTTTGTGTTGCAAAATAGGAAAGGCTATAGGAAAAGCATAGTCAGTCGATGAATTTTGGTGATATGATTTGGTTTCTATGGCTCAATGTTTTCTGTTTTCTATTTCAATGTTTTCGATGAATTTTTCTGTTTCATTTTTCCAGTGTAGTGTTATTTTGACTATGGTTGCCCATTTTTCTTAATTCCACATAAAGCAGAATAGATTCTTGGCATAAACAAAATAGGTGCTTTATCCTTGAAATTTTTCGATTTTGTACAAACCCAAACTTTTCTTTCTTTTTACTTTTGAAAACTTCCAAATAATTTGCTGTTAATCTATTTATTAGATGATTTCGGGGACCATATTTGTTAATTGGTGCTAGTTTGGGTCATTTCGTAAGCAACTCACAATATGTTCGATAAAAGTCCTCTTTGGGTAATTGCATCTTCTTTTATTATTCTTTTTCTTAGGGATTCATGCATGAGTTTTTTAACAAATGTCTCTTAGATGACATGAAACAACAAGAAAATTAATATAACTAGGCACTATCGTTACATAAATTGGCCAATCAACCCTATTTAATGATGGTAGCCGTGCCGCTTTGCTTTGCCAACTTGGTTGCTTTGCTTCTCAAACTTCCGATTTTTGTCATCCGCAATAACCGATTGCTTTAGAATGTACGTTGAATCCAAACTTATTGGGTTTCTATAAGTTGATATAATAATGTGTTGGTCTTTGGTGATCTTGTTAAGATAAAGAAGCCATAGTTTTTAAATAATGATCAAGTTAATATAACGATGAGACTGTAGTCTTCCCACATAGAGGTTCATGGTAGCTACTAATTACAAAGTAATTGAACACTTAAATGGAAGCTGGATTGGATACTTCTTGCTGTCGAAACATCCCCTCTTCATCTGGCACATCCAAACGTAAAAGAAAAAATGTTCAAGAAAGTGTCGTTGGTGAAAAAATTAAATTTGTGGGTGAACAACTTGGGAAAAATTGCTAATGCTTTGGAACAATTTATTGCGGATAAGACACCACAGCTTTACGAACAAGTGATGTCGATAGAGGAAGAAGGATTTGATGATGACTTCTTGTGTTCTGTGTTTGATTATCTAGTGAGTCATGAATCCGAGGCCAAAGCTTTTTTAGTTAAAAGTAAGAAGCACAAAAAAATTTGGCTTCAAAAAATTTCTCAAGGTTGAAGATATTGATACTTTTATGTAGTGTAATATTAGTTTTGCACTTGGACAATGCTGTTGTTATTATGTGGTGTACTACTAATTATGCATTTGGATAATATTATTAATTTTAGTATTAATTGTGGTTTGGAAGTTTATTTATAATTATTCAATCCTTGTTTTTTTATTTTTTTAACACAATTACAAAATTTGACTTTGGTTGTTTTCATTTTATGACGGTTAATAATGTAGCTTAATAATTGAGTATTATTATATATTTAATTTGATTTATTTATTTATAAATAAATCATTACAATATATGTAAAAACAATTTAAAATATAAAAATTTATTAATATGTATATAAAATTTATTAATATATGTAAAAACAAATTTTAGGAAAATATTTTGAAATCACACTTAAACAATAGAAAATATTTTACACATATTCATCCAAACACCAGAAAATATTTTCAGTAAATTATTTTCCTGAAAAGTAAATCATTTTCCAGAAATCATTTTTCGGAAAACATTTTACTGGCAAACAAACGGACCCTTAAATTAAAAGAGATAGAATTTCAAGTTGGTGATAAGGTATTCTTGAAAGTATCACTTTGGAAAAAAGTTCTCCAGTTTGGTCGCAAAGGAAAACTGAGTTCACGGTTCATTGGACCATACAAAATTATTGAAAGAATCGGACCTGTTGAATACAGATTGGCATTACCACCAGAGTTTGACAGAATTCATAATGTTTTCCACGTGTCTATGTTGCGACGGTATCGGTCAGATCCTTCACATGTTATCTCTTCGATAGAAGTTGAGATTTGGCCTGATATGACTTACAGTGAGGAATCAATCAGAATTTTGGCACGTGAAACGAAAGAGTTAAGAAATAAAAAGGTAGCTTTAGTGAAAGTTCTTTGGAAACAACACGGAATAGAAGAAGCTACCTGGGAACCAGAGGAAACAATAAGAAAGCAATATCCAAACCTCTTTACTGGTAAGATTTTCGAGGACGAAAATTCTTTAAGGGGAAGAGTTGTAACAGCCCGTTTTCAGTGAAATTAGAATAGTGGTTTCGGGACCACAAATTCGAGTCAGAAAGAAAATTTATTTTAAATTTATTGCATGGTCTGCATCATAATAGGAAAGATGTATGAAAATTTTGATAAGAAAATTTTACCGATTTCATGTTTAATTATGGAAAGGAACAAATTGCATAAAATGCAAAAGTTGAGTTCTAGTAGCTATAAGTATCAAATAGCTATGGAATTCAAAACTTGATGTCCTTATATGGTAATTAGACCATTAAGAGAAGTTAGTAGATATTTTTGATGATTCATCCATGGAAAATTGGAAAAAGAAAAGGACTAAATTGGAAATTGAAATAAATAAAAGATGATAAATAAAATAAATATCTAATATCATCATTTTATATCATCTTCTTCCCCAAATGCTATGGAAACCCTAGGAAAGATAAAGAAAGTCAAGCAAGCCTAATTGGATCCGGATAGACCTAGTAAGGAGTTGGATCGAGGAAAACAAAAAGTGTCGGATTAGTAAATTCTTGAAACAAATAAGTATCGAGGTAAGTTCATGTAACTAGATTATATATATTTATATGCTTGAATTAAATGTTGTATATGTGAATTGTATGAATTCCTCACGTATGAAATTGATAACATATTCGGTTATGCTCGATAAATAATGAGTCCCGTTTAAATAAATGAAATTTGATGGATACAGGATTTCCCGTATTGGTTGTGGTCCTGCATATGTTGTGGACACACCATAGCTCGGAAGAGCATCCCATTATAAGCCCTCTCGAGTTTCCTGTTATATGGTTCCTGTGAGCATCCTGCTCGATAGTAAACCTGCATGTGTTGTGGACTACTGCAGCTCTTTGTGAGAGTCTTGTTATATGATCGGTTGTGATCCTGCATATATTGCAGACACAAACGCAGCTCTTTATTAGCATCCTAATATAGGCTCTTCTTGAGCTTCTTGATATGGCTCTCTTGAACATCCTGTTATATGGCTATCCGGAGCTCTCTGATAATAGCTCTTCGGAGTTACCTGTTAAGCTCAATGAGCTTCCTGTTCTAAACTCTTATGAGTTTCCTGTTATAGCCCGGATAAGCTTCCTGTTACATGGCTCACATGAGCATCCTATAATATGGCTCGAGAGAGTGCTTCCTGATTATGTGCCCTATTTGGGTACCGCTGAATATGAGTTGAAAGTTTACAGTGTTGTACACTTCAAGTGTACTACATGTGTAACCATCGATATTTCAAATAAATTCAACGGGCAAAGTTCTATCATGGCTAATCTGAACTTGAGATGATTTATCATAGAAATGTATATGTTATACGGAAATATGATAAGAAAAGTATATGTGTATGAAAGTTATTACATGATGAGCTCATCTTTATTACTTGAAAAGTATTTAGAAATTCATGACTAACTTGCTTGATTGAGTGTATGCGATTAGGCAATTGGTCAATTTGTTGGGATGTATGTTATTTACATAATTATTTAAATTGAATATAAACGGTAAGTTAAATTCTTGTTATGCGAACTTACTAAGAATTTGAAATGCTTACTCGGTTTTCTTTTCTCTGTTTTATATTTCTCGAAAGTTCGTAAAGGTTGGAATAGGTCGGAGCACCATCACACTATCCTTCAGCTTGTTTTGGTATAAATAGAAAACTTATTTTGGTATAATGGCATGTATAGGCTAACTTTGCCAATGTTGGCATATAAGTGGTTGTTTGTAATTTAGCCATTGGAATGGCTAATGATGGTATGTTTAGTGAATATATATATGAGGTTATAATATGGTTAATATATGTATGCTTAGTATGGTTAGATTGAATTATGGAAAGCATATATGTCTTACAAAAAGGTAAGTTTGAATACATGTGATGATATATCTTATATAATGTTAATATTGGCTTGGTTTTAATGTCTTGAATTGGTTGGTATATGTATGTAAGTATTGATGTAGGTTGAAGACAATTTGGGTGAGAAAAGTGGCCATGAAAATGGCCTATTTTCGTCCACACGGGTAGACACACGGGCGTGTGTCTCAACCATGTGTGACACACGGCCATACGCACGGGCGTGTGGTTTGGCCATGTGTCCCCTGTATCTTAAAAATTTAGAAACAGAATGCTCAAAATTGGTCACATGGGCAGAGACACGGGCGTGTGTCTCAGCCATGTGAAATACACGGCCCAACACACGGGCGTGTGTCTTGGCCGTGTGAATCCTGCACCTATTTTTGAAAATTAAATTGTCCACACGGCCTAGCACACGGGCGTGTTGCTGGCCATGTGACCCAAGTCAGTAGTTACCCTAATTTGAACATGGGTTGGGACACGGCCGTGTGCCTCACATCGAATGCCCACATGGCCTAAGACACGGGCGTGTCACCTAGCCGTGTGAGCCACACGGCCTGACCACACGAGCGTGTGTCCCCTGCACCTAAGAGAAATTTTGAAATTTTGCGAAAAATTTTCTGAGTTTTTGGTTTAGTCCTGATTTGATTCTAACGTGTATTTTGAGCCTTAAGGACCCAATTAAGGGACGATATGATTGATTTCGGATATGAATAGTAAATGATATGAAATTTTCTGTAATTGATCTGTAAACTCCAGTAATGCTCTGTGACCCTATTCCGGTGACGGATAGGGGTTAGGTGTGTTACAGTGTCGATTTCACGAACTGCAGTCCAAACAATGAAAAACACCTTTTTAGGTTTTTCGAGCATTCTATGACCTATATATGACAAAAATAAGAAGATAGGAGTGAGCTGTCATAAAATATTCAAGAAAACAACTTGAAAAACAACATTGAAGCGGATTCTGAAATAGATTTCCATCAAGATTGAAGATTCCCTTTTGATTTCTTTTGAGATTATTATGAGTTTCTTTGTTTCTTGTGGTTGTACTGTATTTTAGATGTCTTTATTTGTGATCATGAACTAATTTTCTAAATACTTAAGGAGACAAATCCTATGATGGATTTTGTCATTTGATTTGTACTTTTCACAATAAAGACTTAGTTTCTTGTTCTCAATTATGTGTGCTTAATTCTTGGTATAATATTTCATGATTATTGATCCATTTTTGATGTGCTTAAATCAGAGGATGAATATACCCTGTTTAAGAGTAGATCTAGCGTAATTAAGTGGAGTTTCATGCAATCCTAGAAATAGGACGACATAAATCTACTGGATTAGAGTCAAATCTAATAGGGGAATCCATAGATCGAGTTGATGTGATAATAGAGGTTTTAATTAGAAAAAAATTTTCAATTAATCAACATAGAGTCAATTGCTCTCATTCTTGAAGAGAGATATTAGCATAATTTAGGGATTTTTACGGATCAAGATACTAAGTGAAGAAATTGTGTAATTTAGATCGATAATGACATATGAAATCTAGTTGAATTCTTTCTTGGGTCTTGTTTTGGTTTTTGGTTGTTAATTGGTTATTTTCCTAAATTGTTCTTTGTCGCGTTCATAATTAATTAATTTAGTTAATTTTAGTTTTTAATCAATCACTCGAATTTATTGGTTAAATAATAGAAAGACGGTAATTACTAGCACTTACAGTTTAATTTTTTGTTTGTTTGATTCTGACAAGTTTTTTGTGTTTATGATTAGTTGAAACCCGTTGGAACAGTTAATTTTTGAAAGTGAGATCGAGAAAAATGATTTTAATAGACTTTAATAAAGTAGAGAGGTTAGCGAAGCAAAGCAAAGTCAACACATTTTAATAGACGATTAAGAGAAAAATGATATTACTATAAGGATAGATGATAATCAAAATAATCAGCAGCCTTTTGCACCTCCTGCTCCTCGTACTATGTATGATTATGCTAAGCCTAATCTGATTGGGGCTGAATCGAGTATTATCAGATCAACTATTGCTGCAAACAATTTTGAGCTGAAGCCAAACACAATTTAGATAGTACAACAGTATGTTCAGTTTGATGGGTTGTAGGATGAAGATTCGAATGCTCATTTGGCTAACTTTTTAGAGATTTGCGATACTTTCAAGATCAATGATGTTATTGATGATGCCATACGCTTACAGTTATTCCCATTCTATTTGAGGAGTAAGGCAAAATAGTGGTTGAATTCACTTCCAAGGAGTTCTATCACGACTTGGTATCAGAGGACTGAGAAGTTTTTGTTGAAGTACTTTCCACCAGCTAAAAAAGCTAAGTTGAGGAATGACATCTCTTCTTTTGCTCAAATTGATTTGGAGACATTATATGATGCATGAGAGAGATTTAAGGATCTTTTTAGAAGGTGTCCTCATCCTAGTTTACCTTTGTGGTTACAAGTTCAAACCATTTACAATGATTTATATCCATCGACTAGGCAACTAATTGATGTAGTAGCTGGCAGAACATTGAATAATAAGACACCTGAGGCAGCTCAAGATTTTATTGAGGAGATGACACTGAATAACTATCAGTGGTAAGTCATGAGAACGAAACCGATTAAAATAGCCGATGTTTTTAATATTTATGCAATTTCTATGTTAGCCAATTAGGTTGAAGCTCTTGGTAAGAAAATTGATGGTTTGAATTTTTCTAAGAAGGTGAATCCAATAGTGTAATGTGATGCGAATGGAGCGGGGATGATTAATTCAGAATGTTTACCCTTCGGTTCTAGCATGGAGCATGAGCAAGTCAATTTTATAGGTAATCATTCTAGACCTCAAAATAACCCCTATAGCAATAACTATAAGCTAGGATGAAAGAATCATCCAAATTTTTCTTGGGGTGGTCATCATTTATCGCGTCATCGGGACGAGAGCTTATCTCCATGCGACGTCGAGACATGGAAAATCGAGTCATCTTGACGTGGCTGATGAGTGAACTGGGCATGTTTTGAAACTTTTGCAATTAAGTCTTGATTTTTATACAATAAAATTGGAGGCCTTAAACACCACAAAATGTTTTGAAAATTTACATGCCATGGTTTTAAATGATGAATTTAATTTTGTAAATCTTCAATTTCATAAATGGTTTATCTGGATATTTTGTAAAATTTACGTTTAGGTCATTAAACTTCATTTTGGAATTAAAAGAGTTTTAACAATTGTTTTATGTTTAATTTTTCACAAATGATTCAATATAAAATGCCCAAGACACTTGTTGGATTAAATTCATGATTTACATGTTTTTTTGCCTATATTGTGCAAAATGACAATTTTACCCCTGTTTATATTTTATGGTATGATGATAGAAGAAGCATGTTTTAGGCTTCGTATGTTCAAAATTACTTGTGTAACACCCTAAAACTATAGGACCAAATTCTTTTAGAAATTATCATGAATTTAGTCCTAGTATTAGTGGTCAAAAGCTTAGTAGGAAGCCATGAGAACCAAGGTTCAACTCCCATTATTTTTTTCACTTTTCCCTTTTATTTTTCTGCACTTAAGGAACTAAGGTTAAAGTAACTTATGTGTTATTTTTGGTAAAATATGGCCATAGAATGTGCATTAGCCTAATGGACAAGCTTCATCCTTTCCATCCACTTGAGTAGTGGTTCAAATCACATTGGTTTCACTTCTTTTTCTTTAATTTTTCCTTGATTCCAACCAAAAAGGGGTAATTACCAAACAACCTTTATTTTTTTTGAAAGTCCAACTAATAAACCACTTCCTAGCACAATTAGGATTTCCTATTTGATCCTAACCCAAATTGAAACCCTTATTTTCCCTATTTTTTTCTCAATTTTTTCTACAAACCTTTTTTTGCAAAATTCTCTCAAAGTTCTTGCTGGAAATTTAGTTCTTGAATCTTAACTTTACGATCAAGTCCAAATCAAATTATTTATCATCAATCATTGAATTTCACACCATCAATTTCTAAATTTCTATCAAGATCGGTAAGTTTTTCTCGTTTCCCAATAGCTAGATCTCATCAATTCTAGAAAATCGTTGTTTTCATTAGATTTTTCATCCGTTACAAATCTTTTATAATATCATTGAAAATGCCCCTAAATCTTGAAATTCGTCATTAATTCTTGCGTTTTGTCAATCGAAAGACCCATGTAGGTAATCTGGATCATACTTGGACGTGAGGACCATCGTACAAGACCCTGGAAGTCAGGTGTGCGTTCTTTTACGAAAAATCGAGTCAAAATTTGAAACTGTCCAGTCGTATACGGCCTACCACATGGGCGTGTGGCCAGACCGTGTGGATCACACAACCTCACACACGGCCATGTCCCTCTTGAAACCCTAAAACTTCACTTCTCACACGGTCTAAGACTCCCCACACGGCCTACCCACTCGATCATGTGGCCCTTGTGTTTTATTTTTCCTCTGCACGACATATCACACATAGTCCAGGGCTATCCACATGGTTCGATCACACGGCTGTGTGGCCCCTGAAACTTAAAATTTCAATTTTGACATATTCTTTATTATTTTGTTCAAATTAGTCCCTGATTAACTTTTTAATGGCATTTAGAGAACTAGATTATGCAATTAGGACCTAGATTAGGAGTAGAACATCAAGATTTATGGATGATTGAATTTATTAACTGAATTACTCTTGATTGATTGCTTGAATAGTGAATAATGTACATGAATTTTATGAATACCCAATTGAATGATCTGAATGCCTAAATTATTGGAAAAATTGGATGCTTGATTTATTCATGATTGTTATTGATTGATTATGAGATAAAAAATAAACGATATATTGATTGAATGTCTTGGAATGTATCTATATTTCATTTTCATGGGTTGGGTTGATATGATCGGAGGAAGAACCGGTAGTATAACTGCATTTAATTATTTATTGTGTACTCACTGTAACAACCCAATTTCAGTGAAATCGAAACAGTAGTTTCGGGACCACAAACCCGGGTCGAAAACAAAATTTATTTAAAATTATTGTATGATTTGCATTGTGATATGAATGTCATATGAAAATTCTGATAAGAAAATTTTATCGATTATGTGTTTAATTACGGGAAGGACCAAATTGCATAAAATGCAAAAGTTGAATTCTAGTAGCTAGAAGGATTAAATAGCTATGGAATTCAAAAATTGAGGTCCTTATATGGTAATTAGACAATTAATCAAAAGTTAGTAGATATTTTTGATGAATCATCCGTGGAAAAATTAGAAAAGTTTAAGGACTAAATTGGAAATAGAAATAATTAAAGGATGATAAATAATTAAAATAGAATTAAAATCATTTTATATCATCTTCTTCCTCAAATATTCCATGGAAACCCTAGGAAAGAGAAAACAGGCTTTCTTGGCTTAAATTGGTAAGTATTCAAGTCCTGTTTTTAGTAATTTTTATATTTTTAAAATTGGGATAGTCTAATCTATCTATTTGGGGGATTAATTTGAAAAGTTATCAAAGTATAGAAATTATTTCATGGATGAATATGTTGAAAATTTAAAATTTATGGTAGAAAATGAAAGGTTGTTGATAGATAAACAACTTTTACAAAGTGAATTTTGATGAAAACATGATTTAGGGACTAGTTTGTAAAGTTGTAAAAATTTAAGAAAAATTCTGAAATTTATAGAATACATATGCTATAAATTTTATATTGAAATTTCGGTTAGGCTTGGAATAAGGAGTAAATTGCATGAATTTCATTTTTCGAGTCTAGGGACGAAATTGGAATTTATGGAAAGTTTAGGGGCAAAATGGTAATTTTGTCTAGGATGTAAATTGAGTTCAAATGGATATGAAATGTGAGAAATTGATGATTAAATTCATTTATATAGATCCGAATAACTCAAATTCGAAGCTAGATCAAGGAAAAGAGAGTTTTGAATAAGTACATTTTCTTGTACGAACTATTATCGAGGTAAGTTTGTGTAACTTAATTGAGTATGTAAATATGTTGTATTTGTATAGAATGTGATTTATATTTATATAAATTATTTGGATGTTAAAATATAAGAAATGAATACATGCTTAAAATTGTTTGAAAAGGGTTAAGTTCCGTTTGAATATTGGATTTCGATGGATAATGTGATTTCCCTAATTGAATGAGGTCCTGCATTTGCTGCTGATGAGATTTAGCTCGAATGTGTAATCCTATTGACCTCATTATAGAAAGGATTTAGCCTAGACTGGTAATCCTGATATAAGTCCTTTTGAGCATATGTTACAGATAGGATTTAGCCCGGACGGGTAATCCTGATTAAGCTCTTGTGAGCATATGTTGGAAATAGGATTTAGCTTGGACAAGTAATCCTGTTATATGATATGTGGCTCAAGAGTGTGCTTTCTGATTAAGTGCCTTAATGGGTACTTCTAAATGTGAATTGACGGGTTATTGAAATTGTACATCTTGAGTGTACTATCTGAATATCCATCGGAATTTCAATGATTCAACGGATAAAACACTTGACATAATATGAGAATTATGACATGAAATGAATAATGTCTTGAAAGAATATAACATGATGAGCTCATCTATGTCTACTTGATATACATGAGCCATATGTAACTAACTTGTTTGATTGAGTGCAGGTGTTTAGGCAATTTGACAAGTTGATGGAAAACTTGTTATTGTATGTTTAAATTTAATAAATGAGATTGGTAAGTCTTATTTTTGTTATACGAACTTACTAAGCTTATAATGCTTATTAGGTTTTATTTCCTCTATTTTATAGTACTTGGAAGCTCGCGAAGGTTGGTGATCGGTTGGAGCATCATCACACTACCTACAATCTTATTTTGGTATAAATAGCAAACTTATTTTGGTATAATGGCATGTATAGGTTAACTTGGCCATTGTTGGCTTGAATATGTTGTTTTGTAATCTAGCCATTGGAATGGCTAGTAATGGTTTATTTTGGTGTATTTATAAAGCATTATATAATGATAAACACATATGTGTTAGGTATGGTTGATTAAATGATGTTTAATGTATAGGTTAAATCAAGGTAAGATTATAAACATATATGTATGCAATGATATAACATATTAAATGTTAGAATTTGCTTGAATTCAATACTTGGATTGGTTGGTATTTGAATGTTAGTTTTGATGTAGGTTCATGGAAAAGTTTTGGGTGAGAAATGAAGCTAGAAATGGCTTTATTTTTTCCACACGGGTAGACACATGGGCGTGTGTCATGACCGTGTGTGACACACGGCCTAGTACATGGGTGTGTATCTCAACCGTGTGTGACACACGGCCTAGTACGTGGGCGTGTGTCTCAACTGTGTGTGCTACACGGCCTAGAACACGGGTGTGTGTCTTGGCCGTGTGAAACCTACACCAAATTTTGAAAATTTTAATTAACCACACGACCTAGCACACGGGCATGTGGCTGGCCATGTGGTGCAAGTCAGAAAGTTACACGGGGTCAGACACGGCCTGTGACACGGGCGTGTCATATGATCACACGGGCGTGTGCCCTGACCACACGGGCGTGTGTGCCCTGCATCTTGGAAAACTTTAAAAAATTGGCTAAAAATTCTATGAGTTCTCGATTTAGTCTCGACTCAATTCTAATACTCATATTGAGCCTCGAGGGTCCATTTAAGGGACGTTGTGAATAATCTCGGTAAATGAATAGTAATTGATGTGAATTATTTGTAAATGTTCTGAAAGCTCCGATAATACTTTGTAACCTTGTTCTGGCGATAGACACGGGTTAAAGTGTTACATTTATTGGTATCAGAGCTACGGTTTAGTCGATTCTCGGATTGAACATAGCAAGTATGAGTTTAGGTATACATGCCATTATATAATTTGTGATAGTGTGATATCTCCTAACCATTTTAAATGAGTTTTTCATATAGTAATGTCATCCAACCAAGCTAGAGCTGAATCCGAGGAAGCTGAGAGCAATGCTTCGGCTTCAGTTCAAAGAGCTGCATCTAGTAGTAGAAGGCCTAGATCCGAGGGCCGAAGTGAGGAGGCAAAACAAGCCTTCTTTCAAATGATGAATAATGGTTTACTGAGTATTTGAGAACTCATCCACATCCTGCTGTACAACAACCTCCCCTACGTGCTCCTCAACCGGTTCCTGATATACCACAAGGTGCTGAACCCATTAGAACTGGTAAGCCTCCGGTAGATAAAATTCGTAAGTATGGGGAAAATGAATTTAGAGCTACAGCAGATGATGATCTAGAAAGGGCTGAATTTTGGTTGGAAAATACCATTCGGGTTTTAGATGAATTATCTTGTACACCAACAGAATGTTTGAAATGTGCAGTATCTTTACTGAAAGACACAGCTTGTCATTGGTGGAATACCATAACTTTAGTGGTACCTAGAAAGAACATTACATGGGAATTGTTCCAGACTGAATTTAGAAAGAAGTATGTTAGTCAGAGATCTCTGGATTAGAAAAAGAAAGAATTTTTACAGCTCAAACAGGGAAATATGACTGTACCTTAATATGAGCGAGAATTTTTTCAATTGAGCAAGTATGCCAGAGAATGGGTTCCAACCGAGGCTGATATGTGAAAACGATTTGAAGAGGGTTTAAATGAAGATATCAAATTGTTGATTGGAATTCTTGAATTACGAAAATTTTTGGTACTGGCTGATCGGGCACATAAAGCTGAAGAATTGAGTAAAGAAAAGAAACAAGCTGAAAGAGAAGCTCGGGTTTCTAGTAAAAGAATTATGAGTAAGTCACAATCATCTGCTTCTAAAAAATTGAAGAAGTATTGTGATCGTGTTACCACCTCAACGGGATATTCTGGAAAAGAGCGAGGCTCTCAATGCTCTAACACGAGGTCTTCATCTCCATCTGAAACTAGTGTTGGTAGTGTCAATAATCCCAAATCGAAATGTAAACATTGTAACAAATTTCATCATGGGGAATGCCGGTTTAGAAGTGGAGCTTGTTACCGATGTGGATCCCTTGATCATTTTCTTAAAGATTGTCCAGAAAGGGTTGAAAAAGATATTGAAAAGGCTCCAAAGCCGAGTAATCCTGTTTCGAGAGGCAGACCAGCCCGTCACCCCGGTAATGTTAGTGGTAGCTGAGGCACTACAAGGGATACAACAGTTAAATTTGAGGCACGAGCACCAGCAAGGACATATGCTATTCGTGGTAGAGAAGATGCTTCTGCACTAGACGGAATTACTGGTACATTTTCTCTACTTGATACTGATATTACTACTTTGATTGATCCTAGTTCCACACATTCATACATATGCACAAATTTAGTGTCGGTTAAGAATTTACTTGTTGAATTTGCTGAATTTGTGGTTAAAGTGTCAAACCTTTTGGGATATTGTGTTATGGTGAATAAGGTCTGTAAAAACTATCTGCTGTAGCTTGGACAAGTAATCCTGTTATATGATATGTGGCTCAAGAGTGTGCTTTCTGATTAAGTGCCTTAATGGGTACTTCTGAATGTGAATTGACGGGTTATTGAAATTGTACATCTTGAGTGTACTATCTGAATATCCATCGGAATTTCAATGATTCAACGTATAAAACACTTGACATGATATGAGAATTATGAGATGAAATGAATAATGTCTTGAAAGAATATAGCATGATGAGCTCATCTATGTCTATTTGATATACATGAGACATATGTAACTAACTTGTTTGATTGAGTGCATGTGTTTAGGCAATTTGACAAGTTGATGGAAAACATGTTATTGTATGTTTAAATTTAATAAATGAGATTGGTAAGTCTTATTCTTGTTATATGAACTTACTAAGCATATAATGCTTACTAGGTTTTAATTCCTCTGTTTTATAGTACTCAGAAGCTTGCGAAGGTTGGTGATCGGTTGGAGCATTATCACACTATCTACAATCTTATTTTGGTATAAATAGCAAACATATTTTGGTATAATGGCATGTATAGGTTAACTTGGCCATTGTTGGCCTGAATATGTTGTTTGTAATCTAGCCATTGGAATGGCTAGTAATGGTTTATTTTGGTGTATTTATAAAGCATTATATCATGATAAACACAAATGTGTGAAGTATGGTTGATTAAATGATGTTTAATGTATAGGTTAAATCAAGGTAAGATTATAAACATATATGTATGCAATGATATAACATATTAAATGTTAGAATTTGCTTGAATTCAATATTTGGATTGGTTGGTATTTGAATGTAAGTTTTGATGTAGGTTCATGGCAAAGTTTTGGGTGAGAAATGAAGCTAGAAATGACTTTATTTTGTCCACAAGGGTAGACACACGGGCGTGTGCCATGACCGTGTGTGACACACGACCTAGTACATGGTCGTGTGTCTCAACCGTGTGTGCTACACGACCTAGAACACGAGTATGTGTCTTGGTCGTGTGAAACCTGCAACTAATTTTGAAAAATTTAATTAACCACACGGCCTAGCACATGGACGTGTGGCTGGCCGTGTGGTGCAAGTCAGAAAGTTACACGGGGTCGGACACAGCCTATGACACGGGCGTGTCATATGATCGCACGGGCGTGTGCCCTGACCACACGGGCGTGTGTGCCCTACATCTTGGAAAATTTTTGAAATTTCGCGAAAAATTCTATGAGTTCTTGATTTAGTCCTGACTCAATTCTAATACTCATATTGGGCCTCGAGGGTCCATTTAAGGGACGTTGTGAATAATCTCGATAAATGAATAGTAATTTATGTGAATTATTCGTGAATGTTCTGAAAGCTCCGGTAATGCTTTGTAACCTTGTTCCAGCGACAGACTCATTGGCGGGTTAGGGGTGTTACACTCACGGTTACAGCGGATTCCAACTGCAATAGTCTCGTTGTGTACCCACAATTACAATAGATCCTAATTGCGACGTTTTCATTGTTCTCTCACGGCCCCTCTGATAGCTCTTATCTGTGAGATGGTCGTGTTTTCGCAGTTATCAACAGCTTTTATCTACAATTACCCGAATCCGAATGTGGTATTAAGTCCACAAATTGGAGTGATGGTGGAGGGAGTTTGAGGGAACTCTCAATTTTGGAGCGCTAGTGGTTGGGGGTTGGACAACCGAGTTTTAAACCGATTTTTGGAATGACATATTTGTCAATTTATGCATACATGATTGAATTTACTTGATGAAACTATTGATCTGATTTATGTGCATATATCTTTTGTGAATAGTATGAATAACTCTAAAATTGGCTCAGTTTATTGTCTATGTTTGAGAATATTATTATTGCTTTACTAAAGTAGCAAAACTGAATTACCATATTTGAAATTGATGGATAATTATAATTGATTGTTATTCTTGGTAATGTTGTACGATGTTATTTAATGTTTAAAAGTATAATTGTATGATTTGGTTTATTGTAAAGGGACTCACATTGAGCTTCCATAGCTCACTCCCCCTAATTTCCATCTTTATAGATAATCCTTCAGGTTAGGACGCAGACACAACACTCGGAGGGTCTTGGTTTTTGTTTCATCTTTATTTACATTATTTTTATTACTTTTAATTCCTTAGAAGGTAGAGTTATTTTTCGTTTTCTTTTATTATGAACCGTGTTTTGGATATAGTTTTAATTTAATTGTTAGGTGCATCTCATTCAGTATAGGTTATAAAATTTAGGTTATTATTTGCTAATATGTGATTAAACTGAATTGTTTATTAAAAAGACTTACGTTTTAATTCCGCTTCTATCTCTGTAACACCACTAACCCGTATCCGTCGCTGGAACAAGGTTACGGAGCGTTACCAGAGTTTTAAAAACAATTTCAGACATTTCATGTAAATTACTAGTCATTAACCGAGATTATTGATATCGTCCTTTAAATGGACGCTCGAGGCCCAATACAAGCGTTAGAATCGAGTCGGGACTTAATCAGAAATTCTAAGAATTTTTCGCGAAATTACAAAAAAAAATTCCAAGTTGCAGGGCTCACACGCCCGTGTGGTCTGAGGGACACGCCCGTGTGACCCTAGGACATGCCTGTGCTACATGCCGTGTTCGAACCCATGTAACTCTCTAACTTGTGCACACGACCATGCCACATGCTTGTGTGCTAGGCCGTGTGGTTAATTCAATTTTCATAAAATTAGGTGCAGGTTTCACACGACCAAGACACCACACGGCTGAGACACACGCCCGTGTCTCTGCTCGTGTGCTCAATTCTGAGCATTCTGTTTCTCAAAATTTAGGTGCAGGGGACATACAACCTAACCACACGCCCATGTACCAGGCCGTGTGTCACACACGGTCAAGACACACGCCCGTGTTTCTGCCCGTGTGGAAAAAAAAAGCCATTTTTAGCTTCATTTCTCACCTAAAATCACATCAATGTCCTACACTAAAACTCACATCCAAATACCAACCATTTCAAGCATTCAAATTAAGCAAACTCTATCATTTCACAAGGCATATCATTACATGCATACATGTTTATAACCTTACCTTGGTTTAATCCATATGTTAGACATAATTTGATCAATTACTTAACAAATATGAAGCTACCATATTATGATGTTACAAGTAAGTCAAAACAAGCCATTACTAGCCATTCCAATGGCTAGATTACAAACATCATTATCAAGCCACTAATGGCCAAGTTTTCCTATACATGCCATCATACCAAAATGATTTTACTATGTATACCCAAAATAGCTAGTAGATAGTGTGACGATGCTCCAATGATCTCCAACCTTCGCGAGCTTCCGAGCACTATAAAACAGGGGAAAATAAAACGGAGTAAGCATTACATGCTTAGTAAGTTCGTATAATGGAAAACTAAACTTACCGATCTTGTTTATTAAATGTAAGCATACAATAACTTGTTTTCCATCAACTTGGCAAAATTGCCTAAATACAACATTCAATCAAACATGTTAGTCACAAAATTTTCATATACATCAAGTAAACATAGATGAGCTCATCATGCCATATTCTTTCAAGACATTATCATTCCATCTCATAATTCTCTCATCTTGCCAAGAGTTTTTTCCGTTGAACCATTGAAGTTCCGATGGATGCTCAAGTGGTACACTCGAGGTGTACGATTCAATAACCCGTCAATTCTTTTTCAAGAGTACCCATTAGGGCACTTAATCAAGGAACACACTCTCGAGCCACATATCGTATAATAGGATTACCAGTCCAGGCTAAATCCTTTATTTAACGTATGCTCAGAAGAGCTCAATTAGGATTACCAGTCCAGGCTAAATCCTTATTGTAACGTATACTCGAGAGGTATTATATCAGGATTACCCATCCGGGCTAAATGCTTTCTATAATGAGGTCAATAGGATTACTCGTCCGAGCTAAATCTGTCAGCAACAAATGCAGGACCTCATGCATTTCGGGAAAGCACATATATTCATCGGAATTCAATATTCAAATGGAACTTAACCTTTTTTCAACCATTTCAAGCATGTATTCATTCTTATATCGTAACATCCAAACAATTCATATAAATAATAATCACATTTCATACAACACAACATTTAATTTAACATAATTACATGCTCGATTAAGTTACACGAACTTACCTCGACACTTGTTCGCGTATAAAATCTACTAATCCGAAACCTTTTCTTTTCCTCAGTCTAACCTCGAACTTGTGTTGTCCGGATCTATATAAATAACTTTAATCATCAATTTCACACATTTCATATTCATTTGGACTCAATTTATGTAACACCCATAACCCGTATCCATCGTCGGACTAGGGTTACGAGGTATTACTGGTCAAATAATAACATTTATACTATCATGTCTCACACATCAACACATCATAATAGTTAATAGCACAAAGTCCATTTAGTAGGTCTACGAGACCTTAAACATGCTTCAAAGAGGGTTCGGGACTAAACCGATCTCATACAAAAACTTTACAAACTTAGAAAATTTTTCTTCTAAAACAGGGCACACGCCCGTGTGGTTTGACCGTGTGCCTTACACGGCCATGTTTTAAACCATGTTTTACCTCGTTTGCAACTCTGACTATTTTCACACGGCTTGTCACACGCCCGTGTGTCTGACCCGTGTGCAACACTGACTTGAGTGACACGCCCGTGTGTCTGGCCCGTGTGCAAGTCTGACCTACATCGAATAAGGACAGTGATGGACACAGGTGAGACACACGCCCATTTGCTCACCTGTGTGAACAATTATAGGCCATTTACAAGGCCAAATTGCCACCCAATTTGGGTCATCCCTACTTGCTCAATTCCAACATCAATTGACATACAATTCATTCACCATTCTCAACTACCAAATCAAGTATGAAGCATGCCATTTCTATTTCACCAAAACATACTATAATGGTCATTCACACACATGTACAAAAATCATTCCACAACCTCACTAGCCTATACATGCCATATACCATAAATACAACTTCCAAAAAAGGTACCAAAATAGATGTCCGATAGTGTGATTGAGTTGCTGACGATACCTGGATCTGAGCTAGCTTTAATGACACTGTAAAACAGAGAAATACTTCACACAGTAAGCTTTAAAGTTTAGTAAGTTTGTAATATAACACAGTTAACTCAACAATTCAAATTCAATATGCAAAGTTACTAACACTTAGTTCCATTCACATCACTACTCAATCTCATCCATAGTTTTACTCACTATCATACCATATATATAGGTTCGTATACAAGTATTTATAATGCTACTCAATCCAACTTCTCTCATCATTCATTCACATAATCTTCCATCTATCTCATACATAATATCATCAACCACTTAGGTTCTTGTACATACCTATACCATCATGTACTTATCTATCCCAATTACCACATCAACACTCAATGCCATAATTCATTCGGTCCTCTTTAATCGTTCGATGAACTCGCACACTTAGTGCCAATTAATTAGCTGAAGTTATAATAATATCGCACACATAGTGCCATCACAAATAACCAAATTTGTCTCGGTATCGCACACGTAGTGCCAAATAATATAGCCGAAGCTTTCTTTATCTCGCACACTTAGTGCCATTCATCACTGTAACAATTCTATTTACGCACACTTAGTGCCACCTATCTTCGAACTCACATCCCACATTACCAAATTCCATAATTTACATTTCCATTCATTTCATCAAATAAGAATATTATTTAATCAATATGTATTATACACGAACTTACCTCGGACGTAGAAACAACAACTCTAGTCGATCAATCGAGCACTTTGTTTTTGCCTCGATCTCGGTCCGAATCTCTTTTTTCTTGATCTATATAATATCAAATTCAACTCATTCAATCACATTTTCATCCAAAACTATTCAAAAACACATATTTAGGGCATTTTACACTTTAGCCCTCATAATTTCACATTTTGACATTTTAGTCCTTATTTCACAATTACACAAAATACACATAATTTACTCACACCCAAGCTTGGCCGAATTTCATCCTAGTCCCTAGCAGCCCATATCTTTCATTTATTTCACACTTTAACCCTTCAAAATTTCATTTTCACAAATTAACCCTTAATAATCAATTTCATCAAAATTTTCAAATACAAAATATGTTCATTATTCATCAAGCTTTCATATTTCACCAACTATCAACACAAAGCTCACAATTTCATCAATGGCATAACTCAAAATCTTCATCAAATTCAAAAATTAAAGCATGGGCTTGATAGAACACAAAGAAATGATCAAAAAAACGTAAAAATCATCAAGAACCGAGCTCAAAACATACCTTAATCAAGAACAACAATGGCCGAACCCCAACTAGCTCTTTCTCTTTTCTTTTTCTTTCAATTTGCGGTAGTGGAACATGAATAATGGATGAACATTTGTTTTCTTTTAATTTAATTAGACTTATTTCATGAATTACCAAATTAACCCTTGATGATTTCATTAAAATTCCACTAACATAAACCCATTTTTGTCCATCAAAGCTATTAATGGTCTAATAACAACATAAGGACCTCTCATTTAATAAGCCATGGCAATTAAGCCCTTTTAACAACTAGCACACAACTTTTTCATTTTACACGATTAGGTCCTTTTTCACAAATCAGCACACAGACGATAAAATTTTCACACAGAACTTTCACACATACTTTATCACATACCATAAACATCAAAAATAATATTAAAATATTTTTCTGACCTTGAATTTGTGGTCCCGAAACCACTGTTCTGACTAGGGTCTAAACCGGGCTGTTACATTTTACATCCTAGGAAAATTACCATTTTGCCCCTAACTTTTCCATAAATTCTAATTTCGTCCCTAGGCTCGGAAAATGAAATTTATGCAATTTACTCCCTATTCCAAGCCTAACCAAAATTCCATCACAAAATTTACAGCACATGCATTCATAAAAATTCAAAATTTTTCATCAATTTTTACAACTTTACATTTTAGTCCCTAAATCATGTTTTCATCAAAAATCACTTTGTAAAAGTTGTTTATCTATCAAAAACCTTTCATTTTCTACCATAAATTTATAATTTTCAGCATATTCATCCATGACCCAAAATTTCATACTTTGATAACTTTTCAAATTGATCCACCAAATAGATAGATTAAGCTATCCCGATTTCAAAAATATCAAAATTACTAAAAACGGGACAAGAAAACTTACCCAATTAAGCCATGAAAGTTTCTTCTCTCTCTCCTAGGGTTTCCATGTGTTTTAGGTTGAAGATGATATCTTATATCATCTTTCAATTAATTAATTATTTTTCAATTTCCAATTTAGTCCTTGCCCTTTTTCTATATTTCTATGGATGAGTCACCAAAATATCTAATACTTTTCTTTAATGGTCTAATTACCATATAAGGACCTCTATTTTTGAATTCCATAGCTATTTAATCCTTTTAGCTACTAGAATTCAACTTTTACATTTTATGTGATTTAGTCCTTCTCGTAATTAAGCACATAATGAGTAAAATTTTCTTATCAGAATTTTCATATGACATTTCTAACATATTACGGACCATGTAATAAAATAAAAATAAATTTTATTTTCGGATTGGATTTGTGGCCCCGAAACCACTATTCCGATTTAACTGAAAAACGAGCTGTTACAATCTCTAATAAATTAAACTAGAATATAAAATGTAAATCACCTGAATAAACTTAAGTTTACTTGTTTAAGCATGTTTTTGTTGGTGTGATGGTTGGTTTGCGGTGTGATTGGTGGTCGATAAGGAGAATCACGTAAGTGGCTAATGTGACGTTCTGGATTCGTGTCGATTCGTCTCGGTCGGGCTTGGGGCACCACAACCCCAGTCAATTCTTGGTCCTCTTCTGAAATTTAAAATTTAGTCCCTATACTTTAATTTTGGGACATTGATTCCCTATACTTTTTTTTTTAAATATTGGTCCATTTGTGAGTTTTTCCATTAGAATTGATGATACAACTATTATAAAAAAAGGTAAAATAGCTCTTTTAACCCTTATGATTTATAGTTTTTTGACAATTTGGTCCAAACTCTTTAAAAGTACATAAACAATTACAAAAAATGTTTTAAAAGTTAAACACTATTCTTATTTTCAATAAAAATATAAGAATAATTAAAATTGTTAAAAATTAAAAAATCTCTAAAATTTAAAAATATAAATATTTTTAAAGTTTATTTTAAAAAATTTAAAATATATGAAAAATATATAAATTTCCAAAAATTCAAAAAAGAAAGAAAGAAACTGTTATATACTCCATTAATGGTAATAAGGTCTCTCTAAGCTCTGAGTTATTAGTTCGGTCCATATTAAATCAAATTTGATAAGTGTTTTTTAAATTTTAAATCAGTTTAATTATATATCAAAAATATTTTTATGTGAATTTAATTATAAAATATATAAATATTAGTATAAAATATCTTTAAATAATGATACAAACTCTAAATTGATTAGAATTAAATTTAAATAATGATAAAAATATTTTATATATTAATGATAAATAATATTTGTTCAAAATACACTATATTTTTAAACTAAATAAATTAACTCTTGATTTATATTGAGTAAATCAATTTATACAAAGATATTTTGATATATAAATGATTTGAATTAAAAACTAATACAAACTCTAAATTGATTTGAATTAAATTTAAATATATAGAGTGTTTTCTTGTTCAAAATATAAAATTTCAATACTTATTTTATTACCTTTGTATTTTGCCAAAATGGATCCATTTTTATATAAAATTCTTTTAGCAGAGGGAAATTTGAACAAAAAAAATATATTAAATCTAATTAGAATCAATTTAGAGTTTGTATTATTATTTAAAAAATATTTTACACTAATAGTTTATATACTTTGTAATTAAATTTTCATAAAATATTTTTTATATATAAAATTTGATTTAATATAGACTGAACAAATAGGTCAAAGTTTAGGAGACCATATTACTATTCATAGAGTAAATAATATATTTTCTTTTAGAAAATATTTTATGTTTTCGGATTATTTAAATTGAATTTTTAATTTTTTTAATTTTGAAGATTTTTAATTTTTCATAAATTTAAATTTTATATTTTATTGAAATGATGAAAAAAATTATAATTTTTTATGCACTTTTAAAGAGTTTGGACTAAATTAACAAAAAAACTAAAAATCATGAAATTTAAATAGAGTTATTTTACCTTTTTTATAACAACCCATCATCAATTCTAATGATGCAGGAGAAACCAAAGTTTTTAAATAAAAAATATAAAAACTCAATATTTTAAAATATAAAACTTTAAATTTAAATTTTAGAAAAATACATAAACTTTTCATATATTTAAACTCATGAAATATATAATTATATGAGGTACAAGGCTATGAATAACGGAAGGATAATCAATTTCACGATAAAATGGTCCCACTTGGATTGACATATAAGAAAGCAAGCACTAACAAACTGGTTTTTAAAGTCATGCGCCTCATTCGAAAATATCCCTATCCTTGTTCATCTTTGAAACTGCACCATGGCATCACTCCCCTAAACGACCTTTGTAGCACCTCGGTCTTGACTAAACTTTAACGCGACAATGATAGCATTTGCTCTCGTAAATCCGCTGAATTTACCTTCCAAATTTTAGTTCAATAACAATTAGATAGAATTTGATTATGTAATTCGATTTTTTTTTAAATATATTTTCGAAAAGTAATCCATTATAAATAAATGAGTGCAAGATGTGATTCATGTTCAATTCGTTCATAGAGTTGCAATCTCACTCCTATACTCCAATCTATATCACTTTCCTACTAAGTGTTTTCCCCTGAAAGCTTACTTGTAAATTAATAAACTAAATAATTTACTTGTACAAATATACACTAAAAATAAGTTCTTCAATGAACAAGTTAATTTCTGTCACATCTCAAAAATGGGGTTAGAAGAATTGAATTTGTGGTTGGTTGATTGATTGAATTTAAGCTTGAATATGCATGATTGTTAGGTTTTGGTTGCATGGTAGATGATATGCATGTGCTTAGTGAATTATTATTATAGATGCTTGAATGACTTGCCGAATACTGAGACAATCTTAAAATGACCAAATGGTAAGGTATGAGCCTATAAATGTATAAGATGCAAATTTGACATGTTGAGTAATATGAATTGTGAGTTTAGGTTAGAGTGTTAAAGTATGTTTTAGTGTAATTGAGCATGATTTGTATGATCTATGTATGTTATATGATATGTTAGAATAGGAAAATTGGAAAGAAACAAGAAATAGTATGTGTGGATAGGTGACAATGTGTCATATGTATATTTTGGACATGTTTTGTTATCTTTGCAATTGAGTCCTGAGTTTTGTGCTATGCACTTGGTGTCCTTAAATGCTATGAAATGATTTAAAAATTTGCATGATTAAGTCTTATACAGATAATTCCATAATTTTACTCTCGATTTTACAAAAAAGGTTTTACTAAATATTGTACTAAAATTATAATTTAGTCCTTAAACTTTGCTTTAAAAATTAAATGAGTTTTATTTATCAGTTCTGGTATTTTCCTTCAATTATTGTCCTTATTAAATTGTTTTATATTGTACCTATGATTTAATTGTTGAATTACGAATGTTACTTATGTCGTATGTTAAATGACGATTTCACCCCTGATGTTGGTTTGATCAAGAGTAGCACTGCAAAAGCATGTTTTTTTTTTAGAGTTGTGTGTTTACCTTGAACTATATGATTGATGAATATGCATGTATATGTATTTGTGTGGTGTGATTGGTGGTTGTATGGAGGTCACGTAAGTGGCTAATGTAACGTTTTGGATTCGGGTTGGTTTGTCCGGACAAGGTTTAGGGCGTCACATTTGGTTAGGTTTGTTAAACCGAGAGTGGTAATGCCTAGAGGTGTCCATGGGTCGGGCCGAGCTCAATAAAAAATTTAGGCCCATTTGCTAGGCTCGAGCCCAACGCGAAAAATGGGCTTCAAATTTTACCCAAGCCCGGCCTAGATAAAAATACTAAAACTGAGCCCGGCCCGGTCCGACCATCTTAATTTTTTTATATAATTTTTTTAGAAAATATAATACATCAAAAATATTAAAAAAATTAAAATAAATATTTCCCAACAAATTTAAAATAAATTAAAAATATGTATACTTAAATAACACTAAGATAAATGTAACTTAACAAGAAAATGTGAAAAATAATAACAAAATTAACAATAAAACAAGAGTTATACAATATCCAAATAGTGACTACAAAATAGTAGCAACATAATGGTGAAATGGTAGCAAAATAGTAAAAAAACAACAAGAAAATAAAAAAAAAAATCAAAATACAGTAAAAAAATTGTAACACCCAAAACCCGGCCTAGAAGTTAGGCCCGAATCTGGTGTGTCACATGGGAGTAAAAAAAACCATCTTTGCGAAAAACTTGCTTGAGAAATACAGCCTCATTGTTAAAACTCAAAACACTTAAGCAATTGTTGTCTACTTGAAAACGTAATTATCTTTAAAGACTTTTTCGGTTGCGAAAGCATATTTGAAATATACAATTTACGAAAATGTGACGTTTAGAATAGAGTTGCAGAAGCATTTTGAAAACGTTGCGGAAACATAGATAAAATTCAATTATTTTTGAGAGGTTGTTTGATAAATCGATAATCGAACTAGTAATCTTTTAAAATCGTGACTTTTGAAAATATCGTTGAATATTTGTAGGAAAATTCAAGTTAAATTATTTATACAAGTTTGTTTAAAAATCCATTTGTTGATCAATTTTGGAAAACCATTATATAAGTTTTTAGAAAAATCCCCATTTTTAAATAATTTAAGCAAAATAATAAATATATCAACCATAAAGCAAATAATAAAATACTCCAGAGGCCTTATTACAACATAAAAACCCAAAATAGTAAATGAACGGAAATAGAAAACTAAAGTTCAAAATGAAATACCATTTCTGAAGTATGGCTTCCACCGAGTCATCCATGGCCCCAAGTCCTCGTCACTGAGCATTACCTACAAGGGTTAAGAAAAAGGGGGGTGAGTTACAAGAACTCAGTGTGAAATCCCCTTACTGTCATCCACTGGGCCTGAACCCATATAGCAATCATCTTGGGCCTAAGCCCTTTTGCATAACAATCTTAAAATGAAGCAAATGTATGAATGTATGCAACCCAACCCAACCTAGATATCCATCCGCTACACACCACCCGTACCATCCATCACACCTGTGGGGATCTTTTGTCAACCCACCCCGCCAACACACCAATCATAGGAATTTAGCCATTTATATCAAATTCGAATTGTGGACAAGCCACCAGAATAACAGAATATACGTGGCTTAGCCACTGGACAAAATGTGACAGAGTCACGATTATGTGGCGAGCCACCAAATTTCACTTTCCCGATCATCAATATCCCAATCCCATGCAACTTATGTAAATGCAACATACATAGTAAATCATGATATTTACAATATAACCACGATAATTAATAACTCAGAGATTTATTACAAACAATTTGGCCCATTAACACTTTGCAAAATCAGCCCATTAGGGTATTATATCAAATTGGCTCATTAAGCCATATGTCAAATTGGCCCATTAAACAATATATCAGATCGGCCCACAAAACAATATATATCAAATCGGCCCATTAACAATACATCAGATCGGCCCATTAGGGGCATTTTCGTAATTCGGCCCATAAGGGCATTTCGGTAAATCGGTCCATAAGGACATTTCGGTAATTCGATAATCTTACCCACTAAGGGTAATTTGCTAATCTCGCAACCCAGGGGTTTTCGGTAATTTACCCTCTAAGGGTATTATGGTAATTTCGCAAACTACTAATTTGGGGCATAAAAATTGAAACTGTCCATCTGTGTCATACTGACTAAACTGACTATAACTCGGATTAGGAAACTCGAAATTTAGATCCGTAAATTTTCCTTGAAACTAGACTCATATATCTTCTTACGATAATTTTTCCAGAATTTTTGACTTAACCATTTAGTACAGTTTATTCCATAAAGTTTCCCTTGTTTCACTGTCCAATGATTCTCACCTCTCTTATCTTAATTTCAAATATCTCACTGTACAGTTTTCATATATTTCTCCCACTTGTTTCTATTGAAAATAGGCTCACTAAGGAATCTATACATATAAATTATAACTCAAAATTCCCTTTGCACAATTTTAAACGATTTTTCCAAGTCAGAACAGAGAACCGCGAAGTCGATCAGAACCAATCTCACTAAAATTAAGATATCACAGAATATACAATTCTTCTTCCTCCTCTGTTTCTTTCATATAAAAATAGACACAGTAAGACTTATTTCGATATCTTTTTCACTTTCTAACTCCCTTTATCCTATTTTTCGTGATTTTTCAAATTCACGTCACTGCTGCTGACCAAACTGTTTCATTGCAAAAATATGGTTACCACTACGAATATACGCACGCCCGAGTGGTCACAGATGCCGGTTTTCGGTTTTCTTCGATATTTCGACCGAATCACAGAATATTTCATGCAAAATTTCAGAGAAGTGTGAGATTACACACCATTTCAAACATGTATTCGGAAGGGTACGAGATTACACACCTTATTCGGATTTCCTTAAGAACCACTCTTCTTTGATCCTAGAACAATACCAACCAAAATTTAGCCTCGGATTTCCAAAAGATTTCATACCCAACGTGTTACTTACACTTGCATCACTTACCACTATATCCGAAGGATTAGCAAATAGAATATATCGAGTGATTTCGTCCCTAAAACATAATCGATTAGTCGAACTTCAATCCGATTTGCAACATAGCCAAATAGAGATATAACAAAAAATCCGAAAATGAACCCCTTACCTTAATGATGATAGATCCGACTTCAATCGTTTGACTCAAGACTAGAGAGGGATCAACAAGAATGTCCTTTACGACTACACACTAGAACACTACGAAAGGAAAGATGATCACGCTTAGAGAGAATAGAAGAAATGATGTTTTCGGTTAAGAAAATCATCCCAAGACAAGGGCACAAAATTCGACATGGAGAAAAGAAAAATACAATGATAGAATAGAGTCTCTTACCGATCTGATTAAGAAGAGTTTTTTCCCACACGATGGTGAACGAAATGATGAAGGAATAGGATGATAATGGGTTCGGCTATCAAAGGGAAAAGAAGCAAAGATGCCTTGAGGGTTTCGGTCAAAACAAGAGAAAAAGATGCTCTCTTTTTGGCTTTGGAGTTTCGGCAAAGAGGGAAAAATTGGATAAAGCAAAAGACACCAAAATGCTGAGGAGAAAACAACCTCTTCAAGCACCAAAAATTTGTAAATTCCTATAGAAAATTCGGCTATCACAAACCCCCCTCCAAAACCATTATCATCTTTTCCAAAAGATGAACATTAACCAATTAAAATCTTTCCAAAACACCTTCCACACTATATGCCAACATGTTCCCTTATCCTTCCTTTTCTTTCATTTCTTTCCCCTCTTTTTCCCTTATCTTCCTCCTTACCATATTCCTTAGCCTCCCTTCCAAAATTAAAAAGTCTTCCATACCATATTAAAGCCTTGGCCGACACTTACCTTATTAGTACAAAAATTTAATCCAAAATATTTGCACTTGGTGGGATTTGAACCTCTTCCCTTAAAGTCCTTCATGTGGCATCATATCCTCTTTACCAATTGCTCATTTATGCAAGCAAATTACTCTCTTATTTCCATAAGCCTTGATGCCACTTACTATCTCTCCTTAAAGTGCTTAAACACAAAATTTTTCCTATAACTTAACTTGAACCCTGAACTTCCTAGAAACCTCGTAACTCTCCAAAATCACCTTCCTAATAAGTCCAACTTGAAATAATGTCGTTCTCAAATTCCCATGAATTTTAAAACGCTTCTACGCTCAAGGTCCAATGGGCCCAATAGGTCCAATTCTACTAGGCCCAATTTTGGGATGTTACAATTCTACCCCCTTAAAGAAATTTCGTCCTCGAAATTTCCAACCAACTACTAACCGCACCGCTTAAATCATACCACTATGCTTTCGTTGCGCACTCTGATCTTAATTACACTAATGTACTTTTAACATAATCTTGAATCCTCTTTCACACAACCAAACATCTAGCCACAGAAGCAAGCAGTTATCTACCACTTATACCTAAAATTTTCTACATTCAATCATCACGTCCAAACAAGACATTCTTGAGTTAATGGTGACGAAAAAATTTCGAGCCTTATGCTCCTTAGACGCGCATCTCAAGCATGCTCCTGACCTCCTCCAGGATTCTCCAGATGACGCCTTCTGCAATAATCGCAAGCCGGAAAGTTTGGACATGTCTTAACACGCTTCACAGAACGAGACTGCGACCCTAGAGAAGTATGATCTAATTTCTTCTTACGATCCACGCCCCAACTCGAAGTGTTCGACCAATTTCTCTAACCTCCTCCACAAGCTCCCTAACTAGCTGAGTCAGCTCATCAATTCCAGCTCGGTCATAAGACTCCGTCTCGGCTACTGGCGATGCCAACGCCTCCCTTTAAGATACATGCCCCGATATTGAAAATCTAGCCCTAGCACCTCAGCCTCTACCACGTCCACGTCTACCGCATCCACGTACTCTAGCGCTCATGTTCACTAATGTCGATTTAATCTTATTAAAAGTTTTATGAATCATTATGCTATTTCAGTGTTTATTAAACAATGTTTTATGGAGTATAGGAAGTAAAGTTATTTTCACAATACGCATCCTAAAGTCTCAATCTCTATAGTTTCAGCTCCTAAAACTAAAAGTTCTAGAGTATTCTATTTTGTGGAATTCTCTTACCACAGTACTAACACAATAATCATAAAATAAAAACACATACTTACTTGACTTGGTGCCGGATAACCGTGGTGCCATACTTCCTTTGGAACATACATAATTTAAAATTTTAAACAGCTTTAAAAATGTGTTTGAACCCAAACCACAACCGAGTTTTGCCATTGGGCTCTGATACCATAAAATGTAATACCCTAAACCGGCCTAGAAGTTAGGCCCGAATCTGGTGTGTCACATGGGAGTAAAAAAAACCATCTTTGCGAAAAACTTGCTTGAGAAATACAAATTCATTATTAAAACTCAAAACACTTAAGCAATTGTTGTCTACTTGAAAACGTAATTATCTTTAAAGACTTTTTCGTTTGCAAAGCATATTTGAAATATACAATTTACGAAAATGTGACGTTTAGAATAGAGTTGCAGAAGCATTTTGAAAACGTTGCGGAAACATAGATAAAATTCAATTATTTTTGAGAGGTTGTTTGATAAATCGATAATCGAACTAGTAATCTTTTAAAATCGTGACTTTTGAAAATATCGTTGAATATTTGTAGGAAAATTCAAGTTAAATTATTTATACAAGTTTGTTTAAAAATCCATTTGTTGATCAATTTTGGAAAACCATTATATAAGTTTTTAGAAAAATCCCCATTTTTAAATAATTTAAGCAAAATAATAAATATATCAACCATAAAGCAAATAATAAAATACTCAAGAGGCCTTATTACAACATAAAAACCCAAAATAGTAAATGAACGGAAATAGAAAACTAAAGTTCAAAATGAAACACCATTTCTGAAGTATGGCTTCCACCGAGTCATCCATGGCCCCAAGTCCTCGTCACTGAGCATTACCTACAAGGGTTAAGAAAAAGGGGGGTGAGTTACAAGAACTCATTGTGAAATCCCCTTACTGTCATCCACTAGGCCTGAACCCATATAGCAATCATCTTGGGCCTAAGCCCTTTTGCATAACAATCTTAAAATGAAGCAAATGTATGAATGTATGCAACCCAACCCAACTTAGATATCCATCCGCTACACACCACCCGTACCATCCATCACACCTGTGGGGATCTTTTGTCAACCCACCCCGCCAACACACCAATCATAGGAATTTAGCCATTTATATCAAATTCGAATTGTGGACAAGCCACCAGAATAACAGAATATACGTGGCTTAGCCACTGGACAAAATGTGACAGAGTCACAGATTATGTGGCGAGCCACCAAATTTCACTTTCCTGTCATCAATATCCCAATCCCATGCAACTTATGTAAATGCAACATACATAGTAAATCATGATATTTACAATATAACCACGATAATTAATAACTCGTAGATTTATTACAAACAATTTGGCCCATTAACACTTTGCAAAATCAGGCCATTAGGGCATTATATCAAATTGGCTCATTAAGCCATATGTCAAATTGGCCCATTAAACAATATATCAGATCGGCCCACAAAACAATATATATCAAATCGGCCCATTAACAATACATCGATCGGCCCATTAGGGGCATTTTCAAATAATCGGCCCATAAGGGCATTTCGGTAAATCGGTCCATAAGGACATTTCGGTAATTCGGTAATCTTACCCACTAAGGGTAATTTGCTAATCTCGCAACCCATGGGTTTTCGGTAATTTACCTTCTAAGGGTATTATGGTAATTTCGCAAACTACTAATTTGGGGCATAAAAATTGAAACTGTCCATCTGTGTCATACTGACTAAACTGACCATAACTCAGATTAGGAAACTCGAAATTTAGATCCGTAAATTTTCCTTGAAACTAGACTCATATATCTTCTTACGATAATTTTTCCAGAATTTTTGACTTAACCATTTAGTACAGTTTATTCCATAAAGTTTCCCTTGTTTCACTGTCCAACGATTCTCACCTCTCTTATCTTAATTTCAAATATCTCACTGTACAGTTTTCATATATTTCTCCCACTTGTTTCTATTGAAAATAGGCTCACTAAGGAATCTATACATATAAATTATAACTCAAAATTCCCTTTGCACAATTTTAAACGATTTTTCCAAGTCAGAACAGAGAACCGCGAAGTCGATCAGAACCAATCTCACTAAAATTAAGATATCACAGAATATACAATTCCTCTTCCTCCTCTGTTTCTTTCATATAAAAATAGACACAGTAAGACTTATTTCGATATCTTTTTCACTTTCTAACTCCCTTTATCCTATTTTTCGTGATTTTTCAAAATCACATCACTGCTGCTGACCAAACTGTTTCATTGCAAAAATATGGTTACCACTACGAATATACGCACGCCCGAGTGGTCACAGATGCCGGTTTCTGGTTTTCTTCGATATTTCGACCGAATCACAGAATATTTCATGCAAAATTTTAGAGAAGTGTGAGATTACACACCATTTCAAACATGTATTCGGAAGGGTACGAGATTACACACCTTATTCAGATTTCCTTAAGAACCACTCTTCTTTGATCCTAAAACAATACCAACCAAAAGTTAGCCTCGGATTTCCAAAAGATTTCATACCCAACGTGTTACTTACACTTGCATCACTTACCACTATATCCGAAGGATTAGCAAATAGAATATATCGAGTGATTTCGTCCCTAAAACATAATCGATTAGTCGAACTTCAATCCGATTTGCAACATAGCCAAATAGAGATATAACAAAAAATCTGAAAATGAACGCCTTACCTTAATGATGATAGATCCGACTTCAATCGTTTGACTCAAGACTAGAGAGGGATCAACAAGAATGTCCTTTACGACTACACACTAGAACACTACGAAAGGAAAGATGATCACGCTTAGAGAGAATAGAAGAAATGATGTTTTCGGTTAAGAAAATCATCCCAAGACAAGGGCACAAAATTCGACATGGAGAAAAGAAAAATACAATGATAGAATAGAGTCTCTTACCGATCTGATTAAGAAGAGTTTTTTCCCACACGATGGTGAACGAAATGATGAAGGAATAGGATGATAATGGGTTCGGCTATCAAAGGAAAAGAAGCAAAGATGCCTTGAGGGTTTCGGTCAAAACAAGAGAAAAAGATGCTCTCTTTTTGGCTTTGGAGTTTCGGCAAAGAGGGAAAAATTGGATAAAGCAAAAGACACCAAAATGCTGAGGAGAAAACAACCTCTTCAAGCACCAAAAATTTGTAAATTCCTATAGAAAATTCGGCTATCACAAACCCCCCTCCAAAACCATTATCATCTTTTCCAAAAGATGAACATTAACCAATTAAAGTCTTTCCAAAACACCTTCCACACTATATGCCAACATGTTCCCTTATCCTTCCTTTTCTTTCATTTCTTTCCCCTCTTTTCCCTTATCTTCCTCCTTACCATATTCCTTAGCCTCCTTCCAAAATTAAAAAGTCTTCCATACCATATTAAAGCCTTGGCCGACACTTACCTTATTAGTACAAAAATTTAATCCAAAATATTTGCACTTGGTGGGATTTGAACCTCTTCCCTTAAAGTCCTTCATGTGGCATCATATCCTCTTTACCAATTGCTCATTTATGCAAGCAAATTACTCTCTTATTATCATAAGCCTTGATGCCACTTACTATCTCTCCTTAAAGTGCTTAAACATAAAATTTTTCCTATAACTTAACTTGAACCCGGAACTTCCTAGAAACCTCGTAACTCTCCAAAATCAGCTTCCTAATAAGTCCAACTTGAAATAATGTCGTTCTCAAATTCCCATGAATTTTAAAACGCTTCTATGCTCAAGGTCCAATGGGCCCAATAGGTCCAATTCTACTAGGCCCAATTTTGGGATGTTACAAAAATAGTAGGTTTTTTTTTCATATTCGGGCCGGGCTTGGGCTAAAAAAGCCTTACCTAAGCCCCGAACCGTTTTCTAAATGGGCCTTATTTTTTTGTCCAAGCCCATTTTTCGGGCCTATATTTTTACCAAACCCTTCCATTTTCCGGCCCGGCCCATGGACAAATCTAGTCATGCCCTGATTTATAAAGGTTATCTTTGTGCATTTGAAAATAAATGAGTTACAGGTCTAATGGTTAAGTGTTAGTGAATTTGTCTTGGAAATCTAAGATCGAATCCCTTCCCTCGCATCAGTTTTATTTTGTGCAATTTTGCTCCAAACCCTAGCAACTGTCACGCCTCGTTTTAAGAATAAATGTTGTATGAGTTTAAGCAAAATTGAGTAATTGGCCTAGTAGTTAAGTAATGTAGTTATCCCTAGAGATCCTAGGTTTGAGCTCCCATCCTCTGATTTTATTATTTTTGGCAACCTAGGGTAAAGTCACACCTCAAAGTAAAAATATATGGTTAAGAATCTAGATTAAACAAGAAATGAATATTAGGCTTGATGATTAAGAGTTGGAGCATCTATCCTAAGGTCTCAGGTTCGAAACCCTGCCCCTTTTTTATTTTGTAATTTCCTCAAATACACCCAAAAAAATATATATACGACTAAGTGTCTAAAATAAACAAGAAATGAGAAACATGCTCAATGTTTAAATTTTTAGTCCTCCTAGAGATCCTAGGTTTGAGCCGCTCCTCATGTAACACCCCTTACCTGTATTCGACGCCGGAACCAGGTACGAGGCATTACTTGACTTAACATACTTAATCATACAAAATCGGGCCATAAATTTTCATTCCAACTTAAAACTTTTCATTCGTATTCATAACGTCCCTATTATGGGCCTACAAGACCAGAATCATACATATAAGGTGGTTCGGGACTGAACCGAAAGCTTACGAACACTTAGAAAGTTTTTGCTCAAAACAGGGCCACACGCCCGTGTGGAAAGGGACACGCCCGTGTCTATAGCCCGTGTCCCTCAAACGGTCATGACACGCCTGTGTCTTAGCCCGTGTGTGAAAACCTTGACATTCTGTTTATGACGTCAGCAGATATTTAGGGTCACACGGCCAAGTCACACGCCCGTGTGTTAGGCCGTGTGGCGAATTTAATTCTCGCAATTAATGTGAATACTTCACATGGCTTGGGCACACGCCCATGTCCTGAGGCCGTATCCTTCACACGGCTATGACACGCGGCCGTGTCTCTGCCCGTGTGTTTACTACTGGGCATTTTATTTTGCTAAATTTGGATGTAGGGGACACACGGCCTATCAACACGCCCACAGGGCTGACCGTGTGTCACACACGGCCTAGACACACGGGCGTGTGTCTACCCGTGTGGACAAATGTAAGGCTATTAACCAAGTCATTTGCCACCTGAAAAGCAACCATACCTATATCCATTCCAGCAACACATAGCATAATAATAATGCGACTCTAATATCCAAAATCAAGACATCCCCACCTTAATTTCACACTGCGTTCATCATGCATATACTCCACACATTACTCATTCAATTGCGCAAGCTTGCACTTCATGAATTTCATCATCATTGAATAGATATAACTTAACTAGTATTGACCAATTCCAATGGCCATTTACAAAATGAAATAAGTAACATTATTAGCCAACACATTGGCTAACCACTATGACATATAACAAAATGACCAAGTTCCTATACATGCCATACCCAAAATAATCAAACTTTACTATACCCAAAAGAATAGCTTGATAGTGTGAATCGAGCTCTGATGTCCTTCGATCCCCGAGCTAGCTTGGCGATATTACAAGAAAAGGGAAAAGAGAGGGAGTAAGCATAAAGCTTAGTAAGTTTGCATGTAATAGATAACAACATAAAATCTTGTAATAACATCCACATATTACATTATGAACTAACACAAAATTCTCAATGCAACATTGACATGGCTTACTCATACTCACTTTTACCGACCACATATCACATACCGGACTCATTTCTCGTGAGTTTCGCATATGTACCTGTATCACTCCATCACAAAATTTTAGCCCCTTTTTCCATCTTTAACATAAACTTTAATTCTTTATCCCGTTGAACCACTTGGAATATCGAAGGATACTCGAAAATTGTCATACACGTAGTAAGATGCCAATGCTATATCCCAGATATGGTCTCACATGGGATCGCATGTCGATGCCGATGCCATATCCCAGATATGGTCTTATACGGGATCTCATATCGATGTCGACACCATATCCCAGATATGGTCTTACACGAGATTGTATGTCGATGCCATGTCCCAGACATGGTCTAACACGATTTCATACCGAAGCCAGGTCCAAGACGTGGTCTTACACGGAATCACTATTCGATGCCGATGTCATATCGCAGATATGGTCTTACACGGGATCTCAATTCGATGCCGAGGCCATATCCCAGCCACGGTCTTATACGAGACCTCATTAATCTAATTTCGTGACAAGGGTATCCTTTCTATTCCTAAGGTTCAACCGGGACTTCGATATAGTAAAACTTCATCATTTTTTTTTCTTCGTCAAGACCTCATTAACAAATTTTCATAAAAAGAGTATACATTTAATGAATATCAAGCATTTAAATACATAATAACACAATGTTGATTTATTACACACAAACTTACCTCGGTATCAAAATATAGATAGTTGTTCAATTTAGTCCACCACCTTGTTCTTTCCTCAGTTTAGGTCCGGACTTCGTGTTTCTTGATCTATAATGACAAATTTCACTTATTTAATTATCAAATTGACTAAAACAGCCCATGAATCATACTTTGGAAAAAAATTATAATTTTTTCCTTAAACTTTCACATATTTGCAAAATGGTCCCTAGGCTCGTATGATGAAATGTACTCATTTTCTTCGTTACCCAAGCCTAGCCGAACCTATCTTAAGCTTATAATAGCTCACATTTTCCTTAAAAACTGATTTTTACTACACATTTTATCACTTTTACAAATAGGTCCTTTTTAGGTGTTTCCATGAAAAATCACTTAGAGAAAGATGTTCATCACACCTCAAACTTCCATATTCCTCCATTAAACATCAAAATACATGCATGACATACATGGGTAAGTTTTTGAACATGAACTCTAGCTTAAAATATGGTTAGAAATAGCTAAATCGAGCTACGAGGATCTCAAAAATGTAAAGAACTTTAAAAATGGGGCTAGGATGCACTTACTTTTAGCTTGAAAATGAACAAAACCCTAGCTATGGCTTCTCTTCAATTTTCGGCACTTAGGGAAGAAGATGGACACCAATTTTGACTTCTTTTTCCCTTTTTATTAATTTGTTAACTAAATGACAAAAATGCCCTTAAGGCCATTCCTTGAGATTTTTCCCTTCCATGTCCAATTTTTGTCCATCGTGAGATATAATGGTCTAATTACTAAATAAGGACCTCTAATAAATTTTTAAATGCTATCTCATACTTAAAACTTCTAGAATCTCATATTTTTTTCAATTTTTGCAATTTAGTCCTAAAAGATAAATTGATCACTAAATCATAAATTTTCTTCATGAAATTTTCACACAACCATGCAAACATGTCATAGACCTCATAAAAACCATAAAACATATATTTCTACTTTAGATTTGTGTTCTCGCAATCACTATTCTGACTAGGCCCTAAATCGGGCTGTTACACCTCAAGTTCGACAAAAACTTGGGAAAATTGCATGTGTTGCCCCTAGGGTTTACAAACCCTAGGAATTTAACCAATTCTTTCCTAATTAGAATTCATATCTTGCCCGTCCTCAAAATTCCAATATAATTAGAATTGCGCCATCTTCTTCTATTTTTTTCTGAATTAGATTTTCATATTGTCCATTTTCAAATCCTAATAGAATTTGCTATCCATCTTTCTATTTCTTCTCTTTTTATTTTCTTTCCCTTTTCTGTACACAATATTTTCATCCTAATATTGATGATTATTTTGCTCTCCCGAATCAAACCATCCTTCATTCAATCGTTCTTTCTATCGGTTTTGTAATCGTCATCAATAGCATCCTACCTTTTCCAAGAATCGGTAAGCACATCTTGTTTCTGATGTTTAGATCCCTAATTTTTGTAATATTTCTATTCGACCTCTAATCTTACGTTCGATTAATCAATCTTTTATGGTTCTTGGCAAATCTTTTGTTAATCTTGTCAAATCTTAAAACCAATCGTTAATTCATGTGTAAATGTCGTTTGAAAGATCTAATTTAAGTGAATCGGATCAGAATCAGATGTGAGGAACGTCGATCGAACCCTCAGTGAAAGTTGTGTGTCTTTTCCCAAGCGAATCAGTGGTGATTGTGTGTAGGATTAGGGCCATATGGTCTCCCACACGGGCGTGTGGACCATATGGCCATGTGCCTCTATAAACCCTAGACTAGTTCGTGAACCACATGGCCACAGTTCTTCCACACGGATTGCCACACGACCGTGTCATTCCAGTAGGCTAGTTTTTACATTTTTAACACAGCCATAGTCTGTTACACAACTGTGTAACCCTTCCACACGACCTATAGCCTCCCACATGATCGTGTGACCCCTATTTTATAGTTTTTCCTAGAATTTTGTGAATTATTCAATTTAGTCCTTGTATAGTCCCCGAACTATTTTTAGAGATTTTATTCACTCAATTGAGTCCCTGATAACATTAATATGCTAAAGTCAGTGATTTGATGACTGATTTGCACCCTTATATGCATGCTATGTGAATGATACATGCCTACTATTTTTGTATTACTGATAAACTATTACTAATTGTTTCTATCACTATATTAATGAATGCATGTTCAACATGCCTAATGTTATTGTTAAACTAAATACATGTTAAGCATGTCTACTATTTTTGTACTATTCTGTTACAAGCATGAAATATTGCATTGCATGGGGTGGGACGATTGAAAGGAGGAAGTACTGGCAGTTTATTAATCTTCAAAAACTGGTGGTTCATCCACAAAATATTGACAGTTTATCTACAAAAATTTTTATCTGAAAAAATTGGTGGTTTATCCACAAATTTTTTACTGGCAGTTTATCTGCAAATTACTGGTGGTTTATCCACAACGCGGTGTGTAGGGATGGATGGGTTCTGGGAACTCTTACTGTAGTGCGTAGCAAAATTGCTTAGGAACCTTTTTGTTATGCTTGCATTGCATTGACATTCATAAGCATATACATGCAAAACTGTGAATTCTGAAATATTATACTGATGTGTAGAATTAAAAAACCACTACTCTAAATTGTTATACGATTGTGATTATTCTGAGAACTGTTATTGTGTATGATTTGTCTATTGTTTTGCATTGATTCTTTTGTGATGGGATTCACATTGAGCTTCTTACAGTTCACCCCCTCTTTTTTCCATCTTCATAGATAAACCATCAAGCTAGGATGAAGACTCGGCATCTGGAAGATCTTGGCTCGAATTAATATTTTTATTAAAAAGTATTTAGATTTTATAAATTTTGTTATTTGAAACTATATTGATTTATTTGAACAGTGGCATGGGACTTAAGTTTTGGGTTTATTTGGTATGTATGTCATATAATTTGATATTAGGATGTTGAAATATGGATCTTGAATCAATTATGGATGAAATTTGGTTTCCAGTAAAACTATGTTAAATATCACTTTTTTGTTGCATGACTATGTAAATGAAATTTGAAATATATATATTTAAAATTGGAATTCAACTTTTTCAAAACAATCATTAAGATCAATCGGTTTTTGAAACTAATTGTACCTTTTGGAAACATGCTAAGTTTTTCTTAAAAAAATAAAGAAATATTTTAAACAATAGTTTTATAAACTCCGATCGTCACTAGGTCATTTCGGTAGCCATTGTAATCTTTCGAATTCGGTCTTAACATCTATGCCAGGTTTGGGAGGTTACAATTTCTGTTTCTCAGCTACATTAAACCTAAACAAGTTATCATATTGACCGCCTATAAACTAGTTATCGTTTATAAAATAAATATAACACAAAAAATATAAGAATTGAGAATGACAGTGTCCGCAAGTGCACAGGTCAAACTGTAATATAGTTATACAATAAAATATCAGAAGTATTCTGAGGATTGTCCCCAAGGGAGGATGTACAAATAAAGAAATTACTTTTTATAATACTAAGTCTAAGTAGTAATAGTTAATTCCTATATTATGATGGATCATAAAGTAGATTAAGAGGATTAAAAATAAATAACTAACAATAAAGAAAAAAAGAAAGATAAACAATTGAGTTAAATTGATAAACTAATTAGGAAGATTAACTCGCTTCAAGGTTTGCGACTAACTTCAGATTGGGGTTTTAGAGTAGATTAGTCATTGCTTCAAACAATTATAGTAATGTCTCAAACTCGGCCTAGAAGTTTAAGCTTGAATTTGATGAGCTACATTAGCCATCGAAGTCATTCTTCGTTGACTCCAGACCTAACCTCCAACACACCACTTAAGTCTTAACAAAATTTGCGCTAATTTAAAACACAGCAATGGTAATAGAAAGTAAACATGTGAGCTTCACAAACAAACATAAGCAGGTTCGCATGCCTCATAACAACATACTTAAGAGTTTGCAGCACAACTTAGACTTTTCAAACGACAACATAGTTCGCATAACAAGAAAACATATGAGTTTGTAGTTAAGTTTAAGGCATAGGCTCAGATACTTATCAGACTTCGCATGAAATCACATAATACAAGAGTTCGCTTAGCAATGATTAACATAAGTTCGCAAAGCATGCAAGAATATATGATTACATACAAAGGAACAGGTTCGCTAAATATGAACAATTCGAACATATGTCATGCTTTTGCCAATAGGAAAACTTTGTAATCATAAGGAACATGCATGCAAGAGTTATTATATTTCAATAGGGTTCGTATGCATATATGGGTTCATGTGTAATAAAATAACCATAATAGGGGTAAGCATGAAATTAAGGTTAAAATAATCATAACAGGGGTACGCATGAAATTAAGGTTCGTAGCATGCAATAAACTATAATATAAAATCTAACTTGCATGTAAATTAAACACAGTACTCTCATGTGTGAATAACATCAACTTTACTTATGAAATAACAAATATTTTAAACAGGGTTCGCAAATCATTGTACTGAGAATTTAAGTGTAACCAAATAGTCTAAACTTCAAATAATATTGTTATATTTCATAAATTCAAAAATATAACATTTAATTCTAAACCCATAACAATAATCCTATCGCCTTTAACCTAGGTTTGCCAACATCTGCTCAGGAGTGCACCTCGTCACATCATCGACGTCGCCAATGCCAATCTATGACCTACTTACCTGAGAAGAAGTAAGAGAGGAGTGGGTGAGTTCATTGATAACTTAGTGAATAATTAGAAACTATTAGGTTATGATTGAAAATAGTGTTTGCGCACATTAGAAGATTTTAGTATGAAAACGTTTAGCGTGTTGGGTTCACGGGTGAGGCTGCGAGACCCAATTCGCATATTCTGTCTGAAAAGATAAGTTTGGAAAATAGTTTTGCAAACTTATTAGCCTTTTCATAAAACATACTTGGCAAGGCTCTCTTTAAATTGCAAGGCATATTTTGTTTATCAAAAAAATTTTAAAAATCGAGTCTAGATTTGACCTAAAATCACAAAGCCAGCTCGCACTTTTTAGACAAAAACTTTTCTTTGAATAGGGTTTGCCTTAGCTCGCAAAATCAGTTCACACTTAAGAAGAGATTCTGCCTTAGATCGCAAAACTGGCTCATTTATTTGTCTCGCTGGATATAACCCAACCGAACTAGTAGAGGAACATGCATTTTGAGACAAATCACACCAGCTCATGTAGAGCATGGCTTACTGAGGAGCATAATCACTTAGGCTTGCATGGGAGCTTCATTGATACACATCTTGTCACTTAAGCTCTCGTGGGGAGCTTCGTTGATACACAACTTGTCCCTTAAGCTCTCGTGGGGAGCTTCACTGATACATGATCTATCATAATTCGGTGTGGCAGGTTAAACTAGTTTTCGCATTTGAGGAGCTTGAATACAAGCATTTTATTATGATTTAGTTGAGTTTTTAGAATATCATTTACATGCAATAAAAAGTATAATTTGAGTCTTTTATTGACCTTAGGGGTCGAATGAGGACTAAAGGTGAGCTAATATAATTTGTGAGTGTGCAGGAGACCATTAGAGGGTGTACCAACTCAATACTGGTCGATGTATTGCAACACAGGGAGTTTAATGTCGTAACATAGGGAGAAAAGAACAAGAATTCCAAGTTTACCTTTAGTGTCGCGACACAACCAAAGGATGTCGCGACACAAGAACTAGGGTGTTGTGACATTGCTCCTATACGAGAAATACTTATGAGCTAGGGGCATTTTGGTCTGCACAATCAAATATTAAACACGAGAGTGTCAGCTGACCTAGGGTTGAGGACGACGACAACCCTAAATCTATAAATAGGCTCATTTAACACTTGTTTTGACAACTTTCCATACTGTATAAATTTCTTTATAGTTTCAGTTTTTAGTTTTTTCCCTTTTATTAGGCTTTAGGTTATTTTTAGTTTTACATTTGTCGGGAGATCTGTTTTGTGGAAATTTATAAACTCATTATGGATTTCTTGCTTCAATTAAATACAATTCAGAATTCTATTAAACCTTTGTCTCTTGATTTGTTATTCATGTTCATCTTTTACATCAAGTTTACTATGTTTTTTAGATCCATGAGGAATTAATCCTCTTATAGGGGATTAGCGAGTGAAGGTATGATTAATTGATTATTGTGCAGGGTTTTCTCAGTGGATCATTTGTTTGGGAGAGAAAGAATTTAAACCTTAGGCTTGACGGTTGTAACACCCTAAACCCGGCCTGGACGTTATGGCCGAATCTGGCTTGTCACATTGAAGTGTTTTTTTTCGAAAACCATGTTTTCATTGAAAAACCTTCTTAATTAAAAGCTGAGTAAAATCCCAGTTACGTTAGTTTATTATTATCTAAAACGTGGTGTATAGAAAAATTATTAAGTTTATTCCCAAAACTTCTTTTCAGTTGCAGAAGCTAAGTTTAAAAGAAACTAATTTACGAAAACGTGATGTTTAAAGATTAAGTTGTGGAAGCGTAATGTTTTGAAAACAGTTATTGTTTTGAAAAACCGCGATCTACTTTTAACAGATAGGAAACGTAATAACTAAAAATCCCAAATTAAAAACCAGAAATTAAAAGAGGCCTTATTACAACCCAATAAGAAAGTGGTTTAAGTAAGGTAAACTAGACTACTAAAATTTAAAGATGTTCATAGTGTGGCCACCTCCGAGTCCTCCAGTACATCGAACCGCTTACTGAGGATTACCTGAAAAATTAAAAAGAGGGGGTGAGTTTACGAAAACTCAGTGTGTACAACCCTCATCGATCATAAAGCATGCATCACATCAATCCGGGCCTAAGCCCATTACAATAACGGTGGCATTTGGGCCTTAGCCCATAATAGCCTCAGCTGGGCCTGAGCCCATATCCCAATCAAATCAGATCATGCAATGCACAAATGCCCAACCAACCCTGCACTTCGAATCCCTTCCAACCCTACACTCCTGTGGGGATTTAATCGACCCACCCATCCCTACACTCCTTATGTAGCACCGGTTGCGGCACTAACCAATATTGCAGCAGAGCTGCCAATCTCATAATCGGCTTAAAGCCATCAGTGGATCCACAGTCGTCAAGCGACCATGCGACCCTAACAAATCATATACTTCCTCCAAATCAATGGTCCCACTCCCCCATGCAGCATAATATCACACGAATGCAACATACCATAAATAGCATACAATAACAATCATATAATATGTAGGGGCATCTTGGTCATTTTTCCCTTCAGGGGTATAATGGTCATTTTACCCTATAGGGGTATTACGGTCAATTTACCCTACAGGGGTATTTCAGTCAATTTACCCTATAAGGGTATTTTAGTCAATTTACCCTACAGGGGTATTTCAGTCAATTTATGACCTTTCCGAAGGTCTACAGCCGCCTCGAGCGACACAGATAACATATATGGTCAAAACGGTATTATTGGGCCCAATGCCCATTATTCGGCCCAAATGGGCCCACACGTTCGTATGGCCCATTTAGCCCATAACTGCCTTTGGTTATGTCATCGTCATGGCCGGCTTATTAATTCCTATCAATCCACAAAATTTACTCGCGTAGGGCCCACTCGGCCCATTTCGGGCCCAACGCGGCCCAAAACGACCTAAGCCCATGAGAACGCTCATGGTGGCCTCAACCATCATACGCCCATGTTCGTGGGCTCGGTCTACCACACGCGCGATCGCACGCTCGTGTGGCATCATTCGCCGGTATTTCGGCTTTTCGGTACTTCGGCATTTGCCGATCTACAATTGGAGTGGTGTGTGTACACACCTTGTTGGAGAAAAGCAGTAGCCCACGAGCGTAGAACCTATATTCAACACGATTCACCATTAGTCCTTTAACAACAGGATTAAACAATCCCTTTCTATACCACTATCCAAGATATGATTTATTACTAGCCTTGATCGAACGATTGAGGATCACTCACTTAATCCATCGCAAGAGATTGTTCAATAGGCCTTAGGGGTTATCTGCATTCCAACCAACACTTATCAACCATCAAACAATTGAACAGTTTGAACTAGACGAGAAGTCACTTACCGAAAACGTAGAGTCCAGATTAGGAGAAAAGAACAATTGCCACACCCACACAAAAGTCGAAAGTACAGAGAATGATAGAGGCAAGATGGAAAAATTGCACCCCTGAGATGGACTGTTCGGCTAACACAAAACGTAGAGAACCGACAGAATGGAATGAGGGAATGAAAGTCGAATAACGAGGAGATGCTATAACCGGCCAAGGTAAAAAGTGCCAAGACCAAGATTGAATTTTAACAGTTGGGGAGAGAAAGATTGGTTCGGTCAATCTGAGAAAAGAAGGGGAAGAATATGAATTCTGCTAGAGTTTGAGAATAGAAGCAAGAAGAGAAGAACAAGATCGAGAAGAGGAGAAGAAAGGGAGAACGGTTTCAAGAGAGAAATCGGCACTTGGTTTTTGTGATTCGGCAAAAGTGAACAAACAATTGAGAAATAAAGTTGAAAAGAAAAGGACCCGAAGGATCAAAAGCGCACCAAAAGAATGAGAAAACAATAGCTCAAGAGGAAAGCTTCCGAAACAGAAATGAAAAAAACCCCTAATGCTCATATACTAATTCGGCACAACCACAACAAAGAAACCCAAAGTGCCGAATGCACACCCCAAAGATCCCAATATTTGGCCAACACCTTCCCACCCAAAGTCCACGATTTTCTCCCCCTTATCTCTCCATAATCCACTCTTTAAATCACTCAATTGACTCATTCAAACTCTCCAATCATAGAGTTCAAATCCAACATAAACTCTTGCCCACACATGAGCAAAATAAATAATCCCATTGCATGCAGTAAGACTTGAACCTCTGACCTCCTTTCCATTCCTGTGATGCCACCTTGCCACTACACCACAGGATCCTTTGTGTCTCTTTTTAATCACAATTACTTAAAAGGCATAAAACCAGGAGTCAAGGTTCCCCTAATGCTAAAAACAAAAATTTTCCATATGACATGGCTTGAACCCAGGACTTTACAGAAGCCCCCTAACCTTCCAAAATCACTCACCCAACAGACCAAACATGCAATTGTGTTGTTCTCTTATTCTCAAAAATTTTAAACGCTCCCATGTCCAAGGCTCAATAGGCCCAATTCTACTAGGCCCAATTTCAGGGTGTTACAACGGTCCTAGAAAGTCATCTAGGTGGGAATTAACCCAAAATTGGTATTACCTATCCATGAACACCTTAACCCCAAACCAGTCTGGATTGTGAGGTCCAGAGATAAGTAGTTCTTGTCGACTTGTTATTTTAGTGGAATATCGAGAGATCCTGCTAGGGTAACAACTAGTTGATTGAATAGTGAACCCAAAGTAATAGTTAGTTATGATTACCAAAGCGAGCTAATCACCCTTGCTTAGATCTGATTCAATTCCCATATCAAATTTCCCAAAGTCTTTTCCTTTATATTATTTTATTCTTTATTTATAAAAATATTAAAAAATATTTTTTTATGCTTTGTCATAATATAGATTATTTTAAGTACTAATTAGCTTTATTTTTGCTTGGGTTAGGATTAATATAGTGCTCCCCTCCATTGGGTACGATCCTCGGAGTACTCACCAACTTCGTTGTAACTATATTACAACCTGACCCGTATGCTTGTAGTCATTGCCTATTTGACATATTTTGTGCAGGATTTTTACTCTGGACATTAGTACATGCAGTGGCGGTCAAGTTGGTGGCGTCGTTGTCGAGGAGGCAACGTCACTAAATTGATTTTAATTTTTGCAGTTAATAGAATAATTAGGAAAATTTTAAATTATAGATACAATTTTTTTTCTTAGTATTACTAACACCTTGTATTCCCTTTTTTGGTTTAGTGTTTGACTCATAGTAGGGGAACACCTATAAAGCCAGCCACACATCCAGAAAGAATAATTTGTAGGAATCATCGACAGCAATAGCAGCAACAGCAGGTGCAGAGCCAACCACCAACTATAGGCAATTTACCATCTCGAGACAATCCGTTATTTGATGAAATTAACAATAATAACCTAGAAGATCTACCACTACCACAACTACCCCCAAATATACATATGGCGGACAACGAAAGAACCCTAAGGGACTACCAAGTCTAGAGATGGTTCAAGGAAGTATATCAAGGCCAACCATCACGGCTAATAATTTTGAGATTAAACCAGCAATGATCCAAATGATCCAAAATAATTTGCAGTTCAGAGGCACAATGACGAAGGACCCAAATCAGGATTTAAAAATGTTTCTTCAACTTTTTTTGATACTTTCAAATATAACGGGATCACCGGTGACACTATTCGTATTCGTTTGTCCCCATTCTCCTTAATAGATAACACTTTCTCTTGGTTAGATTCATAGGCACTAGGATCTATCACGACATGGGATGAACTTGAAGGAAAATTGTTACAAAAGTTTTTCCTTATCAGTAAAACGGTCCAATTAAGGAGGAAGATCGCAACTTTTAAAAAATTAGAAGGGGAAAGTTTTCACGATGCTTGGAAGCATTTTAAAACGCTAATTCAGAGATGCCCACACCATGGATTACCCGAGTGGCTAAGACAGGAGATGTTCAATAATGGGTTGGTTGCACACGCACGATCAGGATTAGGTGGAGCCACAAGAGGATCCCTAATGAACATGACATACGATGATGCATATGAATTAATAAAGAATATGACAATGAATTCCTACCAGTGGCAAGCCGAACGCTATACATATGGCCAGAAGCCATCTACGGTCAAAGCTATCCAAGATGATGATAGATACCAACAAATTCTGGACAGACTCAACCGTATGAGTCTTTAACAAATGCGTTATCTATATATGGAGGATATAAACGTCTCTTCCATTACATCAATAATCCCACCGAGGATATAAAGTACATCGGGAATAGAGGTGGAAACCCTTATTCGAATACTTATAATCTCAGATGGAGAGACCACCCCGAACCTAAGATGGGGCCGAAACCAGGGCAGAGGTAATAATCCTTACCAAGTTAAAAATGCTAATTACCAACCTCCTTATTTACAGAAGCCTCAAGAAAGGGCCAACCCGAATGACCATACTATATGTGGTCAACAATTGAATAGAATCGAGGGGGAAATGTAGTCAATGAAAATGAAAGTGAAACAGGTACAATCTGAGTGCACCAATTCTGCGAAAACCTTGACTAGATTAGAAGATCAGATGAGCCAACTAATGAATATGATGGGAGACATTAAAAGAAAAATTGGCACTGGTATTCCTATTAATAATGAAGATAATCCTTGAAGGGAAGGGAAGGAGCATGTGAAAGCAATTGCGCTCCGTTCGGGCAAAGTACTGAGTAGCCTAGAGACCCTAACACAAGAGTGATCCAAAGAGAATGCTGAAAATCTTTGAAAAGAGCCCTAAGAAGCTGATGAAGAACCAAAACTAGAGGAGATAGCCAAGCCGCCAGCTGAGCTAGAAGATGAACCAGTTAAAGAACCCATACTTGCAAAAGTACCATTCCTTTCCCGATTGGAGTTAAAAAAAAGGCGGGATGAAGATGAATTTGTAAGTTTTCTAAACTTATTTAAAGCTAAATGTTAACTTACCTCTTACTGATTTAATTGAAAAAGTCCCTAAGTACGCCAAATTCCTAAAATAAATCATGTCTAGGCATAGGAAAATTAAAAACAGGGGAGCACGTTAACATAAGCCTCATGTAGTGCGATTATATCTAGACAGGTTCCCCAAAAACTAAAAGACCCAAAAAATTTTACAATCTCTATAGAGATAGGGAATATTCACTTTAGTAAAGCCCTATGTGATTTAGGAGCTAGCATAAACTTAATGTCCTTATCTATATATGAAAATCTCAGGCTAGGGGACCTTAAAAACAATCAAATCACACTACAATCGATTGACAGATCTTCAGTGCATCCAAAAGGAGTATTGGAAGATGTGTTAGCCAAAGTGTGTAGCTTCATTATTCCGGTAGATTTTGTGATACTCGATATCGAGAAAGACCGTGAGATACCTATCTTGTTAGGCAGACCATTCTTAGCAACGTCAAAATCCACCATTGATCTGGAAAAGAATGAATTCACCATGAAGATTAATGGTGAAACTAAAATTTTTAAATGCGGTCACTAACAAGATGAGGTAGACAGAAAGAAATTATAGAGACAATGTTAAAATGTCTGTGAGAATCCCTAACAACCCTTGGCCAGCAGAAGTATTTTCTGTGATTAATGTAGGCTGAAAAAGTAAGTTCAAAGAGTGGAACTAGTGTAACAAGGTGAAATGGCATTACAGATATTGGACGAACATTGTTAAAAACAAGACAAATAGAGCATTCTTGGGAACACTGATCAAGCTGACAGATGAACCTGGCAACAAAACTTGACAATTTTAATTAAACTCTAATTTTATGTATATTATTGTATATTAAACTAATTTCTTAGATTAGACTTTAATTTTTATTGTCATTGTGTTTTATAGGAACCGAGACACTCTGGAAGCGAAAATATGGCTCAAAACAGAGTCGATGTCACAACACGGAACCCACGTGTCGTAATACTTTATCCAGAGTCGATAAAATCAAGAAAATCATCCCAATGTCACGAAAAAGGAGATAGTATACCCAAGATTTCAAAAATTCAGAGTGTGACAACATTAAACTACCAGGGATGTCGCGACATGGAACTCCTATGTTGTGAGATTGCTGTAATTTTTTGCAAGGTTGACCTGATTCGATTGTGCAACTCGGTAGCATAAACCATGTTTTAACCCAATAGGATACAAGACCAAATCTTTCTACTACTTCATAAGGACCAATAAACCTTGGGCTTAGCTTGCTTTGACACCTAAATCTTAGGACTTTCTTCCATGGAGATACCTTAAGAAACATGTGCTCGCCCACCTGATATTCAACTTATTGTTGTTTCAGATTAGCATATGACTATTATGGCCTTAAACCTTTCACAAATCAGTTTCACCTTGTCCTCTTTTTTCACGAACCAATTCAGGTCCAACAATTTTCTTCTATGTAACTCAGCCAAACACAGGGGTCTTCGACACCTCCTTCCATATAGTGCTTCAAAGGGTGCCATTTGACTTCTTGCTTGAGAGCTATTGTTATAGGCAAACTCAGCGAACGATAAATTTCACTCCCAACTTCTTGCGAACTCTAAAACACAGCTTCGCAGCATGCCTTTCGACACTTGTATCACTCTCTTAAATTGGCCATCTGCCTGAGAATGATAAGTAGTACCGAATTGAAGCTTCGAACCCAAAGCTTCTCGCAAACTTTTCCAAAATCGTGATGTGAATCTTGGATCTCAGCCCGAAGTTATAGAAACTGGCATGCCATGCAATTGAAATATTTTGGCAACTCTGTAACACCCCTAACCCGTATCCTTCGCTAGAATAGGGTTACGAAGTATTACTAGAGTTTACAGATCAAACAGACAGAAATTCAAACGTTTCATAACATATCAATATTCATAATAAAACCAATCAAAATCATATATATTGTCCCTCAGGCAAGCCCCCGAGGCCCTAAATACGCATTAGAAACAAGTCGGGATTAAATAAGAAACTCAGAGAATTTTTTGAAAAACATAGAAAAATTTCAAAACTACAGGGGTCACACGGCCGTGTGGCCAGGCCGTGTGACTCACACATCCAAGAGACATGCCCGTGTCTTAGGCCGTGTGGGCATTCGAAATAGGGACACATGGCTGTGTCCCAGCCCGTGTACATGCCCGTGTAACTCACTGACTTGGGTTACACGACCAAGCCACACGCCCGTGTGCTAGGCCGTGTACCCTTCGAAGTAACCTCACAAGCCCGTGTGCTAGGCTGTGTGCTAGGTCATGTAACAGCCTGACTTGCAACCCTTTGAAAGCTACAGGGGACACACAGCCATGTCACCAGGCCGTGTGTCACACACGGCTGAGGCACACACCCGTGTCTCTGCCCATGTGGACGAAAATAGGCCATTTTACAAGCCATATTTCTCACCCAATTCGGCATCAACCTACACTCAACATTTTGCATATAAACAAGCCATTTTAAGGCATCCAAAACAAGCAAAATCAAGCCTTAAACATATAGTATACTCACATACAACCAATATTCCCTTAGGCACCTCAAATGACAATTCATAAACATGTGAAAAAAAAATTGATCATTTAACCAACAAAGGCTTGACCAAAACTAAGTCATATTATGCCACTTGATTTACCCTTTAAAAACATACCAAAATGTACCATATATGACATACAAAAACTAGCTCCAAATGGTTATATAATTCACATATAACTTGTGCACTAAAAACACCAAATAAGTCATTCAAACAAGTACCAATTCTAACCATTCAAGGATTACACAAAATGCATATTCAAACCACCATTTTACCTTCCATCATTCTACCATATCAAGGCATACTTCAACCATATAAGGCAACTTATATACAAATCAAAATATACCATTTCACCAACACAAGGCCAAAATGCAAACCAACCAAATGTTCATATCCACAACTAAAACACATAAGCTAACATTAGCCAAAATAACCTATACATGCCATTACAACCAAACTTAAACCAACCGAAAGTACCAAAGGAGCCGGTGGATAGTGTGATATAGCTCCGACAAGCTTCCAACCTGAACGAGCTTCCGATTCACTATAAAACACGAAAAATAAAACAGAGTAAGCATTTAAGCTTAGTAAGTTCGTATAACATGGAGTTTAACTTACCATTTATTCACATATAAGGTAAGTAAATAAAGCATATCCCAACATATATTGGCCAAATGCCTAAGCACATATACATCAACCATGTTAGTCATTTAAAGACATATATAAACCAAGTCATGGATGAGCTCAACAATTAATCAAATTCCATATACATGTATCATCCATTTCATATACCTATATACCATGTAATATCATTTTCCATGTAATTCATATGTAGAACTATAATAGTTCGTATCGACTCATGTCTTATCGTATCAGAACATTACCTGTTGAACCATTTAGAATATCGTTGGATACGCGAGATAGCTCACACATAGTCTGCTAAATTATAATCCGTCAATTCCTGTACATGTATGCTCAAACGAGTTATGAATCGGTATGCTCTCTTGAGCTAGAAATCTTTAAGCTCATACGAGCTGAGAATCAATAAGCTCTCACGACCTGAAATTGGTAAGCTTATACGAGCTATGGTGTGTCCGCAACACATTCAGGACCTCAACCGAAACGGTAACCCTAATAACATGTCATTTATATCCTACAATTTCCTAAGGTTCAAATGGGGCTCGGTAATTGTCGTACGTCATCGGATATGAAATAGGTATTTATACATGGCAATTATACAAATCCCATACATATAATTCAATTAAAACATATAAATACTCAATTTAATTACATGAACTTACCTCGACGAGTATTTGTAGATACGGAGGCGATTAATATGGGATTTTCTCTTTGCCTCTATCTAACTCCGTACGACTGGATCTATACGGATAAATTTAATTCAATTTAACATACAATTCATTTAATTTAATCCAAAACATATTTTGGAAAAATTACTATTTTGCCCCTATACTTTTAAATTCTTTGCAATTTAGTCCCTATTTTAAAAATATGAAAATTTAGGCAATTCATGCTTAACCCACTATAGCCAAATTTCATATAGGTCCCTAAAAAACCCTATATTTCATTTGTTTCACAAATTTACCATGAATTTATCACATTTTTCAATTTAACTCCTAATTGATAATTTTATAAAAAATCCCTTTACAAAAGTTGTTTATCTATCAACAACTAATCATTTTCTTCCATCAAACTTAAAAAAAAACCTATATTCATTCATGTCAAAACTCTAATACTTTAACAGTTTCACAGATTTGTCCCTAGGCTAGCTAGATTAAGCTACAATGAACCCAAAAACATAGAAATTATTAAAAAAGGGACAAAAAATCATACCATGCAAGCTATGAGAGATGGCCGAATGTCAAAGCTCCTTCAATGGCTTTTCTCAAGCTTAATTTTGGTTGAAGAAGAACATAGAAATATGATGACCTTTGTTTTTTTTAATTATTTTACTAACATATATTTATTAATTTACTAAAATAACCTTATAATTAAACCTTTAAAATTTCATTTTTAATGGCCATAATTGTCAAATAAAAATATCAATGGTTTATTTACAACATAAACTCCCTAAACATATAATTTCATAGCTATTAAATCCCTTTATCTTATATAACTCAAGTTTTGCAACTTTTGCAAACTAGTCCTTTTACCGAATTAAGCATGCACACAGTAAAATTTCTTTACGAAATTTTTATACGATAATACTATCGTATTGTAGATAATAAAATAATAATAAAATAAATATTTTGACTTAGAATTTGTGGTATCAAAACTACTGTTCTGATTTCACTCAAAACGGACTGTTACAACATCAATCTCGGCGAGCCTTTGCAAAAAATAGCTTGTGCAAACAACTAAAAAGTTTGAACACTTTGTTAGGTGATCCAAAATCACCCAAATTGCGTCCTTCTTGGTTACAATCACTGGCAACCCAGTAACGAAATCCATGGAGATTCTTTCCCACTTCCACTTAGGTATTTTGAGTGGCTGTAACATTCTTGAGGAAAATTGATGCTCGACTTTAACCTTCTGATAAGTTAAGCACTTCACCCCAAATACTGTAACAGCTCGCTTCAAAAACGACCACCAATATAGTTCACAGAGGTCATGATACATCTTATTACTGCATGGGTGCATCGTGTAAGGACTATTGTGTGCTTCTTTAAGTACGATTTGTTGAAGCTCTTCATTACAAGGCACACAAAACCTTCCACAGAAACAAAGCACTTCTTCATCATTAAGTACAAAGTTGCATAGCAGTCTTTGTTCCACTTGGTAAACCCTTTATGCCAATTCCTCGTCAGTAACTTGTTTTAGTTTAATCTTCTATGGCACTGTTGGTCTTACTTGCAATTCCGCAAGCAATCCCCATTGATCGTGTGTCGAGAGTCTTAATATTTATAAAATGAATGATCTAGCCTAGAAACTAACTATCACCATGATTGAGGTAAGTGCACCTATCGAATAGTAGTATAGCTTAGTGGCAAGATCAGAATGTCGAACCCAAATGAACCAAAAGTACTAATACTGACTTTCTTTTTATTATTTAGCCTAAGAATTAAGGGATTTGTTGTTTATTCTAAAATTAACTAACTACTAAGCTAAAGACGCTAAGACACAGAGAATAAATTGGGAAAATACTTGTGGGAAAAACCAATTGATTAAGACGATACCCAAGGAAGAATCCACCTAGACTTCACTCGTTATTTAACTCTGAACCAGATGATTTATTCACTTGACTTGATCCGTAGGATTCCTTAATTTATATTAATACCTCTCTCGAGGCTACTAACGTCTAACCCTAGGTTGATTAATTGAAATCTCTTTCTAATTAAAACCCCTAAGATTGCATTAACTTGATCTATGGACTCCCATATTAGGTTTGACCCTAATCCGGAAGATTTTCATCATCCTATCTCTAGGGTTGTGATCAACTCCGCTTAACTATGCTAGATCTACTCTTAAATAGGGAATATTCCTCCACTGCCTAAGCATATCAATACTTGAATTAATATCCTGAAATATCAAAACAAGAATTAAGAACACATAGTTAAGAACAAATCAAGTATTTATCATATAGTTCAGAAAACAATAACAAGATCCGTCTTAGGTTTCATCCCCTCCAGGTATCTGAGGGGTTTAGTTCATAATCATAAAATAATACATCTCAGAAGAAAATATAAAACAAAACATAAGAACACCCTAAAACCCCCTGAAGGAATTGAAGGAGAGATCCTCCGTCTTGAGTATGATTTCGGCTTCTTGAGATGAATCAGCTGGCTTTCTTCGAGTAAATCCCACAATTCTGACCTCTCTGGCTTGGCTCCTTGGCCTAGCTGGACATCCCCCTCAAGGTTGGCCTTTAGGGTGTTTATATAGGCTTTTGGAATGTCTTTCTTTGCCTCTAAGTACCCTATTCCGAGTGAAATTCCTCTTTGTCACGGCAGGGACACGCCCGTGCAATACACCCGTGTGAATCGAATCGAGGTCGTGGTCGAGCCTACTAAAGGGGCACGGTCGTGTTGCTTGGGCCCAGGCCGTGTTGATTTCCTACTTTGGCCCATTTGGTCCGTTTTTAGCCCGTTTCTCATTCTTTTCATCCTCCTATGCTTCCCTAAGTATAAAACATGAAATTAAAGGATTAGGAGCATCAAATTCCATAATTCAAAGGATAAATCATCCAAAAAGCATGCTAAATGTGGGATTAAAATATGTATAATTTAGGGTTTATCACCCATCACTCGTCATACTTAGTTGCATGAACATAGCTCACAGCTCACCCATAAACTTCCTACTCAAGGCATTAGCTACAACATTTTCCTTACCATGGTGATTCTCTATCACGCAGTTCTAGTCCTTCAGCAGCTTGATCCACCTTCTTTATCGTTGATTCAATTCTTTCCTTGAAAGTAAATACTTGAGACTTTTTGTGATCAGTGTAGATGGTACACTTCTCAACATATAGGTAGTGTCGCCAAATCTTCAGTGCGAATACCATTACCACCAACTCCAAGTCATAGGTTGGGTAGTTACGCTCTTAGACTTTCATCTGTCTGGGGGACCAAATCATATTGGCTTTGAAAGATCGAGCTTAGAGAAATAGAGGATGGCCCTGAAGCATAAAGGTTACGCTAGGGAAGTAACTCATCACTTTGAACCGATGAAGAATATGGTGGCAGAGAAATTGAAGGGATCACAAGTGGATCCAATAATAAAGGTTCGACTGGGATATTAGCTTGTGAAGGGCCCGTACCTTCGGCAAGTAAACCTATAATTTGGGCAGGTTTCTCTGGAACTACTATTGCAACTATTAATGAGGGAACCAATGAAGAAAAAACTTTTGGACTGGGAAGTCCTTTCCTGAGTCTACGCAACTTGGGGTGTGAGGGCTCGCTTTCCTCAGTAAATGAAGAATTTTCACTTGCCCTCAGTCTTTTTTGATACTTCCTGGAAAAGGGCTTCCTAGTAGATGCAGTTGAAGCTCCCTCCTTATAGCGAGAGGTACTCAAAATGGCTTGGATGTCCATGCCTGGCTTTGGGTTGGGCGGAGTAAGAGACTTGGAAATGGACCCTGTACCATCAATGTGAAAGTTAGCTTCACTTGAAGAAGAAGAAAATGAAGTAGGAGGATGAGCATGATGAGTGATAAGTCAGTTTCGGGAACGTATCCCATAGAACTCGTAAAATTAAAATGGGGGCTCTCCCATACGCCCAGTCAAAATATGTGTCAGGACAATATTGCCATCGTGGGGTCAAGCCATAGAAGTTGGGGGAAAATTAAAATTATCTAGACAATTAAAACGGTCATTGTTTCTACGACCATTAGGACTCTGATTTAACAGAAAATACTGAAAAACATTCCTACCCGTAACGAATTCCACCTACTCTTGTACGTGTCCTCTACCCAAGCACTTGGATTGCCTATCTGCCACCTTAGAATCAATAGGGAAACTTTGAGAACAAGTGGAATCACGAGGAAGGTGCCAACAGGTGGGAAAATCAAACCCATCTTCGAGCTTACAAACTACCCTTATGAACTTTTCCCTCCTCCAATGAAGATTCAAAAGGCTATTTTGGATGATTAGCTCACAGCCTTGACAAACACTGAAGTTGATATGTTTGACATTAGCCCATTGCCTGGTAATTTTTAGTTGGTAAAACTTTTGGTAGACCCCTAGGAGTGGAGGTTCATTTCGTTGGCAGCAATCTAAGAAGTAGGCAATAAAGGTCCACTAGGACAAGGCTGATAGCTGCCCTGGTGCAATGTCGTATTCTATCAGCACTGAGCAAAAGAATGGGTGTAACGGCATATGAAAACCAACCTCTAACAGAATGAGGGGAAGGATGAAACCCTGGGTATTGTCACTTAAACGATACCTCGAAGGTATATCAATGTCATAAGTGAAGATTGGAAGATGAAAGCGTCAGACTATCAAGAATCGATCCGCTTCTTCTTGGGTTGTACTACACTTGTATTCAAGAGTGAAAATGGTTGGAGGGGTATTTTTGAGTTCTTGAGGGCCAAAAATAGTGGAATGATTAGCGATTGAAACTTGGTCACTTTGGTTATGGCCTCGACCATGAATATTCTTTCTTGACATCTTGTAAAAAATAAGAAAGGAATAGGAAAATAAGAGGAAATAGGATTCCCTTTAATAATTCTAGAAAATTGGAAAAGACGAAGGCAAAAAGGGAAGTCAGGAAGTTGTAAAGAAATTTGAAGGCTTGAAAAAGGTTTTAGAGGAAGGTTTAGAGTTCCTGTTTTATAGAGATAAACGTGCTCAAGAAGGCACTCTGGGAAAAACTGTTTGAATTCTCCAATGTGAGTGTGACATTTGTCAAAAGGGGTAAGCGTGAGCTGTCCAGACTCAAGTGTTAACAGTTAAAAATTTGATTTCGTTCAGGAAAGTAGTTTGATAATATCTTTTAAGACTTTTGGAAAGTATGATAGTAAGAAAGAAAAACTTGAAACGCATGTAACGGAATTTGTGCCATCGATGATTTATTCTTGGCGAGGACAACTCAATTACTTCTAAAAATTGAGATTCTTGAGGAAAAAGAAAATTTTGGGGGCGAAATTCCTTAAAGTCGTGGAGAGTTGTAACATCACGACCGGTGAAACCCTAGTGTTCAACGATGTCTATGGTAGTAAGTCATAAAGAGTAAGTTTTGAGTGCGTGTAAAGTATAAGAATTTGACTGAGTATAAGAATTCTTTAAGTAAGCCCATAGCTGTAATAGCCCGATTTAGGGCCTAGTCGAAATAGTGGTGCGAGACCACAAATCTGAGTTAGTAAATTGAGTTCTTAAGGTTTATGACATGTTTGCATGATAGTATTAAAGTTCCATGTAGAAATTTTGTGAAATTGACATGGAATGATCAAATAGGACTAAATTGCAAAAGTTGCAAAATATGAGTTTCTAGAAGCTTGTTGTATGAAATAGCTTTATAAATATTAATTAGAAGTCCTTAAATAACAATTTGCCCAAATTATAATTTTTGGACAAAAATGGACATGAGTTAGTAAATTGTAAATTTTTAAAGAGAAGGGCATTTTGGTCATTTACCAATTAAATGATTAAAATAGGAAAAAAGATGAGAAAAATTTCATTTATCTTCTTCCTTGGTGTCGAAACTTTGAAGAACCCCATAGCTAGGGTTTGTTCATCTTTCAAGCTTGCTAGTAAGTTCATCTTAGCCCCATTTTTAATATTCTTCGTATTTTTGAAGTTCTCGTATTATGAATTAGCTATTTTTAGCTATAAAATGAGCTAAGATGCATGTTTAAAAATCTACCCAATAGTGACATGCTTGTAAAATGATATTTTATGGAAGTTTATGAGAGTTTGATGTTAGATAAACATCTTTTCCTTAGTGAATTTCATGAAAAATGATAGTATGGACTAATTTGTAATAGTTATGAAATTGGTCATACCTATTAGAAATAGTGAGAATTGATGATTGTTATAGTAGAGAAAATGAATCAGCTAAGCATGATGTTTAAGAAAGTTAAATGAGAATCATTGTACGAGCCTAGGGGTAAAAGTGCAAATATGAGAAAGTTTAGGGGCAAAATAGTAATTTTTCTAAAGTATGAGTTAAGAGTCAATTTAGTCAATGTGAGTATTAAATGATCTAATTATTATTATAGATCAAGAAAAATGAAGCCCGGATCGAAACCAAGGCAAGAACAAAGTCGAGGACTAAATTGCATATCTACACACATTTTGTATATTGAGGTAAGTTTGTATGTTTTCTAAGCTTTATGATTAATATCATTGAATTGCTTAGTATAATGTAGAATATATTTTAATTCCATGAGATTTTTTAATGCTATGTTAAACAAAGAAATCAATGAGATCAAGCATGAGAAAGTCCCGATTGAAGTTTAATTACTTAGGATACTCGATCTATCACATGAAATGAGAAAGCCCGTATAAGACCAAGCCAAGGCATGGCATCGGCAATCAAGCAAGTTATCATGTAAGACCAAGACAAGTCTTGGCATTGAAGAGTTATTATGAGATGAAGACCCATATAAGCCCAAGCCAAGGCATGGCATTGGTGAGTCTCCAAGCAAAGTTATCATGTAAGTCCAAGACAAGTCTTGGAATTGAAAAGCTATAAAGAGATAGAGATCCCATGTAAGTCCAAGCCAAGGCATGGCATTGGTGAGTAACAAGAAAGATTTCATGTAAGTCCAAGCCAAGGCTCGGCATTGACAAGTAAAGATACCAAGTAAGACCATGTCGAGACATGGCAATGGTAAGTTCCCAAGGAACTCATAAGGAAGACTTCGTGTAAGCCCATGTCAAGACATGGCATCAATACCAAGTAAGAGATCCCATGTAAGACTATATCAAGGATATAGCATTGGCATCAAGACACATGTGTTTTGATATTTAGTATCCTCTGTTATTCATAGTAATTCATCGGGCAAAAGAGTAAAGATTAAATGAGAAAGTAAGAAAGTTAAGTAAAGTTATTATCAAGTTATGCTAGTCAGAGTTAATTAAGAGTATTATTCATGATATGAATGATGAAGTTGAGATTATGCTTATCATAGTAAAGTATACTGATCTATGTGATCAAGTGATACAGGTATCTTGTTACCGTACGAGCATGAGAATAGTAAGTACCATGAGATATGTAAGAATCAAGAGAGTAAGTAAGCTTAAATACTTGAGATTTCATAATGCCATTGTTTATGATGAATGGTTAATGTTAAGCAAATATATTTCTATGAGAATTACATGCAAACTTACTAAGCTAAATGCTTACGTCCTCTATTCTTTCTTTCCATGTATTCCCGCCAAGCTAATCTCGTGGATCATCGTCACCGGAGTTCGGAGCACACTATCAATCGCTATTTTGGTATTGCCAAGTTGTTTATATTAAGTATGGCATGTATAGGAAACATTTCATTTTGAGTTATGTTTTAAAACTAGCCAAAGTGTTGGCTATCAAGCTTAGTATTCTTTTTGTATAGGGCCAAAGAGATGAGTCATGAATGATTAAGTATGTATGTTTTAATCTATCAATGAAGTATGCATCCTTGTTCATGTTAGATGTAATACTTGAGTTGCTGAATTGAGCATGAGTTTGGTCTTGATTTTAGGGTGGCAATTGGCTTGGTAAATAGCCTCTAAGTGTCCACACAGATGGACACACGGGCGTGTGTCTAGGCCGTGTGCACCCTGCACCTTTGTATATTAAGTCAGAATAGACCACGGGCTAATCCCACGGCCATTTGTTTAGACCGTGTGTGATACACGGTTAGAACATGGGCGTGTGCCCCGACCGTGTGAACAAGTCAGTATATCAAGGTATAGCACACGGTTTCAGTCCACGGGTGTGTTAAGACCGTGTGAGATTAGTCAGTGTCGACCACGGTTGGGAGACATGGGCGTGTCTTAGGGGTACACAGGCGTGCCCCAAGCCACATGGGTGTGTGACCCCTGTTTCAAGGAAAAGTTCCCGGTTGTATTCTGAAAGTTCTCGGATATGTGTTTAAGGCCTCATAGGCCCACGATATGTATGTTTTGACTAAGAAAGAAGAGTTTCTATTTCGGAACAAAATTTTACAGCCCGTAAGTACATGTTTAAGTGAGTTCAAGCATTGTAATGTCTCGTATCCAGTCTTAGCCTTGGACTCGGGTATGGGGTGTTACAATAGCACTCCAGTTCTGATGGGCACAAAGTCCGGCATAGTCTTTGAAAAGTACGATTGGTGAATTGGTAATTGCCTAAATGCACTTTCTGGCGAATAATGGAGGCAAACACATTTGTGTGTTCAAGATATTGAGAGTTCCATGCGAAATAATTATACTTTAATAGAAGAAGGATGTGGCCATGTAAATATATACTGAAGGTATAAGCCCCGTTAGAAATAGTACACCCTTTTCAATGTGATACTATATAGGTTAGGTTATAAGGTAAGCTAGTTAGGAACTAACTGAACGAGAACCAGGATAGTTAAAAAAGAAAGGGGAAGTACTCAAGTAGTTTCTTCAAAAGTTGTAGACCCTTGATAAGACAAGTCAATAGTGATGTGATGTTTATTAAGTTCCAATGAAGACTTTGACTATTTTAATAGGTCTTCAAGTTGAAATAAAGGGAGTTCTCTTCTTCTCTTTTGAAAAGATTGAAATCTAAGGCTAGAGGGAATGAAAAACAGTTTTTTTTTTTAAGTTGGATCTAAAACTCTGGATTCTTCTGGAAATTTCTCCATGTCGAGGTGAGTTCTATGGCTCTAAAAAGTATATCTATATGAATGCTTGAAGAAGTAAGGATTTATTGATGGGAAATTTGTGTTTAATATGACGAAAAGGTAATCTGAATGGATTTTTATGGTGTTCTTTTGTTTTAAGAGGCAGTGGTTGCTGTAACTCCTAAAAAGATCTTAGGTCTGGAGCTCAAGCTACTATACATTCTTTTCAGGTGAGTCCCTAAGTCGACTCTCGTATGTAAGGTAGTATTTTCATTATTTCTATAGATAATGGCCGAACTATGAACACTAAATCATTTGTGCATATATAGTTAGTGTATGAGATGGATGTTCAAATGATGAAATAAACTACTTGAGTGGTTCTGAATGCATGAGATGATGAGAAATGAAATGTATGTTAGTTTTTTTATAGTGTCAAAGCATGAAAGATCTATTAAGTGAGTCTAGATTTGTCTCCGTAGAGTCGACTAAAGGAGTCCGTCGGGACTTTAAACATGATTCTCTAAAAGGAAAAATCCATGGAACCTTATCGTGTAAGACCATAGCTGGTAGGCTATGGTTTCATATGGAAATAACTAAAGGAAGGTTATTACCTAATAGGGTTTCTGTGTGACCCAGAACAATGAAGGGCAAACCTCACGAAATGTGAGTCTAGGCGAATCCCTATCGTGAATACATAAGAAAATGAAAGTCTTTGTGGCGTATTTATGAAATGGAAGCCTTTGTGGCAACCTATGAAATGGAAGCCTTTGTGAAGGAACACCTTCATGGTGCATTTACAGGAAGGCTCTTGTGGCAATAATCTGAAGGAAATGCTTTTGTAACGAACCCTGAAGGAGAAGAATGGTAAGTATGACAAACGTTGAAGGAACGATATGTGTGGCTAGCTTTGTAACACCCAAAATTTTTAGATTTTTGAACGTGTTTGTTTGTTAGATGATTTGACTTATTTTGGTGGTTAAGCAGTTTGGATGTTCGCTTTGGGTCTAGTAATTGAGTCTTGTGAGGCGTAATTGTGAAAATATTTATTTCTTTTGCTTAAGCTCTTGGGTTGGGTATTAGAGTTTGGGTTGGACTTTAGAAAATTTGGTAGGTGTATTTTAGTTATTTTGTTCCTTTAAAATTGTAGTTTAATATTTTTGTTAGGATATTCTAGTTTTCTTTCTATTCCTAATCGCCTACACCTCTCTTTGCTCTCATGTTCCTTTTGTTCTTTCTTTTGTTGGTTTTGTTCTTCTTCTCCTCCTTTCTCTTTTCTTTTGTTTCATTGTTCTGGAGACTTTCTTTTTAGTCTTTTAGGCTTATTCTTGTGCGTTGCCTCTTGTTTACTGTGGGGATTAAGTTGATTGTTGCAAGATAGTTCATCAAGGGTGTAAGTTTCACTCATTGTTTTGTTGATTGTTCAAGTTGAATCTTAATAGTATTCAAGTTTAGTTTGGGTTTCTAGTTTCATCCTATATTGTCTTAAGTGCTTCCGTAATTTTTGATTAGGCAAAGGTTTGGAAAATCAAGTCCCTCCAATAGAGTAGGTTTCATTTTTGTCGCTGATTTTCTGGTGGTAAGGAGTCAAGTTTGTTTTAGGGCTGCAATTTTATTATTTTTAAAAAGCAATTTGATTAGGTTTTTGACATATTATTGGTTCGATTTTTTGCATAATTGTAGGTTCGTGAGTTCCGTTACCAGAGTTAGTAAACTACGCAATCAGGTGTGTGAGAATGCCCAAAAATCCCTTAGAAATTTGATTGAAATCGTAAAACAGAGGTTGTTACAAAGCTGCCCAGTTTTCACATGGCCTGGCACATGGCCATGTGGTAGGCCGTGTGTGGCACACGATCATGTGAGGATTATGTAGACTGTGTGTAGCACACGACTATGTGTGACTATGCAACTCGTATAGCTGGGCCGTGTGAATCTTTATAGATCGTGTAGGTAGCCCGTGTGGACCACACGGGCTAGGCTTTTGGGTCGTGTGGGCCTTTTTGGCCAATTTTTAGGGCCCAATTGAGGTTTGTTTAGGGGACTTGATATTTGGGTCCGATGATGACATAAGGGCCGGAAAAAACTGTAAGTTTAGTACTTAAGCTCGTATGAGTACTATTAAAAGCATGATAAATATCGTATGCTAAAACTAAATTAAAAGTTGTGTTATGCGTAAAATAAATTGTGTAGGTAATTTTGTTGTGTAACGCATGCTATATATATGCATACCATTTGCTTATGATTATGATAAGATACATGTATGATATTTTTATGATTGGGGTGGGATACGATATGATGGAGAAAGTGTATATGGCAGTACTTACTGCAAATATGGTGGCTAGATCATAAAATCATTCGTATGGCAGCTCAGCTGCAATTTTATATGAGTGGCACATCGCCACATATTGGTGTGACTGGATGGATGGACTCATGTAGTCCAATTTGGTGTGATTGGTTGGACGGAAATGGTGTGTAGCAGATGGGGGTAGGATTTGATGTGTATTTTACAATATGTTGTTACGATTTACTATGTTATGTTACGTTATGATAAGCTATGATTCGTATAAAATATGATATGTTATGGTCTCTCTCTAAATGAAATATGCTATGTAAAATATGGTTTACAATTTGATATATAAAAACATATGTTTTTGGTCATATGGGTTTTATCACACTCTGGGCTATTAGCTCACGTTTGTATGTTTCGTTTCAGGTAATCCTCCAACTTAGCAGTGGACGGTGACATTGGAGCTCAAGTTCACGTTTTGATTTAATTTTACGAATTTGTTTCATTTGTTAAAAATGGAAATTTTGGACTTTGTTTTTGGTTTGTTACGCTTTCGAACCTTCTATATTTTGCGTAGAACGTTAGGACCAAAACGATTTATTGCACTTAAACTCAATTGGTTAACAACACCAACTTAAGACAAGAAAAATGAAAACCATTTTTTTTTCAAACTAATAAAACTTAAGGTTTTCCGCTGCAAAATAAATTAGTAATTTCTACAAAAAGGGGTTTTGAAAACAAACATGAAGAAATGAATTTTGCATTAATTCTTGGAATGCAATTAAGTTTTGAATTTATTTTTTAAGAAGTTAAAAAGGTCTTTATTCAATTTCAAAATTTTTCGAACTGGTTCTTCTCAAATTGAATAATGGAGTTCTCGTGTTTAAATTTTGTAACCTTCATAATTTGATCGTAACGTCTAGATCAGGTTTGGGTTGTTACATTTGGTGGTATCAGAACCATGTTGCAAAACTCGACTTTGTGTTTTATGGTCCAAATTATTTTTAAGAAAATCTTTGTCTGAATTAAAATTTGATTGAAACTATTTTTGAACTTTTGGATAAGTGAAACCGGGACTCCGACGCCGGCCCATGTAAGTACTTTAAACTTTAGATATGTTTAGAGACATTTTGTATGTGATATCTTTAGTATATGATATAACCTTTTGAGGCTGTAGTATAAGAAAAACACTATTTATATTCTGATAAGTATTTCGTTAATACTTAAGAATAAAAGTTGAAAACTTAAACTGATTGCATAAAATTTCATAAAATTGTAGATAAGAAAATGAGTACTCGCAATTCTCGTAGACGTGGCACCCGTCGGCGTGGTGACGCCATTGGGGCGCACGAGCTGAATCTTTTTCGATGGGTAGTATGCCCCAATTAGATACGAGTGAGACTGTAAGGACTCCGACTGCTGAGATTGAGTCTGCGGCTCAAACTACCAGGGATAACGCACTGTCCCAAGCAATGTTGAGGGTTTTAGAGAGGGTCGTTGGGACCCATATTAGATCTGGATCTGGGAACTGAGGGTCGGTTACTGAACGACCTCGGTCCAATGAAGTTGAACTGTTTAGGGGCATCACTGGAGTCACCCCAACTATGGCTGAGTATTGGTTAGAAGCCACTGAGAGAATCATGAATGACTTAGACTGCACCTCTGAGCATAAATTAAAGGGTGCGATATCCTTTCTTTGCGATGAGGCATACCAATGGTAGCTGACGGTTCAAGAGGGCACTCAACTGAGTAGCTGACGTGTAATTATTTTCGAAATGCCTTTCAAGGTAAATATGTGGGCACAAGCTATGTAAAGGGCCGTAAGTGAGAGTTTATGAATTTGTCTCATGGAGAGAGATCAGTGGCCGAGTATGAGGTCGAGTTTTTACAATTGAGTCAATATGCTCGAGGACTTGTTTCTAATGACTATGAGAAGAGTATACGGTTTGAGGAGGGCTTGAGGTATGACCTCAAGGTTTTGATAGCCCTTCAGAGGGAGTGGGTTTTTACAGTTTTAGTGGATAAGGTAAAGATAGCTGAGGAGGTTAAACGCACTGAGCGCGAGAAGAGGGATCGGGAGAAAAGTCAGAATAAGAATAAGAGGGATTCGGGTTCTTCTAGTTCTTCATAGAGGTCCATGAAACAGGCCAGATTTGATAGACCACCGTAGGTTGAGCTAGTTGCTAGAGCTGATCAGGTTTTAGTATGTGGGTATTGTAACATACGCCATCTTGGTGAGTACTGGAGGACTGGGGCTTGTTTTAGGTGTGGTGCAGTGGGGAAAAAAAATCAGTGAGTGTCCTCTTATGGTTGAGTTTGGACGGGCCCCGATTCAGGGCCAGATTCCATCTTAGAGGGTTGGTCAGTAACCTGCTAGGGGCCGTGGTCTGATACGATGAGGTAATGGTGGTGGTCATGGTCAGAGAGCCCCGGGCAGAGGTGCGGGACAAGCTGAGGCTGTCTAGCCAGTTTTGGTTTATGCAACGAAACGTCGTGAGGATAGGGATGCGACGGATGTGATTGCTGGTACGTTCGTTATCTATACTATGCCTTATTTTGCTTTAATTGATTGTGGTTTTACGCATTCCTATATATCTAGTAGTGTTGTAGGAAATTTGAGGATTTTACTTGAGGATACTAGTAGTGAACTTTCTGTTACTAGTGATTTAGGTCAATCAATACGAGTTGGTAAGGTATATAGGAGGTGTTTGCTTGAGGTTCAGGGATATATGTTCCCTGCTAATTTTATGGAGTTGCCTTTTAAGGAATTCGATTTGATTTTAGGTATGGATTGGTTGGTGGAGCATCGGGTTGGATTAGACTGTGAGTCTAAGCGTGTAACCTTTAGGGTTGGTGGAGCATCGGGTTGGCGAGCATCGAGATTATTTATCTAATGCAATATCTACTCTGGTAGTTGAAAAGCTAGTTCGTAAAGGTTTTGATACATATTTGGCATATGTGAATGATACGAGTAAGGTGGGCTCGATTGAGGACACTAGTAGTGAACTTTCTTGACATTTTTCCTGAGGAGCTGCTAGGTTTACCTCTGGATAGAGAGGTCGAGTTTTGGATTGATTTATTGTCAGGTACAACTCTAGTGTCTATCGCTCCATATCATATTGCACCGAAGGAGTTAAAGAAACTTAAATGTCAATTTCAAGGACTCTAGGACAGAGGGTTTATTCGACCCAGTATGTCCCTGTGGGGTGCACCGGTGTTTTTTGTTAAGAAAAAGGTTGGGTCGATGAGGATGTCTGTGGATTATCGTTAGTTGAACAAATTGAAGATAAAGAATAAGTGTCCATTTCTAAGGATCAATGATTTATTCAATCAGTTCTGTGGGGCTTCTGTGTTTTCTAATATTGATCTTCGTTCTAGGTATCATCAGTTGAAAGTTAAAGAGGCCAATGTACATAAAATTGCGTTCAAGACTCGTTATGGTCATTACAAGTTCCTTGTTATTGCATTCGTATTGACTAATTCTCTGACAACGTTCATGGATCTCATGAATCAAGTTTTTCAGCCATATCTAGATCAGTTCCTCGTTGTGTTTATCGATGACATTTTGGTCTATTCTAAGTTCAAGGAGGAGCATGACAAGCATCTTTGTATGATTATTCAGATTCTTTGAGAAAAAGAACTGTATGCTAAGATAAGTAAATGTGAGTTTTGGTTGGGTGATGTTATGTTTTTGGGGCATGTAGTTTCCGCCGAGGGTATTCGAGTGGATCCTAAGAAGATAGAGGTTATTTTGGATTGGAAGCAGCCTTGAAATCTGATTGAGCTTCGAAGTTTTTTAGGTTTGGCAGGATATTATCAGAGATTTGTTGAAGGGGTTTTCTTTGTTAGTGGCACCTTTGACTAATTTGCTACGTAAGAATGCTTTATTTGTCTGGGCTATTGAGCAGTAATCGAGCTTTAAGTAGCTCAAATCAGTTTTGACTCAGGCACCCGTTTTGATTCAGCCTGATTCTGGAAAGGAGTTTGTTGTGTATAGTGATGCATTATATACTATTTTGGGTTGTGTATTGATGCAATGAGGTAAAGTGGTTGTTTACGCGTCTAGATAACTTAAGTAGAACGAGGGCAATTACCTGACTCATGATCTCGAGCCTACTGCGGTTGTTTTTGCACTTAAGATATGGAGACACTACTTATATGGTGAGAGATGCATTATCTATACATATCATCAGAGTTTGAAATATCTCCTCACTCAAAAGGAGTTGAATCTTAGGCAGCGTCGTTGGGTCGAGTTGCTTAAAGATTATGATTGTTCAATTAAATACCATCCTGGCAAGGCCAGTGGGGTGGCTGATGCTCTCAGTTGGAGGTCTATGACTGAGTGGAAGGCAATGTTTACTCACCTAAGTCTATTCAATGATGGTGGGATTCTAGCTGAGTTGCAAGTTAAGCCATCTTGGTTGAATGAGATTAAGAATAAGCAACTTCTGGATGAGTATTTAATTAGTCAGGTTCAACAATTGTATGATGGTTGATCGCTGTGAATCAGAGCTTTAAAATTTATAAAAAGAATGATCGAACCTGGAAACTAACTCTGACAACGATTGAGGCAAGTGCACCTATCGAACAGTAGTATAGCTTAGGCAAGACCGGATTATCGAACCCAAAGGAACTAAAAGTACTAATACTAACTTTCTTATTATTATCTAGCCTAAAAATAAAGAGAGATTGTTTATCTAATCTAAATTAATTAACTACTAAACTAAAGACTCTAAGACAAAGAAGAATGAATTTGGAAAATAACTTGGGAAAAACTCAGTTGATTTAGATGATACCCTAGGAAGAATCCACCTAGACTTCACTTGTTATCTAACACTGAACCATACGATTTATTCACTTAGTTTGATCCGTAAGACTCCCTAACGTATATTAAATCCTCTCTCGAGGCGAATAACGTCTAACCCTAGGTTAATTAGTGGAACTCTCGTTCTCTTATAATAACCCCCTATAATAGCAGTAAATCGATCTATGGATTCCCATATTAGGTTTCACCCTAATCCGGCAAAATCTCGTCACCCTATCTCTAGGCCTGCGATCAACTCCACTTAATTATGTTGGATCTACTCTTAGGCAGGGTCTATTCCTCCTCCACCTAAGCACATTAAATTTGGATTAAGCTCACATAATTAAGAACAAACTAAGTATTTATCATATAATTCAGAAAACAATAACAAGATTCATCATAGGTTTCATCCCCTTCGTGAAACACCCCCAAACCCGGCCCACGAGCCCAGACCAGATCTGGTGTGTTCCTCGAGTAAAACGTTTTAATTTCATGTTTATTACTTGGCAAATTTGGGGTGGTTTTATAAAAATACCGAGTTGTTTTGGGGTTGATCTTTAATTCGGAAATCGTTTGTGTTTAGGTGTCTAAACATTTACATTTATTTTTAAGAAGAGTTGCTTAAACTTTAGATTGATAAAAATTGTATCATAATAAAATAATTAAAATGCATGCATAAATAGTTTCATACTAGTGGCCTTATTACATCGAAGCAAAACCCGGAATAAATCCAAGATACTTATAAGAAAATGAAGAGTCCAAATTGAAAATAATCTTTGTGTTGAGCATGGCCACCACTAAGCTCCTGCGCCGACCGGTCCATCACCGAGTGTCACCTGAAAAATATTCCCCAACGGGGTGAGTCAAACAGACTCAATGTGTAACCAACACTAAATCCCAATAGTTTAGGCATATCAGTTCATACATATGCATATAATTAAATAATAAAATGATGCAAACCCAAACCCAAACCTAGTTACCATCCGCTACACATCACCCATACCAACTTGCACACCGTGGGGACTACTAAGTCAACCCTCCATCCGCTACACATCATCGAAGGTAGTCGCTGCAGTCGACGTGCTCATCGCCCCTTATAATATTCGTGGCATAGCCACCAGATAATTATTTTGTTTCTTAGACACCACATTCAGATAACGTGACCGAAGTCACCACATTCGAATATTGTGACCAAAGCCACCACATTCATATATTGGGGTATATAACCACCAATCACTTCCCTTTCCATATAACCCATATGCCCATGCCATACAAAACATGCAATATCATGCCATATTCTTTATTCACATTCTTATAGTTTCACTTGTGTGCCATAACAGATCATATTATACTCATAGTAGGAGTGGGTAAATGTACCTGAGTACTTTGTACCATTGCATGGTACCTTTGGCCACATTCATATTATTATAAACACACATAACTAATTTAAGCCGTAATCTAATAAGGTTTAGTGTGGGGTACACACTGACGATATACTTATCGCTCCCATCGAGATCCCGAAGAATCCCGATTTAATGTTCTAGATCTTAGTCCCCTACATTCGGCCAACACTTAATATTTTAGCAAAGCCTATTCGGCTATAAAACCAAATCCCGAAGAATCAATGCGACCAAAATCTTACCTTGCTGCCAATTTGATCACTAATCAAATCCCGAAACTCCGAGATAATCCCTCTTGCAATCGGCTAGCACTAAATCACTTCACGGATTAGTTTTCGGCTTCTAAATAAATAAGAATTAAATCTAAGTCACTAAATAGGCCTTGGCCGAATGTGTATATGCCCTTACCTTGCGATTCCAATCCTGAAATTGATCCTTGCTTCTTTAATGATGTCGAGATTCCTATGGCCACATGTTAGATCTAATATAACATTAAAACATAATAAAATGGCCTTCGGCCTAAGATCTTATTTGCTTATCTTCGATCTAACAAAATCCCGAATAATCTTCTATTGCAGTCGACAACTACCAAATCCCGAAAAGGCCCTTCAAAGTTTCGGCCATAGAGTATTATTGGGATTAGATACCTATGTTTCAACTAAAAGAAAAGAAATAATAATATGACAACAATTGAATCCTTACCCTTAATGTTGTAGCTTACCAAAACTCACAGAGATATTCGGCTAGGACTACTTTGAGTATTCAGCTATGGCCTAGAAGGAACTTGCTTTCGGCTTTTGGAAGATTGAGAGAAAAAGAAGAGAAGAAAGGTGAAGAAATCGGCTAGACTTTGCTTGAGTTTTCAGCTTTGGCAAAATAAAAGAGAAGAGGAGGTTCACTAGAGAATTCGGCAGAGGAAAAAGAGAAAAGAAAGAATGAAAAATAGCCGCCCTTTTCCCCTTTTTGCCGAAATTACTCTACCTAGAGACCCCTATTCGGCCAACTCTTCCCTATTCTGATAACTTTATTTCTCAATTATCACCTTATTCAAATTAATAAAATTAATCCATCATTTATCTTCCACCTTAGCCGAAATTATTTGAAAGAATAACACCTCATCTTAAACTCCTCCCATAGACTCCCCATGCCGTCCATTACTTCCCTTGTTGCCGCAAAATAAAAATTCCCTTATTGCTTTCCTTGTGGCTCAAACTCAAGACCTCCTTGCAGACCGCATATGGCGTCACTTTCTCTGGCTTTAAGTGGCGCCTCCAAGCCACTTAGACAAGCCCATTTTCGTGTCATATTTCCCTTACAAATTTCCTTAAGGCCTTATCAAGCTTAGCTCCTTTTAAACTTAAAAATCCAATAATTTCTAAGGCATTTAACTATACACTAAGGTTCACAAAAATTCATAGAACACATTCAGAATATTCATAAGCATGCTACTTCATCTAATTTAGTATTAATGCATAAGCCATAATCCAGGATATTACACTTCGGGTATCCGAAGGGTTTAGTTCATAACAATAAAGGAAAACATCTCAAGAGAAAATATAAAACAAAACATAAGAAATCCCTAAAACCCCCTGAAGGAATTGAAGGAGAGATCCTCCGTCTTGAGTATAATTCTAGCTTCTTGAGATGGATCAACTGGCTATCCCTGAGTGAATCCCCACAAATCTGCCTTCTCTGGCCTAGTACGACGCCCCTAGACGATGGCTTTGGGCTCCCCTCGATAGAGGGTTTCTGTCGAACTCCCCCGATTAAATTGCCCCCTAGGGTGTTTATATAGGCTTTGAGATGTGTTACTTGGCCTCCAAGTATCCTAATTTGAGTGCAATTCCTAATTGGGGGTTTAATTAGACTTTGGAGTGTGTTTCTTTGCCTCCAAGCATCCAAATCCGAGTAAAACTCCTCTTGGCCGCGGCAGGGGCACGGCCATGGCACACGCCCGTGTGAATCGTGGTCAGGCCGTGTGGACTTCGTTGATGAGGCACGGTCGTGTAAATTATGGTCCAGGCCGTGTTTGAGATCTTTAAGGAGGCACGACCGTGTGATCTTTGGTCCAGGCCGTGTCGATTTCATGATTTGGCCCATTTGTCCTGTTTTAAGCCCGTTTTGCGTTCTTTTCATCCCCTGGTGCTTTCCTGAGTATATAACATGAAAAGAAAGGATTAAGAGCACCTTTTTACATAAAATAAGGGATAATTCATCCAAAGTATGCTAAATGTGGGATTAAAATATGTTACTATTTCGGTTTATCAAATACCCCCACACTTAAGCTTTTGCTTGTCCTCAAGAAAAATTCTCAACTTACAATTAAAACGAACTTCCTCCAATTCATAATAGTCATTGATAGTGTTTCATCATAATTCAAAGATAATTTATACATGGATAATTCAACTCAAAGAGTCCTAAAGATTCAAACAATATAAGTCATACATTTGTATCACAAAACATAGGTGTTTCCCCTCATCGAAATAATTACCTTTGATTCAAAATCGACAAGGATTGACATCCTCACTAAAGATTCACTCAAACCACTCAAAGTGTTTAAGGTTCAAAATTAGGCACTCAAAAGTTGAACATGAAAAGTTAATCCCATAGGCTTGCATGAAAATCAAATCTCCACCACTATAATATGCGATGATACACAAATCAAAAGGTCTTTAACAGGGTTGTAACGGGGCTTAGGTTAAAGGTGTGGATAAAGGCTAAATTAGAGGGTTAGAATCGAGATTGACTTGACAAATTACCTAACTAGCAAAAAATAAACTGATAAATAATTACATGAATTAAAACTTTGAAACTAATAATACGAGCTTCTTCTTCAATATTTGGAATTCAAACGTATAAGCTCACTTAATCACATAACTAATAAAAACTAATAATGAATATACTTCGTTTTTTTTAAGAACGAACTAAGTAATAATAGGAAAGAACTCTTTACAACTGAAATATAAAACATAGTTAGGTAACTGCTCAAAATCAAGTCTCGACAAAAAGGTAGTCAAAAGGAATGGTGATAACAAATACAAAGGTTTTTGGGTTAATATTAGTGGGTGAGTCAATAAAAAGGGTTGTTAGGATCAAAAGGGGTTCACTAGGGGTTAATTATGAAGGTGGTTTTTTAGTGGAGTAAGTGGGTTAAATCCTAGGTGCCTTTATCATCTCTGTATATCAAGTCAAAAAGTGTGGTCTTGACATGTATAATCGATGCAAGTTCTAGAATAACAAATCAATGTTGACACACTCATAATCAATAAAGTGAGCAAGAAAAAGAATTTATGCTCTATAAGGCTCAAAAACTCACAAAAATTATGGGTATTTTTGACATCAACCTTGTAAATATCAAATTTCAAGGTAATATTTAAATTCAGGTAGACGACCTAGAAAATTTTTAATTCAGAAAAATAGACTTATTATGCTTGATTCTCTAGTATTCTTAGAATTTAATTATCAATACACAATTATCAATGACTTAATCTAAAACACATCAATAAAAATCATAAATCATCAGAAATTTCATCCTAATTAGTAATATGAGGAAATTACTTTCAAACAAGACTAAATTCAGGGATTTGAGAATAATGACAAAAATTTGGAATATCTAAGATTCACCCCCCACACTTAAGATGTGCATTGCCCTCAATGTACAAAGATAGATAATGATCATATAGTAAGAAAATCAAAAGGGAGGGAGAGAAGTGAAACTTCTTGAATTTTGGATGGAGTTAATAAAGAGAAACGTAGGGAGTGCCTCGAGCCGTTTGAACTTGAATCCTCAAAGTAGTCGGTCTAGTTTTATTGTATCCTAAACTAAATCTAAATGGAATGAATAATAAGAAGAAAATAATAAAGAAAATTAAAAGAAAATTAAAATAAATAAAAATAAAAGTAAATAACGAAAAATGAAAAAAAAGAAAAACAACTGGAAAAGAAAAAAAGAAGAAGGTAGTTAAATAAAAATTATGGATCTGGTGGTTGCCCCCGCCCTGGTACCTTCCTGTGGTGGCCACACGGCAACGGCCATGACCGTGTGTAAGGCCGTGTGGTCTAGAAATCTGCACTTTGGTTAGTTTATAGTTAGGTGCTAAAAAGGAAAAATAAAAGTAAAAGAAGAATTAAAAAAATGTAAAAATTAATGGGGTTAGTGCTCGGGTTGCCTCCCGAGAAGCGCTCGTTTATAGTCTTAAGCTAGACTTTACCTCTCATTCGTATGGTCATGGTGGTTTGAGGAGGTGAAAATCCTTTCTCATGCGATCAATTCGGCTTTTGATAAATAGTTTAAGTCGAGTAATGTTTACCTCAAAAGTGTTGAATTTAGGATTGCTTACCTCGACTGTGCCGTATAGGAAGACATTAAGTACCTCAAAAGTTATTTCTTCGTTTGTCTTGAGGTCTGAATTGGTGATTTGAGGGTCTTCCTTATTCAACAATACCTGATCCCCTATTTTGAAGTGATTTGTTGTTCCTATCAGCTCGTCTGGGGTTTCCTTCGGTTTCACTTCGTGTATTCCTAGTTTCTCTTTAAAGTGTGTTTTTCACTTGTCTAGTTCATCGACCTGAAGCCTTAGTCCTTCATGAATTATTTCTTTATGGGTACGAGGTCTAAGATCTAGCTCAGCTAGGTGATTTCGTGATGCTTCATGTAAAGAAGGTTGAACCAAATGGTTATCAATAGAATTAACGTTCGTACCTTTATTACTCGATGTCCTAGCTGAGTCAAGAGCTTGAAGAGTGATTGTTTCGTCGTCTACAAGAAGTGTGAGTTCATCGACTTCTTCCTCTGTGTGGTCTTTCTTTATTGCATCGGGATATGGCACACGAGGTTGGTACTCTATAATTGCCGATTTTGGCATATCATGGCACACTTCAACCTTACCTTCACTTACCACATGTTCTTCCCTTGAGTTTGGTTCGTCTAACCCTTCACTATCGTAAATGGCTTGATTTTGCTCACTCGGGTTAGTTTCAGTATTGCTTGGCAAGCTTCCTTGTGGTAGTTCTGAGATCAGCTTAGCAAGTTGTATAACTGACTTAGTAAGTTCCCCAACTGACTCAGTAAGTTCCCCAACTTGGTTCTTGATCCCCTTGATCGATGCTTGTTGGTCATTAAGTGTTGTCTCAGTTTTTTAGAGACGGTTATCTGTAGCTGTGATGAATTTTGTCAGCATCTCTTCAAGGTTTGACTCCTCTTCCTGTTGGTGAGGTGGTTGTTGAAAATCTGGAGGAAGTTCTGGTCTTTGGCTATTTTGATCATCCCATGAGAAATTGGGATGGTACCTCCAACCTGCATTATAAGTGTCATTATAAAAATTATTTTGTGGTCTAGAATAGTTACCCGTATAGTGAGCTTGCTCGTTTTCCATGCCATATCCGTAGAGTGGGTACTCAGGATTCGCTACGCCTCCTAAATTCGAATCATATTGTATTTCTGGGTGTACCACGTCGAGGTTGAAGATACTGGCTGCTTTAGTAGGAATTGTCCTCATCGCTTGCCACTGATAATTATTCAGTGCCATCGTCTCTATAAACTAAAATTATCTGCCAAAAGCAAAATAGAAGAAAAATTAGCAAAGTAAAAGAAATAATAATAAAAAATTAAATAAATTGCAAAAAATAAAAAATAAGTGCTAGAGTAATAAAAATAGAGTTTTCTTAATATTTTAGTTCCCCGACAATGGCGCCAAAAACTTGATCGCTGTGAATCAGAGCTTTAAAATTTATAAAATGAATGATCGAACCTGGAAACTAACTCTGACAACGATTGAGGCAAGTGCACCTATCGAACAGTAGTATAGCTTAGGCAAGACCGGATTATCGAACCCAAAGGAACTAAAAGTACTAATACTAACTTTTTTATTATTATCTAGCCTAAAAATAAAGAGAGATTGTTTATCTAATCTAAATTAATTAACTACTAAACTAAAGACTCTAAGACAAAGAAGAATGAATTTGGAAAATAACTTGGGAAAAACTCAGTTGATTTAGATGATACCCTAGGAAGAATCCACCTAGACTTCACTTGTTATCTAACACTGAACCATACGATTTATTCACTTAGTTTGATCCGTAAGACTCCTTAATGTATATTAAATCCTCTCTCGAGGCGAATAACGTCTAACCCTAGGTTAATTAGTGGAACTCTCCTTCTCTTATAATAACCCCCTATAATAACAGTAAATCGATCTATGGATTCCCATATTAGGTTTCACCCTAATCCGGCAAAATCTCGCCACCCTATCTCTAGGCGTGCGATCAACTCCGCTTAATTATGTTGGATCTACTCTTAGGCAGGGTCTATTCCTCCTCCACCTAAACACATTAAATTTGGATTAAGCTCACATAATTAAGAACAAACTAAGTATTTATCATATAATTTAGAAAAAATAACAAGATTCATCATAGGTTTCATCCTTTCGGTATCCAAAGGGTTTAGTTCATAACAATAAAGGAAAACATCTCAAGAGAAAAGATAAAACAAAACATAAGAAATCCCTAAAACCCCCTGAAGGAATTGAAGGAGAGATCCTCCGTCTTGAGTATAATTCTGGCTTCTTGAGATGGATCAACTGGCTATCCCTGAGTGAATCCCCACAAATCTACCTTCTCTGGCCTAGCACGACGCCCCTAGACGATGGCTTTGGGCTCCCCTCGGCAGAGGGTTTCTGTCGAACTCCCCCGATTAAGTTGCCCCCTAGGGTGTTTATATAGGCTTTGAGATGTGTTACTTTGCCTCCAAGTATCCTAATTTGAGTGAAATTCCTAATTGGGGGTTTAATTAGACTTTGGAATGTGTTTCTTTGCCTCCAAGCATCCAAATCCGAGTAAAACTCCTCTTGGCCGCGGCAGGGGCACGGCCATGGCACACGCCTGTGTGAATCGTGGTCAGGCTGTGTGGACTTCGTTGTTGAGGCACGACCGTGTAAATCGTGGTCCAGGCCGTGTTCGAGATCTTTAAGGAGGCACGGCCGTGTGATCTTTGGTCCAGGCCGTGTCGATTTCATGCTTTGGCCCATTTGTCCCGTTTTAAGCTCGTTTTGCGTTCTTTTCATCCCCTGGTGCTTTCCTGAGTATATAACATGAAAAGAAAGGATTAAGAGCACCTTTTTACATAAAATAAGTGATAATTCATCCAAAATTATGCTAAATGTGGGATTAAAATATGTTACTATTTCGGTTTATCAATGGTAATACTACAAATTTTGGGTATAATGATTATGGAATTCTATATTACTGATGATGTATTTGTGTTCCTAAGGATGTGGATTTGAGGCAGTGTATCTTACGGGAAGCGCATAGTAGTTCTTATTCTATGCATCCCGGGGGTAATAAAATTTATAGGGATGTCCGTGATATGTATTGGTGGCCTGGGTTGAAGCGAGAGGTAACTGAATTTGTATCTCATTTTTTAACGTGCCAGCAGGTTAAGGCCAAGCACCAACTTCCTTCTGGAATTTTACAACCCGTTAAGATTCCATTATGGAAGTGGGAACGGGTAACTATTGTAACAATCCGATTTAGACCCTAGTCAGAATAGTGGTTTCGGGACCACAAATCTGAGTCATAAAAATATTTTAATATTATTTTTGGTGTCTAGAACATGTTAATTTATGTGTGTAAAAGTTTCGTGTGAAAATTTTATTGTTTGTGTGCTCGATTTAATTAAAAGGACTTAATCGCGTAAAATGCCAAACTAGCATGCTATATGTAAAGGTATCTATTTGCTATGGCTTTTATTATATGGAGTCCTTATGTTGTAATTGGACCATTGGATTAATGAATGGACATATATGTACATAGTTAGTGGATTTTAAATGTGATTAATAAGGCTAAATTAGTAGTTTGTTAAATAAAAGATTAATTTAATAAAACAAAAGTCAAATACATGCATTCATCTTTGTTAAGGATCGAATAAGAGAAAAAGAATAAGGTTTTAGAAGCTTTGAACCATTCGAACAACATCTAGCTTGATTAAAGGTTCGTTTTTGTTTAGGTTTTGATAATTTTTATGTTTTTGAGATCATTGCTATGTAATCTATCAAGCCCATGACTCAATTTTTGAATTTGATGATGATTTTGTGTTTTGCCATTGTTGAAAGATTGTGATTTTTGTGGTTTGATGATGTAACATCCTAGAATTAGGGGTTCTGCATTTTATGTTTTTCTGTGTGCTTGGCTTGTTCTACTTGTTATTTAGATGTGTTTGGGGGTCCTGGGGAGGCTCGGGTTCAAGCTAGAGCCTTGGTGAAATTTTGGTTTTTGGGCTTAAAGGGGGGAGAGCTGGTGGAGGCAGGCCTTAAGATTATTTGCGTGTGCTTGTTTACACAAAGGAGCTTGTGTCCAAGTGGAGGTGGCATCACTTGTAGGAGAAAAAGGGAGGAGTTTGAATCCCATATGCCACACTATGGAGCTTTATTTTTTGGCGTCAGGATTGAGAGGAGGTAGCTTTCGGCTGGGACTCTTCTAGGAGGAGTTTAAATGAGTCAACAAGTTCAAAATGGATGGTAGAGAGGTGCTTTAGGAGTTTGAATTGGTCAACCAATTCAAATGGGTGTTGGAGAGTGGAACAAGGAGCAAATCGTGGGTGTGGGAGTGAGGTGATAGTTGGCTGAAAATGGGAAGTGTTTGGGGGGAAGTAAATTCGGTCAAGAGGGGTCTTTGATGGGAGGAGCTTTCGATTTTGGGGTATTGTGTGTGTGCCGAATTTCAGAGCATATTTCTGAGCATTAGTGCAAGTGTGAGCTTTTCTTTTCTTTTGTCAATTGGGGTCAATTCTAGTTTCATTTCCTTTTTGCCGAAACTTAAGTCTTTGGAGTGGCTTCCCTTCGTTTCTTCAATTCTTCTTGACTTTCTGGTATTAGCCGAATCTTGAGAGTGACCAATTGTGCATTTCTTCTTCTCTTCATCCATACCTACCATCTGTCTTCTCTTTTCTTCTTATAGCCGAAACCTTGAAGGAGTTTCATTGTCATCATTTTATTCTCTTCTTATGTCGAATAATCCGTTTGGTCCCAAGTGAATCAGATTCACCTTGTTTATTTGATTGTTGAAGGTAATGTTCTTCTTTTCTCTCTTTTCATAAAAGCCGAATCTCCTTTTCCTTCTATTTCTTTCGTCTTCTTTCTCTTTTCTTCTCTGCTCCTCTATCTCCTTCTTCACTAACCGAATCTCTGTTTCTTTTCATCTCGAATCGATGCTGCTCGAGTAGCCTAAGGCGTGAAGGGCTATTTTTCTGCCGAATCTATTTTGGCTTTTCACCACCATTATCATCACAAGGTAACTTTGTACACTATCTTTTCCTTCTCTAAGTTTTCCTTTAAGCTGAATACTCAAGGGCAACCTTTGACTGTTAGGCCAAACCTCTGCTTCTCTCACGACTCATCTTTGATTCGGGGACGAATCAGTTGTTGTGCGGTTCATCACTTATCAAGGTAAGGAATCATTTCTTTTGGGTTCTCTCGCTATTTTTCCTTTGCATTGCAATCATTTTAACCAAATTTCCTTATTAGCCAATCAACGTTTCTCTTTGAGTACTGATCAAGGCTCTCTTCATGGATGCGAGTGCCAGTCAATCTAAGGAGGGGAGTGGACTCGTAGTCTCTACTTCTAAGTTTAAATGACGTGCTGTGTCGGCGGTTCGAGACTTTCTGCCAGGTTATGGTAGGGAGCCGACATCTTCCTGGGATAGACAAATCGCGGTTGTTTCTTCTAGTGAGAGTGTCGACGATCTAGAGTGTTTAGTTTCGCAGCGTGTCGTGTGTGTAATGCTGACACTTTTCTTTATTACTTTGTGTTAATAACTGTGTTGGCTGAAAGCCGAAACAACTGTATAGACAGTTAAGATACCCTTGTGGGAAAGGTTGGAGACACCAGGTAAGTATCTTTATGATTGTCGTTCATATAACATGATTATGTATGACTTGATTATCTACTGTATATTGTTAATATGTTTGCATGGGCTTTGGGATATGATTGAAAGGGGAAGTGTGATTCAGTGACTTTTGTCACAGTGGTTTGGAACCACAGTGGTTTGGAACCACATATACATTTATCAGTGACTGTCACAGTGGTTTGGAACCACAGTAGGTTGGCCCCACATACATTTATCGATGGCTCGTCGCGATGGTTTGGAACCACAGGTGGTTTGGCACCACATATACATTTATCGCTGACTCTGTCACGGTGGTTTGGAACCACAAAGGCTTGGTACCACGGTGTTTGGTGGATTCGGATGATGTAGAGGATGGAAAACTAGGTTGGGCTGGGTTGCATTGCATCCAATTTCTTATATGCTATGTTGTGAGGGCTAAAGCCTAATGTGCATCTGTGGGCTTAAGGCGCAGATTGCGTTATAAGGGGAATTATACACTGAGTCTTGGTGACTCACCCCTCTGCTTAATTTTGCAGGTAACCCTTAGTTGCGGATTTGGAGCCGAGGTGGACTCTTAGGTGGTCATGCATTACTACTTCCGTAAATCTTTCATTCTTTTATTTTAAACTTACTTTTATTTTAAGTTTTTGCTATGTAAAAAGGCCTCCATAACTTTAATTTGGGTTTAGCTTTAATACTGTTTATACATATTTTATGAAATGTCAAATATGGAGTTTTTCTAAAATAAAAATATAACCAACCATTATTTTTTTTCAAAGTGTTAACAAAAGATGACAAGCGAATAACTAATTAATTCGAAAAACTTTCTTAAATACCTCAAAAGTGCTTTCAAAATATCACGTTTATGAAAATCCCTAATTTCGGCTTTCGTAAAGCAAACCTGTTTACGACTCATAGTTCATATTAATAAGAAGTTGGTAACAAACCCTTAAAACTGAATTTAATTTTCAAGATGGAAACTCAAAACGGAAAGTTTTCTAAATTGTGATATTTCTTTAAAATTTTTAAAACTATCTTTCCCTGTGACATACCAGATTCGATCGTAACGTTTAGACCGGGTTTGGGGTGTTACAATTTTGGTATCAGAGCCAAGGTTGCAAAACTCAGTTGTGGAATTGGTTCAAAAATGTTTTCAAGTTGGTTTGGAATATGATTTAGAAAAATACATGTTTTCTGGAAGTATGGCACTCGAGTCCCCGGTACCAATCCGTACTGTAAGTTTTTTTTATAACTGCTTGATTTCTTGTGAAAAGATTATATTATGTTGTGATTGATAGTTTTAAGAGATTCAACTTTAGAGATTGAGACCTTTAGAAATATGTTTTGTGAAAAACTACTTCTAATTCTATTTTCATAAGACTATTCGGTAATAAACAGTGGAAGATATACTAATTCATAAAATTTTAATCAAATTAAGTCGATTCCGTAATCATGAGCGCTAGAAGACGTGGACGTGGTATGCGCAGTCGTGGTAGAGGCCGGGGTATTAAGGCTGAACCCTCGGAATCAGGGCATGGGCTGGCAGGCAAAGTGCCAGCATCAACAGTAGCGGAAGCGGGGTCTCAGGACCGAACTGGAGGGGACGATCTTTGTCGTGGTCGTAAGCTATCTTTGCTGTTCTAGAGCGGAGTTCTTTGGAGCAAGCACAGGATTAGTAGCTCGGAAATCTATTCTTGAGTGACTTCGAGCTAATGGGGCCGAGATATTCAGGGGTATTTCTGGTGTGGCTCCTAACGTAGCTGAGTACTGGCTGGAAGCGGTTGAACAAATCATAGACGATCTTGACTGTACCGTAGAGGAAAAGTTGAAAGGAGTAGTGTCCCTCCTTCGAGATGAGGCATACCAGTGGTGGCTCACGGTAAGGGATGGTACATCAGCGGACCGTATTACACAGGATTTCTTTAAAACAAATTGTTCGGGAAGGTATGTTGGGGCGAGTTACGTGGGCCGCCGGAGAAATGCATTTTACACTTGGTCCAGGGAATAAGTCGCTGGTCGAGTATGAGGCGAAGTTCCTGCATTTAAGTCGTTATGCCTGGGGTATCATCGCAACTGATCACGAGCGTTGTGTCCGATTTGAGGATGGTTTGAGGGACGAGTTGCGAGTACTGATAGCTCCGTAACGGGAAAGAGAGTTTGCTATTCTAGTTCAGAAGGCAAAGATAGCTGAAGAGGTGAAGCGGTCAGAGAGACAGAATCGGGATAAGGATAGGGGTAGGAATAAGAGGAACTATGGGTCATCAGGATCTGCTGGGGGTTTCCAAAAGAAGCCTAGGTTTGATGGGTCGGGTCAAGTTGCGAAGCCTGTTACTGTTGGTCGGTCTCAACCATGTGCTAGATGTTGGAATTTTCATTCAGGGGAGTGTTGGGCACGAAATAGAGAATGCTTCAGGTGTGGATCTGTAGATCATCTGGTAAGGGACTGTCCACAAGAGCCAAACAGGGCACGGCCAGTAGGTCAAGGATATGTACAGTCTAGAAGAGGTGGGCAGCAACCATCGAGAGGCCGTGGTCCGGCCAGAGGGGGAAATGTTTTTGGTCGAGGGCGTGGAGCACCGGGCAGAGGTGCTGGGAGTACAGATGCGAGATAGCCTGGGTTGGTTTATGCAGCTAGACATCGAGAGAATGGAGATTCACCGGACGTCATAACCGGTACGTTCTTTATTTTTGGTGTGCCCTTTTCAGCTTTGATAGATATTGGGTCTACACATTCATATGTTGCTAGTACTGTGTCTGGAACTTTGAATATAGAATCTGAGGTTGCTTCTACAGAAATGACTGTGATTAGCCCTTTAGGACAATCTGTAGTGGTGAACAAACTATTTAGGAGTGTGCCTTTAGAAGTGCAAGGGATTGTTTTCCCGGCTGACTTGATGGAATTGCCGTTTGGCGAGTTTGACTTGATTTTTGGCATGGACTGGTTAGTTAAGTATCGAGCAAACTTGGATTGTGCTGCTAAGCGCATTATATTGAAGACTCTTGAGGATAAGGAGGTACTGGTGATAGGTGAGAGAAGGAATTACTTGTCCAATGTGGTGTCTGCTTTAAAGGCTGAAAGGATGGTGTGAAAACGGTGTGAGGCATTTCTAGCTTTCGTCAGTTCTTTGGAGGCCAAAGAATTGTCTGTAAGAGATGTGAGAATGGTGAAGGATTTCTCGGACGTTTTTCCAGAAGAGCTTCCAGGGTTACCTCCGGATCGCCAGGTGGAGTTCGGCATTGATCTACTTCCAAGAACAGCTACGGTGTCTATTGCCCCATATAGGATGGTGCCGAAGGAGCTGGTGGAGCTTAAAGCTCAGATTCAAGAATTGTTGGACCGTGGTTTTATTTGACCAAGTGTCTCCGTGGGGAGCACCGGTGTTATTTGTTAAGAAAAAGGACGGGTCGATGCGGATGTGCATTGACTACAGGCAATTGAACAAGTTGACGATTAAGAACAAGTACCCGTTGCCAAAGATTGACGACTTGTTCGATCACCGTCATGAGGCGCTTCGCTTGGTCTCGAAGATAGACTTGAGGTCGTGGTACCATCGGCCTTAAGGTCAAGGAGGCGGATATTCATAAGACTGCCGAACTCGTTATGGTCACTATGAGTTCTTAGTGATGCCGTTCGGGTTGACGAATGCACCAGCTACATTTATGGATATGATGAATCGGGTATTTCAACCCTACCTGGATCGGTTTGTCATAGTGTTCATAGATGATATTTTGGTATATTCAAGAACAGAAGAGGAGCATGATTCGCATCTTCGGATTGTTCTACGATTTTGAGAGAGAAGAATCGTATGCCAAATTCAAAGCAAGTGTGAATTTTGGCTGAGGGAAGTTACCTTTTTGGGGCATGTTGTTTCTGGCCGAGGCGATTAGGTGGATCCCCGAAAGATTGAAGCTGTTTTGGATTGGAAACCACCAAGTCGGTGAGCGGAAATTTGAAGTTTCCTTGGGTTAGCCGGATACTACGAAGGTTCGTTGAGGATTCTCGTTGATTGGTTTGCACCATTAACCAAGCTATTACGGAAGGGGATACCGCTCATTTGGACAGATCAACAAATGGGAAAGCTTTGAGAAGTTGAAGAAGATTTTGACGGAGGCACCGTGTTTATTCACCGAGGTCGGAAAGGAGTTTGTCGTCTATTGTGATGCGTCGCATTACGTGGTTAGGATGTGTGTTGATGCAAGAGGGGAAGGTGATAGCGTATGCATCTCGGCAATTAAGACCGCATGAAGTGAATTATCCCACTCATGATCCGAATTAGCCGCGGTAGTGTTCGCTTTGAACATTTGGAGACACTACTTGTATGGGGAGAAGTCAATTATCTTCACCGATCATAAGAGTTCTCAAATATCTCCTTACCTGTAAAGAGTTGAATTTAAGGCAATGGAGATGGATTGAATTGTTGAAAGACTATGATCGCCGATTGAGTATCACCTGTAAAGCTAACGTAGTGGCGGATGCGTTGAGCCATAAGGTGATATCGATTTGAGGGCAATGTTTGCTCATCTCAGTTTGTATGAAGATGGAAGCTTGTTAGCTGAACTTCAAGTGAAGCCTTCATGGGTAAGTCGATTAAAGAGAGACGGATGTTAGACGAATTGTTAAGTTCTCGACTTCACAGAAGTGGAAGGTGGTGAGACGTAAGATTTTGGTCTGAACAGTGATGGAGTGTTGTGCTTCCATGGAAAAGTTTGTATGCCAAAGGATTTCGAATTGAGATAGAGGATTCTGCAGGAAGCGCATAGTAGCCCATACGCTATGCATCCTGGTGGGGGTAAAATGTATCGAGACTTGCGTGAACAGTTTTGGTGGCCAGGTCTGAAGCAAGAAGTTACCGAATTTGTAAGTAAGTGCTTGACGTGTCAACGGTGAAGGGCGAACATCAGTTGCCTTCAGGGTTGCTACAGCCAGTGAAGATTCCACTTTGGAAGTGGGAGAGAATAACGATGGATTTTGTTAGTGGGCTACCTCTTACGCCTAGTAGGAAAGATTCAGTGTGGGTAATTGTCGATCGGTTGATTGTGAAGTCCGCTCACTTCATACCGGTTCGTGTTGATTACTCACTACGTATTAGCCAAGTCGTATGTAGCGTAGATTGTGAGGTTACATGGGGTACCGTGTCTATCATATCGCATGAGACTCTAGGTTTACATCGCGGTTCGGAAGGCGTTACATAAAGCGTTGGGTACAAGACTCGGATTTCAAAGATGGCGTTTAATCCACACAGAGATGGTCATCGGAAAGGGTAATTCGATTCTGGAAGATATGTTGAGAGGCTGTGTTATCGACTTCAGGGGTAGTTGGGAGGATTTCTTACCATTGGTAGAATTCGCATACAACAATAACTATCAATCCAGTATTCAGATGGCACCCTATGAAGCATTATATGGTCGTAAGTGTCGTACTCCTACCTACTGGACAGAGTTGGGTGAGCGAAAGTTGTTGGGTCCGGAATTGGTTTCAGAGACGGAGGAAAAGGTTAAGTTGATTCGGACTCGGTTGAAAGAAGCTTCCGCGAGCGCAATCGATATGCGATCTCCAAGCGTAAAGAAATAGAATTTTCAGTGGGTGATCAGGTTTTTCTAAAAGTTTCACCTTGGACGAAAAGGTTTGGACGAAAAGGCAAGTTGAGCCCCAAATTCATCGGGCCTTATCGAGTGTTGAAACGTGTGGGACCAGTAGCGTATCAGCTTGAGTTACCACCGGAGTTGAATCGGATACATGATGTACTTCATGTTTCAATGTTAAGGCGCTATCGTTCGGATCTATATCACATAGTGCCGGTAGAGGAAATTGAAGTAAGACCTGATTTGTCTTTTGAAGAAGAACCAGTGCAGATCTTAGATCGAGATGTAAAAGTGTTGGTAAGAAAGTCAGTTCCGTTGGTTAAAATTTTATGGCGGAATCACGGTTCAGAAGAAGCCACGTGGGAGCCAGAGGATGTGATGCGACATCAATACCCTCACATCTTTTGATCAGGTAAATTTCGAGGCCGAAATTTCTTTAAAGAGGGTAGAACTGTAACATCCTAGAATTAGGGGTTCTGCATTTTATGTTTTTCTGTGTGCTTGGCTTGTTTTGCTTGTTATTTAGATGTGGTTGGAGGTCCTGGGGAGGCTCGGGTTCAAGCTAGAGGCTTGGTGAAATTTTGGTTTTTGGGCTTAAAGGGGGGAGAGCTGGTGGAGGCAGGCCTTAAGATTATTTGCGTGTGCTTGTTGACACAAAGGAGCTTGTGTCCAAGTGGAGGTGGCATCACTTGTAGGAGAAAAGGGGAGGAGTTCGAATCCCATTTGCCACACTATGGAGCTTTATTTTTTGGTGTCAGGATGGAGAGGAGGTAGCTTTCGGCTGGGACTCTTCTAGGAGGAGTTTGAATGAGTTAACAAGTTCAAAATGGATGGTGGAGAGGTGCTTTAGAAGTTTGAATTGGTCAACCAATTCAAATGGGTGTTGGAGAGTGAAACAAGAAGCAAATCATGGGTGTGGGAGTGAGGTGATAGTTGGCCGAAAATGGGAAGTGTTTGGGGGGAAGTAAATTCGGTCAAGAGGGGTCTTTGATGGGAGGAGCTTTCGATTTTGGGGTATTGTGTGTGTGCCGAATTTTGGAGCATATTTCTGAGCATTAGTGCAAGTGTGAGCTTTTCTTTTCTTTTGTCGATTGGGGTCAATTCTAGTCTCATTTCCTTTTTGCTGAAACTTAAGTCTTTGGAGTGGCTTTCCTTCATTTCTTCTTTTCTTCTTGACTTTCTGGTATTAGCCGAATCTTGAGAGTGACCAATTGTGCATTTCTTCTTCTCTTCATCCATACCTACCATCTGTCTTCTCTTTTCTTCTCATAGCCGAAACCTTGAAGGAGTTTCATTGTCATCCTTTTATTCTCTTCTTAAGCCGAATAATCCGTTTGGTCCCAAGTGAAACGGATCCACCTTGTTTATTTGATTATTGAAGGTAATGTTCTTCTTTTCTCTCTTTTCATAAAAGCTGAATATCCTTTTCCTTCTATTTCTTTCGTCTTCTTTCTCTTTTCTTCTCTGCTCCTCTATCTCCTTCTTCACTAACCGAATCTCTGTTTCTTTTTCATCTCGAATCGATGCTACTCGAGTAGCCTAAGGCGTGAAGGGCTATTTTTCTACCGAATCTATTTTCGCTTTTCACCACCATTAACATCACAAGGTAACTTTGTACACTATCTTTTCCTTCTCTAAGTTTTCCTTTAAGCCGAATACTCAAGGGCAACCTTTGACTGTTAGGCCGAACCTCTACTTCTCTCACGACTCATCTTTGATTCAGGGACGAATCAGTTGTTGTGCGGTTCATCACTTATCAAGGTAAGGAGTCATTTCTTTTCGGGTTCTCTGCTATTTTTTTCTTTGCGTTGCAATCTGCCTTAACCAAATTTCCTTATTAGCCAATCAACATTTCTCTTTGAGTACTGATCAAGGCTCTCTTTATGGATGCGAGTGCCAGTCAATCTAAGGAGGGGAGTGGACCCGTAGTCTCTGCTCCTAAGTTTAAACGACGTGCTGCGTCGGCGGTTCGAGACTTTCCGCCGGGTTGTGGTAGGGAGCCGACATTTGCCTGGGATAGACAAATCACGGTTGTTTCTTCTAGAGAGAGTGTCGACGATCTAGAGTGTTTAGTTTTATGCGTAATCAGGTGTGCAATGCTCACACTTTTCTTTATTACTTTGCGTTAATAATCGTGTTGGTGAAAGTCAAACAATCAGATATAGACAGTTGAGATACCCTTGTGGGAAAGGTTGGAGACACCAGTAAGTACCAAGTTATGATTGCCTTTCGTATAACATGATTATGTATGATTTGATTATCTTCTGTATATTGTTAATATGTTTGCATGGGCTTTGGGATATGATTGAAAGGGGAAGTATGATTCAGTGACTTTTGTCACAGTGGTTTGGAACCACAGTGGTTTGGAACCACATATACATTTATCAATGACTTTCACAGTGGTTTGGAACCACAGTGGGTTGGCCCCACATACATTTTTCAGTGGCTGTCGCAGTGGTTTGGAACCACAGTGGTTTGGCACCACATATACATTTATCAGTGACTCTGTCACAGTGGTTTGGAACCACAGTGGTTTGGAACCACAGTGGCTTGGTGCCACGGGTGTTTGGCCGATTCAGGTGATGTAGAGGATGAAAAACTAGGTTGGGCTGGGTTGCATTGCATCCAATTTCTGATATGCTATGTTGTGAAGGCTAAATCCTAATGTGCATCTGTGGGTTTAAGGCCCAGATTGCGTTATAAGGGGAATTATAGCCTGAGTCTTTGTGACTCACCCCTCTGCTTAATTTTGTAGGTAACCCTTAGTTGCGGATTTGGAGCCGAGGTGGACTCTGAGGTGGCCATGCATTACTACTTCTGTAAATCTTTCATTCCTTTATTTTAAACTTACTTTTATTTTGGGTTTTTGCTATGTAATAAGGCCTTCATAACTTTAATTTGGGTTTAGCTTTAATACTGTTTATACATATTTTATGAAATGTCAAATATGGAGTTTTTCTAAAATAAAAATATAACCAACCATTGTTTTTTTCAAAGTGTTAACAAAAGATGACAAGCGAATAACTAATTAATTCGAAAAACTTTCTTAAATACCTCAACAGTGCTTTCAAAATATCACGTTTATGAAAACCCCTAATTTTGGCTTTCGTAAAGCAAACCTATTTACGACTCATAGTTCATATAAATAAGAAGTTGGTAACAAACCCTTAAAACTGAATTTAATTTTAAAGATGGAAACTCAAAACGGAAAGTTTTCTAAATTGCGATGTTTCTTTAAAATTTTTAAAACTATCTTTCCCTGTGACATACCAGATTCGGTCGTAACGTTTAGACCGGGTTTGGAGAGTTACAGATGATGGAAAATAAAAGATATGAGATAGATTAATATATTTTGTCTTAGTATTTTTGAAGAATTTGAGTAATTTGGGCTAGATTGTGAAAATAATAAATTGATGGACTAAAATGTGAAATAAATGAAATGTGTGGACTTATATGAGCTTAGTGAACATTCGGCTAAGCTATAGTGTGGTCAAATTTTTAATATTTTGTATTTTGTGAAATAGGGATTAATTTGTGAAAAATGTGAAATGCCAGGGGTAAAAGTGTAATTGGCCCATTTATGTGTTTTTTGGATAAATTTGATTGAATATGTGATTAAATAAGTTAAATTTGTACTAATTTAGATCAAGAAATGAAGAAATCGGATTTGGATCAGGGGAAATCTAAAATTGTCGAATAGTTGTTTCGATTCGTCTGTCTTTGTCGAGGTAAGTTCATAAGTAAATAAATACCGTTAATTTCGATTGTATATATTTTATTTGTACCGAATTGAATTATTACTTGTATATATATGTGAATGCCAAATTGGTAAAAGTATGGAAGAATTGTCTACGAGCCTAAATCGATCGAGTTACGACGTCCGAAGGCCCCGTACGAACCTTAGGAATAGTTAGGATACATATGTCATGACATAGGATTCCGATATGTGTTTTCATGTAAGACCACGTCTGGGACGTTGGCATCGACTTGTGTTTACGTGTAAGACCATGTCTGGGACATTGGCATCGATATGTGATTACATGTAAGACCACGTCTGGGACGTTGGCATTGTACGAGATCTCTGACTATCTGAGTATCCTTATTGATTCTGAATGGTTCAACGGGCATTATTGAGTTAAGATCGAGTGTGAAAATGAACTAAAAGGTTCAGGTACGTGCTATGTTATATGAATATGAAAGTAAGGTAATTATATGTTTAAGATGAATATATGAATTAGACATGGTAAAAGAGAAACTTATATGTGCTTATGAGTATATGTACATTCGGCCATTAATGTTATAATGCTATTGTATATGTGATAAGGTTTGAGTTTGCAAGCATAATAAATGTACATTTGATTTAGGTTTGTTTGATTTGGCTAATTGTTTAATGTTTATTTGATCATTATTGCTTATGACTTACTAAGCTATGAAAGCTTACTCTGTGTATGTGTTTGTTCATTGTTTTATAGATTATCAAAGCTACGGAAAGCTCGGGGATCATCGAGGATCATCACCACACTATCGAACTATATTTTGGTACCTTTTGAAAATGTATATACTAAAGTATGGCATGTATAGGCTAGAGAACTTTGATTATGTTTTGAGATGTGTAAATATAGCCATGTGATATGGCTTGTTATTGAATGTGTTTATGGATAAGTTTAGTCCATGCTATATGATGCATAATTTGTTATGGTTTGATGTGTTCATGGTTGGTCAAATGAAATGGTTAATTTCGGTAAGTTTTATGGTTGATTTAGAAATTGATATGATGAGAAATGCTATGAAATGGTATGGATTAAAATGATACATGAATTGCATGTTTTGATGTGAAATTGATGCTTTGAATTGATATGTTTGAATTGGATTTGTATATAGAAATGAATGATGTTATTAAGAGTCAAATTGTGTATGATTTGGTATGTTGTGGTTGCCTTTGGGATATAAATTGAGGTTTGTTTGATGCTTGTAGGTTTGACCCAAATTTTGGGTGGCAAATTGGCCTTGCAAATGGCCTATATATGCCCACATGGTTGAGCACACGGGCATGTGTCTCGACCGTGTCTCTCATGGTTGCATTTTGAAATAAATCAGGAAGCCACACGGGCTGGGCACACGGGCATGTCTTGTAGCTGTGTGGACATGTAACATTCCAAAATTGGGCCTAGTAGGATTGAGCCGATTGGGAATTGGGCTTTAGGAAAATTTGAGTATTATTTTTGTGTTGGCTCGGGTAGGAATTTTGTGTGTTAGAATAGTTTTGTGAAGGCTTGTTTTATTTAGGAAGTTAGAATAATTTTTAGTTTGGGATATTTAATGAAGTAGGATTAAGTAAGCTTGACACTTAAGTTAATTAAGTGTTCATTTAAAGCATAAGAGGAGTAAGTGGCAAGTTGGTTAAGGAGCTTGAAAGGTAGCTTGAGGTTAGAGGTTCGAGTGGTATGTTTAGCATTTTGAAGGTTTATTTTTGTGTATTAGCATTGATGGCCAATCAAACTTATTTATGATAGGTGGACTAATAACTTTTGGTAAGTTGAATTTATGATTAAGGAAAGCTTAATTTAGGGGATAAGAATCTTGAACTTATGGCATGATGAGGGGACAAAGGCATGGAATAGGGAGGATGTTTTGCAAAGTAATCCTAGGCTTTAGTGCATGTATGTGGACGGCATGGGTGTCTAGGTGGGTGGCCGAATTTTGTTAGGTGGTTTAGGGGAATATTTGGCCAATTCCTCTTTTGTGCATCTTTTTGCATTTTGCTTTTCCTCTCCAAAAACTCTTCTTTGGCCAAATGTTTATTGTACATTTTGTGCAAATTTTGCTTTTTGTTTTAGCCTTCATTTCATTGAACCAAAAATACTATTTTCTTTCTCTCATCTTTCCACTTGAAACTAAAACTTCATTTTGGCATTTTATGCACTTTTCTTTTTGGTAAACAAAGAGTTGGCCGAATCTTTCAACCCCATTTTCTCTCTTTTCTTCCTTTGATTTGTGCTCAAACACAAATCCTTTTTCTTTCATTTGGCCGAACCTCTTTCTTCCTCAAATCCTCTTTTCTTTTCTTTCTTCCATTGTTGATTAAACCGAATCCCCATTCACTCATTATTATTCTCTTTTCTACTTATATTCCCTCACTTTTATTCACATATTTTTCTCCTTTCATTACTATATAGCCGAAATCTTTCCTTCTCCATTAGAGTTACTTTGGTCGAATATCAAGGGAGCACAAGATCCTTTTTGGGATTCTTTTTCAAGCATTAGTAAGAGGGAAGCCATAGCCATTAAGGGAAGCTTTTGGGATTTATTCTCCTAAGGAAAGGTGGTAAGTAACATTCTCTATATAGGCTTTGGTTATGAATAGATGTGCAAGCTAATTATTATCAAGTGTTTTGGTAGGAATCTCGATAGGACAAGTGACAAATACGGGAATTCGGTGAATTGGAGGAAACAACGTCTCGGGATTTCGCTAGTATATTCGAGAATTGCTAGAAAATAGGTGTGTAAGATCTCTATACACACTTTATTAATTTACGTGCTATTATTATTTGCCTTAGATCTTTTGGTTGTGATTTGCTTATGGCTAAGCATGGAATTCGTAAGTCCCCTAATTTGTAATTTTGATATATGATTTGTATGCCATTACATGATGTTAAATGCTATGACATGAAACATGATAATTGATATATAAGCATGTGATGGTGGGATTGATGAGAGGAGGGGATGAATTATGGACTGTCGTCAGTGGTTTTGACCACAAGATGGGTTGGCCCCATCAGATTATTTGTGACCTATGGTCATCAAAGTGGTTTTGACCACAACGATTGATTAATTGCGACTAAGTCCCGGTGGTTTGGTACCACCATGGTTTTGACCACACTTGATTATTGTGACCTATGGTCATCGGTGGTTTTGACCACACGATGGGTTGGCCCCATCATCCGATTTGTGACTCTAAGTCATCGCTGGTTTTGACCACCAAAGTGGTTTTGACCACACGGGGTAGAAAAGGAGTATGGATGGCTAGTTGGGTTGCATGTGCATGTTTATTAATGACTTGTGTATGAGTTACTTTACCGGGTGGGGATTACACACTCGAGTCTTGGTGACTCACCCTTTCCCTTAACATTTTGCAGATGAGTAGATCGCGAAATGGAGCCTGATGGACTCGAGGTGGCCATGCAATGGAGGTTTTAATAAATGAATTTTGGGTTTTATTATCTTCCTTTTGGATTTATGTTGTTTAATTGTAATAAGGCCTCCTAGGATTATTTTATTATTGCTGCATGTTTTGAATGTTTTGTTTAAACTATTCGATGATGTTAAAACGGATGCACATGTTTTTTCAAATTAAACGCAAAATGTTTTAAGGTACCATCGGGTACATTTGAAATTTGTAAACAACTCGACTCAACAAATATTTATTAAGTATGGTTTTTAACAAAGAAATTTAATTTAAAAGGCATTTCGATAAATTTTAAAATCAGTCTTAAAATGGTTTTCAAAATGTTTTCTCTGTAGCAAACCAAATTTGGTCGTAATGTTTGGGCCGGGTTTGGGGGTGTTACAAAAGTGGTATCAGAGCTAAGTTCAAATCTCGGCTGTGGGGGCCCAAGGCCCAAAAATGTTTTGGTAGGCCTTTTTGAAATATTTTGGGTTTGAAACAAAGATGGCACCGAGTCTCCTGACACCGATCCGCTCTGTAAGTACTTCTCATTTCTTTGTGAATTATTATTGGTAGAAGGGTAGGTATGGAACGTAGTTAGTGTGATAGGTGTTGAACATTCTGACTAGATACCCCAAACAAAGACATAAGACTTTAAAGCCTAATTAAACCAACCTACGACCAAGTCGCCGAGTTAGGGTGTGGTAACCTTGGTGCGCATGTCTAGGATTGGATCCGGAAGAGCTTGGTACTTAAGCAGTCCTCGTGACTCACCTCCTCTTCGCGAGATTCCTACCTGGTGCGTAGCTTCGGTTCACCCTAACCAAGAGGACTCGGTCATAGGCAAAACCCTAAATAAAACCCGAAAGGGACTAGACATGTTTTAAGGAAAACTTCGGTTTTAAAATCACTAAATTATCTCTTTTAGATAGTAGGACAAATTTATCTTCGGAAATTATCAAATATTCCCGGTTTATCAAAATTACCAAAATGCCCTTAGTGGCAAAATTACCAAAATACCCCTGGTTTTCAAAATTTTGCTGTACCTTTAAATTGCGAAATTTACAAGGAATACTCCTCAGTTTTAAAAGTTACAAAATGTTTTGATTCATTAAAGTTTTAAAATTTTCTTGATTTATTACAAAAATACCCTATAGGAAAATGACGAAAATACCCTTGGGATAGAAACTGGACAGAAACGTCCGAAGAGTGAATAGGAATGAAAGGTATTAGGGAATGGATGTTCTTCTCTGTGTGAACTAGGACAGAGGACTTAAAACCTTATGTGATCGAAAGAATCTCTATTAAACTCCCTTCATAAAAATTTCTTCGCGAATAACCAAGTGAAACAAAGTACTAATCCATAAAATTTTTCTAAATAGATTAAAAGCGCGATAGTTAGAATGAGCTTTAGAGGACGGGTCGTCGTGGACGCGGAAGGGGAAGGATGACCGTGTCTCGAACCCGCTAGGTCGGGTCAAGGTTCTCGAGAATGAAGTACCATCGCCACCACCACCTCCAACTTTTGGAGCCGAGGAGCAGATCGCACCGGAGGTGAGGCGATGGTCGCAAGTCGTGTTTGCGAGTCCTTGAGTTGGTGGTCGAGGCTAGTGGAAATTTGGGAGCTCGGAAATCTGTTCCCGAGCGACTCCGATCTAACTGAGCCGAGGTATTTCGGGTGGTGTGTCGGAGTGGCACCCAGTCTGCGGCGAGTATTGGTTGGAATCCACCGAAAGGATTATGGGTGATTTGGATTTCACCACGAGGAGAAGTTGAAGGGTATTATCTCCTTGCTTCGGATGAGTCTTATCGGTGGTGGCTCACCGTAAGGGATGGAACGGTGGCGTAAAAATCTCACGTGGGAATTCTTCAGTGAAGCTTACCAAAAGAAGTATATTGGAACTAGCTATGTAGACGCACAAATAAAGGCTTTCTTGAACCTCGGTTCAGTGGAAATAAGTCGATGGCGGAATATGAGGCCGAGTTCCTCCGGTTGAGTAGGTATGCTCGTAGTATGGTGGGTACCGAGCATGAACGTTGTGTTAGATTCAAGATGGGCCGAGAGATGAGCCGAGAATGATGATAGCTCCACAAATAGAGCGGAGTTTGCTTGTCCTAGTAGAGAAATCAAAGGTTGTTTGAAGAGGTAAGACAGTCCGTTAAGCGGAACCAAGAACGGAATTGGAATAAGAGGAGCTCGGAACCTTCAAGGTTCTCGGGTAATGAAATGTAAGACGACGAGGTTTGATGGGTCGATCAAGCCGCTTAGGCTCGCTGCTAACTAATCGTCAATGGCTGCCACGGTGTGATAAGTGTGGCAAGTTTCACAATGGGGAGTGTTGGAATGGTAATCGAGGATGTTTTGAGTGTGGATCGCTCGATCACCGTGTAAGGGATTGTCCCCGGTTAGCTAAGAATCAGCCAGGAGGGTCGAACCGTGCTCGTGTTAGAAATGAAGGACCACCACGAGAGGTCGTGGTAATGGTGATGGTAACAGCGTGGCCGAGGTGCCGAAGGTACAGAGGCGAGGCAACCAAGGTTGGTTTATGCGCTTGGCGTCGCGAGGAGGAAGATGTGCCAGATATGACAACGGTAAGTTCTTATTTCCTAATACCCTCAATTGTCTTATTTGTGGTTACGTTAGTTTGTTCTTTTGAGTTGGTGAAGTGTGGGAAAAATTTGATTATGAACTTGGAGAATGTGTTTAGAAATATGATAATTCTTTAAGATCGAGTGCGCGAGAGAGAGCAGCAGTGTGGCGAGATAGGAGGCACGATCAGTGAGCTAGTTGGAAATTTCGAGGACGAAATTTCTTTAAGGAGGGTAGAATTGTAACATCCCAAAATTGGGCCTAGTAGGATTGAGCCGATTGGGAATTGGGCTTTAGGAAAATTTGAGTATTATTTTTGTGTTGGCTCGGGTAGGAATTTTGTGTGTTAGAATAGTTTTGTGATGGCTTGTTTTATTTAGGAAGTTAGAATAATTTTTAGTTTGGGATATTTAATGAAGTAGGATTATAAGCTTGACACTTAAGTTAATTAAGTGTTCATTTAAAGCATAAGAGGAGTAAGTGGCAAGTTGGTTAAGGAGCTTGAAAGGTAGCTTGAGGTTAGAGGTTCGAGTGGTATGTTTAGCATTTTGAAGGTTTATTTTTGTGTATTAGCATTGATGGCCAGTCAAACTTATTTATGATAGGTGGACTAATAACTTTTGGTAAGTTGAATTTATGATTAAGGAAAGCTTAATTTAGGGGATAAGAATCTTGAACTTATGGCATGATGAGGGGACAAAGGCATGGAATAGGGAGGATGTTTTGGAAAGTAATCCTAGGCTTTAGTGCATGTATGTGGACGGCATGGGTGTCTAGGTGGGTGGCTGAATTTTGTTAGGTGGTTTAGGGGGGAATATTTGGCCAATTCCTCTTTTGTGCATCTTTTGCATTTTGCTTTTCCTCTCCAAAACTCTTCTTTGGCCGAATGTTTATTGTACATTTTGTGCAAATTTTGCTTTTGTTTTAGCCTTCATTTCATTGAACCAAAAATACTATTTTCTTTCTCTCATCTTTCCACTTGAAACTAAAACTTCATTTTGGCATTTTATGCACTTTTCTTTTTAGTAAACAAAGAGTTGGCCGAATCTTTCAACCCCATTTTCTCTTTTTCTTCCTTTGATTTGTGCTCAAACACAAATCCCTTTTTCTTTCATTTGGCCGAACCTCTTTCTTCCTCAAATCCTCTTTTCTTTTCTTTCTTCCATTGTTGATTAAACCGAATCCCCATTCACTCATTGTTATTCTCTTTTCTACTTATATTCCTCACTTTTATTCACATATTTTTCTCCTTTCATTACTATATAGCCAAAATCTTTCCTTCTCCATTAGAGTTACTTTGGTCGAATATCAAGGGAGCACAAGATCCTTTTGGGATTCTTTTTCAAGCATTAGTAAGAGGGAAGCCATAGCCATTAAGGGAAGCTTTTGGGATTTATTCTCCTAAGGAAAGGTGGTAAGTAACATTCGGCTATAGGCTTTGGTTATGAATAGATGTGCAAGCTAATTATTATCAAGTGTTTTGGTAGGAATCTCGATAGGACAAGTGACAAATACGGAATTCGGTGAATTGGAGGAAACAACGTCTCGGGATTTCGCTAGTATATTCGAGAATTGCTAGAAAATAGGTGTGTAAGATCTCTATACACACTTTATTAATTTACGTGCTATTATTATTTGCCTTAGATCTTTTGGTTGTGATTTGCTTATGGCTAAGCATGGAATTCGAGTAAGTCCCCTAATTTGTAATTTTGATATATGATTTGTATGCCATTACATGATGTTAAATGCTATGACATGAAACATGATAATTGATATATAAGCATGTGATGGTGGGATTGATGAGAGGAGGGGGATGAATTATGGACTCATCGTCGCTGGTTTTGACCACAAGATGGGTTGGCCCCATCGATTATTTGTGACCTATGGTCATCGGTGGTTTTGACCACAACGATTGATTAATTGCGACTAAGTCCCGGTGGTTTGGTACCACCAAAGTGGTTTTGACCACACTTGATTATTGTGACCTATGGTCATCGGTGGTTTTGACCACACGATGGGTTGGCCCCATCATCCGATTTGTGACTCTAAGTCATCGGTGGTTTTGACCACCAAAGGGTTTTGACCACACGGGGTAGAAAAGGAGTATGGATGGCTAGTTGGGTTGCATGTGCATGTTTATTAATGACTTGTGTATGAGTTACTTTACCGGGTGGGGATTACACACCGAGTCTTGGTGACTCACCCTTTCCTTAACATTTTGCGGATGAGTAGATCGCGGAAATGGAGCCGATGGACTCGAGGTGGCCATGCAAAGGAGTTTTTAATAAATGAATTTTGGGTTTTATTATCTTTCTTTTGGATTTATGTTGTTTAATTGTAATAAGGCCTCCTAGGATTATTTTATTATTGCTGCATGTTTTGAATGTTTTGTTTAAACTATTCGATGATGTTAAAACGGATGCACATGTTTTTTCAAATTAAACGCAAAATGTTTTAAGGTACCATCGGGTACATTTGAAATTTGTAAACAACTCGACTCAACAAATATTTATTAAGTATGGTTTTTAACAAAGAAATTTAATTTAAAAGGCATTTCGACAAATTTTAAAATCAGTCTTAAAATGGTTTTCAAAATGTTTTCTCTGTAGCAAACCAAATTTGGTCGTAATGTTTGGGCCGGGTTTAGGGGTGTTACAGGACAAGTTAGTATGTATGCCCTGTTTTGCCACGGTTTAGACACACGGGTGTGTCTAATGCCGTGTGAGGCACACGGCCTACCCACACGGGAGTGTGACCTCTATAACTTTGAAAAATGTTTAATTTTTTGAAAAATTTGTATGTGCTCGGTTTAGTCCCGACTCCTTCCCAATGTATGTTTAAGGTCTCGTAGACCTTCTAAAGGGACTCTAGGTGTACTTTTCATTATGGAATGTTGTGAATGTTTGATGTTAGTGAAATGTTTGTGTTATGATCCTATATGTCCGGTAACGCCTCTTAACCCTAGTCTGGTGACAGATACGGGTTAAGGGTGTTACAACTATGGATTTTGTTAGTGGGTTGTCTTTGACAGCAACTAAGAAGGATTTGGTTTGGGTTATTGTGGATCAGTTAACTAAGTCAACGCACTTTATTCCGGTTAGGACTGACTACTTTTTGAAAAAGTTGGCCAAATTATATGTTTTTGAGACTGTCAGACTTTATAGGGTTCTAGTGTCTATTATTTTGGATTGGGATCCTTGTTTTACTTCTCCTTTCTAGTAAAAGCTACATGAGGCTTTGGGCACACGAATGGATTTTAGTACGGCTTTTCATCCTCAAACTGATGGTCAGTCGGAGAGGGTGATTCAAATTTTTGACGATATGCTTCGAAGTTGTGTAATTGATTTTCGAGGGAGTTGGAAGGAGTTTTTGCCACTAACTGAAATTGCTTCTAATAATAACTTCCAGTCTAGTATTCAGATGGCACCTTGTGAGGCCTTATATGGTAGGAAATGTCGCACTCCACTCCGTTGGACGGAGTTGGGTGAAAGGAATGTTTTGGGTCCTGAGCTAGTTGCTGAGACTGAGGATAAAGTTTGCTTGATTCAAGATCATCTTAAGGCCGCTTCTGATAGACAAAAATCTTATGCGGACCTTAAGAGACGAGAGATTAAGCTTGAGGTAGGGGACCATGTGTTCCTTAAGGTGTCTCTTCGGAAAAAAATTCTCAGGTTTGGTCGAAATGGCAAGTTGAACCCTTGATTCATTAGGCCGTATCGGGTTTTGAGGTGAGTTGGGTCAATTGATTATCAGCTTGAGTTACCTCTGGAGTTGGATCACATCCATGATATTTTCCACATGTCTATGCTGAGACGTTATCGCTCTGTTCCATCGCATGTGGTCCCAATGGAGGAGATTGAGTTAAGGCAAGATTTGTCTTTTGAGGAGGATCGTGTTTAAATGTTCTAACCTTCATAATCCAGGTTTAAATGTTGTAACCTTCATAATCCGGTCGTAACTTCTAGACCAGGTTTGGGGTGTTACAAGCTTTGAAGGACTGGTAGGTATGGTAAACTCTGAAAGAATAGTACATATGGAGAACTTTGAAGGAATAGTATATATGGCGAACCCTGAGAGAAATAGTACCATATAAAATGCTGTTGCGTATCCTGCATAGTCTTAAGATATTTACAAAAAAGATGGAATACGCTAGGGAATGTGGCGAATTCATAGTACGTACCAAGTAGACTAGAAGAACAACTTGATCAATAGTGTTTTGTAGGTATGGATTCTAGAATGGCAACTGTAACACCCCTTACCTGTATCTGACACCGGAATAGGGTACGAGGCATTATCGAAGTTATTCACAAGCAAACATTCAAAATCGAGACATGAATTTCCACTCAAATTTAAAACTTTTCAAAAACATTCATATCGACCCTAAAACGAGCCTACGAGGCCCAAAACATGCATTGGAAGTGGTTCGGGACTAAACTGAGAACTTTGGAAACTTTTAGGAAACTTAAAAAAATTTCATGTAAAAGGGGTCACAAGCCGTATGGGTTCGGGACATGCCCGTGTGTCCCTAAGACACGCCTGTGCTTCAGGCCGTGTTTCAAATTAGGGAGCTTTCTGTTTATGACGTCATCATCAAATTGAGGTCACACGGCCAAGTCACACACCCGTGTGCTTAGGCCGTGTGATCGATTAAATTTTCATAATTTTTCATAAAATAGGTGCAGACTTCACACGGCCAGAGCACACGCCCGTGTTCGAGGCCATGTAGCACACACGGCTGAGACACACGCCCGTGTCTCTGCCCGTGTGCTATATTCTGGACATTCTATTTTGCATCAATTAAGGTGCAGGGGACACACGGCCAGAACACATGCCCGTGGGGCTGACCATGTGTCACACACGTCCTAGACACACGCCTGTGTGTCTACCCGTGTGGACAAAAACAAGGCTATTTACCAATCCATTTTGTCACCCTTCCATGCACGTACCTACACAACAAAACATAGCACCAATCCAAACACATACACTCAACCAAATCAGCCACATCATTCACATACTATTTTCTATCACATACAACATCACATACTTATCAACTCAAACCAGGCAAATTTTCACATCCATGAAAGATATCATCATATGAATATATAACTAAACCAATATTAGCCAATTCCAATGGCCACTTACAAAATGAATTATCCACCATACTTAACACTTAAGAATTTGGACATACCTTAACATCATACATGCACCAATTGAACATCCTTAGCCATTCCAATGGCTAAGTCACAAAATATTACTTACAAGCCTTCAACTAAACCAAGTAGCTTATACATGCCATTATACCAAAATGAATCATTTAGCTATACCAAAAAGGAGATTTGTGGATAGTGTGGTCTTGCTCCGACCGAATCCTCCAACCTTCGCGAGGCTTACGAGCACTATAAAATAAGGAAAAGTAAAACGGGGTAAGCATTTTCATGCTTAGTAAGTTCACGTAATAGAAAGAAACTTACCGGTTATAATTATTCAAATAAACATATATATATGCATTCATTCCATCAATATTTTGACAAATTACCTAAATACATTCACTCATTAAACAAGTTAGTCATACACATCATAAAGTTATCAAATCAACATAGATGAGCTCACCATAGTATAAACTTTCATATCATTTCACTTTTCCATTTTTCAGGATTTCTTTTCATTAAACTATTGTAATTTTGATGGATATTTGGGTATTATACTCGAGGTATACATGTCAATCGTTTGTCAATTCACATCCAAAGTGCTCCTTAAGCACATATTCATAGAGCACACTCTCAAGCCACATTTATATAACAGGATTACCAGTCCAGGCTAAATCTCGTCTTTAACATTCGCTCCCAAGAGTTTATTCAGGATTACCAGTCCAGGCTAAATCCTTTCGATAACGTTAGCTCTAATAAGCCTACTATGGATTACCCGTCCGGGCTAAATCCATTTCATAACATTTACTCAAGAGAGTGTAGCTCAGGATTACCCGTCCGCGCTAAATCCTTTCTATATCATTTTGTTCATTTCAAGGAAATTATTATAATCCATCGAAATACAATGTTCAACCGGGACAATGACATTTTATTCATGTTTATCATCTTGTGATCATTTCATAGGGTATATCATCGCATATATATATTATCTCAATTACACAACTCAATTAAAACATAATAACATACCAAATTAAATACATGAACTTACCTTGAGAATGGTTCGTATTTGAAACTTAACTAATCCGAGACTTTTCATTTTCCCCGATCTTGTTTTGGAATCGGTTGTTCCAGGTCTATATAAGCAAATTTGACTATCAATTCATCATTTTACACGTACATTTACATTAAATTGCATCCTAGACAAAATTACTATTTTGTCCCTAACTTTTTGAAATTTTACATTTTAGTCCCCAGGCTCGTAAAAAGAAATATGTTCAATTTCTTGGTAACCCAAGCCTAGCCGAACCATTTTCATTCTTATAGCAGTCCACCTTTTCCATTAAATCAGAGTTTTACTACCCATTTTATATCTTTTTACAATTAGGTCATTTTTATGCATTTTCATCAAAAATCACCTAGTAAAAGTTGTTTATCACACATCAAGCATGCATAATCTACCATTAAACATAAAAATACACATATGTCTAACATGGTTCAAACCATAAACATCAACCACATCTTAAATTAATTGTAGAAATAGGTAGTTCGAATGATAACGACTTTAAAAACATAAAGAGCATTAAAAACGGGGCTAGGATGTACTTATAATCAAGCTTGAAAGATGAAAAAACCTTAGCTATGGTGTTCTCCCAAATTTCAGCCAAGGTTGAAGAAAGATGAGCAAATTTTTGCTTTATTTTCCCTTTTTATTCTTTTATTTACCAAATGACCAAAATGCCCTTCACTTAAAACTTTGAAATTTTATCTCACCATGTCCATTTTTGTCCACTAACTTAACAAATGGTCTAACTACCATCTAAGGACCTTCAATTTAAAATTTCATAGAAATTAGACACCTCTAGCATGTAGAACTCAACTTTTGCACTTTTTACAATTTAGTCCTTTTTACTAAATTGAGTGCCCAAACGTCAAAATTTTCGAACGAAATTTTCGCGAAATCATTTCGTAAAACTGTAGACCATAGAAATGTAATAAAAAAATGAATTTTACTACGTCAGATTTGTGGTCCCGAAACCACTGTTTCGACTAGGCCCAAAATCGGGTTGTTACAGGAACAGTTAAGGAATCACGAACAGGCTGGGTGAAGAACATTAGTAATGTACTAAAGATGCTAAGGGTTAAGCATGGTCACAAAGTAAGGTACGACGTTGGTCGGCTTTTTAACGTCACAGCAATAATGTGCAAGCGTACACTGTCGATGTAAGTATAGTAGACAGATATGAGTCTGTCAGATATCGATCCCACGAGGATGGTTGTCTTTTGTCTATCAATGTCAGTGCAATAAATAGATAGGAACGAGATAAATTGTGAGAGTAGTTGTCAAAGTAATAACTTGAAAACAATAAGATAAACTATAATACTAATAAACTGGGATCCCCAACGTGAATATTCAACAGAATACTAAGTGCTCACAAGGTATAAAAGGATAGGTGATTGTTGATGCAATAATTTGCAATGAATATCTTACCAAGCTTAATTTCTATATTTAATCTAAGACTTAAACATGGACATTAACCACACCTTCCGATGATGGCAATGGAACACTATTAAGAACAAGTGGATTAAATTCCTCTAATCCTCAAGGAACTTCCATTGTCATGCTTGTTAGCTTGAACTGTCGCTGCACTTTCCAATGTCAGTGACCGCAATAACACTTCCATGCTAAAAACATTCAAACCTAAAGATTAAACAGTAGAAGCAAGATTGAATAAAATAACATTTAAACCATAAATTATGTGTACTTCCGTACTAACGTGAAATAGAAAGTAATCACCAGCGTTTAGAAAAGAAAACTAAAAGAAGCAAGTGGAGAATACTATTCCTAGACAACTCGACTTGAATCTCTCTATTCCCTCTTGCGTCGCACTCAGGGCTCCTCGTCAAGAGCTGGTTTCATCCATTTCGCATTGGCTCACCCATAGGAGGCTTAAACTACCATAGCCGAAAGCTTCAAAGGGTGGGTTGAAGAAGATGATAATCCAAAAGCTCTCCTTTTTTTCTTTTCACGTGAATATTTATATTCTTCCCAAATAGCCCAAGTGTCCTTTCATCAGAATCATGCTATCTCTGTACGTACAAGTTGGTTATACCAGACTGGACAGCGCACACATTTTTGTTCTTATCCGAGCAACTATCAGGTGCGGCGACAATTCTGGGCACAATCTGAAAATACTCATGTAGGCTAAGATCCACTGAGTTATAAAATGCAATTTACTGAATTGAAAATGCTAAAATATGTGCTAAAGATAACTAAATGGAAAAAATTAACCAATAAGTAGGGAGAAAACATATGTTCTTTCTAGTACTATCACACCTCCAAACTTGAGTTTTTACTTGTCCTCAAATAAAATAGAAACTAGCAAGGCTACATAAGAATTCACTAAGGCAAATGATCATTCTAGCAACTTGAATCAACTAAAATTCCAATGAACGAGTCACATTCAAATGACAGAATATTGCATCGACAATACATAAGTATGAATGAATAAGATTGCAACTTCATCGAAACCAGCATCATGCTTTAAATCCTAATTTTTTTCTACCAATACAGCATTTATTGTACAATATATGTCTCTTTTCTTTTGTGAATAAGGGATATCGTTGCATTACTGTACCATTGTTCCTGAGAAGTAACGATGGAGTGTAACAAACCCCCAGGGAGTACGTAATTGCACCGACACACACTCATTCAGCGACAGTCTTTGGCTAGATTTATTTTTCTAATGCTTGCATTGGAGTGTTCCCTCTTTAACATTTCACAATACACCCACTTTGGAGTGTCTCTTATTCATAGCTATATATATAAGCAGTTGCAAAAGGCAGATTCATTCAAGATTCAAGGAATGCTACTAGTATTCCATTACTTATGCAACCTAAATCATTCATCAAAGAATTGAAGATACAACATTCAGTCAAATTTATCCAACTCATTAATCGATAATTCACATGATTCAAGAATTAAGCATCGAATGTAACAAAAAATTTCAAACACATTTGTGTTAACCACAAATAAACCTTGCATGCTTCATTAAACTCAATTTTTTTTTTTGAAATGTGGTTGTTTTTCCAAACCCCATATGCATTTCTCCAAACTTAAAATTTGCATTCTCTATAATGCACTAACATTAAAATGTGATGACAATAAAAATGCAAGGACAATATGCACTATCAAAATGAAATTTACAACTACATGCAATGCATGAATACTACAGCTAAAAGTTAAAAATAAACTAACTCAATTTTCTTCGGCCATCAATGTGGCTGCATGGTGTTTCTTCTTCCTCATCTTTTTCTCCTCTTTCTTGCACCTTTTGTTTTTGGAGCGCTTTCTCTTCTTTTCATTGGGCTTCGCACGGTCCTTGGATCGCTCCTTAGTTTCCAGTGCTGCTCCGGTATCATCGGCTTCTTCTTGTGTAGGAGAGGTCACCTTGAGTGGTCCAGTATAGACCACTATCGCCAATAAGTTGTGGTACTTCTTACTAGTTACCTCTGCAGCTTTCGCCGATCTAGCTCTAGATTATCATTAGTTGTATCCACAAACTTGGATGCATTGACAATGTTCTCAATAGGTTCTTTCTCAGCAGCTTTTGTCTCAGTATTTTCTTTCTCAGCCTTCTCGTTCACAACTTCAACATGGACTTCCTCCTCTCCCACAGCAACTTCGTCCTTAACAGCATACGCCTCTTGACCAGCAATGATGTCACCCTCGACCAGGCTATCAATCCTTCGCATACACTCCTCAATATCATTTGAATCCTCTTCCTTCTCATCATCAGAGACGTGCACAATGGGAGGGGATTCCACCGATCTGTCTCAGTCCCCTAAGTCATCTTCCTCAAAGGAGGGTTCATAATCTCGGATGATAGGTGGGAACACTGGAAATTCTGGGAGTGGGGTTGGGCTTAACTTACTTAATGTGGCTACAATAGAGTTGTTATAGGCCCTGGTATAAGCGTAGAACAAATTTTGTGATCTGTCCATTTCCTCTATTGTAGCGACAAGCCTGATCTGCTTATTACTGATGGAATTGGCCAACTTCTCGATATCCCGCATTTTGCACAACAATGATGCCTCTGTAGTCAAGTTTGTTCCATTGATTTCTGCTTTAGTTTTGCCTTCCCTTGTCCTGCTAGTCTCTGCCCCCTTCATTGTCAGTGTATCTTTGCCACGAGTCATTCTTTCAATAAAGGATTCATTTATCGGGCCCTTATTCTCCAGGATCTCTTTATCATCACAGGGCACGATCCCTTTTTGCTGGCACAGTAGCATCAACAATGACGGGAAAACCAAAATTCTAGTTTACCTTACGGTGCAGCCAGTAATTTCTGAGTGGAGTATTGTGCCAACATCAATCTTTTTGCCCTTGACAATTGAATGTATCAGGCACATCCTATCAAGGTTGACTGTGGTGCTGTGAGTAGAGGGTAGTAGCCTGCAGTTGACAAAATGAAACCAAATTTTGCTTTTGAGTGTCAGGAACCGGCGGTACATCGTATAATTATTTTGATGGGAACCCATCCACAATGCACCTTCGACACATAAATCCTTCACCAGTAGGTCCCTTTTGTCGTCTGTGATGTCCTCAATAAACTCGAAGTCTTCATCTATATCCACTTTAGTGTTGTATAGCTCATTGATTTTTTTTAGCATCCCATGGGATTAAGCCTTCTCGAACAAAGATATACTTTAACTCATGGTCAAAAAAGCTAGCGTAAAACTCACGTACTAATGAAGGAGAATAGCTTCCAGGATGAGTGCAGAAAGTCTCCCACTTCAGGTTAGAGAAGGTTTTGTAGACTTGCTTGCCCAAGTCTTGCTATTACGAAAGGAGAATGCCCTGTTATGGGTGAAAATGTCGTTTCAAAATGTTGTCTTGAAATCGGTCATTGGCCACTTTCGTTAAAAAAATCACCGACTCCTTTTTCTCCGTTAGCATGGAGGACTCTGATTCACAAACTGTAGTTGTAGACGACAAGTGTTCTTCAAAAAACTTGATGGCTTTCTTGACTGATCCTCTCATTCTTGCCATATTTTGTTTGTTTTTTTGGAGTGAAGATGGTTTAAAGTTGTACAGGTACGAGCTTGGGGAAGAGGAAGTGAATAAAAATGTCTGATTTGTATGTATTACAGTCGACACAGTAAAAGGGGTTTATAAAGAGTGAAATAAGAAGATGGAAAGGCGTGACTTTTGTGAAGGGATATAAAGCTGGCGGGAATAATTATGTCCAATGAGAAATGTGCCCGTTCAGACAGATCAGACGGCTAGGTGACTTTTGATCAAATGGTGGGATCTGAAATTTCTGATCTGTTGTCATTCTTGATGAGTCATAAGTGACAGTACAATAGTACGAACTAGATTGATAATAAAGCCCAAGTGGGTCGACAATGATACCTAATTATTCTACAAGAAAAAATAAAATAAAAAAGTAAAACAAAATTGAACAGAAAAAAAATAAATTACATAATAATAAATTCCATAAAAATTAAAATTTTTTGACCAACTTAATGGTCTCTGCGTGCTTTTGATCAATATTCCCAAAATAATGTTTCAACCACTAACCATTCACTTTAAACTGGCGTCCATCATGTAAATCTCTGATTGTGACTGCACCATGAGTAATTTGTAACACCCCTAACCCGTATCCGTCGCCTGAACAGGGTTACAGAGCATTACCTGGACTTTCAAAACATTTTTAGATAATTCACGCTAATTACTATTCATTAATCGAGATCATTCGTAACGTCCCTTAAATCGACCCTCGAGGCCCAATATGAACTTTGGAATCGATTCGGGACTTAATCGGAACCTCTAAGAATTTTTCGCGAAATTACAAAAATTTTCCAAGTTGCAAGGCTCACACGCCCGTGTGGTCTAGGGACACGCCCGTGCCCCTAACCCGCGTAAATCTCTGACTTATAAGGCATGAAGAAATTGAAGTCACACGGCCAAGTCACACGTCCGTGTGCTAGGCCGTGTGGCAAATTTTATTTTCAAAATTTAGGTGCAGTTTTCACACGGCCGTGTAACACGCCCGTGTCCAAGGCCGTGTCAACCACACGGCTGAGACACATGCCCGTGTCTCTGCCCGTGTGCCCAATTCTGGGCATTTTGTTTCTCATTTTTAAGATGCAGGGGACACACGGCTAAATCAAATGCCCATGGGTCAGGTTGTGTGTCACACACGGTCTAGACATACGCCCATGTGTCTGGCCGCGTGGACAAAATAAAGCCATTTCCTAGCCTCATTTGTCACCCAAATTTTACCATTTACCTGCACTAAAACATACCAAGTACAATCCAACCATTCCAAGCATTCAATTTAAGCAAATTCCATCATTTATCATGGCATACCATTACATGCATATATGTTTATAAACTTACCTTGGATTAACTTAGGTTTTAACATCATTTGATCACAGATACTTAACATAACACATATGAATATATCATAATAGCTTACTGAATAATACCTAAATAAGCCATCACTAGCCATTCCAATGGCTAGGTTACAAAACATCATTTTCAAGCCACTATCGGCCAAGTTGTCCTACATATGCCATTATACCAAAATGATTTTACTAAGTATACCCAAAATAACGAGTTGATAGTGTGATGATGCTCCAATGATCTCCAACCTTCGCGAGCTTCCGATCACTATAAAACAGGGGAAAATAAAACGGAGTAAGCATTACATGCTTAGTAAGCTCGTATAACGGAAAACTAAACTTACCAATTCCGTTTATTAAATCTAAGTATACAATATCATGTTTTCCATCCATTAGCAAAATTGCCTAAACACATGCATTCAATCAAACATGTTAGTCACCAAAATCTTTGTATCAATCAAGTAAACATAGATGAGTTCATCAAGCAATATTCTTTCAAGTCATTATCATTTCATCTCAAAATTTTCATACCAGGTCAAGAGTTGTGTCCGTTGAATCATTGAGATTCCGATGGATGCTCAAGTAGTACACTCGAGGTGTACGATTCAATAGTCCATCAATTCTTATTCCAGGGTACCCAATAGGGCACTTAACCAAGGAACACACTCTCAAGCCACATATCGTATAACAGGATTACCAGTCCAAGCTAAATTCTTTATATAACATATGTTCAGAAGAGCTCGATTAGGATTACCAGTCTAGGCTAAACCCTAATCATAACGTATACTCGAGAGGTATTATATCAGGATTACCCGTCTGGGCTAAATCCTTTCTATAATGAGGTCAATAGGATTACTCGTCTGAGCTAAATCCCGTCTGTAACAAATGCAGGACCTCATCCATTTGGGCAAAGCACATATATTCATCGGAATTCAATGTTCAATCGGGACTTAACCCTGTAACAGCCCAATTTAGGGACTAGTCAAAACAGTAATCTCAGGATCACTAATTCGAGGTTGGAGAAGATTATTTTGATAATATTTTATGTGTTATAATATGCTCATAAAGAGGCATGAGAATTTTGGTGCTTTAATTTTAGCGATTGAGGGCTTAATTGCGAAAAAGGACTAAATCGCATAAAGTGCGAAAGTTCTATTTTATTTGTTAGTGGTGCCAACTAGCTCTAGAATATTAATTTGAGGTCCCAAATGTGCAATTTGGCCTTGTTTTAAGTGAGTTGGCCGGCCATAGTATGCATAGGGGACAAGAGCATTTATTTTGGTCAAAAGTTGGTGAGATTAATTGATAAATGAATAAAATAAGAGAATAATAAAGAAAAGAATGGTGTTATCTTTTCTTTTCTTCATCACCACCGAAAATTGGCAGTAAACAAGGGTTGGAGAGCTTAAAAAATTTCAGCAAACATTTCTCCTCACAAGTAAGTGATTTTGGTGATCTTTCTTGATAAAAATTGTACTTTTGGAGTCCCCAAAGCTTAAGCTAGCTAATGAGAGGACTAATTTGCAATATAGTTGAAAGTCTAGGGACTTGCAATGAGAGAGTTTATGTTGGTTTCTGAGTTTTTATGGAATAAAATGAATGTTAGGATGATGAGAAACAACTTTTGTGAAAGGTGTTGTCATGAAAACACCTAATTAGGACTAAGATGCAAATGTTGAAATTTGTTCATTAATGCATGAAATAGTTGGAATTGAGAATAGTTATAAGAGGATTAAATGTTTGGCTAGGCTTTTTTAATAAGAAAATTTGATGAAAATTTTATTTACGAGCCTAGGGGCAAAATCATAATTTTGCCAAAGTCCAAGGGCAAAATGGTAATTCTGCCAAAGTAGAATTTTTAAAATGTATTGATTAGTGTGGTGATTGTAACAGTCTGAATTTGACCCTAATCGGAACGGTGGCTTCGGGACCACGAATCCGAGTCTGAGAGATATTTAAATATTATATTCTGTGCTTATTATGCGTGAATTAATGTGTGTGAAAATTTCGTGGAAAAATTTTATCGTTTGTGTGTTCAATTTGACAAAAGGACTTAATCGCGTAAAGAGTAAAAGTTGCATACTATAGTGAAAAGTGCTAGAATGATGATGGCTTTTTAATATGAGGTATTAAAAGGGCAAATAGCCCATTTTTAAGTTAGTGGGTGGCATATGACAAGATTGACCTTAATTTATATGTTGTTTTTATTTTTTTTATTAAAGGTTAAAATAGTAAAACATTAAAAAAATGTTATTATATGTTTAATAATATGAAATTAAAAGCCATCATGTTTGTTATTTCTTCTTCATTGCCGTATGTGAGCTAGGAAATAAAGGTTTAAAGGTTTTGAGCATTCGGTCATACATTCAAGCTAAATCGGGTATGTATTTTTAGTCGGTTTTTGATAATTTTTACGTTTTTGTGATCGTTGCTTCGTATACTATCTGACCCATGTTAAAATTTTTGAATCTAAGCATGCTTGATGTTCGGCTATTGATAGGTTCATATGGTTTTTGATGTTTGATGATTTTAGATAAAAGATAAGTTAAGGATTAGTATTTTATGTATTGGAAGTTTTGATGAATTTTTGTTTTTAGGGCCAATTTGTAAAAATAAAATTTTAAAGGGGTTTAATTGCAAAATAAATAAAATGGAAGGGCTTGTAAAGCCCCTAGGAATATTCGGCCCTTGTATAGTCTTGGCAAATTGGGAGTATTTTGTGTTTTGTGTAATTAGTACCAAAATGCAAAATTTTGAAATAGTAGGGGTAAAATAGTAAATTGCATGTTGATGTGTTTTGGGACTAAATTGAAGTGATTTGTACTTGAATAAGCTGAATTTAATGTGTTTTATATCAAGAGCAAAGAAAAAGCGGAATTAGATCGGGGAAGACGAAGGTTCTCGAATAGCCGATTTTTGCGGTCTATCGACAGTAGAGAGTAAGTCTTCAGCGAATATATGTTAATAAATGATTTATAATTATATTGAATGATAAAATTTGAATACTTTTGGCATGAATATGTGAACTAGCCGAATACAAGGGTGCTAAATTGAATTGATTGAAGTGTTATAAAATGTGATGTGAACAAATAAAATTTTTGATTGGATATGTGAAAACAATTGGTGATATATGAGTTGTTGTAAAGTTAGCTCTATGGATCGTGAATTGAAGAATAACCACACTGATATTCGGGCTTTGAGCCTAGCGGCCTCGTGCTTGGTGACATATTTCGGGCTTTGTGCCTAGCGGGCCCTCGTGCTTTGACATATTTCGGGCTTTGTGCCTAGCGGCCCTCGTCTTGCGGTGACATAATTTGGGCTTAGTGCCTAGCGGGCTTAATGCTTGGGGTGTTATGATTTTGGACCTCGAATCAGCAGGCTTAGTGCCGGTATGTGTGAGATTCAGGTAATGTTAGTAATATCTAGCTAATGAATTAAGTATGCCTAAGCTTTTGGGAGTGAATTTGCAATTCGGATATAAGGTATGTATTAAGCATACTTTAATGTTAGGATTATATGCTATATTGCTAAGTAAATGAAATGGTGAAAGAAAGTGGTGTGTTTATAATAGATGGAATGTAATTATGATGTATACTATGATTGAAATGTTTATAGAAAAGCATGAAAGTAGTAAATATTTGTATAAGTAAAATTATAAGTATAAGTGGATAATTATTTTATTCACTATATAATATACTACGGTGAAGAAATGAAAGTTGATATATGTACAGGGAGAAGAGATATTCGGTTTGGGTAAATTAAATATTAAGTCTTGGATGTTTCATGTTAGGAAATGTTCTATTGAATGCTTGTATACTCGATTGTCATATTGAGGTTGCTTAAGACTTACTAAGCTAGCATGCTTACCTTGCCAGAACCCTTGTTTGTTTTATAGATTTCGTTTAAGCTACGGGCTCAAAGGATCGTCGGAAGTATCAACCACACTATCAACTCCTTTTGGTACTTATATATTTGGTTTTTAAATAAAAAGGCATGTATAGACTAACTCTATGTCTGAATATTGTTTTGATGATGTATAATAGCCATGCGAAAATGGCTAGTTCTTAATGTTAATATTAAATGATATAAATCTATCCTTGGTGTGTGATGCGTGCATGTTTTGGTTGGATAAATAAATGAATGCATGATATAGGTATAATTATATTTATATATGTTTCATGCTGAATAGGTAGGATTTATGACATATATCCATGAAACTATTTGGTTTATAAATAAGTTACGAGTAATAATTAGTATTATGGTTGCTCGGTTATGAAATGAAGTTATTAGAAGTGTATTTTTTTATGAAGAGTGGGTGTGAAAATGAATAAATGTCTCGGCTTGCAGGTTATAAAATGGAATGATCGAGTCTTATATTTATGCTTCATAAATCTATGGATTCTGGATATCTTTGTCATAAATGGGAAAATTAGATAAGAGCATATGTGCATGCTTTATATGTTCGGATAAATTAATTGAGTAGTAAGTTTGGGTTAGAAGCGCATGAAATCAGAATGTTTAAATGTTATGAAACGAAATGAAAGAAATAGGTTTGTATTATGTGGAATTCGAATATGTGGTTGATTAAATGATAAGTTTGAAATGGTAAAGATGATGAGTTTATAAATCATGGTAAATGCGAACCTAGATTGAGTCTTTTGTATGTGTGCAGATATACTATAAAATGATATGAGAGTTTATGATTAACTATGCATGTGCATATGAGTTATGCAATGACAAGTTGATAATTGAATAAGTGATAGTTATATTTATGTTACTGCATATGCATAAAGTGATAGGCGCATACTCAAACTTATGATAAACTTTTAAATGACATATAATCTTTAATTCAACGGTTGATTTGTACAAGCATGAATTAAATCTCTTTGAGTTTAATAAACATATGAATTGTGATAAATGGTCAGTAATGATCTGTATTCATCAGATAATGCTTCATAACCCTAATCCGTGACGAGTGCAGGTTAGTTAGTATTCTGATGATAAAATGAGTAAATTTTGTTGTTCTAGATCGAAGAAAATGAGATTCGAACCTAGAACGGGAGAAAAGAGAAATGTGGACAAATAGGTCCCTTTCGACCCCTTTTCGGCATCAAGGTAAGTTCGTGTGCAAATGTTGCAATTACGTACGGGTTATTTAATATTCCAATGCTGTATGGAATGTATAATTATGCTATGAATGTATTAAATATGTTTTGACGAGTTGTTAAGAGAATTAAATCTAAGATAGTGAGAAATGCAAATACCATGATATGATGATAGTTAAGGTCCCGTGTAAGACCATATTGGAATATGGCCTCGGTGTGAGATATTGAGTAAGACCATGTCAGGGACATGGCATCGATATGATATCTCGTGTAAGACCCTATCGGGGGTATGACGTTAATGGGACATTATGTGTATGAAACTCAAGATTGTTATTTAACAAATTGAGTGATTCAACAAGTATGTTGAAAATGAAAATGAATGTGGTTGTACCACAAGAGGTACAGGTATGTGTTAGAACTAAATTGAGATGATCTCGGTATATGAGGAACCCATAGTGGGTCATATGTAAATGATGCACCTTGGTTGCATAAGTTATAATTATTAATGCATTGTGTGAATGCAAACGATTATCATAGCAAGCTAAGTAAGAATGGTAGAGTGCGAGGATGTTCTCGGATGAACATTTGAAATATAGAAATGCATGTGGATAACTATCCATGAATGTATATTAACGGTTGGTTGTGTGCATTACCACCTTATTAATTATTAAATGATGGGCTGTGTGCGACACCATCGCTTATATTATAAATGATTGGTGGGCTAAGTGCGATACCACCCTACTAGAGATTGAGAATGGGCTAAGTGCGAAACCATCGAGTGTTAGATAGTATGAGTGGCTTATTGAAAATGTTTGATGTATTGTATTTTGTGATCATGTGGCGACAAGTGCAGGGGTGTATGCAAATTAACATGAGCATTTGGCTTGTGGCATGGTTATAATGTGGTAAGAGATAGAATGAGTAAGTTTCAAGAATAGTTGAGTTGGTAACCATGAGTTTAAGAGTAAAACTCATTATAATACTTAGTGGTTGAACATAATCAATAGTTGATTGTTATATGCATATGAACTTACTAAGCATCATTGCTTACTCCTCTTCCTTTCTCATCTCTTATAGGTTAATTTAGCTAGCTTGGATTGGAGACCGCCGGAGATGTTTCGCACTATCGAGCAGACACTTGGTAGGAGGTTTTAAGTCCTTATGAGTTATGGCATGTATAGGGATCTCTTTTAAAGTTGATTAAGTCATAGTTGATATAGCCAAATGTGTTGGCCTAAGAGAGTTTACGGTTAGGTTGTGCATAGTCATAGATGATGGCTAAGGTCGATTGTAATTATACTAGAAATAGTTCTCCCTCGTGTAGGGGATGAAGACTTCATTTTCATAACTCAAATGTGTTATAATCGATGATTTGAGAGTGTTGTGTGATGGTGTATGAATGTATGCAATGTAGGGTGGCAAAAGGGCTTGGTAGATAGCCTGCTAATTGTCCACATAGGTAGACACACGGGCGTGTGTCTGGACCGTGTGGGAGGCACGGCTAGAACATGGGCGTGTGCCCAGGTCGTGTGAAGTCTGCACCCTGCACTTGGAATTTAAATAGCCACACAGCTAAAGCACACGGGCGTGTGTATAGCCCGCGTGGATAAGTCAGAAAGCCAAGGTTTGGCACACGGGCCAGGGCCACGGGCGTGTCAAGGCCGTGTGAAATTAGTCAGTGTCCACCACGGGTGGAAGACACGGGCATGTATTAGGGAAACACGGGCGTGTCCCTAGACCCCCACAGGCGTGTGGCCCCTATTTTGTTGAAAAGTTTCTCAAACTCGTAAAAGTTCCCGGAATAGTTTCGATACCTCTCGGAAGTATGTTTAGGGCCTCCTAGGTCGAGTATGTGCAAGTGTTGGGTTTAAGCGAAATTTTATGACCCTGTTCGAGATGTCTAAGCAAGATTAATTAGGTAATGCCTCAAACCCTGTTCCGGCTTGAATACGGGTAAGGGGTGTTACAAACCCCTTTTTCACCATTCAAGCATGTATTAAATTTCTCATTATAGCATTCAAGTAATGTACATCAATATAAGTCACATTTCATACAAACACAACATTCAATTAAGCATATTTACATGCCCGATTAAGTTACACGAACTTACCTCGACACTTGTTCGCGTAAGTAATCTACTAATCAGAAACCTTTTCTTTCCCTCGGTCTAACCTCGAATGTGAGTTGTCCGGATCTATATAAATAGCTTTAATCATCAATTTCTCATATTTCATACTCATTTGGACTCAATTTACATCCTAGGCAAGATTACCATTTTGCCCCTAACTTTTCCATAAATTCCCATTTCATCCCTAGGCTCGGAAAATGAAACTTGTGCAATTTACTCCCTATTCCAAACCTAACCAAAATCCCATTACAAAATTTACAGCACATGTATTCATAAAAATTCAGAATTTTTCATCAATTTTCACAACTTTACATTTTAGTCCCTAAATCATGTTTTCATCAAAAATCACTTTGTAAAAGTTGTTTATCTATCAACAACCTTTCATTTTCTACCATAAATTTCTAATTTTCAGCATTTTCATCCATGACCCAAATTTCATACCTTGATAACTTTTCAAATTAATCCCCCAAATAGATAGATTAGACTATCCCGGATTCAAAAATATCAAAATTACTAAAAACGGGACGAGGAAACTTACCCAATTAAGCCTTGAAAGTTTCTTCTCTCTCTCCTAGGGTTTCCATAGAATTTTGAGGTTAAAGATGACAAAATAATAAGATGATATCTTTTATCATCTTTTTAATTAACTAATTATTTCAATTTCCAATTTAGTCCCTACTCTTTTCTAATTTTTCCATGGATGAGTCACAAAAAATCTACATAATTTTCTTTAATGGTCTAATTACCATATAAGGACCTCTAATTTTGAATTCCATAGCTATTTGATCCTTATAACTACTAGAATTCAACTTTCACATTTTATGCGATTTAGTCCTTCTCATAATTAAACACTAAATTGATAAAATTTTCGTATCAAAGTTTTCACGCGACACGTCTATCATAATACGGACCATATAATAAAATAAAAATAAACTTCATTTTTGGATCAAATTTGTGGTCTCGAAACCACTGTTCTGATTTCACTGAAAAATGGGCTGTTACAGAAATACTTCGACAACTTCAAAAGGTACAGACCAACGTGAGCGCAATTTGCTCGGGTGTAGTTTCAGTCTGGAATTTAATAATAAAACTTGTTGACCCGCGATAAATTGTCGCTGAAAAATAATTCCGTCATGCCATCGTTTGGTCTTTTCTTTGTAAATTGCAGTGTTTTCATAGGCATTCTGCCAAATCTTCTCTAGTTCAGTGATATCCAACAACCTTTTCTTTCCAGCAGCTTCACAGTCCATGTTTACTTGCTTAATTGCCCACATTTCTTTGTGCTCCAGTTCAACTTGCAAGTGACATGCTTTCCCAAAAACCAATTGATACGGTGACCTCCCTAATGGAGTTTTGTATGTTGTTCGCAATGCCCATAAAGTGTCATCCAGTCTGGAAGACCAATATTTCCTCGAAGGGTTCACAACCTTCTCAAGAATGTTTTTAATTTTTCGATTCAATACTTCGGCTTGTCCATTAGTTTGCAAATGATAAGTAGTAGCCATTCTATGATTAACTCCATATCTCTTCAGTGCGGCTGCCACTTGGTTGCAATGAAAGTGTTTACACTGATCACTGATCAATGCCTTTGGTGTGCCAAAGCGGGTGATTATATGCTTGTGAAAAAATTTAAGCAGTCTTTGCACCATCCTTTGAGACTTCAACAGCTTCAACCCACTTCAAGACGTATCCAACAGCTACTAATATATAAAGATTTCCAAATGAACTTGTAAATTGTAACACCCCTTACCCATGTTTAGCGCTGAAACAGAGTATGAGGCATTACCTAGCTCAAAACACATACTAACATGCATTTCCAGGTCATAAAAGTCCGTTCAAATTTAAAACTTTTCAAACTTCCTCTTAACGTCCTTAATAAGTGCCTATGAGACCCAAAACATACCTTAGAAATGGTTCGATACTAAACCAGGCACTTTAGAAAACGTTGGACAATTTCACTAAAAACAGGGGCACACGCCCGTGTGGCAAGGGATACGCCCGTGTGGACAGACCGTGTGGTCACACACGCCCATGTCTCTAGCCGTGTGGATTTATTTTTCAATTCAAACCTACAGGGGTTTTCACACGACCTGGCACATGCCCGTGTCTATGGCCCGTGTCCTCCACACGGCCATGACACGCCCGTGTCTCTGCCCGTGTGCAAAAACCTTAACATTCTGTTTCTAATGCCATCATTCATTTAGGGTCACACGGCCAAGGCACACGCCCATGTGCTAGGCCGTGTGGCGAATTTAATTTCGCATTAAAGGTGCAGACTTCACACGGCCTGGGCACATGCCCATGTCCTATGGCCGTGTCCTCCACACGGTTGAGACACACGGCCGTGCCTCAGCCCGTGTGGTTACTACTGGACATTCTTTTTTGCCAACTTAGGATGCAAGGGGACACACAGCCGATCTACACGCCCATGGGCAGATCGTGTGTCACACACGGCCTAGACACACGCCCGTGTGTCTACCCGTGTGGGCAAAAACAAGGCTATTTACCAAGCCCTTTTTGCCACCCTTGCACCAATATAAGCCACATCAAGACATACACACATCAAGGCCACTACACTCTATTCACATGCAAAACTTATCACATACTTATCAATCCAATCATGCAATTTGCTCACTCATGAAAAACATCATCATTTGCATAAATCAACAATGGCCTTATACAAAATGAATCAATCTTCAAGACAAGACAACACATTTGGCCAAATCAATATGACACTTGACAAAAGACCAAGTCCCTATACATGCCATACTCAAAATGATAATTCTAACTATACCAAATGTTCAGATTGATAGTGTGATCGAGCCTCCGACATCCTTTGATCCCCGAGCTAGCTTGGTGATACTATAAGAAAATGGAATGGAAAGGGAGTAAGCACAAATTTTAGTAAGTCGCATGTAAATAATTAACAACAATTACCATGCATTATCATACTTATAACATATTATAAACTTGCACATAATTCTCAAATGATTAAAGGCATAACTTACTCAATCTCACCCTTACTAATCATACAACATAATTCGAGCTTATTTCTCGTGAATTTCATGTAGGTACCTATATCACTTACGACTTAGTCATAAATTTTCTCACTTTTGACACAAGCTCTAAATTACCCGTTGAACCAGTTGGAATATCAAAGGATACCCAAAAAGCCTCACACAAGAGGGTAAAATGCCGATGCCATGTCCCAGACATGGTCTTACACTGGCTCACATATCGAGGCCGATGCCATGTTCCAAACATGGTCTTACACTAGCTCTCATCTCACTGCCGACGCAATGTCCCAGACATGGTCTTACACTGGCTCTCATAATATGGTCGATGCCATGTCCCAAACATGGTCTTACACTGGCTTTCATAATGTGGCTGATGCCTTGTTCCAAACATGGTCTTACACTAGCACACATATCACCCAAATGTCATGGCATGGATATCCAATCTATTCCTAAGGTTCAATCGGAAGTATACCACGTCAAATCTCGTCATGCATATTCTTAACAATAAACAAACATTTTATGCAATATCAATTATTTAATGCATAACAACAATAGAGTTGTATTGTTTACGTACAACTTACCTCGGCATACAAAAAGTGAACGACTAAATTGAATTAGTCTACTAGCTTAGTTTTCCCCTGGTCTAGGTCTGGACTCCGTTTTTCTTGATCTATAATGATAAAATTCACTCATTTAATCACCAAATTAATCAAGACATTTCAAAATTCCTACTTTGGCAAAATTACCATTTTGCCCCTAGACTTTCACATAATTACGATTTTGCCCCTAGGCTCGTAAAACGATTTTCATCAAATTTTCTCATCAACCAAGTCTAGTCAAATCTATTTTAAGCTTATGGCAACTCATAAATCTAATTATTTCACACATTTACTACCTATTTTACAACCTTTACAAAAAGGTCCTTTTTAGGTGTTTTCAAGAAAATCACTTAACAAAAGTTGTTTATTTAACAACTAAGATTCATTTTCTTCCATAAAATTTCAGAAATCAACATGAATACTCACATGGTAAAACCCTAGACTCTCAACCATTTTGCAAAATAGTCCCCTCATTAGCTAGATTAAGCTATAGGGGTTCTAAAAGTACAAAAATTATAAAAAATGACCATCAAAAACACTTACTTGCAAAGGTTTAAGTTGCTGAAAATTTTAAGCTTTCCAAAGCTCCTCTTTGCTAAAATTTTCGGTGGTAGGGAGGAAGATTAAGAGATGATATCTTTTGTCTTTATTTTATTTTATTTCTAGTCAATTTGTCACCAAAACCTCACCTAACCTTTGACAATCTTATTTTCTTGTCTCTATGGCCGCCCATCACCCTCATAAAGGCCTATTTTCACATTAAGGACCTCTAATTTAAGTTTCTCTAGCTATATGACACTTCTAATTAGTAGAACACAAATTTCACCTTTTATGCGATTTAGTCCTTTTTCAAAATTAAGCATACAATCACTAAAATTAATTCACCAAAATTTTCATGCACTCATATAATCATGTTGTAACATGTAAAATAATATTAAAAATAATTTCTTTGACCTCGAATTAGTGGTTTTGAAACCACTATTCTGACTAGCCCTAAAATCGGGCTGTTACAGAAATGGTCCCATAAAATCCATACTCCAAAAATCGAACAATTCAACCTCCATAATTGGCTGCTGCAACATTTCACTGCGTCGGGATATAGAACCAGTGTGCTGACACCTATCGCATTGATTCACAAAATTGTGGGCATCTTTGAATAATGAAGGCCAATAGAATCTTGATTGGAGAACCTTAGCAGTAGTTCGCATGTCACTAAAATGACCTCCATAAGGAGCATCATGACAGTGATTTAGGATTGAAAGCATCTCTTCTTTCGAAACACAACACCGAATAATGTTTTCATTGCATACCTTGAATAAATATGACTCGTTCCAATGATACTTCACTACTTCATGAAGAAATATTTCTTTTTTATGGCATGTGACATCCAACGGGAGTTTTCCACACACTAGATAAATAACCAAATCCACATACCAATGGGTTGCATCTACAGCAAATAACTTTTTTATCTGGGAATGCATCGACAATTTGAAGTATGTTTCCATCTTCGCTGCCAACTTCCAATTGAGACAGATGGTCTGCAACTTTATTCTCTGAACCCTTACGGTCTTTTATCTCGATGTCAAATTCTTGCAACAGTAAGATCAAAAGCATCAGTCCAGGTTTTGCATCCTTCTTTGTAAAAAGATATCTCAATGCCGAGTGATCAGTAAATACAGTAACCTTTGCGCCAACAAGATAAGAACGAAACTTGTCGAAAGCAAAGACTACAGCCAACAATTCTTTCTCTACAGTAGTATAGTTGATTTGAGCCTCTGTAAGAGTTTTGCTAGAATAATAGATGGCGTGAAATATTTTTCCCTTGCATTGTCCTAGAACAACACGCACAGCAAAGTCGCTTGCATCGCACATAACTTCAAAAGGTTGAGGCCAATCTAGTGCAACGACAATGGGTGCAGCTACTAACTTCTTTTTTAATTAAATAAATGCATCCAGACGTGCATCATCAAATAAGAATTTTTTATTCTGTTCCAGCAATGAGCATAAGGGCTTTGCAATTTTTGGGAATTCTCTAATAAATCTTCGGTAAAACCCTGCATGCCCAAGAAAACTGTGAATACCTTTCACATTTTTCGGTGGAGATAATTTCTCAATGATTTCCACTTTAGCTTTATCTACTTTAATGCCTTTACTAGAGATGCGATGGCCTAACACAATGCCTTCAGTTGCCATGAAATGACATTTTTCCCAATTTAGAACAAGATGTGTGTCTTCACATCACTGCAAAAGTTTATCCAAATTGTCAGCGCAATGATCAAAATCATTCCCATAGATTGAGAAATCATCCATAAAAGCCTCTAAAGAATCTTCAATCATATCCGAGAATATTTCCATCATGCACATTTGAAATATGGCTGGTGTGTTGCAAAGATTGAAAGGCATACGACAAAAAACAAAAGTACCAAAGGGATAGGTGAAAGTTGTTTTCTCTTGATCCTCTAGTGGAATAGCAATTTGATTGTTCCCAGAATAGCCGTCTAAGAAGCAGTAATAGGCTCTTCCAGTAATCCTATCCAATATTTGGTCAATGAAAGGAAATGGGAAGTGGTCCTTCCTTGTGGCAACATTAAGTTTGCGATAATCCATACAGACTCGCCATCCCATAGAAATACATGTAGGAATTAATTTGTCTTTGTCGTTTCTAACCACATTGATACCACTCTTTTTAGGAACGCATTGCATTGGACTTACCCAATTGCTATCAGAAATAGGGTAAATAATTCCAACATCAAGCTATTTTATAATTTCTTTCTTCACAACTTCCTTCATCTTCTCGTTTAATCTTCTTTATTGCTCAATTGAATGCTTTCCTTCATCTTCCAAATTGATCTTGTGCATGCAAAAAGATGGACTAATGCCTTGGATATCGGCAATACTCCAAGCAATAGCTCGTTTATGTTGCTTAAAAATATGGACCAATTTCTCTTCGTGAGTTACATCCAGTGTTGCGGAGACAATAACTGGGAGAGTATTGTTATCACCAAAAAAGATGTATTTAAGATGAGTAGGTAGTGGTTTCAACTCCAGAGTAGGAGCTTCGTCAATAGATGGCTTGAAAATTGGAGCTATTCTGTTAGCTAAGTCTAAGGATTCAATCTGCCATCCATGCCTGAGTTCAATATTATTAGCTTCAACCATGTTGTCACCATTATGTAAGAATTCATCATCAGATGTCACTGCAAACTCCTCAGAAAATATTGTGCTTTGGTTATTGAATTCTTCCTCAGTTAGATCATCTAGCACATCGATAGTATGACATTCTTATTTATCCTTGTATTGAATAGATTCAAAAACACTGAAGGCAACGTGCTCATCATTAAGTCGCATGGTCAGTTCACCTTTGTAAACATCAATAAGAGTTTGTCCGGTGGCTAAAAATGGTCATCCCAAGATTATGGGAACCTCCTTGTCTACCTCGCAGTCAAGTATTGTAAAAGCCAATTTTTCAGTAAAATCGAAACAGTTGTTTCAGGACCACAAATCTGACCCAAAAAAATAAAATTTATTTTTATTTTATTATATGGTCCGTATTATGATAGAAATGTCGTGCGAAAATTTTGATACGAAAATTTTATTGATTAAGTGCTTAATTATGAAAAGGACTAAATCGCATAAAATGCAGAAGTTGAATTCTAGTAGCTATAAGGATTAAATAGCTATGGAAATCAAAATTAGATGTCCTTATATGGTAATTAGACCATCAAGAAAAGTATGTAGATTTTTCTTGGTGACTCATCCATGGAAATATAGAAAAAGGGCAAGGACTAAATTGGAAATATCAAAATACTTAATTAATTAAAAGATGAAAACAAAATATATCATCTTATTTTCATCATCTTAAACCTAAAAACACATGGAAACCCTAGGAGAGAGAGAAAAAACTTTCAAGGCTTAATTGGGTAATTTTCCTTGTCCCATTTTTAGTAATTTTGATATTTTTGAAATCGGGATAGCTTAATCTACCTATTTGGGGGATTAATTTGAAAAGTTATCAAGGTATACAAAATGGGTCATGGATGTATATGCAGAAAATTTGAAATTTATGGTAGAAAATGAAAGGTTGTTGATAGATAAACAACTTTTACAAAGTAATTTTTGATGAAAACACGTTTTAGGGACTAAAATGTAAACTTGTGAAATTTGATAAAAAATTTAAAATTTTATGAATACATGTGCTATAAAATTTGTAATGGGATTTTGGTTAGGCTTGGAATAGGGAGTAATTTGCACAAGTTTCATTTTCGGGCCTAGGGACAAAATCAAAATTTATGAAAAAGTTAGGGGCAAAATGGTAATTTTTTCTAGGACGTAAATTGAGTCCATTTAAATATGAAATGTGTGAAATTGATGGTTAAATTCATTTATATAGATCCGGACAACACTAATTCGAGGTTAGATCGAGGAAAAGAAAAGGTTTCGGATTAGTAGACTTCTAACGCAAATAAGTGTCGAGGTAAGTTCGTGAAACTTAATCGGGCATGTAAATATGTTTAATTTGAATGTTATGTTGTATGGAATGTGAATTATATTGGTGTACATTACTTGAATACTATAGTGAGAAATTTAATACATGCTTGAAATGGTGAAAGAGGGGTAAGTCCCGATTGAATATTGGATTCCGATGATTATATGCACTTTCTCGAAACGAATAAGGTCCTGCATTTGTTGCGGACGGGATTTAGCTTGAACGAGTAATCCTGTCGACCTTGTCATAGAAAGGATTTAGCCCGGATGGGTAATCCTAATGTAATACTTCTCGAGTATACATTATGATTAGGGTTTAGCCTGGACTAGTAACCCTAATTGAAATCTTTGAGCATACGTTATATAAAGGATTTAGCCTGGACTGGTAATCATGTTATACGATATGTGACTCGAGAGTGTGTTCCTTGATTAAGTACCCTAATGGGTACAATCGAATAAGAATTGACGGATTATGGAATCGTACACCTCGAGTGTACTACTTGAGCATCCATCGGAATTCCAGTAATTCAACGAACCTAAAACTTTTGACATGACATGAGAATTATGAGATGAAATGATAATGTCTTGAAATTGTAATGCATGATGAGCTCATCTATTCTTACTTGTTATATATGTAAACTTTGTGACTAACATGTCTGATTGGATGCATGTGTTTAGGCAAATTTAACTAAAATGGATGGAAAACTTGTTATTGTATGCTTAGATTAAATAAACAGGATTGGTAAGTTTAGTTTCCATTATACGAACTTACTAAGCATGTAATGCTTAATCCGTTTTATTTTCCCTGTTTTATAGTGCTCAAAAGCTCGTGAAGGTTGAAGATCATTGGAGCATCGTCACACTATCAACTAGCTTATTTTTGGTATACTTAGTAAAATAATTTTGGTATAATGGCATGTTTAGGATAACTTGACCATTGGTAGCTTGATAATGATGTCTTGTAAGCTAGCCATTGGAATGGCTAGAAATGGCCTATTTTGGTATGATTAAGTAGGTTATAATGATATATATTCATATGTGTCATGTTGAATGATGAAGTTTGTTTAATTTGAATGCTTGGATTGGTTGGTATTGGTTGTGTGTTTCAAGTGCAGGTCTTGGGTGAAATTTTGGGTAAGAAATGAAGCTAGAAATGGCTTCTTTTTGTCCATACAGGAAGACACACGGGCGTGTGTCTAGACCGTGTGTGACACACGGGCTGGTAACATGGGCATGTAGTTAGGCCGTGTATCCCCTACATCTTAGTTTTGAGAAACAGAATGCTCAGAATTGGGCACACGGGTAGAGACACGAGCGTGTGTATCAACCGTGTAGTTGACACGACCTTGGACACGGGCGTGTTACACGGCCGTGTGAAATCTGCACCTGAATTTCAAAAATTAAATTCGCCACACGGCCTAGCACACATGCATGTGACTTGGCCGTGTGACTTTAAATTTCTTCATGCCTTAAAAGTCAGTGCATTACACGGGTTAGGGACACGGGCGTGTGTAGTACACGGCCTGACCACACGGGCGTGTGAGCCCTGCACCTAGGAAAATTATTGGAATTTCGCAAAAAAATTCCCTGAGATCTTGATTTAGTCCCGATTCATTTGTAATGCTCGTATTGGGCCTCGAGGGCCCATTTAAGGGACGTTATTAATAATCTCGATGTATAAATAGAAACTTACATGAATTGTTTACAAAATGTTTCTGAAAGTTTTGGTAACGCTCTGTAACCCTATTTTGGTGACGAATATAGGTATGAGGTGTTACATTTAGTGGTATCAGAGCTACGGTTTAGCCGATTCTCAAATTTGACGTAAAAAACACGAGTTTAGCTATACATGCCATTATATAATTTGTGATAGTGTGATGACTCCTGATCATTTTAAATGTGCTTTTCATATAGTAATGTCATCCAACCGAGCTAGAGCTGAATCCGAGGAAGCTGAGAGTAATGCTTCAGCTTCAGTTCAAAGAGTTGCGTCTAGGTAGGGTTGTGAAAGGCCCGTGTCTGAGGGCCGAGGTGAGGAGGCAAAACAAGCCTTTTTTCAATTGATGAATGAGTGGTTTATTGAGTATTTAAGAACAAACCCCGCGGTACAACGACCTCTCCCACCTGCTCCTCAACCGGTTCTGAAGGTACCACAGGGTGCTGAACCCGCTAGAATTGGTAAGCCTCCGATAGATAAGATCCGCAAACATGGGGCAGAAGAAATTAGAGCTACCGTAGATGATGATCCAGAAAGGGCTAAGTTTTGGCTAGAAAATACTATCCCGATTTTTGATGAATTATCCTGTACACCTGCCGAATGTCTGAAATGTGCAGTATCTCTATTGAAGGATATGGCTTATCATTGGTGGAATACCTTTACTTCGGTTGTACCAAGAGAGAATGTTACATGGGAATTCTTCCAAGCTGAATTTAGGAAGAAAAATGTTATTCAGGGAAACATGACTGTATCCGAATATGAACGAGAATTGTTCGATTGAGCAAATATACCAGAGAATGGGTTCTAACTGAGGCTGAAATGTGTAAACGCTTTGAAGAGGGTTTAAATGAAGATATCAAGTTATTGATTGGAATTCTCGAAATAAGGGAATTTACGGTGTTAGCCGGTCGAGAACATAAAGCTGAGGAATTGAGTAAAGAAAAGAAACAAGCTAAAAGAGAGGCTCAGGTTTCTGGAAAAAGAACTATGAGTAAGTCACAATCGTTTGCTTCTAAGAAATTAAAGAAGTACTATGATCGTATGACCACCTTTACGGGATATTCTGGTAGAGAGCGGGGCTCTCAATGTTCTAACCCAATGTCTTTATCTCCATCTGTGACCAGTGTGGGTAGTGTCGGTAATGCCAAACCGAAATGTAAACATTGTAACAAAATTCATTATAGGCAATGTCAGTCTAGAAGTGGAGCTTGTTTTAGATGTGGTTCACTTGACCATTTTCTCAGAGATTGTCCCGAAAGAGTTGAAAAAGAGATAGAACTAGCTTCAAAGCCTAGTAATCTTGCCTCAAGAGGCAGACCACCCCGACCTCCCAGCAATGCTGGTGGTAGTCGAGGTATTACCAAGGATACAGTAGTTAGATCTGAGGCACAAGCACCCGCAAGGACATATGCTATTCGTGCTAGAGAAGATGCTTCTGCACCAGACGTCATTACTAGTACATTTGAATTCACTGAAATTGTGGTTAAAGTTTCAAACCCCTTGGGCCAGTGTGTTATGGTGGATAAAGTTTGTAAGAATTGTCTGTTGATGGTAAAAGGTTATTACTTTTCAGCTGACTTGATGTTATTGCCATTTGATGAATTTGATGTGATTTTGGGAATGGATTGGTTAACCCGAAATGATGCTGTGGTGAATTGTAAACAGAAATATATTTTATTGAAATGTGAGAATGGTGAATTACTTCATGTTGAATCTGATAAACAGGATGGATTACCTAATGTGATTTCAGCAATATCAGCACAGAAATATGTCCGGAAACGTTGTGAGGCTTACCTAGCATATGTGCTAGATACTAAAGTATCTGAGTCAAAGATTTAATCAGTGCCGGTTGTATGTGAATTTCTTGATGTATTCCCCGAAGAATTACTTGGTTTACCACCGGATAGAGAAGTGGAATTCTCTATAGATCTTGTCCCGGGTACAACACCTATATCCATAGCACCTTACAGAATGGCTCCTACTGAATTAAAAGAGTTGAAGTCACAGTTGCAAGAATTGATTGACAGAGGTTTTGCTCAACCTAGTTTCTCACCTTGGGGTGCGTCGGTTCTATTTGTAAAGAAGAAGGATGGATCATTGAGGCTATGTATTGATTACAGACAGCTCAACAAAGTTACAATAAAGATCAAGTATCCATTACCTCGAATTGATGACCTATTTGACCAGTTAAAATGAGCCACTGTATTTTCAAAGATTGATCTCTGTTCTGGTTACTACCAACTACGGGTAAAAGAGTCGGATGTGCCAAAGATAGCTTTTAGAACCAGGTATGGACACTATGATTTTCTTGTGATGCCATTCGGCTTGACAAATGCACCTGTAGTGTTTATGGACTTGATGAACAGAATTTTTAACTCGTATTTAGATAGGTTTTTGGTGGTCTTTATAGATGATATTTTGGTCTATTCTCGAGATGAAAATGAGCATGCTGAGCATTTGAGAATAGTGTTGCAAACTCTGTGAGAGAAACAATTGTATGCCAAATTTAGTAAATGTGAATTTTGGCTACGGGAAGTTAGTTTTCTTGGATATATTGTATCTGCTGAAGATGTCAGGGTGGACCCGAATAAAATTTCAGCCATTGTTAACTGGAAGCCACCGAAGAATGTGTCAAAAGTCCAAAGTTTTCTGGGACTAGCTAGTTATTATCGGAGGTTTGTAAAAAGTTTTTCAATGATAGCCTCTTCGATGACTCGTTTATTACAAAAAGATGTAAAGTTTGAGTGGACTAAGAAATGCCAGCAGAGTTTTGACAAATTAAAAGCTTTATTGACAGAAGCACCAGTGTTAGTTCAGCCTGAATCGAGTAAGGAATGTATAGTTTACAATGATGCGTCATTGCATGGTTTAGGCTGTGTTTTGATACAAGAAGGTAAAGTGGTGGCCTATGCTTCACGATAGCTAAAGCCACATGAAAAGAACTACCAGACACACGATCTTGAATTGGCAGCCATAGTGTTTGAATTGAAAATCTGGCGGCATTACTTGTTTGGTGAAAAATGTCACATATTCACTGATCATAAAAGTCTGAAATATTTGATGTCACAGAAAGATTTGAATTTAAGACAGCATAGATGGCTTGAGTTATTGAAAGATTATGATCTTGTTATTGACTACCATCCGGGAAAAGTCAATGTAGTGGAAGATGCTTTAAGCAGAAAATCCCTATATACTTTGTGAGCAATGAACACCCGATTGTCATTGTCTAATGATGGTTCAATCATAGCTGAGTTAAAAGCTAGACCAATGTTTTTGCAACTGTGACAGCCCGATTTTGGGTCTAGTCGGAACAATGGTTTTGGGACCACAAATCTAATGTAGTACAATTTATTTTTATTAAATTTCTATGGTATACAGTTTTACTAAATGATTTCGTGAAAATTTCTTTCGAAAATTTTGACGTTTGGGCACTCAATTTAGTTAAAAGGACTAAATTTTAAAAAGTGCAAAAGTTGAGTTCTACATGCTATAGGTGTCTAATTGCTATGAATTTTTAAATTGAAGGTCCTTAGATTGTAATTAGACAATTTGTTAAGATAGTGGACAAAAATGGACATGGTAAGATAAAATTTCAAAGTTTTAAGTGAGGGGCATTTCGGTCATTTGGTAAATAAAACAATAAAAAGGGAAAATCAAGCCAAAATCTTGTCCATCTTCACCCCCTTGTGCCAAAAATTAGAAGGAAGACATAGCTAAGGTTTGGCCAACTTTCAAGCTCGATTGTAAGTCTGTTCTTGCCCCGTTTTTAATGCTCTTTACATTTTTGAAGTCGTTATTGTAACATCCTGAATTGGTGGGGCTTCGCATTTAGTGTGCTGTGATGTTTATGTTACGCTTGATGTGCTAGTTAGGGTGCTTAAGGGGTTAAGAATGGGCTCAGGGATTGGGCCGAGGCCTTAATCGAATTTTTTGCTTGGGCACTCTGGTGGAAAGCCAGCTAGGATAGGGCTTAAAAGATATTATCTGTAAATTAAGACACACAAATGGGCTTGTGGCCCAGTGGTCAGTGGCACTATTTAGGGGCTTTGAGGTGGCGTGATAAGCAATAAGGAGGTCTAAGGTTCGAGTCGCATTACCCACTTATTTTAAATGTTTTTAGCGTCAAAAGAGAGGAGAGTTGGGGGCGGCTAGGATGCCTGGAATTAGGAGATTTATGTGTTTGGATAATGCGGATAATGTGGCAGATAAAAGGAAGAAGAGGTGGTGTTATCTGGGTCACTTGTGGATGAGAGATCAGGTAAGGATAAGGAAGAAAGTTTAGAAATTATCTACTGATCACAATAGTGGCCGAATTTCCAAGTCTGGGGGAAAGAGGAAATCGGTTTTGATGAGGCTAAGGGGGGTGCCGAAATTTCCCTTGTTGATTAATTAGTCTTAGTTTTCAAAAGAGGGCAATCCCCCCTTTTGGTTTGTGTGTGTGCCGAAAATTTGATTAGAAATTAGGGTACTTCTTAATTTCGACATTTATTCTCATTCTCTTCTCTTAGTTGTTTCTTTTCTCAAAAAGCCGAAAACTCCTAAAGTTCCATCTTCTTCTTCATTCTCTGCTAAAGCCGAAACCTCATAGCATTTCTCTACAGCTTTTCCCGATTTCTTCTATAAGCTGAAACCCTTAAGTATTCCTTCTCTTCGGCCATAGCCGAATGTCCTAGTGCCCATTCTTTTTCTTCCTGCCCATTCTTTGAATCATCTTCTCTTTTTGATTTTCGCAAAAAGCCAAAATCTTCTAGGAGTTGCCGAATTCTCTGTAAAGGTAGGTGCCGATTTCTTCTGATCTATTCTTTGTTCTCTTTCGGGTTTTAGAAGACAAAGCCGAAAGGCTAATGGATTGATGGTTTCTTGTGTTTACGTGTTGGGCGACATTCGGGAATTGAAGTAGATCGCTTAGATCTAAAAGCTGGAACCGCTAGTCTCTGAACCTCATATCTCTCTTTTCGGGATTTCAAGGTAAGGGGTTCTCTTTAGATTCTTGTTAGATTCGCTATCGTAATTGTGATCTTAACCATATGTTATGATGGTAGCAACTGATAAGGTCTTTTGATGGAATCAAATATCAATCAGGAAAAGGAGGGGATTGGATCTGTTAAACCAATCACTAAGTTTAAGAAACGAGTGGTGTCAGCAGTTCGGGATTGGCCACCGAGTTGTGAACCGGCTTCAGAACAAAACCTTAGACAGTTAGCAGTCGTATCGGCTTCTGATAGTGTCAACATAGAAAGTCTCGTCTTGTGCATGTCGTGTGTGTAGATCTCTATCACACTAATTAATTTGTACTATATATGTTATGGGCTAAAAGCTGGATAAAGGCTGTATGGCCAGTCGTATTACCCGAAAAGGGTAGGCAAGGGATGCCAGGTACGTAATCATAGAAACTTCTCTATGTGTATCGATGTATGTGATAGACTGTGATCTTTTAGGTAGTATATTATTTTGCTTCTGCATGGATGTATGCATGGGATGTGGTTGATATGATGAAGGGGAAGAGCATGTTAAAAGGTCACCTAGTGATCGGAGGTTAAACCATGATATGTACACTTAGGTCGCAATAGTGATCGGTGGCTCTGCCACACTTGATTATAAGGTCACACAGTGATCGGTGGCTCTGCCACAGTGGATTATAAGGTCACATGGTGATCAGCATTATAACTGACAGCATAACTGTCGATATGGTATGTAGCGGTTGGTGGGTTGATTGTAGAAATCCCCGAGGTGTGATGGCTGGTACGGGCTGGTGTGTAAAGGATGGACTTTTAGGTTGGGTTGGGCCATGCAGCATGTGAATATTTTGTTGCCATTATGTATGGGCCAAGGCCCATAATGTGTTTGTGGGCCTCAAGCCTTTTTATGTGTTTTCGGGATTTGCACACTGAGTCTTGGTGACTCACCCCTTTATTTTTCCCTGACTTTTTAGATGAGCAGTAGATCGTGGACATGGGAGCCGAAATTTCCAACTCTAGGGGAAAGAGGAAATCGGGTTTGATGAGGCTAAGGGGGTGTCAAAATTTCCCTTGTTGATTAATTAGTCTTAGTTTTCAAAAGAGGGCAATTCCGGCTTTTTGTTAGTGTGTGTGCCGAAAATTTGATTAGAAAATAGGGTACTTCTTAATTTCGGTATTTATTCTCATTCTCTTCTCTTAGTTGTTTCTTTTCTCAAAAAGCCGAAAACTCTTAAAGTTCCATCTTCTTCTTCATTCTCTGCTAAAGTCGAAACCCCATAGCCTTTCTCTACACCTTTTCCCGATTTCTTCTATAAGCCGAAACCCTTAAGTATTCCTTCTCTTCGGCCATAGCCGAATGTCCTAGTGCCCATTCTTTTTCTTCCTGCCGATTTCTTCATTGAAAGCCGAATCTCCATAGATTTCTTTGAATCATCTTCTCTTTTTGATTTTCGCAAAAAGCCGAAATCTTCTAGGAGTTGTCGAATTCTCTGTAAAGGTAGGTGCCAATTTCTTTTGATCTATTCTTTGTTCTCTTTCAGTTTTTAGAAGACAAAGCCGAATGGCTAATGGATTGATGGTTTCTTGTGTTTACATGTTGGGCGACATTCGGGAATTGAAGTAGATCGCTTAGATCTAAAAGCCGGAACTGCTAGTCTCTGAACCTCATATCTCTCTTTTCAGGATTTCAAGGTAAGGGGTTCTCTTTAGATTCTCGTTAGATTCGCTATCGTAATTGTGATCTTAACCATATGTTATGATGGTAGCAACTGATAAGGTCTTTTGATAGAATCAAATATCGATCAGGCGAAGAAGGGGATTGGATCTGTTAAACCAATCCCTAAGATTTAGAAACGAGCGGTGTCAGCAGTTCGGGATTGGCCACCGGGTTGTAGACCGATTTCAGAACAAAACCTTAGACAGTTAGCAGTCGTATCGGCTTTTGATAGTGTCAACATAGAAAGTCTCGTCTTGTCTATAATCAGGTGTGTAGATCTCTATCACACTAATTAATCTGTACTATATATGTTATGGGCTAAAAGTCGGATAAAGGCTGTATGGACAGTCGTATTACCCGAAAAGGGTAGGCAAGGGATGCAAGGTACGTAATCATAGAAACTTCTCTATGTGTATCGATGTATGTGATAGACTGTGATCTTTTAGGTAGTATATTATTTTGCTTCTGCATGGATGTATGCATGGGATGGGGTTGATATGATGAAGGGGAAGAGCATGTTAAAAGGTCACCTAGTGATCGGAGGTTAAACCATAATATGTACACTTAGGTCACAATAGTGATCGGTGGCTCTGCCACACTTGATTATAAGGTCACATAGTGATCGGTGGCTCTGCCACAGTGGATTATAAAGTCACATGGTGATCGGCATTATAACTGACAGCATGACTGTCGATATGGTGTGTAGCGGTTGGTGGGTTGATTGTAGAAATCCCCGAGGTGTGATGGCTGGTACGGGCTAGTGTGTAGAGGATTAACGTTTAGGTTGGGTTGGGCCATGCAGCATGTGAATATTTTGTTGCCATTGTGTATGGGCCAAGGCCCATAATGTGTTTGTGGGCCTCAAGCCTTTTTATGTGTTTTCGGGATTTGCACACTGAGTCTTGGTGACTCACCTCTTTATTTTTCGCTGACTTTTCAGATGAGCAGTAGATCGTGGACATGGGAGCCGAGGCAGACTCGAGGGGCCATCAAGTCTTATATTTTCATAAACTATTTTCAGTTTTCCTTTAAGTTTTCAATTTTGGGACTATTTATGTAATAAGGCTCCATAGCTTAGGTTCAGATTATAATTGTTAATGTCTTTATTCTATTTTTTTTTAAATTTAATTTTATGTTCAAAGACTTATTTATGGGAAGTAAAAATATGGGAATTTCAAACACGTTCAAAGAAAAGCAAAGGTTTTCTTCAAATATCACTTATTTTAGCGAATACCTAAATAAACAAACTGAATTTCCAAAAATCATCCAAGTGAAGTTTTTAACGTTAAACCCCGTAGCATACCATATCTGATCGTAACGTTTGGGCTGGGTTTGGGGTGTTATATTTTGGTATCAGAGCCCAATTACAAAACACGGGTTGTGAAATGGGTCTAGTAGGGTGTTGTAAAATTGATGTGAATTTGAGAAAAATGCTTTGGGTTGAGATATGGCCTTCGAGTCTACCGGCACCCGATCCACGCAGGTAAGTATTCTAACTCTTGATGTGATATGCATGTTTGGTTTGATGGGCTTTATGGATGTAGACTAGTATGATACGGTTAATGGATCTTAGGCCTAGTTTAAACAACTCTTCAATTTCATAAAACTTAATCTAATTAAACTTGTCCGTAAACAAGTCATTTGGGTTAGGATGTGGTAACAGGCATACGCATGTCTAGGATTGGATTCAGGAGGAGAGCTTGGTACTTAAAGCGGCCCTAGTGGCTCACCTCCTCTTGTTTGAATCCTACCGGTGTGTAGTATTTGCTCACCTTAGTCGCGAGGACTTGTTGGCGACCCAAAGACCATAATTAAAACCCGAAAGGGACCAAATACCCTTAGTTTTGTAAATTACCAAAATACCCATGTTTTGAAAATTTACCCAAAACCCCTAGATTTACAATAGCACCGGTTTACAAAATTATCGAAAATTGTGAAATTACCAAAATACCCTCGATTTGAAAAAATTTTAAATTTTCCAAAATACCCACACTTTACAAAAAATAAAAATAAAATACTAAAATATTTCTATTTCGAAAAAAAACACCAAGATACTCTAATTTGGGAAATTACGAAAATACCCCTGTAGGATAAAATTACGGAAAAACCCCTGGGTAGTGTGAAATGACAAAAATACCCTTATGTGACGAATGTGAGTTCATAGATGCTACTTGTATGTTGATGTATGATGGTTGAATGTATGGGGTTCCTAGAACTAGGAGATCTGAGACTTGAGATTTGAAACCAGTAGATATAATTTCGAATTCGAAAGAACTACTCTTGAAACTACTGTCCATAAGATTGTTCGTGGTTAACCAGTGAAAGAAATTAATAATTCATAAAATTTCTAATCAGATAAACGCGAATCGGTAGAATGAGTACAAGGGGTCGTGGACGTCTGCCGCGTGGTCGTGGGAGGGTAGGATGGTGTGTCGAGAACCAGTGAGATCGGCCATGGAGTGCAGAAGCGAGATGCCGGTACCACCCGCTGCGAAGATGGAATTTCAGGACCAGACAGTCGGAGATGATGCGGTATCTCAGACGATGTTAAGGGTTTTAGAGAGGGTTCTTTGGGGCGAGCATGGGCATAGGGCGCCCGAAAATGCATGTCGGGCGACTTAGAGCCAATGGGGCAGAAATGTTTAGGGGAATTTCTAGTATAGCCCCGAGTACAGCTGAGTATTAGTTGGAGTCGGTTGAGCGTATAATGGATGATCTAGATTTCACGGAAGAGGAAAAATTGAAAGAGGTTGTATCTCTCCTGCGGGACGAACCTTATCAATGGTGGTTTACGGTTAATGATGGTACGGTGGCTGACCGTATCACCTGGGATCTCTTCAAAACGGCGTTCCAGAGTAAATACATTGGGTCGAGTTATGTGGATGCGCAGCGTAAAGCATTTCTGAATCTGGTTCAGGGAAGTAGGTCAGTGGCTGCGTATGAAGCGGAATTCTTACGCCTTAGACGTTATGCTCGAGGGATGGTGGCCATAGACCATGAACGTTGTGTTCGATTTGATGATGGTTTGAGGGATGATCTGCGTGTATTGATAGCACCACAGCGGGAGAGGGAATTTGCTGTGCTTGTGGAAAAAGCTAAGATAGCTGAGGAGGTTAAGCGGACAGAAAAATTAAATCGGGATAGAGATAGGGGTGGAAGTAAGAGAAATTTTGGATCATCAGGGCCAGCTGGGCATACTCAGAAAAGGCCTAGGTCGGACTGGCCGAGGCGGGAGGAGAGACCTACTACTGTTAGTCAGACACAGAAGTGTGCTCGATGTGGTAGATTCCATGTAAGTGGGTGTTGGGCGGGCAGTGGGAAGTGCTTTAGGTATGGATCTACGGACCACCAAGTTAGAAACTGTTCGCAGCAACAGGGCAGTGAAGGGCCCACGAGTCAAGGGAATGCACAGCCGGGAAGAGGTGGTCAGCAGCGACAGAGAGGTCGTGGTCCAGCCAGGGGTGGTAACGGTTCCGATCGGGGCCGTGGAGCACCAGGCCGAGGGGCAGGAAACACCGAGGTGAGATAGCCGGGGTTAGTTTATGCTGCCAGACGTCGAGAGGAGGCTGACGCACCGGATGTCATAACCGGTACGTTTCTAATTTATGGTTTGCCTTATACTGCCTTGATTGATATTGGTTCGACGCACTCTTATGTTGCTAGTGCTATAGCGGGAACTTTGAACTTAGATTATGAGACTTCTTCTAGGGAGATGACTGTAGTGAGCCCTCTAGGATAAATTGTAGTGGTGAGCAAACTGTATAAGGATGTACCCCTAAAAGTTCAAGGGGTAGCTTTTCAGGCTGATCTGATGGAACTGCCGTTTGGGGAGTTCGATTTGATCTTAGGAATGGATTGGTTAGTGAAGTATCAAGCAAATTTGGACTGTGCAGCCAAGCGTATGGTGTTAAAAACTCCCGAGGGTGGCGAAGTGTTGGTGATAGGTGAAAGGGGGAACTGTTTGTCAAATGTGGTGTCTGCCTTAAGAGCAGAAAGGATGGTGAGGAAAGGATGCGAGGCAATTTTAATGTTTGTTCGGGCTCTGAAGCCAAGGAACTAAGCTGTTGGGGGGCGTTAGGGCGGTGAGGGAATTTCTGATGTTTTCCCGAAGAGCTTACGGGATTACCCCCCGACCGTGAAGTGGAGTTTGGTATTGATCTTCTTCCGGGAACAGCGCCAGTATCTATCGCTCCGTACAGGATGGCGCCGAAGGAGTTAGTGGAATTGAAGGCTCAGATCCAAGAGTTGCTGGATAGAGGGTTTATCCGACTGAGTGTGTCGCCTTGGGGAGCGCCGGTATTATTTGTTAAGAAGAAGGATGGATCAATGCGTATGTGCAATGACTATCGTCAGTTGAATAAATTGACAATCAAGAATAAATAACCGTTGCCGAGGATCGATGACTTGTTCGATCAGCTGAAGGGGGCTTCAGTTTTCTCAAAGATAGATCTGAGATCGGGGAGCTTAAGGTCAAGGAGGCGGATATTCATAAGACGGCTTTCAGAACTCGCTATGGTCACTACGAATTCATGGTGATGCCAGTTGGGTTGACCAACGCGCCAGCAGCATTTATGGACATGATGAACCGAGTGTTCCAACCCTACTTGGATTGGTTTGTCGTGGTATTTATAGATGACATCCTGGTCTATTCAAAATCGGAAGAGGAGCATGATTCACATCTTCTGGAGGTTCTGCAGATTCTGAGGGAGAAGCAGCTCTACGTTAAATTCAGTAAGTGCGAATTTTGGCTAAGTGAAGTTACTTTTCTAGGCCACGTGGTGTCGGCAGAAGGGATAAGAGTCGATCCCCGGAAGATTGAAGCGGTGTTGGATTGGAAGCCGCCTAAGTCGGTAGCAGAAATTTGAAGTTTTCTTGATTTAGCCAGGTATTACAGAAGGTTTGTTGAAGGATTTTCATTGATCGCGGCACCGTTGACTAAGTTGTTGCGGAAAGGGGTTCCGTTTGTTTGGTGCAGTAGCGGCAGAGAGTTTTCGAGAGGTTAAAGAGGATCTTGACAGAGGCTCCAGTGTTGATTCAGCCGGAGGCTGGAAAGGAGTTTGTGATTTACTGTGATGCTTCACACACGGGACTAGGATGCGTGTTGATGCAAGATGGGAAGGTTGTTGCGTATGCATCTCGGCAGCTAAGACCGCATGAATCAAATTATCCCACACATGATTTGGAATTGGCGGCGGTGGTTTTGCCTTGAAGATTTGGAGGCATTATCATGCGGGGGAGAAATTCGCCATTTATACCGATCATAAGAGCTTAAAATACCTTTTGACCCGAAGGAGTTGAATCTAAGGCAAAGGAAGTGGATTGAGTTGTTAAAGGATTATGATCTGCTCGATTGAGTACCATCCGGAAAAGCCAACATGGTGGCGGATGCTCTGAGTCGTAAAGTAATCTCGATTTGAGAGCAATATTTGCTCACCTCGGTTTATACGATGATGGGAGTTTATTAGTGAACTTCGGTGAAACCCTCTTGGGTCACCGGAGTTAAAGCGACGCAAACGATCGATGAGTTGCTACGGAGAAGTTTTCGGTAGGATCAAGTGAAGGATCAACGAAATTTAGTGTGAATGAGGAAGGGCTATTATGTTTTCAAGGGAGAGTGTGTATGCCGAAAGATCTGAGTTGAGGCATAAGATTTTGCAAGAAGCGCATGGTAGTCCATACGCTATGCACCTGGAGGAAGTAAGATGTATCGAGATTTGTGAGATTAGTTACGGTGGCCGGGTTTGAAACGCAGAGGTGACCGAATTTGTGGGGAAGTGTTTAACTTTGTCGCGGTAAAGGCGAACATCGATTACCATCAAGGTTGTTGCAGCCGGTGAAGATTCCACAATGGAAGTGGGAAAGGATCGCAATGGACTTTGTTAGTGGGCTACCCTCACGCCTACTAAGAAAGATTTGAGTGCAGGTGATTGTTGACCGCTTGAGCGAAGTCTGCTCATTTCATACCGATGCGTGTCGATTACTCTCTGCGAAATTGGCTAAGCTATACATAGCGGAGGTAGTGAGGTTACATGGGGTACCGTATCAATCATATCGGACGGGGACCCTAGGTTCACCTCCACGATTTTGAAGGCGTTGCATCAAGCGTTGGGTACAGTTGGATTTCGATGGCGTTTCATCCTCGAGACCGATGGACGATGCCGGCGGGTAATCCGAGATCTTAGAGGACATGTTAAGAGGATGTGTCATTGACTTCAGGGGTAGTTGGGAAGAGTTCTTACCGTTGGCGGAGTTTGCGTACAACAATAGCTACCAGTCAAGTATTTAGATGGCGCCCTATGAAGCATTGTACGGGCGGAGGTGTCGTACACCTACCTGTTGGACGGAATTAGGAGAACATCGGATTTTGGGTCCAAAATTGGTTACCGAGACAAAGGAGAAGGTAGAGTTAATTCGGGCTCGATTAAAGGAAGCGTCAGACCGACAGAAGTCCTATGCTGACCTGAAGCGTAAGGACATAGAATTTGCAGTGGGTGACAAGGAGTTCTTGACGGTGTCGCCATGGAAGAAAGTACTGAGGTTTGGACGGAAAGGTAAATTAAGTCCCAGATTTATCGGACCTTATCGGGAGTTGAAACGAGTGGGACCAGTAGCTTATAAGCTAGAGCTACCTTTTGAGCTAAGCCAGATTCACAATGTATTCCACATCTCTATGCTAAGACGTTACCGTTCGGATCCATCCCACGTGGTGTCTGTGGAAGAAATCGAAGTAAGACCCGATTTATCCTTTGAAGAGAAACCAGTGGAAATTCTGGATCGTGATGTCAAAGTATTGCGAAGGAAGACGGTTCCGTTGGTTAAGGTTCTATGGCGGAATCACAGTTCTGAGGAGGCTACTTGGGAACCAGAGGAAGCAATGCGGCAGCAGTACCCGCATCTATTCTGATCAGGTAATTTCGAGGCCGAAATTTCTTTAAGGGGTAGAACTGTAACATCCTGAATTGGTGGGGCTTCGCATTTAGTGTGCTGTGATGTTTATGTTACGCTTGATGTGCTAGTTAGGGTGTTTAAGGGGTTAAGAATGGGCTCAGGGATTGGGCCGAGGCCTTAATCGAATTTTCTGCTTGGGCACTCTGGTGGAAAGCCAGCTAGGATAGGGCTTAAAAGATATTATCTGTAAATTAAGACACACAAATGGGCTTGTGACCCAGTGGTCAGTGGCGCTACTTAGGGGCTTTGAGGTGGCGTGATAAGCAATAAGGAGGTCCAAGGTTCGAGTCGCATTACCCATTTATTTTAAATGTTTTTTGCGTCAAAAGAGAGGAGAGTTGGGGGCGGCTAGGATGCCTAGAATTAGGAGATTTATGTGTTTGGATAATGTGGATAATGTGGCAGATAAAAAGAAGAAGAGGTGGTGTTATCTGGGTCACTTGTGGATGAGAGATCAGGTAAGCATAAGGGAGAAAGTTTAGAAATTATCTACTGATCACAGTAGTGGCCGAATTTCCAACTCTGGGGGAAAGAGGAAATTGGTTTTGATGAGGCTAGGGGGGGTGCCGAAATTTCCCTTGTTGATTAATTAGTCTTAGTTTTCAAAAGAGGGCAATTCCGCCTTTTGGTTAGTGTGTGTGCCGAAAATTTAATTAGAAAATAGGGTACTTCTTAATTTCGGCATTTATTCTCATTCTTTTCTCTTAGTTGTTTCTTTTCTCAAAAAGCCGAAAACTCCTAAAGTTCCATCTTCTTCTTCATTCTCTGCTAAAGTCGAAACCTCATAGCCTTTCTCTACACCTTTTCCCGATTTCTTCTATAAGCTGAAACCCTTAAGTATTCCTTCTCTTCGGCCATAGCCGAATGTCCTAGTGCCCATTCTTTTCTTCCTGCCGATTTCTTCATTGAAAGTCGAATCTCCATAGATTTCTTTGAATCATCTTCTCTTTTTGATTTTCGCAAAAAGCTGAAATCTTCTAGGAGTTGCCAAATTCTCTGTAAAGGTAGGTGCCGATTTCTTCTGATCTATTCTTTGTTCTCTTTAGGTTTTTAGAAGACAAAGCCGAAAGGCTAATGGATTGATGGTTTCTTGTGTTTACGTGTTGGGCGACATTCGAGAATTGAAGTAGATCGCTTAGATCTAAAAGCCGGAACTGCTAGTCTCTGAACCTCATATCTCTCTTTTCGGGATTTCAAGGTAAGGGTTCTCTTTAGATTCTCGTTAGATTCGCTATCGTAATTGTGATCTTAACCATATGTTATGATGGTAGCAACTGATAAGGTCTTTTGATGGAATCAAATATCGATCGAAGCGAAGGAGGATTGGATCTATTAAACCAATCCCTAAGTTTAAGAAACGAAAGATGTCGTCGATTCGGGATTGGCCACCGTTATGGACCGGCTTGAGAACAAAACCTTAGACGATTAGCGATCGTATCGGCTTCACGATAGTGTCAACATAGAAAGTCTCGTCTTATGCGTAATTAGGTGTGTAGATCTCTATCACACTAATTAATCTGCACTATATATGTTATGGGCTAAAAGCCGGATAAAGGCTGTATGGATAGTCGTATTACCCAAAAAAGGTAGGCAAGGGATGCCAGGTACGTAATCATAGAAACTTCTCTATGTGTATCGATGTATGTGATAGACCGTGATCTTTTAGGTAGTATATTATTTTGCTTCGCATGGATGTATGCATGGGATGGGGTTGATATGATGAAGGGGAAGAGCATGTTAAAAGGTCACCTAGTGATCGGAGGTTAAACCACGATATGTACACTTAGGTCGCAATAGTGATCGGTGGCTCTGCCACACTTGATTATAAGGTCACACAGTGATCAGTGGCTCTGCCACAGTGGATTATAAGGTCACATGGTGATCGGCATTATAACTGACAGCATGACTGTCGATATGGTGTGTAGCGGTTGGTGGGTTGATTGTAGAAATCCCCAAGGTGTGATGGCTGGAACGGGCTGGTGTGTAGAGGATGGACTTTTAGGTTGGGTTGGGCCATGCAGCATGTGAATATTTTGTTGCCATTGTGTATGGGCCAAGGCCCATAATGTGTTTGTGGGCCTCAAGCCTTTTTATGTGTTTTCGGGATTTACACACTGAGTCTTGGTGACTCACCCCTTTATTTTTCCCTGACTTTTCAGATGAGCAGTAGATCGTGGACATGGGAGCCGATGCGGACTCGAGGGGCCATCAAGTCTTATATTTTCATAAACTATTTTCAGTTTTCCTTTAAGTTTTCAATTTTGGGACTATTTATGTAATAAGGCTCCATAGCTTAGGTTCAGATTATAATTGTTAATGTCTTTATTCTATTTTTTTAAAATTTAATTTTATGTTCAAAGACTTATCTATAGGAAGTAAAAATATGGGAATTTCAAACACGTTCAAAGAAAAGCAAAGGTTTTCTTCAAATATCACTTATTTTAGCGAATACCTAAATAAACAAACTAAATTTCCAAAAATCATCCAAGTGAAGTTTTTAACGTTAAACCCCGTAGCATACCAGATCTGGTCGTAACGTTTGGGCCGGGTTTGGGGTGTTACAGTTATCATCCGATCTATCTATTTTTACCATTAATTTAAGGAATAATCAATGTCTAGGGTTTGACCCATGTTAGTCATTTGTGTATTTTGATGTCTAATGGTAGAAAATGAATGTTTGGTGTTAGATAAAGAACTTTTACTAAGTAATTTTTTGATGAAAATGCTTAAAAGAACCTATTTGTAAAAGTTATAAAATATGTACTAAAAGTGTGTTTTAAAGGAAATTGGGGGCTGTTATAGTTATAAAATGGTTTGGCTAGGCTTTTACATTAAAGAAATCGAATAGAATTCAGTTTACGAGCCCAGGGACCAATTTGTAAAAATGTGAAACTTTAGGGGCAAAAAGGTAATTTTGCCATAATAGGATGTTTGGACTGATTTGAGTAATGTGAATATTAAATAAGCTAAATTTGCTATTATAGATCAAGAAAAATGAAGTTCGGACCTTGGCCAGGGAAAGAATAAGGAGTTTAACGATTAAATCCTTTTCTACTATTTTGTACCGAGGTAAGTTCGTGTGTAAATAAAGGCAATGTTATAATTGTATTTTTATATGTTTTATTTTACATGAATTGTATTAATGACAATGTGGATACGTTCGACGACGAAATGACAAGTGAGAAATCTCGTTCGAACCTTAGGAATAGATTAGGATACGAGTGACATGTCACTAGGAAACCATGTGTTATATGTGATTTATGTGATCCGGGTGCTGGTCTCGTACGCCTACCAGTGGCTGGGTAGTCCGGCATGTGTTGCAGATACCTGACAGCTTGTGTGAGCAGCACTGCGTAGTTACGTCTTGACTGATAGCTTGAGTGAGCAGGCCCGTGATTAGCTCGAGAGTGAGCCCCTATGTGTTATGAGATATGAGGTAGCATTAGCTACGTATGTGGCACTTATGTGCAAGACTTTTCGTGTATCCGATTAGTATTCCAAGTGTTCAACGGGTATTTCAAAGAGGAGAAAAAGTATGATATGTTACGAGTTGGTACAAGTACAGGTATGTACGAAAAAACTCATAAGAATGAGCTCGGTATGTGATGAACACTTGGTAAGATTAATAATGAGTAAGTTATGTTTATGAACCTATGATGACAAATATGTAACTTGTGTTATACTAAGTGTATGATATTCATGTTAAATGTTGTTTAATGTTGCTTATTATTTGCATGTGAACTTACTAAGCTATAAAGCTTACTCCTTTTCCTTTCCTTTATCTTATAGTGTAACCAAGCCAGCTCAGGATTGGAGATTTGTCGGAGATCCATACAGGCTATCTACAACAACTATTTTGGTACCAATGAATTCAAGTATTTTGAGCTATGGCATGTATAGGGACTTGGTCTTTTTGCCATGTGTCATAGTTGATTTGGCCAAAAGTGTTGGCTTATGTTAGTTGATAATTCATTTTGTAAATGGCCATTGAAATTGGCTAATATTGGTTAGGTATATATGCATATGATGATGTCTTTCATGGATGTGGACATTGCATGGTTTGAGATGATAAGTTTGAGATGTTTTATGTGATAGGAAATAGCATGTGAAAGATATATTGATATCTTGTTTGTGGTTGAATTGGTTGTATGAATATGCTTGGATTGGTGCTATGTTTTGTTGTGTAAGTTGGTACATGGAAGGGTGGCAAAAAGGCTTGGTAAATTGACTTATATTTGTCCATACGGGTAGACACACGGGCGTGTGTCTAGGCCGTGTGCGACACACGGTCTACCCCACGGGCATGTGTTTCGGCCGTGTGTCCCCTGCACCTTAATTGTTGCAAAATAGAATGCTCAGTAATTAGCATATGCGCAGAGACACGGGCGTGTTTCTCAACTGTGTGGGCGGCACGGCCTCGAACATGGGCATGTGCCCTGGCCGTGTGAAGTCTACACCTATTTTATGAAAAATTACAAAAATTTAATCGATCACACGGCCTAAGCACACAGGCGTGTGACTTGGCCGTGTCACCTCAATTTGATGATGACGTCATAGACAGAATGCTCCCTAATTTGAACACGGCCTGAAGTAGAGGCGTGTCATAGGGTCACACGGGTGTGTCCCGAACTCACACGGGCGTGTGACCCCTTTTTCATGAAAAATTTTCTAAGTACTCCAAAAGTTTCCAAAGTTCTTGGTTTAGTCCCGAACCACTTTCGATACATGTTTTGGGCCTCGTAGGCTCGTTTTAGGGACAATATAAATGTGTTTGAAAATTTTAAATTTGAGTAGAAATTCATGTCTCGGTTTTGAATTTTTATTTGTGAATAAGTCCGGTAATGCCTCGTACCCTATCCCGGTGTCAGATATGGGTAAGGGGTGTTACATTTAGTGGTATCAGAGCTACAGTTTAGTCGATTCTCGGGCTAACGTAGCGTGTGTAAGAGTCTAGCTATACATGCCATAAATGAACTCTGATAGTGTGATGACTCTTGACAATTTTAAACTATGTTTTCATATAGTAAATGGATCCTGAGCGAGCTCTAGCTGATGAAGTAGAAAGCAATGCGCCGGCTCCCGCTCAAGGGGCAGCGCCATCTGAAAGTAGACCTCCCACGGTTAGTCAGGGAGGAGGAGAAGGGGCTAGCGAAGCCTTCCTCCACATGATAAACCAGTGGTATTCGGAGTTTGTTCGAACAAATTCGAATGCCCAACCTCCTCCACCCCCACCTATTCCTCAGCCGGTTCCCGTAGCTCCACAAGGTATGGAATTCATGAGATTGAGTAAGCCACCAGTTGATAAGATCCGAAAGCATGGGGCTGAAGATTTTAGAGCTAATGTGGATGATGGTCCCGAGAGAGCCGAGTTTTGGCTCGAAAACTCCATCAGGGTATTTGATGAGTTGTCATGCACGTCGGATGAATGTCTGAAATGTGCTGTGTCACTTCTGAGAGATTCAGCATACAAGTGGTGGAAAACCCTTGTGTTAGTAGTACCGAGAGAGAGGGTTAATTGGGAATTCTTCCAAGATGAGTTTAGGAAGAAATATTTCAGCCAAAGGTTTATTGATCAGAAATGCAAGGAGTTTTTAGAGCTGAAACAGGGCCGAATGTCGGTAACCGAGTACGAGCGAGAGTTTGTTAGGCTCAGTAAGTACACTCAAGAATGTGGTTCCACCGAGGCCATTATGTGCAAAAGGTTTGAAGACGGGTTGAATGAGGATATCCGATTGTTAGTTGGAGTCCTTAAGCTGAAAAAATTTTTGGTGCTATTCGAACGAGCTTGTAAAGCTGAAGAATTAAGCAAGGAGAAGAGAAAATCCAAGTCTGAGGCTAGAGATGCAAGAAAAAGGCCAATGAGTAAGTCATTTCAATCTCAGTCTAAGAAATCGAGGGATTTGTATGTTCGATTGAGTGCTTCGGCTGGGTATCCCAATAGAGATCGTGGGAAACAATACTCGGGTTCTAAAGCCCAAACTACATCAGTAGCGAGCGTTGGTAATGCTAAGTCTGGTAATGCTGAATGTCAGCACTACGGCAGACGACACCCCGGTGAATGTAGATTGTATGACTGGGCCTGTTTTAAGTGTGGCTCTCACGATCACTTTATTAAAGATTGCCCAGAGATTGTTGAAAATAATAAGTTTCAGACTGCAATATCGGGCAACACTACCTCTAAAGGGAGACCACCAAGGAACACGGGAAATGGAGCTAGCAGTAAAGGTGTGACAAAAGATACAGTTATAAGATCTAAGGCTAGGGCACCTGCTAGAGCTTATGCCATCCGTGCTCGCGAAGAAGCGACATCTCCCGATGTTATCACTGGTACTTTTTCTCTCTATGATACTAATGTTATTGCACTGATCGATCCTGGATCGACTCATTCTTATGTTTGCATGAAATTGGTAGCTAGTAAGAACTTGCCTGTTGAGTTTACTGAATTTGTGATTAAAGTGTCAAACCCCTTAGGCAAATATGTGCTAGTTGATAAAGTTTGCAAGAATTTTCCATTGATGATTCGAGGTCACTGTTTTCCGGCTGATCTAATGTTGTTGCCATTTGATGAGTTTGATGTCATTTTGGGTATGGATTGGTTGACACTGCATGATGTTGTAGTGAATTGTAGACAGAAAATTATTGAATTGAAATGTGAGAATGGTGAAATTCTTCGAATTGATTCAGATGAGTCGGGTGAGTTACCTATTGTGATTTCTTCAATGACTGCCCAAAAATATGTGAGAAAGGGTTGTGAAGCTTATCTAGCTTATGTGTTGAATACAAGAGTGTCTGAAATAAAGATTGAATCAGTAACGGTAGTTTGTGAATATTCGGATGTGTTTCCAGAGGAGTTACCTTGGTTACCTCCGATCAGAGAGGTTGAGTTTGGTATTAATGTAGTACCAGGGACTTCACCGATATCGATCGCTCCATATAGGATGACTCCGACTGAATTGAAAGAATTGAAAGCTCAGTTGCAAGAGTTGATAGATAAGGGTTTTGCAAGACCGATTTTTTCACCGTGGGGTACACCGGTGTTATTTGTCAAGAAGAAAGATGGATCCATGAGACTTTGTATTGATTACCGACAGCTCAACAAGGTGACTATGACTATAAAGAACAAGTATCCTTTGCCAAGAATAGATGACTTGTTTGATCAGTTGAAAGGGGCAATGGTATTTTCGAAGATTGATTTGAGATCTGGCTACTACTAGTTGAGAGTTAAAGAGTCAGACGTGCCGAAAACCACTTCCAGAACAAGGTACAGGCACTATGAATTTATTGTCATGCCTTTCGGACTAACTAATGCTCCTGCTATTTTTATGGACTTGATGAATCGAATTTTCCGACCGTACTTAGATAAGTTTGTGGTTGTGTTTATCGATGACATTTTAATTTATTCTCGGGATGAGTCTGAGCATGTTGAACATTTAAGAATTGTGTTGCAGACCTTGAGAGATAAGAAATTGTTTGCTAAATTTAGTGAAAGTGAGTTTTGGCTCCGAAAAGTTAGATTTTTGGGACATATCGTTTCAGGTGATGGTATTCGGGTTGATCCCAGTAAGATTTCAGCAATTGTTGATTGGAAACTGCCAAGAAATGTGTCTGAAGTCAGAAGCTTTTTGGGCTTAGCTGGTTATTACCGATGTTTTGTCAAAGGATTTTCAATGATTGCTACTCCTATGACAAAGTTATTGCAAAAAGATGTCAAATTTGAATGGACCAAAAAATGTCAGCAAAGCTTTGAGAAGTTGAAAGCATTATTGACTGAGGCACCGATTTTAGTGCAACCTGAACTGGGAAAAGAGTTCGTAATTTATAGTGATGTGTCACTGAATGGATTAGGATGTGTGTTGATGCAAGAGGGCAAAGTGATAGCTTATGCCTCGAGACAGTTGAAACCGCACGAGAAAAATTATCCGACGCATGATTTAGAATTGGCTGCCATTGTTTTTGCTTTGAAAATTTGGCGTCATCATTTGTATGGTGAGAGGTGCCACATCTATACCGACCACAAGAGTTTGAAGTATTTGATGACTCAAAAGGATTTGAACTTGCGACAATGGAGATGGCTCGAGTTATTCAAGGATTATGAGCTAGTGATTGACTATCACCTGGGCAAGGCAAATGTAGTCGCAGATGCGTTGAGTAGAAAGACTTTGTTTGCTTTGAGAGCGATGAATACATGGTTGACTTTGTCCGATAATGGTTCGATACTAGCCAAGTTGAGAGCTAGACCGTTATTCCTTCAACAAATTTGCGAAGCTCAGAAATGTGATAGTGATTTGCAACCCAAAAGAATTCAGTGCGAATCGATTAGTGATTCAGATTTTCAGATTGGGGCTGATGATTGCTTGATGTTTCAAGGTAGGATTTGTGTACCGAAAAATGAAAAACTTATTCAGAAGATTTTACACGAGGCATACAGTGGTTGCTTATCAGTTCATCCGGGTAGTACGAAAATGTATAATGATTTGAAGAAATGGTATTGGTGGTCAGGTATGAAACGAGATATTTTGGAGTTTGTTTCGAAATGTTTAGTTTGTCAACAAGTAAAGGCCGAACACCAAGTACCTTCAGGCTTACTTCAGCCAGTGATGGGACCCGAGTGGAAATGGGATAGAATTACGATGGACTTCGTAACGGGTTTGCCTTTGACTCTGAAAAAGAAAGATGTCATTTGGGTCGTTGTTGATAGATTGACGAAAATAGCACATTTTATTCCTGTACGTACCGACTACTCACTTGACAAGCTAGCTGAATTGTACATTGCTGAAATTGTGAGATTGCACGGAGTGCCTATTTCTATTATCTCGGATAGAGATCTGAGGTTTACTTCACGTTTTTGGAAAAAGTTGCAAGAAGCTTTAGGTACAAAGTTGAACTTTAGTACCGCATTTCATCCGCAAACCGACGGTCAATCAGAGAGAACGATTCAGGATCTCGAAGATATATTTCGTTGTTGTGTTTTAGAATTCGAGGGTAGTTAGGAAAAATATCTACCTTTAGTCGAATTTGCTTATAACAACAGTTTTCAGTCGAGTATAAAAATGGCACTGTATGAGGCATTGTATGGCCGCAAGTGTTAGACTCCATTGTATTGGATAGAGCTTAGTGAGAAATAGATTCACGGGGCTGACTTGGTTAGAGAAACCGAAGAAAAAGTAAAGGTAATTCGTGATTGCTTGAAAGTCACTTCAGATCGAAAAAAGTCGTACGTAGATTTGAAAAGAAAAGAGATCACGTTTCAGATTGGTGATAAAGTATACTTGAAAGTATCCCCGTGGAAGAAGATTCTGAGATTTGGCCGTAAAGGCAAGTTAAGTCCACGTTTCATTGGGTCGTATGAGGTTATTGAAAGAATAGGGCCAGTGGCATATCGGCTAGCTTTACCAACAGAGTTGGAAAGGATCCATAACGTGTTTCACGTGTCTATGTTACACCGTTACAGATCAGACCCTTCACATGTGATTTCTCCGACAGAGGTCGAGATTCGACCCGATATGACTTATGGTGAAGAATCGATCAAGATTTTGGCTCGGGAAGTTAAACAGTTGAGAAATAAGAGTATAGCCCTAGTGAATTTTTTATTGCAACGACACAAAGTTGAAGAGGCTACGTGGGAACCTGAGGAAGCTATGCGAAAATAGTACCCAAACCTATTTTCTGGTAAGATTTTCGGGGACGAAAATCCCTAAGGGGGAGAGTTGTAACAGCCCGATATTGGGTCTAGTCAGAACAATGGTTTCGGGACCACAAATCTGATACAGTAAAATTTTATTTCATTACATTTCTATGGTCTACAGTTTTTTCATTCGAAAATTTTCACGTTTGGGCACTCAATTTAGTTAAAAGGACTAAATTGTAAAAAGTGCAAAAGTTGAGTTCTACATGCTAGAGGTGTCTAATTGCTATGAATTTTTAAATTGAAGGCCCTTAGATGGTAGTTAGACCATTTGTTAAGATAGTGGACAAAAATGGACTCGGTGAGATAAAATTTCAAAGTTTTAAGTGAGGGGCATTTTGGTCATTTGGTTAATAAAAGAATAAAAAGGGAAAATCAAGCCAAAATCTTGTCCATCTTCTCCTCCTTGTGCCAAATATTATAAGGAAGACATAGCTAGGGTTTGGCCCACTTTCAAGCTCGATTGTAAGTCCGTTCTTGCCCCATTTTTAATGTTCTTTGCATTTTTGAAGTCGTTATCATCCGATCTATTTATTTCTACCATTAATTTAAGGAATAATAAAGGTCTAGGGTTTGAACCATGTTATACATTTGTGTATTTTGATGTCTAATTGTAGAAAATGAATGTTTGGTGTTAGATAAACAACTTTTACTAAGTGATTTTTTGATGAAAATGCTTAAAAGGACCTATTTGTAAAAGTTATAAAATATGTAGTAAAAGTGTGTTTTAATGGAAATTGGGGGCTTTTATAGTTATAAAATGGTTTGGCTAGGCTTGTACATTAAAGAAATCGAATAGATTTCATTTTACAAGCCTAGGGACCAATTTGTAAAAATGTGAAACTTTAGGGACAAAAAGGTAATTTTTCCATAATGTGATGTTTGGGCTGATTTGAGTAATATGAATATTAAATGAGCTAAATTTTCTATTATAGATCAAGAAAAACGAAGTTCGGACCTTGACCGGGGAAAGAATAAGGTATTTGACGATTAAATCCTTTTCTACTATTTTGTACCGAGGTAAGTTCGTGTGTAAATAAAGGTAATGTTATAATTGTATTTTTATATGTTTTATTTTACATGAATTGTATTAATGACAATGTGGATACGTTCGACGACGAAATGACAAGTGAGAAATCCCGTTCGAACCTTAGAAATGGATTAGGATACGAGTGACATGTCACTAGGAAACCATGTGTTATATGTGATTTATGTGATTCAGGTACTGGTCTCGTACGTCTACCAGTGGCTGGGTAGTCCGGCATGTGTTGCGGATACCTAACAGTTTGTGTGAGCAGCACTGCGTAGTTACGTCTTGACTGACAGCTTGTGTGAGCAGGCCCATGATTAGCTCGATAGCGAGCCCCTATGTGTTATGAGATATGAGGTAGCATTAGCTACGTATGTTGCACTTATGTGCAAGACTTTCCGTGTATCCGATTAGTATTCCAAGTGTTCAACGGGTATGTCAATGACGAAAAAGAGTATGATATGTTATGAGTTGGTACAGGTACAGTTATGTACGAAAAACTCATAAGAATGAGCTCCGTATGGGATGAACACTTTGTAAGATTAAGAATGAGTAAGTTATGTTTATGAACCTATGATGAAACATATGTAACTTGTGCTATACTAAGTGTATGATATTCATGTGAAATGTTGTTTAATGTTGCTTACTATTTGCATGTGAACTTACTAAGCTATAAAGCTTACTCCCTTCCTTTCCTTTATCTTATAGTGTAACCATACGAGCTCGGGATTGGGGATTTGTCGAAGATCCATACACACTATCTACAACAACTATTTTGGTACCAATGAATTCAAGTATTTTGAGCTATGGCATGTATAGGGACTTGGTCTTTTTGTCATGTGTCATAATTGATTTGGCCAAAAGTGTTAGCTTATGTTAGTTGATAATTCATTTTGTAAATGGCCATTGAAATTGGCTAATATTGGTTAAGTATATATGCATGTCTTTCATGGATGTGGACTTTGTATAGTTTGAGATGATAAGTTTGAGATGTTGTATGTGATAGGAAATAGCATGTGAAAGATATATTGATATCTTGATTGTGGTTGAATTAGTTGTATGAATATGCTTGGATTGGTGCTATGTTTTTTTTTGTGTAGGTTGGTGCATGGAAGGGTGGAAAAAAGGCTTGGTAAATAGCCTTATATTTGTCCACATGGGCGTGTGTCTAGGCCGTGTGCGACACACGGTCTGCCCCACGGACATGTGTTTCGGTCGTGTGTCCCTTGCACCTTAATTGTTGCAAAATAGAATGCTCAGTAATGAGCACATGGGCAGAGATACGAACGTGTGTCTCAGCCGTGTGAGTGGCACGGCCTCGAATACGGGCGTGTGCCCTGGCCGTGAGAAGTCTGCACCTATTTTATGAATAATTGAAAAAATTTAATCGATCACACGGCCTAAGCACACGGGCATGTGACTTGGCCGTGTGACCTCAATTTGATGATGACATCATAAACAAAATGCTCCCTAATTTGAACACGTCCTGAAACACGGGCGTGTCATTGGGTCACACAGGTGTGTCCTGAACTCACACGGACGTGTGACCCCTTTTTCATGAAAAATTTTCTAAGTACTCCAAAAGTTTCCAAAGTTTTTGGTTTAGTCCCGAACCACTTCCGATGCATGTTTTAGGCCTCATAGGCTCGTTTTAGGGACAATATGAATGTGTTTGAAAATTTTAAATTTGAGTGGAAATTCATGTCTCGATTTTGAATGTTTATTTGTGAATAAGTCCGGTAATGCCTCGTACCCTATCCCGGTGTTGGATACGGGTAAGGGGTGTTACAGAAGCAGATCTTTGAAGCTCAGAAAAATGATAGTAAGTTGCAAGAAAAATGGATACAGAGTGAATCGACTCTTGACTCAGAATTTTAGATCGAGACCGATGATTGTTTGTTATTCAGAGGCAGAGTATGTGCACCGAAAAGTTCAGAACTAGTACAGAAGATTTTGAATGAAGCTCATAATGGTAATATGGCTATACATCCTGGTAGTAATAAAATGTACAACGATCTGAAAAAGATGTACTGGTGTCCAGGAATGAAACGAGATATTTCTGAGTTTGTATCTAAATGTTTGATATGTCAGCAAGTAAAAGCTGAACATCAGTTGCCTTCTGGGTTATTATAGCTAGTTACGATACCGGAATGGAAATGGGAAAGAATTATTATGGACTTTGTATCGGGGTTACCCCTGTCTCCAAAGAAGAAAGATGTCATTTGGGTGATTGTTGATCGATTAACAAAGTCTACACACTTTATTCCGATACGTATGGATTTTTCCTTGGATAGATTGGCTGAATTATATGTCTCTGTGGTTGTCAAATTGCATAGAGTACCTGTCTCCATTATCTCAGATAGAGACCCTCGGTTTACATCTCGATTCTGGAGCAAATTGCAAGAAGCTCTGGGTACTCAGTTACACTTTAGCACTGCATTTCATCCCCAGACAGATGGTCAATCTGAACGAGTAATACAAATCTTAGAAGACATGCTTCGGTGTTGTGTACTTGAATTTGAAGGTAACTGGGAAAGGTATTTGCCTTTGGTTGAATTTGCTTATAATAACAGTTATTAGTCTAGCATTAAAATGGCATCGTATGAAGCTTTGTATGGTCGTAAATGTAGAACTCTGTTGTATTGGACACAACTCAGTGTGAAAAAGTTACACAGAGTCGACTTGGTCCGAGAGACCGAGGAAAAAGTGAAAGTAATTCGAGACAGTTTGAAAGCAGCCTCTGATCGTCAAAAGTCCTATGCTAATTTAAAACGAAAAAAAATAGAATTTCAAGTCAGTGACAAAGTATTCTTGAAAGTATCGCCTTGGAAGAAAGTTCTCCGGTTTGGACGCAAAGGAAAACTGAGTCCACGGTTTATTGGACCATATGAGATTACAGAAAGAATCAGAACAGTTGCATATCGGTTAGCTTTACCACCAGAACTTGATCGGATTCATAATTTTTTTCATGTGTCTATGCTATGGCGGTATCGATCCGATCCTTCACATGTTATCTCTCCGACAGAGGTAGAAATTCAGACTGATATGACATATGGTGAAGAACCAATCAAAATCTTAGGCCGAGAAACAAAAGAGTTAAGAAATAAAAAGGTAGCTTTAGTAAATGTTCTTTTGCAACGACACGGTATTGAAGAGGCTACCTAGGAACCGGAGGATGCTATGAGGAAGCAATACCCGAACCTTTTTACTGGTAAGATTTTCGAGGACGAAAATCCCTAAAGGGGGAGAGAGTTGTAACAACCCATTTTTCAGTGAAATCGAAATAGTGGTTTCGGGACCACAAATCCGGCCCAAAAAATTATTTTTACTTCATTATATGGTCCATATTATGATAGACATGTCGTGCAAAAATTTTGATATGAACATTTTATCGATTAAGTGCTTAATTACGAGAAGGACTAAATCGTATAAAATGCGGAAGTTGAATTCTAGTAGCTATAAGGATTAAATAGCTAGGGAAATCAAAATTAGAGGTCCTTATATGGTAATTAGTCCATCAAGAAAAGTATGTAGATTTTTCTTGGTGAATCATCCATGGAAATATAGAAAAAGGGCAAGGACTAAATTGGAAATATCAAAATACTTAATTAATTAAAAGATGAAAAGAAAATATATCATCTTATTTTCATCATCTTCAACCTAAAAACACATGGAAACCCTAGGGGAGAGAGAAGAAACTTTCAAGGCTTAATTGGGTAAGTTTTCTTGTCCTGTTTTTAGTAATTTTAATATTTTTGAAACTGGGATAGCTTAATCTACCTATTTGGGGGATTAATTTGAAAAGTTATCAAGGTATGGAAAATGGGTCATGGATGTATATGCTGAAAATTTGAAATTTATGGTAGAAAATGAAAGGTTGTTGATAGATAAACAACTTTTACAAAGTGATTTTTGATGAAAACATGTTTTAGGGACTAAAATGTAAACTTGTGAAATTTGATAAAAAAAATTCTGAAATTTTATGAATACATGTGCTGTAAAATTTGTAATGGGATTTTGGTTAGGCTTGGAATAGGGAGTAATTTGCACAAGTTTCATTTTCCGGGCCTAGGGACAAAATCAGAATTTATGGAAAAGTTAAGGGCAAATGGTAATTTTTCCTAGGACGTAAATTGAGTCCATTTAAATATGAAATGTGTGAAATTGATGGTTAAATTTATTTATATAGATCCGGACAACACAAATTTGAGGTTAAATCGAGGAAAAGAAAAGGTTTCAGATTAGTAGACTTCTAACGCGAACAAGTGTCGAGGTAAGTTCGTGTAACTTAATCAGGCATGTAAATATGTTTAATTTGAATGTTATGTTGTATGGAATGTGAATTATATTAATGTACATTACTTGAATGCTATAATGAGAAATTCAATACATGCTTGAAATGGTGAAAGAGGGGTAAGTCCCGATTGAATATTGGATTCCGATGATTATATGCGCTTTAGAGAAACGAATAAGGTCCTGCATTTGTCGCGGACGAGATTAAACTCAGACGAGTAATCCTGTCGATCTTTTCATATAAAGGATTTAGCCCAAATGGGTAATCCTGATGTAATACTTCTCCAGTATACGTTGTGATTAGGGTTTAGCCTAGACTGGTAACCCTAATTGAACTCTTTGAGCATACGTTATATAAAGGATTTAGCCTGGACTGGTAATCCTGTTATACGATATGTGACTCGAGAGTGTGTTCCTTGATTAAGTACCCTAATGGGTACCATCAAATAAGAATTGACGGATTATGGAATCGTACACCTCGAGTGTACTACTTGAGCATCCATCGGAATTCCAAAAATTCAACGGACCTAAAACTTTTGACATGACATGAGAATTATGATATGAAATGATAATGTCTTGAAATTGTAATGCATGATGAGCTCATCTATTCTTACTTGTTATATATGTAAACTTTGTAACTAACATGTCTGATTGGATGGATGTGTTTAGGAAAATTTAACCAAATGGATGGAAAACTTGTTATTGTATGCTTAGATTAAATAAACGGGATTGGTAAGTTTAGTTTTTATACGAACTTACTAAGCATGTAATGCTTACTCCGTTTTATTTTCCCTGTTTTATAGTGCTCGAAAGCTCGTGAAGGTTGGAGATTATTGGAGCATCATCACACTATCAACTAGCTTATTTTGGGTATACTTAGTAAAATAATTTTGGTATAATGACATGTATAGGATAACTTGACCATTGGTAGCTTGATAATGATGTCTAGTCGCCTAGCCATTGGAATGGCTAGAAATGGCCTATTTTTGTATGATTAAGTAGGTTATAATGATATATATTCATATGTGTCATGTTGAATGATGAAGTTTGTTTAATTTGAATGCTTGGATTGGTTGGTATTGGTTGTGTGTTTCAAGTGCAAGTCTTGGGTGAAATTTTGTGTGAGAAATGAAGCTAGAAATGGCTTCTTTTTGTCCACACGGGCAGACACACGGGCAGACACATGGGCGTGTGTCTAGACCGTGTGTGACACACGGCTTGGTAACATGGGCATGTAGTTAGGCCATGTGTCCCCTGCACCTTAGTTTTGAGAAACAGAATGCTCAGAATTGGGTACACGGGCAGAGACACGGGCATGTGTCTTAGCCGTTTTGTTTACATGACCTTGGACACGGGCGTGTTACACGGCCGTGTGAAATCTGCACCTGAATTTCAAAAATTAAATTCGCCACACGGCCTAGCACACGGGCGTGTGACTTGGCCGTGTGACTTTAAATTTCTTCATGCCTTAAAAGTCAGTGAGTTACACGGGTTAGGGATACGGTGACCACACGGGCGTGTCCCTAAACCACACGGGCGTGTGAGCCCTGCACCTAGGAAAATTATTGGAATTTCGCGAAAAATTCCCTGAGATCCTGATTTAGCCCCGATTCGTTTCTAATGCTCGTATTGGGCCTCGAAGGCCCATTTAAGGGACGTTATGAATAATCTCGATGTATAAATAGAAACTTACATGAATTATTTACAAAATGTTTTTGAAAGTTCCGGTAACGCTCCGTAACCCTGTTTTGGCGACGGATACGGGTATGGGATGTTACAAGTATGATAAAATAAGCCAAAAAATGAATTTGTCCACACGAAATAAGATATCTTTGATTTTCCCTTTAGGTTGAGCAAAGAATCGATCAGCTAGTTGCAATGTCACTGCAGTAGGTTTCATGTAACAAATTCCCAACTTTTTGAAAGTAGATAGTGGCATTAGGTTGACGCTAGCTCCCAAGTCGCATAAAGCCTTTCCCAAATAATGGTTGCCAATTGAACATGGGATAGTAAAGCTCCCAGGATCTTTCATTTTAGGGGGCAACTTATTTGTTAAAACAGCACTACAGCCTTCTGTTAGTGCAATAGTTTCCATATCACTGAGATTCTTCTTCTTGGATAAGAGCTCCTTCATAAATTTCCCATAATTTGGAATTTGCACAAGAGCGTCTACTAAAGGAATATTGACTTGAAGTTGCTTCAGTGTGTTCAGGAAATGTTGGTACTGCTTATCCTGCTCATTCTCCCTGAATCTTTGTGAAAAAGGTAAATGAGGAGATACATCTGCTTGTGACTACACCTTTGATTGCGTCGATAGTTTCGAGGGTCGAACATTAGGCATATGAGTGACAAATTGTCGAACTTTTTTGTCTGATACATCAACAAGCTCTTCTGATTCAACCTTCTCACTAGGGATCACTTCACCAGTATCTTGAGGTGCTACAATAGTGTCTATAGTCGGCTCGCTAGTTTGTTTACAACTCCTAAGCGTGATAGCCTTGCAGTGTTCTTTCCCCCTCGGACTGGGATTTTTCGTGTCACTAGGTAGTGTGCCTGGTGGTTGAGTATTCAGATTCGAATCAAGTTGTCCTAATTATACCTCCAATGCCCGAATAGAAGATGAATTCCCTTGCACAATAGCTTCTGTGCGAGTCATATGCTCTCGCATTAAAGCCTCAAGAGCTACTAACGGGTCAAAAGGAGAAGCTTGCGTGTACTGTTGTCGTCGATGTTCTGGAACATGCTGATGCAGCATTGAAGAGTGTTGTGGCTGCGTCTAATTCTGGTGTGGATGCATCTGGCTTTGTTGTGGATGCGACTGAGTGTGTTAATTGTAGTTCTACTATTGTTGATTGTAATTCCCTTGTCTTGAATTATAATTGCCTTGAGTAGATATATTCCCATATCGAAATCTCGCAACATTATGTCCAGCATTCTGAGTTCCCCAAGACTATTGATTGCATGCAAAATTATTATAAGAGTTGCCATAAGAATTGTTGTGGATGTTACTAACATAAAAGGCATTCTCTACATGTTGTGGACAATCTTCATAGCTATGGTTGTCACTACAAATCTCACAACAAAAGGTAGGAACATCAACTTGTTGAGCAACTTGTATAGGTGCAATGTCAGTAGTCCCTTGCATATCTTTTATCATATTTGCAAGAGAAGAAACTTGAGCACTAAGTGCATATATTGCGTCCAGTTCAATAACTCCCAGAGTAGCTTTTTCTTGTGCAGCTCTAGAGATAGGATATTGATAATCATTCTGAGTAATTCTCTCTAGAATTCCAATAGCATCATTATAAGTACAATCTAGCAAAGGTCCATTGGCTGACGCGTCGACAAGATTCCTCGTGTCTGAATTCAGCCCATTATAGGAAATCTCAATTTTTGTTTCCTGTTGAATGTTGTGCATGGGACAACGTCGAAGTAAAGATTTATAACATTCCCATGTGGTGTGAGATTCTAATCATCTAGCTGATGATAAGTTGTAATATCGTTTTGAAGACAAACATTCATTATCAGCGGGTTAAATTGCAAAACAAACTGTATTGCTATTGCATTCCAAGAAGTAATTGATCCAGCAGGTAGTCTAAGGAACCAAGTACGAGCTTTTCCCTGCAAGGAATAAGGAAATAATTGCATCTTCAAAGCGTCATCAGGAACGCCTTGTTGACTAAAGGAAGCACAAATTAATAAAAATGATTTAAGATGTTCTTGTGCATCTTCATGAGGCAGTCTAGCATATTGCCCATTAGAATTCAGCATTTCAAATATTACTAGCTTGAGTTCAAAATTTCCAGCTTGGATTACGGGCCTAACAACTCCCGATTGTAAGTCATCCAAGATAGGTACTACAAAATCTCGTATAGTCCTGTTTTGTATTTGAGCGTCTTGCAGCAACTCTGGGTCATTCGCTTTTTGGTTCTGCATCGGGGGTATGACTTCATATTTTCTTGGTAAAGCCATATTCCTTTGTTCTCAAAGTCTCCTCCGAACAGTTCTTTCAATTTTTGGATCAAAATCGACAATAAACTCCGAATTGCTGTGGGTCATACAACACCTAAAATAAAATGTGAAAATAGCGACAAAAAGAAAACAAGTTAGTAACAACTAAATGTTATGAACTAAAAACAAACAAAAATAAACATCAAACAAATGCCATCCCCTACAACGGCGCCAAAACTTGATCGGCTGTTTAACATCACAGCAATAATGTGCAAGTATACACTGTCGATGCAAGTATAGTAGACAGATACGAGTCTGTCAGATATCGATCCCACGAGGATGGTAGTCTTTTGTCTATTAATGTCAGTGCAATAAATAGATAGGAATGAGATAATTTGTGAGAGTAGTTGTCGAAGCAATAACTTGAAAATAATAAGATAAAATAAGATACTGATAAACTAGGATCCCCAACGTGAATATTCAACAGAATACTAAATGCTCACAAGGTATAAAAGGATAGGTGATTGTCGATGCAATAATTTGCTATGAATATCCTACCAAGCTTAACTTCCATATTTAATCTAAGACTTAAACATGCACATTAACCATACCTTCCGATGATGGCAATGGAACATTCTTAAGAACAAGTAGATTAAATTCCACTAATCCGCAAGCAAATTCCGTTGTCATGCTTGTTAGCTTGAACTGTCGCTGCACTTTCTAGTGTTAGTGACCGCAATAACACTTCCATGCTAAAAACATTCAAACCCAAAGATTAAACAGTGGAAGCAAGATTGAATAAAATAACATTTAACTCAGAAATCATGTGTACTTCCGTACTAACATGAAATAGAAAGTAATCACTAGCGTTTAGAAAAGAAAACTAAAAGAAACAAGTGGAGAATAATATTCCTAGACAACTTGGCTTGAATCTCTCTATTCCCTCTTGTGTCGTACTCAAGGCTCCTCATCAAGAGCTGGTCTGCATCCCTTTCGCGTCGGTTCACTCGTAGGAGTCTTAAGCTGCCCTAGTCGAAAGCTTCAAAGGGTAGGTTGAAGAAGATGATAATCCAAAAGCACTCTCTTTTTTCTTTTCACGTGAATATTTATATTCTTTCCAAATAGCCCAAGTGTCTTTTCATCAGAATAATGTTGCCTCTGTACGTATAAGTTGGTTATACCAGACTGGACAGCGCACACATTTTTGTTCTTATCTGGACAGTTTTTAGGTGCGGCAACAGTTCTCGACGCAATCTGAAAATACTCATGCAGCGACATTGGTACCAAAACATGACAAAATTAAAGATAAATAGGCTAAGATCCACTGAGTTATAAAATGCAATTTACTAAACTGAAAATGCTAAAATATGTGATAAAGATAACTAAATGGGAACAAATTAACCAATAAGTAGGGAGAAAACATATGTTCTTTCTAGTACTATCAAATGTCTATGGTATAAAGAAGAAAGGTAATCGTCAAAATCAAGTTGAAGAACGAAGAACAATAAGATGATAATGAAACTCCTAGATGCATTATATTAAGACAATATAGGTAAATGCAATTTAACTCACTAAGTTCTCATGAATTTACCTTTGTGTATTGTGTTACAGGTAAGTTGATTAGGTCTACGCCTGGAAAGATATTGCCAATGCTACTCCAAAGGTGGCGAGACGGATTATTATGCATACAACACGTATTGGCAACACAATTGTAGTCAGTTTTATCACTAAATGATTAAAACAAATAGAACATTGTAATTAAGTTATAATATTCGCTTGTAAGTTCTCGTTATTTGAAGTCTTGTACAATGGTTGTAATTATCTACGTTACATCCAGTTGTAAGTCAATTGAAACAGCATTCTTCAATAAGATGTAAATTTCGAAAATTAGTACGTTTTGTTTTTCAGTAAGCCTATAATAGAATTGTAACACCCAAGATTCGGATTCGGTGAATCGGATCGAGTTGAGGGCGTTACAACTCAACCACAATAGGAGTCGTTCTAGCAACACCTTTAAATATTTTAGCCTCATTCGATCAGAGCCTCTTCGCAATAGATCCACGGCTCCCCGATCCAATTTGGGCACCAGTAACCTTTTATAGAACCCTTAGCATCGCCTGCAACACTGCATCATCTCCGTTACCGTAACCTCTGCCACCATTGGCGGTAAAATTTTCTACATAATCCTCCCCAGGGATTGGGTTTTCTCCCTGAATAGTGGGCGGATCAACAGGTGCAGCCCTACGCAACCTACGCCTACCACGTCTACCTTGAGTGTTCATAGTATTCTTTCGAAAGCTTAAAATCTAAAGTATATCTACAGTTTTCAAACAAAAGTTCAAACATTAGCTATTTCTTGAATTTTTATAGTCTAAATATTTCATTTTATTTAAATTCTCAAAGTAACGGTAACTAAAGTAGGACCGACATCAGTGTCTCGGATTCAATTTCCTAAAAAAAAATCAATTTTTAAAAACTTGTGGCATGGTTTTTCCCAAAATACCCCTTTTCAATGCATGCATGCAGACTCATTCAAATTTCCATAGTCTGAGTTTAGAAAACATAGGCTCTAATACCACTAAATGTACCATCCTCAACCCAGCCTAGACATTAGGCCCAGATTTGAAATATTACATTGGCCACCAAAATGGCTCGGTAAGCTATCGGAGTTTTTATAAAAACAGTCATTTTAAAACATTTGTTTATCTTATAAGAAACTTAGCCTATTTTTAGAAAAACTCACAAGTTTAACAAAACTAATTAAGTTTAACATCTTCCTCGAAACAGTGACCAATTTTGAAAACTTAGTTAATTTTTCCCATTTATTTATTATTTAGATTTTTTCTATAATCTAGTAGCAAAAAAGTGATATCTATTCATATTTTTAATAAAAACCATATATCATGCATAATTAATATCCATATTTCAATATCCTATTTTCAAATTAAGTGTCATGCATGCAGTTTAAACCCAAAGTCTAAGTCTTATGCCACAATTCAAAAATAAAACAATACAGTCTTTGAATAACGAAAATTTAAAATAATAAATCTAAAATACTTTTATATAAAATAAAATAATTTTGAGTCGAGACCCTCCAAATGTTGTGCCCGCGTCTTAACCTGGTGGATTATCTGTAAAGATAGAAATTAAAAAGGAGTAAGCTTAAGAAGCTCAATGTGAGTACAATCACAAGTAAACCAGTGCAGAACAACAAACCAAGCATATGAAATAACATTTTTTAGTACAGTAACAATCGTATAGTATAGCAGAACTTTATAGTTCATTCGAGCATGCTTATGAGTGTCAATGCAATGCAATTTCAGTTTAACAGAAATGATCATACCCCACCGCTACACTCTACAGTAAGAGTTCCCCAGAACTCTTCCAACCCAAACACTCTAATTTGTGGATCAACCACCAGTATTTTGCGGACAAGCTACCAGAGGTTGTGGATGCACAACATATTTTCATATAAAAGTCGATAGTAATTTATAGATGAATCACTAGTATTTTCAGTAAAAAGGTTTGCAGACAAGCTACCAGTAAGTTGTGGATGCATATGTTTGTAGATAAAAGCTGCCAGTAATTTGTGGATGAACCACCAGTGTTTCAAATTATTAAACTGTCATTACTTCCTCCTTTCAATCGTCACACCCCATGCAATGCAATATAGTATGCTAGTAACAGTATAGTAACAGTAATAGTAGACATGCTTAACATGTATTTAGTTTAACAGTAGCAGTAGACATGCTTACCATGCAATCAGTAATACAATGGTAGGAATAACAATAACAGTTTATCAAAAATACAGTGACAGTAGGCATGTATAGTTCACATAACATGCATATAATAGTGCAGATCAGTCATTAAATCAAAGATTCTAGTATATTCATATTATTAGGGACTCAATTTAGTGAATAAAATCTCTAAAAGCAATTCGAAAACTATTCAAGGACTAAACTAAACATATCATAATTTTTTGGGCAAAACTGTAAAATTTGTAAAACAGGGGTCACACGGCCATGTAATAGCTATGTGTTGGGATTGCCGGTATGCCCCGTGCCGCAGCAAAAAAATTATTCCAGCGATCCACAGGCAAGGATCCATGTACGAGGAACGAATCTGGTTGAAAAAAGGTTCAAAATATACCTTATTTATTGAAAATGTTGAAAGGATGTTGCTGAGTCGATGTCGATTCCGAGCCACAACGAAAACATCATGGTGTTTATGTAGTCCACCTCGTAAAAAAATAGACAATCACTTTCTCTTGAACTTTTTCAAAGAGAATTATAAACGATTGCTAGACCTTTTAAATTATTAAGTTGGTAACCTTGACACACTAAGGGATTATTATCATTTTATCCTCTTTGGTATCACATATTAAAAACGGAAAACCATGATTATTCCCTTATTAATAGAGAAAGCAAATGGAAAGTTAGAAAAAGAATTATATTGTTTCCAAAAGAATATTAATTTTCATATCTTTTATATTTTGACCAAAATTAATTAATATAACTATTTATATTAATAAATTTGATAAAATATATACGATTAATATTTTTATGAAATAAATTCATATATCAATTATATCTATATTCTCTTTTTGTGTAAAACAAGTTTGTACATATAATGTGTTTAATATTTAACTATCAAATTAAATTAATTCAACAATTAATTTAACTCATATGGCAACTAAATACAATACCAAATGTATTTGGATTCTAATTGTTTCAACTATAGGGTGTGACTCTGTAGGCTATTGTAACGTTGGTAGTAATATTAGAACGTTTCTAACATTACAAGCAATAAGTGGCATCTAGCAATGCATCATTGCCACCCCAGTTAGAAGAAGTCTTGATTTGACATAACCTTTCTGTGATAATCTTTTCATGTTTTATATCATTTTATCCTTAATATCTAGATTGGACACAAGTCATGGAATAGTCACACTTGTATAGTCCAATATCATATTTCTTGATTTTCTGAACAGACTACAATAAACAAATAAGTGTGATATCTCATATCAACTTATTCGAGCATGGCCATGCATTTCTGGTCTCACTCCATCAAGAGGCCTAAGATATTGCTCCCATTATGTAGAAGGGATAAATCCTATCTTGATCAACCATATCCCACTACATGGATTGTGGTATATCCAACATCAGTCTTTAGAGTATAATCTGTTACGTTAGACGTTTTGACTATATCAAAATATACGACTCACGATGTTGGGACAATGATGATCTCAAGTCTGAGGATCATATACATAGTTATCATTATGAGTAATATTGTAACTATTACATAATAATCCAAGAAACATACTTATAGTGGGTCAGTCCAATAAGTTGTTCTCTAACACATACTCCTGTATTGATTTTGACATCCCTATGTTAATGGCAATTCTTTGTCATCAATCAACTACACATTAGTCTAAATGCATTATTGTTGTCCAAACCCACAATAATACTTGACTAAGGACCGTTTTAATGATAATCATATTTTCTTAGGACTTTATTACAATTAAGTTTATTTAAATACCCAGAAAAAGAAACTGAAATAACAATGGAAATGCCTTATTTTAATAAACAAGGTAACACTGGTATGCAATTACAATCATCTCATGATTGATCATTGGGCATACTCTAACACTGTGGCCATGTGAAAGATGCAAAAATTAACCTACAGGAGGGACACAGTCGTATGGAGGGATTGTGCCCATGTGAAAAGTGAACTACCTTACGTTTTACAGAGGCACATGGTCGTGTGGTTCACACGCCTGTGTAGGAGGCCGTGTGGCCCTAAACTTCACATGATTTTCTGCTGATTCACTTGGAAAACAATACTCACCTTTTGCCAGGAGAACCTTCGACGTTCCTCACGCCCGATTCTGATCCAATTCACCTAAATCAAGTTTTTCAAATGACATTTACACACGAGTTAACGATTGTTTTCAAGATTACCGAAATATTTGTCAAGAATCGAAAAAGATTGTTTAATCGAACCTAAGATTAGTGTAGGATAGCTAAACTATAGAAATTCGAGATCTAAACTTCAGAACGAGATGTACTTATTGTTTCTTAGCAAGGTTCGGGATGTTATTGATGGCAACTACGAATCCGGTAGAAAAACAAGAAATGGGTAATGATTTAATTCGAGAAAGTAAAAATATTTGATACAATGGAATGAAAATATGATGAAAAGAAAAGGAAATGAAAAAAAAAAAAGAGAAATAGAAAAGATGGAAACTAGATTCTAAATGGAATTGATAAGAGAGCAAAAACCTAGTCTAATTAGAAAAGAATAGTTAGACAGTTTAGAGTTTGAAATCCTAGGGCGGCAAAGGTAATTATCTCAAAGTTTTGGGTCAAAAATAAAAAAAAATGAAGGAAGAAAGTGGCTCAAACCTAAGTCACTTAGAGGGGGAAACTAATGCTTAACCATTAAGCTAGTGTCCATTTCTTGTTAATTTTCATCCCCAACAATATATATTTTAGTGTGGCTTTTATCCTAGGTTGCTGAAAAAAAGGGAAAAAAACGAGAGAAGGGTGACTCAAACTTAGGTATTTAGGAAGGACACTAAGCACTTATCCATCAAGCTTTGTTTTTTTTTTGGTTATTTATTTCAATTAAACTCTATATTTTGATGTGTGACATTAAAATTTAAATTTCTATATGTTTAAAATTATTAAATATCTTTATAAATAATTAATTGAAGATTGTTATACATTCTATTTATGTTATAATTAAATTGCCTAGCATTAAGTTAATTAATAAAAAATACATATTATTAATATGTATTCCATTTTATAATATTTATTTAAACAATTTTTGCACTATATTTATTTAGAAAAAAAGTTTATGATAATATTTAAACAAATATATGTTTTTAAAAATTTTAAAATAATATTTTCAATTGAGTCTTAGTTCAACTGGCATAAGTATTGTTGCCAATGTAAGAGGACGTGAATTCGAGTGCGTTAAAACGTATTATCCTCCTATTTATGGGTTGGAGAGGGGTTATGGGTAATTCTAGACATTGTGCCAAAAACAATAATAGATATGATTAGAACATATAATAAGATTGTTAAAAAAACTTAAAATAATATTGAAAAAATATTTAGTTTATAAAAAAATTATTAAAAATTATCAATTTTAAAAATATATTTTAAAAATATAATTTAAAACATATTTTAAAATCTATCAATTTTAAAGAATATAATTTATTAAGGAATATCAGTTTGAAAATAAGATGTCTAAATTTTTTAATTATGTGTATTATTATCACTTTGGTAAATATTTTTTAACTAATTACAACTTATTTTAAATTGGTATTAATTTATATTCATCATAAAACAAACTTTCATGTAAGGTATCAAATTTTGAAGTAAATGATTCAAGATATGGATCATGAACAGCAGTTGTTACCTTTTTTTATTTATAAACTTTTTATTAGAGGTTTATACACTTTTTCAATTGTTGTATTTATGAAAAGTTAGAATATTTTGTATCAAAATTTTGTCAAATAAATATATACTTAAATAAATACACATAGCATTGCTAAAAAAAAACTAGTTACATATTTTATTTTTCAAATATCAAAAATAAAAAAATAACAAAATAAAAAACCTGAAAATGCAAAAAAAAAAAAAGTGAAAATCTTTTATTTCTTTTGGATGAAGAACAAGAACATAAAAATCCAAAATTTTGAAAAGCACGCAAAAATAATTTTCGGGAAACCTTGGAGCCTAAGGTCAAAAGATTTAAAACAAATCTTTTTTGAGCCTATAAAAAGAAAGCTTGTGTGCTTAAAAGAAATAAGAATACCAATGGGCACATATAAAAACAAGCAGTAGACAGTGGAAAATAGCACCACAAGAACACAATTTCAGAAGCACATCGACTGAAGGTATTGTTTCTGTTTGAGCTTCTTTTAGGTTTTTTTTTTTTTTTTTTGGTGTATTTAATGGTAAACAAAATTCGATTTGATTCGAAAAAATTGAAAAAAAATCGAATCTCGAGTCAATCGAATTGATTTATTCGAGTAATTCGAGCAACTCAAATAAGTAATTCAAGTTTCGAGTTCGAGTTTAGTTGAATATCAAAATGAGTTATTCAAGTCAACTAGAATAAGTAATTCGAGTTTCGAATTCAAATCGAATTAGATTTTACAATTTAAAAAACAGATTTGTGTAAATACCCTTTTAATCCATATCAATTTTGAAAATAAGTAAATTAGTCTCTTTTTTAACAAAAATTACAAAAAAAAAATCAAAAAATCAAAATATTTTTTAAAATTCAAATATTTATAAGAATTCCAAAATTTATATTTTAAAAAAATTTAAAAAATGTAAAAATTATATAAAGAAAGTTAAAATTTTTAAAAAATTCTAAAATAATAATTTTGAGGATATAAATAAGTTAATTAATTATTCAAGTTTATCATATTAAAAAATATTTTTGCTTTAAAAATGTTTTCAAATATTTATGGTTTTAAATTTATGGGCTCTAACATAAAATTAGTTATATTGTACCAATATTTTAATTTAACTTGAACAATTTCACTCAATTCGATTTGACTTGAATTTCATTTCACTCTACTCAATTCAAAGAAAATTTCAAATCGAGTTAGGATGATAAAATAAGACTCATCAACTCGATTAACTCAAATTTTTTTTATTCGATTTGATTTGATTCGATCGAACACTCAACTCTAAATATAGACATGAAAGACATTTGAGTTTGGGTTTTGAAATAACGAATAGAAAGATTTTTTTTTTTTTTTTCATTTCGGTCTCAAGAGGAGGCTCCGATGAGTACTAGGTTCACTCAAATTCAACCCTAAGCTATGAGGAGATGGATCAACTCCTTAAACTCATAAATGGAAAATGAAAATATTTTTTTTAGTTTTTCTTTTAATTTTTCAAAGAAAAATAGAAAATGATTTTTGAAAATATTTGTTTTGAAAAAGAAGAAAAATTAAAAATTTTGCCAATTTTAGGTCCAGCTATTTTACCTAAATAATCCGAAAAAATTATTTATTTACAAGAATGATCCAGGTTCAAAAACAATCATCAAAATGACCTAAACTGAATAGTAAAATTAGGTTATGGACACCAGATAGTCGGCACCCACTTAAAATACATTAAAAAATAATTTGTTGGGTTATGGTCACTAGATGGTCGATACCCATGTATTTTTTTTACAAATCGTATGATACTGATACTCATTTTATACCAATATATTTATAAAAAAAAATTGGATTATGAACATCAAATGGCCGACACCATTTCTAAGGAATAATTTTTTTTTTTTTGAGTTTTGGCCACTACATAACCTAAGCTGTTATAGCGATCAAATAATTTAATTACATTTCAGTTCGAAATGTTAGAATTCATTGAAAAATTTGAGTTCCAGCAATTTAGCTCTTAATTTTTGACTTACTATTTTGACCTTCAAGTTTTGGTTTTATCAAAAAGTAACTCCGAAATTAAATACTTACTGGTAAATATGATAACCACAAAGAACAGGCAACCTTTGATTCAATTGCTTGCAAAGTGCAAGTGAATGCTTTAATTGTTATGAGCTAGTTGCTTCCATAAGTATCGCTTTGGATAAATTTGAAAAATAAATAGGAAAATATTAGTTAATGCTAGAATATATAAAACCATAAAGATAGAAAGTAAGTAAACAATTGAATGTTCAAAAGTAGTGTCCATCATCTAGCGGCCAATACTCAAAAAAAAAAAAAAATAGTTAAATAAAAAAGGTTAGTATTGCACAATACTTAAAAAAATATTTTTTATTCTCCAAAAATGGTGTCGGCCATTTGATGTTTATAATCTAATTTTTTTTAAAAAATATATACTGATATAAAATGAGTATCAGTATTATATAATTTGTAAAAAAAATACATGAGTCTAGCCATCTGGAAACCATAACTCAAAAAAATATTTTTTAATATATTTTGAGTGGGTGTCGGTCATTTAGTGTTTATAACTTAATTTTACTGTTCATTTCAAGTCATTTGAACAATTATTTTTGAATTTGGATCATCCTTATAAATAATTACTTTTTTCAAGTTATTTAAGTAAAATAGTCCAAAAACCAAAGAACATTGGGTCCTAAAGAAGCGGAGCCAACCAATAAAGAAGCGAGAAATCAGAGGATATAAAAAAGGAAGAGTTCTTTTGGAAAATATAAGGGCAAATGACAGAAACAAAGCTTTCTATTGGCTTTTATAGTTGGACGGAAGGGCTAATTACAAACAAGCCCTTCCATATTTTTTTAGTTGATTTTTAAACAGTTCCGCCTTTTGCAAAAACAATATTGATCCTTGGGTTTTTAATTTCATTCAAAATTTGAAATTCGGCCTAGGGGAATTGCCCATTAAATCCCTCTACTTTCACATTGCTTTTAAAATTAAAATTTTGAATTTTGAATAATTTGATTTGATTTCCTTTCTTTGAAAATTAAACTTTATAAATAAGTTTTAAATATTTTTTTCCTCAATTTTTTTTACATTTTAATTTTTAGTTTTTTTAATCTAATTTGCTTTGTGCATGTAATTTCTTGATGTAATTGTTTATTTATTTTATCTTTACAATGTCTTAACTATTGTGATTAAATTTTTTTAGTTATTAAATTTGTTTTTTTGTAACATCCTAAATTTTTTTTATATCCTTAACGTGGTACTATTCTGAGAAGTGCATGGAAATTTTCTAAAAAATAATTTCTAACTTATTAATGATTGATGGTAATGTAGGACATTGGAGAACTTATTGAGAAGTGAAAATGTGATGAGGGACTAAAGTGCAAGTTTACTACAAGAGGAAATGAATGATTGAATGAATTTGAGACATGCAAGAAGGGCATTTTAGACATTTCATATGGCTATAATTAAAATTTGAAATTTAAAAGTTCAAGAATAGTGATAAGAAGTAATGTGAGCTATTAGATTTAATTTTATAAATTAAGAGCATTCTTGACCACACAAATTTTGGTTGACTTTTACCAACCTTGTTTTTAAATTGAATAAAAAATAAATTAGGAACATTCTTGACGACACAAATTTTGGTTGACTTTTACCAACTTTGTTTTTAAATTGAATTAAAAAGAAAAAGAGAGAAAAATCCACCCTTCTCTTCCTCAAGAACTTCAAACATTGTAACAATAAAGGAGAAAAATCTCTTCCCACTATTTCCACCTCCTTCCTTTGATCCAAGCCACATTTCAACTTTAAACCTTATTTCCTTCACTAAAATCAACTTGAAATCCTTTCTTAAGCTTGTTTCCATCTTCATCCTCCCATCAAAACTTAGGGTTTTACTTAAGTTAGTGAGAGGAAATTCAAGTGAAGGTAAGAATGAGCTAGTTTCATAATCTCATCACATATATTTATAACATTCATGTCTATTAAGTTGTTGAACATTTATTATGATATTTTGTAACGCCCCAAATTTTTGGGCCTAATAGAATTGGGCCTATTGGGACTTGGGCATGAGAGTGTTTAAAATTTTTGAGAACAAGAAAATGACACTTTTGCATGAAGGATCTGTTGGGTGAGTGATTTTGGAAGGTTATGGGACTTCTATGAAGTCCTGGGTTCAAGCCATGTCATATGGGAAATTTCTTATTTTTAGCATTAGGGGAACCATGCCTCCTGGTTGCAAGCCTTTTAAGTAATTAAGATTAAATTGTGACACAAGAGGAGCTTGTGGCTTAGTGGCAAGTGGCGTAGGGAGTGAAGCTTGTGGTCTGAGGTTCAAGTCTCTTGAGGAGCAAGGAAGGTTTTATTTTGCAGCATGGATGGCAAGAGTTGTAGTGGATTCAAACTCTTTGGAGTGGCTGTGGACTTGGTAAAAGAGAGGAGAGTATCATGGGATATGGATGATGGTTGTTGGGGATTTGGAGGAGGAAAATGTGGAGAGATTTTAGGGGAGAATTAAGGGAGTGATTTATGAAGAAAAAGGTAGAGTTTGAATTGAGGAGGGTTTGAGCCGAATTGGTATAGGAAGCCTAGGAAAATTTGGCTAGGAAGGTTTGTCTCATCGTCGGCTTCGGGGATTAATAAGGGGGGCATTGCCGAATTTTGCTTTTCTTTTTCCAAATTCGCCTATTTTGTTCTTTGGTGCTGGAATTGTTCTTTGCGTTTTCTTCAACCGAGTCTTTTCTTTTTGACCATTAATTGTTAGCCGACTTTAGGTGCAACTTATTCTTTTATTCTCTTCTTTCTCGTCTTGTGCTCTCTTGGAGTCCAATTGTTTTTCCCTTTTCTTGGCAGAATACTTTGGCATCTCTCGAGTAGGTTGCTATTGCCGATTATTTCTTCCCTTAATTATTCATTACCTTTGCCGGACCTTCATGCTCCCTCTCTTCTAATCGGTCATTGTCCTTGACCGAATATATCTACTCTTTCCCCCTCATTTCTGTTGTTTCGGTTCTCCTCTCCTTCCGTGTGTTGGGTTAGTCGAATAACTTCCCCCTAGTCATTCACTCTATTTTTGGCTAGTAAGGGTTCTCTAATGAATCGGTAAGTGCTCTTGGTTTACTCTTGTTTCTCTACACCGTTGTGGTCTTTTCTTCTAACATCTTCTTGTGTTGCCGATTCATGAAAAAAGGGTACAGGCGTTTCGACTCTTGCATGTGGGTATAGGCCGATTTCTTCTATCGATCGTTCTTAGTTCTACGTAGTGGTAAGTTGTCGTTCTTTCAGTTCTAGTTATTTTTCGTTCATGGTAATAGTTAAAGAGGTTAAGATACAATGCAGGTTGTACCAAGGATGGGTGATCAATCCTTAGTCAGCGATCTAAGGACAATAGATCGCTTGGTACTTAGTCAAGGTATGGTAGTGAATATCCTTTTGGGGATTAAGTGCTTTCGATCATTAATGCATGGAAGACTGATTGTAATTTTTGGGTTAGGTGTAGGTTAGTGTTCTAGGGTTTCGCGAAAGCTTGCAATCAGGTGTGTAACTTTGTGCTCTGTTGATGATCGGCTGGAAAGCCGAAAGTGTGTATTCCACACTGATTGGTCTGTAGATCAGCAAAAGCCGAAAAGCCGAAGGATTGAGCTTTTGGGCCATATGAGTGTGCGAACGCTCATGTGATCAACCGAGCTCACGAAACGTGGGCGTACGACGAGGAGGGCTGCCATGAGCGATCTCATGGGCTGGGGCCGGAATGGGCTGTATGGGCCCTATGGGCCCGTGTGGGTAAACTTCATTGTTAAGTGGGACGTAGATAGACTTGACATATCGCGCACATGACTTAGGTAGTTTTGGGCCTCGTTGGGCCGAACTGGGCTGTGTAGGCCTAGTGGGCTTGTGGGCCCACACAGATAAAATGTATGTGGTGGGTTCTATTAGTTTGGACTGTGATGTTTGCATAACTGTGGCTGTTTTCGGGCTAAATGGGCCACACGAGTGTGTGGGCCCATTTGGGCCGAGTAATGGACCTTAGGCCCATTTACACCGTTGTGACTGTTTAGGTTACTTAAGTCACTCGAGGCGACGGTGGACCTTCTATTGGGTCGCTGAGACCCCGATTTGCAAAATTACCGAAATACCCCCGATTTGCAAAATTACTAAAATACCCCCAGTTTGCAAAATTACAGAAATACCATTGATTGGTGAAATTACAAAAATAACCCGATTTGTAAAATTACTGAAATACCCTCGATTTGCAAAATTACCAAAAGACCTTCGGTTTGCAAAATTACCAAAATACCCTCGGTTTGCAAAATTACCGAAATACCCCCGGTTTACAAAATTATTGAAATACCCCTATGAGGTAGAATTACTGAAATACCCCTATAGGTTAGAATTACCGAAATACCCCTGAAGGGTAGGATCACCAAAATACCCTTTGTAATACCCCTAACCCGTACCCGTCGCCGGATTAGGGTTAAAGGCGTTACCGAACAAATCAAAAACTTTTACAGACATTCCATAATACAATTCATCAATCGCAATCAAAGTGTCCCTTTTATAGGTTAAAGAGACCTTACTCATGCTTTAGAATAGGGTCGGGACTAAACCGAACACATACAAAAATTCTCAGAAATTTAGAACTTTTTCAACACTGCAGAGGTCACACGCCCGTGCAGTCAGGCCGTGTGCCTCCCACGGCTACTAGACACACCCATGTGTCCTGGCCGTGCCAAAACAGAGCATGCATACTGACTTATCCACACGGCCACCAGACACGCCCGTATGCCATGGCCGTGTAAAATTAGGCTAGCTACTAACTTATTTACACGGCCACCAAGCACGCCCGTGTGTCACGGCCGTGTAACCAACTCAGGCACACTTCGAAGTTGTAACACCCCTTACCCGATTCCATCACCGGAACAGGGTACGAGGCATTACCGAACATTATCCACACAATTGTACAAAATTTAATATGTAAAATCCGTATAAACTTAAGATTTTTCCATACATAATCATCACATTCTCATTCGACCAATTCAAGCATTAACATAAACATATAACTTGATTAATATTGAACATTATCAATACCAATTCAAGCATTAACATAAACATATAACTCTGAACCAGTCTCACAAAAATCTAAATGTCTCAAAATATAGAATTTCTTTGCTTTCTCTGTTTCTTTCATATGAAAATAGACTCAATAAGCTTTAATTTCATATCTCACTCAACTACTAATTCCATTTCTACCATTTTTGGTGATTTTTCAAAGTTACTCTCTATCTGCTTTGTCCAAAACTGTTTTATTTTTAAATTTACTCCTTCATAATTTCACTTACTCCATTTCCTCTTACTGAAAGTTCGCTCAAATATCGAGCATATTGTTCATAAATTTTCACACTTATACCTGCACTTATCCATCACTTAGTCATATTCAATTACACTTAGTCGTTACATAGTCACTTGTATTTTCACTTAGTCAATTTCCGTTGAACTCATCTAATAATAATTGATACACTTGGCCTTTGCACATAGTACCACCCTTGTAGACGAAGCTATCTGGTGCACATAGTAGCCTGCACTTAGTACTACACTTGTGACCAAAACCATCACTTACACATAGTGGCCTGCACTTAGTACCACACATGTGATCGAAACTATCGGGTACGCATAGTAGCCTGCACTTAGTACTACACATGCGACCTATCCGTCTGGTACACGTAGTAGCCTGCACTTAGTACTACACACGTGACCTAAAACCATATTGTAGCTCTCTTGTACACATAGTGGCCTACACTTAGTACCACACATGTGACCTAGCTACCTCATTCGTATCTTTTCTATTCCGAAGGTTCAACCGAAATTCTCACTTTTCAACATTTTTCCAATTCATCCATAATCAATCACAATTCATAATTTGCATCAAGTAATTACTCCATATTCAACTATATCTCATATAATATAACCAAAATATTAAAAAATAAATAAAAATAATGTATTATTTACATACAAGCTTACCTCGGTACAAAATATGGCAAATTTGCAATTTAGTCCACAACCTTTTCTTTTCCCCGATCAAGGTCAATTCCTCATCTTTCTTGATCTATGACAACACATTTAACTCATTTAATACTCATATTATTCAATTTAGTCCAAAAATCACACTATGACAAAATTACAATTTTGCCCCTAAAATTTCACATATTTACAATTTTGCCCCAGTACTCAAAAATTAAACTTCAGCCCCTATTCTTATGTTTTATAACATGCTAATCATTTTTCCCTTCTATGGAAACATCAAATTCTCACTCTAACATGTACTTATGAACATTAGGTATTTTTACCGTTTATGTCGTTTTACTCGTTTTCACGTAAAATCGCTTAGCAAAAGTTGTTTAAAATAATTTAAACCTTCATATTCTATCATAAAACATCAAAATAAACACATTTCACCTGTGGGTATTTTTCCAAATATGAACCCTAAGTTAAATTATTGCTAGAATAAGCTAAACCAAGTTACCGTGATTCCAAAAACGTAAAGAACATGAAAAACGGAGCTTGGATTGACTTACTATGGAGCTTGGAAGCTTGGAAACCCTAGCTATGGAGTCCCCCCCCTTGAAGTTTCGGCCTAAGGAAGAAGATGAGCATATTTTGCCATCTTTTTCCCTTTTAATTTCTTTTTATTACCAAATGACTAAATTACCCTTCATTAAAAACTTTGGTTCTTTCTAGCTATATTTGTCCATTTTTGTCCATGAAAGCCTAATGGTATAATTACCATTTAAGGACCTCTACTTCAATTATGCTCTTCAATTAAATCCTTTAGTATCTAGAACTCTCATTTATCAACTTTTACAATTTAACCCTAATAAGCAAATTAGACATGAATTTCATAAAAATTTTTATCAATACTCTAACACATGCATCCAATCAATTAGTAAATCATAAAAATTAATCAAAATAAACTTTTCTATCTCGGATTCGTGGTTTCGCAACCATTGTTCCATTTAGGCCCTATTTCGGGATGTTACATTTGGCCCTTAGCCACACGGAAGGGACACACGCCCGTGTCTCTTGGCCATGTATGCAAAATAGGCCATTTGTAAGGCCAAAATGTCACCCACACTTGGGTCAATCCTACAAGCAATATCCCAGTTCATTTCATGCACAATTGATAATCAAAGACATGCCAAAAGATCAACAAGTCTCCACATTCAATTTCATTTCCATTCATGTCAATTTGCACAACTAAACACATACATATATTCAAGCATGATTCATCCATATTTACCTTTCTTATAACCATTTCTTTGATCAATCAAACATACTCATAATGCATTCTTATGCTTACCATAGCCTTGACCATTTCATTTGCTAACAAGCCAAATCAACACATGCACCATATTTCATATTCACTCATGCATACTACCAACATTTAACTAGCCACATCTCATGGCTATTTATATACATTTCAACCATAATCCAAAATAACTAGCCTATACATGCCATATTTAGCTATGTACACATTTCAAAAGTACCAAAATGAGTTTGAGTAGTATGATGACGATCCTCGACGGTCCCCGAGCCTTCAGTAGCTTTGACGATCTATAAAACAGAGCAAACACACACAGAGTAAGCTTTCAAAAGCTTAGTAAGCCATATACAAATAAACTTAGCATAAAATGCTCATAATCACATTAATACAATGACATTAATGATTTCTCAACGCAAATTCATCACATATTCTTTGGCCCATTTGCTTAGCCATAGCTTGCCACAATTCTAAACTCAATTATCACATATACACATAGCTCATTCAAGCATATATTCACATATTATCCCATCATTTCCATACACATATTCATCTTAGTAAGTTCATATAAACACTCACCTTTCAGACACACATAGTGTATTATTCAAACATACCTGAAACGGATATACAACTCACATAGTCGTTCACTTCTCAAACTTGCCAGTTGAACCATTCGAAACTAAATAGGACACTCAGAGTGCTCGGAATAATCGTACAATGCCAACGTCCCAGACGTGGTCTTACATGTAATCAGATATCGATGCCACTGTCCCAGACAGGGTCTTACACGAATCAATACGATGCCAATGTCCCAGACATGGTCTTACACGTAAATCTCATATCGATGCCAACATCCCAGATGTGGTCTTACACAAAAACTCGAATCAATGCCAATGTCCCAGACGTGGTCTTACATGATATCACATAACGAACACCTATGCCATGACATGTACTATCCTATCTATTCCTAGGTTCAGACGGGGCTTCTCGGACATCAATATTTAATCGATACCAATTCTCAGATTTCATATATATCTCATCTCGAGCATACTCATAGCAATTCAAATTTCATATATGCACAATTAAGTCAATTCAAATACATTTATTTGTATATTGACTTACCTCGAATTTTGGATATTCGTTCGGACTCGGTTATTCGACTACCTTCGCTTTCCCGCGATCTAAGTCCGTTTTATTCGGTTCTTGATCTATACATATTCAAATTTAACCCTTTCAATCATCAACTTATTCAATTCAATCCAAAAACATACATTTAGGGCTATTTGCAACTTAGCCCTCACATTTGCACATTTTATCAATTTAGTCCATTTTCCTCAAAACATCAAATATACACAATTTGTTCACACACATGCATAGCCGAATCTCCCTAAGGACCATACAAGTCCATATTTTTCCTCAAATTCACAATTTAGTCCTCTAAAATAATATTTTCACAATTTAGCCCTAATTAGCTAAATTCACCAAAAATTCAAGAACAAAACATGTTCATTAAACACATATCTTTCATTTAACACCAATACTCATCACAAAGCTCACCATTTCATCAATGGCACATCTCATAAACATCATCAATTCTTCAAATTACAATATGGGCTTGATAGTAGACTAAGCAACAATCTCAAAAACATAAAAATCATCAAAAACCAAAGTCAAAACATACCCTAATCAAGCTCAAAATCAACCGAAACCTAAGTGTTCTTCTTTCTTTCTCTTTTCTTGATTTTTCGGTAATAAGATGGATGAAAATGGCTTATTATTTAGCCTTTTGTTTGATTAATAATCATATTATTAATCTATTTACTATACTAACCTTTTACTAAACATATATATATAAACATTAAGGGCATTAATGTCCTTTATCCATCCACTATCTAAATATTGGCATAATTGCCTCATAAGGCATCCTTATTTAAAAGCCATCTCAAATAGGTGTCTTTTCATAAAGCATGCAGATTTTGCATTCAATGCAATTTAATCCTTTTATAAAATTAAACACACAGACGGACAATTTATCATACGAAAATTTAACACGTATTTAATCACATATCAACGGCACAGAAAATAATATTAAAATATTTTACTGACTCAGATTTGTGGTCCCGAAACCACTGTTCCGACTAGGGTCTAAACCTGACTGTTACACCCTTATAGGGTAAAATGACTGTTTTGCCCTTGTGGGTAAATGACTAACTTGTGTTATGACTTGACTGGGATTGTATGATTGTGTTTTAACTCACTTGACGGTGGTTGTATGACTGATATGCTTTTAATATGTGTTTAAATGACTGTTATTGAGCATGGCCATTTTGCATACACGTGTAATGATTGAGCATGACATACACGACATATTGCATGGGGTTGGGACATTGATACGGAGGAAGTTCTGATAGGGTCGCACGGGTCGCATGATGACTGTGGACCAACGGACGGCTTAAAGCCGCGTAATCTGATTATGGCTCTGTGCCAACCTAAATATGGCTCTGTGCCATCTTGATTATGGCTTTGTGCCAATCGTATTTACCCGTGGCTATGTGCCTAACATATATATCGATGACTCTGTGTCGATCAGATTTACCCAAGGCTGTGTGCCGATTATATTACAGTCGCTGATGACTATGTGCCAAACATAATACAGTTACTGATGGCTTTGTGCCAATTATAATACCGCTATTGAAGGCTTAGAGCCGTATATATATACTAGCAGCTTTGTTGCGATTTCAGTTAAGGCCGGAATCGGTGCTAACATTGGTGTGCTGGTTGGGTGGGTCGATTTTATCCCCACGTAAGTGTAGGGTTGGTACGGATGGTGTGTTGGCTGGATCGGGGTGGGATGCATCCTCATACTATTGCATATCTATTATGAGATCTGTCACTATACTAGGTTTAGGCCACTTGTTCTGTTATTGGTTTGGGCTAGGCCCAATTGATGCTGTTATGGGCTATGACCCAAATGATATTGTAATAGGGTTTTGGCCCACGTATGCTCTGATCTGGACTTTCCTGTTACTGTTAAAGGGCTTTGGCAAAGATTGTTTTGATTTCTGTTTCTGTATACAGACTGTTACTCTGGTAAGGGGATTACACACTGAGTTTTCGCAAACTCACCCCATTTTTAGCTGTGCAGGTAATCTCCAGCATTAGGATGATCGATGCTACGAGGGACTCGGAGACGACCACACAGCCACCCATGTTTTTCTATTTTGTTCACTTATTTATGCACTTCGATTTTTGAGTTGGGTTGTAATAAGGCCTCTCAATTTTTAACTTTTATTTGGGATATTTACTTAAGTATGTTTAATATCTACTAGAAGTAGGACATGATTTTTTTTTTCAAAATAATAACTACTTTCAAACACTACGTTTCCGCAACCCAATTTTTAAATATCATGTTTCCATAAATCATTTATTTTAATTAAGCTTCCGCAATTGAAAAAGATTTTTTTAAACCACGTTTTGAAAATAAATGAACGCAAATGAAAATACGATTTTCGAGAAATACTTCAATGTGACACGCCAGATTTGGGCTTAACTTCTAAGCCGGGTTTGGGGTGTTACATTCAGTGGTATCAGAGCCAGGTTGCAAAACTTGGCTGTGGAATGGGTTTTAAAAATTGGATTTCCGAAAGAATTGTTTCAAAAAGGTTTTTAAAGATTAGAAGTAATCGAAATGTTTTTCTGAATATTTTTTGAAAGTGTGGTTCACCGAGTCACCGGCACCGAATCCGTAAGTTTTCTGAATACTGTTGTCTGCTGTTATGCAATAGGAAACACTGTGGTTACTTTAGATATTAGACTGTACTGTGATGCTCAAATTTAGATTTTGTATTTATTCTGTGTGATGTTGTGGATATGGAAATTGTATTTGTATGATATCTATCTGTTCTAGTGGATAGGTAAGTGATTTGGGTGTGCGTAAGAGGTAATGTTTTGGAATTAGAGTGTGCAGCGGAAGCGCGGTGGTGTAGTTTGGGTTGTGCGACTGTTCTGAGAGTTGGAAATTTTGGGCACGAAATTTCTTTAAGGAGGGGTGAGTTCTAATGCCCCAATTTTTGGGCCTAAGAGAATTGGGCCTATTGGGCCTTGGTCATGGGAGTGTTTAAAATTTTTGAGAACAAGAAAATGACACTTTTGCATGAAGGATCTATTAGGTGAGTGATTTTGGAAGGTTATGGAGCTTCTATGAAGTCCTGGGTTCAAGCCATGTCATATGGGAAATTTTTTATTTTTAGCATTAGGGGAACCATGCCTCCTGGTTACAAGCCTTTTAAGTAATTATGAGTAAATTGTGACACAAGAGGAGCTTGTGGCTTAGTGGCAAGTGGCGTACGGAGTGAAGCTTGTGGTCTGAGGTTCAAGTCTCTTGAGGAGAAAGGGAGGTTTTATTTTGCAGCATGGATGGCAAGAGTTGTGGTGGATTCAAACTCTTTGGAGTCGTTATAGACTTGGTAAAAGGGGGAGAGTATCAAGGGATATGGATGATGGTTGTTGGGGATTTGGAGGAGGAAAATGTGTTGAGATTTTAGGGGAGAATTAAGGGAGTGATTTATGGAGAAAAAGGTAGAGTTTGAATTGAGGATGGTTTGAGCCGAATTGGTATAGGAAGCCTAGGAAAATTTGGCTAGGCAGGTTTTTCTCATCGTCGGCTTCGGGGATTAATAAGGGTGCATTACCGAATTTTGCTTTTCTTTTTCCAAATTCGGCTCTTTTATTCTTTGGTGCTGGAATTGTTCTTTGCGTTTTCTTCAACTGAGTCTTTTCTTTTTTAACCATTAATTGTTAGCCGACTTTAGGTGCAACTTATTCTTTTATTCTCTTCTTTCTCGTCTTGTGCTCTCTTGGAGGCCAATTGTTTTTCCCTTTTCTTGGCAGAGTACTTTGGCATCTCTTGAGTAGGTCGCTATTGCCAATTATTTCTTCCCTTAATTATTCTTTACCTTTGCTGAACCTTCATGCTCCATCTCTTCCAATCGGTCATTTTCCTTGATCGAATATATCTACTCTTTCCACCTCATTTCTGTTGTTTCGGTTCTCCTCTCCTTCCGTGTGTTGGGTTAGTCGAATAACTTCCCCCTAGTCATTCACTCTATTTTCGGCTAGTAAGGGTTCTCTGATGAATCGGTAAGTGCTCTTGGTTTACTCTTGTTTCTCTCTATCGATGTGGTCTTTTCTTCTAACATCTTCCTGTGTTATCGATTCATGAAAAAAGGGTACAAGCGTCTCGACTCTTGCGTGTGGGTATAGGTCGATTTCTTCTATCGATCGTTCTTAGTTCTACGTAGTGGTAATTTATCGTTCTTTCGGTTCTAGTTATTTTTCGTTCATGGTAATAGTTAAAGAGGTTAAGATACAATGCAGGTTGTACCAAGGATGGGCGATCAATCCTTAGTCAGCGATCTAAGGACAATAGATCGCTTGGTATTCAGTCAAGGTATTGTAGTGAATATCCTTTTGGGGATTAAGTGCTTTCGATCATTAATGCATGGAAGACTGATTGTAATTTTTGGGTTAGGTGTAGGTTAGTGTTCTAGGGTTTCGCGAAAGCTTGCAATCAGGTGTGTAACTTTGTGCTCTATTGATGATCGACTGAAAAGCCGAAAGTGTGTATTCCACATTGATTGGTCTATAGATCAGCAAAAGCCGAAAAGCTGAAGGATTGAGCTTTTGGGCCACATGAGTGTGCGAACGCTCATGTGATCAACCGAGCTCACGAAACGTGGGCGTACGACGAGGAGGGCCGCCATGAGCAATCTCATGGGCTGGAGCCAGAATGGGCCATATGGGCCCTGTGGGCCCGTGGGCCTGCATGGGTAAACTTCTTTGTTAAGTGGGACGTAGATAGACTTGACATATCGTGCACATGGCTTAGGTAGTTCTGGGCCTCGTTGGGTCGAAGTGGGCTGTGTAGGCCCAATGGGCTTGTGGGCCCACACGGATAAAATGTATGTGGTGGGTTCTATTAATTTGGACTGTGACGTTTGCATAACTGTGGTTGTTTTCGAGCTAAATGGGCCACACGAGTGTGTGGGCCCACTTGGGCTGAGTAATAGGCCTTAGGCCCATTTACAACGTTGTGACTGTTTAGGTTACTTAAGTCACTCGAGGCGACGGTGGACCTTCTGTTGGGTCGCTGAGACCCCGATTTACAAAATTACCAAAATACCCTCGATTTGCAAAATTACCGAATACCCCCGATTTGCAAAATTATAGAAATACCCTCGATTGGTGAAATTATCGAAATACCCTCAATTTGTAAAATTACTGAAATACCCTCAATTTACAAAATTATCGAAATACCCATGTAGGGTAGAATTACTAAAATACCCCTGTAGGGTAGAAATACCGAAATACCCCTAAAGGGTAGGATCACCAAAATACTCTTATAGGGTAAAATGACTGTTTTGCCCTTGTGGGTAAATGATTGACTTTTGTTATGATTTGACTGATTTGACTGGGATTGTATGACTGTGTTTTAACTGAGTTGACGGTGGTGGTTGTATGGTGATATGCTTTTGATATGTGTTTAAATGATCATTCTCGAGCATGGCCATTTTGCATACACGTAATGATTGAGCATGACATACACGACATATTGCATGGGGTTGGAACATTGATACGGAGGAAGTTCTGATAGGGTCGCACGGGTCGCATGACGACTGTGGACCAACGGACGGCTTAAAGCCGCATAATCTGATTATGGCTCTGTGCCAACCTAAATATGGCTCTGCGCCATCTTGATTATGGCTTTGTGCCAATCGTATTTACCCGTGGCTATGTGCCTAACATATATATCGATGACTCTGTGTCGATCATATTTACCCAAGGCTGTGTGCCGATTATATTACCGTCGCTGATGGCTATGTGCCAAACATAATACAGTTACTGATGGCTTTGTGCCAATTATAATACCGCTACTGAAGGCTTAGAGCCGTATATATATACTAGTAGCTTTGCTGCGATTTCGGTTAGGGCCACAACCGGTGCTAACATTGGTGTGCTGGATGGGTGGGTCGATTTTATCCCCACGTAAGTGTAGGGTTGGTACGGGTGGTGTGTTGGCTGGATCGGGGTGGGATGCATTCTCATACTATTGCATATCTGTTATGAGATCTGTCACTATACTGGGCTTATGCCACTTGTTCTTTTATTGGTTTGGGCTAGGCCTAATTGATGCTGTTATGGGCTGTGACCCAAATGATATTATAGTGGGCTTTGGCCCACGTATGCTCTGATCTGGACTGTCCTGTTACTATTAAAGGGCTTTGGCCCAGAGTGTTTTGGTTTCTGTTTCTGTATACTGACTGTTACTCTAGTAAGGGGATTACACACTGATTTTTTGCAAACTCAGCCCATTTTTAACTGTGCAGGTAATCCCCAACATTAGGAGGATCGGTGCTGTGAGGGACTCGGAGATGACCACACAGCCACCCATGTTTTTCTATTTCGTTCACTTATTTAAGCACTTCGGTTTTTGAGTTGGGTTGTAATAAGGCCTCTCTATTTTTAACTTTTATTTGGGATATTTACTTAAGTATGTTTAATATCTGCTAGAAGTAGGACACAATTTTTTTTTCCAAAATAATAACTGCTTTCAAACACTACGTTTTTGCAACCCAATTTTTAAATATCATGTTTCCATAAGTCATTTATTTTAATTAAGCTTTTGCAATTGAAAAATATTTTACTAAGTGATTGATGACATTTTGAAAAGGGAATAGTTTTTTTTAAACCACGTTTTGAAAATAAACAAACGCAAATGAAAATACAGTTTTCGAGAAACACTTCAATGTGACACGCCAGATTCGGGCGTAACTTCTAGGCCGGGTTTGGGGTGTTACACATTTATTATGTGTATTCAATGTCTTAATAAAGAAAAAAGACTTGGAAAAGGAACTCCAAGCAAAGGAAAGGAAGAAGTGGTTGAGTAGAAAAAAGAACTATCTCTTATTTTTGGTGATTTTGAAGGTAAGTTCTCATGGAAATTCTCTTACTTTATAATGAAAAATCACTAATGAGTAAATTAATGTAATAAATGATGAAGAGAAAGTGTGTAATAAGTTTTCTATTATTATAATGTATATATGTATATGAATTGAGATAAATAAGTAGAGGTGATAATTTGTTCACCAAAATGGCAGAACCTTATTAAATGAGGAAAATGGATGAATAATGGTGATAACTCAAATAATGACTTGTATATGACTTATGTGAAAGAAAATTGAAGTTATGATCAAGTTATTGTGTCTAAATGACTTTAATTGTGAAAGGCTGATCTGCCGTAATTCGATGTAGCAGATCAAACTAACTTCCACACTTTAAGAGCTTGAAACCAAGTATTTTCATTAGGTATTAATTATGTTTTTGTAAGTTTTCGTTAAGTTAATAAAATGTGCAAATTGAGTCTTTTATTGACGTTAGAGGTCGAATGAGGCCTAATGGTGAGCTAATAACCTTTGTAAGTGTGCGGGAGACCATTAGAAGGCGTAATAAACCGATATTGGTCTCTATGTCACAACACAGAAAGTTTGATGTCGCAACATAATGAGCAAAATAGAGAAATCACGAAACTACCTTCGATGTCGCGACACAGCCTAAAGGTGTCGCAACATACCCTGAAGACATCCCAAGAGGAGTACATTGACTGCTATGTTGCGACACAGGACCTGGTGTGTCACGACATTGACTCTGGACGGGAATTAAACATGAGACAGGGGAGTTTTGGTCCGCACAATCAAACTTAAAGCTAAGTAACGTCAGCTGACCTAGGGTTAAAGACGACGACCACCTAAAATCTATAAATATGCTCATTTGTCACATGTTATAGACACAATTCACTTAGTCTAGATTTAGTCTTTTAATTTCAGTTTAGTTTTCTCTTTTCTTAGGTTAGATTTATTTTCATTCGTTCTTGTTCTATTTTGAGAGAAATGTATTGTGGAGACAATCAAACCTTATAACAGCCCATTTTTGGTCAAATCGAAACAGTGGTTTCAGAACAAAAAATTTGATGTCAGAAAATTATTTTAATATTATTTTCGGTATTTAAAGCATGTTATTTGATATGTGTGAAAATTTCATGAGCTAATTTTATCGATTGGTTGGTTAATTTGAGAAAAAGGACTAAATCGCGTAAAGTGCAAAAGTGTCGTTCTATTAGCTAAAGGTGTCTAATAGCTATATAACCTTAAATTTAAGGTCCTTAAGTGGTAAATAGACCATTATCATGATAATGGATGATAATGGAATGACATTATTGAAATTTTGAATTAGTAATAAGGTTAATTTTGTCATTTAGTAATTAAATGAAAAATAAATAAAACAAAAACCATATTATATTATCATCATCTTCTCCAACCGATTGTATAAGGGAAATAAATCCATTTTGAAGCTTTCAAAATTTCGGCACACTCCTAGCTTTATTAAGGTAAAGTTTTAGCTCGGTTTTTAATGATTTCTATGTTTTTGCAATCGTTGCAGCTCCATCTAGCTAGCCTGTACCTTAGATTTTGAAACTGTTAAAGATTTTAAGAGTTGCCATTGTTGAATCTATGTGTTCTTTGATGTTTAATTTTGAAATATGAAAGCTTGATGATAGCTTTACATGTTTTGTTAAGTGATTTTTGATGAAAATGCATAATAGGGATTAAATTGAGAAAATGTGAAAATATGTGGTTAAATATGCGAATAAATGAAAAATGTGGATTGATATGTGTATTATGGAAATTCGGCTAGCATATGATTGGATGAAATTGCATCAATTTGTGATATTGTGTAATAAGGACTAAATTGCAAAAGTTGTGAAATACTTGGGCCAAAAGTATAAAAGTGCTTTAAAGTGTGATATGGACTAAATTGAAAGAATATCTAATTGAATAAGTTAATTTTGAATTTATATAGATCAAGAAAGAAAGAATTCCGATTTAGATCGGGGGAAAAGCAAGGTTATCGAGTAGTCGACCCGATCCGTCATTTCTGTATACGAGGTAAGTTCATATGATTGAACTTAAATGTGTATCTATTTATTTGATGGATGAAATTGAGATAGTATTTATTCTATTAGATAAATGTGTAGATATTAAATTAAATGCATGGTTTAAGTAAACGAGTTGCTAAATAAGACCATAGCTGGGCTATGGCAAAAAAATCAGAACTGGGTTATGGCATGCGAATGTAAGACCATGGAAGGGCCTTGGCAATGTATGTGTAAGACCATAGTTGGACTATGGCATTGGAAAATCGACGTACTTATATCGTAAGTATTTATAAACTCGAAGTGATTCGATAAGCGAATTGGTGAGAATAGATATGTATCAGTACAGGTATGTACAGAAAACTGTTCGAATAATGAATTATAAGAATATGAGAACTTATGGGTTGCTTTGTAGTTAAACTTTATGTTATCTCATTGATTGAGGCTTTAATTGCAAATTATGTATCTATTTGGAATTTTTAATGAACGATGTTGATTATTTCATATATACATACGAACTTACTAAGCTTTATAGCTTACTTTGTTTATTTTCTTCTATGTTTTATAGTAAATCGAAGCTAGCTCGGAATTGGGGATCGTCAGGAACTTCATCGCAGTATCGGACATCTATTTGGTACTTTTGAGTTGTGTAAATATGGTATATGGCATGTATAGGTTTGTGTCGTTTTGGTATGTTTGATGGATATGTATTTTGGCCATTTGGGTTGGCATAAGATGATGAATATGATGATGTTTATAAATGTACAAATGGTTCTATTTTGAGTTTGGTAAATTTACTTATGTTATGTGATTGAAGTTGATAATTTGTAAGTTATGTGTTTGTGAATTGATGCTTGATAATGCATGTTTGGAATGAATTAGTAACTTGAATTATATATGTGAATTAGGTATGTAATTAAATGGCAAGTTGTGACATATTTGTGACTTGCATGGTTGGAGATAGATATAGCAAGATTTATGTATTGGTTAATGACTTTTGGCTGCAAATTTGTGCCTTGAAATGGTACCATTTATACTTGTGTAGGTATGTGCAAAATGGGGTGGCAAATTGGCCTTGCAAATGGCCTATTTTTGTCCACACGGGCAGAGACACGGACGTGTGTCTTAGCCGTGTGTGACACACAGTCATGTTACACGGTCGTGTGTCCCCTAGTGTTGATATTAAATTGAAGTTAGTATGCTCCACACGGTCTCACACACATGCGTGTGACTGGCTGTATGTTACAAGTCAGTATACCCCCTAAATGGCACACGGCCTAGCACACGGGCGTGTGACTTGGCCGTGTTGCATAAGTTAGTATACCCTACAGGTTTGGCACGGCCTAGCACATGGCCCGCACACGCGGCGTTTGTGCCACTTCAAGGGCACACGGCCGGACACACGGGCGTGTGGTTGGTGTGTGACCTGGTTAGTATGTATGCCCTGTTTTCACATGGCCTGAGACACAGGTGTGTCTGGAGCCGTGTGAGGCACACGGCCTGTTCACACGGGCGTGTGACCCCTGTATGGTTAAAATTTTTCTAAGTTTCCAAAAATTTCCCTAGTTATCGGTTTAGTCCCGAACCATTTCTAATGCATGTTTAAAGCCATGTAGGCTCGTTTAAGGGACACTATCATTGGTTGTGATTGAATTGTATTTGATATGACAAATTGTTTATGAAATGTATGATTATAAATGTTGTAAATCTGGTAATGCTCTGTAACCCTATTCCGGTGTTGAATACGGGTGAGGGGTGTTACATTTATTTGTATCAGAGCTACGGTTTAGTCGAATCTAGGACTAACATAGCATGTGTGAGAGTTTAGCTATACATGCCATATATAACCTATGATAGTGTGATGATTCCTGACAGCTTAAATAATGTTTTCGTATAGTAATGGATCCTGAACGAGCTGTAGCTGATGACGTAGAGAGTAATGCGACCGCTCCCGCTCAAGGGACAGCCCTTCTGAATCTAGACCCGTGTCTAGTAGTCACGGAGGTGAGGCTAAAGAAGCCTTTTTCCAGATAATGAATGAGTGGTTCACTCAATATGTTCGGACAAATCCGGCTACTCAACAACCTCCACCCCTCCTATTTCCCAAACTGTACCTATAGCTCCTCAAGGAGTCGAGCTGTTAAGATTGAATAAGCCTCCAGTTGATAAGATCCGTAAACACGGGGCTGAAGAGTTTAGGGCTAATGTTGATGATGACCCTGAGAGAGCCGAGTTCTGGCTAGAAAATACTATCCGAGTGTTTGATGAACTTTCGTGTATGCCAGCTGAATGCTTAAAGTGTGCTATTTCTCTTCTGAGAGACTCTGTGTATCAATGGTGGAATACTTTAGTGTCGGTAGTGCCGGGAGAGCGAGTGACTTGGGAATTATTTCAGACCAAGTTCCGGAAGAAATACATCAGTCAACAGTTCATTGATCAAAAGCATAAAGAATTTTTAGAATTGAAACAGGGTCGTATGACTGTAACTAAATATGAAAGAGAATTTGTACGGTTGAGTAACTATGTTCGAGAATATGTTTCTACCGAAGAGATAATGTGCAAGCGGTTTGTTGATGTGCTGAACGAAGACATAAACTTCTGGTCGGGATATTGGATTTAAAAGAATTCGTTGTATTAGTCGTACATGCTTGCAAAGCTGAAGAATTAGGCAAAGAAAAGAGAAAGGCTAATTCGGAAGGTAGAGATTTGAGAAAGAGATTGATGAATAAACCCTATAACTCTTCATCAAAGAAATCCCGAGATTCAAATAGTTGGTCAAATGCACCAATGGAGTACTCTAATAGAGATCGTGGGAAGCAATTTACGGGTTCAAAAACTCCAGCTATGCCAGTGGCAAGTATGGGTAATGTTAGACCGAACAAGCCTGAATGTGGACGATGTGTAAAACGACATTTTGGAGAGTGTAGACTGAATGATAAAGCTTGTTTTAGATGTGGTTCGAACGAACATTTCATTCGAGATTGTCTTGAGTTAGATGAGAAAGATAAATCTCAGAGTGCAAGACAAAGCAACACGACTACGAGAGGAAGACCATTCCGTAATACTGGAAATGTGAGTGGTGGTAGAGGTGCGACACGAGATACTGCTGTAAGATCCGAGGCCAGAGCACCTGCTAGAGACTACGCTATTTGCGCTCGTGAAGAAGCGTCATCTCCAGATGTTATCACTGATGCTTTCACTCTCTATGACACTAATGTGATTGCATTGATAGATCCAGGATCAACTCATTCTTACATATGTATGAATTTAGTATCTAGTAAGACTTTTCCTGTAGAGTCTACTGAATTTGTGATTAGAGTATCGAACCCCTTAGGCAAATGTGTTTTGGTTTACAAAGTCTGCAAAAATTGTCCGTTAATTTATCAGGATTTCTCTTTTCTGGCTAATCTGATGTTGTTGCGATTCGATGAATTTGATGTGATTCTGGGTATGGATTGGCTAACGATGCATGGTGCTATAGTGAATTGTAGATGAAAGACAATTGAACTGAAATGTCAGAATAATGAGACTATTAGAATTCAATCTGATGATCTGAATAGTTTTCCAGTTGTGATCTCATCTATGTTAGCTCAGAGATTTGTGAGAAAAGGGTGTGAAGCTTATCTTGCTTATGTACTTGATTCGAAAGTGACAGAAACAAAGATTGAATTAGTACCAGTTGTGTGCGAGTATCCAGATGTATTTCTCGAAGAGTTACTGGGTTTACCACCTATCAGCGAGGTTGAGTTTGGTATTGAATTAGTACCGGGAACAACGTTGATATCGATAGCTCCGTACAGAATGGCTCTGACTGAGTTAAAAGAATTGAAAGCTTAGTTGCAAGAGTTGACAGATAAAGGTTTTGCTAGACCGAGTTTCTCTCCCTGGGGTGCACCGGTGTTATTTGTGAAAAAGAAAGATGGCACGATGAGAATGTGTATAGACTATCGATAGCTCAACAAAGTGACGATCAAGAATAAATACCCTTTTCCATGAATAGATGATTTGCTTGATCAGTTAAAAGGGGCAACAGTGTTTTCGAAAATTGATTTGAGATCAGGTTATTACCAGTTGCGAGTTAAAGACTCAGATGTGCCAAAGACTGCATTTAGAACAAGGTACGGACACTACGAATTTCTTGTTTTGCCTTTCAGACTAACAAATGCACCTGCTATTTTTATGGACTTAATGAACCGGATTTTCAGGCCGTACTTAGACCGATTCATAGTTGTATTTATTGATGACATTTTGATTTACTCTCGTGATGAATCTTAGCATGCCGAGCATTTGAGAATCGTGTTACAAACTTTGAGAGATAAACAATTGTTTGCAAAGTTCAGCAAATGTGAGTTTTGGCTATGAGAAGTTGGTTTTATGGGACAGATAGTTTCAGCCGCGGGTATCCGAGTTGACCCGAGCAAAATTTCTGCGATTATAGATTGAAAGGCTCCAAGAAATGTATTCGAAGTCTGTAGTTTTCTGGGACTATCCTACTGTTATAGATGATTTGTGAAAGGCTTCTCGATGAGTGCGACTCCGATGACACGATTGCTTCAAAAAGATGTTAAATTTTGAGTGGTCAGAAAAGTGTCAACAGAGCTTCGAGCAGTTGAAATCATTATTGATAGAGGCACCAGTGCTAGTTCAGCCTGAGTCGGGTAAAGAATTCGTAGTTTTCAGTGATGCATCGTTAAATGGCTTGGGTTGTGTTTTGATGCAGGAAGGAAAAGTTGTAGCTTATGCCTCGAGACAGTTGAAGCCGCACGAAAAGAATTATTCGACGCACGATCTAGAGTTAGTCGTGATAGTGTCCGCATTGAAAATTTGGTGTCATTATTTGTTTGGTAAGAAATGCCATATTTATACCGACCACAAAATCTTGAAATATTTGATGACTCAGAAAGATTTAAATTTGCGACAGCAGAGATGGCTAGAATTGCTAAAAGACTATAAATTAGTGATTGATTATCATCCAGGGAAAGCAAACGTAGTTGCTGATGCTTTGAGCCGAAAGTCCTTATTTGCTTTATGTGCTTTGAACACATAATTAGCTTTGTCTGACGACGGTTCGATAGTAGCCGAGTTGAAAGCGAGACCGTTATTTCTACAGTAGATTTGTGAGGCTAAAAAATTTGATAATAAATTACAAGCAAAACGAGCTCTGTGTGAGTCGATTTCTGATTCAGAGTTTCGAATAAGGCCTGATGATTGTTTGATGTTTCGTGATAGAATATGTGTACCAAGAAATTTTGAACTCATTCAAAAGATTCTAAACGAAGCACACAGTAGTTGTTTATCAGTACATCCAGGAAGCACGAAAATGTATAACGAGTTGAAACAGCTTTATTGGTGGCACGACATGAAACTAGATATCTCAGAATTTGTTTTGAAATGTTTGATTTGTCAGCAAGTCAAAGCTAAGCATCAAGTGCTGTCAGGTTTATTACAGCCTATTATGATTCCTGAGTGGAAGTGGGATAGAATAAAAATGGATTTTGTATCAGGTTTACCCTTATCTCCGAAAAAGAAAGATGCGATATGGGTTGTTGTTGATAGATTGACGAAATCAGCTCATTTCATTTCGGTACGTACAAATTTCTCACTTGATAAATTAGCTGAGTTATATATTTCCAAAATTGTGAGATTACATGGTGTTCCCCTATCTATTGTTTCGGATAGAGATCTAAGATTTACTTCACGATTTTGGAAGAAATTGTAAGAAGCTTTGGGTTCAAAGTTGCATTTTAGCACTGCATTTCACCTGCAAATGGATGGTCAATCTGAATGATTTATTCAGATACTTGAGGATATGTTGTGTTGTTGCATTCTTGAGTTTGAAGGTAGCTGGGAGAAATATCTACCGCTAATTGAATTTACTTACAATAATAGCTTCCAATCGAGTATAAAGATGGCACCATACAAAGCTCTATATGGTCGCAAATGTAGAACACCGTTGTACTGGACTGAGCTTAGAGAAAATAAGATTCACGGGGTTGATCTAATCAGAGAGACTGAAGAAAAAATGAATGTAATTCGCGATAGTTTGAAGGCAGCTTCGGAACGACAGAAATCATACTCAGACTTGAAACGGATAGATATTGAGTTCCAGACTGGGGATAAAGTATTTGTGAAAGTTTCGCCGTGGAAAAAGATATTGCGGTTTGGTCGGAAAGGGAAATTGAGTCTGCGATTCATCGGACCGTATGAGATTACTGAGCGAGTTGGGCCAGTGGCTTATCGGCTGTCCTTACCGTCTGAGTTAGAAAAGATACATAATGTAATTCACGCATCGATGCTACGAAGATATCGATCAGGCCCTTCGCATGTTATTTCTCCAACTGAAGTTGAGATACAGTCAGATTTATCATACAGTGAAAAACCGATTCGAATTTTAGCTCGTGAGATCAAAGAGATGAGAAATAAGAAAATAGCATAAGTGAAAGTATTATGGCATTGACACGGGGTTGAAGAAGCTACATGGGAACCCGAGGATGCTATGAGAAAACAATACTCGAACCTATTCACTGGTAAGATTTTCAGGGATGAAAATCCCTAAGGGGGAGAGTTGTAACAACCCATTTTTTGTCAAATCAGAACAGTGGTTTTAGAACCACAAATTTGATGTCAAAAAATTATTTTAATATTATTTTTGGTATTTACAGCATGTTATTTGATATGTGTGAAAATTTCGTGAGCTAATTTTATCGATTGGTTGGTTAATTTGAGAAAAAAAGACTAAATCGCGTAAAGTGCAAAAGTGTCGTTCTATTAGCTAAAGGTGTCTAATAGCTATAGAACCTTAAAGTTAAGGTCCTTGAGTGGTAAATAGACCATTATTATGATAATGGATGATAATGGCATGGCATTATTGAAATTTTGAATTAGTAATAAAGTTAATTTTGTCATTTAGTAATTAAATGAAAAATAAATAAAACAAAAACCATATTATATTATCATCATCTTCTCCATCCGATTGTATAAGGGAAATAAATCCATTTTGAATCTTTCAAAATTTCAGCACACTCCTAGCTTGATTAAGGTATGATTTTAGCTCAGTTTTTAATGATTTCTATGTTTTTGTAATCGTTGTAGATCAATCTAGCTAGCCCGTACCTTAGATTTCGAAACTGTTAAAGATTTTAAGAGTTTCCATTGTTGAATCTATGTGTTCTTTGATGCTTAATGTTGAAATATGAAAGCTTGATGATAGCTTTACATGTTTTGTTAAGTGATTTTTGATGAAAATGCATAATAGGGATTAAATTGAGAAAATGTGAAAATATGTGGTTAAATATACGAATAAATGAAAAATGTGGGTTGATATGTGTATTATGGAAATTCGGCTAGCAGATGATTGGATGAAATTGCATCAATTTGTGATATTGTGTAATAAGGACTAAATTGCAAAAGTTGTGAAATACTTGGGGCAAAAGTATAAAAGTGCTTTAAAGTGTGATATGGACTAAATTGAAAGAATATGTGATTGAATAAGTTAATTTTGAATTCATATAGATCAAGAAAGAAAGAATTCAGATTTAGATCGGGGGAAAAGTAAGGTTATCGAGTAGTCGACCCGATCCTTCATTTCTGTATACGAGGTAAGTTCATATGATTGAACTTAAATGTGTATCTATTTATTTGATGGATGACATTGAGATAGTATTTATTCTATTAGATAAATGTGTAGATATTAAATTAAATGCACGGTTTAAGTAAACGAGCTGCTGAATAAGACCATAGCTGGGCTATGGCAAAAAAAATCAGATAATAAGACCATAACCGGGTTATGGCATGTGAATGTAAGACCACGGCAGGGCCTTGGCAATGTATGTGTAAGACCATAGTTGGACTATGGCATTGGAAAATTGACATACTTATATCGTAAGCATTTATAAACTCGAAGTGATTTGATAAGCGAATTGGTGAGAATAGATATGTATCAGTACAGGTATGTACAAAAAACTATTCGAATGATGAATTATAAGAAGATGAGAACTTATGGGTTGCTTTGTAGTTAAACTTTATGTTATCTCATTGATTGAGTCTTTAATTGCAAATTATGTATCTATTTGGAATTGTTAATGAATGATGTTGATTATTTCATATATACATACGAACTTACTGAGATTTATAGCTTACTTTATTTATTTTCTTCTATGTTTTATAGTAAATCGAAGCTAACTCGGAACCGGGGATCGTCAGGAACTTCATCGCACTATCAGACATCTATTTTGTACTTTTGAGTTGTGTAAATATGGTATATGGCATTTATAGGCTTGTGTCATTTTGGTATGTTTGATGGATATGTATTTTGGCCATTTGGGTTGGCATAAGATGATGAATATGATGATGTTTATAAATGTACAAATGGTTCTATTTTGAGTTTGGTAAATTGACTTATGTTCTGTGATTGAAGTTGATAATTTTGAAGTTATGTGTTTGTGAATTGATGCTTGATAATGCATGTTTGAAATGAATTAGTAAATTTAATTGTATATGTGAATTAGGTATGTAATTAAATGGCAAGTTGTGACATATTTGTGACTTACATGGTTGGAAATAGATATAGCAAGATTTGTGTATTGGTTAATGACTTTTGGCTGCAAATGTGTGCCTTGAAATGGTACCATATGTACTTGTGTAGGTATGTGCAAAATGAGGTGGCCAATTGGCCTTGCAAATGGCCTATTTTTGTCCACACGGACAAAGACATGGGCGTGTGTCTTAGCCGTGTGTGACACACAGTCATGTTACACGGCCGTGTGTCCCCTGGTGTTTGAATTGAATTGAAGTCAGTGTGCTCCACATGGTCTCACACACGGGCGTGTGACTGGCCGTGTGGTACAAGTCAGTATACCCCCTAAATGGCACATGGCCTAGCACACGGGCGTGTGACTTGGCCGTGTTGTATAAGTCAGTATACCCTTCAAGTTTGGCATGGCCTAGCACACGGCCTGGCACACGGGCGTGTGTGGCCACTTCGAAGGCCACACGGGCGTGTGGTTGGCCGTGTGACCCAAGTCATTATGTATGCCCTGTTTCCACACGGCCTAAGACACGGGTGTGTCTGGAGCCATGTGAGGCCCACGGCCTGTTCACACGGGCGTGTGACCCCTGTATGGTTGAAATATTTCTAAGTTTCCAAAAATTTCCCAAGTTATCGGTTTAGTCCCGAACCGTTTCTAATGCATGTTTAAAGCTGTGTAGGCTCGTTTAAGGGACACTATCATTGGTTATGATTGAATTGTATTTGATATGAAAAATTGTATATGAAATGTATGATTATAAATTTTGTAAATCCGGTAATGCTGCATAAACCTATTCCGGCGTTGAATACGGGTGAGGGGTGTTACAAACCTTGTGGATCCGGGATTAATCTTAATACAACTCTATATTGTCGATTTATTTGGCATGTTTTCTCTTTATATCGATTCTATATTGTCTATTGAAACCATGAGGAACTAATCCCTCTTTGTGGGATTAGCAAGTGGAGGGATGATTTGTTAACTATTTTGTAGGGATACTCAACGGATTAGCTGTTTGTGAAAGGAAAAATGTAAAACAAGCCTAGTCCTGAAAACCCTGGGAAGTCATCAAGGTGGGAATTAACCCAAAATTGGTATTGCCCATCTATGAACACCTTCACCCCAAACCAATTTGGACTATGAGGTCAGAAGATAAGTAGTCCTTGTGGACTTGTTATTCGAGTGGAAGATCAGAATATCCTGCTGGGACAATGACTAGTTGATTGACGAAAAAACTTGAAGCGACAGTTGATTGGAATTATCGAAACTAGCTAATCACCTATAATTAGATTTGATTTATTCTATCTTTTGATCCCTTGAATTTTATTTCTTTATGTTATTTTATTTTATTACTATAAAAACCTTAAAAAGTCCATTTTATTTTAACTTTTTACTATAACTTAATTAGAATACTAATTAGATCTTTTTGTGTTTAGGTTAAAATTGATTTAGTACTCGCCTCCCTTGGGCACGATCCTTAGAGTACTCACATACTCTGTTGTAACTATATTACAACTAGACCCGTATACTTGCGGATACCACCTCTCATACCTATATATTTCATTGCAGTATCACAATCTGGACGTTAGTACGTCCGGAGGCGGTCAAGTTGTTGGCGTCGTTGCCGGGGAGACAACGTCACTAGTTTGATTTTAAGTTTTGCACTTTAGAAGGAATAATTAGAAAATTTTTAGGTTATAGATACAATTTTATTTTATTTATTTATTGCAACTAATCTTCTCTCTAGATTTAGTGTATGACTCGTAGTAGAGGACACTTATTTTAGCAATCATAGATCCAGAGAGAATAATACGGAGAAATCGTCACCAGCAACAGTAGTAGTAGCAACAGATGCAAGATTCACCACCACTTAGTGTAGGTAACGTACCACACGAGAACCCATTGTTTGGCGACATTGAAGATAACATTTTAGGAAATCTGTCAGGACCACCACTTCTCGTAAATGTGCACATAGCTCGTAACGAAAGAGCCTTAAGAGACTACGTATTACCAAGTCTAGACATAGTTCAGGAAAGTATAACGAGATCAACTATTACATCAAATAATTTTGAAATTAAGACGACAATGATTCAGATGATCCATAGTAATCTGCAATTTAGGGGCACGATGACAGAGGATCCGGATCAACATTTGAAACGGTTTCTTCAACTTTGTGATACTTTTAAGTATAACGTGGTCATTGATGATGTTATTCATCTTTGGTTATTCACCTTTTCTTTGATTGATAACGTATTTTATTGGTTAGACTCGCAGACACAAGGATCTATCACAACATGGGATGAACTCGCTGGAAAGTTCATACAGAAGTTTTTCCCTATCAGTAAAGCGATTCAATTAAGAAGAGAGATTGTTGTTTTCAGACAGATGGAAGGAGAAAGTTTCCATGAGGCTTGGGAACATTTCAAAACATTGATTTAGAAATACCCGCACCACGGATTTCCTGAGTGGATGCGATTATAGGTATTTTATAATGGGTTGGATGCGAACGCAAGATTAGACCTAGACGGAGCAGCAAGAGGAACACTTATGAACAGGACGTACGAGTATGCGTATGAAATAATTGAGAACATGAAATTGAACTTATTCCAGTGGCCAATTGCATGATTTACATATGGCCAAAAAATCGCTACGGTAAAAGCTATTCAAGAGGATGATAAATATCAAAAGTTAGTGGATAGACTTAACAATATTGAATCTGCAAAAAATGCACCGTCTACGAGTGGAGGAGATAAACTTCTTTTCCACTACCTTAACAATCCTGCCGAGGATGTGAATTATATCAAAAATAGGAGTGGAAACCCTTATTCCAACACTTACAATCTTGGTTGGAGAGATCACCTGAATCTGATATGGGGAGGAAACCAAGAAGAATGTAATATTTCAAATCAAGCTAAAAATACTAACTATCAACCTCTTTATTTACAGAAACCTCAGGATAGGGTCAACCCAAGTGACCATACTGCATGTGGTCAATGTTTGGATTGAACAGAGGGAGAAATACAGTCAATGAGAATAGATGTCAAGCAGGTGTAGTCTGAGGACACTAACTCAACCAGAAAATTGACTAAACTTGAGGATCAAATGAGCCAATTGATGAGCATGATGGGAGATATCAAAAGACAAATTGGCACTGGTATACCCAGCAATACATCAAATAATCCTTGGGGAGAAGGTAAAGAGCACATGAAAACAATAATGCTTCGATTAAGAAAAGTACTAAATAGCATAGAAAAACCTACTTCGGAGGTAAATATGGAGAATGCTAATGACCCTTAATAGAAATCCCTAGAGGTTGAAGATGGACCAAAGTTAGAGGAGGAAATTGTACCGGCAGTTGAGCCAGAAAAAGAGATACCCAAAGATTTTGCTGTCGCAAAGATCCCATTCCCTTCAAGGCTAGAGGAAAAATAGAAGCAGGATGAAGACGAGTTTGTAAGCTTCTTAAACTTGTTCAAAACATTAAACGTTAACCTGCCTTTAATTGAATTAATTGAGAAAGTCCCAAAGTATGCCAAGTTTTTAAAGGAAATTATGTCTAGGCATAAGAAAATTAATGTAGGAGAACAAGTTAATTTAAGTGCCTCCTGTAGTGTTATTATTTTAAGGTAGGTTCCCCAAAAAATGAAAGACCCGGAAGGTTTTACTATTGCCATAGAGATAGGAAACATTCACTTTAATAGAGCTCTATGTGACCTAGGAGCTAGTCTTAATCTAATACCTCTGTATGTTTTTGAAAAACTTGGTATAGGGGATCTTAAAACTACTCAGATAACATTACAGTTGGCTGACAGGTCTTCGGTACAACCGAAAGGTTTATTGGAAGATGTGTTAATCAAAGTGCGTTGTTTCATTATCCCAGCAGATTTTGTGGTTCTTGATTTTGAAGAAGATCGAGAAATACCTATCTTATTAGGTAGACCTTTTCTAGCCACTTCTAAATCCACCATTGATTTACAAAAACAATGAATTAACCACGAAAATCAATGGTGAAACTAAAATCTTTAAATGTGGTCATCAACCAAGCAAAGAAGAAAGTTGGAGGAAGTTAGGGGAGCAATGCAAAGAATTATCTATTTCTAACATTCTCGAATGAAGGGATACACTTCCTTTTATGCATGCAAAAAGAAAAAAACATGTTTAAGGAAAGGGACAAGTGGGCAAAGGTGGAATGGCATGACAGTCGATGGACTAATATTGATAGAACGGAAGAATAGTCCATTTGTGAACTAATGATACTATCGGATGAATCCGACAATAAGACTTAAAATATTTGATTGATGCTAAACTATTGTAAATTATTGTACATTTAGATAACTGGTTAGTATATATTTTAATTTTTATTCATTTTTCATTTTATAGAATCGTAACACTCTTGAAAATAGAGTTTTGAGTGAGAACAGAGCCCGGGTCGTAACACAAGAATCCTATGTCACTACACCAAAGGAAGTTTTTAACAAAATTGAGAAAATTATTTTGTTTTCGCAACACGAACACTATTTATTGTGACGCCATAGCCAGTATACTAAAAAATCTAAAAGTCTAAAGTGTGTCGCGATATCGAACCCAGATGTCGCGACAACGATAAACTGCCAGGGATGTCGCGACACGGAACCCCTATTTCGCGATATCGCTGTAATTTCTATGAAGGAAACCAGACCAAAAAGAGCGCAACCCGATGACTAAACACTTATTTTACCCACCTATTTAACACCTCTTAACCCATTAATCCTTTTAAAACATTCAAAATCCCTTAAACCCTAAAATCCCAAATCTCATCTCTTCGTTCAAGTGGTGTGAAATACTTCATCATTTAATCTTCTTCGATGTGGCAAAGGAGATGAGCACTCAAAGGAACGATAAACCAACGCGTATGACAAGGAATTCAAAGACTTTTTTGAAGTTAAGGGTTCCTAAATCAAAATTGTTACTACTCCATTGAATTTTGCTTAACTTTTTTCTTGAATTCTTAGTTTAATCATGCCTCCTAGGAAGGTTAAGCGAACTAATGAGCCGAAATCATCGACAGTTCCAAATCCCTCTAATTTTCCAAACCCGAATATTGAAAAATATTTTGTTGAACTTTAAGGAAAACATTTATACAAGACAAGGGATTTGATCTGTCTATGATTCTTTGTAAGGAAATATGGCATTTGGTTAGATACTATAGGTGGGAACGGTTTTGGGCGATCCAAAAAGATAATGATGTGGTCCCTGTTGTTCAAGAGTTTTATACATTTCTAAGGGATCAAGAGTTTAGAAACACTAAGGGCCATATGTGGGAAATGGTATCTGTGTGAGGGAATGAAGTGCAAGTAACCCCTCAAATTATTTGTGACTTTTATAATGCTCCATACTATGAAATAGATTTTATCAAGGAAACTGATTTAGAATACTTTTGAGACATAGATATGGACAACATTATAAACTTTTTAACTGAAGGAAGGGGCGAATGGAAATATCGTCGAGGTACCAATATCCCCACATCCTTTCATCAAGCTATTATGTTTCCCGAGGCTAAGATGTGGATTCAATTTGTGTGCACACGAATAGTACCTACTTTGAATGTTTCTAACTTTAATACCTTTCGAGCAGTTTTACTCTATGCTATTTTGTAGAGAAAGTAGGTATGTATCGGCAGATGGATCCATCAAAACATGAAAATATGTATTAGTGGCCAGAAGGTGGGATTTTTTTCCCCAATTGGTGATGACCTTATGCAAAAAGGCAGGTGTACCTATGACATCCACCAAGCAGTCGCTGAAACCTTCCCGAAGTATTATCGGAGATACCTTATTCCAACAGTACATAGAGCTACGAGCCAAACAAATAAAGGATTGGAACAAAAGACAAAAAGAAGCGACGACCACACCAACTTCGTCACAGAGGTTGACACGAGTTCAACAAGAATTTGATGAGAGTAGTCATCCAAAGCTAGACTTGATGATACAATGGATGCAGAAGTCGAGGCCAATTTTTCAAGAATTTGCTAAGAAAAACAACATTCAGGTCCTTAATTATACACCTAATATGTTTGGGCCAACACATCGGGAACAAGAGGAAGAGGCGCATGAGAGTGAAGAGGAAGGAGAGGATGCGGAGGAAGAAGGAGATGAAGAGATCGATTTTGTGGGTGATTAGCCTTTAAATTTTATTTCGGGTTGTATTAAAACTTAAGGATGATTTTAGTTTGTTTTAGGATAGGAATAACTTTTTAGTTGTTTGGATTTGTGTTTGTTTACGATTTTCTTTGTAAGAACCCTATATAATGGAAACACAAACAATTTGAGCTTTACATGAATAATGGAGGAAGCACCTACCATTAGCAGTTAGAGCAACCACAATCAATTGGATAACTTCTTTCCTTATCTATTTATGGGCTAAGTGTGGGGAGAGGTAACATAGAAAATTTGTTTAAAATTTTTATGTTTTTCCTTGATTTTTCTTGTCTTTTGTGTGCTTGAGCCTGTAAAAATGCAAGCGATTAGTTAGAAGCATGAACATAGGTTGCTTGTGTTTGCAAATAAATTTTGCATAATGATAGGTGATTTTAATTTTTTTATTATTAGACTACTAAGTTCTATATGTTACACTATAAATAGGGATTAAGCAATCAACTGTACCAAATGATATAGAAAATACAAGGAAACAAGCATGCTACTATGAATGATAAATAGTTGAATTTGAGTTTGTTTGATTGATTAAATTTGTGCATATTGAGATATCTAGGGATGACCTAAGGCATTGTTTGGAACTTATCTAGAGCCAAAAAGCTAACCTATTCATATTTCACCTTTTAGTACCGATTTTTCAACCTTTTGACACTTCTTGATAAACCTCATTACAAACCCCTGAACTTGAAACATTAATTTGTATTTTCCGTTTTTCTGTGGTCCTACATTGCACGGTTATATAACGTATGACCATACGTATTGAGGGTTAACTAGATACATCACAGCAGAGTTGACAAAGTGAAATAGGAAAGATTGGTGTGATATAGGAACTATAGGTTTGCCTAAAAAGTGTAGAACAAAAGAAAAATTCAAAAAGAAAATCAATACGAGTAGAAAAAGTTTGTGAAAAGCAAAGAGCATTTTTGAGTGAGAAAAATTGAAAAAGCAAAGTGACAAAGTCATAAGATTGAGAAAAACTCGGTCATTAGTGCATAGAAACTCGTACGCTATTCATAGTTACTATGTAATGCTATGATTTCATATGTGAAGAAATAAGGAAGGTGAGAGAAGGAGAAATAAGACGGTAAGCGGGTAAGGGTCACTAAGGGGGAAGAATAGGGATCGATACAATGTGTCAAACTATTTTCGTGTTTGTAACCCTTTTGATGCTTACTATTCTTGAATTCCATACTTGTCCTAAGCCTTCAAACGTTTCAAGCCGAAAATTCCTATGTGACCTAAATATGCTTATGCATGAATTGATGTTACATTAAACAATCACATAAACGACTATTTGTATTCTACTCGGATAATCAAATTACTTGTATGATTTATTGATGGATCCCTACATGTGAGACCCTTAATGTTTGTATATTTTGTAACTGAACTTGGTTGTTTGTAGTCAAAAGTGGTAAGTTAACTATTCATCATATCAAAGTTATTCGTGAATATGAAATACCTAGCCATGTGCTTCAAAGTCAATACTTGTATGATATTTGCTCAAGGGACTTCTGTTCGATTTCTTGCTTTTGTTGCTTGAGGAAAAGCAATGAATTTAGTATGGGGAGTTTGATCTGCTGTAATTCGGTGTAGCAAATTAAACTAATTTCTGCATTTTAGGAGCTTGAAACATTTTCATTAGGTATTAATTATGTTTTTGTAAGTTTTCGTTAAGTTAATAAAATGCGCAAATTGAATCTTTTATTGACCTTAGGGGCCGAGTGAGGCCTAAGGGTGAGCTAATGACCTTTGTAAGCGTGCAGGAGACCATTAGAAAGTGTAATAAACTGATACTGGTCGCTATATTGTAACACAAAATTCTTAATAATGCAACATACGAAGCAGAATGGAGAAATCACGAAACTACCTTCGATATCGTGACACAGCCTAAGAGTGTTACGACATACCCCTAAAGATATCCCAAGAGGAGTACACTGACTGTTATGTCGTGACACGAGACCTGTTGTGTCATGACATCAAATATGGACAAAAATTAAACATGAGACAGGGGTGTTTTAGTCACACAATCAAACTTAAGGCTTGAGAACGTTAGCTGACCTAGGGTTAAGGATGACGGCCACCTGAAATCTATAAATAAGCTCCATTGTCACATGTTATAGACACCATTCACTTATCCTTGATTTAGTCTTTTAATTTACGTTTAGTGTTCTCTTTTCATAGGTTAGATTTATTTTCATTCGTTCTTGTTCTATTTTGAGAGATCTTGTAACACCCCAAACCCGGCCCAAACGTCACGACCAGATCTGGTATGTTAATGGGTGAAGTAAAAACGAAATTTTGTTTAATTTAGGAAAAATTGTAGATTTGAAAACTTTCCGATTAAGGCAATGTCTTGAAAACAGTGGTTTGGTAGTGTAGGAAAAATTTCAACTTTTAGTTAATCAAATATTCGTTAAGCTTGGTGATACTTGAAAGAAAACGTATGGTTTGAGTTACTCGTATTTTGGAAACCCCTTTTTTTGTTAACTTCGTGATTAAGGTTGCATAGTGTCAAATTTTGATAAACGATAAATAAATAAAAAAATACCCAAATATTAATTTAGAAAGGCCTTATTACATAAATAAAATCCCCAAATAAAATTAAAGTAAAGCAGGAAAAGTTTATGAAAAATAAAGTCTTTATGGCCTCCACGAGTCCGCCTCGGCTCCCATATCCACGATCTACTGTTAAGCAAAGGGTGAGTCACGGAGACTCAGTGTGTAAAACTATCATAACACACAACACGGCCCACGGCCTACCATCTCATATTTAGCCCATACAAGATATCATACAACAACATTAATGCATCAAGCCCAGCCCAACCTAGTATTTTCCATCCTCTACACGCCATCCCGTACCAACCATCACACCGTGGGGATTTCTACAATCAACCCTCCATCCGCTACATGCCGTCTCGACAGTCATGCTGCCGGTTATAATAACGATCACTATGTGACCTCGAATTCTACTGTGGCTTAGCCACCGATCACCATGTGACCTTATAAATCAAATGTCGCAGCGCCACCGATCACTACGTGACCTTATCACTTCCCCTTTATCATCATTCCCATATCCCATGCACAGCATATATGTCACCACGAACGTAAACATGCTAATAAGAAGACAATGAATTATCACATACATCCAACCTCATATTAAGTCATTATAACCACGTACCTGGCACTCCCTGTCTTACCCGCAAGGGTACTTCGACCGCATCACAAATTTTTCCTGCTTTTCACCCATATTAATAGTAATACAGTTTAAAATAAAGTATGTTAGGGTTTACACACCTGGTAACACGCAAGATAATACTCTCTATGTCGAAACTATCGGTGAGCGTAAACGATCGCTATCCGCCTCGACTACACTGCTCAAGCCGCCCACAACCCAAAGGCAAATCTCATCACTGCGACACCGCACGCTTCTTAAACTTGTGGGTCGGGTTCACGGGTCCAACCCCCTCCTTTGCCGATCGGTATTGGATTCCATCAAAAGATCTTGTCGATGATACTATAAGGAAATATGGTTGTTTAACAACATTACAGGGTTAAGATAACGAACACGATAAGCGAACCTAAACAAAAATCCAAAGAGAACCCCCTTACCTTAAAATCCCGAAAAGAGAGATGGGCTCAGAGACTAACGGTTTCCAACTTGAGATTCAGATGATTTGCCTTACTTCGATTCCCGAAATAGGCGCCCCAAAGAGAACATAAGAGAATTAAAAAGAAACATAAGTTAAACCGATGGCCTCACCAAGCCAATTAGCCATTCGGCTTTGGCCTCCAAGAACCGAAAGAGAAGATAAAGAAATAGAAGAAATCGCCACTTACCTTAACTCAGCAGATTCGAATACACCCAAGAGAATTCAGCAATGACTATGGTAAAAGAGAACAAGGCAAATGAACCGAAAATAAAAATGAGAGAACCTCAAATAGAGACTTAGAAGTTTCGGCTTCTAGATGAAACAAATGAAAAGAAGAAGAAAAAGAAAGAAATCAGAAGGGATGATAGAAGGGTTCGGCTTTTAGTAATGCAGATGAGAAGAAAGAAAATGAATGAAAAAAAAATAGAGAGGATGGTAGAGGTTTCGGCTACACAAGGAAAAGGGTTCCGAAATTGTCGAAAAGGAGAACACCCAAATACCGTAAGGAAAAGAGCTCTCAAACCAAGCTACCTAACACCTCCGAAATTTGGCACCCCCCAACACAAGCCAAAACCGATTCCCCCTCTATACCAAGTGTTTGAAATTCGGCCAACACCAAGATCCCATGCCCATTCCTTTTTTTTCTCGTCAATTTTCTCCTGATCACCCGTTTGAATTATTTTGAATGCTTTAAACTCCTTTATTTTCTCTCAACCACACATTCAAATATTTTGACTCAATCCACTCTCCCATCCTGAAGTGTCCCAGTCGACTTCTGCTTCTGCTCCCATTGACGCCAAAAAGACTCCCAAAAAGTGCTTCATGCAGCTTGAACCTGCTCCCTCTCAGGTCCCTTGAGGCGTCACTACCTGCACCTTAAGTGGCGCCTCCTTGCCACTTTACTACCTTAGCTCTTGTGTCATCCAACACAAACAACACACCTTAAGTCCTATCCTAGCTAGCTCTCCCCTGAAAGTGCCTAAAACTAAAATTTTGGCCAAGGTTCCGGCTTAACCCTGGGCCTTCCCAAAGACCCTAGACACACATAAACAACATACAGATCATACCAAACACATAGAACCAAGATGAATGTAGAGCCCCTAAATCCCGAATGTTACAGTTCTACCCCCCTTAAAGAAAATTCCGGCCTCGAAATTACCTGATCAAAAGAGATTAGGGTACTGCTACCGCATTGCATCCTCTGGTTCCCACGTAGCTTCTTCTGAACCGTGGTTTTGCCACAACACCTTAACCAACGGAACCGTCTTTCTTCGAAACACTTTGATATCATGATCCAAGATCTGCACAGGTTTTTCTTCAAAAGATAGGTCCGGCATTACTTTGATTTCCTCCACTGGCACAACATGCGATGGATCCAAACGGTAGCATCTTAGCATTGAAACGTGAAACACATCATGAATCTGACTCAACTCTGAAGGTAGCTCGAGCTGATAGGCTACTGGTCCCACACGCTTTAACACACGGTATGGCCCGATGAACCTGGGGCTTAACTTACCCTTCCGTCCAAACCTTAATACTTTCTTCCATGGTGAAACCTTTAAGAAAACCCGATCACCAACTGCAAATTCTATGTCCTTACGCTTTAAATCAGCATAGGACTTATGCCTGTCAGAAGCTTCCTTCAATCGTGTCCAAATTAGCTTAACCTTGTCTTCCATCTCAGCAACCAATTCTGGCCCCAACATCTGACGCTCCCCCAACTCTGTCCAACAAGTAGGAGTGCGACACTTCCGACCATACAACGCTTCATATGGTTCCATCTGAATACTAGCTTTGTAACTGTTGTTGTACGTAAATTCCGCTAACGGCAGAAACTCCTCCCAGCTTCCTCTGAAGTCTAAGACACACCCTCTCAACATATCTTCCAAGATCTGAATTACCCTCTCCGATTGTCCATCAGACTGTGGACTAAATGCTGTGCTGAAATCTAACTTTGTACCCAGCGCTTGATGCAATGCTTTCCAAAATCTCGACGTAAACCTAGGGTCCCTGTCTGAGATAATAGACACTGGTACCCCATACAACCTCACGATCTCTGCTATATATAGCTTAGCCAATTTCCGTTGAGAGTAGTTGACCCGAACTGGTATGAAATGAGCAGACTTCGTCAAACGATCAACTATTACCCAAACTGAATCCTTCTTAGTAGGTGTGAGAGGTAGCCCACTAATAAAGTCCATTGTGATCCTCTCCCACTTCCACTGCGGAATCTTTAACGGCTGCAGCAAGCTTGAAGGCAACTGATGCTCTACTTTTACCTGCTGGCATGTCAAACACTTACTCACAAATTCTGTTACTTCTCACTTTAAACCCGGCCACCAAAACCGTTCTCGCAAATCTCGGTACATCTTACTTCCTCCAGGGTGCATAGCATATGGGCTGCTATGTGCTTCCTGTAAAATCTTATCCCTCAGTTCCGAATTCCTTGGCATACAAGTTTTCCCTCAAAAACATACTACCCCATCACTATTCACATTGAATTCCGTTGTCCCATCTGAAACTTCGACCTTAACAACTCATCACCCACCAAGCCCTCCTTAACTGACTAATCCAGAAGGTTTCACTTGAAGCTCACCTAATAGACTTCCATCATCGCATGTCGAGATGAGCAAACATTGCTCTCAAGTCGAGATCACCCTACGACTTAATGCATCCGCCACCACGTTAGCTTTACCCGATGGTACTCAATCGAGCAATCGTAATCCTTCAATAGCTCAATCCACCGCCGTTGTCTCAAATTCAATTCCTTCCGGTAAGGATATACTTTAGGCTCTTATGATCTCAGTATAAATAATGCACTTCTCGCCATACGTATAATGCCTCCAACTTTTCAAAGCAAACACTACTGCGCCAATCCCAAATCATGCGTGGGATAGTTTAACTCATGCGGTCTTAGTTGCCGAGACGCATACGCAAATAACCTTCCCGCCTTACATTAACACGCATCCTAATCCCGTGCAAAGCGAAGCATCACAAGAGACCACAGACTCTTTCCCGACTCTCCTACTGAAGTCAACATTGGAGCCTCCACAAAATCCTCTTTAGCCTTTCAAAACTCTTCTGTTGTTTATCAGACCAAAAAAACGGAACCCCTTTCCGTAGCAACTTGGTCAATGGTGTCGCAATCAAAGAAAACTCTTCCACGAATCTTCGGTAATATCCAGCAAGACCAAGAAAACTTCTGATCTCTGCCACAGTCTTAGGTGGTTTCCAATCCAAGACAGCTTCAATTTTTTGAGGATCAACTCTAATCCCCTCTGCCGACACAACATGTCCTAGAAAAGTAACTTCGCTTAGCCAAAATTCGCACTTACTAAATTTGGCGAACAAATGCTTCTCCCTCAGGATTTGTAAAACTACTCGAAGATGTGAATCGTTTTCCTCCTCTGACTTTGAATAAACCAGAATATCGTCTATAAATACTACGACGAATCGGTCCAGATAGGGTTGGAAAACCCGGTTCATCATGTCCATAAATGCTGCTGGTGCATTGGTTAACCCAAACGACATTACCAAAAATTCGTAATGACCATAGCGAGTACGAAACACTGTCTTATGGATATCCGCTTCCTTAACCTTGAGTTGATGATACCTTGACCTCAAATCTATCTTTGAAAAGACTGAAGCCCCCCTCAACTGATCGAATAAGTTGTCAATCCGCGACAACGGGTATTTGTTCTTGATTGTCAACTTATTCAACTGACGGTAATCAATGCACATACGCATTGATCCATCCTTCTTCTTAACAAATAGTACCGGCGCTCCCCACGGTGACACACTCGGCCGGATAAAACCTCGATCCAAAAGTTCCTTAACCTAGGCTTTCAGTTCCACTAACTCCTTCGGCGCCATTCTATAAGGAGCGATAGATACAGGTGCTATCCCCGGAAGTAGATCAATTCCGAATTCCACCTCGCGATCCGGGGGTAATCCTGGAAGCTCTTCTGGAAAAATATCAGGAAACTCCTTCACCGTCCTAACATCCTCCACCGACAATTCCTTGACCTCCAAAGCACAAACCAAGGCTATGAATGCCTCACATCCTTTCCTCATCATTCTTTCAGCCTTTAAGGCGGACACTACGTTAGACAAATAGTTCCTCCTTTCTCCTATTACCACCACCTCCTCGCCCTCGTCGAGAGTCCGAACCACCATGCGCTTAGCAAAGACAATCCGATTTGCTCGATATTTTACTAACCACCCATACCTAAGATCAAATAGAATTTCCCAAAACAAGCCAGCCCATCGGATCACCGGAAAAAGCGCCCTTTGAACTTCTAGAGGTACATCCCTATAAAGTTTGTTCACCACTACAGATTGTCCTAATGGGCTAATTACGGTCATCTCGCTAGAAGCAATCTCAGAGTCTATGCATAAAGTTCTAGATACCACACAAGCAACATAAGAATGTGTCGACCGATATCAATCAAAGCAAAGATAAGGCAACCCATAAATAAGAAACGTGCTCTGCTATGATGTCCGGTGCATCACCCCTTCTCGACGCCTAGCCGCATAGACTAACCCCAATTTTCTTGCCTCGCATTTCCCTACACCTCTCTCTCGTGTTCCACGGCCCCGACCAAACTATTACCTCCTCTGGGCGACCACGACCTCTCTCTGCGGTTGTCGACCACCTCTACTCACCGAGCATAACCCCGACCTACCAACCCGCAGATCGCTCCGCTCTTGTGGACAGTCTCTAATCTGATGATTAGTAGACCCATACCAGAAACATCTTCTGTTACTCGTCCAACACTCGCCCACATGAAATTGACCACATCGACCACACACCTCCGAGGCCGACTATCGCCAATGTGTCTCACAACCCGACTCGCCCATCCAACTTAGGTCTTTTCTGAAAACACCACAATGTCCCTCGACGATCCAAAATTCCTTTTATTTCGCCTCTATCTCCATCCCGATTCTCGCTGCATCGTTTCACTTCCTCGGCTATCTTAGCCTTTTCTACCAAAACAGCAAATTCCCTTTCTCGCTGTGGAGCTATCAACACCCGCAAATCATCTCTCAATCCATCTTCAGACCGAACACAACGCTCATGGTCTGTGGGCACTATCCCCCAGGCATAACGACTAAGACGTAAGAATTTCACCTCATATTCAGCCACCAATTTGTTCCCCTGGACCAGATTCAAAAATGCCCTGCGCTGTGCATCCACATAACTCGACCCGATGTACTTACTCTGAAATGCCGACTTGAAGAAATCCCAAGTGATACGGTCAACCACTGTACCATCCCTGACCATAAGCCACCACTGATAGGCTTCGTCCCTACGGAGAGACATGACTCCTTTTAACTTTTCCACCTCCGTGAAATCGAGATCATCCATTATACGCTCAACGGCCTCCAGCCAATACTCAGCTGCATTAGGGGCTACGCCGGAAACACCCCTAAACATTTCTACTCCGTTAGCCTGAAGTCGTTCTGACACCGATTTCTAAGCCCCTGTACCCAAGCCTGCTCTAACAACTCTCTCCAGAACCCGTAACATCGCCTGAGACACCGCATCGTCTCCACCTGTTTGGTCCTAAAACTCTGCTTCCGCACCAAGGTATTGGCACCTCATTTCTGACCCATGACCGCACTCCCACCGGTTCGGCACGTTAATCCTACCTCTACCACGTCCATGCACATTACGTCCACGTCCCCTAGTACTCATGACTACATTCGCGTTTTAATCTGGTTAAAAGTTTTATGAGTTAGTATCTTTCACTGTTTAATACAGAGTAGTTTTATGAGAAATATCTTTGGAGTGTAGTTTTTGCAGAATACATCACAACCTAGAGGGTTCCGTCTCTAAAGTTTGAATCCCTAAGACTAACAAGCATATTTCTTCATGCTAACAATCATCTAAGGCATGCACCATCAAATAGTTAGAACACTTACCTGGGTGAATCGGGTGCCGGTAGACTCGGATGCCATATTCCAATCAAAACATTTTCTTTAACTGACATCAACATCGATTTTGTAAACACCGTTGAACCCATTTCACAGCCCGGGTTTTGCAACCTGGCTCTGATACCAAAATTGTAACACCTCAAACCCAGCCCAAACGTCACGACCAGATCTGGTATGTTACAGGGTGAAGTAAAAACAAAATTTTGTTTAATTTAAGAAAAATCGTAGATTTGAAAACTTTCCGATTAAGGCAACGTCTTGAAAACAGTGGTTTGGTAGTGTAGGAAAAATTTCAACTTTTAGTTAATCAAATATTCGTTAAGCTTGGTGATACTTGAAAGAAAACGTATGGTTTGAGTTACTCGTATTTTGGAAACCCCCTTTTTTTGTTTACTTCGTGATTAAGGTTGCATAGTGTCAAATTTTGATAAACGATAAATAAATAAAATAATACCCAAATATTAATTTAGAAAGGCCTTATTACACAAATAAAATCCCCAAATAAAATTAAAGTAAAGCAGAAAAGTTTACTTAAAAATAAATTCTTTATGGCCTCCACGAGTCCGCTCTAGCTCCCATATCCACGATCTCTCATTTAAGCAAAGGGTGAGTCACGGAGACTCGAAGTGTGTAAAACTATCATAACACACAACACGGCCCACGGCCTACCATCTCATATTTAGCCTATACAAGATATCATACAACAACTTGAATGCATCAAGCCCAGCCCAACCTAGTATTTTCCATCCTCTACACGCCATCCCGTACCAACCATCACACCGTGGGGATTTCTACAATCAACCCTCCATCCGCTACACGCCGTCTCGATAGTCATGCTGCCAGTTATAATAACGATCACTATATGACCTTGAACTCCACTGTGGCTTAGCCACCGATCACCATGTGACCTTATAAATCAAATGTGGCAGCGCCATCGATCACTACATGACCTTATCACTTCCCCTTTATCATCATTCCCATATCCCATGCACAGCATATATGTCACCACGAACGTAAACATGCTAATAACAAGACAATGAATTATCACATACATCCAACCTCATATTAAGTCATTATAACCACGTACTTGGCACTCCCTGTCTTACCCACAAGGGTACTTCGATCAGACTCACACACTTTTTCGACTTTTCACCCCATATTAATAGTAATACGCTTTAAATAAAGTGTGTTGTTAGGGTTTACACACCTGGTAACACGCAAGATAATACTCTCTGTGTCGACACTATCGTGAGCGTAAATGACCGCTATCCGCCTACGACTGCTCAAGCCGCCCACAACCCAATGGCCAATCTCGCATCACGACACCGCACGCTTCTTAAACTTAGGGTGGGTTCACTGGGTCTAACCCCTCCTTTACCCGATCGGTATTGGATTCCATCAAAAGATCTTGTCGATGATACTATAAGGAAATATGGTTGTTTAACAACATCACAGGGTTAAGATAACGAACACGATAAGCGAACCTAAACAAAAATCCAAAGAGAACCCCCTTACCTTAAAATCCCGAAAAGAGAGATGGGCTCAGAGACTAAGGGTTTCCAACTTGAGATTCAGATGATTTACCTTACTTCGATTCCCAAAATAGGCGCCCCAAAGAGAACATAAGAGAATTAAGAAGAAATATAAGTCCAACCGATGGCCTCACGAAGCCAATTAGCCATTCGGCTTTGGCCTCCAAGAACCGAAAGAGAAGATAAAGAAATAGAAGAAATCGCCACTTACCTTAACTCAGCAGATTCGAATACACCCAAGAGAATTCGGCAATGACTATGGTAAAAGATAACAAGGTAAATGAACCGAAAATAAAAATGAGAGAACCTCAAATAGAGACTTAGAAGTTTGGGCTACTAGATGAAACAAATGAAAAGAAGAAGAAAAAGAAAGAAATCAGAAGGGATGATAGAAGGGTTCAGCTTTTGGTAATGCAGATGAGAAGAAAAAAAATGAATGAAAAAAAAATAGAGAGGATGGTAGAGGTTTCGGCTACACAATGAAAAGTGTTCTGAAATTGTCGAAAAGGAGAACACCCAAATACCGTAAGGAAAAGAGCTCTCAAACCAAGCTACCTAACACCTGGCACACCCCAACACAAGCCAAAATCGATTCCCCCTATACCAAGTGTTTGAAATTCAGCCAACACCAAGATCCCATGCCCATCCCTTTCTTTTCTCCTCAATTTTCTCCTGATCACCCGTTTGAATTATTTTGAATGCTTCAAACTCGTTTATTTTCTCTCAACCACACATTCAAATATTTTGACTCAATCCACTCTCCCATCCTGAAGTGTCCCAGTCGACTTCTGCTTCTGCTCCCCTTGACGCTAAAAAGACTCCCAAAAAGTGCTTCATGCAGCTTGAACCTGCTCCCTCTCAGCTCCCTTGAGGCGTCACTACCTGCACCTTAAGTGGCGCCTCCTTGCCACTTTACTATCTTAGCTCTTGTGTCATCCAACACAAACAACACACCTTAAGTCCTATCCTAGCTAGCTCTCCCCTGAAAGTGCCCAAAACTAAAATTTTGGCCAAGGTTCCGGCTTAACCCTGGGCCTTCCCAAAGACCCCAGACACACAAAAACAACATACAGATCATACCAAACACATAGAACCAAGATGAATGCAGAGCCACTAAATCCCGGATGTTACAGATCTGTATTGTGGAGACAATCAAACCTTGTGGATTCGTGATCAATCTTAATACAATCAAGCTCTTTTGTAAACTTTATATTGTCGATTTATTTGGCATGTTTTCTCTCTATATCGATTCTGTATTTTCTATGGAAACCATGAGGAACTAATCCCTCTATGGGGGAATAGCGAGTGGAGGTATGATCTATTAACTATTTTGTAGGGATACTCAACGGATCAGCTATTTGGGAGAGGAAGAACGTAAAACAAACCCTAGTCCTGATAACCCTGGGAAGTCATTAGGGGGGACTTAACCCAAAATTGGTATTGCCCATCTGTGAACACCTTCACCCCAAACCGATATAGATTGTGAGGTCAGAAGATAAGTAGTCCTTGCGGACTCGTTATTCGAGTGGAAGATCGAAAGATTTTGTTGGGATAGCGACTAGTTGATTAACGAAAAAACCCAAAGCGATAGTTGATTGGAATTACCGAAGATAGCTAATCACCCATAATCAGATTTGATTTATTCTATCTTTTGACCTCTTCTATTTTATTTCTTTATGTTATTTTCTTTTATTATTATAAAAACCTTAAAATGTCCATTTTATTTTAGCTTTGTACTATAACTTAATTAGGATTCTAATTAGATCTTTTTGTGTTTAGGTTAAAATTGATCTAGCACTCGCCTTCCTTAGGTAAGATCCTCAGAGTACTCACCTACTCCGCTGTAACTATACAACTAGACCTGTGTACTTATGGATACCGCCTTTCGTATCTATATCTTTAATTCAGTTTTCACACTCTGGACGTTAGTATGTCCGGAGGCAGTCAAAGGCGAGGTAACAAAATGGAACGATAAGAAATTATGGTTGAAAAGGGTGAAATTTTGATACAATCTTTTATTGTATTTAATATGTGGTATTGATTATGTGAAAAGTGAAAAAATGAGTTTGGGTGTGAAATTTTCATAATGACATAGTGAGCACATGTGGCAAAATGTTTGTGTATTTAGGTGAACAAGTGTACAAGTGAATATATATAAATGTGTATACATGTGAATATATGTATTAGAGTGTATGCACGTATTTGTATAAGAAACTATTAGCATTAAAGATAGTGTGAAAATGATTTAATGGAAACTTGCACTTGTAAACTTGGAAGTTAGGATACAATTGGAATGGAAATAAAGACTAGTGTGCATGCTTTAGAACGACAATGTGTTATTGGAACAATGATATGATGCCTTACAACATAGCACTTATGTGCATTATGGGCTCTTTGTGTGTATGCGTCAGTGTGCTGGGAGGATACACCATAAGTTCAGTATGTGAGGAGTTAAATTGGAATCCTATGTGTCTGAGTCTTATTTTACTAAGATTATCAAGGGCCATGAGTCTAAATGTGTGAAAAAGATAATGAACAAACTATGTGATATGAACTGAAAAGTTATAAGAAAGCTTAATTTGCTAAACAATTAAACATGTTATGGAAATTTAATTGAATTTGGTAAAGTTATGCTCTAAGTTATTTAAGATGTGGAAACTAACTAAGTGGAAGTAATGTGACCTCTTATATGAGCTTAATGAGTGTATGTATGTGATTGAGTATGTATGTCTTAATTGTTTTCATTTACTGATGCTATATTCACTAATCTAGTTCAATTGCTTAAATCTCACAAGTGAGTTTATTTACATTAGCTTTTACTAGGCATTCATGGTTAACGCGTTATTGTCTTCTTGCACGTAGTGTAACACCCCATACCCGATCCGATTGCCAGGTCCAATATATAGGATGTCACATTCATTGTAAGAGCAACAATGATCAATTTTATTCTAATTCCATCATTACATGTTTAGATATAATCATTACATAAATAAAACACAAATTATATACTCATTTTTTGGGTCATATACGAGCTTACCAAAACTCAATACTATCCTAGGGTAAAATAAGGACTAAACTAAAGACTTTTTCAAAACTTCCCAAGCTGGTGTCACGAATTCCAAGGTTTGATGTCGTGACATAAAAGACAACATGGCAAGCTTTCCAACCCAAAGACCAAATTGTAAAGTTCTCAAAATAAAATAGAGTCGAGGTCGCGACCTCAAACAGAGAACGTCTTGACGAGAAAGGCTGATGTCGTGACATTAAAGGGGGAATGTTGCGACTTCCACGGTAGTCCACTAGGTTACCAATTTCATACATTTTCCAACTAGCATATGTGAACTTATTTAGTGTAAATTTTCCAAAACTTCAACACCATTTTCATGCATAACCATTAACCATTTCATTTAGGTACTACATCATTACTCAAATTTGATCATTTTCAACTTGAAATAAGATAAACCTAGGTACATGCCATTTGACCAGAATGAAAAGAACTATACAAACTTAGTCGAGTCAAAATTTGCTATCCGAATGCTAAATTCACATTTAGGGGCTTCAAGGATGACTTATACTTGCGCACAGAATAAACAAACCATACACTAAGCGATAAAGCTTAATGGTACTTTCGTGATTCAAAATTTTATAACTTAAACATTAGCAATTTGACATCATGCATATGAACTCAAAGTCTACCAAAACATGTCTCATCATGTAAAACTATTTCATAATCATTTTCACATAAGAGTATGTGACTGATAACTCTTGAAAAGATTTGTATGTCATGCCTTTAGACTTGGTTAATTGTCTGTATTTAGGTGAATTTAGTTGCATTTTAGGATATTATATTAGTATTTTTTAGGGCATTACATTAGGGATCTTGGACTATGCTTAAATGTTATTATATGTTACTTTTAATTGTTTGCGGGAAAGATTTGTTTGTTAACTGAGTGGTAGGTGTAGAATGAGGAAAAATGAGTAAATGAGTGAAGGTTTGTCGTGGAAAAAGGTTGGAGAAGTTGCCAACATTGATATTGTGGCAGTGTAAGGAAGATACCCAGTTAACACTTAATCGTTATCAGCCTTGCTGTACATGTACTAGAAAAATCAGCCTGGAAAAGAGGGAAAAAGATCATGGGATCATAGGATGATGGGCCTACTCTAAAGGAAGAGATATAAAACCTAAAAACAAAAACTGAAAATAGGGGTAGGAGGAAATTGGGAATGTAACAGTTTGGTTTATACCCTAGTCGGAATAGTGGTTTCGAGACCACAAATCTGAGTTAGAAAAATATTTTAATATTATTTTCTGTGCCTATGATATGTGATTAAGTATATGTGAAATTTCTGTGAGTTAATTTATCTGTCTGTGTGCTTAAATTTGAGAAAAAGGGCTTAATCGCATAAAATGTAAGTTTGATGGTTAAATGTGAAAGTATCATATTGTTGATGTTTTTATAATGTGAAGCCCTTAAAAGGAAATTAACCCAATTTATAAGTTGGTGGACAGCAAGGTCATTAAATCTATATGTTTTATATGTTAATATTAAATAGTTAAAAATGTAAATTGATTAATAATGCTTTTATAATAAAAACAAAGAAAAAGATGGTGGATATTTTTATGTGTTCTTCCATCGAAAAACAAAGAAAAGAAAAGGAAATAAGAAGCTAGGGCATTCGACCATTACTAAGCTCAATTCAAGGTATGTTTGACTTCGATTTTTGATAATTTCTATGTTTTTGCGATCGTTGCTTCGTAAACTTTGAAACCCATGTTTTAATTTTGAGAATTGATGATGTTTTTGAAATGAGCCTTTGATGAACTCATGTGTTTTATGATGTTTGATGGTGAAAAATGAAAGATATGTGTTTGATTATCATAGTTTGTATTTGAAGTTTTGTTGAATTTGAGTATTTTGGACTCAATTGAGAAAATAATATTTTGAGAGACTAAATTATGAACTAAATGAAATGTATGGATTGATATGAGCATAGTGTGTATTCGGCTAAGCATGGGTATATGATAATTTGATGTATTTTGTGATTTTGTGAAATAGGGACTAAAATGTCCAAATATGAAAATGTGAGGGCTAATTTGCAAATTGCCCTAAATATGTGTTTTTGGATTGAATAGAATGTTTTGGTGAATAAAAGGGTTAAATTTGAATAGGTTTAGATCAAGAACCAAAGAAAACGGACTTAGATCGAGGGAAGTCAAAAGTTGTCGAATAATCGAATCCGATCGAATATCCGAATCCGAGGTAAGTCGATATACAAATGTATGTATTTGAATTGACTTATTTGTGAATATATGAAATTTGAATTGCTATGAATCATACTTGAAATGATGAATATATGGATTTCGAGAAAGTATCGAGAGATGGTTAATGTCTGAGAAGTCCCGTCTGAATCTAGGAATAGATAGGATAGAATATGTCATGACATAAGTGTCCGTTATGTGATATCATGAAAGACCACGTCTGGGACGTTGGCATTGATCCGAGATTTCGTGTAAGACCACGTCTGGGATGATGGCATCGATATGAGAATTACGTGTAAGACCATGTCTGAGACATTGGCATCGTATTTGATTCGTAAGACCGTGCGGGACAAAGGGCATCGATATCCGTTACGTGTAAGGCCACATGCGGGACAAAGGCATCGATATCTGGTAACATGTAAGACCACATCTGGGACGTTGGCATTGTACGACTATTTCGAGCACTCTGAGTATCCTATTTAGTTCCGAACAGTTCAACGGGCAAGTCTGAGTAACGAACGACTATGTGATTTGTATATCGGTTTCAGGTACGTTTGATATGTATACATTGTGTGTATAAGAAGGTAAGTATATTCATAAACTTACCTAGTTGAAATATGTATTTGAATAAGAGAATGTAAATGTGTTACATGAATAGACAAGCTATGATCCAATAAGTACATGGTGATATGCAATATTGAATGATGAATGGCTAAGTAAATGTGCCAAGAAAAATTATGACTATGCATTTGAGCTACTAGTGAATCCATATTGAATATATGTTTGGAATGCTTATATGCTAAGTTTATTTGTATATGGCTTACTAAGCTTTTGGAAAGCTTACTCTGTGTGTGTGTTTACTCTGTTACAGATCGTCAAAGCTACTGAAGGCTCGGAGACCGTTGAGTATCGTCATCACACTACTCCAACTTGTTTTCGTATTTTGAAAATGTGAATGTAGCTAAATATGGCATGTATAGGCTAGACATTTTGGATTATGTTTGAAATGTGTATGAATAGCCATGAGATGTGGCTAGATAAATGTTGGTAATATGCATGAGTGAATATGATATATGATTGATGATTTGGTATGGTTTGATAGCTAATGAAATGGCCAAAACTATGGTAAGCATATGAATGCATTATGAGTATGTATGTTTGAGCAAAGGAATGAGTATATGAAAGGTAAATGTAGATGAATCATGATTTAATGTATATGGTCTTTAGTTGTGCAAAAAGCATGAATGGAAATGAGGTTGAATGTAAAGATTTGTTGATTAATTTGACATGTTTTTGGATGTAAATTGTGCATGAAATGAATTGGGATATTTCGTGTAGAATTGACCCAAGTGTGGATGGCATTTTGGCCTTGCAAATGGCCTATTTTGCATACATGGCCAAGAGACACGGGCGTGTGTCTCTTTCATGTGGCTCAAGGGCCACTTCGAAGAGTGCCTGAGTAGGTTACACGGTCGTGGCACACGGGCGTGCTTGATAGCCGTGTGAACAAGTGAGTAGCTAGCCTAATTTTACACGGCCATGGCACAGGGGTGTGTCTTGTGGCCGTGTGGATAAGTCAGTGTACATGCTCTATTTTGGCACGACCAAGACACATGGGTGTTTCTAGTAGTCGTGGGAGGCACACGACCTGACTGCACGGGCGTGTGACCTCTGCAGTGTTGAAAAAAGTTATAAATTTTTGGGAATTTTCATATGTGTACGGTTTAGTCCCGGCCCTATTCTAAAGCATGATTAAGGTCTCGTTGACCTATAAAAGGGACACTTTGATTGTGATTGATGAATTGTATTAAGAAATGTCTATAAAAGTTTCTGATCTGTCTGGTAACACCTTTAACCCTAATCTGGGGACGGATACAGGATAGGGGTGTTACATTTGGTTGGTATCAGAGCTACAGTTTAGTCGATTCTTAAACTAACGTAGCGTGTAAGAGTCTAGCTATACATGCCATATATCTGAATTGTGATAGTGTTATGAATCCTGACGTGTAAAATGTGATTTTTGTATAGTAATGGATCCCGAAAGAGCCGTAGCTGACGATGTAGAAAGTAATGCGCCTGCTCTCGCTCAAGGGACAGTGCCATCTGATTCGAGACCGGCTACGAGCGGTCAAGAGGAAGAAGCCAAACAAGCTTTCTTCTAGATGATGAGTGAGTGGTTCACTCAATTTGTGAGAAACAATCCGACTGTTTCACAACCTCTGCCCTCGGTTAATCCCCCTCAGCCATCTGCTATGCCTCTGACTATGAATCCGAATCTGTTGAACAAGCCTCCGGTAGACAAAATCCATAAGTATGGGGCTGAAGAGTTCAGGGCCACTAGTGATGACGATGCTGAGAGAGCTGAGTTTTGGTTAGAAAACACTATCCGAGTATTCGATGAAATGTCGCTGACACCGAAAGAATGTATAAAATGTGTTGTATCTTTATTACGGGACGCGACCTATCAGTGGTGGAAGACCTTGATTTTTGTTATTCCGAAAGAGCGGGTCAATTGGGATTTCTTTCAATTTGAGTTTCGAAAGAAATACATTAGTCAGAGATTCATTGATCATAAACGAATAGAATTTCTGGAATTGAAGTAGGGTCGTATGTCTGTTACTGAATATAAACGAGAGTTCGTGAGACTGAGTTAGTATGCCATAGAATGTGTATCGTCGGAAGCAATAATGTGTAAAAGATTTGAAGATGGCCTCAATGAAGACATCCTTTTGTTAGTCAGAATTCTTGAGATAAAATAGTTTGTTGTGCTTGTTGATCGAGCGTGCAAAGCTAAAGCACTCGGGAAAGATAAAAGAAAAGCTGAGTCTGAAACTAGAGATGTGAGAAAAAGATTTCAGGGTAAATCATTTTAGTCTATTTCGAAGAAATTCCGAGATGAACAAAGTCGTTCGAGATTTAATGTGGGACATTCTAATAGAGATCGAGCTAGATTACATTTGAGTTCCAAAGCTCCAACAACATCAATGTCAAGTGTTGGAAATGTTCGATCCGAACGACTTGAGTGTAAGCATTGTGGTAAAAGACATCCGGGAAGTTGTAGATTGAATGACCGGGCTTGCTTCAGATGTGGATCATTAGATCATTTCATTCGTGATTGCCCAGAGTCTGTTGAGCAAGAGACTGCCCAGAATCTGAGATCTGATAATGCTCTAGTGAGAGGTAGACCTTCCCGAAATGTAAGAAATATCAGTGGTAGTCAAAGAACTACGAGAGATACTGTTGCGAGATCTGAAGCTAGAGCGTATGCCATCCGAGCTCGTGAGGAAGCTTCATCTCCGGATGTTATAACGAGTACATTTACTCTTTATGATACTTCTGTGATTGCTTTGATAGACCCTGGTTCTACTCATTCGTATATATGCATGAATTTGGTATCCAGTAAGACTTTACCTGTAGAGTCTACTGAGTTTGTTATAAAAGTATCGAACCCCTTAGGTAAAAGTGTTCTGGTTGATAAAATATGCAAGAACTATGCGTTAATGTTTCAAGATATCTGTTTTCCTACTGATCTGATGCTATTACCATTTGATGAGTTTGATATCATTCTGGGTATGGACTGGTTGACATTGCATGATGCTGTGGTGAATTGTAAAAGAAAGATTATTGATTTGAGATGTCCGAATGATGAAATAGTTCGGGTTGAGTCTAATGATTTGAATGGATTGCCTACTGTGGTATATGTATTGAAAGGTCAAAGATATGTGAAAAAGGGATATAGGGCAAATTTTGCTTATGTGATTGATTCGAAAGTGTCTGAAAAGAAAGTTGAGTCAGGGCCAGTTGTTTGTGAGTTTTCTGATGTATTCCCTGAAGAATTACCGGGATTGCCTCTGATACGTGAAGTTGAATTTGGTATTGATCTGTTGCCTGGTACGACACCTATTTCGATAGCTCTGTATAGAATGGCACCAACAGAGTTGAAAGACTTAAAGTCACAGTTGTAAGAGTTGACTGACAGAGGGTTCGCAAGACCGAGTTTTTCACCTTGGTGTGCTCCTGTTCTATTTGTGAAAAAGAAAGATGGCACGATGAGAATGTGTATAGATTATCATCAGTTGAATAAAGTGACAATAAAGAACAAATATATGTTGCCCAGAATTGACGACTTGTTTGATCAGCTAAAAGGAGCCACTATGTTTTCTAAGATAGATCTGAGATCGGGATATTACCAGTTGCGAGTAAAAGATTCAGACATTCCGAAAACTGCATTAGAATAAGGTACGGGCATTATGAGTTTTTAGTTATGCCCTTTGGACTAACGAATGCTCCTGCTGTTTTTATGGATCTGATGAACAGAATTTTCAGACCGTACCTAGATCGATTTGTTGTCATATTCATTGATGACATTTTGATTTATTCCCGTAATGAAATTGAACATGCTGAACATCTGAGAATTGTGATGCAAACTCTGAGAGAAAAGTAATTATATACGAAATTCAGCAAATGTGAATTCTGGCTGCGTGAAGTCAGTTTTCTGGGACATATTGTATCGGCTTCTGGAATACGAGTTGATCCGAGCAAGATTTCTGCTATTCTGGAATGGAAACCTCCGAAAACTGTGTCCAAAGTTCGTAGCTTTCTGGGACTCGCTGGTTATTATCGTCGATTTGTAAAAGGATTCTCGATGATAGTTACTCCGTTAACTAGATTGCTTCAGAAAGATGTGAGATATGAATGGTCCGATAAATGTAAGAAAAGTTTTGATCGATTGAAAACTCTGTTAACTGAAGCTCCAGTTTTGGTACAGCCAGAATCAGGCAAAGAGTTTGTGATTTACAGTGGTGCTTCGTTGAATGGTCTGGGATGCGTACTGATGCAAGAAGGCAAAGTTATAGCTTATGCCTCGAGACAATTGAAGCCGCATGAAAAGAATTATCCGACACACGATCTTGAACTAGCTGCGATTGTGTTCGCATTAAAGATTTGGCATCATTATCTATTTGGTGAGAAATGTCATGTGTTTTTAGATCACAAAAGTTTGAAATACTTGATGACTCAGAAAGATTTGAATCTGCGACAGAGAAAATGGTTAGAACTGTTGAAAAATTATGAGCTTGTGATAGATTATCATCCGGGTAAAGCTAATGTAGTTGCCGATGCATTGAGTCAAAAGTCACTGTGTGCATTACGTGCTATGAATGCTCAATTAGATCTGTCTGGTGATAGTTTTGTGTTAGCTGAATTGAAAGTGAAACTGTTGTTTTTACAACAAATTGGTGATGCTCAGAAAGTTGATAGTGAAATGATAGCGAAACGAGCTCAATGTGATTCGAACTCTGATTCTGAATTTTGTGTAGATGATAATGATTGTTTGAGATTTTGAGATCGAATTTGTGTTCCGAGAAACCCTGAGTTAATCCAGTTGATTTTGAATGAAGCACATAACAGTCGTCTATCTGTTCATCCGGGTAGTACAAAGATGTACCATGATCTAAAGCAACATTATTGGTGGTCTGGTATGAAACGAGACATTTCTGACTTTGTTTCGAAATGTTTAGTTTGTCAACAAGTTAAAGCTGAACATCAGGTTCCATCTGGTTTGATACAACCGATTCTAATTCTCGAGTGGAAATGGGATAGAGTGACGATGGACTTTGTTTCTGGTTTGCCTCTAACTCCGAGAAAGAAAGATGCAATTTGGGTTGTGGTTGATAGATTGACGAAATCAGCCCATTTCATTCTAGTACGATCTGATTATTCACTTGATAGATTAGCTGAGCTTTACATTTTTGATATTGTGAGATTGCACGGGGTGCCACTGTCTATTGTGTCAGATAGAGATCCAAGGTTCACTTCACGGTTTTGGAAGAAATTGCAAGATGCTTTAGGCACAAAATTGCATTTCAGTAGAGCTTTTCACCCGCAAACAGATGGCCAGTCTGAGCGAATTATTTAGATTCTCGAGGATATGTTGAGATGCTGCATTCTTGAGTTTGATGGTATATGGGATCAGTATTTTCCATTGATTGAATTTGTGTACGATAATAGCTTTCAGTCGAGCATTAAAATGGCACCTTATGAAGCTTTGTACAGACGTAAATGTCGAACTCCTTTGTATTGGACCAAGCTCAGCGAGAGTAAGATACACGGGGTTGATTTGATTAAAGACACTGAACAAAAAGTGAAAGTAATCCGTGACAGTCTGAAAGCAGCGTCTGATCATCAGAAATCCTATGCGAACTTGAAACATAAAGATATTGAATTCGAGATCAGTGACAAAGTATTTTTGAAAGTATCTCCATGGAAGAAAGTACTCCGATTCGGACGAAAAGGCAAGTTGAGTCCGAGATTGATTGGGCCGTATAAAATTATTGAGCGTGTTGGACCAGTTGCATATAGATTATTGTAGCCACCTGAGCTAGAGAAAATTCATAATGTATTTCATGTATCGATGCTTAGACGACACAGATCTGATCCGTCAGATGTGATTACTCCGTCTGAGATTGAAATCTGATCTGATATGACATATGAGGAAGAACCTATTCGTATCCTAGCTTGTGAAGTGAAAGAATTGAGAAACAAGAAAATTCCGTCAGTGAAAGTATTGTGGCATTGACACGGAGTGGAAGAGGCTACGTGAGAGCCTGAAGATTCAATGACACAGCAATATCCGAATCTGTTTAACGGTAAGATTTTCGGGGATGAAAATACCTAAGGGGGAGAGAATTGTAACAATCCGATTTATACCCTAGTCGAAATAGTGGTTTCGGGACCACAAATCTGAGTTAGAAAAATATTTTAATATTATTTTCTGTGCCTATGATATGTGATTAAGTATATGTGAAATTTCTGTGAGTTAATTTGTCTGTCTGTGTGCTTAAATTTGAAAAAAAGGGCTTAATCGCATAAAATGTAAGTTTGATGGTTAAATGTGAAAGTATCATATTGTTGATGTTTTTATAATGTGAAGCCCTTAAAAGGCAATTAACCCAATTTATAAGTTGGTGGACGACAAGGTCATTAAATGTATATGTTTTATATGTTAATATTAAATAGTTAAAAATGTAAATTGATTAATAATGCTTTTATAATAAAAACAAAGCAAAAGATGGTGGATTTTTTATGTGTTCTTCCACCGAAAAACAAAGAAAAGAAAAAGAAATAAGAAGCTAGGGCATTCGGCCATTACTAAGCTCAATTCAAGGTATGTTTGATTTCGATTTTTGATAATTTCTACGTTTTTACAATCGTTGCTTCGTAAACTTTGAAACCCATGTTTTAATTTTGAGAATTGATGATGTTTTTGAAATGAGCCTTTGATGAACTCATGTGTTTTTTGATGTTTGATGGTGAAAAATGAAAGATATATGTTTGATTATCATAGTTTGTATTTGAAGTTTTGTTGAATTTGAGTATTTTGGACTCAATTGAGAAAATAATATTTTGAGAGACTAAATTGTGAACTAAATGAAATGTATGGATTGATATGAGCATAGTGTGTATTCGGCTAAGCATGGGTATATGATAATTTGATGTATTTTGTGATTTTGTGAAATAGGGACTAAAATGTCCAAATGTGACAATGTGAGGGCTAATTTGCAAATTGCTCTAAATATGTGTTTTTGGATTGAATTGAATGTTTTGGTGAATAAAAGGGTTAAATTTGAATAGGTTTAGATCAAGAACCAAAGAAAACAGACTTAGATCGAGGGAAGTCAAAAGTTGTGGAATAACCGAATCCGATCGAATATCCGAATCCAAGGTAAGTCGATATACAAATAAATGTATTTGAATTGACTTATTTGTGAATATATGAAATTTGAATTGCTATGAATCATACTTGAAATGATGAATATATGGATTCCGAGAAAGTATCGAGAGATGGTTAATGTCCGAGAAGTCCCGTCTAAACCTAGGAATAGATAGGATGGAATATGTCATGACATAGGTGTCCGTTATGTGACATCATATAAGACCACGTCTGGGACGTTGGCATTGATCCGATATTTTGTGTAAGACCACGTCTGGGACGATGGCATCGATATGAGAATTACGTGTAAGACCATGTCTAGGACATTGGCATCATATTTGATTCCTGTAAGACCCTGTCTGGGATAGTGGCATCGATATCTGGTTACATGTAAGACCCTGTCTGGGACAGTGGCATCGATATCTGGTTACATGTAAGACCACGTCTGGGACGTTTGCATTGTACGACTATTTCGAGCACTCTGAGTATCCTATTTAGTTCCGAACGGTTCAACGTGCAAGTCTGAGAAACGAACGACTATGTGATTTGTATATCGGTTTCAGGTACGTTTGATATGTATACATTGTAACAACCTAGTTTAGACCCTAGTCGGAATAGTGGTTTTGAGACCACAAATCCGAGGTTGGAATAATATTTGAATGTTATTTTGGTGTTAATTATATGTGATATAGTCTGTGTGAAAGTTTTGTGTGGTAATTTTATCGATTGTGTGTCGAATTAAGAGAAAGGACTTAATTGCATAAGGTATAAAAGCTGTGTACTGATTTATAAGTGTCTAATTGTTGATGGCTTTTTAAGGTGGAGACCTTATGTTGTTATTAATCCATTTTTAAGATAGTGGATGTTTAAATGACAAGATAACCATAAGGTAAATTTGTCTTATATGACTAATAAAAGGGCAAATTGGTGAATTGATAATTTACATATTAATAATTAAAACCAAAAGAAAGATGAAGCCATTTTATCATCTTTCTTGCCTAAAATTTGAAGGAAAAAGAAAGGAATAGGGTTTTGGGGTATTCGACCATAGTTGTTCAAAATCAAGGTATGTATTGAGCTCGATTTTTGTTAATTTCTACGTTTTTGTAATCGTTGCTTCGTGTTCTAGTTAACCCATGTTGTAATTTTGTGAATTGATGATGTTTTTGTGATGAGCCATTAATGAATGCTTGAGCTATGTGCTAGTTGATAGTGAAATATGAAAACTTGGTGTTGGGTTAACATAGTTTGTATTGGGATTTTTAGTGAAATTGAGCATTTTAGGCTTAATTGAGAAAATGAGAAATTAAAGGATTAAAATGTGAAATAATTGAAATGTGAGGGTTTGTATGAAAACAAGGGAAATTCGGCTAAGCTTATGTGGAAAGAAATTATGTGAATTTGATGATTTTATGAATTAGGGACTAAAGTGTCAAAATGTAAAAGTGTGAGGGCTATTTTATAAAATGCCCTAAATATGCGTGTTTGGACTAAATTGAATGAATTGGTGATTAATGAGCTAAATTTGAATATGTATAGACCAAGCAAGGAGAGATTTGGATCGAGATTGAGGCAAAGACAATATACTCGATTGATCGACTAGTTTCGGTATTTCGACGTCCGAGGTAAGTTCGGACATAATACGTGTATTTAGCTATGTTTAACATTGTGAAATGAATGGCATGATATTATTGAAATGTGAATGCTTTGGGAGGGCTCGATTTATGTGGCACTAAGTGTGTGCATTTAGAAATGTTATCGAAATGGTTAGCACTGTGTGTGCGGAACAATATAAGCTTCGACTTTGTGGTTGGCACTATGTGTGCGATACCGATTTAAGATCGGTTTGATATGGATGCACTATGTGTGCGATGCTAATTAAGCTTCGGCTAACTATTTGGGCACTAAGTGTACGGTTGAACCGAAGAAAGGACGATAGTTGATCGGAAGGAAATAGTGAGTATTGAATAGCATATGTAATCGACAACTAACTGTTGGTTGAGGTATGCTCGGAACCTATGTGGTTGATGAAACTATGAATGTGTGTATGGAAGAGTTAATTGAACATAATAGTTGGATGGTATGATACATGTGATTGTAAATTAATCTATGTGATGGCATGTTTTGGTATAATGTATTATGTTACGAACTTACTAAGCTATTGAAAGCTTACTATGTGATTGTTTCTCTGTTTTACTGATGTCGATGAAAGCTAGCTCGGATCCGAATCGTCAAAGATCTCTATCACACTATCAAAGCAATCTATTTTGGTACTTTTGGAAAGATGTATATAGATGAAATATGGCATGTATAGGCTAGAAGTTATTGTATGTTTTGGGAAATGTTTATATCCTTGCCATGTGATTTGGCTTGGAAGTTGAATGATGTTGAAACTATGAATGAGTTATGAGTTTGATATATTTCATGATTATGTAGTTGATGAAAGATATGGTTGAAAATGACTTTTGACATGGATTACATGATGCTTGAATTACATATGTTTTGAGATGTATAAATGTCACTTTGAATGGTCATAATTGTAATGATAATGAGCATGGAAGTAGATGGTATAGTTGGTGGTTGAATAATGCATGGAATGGTAAGTTTGATTGCATATAGAAGCATTAATTGGCATTGTATTGAAGCTTGTTGGTAAACCCATGTGTAGGTGGCAAATTGGCCTTGCAAATGGCCTGTTTTGTTTACACGGTTATGGCACACGGGCGTGCCTAGTGACCGTGGGATAAAGTCAGTAGATAGCCCAAGTATGCACGGCCAGGGTACACGGACGTGCCTAGTAGCTGTGTGAATAAGTCAGTATATTGCCTAAGAGTACACGGCCTTAGCACACGGGCGTGCTTGGTGGCCGTGTGGAAAAGTCAGAATACTTGCTCTGCTTTGGCACGGCCTGGACACATGGGGGTGTCTGGTGATCGTGTGAGGCACACGGCCTGGTTGCACGGGCGTGTGACTTCAACAGTTTTGAAGAATATTTGAAATTTTGAAAATTTTCAGTAGTGTTCGGTTTATTCCCGACCCCTTTCTAACACTTGTTTAAGGTCTCGTAGACCTAGATGAGGGACTGTATGTTAGTATTTGAGTATGTGTGATTGATGACAGACTATGTGTCGTGGAATGGATGTGAATTATTGTGGTCATTCGGTAACGCCTCTTAACCCTATTTCGGTGACGGTCTCGGGTTAGGGGTGTTACATACATTGTGTGTATAAGAAGGTAAGTATATTCATAAACTTACCTAGTTGAAATATGTATTTGAATAAGAGAATGTAAATGTGTTACATGAATGGACAAGCTATGATCCAACAAGTACATGGTGATATGCAATATTGAATGATGAATGGCTAAGTAAATGTGCCAAGAAGAATTATGACTATGCATTTGAGCTACTAGTGAATCCATATTGAATATATGTTTGGAATGCTTATATGCAAAGTTTATTTGTATATGGCGTACTAAGCTTTTGGAAAGCTTACTCTGTGTGTGTGTTTACTCTGTTACAGATCGTCAAAGCTACTGAAGGCTCGGGGACCGTTGATGATCGTCATCACACTACTCCAACTTGTTTTCGTATTTTGAAAATGTGAATATAGCTAAATATGGCATGTATAGGCTAGTCATTTTGGATTATGTTTGAAATTTGTATGAATAGCCATGAGATGTGGCTAGATAAATGTTTGTAATATGCATGAGTGAATATGATATATGATTGATGATTTGGTATGGTTTGATAGCTAATGAAATGGCCAAAACTATGGTAAGCATATGAATGCATTATGAGTATGTATGTTTGAGCAAAGGAATGAGTATATGAAAGGTAAATGTAGATGAATCATGCTTGAATGTATATGGGCTTTAGTTGTGCAAATAAGCATTAATGGAAATGAGGTTGAATGTAAAGATTTGTTAATTAATTTGACATGTTTTTGGATGTAAATTGTGCATGAAATGAATTGGGATATTTCTTGTAGAATTGACCTAAGTGTGGATGGCATTTTTGCCTTGCAAATGGCCTATTTTGCATACATGGCCAAGAGACACGGGCGTGTGTCTCTTCCGTGTGGCTCAAGGGCCACTTCGAAGTGTGCCTGAGTAGGTTACACAGCCGTGGCACACGGGCGTGCTTGGTGGCCGTGTGAACAAGTCAGTAGCTAGCCTAATTTTACACGGCCATGGCACATGGGCGTGTCTGGTGGCCGTGTGGATAAGTCAATATACATGCTCTGTTTTGGCACGGCCAGGACACATGGGTTTGTCTAGTAGCTGTGGGAGGCACACAGCCTGACTGCACGAGCGTGTGATCTCTGCAGTGTTGAAAAAAGTTTCAAATTTCCGAGAATTTTCATATGTGTACGGTTTAGTCTCGGCCCTATTCTAAAGCATGATTAAGGTCTCGTTGACCTAGAAAAGGGACACTTTTATTGTGATTGATGAATTGTATTAAGAAATGTCTGTAAAAGTTTTCGATCTATCCGGTTACACCTTTAACCCTAATCCGACGATGGATATAGGATAGGGGTGTTACAGGGAAACAATTGGGGGACAATTGGGAAAAAAATGATCCTTGGACGGGAGTATATGATATGGTTGAGAACAAGGCAGATACGAAAGGAAGAAGAAGAAGGCAGTCCCTCTTAGCCAGCTATAGACACTGCGACGTCGGAGCTGTGGGCTTGTAACAGCCCGATTTAGGGGCTAGTCGGAACAGTGATCTCAGAATCACTAATTTGAGGTTAGAGAAAAATTATTTTCATGTTATTTTATGTGTTATAACATGTTTATAAGGATGCATGAAAATTTTTGTGCCTTAATTTTAGCGATTTCTAGCTTAATTTCAAAAAAGGACTAAATCGGATAAGGTGCGAAAGTTCCATTCTATAGGCTAAAGTACCAAATAGCCATGAAATATTAATTGAAGGTCTTTAAAGGACAATTAGACCATCTAGGATATGATGGCCGGCCAAGGGGGACAAAAACATTAAATGATGGTAAAAAATTTGGTGATGTTAGGTGTTTTAAATGAATAAAATAAGATGAATAAAGATGTTATCATCTTTTCACTATTCCTTCACCTTCTTCCACTGAAAATTGAAGAGAAACAAGGGCTATGGAGCTCAAAAATTTCAGCAAACATATCTCCTCACAAGTAAGTGATTTTGATTATTTTTCTTGATAAAAATTGTACTTTTGGAGTCCCCAAAGCTTAAGCTTTCTAAAGAGGGGACTACTATGCAATAAGGTTGAAAGTCTAGGGACTTACCATGAGAGAGTTTGTGCTGGTTGTTGAGTTTTTATGGAAGAAAATGAATGATAGGATGATGAGAAACAACTTTTGTGAAAGGTGTTGTCATGAAAACACCTAATTGGGACTAAAATGCAAAAGTTGTAATTTATTCATTAAGGCATAAAATAGATGGAATTATGGATAGTTGTAAGAGGATTAAATTTTCATCTAGGCTTGTTTAACAAGAAAATGTGATGAAAATTTATTTACGAGCCTAGGGGCAAAATGGTAATTTTGCCAAAGTGTAGGGGCAAAATAGTCATTTTTGCCTAAAGTTTAGATTATGGTATATCATGATTTATAAGTGATTAAATCAGTAAATTTCATTGTTCTAGATCAAAGAAAATGAGTTTCGGGCCTAGAACGGATGAAAAGAGAAATGTGGGCAAAAAGTCCTTTTCGGCCCTTTCGACATCGAGGTAAGTTCATGTGCGATTGTTGTAACTATGAACGAGTTAATTTAATATTCCAATGTTGTATGGAAAGTAGATTTGCACTATGAAACGTATGAAATATCCTTGATGAGATGTCAAGAGAATTGGATCTAAGAGTAATGGAAAATGTATATAGAATGACATGATAATGGTTAAAGTCTCGAGTAAGACCATATTTGATTATGGCCTCGGTGTAAGAGTTCGTATAAGACCATGTCAAGGACATGGCATCGATATGTTAATATGTGTAAGACACTATTGGGGTATGATGTCAATGGGAACTATGTGTATGAGACTCAAGAGAGTTAGTTAACAATTTGAATGTAGGTGGTTGTACCACGAGAAGTACAAGTGAGTGTTAGAACTGATTTGAGATGAATTCAATATCTGACGAACCCCTAGTGGGATATGTGTTATTATTGCACCTTAGTTGCATGAGATAGATTTGTTAATGTATTGTGTGAACGCGAATGAGAATCGTAGAAAGTTAAGTGAGAATGATAATGAGTGAGGATGTTTACGGATGAACGTTTGAATTAGAGAAAATGTGTGTGGATAAGTATTTGCGAATGTATAATATCAGTGGGTTGTGTGCGTTACCACCTGATATATTATTAATTGATGGGCTATGTGCGATACCATCAACTACATTATTATCGGTGGGCTGTGTGCGTTACCACCTGATAAATTAGTAATCGATGGGCTGTGTGCGAAACCGTCGCTTATAAATGATTGGTGAGCTAAGTGCGAAATGACCATTAGTATGAATGATTGGTGGGCTGTGTACGATACCACCCTATAAGAGATTCAATGGTGGGCTAAGTGCGTAACCACCGAGAGATTGGTAGTATGAGTGGTTTATTGAGAATGCGTGATGTGTTGTTTTATATGATCTTGTGATGATCAGTGCAGGAATGTATGCTAATTAAACTAGCAAATTGGCTTGTGGCATGGTAAGTTAATGCACTCGAGCATTAAGCCCGAGATATGGTTAGAATGTGGTAAGAGACGAAATGAGGAAGCATTATGAATGATTGAATAGGTAACTGTGAGTTCAAGAGTAAAACTCATTCTAATACCTTGTGATTGAGTATAATCATATGGATATTAATAGTTGATTCTTATTTGCATATGAACTTACTAAGCATTATTTCTTACTCCTCTTCCTTTCTCATCTCTTATAGGTTAATTTAGCTAGCTCAGGTTGGAGACCCCCGGAGATATTTTCACACTATCAAGCAGACACTTGGTATAAGGTATCAAGTCTTTATGAGTCATGGCATGTATAGGGCTAGTACATAAGGTTGATTAAGTCATTGTTAATGTTCGAAATGTGTTGGCCTAAATGAGTTACGGGACAATTGTATATAGACATAGATGATGGCCTATGTTGTTTGTAATTATATTGGAATAGTTCTCCCTAGTGTATGGGATGAATGACTCTATCTCCTTAATGATTTGAGAATATTTTGAAGAAATATATGAATGTATGCAAATAAGAGTAGTAAAAGGCTTGGTAAGATAGCCTCTAAGTGCCCACACAGATAGACACACGGGCGTGTGTCGAGGCTGTGTGTCTCCTGCACCTTAGTGTCTTAAGTCAGAATAGACCACGGGCTGGTCACACGGCCGTTTGTCTAGGCCGTGTGATACGCACAGTTGGCACATGGGCGTGTGCCAAGGCCGTGTGAAGTCTGCACTTAACACTTAGAAATTTGATTGTCACATGGGCCAGGGCCACGGGCGTGTCCAGGCCGTGTGGATTTAGTCAGTGTCGACCACGGGTGGAAGGCACGGATATGTAAGAGGGTACACGGGCGTGTTCCCAAACTGCATGGGCATGTGCCTTAACCGTGGGGCATTTGGCAGAATGCTTGGGTTTTTAGGCACGGTCTGGGGACATGGGCGTGTGTGCCTATGCACGGGCGTGTATAATCTTGCACGGGCATGTAAGACCTGTTTTGAAGAGAAAAATTTTAAGGTTGGAAAAAGTTTCAGATTAGTCTCGAGAGCCCTCGTGTGTATGAGTGAGGCCTCGTAAGTTGAGAATAAGGTTATAGATAGTAATTACATTGAGCCTATGTGGCGATCAAGTGGTTTGAGTTCGATAACGCCTCGGGCCCGATTCCCGGTGTAGAACCCGGGTAAGGGGTGTTACAAGGCTGGATAGGAGAAAGCTATCTTCCTGAAGTTCTTTTGTTATTTTGTTATTTACTGTTTCGTAAACTGAATTGATGAAAATGATATTGAATGCTATTTTGAATCGGATGTTATTTACCAACCCATGAGTTAATCTCATAGGGTTGGGATTACTTGATGAAACCTTTATTTCCATTAATGGCTAAAGCCTAGGTTAGTTTTAATTTACTATCTCATTCAATGGTATTATTGAATTGCATGCGTGTAATCTCTAGACATAGGTGAATGTGCATCATGTTTATGGAATTAATCTAATTCTGAAAATGTTAGGTTAGGTAGATCAAAATTGAATGACATAGAGCAGTGTCTCATACGGAAGGAAGTAGAAATATTCATACAAACCATATTCAAGGCCTATAGACATATAGTGCTCTAGGTGAGGTAACTTAAGGTCTAGCTCTCAAACAAAGCAGACCATAGTAGAATTATTCCGAGTAGTAGAATAAGATTGAACTTGCCGAGGAATTATTGGTTAATGAGGGTAGGTTCTTTGTAATCCCAACCTTACAAATCAACATCGTAGATCATTTAGTTGTTGCCGGAGCATCTTTGTTTTTCACATCCTTAATTGTTTACTTATTTGCTTTACACATTTTATACAATATTATTCTCCTAATTGACACTACATTATTATTACTGTTTTTTTCCTTAGCATTAATCTCACTTTACTATAATAACCTAACCATTTTATACGTATTCGATCCTTGTGGAGATGATCTTACATATCACTTTATTACTTGATCCGACGTGTATACTTGCACAATTTGTGTAACACCCCTAACCTGTATTCAACACCAGAATAGGGTTATGGAGCATTACCGAACTTACAACACTTTAAAACACACATTTCATATACAATTTATCATTTCAAATACAATTCAATCACAACCAATGATAGTGTCCCTTAAACGAGCCTACGAGGCCTTAAACATGCATTAAAAATGGTTCGGGACTAAACCGATAACTCGGGAAATTTTTGTGAAACTTAGAAAATTTTTACTTCAAACAGGGGACACACACCCGTGTGACCAGGCCGTGTGTCTCACACGGCCACTAGACACGCCCGTGTCACCGGCCGTGTGAAAACAGGGGGTACATACTGACTTGGGTCACATGACCAACCACACGCCCGTGTGTCTAGCCCGTGTGCCCATTCGGAATGGCCACACACGCCCGTGTGCCAGGCCGTGTGTTAGGCTGTGCCAAACCTATAGGGTATACTGACTTATGCAACACGGCCAAGTCACATGCCCGTGCGCTAAGCCGTGTGCCAATTAGGGGGTATACTGACTTGTACCACACGGCCGTTACACACCCGTGTGTGAGACCATGTGGAACATACTAACTTCATATCAATTTCAACACCAGGGGACACACAGCCGTGTAACTTTATCGTGTGTCACACACGGCTGAGACACACGCCCGTGTCTCTGCCCGTGTGGACAAAAATAGGCTATTTACCAAGCCATATTGCCACCCGTTTTGTACAGACCTATACTAACTCAAATGGCACCAATCCATAGCATAAATAACATTCAATCCATCCATAATCATGACTTATCCATACCATTTTCAATACCAACATTCAACATGCTTATAACCTCAAACCTTACTCCATCAAAACATACCAATTCAACTAATTATACCTTTGCTAAACATGCATTATTTAGAACCAATTCGCAAACATAATTCACATCTAATATCAACCATATATTCACATATATGCACATAACCAAAATTCACCAAATTAAGCCATCTCTCATGGTTATATTTACAACTCAAAACATTTACATTTACAATGCCAATTCATTTAGCAAACATCATTACAAAAACATAATCAACATAACTCAAACACCTATACATGCCATATACTTAAAACATAGTTTCAAAAGTACCAAAGAGTCAGTGGATAGTGTGGTGAAGTCTCCGATGATCCCCGAATCTGAGCTAGCTTTGAAATCACTATAAAACATGGAAAAACAACAAAGTAAGCTATATAGCTTAGTAAGCTCGTATGTTAACAATGAGCAACTATCATCATTCATTAAACATTCATATAATGGAAAAAAATGTACAACAATTCTATTAAATCTTAAGCTATCAAATGATCATTCATATAACTTACCAAGAAGGTCATCAATTTCATAGTTTTCAATACTCAATTCATTTTTGTACGTACCTGTACTATCTCGTACCAATCTTATATTCAACCACTTCCTTTTTTTACCCGTTGAACCATTCGGAATAGAAGTCGGATACTCAAGGTCTCACACGATAAGTACCTATACCATGGCCCGAAGCCAAATCAAGGTAACTTATCTGAAATTCTGATTTCATGGCCCAAAGCCAAATCAGCCGATATGCATGGCCCAATGCCAAATCGGTTTATCTCGCACACATAGTGCTAAATCATGGCCCGAAGCCAACTCAAGTATACCTAATGACATGTCACTAGCATCCTAAACTATTCCTAAGGTTCAAACGGGTTTCCAACTGTCAAATCTTCATCGAATCATTTCTGAACTCGTACGTAATCACATAAACACAATTCATGCTATATCGAAGTATATAAAATACATTTGAAATGAATTTATAACATACGAACTTACCTCGGATGTTAAAATGATGAATCGAGTCGGTTAGTCGATAACTTTATCTTTTCCCCGATCCAAGTCCGTATTTCGCTTTTCTTGATCTAAATATATTCAAAATTAACTTATTTAATCATCTATTCATTCAATTTAGTCCAAAACACTCTTTAAGGCACATTTACACTTTTACCCCTAAACTTTCACATTTTCACAATTTAGTCCTTATTGCATAAAATCAAAAATTAATGAAATTCTAATTACCCATGCTGGCCGAATTACTATAATGTCCCTAGAAGCCCATATTTTTCATTTATTTCATATTTTAACCACTAACTTTACACATTTCTCAATTTAATCCCTATTTTGCATTTTCACTAAAAATCACTTTACAAAACTTGTTTAACTATCAAGAAACATTCAAAATATATCATCAATCATCAAAACTCATTCATATTCATCAATGGTAACATTCACAATCTTTAACAGTTTTGCAAATTAGTCCCTGGGCTAGCTAGTACTAGTTGCAACGCTCACAAAAACATAGAAATCATTAAAAACGGGACGAAAATGAACTCACATGCAAAGAAATACTTGGCCGAACCTTCAAAGTTCTCCAATGGTGTTTTCTTTCTCAATATTTAGTTGGGAAAGATGAGAAAATAAAGATTTTTTCTTTTTTTTCTTTTATTATTCAATTACTTATTTAACCTTAATTATAAACTATTAATAACACCTAAATGATGTCCAAGATTGCCCACTCATGATATTAATGGTCTAATTACAACATAAGGACCTCCACTTTAATGTTCCATAGCTATTTGACCCTTTAGCTATTAGAACACTGCTTTTGCACTTTACACGATTTAGTCCTTTTTATCAAATTGACCATTCAAACGATAAAATTTCTTAACAAAAATTTCACACAATCACTCAATCATGCTGTAAACATTAAAATAATAATAAAATAAATATTTCGATCTCAGATTTGTGGTCCTGAAACCACTGTTCTAATTTGACCAAAAACCGGCTGTTACAATTCACATATCATATTCACACGCGACGATGACCACCTATAAACGACTTATCATTTATAGTTAAAATATAACATCAAATGTCACACACCCCAAAGTCGACAAATTTGAAAAGATGAGTGAAGTATGTATGAAAATTGTTTGGTGCGCTGTGTAACATAATCCGCCACCTTGTCGGTCGGATGGCGAGTCAGAGAATTTGCGCATACTAGTGATAAAGTATCTTCTTGTTGGTAGTATCTAAAGAATTAATTGCAGGATGTTTTCAAGTGAAAAAGATTATGCCCAAGAAATTACGCGCCTAAGAAGAGTACTTCCTAGAGTTTTGTTTGATCACTAATAGCTTGTCAAGTTTATTGGAAAGCTTGTCAAGATAGGCCAGTGAGTTGTTAAGGTTTAATCCCATACTCGTATAACACTGTGATGAAAAGGGAATGCAAGGGGAGATAGAAACCAACCTCCAATAGATGGAGAGACAGTATGAAACCCCCTTTTTATCACTCAACTGTCTCTCTCCCCGGATGATTTCAAAGTCGTAAAGAAAGTTCGGTAGTTGGATTCCTCGAACAACCAAGTGTCACAATTTCTTCCTGGGTTGTCAGGCAACGGTAAGTAGGTGCTTCCACCGGTGTGCCTGCTTCACAGTTTTGGGGCTCCTCACCACCTAATTTGTTGAAGTACTTCCACGACCTTGATACTCCAACCACCATGACCCCATATCGTACCTCCTAAACCTATCCTAACCCTAACCATTTTGGCATAAATACTTACAGAAAGGAAAATTGAAGAATAGAGGGTTACCTTTAGGATTGGTTTAAGATTAGGAAGAAAATAGATGAAACACTCTAGTGATAAGAATGGAAAGAGAGATTAGATGAACACAAAAAGGATGAAGAAGAAATTAAGGATTTTTTAACGAATGCAAGAAACAAAAATTTAGGGGTAAAAGAAAATGGTGTAACTAACGATTTCACTAACCTAAATTTGTGTTTTTAATTAAAATGTCGTCTAGAATTTTTAGGTTTCCAAAACTTGTAAGAAAACTGTCCAATGAGTCCAATCCATGTTCGACATGTTTTAGCATCTCAGACAAGTTATTATAAAAGCATTTGATATTCTGTTAAGAAATGAGGGAAAGTATCCAAAAAGTGAAGTTCATAAATCATGTATCTTCCATGTGAGTTCGCAAATCACGTATATGCCAATCACGTCGCAGAGCTAGCCGTATCATGTTGGATGCAAACTAATTAGCTAAGTACCTATGAATGAGGGTTAATTGAAGTACCTGTGCGGATTATTAATTAGAGCACGCTGCTCTGGTACAGTTTATTTAATTCTTTCTCATCATAAGTCAAGTGAAGTTATTTTTTGAATAGGCTTATCGTGTGCAAATGAAGTAAATCACTCAAACTAAGTATGGATGGGAGATGTATACTCCAAGACCGTTGGGAAAGAAGAGTTTTTTGAAGAACCAACATTTTCTTCGAATGGAATGTAAGAAATTTATGGATGAAATTTCCTTCGAGGGTGGGTGAATTGTCACACCCGGAAATATTAAAAGATAAGTACACTAGTAATTTCAGGTACCCAGAAATATCTGGGTAACTAATTTAACAAATGGTAAAATTTCCATTATTAGCGTCGTTATGTTAGAACCAATTATTTTCTTTAGGGAAACATTATGGCGGGGGACATTAATGTTGCTACTGATAAATTGGTTTTGGTGTACAAGTGCGGGAGGGTTATATAGGAGATGGATGTCATTCTCCGGGGAATACTCTCTCATTTCAGTATTCATTTTCTTTCTTCTATATTCTTGTCTGGTTTATTTTGGTAAGAGATAATTTATGGAGTGGTCTGCCTATATGGAGAAACTAGTGAATTAGCTTATAAAATTGAGAAATTCAGTAAACTGGTAATTTTTCTAACTTTTTTGTATCTTTTGATCGAAGATACGGGAAGAAAAAAATTAAGGATTTCAATTTAATGCATTGAGTTTGTACTATGACGGTTGAGGTTATAGTAATCTTTAAAGTTCTTTGTATGTGAATGAATCATAGTTTTATTACATAAGTATGCCTTCTTTTTTGTTTTTAATACGATTGTTAGGCTTAGTTAACCGATAAAGAGGAGGCTCAAGCAATGAAGAAAAGTTTAAGATGATATAGCCAGCATCAGCTTTCAGGTAAATTCTAGGTGAGCTTCTGAACTTAAATCCTCAATGATTGTGTAACACCCTATACTCGATCCTATCCATGGGTCTGAGTGTCGAATGTCACAATTAACTCGAATAATTTGACAAAACTTCTAGTCTAGTTTGTTATAAATATTTTGGCTCTATTAAATTACAAGATTTAGCTTCAGCTATAATCCTCATCATTCAAACTTTTAAATTCCTACAAGTTCACTACATTAGCAAATCTGACAGTATTTACAATTATGGCTTAAGTGTATAATATTAATAAATCTGATTTAATCCCTGAGGTGTAGCCTCTAGGAATGCCCCTTTATACGCATGTCACGGCTACCGCGACCTTCACACAAAGATGGCATCGTCTGGCTTGGTTCTTTTCCACAACAATTATGCTAACTTTGATCCTGCATCCAAGGTGGCACAATTGTAAGTTCAGATGAACTTAGTGAGAATCTCTAGAAATAGTGTAACAACAATATTTTGAAATATTCAAGATATAAAATTTTTAAAAGTATAGATTTCAAACTCCTTGTTTATCCTTGGCCTTTTGCAGGTTTCACCGGCATGGTCGATGCCTTGTCCTTTTTCCACAACTCACCGCTGGCGAATTATCTGCCATGAATTACACTATTATTTATACCCTTTTTACTCATAACTTTAGCTTGTTTGATAGTTAAATAAAAGAGTCTTAGTATATATTTAGGTTTTCATACTTAAAGTAGTAATGTATGCTTTTTAGTAGTTTTTATTACATTCTATATATCCAAATAAGGTTATATGGTCTTGAAGGTCAAAACGGAAGCTAATTGGGCCAAAATTCATGCCTATGTCGCGACACCAAGATACTGATGTCTCAACATCGAAGACAGAAGCAAAAAAATAAAAAATTCTAGATCAAAACTGCCCTCGATGTCGCGACACAACCCTCCTGTGTCGCGACATACCCCCTATGGTTTGTTGCAAAATTGCAAGCCTATTTTGCAACCAATCCCCTATGCAGCCCAAAAATTCTTGCAGGTTTTAATTACATTTTTTTAGGGAAATTAGTAGTATATGTCCTAGTCGAACTCTAAGGGCTTCAAGAATATTTTAGGCACTTTAATATTCCGAGTTTAGCCTATATAAAGGCCATTGTAATCAGTTTAAACACACAATTGGAGGGTTTCGATTCTTAGGTTTTTCTTTCATTCTTAGTTTTTACTTAGGTTATTTTATGTTCTTGTAACCAGAAGATCTTATTCCAAACTGAGACTTACGTGAGTGGAGATTGTTCCCGAGCCACGCCTTTATCGATAAATCCATAAGCATCTCTTTTCCTTATTCTATTCTTTATATCTCTTTCTTTAACATTGTTAAATGAATGTTTGTATAAATATTAGAAGCAATTTATGTTTTATACATATTTTGCATGTTTCAATCACTTTAACTTAATTAATTGGTTGAACGATAGAGTTTCTTAACGAATCAACTGTTTGGGAGAGGAAGAACTTAAACCCTAGGCTTGACGACTCTAGGAAGCCATTTAGGTGGGAATTAACCCAAAATTGAAATGGCCTATCCGTGAACACCTTAACCTCGAACTGGTCTGGATTGTGAGGTCAGAAGATAAGTAGTCCTTGCTGACTCATTATTTTAACTGAATGGATGCCCCATCAACCTGGTGGGTTCGTACTTTACAACCTAGCTCTAAGCTACTAGTTTACCTTATTCCCAATATTTTTAAAAATTAGGTTTAATAGATAGTTCCTATCGATCTTTACCCTCTTCTACTTTCAGACGGACTGTCTGCCCAAGGTAACCTTGGACAGTCTTATTTTTTTGTTAGCCTCATGTGGTCTATCCAGTGTTACCTAGTCCTGGTCAAACACCCTTCCTCTCTTCTGATTCTTAATAAACTCTACTAGTTAGATCGTTCAAGCGATCATCATCTGCAAGTTAACCTCGGTTGACTTTCCTGGTTCTGGCAGCCCTTTTTACTTGTGGATCCTTACATTTAGGTCTTCCTTGAGCATCTCATTATCACCTAAATTCTGGTTTATTAGCCAAAATCTGTGGACTCATACCAATAGATATTTCATACCTCAGTATAGCTTTTCCCTCCTAATTCCTCCTCATCATTAAGGGTTGCATATTCTAGAAACAATTTGGCGGATTCTTGACTATCTCGCTTACTCGCGATCTCAGACGCACTGCATTCATCTAAGTAAACTGCTCTCCGTATGAGTCATAAACGTTCTTCTCTCCTTATCCTGTCATCTTCCTAGTTCATTGTCCTGGAAGACCTTTATCTATTTCCATAGTCGACCTATAGTCATACACCTCTTAATCCCCATGTTTAATGTCTTGGTGGAGTATATTGGTTTCCATAGCTGAGCTATGGTCTTACGCCTTGTAATGCCCATGTTTAATGTCATGGTGGACTCTATTGGTTAACATAGTCGAGCTACGGTCTTACACTCTGTACCTCTATTGAGGAGTCCCCCCGAAAGACCTTACCGTCATTATGGTGTCGCTCCATAGAGTCAATAGACCATTGTTACAGTGTCACTCTATCGAGCTAGTTGATAATATTCCACGGTGCTGCCATGCTCCCTTGCCATCCCTTATAAATCCACCCATTCTTCTATTCTGCCAATTATTCCTAACTTCATCTACCCTATCAAGGTAAAATACCTTCGTACTTCGCATACACTTTATTCATGCATTTCATACAACTGATTGTGCTAGTTAGTATCACATACATTACATGATACATCTATTCATTAATTCGCAACCATACAACATTCAACAAATACACTTGCAACCGTATGGATTCACGGCTTACTTAGCCTCCATATTCTTACACGACCAAGGTTTTAGACACAACTCAAGTAGACAAAGAGGTGGTTCAAGCAAGTAACACAACAACAGCAATCAGCCAAGAGTCGAGTGTAGAGACTCACCTTGCTTCCTTTATCCTCCATAGCTTAGCATGTGTAAACACCAAAGTCTCTCTCATCCTAGCAGCTAAGCATGACAGTCGGATATATCAGTTGAATTGAAGTCACACAAACCTTAACCCAGAATCCATAACTATAAAGAAACTTTTCAAGAATTTTTACTTCTCTTTCCTCTAACCCATGAGTACAGGGGGCTTAAGACTTACCAACTTATAGGATTTTCAGCTTTCCTGACTTTGAACCCACATTTACCACCTCATGTAAAGCTTTCTTAAACCTCCTCTTTTTCTTCTGAGTAACCGAAGAAGATGTTGCAGACGAGAAGGAGATCTTCAACTAAACTTCCCTATTCACTACTCCTATATATATTTATATATATACAGCCAAAGTTTGCATGATCTCTTAGTCCATCTTAGCCAATCACTGCTAATTATTTTGTATCCCACTAGAGAGATAACTGGTTCCAATAAAACTAAACAAGAATTGAGACCTAACTAATCACAGCTCAGCCGCAAAATTTCTTGAATTTTCTGATAAAGCCCGTTAATTTGCCAATCCATTCAATTTAATCTTAACTTTCCTTAAATTTCAGGAAAGAAAATCGGGAGTGAAAACTCCCCCATCCTTCACAAAAATTTTATCCTCAAAATTTCTTCTCGAGACTAGCCCTAAAAGTGAACTCTGAGTAATTATTCCTTTCACCACTCAAGGGAGTTCGCCACCATACTTCCCTGTTTCCTAAGCACTAACCACTGATTCAAATTTTTCTTTAAATCCATCCCGCTTAAATAAAAAGTTCGCCCATATTCCATCTGTAGCTGTTAATGGAGTTAAGGATAATCTTACCATTATCTTGGTGGAACCTCTAGCCTACTCCTGATGCCAGACGTACCAGAGTAGAAGTTACTTAACTGATCCTATGTGAGCGCACCTTAATTTGGAGGATACTTGATGGACAACTTACTTTGGCGGATCTTCCCGTTATTTAGTTATCGAGGGCTTTGGGAAAATCCCTTCCCCTGATTGACAGGTGTCAAAAACAAGTTCAGGGACCTGAATAGTTGGTTACCTTGTGAATCCAAGCTTCTCTTAGACGTTTGGTTATTTAAATTAAGGCACAAGGGAAAAGAAATCATGTAATTTGAAATCAACTTTTAACCCAAATTATTTCATCGATTGAGTTTCTTTTTAAACCCTAAATCTTCTTTCTTCAACTTAATTCTATCATTTGTTTCTCCCTTCAACAAAGTTACTCATCCCTTGTGACCACTTCTTAGTTACAGGTAAATTTTCACTTTTATTTTCCTTCATTACACACTATATTGTTATGTCAAGGGTTGCACTCGCGTTTGGAGGAAGGGCCAGGGGCTCCACTCCTCAGAGCGAAAAGGGATACCAAAGGAACGTAAATGTCAAAAATAAAAATGTTCTATAGTCTCAAGGGAGTGATACTTCAACGAGAACGCCACTGTACCACTGCTTAACCACTCTGGAAGAGATGGTACATTACTTGGTAGCCGATTTCCCAACTTCTTGTATCAGTTTGAGTTCGTCATAGGGGAGAGCCATCAAAGTGATTCCTGCGAGGGCCTCATTCTACCCCTCTACTTGTTGGAAGCTAGCTTTTATATGCCCTTACATCTCTTGTTTTGTACGGGACTCTAGGAGTACTGATAAACCGTAATATATACATATTTTAATCCCACATTTAGCATACTTTTTGGATTATTTATCCCTTAACTTGTGGAATTTGATGCTCCTAATCCTTTAATTTCATGTTTTATACTTAGGAAAGCATAGGAGGATGAAAAGAGCGAGAAACGGGCTAAAAATAGACCAAATGGGCCAAAGTAAGAAATCAACACGGCCTAAGCCCAAGCCACACGGCCGTGCCCCTTTAGCAGGCTCGACCACGGCCTAGATTCGACTCACACGGGTGTGTTGCACGGGCATGTCCCTACCGTGACGAAGAGGAATTTCACTCGGAATAGGGTACTTAGAGGTAAAGAAAGACATTCCAAAAGTATATATAAACACCCTAAAGGCCAACCTTGAGAGGGGCGTCCAGCTAAGCCAAGGAGCCAAGCCAGAGAGGTCAGAATTGTGGGATTTACTCGAAGAAAGCCAGTTGATTCATCTCAAGAAGTCAAAATCATACTCAAGACGGCGGATCTCTCCTTCAATTCCTTCAAAGGGTTTTAGGGTTTTCTTATGTTTTGTTTTATCTTTTCTTCTGAGATGTATTCTTTTATGATTATGAACTAAACCCTCAGATACCTGAGGGGGATGAAACCTAAGACGGATCTTGTTATTGTTTTCTGAACTATATGATAAATACTTGATTTGTTCTTAATTATGTGTTCTTAATTCTTGTTTTGATATTTTAGGATATTGATTCAAGTATTGATGTGCTTAGGCAGAGGAGGAATAGACCCTGTCTAAGAGTAGATCTAGCATAGTTAAGCAGAGTTGATCGCAACCCTAGAGATAGGATGAAGAAAATCTGTCGGATTAGGGTCAAACCTAATATGGGAGTCCATAGATCGAGTTAATGCAATCCTAGGGGTTTTAATTAGAAAGAGATTTCAATTAATCAACCTAGGGTTAGACGTTAGTAGCCTCGAGAGAGGTATTAATATAAATTAGGGAATCCTACAGATCAGGTCAAGTGAATAAATCATCTGGTTCAGAGTTAAATAACAAGTGAAGTCTAGGTGGATTCCTCATTGGGTATTGTCTTAATCAATTGGTTTTTCCCACAAGTATTTTCCCCAATTCATTCTCTTCATCTTAGCGTCTTTAACTTAGTAGTTAGTTAATTTTAGAATAAATAACAATTCCCTTAATTCTTAGGCTAAATAATAAAAAGAAAGTCAGTATTAGTACTTTTGGTTCCTTTGGGTTCGACAATCCGATCTTGCCACTAAGCTATACTACTGTTCGATAGGTGCACTTGCCTCAATCATGGTGATAGTTAGTTTCTAGGCTAGATCATTCATTATATAAATATTAAGACTATTGATACCAATGATCAAGTACAGAATTGCACCAAGGCAACTAATTGGTTTATCCTGGTAGACTTTGGTGGCATACTTCTTACAATGCAATAGTAAGAATGAACCACCCTTGCTTGGAGTATTCCAATGCTTCTACCGATTAAAGGTTCTGAGTCAGAGGCCTTTAACTGGAATGGTCTACTTCAGTGTTCGTCAGGGTCGCGAACCCATTCTCAAGTATTGGGTCCCGAACTATCGTCTAAACTGTAATAAATTTATTTTGGTGAAAAGGAAACCTTCCAACGGTTTCAATTATCCCATGAAGTGGTCAACTCCTACAAATTCTACTTGCCACAAATCCCATCCCTTGGACACAAAAATTGCGATAGCATAAGTTGAAAGATTAAATACAAGGCAGACTTTGGAGTTAAAAAGGCTTATTACTGTTAGAAAAATCTTTCACTACTGCTTCGAGGGAATGAGCCCAAATGGTTGGTGTGCCTCAGATTGTTATCTTGGTGTGAATCCTAGAATGGTTCAATCCATCAAAAAGGCGTGGTCGTTTGGGGCCGATGGCAAGTTAGCTTGGGCTCTTATTGGAAAATAGAGGAAAAATTTTGATTTCTTCTACACCATCTGTAATATTATTCCCCACTGCTGACTTTCCTCAACTTTGGGGTTTATGGGTGAGTCATCAGGTAGAGACTTAGTTGAAAACGTTACTAACCCCACTGTTCCTCCTGCAGGTCCTACTCAACTCTTTCCCCCGACACCTCTGCCTCAGCCTAGAGTCATGGATATAGAGGCTTTGTTTGAGAGTGTACAACAAGCCATGGATGTGGTCACTTCGAGTGTCCGAGCTGGTTGTAGTAGGCGCAATAGATTGAGACTTGAAAGGGGTCCTCTAGTGCTAGGGAGAGTAGAGACAATAGGCTATCCCGCCATAAACCTGGCAAGCAACCTATCTTTCTAAAAGGTGAATCCCGACTCTACCCTCAGTGCCCATGACAATATTCCAGGCATCCAAATCTTTAACAACTCCTCTGTTCCTTCCTTCGGTCCTTCTTGATCCTCCTGTTGAGTACACCAAAGCAACGGACCCTCATGCTATCACCTCAACTCCACTTCCCGTGGATTCTGACACTCCTCACCAGGCTTCCAAAACTTCCCCAATTTGTGCCCTCTATTACACTCCCTTTTTAGGAGAGGTCCAAACCTTCTTATCCTGGTGGAAACATATCAATGCGGGCCAGTATTCCTTCTCTCCTTTTGATGTCCAACAAAAATTGGACAGGGAGTTGTCCCATGAATTAAAGGAGTTTGTTTATCCTTCCTCCTATTCTTGTAACAGCTTGATTTAGGGCCTAGTCAGAATAGTGGTTACGAGACCACAAATCTGAAGTAGAAACATATGTTTTATGGTTTTTATGAGGTCTATGACATGTTTGCATGGTTGTGTGAAAATTTCATGAAGAAATTTTATGATTTAGTGATCAATTTATCTTTTAGGACTAAATTGCAAAAAATGATAAATATGAGATTCTAGAAGTTTTAAGTATGAGATAGCATTAGAAAATTTATTAGAGGTCCTTGTTTAGTAATTAGACCATTATAGCTCATGATGGACAAAAATAGACATGGAAGGGAAAAATCTCAAGGAAGGGCTTTAAGGGTATTTTGGTCATTTGGTTAATAAATTAATAAAAAAGGGGAAAAGAATTCAAAATTGGTGTCCATCTTCCTCCTCCATTGACGAAATTTTCAAGGAGCCATAGCTACGATTTTGTTTCACTTTCAAGCATGACTGTAAGTACCTCTTAGCCCCGTTTTTAATGTTCTTCGTATTTTTGAAATCCTCGTAGCTCGATTTAGCTATTTCTACCACTATTTTGAGCTAGGGTTTGTGTTTAAATTTTTACCCATGGATGACATGCATGTATTTTGATGTCTAGTGGTAGAATATGAAAGTTTTAAGTGTGATAAACAACTTTTGCTAGATTATTTTTTGGTGAAATTGATAAAAAGGACCTATTTGCAAAAGATGAAATAATATGTGTATAGAATGTAAAATAGTTGAAATTTTGGGCTTCTATAAGAGAGGTTATGAATCGGCTAGGCTTGGGTGTGAGAAAAATGAACACATTTCATCATACGAGCCTAGGGACCATTTGTAAATATGTGAAAGTTTAGGGGCAAAATTATAATTTTTGCCAAAGTATGATTCATGGGCTGTTTTAGTCAATGTTATAATTAAATAAACGAAATTTGTCATTATAGATCAAGAAACATGAAGTCCGAACCTAAACCGAGGAAAGAGCAAAGTGGTGGACTAAATTGAACAACTATCTATATTTTGGTACCGAGGTAAGTTTGTATGTAATAAATCAACATTATGTTAGTATGTATTTAAATGCTTGATATTACATGAAATATGTATTCTTTTTATGAAATTGGTTAACGAGGTCTCGATGAAAAATGTGATGAAGTGTTACTATATAGAAGTCCCTGTTGAACCTTAGGAATAGAAAGGATACCCTTGTCACGACATTACACTAATAAGGTCCCGTATAAGACCATGTCTGGGATATGGCCTCGACACCGAATTGAGAGCCCGTGTAAGACCATATCTGGGATATGTAATCGGCTTCGAATAGTGATTCCGCGTAAGACCACGTCTGGTACCTGGCTTCGGTAGAAAATCGTGTAAGACCATGTCTGGGACATGGCATCGACATACGATCTCGTGTAAGACCATATCTGGGATATGGCGTCGACATCGATATGAGATCCCGTATAAGACCATATCTGTGATATGGCATCGGCATCGACATGTGATCCCATGTTAGACCATATCTGGGATATGGCATTGGCATCTTACTATGTGTGTGACAATTTCTGAGTATCCCTCGATATTCCAAGTGGTTCAACGAGGTAAGGTATTAAAGTTTATGTTAAATATGGAAAAAAAGGGCTAAATTTATATGATGGAATGGTACAGGTACATATGCGAAACTCACGAGAAATGAGTTCGGTATGTGATATGTGGTTGGTAAGAGTGAGCATGAGTAAGCCATGTCAATGTTGCTTTGAGAATTTTGTGTTAATCCATGATGTAACATGTGGATATTATTACAAGATTTTATGTTGTTATCTATTACATGCAGACTTACTAAGCTTAATGCTTACTCCCTGTCTTTTCCTTTTTCTTGTAGTATCGCCAAGCTAGCTCGGGGATCGAAGGACGTCGGAGTTCGATTCACACTATCAAGCTATTCTTTTGGGTATAGTAAAGTTTGATTATTTTGGGTATGGCATGTATAGGAACTTGGTCATTTTGTTATACGTCATATTGGTTAGCCAATGTGTTGGTCATTAATCTTACTTATTCATTTTGTAAATGGCCATTGGAATTGGCCAATACTAGTTAAGTTATATATATTCAATGATGATGAAATTCATGAAGTGCAAGCTTGCACAATTGAATGAGTTATGTGTGAAGTATATGCATGATGAACGTAATGTGAGTTAAGGTGTGGATGTCTTTATTTTTGGATATTAGAAGTGCATTATTGTTATGCTATGTGTTGCTGGAAATGATATAAGTGAGGCTGCTTTTCAGGGTAGCAAATGGCTTGGTAAATAGCCTTATAATTGTCCACACGGGTAGACACACGGGCGTGTGTCTAGGCCGTGTGTGACACACAGTCAGCCCCTAGGCATGTTTATAGGTTGTGTGTCCCCTGCATCCAAATTTAGCAAACCAGAATGCCCAGTAGTAAACACACGGGTAGGGGCACGGCCGTGTGTCTCATCCGTGTGAGGTCTGCACATCAATTGTGAAAATTAAGTTCGTCACACGGGCTAGCACACGGGCATGTGACTCGGCCGTGTGACTCTAAATGTCTGCTGACATCATAAAGAGAATGTCAAGGTTTTCGCACTCAAACTAAGACACGGGCGTGTCATGGCCGTGTGAGGGACACGGGCCATAGACACGGGCGTGTTCCAGGCCATGTGAAAACCCTGTAGGTTCAAAATTAAAAATAAAATCCGCAAGGACTAGGGACATGGGCGCGTGGGACCACACGGCCTGCCCACACGGGCGTGTTCCTTTCCACACGGGCATGTGGCCCTGTTTTGAGCAAAAAATTCCTAAGTGTTCGTAAGCTTCCGGTTCAGTCCCGAACCTCTCTATATGTATGTTTCGGGTCTCGTAAGCCCGTAATAAGGACTATATGATTATGAATGAAAAGTTTTAAAGTTCAAAGGAAAATTTATTATCGATTTTGTTTGATTTAAGTAAGTTAAGTCCGATAATGCCTCGTACCCAATTCCGGTATCAAATACAGTTAAGGGGTGTTACATTTAGTGGTATCAGAGCTACGATTTAGTCGATTCTCGGACTAACGTAGCGTACGCACAAGTCTAGCTATACATGCCATACGTATGTGTATATACATAATGATAGTGTGACGACTCTTGATGATTTAAAATATGTTTTCGTATAGCAAATGGATCCCGACAGAGCAGTGGCATAAGACGTAGAAAGTAACGCGTCGGGCCCCACCCAATGGATGGTGCCAACTGAAAATGAAAATAGACCAGTGACTGTGAGTCAGAGAGGAGGAGGAAAGGCTAGGGAAGCCTTTCTCCATATGATAAACGCTTGGTATACGAAGTTCGTTCGAACGAACCCGAACGCTCAACCCCCTCCACCCCTACCTATTCCTCAGCCTACCCCTATAGCTCCCCAAGCTGTAGAAATGGTAAGAAGGGAAAAGCCCTAGTTGATAGAATCTTTCAAACAAGGAGCTGAGGAATTCTGAGCTAATAAAGATGACGATCCAGAAAGAGCAGAATTCTGGCTTGAAAATACCATCAAGGTATTTGATGAATTGTCTTGCACACCCGAAGAGTGTATGAAATGTGTTGTGTCTCTCTTGAGAGATTTGGCTTACCAGTGGTGGAACACCCTTGTGTCGGTTGTACCAAGGGAGAAAGTTAATTGGGAATTTTTCCAAAAAGAGTTTCGAAAGAAGTATATTAGCCAAAGGTTTATCGATCAGAAAAGAAAGGAATTCCTTGAGCTAAAATAAGGTCGAATGACGATAACCGAATAAGAATGTGAGTTTGTAAGGCTCAACAAATATGCTCGGGTTAAATGAGGTTTGAGGACGGATTAAATGAGGACATCTGATTGTTTGTTGGTATTCTAGAACTGAAGGAATTTGTTGTGCTAATAGAGAGAGCTTGCAAGGCCGATGAATTGGCCAAAGAGAAAAGAAAGGCAGAAATTGAGTCCCGTGACTCGAGGAAGAGACAATTGGGTAAGTCATTTCAATCCTCATCCAAGAAATTGAGAGAGTTCACTACTCGATCAGCCGCTTCAGTTGGGTTCTCAAACAGAAGAAAAGGTAAACAGTACTCGGCTTCTAAAGCTCAGACCACTTCGATTGCTAGTGTTGGTAATGCTCGACCAAGTAGACCGGAATGTTCACAGTGTGGTAGACGTCACCCCGGTGAGTGTTGAGCAAATGAGAGAGCTTGTTTCAAGTGTGGTTCCCAAGATCACTTCATTAGAGACTGCCCCGAGATGGTTGAAAAAGATAGAAACCAGAGTGTAAGATCGGGTAACACTACTAGAGGGAGGCCACAGAGAAATCTGAGAAATGGAACGAGTAGTAAGAATACACCTAGAGAACAGACTGCAAGATCTGAGGGTAGAGCGCCTGCGAGAACTTATGCCATTCGCGCTCGCGAAGAGGCGTCATCTACTGATGTAATTACGGGTGCATTTTCTTTCTATGATACTCACATTGTTGCTTTAATTGATCCGGGATATACCCACTCGTATGTTTGTATGAAATTAGTATCTAATATGAACATGCCTGTAAAGGCTACAGAATTTGTGATAAAAGTGTCAAATCCCCTAGGCAAATGTGTGTTAGTTAACAAAGTGTGTAGGAATTGTCTTTTGATGATTAGAGGTCACTATTTTCTAGCTAACCTTATGCTTTTGTCGTTTGATGAATTTGATGTAATTCTTGGTATGGATTGGTTGACCATTCATGATGTGGTAGTAAATTGTGGAAGAAAAATTATTGAGTTGAAATGTGAAAGTGGTGATATTCTTAGGATTAAATCAGATGAATCGGATAGCTTGCCTGTAGTAATTTCTTCTATGGCTGCTCAGAAATGTATAAGAAAGGGTTGTGAAGCCTACCTTGCCTTTGTGATCAATGCCAAAGAGACTGAGTTAAAAATTGAATCGGTGTCGATAGTATGTGAGTATCCAGATGTATTTCCGGAAGAATTGCCCAGGTTGCCTCCGGTTAGAGAAATTGAATTTGGTATTGAGTTGGCCCCTAGTACTGCGCCTATTTCGATTGCTCTGTACAGGATGGCTCCGACTGAGTTAAAAGAATTGAAGGCTCAGTTGCAAGAGTTGACGGATAAAGGTTTCGCAAGACCGAGTTATTCTCCGTGGGGTGCTCCCGTATTATTTGTGAAAAAAAAGGATGGTTCTATGAGGTTATGTATAGATTATCGGCAACTTAATAAGGTAACCCTAAAGAACAAGTATCCCTTGCCAAGGATCGATGATTTGTTTGACCACTTGAAGAGAGCTACTGTGTTTTCCAAGATAGACTTGAGATCCGGTTATTACCAGTTGAGAGTCAAAGACTCAGATGTGCCGAAAACTGCATTTCGGATAAGGTATGGTCACTATGAATTTCTAGTTATGCCTTTTGATTTAACCAACGCCCCTGCTGTGTTTATGGATTTGATGAACCACATCTTTCGGCCATATTTGGATAAATTTGTTGTAGTCTTTATTGATGATATATTGATTTACTCTCGTGATGAGAACGAGCATGCTGAGCACTTGAGGACAATTCTACAAATTTTACGTGATAAACAGTCATATGCCAAGTTTAGTAAAAGTGAATTTTGGCTTAAAGAAGTTATATTTTTGGGCCACATTGTTTCGGGCGATGGCATTAGAGTTGACCCGGGAAAGATTTCAGCCATTGTTGAATGGAAACCGCCGAAGAACTTATCAGAGGTTAGGAGTTTTCTAGGCCTAGCCAGTTATTACAGACGGTTTGTCAAAGGATTTTCCATGATAGCTACTCCGATGACGAGGTTGTTACAAAAAGATGTTAAGTTCAAATGGACAGAAAAGTGCCAACAGAGTTTTGAGAAACTAAAGGCATTGTTGACTGAGGCTCCAGTTTTAGTGCAACCTGAACCGGGAAACAAGTTTGTGGTTTATAGTGATGCATCCTTGAATGGATTGGGTTGTGTACTTATGCAAGAGGTCAAGGTAATAGCTTATGCCTCTAGACAGTTAAAGCCACACGAGAAGATTTATCCGACCCATGATTTGGAATTAGCCGCCATTGTATTTGCATTGAAGATTTGGAGACACCATTTGTATGGCGAGAAATGCCGGGTATTCACTGATCATAAAAGTCTAAAGTACCTGATGACTCAAAAGGAATTGAATCTAAGGCAACGAAGATGGTTAGAGTTGATAAAGGATTACGAGCTAGTGATTGACTACCCCCCGGGAAAGGCGAACATGGTCGCCAATGCCTTAATTAGGAAATCTTTGTTTGCATTGAGAGCCATGAATACATGGTTGGCTTTATCGGATGATGGTTCTATTCTAGCTTAATTGAGAGCTAGACCGATATTTCTCCAAGAGATTTGTGAAGCTCAGAAAGGCGACAGTGAATTGCAAGCCAAAAGAGTTCAATGTGAAACGGGTATGGAGTCAAACTTTCGAATTAGTTCTGATGGATGTTTGATGTTCCGAGATAGGGTCTATGTACTAAGAGATGATGAGCTTATTCGGAAAATTTTGCACGAAGCACATAGTGGATGTTTATCTGTTCATCAAGGCAGTACAAAGATGTATAGTGACTTGAAGAATGGTATTGGTGGCCGAGTATGAAGAAAGATATTTTCGAGTTCGTATCGAGATGCTTGATTTTGCAGCAAGTGAAGCTGAACACCAAGTACCTTCGGGTTAACTTCAGCCTATTATGGTCCCCGAGTGGAAATGGGACCGTATTGCTATGGATTTTGTGACGGGTTTGCCTTTGACACCAAAAAAGAAGGATGTTGTGTGGGTTATGGTTGATAGGCTTACGAAATCGGCTCATTTTATACCAGTATGCATTGACTATTCACTTTATAAGCTGGCGAATTTGTATTTTCAGAAATCGTGAGACTTCACGGAGTACCGTTGTCGATTTCGGATAGAGATCCGAGAGTTACATCACAATTTTTGAAAAAGTTACAATGTAACAGCCCGATTTAGACCCTAGTCGAAACAGTGGTTTTGAGACCACAAATTTGAGATCCAAAAAATATTTTAATAATATTTTTGATGTTTATAATATGTGATTGAGACTGTGTGAAAATTCTATGTGAAAATTTTATCGACTGTGTGTTGAATTATGAAAAAGGACTTAATCGAATAAAATGTAAAAGCTGAGTGCTGATTGTTAAAGTGTTTATTTGTCATGGCTTTCTAAATGAGAAGTCCTTATGTTGTTATTAAACCATTGATTAATGGGATGGACAAAAAATGGGCTTATATTAGTGGAATTTTAATGTTTTCATCAAAGGATAAAATGGTAATTGAATTATAAAGTCATTATAATTATCATAAAACAAAATTTAATGGCCATTATCATCTTTATCACCATAGAATATTGAAGAAAAGAAAGGGGTTTTAGACTTTGTAAAGTTCGGCCATCAAGATCTTTGATTCAAGGTTAGTTTTTGTTCGATTTTTGATAATTTCTACGTTTTTGTGATCGTTGTTTAGTGTTCTAACTAGCCCATGCTTAAATTTTAATAATTGATGGTGATTTTGAGATGTGCCATTGATGAACATGTGAGCTTTGTGTTGATAGTTGGTGAAATATAAAAGTTTGATGTTGGATAAACATATTTTGTCTTTGAATTTTTGGTGAATTTGAGTAAATTGGGCCAAATTGCGAAAAGTGTAAATTAGAGGACTAAAATGTGAAATGAATGAAATGTGTGGGCTTGTATTAGCATGGGAATAATTCGGTTAAGCATATGTGATATGAAATTGTGTGTATTTGATGATTTTATGAAATAAGGACTAAAGTGTCGAAATGTGAAAATGTGAGGGCTATTTTGTAAAATGCCCTAATTATGTGTGTTTGGACTAAATTGAATGAATTGGTGATTGAATGGGCTGAACTTGAATGCATATAGACCAAGAAAGGAGAGGTTCAGATTGAGATCGAGGCAAAGATAAAGTGCTCGATTAATCGACCGTTTCGGTATTTCGACATCCGAGGTAAGTTTGGATATAATACTAGTTGTAAACTATATCTATGTGATGTGAATTGAATGAATATATATATAACTATGAGATTAGAAATGCTATGTGCGGAATTGAATTAGAGGGCAGTAAGTGTGTGAAATTAGAAACGAGACAGAGATGATTAGCACTGTGTGTGCGAAAAGATAGAAGCGTCGGCTTATCGAATTGGCACTGTGTGTGCGATACCGATATAAGTTCGGTTAAACATATTGGCACTAAGTATGCGGTGACGATTATGTTTCGGTTATGAAATTAGCACTAAGTGTACGGATAAATCAAATGAATAGCAAAGGTTGAATGAGAGGTAATATCGAGCAATTGAGTAGCATGAATGGTGAGTAACTATGTGTTGATCAAGGTACGTTTGAACCTATGTGGTTGATGAAATTTTGAACGATTTTATGAATAGATATTTGAGCATATGGTTGAGATTGATGATGTGCCTATTTGAGCTATTAATCTAAGTGATGGCTTATTTTGTATATTGACTTGAATTGTTGAGTTACATGTCCTTTTAAAAGCTTACTGTGTGATTTGTTTCTCTGTTTTATAGTGTCAGTAAAGCTAGCTCAGATTCGGGGATCGTCAGCGGCTCTATCACACTATCGGCTATCTATTTCGGTACTTTTGAAAGATGTATATAGATGGTATATGGCATGTATAGGCTAGTAGTTATGGTACATTTTGTGATGTAGGAACCTTGCCATGTGATTTGGCTTGGAAGTTGAATAATGTTGATACTTATATGAGCTATGGAAATCATGAATATGGCATGAGATAGCAAGAATGGAAATGGTATGTTATATATGTGATTTGTTTGATAAGAATGATAGATAAAATGTGAACTTGTAGTAAGAATTACATGATGCTTGGCTTATATGAATTGAGTTGTGATCATGGTGCTTGAATGGATTTATTTGAGTAGGAATTGAGAACATGAATAGATGGTATTGTTGAGGATTAATTGAAGTATAAAATGATATGTTTTGGTTGCCAATTGGGGTATAATTGCATGAGATTTGAAGCTTGTAGGTGAATCAATGTGTGGGAGGCAAATATGGCCTTGAAAATGGCCTATAATTGCCCAGACGGTTGAGCACACGGGCGTGTGGCTCGACCGTGTTGTTTAAGTTTGCCAAGTGAAACAAGTCAGTAGCGACCACAGGCTGGACACACAGGCGTGTGACTGGCTGTGTGGTGCAAGTACGAGTCTACCACGGGTGAGGCACACGGGCGTATCTCAGGCCGTGTGGACAAGTCAGTATGTATGCCCTGTTTTGGCACGGCCTGGACATATGGGCGTGTCTGGTAGCCGTGTGAGGCACACGGCCTGACCGCACGGGCGTGTGAACTCTACAGTTTTGAAATATGTTCAAATTTCCAAGAATATTTGAATTTATTCAGTTTAGTCCCGACCTCTTTTTAACACGTGTTAAGGTCTCATAGACCTTAATAAGGGACTATATGTTTATATTTTAATATGGTTGATTGATGATTGACTTTGTGTCGTGAAATGGATGTGAAATGTGCCGACTGATCGGTAACACCTCTTCACCCTATTCTGGCGACGATTTCGGGTTAGGAGTGTTACATTTTATTGGTATCAAAGCTACGGTTTAGTCGATTCTCAGACGAACGTAGCACGTGTGAGTCTAGCTATACATGCCAAATATATAATTGCGATAGTGTGATGAATCCTGACAGTTGAAAATGTGTTTTCATATAGTAATGGATCCCGATCGAGCAGTTGCTGACGATGTTGAGAGTAACGCGCCTGCTCCCACTCAAGGGACAGTGCCGGCCATATTTAGGCCTAATGATAGTAGTGAGGGAGGAGAGGCTAAGCAAGCCTTCTTCCGAATGATGAGTGAGTGGTTTTCGGAGTTCGTTCGAACGAATCCGGCTGCTCCACAACCTCCACCCCCACAAATACCGATTGTGCCACAAGTTACAGATCCGATCCGATTGAATAAACCTCCTGTGGATAAGATTCGAAAGTACAGGGCCAAAGAGTTTAGGGCCACAGCTGATGATGATGCTGAACGAGCTAAGTTTTGGCTCAAGAATACCATTCGAGTATTTGACGAGATGTCGTTGACTCCTGATGAATGTATAAAATGTGTAGTTTTTTTTTTGTTGAGGGATACAGCTTATAACTGGCAGAAAACATTGATTTCAGTGGTTCCGAGAGAGAGAATCACCTAGGATTTCTTTCAAGCTGAATTTCGGTAGAAATATATTTGTCAACGATTCATAGATCAAAAACGTAAAGAGTTTTTGGAGCTAAAACAGGGCCATAAGTCTGTTATTGAGTATGAACGGGAGTTTGTAAGATTGAACCAATATGCACGGGAATGTGTTTCGACCGAAGCCACTATGTGTAAATGCTTCATTGAAGGGCTGAACGAGGATATTAAGTTGTTGGTTGGGATACTTGACATAAATGAATTTGTTGTGTTAGTTGAAAGAGCCTACAAAGCCGAGGAGCTCAGTAAAGAAAAGAAGAAAGCCGATTCTGAAGCTCGAGATGAAAGAAAAAGATCGATGAGTAAGATGTCGCAACCTTCGACGAAGAGATTTAGAGATGCAAGCAATCGTTCAAATGTTTCATTTGGACATTCGAATAGAGATTGCGCAAGACTAAGTGTTGGTCCGAGAACTCAAGCTCCAATAGAAACAAGTGTTGGTAGTGCCAAAAGCAACAAACCTGAGTGTAGACAGTGTGGAAGTCGACATGTAGGAGAATGCTGGGGCAAGTACAACAATGGAACTTGCTACAAATGTGGATCACAAGATCACTTTATTCGAGATTGCCCAAAGTTAGCTGAGGAAGAAAATGTTCAGAATGTGAAACCGAGTAATGTGACGGCTAGGGGTAGACCACCTAGAAACATCAGGAATGTTAGTGGAAGTCAAATAAAGACTACTGATGCAGCTATGAGATCAGAGGCGAGAGCACCTGTCCGAGCCTATGCTATACGTGCGCGAGAGGAAGCGTCATCTCCAGATGTCATTACTGGTACTTGTACTTTATTTGATACTGATGTGATAGCATTGATAGTTCCAGGATCTACTCATTCGTATGTTTGTGTGAATCTAGTATCAAGTACGACTCTACCTGTTGAGTTTACTAAATTTTTGATTAGAGTATCAAACCCATTAGGCAAGTGTGTCTTGGTGGATAAGGTGTGCAAGAATTGTCCGTTGATGTTTCAAAATGTTTGCTTTCCGGCTAACTTGATGTTGCTACCATTCGATGAATTTGATATAATTCTGGGTATGGATTGGCTCACTTTGCATAATGCCATTGTGAATTGTAAAAGAAAGAGTATTGAATTGAGAAGTCAGAACGGTGAGATAGTTCGAATTGAATCCAGTGATATGAAAGGGTTACCAGCTGTTGTATCTGCGATTAAAGCTTTGATCTATGTGAGAAAGGGTTGCGAAGCTTATTTGGCATATGTGATTGATACAAAAATGTCAAAAAAGAAAGTTGAATCTGTGCCTGTGGTTTGCAAATTTCCTGATGTGTTCCCTAAAGAATTACCGGGATTACCTCCGATTCGAGAAGTTGAATTTGGCATTGAATTAGTGCCGGGGACTACTCCTATCTCAATCGCTCCGTATAGAATGGCGCCAACAGAATTGAAAGAGTTGAAGTCTCAGTTGTAAGAGTTGACTGATAGAGGATTTGCAAGACCGAGTTTCTCACCTTGGGGTGCACCTGTTTTGTTTGTGAAAAAGAAAGACGGCACAATGAGAATGTGCATTGATTATCGTCAGTTGAACAAAGTGACAATAAAGAATAAATATCCGTTGCCCAGAATCGATGATTTGTTTGATCAGCTAAAAGGAGCCACTGTGTTTTCAAAGATAGATCTAAGATCAGGATATTATCAGTTGCATGTAAAAGATTCAGACATTCCGAAAACCGCTTTCAGAACGAGGTACGGGAATTATGAATTCTTTGTTATGCCATTCAGACTAACGAATGCTCCTGCAGTGTTTATGGATTTGATGAATCAGATACTCAGACCGTATTTGGATCGTTTTGTTGTGGTGTTCATTGATGATATTATGATGTATCCATGTGATGAGACGCAGCATGCCGAGCATTTGAGAATTGTGTTACAGACTCTGCGTGAGAAGCAATTGTATGCAAAGTTCATTAAATGTGAGTTTTGGCTGCGTGAGGTTGGTTTTCTGGGGCATATTGTATCAGCTGCAGGAATACGAGTTGATCCGAGTAAAATCTTAGCTATTTTAGAATGGAAGCCTCCGAGAAATGTGTCTGAAGTCAGTAGTTTTCTGGGACTAGCGGGATATTATAGGCGGTTTGTGAAAGGCTTCTCGATGATTACAACTCTGTTGACGAAGTTGCTACTGAAATATGTTAAATTTGAGTGGTCAGAAAAGTGCCAACAGAGTTTCGAACAATTGAAAGCATTGTTGACAGAAGCGCTAGTGTTAATACAACCTGAATCAGGCAAAGAATTCAAAGTATATAGTGATGCATCGTTGAATGGTTTGGGCTGTGTGATGATGCAAGAAGGCAAAGTCATCGCTTATGCTTCGAGACAGTTAAAGCCGCATGAAAGGAACTATCCAACACACGACCTTGAATTGGCTGCGATTGTGTTTGCGTTGAAGATTTGGCGTCACTACCTATTTGGTGAGAAATGTCATATTTATACCGATCACAAGAGCTTGAAGTACTTGATGACTCAGAAAGAGTTGAATTTATGACAGAGAAGATGGTTAGAGTTGTTGAAAGATTACGAGGTTGTAATATATTATCATCCGGGTAAAGCTAATGTTGTTGCTGATGCTTTGAGTCGAAAGTCTTTATGTGCTTTGCGAGCTATGAGAACTCAGATAGATCTATGTGATGATGATTTAGTTTTGGCTGAGTTGAAAGTAAGGCCGATGTTCGTACGTCAGATTTGTGATGCTCAGAAAAGTGATGTTGAAATATTGACTAAACGAGTTTAATATGAATTGAATTCTGATTCAGAATATCATGTTGATAGCGATGATTGTTTGAGATTCAGAGATCGGATTTGTGTTCTGAAAAATTCAGAGCTGACTCAGTTGATTTTGAACGAAGCTCACAATAGTTGTTTGACTGTTCACCCGGGGAGTACAAAAATGTACAATGATTTGAAACAGTTTTACTGGTGGCATGGTATGAAACGAGACATCTTTGACTTTGTGTCGAAATATTTAGTTTGTCAGCAAGTTAAAGCTGAACATCAGGTTCCATTCGGTTTGTTACAACCTATAATGATTCCTAAGTGGAAATGGGAGAGGATCAGGATGGACTTTGTGTCGGGATTGCCTTTATCTCCGGAGATGCAATATGGGTGATAATTGACAGATTGACGAAATCAGCTCATTTTGTTCCGGTGAGAACATATTACTCACTTGATAAATTAGCTGAATTGTATATTGCTGAGATTGTGAGATTGCATGGGGTGCCACTATCTATTGTGCCTGACAGTGATCCGAGATTTTCCTCGCGGTTTTTGAAGAAATTGCAAGAAGCTTTAGGCACAAAGTTGCTTTTTAGTACTGCATTTCATCTGCATACGGATGGTCAGTCCGAGCGGATTATTCAGATTCTCGAAGATATGTTGAGATGCTGTATACTTGAGTTTGAAAGTACGTGGGAAAAACATTTGTCCTTAATTGAGTTTGCGTACAATAATAGTTTTCAATCTAGTATCAAAATGGCACCGTATGAGGCTCTTTATGGTCGAAAATGTCGAACTCCATTGTATTGGACTGAGCTAAGTGAGAATAAGATTTATGGGGTTGATTTAATTAAAGAGACTGAGCAGAAAGTAAAGGTCATTCGTGATAGTTTGAAAGCGGCCTCAGATCGTCAGAAGTCTTATGCAGACTTGAAACAAAAAGATATTTAATTCAATGTTTGTGACAAAGTGTTCTTAAAAGTGTCTCCGTGGAAGAAAATACTTCAATTTGGCCGAAAAGGTAAGTTGAGTCGGAGGTTCATCGGGCCGTATGAGATTATTGAATGAGTTGGACCGCTTGCTTATAGATTGAGGTTGCCACATGAGTTAGAAAAGATTCATAATGTGTTTCATGTGTCGATGCTTCGATGATACAGATCTGATCCGTCTCATGTGGTTGTTCCTACTGAGGTTGAAATTCAATCAGATTTGTCGTATAGTGAAGAACCGATCCGAATTTTGGCAAGTGAAATCAAAGAGTTGAGAAACAAAAGAATTTCCTTAGTGAAAGTTTTGTGGCACAAACACGGAGTTGAAGAGGCTACGTGGGAGCCTGAAGATGTTATGAGAGAGCAATATCCGCACCTATTCACTAGTAAGATTTCCGGGGACGAAAATCCCTAAGGGGGGGAGAGTTGTAACAACCCGGTTTAGACCCTAGTCAGAATAGTGGTTTCGAGACCACAAATTTGAGATCGAAAAAATATTTTAATAATATTTTTGATGTTTATAATATGTGATTGAGACTGTGTGAAAATTCTGTGTGAAAATTTTATCGACTGTGTGTTGAATTATGAAAAAGGACTTAATCGAATAAAATGTAAAGCTGAGTGTTGATTGTTAAAGTGTTAATTTGTCATGGCTTTCTAAATGAGAAGTCCTTATGTTGTTATTAAACCATTGATTAATGGGATGGACAAAAAATGGGCTTATATTAGTGGAATTTTAATGTTTTCATCAAAGGATGAAATGGTAATTGAATTATAAAGTCATTATAATTATCATATAACAAAATTTGATGGCCATTATCATCTTTATCACCACCGAATATTGAAGAAAAGAAAGGGGTTTTAGACTTTGTAAAGTTTGGCCATCAAGATCTTTGATTCAAGGTTAGTTTTTGTTTGGTTTTTGATAATTTCTACGTTTTTGTGATCGTTGCTTAGTGTTCTAACTAGCCCATGCTTAAATTTTAAAAATTGATGGTGATTTTTAGATGTGCCATTGATGAACATGTGAGCTTTGTGTTGATAGTTTGTGAAATATAAAAGTTTGATGTTGGATAAACATATTTTATCTTTGAATTTTTGATGAATTTGAGTAAATTGGGCCAAATTGAGAAAAGTGTAAATTGGAGGACTAAAATGTGAAATGAATGAAATGTGTCGGCTTTTATTAGCATAGGAATAATTCGGTTAAGCATATGTGATATGAAATTGTGTGTATTTGATGATTTTATGAAATAAGGACTAAAGTGTCGAAATGTGAAAATGTGAGGGCTATTTTGTAAAATGCCCTAATTATGTGTGTTTGGACTAAATTGAATGAATTGGTGATTGAATGGGCTGAATTTGAATGCATATAGACCAAGAAAGGAGAGGTTCGGATCGAGATCGAGGCAAAGACAAAGTGCTCGATTAATCGACCGTTTCGGTATTTCGACGTCCGAGGTAAGTTCGGATATAATACTAGTTGTAAACTATATCTATGTGATGTGAATTGAATGAATATATATATATAACTATGAGATTAGAAATGCTATGTGCGGAATTGAATTAGAGGGCACTAAGTGTGCGAAATTAGAAACGAGACAGAGATGAATAGCATTGTGTGTGCGAAAAGATAGAAGCTTCGGCTTATCGAATTGGCACTGTGTGTGCGATACCGATATAAGTTTGGTTAACCATATTGGCACTAAGTGTGCGGTGACGATTATGTTTCGGTTATGAAATTGGCACTAAGTGTGCGGATAAATCAAAGGAATAGCAAAGGTTGAATGAGAGGTAATATCGAGCAATTGAGTAGCATGAATTGTGAGTAACTATGTGTTGATCAAGGTACGTTTGAACCTATGTGGTTGATGAAATTGTGAACGGTTTTATGAATAGATATTTGAGCATATGGTTGAGATTGATGATGTGCCTATTTGAGCTATTAATCTAAGTGATGGCTTATTTTGTATATTGACTTGAATTGTTGAGTTACATGTATTGTATTACGAACTTACTAAGCTTTTAAAAGCTTACTGTGTGATTTGTTTCTCTGTTTTACAGTGTCAGTAAAGCTAGCTCGGATTCGGGGATCGTCAGCGGCTCTATCACACTATCGGCTATCTATTTCGGCACTTTTGAAATATGTATATAGATGGTATATGGCATGTATAGGCTAGTAGTTATGGTACATTTTGTGATGTAGGAACCTTGCCATGTGATTTGGCTTGGAAGTTGAATAATGTTGATACTTATATGAGCTATGGAAATGATGAATATGGCATGAGATAGCAAGAATGGAAATGGTATGTTATATACGTGATTTGTTTGATAAGAATGATGGATAAAATGTGAACTTGTATTAAGAATTACATGATGCTTGGCTTATATGAATTGAGCTATGATCATGGTGCTTGAATGGATTTATTTGAGTAGGAATTCATAACATGAATAGATGGTATTGTTGAGGATTAATTGAAGTATAAAATGATATGTTTTGGTTGCCAATTGGGGTATAATTGCATGACATTTAAAGCTTGTAGGTGAATCAATGTGTGGGAAGCAAATATGGCCTTGAAAATGGCCTATAATTGCCCACACGGTTGAGCACACGGGCGTGTGGCTCGACCGTGTCGTTTAAGTTTGCCAAGTGAAACAAGTTTGTAGCGACCACGGGCTGGGCACACGGGCGTGTGACTGGCCGTGTGGTGCAAGTACGGTTCCACCACGGGTGAGGCACACGGGCGTGTCTCAGGCCGTGTGGACAAGTCAGTATGTATGCCCTGTTTTGGCACGGCCTGGACAAATGGGCGTGTCTGGTAGCCGTGTGAGGTACACGGCCTGACCGCATGGGCGTGTGAACTTTGCAGTTTTGAAAAATGTTCAAATTTCCAAGAATTTTTGAATGTGTTCGGTTTAGTCTCGACCTCTTTTTAAGACGTGTTTAAGGTCTCGTAGACCTTAATAAGGGACTATATGTTTATATTTAAATATGTTTGATTGATGATTGAATTTGTGTCGTGAAATGGATGTGAAATGTTTCGATTGATCGGTAATGCCTCTTAACCCTATTCGAACGACGGTTTCGGGTTAGGGGTGTTACATACAAGAAGCCTTGGGCACAAAAGTTGAATTTTAGTACAGCTTTCCATCCGCAAACCGACGGACAGTCGGAGAGGGTAATATAGATACTTCAAGATATGCTCCCATGCTGTGTTTTGGAATTTCAAGGTAATTGGGAAAAATATTTACCGTTAGTGGAATTTGCCTACAATAACAGTTTCCAGTCGAGTTCGAAAATGGCGACATATGAGGCATTATATAGGCGTAAGTGCCAAACGCCCTTGTATTAGACTGAACTCAGAGAGAATCAGATTTATGGAGTCGATTTGGTCAGAGAAACCGAAGAGAAAGTAAAAGTGATCCGTGATTGTTTAAAGGCCGCATCGGATAGACAAAAATCAAACGCGGATTTGAAACGAAAAGAGATTGTGTTTCAAGTTGGTGATAAGGTATTTTTGAAAGTGTCACCATGGAAGAAGGTTCTCATATTTGGCCGGAAAGGCAAATTGAGTCCGCGCTTTATCGGACCGTATGAGATTATCGAGGGGATAGGGCCAGTAGCCTATCGGTTGGCTTTGCCATCTGAGTTGGAAAATATCCATGTTGTGTTCCACGTGTCTATGTTGCGCCGTTACCGATCAGGCCTTTCACATGTGATTGTACCGACAGAGATTGAAATTCAACCCGACATGACTTATGGCAAAGAGTTGATTAAGATTTTGGCACGGGAAGTCAAACAGTTAAGAAATAAAAGTATAGCTCTTGTGAAAGTATTGTGGCAAAGACACGGGGTAGAAGAGGCTACATGAGAGCCTGAGGGGGGTATGAGAAACCAATATCCAAACCTTTTTACTGGTAAGATTTTCGGGGACAAAAATCCCTAAGGGGGAGAATTGTAATAGCCCTATTTAGGGCCTAGTCAGAATAGTGGCTGCGAGACCACAAATCCGAAGTAGAAACATATGTTTTATGGTTTTTATGAGGTCTATGACATGTTTGCATGGTTCTGTGAAAATTTCATGAAGAAATTTTATGATTTAGTGATCAATTTATCTTTTAGGACTAAATTGTAAAAAATGATAAATATGAGATTCTAGAAGTTTTATGTATGAGATAGCATTAGAAAATTTATTATAGGTCCTTATTTAGTAATTAGACCATTATATCTCATGATGGACAAAAATGGACATGGAAGGGAAAAATCTCAAGGAAGGGCCTTAAGGGCATTTTGGTCATTTGGTTAATAAATTAATAAAAAGGGGAAAAGAAGTCAAAATTGGTGTCCATCTTCCTCCCCCATTGCCAAAATTTTCAAGGAGCCATAGCTAGGGTTTTGTTTCACTTTCAAGCTTGATTGTAAGTACCTCCTAGGCCCTTTTTTATGTTCTTCGTATTTTTTAAATCCTCGTAGCTCGATTTAGCTATTTCTACCACTATTTTGAGCTAGGGTTTGTGTTTAAAATTTTACCCATGGATGACATGCATGTATTTTGATGTCTAGTGGTAGAATATGAAAGTTTGAAGTGTGATAAACAACTTTTGCTAGATGATTTTTTGGTGAAATTGATAAAAAGGACCTATTTGCAAAAGATTAAATAATATGTGTATAGAATGTAAAATAGTTGAAATTTTGGGCTGCTATAAGAGAGGTTATGAATCGGCTAGGCTTGGGTTTGTGAAAAATGAACACATTTCATCATAATGTGAAAGTTTAGAGGCAAAATTATATTTTTTTGCCAAAGTATGATTCATGGGATGTTTTAGTCAATGTGATAATTAAATAATTGAAATTTGTCATTATAGATCAAGAAGCACGAAGTCTGAACCTAAACTGAGGAAAGAGCAAAGTGGTGGACTAAATTGAACAACTATCTATATTTTGGTACCGAGGTAAGTTTGTGTGTAATAAATCAACATTATGTTAGTATGTATTTAAATGCTTGATATTACATGAAATATGTATTCCTTTTATGAAATTGGTTAACGAGGTCTCGATGAAAAATGTGATGAAGTGTTACTATATCGAAGTCCCGGTTGAACCTTAGGAATAGAAAGGATACCCTTGTCACGACATTAGATTAATAAGGTCCCGTATAAGACCATGTCTGGGATATGGCCTCAGCACCGAATTGAGATCCCGTGTAAGACCATATCTGGGATATGGCATCGGCTTCGAATAGTGATTTCGTGTAAGACCACTTCACCTGGCTTCGGTAGAAAATCGTGTAAGACCTTGTCTGGGACATGGCATCGACATACGATCTCGTGTAAGATCATATCTAGGATATGGCGTCGACATCGATATGAGATCCCGTATAAGACCATATCTGCGATATGACATCGGCATCGATATGTGATCCCATGTAAGACCATATCTGGGATATGGCATTGGCATCTTACTATGTGTGTGACAATTTCCGAGTATCCCTCGAAATTCCAAGTGGTTGAACGGGGTACGGTATTAAATTTTATGTTAAAGATAGAAATAGGGCTAAAGTTATATGATGGAGTGGTATAGGTACATATGCGAAACTCACGAGAAATGAGTCTGGTATGTGATATGTGGTTGGTAAGAGTGAGCAGGAGTAAGCCATGTCAATGTTGCTTGAGAATTTTGTGTTAATCCATGATGTAATATGTGGATATTATTACAAGATTTTATGTTGTTATCTATTACATGCAGACTTACTAGGCTTAATGCTTACTCCCTCTCTTTTCCCTTTTCTTGTAGTATCGCCAAGCTAGCTCGGGGATCGAAGGACGTCGGAGTTCGATTCACACTATCAAGCTATTCTTTTGGGTATAGTAAAGTTTGATTATTTTGGGTATGGCATGTATAGGAACTTTGTCATTTTGTTATACGTCATATTGGTTAGCCAATGTGTTGGTCATTAATGTTACTTATTCATTTTGTAAATGGCCATTGGAATTGGCCAATACTAGTTAAGTTATATATATTCAATGATGATGAAATTCACAAAGTGCAAGCTTGCGCAATTGAATGAGTTATATGTGAAGTATATGCATGATGAACGTAATGTGAGTTAAGGTGTGGATGTCTTGATTTTGGATATTAGAAGTGCATTATTGTTATGCTATGTGTTGTTGGAAATGGTATAAGTGTGGTTGCTTTTCAGGGTGGCAAATGGCTTGGTAAATAGCCTTATAATTGTCCACACATGTAGACACAAGGGCCTGTGTCTAGGCAGTGTGTGACACACGGTCAGCCCCGTCGGCGTGTTGATAGGCCGTGTGTCCCCTGCATCCAAATTTAGCAAAACAGAATGCCCATTAGTAAACACACGGGCAGAGACACGGCCGTGTGTCTCAGCCGTGTGAAGTCTGCACATTAATTGCAAAAATTAAGTTTGTCACACGGGCTAGCACACAGGCGTGTGACTCGGCCGTGTGACTCTAAATGTCTACTGACGTCATAAAAATAATGTCAAGGTTTTCACACACGGACTAAGACATGGGCGTGTCATGGCCGTGTGAGGGACACGGGCATGTTCTAGGCAGTGTGAAAACCCCTGTAGGTTCGAAATGAAAAATAAAATCCGTACGGACTAGGGACATCGGTGCGTGTGACCACACGGCCTGCCCACACGGGCGTGTTCCTTTCCACACGGGCGTATGGCCCTATTTTGAGCAAAAATTTCCTAAGTGTTCGTAAGCTTCCGGTTCAGTCCCGAACCTCTCTATATGTATGTTTCGGGTCTCGTAGGCCCGTAATAGGGACTATATGATTATGAATGAAAAGTTTTAAAGTTCAAAGGAAAATTTATGGTCGATTTTGTATGATTTAAGTAAGTTAAGTCCGGTAATACCTCGTACCCAATTCCGGTGTCGAATACGGGTAAGGGGGTTTACAATTCTTCTGTCGTTCATAAGTCCATTCTAATCGAGTGGCCGAGTTCCTTCTCTATGTTATCAGTGGAGTGTGGCATTGTGAGTTCGGCCCTATAAAAGGCTTATGCTAAAATGGAGACCAAACGAGCTGTCTGAGAGGGCCCTTCTCGTTAGTGAAAAATCTCTTACCCAGCTTCGCCAATTATATGAAGCCTCTATCTAGCAAACTGTTGAGCTCTCTAAGTTTGTCTCCACCTGTGAGTCCAAATACCAATCCTTGGAGACCTCAGCAAAGGAGTTGGAGGAGAGGGTTCGTCAGCTGGAGTACCTTGAGGAGAATCATCTCGTCGATAAGGGATGCATCCAGAAGGAAAATAATGATGTAACACCCCATACCCGAGTCCGAGGCTCAGACCGGATATGAGACATTACTATGCTTGACTTACTTAATCATGACATTACGGGCTATAAAATTTCATTCCGAAATTAAAACTTCTCATTCTTAAACAATTCGTACATTTCATAGGCCTACGAGGCCTTAAACTCATCTTGGTAAACTTTCGAACCTTATCGAAAAACTTTTCTTTGAAACAGGGGTTACACGCCCGTGTAATATAAGACACGCCCGTGCATAGGCATACACGCCCATGTCCTCAGACCGTTCCCTAACACTCAGTATTCTGCCAATTTCCACACGGCCATGACACGCCCGTGGACTTAGATCGTGTACTACATCTTGATATACTGACTTATTTCACACGACCGGGCACACGCCCATGTTCTAACCGTGTGTCATGCACGGCCTTAACACACGGCCGTGGGATTAGTCCATGGCCTATTCTTAATTATAAGACTAAGGTGCAGTTTACGCACGGCCTAGACACACACCCGGGTGTCCAACCGTGTGGGCACTTAGAGGCTATTTACCAAGCCAATTGCCATCCTGAAATTAAGATACAATTCATACTCATTTCCACATTCAATACTACATCATCTTGAATAATACTACATGCTTCATTGATAATTATAAACATACACACTTGGCCAATCACTTAGCCATATACAAAAGAATAACAAACTTAATAGCCTATACTTTGGCTCTTCTTAAAACATTTACTCAAAATGTAATGCTACCTATACATGCCATACTTAATAAAACAACTTGGCTATACCAAAATAGCGATTGATAGTGTGCTCCGAGCTCCGATGACGGTGATCCTCGATATTAGTTTGGCGGGACTACATGGAAAGAAAGAATGAAAGACATAAGCATTTAGCTTAGTAAGTTTGCATAATACACATAGCAACAATCTTACTTAATATAGACCATTTGATATAAACAATGGCATCATAAATTCAGCTATATAAAGCTTACTTACTCATACTTGATTCTTACATAACTCATGAAACTTACTAGTCTCATACTTGATTGGCAAACAAAGTACCTGTATCACTAGATCACATTGATCAGCATACTTGAACATAATACTCATAATTTCTAATTCATCATTCATAACATGAATAATATTCTTTTTCACTTGATAATAACCTTACTTACTTAGCTTTCTTGTTATCTCTTTGAAGCATAACTCGTTTGCCCGATGAATTTATATGAATAACCGAGGATACTAAATCTCATCTAAATTTTGAAGCCATGACTTAACATGGACTTATACGAAGTCTTTCTCGTTCTCACCAATGCCATGCCTTGGCTTGGACTTATATGGGATCTCTTTCTCTTGACAACTTTTCAATGCCAAGCTTGCCTTGGTCTTACATGATAACTTGCTCAATGCCAAGCTTGCCTTGGACTTACATGATAACTTGTTCAATGCCAAGCTTGCCTTGGACTTACATGATAACTTACTCAATGCCAAGCTTGCCTTGGAATTACATGATATCTTTCTTGCTAGCCGATGCCATGCCTCGGCTTGGTCTTATACGGACTTTCTTGTTTCATGTGGTAGATCGAGTATCCTAAGTTATTCAACTTCAATCGGGGCTTTCTCATGCTTGATCTCATTAGACATTTTTCATAATAACATTGTACATTATACTAAGCAATTCAATGATATAAATCATAAAGCTTAGAAATCATACAAACTTACCTCAATATACAAAATGTATGTAGATATGCAATTTAGTCCTCGATTTTGTCCTTGCCTCGGTTTCGATCCGGGCTTCGTTTTTCTTGATCTATAGTCATAAATAGATCATTTAATACTCACATTGACTAAATTGACTCTTAAATCATACTTTGGAAAAATTACTATTTTGCCCCTAAACTTTCTCATATTTGCACTTTTGCCCCAAGGCTCGTAAAATGATTCTCATTCAACTTTCTTAAACTTCATGCTTAGCTGATTCATTTTCTCTACTATGACAACCATCAATTCTCATTATTTCTACTATGTATGAGAAATCTTAAAACTTTTACAAACTAGTCCCTATATTCATTTTTCATGAAATTCATTAAGGAAAAGATGTTTATCTAACATCAAACTCTCATAATCTTCCATGAAACATCATTTAACAAGCATGTCATACATGGGTAGATTTTTGAACATGCATCTTAGCTCATTTTATAGCTAAAAATAGCTAATTCATAATACGAGAACTTCAAAAACACGAAGAATATTAAAAACGGGACTAAGATGAACTTACTAGCAAGCTTGAAAGATGAGCAAACCCTAGCTATGGTTTCTTTGAAAATTTCGGCAATGAGGAAGAAGATGATAATGATTTTTGTCATCTTTTTCCTTTATTAATCATTTAATAGGTAAATGACCAAAATGCCCTTCTCTTAAAAATATCACCATTTACTAATTCATGTCCAATTTTGTCCAAAAAATATAATTTGGGCAAATTGCTATTTAAGGACTCATAATTGCTATTCTAGAGCTATTTCATAGAAAATGCTTCTAGAAACTCACTAATTTGCAACTTTTGCAATTTAGTCCTTTTTGGACCATTCAACCTCAATTTAGCAAAATTGCTTCATGAAACTTTCACACTAACATGCAAATGTGACATAAATCTTAAAAACTCATAAATTCACCTCGGATTCGTGGCCTCGCACCACTATTCCGACTAGGCCCTAAATCGGGCTGTTACAAATGAAGCCTTAGAGAAGTATAAGGCGGACACCAGAAGGGCATTCAAGATTATCTTCCTCGGCTAAGGGCTAACCATATCATCCATAGTTAATATACTCACTCAACCATTCATAATTCCGTATACAATTTCATCAACCACAAAGGTTCAATACATACCTTAGCCAACATATAGTTATTCACCATCCATACTACTCAATGCTCGATATTACATTTCGGTCAACCTTTGTTATTCATTTGGTTTAATCACACACTTAGTGCAAATTTTGTAGCCGAAGCATAAATTTCATCGCACACTTAGTGCCAGAACTTTTGTAATATCCCGGGTTAGGGGGCTATTTTGTTGTTGCATGTTATAGCATGTGTTTAGTGTGCTGTGTGGTTATTTCGGTGTTTTAGGAGCTTAATTGTAGGCTAGGAGTGTGCACCGAGTGAATGGGAAAATTCTGGTTTTTGGGTGTTAAGTGAAGGAGCCGAGGAAGCGGGGTTTAAGAGTTTTAATTGAGGTTTTGTTGCACAAATAAGGAGCTAGCTTAGAGGCAAAGCATGCGCCACATGGGGGAGCTTGATGTGGCGTCATCTTCAGGAGAGGGAGGTCTAGTGTTCGAGCTGCAGAGTTCTCCTTTTGACTTCTTTTGGGACGGCATGGAGGAGAGGTAGAAGGCTAGTGAAACTCTAACTTGGACCAAGTCTTCACATTCAAAAGGAGGGTGGAGAGCAATTGTAGGAGGGAGACTTGGTCTTGATGTTTGAATGTGTGGATGTGAGTGAATTAGGGGATGTGGCCGAATTTGTGGGTGTTGAAGTGGGAGTGTGGACGGTTTGGCATGGGGTTTGGGTAGTGCTTAATGTGCCTTGGCATTTTGGGTGTTTTTCGGCAATGAAACAATTGGTAAGGCCACACTTTCTTTTTTCCATTTTTGTCAAAACAAGCCAAAATTCTAAGGAGTTTCTCTCATTTTCTCTTTGGAGCCAAAAGTGCAAGCACCTAGTTGTCGAAATTGATTTGTTTCTCTCAACTTTCTTGGTAGCCGATTGTGCCTTGTTTTCTTTCTTTCTCTCTTCATTTCTTCCTTTGGCAAACTGAAACTACTTCCATTTCACTCACTTTTCTCTTTCTCAAATTGCCATTGCAGAAAACTACATTCTTCTCACACTTCTTTTCTTTCTCCTCCACTCAAGCCGAACATTAAAGGTGATAAACACTTAAAACCGATTCTTTTTCTCTCTTTGCAAGCCTTGGCCGAATCTCTTGTGGTTCCCTCCTAGAAGTCCTAGTTGGCCGAATATTGGGTGTTGGTAAGTGCAAGGCCGAATGGCCATATCTCCTTCTTTTGGTTCTTTGTTGGTTATGGTTTGGTTAAGGGCGATTATGGTCGGTTGGGAAGGGTGTTAACCTTTTGGATTATCATTTTGTGATAGGGTCTTGGATATCGTAAAGTAGCCGGGAAGAGCCTTCGACTCTTTGAACCGATTGGTAAGTGTGGTAAGGGTTGGTATTGTTGTTAGTCCATTTATTAGTTTTCGTTTAGATAAAGGTGATTGGTGATTAACTATTTGTTTATTAGAGTGCCGATTGTTGGAAGAAGAATCATTGCTTGATTCGGATTTGGTAAGGAATCAAATCAAGAGTAAGGTAAGGGTTCGATATTAACCCTTTGGGTTTATATGTCTTTGGCCGAATGGTCTTAGTGCCTAAATCTATGTTGGCCGATTGTTGTAGGGGCTTGATAATCAAGGGACTCGAGTGATTCGTGGGGATCTTTAGACTCGGTTTTACCAGTGTGTAACTAACACACTCTCTACTTAGTAACGTTGTTAATAAACTTGATTGCTTAATAAGATTGAAACAAAGTGAGAAGGATAATTGGATACCCAAAAAGGGGTATGTGTACGATTCGGGTAAGTCCTGTTCTATGATGAGTATTAATGATAACACATGATATCATGATTTATGTTATGCATGTTATGAGTTGTAATGCTTGATATGTTGGCATGATATGCATGGCTTGTATGAGATGCATAATCCCATGAGTATGATATGTATGGGTGATACGAGAGGAGGGAGCAGTGGTATATTGTCTTGTGAGCACCGGTGCTTTGGTAGCACACTTTGTGACTTTGGGTCACCAGAGGTTTAGCACCTCCAGAGGTTTGGTACCTCGTCTCGTCTCGTCCCGGTGGCTCAGTACCACGATGGGTTGGCCCCACGGATGATTATACGGGATTGACGCCAATGATTTGGTATCACACGATGGGTTGGCCCCATCACCAGATTTGTGACTACGGTCACCAGTGCTTTGGTAGCACATTGTGTCTTTGGGGACACCAGAGGTTTGGCACCTCATTGCGACTTGTCCTCGTGGTTTGACCACCGTGGGTTGGCCCCACTTGAGTTATGGGATCGTCTCGCTAGTGATTTGGTATCACACGATGGGTTGGCCCCATCATCATCAGATTTGTGACTACGGTCACCGGTGCTTTGGTAGCACATCGTGTCTTTGGGACACCAAAGGTTTGGTACCACAATGACGGATATTGTGTCTTTGGGACACCGTGTTTTGGTAACACATTGTGACTATATGTCACCGGTGGTTTGGCACCACCAAAGGTTTGGTACCACACGGGGTAGAAAAGGCGATATGGATGGTTAGGATCGGGTTGCATTAATTATGTTGCTATGTATGATGTGTGTTAGTATGTTGTTTCTTCGGGAGCGGGATTTACACACTGGGTCACTCGACTCACCCTCTCCTTTGACATTTCAGGTGACTCGTAGACGCGGACATGGAGCCGGGATGGACTCGGGGTGCACATGCCATGCTTTAATAAAGTTTTACTCAGACTCTACTATTTGGGTACTTTAGTTTATTTACTTTTAATTGGGTTTTATTTTGGATTTGTAAAGGCCTTTAAAGTTATGTTTTATGTTGTTGATGTTTTAAGTTGATTTTGACATGCCTTAAACAAAGTAACTTGGAATAAATTTTACTAAAACTTGGAAAGATAATGATTTCAAAACTATAACGCACTGGTTTTTTTTTTTTACTATACCATCGGGTATCACACTAAGTCTTTTTGATAAACAAAAACAACTGGTTTCCAAATTCAAACTTGTAGTTCTCCTAAGTTTAAAAGTGTTTTATGTGTCACTAAGAAACTAATGAGGTTTTAATGGTTAAACTCGTTTTAACTACAAAATTCTGGCTAAGTTTTCAAAATCTCCGGGTTTCAAATACATCAACTGTTTTTCAAACAAGACCACTCAAATTTGTTTCAAAGACCCTGTGTTTTCACCCAGCTTTTAAACGATAAATCTGATCTCCCAAAAGCATTTTCCCCGTAACATACCAGATTCGGACGTGGTGTCTTGTCCGGGTTTGGGGTGTTACATTTGTGGTATCGTGAGCCAGTGTTCAAAGGCTCTACTGTGGGCCCGAGGCCCAAAATGTTTTTAAGGATGTCATAAGTGTTTTGGGTTTAAATATATGGTTTGAAAGGCATGGCACCGAGTCTCAAGCACTGGATTCGCCTGTAAGTACCCGGACTATTCTTTGTGATTTGATTGGATATGATATGATCGATGAATAGCAATAGTATACTACTTTAGAGATTGAAAGCGAGTAGGATTACGTGAACTCGCGAGAACAAATCCTCATTAAATATTCATAAGACTTGTTTTTTTAAACAAGTGGAATAAACATCGATGCATAAAATTCTTTAATCGATACGTAGAAAGATTAGTCATGAGCACTCGAGGCGGACGTGGTCGTAATACTCGTGGTAGAGGTAGGGGAGAATGACGGTTTACGAGCCCGTAGGATCCGGGCGGGGTTCGAGAAAATGAGATACGGTTCCGTCACCACCGGAGGTGGTGAGTTCCAAGATCGGGCCGAGACGACGCAGTTGTCACAGCGATCTTTGCGAGTGTTGGAAAGGGTAGTCGGCGGTGGTGGTGCAGAGTCGAAATCGGTTCTGAGCGACTCGCTAATGGGGCTTGAATTCTTTCGAGGTGTATCCGGTGTTGCTCCTAGCAGATGCCGAATATTGGCCGAGGCAACCGAGCGGATCATGGATGATCTGGACTTGACGGTGAAGAGAAGCCGGGGGTATCGTGTCGCTTCTCCGGATGAGTCATATCGCTGGTGGCTCACGGTTCGGGATAGTGTGGCCGTAGAGGATTTGACATGGGATTATTTTCGGCAAAGATATCAAAAGAAGTACATCGGGGCTAGTTACATCGACTCCCAAAGAAAGGCATTTACGAGGCTTGTTCGTGGGAGTAAGTCCATTTCGAGTACGAGGCCGAGTTCCTGGTGAGTAGGTATGCCGAGGGCATTGTAGCCACCGAGCATGAGAGGTGTGTTCGTTTCGAGGATGGTCTCGCGAGACGAGTTGAGGTCGCTGATTGCTCCTCGGCGGGAGCGCGAGTTTGCTTTGTCTTAGTTGAGAAGGCTAAGGTAGCCGAGGGTGTTAAGGAGTCCGTGAGGCGAGTATGGACAGAGTAGGCTTAAGAGGAGTTTTGGGTCTTCTCGGTTCGTCGGGTGTCTGCGCAGAAGAGGGCTAGACCGAGTGGGCCGAATCGGTCTGCTAGGGTTGTTGCTAGGCGGGACCGCCGCAGCGATGTGTCGGTGTGGGAAATCTCATTGGGGTGGTTGTTGGACCGGAGGTAAAGGTTGCTTCGAGTGTGGGTCTCGGATCATCGCATTAGGGATTGTCCGCGTAGGATGGCCGTGGATTCGGTCGGAGAGTCGAGCCGTGTCGGTTCGAGAGGTAATGGACCGCCACCGCAGAGGGGCCGTGGTAATGGCGAGAGATGGTTATGGATCTGGTGGGCCGTGGAGCACCGGCGGGGCGAGAGGTGCGGTAGTTCTCGATGCTAGACGGCCGGATTGGTGTATCTTTGCGGAGAGGAGGAGGCGACGCACCGGGCGTCATAATCGATGACGTTCTTGATTTTTGGTACTCCTTATCTTTGCTTTAATTGATGTGGGTTCTACGCACTCTTATGTTGCCGATAGTATAGTAGAGACAATGGATTTAGACTCGAGATATCTTCTAGGCGGATGACCGTGATTAGTCTGTTAGGTCACTCTGTAGTAGTAGATAAGTTTGTTTAGAGATGTACCTCTAGAACTCCAAGGGTAGTATTTGTTCACGATCCGATGGAACTGCCGCTTGGGGAGTTCGATCCGATCCTTAGGATGGATTGGTGGTTAAGTACCGGCGAGGTTGGATTGCGACTAAAGCGCATGGTTCTTAAGACGGTTGATGGTGATGAGGTGGCTATGATAGGTAGTAGGAGAGATTACTTATCAAATGTGGTATCCGCTGAAAGCGGAGAAGATGGTCGTGAAGGGTTGCGGGCGTATGTGGTTCATGTGTATGCTTTGGAGGTTAAAGAGTCCGCTGTTGAGAAGGTTCGCATCATTAAGGAATTTGCTTGATGTGTTTCTGAGGAGCTTCCGGTTTGCCGCCGTGATCGAGAGGTAGAGTTCGGGATAGATCATTGCGGGGCGGCGCCGGTGTCTATTGCTCAGTATAGGATGGCACCAAAGGAATTGGTGGAGCTTAAGGCTCGAGATCCGTGGAGTTATTGGATCGAGGTTTTATCGGGCCAAGTGTTTCACCGTAAGTGCGCCGGTTCTTTTGTCAAGAAGAAAGATGGTACGATGCGGATGTGCATAGACTACCGCTTGATTGAACAAGTGACGATTAAGAACAAATATCCGCTGCCACGGATAGATGACTTGTTTGATCACCGGCGAAAGGTGCAAATGGTATTCTCTAAGATTGATCCGAGGTCCGGTACCATCGGTTGAAGGTTAAGGAAGCGGATATCCATAAAAGCAAATTTTGGACTCGGTATGGGCACTACGAATTTTTGGTAATGCCGTTCGGGTTGACTAACGCACCGGCGGCGTTTATGGATATGATGAATAGGGTGTTTCAGCAGATCCGGATCGGTTCGTGGTGGTTTTCATGAGACGACATCTTAGTGTACTCAGGGACGAGGAAGAGCATGATGCGCATTTGAGAGTGGTGCTGCAGATTCTCGAGGAAAAGCAACTCTATGCTAAGTTCGATGAAGTGCGAGTTTTGGCTTAGAGAAGTGACGTTCTTGGGTCATGTAGTGTCGGTGAGGATTCGTGTAGATCCTCGTAAGATTGAGGCGCTTTGGATTGAAGCCGCCTAGGTCGGTCAATGAGATTCGGAGTTTTCTGGGTTTGGCCGATACTACCAAGGTTTGTTGAGGGTTTCGTTAATAGCGGTACCGATGACCAAGTTGTTAAGGAAAGAGGTTCCGTTTGTATGGACCGAGAAACAAAGAGAAAGCTTCGATAAGTTAAAGAAGATTTTGACCGAGGCTCGGTTTGATTCAACTCGAGGTCGTAAGGAATACACACAGCTCATCGCGATGCATCACATACGGGATTGGGTTGTGTGTTGATGCAGAAGGTAAGGTTGTGGCTTACGCTTCTAGGCACCGAGGCCACATGAGGTCAACTATCCGACGCACGATTTGGAGCTAGCGTACATGTAGTTTTCGCCTTAAAAATTTGGAGGCACTACTTGTATGGAGAGAGATCGATAGTCTACACACAGCATCATAAGAGTCCAAGTATCTCTTGACTCGGAGGGATTTGAATTTGAGGCGCGTAGATGGGTTGAGTTGTCTTTGAAGGATTACGATCGTTCTATTGAGTATCATCCGGGCAAGGCTAACGTGGTGGCGCACGCGTTGAGCCGTAAGGTTGTTTCGGACTTAAGAGCTTTGTTTGCCCATTTGAGCTTGTATGATGACGGGAGTATTCTCGCGAGCTACAGTTAAGCCTACTTGGGTTGGAGCGGATCGTAGAAAAAAGCAGCTTAGAGGATGAGGTTACGAGTGCGCGAAGGTTACAAGTGCGTAGAATGGTGGTTTGGAGGGTTACTGACTTGTCCAGTGATGAGGTTCTGTGTTTTCAAGGTAAGGCTTGTATGCCTAAAGATGTTGAGTGAGACAGAAGATTCTTCAGGGCGTACATAGCGATCCTTATGCTATGCATCCCGGAGGTAGCAAGATGTATAAGGATCTTAGAGAGCGCTTTTGGTGGCCTTGGCCTTGAAGAAAGAGGTGACGAGTTTGTGGGAAAGTGTCCGACTTGTCAGCAGTCAAGGCCGAACATCGATTGCCGTCGGGTTTGCTTCACTGTGAAGATTCCGCAGATGGAAGTGGGAAAGGATAACCATGGATTTTGTCGGTGGAGTTCACCGCTTACGCCAAGCAAGAAGGATTCAGTTTGGGTAGTGGTGGATCGTCTGACTAAATCAGCTCACTTTATTCCGGTGAGGGTTGACTACTCACTTCAGAAGCTAGCGAAGTTGTATGTTTCAGAGATAGTGAGGTTGCACGGTGTGCCAGTTTTGATAATCTCGGATAGGGATCCCAGATTTACGTCTAGGTTCTGGAAGGCATTGCATCAAGCATTGGGTACTCGTTTGGATTTCAGCACGGCTTTTCACCCGCAGTCTGACGGACAATCAGAAAGGGTTATTCAGATCTTAGAGGACATGCTGAGAGGTTGTGTCTTGGATTTGAGGTAGTTGGGAGGAGTTTCTACCGTTAGGTCGAGTTTGCCTACAACAACGATTACTAAGCGAGCATCAAGATGGCTCGTATGAGGCGTTGTATGGTAGGAAGTGTCGCTCACCTACTTGTTGGACGGAGTTAGGTGAACGTCGCTTGTTGGGACCCGAGTTGGTAGCCGAGACGAGGGCAAGGTCAAAGTGATTCGAGCTCGATTAAAGGAAGCTTCGACCGGCGAAGTCTTATGCCGATCTTAAGCGAAGAGATAGAGAGTTTCTTTGTAGGGGATAAAGTTTTCTGAAGGTCTCGCCTTGGAAGAAGGTATTGAGGTTCGGGAAGAAAGGCAAGCTTAGTCCGAGGTTCATTGGGCGTATAAGGTATTGAGGCGAGTTGGGCGATGGCGTATCGCTTGAGTTGCCGGGGCAGAGCTTAGTCGATTCACGACGTTTTCCATGTTTCGATGCTTCGAGGTATCGTTCGGATCCGTCGCATGTGGTAGCAATGCAAGAGATCGAGGTGAATCCAGACTTGTGCGTGGAAGAGGAACCTATGCGATTCTTGATCGGGATGTGAAGGTTCTCACGTAGGAAGTCCGTGCCTTTGGTTAAGGTACTTTGGCGGAATCATGGTATAGAAGAAGCGACATGGGAACTGAGGATACGATGAAACAAAGAATACCCGCAACTCTTTTGACTGTAATTTCAAATAAATTATTTTTAAGGGGGTAGAAGCGTAATATCCCTGGGTTAGGGGCTATTTTGTTGTTGCATGTTATAGCATGTGTTTAGTGTCTTTGTGTGGTTATTTCGGTGTTTTAGGAGCTTAATTGTAGGCTAGGAGTGTGCCCGAGTGAATGGGAAAATTCTGTTTTTGGGTGTTAAGTGAAGGGAGCCGAGGAAGCGGGGTTTAAGAGTTTTAATTGAGGTTTTGTTGCACAAATAAGGAGCTAGCTTAGAGGCAAAGCATGCGCCACATGGGGAGCTTGATGTGGCGTCATCTTCAGAGAGGGAGGTCCAGTGTTCGAGCTGCAGAGTTCTCCTTTTGACTTCTTTTGGGACGGCATGGAGGAGAGGTAGAAGGCTAGTGAAACTCTAACTTGGACCAAGTCTTCACATTCAAAAGGAGGGTGGAGAGCAATTGTAGGAGGAGACTTGGTCTTGATGTTTGAATGTGTGGATGTGAGTGAATTAGGGATGTGGCGAATTTGTGGGTGTTGAAGTGGGAGTGTGGACGGTTTGGCATGGGGTTTGGGTAGTGCCGAATGTGCCTTGGCATTTTGGGTGTTTTTCGGCAATGAAACAATTGGTAAGGCCACACTTTCTTTTTTCCATTTTTGTCAAAACAAGCCGAAATTCTAAGGAGTTTCTCTCATTTTCTCTTTGGAGCCAAAAGTGCAAGCACCTAGTTGTCGAAATTGATTTGTTTCTCTCAACTTTCTTGGTAGCCGATTGTGCCTTGTTTTCTTTCTTTCTCTCTTCATTTCTTCCTTTGGCAAACCGAAACTACTTCCATTTCACTCACTTTTCTCTTTCTCAAATTGCCATTGCAAAACTACATTCTTCTCACACTTCTTTTCTTTCTCCTCCACTCAAGCCGAACATTAAAGGTGATAAACACTTAAAACCGATTCTTTTTTTCTCTCTTTGCAAGCCTTGGCCGAATCTCTTGTGGTTCCCTCCTAGAAGTCCTAGTTGGCCAATATTGGGTGTTGGTAAGTGCAAGGCCGAATGGCCATATCTCCTTCTTTTGGTTCTTTGTTGGTTATGGTTTGGTTAAGGGCCGATTATGGTCGATTGGGAAGGGTGTTAACCTTTTGGATTATCATTTTGTGATAGGGTCTTGGATATCGTAAAGTAGCCGGAAGAGCCTTCGACTCTTTGAACCGATTGGTAAGTGTGGTAAGGGTTGGTATTGTTGTTAGTCCATTTATTAGTTTTCGTTTAGATAAAGGTGATTGGTGATTAACTATTTGTTTATTAGAGTGCCGATTGTTGGAAGAAGAATCATTGCTTGATTCGGATTTGGTAAGAAATCAAATCAAGAGTAAGGTAAGGGTTCGATATTAACCCTTTGGGTTTATATGTCTTTGGCCGAATGGTCTTAGTGCCTAAATCTATGTTGGCCGATTGTTGTAGGGGCTTGATAATCAAGGGACTCGAGTGATTCGTGGGGATCTTTAGACTCGGTTTTACCAGTGTGTGTAACTAACACACTCTCTACTTAGTAACGTTGTTAATAAACTTGATTGCTTAATAAGATTGAAACAAAGAGAGAAGGATAATTGGATACCCAAAAGGGGTATGTATGCGATTCGGGTAAGTCTGTTCTATGATGAGTATTAATGATAACACATGATATCATGATTTATGTTATGCATGTTATGAGTTGTAATGCTTGATATGTTGGCATGATATGCATGGCTTGTATGAGATGCATAATCCCATGAGTATGATATGTGTGGGTGATACGAGAGGAGGAAGCGGTGGTATATTGTCTTGACGAGCACCAGGTGCTTTGGTAGCACACTTTGTGACTTTGGGTCACGGAGGTTTAGCACCTCCAGAGGTTTGGTACCTCAGCGTCTCGTCCCAGTGGCTCGCACCCACGATGGGTTGGCCCCACGGATGATTATACGGGATTGACGCCAGTGATTTGGTATCACACGATGGGTTGGCCCCATCACCAGATTTGTGACTACGGTCACCAGTGCTTTGGTAGCACATTGTGTCTTTGGGACACCAGAGGTTTGGCACCTCATTGCGACTTGTCCCTGTGGTTTGACCACCGTGGGTTGGCCCCACTTGAGTTATGGGATCGTCTGCTAGTGATTTGGTATCACACGATGGGTTGGCCCCATCATCATCGGATTTGTGACTCACGGTCACCACCAAGCTGCTTTGGTAGCACATCGTGTCTTTGGGACACCAGTGGTTTGGTACCACAATGACGGATATTGTGTCTTTGGGACACCAGTGTTTTGGTAACACATTGTGACTATATGTCACCAGTGGTTTGGCACCACCAGTGGTTTGGTACCACACGGGGTAGAAAAGGCGATATGGATGGTTAGGATCGGGTTGCATTAATTATGTTGCTATGTATGATGTGTGTTAGTATGTTGTTTCTTCGGGAGCGGGGATTTACACATTTGGGTCACTCGACTCACCCTCTCCTTTGACATTTCAGGTGACTCGTGAGACGGACATGGAGCCGGATGGACTCGGGGTGCACATGCCATGCTTTAATAAAGTTTTACTCAGACTCTACTATTTGGGTACTTTAGTTTATTTACTTTTAATTGGGTTTTATTTTGGATTTGTAAAGGCCTTTAAAGTTATGTTTTATGTTGTTGATGTTTTAAGTTGATTTTGACATGCCTTAAACAAAGTAACTTGGAATAAATTTTACTAAAACTTGGAAAGATAATGATTTCAAAACTATAACGCACGGTTTTTTTTTTTACTATACCATCGGGTATCACACTAAGTCTTTTTGATAAACAAAAACAATCTGGTTTCCAAATTCAAACTTGTAGTTCTCCTAAGTTTAAAAGTGTTTTATGTGTCACTAAGAAACTAATGAGGTTTTAATGGTTAAACTCGTTTTAACTACAAAATTCTGGCTAAGTTTTCAAAATCTCCGGGTTTCAAATACATCAACTGTTTTTCAAACAAGACCACTCAAATTTGTTTCAAAGACCCTGTGTTTTCACCCAGCTTTTAAACGATAAATCTGATCTCCCAAAAGCATTTTCCCCGTAACATACCAGATTCGGACGTGGTGTCTTGTCCGGGTTTGGGGTGTTACAACTTTAAACCAAATTTATCTCAGTATCACACACACAGTGCCAAATCAATAAGCCGAAGCTTCTACTAATTCGCACACACAGTGCCAATCATCTCTGTCTCATTTCAAATTACGCACACATAGTGCCTCATTACTCAATTTTCATATATAACATTTCTATTTCATTAACTATACAAATCATTCATTTATCATCACATAGATATAAATTTAACAACTTGTATTATATCTGAACTTACCTCGGACGTCGAAATACCGAAACTAGCCAATCAATCGAGTACTTTGTCTTTGCCTCGATCTCGATCCGAATCTCTCCTTTATTGGTCTATACATATTCAAATTTAAATCATTCAATCACCAATTTATACAATTTAGTCCAAACACACATATTTAGGGCATTTTCAAAATAGCCCTCACATTTTCACATTTCGACACTTTAGTCCCTATTTCATAAAATCACAAAATACGCCTAATTTCATTATACCATGCGTAGGCCGAATTCTCCTTATACTCATACAAGCCCATATATTTCATTTATTTCACATTTTAGTCCTCCAATTTCTTATTTTCACAATTAAGCCCAAATTACTCAATTTCACTAAAAATTCAAAGACAAAATATGTTAATCTAACACATATCTTTCATAATTCATCACCAAACTTCACAAAGCTCATGAATTCATCCATGGTACATTTCAAATTCATCATCAGTTCACAAAATTTAAGCATGGGTTTTGTAGAGCACAAAGCAACGATTACAAAAACGTAGAAATTATAAAAAACCTAGCAAAAACTAACCTTGAATCAAGCTTGATAGGTGCCGAAAATACAAAAGCTTTAAACCCTTATTCTTTCTTCAATATTCGGTGGAAGAAAAGATGAATATGGCTTTCTTTTTCTAATTTGTTTTATTTAATATACATTATTTCTTCATTTACTAATTTACCCTTTCATTAAACATATAAAACATTTATACACTAAGGTTATTTTGTCCATTGCCACCCACTAACCTTAATAGTGGGCTAATTGCATCATAAAACCTCCAAATTATAAAAAAAAACAACAATTAGGCACTCTAACAATCAGCACATAGCTTTTGCATTTTATGCGATTAAGTCCTTTTTTCATAATTCGACACACAAACGATAAAATTTGTCCGACCTCGAATTTGTGGTCCCAAAACCATTGTTCTGACTAGGGTCTAAACTGGGCCGCTACAACTCTTCCCCTAAGGGATTTTCGTCCCCGAAAATCTTACCAGTGCATAGATTTGGATATTGCTCTCTCATAACATCTTCAGGCTCCCACGTTGCTTCTTCAACTCCGTGTTTGTGCCACAACACTTTCACTAAAGAAATCTTTTTATTTCTCAACTCTTTGATTTCACGAGCCAAAATTCGAATCGGTTCTTCACTATACGACAAATATGACTGAATCTCAACTTCAGTAGGAGCAATTACATGCGGTGGAACAGATCTATATCGTCGAAGCATCAATACGTGAAATACATTATGAATCTTTTCTAATTCAGGTGGAAACAACAACTTATAAGCAACTGGCCCAATTCGCTCGATAATCTCATACGGCCCGATGAACCTCGGACTTAACTTGCCTTTTCGGCCAAATCGAAGTATTTTCTTCCACGGAGACACCTTCAAAAATACTTTGTCACCAACCTCAAATTCAATATATTTTCGTTTTAAGTCTGCATAGGACTTCTGACGATCTGACGCTGCTTTTAAACTATCACAAACCACTTTCACTTTCTGCTCAGTCTCTTTTATCAAATCAACCCCGAGAACCTTATTTTCACTCAGCTCAGTCCAATACAATGGAGTTCGACATTTTCGATCGTAAAGAGCTTCATATGGTGCCATTTTGATAATAGATTGAAAACTATCATTGTATGCGAATTCAAGCAACGGTAAATGTTTTTCCCACGTACTTTCAAATTCAAGAATGCAACATCTCAACATATCTTCGAGAATCTGAATGATCCGCTCAGATTGTCCATCCGTTTGCAGATGAAATGCAGTACTGAAATGCAACTTTGTGCCTAAAGCCTCTTGAAATTTCTTCCAAAACCGCGAAGTAAATCTCGGATCCCTGTCAGATACAATAGATAGTGGCACCTCATGCAATCTCACAATCTCAACAATATACAGTTCAGCTAATTTATCAAGTGAATAATCTGTTCTCACCGAAACAAAATGAGATGATTTCGTTAATCTATCAACTATCACCCAGACCGCATCTTTCTTTCTCGGAGATAAAGGCAATCCCGACACAAAGTCCATCGTGATTTTCTCCCATTTCCATTCAGGAATCATAATCGGTTGTAACAAACTAGAGGGAACCTGATGCTCAGCCTTAACTTGCTGACACACTAAACATCTCGAAACAAACTCTGAGATATTCCTTTTCATATCATGCCACCAATAAAACTGTTTCAGATCATTATACATTTTCGTACTTCCCGGATGAAAAGTCAAACGACTATTGTGAGCTTCGTTCAAAATCAACTGAATCAACTCTGAATTCCTCGGAACACAAATCCGGTCTCTGAATCTCAAAAAATCATCTTTATCAACTCGAAATTCTGAATCAGAATTCAAATCACATTGAGTTCGTTTTGCTATCATCTCATCATCACTTTTCTGGGCATCACAAATCTGACGTATAAACATCGGCCTAACTTTCAACTCAGCCAAAACCGAACTATCACCACATAGATCTATCTGAGTACTCGTTGCTCACAAAGCACATATAGACTTTCGACTCAAAGCATTAGCAACAACATTAGCTTTACCCGGATGATAATCAATCACAAGCTCGTAGTCTTTTAATAATTCAAACCATCTTCTCTGTCGCAAATTCAATTCTTTCTTAGTCATCAGATATTTCAATCTCTTATGATCTGTAAAAATATGACATTTCTCACCATATAGGTAATGACGCCAAATCTTCAATGCGAATACAATCGCGGCTAATTCAAGATCATGCGTTGTATAGTTCTTTTCATGCGGCTTTAATTGCCTCGAAGCATAAGCGATGACTTTGCCTTCCTGCATTAAAACACAGCCCAAACCATTCAACGATGCATCACTGTAAACTATGAATTCTTTACCCGATTCAGGTTAAACTAACACGGGTGCCTCTGTCAATAATGCTTTCAACTGTTCAAAACTCTGCTGACACTTTTCTGTCCACTCGAACTTAACATCTTTTTGTAGCAATTTTGTTAAAGGAATCGCAATCATCGAGAAGCCTTTCACAAACCTTCTATAATATCCCGCTAGTCCAAGAAAACTACGGACTTCAGACACATTTCTCGGAGGTTTCCATTCTAAAATAGCTGAAATCTTACTTGGATCAACTCGTAATCCCGCAGCTGATACAATATGTCCCTAAACACCAACCTCACTCAGCCAAAACTCACATTTGTTGAACTTTGCATAAAATTGCTTCTCACGCAGAGTCTGTAACACAATTCTCAAATGCTCGACATGTTGCGTCTTATCACATGAATAAATCAGAATATCATCAATGAACACCACAACAAAACGATCCAAATACGGTCTAAATATCCGATTCATCAAATCCATAAACACTGCAGGAGCATTCGTTAGTCTGAAAGGCATAATTAAGAATTCATAATGTTCGTACTCTTTCTGAAAGTAGTCTTCGGTACATCTGATTCTTTAACTCTCAACTGATAGTAACCCGATCTCAAATCTATCTTAAAAAACACTATAGCTCCTTTCAGGTGATCAAACAAATCCTCAATACGTGTGATAAACCGTAAAAGTAACATATTTTAATCCCACATTTAGCATACTTTTGGATGATTTATCCCTTAATTTATGTAAAAAGGTGCTCTTAATCCTTTCTTTTCATGTTTTATACTCAGGAAAGCACCGGAGGATGGAAAGAACGAGAAACGGGCTCAAAACAGACCAAATTGGGCCAAAGTGAAAATTGACACGGCCTGGACCTGAGCCAACACGGCCGTGTCTTTTTGATAGACTAGAACACGACCTAAAGATGATTCACACGGGCGTGTGCCATGGTCGTGTCCCTGTCGTGGAGAAGAGCAATTTCACTCAGAAAAGGATACTTAGGGGCAAAGAAACCTATTTCAAAAGCCTATATAAACACCCTAAGTATAACCTAGAAAGGGGCAGTGAGCTAGGCCAAGGAGCCGAGCCAAAAAGGTCAGATTTGTGGGAAATACTCGAAGATAGCCAGTTGATCCATCTCAAGAAGCCGGAATTCTACTCAAGATGGCGGATCTCTCCTTCAATTCCTTCAGGGGGTTTTAGGGATTTCTTATGTTTTGTTTTATCTTTTCTTCTGAGATGTTTTCTTTTATTGTTATGAACTAAACCCTTGAGATACACAAGGGGATGAAACTTAGATGAATCTTGTTATCGTTTGCTGAACTATATGATAAATACTTGATTTGTTCTTAATTATGTGTTCTTAATTCTTGTGTTAATATTTCCAGGATATTGATTCAAGTTTGATGTGCTTCGGTGGAGGAGCAAAAGTCCCTACTTAAGAGTAGATCTAGCATAATTAAGCGAAATTGATCGCGTGCCTAGAGATAGGGTGACGAGATTTTGCCGGATTAGGGTGAAACCTGATATGGGAGTCCATAGATCGAGTTAATGCAATTCTAGGGGTTTTAATTAGAAAGAGATTTCAATTAATCAACCTAGGGTTAGACGTTATTCGCTTCGAGAGAGGGTTTAATATACATTAGGGAGTCTTACGGATCAAGTCAAGTGAATAAATCGTCTGGTTCAAAGTTAGATAACAAGTGAAGTCTAGGTGGATTCTTCCTAAGGGTATCGTCTTAATCAACTGAGTTTTTCCAACAGTATTTCCCCAATTCATTCTTTTTGTCTTTGCGTCTTTAGCTTAGTAGTAGTTAAATTTAGATTAAATAACAACTTCACTTATTTTAGGCTAGATAATAAAAAGAAAGTTAGTATTAGTACTTTTGGTTCCTTTGGGTTCGATAATCCGGTCTTGCCTAAGCTATACTCTTCGTTCGATAGGTGCACTTGCCTCAATCATTGTTATAGTTAGTTCCAGTGTTCGATCATTATAAAATTTAAAACTCAAATCAACGATCAAGTTTTTAGGCGCCATTGCTTGAGGAACTAAAATATTAAGAAAGCTCTATTTTTATTACTTTAGCCATTATTTTCCGCAATTTACTTTTATTTTTATTTTTATTTTTGTTTTGTTTTTAACTTTGCTAAATTTTCTTTCTTTCTTTTCCTAGCAGGTACCTCTAGTTTATGACTAGAAGGAACTCGAGAGGACCACTAGTATACGACACATCGATATTGAAGCTACCGCTCGCAGGAATCGCAGAGAAATTAGGCGAGCCCTAAATTACACAGAAAAAGAGCGAGAAGGCAGATCCAATCCTACTAAAGGGATGGACGAGAATAATCCACCACCACAATATGTGGCAGAAAATAATGCTCCGCGTACTATGTATGATTATGCTAAACCTCATTTAATAGGAGCAGAATCAAGTATTGTTAGGCCTGCTATAGCTGCTAATAATTTTGAATTAATGCCTAACACTATAGAAATGATTCAACAATTTGTTCAATTTGATGGTTTACAGGTCGAAGACCCAAATACTCATATAGCTAATTTTTTAGAGTTCTTTGATACCTTCAAAATAAATGGCTTTTCTAATGATGCCATCCGTTTTCGGTTATTTCCCTTTTCATTAAGGAATAAAGCCAAACAGTGGTTAAACTCGTTACCACGAGGGTCAATCACTACATGGGATCAAATGACCAAAAAAAATTTATTAAAATATTTCCCACCGGCCAAAATGGCCAAATTACGGAATGATATCTCTTCTTTTGTACAGATGGATTTAGAGGCATTATACGACACATGGGAGAGATATAAGGATCTCTTGAGAAGGTGTCCGCACCATGGTTTACCCTTGTGGCTCTAAGTCCAAACTTTCTATAACGGTGTAAACCCCTTAATGAGGCAACTAATTGATTCAGCCGCCGGTGGAACCCTGAACAATAGAACTCCTGAAAAATTTACCTACGAGTTTATTGAAGAGATGTCACCAATAACTATCGATGGCGTGTTATAAGACAAAACCAACAAAATCAGCGGGAGTTTTCAACCTCAACGCAAATAACCATGCTATCAACACAGGTAGAGATGATGAATAAAAAGCTTGATAGTTTGTGTTTTTCACAGGTACATCCAGTAATGCAATGCGACGCAAGTGAAACTGTGGCGAATCCTGAGTACCCACCCTACCAACCGGCATGCGAAGCGAATAGATTAACTATATAGGTAATAATTTCAGATCTTATAATAACTCTTATAGTAATACTTATAATCCAAGTTGGAGGAACCACCCAAATTTTTCATGGGGAGGTCAAGGAAATCAAGGAATTCAAAGACAACAACCTCCTCAAAATTTCCAAAATCAGCCCTATCCACGGAAAAGAGGTCGAACCTTGAAGACATGCGACAAAATTCATGGCGACCACAGGATAACCGTCTCCAAGACACTTTGAAACCACCCTTAAGAATCAACAGGCATCAATTAAGGGGATCGAAAGTCAAGTTGGGGAACTCACTAAGACAGTTGGACAACTTGCAAAGATAATTTCTCGAACGACCATGAGGCGTCTACCAAGCAACACTGAGATTAACCCAAAGGAGCAAATCCAAGCTATCACATCTCATGATAGTATAGGGTTAGATGAACCCAATCCAATACAAGAAAACGAGGTAGAGAAAGGTAAAGTTGAGGTAACACAAGAAAAGCCAAAATCGGTAATCAAAAAGGACCAATCTCGCATTCATTATCCTGAAGCGATGAAGAGAGACGATACAGAGGAAGTTTCTTAAACTTTTAAAGAAATTACATATTAACTTACCGCTACTTGAAGCCCTTTCGTAGATGCCAGATTCTAGAAATTTTTTAAAAGAGCTTTTGACGAACAAACGAAGGATGGACGAGGCATCACACGTGGAACTAAACGCAATGTGCTCTGCTATCTTGCAAAATAAACTACCACAGAAATTAAAAGATCCAGGGAGTTTTACGATTCCATGTTTAATTGGTAGTTTACCTATTAATAATGCGTTAGCTGATTTAGGGGCAAGCATAAATGTCATGCCTTATAAATTGTTTAAACAACTAGGTCTAGGGAAACCCAAACAAACTAGGATGAGCATCCAACTAGCTGATAAAACTGTTAGAATTCCTAGGGGTATTATCGAAGATGTTCTTGTAAAAATTGATAAATTTGTTTTCCCAGTAGATTTCGTTGTCTTAGACATGGATGAGGATAATTCGATTCCCTTAATTTTAGGGAGGCCCTTTTTAGCAACTGCTAGAACAAAAATTGATGTTGGTACAGGAGAACTCATACTTCGTGTAGGTGACGAATCGATCAGTTTACAAGCTCTTGACTCGGCCAGGACAACAATTGAAGAAGGTGAGAAAGTAAATTCAGTTGATAACCAAGTTGTTCAACTTTCACCACAGGAAACACCACAAGGTTAGAAACCTGAGCCGAATCATGGACCCCATGACAACAAAGAAGAATTACATAAGGAACGAAGCCTTAGGGTCGACAATTTAGAAGAGTGGAAAACACAATTCAAAGAAGAACCGGAACCACACAAAGTAAAACCAAAGGCGCCCCCAGAAGAGCTCATAGGAACAACAAACCACTTCAAAATAGGAGACCAGGTACTGTTAGATAAAGCAGATCCTCACCTCATCACATCAGACCTGAACACAAACGAAGAAATTCCTCTTAAGGTACATAATATTTTCCCATATGGAATAGTCGAGGTAAGTAATCCTATTTTTGGTACTTTCAATATAAACGCTTCTCGACTTAAACTTTATCAAGGAAATAGAACTGATAGCATCAGGGAAGATATTAAAATTTTTAAACCACCATGATTTTTGCGAATACGAGGAAAGTCTAGCTTAAGACTTTAAACGAGCGCTTCTCGGGAGGCAACCCGAGCACTAACCCTAAATACTTTCGTATTTATTTTCATTTTATTTTCTTCTCTTCTCTTAGTCTTAAACACCTAGTTTTAAACTAACCAAAAGTGCAGATTTCCAGCCCACACGGCCTTGCACACGGCCGTGCCCGTGGCTGTGTGGAGGTACAGAATCTCCATACTAACAATGGCAGAAGAGGTACCAGACAGAAAGAATCAAATCTTCAAGTCACGGACTCCAACCACCACCCCACGGGCACCAACAAAATGCCACGGCCGTGCTATGCGGCCGTGGACGACACTGACTTATCACCAACGGGCATGGCAATCTGTAAAATGGGCGTGGGAGACATGAACGATGCCCAACACGGGTGTGCGATGCGGCCATGGTCGACACTGGTAGTTTACACATGGGCGTGGAAACCAGAACATGGGCGTGGGAGAAACGATACGATGTATAACACAGCCGTGCGAGGCGGCCGTGTGAATCAACACGCCCATGATACACGGGCGTAGGGTTGCACCAGGCCTGAAAATCTATTTAAACCCCCTCCAATCTCTTCCCTTACTCACTTTCCTACTCCCCATCCCCTTTATTCTATCCCATTATTCAGACCTCCCCCTACTTTTCTTCCCCAATACATTCCCAAAACCCTTGAGCTACACCAAATGCCGAAGAAGCGGAAGGAATCAAGCATAGTCTCCCAGAGGGAGACCGGTCTATATAAGTTCATCCCGGCCGCTTCAATCATTCGACGAGCCAAGGATATTTGAGGCCATTTAGTTTTTATTTCGTTTTTCTCTTTTGCTTCAATTTCCTTATCTTTACTTCTCTTCTACTTAATTTAACTTATTTTATTTTAGTTTCTTGGTTTTAGGTTCTTCAGGCTGCTTGGGAATCACACCACAACCACCGCCATACCCACAGCTTTAGAAATCACACCCAACAATAAGGACACTACGGTCCATTTATCTTTTCTTTTAATTCTACTTCATATTTTATTTCTCTTCACTTTAGCTTGCTTTTCTTTAATTATTTAATTAGTATAGTTTTAATTATTATTATTATATCCTGGCTAATCCTCCATGAGCTACCCAATTTCTTCATCTAGCGCAGGATCATCATCAAGAACGACCCCTCCAACTTATCTTTCACCTCCAACGCAAGGATTTCATCCATAATTCAGGGAGTTTCACCTCTCTCCATATCTTTTGAATTTATACTTAATTGTCTATATATATATCTTTGTACATTGAGGGCAATGTACATCTTAAGTGTGGGGGGTGAACAACCCAAAAATGTGCCTAACTTTTTTCAATTATTCTCAAATTCCTGAAATTAGGTGCCAAACTTTTTGCATTATTCTCAAATCCCTGAATTATGCCTTGTGTTAAAGTAAATTTCTCATATTATCATTAGAATGAAATTTCCATGATTTATGATTTTTATTGATATGTTTTAGATTAAGTCATTGATAATTGTGCATTGATAATTAAATTCTAAGATACTAGAGAATCAAGCATGATAAGTCTATTTTTCGGTATTAAAAATTTTTCTAGGTTGTCTACCTGAATTTAAATATTACTTTGAAGTTTGAAATTTACAAGGATGATATCAAAATACCCATAATTTTTGTGAGATTTTGAGCCTTATAGAGCATATATCCTTTTTCATGCTCACTTTTTGATTATGAGTGTGTCAACATTGAACTGTTATTCTAGAACTTGCTCGATTATACATGTTGAGACCACATCTTTGATTTGATATACAGAAATGATAAAGGCACCTAGGATTTAACCCACTTACTCCATAAAAATCCTACCTTCATGATTAACCCCTAGTTAACCCATTTGATCCTAACAACCCTTTTTATTGACTCACCCACTAATATTAACCCAAAACCCTTTGCATTTGTTATCACCATTCTTCTTGACTACCCTTTTTGTTGAGATTTGATTTGATCAGTTGCCTAACTATGTTCTTCATTTTAGTTGTTAAAGTTCTTTATTATTACTTGATCTTTAAAAAAAAAATCGAAGTATATTTAGTATTAGTATGATGAAAAGCGAGCTTGTACAGTTAAAGTCTATTTACTGAAGAAGAAGCTCGTATTATTAGTTTCAAAGTTTCAATTCATGTAATTATTTATTTTTTAGTTCGTTGTTTCTAGTAAGGTAATTTTTCAGGTCGATCTCGATTCTAGCCCTCTAATTCAGCCTTTATCCACACCTTAACCCAAGCCCCGTTACAACCCTTTCAAAGACCTTTTGATTTGTGCATCATCTCATATTACAGTGGTGGAGATTTGATTTTCATGCAAGCCTACAGGATTAACTTTTTCGGTTTGACATTTGAGTGCTTAATTCTGAACCTTAAACACTTCAAGTGGTTTGAGTGAATCTTTTGTGAGGATGTCAATCCTTGTAGGTTTTTGATCAGAGGTAATTATTTAAATGAGGGGAAACACCTATGTTTTGTGCTACAAATGTATGACTTATATTGTTTGAATCTTTAGGACTCTTTGAGTTAAGTTATCCATGTATAAATTATCTATGAATTATGATGAGACATTGTTGATAGGAATATTGAATCACGAAAAGTTTTTTTTAATTGTATGTTGAGAATTTTGCTTGAGGATAAGCAAAAGCTTAAGTGTGGGGGTATCTAATAAACCGTAAAAGTAACATATTTTAATCCCACATTTAGCATACTTTTGGATGATTTATCCCTTAATTTATGTAAAAAGGTGCTATTAATCCTTTCTTTTCATGTTTTATACTCAGAAAAGCACCAGAGGATGGAAAGAACAAGAAACGGGCTCAAAACGGACTAAATTGAGCCAAAGTGAAAATCGACATGGCCTGGACTTGAGCCAACAGGGCCGTGTCTCCTTGATAGACTAGAACACGGCCTAAAGATGATTCACACGGGCGTGTGCCATGGCCGTGTCCCTGTCGTGGAGAAGAGCAATTTCACTCAGAAAAGGATACTTAGGGGCAAAGAAACCTATTTCAAAAGCCTATATAAACACCCTAAGTATAACCTAGAAGGGGGCGGTGAGCTAGGCCAAGGAGACGAGCCGAAAAGGTCAGATTTGTGGGAAATACTCGAAGATAGCCAGTTGATCCATATCAAGAAGCCGGATTTCTACTCAAGACGGCGGATCTCTCCTTTAATTCCTTCAGGGGGTGTTAGGGATTTCTTATGTTTTGTTTTATCTTTTCTTCTGAGATGTTTTCTTTTATTGTTATGAACTAAACCCTTCAGATACCTGAAGGGGATGAAACTTAGATGAATCTTGTTATCATTTGCTAAACTATATGATAAATACTTGATTTGTTCTTAATTATGTGTTCTTAATTCTTGTGTTAATATTTCCGGGATATTGATTCAAGTTTGATGTGATTAGGTGGAGGAGCAAAAGTCCCTGCTTAAGAGTAGATCTAGCATAATTAAGCGGAGTTGATCATGCACCTAGAGATAGGGTGACAAGATTTTGTCGGATTAGGGTGAAACCTAATATGGGAGTCCATAGATCGAGTTAATGCAATTCTAGGGGTTTTAATTAGAAAGATATTTCAATTAATCAACCTAGGGTTAGACGTTATTCGCTTCGAGAGAGGGTTTAATATACATTAGGGAGTCTTACGGATCAAGTCAAGTGAATAAATCGTCTGGTTCAAAGTTAGATAACAAGTGAAGTCTAGGTGGATTCTTCCTAAGGGTATCGTCTTAATCAACTGAGTTTTTCCAACAGTATTTCCCCAATTCATTCTTTTTGTCTTTGCGTCTTTAGCTTAGTAGTAGTTAAATTTAGATTAAATAACAACTTCACTTATTTTAGGCTAGATAATAAAAAGAAAGTTAGTATTAGTACTTTTGGTTCCTTTGGGTTCGACAATCCGGTCTTGCCTAAGCTATACTACTGTTTGATAGGTGCACTTGCCTCAATCGTTGTTATAGTTAGTTCCAGGTTCGATCATTATAAAATTTAAAACTCTGAAATCAACGATCAACGTGGAAAAGGATATTTATTCTTTATCGTCACTTTGTTCAACTGTCGGTAATCAATTTACATCCTTATAGTGCCGTCTTTCTTTTTCACAAACAACACAGGAGCACCCCAGGGCGAGAAACTCGGCCGTGCAAATCCTCTATCTGTCAACTCTTGCAACTGAGACTTTAACTCTTTCAGTTCTGTTGGTGCCATTCTATACGGAGCTATTGAGATAGGAGTCGTCCCCGGCACTAGATCAATACCAAATTCAACTTTCCGTATCGGAGGTAATCCCGATAGTTCTTCAGGAAACACATCTAGGAATTCACAAACCACAGGCACAGATTCAACTTTCTTTTCTGACACTTTTGTATCAATCACATATGCAAGATAAGCTTCGCAACCCTTTTTCACATAGTTCAAAGCTTTCATAGATGATATAACAGTCGATAGTCCATTCAACTCACTGGATTCAATTCGAACCATCTCACCATTCTGACTTCTCAAATCAATACTCTTTCTTTTACAATTCACAATAGCATTATACAGAGTGAGCCAATCCATACCCAGAATAATATCAATTTCATCAAATGGTAGAAACATCAAATTAGCCGGAAAGCAAATATCCCGAAACATCAACGGACAGTTCTTGCACACTTTATCAACAAAGACACACATGCCTAAGGGGTTAGATACTCTAATCACGAATTCAGTAGACTCAACAGATAGAGTCTTACTTGATACTAAATTCACACACACATAGGAATGAGTAGATCCTGGATCTATCAATGCAATCACATCAGTATCAAATAAAGTAAAAGTACCAGTAATGACGTCTGGAGATGACGCTTAATCTCGTGTGCGAATAGCATAGGCTCGGGTAGGTGCTCTCGCCTCTGATCTCACAGCTGTATCGGTAGTCCCTCTTTACCTTCCACTCACATTTCTGGTATTTCTGGGTGGTCTACCCCTAGCCATTGTATTACTCGGTCTCGCACTCTGAACATTATCTTTTTCAGCTATCTCCAGGCAATCTCGAATAAAATGATCTCGTGATCCACATTTATAACAAATTCTATTATTGTACTTGCCCCAGCATTCTCCCACATGTCGCCTTCCACACTGTCTACACTCAGGCTTGTTGCTTTTAACACTACCAACACTTGATTCAATGGGAGCTTGAGTTCTTGGACCATCACTTTGTATCACTCGATCTCTACCCGAATGTCCAAACAAAGTATTTGAACGATTGCTTGCATCTTTGAATCTCTTTGATGGAGTTTGATACGACTTGCTCATCGATCTTTTTCTTTCATCTCTAGCCTCGGAATCTACTTTCTTCTTTTCTTTGTAAGCTCCTCGGCTTTGCAGGCTCTTTCAACTAACACAACAAATTCATTCAAGTCAGGTATCCCAACTAAAAATTTAATGTCTTCATTCAGCCTTTCAACAAAATGTTTACACATAGTAGCTTCGGTCGAAACACATTCCCGCGCGTATTGACTCAGTCTCACAAACTCCCGTTCATACTCCGTAACTGACATACGGCCTTGTTTCAGCTCTAGAAACTCTTTACGTTTCTGATTTATGAATCGTTGACTGATAAACTTCTTTCGGAATTCAGCTTGAAAGAAATCCCAAGTGATTCTCTCTCTCGGAACCACAGATATCAATGTCTTCCACCAGTTATATGCCGTATCTCTCAACAAGGAAACATCACATTTAATACATTCATCAAAAGTCAATGACATCTCGTCAAACACTCGAATGGTATTCTCGAGCCAGAACTCAGCTCGCTCGGCATCATTATCGGCTGTGGCCCTAAATTCTTCGACCCCATACTTTCAGATTTTATCTACAGGAGGTTTATTCAATCGGATCGGATCTATCACTTATGGCACAACAGGTACTTGTGGGGGTGGAGGTTGTGGAGCAGTCGGATTTGTTCGAACGACCTCCGAAAACAACTCACTCATCATTCAAAAAAAGGCTTGCTTAGCCTCTCCCTCTTGGCTACTATCATTCGGCCTAGATGTGGCCGGTACCATCCCATGAGCGGGAGCAGGTACATTACTCTCTACATCATCAGCAACTGCTCGATCAGGATCCATTTGCTATATAAAAACACATTTTTAACTGTCAGGATTAATCACACTATCGTAATTATATATATGGCATGTATAGCTAGACTCACACACGCTACGTTAGTCCGAGAATCGATTAAACCGTAGCTCTGATACAAATAAAATGTAACACCCCTAACCCGTAACCTTCACAAGACTAGGGTTAAGAGGCATTACTAATCATTTCCGAACATTTCATAACATTCCACATCCAAACATAACAGTTCACATTCAATGAGTCCATTAAATAGGTCTACGAGACCTTAATCATGCTTTAGAAAGGGGTCGGGACTAAACCAAACTCATACGAAAATTTTCGAAATTCAAACATTTTCTAAGTTACAGAGGTCACACGCCTGTGTGGGTAGGCCGTGTGCCTCACACGGCCTCGGACACACCCATGTGTCCAAGCCGTGGCAAAACAGGGCATACCTACTAACTTGTCCACACGGCCTGAGACACGCCCGTGTGCTTCACCCGTTGTCGACACTAACTTGCACCACACGGCCAGTCACACGCCCGTGTGTCCAGCCCGTGGTCGAGCCTGACTTGTTACAATTTGCAAACTCGAAAGACACGGTCGAGCCACACGCCCGTGTGCTCAACCGCGTGGGCAATTATAGGCCATTTTCAAGGCCAAATTACCATCCACACTTTGGAATCACCTATATGCTACAAACCAATACCAATTCATGCCTCAAATGCAACCAAAACATACCATTTCAAGCACCAAATAATCATCAACTATACCATCTATTCTTATACTCAATTTCTACTCAAATAAGTCTATCCAAGACACTTAATTTCACATCCCCAAAACATATAGGTCAAGCATTATATAAACCTTACCACAATTCACATTTAAACGACAATTTTCATTACTCATTTAAGCATGAAACACACCATATTCATCACTCACTTAACCACATATATATATACTAACATCATTCAACTTTTAAGCCATATCTCATTACTATATTTATACAACTCAAAACATATACATGCCATATACTACATATATATACATATTTCAAAATACCAAAATAGATGGCCGATAGTGTGATTAAGTCGCTGACGATCCCCGGATCTGAGCTAGCTTTACTGACACTGTAAAACGGAGAAACACATCACACAGTAAGCTTAAGGGTTTAGTAAGTTCGTAACATAATACATTCAATTTAATAAATCAAATACATTATACAAAATTAATCCATCACATAGTTCAACTCTCAAATATTCACACCATATCATCCATAGCTAATATACTCACTCAACCATTCATAATTCCATATACAATTTCATCAACCACAAAGGTTCAATACATACCTTAGCCAACATGTAGTTATTCACCATCCATACCACTCAATGCTCGATATTACATTTCGATCAACCTTTGTTATTCATTTGATTTAATCACACACTTAGTGCAAATTTTGTAGCCAAAGCATAAATGTCATCGCACATTAGTGCCTGAACTTTAAATCGAACTTATCTCGGTATCGCACACACAGTGCCAAATCAATAAGCCGAAGCTTCTACTAATTCACACACACAGTGCCAATCATCTCTGTCTCATTTCAAATTATGCAAACATAGTGCCTCTTTACTCAATTTTCATATATAACATTTCTATTTCATTAACTATACAATTCATTCATTTTTCATCACATAGATATAAATTTAACAACTTGTATTACATCTGAACTTACCCCAGACGTCGAAATACCAAAACTAGCCGATCAATCAAGTACTTTGTCTTTGCCTCGATCTCGATCCGAATCTCTCCTTTCTTGGTCTATACAAATTCACTTTTAACTCCTTCAATCACCAATTCTTTCAATTTAGTCCAAACACACATATTTAGGGTATTTTACAAAATAGCCCTCACATTTTCACATTTCGACACTTTAGTCCCTATTTCATAAAATCACAAAATACACATAATTTCAGTATACCATGCTTAGGCCGAATTCTCCTTATACTCATACAAGCCCATATATTTCATTTATTTCACATTTTAGTCCTCCAATTTCTTATTTTCACAATTAAGCCCAATTTACTCAATTTCACTAAAAATTCAAAGACAAAATATGTTAATCTAACACATATCTTTCATAATTCATCACCAAACTTCACAACGCTCATGAATTCATCCATGGCATATTTCCAATTCACCATCAATTCACAAAATTTAAGCATGGGTTTTGTAGAGAACCAAGCAACGATTACAAAAACGTAGAAATTATCAAAAACCAAGCAAAAACTAACCTTGAATCAAGCTTGATAGGTGCCGAAAATACAAAAGCTTTAAACCTTTATTCTTTCTTCAATATTCGGTGGAAGAAAAGATGAATATGGCTTTCTTTTTCTCATTTGTTTTATTTAATATACATTATTTCTTCATTTACTAATTTACCATTTCATTAAACATATAAAACATTTATACACTAAGGTTATTTTGTCCATTGCCACCCACTAACCTTAATAGTGGTCTAATTGCATCATAAAACCTCCAAATTATAAAAACAACAACAAATAGGCACTTTAACAATCAGCACACAGCTTTTGCATTTTATGCGATTAAGTCTTTTTTTCATAATTCGACACACAAACGATAAAATTTTCACACAGAATTTTCACATATGCTCATTCACATATTATAAACACGAAAAATAATATTAAAAATATTTTTCCGACCTCGAATTTGTGGTCTGGAAACCACTGTTCCGACTAGGGTCTAAACCAGGCTGTTACAAAGTAACACGCCCGTGTGCTAGGCCGTGTAGATAATTTTAATTTCGAAATTTAGGTGCAGTTCTCACACGCCCGTGTTCAAGGCCGTGTCAACCACACGGCTGAGACACACGCTCGTGTCTCTACCCGTGTGCCCAATTCTAAGCATTATGTTTCTCATTTTTAAGATGCAGAGGACACACGGCCAAGTCACATGCCCATGGGATAGGCTGTGTGTCACACATGGCCTAGACACACGTCCGTGTGTCTACCCGTGTGGAAAAAATAAAGCAATTTCCTAGCTTTATTTTCTCACCCAATTTACCACAAACCTACCCCAAATCATGCAAACATATATCAACTAATCCAAACATTATAATCATGCAAGTTAAACCGTCTAATATGTTATAGTATCACATGTACTCTTAGCTAAAATATACTCTAATCATAAACACATAAGCTTGATATAATCCCATCAAACCAACCCATAATAAACTTAAGTAATTACCATAAAATAACTTCATACATAACCAAACTTAAACCATCACTAGCCATTCCAATGGCTAGCATCACTTACAAGCCATCATTTGGCCAAATGAGCCTATACATGCCATGTCACACACGGCCTAGACACACGCCCGTGTGTCTACCCGTGTGGACAATTGTAAGGCTATTTACCAAGCCCTTTGCCACCCTGAAAACATCCACACTTAAACCGTTTCCAACCAACTTGTCATGCTATTATTAGACATCCATTGGTCCATATTAAGAACATTCACGTATCATTTAATAACCATTCTCATCATGTATAACTACACTTATAACTAACCATCATACATACACCTACACAATCAATCATATGACTAACTTCTTGCACTTGAATTCCATACTATCATTCATTTCCACTTAGGCAAGCAAACTTATTCATGAAGGGTTTCATCATAAACATATAACACAACCAATATTAGCCACATCACATGGCCTTATACAAAATGGTATATCAAATGACATTGGCCTCATTCTTGGCCAACCAATTATGACACTTACAAAATAACCAAAATTCCTATACATGCCATAATTCAATGTAAATCTCAATATACCAAAATGTGTAGATAGTGTGGATGATCCTCCGACGGTCTCCTTATCCCGAGCTGGCTTGGAAACACTATAAAACAAGGGAAAAGAGAAGGGAGTAAGCATTAAGCTTAGTAAGTCTATACGTAAACAATGAAACATCACTATACACTTATCCACCAAGAACATTACATACTATTTTAAACCATTCAAATCCTTGTAGTTGCACTTACTCATTTCAAACCTTACCACATTCCAAATACATATCATAAACATTGCTCACAATTACAAGCACCCATAACCCTGCACTTGTCACCACATTATCACAAATAATTTCTCTCAATCAAATTCTTCCCGATGAATACTTCGGAATAGTACCAGATACATATACGCACGGTGGTATCGCACACAGCCCACCAATAATAGTAAATACGGTGGTATCGCACTCAGCCCACCATTAATGATAAATACGGTGGTATCACACACAGCCCACCAATAATAGTAAATACGGTGGTATCGCACACAGCCCACCCATAATAGTAGATACGATGGTATCTCACACTTTTCCTATTCTGAAGGTTTATCCGAGAATTTCCCTACTTTTCAACGTTTCAATAAATATCATATATGCACTCACAATTCACATAAGACATTAATATGTAAAAAAATAAATAAATAAGATGTATCGTTTACATATAAACTTACCTCGATACAAAATGTGTTAATTTGCAATTTAGTCCGAAACCTTGCCTTTTCCTCGGTCAAGGTCGATTCCTCGTTCTTCTTGATCTATAATAAAACACTTAGCTTATTTAATATAAACATTATTCAAATCGGCCCAAAAACATCCTATGGCAAAAATTACAATTTTACCCCTAAAGTTTCACAAAATTACAATTTTGCCCCTAGGCTCGTAAAATGAAATATGTTCATTTTTCACACACCCAAGCCTAGCCGATTCATATTCCCTCTTATAGCAGCCCAAAATTTTAACTATATTACATTTTACGCACATGTTATTTCATCTTTTGCAAATAAGTCCTTTTTATCAATTTCACCAAAAATCATCTAGTAAAAGTTATTTATCACACTTTAAACTTTGATATTCTACCACTAGACATCAAAGTACATGTATGTCACCCATGGGCAAAATTTTAAACACAAACCCTAGCTCAAAATAGTGGTAGAAATAGCTAAATCGAGTTACGAGGATTTCAAAAATACGAAAAATATCAAAAACGGGGCTAGGAGGTACTTATAATCAAGCTTGAAAAGTGAAGAAACCCTAGCTATGGAGAGCTTCAAAGTTTCGGCCCTAGCTTGAAGAAGATGATCAAATTTTTGCTTCATTCTTCCCTTTTTAATCTTTTATTAACCAAATGACTAATTTGCCCTTCATTAATCCTTTAGATATTTTACCCCTCTATGGGCATTTTATGTCCAAGCTATAATATAATGGTCTAATTACCAACTTAAGACTCTCAATTTAAAAACATATCCCAATCGAGTACCTTTATAGATTTTAATATACACTTTTCACCTATTGCAATTTAGTCCATCTTATCAAATTGGACATCCAACCAACAAAATTTCTCAACTAAAATTCCACATAAACATTCAATCACTCAATAAATACTAAAACTCAATTGGAATAAATATTTTGACCTCGGATTCATGGTTTCAAAACCACTGTTCCGTTTAGGCCCTAATTCGGGCTACTACATGCCATTATACCAAAAAAGAGATTTCTATTTATACCCAAAATGAGATAGTGGATAGTGTGATTAATGCTCCGACTGACCTCCAACCTTCACGAGCTTACGAGCATTATAAAAAAGGGAAAATTTAAACGGGGTAAACATTTTCAGGCTTAGTAAGTTCGTATAACGGGAAATAAACTTACCAGTTATGTTTATTAATACAAGCATACACAATCCATCAATTTTGGGTAAGTTACCTAAGCACATACACTTATTCAAACAAGTTAGTCACATACTCTCATATGAATATCCAATAAACATAGATGAGCTCATCATAAAATAAGCTTTCATTTAATTTCACCTTCCCACATTTCGAGAATCCATTCCGTTGAGCTATTGAAATGTCGATGGACATCCAGTTAGTATACTCAAGGTATACATGGCAACTATCTGTCAATTCATACTCAAAAGTACCCATTAGGGCTCAAAATTAACGAGCACACTCTCGAGCCACATATTATGTTACAGGATTACCAGTCCAAGCTAAATCCTTTTCATATCATATGCTCTGAAGAGCTTAATCTGGATTACCCGTCTGGGCTAAATCCAACCTAAAGCATATGCTCGAGCGGCCTACATCAGGATTACTCGTCCGGGCTAAATCCTTTATACAACATGTGTAGTATTATTCTCGTATCAAGAATATCACATTAATCCATCGAATTTCAACGTTCAAACGGAACATGACAATTTGTCCACATTTCAAAACTTATGATTATTTCACTATGTCTATCATCTCATACATATTAACACAATCATACATTTCAATTCAAGCATTCAACATACATATTTAAGTTACACGAACTTACCTTGAAAATGGTTCGTATTTGAATGTCAACTAATCCGAAACCTTTTGCTTTCCTTGATCTAGTTCTGTAGTTGGTCTTTCCGGATCTATATGGATAAATTTAACTATTAATCTATCACATTTCATTTACATTTGCATTCTATTACATCCTAGGCAAAATTACCATTTTGCCCCTATCTTTTTCAAAAATTCTGATTTCGTCCCTAGGCTCGGAAAATGAAATTCATGAAATTTAACCCTTTTTCCAAGCCTAGCTAAAATTTATATACTACATTTACATCACATACATTTCACAAATTTCATAATTTTCCATGGGTTTTACTACTTTTTCATTTTAGTCCCTAAATCAATTTTTCATTAAAAATTGCTTTGTAAAAGTTGTTTATCTATGAATAACTTTTAATTTTCCACCATAAATTTTAAAATTTCAGCATATTCATCCATGACCCAAATTTCATACCTTGATAACTTTTCAAATAAATACCCTAAATAGAAAGATTAGACTATCTCGATTCCAAAAATATAATAATCATTAAAAACGGGGCTTGATTTCATACCTTATTATGCTTGGAAAGATTTCATCCTCTCTCCTAGAGTTTCCATAGAAATTTTAGGGAAAAATATGATTAAAAAGATGATAATTTCCTTTTTAATTATTTGTCATCTTTTAATTTTAGTGATTTCCAGTTTAATCCTCGCCCATTTCTAATTTTTCCATGGATGAGTCACTAAATTATCTACTAACTTTTCTTCAATGGTCTAATTACCATATAAGGACCTCTAGTTTTAAATTCTATAGCTATTTGATACCTATAGCTACTAAAAGGTAACTTTTGCATTTTATTCAATTTAGTCCTTTCCCTAATTAAACATGAAATCGGTAAAATTTTCGTATCAAAATGTTCATATGACCTTCCTATAATAATGCAAATCATAAAATAATATTAAAATAAATTATATTTTGGCTCAGATTTGAGGTCCCAAAACCACTGTTCCGATTTCACCGAAATTGGGTTGTCACAACTCTCCCCCCTTAGAAATTTTCGTCCTCAAAAATTCTTACCAGAAAAGAGGTTAGGATATTGCCTCCTCATAGTATCCTCCGGCTCCTAGGTAGCTTCCTCTAACCCATGCCGTTGCCAGAGAACTTTTACCAATGCCACCTTTTTATTTCTTAGTTCTTTCGTCTCATATGCTAGTATTTTAATCGGTTCTTCATTGTAAGTCATATCAAGCTAAATCTCCACTTCTGTTGGGGTAATAATGTGTGAAGGGTCCGATCTATAGCATCGCAACATGGATACGTGAAACACGTTATGAATTTTACCTAGTTCCGGTGGTAGTGCTAACCGATATGCAAAAGGCCCGATCTTTTAATGATCCCATATAGCCTGATGAACCGTGGACTCAATTTTCCTTTACAGCCGAATCAGAGAACTTTCTTCCAAGGTGATACTTTTAAGAACACTTTATCACCAACCTGAAATTCTATCTCTTTTCGCTTTAAATCAGCATAAGACTTTTGACAGTCTGAGGCTGCTTTCATACTATCTCGAATCATCTTTACTTTATATTTGGTTTCCCAGAACAAGTCAACTCCGTGTATCTTTTTCTCACTTAACTCTGTCCAATGCAATGGAGTTCTACATTTGCGACCATATAAAGCCTCATACGGCGCCATTTTAATACTGGACTGGCAACTATTATTGTAAGCAAATTCAATCAAAGGCAATTATTTTTCCTAGTTACCTCCAAATTCAAGTACACAACACCGAAGCATGTATTCTAAAATCTATATCATACGCTCTGATTGTGTAACAGCCTAATTTAGACCCTAGTCAGAAAAGTGGTTTCGGGACCACAAATCCGAGGTCATAGAAATATTTTAATATTATTTTTGATGTTTATGGCATGTGATAAAGTATGTGTGAAAGTTCTATGTGAAAATTTTATCGTTTGTGTGCTGATTTGTGAAAAAGGACCTAATCGTGTAAAATGCAAAAGCTGTGTGCTAGAAGTTAAAAGTGCTTAATTGCCATGTCTTATTAAATGGGAGGTCCTTACGTTGTTATTAAACCATTGATAGTGGAATTTGACATAGATGGCCTTACATTAAATGACTTATAATATTTTAAGCAAAGGTTAAAATGGTAATAATAGAATTAATGAATATTAAACAAAATCAAACTGATTTTATGTTCATCTTTTACATTTCTTCACCGAAAATTGAAAGGAAGATAGGGCTTGGAACCTTTAACATTTTGGCACACTTTTGGTTTGATTAAGGTACAGTTTTAGCTCAGTTTTTGATGATTTCTATGTTTTTGTGATCATTTCTTTGAGTACTAGCTAGCCCATGTTCTAATTCATGAAATTTATGAGAATTTTGAGTTGTGCCATTTTTTATTTTGTGAGCTTTGTGATGTTTGATGGTGAAAATTAAGTGTTTGATGATTTATATACATATTTTCTAAAGTGATTTTGAGTAAAAATGCATTTTTGGGATCTAATTGAGAAATGTCAAAACTTTGTGTTCAAATGTTAAATAAATGTGAAATATGGGCTGCTAGGGACATTGTGGTAATTCGGCTAAGCATGGATTAAATTGGATTTTTTCAATTAGATGTGTTTGTGAAATAAGGACTAAAATGCTAAAGTGTGAAATTATGAGGGATAAAGTGTAAAATGCCCTAACTATGTGTTTGTGAATAGTTTTGGATGAATATGTGATTTAATAAGTTGAATTTGATATTATATAGATCAAGGAAAGAGAGATTCAGACCGAGACCGAGGCAAAAACAAAGTGCTTGATTGATCGACTAGTGTCGTTGTTTCTACGTTTGAGGTAAGTTTGTGTATAATACATGTTGTTTAAACAATGTTCATATATGATGAAATGAATGGAAATGTGACTACAAAATTTAGTAATGTGAAATGTGAGTTCGAAGACATGTGGCACTAAGTGTGTGTAAATAGAATAGTTACTGTGATGAATGGCACTAAGTGTGCGAAATAAAGAAAGCATAGGCTGTATTATTTGGCACTAAGTGTGCGATACCGAGATAACTTTAGTTTAATGTGATGGCATTAAGTGTGCAATATTATTATAGCTTCGGCTAATTAATTGGCACTAAGTGTGCGAGTTCATCAAACATTTAAAGAGGATCAAATAAATTATGGCATCGAGCATTGAGTAATAAATGTGATAGATAAATATGTGATGGTACAGGTATGTACGGAACCTATGTGGTTGATGATATTGTGTATGAGATAGATGGAAGATTGTGTGAGTTAATGATGAAAAGGGTTGGATTGAGTAGCATTATAAATGTTTGTTCATGAACCTATAGATATGGTATGAAAGTGAGAAATAGCCATGGATGATATTGGGTAGTGATGTAAATTGAACTAAGTGTTAGTTAATTTTTGCATATTAAATTTGAATTGTTGAATTAACTGTATTATATAATGAAGTTTCTAAGCTTTAAAGCTTACTGTGTGAAGTCTTTCTCTATTTTACAGTGTTTTTAAAGCTAGCTCGGATCTGGGGATCGTCAGCGACTCAATCACACTATCGGACATCTATTTTGGTACCTTTTGGAAGTTGTAATTATGGTATATGGCATGTATAGGATAGTGAAGTTGTGGAATGTCTTGAGATGTATAAATCTTGCCATGTGATATGGCTTGATAATAGAATGATTTTGGTATATATTTTGCTATGTGGAAATGGTGTATGTGATGTGTATATATATATGGTCTTATGTGAATGGCCATTATGGTATGCTTTGGAGAAATAGAAATGGTATGTTTTATACTTGATTTGGTATTTGAGATGGTGAATGATTTGTATGTTATTGGATGTTAGAATTGAACATGTAGGGATGACCCAAATTGGGTGGCAATTTGGCCTTGTAAATGGCCTATAGTTTCCCACACGGGTAAGCACACGGGCGTGTGTCTCAACTGTGTCCTTCACTATCCCTATTCGAAGCAAGTCAGACTTGCACACGGGCGTGTGACAGGCCGTGTGACCCAATTCAGTAACCTTCCTAAATTCTCCACGGCCTGGCACACAGGCGTGTTTTCGGCCGTGTGGTGCAAGTCAGAATGTATGCCCTGTTTTCACACGGTCTTAGACATAGGCGTGTCTTGTGGCCGTGAGAGGCACACAGCTTGTCGACACGAGCGTGTGACCACTGTAACTTTGAAAAATGTTTAAATTTTGGATAAATTTGTATGTGATCGGTTTAGTCCCGATGTAACGCCCCAAATTTGGGCCTAGTAGAATTGGGCCTATTAGGCTTTGGGCTTTGGGTCTCATAATTTTTTTTTAAAGCAAGAAAATGACAAATGACATGTTAGCTTTAAGGGTTTAATAAACTTGTAGTGTCTAGGGGTGTTGGAGAAGTTCTGGGTTCGAACTTTGAGGAGAAGGAATTTTTAATTAAAGGAATCAGGGCGGTGAGTAGTTGGGCTTTTAAATAAAAATAGGGAAAAATGGTATTAAAGAGTCTTGTGGTGGAGTGGCTAAGTGACGCCACTTAGGGTATAGGGAGGTGGCGTTATGGGCTAGCAAGGAGACCCTAGCATCGAATCCTAGCTTAGTATTTTTTTAGGAGTTTAATTTTGGCCTTCTAGAAGGTTGGAAGTGGTATGGTGATGGACTCTAGGGAGAGTGATCAGAAGAGAAAATTTAGGAAAAGATTTGGAGTCGATTGGGACTTTTCAGAGTTTCGATTTTTGTATAAATAAGGGGTGTCGAATTCCCTCTGTGCAATTTCAGCAATTGGAATTCCCTTTGTGCTATTTCGGTAACTATAGTGCTCTGCCGAATTCTCCTCCACTTTTTCTGTTCTAAACCTCGCCTCTTCCTTATGTGTTTTCTTTTCTTCTCTCCTAAAGCCTTAAATCGAATATCATTCTCTTCTTTCTCCATTGCTTGTGCCGTCCCACCTTTATCTCAATTGTTGGGGACCAAATATCCGTGACTTCAAAAGCCGAAAACCTTTGCTCTTAAATCCGATTTCTTCATTGCCCCAAACCTTGTGCCGAATATTCTAGTGACCAAATCTCTGTCGTGCTGTCATCATTCCTTTTATTTTTGGTGGATCGGATCTTGGAAAAATTAGAATCAAGCTTGGATCTACAAGTCTCTGCCGAAAAGCTATCCATACATTTCGGCTTTTGGGTGAGGGTTCTTGATTTTGGGATAAGTTGGCCATATAGTCTATAGTAAGGAAAAGGGTGACTTAAGTGGATACAATTCACCTATTATTTTGTCTTTAACGATTAAGATTGATGCAAATCTAGGGGATATTCGTGAGTAGTAGCTAAGAAAGGGCTATTAGGACTGGTGGCACACGGTAAGGTTATGGTAAGGCTTCGATTTTTGGTAAATATTGTGGTTAAATGTGTGATTGATTGGAGGATGGTATTGGTTGTAGGTTCAAGGCTGAGTGTAGCACGTTGCATTAACCAGGTGTGTACATACACTTCACACATGACAAATCGGCAAAAGCCAAAATACCAAAAAATTGGAATGCCGAAAAGCTGAAAAGTCGAAAGGTTGGCACCGACAACCACACGAGCGTGCGAACATTTGTGTGGGAACACCGATACGATTTCTGAGATCAAGAGAGCGATCTCATGGTCTCGGGCCACTGTTTGGCCAACCGGGCCAGAAGGGGCTAAATGGGCTTGCCGAGCTCGTGGGCCCAAATCGATAAGAGTTGATATGTGAAATTGAATGATGGATTGATATGGATGGTTGTCTGATTTGATTATGATCGGGCCTAATGGGCCATATGAATGTGATTTGGGCCTAGTGGGCCATACGAATGAGATTGGGCCTGATAGGCCATATGAACGTATGTGAATTTGTATGGGCTTTGTAAGGGGTCTTGGGCTTAGTAATTGGTAAATTGCTTAACCATACATAAAACTTTAATTATTAACTAATTGTGACCGTGGACAAGTCATAAGGTTAAGGTGTGGCAATGGGTATATGCATGTCTAGGATTGGATCTAGGGAGAGCTTGGTACTTAAGCAGTCTTAATGACTCACCTCCTCTTCTCTGGAATCGTACCTGGTGCATAGTATCTGTTCACTTTAGCCAACGAGGACTTGATAACGGACCAAGGTAAGTAATAGACCCATAAAAATGATAAAAGATCGAAATGCCCCTAAGGACAAAAATGACTAAAATGCCCCTATGTGTTGAATGTAAGATTTATGGATGTTACATGTACATTTGCTGCATTCATATGATATTCTGTTTAGGATGCATATGGGTGGGAATTATGGAACAGAGGAAGTATATGAGGATCGCATGGTTGCTTGACAACTGTGGATCCACCGATGGCTTTTTAAGCCCATTACATGCTTAGCAGCCTTGCTGCAACGTTTGGTAGTATCGCAATCGGGCTACCCTTGATGTTTATCGGATGGGTGGGTCGATTTAGAAATCCCCACATGAGTGTAGGGTTGGAAGGGAAAAGTTGTGTAGCGGATGGATTATTTGGGGAGGGTTTGCATTGCATTGCATGTACGATACTATTATGTTATTATTATGATATGTATGCTATTTGTTTGACGGGGGTCATACACACTGAGTTTTCGAAAACTCACTCCCATTTTTATTTTTCTCGTGTGATCCTCGTGAGGCGATTCGACTGGATGGAGGGACTCGTAGAGGTGGCCAACTAGCAAGACGATTAGACTGCTTTTCCTTAATAACTAAATTCTGGATTTTAAGTTATTTCGGATTGTAATAAGGTTTTCCCTCTAGTTATTATTCCATTACTTCCACTAGGCTTTGTAATTTTGAAACGGAACTTGGATTTATTTCTTTTAAGCATATTTCAAGTTTTTTTGAAAATAATTGTGTTTTAAGAACGAGCTTCCACAAAGGAAATTTTTACATAGTAACAAGGAAATGGTTTTTGGCTACACCTCGTTTTGAAAGCAAAATGGATTTTACTTAACTTTTCTCTAGAAGGGTTTTCAATGAAAACAAGGTTTTCGCAAAAACACTTCAATGTGACACGCCAGATTTTGGCCTAACTTCTAAGCCGGGTTTGGGGTGTTACACCTGAACCTTCTTTTAAGCATGTTTAAGGTATCGTAGACCTTCTAAAGGGACTTTGTGTTATTAATTAACTATGATATGCTGATGTGTAAGCCATGGTGGTTTAAATGTTATGATTCGACCGGTAATACCTCATAACCCTAGTCTGGTTATGGATACAGGTTAAGGGTGTCACATTTTATTGGTATCAGAGCTACGGTTTAGTCGATTTTAAGACTAACGTAGCGTGTGAGAGTCTAGCTATACATGCCATATATATATTTGCGATAGTGTGATGATCCCTGACAGTTAAAAATGTGTTTTCATATAGTAAATGGATCCCGATCGAGCTGTTGCTGATGATGTTGAGAGTAATGCACCTGCACCTGCTCAAGGGACAGCACTGGCTGAATCTAGAATGATTGCTAGTAGTCATGAGGGAGAGGCAAAGCAAGCCTTCTTCTAAATGATGAGTGAGTGGTTAATGGAGTTCGTTTGAATGAATCTGGCTGCTCAACAACCTCCATCCCCACAAGTTCCTGTAGCACCACAAGTTATAGACCCGATTCAATTGAGTAAACCCCCAGTTGATAAGATTCGTAAGTATGAGGCTGAAGAATTCAGGGCCACAGTTGATGATGATGCTGAGCGAGCTAAATTCTGGCTTGAGAATACTATTAGATTGTTTGATGAATTATCATGTACTCTTGAGGAATGTCTTAAGTGTGCTATTTCACTGTTGAGAGATACGACGTATCATTGGTGGAAAACATTGATATCCGTGGTTCCGAGAGAATAAATCACTAGTGATTTCTTCCAAACTGAATTCCGAAAGAAATATATCAGTCAACGGTTTATAGATCAGAAACGTAAAGAGTTTCTTGAGCTGAAATAGAGCCGAATGTCTGTTACAGAATACTAACGAGAATTTGTGAGATTGAGCCAGTATGCACGAGAATGTGTTTCGACAGAAACTACTATGTGTAAACGATTCATTGAAGGGTTGAATGAAGATATTAAACTTCTGGTTGGAATTCATGACTTGAATGAATTTGTGGTATTGGTTGAAAGAGCTTGTAAAGCCGAAGAGCTTAGTAAAGAAAAGAAGAAAGCAGACTTAGAAGCTAGAGACTTGAAGTTCGCTCAAAGAGATTCAGAGATGCAGCTAGTCGCTCAAATGCTTCAACTTGACATTCGAATAGAGATCGTGTGAAGCAATATACTAGTCCTAAAGCTCAAATTCCAATGGAATAAAGTTTTGGCAGTGTCAGAAACAATAAGCCTGAGTGTAGACAGTGTGGGAGACGTCATTGTAACACCCCAAACCCGGCCTAGAAGTTAGGCCTGAATCCGGCGTGTCACATTGAAGTGTTTTTGCGAAAACCTTGTTTTCATTGAAAACCCTTCTAGAGAAAAGTTAAGAAAAATCCAGTTTGCTTTCAAAACGAGGTGTATCCAAAAAAACCATTTCCTCGTTACTATGAAAAAAAACATTCTTTTGACAGCGGAAGCTCATTCTTAAAACACAATTATTCTCAAAAACTTGAATTATGCTTAACAAAAATAAATCCAGGTTCCATTTCAAAAGTATAATGCATAGGGGGGAGTAATAGAATAATAACTAGAGGGAAAGCCTTTTTACAATCCGAACTACAATAACTTAAAATAAATCACTTAAAATCTAGAATTTAGATATTAAGAAAAACAGGTCTAATCGTCTTGTTAGTTGGCCACCTCTGAGTCCCTCCATCTGTCGAACCGCCTACTGAGGATCACCTGAGAAAAATAAAAGAGGGAGTGAGTTTTCGAAAACTCATTGTGTACGACCCTCGTCAAAAAAATAGCATACATATCATATTATTAACATAATAATATCATACATGCAATGCAGTGCAAACCCTCCCCAAATAGTCCATCCGATACACATCGTCTCCGTCCAACCGAAAAACATCTGTGGGGATTTCTAAATCGACCCACCCATCCGATACACATCAAGGGTAGCCCGGTAGCAGTACTACCAAACATTGCAGCAAAGCTGCTTATCATATAATGGGCTTAAAAAGCCATTGGTGGATCCACAGTTGTCAAGCAACCATGCAATCCTCATATACTTTCTCCGTTCCATAATTCCCACCCAATATGCAACCTAAACAGAATATCATATGAATGCAAAAAATGTACATGTAACATCCATAAATCTTACATTCAACATATAGGGGTATTTTAGTCATTTCACAAATCAAGGGTATTTCGATAATTCTACCCTACAGGGGTATTTCAGTAATTCTTAACAGTATGGGTCTTAATTACGAACCTTGGCCCATCAACAAGTCCTCGCGGCTAAAGTGAACAGACACTACGCACCAGGTAGGATTCCAGAGAAGAGGAGGTGGGTCACTAGGACTGCTTAAGTACCAAGCTCTCCCTAGATCCAATCCTAGACATGCATATGCCCGTTGCCACACTTAAACCTTATGACTTGTTCACAGTCGCACTTAATAAATTATTAAAGTTTTATGTAAGATTAAGCAATTTACCAAATACTAAGCCCAAGACACCTTCCAACGCCCAAACAAATTCACATACGTTCATATGGCCCACCAGGCCCAATCTCATTTATACGGCCCATTAGGCCCAATCATGTCCATATAGCCAATTAAGCCCAATCATGTTTATGTAGCCCATTAGGCCCGATCATAATCAAATCATACAATCATCCATATCAATCCATCATTCAATTTCACATATCAACTCTTGTCGATTTGGGCCCACGAGCTCGGCAGGCCCATTTAGCCCCATCTGGCCCGGTCGACCAAACAGTGGCCCGAGACCATGAAATCGCTCTCTTGGCCCCGGCAATCATATCGGTGTTCCCACACGAATGTTCGCACGCTCGTGTGGTTGCCGGTGCCAACCTTTCAGCTTTTTAGCATTCTGGTTTTTCGGTATTTCGGCTTTTGTCGATTTGTCGTGTGTGAAGTGTATGTACACACCTGGTAAATGAGACGTGTTACACTATCCTCAACGTTGAACCTACAACAAATACCAACCTCCAATCAATCACACACTTAACCACAATATTTACCAAAAATCAAAGCCTTACCATAACCTTATCGTGTGCCACCAGTCCTAATAGCCCTTTCTTAGCTACTACTCACGAATATCCCCTAGATCTGCATCAATCTTAATCGTTAAAGACAAAATAATAGGTGACTTGTATCCACTTAAGTCACCCTTTTCCTTACTATAGACTATTCGGCCAACTTATCCCAAAATCAAAAACACTCACCCAAAAGCCAAAACGTATGGATAGCTTTTCGGCAGAGACTTGTAGATCCAAGCTTGATTCTGATATTTCCAAGATCTGATCCACCAAATATCAAAGGAATGATGACAGCACGACAGATATTTGGTCACTAGAGTATTCGGCACAAGGTTTGGGCGATGAAGAAATTGGCTTCAAGAGCAAAGGTTTTCGGCTTTTAAAGTCACGAATATTTAGTCCCCAACAATTGAGATGAAGGTGGGACGGCACAAGCAATGGAGAAAGAAGAGAATGATATTCGATTTAAGGCTTTAGGAGAGAAGAAAAGAAAACACATAAGGAAGAGGCGAGGTTTAAAACAAAAAAAAAAGTGGAGGAGAATTCGGCAGAGCACTGTAGTTGCCGAAATAGCACAAAGGGAATTCCAATTTCCAAAATAGCATAGAGGGAATTTGGCACCCCCTATTTATACACAAACCGAAACTCTGCAAAGTCCCAATCAGCTCTAACTCTTCCCCATCTCATCTCCTCGTTTGTCTCCCTGCTACCTCCCAAATCCTTTTCCTAAATTTTCTCTTCTGATCACTCTCCTTAGAGTCCATCACCACACCACTTCCAACCTTCTAGAAGGCCAAAATTAAACTCCTAAAAAAAATACTAAGCTAGGATTCGAACCTAGGATCTCCTTGATGGCCCATAACGCCATCTTTCTATACCCTAAGTGGCGTCACTTAGCCACTCCACCACATGGCTCTTTGATTCCATTTTTCCCTATTTTTATCTAAAAGCCCAACTACTAACCGCCCTGGTTTCTTTAATAATTAACTAAAAATTCCTTTTCCTCAAAGTTTGAACCCAGCACTTCTCCAACACCCCTAGAAACTCCAAGTTTATTAAACCCTTAAAGCCAACATGTCATTTATCATTTTCTTGCTCACTTAAAAATTTTCTGAGACCCAAAGCCCAATAGGCCCAATTCTACTAGGCCCAAATTTGGGGCGTTACAGTCATATTGGTGAATGCTGCGGCAAGTATAATAATAGAGTTTGTTATAAATGTTGATCCCGAGATCACTTCATTCGAGATTGCCCGGAGTTGGCTGAGAAAGATAATGCTCAGAGTGCGAAGCCAAGTAACACGGTAGCTAGGGGTAGACCATCCAGGAATACAGGAATTGTGAGCGGTAGTCAGAAACGAGGAACGGATACAACTATGAGATCGAAGGCAAGACCACCTGCCAGAGCTTATGCTATTCGTGCTCGTGAAAAAGCGTCATCTCCCGACGTCATTACTGGTACTTTTACTCTTTATGATACTGATATGATTGCATTGATAGATCCAGGATTTACTCATTCATATGTGTGCATGAATTTAGTATCTAGTAAGACTCTGCCTGTTGAGTCTACTGATTTTGTAATTAGAGTATCGAACCCCTTAGGCAAGTGTGTTCTAGTTGACAAAGTGTGCAAGAATTGTCCGTTGATGTTTCGAGATATTTGTTTCCCGGCTAATCTGATGCTACTACCCTTTGATGAATTTGATATAATTCTAGGTATGGATTGGCTAACTTTGCATAATGCTATTGTGACTTGCAAACGGAAGACTATTGATTTGAGAAGTCAGAATAACGAGATAGTTCAAACTGAATCCAGTGATTTGAAAGGGTTATCAGTCGTAATATCTTCGAAGAAAGCTCTGAATTATGTGAAAAAGGAGTGTGAAGCTTATCTTGCATATGTGATTGATACGGAATTGACAAAAAAGAAAGTTGAATCTGTGCCTATGGTTTGTGAGTTTCTTGATGTGTTTCTTGACGAATTACCGGGATTACCTCCAATACGAGAAGTTGAGTTTGGCATTTAGTTAGTGCCGGGGACGACCCCTATCTCAATAGCTCCGTATAGAATGGCTCCGATAGAATTGAAAAAATTGAAGTCTTAGTTGCAAGAATTGACAGACAGAGGTTTCGTACGACCGAGCCTTTCTCCTTGGGGTGCTCCTGTTCTGTTTGTGAAAAAGAAAGATGGTACGAGAGAATGTGCATTGATTATCGTCAGTTAAACAAAGTGACCATTAAGAATAAATATCCTTTGCCCAGAATCGATGATTTGTTTGATCAGCTGAAAGGAGCTTCTGTGTTTTCAAAGATAGATCTGAGATCGGGATACTATCAGTTGAGAGTAAAAGATTCAGATGTTCTGAAAATAGCTTTCCGAATGAGGTACGGACACTATGAATTCTTAGTTATGCCTTTCGGACTAACGAATTCCCCTACAGTATTTATGGACTTGATGAACCGGATATTCAGGCCGTATTTGGATCAATTTTTCGTTTTGTTTATTGATGATATTTTGATTTATTCTTGTGATGAGACGGAACATGCCGAGCATCTGAGAATTGTGTTACAGACCCTGCGTGATAAGCAATTGTATGCAAATTTTAGTAAATGTGAGTTTTGGTTGCGTGAGGTTCGTTTTCTGGGACATATAGTGTCAGCTGCGGGGATACGAGCTGATCTGAGTAAGGTTTCAGCAATTTTAGATTGGAAACCTCCAAGAAATGTGTCTGAAGTCCGTAGTTTTCTTGGACTTGCTGGTTATTACAGACGGTTTGTAAAGGGGTTTTCGATGATTGCAACTCCGTTAACGAGATTGCTTCAGAAAGATGTGATTTTTGAATGGTCTGAAAAGTGTCAGAAAAGCTTTGATCAGTTGAAAGCCTTATTGACTGAAGCTCCAGTGTTAGTATAGCCAGAATCTGGTAAAGAATTTGTGATATATAGTGATGCTTCATTGAACGGTCTGGGATGTGTTTTGATGTAGAAGGAAAAGTTATGACTTATGCCTCGAGACAGTTAAAACCACATGAAAAGAATTATCTGACGCACGATCTTGAGCTGGATGCGATTGTGTTCGCCTTGAAGATTTGGCGTCACTATCTTTTTGGTGAGAAATGTCATGTGTTTTCAGATCATAAAAGCCTAAAATATTTGATGACTCAAAAAGATTTGAATCTGCGACAGAGAAGATGGTTGGAACTGTTAAAAGATTACGAGCTTGTGATTGAATATCATCCGAGAAAGGCAAATATTGTTGCTGACGCTTTGAGGCAAAAGTCTTTATTCACTTTATGAGAAATGAATACACAGATAGATTTGTGTGATGATTATTCGGTTATAGCTGAGTTGAAAGCGAGACCGTTATTCTTACAGCAGATATGTGATGCCCAAAAATTTGACAAAGACATGCTAGTGAAACGAGCTCAGTACGAATTGAACTCTGATTTAGAATTGCAAGTTGATGATGAGGATTGTCTGAGATTCCGAGATCAAATTTGTGTTCTGAGAAATCCATAATTGATTCAGATGATTTTGAACGAAGCTCATAGTAGTCGTTTGTCTGTTCATCTGGGAAGTACGAAAATGTATAATGATCTGAAACAGTTTTACTGGTGGCCTAGCATGAAAAGGGATATTTTACAGTTTGTTTTGAGATGTTTAGTTTGTCAGCAAGTCAAAGCTGAACATCAGGTACCTTCGGGCTTATTACAGCCGATCATGATTCCTGACAGGAAATGGGAGAGAATCACAATGGACTTTGTGTCGGGATTGCCCTTATCACTGAAAAAGGAAAATGCAATCTGGGTGATAGTTGACAGATTGACAAAATCAGCTCATTTTATTCTGGTAAGAATGGATTATTCGCTTGATAAGTTAGCCGAATTGTATGTTTTTGAGGTTGTGAGATTGCACGGGGTACCATTATCTATTGTGTCTGACAGAGATCTGAGGTTTACTTCACGGTTTTGGAAGAAACTGCAAGAGGCTTTAGGTACGAAGTTGCACTTCAGTACTGCTTTTCATCCGCAAATGGATGGTCAATCTTGAGTTTGAAGGTACGTGGGAAAAGTACCTACCGTTGATTGAGTTTGCGTACAATAATAGCTTTTAATCAAGCATTAAAATGGCACCATATGAGGCTCTTTATGGTCGTAAATGCAGAACACCATTTTACTGGACTGAGCTTAGTGAGAATAAAATTCACGGGGTTGATTTGATTAAAGAGACTGAGCAAAAAGTAAAAGTGATTCAAAACAGTTTGAAAGTGGCATCAGATCGTCAAAAGTCCTACGCAGATTTAAAGCGAAAAGATATTGAATTTGAGATCGGTGACAAGGTGTTTTTGAAAGTATCTCCGTAGAAGAAAGTACATCGTTTTGGCAGAAAAGGCAAATTGAGTCTCAAGTTTATTGGGCCGTATGAGATTTCTGAGCGTATTGGGCCAGTTGCTTATAGATTGTTGTTGCCACCTGAGCTAAAGAAGATTCATAATGTGTTTCACGTATCGATGCTTCGACGATACAGATCCGATCCATCGCTTGTGATTACCCCTGCTGAAGTTGAAATTCAGTCTGATCTATCGTATAGCGAAGAACCAATTCGAATTCTGGCTCATGAGATCAAAAAGTTAAGAAATAAAAAAATTGCTTTAGTGAAAGTGTTGTGGCATAGACATGGGGTTGAAGAGGCTACGTGGGAGCTTGAGGATGCTATGAAAGAGCAATATCCGAATCTATTCACTGGTAAGATTTTCGAGGACAAAAATCCCTAAGGGGGAGAGTTGTAACAACCCGATTTAGACCCTAGTCAGAACAGTGGTTTTGGGACCACAAATATGAGGTTAGAGAAATATTTTAATATTATTTTTGATGTTTATGGCATGTGATAACGTATGTGTGAAAGTTATGTGTGAAAATTTTATCGTTTGTGTGCTGATTTGTGAAAAAGGACCTAATCGTGTAAAATGCAAAAGCTCTGTGCTAGAAGTTAAAAGTGCTTAATTGCCATGTCTTATTAAATGAGAGGTCCTTATGTTGTTATTAAACCATTGATAGTGGAATTTGACATAGATGGCCTTACATTAAATGATTTATAAAATTTTAAACAAAGGTTAAAATGGTAATAATAGAATTAATGAATATTAAACAAAACCAAAGTGATTTTATATTCATCTTTTACATTACTTCACAGAAAATTGAAAGGAAGCTAGGGCTTGGAACCTTTAACATTTCGACAGACTTTTGGTTTGATTAAGGTACGATTTTAGCTCGATTTTTGATGATTTCTATGTTTTTGTGATCGTTGCTTTGAGTACTAGCTAGCCCATGTTCTAATTCATGAAATTTATGAGAATTTTGAGTTGTCCCATTGTTGATTTTGTGAGATTTGTGGTGTTTGATGATGAAAATTAAGTGTTTGATGATTTATATACATATTTTCTAAAGTGATTTTGAGTAAAAATGCATTTTTGGGATTTAATTGAGAAATGTGAAAACTTTGTGTTGAAATGTGAAATAAATGTGAAATATGGGCTGCTAGGGACATTATGGTAATTCATCTAAGCATGGATTAAATTGGATTTTTTGAATTTGATGTATTTTTGAAAAAAGGACTAAAGTGCTAAAGTGTGAAATTATGAGGGCTAAAGTGTAAAATGCCCTAACTATGTGTTTGTGAATAGTTTTGGATGAAGATGTGATTAAATAAGTTGAATTTGATATTATATAGATCAAGAACAGAGAGATTCGGACCGAGATCGAGGCAAAAACAAAGTGCTTGATTGATCGACTAGTGCCGTTGTTTCTACGTTCGAGGTAAGTTCGTGTATAATACATGTTGTTTAAACAATGTTCATATGTGATTAAATGAATGGAAATGTGATTATGAAATTTAGTAATGTGAAATGTGAGTTCGAAGACATGTGGCACTAAGTGTGCGTAAATAGAATAGTTACTGTGATGAATGGCACTAACTGTGCGAAATAAAGAAAGCATCGGCTGTATTATTTGGCACTAAGTGTGCGATACTGAGATAACTTCAGTTTAATGTGATGGCACTAGGTGTGCGATATTATTATAGCTTCAGCTAATTAATTGGCACTAAGTGTGCGAGTTCATCAAACGTTTAAAGAGGATCGAATGAATTATGGCATCGAGCATTGAGTGGTAAATGTGATAGATAAATATGTGATGGTAGAGGTATGTACAGAACCTATGTGGTTGATGATATTGTGTATGAGATAGATGGAAGATTGTGTGAGTGAATGATGAAAAGGGTTGGATTGAGTAGCATTATAAATGCTTGTTCATGAACCTATAGATATGGTATGAAAGTGAGAAATAGCCATGGATGATATTGGGTAGTGATGTAAATTGAACTAAGTGTTAGTTAATTTTTGCACATTGAATTTGAATTGTTGAATTAATTGTATTATATAATGAACTTTCTAAGCTATAAAGCTTATTGTGTGAAGTCTTTCTCTATTTTACAGTGTTTTTAAATCTAGCTCAGATATGGGGATCGTCAGCGACTCAATCACACTATCGGACATCTATTTTGGTACCTTTTGGAAGTTGTAATTATGGTATATGACATGTATAGGCTAGTGAAGTTGTGGAATGTCTTGAGGTGTATAAATCTTGCCATGTGATATGGCTTGATAATAGAATGATTTTGGTATATATTTTGCTATGTGGAAATGGTGTATGTGATGTGTAAATATATATGGTCTTATGTGAATGGCAATTATGGTATGCTTTGGTGAAATAGAAATGGTATGTTTTATACTTGATTTGGTATTTGAAATGGTGAATGATTTGTATGTTATTGGATGTTAGAATTGAACATATAGGGATGACCCAAATTGGGTGGCAATTTGGCCTTGTAAATGGCCTATAGTTGCCCATACGGATGAGCACACGGGCATGTGTCTCAACTGTGTCCTTCACTGTCCCTATTAGAAGCAAGTCAGACTTGCACACGGGCCAGACACACAGGCGTGTGGCAGGCCGTGTGAATCAAGTCAGTGTTGCACACGGGCCAGACACACGGGTGTGTGACAGGCCGTGTGACCCAAGTCAGTAACCTCCCTAAATTCCACACGGCCTGGCACACGGGCGTGTCGTCGGCCGTGTGGTGCAAGTCAGAATGTATGCCCATTTTCACACGGTCTTAGAAATGGGCATGTCTAGTGGCCGTGAGAGGCACACGGCTTGTCCACACGGGCGTGTGACCTCTGTAACTTTGAAAAATGTTTAAATTTTGGATAAATTTGTATGTGATCGGTTTAGTCCTGAACCTCCTTTTAAGCATGTTTAAGGTATCGTAGACCTTCTAAAGGGACTTTGTGTTATTAATTAACTATGATATGCTGATGTGTGAGCCATGGTGGTTTAAATGTTGTGATTCGACCGGTAATACCTCGTAACGCTAGTCCGGTTATGGATACGGGTTAAGGGTGTTACAGATTGTCCATCTGTTTGAGGATGGAATGCAGTGCCAAAGTGTAAACGAGTGCCGAAAGCTTCTTGCAACTTACTCCAAAATTGGGATGTAAACCAGGGATCTCTATCTGAAATAATGGAGATTGGCACACCGTGTAGTCTTACTATCTCAGAGACATATAATTCAGCCAATCTATCCAATGAAAAATCCATACGTACCGGGACAAAATGTGCTGACTTTGTTAAACGATCAACAATTACCCAAATAGAAGCTTTCTTTTTCGGTGATAAGGGAAATCCCAATACAAAATCCATGGTAATTCTTTCCCATTTCCATTCCGGTATTGAAATCGGCTGCAATAATCCCGAAGGCACTTGATGTTCAGCCTTTACTTTCTAACATGTCAAACATTTGGACACAAATTCAGAAATATCTCTTTTCATCCCGGGCCACCAATACATCTTTTTCAAGTCATTGTACATTTTATTGCTACCAGGATGGATAGACATCATACCATGACGAGCTTCATGTAGAATCTTCTATACTAATTCTGAATTCTTCGGTACACATATTCTGTCTTTGAATAACAAACAACTGTCCGAATCAATCTGAAATTCTGAGTCAGGATCTGACTCACTTTGTACTCGTTTGGCCTGTAACTTATAATCATCTTTCTGAGCTTCACAAATTTGTTGCCGAAATGTTGGTCTAGCTTTTAACTTAGCTATGATTGAATCATCATCAGATAAAGACAACTGGGTGTTCAATGCCTTTAAGGTAAATAAATATTTTCGACTCAAGGCATCCGCCACTACATTAGCTTTCCCCGGATGGTAATCAATAACGAGATCATAATCTTTCAATAGTTCCAACCACCTACGTTGTCTCAAATTCAGTTCTTTTTGTGTCATTAAATATTTCAAACTTTTGTGATCCTTAAAGGCGTGAAATTCTTCACCAAAAAGATAATGTCACCATATTTTCAGTGCAAATACAATGGCTGCTAATTCGAGATCATGTACCAGGTAATTTCTTTCATGCAGTTTTAGTTGCCTAGATGCATAAGCCACTACTTTACCATCTTGCATTAATACACATCCCAAACCATTCAATGAGGCATCGTTATAGACTATGAATTCCTTACTAAATTCAGGTTGGACTAATACAGGCGCTTCCGTCAATAAAGCTTTCAGTCTATCAAAACTCTGCTGGCACTTATCAGTCCCCTTGAATTTCACTTCTTTTTGCAGTAATCGAGTTATTGGAGAAGCTATCATTGAAAATCCTTTAACAAATCTCTGATAATATCCAGCTAGTCTCAGAAAATTTCTTACTTCTGAAACATTCCTCGGTGGTTTCCAACTTACAATAGCTGAAATTTTATTCGAGTCCACCCGAATACCTTTTGTAGATGCAACATGTCTAAGGAAACTAACTTCCCTTAACCAGAATTCACATTTACTGAACTTGGCATACAATTGCTTCTCACACAGAGTTTACAATACAGTTCTCAAATGTTCAGCATGCTCATTTTCTTCCCGAGAATAAACCAAAATATCATCAATAAAAACAACCACGAACCTGTCCAGGTATGGTCTAAAAATTCTGTTCATTAAATCCATAAATACCACTGGGGCATTAGTTAATCCGAATGGCATCACCAAAAACTCGTAATGCCCATAGCTGGTTCTGAAAGTTGTCTTCAGCACATCCGAATCCTTTAGCTGTAGTTGATAGTAACCAGATCGTAGGTCAATTTTTGAAAATACCGTGGCACCTTTTAATTGATCAAACAAGTCATTTATACGAGGCAACAGGTACTTATTCTTTACTGTGATTTTATTAAGTTGTCTGTAATCGATGCATAATCTCAATGATCCCTCTTTCTTCTTTACAAACAATACTGGTGCACCCCATGGTTAAAAGCTGGGTCGGGCAAATCCTCTATCAATCAACTCTTGCAACTGTACTTTCAGTTCTTTCAATTCAGTAGGAGCCATTCTATATGGTGCTATAGATATCAGCGTCATTCCTGGTACGAGGTCTATGGAAAATTCCACCTCTTTGGCTGGAGGTAAACCAGGTAGTTCTTCTGGAAATACCTTAAGAAACTCACAAACTACCGACACCGACTGGATTTTAAACTCTGATACTTTGGTATCCAGTACAACAGCAAGTTAAGCCTCATACCCCTTTTTAATATATCTTTGTGCTGATGTTGCTGAAATCACATTAGACAACCCATCCAGTTTCTCAGATTCAACCCGAAGTAACTCACCATTCTGACACTTCAATACAATGTATTTATGCTTACAATTTGCCACTACATCATGTTGGGTTAACCAATCCATTCCCAATATTACATCAAGTTATCCAGAAAACAGTGACCCTCTATTATCAATGGATAATTCTTACAAATTTTATCCACCATAACATTCTAACCCAAAGGGTTTGAAACTTTAACCACTAATTCGGTGAATTCAACAATCATATTTTTATCTGACACAAATTTTGTGCATATATGAATGCGTGGAACCAGGATCAATCAAAGCAATAATATAATATTAGTATCAAGTAGAGAGAATGTACCAATGATAACATCTGGTGATGAGGCATCTTCTCTTGCATGTATCGCATATGTTCTTGCCGGAGTCCGAGCCTCAGATTTAGCTGTTGAATCCTTTGCAGCACTACAACTACCACTGACATTTCTGGAATACCGTGGTGGTCTACCCCTCGAGACAGGATTACTCGGCTTTGGGATCTATTCAATGTCTTTCTCAACCCTTTTCGGGCAACTTTAAGAAAATGGTCGAGAGAACCACACTTAAAGCAAACCCCACTTCTCATCTGGCACTCCCTGAAATGCAATTTATTACAGACATTGCATCGTGGTTTGGGGTTTCCAACACTCCCAACACTAGTTGTTAAGGGAGACGAAGACCTCAGGTTGGTGCGTTTAGAACTTCGTTCCTTTCCCGAATACTCCCTTGATGTAGAAAAATGTTCCTGATAATTCTTCAATTTCTTCGAAGCAGATGATTGCGTCTTGCTAAAAAATCTTTTACTCGAAACCCGAGCTTCCCTTTATGCTTGCTTCTTTTCTTTACTTAATTCCTTGGCCTTGTGTGCCTGTTCAGCCAACACTGCAAATTCTCGTAATTCCATAATTCCAATCAACAGCTTGACATCTTCATTAAGCCCTTCTTCAAATCGTTTGCACATATCGGCTTCAGTCTGAACATATTCACTAGCATACTTGCTCAATCTAACAAATTCTCGTTCATACTTGGATACTGTCAGATTTCCCTGTTTCAGCTCTACAAATTCCTTCTTTTTTCGGTCCAGAAATCTCTGACTAATATATTTTTTTTGAACTCTGTTTGGAAAAATTCCCATGTAACATTTTCCCTTGGTACCACAGAAGATATGCTTTTCCACCAATGGTAGGCTGTGTCTTTCAATAGAGATACCGCACATTTCAGACAGTCGGCTGGTGTGCAAGATAGCTTATCTAGAACCCGAATACTATTTTCCAGCCAAAACTCAGCCCTCTCTGGATCGTCATCGGCTGTAGCCAAAAATTTTTCAGCCCCATATTTTCTGATTTTATCTACTAGAGCCTTATCAATTCTAACAAGTCTAGTACCCTGTGGCGTTTCATCATGTTGTGAAGCAGGTGGGAGAGGTCGTTGAACAGCAGGATTTGTTCTTAAATATTCACTAAACCATTCATCCATCATTTTGAAGAAGGTTGCGTTGCCTCTTTACAGCCCTCAGACATGGGCCTCCTACTACTACTGGTTGCAACTCGTGGCACAGAAGCTTGAGCTGTGCTCTCAGCTTCCTCAGACTCATCTTTCGCTTGGTTGGAAGACATTACTATATGAAAATACATTTAAGAGTGGTCAGGAGATATCACACTATCATGATTCATATAAAGGCATGTATAACTAGACTCGTACTTGCTACGTTAGTCTGAGAATCGGCTAAACTGTAACTCTGATACCACTAAATGTAACACCCCTAACTCGTATTTGTTGCCGAAATAGGGTTACGAAGCATTACCAAAAATTTCAGAGCATTTTCAGATAACTCATCCCAATTACTATTCATTAACCGAGATCATTCGTAGCGTCCCTTAAATGGACCCTCAAGGCCCAATATGAACAGTAGAAACAAATCGGGACTTAATCGGAACCTCTAAGAATTTTTCACGAAATTACAAAAATTTTCTAAGTTACAGGACTCACACGCCCGTGTGGTCTAGGGACATGCCCGTGTGGTCAGGCCGTGTGGTCACACACGCTCGTGTCCCTAACCCGTGTAACTCTCTGACTTGCAAGCATGAAGAAATTAAAGTCACACGGCAAGTAACACGTCCGTGTGCTAGGTCGTGTGGCGAATTTTAATTTCAAAATTTAGGTGTAGTTTTCACACGCTAGTGTCCAAGGCCATGCCAACCACACGGCTCAGACACACGCCCGTGTCTCTGCTTGTATGCCAAATTTTGAGCATTCTGTTTCTCATTTTTAAGATGCAGGAGACACAAGGCCAAATCACATGCCCATGGGACAGGCCGTGTGTCACACACGCCCTAGACACACGCCCGTGTGTCTACCCGTATGGACAAAACAAAGCCATTTCCTAGCTTTATTTTATCACCCAATTTACCACAAACCTACCCCAAATCATGCAAACATATATCAACCAACCCAAGCATTATAATCATGCAAGTTAAACCGACTAATATGTTACAGTATCACATGTACTCTTAGCTAAAATATACTCTAATCATAAACACATAAGCTTGATATAATCCCATCAAACCAACCCATAATAAACTTAAGTAATTACCATAAAATAACTTCATACATAACCAAACTTAAACCATCACTAGCCATTCCAATGGCTATATTACAAAACATCACTTACAAGCCATCATTTGGCAAAATGAGCCTATACATGCCATTATATCAAAAAGAGATTTCTATTTATACCCAAAATGAGATAGTCGATAGTGTGATTGATGCTCCAACCGACCTCCAACATTCGCGAGCTTACGAGCACTATAAAATAGGGAAAATTTAAACGGGGTAAGCATTTTCATGCTTAGTAAGTTCGTATAATGGGAAATAAACTTACCAGTTATGTTTATTAATACAAGCATACACAATCCAACAATCTTGGGTAAGTTACCTAAGCACATAAACTTATTCAAACAAGTTAGTCACATACATACACTTATTCAAACAAGTTAGTCACATACTCTCATATGAATATCCATTAAACATAGATGAGCTCATCATAAAATAAGTTTTCATTTAATTTCACATTCCCACATTTTGAGAATCCATTCCGTTGAGCTATTGAAATGTCGATGGACATTCGGTTAGTATACTCAAGGTATACATGACAACTATCTGTCAATTCATACTCAAAAGTACCTATTAGGGCACAAAATTAACGAGCACACTCTCGAGCCACATATTATGTTACAGGATTACCAGTCCAAGCTAAATCCTTTTCATATCATATGCTCTGAAGAGCTTAATCTGGATTACCCGTCCAGGCTAAATCCAACCTATAGCATATGCTCGAACGGCTTACATCAGGATTACTCGTTCGTGCTAAATCCTTTATACAACATGTGTAGTATTATTCTTGTATCAAGAATATCACCTTAATCAATCGAATTTCAACGTTCAACCGGAACATGACAATTTGTCCACATTTCACAACTTATGATTATTTCATTATGTATATCATCTCATACATATTAACACAAGCATGCATTTCAGTTCAAACATTCAACATACATATTTAAGTTAGACGAACTTACCTTGAAATTGGTCCGTATTTAAATTTCAACTAATCCGAAACCTTTTGCTTTCCTCGATCTAGTTTCGTAGTTGGTATTTCTGGATCTATATGGATATATTTAACTATTAATCTATCAAATTTCATTTACATTTGCATTCTATTACATCCTAGGAAAAATTACCATTTTGCCCCTATCCTTTTTAAAAATTCTAATTTCATCCCTAGGCTCGGAAAATGAAATTCATAAAATTTAACCTTCTTTCCAAGCCTAGCCGAAATTTATATACTACATTTACAGCACATACATTTCACAAATTTCATAATTTTCCATGGGTTTTACTACTTTTTCATTTTAGTCCCTAAATCAATTTTTCATCAAAAATTGCTTTGTAAAAGTTGTTTATCTATGAATAACTTTTCATTTTCCACCATAAATTTCAAATTTTCAGCATATTCATCCATGACCCAAATTTCATAGCTTGATAACTTTTCAAATAAATACCCTAAATAGAAAGATTAGACTATCTCGATTCTAAAAATATAATAATCATTAAAAACGGGGCTTGATTTCATACCTTATTGAGCTTGGAAAGATTTCATCCTCTCTCCTAGAGTTTCCATAGAAATTTTAGGGAAAAATATGATTAAAAAGATGATAATTTCATTTTTAATTATTTGTCATCTTTTAATTTTAGTGATTTCCAATTTAATCCTCGCCCATTTCTAATTTTTCCATGGATGAGTCACTAAATTATCTACTAACTTTTCTTCAATAGTCTAATTACCATATAAGGATATCTAGTTTTAAATTCTATAGCTATTTGATACCTATAGCTACTAAAAGGCAACTTTTGCATTTTATGCAATTTCGTCCTTTCCCTAATTAAACATGCAATCAGTAAAATTTCCGTATCAAAATTTTCATATGACCTTCCTATAATAAAGAAAATCATAAAATAATATTAAAATAAATTATATTTTGGCTCAGATTTGTGGTCCCGAAACCACTGTTCCAATATCACCGAAATTGGGCTGTTACAGGAGAGCTCTTCCATGCTCAAAACTTGAAAGCGTCTGACCCTGAGTCTCTGGAAAAGCCCGTTCCAGGGGAAATTTGAAATATTCATGTATCTTGTAAAAGTTCTCTATATATTTAATCAAGATTACTTTTACTCCCTTTCTTCGTCTTTCATGTTTTGCCTCATTTATCTTCATTTCCACTATAGTACGCACAATAACGGCTTCAATAATTAACAAAAATGTATCCATTTCCCTAACACACATTAATCTTATATAATAACTTGAGGGACTAAGCCAGACCTATCTTAACATGCCTATATGGACTATTTCTTAATTTTCTATCACATCCAAAAACGACGAAGTCCAAAAATGTAGGTTAAACAATTTTGATGCAATATCTTAGTAGAATATGTCACCCTGCTCACTTGCTAGTGAGTTGGACTATTTGGAGAATTCTAGCATTAAAGTATCCACCCGTTAGCGGTATCTAAAGATTTAGAAACAATGTATCTTCAAGCGAGGTAAGAGTACGCCCTAGAGTTTTGGCTAAGCAGTAAAAGCATGTCATGTGTATGAGAAAGCTATAAGAGATTTGATAGTCTTTAAGACCACGCCATACGTGAGTCACCACCAAGGTATAGCATGCTCGGTTTAAACGAGCACTATTCTACTTGGTTTTCGTAAAGGGATTTGTTGTGAGTCAATTGGATTGATTAGACCCTCTCCATGACTGGTCAAACAGTAACAAAGATCTTCGTTGGACCCACTTTACTTTCCCTAGATTTTTGTGGGAAAATCATGAGATCTTGGTTAGGTAAGCATCATCACTTGTCAAAGTCCACAGTAGGGGAATAGGGAGTTTATATCTAGTAAGCGAGAAGACATTTCAAATGACTTTACTTTTTACTTTACGTTCTAGTTCCTTTTTCGAACCTAAATGTTCTTTTCTTCTTCGTTAAGATAGAGATAAGACCTTGTTTAATCAATAGATGATTCAACCTTTTAGTAAGTCTTATAGCCTTGTATGTTATGATTATTGATGAGTAAGGATGTTAAAAGGTGTAAGAATAGTAGGGTATGAGTGAAAGACCTTGCATGGGGGTCAAATATAGTTGAAACATTTGTAAAATATTTGTAAATGGGGATTCTAATGGAAATTCCATGATTTTGTAAGCAGTTGCTAGTGCTGGATTAAGAAGGACAATCAAAATGAAAACTCTAGGTCAAGGTAAAGGTAGGCTTCCAATGAGTCTCTAGACTCGACTTCTACATGATATATTATGATGATTCCTTACACGGTCAATGCTCATATAGATGCACATATCTTCTTGAGAAGTTGTTGTATGTATGTATGGTTATGAGTGTTCTCTATGAAGCATTGGTATGTATGTACTGAAGTGTACGATGCCCTGGATGAATATGACGATATGTGGTAAGCATGCATGGGAAATTATGGGTTATGAAGTATGATTTTGTTAAGATTATTAGTGAAATCTGTGTAAATGCATTCATTATGTTATTGGAGTGATTCATGACAAAGTATGGTTAGTGATAAGGGGGTTCGGGTGTAGTGTCAGGAAAGTATATGATATGATAACATACCATAATCACGAGGTCCACCGAGACAGTAAAAATGATAAAAGGCCAGTGTGGTAGATATGTGAAAGACCATGGCCATGGCATATTCTGGGAATGGGGGATGAGCCGTATTTTTCTACTGGGGTTTTTGCGTGTCCCGGGGACGATGATGGACAAACCTTAAGTGATGCTGAGTTTAGGCAAATCCATATTGTCAAACACGACAATTTATGTGGTGCCTTTGTGGCAAATCAATCCAAGCCTTTATGGAAAGTTATTTGTAAAGCCTTCGTAGCGAGTTATCTGTAACGCCATTATGGTGAATTATCTAAAAATTCCTTGTGGTGTGTTGTATGAAAAGCCTATATCACAAATTCTGTAACGCCTTTGCGGAGAATTATCTAAAAAGTACTTGTAGTGTATTGTATGGAAAGCCTGTATGATAAATTCTGTAACACCTAAGTGGTGAGTGGTTAGACTACCTTTTCAATGAAATCTGGATATGGCTTTAAATAATTTTCTGAAAGAATTCACAGCAGTGTATCCAATAGAGGAATCCACATTAGTAATCCACCAGGACGGAGAACTTGGTATATCCAGAGGTACGATGGGGTAAAATTCTGCCAAACCTTGATATTTTCACGTTATGTATCAAAGTTCTTGGAATTCCATTGGATGATATAAAATATTAAATTCATCCGAGTAAGTACATTTGTTTGGATTTGTAACACCCCTTACCCATATTCGACGCCAGAACCGGGTACGAGGCATTACCAGACTTAACTTACTTATTCGTACAAAATCATAAAATGAACTTTCTTTTCAACTTACACTTTTTCATTCGAAAACGTCCTTATTATGGGTCTACGAGACCCAAGACATATACTTGGAGTGATCCGAGACTGAACCAGAAACTTATGAACACTTAAAAAAATTTATTTTACTCAGAACAGGTCTACACGCCCGTGTGGATAGGGACACGCCCGTGTGGGCAGGCCGTGTGGTCACACACGCCCATGTCCCTAGTCCGTGTGGATATTATTTTTCATTTCGAACCTACAGGAGTTTTCACACAGCCTGGCACACGCCCACGTCCATGGCCTGTGTCCCTCACACTGCCATGACACGCCCGTGTCTTAGCCTGTGTATGAAAACCTTGACATTCTGTTTAAGACATCAGCAGACACTTAAGGGAACACGGCCAAGCCACACGCCCGTGTGCTGGCCCGTGTAACGAACTGAATTTTTTTCTCAAATTAGATGCAGGGGACACACGGCCAGGCTACACGCCCAGGAGAAAGACCGTGTGTCACACACGACCTAGACACACGCCCGTGTGTCTACCCGTGTGGACAACTATAAGGCTATTTACCAAGCCTTTTGCCACCCTGAAAAGCCAACACACTTATACCATTTCTAGACACTCATAACATAATAATAATACGCTTCTAATATTCAAAATCAAGACATCCACACCATAAATTCCACACTACAATCATCATGCATATACTTCACACATTACTCATTCAATTACGCAAGCTTACACTTCATGAATTTCATCATCAATTAATGAAAATAGCTTAACTAGTATTGGCCAATTCCAATGGCCATTTACAAAATGAAATGAGTAACATTAATAGCCAACACCATGGCTAACCAATATGACATTTAACAAAATAACCAAGTTCCTATGTAACAGTCTGGATTAGACCCTAGTCGGAACAGTGATTTTGGGACCACAAATCCGAGTCAGTAAAATATTTTAATATTATTTTTTGTGCCTTTAATATGTGACTAAGCATGTGTTAAAGTTTCGTAAGTTAATTTGTCCGTCTGTGTGCTTAATTTGATAAAAGGATTAAAGTGCATTAAATGCAAAATTTGCATGCTTCATGAAAAGACACCTATTTGAGATGGCTTTTAAATAAGGAGGCCTTATGTGGCGGTTATGCCAATATTTAGATAGTGGTTGGTTAAAATACATTGATGGCCTTATATATGTTATATATATGTTTAATAATAAGGATAATTTTGTAAATGGGTTAATAATATGATATTAAATAAAACAAGAAATTGAAAGATGATGGTTATCATCTTATTTTGGCCAAAACATCAAAGAAGAAGAAAAGAAAATTTAGCTAAGGCATTCGGCTAGCTTTTGATCCAAATTAAGGTATGTTTTGACTTTGGTTTTTGATGATTTTTATGTTTTTGAAATTGTTGCTTAGTCTACTATCAAGCCCATGTTGTAATTTGAAGAATTGATGATATTTATGAGATGAGCCATTGATGAAATGGTGAGCTTTGTGATGAGTATTGATGTTAAATGAAAGATATGTGTTTAATGAACATGTTTTGTTCTTGATTTTTCGGTGAATATAGCTAATTAGGGCTTAATAGAGAAAATAGCATTTTGAGGGACTAAATTGTGAAATAAATGAAATGTATGGATTAATATGAGCATAGTGTGTATTCGGCCAAATATTGGTATAAGCAAATTTGGTGTAATTTGTGGTTTTGTGAAATAGGGACTAAAATGTCCAAATGTGAAAATGTGAGGGCTAATTTACAAATTGCCCTAAATGTGTGTTCTTGGATTGAATCAAATGTTTTGGTGAATAAATGGATTAAATTTGTATATGTTTAGATCAAGAACCGAAGAAAACGGACTTAGATAGCGGAAAGGCGAAAGTTGTCGAATAATCAAATTCGATTGAATATCCGAATCCGAGGTAAGTCGATATACAAATAAATGTATTCGTATTGAATTATTTGAGTATATATGATATTTGAGTTACTATGATTATCCATTGAGATGAAATGTATGTGAAGTCCGAGTTTGCGAATAAATTGACGAGATGTTAAAGTCCGAGAAGTCTCGTGTGAACCTGGGAATAGATAGGAATTTCTTATTTCATGACATAGGTGTTCGATACGTGATATCATGTAAGACTACGTCTAGGACGTTGGCATTGATTTGGGATTTCATGTAAGACCACGTCTGGGACGTTGGCATCGATATGAGATTTATGTGTAAGACCATGTCTGGGACATTGGCATCGTATTTGATTCGTGTAAGACCCTGTCTGGGAAAATGGCATCGATATCTGAGTACGGGTAAGACCTCGTCTGGGACGTTGGCATTGTACGATTATTCCGAGCACTCTGAGTATCCTATTTAGTTCCAAACGGTTCAACGGGCAAGTCTGAGAAATGAACGACTATGTTATTTGTATATCTGTTTCAGGTACGTTTGATATGTACACATTGTGTGTATAATAAGGTAAGTATATTCATAAACTTACCTAGATGAGTAACGTATTTGAATATGAGATTGTAAATGTGTTACATGAATGGACAAGCTATGTTCCAACAAAGTATATGGTGATATGCAAGATTGAAAGATGAATGGCTAAGTAAATGTGCCAAAAAGAATTATGGCTATGCAATTGAGCTATTAGTTAATTCATATTGATTATATGTTTTGAATGTTTATATGCTAAGTTTATTTATATATGGCTTACTAAGAATTTGGAAAGCTTACTCTGTGTGTGTGTTTACTCTTTAACAGATCGTCAAAGCTACTGCAGGATCAGGGACCGTCGAGGATCATCATCACACTACTCCAACTTGTTTTGGTATTTTGAAAATGTGAATATAGCTAAATATGGCATGTATAGGCTAGTAATTTGGTATAAGTTTGAGTTGTAATAGCCATGTGATTTGGCTAGATAAATGTTGGTAATGTGCATGAGTGAATATGGTATGTGATGCATGTTTTGGTATAGCTTGATGGTAATGAAATGGCCTTATGAAAGGTAAGCTTATTGATGAATTGATGCCGTAGTGATTTAGTGAAATTGTGGATGAGTTATGCTTGGATTTACATGTGAATTGATTATGCAAATGGGCATATTTAGAAATGAGATTGAATGGGATAAAATGATGACCATTTGGTGTGTTTTTTTATTGCCATTGTATTGAGAAATATGCTTGTTTATGCTTGTAGGGATGACCCAAGTGTGGGTGGCATTTTGGCCTTGCAAATGGCCTATTTTGAATACATGGCCAAGAGACACGGGCGTGTGTCTCTTCCGTGTGGCTCAAGGGCCACTTCGAAGTGTGCCTGAGTAGATTACACGGCCGTGGCACACGGGCGTGCTCGGTGGCCGTGGAAACAAGTCAGTAGCTAGCCTAATTTTACACGGCCATAGTACACATACGTGTCTGGTGGCCGTGTGGATAAGTCAGTATACATGCTCTGTTTTGGCACAGCCAGGACACATGGGTGTGTTTAGTAGCCGTGGAAGGCACACGGCCTACCCACACGGGCGTGTGACCTCTGTAACTTAGAAAAGTTTTAAATTTCTAAGAATTATTTTATGTGTTCGGTTTAGTCCCAACCCTTTTCTAAAGCATGATTAAGGTTTCATTGACCTATAAAAGGGACACTTTGATTGCGATTGATGAATTGTATTATGAAATGTCTGTAAAAGTTTTTGATATGTCCAGTAATGCCTTTAACCCTAATTTGGCGATGGATACGGGTTAGGGGTGTTATATTTGATTGGTATCAGAGCTACAGTTTAGTCTATTCTCGGACTAACGTAGCGTGTGAGAGTCTAGCTATACATGCCATATATCTAAACTGTGATAGTGTGATGAATCCTGACGTGTAAAATGTGTTTTACGTATAGTAACGGATCCCGAAAGAGCCGTAGCTGACGATTTAGAAAGTAATGCGCCTGCTTTCGCGCAAAGGACAGTGCCATTTGATTCGAGACCGGCTACGAGCGGTCAAGAGGGAGAAGCTAAACAAGCTTTCTTCCAGATGATGAGTGAGTGGTTCATGATAAACCGTAATATATACATATTTTAATCCCACATTTAGCATACTTTTGGATGATTTAATCCCTTGAATTGTGGAATTTGATGATCCTAACCCTTTAATTTCATGTTTTATACTTAAGAGAGCATCGGAGGATGAAAAGAACGAGAAACGGGCCGAAAATAGAGAAAATGGGCCAAAGTAGGAAATCAACACGGCCTGGAAGTTCACCACACGGCCGTGCCACCTTAGCAGGCCCAAACACGGCCTAGGCTCGATTCACACGGGCGTGCCCCTGCCTTGACCTGTTTTAATTCCATTCAGATTAGAATACTTGTGGGCCAAGTAAGGCATCCCGAAAGCCTATATAAACACACTAGAGGGCAACCTAAAGGGGGAGTCGACAGAAGCCTTCTGTCGGGGGCGTCTAGCTAGGCAAAGGAGCCAATCCAGAGAGGTCAGAATTGTGGGATTTACTCGAAGAAAGCCAGTTGATTCATCTCAAGAAGCCAAAATCATACTCAAGACGGCAGATCTCTCCTTCAATTCCTTCAGGGGGTTTTAGGGTTTTCTTATGTTTTATTTTATATTTTCTTCTGAGATGTATTAATATAAATTAGGGAATCCTACGGATCAAGTCAAGTGAATAAATCGTCTGGTTCAGAGTTAAATAACAAGTGAAGTCTGGGTGGATTCTTCCTTGGGTATTGTCTTAATCAATTGGTTTTTCCCACAAGTATTTCCCCAATTCATTCTCTTCATCTTAGCGTCTTTAGCTTAGTAGTTAGTTAATTTTAGAATAAATAACAATTTCCTTAATTCTTAGGCTAAATAATAAAAAGAAAGTCAGTATTAGTACTTTTGGTTCCTTTGGGTTCGACAATCCGGTCTTGCCACTAAGCTATACTACTGTTCGATAGGTGCACTTGCCTCAATCGTTGTGATAGTTAGTTTCTAGGCTAGATCATTCATTATATAAATATTAAGACTATCGATACCAACGATCAAGTTTTTAGCACCGTTACCGGGGAACCAAAATATTAAGAATGCTCAATTTTTATTACTTTAGCCTTTTTTTTATTTTTGCGATTTACTTTTATTTTGATTTTAACTTCGTTAATTTTTCTTCTTTTATTTGTTTCTGGCAGGTATTTCTAGTTTATGACTAGAAGAAACCCATCAGGACCCTTAATTTTTGACAGTGAAATAAAACATATCGCTCGTAAAAATCGAAGAGATGTCACTGAATAATTATCAGTGGCAAGTCATGAGGACAAAGCCTAATGAAGCAACCGGTGTTTTCAAACTTGACGCGGTCACCATGTTATCTAACCAGGTAGAGATTTTAAATAAAAAAAATTGATGGTTGGTATGGTTCTACGCAGTACATCCAGTGTCTGATGACGATACAAATGGAGGAGGGGTGAACAACAAAGAATATCTATCCTACAATCCTAGCACAGAGAATGAACAAGTCAACTATATGGGTAACTATTCTAGACCTCAAAATAATCTTTATAGTAACACATATAATGCAGGTTGGAGGTACCATCCCAATTTCTCGTGGGGTGATCAAGGTAATCAAAGACCGCAAATTCCTCCAGGTTTTCAACAACCACCTCACCAGCAGGAAAAGAAGTCGAATCTTGAGGAGATGCTAACGAAATTTATCTCGGTGTCAGAAACACGCTTCCAAAACACTGAAACGGTGTTGAAAGCTCAACAAGAATTGATTCAAAAGATTGAGAATCGAATTAGACAATTAGTCAAGATAGTTTCTGAAAGGCAACCAGGTAACTTACATAGTAACACCAACCCAAAAGAACATGTGCAGGCAGTTACACTAAGGAGTGGAAAGGGGTTGGTTGAAGCTGAAAAGAAGATGCCACGAGAAATTAATAAGGAAAAAGGTGAGGAAGTAAACGTGAATGTAATACCGGAACCTAAAGATTATAACCCACCGATCCCATATCCAGCAAAGTTGAAAAAAGACCGCATGGACGCACAATTCGGTAAGTTTCTCAAACTCTTTAAACAATTACATATTAACGTACCTTTTTTTGAAGCTATTTCGTAGATTCCTACATACGCAAAATTCTTAAAAGAGCTTTTAACAAATAAAAGGAAGTTTGAAGAGCTATCAACAGTGGAACTTAACGAGGAATGCTCAGCTATTCTCCAAAATAAGCTACCAAAAAAATTGAAAGATCCAAGGAGTTTTACTATTCCTTGTTTAATTGGTAGTTTAAATGTTAACCATGCTTTGGCTGATTTAGGGGCAAGTATTAATGTCATGCCCTATAATATGTTCCTCAAACAACCATTATGCAAATAACATGTAAGTCTAGCTCAAGACTTTAAACGAGAGCTTCTCGGGAGGCAACCCGAGCACTAACCCCGTTAATTTTCATATTTTTGAATTTTAGCATCTAAACAAAAAAACTAACCAAATTTTTAGGCACAAGTTTCCCTACCCACACGGCCTTGCACACGGGCATGGCCGTGGCCGTGTGGAAACAGGACAAAACTTATCCCCAAAAAAAAACACGGGCTGCGATAAAACACCATGGCCGTGCGATTCGACCGTGGTCGAAACTGAGAAATCTACACGGGCGTGCGACACGCCCGTGGGACCTTTGAGTCCATTTATTATTTTTCCTTTTTCTCTTATTTTCATTTTTTTTAATTTCTTTTATTTTATCTTTCTAATCTTTAATTTATATTATTATATTTTGATTTCTTTAAATTTAGGTTCAAGGGGCTGTTTACGAACAACCACACCACCACCGGAGTATCCTCCCCACCTTCACCTCTCTCCAACTTTACCGTTTCTTTTCATCTAAAATTTATGAAGTTTCACTTCTCTCCCTATCTTATGATTTTATTACTATATTGCTATTATATTTGTTTGTACATTGAGGATAATGTACATCTTAAGTGTGGGGGGTAAAAGTTATCGTGAAAAGTGCCTAACTTTTTACATTATTCTCAAATCCTGAATTATGTCTTGTTCTTAAGTAAATTTTCTCATATTACTATTAGAATGAAATTTATTTTGATTTATGATTCTCATTTATATGTTTTGGATTAAGTCATAGTTAATTGTGCAGTGATGATTTAAACTTTAGGAGACTAGAGAATCAAGCATGATGAGTTTATTTTCAGAATTAAAAATTTGTTAGGTTGTCTACCTGAATCTAATTATTACCTTGAAATTTGAAATTTACAAGGTTGACATCAAAAGCCCATAATTTTTGTGAGATTTTGAGCCTTTCAGAGTATATTCTTTTTTCTTGCTCACTTTATTGATTATGAGTGTGTCAACATTGATTTGTTATTCTAGAACTTGCTTCGATTATACATGCTGAGACCACACCTTTGATTTGATATACTAAGATGATGAAGGCACTTAGGTTTTAACCCACTTACTCCATAAAAAACCTACCTTCATAATTAACCCCTAGTGAACCCCTTTTGAGACTAACAACCCAATTCTTGACTCACCCATTAATATTAACCCAAAACCCACTTTGTATTTGTTATCGCCATCTATCTTGACTACCCTTATATCGAGATTTGATTTGATCAGTTACTTAACTATTTCCTTTATTTCAGTTATCAAATTCTATATTATTGTACTTAAATATTTGTTCTAAAAAAAACAAAAACAAAAAAAAACGTTAGAAAATCTATTCATCATTAGTTCTATGTTCTATGAGCTTAAAACAGTTAAATTCACATCTTTAGAAGAAGTTCGTATTATTAGTATTACAAGTTTTCAATTGATGTAGTTATTCATTATCAGTTCGTTGTTCTAGTTAGGTAATTTGTAAGGTCAATCACGATTCTAACCCTCTAATTCAGCCTTTATCCACACCTTTAGCCCAAGCCCTGTTACAACCCTTTTAAAGACCTTTTGATTTGTGTATCATCTCATATTATAGTGGTAGAGATTTGATTTTCATGCAAGCCTATGGGATTAACTTTTCATGTTCGACTTCTAAGTGCTTATTTTTGAACCTTAAACACTTTGAGTGATTTGAGTGAACCTTTAGTGAGAATGTCATTTTTTGTCGATTTTGAATTAAAGGTAATTATTTAGGTAAGGGGAAACACCTATTTTTCGTACTATAAAAACTATGACATTGATTATTTGAATCTTTAGGAACCTTCTGGTTAAATTATCAATGTATGAATTACCTATGGATTATGATGAAACATTATTGATGAGGATTATGAAATAAGGGGAGTTAATTTTAATTGTGAATTAAGAATTTTGCTTGAGGACAAGCAAAAGCTTAAGTGTGGGGGTATCTGATAAACCGTAATATATACATATTTTAATCCCACATTTAGCATACTTTTGGATGATTTAATCCCTTGAATTATGGAATTTGATGCTCCTAACCCTTTAATTTCATGTTTTATACTTAGGAGAGCATCGGAGGATGAAAAGAACGAGAAACGGGCCAAAAATAGAGAAAATGAGCCAAGTAGGAAATCAACACGGCCTGGAAGTTCACCATACGGCCGTGCCACCTTAGCAGGGTCGAACACGGCCTAGGCTCGATTCACACGGGCGTTCCACAAAGGCGTGCCCCTGCCTTGACCTGTTTTAATTCCATTCGGATTAGGATACTTGTGGTCCAAGTAAGGCATCCCGAAAGCCTATATAAACACCCTAGAAGGCAACCTAAAGGGGGAGTCGACAGAAGACTTCTATCGGGGGCATCCAGCTAGGCTAAGGAGCCGAGCCAGAGAGGTCAGAATTGTGGGATTTACTCGAAGAAAGCCAGTTGATTCATCTCAAGAAGCCAAAATCATACTCAAGACGACGAATCTCTCCTTCAATTCCTTCAGGGGGTTTTAGGGTTTTCTTATGTTTTGTTTTATATTTTCTTCTGAGATGTATTCTTTTATGATTATGAACTAAACCCCTCAGATATCTGAGGGGGATGAAACCTAAGAAAGATCTTGTTATTGTTTTCTGAACTATATGATAAATACTTGATTTGTTCTTAATTATGTGTTCTTAATTCTTGTTTTGATATTCCAGGATATTGATTCAAGTAGTGATGTGCTTAGGCAGTGGAGCAAAAGTCCCTGTTTAATAGTAGATCTAGCATAATTTAGCGGAGTTGATCGCAACCCTAGAGATGGGATGACGAAAATCTACCGGATTAGGGTCAAACCTAATATGAGAGTCCATAGATCTAGTTAATACAATCCTAGGGGTTTTAATTAGAAAGAGATTTCAATTAATCAACCTAGGGTTAGACGTTAGTACCTTGAGAGAGGTATTAATATAAATTAGGGAATCCTACGGATCAAGTCAAGTGAATAAATCGTCTGGTTCAGAGTTAAATAACAAGTGAAGTCCAGGTGGATTCTTCCTTGGGTATTGTCTTAATCAATTGGTTTTTCCCACAAGTATTTCCCCAATTCATTCGCTTCGTCTTAGCATCTTTAGCTTAGTAGTTAGTTAATTCTAGAATAAATAACAATTCCCTTAATTCTTAGGCTAAATAATAAAAAGAAAGCCAGTATTAGTACTTTTGGTTCCTTTGGGTTCGACAATCCGGTCTTGCCACTAAGCTATACTACTGTTCGATAAGTGCACTTGCCTCAATCGTGGCGATAGTTAGTTTCTAGGCTAGATCATTCATTATATAAATATTAAGACTATCGATACCAATGATCAGTTCACTCAGTTTGTTAGAAATAACCCGACTATCTCACAACCTCCGCCCCCAGTTAATCCTCCTCAAAAATCTACTATGCCTCCGACTATGAATCCGAATCTGTTAAACAAGCCTTTGGTAGACAAAATCCGCAAGTATGGGGCTGAAGAGTTCAGGGCCACCAGTGATGACGATGCTGAGAGAGCCGAGTTTTGGTTAGAAAACACTATCCGAGTATTCGATGAAATGTCACTGACACCGGAAGAATATATAAAATGTGTTGTATCTTTGTTACAAGACGCAGCCTATCAGTGGTGGAAGACTTTGATTTCTGTTATTTCCGAAAGAGTGAGTCACATGGGATTTCTTTCAGATTGAGTTCCGAAAGAAATACATTAGTCAGAGATTTATAGATCAAAAACGAAAGGAATTTCTAGAATTGAAGTAAAGCCACATGTCTGTCACTGAATATGAAAGAGAATTCGTAAGACTGAGTTAGTATGCTCGAGAATGTGTATCGTCGGAAGCAATAATGTGTAAAAGATTTGAAGATGGCCTTAATGAAGATATCCATTTGCTAGTCGAGATTTTGGAGATAAAAGAGTTTTTGTGCTTGTTGATCGAGCGTGCAAAGCTGAGGCACTCGAAAAAGATAAAAGAAAAGCTGAGTCAGAAGTCAGAGATGTGAAAAAGAGATTTCCGAGTAAATCATTTCAGTCTGCTTTAAAGAAATTCAGAGATGAACAAATTCGTTCGAGAGTTAATGTGGGACATTCTAATAGAGATCGAGTTAGATCACATTTGAGTTCCAAAGCTCCGGCAACATCAATGTCAAGTGTTGGAAATGTTCGACCGAACGACCTGAGTGTAAGCATTGTGGTAAAAGACATCCGGGAAGTTGTAGATTGAATGATCGGGCTTGTTTCAGATGTGGATTGTTAGATCATTTTATTCGTGATTGCCTGGAGTCTGTTGAGCCAGAGACTGTTCAGAATCTGAGATCCGATAATGTTTCTGTGAGAGGTAGACCCTTCCGAAACGTAAGAAATGTTAGTGTTAGTCAGAGAATTACGAAAGACTCAGTTGCGAGATCTGAAGCTAGAGCACCTACTAGAGCACCTGCTAGAGCGTATGCCATCCGAGCTCGTGAGGAAGCTACATCTCCAGATGTTATAACGGGTACATTTACTCTTTATGATACTTCTGTGATTGCTTTGATAGACCCTGGTTCTACTCATTCGTATATATGCATGAATTTGGTATCCAGTAAGACTTTTTCTATAGAGTCTACTGAGTTTGTTATAAAAGTATCGAACCCCTTAGGTAAAAGTGTTCTGGTTGACAAAATATGCAAGAACTATCCTTTAATGTTTTGAGATATCTGTTTTCCTGTTGATCTGATACTATTACCATTTGATGAGTTTGATATCATTCTGGGTATGGACTGGTTGACATTGCATGATGCTGTGGTGAATTGTAAAAGAAAGATTATTGATTTGAGATGTCCGAATGATGAAATAGTTCGGGTTGAGTCTAATGATTTGAATGGATTGCTTGCTGTGATATCTGTATTGAAAGCTCAAAGATATGTGAAAAAGGGATATGGGGCATATTTTACTTATGTGATTGATTCGAAAGTGTCTGAAAAGAAAGTTGAATCAGTGTCAGTTGTTGTGAGTTTTCTGATGTATTCCCTGAAGAATTGTCGGGATTGCCTCTGATACGTGAATTTGAATTTGGTATTGATCTGTTGCCTGGTACGACACCTATTTCGATAGCTCCGTATAGAATGGCACCAACAGAGTTGAAAGAGTTAAAGTCACAGTTGCAAGAGTTGACTAACAGAGGGTTCGCAAGACCGAGTTTTTCACCTTGGGGTGCTCCTGTTCTATTTTTGAAAAAGAAAGATGGCACGATGAGAATGTGTATAGATTATCGTCAGTTGAATAAAGTGACAATAAAGAACAAATATTCGTTGCCCAGAATTGACGATTTTTTTGATCAGCTACAAGGAGCCACTGTGTTTTCTAAGATAGATCTGAGATCGGGATATTACCAGTTGCGAGTAAAAGATTCAGACATTTTGAAAACTGCGTTCAGAACGAGGTACGGGCATTATGAGTTTTTAGTTATGCCCTTTGGACTAACAAATGCTCTTGCTATTTTTATGGATTTGATGAACAGACTTTTTAGACCGTATCTAGATCGATTTGTTATCGTATTCATTGATGACACTTTGATTTATTCTCGTGATGAAATTGAACATGCTGAACATCTGTGAATTGTGATGCAAACTCTGAGAGAAAAGCAATTATATGCAAAATTCAGCAAATGTGAGTTCTGGTTACGTGAAGTCAGTTTTCTGGGACATATTGTATCAGCCTCTGGAATACGAGTTGATCCGAGCAAGATTTCTGCTATTCTGGAATAGAAACCTCTGAAAAACGTGTCTGAAGTTTGCAGTTTTTTGGGACTTGCTGGTTATTATCGAATGTTCATAAAAGGCTTTTCGATGATAGCTACTCTGTTGACTAGATTGCTTCAGAAAGATGTGAGGTATGAATGGTCCGATAAATGTCAGAAAAGTTTTGATCGATTGAAAACTCTGTTCACTGAAGCTCCAATTCTAGTACAGCCAGAATCAGGCAAAGAGTTTGTAATTTACAGTGATGCAAGAAGGCAAAGTAATAGCTTACGCCTCGAGACAACTAAAGCCTCATGAAAAGAACTATCCGACACACGATCTTGAGCTAGCTGCGATTATATTTGCATTAAAGATTTGGCGTCACTACCTTTTTGGTGAAAAATGTCACGTGTTTTCAGATCATAAAAGTTTGAAATACCTTATGACTCAGAAAGATTTGAATCTGCGACAGAGAAGGTGGCTAGAACTGTTGAATGACTATGAGCTTGTGATAGATTATCATCCGAGTAAAGCTAATGTCGTTGCCGATGCATTGAGTCAGAAATCATTATTTGCATTATATGCAATAAATGCTCATTTAGACCTGTCCGATGATGGTTCAGTGTTGGCAGATTTAAAAATGAAGCCGTTGTTTTTTCAACAAATTTGTGATGCTCAGAAAGTTGATAATAAAATGATAGCGAAACGAGCTCAATGTGATTCGAACTCTGATTCTGAATTTTGTGTGGATGATAAGGATTGTTTGAAATTCCGAGATCAAATTTGTGTTCCGAGAAACCCTGAGTTAATCTAGTTGATTTTGAATGAAGCACATAACAGTCGTCTATCTGTTCATCTGGGTAGTACAAAGATGTACCATGATCTGAAGCAACATTATTGGTGGTCTGGTATGAAACGAGACATTTCTGACTTTGTTTTGAAATGTTTAGATTGTCAGCAACTTAAAGCTGAACATCAAGTTCCGTCTAGTTTGTTGCAACCGATTCTAATTCTCGAATGGAAATGGGATAGAGTAACGATGGATTTTGGTTCTGGATTGCCTCAGACTCCGAGGAAGAAAGATGTGATTTGGGTCGTAGTTGATCGATTGACGAAATCCGCCCATTTTATTCCGGTGAGATCGGATTACCCACTTGATAAGTTAGCTAAGCTTTACATTTCTGATATAGTGAGATTGCATGGAGTGCCATTGTCTATCGTGTCTGATAGAGATCCGAGGTTTACTTCACGATTCTGGAAGAAATTGCAAGAAGCTTTAGGCACGAAATTGCATTTTAGTACCGCTTTTCATCAGCAAATGGATGGTCAGTCTGAACGGATCATTCAGATTCTCGAGGATATGTTGACATGTTGCATCCTTGAGTTTGATGGTACGTGGGATCAGTATCTGCCATTGATTGAATTTGCATACAGTAATAGTTTTCAGTTAAGCATCAAAATGGCACCTTATGAATCTTTGTACGAACGTAAATGTCGAACGCCTCTGTATTGGACTGAGCTTAGCGAGAGTAAGCTACTCGGGGTCGATTTGATAAAAGACACTGAACAGAAAGTGGAAGTGATCCGAGATAGTTTGAAAGCAGCGTCTGATCATCAGAAATCCTATGCGGACTTGAAACGTAAAGATATCGAATTCGAAATCGATGACAAAGTATTTTTGAAAGTATCTCCGTGGAAGAAAGTACTCCGATTTGGATGTAAAGGCAAGTTAAGTCCGAGGTTTATCAGACCGTATGAGATCATTGAGCGTGTTGGTCCTGTGGCGTATAGATTGTTGTTGCCACCTGAGCTAGAAAAGATACATAATGTATTTCATGTTTCGATGCTCCGTAGGTACCGATCCGATCCGTCACATGTGATTGCTCCGTCTGAGATTGAAATCCGATCTGATATGACCTAAAAAGAAGAATCGATCCATATCTTAACTCGTGAAGTGAAAGAATTGAGAAATAAGAAAATTCTGTTAGTACAAGTATTATGGCATCGACTCGGAGTGGAAGAGGCTACGTGGGAGCCTGAAGATTCAATGAGACAGCAATATCTGAATCTGTTCAACGGTAAGATTTTCGAGGACGAAAATCCCTAAGGGGGAGAATTGTAACAGTCTGGATTAGACCCTAGTCAGAACAGTGGTTTCGGGACCACAAATCTGAGTCAGTAAAATATTTTAATATTATTTTATGTGCCTTTAATATGTGACTAAGCATGTGTTAAAGTTCCGTAAGTTAATTTGTCCGTCTGTGTGCTTAATTTGATAAAAGGATTAAATTGCATTAAATGCAAAATTTGCATGCTTCATGAAAAGACACCTATTTGAGATGGCTTTTAAATAAGGAGGCCTTATGTGGAAATTATGCCAATATTTAGATAGTGGTTGGTTAAAAGACATTGATGGCCTTATATATGTTATATATTTGTTTAATAATAAGGATAATTTTGTAAATGGGTTAATAATATGATATTAAATAAAACAAACAATTGAAAGATGATGGTTATCATCTTATTTTGGCCGAAACATCAAAGAAGAAGAAAAGAAAATTTAGCTAGGGCATTCGGCTAGCTTTTGATCCAAATAAGGTATGTTTTGACTTTGGTTTTTGATGATTTTTATGTTTTTGAGATTGTTGCTTTGTCTACTATCAAGCCCATGTTGTAATTTGAAGAATTGATGATATTTATGAGATGTTCCATTGATGAAATGGTGATCTTTGTGATGAGTATTGATGTTAAATGAAAGATATGTGTTTAATGAACATGTTTTATTCTTGAATTTTTGCTGAATATAGTTAATTAGGGCTTGATTGAGAAAATAGCATTTTGAGGGACTAAATTGTGAAATAAATGAAATGTATGGATTAATATGAGCATAGTGTATATTCGGCCAAATATGGGTATAAGCAAATTTGGTGTAATTTGTGATTTTGTGAAATAGGGACTAAAATGTCTAAATGTGAAAATGTGAGGGCTAATTTGCAAATTTCCCTAAATGTGTGTTCTTGGATTGAATCGAATGTTTTGGTGAATAAATGGATTAAATTTGTATATATTTAGATCAAGAACCGAAGAAAATGGACTTAGATAGCGGAAAGGCGAAAGTTGTCAAATAATCAAATCCGATTGAATATCTGAATCCAAGGTAAGTCGATATACAAATAAATGTATTCGCATTGAATTATTTGAGTATATATGATATTTGAGTTACTATGATTATCCATTCAGATGAAATGTATGTGAAGTTTGAGTTTGCGAATAAGTTGACGAGATGTTAAAGTTCGAGAAGTCCCATGTGAACCTAGGAATAGATAGGAATTTCTTATGTCATGACATAGGTGTCAGATACGTGATATCATGTAAGACCACGTCTGGGACATTGGCATTGATTTGAGATTTCGTGTAAGACCACGTCTGGGACATTGGCATCGATATGAGACGTACGTGTAAGACCATGTCTGGGACATTGGCATCGCATTTGATTCGTGTAAGATCCTGTCTGGGACAGTGGCATCGATATCTGAGTACATGTAAGACCTCGTCTGGGATGTTGGCATTGTACGATTATTCCGAGCACTATGAGTATCCTATTTAGTTCCGAATGGTTCAACGGGCAAGTCTAAGAAATGAACGACTATGTGATTTGTATATCTGTTTCAGGTACGTTTGATATGTACACATTGTGTGTATAAGAAGGTAAGTATATTCATAAACTTACCTAGATGAGTAATGTATTTGAATATGAGATTGTAAATGTGTTACATGAATGGACAAGCTATGTTCCAACAAAGTATATGGTGATATGCAAGATTGAAAGATAAATGGCTAAGTAAATGTGCCAAAAAGAATTATGGCTATGCAACTGAGCTATTAGTTAATTCATATTGATTATATGTTTTGAATGTTTATATGCTAAGTTTATTTGTATATGGCTTACTAAGCATTTGGAAAGCTTACTCTGTGTGTGTGTGTTTACTCTTTAACAGATCGTCAAAGTTACTGCAGGATCGGGGACCGTCGAGGATAATCATCACACTACTCCAACTTGTTTTGGCATTTTGAAAATGTGAATATAGCTAAATATGGCATGTATAGGCTAGTAATTTGGTATAAGTTTGAGTTGTAAATAGCCATGTGATTTGGCTAGATAAATGTTGGTAATGTGCATGAGTGAATATGGTATGTGATGCATGTTTTGGTATGGCTTGATAGCAATGAAATGGCCTTATGAAAGGTAAACTTATTGATGAATTGATACCATAGTGATTTAGTGAAATTGTGGATGAGTTATGCTTGGATTTACATGTGAATTGATTGTGCAAATTGGCATATTTAGAAATGAGATTTAATGGGATAAAATGATGACCATTTGGTGTGTTTTTTTTTTTATTGCCATTGTATTGAGAAATATGCTTGTTTATGCTTGTAGGGATGACCCAAGTGTGGGTGGCATTTTGGCCTTGCAAATGGCCTATTTTGCATACATGGCCAAGAGACACGGGCGTGCTTCTCTTCCGTGTGGCTCAAGGGCCACTTCAAAGTGTGCTTGAGTAGATTACACGGCCGTGGCACATGGGCGTGCTTGGTGGCCGTGGAAACAAGTCAGTAGCTAGACCTAATTTTACACGGCCATAGCACACGAGCGTGTCTGGTGGTCGTGTGGATAAGTCAGTATACATGCTCTATTTTGGCACGGCCAGGACACATGGGTGTGTTTAGTAGCCGTGGGAGGAACACGGCCTACCCACACGGGCGTGTGACTTCTGTAACTTAGAAAGGTTTTAAATTTCCGAGAATTTTTGTATGTGTTCGGTTTAGTCCCGACCCTTTTCTAAAGCATGATTAAGGTTTCGTTGACCTATAAAAGGGACACATTGATTGTGATTGATGAACTGTATTATGAAATGTCTGTAAAAGTTTCCGATATGTCCGGTAATGCCTTTAACGCTAATCCGGCGACGGATACGGGTTAGGGGTGTTACATCTATACATGCCATACCAAAATAATCAAAATTTACTATACCAAAAGAATAGCTTGATAGTGTGAATCGAACTCCGGCGTCCAACGATCCCCGAGCTAGCTTGGCGATACTACAAGGAAAAAGGGAAAAGAGAGGGAGTAAGCATAAAGCTTAGTAAGTTTGCATGAATTAAATAGCAACATAAAGGCTTATGATAACATCCATACATTACGTCAAGTAATAACACAAATTCTCGTGCTCATTGACATAACTTACTCATGCTTACTCTTACCGATCTCATACCACATATCGGACTCATTTCTCGTAAATCACTCATAAGTACCTATGTCACTTCCTTACATAACTTTAGCACTTTTACATCTTGAACATAAACTTAGCTCTTTATCCCGTTGAACCACTTGGAATATCGAAGGATACTCAAACTCGTCATACATGTAACACGATGCCAATGCCATATCCCGGATATGGTCTTACATGGGTTCACATCTCGATGCCGATGCCATATCCCAAATATGGTCTTACACGGGATCTCATATCGATGTCGATGCCATGTCCCAGAAATGGTCTTACACGAGATAACCATTTGGTGCTGAGGCCATGTCCGAGACATGGTCTTATACGGGACCTTCATTCGATGCCGATGCCATGTCCCAGACATGGTCTTATACGGGACCTCTTAATCTCATGTTGTTACAATGGTATCCTTGATATTCCTAAGGTTCAACCGAGACTTCGACTTAATATAATAGCATTGAGACATCATTAATCAATCTCATAGAGATAATTTACATTTCTCATGATATCAAGCAATTAAAAACATAATAACATTATATAGCTTTAATTTCACACAAACTTACCTCGGTACCAAAATATATGTAGTTGTTCAATTTAGTCAACCACCTTATTCTTTCCTCGGTTTCGGTCTGGACTTCGTGTTTCTTGATCTATAATGACAAATTTCACTTATTTAATGATCACATTGGCTAAAATAACTCATGACTCATACTTTGGCAAAATTACGATTTTGCCCCTAAACTTTCACTTATTTACACTTTTGCCCCTAAACTCGTAAAATGATTTTTATTCAATTTCCTTGTATTTTAAGCCTAGACAAACCATTTTCATAGCTACAAGAGCCCACAATTTCCACTAATTCACACTTTTATGACAAATTTCATAACTTTTACAAATTAGTCATTTTTATGAATTTCCATGAAAATCACTTAGAAAAAGATGTTTATCATACATCAAACTTTCATAATCCTCCATTAAACATCAAAATACATGCATGTCACACATGGGTAAATTTTTGAACATGAACCCTAGCTCAAAATATAGCTAGAATAGCTAAATCGAGTTACGAGGATCTCAAAAATACGAAGAACATTAAAAACGGGGCTAGGAGGTACTTACAATCAAGCTTGAAAGTTGACAAAACCCTAGCTATGGTGAGCTTAAAATTTTCGGCCAAGGTTGAAGAAGATGAACACAATTTTGACTTCTTTTTCCTTTTTTATTAACTTATTAACCAAATGACTAAAATGCCCTTAAGGCCCCTTTCTTGATATTTTTCCTTCCTATGTCTATTTTTGTCCATCTTAACATATAATGGTCTAATTGCTAAATAAGGACCTCTAATAATTTTTCAAATCCTATTTCATACTTGAATCTTCTAGAATCTCATATTTTTCAATCTTTGCAATTTAGTCCTAATGAATAAATTGATCACTAAATAATAAAATTTCTTCATGAAAATTTCACATAACCATGCAAACAAGTCATAGACCTCATGAAAACCATAAAACACATATTTCTACCTTGGACTTGTGGTCTCACAATCATTATTCTGACTAGGCCTTAAATGGGCTATTACAATTCTCCCCCCTTAAGGATTTTCGTCCCCAAAAATCTTACCGGTAAAAAGGTTGGGATATTGGTTTCTCATGGCCTCCTCGGGTTCCCATGTAGCCTCTTCCACCCATGTCTTTGCCATAGTACTTTCACAAGGCCTATACTTTTATTTCTTAACTGTTTAACTTCTTGTGCCAAAATCTTAACTGGCTCTTCGCCATAAGTCATGGCCGGTTGAATTTCAACCTCTGTCGGTACAATCACATGCGACGGATCTGATCGGTAATGTCGGAACATAGACACGTGAAATACATCATGGATCTTTTCCAACTCAGATGGAAAAGCCAAACGATAGGCTACCGATCATATCCTCTCAGTAATCTCATACGGTCCGATAAAGCACAGACTCAACTTGCCTTTTCGGCCAAATTTGAGAACTTTCTTCCATGGTGACACTTTCAAAAATACCTTATCACTAACTTGAAACTCAATCTCTTTTCGTTTCAAATCTGCGTAGGACTTTTTCCTATCAGAAGTAGCTTTTAAACAATTACGAATCACTTTTACCTTCTCTTCAGTTTCTCTGACTAAATCGACTCGGTGAATTTGATTCTCTCTGAGTTCAGTCCAATACAGGGGCATTCGGCACTTAAGCCCATATAATGCCTCATAAGGCGCCATTTTCAAGCTCAACTGAAAACTGTTATTGTAGGAAAATTCTACTAATGGTAAGTACTTTTCCCAATTACCTTGAAATTCTAAAACACAACATCGAAGCATGTCTTCAAGTATCTGAATTATCCTTTCTGACTGTCCATCGGTTTGCGGATGGAAAGCTGTACTAAAGCTCAATTTTGTACCCAAGGCTTCTTGCAACTTTTTCCAAAATCGTGATGTAAATCTCGGATCTCTATCCGATATAATCGACAACGGTACTCCTTGAAGTCTCATAATTTCTGACACATACAAACCCGCCAACTTATCAAGTGAATATTCAACGCGTACCGGTATAAAATGGGCTGACTTTGTAAGTATATCAACCACAACCCATACAGCATCTTTCTTTTTCGGTGTCAAAGGCAAACCCGTCACAAAGTCCATAGCAATATGGTCCCACTTCCACTCAGGAACCATAATAGGCTGAAGTAGACCCGAAGGTAATTGGTGCTCAACTTTTACTTGCTGACAAATCAAGCATCTCGATATGAACTCAGAAATATCTTTCTTTATACTCGGCCACCAATACCATTTCTTCAAATCATTATACATCTTTGTACTGCCTGGATGAATAGATAAACACCCACTATGTGCTTCGTGCAAAATTTTTCGAATAAGCTCATCATCTCTGGGTACACAGACCCTATCTTGGAACATTAAACATCTATCAGGACTAATTCAAAAGTCTGACTCAACATTCGACTCACATTGAAATCTTTTAGCTTGCAAATCATTGTCGCCTTTCTGAGCTTCACAAATCTCTTGGAGAAACATTGGTCTAGCTCTCAACTCGGCTAGAATAGAACCATCATCTGATAAAGCCATTCGTGTATTCATGGCCCTCAATGCAAACAAGGATTTCCTACTTAAGGCATCGACGACCACATTCGCCTTTCCTGGGTGGTAGTCAATTACTAGCTTGTAATCCTTTATCAACTCTAACCACCTTCGTTGCCTTAGGTTCAAATTTTTTTGAGTCATCAAGTACTTTAGACTTTTATGATCAGTGAATATCTGACATTTCTAGCCATACAAATAGTGTCTCCAAATCTTCAACGCAAACACAATAGCAGCTAACTCCAAATCATGTGTCGGGTAATTCTTCTCGTGCGGCTTTAACTGTCTAGAGGCATAAGCGATCACCTTTCCCTCTTGCATGAGTACACAACCCAATCCATTCAAAGATAAACCACAAATTCCTTTCCCAGTTTAGGTTGCACTAAAGCCAGAGCCTTAGTCAACAAGGCCTTTAGTTTCTCGAAACTCTGTTGGCATTTTTCTGTCCATTCAAACTTTACATCTTTTTGTAACAGCCTCGTCATCGGAGTAGCTATCATGGAAAATCCCTTGACAAATCGTCTGTAGTAACCAGCTAGGCCCAAAAAACTTCTGACCTCGGATACGTTCCTTGGCGGCTTCCAATCCACAATTACTGAAATCTTACTCGGGACAACTCTAATTCCATATCCCGAGACAATGTGCCCCAAAAATCTGACTTCTTTAATCCAAAATTCACTTTTACTAAACTTGGCATATAATTGATTATCTCGTAAAATTTGTAAGACTGTCCTCAAATGCTCAGCATGCTCGTTTTCATCACAAGAGTAGATCAATATATCATCAATGAAGACTACAACAAGTTTATCCAAATATGGCTGAAAGATGTGATTCATTAAATCCATAAACACAGCAGGGGCATTTGTAACACCCCATACCCAAGTCCAGGGCTAAGACTGGATACGAGTCATTACCATGCTTGAACTCACTTAAACATGTACTTACGGGCTGTAAAATTTTGTTCCGAAATAGAAACTCTTCTTTCTTAATCAAAACGTACATAACATGGGCCTATGAGGCCTTAAACACATATCCAGGAACTTTCGGAATACAATCGGGAACTTTTCCTCGAAACAGGGGTCACACACCCATGTGGCTTGGGACACGCCCGTGCACCCCTAAAACATGCCCGTGTCTTTCACCCGTGGTGGATACTGGAAAATTACACACGGCCTGGACACGCCCGTGGCCCTGACCCATGTGCCAAACCTTGGCATTCTGACTTATTCACACGGTCTATACACACGCCACTGTGCATTAGCCGTGTGACAATCCAATTACTAAGTGTAAAGTGCAGACTTCACACGGCCTTGGCACACGCCCATGTGCTAGCCGTGTGTATCACACTGATCGTATGTCTGTCGAGTTTTAAAATTTATAAAGAGAATGATCGAACTTGGAAACTAACTCTGCAACGATTGAGGCAAGTGCACCTATCGAACAGTAGTATAGCTTAGGCAAGACTGGATTGTCGAACCCAAAGGAACTAAAAGTACTAATACTAACTTTCTTTCTATTATTTAGCCAAAAATAAGTGAATTTGCTTATTAACTAATTACTAAGCTAAAGACGCAAAGACAAAAAGAATGAATTGGGGAAATACTTGGGAAAAACTCAATTGATTAAGACGATACCCTTAGGAAGAATCCACCTAGACTTCACTTGTTATCTAACACTTTGACTGCACGATTTATTTATTTACTTGACTTGATCCGTAGGACTCCTAATTTATATTAAACCCTCTCTCGAGGCGAATAACGTCTAACCCTAGGTTGATTAATTGAAATCTCTTTCTAATTAAAACCCCTAGAATAGTAGTAAATCGATCTATGGACTCCCATATTAGGTTTCACCCTAATCCGGCAAAATCTCATCACCCTATCTCTAGGCGAGCGATCAACTCCACTTAATTATGCTAGATCTACTCTTAAGCAGGGACTTTTGCTCCACCACCTAAGCACATTCAACTTGAATTAATATTCGCGAAATATCAACACAAGAATTAAGCACACATAATCAAGAACAAATCGAGTATTTATCATATAGTTCAGAAAACAATAACAAGATTCATCTAAGTTTCATCCCCCTTCAGGTATCTGAAGGGTTTAGTTCATAATAATAAAGAAAAACATCTTATAAGAAAAGATAAAACAAAACATAAGAAATCCCTAAAACTCCCTGAAGGAATTGAAGGAGAGATCCTCCGTCTTGAGTAGAATTCCAGCTTCTGGAGATGGATCAACTGGCTATCCCTTGAGAGTTTCCCACAAATCTGACCTCTTCGGCTCGGCTCCTTGGCCTAGCTAACCGCCCTCTTTTTTGGTTATACCTAGGGTCTTTATATAGGCTTTTGAAATAGGTTTCTTTGCCCCTAAGTATCCTTTTCCGAGTGAAATTACTCTCCTCCACGGCAGGGGCACGGCCATGGCACACGCCCGTGTAAATCGTGGTCAGGCTGTGTTGGACTCTGTTAATAAGGCACGGCCATGTAGATCGATATCAGGTCGTGTTCTAGTATACTTGGGGAGGCACGGCCGTGTGGACTTTAGTCCAGGCCGTGTCAATTTCTTCTTTGGCCCATTTTGGTTCGTTTTGAGCCCGTTTCTCGTTCTTTTTATTCTTAGGTGCTTTCCTGAGTATAAGACATGAAAAGAAAGGATTAAGAGCACCTTTTTACATAAATCAAGGGATAAATCATCCAAAAGTATGCTAAATGTGGGATTAAAATATGTTACTATTTCGGTTTATCAAATACCCCCACACTTAAGCTTTTGCTTGTCCTCAAGCGAAATTCTCAACTTACAATTAAAACGAACTTTCTATAATTCATAATTCCTATCAAGAATGTTTCATCATAATTCATAGATAATTTATACATGGATAATTCAATTCAAAGAGTCCTAAGGATTCAAACAATCTAAGTCATAGATTTGTAGCTCGAAAATATAGGCGTCTCCCCTTATCTAAATAATTACCTTTAATTCAAAACCGACAAGGATTGGCATCCTCACAAAAGATTCACTCAAATCATTCAAAGTGTTTAAGGTTCAAAATTTAGGCACTCAAAAGTCGAACATGAAAAGTTAATCCCATAGGCTTGCTCAAAAAATCAAATCTCCACCACTATAATATGAGATGATGCACAAATCAAAAGGTCTTTGTCGTGGTTGTAACGGGGCTAGGGTTAAGGTGTGGATATAGGCTGAATTAGAAGGTTAGAATCGAGATTGAATTGATAAATTACCTAACTAGAAACAATAAACTGAATAATTACATAATGGATTGAAACTTTAAACTAATAATACGAGCTTCTTCTTCAATAAATAGACTTTAACTGTACAAGCTCGCCTTTCATCGTACTAATACTGAATATATATATATATATATTTTTAAGAACGAATCATAAATACATAACAAAGGATAAATTACTGATATAAAAACACAGTTAGGCTATTAATCAAATCAAATCTCGATATAAGGGCAGTCAAAAGGAATGGGGATAACAAAAACAAAGGGTTTCTGGGTTAATATTAGTGGTTATGTCAATAAAAAGGGTTGTTAGGATTAAAAGGGGTTCACTAGGGGTTAATTGTGAAGGTAGGCTTTTAATGGAGTTAGTGGGTTAAAACCTAGATGCCTTAATCATCTCTGTATATCAAATAATTGGTGTGGTCTTGATATGTATAAATGAGGCAAGTTCTAGAATAACAAATCAATGTTGACATACTCATAATCAATAAAGTGAGCATGAAAAAGAATATATGCTCTATAAGGCTCAAAAACTCACAAGAATTATGGGTATTTTTGACATCAACCTCATAAATTTCAAACTTCAAAGTAATATTTAAATTCAGGTAGACAACCTAGAAATTTTTTTTAAATTTCTAAAAAATAGACTTATCATGCTTGATTCTTTAGTATCTTAAAATTTAATTATCAATGCACAATTATCAATAACTTAATCTAAAACATATCAATAAAAATCATAAATCATCAGAAATTTCATCCTAATTAGTAATATGAGGAAATTACTTAAAGACAAGATATGATTCAGGGATTTGAGAATAATGCAAAAAGTTTGGCACCTAATTTCAGGAATTTGAGAATAATGAAAAAAGTTAGGCACCTTTTTAGGTTGTTCACCCCCCCACACTTAAGATGTACATTATCCTCAATGTACAAAGATATATATATAGACAATTAAGTAGAAATTAAAAAGATATGGAGAGAAGTGAAACTTCCTGAATTATGGATGAAATCCTCGAATTGGAGGTGAAAGATAAGTTTGAGGGGCGTTCTTGATGACGATCCTGCGCTAGATGAAGAAGTTGGGTAGCTCATGGTGGTGGTCGTGGTGTGATTCCCTAGCAGCCTTTAGAACCTAAAATCAAGAAACTAAAGAAAAATAAGTTAAATTAAGCAGAAGAGAAGTAAAGATAAGGAAATTGAAGCAAAAGAGAAAAACGAAATAAAAACTAAATGGCCTCAAATATCCTTGGCTCATCGACTGATTGAAGCGATCGGCATGAACTTATGTAGATCGGTCTCCGTGAGGGAGACTGTGCTTGGCTTCTTCCACTTCTTTGGCATTGTTTTGGTGTAGCTCAAGGGTATAGAGAAAAGGAGTAGGAAAAAAAATGAAAAGTTGAAGGTTGAAAGTTAGTAGGAGAAGATGAAAGGGAGGGGGGTTAAATAGATTTTCAAACCTGGTACAACCCCACGCCCATGCGCCTTAAGCGTGTCGATTCACACGGCCGCCACGCGCGGCCGTGTGTCTAGGTGTGTTGGTTCACCCACGCCTATTTTATAGATTGCCACGCCCGTTGGTGATAAGTCAGTGTCGTCCACGGCCGCGTCGCACGGCTGTGGCTTTCTGTCGGTGCCCGTGGGGCGGTTGTTGGAGTCTATGACTTTGGAGATTTGATTCTCTTTGACTCGTACCACCTCTTCCATGTTAGTACGGCGATCCAGGGCATCAACACGGCCACGGCCACGGTCGTGTGCTAGGCCGTGTGGCCTGGAAATCTGCGCTTTTGGTTAGTTTAAAGCTAGATACTATAAAGAAAGTATAAAATAGGATAAATAAGAAAAAATAAAAATGTAAAAGTTAATGGGGTTAATGCTCGGGTTGCCTCCCGAGAAGCGCTGCTTATAGTCTTAAGCTAGACTTTCCTCTCGCTTGCATCATCAAGGTGGTTTGAGGAGTTGGAAGTCCTTCCTCATGCTATCGCTTTATCCTCGTGAAAAAGTTTAAGTCGAGATGCGTTTATAGTAAAAGTACCAAAAATAGGATTACTTACCTCGATCGACTGTCTGTATGGGAAAACACTGGTTACTCTAAAAGGTATTTCTTTGTTTGTGTTAGGGTCCGGAGGAGATATTCGAGGATCTGCCTTATCTAACAAAGACATGGTCTCCTATTTTGAAGTGGTTTGTTGTTCCTATGAGCTCTTCTCTGGGGCTCCTTCGGTTTTACCTTGTGTGGTTCCGGTTCTTCATCGTGTATCCCTAATTTTTCCTTGAAGTGTGTCTTCCACTCGTCTAGATCATCGATCTGAATCCTTTGATCTTCATGAACTACTTCTTTGTTGACATGGGGTTTAGGATCGGGTTCAGTTATACTCTTTTGTGGTGCTTCCTGAAAATAAGGGTTAACCGAATGGTTATTAGTAGAATTTACGTTCTCACCTTGATTACTCGATGTTCTGGCTGAGTCGAGAGCCTTGAGGGTGACCGTCTCATTACCTACACGAAGTATGAGTTCTCCAATTAAACATGGAATTGTAAAACTCCCTAGATCTTTTAGCTTTTGTGGTAGTCTATTCTGTAACATTGCTGAGCATACTGCGTTTAATTCCACATGTGGATCCTCGTCTAATTTGCGTTTGTTCGTCAAGAGATGTTTTAAAAATTTCCTCGAATCTGGCATCTGTGAAAGAGCTTCAAGTAGTGGTAAGTTAATATGTAATTTCTTTAAAAGTTTAAGAAACTTACCGAACTGTTCCTCTGTGTCGTCTCTCGTTAACGCTTCGGGATATGGTATGCGAGGTTGGTACTCCTTGACTACTTGTTTTGTCTTGTCTTGTGTTTCCTCAACTTTACCTTTTTCTACCTTGTTTCCTTGTATTAGGCTGGGTTCGTCTTATCCTTCACTTTCTTGAGCTGTTCTGGCTTGGATTTGCTCCTTTGGATTAATCTCAGTGTTGCTTGGTAGACGCCCTTGCGATTGTTCGTACATCGCCTTCATGAGTTGTCCAACCGACTTAGAAACTTCCTCAATCGACTTAGTGACTTCCTAACTTGGCTCTCGATCCCTTTGATCGATGCTTGTTGGGTCTTTAGGGTGGTTTCAGTGTCTTGGAGACGGTTTTCTGTGGATGCCATGAATCTTGTCAGCATCTCTTCAAGGTTCGGCTTCTTCTCATGTGGATAGGGCTGATTTTGGAAATTTTGAGGAGGTTGTTGTCTTTGATTTCCTTGATTTCCTTGACCTCCCCACGAAAAATTTGGGTGGTTCCTCCAACCTGGATTATAATTATTACTATATGGGTTATTATTGGATCTGAAATTGTTACCTATATAGTTTATCTGTTCGCTCTCTATGCCCGGTTGGTAGGGTGGGTACTCAGGATTTGCCACGGTTCCACTTACGTCGCACTTCATTACTGGATGTACCTGCGAAGAACACAAACTATCAAGCTTTTTATTTATCATCTCTACTTGTGTTGATAGCATGGTTACTGCATCTATGTTGAAAACTCCGGTGATTTTGTTGGTTTGGTCCTTGTGACCCGCCACCGATAGTTATTCCAAGTGACATCTCTTCAATAAACTCGTAAGTGGCTCAGGAGTTCTATTGTTCAGGGTTCCACCGCAATCTGAATCAATTAGTTGCCTCGTTGAGGGGTTTACACCGTTATAGAAAGTTTGGACTTGGAGCCACAAGGGTAAACCATGGTGCGGACACCTTCTCAAGAGATCCTTATATCTCTCCCATGCATCATATAATATCTCTAAATCCATCTGCACAAAAGAAGAGATATCATTCCGTAATTTGGTCGTTTTGGCCGGTGGGAAATATTTTAATAAAAATTTTCGGTCATTTGATCCCATGTAGTGATTGACCCTCGTGTAACGAAGTTTAACCACTGTTTGGCTTTATTCCTTAATGAAAAGGGAAATAATGAAGACGTATGGCATCATCGAAACGCCATTTATTTTGAAGGTATCACGTAACTCTAAAACTTAGCTATATGAGTATTTGGATCTTCGTCCCGTAAACCATCAAATTGAACAAATTGTTGAATCATTTGTATAGTGTTAGGTTTTAATTCAAAATTATTAGCGGCTATAGCAGCCCTAACAATACTTGATTCTCGCTCTCCCGTTAAATGAGGTTTAGCATAATCATACATAGTACGCGAGCATTATTTTCTCGCCACATCTTGTGGTGGTGGATTATTCTCGCCCATCCCTTCAGTAGGATTGGATCTCGCCTTCTAGTCCTTTTTCTCGTGTAATTTAGGGCTCGCCTAATTTCTCTCGCGATTCCTGCGAACGAGTAGCGCGTCATATCACTGTTGTATACTAGTGGTCCTCTCGGGTTCCTTCTAGTCATAAACTAGAGGTACCTGATAGAAAAAGAAAGAAAGAAAATTTAGAAAAGTTAAAACTAAGATAAAAAATAAAAATAAAAGTAAATTGCAAAAATAAAAAAAATGGCTAAAGTAATAAAAATAGAGCTTTCTTAATATTTTAGTTCCCCGACAACGGCGCCAAAAACTTGATCGTATGTCTGTTGAGTTTTAAAATTTATAAAGAGAATGATCGAACCTGGAAACTAACTCTGACAAAGATTGAGGCAAGTGCACCTATCAAACAGTAGTATAGCTTAGGCAAGACAGGATTGTCGAACCCAAAGGAACTAAAAGTACTAATACTAACTTTCTTTCTACTATTTAGCCTAAAATAAGTGCAGTTGTTTATTAACTAATTACTAAGCTAAAGACGCAAAGACAAAAAGAATGAATTGGGGAAATACTTGGGAAAAACTCAATTGATTAAGACGATACCCTTAGGAAGAATCCACCTAGACTTCACTTGTTATCTAACACCGAACTGCATTTATTTATTCACTTGACTTGATCCGTAGGACTCCCTAATTTATATTAAACCCTCTCTCGAGGCGAATAACGTCTAACCCTAAGTTGATTAATTGAAATCTCTTTCTAATTAAAACCCCTAGAATAGCAGTAAATCGATCTATGGACTCCCATATTAGGTTTCACCCTAATCCGGCAAAATCTCGTCACCCTATCTCTAGGCATGCGATCAACTCCGCTTAATTATGCAAGATCTACTCTTAAGCAGGGACTTTTGATCCACCACCTAAGCACATTCAACTTGAATTAATATCCACGAAATATCAACACAAGAATTAAGCACACATAATCAAGAACAAATCAAGTATTTATCATATAGTTTAGAAAACAATAACAAGATTCATCTAAGTTTCATCCCCCTTCAGGTATCTGAAGGGTTTAGTTCATAATAATAAAGAAAAACATCTCAGAAGAAAAGATAAAACAAAACATAAGAAATCCCTTAAACTCCCTAAAGGAATTGAAGGAGAGATCCTCCGTCTTGAGTAGAATTCCGGCTTCTGGAGATGGATCAACTGGCTATCCCTTGAGAGTTTCCCACAAATTTGACCTCTTCGGCTCGGCTCCTTGGCCTAGCTAACCGCCCTCTTTTTTTGTTATACCTAGGGTCTTTATATAGGCTTTTGAAATAGGTTTCTTTGCCCCTAAGTATCCTTTTTTGAGTGAAATTACTCTCCTCCACGGCAAGGGCACGACCATGGCACACGCCCGTGTGAATCGTGGACAGGCCGTGTTGGACTCTGTTAATAAGGCACGGCCGTGTGGGCTTTAGTCCAGGCCGTGTCGATTTCTTCTTTGGCCCATTTTGGTCCGTTTTGAGCCCGTTTCTCGTTCTTTTTATTCTTGGGTGCTTTCCTGAGTATAAGACATGAAAAGAAAGGATTGGGAGCACCTTTTTACATAAATCAAGGGATAAATCATCCAAAAGTATGCTAAATGTGGGATTAAAATATGTTACTATTTCGGTTTATCATACACGGTCTAAAAAAACGGCCGTGTGATTAGCCCGTGGTCTATACTGACTTAAGACACTAAGGTGTAGGGTGCACACGGCCTAGACACACGCCCGTGTGTCCATCCGTGTGGGCACTTAAAGGCTATTTACCAAGCCAATTGCCACCCGGAAATCATGACCAAACTCGTGCTCAATTCAGTAACTCAAGTATTACATCTAACATGAACAAGGATGCATACTTCATTGATAGATTAAAACATACATACTTAATCATTCATGACTCATCTCTTTGGCCATATACAAAAAGAATACTAAGCTTGATAGCCAACACTTTGGCTAGTTTTAAAACTTAACTCAAAATGAGATGTTTCCTATACATGCCATACTTAATATAAACAACTTGGCTATACCAAAATAACGATTGATAGTGTGCTCCGAGCTCCGATGACGATGATCCACGAGATTAGCTTGGCGGGACTACATGGAAAGAAAGAATAAAGGACGTAAGCATTTAGCTTAGTAAGTTTGCATATAATGCACATAGCAACATACTTGCTCAATATAACCCATTTAACATAAACAATGGTATCATAAATTTCAGCTATTTAAGCTTACTTACTCATACTGATTCTTACATATCTCATGATACTTACTAGTCTCATACTCGTGAGGTAAATAAGGTACCTGTATCACTTGATCACATAGATCAGCATACTCTACAATAATAATTATAATCTCTAGTTCATCATCCATAATATGAGTAATACTCATTTCTAACTTGATAATAGCTTTTCTTACTTGTCTTTCTAGTTATCATTTTAACTTTACTCATTTTCCCGATGAATTTCTGCGAATAGCCGAGGATACTGAATCTCATCCCACATAACTCGATGCCAAAGCCATATCCTCGATATGGTCTTACATGGGATCTCTCATCTTGTTATTGATGCCATGTCTTGACATGGACTTACTCAAAGTCTTCCTTGCGTGTTCCCTTGGGAACTTACCATTGCCATGTCTTGACATGGTCTTACTTGGTATCTTTACTCATGAACTGGTCAATGCCGAGCCTTGGCTTGGACTTACATGAAATCTTTCTTGTTACTCACCAATTCCATGCCTTGGCTTGGACTTACATGGGTCTTCATCTCATAATAACTCTTCAATGCCAAGACTTGTCTTGGACTTACATGATAACTTGCTTGATTGCCGATGCCATGCCTTGGCTTGGTCTTATACGGACTTTCTTATCTCGTGTGGTAGATCGAGTATCCTAAGTAATTCAACTTCAATCGGGAATTTCTCATGCTTAATCTCATTAATTTCTTTATTTAACATAGCAATAAGAATTTCTATGGTAATAATGTACATTATACTAAGCAATTCAATGATAATAATCATAAAGCTTAGAAATCATACAAACTTACCTCAATATACAAAATGTATGTAGATATGCAATTTAGTCCTCGACTTTATTCTTGCCTCGGTTTCGATCCGGGCTTCGTTTTTCTTGATCTATAATAATAATTAGATCATTTAATACTCATATTGACTAAATTGACTCTTAACTCATACTTTGGCAAAATTACTATTTTGCCCCTAAACTTTCTCATATTTGCACTTTTGTCCCTATGCTCGTAAAATAATTCTCATTCAACTTTCTTAAACATCATGTTTAGCTGATTCATTTTCTCTACTATAACAATCATCAATTCTCACTATTTCTAATAGGTATGACCAATTTCATAACAATTACAAATTAGTCCATACTATCATTTTTCATGAAATTCACTAAGGAAAAGATGTTTATCTAACATCAAACTCCCATAATCTTCCATAAAATATCATTTTACATGCATGATACACATGGGTATATTTTTGAACATGCTTCTTAGCTTATCTTATAGCTAAAAATAGCTAATTCATAATACGAGGACTCCAAAAATACGAAGAATATTAAAAACGGGGCTAGGATGACTTACTTGCAAGCTTCAAAAATTTGAAGAACCCTAGCTATGGAGTCTCCCAATTTTCGGCACAAGGAAGAAGATAAATGACATTTTTATCATCTTTTTCCCATTTTATTCATTTAATTGGTAAATGACCAAAATGCCCTTCTCTTTAAAAATTTACAATTTACTAACTCATGTCCATTTTTGTCCAAAACTTATAATTTGGGCAAATTTCTATTTAAGGACTTCTAATTAATATTCTAAAGCTATTTCATACAAAAAGCTTCTAGAAACTCATATTTTGCAACTTTTACAATTTAGTCGTATTTGATCATTCCATGTCAATTTCACAAAATTTCTACATGAAACTTTAATACTATCATGCAAACATGTCATAAACCTTAAGAACTCAATTTACTAACTCAGATTTGTGGTCTTGCACCACTATTCTGACTAGGCCCTGAATCGGGCTGTTACAGCATTGGTTAAACTGAAAGGCATGACTAAAAACTCGTAGTGACCATACCTTATCCGAAATGCGGTTTTCGGTACATCTGAGCCTTTGACTCTCAACTGGTAATAGCCAGACCTCAAGTCTATCTTGGAAAACACAGTGGCTCCCTTAAATTGGTCAAACAAATCATCAATCCTTGGCAACGGGTACTTGTTCTTTACAGTTACCTTATTAAGCTGTCGATAATCTATAAATAACCTCATGGAACCATCTTTCTTTTTCACAAATAATACGGGAGCACCCCAGAGAGAATAACTTGGTCTTGCGAAACCTTTATATGTTAACTCTTGTAACTGTGCCTTCAATTCTTTCAACTTGGTTGGAGCCATCCTGTACGGAGCAATTGAAATAGGGGCAGTACGAGGGGCTAATTCAATGCCAAATTCAATCTCTCTAACCGGAGGCAACCTTGGCAATTCTTCTGGAAACACATCTGGATACTCACATACTATGGGCACTGTTTCAATTCCTAACTCAGTCTCTTTGGCATTCATCACAAAGGCAAGGTAAGCTTCATATCCCTTTCTTACATATTTTTGGGCAGACATATCAGAAATCACTACAAGCAATCTGTCTTGTTCATCTGATTCAACACGAAGAATATCCCCATTTTAACTCAATAAATTTCCTTCCACAATTTACTATCACATCATGATAGTTAACCAATACATACCAAGAATTACATCGAATTCATCAAATGGCAATAGCATGAGATTTGCCGGAAAATAATGACCTCTAATAATCAAAGGGAAACCTTTGCATACTTTATCAACTAACAAACATTTTCCTAGGGGATTTGACACCTTTATCAAAAATTCTGTGGACTCTACAGGCATGTTCATGCTAGATACTAATTTCATGCAAATATACGAGTGGGTAGATCCCGGATCAATTAAAGCAACAACATGAGTATCATAGAGAGAAAATGTACCCGTGATCACATCAGGGGATGACGCCTCTTCGCGAGCGCGGATAGCATAAGTCCTCGCAGGCGCTCTACCCTCAGATCTTGCAGTCTGCTCTCTAGGTATATTCTTACTGCTCGTTCCATTTCCCGAATTTCTCTGTGACCTTCCTCTAGCAGTACTTCCCGATCTTGCACTCTGAGATTTCTCTTTTTCAACCATCTCAGGACAATCTCTAATAAAATGATCTGGGGCTCCACACTTGAAACAAACTCTCTCATTTGCTCGACACTCACCGGGATGACGTCTGCCACACTGTGGACATTCCGGTCTACTTGGTCGAGCATTACCAACATTAGCATTCGAGGTGGTCTGAGCTTTTGACCCCGAGTACTGTTTACCCTTACTTCTGTTTGAAAACCCATCTAAAGTGGTTGATCGAGTAGTAAACTCTCTTGATTTCTTGGATAAGGATTGAAATGACTTGCTCAAATGTCTCTTTTTTGAGTCACGAGACTCGATTTCAGCCTTTCTTTTCTCTTTAGCCAACTCCTCGGCCTTGCAAGCTCTATCTACTAACACAACAAATTCTTTTAGTTCTAGGACACCAACATACAATCGGATATCCTCATTTAGCCCGTCCTCAAACCTTTTACACATAATGGCTTCAGTGGATACACACTCTCGAGCGTATTTACTGAGCCTTACAAGCTCACGTTCGTATTCAGTTACCATTATTCGTCCTTGCTTCAGCTCAAGGAATTCCTTTCTTTTCTGGTCGATGAACCTTTGGCTAATATATTTCTTTCGAAACTCTTCTTGGAAAAACTCCCAATTAACTTTCTCCCTTGGTACGACCGACACAAGGGTATTCCACCACTGGTAAGCAGAATCTCTTAAGAGGGAAACAACACATTTCATGCATTCTTCGGGTGTACAGGACAATCCCTGATGGTATTTTCAAGCCAGATTTCTTCTCTTTCTGGATCTTCATCCTTATTAGCTCGAAATTCCTCAGCTCTTTATTTCTGGATTCTTTCAACCGGGGGTTTTTCTCTTCTTACCACTTCTACAACTTGGGGAGCTACAGAGGTAGGCTGAGGAATAGGTGGGGGTGGAGGGGGTTGAGCGTTCGGGTTCATTCGAACAAACTCCGTATACCTGGCATTCAACATATGGAGAAAGGCTTCCCTAGCCTATTCTCCTCCTCTCTAACTCACAGTCATTGGTCTATTCTCATTTTCATTTGGCACCGTCCCTTGGGCGGGAGCCGACACATTACTTTCTAAATCGTCCGCCACTGCTCTGTCGGGATCCATTTACTATATGAAAACATAATTTAAAATGTCAGGAGTCGTCACACTATCATTATGTAAATACTCATATGTATGGCATGTATAGCTAGACTCGTGCTTACGCTACGTTAGTCCGAGAATCGACTAAATCGTAACTCTGATACCACTAAATGTAACACCCCTTACCCATATTCAACATCGGAACCGGGTACGAGGCATTACCAGACTTAACTTACTTATTCGTACAAAATCGGGCAATGAGCTTTCTTTTCAACTTAAACTTTTTCATTCGAACTCTTAACGTCCTTATTATAGGCCTACGAGACCCAAGACATATACATGGAGTGATCCGGGACTGAACCAGAAACTTACGAACACTTAGAAAAATTTGTTTTACTCAAAACAGGTCTACACGCCCATGTGGATAGGGACACGCCCGTGTGGGTAGGCCGTGAGGTCACACATGCCCATGTCCCTAGTCCGTGTGGATATGATTTTTCATTTCAAACCTACAGGGGTTTCCACACGGCCTGGCACACGCTCGTGTCCATGGCCCGTGTCCCTCACACGGCCATGACACGTACGTCTCTTAGCCCGTGTGTGAAAACCTTGACATTCTATTTATGACGTCAGCAGACACTTAAGGGCACACAGCCAAGCCACACGCCCGTGTGTTGGCCCGTGTAACGAACTAAATTTTTTTTGCAAATTAGATGCAGGGGACACACGGCTAGGCTACACGCCTAGGAGAAAGACCGTGTGTCACACACGACCTAGACACACACCCGTGTGTCTACCCATGTGGACAATTATAAGGCTATTTACCAAGCCTTTTGCCACCCTGAAAATCCAACACACTTATACCATTTCTAGCAACTCATAACATAACAATAATACACTTTTAATATTCACAATCAAGACATCCACACCATAAATTCCACACTGCAATCATCATGCATATACTTCACACATTACTCATTCAATTACGCAAGCTTGCCCTTCATGAATTTCATCATCAATTAATGAAAATAACTTAACTAGTATTGGCCAATTCCAATGGCCATTTACAAAATGAAATGAGTAACATTAATAGCCAACACCTTGGCTAACCAATATGACATTTAACAAAATAACCAAGTTCCTATACATGCCATACCAAAATAATCAAACTTTACTATACCAAAAGAATAGCTTGATAGTGTGAATCGATCTCCGACGTCCAACGATCCCCGAGCTAGCTTGGCGATACTATAAGGAAAAAGGGAAAAGAGAGGGAGTAAGCATAAAGCTTAGTAAGTTTGCATGAATTAAATAGCAACATAAAGGCTTATGATAACATCCATACATTACGTCTAGTAATAACACAAATTCTCGTGCTCATTGACATAACTTACTCATGCTTATTCTTACCGATCTCATACCACATATCGGACTCATTTCTCGTAAATCACTCATACGCACCTGTGTAACTTCCTTATATAACTTTAGCACATTTACATCTTAAACATAAACTTAGCTCTTTATCCCGTTGAACCACTTGGAATATCGAAGGATACTCAAACTCGTCATACATGTAACACGATGCCAATGCCATATCCAAGATATGGTCTTACATGGGTTCACATCTCGATGCCGATGCCATATCCCAGATATGGTCTTACACAGGATCTCATATCGATGTTGATGCCAAGTCCCAAACATGGTCTTACACGAGATCTCCATTTGGTGCCGAGGCCATGTCCCAGACATGGCCTTATACGAGACCTTCATTTGATGCCGATGCCATGTCCCAGACATGGTCTTATACGGGACCTCTTAATCTCATGTTGTTACAATGGTATCCTTGCTATTCCTAAGGTTCAACCGAGACTTCAACTTAATATAATATCATTGAGACATCATTAATCAATCTCATTGAGATAATTTACATTTCTCATGATATCAAGCAATTAAAAACATAATAACATTATGTAGCTTTAATTTCACACAAACTTGCCTCGGTACAAAAATATATGTAGTTGTTCAATTTAGTCCACCACCTTATTCTTTCCTCGGTTTCGGTCCGGACTTCGTGTTTCTTGATCTATAATGAGAAATTTCGCTTATTTAATGATCACATTGGCTAAAATAACTCATGACTCATACTTTCGCAAAATTATGATTTTTCCCCTAAACTTTAACTTATTTACACTTTCGCCCCTATTCTCGTAAAATGAGTTTTATCCAATTTCCTTGTATTTTAAGCCTAGCCAAACCATTTTCATAGTTACAACAGCCCACAATTTCCACTAATTCACACTTTTATGACAAATTTCATAACTTTTACAAATTAGTCCTTTTTATGAATTTGCATGAAAATCACTTAGAAAAATATGTTTATCATACATCAAACTTTCATATTCCTCCATTAAACATCAAAATACATGCATGTCACACATGGATAAATTTTTTAACATGAACCCTAGCTCAAAATATAGCTAGAATAGCTAAATCGAGTTACGAGGATCTCAAAAATATGAAGAACATTAAAAACGGGGCTAGGAGGTACTTACAATCAAGCTTGAAAGTTGACAAAACCCTAGCTATGGTGAGCTTGAAATTTTCGGCCAAGGTTGAAGAAAATGAACACAATTTTGACTTCTTTTTCCCTTTTTATTAACTTATTAACCAAATGACTAAAATGCCCTTAAGGCCCCTTTCTTAAGATTTTTCCTTCCCATGTCTATTTTTGTCCATCTTATGTAACAGCCCAATTTAGGGGCTAGTCAGAACAGTAATCTCAGAATTACTAATTCGAGGTTAGAGAAAATTATTTTCATGATATGTTATGTATTATAACATGTTTATAAGGATGCATGAAAATTTTGGTGCCTTAATTTTAGCGATTTCTAGCTAAATTGTGAAAAAGGACTAAATCGCATAAAGTGCGAAAGTTCTATTTTAATTGCTAGAGGTACCAAAAAGCTATGGTTTATAAATTGGAGGTCCCAAATGTGCAAATAGGCCATTTTAGAGTGTGATGGCCGGCCATGTGGTATGGGAGACAAGAGCATTTAATGCTTAGTTAAATTTGGTGAGAAAAGATGAATAAAATATGACAAAAAGAAAAGCTATCATCTTTTTTTTATTTCTTCTCTTCCTCCACCGAAAATAGTAGCCATGGGAGGGGTTTTTGAAGCTTAAAATTTCAGCAAGCAATTTTCCACTCAAGTAAGTGATTTTGATGGTATTTCTTGAAGAAAATTATACTTTTGGAGTCCCCCAAAGCTTAAGCTTTCTAAAGAGGGGACTAGTTTGCAATATGGTTGAAAGTCTAGGGACTTGCCATGATAGATTTCATGTTTTTTGATGAGTTTTATGGAAGAAAATGAATGATAGGATGATAAGAAACAACTTTTGTGAAAGGTGTTGTCATGAAAACACCTATTTGGGACTAAAATACAAAAGTTGTAATTTGTTCATTAAGGCATGAAATAGTTGGAATTGTGGATAGTTGTAAGAGGATTAAATGTTCAGCTAGGCTTGTTTAACAAGAAAATGTGATGAAAATTTATTTACGAGCCTAGGGGCAAAATCGTAATTTTGCCAAAGTGTAGGGGCAAAATAGTCATTTTTTCCTAAAGCGTATATTATGGTGTAATATGATTTATAAGTGATTAAATCAGTAAATTTCATTGTTCTAGATCTAAGAAAACAAGTTTCGAACCTAGAACGGATGAAAAGAGAAATGTGGGCAAAAATGTCCCTTTTTGGCCCTTTCGACATCGAGGTAAGTTCATGTGCAAACATTGTAATTACGTACGAGTTAATTTAACGTTCCAATGTGGTAGGGAATGTATATTTACCATATGAATGTATGAAATATCTTTTGATGAAATGTCAATAGAATTTAGATGTGTATAGCATGATATGATGATGGTTAAAGTCTCGAGTAAGACCATATTGGAATATGGCCTCGGTATGAGAGTTCGTATAAGACCATGTCAGGGACATGGCATCGACATGTTAATGTATGTAGGACCTTATTGGGGTATAATGTCAATGATAACTATGTGTATGAGACTCAAGAGAGTTAGTTAACAATTTGAATGATTCAACGGATATGTTGAATGTATGTGGTTGTACCACGAGAAGCACAAGTATGTGTTAGAATTGAATGGAGATGAATTCAATATACGATGAACCCCTAGTGGGATATGTGTTATTATTACACCTTAGTTGCATGAGATAGATTTATTGATGCACTGTGTGAATGCGAAGGAGTATCGTAGAAAGTTAAGTAAGAATAGAAGTATGTGAGGATGTTCTCGGATGAACATTTGAAATAGAGATATACTTGTGGATTACTATCCATGAATTTAAAATAACAGTGAGCTATGTGGGATATCACCTTATTGATGATAGTGATGGGCTGGGTGCGATACCATCAATTATATTAATATCGGTGGGCTATGTGCGTTACCACCTGATTAATTAGTAATCGATGGGCTGTGTGCGATACCATCGCTTATAAACGATTGGTGTGCTAAGTGAGAAACCACCGTAAGTATAAACGATTGGTGTGCTAAGTGCGAAATCACCATAAGTATAAATGATTGGTGGGTTGTGTGCGATACCACCCTATTAGAGATTCAATGGTGGGCTAAGTGCGAAACTACAGAGATATTAGTAGCATGAGCGGCTTATTGAAAATGCTTGATGTATTGTTTTATATGATCATGTGGTGATCAGTGCAGGAATGTATGCTAATTGAACGAGCAATTGGCTTGTGACGTGGTAAGAATGTGGTAAGAGATTGAATGAGTAAGTTTCAAGGATATTTGAGCAAGTAACCATCAGTTTATGAGAGACACTCTCCATGATACTTTGTAATTATGTACATTCAATGAATATCAAGATTTGACAGATTATGTAGATGAGCTTGCTAAGCATTTTTGCTTACTCCTTTACTTTTCTCATCTCTTATAGGTTTCATTACTTAGCTCGGGTTGGAGGCCGCCGGAGATGTTTTCACACTATCGAGCAGACCCTTGGTATGAGGTATCAAATCCTTATGAGTCATGGCATGTATAGGGATTCTTTTAAAGTTGATTAAGTTCTAACCAATGTAGCCAAATTGTATTGGCCTAAGAGAATCTAGAGTTGGTTGTGTATGACCATAGATGATGGCTTAAATTGGTTGTAATTGTATTGGGAGTAGTTCTCCCTAGTGTATGGGATAAAGACTTTATCTTTTTAATGATTAAATGTGTTAATTCATGTGTTTTAAATGATGATTTGAGAATGTTTTGAAGTAGTATATGAATGTATGCAAACGGGAGTGGTAAAAGGCTTGGTAAGATAGCCTCTAAGTGCCCACACGGATAGACACACGGGCATGTGTATAGGCCGTGTGTCTCCTGCACCTTAGTATCTTAAGTCAGATTAGACCACGAGCTGGTCACACGGCCGTTTGTTCAGGCCGTGTGATACACACGGTTGGCACATGGGCATGTGCCAAGGCCGTGTGAAGTCTGCACTTGACAATTAGAAATTCAATTGTCACACGGATGACGCACACGGGCGTGTGTACAGACCGTGTGAATAAGTCAGAATGCCAAGGTTTGGCACACGGGCGAGGCCACGCATGTCCAGGCGTGTGTAATTTTCCAGTATCCTCCACGGGTGAAAGACACGGGCATGTTTTAGGGGTGCACGGGCGTGCCCCAAGTCACACGGACGTGTGACCCCTGTTTCGAGAGAAAGTTTCCAGATGAGTCCTGAAAGTTTTGGGACGTAAGTCTAAGGCCTCGTAGGCCCATGAAATGTCTGATTTGACTAAGAAAGAGAAGTTTTTAATTCGGAACGAAATTTTATAGCCCGTAAGTACATGTTTAAGGAATTTCAAGCATAGTGATGTCTCGTATCCGGTCTTAGCCTCGGACTCGGGTATGGGGTGTTACATCTTAACATATAATGGTCTAATTGCTAAAAAGGGACCTCTAATAATTTTTCAAATGCTATTTTGTACTTGAATCTTCTAGAATCTCATATTTTTTAATCTTTGCAATTTAGTCCTGATGAATAAATTGATCACTAAATAATAAATTTCTTCATGAAAATTTCACATAACCATGCAAACAAGTCATAGACCCCCTGAAAACCATAAAACACATATTTTTACCTCGTACTTGTGGTCTCGCAACCACTATTCTGACTAGGCCCTAAATTGGGCTGTTACAGGATTAATTTGAATATTCAGTGTGAACAGAGTTTTGCTATCTGCCGATATCAGTACGAGAAACTGTCAAGAGTAGTATCTATATAAATATCATCTTGAGGAATGTACCCAACTACTATCTTTAGAGAAACTGCGTTGTAGGATTTAAGCTATGGGGTGAAGTCTGTGATTTGCTAGTTAGATGGATTGTCTATAAGCTGTTCAGGTGTAGAGATTAACGTATAGTTACCGCCAACCAAAAATAAAAAATGAATCAGCGAAGGTTTGAAAGGAAGTACAGGATCTTAAAGTCGAGGATTTCTTCAGTGACGTTATAAGGTAAAACTGGTTGAAACTCATTAAGTTCCATTGATTTTATGGGTGTTCATTTATAGTGTAGGTTTTTTAGTTAAACCATTTCGTCGGAAGGGACCAGGCCCGGAATGCGCCAATGTGGTTGATCCTAGTCCGATGTTATGCATACAGAGGGACACTTTTAGGAATATGTTTCCAAATGGAAAATAGTATTATACACCACAAATATGTCTGGCTTATCAAAGATTCAAGTTGTAATGCTTTATACTACTTTTAAGAGTCTATTCTAAACGATAAACGCTTCATTCAAATCTTTTGACTTAGAAAAGATTTTAAATAAATAAGAAGTACATCCAGTATGGTTTTCCCAGGTCTTGAAATTTTGCTAAGTATGTAAATATTGTGGCGTCCTATATCAAGGCCCGATATATTCGACTTGGGTATAAGGTGTCCCAAGTTAATTTGTATCAGAGCTTTCGATTTAGCCAATCCTCTAGAAGTTGAGTTAGATTCAGCCATGTATGCATAATACGTCAGACTTAGCATAGTCTATAACACCCCTTACCTGTATCCGACGCCGGGATAGGGTACAAGTCATTACTGGACTTATTCGCAAGCAAACATTCAAAACCTAGACATGAAATTCCACTCAAATTTTAAACTTTTCAAAAGCATTCATATCATCCCTAAAACGAGCCTACGAGGCCCAAAACATGAATCGGAAGTGGTTAGAGACTAAACCGAAAGCTTTGAAACTTTTGGAAAACTTAGAAAATTTTTCATGAAAAGGGGGTCACATGCCCGTGTGGGTTCAGGACACGCCTGTGCTTCAGGCCGTGTTCAAATTAGGGAGCTTTTTATTTATGACGTCATCATCAAATTGAGGTCACACGGCCAAGTCACACGCCCGTGTGATTGATTAAATTATCATAATTTTTCATAAAATAGGTGCAGACTTCACACGGCCAGGGCACATGACTGTTTTCAAGGCCGTGCCGTCCACACAGTTGAGACACACGCCCGTGTCTCTGCCCATGTGCTCATTATTGAGCATTCAGTTTTACAACAATTAAGGTGCAGGGGACACACGGCTGAAACACATGCCCGTGGGGCAGACCGTGTGTCGCACACGGCCTAGACACATGCCCGTATGTCTACCCGTGTGGAAAAATATAAGGCTAATTACCAAGCCTTTTTCCCCCCTTATTCACACATACACTCACATCAATTCAAAGGCACATAACATTACATACGTAGGCATCCAAAGCATCAACATTCATGGTTAAAACATATCAACTTTATATGTTTATCTAACATATTCACTACATTTATTAAGCCCTAAATCAAACATACAAATCCCACATTCATTAGGCTTCATTCAATTACTATCTAGTTACCAAATTATACTAAAATTCCTCATCTCATCAATAGGTCACAATTCCAACATTACACAATTATGCCATAAATCACATTTCCAAATATTTCACATTCACCAAGCATACCATGATCATATCACCATAGATATTGACACATGTATGAATATACTTAGGATTACAACCATGTTGCCAACATAAGCCAACTTACATGGCCAAATAGCAAACAAGCCTTTGATGATTACAAGCCAACATATTGGCTACAATCATAAAGACACATATAACCAATTGACTTAGTCCCTATACATGCCATAACTCAAAATACTTGAATTTATATATACCCAAAATGGTAGCTTGATAGTGTGAAAAGATCTCCGGCGATCTCCAACTCGAGCTAGCTTATTAGCCCTATAAGACATGGGAAAGGAAGGGGGTTAAGCTATATAGCTTAGAAAGTTCATATGCAAATAATAAACAACATTAATTATACATTGCCATATGAATAACATGACGTATATTAACATAAATGTCATTAAACTTCTGAGAATAACCTACTCAATCATATGAATAACATAACATATACCACAATCAACAAACCATTTCAAACCTCACATAAAACATACACATTAATTATGAGCATTTACATTTCAAGCATATACTCTTAGATCTTACAATTGCCTAAACTCTTATCTTTCCATGCTTCCATAATCATTTTAATAGGCAATTTTGCCAATCTTTCCTTTATCTCATATCCGATAAATCACAATTTGCATGAATATAACATGCTATGTCATAACTCACTCTAGCCCGAAAACTAATCAAAAAATCATCAATAAAATTTACTATGTATTTCATACATCACAAGTATAGACTCATAATCACAAGGTTTTCATAAAATCATTCACGTGGAAATCATGAACTCGCGATTTCATGAAGTCAATGCTTATAAACTTTACGTACATACTTGTACCAATTCGTAATACTCACATACTTTTTCTATTCTTCGACATACCCGTTGAATTTCCCGTTGAACCATTTGGAATACTAAAGGATACTCGGGAATCTCGTACATACAGTACCGTACCAATGCCATATCCCATATATGGTATTACATGTAATATCATATCGATGCCAATAGCCCAGCTATGGTCTTACACGAAATCTCATATCGATGCCATATCCCAGATATGGTCTTAAAAGAAATCTCATATCGATGCCATATCCTAGATATGGTCTTACACATAATCTTAGATAACCCTAATGTCATGACATTTGTATCCTACCTATTCTTAGGGTTCAACCGGGATTTCTCGTTTGTCAAACTTTGTCGATTTTACTCAAGAGTAAATCACAATTCATATAATAATAAAATAATAAAATCATAAATAACAATGCATTGTTTACACACGAACTTACCTCGGCATCAAAATGGCAAAATGACTTAATTGTCAATTACTCGTTTTTCCTCCGTTGTAGGTTCGAACCTCATTTTTCTTGATCTATAATATCACATTCATCTCATTTAATCATTATACTATTCAAATCAGCCCAAAACCACATTATAGAAAAAATTACATTTTTGCCCCTAAAGTTTCACATTTTTACAATTTAGTCCCTAGGCTCATAAAATGAAATCTATCCATTTTCCTTGAATCCCAAGCCTAGCCGAACCTAAATCATGCTCATAGAACCCACATTTTTCATCAAATCATATTTTTACTACCCATTTTACAACTTTTTACAAATAAGTCATTTTTATACATTTTCACTAAAAATCACTTAGTAAAAGTTGTTTATCACACCTTAACCAATCAATATCTTACATCAAACATCAAAATACATGCATGTCACAAATGGGTAAATTTTTAAACATGAACCCTACTTCAAAATAATGGTAGAGATAGGAAAACCGGGTTACGATGACTTCAAAAATGTAAAGAGCATTAAAAACGGGGCTAGGATGTACTTACAATCAAGCTTGAAAGTTGAAGAAAACCCTAGCAATGGTGTCTTGTAAAATTCGGCCAAGGAGAGAAGATGGACACCAATTTTTGACTTGATTTATCCCTTTTTATTCTTTTATTAACCAAATAACCAAAATGCCCCTAAAGCATTTCTTTGAAATTTTTCCTAAACATGTCCATTTTTGTCCATAAAAATAGAAATTGGTAAAATTTCTATTTAAGGACCTCTAATTAAGAATCCATAACTATTTCTTACTTAAAGCTTCTAGAACACACATTTTGTAACTTTTGCAATTTAGTCCTAAAAGTCAATTTGGACACTTTACCAACAAAATTTCTCAACGAAACTTTCACACAATCAAACAATCATATCATGAACCTTAAAATAATCATAAAATAAATATTTCTACTTCGAATTTATGGTATCAAAATGTAACAGCTCGGTTTAGGGGCTAGTCGAAAACATTGGTTTCGGAACCACTAATTCGAGGTTGGAGAAATTAGTTTTAATATTATTTTATGTGTTATAGCATGATTATATGAATGCATGAAAATTTTAGTGTAGTAATTTTAGCGATTTCATGCTTAATTGCGAAAAAAGATTAAATCGCATAAAGTGCGAAAGTGTTGTCCTACAAGCTAAAAGTGCCTAATAGCTATAGAATATTAAATTGGAGGTCCTTAATGTGCAATTAGACCCTTAGAAATTGGGCTGGCCGGCCATAGGGGACAAACAATGTCAAAATTGTTCAAAGTTGTTGGATTAGGTGGATTAAATTGATGAAATAAAATAAAATAAAATAAAAGAAAGAGAAAGATGATATCACCCTATTCATTCATCTTCTTCCACCGAAAATATCAACCAAGGAGGGGTTTTGGGAGCCTAAAATTTTCAGCAACTTCTCACCCTTGAAAATCAAGAAACACGAAGCCCGGACTGAAACCGAGGTAAGGACAATGTCGTGGACTAAGTTGAACAATTCCACATATATTTTGGTACCAAGGTAAGTTTGTGTGAAATTAAAGCTACACAATGCTATTATATTCTTAATTGCTTGATATCATGAGAAATGTATATTATTCCTATGAAATTGATTAATGATGCCTCGATGGAAGTATAATGATATTATGTTGAGTTGAAGTCCCGGTTGGACAATAATAATAGTAAGGATACCATTGTCACAACATGAGATTAAAAAAAGGTCCTGTATAAGACCATGTCTGGGGCATAGCATCGGCACCCAGTAGAGATCTCGTGTACGAGCATGTCTGTGACATGGCATCGACATCGATATACGATCTCGTATAAGACCATATCTGGGATATGGCATCGACATCGTGATATGAAATTCTGTGTAAGACTATATCTGGGATAAGGCATCGGCATCGAGATGTGATCCCATGTAAGACCATATCTGGGATATGGCATTGGCATCATGTTACATGTATGATGAGATTGAGTATCCTTCGATATTCCAAGTAGTTCAACGGGTAAAGACTAAGTTTATGTTAAAGATAGCAAAGAGCTAAGTTTATGTTCAAGAGAATAAAAGTGCTAAAGTTATGTGATGAAGTGATACAGGTACCCATGAATAACTTACGAGTAATGAATGCAAAATGTGATATGTGATTTGGTAAGAGTAAGCAAGAGTAAGTTAAGTTGATGTGTTTGAGAACTTGTGTATTGTTTAGTGTGATGAATGGATGTCATCATGAGCTTTTATGTTGTTATTTATTTCATGCAAACTTACTAAGCTTTATGCTTACCCCTCTCATTTCCCTTTTCCTTGTAGTATCGCCAAGCTAGCTCGGGGATCGTAGGACATCAGAGTTTGGATCACACTATTAACTTCTCTTTGGTATAGCAAAGTTTGATTTATTTTGAGTATGGCAAGTATAGGAACTTGGTTATTTTGTGTTATGTCATATTTGTTAGCCAATGTGTGGCTATTAATGTCATTAAATTCATTTTGTAAATGGTCATTGGAAATTGGCCAATACTTGACAAGTTTATATATTCAATGATGATGAAGTTCATGAAGTGCAAGCTTCTGTGATGGGATGAGTAATGAGTAAAGTATACACATGATGAATGTAGTGTAAACCTATGTGTGGATGTCTTGATTTTGGGTATTAGAAGTGCCTTATGGACATGATATATGTTGCATTGAAATGGTATAAGTTTGGTGGCTTTGTAGGGTGGCCATTGGCTTGGTAGATAGCCTTACAATTGTCCACACGGGTAGACACACGGGCGTGTGTTTAGGCCGTGTGTGACACACAGTCAGCCCTATGGGCGTGTTGATAGGCCGTGTGTCCCCCTGCATGCTAGGTTGACAAGTCAGAATACTCAGTAGTAAACACACGGGCTGAGACATGACCGTGTGTCTCAACCGTGTGGAAGACACGGCCACAGAGCACGGGCGTGTGCCCAGGCCACGTGAAGTCTGCACCTGAATTTAGGAATTTAATTCACCACACGGTCTAAGGACACGGGCGTGTGCCTTGGCCGTGTGACCTAAATGGGTTGATGACGTTATAAACAGAATGTCAAGGTTTTCACATAGGGGTGAAGACACGGGCGTGTGCCAGGCCGTGCGAAAACCTCTGTAGGTTTGAAATGAAAAATAAAATCCACACGGACTAGGGACATGGGCGTGTGTGACCACACGGCTTGCCCATACGGACGTGTTCCTCTCCATATAGGCGTGTGGCCCTGTTTTATGTAAAAGTTTTCTAAGTGTTCGGAAGTTTCTGGTTCAGTCCCAAACTACTCCGTAAGAAAGTTTAGGGTCTCGTAGACCTATAAGAGGGACGTTATGATTTTGAGTGCAAAGGTTTAAGTTGAAAAGAAATTTTGTGGCCCGATGTGGTATGTTTGAGTAAGTTAAGTCTGGTAATGCCTCGTACCCGGTTTCGGTGTTGAATACGGGTAAGGGGTGTCACATTTAGTGGTATCAGATCTACGGTTTAGTCGATTCTCAGATAACGTAGCGTAAGTATGAGTCTAGCTATACATGCCATACATATGAGTATTTACATAATGATAGTGTGACGACTCGTGACGTAACTTGTGTTTTCATATAGTAAATGGATCTCGATAGAGCTGTGGCGGATGATGTAGAAAGTAACGCGCTGGCCCCAGCCCAAGGGACGGTACAAACTGAAAATGAAAATTAAAATAGACCAACGACTGTAAGTCAGAGAGGAGGAGAAGAGGCTAGGGAAGCCTTTCTCCACATGATGAACGCATGGTATACGGAGTTCGTTCGTACAAACCTGAATGCACAACCCCCTCCACCCCCACCTATCCCTCAGCCTATCCCTGTAGCTCCCCAAGTTGTAGAAGTGGTAAGAAGAGAAAGGCCTCCGGTCGATAGAATCCAGAAACAAGGAGCTGCGAAATTTTGAGCTAGTAAAGATGATGGTCCGGAGAGGGCAAAATTCTGGCTTGAGGATACCATCAGGGTATTCGATTAGTTGTCTTGCACGCCTGAAGAGTGCATGAAATGTGTGGTGTTTCTCTTAAGAGATTCCACTTACCAGTGGTGGAACACCCTTGTGTCGGTGGTACCAAGGGAGAAGGTTAATTGGGAATTTTTCCAAGAGGAGTTCCGGAAAAAGTACATTAGCCAAAGATTTATTGATTAGAAGAGAAAGGAATTCCTCGAGTTAAAGCAAGGACGAATGACAGTAATCGAATATGAACTTGAGTTCGTAAGGCTTAGTAAATATGCCCGGGAGTACGTGTCCACCGAGGTTATCATGTTCAAAAGGTTTGAAGACGGATTAAATGAGGATATCCGATTGTATGTTTGTAACAGTCTGATTTAGACCCTAGTTAGAACAGTGGTTTTGGGACCACAAATCCGAGTCAGAAAAATATTTTAATATTATTTTCTGTGTCTTTGATATGTGACTAAGCATGTGTGAAAGTTTCGTATAAAAATTTGTTTGTTTGTGTGTTTAAATTGACAAAAGGACTAAATAGCATAAAATGTAAAAGTGGTCTTCTAATTGATTAAGTGCCTATTTGATGTGACTTTTAAATGTGGAGGCCTTAAGAGGCAATTAAACCACTTTACAAGTTAGTGGATGGATAAAGGACATTAATGCCTTTAATGTTTATATGTATATATGTTTAGTAAAAGGTTAATATAGTAAATAGATTAATAATATGATTATTAATCAAACAAAAGGCTAAAATAAGACGAATATGCTCATCCTTGTCCACCGAAAACACAAAAGAAAAGAAGGAAGAAAAAGCTTTGTTACATTCGGCTATTACAAGCCTTAATTCAAGGTATGTTTTTTGATCGATTTTTGATAATTTCTACGTTTCTGTAATCGTTGCTTCGTATACTATAAAACCCATGTCTTAATTTTGAGAATTTATGATGTTTTTGAAATGAGCCTTTGATGAACTTATGTGTTTTATGATGATTGATGATAAATTATGAATGATATGTGATAGATTAACAAGTTTTGTCTTTGAAGTTTTGATGATTTTGAGTAATTTGGGCTTAATTGAGAAAATAATATTTTGAGGGACAAAATTGTGAAAGAAATGAAATATATGGACTCATATGAGTATGAGTGAAATTTGGCTAGGCATGGGTGATATGTTATTTGATGTATTTGATGATTTTGTGAAATAGGGACTAAATTGTCAAAATGTAAAAATATGAGGGCTAATTTGCAAATTGCCCTAAATATGTGTATTTGGATTGAATTGGATGAGTTAGTGAATGAAAGGGTTAAATTTGAATATGTATAGATCAAGAATCGAAGAAAACAGACTTAGATCACGGAAAATCAAAAGTAATCGAGTAGCCGTATCCGTTTTCGTTAAACCGAATCTGAGGTAAGTCAATATACAAATAAATGTATTTGAATTGACTTAATTGTGCATATATGAAATTTGAATTGCTATGAATATGCTCGAGATGAGATATATGCGAAACTCGAGAATTGGTATCGACTAAATATTGATGTCCGAGAAGCCCCGTCTGAACCTAGGAATAGATAGGATAGTATATGTCATGACATAGGTGTCCGATACGTGATATCATGTAAGACCACGACTGGGACGTTGGCATTAATTCAAGATTTCGTGTAAGACCACGTCTGGGACGTTGGCATCGATATGAGATTTACGTGTAAGGCCATGTCTGAGACATTAGCATCGTATTGATTCGTGTAAGACCTTGTCTGGGACAGTGGCATCGATATCTGATTACATGTAAGACCACGTCTGGGACGTTGGCGTTGTACGACTATTCCGAGCATTTCGAGTATCCTATCAGATTCTGAATGGTTCAACAGGCAAGTCTGAGAAATGAACGACTATGTGAGTTGTATATCCGTTTCAGGTATGTTTGAAAAGTACACTGTGTGTGTATGAAAGGTAAGTGTTTATATGAACTTACCAAGATGAATATGTGTATGGAAATGATGAGATAATATGTGAATATATGCTTGAATGAGCTTTGTGTATATGTGAAAATTGAATTGAGAATTGTGGCAAGCTATGGCTAAGCAAATGGGTCAAAGAATATGTGATGAATTTGCATTGAGAAAACATTAATGTCATTGTATTAATATGGTTATGAGCATTTTATGCTAAGTTTAATTGTATATGGCTTACTAAGCTTTTGAAAGCTTACTTTGTGTGTGTTTGTTCTATTTTATAGATCGTCAAAGCTACTGAAGGCTCGGGGACCGTCGAGGATCGTCATCACACTACTCAAACTTGTTTTGGTACTTTGAAAATGTGTATATAGTTAAATATGGCATGTATAGGCTAGTCATTTTGGAGTATGTTTGAAATGTTTATAAATAGCCATGAGATGTGGCTAGATAAATGTTGGTAATATGCATGAGTGAATATGGTATATAATGCATGTTTTGATATAGCTAGATGGCACAAGAAATGGTCAAGGCTATGGTAAGCATATGAATGCATTATGAGAATGTATGTTTGATCAAAGAAATGGTTATATGAAAGGTTAAATGTGGATGAATCATGCTTGTTTATACATGTGACTTAGTTATGCAAATTGACTTATAAGTTGACATAATTAGTAATGAGATTGAATGTGAGGATTTGTTGAGTATTGGACATATCTTTGGTTGTCATTTGTACATGAAATGAATTGGTATATTGCTTGTAGGGTTGACCCTAGTGTGGGTGGCATTTTGGCCTTGCATGGAGACTGTTTTGCATACACGGGTGTGCCTAGTGGCCGTGTGAACAAGTCAGTAGCTAGCCTAATTTTACACGGCCATGGCACACGGGCATGTCGAGTGGCCGTGTGGATAAGTCAATATACATGCTCTGTTTTGACACGGCCAGGACACATGGGTGTGTCTAGTAGTCGTGGGAGGCACACGGCCTGCCCACACGGGCGTGTGACCTCTGTAACTTAGAAAAGTTTTAAATTTTCAAGAAATTTCATATGTGTTCGGTTTAGTCCCGACCCTATTCTAAAGCATGATTAAGGTCTCGTTGACCTATAAAAGGGACACTTTGATTGTGATTGATGACTTGTATTATGAAATGTCTGTAAAAGTTTCTGATCTGTCTGGTAACGCCTTTAACCCTAATCTGGCGAAGGATGGGTTAGGGGTGTTACATTTGATTGGTATCAGAGCCACGGTTTAGTCGATTCTCAGACTAACGTAGCGTGTATGAGTCTAGCTATACATGCCATATATCTTAACTGTGATAGTGTGATGAATCCTGACATGTAAAATATATTTATCGTATAGTAATGGATCCCGAAAGAGCCATAGCTGACGATGTAGAAAGCAATGCGCCTTCTCCCGCTAAAGGGACATCGCCATCTGATCCGAGACCGGCTACAAGCAGTCAAGAGGGAGAAGCTAAACAAGCTTTCTTCCAGATGATGAGTGAGTGGTTCACTCAGTTTGTGAGAAATAACCCGACTGTTTCATAACCTCCGCCCCCACTTAATCCTCCTCAGACTTCTACTATACCTCCGGTAATGGGTATAAATCTGTTGAATAAGCCTCCAATTGATAAAATCCGTAAACATGGGGCTGAAGAGTTCAGGGCTACCAGTGATGATGATGCCGAGAAAGTCGAATTTTGGTTAGAAAACACTATCCGGGTATTTGATGAGATGTCTTTGACTTCGGAAGAAAGCATTAAATGTGTTTTATCTTTGTTACGAGATGCGGCCTATCAGTGGTGGAAAACTTTTTTTCTGTTGTTCATAAGGAACGGGTTACTTGGGATTTCTTTCAGTCTGAGTTTTGGAAGAAATACATTAGTCAGAGATTCATTGATCAGAAACGGAAAGAATTTCTGGAATTGAAGCAGGGTCGCATGTCTGTTATTGAATACGAACGAGAGTTCGTGAGATTAAGCCAATATGCTCAGGAATGTGTTTCAACGGAAACGATAATGTGTAAAATATTCGAAGATGGTCTTAGTGAAGATATTCGCTTACTAGTTGGGATTTTGGAGATAAAAGAGTTTGTTGTGCTTGTTGATCGAGCGTGAAAAGCTGAGGCACTCGGGAAAGATAAAAGAAAAGCTGAATCAGAAGTCAGAGATGCAAGAAAGAGATTTACGAGCAAATCATTTCAGTCTACTTCGAAGAAATTTAGAGATGAACAAAGTCGTTCGACAATTAATGTGGGACAATCAAATAGAGATCGATCTAGATCACAGTTGATCTCTAAAACTTCAGCAACATCGATGGCGAGTGTTGGAAATGTTCGATCCGAGCGACCTAAATGTAAGCATTGTGGGAAAAGACATCCGTGAAGTTGTAGATTAAATGATCGAGCTTGCTTCAGATGTGGATCGTTAGATCATTTTATCCGTGATTGCCCAGAGTCTGTTGAGCCAGAAATTGTTCAGAATACGAGATCTGATAATGCTTCAGCGAGAAGTAGACCTTCTCGTAATACAATGAATGTCAATGGTAGCCAGAGAGCTACAAAAGACACTGTTGTGAGATCTGAAGCTAGAGCGCCTACTAGAGCGTATGCCATCCGAGCCCGTGAGGAAGTTTCATCTCCAGATGTTATAACGGGTACATTTACTCTTTACGATACTTCTGGGATTCCATTGATAGACCCTGGTTCTACTCATTCGTATATATGCATGAACTTAGTATCCAGTAAGACTTTGCCTGTAGAGTCTACTGAGTTTGTTATAAAAGTATCGAACCCCTTAGGTAAAAGTGTCCTGGTTGACAAAGTATACAGGAACTATCCGTTAATGTTTCGAGATATATGTTTCCCTGGTGATCAGATGCTATTACCGTTTGATGAGTTTGGTATAATTTTGGGAATGGATTGGTTGACATTGCATGATGTTGTTGTGAACTTTAAAAGAAAGACTATTGATTTGAATTATCAGAATGGTGAAATAGTTCGTATTGAGTCAAATGATTTGAACGGATTGCCTGCTGTGATATCTGTGTTGAAAGCTCAGAGTTATGTGAAAAAGGGTTACGAAGCTTATTTTGCTTACGTAATTGATTCAAAAGTATCTGAAAAGAGAGTTGAATCAGGGCCAGTTGTTTGTGAGTTTTCTGATGTATTCCCTGAATAATTGGCGGGATTACCTCTAATACGTAAAATTGAATTTGGTATTCATCTGTTGCCTGGTACGACACCTATTTCGATAGCTCCGTATAGAACGACACCAACAGAGTTGAAAGAGTTAAAGTCACAGTTGCAAGAGTTGACTGACAGAGGGTTCGCAAGACCGAGTTTCTCGCCTTGGGGTGCTCCCATTCTATTTGTGAAGAAGAAAGATGGCATGATGAGAATGTGCATTGACTATCGTCAGTTAAACAAAGTGACCATAAAGAACAAATATCCGTTGCCCAGGATTGTAACAGCACGATTTAGGGGCTAGTCGAAACAGTAATCTCGGGATCACTAATCCGATGTTGGAGAAAATTATTTTGATAATATTTTATGTGTTATAATATGCTCATAAAGATGCATGAGAATTTTGGTGCTTTAATTTTAGCGATTGAGGGCTTAATTACGAAAAAGAACTAAATCGCATAAAGTGCGAAAGTTCTATTTTATTTGCTAGAGGTGCCAACTAGCTCTAGAATATTAATTTGAGGTCCCAAATGTTCAATTTGGCCTTCTTTTAAGTGAGTTGGCCGGCCATAGTATGCATAGGGGACAAGAGCATTTATTTTGGTCAAAAGTTGGTGAGATTAATTGATAAATGAATAAAATAATAGAAGAATAAAGAAAAGAAAGGTGTCATATTTTCTTTTCTTCATCACCACCGAAAATTGGCAGCAAACAAGGTTTGGAGAGCTCAAAAAATTTCAGCAAACATTTCTCCTCACAAGTAAGTGATTTTGGTGATCTTTCTTGATAAAAATTGTACTTTTGGAGTCCCCAAAGCTTAAGCTAGCTAATGAGGGGACTAATTTGCAATATGGTTGAAAGTCTAGGGACTTTCCATGAGAGATTTTATATTGGTTGCTGAGTTTTTATGGAAGAAAATGAATGTTAGGAAGATGAGAAACAACTTTTGTGAAAGGTGTTGTCATGAAAACACCTAATTAGAACTAAGATGCAAATGTTTAAATTTATTCATTAATGCATGAAATAGTTGGAATTGAGAATAGTTATAGGGGGATTAAATGTTCGGCTAGGCTTTTTTAATAAGAAAATGTGATGAAAATTTTATTTACGAGCCTAGGGGCAAAATCGTAATTTTGTCAAAGTCCAAGGGCAAAATGGTAATTTTGCCAAAGTAGAATTTTTAAAATGTATTGATTAGTGTGGTGATAAAATGAGTAAATTTTGTTGTTCTAGATCGAAGAAAACGAGATTCAGACCTAGAACGGGAGAAAAGAGAAATGTGGACAAATAGGTCCCTTTCGACCCCTTTTCGGCATCAAGGTAAGTTCGTGTGCAAATGTTGCAATTACGTACGAGTTATTTAATATTCCAATGCTGTATGGAATGTATAATTATGCTATGAATGTTTTAAGTATGTTTTGACGAGTTGTTAAGAGAATTGAATCTAGGATAGTGAGAAATGCAAATAGCATGATATGATGATAGTTAAGGTCCCGTGTAAGACCATATTGGAATATGGCCTCGATGTGAGATATTGAATAAGACCATGTCAGGGACATGGCATCGATATGATATCTCGTGTAAGACCCTATCGGGGGTATGATGTTAATGGGACATTATGTGTATGAAACTCAAGATTGTTATTTAACAAATTGAGTGATTCAACAAGTATGTTGAAAATGAAAATGAATGTGGTTGTACCACAAGAGGTACAGGTATGTGTTAGAACTAAATTGAGATGATCTCGGTATATGAGGAACCCATAGTGGGTCATATGTAAATGATGCACCTTGGTTGCATAAGTTATAATTATTAATGCATTGTGTGAATGCGAACGATTATCATAGAAAGCTAAGTAAGAATGGTAGAGTGGGAGGATGTTCTCGGATGAACATTTGAAATAGAGAAATGCATGTGGATAACTATCCATGAATGTATATTAACGGTGGGCTGTGTGCGTTACCTCCTTATTAATTATTAAATGATGGGCTGTGTGCGACACCATCGCTTATATTATAAATGATTGGTGGGCTAAGTGCGATACCACCCTATTAGAGATTGAGAATGGGCTAAGTGCGAAACCATCGAGTGTTAGATAGTATGAGTGGCTTATTGAAAATGTTTGATGTATTGTATTATGTGATCATGTGGCGACAAGTGCAGGGGTGTATGCAAATTAACATGAGCATTTGGCTTGTGGCATGGTTATAATGTGGTAAGAGACAGAATGAGTAAGTTTCAAGAATAGTTGAGTAAGTAACCATGAGTTTAAGAGTAAAACTCATTATAATACTTAGTGGTTGAACATAATCAATAGTTGATTGTTATATGCATATGAACTTACTAAGCATCATTGCTTACTCCTCTTCCTTTCTCATCTCTTATAGGTTAATTTAGCTAGCTCGGATTGGAGACCACCAGAGATGTTTCACACTATCGAGCAGACACTTGGTAGGAGGTTTTAAGTCCTTATGAGTTATGGCATGTATAGGGATCTCTTTTAAAGTTGATTAAGTCAGAGTTGATAAAGCCAAATGTGTTGGCCTAAGAGAGTTTACGGTTAGGTTGTGCATAGTCATAGATGATGGCTAAGGTCAATTGTAATTATACTAGAAATAGTTCTCCCTCGTGTAGGGGATGAAGACTTCATTTTCATAAATCAAATGTGTTATAATCGATGATTTGAGTGTAACATTCCGAAATTGGCCTAGTAGAATCGGGCCCATTAGGCCTTGGGCATGGGTATGTTTAAAATTTTTGGGAACAAGAGAACAGCACTAGTGCAAGTTGGGCATATTAGTTGAGTGATTTTGGAAGGCTAGGGAGCTCTTATGAGGTCCCGGGTTCAAGTTAGGCCATAGGAAAGATTTTCATTTTTTGGCTCTTTAGGGGAGAGGGCTACTGGAAGTAGGACTTAATTAAAATTGGGTGTGTTTAGGAGACACAAGTGAGCATGTGACAAGGTGGCTGTGGCGTCAATAGTGGAGCAAGGGGAGAAGGAGTTCAAGTCCCTCAGATAACAAGTGAAGGCTTTTATTTTATGTCTTGGAAGAGGAGGTAGCTGAGTTTGGATCGAATTCTACTAAGGGAGTTGGAGACTTGGTCAAATATTTCAAATGAATGAAGGAGAGTAAAGTTAGGAGGAAATGGTGGAGAAAATCAAGGGATAGAGTAGTGTGCAAGTGGTGGCCGAATATGGGGAAGTGAGGTTAAGCAATTTTGGTCATGAGAGGTCTTTTAGGGGATGTGCACATTCGGTTTTGGGTGAGGGAAGTGCCGAATTGTTGCTTTGAATTTCACTTAGAGAAGTGTTGGCATTTTGGGTACTTGGTAACATTTCAGGCCGCTTCTTATTTTTATTCTCTTGTTGCTTCTTCCTTTTTTTCTCTGACTTTGGCCAAATTCCATTGGTTTGCATTTCATTTTCTCATCTTATCCCCCCTTTTTTTTCCTCTTAGGTGCCGAATTGGTAAGCTTTGCCTTCATCCCTTTCTTCTTATCACTCGTTCTCTTCTTTACCCCTAAGCCATACCAACACATCTTCCTCCCCTTTTTTCTATCATACTTGTCGTTTTTCTCTTCTAAGGGCCGACCTTTCACTTTCTCTTCTTCGTTCATCATTAGTTCGTGGTGCTACTCTTTGTACCAAAACCTTCTTTCCCATTCGGCTCATCACTGATCAAAGGCCGAATCTATTCACTCTTCTCCAGTCGGTTCTTTCCTAGTTAAAGGTAATGGTTTCTTTCCTTTTTAGTTTCTTCTTGTCTTTTCTCTCTTAAAGAATCGAAACACTCAACCTTTAACTCTATATGGTTTAGGCCAAAATTACTCACCCTCTTCCATCTCGAGATCTTTTTATTCTCTATGCGGAGAGCCGAATCTTGTGGGTTTAGCCACTCAAGAGTTCTTCATGGAGGCAAACAATAGCCGATCAGAGGGGGAATCAGGAAGGGTGCCTAGTGGAAGTGGTCTCGTGACCCCTGCTCCCAAGTTTAAGCGGCGTAGTGTGTCAGCGGTTCAGGATTTCCCGCCGGGTTGTGGAAGGGCGTCGGCATCTGGTTTAGATAGGCAAATCGCGGTTGCTCGCGCTAGTGAGGGTAAGTGTTAGTAAATTGTACAGTTAGGTGTTTGGATTTAAGATCTTCCAATTCGTTTGTTAATAGAGTTAATGGTGTGTTATGTTTGGTTTAGGTGACGACGATCGTGAGTCTGTAATACTCGAAGTCGTCAGGTGTGTAATCTCACACCCTTTCGAATCCATATGTGCAATGTTCGGTGATTCGGCCAAAAGTCGGAAGCCGGGAACCGGCATCTGTGACCACTCGAGTGTACGAATGCTCGGAATGGTGAATTGAAATGCGAATAGTGGCGTTAAGTCGTTGGGGGTGTCTCGAGCACTCTCACGATACTGAGGCCGTAACGAGCCTAATCGAGCCGAAACGGGCCGAATGGGCCACTGGGCTATCCGGCCCATTTGGGCCAGACTGTTAGAAAACTGTCTAAGGATAAGTCTGAAGGAGAGATCTGTAAATCCGAAACCGAAACCAAGTGTTTTGGGCCACACGAGCATGTGGGCCCGTTTGGGCCTGAAATAGATTTTAGGCCCAATAGTTCCATAGAGACCCAAAAAGGGTTTCGTGTCGCCAGAGGCGACAGTAGGCCTTTGGAAAGGCCGTTAAATGCAAAATTACTGAAATACCCTGGGAAGGGTAAATTACCAAAATACCCCTAGAGGGTAATTGACCGTTATACCCCTAGTGGTAGGTTAAGTGATATGTATGAAATATTTATATGATTGATTATGCTTATAACATACTGCATACACGAATTATTATTATGTCACGACATTTTGCATGGGGTTGGGATATTGATGATCGGGGAAGTGTAATCCGGTGGCTCTGCCACATATTCTAGTAACTCTGTCACATTTTGTCTGGTGGCTATGCCACGTATATTCTGTTATTCTGGTTGCTTTGCCACAATTTCGGCGATGAGCAGCGTGACTGCCATCGAGGTGTGTAGCGGATGGAGGGTTGATTGTAGAAATCCCCACAGGTATGTTGGGCTGGCACGGGTGGTGTGTAGCGAATGGATTACTAGGCTGGGCCGGGCTGCATTGCATATATTATCTGTATAACCATGTTAATAGGGCTAAGGCCCAGTTTGATTCTGAATGGGCCTCAGGCTAGTTTGTTTCCGTAAGGGCTAAAGCCCAGTTTGATTCTGAATGGGCCTCAGGCCAGTTTGTTTCCGTAAGGGCTAAGGCCCCATTTGCATCTGAATGGGCTCGGGCCCAGCTAATGTCCGACTAGTGACTTACACACTGAGTTCTCGTAACTCACCCCCTCTGCTTTAATCTTGCAGGTAATCCCCAGCATTGAGGATTTGGAGCCGAGGCGGACTCTGTGAACATCGAAACTTTAGTAAATTTTGTTTTACTTTATTTTAAGATTATTTAATTTGGGTTATGTTTTGTAATAAGGCCTTTGGGATTTTAATTTGGTTTTAGCTTTTAATTCGGTTGATATTTACTACTAAATGTTCAATACGGGATTTTCCTAAAACATTAATAACTGTTTTCCAAAATGTTAACGAACGGTTTACAAACTATAATTGATAAAATACCGGGTTCTCTTAAACGTCGAAAATAGTTTTCAAGATATCACAATTTCGCAAATCACTGAATCTAATTTCTGATATAAACAAAGTTTCAAAATAAAAGAATTAACAATGTTTTTACGACAACACCATAAGAGCAGCTTTGAATTTCACGCACAACATAGCTCGAAGGCTTCAAAAAGAATACGAAGCTCGCAACGAACACTTAGTTTTCAAACAACTTATCCATGTGACATGCCAGATCCGGTCGTCACGTCTAGGCCGGGTTTGGGGCGTTACATTGAGAGTGTTGTGTTGTGGTGTATGAATGTATGCAATGTAGGGTGGCAAAAGGGCTTGGTAGATAGCCTGCTAATTGTCCATATAGGTAGACACACGGGCGTGAGTCTAGACCGTGTGGGAGGCACGGCTAGAACATGGGCGTGTGCCCAGGTCATGTGAAGTCTGCACCCTGCACTTGGAATTTGAATAGCCACACGGCTGAAGCACACAGGCGTGTGTATAGCCCGTGTGGATAAGTCAGAAAACCAAGGTTTGGCACACGGGCCAAGGCCACGGGCGTGTCAAGGCCGTGTGAAATTAGTCAGTGTCGTTCAAGGGTGGAAGACACGGGCATGTCTTAGGGAAACACGGGCGTGTCCCTAGACCCCCACGGGCGTGTGGCCCTTATTTTGTTGAAAAGTTTCTCAAACTCGTAAAATTTCTCGGAATAGTTTCGATACCTCTCGAAAGTATGTTTAGGGCCTCCTAGGTCGAGTATGTGCAAGTGATGGGTTTAAGCGAAATTTTATGACCCTGTTCGAGATGTCTAAGCAAGATTAATTAGGTAATGCCTCAAACCCTATTCCAGCTTGAATACGGGTAAGGGGTGTTACATTTATTGGTATCAGAGCTATGGTTTAGTCAGTTCTCAGACTAACCTAGCGTGAGTAAGGGTCTAGCTATACATGCCATATGTGGATCGTGATAGTGTGATATCTCCTGGCTCTAATGAAATTGTTTCGATTAAGAAAGAGATGATTCCCAACCGAGCTAATTTTCAATAATGTTGTATGTGATAACGAAGTAATTGAAATGCGCTTATGCATTGAGGAAATTCAGGGAAGTATGAATAGAAGTTTATGACATGTGTGTGATAAGGTATGAAATGAGAGTTATAAAGTGATAAGCTTATCTGTATTGGCTTGATATGCATACGGTGTTATATACTCGACCTGTTGGGTTAGGTGTATATAGTGAGTAAATATATATATCCAGAGAACGGGATATGTGTGTATGTACGACTGTTTGAATGATGTATGAACAATATGTCCACATGGTTGAATCTCATGTGCGGCTGTTAAAGTAGAGGATGTATAATGTTTTATTTTATAACTCTGTTATGAAGCCACACATATTATAGTGTGGGAGTTAAACTGAGAAGTTTTACTAAGTAGAATGCAGGAGATGAGTACAGTCATTCAATGATAAATTGATGAATAAGACCATGGTTGGACCATGGCAATACGTGTGATCCCATATAAGACCATGTCTGGGGCATGGCATTGGCAACGGTACATGATCCCATGTAAGACCATATCTGGGATATGGTGTCAGCATCGAATAGTGACTCCGTGTAAGACCACGTCTGGGACCTGGCTTCGGCATGAAATCGTGTAAGACCATATCTGGTATATGGCGTCGATATTGATATAAGATCTTGTGCCAGACCATATCTAGGATATGGCATCGGCATCAATATGAGTTTTCATGTAAGACCGTATCTGGGATATGGCATTGGTATTTATATGAGATTTCTTGTAAGACCATAGCGAGGCTATGGCATCGTGATGACATGTAAGATTATAGCTGGGCTATAATGTTGTGATACGAGTAAGACCATTGTTGGAATATGGCAATTAAGTAAACGACGTACTCAAACCCGTAAGACATTCCCTAATTTGATAAGTGATGGTAGGAGAACTTAGAGTTAAATGTTGAGTACTCGAGTAGACATAATGTGGAACTTGAGTAAGCGTGAAAACTCGCCTGGAGTGAGTTGTTTGACTACGATGATATTTCATTAATGATGAATGTTAAATCATATGTATGTAGTCACGAGAATCAAGTTAGGGGCTCTACGACCTCACCCCCTTACCACTGTTGAATCATGATGAGATGTTTATGAGAGTTAAGTTGAGTAAGTTTGTATGTGATTAATGAAATATTTTTATTGGCATAATTGAGAATGCTTTGTATCACATTGATACATGATACTCTACTGAATAGAGTAATTGTTGTTGAACATGAGGTTGAAGTCCTAGGGGACTATAATGAATATGGTAATGCTATCATCGAGATGAAAAATGAGTAAGGTCCCGCATAAGACCATGTCTGGGGCATGGTCTCGGCACCGAATTGAGATTTCTGTATAAGAGCATATTTGGAATATGGCTTCGATAATGAATATGAGAATCGTATAAGACCATATCCGGGATATGGCATTGCCATTTAGAAGTGACTCCATATAAGACCACCTCGGGGATGTGGCATTGGCTTCGTACCTACAGTAATGACGATGAATATACGTATTTGACTATCCCTAGTGATTAATGGGATAAGTAGATAAGTTTAGAAGTAGAAATGAGAATTGTACTAAAGTCATGTGAATGAGTGAATACAGGTACTCGTGAACGAGTCACGAAGAAACGAGTACGATGTGTGGCACGGTATGTGCCATATAAAGGCAATTGTAAGTAAGTATGGCAAGAAGCTTATGACTTGTGTATGGTTAATTAATTCCATGAATGGATTATAATGATATCCTTAAGTATTATGTATTAATATTTGTTTCCCTTCAGGGGTGATGTGGTTGTCCTTTTCATGAAATTGTGATTGTGTGAAATGATAGCTGACTGTAAAATCAGATTAAACGATTGTCGATTTAGTAAATTGAAATTGGCATTCCTTTATCCCTTCGTAACCTTATTCGGGTACTTTGAGGAAGAAGTTGGTGATGAAACTTTATGTGAGATTCCTCTTATATTTCCGCTGATCATGGGTATCTTTAAAGTGTGTGTGTTCCTTAAGCTGTGATAGTTATATCTACTATGATTGCATTTTTTATTTGATCATAGAAAGGTGATAATTCTAGTATAAAAAGTGAAATCACAAGTTTCACGCTGTGCGATGGGTTTTCGGGTAAGCCGAATAGAGTAAATGCACTCGATTGAGATGTTTCTGCTATCTTGAGATAAGACGATAGTAAAGGTTTCAGGTTAGCATATCGAGTGAAACTCAACGAGAGTGTGATCGAAATATATTCTCAGTGTAGAGAAAAGAGTAGATTGATGTATTGAGATATGATTCGAGTTATGTGTATATTTACGCATGAATCAATAAGGAGAATTAAATTCTATGTGTACAGGAGTAGGGAGCATGATACAGAGGTGTGCTCATGGAAATATTTTAACTGTGATGGTTAAGTCGAAAGCCATTAAAGGTACTATTAACTGAAAATTTTAAGTATCGAGTTCAGTTGAATCAGAGAAAATTTTATGAATTTTAGCAACGCGCTAATGAATAAATTGAAAAGTGTTTTAATATCAGGGTGTAAAGGAATAGTTTGCATTTTTGGGTGATTGGAGTTACATCGAAAAGAATTGTTGGAATAGTGACCCTGAGACGACCACTTTGGTGTCTGAGTTATGAAATTGAGGTTGTAATATGAGTTGTGGAAAAACGTCATGTGTTTTCTGAATCCTAATGAGATAGAGTTTCTAATGCTGCAGAAAATTTGAATGCAAGCTAATGAAAACGGCTTGAACTATTACAATGGTGCATATAGTTATTGAAATACTTCTCAGATAGTAGATTGGCTAGGCTTTTTTAATAAGAAAATGTGATGAAAATTTTATTTACAAGCCTAGGGGCAAAATTGTAATTTTGCCAAAGTCCAAAGGCAAAATGGTAATTTTGCCAAAGTAGAATTTTTAAAATGTATTGATTAGTGTGGTGATAAAATGAGTAAATTTTGTTATTCTAGATCGAATAAAACGAGATTCGGACCTAGAACGAGAGAAAAGAGAAATATGGACAAATAGGTCCCTTTCGACCCCTTTTCGGCATCAAGGTAAGTTCGTGTGCAAATGTTGCAATTACATACGGGTCATTTAATATTCCAATGCTGTATGGAATGTATAATTATGCTATGAATGTATTAAGTATGTTTTGACGAGTTGTTAAGAGAATTGAATCTAAGATAGTGAGAAATGCAAATAGCATGATATGATAATAGTTAAGGTCCCGTGTAAGACCATATTAGAATATGGACTCGGTGTGAGATATTGAATAAGACCATGTTAGGGACATGGCATCGATATGATATCTCGTGTAAGACCCTATCGGGGGTATGATGTTAATGGGACATTATGTGTATGAAACTCAAGATTGTTATTTAACAAATTGAGTGATTCAACAAGTATGTTGAAAATGAAAATGAATGTGGTTGTACCACAAGAGGTACAGGTATGTGTTAGAACTAAATTGAGATGATCTCGGTATATGAGGAACCCATAGTGGGTCATATGAAAATGATGCACCTTGGTTGCATAGGTTATAATTATTAATGCATTGTGTGAATGCGAACGATTATCATAGCAAGCTAAGTAAGAATGGTAGAGTGGGAGGATGTTCTCGGATGAACATTTGAAATAGAGAAATGCATGTGGATAACTATCCATGAATGTATATTAACGATGGGATGTGTGCGTTACCACCATATTAATTATTAAATGATGGGCTGTGTGCGACACCATCGCTTATATTATAAATGATTGGTGGGCTAAGTGCGATACCACCCTACTAGAGATTGAGAATGGGCTAAGTGCAAAACCATCGAGTGTTAGATAGTATGAGTGGCTTATTGAAAATGTTTTATGTATTGTATTATGTGATCATGTGGCGACAAGTGTAGGGGTGTATGCAAATTAACATGAGCATTTGGCTTGTGGCATGGTTATAATGTGGTAAGAGACAGAATGAGTAAGTTTCAAGAATAGTTGAGTAAGTAACCATGAGTTTAAGAGTAAAACTCATTATAATACTTAATGGTTGAACATAATCAATAGTTGATTGTTATATGCATATGAACTTACTAAGCATCATTGCTTACTCCTCTTCCTTTCTCATCTCTTATAGGTTAATTTAGTTAGCTCGGATTGGAGATCGTCGGAGATGTTTTACACTATTGAGCAGACACTTGGTAGGAGGTTTTAAGTCCTTATGAGTTATGGCATGTATAGGGATCTCTTTTAAAGTTGATTAAGTCATAGTTGATATAGCCAAATGTGTTGGCCTAAGAGAGTTTATGGTTAGGTTTTGCATAGTCATAGATGATGGCTAAGGTCGATTGTAATTATACTAGAAATAGTTCTCCCTCGTATAGGGGATGAAGACTTCATTTTCATAAATCAAATGTGTTATAATCGATGATTTGAGAGTGTTGTGTGATGGTGTATGAATGTATGCAATGTAGGGTGGCAAAAGGGCTTGGTAGATAGCCTGCTAATTGTCCACATAGGTAGACACACGGGTGTGTGTCTAGACCGTGTGGGAGGCACGGCTAGAACATGGGCGTGTGCCCAGGTCGTGTGAAGTCTGCACCCTGCACTTGGAATTTGAATAGCCACACGACTGAAGCACACGGGCGTGTGTATAGCCCGTGTGGATAAGTCAGAAAACCATGGTTTGGCACACGGGCCAAGGCCACGGGCGTGTCAAGGCCGTGTGAAATTAGTCAGTGTCGTTCACGGGTGGAAGACACGGGCATGTCTTAGGGAAACACGGGCATGTCTGTAGACCCCCACGGGTGTGTGGCCCCTGTTTTGTTGAAAAGTTTCTCAAACTCGTAAAAGTTCTCGAAATAGTTCTGATACCTCTTGAAAGTATGTTTAGGGCCTCTTAGGTCTAGTTTGTGCAAGTGATGGGTTTAAGCGAAATTTTATGACCCTGTTCGAGATGTCTAAGCAAGATTAATTAGGTAATGCCTCAAACCCTGTTCCAGCTTGAATACGGGTAAGGGGTGTTACATTTATTGGTATCAGAGCTATGGTTTAGTCGGTTCTCGGACTAACCTAGCGTGAGTAAGAGTCTAGCTATACATGCCATATGTGGACCGTGATAGTGTGATATCTCCTGGCTCTAATGAAATTGTTTCGATTAAGACAGAGATGATTCCCAACCGAGCTAATTTTCAATAATGTTGTATGTGATAACGAAGTAATTGAAATGCGCTTATGCATTGAGGAAATTCAGGGAAGTATGAATAGAAGTTTATGACATGTGTGTGATAAGGTATGAAATGAGAGTTATAAAGTGATAAGCTTATCTGTATTGGCTTGATATGCATACGGTGTTATATACTCGACCTGTTGGGTTAGGTGTATATAGTGAGTAAATATATATATCCAGAGAACGGGATATGTGTGTATGTACGACTGTTTGAATGATGTATGAACGGGATATGTGTGTATGTACGGGCGTGTCAAGGCCGTGTAAAATTAGTCAGTGTCGTTCATGGGTGGAAGACACGGCCATGTCTTAGGGAAACACGGGCGTGTCCCTAGACCCCCACGGGCGTGTGGCCCCTGTTTTGTTGAAAAGTTTCTCAAACTCGTAAAAGTTCCCAGAATAGTTCTGATACCTCTCAGAAGTATGTTTAGGGCCTCCTAGGTCGAGTATGTGCAAGTGATGGGTTTAAGCGAAATTTTTTGACCCTGTTCGAGATGTCTAAGCAAGATTAATTAGGTAATGCCTCAAACCCTATTCCGGCTTGAATACAGGTAAGGGGTGTTACAAGGATTGACGATTTGTTTGATCAGTTAAAAGGAGCCACTGTGTTTTCTAAGATAGATCTGAGATCGGGATATTACCAGCTGTGAGCAAAAGATTCAGACATTCCGAAAACTGCTTTTAGAACGAGGTACGGGCATTATGAGTTTTTAGTTATGCCTTTCGGACTAACGAATGCTCCTATTGTTTTTATAGATCTGATGAACAAAAATTTCAGACCGTATCTAGTTCAATTTGTTGTCATATTCATTGATGATATTTTGATTTATTCACATGATGAAATTGAACATGCTGAACATCTAAGAATTGTGTTGCAAACTTTACGAGAAAAGCAATTGTATGCAAAGTTTAGTAAATGTGAATTCTGGTTGCGTGAATTCAGTTTTCTGGGACTTATTGTATCTGATTCTGGAATACGAGTTGATCCGAGCAAGATTTCTGCTATTCTGGATTGGAAACCTCCGAAAAATGTGTCCGAAGTCTGTAGCTTTCTAGGACTCGCTGGTTATTATCGTCGATTTGTAAAAGGATTCTCGATGATAGCTACTCCATTAACTAGATTGCTTTAGAAAGATGTGAAGTTTGAATGGTCCAATAAATGCCAGAAAAGTTTTGATCGATTGAAAATTCTGTTAACTGAAGCTCCAGTTTTGACACAACCAGAATCAGGCAAAGAGTTTGTAATTTACAGTGATGCTTAGTTGAATGGTCTGGGATGCGTACTGATGCAAGAAGGAAAAGTTATAGCTTATGCCTCGAGACAACTAAAGCCGCATGAAAAGAATTATCCGATACACGATCTTGAGTTAGCTGCGATTGTATTCGCATTAAAAATTTGGCATCATTATTAGTTCGGTGAGAAATGTCACGTGTTTTCAGATCATAAAAGTCTGAAATATCTGATGACTTAGAAAGATTTGAATCTACGACAAAGAAGATAGTTAGAGCTTTTGAAAGACTACGAACTTATGATAGATTATCATCCGGGTAAAGAAAATGTTATTGCTGATGCATTGAGTCAGAAATCACTGTTTGCATTACGTGCTATGAAGGCTCAATTAGATCTGTCTGATGATAGTTCTGTGTTAGCTGAATTGAAAGCAAAACCGTTGCTTTTTAAAGCAAATATGTGATTCTCAGAAAGTTGATAATGAAATGATAGCGAAACGAGCTTAGTGTGATTCGAACCTTGATTTTGAATTTTGAGTTGATGATGATGATTGCTTTAGATTTCGAGATCGATTATGTGTTCTAAGAAACCAAGAGTTGATTCAGTTGATTTTGAATGAAGCACATAATAGTCGCCTATCTGTTCATCCGGGAAGTACAAAGATGTACCATGATCTGAAGCAACACTATTGGTGGTCTGGTATGAAACGAGACATTTCTGACTTTGTATCAAAATGTTTAGTTTGTCAACAAGTTAAGGCTGAACATCAGGTTCCATATGGTTTGTTACAACCAATTCTGATCCCCGAGTGGAAATGGGATAGAGTGACGATGGATTTCGTTTCTGGATTACCTTTGACTCCGAGAAAGAAAGATGCAATTTGGGTCATAGTTGATCGTTTGATGAAATCTGCCCATTTTATTCCGATACGATCTGATTTCTCACTTGAAAAGTTAGTTGAACTTTACATTTCTGAGATTGTGAGATTGCACGGAGTGCCATTGTCTATTGTGTCTGATAGAGATCCGAGGTTCACATCGCGATTCTAGAAGAAGTTGCAATAAGCTTTAGGCACGAAATTACATTTCAGTATCGCTTTTCATCCGCAAACGGATGGTCAGTCTGAACGGATTATTCATATTCTCGAGGATATGTTGAGATGCTGCATTCTTGAGTTTAATGGTACGTGGGAACAGTATCTGCCATTGATTGAATTTGCATATAATAATAGTTTTTAGTCGAGCATCAGAATTGCACCTTACGAAGCTTTGTACGGACGTAAATGTCGAACACCTCTGTATTGGACTGAGCTCAGTGAATATAAGATACAAGGGGTCGATTTGATATAAGACACTGAACAGAAAGTGAAAGTGATCCGAGATAATTTGAAAGCAGCGTCTGATCGTCAGAAGTCCTATGCGGACTTGAAACGAAAAGATATTGAATTTGAGATTGGTGATAAAGTGTTTTTGAAAGTGTCTCCGTAGAAGAAAGTACTTCGATTCGGACGTAAAGGCAAGTTGAGTCTTAGATTCATCGGACCGTACAAGATTATCGAGTGAGTTGTGCCAGTTGCGTATAGATTATTGTTGCCCTCTGAGCTAGAAAAGATCCACAATGTATTTCATGTTTCGATGATCCGTAGATACCGATCCGATCCGTCACATGTGATTACTCCGTCTAAGATTGAAATCCGATCTGATATGACTTATGAAGAAGAACCGATCCGTATCTTAGCTTATGAAGTGGAAGAGTTGAGAAACAAGAAAATTTCGTTAGTAAAAGTGTCGTGGCATCGACACAGAATGGAAGAGGCTACGTGGGAGCCTGAAGACTCAATGAGACAACAATATCCGAATCTATTTAACGGTAAGATTTTTGGGGACGAAAATCCCTAAAGGGGGAGAATTGTAACAGTCCGATTTAGACCCTAGTCGGAACAGTGGTTTCGGGACCACAAATCCGAGTCAAAAAATATTTTAATATTATTTTCTGTGTCTTTGATATGTGACTAAGCATGTGTGAAAGTTTCGTATAAAAATTTGTTTGTTTGTGTGTTTAAATTGACAAAAGGACTAAATAGCATGAAATGTAAAAGTGGTCTTCTAATTGATTAAGTGCCTATCTGATGTGACTTTTAAATGTGGAGGCCTTAAGAGGCAATTAAACCACTTTACAAGTTAGTGGATGGATAAAAGACATTAATGCCCTTAATGTTTATATGTATGTATGTTTAGTAAAAGGTTAATATAGTAAATAGATTAATAATATGATTATTAATCAAACAAAAGGCTAAAATAAGATGAATATGCTCATCCTTGTCCACCCAAAACACAAAAGAAAATATGGAAGAAAAAGCTTTGTTACATTCGGCTATTACAAGCCTTAATTCAAGGTATGTTTTTTGATCGATTTTTGATAATTTCTACGTTTCTGTAATCGTTGCTTCGTATACTATAAAACCCATGTCTTAATTTTGATAATTGATGATGTTTTTGAAATGAGCCTTTGATGAACTTATGTGTTTTATGATGATTGATGATAAATTATGAATGATGTGTGATAGATTAACAAGTTTTGTCTTTGCAGTTTTGATGATTTTGAGTAATTTGGGCTTAATTGAGAAAATAATATTTTGAGGGACTAAATTGTAAAAGAAATGAAATATATGGACTCATATGAGTATGAGTGAAATTTGGCTAGGCATGGGTGATATGTTATTTGATGTATTTGATGATTTTGTGAAATAGGGACTAAATTGTCAAAATGTAAAAATATGAGGGGCTAATTTGTAAATTACCCTAAATATGTGTATTTGGATTGAATTGGATTAGTTAGTGAATAAAAGGGTTAAATTTGAATATGTATAGATCAAGAACCGAAGAAAACGGACTTAGATCACGGGAAATCGAAAGTAATCGAGTAGCCGTATCCGTTTCCGTTAAACCGAATTTGAGGTAAGTCAATATACAAATAAATGTATTTGAATTGACTTAATTGTGCATATATGAAATTTGAATTGCTATGAATATGTCCGAGATGAGATATATGTGAAATCCGAGAATTGGTATCGACTAAATATTGATGTCCGAGAAGCCCCGTCTGAACCTAGGAATAGATAGGATAGTATATGTCATGACATAGGTGTCCGATACGTGATATCATATAAGACCACGTCTGGGACGTTGGCATTTATTCGAGATTTCATGTAAGACCACGTCTGGGACGTTGGCATCGATATGAGATTTACGTGTAAGACCATGTCTGGGACATTGGCATCGTATTGATTCTGTAAGACCACATGCGGGGACGAAAGGGCATCGATATCGGATTACATGTAAGACCACGTCTGGGACGTTGGTGTTGTACGACTATTCTGAGCATTCTGAGTATCCTATCAGATTCTGAACTGTTCAACGGGCAAGTCTGAGAAATGAACGACTATGTGAGTTGTATATTCGTTTCAGGTACGTTTGAAAAGTACACTGTGTGTGTATGAAAGGTAAGTGTTTATATGAACTTACCAAGATGAATATGTGTATGGAAATGATGAGATAATATGTGAATATATGCTTGAATGAGCTATGTGTATATGTGAAAATTGAATTGAGAATTGTGGCAAGCTATGGCTAAGCAAATGGGTCAAAGAATATGTGATGAATTTGCATTGAGAAAATATTAATGCCATTGTATTAATATGGTTATGAGCATTTTATGCTAAGTTTAATTGTATATGGCTTACTAAGCTTTTGAAAGCTTACTTGTGTGTGTTTGTTCTATTTTATAGATCGTCAAAGCTACTGAAGGCTCGGGGACCATCGAGGATCGTCATCACACTACTCAAACTTGTTTTGGTACTTTGAAAATGTGTATATAGTTAAATATGGCATGTATAGGCTAGTCATTTTGGAGTATGTTTGAAATGTTTATAAATAGCCATGAGATGTGGCTAGATAAATGTTGGTAATATGCATGAGTGAATATGGTATATGATGCATGTTTTGATATAGCTAGATGGCACAAGAAATGGTCAAGGCTATGGTAAGCATATGAATGCATTATGAGAATGTATGTTTGATCAAAGAAATGGTTATATGAAAGGTTAAATGTGGATGAATCATGCTTGTTTATACATGTGACTTAGTTATGCAAATTGACTTATAAGTTGACATAATTAGTAATGAGATTGAATGTGAGGATTCGTTGAGTATTGGACATATCTTTGGTTGTCATTTGTACATGAAATGAATTGGTATATTGCTTGTAGGGTTGACCCTAGTGTGGGTGGCATTTTGGCCTTGCAAGGGGCCTGTTTTGCATACACGGCTGTGGTACACGGGCGTGCCTAGTGGCCGTGTGGACAAGTCAATAGCTAGCCTAATTTTACACGGCCATGGCATAAGGGCATGTCGAGTGGCCGTGTGGATAAGTCAGTATACATGCTCTGTTTTGACACGGCCAGGACACATGGGTGTGTCTAGTAGTCGTGGGAGGCACACGGCCTGCCCACACGGGCGTGTGACCTCTATAACTTAGAAAAGTTTTAAATTTTCGAGAAATTTCATACGTGTTTGGTTTAGTCCCGACCCTATTCTAAAGCATGATTAAGGTCTCGTTGATAACTATAATTTTACTTAAGAGATAAATCCCAAAAATATACATGAACTGTGGTTTAATGTGCAATTGTATACATGAACTTTGATTTTGTGCAATACATGAAATTTTGATTTGATCCAATTCTTGTAAATTATTAACATAATTATTGATATAACATCATTTTATGTTTATATATTGCATTCATAAATAATTATATTCATCCAATATAAAAATAAATTAATGTATTTATTTCTTTAAATGTGTATGATTAAATCAAAATTAAAGTTTTATGTATACATTTGAACCACAATTAGAGTTTCACGTGTATAATTGCACCAAATTAAAGTTCATGCATACAATTGCATATTAAATCAAAGTTCATGTATAATTTTGAGATTTATCCCTTTACTTAAAAAGTTAATATATGTTGTTATAGAGAACTAATTTAATAAAGAATGTACTTGGTTGTTATAGTGAAATAAAACATAAAAATTCGATTTTTATAAGTGAAAAGAACGTACTTGGTTGTTATTGTTGTTATAAGTGAAAAGCTATTATAGAGGGTTAAATTAAAACATAAAAATTCAATTTTTCTAGAAACTTGGTTGTTATAGCGAAATGTTGTTATAGCATGTGGTTGTTATAGAGAGGGTTGATATTGTGTGTGTATATATATTCTAGCTTTGGGACCTACTTACACCGATGTAGAACTATGTGGTTTTACACCTTTCTGTAACTTTTTATACTATAAATATTTTAACAATCTAATTGTCATATTTCATGCTCAATTCATGTAGATCATGCACGTTAAGTTTGGTGCAAATTAAAATTTCTAACTATTTATTTTATTAAAAAAATACAACTATTTAAGATATATTAATATAAACAATATTTTAGATCAATATTATAGAGATATCAAATCGATTTAAAATTTTACATGCATGACAAGTAAAAATATCTTGATAAATTTAACGGTTGGATTGTTAAAATATTAGTCATATAAAAAAGTTATGGAAATGTAATAGCCCGCCCGGTGTAGACCATATAGATACTGATTATTGTATAGTCATATAAACCAAGGGTAGTAAAAGGATTAGACTAGTAACTAGTCCATTAAATGTTTGGGTGGCGTGTTTTGAGGATTCTTTTATGACGAACGCCTCGCTGGAATTCGCCATTTGATGAGCTCTAAGGGTTCTACAAACTATTTTGGGAGACAATCCGCCAACCCCGGATACTTTAGGCAAACTAGTTAGTTCGCGAAGTGATAGAATTGTTTTTTTGTGCTTAAACGAGAAAACGGTGACTCGATGAGCATCGTTAGAATCTAGTTGAGACCTAGTTGAAATTGAACTAAAGTATTGTAGATAACAGTTTGATGTATTTAGGTAACTGAATGACTGGTTTAGTTGGCTTGTTTTTGTGTACAACCAACGTTTACTACTCACTAAGTTGATTAGTGGTAGTGGATATGTTTGGTAAGTGATTAGGCAAACCTATTCTTGGGTTACAGGGATATAGTGGGATTTTTTTACCCTTCCACTAAGTTTTGTCCCCTCTGTCCGTACTATATAAGGATGTCGGTAACCGACATGTTTCACCTTTGCTTTTCTCTGAGTTCTTCCCTAAGTCTCTGGGAATTTTTAAGTTATCTTCGCTAGAGAATACGAGGAAGGTATCCGTAGCTAGTAAACGCAATTGATATGTATCAACTTATTGGTAATTTCTAGAAAGCCCTTAGGTTATTGTCGATGGGATTTACGTTCTTGCATTAGTGCATGCATGATTAAATTTTAGTAGGAAATAGTCTGATGATTAAAATTGTTTCTTATTTAGCTCAAGAAGCTGGTGAAGGTCCGAGCAATCGAGGCAAAGGACCAGTAGAGTAGATTATGTTATGAAGTTTTCTGGTGAGTTCCTTCTTACTTACTTTGAGTTATTAAAATTCTATGATGTGTAAGTTGTCTCTACTGAAGATGAGTCGATGTGTTGTGAATTGGCGTCTGTGCAATAAACTAATGTTGTATATGTGAGCATGGCCATGGTTGAGGTGAAAATACTCTCCTTGTGTGCGAGCCCAGTACCAGATAATCCGTGACATGTGAAAATGTGGAAAGAAGCTTTATTTGTGATGCCTCCAGTAGGGTAGCTTTATTGCAAACTTGTAACACCCCTTACTCATGTCCGACACCGAGACAGGATACGAGGCATTACCGAACTTAACTTACTTAAACATACGACATCGGGCTATAAAATTTCATTTCAACTTAACACTCCTCATTCATATTCATAACATCCTTATTATGGGCCTACGAGGCCTTAAACATACATACGGAAGGTTTCAGAATTAAACCGGGAACTTTTGTGCACTTAGAAAATTTTTGCCTAAATAGGGCCACACGCCCGTGTGAAATGGAACACGCCCGTGTGGGCAGGCCGTGTGGTCACACACGCCCATGTTCCTAGCCCGTGTGAATTTTATTTTCAATTCGAATCTATAGGGGTTTTCACACTGCCGGACACACGCTCGTGTTTGTGGCCCGTGTCCCTCACACGACCTAGACACACCCGTGTCCTCACCCGTGTGTGAAAAACCTAGGTATTCTATTTATGACGTCAGCAAGCTCTTAATGGCACACGGCCTAGGCACACGCCATATGTGCTAGCCCGTGTGGCGAATCGAATTCTCATAAATTTGATGCAGGGGACACATGGCCTATCAACACACCCATGGGGCAGACCGTGTGTCTCACACGGCCTAGACACACGCCTGTGTGTCTACCCGTGTGGACAATTAAAAGGCTATTTTCTAAGCCAATTGCCACCCTGAAACATAAACACACATATACCACCACAAGCAACACATAACATGACAATAATACACTATGAAGAATCCCTAATCATCATTCATACACCTCACATTTTACTCTATCAATTGCATGAACTTTCACTTCATGAAACTCATCATCATTAAAAATATGATTCTTGATAAATATTGGCCAATTTCCAATGGCCATTTACAAAATGAGTGTGTAACATTAATAGCCAACACTTTGGCTTTCAAATATGACATAACACAAAATGACCAAGTTCCTATACATGCCATAACCAAAATGAATCAACTTTACTATACCAAAAGAATGATTGATAGTGTGATCCGAGCTCCGACATTCTACGATCCCCGAGCTAGCTTGGCGATACTACAAGGAAAAGGGAAAAGAAATGGGTAAGCATATAGCTTAGTAAGTTTGCATGAATTAAAATAGCACCATAATTACTCATGGTAAAATCCATTCATCTCATAGAACAATAGCAACACAAATTCTCAAATACTTTGACATACTTACTTATACTTACGCTTACCTATCACATATCACATTACGGTTTCATAACTCGTATTTTACTCATGGTACCTGTATCACTTCATCACATAATTTAGAACTAATGCTATCATAAACATAAACTTATATCATTATCATCCTTAACATAAATGTAACTCTTTGTCATCTATGTATAGCTTAGCTCTTGCCATCTTTTCATACTTAGATCTTTTGTCCATTGAATTACTCGGAATATCGGAGGATACTCAATCTCATCATACACGTATCACGATGCCAATGCCATATCCCAGATATGGTCTTATATGGGATCACCTCTTGATGCCGATGCCATATCCCAGATATGGTCTTACACGGGATCTCTTAGCTAGATGAGGATGCCATGTCCCAGACATGGTCTTATACGAGATCGTACATAGATGTCGATGCCATGTCCTAGACATGGTCTTACACGAGATCTTCTTTTGGTGCCGAGGTCATGTCCCATACATGGTCTTATACGGGATCTTCCTTATTCGGTGCCGATGCCATGTCCCAGACATGGTCTTATACGGGACCTTCCTTATTCGGTGCCGATGCCATGTCCTAGACATGGTCTTATACGGGACCTGTAACATCCTGATTTAGGGCCTAGTCAGAATAGTGGTGCGAGATCACAAATCCGAAGTAAAAACATGAGTTTTAAGGTTTATGATATGTTTGCATGATCATATGAAAGTTTCATAAAGCAATTTTGTCAAATTGTGATTGAATTGTCTTGTAGGACTAAATTGCAAAAGTTGCAAAATGTGAGATTCTAGAAGCTTTTTGTATGAAATAGCTTTGGATTAATGATTGGAGGTCTTTAAATAGCAATTTTCCCAAATTCTAATTTTTGGACAAAAATGGGCATGAGTGGGTAAAATTTTGAAGTTTGGCAAAAAGGGCATTTTGGTCATTTATCAAATAAATGGTTAAAAAGGATGAAATAAGTTAAAATTTTGTTCATCTTCTTCCCCTTATTGCCGAAATTTTCAAGGAATCCATAGCTAGGGTTCTTCAATTTCTCAAGCTTGCTAGTAAGTGCATCCTAGCCCCGTTTTCAATATTTTTCGTATTTTTGAAGTCTTCGTAACTTGAATTAGCTATTTTTAGCTATAAGTTGAGCTAGGATTCATGTTCAAAAATTACCCATGTATGAAATGCATGTATTTTGATGTTTTATGGAAGATTATGAGAGCTTGATGTAGTATAAACATCTTTTTCTAAGTGAATTCCATGAAAAATGCATGTAAGGACTAGTTTGTAAAAGTCTTCAAATTTGTCATACATGAGTGATTTAGTGAGAATTAAAGGTTTCTATAGTTGAGATAATGAATCAGCTAAGCATGAAATGCTATAAAGTTGAATGAAAATCACTTTACGAGCCTTGGGGTAAAAGTGTAAATAGGAGAAAGTTTAGGGGCAAATTAGTAATTTTACCAAAGTATGATATAAGAGTCAATTTAGTCAATTTGTATATTGAATGAGTTGATTTATCATTATAGATCAAGAAAAACGAAGCCCGAATCAAAACTGAGGCAAGAGAAAGGTCGTGGACTAAATTACACGCTTTCATACTTTTTGAATACCGAGGTAAGTTTATGTGTAAATAATGCATTTATACATGTATGTACATTGATAATGCTAATTAGTGTGTAGCATGATTGAGAACCTATATGGTTCAAGTGGATTGAATGTGGTAGTTATTGTGAATAGATGTATGAATTACAAAGTAGATAGGTGAATGTGTAGTGATAATACTTGATAGTGGGCTAAGTGCGAAACCACCTTAATACTTAACGACGATGGGCTGTGTGCGATGCTATTGTTAAGTATATTATTTAGTGGGCTATGTGCGAAACCACTATAATTACCCTTTTTGGTAGGCTATGTGCGATACTACCCTGTTATCTGATTGTGGTAGGCTATGTGCGATACTACCCTGTTAACTGATTGTGGTGGGCTAAGTGCGAAACCACCGAGTGACTTAGCTGTGTGGTTGGATTAGTGAGAAATCACGATGTGTTGTGTTATGTGTAATTGTGGTGTTGAGTACAGGTGTGCAAATGAATGAATGAAAGCACTTGACTTGTGATATGGTGGAAATGTGGTAAGGGATAGAATGAGTAAGCTTGATCGTGGATGAGAATTATGTTTGTTTGGTATAATGCTAATTGTTGTTTAGCTCATACTATGATGAAAATTGTTTATATGTAAACTTACTAAGCTTAATGCTTACTCCCCTTTCTTTTCCCTTGTCTTATAGATAAAGGGGGTTGAAATCGAGATAAGCGGATTAATCAGAAGATCGCCCACGCTATCACTCACTTGGTACATTTAGACTCGGTGTTTTGTATATATATGGCATGTATAGAGGCTAGACAAGTTAGTTATTTTGTTGTATTGAACAAGGGTGTGTTGGCCCTTTTGATGGATAGAATATTTTGTATATTGCCATGGATGATGGCTCACCTTATTATATGAAAGGATGTAGTTATCTATGTGAGTTTATATTTCAAAGCATGAATTGTTAATGATGTATTGAATGAATACATGTTATGTGAACTAGAGGGGTGAGAAGGGCTTGGCAAATAGCTTTGTTCTTGTCCATGTGGGTAGACACACGGGCGTGTGTCTAGGCCATGTGTGACACACGGTCAGCCCATGGGCGTGTGACTTGGCCGTGTGTCCCCTGCATGTTAGCATTTTAAGTCAGAATAGACCACGGGCTAGCCACACGGGCGTGTGCCTAGGCCGTGTAAAGTGGTCAGTGTTCACCACGGATGGAGAACACGGGCGTGTCCAGGCCATGTGAATTTAGTCAGTGTCGACCACGGGTGGAAGACACGGGCATGTCTTGAGGGCACACAGGCGTGTCCCATTCTATATGTGCGTGTGACCCTTGTCTAAGTGAAAGAAATTTTAAGATCGATAAAGTTTCGGTAGAGCCTCAGAAGCTCTCGTATGTATGTTTAAGACCTCGTAGGTCTTTAATGAGGTAGTTGTGGTAGCTATTGAGAGTTGTCAAGTTAGGACTAAAGTGGATTAAGTCCGGTAATGCCTCGAACCCGATTTTGGCGTAGAACACGGGTAAGGGGGTGTTACATTTAGTGGTATCAGAGGTATGGTTTAGTCGGTTCTAGGACTACCGTAGCGGGTGTAAGAGTCTAGCTATACATGCCATAAGTGTTTAATGATAGTGTGGTGACTTCTGATGATTTTTAAACTTTGTTTTCTATAGTTTATGGATCCCAATCAATCGACTGTTGATGAAGCAGCTAGTAATGCGCCGGCTCCTGCGCAAGGAACCGTGCCTGTCCAGAGTGGACCCGAGACTGGGGGTCAAGGAGACGAGGCTCGGGAAGCCTTTCTCCAGATGATGAGTAACTGGTACTCGGAGTATGTTCGAGCAAACCCTAATGCTCAACCTCCTCCACCTCCTCCTATACCTCTGCCAGTAATGGTTCCCGAATGGAAGTGGGACCGGATTACCATGGATTTTGTGACGGGGTTACCCATGACTCCGAAAAAGAAAGATACTCTGTGAGTTGTCGTGGATAAACTGACGAAGTTGGCTTACTTTATTCCGGTACGTGTTGATTATTCACTGGATAAATTAGCCGAGTTGTATATTGCGGAAGTGGTAAGATTACATGGAGTGCCTGTATCTATAATATCAGATAGAGATCAGAGATTTACTTCGAGGTTTTGGAAGAAATTACAAGAAGCCTTGGGCACAAGGTTAAATTTTAGTACTGCGTTCCATCCGCAAACTGATGGTCAGTCTGAAAGAGTAATTCAAGTTCTCGAAGATATGCTCCGATGCTGCGTGTTAGAATTCAAAGGTAGTTGGGAGAGATATCTACCTTTGGTCGAATTTGCTTACAACAACAGTTATTATTCGAGTATACGGATGGCACCGTATGAAGCCTTGTATGGTCGTAAGTGTCGAACTCATTTGTATTGGACCGAGCTTAGTGAGAAGCAAATTCATGGGGTCGATCTAGTAAAAGAGACCGAGGAGAAAGTGAAAGTGATCCGTAATAGTCTGAAAGCTGCTTCGGACTGACAAAAGTTTTATGCAGACTTGAAAAGAAAAGAAATTGAGTTTAAAGTGGGCGACAAGGTGTTTTTGAAAGTGTCCACGTGAAAGAAAATCTTGATATTTGGACGAAAAGGGAAATTGAGTCCGCGATTCATAGGGCCGTATGAGGTTACCGATAGAATTGGGCCAGTGGCTTATCGTTTGGCCTTGCCGGTGGAATTAGAGAAGATTCATAATGTGTTCCATGTGTCGATGTTGCGTCGATATCGCTCCGATCCTTCGCATGTGATTCCTTCAACGGAAATTGAGATACGACCGGATATGTCTTATGAGGAAGAGCCGATTAACGTCTTGGCTCGAGAAGTGAAGCAGTTGAGGAATAAGGACATAGCTCTAGTGAAAGTGTTATGGCAAAAACATGGTGTAGAAGAAGCTACATGGGAACCAGAGGAAGCCATGAGGGAGCAATATCCAAACCTTTTTACCGGTAAGATTTTCAAGGGCAAAAATCTCTAAAGAGGGGAGAGTTGTAACATCCCGATTTAGGGCCTAGTTGGAATAGTGGTGCGAGACCATAAATCCGAAGTAAAAACATGAGTTTTAAGGTTTATGATATGTTTGCATGATCATATGAAAGTTTCATAAAGCAATTTTGTCAAATTGTGATTGAATTGTCTTGTAGGACTAAATTGCAAAAATTGCAAAATGTGAGATTCTAGAAGCTTTTTGTATGAAATAGCTTTGGATTAATGATTGGAGGTCTTTAAATATCAATTTTCCCAAATTCTAATTTTTGGACAAAAATGGGCATGAGTGGGTAAAATTTGGAAGTTTGGCAAAAAGGGCATTTTAGTCATTTATCAAATAAATGATTAAAAAGGATGAAATAAGTCAAAATTTTGTTCATCTTCTTCCCCTTATTGCCGAAATTTTTAAGGAAGCCATAGCTAGGGTTCTTCAATTTCTCAAGCTTTCTAGTAAGTGCATCCTAGCCCCGTTTTCAATATTCTTCGTATTTTTGAAGTCTTCGTAACTTGAATTAGCTATTTTTAGCTATAAGTTGAGCTAGGATTCATGTTCAAAAATTACCCATGTATTACATGCATGTATTTTGATGTTTTATGGAAGATTATGAGAGCTTGATGTAGTATAAACATCTTTTTCTAAGTGAATTCCATGAAAAATGCATGTAAGGACTAGTTTGTAAAAGTCTTCAAATTTGTCATACATGAGTGATTTAGTGAGAATTGAAGGTTGCTATAGTTGAGATAATGAATCAGCTAAGCATGAAATGCTAGAAAGTTGAATGAAAATCACTTTACGAGCCTTGGGGCAAAAGTGTAAATAGGAGAAAGTTTAGGGGCAAATTAGTAATTTTTCCAAAGTATGATATAACAGTCAATTTAGTCAATGTGTATATTGAATGAGTTGATTTATCATTATAGATCAAGAAAAATGAAGCCCGAATCGAAATCGAGGCAAGAGCAAAGTCGTGAACTAAATTGCACGCTTTCATACTTTTTGAATACCGAGGTAAGTTTATGTGTAAACAATGCATTTATACATGTATGTATATTGATAATGCTAATTAGTGTGTAGCATGATTGAGAACCTATATGGTTCAAGTGGATTGAATGTGGTAGTTATTGTGAATAGATGTATGAATTACAAAGTAGATAGGTGAATGTGTAGTGATAATACTTGATGGTGGGCTAAGTGCGAAACCACCTTAATACTTAACGACGATGGGCTGTGTGCGATGCTATCGTTAAGTATATTATTTAGTGGGCTATGTGTGAAACCACTATAATTACCCTTTTTGGTAGGCTATGTGCGATACTACCCTGTTATCTGATTGTGGTAGGCTATGTTCGATACTACCCTGTTAACTGATTGTGGTGGGCTAAGTGCGAAACCACCGAGTGACTTAGCTGTGTGGTTGGATTAGTGAGAAATCACGATGTGTTGTGTTATGTGTAATTGTGGTGTTGAGTACAGGTGTGCAAATGAATTAATGAAAGCACTTGACTTGTGATATGGTGGAAATGTGGTAAGGGATAGAATGAGTAAGCTTGATCGTGGATGAGAATTATGTTTGTTTGGTATAATGCTAATTGTTGTTTAGCTCATACTATGATGCAAATTGTTTATATGTAAACTTACTAAGCTTAATGCTTACTCCCCTTTCTTTTCCATTGTCTTATAGATAAAGAGGGTTGAAATTGAGATAAGCGGATTAATCGAAAGATCGCCCACGCTATCGACCTTTACTTGGTACATTTAGACTAGACTCTGTTTTGTATATGGCATGTATAGAGGCTAGACAAGTTAGTTATTTTGTTGTATTGAACAAGGGTGTGTTGGCCCTTCTGATGGATAGAATATTTTGTATATTGCCATGGATGATGGCTCACCTTATTATATGAAAGGATGTAGTTATCTATGTGAGTTTATATTTCAAAGCATGAATTGTTAATGATGTATTGAATGAATACATGTTATGTGAACTAGAGGGGTGAGAAGGGCTTGGCAAATAGCTTTGTTCTTGTCCATGTGGGTAGACACACGGGCGTGTGTCTAGGCCATGTGTGACACACAGGTCAGCCCATGGGCGTGTGACTTGGCCGTGTCCCCGCATGTTAGCATTTTAAGTCAGAATAGACCACGGGCTAGCCACACGGGCGTGTGCCTAGGCCGTGTAAAGTGGTCAGTGTTCACCACGGATGGAGAACACGGGCGTGTCGAGGCCGTGTGAATTTAGTCAGTGTCGACCACGGGTGGAAGACACGGGCATGTCTTGAGAGCACACGGGCGTGTCCCATTCCACATGTGCGTGTGACCCTTGTCTAAGTGAAAGAAATTTTTAGATCAATAAAGTTTCGGTAGAGCCTCGAAAGCTCTCGTATGTATGTTTAAGACCTCGTAGGTCCTTAATGAGGTAGTTGTGGTAGCTATTGAGAGTTGTCAAGTTGAGACTAAAGTGGATTAAGTCCGGTAATGCCTCGGACCCGGTTTTAGCGTAGAACACGGGTAAGGGGGTGTTACAGGACCTACATTCGGTGCCGATGCCATGTCCCAGACATGGTCTTATACGGGACCTTCCTTATCTCATGTCGTGACATAGGTATCCTCGTTATTCCGAATCTTCAACCGAGACTTCAACTTAATATATTCTCATCATTTCCTCATCGAGACTTCATTAGTCGATTTTCATAAATGATATTCATTATCATAAGATCAAGGAATTTAAAATATAAAACACTATGAAATTTTAATTTCACACAAACTTACCTCGGTATCCAAAATGTGTGTAGATGTTCGATTTAGTCCAACACTTTGTTCTTGCCTCGGTTTCGGTCTGGGCTTCGTGTTTCTTGATCTATAATAATAATTTCACTTGTTTAATACTCACATTGACTAAATTGACTCATGAATCATACTTTGGCATACGATTTTGCCCCTAAACTTTCACATAATTAAACTTTTTCCCCTAGGCTCGTAAAATGATTTTTATTCAACTTTCTTGTATTTTAAGCCTAGCCGAATTATTTTCTTAACTACAACAACCTTAAATTTCTACTATTTCACTCATGTATGACCATTTTTATAACTTTTACAATTTGGTCCTTTTATGCATTTTTCATGAAAATCACTTAGAAAAAGATGTTTATTACACATGAAACTTTCATATTCTTCCTTTAAACATCAAAATACATGCATGTCATACATGGGTAAAATTTTGAACATAAACCCTAGCTCAAAATATAGCTAGAAATAGCTAAATCAAGCTACGAGGATCTCAAAAATACGAAGAACATTAAAAACGGGGCTAGGATGCACTTACTTTGAGCTTGAAAATGAGCAAAACCCTAGCTATGGCTTCTCCTTCAAATTTCAGCACCTAGGGAAGAAGATGGACACCATTTTTTACTTCTTTTTCCCTTTTTAATTAACTTATTAACCAAATGACCAAATTGCCCTTAATGCCTTTTCTTAACTTATTTTTGTCCATCTTGACGTAAAATGGTCTAATTACTAAATAAGGACCTCTAGTAATTTTTATAATTCTATTTCATACTTAAATCTTCTAGAAACTCATATTTCCTAATCTTTGCAATTTAGTCCTAATGGACAAATTGATCACTAATTAATAAAATTTCCTCATGAAATTTTTACACAATCATGCAACCACATCATAAGCCTCATAAAAATCATAAACACTTATTTCTACTTTGGATTTGTGGTCTCGCAACCACTATTTCGACTAGGCCCTAAATCGGGCTGTTACAAAACTGGACTGGTAGATCACGGCCCCACCTTACAGGAGAACACGTGTTTAATTTAACAAGGAATATGAATATAAATATGATTATGGCTGATATGCGATTATGATTTTGTGAAATATAGGTCCGAGGCTGGCATAAGGTTGGGTTATAAGTAAACATACATGATTAAGAGAAGTATGTATGAGTTGGTAGTATGCGTCCATTGAGGATATTGGGTGTGTTATATTGGTGAAGTGTTGTCGCCAGAGAACTATACTGGCAACTTGGCGTGATGTGTCTGTAAGACTGAGTCTTGATAATGTCTCTATTTTTGGGTTGATTATCGGTAACATAATAATTATTTTTTGTCTATTTGGAACTCACTAAGTTCAATTGAACTTACTCCGTTATTTTTCTTTCTCAAGCATTTAATTAGTAGAAGAAGATCAACAGAAGGGGACTATGCTAGAGCTGCGTCTGCGAGTGAGCTACTTGTCTATTTTTGTATCATGCATGGCTATTTGGCGGATGGCATATACAAAAATTTTGTAATTAACTTTTGCTTTTACCTCATAATTGTATTGTTTTGTCTTGAAAAGAGAATTTACCCCTTATAATAAAAGTGTACGCCAAGCTTCCTTGATTTGCAGTTTATGAACTCCTTTGTATGTATTCGCCATTAATGGCAGCGGATTATTAATAGGTTGTCTTTTATAATTCCTTATTGTTTTCTCCTTTAAAGATACGTTACCGATTTAAAGAAAAGAACAATGGCTTGTAACTAAAAAAAGGGAATCTTCATAATTGTTTCCTCAAAGATTTAAGTGAAACCAAAGAATTTTGAATCTGTTAGTAACACCCCAGTTTGTTGGTTGATATGTTTGGCTAAATGAGGTACGCCAAGTCTTCTTGACTGGTTAAGGAGTGTTACATAAAAGTTGTAAAACCATTTTAGTTTTACACTTTTAATTTTACACTACTAGAAGTGGATCTCTTCTTATATTTTATATTATTATTTAAGAGTTTTATTAAATTATTGTCATCCATCAAACACGTTGTAACTTAATTGTGAAATTATAAAATTTGAATTCAAACCATTATAATTTTACCAAGTAAAATAATATTTAATTTATGGAGAGCTGCTGCACTCCCTGTCGCTTTTCCAAAAAAGCTAAAGAGGGAATTAAAGATAAAATCATAAAAAAAATTTATGGAGATCTAAAACAACAAAAAAGAAAATCAAGAAGACAGAGTCTTTTAAAAACAACAAAAACATTTTGAAAGAACTTTTTTCTTCAAAGAAACGTCATGCCTCATCTAGAGTGAAAGAGAGAGCAAAGAGACGAAAAATGAAAACAGATAGAGAAGAAAAGGCTAACATGTAGTAACCAAAAAGAACCTTAAATATGAGTTGCATAATGCTTCCATGCTTTCTTTCCCTACCGTAACAAAAAATAAATTAGAAACTTTGCAATAATAAAAAAAAGCACATAGAACTCCACGCATTAGTTATACACCTTCTTCCTCGGGGTTGTCTTCATATGCTGAAGTCAATCATATTCTCTTCATTTTCAAGCTTAAATGTTGAAAAAGAAAAAAACTTCAAACTTTGATGGGTTTAAGGGTTGGGGCTAGGCTTATCGAAATCAAGGGATAGTCTTGGGAGATCGACCGGTGGGTTCGATGTCCGAGGAAGCCACTGGCAATGGTGGAATCGGTGGTGGATAGGGTTTACTGGAAAGGGAGATAAGATGGAAAGAAAGGAAGAAGAAGAAGAAGAAAGGGAAAAGAGAGAAAATAAAATAAGGAAAAAAAGAAAATAAATAAAAAATATATTTTTGGTGAATATAAAAATATATTTTTTAAACACAGTTAAAGTGATATTTTTGTGATAACCTGATAATATTAATGATATTTTTATAATAATACGATAATATTAGTGATATTTTTGTAAGTTTTGAAAAATCGATGATACAAATTAATAATTAATTAAAATTTAGTGGGATATGGTGGAGTGTAAGTTTTGTTATTATATCAATAATTAAAATGATGTATAATTGATGAAAATATTAATAGAATTAAATTATTTTGAAAAGGATGATTTGAAGAAACTGGGAAAATATTTTTACCAAATGGAAGAGAAATTAATCAAAAAGAAAACACTGAGCAGACCCCGCAGCCATAGCCGCCATTTCCACTTCCCCCCTTTTTTGTGATGATTAATAATATTCTTTTATTTACTGCTCCCATTTAAATTTTATTTATGACAACATTTGTCACTAGTCTTAAAAGTGGGAGAAAGGGAAGATACATGGACAGACAAAAGAGAAGACAGAAGAAGGGAAAGGGACTTCAAAGCACTGAATTATTAAAAACAAAAAGGAAAGTGTTTGAGATTCTATTCTTGAGAGATGAGAGAGAGAGAGGGGGGGGGGGGAGTAAATAAAAAGGCTTTTGTTTTTTTATAAAAAAAAAATATTCCCCAATTCATTAGTATTTAAGAGGCAGCTTCAACCCGATTGTTTCTCTGTCGATGAACTTCTTCTCAGTATCTCCTCTTCCTCAAAAGTAAACCTAACATACAACAACCTCTGGTTTCCACAGACTTCCTAAGCTTTTTCTTCATTCGTGGTGTCTTGCAGAAGTAGTGTCCGTTGCTCTTTACTTGTGCAATTGAGAGTTAAAAAGGAAAAATCATGGGAGATGACAAGTGTGTTTTATTAATAAGAGAGTTTGATCCGAGCAAGGATTTAACAAGTGTAGAAGAAGTTGAAAAAAGATGCGAGGTTGGTCCCAGCGGCAAACTCTCTCTCTTTACCGACCTCTTAGGCGACCCTATTTGCCGGGTCCGCCATTCCCCTGCTTTTCTCATGCTGGTACTGTATATGATATCCCTCCTCCCTTTTGTCCCTTTAAAAAAAAAAAATTTAATCTTCATTACTAAATTCCACTATTTATCTACGTATAATAAATACAGCCTTTAACATTAATATTTTCTGCATCTTTGTAAACAAGCAGGTGGCTGAGTTAAGCTCCACAAAAGAAATAGTTGGGATGATTCGAGGTTGCATTAAAACCGTTACATGCGACAAAAAGCTTTATCGCAATAGCAAAAGCAATCATCCCACTAAACCCTTCCCTGTATACACCAAACTCGCTTACATTTTAGGCCTTCGGGTCTCCCCTTCCCACCGGTATTTACTATAAATGCCCCAGCAAATCATTTTTAGTACGTTAATACATTAGTAAATGAATTATTTTGATTTCTTTGTTGGGTTTTTTATCCACAGGAGAATGGGAATTGGGTTAAAGCTGGTCCGTGGAATGGAAGATTGGTTTGTCCTAAACGGCGCTGAATATTCCTACTTAGCAACGGAAAACGACAACAAACCTTCTGTTAAGCTCTTCACTGATAAATGCGGTTACTCCAAGTTCCGTACTCCTTCTATTTTGGTTAACCCCGTTTTCGCTCATCAACTCCCCGTTTCCAATCGGGTCACTCTAATCAAGCTTCCGCCGTCCGACGCTGAGTTGCTATACCGCCGCCGGTTCTCCACCACCGAGTTCTTCCCTCGCGACATTGACTCGGTTCTTAATAATAGACTTAACATTGGAACCTTTTTGGCCGTGCCACGTGGTGGCTGTTACACGCAAAAGTCTTGGCCCGGGTCGGATAAGTTTTTATCAGACCCGCCAGAGTCGTGGGCTGTTTTGAGTGTTTGGAATAGCAAGGACGTGTTTAGGCTGGAAGTTCGAGGGGCGTCGAGGATGACGAAGGCGTTGGCTAAAACGACAAGGATCGTGGACAAGTTATTGCCGTTTTTTAGATTACCCTCGATCCCGGCAGTGTTTAGGCCGTTCGGTTTGCACTTTTTGTACGGTTTGGGAGGGGAAGGTCCACGCGCGGCCAAGTTTGTGAATGCATTGTGTGCACACGCGCATAACTTGGCTAAACAAGGAGAGTGCAGTGTGGTGGCGACTGAGGTGGCGAATCTTGAGCCGTTGAAAATCGGGGTCCCACATTGGAAGAGTTTATCATGTGATCAAGATTTATGGTGTATCAAGCGACTCGGGGAAGACTACAGTGACGGGTCTGTCGGTGACTGGACTAAATCACCCCCTGGACTTTCCATATTTGTAGATCCCAGAGAATTCTAAAATCTAACCCACAAAGAAGAAAAATCTTAGTCTCTCTCTCTCTCTCTTCTTTCTTTTACAAATAATTTTGGGGAAGATAAAAAGAGGGAATTAGAAGATATGGGTCTTTGTGTGAAAAAGAAAATGAATATCCTCTTCTTCTTTTTTTTATTTTTGGCTGTAGATATTTTGGTTTTTAGTAAATGGGATGTGGCTTTAAAGATCCTGTAGTAGGCAAACAAAGCCTTAGTTTTAGAAGTGGGGTTGAATATCTTTTTAGAGAATTTTCCTTTTAGTTGTTCCAATGTTTAAAAACGGTTTTCTCTCTATAAGAATGAGAATAACGTGTAATCAGAATATACTTGAAATATAAAAAAAAAAAAAAATCCCCAATGAACTCTTGGGCCTTACTATTTTTCAGAATAGGAATAAAACCTTAAAAATCTCTATTAATTTTGAAAATGAAGAAAGAGTAAGTAATCAGAACACATTTTCAATTATAACTTTTTTGGATTTTAAAATATAAATTATTATGAAAACCTACTCGAAAGTGTAGAGATTTAATTTTTTAAAAGAATTAATATTTTTCTAGCAGGTATTTAGAGCATAAAAAAATATGATTATATGCTTTTAGATAGCGACACGACTACCTCTATCATTGTTTAATTCGGAAAATATTAATGGAGATCTTAGTATCTTTCTAATTAAAGGGGTGGTGGAGAAAGAAATATGAAATTCTCTCCCTAACAACGAAGAAGAATGTCCATTGTGAATTTTTTTTTTTTTGGGATGAAGTAGAGAGTCTAGGGGTGTTCAATCAGTTAACTGATTGGTTAATTGATCTGAATTACCATTAATTGAATTAACTAACTATTTTAAACTCTTAATCGTTAACTGAAATTTATATTTTTTTTAATTTTTTGTTAAAACAAGTATAAAACATATCAAAAATTAACCGACTGATTAATTTATATTTCCAAAAAAATTAACCGAACTGACCGAATACTTATATATTATAATATTATTTATTAAATTCGATTAATTCAATTAACTGACCGATTTTAAACCGAATTAATCATTAACCGAACTTTCAAAAAATTATTAATCAACCTTTAACTGAATTAATTTAATTTTATCTGAAATTTACACATCTCTAGTCCAGTCTATATATAAAATATAAAAATGAGAGATTAATGATATGGGAGACTTTGTCTTTTAGCTGCTATGCCTTTTGGCTTTACTTTTATTTGTTTTTGGAAGGCAAGATCGAAATTCAAACAGAAAGGAATAGGATAGAATGTACGATTTTTTTTTTCTTTTTAACCTATTTTGTCTTTTCTCTATTTTTGGTGGTTTGAGTTTGGAAGCATGGGCCACGTATGAGGATAAATGATTCATAAATTGGATGTCAATTCAATTAATTATTATTAATATTTTTATATAAAATATTACACATGGATTTGAATTTAAGCCTCATTTATTTATTTATTTTGATTTTTTAAATATTTATAGGAGAGAGTAAATTATAAAAATTTTATAAATCTTAAAATTAAGTTTTCATGACATTTATGGTTACAATATTCGTTTTTCTTTAACTTTTTTATTTTAAGTTATGCCGTATAAGATCCGATATCTCATTTAACAGTTAAATTAACAATTTTAATAATGAAAAGACCTTATTAATATAACTTCAATAATTTAAGATGTAATTAGAATATTTTAAAGTTTGAGGACTAATTTAAAATAAAAGTTATAGTTTAGAGATGTATGATATAATTAACTCTTTATATTTAAAAAAGTTTGGATGGAAAACAAATATATATTAGATAAAGGAAAAAAAAAATTGGTAATAAGAAACCCCAAAATTCGATTGAACTAACCACCAAAAAGAAGTTTATTGAGCTGATTCGATTGATTATTTCAATGAATTGAGTTAGATGGATACGAGTAATTTATTAAATAGGTTATGGATTAGATGAGTTTATTGAAGAATTAGATTGGATTTTGGTATGTATACTATATTATAATTAAATTAAATAGATAAGTAGTGGCAACTGTTTTATTGGATCCAATAATTTGATGATGAGTACGTACCTAACAAAAGATCCATGTCTTTACTAATATTCTTTTTTTTTTTTAAGTGCTCATCAATTTTTGATAAAGTTTGTCTACCATTTTTTTTTTGTTTGATAATAAAGCTTTTATTAAGGATTATTAATCATGTTTGGTAATATTGGCGGCAACACTTTCTATTTGTCAATAAAGTGATGAATCCAATATGCATCTCATTAAAAAAAAAAAAAAAAGCCAATTTGGTTTATTATTTTGGATTTGATATAACTAATTATTATCCAACATGTAATCATGATACATCATTTCCATTCCAAAATATAAATCTTGCTTTTATAAATAAGGGGAAAAAAAAAAGAAGTTTTAAAGTTGATAAAAACATACTGATTTTCAAAAAGATAAAATTGTGGGAAAAAGAAAGTAAAGACATCAATACTTTTTATCATATATTGTTGAAAAGAAATTATAGGAATTTTTTAATTCCTAAAATTAATAAACTCACGTATATCGTGTGTGTGTTTTTTTTTTGTGTATTTTCATATCAATTATGTAAATATATAAGTACAGCATAGATTATTAAATATATTGACATTATTTTTTTATATTTAATAAAGTTTTTATATCCAAAATTAACATAGAAGCCTGCAAATTTAATCCTTAATATTTGTCAACCTCCTTGTCCCATCCCTACTTTCTTTCAGCATTACACCTAATTGTAACATTAAGCAGACATGAAAATACAGATTAGTTGATGACTGATTGCAAAATTAGCCCAAAGCTTGTCCATTTAATTTTTGTTTGCAGCTGTTTAGATTGATGCAATGCACCAACAGCCACAAACTTCAAAAGCTTTTTTGAGCTTAACTTGATCGCATTCGACAAAGGGTTATCGAATATATATATACTCGCGCGCACATATATATAAAGTAGTTTAATCGTTATTTTTCATATTTAATTATTTTTTATAGATTTTGAATAAATTAAAATTATTTAATTATTTATTTTATTTGAAAATTTTTCAGTGATTAAATATATATAGTCATAGATTGATATGATGATAGAAATATTTTATATGTATGATAAATAAATTATATTAATAAATTTATTTTTTTATTGTTAAAGTATTAATAATACAAGAAATTATGCAAGTAGAAGAATCTCTGATATTATCTTCGATGTTTCTAATTTTTCCACTTAAATAATGACTTTCGCCATTGAACAGTTAAAAGTTATACATTGAGAAGGTTGATTAATATAAAAGTTAAGTACAATTTAACGAAAGGAAGCTTTAATTAGGGGAAAGTAGGTATATACGAAAGTGTTAGGCAAGTTTTCTAATACATTTGTTTTCATTTTTTTATATAGTAAAAAATTAAATTACAAATTAATTTTTTTTTGGTGAATTATAATAACAAGACAAAATCCGAACAATAAATACAACTAGTGCAACTTGAATCCTTAAACACTATTGACCATCAGGCCATCACATGAGTTCATCAAATTACAAATTTAAACATATTTGATATTTCCAATAAAAGGTGATTATAGGAAATAATTAAAATTTGTAGTGTTTTAAACATGTTAAATTCCAAACTAGTAATGATCGATTAACATATATAAAGTTTATATTTGAAATCAACTTACAGACTACAAATATCATCATCACCATAAATACTTTAATTATCATTTTAAAAACTAATGGTAAAAGAATGTCTGTAATTTTTTTTAATTAAAGACTCTTAAAAAGTTGTTTTGTGAGAGTGGTTTAGGTAAAGTGGAAGGTAGATTGACAGCAAATTGTGGTCAAAATTGGCCCACATTTTTTCCATATTTATCTTTATCTTGATTGTTCTAAATCCAAGTCAATAGCTAAATGGCCTAATACATTACCCCATAGTTATTTAAGCCTTTTCTTTACTGTACCTCTTTTATTTTATCATGGAATTGGAATTTAAGGAGAAGATTGGTAGGTAAATTTTGTGAGGGTGAGAGTTTGATTATCACAAGCAATAATAATAAAGAAAAGAAAATTGGTGTTCCAATCATGAGCATCTTTTGAGGTGAGTCCACTAGGTCTAATTGTCTTAACACATTACCTATTCTTTGTTTTTTTATACACATACTGATCTAAGAGAATTAGATTTTATCATCAACAATACCTCACATTGAATTAAGGGGAATTATTTAGGATTATTATTATTATTATTATTATTATTATTTGAATTAGGTTCATCTCTCAACAAATAAAGTTATTTGTTCGATTTAATAAAATCATGTAACCATATTTGTAATTGTAATCTTAATCTATCATCAATCAAATTAATATTTATTTAATAAAAATATTTTATTTAGATTTAATTACAAAATATATAATATGAACATATAGGTTTTGATATTTTAATGTAAAACGAATTTTTTAAAAGAACAAAAAGATATTTTTTTTTTCTCCTTTTACAATGGACCGGACCTAACATGTTCATATATAACTGTAGGTAGGATATGGCTTGATTTGTGGGCCAATACTATCTTTATAAAATTAAAAGAAGTTAGGTGTTGGTCCAAGTCCAAGTCTAAGTCTCCAGACACACATGGCCTTAGTCAAAGCCAGTCCTCATAGTGTGGGTTTGAATGCCATTTTCATTGCTTTGTTTATTTTATTTACCGATTATGAAGCAGTAAAACATTTCCCTTTATGTTTATGGAGATAGAATTTCCCTTCAAGTCCAAAAATAAATGAAGAAAAAAAAAAAAACACAAAAAAAGGGACAAAGATAGCGCAAATTAAAAGGCCAAGTAAGTGCTGTATCTTAGAATATATTTGTAGCACCTAAATTCATTAGAAAATACATAATATGTCAAGTAGTTGTGCTAATAATTTTATTGTTAATGCAAAACAATCTCTTTGTTAGAGTATGTTAGAAGATTAATTATGAGATAGTTGTAATATATGTTATTTAGCTTGTTTTATTAATAAAGGAAATTTTATTATTTTTTTAATTTTTATTTATATTGTCGAAACCAATTTTTTTATCGGGTTTTTTGAAAAAACGGGAATCGACTTTGAAAATATGGAGTCGCCACCAATCTTTTTTGTTTAGGTGTGATCGGGTCACCTAAAAAATAAATTTTGGTCTACGAATTTCCAGAAGAAAACGGGTTCGGTAGTCGGTTACGTGTGAGGAAGGGTTAGCACCCTCACAACGCCCAAAATTGGTACCAAATTGATTAATTGATGTCCTAATGTTGAAAAGTTTAAAATGATTTTGAAATTCTGTTCTTTTTTCTATAATTTTAAATAACTTGATTGAATATTGAGATTCCCTTGTTCCGAAGGAATAGAGTATCACATCCAGCACGATTGGATACGACAAATCTGAGTCCTCGAATTCGAGATCATCCACAAAATTCTCCAAGCACATGTATTGAAATTTTGAAAGGGTATTTGGTTATTTGGACAAACAAAAAACCATACCCAGCACGATTGGGCACGATTTCTTCTAATTTCCAAACGCACAAACATTGCCTTATTTTGAAAGTATGGACCAAATTTGAAAGGATGTTCGTTTATTTGGTCAAACAAGAAATCACACCCAGCACGATTGGGCACGATTTCTTGATTTCCAAATGCACGAATGTCACCTTGTTTTGAAACTTTTAAATAAAATTCTAAAATTGACTCAAAATGCTTTTATTGAATCGTTAAAGAATGTAATATCAAGCACGGAATGATAATATGAATTTGCACAAACGAAAAACAAAGATAACAATACGTACATACAATTTGAAATATACAACATCGACAAATTTTCAACACATCATGTTTAAAACGATAATATTTAAAATCTTATGACTAACAGAAATAATTCTAAAAGAAATTCAAAGCCAATTACAAACACACATAATACTACATAAACGAGTTCAATATATATACAATTTGAAATTTAAATACGTGATATACATAATGATTTAAAATCGATGCATAGTACAAATACCATATGTATATAAAAATGATATTGCAGGGAGGTGTTAGAAATAAATAAAACATAATTTGAAAATAAGATCTTTAAAGTAACAATCGTATACATACATATATTAAAATCAAATATATACATAGATAGATTTAAAAGGAAATACATGCATGAAATAATATGAAATCAATAACAAATAAAATTATAACAATAATAATAATAATAATAATAATAATAATAATCACAAAAGGGGTGAAAAAGGGACGAAATTGGAATTAAAACAGAATCAAAGGATTAATTTACAAATAAATGAAATATTGGAATAGAAATAAGGACCAAAATATGATGCGCGTAAACCAAGGAAGATTAAAAATGAAAATATTTTCATAACCCAAAACGCAGCGCACAGGTAGGATTACAATGAAATAGTATGCACATTACAGGGACTAATTGAAAAATAAAAGAAAACATGAAATAAAGCTAATTGAATAGCAATACAAAAATAGAGGGATTGAATGCACAAATATCCCACTAATGCGAAAGCGCGCGGATCTTGAGGATGACGAAATGGATCGGGTTGTCGGGTTACTTCAAACGGCGCCGTTTTGAGACTATCAAACTGAGTCCAAACGACGTCGTTTCTATAATACATTATAATAACCTAAATCAATCTTAAAATCGTCAGTCAACCATTCCCTTAACATAAAACCCTAGCCTCTTTGTTTTGAAACCGAAATCCCTATTTTCTTTTCCCAACCCCGCCGCATATCGAAACCCTCTCGTTCTATCACTAAAACGCCACTAAGATCGGCGAGCAATGATACACGAGGGTCGATCTGCTGTCATATACTCCCACTCGCTCTGCTTTCCGACGAAGGCCTTCATCTAGCCCCGATTACAACGGAGTAGACGAAGATCAAACATTCGTCATGGTAAGCTCCTTCCCTCTCTTTTATTTTTCGCATGAACACTCAAAGAAACAGATTCAAAAAAGAAAGAAGAGGAACGAAAAGAGAAAGAGTTTTGAGAAAGAAAATCACCTTCCGTTTTTTTTATCTCATTTTTTTTTATTTCTCCTCTCGTGTAATGTGTGTAGTCCATTTACAAATGATTTCTTTCGGTCCTTTAAAGCCGAAAATCGAAAATAAAAACTAAAACAAAAATCAAAATTATAACCCTTTTTTTTGTTTTCTCTGCTGCTGCGCTGGTTGTTTGTTATTCTACAGGTACAAGGCGCGGACGTAGCGTACGGAGGTACGCGTGCTGAGACACGAGCCGATCTGCGCCGTAAAGGCTTGCGCGTGGGTGGGGCGCGTGGGGCCTTTGGAGGCTCACCGCTTGGCGCGCGCGGAGGGGGACGGTAGAGCGCGTGGAGGAGGCGAGGCGGTTCAAACGCGCTGGTCGGGCGCGCGTGGGGACACGCGCGATGGAGGCCAAAACGGCGCTAGAACCCTCTGGAAGCTCTAGGGTTTCTGCTTGCTGAAACCAATCGGGCCATTTGGGCGAGTTTGGGATTGGGTCTTTAGGCACGTGTTTTAATCCTTGTTATTTGGGTTAGCTTTGTAAATGGGTTGGCTGATTTGGGTTAGGTTGAATTTAGTCTGGGCTATTGTACTTTATTAATAATTGGTTTTGGTTTTAATTTTTGGGTTTTAATTGTTTGGGCCAATTGGTCTTTGTAAATAAGGACTGTGGACTTTGTTTTGGATTTAGTATTTTATTTTGTTTTTTTGTTTAAATTATTTGGTTAATGGGCCGGGCAAATTTTGGGCCCTACAGCTTCCCCTCTTTGCTCATTGTCGTGTAACGGGAATGGAGCAAAGACTTTAAAGAGGGCCAAATTTTCCCGGTCTCGCCGAATCTTGACTTCTTGACGCTTCTTTCCTTCAAGTAGCTTTAATCTGCTCAACTGTAACCTCAGGGAGAAGGGATTTGTAGTCTCATCCAACTCCACTGGGACTTCTAGATGATGAGAATCCAGAGAGAAGAGATTTGTAATTTCGACCTTCTCGGAAATAAATGTTGATCCTCAATACACTCAGGGAGGAGGGATTTGTAACTTCGACCTGCTCCACTGGGACTTCGAGGTGAAAAGACTTGTATGGCTTCGATCTGCTCCTGCAACTTCAGGATTGCCAGATTTGCTATCTTCAATCTGCTCGTGCACACTCAGGATTGCCAGACTTGCTATCTTCAATCTGCTCCTGCAAACTCAGGATTGCCAGATTTGGAAGCTTAAATCTGTCCCACTACTGCTTAGGGAGACCAGATTTACAATCTTTGACCTATTCCAATGCTGGTCAGGGAGATAGGGTTGGTGGCTTAAATCTATTCCACTATTGTTTAGGGAGACAAAATTTGCCATTTGATCTTGGTCCACTACTGCTTAATGATGACAAGATCTACAATCTTCGACCTATTCCACTGCTGGTCAGGGAGATAGGGCTGGTGGCTTAAATCTGTTCCACTACTGCTTAGGGAGACCAAATTTGTCGTTCGATCTTGGTTTCCTACTGTTTAAGGTGACAAGATCTACATTTTTTCGACCTATTCCACTGCTGGTCAGGGAGATAGGGCTGGTGGCTTAAATCTGCTCCACTACTGCTTAGGGAGATAAGATTTGCCGTTCAATCTTGGTTCCCTACTGCTTAGGGTGACAAGATCTACAATTTTTGACCTATTCCACTGCTGGTCAGGGAGATAGGGTTGGTGGCTTAAATCTGTTCCACTCACCGCTTAGGAGACCAAATTTGCCGTTCGATCTTGGTTCCCCTCTTTTGCTTAGGGTGACAAGATCTACAATTTTTGACCTATTCCACTCTTTGGTCGGGAGATAGGGCTGGTGGCTTAAATCTGCTCCACTACTGCTTAGGGAGATAAGATTTGCCGTTCGATCTTGGTTCCCTACTGCTTAGGGTGACAAGATCTACAATCTTCGACCTATTCCATTGCTGGTCAGGGAGATAGGGCTAGTGGCTTAAATCTGCTCCACTACTGCTTAGGGAGATAAGATTTGCCGTTCGATCTTGGTTCCCTACTGCTTAGGGTGACAAGATCTACAATTTTTGACCTATTCCACTGCTTTAGTCGGGAGATAGGGTTGGTGGCTTAAATCTGTTCCCTCTTTGCTAGGAGACCAAATTTGCCGTTCGATCTTGGTTCCCTACTGCTTAGGGTGACAAGATCTACAATTTTTCGACCTATTCCACTGCTGGTCAAGGAGATAGGGCTGGTGGCTTAAATCTGCTCCACTACTGCTTAGGGAGATAAGATTTGCCGTTCGATCTTGGTTCCCTACTGCTTAGGGTGATAAGATCTACAATCTTCGACCTATTCCACTGTTGGTCAGGGAGATAGGGTGATGTCTCGATGCCGCTCCTGTAACCGGGGATTGCGGATCCGCTATCTTCGATCCGCTTCGCTCAGAAAGGCAAGATCTTCGAATTCACCGATGTTGCAACAACGTCCTCTAGGAGACCTGTTCTGTAAAATCAATTTTATGTTTATGCCTATGCAAAATGGTTAGGATGCAATGATTAGAATGAATCTAATGCTCCTAACGAAATGTATTATGGACGACATTTGTATGAATGCATAATGTCATGAGAATGGTTAAAGATTAGGATGCAATGATCGGAATGAATCAAATGCCCCTAAATAGATGTGTCTTATGGATGACATTTGTATGAATGCAGAATGTCATGAGAATGATTTCTTACAATGATTAGGATGCAATGATCGGAATGAATCAAATGCTCCTAACTAAATGTGTTTTGCATGAATGCAGAATTTTATGAGAATGATCCCTTTTTAAAAGTTTAAGGTGTCATCGTTCATTGTTTATTAAGGCTTTATCACTGATGTATTATGCTGCCATCTTGTTCGACTGGTATTCTTAACAGAAAACCCGAGAAAACAATTATATCTTGCCCAACAGATTTGTCCCATTATAACTTCAGGTTCATCTCATTGTGACTTAGGGGTATAGGGTCTGAATCTCTTCCATCCATCCCACTGCGACTCCAAAATGTAGGATTTTCTTCTTCTTCAATCCATCCCGTTGCTATTCAAGGGTACATGACTTGTATCAGCTTCCATCTATCCCACTATAACTCGGGGGTATAGGGCCTGTAGCTTGTTCCATCAACCGATCACTCCTCTAGTGACCCAATCAGATGTGCATGATGCTCGCGTGAATGCAGGATATCAATTTTTCCTTGAGAATGATCCCCATTTAACACTTGGGTTAACGATGCCCACTGACGCAATATCTTGTTGTTTGCTCAACCACCATTTTTGACAAAAATCCGGAGAGATAGTCTCAGTTTAGACTCTTCTTTAAACTTGATGAGTTTTAAATAATAGTCCTATTTCAAGTTCTTGTATTATCCAGAAGCTTCCAGAGTAATATGCAAAACTCCTTTCATGAAAGTATTATTAGGCCACTAATCGTTATTTTAATGCAAAATGCTTGGAATAGATTATAACAATGGACAAGAAGAAAATTAATTAAGAGCATAGCTCGAAACAAATAAGCTAAACCAAGATAGCAATCGCAATCAAGAAGGAAATTTATTATGAACATATTTTGAAAAGAATAATATAATCACAAATAACAAATTTAGCATGGGTAAAATGGAAACTAGGTGCCCCAGATATCGCAGTCTGAGCTTCTCTGTTCCAACTTCTTGAGAACCATTTTAAGCTCAATATGTGTTTAAGGGATCCGGAGTACTTTATCGATGCCCCAAGACATAGCATACTTCTTCATTGTTAATTCAGGCATAGCAAGACTGCTGTATGCCCCTCTTTGATTAAAATTTGAGCCGCCCTTTTCGGGTTTTCAACTCAAATCCCCTTTGGTCTCAAAGTTCCCTTTGCGAGTTTTCACCTTGGCCTCTCCTTTTTCTTTTTTTTTCTTTTTTTGTTTGTTTTTCTCTTTGGAAAACTTTCTATTGAGTCTGAATTCATCGGATTGGGCAGGTCCTTACTATCCATCTCGGTCAATATCCATGCTTCCCCAGAACAGGCCTTCTTCGCTGCATAAGGTCCTTCCTAGTTTGGCATCCGCTTTCTTCTGAAGTCCCTTGTGCATGGGAAAAATCTTCTTCAAAGCCCTATCATGAAATTTTCTAGGGCGAATCATTTTTGTTGTGAGCTCGCATCATCTGACCGTGACATATAGCTTTTAACTTTTCCTTACAAATTTGATTGATCACATCGGGATTGGATCCATTCTACCTCATCCAACTTCAATTCTGATAAAACTCAGAAAAAAGGAATTTCGACTTCAATGGGCAAAACCAATGAGAAATGTGTTGCCCCGGTGACAGTCCTGACCAATGTTTGATAAGCATAGAGGGTAAATAGTAACTTCTGTATGCCAATCTTTACAAGTCTCGGCCTTTTTTTTTTAATGATCTTTTGTTTTTTTTTTTGGCTGCCTTTGCTGCACTGTGATGTGGCACCTGATCTTTGAACAGACCGCGAACTTTTGATATTGTGCGGTTAAATATGATCCTTTCGACATATTTTTTTTTGTCGGTATTCTTTCTTTCTTTTTCTCTTTTTTGTTCTGATGACTATCGACTTTGTAATATTGGCATATGAAGCGACTTTTACCATCTTAGTGAAGTAACCGATATCCACGAAAATGAATCGATGTTGACCAGAAACTTTTATGATACTGGCTTGATAACATCCATGCCCTACATATAGGAAATCTTATTTCTGCATTGAGCTAGGCTTTGATCTTCATCTCCTTCCTTGGCTCGCGACGTAGGATCTATTTTTCATCCAGTATTAACAAATCAGAAGATAGGTTACAATTTCTGTTATCTTCAAAGTCCTGAGATCCCTTAGACTCATATTTTATTCAAAAAGGGAGTCAGTAACAGTGTCGCCCGTGTCATTGATATCTGGGGACCCATTGTGGGTACGAAGGTAAATTCCAGAGAAAAAATGATTCCAAGAACGATTATTTATATGGTATGGTTATGAATAAGAAATGAAAGAATATTCTAAAAACCAAAGAATGTATAGTATGAAATGTAAATAATAAAAGATATTTGCTTAAAAATATGCATTTTATAAAAATTCTGGACACAAGCTTATTTCACAAAAGAAATCTTACTGCTTCTAGGCTTAAAGCAATAAGTGCATTTTGTACATTACTCTAGGTAAGCTCCAAATACTACAAGAATTTCTTTCGCAGTCCGATTGTCCAAAACGCTCCCGAGTATATAAAGGCCGATGCTTGGAAAACTTTTATTCCTTGGTTTACTCTTTGGATTCGCCATTGGTGTTCTAACTTCCTGATTTCTAGGCTTCTGACGTCTTCTTCAAGAAGTCACAACTCTCTTGCCCCCTCTTTCAATTATCGCAAATTACTGCTTCGTTCGACTCATTGAACTTTAAAACCCCTATTTTAGTAAGCCTTTCCACCAATTTCTTAAATGTAATGCAGTTATCAATTGAGTGACCCGTTATTCCCGCGTGATACTCGTATTGAGCATTCGAATCATACCATTTGGGGTATGGGGGTTGTATTGGTTCCATGTAATGAGGAGCCACCACATGTGCATCAAATAGGCTTTGATACAACTCCCTATATGTCATCGGAATTGGTGTAAACTAGAGTTGCTTTGCACTGGATTCTTGTCTTGATGAGCCCTGATGGCCAGTGGTCACAGCCCTCTGTTGACCTACAGTGACTAATTTGGGACGCTTGCTCAAGCTGTTCACTTCATTTTCCCTATTTCTCGGGGCTGATCTTTTGGCACTTTCTTCAGCATCTATCTTTCCACTCTTTATGGCATTCTCAATCATTTCTCCAGTCATTACGACGTCCGGGAAGCTCTTTGTAGCGCTCCCTAACATATGAGTGATAAACGGGGCTTTCAAGGTGTTGATGAAGAGCATAGTGGGTTCTTTCTCTAGAAGAGGTGGCTGGACCTGTATGGCAACCTCTCTCCACCTTTGTGCATATTGCCGAAAACTCTCGCTTGATCTCTTCTTCATGTTTTGCAAGGTGATTCTATCAGGGGTTATGTCTGTTATGTGACTGTACTGCTTCATAAATGCCTATGCTAAATCCCTCCAAGAACCAATTTCGGTACGGCTCAACTGATTGTACCATTTAGATGCTGCTCCCGCCAGACTGTTCTGGAAGCAATGAATTAACAGTTGGTCATTGTTAACATACCCATTCATTCTCCGGCAAAACATAGTTATGTGAGCCTCTGGACAAGTAGCCCCATCGTATTTTTCAAATTCTGGCACCTTGAATTTGTGAGGAAGTATTAGATCTGGCACCGAACTTAGATCTTTAGCGTCGATTCCATGTTGCCTATCAGCGCTTTCCATGGCCCTAAATTTGTTTTCCAACCATTTGCATCGCTCCTCTAACTATTTTGACAACTCAGCCCTTGCCCTTTCTCTCTCTACTGTCTCATCAAAGTCAGGAATAACAACATTAATTGGATGATCCCCTAAGTTAGAACTCGATCCCGTTTGGAAGTTGGCCGGTATCGAAACATCTTTTTGAAATTGTTGAGGTTTAATTGTGACGGATGTCTTTTGTGGATGCACTTCAGAATGTGTCGGGGTAAAACTATTTTCACCAGTGTTAACCATGGGGGGTTTTTCCTTTGTCCACTCCTCCTGCCAGTAGTTGAGTTAATTGGGTCATCATACTCTTTTGTGATTCCATCATTCGGTCTATCATATCTTGCTGGATCTTAGCAAGCTGTTCTTACATTTGTAGCTGAAGCTTATCCTGCATCTTCTTTTGGAGTTGTTCAAGCTTCTCTAACCTCTGATCCATATCTCTCGTCATGATTCGAGTACCGTAAGGATGTTTGGTTTTACCGGCGTCCAGGTTAATGCTGAAATAATTTCAACCAATCAGGGTCTTCTCATAAAATCTAATTGATATGATGTAATGTCATGAAAACAGCGTAATGCAAATGATGCAATGCATATGCATGCAATGCAAATGGCGTAATGCAAATGATGTAATGCACATGCTTGAAATGCAATGCAATCAAAACAAAAGAAAACACGTTAGTGCAAGAGAAGTAAACAAAACAGAACACCTGTGCGGGTGACCACTAGGGTTTGGCGTGGTTCTACCTAGGGTAGGTTCCTAGGGTTCACTAAATGTGGTTTGGTTCTAAAGAATGGGTACCTGAACCAGCAGATTCCTCAATCCTCACTCGTTATAGGCTCATATGGATCGAGTTCAGTTCAGGGGAACACATTTCCCTATGGCCATGCGGAGATGAAAATATCACGAAGCACATAGGTACAGATGTATCCCGGAAGCAGTCCATTAGCCCATGCGAAGGTGAAAACCTCACGAAGGCATAGTTTCTCACTCCCACTTACAGGTGTGACCACAATGGTCATGTACTGCAATGCCATAGTATTTCATGGGACTTGACCTTATAGCACAAACAAATGCATCAAAGGAAAAATGATTTTTCAAAACAATTTTCCAAATTTTCAAACAAAAGGACAAAGATTAATCAATTTATGGCCTGACTCTCAACCAGTCCCCAGCGGAGTCGCCAAGCTGTCGAAACTAATTTTTTTATCGGGTTTTTTAAAAAAACGGGAATCGACTTTGAAAATATGGAGTCGCCACCAATCTTTTTTGTTTAGGTGTGATCGGGTCACCTATAAAATAAATTTTGGTCTACGAATTTCCAGAAGAAAACGGGTGCGGGAGTCGGTTACGTGTGAGGAAGGGTTAGCACCCTCACAACGCCCAAAATTGGTACCAAATTGATTAATTGATGTCCTAATGTTGAAAAGTTTGAAATGATTTTGAAATTCTGTTCTTTTTTCTATAATTTTAAATAACTTGATTGAATATTGAGATTCCCTTGTTCCGAAGGAATAGAGTATCACATCCAGCACGATTAAATACGATAAATCTGAGTCCTCGAATTCGAGATCATCCCCAAAATTCTCCAAGCACATGTATTGAAATTTTGAAAGGGTATTTGGTTATTTGGACAAACAAAAAACCACACCCAGCACGATTGGGCACGATTTCTTCTAATTTCCAAACGCACAAACATTGCCTTATTTTGAAAGTATGGACCAAATTTGAAAGGATGTTCGTTTATTTGGTCAAACAAGAAATCACACCCAGCACGATTGGGCACGATTTCTTCGAATTTTCAAATGCACGAATGTCACCTTGTTTTGAAACTTTTAAATAAAATTCTAAAATTGACTCAAAATGCTTTTATTGAATCGTTAAAGAATGTAATATCAAGCACGGAATGATAATATGAATTTGCACAAACGAATAACAAAGATAACAATACGTACATACAATTTGAAATATACAACATCGACAATTTTTCAACACATCATATTTAAAACGATAATATTTAAAATCTTATGACTAACAGAAATAATTTTAAAAGAAATTCAAAGCCAATTACAAACACACATAATACTACATAAACGAGTTCAATATATATACAATTTGAAATTTAAATACGTGATATACATAATGATTTAAAATCGATGCATAATAAAAATACCATATGTACATAAAAATGATATTGCAGGGAGGTGTTAGAAATAAATAAAACATAATTTGAAAATAAGATCTTTAAAGTAACAATCGTATACATACATATATTAAAATCAAATATATACATAGATAGATTTAAAAGGAAATACATGCATGAAATAATATGAAATCAATAACAAATAAAATTATAACAACAACAACAATAATAATAATAATAATAATAATCACAAAAGGGGTGAAAAAGGGATGAAATTGGAATTAAAACAGAATCAAAGGATTAATTTACAAATAAATGAAATATTGAAATAGAAATAAGGACCAAAATATGACGCGCGCAAACCAAGGAGGATTAAAATGAAAATATTTTCATAACCCAAAACGCAGCGCACAGGTAGGATTACAATGAAATAGCATGCACATTACAAGGACTAATTAAAAAAATAAAAGAAAACATGAAATAAAGCTAATTGAATAGCAATACAAAAACAGAAGGATTGAATGCGCAAATATCCCACTAATGCGAAAGCGCGCGAATCTTGAGGATGACGAAATGGATCGGGTTGTCGGGTTACTTCAAACGACGCCGTTTTGAGACTATCAAACTGAGTCCAAACGACGTCGTTTCTATAATACATTATAATAACCTAAATCAATCTTAAAATCGTCAGTCAACCATTCCCTTAAAACAAAACCCTAGCCTCTTTGTTTTGAAACCGAAATCCCTATTTTCTTTTCCCAACCCCGCCGCATATCGAAACCCTCTCGTTCTATCACTAAAACGCGACTGAGATCGGCGAGCAATGATACACGAGGGTCGATCTGCTGTCATATACTCCCACTCGCTCTGCTTTCCGACGAAGGCCATCATCTAGCCTCGATTGCAACAGAGTAGACGAAGATCAAACGTTCGTCATGGTAAGCTCCTTCCCTCTCTTTTATTTTTTGCATGAACACTCAAAGAAACAGATTCAAAAAAGAAAGAAGAAGAACGAAAAGAGAAAGAGTTTTGAGAAAGATAATCACCTTCCATTTTTTTTTATCTCGTTTTTTTTTATTTCTCCTCTCGTGTAATGTGTGTAGTCCATTTACAAATGATTTCTTTCGGTCCTTTAAAGCCAAAAATCGAAAATAAAAACTAAAACAAAAATCAAAATTACAACCCTTTTTTTTGTTTTCTGCTGCGGCGCTGGTTGTTTGTTATTCTGTAGGTACAAGGCGCAGACGTAGCGTACAGAGGTACGTCCAGAGACACGAGCTGATGCACTGGTAAAGGCTTGCGCGTCGGTGGGGCACGTGGGGCACTGGAGGCTACTGAAACGGCGCGCGTGGAGGGACGCGGTAGAGCGCGTGAAGGACCGAGGCAGTTCAAACGCCTGGCTGGGCGCGCGTGGGGACACACACGATGGAGGCCAAAACGGCGCTGGAACCCTCTGGAAGCTCTAGGGTTTCTGCTTGCTGAAACCAATCGGGCCATTTGGGCCAGTTTGGGATTGGGTCTTTAGGCCTGGTGTTTTAATCCTTGTTATTTGGGTTAGCTTTGTAAATGGGTTGGCTGATTTGGGTTAGGTTGAATTTAGTCTGGGCTATTGTACTTTATTAATAATTGGTTTTGGTTTTAATTTTTGGGTTTTAATTGTTTGGGCCAATTGGTCTTTGTAAATAAGGACTGTGGACTTTGTTTTGGATTTAGTATTTTATTTTGTTTTTTTGTTTAAATTATTTGGTTAATGGGCCGGGCAAATTTTGGGCCCTACATATATGTATTAAATAAATTTATTAATAATAACATCTATAGAATAATATGATTATTCTTAAATTGTCCCCATTCAAATGCTATTGTGGTCTGGGTAACAATAGTCTGTTGAGATTGGTGTGGGATTGATTGATGATAAGGTGTTGCCATCGGTATGAGATACTGAGTCAAACACATGAATACATGTTAGAGAATATTATACTAGATTGATGTGCCATGAGAGTGCCTCTTGAATTATTATGTGAAAGTCATAACAGTTCGCATGGTAATAATGATGCTTGTGATCCTTAGACTTGAGGTCACCGTACTTCCCAACATCGGAATTTGTTTATTTTGACATACATAAATGTCTTCCATAATTGGATGTACTATAAATACTATTATGGGTACACTACAAACTGTATAGTGGGATGTGAATGACCAAAATAGGATTTGTCCATCCTACATAATGAGAGCAATATCTTGAGCCCTTTAATTGAGTATGACTAGAAATGCAAGGTTGTTCTCAAATGCATCAATATAAGACATTAGACGCATTTGTACATCTTAGTCTACTAGAGTTTCAGGAAATTAAAATTTTGAACTATATAAGAGTGACTATTCCATTACTTGTGTTCAATTAAGATATAAAGACAAATGGATATACTACATAATATTTTATTTTGTGAAAAAACTTTGTTGGACCACAACATTCCTACAATTTGGGTAATAGTGGTGTATTTCTAGGCATCACTCGCTATTTGTAAAATTAAAAGAGGTTTAATATTATCGTTGTAACAACCTGTTTTCCAGTGGTGTCGAAATAGTGGTTTTAGGACCACAATTTCGACGTGTCAGACCGTAAATATTAATTATTTAATATTTACGGGGTCATTAGTGTCGTATTAAAATTTTGTTTAGAAATTTTAACGTTTGGATTGTTAATTAACCAAAAAGGACTAAATTGTATAGGGTAAAAATATGGTTTCTATTTGTTAAAAGGGTCAAATAGCTTTAAAAAGGTAAATCAATGGATGTAGATGGTAATTATACCATATATATTTATAATGGAAAATTATGGATATGTTTTAGTGATTTTATAAGTTATAACTTAAAGGTTAATTTAGTAAATAAGTACATGGTGAATTAAAATTTAAAAGATGTTAAAATAAAATCATCATCTTCCTTTCTCTTTTTTTTTTTGGTGGAAAACTGATTAGCCATAGAAGGGGAGAAGCAAGTTTCGGCCAAGCTTAGGGTTCTTAATTTGATAGGTAAATCTTACTCGTTTTTAGTTATTTTTATGTTTTTGAGCTCGTATTAGCTTGATCTAGTTAACCTGAGGACTATTTGTAAAACTGTCAAGTGTTGTGGATTATACCATTTATGAGTTTAGTGTGTTTTTGAAGTTTTATAATAAATTATTAAGCTTGGTTATTAAATAGGATTATTTTGTAAAGTAATTTTTAGTAATTTTAACGTTTAAGGACTAAAATGTTAAAGTAGTAAAATTATAAGGAATTGTTGTGAAATGATAGAAACTGTGGGCTGTAGAGAGGTCCTAAATAGTTCGGTTGAACTTATTTTTTGTTGAGGATAGTTAAATTGCAAGATTTGGACTTAGGGACTAAATTGCATAAAAGGTAAAATATTGAGGGTAATTTTATAAAAATGTACAAAATGACTTATTTGCGTAAAGTGAGTTAATTGTTCCAGGCTTAAATGTTCTAACTTGGATAGTTCTACTATAGTTTTTTTGTTTCGTTTACACTTGTGATTTGTGAAAGCATAAAAGGACTCATCAATGCATGGTCAGCTTAGAAAATTGTCAAACATTTACTTCCCTCGGATCGAAAAAAAAAAGACAAGAAGAAAGAAAGGTAAGGCAGAATAGAAGAAGGGATAGGGAGGGAAGAAGGTCTCCGCTACCCAGCACACACATCCAGTGCAAGGGGAAAAGGGAGAAGCTTTAAGCACGAGACAAACAGATTTTAATAAAGCATAAAAGAAAGTTGAATGATGCAAAACCCAGAAACAAACAGAGCATAAAAAAAAAAGCATAAAAAAGGAAGAAGAAGAAGATTCTTCAACAGACAGATGAAATACAGAAAATAAAAAAGCATAAAAAACTTACATTGATTGAGATTCAAGAAGGGAACTAGATGAAGAAGGAGAAGGAAGATGAAGAACGAAATAAGGAGAAAGAATATGGTGAGAGTGGAGGAAGATTTTCTGGAAAATGTCTTACAAAAATAAAATCGGTAAGACATTTTCCCTAAAAACCCATGTCATTTACCGTGTTTTGGAAAATATTTTCCCCATGTAATTTATTTTCAAGCAAACAAACGGACCCTAAATTTTATCATTAAGTCATTTAGAGATTAGACAGTTTCAAGACTTGCAACATATTCAAAAAAATGTTTTAAATGTGTTTCAAATTGTACTAAATGTTTTGAGCCAATACCAAAATATTTGTAACTCCTTACACCAAATCTAGATTGAGGATTTGGATTAAGATGTCACATCCATTGTTGAAGCAACTCAAACAAACATTTAAATTATTGTTTGAAGCTAAAAATAATTTAAGTGTGAAAATTAAAACATGTTATGCATGTTATCCAAGCTTAAACGGGCCCTCAAACTTTAAACTAGCATTAAGGATATTAAAAAAAACGGAGCCAAGTTATGAATCTCGGGTCAATCTAGCAAAATACAGGGTAATGTCTCGAAACATGCTTCCTCTATTTCATGGTTTTAGCTTCAAAGTTTGAAGTCTTGAGACAATGTAACCATGTCTCGAGACATTAACCTCTATGCCTCAAGATAATAAACCATGTCTCGAGAACCTAGATAGAATTTTCCTTGACGTTTTATGTGCAACACCCAGTTTTGACGGGTCTTGAGTTAGGCGGGTAACCAGAAAGTAGTTTGAGTGGCGAAGTCTTATCCGACCAATTGATGCTTTCGGCGTATAGGTTAAACACATAGTTGACATTAGAGTATTATGCAAAGATTGTTCTCTAAATGTGTTGAGTTGTAAAGAAGAATAGATTGGTAAGAATGATAAGGATTTTTGGTATTGGGTTATCGCCAAAGGTATTGTACTATCATTTTATTGGGTTATCAAGTTAGTTACGTACTAATGAGATAGTTAGGATGGAATGAAGGGTTGGACCAAAAATATAAAATATTGAATTTCCATTTACAGCTGTAAACCATTTTTATTAAGGCAGTCTTGAAAGTTTAAGACATGTGTCAGGTTCTAATAAGGGCTTAGGCTATTTATATAGATACTCAGGTAAGAAAAGAGAGAGTTCTTCTCCTTCCTTCCTCAGGAAGTATTGTTACCAGAACCTTAAAGAACTTACAATATTTCTCTCTCCTTCAAGCTAAAGTTGTAGATTTGGATCTTCACCAATGATTACATCATGACAATGTAAGATTTATGACTCTTCTTGTTATATTGTCAAAGAGTAAGTCTGTTGGATCTAGTAAATCAGTAAGATGAAGATATAAGACCTTGTGTAACATCCCATTTTTCAGTGGTGTTAGAAACAGTGGTTATGGGACCACAATTCTGACCAATGAGTCAATCGTTATTATTTATTTCATATTTATAGAGTTTTTATAATGTCGTATTAAAATTTGGCTAGGTAATTTTACCGTTTAGATAGTTAATTAAATAAAAAGGACTAAATCTTAAAAGCTACAAAAGTTTAATTCTAATAGTTAATTGTGTTTAATGAGTATGGAATTAAAATTTTAAGGATTTAATTGGTAACTAGACCATAACTAATATGAATGGACGGTTTAAGGGTGATTTGGATTGAAATTTGAATGATTATTAAAGGGAAAAATGGTAAATAAATAGTTAAGCAAACTAAGTAAAACAAAGTCATCATCTTCCCCATTTTGTTTTGTTTGGAATCGAAATCACCATGGAAATTTAGGGGAGCATTTGACCAAGCTTATTCCTATTGCATGTGAGTATTTTTCAACCTGTTTTTAATTATTTTTATGTTTTTGAGTTCGTTGCAGCTTAATCTAGTTAATTCAAGGACTAATTTGTGGAATTGTCATATGTTTAGAAGTTTACCATGTTTAATTTTTGAATGTTGTGATGTTAAGTGGTTTGGTTTATAGCTTGTTGATGGGTCTGAATCATTTTAGTAATGTGATTTTGGTTAGTTTTTAGTAAAATGATTAAATTGACAAAATATTAAATTGTTCATGGAAATTTTGTGAAATTTTGAAAGTTATGGTCTGAACATAACCCCTAAATAATTCGGTTAAGCTCGGATTGGGTTTAATTGGGATAATTTTAAAAGTTTCGGGTTTAGGGACTAAATTGCATATAGGGTAAAGTTTAGGGGTAAATTTGTAAAATGTGAATGAAATGGGTTTAAATGTTTAATTTTGATTGTTTATGTTGTGTGAATTGATTTAATTAAATTAAACTATACTTTAGATCAAGGATCTCAACGATCAGAGGACGTACAAGTAAAAGGAAAAATTATCGATTAATCCCTAACAGTTGAATCACTTGACAGGTAAGTTGTTAAATGTTGTTAATTATTTATATATAAATTTTTGAAACGAAATCGGACTATGTGGTAATAAATTAAACTCCGAGATAATTTTGATGGACCGAGTAAAACTATCATACATGAGGTTTATGAATGATTCTCGTTCTAGATCGAGCTCTAGCATTTATTACGGACTCGGATATACATGTGACATGGATTTAGCCCGGACTGGTAACCTTACATGTATACATGCCCTGACCAGGGTATTTTTCCTGTGTTGTCAATGGTTTAGCCCAGACGGGTAACCTGACACATGTATTTCTGTACCCGACTAGCTTGAACGAGCATTAAATATTGATGCACTTGTGTATTCTATTCTTTTACAAAGTTCCATCGAAAAATCAAAGGATATACAGTGTATTATTAACGTGGACAAAATATGAATTTGACCTTCTGTATGATTGTTATTTACTGATCTGAAATTTATTGAACTTTGTCATGATAGGGTTATTAGTTTGAATAGCAATTTGCAATTATCTATTAAATGAATAAGGTAAGTTATTGAATTGAATTGTATGAACTTACTAAGTATTGTATATATTTATTCCTGTTATTATATTTTGTAGATTTTGGATAGTAGGAGCATGTCGATCGGATCAATGGAGCTCACACCTACCATCTTCTGACATCGGTAGATTTTGAAGTCTTGAATGGTGGTTACTTGTGGCATGTATATAAGATACTTATTTTGCAAATGTTTAACATGTTTGGTACTTTAGTTGTAACTGCAAAGTTGGTATATGAATTGCATATTTGGTATCTTGGTAATGTGTAGTTATCAGTTATATTTGAATGGTATTTTTGGATGATTATATGGTAACAAGTTTGGTGTGCTTAATGATAGTTAGGATGCTAGAATGAATGAATTGATTGGTTGATAAATGTTTATTATATGTGGTGCCAATGAGGACATATTAGTTAGGCACTTAGGTTGGATGTTTTCGTATGTTTTAGCTTGTTTAAGTATGTTTTGAAGGTATGTGAATGGTTGATTTTAGTTCAGCTTGGCACCTAAGGAATGGGTATTGTTTTGGCTTGTCTTGGAAGTCATTTTAGGTGCACATGGCCTAGGACACGGGCTGTCACACGGCTGTGTGCAACACACGGTCGTTTGGCCTATTTAATTTTGGTACAGGTTTGTCCCACGGTCTCAGGTTGTGACCTTATTTCGAATCATGCACGGTTTGGCACACAGTCTGTGACACGATCGTGTGACCCTATTTTCGAACTGTACATGGTTTGGCCACACGACCATGTCCCTGAGCCATACGGCCTGGGCTATGTCACATGGCCGTGTGACCCTTATTTTCAATTTTTCTACATTTTTCTATTTTATTTCAAATTAGGCCATGAGTATTTCTAAATTTGATTTTTAGGTTCTGTAAGCTCGTTATAAGGCCCGTGTTCGTATATATGCTATGAATGATGATTGGTTTCGAATATTTGATATTTAAATTAATAATTGAATGGTTTTATGTTGTCATCTGATTCGATATGTGTCGTAATACTCTGTAACCCTAATTTGACGACGGTGACGGGTTAGGGGTGTTACACCTTGCTTGGGGATTTCCAACGTTAGAAATGATGGAAAAATGGGTATATAAATAGATCTTGATGGGTTTTCATGTTCTGTAGTAGTTGTTGTTGTTGATTTGCACGGTGGAAGTCTAGATCTGAAGTTTTGAGCTGTTGTAAGTGAGAACCAGATGAGTCTCTATACTGACTTTTTTCATGTATCCTGTTCACAGGAGATATCTCTGTAGAAATCGATTGAATGATGAAACCAAAGCTAGAAAAGTATAGTATGATGGTCATGCAACTATATGAATGAATGCTATGGATAGAATGCATGTTATGGTATGGAATTTAAGAAGTTTAGGTTTGGTTGTATATGTGTGTCTTAGATGTATACTATGGGTATGCTATATTAAGAGTAAGTTGTGGAGTAAAAGATGAATGTGAATTGTGTCAATGCATGAAGGGTTTGTCAAGAGAATCTATGTCTGTTCACCATGGTGGAGTCTAAAAGGGTTCCTCGAGACTTTAAACACGATATCTGAAGGAAAAGCCCATGGGCATGACACCGTCTAGAGAGGAACTAAAAGAAGGTTATTACCCAATGGGGTTCACTGCATGTCTCAGGACAATGATGGGCAAACTTTACATAATGTGAGTTTAGGCAAATTCATATTGTAAACATGTTAGGAAGGAAAAGCCTTTGTGGTGTAATATGAAAAAAAAAAAAGCCTTTGTGGTGTAATATGAAAGAAAGCCTTTGTGGCGCAATATGAAATAAATGCCTTCAAGTTGCACTCTCAAGAATCACTCTTGTGACGAACAATGAATCAATAGCCTGTGTGGCAAATTCTAACGTGATAGCCTTTATGGAAAAAAAACCTAAAAGAAAGGTGTACATAGCGAAATCTGAAAGCAGTGTCCTTGTGGCGCAACCTAAAGGAATGATTCTTGGCGAATTATGTATTAAGTTGCTTTGGCGCTTTCAGCATGGCTTGTAAGTGTGATTAGAAAGACCAGTAAGGCATAATGTCTCTATGGGCTACGATAAAGTGCTATACAAGACCATGATTCGAATGTGAATAAAGAAGCGATAAGTAAACATAAAATAAGCGTATTCTGAATAAGGATTTTCTAACTTTATATCAAAAGGAATGTACCTGTTACGTATAGGTGATCAAACATGGATTGTGGAACGACGGCTTAAAGTTACGTATACAAAAGTAAAGGTGATTCGATTGTATGGACCTTTGTAAAGGTAAACGAGTAAATACTTATGAAATATCAGATTGAAAGAGGTAAGTGGCATATCGAAGATGTTGATAGGTAAGAAATGGGCTCTGAGCAAGGTATGATATCTGGACTTGTAAATGAGAATAGAAATTGAGGGAGTATTTGCCAGTGACTAAGTTGAAGGTTCAGAACAATGTGATCATCTAAATAAGTTACCAGTTGAGATGTGTCGAAATGACATAGGTAAATGATGTTTTCCTCACTAAGTTCTTATGAACTTATATGGGTGCGTGTTTTGTTACAGGCAAATTGATATGAGTCTGCACAGGAGGAACGATGCTAGGGCTACACCTAAGGAGTGGCGTATTAGGTTGTTATACATACAGAGCCTGTTGGTGACGTATTCAAAATCTGAGTTGTCATTGAGAATCTCATACCTTGAGGTACTTGTAATATATTAGGATTCCAAATTAAATATCGTTGTAATTTGATTACCTCTCATTGTAGTTGTATTTACTAATGTATTTTAGTTTGAGATTTTAGAGTTAAGTTAATTATCTTTATCTCTAAATTGTATAAGTAAATTAAGCTTGTGTCTGTATTTGTGTGGTAATACCTAAGATCCGGATACGGTTGATCGGATCGGGTTGAGGGTGGTACATTATGTTTAAGAGATAAGGTCACCATGTCTTGAGACTTGACACCTTATGTCATAAGACAACAAAACCATGTCTTGATACATGTACCCAGAAATGCTTAAAAACATTCTTATGGTCTCGAGACATGTTTTTGACGTCTTGAGACATTAGAACAAAAATGCAAAAAAAAAAAAAGGACATTTAGAATTATGCAACTGACCTTCTAAATGCACCTAAACATGTTCATCATGAAACCAAACTATTTCATTTCATACATAATTGCCATATTATAACAAGTCTAAAAGTGCATTTACATGGCATACAACACATTAGATCGAAATTTCAATAAGTAACTAATTAGGAAAGTATAAACCATGTACAAGACATACAAAATCATCATCCAAATTCAACATAAAAGTACCCAAAAGACCAATATGGTAACAAAATATATATGCTACATACCAAAAACACCAAGTTCATCAAAAAAAAAAGTGAAAGTCACCTAGAGACCTAGGTACATGTCATTCTAATAAAAGGCCTTAACGAAACATTAGAAACTCGTAACGACCCGAAAGTTAATGGTGTCGAAAAACATGGTTTCGGGACCTCGTTTTCTTAAAATTAGACTATGAATATCGTTAGTAAATAATTTTGGGTTATATTAGATGTGAATTGAATTTTGAATAGGAAGTTCTGTCGAATTAGTGATTAATTAAGGTTAAGGGACCAAATTGTAAAAATGATAAAAGTTTAATTACTATAGAATTTCTAAATTAGATTATAGGCTAAGAATTAAGGTGGTAATTATACCATTTAAAAACTAAATGGACGGTAGCTTAGTTGTTTATAAAGGAAAACTTTATAAAAGTTTAGTTAAGAATAATAAAAGAAAGAAAGAAAGAAATGATAATTAAGCATGGTGGAAGGGAAGAGAAAACATTTCTCTTCTTCCATCCAAAAATTGTATTCATTTCTATTGTTAAAAACTAGTCATTGTATATTGACATGATGTGCATGTGGCACGTAATGTATAACTATTTGGTTATTCTATTAGCCACTCCAATTTTTAATAGTAAAAATGAATAAAAATTTTAACTGAAAAAAATTAACGTCAAAATGCAATCTGTATATGATTATTTTACCTAAAAAAAATTTAGTTAAAAACCATCTGATTGCAATGGTTAACTACTGAACTCTATTTAAGTTAGATTGATTGATTTAGTTGAATCTACTTCAACTATTTAAAAAAATAAACTAGTTATTTTACCATGTAAAAACTGATCAATATGTTAACGTTTTGATATTATATAGAAAGTTTATTGCATTATATATTTTTATTTGGTTAAGAAGCTTAGCAACCTAAGATTCTTTGTCCTCATTTCTTCTGGGTACATTTGTAGCAACAATGAACAATTTAGACCGTTACAAGTCAATCGCTGGGTTATTCAACATGCATCATTCCATTTGCTCGAAAATCCGAAGTGGTAAGCTTAGCTAGAAAAATCAGTTGGTTCTAGTCGCCTACTGTCATCTTCTTAGACAATTTTACAAAGCCAGACAAAAGGCAAGTTTTAATGCTCTGCTAAGGGCATCATCCTGAACTAAGATAGTGAATGTCTCCTACTCCTAGAAGGGGTGGACTTTGTTTCTTCCGCATTCACAGATCCATGGCTGTCTGATGTATCCGAGCTGCTAATTTCACCATGTCTTTCCTTACTCGACCAAAGTTTCAAGAATATTTTTGACATCACCAAACCTTTCATTCGACTAGCAGCAACCTTTTCGACATCGGATTTAGCTGCTTCATTTCCACTATCATTACTGCCTAATCTTAGAGTAGCAAGCTCCCCTTTCAAAGCTTTGATATCATCAGCTGTTGGCACCGAATCCCAATCCTCTTCGGTGTTCGTTGTAGTGGACCTTGAGCTGCCATGAGACTCACCAGGGAGAAGGGCCCTGATGGACCCTGGGAGATCGGACGTGCTGTTTTCAGCTGATGCTGTAGCCCTGACTTGCTCAAAGAAGAGGACCTGCACGACGACTCGCAACGGGAGTCTCTCATTTTGCACAGCATGCATGCAGGCCTCAGCTGATAGCTTCCTGCAGTCCATTAACTTGCATATTCTCTTTCTCTCACTCTTGCTGATTCCAGGATGTTCCTATATTGAGATGAAGATAAAAGTCTCAGATGTTAGTCTGAAGTTACTAATATAGCTCTAATGAATACGAATTTTCGCAATCTAGACTGTAGTTTGTTTTAGAAAATGAAATTTCCAGTAAAAAAACCAGAGCTGGTACGCTCACAAATTACCTTGAGATACATGTCTATGGCACGGTAAAGTCCATCATGAGAAGGTCTCGAGAAGCTAGCTATAGTTTCACCAAGATTGAAAAATTTTGAAAGAGGTAAATTCGGATCTCGTGCAATTTCAGCTAGGTAACAGTCAATTAGCTTTGCTACCAACACTTTAGAAGCATCAGGTCCAAACTTGGGGCTTCTACTCCCCAGGAATTCATTATCTACGGGTTCGGTTTGAGAACTGTGAGTCACAAACTCCTCAACCAAGTTTTGAACTATGTCAACATCATATACTGTTGCTTCACCAGGTGGAGCTCGAATTAATAGATCATTCATCGTTGCCTCCGGAAGCTGCTGAGCAATTCTCCTCATCAACTCATTTCTCTCTGTTTCTCCACAATCCAAAAAAATTGCTGCTCTTAATAATCTAAGCAAGAAGCTACAAGAAACAACTCCTTTCTCAGTTGGCAGCAGCCACACAATGGTCTCCACCAATGACCGATACTTTACGAAATCAATATTCTGGTTCACACCCTTGCTAAAACCAGGCAATCTTCTTAGGGTGTATGCATTTAGGGCTACTCCAATTACATCTCCAGAAACTCTGCCTTTTGTTTTAATCGTCGCAATCACGCGCTTGTATAGATCAATAGGAAGCTCACAAAGATCTTCTACCCACCAGTCCTTCGGTACCATTTGTGGTTTTCTTGCATCATTCCACTGTGGACTATTTCCATTCTCTGATGCTATGTTTTTCCGATTATAGGTATACGACCATTCCACCTTGGAAGTATCAATTGAAGCCTTGGAAGCTATCGAATCAAGGCAGTGGCTGACCACCTTTAGTTCCTCCGACCATGGAAGCAGAGATTTTGTTGTTTGAAGAACAATGATGGAATCTTTCCAGCTCCTGAATATGCTCGAATTCAGGAAGACGTCAATCTTATAGATGAGATTTCCTTTCTCAACAGTTTCATACATCTCGAGGTATTCAGCAGCACATCGAGCTGCGACAACATTGTACGCATTAAGAGTGACGGTCATTCCATAACAAAACTTAGCACATACTTCAAATGCTGCTGGTCCACCAGGTATATCTTGAATGTGGATTTCATCACCATTCGCATCATTTGTTGCTGCAACCAGCTTCTGCAGGCGTGCACTTTTGGATAACAACGGAAACTACAGAAAAGTTATAGTTTGAGATGTTAGAAACCAAAAAGCATAGCCAGTAGCTACTTAAAAAAAAATTGTAATATAGACAAAATTAAACCAGTCCTTTTAGAATTAAACTTAATTGCCTAGTCAACAAGTTTGGACCATAAACAGACAACATTATGCTGATTGGACACAGGTGTGAAACCAAAAAACTTAAATAAGATGTTCACCAATCAAATAAACTTGTGGAGGCAGACAATCTGTTTGACTATTTCTGGTTGATGCACGAATATATCGGCTCATTGGACCTTAATATATATAATCATTTATATCTCCTATGCTAATCAAACCACTGTACGCTTTGCATGATATGACAGAATGATGTCAGTTCATACCTTATGCAGATAGAATTTCACATCCCCAACGTTAACGACCATGTCAGTTGCTAACTCACTTGCAACGAACCTGACATATACGCTTGTCCATTCAAGTCAGCAAACAAATAATGCACAAATAGTCACTAAACTACAATATAGGAAAATTTAAACCTAGTTTACAACATCTAAGAGATACATAATTAACTATATCAGATAAATAGTCATAAAAGTGCAGAACGTCAAATAACAGTTACAAGAGCTGATGCTTGCCAAACATACTCAATTGGATCTAATTTTTACACAAAACTCGATAATTATTACACTTTCTTCTCTTGAACAGAGGTTGGAAATGATTGATTTTTCATCCCTTTCATGTTAAATGTTCTCTCAACTATCAGTGTAGCATATTATTAGGGAAAACTAGGAGAAGAGCTCAGTAGTCGGGTCTAACTGTTGTGCTCAACCTTGAATGCAACAAGAACTGGAATGATGGATGGTATCTAGATATCAGAACTGGGGAAGCTCATTAAGTATTCAATTATAAATGATCTATATGGCTAATGCAACCTCAATACGCTGAAATGAAGCCAATCAGCTCATTTACCAGTCATTCCACCTTGAAAATAAATATAAGATTTGGGCATTTAGAGCACATCTTGATGCCAGAAAAAACTCAGAAAAATATATGCTCCTATAAATTAGCCATATGGTATAAAACTACTTGGAAAGGGAAGGGGAAAGGAAAAGAAACAAACTAGGAGAGGCAAATACTGAATAAAAGCCATTGATATGTATAATATGATACCTGTTCAGCATACTCAGATGGCAAAATATAAAATAAAGAAATTGATCTTTCTTTAAAGCTTCCATAGAGGAAGATCTCAAGCTTACCTGATATAACCTCCATCAGTCTGAAATGAATCAGGCTTGGATCCCAGTTTCATAAACTTCATCTTGGCTAAACAAATTGTATTTTCCAACACTCACACAATTTCACTTCCTCTTATATCTACAAATATTGCAGTGGCACAAATTAGTACCCAAAACACCACTATAAGGGAAACCTCCACTAACTAAGCTCCTCAAAAATTTCAATTTCAACCACAGGAAGGATGGATCAAAAGAAAACCATGTGCATTTTCTAGTCTGACCGAATCTTTTCACACAAAATGAGGTCAAATAAAGGTAGAAATGAATAAATGGAGATTTAAGATTGATTTTACAAAGTGGTCACTTGACTATGAAGAGACCCCCCCAAAAGAAAATGGGTTGCTTCCTCAGTTGTTAACACAAACCAAGGACTCCGGGATGCAAAGATTAGCTAAGGAGACATGGTGAACACATGGTCTCTAACATATATATAATTCTCAAAGCCAAAGACAAACCCACTTGCTTATAACTGACACCACCGCCCTTTCCCTTATTTGTTTAATCTTATTCTCTTTGTTTTTCTACTTTCAATGGATGTCTCTCTCTCTCACACACACTACACTGTCATGAACTTTTTTTCTGGTCCACAAAATGAAAAAAAAAAACTCTATACCCCAAAACCCAGAATGCACATTCCTTTACAACTCTTGTATTAAGGAAACTCTAACCTTTTACTCCTATGCTTAAGGTAGAAAACCTGCAAGGAAAGAGACATCATTTCTCGGTATGAGTTGAAGAAAACAACTTAGTGGACATGGAGCATCATTTTTTGGAGGTTTCTAAAAGGGAAAAGAAATAAAAAAAAAATTACTCAAATAATCAAGTCAAAGAATATTGCTCTAAAAGTGGAGAGCTGAAACGGGTAAATTGATCACAAATCAAAATTCAGGAAAATAGTTTATACTTTCATCAAAATAAAGCACCAACAACTGAACCACAAAGAACATCTCCCCTTGGTTGTTTTAAGAGCAAAACAATGAGGGAACTTTATAAAGACTCGAAAACACAAAAAGTGGGATGATCAACAAGATCATATCTTCATTTGTGAAATTAATTCCTCTGAGGTAAAGAAGAAAACCAAAAGAAAAAAGGACTAAAAATAAACCTCAAACTGAAAGAAAACAAAGTGGTTGATTCAACAATAGGCCACCTCAAAAAAACCATACAGAAGAAGAGGAGAAGATGTGGAGCATTAGAATCTAAGCATACCTTGGAGGGGTCACTAGAAAAGAGCCTTATATGTCCCAAAGCAGCTCCCTTTACTATTATTGCCCTTCCAAGTACCAAGAATCCAACATCAAAATATCATTAACAGTCAAAGAGTAAGCAGGATGTTAACTGTCCAATGCAGTGCATGAAGCAACCGCTATTATCCTTTTAGCCACAACACCAAAGAAACACCAAAACGAAAAAACAAGAAAACCAAACCCCACATAGCATAAAAACTACCCGACCAAAAATCACATCAAAGAGAGGAGCTGGTCCTCATCTTTTACCCATCACTTCCCTCTATCCCTTCTATTTAACATTTCCCCACAAAAAGCCAAATCTCAGAATGTTCCCACTCATCTCCTTTGAATCAGCACCACCACTCCCCACCGCCACCACTACAAAAATCCTTACCCTCTAATCCCACATATATTCTGATTTCAACCCCCACCAGGCCACCACGCTTCACTCCAAAAACAAACCCCAAACACTCTATTTAAATATATATTAAATAAAAACCCAAACTTGACCACTCTTCCTTTTTGGGTTTTGCAAAAAAATATGTGAACTTTAGAATTAACCTTTGCAAAGCCAGAGACTTTGATTAAAAAAAAAAAAACAAGGGGGACCCCCACCTCCACCAAAGTGATGAATTTCAATGGTTTTTTTGTATTTTGGTACTTGGATTCACCGTCTTACATTCTTACAATGAAAATGCATGCCAACTCTGACAATAATAACTTTGGTGCTCCCTTTATCAAATACAAAAACTGACCTTCACTTGGTTTTAGTGTCCATGAATACCATCGCCTGTTTAACCCTATCGCATAACACCCCTTCCATCCCCCCATCTCTTACTTTTATAATATGCCATCCATCTCTTTTTTTTTTCTTTATAGTTAGTTCCTTTGTCCAAAGCCCACTAACTTTAAAATATAAATATATGTTGATTTTAGTGTATATATTTTTTTACTACAAAAATCATAAAATATTTAAGCATGAAAATGACGTAAGTTTAAGACCATACAAGGAAAAATAAGATTATAGACATTCAACGTCATTTTTTAAAAGTAGTATAAAATAAATTATTTTGAAGTAAATTAAAATAAAATAGAAGTTAAATAATGATGGTAAAAAGACCTCTCTAGTCCTCTTTAATTTTAATATTGAACAAATTGGTACCTCTCAAAAAAATCGAAATAATTTAATCTTTGTTAATTTTAAAAGTGAGCAATTGAGGATAATTAATTAAAGTATTTATGCTTTTCTCAATTTTAACTAAATTTGATTTGTATCATAACAAATTTAGCTCTCATATTTTACACATTTTATCATTTGGTCATGATTTTAGTCTGTAATATTTTTATAAATGTGTAAATATTAAGGCTAAATTTATTATATATTTTTAAAATCAAGACTAAATTATCAAAATATGTAAATATTGAGAAATAAATTTTTTATTATATTAGATCAAAATTATGCATAATTGACGAAAGGCATTAACCCTTTAATTAATTATTCTTTATTGTTTATTTTCAAAATTAACATAGATTAAATTGATTTAAATTTTTAGAGAGATTAATTTGATTAATTTCGAAATTGACAACCATTGGAGAGTTTTTTTACCGAATATTATAGCAGCAGCTATATTTATTTTTTATTGTGATATTGTGGAATGGGCCTGGTCCCCTCTCAGGGTTTCACGTGGCTTTGTTATGGCATTCTCTTTGAACTTCCACACCTTTTTGTTCACCAAAAAAGACTACAAAATCGTAAAGAAATTGTTTCTTACCGAAACACATGGGGTTTATGAGTTGTAAATATACCCAAAAAAATGTTGTCTAAGATTTACTTCTTTAACGTTTTTACTTAATAAGATTTCGTAATTTGAGATAATAATAAAAAATAAGAACCCAGATATTAACTTCAAAAATTAAATTTGATATTTTTTTTCTTAAACAATAATTATATATATTGTAGATGTATTTACAAAAATGATCCTCTCGAATGATAAGGTATTGCCCATATTTAATAATTTCTATAGAGATTTAAGAAATCATACAAGAAGAAAGTACTAGAAACAATCTAACTATGAATACATTTATGTAATCTGTTTGTTTACTTTTATAAAAAAAAAATTATATATATCAATTGGATTAAAATTAAATTTTTTTAATAACTCATTTTCCTTCCATAAACTCTCCCCGTGAATTGAATTTATTTTATAAGTGAAGAGGTAAATGATGTCCAAAGATGTAATCCAAAATTTGATGTAAAAAAAATGTTGGCATGACTCCACTCGTTCACAATCATAACAAGATTTAGGCTTAAATCATAATAATAATAATAAGAAGAAGAAGAAGTAAAATGAATTAAGCTCATTACTTAAATAAATATAGTAGCTTATCACTTAATATTATATATATTGAGTGTCCAATCAGAATGATGAAGAAACTCTGCTAAAGGCCTAGTGGACAAAATGTGATCACAGTTTTTTTTTCCCTTATCCAATCTTTTTATTTCCCTTACCTCACAAATCACATGCATTGCTCCACTCAATGTTTATCTGGCTAAAAATGTAACTTAAAAAATGAAAATTGCTTAGATTTTTATCATAGTATTGGTATTTACTTTACCATATTCTTTCAATAATTCGATAAGAAAATTCATACATTTTTTTATAAATTTTAAAATTGTAAAAACCTTAATATTATCATTAAATCAAATACTCCTTTTAGACTTTTCAGTATGCACATTTGATTGCAAGTTTATTGCTGAAAAAAAAAAAAAGAATCTAATCAATCCATCAATGTGGGATTTGATTCTTGAAGAAATGTTGGGACTCTTTAAGTGAATATATCCGACACAAAATTTGGGTGAAAAGAAAATAAATCTTTTGAAAGATTTTATTAATAAAGAAATGGTGGAAAAATATTAGTCACCTCAATCACTTTTGTTTTTTGGTATTTGTTTTCTTTTAAATGTAAAACGGTCCAAATTTAAACATATTGAAATAAATAGAATCTATGCATGATCAAATCTTTGAAGCCTCAAACATCTCATCACTTTTAAACATCAAACAGTCCAAAAAAAAAAAAAAACAAGTCTCAGCTTTGAACTGTGGAGGAGTCAAGTAGGTAAGAGTCTCTAGTGAAATGACATATCATATAATGTTTGGCATTAAGAACAATGCAGAATATTAGAACTCATGAAAATTCATGCAAGCACAGCCAATTTTGGCGATGTGCCCACTTGAAGAAGAAAGGCAGAATTGTTGATGTCAATTTGTGTTTGGCCTAATACCATGTGCTCTATTCCATAACAAATTAGACACGTCTTTTTTTCGATATTTGAATTTCAGAATTGAGTGAAAATTTATTTGCTTCTAACTTTCCAGCTCAGTGAAAAATTCTTGACTTAAAAGAGGGAACCAATTAAAAGCTTTAAATGTTTCTGACTCAACACCCTTTCGATTAAGACAGACCTTCCCTGTTATTAATGCGTGAAACAAAGACATTTCTGTTCTGAAACCATCAATCAATGGTTGTAACAAAAAGAAAGGTTGAAGCTAAAGAAGGAATTAATGTGTCCAATTTACAACTAAACCCCAATGTCCAAAAGTACTAATCTATTGCAGAGAAGTGATAAAGTTGGAGTCTTTGTGTTACTCAAATTAAGGTAATCATGGCTAAGCACATGCCCATGGATTCTCATGCTCTGTTTCAAACGCATTGGGAAGTTTATGTTTTTATAAGCTTTTTTCTTTTTAACAGAAGCCCATGAACTGTAATCATGATGATAGTTCAATATTATGAGTTTGGTAACTTTAAAAGCAAGATCTTGCTGACATGTTTGGAAAGATAAGTTTGATGGGTTAAGCTAATTAGCTTTTCTAGTTTCACTGTTTCAATGGTGGTTCAATGAACATTCCAAGATTGACTTTTTCTCACTTCATGCCCTTTTATTCCTTTTTGATAACTTAAATTCTTTCAAAGATTCCTATGTCATATGCCACTTGGCTCTTTTTCATGTATTTTTGTGCACTATAGGATATAATTGATTTAAAGGTATGATTTTGGAATATTTCTTTTATAATCTAAATTACTATCTTGATTTTGATTCATTCAACAAAGAATTTAATTGATTTAAGCAAATAATTAAATTTCCACAAAGATAAAAGACGAGTAAGGAGCGACCTTGACCCAAAAATAAAAGAAGAATCGTGGGATGAAATTAATGCGAAATGGAAGAAGAGTTCCCCAACAATAATTGTGTATGCTATGATAGTTAGATGTAACCTAATCATGGTTTAGTGACAAATTGGCAATCTATCCTATGAGCTTCTATGGTGTGGTCCGGTCCTCTTTGATCCGGGGAGTTCGGCTTTTTTCCATTTTACAGCTATGGAATAGAGTTTGAACCTTCTTTCATCGCCAAACTACCGAACTAGAAATCATCAACTTTGGCTCCTTTTTCAACAGCTAAGTACACCCAACACATATTAATAATACTAATAATTCTCCTCCAACTCACACGAATCATCATCTCATGCACTAATGCATAAAATTATCAAATAATTAATCCTAAATAAATATGTATTATATAAGTTGACGTGTGGATTGATAAGAAGAGGAACTCAGACCATTGCGTGTGGACTAGTTGGAGTATAATAATCTTAAATGCATCAAATGGATACAAATCAAGCCCCAAAGTTTAGTTCCTTCATAAACGTCTAAATTTGTAATGTTTTTGATGTATGTATGTGCATATGCATGTATTTAAACGAAAACTTCACGTGGGAATCTATTGATGAAAGTTAGGGCAGAGTGTATATGAGATATTTTTTGGTGTTTATGATGGCGTTAGCTCAACTGAAGCTGCTGGCGGGGAAGAGCTGAAACGACTGAACAATTAACAGGCTTTTGTCTGAGATGAAAGCAACAACAACCGGACATGAAACATGGCAGGGTGTGTTCACTATGTCTGATTTGAGCAGCACTTAGTCAGTTGCCTGCCAATTTGTAGTATTGGAGAGCATTTTGTATGTGGTTAGGACTTAAAACTTAAATGTCCGAAACGACGTTTGTTGAACAGAAAAAGCTGGAGTTAGACTAATTAAAATTGAAACAGCTGAACCTAGTTATGGACTTACAATTTCCTATTTTGCCTTGGGTGAGCATAAGTAGATGGACCCAAGCCTAGGCCCTTCTTTAAAGCCCTGCCCCCTGGTCTAGGGTTGTTCAAATTTTTTTTATCCCCCGGTGATAGAAAACTTGCTTCTCTCATCTAACAAAAACACATGTTGGAGTTAGGGGTGAGCAAAATTCGATTCGATTTGAAAAACTCGATAAAAAATTCAAATTTTGAATTAAATAGTTCGAGTTATTTGAATTAATCAAGTTATTCGGATCAACTCGATAAAAAATTAAGTTTTTCGGTTTAACTCGAATATGAATTACACAATTCGAGTTATCCGAAAATCCGAATAAGAATAGACAAAACTACGTCGTTTTGATAAATATTTAATTTTTTAAAAGTTAAAATTCAAAATAATTAATTTAAAGTTAAAATTCAAAATAACTAAGTTAAAAGGCAAAACTACGTCGTTTTGATAAATGTTTACCCATTAAGTTAAAATGCAAAATCATTATATTGTTCATGTAGTTAAATAATCTTGTACTTCGTCTACTAGTTAAATAATCGGTCCATCTAAACGCAACATTAAGTATAAATAATAGGATTCGTTAACTCGACTCGATTTGACTCGAAATTTTTTGACTCGATTCGAAAAAAATTCAAATTGAGTTCGGTTGCAAAAATAGGATTTGTTAACTCGACTAACTTGAAATTTTTTGACTCGATTCGACTCGACTCGATCGAATACTCACCCCTAGTTGGAGCTTTACCTAATATTTTACTAGTTTCCTAGGAGCCAAACAGCATACATTATATGCACTGGTGGAGCTAGAATATTTTTTTTTGGGTCAGAATTAAATTGTATATTTTTACAATAGTAAAAATGTAATTTCACCATTTTTATAGTCTATATCTTTATAATTTTTAAATGATTAAATCAAATTTTTATATTTTGGGGGGCCAAAATGCAATTTTACCATTACTAATTCAAAATTTTATAAATTATAAAGGGCCTAAATGTTCCATTTTAGGGGAGTCAGGGCCCCTACCAGCTCCCTTTGGCTCCGCCACTGATCATATGCAGTGCTCAACTAGACTTGATCTGACCAAGTTTTTTAGGTGATTGCCTATGTGTCAAGAGAAGTGTCTACTTTCATTATCACTACGCTTATCACTACGCCAGCCACATAACTTGTCTTATTTGTTGGCATGTTTGACTAAAATATTTTGATGATTTGCTTGCAACTTTTTTAAGGATCTCGTGCAATCAATCTCGTGTTTATCATTGGAGAAGAGATTGAATCAAGTAAGATTATTTTTCAAAGATTCTTATATAAGTTGATTTTATAATATTTTGCATCCATAATTGATTTGATGAGATTTGGGCAGATCAATATGGATTAAAGATTACTTTGTAAAGATAGATTCGTACTCTAAATATGGAAGACCTATTCAACCTTAATCAAGGTTTTATTGTTAAGGCAAGTGTTTTTTAAGTGTCTATCGATGTGCGCCACTTCCACTAGCACATCAACAGACAACATAACTTGCCTTATTTGGAGTTGAATTTCAACCAAATTAGTTAAGCAATAACTTAAATGTTCTTGTGGATGTATGATGTGTAACACCCTTTACCCGACCAGATCGTCGGGTCTGAGCTATAGGATGTCACATCTGTTGTCGGAGCAACTACAAACATTAACATTAAAATCACAATATGATACATGCAAACATAAACATTTCAAACTATAGGCATGATATACAACCTTTCCCGAATCTTATACGAGCTTACATATGCTCTAAAGTTAGCCTGAGATTGAATAATGTCCAATTTGTAAAAGTTACAAAACTTTGTGTCAATGTCGCGACGTGAGGGAGTTCCTCGTCACAATGTGGCATTCTGACTTGACCTCATTGTGACGACAAGGTTCCTCGTCATGCCGTGGACTGAAGTCCAGAGCTCATCGCGATGACCATCGCTTGATGTCGCGGGGTGGACTTTGTTTTTGGTACATTCTAGGCCATTTGGTACTTATTTCGTGTCTACCTTTTAAACTCTATGTTTGGTGCATAATTGCACAACTAAACCTGCACAAAATCAACACAATTACATGCCAAAACTTTGCATTTAACCATTTCCAAGCTTCCAATCCATTTTAACTTCTAATTCACATTAAAACATACCAATTCAATTTACTAAAATTCAATCTATTCAACTATGATTTTAGCCATTCCATATCATCATTTTACCTATACAATTTCATACTCAAACATACCATTCCCATGTCATTCACAATGTCACAACATACTACCAAAACATACATGGACAATAGGCATTAACCTTATCAAAGATCAAGCATTATAAAGGATTCAACTAAAACTATCATTTTAAGTGAACATGTAACGATCTGATAGTCAGGGGTGTCGAAAAGTGCATTCCTGAGACTCCGTTCCCGTAAATCAGACTCGTAAATATTTTTAATAAATATTTACGAAGCTATTTGTGTAGTTAATTAGGTTTTGATTAAGTGAATTTACTTGAATTAAAAGTAATTAGGTATAAGGACTAAATTGCATAAAGGGTGAAAGTTGAATTATAGATTAAAGAATAATTAAAGGGACTAAAGAAGCAATTTTATCATTGTTTCTTTAGTAGGAAGGCATTAGGTAAATTAGGTGTAAATTTATTATATACATATATATTATAATAATTAAAATTATCTTAAGTATTATGTAAATATATATTATATAATAATAAAACAAATAAGTAAAAGAAATAGAAATAGAAAGCCAAAACAAAATTTGAAAGAAAAAGAAAGAGAAAGAGAAAGAAGAAAAAGAAGGAGACGCACGACCTAAGGGCTTCAAAAATTTAAAGTTCAATTGGTTAGTCAATTTAGTCTCTTTTTCTTGTAATTTTTATGTTTTTGGAATCCCGGTGTTAAGTATTACCCGACCTATGTTGAAATTTTAGCATTGATTGAGTTTTTAAATGTTGTTAATGTTGAATAATTTTAGTATTAGGGATTAAATTGATAGATTTTTTAAGCTAGAAGTGAAAAAGTATTAAATTGTAGAATAAATTGTAAATTTTGAGTAATAGGGACTAAATTGTAATTTTTTTTAAAATTTAGGGATTTAAGTGAAAATTGGGAGTTAAATTTAGTTTAAATTGAAATTTGTGTAAAAATATAAGATTAATTGTGAAGAATAAAAATTAGTCTTGGTTTAGGGACTAAATTGAAATTTAGGAAAATATTGAGTCAAAATTTAAAATATTCGATATGAAATTGAATTGTGTTATATTGATGAATTTTAATTGTTTTAATTCCGTAGCTAACGTCGTATCAGAATCCTCGACTAAAAAGGGGAAAGATAAAGTCGACATCGAATAGCTCGAAATTCCTGATTTGTATTTCTATAATCCGAACCTAGTTGTTAATGGTTGTATTTTGATTTAATGTATATGGTAAGTGGTTGAGGTGAGTATTTGGCACTTTGACTATTGAATTGATTTCATGTGTATATGGGATTATATGAAAAATATATTTGGTACTTTGATATTGAATTGAATTGAATTGGATTGAATTGATATATATATATATATATATATTATGAATATACATGTGTAAATGTGATAACATGCTAATATGATAATTGGATATTGGTTGTATTTGGAAAGTGAATTAAAACCCTATTAATTGTATCGGGCTGAGTCGGATACAAATGGCATGCCATAGGATAGGAAGAGTTCAAGGATTTCTTCGACTTCGAGTCGATGAGGCACTGGGTGTCAATTTACTTCGGTTTAACCGATGAGACACTGGGTGCCAAACTGGTGTGTTGGTTGGATTCGTGTATCCGTCCGAGTCTGAGTCGTGTTAATAGGGGTAAATAAATAATAAAGTTCTATAATTGATATTGAAATGACATGTGTAAGTTGAATATAGTATAAAATGATATGCTATTATGTATGAATTCAGAGAGTTGACATATGGTAATAGTGATTTTTAAATATTAATATGTGCTTATAATTTTATTGTGCATATCATATTATCTTGTCTTTAACATTCGGATTATAGAAATACCACTGAGTTTTACTCAGCGTACGGTTTTGCTTTCCGTGCGCAGGTTAGGTACTTAACTTTTGATTGCCGATTCAGCATCCAACAACGATCCCGAACTCAAATGTGGTGATGTTTATCTTTTGTGTCGGCATGTACCTAGGATGCCTAAATGATAATTATTTTGTGGATGGATAGTAAATAAGGTTATAAGTGTAATGTTGGTTTGGTATATATATAAACATGTGTTTGTGTTTGAAGCCATATTATGGCATGGTAAACTGAACCAAATCTAGATAGGTGCATGTGAGTTTAAGTTGATGTTTAAGTGCTCATGAACTAGGCAAAATGGATTAAATTTGGTATGTTTATAATTTGGATTTGAGTGATGCTTTGATGATATGAATTGAGGATATAAATATGGTACCAATAAAGGTACATTGGTTAGGCACCTAGGATGATTGCTTTGACATGTTTTGATTGTATTTGGTTGTGTTTTGAACTGGTTAAATGAATGGTTTTTGAATTGTTTAATGTCCAAGCTTGCAGGGAATGGTAAATTATTGTTTAAAGAACCTTTTAGGTCCACACGGCCAAACACACGGGCATGTGACTTGGCCATGTGAGACACACGGCTAGCACACGGGCGTGCGAGGCCATTTCAAAGGGTACACGGCCTGGCACACGGGCGTGTGGCTTGGTCGTGTGACCCAAGTCATAGAGTTATACGGTCACAAACACAGGCTGAGACACGACCGTGTGTCCCTACTTCGAATGCCCACATGGCCAGACACACGGACGTGTGACTTGGCTGTGTGAGTCACACGGCTGTGTGAACCCTGCAGCTAAAACATTTTCTAGCTTTTTCTAAAAATTTTCAAATGTTCCCGATTTAGTCTCAAATCATTTCTAAAGTGTTTTCAAACCCTCAAAGACTTAATATGGGATTCTATGCATGTTAATGATAAATCATTTTTTGATTTTTGAAATGTTTGAAATGAATCATTAGATTATGATTACTCGGTAATGTCCCGGAACCCTATTCCGGCAACGGATACGAGTTAAGTGTGTTACATAACATATCAAACAACTATGTACATGCCACATAACCAGACTTTTAAATGTTTGAAATACTATTTAATCATTATTGGGATAGTGTGAACTTGACGATCCGCTTGACACGTTCCACAAGTTGACAATCTACAGGGAAAGAAAGAACAACGGGGTAAGCATATCGAATGCTTAGTAAGTTCATAGGCATTAAATAACAACTTACCACGATTTACTATGTAATACGATAAGCTATTAGCTCGACAAGTCTGCCTAAATAAGGTAACCATATATCAACAAGGTAAGTTCAATATATAACAATATCATATAGTAATTCAAACATATAACATTCCAATTCACATGCAAATTTCATGTCAATCACTTTCCAATACAATATAACATGCTCATATTCATGCTAGCACCTTAATTCAATTTATATACATACTATCTTGCCATGTAACGTACATTTTGTAGGTAATTTAGTTCATTCCAATTGTCACCTATAAGTATTTACATTTAATCATTTATTATCATCACAATTAAGCTTAAATGTTTCATTTCATTTTAAACATTTCAATAATTTCTGAGCCTAATACCTCTTTCATACTTATTCGACCCTTAGGGCTCGTTTTCAATTCAATGCGTATGCCATTCCATTTCAGTACCATTTAACCAATTTATGTAATTTTAACCCTATTAATCAGTCACGGACTCGATACGGATACAAGAATCCGTCACCTTGGGTTGCCTGGCAACGATGACGCTATAACGATACATAATACCACATCGGATTGCCCAACAACAATGGTTTCTCATCTCAATCAATCTGTCATCCCGGCTTGCCTAGGGATGATGACTCAAAACACAATATCTACCACCCCAGATTGACCGACAATGATGATTTTTCTCAATAATATGACCCTATGACATGCCAACTATATCTGACACAGTCCAAATAACTAATAGGGTAACTAATAATCCAATTTCATTATAAGTTTGATTCTCATTCTATCGATCTCAATATCATCAATTCATAAATCAAGATATCATTTCATTCATAGCATATAACATGATTCATCTCAATTCCAAGCCAATTTCACCATTTCACCAAGTTATAATATTTTCAATTTTATTCAATTTAATCATCTATCTCGATAATCAATCAAATTCACACCAATATGATCTGATCAGTCATAATCAACTACCAATTCATTAAATATCTCAAGTTGCAATTCATCGTATTCAATTTATCATTTCTTTACGATTTAGTTCATATCTCACCTTTTGTACCAAGTTGTAAACAATTCAAATTACTATCAAACATACACAAATTCATAATTCAAATATATATAAATTTAAATACAATCATATTGTATGAACTTATCTGATCAAAATAACAAACAAGTTGAATTGTAAGGACTGATCGATAATTTTGCATTTTCCTTGATTATCCTCGGTTTGGTTTAATTCCTAATCTATATAATAGCTCAATTAAATTTATAAATTCCAAACATTTTACATCATCCTATTATATGCATATGTTAGTTCAATTTCATCATTCGAAAGCTCCTTAAATTTTTATATTTTATTCAATTTAGTCCCTAAAATCGAAATTGCATTAACTTTCAAATTTGAGCTTCGATTTTGAAACCAATCTCAGTTACATACTTTTTAGACTCTCTACTATCCATAATTATAGAAAATTTACACCAATTTTGAAATTTATACATTTTTGTCCCTATGTTAAAAAACTAACAATTATATTTTACAATCTAGTCGTTTTTCATATCTAAGCTTAAAATATAACAATTTAACACCAATTTCTTCAAGAATTCATCAATGGTAACTTTTAGAAACTTTAACAGTTTTATAAATTGATACATGAGTTAGCTAAATCAAGCTCACACGATCTCAAAAACGTAAAAATTACAAGAAAATGACTAAATTGAATAAACTTACCAAGGGCCGAAAGTTTGGAAGCTTCAACCCAAAATTTTATTTCTTTTGTTTGTAGAGAAGAAGATGAATAGGAAGAAATGTTTGTTTTTCTTTTTCAATTTGTCTTACATTTTTCTTTTTCAATTTGTCTTATATACTTAATTAGTTTATTAATTAATTATAATTAACATAATTAATCTTTATTTAATTAAAATTGAACTTAATTAACCAATTTGGTGGGTTACAAATACTAACCACCACCGTTTGGCTATAATAAAATGGTCCAATTGCTCAATTGATCCTTCAATTAATTAAAAATTCATAGTGATTAATTTTTACAACTTTTACAATTAGTCTTTGTACATTAATTAACCACTACAGCAATTTGGACTTTTATCGGCGTTTTTTTAGGCCTTTAGCGGCGTTTTTAAACACCACAAAAAACGCCGCTAATACAAAAGCCGCAAACTTTAGCGGCGTTTATGAGAAAAAAACGCCGCTAAAAGCCATGGCTTTTAGCGGCGCTTTTCTCACAAACGCCGCTAACTTGTACAGATTTACAGTGTACAATTTGTCCAATATCATACCCCTCCTGCACTAAAACCAACCAATAACAGCAAATATAGTATATAATTTCAACCCAAAACAGCAAATTTAGCATAAAAATCACACCAACTACATTAATTCTAAATGATAAATGTAACAAAAATGTTAAAAATCATCTTACAATGTTAAATGTAACAATGTTAAATGTAACAATGTTAAAAATCATCTTACAATAAGAACATAAATGTCTAAGATGGCGGCCTCTGCGACTGCTGGAACATCTTCATCATAGTCTGAAGCTGTAGTTGAAGTTCTTCATACTTCCTATCTGCTCTGCCTCCTCTCATTCTTTGCCTCCGCTTTAAATCGCCTCTCCGCTTTAAGCTGAGAAATTTGCTCAACCGTGCTCGCTTGCATCTGAGCTATCTGGTCTTTTAGCCTCTGAACTTCAGCACGAGATTGACTCCCGGAAGGCATGTATTGCTGGGAGCCGGATCCAAAATCTTTGGGTCGGGGTAACACGGATCCTTGAAGTCGAACCCGACCATACCTTTCAAGACCCAAAACATCGGTGATAATTCTGTTATAAATATACTCAAGATTAACAGAACTATCAGTCGAAGTAGTCGTACCTTTCAGAACCCAAAACATCGGTAATAATTTTGTTATCGATATCCTCAAGATGAACAGAACTATCACTCGAAAATAGCTTCATCATGCATGCCTTCTTCTCCTTTAGTTTCTCCTAATTAATCAATCAAAAAGTTAGAAACGAAATATACAATAAGAAGGAATGTAACATAACATTATTAATTTAAAACTACTAACGAAGAATTAAACTATTATAAGTAAACATTATAAATCCATTTTTAATAAATAAAATTTTATTAAGTAAATATACCATAATCTCTCCAGCTTCGGATGTCATCGGAGACCCATCTTTCTTTCTATAAGTAATGTCAAAAAGTGAACGCGTCCAACTTTTTGACCGGTGGAGACTTCCTACAATGTTGTAGTAGAAATATAATTTAATAGTATAAAGTCATTAATATTTGTGAGAATTAATAAATTATAATACCTCGGCCTCATTCTGACGCAAAACTTCTCGACCTGCGCTGTGTGCGTGAATTTTTATTTACGTCTGTGCGCTTCGTTCCGACACGCTCACGGTCCTACATAACGAAATTATTATTACGTATATAGTAAATACTATAAACCGAAAAATTTATAAGAATTTAGAACTAGGTAATACCTCTCATTTCTTTGAGTTCCAGAATCTAACCGCATCTTCCCATTGATACCTCAACATTCCGTGGGACATTTGTCATGATTTATCCTCGAGGCTTATTTCTTTCTTAAAATATTCTTTTTCAATCTGCTTTTGTGGTCTCTCCATTTTTTCCCAATGTCTTCTTTATATAGTCATCGGAGACCTCCAAAGCAAACCTCTCCTAAAAAAACATAAGTTTAGAAAGTAAATATAAATGAAACCGCAACCAAAGTATTATAAATTACATTCACGTTTTTTACCTTAATATTCTCCAGAGCTTGATTTTTGTTTGCATCGGGCATGTGGCGCCATGACTCGTAATTGATGGGCAACATATTTGCATTTCGTGCAATAATGCCCAAATAGCAACTGCTAAAGTCGAGCTTCAGGGCCAACAGGTGGCCATGAATGTTTCTCCTTACTTTCACTGCGCTCGACGAAATTTAATTCGTATAAATCTTTAAGCAGCGTACGTCCGCGACCTCTGCGCGTCCCACCACTCTCAGCTGAACAATGATATATTATTTTTATATTAAAATTGAAAAATGAATCAATAAAAAAAGTCAACATGCATGTAAAATAAACTTAACATTACTTTGTAATTCTGCAGGGCCATCATCTATGTCAGGCACATTAGAGGATCCAACTTTTGTTTGCTGTTCACTATTGCCCTCTTGAATTTCACGATGTCTGCATAAATATTTAAATCTCGTAATCTTCTTCTACTCATTTTCCCTGCAATACACATAAAATAGTTGCAATTTTAGTAACAAATAACAACAATAATGGTACATATAAAATATTTAAATTATATAAAATGCCCACGATTAAAATTATAACATTACATATAAATAAAAAAATCATAAAATCTTACTACATCATAATTTGTAAATATCTTCATCTACGTCCTGACGAACCCATTGAAATTGCGCACTAGTACTAGGGATATTTTCATTTAAGTTTTGTTCTGGAAAAGGCAGAGTTTCTGATCTTTCGACGATGTCATCTCTACTTCCACTGCCCATGTCGAACAAGTCTCTAGGGGTGTTTCGAAGAACAACGTACCAACCCTCATCAGTTGGATCTTCCGAGTAAAAAACTTGTTTCACTTGAGAAGAAAACACATACGGCTCGTCTATCAATTGTTCTCCAGTGTGAATCAATCGAGAGAAATTCACCATTGTAAAACCATAGTGATCGTTTTAAATTCCGCGAGCCGTATTCACATCAGCCCATTCACCTCGAAACAAGACAACTTTCCATTTCTTTGTAATAATCCAACTCAATGATGTCGATAATAAGTCCGTAATACTCGCATTCCCCTCGATAGGATTACTGTCCCTAGCACTAGAATAACTCGTAATTGAAGAATTAACAACAATTCCACAATTTTAGGTTCTCCTCAACCTCTCGCGATACCTTGTATGAAATCTGTATCTGTTGATAAGGAAGGCACTATATCTTTTCACTATTCGGTTTGGACCTTGTGAAAGCCATTTAACTTCGTCATTTACTTCATTCCGACTCCAAACCTATTGAATCGAAAGTAAATCGAGTAATTATAAATGTTATGTGAAAACATTATTACTTGTCAATGAAAACTTCAATTGCATACCGTTTGGCTTAACCATTCATGAAATGATTCTGTGAACATCTTATTAATTTCTCGTCGATGTAATCTTTGGGACCGTGAACGAGCTCTCAGTACTTGTTTGTACTCACTATGTTAAAAAAATGGTTACTTTGTTAGAATACAAACAAATTATAATTTATGAGTATTTATCAAATTCTAAAACTTACTTCCGTAATGGTTCCATTGAATCGTGATGAAAAAGAACATATCGATGTGCTTGGACCCACGATATATCGTCTAATTCTGCAATTTCGACTTTGCCGATCGGTTCTCCGAAACTTTGAAATAAATAAGTTCCAGCCAAGTTATGATCTGTGAGCCCAGCATTTCTACTTGGTCTGTTCATTCTTGTTTCAACATCTTCCAAATACCTTGAGCAGAAAAGTCATACATTCCTCGCCAAGTAGCCTTGATGAATTGATCCTTCCGATAACGTTTATTACGGCAGTAAGACTTCAATTTAGATAGAAACCTAAACACGGTATAGAACATTATCAAAAGTTGCAACTAAAGGCATTTAGGTGAATGAAGGAATAATTTACAAATAAATTAAGACCTTTCAATGGGATACATCCATCGATAGAAAACGGGTCCACCAAGTATTGCTTCACGAGGAGATGAATTAACAAGTGCACCATAATTACGAAAAAGGAAAGCGGGAAGATCTTCTCCAGATTGCATAAAGTCGGTCGCGGCTCGATCTTGTAGTGTCTCAAGTTCTTGAACATCCAAAACTTTGCCACAAATTCCTTTCATTATATTAGACGGGTTCAATTCTGAAGACGTCACCTTTTTCGACATACAACACCGCATAGCAACCTGGCGATAAGTCTTGCATCAAGATGTGATAGTCATGCGATTTTAAGCCATATAGTCTTCGATCTTTAAGACTCACACATCGAGATATATTTGATGCATACGCATCCGGGACCTTTATATCCTTCAACACCATACAGAACACTTCTTTCTCTGTCTTCGACATTGAATAAATAGCATGCGGCAACCGATATTTCATATTCGGAAGTTCTTGGGGATGAAGCTCACGCCGAATTCCCATGTGGACTAAATCAAGTCGACTCTGAAGATTGTCTTTCGATTTTCCATCGACATTCAAAATAGTCCCAATAATGTTCTCGCAGATATTTTTCTCAATGTGCATGACATCAAGATTATGGCGTAAAATCTGATGCTCCCAATAAGGCAACTCAAAAAAAATACTTCTTTTTTTCCCACAAGTCCGCCTCATTAGGATCATCCTCTTCATCAGATTCATCCCTTGATCTTCTATTTCTTTGCATGTTGGCCGGTTGATTCATCTTCCCATAAATGAAATTCATATCTTTCAACATGAACAATATTTCGGATCCACTTGTGAAGGAGCTTCTCGGAACTCTTGATGATCAAAACCGAGCACTCTGAAATCTAAATCTATGATTTTCTAGTAACCACCAACGATGCCCCATGTAAGAGAACTTCTTCCCATTATATAACCATTGCGAACATGTTTGCGCAGCACAACAAGGACAAGCATAACATCCCTTGGTACTCCAACCAGATAAATTTGTATAGGCCGGGAAGTCATTAATAGTCCACATCAAAGCCGCACGTAAGTTGAATTTCTCCTTTCTCAGTACATCGTATGTGTAACACCCCAAACCAGGTCTATGCGTTAAGACGAGATTTGGTTTGTTACATCGATCTATCATTCATTTAATACTCTAATGTTTTAGGTAAACAGTTCTATAAAACCTTTCGAAAATGATGTTTAGTTGAAAATTTAGAAAAATGATTTAAAATTTGATGAATTAAGAAATACTAGTTTGAAATCTTATCATTTAGTACTTTAATTGTTTAAATCTTTAAAGTAGTTTTTAAAGAGTTCAAAAGGATTTAAAAACACGAATAGTTAAAGCATCTTCAACGTTTTAAAGGAAATTTAAATCCATCCACACACATAAAAATCCATAAAAGTATTAATAGAGGCCTTATTACATCATACCCAAAATAGTAATTAAAAGAAATTACTTAATAAAAGTTCATAGTTTATAAAAACCCATATTCGTAGTATGGCCTCCATGAAGTCATCCTCGGCCCAAGCCTTCGTCAATTTCCATTACAGAAATGGTTAAAAGATAGAGTGAGTTACTCGAAACTCGAGTGTGTAACTCACTTACCACGTTCATTGAGCCGGATAATCAAGGCATTGTTTTGGGCTTGAGCCCATTTACGAATATAATATAATAAATTAAATGCATGCAAAATGAAATTTCCCAACCAAACCTAATTTCCATCCGCTACACACCCCGTACCAACCAACACACACTGTGGGGATCAAGTCAACCCACCCCGCCAACACACCAATCGTAGGCAATAAGTCGTTTTAAATATATTGTGGTGCACCACCGAACTAGATTGTGACAAAGTCACCGAACTAGAGGCATTAAGCCATTAAAATTTTGTGGCAAAGCCACCGAACTAGATTTTTGGCAACAGCCTTTCTTCTCTTCATCGATTATCCCAACCCATGCAATCGGTATGCATAACAATTTATATCCATGTAATAATTTAACAAAAGGCCTACCATACATGTGAGTCTATATTACAAATTTTCATTTGAGCCCATAAGATAAAATAGCATTTGGCCCATTTAGCAATCTAGCTAACTTGGGCCCATATATCGATCTAGCGATTTTTGGCCCATTAACGATCTAGCAGTTTTCGGCCCATTTAACGATCTAGCAAATTTTCGGCCCATTTAACGATCTAGCGATTTTGGCCCATTTAACGATCTAGCAATTTTTGGCCCATTTAACGATCTAGCAGTTTTTGGCCCATTTAACGATCTAGCAGTTTTCGGCCCATGAATTTAACGGTTTTCATACCTTTACACAAAAGTGTTAATTACTATGTATTTTCCGATTTTGCCATCTTTACGATTTTATCCCAATATTTACGGTTTAGTATCTAACCCGAGAGATAAGTGTGAAGTTACACACACAGTTCTTTGTGAGAACTAGACTTTCCCTCGCTCGTCGATACCTAAACGCATCACGATAAATTAGAACACTATAATTTATTCACATATCGAATCTTAGAAATAACGATCTAGACTTTACCCTTAAAATTTCGAACCACTTCTATTTGTGGTTTCTCCTCGATTGATGGTTCGTTACCCGATAAAAATCCACGAACAAACAAAGGTTCGGAGTACGAACGATTTCAAACAACCGATTCTCCTCGGATGGCGTCCACAACCCGGTGGAAAATCCCGGATTGCTAAAACAGTCCTTCGCTTAAACTTAGGGGGAATAGCGAAACCACCCCTCTTCCAAACACTATTCACCACCCTTTTCGTCCCTATTTTGATTATTTATAATGACAAAAGATCATGAGTCCGACTAAATATATCGAAATTATGACTAACGGTTACAAGGGTGAGATTGTCTTACCACGAAATATCCTTGTTCCACAATATGCGAATTGAGCGTCGTCCCCTAATTGAAATCGAGTTATAATCCATCTATATCAAAATGACGAGTAATATGAGAATCTTTGAATAAACTCCTTACCTTAACTCTTTAGATCGATTCCAACGATTCACTATACTCACGAACACTTGAGTTTCGGTCCTCCAAAATCACACTATTGTCCACGATTGAAAAGAAACGTTTGAGAAGAATACCTATGTATAGTAGGAGATTCGGCTATGAATAACAAAGGAAGGGAAAAATGTTTGGCAATGGAGCAATCTAGCATTCGGCCATGAGAGAAAATAATGAAGAAAATTTAGTTGAGAAGAAAGTAGAAGGATGAAGGAAGGAGATGATGTTGATTCGGTTTTCAAGAGAGAAAGAGAAAAAAGAAAGAGATGAGTTTAGAGAGTGCGGTACATTCGGCAATGGGGAAAAGGAGAAGGAAACGAAAATGATCTTAGCTTTGGTATTTTGGCCAAAAGAAAATGTCTTGAGATGCTAAGCAAAAATGTGTCCAAATGGTAACATGAAATGGTCAAAAACAAAGCTTACCAAAAGCTCAAATTCGGCTAAAAGAAAGGTTGAGAAGAGAATTGCAAATTTTGCACAAAAATGCTAGAAATAACCAAAAGCTAACTCCTAATCCTAGCCAAGCTACTAACACATTCGACCAACCCCCTTAGTCCACAATGCCGTCCATGTTCATGGTCAAAATGACCATGAAGAAGTTACCAAAACATCAACCTTGATTCAAGCCTTGCAATCCTCCATTTTCCTAAAGTTTGAGAATCTTATCCCCAAAATCAAGCCATTCCATCCCTTAAATCATGCTTGCCATAAACCTTAATATCCTTACCATAAAAATTTAGTCCATCTTATCCATGTTTGATGCTTGGCCGACACATGCTAGGAAAAACCAAAAATAAAAGCTCCTAAATTGCATGCTAGGAGATTCGAACCTCTCCCCTCAAGTCCAACTTATGGCGCCATCACCATTTTGCCAATTACTCATCTTATGCTAATTTTAGACACTTAAATTAACTTAAGTATCAGTGTCACTTGATCCACTTCAATAAATTCTCAATACTAAAAATTATTCTATACCAGAATACTTCTATGCCCTTTTCAAGGCTATAATAAACATGAAAAGAAGAAAGGAAAATTTTCATTCATAAGCTAAACACCAAAACATGCAATATATCGATACTTAGATTTTTAGGATGTTACAATTCTACCTTCCTTAAAGAAAATTTCGTCCTCGAAATTTACCTGGTTAAAAGAGGTGAGGGTATTGTTGTCGAATTGCATCCTCAGGCTCCCACGTAGCTTTCTCCGCTCCGTGATTATGCCATAAAACCTTGACCAACGACACTGTCTTCTTTCTTAGCTCCTTGACATCTCGGTCTAAAATTTCCACTGGTTCCTCCTCGAAAGACAAGTCTGATCTCAACTCCACTTCTTCTACCCTGTACTATGTGTGAGCGAATCCGATCTATAGCGCCTTAGCATGGAAACATGGAAAACATTATGAATTTGACTCAACTCGGAGGTAATTCAATCGATAAGCCAACTGGACCAACACGCTTCATCACACGATATGGTCCAATGAACCTAGGACTCAACTTGCCCTTCCTTCCAAATCTGAAAATTTTCTTCCAAGGTGAGACCTTGAAAGACTGATCCCCACAAAGAAACTCGATATCCTTACGCTTGGATCTGCATATGACTTTTGTCTATCCAAGCTTCCTTTAACCGTGCTCGAATGACTTTTATCTTTTCTTCCATTTCCGATATTAACTCGGACCTAACATCCATCGTTCGCCCAATTCGATCCAACAAGTAGGAGAACGACACCTCACGACCGTACAATGCCTCGTAGGGTGCCATCCGAATGCTAGGCGATAGGCATTGTTGTTATCATAAATTCGCCAACCAGCGGTGAAAATCCTCCCAACCACCTTTGAAATCAATCACACATCCCCTTAACATGTCTTCCAATAATCGAATTACTCTTTCCGATCGACCATCGGATGAGGATGAAAAGCCGTCTTCAAGTTTAACTTTGTTCCCAAAGCTTCATGCGAGCTTTCCAAAATCGTGATGTAAACCTAGGATCCCTATCGATATAATAGATCTTTGGTATCCCATGCAACCTCACAATTTCGGATACATACTGACTTAGCCAACTTCGTAATGAATAATCCGTCTGAACCGGTAGAAAATGAGCGGTCTTCGTCAATCGATTTACTATTACCCAAACGGAATTTTTCTTAGTAGGTGTTAAAGGTAACCCACTAACAAAATCCATAGTTATCCGCTCCCATTTCCAAAGAGGAATCTTTACTGGGTTGTAATAAGCTGACGGCAATTGATGCTCCGCCTTCACTTGTTGACAAGTCAAACATTTTCCCACAAACTCGTAAATCTCACGCTTCAACCACAGCCACCAATCACTGCTCACGGAGATCCCGATACATCTTATTTCCTCCGGGGTGCATAGCATAAGGGCTACTATGCGCCTCCCGCAGAATCATTCGTCTCAAATCAAAGTCCTTAGGCATACAAACTCTTACATGGAAACACAGCACTCCATCCGTGTTTATACCAAAATCCTCTATTTCACCACTCCCAACTTGCTGAATTAAGGGTCCCAACTTTTTATCTGATATCTATTTTTCCTTGATTTGCTCTAACCACAGAGGCTTCACTTGAAGTTCCGCTAATAGACTACCATCCTCATACAAACTCAGATGAGCAAACATTGCTCTCAAATCAGATACCACCTTACGGCTTAACGCGTCAGCTACCACATTAGCCTTTCCCGGATGATACTCGATTGAGAAATCATAATCCTTTAACAGTTCTATCCATCTTCTTTGTCTCAAGTTTAACTCCTTACGAGTAAGAAGATACTTAAGACTCTTGTGATCCGTGTAAATGATGGACTTCTCACCGTAGAGATAGTGTCTCCAAATCTTTAAAGCAAACACTACCGCAGCTAACTCCAAGTCATGAGTGAGGTAATTTACTTCGTGCGGTCTCGGTTGGCGAGAAGCATATGCCACTACTTTTCCACTTTGCATCGAGTACACAACCTAAACCCGTGTGAGGCGCATCACAATAAACGATAAATTCCTTTCCGACCTCAAATTTGAATCAAAGCTCAGTGCTTCCGTCAGAATCTTCTTCAATTTCTCGAAACTCTCTTGTTGTTTTTCAGTCCAAATATATGGTACCCTTTCCGCCAATGTTTAGTTAGGGTGCGGAATCGAGAAAACCCCTCAACAAAGCGTCTATAATAACCAAACCAACCCCAAGAAACTCCGAATCTCGACTCTCGACTTTGGCGGTTTCCAATCGATCTGACCTCAATTTTACGAGGATCCACCCTTATTCCTTCAAATGATACCACATGACCCAAGAAAGTCACTTCCCTAACGAATTCACATTTACTAAATTTGGCATAAAGTTGATTATCTCAAGTAAATCGCAATACTATACTATCATAAATCACGAGTCATGCTCCTCTTCATTCCTTGAATATACCAAAATGTCATCTATGAACACCACCACAAATCGGTCTAAATATTGTTGAAAGACCCGGTTCATCATGTCCATAAATGCAGCTGGTGCATTGATCAACCCAAACGGCATCACCAAAAACTCATAATGTCCATAACGAGTTCGGAATGCCGTCTTATGAATATCTGCTTCTTTCACCTTAAGCTGGTGATAACCCGATCTCAAATCAATTTTGTAGAAAACTGAAGCTCCTTTCAATTGATCAAACAGGTCATCAATTCTCGGTAAATGATACCTATTCTTGATCGTCAATTTATTCAACTGCCTGTAATCAATGCACATACGCATCGACCCATCCTTCTTCTTAACAAACAAAACCGGTGCTCCCCACGGAGACACACTCGGTCGAATAAAACCTCGATCCAACAATTCTTGAATTTGAGCTTTAAGCTCCGCCAACTCCTTCGGTGCCATTCTATAAGGAGCAATGGACACTGGAGCCGTTCCAGGCAAAAGCTCAATACCAAATTCCACTTCCCGATCTGGAGGTACACCAGGAAGTTCTTCGAGAAATACATCTGGAAATTCCTTCACTGTTCTCACGTCCTCCACTGATAACTCTTTGGCATCCAAAGCACTAATAAAAGCTAGAAATGCTCCGTACCCTTTTCGCACCAACTTTTCTGCCTTTAACGCAGATACCACATTTGCCAAGTAATTCCTTCGTTCTCCTATCATTACTATTTCTTTATCATCCGAAGTCCTTATTGACATCCGCTTTTCAAAGACGATCCAAAAGCGCGGTGCTTAACCAACCAATCCATGCCCAAAATTAGATCGAACTCGCCGAAAGGCAATTCCATCAAATTCGCCAAAAATATTTCTCCTTGGATTTCTAAGGGCACGTCTCTAAACAGTTTATTTATAATTACCGACTGTCCTAAAGGACTAATTACCATCATCTCACTATCGGTAATTTCAGATTCTAGATTCAAGTTTCCAGATATGGCGCTAGCAACATACGAGTGGGTAGAACCAATATCTATCAAAGTAGTAACAGGTACATCAAAGATAAAGAACGTACCAGTTATCACATCAGGTGCATTGCCATCCTCGCGGCGTCTAACTGTATATACCAATTTTGGCTGTCTTGCATCCATGTTACCTCTAGAACCATTGCCTCAACCCAATGCACCTTGACCACGTCCAGCCCCATTACCACCACGACCTGATCCACGACCTCTTGGTGGCTGCTGAGTTCCTCTTGCCGGCTGTGCTTCAGTATTACGAACTTCTTGAGTCGTATCCATGCGTCGAGGGCAATTCTTATATTGATGATCCATTGAACCACATTTATAACAAGCACCCGTTTTCCTCCAGCACTCTCCGGAATGTCGTTTCCCACATTCAGTACAGTCTCGACTCTGATTATTAGCTACAGGTGCTCTTCCTTGAGCTGGCTCATCATTCCGATGCCTCTTCAGAAACCTTTTTGAAGAACCCGAATACTTTATATCTCTTTTGCCTCTAACTCTTTCCCGATTCTGACGTTCTGAGCTCTTAGCCTCTTCGGCTATCTTGGCTTTCTCCACAAGCGTGGCAAAAGTTCTAACTTGTTGTGGGGCTATCAGAACCCGCAACTCATCATTCAACCCATCCTCAAAGCGTACACAATGCTCATGGTCCGTTGGCACTATTGTCCGAGCATAGCGACTCGGGCGTAAAAACTTCGGCTTCATAAGTCGCCACCGTCTTATTTCCTTGAATCGATTCAAAAATTCCTTCCTTCGGCGTCCACATAACTTGTGCCTACATATTTCCCCGAAGGCGGCTTTGAAGAACTCCCAATTAACTAATGCGACTTCAAAGCCTTCCCGCATGATAAGCCACCATTGATAAGCTTCGTCCATTAGCAAGGACACCGCTCCTCTTAGTTTCTGTTCTACAGTGCACTCGAGGTCTTCCATAATTCACTCCACCGCCTCAAGCCAATATTCGGCAACATTTGGAGCTACACCTGAGACACCTCTGAAAACCTCAGCACCACTTGATTTCAGTCGCTCCGATATCGACCCACGATTTGTTGGCCCGACTCTCAGGTCCAAATGACCCTTTCAAGGACTCGCAGCATTGCTCGTGTTAAAGCATTATCTTCTTCCATATGATCATGTGATCCCGTCTCACTCTCGAGCGATGCAGGTGCATCCATTTTCGGCACATGACCCGGCGCTTCAGACGCAGCACCTTGTCCTCTACCACGGCCACGTCTACCGCGTCCACAACCACGTCCTCTAGTGCTCATAATAACTAATTCGGTTTATTCTGGTTACAAGTTTTATGAATCAGAATACTATTTCATGTTTATTAACGATGTTTTATGAGATATAAGAGGTAAAGTTGTTTCGCAATCACGTCCTATAGTCTCAATCTCTATTATTTTCAACACCTAAAACTAGAAGTTCTAGAGTGTTCCTATGATCATATCACAATAATAACAATCAATATACAAATACTTACTTGACTTGGTGCCGGATGCTCGTGGTGCCATACTACCTTTAGAACATAAAGTTTAAAAATTTAAACTGTTTCTCAAACAAAAATTGTTGTTGAACCCACCACACATGAGAGTTTTGAAACTGGCTCTGATACTATTAAATGTAACACCCCAAACCAGGTCTATGCGTTAAGACGAGATTTGGTTTGTTACATCGATCTATCATTCATTTAATACTCTAATGTTTTAGGTAAACAGTTCTATAAAACCTTTCAAAAATGATGTTTAGTTGAAAATTTAGAAAAATAATTTAAAATTTGATGAATTAAGAAATACTAGTTTGAAATCTTATCATTTAGTACTTTAATTGTTTAAATCTTTAAAGTAGTTTTTAAAGAGTTCAAAAGGATTTAAAAACACGAATAGTTAAAGCATCTTCAACGTTTTAAAGGAAATTTAAATCCATCCACACACATAAAAATCCATAAAAGTATTAATAGAGGCCTTATTACATCATACCCAAAATAGTAATTAAAAGAAATTACTTAATAAAAGTTCATAGTTTATAAAAACCCATATTCGTAGTATGGCCTCCATGAAGTCATCCTCGGCCCAAGCCTTCGTCAATTTCCATTACCTGAAATGGTTAAAAAGATAGAGTGAGTTACTCAGAACTCAGTGTGTAACTCACTTACCACGTTCATTGAGCCGGATAATCAAGGCATTGTTTTGGGCTTGAGCCCATTTACGAATATAATATAATAAATTAAATGCATGCAAAATGAAATTTCCCAACCAAACCTAATTTCCATCCGCTACACACCCCGCATTACCAACCAACACACCTTTGTGGGGATCAAGTCAACCCACCCCGCCAACACACCAATCGTAGGCAATAAGCCGTTTTAAATATATTGTGGTGCACCACCGAACTAGATTGTGACAAAGTCACCGAACTAGAGGCATTAAGCCATTTAAATTTTGTGGCAAAGCCACCGAACTAGATTTTTGGCAATGAGCCTTTCTTCTCTTCATCGATTATCCCAACCCATGCAATCGGTATGCATAACAATTTATATCCATGTAATAATTTAACAAAAGGCCTACCATACATGTGACTCTATATTACAAATTTTCATTTGAGCCCATAAGATAAAATAGCATTTAGCCCATTTAGCAATCTAGCTAACTTGGGCCCATATATCGATCTAGTAGATTTTCGGCCCATTAACGATCTAGCAGTTTTCGGCCCATTTAACGATCTAGCAAATTTTCGGCCCATTTAACGATCTAGCGCTTTTGGCCCATTTAACGATCTAGCGATTTTGGCTCATTTAACGATCTAGCAGTTTTCGGCCCATTTAACGATCTAGCAGTTTTCGGCCCATGAATTTAACGGTTTTCATACATTTACACAAAAGTGTTAATTACTATGTATTTTCCGATTTTGCCATCTTTACGATTTTATCCCAATATTTACGGTTTAGTATCTAACCCGAGAGATAAGTGTGAAGTTACACACACAGTTCTTTGTGAGAACTAGACTTTCCCTCAAATCGATACCTAAACGCATCACGATAAATTAGAACACTATAATTTATTCACATATCGAATCTTAGAAATAACGATCTAGACTTTACCCTTAAAATTTCGAACCACTTCTATTTGTGGTTTCTCCTCGATTGATGGTTCGTTACCCGATAAAAATCCACGAACAAACAAAGGTTCGGAGTACGAACTATTTCAAACAACCGATTCTCCTCGGATGAGCGTCCACAACCCGGTGGAAAATCCGGATTGTTTGAAACGATCCTTTGCTTAAACTTAGGGGAATAGCGTAACCACCCCTCTTCCGAATACTATTCACCACCTTTTTCGTCCCTATTTTGATTATTTCTAATGACAAAAGATCATGGGTCCGACTAAATATATCGAAATTATGACTAACGGTTACAAGGGTGAGATTGCCTTACCACGAAATATCCTTGTTCCACAATATGCGAATTGAGCGTCGTCCCTAAATTGAAATCGATTTATAATCCATCTATATCAAAATGACGAGTAATATGAGAATCTTTGAATAAACTCCTTACCTTAACTCTTTAGATCGATTCCAATGATTCACTATACTCACGAACACTTGAGTTTCGGTCCTCCAAAATCACACTATTGTCCACGATTGAAAAAGAAACGTTTGAGAAGAATACCTATGTATAGTAGGAGATTCGGCTATGAATAACAAATGAAGGGAAAAATGGTTCGGCAATGGAGCAATCTAGCATTCGGCCATGAGAGAAAATAATGAAGAAAATTTAGTTGAGAAGAAAGTAGAAGGATAAAGGAAGGAGATGATGTTGATTCGGTTTTCAAGAGAGAAAAGAGAAAAGAAAAGAGATGAGTTTAGGAGTAAGGTACATTCGGCAATGGGGAAAAGGAGAAGGAAACGAAAATGATCTTAGCTTTGGTATTTCGGCCAAAGAGAAAATGTCTTGAGATGCTAAGCAAAAATGTGTCCAAATGGTAACATGAAATGGTCAAAAACAAAGCTTACCAAAAGCTCAAATTCGGCTAAAAGAAAGGTTGAGAAGAGAATTGCAAATTTTGCACAAAAATGCTAGAAATGACCAAAAGCTAACTCCTAATCCTAGCCAAGCTACTAACACATTCGGCCAACCCCTTTAGTCCACAATGCCGTCCATGTTCATGGTCAAAATGGCCATGAAGAAGTTACCAAAACATCAACCTTGATTCAAGCCTTGCAATCCTCCATTTTCCTAAAGTTTGAGAATCTTATCCCCAAAATCAAGCCATTCCATCCCTTAAATCATGCTTGCCATAAACCTTAATATCCTTACCATAAAAATTTAGTCCATCTTATCCATGTTTGATGCTTGGCCGACACATGCTAGGAAAAACCAAAAATAAAAGCTCCTAAATTGCATGCTAGGAGATTCGAACCTCTCCCCTCAAGTCCAACTTATGGCGCCATCACCACTTTGCCAATTACTCATCTTATGCTAATTTTAGACACTTAAATTAACTTAAGTATCAGTGTCACTTGATCCACTTCAATAAATTCTCAATACTAAAAATTATTCTATACCAGAATACTTCTATGCCCTTTTCAAGGCTATAATAAACACGAAAAGAAGAAAGGAAAATTTTCATTCATAAGCTAAACACAAAAACATGCAATATATCGATACTCAGATTTTTAGGATGTTACAGTATGTCTCAACACCAGCCCGTAATTGTTTTAACTCTTCAATAAGTGGCTGCAAATATATGTCAATATCATTCCCAAGCCCTTTCTCTCCAGGGATAATCATAGACAAGATAAAGGATGATTGTTTCATGCAAACCCATGGAGGCAAATTGTGAGGAACAAGCACCACAGGCCAAGTACTGTACGCAGTGCTCATGATTTTGTAAGGGTTAAATCCATCAGATGCTAGCCCCAGCCTCACACTTCGAGGATCGCTTGCAAAGCTTGGAAATTTGGAGTCAAATGATTTCCAAGCTAAAGAATCTGCAGGATGCCTTAACAATCCATCATTGGTTCGTCCATTATGGTGCCACGTCATTGACTCGGTTGTCTTCGACGACATGAAAAGTCTTTGAAGCCTTGGTATTAGCGAAAAATACCGCAAAATCTTAACTGGCTGCTTCCTTGACTGTGTATCATTTTCATCCTCGTTACCATCCTCTGTATTTCTATTCATCAAACGGGATTGACCGCATACATGACAAAGACTTTGCTCGCTTTTTCCGTCGCCCCAATACAACATGCAGTCATTTGGGCAACTATGAATTTTGTTGTAGCCAAGGCCCAAATCCTTTATCAGTTTCTTCATATCTTTGGAAGATTGAGGGATTTTTGAAAACGGGAACATTTCTTGCAGAAACTCTAACAGCATTGTCAACGAGTTTCCGGTCCATCCTCCCAAACATTTTAAGTGAAAAAGACGAATACAGAAAGACGGTTTGGAAAATTTTGATCCCTCATACAGTTCTTCGTTCATTTCATCAAGTAACGTGTAGAACCTCGCCGTTTCTTCATTTGGCTGTTCATCAGGTACATTTCTTCCCCCTTCGGTGAAAGTATTTCCACCACAATTGTAAGCATCGGTTGCACCCAAGTCAGGTGGAAATGACTCTAAACCATCACTGCGCATATTAAAAGCATCCCGCAACATGCCTTCCATGTTATCTTCTCTAAGATTCTGATTGTAAGCACTATGAGGATAACCCATATTCATCGATGAAGATGCTCCACTAGATGTACACTCTCCATGGAAAATCCATTTTTTATACCCCCGAACAAAGCCATCAACAACTAGATGTTCGTAGACAACTTCACGATAATGCCAATTGATATTGCAACACTTCTTACACGGGCAAAGAATCATATTCTCTTGGCTTGCATTTTGAAATGTGAAATTCAAAAAAGTTTCTACTCTATTTCGATAGCCGTTGCTTACCCTTGACAATTTCATCCAAGTCCTATCCATTTCGTAGTTGTTGAAGTCTAAAGTTGACAATAAATTACACGGCTAAATTGTTAATTTATAATTTATGTAAGTAATGATATGATCATATATATAACTGAGTACTATGTAAGTTATGTAAATTATGTAAGTTATGAAGTTTGATCTTAAAATTATGTAAGTTATGAAATTTGATCTTAAACTTATGTAAGTTATGAAATTTGATCTTAAAATTAAGTAAGTTATGTATTCTTTAAGATTCATCATACGTGGCATTGTTACACCTAGGGAGGATCCATTATATCTAACAGTGAGATATAAGGCAACCCGTCAGGTTTCCAGCCTATATACTTTGAATCTTTTTTTATCTATACAAGTATTATGTAAGTTATGTATTATGTAAGTTATGTAAGTTATGTATTATGTAAGTTAAATAATTTGATGAAAGCTATGTAAGTTATGTATTATGTAAGTTAAATAATTTTATGTAAGTTATGTATTATGTATTATGTAAGTTAAATTAAAATTTCAAATCGAGAATCAGTTGAGGTGTGAACATATATGGCATGCATTACATTGTAGTTTTTTTTTTAAATATTAATTGGTTTTAGTTTTTCGTTTACTTTTTTTAAAAAAAAGAATTCGATTTTTATATTAAAAAATATTTAAATAATGATCAATTATTATTATATTAATAAAAAAATTATAATTCTTAAAAAAATTTAAAAATATTAAATTTTGAAATCAAACATTATTAATATAAAAAATTAGTAATTTGATTTTTATATTAAAATATATTTACATAACGAAAAAACCGTTTTAAGATGTTTTTAAATTACTTTTTCTAAAAAAAAAAGTATTCGATTTTTATATTAATAAAGAATAGGATTTTTATATTAAAAAAGAATTTTATGTTGGGGGTTTGACTAAAACAAAACCGATTTGTAAAAAGAAATTTAATTTTAGCATATTCGAATATTTAAGATGTTGGTATCAAATTATAAACCAATGTTGTTTTCATAAAATATCAGAAGCTTAATCACTATCAAAATATTCATGGATCATAATTTGTTTGTTATATTAATTCGATTTTTATATTAAAAAAGAAACCGTAAGAAAACTATCTAAAATGCTTAACATCACATTTTATAATATATTGCTTAACATTTTATAATATATTGCTTAACATCATAATAAACAGCAATATTGACAGAAAATCTTTAATATTCATCATACGTGGCATTGTTACACCTGGGGAGGATCCGTTATATCTTACAATGAGATATAAGGCAACCCGTTAGGTTTCCAGCCGATATACTTTGAATCTTTTATTTTATTGGACAGCAATAAAATAAACAGCATATATACCAACCAAGTAGGATAATAAACAGCAATTTGGACAGCAATTTGAACAAATTCATCATGATATAACTCTTACTGATCAGAATTTTGAAGTAAAACGTACCTTAATAATTTCAATAAGCTGATCAACTCCACTCACACCAAGAAACAGAGGCTGCAGTCAGAAATTAGCAACATATTTCAAAAAGCAACATATAGGAAAAAAACTCTCTTAGTTTCATAATTCCACACCAACTTCGAAAATTGTTGAGCCATGGAAAGCTACACTATACCTATAAGAGAAGACTATATATGGAGAGCTAATTGATGCATGCAAAACTCATTTGGACAGCAATTGGTACGAATAAGTTGATAAATTAATAGGTGTAAAATGGTGTAAAATCATTATTCAACAGTTGAATGTGTTTGATACTTACTGGGTAATAAGTTGAAAAGCGAAACAATGTGTTGATATCAAGAAACCTTCAATGCCCAGTGATAAATGGTACAAGCTCAGCTAAGATTTAAAAGTAAAACAATATAAGAATGAGAAAAAAAAATCAAAATTTCTATAAGTAAAACAACAGCACATAACATTTGAACAGTTCAATTAATTAAATAAAACCTCATAATTGTTATAAATAGTATTTATTTATACTATATAAAATGTGCCTAATTGAGCTAGTGTCACTAGTTAAAAGCACAAACTATTCACATACATTATGAAATTTATTAAAACAAATACATATGAAATTTATTAAAACAAAAAGTCTATTCACATACATTATTAAACACTAATATGAAATTTTATACAAATATATGTATATGTATTACACATATATTCAAATTAGTATTCTTATTTTATTTCACTTTTTTTTAAATACCTGTTACTTTTATTATACATACAATAATGAATATATTGTGTTCATGTCCTTTACAATAAACACATAAATCCATGCCGAGAACATGCTGAAACAGAGAACAAAAATGAATGCACTTAAAAATGTTTCATATTCCTCACTCTCCATGACCACATTCACTGCATTAGTAGTTGAAATTGTTATCACCCTGCTTTTAAAAGAAAAGGAAGATGGAGCAGCCAGCAAATTATATTCCCATAGGAAGGAGTTAAATGATGACCAATTTAATACCATAGAAAATAATAATAATAGGATTATAAAAAACCTTAACACTCAGTAGAACATGCACAAGAAACAACCTCATTCCAAGGAAAAAAGATATTATAAAACCATATCTAATGACAAAATCATTTATCGAACAGATGTCCTATAAGTGATACTTTCACCAAATTCAGGTTCAATACCCAAGGTAACCTATTTTACACTAGCTCCCCCCAGAAACCTAAATTATTTTCTTCGGGTGTTACATAAATTCATTTCCAAATATACAAAAATCATCCATTTTCAACTATAACACTTTGTACAACCAAAAAAGGGGATATATCTTCATAAAATGGAATTTTGTAAATGAGTAAAAGTAAAAGCTTTCCAACATTTACAGGGAAAATAAAGTGAAAGCTTATCCTAAAAGTGAAAAGGTTCCAATTTCCCACCTCTAACTTGTAAATTCAAAATCAGAAACGGAATGAGAAACCATTTAGGGGAGTTTAAGAATCTTGACATAAGACTCTTTAAACTCGAAGAAATTGTAGTAATTGCTTTGAAGTAAAGAGAGATTTACCCGGACAAACCTTTTAACCATTTCCAAATTCTGCTGACTGAAGCTCAAAATGTAAGAATCTGAATTCTCAAAAAAGGTATGAAAAAAAAATCCTCAAAATCAAATCAATATCGGTTTAATAAATGAAACCAAGATCCCAATTCTTTTTTGTCCTAACAGTCTTAGATGCATTCCATGATGTTCTCCCTGATCTTTGTACATGCATATACATATACATATATATATGTATATATGTGTGTGTATATATATGATAATGATTCCCTTGTGTTCATTTTTCATGCATTGGACAATAACTGAAAACAAGAAGGCAATGCATAACAGATGAATGATGAAATGCCAAACAGAAAAAACCAAAAAAGAACAAAGAAAAAGAAAGATAAAAATTACGATGGTTGACCACTTAAATCACTAGGCTGTGTTACAACCATTAATATCAAGAATCTATGATTACACCAGACATTGTTATTGTTAAAAGGATGTGTAAACAAAATTTTCTAATAAAAGAAACAGTTCAAAATCATATACCCATCAAATCAAACACATTAAAAACGCCAACTCAACCCCCCAAGCAGATCCAATCTAACCAATTCCACACAAAATTAACAACAAATGATTGAAAAATAGAAAAACATAACTATAATAAGTCTATCAAAGATTGGAAATCTAGATAGAAGATACTCACTTTTAAGCTCACGTAGATTTTCAAAAAAAGAAAAAAGTTAGGTAATTTTCTCGAGAAACAAACAGAGAAAAGAAAACAGAATTGAAGGGTATTAAAATATTGAAAAAAATTGAAAAATACCAGCTTCAAGGTAATACCATCTTCAAGGTAATGACCGGATCTAAATAAAAAATTAACAAATAAAATTTTCATTTTCCTTTTTGATCTTACAGATACAGTAAACTATTAGAGCCCCCAAATTAGAAATCAAGCTTTTTAGGGATACCCATTTCATTTCTCACCATCTAAGAATCAACATGAGAAAGGGAAAAATAATAAAGACAAATAGAACTGGGGTTCTGTCTTGAATATAAAGAAAAGGAAAAAGAAAAACCAAAAGGAGGGAAGAAAGAAAGGGGGGGATTACCTATTGGGAAAGGGGAAGAGCACGAAAAGGAGAAGACCTGTAGCACGAAAAGGAGAGGAGCGGAGTAAACTTAGTGAGAAAATTGAGAAAATAAAAACGGCGCCGTTTCAATTCAATTTAATTTCTTTTTGCAGCGTTTTGAAAAAAAAAACGCCACTATTACTACTCATTTGCGGCGTTTTTATGGCTAGCGCCGCTAAATCCCCAAGTAAACGGCGTCGTTTTGTTTAGTAAGTTGCTTTTTGCGGCATTTTTGCTCAAAAACGCCGCTAATACCTTCAATATTAATAAAATTTTTTAGTTTAATTATTAATTAGATTCCTTTAAATTAATTTTATTTTGTTTCAAACAATATGTTTAACTTATACAGTTTTATAATTTATTTTCTCATACCTAAATCCTAACCCCTAAATTATACACCTTAACTCAGATATATATATATATATATATTACATTGCAGAAGTAATTAAAGAAATAATCTAATCTAAACCCTAAACCCTAAGATAATATAATTTTTATCTATTTTATAAAAATCCCTAATACTTAAATCCCTAGACACTAAGACTCTAACTTTATTATTCGATATGGTTTAAGCACTAAACCCAAAACTCCATAACTCTAAAATAATAAAAACTAAACTATAAACCCAGCCTAAACCCTAACCTAACCCTTAATCTTAAATCCTAAACCTTAAACCCTAAAACATAAACTCTAAACCCTAAACTATAAAGATTAATCCATAAACTATATACCCTAAATTAAACCATAAACCCCAAATTATCATGAGAATTAATTCAATATTTTAAAATTAATACTATCTCTTTTACGATTATATAAGAAATTATTTAATATATTTTTTTTCATTTTTAACAAATATTTTTCTCTTAAATAATTTAAACTAGAATCATAATTTTAATGTATTAAAATTAATGTTATCTCTTTTACAATTATATAAGAAATTATTTAATATATAAATTAAAAGACACTAATTAATCTAAACCCTAAACCCCCTATCATCTATCCCATAAACCCTAAATCATAAACCATAAAACCCTAACCCACCCTTAACCCTTAACCTATTAACGCCAAATCCTTAACCATTTACCTTTAAACCCATTAACCCTAACTTTTAACCCATGAAACCCTAACACATCCCCCTTAAACCTTTAAACCGCAAATCATAAACCATAATCCCTAAACATTAAAATAGTAACTCTTAAACCTTACACCCTAAATTATATATGCTAAACCATAAACCCTAAACTATAATGATAATTAATTTAATATTTTAAAATTAATATATCTCTTTTACGATTATATAAGAAATTATTTAATATATAAATTTAAAAACAATCAGTCATATATATTGAAAAAAAACTTTAAAATTATTTGTGGCATTTTTCCAAAAGCGCCGCTAGTGCTCAGACTTTTAGCGGCGCTTTTCCAAAAGCGCCGCTAATGCTCAGACTTTTAGCGACGTTTTTCCAAAAGCACCGCTAATGCTCACACCTTTAGCGGCGTTTTACGAATAAACGCCACTATATATCCTTTTTAGCGGTGTTTTGGAAATAAACGCCGCTATTGCTCATTTTTTTTGCGGCGTTTTCCTTCAAACGCCGCTAATGTATAATATTTGCGGTGTTTTTCTTTAAAACGCCACTAAAAATGCCGTTAAAAGTCTATTTTGCACATGTGAACTATTCAATTGACAAAATTAAGGGACTAAACTTTAATAAACCTTTATACTAACCTCGTAAATATTAAACAAGCGCACGGTGGCCGGAAAAGGTAAAGTTTTCCTTTTTTTCTCTTTTTTTTATATATTATATTTTGATATTATATATGTATGTATGTGTGTTTGAATAATAATAAAAAGGAATTCGAAATAACGAAAAGAAAAAAATATAAAAGAAAAAAACCTTAACACAATTTTTTTGTCTTTCTTTCCTTCGAATGTTGTTGCTGTTTTTGCTTGTTTTTTGCTTGAAATCTTGTTTCTGTATTGATAAAAAAGGGTCGAATCCCTTCAAAATGAAACTAGATCGGCTTTTATAGCCATTGTTTTACAACTTGATAAGTACTATGTCTTTTCCTATTTATTGCTTGCAGGTATTTTGCGCAAGTGGAGGAGTCGGTGGTGCTCTGACAGTGGCGGTGGCAGGCCTGGCATGGAGCAGTTGGCGGCAGTGGACAGGTGCGCCGAAGGCTAGGGTTTCAGCTTTTCTGAAACCCTAGTTTGACTATTGGGTAATTGGGTTGTGGTTTATTTGGTTGTAATGGGTTTAGTATTGGGTTGGTTTAATGGGTTTTATAATTGGGAAATGTGCTGAGTCTTGATTCTTCAGTGCTCCTATTCTTTAGGTTTTTAGTCCACCGTATCTTGTCGGTTTGATCCACTCTACCGCTACTTCAGCGAGATAGGACCTGTAGCTTCAATTCGCTCCTGCTGCAACTTTGGAGGGATGAGATTTGTTTATTTTAAATTGCTCCATTGCATCTTCAGGGAGATAAGGTTTGTAATCTTCAGCTTATTCCACTGCGGGTCAGGGCAATAGGACAATCTTTAACCTATTCCACTACTGGTTAGTGGAAATAGGACAATCTTCAACCTATTCCACTACTGGTTAGTGGCAATAGGACGGTCTTCAAACTATTCCACTACTGGTCAGTGGCAATAGGACTATCTTCAACCTATTCCACTACTGGTCAGTGGCAATAGGACAATCTTCAACCTATTCCACTACTGGTTAGTGGCAATAAGACAATCTTCAACCTATTCCACTACTGGTTAGTGGCAATAGGATGGTCTTCAACCTATTCCACTACTGGTTAGTGGCAATAGGACAATCTTCAACCTATTCCACTACTGGTCAGTGGCAATAGGACAATCTTCAAACTATTCCACTACTAATCAGTGGCAATAGGATAATCTTCAACCTATTCCACTACTGGGCAGTGGCAATAGGACAATCTTCAACCTATTCCATTACTGGTTAGTGGCAATAGGACAATCTTTAACCTATTCCACTACTGGTCAGTGGCAATAGGACAATCTTTAACCTATTCCACTACTGGTCAGTGGCAATAGAACAATCTTCAACCTATTCCACTACTGGTTAGTGGCAATAGGACAATTTTCATCCTATTCCACTACTGGGCAGTCGCAATAGGACAATCTTCAACCTATTCCACTACTGGTCAGTGGCAATAGGACAATCTTCAAACTATTCCACTCTTTGGTCGGTGGCAATAGGACAATCTTCAACCTATTCCACTCTTTGGTCGGTGGAAATAGGACAATCTTCAACCTATTCCACTCATCGGTCGGTGGCAATAGGACAATCTTCAACCTATTCCACTCTTGGTCGCTGGGCAATAGGATGGTGGCTTTACCAATGTTGCTACACCGTCCTCTAGGGACATATCCTGTAGACTCGGTTTTATATGCTTGTGTTTATGTCAAATGATTAGGATGCTATGATCAAAATGAATCTAATGCTCCTAACTAAATGTATTATGGACGACATTTGCATGAATGCAGAATGTCATGATAATGATTCTTTGTTAAAAATGTATAGGATCAGGATGCGATGATCAAAACGCTCCTAATGATGATGTATGAATGTAAAATGAAATGATCCCATTTTTTAATGCTTAGGGTTGTCACTGCTCGTTGTCCATCAGAGTTTTATCACTGATGCTATTTCTCGTCTTCTCATATAACTGATATCTTTGACAGAGAATTTTGAGAAGATAGTCATGATTTTAAACTTCTCTTTTCTCGAATGTTTCTAACCCCTAGGTGTGGCGGTCCTGAACAACAGATCTGTTTGAGTTCTGCTTATTGTTTAGAGACTTCGAGTAATAGGCGTAACTCATTTTATGGAAGCATTATGGGTCCATCAACCGTTATTTCAATTGCAAACGGCTTAAAAGATTTAAATGATGGATAACAATGGAATTTATGAAGAATGGAGTTGAATTAATCAATAAAAGCAAACATTATTGGAATACAAAAGTTGACAAAAAGAAAAAGTGGGTGCCCCAGATATCGCAGTCTGAGCTTCACTACCCAATCTTTCTAAAGATCATTTCGAGCTGACTAGAAGTTGGGAGATCTTTAGTGATTTGTAGATGTCCTGAGGTGTAACATTCCTTCCTTTCTGAGAGAACAAAATTGTCACATACCCCCCTTTTGTCAGAATTTGAGCCGCCCTTTTCGGGTTTTCGACTCAAAACTCTTTTGGTCTCAAAGCGCCCTTTGCGGGTTTTCACTTTGACCTCTCCGTTTTTTTAAAAAAAAAAGGTCTTAAAGCACCCTTTGTGGGTTTTCGCCTTGGCCTCTTCTTTTTAGGCAAAATATTTCTTGACCGAGTCTGAGTTGATGGGATTAGGTAAGCTTTTACCATCCATTTCGATCAAAATCAATGCTCCTCCAGAGAATACTTTCTTTACCACATAAGATCCTTTCAAGTTCGACATCCATTTTCCTCTGAAATCTTTTTGTATGGGATGGATTTTCTTCAAAACTAAATCTCCTTCGTGGAATTCTCTTGGGCGCACCCTTTTGTCGTATGCTCGCATCATTCTCTTTTGGTACATCGACCATGACGGATAGCTTTCACCTCTTTTCTTCAATCAAATTTAATCGATCATATCGAGCTGGATCCATTCTCGCCGTCCAACTTCAATTCGGACAAGACTCGAAGGGGACGGAATTTCAACCGATGGGTAAAACTGCTTCCATTCTCAGACCAATGAGAAAGGAGTTGCCCTGGTAGAGGTTCTGATCGACGTTTGATAGGCGAAAAGGGCAAATGGTAGCTTCTTGTGCCAATCTTTGTAAGTCTCATCATTTTTCCCACTATCCTTTTGATGTTCTTATTAGTTTGCCTCCATCGCACCATTCATTTTTGGACGATACGGTGATTTAATTGTGGTGTCTAATCTTAAATTGACTTGCAGACATCCGTGATCATCTTTGTTGTTCAAGTTTAACGCATTATCGGATATGATCCTCTCAGGCATTCTATATCGATATATGATTTCCTTTTTCAAGAACTTGCTGACTGTTGATTTCGTCACATTAGCATATGAAGCGGCCTCTACCCATTTAGTGAAGTATTCGATTACCACGAAGATGAACAGATGTCCATTGGAAGCTTTTGGCGAGATTGGTCCAATGACATCCATGCCCCACATAGAGAAAGGCCATGGGGAGGTCATAACATGTAGAGGTGAAGGTGGTACATGAATCTTATCCCCATAAATTTGGCACTTATGACATTTCTTGGCATAATCAATGCAGTCTCCTTCCATGGTAGACCAATAATACCCGAATCTCATGACTTGCCTAGCCATTGTGAAGCCATTGGCATGTGTTCCACAGACACCCTCATGGACTTCTTCTAGGATTTTCTTGGCCTCGGCGGCGTCCACACACCTCAGTAGTACTTGATCATTTCTTCTTTTGTATAGGATCTCTCCATCCAAGACATAGTCACAGGCTAGTCTTCTCAACGTCCTTTTGTCATTCTCAGTTGCTTGCTCAGGGTATTCATGATTTTTCACGTATCGCAGTATATCGTGGTACCACGGGTGATCATTTTTCTCTTCTTCTTCGACATTGTAGCAATATGCCGGGGCCTCATAAATACTCATTTGGATAGGTTTCATATCCTCATTTTTGTTTACTCGGACCATGGAAGCCAAGGTGGCCAGAGCATCAGCCATCTGATTTTCGTCTCTTGGCAGATAACTGAATGTGATACCATCGAACTCTTTGATCAATTCTTGGGCCAATCTTTTGTAGTCGACTAGCTTGGGATCTCTTGTCTCCCATTCCCCTCTAAGTTGATAAATTACCAGTGTAGAATCTCCATATACCTCTAGTACCCTAATGTTGCGTTCCATAGCGGCAAGGATACCCATGATACAAGCTTCGTATTCTGCCATATTATTTGTGCAATCAAAATCCAATTTACAAGTGAATGGATAATGATCTCCATTTGGGGATACCAGAACTGCCCCAATTCCATTGCCCACAGTATTTGATGCCCCGTCAAAATTCAATTTCCAAGGACGATCCTCTGGGGTACCTTTTCTGGGTTGCCACGTACATTAAATCTTCGTTAGGGAAATCAAAATCCAAAGGCTCGTAATCCTCCAGAGCTCTACTGGCTAGAAAATCTGCTATTGCACTCTCCTTCACCGCCTTTTGGTTTACATAAACTATGTCAAATTCGAGAAAGTAGAATTTTCCATCGGGCCATCCTTCCATTCAACGCAATGACTCCATCATATATTTCGTAGGGTCTAGCTTGAGATGAGCCAAGCCGTATGATACAACATATATTGCCTCAATCTCCGAGTTATCCAGATCAAGGCACAACACGCTTCTCGATTGGTGAGTACCGGTTTCACATTCGATGAACTTTTTACTAAGGTAGTATATTGCCTTCTCTTTCTTTCTGACTCATCGTGTTGGCCAAGCACACATCCCATTGAATTATCAAAAATCATCACAAATAGAGGATTAATGGCTTTTCGGGATTAGGCGGCGTCAATACTGGGGCATTGGACAGGTATTGCTTCACTTTGTCAAAGGTCTTCTGGCATTCCTCGTCCCATGCACCTGGATTGTGTTTCTTAAGAAGACGAAAAATGGGGTCACATCTCTCAGTTAGTTGTGAAATGAACCGGGCGATGTAATTTAATCTTCCTAAGAAACCTCGAACTTCTTTTTGGGTGCACGGTGGAAGCAATTCTTGTATAGCTTTGACTTTGTCTGGGTCAACCTCAATCCCCTTTTCACTGACTATGAATCCTAGCAGTTTCCCTGTCCGAGCTCCGAAGGTACATTTTGCTGGATTAAGCTTTAGCCGAAATTTCCTCAACCTCAAGAATAATTTCCTCAAGGCTTGCACATGCTCCTTTTCAGTTCGAGATTTTACGATCATATCGTCGACATAAACTTCAATTTCTTTGTGCATCATGTCATGGAATAGGGTTACCATGGCTCTCTGATATGTCGCTCCCGCATTTTTTAGTTCAAACGGCATCACCTTATAGCAAAACGTTCCCCACATGGTTACAAATGTTGTCTTATCCATGTCTTCAGGATGCATCTTTATCTGGTTCTATCCTGAGAAGCCATCCATGAAAGAGAACAGTGAATAACCCGCCGTATTGTCCACTAAGGTGTCGATATGAGGTAACGGAAAATTATCTTTCGGGCTAGCCTTGTTTAGATCCCTGTAGTCTACACACATTCGCACTTTCCCATCTTTCTTAAGGACGGGGACGATATTGGATACCCATTCCGAGTATTTAACCACTCGCAAGAAACCTGTGTCAAATTGCTTCTTGACCTCTTCTTTTATTTTCAGCAGAACATCTGGCCTCATTCTTCGAAGTTTCTGTTGGACTGGCTTGTACTCCTCTTTTATGGGCAACCGGTGTACCACGATATCTGTGCTGAGCCCGGGCATGTCTTAATACGACCACGCGAATACATCTTTAAATTCTTGGAGTAACTCAATGAGGTCTCGCCTTGTCTTTGCCGTAATACAAACTCCGATTTTCACTTCCTTCTTTTCTTGCTCATTTCCCAGGTTCACTATTTCCACTGACTCTGCGTGAGGTAGGATCTGTTCCTCTTCTTGCTCCACCATCCTTAACAGTTCAGGAGACAGGTCACAACCTTGGTCATCTTCCAAATCCTGAAAATCTTCTATGCCCATGTCTTGCTCAAAAGGACGTTCTGAGTCATTGGTAGCGTTGCCCAGATCATTGATATTTGGGGACCTGTTATAAAGGTCCGTAGAACAAAAGAATCTAAGCATATTGATTGGTATGGTATGATTATGAATGAAAGAATGGATATTTTAAAAGAATATTTAAAGAATAAAAGAATAATCATGATGATGAATGCCATAGAAAGAATAAAAGAAGATTTGCTCAAAAGGCAGCGAAGATGCATTTCATTGAAAATAACGATTTTAGACATAAGTCATGCTTCACAAAAGGGAATCTTATTGCTTCTATACTTAGAGCAACAAGTGTGTTCCGAATATTACTCTGAACAAGTTCTAAAAGCTACAGGATTTCCTCCATGCGGTCGATTGTTTAGAACGCGCCAAGCTCATAGGGGCGGATACCATTCCGATTTTCTTCTTGATTTTTCTTCTTCTGATATAGCATTGACGTGCATGTTTCCCCATGTTTCTTCCGTGGATTCTTTATTTCGCATTCCTCGTGCTGGATGGATAATCCCTCCTAATATAAAGGTTTTGCAAATGTGGGGAATTATCATCGGTTCCCATTTAATCTCGTCCCCATTCAAACGTGCTTTTCTTCTTTCTTGTTTCTTCTCTAACTCTTTCTTCATTTGCTTTGCGTCTGGCTTGAATCCTAAGCCGAAGAGGTCTCGTTTTTCTTTCAATCTCGGGGCCTCGATCTCTCCTTGGAGATACCTTCCAAGTCCTTTCCCAGGTACAGCTCATTTCTCGACCGTCAGTTGTAAACCCATTTTCGTAGTTTTGGATATTTGAGGCACTGGGATCTTGTTCCCCTCGATGATAAATGTTGCGTTGACAAATTCCAAAGAGCGGAAGGAACACTCGATCGCCGTCACTTGCCTCTAAATATGGCGCCTTCATAGTTATTCTGATCGCGATGATGTCCTATTCAGCATTTATCGTCACCAGACGTCCCTCTATAACTAACTTCAACTTTTGGTGCAACGACGAGGGTACTGCTCCCGCTGAGTGTATCCAAGGTCTCCCCAGTAAGCAATTATAGGACGGCTTGATATCCATTACTATAAAATCCACTTCATACGTACTCGGGCCAATTAATAGAGGCACTTCGATCCTCCCCATGACTTTTCTTTCAGTTCCATCGAATGCCCTCACTACATTGTGGCAGACCTTCATGTGAGAGCTATCAATGGGTAATCGATTCAGCGTTGATAGTGGCAAGACATTGAGTGCCGATCCATTATCGACCAGTACCCCTGGTAGTGTGTATCCTTTACACCGTGTGGTAATGTGGAGAGCTTTGATGGAACCCGTACCTCCCGACGAGATCTCATCATCATTAAAGAAAATGAAGTTGTCGGCACTTATATTGCTAATCAGGCGGTCCAGCTTATTAACGGAGATATCATTAGCAACATACGTTTCATTCAGTACTTTCATCAGTGCATTGCGATGTGTCTCCGAGCTCAACAGCAAGTCTAGCACAGATATACGAGCTGGTTGCTTATGCAGCTGCTCCACAACACTGTACTCACTATGTTTTAAGAATTTTAAGAACTCCTTAGCCTCTTCCTCCTTCACTGGCTCGTTTATAGGCGATTCCTGTTTGGTCGCCTTTTCCTTCTTTTGTTCGCCTATCAAAGCTTTCTCTTTTGTGAGTTCTACTCGTGTGTTTGTCGTGTCGTAGCGCTTTCCGCTGTGCGTATAGAAGCCTACCTCATGGTTTTCCTATGCAGTGCTGGACGAGTCCCCCTTCCCAGGAATCGTCACATTGCAGTCATAGTTCTAGGGAACCTTTTTGTTGTCTTCATATGAAAAGATCACAGGTTTCTGAATTACGACCTTCGGCGTTATCTTTGCCCCTACTTCATTGTTCCTTGGCCGCGAGATGATGGCTAAAGGATAGCTAATTTTCGAGGCCTTTGCTGCTGATTCATCTTCCAACGCGCAGATGTTTTCTCCTCCTTGGCTTTCATAGAATTCTATTTCTTTATCGTCCATCAGCCTTTGCACCAGCATTCTGAACTCAATACAGTTCTGGATCATGTGCCCCTCCATGTTATGGAACTCACAGCCATTTCTTGTTTCTTCATACTCTTCCACCGGATCTGATACAACTAATCCCCTCCTCGTCATTTCCTTCCAAACCCGTCTCATCGGGGTTTTCACTTCAGCAACATCTATTTTAACTCTTTTCCCCATACTCCCACCTATCATATTAGCCCCATGATTAGGTAATGGGTGTTCCGCGCTAGGGGTATCATCTACTTTTACAACGCCCATCTGTATGAGTTTTTCCACTAATTTCTTGAAGGCGAGACAATGCTCTATTGAATGCCCCACAATTCCTGCATGGTATTCGCACTGTGTATTCGCGTCATACCATTCAGGGTATGGGGGCTGCAAGGGCTTTAAGTAATGCGGGGCAACCATATGTGCATCGAACAAGTTCTGGTACACTTCTTTGTACGTGATTGGGATCAGCGTGAATTGCATTTTCTCCGTATTTTGCTTTGCATTGGATTCCTGTCTAGATGGGCTCTGATGATCGGTGATTACGGTCCTGGGCTGGTTCACAGTAATAGGCTTTGAATAACTTTTATTATGGGTGCTTATGTTGTTTACATCATTCTCTCTTTTCTTCGGAATCGTCTTTCTAGCACCTTCTCCTGCCTCTATCCTGCCACATATGATTGCATTTTCTATCATTTCTCCTGACATCACAATATCTGAGAAACTTTTAGTGGCGCCTCCCAGCATGTGATTAATGAAAGGAGCCCTCAAAGTATTGATAAAGAGCATGGTTGTCTCCTTCCCTAGGAGCGGTGGCTGAACTTGTGTTGCTATTTCTCTCCATCGCTGGGCGTATTGTCTGAAGCTCTCGCCTGGCTTTTTCTCCATATTTTGGAGCGTGATTTGTCGGGAGCTATATCAGCTACATGGCCATAGTGTTTCATGAAGGCTGTGCGTGTCCTTCCATGTCTTAATCTGGCACGATCGTGGTGATTGTACCATTTGGCCCCAGACCTGGCCAGACTATCCTGAAAATAGTGAATCAGTAATTGGTCATTATTAACGTGTCCCGCCATCCGTCGACAGAACATCGTGATGTGCGTTTCGGGACAACTAGTCCCATTATACTTTTCAAAATCTAGGGTTTTAAACTTTGGCGGAAGTACCAAGTCAGGGACCAAACTTAAGTCCTTAGCGTCTACCCCATAACGGTAGTCAGCAGTCTCTATTGCTTTGAACTTCTCCTCTAACCACTTGCAACGGTCCTCAAATTGTCTCGGCAAGTCCACTTTTGCCTGGTTCATTTCTGCCACTTCGTCGAAATCAGGGACCACAGGGTTAGCTGGACTATCCCCTGGGTTAGAACCCGAGCCTGTCGGAAAGTGCGCAGGTACCGCGGTGTCAGTCGTCTGATACTGAGGCCTGATGGTAACAGGCGTCCTTTGGGGGTACACATCTAGTTGCGCTTGGGTGTTTGTTGGGGTAAAACCTGGAGGGTGAGGAGGTCCTTCACTAATAGCGGGGCCTTTTCCTTTTTCATGTTCTTTAGCCAGCAACTGTGTCAGCTGGCTTATCATATTATCCTGAGATTCTTGCATCCACTCTATCATGTCCTGTTGTATCTTGGCTAATCGTTCTTGCATTTGATCCTGCATGTCTTTTTGCATCTGCTCTAACTTTTCTATTCTTTGATCCATCGCTTTTGTTTTGCGTCGTGTACCGTAACGATGCTCAGTTTCTAGATTTTCCTTTCCTTCTCTCTGTATTAATTTCAACTAATGAGGCTCTCTCTATAGACTTAAATGCATATGATATGATGTAATGCAAATGCATGAATGCAAAAAGAAGGCATCGATTCAGATTCAACTTCATTTTAGAGAACTTTATTAGAAAACAAAATCTTTTACATAAAGCGAACTACAAATATGCTTTCGCCCTAAGGCCTAAAGTTTTGATTTTCCCGAGCAAAGAGATTAGCTCTTGACTACGACCCGACTGCAGCTCATATTTCATGCTCAACATATCAGCCTGTGCTGCCAAAGTTTGTAGATGATCGGCTACCTCTCGAATCTGAACTATTGCTTCGCCCATAAGGTAATCCCGATTTCTAACTTGATCATAAGAATGGTGAAGTTCTTCTTCCCAACACCCTTCTCTTGTTTCCAGAAGCTCAATCCGAAGTTCACAACTGTGCAATGCTGATTCTAATTCTTCAATCTTACCCTTCATTTCCTCGATCTGGTTTAGACTTGATTTCAGTTCAATTTCAGAATTACGACTTCGATGATGATGAAGAGACCGCCCAAGTTCAGCCATTCTAGCTTTCAATCACTTTTTCTCTTTTTGGCTTTCTGCTAAATTCTTCTCTAAGGCCTCGTTTTGCGCTTGTATTTCTTGAAACTTCTTCTCCCAATAGTTAGCTTTGGCCTTTTCCTCTCGAATCTCCCGTCGCCATTGTTCCGGAGTCTTTCCTAATCCAGCGTTTTTCATTGTCAGACGCATCTTCTTATATTCTATCTTCAAACTATCTCGATCTTCCTCTATCTTCCACTTTTCTTTTCTTAATTTCTCGGCCTCTGATTTCTGAACATCTGCCTCTAATTTTAGGTGCATTTTCTCTTCTTCCAGTTTTTCTATCCTCTTTCCAAGCTCTGAACTCATCCTTTCGAAATCTTGCTTTACGATCTCAAATTTTGATGGGACCACTTGCAAGTATTCTTCTCTTGATCGGGCGCCTTCTGGATTCAACTCGGGGATGTTATCATTAATCCTTCTAATCATCCATCCACTGTATTCTAAGATCGTCATTGGGCCTGCGGATAATCTCTCCATTCTATGAATCTGATTCCAGGAACTAGAAATCTCCTTAACCCTCTTCTTATAGCTTTCTCCTTGGTATGAAAACTCACATTGAGCCAGCCCATACGTCGTTGGTACAAACTGTCTTGAATCATACTGCCTCAGTACAAGTAAAGGGGCATACCCAATAGCTCCCCAAATTCCAGGTAAAGGGACCCAGTCGAAATTCCCACATCGATAAAGAATTTCGTGAGAAACCATCTAAGGAGCCCTCCACTCGATGTCTTCTTCTTGAAGATTCTGAAAGATCGCCATCCAGTTTTCCTTGGACACGTCTTCTCTTCTTGGTGTAGCCACTATTTCTTTTAATGGAGAGTAATTTTCAGAGAAAACCCGATAATACACTTTCTCCACCTTCCAGAAATGACTATGGAACCAAGCCAACAACAACTGCGCGCATCCGATGAACTTGCCTTCACCTGTTCTTCGATATGCATTCAGAGATCTGAACGTCTCGGCTAAGATCGCAGGTACAGGCGTGACCCCTTTGTCTAATCGACCGAATAAATCAGTAACTGCTTCATCTACATGTCTTAGAGCTTTAGGGAAGATTACCAAACCGTAAATACATAAGGCAAATACGTCAATCTTTTTCTTTATATCGGGATGTGTTAGGATTAGGTCCCTCAAACTCACCCAAGGTATGCATTTACCACCGCCTTTCTTCTGAACTCTAGCTGAGACCCACTGCTCGCTCATCCCTGTGATATTCATTAATTTCTTCATAAAAGTTGGGCCATTAACGGCCTTTGAGTAAGCTTTGTCGACTTGAACTTTTGGACAACGCAGCAAGGTCGTATATTCCTCCACCGTGGGTACTAAATCTACTTTCCCGAAAGAGAAACAGCTATAAGCGGCATTCCAAAATTGAGTCATGGCTTGGAACAGATACTTATCTACTTTGATGTCGAGCAAGTAAGGTAGATCGCCATAAGTATGATAGAACAGCTGCTTTGCCCCATCATCCCACTGGGTCCATATTTCTTTCAACTCCTGGAGTTTGTTCTGCGTGACACTGATACTAGTGAAATCTCGTAGTTCCGACACATATCCCTCGGTTAAGCTATCCCCTTTCTCTAATTGGCTTTGCTCTGACCACATGCGGACGGCTGCATTGTCTTTCACTTTATCAAGGAATTCGTTCTCTATAACTAGCTCTCTAACTTAGAAACTGACCGTGAATCGATACCTCTTAAAATATGAAATGACATGCAGAGAAAATAAAACATAATCAGTTAGTACCACAGAATGAAATATGAAGCAAGTAAAATACACAAACACCTATCTGGGTAACTACTAAGGTTTGGCACAGTTCGACTTAGAGCGGGTTCTTATGTTTCTCTACGTGTGGTTGGGTTCTAAAGAAAGGGTACCCGAACCAGCAGATTCCTCGATCCTCACCCATTATAGGCTCATACGAACCGAGTTCGGTTCAGGGGAATACATTTCCCTATGGCCATACGGAAGTGAAAACTTCACGAAGACATAGGTACAGATGTATCCCGGAAGCAGTCCACTAGCCCATGCGGAGGTGAAAACCTCATGAAGGCATAGCTTCTCGCTCCCACTTAAAGGTGTGACCACAACGGTCATGCAATGCGATGCCAAAGTATTTTACGAGACTCGACATTATTGCAATTATAGCATCGAAAGTGCATTTAAAGAAACATGAATTTTCAAGACCATTTTCCAAATTTTTAATCAAAAGGACAAAAATTTAATCGATCTATGGCCTGACTCTCGATATGTCCCCAGCGGAGTCGCCAAGCTGTCGAAACCATTTTTTTGAAAAAGGGGAATCGACTGGGATTTGGAAAAAGCGAAAATAAAACAGGGAGTCGCCACCGATCTTTATTAGGTGTGATCGGATCACCTTTGTTTTAATGAAACATTTTGGTTTACTAAAACAGTGCTTTTGGTCTACGAAATTTGAGGAAACGGGTTCGGGAGTCAATTACGCGCGAGGAAGGATTAGCACCCTCGTCACGCCCAAAATTGGTACCAAATTGATTAATTAATGTCCTAATGTTGAAAATTTGAAAAGATTCGAAAATACAATCCTCTTTTATTTTTTAAAACTTGAATGAATCGAGATGAATGATAAGACCCTCTCATTTCGAAGAGATAAAGTATCATACCTAGTAAGTTACTAAGCTTGCCTTTTGATTTTAAAACTCGGTTTTAAATTTAAGGAGGATATTCCGTTATTTTTCAAATGAGAAATCGGAACCCAGTAAGTTAGGACTCGATTTCTCGAAATTCCAAATTCGAATATTGCCTTTATTTTAAAACTTATCTCGGGTATCTAGATATCGTATCACAATAGTTAGGGCACAACATTTCGAATTTCCGAGAACTAGTATTTCATTTAAAACTTGTATTGCGATTTTGAAAAGGATATTCCGTTATTCAGATTAAATGAGTAAAACCGGAACCCAAGAAGTTAGGGCTCGATTCCTCGAATCTTTGATACGAAATATCGGTTATTTGAAAACTCGATGAATCGGGTAAAGGTTAATGTAATACGATTTGATAAAAGATAAATTACGAAGCTAGGTTGCGTAAAAAAACAAGAATGATATACGTAATAATACTAAGTTAACTAATTTAATAATAGAATGATGATAATAACAATGATAATAATAAAATAAAGAATAATGACAACAATACATTTGTAATAATAATAGTAATAGAAGGAAAGATAATAAAAATAAAGATAACAGTAATAATAATAATAATAATAATAATAATAATAATAATATAAATAAAATAATAGTAGTGATGATAACAAAAAATGGTAATAATAATAATAATAATAACAAAAATAGTAATACAAATAATAGTAGCATAGTATAGTAATAATACAATAATAATAATAATAAATAATCAATAGTAATAAAAATGAAAATATTAAATAATGGTAATAATAATAAAAATTGCAAAATAATTGAAAAATGGGCTAAATTGCATTAAAAATGGAAGTTTCGGGTCAAATTATATGAAATAAATAATATGGGGATCGAATCGAACGCGCACTAAATGGTGAGGGACGAGGGGCGCAATTTTACCCAAGTCCTTTAAACGCAGCGTTTAAATGGATTAAATTGAAAATTGCGTGAAAGTTTCGGGCAAAATTAAAATAAAAGAAAGTCTTATTTAAATAAACTGAAAACGCGGAAGGACCAAAAGGGCAATTAGCCCAATCAACGAAAACACGCGGATCCTCTAGTCGGGTCGGGTCGCGCGCGCGAATCCTAGGCCAAACGACGTCGTTTCGGGCATATGGGCATCAACCGAAACGGCGTCGTTTTGTTTGGCTATAAAAGCCACTTTCCTTTGAAAAAAAAATTATTTTTCAGCATTTGTAAAAAAAAGGGGGGGAAGGGAGGGCCTTTCTCTGCGGCGATGTCGGACTACATCCGTGGGACTTCGTCGTGCTCCATCGTGCCGGCCACCGCGCACGGTGGCCGAAAAAGGTAAAGTTTTCCTTTTTTTCTCTTTTTTTTTATATATTATATTTTGATATTATATATGTATGTATGTGTGTTTGAATAATAATAAAAAGGAATTCGAAATAACGAAAATAAAAAAATATAAAAGAAAAAAACCTTAACACAATTTTTTTGTCTTTCTTTCCTTCGAATGTTGTTGCTGTTTTTGCTTGTTTTTTGCTTGAAATCTTGTTTCTGTATTGATAAAAAAGGGCCGAATCCCTTCAAAATGAAACTAGATCGGCTTTTATAGCCATTGTTTTACAACTTGATAAGTACTATGTCTTTTCCTATTTATTGCTTGCAGGTATTTGGTGCAAGTGGAGGAGTCGGTGGTGCTCTGACAGTGGCGGTGGCAGGCCTGGCATGGAGCAGTTGGCGGCAGTGGGCAGGTGCGCCGAAGGCTAGGGTTTCAGCTTTTCTGAAACCCTAGTTTGACTATTGGGTAATTGGGTTGTGGTTTAATTGGCTGTAATGGGTTTAGTATTGGGTTGGTTTAATGGGTTTTATAATTGGGAAATGGGCCCGGGCAAATTATAGGTCCTACAAACACATGTTGAAATTTCTTGGACAATTTTTTTTAATTGCAAAGTTGCAAGACTTTTAACTTTTTGGGTTCAATTCCCATCCTCGGTTGTTAATCTACTGGGTTTTTATAGAACATCAAGGGAGGATCAAATCTCTCAAATTAATCACACTTTATCATTTTTATTGCAAAATCTCTTTATTTTCGCTTGATCGCTCTAACTTGATTCTTTCAGTGTCATTGTAGAAAGAGGAAAAACAGATTCTCAACTTTACATTTGTAAGAATATTTTTTATTTTTTTATAAAATATAATTTAACATAAATTATGTAATATTAAAATATAAAATTTCCCAACAATTAAAAATGCATGTTAAATGTCTAAATTGGAATAACCGGGGCATATATGAATATAATTTTTATTAATTTGGTATATATTTATACGCCATATTCAAGATGTATTTATTTATATTGATATAATTAATTGACTTTCATTTATAAATTCCATAATATCAAACTAATAATTATAATTAAGTTAAAAATGTATTAATTATTTACATTTCATACAAACTATTATTTATAAATTTTTTTATAGAAATAAATTTCATAAATAAGTAATTAAAATTTTTTATGAAATAATTATAAAATAGTAATGCATGACATAAGGTGAAAATTTAAGGTCGCCCAAAGGTCAACAACTTAGGCCAGTCACATAGGGTACATTTTTTTTGAGGTTTCAATTCTAATATATATATATAAGATCAGAAAATTTTAAAGGATATTGATTTATATACACATGTATTTACTTCTTTTTGGCCTTAACATGTCTATCTACTTTGGTTTAATCCAAACGGGCAACAACTATTAAATTTTACTTAAAATAACCAAATTTACATGCACCAATTAAATTGCGCCACTTGTCTAAAGGCTAACTTACTTGTTTCTATTTGTGTGTCAATATGCTACTATAATTTAAAAATAAAAAATAAAAAATGTTTTAAAGCTAAAATTATAATTTTTATTTAAAAAGGATTAAATTGAATTCTTAACTTTTAGGAGGGGCTAAAAAGAGATTATACTATTTTAAAGAGACTAACAGGAATTAAGGTGAAGAATAAGTTTTTGGACGGATTTTCTTAACAAGAAAACAGATAGTAAAATTTCCTTTTTTTTACAAACTTTTCAAAATTTGAGTATTATTTGGATTATTATTATTATTATTTTATATAATATCTAAACCTATCAGCTAAACTAGAATTCAGTCTCCAACTAACATTTTATTTGATGAGTAATTTTATTTTATTACTATCCACACTCCATAAAAAAAGGTAAAAAAAGGACTGAATATATAATTTTTAAATATCCTCATCTCATGTACATAAAAAATTACTGCAGCAGTTAAAAACTCTAATGTCCCAAATAAAATATAATAATATAACCATTCATAAAAAAACGATGAACATGCAAAAAAAAAAATTTTGAAGAAAAAAGAATAAAATATAACAGCAAAGTCCACTCTAATCATTCGCCTAATCTGAATCTAATCCTTATTTTACTACGACTTTCAACAAACGTGGCAGCCGACGCGCTTAGCCGGCGGCGAAGGATTCTCCACCACTTCATCGTCGGTGGAATATTTATCTCTTTGGTTAACGTCGGGAATACTTAGTTCCTGCGGTCCAGCAGGCAAATTTAAGTCAAAGTCACGTTGACTTTGGCTCGATAACTTAACACCATCGCTGCCGCTATTGTTATTGCCGCCAGCTTCATAGTGGCATCGCTTATGCCCTCCTAAAGCTTGACCTGAAGAGAATGTCTTGTTACATATTGAACACACGTGATTCTTGTTACCAACTCGATTAATCATGAGAGGTAAATTTGTAGGCGGCGTGACTGTGGTGGCAGCAACAGCGGAGACATCAGCAGTGGTCTTGGTGGCGGCGGTGGTGATGGTGAGGTGATCTCCAGCTCCAACAACAAGTTTCCTGTGACTGGCCTTGTGTCCTCCTAAAGTTTGATAAGATGGAAATCCCTTGTTACAAACTGTACACTTGTAAAGGTTGAGGGAGGTTCTGGAAGCAGCTGAGGCTGAGGGGATGGTTCTGGTAGTGGTTCCCTGAGCCAGCATGAGAAGGCAAAGAGCTAAGTATTCTTCTTCGGTTGGTGGGTTTTCGGATCTGGGTCGTTTGGTTCTTTTCCTCTTGGTCCAGGGCTCAACACAGTGGAGGTCGACTATATCATCACGGTCCAGCAGTGGAGGAGCTGAAGTTGGGGAATTCAATGTGTCAAGAGCCATGATTCTTCTCTTGTTATGTGAGTGCTTGAGTGAAGAAGGAAGGATTGATTTTTATATGGATGAGTGGAGGAAGTAGGAAGGAAAGTGGTTGATAAGTGGAGAGAAAGAAGGGTGAAAAGAAATTGCAATACTCTGCTCTCACTAATATTGGCACGTCTGAATCTGATCATAAAAGTCGTCCTTTGGAGAGTGAAGTGTGGTGTGGGCTATTATAGTTGTCAACAAAAGGAAATGAGCAAAGGCTTCGTATGAATGGTAATAGATTTGATGTTTTGTTTCTAATGTCTTCTAAGTGGATACTTTATATAATTGACTGTTTCCATTCAAACCAACAACCCCCTGTTCTTCAACTTTTCTTGCTTTTTTTTTTTCTTATCGATGAGTAAAAACAACAGTGAATAAAAGAGAAACTTGAAATCCATCCAAAAACATAGTCAAAATTCGTTAGAAATTAAACTGGGTAAGATGGCAAAATTGTTAGTAGTGGGAGAAACATTGGAGATGGCTGGGAATGTAATGTCGGTATCTGAGTGTTAATGTCCTGTAATAAATCCTCATCGATGGGAGTGTACCATGTTTGGCATAGCAGTAAGTGGGGACTTGACTTCCCTTCTCGGTGGTCTGATTTTTATGGCGTGGCGTGTCCCTCGGTAATAGCGGTCGTGACTTTGCCGGTTGGTGAGTCTTCTCGGAATTACTTGGGTCTTCTTGTCATGGCCCACGTCTCTATCCACCGCTGATTGATGATGCAACGACCCATTGTTGACTTGTTGCTAAGACATCCAACCTCAACAGTACATTGTGAAAGGTAATTTGTTGGTATAAGATATTCCTATACTCTTATGCAGTACATTTCCTTGGTATTCATGTAATGGTACAACGCGTTATGTTATTGTACTGAACCAAATGGCAACATCGAAACATAAAGGAGCTTGGTCGGGGCATCGAACCAATTCAAGGTTGAACTGAGAAACAACTTGAAATTAAACTTACTGGTTGAACCATCCATGTTGTGGCAACATAAAACTCCACAATCCAGATCCTTAACCTGAAAACTCTGTAAACCGCACTTCATATACTAAAGATTTACGCAACTTGCAAATAAAAGTTTCAATCATCCAAGTAAATTGAATAAAACAATTAAAATTTTAATTATTAAAACCCAAGCCCATATTCATACTCAAGCCCAAAATAGAATATTAATACTCATATATAACTCAACCCAATTCAACTACAAAAACTCAAATAAATACACAATTAAAATTTTTAAATGATAATGTCTTTGTTAAAAACACAAACAATTACAAGTATTCTCGACTCGTGTTACTAGAAATAAAAATTAATATTAAATCCAAGTGGTAAATTAGTTAAGTCATTTTATCCTTTTTACTGTATAATAGAGGTCATTTGTTAATCTCATAGTGAAAATTTGTTTAAAATAATTTAGTTTTTAATCTTAGAGGCAGGGGTTGTCAGCCCGGCCCCTAAAATGAAATTTTTTAAAAATTTTAAATTAATAAAGATAAAATTACACTTTTACCTCTTAAATTTAAAAATGATAAAAATTTGATTTAACCTTTTAAAAATTATAAATATATAAACTATTAAAATGGTGAAATTATATTTTTACTATCGTAAAAATTATAATTTAATTTTGACCCCTAAAAATATTTTTTGACCACTTCGCCCCTGCTTAGAGGATAATTCGTATTAATTTTTTTAATATAAAAAACATATATTAAATAATATTATTATCCTCTTTGAGTTCAATTAGTTTTTTAAAAAAAGTATAAAACAAAATAAAAATAAGAGCTTTCATGTTAAACTTTAAAAATAAAAAAAAAATTAAATTTGTGACTTAACTTGAATAAAGTAATGATTAAAACTCTTATTAAATACTCATTTGACATAAATTCGAATACCCTTAATATTATATTAAAAAAAAACAAAATAAAAATTTGTTTGAATAGGCTGGTCACAATCCCCAAATTAGCCAATAAATTTGTATAATTACAACCAAAAAGAAAATAAAGTATAAAATATATATTTTTTAAAAAGATCAAATAAATCAATCGAATCAAATTAAAAAAAAATTTGGTTCAATCAATTTTGGTACTAAAATTAATTCGGTTTATTTAATTTTATTGGTTTAATCGATTTATTCGATTTTTGATAGATAAAAATTAAACTGATCAAATGCACACCTTGATGTAGGACTAGAATTGTCTATAGTCCCTCCTCAACACATAAATAGGAAGATAATACACTTCAGCGTACTCGAACTCATATCTCCTTACATTGACAATAATATCCATTACAATCGAGTTAAGATTCAATTCGCCATACTTGAACAACAATTCTAAGCCCTTGCCAATCTGTGATAGGATAACCCACTGGTACAGTAGTTAAAAAGACAACTAATTTTAAGCCCTTTTTGCATGCATTCGTTCCACTCCCTATGGTGAAAAGCAAAAGACATTCACCTTGAAATCAGATCCCACAAAATCATGTTTTATTCTAAAAACAAACTCCTTCTCTTGTTCAACTGAGAACAAACCAACATTGAAGAAAACCTGAAAGAACATCAAGACATTTAATTAGGAACTTTTCTATAAAGGAAGCAAGATGCTTGAGACTAGCTTGAGAAATATATAAAATATTTTTATAGTGAAATATGTATTTACTTGGTTCAGAGTTGATAATCATAGCAATCCCTCCAAATTGCAAGTCCCTCCATTTCTCTTGGTATTCTACCAGTAGTAATTAAAAGCATAAGAAGCATGAGCAACAATAGTGTCTGGGTAAAACAGCCCCCATAAGATATAATCACTTCATAATTAGCACCGCCTTCACCATAAGCAAAGTCCATTACTTCTTGGAGAGTCTCAAATGGAAGACACACACATACACCCCATAGCTTTTGCACCACCCCTATCTCTGATGCTGGTGTCGTGTTGTCATCCAAAATATAAAGAGGCAAATAGAAAGCGTCAGGTGAGCTGGCGAGAAAAAAAGGTGGAGGAAGTTCAAAAGTGATGGGGAATGAAAAGGGTGGTGGTTGAGGATCACTAGGACAGGAAAATTGAGGCGGTGAAGCAGTAGGGTCCTGAGGGGGTTGTGGGATTTTGGCTACATTGGCAGGCACAAAGAAGCCAATATATGAATGGAAAGATGGAGTGATTTTTGGCAAAAGGGATGACCTAGTTGGGTAGGCTTTGAAAAGCCTGGAATCCATGACTAAGAGCTTACTGTTTATGAGCTTTTCATTTGGTGACTAAAGACTTAATAAAATTCTATTCTACTCTTAGTAATTGAGGGCAAATATTATTTTATAACTAAATAAAATAATGTTGTAATTAATAGATCAAGAGTAGTAAATACTTAAAAATTATTTTAACCTTAATTAGGTAAGTCTAATTACCCCTATTCCAACTCAACACAACCTTTTTATGGATTATAATTAGAACTGATATATTGAAGGAATGAAAACGATGAAAAGGGAAATAGATTACATGTATAACTTGTAACACCCTCACCTGACTAATCACCAAATTCGGTCATGGAGTGCCACAAATGGACTAGTTTAGATTAAATATCATTTTTAAACTTAACCAATTTGAGGCATGTTTTTATCAAGTATCACTAAACACTTCTTACAACAAAACATTAAATTAAATTAAAATTTACTATCCCTAATTTCAAACTCTAAGGGAATTGATTAATTACAATATTTCCAATCTCTAGGCAAAACCTTTAAAGGTACCCCTTCCTATGTGCATGATTCCAAACTAATAATTGCTCTTTAGTTTATCTCGATCTGGCTTGGTCCCTCCTCAAGGTCCTCAACCATTCTTTGATTCATGCAGAAAAAAGCCATATTTTTATAAATTCGAAAGAACTTAATGAGTTTGTTTGTTGTTATGTATATATATACAAAAACATAATTAAACCCCGCCTTGGCGAGGCTTTAACTGAAAGGGAACAAACACACTACTCTTTGTTTGGCTTAGACTTTTAAGCTTCATCTGGAGTGGCGGACTCCAAGTCGTTCTCTATATTTCTTCCTCTGCAAATGATCATTTCTGGGTCAAGTTTATGACCGGTCCACATGTTGTGGTGATTCCTATGCATTTTATCATACTTGCGGATTCACCTTCCTACGCAGAACTCCCATCATGAGATATCCTTGTTGCTGATTTTCTTATCCTACAAAAATTTTAGCACAATCGTAGACGGTTCCTTAATAAGACTGTTAGTACACAACCACGTCATTCTAGAGGACTAAATCCTATTTTCTCTTACTTACCTCTACCCTTCACTCGAGTTGAAATAACGCTGTATCACTTTCCTGTAATCCACCTAGTCTGTGTTCCTTTGCTTTCTAATGTGGATCATGATTGTCTGTTTGGGACCGCTTGAGCCTACTATTTCCACCTGTCTATTATCTGAACCACTGTTCAAGTGTTCTATCTCTCTCTTATATGATAGTTTTTGTAACAGCCCGTTTTTTAGTGGTGTCAAAAATATTAATTTCGGGGCCACAAATCCGACGAGTAAGTTTGTAAATATTATTATTTAATATTTACGAGTCAAATATGATTTTTTAAAAAGGTTTTTGATATGATAATTTATGTTATATAAATGATTAATTAAGTTTAAGTGGTAAGACCCTAAAGTCAAGTGGTCTTAGAAAATGAGGTATCGGGACCTCGCTTCTATAAATCGAGTCGTAAATATTTTTACGGGGTGCCATTTTAATAAATTTTAATGTTTCGGTAGTTAATTAATTAAAAAGAACTAGACTGAAAAAAGTGTAAAATTTAGTGAACCTTGAATTTCCATTGATTTGATAGTAATTTTGTAATAAAAAGGGGCTTAAATAATAATTATCCCATTTGATATTAATGGACCATAATAAGTTTTTAAATTGTGGTTTTAAAAGGTTTTAATTATGGGTAATTAGGTGATTTAGTAAAAAAATTAAAGTTTAATAAATCAAAAGCCAAATTCATCATCCTTTTTCATGTTCTTGTCGAAAATTTAAGGCATTTTCACCATTTTTGGAAGCTTCACATTCGGCTAGCATAGGAAGCTTGCATGTAAGTCCGTTTTAATTCTGTTTTTGTAATTTTTATGTTTTTGCGATCGTTGCAACTAGGTCTAGCTAGCCCGTACCTTCGTTTTTGATTCTGTTAAAAATTTTGAATGTTTCCATTGATGAATCTTTGTGATTTTAAATTTTAATGGATGAATTTGAAGTAATAGTTGTTATTTATAAGTATTTTATTAAGTGATTTTTGATGAATTTGCCGATTAGGGATTAAATTGTTAAAATTGGAAAAATACAAGGACTTGGTGTGAAATTGTTGCAAAAATAGGCTAAAATGGAAGCTAAAAATATTTGGCTATTAGGAATTTGCAATGAAAATGGTTAAATTGCATGTTTTAGGCTCAAGGACTAAATTGAATAAAAGAAAAATATTAGGGGCAACTTTATAAAAATGCCAAAAATGACTAAATTGCATAATAAATTGTTTTACTATTGCATAATAAATTGTTTTACTATCTAAATTAATAAATTGAATGAAATTATTAATTTAGATCAATATCGAGTATAAAATCGAGGAGAATGGAAAATTACCAAAAAGCCCCTATACTTCGACATTTTTGCGATTTGGCTAGGTAAGTTCATACGGTTAAAATTTAACATTTATATACATAGGTGATTAATATTACATGATATAATATATATGATCCATTGTTGGAAATGAATAATTATCTGAGTTATAATATTGAATTTGATATTCGATTTGAATTGAACGCGGGACAAAGTATATTCGTGTTTTGGTGTGTTACGGGGGTTTGGAGTGTAACACCCCAAACCCTGGTCTATGCGTTAAGACCAGATTTGGTATGTCACACAAAACGAACATACATCTAGTCATTTATTGATTTAAATAAAACAGATCCTCAAAACTATTTTGGAATTGAAGTTTATTAAAAACCGAGGTTAATTTAAAATCTATGATTTAAGACATAAGAGTTTATAAATTAAAACTTAGAAATTAATTGGTAAAAATTTACGAGAAGTTTAAAAGAGTTCAAAAGGAAATTTGAAAAAAAAGATTCTTAAATAATTTTACGGAAAAATTTACGAGAATAAAATATTTAAGAAAAACCCCTTTTTGCACGAGAATTTAAGAAAGCATTTATAAAAAATAGAATAGTCCCATTTTAGTATTTAAACATAATTAAAATCCATCCACAAGTAAAAATCCATAAAAATAATACCAGAGGCCTTATTACATCATAGCTTAGAAATAGTAATTAAATAAAAATACTTAAGAGTAGTTCAAAGTTCACAAAAACCATCATTCGAAGTATGGCCTCCACGAAGTCATCCCCCGGCCCAAGCCTCCATTAATGATCGTTACCTGAGATGGGTAAAGGAAGCGGGGTGAGTTACTTAGAACTCGATGTGTGTAACCCAGTTACCAAGTCCATCAATAAAACCATTTAAGCATTTAATTGGGCTTGAGCCCATTTACAAATGTACAATATAACAAGTATAAAATGCATGTGATATGCAATTCCCAACCAAGCCTAAATTTCCATCCGCTACACACCACCCGTACCAACCAGCACACCTGTGGGGAGCTTTAGTCACCCACCCCGCCAACACACCAACTGGGCATTAAGCCATATATTAAACTAGGCATGAAGCCATCAACTGGGCACGAAGCCATTAACTGGGCACGAAGCTATTATCTGGGCACGAAGCCATCTTCTCTTCGTCAATTATCCCAACCTATGCAACCATGTATATAAAATGCATGACAATTCATTCATATGATAATTCCATCATAAGGCCCATAAAAAAATTATTACAAATCTGGCCCATTTCACAATTTGGCCCTTTTCACAATTTGGCCCATTTCCCAATTTGGCCCTTTTCACAATTTGGCCCATTATATCTCATATCATACTTGGCCAATTTTATCAAATAACTCATACGGCCCATTTATCACATGGGGCCCAAAATGTCACTTTTTATCATTTTAGCCCATTAAGGGCGATTCCGAAATTTTCACGATTTTAATACCGATTACATGCGCTTAACACTAAAGTGTTAATATACCATATTTTCCGATCTCACCAACTTTGCGATTTTTTTTTGGCTAATGCTTAATTACGATAAAGTCATCTAACCCATGAGATAAGTGTGAGATTACACACCTGATTACGGTGAGGACTATACTTTCCCAATCGTCGATACCTAAATACGTATCACGCTTGGTTAGAACACTAATACTTAATATAAATCTATGCTAAAGATAAGCGATCTAGATCTTTACCCTCGGAATATCGAACAACTACTATTTGGCGGTTCTCCCCGGTTGACGGTTCACAACCCGATGGAAAATCCCGAATAGCTAATGGCTCCGAACTACAAACAACTTCGAATAATTGATTCTCCCCGGATGAGGGTCCACAACCCGGTGGAAAATCTTGAATTGCCGAAACAGCCCTTCGCTTGAATCTAGAGGGAATAGCGAATCTGCCCCTCTTCCGAATACTATTCACCACCCTTTTCGACCCTATCTTGCTTGCCTCCATTGACAAAAGAATATTAGTCCAACTAATATTTTTGGAAATTAAGTTTATAGGTTTTAAGGGCGAAATCGGCTTACCACGAAATCTTACGTTCACGGGATGAAAATCGAACGATAACGTTCCTAAGATAAAATTGATTAGTAACCCATCTTTGATGAAATAACGAGTAATATGGAAGTCCTTGATAGAAACCCTTACCTTAACACTTTGAACCGAATCCTAGCGATTCACGATGATTACGAATACTCCGAGTTTCGGCCTTCTCTATATCACTATAAAGACGAGAAAGATTGTCTAAGAGAAAGAGATAGAGGATACTTTCGGTCAAAAGACCCTCCCAAACAAAAGTAGATTCGGCAAAAGAAAAGATAAAAAAATAAAGAATCGAAGAGGGTTCTTACCGATTAATCAAAACGAATGCAAAGAAAATGATTGATAAGAAAATATATATGAAGAGGAAGATTCGGCTAAGAAGAAAAATGGAAGAAAATGATACTAGCAATATTAGGCCATGGAGGAAAAGAGAAAGGAGAAAATATGTTTGTAAGAAAGAGCAAAATGGAGAAAGATAGAAATAGAGGATGGGAGGTTTGTGTTTCGGTTTTCAAAGGTGAAAAAGGAGCAAAGAGAGGGATTTGGGACAAGAGAGCATTCGGCAATGGAGAAGAAAAGAAAAAAGAGAAAAAATGGCTTTTGTGTTTTTGGTGTTTTTTTTACAAGGGAAGAGTGACTTGAGAGGTTAGGCAAAATATGACCAAATGATCAAAAAGAAATGACCAAAAGAAGAAAACAAGATGTTCACTAATGCACAAAATGCATTCGGCTAGGGAGTGAAAGATGAAAAGAAAAGTTTTTGTGAAAAGCACAAAATGACCAAAATGAAAGTGACCAAACTTGCTACACATTCTTACCAATACCTCCAACAACATTCGGCCACCCCCCTAGCCCCCAAAACCGTCCAAGTTCATGGACAAAGTTTGGCCATTCAAACTTTCCAAAACACACCCCTTAAAAAGTGCCTTGTGTTCCCCTACATACCATAAGCTCATGATTCCTTTCCTATGTTCAAATCTTGCCTTAAACCATTAGCCACCTTGCCATAAAAATAAAGTCCAACCTACCAAAAATAGAGCTTGGCCGACACATGCTAGAAGAGTGCAAAAATTAAAGTCACAAAATGCATACCATGGGATTCGAACCTCTTCCCTCAAGCAACACTCATGGCGCCAACTCCACTTTACTACTAGCTCATCTTATGCTAACTTTTGTCACTTAATTTCCTTAAACATGAAGGTTACTTGTTCCACTTCAATAAAGTACTCATTACTAAAATTTATTCTAATTCCGAATAAATCCCGAGCCTTCTCAAGACTATATTAAACACACAAATTGAATCATTCACAAGCTAAGCACCAAAATTATGCAACATATCGATACTCAATGTAACACCCCAAACCCGGCCCAAACACCACGACCGGATCTGGTATGTCACTAAGAAAATTTTGGAAGAACATGTCGTATTTTCAGAAAAATATTTTTTTCTAAAGTTTATCTTCTTATTCGAGAGAAATTTAATAGTTGATAGTTTAAATAAAATATGCCTTTATAAATTAAAAACCCAAATTTAAATGGATACATTAGTTCAATAAGAATTTAAATAACTAAAAGTAATTAAAGCCCAAAATAAAACAAAACATAAACTAGTGGCCCATAGCCTTATTACAATGAGATTTAAAATCCATTAATTAAAAATATAAAATAATGACTTGAGACTTTTTGCTGGATCCAGTTGGTCTTTTGCATGGCCACCTTGCGTTCCTCTCCAGCCCGGTCCGAAGCATTAGGTATCACCTGAAAGGTTAATTAATAGGGTGAGTCGCGAGACTCAGTGTGCAACCCTTATGCACCACTAGATTTTGGCCTTAGGCCCATAAAACAGATTAATAATTCCATTTATAAAAAAAAATAACAAATAATATGCAAGGCCCAACCCATTTGCCTAGGTTTCCATCCGCTACACGCCCCGTACCACCATTCACACCATTGGAGATTTCTACAATCGACCCACACCGCTACACGCCAAGATGGCGATCATGCTGCTCATCAACATATTATGGCCAAGCCCTTATAATGAATCACGGCATTAGCCGCTACAACATATAATAGATCACGGTATAAACCGCTACACATATAACGTATAACTTCCTCCTTTCATCAACCCAACCCATGCGGTCATAAAATCAATATGCTTTTATCATAAAAAGTCAAACATTCATCGACTGGTGATTTGCTTCACCCTTTTCGGTTTCCAACATTAAACCGAGATATCGATTTATCACAACATATAAACTTATGAGCATACATTAATAATCGAGATCTAGATGGTGGGGAAGTATTACACACACGATATCGCGAAATCCAATATTCTTAGTCGATGTCCTTGCTATCCTGGATCTATTATCCTCAATGTAAAGCCTTGCTCAAAAGCCGAAAAAACACACAAAGATTTAGCCCCTTCAACAATCGGCCAAGGTTAATAAATCCCAAATTATACGTTAAAACTAATAGATCCCTTACCTTGAAATCCCGAAAGTAACACGATTCTATAACTTAGAGATCTATGCGATTGACTCCACTAAAGTTCCCTTCAGATTTCGGCACAAGTAGGCACCACAGAAGTAATTTGGCAATCACAGGAGATGAGATCTAGGGATTTCGGCTTTTAGGAAAATCCTGGAAAAAGTATGAACAAGATAAGGCTGATGTGTCTTTGGCTTTTAAAATACTTGAGTGAGGAGTTTCGGTTTACGACAGAAAAGAGAAGAAGAAAAAAAACAAGGAAGAGACTTGAAGATTTCTGGCTAGGAAAAAAAGAATGGAAAGAGTTTCGACTTTTGAATCAAAGTGAAGATGAGGAATAGGCTTAGAAATTTCGGCTTTTGCAGAGAATGAAGAAGAAGATGAAACTTTAGGAGTTTTTGGCTTTTACTCGAGAGAAGAGAAAAGAATGAGAGAAAAACCCAAATGCTTTGAAATTGAAGAGATATTCCCCTATTTATAGAAATTTCTACACTTACCTAACCTTGCAGATAAATCCTATCTTTTCTCCTTTATCTTAATCTACTAGCTCATCTAAAAGAGACTTAATTATCTCTAACTCCTCCCTCCTTTATCAGTATATTATCCACATATTTTAATCATTAAAATCCCTAAATTTTAGCCTTTATCTGCTTATTATCCACATAAAATAAATTCCTAAATAATAGCCTTTATCTGCTTATTATCCACATATTTTAAACATTAAAACCCCTAAATTTTAGCCTTGTTGCCATCCACTCCACCTAATCCTAATGCCCAAAATTTAGCTAACTTAAATTAAAAGAATTGGGCTCCATGAAACTTAAATTTGGGCCCCTTACTCCCTTGTGTGGCGTCACCTCCTAAGATTGGGCCACAAGTCCACTTTGGTATTTTAAACATAGATACTACCTTTTAAACCCTATAATGCCCAAACAGATAATTTTAATCAAGGCCTCTACCTAAGCCTGAGCCTAATTTGGACCCCTAACACTTAAATTAACACATTAAACATATCCACCCATTAAACGCATAGGCCCAAAAATTCAGGATGTTACACTCAATTTTTAGGATGTTACATGGTGTGGAGATGGTATTGGAGGGAGATATTTGTATATTACCCAAGTAAACCGAGGTTCAGCATTTGTTGCGAAATCTCACGTTATACTTTCTGTTTGGCGTGATTCGGGTGGATCAGCTCTTTTGAGCTTCTGTTCAACTCTTATGAGCTTCTGTTGGTGTGTTTCGGGTGGACCAGCTCTTATGAGCTTCTGTTTGAGGTATTTCGGTTGGATTAGCTCTTATGAACTTTTGTCTGGTATGTTCGGTTGATCTGATGATGTATTCTTATCCGTAAGTCATTTTTCAAATGGAAAATCTTGGTAAGGTAATCTGTTTAATAAATTTGAAAGATTTTTTATTTATTGAAACATAGATGAATTCATCTGTCTGTAAATCTCGATAAGGTAACTTGTTTATTGATTTTGATGGAATTTCCATATATTTAAGCTTGAATTGAATGTTTCAATTCTTCGGTTGAGATTGTGGATGACATGATCACATATGGTTAATTTTTGTGTTTATACTTTGTACTATGCAAATGAAAAGATGTAATTTCTTATGAAATGATTTATCATGTACTTGATCCCAAAAGAATTGTGTATAAATGTACTAACTTGTTTATTAATGATGACGATTAGGCTTGTATCAAGCTTGTGGTTATGGTTGATGTTTATGTTTATGTCTTGTGTTATGCAAATGAAACGGGTGAGAAAAGGTGATGAAAATGTAAGTTCACAATTGAAATGTAATGTGATAAGATAAAAAGATTGATGAATTAAAGGACTTACCTATATGTGAGAAATTTACTTATGTTAAAGGTGAATTTACCTATGTCATGAATAATCATACTAATTCATGAATTGATAATGTAATTAAGCTTATGCTAAGTAAATGGAACAAAAAGTAAGTGGAATGATTCATCATTTTAAGAAAAGATTGATGATTATGTAGTATAACTTATAAGATCTTATTATGTTATGAACAGAAAATATATGTGAGTTGATAGTTTTATAGTTTGATAAATCTTGTGGCATTGGTAAAGCTTTATATATGATGAAATGTTATGTGTAATATTCATAGAGCTTACTAAGCATTCATTGCTTACATAGTTATTTTCCTTTACTTTACAAATTATCGGAAGCTCGATCGGGTTGGAAGCTTTTCGGAGATCTATCACACTATCTAGTGATTATATCGGTAGTTTTTGATGTCTTGATCAAGGTTATAATGGCATGTATAAATGGACTTGTGTTTGATGAACTAGTTGTTATGTTTGGCTTGTAAATATGGTAATATGGTTGGTGTGCTTTTGGCATTTAATGCATTGATGGTTGGTGTTTTTATTGCCAAATTGATGCATGATTTAAATGGCCAAAGTGGTATGTGTGGGCATGGTTGAAATGTGGTCAATTAGGTTATATGTTGATTTGTTATTTAGTTAAGGTTGTTTGGATGAAACATGATCATTTTGATGCAAAAATAAGTATGAATGCTTGGTTGTGATTGAGGTGAATGGCATATTGGTTGAATGGATTTATTGTATATTGAAACGGTCTTATTATGCATATTTTGGAATATTTGGGTGCCTTGATCATAAGTTCATTTGGCTTGTAAGTACTTGTTGAAATTGGGTGAAAGAAAAGGCTGGATTTTGGCCTATTTCTTGTCTACATGGCCTAAGACACGGGCGTGTGTCTCAACAGTGTGTGACACACGACCAGGCGACACAGCCGCGTGTCCCCTGTAGGTCTTAAAAGTTGCTATTTCGATTGTTACACAGCCTGGCACACGGGCGTGTGTCTCAGTGGTGTGAGTCATACGGCTTGGCCACATGGCCGTGTGACCCCTGCAGTCCAAAATTTTCAAATTTTTCCTAAACTTTCCAAATATTTTCGATTTAGTCCTGAACTGTTTCTCTAGTATTTTTGGTGCCTTGAAGGCTCGATTAAGGGACGTTATGAATGTATTTGAATGTAATTAGATTATGTTTGCATGATGTATGAATTGAATGGTTTACTGTTTTATTTGGTAATGATCTGTAACCCTGTTTAGGCGATGGATACGAGTTACGAGTGTTACAGTTCTTTATTGAACTAACTCTATGATGGATATACTCACCAGATGCTTTCCCCAATAAGGAATAATCTTGACAGGAATATATGTCACTCTATTTAACCTTCTTAGTACCTCTTTCTGTCATTAGATTCCAACTAACCCCTTTTTACCAGTTTGTCAATTTGGAGTATAGATGATTAATCTTCTTTGTATAGCTACAACTTTAACAAGCCTCATGTTGGGAGCAGGGATTTAAATAACGATCGGGTAGTGGAATAGTGGCCGCTATATAGCGTAGCGGCGGCGTTTGAAACTGCTACTGCTAAAAATAGCTGTGTGAAGCGGAATCACACCGATAGCGGTGGATCGCGGCCGCAATTTAATTGGTAACGACCAATTGCGACAATAACGGACCACTATTCCTGTTATTGTTCCGTTACAGTAAAATTAAAAAAAAATTCAACTCCTTTTAAAAAAATCAATAGAAATATAATGAGACAAAAGGGAATATATTCTTCACCTACAAAATCATATAATTTTCAATCAAAAAAAAAGAAAAAGCAATCCAAAACCAACAAAAAAAAATAGTCCAAAAGTAATAGAAAAATATGAAATTCCCATATTTCACTGTCCAAACTCCAAACCAAATAAAATCACAACACAATCACAAAAATCTCTAAAGAAAATCTCACTAGCACTTTTAGAAATTCTTAATTTTCAAGGAAGCACCTGAATTTTTTTTGTCTTGATTCTTGCTTCTTTTTGTTGTAACATGCAAATATTGTTGTAACATGGAGTGTGCTTGAGAAGAAATTGATAGAGATAAGAGCGAAGGAAGGGTATTAGTGTCTTGAATCTGCAGAGATGTTCTTTGGGTTAGCGGTGAGAAATCGTTTTGGAGAAGGGGAAAGGTTTTGGAAGGATCTGGATTAGTGCTTTGAATGGGTTTTGAAAATATCTTTGGGGTTCCTAACGTTTTTGTTGTTTTTTTTTTCGGAGGTTATGCATTTATTGATTACTGCTGATGGCTGAGGCTTTTGAGTTTTTTCTACCATTTGTTTTTCATATTATAGGATTTTGTTTTATTTTTTATTTTTTTGCCTTACAGCCCATTTTGGGCTTGTGGATTCCTATTTGGTTTTTGTTGGGTTTGGGGTCTGTTTTAATTTGTGTTTCTTGGTCTCTAGAATTCTCACTGCTGCCCATTCTCTATATCCAACAACCAACTTCTAAAAGCCCATCAAACCATCCTACAACTAAAATACATACTTCAATAACAATACGACAGTATGTACATTTTTCCTCACTATATAGTATATTCATTCAAAATAATAAAATTTATCTAACCCTAAACTATTTTTAGCAAAAAATTATAATGAATATTAACATTGAAGCTTTTCATTTAAAAAACCTATAAAATGCACATAGCAATTTTTTTAACCCTAATAAAAAAATATTACGATTTATACAGTAGCTTAATCTGTTATGGGGCAGTTAGTTAGAGTTAGTTGGTGAGCTAGGTTGTTAGCTGGTGGGTTAGCTTAGGCCAGATTGTATTACTTTGTAATTGTTTTTAAGGTTTCTTTTCTCTAATAAAAAGTTTCAGCTATATTTAAAAAAAAAAAAAAAAAAAAAAGAGGAAGGGGTTGGGGCTTGAGGCTTGGGGGGATTTGGGGAACTTTTTATTTTTATTTTTTTGGCTTTGGGTGACCGGGTAATAATGGGTTATGGTGTGTTGTCGTTTTTTAAAAAAAATTTATGGATTATTCAATAAATTTAATTTTTCAATGTTAGTGGTGTCTACTTTTTTTTGTATTATATTATTGATAATATAAGCAATAAATTGCTTATATTTCTAAATATAATTTTATGCTTCTTATATATGAATAAAAATAAAGCTTGCCACCACGTGAAGAATTCCCAACTAAAGGATTGGAGAGTGCACCAAGTAATTATATAGGTTGGCACTTTGGAACTCCAATGCCAAATACGAAAGGAAATGTCGTATGTAAACTTTGTGGTAAAGTTGTGAAAGGAGGAATAACACGATTTAAAGAGCACATTGCTCATAAAACTGGCAATGTTGCATCATGCCCTAATGTTAATGGTATGTGATACATTATTATTATTTTTAAATGTTATTATAAATTTATCAATAAATATTATACATAATTGATAATAATATAAAGTGTGAATTATTTTTATTTTATTAACAGGTGTCATTAGAGAAAGTATAATGAATATACTGAAAGAAAGTAACACAAAGAAAATAGACAAAAAGAGGAGAACAAATGAATTTTTATCCCAATTAAGAAGAGAGGAGGACGAACACAAGGAATTCATTGATGAGGTTTCTGCTATAAGGCAAGCAACTAGAGAAAGTATTCAATCACAACACGAGTGGCATAGAAGGGAAGAATTTAGACGAAGTACTAGTGATTGGAGTAACATTTATGAAGAAGGGCGATCTTCTCATAGATCAGCTGGAGAATATCATGGAGAAAGAAACAAGTAAATCCATCCCAAGTGAGTCTGACTTTTCCTTAAGGGGAGCTATACCTGAATTGGTTAAAAGAAAAAACTCAAAGCAACCAAAGATCAGTGACTCTTTTTTAAAGACTTTACGCAAGAAGATAGTTGAAGCGATATCTAAATTTTTAATATATGAATGACTTCCTTTTCAATTAGCAATCTCTCCATGGTTGTATAACTTAATTCAAGTGTCAATAGAAGTTGGACAAGGTGTAAAGCTCCCAACACCTTATGAGGTTTCAGATGTGTATTTGGAGTCAAAGTATCAACGAGTTTGTGATTGGGTAAATGGACTAAAGACTCATTGGAAAGAATTGGGTGCAACTCTAATGTGTGATGGTTGGACCAACAATTTGAATAAAATGAATATCATTAATTTTCTTGTTTATTGCAGTAAAGGAACCATTTTTTGGAAATATGTGGATGTCTTGAGTGTTCGTAGTAGAGATGCTGAATTCTACTACAGTTTGTTAGATTCAGTTGTAGAAGAAATTGGAGAAAGTTACATTGTCCAAATAGTGACTGATAATGAGGTAGCAATGAAAGCCGCTGGAAAAAAATTAATGTTGAAAAGAAAGCATCTATATTGGACCTCATGTGCAACTTACTGTTTAGATTTATGTCTTGAAGATATTGGGAAAAAGCCCAGTGTAGCAAAAGTGTTAGATGAGGCAAAGAAAGTGACTTGCTTTATATATAATCACATTTGGACTGTTGGTTTGATGAAGAAATATACACAAGGGAAGAAAAAAATTTGACTCGCTCTTACTCGATTTGCAACTCATTTCATTCAACTTGAAGAGATAACAAGGCAAAAACAAGGTCTGAGAGAAATGTTTAATTCAAAGGTCAGTATTTTATAATTAGTTAATATAATTACTTAAGTATAGCAACCTTTAATAATTTTATTAGTTCCAAATAATTTAAATTATATAATTTTAAAATTTTTCTTATGAATATATAGGAATTTAAAGAATCAAAATGGGGACAACAAAAGTCAGGTCCTGCTTATGAAGCCAAAAAAATTGTTTTGGGAAAATATTTTTGGAAAGAAGCCAATGACCTCATAAAAGTTTACGAGCCCTTAGTAAAAGTATTGAGACTTGTGGATGGTGATAAAAAACCAACAACGGGATTTATTTATGAGGCTGTTGATAGAGCTAAACGAACAATTTAACAAGATTGTCGATATTTCACCAAGTACAAAAGGATTATTGGAAATAGATGGAATTTTATGCATTCTGACTTGCATTTAGCTGGTAAGATAAAATGTTTCATATAATTAAGAACTATTTTTATATTTTATTATTTTAAGTTTAGATTATTATTATTTGATGATATTCTTATAAATTATGCTTAGGTTATTTTCACAATCCTCAATTTCAGTTTGGGGTGGAGCATTCTGAGAATGTACTAATAGAAATATTAGAAGGTACAAGATAGGTAATTGAAAGATTAGAACCTTCTCTTGATACTCAAGTTAGAATGGTTAATCAGGTTAGGTTCAAGTACTATTATTTGTAACTTAGTTACATAATTTGAAATGATTTTTTTTTTTCATTTTTACTCTATCTTTTATTTATGCAGTTGTTACTATTTAGAGATAAATATGAGACATTCGGTACTCCACAAGCACAAAGAGCTTGGAAGCAAATGAATCCGGGTAAATAGTTAATTAAATTATTTAATTTAATTTATATTATTTAATTATATTGTACATTTTGAAGTTATTTTGAAATTTAAATAATATTATGCAGCTGAGTGGTGGATAATATACGGTACATGTGTTCTTGAGTTACAAAAATTAGCAATTAAAGTGCTTAGTCAAAAAACTTCTGCGTCAAATTGCGAACGAAATTGGAGTACATTTAGTTATATTCATACCAAGACAAGAAATAGGTTGAAGTATAAAAAACTTGAGAAACTAGTGTTTACCTACTATAATATGAGGCTTCATATAAGGCATCAAAAAAGAATGAGCATTGATGATATAAACGCTAGTTTTAATCCTATGAGCTTTGATAATATCTTTGAATATGTTGATGCACTATCAGAATGGCTTCAAGAGAAAGAGAGTCCATTGTTAGATGGTGAAAATGCCGGTGTGTTGCCTGTGGATACCTCTAATGATGAAATGAATGTTAATTAATCTCAACAACAAAATTTGTCTCATTCAAGTTCTAGTGCAACACCAAGTCAGAGTGGCGATGGACCCGATGGTGGTGGTTTAAGTACAATTGATGACGATGATGGACATGGTGGTGCTAGAGGTTAGCCGGTATGAAGGAGAATATGGGGTTGGTACCACTAGTGGACATTTCCGTGATAGATCAGAATTTGATGGAAATATGTTTTCTGAAACTAGGAGAGATAGAAGTGAACCTAGAGCTCCATCAAAAGGAAAAGGCAAGAAGCATACTTCTGTAGGCTCTTCATTTGGTAGGAGATCGAGTTCTAGTAACCTTGGGTGTAGTGATTCATCTACTAGCACTCAAGGTTTTTATCCACTAGAACAACCTTCATATTTTCAACCTTCACATAGTTATCTACAACCATATGGTTATTATCCACCATTTCCTAATTATGGTGTGCCATATCAGCCTCAAATGCATCCTCCACCACCAATGTATCACCCAACTCCACCTATCATGTATCCTCTTCCTCAAATATATCCTCCATATCAATTATATGAAAACCAAGAATGTTACTTTTTTTGGATATATTTTTGGACAAAGGCCAAGAGAATCAAGTCAAGAACGCTCTCAAAGTGAAGGTGAAGGATCTGATCCTCCTCGTCATTCCACTAATTGGTGAAAACTAAATCATACCACTACCACTATTTTGTAAGGTATGTTTTTTTTAAAAAGTTTAATAGGTTGCTTTTTTTTAATGTAAATGAAAATTACAAAAATTAGGTTTTAAATACATAGAAATTAAATATAAAAAAAATATGGCACTTGTCATTCTTATATGCTTTTGTAGTTTTTATATTATATATACTAGAAAATCTATTACACGTATAATAAAATTAAAATGTATAAAAATATTAAAATAAAGTTTTACTTTAGTGATAAATTAAAATTTTTATTAATGTAATTGTCGTGAGTTCGGATTCTACTATATGCATATTTTTATTGATTTTTTAAAGAAAAAACTAAAATACCCTCAAATAATATTACTTATTTTATTTACAAAAGGATATTCCCTTAATTTCCCAACCTTTCTTCAAACGGAACGAACGAAGATAGAATCAAACCGACTCCCTAAAAGCCTTTCTGGATATTCCTCAATGTCCCGGCTAGTCACGAAACATGAGAAGCAGATGAATAATCATCTACTTCCGGAAGAAATCAAAGAATTTATTGGGAATCCTACAAGATCCATTCGTTCTTTTTTCTCCTACAGATGGTCAGAGCTTCATCTGGGCTCAAATCTTACTGAGAGGTCCACTAGAGATCAAAAATTGTTGAAGAAAGAACAAGATGTTTCTTTTGTCACTTTCAGGCGATTGTAAAATATTTACTTATGACACCAACTTAGTTAGGAGTTTAAATAATAGTATAGGTGATTTCCCTTTTATTAAGAGAAGAGGAAACTAAGCTTAGGCTTTGTTTACCATTGAATTTTAAAAATGCTTTTCAAGCCAAACCAGTTTTTTAAGTCAAAAGTTTTGGTAAACAATTAGTTTTTCAAACCAAACCAGCTTTTCAAAATGGTTTTTCAAACCAATAAAAAAATGGCTTTTTTTATCTAAATAATACAAAAAATAAAATTAATAACTGAAATGGCATGCCCATGAGATTATTTCCCAAAATGGTATGATTTTATTGGTGTCGCCTGTCAAATTGGCGACACCGGACTGAAATGTAATGATCTAAAGTATTCAGAAACCTGATATGCAAATTTTCCATTTTGAGTGGCTAATTGCCTTGTTAACCCTCCTTATTTATTTATTTTTATTCCCCTTCAACTCACTACATTGTGTTTAAACAAGCCCTTAACCTATTTTTGTAGTTAAATAAGCCCTTAACTTATGATTTTTTACTCATAAAATCTTTTTATTTTAATATTAAAGTAAATATATTTTACCCACATTAAAAGGGTTTTTAGTATATTAGCCCTGCTAGACTATATGTTGTTGAACCTGACACCTACATTGCAGAAATTGTTTGATTATTTTCAATGCTTAAGGACTGATGAAAACATAGATGGAAGGCTAATATACTAAAAAGCGCTTAAACTATTGTACTTTGATTAAACAAGCTTTTATACTATTTTTGTAGTTAAATAGGCCTTCAAACTATGATTTTTACCCATGAAAGTCCTAAATTTTAATATTAAAGTAAAACTATTTAAAAAATATAAAATAATTCGCATTTTATGTTGATGTGAATTTGATGAGAATAGTTTATTAAATAAAAAAAATTAAAATTTCTTGAGAGTGCTTATATACATGACATTCTTAAGTACTCTTTTAAAATTTTTGATTACTTTTTTAGATTTTAGGTTGATGTTAAAGTGTATATAATTTTTATTGCATCAACAAGAAATTAAGATAAAAGCTTGAAATTCAAAATATATTTACTTTAATATTAAAATAAAGGGCTTTTATGAGTAAAAATTATAGGTTAAGAGCTTATTTAACTACAAAAATAGGTTGAGGGCTTGTTTAAACACAATGTAGTGAGTTGAAGGGAATAAAAAGAAAATAATATATAAGGAGGGTTTACAAGGCAATTAGCCACATTTGAGGTTTGGTGCCGCCACACTGTCAGGCGGCACCCTTTCTCTCTTTTTTTAGCAGCTACTTAAAATGGAAATTTTGTATATCAGGTCCTTTAATACTTTAGATCATTACATTTCAGTTCAATGCTGCTAATTTGATAGGCGGCACCAGTAAAACCATACCGTTTTGGTAAATAATCTAATGGGCATACCATTTCAGTTATTAATTTTATTTTTTTGTATTATTTAGGTAAAAAAACCCAAAAAAGTTAAAAAATTCTAACTTTAGGCTTTTCAAAAGCCAGTTTGGGAGGCAAATTATAATATTTTCATTCATTTATATTAACTATAAAATATAAATATGATTTATATATTCAAATTAAATTTTACAAATAATTTATATTACATTTAATAATCTATTTAAAAATTATATTTCATATACCACAATATTAACAATACGTTAACATAAATTATTTTATTATATTTATATTATAATCTAAATTGAATATTTGTTAATACCAAAATAATAATAACTTGACATCTTGCTAATAATAACACGTGAAAATGATAATACTTTACATTCGAGTCAATTATAATTTTTATTGTAATTAATTATAACTTAAGTTTATATATTTCATATATCATAATATTAAGGATTAATGATAAATTTGGCAACTAACGTTTACATGTTTTGTCAAAATAGCCCTAATAGTATTTTTGAGCCTTTTTTGGCCATCAACCTTTATTTTTTTTTCAAATTGCTTTTTCTAACAAATTTGATGAAAGTACCGTTAAAAAAACTAACGGAATGATGTGGAATTTCATATGTGGAATATTTTTAATGAGATATAATTTATTACTTAGATAACCCAATAAAATAATTACATGTGAAAAATAATAAAATAATTAATTAATTAATGAAGTTAAAAAAAATACTCTTAATTTAAAGAAAATAAACGTAATTATCTAAAAAAAGGTAGCTTCATCAAATCTGTTTAAACAATTTGAAAAAAAAGAATAAAGGTTGGTGGTCAAAAAAGGCTAAAAAATACAACTAGGGTCATTTTGATAAAACATATAAACGTTAGTGGCCAAATTTGTCATTAAGCTTAATATTAATGAATTAAAGTTTATATATTTCATGTATTATCTATATCATAATATTAATTACTAAACGGTTGAGATTTATACATTACATTTTGATTAATGACGAGTGCTACGCTTCCTACGGTGGATCTCACGACGAGTGCTAATAATTTTGGATCTAATAGTGGTGTTGGCAGGGCTACAAAAACAGTACGCACCAGGCCGGAGGCCGGAGCTACATTTAGACAAAGATGATCCGACGATGGATAGAAATGAGCAAAAAGTTCAAAGTCTGAATGTTTCCAAAGCATCACACAAGTCAACCCTCTTAGGGGCGTCATCGGAGAAGGAACAAAATGTATTCATGGAGGAAGATTTTGCCCTAATTGAAGGGGATGTGTTTAGGGGTGAGCGTTCGATCGAATCGAATAAAAAAATTTCGAGTTAATCGAGTTGACGAATCATATTTTATCATCCTAATTTGATTTGAAATTTTCTCGAATCGAGTCGAGTGAGATGGAATTCGAATCGAATCGAATCAAATCGAATCGAATATATTTGTTCGAGTTAAATTTTAAAAAATAATTTTGGGTCCTTGTAACCATTGTCACCCATCGTAATAAAATTTGTCCACCTTAACCAAATTTTTTATTAACTTTCATCACCAAATAATTTATTTATTAATCTTTTATATACGGGTTAGCTTCTTTGCTTGCTTAGTTGTTTCAATTATCTTCAGATTCTTGTCACTATGTATTTTGGAATTAAAAAATATATTAAATGTAAAAATGTGATTTTTTAATAAAAGTTATTTTAAAGATAAAATGTGAAATTGATACCAATATAAAATTTTAACACGAATATTTTATGGCATAATTAATAATTCAATTTTAATATAAATATTCAACATGACTAAACAATTCAATAATATAAATAATATAAAATGTGAAATTTAATTTAATAATATAAATAGTAGATATAAATAAAATTATTACTATTTATGTTTAGTGATTTTTTTTGGATAATTTTAATTTTTTATTTGAGAGTAAAGGGTGAGAAGTAAAAGTTTAAGGGAAAAATAAAAAGTTTTGGAGAATAAAAGTTTGAGGGAAAGTAAATAGGGGGGAGTAAAATTTTGAAGGGAAAATATTAAAAAAAAATTGGAGGAGAGATGGGTTTGGGGTAGATGGGAGGTGAGATGGGAAGGGAGTAACAGTTTTAGGGGAAAAGTGGGAGGGAGTAAAAATTTTGGGGGAAAATAAAAAGTTTTAAGGGTTTTGGGGAGTAAAATTTTGAGAAAAAGTAAATGAGAGAGTAAAATTTTGGTGGGAAATAGATTTTGGGTAGATTGGGGGGTTGGGATGGGAGGGGAGTAAAAGTTTTGGGGGGAAAGTGGGAAGGAGTAAAAGTTGAGGGAAAAGTAAAAAGGTTTGGGAGTTTGGGGTAAAAATGTAAAATATTATAGTTTGATATTCGAATATTTGAATTATTCGAGTTATTCGAATTCGAAAACTCAACTCGATTCGAACTCGAAATTCGAAAAAAAAATCGAGTTGACTCGAATAACTCGAATAACTCGAATAACTCGATTCGTTTAACTTGAAATTCGAATTTTTTTTCGATTTTTTCGAGTCGAATCGAGTTTTGCTCACCCCTAGATGTGTTAACTGAAATTGTTGAAAGTGTCCTATCGGTTACATTTTCGGATAGGGTGCAAGAGTATATTGAACGTCAAATGGATAAAACAATTATCGTTAAATTGTTGAGGGAAAGATTGGATTTAATATCTGTAGAACTAACATCAATAATGAAAATATAAAACAATCACAAAGCAATAAGAAAAATAAAAATAAAGTACATAGATTTTACGTGGAAAACCCTTTCGGAAAAACCACGGGCAGAGGAGAAAAAAATTCACTAATGTCGAACTCGAATGATACAAGAGAAGTTTAGACTACACCTATTTATAGGTTGAAAAACCTTATTTTAATCATTGTCAAATAGATGAAGTGTAGTAAGGTTGAAAAACCTTATTCTAATCAATGTAAAATAAAAGAAGTATAGTTCTTTATGAATTTTGTTTTTATTTTATTTTACCACTGTATTTTATTTTAACAAAGATTCGAGTCACTCAACTCTAACAATCTCCACCTTGACACGAATCCTCAACGAATAAATTCTTCACCACGAATCCTCAACAAACAAGTTTTCCACCTCTTCTACGAAACCCCTTAAGGGGTGTTCTTTAACAATGAACACCAACCAAGTCCAAGCAATGCTCAAACTTGGTTATAGGAAGTGATTTAGTCATCATATCTGTAGGATTTTCATGAGTACTAACTTTGCTCACAACAATTATTTACGAGCAATAATATCACGCACAAAATGATACCGAACATCAATGTGCTTTGCTCTCTCATGAAACATTTGATCTTTTGTAAGGAAGATGACACTCTGACTATCACAGAACATTGTACTACTCTAAAGATCTTTATTGAGTTCACCAAAGAGTTTCTTTAACCAAATAGATTCTTTACAATCCTTAGTAATCGCTATATACTCAACTTTAGTAGTAGACAAAGCAAATGTAGTTTGCAAAGTGGCTTTCCAACTGATTGCGCAACCCCCAATAGTAAAGACATGACTTATGAGAGATCTTTTTTTATCAAGGTCTTTAGAAAAATCAAAATCAACATACCCAATAACTCCATCTCTAGTTCTTCCAAACTGTAAGAAAACATCAGTAGTACCTCGTAAATATCTGAAAATCCACTAAACTGCTTTCCATTATTCTTTACCAGGATTCGCCATGTATTTACTAACTGCACTAACTGCATATGATAAATCTGGACGTGAGTAAACCATAACATACATGAGAGATTCCATCATACTGGAATATGAAACATGTGACATGTAGTCAATCTCATCATCTAATTGCGGAGACAAAGTTGATGAAAGTTTAAAGTGGGTGCTAATGAAGTACTAATAGGCTTGGCACTCTGCATATTGAACCTGTAAAGAACTTTCTCAATGTCCCCTTTCTGGCTTAGGTACAATTTACATGATTTTCTATCTCTGAGAATCTCTATCCCAAGTATCTTCTTTATTACTCCCAAATCTTTCATCTTAAATTCTTCACTAAGCTAGGCTTTAACCTTTCTTATCTCTTCTTTATCTTTGGTTGTTATCAACATGTCATCAACATAAAGGAGTAGATATACAAAAGAACCATCACTGGTTTTCTTAAAATAAACACAATTGTCAAAGCTGTTTCTTTTGAAATAATGAGTAGTTATAAATAAATCAAACCTCTTGTACCATTGCCTTGGTGACTGTTTCAGGCCATAAAGGGACTTTTTCAGCAAGCAAACATAATCCTCTTTTTTTTTAAAGACTATAAAACCCTCTAGTTGTTGCATCTCAAGTTCTCCATGCAAGAATGTTATTTTTACATCTAATTGCTCAAGCTCCAAATCATACATCGTCACAATACCAAGTAAGGCTCAAATTGAACTATGCTTCACAACTGGAGAAAACACATTTGTGAAGTCTACACCTGGAATATAACTGTAATCTTTTGCAACCAGCCTTACTTTATATCTAGGTTTTTCAACTTCTGGACTCCCTTCTTTCTTCTTGAACATCCATTTACAACGAACAACTTTTTTTTACCCATATGAAGCTTCACTAGGTTCCATGTTCTATTCTTATGAAGCGGTTCCATCTCTTCTTGCATGGAAAACATCTACTTTCTTAAATCTTCACAGCTAACTGCCTCGGAATAAGTAGATGGCTCTTGATTTGCATCTATATCTTCAGCCATGTTTAAAGTATTAAAAACTAGATCAGCCTCGGCGTACCTTTTTGGAAGTTTAATTTCCCTTTTATGTCTATTATTAGAAATAAAATATTATGGTGCTGACTGGGGTAAAGAAGCAAATCTACTCTGAGTTTCTGTTTTAACCTGAGAAGTAGACTCTGTTATAGATCCTAGATCAATCTGAAGCTCCACCTGCTTCACATGTGTGTTTGAAATTTGCTGGTCTTTATTGAAATAGTCTTTAAGAGGTAAATTAGTAAGCATAGCAGTTTCATCAAAAATAACATCTCTGCTAATTATAACTGTAACAGCCCATTTTTCAATGAAATCGGAACAGTGGTTTCGGGGACCACAAATTCGATTCGAAAATAAGGTTTATTTTTATTTCATTATATGGTCCGTATTATGATAGACATGTCGTAAGAAAATTTTGATACAAAATTTTATCGATTAAGTGCTTAATTACGAGAAGGACTAAATCGCATAAAATGTGAAAGTTGAATTTTAGTAGCTATAAGGATTAAATAGCTATGGAATTCAAAACTAGAGGTCCTTATATGGTAATTAGACCATTAAAGAAAAGTACGTATATATTATAGTGACTCATCCATGGAAAAATTAGAAAAGGCAAGGGACTAAATTGGAAATAAAAAAATTAAAAGATGACAAATAATTAAAAAGGAAATTATCATCTTTTTAGTCATCTTCTTCCCTAAAATTTCTATGGAAACCCTAAGAGAGAGGATGAAAACTTTTCAAGCTCAATAAGGTATGAAATCAAGTCCCGTTTTTAATGATTTTTATATTTTTGGAATTAGGATAGTCTAATCTATCTATTTGGGGGATTAATTTGAAAAGTTATCAAGGTATGAAATTTGGGTCATGGATTAATATGCTGAAAATTAGAAATTTACGGTAGAAAATAAAAGGTTGTTGATAGATGAACAACTTTTATAAAGTGATTTTTGATGAAAACATGATTTAGGGACTGAAATGTAAAGTTGTGAAATTTGATGAAAAATTCTAAATTTTTATGAATACATATGCTGTAAATTTTGTAATGGGATTTTGGTTAGGCTTGGAATAGGGAATAAATTGCACAAATTTCATTTTCCGAGCCTAGGGACGAAATTGGAATTTATGGAAAAGTTAGGGGTAAAATGGTAATTTTTTCCTCAGACGTAAATTGAGTCCAAATGAGTATGAAATGTATGAAATTGATGATTAAAGTTATTTATATAGATCCGAACAACTCAAATTCGAGGTTAGATCGAGGAAAGGAAAATGTTTCGGATTAGTAGATTTAATACGCGAACAAGTGTCGAGGTAAGTTCATGTAACTTAATCGGGCATGTAAATATGTTTAATTGAATGTTTTGTTTGTATGGGATGTGACTTATATTGATGCATATTACTTGAATGCTATAATGAGAAATTTAGTACATGCAATGGTGAAAAAGGGTTAAGTCCCGATTGAATATTGAGTTCTGGTGATTATATGCGCTTTTCCGAAATGAATGAGGTCCTACATTTGTTGCGAACGGGGTTTAGCTCGGACGAGTAATCCTATTGACCTTGTTATAGAAAGGATTTAGCCCGGATAGGTAATCTTGATATAATACCTCTCGAGTATACATTACGATTAGGGTTTAGCCTGGACTGGTAATCCTAATTGAGCTCTTCTGAGCATACGTTATAAAAAAAATTTAGCCTAGACTGGTAATCTTGTTATACGGTATGTGGCTCGAGAGTGTGTACCTTGGTTAAGTACCCTAACAGGTACCCTTGAATAAGAATTGACGAATTACCGAATCGTACACCTCGAGTGTACTACTTGAGTATCCATCAGAATTTCAATGATTCAACGAGCACAACTCTTGACCTGGTATAAGTATTTTGTGATGAAATGATAATGACTTGAAATAATATTGCTTAATGAGAATATTGCTTGATGAGCTCATCTATGTTTACTTGATTGATATGAAGATTTTGGTGACTAACATGTTTGATTGAGTGCATGTGTTTAGGCAATATTGCTAATGGATGGAAAACATGATATTGTATGCTTAGACTTAATAAACGGGATTGGTAAGTTTAGTTTCTGTTATACGAACTTACTAAGCATGTAATGCTTACTCTGTTTTATTTCCCCTATTTTATAGTGCTCGTAAGCTCACGAAGGTTGGAGATCATTCGAGCATCGTCACACTATCAACTAGTCATTTTGGGTATACTTAGTAAAATCATTTTGGTATAATGGCATGTATAGGATAACTTGGCCATAGGTGGCTTGAAAATGATGTTTTGTAACCTAGCCATTGGAATGGCTAGTAATGGTTCATTTTGGTATGACTAAGTAAGTTATTATGATATATATATATATACATGTGTTATGTTAAGTATATGGGATCAAATGTTGTTATTGCATAAATTAAACCAAGGTAAGTTTATAATCACATATGAACGAAATGGCATGCCATGATGAAAGATGGAATTTGCTTAAATTGAATGCTTGGAATGGTTGAATTGTACTTGGTATGTTTTAGTGCAGGCAAATGGTAAATTTGGGTGACAAATGAGGCTAGAAAATGGCTTTATTCTATCCACACAGGTAGACACATGGGCGTGTGGTCCGACTGTGTATCCCCTGAATCTTAAAAATGAGAAACAAAATGCTCAGAATTGAGTACACAGGCAGAGACACGGGCATGTGTCTCAGCCATGTGGTTGACACGGCCTTAAACACGAGCATGTTACACGGTCGTGTGAAAACTGCACTTAATTTCGAAAATAAAAATTCGCGACACGGCCTAGCACACGGGCATGTGACTTGGCCGTGTAACTTCAATTTCTTCATGCCTTAGAAGTCAGAGAGTTACACGGGTTAGGGACACGGGCGTGTGTAGTCACACGGCCCAACCACACGGGCGTATGGGCCCTTCACCTTGGAAAATTTTTGAAATGTCGCGAAAAATTCCCTGAGATCCCGATTCAGTCCTGACTCAATTCCAATCTCGTATTGGGCCTCGAGGGTCTAAATCAAGGGACATTTTTTATAATCTCGATTAATGAATAGTAACTCGCATGAATTGTCTGTAAATGTTATGAAATTTTTTGGTAACGCTCTGTAACCCTATTCTGGCGACGGATACGGGTTAGGGGTGTTACAATAACTTTCCTTGTTTTAGGACACCATAACTTATACCCTTTAACACCAGCCTTATAACCAAGAAAAACACATTTAATAGATCTAGGCTCTAATTTCCCATTATCAATATGAGCATACGCAGAACACCCAAAAATCATCAAATCAAAATAGTTAGTAGGATTACTAGACCATACCTCTTATGGAGTATTTTTCCTAATGGAAACGGACAGAGATCGGTTAATAAAAAAACATGTAGTAAAGGTCACTTCAGCCCAAAACGATTTCGGTAAATGAGCATTCAACAAAATGCATCAAACTTTTTATATGATTGTTTTATTCATTCGTTCTGCAACGCCGTTCTGCTGTGGAGTATGACGAACTATTAAGTGTCTCACGATCCCTTTAGATTTTCAGAATTCATTAAACTTATCAAACAGAATTCCAAACCATTATATGTACAGATGTGCTTTATTTATTTTCTTGTCTGCTTCTCGATCATAGTCTTCCAATTCTTAAGAAGAATGCCCAAACTTTTCGGGAAAAAACGTAAATGATCGTCAGCATGTAATTAGCTCCACCCCTCGAATGCACTCTAGATGGTCCCCAAAGATCAGAATGAATATAATCCACCGTTCCCTTCGTGTTATGGATTCCTCTAGTTAACCGAACTCTCTTTTTGCTTCCTAAAAATGCAGTGCTCACAAAACTTTAGTTTACTAATGCCTTGTTCATCAAGAGGTCCTCTTTTGTTCAATTCTGCCATGTTGTTCTCACTCATATGCCCTAGACGCATGTGTCAAAGCCTAGTAACATCATCATCTAACAAGGAAGAGGAAGCGACGGCTACATCACCAATGACAGTTGAACCTTGCAACACATATAACTTGGCAGATTTTCTCTGCCCTTTCATCACAACGATGGAACCTTCGCTAGTATTCAAAACTCCACTTTCAGCTGTGTACTCATGTCCTTTTGAATCAAGAGTACTCGACGAAATCAAATTCCTCTCCAATTTTGGTACATGTTGTATGCCACTAAGTGTTCTGACGACTCCATCGAATATCTTAATTTTGATCGTGCCAATACCTGCGATTTTAAATGAATCATTATTTCCTATCAAGACAACACCTTCAGACACAATTTCATATGTTGTAAACCAATATTGATTGAGACTTATATGGAACGTGCAACCAGAATCGAGGATCCAATCCTAGCTCACTTTAGAGTTGTCGACAGAAGCAACTAGAAGTTCACCATCACTGTAGTCTTCTACTACATTAGCTTTACCGTATTGTTCTGGTTGTTTTCCCTTTTGATTCGTAGCCTCCCTTTTGATCTTGTTTTGCAACTTATAGCACTTAGACTTAATGTGCCCTTACTTCTTGCAGAAGTTACAAGTTTTACCACTATTTGAATATCTTGATCTACCCTTAAATTTACTGCGAGGATTCCGTTCCTATTTTCTCCCATGATTATGATCAGTATTTTGTTCTTGTCTCCTACAAATAATGAGACCCTCTCCCTCAAAGTCAGATCCAACCACAAGATGTTTTATCTTGTCATACGAGGTTAAGGAAGCATAGACTTCATCAACTGTGAGAGATTCGCGACTATACATAATCGTATCTCTAAAGGTTGAATAAGACGAGAGCAACAAACAAAGTAGAATTAACCCTAAATATTCTTTATCATACTGAACCTTCATGGTCTCTGGGTCTAAGAGAATTTCTTTAAACACAGTTAAGTGTTCGTACACAGACGCACCTTCCTCCAAACAATGAGCATAAAGACGCTGCTTCATATGCAGCTTGCTAGTTAAGGTTTTCGACATACATAGTTGTTCAAGCTTCTTCCACAATGCATTGGCGGTCTTCTCCTTCAACACGTCCTGTAAAATTTCATTCAATAGATGCAACTGTAATTGCATTAAAACCTTTCGATCTTTACGTCTCTTCTCTTCATCCGTCAATGTCGAAGGCATCTTATTTAACCCTAGCAGGGCATACTCCATATCCATTTACACAAGAACTGTCTGCATCTTTACCTGCCACAACACGAACCTGGTGTTGCGATCCAATAGTGGAATATCATATTTCATTTTTGCCATTACCGTGATTGAAACAAGCAACCCGAAAAGCTCTTGATACCAGTTTGTAGAACTAGCATCGGTAATGGAAATATAAGAATGATCGCAAAACAATAAGAAAAAGAAAAACAAAGTACACAGATTTTACGTGGATAACCCTTTCGGGAAATCGAATAATACAAGAGGAGTTTAGACTGCATTTATTTATAGGTAGAAAAACTTTATTCTAATAAATGTCAAATAGATGAAGTGTAGCAAGGTTGAAAAATATTATTCTAATCAATGTAAAATAGCTGAAGTGTAGTTCTATATGGATTTTACTTTTTATTTTATTTTACCACTATATTTTATTTTAACAAGGATTCGAGTCACTCAACTCTAATAATGTCCTTTTGAACAAGATTACCTTATTGTGGAATCCAAAATGCCCAATTCAACTCATGGATCTTTAAAATGACTTCTTCCTGGTTAGATTTTAGGACGAAAATAACTACAACAAAGTCTTAATTAGGGGGCCATGAGTAATTTTTGAAAGATATCTGACTATTTGGCCATGGTCACCGAATTTCTCAACATCACAGAGTGGGATTGAATCGTAGGTCGTTTGGATATGGCTTCCAATATTACCTGAGGGGTATTACTCATATTGTCTTCTTAGGGTGATCGGTCAAATAGTTGGACTGATGGTTAAGTTGGATGTGCATACGGATTGTGCTCGCAAAGGAAGTTTCGAGCGACTGGCGGTCTGTGTCGATTTGAAGAAGCCACTAATGGCCATGGTTAGAATCAATGGTCGCCTTTAACGAGTCGAATATGAAGCTTTGCCTAACATTTGCTTCAAGTGTGGACTTTATGGGCATGGAGCAGACTTGTGCTCGGGAGTTAAAACGACATCACCGACAGATGATTCTGATTGTGTTAGTCTGGTGATGGAAAAGTCAGGGCTTGAACTAAGGGTGGAGGATGAGCCATTTGGCCATTAGATGGTAGTGGAACGACGAAAAGGGAGCAGCCGAGTCATAGGGGAGGAGAGGAATGATGGTCTCGGCGGTGCTTTTGGTGGTTCGCGACGCTTGAAGATCTTAGAGGAGAAAATCTCGGCGGTGTTAATGAGAAGATTGATGGCGAAATGGAGAAAATAAATCAGAGGCAGATTAAAGGTGTAGGTGACAATGGAGTTTTAGGGCTCCAAATGACTGAGAGCAGATCTATGGATACCAAAGCTAAGAAGCGGGCTAAAAGGGGTAATGATATATGCTGGGCCAAAATCTGGTCCGTCAGCACTAAGGCCCAATAATGGCAGATTTGGAGTGAAGGCTATTGCTGGACATGGGGTGTTTGATGATGGATAAAAAATTGTACTTATGGGTGCTGCTGGTCGGGGAAAAAACATAGTCATACAACCAATAGATGTGTCACTGAATTTGAATAAAGAGAAGCACATTGCAGTGCGCATAATGGAAAGGAAAAATATGGCTTCGTATAACAATAAAGAAAATGAGATGTTTAGATTCAGTGAAAAAAGCAACGCTTCTCAAGAGTTGTAGTCGAGAGTTCATAATATAATTCTTGGGCAGCAAGGGAGACCACCAGATGAGATGATGGGGAATCATTTGCATGATTCGGTTGAGTTGAAGTCAGCAATGGAAGGGTTGGTTTGTGACCTTGAAAGGACCTCAGAGAAAACTCTTATGGAGGGTGGTTCTCAAATTGTCGAGGAGCGTATGGTTGTTGAGGATACTTGGAATGATGAGTAGCTTAGTGGAATTAAGGTTATTAGATCAATTGTTGCAGCGAAAATGGGAGGTTCGTGTCAGACATATTTCGAGGGGTCGAAAGGGGGTTGCGGATCACATGGCTAAATGTGCTGATACAGGGGACTCTTGGCTCCATTTATTTGCAGTTCCGTCGATTTCAGTTAGAGATTTGTTGGTTGAAGATCATAATGAGTCTCGATCCTTTTAATTTATGAATTGGTTATTGTAATCGTCTAGTACTGTCTCTTTTCTACCAAAAAAAATATTAATTACTAAACAACTTATTTTTAATATTTTTACTTTACAACATCATATTCAAAATAGAAATTTTATCTTCTTAAAAATACTTTTTAACATCAATAATTCTAAAAATATTTTTTAACCTCAATGGTTTAATATCGCTTACAACCTTAGTGCAACCCACTCCATTAAGTATCGCTTGGGAGCGGAAGGAACCAAAAGGGAATAAAGGGATAAAAGGAGAAGGCATATTTGCCTTTGTGAACTACAAATGCCCAAGTGTAAGGGATACCTATACCCATGCAAAGCAAAGCAAACAACCAAAACTAAAAGTTTTCGTGTCTTCCACTCTTTGCACCGGTTTGGTCGACTTTGTACCCTCTTACTTCAAAGTAGGTCTTTATTATTATTATTATTAACATTTTTCTTAGATAATCATGTGATATACTTATTTATTTGTTAATATTAGCTTCTAACATCACGTGTTGCATGTGATTGTGTTTAATATTTAATCAATTTTTAAATATCATATTCTTAATTGAAAAATAATTTTTTTATCTGAATTATTGGATACAATAAAATATATAAATTTATCAATTCAAATATTATAATAAAAAATGTTCAAATCATAATTAAAACATTTTTAAAATATTCAACCTACAATATAGTTTTACTCTATATACTTAATGCAAAAACATAATTAATTTTAATATTAATTAAGTGATAATTAAGATATTTAGAATTTTATTCGGGTAATAACTTTATTTTACATCAATAAAATTAGTATAATTTTTTAAAAATTAAAATTTAGCACAACTTGTTTTTTACATCAAATTTTTTTAACTAATAGTTGTAATTTAAATTACAATTATAATTATCACAACCTTTTCCCTATATTTGATGCTTATAATTGTACTCAAGCAATAAATTTATTTTAAAATTAACACAACATTTTTTTTATCTAATAATTATCAATTAAATTATAATTATTTTTAAATGTGTAATGATCACAGCTTCTATTTTTTTTATTTTTAAATATGAATCTAGTAATATTATGAAAAATAAAAAGTATTAATAAGTTTAAAAAATTTCAATATATAAAATTGAAAGTCCTTGTCAAGAATAAATCTCAATTTCTTAAATGGTTAATGTAATAATTATAGATTACGAAACTTAAACTCAATATAAATACGCATGTGCCTCAAGAAGCAAATAAGGCAGCACAACCGATTATGAAGGTGGAAGAGATCATTACGGGAAAATAAAACCATACGATTTAATGTGTAATTTCTGATTCAACTTGTAAAGTTGAGCTTCCTTATGTAAAAAAAAAAGAAAAAAGAAAAAAAAAACCATGTTGTTGTAAGATATGAATCATGCTAAATTACTGCGGAATTTAATAAAGAAACGGAGAATCTTAACATCAATTACCAGATATTTCTAAAATGACCGTTTGAGTAGGGATAGGGGCAAGAATTGCTAAGTGTTGACTCATAAATAAGGACAAAACTGTCTTTTTCCCAAAACTACAATAAAATACCAGTCCATTAATACCAGCCTTTCCTTGTAGAAAACAAGGTTATCAATTGAAGTCTGAAAAATTGGTTCATTTTCATATTCGTCCCCCAAAAATGCCAAATAATAATAAGAAGAAATTAACCTATGCGCCAGCTTCTTTTTCGGGGTGTGATGTTAGAGACATGGAGCATCGGTGTATTAGCTGCACCTTTCGCCTATACAAAGCAAAAGTAGCTTTGCTTGACGTGGTCCTCCAAATTATATATATATAAACAGATGAGGTGCTCCATAAATATAAAGTTTACTGGCTTGTTGTGAATTTGGAACTTTTAAATCTTGTCCATTCCATGCATGGAATGATTTTGTATGAAAAAATATCTGACTCCCAACGCTAGGAGGAGTAAGGACCATGGAAATGGGAACCAATGCCACTAGTGACAACAGATTCTTATAAGATCATTATTAAGTACTCTTTTTTAATCATGAGAAAAGGGATGGATAACACGAGGACTCGAACTCCGATTTATGATGCAGCGAACAATAACCGTCATTCAAATCGTAGCATCAGTGTCGGCGTCATTATTTCATACTTAATTGTTCCTTATGGTGAACTAGAAGCAAAACCGTATGTTTCTTTTGAACCAACACTACAGCAAAACAGACTTTTAGCGGCGTTTTTTTTGGCCTTTCGCGGCGTTTATAAGCGCCACTAAAAGTTTTCTTGGCGCTTTGTAAGCGCCACAAAAACGCCGCTATTGCTAGCGCCAAGAAATTTTAGCGGCGTTTATGCATAAAAACGCCGCTAAAGACCATGACTTTTAGCGGCGCTTTCCAAAAACGCCGCTAAAGTCATGGTCTTTAGCGGCGCTTTCCTACAAACGCCGCTAAAGTCATGGTCTTTAGCGCGCTTTCCTACAAACGCCGCTAAAGTCATGGTCTTTAGCGCGCTTTCCGACAAACGCCGCTAAAAGTCATGGTCTTTAGCGGCGCTTTCTACAAACGCCGCTAAAAGTCATGGTCTTTAGCGGCGCTTTCTACAAACGCCGCTAAAAGTCATGGTCTTTAGCGGCGCTTTCCCGAAAAACGCCGCAAAAAGTCATGGTCTTTAGCGGCGCTTTCCCAAAAAACGCCGCTAAAAGTCATGGTCTATAGCGGCGCTTTCCCGAAAAACGCCGCTAAAAGTCATTGTCTTTAGCGGCGCTTTTCAAAAACGCCGCTAAAAGCGATGGCTTTTAGCGGCGCTTTGTTACAAACGCCGCTAATTTGTACAGTTTACGGGGTACAATTTTTTCAATATAATACCCTCTCTGCAGTAAAACCAACCAATAACAAGAAATATAGCATATAATTTCAACGCAAAAAAACAAAGAAATTTAGCATAAAAATCACTCCAAATACATTAATTCTAAATAATACTTGAAATTTAATAAATTAAATGAATGATGATGAAAATATTGTAACAATAATGTTAAATGTAATAATGTCAAAACATTCTTACAACGAAACTAAATGTGTCTAAGATGGCGGTTTACTGCGATCGTTGAAACATCTCGCATCATATCTTCGGTGGTCTTTGGAGCTCTTCGTACTTTCTCGCTCTGCTAGCATCGATGTCGCCTCTGCCTCCTCGCACCGCCGCGCCTCTCTCGGCTTCTTCTTTGCTCTCTCCTCATTCTTCTGCCGCTTCGCATCGCCTCTAAGTTGTTCTTTGGAGTTCTTCATATTTTCTTTGAACATCGCAATTTGTCGCCTCTGCTCAACCGTGCTCTCTTGCATATGAGCTATCTGGTCTTGTAGCCTCCGAACTTCAAAGACGAGATTGACTCCTGGAAGGCATGTATCTGCTGAGCCGGATCCAAATATTGGGTCGGGGTAACACTGGATCCTTTAGATCGAACCCGACCATACCTTTCAAGACCAAAAACATCGGTGATAATTCTATTAAAAATATACTAAAGATTAACGAAATTATCAATCGAATCATCGTACCTTTCGGGACCCAAAACATACGTAATAATTCGTTTGTCAATCTCCTCAAGATTAGCGGAACTATCGATCAAGCGGCCGCTTCATACTCCGCCTTTTTCTCCTTTAGTTTATCCTAATAAATCAATGAAAGAATTAGAAACGAAATATATAAATAAGAAAGAATGCAACATAATTTAACATTATAAATATAAAACTATAAACGATAAATTAAACTAGTATAATTAAACATTATAAATATTTATAAAAATAAAATTTTATTAAGTAAATATACCAAAATTTCTGCAGCTTTCTGGATGTCATCGGAGATCCATCCTTCTTTCTATAAGTGATGTCAAAAAGTGAACACGTCCAACTTTTTGACCAATCGAAGTTTCCTACATTTTAGCGAAAAATAAAATTTAATAGTATAAAGTAATTAATATTTGTGAATTAATAAATTATAATACCTCGGCTTGACTACTACACAGCAAAACTTCTAGAACTGCCGTAATGCGTGAATTTCTGTTTTCTGTCACGCTTATTCCAACTCGCTCACGGTCCTACATAATGCAATTTGAATTATATATATAGTATATACTATAAACCAAATAGTTTATAAGATTTTAGAAGTCGTAATACCTCTCCTTTTTTGAATTCCAAAATCTAACTTGATCTTCCCATTGGTACCTCAACATTCCCGGTGGAACATTTCTTAATTTTTCGTGCGAGGCTTATGTCTTTCTTAAAATATTGTTTTTGAGCGTACTTTTATTGTCTCTCCATTTTTACCTAATGTCTTCTTGACATAGTCATCGAGAGACCTCTAAAGTAAATCTAGCCTCAAGAAAAAAGTATAAATAGTTAATATAAATGGAAATTAAATTAAAGTATTATAAATTACATTCACGCTTTGTTACCTTAATATTATCGAGAGCTCGATTTTTGTTGGCATCGGGCATGTGATGCCATGATTCGTAGTTAATGGGCAACATATTGGAGTTTCGTGCAATAATGCCCAAATAGCTTCCTAACGATCGAGCTTGAGATCCAACCGGCTGGCCATGATTGTTTCTCCTTACTTTAACACGATCGGTGAGGCTCTAAGTCGTATAAATCTTTAAGTAGTGTACGTCCCGAGCTCACAAGTCCCACCACCTTCAAATTGAAAAATGATATATTATTATATTAAAATTAAAAGATGAATCAATAATAAAATTCAACATGCATGTAAAATAAACTTAACATTACTTTCAAATTCTCCGGGCTCATCATCTATGTCCTAAGTGAGTAGAAGATCCAACAACTGTTTCCTGTTCACTATTTGCTTCTTCTGGATTTGGAGTATCGTGAACAATATTGAAATCTCGTAATCGTCTTCTAGGCATTTTTCCTGCAATACACGTAAATTAGTTCAAAATTTTAGTAACATATAACAACAATAATAGGACATTTAAAATAGTTAAGTTATATAACATGCCCAACATTAAAATTATAATATTACATATAAATAATAAATCGTAAAATCTCACTAAATCATATTTCGTAAATATCTTCGTCCACATCTTGACGAACCCATTGAAATTGTTGACTAGTACTAGGGATATTTTCATTTAAGTTTTGTTCGGAAAAGGCAATGTTTACGATCTTTCGACTATGTCATCTCTACTTCCACTTTGCCAATGTCGAAGAAGTCTCTAGGGGTGTTTCAAGTACAACGTACCAACCCTCATCAATTGGATCTTTCGAGTAAAAAACTTGTGTAACTTGAGAAGAAAACACATACGGCTCGTCCATCAATTGTTCTCCGTGTGAATTAATCGAGAGAAATTCACCATTGTAAAGCCATATTGATCGTTTTTAATTCCATGAGCCGTATTCACATCACCCAATCACCTCGAAATAAGACAACTTTGCATTTGCCGTAATAATCCAACTCAATGATGTCGCAATAAGTCCGTAATACTCCGCATTCCCCTCGACCGGATTCTGTCCCTAGCACTAGCATAACTTGTAATCGAAGAATTAACAACAATTCCGCAATTTTGGGTTCTCCTCAATCTCTCGCGATACTTTGTATGAAATCAGTATCCGTTGATAAGGAAGCCACCATATCTTTTAACTAATCTGTTTGGACCTTGTGAAAGCCATTTAACTTCATTATTTACTTCATTGCGACTCCAAACCTATCGAGTCGAAAAGTAAATCGATTAATTATGAGAAAACCTTATTACTTGTTAATGAAAACTTAAATTGCATACCATTTGGCTTAACCATTCATGGAATGATTCTGCGAACAACTTATTAATTTCTCGTCGATTTAATCTTCGAGATCGTGAACGAGCTCTCAATATTTGCTTGTACTCACTACGGTAAAACAGGTTTTACTTTGTTAGAAGACAAACAAATCATAATTGATGAGTGTTTACCAAATTGTAGAACTTACTTCCGAAATGGTTCCATTGAATCATGATGAAAAAGAACGTATCGATGCGCTTGGACCCACGATCTATCGTCTAATTCTGTAATTTCGACTTTGCCAATCGGTTCTCCGAAACTTTGAAATAAATAAGTTTCAGCCAAATTATGATCTGTGAGCCCAGCATTTCTACTCGGTCTGTTCATTCTTGTTTCAACATCTTCCAAATACCTCGAACAGAAAGTCATACATTCCTCTGCCAAGTAGCCCTCGGCAATTGATCCTTCCGGATAACGCTTATTGCGGCAGTATGACTTCAATTTGGAAAGGAACCTAAACACGATATACAACATTATCAAAAGTTGCAACTAAAGGCATTGAGCTGAATGAAGGAATATTTTGCAAATAAAGTAAGACCTTTCAATGGGATACATCCATCGATAGAAAACGGGTCCACCAAGAAGTGCTTCACGCGGGAGATGAATTAACAAGTGCACCATAATAGTGAAGAAGGAAGGCGGGAATATCTTCTCCAAATTGCATAAAGTCAATGCGGCTCGTTCTTGTAGTCTCTCAAGTTCTTGAACATTCAAAACTTTACCACAAATGCCTTTCATTATATTTGACAGTTCAATTACAGGAGCCGTCACCTTTTTCGACATACAACACCGCATAGCAACTGGAAGTAAGTCTTGCATCAAAATGTGATAGTCATGCGATTTTAAGCCATATAATCTTCGATCCTTAAGACTCACACATCGCGATATATTTGATGCATACGCATCCGGACCTTTATATCCTTCAACACCGCATGCAGAACACTTCTTTCTCCGTCTTCGACATTGAAAAAATAGCGGCGGCAACCGATATTTCATATTCGGAAGTGCGGGGATGAAGCTCACGCCGAATTCCCATGTGGACTAAATCAAGTCGACTCAAGAAGATTATCTTTCGATTTTCCATCGACATTCAAAATAGTCCCAATGATGTTCTCGCAGACATTTTTCTCTATGTGCATGACATCAAGATTGTGGCGTAAAATTTGATGCTCCCAATAAGGCAACTCGAAAAAATACTTCTTTTTTCCACAAGTCCGCCTCATTTGGATCATCCTCTCATCGATTCATCATCGATTCATCCCTAGATCTTCTATTTCTATGCGGGTTTGCCGTTGATTCATCTTGCCATAAATGAAATTCATATCTTTCAACATTAAGAATATTTCGGATCCACCGGGTTTGCGAAGGAGCTGGTCTCGAACTCTTCAGCACCATCGAATCGAGCACTCAAATCTAAATGTGTGATTTTCCTTAACCACCGACGATGCCCCATGTAAGAGAACTTCTTCCCATTATATAACCATTGCGAACATGTTCACAAGCGGCTAACACGGACAAGCATAACGTCCCCCGTACTCCAACCGATAAATTAGCATAAGCGGAAGTCGTTAATAGTCCACATTAAAGCCGCACGTAAATTAAAGTTCTCTTTTCTCATTGCATCGTATAACCGAACACCAGCCCATAGTTGTTTTAACTCGTCAACAAGTGGTCTGCAAATAGACGTCAATATCATTCCCGGACCTTTCTCTCCGTGTATAATCATGGACAAGATAAAAGAAGATTGTTTCATGCAAACCCATGGAGGCAAATTGTAGGGAACAAGTACCACAGGCCAAGTCATCATGACGTTGTGCTCATGAGTTTGTAAGGGTTAAATCCATCGGATGCTAGCCCAAGCCTCACACTCAGAGGATCACTTGCAAAGCTTGGAAATTTGGAGTCAAAAGATTTCCAAGCTAAAGAATCTGCAGGATGTCTTAACAACCCATCATCTGCTCGTCCATCACGGTGCCCACGTCATTGATTCGGCTGTCTTCGACGACATGAAAAGCCGTTGAAGCTTGCGCGTATTAGCGGAAAATACCGCAAAATCTTAATCGGCCGCTTCCTTGATGCGGCATCGTGTTCATCCTCGTTACCATCCTCTCGTATTTCTATTAATCCAACGGGATTGACCGCATACATGACAAAGACTTTTGGTTTATCCGGTACGCCTAAAGACAACATGCGATCATTTGGGCAACTATGGATTTTGTTGTAGCCAAGGCCCAAATCCTTTATCGCTTTCTTCATGTCTTTCAAGATTGAGGGATTTTCGCAAACGGAAACATTTCTTGCAAAAACTCTAACAAATTGTCAACGAGTTTCCGTCCATCCGCCCAAACATTTCAAGTGAAAAAGACGAATACTGAAAGACAATTTGGAAAATTTTGACCCCTCATACGCTTCTTCATTCATTTCACCAAGTAACGTGTAGAACCTCGCCGCTTCTTCTTCGCTTGGTCGTTCATCAGTACACTTCTTCCCCTTCGGTGAAAGTATTTCTACCAAAACTATAAGCATCGGTTGCACCCAAGTCGTGGAAACGACCGAAATCATCATCACAAGCATATTAAAAGCATCCTCGCAACATGCCTTCTATATTTTCATCTCTAACATTCGATTGTAAGCGGTATGAGGATAACCCATATTCATCGATGAAGATGCTCCACTAGATGTACACTCTCCATGGAAAATCCATTTTTGTACCCCTGACAAAACCATCAACAACTAGATGTTCAGTAGACAACTTCACGACAATGCCAATTGATATTGCAACACTTCTTGCACGGCAAAGAATCATATTCTCTTGGCTTGCATTTTGAAATGCGAAATTCGTAAAAGTTTCTACTCCATTTCGATAGCCGTTGCTTACCCTTGACAATTTCATCCAACTCCTATCCATTTCGTAGTTGTTGAAGTCTAAAGTTGGCAATAAATTACACGGCTAAATTGTTAATTTATAATTTCTGTAAGTACCGATATGATCACATATATTATCGAAGTTATGTATTCTTTAAGATTCATCATACGTGGCATTGTTACACCTAGGGAGGATCCATTATATCTAACAGTGAGATATAAGGCAACCCATCAGGTTTCCAGCCTATATACTTTGAATCTTTTTTTTTTTAATCTATACAAGTATTATGTAAGTTATGAATTATGTAAGTTAAACAATTTGACGAAAGCTATGTAAGTTATGTATTATGTAAGTTAAATAATTTTATGTAAGTTATGTATTATGTATTATGTCAGTTAAATTAAAATTTCAAATCGAAAATCTAAAGGAATTATGCATTCTTTAAGATTCATCATACGTGGCATTGTTACACCTAGGGAGGATCCATTATATCTAACAGTGAGATATAAGGCAACCCGTCGTTTTCCAAATATATACTTTGAATCTTTTTTTTTTTCTATACAAGTAAGTTATGTAAGTTATGAATTATGTAAGTTAAACAAGTAAGTTAAACATTGTAGTTTTTTTAAAAAATTGATTGGTTTTAGTTTTTCGTTTGAGGTAGGTTTGGAAAATGTTATTATATGTTTTTTATAATTGAAATTTGTTGTGATGTTGTTAAATTTAAAAAGTTTTTACCTTACTTCTTTTTAAAAAAAGAATTTATTTTCTATATTAAAACATATTTAAATAGTGATGTATATTATATTATATTGATAACAAAATATTTATAAGTTTTTAATTTTAAAACTTTTAAATTACTTCTTCTAAAAAATAATCTATTTTTAATAATAAAACATATTTAAATAATGAAAATTATTATTATACTGATAACAAAATATTATTACCATTTTGGAAGACATTGGAAATATTAAATATTAAAATCGCTCATTATTAATATAAAAAATTGGTAATTAGTAATAAACCAAAAAGCCATATAAAAAATTGGTAATAAGTAATTAATATTAAACGAACCGTAAAATCTTACCAGCAAATCCAATCCAATCCGATTCTGCGATGAGCGATGAGGAAGCGATGAATCGAAATACAAACAACATATGAATTAACAAAAGCTATTGATTAATTACAAAAATGCTATTTACTAAAAACTAATACTCACATTCTTTGACCGAAAGAGAAATAGTCAATTCAGTAGTGGATCACAGTCCTCTTCAATTCTACTCACTTTTAAAGTACGGGTACCTTTCTCAATACAACCTATTACAAATACATATGAAATTTATTAAAACAAAAAGTCTATTCAATTACTTTGCAATTATAAAACTTATATGCTTTGGTGTATTGTAGACTAAAGTATAATAAAACTAGTAAGCAAATAAGTGAATACATGGGGTATAAATTTGATATTTTATAAATGTATTAACACTTGTCGATTGTAATAACACCGACAATTAAATGAAGAGAAGATGAGAATGGATAAATCGGTGACTTATGGGCTAGCCATGATAATTGAGGAGTGTTGAGTTTCTTAAAGTGATAGATTCTATATATTTGAGATTTATAAGCAATATTCTCTATGTAGATTTTATAATAATGATATAAGTAATAAGATAAACTACATGAGTATGTAAACTTTTGAATCATGAAATAAGATCATTATTTTTAGATATTTTATAAATAATATTCCATAACAAAGATATGAAATAATAAAGATATTTTATAATGCCAAAGATCTTGCTTATCAATCTTCTTTCAAACTATCTTTGCTAGCAATATTATTTTATAGTTTATATTTAAAAAGTTGCATTATTCCTCCCAATAATTATGCAAATAACAGGTTTATGCAAAACAATACCCAAGTCCTCGCTATTGAATTATTTTATCTATCGATAAGCAATTGTTCTGATTGGGCAATTCATTTCTGGTCATGACACCTTCAAAGCCAAAAATCTAACCATTTGTAATTGTACGAAACCTCTCTTGCCCAAAAGAGTATTTGCAACTTGATCCTTTTTCTATCAAGCTCTATGGTCCTTATCTTGAAGTCAATTACGCCAAAGAAAACACAACCTTATTAAACCACATGCCCCTTGTTGAAATAATAATATACCACTACACATTTAACACATAATGGTTCCAACTAAAAATCCAAATAAAAATAAACTTAACAAAAAACCAAAGGCAAAATGAAGACTACAACAGGGGCCAAACAAACACTTTCACTTTAGAAAAACTCTTCCAACAAAAATCTGCAAATGACAAATAAAATAATTCCGTATAAGAATGCTACACTCAAACAATGAACCTAATCCAATTTTTGCTCATTTCCAATACATCTAGATAATCCCCAAAAGGACATAGTACATCTCACATACATGTATGTATATATATATATATCAAAATGTATATAACACTGACAAGTGTTATTACATGCATCAGATATTCAGAAAACACAATGACCTAAACCGACATATTAAAAGAAGGGGTCCATACAACAGGAACTGTCTCTTCATTACAGTATGAGTAATGCAATTATATTCAGGTTTAGTCATCCTCAGAGGGCTGCAAAAGAGCTTGTGTCCTATGTTCACGAGAACCCCCTTTTATTTTCTTGAGGTTCCACTTCATCCCCCCTCAGTTTAGGGTCCTCAAAATTTTGAAAAAAAAAAAACCGACAATAACATAAACTGTTAAGGTTATCTGTCCTCCAGCTTGTCTTTCATGCAATGAAAATGAGGTGTAACCCAACTTTGAATATGTATGTTAGTCTTAGGATTACCTGTCATCATCAAATGAACTTATCATGTAATATTAAACAAAATCTCTGTCTTGCTTTGTTGTAATCGGTTTTAATGTTTATGTTTTGAATCTATTATAATTATCATATATTAATATGGGATTTTTACATATTAATAATTCATATAATCCTCCAAAAAATGAAATTCAATAACAATATATGGATGTAACCCGTATATTTTTCAATCACTCACTCAAAACACCTCATCTAATTTATCATCGCCAAATATCCTTTTCGCTTCTTCTGCTTTCATATAAAAGTTTAATAGTTCAAACTCATTTTAGGCGGTTTATATATATATATATATATATATATATTCAAAATATTTATATTATTTTTAATTTAATATTTATTTTATATATAAACATCTTAATTTCTTAAATATTATTATCTTAAAATTTTAAATTATTTTTAAGATAAATGGTCAACTGAACCAACTCTCTTCGGTTCTCCAATAAAGATAAACCAGGGCTTCACTTAGAAAAAAAACAGTTTCAAGACAAACAAAAAGTTATATAACATAAAAATATATATACGAAGACAAAAGCAGCTTGAACATGAAGATTGATGTACCCATGAAAAATTCCTTCAATAGCTCATAAACTAATATAAAAATAAAAATATATGGCAGAATGTTTATATATATAAGTAAATGATAAACCATTTTATACTTAAACCGAAGAAAGTAGTGTTTCAAACTTTCACAAATAGTTTGTGTTTCTCTTTAACTTGCTTGCTACTTATGTTTTGGATCATACCAGGCACCATCAAACTTAGATTGATTTAGATCATTTCTACAAATATCCACTGCCTCAACTAATATTATATATGTAATTAAGCTGCTGTTAGTGTTTGTGTGTGTATTTCCTATAGTTGGATCATAATATGAGGCATATTAGGAACCGATTATGCAATCGATAAAGTTAACTATTTTTGCAAGTCTCAAATATACTCATTTCGCAACCATAAAAGAGTCATTGTTTTCATATGTGAATTCTTTCAACTAGAACTAAAGCCTAAGAAGAAAAAACTAAGTATAGAGCAGAAATCTCTTTCAAGAATGTTTCACTACATCCATGTCTACAACTTTGAAAATGGAAATACGCCATTAACATGTAAGCCACAAACCAAAATTTTAAACTCAGCCATATTCATGGAAAAGTTGGAATTGCCATTAGAACTAACTAAGCAAAGAATAATCGATATTCTCGCTTCTCCGCATGAAATTGCCAAATCAATATAAAATTAAAGGCAGCTATCTCCTCACAAGGAAAGTTATAGGTTAAAAGTATGTTCTTTGCTTATTGGTTTTGGGGTAAAAGAAGAAACAAAGAGAGGAAAAGAAAACTTAATAGTACGAACCAAGGAAATACCTCCACGACCCGAATATCCAGCGGCGACGGCGGAGAAACTGTGAACCAAAAAGTAATAATAACGACTTTGTTAAAAAAATTGAGGCGATAAAAGAGAAACTTACCTCAACTTGTAAATGAAAGTGAAAATTTGTAAATGAAATTGAAACAGAAATATGGCAATCGAATTTATTTAATTTGTAAATGAAAATAAAAAAATTTCAACCGAGATTCGTGTCTCAAAACTCACCTCAAATAGATTAAACCACAAGATTTATTAAGAGCTTCTTCTTCATCTTCTTCTCTTGATGAGAAATTCTTTTCAAAGTCGAAATGAACAAGAACAAATGTTTTCTTTTTCGAGTAAAAGACGATAAAAGAGAAGGGGATTCAAGAAAAAGAAAATAAAGGTTCGTGTTTTCTTTTCAGAAAAAGGAAGAGCTTGGAAATCAAAGCAAAAGAAAAGGAAGAGAAGGTGCAGATTCTGCTTGAGAGATGAGAATAGGAAGAATAGGAAGAGCAAAGAGATGGGAGTTAGGGATTTGGAAATCAAAAATTGGGGAACAGAAAGCCTTAAGCAATTTTTGATAAACGCTAACAATACGGGCGCTGCTTTTTAATCGAAATAAAATGATTATTTGCGGCGTTTTTGAATAGCGCCGCTATTTCTTAGTTGCGGCGTTTTTAATTAAAAACGCCACTAATATTCTTGATAATAATATATTTTTAAAGATTTAATCAAATTTTTTCTTTATTTTAAAGTTTAAGTAATATTTAAAATATTTGGATAAATTTTGAAATTTTTAATATTTAAAGTTATTTAATATATAAATTTAAAAACAATTACTCGTATACTCCAAAAAAATTTAAAAAGTATTTTAAATAATAGTATTTTATTTTTTTCATTTTTAACATTCATTTTTTAATGTTATTGGTTCTAAATTTTTCTACCTGACATTAATTTTTTGAATATTTTAAAAAGTAAATTACAAATAAATTTTATATTAATTAATTAATATAAAAAATTAGATAAATAATAATAGATCGAAGAGGATGAAATTAAGAGTACTGCATGAGTTTTCGAAAATAAAACATGATGGCCACTTGGATGATGGATCAGAATGTACAACACTAGTTTGTTTAACCCTAAGTCGGCCCCTAAACCCCTAAAACCTATAAAACCTTAAACACGTAACCCCGAAATCTAAACCCTAAACTATAAACCTTTATAAACTCTAAACCCTAAAATACCATAAACCACAAAATCTTAAATCATAAACCCTTATAGACATATAAACCCTAAAAGCATAAATACTAAACCTTAAATCAAAAACTCTAAACAACTAAAACCCTAAACCCTAAACCCTAAACCCTAAACACTAAACCCTAAACCTTAAAATTCTACACTTAACACTTACAAACATATAAACCTGTAACCATAAACACTAAACTTTAAATCAAAAATCAGAAACCACTAAAACACTAAACTATAAACATTAACCCCTAAACCATACGACCCACACCTTATACCCTGAATGCTAAATCTTAACACTAAGGCAAAAAAATTAAACACTAAACGTAAATTAAAATTGATTTATTATACAATGATCAAAACAGCGTTTTTTTTTGTTTTGAAATAGATTGAATAAATGCCAACCTTAGTTTTTGCTTTGAAATAAAAAATAGTTTATGATATCACCTTTAGCGGCGTTTTTATAACAAACGCCACTATAAGTCAGCCTTTAGCGGCGTTTTTTATAAAACCGCCGCTAATTTTATCCCATTTTTACATTGTAATTAAAACGGCGTCGTTTTAGTTTCGAAATAAAAAAATATTTTGTGGCGTTTTAAAATACAAACGCCGCTAAAAAATCGCATTTAGCGGCGCTTTACATACAAACGCCGCTATAAGCTGACCTTTTTTAGTGGCGTTTTTATCAAAACGCCGCTACTTTTCCCTTTTTAAACCGCAATTAAAACGCCGCTGCGTTTTGGGCTTTTTTAAATTGCTCATACCTTTAGCGGCGTTTGTCTAAAAAGCGCCGCTAATGCTCGACTTTTAGCGGCGTTTTTCCAAAAGCGCCGCTAAAGATCGAACTTTAGCGGCGTTTTTCGAAAGCGCCGCTAAAGATCGACTTTTTTAGCGGCGTTTTTCCGAAAGCGCCGCTAAAGATCGACTTTTAGCGGCGTTTTTCCGAAAGCGCGCTAAAGATCGACTTTTAGCGGCGCTTTTAAAGCGCCGCTAAAGATCGAACTTCTAGCGGCGTTTTCGCGCGCGCTAAAGATCAGACTTCTAGCGGCGTTTTTCCGAAAGCGCCGCTAAAGATCAGACTTATAGCGGCGTTTTTCCGAAAGCGCCGCTAAAGATCCGACTTTTAGCGGCGTTTTACCAAAAAACGCCGCTATTTCTCCTTTTTAGCGGCGTTTATTTTGAAAACGCCGCTATTGCTCATTTTTTTGCGGCGTTTTCATTCAAACGCCGCTAATGTGTAATATTAGCGGCGTTTTCCTTTAAAACGCCACTAAAAACGCCGCTAAAAGTCTGTTTTGGTGTAGTGCAACTTGTGGAAAAAGAGAAGGAGAGCCTTTATTATTTAGCCAGTTACCCCCAAATATACTTTGTTCATTATTGTTTGTATGGAATTTCTAGGGTTTCTCATCTTTGGATGCATGCATGCTAAGTAAAGAATCGGTGCCCTTTTAAAGTTTTGTAAAGGAGCGGCAAGCTTCTCCCATGCACATTTCCTTTGCCAATGACCCACCCCCACCTTCTTACAAATATTTTAACAACATATGTGAAGGAGAATTTCAATCATGTAATTTTGACTTAATTCGCTAATAAACCCAAAGGATTGGCCTACTCGGATTAACAAGTTTCAACCAATTATTCGGGATATATCCATTGAATAACAGAAACATAGGGTCAAAATTTTATAGTAACAAAAACCATGTGCTTTGCTGTTGCTACCTTCGGCCATATGTTATCAATAATAATTTAACCATCAAAACATTGTTTATCTTTTATTCTTAATAAAAAAGAAAAGAAAAGAAAAAGAAAACTCCTTTGTCATCATTACAAGCAAAAACAAAATTAATCTGTAAGTACTCTTTTACTTAATTTATCACCTATCATACAGTTCTAAGCACTAACTAAACCCGTTTAAAATCCAAAGGTATCTTCTCGTACTTTGTGAAAGAACTGGGAGAATATAGGAGGGGTTTAAGACTGATTAAAATAACCCAAAATAAGTCATTTAATTAATATTACGTCTATTAAAAAAAACTATTACGTCAATGATTAGTTTTTAGAGAATATAATTTTTTGAAAATATAAATACAATTCTCGATTGCAAGCAAGTTGTATAATATTATACTTCATAGCATGACCATTAATACATTTATATAATTATTAAATTATTAAATATATAAATAAATTGATAATCAAAATATATTTGGATTTAGATTATAATAAATTTAAACATAACAAAATTTGGAATGAAAACCCAAAAATGCAACATTCAAAAATCCCAAAATTGCAACCTTTACCAACAATTTATAATTTAAAATAAATCAATAATTATAGAAAATTAAGAGCAAAAGTCTAAGAAATTATTAGGAAAGAGGAGGGGTAATATTGGCTTGCAATTAAAATAAAACGCAGTACATCAGCAGAGCAAAAAAGAAGAAAAGGAATAATAAAAAGAAAAGGGGAAAGGAGGCGTGAGCATGCCCCCCACATATGGCCCTCAACCAACTATACCAAGTGAGTCCGACTCCATCATACTTTTTTAGTACATTATATTTTGGGCTTCCGAAATTACATATTTCTCTAATTCTTCTCGTACATTTTACGTTTATTCGTTAACAAACTTGCCATTATTCTTCTTATAAGTATTATTATTAACTGTTATGACCATCATGTATAATCGAATTTGTCACCATCCTTACTCATCCAATCAGAGACAACCCACCAAGCCAATCACTAAAGCAACCTCCCAAAGGCAACCAAAAAAAAATAAAAAATGCATCATCATTAAGGTTAGATTTATAATATTTTGAAATAAAATTTATTTTTTTTACAATTCTTTTTTAAGTTTTGAACGAAGATTGAAGATGACTAAATTAGTAAATTTGGAGAAATTGTTGACATTATTTGTTTTTCAATTTTTGAAGAATATGATCCAAACAACTTTCTTTCTCTAAATTAGTTTGGATATCTAATTAAGGAGAAAGTCTTTTTAGTCTAATAAAGAAATTAATCTTCCAACTTTTAAATTGAAAGATAAATATATTTCAGCGTATTTAAACTCACGTTATTTTATATTTGTTATAATACCGATACCAACCAACCATACTATTTAATATCATATTGTAATCGAGGAGGTATATCTTTAGTTAAATTTATGACCCAATTTTATACTTGTGGTTTTGTTTGGATTGGATGTTTTGTTCAAACAAATTAATTATATATAAAATTTAATGTTTTAATTTTTATAAATTGAATTTATATGGTAAACAGATAAGTTATGCTAGACTTTTTTGGACAATTTGTTTTTCAAAGCCAACCGGATATAACTTGTGGGAACATTTAATTTGACCTTTTTAAAGTAATTTGTATCTATATATAATTAAATTTAAGACCATTAATTAAAAAATTAAATTTCTTCCATTACTTATTTGTACATTAGCTTTCTATACAGAACTTTCCTAATAAAATTATTTTTTTTTCCTCTGGTTAAAATTTCTATTCACTTCAGGCTTACTATCCACAAAACAGTCAAAGTTAATAAAAAAGAAAAAAAAAACTTAATTGAAAAAATAGAGCTTCTTTTTTTAAAAAAAAAAACCTACAAAAGAATTACTCCTTTCGGAATATCTGATATTCTTACCATTTGTAAATTTCAGATTAGGAGAATAAATTTCATTAATAATCTTATATTTTACTCGCACCGTAGACTGACGTTGAAGTAGTTATGACTTTAAAATTGGATTAATGATGAAATTGAACAACTAATTGATTTTTAATTGGATTGTTTAAAATAGGATAGATATTATTTCAAATAAAATAGTTGTTGACAGCTATCTTGTATATTCTTTTTAACATAAATATTTCTCCTGACACACCCACTTTTTTTTTTAAAAAGACACCACTCACTTTTCAGTTTTCAAATCATAAATTTATATTATTAATTTCTATTGTGATTTCGTTTAGAAGCTATAACTTTTGTTTTTCACACTTGCTGAGTTCTTCTTCCACTCTTCCTATTATGTTTGGATTGAGTGGATGGGCAAGAAACGCTGATCTGAAGCAGATAAGGGCGAACAGGGGGGAGGGTGAGCAGAGGGCTGAGTGTTGATGGTGGGGGGACTTTTTTTAATTTTTTTACTTTTTGTATTGTTCTGATTAAAAGATATTGAGATGGGTAGAAAACTGAGACATTTAGGTGGGCATTTGTCCGGTTCGGCTCATGTTAACAATTTTTTCAGTCGACAGTTCATAGTTCAACCGTGATTTTTATCGATTCACAGTAAAGAGGGCAAAAAGAGAGAATAAATTAATGAAATATGTGGGCATATATATCTGGGTCACGACAAAAGAAGAAACAATTCCATAAAATAATCGGACAGAAAAGGACATAAACGTGGGCCTTTAATTCCCACCATTTATAGGGGCATAATCGTCCCCCGAATACCATAGTTGATTTGCTATTCCTCTAAAATAGCAGGTGTCATACCAGTACAGTCCGAATAATTAATTAAAAATTAAAAATAAAAAATAAAAGATGCGACTATTGCCGATCTCATGTAGCATCCAAATCTAGCGGCAAAAAGAAGCTTCCCCCGCAGTCTAAAACAGCAGTAGTCATATTTTTAGTATAATTTTCGTCCTTTTAGTTTGCTGTGTTATGCATTTTTGGCTAAAGGGTCCAACAGTTAGAGAAACAAAGTCCTTTCTTTCCCCCCTTCAGAGATGAATCTTCGACCCTGAAATTTTCACAATGAGATTGAGATCTCATCCACATATCACCTTCTTTTTCTTCTTGCTTTCATTGTTCTTGTCGTCTTCTTCTTCTGTAATTCAAGATTTTATCATTTTTCATAGAAGAATTCTACACCAACCGTTGTTTTCGGTTGGTTCATCTCCGCCTCCAGGCGCTGACACTTTTTTACCGTCACCGTCTCCGCCGGCTCCAGATAGTCCTGTTTATCCAGACCCAAGTCAGCCATTCTTCCCTGAAGTTCCTTCAGGACCAGGGCAGACCGCAGATCAGAATCAACAGCCTACCCCACCATCTGCGCCTACTAATGGCTCGATGTCAATCCCAACTGCAACCCAACCTGCCAAACCAGCTAAAAAGGTTGCAATTGCCATCTCTGTTGGGATTGTCACTTTGGGAATGTTATCGGGGCTTGCTTTCTTTTTGTACCGTCACCGGGTCGCTAAACACCCTGGGGAAACGCGAAAGAGGCTTGTTGGAGGGAACTCCGATAGGTCGCAAGAAGACTCTAGGGTTCCACCCTCCAGCTTTCTTTACATTGGAACCGTGGAGCCCAGCAGGAGATCGGTGGGTGAAGTGAATGGTGGAGCTAATGGCTCGCCTTATGGTAAGTTGAATTCAGTGAGGAGGTCGGATCGATATAGGCCGAGCCCGGAATTGCAGCCATTGCCTCCATTGGCTAAACCTATTGGGCTTGAGAATTCACCGACGGCAATGCCATCTCCATCTTCGTCTTCTTCAGATGAAGAGTCTCAGGGGACGGCTTTTTATACCCCTCAGGGCTCAACGATCAGCAATGAAGAAAGCTATTATACTCCGGTTTCGCGTCGGGTTAATGGCAATTTGGTGACTCAGTCGAGGAATGAAATGAATGGGAAAACAAATTCTGTTCCTTGTTCTAAAAGAACTTCTCCCAAAACAAGGATTTTAGCTTCTTCGCCGGAAATGAAGCATGTTATTATACCTTCAATAAAGCAGCAACAGCAGCAGCCGCCTTCTCCACATCCTCCGTCGCCACCATCGCTACCCCTTCAACAACCACAAGGTCTAGTACCGGAGCCGCATGAGACTCAGGAATTTACTCACGCAAAAAGGCCAAAATTCTCCTCCCCTCCACCACCTCCAAATATGGCGCTACTTCGATCAATTAGCAACAATTCATCCCCACAAAGGACAAAAGTTCCTGTTCCACCTCCGCCACCGCCACCACCCCCTATGCCGCCACCAGCAGCCGTAAAACTGTCAGAACCCAGGTCAGTAAGGGATTTGAAGACCAATGTGACTCCAAAACCTGCCCAACTGTTGAAAAAGCATGAATCTCGGACCTCAAGTCCCAAAAACAGTGCAGTGAGTGGGGCTAGAAAGTCCATGGAAGAGGTGGTTAGTTACAAAGGTGTCAGTTCTTCAGAGAAGACAGACGGGGATGACATGGATAGTGCAAAACCCAAGTTGAAGCCTTTGCACTGGGACAAAGTACGAGCAACCTCGGAGAGAGCTACAGTGTGGGACCAGATAAAATCAAGCTCATTTCAGTAAGTTATAAAACTTGTACATTTTATGAGTGTAGATTACGTTTCAAGTACAATCTGGGAAAATTTTCATTTATTTTTTGTTTGCTTGTTTACAGATTGAATGAGGACATGATGGAGACTCTATTTGGCTGCAATTCAACTACAGCAGCACCACCAAAAGATCCTATTAGAAGATCAGTTCTGCCTCCTGTTAAACAGGAAAACAGAGTTTTGGATCCAAAGAAGTCACAGAACATTGCCATACTGTTGAGAGCACTGAATGTAACAAGAGATGAAGTGTCAGAAGCTCTTTTGGATGGTATGTCATGATTCTTTTCTATTTTCTATCATTTGTTCTTAAAACACAGCAATTGGCCGCTTGTTCATGCTGAAAGCTATCATAGCCAAAGGATCATATAAGCCGAAAAGCTTCTTCGAGATGCTGATTATGGGCTTCAGTTTGCCGATAATCTTCTACTTAAATATTGAACTTCACTTCACTTTCACATGCTATTTTGTTTTGCTTTAACAGGTAACCCGGAAAGCTTAGGTGCTGAGCTTTTCGAGACTTTGGTAAAGATGGCTCCCACAAAGGAGGAAGAAATAAAACTTCGAGAGTACAGCGGGGACGTATCGAAACTAGGCTCTGCAGAAAGATTTCTGAGGACAGTGCTTGATATCCCCTTTGCCTTCAAAAGAGTTGAAACCATGCTCTATAGAGCCAACTTTGATACTGAAGTACAATATTTGAGGAAGTCTTTTCAAACCCTCGAGGTATTATTAGTATTCATGAGATTCAATGCTTTCACCATAAAAATTCTGAAAAATTCTTTGTTAAAACCTCCTATGAGTTCATTTCTCTGTAATGTACTTGCAGGAAGCGAGTGACGAATTGAAGAACAGCAGGCTATTCCTCAAACTCCTTGAAGCTGTTCTTAGGACAGGAAACCGGATGAATGTTGGCACCAACCGTGGTGATGCTAAAGCTTTTAAGCTTGACACCCTTTTGAAACTTGTTGATATAAAGGGAACTGATGGGAAAACTACACTGCTACACTTTGTGGTTCAAGAGATCATTAGATCCGAAGGTGCTGGTACTAACTCTACCGATGGGAATCATGAAAATAAAATGGCCTCCAACTTTAAGGAGGAGGATTTCAGGAAACAAGGATTGCAGGTTGTGTCTGGGCTGAGCAGAGACCTCAGCAATGTCAAGAAGGCGGCTGGAATGGATTCGGATGTCTTAAGCAGTTATGTGTCAAAGCTTGAAACAGGGCTCGAGAAGGTCAGATCAGTTCTACAATATGAGAAGCCGGATACGCCTGGGAATTTCTTCAACTCCATGAAAATGTTTCTAAGAGATGCTGAAGAGGAGATTGCTAAGATAAAGGATGATGAAAGAAAAGCTTTATTGCTTGTGAAAGAAGTTACTGAATATTTTCATGGGAATGCAACAAAGGAAGAAGCTCATCCTTTAAGAATCTTCATGATTGTGAGGGATTTCCTGTCAATATTGGATCATGTCTGCAAAGAAGTGGGGCTATTGCAGGATAGAACAATGGTGGGTGCTGCTAGATCCTTTCGGATATCTGCAACGGCTTCACTGCCAGTTCTTAGCAGGTACAATGTGAGACAAGATGGAAGTTCAGATGATGAAAGCTTGGCTCCTTGAAGTTGTGTGAATACAGGTCCTAAGAAAACTCAAACCTCGGTTTTTTTCCAACCAAACCAACATCTAAGATACTTCTCTTTTCCTTTACAACTTAAGCTATAGTTCACATGGAGACATAGCTGATGGCTAATGTAAAGCCAGAAACTATGTGACAATAAGGTTAGATTGTGGGAAAAATTGAAGGATGCCATCATATACATATCTGGCAATGAAATGGATGCCAAAATGAACAACATGCCAGTTCAGAGAAACACAAAAATATAGTTAATTTCTTTTGTCTGCTTCAACACACATGTAATAGTTAAGAGATTAAAATTTCTTCTTTAGATCAGATCCCTACACATTTTTTTGAGTAAAAATGATGTTCTTTGATGTATTACTTTATTCCGTGCTCTGCATTTATTTGACCATTTACTAATAATATATCTAGCAGTTTTGCCAATTAAAAGGATATATATATTTGAAAGATGATCATGAATATGAATGTGTATATATTTATTTGAAGAATGTTAATAAAAGTATATTAAGTTATAGCATAAAAAAATGTAAAAATCATTAATTGAAATGGTAAAACTAGAGGTTTGCAAATTTAATTAAAATGTCTTAAGTTTAAATTTGAGTGATTTGTATAAACATATAAAAGATAAAAACACACTTATAAGATGTTGATTATAAAAGTATTATATAGATGACTTGGTGTCTACAGTGAAATTTTTAATAATTAATTACTAATAAATGTTTTAGCAATGATGATTTAATTTATACAATTCTTTTACTTTAAATATTTTTAAAAATTTTTCAAGAAAGGTTCAATACTACATAATATGCTCATTTTAATCACTCTCGTTAAAATAGATAAGAAAATTAACATAAAATTTATTATAAAATTTTGATTTTCCATCTAATAATAAAATTTCACAACTAAACACTTGTCCTTTTTAGTCACTACATGCTTTTATTTATAAATGAAAAAGAACCCTAAATATTGGAAAAAAATTAAATCAAAAGGTAGCAATTATAAGTCAAATATGGACAAAAAAATAAGTCACAACAGCAATGTCACTTTCCACAGCATATATACACAAATTTAACACAACAACTACTCTAAATGGATAGCTCATTTCACACTTATGTCGTAAACCACCTACAGTCGGAAGAAGAACTAACACAAGAATACCCAAATTAACCATATACATGCCCTTTAAATGGGGTTCTCAAACACCATTATAATCACAACACGAATAGCAAAGAAGTTTCAAAACAAACAATTTCACATTAAAATTAAAAAGAACCCTAGTGGTGTATCCTTTTTAAAATCCCATAAAAAATCAATTTCAACAAAATTTTTACTTTTTTTCAAACATATTTCACTAAATTTTGGTGGCAGCACACACCCATTCAAAAGATTTTCAAACAAAATATGTTTTTTTGGCATTTTATATCAACTTAAATAAAAAATTATCATTCATCGCCCTAGATTTTCCCTTCAATCTCTATAATCTCCTATCCATTGTCGAGAATTTCTATCCATCGGAACCAAGTTTCAACTCTCACTCATTCTGTAATTTTTTTCTCACTTTGCAATCCAACAATGCTTTGTTTCTACTTGGCTTAGAGTTTGGCTGAATGGGTTATCCCAATGTTACACCGTTTAGCTTTTTTTTAGAGAACTTCTGACGTGGTAATAAAATTAATAGATGGAAAATAACAAATAATATTATAATTTATAGTAAATGTCAAAACAGAAATGATCAAGATCCATGTTTATTTTATAGAATTTAGATCTCTAAAATGGAAACTTGTAAAGGTGGGTGACTCACCGAATTAATTAAGGTTTTATTTAAAAAATACTTTTATATTAATCATATAAGTTAATTTTAATTAAAATATAATATAAAATTAGAAAGAAAGATGAATTCAAATTCAAGACATGTTATGTTATGTCATGTCATTTCACCGACGTTTTGGGGCAGAACCGACATTTTGAGACATTAGGATATGATTGGTGAAATATTGATGATGGGTCCAAGTTTGATGCTTTATCAAAAGAGCCAAAAAGGAAGGGGTGAGATGGTGGATCCTGTTCGTCCCATTCCCCCACTCAACCCCCAAAGTATAGTAATGTACAAAGCTTTTGAATGTTAAGATTGATATACTCATCTTTTTCATGCCTCATTGTGTGTAGATTTTGCCCACTCCAATAATTGCTTTTAATTGGTTTGACAGAGATCATTCATTTTTATGCATTTCCCATATGTTAATGGATTTCCATTGTCTATGCTGGATCCACCATACATTATTACATGTTTGATGAATGTCACATCATTATTCAAACCAAATATTACAAATCCGATCAATGTCTCATTTAATAAGTATTTTTTAACTTTCTTTTCTATAATAATTTATATTAATTTTTTTACTTATATTTTATACAAATTGATTGTGTATATCGATTAAAATATATTGGATTTTTTTTTTATAATTTGTATGAATGGTATGAGAAAAAAATACAAATTGATTATTCAAAAAAATTGTTAAAACTAAAAAAATGAAACAATAATTAAAAGGAATAAATCTCAAAGTTCATGTATAATTTTAAGATTTGTCCCTAATTAAAATGTAAAACTATAAATTTAAAGCTTTAAGAAAGCATAATACCAAATTTAGCCCTCAACGTTTGCGGCTTTTTTTTGGGTCAATTTAGCCCTTATTCTTTTTTTTTTTTAGCTTAATTTGACACTCAACCTTTTTTAAAAAATATCATTTGACTGTTAACCTTTCAAAAAGAGTTAAATTGTTGTTTTTTAAATGGAAATATTAGCTAAACTGTTAATTTTTTTAAACATGGTAGTTTGAATGATAATCTATCGTAATTTGATATGTCAAATTAGGCTCACTCGAGTACTTAATGAGCTTGTTTTCAAGTAGTTTACGAGTCTTTTTAATGTTTTTTATCGATTCTTAGTTTAGTGTTAATGATAACTTTTCTTATATTTTACCTCTTTTGAGATCTAAACTGACAAAACTATGTCATTGAGAGTTTAATGATTGATTTGAGCTTATGTAGGGAGACAACAACGACCACACCTTGAGGAAAATTGCATCTAATGTGGATGTCGTGACACTGAGCCTCCATCACCTCAGGGGTGCAAGACTTCAATGAAAAACCAACCTAAAGTAGTCTAACTAAGATGTCTTGACTTTAGAGGTGTTGTGTCGCAACACTGAGCTCGAGGTCGTGACTCCACTGCTGATGGTTGAAGTGAAATAGACAAGGCCACTATTGAGGGTGTCACGACACTAGCTAGGCTTCGTCGTGACATCGATAATTCCCAAGCCAAGATTATGTCTATTGCCATAGATGTCACGTCACCAAAACTTGGGTGTCGTGACACTAAAGTTTGACAGATCAAAAAAACTGCAGAAACAATTTTGTGTCCAAACAAACTTAAGTCACTTTTCATTTAAGGGCATAATTGTCAATGTTAGGTTAAATGTTAGTAGATTATAAATACTATTTTATAATATTTTGAGAGTAGATTTTTGGTGGTTGAAATTTTTTCTTTAGTTTCCATACTTTTAGATAAGGTTTCTTTTCTTTTCTTTTTCTTTCCCTTTTTCTTATTTTTAAATTAGGTTTTCTTTTTCTTTTTAGAATAGACTTTAATTTTTGTTGTTTTCTATTTCTTCTATTCTTGTTGAAGACTATGCAAAAGAGAGATGATCAAACTCTTGGGCTTAATTAGATTTCCATAAATTAAATGAACCTTTTTTTAAACCTTTTACTTTTATTTTATGCCTACCATGTGTTTGATAAAATGATTGTTTGAAATTTAAGTTTGATTATGTGAAAAATTGGTTGATGGTTGGTTGATTAGTTATTTGTTAGTTTAAGTTAATGTTTATTCTTGATTAATTGATTGTTTTATTATATCGAAATGCTTAATACACTAAAATTGACTCCTTTAGTGGAAAATCTAGGTAACCGAGACTGAAAGGAGAGTTTATACTTGTACCGGGTAGTGAGACCGAGAGGAGAACTACTTGTCTAAGTGAGATCGTGAGAAGCCATTAGTTTGTAATTCCAAATTAGGAAAATAATAGAAAGAAATTTTAGCTTAGTTTGTTTAGTTTAAATTTAGTTTATAAATAATTTAAATGTGATTTTGCACTAATAATTTCCAAGTTGATTAGATTAGTAATTGCTAGATTATAATTAATTTGACAAAACACATTCACCAATTAGGCAATCCCTTGGGGTTCGATCCTTAGAATACTCAAGTTCCATTTAACACTTATAAATATTATAACTAACCTGTCACACTTGCAGTCAAGTCGCTTTATTTCTAATAGTTTTGTGTTGGTTCTCTTGCCTTGGCGTACGCATTTCGAGGTACAGTCAAGTTGTTGGTGCCATTGTCGGGGATTGTAATGATGCAAGTGTGTAGCCAAGTCCATTGCTTTTGAGGCAATATTAGTTGAAAGTGTAACACCCCTTATCCGTATTCAACGCTGAAACAGGATACGAGGCATTACCGAACTTTCAAAGCAAGCAAACATACAAATCGAGTCATAAATTTGCATCCAAATTAAAACCATTTGTATTCAATCATAAAGGTCCCTAATACGAGCCTACGAGGCCTAAAACATGCTTTGGAAGTGGTTCGAGACTAAACCGATAACTGAGGAATTTTTTACAAAACCTAGAATTTTTTTTCCTATGAACAGGGGTCACACGCCCGTGTGGTTTGGGACACGCCCGTGTCCCTAACCCGTGTAACTCTCTGTTTTGTAAAGCATGAACAAACTGAAGTCACACGGCCAAGTCACACGCCCGTATGCTAGGCCGTGTGGTTAATTTAATTTTCATAAAATAGGTGCAGACTTCACACGGTCGGGACACACGGCCTCATGAGGCCGTGTCCCTCACACGGCTGAGACACACGCTCGTGTCCCTGCCCATGTGCTCAATTCTGAGCATTCTATTTCCCAAAATTAAGGTGCAGAGGACACACGACCGAAACACATGCCCATGGGGCAAGCCGTGTGTCACACACGGTCTAGACACACGCCCGTGTGTCTACCCGTGTGGACAAAATAAAGGCTATTTACCAAGCCATTTGTCACCCTCATTTGCACATACACACCCACAACCTTAATGATATAAATCATGGCGTATTTAGGCAACCAAAACATCCACAAACAAGGCCAAATCATGTCATTTCATTATCCACACTCAACATTTTTACAACATCATATTTTTCCAAACCAAATCATACCAAACTCACATTCTACCAGTTCCAATAAGGCTACCAATAACATGCAGAATTTTTACTTAGTTTTCCTAGCATACCAATGAGCCAATCTTAACCATTCAACAACAAAACCATTAAGCCACATTCAACCATTTACCAAGCATTTATAAACCCCATCACACAAGAGATAATTGCACATGCATGCATATATAAATGTATATAAGCTTACAACCAATTCAACCAAAATGAGCCAAGTTACATGGCCATATACCACATCAAGCTTTTGACAATTACAAGCCAATACATTTGGCCAAATTCATAACGACACATATAAAAAAATGATCAAGTCCCTATACATGCCATATTGTAACACCCCTCACCCGTATTCAACGCTGAAATAGGGTTACGGAGCATTATCAAACTTACAACACTTATAAACATACATTTCATATACAATTTATCATATCAAATACAATTCAATCACAACCAATGATAGTGTCCTTTAAACGAGCCTACGAGGCCTTAAACATGCATTAGAAATGGTTCGGGACTAAATCGATAACTCGGGAAATTTTTGTGAAACTTAGAAAATTTTTGCTTCAAACAGAGGACACACGCCCGTATGGCTAGGCCGTGTGTCTCACACGACCACCAGAAATGCCCGTGTCACAGGTCGTGTGAAAACAGAGGGTACATACTGACTTGGGTCACACGGCCAACCACACGCCCGTGTACCTTTCGGAGTGGCCACATACGCCTGTATGCCAAACCGTGTATTATGCCGTACGAAACCTGTAGGGTATACTGACTTATACAACACGGCCAAGTCACACGTCCGTGTGCCAGGCCGTGTGCCAATTAGGGGGTATACTGACTTGTGCCACACGGCCGATCACACGCCCGTGTGTGAGACCGTGTGGAGCATACTGACTTCATTTCAATTCCAACACCAGGGGACACACACGGCGTGTAACATGACCGTGTGTCACACACGGCTAAGACACACGCCCGAAACTCTGCTGTCTGGTGGGACAAAAATAGGCTATTTACCAAGCCATTTTGCCACCCATTTCGCACATACCTACACAAGCTCAAATGGTACCATTTTAAGACACAAATATGCTGCCAAAAGTCATCAATCAATACACAATCATACTATATCTATTTCAACCATTCTAATACTCAATTAAATATCATTTATCAATTCAAGTACCTATCAACTTATTTTGCTTTACTAGACATAATTCACATATATAACTCCTTTAATTAAACCATTTCAAACATGCATTATCAATTCAACCTCATTCATTCAATGTAAGTCAATTACCAAACTCAAAACCAAGCACATCTCAAGCTATTACACAACACATACCAACTGGCCATTTGAATATCTTAAACCATCATTAAGCTTACCAAAATAACTCATATCACATGGGAATATATATACTTTAAACCATATAACTTAATCATGCCAAATCTCATGAATAAATACATTCAAGCATATATGCATCAATTACCAAAATTACTTATACTCAACAAATAACCAAAAAACCTATACATGCCATATAACCAATATCACAAAGCTTATAAGTATCAAACCATAGCTGGATAGTGTGATGTGATCTCCGATGACTTCCAAACCGAGCGAGCCTCCGAATCACTATAAACATAGAAAAGATAACAAAGTAATCTATAAAGCTTAGTAAGCTCGTATGATAATAACTCATCTAATCAAATAAACACATTTTAAGACATTATAAATACTATAATATAACTTGTATAATTCCACATTTATGTCATGCATCCGTTCACATAGTTAACCAAGAATTTCACAAGTTTATTCATTTCAATGCTTATATGGTTTGGATACTTCTTATCAATTCATTCACATTTACATAAGCATAAGCAAATAGAAATAAACTATATTCAGTTCAATAGCCATCACATTTATATATATTCAATTGAACCATATGAATTCTCATAATTTTCCACTTACTCATCATATGAAATTCACTTTTAACACTTACTTGTCGATTTCTGTCACGAGTACCTTGACTGAGTCTTACCATCACTTGTAACTACGTTTTGTCAACATTTTTCGTTGAACCATTTGGAATACTAAAGGATACTCAGGAATCTCGTACACACAGTACCGAACCAATGCCATATCCCAGATATGATCTTACATGTAATCTCGTATCGATGCCAATAGCCCAGCTATAGTCTTACACGAAGTCTCATATCGATGCCATATCCCAGATATGGTCTTACACGTAATCTCAGTAACCCTGATGTCATGACATTTGTATTCTATCTATTCCTAAGGTTCAACCGGGACTTTCGCTATATCGAATCTCTGTCGGTCTTTTCCGTAGTATCATACTCAATAGTGTTCACATTTCATTTCAATAATATATCATTTACCACGATTATATCAATTAAGCATCTATACATATATAATTTAATGCTTATTAAACATACGAATTTACCTCGTTCGCTGTAACAACGAATTAGGTTGACTAATCTGATACTTTGTTTTCCCTCGTTCTAGATCCAAATCTCGTTTATCTCAATCTATATAATATCAAAATTTACTTATTTAATCATCATTTCATTCAATTTAGCACAATTTACACATTTTGGCAAAATTATATTTTTGCCCCTATTATTTCACATTTTCGCAATTTAGTCCTTATCACATAAAATCACAATTCATTCAATTTAATACAAATTCATGCTGGCCGAATATTACCCATTCTCATATCAGTCCATATTTTCATCTATTTTAAAATTCAACCACTAAATTTTCATATTTCACAATTTAATCCAAAATTGACATTTTTACCAAAATTCACTTTACAAAACTTGTACATCTAACAACAATGATTTATTTTCTATCATCAACTAACAAAATACTCATGCATTCAACAATGGAAACATTCAAATACTTTAACAGTTTTGAAATCAGAGGTACGGGCTAGCTAGATTACGAAGCAACGATCACAAAAACATAGAAATCATTAAAAACCAAGTAAAAAATGGACTTACATGCTCAAGAAGACAAGGTCGAATGTACCAAGCTATTCCCATGGCTCTTCTTCTTCTCATTTTCGGCTATATGGTGAAGAAGACACTAAAATATAACTTTTGTTTTATTTATTATAACATTATTAATTAATTACAAATTTAACCTTAATTATAAACCATTTAAATCATCCATTTAATGTCCAAATATGTCCACTCATGTGTCAAATGGTCAAATTACAACATAAGGACCTCTAAATTAAGATTCCATAGCTATTGAATACCTTTAGCTAATGGAACTCCACTTTTACATTTTACGTGATTTAGTCCTTTTTATCAAATTGACCATTTAAATGATAAAATTTCTTCACGAAATTTTCACACATACATGCTGTCATGCTGTAAACATTAAAATAATAATAAAATAAATATTTTGACTTCAATTTTGTGGTCCCAAAACCACTATTCTGATTTGACCCAAAAACGGGCTGTTACACATATACTCAAAATGTTTAAGATCATCGATACCCAAAATGACAGTATGATAGTGTGATGCGATCTCCGACGATCTACAATGTAAAAGTCCAATTTAGGGGCTAGTCGAAACAGTGGTTTTAGAACCACTAATCCGAGGTTAGAGAAAATTATTTTTTATATTATTTTATGGGTTATGGCATGAGTATATAGGTGCATGAAAATTTTGGTGCTTTAATTTTAGCGATTGCATGCTTAATTGCGAAAAAGGACTAAATCGCATAAAGTGCGAAAGTTCTATTTTACAAGATAAAGGTGTCTAAAAGCCATAGAATATTAATTGGAGATCCTTAAAGTGATATTAGACCTTTAGAAATAGAGTGGCCGACCATAGGGGACAAACAATGTCAACATGGGTCAAAGTTGTTAGATTAGGTGGATTAAATGGAGGAAATAAAATAAAATAAAGAAAGGGAAAGATATCATCTTTCCTCTCTTCTTCTCCACCAAAAATTTCAGCAAAACAAGGGGTTGAGAACTCAAAAACTTCAGCCAAGCTTTCTCCTTGCAAGTAAGTGTTTTAATGGTCATTATTTGATAAATTTTGTACTTTTGAGACCCTTGTAGCTTGAGCTAGCTAATGAAGGGACTATTTTGCAAAATGGTTGAAAACCTAGGGTTTTTCCATGGGAGCATTAGTGCTGATTTCTGAAATTTTATGAAAGAAAATGAGTCTTAGTTGTTAAATGAACAACTTTTGTGAAAGGTGTTTCCATAAAATCACCTAAAAGGACCTTTTTGTGAAGGTTGTAAAATAGATGGTAATTGTGTGAAATAATGAGTATTGGAAGTTGCTATAAGAGTAATAAATGTTCAGCTAGGCTTGTTAAAGGAGGAAATTTGATTAGAATCGAATTACGAGCCTAGGGGTAAAATCGTCATTTGTGAAAGTTTAAGGGCAAAATGGTAATTTTACCAAAGTATGATTATTGAAATGTATTGATTAATGTGGTAATTAAATGAGCTGATTTGCTATTATAGATCAAGAAGAACGAGGAAAAGGCAAGGTTTCAGACTAGATCGGCAAATTGGCCTATTTTGGTATCGAGTTAAGTTTGTGTGTAATAAATTCAACATCGTGTTATTAAGTTTTAAAATGTTTGATATTTGTGAAGATGTATATTATTTCTATGAAATTGAGTAATGATGTTAAACGAGAAAATGATAAAAATTTATGATGTTGAAGTCCCGGTTGGACTTTAAGAAGTGAGAGGATATTATCATCAAGACATGAGGTTGCTAAGGTCCCGTATAAGACCATGTCTGGGACATGGCCTCGGCACCAAATTGAGATCCCGTATAAGACCATATCTGGGATATGGAATCGGCATCGAATAAGAAAATCGTATAAGACCATATCAGGGATATGGCATCGACATCGATATGAGATCCCGTATAAGACCATATCTAGGATATGGCATCGGCATCGAATATGAAAATCGTATAAGACCATATCTGGGATATGGAATTGACATCGATATGAGATCCCGTATAAGACCATATCTGGGATATGGCATTGGCATCGAGATGTGTCCCCATGTAAGACCATATCTGGGATATGGCCTTGGCGTTGTGTTTATGTGTATAATGATGATTGTGTATTCTCGGGTATTCCAAGTGATTCATCGGGATAAATAGTTAAGCTTATAATAGAGACAAAATTAGTACTAAAGCTATGCGATGAAGTGGTACAGGTACATGTGAGTAATTCACGAGAAATGTATAAGATATGTGACATGACATGTAATTGGTAAGAGTAAGCATGAGTAAGTTATGGCAATGTGCTTGAGACCTTGTGTTTTTATTCAATGCATTGGATGGATGACATTATGAGCCTTTATGATGCTATTTATTTCATGCAAACTTACTAAGCTTTATTCTTACCCCTCTCATTTCCCTTTTCCTTGTAGTATCGCCAAGCTAACTCGTGGATCGTAGGACGTCGGAGTTCGGAATCACACTATCAACTTCTCCTTGGTATAGCAGAGTTTGTTTAATTTTGAGTATAGCATGTATAGGAACTTGGTCATTTTGTTTTATGTCATATTTGTTAGCCGATGTGTGGCTATTAATGTCATTAAATTCATTTTGTAAATGGTCATTGGAAATTGGCCAATACTTGACAAGTTTATATATTCAATGATGATGAAGTTCATGAAGTACATGCTTGTGTGGATGTCTTGATTTTAGGTTCTTAGAAGTGCCTTATGGTCATGATGTATGTTGTATTGAATTGGTATAAGTGTGGTTGCTTTGTAGGGTGGCAATTGGCTTGGTAGATAGCCTTACAATTTTCCACACGAGTAGACACACGGGCGTGTGTGACACACGGTCAGCCTCATAGGCATGTTGATAGGTTGTGTGTCCCCATGCATGCTAAGGTGGCAAGTCAGGATACCTAGTAGTAAACGCACGGGCTGAGACACGACTGTGTGTCTCAATCGTGTGAGAGACACGGCCTAAGACACGGGCATGTGCCCAGGCCGTGTGAAGTCTGCACCTGAAATTAGGAATTTAATTCGACACACGGTCTGAAGACACGGGCGTGTGCCTTGGCCGTGTGACCTTTTTGAGATGATGATGTCATAAATAGAATGTCAAGGTTTTCACACACGGGTGAAGACATGGGCGTGTGTCAGGCCGTGTGAAAACCCCTGTAGGTTCGAAATGAAAAATAAAATCCACACGGACTAGGGACATGGGCGTGTGAGATTACACGGCCTGCCCACACGGGCGTGTGGCCCTGTTTTGTATCAAAATTTCTTAAGTGTTCAAAAGTTTTCGGTTTAGTCCTGAACCATTCTATATGTATGTTTTAGGTCTAGTAGACCTATAAGAGGGATGTTATGATTTTGAATAAGAAGTTTTTAGTAGGAATGAGATTGTATGTTTGAGTAAGTTACGTATGGTAATGCCTCGTACTTGACCCTGACGTTGGATAACGGTAAGGGGTGTTACATTTTGTGGTATCAGAGCTATGATTTAGTCAATTCTCGGACTAACGTAGCGTAAGTATGAGTCTAGCTATACATGCCATACGTATGAGTATTTACATAATGATAGTGTGACGACTCCTGACGGTTTAAATTGTGTTTTTATATTGTAAATAGATCCCAATCGAGCTGCGGCCGATGATGCTGCAAGTAATGCGCCAGCTCCCGCGCAAGGGACCGCGTCAGTAGAAAGTAGACCCGAGACTTTGGGTCAAGGAGAAGAGGCTCGAGAAGCCTTTCTCCATATGATGAGCAATTGGTACACTGAGTTTATTCGAGCAAATCCTAATGCTCAACCCCCTCCACCCCCACCTATTCCTTAGCCTACCCCTGTAGCTCCCCAAGTTGTGGAAGTAGTAAGAAGAGAAAAGCCTTTGGTTGATAGAATCCGGAAACAAGGAGCTGAGGAATTTCGATCTAGTAAAGATGATGATCTGGAAAGGGCAGAATTCTGGCTTGAGAATACCATCAGGGTATTCGATGAGTTGTCATGCACACCTGAGGAGTGCATGAAGTGTGTGGTATCTCTCTTGAGAGATTCAGCCTATCAGTGGTGGAACACCCTTGTGTCGGTTGTACCAAGGGAGAAAGGTAGCTGGGAATTCTTCCAAGAGGAGTTTTGGAAGAAGTATATTAGTTAAAGTTTCGTTGACCAGAAAAGGAAGGAATTATTGGAGCTAAAGCAAGGTCGAATGACGGTGACCGAATATGAGCGTGAGTTCATAAGACTTAGTAAATACGCTCGGTAGTGCGTATCGACAGAAGCCATTATGTGCAAAAGGTTTGAGGGCGGGTTAAATGAGGATATCCGTTTATTTGTTGGTGTTCTAGAACTAAAAGAATTTGTTGTGTTAGTGGATAGAGCCTGTAAGGCCGAAGAACTGGTCAAAGAGAAAAGAAGAGCTGAAATCGTGTCTCGTGACTCGAGGAAGAGACAGTTGGGCAAATCATTTCAATCCTCATCCAAGAAGTCAAGAGAGTTTACTACCCGATCAGCCACTTCGGCTGGGTTTTCAAATAGAAGTAAGGGTAAACAGTACTCGGGATCTAAAGCTCAGACCACTTCGGTTGCTAGTGTTGGCAACACTCGACCAAGTAGACCGAAATGTCCACAGTATAGAAGACGTCATCCCAGGGAGTGTCGAGCAAATGAGAAAGCTTGTTTCAAGTGTGGATCCCTAGACCATTTTATCAGGGATTGCCCCAAAGCGGGTGAAAAAGAGAAACCTCAGAGTGCAAGACCTGGAAGTACTGCTAGAGGAAGACCATAGAGAAACCCGGGAAATGAAATGAGTAGTAATAATACATCTAGAGAGCAGACTGCAAGAGCTGAGGGTAGAGCACCGACGAGAACATATGCCATTCGCACTCGCGAAGAGGTATCCTCTCCCGACGTGATCACGGGGACATTTTCTCTCTATGATACTCATGTTATAGCTTTAATTGATCTGGGATCTACCCACACGTATATTTTCCTGAAATTAGTCTCTAGCATGAACATGCCTGTAGAGTCTACCGAATTTGTGATAAGAGTGTCAAATCCCCTAGGCAAATGTGTGTTAGTCGATAGAGTATGCAAAAGTTTCCCTTTGATGATGAGGGGTCATTATTTTCCAGCTAATCTCATGTTATTTCCGTTTGATGAATTCGATGTCATCCTTGGGATGGATTGGTTAACTACTCATGATGTGATAGTGAATTGTGGGAGGAAATTTATTGAGTTAAAATGTGAAAATGGGGATATTCTTCGTGTTGAATCAGATGAACAAGACAAGTTTCCTGTAGTGATTTCTTATATGTCTGCTCGGAAATACGTAAGAAAGGGGTACGAAGCTTACCTTGCCTTTGTGATGAATGCTAGAGAGACTGAGTTAAGAATTGAATCAGTACCCATAGTATGTGAGTATCTAGATGTTTTCCCAGAGGAATTGCCAGGGTTACCTTCGGTTAGAGAGATTGAATTTGGGATTGAGTTAGCTCATGGTACGGCCCCCATTTCAATTGCTCCGTATAGAATGGCTCCAACCGAGCTAAAAGAACTGAAGACATAGTTGTAAGAGTTGACGGACAAAGGTTTTACAAGACCGAGTTATTCTCCGTGGGGTGCTCCCGTTTTATTTGTGAAAAAGAAAGATGGTTCCATGAGGTTATGTATAGATTATCAGCAGCTCAATAAGGTAACCGTGAAGAACAAGTACCCGTTGCCAAGAATCGATGATTTGTTTGATCAATTGAAGGGAGCCAGGGTGTTTTCCAAGATAGACTTGAGGTCTGGATATTATCAATTGAGAGTCAAGGACTCGGATGTGCCGAAAACCGCATTTCGAAAAAGGTATGGGCACTATAAATTTTTGGTCATGCCTTTCGGTTTAACAAATGCCCCTGCAGTTTTCATGGATTTGATGAATCGCATCTTTCGGCGATATTTGGATAAATTTGTTGTAGTCTTTATTGATGATATATTGATCTACTCTCGGGATGAGAACGAGCATGCTGAGCATTTGAGAACGGTTCTGCAAATTTTGAGAGATAAAAAATTATATGCCAAGTTTAGTAAAAGTGAATTTTGGCTTAAGAAAGTTGAATTTTTGGGGCACATTGTCTCGGAAGATGGAATTAGAGTCGACCCTAGTAAGATCTCAGCAATTGTGGATTGGAAACCACCAAGGAACGCAACCGAGGTTAGAAGTTTTCTGAGCCTAGCTGGCTACTATAGACGATTTGTCAAGGGATTTTCCATGATAGCTACTCCGATGACGAAGCTATTGCAAAAAGATGTGAAGTTTGAGTGGACAGAAAAGTGCCAACAGAGTTTTGAGAGATTAAAGGCATCGTTGACTGAGGCTCCAGTTTTGGTCCAACCTGAGCCGGGAAAGGAATTCGTAGTCTACAGTGATACTGTAACACCCCTCACCCGTGTCTAACTCCGGGATAGGGTTCGAGGCATTACCGGACTTAAACATTCACAATCGTACAAAATCGGGTTACCAAATTTCGCCCAAAATTAAAACTTTTCAAACACATGCATTTGACATTGTCATCTATTTAATCACTTATACCACATAACAAGACATTAACACATACCATGGACAAATAGGCTTACAAGCCAAAATCATCATAAGCCACATCTCATGGCTATAATCAACAAATCAATATAAGCCAATACATTTGACTAATCACAACAACATCCATCATAGAAAAACTAAGTCCCTATACATGCCACTCACTTGAAAACATTTAACATACACATGTCAATACTCCAAGGATAATGGCTCGATAGTGTGATGCTGCCTCCGACGATCTCCAACCCTGAGCTGACCTGACAAAGCTAAAAGAAATGGAAAGGAGGGAGTAAGCTTTACGCTTAGTAAGCTCGCATGAAAATAATAAGTAATGCGATAACATGCTATTTTCATATTTTTTCTATTTATTCAAATTCCAGTTAAGCTGTTTTCTTGAGTCACAGTCATTAAATTATTTATATCTAGAGCTACAGAACTCCAAATTAAGATCCGTTAATTTTTCCTGAAACTAGACTCATTTATCTTCTTATCATAAAATTTCCAGAATTTTTGGCTTATCCAATTAGTACAGTTTATTCATTAAAATTTCCCCTGTTTTACTGTTCAACTATTCTGACCTCTCTTCACTAAGAATAAATTTTCTCCTTGTACAGAGTTCATATGACCTTCTTGTTTAATTCATTTGAAAATAGACTCATTCAAGATTTCAGAAATATAAATTATATTCCATAATTATTTTTTACAATTTTTAATGATTTTTCCAAGGCAGAATAGTGGATCACGTAATCATTCTGAACCAGTCTCACAGAAATTCAAATATCACAAAATATATGAATCATTTCTTTTCTATGTTTCTTTTATATGAAAATAGACTCAATAAGATTTAAATCAATATCTCATCCAACTTATAATTCAATTTCTACTATTTTTGGTTATTTTTCAAATTCACGTCACTGCTACTTTCCAAAGCAGTTCTATTGTAAATTTTTGCTCTCTCTCACTTTAGTTGTGTTCATCACTTGCCTATACCAATCTTTCCAATTTCCGATTACATATCGAGCATATTGTTCATACGTACATTTGCCACATTTCTCAATTGGTCACATTCACACTTGCACTTATTCATAACATGATCGTATTCAATTACACTTAGTCGTTACACAATCACGTGTATTTTCACTTAGTCAATTTCCTGTTGAACTCATCGGAATAATAACAGATACACGGTGGCCTGCACATAGTACCACCCTTGTAGCTGAAGCTATCTGGTGCACATAGTAGCCTGCACTTAGTACTACACATGTGACCAAAACCATCACTTACACATAGTGGCCTGCACTTAGTACCACACATGTGATCGAAGCTATTGGGTACGCATAGTAGCCTGCACTTAGTACTACACATGCGACCTATCCGTCTGGTACACGTAGTAGCCTGCACTTAGTACTACACACGTGACCTAAAACCATCTCTTAGCTCTCTTGTACACATAGTGGCCTACACTTAGTACCACACATGTGACCTAGCTACCTCATTCGTATCTTTTCTATTCCGAAGGTTCAACTGGGAATTCTCACTTTTCAACATTTTACCAATTCATAAATTTTCATGCCATCATTTTATACAACTATCATACATTCGTAAAACATGCATTTAGGCATATTATGGGTTTACTTTAGGTTATTCGAACTTACTTGTCAAAATCTCGTCAAGTACAACCGTGTAGCAACTCATACAACCCATGTAATATTAATTTAACATTCAATTCATGTAACATTAATTTGCCATTCGATTTCTCATAACACAACAAACATCACATTTTCAATACCATACATATCATCCATCAACTTCTCCTAAACATATTAAATCATACAATTTATGCCATATCAATAGAGAATTACAATTCAAGCATGGTGTTACATTATTATTAACACACGAACTTACCTCGGACACGAAAATAACAAATTTTCCAATTCGGTCCACAACCTCGATCTAAGACCGAACCTCATTTTCCATGATCTATAATATCACAATTAGCTCATTTATTAGTCACATTATTCAATGTGACCCAAAAATCATATATTTTTACAATTTGCACTTTGACCCCTATACTTTCACATATTTGCACTTTTGCCCCAATACTCGAAAATTAAACTTCAACCCTTATTCTTATGTTTTATAACATGCTGATCATTTTTCTCTTCTATGGCAACTTCAATTTCTCACTAATTCACACACTTATGACCAATTTATAACTTTTACAATGTAACCCCTTTTATACGATTTCATCGAAATCATCTAATAAAACTCGTTTCTCTAATCATAAACATGCATAATCTACCAAAATTCATCAAAATACACAATTATTCAACATGGGTCAATTTTTAAAATTAAACTCTAGCTCAAAATAATGGTAGAAATAGCTAAACTAAGTTACCGGGATTTCAAAAATACGATGAACATTAAAAACGGGGCTTAGACACACTTACTACGAAGCTTGAAAAGCTTGAAACCCTTAGCCATGGAGTCTAGAAATTTTCGGCAGCAACTTGAAGAAGATGAGCATATTTTTTTTCTTGTATTTTGTCTTTTTTATTCATTAAAACACTAAATGACTAAAATACCCTTAAGGCTTTTCTTTCATTTTTGTTCTATTCATGCCCATTGTTGTCCATCAAGTTATCCAATGGTCTAATTACCTTTTAAGGACCTCCAATTTAAAACTCATAGCAATTTGACACCTCTAATATATAGAACTCAACTTTTCCACTTTTTACAATTTAGTTCTTTTGACTAAATTGAGTGCCCAAACGTCAAAATTTTCGAATGAGATTTTCACGAAATCATTCCGTAAAATTGTAGACCATAAAAATATAAATAAAATAAATTTCTCAACATCGAATTTGTGGTCCCGAAACCATTGTTTCGACTAGGCCCTAATTCGGGATGTTATATTTCTCCCCCCTTTAAAGATTTTCGTCCTCAAAAATCTTACCAAAAGAGTGGTTTAGTTCTTTCTCATAATTTCCAACATCACTAAATAATCTTTTTCAAGACGATACTTTCAGAAACACTCATCATCGATCTGAATCCTAATAGAACTCGAGTGAATTCATCAAAACAAAGAATCGATACATATTGAAATTATTATGCTAATTCCATCAAACGTTTGAAAACAACCCACTAGCATTTCTCTTGGCTCCCCACAAATCAATCAATAATCACTCACAATCTTTCAATTGCTTAATTCATCACCACTATCTTAAACTCAAATTTTGTTGTGCCATCAGATATATTAAACTCTCGAAACCAGGAAACATATGACAATTTATGTTAAACAAACAGTGTCATCAAATTTTTATTTTTATTTTATATACAGACATAATAATAACCATGTCTAAATTACTAACCGAACAGCTCTTTTTAATGTAATATTAACCATCTGAAAACATGAACCATTACTTTACATTCTAGAAAATATACACATTCAAATCCGTTCACTAGTGCGTCACTGAAAAATCATAATTCCATTGCTCAATGCAAACTAAATTCAGAACTAAAGCTTCAGTTAATCATACTTTCAACTACTTCAACCTTGTTAGCATGCCTAAATTGTTCAAACTTTCACAATTGGAATAACTTGAGCTTACTGAAAAATATCATAATTACCCGAGAAAACAAAATCATTATATCATTGGAAATTTGACTGTCACAATTCACACTTTTGTCGATACCAATTCAATGATAAGTCACACTTGATAAGTAAACAATAAGGATGGAAAAGAAAACCAAGATAATGAAACCCGAGATACAAGACCACACTGAATATTCAGGAATACCATTCATACTAAATAATAGAAATTCTGACGATTCCGTAAAGAAATCCAGAAGAAAGAGAAACACTGTTCATACATTCTGAAATCAATTGTGACAGATATAATATATATTCCATACAGATATAAACAGAACAATAACCAGAAGAAACAGTAAAATCATTTCATATAAGTTCACTGTCAACTCTTATCTCAGACGTAACAGAATTGAATTCCAATAAAAGATAGTGAAATACCAATCATAGATCAATCAAACTAACGATTTTTTTTACTCAGAAAACAAGCAATCATAATTGTCTCTGAAAAGATACGAACACATAAAATGCCCAGAAGAGATAGTCGTAAATTGCTCAACTATAGCTGTCATACTTAAACATCTTCACATGTCAAACATCATTCTTCTGACTAATTCTACCCTCACTAATTTCCATATTATTCCTTTCACTAAAGAAAATCAGTTCAGAAAAATTTCAGTTAATACTTCCTTTCAGTATCTTATCTGAATAAGTCGATTTATCAAAGTTAAATTTTTCACTAATTATGATATTATATAAATAAAATAATTCTTGAGTCAATCTGATATTTCTCTAACTCTTTCCTTCACTTGTCAACCATCCATAGTCTCTGATTATATCTATAGTTATTCTATAACTGAACTCTTTGATTCCACACTTAGGAACTTAATCAACATGATTCTCATGAATTTCCGTTATAAACACCTCATCGGTAATGGGGTGAGGTCGTACAGCCTCTAACTCGATTCTCACACATATATATACATATGACACATCTTTCATTATCAACACATGTCATTATAACTATACTACCCACTTCGAACAATTATCATTCATATTTGCCTTACATAAAAATTTCCAATTATCTCATTCAAACAAGTGCACTCATTCATACATTCTACGAAATTTGAATAACTTACTTATCACATTCACTAATCAATTTTAGTCAAGCACGCTACAGCATGTGAAGGTCAGAAAAATATGAATAAGCATATTACTGTATAAACTTTCATTTCACACATTATCACATATACACATTACGAATTCTTATTCATACTTTTTCGGGTTTAACTCATCACAGCTACCCTTTATTCAAATACTTCAGTATCACTATCAAATGGTCGGATATAGCTCGGTTGGAGAGTATTCTCTTTTAATAAGATTGTCCTCAATCGCGTCGGAAGGCATCACACTATCACATATTGGTGGCATGTATAACTAGACTCTCACACTTGCTATGTTAGTCCAAGAACCGACTAAACTATAGCTCTGATACCACTAAATGTAACACCCCTCACCCGTGTCTAACTCCGGGACAGGGTTCAAGGCGTTACCGGACTTAAACATTCGCAATCGTAAAAAATCGGGTTACCAAATTTCGCCCAAAATTAAAACTTTTCAAACACATGCATTTGACATTGTCATCTATTTAATCACTTATACCACATAACAAGACATTAACACATACCATGGACAAATAGGCTTACAAGCCAAAATCATCATAAGCCACATCTCATGGCTATAATCAACAAATCAATATAAGCCAATACATTTGACTAATCACAACAACATCCATCATAGAAAAACTAAGTCCCTATACATGCCACTCACTTGAAAACATTTAACATACACATGTCAATACTCCAAGGATAATGGCTCGATAGTGTGATGCTGCCTCCGACGATCTCCAACCCTGAGCTGACCTGACAAAGCTAAAAGAAATGGAAAGGAGGGAGTAAGCTTTACGCTTAGTAAGCTCGCATGAAAATAATAAGTAATGCGATAACATGCTATTTTCATATTCTTTCTATTTATTCAAATTCCAGTTAAGCTGTTTTCTTGAGTCATAGTCATTAAATTATTTATATCTGCAGCTACGAAACTCCAAATTAAGATCCGTTAATTTTCCCTGAAACTAGACTCATTTATCTTCTTACCATAAAATTTTCAGAATTTTTGGCTTAGCCAATTAGTACAGTTTATTCATTAAAATTTCCCCTGTTTTACTGTTCGACTATTCTGACCTCTCTTCACTAAGAATCAATTTTCTCCTCATACAGAGTTCATATGACCTTCTTGTTTGGTTCATTTGAAAATAGACTCATTCAAGATTTCAGAAATATAAATTATATCCCATAATTATTTTTTTAAAATTTTTAATTATTTTTCCAAGGCAGAATAGGGGATCACGTAATCATTCTGAACCAGTCTCACAGAAATTAAAATATCTAAAAATATATGAATCATTTCTTTTCTATGTTTCTTTTATATGAAAAATAGACTCAATAAGATTTAAATCAATATCTCATCCAACTTATAATTCAATTTATACTATTTTTGGTGATTTTTCAAATTCACGTTACTGCTACTGTCTAAAGCAGTTCTATTGTAAATTTTTGCTCTCTCTCACTTTAGTTGTGTTCATCACTTGCCTATACCAATCTTTCCAATTTCTGATTACATATCGAGCATATTGTTCATACGTACATTTGCCACATTTCTCAATTGGTCACATTCACACTTGCACTTATTTATAACATGATCGTATTCAATTACACTTAGTCGTTATACAATCACGTGTATTTTCACTTAGTCAATTTCCCGTTGAACTCATCGAAATAATAATGAGATACACGGCCTCTGCACATAGTACCACCCTTGTAGCCGAAGCTATCTGGTGCACATAGTAGCCTGCACTTAGTACTAGACATGTGACCAAAACTATCACTTACACATAGTGGCCTGCACTTAGTACCACACATGTGATCGAAGCTATCGGGTACGCATAGTAGCCTGCACTTAGTACTACACATGCGACCTATCCGTCTGGTACACGTAGTAGCCTGCACTTAGTACTACACACGTGACCTAAAACCATCTCTTAGCTCTCTTGTACACATAGTGGCCTACACTTAGTACCACACATGTGACCTAGCTACCTCATTCGTATCTTTTCTATTCCGAAGGTTCAACTGGGAATTCTCACTTTTCAACATTTTACCAATTCATAAATTTTCATGCCATCATCTTATACAACTATCATACATTCGTAAAAGATGCATTTAGGCATATTATGGGTTTACTTTTGGTTATTCAAACTTACTTGTCGAAATCTCGTCAAGTACAACCGTGTAGCAACTCAATTTTCGAATATTCGAACTTACACATGAGTTTTACGCATAGTAGCCTCCACTTTTTACAATTTAGTCCTTTTGACTAAATTGAGTGCCCAAACGTCAAAATTTTCGAATGAGATTTTCACGAAATCATTCCGTAAAATTGTAGACCATAAAAATATAAATAAAATAAAATTTCTCAACATCGAATTTGTGGTCCCGAAACCACTGTTTCGACTAGGCCCTAATTCGAGATGTTACAGATACATCCTTGAATAGATTGGGATGTGTACTTATGCAAGAAGGAAAGGTGATATCATATGTCTCTAGACAATTAAAGCCGTACGAGAAGTATTACCCGACGCACGATTTGGAGTTGGCCGCTATTGTTTTTGCACTAAAGATATGGAGACACCATTTGTATAGTGAGAAATGTCGGGTGTTCACTAATCATAAGTGCCTAAAGTACTTGATGACTCAAAAGGAGTTGAACCTAAGGTAGAGAAGATGGTTAGAACTAATAAAGGATTATGAGCTATTGATTGACTACCATCCGGGAAAGGCGAATGTGGTCGCCGATGCCTTGAGTAGGAAATCCTTGTTTGCACTGAGAGCCATGAATGCACGGATAGCTTTGTCAGATGATGATTCTATTTTAGCCAAGTTGAGGGCTAGACCAATGTTTCTCCAAGTGATTTATGAAGCTCAGAAAGGTGATAATGATTTACAAGCTAAAAGAGTTCAATGTGAGTCAAATGTTGAGTCAGACTTTCGGATAAGTCCTGATGGATGTTTGATGTTCCGAGATAGGATCTGTGTGTAAGAGTATGCCCAAAGATCAATCATGAGATGGTTGTAATAACATACTTGATTTTCCATGTTTATTAATATAAGGCGTTGTCATTATTATTTTAGTTTTTTTTTGTGTGTATAAATAAACTGTTTTATAATAATGTCCCGAGAATAATATGATTATTCTTAAAAGATCCTTAGTCAAGTATTATTGTTGATTAGGACAACAATAATGCATTAAGACTAACATGTAGTTGATTGATGATAAAGAGTTGTCATTGATATGGAGTGTCAAAATCAATGCATGAATATGTGTGTTAGAGAACAACATATTGGACTGACCCACTATGAGTATGTTTCTTGGATTATTATGTAATTGTCACAACATTACTCATAGTGATTAATATGCATATGATCCTCAGACTTGAGATCATCATTATCCCAACATCGTGAGTTGTATATTTTAATACAGTCAAATGTACACCGTAACTGGTTGTTCTATAAAGGCTGATGTTGGATATACCTCAATCTATGTAGAGGGATATGGTTGATCAATATAGGATAAGTCCCTCCTACATAATGGGAGTAATATCTTAGGCCACTTGATTGAGTGAGACTAGAAATGCATGACCATGCTCAAATAAGTTGATATGAGATGTCATACTTATTTGTATATCATAGTCTACTCAATATATCAAGAAACATGGGATGGACTATGCAAGTGTGACTGTTCCATGACTTGTGTTCATTCAATATATAAAGGACTTAAGGATTAATGCATGAAAGGTTAATCAAAAAAGGTTATGTCGAATCATGACTTTTTGTAACTTAGGTAGAAATGATGCATTGCTAGATGCCACTCATTGTTTGTAACATTAGAATCGTTCTAGTATTACTGCTAACGTTTCAAGAACCTACAGGGTCACACCCTATGGTTGAAATGAACAGAATAAAACATAGTTGGTATTGTGTTTGGTTGTCACATGAATTAAATTAATTATAGAATTAATTTAATTGGGCAATCAAATATTGAACATATTATATGTACAAGGATGTTGTACACATAATGAGAACATAGTTCTATTAATATATGAATTTGGTTCGTATATAAATTTAAATAAATATAGTTTACCGAAATCCTTGCTATAAATAATGTAATTATAATTTTCGGTTAAAATATTATTATATTTATTTATTTATTTAATTATGATTATTATGTTTGGATAAAAATTTTATGAATTATGATTCATTATATATATACCAATTATAAAAAAGGTGAGTAAGATAGAGCTTTTTAAAAACCCTAAAAAAATATAAAGAAAATAAAAACTTTGCTTGTAAGGTCTAGCAGTCGTCAAGCAAAGAAACCTCCAAAAACAGTTTTGGAGATTTCTTCCGTTCATCGTCAAACTGGGTGGATTACGTAGAGGTCAAAATCATAAAAGGTTGCGGCTTGGTTCGATAGTAGATCAGAATTCTTGTTGCCAAGGCGTCGCTGTCTACTCAGATTGAAGTTTCGGTAATTCCAAAACCATTATTTCACCCCGATTCGTTCCTCGCACATGGATCCATGGTTTGGATCGCCGAAATTATTTTTTTTTGCTGTGCCATGGGGGTACCGGCAATCCAACACTGTGTAGCCAGAGATGATGAGCTTATTCGGAAAATTTTGCACGAAGCACATAGTGGATGTTTGTCTGTACATCCAGGCAGCATGAAGATGTATAATGACTTGAAGAAATGGTATTGGTGTCCGAGTATGAAGAAAGACATTTCTGAGTTTGTATCGAGATGCCTAATTTATCAACAAGTGAAGGCTGAACACCAAGTACCTTCGGGTCTACTTCAGCCTATTATGGTTCCCGAGTGGAAATGGGACTGTATTACTATGGACTTCGTGACGGGTTTGCCATTGACGCCGAAAAAGAAGGATGCCGTATGGGTCGTGGTTGATAGACTTACGAAGTCAGCCCATTTTATATTGGTACGCATTGATTATTCGCTTGATAAGTTGGCGGATTTGTATGTGTTAGAAATAGTAAGACTTCACGGAGTACCGTTGTCGATTATTTTGGATGGAGATCCGAGATTTACGTCACGGTTTTGGAAAAGGTGCAAGAGGCCTTAGGCACAAAATTAAGCTTTAGTACAGCTTTCCATCCGCAAACCGACGGGTAGTCGGAGAGAATAATACAGATACTTGAAGACATGCTTTGATGTTGTGTTTTGGAATTCCAAGGTAATTAGGGGAAATACTTACCGTTGGTGGAATTTGCCTACAATAACAACTTTCAGTTGAGTTTGAAGATGGCGCCTTATGATGCATTATATGGGCGTAAGTGCCGAACGCCCTTGTATTGGACCGAACTCAGAGAGAATCAGATTCACGGGGTCGATTTAGTCAGAGAAACTGAAGAGAAGGTAAAAGTGATACGTGAATGTCTAAAAGCTGCCTCAGATAGACAAAAGTCCTATGCAGAATTGAAATGGAAAGAGATTGAGTTTCAAGTCGGTGATAAAGTGTTTCTGAAAGTATCACCATGGAAGAAGGTCCTCAGATTTGGCTGGAAAGGCCAATTGAGTCCACGCTTTATCGGACCATATGAGATTACCGAGAGGATAGGGCCGGTAGCTTATCGTTTGGCTTTGCCATCTGAGTTGGAGAGGATTCATAATGTATTCTATGTGTCTATGTTGCGTCGCTATCGATCAGAACCTTCGCATGTGATTGTACCATTAGAGGTAGAAATTCAATCGGACATGACTTATGGCGAGGAGCCAGTTAAGATTTTGGCATGAGAAGTCAAATTGTTGAGAAACAAATGTATTGCCCTTGTGAAAGTACTATGGAAAAGACATAGGGTAGAAGAGGCTACATGGGAGCCCGAAGAGGCCATGAGAAACCAATATCCCAACCTTTTTACCGGTAAGATTTTCGGGGACGAAAATCCTTAAGGGGGAGAATTGTAACAGTCCGATTTAGGGGCTAGTCGGAATAGTGGTTTTGGAACCACTAATCCGAGGTTAGAGAATTTTTTTATATTATTTTATGGGTTATGGCATGATTATATAGGTGCATGAAAATTTTGGTGCTTTAATTTTAGCGATTGCATGCTTAATTGCGAAAAAGGACTAAATCGCATAAAGTGTGAAAGTTCTATTTTACAAGCTAAAGGTGTCTAAAAGCCCTAGAATATTAATTGGAGACCCTTAAAGTGCAATTAGACCCCTAGAAATAGGGTGGCCGACCATAGGGGACAAACAATGTCAAAATGGGTCAAAGTTGTTAGATTAGATGGATTAAATGGAGGAAATAAAATAAAATAAAGAAAGGAAAAGATATAATCTTTCCTCTCTTCTTCTCCACCAAAAATTTCAGCAAAACAAGGGGTTGAGAACTCAAAAACTTCATCCAAGCTTTCTCCTTGCAAGTAAGTGTTTTAATGGTCATTATTTGATAATTTTTGTACTTTTGAGACCCTTGTAGCTTGAGCTAGCTAATGAGGGGACTATTTTGCAAAATGGTTGAAAACCTAGGGTTTTTCCATGGGAGCATTAGTGCTGATTTTTGAAATTTTATGAAAGAAAATGAGTCTTAGTTGTTAAATGAACAACTTTTGTGAAAGGTGTTTCCCTGAAAATACCTAAAAGGACCTTTTTTGTGAAGGTTGTAAAATAGGTGGTAATTGTGTGAAATAATGAGTATTGAAAGTTTCTATAAGAGTAATAAATGTTCAGGTAGGCTTGTTAAAGGAGGAAATTTGATTAGAATCGAATTACGAGCCTAGGGGTAAAATCGTCATTTTGTGAAAGTCTAAGGGTAAAATAGTAATTTTGCCAAAGTATGATTATTGAAATGTATTGATTAATGTGGTAATTAAATGAGCTAATTTGCTATTATAGATCAAGAAGAACGAGGAATTAACCTTGACCGAGGAAAAGGTAAGGTTTCGTACTAGATCGACAAATTGGCCTATTTTGGTATCGAGGTAAGTTTGTGTGTAATAAATTCAACATCGTGTTATTAAGTTTTAAAATGTTTGATATTCGTAAAGATGTATATTATTTCTATGAAATTGAGTAATGATGTTAAACGAGAAAATGATGAAAATTTATGATGTTGAAGTCCCGTTGGACTTTAAGAAGTGATAGGATATCATCATCAAGACATGAGGTTGGTAAGGTCCCGTATAAGACCATGTCTGGGACATGGCCTCGGCACCGAATTGAGATCCCGTATAAGACCATGTCTGGGACATGGCCTCGGCACCGAATTGGGATCCCGTATAAGACCATATCTAGGATATGACATCGGCATCGAATATGAAAATCGTATAAGACCATATCTGGGTTATGGCATCAAAATCGATATGAGATCCCGTATAAGACCATATCTGAGATATGGCATCAGCATCGAATATGAAAATCGTATAAGACCATATCTGGGATATGGCATCGACATCGATATGAGATCCCGTATAAGACCATATCTGGGATATGGCATCGGCATCAAGATGTGACCCCATGTAAGACCATATCTGGGATATGGCCTTGGCGTCGTGTTTATGTGTATGATGATGATTGTGTATTCTCAGGTATTCTAAGTGATTCATCGGGATAAATAGTTAAGCTTATAATAGAGGCAAAATTAGTACTAAAGCTATGCGATGAAGTGATACAGGTACATGTGAGTAATTCACGAGAAATGTATAAGATATGTGACATGACATGTAATTGGTAAGAGTAAGCATGAGTAAGTTATGGCAATGTGCTTGAGACCTTGTGTTTTTATTCAATGCAATGGATGGATGACATTATGAGCCTTTATGATGCTATTTAGTTCATGCAAACTTACTAAGCTTTATGCTTATCCCTCTCATTTCCCTTTTCCTTGTAGTATCACCAAGCTAACTCGTGGATCGTAGGACGTCGGAGTTCGGAATCACACTATCAACTTCTCCTTGGTATAACAGAGTTTGTTTAGTTTTGAGTATGGCATGTATAGAAACTTGGTCATTTTGTGTTATGTCATATTTGTTAGCCGATGTGTGGCTATTAATGTCATTAAATTCATTTTGTAAATGTTCATTGGAAATTGGCCAATACTTGACAAGTTTATATATTCAATGATGATAAAGTTCATGAAGTACATGCTTGTGTGGATGTCTTGATTTTAGGTTCTTAGAAGTTTCTTATGGTCATGATGTATGTTGTATTGAATTAGTATAAGTGTGGTTGATTTGTAGGGTGGCAATTGGCTTTGTAAATAGCCTTACAATTGTCCACACGGGTAGACACACGGGCGTGTGTCTAGGCCGTGTGTGACACACGGTCAGCCCCATGGGCATGTTGATAGGTCGTGTGTCCCCATCATGCTAGGATGGAAAGTCAGGAGACCCAGTAGTAAACGCATGGGCTGAGACACAGCCGTGTGTCTCAATCATTTGTGAGACACGGCCTAAGACACGGGCATGTGCCCGGGCCGTGTGAAGTCTGCACCTGAAATTAGGAATTTAATTTGACACACGGTCTAAGGACACGGGCGTGTGCCTTGGCCATGTGACCTTATTGAGATGATGACGTCATAAATAGAATGTCAAGGTTTTCACACACGGGTGAAGACACGGGCGTGTCATGGCCGTGTGAGGGACACGGGCCATGGACACGGGCGTGTGTCAAGCCTTGTGAAAACCCCTGTAGGTTCGAAATGAAAAATAAAATCCACATGGACTAGGGACATGGGCGTGTGAGATTACACGGCCTGCCCACACGGGCGTGTCCCTCTTCACACGGGCGTGTGGCCCTGTTTTGTATCAAAATTTCCTAAGTGTTCAAAACTTTCCGGTTTAGTCCCGAACCATTCTATATATATGTTTTAGGTCTAGTAGGCCTATAAGAGGGATGTTATGATTTTGAATGAGAAGTTTTTAGTAGGAATGAGATTGTATGTTTGAGTAAGTTAAGTATGGTAATGCCTCGTACCCGGCCCTGACATTGGATACGGGTAAAGGGTGTTACATCTAATTCGAGCTAGCTTGGTGACATTATAAAACATGGACAGTAAAACGGAGTAAGCTATATAGCTTAGTAAGCTCGTATGAAGAAATAAGCTAATATTACAATACATTTAACATTCAAGTAACATAATATAAGATAATGCATTTTACCATAATCTCATGACCACAAATCATTCCATCACAAGCTTAACTTGAAATCATCATTTCGCTAATTTAATAATCATAAGCTTTATGTACATACCTGTACCATCTCGTATTAATTTCATACTTATTCTCTTCTTTGACATACCCAATGAACCACTCGGAATAAAAATGTCGGGTACTCGGGAAATCTCACACATAAAGTGTCACATATGTAGCCATTGCTACCTCTATCTCATAACACATATATGATCGTTCTCGAGCCATCAACGGGCCTGCTCACAAAAGCTATCAGTCGAGACGTAGCTACATGGTGCTGCTCACACAAGCTGTCAAGTAATCGCAACATATGCTGGTATACTCAACACCCGTAGTAATGCGTCAGGGACCAAAGACCGGATTATAATGTGACCCAATTTTGGTGAAATCGAAACAGTGGTCTCGGAACCACAAATCTGAGCCGAAAAATAAAATTTATTTTTATTTTATTATATGATCCATAGTATACTAGAAATGTCGTGTGAAAATTTTGAAAAGAAAATTTTACCGATTATGTGCTTAATTACGAGAAGGACCAAATCGCATAAAATGCAAAAGTTGGATTTTAGTAGCTAGAAGGATCAAATAGCTATGGAATTCAAAACTAGTGGTCCTTATATGGTAATTAGACCATTAATAAAAGTATGTAGATTTTTCTTGGTGACTCATCCATGGAAATATAGAAAAAGGGCAAAGACTAAATTGGAAATAGCAAAATACTTATTAATTAAAAAAGATGATAAAATATATCATCTTATTTTATGTCATCTTCTTCCCCAAAATAAACATGGAAACCTGAGGAGAGAGAAGAGACTTTCATGGCCAAATTGGGTAAGTTTCCTTGTCTCGTTTTTAGTAATTTTGATATTTCTGGAATCGAGATAGCTTAATCTCTCTATTTGGGGGATTAATTTGAAAAGTTATCAAAGTATAAAAAATGGGTCAAGGATGTATATGCTGGAAATTTGAAATTGATGGTAGAAAATGAAAGATTGATGATAGATAAACAACTTTTACAAAGTGATTTTTCATGAAAACTTGATTTAGGGACTAAAATGAAAATTGGTGAAAATCCATGGAAAATGCTGAAATTTGTGAAATGTATGTGCTGTAAAATTTGTATGTATATTTCGGTTAGGCTTGGTTAGAGGGTTGGATTTCATGAATTTCATTTTCCGAGCCTAGGGACAAAATGATAATTTTGCCTAGGAAAAAAATTGAGTTCAAATAAGTGTAAAATGTGATAAATTGACATTAAATTTACTCGTATAGATCCGGATAGACCAAATTCGGAGTTAGAACGAGGAAAATGTCGTATTAGTGGATTTATGTACACGAACATTTGTTGAGGTAAGTTCGTGTAACTAAATTGTATATGTTTTTATGCTTGATTTAAATGTTGTGTTTGTGAATTTTATCAATGTCATAAATATGTGAAATGATCACCTACTCGATATAGCCCTGTAAATGAAAATGCTCGATAAAATGGTAAATGAATAAAATGTTACTTGTATGCTTGACATGAATGTGGAATGTGTTTTACTCGAATTACATAAATGTTACGGAGGTATGAAATAATCAAATGCTGATAAGGTATGAAAAGTGTTTAAATCTCGGTTGAATAAATGGAAAATCGATGGATATGTGATTTCCCAAAACAAAAGAGGTCCTGCATTTGTTGCTGATAGGATTTAGCTTGAATGAGTAATCCTTCGACCTCAATTCTAATAGGATTTAGCCCAGACGGGTAATCCTGATATAAGTCCTCTCGAGCATATGTTATGGATTGGATTTAGCCCAGACGAGTAATCCAGATCAAGCTCTTTAGAGCATATGACATGAAAAGGATTTAGCCCGGACTGGTAATCCTGTTGTATACATGTGTAGCTCGAGAGTGTACTATCTTAAAATTGTACCTTAAGGGTACTATTGGACGTGAATTAACGGACTCTGATTTGTACTCCTTGGGTGTACTACCTGTGTATCCATCGATATTTTGAATAAATTCAACGGGTAAAGTTCTGACAAGAGCAACGATGAATTGAAAACAAATTGACATGGAATGATACATATGATATGGGATTATGACATGAAAGAATATTACATGAAATGCAAGAAAATGATGATACATGACAAGTGATATATGAAATATGAGATGATGATATTTGTACATGGAAACTATTTGATGAGAATGTTCATTCTTGATTACGGACTTGTACACCTAGAGTGTACTAATTGTGACTTTGATATTCCGAGTAATATGTGTAAAGTTCTGATGCGAAATGATCTGAATTTGAAATAAACTATTATGAAATTATACTCGAAATAATGAGATGAATTATGTATGTTGAATGAATACATGATGTGGAAAGCATATGTGCTTGGAAACTTGATTATTGTTGAGCCCATAAATGTCTTGATATTACTATGGAATATATGACTAACAAGGGCAATGAGGATGTGTGTAGGGCTTGAGATCAAAGTGGTTGAATATGCCTTACTTAGTTACCTCAAATAGGATGTATGGTAAGTTAAGTACCATGTTATACGAACTTACTAAGCATTTTAAACTTACCCCATTTTATTTTCCCTATTTTAGAGTAAATTGGAAGCTCGTTGGAATGGAAGCTCGGCAGAGATCACTCACACTATCCATCGGCCCATGTTAGTATAGTATGGTAATTCAATTGCGATTATAATGGCATGTATAGGATATGTTGGCCATATCGGCATGTAAACATAAACGATGCTTGTAATCTAGCCATTGGAATGGCTAGTAATGATTGTTTTGATATAATTGTAATGTCATATTATGTTGGCCACATATATGTTAAGTAGTTGATCAAATTATGTCTATCATGAGGACATAACCAAGGTAAGATTGTAAACATGTATGCATGAAATGATATGCCGTGATGATGGATGGAATATGATTGATTAGAATGTTTGAAATGGTTAGTAATTTTATGTGATGATATATCATGTTAAATGATAGAATTAACTTGAATAAAATGCTTTGATTTGTTGGGTTATGAATGCAAGATGTGGTGTAGGATTATGGCAAAGATTGGGGTGAGAAATGAAGCTAGGTGTAACACCCCAAACCCGGTCAATACACCATGACCGAATCTGGCATGCCACGAAGGAAAACATTTTGAAGAAAAACAAGTTAACGATTAAATTTTAGTGAAAAACTTTTTATTATTCTAAATTCGTAGAAAATTAAGTTGAAAACTGATATTTTACTTTGCAATTCCGTAAATAGATTTTTAAAACTTAGTCGCAGCTTAGATTCGTAAACCATTTATAAATTAAAGAGAAACTAAAGCAATTAGGTTGAAAATCGTATCTAATAGAAATTTGGAAACTTAAGTTTTGTAAAATAGTTTGAGTTATCGAAAATACTTAAGTTGTTAAAAATTATCAATTTATTTAGGTTACCCGATGGTAACGTTTTAAAAACCATCGCGCTTTGTATTTTAGAAAACTTTGTTCACATACCATTAAATCAATCATGTAATTTGCAAGTTATTCCTAAAACAAATCCAAAGCATATAAATAATCCAAAAACATAATTTAAGAGGCCTTATTACAAACCCATAAAAATGAAAACCAAATTAAAATTAAGTACCCAAATGGAAGTTCATGTAAAACCAAATTTCATTGCATGGCCTCCTCGAGTTCATCCGGCTCCTCATCCGCGAATTTACGAATTACCTGAAAAAGTAAGGGAGAAGGTGAGTCACCAAGACTCAGTGCATATTCCCTCTCCCGGGTAAATACCACATACTTACACAAATTATAACCAAGCAATATATATATTATGCACCCAACCTAGCCATCCGTAACTCCTTTTTCTACCCCGTGTGGTACCAAACCACTGGTGGTGCCAAACCACTGGTGACCAAAGTCACGATATTCAATATTGTGATACCAAATCACTGGTGACCCAAAGTCACAAATAATCAAGTTGTGGGGCCAACCCACTTGTGATACCTAATCACTGGCGACAATCCCATATCTCAAAAGTGGGGCCAAACCACGGTGGTGTTAATCCACAGGGACGAGTCGCTATGAGGTGCCAAACCTCTGGTGTCCCAAAGACACAAATGTGATACCAAATCACTGGAGGTGCCAAACCTCCGGTGTCCAAGACACGAATATCAATCTTCCCCTCTCTCATATTGCCCATACCAATGCAATAGATAAAAAGTCATGTCAATATACTTTGATATGAACATATAACCAATACATATCGTAGATCGTGATATTAAACAACATATAGCAACATCATATCGAAACGGACTTACCCGTATCCTTGCTCATACCCATCAAGGTATCATATCAATATCTCATAGTTTCAGCTTTAACAACTTGAATAGTTATTTAACACACATATATATATATAAACCAAGTTATAAAGTGTGTAAGATACACACCTTTCACCAATGCAAATACTAACTTCCGAAGGTCCAATCTATCGCACTAGATCACCTTGTCCTACAATCGACCAATACTTAGATTATAAACAAAGGCCATTCGGCCATACCACTAAATCCCAATGAGTTAGCGCTTGAAATACCAAGTCTTACCTAAAAGCTTACCCAAAATGATTGACAAAGAAACGAGGCTTAGATTGATTGCTTCCAACGTCCCGAGGAGCCTAAAAGAATAATCGGTTCCTAAAAATGGTTAGAACCTTGCAACAAATGTCCATAGGTTCGGCCTTTGACCACAAGAAAACGACATAGAAAAGAGAAAGAAATGAAGGAAAAACGGTCATGAACACTTACCCTTTTCCAAAACCGATTGAAGAAAACCCAAAATGAATGCCTACCCTTGATGATATTCGGCCAAAACAATACAAAAGGGAGTGGGAAGTTTGGAAATATGGTTATGAAAGAAGAAAGATATGTGTATAAAAAGTAAGGAAGTATGTGAGTAGAAAAGAGAATAAAAAAAAATGAGAGAGAGGATTCGGTTTTAGCAACAATGGAAGAAAAGAAAAGTGAGTTTGGGGAAGAAAGAGGTTCGGCCAAATGAAAGAAAAAGGAAATGTGGTTGAGCAAATATCAAAAGAAGAAAAGAGAGAGATGGGAGAAAAAGGTTCGGCCAAGCACCTAGTTTGCCGAAAAGAAAAAAATGCACAAAATGTAAAAATGAGTTTTCGGTTTCAAAAGGAAAAATGAGAGAAAGAAAGATAGTATGTGGTTCAAACAAAATGACAGCTAAAACCAAAAGTAAAATTGCACAAAATGCTTATGGTGCATTCGGCCAAAGAGGGATTTGTTTGGAGAGGAAGAGAAAATATGCCAAAAGGTGCACAATTGCTAAAGTTGGCCAAATATCCCCCCCCCAAACCTCCTATCAACATTCGGCCACCCCTCTAGCCACACATGCCGTCCACATACATGCACTAAAGGCCTTGGAATAGTTTCCAAAACATCTTCCTTAAGCCAAGCCTTGAAATCCTCTACATTCCCAAAGTTGAAGGAATTTTATCCCCCCAAAATCTAGCAATTCTATCCCTTATTTCATGCTTACCATAACCTTAAGTCTTCTTGCCAAAAAAGAAAATTTGTCCATCTTATCCATATGTATAGTTGACCGACACTTAATGCTATGATGTACAAAAATAAAATCCTCAATATGCTTTCCATGCTACTCGAACCACTTCCCTCAAGCAACCTTTCAAGCTCCTTATCCACTATGCCACTAACTCCTCATGTGCTTTAATTTAACACTTAAATTAGCTTAAGTGTCAAGCTCACTTAATCCACTTCACTAAATTTTCCACACTAAAAATTATTCTAGCTTAGCTAATATTTCCAAGCCTTCACACAAATATACTAAGCACACAATAACAATCATATCCGAGCTAACAAAAATAACAAGATGATACTCTAATATTTTTAGGATGTTACAATTCTACCCCCTTAAGAAAATTTCGTCCTCGAAATTACACGATCAAAAGAGTTGAGGGTACTTTGCCTCATCGCATCCTCCTGGTCCCCACGTAGCTTCTTCCACGCCATGGTTCCGCCATAAAACCTTCACTAAAGGAACGGACTTCCCTACGCAAAACTTTCTCATCTCGATCTAGAATCGCACGTGTTCTTCTTCTATCGTCAAATCGGACTCACCTCTATTTCCTCTTCGCCACGACATGCGATGGATCGAGCGATAGCATCTAAGCATGGAGACATGGAACACATCGTGAATCTGACTCAGCTCTGATGGCAACTCGAGCTGATAGGCTACTGGTCCCACTCGTCTCAACACCTTATACGGTCCAATAAACCTTGGACTTAACTTGCCTTTTCTCCCAAATCTTAACACTTTCTTCCATGGCGAGACCTTCAGAAAAACTTTGTCACCCACGGCAAACTCTATATCCCTCCGCTTGAGATCAGCATATGACTTCTGCCTATCTGAAGCTTCCTTCAGACGAGCCTGAATCGTCTTAACCTTGTCCTCAGTCTCTGCAACCAACTCTGGTCCTAACATCTGACGCTCATCCAACTCTGTCCAACATGTAGGTGTGCGACACCTCCTACCATACAATGCCTCATATGGTGCCATCTTAACGCTTGCTTGGTAACTATTGTTGTATGCGAATTCAGCTAACGGTAAAAACTCTTCCCAGCTGCCTCTGAAGTCCAAAACACATCCTCTCAACATATCCTCCAAAATCTGAATAACTCTTTTCGACTACCCGTCAGACTGTGGATGAAATGCCGTACTGAAATCCAACCGCGTACCCAAAGCCTGATGTAACGCTCTCCAAAACCTCGACGTAAATCTAGGATCTCTACCCGAGATGATCGACACTGGCACACCGTGCAACCTCACTATCTCAGCCACATACAACTTAGCTAACCTCTGAAGCGAGTAATCCACCCTTACCGGAATGAAATGAGCTGACTTAGTCAGACGATCCACAATCACCCAAACTGAGTCCTTCTTACTAGGTGTAAGGGGTAATCCACTGACAAAGTCCATAGTGATTCTTTCCCACTTCCAGTGTGGAATCTTCACCGGCTGAAGTAACCCAGACGGCAACTGATGTTCCGCCTTAACCTGCTGGCACGTCGACATTTACCCACAAACTCAGTTACCTCTCGCTTCAGACCTGGCCACCAAAACTGCTCTCTTAAATCCCGATACATCTTGCTACCTCCAGGATGCATAACGTATGGGCTGCTATGTGCGTCCCGAAGAATCCTTTGCCCCAACTCAATATCCTTTGGCATACAAGCTCTCCCTTTAAAACATAATACTCCATCACTGGACAAACTGTAATCCTCTAAACCTCCATTCTGAACCCGCAACCTCCGATCATTTAAACCATCATCCTCTAACTGTTTCTCCTTGATTTGCTCTAACCAAGTCGGCTTGACTTGCAATTCAGCCAAAAGACTCCCATTGTCATATAAGCTAAGACGAGCAAACATCGATCTTAAGTCGAACACAACCTTACGGCTCAACGCGCGTGCGCCACCACGTTAGCCTTGCCCGGATGATACTCAATCGAACAGTCGTAGTCCTTTAACAACTCAATCCATCTACGCTGCCTCAAGTTCAAATCCTTTTGAGTCAAAATATACTTAAGACTCTTATGATCCGTGTAGACTATCGACTTCTCTCCATACAAATAATGTCTCCATATCTTCAAAGCAAAAACCACTGCAGCCAATTCCAAATCATACGTCGGATAATTAACTTCATGTGGTCTCAACTGTCGAGATGTATAAGCCACTACCTTCCCTTCTTGCGTCAGCACACATCCCAAACCAGTATGTGATGCATCACAGTAAACCGTGAATTCCTTGCCTGCCTCGGGTTGAATCAAAACCGGAGCTTCAGTTAGAATCTTCTTCAACTTGTCAAAACTTTCTTGCTTTGCTTCTCGGTCGGACAAATGGAACTCCTTTCCTTAATAACTTGGTCAAAGGTGCTGCGATCAAAGAAAATCCTTCCACAAATCTTCGGTAGTACCCCGCCAGACCTAGAAAACTCCGAATCTCGACCACTAACTTAGGCGGCTTCCAATCCATCTTGCCTCAATCTTCCGAGGATCCACTCTAATCCCCTCACCGATACTCGTGACCCAAGAAAGTCACCTCCTAAGCCGAACTCGCACTTACTAAATTTGGCATAAAGTCGCTTTTCCTCGAATCGCAACACTACTCGCAAATGCGCATCATGCTCCTCCTCCGACTTTGAGTATACCAAAATATCGCCTATAAATACTACGACAAACCGATCCAAAAGCTGGCTGGAATACCCGATTCATCATGTCCATGAATGCTTTGCCGTGCGTTAGTCAACCCAAACGGCATTACGTAAATTGTGTAGTGCCCATACCGAGTGCAAAATGCCGTCTTATGGATATCGACCTCTTTCACCTTCAGGTGATGATATCCGGACCTTCAATCAATCTTGGAGAAAATTACGCCCCTTAAGGTGATCAAACAAATCATCTATCCTCGGCAAAGGATACTTGTTTTTGATCGTCGACTTATTCAATCGGCGATAGTCTATACACATCCGCATCAAACCATCCTTCTTCTTGAAAAAAATGCTGGCGCTCCCAAGGCGAAACACTTGGTGGATAAAACCTCGATCCAACAATTCCGAATCTGAGCCTTCAATTCCACTAATTCCTTGGCGCCATCCTATACGGAGTAATAGACACCGCGATTCTCCGGTAATGAGATCTATACCAAATTCAACTTCACGATCCGGAGGCAATCCGGAAGTTCTTCCGAAATACGTCAACATATTCCTTTACCGTTCGGACATTCCCCACGATGAGACTCCTTAGCCTCCAACGCACACACATGAACCACAAATGCCTCACACACCCTTCCCGACCAACTTCACGACTTTCAATGCAGATACCACGTTGGATAGATAATCTCTTCTATTACCTATCATAACCACCTCTTTGCCCTTAGTTGTCTTCAAAACCATGCGCTTAGCAGCGCAATCCAAACTTGCTTGGTACTTGACCAACCAATCCATCCCAAGAATCAGATCAAACTCCCCAAATGACGGTTCCATCGGATCACTACTTAACACTACCCCTTGAAGTTCTAGGGTACATCTCTATACTGACTTATTTACTTCTACAGAGTGACCTAGAGGGCTAAATACGGTCATCTTCCTAGAAGCGATCTCGAGTCTAGATTCATAGTCTCTACTATGCTACTAGCAACATACGAATGTGTCGAACCCACATCTATCAAAGTAGTATATGACACACCAAAGATTAAGAACGTACCGGTTATGACATCCGGTGCGTCGCCCTCCTCTCGACGCCTCGCTGCATACACCAAACCAGGCTGTCTTGCCTCGGTGTTGCCGGCACCTCGCGAGATGCTCTGCGGCCTCGACTGAACCATTACCTCCTCTACCATTACCACGACCTCTCTGCGGTGGCGGTCCCTCCTTTCTGAACTGAGCACGACCTTGACCCTCAGACTGATTCCTGGCTAGCTTACATGGACAGTCTCTCACACGATGATCCAACGAACCACACTCGAAACATCCTTTCCCTCCGGTCCAATATTCGCCCCAATGAGATTTTCCACATCGATTACACTGCGTCTTCCTCGACACGATTAGCGATGCGAGCCTTCGGGCGATTTGGCCCACTCGCCTAGCTCTTCTTCTCGAGAATTACCGGCTGACCCGGATGATCCATAACCTCTCTTATGCTTGTTCCGGTCATGACTCTGCCTTACAGATTCCTTTATCCCTTCGGCTATCTTAGCCTTTTCAACTAAAGCAGCAAACTCTCGCTCCTGATGTGGAGCAATCAGCAATCTCGGCTCATCTCTCAAACCGTCCTCGAACCGGACATCGCTCGCTCGTGCTCGAAGCCACGATACCTCCAAAGATACCGGCTCAATCTTAAAAATTTCGCCTCATATTACGATACGGACTTATTACCTTGGACCAAACTCGAAATGCCTTACGCTATGCATCAATGTAACTAGACCCAACATATTTCTTCCGATCGCTGCCTTAAAATAATCCCAAGTGAGATCCTCCACGCGAAGACTATTCTCGCACCGTGAGCCACCACCGATATGACTCATCCCGAAAAAGCGAAACTATCCCTTTCGGCTTTTCCTCAAAGACTCAGATCCAAGTCATCCATGATTCGTTCCGTCGCCTCTAACCAATACTGCGCCGTCATCGAGCCACACCAAACACCTCGAAATACCTCGGCTCCATTGGCTCAAGTCGCTCGAATCTGGTTTCGAATTCCCGCGCCCTCCTCCTTCCAAATTATCCTCTCAAGAACTCGCAGTATCGCCTAAGACACCGCGTCATCCCCCGATTGATTCTGATGCTCAACTCCAACCGCTGGTGGTGGGGGTAGTGGTACCTCATTTTCGGATCCTTGACCAGACCTCACTGGCTCAGACACAGCCATCCTACCCCGACCGCGTCCACGAGCAATACGACCTCTACCTCGAGTACTCATATCTAAATGTCTCGACTTATTTGATTTAAAAGTTTTATGCATTAGTCAATATTCCACTTTCTTTAAAGCACAGTTTTATGAAAAGTTTTAATAAGAGGTTGTTTCGCGAGTACACCAAACCTATAGTTTTGGGTCTCTAGAGTAGTTCCTACTACTATACAGTGATGCCAACATCATCATATCATATCATCAAAATCAACAGTTTGATGTACTTACCAGGGCGGATTGATGTCGGAGACTCGGGGCCATGCCTTTCCAACCATACAATTTTCAACAAAAACATTTTAAAACCATACTTTAAAACATTTTGGGCCTCGGGCCCACAGCCGAGTTTTTGAACTTGGCTCTGATACCAATTTGTAATACCCCAAACCTGGTCAATACGCCATGACCGAATCTGGCATGCCACGAAGGAAAACGTTTTGAAGAAAAACAAGTTAACGATTAAATTTTAGTGAAAAACTTTTTATTATTCTAAATTCGTAGAAAATTAAGTTGAAAACTGATATTTTACTTTGCAATTCCGTAAATAGATTTTTAAAACTTAGTCGCAGCTTAGATTCGTAAACCATTTATAAATTAAAGAGAAACTAAAGCAATTAGGTTGAAAATCGTATCTAATAGAAATTTGGAAACTTAAGTTTTGTAAAATAGTTTGAGTTATCGAAAATACTTAAGTTGTTAAAAATTATCAATTTATTTAGGTTACCCGATGGTAACGTTTTAAAAACCATCGCGCTTTGTATTTTAGAAAACTTTGTTCACATATCATTAAATCAATCATGTAATTTTCAAGTTATTCCTAAAACAAATCTAAAGCATATAAATAATCCAAAAACATAATTTAAGAGGCCTTATTACAAACCCATAAAAATGAAAACCAAATTAAAATTAAGTACCCAAATGAAAGTTCATGTAAAACCAAATTTCATTGCATGGCCTCCTCGAGTTCATCCGGCTCCTCATCCGCGAATTCTGAATTACTGAAAAAGTAAGGGAGAAGGTGAGTCACCAAGACTCAGTGCATATTCCCTCTCTCGGGTAAATACCACATACTTACACAAATTATAATCAAGCAATATATATATATTATGCACCCAACCTAGCCATCCGTAACTCCTTTTTCTACCCCGTGTGGTCCCAAACCACCGGTGGTGTGCCAAACCACCGGTGACCAAAGTCACGATATTCAATATTGTGATACCAAATCACCGGTGACCCAAAGTCACAAATAATCAAGTTGTGGGGCCAACCCACTTGTGATACCAAATCACCAAGACAATCACATATCTCAAAAGTGGGGCCAACCCACGGTGGTGTTAATCCACGGGGACGAGTCGCTATGAGGTGCCAAACCTCCGGTGTCCCAAAGACACAAATGTGATACCAAATCACTAGAGGTGCCAAACCTCACGGTGTCCAAGACACGAATATCAATCTTCCCCCTCTCTCATATTGCCCATACCAATGCAATAGATAAACAAGTCATGTCAATATACTTTGATATGAACATATAACCAATACATATCGTAGATCGTGATATTAAACAACATATAGCAACATCATATCGAAACAGACTTACCCGTATCCTTGCTCATACCCATCAAGGTATCATATCAATATCTCATAGTTTCGGCTTTAACAACTTGAATAGTTATTTAACACACACATATATATATAAACCAAGTTATAAAGTGTGTAAGATACACACCTTTCACCAATGCAAATACTAACTTCCGAAGGTTAGATCTATCGCACTAGATCACCTTGTCCTACAATCGGCCAATACTTAGATTATAAAAAAAGGCCATTCGGCTATACCACTAAATCCCAATGAGTTATCGCTTGAAATACCAAGTCTTACCTAAAAGCTTACCCAAAATGATTGACAAAGAAACGAGGCTTAGATTGATTGCTTCCAACGTCCCGAGGAGCCTAAAAGAATAATCGGTTCCTAAAAATGGTTAGAACCTTGCAACAAATGTCCATAGGTTCGGCCTTTGACCACAAGAAAACGACATAGAAAAGAGAAAGAAATGAAGGAAAAACGGTCATGAACACTTACCCTTTTCCAAAACTGATTGAAGAAAACCCAAAATGAATGCCCACCCTTGATGATATTCGGCCAAAACAATACAAAAAGGGAGTGGGAAGTTTTGGCAATATGGTTATGAAAGAAGAAAGATATGTGTATAAAAAGTAAGGAAGTATGTGAGTAGAAAAGAGAATAAAAAAAATGAGAGAGAGGATTCGGTTTTAGCAACAATGGAAGAAAAGAAAAGTGAGTTTGGGGAAGAAAGAGGTTCGGCCAAATGAAAGAAAAAGGAAATGTGGTTGAGCAAATATCAAAATAAGAAAAGAGAGAGATGGGAGAAAAAGGTTCGGCCAAGCACCTAGTTTGCCGAAAAGAAAAAAATGCACAAAATGTAAAAATGAGTTTTCGGTTTCAAAAGGAAAAATGAGAGAAAGAAAGATAGTATTTGGTTCAAACAAAATGAGAGCTAAAACCAAAAGTAAAATTGCACAAAATGCTTATGGTGCATTCGGCCAAAGAGGGATTTGTTTGGAGAGGAAGAGAAAATATGCCAAAAGGTGCACAATTGCTAAAGTTGGCCAAATATCCCCCCAAACCTCCTATCAACATTCGGCCACCCCTCTAGCCACACATGCCGTCCACATACATGCACTAAAGGCCTTGGAATAGTTTCCAAAACATCTTCCTTAAGCCAAGCCTTGAAATCCTCTACATTCCCAAAGTTGAAGGAATTTTATCCCCAAAATCTAGCAATTCTATCCCTTATTTCATGCTTACCATAACCTTAAGTCTTCTTGCCAAAAAAGAAAATTTGTCCATCTTATCCATATGTATAGTTGACCTACAGTTAATGCTAGGATGTACAAAAATAAAATCCTCAATATGCTTTCCATGCTACTCGAACCACTTCCCTCAAGCAACCTTTCAAGCTCCTTATCCACTATGCCACTAACTCCTCATGTGCTTTAATTTAACACTTAAATTATCTTAAGTGTCAAGCTCACTTAATCCACTTCACTAAATTTTCCACACTAAAAATTATTCTAGCTTAGCTAATATTTCCAAGCCTTCACACAAATATACTAAGCACACAATAACAATCATATCCGAGCTAACACAAATAACAAGATGATACTCTAATATTTTTAGGATGTTACACTAGGAATAGCTTTATTTTGTCCATACGGTCAGACACACGGGCGTGTGTCTAGACCGTGTGTGACACATAGCCTGGTAACACAGGCATGTGGTATGCCGTGTGTCCCCTACACCTTAAATTTGAGAAAACAAAATGCTCAGAATTGATCACATGGGCAGAGACACGGGCGTGTGTCTCAGCCGTGTGGGTGACACGGCCTTGAACACGAGCGTGTGTCTTGGCCGTGTGAAACCTGCACCTAATTTGAATTGAATTAATTAACCACACGGCCTAGCACACGAGTGTGTGGCATGTCCGTGTGGCGCAAGTCAGAAAGCAACCTAAATCGAACACGGCCTGAGGCACGGACATGTCTAAGGGTCACATGGGTGTGTCCCTTGGACCACACGGGCGTGTAAGCCCTGCACCTTGGAAATTTTGGAATTTCTCGAAAAATTCCCTGAGTTCCCGATTTAGTCTTGACATGATTTTAATGCTCGTATTGGGCCTCGAAGGTCCATTTAAGGGACATTATGAATGACCTCGGAGAATAAATAGTAAATTGCCTAAATTAATTGATAAATGTTCTTAATGTTCTGGTAACGCTTCGAAACCCTATTCCGACGACGGGTACGGGTTATGGGTGTTACACGGATCACATAACATAAAACCCTTGTTGTAACACCCTTACCCATATTCAACGCTGGAGCAGGGCTCGAGGCATTATCGGACTTATAGCACAAGCATTCACACAATCTCGAGTCATAAATTTTATGTACAAATTAAAATCATTCATAATCGATCATAAAGTCCCTTTTACGAGCCTACGAGGCCCAAAACATGCTTTGGAGGTAGTTCGGGACTAAACCGAGAACTTAGAAAACATTTTCAAAAATTAGAAAATTTTTGCTAGAAGCAGGGCTTACACGCCCGTGTGGTCCAAGGGACACGCCCGTGTGACCTTGGGACATGCCCGTGCTTCAGACCGTGTTCGATTTAGGGGTGCTCTCTGACTTGTGCTACACGGTCGTGCCACACGCCCATATGCTAGGCCGTGTAGCACACACGGCTGGGAAACACGCCCGTGTCTCTGCCCGTGTGCTAAATTCTGGACATTCTGTTTTGCAACAATTAAGGTACAGGGGACACACGGCTGGAACACATCCCTATATCATGACCATATCACCAAGTATATCATTACAATATCATGACCACATTTCTATCATTCACCAAGTATACCATGACCATATCACCAAAGACATTAGCACATATATATATACTTAGGCCTACAACCATGATAGCCCAAATAAACCAATCTATATGGCCAATTATCAAAACAAGCCTTTGACAATCACAAGCCAACACATTGGCTACGATCACAATGACACATTTAACAAAATGACTAAGTCCCTATACATGCCATAGACTTAAAAAACTTGAATTCATCAATACCCAAAGTGATAGCTTGATAGTGTGATAGGATCTCTGGCGAACTCCAATCTCAGCTAGCTCAATAACACTATAAAACATGGGAAAGGAAGGGGAGTAAGCTATATACCTTAGTAAGTTCATATGCAAATAATACAAAGCATTATTCATACATTTGACATATAAATAAATTAACATATATCAACATAAATGTCATTAAAACTTCATAAATGTCATATGAACATAAATGTCATTTAATATCAACATAACACATATCAACATAATTTTCATATACTAATAGCTCATCATATGAATTACATAACACATATAAACATAATTGTCATATACCAATAGCTCATCATATGAATAACATAACACATACCAACATAAATGACATTTAAGCTTCATAAGCACAACTTACTGAATCACAATCTTACCAATTGTTCATCATATACTGAGTTCATTTTCTTTGAGTTTTACGTACATAGCTGTACCATCTTATAACATATTCACGTACTTTCTTATCTTTGACATACCCGTTGAACCACTTGGAATACTATCGGATACACAGAAATCTTTGCACATAAGTGCCACATATGTAGCCAATGCTACCACAAATCTCATAACACATATAAACTCGCTCTCGAGTTATCCTCGGGCCTGCTCACACAAGCTGTCAGTCGAGACGTAGCTACGCGGTGCTGCTCAGATAAGCTGTCAGGTTTTCGCAACATATGCCGGTATAGCCAGCCACTGGTAGGACGTACAGGACCAGCACCCGGGACACATAAATCACATAATTACATGGGTTCCTAGTGACATGTAACTTGTATCCTAATCTATTTCTAAGTTTCAACCGGGATTTACTCGCTCGTTGAAACTTCGTCAATTTCATCCATAGATTCAATCATACAATTCATGCAATAATAAAACATTATAAATACAATTATAACGTTGCATTATTTACATACAAACTTACCTCGACATAAAAATGGCGAAAATGACCTAATCGTCAAATACTCGTTTTTCCCCATTCTAAACCTAAACTTCGTTTTTCTTGATCTATAATACCAAATCCATCTCATTTAATCAACACATTATTCATTTCAGTCCAAAAGTCACATTATGGCAAAATTACATTTTTACCCTTAAACTTTTGACATTTTAAAATTTAGTCCCTAGGCTCGTAAAATGATTTTCATTCAATTTTTTTAAAACTCAAACCTAGCTGAACCATTTTCATACTCACAACAGCCCACATTTCTCATTTATTAACACTTTTACTACTCATTTTACAACTTTTACAAACAAGTCCTTTTAGGCATTTTTACCGAAAATCACTTAGCAAAAGTCGTTTAACAAACAACAAACATGCATTTTCTACCATCAAACATCAAAATACATACATGTTCTACATGAGTAAAATTTTAGACTTTGGCATCTCTTCAAATTGGTGGTAGAAATAGATAGATCGGGTTACAACGACTTCAAAAATGTAAAGAGCATTAAAAACGGGGCAAGAACGGACTTACAATCGAGCTTGAAAGCTTGAAAAACCCTAGCCATGTCTTCTCCATGTAAAATTCGGCCAAGAAGAAGAAGAAGAGCAAAAATTGGCTTTTAATTTGGCTTTTTAATTCATTTAATTACCAAATTACTAAAATGCCCTTAATGAAAAACTTTAGAAACATACCAAACCATGTCCATTTTTGTCCACCAACTTAACCAATGGTCTAATTACCATTTAAGGACCTCCAATTTAAAAGTTCATAGCAATTGGACACCTTAAACATATAGAATTCAAGTTTTGCACTTTTTACAATTTAGTCCTTTTGACTAAATTGAGTGCCCAAACGTTAGGGGTGATCAAAACTCGATTCGATTCAAAAAAATTGAAAAAAATTCAAATTTCGAATTATTCGAATCAAGTTAATCGAGTTAATCGAGTTAATCGAATCAACTTGAATTTTGAGTTTCGAATTTCGAGTTCGAATCGAGTTGAATCTTCGAATTCGAATAACTCGAATAATTCGAATAAATCGAAAATAAACAATATATTTTTTATTTTTTTAAAATTTTAGGCTTTTACTTAATTACTTTAACCCAATTTCCCTCAAGCCCAAATATTTTATTTTATCCCATTTCCCCCCCAAGCCCGTCAGCCCAAAAATTTATTTTCCCAAATCCTAACCCAATTCCTCCCCCCAAATCAAACCCCCAAGCCCCAGCAGTAGCAGGTAACAAATTTCATCGTGCTGCAGAATCTTCTTCTCCAAACCCCAAATTAATTTTCTTCTTCTCTGTTCTGACTCTCAGATGCACCTTTCTCTGGTAAGTTGTCTAATCTCTTTTTCTACTCTTCAATTCCATATTTCTTGAGTTTCTCTTCTTCCTGCTTTACTTTCGGATTGAAACACAAAGCTTTCCAGATTCTTTCTGCTTATTTTTTACATTGTTAGAACTCGATTCTTTGTTTATGATCTCAGGAAACCAAACGTTATTTATTTATTGACTTATCCAGGAAAAAAAATGTTATTTAATTTTTTTGATAATATTTTCTTATTGCTGCAATTAAGTCTTTGATGTTTGAGTACATATTTTTGTTGGATCATTATGCCTTCTTTTTATTGTATAATTTATATTTTCTTGCTGTTTGAGTCTTTTGGATAGAGGTCGAACTGAAAAATAGAAGCACCTTGAAAGTTTTCAAATTCTTTGGTTAGTTTGACTGAATTAGTAAATTATTAGTTTGGGTTAGTGAAGCACTGAGTGAATCTGGATTAATTGAGACCAAACCTTTTTCAAGCCACTCAAATGGATTAGTTTTGGACAATTGTACCATCTGCGTCAATGTTATCTGTGGATTACCAGTGAAACCCAAGTTTTGTTTTGGTCACATTTTATAGTCTTGTTGGGATCTTTATAGATTTATTTTTTCAGTTTCTTGATTTGATGCAAAATGCATGTGTTATTAATTTCAATGAACCTAAACAGTGAATATTGGATTCATTTTCTAGATTTTTTTTGGTAGAATCTTCCTGATGCATGTCTTATTATAAGCTTATGTTATTAGATAAATGAATGTTTATTTAAGGTTATTTTAAAGATGTTGTCATATTTGTTTTCAAACATATTTATGTATATACATTGTTTTTTTGGAGGGGGTTCTCTTAAGTAAGTAATTACAGTAGCTAATTTAGTGCATTTCTGTATATTTAGAAACCTGTTCCATGCCCTTCACATTAGAAACATGTGCCTTATAAACTTGTTTGGAACATCGAATTACTAGAGCATGATGTACCTTTTAGACATCTAATCTTTTTGGATGGAATGCTATTCTATTGAAGAATCTCCTCGGTTGAGTTTATAGTTGCTTTTTTCCCCCTTGTATTCCTTCGATATTGAATAAATATGGTTCTTATTTTGGACATTATTTCTAGTGCTAAAGTAGTTTATGTTTATCACCAGTATACCACCATAACCGTTGATCAACTCGCACCGGGCCAAAGCAATCTTTAGCTTCGAGTCCCCGATCGGAGGTCTGCAGCAAGGTATGCAATCATGTTCACAAATTTTAGCTTCTAAATTTGAGAACATGTTAGAACTGCCTCTAGCAGTTAAAATGTTCACTATGCTTATCAACGGTGCTATTTTCCCTCTTTATATACCAGGTTGAATTAATCCATTTAGAATGTTCACTATGCTTATCAACGGTGCAATTGTACCGCTTAGAATGTTCTATGGTTACTAGAACTTCATGAACTGCTTTTCATGAATTATACATATATTTTCTATTTGTTTATTTTTAAATGGTTGGAGTTGACTTGCTTTCCATTTCTGGTGAATTAGTTGAATGATAACTTTGGTTCAGAAAATGAATTAAAGCATAAATGTTATTAAGTTTGATTTTAAATCAATTATTGGTCATCATTAGTGATTGCAAAAAAATGTTTACTTGTAGATGAGTGACCCAAAGCGAGATGGTTCAACTCAAAGTTCACAAAATTCTTCCCCAAGTAGAGATGATCAAACAAAAACCAAGGAAAATGTTCAAAAAAAGATTACTCCAAGGGCAGCTTGTTGGAACCATTTCACCAAATTTGTGACTAAAGAGGGGGAGAAGAGAGCAAGGTGCAATGCATGTGATGTTACTTACACCATGGAAACAACTTCGGGTTCTACAACAAATTTGAATAACCATTTGAAAACATGCCTAAAAAGACCTCGAGGTAATACTTTTGATCCGAAGCAATCAGAATTAGAATTTGTGAATGTTAGCCAAGAAACAACGGATTTATCAACTTGGGTGTTTGATAAAGATGCTATTAGAAAAGCATTGGTTTGTATGATAATTGTGGATGAACTACCTTTGAAAATTATAGAGGGAGAGGGTTTTAAATACTTTCTTTCTATAGCATGCCCACGGTTTAGTCTTCCATCTCGTTGGAAAATTAGAAAGGATTGTCTTGATTTATTTAACTCCATGAAGAGTGTAATGAAGAATTGTTTTGAAAAAGATATAAGTAGAGTTTGTTTTACGACAGACACTTGGACTTCATTGCAGAGATATCTTACATGGTTTTAACAGCACATTGGGTGGATGATGAGTGGAGGTTGTAAAAAAGAATTATAAATTTTTGCCCAATATCCGCTCATAGAGGTGAAAGCATAGGTCAAGCTATTGAAAAATGTCTTTGAGATTGGGGGATTGAGAGGGTCTTCACTATTACGGTTGATAATGCATCCGCCAATAGTGTTGCCATTGAATATTTGAGAAAGAAATTGAATCATTGAAATGCTTCTGTTGCAAATGGAAAATTTATTCATAAGAGATGTGTTGCACACATTCTTAATCTCATTGTGCAATACGGTATTAAGGATGTTTCTGTGTCTGTGGATCGAGTTAGAGGTGCTGTGAGGTATATAAGAGCATCACCATCGAGGTTGATAAAATTCAACCAACGGGTAAAAGAAGAAATGATAGATAGTAAGGCTCAATTGTGTTTAGATGTGCCTACTAGATGGAACTCAACATATATGATGTTAAAGGTGGTCGAAAAATATGAGCGTGCATTTGAATCATATGTACGTGATGACCATAATTTTTTTCTTGACCTTACTACTGGAGATGGAGTTCCTACATTTGATGATTGGGAAATTGTTCGAAGAGCTATAAAAGTATTAGAGCCTTTTTATCATCTTACACTGAAGGTGTCCGGATCTTTGCATGTTACCTCTCATTCACTTTTTGAAGTATTGACGGATGTGCATTGTCTTTTTGATGGGTGGCAAAGTTGTGGAGATCTAGACATAATTTCTATGACTTCCAAAATGAGAGATAAATATAATAAGTATTGGGGTGAAGGAAACAAGATCAACATGCTAGTTTACTTGGCGGTCATCTTTGATCCACGATGTAAAATGAGTTTTTTGGACTTTGGGGTCAACTTGCTTTTTCCTAATGTTGCTAATGACATTATGAAAATGATTGATAAAGAATTGCATTGCTTGTTCAACGAGTATTCTTCTAATGCCGGGAGAATTCAAATGTTTGAAGGTAGATCTAGTTCTTCGAAAAATCTTTGTAATTCAATGGAAATAGATCGATCGAGAATGAAAACGGGCTTGGCCAAACAAAAATACCTTAAGAAGAAGAAACAAGTTGGATTAGAAAGCAAATCTGAGTTGGATAGATATTTGGGTGAGGATGAAGAAGTAAACAATTCAAGTTCATTTGATTTATCACAGTGGTGGAAAATGAACAAAGTCCTAGATTCCCTATTCTTTCACAAATGGCTCGAGATATTCTTGCTACTCCTATTTCAACAGTTACCTCGGAAAGTGCATTTAGCACGGATGGACATGTTCTCGATAGTTTTAGAAGTTCTCTAACTCCTCTCATGGTCGAGGCTTTGGTTTGCACACAAGATTGGCTTCGGAAATCTAATGATGCCATCAATCTTGAAGATTATGTTGATGAACTTCAAACCATGGAAGATGGTAATATATAAATTTTAATTTATAAAATAAGCTTTTGTGTTATTTATATTAGTAAGCATAATTTAACTAACACTTTTGTTTTTAAATTTGCTAGACTTGTCAAAAATACCTGAAGATCAAGAAGGTAATATACTTAGCATTAGTTTATAAAGTTAAATGTTTATTTAATTTATTTTTGTGAACATTTTTATCATTTAACTAACTCATTCAATACTTTTACTAGATGTTTCAAGATTATCAACGCCAACGGTGTTTGAAGCACAAGAAGAAACTTAAACTATTCTATAATGGTTTTTGAACTGATGTGTTATTGTTATTAGTTTGGTTTGGTTTGTTATTGTTGTTGGTTAATTGGACTTTTGTTGTGTTCTTTTTGTTTGTTTGTTTGGACTGGTGTAGGTTTCTATTATATTTTGGACTTTTACTTATGTTTTTTTTATTATAATGTTGTTGTTGTTTACATCGACTTATGTTGTTTACTTGGACTCATGTTGTTTACTTGGACTTTTACTTATGTTTTTTATTATAATCTTGTTGTATTGTTTTTGTTGTTTATTTGGACTCATATTGTTTATTTAGGTTGATGTTGTGTTTCTTTTATTTATTCACTTATTTACTTCAATTTTTTGTTGTATGATCATGTTTAAAAACTTTAAAGAAAATTATTTTTTTTGAAAAATTACATAAAAATAAACAACACTAAAGTCATCTTTTTAAAATTTAACTTGAACAAATATATTCGATTCGATTCGATTCGAATTTCATCTCACTCGACTCGATTCGAGAAAATTTAAAATTAAGTTAGGATGATAAAATACGATTCGAAAACTCGATTAACTCGAAAATTTTTGATTCGATTCGATTGGATCGAATGCTCACCCTTACCAAACGTCAAAATTTTTGAACGAAATTTTCACGAAATCATTCTATAAAACTGTAGACCATAGAAATATAATAAAAATGATTTTTTTTGCGTCAGATTTGTGGTCCCGAAACCACTGTTCCGACTAGACCCAAGATCAGGTTGTTACAACTCTCCCCCCTTTAGGGATTTTCGTCCCCGAAAATCTTACCGGAAAAGAGATTAGGGTAACGTTCTCGTAGTTTCCTCTACCTCATTGAAGAGTCCTCTTCGAGAGTAATACTTCCAGAAGCACTCTGTCATCGATCTGGAATCTAATATCTTTAAATTTCAAATCTGTATACTACTTATGTCAGTCTGAAGTTGCTTTCAACTTTCATGAATCATTTTCACCTTTTTCCTCAAAGTCTCAAATCAATTCCACCTCGTATATCTTTTTCCAATCACCTTTGAACTCTGAAACATAGTGTTGAAGCATATCGTCAAAGATATGAATTACTCTATCAGGCTTACCATCAATCTAAAGATGAATTACATTGCCAAGATGCAACTGCATTATAATCCCGATCATCAGAACATCTTCTCCAAATAACTGCATATTTATTACTCCCTGAATGAACCAACGAGCTACTACCAAGTCTTGTAAATTTTTTTTTGCATAAGCTCTGAATTACTCAGTGCGCAAATTCTATCTCAGAATAATGATAACAGTCATCAGATCCGACCTAAAATTTAGAATCAAAAGTCGTCTCACGCTGTACTCGTTTAGTTTACCACTCACTATCACATTCCTGAGGTTCTCAATCTTGCAAAGGAAACATCGCTTTAGCTTCTAATTTAGCTAGATTCAGACTGTCATCAAATAAGATTAATCATGTATCAAATACTCACAAAATAATCAAAGGTTTTCCATTCAAGCATTTGCAACTATATCTGCTTTCTCAAGGGTTACTCGATAACTGCTCACAATCTTTCAATAGTTCAAGCCATCTATGCTGTTTTAATTTTCAGATCCTTCTGTGGCATTAGATACTTTAAACTCTTGGGATCAGGAAACATATGACATTTTTTTGTCGGACAATCGATGTCATGAAATTCTGAACACAAACATAAAAAGTGGCCGATTGTAAATCACCCATCGGACAGTTCCTTTCATGCGACTTTAACCGTCTGAAAGCATAAACTATCACTTTACAGGCTTGTATTAAAACACATTCCAATCCGTTTGATAGTGCATCACTGAAAAATCACAAATTCTTTACTCAATTTAAACTGGACCTAGAATCAGTGCTTCGGTTAACAATACCTTTAACTACTTTTAAATTTTCTAAAAGTCAACAGACCATTCAAACATTCACAAATGTGATAACTTTATCAATCAAAACATCTTTAACTCATAATAATATCATCCAATTAGAACTGATCTAATAGGTACGTCCTTGTATCACACCCTTTTGAATATAAATTCTTCATTCGCATCGCGTCAATTTACCCATGAATGTACAAGATTTTTTCTTCTTACCTGAGGATAAACTTAAATGCATATAACTCAAATTAGCTTTCAACTAACCAGTTCGCTCAGATAAAAACAATTGAGTCGATCTCAACTATCAAATAATATCATATCAAAATACTCCCTTCCTTATGCTGTTAAAACAACTCAAACATACAATTTTTCAAAATTTCCTCACATGCTAGTCAAAGATCTTTACAACTGCACTAGATCAAGGAAACAAAATATCCTGATTGAACTCATTGACCTTAATCAAACTTACCTGAGAAAAGAAAACCATAGTACAATTTGAGCTAAGCTTCCACTATCTATACCTTTGCCGATGTCATTTCCTTTCACGAAAATTAGAGAAATCCTGATACCAGAATCACCACGTTCCCATAATCGTACCAGAAATACAACCATAATAGACATAGTTATCACAAGCCAAAGAACACACTTTAAAGATGAGCCATGATTGATAATTTACGAAATAAGGATGATAAAAAAACCGAGATAAAGAAATCCAAGATACGATACCACACTGAAAGTCCAAGAACATAACATCATAATAAAATAATAAAGATCTTGATGATTTCTTAGAGAACACCAGAAGAAAAACAATGCTTATACGCTCTGGAATCAATTGTAACAGAGATGATATATTTTCCAAATATATATAAAATAAAATAACATCCAGTAGAAGCAGAAGAATATCATCACATAAATTTTCACCAACAACTTTTATTCCAAACATATTAGAATAGAATCCCAAAGAGAGAGATAAGAAATGCTGCTCGTCAACCAACCAGACCAACAATGCTTTTATCTAACATTATAATCAGCTAGCCTTCTCACACGATAAGAATTTCATCAGAAAATGAACAATTACATATATATCTCAGAGGATAAATGAATATATATAATACCCAGGAGAGATCATCATAATCTATTCAATTACAACTGTTACACTCAGACATCTTTACGATTCAAATATCATTTCTCTGACTAATTCTGTCATCACTAATCCCGTATTATTCCATTCACAAATGAAAATCAATCTGGAGGAAATTCCAGCAAATACATACTTTAGACATCATACCTGAATGAGTTGATTAGCCGAGAACTTAGAAAACTTTTTCAAAACTTAGAAAATTTTTGCTAGAAGCAGGGGTCACACGCCCGTGTGGTCCAAGGGACATGCCCGTGTGACCCTGGGACACGCCCGTGCTTCAGATCGTGTTCAATTTAGGGGTGCTCTCTGACTTGTGCCACACGCCCGTGTGCTAGGCCGTGTAGCACACATGATTGGGACACACGCTCGTGTCTCTGCCCGTGTGCTCAATTCTAGACATTCTCTTTTGCAATAATTAAGGTGCAGGGTGTAACACCCCTTACCCGTATTCAACACCGGAACAGGGCTCGAGGCATTACCGGACTTATAACACAAGCATTCACACAATCCCGAGTCATAAATTTGTGTCCAGATTAAAACCATTCAAATTTGATCATGAAGTCCCTATTACGAGCCTACGAGGCCCAAAACATGCTTTGGAGGTGGTTCGGGACTAAACCGAGAACTTTAGAAAATTTTACAAAACTTAGAAATTTTTTCATGTTACAGGACTCACACGCCCGTGTGGTCCAAGGGACATGCCCGTGCTACAGGCTGTGTTTGATTTAGAGTGCTCTCTGACTTGTGCCACACGGTTGTGTCACACTCCCGTGTGCTAGGTCGTGTAGCACACATGGCTAAGACACTCGCCCGTGTCTCTGCTCGTGTGCTCAATTCTGGACATTCTATTTTGCAACAATTAAGGTGAAGGGGACACACGGCCGGATCACATGCCCGTGGGGCAGACCATGTGTCACACACAGCCTAGACACACGCCCGTGTGTCACACACGGCCTAGACACACGCCCGTGTGTCTACCCGTGTGGACAAAATAAAGGCTATTTACCAAGCCATTTGCCACCCTTGTACACACATATACTTAGACCAATTCAAGGGACAAACATAACATACTTAGGCAACCAAAACATCCACAATTATGGCCAACACAATAACAACATCTATCATACTCACAACAATTATTAAGCCACAATTGACTACTTTCAAGGTACCTAATTGTACACCAATTTATCATCTCATCAATAAACCACATTGCCAAACATTTCACATTTATGTCATAAACCTCATTTCTATCATTCACCAAGTATACCATGACCATATCACCAAAGACATTAGCACATATATATATATACTTAGGCTTACAACCATGATAGCCCAAATAAACCAATCTACATGGCTAATTATCAAAACAAGCCTTTGGCAATCACAAGCCAACACACTGGCTACAATTACAGTGACACATTTAACAAAAATGACTAAGTCCCTATACATGCCATAGACTTAAAATACTTGAATTCATTTATACCCAAAATGACAGCTTGATAGTGTGATAGGATCTCCGGCGATTTCCAACCCGAGCTAGCTCAATAACCCTATAAGACATTGGAAACGAAGGGGGTAAGCTATATATATTGCATAGTAAGTCCGTATGAAAATAATAAGAAACTCTTACAGATTTTTTATCGAGTTCAACAATTTAAACACAAGATAATACAAATTGCTATAAAGCTCACAGTTATAATTTTCATTCATTCATAATGTTTACTCTATCAACTTATAAGCATAATTTAACATATCTTGGCATTAGCCTAAAAACCATAATCCCTCCTTTGTAACATACTACCTCAATTCAACAAATCATTTCAAACCTCATAGTAAACATGCACATTAATTATGTGTACCCATGTCTCCGAGCATACGTCTTAATATCTTTCAATTGCCTAAACTCTTATCTTCCTTTACTTCCATAACCATTTTAATAGGCAATTATGCCAGTCTTTCCTTTTTCTCATATCTGATAAATCACAATTTGTGTGAATAAAACATGCTATATTAAAACTCAATTTGGCCCAAAGGCCAATCACAAAATCGTCAATCGAATTTACCATGTGTTTCATACATCACAAGTATAGACCAATAATCACAAGGTTTTCATAAAATCATTTTCGTGGAAAATCATGAACTTACAATTTCTTAAAGTCAATGCTTATAAACTTTACGTACATACCTGTACCAATTCATAATACTTACATACTCTTTCTCTTCTTTGACATACCCGTTGAATTTCCCGTTGAACCATTTGGAATACTAAATGATACTCGGGGATCTCTTACACACAGTACCGTACGAGTGCCATATCCCAGATATGGTCTTACATGTAATCTCGTATCGATGCCAGTAGCCCAACTATGGTATTACACGAAGTCTCATATTGATGCCATACCCTAGATATGGTCTTACACGAAGTCTCATATTGATGCCATATCCCAGATATAGTCTTACACATAATCTTAGTAACCCTAATGGCATGTCATTTATATCCTATCTATTCCTAAGGTTCAACCAGGACTTTCGCTGTACCGAATCTCTGTCGGTCATTTCCGTAGTATCGTAATCAATAGCATTCACATTTCATTTCAATAATATAACATTTACCACAATTATATCAATTAAGCATTTATACACATAAAATTTAATGCTTATTAAACATACGAACTTACCTCGACATAAAATGGCGAAAAGGGCTAAATCGTCAAATACTCGTTTTTCCCCAATTCTAGGTCCAAACCTCATTTTTCTTGATCTATAATACCATATTTAACTTATTTAATCATTATACTATTCAAATCAGCACAAAATCACATTATGGAAAAATTACATTTTTACCCCTAAATTTGACATTTTTACAATTTAGTCCCTAGGCTTGTAAAATGATTTTCATTCAATTTCTTCATCACCCATGCCTAGCCGAACCTCATAAATGCTCATAACAACCCACATTTTTCATTTATTCACATTTTTACACCATATTTTATAACTTTTATAAACAAGTCCTTTTAGGCATTTTTACCGAAAATCACTTAGCAAAAGTCGTTTGTCATACACCAAACATACATTTTCTACCATTAAACATCAAAATACACAAAAATCCATCATGGGTAAAATTTTAGACCTTGACATCTCTTCAAATTGATGGTAGAAATAGAAAGATCGAGTTACAACGACTTTAAAAATGTAAATAGCTTTAAAAATAGGGCTAGAACGGACTTACAATCGAGCTTGGAAGCTTGAAAAACCCTAGCCATGGTTTCCCCTTGTGAATTTCGGCCATGGGAGGAAGATGGAAAAAAATGGCTTTTAATTTGGCTTTTTAATTCATTTTAATTACCAAATTACCAAAATGCCCTTAATGAAAAACTTTGAAAACATACCAAACCATGTCCATTTTTTTCCACCAACTTAACCAATGGTCTAATTACCATTTAAGGACCTCTAATTTAAAATTTCATAACAATTGGACACCTTTAACTTATAGAATTCAAGTTTTGCACTCTTTACAATTTAGTCCCTATAACTAAATTGAATGCCCAAACGTCAAAATTTTCAAACGAAATTATCATGAAATCGTTCCATAAAACTGCAGACCATAAAAATATAAGAAAAATGAATTTTACTACATCGAATTTGTGGTCCGAAAACCACTGTTTTGACTAGACCCAAAATCTGATCATTACATGGGGACACGCACGAATCAGTAATGTGGCCGATTTAGGGCCTAGTCAGAATAGTGGTTGCGAGACCACAAATTTGAAGTAGAAATATGTGTTTTATGATTTTTAAGAGGCTTATGATATGATTGCATGATTATGAGAAAATTTCATGAAGAAATTTTATTAATTAGTGAATAATTTGTCCATTAGGACTAGATTGCAAAAAGTGGAAAATAAGAGATTCTAGAAGATTTAAGTATGAAATAGAAGTATAAAAATTACTAGAGATCTTTATTTAGCAATTAGACCATTAAATGTTAAGATGGACAAAAATGGACATGGGAAGGAAAAATCTAAAGAAAGGGGCCTTAAGGGCATTTTTGTCATTTGGTTAATAAAAGAATTAAAAAGGGAAAAAGAAGCCAAAATCATGTCCATCTTCTTCCTCCTTGGCCGAAAATCACAAGATCACCATAGCTAGGGTTTCTTCAACTTCCAAACTTGATAGTTAGTACATCCTAGTCCCGCTTTTAATGTTCTCCGTATTTTTGAGATCCTCGTAGCTCAGTTTAGCTATTTCTAGCTATATTTTGAGATAGGGTTTATGTTAAAAAATTTACCCACGTATGACATGCATGTATTTTGATTTTTTATGGAAGAATATGAGAGTTTGATGTATGATGAACATCTTTTTCTAAGTAATTTTCATGAAAAATGCATAAAAGGACTAAATTGTAAAAGTTGAGAAAGTGGTCATACATGGGTGAAATAGTGGAAATTAGAGGTTGTTATAGTTAGGAAAAAGATTTGACTAGGCTTAAAATACAAGAAAGTTGAATAAAAATCATTTTACGAGCTTAGGGGTAAAAGTGTAAATATGTGAAAGTTTAGGGGCAAAATCATAAATTTTGCAAAAGTATGATTTATGAGTCAATTTAGTCAATGTGAGTATTAAACAAATAAATTGTTATTATAGATCAAGAAACACGAAGCCCGGACCGAAACCGAGGCAAGAACAAGATTGTGGACTAAATTGATTAATTACACACATTTTGAGTGCCGAGGTAAGTTTGTATGAAATTAAAGCTATATAATTTTATTATGCCTTTAAATACTTTATTCTATGAGATATGTATATTAATTTCATGAAAATTGATCAATGATGTTTCATTGAGATTGAAATGAGATTTACAATAAGTTGAAGTCCCGGTTGAAGATTCGGAATAACGGGGATACCTATGTCACGACATGAGATAAAGATGGTCCCGTGTAAGACCATGTCTGGGACATGGCATCGGCACCGAATGTAGGTCCGCATAAGACCATATCTGGGATATGGCATCGACACTGAATGTAGTTCCCGTGTAAGACCACGTCTGGGACATGGCATCGGCATCGAATAAGGAAGGTCCCGTATAAGACCATGTCTGGGACATGACATCACCACCAAATGAAGGAGGTCCCGTATAAGACCATGTTTGGGTCATGGCCTCGGCACCAAAGGAAGATTTTGTGTAAGACCATGTCTGGGACATGGCATCGACATCTATGTACGATCTCGTGTAAGACCATGTCTGGGACATGGCATCGACATCGGGTTAAGAGATCCCGTATAAGACCGTATGTGATGGGTAAGCTTGAGTATGAGTAAGTATGTCAAAGTATTTGAGAACTTGGATGGTTGTCATTCTATGAGAAAAATGAATTCTACCATGAGTATTTTTGTTACTATTTTAATTCATGCAAACTTACTAAGCTATGAGCTTACCCCTCTCTTTTCCCTTTTCCTTGTAGTTTCGCCAAGCTAGCTCGGGGATCGTAGGACGTCGGAGCTCGGATCACACTATCAACTATTATTTTGGTATAGTAAAGTTGATTCATTTTGAGTATGGCATGTATAGGAATTTGGTCATCTTGTGTTATGTCATATTTGGAAGCCAAAGTGTTGGCTACTAATGTTATACACTCTTTTTTTAAATGGCCATAGAGAATTGGCCAATATTTATCAAGTTTCATATTTTAATGATGATGAGTTCATGCAATGAAAGTTCATGAAATTGATGGTTTAAAATGTGAAGTGTATGAATGATGATTTGTTAATCTTCATAGTATATTATTGCCATGTTATATATTGCTTGAGTTGGTATATGTGTGATTATATTTCAGGGTGGCAATTGGCTTGGTAAATAGCCTTATAATTGTCCGCACGGATAGACACACGGGCGTGTGCCCACACACGGCCAACCCCATGGGCATGTTGACAGGCCGTGTGTCCCCCGCATCAAATTTGCGAGAATTTGATTCGCCACACGCCAACAACGCGCAGCGTGTGCCTAGGCGTGTGCACTTAAGTGATTGCCGACGCCATAAAAGAATGCAAGGGTTTTCACACGGTGAGGACACGGGTGTGTCTAGGCAGTATGGAGGACACAGCCACGCACACGCGCGTGTGTCCTACCGTGAAAACCCCCAGAGGTTCAAAATGAAAAACAAATTCCACACGGGCTGGGAACATGGGCGTGTGTGACCACACGGCCTGCCCACACGGGCGTGTTCCATTTCACACGGGCGTGTAGCCCTGTTTTGGGCAAAAATTTTCTAAGTGCGTAAAAGTTTTCGGATTGGTTCCGAACTATTTCGATTGTATGTTTAGGGCCTCGTAGGCCCATGATAGGGAAGTATTGTGCATGAATGAAAAGTTTTAAATTGAAATGAAAATTTACAGCCCAATGTCGTATGTTAAAGAAAGTAAAGTATGGTAATGCCTCGTATCTGGTTACGGCATGGAATATGGGTAAGGGGTGTTACATTTAGTGGAATAAGAGCTACAGTTTTGTCGATTCTCAGACTAACGTAGCGTATGCATGAGTCTAGCTATACATGCCATACGTATGAGTAATTGTATTATGATAGTGTGACGACTCCTGACGATTTAAATTGTGTTCTTATATAGTAAATGGATTCCAAAAGAGCTGTGGCGGGTGATGTAGAGAGTAACGCACCAGCTCCCGCGGAAGGGACGGCGCTGACTGAAAATTAAAATAGACCGGCTACTGTAAGCCAGAGAGGAGGGGAAGAGGCTAGGGAGGCCTTTCTCCACATGATGAACGCATGGTATACGGAGTTCGTTCGTACGAACCCGAATGCACAACCCCCTCCTCCCCAACCTATTCCTCAGCCTACCCCTGTAGCTCCCGAAGTGGTAGAAGTAGTAAGGAGAGAAATGCCTCCGGTTGACAGAATTCGGAAACAAAAGGCCGAGAAATTTTGAGCCAGTAAGGATGACGATCCAGAAAGAGTAGAATTTTGGCTTGAAAATACCATCTGGGTATTTGATGAGTTATCTTGCACCCCTGAAGAGTGCATGAAGTGTGTGGTGTCTCTTTTGAGGGATTCCGCTTATCAGTGGTGGAACACCCTTGTGTCGGTTGTACCAAGGGAAAGGATAACATGGGAGTCTTTCCAAGACGAATTCCGAAAGAAGTATATCAGCCAAAGGTTTATCTATCAGAAAGAAAGGAATTCCTTGAACTAAAACAAGGAAAAATGACAGTAACTGAATATGAGAGTGAATTTGTAAGGCTCAGCAAGTACGCTCGGGAATGTGTGTCCTCCGAAGCCATCATGTGTAAGAGGTTCGAGGACGGATTATATGAAGATATCAGATTATTCGTTGGTGTCCTTGAATTGAAGGAATTTGTTGTGCTAGTGGATCGGGCTTGTAAAGCCGAGGAATTGGTGAAAGAGAAAAGAAAAACTGAGATGGAGTCTTGTGACTCAAGAAAAAGACAATTGAATAAGTCATTTCAGTCCTCGTCCAAGAAGTCGAGAGACTTCCCTACCCGATCAGCTACTTCAGCCGGGTTTTCAAACAGAAGTAAGAGTAAACAGTACTCGGGGATTAAAGCTCAGACTACTTCAGTTGCTAGTGTTGGGAACACACGACCTAATAGGCTAGAAAGTCCATAGTGTGGCATACGACATCCCGGTGAGTGCCGAGCCCATGAGAGAACCTGTTTTAAGTGTGGTTCCCAAGATCATTTTATTAGAAAGTGCCCTGAGATGGTTGAAAAAGAGAAAATTTAGAGTACAAGGTCGGGAAGTACCAATAGAGGGAAATCGCAGAGAAACCCGAGAAGTGGAATGAGTAGCAAGAGTACTCCAAGAGAGCATGCTGCAAGATCTGAGGGTAGAGCGCCTGCGAGGACCTATGCCATTCACGCTCGCGAAGAGGCGTCATCCCCTGATGTAATTACGGGTACATTTTCTCTCCATGATACTAATGTTGTTGCTTTAATTGATCCGGGATCTACCCACTCATATATTTGCATGAAATTAGTATTTAGTATGAGCATGCCCGTAGAGTCTACAGAGTTTATGATAAAAGTGTCCAATCCTTTAGGAAAAAGTGTATTAGTTGATAAGGTATGCAAAGATTTCCCATTGATGATTAGAGGTCATTATTTTAAGGCAAATCTCATGCTATTGCCATTTAATGAATTTGATATGATTCTTGGTATGGACTGGTTAACTGCTCATGATGTGATAGTAAATTGTGGAAAGAAATACATTGAATTGAGATGTGAAAATGGGGACATTCTGCGTATTGAATCAGATAATCAGGACAGATTGCCTGTAGTAATTTCTTACATGTCTTCTAAAAAATATGTAAGGAAAGGATATGAAGCTTATCTTGCCTTTGTGATGAATGCCAAGGAAACTGAGTTAAGAATTGAATCAGTACCGATAGTATGCGAGTATCCAGACGTATTCCCAGAAGAATTGCCAGGGTTGCCTCTGGTTAGAGAGGTTGAATTTGGCATTGAGTTAGCCCCTGGTACTGCTCCTATATCGATTGCTCCGTACAGAATGGCTCCGACTGAGTTGAAAGAATTGAAGTCACAGTGACAAGAGTTAACAGACAAAGGCTTTGCACAACCGAGCTATTCTCCGTGGGGTGCTCCAGTGCTATTTGTGAAAAAGAAATACGGTTCCATGAGATTATGTATAGATTATCGGCAGCTTAATAAGGTTACTGTGAAAAATAAGTACCCATTTCCAAGGATCGACGATTTGTTTGATCAATTGAAGGGAGCCACTGTGTTCTCCAAGATAGACTTGAGGTCAGGATATTACCAGTTAAGAGTCAAAGACTCAGATGTGCCGAAAACCGCATTTTGGACAAGGTATGGGCACTATGAATTTCTAGTCATGCCTTTCGGTTTAACAAATGCCCTTGCCGTGTTTATGGACTTAATGAACTGCATCTTTTGGTCATACTTGGATAAACTTGTGGTGGTTTTTATTGATGATATACTGATATATTCTCGTGATGAGAACGAGCATGCCAAGCACTTGAGGATGGTTTTACAGATTTTACGAGATAATCAGTTGTATGCCAAGTTTAGCAAGAGTGAGTTTTGGCTCAAAGAGGTTGGATTTTTGGGGCACATTGTCTCGGGAGATGGAATTCGAGTTGACCCGAGCAAGATTTCAGCTATTGTTGATTGGAAGCCGCCAAGAAATGTATCAGAGGTCAGAAGTTTTCTAGGCCTAGCTGGCTATTACTGACGATTTGTCAAGGGATTTTCCATGATAGCGACTCGGATGACGAGACTATTACAAAAAGATGTAAAGTTTGAATGGACAGAAAAGTGCCAACAAAGTTTCGAGAAACTAAAAGCATTGTTGACTGAGGATCCGGTTCTAGTGCAACCTGAACCGGGAAAATAATTTGTGATTTACAGTGATGCATCCTTGAATGGATTGGGCTGTGTGCTTATGCAAGAATGCAAGGTGATAGCGTATGCCTCTAGATAGTTAAAACCACACGAGAAGAATTACCCGGCACATGATTTAGAGTTGGCTGCCATTGTGTTTGCATTAAAGATATGGAGACACCATTTGTATGGTGAAAAATGTAGGATATCACTAATCATAAAAGCTTAAAGTACTTGATGACTTAGAAGGAATTGAACTTAAGGCAGCGGAGATGGTTAGATTTGATCAATGATTATGAGCTAGTCATTGATTACCACCCGGGAAAGGCGAATGTAGTCACCGATGCTTTGAGTAGAAAGTCCTTATTTGCATTAAGAGCTATGAATACACGAGTGACTTTGTCAGATGATGGTATCATTCTAGCTGAGTTGAGGGCTAGACCGATGTTTCTTCAAGAGATTTACGAGGCTCAAAAAGATGACAGTGACTTGCAATCCAAAAGAGTTCAGTGTGAGTCGGGAGTTGAGTCTGACTTCTGGATTAATTCTGATGGATGCTTGAAGTTCAGAGACAGAGTCTGTGTACCGATGAATGTTGAGCTTATTCGGAAGATCTTATACGAGGCACATAGCGGATGTCTATCTGTACATCCGTGCAGTACAAAAATGTATAACGATTTAAAGAAATGGTATTGGTGGCCGAGTATGAAGAAAGATATTTCTGAGTTTGTATCAAGATGTTTAATTTGTCAAAAAGGGAAGGCGGAACACCAAGTACTTTCGGGTTTGCTTCAGCCTATCATGGTTCCTGAGTGGAAATGGGACCGTATTACGATGGACTTTGTGACGGGTTTGCCGTTGACACCGAGTAAGAAAGATGCTGTATGGGTTGTCGTAGATAGACTTACAAAGTCAGCCCACTTCATACCGGTACGTGTCGATTATTCGCTTGATAAGTTGGCAGACTTGTATGTTTCTGAGATTGTAAGGCTTCATGGAGTGCCTTTATCGATTATATCAGACAGAGATCTGAGATTCACATCCCGATTTTGGAAAAAGTTGCAAGAAGCTTTGGGCACAAAGCTGAGTTTTAATACTGCTTTTCACCCACAAACCGACGGACAGTCGGAAAGATTAATACAGATACTTGAGGATATGCTTCGATGTTGTATTCTTGAGTTTCAAGGCAGCTGGGAAAAGTACCTACCGTTAGTAGAGTTTGCCTATAATAACAGTTTTTAGTCGAGCTTGAAAATGGTGCCTTATGAGGCTTTGTATGGGCGTAAGTGTCGAACGCCTTTATATTGGACTGAACTCAAGAAAAATCAGATTCACGGGGTCGATCTGATTAGAGAAACCGAAGAGAAAGTAAGAGTGATTTGAGATTGCTTAAAAGATGCTTCTGATATACAAAAATCCTACTTAGATTTGAAACGAAAAGAGATTGAGTTTCAAGTCGATGATAAAGTATTTTTGAAAGTGTCACCATGGAAGAAAGTTCTTAGATTTGGCCGGAAAGGCAAATTGAGTCCACATTTTATCGGACCATATGAAATCACCGAATGAATAGGACCAGTAGCCTATCGTTTGGCTTTGCCATCTGAGTGAGAAAAGATACATGATGTGTTTCACGTATCCATGTTGCGATGTTACCGATCAGATCCTTCGCATGTGATTACACCGACAGAGGTTGAAATTCAACCCGACATGACTTATTGCGAGGAACCGATTAAGATTCTAGCACGGGAAGTTAAACAACTAAGGAATAAAAGTATAGCTCTCGTGAAAGTATTATGGCAAAGACATGGGGTAGAAGAGGCTACATGGGAACCCGAGGAGGCTATGAGAAACCAGTACCCAAATCTTTTTACCAGTAAGATTTTCAGGGGCGAAAATCCCTAAGGGGGAAAAATTGAAACAGCCCGATTTAGGGCCTAGTCAGAATAGTGGTTGCGAGACCACAAATCTGAAGTAGAAATATGTGTTTTTATGATTTTTAAGAGGCTTATGATATGATTTCATGATTATGAGAAAATTTCATGAAGAAATTTTATTAATTAGTGAATAATTTGTCCATTAGGACTAGATTGCAAAAAGTGGAAAATAAGAGATTCTAGAAGATTTAAGTATGAAATAGAAGTATAAAAATTACTAGAGGTCCTTATTTAGAAATTAGACCATTAAATGTTAAAATAGACAAAAATGGACATGGGAAGGAAAAATCTAAAGAAAGGGCCCTTAAGGGCATTTTTGTCATTTGGTTAATAAAAGAATTAAAAAGGGAAAAAGAAGCCAAAATCATGTCCATCTTCTTCCTCCTTGGCCGAAAATCACAAGAGCACCAAAGCTAGGGTTTCTTCAACTTCCAAGCTTGATAGTAAGTGCATCCTAGTCCTGTTTTTAATGTTCTTCGTATTTTTGAGATCCTCGTAGCTCGGTTTAGCTATTTCTAGCTATATTTTGAGCTAGGGTTTATGTTAAAAAATTTACCCATGTATGAGATGCATGTATTTTGATGTTTTATGGAATAATATGAGAGTTTGATGTATGATAAACATATTTTTCTAAGTAATTTTCATGAAAAATGCATAAAAGGACTAAATTGTAAAAGTTAAGAAAGTGGTCATACATGGGTGAAATAGTGGAAATTAGAGGTTGTTATAGTTAAGAAAAAGATTCGGCTAGGTTTAAAATACAAGAAAGTTGAATAAAAATCATTTTACGAGCTTAGGGGTAAAAGTGTAAATATGTGAAAGTTTAGGGGCAAAATCATAAATTTTGCCAAAGTATGATTTATGAGTCAATTTAGTCAATGTGAGTATTAAACAAGTGAATTGTTATTATAGATCAAGAAACACGAACCCCAGACCGAAACCGAGGCAAGAACAAGATTGTGGACTAAATTGATCAATTACACACATTTTGAGTGCCGAGGTAAGTTTGTATGAAATTAAAGCTATATAATGTTATTATGCCATTAAATAATTTATTCTATGAGATATGTATATTAATTTCATGAAAATTGATCAATGATGTTTCATTGAGATAGAAATGAGGTTTATAATAAGTTGAAGTCCCGGTTGAAGATTCGGAATAACAGGGATACCTATGTCACGACATGAGATAAGGATGGTCCCGTGTAAGACCATGTCTGGGACATGGCATCGGCACCGAATGTAGGTCCGTATAAGATCATATCTAGGATATGGCATCGACATCGAATTTAGATCCCGTGTAAGACCACGTCTAGGACATGGCATCGGCATCGAATAACGAAGGTCCCGTATAAGACCATGTTTGGGACATGGCATCGGCACCAAATGAAGAAGGTCCCATATAAGACCATGTCTGGGACATGGCATCGACATCGGGTTAAGAGATCCCGTATAAGACCATATCGGGGATATGACATCGGCATCATAAGGTGATCCCATGTAAGACCATATCTGGGATATGGCATTGGCATCATAATACCAGCATGACGAGATTGAGTATCCTCTGATATTTCGAGTAATTCAACGGGCAAAAGGGATAAGTATGCAAGATGATTAAGAGATAAGTATGCAAAGATGGCAAGAGCTAAGCTATACCAAAAAATTACATTTAACTGAAAGATGATTATGATTTCAGTTACGTTCATGATAGCATAAGTGCTAAATTATGTGATGAAGAGATACAGGTACCATGAGTAAATACGAGTTATGAAACCCTAATGTGATATGTGATGGGTAAGCTTGAGTATGAGTAAGTATGTCAAAGTATTTGAGAACTTGGATGGTTGTCATTCTATGAGAAAAATGAATTCTACCATGAGTATTTATGTTACTATTTTAATTCATGCAAACTTACTAAGCTATGAGCTTACCCCTCTCTTTTCCCTTTTCCTTGTAGTTTCGCCAAGCTAGCTCGGGGATCGTAGGACGTCAGAGCTCGGATCACACTATCAATTATTATTTTGGTATGGTAAAGTTGATTCATTTTGAGTATGGCATGTATAGGAATTTGGTCATCTTGTGTTATGTCATATTTGGAAGCCAAAGTGTTGGCTACTAATGTTATACAGTCTTTTTGTAAATGGCCATAGAGAATTGGCCAATATTTATCAAGTTTCATATTTTAATGATGATGAGTTCATGCAATGAAAGTTCATGAAATTGATGGTTTAAAATGTGAAGTGTATGAATGATGATTTGTAATTCTTCATAGTATATTATTGCCATGTTATATGTTGCTTGAGTTGGTATATGTGTGATTATGTTTCAGGGTGGCAATTGGCTTGGTAAATAGCCTTATTATTGTCCACACGGATAGACACACGAGCGTGTGTCTAGGTCGTGTGTGACACACGACCAAACCCATGGGTGTGTTGACAGGCCGTGTGTCCCCTGCATCATATTTGCGAGAATTTGATTCGCCCCACGGGCCAGCACACGGGCGTGTGCCTAGGCCGTGTGCACTTAAGGGATTGCTGACATCATAAATAGAATGCAAGGGTTTTCTCACAAGGGTGAGGACACGTGTGTGTCTAGGCCGTGTGGAGGACACGGGCCACAGACACGGGCGTGTGTCCGGCCGTGTGAAAACCCCTGTAGGTTCAAAATGAAAAATAAATTCCACACGGCCTGGGAACATGGGCGTGTGTGACCACACGGCCTGCCCTCACGGGCGTGTAGCCCTGTTTTGAGCAAAAATTTTCTAAGTGCGTAAAAGTTTCCGGATTGGTTTTGAACTATTTCGATTGTATGTTTAGGGCCTCGTAGGCCCATGATAGGGAAGTATTGTGAACGAATGAAAAGTTTTAAATTGAAACGAAATTTTATAGCCCATTGTCGTATGTTAAAGAAAGTAAAGTACGGTAATGCCTCGTATCCAGTTTCGGCATGGAATACGGGTCAGGGGTATTACAGGAACACATTCCCGTGGGGCAAACCGTGTGTCACACACAGCCTAGACACACGCCCGTGTGTCTACCCGTGTGGACAAAATAAAGGCTATTTACCAAGCCATTTGCCACCCATATTCACACATACACTTACACTAATTCAAGGCACAAACATAACATACTTTGGCAACCAAAACATCCACAATTATGGCCAACACAATAACAACATCTATCATACTCACAACAATTATTAAGCCTCAATTGACTACTTTCAAGGTACCTAATTGTACACCAATTTATCATCTCATCAATAAACCACATTGCCAAACATTTCACATTCATGTCATAAACCACATTTCTATCATTCACCAAGTATACCATGACCATATCACCACAGACATTAGCACATATATATATACTGAGGCTTACAACCATGATAGCCCAAATAAACCAATCTACATGGCCAATTATCAAAACAAGCCTTTGACAATCACAAGCCAACACATTGGCTACGATCACAATGACACATTTAACAAAATGACTAAGTCCCTATACATGCCATAGACTTAAAATACTTGAATTCATCAATACCCAAAGTGATAGCTTGATAGTGTGATAGGATCTTCGGCGAACTTCAATCCGAGCTAGCTCAATGACACTATAAAACATGGGAAATGAAGGGGTAAGCTATATAGCTTAGTAAGTTCATATGCAAATAATACAAAGCATTATTCATACATTTGACATATAAATAAATTAACATATATCAACATAAATGTCATTAAAACTTCATAAATGTCATATGAACATAAATGCCATTTAATATCAACATAACACATATCAATATAATTGTCATATACTAATAGCGAATCATATGAATTACATAACACATATCAACATAATTTTCATATACCAATAGCTCATCATATGAATAACATAACACATATCAACATAAATGTCATTTAAGCTTCATAAGCACAACTTACTCAATCACAATCTTCCCAATTGTTCATCATATACTGAGTTCATTTTCTTTGAGTTTTACGTACATAGTTGTACCATCTCATAACATATTCACATACTTTCTCATCTTTGACATACCCGTTGAACCACTTGGAATACTATCGGATACACGAAAATCTTTGCACATAAGTGCCACATATGTAGCCAATGCTACCACAAATCTCATAACACATATAAGATCGCTCTCGAGCTATCCTCGGGCCTGCTCACACAAGCTGTCAGTCGAGACGTAGCTACGCGGTGCTGCTCACACAAGCTGTCAGGTATCCGCAACATATGCCGGTATACCCAGTCACCGGTAGAACGTACAGGACCAGCACCCGGGATAAATAAATCACATAATTACATGGGTTCCTAGTGACATGTCACTTGTATTCTAATCTATTCCTAAGGTTCAACTGGGATTTACTCGCTCGTCGAAACTTCGTCAGTTTCATCCATAGAGTCAATCATACAATTCATGCAATAACAAAACATTATAAAAACAATTATAACGTTGCATTATTTACATACAAACTTACCTCGACATAAAAATGGCGAAAATGACCTAATAGTCAAATACTCGTTTTTCCCCCATTCTAAACCCGAACTTCATTTTTCTTGATCTATAATACCAAATTTATCTCATGTAATAAACACATTATTCATTTCAGTCCAAAAGTCACATTATGACAAAATTACATTTTTGCCCCTAAACTTTTAACATTTTACAATTTAGTCCCTAGGCTCGTAAAATAATTTTCATTCAATTTTTTCAAAACCCAAGCCTAGCCGAACCATTTTCATACTCATAATAGCACACATTTCTCATTTATTAAAACTTTTACTACTCATTTTATAACTTTTACAAACAAGTCCTTTTAGGCATTTTTACCGAAAATCACTTAGCAAAAATCATTTAACAAACAACAAACAAGCATTTTCTACCATCAAACATCAAATTACATACATGTTCAACATGGGTAAAATTTTAGACTTTGACATCTCTTCAAATTGGTGGTAGAAATAGATAGATCGGGTTACAACGACTTCAAAAATGTAAAGAGCATTAAAAAATGGGCAAGAACGGACTTACAATCGAGCTTGAAAGCTTGAAAAACCCTATCCATGCCTTCTCCATGTAAAATTCGGCCAAGAAGAAGAAGATGAGCAAAATTTGGCTTTTAATTTGGCTTTTTAATTCATTTAATTACAAAATTACTAAAATGCCCTTAATGAAAAACTTTAGAAACATACCAAACCATGTCCATTTTTGTCCACCAACTTAACCAATGGTCTAATTACCATTTAAGGACCTCCAATTTAAAATTTCATAGCAATTGGACACCTTAAACATATAGAATTCAAGTTTTGCACTTTTTGCAATTTAGTCCTTTTGACTAAATTGAGTGCCCAAACGTCAAAATTTTTGAACGAAATTTTCACGAAATCGTTCCATAAAACTGTAGACCATAGAAATGTAATAAAAAATGAATTTTAATGCGTCAGATTTGTGGTCCCGAAACCACTGTTCTGACTAGACCCAAAATCGAGCTGTTACACTAGTGACATGTCACTTGTATCCTAATCTATTCCTAAGGTTCGATTGGGATTTCTTACTTGCCGAAACGTCGTCGAATGTGTCCGTAGAGTCATTTACACAATTCATGAAGTATTAAAGCATTTAAAATACAATTATAATAAAGCTTATTTAACATACGAACTTACCTCGGTTACAAAAACGGCCAAAGGGATCTATTTGTCAATTACTTTATTTTCCCCCCGATCTAGACCCGAACTTCATTTTTATTAATCTATAATACCACATTTAACTTATTTAATCATCTCATTTTTCAATTCAGCCCCAAAACATAATATGGTAAAATTTACATTTTTGCCCCTAACTTTTTAACATTTTACAATTTAGTCCCTAGGCTCGTAAAATGAATTTCTTTCAATTTCATCATAATCCAAGCCTAGCCGAATATTATTTGTACTCATAACAGCCCACAATTTTCATTTATTCACACTTTTCTACACATTTTATAGACTTTTACAAATAAGTCCCTATTTAACGTTTTTATCGAAAATCACTTTACAAATGTTGTTTAACTAACAATGAACATGCATTTTCTACCATCAAACATCAAAATACAAACATATTCAACATGGGTAAAATTTAGACTTTAAATTTCTTTCAAATTAGTCCTTGAAATAGCTAAATCAAGTTATAACGGTCTAAAAAATATAAAAATCATTAAAAACAGGACAAGAACGGACTTACAATCGAGCTTGAAAGCTTGGCCAAAACCCCAGCTATGTCTTCCTTGTGAATTTTAGCTATGGGGGGATGAAATTGAGAGGATGGACATCTTTTATTTAGTTAATTTTGTCCTTATTAGCCAAATTACTAAAATACCCTTAATACATAACTTTGAAATTTCACCTAACCATGTCCATTTTTGTCCATCCTAAGGTATAATGGTATATTTTCCATTTAAGGACCTCTAATTAAAATTTCATAACAATTAGACACCTTTAACTTGTAGAACTCAAATTTTGCACCTATTGCAATTTAGTCCTTCTAGTCAAATTGAGCACTCAATCGATAAAATTTCTTAACGAAATTTTCACACATTTATTCTATCATGCTGTTGACCTTAAAGAAATAATAAAATAAATATTTAGAGTTCAAATTTGTGGTCCCAAAACCACTATTCTGATATGACCTAAAAACGGGCTGTTACAACTCTCCCCCTTAGGGATTTTCGTCCCCGAAAATCTTAGCGGAAAAGAGGTTTGGGTACTGTTTTCTCATAGCTTCTTCAGGTTCCCACGTAGCCTCTTCGACCCCGTGTCGTTGCCACAAAATTTTTACTAGAGCTATACTTTTATTTCTCAATTGTTTAACCTCTCGAGCTAGCACTTTGATCGGTTCTTCACCATATGTCATACCGGGTCGAATCTCAATCTCTAATGGTGAGATTACATGCAATGGATCTGATCGATATCGTCGTAACATCGCCACATGAAATACATTGTGGATCCTTTCTAACTCTAACGGCAAAGCTAGTCAATATGTCACTGACCCTATTCTTTCAATGATCTCATACGGCCTAATGAAACGCGGACTCAACTTGCCTTTGCGACCAAATCTAAGAATTTTATTTCACGGAGACACTTTCAGAAACACTTTATCACCAACCTGAAATTCGATATCCTTCCGTTTCAAATCCGCGTTAGATTTCTGTCGATCCGAAGCTACTTTTAAATAATCACGAATTACTTTCACCTTCTCTTCGGTTTCTCTGACCAAATCAACCCCGTGAATCTATTCCTCACTAAACTCGATCCAGTACAATGGAGTTCGACACTTGCCGCCATACAATGCTTTATACGGTGCCATCTTTACACTCAATTGATAACTGCTTTTATAAGCAAATTCGACCAACGGTAGATATTTCTCCCAACTACTTTCGAACTCTAAAACACAACAACGAAGCATGTCCTTGAGAATTTGAATCACTCTCTTAGATTGGCCATCGGTGTGTGGATGGAATGCGGTACTAAAATTCAACTTCGTACCTAACGCTTCTTGCAATTTCTTCTAAAATTGTGACGTAAACCTCGGATCTCTATCCAAAATAATAGAAGTAGGCACCCCGTGCAATCTAACAATCTCAGCAATGTACAATTCAACTAGTTTATCAAGTGAATAATCGGTACGTATCGAAATGAAATGAGTCGATTTTGTCAATCTATCAACAACGACCCAAACAACATCTTTCTTCTTCGGAGTCAGAGGTAACCCAGATACAAAATCCATCGTAACTCTATCCCATTTCCACTCGGGTATAGTCACAGGCTGAAGTAAACCCGAAGGCACTTGATGTTCAGCTTTCACTTGTTGACAAATCAAACATCTCGTTACAAACTCTGAAATGTCTCATTTCATGCATGACCACCAATACAATTCCTTCAAATCATTATACATCTTGGTACTTCCAGGATGAATAGATAGACAACCATTATGTGCCTCATGAAGAATTTTCTGAATTAGTTTAGTATCTCTCGGTACACAAATCCTACCTCGGAACCTCAAATGATCATCGGATCCAATCTAATATTCTGAATCACTATTCGATTAGCACTGAACTCTTTTAGCTTGCAACTCATTATCATCTTTTTGAGCTTCGCTGACTTGCTGAAGAAATATCGGTCTAGCTTTCAACTCGGCCAAAATTGATCCATCATCAGATAAGGTTAACCGCGTATTCATCGCCCTCAAAGCAAATATAGTCTTTCTACTTAAAGCGTCTGAGACTACGTTCGCTTTCCCTGGGTGATAGTCGATCACTAGTTCATAATCTTTCAATAGTTCGAGCCATCTCCGTTGTCGTAAATTCAAATCTTTCTGTGTAATCAAATATTTTAAAATCTTGTGATCAGTAAAGATGTGACACTTCTCACTAAATAAGTGGTGTATCCAATTTTTTAGAGCGAACACAATAACAGCCAATTCCAAGTCGTGCGTATGATAATTCTTTTCGTGCGGTTTCAACTGTCTCGAGGCATAAGCTATCACTTTACCCTCTTGCATCAACATAGAACCAAGACCGTTTAATGACGCGTCACTGAAAATCACAAACTCTTTTCCCGACTCAGGTTGCACTAACACCGGTGCCTTAGTCAACAATGCTTTCATCTGCTTAAAACTCTATTGACATTTCTCAGATCATTCGAATTTCACATCTTTTTGTAATAATTTGGTCATAGGTGTAGCAATCATCGAAAATCCCTTAACAAAATGTCGATAATAACTAGCCAAACCCAAAAAGCTTCTAACTTCGGATACATTTCTCGGTGGTTTCCAATCAACAACTGCTAAAATCTTACTCGGATTAACCCGTATACCTTCCACTGAAACAATGTGTCCCAAAAATCCAACTTCTCGGAGCCAAAACTCACTTTTTCTAAATTTAGTAAACAATTTCTTATCTCTCAAAGTCTGTAATACAATTCTTAAATGTTCGGCATGCTCAGACTCATCTCGAGAATAAATCAGGATGTCATCAATAAATACAACCACAAACTTATCTAAATACGGTCGGAAGATTCAATTCATCAAGTCCATAAAAACTACAGGATACTTGTTCTGAACGCGGTTTTCGGCATATTCGAATCCTTAACTCTCAGCTGATAATAGCCTGATCTCAAGTCTATCTTTGAGAACACTGTTGCCCCTTTCAACTGATCGAACAAATCATCAATTCTTGGTAAAGGATACTTGTTCTTTATCGTAACCTTGTTAAGCTAATGATAATCAATACAAAGTCTCATGGATCCATCTTTCTTTTTGACGAATAACACTGGTGCACCCTAGGGCGAAAAACTCGGTCTCGCAAAACCCTTATCTATCAACTCTTGCAACTGAGACTTCAATTCTTTCAACTCAGTCGGAGCCATTCTATACGGAGCTATCGATATCAGTGAAGTTCCCGGTACTAAATCAATAGTAAATTAAACCTCTTTGATCGGTGGTAATCCAGGAAACTCTTTTGGAAACACATTCGGTTATTCACAAACTACCGGCACAAATTCGATCTTCAATTCAGACACTTTCGTATTCAGTACATATGCAAGATAAGCTTCACAACCCTTTCTCACATACCTCTGAGCCGACATCGACGGAATCACTATAGGCAACTCACCCTATTCATCCGGTTCAATTCGAAGAATCTCATTATTTTGACATTTCAATTCAATAATCTTTCGTCTACAATTCACTACGACATCATGTAGAGTCAACCAATCCATTCAAGAATTACATCGAACTCATCAAATGGTAAAAGCATTAAGTCAGCCGAAAAACAGTGACCCCGAATCACTAAAGGACAATTCTTGCAAACTTTATCAACTAAAACATATTTGCCTAAGTGGTTCAACACTTTAATCACAAACTCAGTAGACTCAACAGGCAAATTCTTACTAGATACCAAATTCATGCAAATATAAGAATGAGTCGATCCAGGATCAATCAATGCAACTACATTAGTATCATAGAGAAAAAATGTACCAGTGATAACATCAGGGGATGACGCATCTTCGCGAGCGCGAATAGCGTAGGTTCTAGCAGGAGCTCTGACCTCTGATCTCGTAGTTAAATATTTTGTTACACCTGTGATACTGTTCCCATTTCCAGTATTTCTCGGTGGCCTCCCTCTAGTGGTAGTGTTGCTCGGTCTTGCATTCTGAAAACTATCTTTCTCTACCATTTTAGGGAAATCTCGAATGAAGTGATCTGTGGAGCCACATTTAAAGCAAGCCCGGTTATTCATTCTGCATTCATCGGGACGTCGTCTAACATAGTGTTGACATTTGTGTCTATTAGACCTAGCATTACCAATGCTTGCTATTGATGTAGTTTGGGCCTTAGAACCGGGATATTGCTTTCCACGATCTTTGTTGGGATATCCACTGAAACATTCAAACGATTATACAAATCCCTTGATTTCTTTGACGAAGACTAAAATGACTTATTCGGCGGTCTTTTTCTCGAATCTCTAGCCTCAAACTCAGCTTTTCTGTTTTCTTTGCTCAACTCTTCGGCTTTGCAAGCTCGGTTGACTACTTGGGAAATGTCGGATACTTAGGAAATCTCACACACAAGGTGTCACATATGTAGCCATTGCTACCTCTATCTCATAACACATATATTCTCTTTCTCGAGTCATCAACGGGCCTGCTCACACAAGCTATCAGTCGAGACGTAGCTACACAGTGCTGCTCACAGAAGCTGTCAAGTAACCGCAACATATGCTCAGATACTCACCACCCCGTAGGACGTCACAGACCGCATGCCGTATCACATAACATAAAACCCTAGTGACATGTCACTTGTATTCTAATCTATTCCTAAGGTTCGATTGGGATTTCTCGCTTGCCGAAATGTCGTCGAACGTGTCCATAGATTCATTTACACAATTCATGAAGTATTAAAGCATTTAAAATACAATTATAATAAAGCTTATTCAACATACAAACTTACCTCGGTTACAAAAACGGCCAAAGGGATCTATTCATCAATTACTTTATTTTTCCCCCGATCTAGACCCGAACTTCATTTTTCTTGATCTATAATACCACATTTAACTTATTTAATCATCACATCATTCAATTCAACCCAAAAACACATTATGGTAAAATTTACATTTTTGCCACTAACTTTTCTACATTTTACAATTTAGTCCCTAGGCTCTTAAAATGAATTTCTTTTAATTTTATCACAATGCAAGCCTAGCTGAATATTATTTGTACTCATAAAAGCCCACAATTTTCATTTATTCACACTTTTCTACACATTTTATAGACTTTTATAAATAAGTCCCTATTTAACGTTTTTATCAAAAATCACTTTACAAACGTTGTTTAACTAACAAAGAACATGCAGTTTCTACCATCAAACATCAAAATTCAAACATATTCAACAAGGGTAAAATTTTAGAATTTAAATTTCTTTCAAATTAGTCCTTGAAATAGCTAATCAAGTTACAATGGTTTAAAAAAATATAAAAATAACTAAAAACGGGACAAGAACGGACTTACAATCGAGCTTGAAAGCTTGGAAAAAACCCTAGCTATGTCTTCCTTGTGAATTTCAGCTATGGGGGGATGAAATTGAGAAGATGGACATCTTTTATTTAGTTAATTTTGTCCTTATTAGCTAAATTACTAAAATACCCTTAATGCATAACTTTGAAATTTCACCTAACCATGTCCATTTTTGTCCATCATAAGGTATAATGGTCTAATTTTCACTTAAGGACCTCTAATTAAAATTTCATAACAATTAGACACCTTTAACTTGTAGAACTCAAATTTTGCACCTATTGCAATTTAGTCCTTCTAGTCAAATTGAGCACTCAATCGATAAAATTTCTTAACGAAATTTTTACACATTTATTCTATCATGTTGTAGACCTTAAAGAAATAATAAAATAAATATTTCTACTTTGAATTTATGGTCTCGAAACCACTATTCTGATTTGACCTAAAAACGGGCTGTTATAGAAAGAAAAGGAAATTAGATAGTGCTTTTTATTTTTTGTATAGTGTTCTATTTCTATGTTTTTATTTTAATTTGTCTTGTTGAAGATTTAGCTTAATCATGTTTAATAACAATGTGTATAGGTGGCTGGATGACCAATACGGCTATGACAAGCAGTTGAGTTCGGCGAATGAAGATTCGACTAGCCATTGGAGTTTTTGTGGTGATCATAGATGGCACGAATATACATAGAAGCATTCTAATGGATTATATGGGTATGTGATCTTCGATAATTTAATATGGAAAACTAGGTTCTTTTCGATACTTAAGGAGCTTGTAATTGAACATTTTTATGTTATTTTAGTAGTTTTATGATTTATAAGTTAGTTATCTTTAATTGAATAAAATAAGCCTTTTATGATGTTTATTTACCAATTAGGCCAACTTGAGCTTAATGAAGTCTAATGAGTTGATGTAGTGGTACAGGAAACACTTGAACCAATAAGCAAAGAAGTTAGTGGACTGCCTAGAATGTCGAGACATGGAGACCATAAAATCACGACATTGAAGCTGCCTAAACACTTAGAAGAATTTTCGAAGCAACATCGACAAGTCAAGTAGACTATGGCCAAGGTCACAAAATTGGATGCCATAAGTTGCGACATTCTAGACAGTAACCAAATATGGAAGTTAATGATAAGGCTGTAGCAAAGTCGCGACAACCCAGCCTTTCTCTAAAGACTCAAGCAACCTGGTTACAAAGTTGCGACATTAGACCCGTGATGTCACGACATTAATGCTCAACGGACTTATAATCTGCAAAAGTGTTTTCGTTCACACAATTAAACTTTATCTCGGAATTTAGGGTAGAGTCGACCTGATTAAGTAAAAAAATCATTAGTTATATAAATGTAACTAAAAAACTCAATTAAAGAAGGCTTTTGATTATTTATAGTAGCTGAGTAGTTAGGTTCTTAGAATTTTATTTAAACTTTTTCATTTTAGTTTCTGTTCTTAGTAAATTCTGTCTTTATAAATTTCGTTCTTTAGTTTTATTTATTTGCTTTTCGTACTTTCATTTTCTATGGATTTACTAATCGTGGGTGATCAAACACTTCCATTACAAGAATCTTTGTTGTCACTGATCTACCACTATTTGTTGTGACAAATTAAGGTTTTTTCGACACTTAGCGAGCTTGTTTTCTAGTATTTTATATGTTTTTTTTTGGTTTTAGTATCTTAAGTTTAAATTATGCAAAAAAAAGCATTCTTACGCAATTTTGAGTTGTGTTATGACCTAATTGTCCACTACGGGCCTAGAGATGATTTAACAGCTCTATTTAGTGTGTAGAGCACTATTTTCAGACTAAGAAGATGAATGATGACTGCAGCGTCGTGACACTAAAGAGTGGTGTCGCAACACCGGACTTTGAAGCCAAAATATCAAGAAAATGAAGGGAGTGTTGCGACACCAATCCTGTTGTGTTGCGACATCGGGCAATGATTAGGGATTTTAAATATGGGTATTTTAGTCCATACAATGAATTGTAATAAGATTTTTGGGTTGTTTAGCAACCCTAATTAGGTTAGATCATAAATTTTATAAATAGTAACCCTTATTTTAGAGGGCTTCGCCAAGTGAGCCATTTAGTTAGTTTTAGAGTTTTATTTTAGTTTTTATTTTATTTCAAATTAGTCCTTTAAACAGTTTTTGTTCTTGTTTAACTTGGATTCGATTTCAATCTAATCTTTTAATTAATAGTTTTTTATTTATTTCTTTTTGGATTCTAATTGCAACCGTAGTGATCTTCGCAACTGTTAAAGGAAATTCTGCTTCCGCGCACAAATCAATACCGAAACAGATTTATTTTCTTATTCCCTTCTTTTATTTAATTTACTACTTTGCATGTTAAATATGAGCTTAGGGATTATTGCATTTAGATCCATGAGTAGCTAATTTCCTTAGAGAGATTAATGAGCGGATGTGTGACTAATTTACAGATGAATTAGGGTTTAAATCTGGGTTAGTTGGTTTAAATTATGTGCGATTAAACCTTAGGAAGTGACACCCATAAGAAGTAATAAAAGATAAATGAGATTGGGAGATAAGTTTACTGAGAAAATCATAATTTATCCCGATCAAGAAAGTGAGGCCGAGAGGTAATAACTAGGAGCACTAGAGTGAGTTAATCCCCTGCCTATTTTATTGAATTTAATTTCGATTGTTAATTGGTCATTTTTATTTAAGATAATTTTAGGTTAATTTGATTAATCCATTTTAATTAAATTTTTCATAATATAATTTTAAATTAGTACTATTTAGTCCTGTTAGTGTAGAAAGTTAATTTAATTTTAATTCAAGCTCCTTTGGGTACGATCTTCGGAATGCTTCACGAAGTGTTTTTTTGTAACATTCTTTACTATATTACAATTTGACCCGTATACTTGCAGACATTGCTGTTTAATTATATATTTATTTGTTGTAGTATTTTCAGTCCAGACGTTCGCAAGTTTGGCAGCGGTCAAGTTGTTGGCGCCATTGCCAGGGAGGTTTTGACATTAAACTTAAATTTTAATTTTCTACATTCTAATAGGATAAATAGGAATATTTAGAATTATAGATACAAATTTTATTTTCAATTATTTTATTTTTACTTAATTTTATTTTTCAGTTATTAATTTTATTTCAAATTCTCTTTGATTTCAATGTATGACTCGAAGTGGAACAATTCCAGTCGAGCCAGATCCTGAACCAGAGAGAATCTTGAGGCAAACCCATCAACAAATGCAAAATAATCAACCTGTGATAGCTAACTTACCTCAGGAGAATCCTTTGTTTAACGAGCCACTGATGGCTCGACCAGAGCAAAGCTTGAGCAAATATGCGCTACCTACTTTAGATGTTGTCCGAGGTAGTATCGAGAGGCCAGCAATTAACGCAAACAATTTCAAGATTAAGACAACCTCGAACCAACACTTAAAGAGATTCCTATAGCTATGTGACATGTTTGAACATAACGGAGTGACCGATGGCGCAATTGCTCTCCGGTTGTTTCCGTTCTCTCTTTGTGACAACGCTTATGAATGAACCGATTCATAAGAGCTTGTATCCATCATGACGTGGGACAACTTAGCGAGGAAATTCTTACACAAAATTTTCCCCATTAGTGGAACCATTCAATTAATGCGTGACATTGCTAACTTTAAGCAATTTGAAGGTGAGACTCTATACGAAGTATGGGAACACTTCAAGTCGTTCCTTAGGAAATGCCTACACCACAGTATGCAAGATTGGCTACAATTGTAAATTTTCTATAATTGATTGGATGAAAGCTTAAGAGCCGGCTTAGATAGTGCATCGGTTAGAGCCTTCATGAACAATACCTACGAGCGAGCCTATCAATTGATCGAGGATATGGCGATGAAGTCATACATGTGGCCTAACGAGCACTTTTAATTTAGCCAGAAGCCGTCAAAGGCTAAGGTGGTCAAGGAAGACGACAAGTATCAACAGATTTTGGAGGAATTACATTGTCTAGAGACCACTGTTAAGCCATTTATGAATGATTTCGCTCAAAGCTATACACCATACTCTAAAACCCAGTTGGAGAAAGTAAATTATTTGGGCAATAGGGGTGGAAATCCATATTCAAACACTTATAACCCCTGTTGAAAGGACCATCCTAATCTAAAGTGGGGAAGTAACCAAGGTAGCAGAAACCTAACTCCAAATCGAAAAAACCCTCTATATTAACCCCAACATTCATTTGAGCCTCAACTACATATGTCCAATTGGCCCCTCCACTAGCTCGTTGAAACTATAAATGAATTGCCTGTTTGAATTGAAATGAATGGAATGAATAAGAAATGAGAAATGAGAAACATTCAGAAATGATTATGGTTTTATTCGAAATAGAGAAATGAAATCATTTGGAAATGAATATAAGTTTCCAACAATGGAAATGAAAATGATCCATTTTCGATCCTATATGGATCACTTAAAAACTAATTGGAAGAATGAGCTTATGTTTTTGGACTGTTTTGAAGCCCGAAAATGAAAATAAACCATTCGGTTATAGTGAACATGTTGAGTTGTGAAATATTGAACACATTTTTCTCGAAATTTTACTAGGGGCAAAAACCCTTCATGGACATGAAGGGGGTGGAAACCCTAGTAGGAATTATAGGGTGTGCTGTCCACCCTAGTCATATTCTAAGTAGGATATTGTTTTTCTATTTGAAATAAACCACTACAACTCAACAAGGGTTCTACCTTCTCTTCCTATAAATAGATGGCACCAGTAGAGCTATTAACACAACTTTGAGAGATTGTTATTCTACCGAAAAATAGAGAGAATTTATTCTCAAGTATTAGATGTATTTTTTCGAAATAACAATTATACCAATTTCTAGTAAGAAGAGAGAATTTTCATTTTTATCCCAAAAGGAGAGAACTTTTTTTAGTTTTGTGTTCCGATTCAATTGGTTCGAGCCCACAGTTGATGTAGTTCGTGGTATGAGAATAGTGGAGAAGATCATTTGGTTGAAAGCTAGGAACAACAAATGTTCACTAAGCCAAAAACACGGGTACGAATTCAGTTAAGGTTTATTGCTATAAATATCATAAATCGGGTCTGTTTTCAAAATTTTAATTTTTTGCTATTCAAGAAAACTGTTTTCAAATCGTATTTTTTCCACCAAATAGAAGTTTTAATTAGAGTAGGATTAAAGACTTAGGCTACTAGAGGGAGCTTATTAGAGACATATTTGGAATTAGGAGTAAAACGAAGGGACCGTCATGCCCCAAAACACAAGAAGGGGAAAGCAAGGGTGATGTCGCCACATCGAATCTCAATGTTGCGACACTGAACATCAAAACTCACAGGATTTTTAAAATTAAGGCAGTGTCGCGAGACCATATTTCTGCGTTGTGACACTGTATTTTGAACCTAAAAACTTTTCAAATTCCATCTCATGTCACGTCACTGTACCTCATTGTCGTGACACGACATTTTGAACAAAAATAATTTAAAAATTTAGGCTCATCTCGCGACATGTGATTTCGAATCTAAAACTTTGGGTATTTGAAGTACTGTGTCGCGACACCGATGTTGGTTCTACAATTTTTGACCCATTTTCTACGCGACCCGTACGACCCTATAAATACCAAAATCAAATTTTAAACTTAATTTTTACTCCTAAACACATTCTAAGCAATCCCCTAAGCCCCCTAATGACAACGGATTAGTTCCCACCCTTCATTGCTTCGGATTTCAGCCGTTCCTCATGAGTTCACTTCTCCACGATTGCGCTATTGTTGTCGTTTCTCCGTTGACAGCCACCATGCCATCCAACAATCCTGTTGAAATGTTGTTGATTTTTTTTATTTATTTGTATTCATCGTTTAATGTTTAGATTTTATTCGAATATATTGATTAAAATGGTCCTAAGAAAAGCACGTCGCACCACACAGTTGGAAGAATCGAGGGAATTCAATTCCACTCGATTCTATTGCCAAGAGTCAAAAAATATTATTTGGATATTCAAATCAAAACTTTTATTCAAAATTAGAGGTTCGACCCTCGTTCGATCTTTAACAGCCCGATTTTAACCCTAATTAGAATAGTGGTTTCGGGACCACAAATTCGAGTCTGAAAAATATTTTAAAATTATATTCAGTTTTTATTATGTGTGAATTTGCTTGTGTTAAATTTTCGTGTTTTAATTTCGCTGTTTGAGTATCCGATTAAATAAAAGGGCTTAATCGCGTAAAATGAAAATTTGATGGTTAGTTGTGAAAGTGCCTAATTGTTGTTGTTTTTTTTTTAATATGGAGGACTTATGTTGCAATTAGGCCATTTTTATTATGTAGTGGAAGTCAACATGCCATTATTATATGTTTTTATATGTTAAATTTTATAAATTAAAATTTATATTAATATAATATAATGTTATATTATAATAAATTTAACATAAAAACAAAATCCATAGTTTTATTTCTATTTCCATGACCTTTTAACAAAACAAAAAGAAAAGAGAAAAGAGTTAGGGCATTCGGCCATTGTGGGATTTGATTAAGGTATGTATCTAGCTCGGTTTTTGATAATTTCTACGTTTTTAAGATCGTTGCTTCGAGTACTACAAAGCCCATGTCTTAATTTTTGAATTTGATGAATATTTTGAGTTTTGCCATTGATTATAGCTTGTGATTTTTGTTGTTTGATGATGAAATATCAAAGATATGTGAAGGATTAATATGTTTTGTCTTTGAATTTTTGATGAATTTGAGTAATTTGGACTAAATTAAAAAAATAAATTTTTGAGGGACTAAAATGTGAAATAAATGAAATGTATGGACTTGTATGAACATGGGTAATATTCGACCAAGCATGGGTAATGTGAAATTTTGTGTATTTTGTGTTTTGTGCAATAGGGGCTAAATTGTAAAAAGTGTGAAATGTTAGGGGCAAAATGGTAATTTACCCATTTATGTGTTTTTAGACTAAATTGAATAGAATGGTGTTTAAATAAGCTTAATTTGAATATGTTTAGATCAAGAACCAAAGAAATCGGATTTGGACCGGGGAAAAATGAAAGTAGTCGATTAGTCGATTTTATCGACCGTCGACGTCCGAGGTAAGTCAATAAGCATTTAAATGTTGTTATATTTATGAATATATATTTCTATGTGATAATTTGAATTATTTGATTAAAATTATGCCTTAGCCGAATGTGATATTGAGAATTGACTATGTTCCGAGTTTGATTCGATCGAGATCCGATGTCCGAAAGCCCCGTTCGAACCCTAGGAATAGTTAGAATACATATGTCATGGCATAGAATATCCGGTATGTGTTATCGTGTAAGACCACGTATGGGACGTTGGCATTGTACGAGCTTCCGACTATTCGCGTGTCCTTTTTAATTTCGAATGGTTCAACGGGCATTGTTAAATGAAGAACCAATGTGAAAATCGAATTAAAAGGGCTCAGGTATGTATTTAAACCATGTTATGGAAGTAAGGTAAGTTGATTGTTTATTTGATTGTATAAATGCTAAAGTTATATATGTGATCTATGTGTAAGCAATTTGATTTAGTATATTCGGCCAAATGTGATTATTGTGATCTTAATAGTGAGAATTTTATAAGTTCATGTGTATATGTACAATTAACCATTTGATATGTGTAAGAAAGATTTTAATGCTAAGTTTATGTTTGTGATTTTGTATATTTGGTTTTGATAATTTTAGTTGATACTTACTTGCTTATGACTTACTAAGCTTAAATAACTTACTTTGTGTGTGTTTTTGTTTACCTTTGTTTTATAGATTTTGGATTCACGTTACGAGCTCGAGGATCGTCAGCAAAGCATATCACACTATCGACTGTTTCTTTCGGTATTTTACTAAGTTGAATTTGGGCTTATGGCATGTATAGCATAGATGAAATATTTGATTTTGGGACTTGTATATATATAGCCATGCGAAAATGGCTTGTCTTTGATCATTATGATTAGGCTCGGTTTATATGAGTTTTTGATCAAGTGTTAAAGGTGTTTGGTTTTATCAATTTAGCTATGGTTTATTATGTGTAGTATATGGTTGCTATGTTTGGTTAATAATATGGTGAATGAATTGATACATGTATATGACATGTGTGGTATATATGGATTTGGTAACTAATTGAGTTGGTTATGTCTTATAAAAATGAATTTTATACATAAAGGTTGGAAACCATTTATAATTCGGTTTAGTAATGAGGGAAAAATATGATTAATTGTTCGAATGTGTATTGTTAAGATGATTATAAGTTTGGATGTATATAAGTAATTTTGATTCGGTTTGTATTGATAATGTATTTGAGTGTATATTGGTTATTTATGTTCGGTTGTAAAATGGTAAGTAGTAAATGTGTTTTATAATTCTTTTTGATATGAATCAAAAGGGGGAAATGATGGATATGGTTTAAGTATGTTTTGGTTAGTTTTTAATGGATAGTTAAAAGAATGTGATATTAAGTTCAGGTATACTATTATATATATATATGCGAATTAGGTGTATAATGAGATGTTGTTTGTGTTTTAATGTTTTAAATATGGCTCTTGATTTTATGATAAATATGCGAACCATATATATATATATATATATAAGCTTCATTAGTATGTTCGGTTATGTGTATGTTACTGTGTTTACATATGTGATTGACTATTATTATTATAAAGAGAAAATTTGTTCGTTTAATTTTGTTATATGCAAGCATAGAATTAATAATGGATATGTGAATATTCGACAGTAAAAATAGTATGTCTTGTTTATGCAATATATTTATATATTTGATATATGCTCGATATGTGATATGTAATGTTATATGATTGAAACAAACAAAATTTTAATGTGTGACCGATGTGAACTTAGGAGTATTAAGGTTCGAAATTTAAATAAGATAAGTGTATTGATGAGGTTCATTTATGTAGTATGGAAGATATGAATGTCTGATCTGAATTGTGTTTTGTTTGGTAATGCTCATAACCCAAATCTGGCGACGGATACGGGTTAGGGGTGTTACACGATCTTTACGATTACATTTAGGATATTATCTGTGGGAACCGATGGATGAACTTCTGCCTCATACAAAAAGAGTCAATGATCGACTCGGTGGTGTACGAATTTTATGCATCCCTAAAGTATAAGGAAAATATAGGGTGCCAAATGTCAATTATATGCATGTGACGATTCGAGGAAAAGAAGTCCCAGTTATGCCTAAGCATATCAATCAATTTTACAATGCACAATATTATGATAAAAATGCACTAGAGGAACTATATAGTTGTTAGTTTCGCGAAATCGTTATGGATTGCATTGTAGATTATTTAACCGAAAGGCGAGGCATTTGGAAACCTTAAACCAGCACGAATGTCCCATTTTCCTTTAATCAAGCTATAATGTTTTCGGCTGCAAAGATTTGGACGCAGTTTATCTGTACGCGAATCTCACAGGCCCTTAAAGTTTCTAATGCTAGCGTTTTTTGAGCTGCGTTGCTCTACTATATTTTACAGCTTCGACAAGATTGTATCGGCGCATGGATTTACAAGTCGATGTTTCATTGCATCAGTGACAAGATGGTCGAGATATTTTTCCCACACCTCATTATTGGTGTTTGTGGGAAAGCAAAAGTGCCAATATGTAACACCCCTCACCCGTATTCACAGTCAGAATAGGGTTACGAGGTATTACCGATCAATCAACATCATTTATCATACATAATCCATACATTTATGCAGTCATACTCAAATGCCATTCAATCATATTCATATTGTCCCTTATGAGGGCCTACGAGGCCTTAAACATGCTTTAGAAGTGGTTCGGGACTAAACTAATAACATATAAAATTTTCGGAAAACTTATAAAATTTTTAAACATACAAGGGTCACACGCCCGTGTGAACAGGCCGTGTGCCTCACACGGCTCTCGACACGCCCGTGTCTCAGACCGTGTGAGAACAGGGCATACATACTGACTTGGGTCACACGGCCGACCACATGCCCGTGTGTCTAGCTCGTGTGCCCTTCGAAGTGGTCACACACGCCCGTGTGCCAGGCCGTGCCAATCCTGTAGGGTATACTGACTTATGCAACACGGCCAAGTCACACGTCCGTGTGCTAGGCTGTGTGCCATTTAGGGGTATATTGACTTGTGCCACACGGCCGGTTACACGCCCGTGTGTGAGGCCGTGTGGAGCATACTAACTTCAACTCAATTTCAACACCAGGGGACACACAGCCATGTAGCATAACCGTGTGTCGCACACGGCTGAGACACACGCCCGTGTCTCTACCCGTGTGGACAAAAATAGGCCATTTGCAATGCCAATTTGCCCCCCTTTTTGCACCTACTACACAAGCTCATATGGTATTATTTTAAAAACACAATTAGGTAGCCAAAAGTTCATCAACCAATACATAATCATACCAAAAATTCATTTCAACCATTTCAATACTCAATTCTATATCATTTACCTATTCTAATACTAACAATTTAACATGCTTTTCTAAGCATAATTCACATGTAGAATTCATTTAACTAAACCAATCCAAACATACATAATCACTACATTCCCATTCATTCAATATAGGTCTTTTACCAAACATTAAAAATAGAACTATTTGCACATTCATAAACATCATCAAGTTTATCATCTTATGCCAACTCAAATGGCCAAATTACACATTCATTAAACATACCAAAATGGCTCAAGCCTATACATTCCATATAACATTTATACATGACTCCAAAAGTACCAAATTAGATGATCGATAGTGCGATGAAGTCTCTGACGATTCTCGGATCCGAGTTAGCTTCGTAGAACTATAAAACATTGAAAATTAAACAAAGTAAGCTTTACAGCTTAGTAAGTTCGTATGTGAACATAAAAAAATCACAACATTCATATAGTAATTCAAAATAGATAATATCATCAACATCTAAAGCATTAATTTATGAGCTAGCATAAAATTTATTCATATCCTCATTCATGAGTTCTCAACTTCATCTATCTCAATACTTGAATAGTTTTCTGTACATACCTGTACCGATACCTTTCTATTTCTTATCAATACTCTTATCAAACCGCTCCGGTTTATAATATGCTTTCGATACAATTTCATCGATTTTTCCAATGCCATAGTCCAACTATGGTCTTTCACATACATTGCCAAGGCCCTACCGTAGTCTTTCATTCACATGCCATAACCCGGTTATGGTCTTAGTATTTGATTGCCATAGCCTGTCTATGGTCTTATTAGGCAACTTGCCTTACTCAATTCATACGTTTCATTTAATATCTCAACATTTGTACAATAGAATAAATACCATCTCAATTTCATCCATCAACTAAATAGATACACATTCAAGTTCAATTATACGAACTTACCTTGTATTCGGAATTGACGTATCTGTTCGACTACTCGATAATCTTGCTTTTCCCTCGATCTAAATTCCAATTCTTTCTTTCTTGATATGCAAGGTTAAATTATGGCAAAATATTTGAAGCTCCTTCCATGGTATTTTTCTCAACTTCAATCGGTTAGATGAGAAAGATGGACTAAAATGATTTTATTTAACTTATTAATTCATTATTTAACCATTTACAATTATAACCTTTATTATAAACATATAAAAACATATAATGGATGTCCATTAATGTCCATTAACCTTTAAAATGGTCTAATTACCATTTAAGGCCATCATATTAAAAAGTCAAAGCAATTTGACACCTTTAACTAATAGAATGCAAACTTTTGCATTTTATGCGATTAAGTCCTTTTTCTCAAATTGACTATTCAAATGATAAATTAGTTCACGAAATTTTCACACATATCAAATAACATGCTATAAACACAAGAAATAATATTAAAATAATTTTTTGACGTCGAATTTGTGGTTCTAAAACCACTGTTCCGGTTTAGCTAAAACTGGGCTATTACAACTCTCCCCCTTAGGGATTTTCGTCCCCGAAAATCTTACCAGTGAATAGGTTCGGGTATTGTTTTCTCATAGCACCCTCGGGTTCCCACGTAGCTTCTTCAACCCCGTGTCGATGCCATAATATTTTCACTAATGTAATTTTCTTATTTCTCAGCTCTTTGATCTCACGAGCTAAAATTCGAATCGGTTCTTCAGCATATGACATATCAGACTGAATTTCAACCTCTGTCGGGGAAAATGACATGTGAAGGGTCAGATCGGTATCGTCTAAGTGATACATGAAACACATTATGTATTTTCTCTAATTCAGAAGGTAAAGATAGCGATATGCCACTGGTCTAACTCGCTCGATAATCTCATACGGTCCGATGAATTGCGGACTCAATTTCCCTTTCCAACCAAACCTTAATATCTTTTTCCACGGTGACACTTTCAAAAACACTTTATCCCCGATCTAGAATTCATTATCTTTCCATTTCAGGTCTGCATATGATTTATGTCGATTTGACACTGGTTTCAGGTCTCTCTGATCATATCAACCCCGTGAATCTTATTTTTGCTTAGCTCAGTCCAATACAACGGTGTTCGACATTTACGACCGTATAAAGCTTCGTATGGTGCCATCTTAATACTCAATTGAAAACTATTATTGTAAGAAAATTCAATCAGATGTAGATATTTCTCCTAGCTACCTTCAAACTCAGGAATGCAACAACATAACATATCCTCAAGTATTTGAATAACTCGCTAGGATTGACCATCCGTTTGCGGGTGAAACGCAGTGCTAAAATGCAGCTTTATACCTAAAGCTTCTTGTAATTTCTTCAAAAATCTCGATGTGAACCTCGAATCTCTATCCGAAACAATAGATAGTGTGGCACTCTGTACAATCAAACAATCTCTGAGATATACAACTCAACCAATTTATCAAGTGAATAATATGTACGTACAGGAATGAAATGAGTCGATTTCGTTAATTTGTCAACAAGAACCAGATCGCGCCTTTTTTTTTCAGAGATAAGGGCAAACCTGATACTAAATCCATTGTTACTCTATCCCACTTCCACTCGGGAACCATAATAGGCTGTAGTAAACCTGACGGCATTTGATGCTCAGCTTTGACTTGCTGACAAATCAAACATTTTGAAACAAATTCTGAGATATCTCGTTTCATACCGTGCCACCAATAAAACTGTTTCAAATTGTTATACATTTTCGTGCTTCCCAGATGTACTGATAATCAACTACTGTATGCTTCATTTAGAATCTTCCGAATGAATTCCAAATTCTTTGGTACAAATATTCTATCACGAAACATCAAACAGTCATCAGACCTTATTCGAAACTCTGAATCAGAAGTCGACTCACACTGAGCTCGTTTTGCTTGCAATTCATTATCAAATTTTTGAGCCACACAAATCTGCTGTAGAAATAATGGTCTCGCTTTTAATTCAGCTACTATCGAACCATCGTCAGACAAAGCTAATTGTGTGTTCAAAGTATGATCGTTGTTTTATGCGATTTCAAAGTCTTAAAATTTATAATGAGAATGATCGAACCTGGAAACTAACTATGACAACGATTTGAGGCAAGCGCACCTATCGAACAATAGTATAGTTAAGGCAAGACCGGAATGTCGAACCCAAAGGAACTAAAAGTACTAATACTAACTTTCTTTTTATTATATAGCCTAAAATAAAGGGAATTTGTTGTTTAAATCTAAATTAATTAACTACTAAATTAAAGACTCTAAGACAAAGAAGAATAAATTTGGAGAAATACTTGTGAGAAAAGCCAATTGATAAAGACAATGACCAAGGAAGAATCCACCTAGACTTCACTTGTTATCTAACTCTGAACCAGACGATTTATTCATTTGACTTGATCCGTAAGATTCCCTAATGTATACTAGACCCTCTCTCGAGGTGAATAACGTCTAACCCTAGGTTGATTAATTGAAAACTCTTTCTAATTAAAACCCCTAGAATTGCATTAACTCGATCTATGAAATCCCATATTAGGTTTCACCCTAATCTAGAAAAATCTCGTCACCCTATCTCTAGGCGCGCTACCAACTCCGTTCAACTATGCTAGATCTACTCCTAGCCAGAGACTTTTGCTCCTCCACCTAAGCACATCAAACTTGAATCAATATCCCAGAAATATCAACACAAGAATTAAGAACACATAATTAAGAACAAGTCAAATATTTATCATATAGTTCAAAGAAACGATAACAAGATTCATCTTAGGTTTCATCCTCACGCAGTATCCGAGGGTTTAGTTCATAACAATAAAATAAAACATCTCAGAAGAAAAGATAAAACAAAACATAAGAAATCCCTAAAACCTCCTGAAGGAATTGAAGGAGAGATCCTCCGTCCTGAGAATGATTCCGGCTTCTTGAGATGGATCAACTAGTTATCTTCAAGTAAACCTCTACAAATCTGCCTCCTTTGGCCTAGCAAGACGCCCCTTGACAACAGCCTTGGGCTCCCCCTTTTAGGTCATACTTAGGGTGTTAAGTATCCTAATCCGAGTGAAATTTCTCTTTGTCACGGCAGGGGCACGACAATATTATTACTTACCTAATGCTTCGGGATATGGTATGCGAGGTAAGTTAATATGTAATTTCTTTAAAAGTTTAAGAAACTTACCGAACTGTTCCTCTGCGTCGTCTCTCCTTAATGCTTCGGGATATGGTATGCGAGGTTGGTACTCTTTAATTACCGGTTTTGGCTTATTATTACTTACCTCAACCTTACCTTTTCCGAACACATTCTCTTGCCTTAAATTGGGCTCGTCTAACCCTTCACTTTCTTGAGCTGTTATGGCTTGGATTTGCTCCTTTGGGTTAGTCTCGGTGTTGCTCGGTAGTCTTCCCTGTGGTCTCTCAGAGATCTACTTAGCAAGTTGTCCGATTTGATCCTTGAGCTCCTGTGTCGATTTTTCAAGTTGATGTTTAAAGGATGTCTCCGTATTCTGAAAACGTGTTTCAGTGGCTTCCATGAATTTTTTTCAGCATCTCCTCGAGGTTTGGCTTCTTTTCCTGTGTGTAGAGCTGTTGTTGGAAATTTTGGGATGGTTGTTGCCTTTGATTCCCTTGACCACCCCATGAGAAATTGGGGTGATTCTTCCAACCTGAATTATAAGTATTACTATAAGGGTTATTATTATATCGAAAATTGTTACCCATATAGTTCATTTGTTCGCTCTCCATGCCCTGTCCGTAGGGTGGGTACTCAGGATTCGCCATGCCTCCACTTGTGTCACACTGCATAACTGGCTGTACCTGCGAGGAACCATATACACCATCAATTTTTTTATGTAACATCTCTACCTGATTTGATAGCATGGTTACTGCGTCGAGGTTATAAACTCCGGCTGCTTTTGTTGGCCTTGTCCTTGTGACTTGCCACTGATAGTAATTCAGTGACATTTCTTCTATAAACTCGTAAGCTGCTTCAGGAGTTTTGTTATTCAGAGTTCTGCCGGCGGCTGAATCGATTAATTACCTTGTTGAAGGGTTAACATCATTGTAGAAAGTTTGGACCTGTAGCCACAAGGGTAATCCATGGTGTGGACACCTTCTCAGCAAATCTTTGTATCTCTCCCATGCATCGTAAAGTGTCTCTAAATCCATCTGCACAAAAGAAGAGATATCATTCCTTAACTTGGCCGTTTTGGCCGGCGGAAAATATTTTAATAAATTTTTTTGGTCATTTGATCCCATGTAGTGATTGACCCTCGTGGAAGAGAATGCAACCACTGTTTGGCTTTATTCCTCAGAGAGAAGGGAAATAACCGAAGACAGATGGCATCGTCAGTGACGCCATTTAACTTGAAAGTATCGCAAAATTCTAGGAAATTTGCCAAGTGATTATTTGGATCTTCATCCTGCAAGCCATGAAATTGAACAAATTGTTGTATCATCTGAATTGTGTTAGGTTTCAGTTCAAAATTATTTGCAGTAATAGCAGGTCTAACAATACTTGACTCAGTTCCTGTTAAACTAGGTTTAGCATAATCATACATAGTTCGAGGAGCATGATTTTCGGCCATCTCTTGAGGTGGTGGATTGTTTTCAGCCAACTCTTCGGTGGTAGTAACTTCGTCTTCTCGCTCTTCTTCTATGTAGTTTAAGCTTCGCCTTATCTCTCTACGATTTCTGCGAACTGTGCTTTCAATTTCACTGTCGTAAAGTAGGGGTCCTGTCGGGTTCCTTCTAGTCATAAACTAGAGGTACCTGAAAGGAACAAAAGAAAATTAGCAAAGTTAAAAACAAAATAGGAAATAAAAGAAAAGTGCAAAAAATAAAAAATGGCTAAAGTAATAAAAATTAAGCGTTCTTAATATTTTAGTTCCCCGGCAACGGCGCCAAAAACTTGATCGTTGTGTTTATGCGATGTCAAAGTCTTAAAATTTATAATGAGAATGATCGAACACGAAACTAACTATGACAACGATTTGAGGTAAAGCGCACCTATCGAGCAAGAGTATAGTTAAGGCAAGACCGGAATGTCGAACCCAAAGGAACTAAAAGTACTAATACTAACTTTTTTTTTATTATCTAGCCTAAAATAAAGGGAATTTTTTGTTTAATCTAAATTAACTAATTATTAAACTAAAGACTCTAAGACAAAGAAGAATGAATTTGGGGAAAATACTTGTGGGAAAAGCCAATTGATAAAGACAATACCCAAGGAAGAATCCACCTAGACTTCACTTGTTATCTAACTCTGAACCAGATGATTTATTCATTTGATTTGAATCGTAAGATTCCCTAATGTATATTAAACCCTCTCTCGAAGCGAATAACGTCTAAACCTAGGTTGATTAATTGAAATCTCTTTCTAATTAAAACCCCTAGAATTGCATTAACTCGATCTATGGAATCCCATATTAGGTTTCACCCTAATCCGGCAAAATCTCGTCACCCTATCTCTAGGCGCGCGATCAACTCCGCTTAACTATGCTAAATCTACTCTAAGGCAGGGAATTTTGCTCCTCTACCTAAGCACATCAAACTTGAATCAATATCCCGGAAATATCAACACAATAATTAAGAACACATAATTAAGAAAAAGTCAAATATTTATCTTATAGTTCAGTAAATGATAACAAGATTCATCTTAGGTTTCATCCCCCTCAGGTATCTGAGGGTTTAGTTCATAATAATAAAAGAAAACATCTCAGAAGAAAAGATAAAACAAAACATAAAAAATCCCTAAAACCCCCAGAAGGAATTGAAGGAGAGATCCTCCGTCTTGAGTATGATTCCGGCTTTTTGAGATGGATCAACTGGCTATCTTCAAGTAAACCTCCACAAATCTGCCTCATTTGGCCTAGCAAGACGCCCCTTGACAACAGCCTTGGGCTCCTTCTTTTAGGTCATACTTAGGGTGTTTATATAGGCTTTGGAATATGTTTCTTAGCCCCTAAGTATCCTAATCCGAGTGAAATTTCTCTTTGTCACGGCAGGGGCACGGCCATGGCACACGACCGTGTAAATCGTGGGCAGGCCGTGTGGAGTCTACTGATGAGGCACGGCTGTGTGGTCTTGGGCCCAGGCCGTGTCTATTTCGTGATGTGGCCCATTTGACCTATTTTAAGCCCGTTTCTTGTTCTTTTCATCCTCCGGTGCTTCCCTGAGTATAAAACATGAAAACAAAGGATTAAGAGCACCAAATGACATAAAAATAAGGGATAATTCATCCAAAAACATGCTAAATGTGGGCTTAAAATATGTTACTTTTACGGTTTATCAATCAACGATGAAGTAGTTCATTAAGCTGATTAAGAGCCTGCTGGGGAACTTCATTTACACCAGTAGGTCGAGCTCCATCGAAAGCATATCCATGATTGGAATGTCCGATGATAAACCGAAATAGTAACATATTTTAGGCTCACATTTAGTATGCTTTTGGATGAATTATCCCTTGGTTTATGTAAAAAATGTGATCTTAATCCTTTCTTTTCATGTCTTATACTCAGGAAATCACCCAAGGATAAAAAGCCCGAGAAACGGGCTCAAAACGAACCAAAATGGACCAAAACATGAAATCGACACGGCCTGGACCAAAGATCACACGGTCGTGCCTCACTGATCATCTAGAACCTAGTCTTCCCTCGATTCACACGGTCGTGCCTCATTAAAGAAGTCCGAGCATGGCCTGGCCACGATCCACACGGGCGTGTGCCATGGCCGTGTCCTCAATCCTTTGGAAGAGCAATTTCACTCGGATTTGGATGCTTGGAGGCAAAGAAACACACTCCAAAGTCTAATTAAACCCCAATCGTGAATTGCACTCAAATTAGGATACTTGGAGGCCAAGTAACACATCTCAAAGCCTATATAAACACCCTAGGGGCAACTTAATCGAGGAGTTTGTGAAAACCCTCTCATCAAGAGGAGCCGAAAGCCATTGTCTAGGGCGCGTCGTGCTAGGCCGGAGAAGAAGCGATTTGTGGGGATTCACTCGGGGATAGCCAATTGATCCATCTCAAGAAGCCAAAATTATATTCAAGACGGAGGATCTCTCCTTCAATTCCTTCAGGGTTCTAGGATTTCTTATGTTTTGTTTTATCTTTTCTCTTGAGATGTTTTCCTTTATTGTTATGAACTAAACCCTTCTGATACCCAAGGGATGAAACCTATGATGAATCTTGTTATTGTTTTCTGAATTATATGATAAATACTTAGTTTGTTCTTAATTATGTGAGCTTAATCCAAATTTAATGTGCTTAGGTGGAGGAGGAATAGACCACACCTAAGAGTAGATCCAACATAATTAAAAGCGGAGTTGATCGCACGCCTAGAGATAGGGTGACGAGATTTTGCCGGATTAGGGTGAAACCTAATATGGGAATCCATAGATCGATTTACTGCTATTCTAGGGGGTTATTATAAGAGAACGAGAGTTCCACTAATTAACCTAGGGTTAGATGTTATTCGCCTCGAGAGAGGGTTTAATATACGTTAGGGAGTCTTACGGATCAAACTAAGTGAATAAATCGTATGGTTCAGTGTTAGATAACAAGTTAAGTCTAGGTGGATTCTTCCTAGGGTATCGTCTAAATCAACTGAGTGTTTCCCAAGTTATTTTCCAAATTCATTCTTCTTTGTCTTAGAGTCTTTAGTTTAGTAGTTGATTAATTTAGATTAATAAACAACTTCACTTATTTTAGGCTGAATAATAAAAAGAAAGTTAGTATTAGTACTTTTAGTTCCTTTGGGTTCGATAATCCGGTCTTGCCTAAGCTATACTATTGTTCGATAGGTGCACTTGCCTCAATCGTTGTCGAGTTAGTTTCGTGTTCGATCATTCTTTTATAAATTTTAAAGCTCTGATTCACAGCGATCAAGTTTTTGGCGCCGTTGCCGGGGAACTAAAATATTAAGAACACTCTATTTTTATTACTTTAGCCATTTTATTGCAATTTATTCTTATTTTTATTATTTTTTTTACTTTGCTAATTTTTTTCCTCTATTTTGCTTTTGGCAGATAATTTTAGTCTATAGAGAAGATGGCACTGAATAATTATCAGTGGCAAGCGATGAGGACAATTCCTACTAAAGCAGTACACCCAGAAATACAATATGATTTGAATTTAGGAGGCGTGGCGAATCCTGAGTACCCACTCTACGGATATGGCATGGAAAACGAGCAAGCTCACTATACGGGTAACTATTCTAGACCACAAAATAATTTTAATGATAACACTTATAATGCAGGTTAGAGGTACCATCCCAATTTCTCGTGGATGATCAAAGTAGCCAAAGGCCTAACTTCCTCCAAACTTTCAACAACCACCTCACCAACAGAAGAGGAGTCGAACCTTGAAGAGATCTTGACAAAATTCATGGCGACTCACGTATAACCGTCTCCAAAAAAATGAGACAACACTTAATGACCAACAAGCATCGATCAAAGGGATCGAGAGCCAAGTTGGGGAACTTACTGAGTCAGTTGGGGAACTTACTAAGTCAGTTATACAGCTTGCTAAGCTGATCTCAGAACTACCACAAGGAAGCTTGCCAAGCAATACTGAAACTAACCCAAGTGAGCAAAATCAAGCCATTTACGATAGTGAAGAGTTAGACGAACCAAACTCAATGGAAGAACCTGTGGTAAGTGAAGGTAAGGTTGAAGAGTGCCATGATATACCAAAACCGTCAATTACAGAGTACCAACCTCGTGTGCCATATCCCGATACAATAAAGAAAGACCACACAGAGGAAGAAGTCGGTGAACTCACACTTCGTGTAGACGATGAAACAATCACTCTTCAAGCTCTTGACTCAACTAGGACATCGAGTAATAAAGGTACGAATGTTAATTCTATTGATAACCATTTGGTTCAACCTTCTTTACAGGAAGCATCACGAAATCACCTAGCTGAGCTAGATCTTAGACCTCGTACCCATAAAGAAATAATTCATGAAGAACTAAGGCTTCAGGTCGATGAATTAGACAAGTGGAAAACACACTTTAAAGAGAAACTAGGAATACACGAAGTGAAACCAACGGAAACCCCAGACGAGCTGATAGGAACAACAAATCACTTCAAAATAGGGGATCAGGTATTGTTGAATAAGGAAGACCCTCGAATCACCAATTCAGACCTCAAGAAAAACAAAGAAATCACTTTTGAGGTACTTAATGTCTTCCTATACGGCACAGTCGAGGTAAGCAATCCTAAATTCAACACTTTTGAGGTAAACATTACTCGACTTAAACTTTATATCCACAACCGAATTGATCGCATGAGGAAGGATTTTCACCTCCTCAAACCACCTTGACCATACGAATGAGAGGTAAAGTCTAGCTTAAGACTATAAACGAGCGCTTCTCAGGAGGCAACCCGAGCACTAACCCCATTAATTTTTACATTTTTTTCTTCTTTTACTTTTATTTTCGCTTTTTAACACCTAACTATAAACTAACCAAAGTGCAGATTTCCAGACCACACGGCCTTACACACGGCCGTGGCCGTGGCCGTGTGGCCACCACAGGAAGGTACAAGGGCGGGAGCAACCACCAGATCCATAATTTAACCCCCTTCTTCCTTTTTCTTTTCCAGTTGTTTTTCTTTTTTCATTTTCCATTATTTACTTTTATTTTTATTTTTATTTTTATTTTTATTTCTTTTAATTTTCTTTTATTTTCTTTATTATTTTCTTCTTATTATTATTCATTCCATTTAGATTTAGCTTAGGATACAATAAAATTAGGACGGCTGCTTCGAGGACTCAAATGGTTCGAGACGCTTTCCCACGTTCACCTCCAGTCCTATCCGGTTTCTTTTCATTGACTTCATCTAAAATTCAGGAAGTTTCACTTCTCTCCCTATCTTATGATTTTATGATTATTTTGCTATTATCTTTGTACATTGAGGGCAATGTACATCTTAAGTGTGGGGGGGTTAACTATAGTATTATTTGAAAATCCCTGAATTATGCCTTGTCTTAAAGTAAGTTTCTCATATTATGATTAGAATGAAATTTCTGATGATTTATGATTTTTATTGATATGTTATAGATTAAGTCATTGATAATTTTGCATTGATAATTAAATTCTAAGAATACTAGAGAATCAGGCATGATAAGTCTATTTTTCAAGAATTAAAATTTTTTTAGGATGTCTACCTGAATTTAAATATTACTTTGAAGTTTGAAATTTACGAGGTTGACATCAATACACCCATAATTTTTGTGAGATTTTGAGCCTTATAGAGCATAAATTCTTTTTCTTGCTCACTTTATTGATTATGAGTGTGTCAATATTGATTTGTTATTCTAGAACTTGCATCGATTATACATGTTGAGACCACATCTTTGATTTGATATAAAAAAATGATAAAGGCACCTAGGTTTTAACCCACTAACTCCATTAAAAGCCTACCTTCACAAATTAACCCCTAGTGAACCCCTTTTAATCCTAACAACCCTATTTATTGACTCATCCACTAATATTAACCCAAAACCCTTTGTATATTTGTTATCAGCATTCCTTGACTCCATTTTTGTCGAGATTTGATTTTGAGCAGTTGCCTAACTATGTTCTATATTTCAGTTGTTAAAGTTCTTTATTATTACTTGATTTGTTCTTAAAAAAAAACAAAGTATATTCATTATTAGTTTTTATTAGTTATGTGATTAAGTGAGCTTATACGTTTGAATTCCAAATGTTGAAGAAGAAGCTCGTATTATTAGTTTCAAAGTTTCAATTCATGTAATTATTTATTTATCAGTTCATTTTTCTAGTTAGGTAATTTGTCAATTCAGTCTCGATTCTAACCCGCTAATTCAGCCTTATTCCACACCTTTAACCCAAGCCCCGTTACAACCCTTTCAAAGACCTTTTGATTTGTGTTTCATCTCATATTTTAGTGGTGGAGATTTGATTTTCATGCAAGCCTATAGGATTAACTTTTCATGTTTGACTTTTGAGTGCCTAATTTTGAACCTTAAAAAATTTGAGTGATTTGAGTGAATCTTTAGTGAGGATGTCAATCCTTGACAATTTCGAATCAGAGGTAATTATTTAGATGAAGGGAAACACCTATGTTTTGTGCTACAAAATATAAGGCTTATAGTGTTTGAATTTTTAGGACACTTTGAGTTGAATTATCCGTGTATAAATTATCTCTAAATTATGATGAGACACCATCAATGACTATTATGAATTATAGGAAGTTCGTTTTAATTGTAAGTTGAGATTTTTGCTTGAGGACAAGCAAAAGCTTAAGTGTGGGGGTATTTGATAAACCGAAATAGTAACATATTTTAGGCCCACATTTAGTATGCTTTTGGATGAATTATCCCTTGATTTATGTAAAAAGGTGCTCTTACTCCTTTCTTTTCATGTCTTATACTCAGGAAAGCACCCAAGGATAAAAAGAACGAGAAACGGGCTCAAAACGAACCAAAACGGACCAAAGCATGAAATCGACACGGCCTGGACCAAAGATCACACGGCCGTGCCTCACTGATCATCTAGAACCCGGTCTTCCCTCGATTCACACGGCCGTGCCTCATTAAAGAAGTCAGAGCACGGCCTGGCCACGATCCACACGGGCGTGTGCCATGGTCGTGTCCCTGTCGCTGGAAAGAGTAATTTCACTCGGATTTGGATGCTTGGAGGCAAAGAAACACACTCCAAAGTCTAATTAAACCCCCAATCAGGAATTACACTTAAGTTAGGATACTTGGAGGCCAAGTAACACATCTCAAAGCCTATATAAACACCCTAGGGGGCAACTTAATCGGGGAGTTCGACAGAAACCCTCTATCGAGGGGAGCCGAAAGCCATCGTCTAGGGGCGTCGTGCTAGGCCAGAGAAGGTAAATTTGTAGGGATTCACTCAGGGATAGCCAGTTGATCCATCTCATGAAGCCAGAATTATATTTAAGACGGAGGATCTCCTTCAATTCCTTCAGGGGGTTTTAGGGATTTCTTATGTTTTGTTTTATCTTTTCTCTTGAGATGTTTTCCTTTATTGTTATGAACTAAACCCTTCGAATACCCGAAGGGGATGAAACCTATGATGAATCTTGTTATTATTTTCTGAATTATATGATAAATACTTAGTTTGTTCTTAATTATGTGAGCTTAATCCAAATTTAATGTGCTTAGGTGGAGGAGGAATAGACCCTGCCTAAGAGTAGATCCAACATAATTAAGCGGAGTTGATCGCACGCCTAGAGATAGGGTGACGAGATTTTGCGGATTAGGGTGAAACCTAATATGGGAATCCATAGATCGATTTATTGCTATTCTAGGGGTTATTATAAGAGAACGAGAGTTCCACTAATTAACCTAGGGTTAGGCGTTATTCGCCTTGAGAGAGGGTTTAATATACGTTAGGGAGTCTTACGGATCAAACTAAGTGAATAAATCGTATGGTTCAGTGTTAGATAACAAGTGAAGTCTAGGTGGATTCTTCCTAGGGTATCGTCTAAATCAACTGAGTTTTTCCCAAGTTATTTTCCAAATTCATTCTTCTTTGTCTTAGAGTCTTTAGTTTAGTAGTTAATTAATTTAGATTAATAAACAACTTCACTTATTTTAGGCTAAATAATAAAAAGAAAGTTAGTATTAGTACTGTTAGTTCCTTTGGGTTCGATAATCCGGTCTTGCCTAAGCTATACTACTGTTCGATAGGTACACTTGCCTCAATCGTTGTTAGAGTGAGTTTCCAGGTTTGATCATTCTTTTTATAAATTTTAAAGCTCTGATTCACAGCGATCATCCGACGTAAGAAAAAGATTGATGCTTCATAATATTTAAAGTAGAAGAAGAAGAAGAAAAGCCAAACAAGCGAATGGCCCTGTGACATGGCGGACATGGATTGGGTCATTTGGAGGATGCAATCAATGACACTGTTGGGCATTAACTGTGCCCAAAGGTTTTTATCCTAGAGCCTGAGCCGCAACCAAATTGATACCCACTTATGCAATTTTTTGGGCAAGCCGACAATGAGGAATAGGAGGAGGAGGAAGATGACAAAGACGAGGAAGAAGAAAAAGAGTCGACCCACAACAAGGACTTCGACGATATGTATCAAATGGAATAACCATTTGTAGGAGGATTCAAAATTCGCTCTCCAAGCCGTACCAACCTGACCAATTCTATGGGTGCAAGTGCCACTACACCAGACAGGAGTTAAGGGTAGCACCCTATGATTGAGGAGAATCAGCCACAATCTGATTCTGATTAAAAACTTTTGAATTGTTTATTTAGTTTAGCTTATTTTTATTTTGGACTTGTACTTTTATTTTGCGATGATTTTTAATTTGTATTAGTTAATTTTAGTGTAAGAACCCGGTATGATATAAGACACTACAATTTGGGATCTAAACCAGTACGAGGAGGACCTTGACCCGCCATCAAATGTAGTAGTCAATTTAGGATAATTCTACACTTAAGAAGCTTCTTTTCAAGGCAATTTAAGATTTTATATTTCATTTTTTGGAAATTAGGACTTAGGAATAAAATTTAATAAAAAAAAGTGTTTTAACACATTTGTAGGTGTTGTGACCTAATAGATCAACATGGGCCTTAGATTGTCCTAATAGGTTTAATTGAGTGTGTAGGATAAAGATTTATAAGCCCAACTGACGTGAAAGTAAGGAACGACTGATGCAAAAGTGATTGTACTAGAAAGAACATATGTTTTCTCCCTACTTATTGGTTAATTTGTTCCCATTTAGTTATTGTTAGCATACATTTTAGCATTTTCAGTTTAGTAAATTGCATTTTATAACCCAGTGAATCCTAGCCTATTTTATCCTTAATTTTACTATCTTTCTGCACTAATGTCGCTGCATTAGTTAATTTCAAATTGCGTCCAGAATTGTCACCGCAATTGACAGCTGTCTGATAAGAGTCAACCATGCGTGAGTTGTCCAATCTGGTATAACTAACCTGTACGTACAAGTACAGAAGAATCCTGAGGGAAGGACACCTGTACAGTTGAGGAGAACATAAAAGGTTGACTTGAGAGGAGGAAGAGAGGATTTTTATTGAACCGCCATTCTCTTACCCTATTTTGAAGCTTGTGACCATGGCAGTTTGAGCCCCTTATAGGTGAGCCAATGCGAAGACTAATGCAGATCCACTCCCGACGAGGAAATCTAAGTGCAGAACAAGGAAAAATGGAGAGATCCAGTCGAGTAGCCTAGAAATAGCATTCTCCATTTGATTCTTTCTTGTTTATTTGAAAACGCTGGTGATTACTCTATGTTTTCTACTGTATGGAAGTATAATGAATGCTTTGTTAAATGTTATCTTATTAAATCTTGTTTTTATTGTTTAATCTTGGGGGTTTGAATGTTCTAAACATAGAAGTGTTATTGCAGTCACTAACATTGGAAGGTGCAGTGACAGTTTGAGCTAATAAGCATTTCAGCGAAAGTTGATTAAGAACTAAAGGATTTTAGTCCACTAGTTCTTAATAGTGCCATATTGCCATCATTGGAAGGTTAGGTTAACGTGCATGGTTAAGTCCCAGGTTAAATAAAAGAGTGGCGTTGGGCTTTGCATTTATTATGTTTTTGTGTGTTTGGTACGCTTTGCTTGTTGTTTGGGTGTGTTTGGGGGCCCCGGTAAGGCTCGAGGTTAAGCTGAAGCCTTGGTTAAAATTTTCTTTTTAGGCTCTTTAGGGGGGAGCTAGGAGAGGCTTGTCTTAAGAATAAATATATGGGTTTGTTGACAAGAAAAGAGGTGGTGAAGTGGCAAGGAGACCCCGCCTTGAGTGTTTGGAAGTGGCGTCATATGGGAGCTGCAGGGGGAAGGAGTTCGGGTTGCATTGACAGCATTCTGGAGTTAATTTTTGCGCATGGGGAGCTTAAGTGGTGGTTTCGGCAAGGGCTCTTCATAGATGAGGGTGGAGTGTGTCAAATGATTTGAAAGTGTGGCCAAGAGTGAAAGGTGGAGTTTGAATCATTCAAACTAAATTAAATGGGTGATGGAGAGGGACAATAGGATAAAATCGTGGAAGGTGTTGGGGGTGCTAGAGTTGGCCAAATTTGGGGCTTTGGTGGAATTGAGTTTCGACTAGGGGAGTATGGGTTAGTAAATTTTGGCATTGTGGACGTGTGGAGCTGAAGTGAACCGTATGCCTTTGTGTGGTTAAGTGTCGGAAGTCTTAGGAGTTTTTTTTTAGTTCTTATTTTGGTGCACTTTTGGTTTTAGGTGTGTGTGTGTGTGAGCCGTTTCTTCCAAAGGTCTTTGTGAGAGGAGTAATAGCAAATCAACTCTAGAAGTCTTTTACTCTCTTTTGCAATCGGTGAGCATTTGTTTTTCTTCTCTCATTTACCAAACCGAAATCATCTCTTGGGAATCTCACTTTTGGCATTCTTTCTTCTTTCAACCAAAAGCCAAAACTTTAACCCTCTCTTTTTCTTTTGTTCATACTCATTTTACATTTCATATCCCCTTAGCCGAACCCTTCTATCACCTTCTCCACTTCATTGTTTTCTTCTTCTATTTCTTCTACTCAAAGCCAAACCTATTTCCCTTCTCTCCTCTTTGAGTTTTGCTTTCATTCTTTTTCTATAGCCAATCTCTCGATCGTTCTTTTCTCTTCATTCGTTCTGGTTTCAGTGGATTGCCAACACTCATTCTCCTAACCCTCTCAATCAGTTCTTTCTTGTTTTGTGGTAAGTATTCTTCTTCTCTTTTGATTCTTTCTCTTCTCTTGCTGATTGTACAACCGAAGGCGTTAACCTTGGTACTTTGGGTGTTTTTGCCGAATGTAGTAGGGGCTCCATTTTCGTATTCTTTTCTGCATCTGGTCAACGGTTGGAAGATTATTGGTAAGTGATTGATGGCCGAATGGGTAGTAAGGCTTCATGTGGTTTTGTTAGGCCGAAAGGCCACTTCTTGTTGTCTATATTGGGGAACCAATTCTAATTTGGTGATTGTGTAGGGGCTCCAGCGATTCCTTAATCCAAGTCTATTAGCTTCTGATTTTTGTCGATCTAGGTAAGAACTTCTTCGTTTGGAGTATCTATTTTCCCTTTCACCTTCTTCAATGCCTTAACCGGTCTTGACCAAGACCTTTTCATGGATTCGAATACCGACCAAGTAAAGGAGGGGTTGGACTCGTAGTCCCTACCCTAAGTTCAAAAAACATGCGGTATCGGCAGTACGAGACTTTCCACCTGGTTATGGACCGGCTTCGAATTAGGATCGACAGATTGCGGTTGTTCCCTCTTCCGAGAGTGTCGATAATATTGAGAGTTTAGTTCTCCTCGTATACAGGTGTTTAATTACCACACTCTCCTTGTTTGTATAAAATGTTTATGTGAAGCGTGTGAAAGCCGAAAAACTTCGGTAAGGGCTATTGAGTTACCCATGAAGGGTAAAATCGTAACACCAGGTTAGTTGTTCTTCGATTAAGTCTTATAAATATTGTCGTTAGCATGATTGTGCATGTTCTCTAAATAATAATTGTATGACATTATATGATATGCCCATTACACTATGTTTGCATGTGTATGGGATTTGGGAAATGATAATGATATGAAGGGGAAGTGTATATCGGTGACTCTGTCACACTATTTCGATGGCTCGGTGCCTTAATGTATATCGGTAACTTGGTCACATATTTATCGGTGGCTAGACCACATTATATCGACTTTGGGCAGCATGACTATCAGCATGGCTGCCAAAGAGGAGTGTAGAGGATGGAATGTTGATTGTAGAAATCCCCACAGGGGTGTTGAGGATGGATATATGGAGCGGAGTGTAGAGGATGGAATATTAGGATGGGTTGGGTCATCGCATTGACTATTTCGATATGCTATATTGATTGGGCTTTGGCCGATTGTGATATGGGGGCTTAGGCCCACTTGTGGTTTGTGGGGGCTAATTGCACACTGAGTCTTTATGACTCACTCTTGTTGCTTAAATATTTGCAAGTGATTCTTAGTTCAGTGGATTGGGCCGGAGTGGACTCGAGGTGGCCATGCACGGGTTTAATTTAATCCACACTTTGCTTTATTTACCATTTTTAAATTTGGGAATTTGTTATGTAATAAGGCCTCCGAGATTTAATTTGGTTTTTGATTTAGTGCGGTTATTTTATATTATGAAATGTTAAATACAGACTTTTTCGAAAATACTTTATAACCAATCTTTTTTTTTTCCAAAATATTAACAAACGAATCACAAGCAATAGATAACAAAACTCGGAATTTTTAAACGATCACAAAGTTTCTTTAACAACCTTTCCATGTGACATGCCAGATCCGGTCGTAACGTCTAGGCCGGGTTTGGGGTGTTACAGGCGTTTGGTAAGATACACATTAAATTTTACAGCATTGACAATCACCTATAATAGCCCGTTTTTCAGTGAAATTGGAAGAGTGGTTTTGGGACCAAAAATCCGACCAAAATAATAAAATTGTAACAGCCTAATTTTCATTGAAATCAGAACAGTGGTTTTGGGACCACAAATCAAACCAAAAAAATAAAATTTATTTTAATTTTATTAGATGGTCCGTATTATGATAGACATGTCGTGTGAAAATTTTGATACGAAAATTTTATTGATTAAGTGTTCAATTACGAGAAGGACTATGTAACAGCCCGACTTAGGGCTTAGTCGGAATAGTGGTGCGAGACCACAAATCCGAAGTAGAAATATGTGTTTTAATGATTTTTATGAGGCTTATGAGGTGTTCGCATGATTGTGTGAAAATTTCATGAAGAAATTTTATTAATTAGTGAATAAATTATCCATTAGGACTAAATAGCAAAGATTAGAAAATAAGAAATTCTAGAAGATTTAAGTATGAAATAGAATTATAAAAATTTCTAGAGGTTCTTATTTAGCAATTAGACCATTATATTTGATGATGGACAAAAATGGACATGGGAAGGAAAAATCTTATGAAAGGGTCATTAAGGGCATTTTTGTCATTTGGTAAATTAAAGAATAAAAAGGGGAAATAAAGCCAAAATCATGTCTATCTTCTTCCCTAGGTGCCGAAATTTGCAAGGAGCCATAGCTAGGGTTTCTTCAACTTTCAAGCTTGATAATCAAAAAACACGAAACCCGGATCGAAACCGAGGCAAGAAAAAAATTGAGGAATAAATCGAGCATCGATACACATTTTGAGAATTGAGGTAAGTTTGTATGAAGTTAGAGTTTCATAATGTTCGATATTTGAAATTATTTGATATTATGACAATGCATGTTATTGCTATGAAAATCGAGTAATGAAGCCTCAATGAGGAAAGGGTGAGAATAAGTTATGTGAAATTTCGGATAAAGATTCAGAATAATGAGGTTACCTATTTATTAGCAATGAACAAAGAAGGTTTCGTGTAAGACCATGTCTGGGATATGGCCTCGGCACCAAAGGAAGATCTCGTATAAGACCATGTCTGGGACATGGCATCGACATCGAGTTATAAGATCCCGTGTAAGACCATATCTGGGATATGGCATCAGAATCAAGGGGTGATCCCATATAAGACCATATCTGGGATATGGCGTTGGTATCAAGATTTATGCATGATAAGTTCGAATATCCTACGATAATCTGATTAGTATATGGGCAAAAGAGCTAAGTATGTAAAATAGTATAGAGCCAAATCCGTTTATGGATGACCTTGAGTTTATTCATAATGAGAATGATGAAGAATTGAGTTTATGTTCATGTTAGCACATGTGCTAAGTTATGTGATTGAGTGATACAGGTACCATGATTAAGCACAAGTTAAGAAATCAAAATGTGACATGAGATGGGTAAGAATAAGTGTGAGTAAGAATGAATAAGTATGCCTAAGCAATTGAGAATTATATTGCTATTGTTTCATAAGATGGATGAATTTAGTTTGAGCAATAATTTTGCTTTAGAATTTCATGCAAACTTACTAAGCTATATTCTTACCCCTTTCTTTTCCCTTTTCCTTGTAGTTTTGCCAAGTTAGCTCGGGGATCACAGAAAGTCAGAGCTCGGATCACACTATAAACCGTTCTTTTGGTATAGTAAGATATTTCATTTTGAGTATGGCATGTATAGGAACTTGATCATTTTGTGTCATATCATATTTGAAGGCCAAAAGGTTGGCTATTAATGTTTTACACTCATTTTTGTAAATGGCCATGATGAATTGACCAATATTGTCAAGTTTACATTATAAAGTTGATAAGTATAATGAATTGAATGTTCATGCAAGTTATTGAGTAGAATATGGGTGGAATGAATGATAATTTAAGGATTCTTAATAGTTTAATGTTGCTATGTTATGTACTACTTGTGATGAAATGAATGAGTTTGTATTTCAGGATGGCAAAAAAGGCTTGGAAAATAGCCTCAAATTGTCCACACGGGTAGATACACGGGCGTGTGTCTAGGCCGTCCGTGACACACGGCCAGCCCCATAGGTGTGTTAGTAAGCCGTGTGTCCCCTGCACTAATTTACGAGAATACGATTCATCACACGGGCCAGTACATGGGTGTTTGCCCTGGCCGTGTGCTAATTGGGGTTTGATGACATCATAAACAGAGAGCTCCATGGGTAGGAGACACGGGCGTGTCTAGGCCGTGTGAAGGACACGGGTTATAGACACGGGCGTGTGCTCAGCCGTGTGAAATAAGTCAGTGTCGACCACGGGTGATTAACACGGGCATGTCTTAGGGGCACACGGGCGTGTCCCTTGGACAACACGAGCGTGTGGCCCTTGTCTAGGCAAAATTTTCAAAGAGCGATAAAGTTTCGGGTTGAACTTCGAAAACTTCCGGATGTATGTTTAAGGCCTCGTAGGCCCATGATATGCACATTATGATTAAGAAGGAATAGCTTTAAGTTGGAACGAAATTTTATAGCCCGATAATGCATGTCCAAGTAAGGTTAAGTATGGTAATGCCTTGTATCCTGTCCCGGCGTCGGACACGGGTAAGGGGTGTTACATTTAGTTGTATCAGAGCTACGGTTTGGTCGATTCTCGGACTAACGTAGCGTATGTATGAGTTTAGTTATACATGTCATACGTAAGAGTACTTGTGTAATGATAGTGTGACAACTCCTGACGATTTGACTTGTGTTTTTATATAGTCAATGGATCCGGATTCTGATCGAGCTGCAGCCGATGATGCTTCAAGTAAGGCACCGACTCCCGCGCAAGGGACCGCGCTGGTAGAGAGTAGACCCGACACTTTGGGTCAAGGAGAAGAGGCCCGAAAAGCCTTTCTCCGAATGATGAGCAATTGGTACACAGAGTACATTTGAGCAAATCCTAATGCTCCACCCCCTCCACCCCCACCTATTCCTCAACCTACCCCTGTAGCTCCCCAAGTGGTAGAAGTTGTAAGAAGAGAAAAGCCTACGGTTGATAGAATCTAGAAACAAGGAGCCGAGGAATTCCAGGCTAGTAAAGATGATGATTCGAAAAGAGCTGAGTTCTGGCTAGAGAATACCATCAGGGTATTTGATGAATTATCGTGCACACCTGAAGAGTGCATGAAGTTTGTGGTTTCTCTTCTGAGAGATTCTGCTTATCAGTGGTGGAATACCCTTGTGTCGGTTGTGCCAAGGGAAAGAATTACATGGGAGTTTTTCCAAGAAGAATTCCAGAAGAAATACATAAGCCAAAGATTTATTGATCAGAAGAGGAAGGAATTTCTTGAACTGAAACAAGGTAAGATGACGGTGACTGAGTACGAGCGTGAGTTTGTGAGGCTCAGCAAGTACGCTCGGGAATGTGTGTCATCCGAGGCCATCATGTGTAAGAGGTTTGAGGAAGGACTAAATGAAGATATCAAATTGTTTATTGGTGTCCTTGAGTTGAAGGAATTTGTTGTGTTAGTGGACTGAGCTTGTAAGGCCGAGGAATTAGTGAAAGAGAAAAGAAAAGTTAAAATGGAGTCTCATGACTCAAGAAAGAGACAATGGAGTAAGTCATTTCAGTCATTGTCCAAGAAGTTGAGAGATTTTTCTACCCGATCAGCTACTTCAGTCGGGTTTTCAAACAAAAGGAAGAGCAAACAGTACTCAGGGTCTAAAGCCCAGACCACATCAGTTGCTAGTGTTGGTAATGCTCGACCGAGTAGACTGGAGTGCCCACAGTGTGGCAAATGTCATACCGGTGAATGTTGAGCAAATGAAAAGGCTTGTTTCAGGTGTGGGTTTATAGATCATTTTATTAGAAATTTCCCCGAAATGGATGAGAAAGAGAAGCCTCAAGATGCAAGATCGGGAGGCACTGCTAGAGGGAGACCACAGAGAAACACGGGAAGTGGAACAAGTAGTAAGAATGCACCCAGAGAGTAGGCTGCGAGATCTGAGCATAGAGCGCCTGCGAGGACCTATGCCATTCGCGCCCGTAAAGAGGCATCATCTCCTGATGTAATTACGGGTACATTTTTTCTTCATGATACTAAAATTATTGCTTTAATAGATCCGGGATCTACCCACTCATACATTTTCATGAAATTTGTATCTAGTACGAGCATGCCCATAGAGTCTACAGAGTTTGTGATAAAAGTGTCTAATCCACTAGGCAAAAGTGTATTAGTTGATAAAGTATGCAAATATTGTCCATTGATGATTAGAGGTCATTATTTTAAGGCAAACCTCATGCTATTTCCATTTGATGAATTCGACATTATTCTTGGTATGGATTGGTTAACCACACATGATGTGACAGTAAACTGTGGAAAGAAATATATTGAGTTGAGATGTGAAAATGGGGACACTCTTCGTGTTGAATCAGATGAACAAGACAGATTGCCGGTTTTGATCTCTCATATGTCTGCTCAGAGGTATGTAAGAAAAGGGTATGAGGCATATCTTGCTTTTGTGATGAATGCCAAAGAAATCGAATTAAATATTGAATTAGTCCCGATAGTATGTGAGTACCCAGATGTTTTTCCCAGGAATTTCCAGGACTACCTTCGGTTAGAGAGGTTGAATTCAGCATTGAGTTAGCTCCCGATACAGTACCGATATCGATTGCTCCTTACAGAATGGCTCCAACGGAGTTGAAGGAACCGAAGGCACAGTTACAAGAGTTGACGGACAAAGGTTTTGCTAGACCGAGTTATTCTCTATGGGGTGCTCCAGTATTATTTTTGAAAAAGAAAGATGGCTCCATGAGATTGTGCATAGATTACCGACAGCTTAATAAAGTAACAGTGAAGAACAAGTACCCATTACCAAGGACCGATGATTTGTTTGATCAATTGAAGGGAGCCACTGTGTTCTCCAAGATAGACTTGAGGTCGGGATATTATCAGTTGAGAGTAAAGGACTCGGACGTGCCTAAGACGGCTTTTCAAACGAGGTATGGGCATTATGAATTTTTATTCATGCCTTTAGGTTTGACAAATGCCCCTGCGGTGTTCATGGATTTAATGAACCGCATTTTTCGGCCATATTTAGATAAGTTCGTGGTTGTTTTTATTGATGATATATTGATATATTCCCGGGATGAGCATGAGCATGAGCATGAGCATGCGAAGCACTTGAGGACCGTTTTACAGATCCTACGAGATAATCAGTTGTACGCCAAGTTCAGCAAAAGTGAATTTTTGCTCAAGGAAGTTGGATTTCTGGGACACATTGTCTCGGGAGATGGCGTCCGAGTTGACCCAAGTAAGATATCAGCCATTTTTGATTGGAAACCCCCGAAAATGTATCCGAAGTTAGAAGTTTTCTGGGCTTAGCTGGCTATTACAGGCGATTCGTCAAAGGGTTTTCCATGATAGCGACTCCAATGACGAAACTGTTACAGAAAAATGTAAAGTTTGAATGGACAGAAAAAGTGCCAAAAGAGTTTTGAGAAATTAAAGGCAATGTTGACAGAGGCTCCAGTTCTAGTACAACCTGAGCCGGGAAAAGAATTTGTGATCTACAGCGATGCATCCTTAAACGGATTGGGCTGTGTACTTATGCGAGAAGGCAAGGTGATAGCGTATGCCTCCAGACAGCTAAAGCCACATGAGAAGAACTATCCGACACATGATTTAGAGTTGGCTGCCATTGTTTTTGCGTTGAAGATTTGGAGACACCATTTGTATGGTGAAAGATGTCAGATATTCACCGATCAGAAATGTCTAAAGTATTTGATGACTCAAAAGGAATTGAACTTAAGGCAACAAAGGTGGTTAGAGTTGATAAAAGATTACGAGTTGGTCATTGATTACCAACCGGGAAAGGCAAATGTAGTCGCCGATGCTTTGAGTAAGAAATTCCTATTTGCTTTGAGGGCTATGAATACACAGATGACTTTGTCCGATGATGGTTCCATTCTAGCTGAGTTGAGGGCTAGACCGATGTTCCTTCAGGAAATTTATGAAACTCAGAAAGATGACAATGAATTGCAAGCCAAAAGAGTTCAGTACGAGTCGGGTGTTGAGTCTGACTTTCGGATTAATTCAGATAGATATTTAATGTTTAGGTATCGAGTCTGTGTACCAAAAAATGAGGAGCTCATTCGTAAAGTTTTGAATGAGGCACATAATGGATGCCTATCTGTAGATCTGGGTAGCACCAAGATGTATAATGATTTGAGGAAATGGTATTGGTGGCCGAGTATGAAGAAAGATATTTCTGAGTTTGTTTCAAGATGCTTAATTTGTTAGCAAGTAAAGGCCGAACATCAAGTACCCTTGGGTTTGGTTCAACCTATTATGGTGCCCGAGTGGAAGTGGACCAAATTAATATTAACTTTGTAACAGGGTTGCCGTTGACACCGAGCAAGAAAGATGCTGTATGGGTCGTAGTCGATAGACTTACGAAGTCGGCCCATTTCATACCGGTGCGTGTCGACTACTCACTGGATAAGTTGGCAAACTTGTATGTTTCTAAGATTGTGAGGTTACACAAAGTGCCCTTATCGATTATATTGGATAGAGGTTTGAGATTCACATCCAGATTTTGGAAAAAGTTGCAAGAGGCCTTAGGCACGAAGTTGAATTTTAGTACGGCCTTTCACCCTCAAACCGACGGTCAGTCGGAGAGGATAATACAAATACTTGAAGATATGCTTCGGTGTTGTATTCTTGAGTTTCAGGGCAGTTGGGAAAAATACTTAACTTTGGTGGAATTTGCCTACAATAACAGTTACCAGTCAAGTTTGAAAATGGCGCCTTATGAGGCTTTGTATGGGCGTAAGTGTTGAACGCCTTTATAATTGACTGAACTTAAGGAAAACCAGATCCACGTTGTTGATTTGGTTAGAGAAACTGAAGAAAAAGTAAAGGTGATTCGAGATTGCCTAAAAGCTGCATCTGATCGACAAAAATCTTACTCGGATTTAAAAAAGAAAGAGGTTGAGTATCAAGTCGGTGATAGAGTGTTCCTGAAAGTATCGCCATGGAGGAAAGTTCTTAGATTTGGCTGTAAAGGTAAATTGAGTCCTCATTTTATATGGCCATATGAGATCACCGAGAGGATAGGGCCGGTAGCCTATCGATTGGCTTTGCCATCTGAGTTAGAGAAGATTCATGATGTGTTTCACGTGTCTATGTTGCGACGCTACCGATCAGACCCTTCGCATGTGATTACGCCGAAAGAGGTTGAAATTCAACCCGACATGACTTATGGTGAAGAACAGGTTAAGATTCTAGCTCGGGAAGTCAAGCAATTAAGGAATAAAAGTATAGTGCTCGTGAAAGTCTTATGGCAGAGACATGGGGTAGAAGAGGCTACATGGGAGCCCGAGGAGGCTATGAGGAACCAGTACTCAAACCTTTTTGTTGGTAAGATTTTCGGGGATGAAAATCCCTAAGGGGGGAGAATTATAACAGCCCGACTTAGGGCTTAGTCGGAATAGTGGTGCGAGACCACAAATCTGAAGTAGAAATATGTGTTTTAATGATTTTTATGAGGCTTATGAGGTGTTCGCATGATGGTGTTAAAATTTCATGAAGAAATTTTGTTAATTAGTGAATAAATTGTCCATTAGGACTAAATAGAAAAGATTAGAAAATAAGAAATTCTAGAAGATTTAAGTATGAAATAGAATTATAAAAATTTCTAGAGGTCCTTATTTAGCAATTAGACCATTATATTTGATGATGGACAAAAATGGACATGGGAAGGAAAAATCTTATGAAAGGGTCATTAAGGGCATTTTTGTCATTTGGAAAATTAAAGAATAAAAAGGGAAAATAAAACCAAAATCATGTCCATCTTCTTCCCTAGGTGCCGGAATTTTCAAGGATCCATAGCTAGGGTTTCTTCAACTTTCAAGCTTGATAATTAAGAAACACGAAGCCCGCATCGAAACCGAGGCAAGAACAAAATCGAGGACTAAATCAAGCATCGATACACATTTTGAGAATCGAGGTAAGTTTGTATGAAGTTAGAGTTTCATAATGTTCGATATTTGAAATTATTTGTTGTTATGACATTGCATGTTATTGCTATGAAAATCGAGTAATGAAGCCTCGATGAGGAAAGGGTGAGAATAAGTTATGTGAAATTCCGGATAAAGATTCGGAATAATGAGGTTACCTATGTATTAGCATTGAACAAAGAAGGTTCCGTGTAAGACCATGTCTGGGATATGGCCTCGGCACCAAAGGAAGATCTTGTATATGACCATGTCTGGGACATGGCATCGACATCCATGTACAATCTCGTATAAGACCATGCCTGGGACATGGCATCGACATCGAGTTATAAGATCCCGTGTAAGACCATATCTGGGATATGGCATCAGCATCAATGGGTGATCCCATATAAGACCATATTTGGGATATGGCATTGGTATCAAGATTTATGCATGATAAGTTCGAATATCCTACGATAATTTGATTAGTTTATGGGCAAAAGAGCTAAGTATGTAAAATAGTATAGAGCCAAATCCGTTTATGGATGACCTTGAGTTTATTCATAATGAGAATGATGAAGAATTGAGTTTATGTTCATGTTAGCACATGTGCTAAATTATGTGATTGAGTGATACAGGTACCATGATTAAGCACAAGTTAAGAAATCAAAATGTGACATGAGATGGGTAAGAATAAGTGTGAGTAAGTATGAATAAGTATGCCTAAGCAATTGAGAATTATGTTGCTATTATTTCATAAGATGGATGAATTTAGTTTGAGTAATCATGTTGCTTTAGAATTTCATGCAAACTTACTAAGCTATATGCTTACCCCTCTCTTTTCCCTTTTCCTTGTAGTTTCGCCAAGTTAGCTCGGGGATCACAGAAAGTCCGAGCTCGGATCACACTATAAATCGTTCTTTTGGTATAGTAAGATAATTCATTTTGAGTATGGCATGTATAGGAACTTGATCATTTTGTGTCATGTCATATTTGAAGGCCAAAGGGTTGGCTATTAATGTTTTACACTCATTTTTGTAAATGGCCATGATGAATTGACCAATATTGTCAAGTTTACGTTATAAAGTTGATGAGTATAATGAATTGAATGTTCATGCAAGTTATTGAGTAGAATATGGGTGGAATGAATTATAATTTAAGGATTCTTAATAGTTTAATGTTGCTATGTTATGTACTACTTGTGATGAAACGAATGAGTTTATGTTTTAGGGTGGCAAATAGGCTTGGAAAATAGCCTCAAACTGTCCACACGGGTAGACACACAGGCGTGTCTCTAGGCCATGTGTGACACACGGCCATCCCCATGGTTTTGTTAGTAAGCCGTGTGTCCCCTGCACTAATTTACGAGAATACAATTCGTCACACGGGCCAATAAACGGGCGTGTGCCCTGGCCGTGTGCTAATTGGGGTTTGATGACGTCATAAACAGAGAGCTCCACGGGTAGGAGACACGGGCGTGTCTAGGCCGTGTGAAGGACACAGGTTATAGACACGGGCGTGTGCTCAGTCGTGTGAAATAAGTCAGTGTCGACCACGGGTGATTAACACGGGCATGTTTTAAGGGCACACGGGCGTGTCACTTGGACAACACGGGCGTGTGGCCCCTGTATAGGCAAAAATTTTCAAAGAGCGATAAAGTTTCGGGTTGAACTCCGAAAAATTCCGGACGTATGTTTAAGGCCTCGTAGGCCCCTGATATGCACATTATGATTAAGAAGGAATAGCTTTAAGTTGGAACGGAATTTTATAGCCCGATAATGCATGTCCAAGTAAGGTTAAGTACGATAATGCCTTGTATCCTGTCCTAGCGTCGGACACGGGTAAGGGGTGTTACAGACTAAATCGCATAAAATGCGAAAGTTGAATTCTACTAGCTATAAGGATTAAATAGCTATGGAATTCAAAACTAGAGGTCCCTATATGGTAATTAGACCATTAAAGAAAAGTATGTAGATTTTTGGTGACTCATCCATGGAAAAATTAGAAAAGGGCAATGACTAAATTGGAAATTGAAATAATTAATTAATTAAAAAGATGATAAAAGATATCATCTTATTATTTTTCTCATCTTCTTCCCCAAAATTTTATGGAAACCCTAGGAGAGAGAGAAGAAACTTTCAAGGTTTAATTAAGTTTCCTTGTCCCGTTTTTAGTAATTTTGATATTTTTGAAACCGGGATAGTCTAATCTATCTATTTGGGGGATTAATTTGAAAAGTTATCAAGGTATGAAATTTGGGTCATGGATGAATATGCTGAAAATTAGAAATTTATGGTAGAAAATGAAAGGTTGTTGATGGATAAACAACTTTTACAAAGTGATTTTTGATGAAAACATGATTTAGGGACTAAAATGTAAAGTTGTGAAATTTGATAAAAAAATTTTGAATTTTTATGAATACATGTGCTGTAAATTTTGTAATGGGATTTTGGTTAGGCTTGGAATAGGGAGTAAATTGCACAAGTTTCATTTTCCGAGCTTAGGGATGAAATGGGAATTTATGGAAAAGTTAGGGGCAAAATGGTAATTTTTCCTAGGAAGTAAATTGAGTCCAAATAAATATGAAATATGTGAAATTTATGATTAAAGCTATTTATATAGATCCGGACAACACAAATTTGAGGTTAGACCAAGGAAAAGAAAAGGTTTCGGATTAGTAGATTTTATACGCGAACAAGAGTTGAGGTAAGTTCGTGTAAGTTAATCGAGCTTGGAAATATGTTAAATTGAATGTTGTGTTTGTATGGAATGTGTTTTATATTTATGTGAATTAATTTGAATGTTATAACAAAGAAATGAATTCATGTTTTAAATGGTTTAAAAGTAATAATTTCCGATTGAATATTGAATTCCGATGAATATATGTAATTTCCCGTAACGAATAAGGTCCTGCATTTGTTGCGGACGGGATTTAGCTTGGACGAGTAATCCAATTGATTTTGTTATAGAAAGGATTTAGCCCAAACGGGTAATCTTGATATAATACCTCTCGAGTATATGTTACGATTAGGGTTTAGCCTGGACTAGTAATCTTAATTGAGCTCTTTTGATCTTACGTTATATAAAGGATTTAGCCTGGACTGGTAATCCTGTTATACGATATGTGGCTCGAGAGTGTGTTCTTTGATTAAGTGCCCTAATGGGTACCCTCGAATAAGAATTGACGGATTATTGAATCGTACACCCCGAGTGTACTACTTGAGTATCCATCGAAATTTCAATGATTCAACGGACATAAAACTCTTGACATGGCATGAGAATTTTGAGATGAAATGATAATGCCTTGAAAGAGTATTGCATGATGAGCTTATCTATCCTTACTTGATGTATATGTAAACTTTGTGACTAAAATGTTTGATTGGATGCATGTGTTTAGGCAATTTATCCAAATGGATGGAAAACATGTTATTGTATGCTTAGATTAAATAAACGAGATTGGTAAGTTTAGTTTCCATTATACGAACTTACTAAGCATGTAATGCTTACTCCGTTTTATTTTTCCCCTGTTTTGTAGTGCTCGGAAGCTCGCGAAGGTTGGAGATCATTGGAGCATCGTTACACTATCATCTAGCTTATTTTGGGTATACTTAGTAAAATCATTTTGGTATAATGGCATGTATATGACAACTTGACCATTAGTGGCTTGATAATGATGCTTGTAATCTAGCCATTGGAATGGCTAGTAATGGTTGTTTTGATATACGTGTAATGTCAAGTTATGGTAGTTAAATATATGTTAAGTAGTTGATCAAATTATGTCTAATATATGGATTGAATCAAGGTAAGATTGTGAGCATGTATGCATGTAATGGTATGCCATAATGAATGATGGAATTTGCTTAACTTGAATGCTTAGAAATGGTTAGAATGTGTTTGGTATGTTTTAGTGCAGGAAAACGGTAAATTTGGGTGACAAATGAAGCTAGGAAATGGCTTTATTTTGTCCACACGGACTTATAACATGGGCATGTGGTTAGGCCGTGTGTCCCCTACACCTTAATTTTGAGAAACAGAATGCTCAGAATTGAGCACACGGGCAGAGACACGGGCATGTGTCTCAGCCGTGTCCAAGAACACGGGCGTGTGTCTTGGCCGTGTGGAACCTGCACCTAAATTCGAAATGAATTACTTAACCATACGGCCTAGCACACGGGCGTGTGGCATGGCTGTGTGCACAATTCAGAGAGCTACACGGGGTCGAACACGGCCTGAAGTACGGGCGTGTCCCTTGGACCACACGGGCGTGTGGGCCCTACACCGTGGAAAATTTTTGTAATTTCGAAAAAAATTCTTAGTGCTCTCGATTAAGTCCCGACTTGATTCTAATGCTCTTATTGGGCTTCGAGGATCCAATTAAGGGACATTTTGAATGATCTCGGTTTGATCTGAGGCACTACCAGGGATACCGCAGTTAGATCTGAGGCACGAGCACCTGCAAGAACATATGCTATTCGTGCTAGAGAAGATGCCTCTTCACCAGACGTCATTACTGGTACATTTTCTCTACTTGATATTGATATTACTGCTTTGATTGATCCTGGTTCCACACATTCATACATATGCACGAACTTAGTGACTGTTAAAAATTTACATGTTAAATTCACTGAATTTGTGGTTAAAGTTTCAAACCCCCTAGGCCAGTGTGTTATGGTGGATAAAGTTTGCAAAAACTGTCCATTGATGGTAAAAGGTTATTGCTTTTTGGCTGACTTGATGTTATTGCCATTTGTTGAATTTGATGTGATTTTGGGAATGGATTAGTTAACCCAATATGATGCAGTGGTGAATTGTAAACAGAAATATATTGTATTGAAATGTGAAAGTGGTGAATTACTTCATGTTGAATCTGATAAATTGGATGGATTACCTAATGTGATTTCAGCAATATAAGCACAGAAATATGTCAAAAAGGGTTATGATGCTTACCTTGCATTTGTGCTGGATACTAAAGTATCTGAGTCAAAAATTCAATCAGTGCCGGTTGTACGTGAATTTCCTGATGTATTTCCAGAAGAATTACCTGGTTTACCACCGGATAGAGAAGTGGAATTCTCTATAGGTCTTGTTCTGGGAACAACACCTATATCCATAGCACCTTACAGAATGGCTCCTACTGAATTGAAAGAGCTGAAAGCACAGTTGCAAGAATTGATTGACAGAGGTTTTGCTCGACCTAGTTTCTCACCTTAGGGTGCGCCGGTTCTATTTGTAAAAAAGAATGATGGGTCGTTGAGGCTGTGTATTGATAACAGACAGCTCAACAAAGTTACAATAAATAACAAGTATCCTTTGCCTCGTATTGATTACCTGTTTGACCAGCTAATATGTGCCACTATATTTTCCAAGATTGATATCCGTTCTAGCTATCAACTAGAGCTAAAAGATTCAGATGTATCAAAGACAACTTTTAGAACCAGGTACAGACACTATGAGTTTCTTGTGATGCCATTAGGTTTGACAAATGCACGTGCAGTGTTTATGGATCTGATGAACAAAATTTTCAGCCCATATTTAGATAGGTTTGTGGTGGTATTTATAGATGATATTTTGGTTTACTCCCCAGATGAAAATGAACATGCTGAGCATTTGAGAATAGTGTTACAAACCCTGCGAGAGAAATAATTGTATGCCAAATTTAGTAAATGTGAATTTTGGCTATTGGAAGTTAGTTTTCTTGGGCATATTGTATCAACTGAAGGTGTCAGAGTAGACCCAAATAAAATTTCAGCCATTGTTAACAGGAAGCCACCGAAGAATTTCTCTGAAGTCTGAAGTTTTCTGGGACTAGCTAGTTATTATCGGAGATTTGTAAAAAGTTTTTCAATGATAGCTTCTCCGATGACTTGTTTGCTACAGAAAGATGTAAAGTTTGAGTGGACTGACAAATGCCAACAGAGTTTTGACAGATTAAAGGCTTTATTGACAGAAGCACCTATGTTAGTCCAGCCTGAATCGGGTAAGGAATTTATAATTTACATTGATGCCTCATTGAATGATTTAGGTTGTGTTTTGATACAAGAAGCTAAAGTGGTAGCCTATGATTCACGACAGCTAAAGCCACATGAAAAGAACTACCCGAGACATGAACTTGAATTGGCAGCCATAGTGTTTGCATTGAAAATCTGGCGGCATTACTTATTTGGTGAAAAATGTCACATATTCACTGATCATAAAAGTTTGAAATATTTGATGTCACAGAAAGATTTGAATTTGAGACAGCGTAGATGGCTTGAGTTATTGAAAGATTATGATCTTATTATTGACTACCATTCGGGAAAAGCCAACGTAGTGGCAGATGCTTTGAGCAGAAAATCCCTGTATACTTTGCGAGTAATGAACATCCGATTGTCATTGTCTGATGATGGTTCAATCATAGCTGAGTCAAAAGCTAGACCAATGTTTTTGCAACAGATCTCTGAAGCTCAGAAAAATGATAGTAAGTTGCAAGCAAAACGAGTACAAAGTGAATTGACCCCTGACTCAGAATTTCAGATCGGGACTGATGGTTGTTTGTTATTCAGAGGCAGAGTATGTGTATTGAAAAGTTCAGAACTAGTACAGAAGATTTTGAATGAAGCTCATAATGGTAACATGTCTATGCATCCTGGTAGTAATAAAATGTATAATGATTTGAAAAAGATGTATTGGTGGCCAGGAATGAAACAGGATATTTATGAATTTGTATCGAAGTGTTTGATATGTTAGCAAGTGAAGGCTGAACACCAAGTACCTTCGGGATTATTACAGCCAATTGCAATACCAAAATACATGGACTTCGTAACGGGATTACCTTTATCACCGAAAAAGAAAGATGTTGTTTGGGTAATTGTCGATCTTTTAACGAATTCTGCACACTTTATTCCAGTACGTATGGATTTTTCATTGGATAGATTGGCTGAATTATATGTTTTTGAATTTGTAAGACTGCATGGAGTGCCAATTTCCATTATTTCAGATAGAGATCCTAAGTTTACATCTCGATTCTGGAGCAAATTGCAAGAAGCTCTGGGTACTCAGTTACACTTTAGTACTGCATTTCATCCCCAGACAGATGGTCAATCTAAACGGGTAATACAGATCTTGAAAGATATGCTTCGATGTTGTATACTTGAGTTTGACGGTAACTGGGAAAAGTATTTGCCTTTAGTTGAATTTGCATACAATAACAGTTATCAGTCCAACATCAAAATGGCACCGTATGAAGCTTTGTATGTTTGCAAATGTAAGAATCCATCGATTGGACAGAATTCAGTGAGAAAAAGTTACACAGAGTTGACTTAGTCCGAGAGACTGAGGAAAAAGTGAAAGTAATTTGAGACAGGTTGAAAGTAGCCTCTACTTGTCAAAAATCTTATTCTGATCTGAAACGAAAAAAATAGAATTTCAAGTCGGTGACAAAGTATTCTTGAAAGTATCACATTGGAAAAAAGTTCTCCAGTTTGGTTGCAAAGGAAAACTGAGTCCACGGTTCATTGGACCATATGAAATTATAGAAAGAATTGGACCGGTTGCATATCGGTTAGCTTTACCACCAGAACTTGATCGGATTCATAATGTTTTTCATGTGTCTATGCTACCGCGGTATCGATCCGATCCTTCACATGTTATCTCTCCGACAGAGGTAGAGATTCAGCCTGATATGACATATAGTGAATAACCGATCAAAATCTTAGCTCGGGAAACAAAAGAGTTAAGAAATAAAAAGGTAGCGTTAGTAAAAGTTCTTTAGAAACAACATGGTATAGAGGAGGCTACCTGGGAATCGGAGGACACTGTGATCTAGCAATACCCGAATCTTTTTACTGGTAAGATTTTCGATGACGAAAATCCTTAAGGGGGAGATTTGTAACAGTCCATTTTTCAGTGAAATCGGAACAGTGCTTTCGAGACCACAAATTCGACCAAAAGAATAAAATTGTAACAGCCCATTTTTCAGTAAAATTGGAACAGTGCTTTTGGGACTACAAATCCGACCAAACAAATAAAATTTATTTTTATTTTATTATATGGTTCGTATTATGATAGACATGTCGTGTGAAAATTTCGATACGAAAATTTTATTGATTAAGTGTTCAATTATGAGAAGGACTAAATCGCATAAAATACAAAAGTTGAATTCTAGTAGCTATAAGGATTAAATAGCTATGGAATTCAAAACTAGAGGTCCCTATATGGTAATTAGACCATTAAAGAAAAGTATGTAGATTTTTGGTGACTCATCCATGGAAAAATTAGAAAAGGGCAAGGAATAAATTAGAAATTGAAATAATTAATTAATTAAAAAGATGATAAAATATATCATCTTATTATTTTTCTCATCTTCTTCCCCAAAATTTTAATGAAACCCTAGAAGAGAGAGAAGAAACTTTCAAGGTTTAATTGGGTAAGTTTCCTTGTCCTGTTTTTAGTAATTTTGATATTTTTGAAACCAGGATAGTCTAATCTATCTATTTGGGGGATTAATTTGAAAAGTTATCAAGGTATGAAATTTGAGTCATGGATGAATATGCTAAAAATTAGAAATTTATGGTAGAAAATGAAGGTTGTTGATGGATAAACAACTTTTACAAAGTGATTTTTGATGAAAACATGATTTTGGGAGTAAAATGTAAAGTTGTGAAATTTGATACAAAATTTTGAATTTTTATGAATACATGTGCTGTAAATTTTGTAATGGGATTTTGGTTAGGCTTGGAATAGGGAGTAAATTGCACAAGTTTCATTTTCCGAGCTTAGGGATGAAATGGGAATTTATGGAAAAGTTAGGGGCAAAATGGTAATTTTTCCTAGGAAGTAAATTGAGTCCAAATAAATATGAAATATGTCAAATTGATGATTAAAGCTATTTATATAGATCCAGACAACACAAATTCGAGGTTAGATCGAGGAAAAGAAAAGGTTTCAGATTAGTAGATTTTATACGCAAACAAGTGTCCGGGTAAGTTCGTGTAACTTAATCGAGCTTGTAAATATGTTAAATTGAATGTTGTGTTTGTATGGAATGTGTTTTATATTTATGTGAATTAATTTGAATGTTATAAAAAAGAAATGAATTCATGTTTGAAATGGTTTAAAAAGAATAATTATCGATTGAATATTGAATTCCGATGAATATATACGCTTTCCCGAAACGAATAAGGTCCTGCATTTGTTGCGGACGGGGTTTAGCTCGGATGAGTAATCCTATTGACCTTGTTATAGAAAGGATTTAGCCTGGACGGGTAATCATGATATAATACCTCTCGAGTATACGTTACGATTAGGGTTTAGCCTGGACTGGTAATCCTAATTGAGCTCTTTTGAGCTTACGGTATGTAAAGGATTTAGCCTGGACTGGTAATCTTGTTATATGATATATGGCTCAAGAGTGTGTTCTTTGATTAAGTGTCCTAATGGGTACCCTCAAATAAGAATTGACGGATTATTGAATCGTTCACCCCGAGTGTACTACTTGAGTATCCATCGGAATTTCAATGATTCAACGGACATAAAACTCTTGACATGGCATGAGAATTATGAGATGAAATGATAATGCCTTGAAAGAGTATTGCATGATGAGCTCATCTATCCTTACTTGATGTATATGTAAACTTTGTGACTAACATGTTTGATTAGATGCATGTGTTTAGGAAATTTTTTCCAAATGGATGGAAAACATGTTATTGTATGCTTAGATTAAATAAACAAGATTGGTAAGTTTAGTTTCTGTTATACGAACTTACTAAGCATGTAATGCTTACACCGTTTTATTTTTCCCCTGTTTTATAGTGCTCGGAAGCTCGCAAAGGTTGGAGATCATTGGAGCATCGTCACACTATCATCTAGCTTATTTTGGGTATACTTAGTAAAATCATTTTGGTATAGTGGCATGTATAGGACAACTTGACCATTAGTGGCTTGATAATGATGCTTGTAATCTAGCCATTGGAATGGCTAGTAATGGTTGTTTTGATATACTTGTAACGTCATGGTATGGTAGTTAAATATATGTTAAGTAGTTGATCCAATTATGTCTAATATATGGATTGAATCAAGGTAAGATTGTGAGCATGTATGCATGTAATGGTATGCCATGATGAAGGATGGAAATTGCTTAACTTGAATGCTTAGAAATGGTTGGAATGTGTTTGGTATGTTTTAGTGCAGGAAAATGGTAAATTTTGGTGACAAATGAAGCTAGGAAATGGCTTTATTTTGTCAACACGGGCGTGTGTCTAGACCGTGTGTGACACACGGCCTTGTAACATGGGCGTGTGGTTTGGCCGTGTGTCCCTTGCACCTTAATTTTGAGAAACAGAATGCTCAAAATTGAGCACACGGGCGTGTGTCTTGGCCGTGTGAAACCTGCACCTAAATTCGAAATGAATTAATTAACCACACGGCCTAGCACACGGGCGTGTAGCATGACCGTGTGCACAAGTCAGAGAGTTACATGGGGTCGAACATGGCCTGAAGCACAGGTGTGTCCCAGGGTCACACGGGCGTGTCCCTTGGACCACACAGGGGTGTGAGCCCTGCATCTTGGAAAATTTTTGTAATTTCGCGAAAAATTTTTAGAGCGCCCGATTAATTCTGGAGTAGATTCGTATGCTCGTATTGGGCCTCGAGGGTCCAATTAAAGGAAGTTTTGAATGATCTCGGTTAATGAATAGTAATTTACATAAATTATTTGAAAAATGTTCTGAAAGTTTCGGTAATGCTCTGAAACCCTATTTCGACGACGAATACGGGTTAGGGGTGTTACATCACCTATCTTTTATACCTTGTGAGTATTTAGTATACTGCTGAAGATTCATGTTGGGGATCCCAGTTTATCATTACCATATTTTATTTCATTATTTTTAAGATATTGCTCCGACAATTACCCACACAATTTAATTTATTTTTTTTAGCTATTGTATCGACATTAATAGACAAAGAACTACGATCCCTGTGGCACCGATATTCGATAGACTCACATCTGTCTACCATACTTGCATCGACAGTGTACGCTTGCACATTTCTGCTGTGATGTTAGCAGCCGATCAAATTTGTGGCGCTCTTGCCGGAGACTGGCGTTTGTTTGATGTTTATTTTTTGTTCTTGTGTGTTTTTGCACTTTGTTTTCCTTATATAATATTTAGTATTCACTAACTTGTTTTTCTCTTTGTTGCTATTTTCCAATTTCATTTTAGGTGTTTTATGACCCGAAGCAATTTGAATTTTCTTGCTGATTTTGATCCAAAAATTGAAAGAATTGTTCGGAGAAGACTTTGAGAACAGAGAAATATGGATTTACTAGGGGATAGTGCAGCTATACCCCTAATGCACCAGCAAAATATTAATAATCCACTATTGCCGTAATGCTCACATCCAGAATAGAACCATATGAGATTGTGTAGTACCTGTTCTGGATGATTTACAACCAGGAGTTGCTAGACCAACAATTCAAGTTGGGAACTTTGAACTCAAGCCAGTGATGTTTCAAATGATGAATTCCAATGGCCAATATGTTGGGCTACCATATAAACATACGAGAGAACATCTTAAATCCTTTTTATTGATCTGTGCTTCCTTTAGTCAACAAGGCGTTCCTGATGATGCTTTAAGGATGAAATTATTTCCCTATTCCTTATAAGGGATAGCTTGCACTTGGTTTGTTGGACTACCTACTGGATCAATTACTTCTTAGAATGATCTAGCCACGCAGTTTGTTTTGTAATTTAACCCGCCGCCAATGAATGCTCGTATTCGAAACGATATTACTTCCTATGATCAGCTGGATGATGAAAATCTTCACACCATATGGGAACGTTATAAATCTTTGCTTTGACATTGTTCCATGCACGACATTCAACCAGAAGCACAAATTGAGATTTTTTTTATACTGGTCTGAATTCTCATTCAAGGAATCTTGTCGATGCATCAGCCAATGGACTGCTGCTGGACTGTACTTACAATAATGCTGTGAGAATTCTTGAGAGAATTGCTCAAAATGATTATCAATACCCAATCTCTAGAGCTGCACAAGCAAAGAATACTCTAGGAGTTACTGAATTGGATGCAATATCTAGACTAAGTTCCCAAGTCTCTTCACTCACAAGCATGATTAAAAATATGCAAGGGACGAGTGACGTTGCACCTATTGTAATAGCCCATTTTTAGAGAAATCGAAACAGTGGTTTCGAGACCACAAATCTGATCCCGAAAAGAAAATTTGTTTTAATATTATTTTATGGTCTATAGTATGATAATAATATTGTGTGATAATTTCGTAAAGAAAATTTAGCGATTACATGTTTAATTTGATAAAGGACTTAATCGCGTAAAGTGCAAAAGTTGTGTTCTAATAGCTAAAGGTATTAAATAGCTATAGAAATTTAAATTGGAGGTCCTTATATGGTAATTAGACCATTAAAGAAAAGTTAGTAGATATTTTTGGATGATTCATCTATGGAAAATTAGAAAAAAGCTAGGGACTAAATTGGAAAGTGATAAAATTAAAAGATGATAAATAATTAAATAGAAATAAAAATCATTTTATATCATCTTCTTCCCCAAATATTCCATGGAAACCCTATGAAAGAGAAAGCAAGCTTTCTTGGCCAAATTAGGTGAGTATTCAAGTCTCGTTTTTAGTAATTTTTATATTTTTGAAACCAGGATAGCTTAATCTATCTATTTGGGGGATCAATTTGAAAAGTTTTTAAAGTCTAGAAATTATGTCATGGATGAATATGCTGAAAATTTGAAATTTATGGTAGAATATGAAAGGTTCTTGATAGATAAATAACTTTTACAAATTGATTTTTAATGAAAACATAATTTAGGGACTAAAATGTAAAGTTGTGAAATTTGAAGAAAAATTCTAAATTTTATAGAATACATGTGCTGTAAATTTTATATTGAAATTTTGGTTAGGCTTGGAATAGAGAGTAAATTGCATAAATTTTATTTTCCGAGCCTAGGGACGAAATCATCATTAATTAAAAGTTTAGGGGCAAAATGGTATTTTTCAGAAAGGGTAAATTGGACTAAATTGATTATGAATTATATTAAATTGATGTTAAGTTTACTCGTATAGATCCGGATAGACCAAATTCGGAGCTAGAACGAGGAAAAGAGGAAAATGTCAGATTAGTAAATTTTTTGTATACAAACATTTGTCGAGGTAAGTTCGTGTAACTAAATTGTGTATATTTATATGTTTGAATTAAATGTTGTGTTTGTGAAATGTATAAATATCATATATATATATGACATTGAAGATGTATCTGACAAAGCCCGATCAATAATAATGCCCGATAAATGATAAATGATAAAAATGTTACTTTTATGCTTGAAATGAATGTGGAATGTGCTTATTTGAATTATATGAATGTTATAGATGTATGAAATAATCACATGCCTGATAATGCTTGAAAAATGTTAAATCCTGTTTGAATAAATGAAAATCGATGGATAAATGTGATTTCCCTTATTGATATAAGTCCTCTCGAGCATATGTTATGGAATGGATTTAGCCCGGACGGGTAATACAAATCAAGCGCTTTAGAGCATATGTCATAAAAAGGATTTAGCCTGGACTGGTAATCTTGACTAAGCTCTATTGAGTATATATATTGGAGACAGGATTTAGCTTGGACTGGTAATCATGTTGTATATATATGTGGCTCGAGAGTGTACTCTCTGAAATAGTACCTTATGGGTACCATTGGACATGAATTGACGGGTCCTGATTTGTACACCTCGAGTGTACTACCTGTGTATCCATCGATATTCCAAATAAATTCAACGGACAACAATCCAGACATGAGAAGATATGAATAATAAAATGAGTTATTACACATATCTGTATGGAAATATGAAATGATGATATTTGTACATGGAATTTATTTGATGAGTATGTTTATCCTTGATTATACATTTGTACACCTTGAGTGTACTATTCATGACCTAGATATTTCGAATTATATGAGTAAAGTATGATATAAAATAATCTAAACTCGAGATGAATTACTGTGAAAATATACTTGTAATATAAAGATATGATTTATACATGTTATATGGATACGTGATATGGAAAATATATATATATCCAGAAATCTGATTGTGTTGAGCCCATATATGTTTCTTGATGTTATTATGGAATGTATGACTAACAAGGGCAATGAGGATAGGTGTAGGGTTTGAGATCAAATTGATTGAACGTGCCTTGCATGTTTATCTTGAAATAGAATAAATGGTAAGTTAAGTACCATGTTATACGAACTTACTAAGCATTATATGCTTACTTAGTTTTATTTCCCTGTTTTATAGTAAATCAGAAGCTCGTTGGATTGGAAGCTTAGCGAAGATCACTCACACTATCCATCTGCTCATTCCGGTACATATGGTAAAACAATTTTGGTTATAATGGCATGTATAGGCTAATTGGCCATATTGGCATGTAAATGTAAATGGTTATTGTAATCTAGCCATTGGAATGGCTAGTGATGATTATGTATTGAGATATATATATATATATATATACGTATTAAGATTATTTCATGGTGATAACGTAAGTGTTTATTATCGATTGATTGAGAAAGGTTAAACAAGTATGCTTAATAAGGTAAGATTAAAAGCATGAAAGCATGTAACGATATACCATGTTAAATGGTAGATTTAGCTTGATTAAAATGATTGGATTGGTTGCTTTATGAATGCAGTTTTCGTGTAGGTTTATGGCAAGGTTTTGGGTGAGAAATGAAGCTAGAAATGGCTTTATTTTGTCTACACGGGTAGACACACGGGCGTGTGTCTTGACCGTGTGTGACACACGGCTTAGCACATGGGTGCGGGGTCTGGCCGTGTGTCCCCTGCACCTTAAATTTGAGAAACAAAATTCTCAGAATTGAGCACACGGGCAGAGACACAGGCGTGTGGCCGGCCGTGTGGCACAAGCCAGAGAGTTACACAGGGTCGAGTAAGGCCTGCAACACGGGCGTGTCCTAGGGTTACACGGGCGTGTCCTTTGGACCACACGGACGTGTGAGCCCTGCATCTTAGAAAATTTTTGAAATTTCACGAAAAATATTTAGAGTTCCCGATTAAGTCTCGATATGATTCTAAAGCTTATAAAGGGCCTCGAGGGTCCATTTAAGGGACGTTATGAATAATCTCGGTAAATGAATAGTGATTGTTATAAATTATCTGTAAATGTTCTAAAAACTCTAGTAACGCTCTGCAACCCTGTTTCGGCGACAGATTCGAGTTTAGGGGTGTTATACCTATACAGGTTGTTCAACAAATGGATATTCCTACCTTTTGCTGTGAAATTTGTGGTAACAAGCATAGTTATGAATATTTTCCGCAACATGTAGAAAATGCATGTTATGTCAGTAATATTCGCAACAATTCTCATAGAAATTCTTACAATAACTCTGCATGCAACCAACAGTTTTGGGGAACTTAGAATGTTGGACAAAATGCTACGACATTAAGATATGGGAATGGATCTACTCAGGGCACATAAAATCCACGACAAGGGAATTACAATCAACAGAACTACAATCATCATCCTCAGTTGTATCCACAAAAAGGTCAGATACAATCACATCAAACTCAGATGCAGCCACAGATGATGAATCCGAATGATCAAGGACAACGACAACAGCAGTATACACTAGCTTCTACTTCTGACCCATTAACTGCTCTTGAGGCGTTAATGCAGGAGCATATTACTCATGCAGAAGCTATTGTTCAAGGAAATTCATCTTCCATTCGAGCATTATAGGCACAATTGGGGCAGCTTGCTTCAAATTTGAATACTCGACCACAAGGCTCATTACCTAGCAACACCAAAAATCCCAATCCGAGAGGGAATGATCATTGTAAAGCCATCACTCTTAGGAGTGGTAAACAAATTGGTGAGCCAGTTATAGATTCTACTATAGCATCCCCAGACGTTGATGACGTAAGCCCTGATGGGAAGGGTGCGTCTGAAGAGCTTGTCGATGTATCCGACAATGAAGTATCGCAAACTGTCACTTACATGCCTTATATTCAACCTTCGAAATTGTGGACACAACCAAAAGTGTCACCGCAACCGAATGTACTTCCACCTATACCTTTCCTCAAAGATTTAAGAGGAATGAAAATGATAAACAATATCAACAATTTTTGGATACACTGAAACAACTGCAGATCAACAATCCTTTAGTAGACGCTCTGGTACAAATTCTGAGTTATGGGAAATTTATGAAAGACTTCTTGTCTAAGAAGAAAAAACTCACTAATATTGAAACTATTGCACTTATAGAAGGCTATAGTGTTGTTTTGACAAACAAGTTTCCCCATAAATTGAAAGATTCTGGAAGCTTTACCATTCTATGTTCGATTGGCAACCATTATTTAGGCAAGGCTTTATGTGATTTGGGAGTTAGCATCAACCTCATGCCATTATCTACTTTTAGAAAATTGGGAATTGGTCACATGAAACCTACTGCAGTGACATTGCAACTGGTAGATCGATCTTTAGCTCAACCTAAAGGGAAAATCAAAGATGTTTTAGTTCGTGTGGATAAATTCATTTTTCCGGTTGATTTTATCATACTTGATTACGAGGCAGACAAGGAGGTTCCTATAATCTCGGGACGACCATTTTTAGCCACCGGCCGAACTCTCATTGATGTTTATAAAGGAGAACTAACCATGTTACTTAATGATGAGCAAGTTACCTTCAGTGTTTTCGAGTCAAATGATACAATAGAGTGCCATACTGTCGATGTGCTAGATGATTTAATTGAGGAAGAATTCAACAACCAAAGCACAGTCCTTGCTGAAGAAATTGCAATGACATCTGAGGCGAAATTTTTAGCCAATTGTGGCAGCATAGTTGAAGCTAGTAATGTTGAAATCAAGCACAGATGAAAAATTGAATCCTTAGACTTAACCAACAGAACAAATCTAGTTTTCAAACCATCGATTGAAGAAGCTCCTACTCTGGAATTGAAACCACTACCTCCTCATCTCAAATACATTTTTTTGGGTGATCACAATACTCTGTCAGTTATTGTCTCCGCAACACTTGATGAAGCACAAGAAAAGAAATTGACTCACATTCTCAAGCAACACAAATGAGCTATTGCCTGGAATATTGTGGATATTCAAGTTATTAGTATTTCTTTTTGCATGCACAAAATCAAGTTAAAAGATCAAGGCAAGCAACCGATTGAACCGTAACGAAGGATAAACAAAAAGATGAAAGAAGTTGTTAAGAAAGAAATCATAAAATGGCTTGATTGAGGAATTATTTACCTGATTTCTGATAGCAAGTGGGTGAGTCCAGTGCAATGCGTCCCAAAAAAGAGTGGCATCACAGTGGCAATGGTAAGAATGAATTAATACCTACACGTATCCCCACAGGATGGCGATTTTTGTATGGATTATCGCAAATTGAATGCGACCACAAAGAAGGATCATTTTCCACTTCCCTTCACTGACCAAATGTTAGATCGACTTGCTGGAAAAGCTTATTATTGCTTCCTAGACGACTATTCTGGGTACAACCAAATTGCTATTGCACCGGAGGATCATGAGAAAACAACTTTCACCTGACCCTTTGGTTCTTTTGCTTTTTGTCGTATGCCTTTTGGTCTTTGCAATGCACCAGCCACATTTCAAAGGTGTATGATGGCAATATTCTCCGATATGATCGAAGACTCTTTAGAGGTTTTTATGGATGACTTTTCAGTTTATGAGAATTATTTTGATGATTGCGTTTACAATTTGGATAAAGTACTGAAGCGATGTGAGGACACTCATCTTGTTTTGAATTGGGAAAAATGTCATTTTATGGAAACTAAATGCATTATGCTGGGCCATTTCATCTCTAATCATGGTATTCAAGTAGATAAAGCTAAGGTTGAAATCATCGAGAAATTACCCCCACTGACAAATGTGAAAGGTATTCGTAGCTTTCTTGGACATGCGGGATTTTATCGGCGGTTTATTAGGGATTTTTCAAAAATTACAAAACCTTTGTGCTCTTTGCTGGAACAGAATCGAATTTTTTTTTTTGACGAGGCATTTCTAGATGCCTTTATTCAGTTAAAGAAGTAGCTGGTCAAATCACCCATTTTCATTGCACCGGATTGGTCTCAACCTTTCGAAGTTATGTGTGATGCAAGCGACTTCGCCGTAGGTACAGTGCTAGGACAACGCAAGGGAAAAATATTTCTCACCATTTATTATGCTAGCAGAACTTTTATAGAGACTCAATTCAATTATACCACCACAGAGAGAGAATTGTTAGCCGTAGTCTTTGCTTTTGACAAGTTTCGCTTTTATCTTGTAGGCGCAAAAGTTACAGTATTCACTGATCACTCGGCGTTGCGATATCTCTTTGCGAAAAAAAGATGCCAAACCAAGACTGAGACGATGGATTTTATTGTTGCAAGAAATTGACATTGAGATAAAAGATCGAAAGGGGTCAGAGAATCAAGTTGCCGATCATTTGTCTAGATTGGAGATTGGTAATGAAGACAAGAAAATACTTTAAATTGTCGACACATTCCCAGATGAGATGTTATTCGCTGTCGATGCAACTCCTTGGTATGCAGATTTGGTTAATTACTTGGTGTGTGGAAAGCTCCCATTGAATATCAAGGGACATAAAAAAGAAATATTTCTTTGTGATATAGTGAAGTACCATTGGAACGAGCCGTATTTATTCAAGGTATGCAATGATAACATTATTTGGCATTGTGTTCCAGACGGGGAGATGCTCTTAATTTCAAAGCACTGTCATGATGCTCCTTATGGAGGTCATTTAGGTGGTATGAGAATTGCTGCTAAGGTTCTCCAATCAGGATTTTACTGGCCATCATTGTTCAAGGATGCTCATAACTTTGTGAATCAATGTGATAAATGTCAGCACACTGGTTCTATTGTCCGACGCAATGAAATGTTGCAACAGCCAATTATGGAAGTTGAATTGTTCGATGTTTGGGGAATGGATTTTATGGGACCATTTCCAAATTCTTTTGGAAATATTTATATATTAGTTGCTGTTGACTATGTCTCCAAGTGGGTAGAGGCTATTGCTATCCCAATGGATGATTCAAGGACGGTGCTGAAATTTTTTCACAAGCAACCAAGTGGCAGCCGCAAGAGATGTGGAGTTAATCACAGAATGACCACTACTTATCATCCACAAACCAATGGACAAGCTAAAGTTTCAAATCGACAAATTAAGAATATTTTTGAGAAGGTTGTAAATCCTTCGAGGAAATATTGGTCTTCTTGATTAGATGATGCTCTATGGGCATTACAGATAGCATATAAGACTCCATTGGGGATGTCACCGTACCAATTGGTTTTTGAGAAAGCATGTCACTTGCCAATTGAACTGGAACACAAAGCAACGTGGGTAATTAAGCAAGTGAACAGAGACTATGAAGCTGCTGGAAAGAAAAAGGCTATTGGACATCACTGAGGTAAAGGAGATACAAAGAAATGCTTATGAAAATTCTGCGATTTATAAGGAAAAGTCCAAACAATGGCATGACAAGATTATTTTGCAGTGACAATTTATCGCGGGGCAATAGGTTTTATTATTCAATTCTCAACTTAAATTGCACCCAGGTAAATTGCATTCACATTGATCTGAACCGTTCAAAGTTGTCGACGTATTCCCTCATGGTGCAGTCACAGTTCTAGATTTACGTGATGGACACCAGTTCAAAGTCAATGGATAGATATTGAAACGCTATTTTGGAAATAAAAATCAAGAGCAAGCAGAGACAGTTAATTAGGTCCAAACATTTTAAAATTTTAATTTATTACTCCAAGATTTCATCATATTTTATTCATATTTTGAAAAGCTTGTTTTCTTTTCTTTTTGCAGAATAATAAGGTACCAATGTTGACACAACAAGATTTGGTTGTCAACGCACTCCGTACCACTGTGTTACCATTAATCAGAATTGAGGGAAATTTAATCTTCACCGTTGGATCAAAACCCACCCAACCGTTTGACCTGTTTGAGCAAGAACAATTCATATTGGACGCAACTTCTCCCGCTAGCTTTGTATCTCTCCTCAAAACATCACGACTCTACATCTTCCTCTTTCACTCCCTATAAAGTCTACACCACTGTGCCGACTGCAAAGCATCAAAGCAACCATTTTTATTCTTTTTCCTTACTCAAGATCCTACCTTTTTCACTTAAAATCGTCTTCCCTCTACAAAAGATGGCAAGAACAAGAGGTTTGACCAATAAAGCCAACAAATCTACTAAAGAACATGTGTCCTTTGCTACCGCATTTCGTGAGTTGAAATCCCCCAGGCCAGTGCAAAAAAAGGAACCAGTAATCTTTTTGAATAAAGCAGCAAGGGAACGATTTTAAAACAACATATTGCACCGAAATTTTCACCTCGAATAAGGCATTTCCCTGTCGCAACAACAGGAATTGGGAAAAAAATTCACCAAACCATTTCTAAACTAAAATAGGGAAATTTCTGCGCACACCCTGGAAGCTATTCCATTTCTCTGGTACGTGAGTTCTATGCCAACCTCTATGACCAAGAATTAGAGTTTATTTTTGTTCGTGAAGGTCTCATTCCATGGGACGCCAAAACAATCAATGAGTTGTGCAACATTTCGGTCGATGTCGACGAACACTCTGATTTCTTTGCAGAAATTGTAACACCCCAATTTCGGCCCAAACACTATGACCGGATCTGGAATGTCACATGGGAAGATTTTATAAAACTTCGCGAATTTTAGATAAGTTTCAAGTCCCTTTTTGAAAACTTCAAGTTCAGTGGTTAGCTTGAAAACCCAATAATCATTTAAGGAAACTTTTTAACTAGCCCAATTTTTGTGTTTAGGTGACTTTTGAAAACACATGTTTGTTACATCAGACTAAACTAAAAATTTGTCGTAAAAAAAACCTGTTTATAAAATTGTTAATTAAGTTATGAGAAGAACATTCATTTGCATTCTGTAAAAAAAACATCTTATCGATTATTTTGTATTCAAAACGTCTAAAGTTTAAATCGAAAATTAAACCAAATTAATAGTGGCCTTATTACATAACAGAATCCCGAAAATTTAAGAAAAGTAAAGTTCTAATTATTAAAACCGTGCATGGCCACCTCGCAGTCCTCTCCGGACCAAATCCACTGCACTATGGATTACCTGCAAAAAGTTAGCAAAATAGTGAGTCAAAAGACTCAGTGTGCAATCGCCAAGCACCATCATTGGGCCCAAGCCCCTTTCAAAATCGGACCGGGCCTTAGCCCTACAGCACAGTATAACAGATAGCATATGCAAGATGATGCAAACCTGACCCAGCCTAATTTTCTATCCGCTACACACCACCCGTTCTTGCCAATCACACTAGTGGGGATTTCTACAATTGACCCTCACCGCTACACACCATCGATGGCAGTCGCTGCAGTCAGCTGCTCATCACCAAAATATGTGGCATAGCCACCGATTTTATGTGACAACGTCACCAGAGTATGTGGCAGAGCCACCGAATTAATGTGACAAAGTCACCGGAGTATGTGGCGCAGCCACCGAAAACACTGCCCCTTTCATCATTATCGTATCCCCATGTCCATGCAACATATAATCATAGTGATATGAATGCAACATATAACAGCATACGTAAAATATTCAAAACATACGTGTCCTCATGCTGATAACAATATTTATAAGGCATAACTCAAGAATAACTCACATGGTATTACGATTTTCACCCTCTATGGGTAACGCCTTAGCTATTACTGCGTTTTCGGCTTTCAAATAACACATATTCTTATTATACAGACAAGAGAAGGTGTGAGAATTACACACCTGTAAACGCAAAGAACTAAACTTTCAATGCTGTCGACACTCTCAGAGGAGGGAACAACTGCAATCTGTCTATCCCGCTCCGAAGCCAGCCCACAACCTGATGGAAAATCCCGAACGGCTGACACTGCGTGCCGTTTGAACTTAGGGGCAGGGACTATGGGTCCAACCCCCTCCCCTACTCGACTGGCATTCGATTCCATGAAAAGATCTTGATCAAGAAACTGGGTTAAGGTATTGAAAAATGAAAGGGAGAATAGACGCTCAAATCGAAGAAGTTCCTTTCCTTAGTTAACAGAAACCGAATGCTAGAAGGTTACCTAAGAAACCGATTGAGTCCCATGACCTCTTGAGAACTGGCCACACGAACACGAGATGTTGGAGATACAACCCTCGAAACAAGAGTATGAAGAATGAAGAGTCTATATTCGGCTACTAACAAAATCAAAGGAAAGGGTGTCTTCACGTGAGGTTCGGTTATGAAGAGAAAACAAGTTGCTAGTGGTGTAAAAGAAAGAAGAGAACACCAATGATCCCACTAATATTAGGCTATCACCAAAAAAACAAGATGGGAAAGAAATGGGGTAAGGGTGTTTCGGTTTTGATAGAAAGAAATATACCAAATGAAAAGAAGAGATGATGGTTTCGGCTTTGGAGAAAAATGTAGCAAAAGAAAGAGAAAGAGAACAAAAAGAATGAGAGTACCTAAAGAGGGTTGAAGTTTCGGTTTTGGTAGAAGAGAAAATGAAGAAAACAAAAGAGGTGCACAAGCTTCTAAAGTGATTTTCGGTTCTCTCAACTTTCAAAATGGCATCCTGAAAAAACGGCAGTTCCCTTCACTAGTGACCGAAAAATGCACACTAAGCTCCCTAAATCCAAAAGAGATTCGGCCCCCCACCTACAAAGCTAAACCGTCCACACATACACACCCCACACTTCCCAAATCCGGTCACACACTCCCTCTCACCACATCCCCCGATTTTCTCCACTTTTCGCTCTCCACTCCTCATTCAAAAGTGTTGACTGATTCTTACTCCACCAATTCCTCTCCTCCTCTCATTTCAAATATGTTGACTCAATCAACTCCCACACTCCAAAGTCCTAGCCGAATCCACCTCTCCTCCATCCTGGCATCAAAAAGAAATTCCAAAATGCAAACTACGCGACTCGAACCTCCTTCCTCCTGCTACTCTCTTGTGACGCCACTTCCCTGCAACTTAAGTGGCGTCTTCTTGCCATCTTACCACACCTTTTCTTGTGTCAATAGACACAAGTAATTAACCTTAAGGCCTGCCCCAGCTACCTCTCCCCTAAAGTGCCTAAAAATAAAATTTTCATTAAGGCTCAAGCTTAACCCCGAGCCTTCCCGGGGCCCCCAAACATACCAGATTAATAGACAAAGCATGCCAAACACACAGAAACATGACAAATACAAAGCCCCAAATTTTTGGATGTTACAGTTCTACCCCCCTTAAAGAAATTTCGGCCTCGAAATTTCCCTGGTCAGAAGAGGTGAGGATATTGCTGCCGCATCACATCTTCTGGCTCCCACGTCGCTTCTTCCACATCGTGATTCTGGCACAAGACTTTGACCAAAGGGACTGATTTCCTTCTCAGCACCTTAACGTCTCGATCTAAGATCTGCACAGGTTCCTCCTCAAAGGACAAGTCTGGTCCTACCTCAATTTCCTCCACTAGCACAATGTGAGACGGATTTGAACGATAGCACCTCAACATCGAGAAATGGAACACATCTTGTACCTGTCTCAATTCTGAAGGCAACTTAAGCTGATACGCCACTGGTCCCACTCGTTTTAACACCCGGTAAGGCCCAATGAACCTAGGGCTCAACTTGCCCTTCCGTCCAAACCTCAAAACTTTCTTCCAAGGCGAAACTTTTAGAAACACCTGATCACCCACTGCAAATTCTATATCCTTACGCTTCAGATCAGCATAGGATTTCTGCCTTTCGGAAGCCTCCTTCAACCGAGTTCGAATCAACTTCACTTTCTCCTCTGTCTCCGAAACCAATTTCAGACCCAACATCTGACGCTCACTCAACTCAATCCAGCAAGTAGGAGTACGACACCTCTGTCCATAAAACGCTTCATAGGGCGCCATCTGAATACTAGACTGGTAGCTGTTGTTGTATGCGAATTCTGCCAATGGTAAGAACTCCTCCCAACTACCCCTGAAATCAATGACACAACCTCTCAACATATCTTCCAAGATCTGAATTACCCACTCAGACTGACCATCAGTCTGTGGGTGAAATGTTGTGCTGAAGTCAAGTCTTGTACCCAATGCTTGATGCAGCGCCTTCCAAAATCGCGACGTAAACCTAGGGTCTCTGTCTGATATGATAGACACTGGTACCCCATGCAACCTCACAGTCTCTGCCACATACAGCTTAGCTAACTTCTGTAATGAATAGTCAATACTAACAGGTATGAAATGAGCAGACTTCGTCAACCGATCAACAATCACCCATACCGAATCTTTCTTAGTAGGCGTAAGAAGTAGCCCACTAAAAAAATCCATCGTTATCCTCTCCCATTTCCACTGTGGAATTTTCACCGGCTGTAATAACCCCGAAGGCAACTGATGTTCTGCTTTCACCTGCTGACACGTCAAACACTTGCCCACAAAGTCAGTAATTTCTCACTTCAATCCAGGCCACCAGAACTGTTCACGCAGGTCCCGATACATCTTATTCCCACCAGGATGCATAGCGTATGGGCTGCTATGCGCCTCCTGAAGAATCATCTGTCTCAACTCAACATCCTTTGGCACGCAGACCCTTTTACGAAAACACAATACCCCATCATTGTTCAGACTATAATCCTCTAACCCACCATTCTGTACTTGCAGAAGTCGAGCACTCAAGACATCATTCGATAACTGCTTCTCTTTAATCTGACTTACCCACGTCGGCTTTACTTGGAGTTCAGCTAACAAACTTCCATCATCATACAAACTGAGATGAGCAAACATTGCCCTCAAATCCGATATCACCTTTCGACTCAACGCATCCGCCACTACGTTAGCTTTACCCGGGTGATACTCGATTGAGCAGTCATAGTCCTTCAATAGCTCAATCCACCTCCGCTGTCTTAAATTCAATTCCTTCTGGGTAAGGAGATATTTCAGGCTCTTGTGATCGGTGTAGATAATGGACTTTTCCCCATACAGGTAATGTCTCCAGATCTTCAGAGAGAACACTACCGCAGCCAACTCCAGATCATGCGTGGGATAGTTCATCTCATGCGGTCTTAACTGCCGAGACGCATACGCAACTACCTTCCCTTCTTGCATTAGCACACACCCTAATCCTGTGTGCGAAGCATCACAATAGACAACGAATTCCTTCCAAGCCTCAGGCTGAATCAATACCGGAGCCTCCATCAAGATCCTCTTCAGCTTCTCAAAGCTTTCCTGCTTCTTATCAGTCCAAACAAATGGTATCCCTTTCTGCAATAGCTTAGTTAAAGGTGCCGCAATCAAAGAGAATCCCTCAACAAACCTTCTGTAGTATCCATCTAACCCAAGAAAACTTCAAATTTCTGCTACCGACTTTGGCGGCTTCTAATTCAGAACAACTTCAATTTTCCGGGGATCCACCCTAATCCCCTCTGCAGAAACTACATGCCCCAAAAAGGTCACTTCCCTAAGCCAAAACTCACACTTGCTGAATTTAGCATACAGTCGTTTCTCCCTTAATACTTGCAGAACAACCCGAAGATGCGCATCATGCTCTTCTTCTGTCCTTGAATAAACCAAGATATCGTCTATGAACACTACGACAAATCAATCCAGATAGGGTTGGAATACCCGGTTCATCATATCCATAAATGCAGCTAGTGCATTCGTCAACCCGAACGGCATCACTAAAAACTCATAGTGACCATAACGAGTTCGAAACACCGTCTTATGAATGTCCGCCTCCTTGACCTTAAGCTGGTGATAACCTGATCTCAAATCTATCTTTGAGAAAACTGAAGCCCCTTTAAGCTGATCGAACAAATCATCGATCCTCGGCAGCGGGTACTTGTTCTTAATCGTCAACTTATTCAACTGGCGATAGTCGATGCACATACGCATCGACCCATCCTTTTTCTTTACGAATAGCACCGGCGCTCCCCACGGAGATACACTTGGTCGAATAAAACCGCGATCCAACAGCTCCTGGATCTGAGCCTTAAGTTCTACTAGCTCCTTCGGCGCCATCCTATATGGAGCGATAGACACCGGAGCCGTACCAGGAAGTAGTTCAATTCCGAATTCCACCTTGCGATTCGGAGGCAATCCAGGAAGCTCTTCTGGAAAAACATCAGAGAATTCCTTCACTGTTCTGACATCCTTTACAGTCAACTCCTTGGCCTCCAGAGCACTGACAAAAGCTAAGAAAGCCTCGCACCCTTTTCTCACCATTCTTTCCGCCTTTAAAGTAGACACTACATTGGACAAGTAGTTCCTCCTTTCGCCTATCACTAAAACATTATTATCCTCAAGAGTCCTTAACACCATGCGCTTAGCAGCACAATCCAAGTTTGCTCGATACTTTACTAACCAGTCCATTCCTAAGATCAAATCGAACTCATCGAACGACAGTTCCATCAAATCAGCCGGAAAAACCATCCCTTGCACTTCTAAAGGCACAAACCTAAAGAGTTTGTTCACTACTACAGATTGTCCTAAAGGGCTCAGTACAGTCATCTCCCTAGAAGTAATCTCAGAGTCTATGTTCAGAGTTCCAGAGATAGTACTAGCAACATAAGAATGTGTCGACCCAATATCAATCAGTGGAGTAAAGGGTAAACCAAAAATAAGGAACATACCGGTTATGACATCCGGTGCATCACCCTCCTCTCGGCGTCTAGCTGCATAGACCAAACCGGGCTGACTTGCATCTGCATTACCAACACCCTTGCCTGGTGCTCCACGACCGCAACCAAAACCATTCCCTCTTCCAACCGGACCACGACCTCTCGGCGGTTGCTGTCCACTTTTCCCGAACTGAGTAAAACCCTGACCTAATGGCCGTACCTTATCCAACTCTTGTGGACAGTCTCTAATCATATGATCCTTAGATCCACACTTGAAACATCCCCCAGTTCTTTTCCAACATTCTCCTGAATGCATTTTCCCACACTGAGCACATGGTCGAAACTGACCCACCGCAGCAGACGTCGGAACTCGAGCTGGCCCATCAAACCTAGGCCTCTACCTCGACCACGCGTACCACGTCCACGTCCTCTAGCACTTATTTCTATCGTACCGTCTTAATCTGATTAAAAGTTTTATGCATTAGTATTTCTTTTCACTGTTTATTAACGAGAAATTTTATGAGAGTAGAATTATAAGTAGTTTTCCGCAAAACACATGTATACCTAAAGGTTTCCATTTCTATAGTAGAGTTTTCCAAATTCTAAATTTCATAGCACAATATATCTACTTCATGCAAATCACCTAATTCAGTCAAAAAACTTACCGTATGGACTTGGTGTCGGAGACTCGGGTGCCACGCTTCCAGAAAAATAGGTACATATATTTTCTAAACCATTTTTGAACCCTATTTTGGAAAAACATTTTGAACCCAAAACCTATGGCCGAGTTTTTAAAACCTGTCTCTGATACCAAATTGTAACACCCCAAACTCGGCCCAAACACTACGACCGGATCTGGAATGTCACATGGAAAGATTTTATAAAACTTCACGAATTTTAGATAAGTTTCAAGTCCCTTTTTGAAAACTTCAAGTTCAGTGGTTAGCTTCAAAACCCAATAATCATTTAAGGAAACTTTTTAACTAGCCCAATCTTTGTGTTTAGGTGACGTTTGAAAACACATGTTGTTACATCAGACTAAACTAAAAACTTGTCGTAAAAAAAAACTGTTTATAAAATTGTTAATTAAGTTATGAGAAAAACTTTCATTTGGATTCTGTAAAACAAACATCTTATCGATTATTTTGTATTCAAAACGTCTAAAGTTTAAATCAGAAATTAAACCAAATTAATAGTGGCCTTATTACATAATAGAATCCCGAAAATTTAAGAAAAGTAAAGTAAAGTTTTAATTATTAAAACCGTGCATGGCCACCTCGCAGTCCTCTCCGGCCCAAATCCACTGCACTATGGATTACCTACAAAAAGTTAGCAAAAGAGTGAGTCAAAAGACTCAGTGTGCAATCACAAAGCACCATCATTGGGCCCAAGCCCCTTTCAAAATCGGACCGGGCCTTAGCCCTACAGCACAGTATAACAGATAGCATATGCAAGATGATGCAAACCTAACCCAGCCTAATTTTCCACCCGATACACACCACCCGTTCCTGCCAATCACACAGGTGGGGATTTCTACAATCGACCCTCACCGCTACACACCATCAATGGTAGTCGCTGCAGTCAGCTGCTCATCGACAAAATATGTGTCATAGCCACCGATTTTATGTGACAACGTCACCAGAGTATGTGGCAGAGCCACCGAATTAATGTGACAAAGTCACCGGAGTATGTGGCATAGCCACCGAAAACACTACCCCTTTCATCATTATCATGTCCCCATGTCCATGCAAAATATAATCATAGTGATATGAATGCAACATATAACAGCATACGTAAAATATTCAAAACATACGTGTCCTCATGCTGATAACAATATTTATAAGGCATAACCCGAGAATAACTCACCTGGTATTATGATTTTCACCCTCTATGGGTAACGCCTTAGCTATTACTGCGTTTTCGGCTTTCAAATAACACATATTCTTATTATACAGACAAGAGAAGGTGTGAGAATTACACACCTGTAAACGCAAAGAACTAAACTTTCAATGCTGTCGACACTCTCAGAGGAGGGAACAGCTGCAATCTGTTTATCCCGCTCGGCCGCCCACAACCCAGTGGAAAATCTCGAACAGTGACCGACATCGCACCGCTTGAACTTAGGGCGGGGACTACGGGTCCAACCCCTCCCCTACTTGGGGCGGCATTCGATTCCATGAAAAGATCTTGATCAGGAAACTGGTTAAGGTATTGAAAAATGAAAGGGAGAATAGACGCTCAAATCGAAAAAGTTCCTTACCTTAGTTAACAGAAACCGAATGCTAGAAGGTTACCTAAGAAACCTATTGAGTCCCAAGACCTCTTGAGAACTGGCCACACGAACACGAGATGTTGGAGATACAACCCTCGAAACAAGAGTATGAAGAATGAAGAGTCTATATTCGGCTACTAACAAAATCAGAGGAAAGGGTGTCTTCACGTGAGGTTCGGTTATGAAGAGAAAACAAGTTTCTAGTGGTGGAAAAGAAAGAAGAGAACACCAATGATCCCACTAATATTAGGCTATCACCAAAGAAACAAGATGGGACAGAAATTGGGTAAGGGTGTTTCGTTTTTGATAGAAAGAAATATACCAAATGAAAAGAAGAGATGATGGTTTCGGCTTTGGAGAAAAATGTAGCAAAAGAAAGAGAAAGAGAACAAAAAGAATGAGAGTACCTAAAGAGGGTTGAAGTTTCGGTTTTGGTAGAAGAGAAAATGAAGAAAACAAAAGAGGTGCACAAGCTTCTAAAGTGATTTCCGGTTCTCTCAACTCTCAAAATGGCATCCTGAAAAAATGGCACTTCCCTTCACTAGTGACCAAAAAATGCACACTAAGCTCCCTAAATCCAAAAGAGATTCGGCCCCCCACCTACCAAGCTAAACCGTCCACACATACACACCCCACACTTCCCAAATTCGGTCACACACTCCCTCTCACCACATCCCCCGATTTTCTCCACTTTTCACTCTCCACTCCTCATTCAAAAGTGTTGTCCGATTCTTACTCCACCAATTCCTCTCCTTCTCTCATTTCAAATATGTTGACTCAATCAACTCCCACACTCCAAAGTCCTAGCCGAATCCACCTCTCCTCCATCCTGGCGTCAAAAAGAAATTCCAAAATACAAACTACGCGACTCGAACCTCCTTCCTCCTGCTACTCTCTTGTGACGCCACTTCCCTGCAACTTAAGTGGCGTCTCCTTGCCGTCTTACCACACCTTTACTTGTGTCAACAGACACAAGTAATTAACCTTAAGGCCTGCCCCAACTACCTCTCCCCTAAAGTGCCTAAAAATAAAATTTTCATTAAGGCTCAAGCTTAACCCCGAGCCTTCCCGGGGCCCCCAAACATACCAGATTAATAGACAAAGCATGCCAAACACACAGAAACATGACAAATGCAAAGCCCCAAATTCTCAGATGTTACAAAAATAACGGACGAAAAAAAAGGAACCTACTGGTATAGGACTTGTGTATTGAAGGAGCAGTGTGGACAGGGTCACATTCAAAGAATTTTATAATGCACCGCCGTTTCCTAACACTGCACAGCAAAATTTGGTTTCACTTCGTTAACTGTAGATTACTACCATCTACCTATAGCACCACCGTTAACCTTGACAGAATGTGTCTGATACATTCCATTATTAAGGGTAGAAGAATTCATGTCGGCACAATACTCCATCGAGAAATTTCTGAATGCGCCACCAGACAGACCGACATTTTGGTTTTCCCATAATTGGTCATGTCACAGTGTCAGTAGAAAGGAATCTTACCCCGAGGAGATGAAGAAATTATGGATGATAAGGGTCCAATTAATGAAGCCTCTATTGAGAGAATTACTCGTGACACAAAAACACCAATACTAAAAGAGGTAGGAACCAATACGACAAAGAAGGGCAAAGCCAAAGCCAACAGTAAAGGAACAACCATGCATATAGAGACATCCTTATGGCATAAGATAAAAGATGTTGAGAAAATGGTTACTTCCATCAGCAATAGGCAAATCAAACTTGTCGCTACAATTGAGGACATGAAGAACTCTCAGAATTTGTTTTATGCTTATACTAAAGCCTAGAACAATTCCATTGTAGCCACATTAAGCCAATTGAGCCCATCTCTAGTACCGGACTTCCCAGTGTTTCCACAAATCATTCAAAACTATTAGCATTCATATAGGAATGAAGACTTTGAACACTGAGACCGATCGATGGCATCTCCTCCCATCGTGCAAGTCTCTAATAATGACAAAGATGAAGAATCCAGGGACATTGAGGAATGTCTGCACAAGATTGATAGCTTGTTCGAGGATGTTATTTTTATTGATCAAGAGGATACTATTGTTTACAAGGAAGCTACTACTGCTGTAACACCCCTTACCCGGGTTCTACATCGGGAACCGGGTCCGAGGCGTTACCGAACTTAAACCGCTTAATCGCCACTTAGGCTCAACGTCATTACTCGATATAACCTCATTCTCGACTTACGAGGCCTCACTCATACACACGAGGGCTCTCGAGACCAATCTGAAACTTTTACGATCCTTAAAATTTTTCTCTTATACACAGGTCTCACACGCCCGTGAAAGGTTAGACACGCCCGTGCATGGACACACACGCCCATGTTCCCTAGCCATGCTAAAAACTCGAGCATTCTGCCAATTGCCCCACGGCCATGGCACGCCCGTGCTCCCCAACCGTGGTGAACACTGACTTCCCTCGCACGGCCTAGAGTCTAGACACACGCCCGTGTGGCTATCCCGTGGCCAAAACTGATGAATCCCACATGCTCTAGGCACACGCTCGTGTGATTAGTCCGTGGTCTATTCTATTTTCAAATATTAACATGCAGAGGACGCACGGCCACAGTACACGCCCGTGGGCTGACCGTGGGTCACACATGGTCTAGAAACACGCCCGTGTGTCTACCCACATGGTCAAGAATAAGAATAAGTGTCAAGTTCTTTTCACCCTTCTAACATACACAACATATACTCATCTAACACCATGATAATCAACTCAAATTGAAGTGCATTCTCACATAGAAAACTACATCTTTCTTTCATATAATGTAATAGCCAACAACCATGGCATTATACAAAATAAGCTATCCATCTATAGGCCAACACATCTTAGCCATTTACAACAAAATTTACTAACTTATCTAGCCCCTACACATGCCATATACAAAACATTAAGTTTCATGTACCAAAGTGTGCTGATATGTGGGCTATCTTCTGATGATCCTCGTATCTCGATTTAACGCTTTAATCTATAAGACAAGGGAAAAGAAAGAGAGTAAGCTTTGAGCTTAGTAAGTTTACACATAAACAAATAAGCAACATAGTATAAGCTAAGCAACTATTAGCATTATACCAACAAGTAATTCACAACTATGCTTACTCTTTCTATCCCTTACCACATTTCCAACACATCATGAGTCACATACTCATAACCATTGAAATGCACCCCTACATTCAATATCACATTTACGTAATATACAACACATCATTACTTATCGTAATACATCCACACAGTCAATCCACATAACTTATCCACACAGCTCATCCACACAGCTAGTTTACATAACTAATCCACACTACTCATCCACACAATTAATACACACAGTCAATCCACACAGCCAATATCTCGGTGGTTTCGCACTTAGCACACCACATTTGATTAATAAGATGGTATCGCACTTAGCCTACCACAATGGTATTCGTAGTGATTCAGCACATAGCTCACTAGATGATATACCTCACGATAGCATCGCACATAGCTAGCTCATCGTCAATATGCATTAGGATGGTATCCCACTTAGCCCACCATCTAGCATTATCACAACACATGCACAAGTCTATTTACCCAATTATTCATCCATTCACATCTATATTGCATTCATGCTACACCCTAGCTAGCATTTATAAATTGTAAGTGTGAATGCATTGTTTATGCATAGACTTACCTCGATACTCAAAAGTATTGAAATGTGTAATTTAGTCCACCACCTTACTTTTGCCTCGGTTTTGATCCGGGCTTCGTCTTTCGTGATCTATAATGAATAAATCAACTTATTCAATACACACATTGACTAAATTGATCCACATCTCATACTTTAGCAAAATTACTATTTTTCCCCTAAACTTTCTCATATTTACACTTTAGTCCCAAAGGCTCGTAAAGTGATTTTTATTCAACTTTCTACTCTTTCATGCTTAGCCGAACCACTTACTCAACTAAAGCATTCATCAAATCTTACTAAATCACCCATGTATGACCAAACTTAAGATTTTCACAACTAAGTCCGTACATGCATTTTCATGGAAAATCACTTAGCAAAAGATGTTTCTACTACATCAAGCCTTCATATTCTTCCATAAAACATCAAAATACATGCATGTCATGCATATGTACATTTTTGAACATCCATGATAGCTCAGCAAATAGCTATAAATAGCTTACTCATGCTATCGGGACTTCAAAAATACGAAGAATATCAAAAACTGGGCTTAGGAGCACTTACTAGCAAGCTTGAAAAATTGAAAGAACCCTAACAATGGCTTCTCAAATTTTCGGCAGCTATGGGAAGAAGATGAATGAATTTCTATCATCTTTTCACCTATTTTAATCACTTAATTGATAAATGACCAAAATGCCCTTTTTGATAAACTTTCAATTTTAACTCATCCATGCCCATTTTTGTCCAAAAATTAGAATTTGGATAAATTGCTATTTAAGGACCTCTAATTAATAATCTAAAGCTATTTCACACATATAGCTTCTAGAAACACGCATTTTGTAACTTTTGCAATTTAGTCCTTTTGGACAATTCAACCACAATTTCACAAAATTGCTTCATGAAACTTTCACACTAGCATGCATACATAATATAAGCCTCAAAAACTCATTCATGACCCTCAGATTTGTGGTCTCAAACCACTATTCCGACTAGGCCCTAAACCGGGATGTTACAACTCTCCCCCCTTTAGAGATTTTCGTCCCCGAAAATCTTACCAGTAAAGAGGTTTGGATGTTGCTCTCTCATAGCTTCTTCCGTTTCCCACATAGCCTCTTCCACGCCATGTTTCTGCCATAACACTTTCACTAGTGCTATGCTCTTATTTCTCAACTGTTTCACTTCTCGAGCCAAGATCTTAATCGGCTCCTCTTCATAAGACATATCCGATCTTATCTTAATTTCCGTTGAAGGAATCACATGTGAAGGATCAGAGCGATACCACCGCAACATCGACACATGGAACACGTTATGAATCTTTTCTAACTCTACCAGCAAAGCCAACCGGTAAGCTACAGGCCCAATTCTGTCTGTAATCTCATTCGGCCCTATGAACCTTGGACTCAATTTCCCTTTTTGTCCAAATCTCATAATCTTCTTCCACGGCGATACTTTCAAAAATGTTTTGCCGCCTACCTCAAACTCTATTTCTTTTCTTTTCAAATCCGCATACGACTTCTGTCGGTCCGAAGCAGCTTTCAGACTAGTACGGATTACTTTCACTTTCTCTTCGGTCTCTTTTACTAGATCGACCCCATGGATCCATTTCTCGCTAAGCTCGGTCCAATACAAAGGAGTCCGACACTTACGGCCATACAAAGCCTCATACGGTGCCATCTGTATACTCGACTGATAACTATTGTTATAGGCGAATTCGACCAAAGGTAGATATCTCTCCCAACTACCTTCGAATTCTAGCACACAGCATCGAAGCATATCTTCAAGAACTTGAATCACTCTTTCAGACTGACCATCGGATTGTGGATGGAATGCAGTACTAAAATTCAATCTCGTACACATGGCCTCTTGCAACTTCTTCCAAAATCTCAAAGTAAACCTCGGATCTCTATCTGATATAATAGACACAGGTACACCATGTAATCTCACTATCTCTCTCACATTACAACTCAAATAACTTATCCAAAGAAATAATCAACACGTCATCGGAATAAAGTGAGCCAACTTCGCCAATCTATCCACAACAACCCACACAACATCTCTCTTTCTCAGAGTCGTCGGCAACCCCGTCACAAAATCCATGGTAACCCGATCCCACTTCCATTCGGGAACCATCACTGGCTGAAGTAATCCCGAAGGCATTTGATGCTCAGCTTTCACTTGTTGGAAAATCAGACACTTAGTCACAAACTCTAAAATATCTCTTTTCATACCCGCCACCAATACAACTTTCTCAAATCGTTGTACATTTTCGATCGCCGGATGTAATTGACAAGCATCCACCGCATGGGCCTCATGCAAAACCTTTCGAATCAACTCCTCATTTTTAGAACACAAATTCATCACGATACATCGACAACCATTCAAATTCATTCAAAAATCAGAATCACTTTCTGATCTGCACTTAGCTATCTCAGCCTGCATCTCATTGTCATTTCTCTGAGCTTCACATATTTGTTGAACAAATAGTGGCTTAGCTCTCAACTCTGCCAAAATAGCACCATCATCGACAATGCTAAACTCGCTCTCATAACTCTTAGAGCGTCATGAGATTTCCTACTCAAGGTATCCGCAACCACATTCGCTTTTCCCGGTGGTAATCAATGACTAACTCATAGTCTTTCAACAACTCAAGCCACCGTCTCTGCTCTCGATTTAGATCCTTCGATCCATCAAATACTTTAAACTCTTGTGATCCGTAAAGATTCAAAGACTTTTCACCATACAAATAATGTCGCCAAATCTTTAACGCAAACACAATCACAGACCAACTCCAAATCGTGAGTCAGTCATCACTATATACCACGAACTCCTTCCCCGATTCTCGTTGAACCAAAATCGGTGCCTCGACCAACATTGTTTTCAGTCTTTGGAAGCTCTTTTGACATGTCTCAATCCATTCAAACTTGACATCTTTATGGAATAGCTTCGTCATCGGGGTAGCAATCACAGAGAACCCCTTTACGAAACGCCTGTAATATCTCGCTAATCCCAAGAAACTTCTAATTTCTGACACGTTCCTCAGCAGTTTCCAATCCATAACAGCCGATATCTTACTCGGGTTAACTCTGACACCATCACCTGACACCATGTGTCCTAGGAATCCGACCTCTTGGAGCCAAAACTCACTCTTGCTAAACTTAGCATACAACTGCTTGTCTCTCAAAGTTTGCAAGACAATTCTCAAGTGCTCTTCATGATCGTTTCCATCCCGAGAATAGATCAATATGTCGTCAATAAAGACAACCACAAACTTGTCCACATATGGTCTGAAAATACGGTTCATCAGATCCATAAAAATCGCAGGTGCATTCGTCAAACCAAACGGCATAACCAAAAAATCATAATGGCCATACCTTGTCTGAAACGCAGTTTTCAACACATCTTGCTCTTTCACTCACGAAATATAATAACTGCACCTCAAGTCTATCTTGGAGAACACTGTAGCTCCCTTCAGTTGATCGAAAATATCATCAATCCTTGGTAAAGGATACTTATTCTTAACCGTCACCTTGTTCAGTTGTCTATAGTCTACACACAACCTCATAGACCCATCTTTCTTCTTCACAAACAATACCGGAGCACCCCACGGCGAGTAGCTGGGTCTTGCAAAACCCTTATCTGTCAACTCTTGTAACTGAACCTTCAGTTCTTTCAACTCTACAGGTGCCATTCTGTACGGGGCAATTGAAATAGGTGTCATTCCCGGAACCAACTCAATTCCAAACTCGACCTCTCTCAATGGAGGTAATCCGGGTAACTCTTCCGGAAACACATCTGGGTACTCACATACCACTGGCACTGTTTCAAACCCTACTCCAACCTCTTGAGTATTCAACACAACGCAAGATAGGACTCACACCCTTGTCTTAAACATTTCTCGACCACTAAGGAAGAAATCAACACGGGTAGACTGTCCGATCCACCTGATTCAATTCGAACTACATCTCCACTCTCACATTTTAGTTCAATAAACTTACTACCAAAGTTCACTAAGACACTATGGGTAGTTAACCAATCCATGCCTAGGATTAAATCGAACTCATCAAACGGCAACAACAACAGGTTTGCTGGAAAACAATGATTCTCAATCAACAAAGGACAATTCTTACACACTTTGTCCACTAACACATGCTTTCCTAACGGGTTTGACACCTTAATCACAATGTCCGTAGACTCAACGGTCATACTCAAACTAGATGCTAATCTCATGCGAATATAAGAGTGAGTAGACCCTGGATCTATTAAAGCAATAATAGAGGTGTCAAAGAGAGAAAAAGTACCCGTTATCACATCAGGGGAGGATGCCTCTTCGTGAGTGCGAATGGCGTACGTCCTCGTAGGTGCCCGACCCTCTGGTCTCACAGCAGAGTCCCTGGACGCACCTCTACCACTAGCCCCACCTCTTGGGTTCCTTGGTGGTCTACCCCTTGTAGACACATCACTAAGTCTCACTTCTTGCCTCTCTTCCTTATCATCCCTCTCGGGACAGTTACGGATAAAGTGGTCAGGGGAACCACATTTGTAACATTTCCGACTGTTTCCCCAACACTCTCCGGTGTGATACCTACCACAACTAGGACACTCCGGTTTACTCTTTGTATTGCCCACACTTTCCATCGAGGGAGCTCGGACTCTCGAACCCTGACAAGTATTGTCCAAGTCTCGATACGAATACCCCACTGAGGCTGACATCCGAGGATTCACTTCCTTGGATCTTTTCGACTGGGCTTGATACGACTTGCCCATCAGTCTCTTTCTCGCATCTCGAGCTTCACTCACAGCCCTCCTCTTATCTAAACTCAACTCTTCGGCCTTACTTGCCCTCTCAACTAATATCACGAATTCTTTCAACTCCAAAATGCCAACTAGGAGTTTGATATCCTCATTCAGCCCATCTTCAAACCTCTTGCACAAGATGGTCTCTGTCGACACACATTCTTGAGCGTATTTGCTAAGCCTAACAAACTCACGCTCGTACTCAGCTACTGCCATCCTTCCTTGCTTCATCTCAAGGAATTCTTTCCTTTTTCGGTCAGTAAACCTATGGCTTATATACTTCTTCCGAACTCTTCCGAAAAGAAGTCCCACGCCACCCGCTTTTTGGGACCACTAACGTCGCCGTCTTCCACCAGGTGGTACGCCGAATCTCTCAAAGAACGATACGATACATTTCAAACTCTCCTCGTGTGTACATGAGAGCTCATCGAACACCTCATCGAGTTCTCCAACCGAACTCGCCCTCTGGGTCATCATCTACCTTAGCTCTAAACTCTTCACCCCGTGTTTCCTAATCTTATCCACCGTGGGGTTTCGATATCTCACTACATCCATACCTTGAGGAGCCACAGGATTTGGCTGAGGTATGGGAGGAGGTGGAGGAGGTTGAGCGTTAGGGTTCGCTCAAATGTAGTCCGAGTACCAATCACTCATCATATAGAGAAAGGCTTCTCGTGCCTCTTCCCCTTGACCCCTCGCCTCGGGTCCACTTTGCACCGGCACGGTTCCTTGCGCAGGAGCTGGCTCATTACTAGCTACTTCATCAGCAGTCAATGGATCGGAATCCATATTCTGTATAAAACAAGATTTAAAATCATCAGAAACCACCACACTATCATCATACACTTATGGCATGTATAGCTAGACTCTTACACCCACTACGGTAGTCCTAGAACCGACTAAACCATAGCTCTGATACCACTATATATAACACACCTTACCCGGGTTCTACGCCGAAAACTGGGCCCGAGGCATTATCGAACTCAAATCGCTTAATCGCCACTTAGGCTCAACGTCATTACTCGATATAACCTCATTCTCGACTTACAAGGCCTCACTCATACACACGAGGGCTCTCGAGACTAATTCAGAACATTTACGATCCTTAAAATTTTTCTCTTATACACAGGTCTCACACGCCCGTGCAAGATTAGACACGTCCGTGCATGGACACACACGCCCATGTTCCCTAGCCGTGCTAAAAACTCGAGCATTCTGCCAATTGCCCCACGGCCATGGCACGCCCGTGCTCCCCAACCGTGGTGAACACTGACTTCCCTCGCACGGCCTAGAGTCTAGAAACACGCCCGTGTGGCTATCCCGTGGTCAACACTGATGAATCTCACACACTCTAGGCACACGCCCGTGTGACTAGTCCGTGGTCTATTCTATTTTCAAATATTATCATGCAGAGGACGCACGGCCACAGCACACGCATGTGGGCTGACCGTGGGTCACACATGGTCTAGACACACGCCCGTATGTCTACCCACATGGTCAAGAACAAGACTAAGTGTCAAGTTCTTTTCACCCTTCTAACATACACAACATATACTCATCTAACACCATCATAATCAACTCAAATTGAAGTGCATTCTCACATAGAAAACTACATCTTTCTTTCATATAATGTAATAGCCAACAACCATGGCATTATACAAAATAAGCTATCCATCTATAGGCCAACACATCTTAGCCATTTACAACAAAATTTACTAACTTATCTAGCCCCTATACATGCCATATACAAAACATTAAGTTTCATGTACCAGAGTGTGCTGATATGTGGGCTATCTTCTGATGATCCTCGTATCTCGATTCAACGCTTTAATCTATAAGACAAGGGAAAAGAAAGAGAGTAAGCTTTGAGCTTAGTAAGTTTACACATAAACAAATAAGCAACATAGTATAAGCTAAGCAACTATTAGCATTATACCAACAAGTAATTCACAACTATGCTTACTCTTTCTATCCCTTACCACATTTCCAACACATCATGAGTTACATACTCATAACCATTGAAATGCACCCCTGCATTCAATATCACATTTACGTAATATACAACACATCATTATTTATCGTAATACATCCACACAAATCCAATCCACATAACTTATCCACACAAACTCATCCACACAGCTAGTTTACATAACTAATCCACACTACTCATCCACACGCTTAATACACACAACAATCCACACACCAATATCTCGGTGGTTTCGCACTTAGCACACCACATTTGATTAATAAGGTGGTATCGCACTTAGCCTACCACAATGGTATTCGTAGTGATTCAGCACATAGCTCACTAGATGATATACCTCACGATAGCATCGCACATAGCTAGCTCATCGTCAATATGCATTAGGATGGTATCGCACTTAGCCCACCATCTAGCATTATCACAACACATGCACAAGTCTATTTACCCAATTATTCATCCATTCACATCTATATTGCATTCATGCTACACCCTAGCTAGCATTTATAAATTGTAAGTGTGAATGCATTGTTTATGCATCGACTTACCTCGATATTCAAAAGTATTGAAATGTGCAATTTAGTCCACCACCTTACTTTTACCTCGGTTTCGATCCGGGCTTCGTCTTTCTTGATCTATAATGAAAAAATCAGCTTATTCAATACACACATTGACTAAATTAACCCACATCTCATACTTTAGCAAAATTACTATTTTGCCCCTAAACTTTCTCATATTTACACTTTAGTCCCAAAGGCTCGTAAAAGTGATTTTTATTCAACTTTCTACTCTTTCATGCTTAGCCGAACCACTTACTCAACTAAAGCACTCATCAAATCTCACTAAATCACCCATGTATGACCAAACTTAAGATTTTCACAACTAAGTCCCTACATGCATTTTCATGGAAAATCACTTAGCAAAAGATGTTTCTACTACATCAAGCCTTCATATTCTTCCATAAAACATCAAAATACATACATGTCATACATATGTACATTTTTGAACATCCATGATAGCTCACCAAATAGCTATAAATAGCTTACTCATGCTATCGGGACTTCAAAAATACGAAGAATATCAAAAACCGGGCTTAGGAGCACTTACTAGCAAGCTTGAAAAATTGAAAGAACCCTAACAATGGCTTCTCAAATTTTTGGCAGCTATGGGAAGAAGATGAATGAATTTCTATCATCTTTTCACCTATTTTAGTCACTTAATTGATAAATGACCAAAATGCCCTTTTTGATAAACTTTCAATTTTAACTCATCCATGCCCATTTTTGTCCAAAAATTAGAATTTGGATAAATTACTATTTAAGGACCTCTAATTAATAATCTAAAGCTATTTCACACATATAGCTTCTAGAAACACACATTTTGCAACTTTTGCAATTTAGTCCTTTTGGACAATTCAACCACAATTTCACAAAATTGCTTCATGAAACTTTCACACTAGCATGCATACATAATATAAGCGTCAAAAACTCATTCATGACCCTTGGATTTGTGGTCTCAAACCACTATTCTGACTAGGCCCTAAATCGGGATGTTACAACTGCAGAAGAGGAAATTGTTTCTGAAGAAAAAGAAGTTGCTGGAGAAGAGAAAGAAAGAGAATAGGAAGATTCTGATGTGAATATTGTCATCGCACTCGAATCTGTGGGTGTAAATATTGAAAATCTGGAACTAGATGGAGCAAGACTGGCGAAAGTTGCTGAGGTCACCAGTGAGGAGTAGGATAACTCATTGGCAATAGTGGTTTACACTGGACCACTTCAGGTGGCCTCTCCCATACAAGAAGCAATCGATGATGCCGGGGCTGAGCCGAAACTTGAGGAGCAATCCGAAAATCATGCAAAGCCCAAAGAAAAGAAAAGGAAGCGCTCCAAGGACAAGAATGAGTAGAAGAAAATGAGAAGGAAGAAACATCGTCCAGCCACAGTGATGGTTACGGATAACTGAGTTAGTTTTATTTTAAAGTTATAGCTGTAGTTTTCATGCATTGCATATAGCTGTAATTCACATTTTTTTGTACAGATTGTCATTGCATTTTTATTTTCATTACATATTCATGTCAGTGCATTGGGACAATGCAATCTTTAAATTTGGGGGAACGTATACAGGATTTGGAAAAACACCCACATTACAATTTTTTTTTGAAGCATGCAAGGTTTATGCACAATTGTTTGAAAATTTTTGTTACATTTGATGCTTAATTCTTGGATCATGTAAATTGTCAATGAATGAGTTTGATAAATTTGACTGAATGTTGTATCTTCAATACTTTGATGAATGATTTAGGTTGCATCAGTAATAAATGACTAGTAGCATTCCTGGAATCTTGAATGAAACTGCCTTTTACAGCTGCTTATATATATATATATATATAGATAGTTATAAATAAGAGACACTCCAAAGTGGGTGTATTATGGAATGTTAAAAATAGAACACTCTAATACAAGCGTTAGAAAAATGAATCTGGCCAAAGGCCGTCGCTGCATGAGTATGTATCAGCGTAATTACGTACTCCTTGGGGGTTTGTTGCACCCCATCGTTACTTCTCAGGAACAAGGGTACAGTAATGCAACGATATCCCTTATTTTGAAAGAAAAAAAAGAAGATATATAAATACTTAGTATTTTACAATAAATGTTGTATTGGTAGATAGAATTTAAGATTTGAAGCATAATGCTGGCCTTGATGAAAGTGCAATCTTACTCATTCATGCTTATGTATTGTCAATGCAATATTTTTTTCATCTAAATATGATTCATTCATTGAGAATTTAGAGGGTTCAAGTTTCTAGAATAATCATTTGCCTTAGAAATTTTTTTTTAGCCTTGCTAGTTTCTGTTTTACTTGAGGACAAGTAAAAACTCAAGTTTGGGGGTGTGATAGTACTAGAAAGAATATATGTTTTCTCCCTACTTATTGGTTAATTTGTTCCCATTTAGTTATCTTTAGCATACATTTTAGCATTTTCAGTTTAGTAAATTGCATTTTATAACCCAATGAATCATAGCCTATTTTATCCTTAATTTTCCTATCTTTCTTCACTAATGTCGTTGCATTAGTTAATTCTAGATTGCGTCTAGAATTGCCGCCGCAGTTGACAGCTGTCTGATAAGAGCCAACCATGCGTGAGCTGTCTAATCTGGTATAATTGCCCTGTACGTGCAAGTATAGAAGAATCCTGAGGGAAGGACACCTATACAGTTGAGGAGAACAAAAAAGGTTGACGTGAGAGGGGGAAGAGAGGATTTTTGTTAAACCACCATTCTCTTACCCTATTTTGGAGCTTGATGCCATGGCAGCTTGAGCTTCCTACGGGTGAGCCAATGTGAAGACTAATGCAGATCCACTCCTGACGAGGAAATCTAAGTGCAGAACAAGGAGAAATGGAGAGATCTAGTCGAGTAGCCTAGGAATAGTATTCCTCATTCGATTCTTTCTTATTTATTTGAAAACGATGGTGATTACTCTATGTTTTCTACTATATGGAAGTACAATGAATTCTTTGTTAAATGTTATCTTATTAAATCTTGTTTTTATTGTTTAATTTTGGGGGTTTGAATGTTCTAAACACGGAAGTGTTATTGCAGTCACTAACACTAGAAGGTGCAGTGATAGTTTGAGCTAATAAGCATTTCAACGGAAGTTGAGTAAGAACTAAAGGAATTTAGTCCACTTATTCTTAATAGTGCCATATTTCCATCATCAGAAGGTGAACTTAACGTGCATGGTTAAGTCCCAGATTAAATAAAAGAGTGGCGTTTGGTAAAGCATACATTAAATTTTATTGCGTCTACAATCACCTATCTTTTATACCTTGTGAGTACGTAGTATACTGCTGAAGATTCATGTTGGGGATCCCAGTTTATCATTACCATATTTTATTTCCTTACTTTTAAGATATTGCTCCGACAATTACCCACACAATTTAATTTATTTTTTTAACTATTGCATTGACATTAATAGATAAAGAACAACAATCCTTGTGGGATCGATATCTGACAGACTCACATCTGTCTACTATACTTGCATCGATAGTGTACGTTTGCACATTTCTACTGTGACATTAACAGCCGATCAAAAAGCTTCTCGGGACGTCAAAGCACAAAACAAATGACACAAGGTAATTTTTTAGTGTCATTTCGGGCCACGTAAGGGGGGTGGCAAAACACACGTCGACAACCTGCAAAAGTAATTCAGGGTTATTTTTGTTAACGAAACCAAACTTATACGCAGACCTAATTTGGGCTGTCAACACCTCTATAAATAAGATAGTAGAGGTTTGATATAACTAAGTCGTCTTAGACGCCTTCAAAAACCCTAGTAGCTTGGGAGTTGGTTTAAAGTATTTTTCTTTCGGTTTTTCATAACTCTTTTGTTTTCCTCTTGAAATTAATTTTGATTCAAGATTTTGTTTGTTTAATTAAAGTATTCAAGTTTATTTTCTTTTACATTCGATTTATTTCTTTATTCTAATAAAGAGACATGATACTTTGTTCCCTATTCGATATTCAATACATGATTATTCAAATATATTTTCTCTTCCGGATTGATAGTGTTCTTTACATGATTTATTCAATCGAGATAAAGATTAAAAATAACATGAGTGGCTAAATACCTTAGGGAAGATTAACGAGTGGATGTGGATGTGATTAACAGAGGATTTAGGGTTTCCCCAAAGGGATTGGTTTGTATGATTAATGTGTGCTTAAACCACTACGATTGACAACCCTAGGAAGTTATCATAGGCTAGACGAGGTCAGGAGATAAGTTGAACCGGGTAAATTGTAATTTATCCTGGTTGAGAAAGTAAGGCCGGGCGATAAGCGAGTATCAACCAATCGATTAGGTATTAAAAGTCTGTAGGCAATAATTGGTTAATCGATAGCTAATCCACCCTACAACCCTAATCGAAAGTTAGTTACAAACCCTGAAGCGAGTTAATCTTCCTTATTGGTTTATTGATTTATTTTGTTTGTTTTTTTTTCTTTATTTATTTCTTTCAGTTATTTACTTATTTTTACCTCTACAACTTATTTTATTGTTTATCATAATATAGGGATTAATTACCACTACTTAGACTTATTATTCTAAAAACAAATTCATGATTTATTCAATCCTCCACTGGGTACGATCCTTAGAATACTTCCAAGCATTTCGTTGTACAAAATTATATTACAATTTGACCCATGTACTTGCAGACACCGCCGTTCTTAATTCTTATATTTTTTTTGTTATATTTTATCTATAAACGATAGTGCATTAATAGGCGGTCAGAACATCCAACCACATTTGGGGCATGTCAACGCTCAAGCTGGGTAGTGTAACATCCTAAATCGGGGCCTTTGCATTTTATCTGATTGCATGTAGGTGGTATGGTTGTCATGCTAGTTTAGGGTATTTTGGGGACTAGACATGAGCTAGGGGTATGCTAGAGCCTTAGCGAAAATTTTCTTTTGGGCACTTTGAAGGGGGAGCTGAATGGGACATGAGCTAAGGGTAGTTGGCGGTATGTTTTGACACAAGAAGTGCCTTGGTAAAGTGGCAAGGAGGCGCCACTTAAGGCTCAGGGAAGTGACGCCTCATGTGAGTGGATAGAGCCTTGGTTCGAGCTGCGAAAATCCCCTTTCTACTTGTTATTTTTGACGCCAAGATCAGGAGGAGTTGCACTCAGGATGGACTCTGGTGGATGAGTGTTGAAGGAGTCACCAGGTTCGAATGAGTGGAGGAGAGGAAATTTAGGAATTTGAAACATTCAAACAGATTTGAATGAGTGGTCAGGAGAAAATTGTAGAGAGAAGAGAGGGATGGACATGGGAAATTAGAGTTGGCCGAATCTTGAATTCTGTATAGGAAAGGAGGGAATCGGTTTTTGGGTTTTTGGGTGTGGCTAGGTGTGCCGAAACTCACATTGGTCATAGGACCTTGTAATGCCATTTCTTAGGTGCAATCTCGGGTCTTGAGAGGTGAGTGCCGAATTTGGGCTACTAAGGTGTGGTATTTTTGGCATTTAGGAGGGGTTCACTTCTCAGCTTAGTTTTTCTTCTCTCAATCTCTCTTGTGCCGAAAAACACTTAGACTTTTCTCCTCTATTCTCATCTTATACCAAAGCAGAAACCATCACCCCTCCCTCTCTTTCGACTTCTTCTCTTCCTCTTCTTTTGGCCATAGCCGAATCTCTCCTACCCTTTTCTTTCCATCTTTTTCCCAAAGCTGAATCACCACTTTTCTTTCTCTTCCATTTTGTTATTCTTTTCACAACTCCTTGTTAGCCGAAACCCCTTGAATCTCATCACCTTAGTTTAAATCTTCTTTCAATCACTAAAAGCCGAAGATCAAATTTTCTTTTGCTTGTAGCCGAAACCTCTTAGATCTCAGAATTATTCTGTATGTTTTTCTTTTCCCGAAGTTTCATCAAAACTGAATCATCATCTTAGGGTTGAAGCCGAATATCCTCTGTTGTGTCTATTTTGCCGAATCTTCTTCTCTTCTGTGCTAGTGCCGAATCCTCTTGGGTGTCAACGGGATCTCTTACGTTAAGGTTAGTGATGATTTCTTTTGGATCGTTATCTTCTCTTTCGGGTTTCTTGCCAAAGCCGAATAGCTACTTGGGTTCATGTTGAATGCTTGGCCGATTATAGGTAGAAGCGGTGGCGCATACTTCTGATTCGTTTGGATTGTGAATCAAGCCTAGAGCCTCGGGATCTATCGATTTAGGTAAGGGTTTTAACCTTGGGTCTTAGTTCCTTACGATTCATTTTCCCTGCTTTAATCCGTTTAGTGATCAAGGTGTGTTCATGGACTCTAATGCCAGCCAAGCGGTAGGAGGGGTTGGATCAGTAAACCCACCCCTAATTTTAAGAAACGCAAAGCGTCGTCGCCCTTCGGGATTGGCCATCGGGTTGTGGGCCTATGCATCGGAGAGCAAAGTAGTAGGCGGATAGCGGTGGTGTCGATTAACGATAGTGTCGACATAGAGTGTGTGGTTTTACGAGTAATCAGGTGTGTAACTCTTACACACTTCATATGTTTAATGTGCTGTTATTTGTGATCTGTCAAAAGCCGAAATAATTGTAGGAATCGGTAAGTTACCCTTAGGGGTAAAAGTGCAGACTCCAGGTAAGTCTATCTTGGTGGCTAACATTAATTGCCTCTGTTAAATCTGTATATGCCATATTAGATTACTCCTAAATGTTAAGCATGATTATATTGTATTGAAAAGCATGTTCATGAGAATGGGTATGATGAGAGGAGGGGGAAGGTATGATTATCAGACTGTCACCAATGGTTAGGTACCACACGTGGGTTGGCCCCACATATTACTATCCTGTGACTAAGTCTTAGTGGTTTAGAACCACCAGTGGTTAGGTACCACATATGTTTATTTCTGTGACTCGTCCCAGTGGTTTGGTACCACAGTGGGTTGGCCCCATATATCGAGATAAGGGATCGTCACCTGTGGTTAGGTACCACAAGTGGGTTGGCCCCACACATGATTATTTGTGACTTCGGTCACCAGTGGTTAGGTACCACCAGTGGCTATGTGCCACAAGGGGTAGAAATGGGAGTTCGGATGGATAGGTTGGATGGATTGCATGACATACATGTTTGCATATGAAACTGTGTGAGAGCTTAACATCTTTTGGGATGGGGATTTATACACTGAGTCTCGGTGACTCACCCCTTCCGTTACATTTTGCAGATAATTCCTAGATCGCGGACATAGAGCTGGAGTGGACTCGAGGTGGCCATGCTCAGTGTTTTGGGTTTTTATTTTAATGATTATTTCGGATTTATTTTACCTTAAGTTTGGATTTCAGCTATGTAATAAGGCCATTTAGATTTTTATTTTGGGATTATTCATTTTGTTAAATTTCTTTAAACCGACGTTTAAACACTAAAGGCATGCCTAATAAACTCGTAAAATTGACGTTTTTAAAACTTTAACAAATTTTCGGGATGTCCAAAATTTTTACCGTCGGGTATTCATCAAACACGCAATAATAACAAGGCAACACTGTCTTCTTTAAAACTAAGTTTCGGAAGAATTTTAGAAAATGGCTTAACACAACTCGGGTTTTATAAAATCAAAAGTTTTCTTTTCAACATTGAGGCGATAACTTGTTTTCCAAAAACGTTTTCTTCCCTGTGTCATGCCAGATTCGGTCATAGCGTTTTGACCGGGTTTGGGGTGTTACAATTGTGGTATTAGTGCCTAGTTCAAAAGCTCGGCTGTGGGCCTGAGGCCTAAAATGTTTTTATAAAAGGGGTTGCGAAATGGTTGAATGAGGAACATGTTTTGGAACGCATGGCACCTGAGTCTCTTTTGATCCGTGACGGTAAGTCTCCTAACTCTCGTTTATACGGTTTAAATGCTCGCACTATGAATGCTAGTAGTAGGACCTTTACTTTAGAGACTGAAGCCGTAGGACTGTATGAACTTGCGAGAGCAACTACTCTAACAAATTGCTCCTAAGACTGTGCCGTAATAAATAGTGGAATAAGCTAACTCATAAAATTTTTAAATCAGATTAAGACGTGAACGCTAGTCATGAGCACTCGAGGACGCGGGCGTAATGTGCGTGGTCGTGGTAGGGGTAGGATTACTGTGTCGAAACCAGTAGGGTTTGGTCATGGGTCAGAGAATGAGGTGCCGCCGCCGCCATCTGTGGGCGCGGAATTTCAGGATCAAACGGGTGGTGATGACACGGTGTCGCAAGTGATGCTGCGGGTTCTGGAGAGGGTTGCGGGTGCAGGTGTTGGAGCGGGGGCTCAAAAATCTGTGTCTGAACGACTCCGGGCTAATGGAGCAGAAGTATTTAGGGGTATTTCCGGTGTAGCTCCCAACACAACTGAGTACTGGCTAGAGGTGACTGAGCGCATAATGGACGATTTGGACTTTACGGCTGAGGAAAAGCTGAAAGGGATAGTGTCTCTTCTCCGGGATGAGTCTTATCAGTGGTGGCTCACAGTCAGGGATGGTGCGATGGTCGATGATATCACTTGGGATTTCTTTAAGGCGGCTTACTAGAGGAAGTACGTTGGGTCTAGTTATATAGATGCGCAGCGCAGGGCGTTCTTGAATCTGGTCCAGGGGAGTAAGTCAGTATCTAAATATGAGGCGGAATTCTTAAGGTTGAGCCGTTATGCCCGGGGTATCGTGGCTACGGAACACGAGTGCTGTGTCAGATTTGAGGACAGGCTGAGAGATGAGCTACGGGTGTTGATTGCTCTACAGCGGGATAGAGACTTTGCTGTCCTGGTGGAGAAGGCCAAGATAGCCGAGGAGGAGCATGATGCACATCTTCGTGTAGTTTTGCAAATTCTGAGGGAAAGGCAGCTATTCGCAAAGTTTAGTAAATGCAAGTTCAGGCTAAGGGAAGTTACTTTCTTGGGTCATGTGGTGTCAGCTGAGGGGATTAGAGTAGACCCTCGGAAGGTTGAAGTTGTACTGGACTGGAAACCACCTAAGTCTGTGGCAGAGGTTCGGAGTTTTTTGGGTTTAGCGGGGTATTACAGAAGGTTTGTGGAAGGGTTTTCCTTGATTGCAGCGCTGTTAACCTAGTTATTGAGGAAAGGGGTTCCGTTTGTATGGTCAGACAAACAACAAGAAAGTTTCGAGAAGTTAAAGAGGATTTTAACATAAGCTCCGGTGTTGATTCAACCTGAAGCAGGGAAGGAGTTCACGGTTTATTGTGATGCATCGTTTACGGGTCTAGGATGTGTGCTGATGCAAGAGGGGAAGGTAGTGGTGTATGCTTCTCGATAATTGAGACCTCACGAAGTGAATTACCCGACGCATGATCTGGAGTTGGCTGCAATGGTTTTCGCCCTGAAAATTTGGAGACATTACTTGTATGGGGAGAAGTCTATCGTGTACACGAATCATAAGAGTTTGAAATACCTGCTCACTCAGAAGGAATTGAATTTGAGGCAGCGAAGGTGGATTGAGCTGTTGAAGGATTACGATTGCTCGATTGAGTACCATCCGGGTAAGGCTAACATAGTGGCTGACGCGTTGAGCTGCAAGGTGGTAGCAGATTTAAGAGCCATGTTTGCCCACCTTAGTCTGTATGATGACGGAAGTCTGTTAGCGAAACTGCAAGTGAAGCCGACATGGGTGAACCAGGTTAAGGAGAAACAGTTAGTGGATGAAGTCTTAAGTGCTCGATGGTTGCAAGTGTAGAATGGTGGATTAGAGGGGTATAGCTTGAGCAGCGAGGGAGTGTTATGTTTTCAGGGAAAGGTTTGCATTCCAAAAGTTGTGGGGTTGAGGCAGAGGATTCTTCAGGAGGCACATAGCAGTCCATACGCTATACACCCTAGAGGTAGTAAGATGTACCGGGATTTGCGGGAGCAATTTTGGTGGCCGGGTCTAAAGCGAGAAGTAACTGAATTTGTGGGCAAGTGTTTGACGTGTCAGTAGGTGAAGGCAGAACATCAGTTACCTTCGGGATTGTTGTAACCGGTGAAGATTCCGTAGTGGAAATGGGAAAGGATTACGATGGATTTTTTCAGTGGGCTACCCCTTACGCCTAGTAAGAAGGATTCGATGCAGGTGATTGTTGATCGTCGACAAAGTCTGCTCACTTCATACCCAATGTGTGTGGATTACTCTCTTCGAAGTTAGCTAGATTATATATAGCGGAGATTGTGAGATTGCATGGGGTGCCAAATGTCGATTATTTCGCATGCAGACCCTAGATTTATGTCAAGATTCGGAAGGCATTGCATCGGGCATTGGAGTGCGAGGTTGGATTTCGATCTGACGTTTCATCCACACGATCGGATGGGCGATCGGAGAGGGTGATTCAGATTCTGGAAGATATGTTAAGGGGTTGTGTCTTGGATTTCAGGGGTAGTTGGGAAGAATTTCTACCGTTGGCGGAGTTCGCGTATAACAATAGCTACCAGGCAAGTATTCAGATGGCACCGTATGAAGCGCTATATGGGCAGAAGTGCCGTACCCCTACGTGTTGGATGGAGTTGGGTGAACGGCAATTGTTGGGTCCAGAGTTGGTTGCTGAAGCAGAGGATAAGGTTAAGCTGATTTGAACTCGTTTGAAGGAAGCTTCGGATAGGTAGAAATCCTATGCCGACCTTAAGCAGAAGGATATAGAATTTGCGGTGGGTGACAAGGTCTTTTTGAAAGTGTCGCCATGGAAGAAAGTGCTGAGATTTGGTCAGAAAGGTAAGATGAGCCCAAGGTTTATCGAGCCTTATAGGGTGTTGAAGCGTGTGGGACCAGTAGCTTATCAGCTCGAGTTACCATCAGAATTGAGTCAGATCCATAACGTGTTTCATGTTTCCATGCTTAGACGCTATCGTTCGGATCCGTCTCATGTTGTGCCAGTGGAGAAGATTGAAGTGAGCCCAGATTTGTCGTTTGAGGAGGAACCAGTGCAGATCTTGGATCGGGATGTCAAGGTGCTGCATAGGAAATCAGTTCCTTTGGTGAAGGTGTTATGGCGGAATCATGGAACAAAAGAGGCCACGTGGGAGCCAGAGGATGTGATGCGGCAGCAATACCCTCAACTCTTTTGACCAGGTAATTGTGGGGATGAAATTATTTTTAAGGGGGTAGAACTGTAACATCCTAAATCGAGGCCTTTCCATTTTATCTGATTGCATGTAGGTGGTATGGTTGTCATGCTAGTTTAGGGTATTTTGGGGACCGGGCATGAGCTAGGGGTAGGCTAGAGCCTTAGCGAAAATTTTCTTTTTGGGCACTTTGAAGGGGAGCTGAATGGGACAAAGAGTTAAGGGTAGTTGGTGGTATGTTTTGACACAAGAAGTGCCTTGGTAAAGTGGCAAGGAGGCGCCACTTAAGGCTCGTGGAAGTGACGCCTCATGTGAGTGGATAGAGCCTTGGTTCGAGCTGCAATCCCCCTTTCTACTTGTTATTTTCGACGCCAAGATCGGGAGGAGTTGCACTCAGGATGGACTCTGGTGGATGAGTGTTGAAGGAGTCACCAGGTTCGAATGAGTGGAGGAGAGGAAATTTAGGAATTTGAAACATTCAAACAGATTTGAATGAGTGGTTAGGAGAAAATTGTGGAGAGAAGAGAGGGATGGACATGGGAGCTTAGAGCTGGCCGAATCTTGAACTCTGTATAGGAAATGGGGGAATCGGTTTTTGGGTTTTTGGGTGTGGCTAGGTGTGCCGAAACTCACATTGGTCATAGGACCTTGTGATGCCATTTCTTAGGTGCAATCTCGGGTCTTGAGAGGTGAGTGTCGAATTTGGGCTACTAAGGTGTGGTATTTTCGGCATTTAGGAGGGGTTCACTTCTCAGCTTAGTTTTTTTTCTCTCAATCTCTCTTGTGCCGAGAAACACTTAGACTTTTCTCCTCTATTCTCATCTTGTACCAAAGCAGAAACCATCACCCCTCGCTCTCTTTCGACTTCTTCTCTTCCTCTTCTTTTGGCCATAGCCGAATCTCTCCTACCCTTTTCTCTCCATCTTTTTCCCAAAGCCGAATCACCATTTTTCTTTCTCTTCCATCTTGTTATTATTTTCACAACTCCTTGTTAGCCGAAACCCCTTGAATCTCATCACCTTAGTTTAAATCTTCTTTCAATCACTAAAAGTCGAAGATCACATTTTCTTTTGCTTGTAGCCGAAACCTCTTAGATCTCAGAATTATTCTGTTTGTTTTTCTTTTCCCGAAGTTTCATCAAAACTGAATCATCATCTTAGGGTTGAAGCCGAATATCCTCTGTGGTGTCTGCTTTGCCGAATCTTCTTCTCTTCTGTGCTAGTGCCGAATCCTCTTGGGTGTCAACGGGATCTCTTGCGTTAAGGTTAGTGATGATTTCTTTTGGATCATTATCTTCTCTTTCGGGTTTCTTGCCAAAGCCGAATGGCTACTTGGGTTCATGTTGAATGCTTGGCCGATTATAGGTGGAAGTGGTGGCGCATACTTCTGATTCGTTTGGATTGTGAACCAAGCCTAGAGCCTCGGGATCTATCGATTTAGGTAAGGGTTTTAACCTTGGGTCTTAGTTCCTTACGATTCGTTTTCCCTGCTTTAATTCGTTTAGTGATCAAGGTGTGTTCATGGACTCTAATGCCAGCCAAGCGGTAGGAGGGGTTGGATCTGTAAACCCAGCCCCTAAGTTTAAGAAACGGGCAGTCTCAGCAGTTCGGGATTGGCCACCGGGTTGTGGGCCGACATCTGAGCAAAGTAGTAGACAGATAGCGGTGGTGTCGATTAACGATAGTGTCGACATAGAGCGTGGCTTTAAAGTGTCAGTGTGTAACTCTTACACACTTCATATGTTTAATGTGTTTGTTATTTGTGATCTGTCAAAAGCCGAAATAATCTGTAGGAATCGATAAGTTACCCTTGGGGTAAAAGTGCGGACTCGGGTAAGTCCATCTTGGTGGCTAACGTTAATTGCCTCTGTTAAATGCATATGCCATATTAGATTACTCCTAAATGTTAAGCATGATTATATTGTATTGAAAAGCATGTTCATGAGAATGGGTATGATGAGAGGAGGGGGAAGGTATGATTATTAGACTGTCACCAGTGGTTAGGTACCACACGTGGGTTGGCCCCACATATTACTATCCTGTGACTAAGTCTCAGTGGTTTGGTACCACAGTGGGTTGGCCCCACATATCGAGATAAGGGATCATCACCAGTGGTTAGGTACCACAAGTGGGTTGGCCCCACACATGATTATTTGTGACTTTGGTCACCAGTGGTTAGGTACCACCAGGGGCTAGGTGCCACAAGGGGTAGAAATGGGAGTTCGGATGGATAGGTTGGATGGATTGCATGACATACATGTTTGCATATGAAACTGTGTGAGAGCTTAACATCTTTTGGGATGGGGATTTATACACTGAGTCTCGGTGACTCACCCCTTCCGTTACATTTTGCAGATAATTCCTAGACCGCGGACATGGAGCCGGAGTGGACTCGAGGTGGCCATGCTCAATGTTTTAGGTTTTTATTTTAATGATTATTTCGGATTTATTTTACCTTAAGTTTGGATTTCAGCTATGTAATAAGGCCATTTAGATTTTTATTTTGGGATTATTCATTTTGTTAAATTTCTTTAAATCGACGTTTAAACACTAAAGGCATGCCTAATAAACTCGTAAAATTGACGTTTTTAAAACTTTAACGAATTTTCGGGATGTCCAAAATTTTTACCGTCGGGTATTCATCAAACACGCAATAATAACAAGGCAACACTGTCTTCTTTAAAACTAAGTTTCGGAAGAATTTTAACAAATGGCTTAACACAACTCGGGTTTTATAAAATCAAAAGTTTTCTTTTCAACATTGAGGCGACAACTTGTTTTCCAAAAATGTTTTCTTCCCTGTGACATGCCAGATTCGGTCGTAGCGTTTTGACCGGGTTTGGGGTGTTACAGGTAGTCTCTTCACTTATCTAATGGGAACACATTAGGGACAATGTGCCAAATAAAGTGTAGAGGGTAACATAGAAAATTTTCAAATTTTTTATGTTTTTATTAGTTGTTTAAGTTAATTTTTGTTTTGTGTGTTTGTTTGTGCGCGAGCTTGTAGCAATCGGATTATGTGTTTAAATTGTAAATTTAAATTAATAGCAACCGACTTTAGGTTGTTTAATATTAAACTTACTATTTCATTTTGTTACACTTTGAATAGGTGATAGTGTGTTAGGTACACCAAAAGACAAATAAGTACATAAAAAACATGTGTTTGTTTGAATGATAAGTTGTTAACGTGTTAATATTTTGTTAATTGTAATCCATGAGTTCAGAAATCTAGAGATGACCTAAGGCATTGTTTAGTAAACAATTATAAGCCAAAAAGCCGACCTTAATTCAAAATCCCTAGTACCCAAATTTTTTTTATCCTAAATCTCTATTTCTTGATAAACCACAATGGAAGCCATAAGCCTAAAATATAATCTCTTGATCAGATTTTCTTGGTCCACGCACGAACTTAGACGTCAGACCATTGATTTTCTTTGTCCCTCTTGGTACCATAGCATGTCTTCCCCGCCATCAAACTTCAGTTCTTCGCATTCCCAACATCTAATTCACATAGGTAAGTTTTCTCCCTTTCTTTTCATTTCACTTTTCATCTTTTATTTTCTCACATTCCACATTGACTGGGAGTTGAGGTTCTTCGACAACTACCCGAGGTATCGTGTTTTAAAATTGATCTTTATCAGTTTTATAAAATGGGTTAGTTGTTATCTTACTTTAATTTAGAAATGGCACCACGAAAACAACAATGATCCACTCAAGAACCGAGCAATCCCAGTTTTTCCTTCATATAAGTGGATGTTCGCTCATACAGGAGCATGGGTTAGATCCCACCATGTTTGTTTGCAACGAGATATGGGATCTAGTCTAATCCCAACGTTGGAATAACTTTTGCGCAACCCCGACCGAACCGGTGATTAATGCTATTGTCTACGAATTTTATGCCTCCCTAAAGGATAGGGACAATCGCAAGCAAAAGGGTGAGACGATATCCCACGTGTCTTTTAGGGGAAAACAAGTTCCAAGTACACCTTTTTATATTTGTGATATTACAATGCCTTGCATTTTACCCACTATTTTTTAGAGACCTTAAACATATTCACATTTGAGGATTTTGACATGGATGGTATCATCGACTACTTGACAAAGAGGCGTGGAGAGTGGACTCGCCAAGCCAATTCCCAGGTGCCGTTAAAATTTAATACGACCATCATGTTCCCGATGGCCAAGATGTGGGTGCAATTTGTTTGCACCTGCCTAGCACCTATCCATAATGCCTCAAACATCACCACCTATCGAGCGGTCATGCTTTACTCTATCTTGCAGAAAGATGAAATTTGTGTAGGCTACTAAATCTACGAGGAGATGCTCAAGTGTATACGACACCTGAAGAAAATATGTAATTCTCGTATTTGATTACCGCCCTATATCGCCAAGTCGATGTCCCCATGTCCCTGATCGAGCCATTCATGAGACCCACGAAGAGCATGATTGGGGAAAACTTGTATGACCAGTTCCTTGAGCTCTAACGGAAGTAAAACTGGGGAAAGGAGCAAAGGACAAAACATAGGAGCAACACCCAGGGCCCGATGAAAAGGAAGGGTAAAAGACACACGTCGAAGAGGATGGGCCTCACGGACATGTCAATATCGGAGTGGCAGACCCAATAGATGCAAGACATGGGACATAAGCTTATCTAAATTGTGGAACAGAATGGGTGGCCCAGTCCAACACCACTTCCTGATATATTCGAGAGGTTTCCATTACCAAGCGAAGAGGATGTTGACGACAACGACGACGATGATGATGATGATGATGAGACCCCTGTCGCACCATCGGATTATGAGTGTGTATTTAGACCAGACCGTTCATCGATGAAGGGTGTGTTGATCCGCGATCTGACTTAACATAGCTTAGCCCAAAATTTGGGAAGGCGGGCTACGAAAAAGTCAACGGGGTGCGATAGGAGTAAGGCCTAGATGACGGAGCAATCAGAATTTGAGTCCGATTGATTTTGAACATTTTTATTTTTGTATTTTGAATTTTGTACTCTATAGTTTTTTTTTTGGGGGGATGATTTTTTTCTTTAGTTTAATTAGTTGGGATTTAGTATTTTCTATGTATATTTGTGAATTTTTAATTTTTTTGTAGAAACCCTATAATTTTTTACAACACTATAATTACGAGCCAAAACTGAAAAGAGGAGTAGTCCCACCAATTGAGTAACCTCTTTCCTTTACATTTCTAGTTGCACATCATGGATAATGTGCCGAATAAAGTGTGGGGGTGACTTATAAATTTTTTTCAAATTTTTTGTTATGTTCTTTCTTTAGTTTTTAGTTTTTAATTTTTTCTTTACATGTTTTCTATGTGCTTGAGCTTGTTGGAATACAAGTGGTTGGTTAGGAGCATATACCTAGGTTGTTTGTTTAAATTGAAAATTCAGCCTGAAATTAAATAATTTAAGTTATTTTCCTGTTGCAAACAGTTTTGATTCAAGAGTTTTTTTGTAATTAAAGTATTCAAGTTTATTTTCTTTTCCATTCGATTTATTTCTTTACTCTGATGAAGATACTTTCTACTTCGTTCCCTATTCGATATTCAATCCATGATTACTCAAATCTATTTTCTCTTTCGGGTCGATCCTGCTCTTTACATGATTTATTCAACTGAGATAGAGATTATGAATAACATGAGTAACTAAATCTCTTAGGGAAGATTAATGAATGGATGATATGTGATTAACAGAGGATTTAGTGTTTCCAGAAAGAGATTAGTTGGTATGAATTACGTGTGCTTAAACCACTAGGATTGAAAACCCTAGAAAGTTATCATAGGGGAGACAAGGTCGAGAGATAAGTCGAACCAAGTAAATCGTAATTTATCTTGGTTGAGAAAGCGGCGTCGGTAGATAAGTGAGTATCAACCAATCGATTAGTTAATTAGAGGCTTGGAGGTAATAATTGGTTAATCGATAGCTAATCCACCCTAAACCCCTAATTCGAAGTTAGTTACAAACCCTGAAATGAGTTATTCTTCCTGATTGGTTTATCGATTTATTTCATTCTTTTATTTTTCTTTATTTATTTCTTATAGTTATTTATTTTTACCTCTTCAGCTTATTTTATGGTTTATCGTAATATAAGGATTAATTATTACTACTTAGACTTATTATTGTGAAAAAAATTTCATTATTTATTCCATCCTCCATTGGATACAATCCTCGGAATACTTCCAAGCATTTCATTGTACATAATTATATTACAATTTGACCTGTGCAATTGCGATTCTTAATTCTTATATTTTTAGTGTTATATTTTAACTATAAAAGATAATGCATTTATAGGCGGTTATTCCAGCCGACCATATTCGAGGAATGTCATCGCTCAAGCCATGTAGTCTCTTTTCTTATCTATTGGAAACATATTAGGGACAATGTTCCAAATAAAGTGTAGGGGGTAATATAGAAATTTTTCAAAAAATTTATGTTTTTATTAGTTGTTTTCTTTAACTTTTGTTTTGTGTGTTTGTTTGTGCGCGAGCTTGTAACAATGCAAGTGATTAGTTAGGAGCATGAAGATAGCATTATGTGTTTAAATTGTAAATTTAACTCGATAGCAACAGATTTTAGGTTGTCTAATATTACACTTACTAGTTCATTTTGTTACACTGTGAATATGTGATAGTGTGTTAGGTACACCAAATGACAAACATATGTGTTTGTTTGAATGATAAGCTGTTAGCGTGTTAATATTTAGTTAATTGTAATCCTTGAGTTCAAACACCTAGGGATGACTTAAGGCATTGTTTAATAGACAATTATGAGCCAAAAAGCCGACCTTAATTTAAAGTACCTAGTACCCTAATTTTTTTATCCTAAATCTATATTTCTTGATGATCCAGAATGGAAGCCATAAGCCTAAAATATATTCTCTTGATCTAATTTTCTTTGTCCCTGCATGAACTTAGACGCCAGGCCATTGATTTTCTTGGTCCCTCTTGGAACCATAACACGTCTTCCCCGCCATCGAGCTTCGATTCTTCTTATTCCCAACCTCTGATTCACTAGATAATTGTTCTTCCTTTCTATTCTGTTCAGTTTTCATCTTTTATTTTGTCACATTCCACATCGATTGGGAGTCTAGGTTCGTCGACAACTACCCGATGTATCTTGTTCTAAAATCAATCTTTATCACTTTTATCAATTGGGTTAGTTGTTATCTTACTTTAATTTAGAACTGGCACCTTGAAAACAACAACGATCCATTTAGTCACTGAGTAATCCCGATGCCAATCGCTTCCATAATACAAAAGTTGAACATTTTTTTCCTTTAGATGAGTGGATGTTCGTTCATACAGGAGCATGGGTTAGATCTCACCATGTAACAACCCGTTTTTGGTGGTGTCAGAAACAGTGGTTTCGGGACCACAATTCCAATGAGTGAATTATTATTTTAGTATTTATTCAATGTCTACGGGATTATATTAAGGTCGTAATAAAATTTTGTTAAGAAATTTTAATGTTTAAATGGTTAATTAGGTGAAAAGGACTAAATCGTAAAAGGTGTAAAAGTTGAATTCTATTAGTTAAAAGGGTTAAATGGTTATGGAAAGGAAAGCTAATGGATTTATATGGTAATTATACCATAATATATGTTATTGGATGTGCATGGGCAAGGTTTTATTGAAATTTTTAATTAGTAATAAGGTTGATATTGTAATTTAGTAAATAAAAGAAGAGTCAAGTTAATAAAATACAAAAGAATGATGTTGTCTGCTTCATTTTGTTTCAAAAACATAAATTAGCCATTAAAGATGGGAGCTAGGTTTGGCCAACATATTGTGATTGCATGGTGAGTTTTCAAGCCCCGTTTTTAATGAATTTTATGTTTTTAAGTTCATTTTAGCTTAATCTAGCTAGCCCGGGGGTTAATTTGCAAAACTTTTAAAATTTTAGGGACTTCCCATAGATGTTTTTAAATAGGTTTTGAAGTTATTTGATAGATTATTTATCTTGGTTGTGAAATAAACATGTTTTGTTAAGTGATTTTTGGTGAAATAAACATGTTTTGTTAAGTAATAATGGGTTTTTTCAAGGTCCCTTTTAACATTGGTTAAGTTGGATTTAAGCTAAAATGAGTTATATTTAAGTTATAAGCTTAATGACTAAATTATGAAAAGTCAAAGTATTAGGGGTAATTTTGTAATTTTGCATAAATATGAACTATGGATTAAATTGAATACTAGAAGTACTTAATTGAAGTAATTATTTATTTAGATCAAGATAAACCAAAATCAGACTTAAATTGAGGAAAAGCTAAAGCTTCGGATTTGTTCGACTCTACTACTACGACCCTAGTTATCGAGGTAAGTTCGTATGAATTGTAATTGTGTTAATGTTAGTTAAATTGGCTATCTATTATATTGTGTTAGTTATCAATGGATTTGAACATACATGTATCAATGTTATGATGAATTGACGGATAATGAGTCCCATTTGAACCTAAAGAATTCTTAGGATACGAATGACATGTCATTAGGGATTTCATGTTTTGGGTGTTGGTCTTGAATGTCCTACCGATGGCTGGGTCCTGTATTTGTTGCGGATTATCCATAGCTTGTGTGAGCAGCATCATGTGGCTAACATTCTGACCCAAAGCTCGTGTGAGCAGGCCCATTTCACAGCTCGTGTGAGCATTGATGTAAAGGAAAGGTTATAATTATATGGAAATGTAACAGCCCGATTTAGGGCCTAGTCGGAATAGTGGTTGCGAGACCACAAATCCGAAGTAAAAATATGTGTTTTATGATTCTTAGGAGGCTTATAATATGGTTGCATGATTGTGTAAAAATTTCATGAGGGAAATTTTATTAATTAGTGATCAATTTGTCCATTAGGACTAAATTGCAAAGATTAGAAAATATGAGATTATAGAAGATTTAAGTATGAAATAGAATTATAAAAATTATTAGAGGTCCTTATTTAGCAATTAGACCATTAAATGTTAAGATGGACAAAAATGGATATGGGAAGGAAAAATCTAAAGAAAGGGCCTTAAGGGCATTTTTGTCATTTGGTTAATAAAAGAATTAAAAGGAAAAAAGAAGTCAAAATTCATGTCCATCTTCTTCTCCATAGCCGAAAATTACAAGAACTCCATAGCTAGGGTTTCTCTAACTTCCAAGCTTGATAGTAAGTGTCTCCTAGCCCCGTTTTTAATGTTCTTCGTATTTTTGAGATCCTCGTAGCTCGATTTAGCTAATTCTAGCTATATTTCAAGCCAGGGTTTATGTTCAAAAATTTACCCATGTATGACATGCATGTATTTTGATGATTTATGGAAGAATATGAAAGTTTGATGTATGATAAACATCTTTTCCTAAGTGATTTTCATGAGAAATTCATAAAAAGCACTAAATTGTAAAAGTTGTGAAAATGGTCATACATGAGTGAGATAGTAGAAATTGAAGGTTGTTGTAGTTAAGAAAATGATTCAGCTAGGCTTAAAATACAAGAAAGTTGAATAAAAATCATTTTACGAGCCTAGGGGCAAAAGTGTAATTATGTGAAAGTTTAGAGGCAAAATTATAATTTTGCCAAAGTGTGATTCATGAGACAATTTAGTCCATGTGAGTATTAAACAAGTGAAATTGTTATTATAGATCAAGAAACACGAAGCCCGGACTGAAACTGAGGCAAGAACAAGGTTGAGGACTAAATCGAATATCTACACACATTTTGAGTATCGAGGTAAGTTTGTGTGGATTTATAGCTACGTTATGTTATTATGTTTTTAATTGCTATATTCTATGATATGTGTATACTAATTCCATGAAGTTGATTAATGATGCTTCAATGAGATTGTAATAAATCATGTTGAGTTGAAGTCCCGGTTGAAGATTCGGAATAACGAGGATACCAATGTCACGACATGAGATAAGGAAGGTCCCGTATAAGACCATGTTTGGGACATGGCATCGGCACCGAATAAGGAAGGTCTCGTATAAGACCATGTCTGGGACATGGCATCGGCACCGAATAAGGAAGGTCTCGTATAAGACCATGTCTGGGACATGGCTTCGGCACCAAAGGAAGATCTTATGTAAGACAATGTCTAGGACATGGCATCGACATCTATGTACGATCTTGTATAAGACCATGTCTAGGACATGGCATCGACATCGAGCTAAGAGATCCCGTGTAAGACCATATCTGGGATATGGCATCGGCATCAAGAGGTGATCCCATGTAAGACCATATCTGGGATATGGCATTGGCATCATGATACATGTATGATGAGATTGAGTATCATCCGATATTTCGAGTAATTCAACGGGAAAAAGAGTTAAGTATGCAAAGATGGAAAGAGCTAAGCTATACAAAGATGACAAGTGGTTACATTTAAGTGAAAGATGACTATGATTTAAGGTTATGTTCATGATAACATAAGTGCTAAATTATGTGATGAAGTGATACAGGTACCATGAGTAAAATACGAGTTATGAAACCCTATTGTGATATGTAATGGGTAAGCGTAGGTATGAGTAAGTATGTCAAGTACTTGCGAACTTGTGTCGTTATCGTTCTATGAGATGAAAGGATTTTACCATGAGTACTTATGTTGCTATTTCAATTCATGCAAACTTACTAAGCTATGTGTTTACCCCTATCTTTTCCCTTTTCCTTGTAGTTTTGCCAAGCTAGCTCGGGAATCGTAGGACGTCGGAGCTTGGATCACACTATCAACTATTCTTTTGGTATATTAAAGTTGATTCATTTTGAGTATGGCATGTATAGGACCTTGGTCATTTTGTGTTATGTCATATTTGAAAGCCAAAGTGTTGGCTATTAATGTTATACACTCATTTTGTAAATGGCCATTAGGAATTGGTCAATATTTATCAAGTTTTATAACTTAATGATGATGAGATCTATGTTGTGCATGAATGATGATTTGTGAGTCTTCATAGTGTATTAGTGCCATGTTATGTGTTGCTTGTGTTTGTATATGTGTGTTTATGTTTCAGGGTGGCAATAGGCTTGGAAAATGGCCTTCTAATTGTCCACACAGGTATACACACGGGCGTGTGTCCAAGCCGTGTGTGACACACGGCCAACCCCATGGGTGTGTTGATAGGTCGTGTGTCCCCTGCATCAAATTTGCGAGAATTCGATTCGCCACATGGGCCAGCACACGGGCGTGTGCCTTGGCCATGTGCTATTAAGGGTTTGCTGATGTCATAAACAAAATACTCAGGTTTTCACACACGGGCGTGTCTTGGCTGTGTGAGGGACACGGGCCACAGATACGGGCGTGTGTCAGGCCGTGTGAAAACCCCTGTAGGTTTGAAATGAAAACTAAATTTCGCACGGGCTAGGAACATGGGCGTGTGTGACCACACGGCCTGCCCACACGGGCGTGTTCCATTCCACACGGGCGTGTGGCCCTGTTTTAGGTAAAAAAATTCTAAGTGTGCAAAAGTTTCTGGTTTAATCTCGAAACCTCCCGAATGTATGTTTAGGGCCTCGTAGGCCCATAATAAGGATGTTATGAATATGAATGAAAAAGTTTAAAGTTGAAACAAAATTTTATAGCCGAGAATATATGTTTAAGTAAGTTAAGTTCAGTAATGCCTCGTACCCTGTCCCAGAGTCGGATACGGGTAAGGGGTGTTACTGGAAAGGTACACTATGTGTGAGCATTCTCGAGTATCCGATGTAATTCTAGATGGTTCAACGGGTAAGAAAAGGAAATGAAATGGTAAGTAAGCAAATGGAATGAATCATGATCTTATGAAAAGGTTGACAAAGTAAATGATGTAATTATATATGGAAATCTACTTATCTTATGGTTGAATTCATTTGTATCATGGACAAGTGTACTAACTTTTGAGTTTGATGATGTTGTATAGGCTTATACTAAGCTTATGGCATTGATAATTATTTATGCTCAATCTATGAATTGTATTGATGAAATGGTAAGTTATGTTTAAGTTTATACGAGTTTAATAAGCACTCGTTGCTTACGTAGTTACTTTCCTTTATTTTATAGATAATCAAAAGCTTGATCGGTTGGAAGCTCGTCGTAGACCTATCATACAATCTAGCAACCATTTCCGTAGTTTTTGAGTATTTTGACCAAGGTTAATAATGGCATGTATAGGATCTTTTGTAATGGTAGTTTATGAATTTGTTAATGGTGATTTAGTATGTTTATGCCATTGAAGTTTATGTTTGGTTGATGGACTTGATGCTTGTTAAGTTAGGTCATCTTGACCACCTTTAGGTAATTGAAATGCATGGTTTTTTTTTTTTTGTATAAATGTGACGGTTTGGAAATAGTCATTTGTTGTATAATGTAGTGGCTAAATGAAGTAGGTTGTGTGCTTGAGTTATGGTCAAATTGCTTTGTTTTGATCCATAATGTTTTGATACAATTATGGTTCCTTTGAATGGCATATTGGTTAGATGAATTAGGATGCTTGAAATGGCATGTTTATGTGTGTTTGAATGATGTTTAAATCCCTTGAATGTGTGCCCAAATAGTATGGTTAGTTTAGCATGATTTGGCCTTGAAATGGCTTGATTTTAGGTCAATTTTTAGGATCACATGGCCTTGGACACGGGCTATCACATGGCCGTATGACACACACGGCCTGGCAACACGACCGTGTGTCATTTGAATTTTCTTAGTGTTTCAAGTCAATGAGTTACACGGCCTAGCACACGGCCGTGTGTGGCAACTCAGTGGGTTACACTGGTGAAGACATGGGCTGGGACACGACTGTGGGTCCCTTTGTTCGAATGTTACACGGCCTGGCCACACAGTTGTGTGACCCCTATTTTCCAAATTTTGTAACTTTTTCTTAAAACTTCTATTTTGTTTCAATTTAGTCTCGAATTGCTTCTAAGCTATTTTTAGGGCCTCGAAGGCTCGATTTAAGGACAAAATGCATATGATTGATTGGTTTATAATAAGTTTAATTTATTTAATGTTATGGTGATAAATGGTTTTTGATTGGTCAGTAATGCTCTGTAACCCTAATCCGATGATGGAGACGGGTTAGGGGTGTTACACACCATGTCTCCTTGCGACGAGATATGGGATCTAGTTTGATCCAACCGTTGGAATAACTTTTGTGCAACCCTGACCGAATCGACGGTTAATGCTATTGTCTACAAATTTTATGCCACCCTAAAAGATAAGGAGAATCACAAGCAAAGGGGTAAGACGATCACCCACGTGAATGTTAGCGGCAAAGAGGTTTTTATTACACCTCGAGATATTTTCTTATACTACGATGCCCCATATTATACCCACTATTTTTTAGAGACCTTAGACTTATTCATGTTTGAGGAGTTTGGTATAGTGGGTGTCATCGACTACTTGACGGAGGGACATGGAGAGTGGACTCGCCAAGTCAACTCTGAGGTGCCATTGAAATTTAATTTGGCCATCATGTTCTTGATGGCCAAGATGTGGATGCAATTTATTTTCACTCGCCTGGTGCCTACCCATAATGCCTTTGACGTCACCGCCTATCAAGCGCTCATGCTTTACTCTATCTTGCAGTAAGATGGAATTTATGTAGGCCACTAGATCTACAAGGAGATGCACAAGTGCATACGACATCAGAAGCAAAGTATGTACTTCTCGTATTTTATTACCACCCTATTTTGCCAAGCCGATGCCCCCATGTCCTTGATTGAGCCATTCACGAGATCCACGAGGAGCGTGATTGGGGACAACTTGTATGGTCAGTTCTTCGATCTCCAGTACAAGTAAAATCGAGAAAAGAAGAAAAGGACGAAACATAGGAGTGACACCCAAGTCCCGATGAAGAGAAAGGGTAAAGTACACACTTCGAAGAGGACTGGCCTCATGTGTAACATCCCAAAAATGGGGTTATTTGGAATTTAATTATTTTTTCTTGTTGTGAACTGCTGTGATATTATTTATGGAATGTTAAGGCTTAATTATGGATTTTTAGTAAGCTCGAGTAGTGGGAAAAATATTATTTTCAAGCTTTGAGGTAGGGAGCCTTAACAAGTGGGGGTTATAAGAATAAATGGGGATAATTTGGACATAAGATGAGCCTAGAATAAGTGGCAAAGCAAGCCCACTTAAGAGCTAGCATGTGACGCCACCAAGGAGCAAGGGAGAACCTTGGTTCGAGTCACATAAACCCTCCCTTTTTGCTCTTTATTTGGACGGCACAAGTGGGAGAGTTTTTCTCCTTCAAACTCTTTTATTAAGTATTATTATTAAAGGATAATATGAGAGTTATATTTGTTTAATTATAGTAATAATAAGAGGATATTCATGGATAATTGATGGATTATTAGGGGATTATTATGTATTAATTCAAATTGTTTGAATTAAATCAAATGAGAGGCCAAGAGAGAAATTAGGAGTTGGCTAGGAGTTGAACTCCTTGAGCAAGGAGAAGTGGACTGCAAGAGGCTACTAGGGGCGAATGCTTATAAAAACCTCACCCTACCACCTTGTTCTGGTTTTTTCCCATTCTTGCTAGTTGCAAAAATCCCTAACCCCTCTCCCTTGTGCTCTTTTTTATTTTCTTTGTTCTCTCAAACCCCTTCAAGCCGAAATTTCTAGCACCTTTCTTTCTCATTATTTTCTTTCTCCCCTTGGCGAATACACTCCTTGGAAGTGCTGATTTCTTTTCCTCTTATTAAACTCACTATTGGCCGAATACAATCTAGTGTTTGCCGAAAATTCTCTTCTTCTATTCTAGTGTACTTTGGCCGAATATCAAGTGGGCATAGGTTCTTCTCAAGATTTCCTCTCCAATCAGTTGTAAAAGGTAAGTAATGGCCGAATATCTATCTCCCCTTTTTCTTCTCTTTCTGTCGATTTCTTTCTCAAAGGGAGGTGCCGATTTCGGCAAAGGTTAACAAGGCTTCTAAACGTTGGTAAACGATCTCTCCTAGGTACCCCAAGTTCGTGAAGCAGTCGACCCAAGCTCCTAATCTCTAGCATTCGGTTTTGGTAAGTGGTGGTAAGGGCCTATTGTTAATAGATTATTCTTTTAAGTGATTAAGCCGAAGGCTATTAGTTTTACTTACTAATCAATGGTGATTGACGAGCAGATTCGGGAATCAAGTATTGCGATTAGTATCCAAAAGTGTGAAGGTAAGGATTCGGGTTCACAAGGAACCCCTCTCAACTTAATTGGTGGGCCGATTAGGCCATAGTACTAACCTGGGTATTTGGCCGAATATAGGGATTAGTAGATCTAGGGTGGCCAACGTTTCTTTTTCGGATTTAGAGCATCCAAGGGTGACAGGTGTGTACATACACACTTATAATTAATTAAATGTACTAAATCATTTGTGTGTGCTAACTTGGATCTGTGTAGATTCGGGATTAATACCATGAATGGTATAAGCAAGGAAACAGTAAGTCCTTGTTGACTATGAAATATTTTAAGATGCTTTTGGGAAGCATGGTGTGTCTAGTACACGTTGCTTATTGCTTGATGATAAAACCCGTACATGTGATTAAGTACATGGTAGCATAATTATGTGATATAAATGTTGATGTGGGGTTATATGAGAGGAGGGCGTTGATATTTCGTCTTGTGACGAGCACCGGTGTTTTGGTAACACACCGCGACTATATGTCACCAGAGGTTTGGTACCTCCGGAGGTTTGGTACCTCATAGCGACTCGTCCTCGTGGTTAACACCACCGTGGGTTGGCCCCACTTGGGATATGGGATCGCCTCGCGCTGATTTGGTATCACCACGATGGGTTGGCCCCATCAATCGATTCGTGTCTACGGACACCGGTGTTTTGGTAACACATCATGACTATATGTCACCGGTGGTTTGGCACCACCAGGTGTTTTGGTAACACATTGTGACTACGGTCACCGATGGTTTGGTACCACATGGGGTAGACAAAGGCGTTTGGTTGGCTAGGTTGGGTGCATGACTTAGTACATGATGATTGATTATATCTTTGTGTATGAATTTGTTTACATACGGGGAGGGTTACATCTCGAGTCTTGGTGACTCACCTTCTCCTTTAACATTTTTCAGTGACTCGTAGATGGCGGTTGAGGAGCCGGTTGGACTCGAGGTGGCCATGCAGTGGACTTAAAGTTATTGAACTTTAAACTTGGCTATTTTATTTTATTTTTATTTGGTTATTTTTATTTTGGTTGTAATAAGGCCTCCATAAACTTTACTTTTGTTATTTCTTATATGTTGGATATTTTATTTAAACTATATTATTAAAATTGAACTAAAATCACATGTTTTCTTAAATTAACACGAAAATGTTTTATCGTGCCATCGGGCACATTCGAAATTTGTATTACAACCTGACTCAATTAAATTTCCAAATTAAATCTAAGTATGGTTTCGGCAAGATAACCAAAAACGAGAAGTTTTCAACAAAACTTAAATTGGTTTTAAATGGTGTTCAAAAGGGTTTTTCTCCGTAACAAATCAAATTCGGTCGTAATGTTTGGGCCGGGTTTGGGTTGTTACAAATTGGTATCAGAGCCCAGTTCAAAGCTCGGCTGTGGGGGCCCAAGGCCCAAAAATGTTTTGGTAGGCCTTATGGAATGATTCTTGGTTTTTGCACAAAGATGGCAGAGTCTCCTGCACCAATCAGCCTGTAAGTATATCTAAACCTCTTGGTGAATTATATTCGTAGAAGGGTAGGAAGCATGGAACGTAGATAGACTTATAGGACTTGGACCCTAAGGTTAGATTACTCAAACACAAACGAAGCATAAGACTTAAGGAACTAAACCAACCTATGACTTAGTCGATGAGCTAGGGTGTGGTAACCCACAGTCACGCATGTCTAGGATTGGATCCGGAAGAGCTTGGTATTTAAGCGGTCCTCGTGACTCACCTCCTCTTCGCAGTATCCTACCTAGTGCGTAGCTTCTGGTTCACCCTAACTCGAGAGGGCTCGGTGGTGTGGTAACCTCTCATGCGCATGTCTAGAAAGGTTCAGGTGAGAGCTTGGTATTTAAGCGGTTCGCGTGACCCACCTCCTCTTCACTCGAATCTGCACTGTGCGTAGCTTTGGTTCACCCCGACCGGAGGGCTCGGTCATAGGCTAAACACAATGATTAAAACCCGAAAAGGGAATTAGCCTTGTTTTTCGAAATAGAATGAAACAACAAACCCTAATGTTTTCAAAACTTGTGCAATAACTTTCCCAAATCCTAGAACATTACTTTTACAACGTTTCTCGAAAAACTTGACTTGTGAAAAATTACAAAAATACCCTTAGGAGTAAAATTACCAAAATGCCCCTGACTCATAAAATATTAATTCAATGGTTTTGCCCAAAAATTTCAATGATTTTACAGACATTCAAAAACTTAGCTTTGGAAATCATCAGCAAAATATTTTGGTTCTAGCAAGTTTCGAAAATACCCCTGGGATAGAAATGGGCAGAAATGTCCGATGAGCGAATAGGTATGGAAAGTATTAAGGAATGGATGCATGAACTTCTTTGTGTGAACTAGGATAGGAAACTGAAACATTGTTTGCTCGAAAGAATCTCTGATTAAACCTTATCCATAAAATTTCTTCGCGAGTAATAAAGTGAAACAAATGCTAACGCATAAAAATTTTCTTAATGAGATTAGAAGCGCGGTAGATAGAATGAGTTCTAGAGGACGTGGACGCCGTGTGGGCGTGGTAGGGGTAGGATGACGGTGTCCGAACCCACAGTCGTGACAAGGTTCTGAAAATGAGGTACCACTCGCCACCACCACCTCCTACTTTTAGAGCCGAGGAGCCGGATCGGGCCGGTGGCGAGCGGTGTCGCAAGTCGTGTTGCGAGTCTTGGAGATGGTGGTGGGCTGGTGGAAATGTGGGAGCTCTGAAATCTGTCCCCGAGCGACTCCGATCTAACTGAGCGGAGGTATTCCGAGGTGTGTCGGAGTGGCACCCAGTGCGTGGAATACTTGCCGAGTCAACCGAAAGAATCATGGATGACCTTGACTGACCGAGGAAGAAAAGTCGAAAGGGAGCGCGTGTCGCTTCTAAAGGATGAAGCGTATCGGTGGTGGCTTACGGTTCGAGATGGGGCTACAGCAGATGATTTGACTTGGGAGTATTTCGAAACCACCTACCGGAAGAAGTATGTGGGTATCGGCTACACCGACGCCGAGAGAAAGGCTTTTCGGGATTAGTGCAAGGAACTAAGTCCGTGTCGGAATATGAGGCGGAATTTTTAAGGCCGAGTAGGTATGCTAGAGGCATCGTGGCTCTTCGAACATGAGCGCTGTGTCCGCTTTGAGGACGGACTCGAGATGATTTAAGGTTACCGATTGCCCCACAAAGCGAGTTCGTGAGTTCTCATCTCTAGTGGAAAAGGCTAAGGTAGCCGAAGGGATCAAGGAGGCCGTGAGGCAAAGCTATAGTAGGAATAATCAGAAGAGAGGATTTGGGTCAGCGGATCAAGCGGTAGTGCTCCAGAAAAGGCTAGGCCAAGTGGGCCCAATCAGGCGGCAAGGCCCACGACTACTAATCAGAGGCCGACTCAGTGTAACCGCTATGGAAAGACCCATTGGGGAGGTTGTTGGACCGGTGATAAAGGATGTTTTGAGTGTGGGTCTTTGGAGCATCGTGTCAGAGATTGTCCCCGAAACTAGCTAAGAATCAGCCGGAGGGGCAGAATCGTACTCAGAATAGAAGTGTGGGACCACAGAGGGGTCGTGGTAATGGCAGAGGAAACAACGGTCCTAACCGAGGTCGTGGAACTCAAGGCAGAGGTTCAGGCAACACAGAGGCTAGGCAGCCTGGCTTAGTTTACGCAGCGAGGTGTCGCGAGGAAGGTGACGCACCGGATGTCATAACCGGTACGTTTCTAATTTTTGGTTTTCCTTATGTTGCATTGATTGATGTGGGCTCGACGCACTCGTACATTGCTAGTAGTGTGGTAGGAACTATGGACCTAAACTCTGAAACTGCTTCTAGGGAGATGACTGTAGTTAGCCCTTTAGGTCACTCTGTAATAGTAGACAAACTTTATAGAGGCGTACCCCTAGAACTTCAAGGGGTAGTATTTGTAGCTGATCTAATGGAACTACCGTTTGGGGAGTTCGATTTGATCCTTGGAATGGACTGGCTGGTTAAGTATCAAGCGAATTTGGATTGCGCGGCCAAGCGCATGGTTCTTAAGGCAGTGAAGGTGATGAAGTGGTTATGATAGGAGATAGGAGAAACTACCTATCCAATGTAGTGATCGCCTTGAAGGTGAAAAGATGGTCAAGAAGGGTTGTGAGGCGTTTTTGGTTCAAATCGTGCTTTGGAAGCTAAGGGTTAGTAGTTGAAAAGGTCCGAACGGTTGGGGAATTTGTTTGATGTATTCCTGAAGAGCTTCCGTGCCGCCTCCAGGATCGGAAGTCGAATTCCGATATAGACTTGCTACCGGAACGGCACTGTGTCTATAGCACCATACCGAATGGCACCAAAGGAGTTGGTGGAGCTAAAGGCTCAAATTCGGAACTCTGGATAGAGGGTTTATTCGACCAAGTATATCTCGTGGGAGCACTGTGTTGTTTGTCAAGAAGAAGGACGGTTCTATGCGGATGTGCATCGACTACCGTCGCTTAAACAAGTTAACGATCAAAAACAAGTACCCGTTGCCTCGGATCGATGATTTGTTTGACCAACTGAAGGTGCGCTCGGTATTCTCAAAGATTGACCTTAGGTCGAGTTATCATCAATTAAGGGTGAAGGAGGCTGATGTTCACAAGACGGCATTCCGAACTCAGTATGGGCATTACGAGTTCTTAGTGATGCCATTCGGGTTGACCAATGCACCGGCGACATTTATGGACTTAATGAATAGGGTATTTCAACAAGATTTGGACCAATTCGTCGTGGTGTTCATAGATCGACATATTGGTTTATTCAAAGACGAAGAGGAGCATGACAAGTATTTACGGATAGTTCTGCAAGTATTGAGGGAGAAGCAGTTATATGCCAAATTCAGTAAGTGCGAATTTTGGCTGAGAGAAGTAGCTTTCTTAGGGCACGTGGTCTCGGTGGAAGGAATTAGAGTAGACCCTCGCAAGATTGAAGCGAAGATTGGAGTGGAAACCACCTAGGTCGGTGGTAATGAAATACGAAGTTTTCTGGTTTAGCGGTGGTATTACCGAGATTCATGGAAGGATTCTCTCTAATAGCAGCGCCGTTAACCAAGTTACTAAGGAAAGGTGTTCCATTTGTATGGACGGAGAAGCAGCAAGGAAGCTTTGATAAGCTAAGGAAAATTTTGACGGAAGCTCCGGTTTTGGTACAGCCTGAAGCAGGAAAGTTATTCACAGTCTATTGTGATGCATCTCACACTGGTTTGGGATGTGTGTTGATGCAGGATGGTAAGGTAGTAGCCTATGCATCCCGTCAGTTAAGACCGCATGAGGTTAACTACCCAACGCACGACTTGGAATTAGCGGCAGTCGTCTTTGCTCTGAAGATATGGAGACATTACTTGTATGGGGAGAAATCGATAGTCTACACGGATCACAAAAGCTTGAGGTATCTTCTGACTCAGAAGGATCTGAATCTGAGACAGCGTCGGTGGATTGAACTACTAAAGGATTACGATTGTTCAATCGAGTACCATCCGGGTAAGGCTAATGTGGTAGCTGACGCATTGAGCCGGAAGGTGGTAACGGACTTAAGAGCAATGTTCGCTCGGTTGAGTCTATATGATGATGGGAGTCTTTTGGCGGAACTCCAAGTAAAGCCGACTTGGATTGAGGAGATTATGGAAAAACAGTTAGTGGATGAAGGCTTGAGCACTAAGAGGGTACAAGTTCAAGATGGTGGTTTGGAAGGGTACAGTCTGTCTAGTGATGGAGTGCTTTGTTTTCAAGGACGAGCTTGTATGCCAAGGGATACAGAATTAAGGCAGAAAATTCTCCAAGATGCACATAGCAGCCCATACGCTATGCATCCTGGGGGAAGCAAGATGTATGGAGACTTGCGGAAACAGTTCTGGTGGTCTGGGTTGAAGCGTGAGATAACGGAGTTCGTAGGGAAGTGTCTGACGTGCCAGCAAGTTAAGGCTGAACATCAGTTACCATCGGGACTACTTCAACCGATAAAGATCCCTCAATGGAAATGGGAGAGAATCACCATGGATTTTGTTAGTGGGCTACCCCTTACGCCCAACAAGAAGGATGCAGTTTGGGTAATTGTGGATCGCCTGACTAAATCAGCTCACTTCATGCCGGTAAGAATGGATTACTCACTCCGAAGCTAGCGAAAGCTCGTATGTGGGTGAAATAGTAAGGTTACATGGTGTGCCAAAGATGTCGATTATTTGAGATAGGGATCCCGATTCACGTCGAGGTTCTGAAAGCGTTGCATCAAGCTTTGGGTACACTTAGATTTCAATCACGGCTTCCATCCACAATCGACGGACAATCGGAAGGGTGATACTGATTTTAGAAGACATGTTAAGAGGTTGTGTCTTGGATTTTAGTGGTAGTTGGGAGGAGTACCTACCATTAGCGGAATTCGCTTATAACAATAGTTATCAGCGAGTATTCAAATGGCTCCATATGAGGCCCTATATGGACCAAAGTGCCGTACCCTACATGTTGGACGGAGTTGGGGAACGACAAGTTACTGGTCCGAATTGGTAATGAGAGACCGAAGACAAAGTCAAGGTGATTCGGTCTCGTCTCAAGGAAGCATCGGATAGGCGTAAGTCTTATGCCGATCTCAAACGCAAGGAAATGGAGTATGCCGTGGGAGATAAAGTCTTTACTCAAAGTGTCGCCTTGGAAAAAGGTATTGAGATTTGGACGGAAAGGGAAGCTAAGCCCAAGGTTCATCGGGCCATATCATCGTTATGCGCGTAGGACCGGTAGCTTATCAGCCTAGAGTCGCGGCAGAATCAATCGATTCATGACGTATTTCATGTATCAATGCCGAGAGGCGGTATCGGTCGGATCCTTCGCACGTTGTGCCGATGCGCGAAGATTGAGGTGAACTTCGGATTTATCTTTTGAAGAGGAACCGGTTCGGATTGTAGACCGAGATGTGAAGGTTTTACGTAGGAAGGCGGTGGCTTTAGTGAAAGTGATATGGCGGAACCACGGAGTGGAAGAAGCTACGTGGGAGCCCGAGGAGGTGATGCGGCGGCAGAATACCCCCATCTCTTTTGATCAAGGAATTTCGAGGACGAAATTTATTCTAAGGGGGTAGAATCGTAACATCCCAAAAATGGGGTTATTTGGAATTTAATTATTTTTCTTGTTGTGAATCATTGTGATATTATTTATGGAATGTTAAGGCTTAATTATGGATTTTTAGTAAGCTCGAGTAGTGGGAAAAATATTATTTTCAAGCTTTGAGGTAGGGAGCCTTAACAAGTGGGGGTTATAAGAATAAATGGGGATAATTTGGACATAAGATGAGCCTAGAATAAGTGGCAAAGCAAGCCCACTTAAGAGCTAGCATGTGACGCCACCAAGGAGCAAGGGAGAACCTTGGTTCGAGTCACATAAACCCTCCCTTTTTGCTCTTTATTTGGACGGCACAAGTGGGAGAGTTTTTCTCCCTTCAAACTCTTTTATTAAGTATTATTATTAAAGGATAATATGAGAGTTATATTTGTTTAATTATAGTAATAATAAGAGGATATTCATGGATAATTGATGGATTATTAGGGGATTATTATGTATTAATTCAAATTGTTTGAATTAAATCAAATGAGAGGCCAAGAGAGAAATTAGGAGTTGGCTAGGAGTTGAACTCCTTGAGCAAGGAGAAGTGGACGGCAAGAGGCTACTAGGGGGCCGAATGCTTATAAAAACCTCACCCTACCACCTTGTTCTGGTTTTTTCCCATTCTTGCTAGTTGCCGAAAATCCCTAACCCCTCTCCCTTTGTGCTCTTTTTATTTTCTTTGTTCTCTCAAACCCCTTCAAGCCGAAATTTCTAGCACCTTTCTTTCTCATTATTTTCTTTCTCCCCTTGGCCGAATACACTCCCTTGGAAGTGCTGATTTCTTTTCCTCTTATTAAACTCACTATTGGCCGAATACAATCTAGTGGTTTGCCGAAATTTCTCTTCTTCTATTCTAGTGTACTTTGGCCGAATATCAAGTGGGCATAGGTTCTTCTCAAGATTTCCTCTCCAATCAGTTGTAAAAGGTAAGTAATGGCCGAATATCTATCTCCCCTTTTTCTTCTCTTTCTGTCGATTTCTTTCTCAAAGGGAGGTGCCGATTTCGGCAAAGGTTAACAAGGCTTCTAAACGTTGGTAAACGATCTCTCCTAGGTACCCCAAGTTCGTGAAGCAGTCGACCCAAGCTCCTAATCTCTAGCATTCGGTTTTGGTAAGTGGTGGTAAGGGCCTATTGTTAATAGATTATTCTTTTAAGTGATTAAGCCGAAGGCTATTAGTTTTACTTACTAATCAATGGTGATTGACGAGCAGATTCGGGAATCAAGTATTGCGATTAGTATCCAAAAGTGTGAAGGTAAGGATTCGGGTTCACAAGGAACCCCTCTCAACTTAATTGGTGGGCCGATTAGGCCATAGTACTAACCTGGGTATTTGGCCGAATATAGGGATCAGTAGATCTAGGGTGGCCAACGTTTCTTTTTCGGATTTAGAGCATCCAAGGGTGACAGGTGTGTACATACACACTTATAATTAATTAAATGTACTAAATCATTGTGTGCTAACCGGATCTGTGTAGATTCGGGATTAATACCATGAATGGTATAAGCAAGGAAACAGGTAAGTCCTTGTTGACTATGAAATATTTTAAGATGCTTTTGGGAAGCATGGTGTGTCTAGTACACGTTGCTTATTGCTGATGATAAAACCTGTACATGTGATTAAGTACATGGTAGCATAATTATGTGATATAAATGTTGATGTGGGGTTATATGAGAGGAGGGGGCAGTGATATTTCGTGCTGACGAGCACCAGTGTTTTGGTAACACACCGTGACTATATGTCACCAGAGGTTTGGTACCTCCAGAGGTTTGGTACCTCATAGCGACTCGTCCCTGTGGTTAACACCACCGTGGGTTGGCCCCACTTGGGATATGGGATCGTCTGCCAGTGATTTGGTATCACACGATGGGTTGGCCCCATCAATCGATTCGTGTCTACGGACACCAGTGTTTTGGTAACACATCGTGACTATATGTCACCAGTGGTTTGGCACCACCAGTGTTTTGGTAACACATTGTGACTACGGTCACCAGTGGTTTGGTACCACATGGGGTAGACAAAGGCGTTTGGTTGGCTAGGTTGGGTGCATGACTTAGTACATGATGATTGATTATATGCTGTGTATGAATTTGTTTACATACGGGGGGAGGGTTACATACTGAGTCTTGGTGACTCACCTTCTCCTTTAACATTTTTCAGGTGACTCGTAGATGGCGGTTGAGGAGCCGGTTGGACTCGAGGTGGCCATGCAGTGGACTTAAAGTTATTGAACTTTAAACTTGGCTATTTTATTTTATTTTTATTTGGTTATTTTTATTTTGGTTGTAATAAGGCCTCCATAAACTTTACTTTTGTTATTTCTTATATGTTGGATATTTTATTTAAACTATATTATTAAAATTGAACTAAAATCACATGTTTTCTTAAATTAACACGAAAATGTTTTATCGTGCCATCGGGCACATTCGAAATTTGTATTACAACCTGACTCAATTAAATTTCCAAATTAAATCTAAGTATGGTTTCGGCAAGATAACCAAAAACGAGAAGTTTTCAACAAAACTTAAATTGGTTTTAAATGGTGTTCAAAAGGGTTTTTCTCCGTAACAAATCAAATTCGGTCGTAATGTTTGGGCCAGGTTTGGGTTGTTACATCATGGACATGCCGATATCAGAGTGGCAGACTCGATGGATGCAAGACATGAGAGATATTATGATCTGCATTATGGAATAGAATGGGTGGCCCACTCCAGCACCACTTCCAGATATGTTCGAGAGGTTTCCATTGCCAGGCGAGGAGGATGTTGATGATGATGATGACAATAATGAAAAGGAGGAGACCCTTTTCACACCACCTGTAACACCCCAAACCCGGTCAATACGCCATGACCGAATCTGGCATGCCACGAAGGAAAACGTTTTGAAGAAAAACAAGTTAACGATTAAATTTTAGTGAAAAACTTTTTATTATTCTAAATTCGTAGAAAATTAAGTTGAAAACTGATATTTTAATTTGCAAATCCGTAAATAGATTTTTAAAACTTAGTCGCAGCTTAGATTCGTAAACCATTTATAAATTAAAGAGAAACTAAAGCAATTAGGTTGAAAATCGTATCTAATAGAAATTTGGAAACTTAAGTTTTGTAAAATAGTTTGAGTTATCGAAAATACTTAAGTTGTTAAAAATTATCAATTTATTTAGGTTACCCGATGGTAGCGTTTTAAAAACCATCGCGCTTTGTATTTTAGAAAACTTTGTTCACATATCATTAAATCAATCATGTAATTTGCAAGTTATTCCTAAAACAAATCCAAAGCATATAAATAATCCAAAAACATAATTTAAGAGGCCTTATTACAAACCCATAAAAATGAAAACCAAATTAAAATTAAGTACCCAAATGGAAGCTCATGTAAAACCAAATTTCATTGCATGGCCTCCTCGAGTTCATCCGGCTCCTCATCCGCGAATTTACGAATTACCTGAAAAAGTAAGGGAGAAGGTGAGTCACCAAGACTCAGTGCATATTCCCTCTCCCGGGTAAATACCACATACTTACACAAATTATAACCAAGCAATATATATATTATGCACCCAACCTAGCCATCCGTAACTCCTTTTTCTACCCCGTGTGGTACCAAACCACTGGTGGTGCCAAACCACTGGTGACCAAAGTCACGATATTCAATATTGTGATACCAAATCACTGGTGACCCAAAGTCACAAATAATCAAGTTGTGGGGCCAACCCACTTGTGATACCAAATCACTGGCAACAATCCCATATCTCAAAAGTGGGGCCAACCCACGGTGGTGTTAATCCACAGGGACGAGTCGCTATGAGGTGCCAAACCTCCGTGTCCCAAAGACACAAATGTGATACCAAATCACTGGAGGTGCCAAACCTCTAGTGTCCGAAGACACGAATATCAATCTTCCCCCTCCTCTCATATTGCCCATACCAATGCAATAGATAAACAAATCATGTAAATATACTTTGATATGAACATATAACCAATACATATCGTAGATCGTGATATTAAACAACATATAGCAACATCATATCGAAACGGACTTACCCGTATCCTTGCTCATACCCATCAAGGTATCATATCAATATCTCATAGTTTCGGCTTTAACAACTTGAATAGTTATTTAACACACATATATATATATAAACCAAGTTATAAAGTGTGTAAGATACACACCTTTCACCAATGCAAATACTAACTTCCGAAGGTCCGATCTATCGCACTAGATCACCTTGTCCTACAATCGACCAATACTTAGATTATAAACAAAGGCCATTCGGCCATACCACTAAATCCCAATGAGTTATCGCTTGAAATACCAAGTCTTACCTAAAAGCTTACCCAAAACGATTGACAAAGAAACGAGGCTTAGATTGATTGCTTCCAACGTCCCGAGGAGCCCTTTTCCAAAACCGATTGAAGAAAACCCAAAATGAATGCCTACCCTTGATGATATTCGGCCAAAACAATACAAAAAGGGAGTGGGAAGTTTCGGCAATATGGTTATGAAAGAAGAAAGATATGTGTATAAAAAGTAAGGAAGTATGTGAGTAGAAAAGAGAATAAAAAAATGAGCGAGAGGATTCGGTTTTAGCAACAATGGAAGAAAAGAAAAGTGAGTTTGGGGAAGAAAGAGGTTCGGCCAAATGAAAGAAAAAGGAAATGTGGTTGAGCAAATATCAAAAGAAGAAAAGAGAGAGATGGGAGAAAAAGGTTCGGCCAAGCACCTAGTTTGCCGAAAAGAAAAATGCACAAAATGTAAAAATGAGTTTTCGGTTTCAAAAGGAAAAATGAGAGAAAGAAAGATAGTATTTGGTTCAAACAAAATGAGAGCTAAAACCAAAAGTAAAATTGCACAAAATGCTTATGGTGCATTCGGCCAAAGAGGGATTTGTTTGGAGAGGAAGAGAAAAATATGCCAAAAGGTGCACAATTGCTAAAGTTGGCCAAATATCCCCCCCAAACCTCCTATCAACATTCGGCCACCCCTCTAGCCACACATGCCGTCCACATACATGCACTAAAGGCCTTGGAATAGTTTCCAAAACATCTTCCTTAAGCCAAGCCTTGAAATCCTCTACATTCCCAAAGTTGAAGGAATTTTAACCCCCCAAAATCTAGCAATTCTATCCCTTATTTCATGCTTACCATAACCTTAAGTCTTCTTGCCAAAAAAGAAAATTTGTCCATCTTATCCATATGTATAGTTGACCGACACTTAATGCTAGGATGTACAAAAATAAAATCCTCAATATGCTTTCCATGCTACTCGAACCACTTCCCTCAAGCAACCTTTCAAGCTCCTTATCCACTATGCCACTAACTCCTCATGTGCTTTAATTTAACACTTAAATTATCTTAAGTGTCAAGCTCACTTAATCCACTTCACTAAATTTTCCACACTAAAAATTATTCTAGCTTAGCTAATATTTCCAAGCCTTCACAAAAATATACTAAGCACACAATAACAATCATATCCGAGCTAACACAAATAACAAGATGATACTCTAATATTTTTAGGATGTTACAATTCTACCCCCTTAAGAAAATTTCGTCCTCGAAATTACCTGATCAAAAGAGTTGAGGGTACTGCTGCCTCATCGCATCCTCCGGTTCCCACGTAGCTTCTTCCACGCCATGGTTCCGCCATAAAACCTTCACTAAAGGAACAGACTTCCTCGCAAAAACTTTCACATCTCGATCTAGAATCGCACGCGAGTTCTTCTTCTATCGTCAAATCTAGACTCACCTCTATTTCCTCTCTTGCCATGACATGCGATGGATCGAACGATAGCGTCTAAGCATGGAGACATGGAACACATTGTGAATCGACTCACTCGATGGCAACTCAAGCTGATAGGCTACTGGTCCCACTCGTCTCAACACCTTATACGGTCCAATAAACCTTGGACTTAACTTGCCTTTTCTCCTAAATCTTAACACTTTCTTCCATGGCAAGACCTTCAGAAAAACTTTGTCACCCACGGCAAACTCTATATCCCTCCGCTTGAGATCAGCATATGACTTCTGCCTATCTGAAGCTTCCTTCAGACGAGCCTGAATCGTCTTAACCTTATCCTCAGTCTCTACAACCAACTCTGGTCCTAACATCTGACGCTCATCCAACTCTGTCCAACATGTAGGTGTGCGACACCTCCTACCATACAACGCCTCATATGGTGCCATCTTAATGCTTTCTTGGTAACTATTGTTGTATGCGAATTCAGCTAACGGTAAAAACTCTTCCCAGCTGCCTCTGAAGTCCAAAACACATCCTCTCAACATATCCTCCAAAATCTGAATAACTCTTTCCGACTGCCCGTCAGACTGTGGATGAAATGCCGTACTGAAATCCAACCACGTACCCAAAGCCTAATGTAACGCTCTCTAAAACCTCGACGTAAATCTAGGATCTCTATCCGAGATGATCGACACTGGCACACCGTGCAACCTCACTATCTCAGCCACATACAACTTAGCTAACCTCTGAAGCGAGTAATCCACCCTTACCGGAATGAAATGAGCTGACTTAGTCAGACGATCCACAATCACCCAAACTGAGTCCTTCTTACTAGGTGTAAGGGGTAATCCACTGACAAAGTCCATAGTGATTCTTTCCCACTTCCATTTGTGGAATCTTCACCGGCTGAAGTAACCTGACGGCAAATCGATGTTCCACCTTAACTCCGCCGGCACGTCGGACATTTACCCACAAACTCAGTTACCTCCCGCTTCAGACCTGGCCACCAAAACTGCTCTCTTAAACCCCGATACATCTTGCTACCTCTAGGATGCATAACGTATGGGCTGCTATGTGCGTCCCAAAGAATCCTTTGCCTCAACTCAATATCCTTTGGCATACAAGCTCTCCCTTTAAAACATAATACTCCATCACTGGACAAACTATAATCCTCTAAACCTCCGTTCTGAACCCGCAACCTCCGATCATTTAATCCATCATCCTCTAACTGTTTCTCCTTGATTTGCTCTAACCAAGTCGGCTTGACTTGCAATTCAGCCAAAAGACTCCCATCGTCATATAAGCTAAGATGAGCAAACATCATCTTAAGTCAGTCACAACCTTACGGCTCAACGCGTCTGCCACCACGTTAGCCTTGCCCGAATGATACTCAATCGAACAGTCGTAGTCCTTTAACAACTCAATCCATCTACGCTGCCTCAAGTTCAAATCCTTCTGAGTCAAAAGATACTTAAGACTCTTGTGATCCGTGTAGACTATCGACTTCTCTCCATACAAATAGTGTCTCCAAATCTTCAAAGCAAAAACCACAACAGCTAATTCCAAGTCATGCGTCGGATAGTTAACTTCATGTGGTCTCAATTGTCGAGATGCATAAGCCACTACCTTCCCTTCCTGCATCAGTACACATCCCAAACCAGTATGTGATGCATCACAGTAAACCGTGAATTCCTTGCCTGCCTCGGGTTGAATCAAAACTGGAGCTTCAGTTAGAATCTTCTTCAACTTGTCAAAACTTTCTTGCTGCTTCTCGGTCCAGACAAATGGAACTCCTTTCCTTAATAACTTGGTCAAAGGTGCTGCGATCAAAGAAAATCCTTCCACAAATCTTCGGTAGTACCCCGCCAGACCTAGAAAACTCTGAATCTCAGCCACTGACTTAGGCGGCTTCCAATCCAATACTGCCTCAATCTTCCGAGGATCCACTCTAATCCCCTCAGCTGATACTACGTGACCCAAGAAAGTCACCTCCTAAGCCGAGAACTCGCACTTACTAAATTTGGCATAAAGTCGCTTTTCCTCGTAGATCGCAACACTACTCGCAAATGCGCATCATGCTCCTCCTCCTCGACTTTGAGTATACCAAAATATCATCTATAAATACTACGACAAACCGATCCAAAAAGCTGCTTGGAATACCCGATTCATCATGTCCATGAATGCTTTGCCGGTAGCGTTAGTCAACCCAAACGGCATTACCGTAAATTCGTAGTGCCCATACCGAAAGTCGCGAAATGCCGTCTTATGGATATCGACCTCTTTCACCTTCACCGATGATATCCGGACCTTAAATCAATCTTGGAGAAAATTGCTCGCCCCGCTTGGTGATCAAACAAATCATCTATCCTCGGCAAAGGATACTTGTTTTTGATCGTCAGCTTATTCAACTGGCGATAGTCTATACACATCCGCATCGAACCATCCTTCTTCTTGACAAAAAGTACCGGCGCTCCCCAAGGCGAAACACTTGGTCGGATAAAACCTCGATCCAACAATTCCTGAATCTGAGCCTTCAATTCCACTAATTCCTTCGGCGCCATCCTATACGGAGCAATAGACACTGGCGCAGTTTCGGGTAACAGATCTATACCAAATTCAACTTCACGATCCGGAGGCAATCCCGGAAGTTCTTCTGGAAATACGTCAACATATTCCTTTACCGTTCGGACATTCCCCACAGTAGACTCCTTAGCCTCCAACGCACACACATGAACCACAAATGCCTCACAGCCCTTCCTGACCAACTTCACAGCTTTCAACGCAGATACCACGTTGGATAGATAATCTCTTCTATTACCTATCATAACCACCTCTTTGCCCTCACCGTCTTCAAAACCATGCGCTTAGCAACAAGAATCCAAACTTGCTTGGTACTTGACCAACCAATCCATCCCAAGAATCATATCAAACTCCCCAAATGGCGCTTCCATCGGATCGACTACGAACACTACCCCTTGAAGTTCTAGGGGTACATCTCTATACAACTTATTTACTTCTACAGAGTGACCTAGAGGGCTAAACGGGTCATCTTCCTAGAAGCGATCTCGAGTCTAGATTCATAGTCTCTACTATGCTACTAGCAATATACGAATGTGTCGAACCCACATCTATCAAAGCGTTATATGGCACACCAAAGATTAAGAACGTCACGGTTATGACGTCCGCTAAGGTCGCCTCCTCTCGACGCCTCACCGCATACACCAAACCAGTCGTCTTGCCTCAATGTTGCCAAGACCTCTGCGCCAGATGCTCATGGCCTCGACTGTAACCATTACCTCCTCTACCTTTACCACGACCTCTGCGTGGTGACGGTCCCTCATTTCTCGAACCGAGCACGACCTTGACCTCGGATCGATTCTGGCTAGCTTACGTGGACAATCCCTCACACGATGATCCAGCGAGCCACACTCAAAACATCCTTTCCCTCTAGTCCAACATTCGCCCCAATGAGATTTCCCACATCGGTTACATCGTCTTTGGTCCCCGATTAGCGATGCGAGGTCTCCCAGTTGATTCGGCCCACTCGGCCTAACCCTCTTCTGAGAATTATCGGCTGACCCGGATGATCCAAAACCTCTCTTATGTTTATTCTTGTCGTGCCTCTGCCTTATCGATTCCTTTATCCCTTCAGCTATCTTAGTCTTTTCAACTAGCGCAGCAAACTCTCGCTCCTGATGTGGAGCAATCAGCAATCTCAGCTCGTCCCTCAATCCATCTTCAAACCGGACACATCGCTCGTGCTCCGAAGCCACGATACTTCCAGCATACCGGCTCAATCTTAAAAATTCTGCCTCATATTCTGATACGGACTTATTACCTTGGACCAAATTCAGAAATGCCTTACGCTGTGCATCAATGTAACTAGACCCAACATATTTCTTCCGATCTGGCGCCCTTAAAATAATCCCAAGTGAGATCCTCCGCACGCAAAGACTATTCCGCACCGTGAGCCACCACTGATATGACTCATCCCGAAGAAGCGACACAATCCCTTTCAGTTTTTCCTCAGCACTCAGATCCAAGTCATCCATGATTCGTTCCGTCGCCTCTAACCAATACTCTACCGTACTGGGAGCCACACCTGAAACACCTCGAAATACCTCGGCTCCATTGGCTCAAGTCGCTCGGATACTGATTTCAAATTCCGCGCCTCCTCCTATTCTAGCTACTCTCTCAAGAACTCGCAGCATCGCCTGAGACACCGCGTCATCCCCCGATTGATCCTGATGCTCAACTCCAACTGCTGGCGGTGGGGGTAGTGGTACATCATTTTTGGATCCTTGACCAGACCTCACTGGCTCAGACACAGGCATCCTACCCCGACCGCGTCCACGAGCAATACGACCTCTACCTCGAGTACTCATATCTAAAAGTCTCGACTTATCTGATTGAAAAGTTTTATGCATTAGTCAATATTCCACTTTCTTTAAAGCATAGTTTTATGAAAAGTTTTAATAAGAGGTTGTTTCGCGAGTACACCAAACCTATAGTTTTGGGTCTCTAGAGTAGTTCCTACTACTATACAGTCATGCCAACATCATCATATCATATCATCAAAATCAACAGCTTTGATGTACTTACGAGCGGATTGATGTCTGAGAGACTCGGGGCCATGCCTTTCCAACCATACAATTTTCAACAAAAACATTTTAAAACCATACTTTAAAACATTTTGGGCCTCGGGCCCACAGTCGAGTTTTTGAACTTGGCTCTGATACCAATTTGTAACACCCCAAACCCGATCAATACGCCATGACCGAATCTGGCATGCCACGAAGGAAAACGTTTTGAAGAAAAGCAAGTTAACGATTAAATTTTAGTGAAAAACTTTTTATTATTCTAAATTCGTAGAAAATTAAGTTGAAAACTGATATTTTACTTTGCAAATCCGTAAATAGATTTTTAAAACTTAGTCGCAGCTTAGATTCGTAAACCATTTATAAATTAAAGAGAAACTAAAGCAATTAGGTTGAAAATCGTATCTAATAGAAATTTGGAAACTTAAGTTTTGTAAAATAGTTTGAGTTATCGAAAATACTTAAGTTGTTAAAAATTATCAATTTATTTAGGTTACCCGATGGTAACGTTTTAAAACCATCGCGCTTTGTATTTTAGAAAACTTTGTTCACATATCATTAAATCAATCATGTAATTTGCAAGTTATTCCTAAAACAAATCCAAAGCATATAAATAATCCAAAAACATAATTTAAGAGGCCTTATTACAAACCCATAAAAATGAAAACCAAATTAAAATTAAGTACCCAAATGGAAGCTCATGTAAAACCAAATTTCATTGCATGGCCTCCTCGAGTTCATCCGGCTCCTCATCCGCGAATTCACGAATTACTGAAAAGTAAGGAGAAGGTGAGTCACCAAGACTCAGTGCATATTCCCTCTCCCCGGGTAAATACCACATACTTACACAAATTATAACCAAGCAATATATATATTATGCACCCAACCTAGCCATCCGTAACTCCTTTTTCTACCCCGTGGTACCAAACCACCGGTGGTGCCAAACCACCGTGACCAAAGTCACGATATTCAATATTGTGATACCAAATCACCGTGACCCAAAGTCACAAATAATCAAGTTGTGGGGCCAACCCACTTGTGATACCAAATTATCGCGACAATCCCATATCTCAAAAGTGGGGCCAACCCACGGTGGTGTTAATCCACGGGACGAGTCGCTATGAGGTGCCAAACCTCGGTGTCCCAAAGACACAAATGTGATACCAAATCACCGGAAGTGCCAAACCTCTCGGTGTCCAAGACACGAATATCAATCTTTCCCCTCCTCTCATATTGCCCATACCAATGCAATAGATAAACAAATCATGTCAATATACTTTGATATGAACATATAACCAATACATATCGTAGATCGTGATATTAAACAACATATAGCAACATCATATCGAAACGGACTTACCCGTATCCTTGCTCATACCCATCAAGGTATCATATCAATATCTCATAGTTTCGGCTTTAACAACTTGAATAGTTATTTAACACACATATATATATATAAACCAAGTTATAAAGTGTGTAAGATACACACCTTTCACCAATGCAAATACTAACTTCCGAAGGTCCGATCTATCGCACTAGATCACCTTGTCCTACAATCGACCAATACTTAGATTATAAACAAAGGCCATTCGGCCATACCACTAAATCCTAATGAGTTATCACTTGAAATACCAAGTCTTACCTAAAACCTTACCCAAAACGATTGACAAAGAAACGAGGCTTAGATTGATTGCTTCCAACGTCCCGAGGAGCCCTTTTCCAAAACCGATTGAAGAAAACCCAAAATGAATGCCTACCCTTGATGATATTCGGCCAAAACAATACAAAAAGGGAGTGGGAAGTTTCGGCAATATGGTTATGAAAGAAGAAAGATATGTGTATAAAAAGTAAGGAAGTATGTGAGTAGAAAAGAGAATAAAAAAAATGAGAGAGGGGATTCAGTTTTAGCAACAATGGAAGAAAAGAAAAGTGAGTTTGGGGAAGAAAGAGGTTCGGCCAAATGAAAGAAAAAGGAAATGTGGTTGAGCAAATATCAAAAGAATAAAAGAGAGAGATGGGAGAAAAGGTTCGGCCAAGCACCTAGTTTGCCGAAAAAGAAAAATGCACAAAATGTAAAAATGAGTTTTCGGTTTCAAAAGGAAAAATGAGAGAAAGAAAGATAGTATTTGGTTCAAACAAAATGAGAGCTAAAACCAAAAGTAAAATTGCACAAAATGCTTATGGTGCATTCGGCCAAAGAGGGATTTGTTTGGAGAGGAAGAGAAAAATATGCCAAAAGGTGCACAATTGCTAAAGTTGGCCAAATATCCCCCCCAAACCTCCTATCAACATTTGGCCACCCCTCTAGCCACACATGCCATCCACATACATGCACTAAAGGCCTTGGAATAGTTTCCAAAACATCTTCCTTAAGCCAAGCCTTGAAATCCTCTACATTCCCAAAGTTGAAGGAATTTTATCCCTCCAAAATCTAGCAATTCTATCCCTTATTTCATGCTTACCATAACCTTAAGTCTTCTTGCCAAAAAAGAAAATTTGTCCATCTTATCCATATGTATAGTTGACCGACACTTAATGCTAGGATGTACAAAAATAAAATCCTCAATATGCTTTCCATGCTACTCGAACCACTTCCCTCAAGCAACCTTTCAAGCTCCTTATCCACTATGCCACTAACTCCTCATGTGCTTTAATTTAACACTTAAATTATCTTAAGTGTCAAGCTCACTTAATCCACTTCACTAAATTTTCCACACTAAAAATTATTCTAGCTTAGCTAATATTTCCAAGCCTTCACACAAATATACTAAGCACACAATAACAATCATATCCGAGCTAACACAAATAACAAGATGATACTCTAATATTTTTAGGATGTTACACCACCAGACTATGAGCATGTATTTAGACCAGATCGCTCATCGACGAAGGGCGTGGTGATCCACGACCTGAGTCAGCAGAGCCTAGCCCATATTTCAAGAAGGCAGGGTACAAAAGCGCTGGCGGTGTGCGATAGGGGCAAGGCCTAGATGATGGAGGAGTCAGAATCTGAGTTTGGCTAATTCTGAACATTTTTTTATATTTGGAATTGTGTACCCTATATTTATTTTTAGGATGGTTTTTATTTTTTCTTTAGTTTAATTAGTTAGGACTTAGTATTTTCTATATATATTTGTGTGTTTTTTACGGCACTACAATTATGAGCCAAAACCGAAAGGAGAAGTAGTCCCACCAATTGAGTTGCATGTATCACGCCAATTGAGCAACCTCTTTCCTTTACGTTTTTAGTTGCACATCAGCGACAATGTGCCGAATAAAGCTTGGGGGTGACTTAGGAAAAGTTTTAATTTTTATTTTATTTTATTTCTTTAGTTTGTAGCTTTTAATTTTTTTTCTTTACATGTTTTCTATATGCTTGAGCTTGTAGAAATACAAGTGATTGGTTAGAAGCATATACCTAGGTTGTTTGTTTAAATTGTAAATTTAACATGAAATTAAATAATTTAGGTTGTTTATATTTAGACTAATTAGTTCAGTTTATTAGACTGTAAATAGGAAAAAGGGATTAAATATACTGAGTGATAAAGGTAGATACGAATAGGTAATTGATAAACCAAAATAGTAACACATTTTAGGCCCACATTTAGTATGCTTTTGGATGAATTATCCCTTATTTTATGTAATTTGGTGCTCTTAATCCTTTCTTTTCATGTTATATACTCAGGAAAGCACCAGGGGATGAAAAGAACGCAAAACGGGCATAAACGAGACAAATGGGCCAAAGCATAAAATTGACACGGCTTGAACCAAAGATCACACGGCCGTGCCTCCTTAAAGATCTCGAACACGGCTTGGGCCACGATTTACACGGCCGTGCCTCATCAACGAAGTCCACACGGCCTGACCACGACTTACACGGGCGTGTGCCATGGGCGTGTCCCTGCCACGGCCAAGAGAAGTTTTACTCGGATTTGGATACTTGGAGGCAAAGAAACATATTCCAAAGCCTATTCAAACACCCTAGTAGGAACTCTACTTGAAGTAGGATACTTTGGGGCCAAGTAAGGCATCTCAAAGTCTATATAAACACCCAAGGGGGCAACTTGTCAAGGGAGTTCGACAGAAACCCTCTGTCGAGGGGAGCCCAAAAGCCATTGTCTAGGGGCGTCGTACTAGGCCAAAGAAGGCAGATTTGTGGGGATTCACTCAGGGATAGCCAGTTGATCCATCTCAAGAAGCCAGAATTATACTCAAGACGGAGGATCTCCTCTTCAATTCTTTCAGGAGGTTTTAGGGATTTCTTATGTTTTGTTTTATCTTTTCTCTTGAGATGTTTTCCTTTATTGTTATGAACTAAACCTTCGGATACCCGAAGGGGATGAAACCTATGATGAATCTTGTTATTTGATTATTTGAATTATATGATAATAACTTAGTTTGTTCTTAATTATGTGAGCTTAAATCAAATTTAATGTGCTTAGGTGGAAGAGGAATAGACCCTGCCTAAGAGTAGATCCAACATAATTAAGCGGAGTTGATTGCACGCCTAGAGATAGGGTGACGAGATTTTGCCGGATTAGGGTGAAACCTAATATGGGAATCCATAGATCGATTTACTGCTATTCTAGGGGGTTATTATAAGAGAACGAGAGTTCCACTAATTAACCTAGGGTTAGACGTTATTCGGCTCGAGAGAGAGTTTAATATACGTTAGGGAGTCTTACGGATCAAACTAAGTGAATAAATCGTATGGTTTAGTGTTAGATAACAAGTGAAGTCTAGGTGGATTCTTCCTAGGGTATCGTCTAAAACAACTGAGTTTTTCCCAAGTTATTTTCCAAATTCATTCTTCTTTGTCTTAAAGTCTTTAGTTTAGTAGTTAATTAATTTAGATTAATAAACAACTTCACTTATTTTAGGCTAAATAATAAAAATAAAGTTAGTATTAGTACTTTTAGTTCCTTTTGGTTCGATAATCTGGTCTTGCCTAAGCTATACTAGTGTTCAATAGGTGCACTTGCCTCAATCGTTGTCAGAGTTAGTTTCCAGGTTCGATCATTCTTTTTATAAATTTTAAAGCTCTGATTCACAGCAATCAAGTTTTTGGCGCCGCTGCCGGGGAACTAAAATATTAAGAAAGCTCTATTTTTATTACTTTAGCCATTTTTTTTTATTTTTTGCAATTTATTTTTTTATTTTATTATTATTATTATTATTTTATTATTACTTTGCTAAATTTTCTTTTATTTGATTTTAACAGATAGAGGAGATGGCACTGAATAACTATCAGTGGCAAGTTACGAGGACAAAGCCAACAAAAGCAGTAATTGATATCTACGACTTCGACCCAAGAACTGTGCTATCAAACCAGTTAGAGATGTTACATAAAAAATTTAATGGTTTATACGGTTCCTCATAGGTACATCTAGTTATGCAGTGTGAAACAAGCGGAGGCGTGGCGAATCTTGAGTACCCACCCTACGGACATGGCATGGAAAGCGAACAAGTCCACTATATGAGTAACTATTCTAAACCTCAAAATAATTTTTATAGTGACACTTATAATGCAGGCTGGAGGTACCATCCCAATTTCTCGTGGGATGATCAAAGTAGCCAAAGGCCGGAACTTCCTCCAAACCTTTAACAACCACCTCACCAACAGGAAGAGGAGTCGAACCTTGAAGAGATGCTGACAAAATTCATGGTAGCTACAGATAACCGTCTCCAAAAAAATGAGACAACACTTAATGACCAACAAGCATCGATCAAAGGGATCGAGAGCCAAGTTGGGGAACTTACTGAGTCAGTTGGGGAACTTACTAAGTCAGTTATACAACTTGCTAATCTGATCTCAGAACTACCACAAGGAAGCTTGCCAAGCAATATTGAAACTAACTCGAGTGAGCAAAATCAGGCCATTTACGATAGTGAAGGGTTAGACGAACCAAACTCAAGGGAAGAACCTGTGGTAAGTGAAGGTAAGGTTGAAGTGTGCCATGATATACCAAAACTGGCAATTACAGAGTACCAACCTCGTGTGTCATATCCCGATGCAATAAATAAAGACCACACAGAGGAAGAAGTCGGTGAACTCACACTTCGTGTAGACGATGAAACAATCACTCTTCAAGCTCTTGACTCAGCTAGGACATCGAGTAATAAAGGTACGAACGTTAATTCTATTGATAACCATCTGGTTCAACCTTCTTTACAAGAAGCATCACGAAATCACCTAGCTGAGCTAGATCTTAGACCTCGTACCCATAAATAAATAATTCATGAAGAACTAAGGCTTCAGGTCGATGAATTAGACAAGTGGAAAACACACTTTAAATAAGAACTAGGAATACACGAAGTGAAACCGAAGGAAACCCCAGACGAGCTGATAGGAACAACAAATCACTTCAAAATAGGGGATCAGGTATTATTGAATAAGGAAGACCTTCGAATCACCAATTCAGACCTCAAGACAAATGAAGAAATCACTTTTGAGGTACTTATTGTCTTCCTATACGGCACAGTCGAGGTAAGCAATCCTAAATTCAACACTTTTAAGGTAAATATTACTCGAATTAAACTTTATATCCACAACCGAATTGATCGCATGAGAAAGGATTTTCACCTCCTCAAACCACCTTGACCATATGAATGAGAGGTAAAGTCTAGCTTAAGACTATAAACGAGCGCTTCTCGGGAGGCAACCCAAGCACTAACCCCATTAATTTTTACATTTTTTTCTTTTACTTTTATTTTCCCTTTTTAGCACCTAACTATAAACTAACCAAAGTGTAGATTTCCAGACCACACGGCCTTACACACGGCCGTGGCCGTGGCCGTGTGGCCACCACAGGAAGGTACAAGGGCGGGGGCAACCACCAGATCCATAATTCTTATTTAACCCCCTTCTTCCTTTTTCTTTTCCAGTCGTTTTTCTTTTTTTCATTTTCCATTATTTACTTTTATTTTTATTTTTATTTCTTTCAATTTTCTTTTATTTTCTTTACTATTTTCTTCTTATTATTCATTCCATTTAGATTTAGCTTAGGATACAATAAAATTAGGACGGTTGCTTCGAGGACTCAAACGGTTCGAGACGATTTCCCACGTTCACCTCCAATCCTATCCGGTTTCTTTTCATTGACTTCATCCAAAATTCAGGAAGTTTCACTTATCTCCCTATCTTATGATTTTATGATTATTTTGCTATTATCTATCTTTGTACATTGAGGGCAATGTACATCTTAAGTGTGGGGGGGTTAACTATAGTATTATTTGAAAATCCCTGAATTATATCTTGTTTCTAAAGTAAGTTTCTCATATTATAATTAGAATGAAATTTCCTTTGATTTATGATTTTTATTGATATGTTTTAGATTAAGTCATTGATAATTGTGCATTGATAATTAAATTCTAAGAATACTAGAGAATCAGGCATGATAAGTCTATTTTTCAAGAATTAAAATTTTTTAGGATGTCTACACGAGTTTAAATATTACTTTGAAGTTTGAAATTTACTGAGGTTGACATCAAAACACCCATAATTTTTGTGAGATTTTGAGCCTTATAGAGCATAAATTCTTTTTCTTGCTCACTTTATTGATTATGAGTGTGTCAACATTGATTTGCTATTCTAGAACTTGCATCGATTATACATGTCGAGACCACATCTTTGATTTGATATACAGAAATGATAAAGGCACCTAGGATTTAACCCACTTACTCCATTAAAAACCCACCTTCATAATTAACCCCTAGTGAACCCCTTTTAATCCTAACAACCCTTTTTATTGACTCACCCACTAATATTAACCCAAAACCCTTTGTATATTTGTTATCACCATTCCTTGACTCCCTTTTTGTCGAGATTTGATTTTGAGCAGTTGCGTAACTATGTTCTATATTTCAGTTGTTAAAGTTCTTTATTATTACTTGATTTGTTCTTAAAAAAAACGAAGTATATTCATTATTAGTTTTTATTAGTTATGTGATTAAGTGAGCTTATACGTTTGAATTCCAAATATTGAAGAAGAAGCTCGTATTATTAGTTTCAAAGTTTAAATTCATGTAATTATTTATTTATCAGTTCATTTTTTCTAGTTAGGTAATTTGTCAATTCAATCTCGATTCTAACCCTCTAATTCAGCCTTATTCCACACCTTTAACCCAAGCCCCATTACAACCCTGTTATAGACCTTTTGATTAGTGTTTCATCTCATTTTTCAGTGGTGGAGATTTGATTTTCATGCAAGCCTATGGGATTAACTCTTCATGTTTGACTTTTGAGTGCCAAAATTCTGAACCTTAAACACTTTGAGTGATTTGAGTGAATCTTTTATGAGGATGTCAATCCTTGTCGATTTCAAATTAAAGGTAATTATCTAGATAAGGGGAGACGCCTATGTTTTCAAGCTACAAAATCTATGACTTATACTGTTTGAATTTTTAGGACACTTTTAATTGAATTATCCATGTATAAATTATCTATGAATTATGATGAGACACTATCAATGACTACTATGAATTATAGGAAGTTTGTTTTAATTGTAAGTTGAGAATTTTGCTTGAGGACAAGCAAAAGCTTAAATGTGGGGGTATTTGATAAACCGAAACAGTAACACATTTTAGGCCCACATTTAGTATGCTTTTGGATGAATTATCCCTTATTTTATGTAATTTGGTGCTCTTAATCCTTTATTTTCATGTTATATACTCAGGAAAGCACCAGGGGATGAAAAGAACGCAAAACGGGCTTAAAACGGGACAAATGGGCCAAAGCATGAAATTGACACGGCCTGAACCAAAGATCACACGGTCGTGCCTCCTTAAAGATCTCGAACATGGCCTGGACCACGATTTACATGGCCGTGCCTCATCAACGAAGTCCACACGGCCTGACCACGACTTACACGGGCGTGTGCCATGGGCGTGTCCCTGCCGCGGCCAAGAGAAGTTTTACTCGAATTTGGATACTTGGAGGCAAAGAAACATATTCCAAAGCCTATTCAAACACCCTAGTAGGAACTCTACTTGAAGTAGGATACTTTAGGGCCAAGTAAGGCATCTCAAAGTCTATATAAACACCCAAGGGGGCAACTTGTCAAGGGAGTTCGACAGAAACCCTCTATCGAGGGGAGCCCAAAAGCCATCGTCTAGGGGCGTCGTGCTAGGCCAGAGAAGGCAGATTTGTGGGGATTCACTCAGGGATAACCAGTTGATCCATCTCAAGAAGCCAGAATTATACTCAAGACGGAGGATCTCCTCTTCAATTCCTTTAGGGGGTTTTAGGGATTTCTTATGTTTTGTTTTATCTTTTCTCTTGAGATGTTTTCCTTTATTGTTATGAACTAAACCTTCGGATACCCGATGGGATGAAACCTATGATGAATCTTGTTATTTGATTATTTGAATTATATGATAATAACTTAGTTTGTTCTTAATTATGTGAGCTTAATCCAAATTTAATGTGCTTAGGTGGAGGAGGAATAGACCCCCGCCAAGAGTAGATCCAACATAATTAAGCGGAGTTGATCGCACGCCTAGAGATAGGGTGACGAGATTTTGCCGGATTAGGGTGAAACCTAATATGGAATCCATAGATCGATTTACTACTATTCTAGGGGGTTATTATAAGAGAACGAGAGTTCCACTAATTAACCTAGGGTTAGATGTTATTCGCCTCGAGAGAGGGTTTAATATTCGTTAGGGAGTCTTACGGATCAAACTAAGTGAATAAATCGTATGGTTCAGTGTTAGATAACAAGTGAAGTCTAGGTGGATTCTTCCTAGGGTATCGTCTAAAACAACTGAGTTTTTCCCAAGTTATTTTCCAAATTCATTCTTCTTTGTCTTAGAGTCTTTAGTTTAGTAGTTAATTAATTTAGATTAATAAACAACTTCACTTATTTTAGGCTAAATAATAAAAAGAAAGTTAGTATTAGTACTTTTAGTTCCTTTGGGTTCGATAATCCGGCCTTGCCTAAGCTATACTACTGTTCGATAGGTGCACTTGCCTCGATCGTTGTCAGAGTTAGTTTCCAGGTACGATCATTCTTTTTATAAATTTTAAAGCTCTGATTCACAGCGATCAGTAATTATATTTGTAGAAATATAGGATGCTCGAATTAAATAGAAAATACTGAGTAAAATCTATGGTTATTAAAATGATGCAATATAACTAGTATAACCCTTATAAAAAGTGGCCGAGAAAAATATCTCAATCGGCACAAAAAGAATCATAAGGGATTATCAAGGAAATATTATTGCATTAGAGTTCAAAACATGAACAAAAATAAACCAAGTAGGAAAAAAATAATATTCGAACTGACTATACCCTAAAAAAGAAATACTATATTCGTATATACATTTTGATGGAGCAATATATTTGATTTTCTTTGACTTGTTTACTTTTTAATTTATTTAACTAATCTGTTTAGGTGTAAATAACTTTGAATTGTTTAACTTTCTCGCTAGAGTTATATATTTAGGCAAATCTTCCTAGTGCTAATGCTATGATCCAATCTTTTGTAACAAGCCGGCTCAAGAACATTTTAGTTTCATTGCATGTTTATTTCTTGTTTTCGGTCTTAGTTTTTATTTTGTTTTGGTTAGTTTGCTTGAGGACAAGCAAAGACTTAAGTGTAAGGGTATTGACCTGCCGCCAAATGTAGTAGTCAATTCGAGTCAATTCTACACTTAAGGAGCTTGTTTTCTAGGCAATTTAGGATTTTATATTTTGTTTCCGATAAGTAGGACTTAGGAATAGAAGTTAATAAAAGCAAGTGTTTTTAATACATTTTGTAGGTTTCTGACCCAATAGGCCAACACAGGCCTTAGGTTGTGCTAATAGGTTTGATTGTGTGTGTAGGATAAAGATTTATAAGCCCAATGTGTGGAAGCAAGGGATGAGTGATGCATGAGCTTCCAGGGACGTCAAAGCACAAAATGAATGGCACGAGACAGATTTTTAGTGTTGTGTCGCGCCATGCAAGGGGTGTGGTGTGACACACGTCGACGACCTGCCCAAGTAATTTAGGGTTATTTTCGTCTGCGCAATCAAACTTATACGAAGACATAGGACATGTCGAAGACCTAATATGGGCTACCAACATCTCTATAAATAAGAGGTTAGCGGTTTGATGTAACTAAATCGTCCTAAACGCCTTCAAAAACCTTAGTAGTTTAGGAGTAGATTTCGATTATTTTTCTTTCAATTTTTCATAATTCTTTTGTTTTCCTCTTTAAATCAGTTTTAATTCAAGAGTTTATTTGTTTAATTAAAGTATTCAAGTTTATTTTTTTTAATTCGATTTAGTTCTTTATTCCGATTAAGAGACTTGCTACTCTGTTCCCTATTCGATATTCAATCCATGATTATTCAAATCTCTTTTCTCTTCCGAATCGATAGTGTTCCTTACATGATTTATTCAATCGAGATAGAGATTACAAATATCATGAGTGGCTAAATACCTTAGCGGAGACTTACGAATGGATGAGGATGTGATTAACAAATGATTTAGGGTTTCTCGAGAGGGATCAGTTGGTATGAACTACATGTGCTTAAACTACTAGGATTGAAAACCTTAGAAAGTTATCATAGGCAAGATGAGGTCGAAAGATAAGTTGAACCGAGTAAATCATAATTTATCCTAGTTGAAAAAGTGAGGTCAAGAGGTAAGCAAGTATCAACCAATCGATTAGTTAATTAGAGGCCTGAAGGTAATAATTGGTTAATCAATAGCTAATCCACCCTGGAACCCTAATCTAGAGTTAGTTACAAACCCTGAAGCGAGTTAATCTTCCTAATTGGTTTATCGATTTATTTTATTTGTTTATTTTTCTTTATTTATTTCTTTTTGTTATTTATTTATTTTAATCTCTTCAACTTATTGTATGGTTTATCGTAATATAGGGATTAATTACTACTACTTAGACTTATTATTGTAAAAATGTTTTCATTATTTATTTTATCCTCCCATGGGTATGATCCTTAAAATACTTCCAAGTATTTCGTTGTACAAAGCTATATTACAATTTGACCCGTGTACTTCCGAACACCGTCGTTCTTAATTCTTATATTTTTTTGTGTTATATTTTAACTATAAACGATAGTGCATTTATAGGCAGTCAGACCACCCGACCACATTCGAGGAACATCGACGCTCAAGCTGGGTATTCTTTTCTCTTATCTATTTGTAACACCCCTAACCCGTATCCATCGCTGAACGAGGGTTAAAAGGCATTACCAGACATATCGAAATATATCACAAACATTTCTCTAACATCAAACATTCACAACCATTCCATAACGAAATATACACATAGAGTCCCTTTAGAAAGTCTACGAGACCTTAAACATGCTTTAGAGAGGGGTTCGGGACCAAACCGATCTCATATGGAAACTTTGTTGAACTTAGAAAATTTTTCTTTTAAAATAGGGCACACGCCTATGTGGCTAGGCCGTGTGAGGTGCCTTGGGCCATGTCTCAGTCCATGTGCAACATTGACTTGGGTCACACGGTCTGGAACACGCCCGTGCTTCTTACCCATGTGGCAAACTGACTTGAATCACACGGTTTGTCACACGCCCGTGTGTCTGGCCCGTGTGCAAGTCTGACTTGCCTCAAATTGGAGTAGTGAAGGACACTGTTGAGACACACGCTCGTGTGCTCAACCGTGTGGACAATTATAGGCCATTTGCAAGGCCAAATTGCCACCCATTTTGAGTCATACCTACAAGCATCAAACAAGCATCAATCCATACCCCAAAGACAGCCAAAAACATACCAAATCATGCACAATTTGTTCCGTAATAACATCATATCAATTTCCCAAATCAATATGAAACTTACCAAAATTGACCATCTCTTTTGGCCATTTATGACCACATTAAAAATATCGACTTTTACATCACCTAACATAGACTAAATTCACCCATAATCACATTCATTATCAAGCCACATCACATGGCTAAAATTACACATTTCAAAACATAATCAAAGTTCTCTAGCCTATACATGCCATACTTCAATATGCACATTTTCAAAAGGTACCAAAATATAGTTCGATAGTGTGGTGATGATCCTTGACGATCCCCGAGCTTCCAGTAGCTTCGATAATCTATAAAACAAGGCAAACACACACAAAGTAAGCTTTCAAAAGCTTAGTAAGCCATATACAAATAAACTTATCACATAGAACAATTATAAACCATTTCATACATATGGTTCACGACATAACACAATCACAAGTCATATTTCTCTTATATATCAATTGATCATGTTCACTTGCTCATAATCACATATATCATGTAATGTAGCTCACATATCAAATGATCATATTCATACAAAACTTTCAATACCAAATTTCATATACATACATACGTACCGAATTTTGGATGCACATTCATATACTCATTCATTACTCGGAATGCCCGTTGAACCGTTCAGAATCAAATAGGATACTCGGATGGCTCGAAAAGCTCGTACAATGCCAACGTCCCAGACGTGGTTTTACATTTAATTAAAATCGATGCCACTGTCCCAGACAGGGTCTTGCATGAAATAAAATACGATGCCGATGTCCCAGACAAGGTCTTACACATAAATCTCAAATCGATGCCAATTTCCCAGATGTGGTCTTACACGATAACACACATCGGATTCCTATGTCATGACATATGTATCCTAACTATTCCTATGGTTCGTACGGGGCTTTTCGGATGTCATCACATTATCAAAATTTTTCTCGGATTTCATATATTCAACTCTAATAGCCATTCATCACATTTCATTAACATATAAACAATAATAATTCAATTCAAATACATTTATTTGTATATAGACTTACCTCGTACGAGAAAGAACGGAAACGAATGGCTATTCAACTACTTTCGATTTCCCCTGATCTAATTTCGTTTTCTTTGGTTCTTGATCTATACACATTCAAATTTAACTCTTTTATTCACCAAATCATTCAATTCAATCCATTTACACATATTTTGGAAATTTTACAAATTAACCCTCACATTTTCACATTTTGACATTTAAGTCCCTAATTCACAAAATCACAAAATATACAAAATTTCATTACACTATAACTTGGCCGAATATACACTTGGCTCAAATAAGCCCACATATTTCATTTATTTCACATTTTAGTCCTTCAATTTCTCATTTTCACAAATTAGTACATAATATTCAATTTCATCAAAAATCCCTATACAAAACATATTTATCTAACATCAAGCTTCCATATTTCACCATTTAACATCACAAAGCTCACAACATCAACAATGGCATAACTCAAAATCATCATCAATTTCATGAGTTAAGGCATGGGCTTAAGAGAACACGAAGCAACGATCACAAAAACATAGAAATTAACAAAAACAAAAACAAAAACATACCTTGATTAAGCTTGAATAAGGCCGAATAGAAGAAAGCTTTAAAACCCTTATTTTCTTTCTAATTTCGGTGGAAGAACACTTGAAAATGATGAATATTTTGGCTTTATTCACTTAATTCATTTTGATTTAATGAATTACTAATTTAACCTTATGAAATATTAATACAAAACACTTGAATCATGGACATAAATGTCCACTAGCTTATAATGGCATATTAAACTTTTAAGGACTTCCATAAATCAAATCATAACAAATTAACATATTAACAATAAGAATGCCACTTTTACTTTTTATGCAATTTAGCCCTTTTTTGCAAATTAAGCACACAAATGGATAAATTAAATCACGGAAATTTCACACATGTCAATTCACATTGTAATATCCAGGGATAGGGGCTATTTTGTTATTGCATTGTTTTGCATGTGGTTGTTTTGCAATGTTGCTTTTGTGTTGTTTTGGGGCTTAGTTGTAAGCTTAGTATAAGCCGGAGTGGTAGGAAAAATTTTGGTTTTAAGTTTTATGTGAGAGGAGCTGAAGGAGCTGGGGGTTTATAAATAATTTTAGGTGAAAAGTTAGCACAAGAGTTGAGCTAGTAAGATGGCAAAGCATGCGCAACTTGGGGCTTGTGTTTGGCGTCACTTGCAGGGGAGGAGGTCCTGTGTTCAAGCTGCGAAAATCCCACATTTTTGCTCTCATTTTGACGGCATGGAGGAGGAGAGTTGTGGGCAGTTCAAACTCTGCCATGGACCAAGTCAAATGTTTAAATGGTGGGTGGAGAGAGAATTTAGGAGGGAGACTAGTTCAAACTAGTTTGAATGTGTGGCTTGGAGTAATTGTGGGTAGTGGCCGAATGTTGGGGAGTTTTTAGAGAGAGTGGCCGGTTTTGGTAAGTGGGGAGGGGTGTTAGCCGAAATTCACTTAGGCACTTTTGTGCATTTTTCGGTCACTTTGTGTCAAGCCAAATTCCTCTCTTTTGTCAATAGTAGCCGAAATTACAAGAGAGCTTTCTCTCATTTTCTTCACTTCTTGAAACCAAAAGACCAAACCCCTATAGCCTTGCCGAATTTGCTTTGTCCCTCTCAATTTTCTTGGTAGCCGAATGTTCTTTGCTCTCTCTCTTTTCTCTTCATTTGTGTGTTTCAAACTCCATTCTCCAAAACACTTTCTCCATTCTTTCTTTTGCAAGCGAAACTTCACCCTTCTAAACCTTTCCTTTTCTTTTTCTTTTCCCCATTTCTATTGTTGGCCGAATATCAACCCCTATCCTTTTGCATTTCGTTTTCTCTTTTCTTTCACTCTGACCGAATCTTGTTTGATTATTACAAGCCACCCTAGTCGAATCCTCTTTTTTTCATCTTGTTTAAGAGTTGGCCGAATCTTTCCTCTCTCCTAGTGGTTCTTGGCCGAATATTGGTTGGTGTTAGGTAAGTGCTTGGCCGAATGGTTATTTCTCCTCTCCCTTGTTCTGGTTCGATTTTGGGTTTGGTTGAAAGGAGTTAATCTTTGTTAACTATTACGTTATAGGGCCTTTGGATTTTGGAAGCAAGCAAGAGGAGTCTTCTTTCTCGGTTAATCGTTGGTAAGTGGTGGTAAGGGATTGGTTCTAGTAGTGCATTCTTTTAGTTTTCATTAATCAAAGACTTCAAAAAATTAACAGTTCTCTTGTTAGGGTGTGGCCGATTGATTAAGGAAGCATTGGTTGGTTCGGGTTTTGGTAGGAAACCAAACCAAGTGAAAGGTAAGGGATTCAATTGTTAACCCCTTTGGTTTTATGGTTTTGGCCGAATGGTATAAGTGGCTAATCTATGTTTGGCCGATTATAGGAGCAAGGTATTTGAGGATCTTAGATCGGTTCGTTGGGTTTAAAAGCTTGCGTTTTAACAGGTGTGTAAACTAACACACTCATTGCTTAGTAATATGTTTAATAAACCTAATTGTCAAACAGTGTGGTTGATTGATATGATACCCTATGGGGTATGTGCACGGATTCTGTAAGCCCGTTTCATTACGAGTTCTATTAATGGTATATGATATCATGATCGATGATGTAGGTGATATGAGATGCAATGTTAAACATGTTAGCATGATTACATGTCTTGCACGATTTGCATTAGTATGATATGTTATGGGTGATGTGAGAGGAGGGGGAATATGATATCCGTGTCTTTGGGACACCGAGGTTTGGCACCTCCAAAGGTTTGGTACCACGATCGATTATTCGACTTTGGGTCACCAGAGGTTTGGCACCTCGTCGTCGTCGTCCCAAAGGCTTAGCACCACGTGGGTTGGCCCCATAGTTGATTATACGGGATTGACGCCAGTTGATTTGGTATCACACGATGGGTTGGCCCCATCATTGGATTCGTGACTTCGGTCACCAGTGATTTGTATCATCAGAAACACCAAACTTCCTGGACAGGACACCACGTCCGAATCCGGTATGTTACGGGGAAAACGCTTTTTGAGTGATCGATTTTTCGCTTAAAAGGGGTGAAAACATAGTGAATTTGAGGAAAATTGGAGTAGGCTTGTTTGATTAGATTTTGAAAACTTATCCAAAGTATATAGTTAAAAACGAGTTGGTTTCATTTAGTAATTCCAATAGTTTCTTAGTGCTATTTTAAAACATTTTTGACTTAGTAGAAAATCGAGTTTGATTTGAAAATCATTTGAGTTTACTTTATAACAAAACATAGTGAGATACCCGATGGTATAGTTTAAAACACATTGCGTTATAGTTTTGAAAACATTATCCTTCCAAATTTTTAGTAAAATTTCATACCAAGTTATTTGTTAAGCAGGTTAAGAATCTAATTAAACCATAACCATCATAAAACATAAATCAAAGGCCTTTTACAAACCTCAACTAAAACCCAACTAAAAGTAAATAAGTTAAAGTACCCAAATTAAATAGTCTGAGCAAAACTTTTATTAAAGCATGGCATGTGCACCCCGAGTCCATCCTGGCTCCATGTCCGCGTCTTCACGAGTCACCCGAAATATCAAAGGAGAGGGTGAGTCGAATGACTCGATGTATAAATCCCGCTCCCGATAACACAACATGCTAACACACATCATACATAGCAACATAATTAATGCAACCCGATCCTAACCATCCGTATCGCTTTTCTACCCCGTGTGGTACCAAACCACCGGTGGTGCCAAACCACTGTGACATATAGTCACAATGTGTTACCAAAACACTGGTGTCCCAAAGACACAATATCCATCAATGTGGTGCCAAACCACCGTGTCCTAAAGACACGTTTGTGCTACCAAAGCACCGGTGACCAAGTCACAAATCCAATGATGGGGCCAACCCATCGTGTGATACCCAATCACTAGCGCACGATCCCGTATCTCAAGTGGGGCCAACCCACGGTGGTGTCAAACCACGAGGGGACGAGTCGCAATGAGGTGCCCAACCTCCGGTGTCCCAAAGACACAAATGTGGTACCAAACCACCGGTGACCGTAGTCACAATAATCGAATGATGGGGCCAACCCATCGTGTGATACCCAATCACTAGCGATTTATCCCATATCTCATGTGGGGCCAACCCACGGTGGTGTCAAACCACGTGGACGAGTCGCAATGAGGTGCCAAACCTCCGAGGTGCCAAACCTCCGGTAACCCAAAGTCACAAAGTGTGTTACCAAAACACCGGTGCTCGTCAAAGCACAAAATATCACCGCTCTCCTCCACTCATATCACCCATCAACATGCCATACTCATGTAATCATGCATATCATACGGATCATGCATATCATGCTAATATGCCTAACCTCATATCCCATGTCACATATATCCATAGCCATGGTATCACATAGATCATCGAGAAACTCATGACAATAATAATACCGACTTACCCGAGTCCAAGATCATACCCATTAGGGTATCATATCAATCATCATCTGTTTCATTAATTATCACACAAAGTTATCAATCATATTACTAAACGGAAGTGTGTTAGTTTACACACCGGTATACATGAGTCTAAAAATCCCAACGAAACGATCTAGGTCCCCGAGTGACTTGCTCTTTGCTAATGGTTTGATTTCTTATCAAACCCGAACCACAAAGGTTCTCCTTCCAACAATCGTCTACACCTTCAAAAGAGAATCATACTCTTTTGTTACCCTTACCTTAATCGAACCTAAAAGATTGAAATAAAAACAATACCAAATACTTACCCCTACTTACCAACCACCAAAAATTCGCCACAAGAACCCCTAGGAGAGAAGGAGATTTGGCTCAAGAGCTTTTGAAATGGAAGAAAGAAAGAAAAAAATAGAAAATGGATGGGGACAAGTACTTACGGTTTTGAAAGAAAAAGAGATAAAAATGTGTTTTGGGAACTAGTGTTTCGCTTAATGAAATGGTAAGGCACAAATGAAAGATTCGGCTAGGATTTGAGAAAAGCAAATGAGAGTTTGAGGGAAGAAGATGATATGGTTTCAAACTTACTAGCAATGGAGAAGTAAAAATAGATAACTTGGTTTAGAAGTAGTATGATTTCGGCACAAGTATGACAAAAGAAAATGAATGAAAGTGTGAGAAGAAAGGATACCCGATTCAAATTACACAAATGAAGAAAGAAGGATAGATGCAAGAGTGTATTCGGCTACACACAAACCATGTGAACAAGATAATTTCGGCAACTAAAGGGACTTGGTATCTCGGTTCAAGAAGTGAGAAAAAGATGAGAGAATTCTTTAGAATTTCGCTTTGGTTTGTCAAAGAGAAAAAGAATTTGATTTGGTCTCCTAATGGCCGAATATTCACCAAATTCCAAAAGGAATAATTCGGCCTTCTCTCCCCACTTCCCAAAACCGGCCATACACTCCACCACTCCCCAACATTCGGCCAAATCCCCATTCACTCACATCCACACATTCAAACCAACAAGACCAAGTCTCCCTCCTACAAATGCTCTCCACCTTTCATTTGAAAGGTATGACTTGGTCCAAGGTAGAATTCTAGTTGCCTTCTACCTCTCCTCCATGCCGTCCCAAAATGTAGCCAAAATGGGGAATTCGCAGCTCGAACACTAGACCCCACTCCATGTAGTTGACGCCACCCCAAGCTCCCCATGAAGCGCATGCTTGCCACCTTGCCAGCTCACTTTTTGTGCAACAAAACATCAATTAAAATTCTTAAACCCCAGCTTCCACAGCTCCCTTCACTTAACACCCAAAACCAAAATTTTCCCATTCCCTCAGGCACACTCCTAGCCCACAATTAAGCCCCTAAAACACCGAAATAGCAACACAGCACACTAAACACATGCAATTTCATGCAACAACAAAATAGCCCCTATCCCGGGATATTACAGTTCTACCCCCTTAAAATAATTTCGACCTCGAAATTACCTGATCAGAAGAGTTGCGGGTATTGCTGTCTCATCATATCCTCGGGTTCCCACGTGGCTTCCTCCACGCCATGATTCCGCCAAAGTACCTTAACCAAAGGCACAGACTTTCTACGCAAAACCTTCACATCCCGATCAAGAATCTGTACAGGTTCCTCTTCCATAGTCAAGTCTGGATTCACCTCGATCTCTTCCACTGCTACCACATGTGACGGATCTGAACGATAACGCCGAAGCATCGAAACGTGAAAAACATCGTGAATCTGACTAAGCTCTGCTGCAACTCAAGCCGATACGCCATCTCGTCCAACTCGCCTCAAGACCTTATACGGTCCAATAAACCTCGGACTTAGCTTGCCTTTCTTCCCGAACCTCAAGACCTTCTTCCAAGGCGAGACCTTCGAAAAACCTTATCCCCAACAGCAAATTCTATATCTCTCCGTTTAAGATCGGCATAAGACTTCTGCCGGTCCGAAGCTTCTTTCAATCGAGACTGAATCAACTTAACCTTATCTTCTGTCTCAGCAACCAACTCGGGTCCCAACAACTGGCGTTCACCTAACTCCGTCCAACACGTAGGTGAGCGACACTTCCTACCATACAACGCCTCATATGGTGCCATCTTGATGCTCGCTTGGTAACTGTTGTTGTAGGCAAACTCAGCTAATGGCAAAAACTCCTCCCAACTGCCCTGAAATCCAGGACACAACCTCTCAAGGATATCCTCTAAGATCTGAATAACCCTTTCGATTGGCCGTCAGACTGCGGGTGAAAAGCCGTGCTGAAATCCAAACGCGTACCCAAAGCCTGATGCAACGCTTTCCAAAACCTTGACGTAAATCTGGGATCCCTATCCGAGATTATCGAAACTGGCACACCATGCAACCTTACTATCTCTGACACATACAGCTTCGCCAGCTTCTGAAGTGAGTAGTCAACCCTCACCGGAATAAAGTGAGCTGATTTAGTCAGACGATCCACCACTACCCAAACTGAATCCTTCTTGCTTGGCGTAAGCGGTAACCCACTGACGAAATCCATGGTTATCCTTTCCCACTTCCACTGAGGAATCTTCACAGGCTGAAGCAAACCCGACGGCAACTGATGTTCAGCCTTGACCTGCTGACAAGTCAGACACTTCCCAACAAACTCTGTCACCTCTTTCTTCAAGCCAGGCCACCAAAACTGCTCTCTAAGATCCCTATACATCTTGCTACCTCCAGGATGCATAGCATAAGGACTGCTATGTGCGTCTGAAGAATCCTTTGCCTCGACTCAACATCTTTAGGCATACAAGCCTTACCAAAAACACAACACCTCATCACTAGACAAGTCAGAACCCTCCAAACCACCATTCTCAGCACTTGCAACCTTCGCGCCTCGTAACCTCATCCTCTAATCAAGTTTCTCTCGATCGCTCAACCTAAGTAGGCTTAACTCGCGCTTCGCGAGTAATACTCCCGCCCTCATACAAACTCAAGTGGGCAAACAATGCTCTTAAGTCCAAATGTACCTTACGGCTCAATGCGTCGGCCACCACGTTAGCCTTGCCCGGATGATACTCAATCGAATAGTCATAATCTTTCAAAGAACTCAACCCATCTGCGGCGCCTCAAATTCAAATCCTTCGAGTCGAGATACATCGACTCTTATGATCTCGTGTAGACTATCGATCTCTCTCCGCATAAGTAGTGCCTCCAAATCTTTAAGGCGAAGACCACACCCGCTAGCTCCAAGTCATGCGTCGGATAGTTGACCTCATGTGGCCTCAATTTGCCGAGAAGCGTAAGCCACAACCTTACCTTTTCTTGCATCAAAGACACAACCCAAGCCCGTATGTGATGCATCGCAATAAACTGTGAATTCCTTACCACCTCGAAGTTGTATCAAACCGAGCCTCGGTCAAAATCTTCTTTAACTTATCGAAGCTTTCCTGCTGTTTCTCGGTCCATACAAACGGAACTTCTTTCCTCAAAGAATCTTGGTCATCGGTGCTGCTATCAACGAAAAACCCTCAACAAACCTTCGGCATGATCCGGCCAAACCTGAAAAAACTCGAATCTCACCCACCGACTTAGGCGGCTTCCAATCCAAAATCGCTCAATCTTACGAGGATCTACTCGAATCCCCTCACCGACACTACATGACCCAAGAAAGTCACTTCCTAAGCCGAACTCACACTTACCGAACTTAGCATAGAGTCGCTTTTCCTCAAAATCGCAACACCACTCGCAAATGCTTATCATGCTCTTCCTCCGCCCTGAGTACACCAAAATGTCGCCTCTATGAAAACCACGACGAATCGATCCAGATATCGTTGAAACACCCTATTCATCATATCCATAAACGCTGCCACGGCGTTAGTCAACCCGAACGGCATTACCGTAAATTCGTAGTGCCCATACCGAGTTCAAACGCCGTTTTATGGATATCGCCTCCTTAACCTTTAATCGGTGATACCTGCACCTCAAGTCGATCTTTGAAAATACCGCAGCACCCTTCAGCTGATCAAACAAGTCATCTATCCGTGGCAACGGATACTTGTTTTTAATCGTCAGCTTATTCAACTAGCGGTAGTCTATACACATCCGCATCGTGCCATCTTTCTTCTTGACAAAGAGTACCGGCGCACCCCACGGCGAAACACTAGGCCTAATAAAACCTCGATCCAATAACTCCCGGATCTCGAGCCTTAAGCTCCACCAATTCTTTTGGCGCCATCCTATACGGAGCAATAGACACCGGCGCAGCCTCCGGTAATAGATCTATCCCGAACTCTACCTCGCGATCGGCAAGCAAACCCTAAGCTCCTCGGAAACACATCAAGCAAAATCCTTAACAAGATGCGAACCTTCTCCACAAAGCAGACTTTAGCCTCCAAGGCATACACATGAACTACATATGCTTCACACCCTCTTCCCGACCATCTTCTCCGCTTTCAGAGCAAATACCACATTTGATAAGTAATCCCTCCTATTACCTATCATAGCCACCTCATCACCCTCAACCGTCTTAAGAACCATGCGCTTGGCGCGCAATCCAACCTCGCTTTGATACTTGACCAACCGGTCCATCCCAAGAATCGATCGAACTCCCAAACTAGCAGCTCCATCGGATCGTGAGAAACACTACCCCTTGGAGTTCTAGGGTACCTCTCTAAACAGTTTATCTACTACTACAGAGTGACCTAGAGGGCTAATCACGCTCATCCGCCTAGAAGATATCTCGAGTCTAAATCAATGGTCTTTACTATACTACTGGCAACATAAGAATGCGTTGAACCCACATCAATCAAAGCAGTATAAGGAGAACCAAAAATCAAAAACGTCACGGTTATGACGTCCGGTGCGTCGCCGCCTCCTCGGTGCCTCGCAAAGATACACTAATCCAGCCGCCGGCCTCGTAACTACCCACACCTCCGCCTGCTCCACGACCCCGACTGAACCATTACCACCTCTGCCATTACCACGGCCCCTCTGCGGTGGCGGTCCATTACCTCTGAATCGACACGGCCCCGACTCTCGGGATCAATCTCGCCAACCTACACGGACAATCCTCACGCGGTGCTCCAGAGAACCACACTCAAAGCAACCTTTTCCCCACCCAACAACCACCCCAATGAGATTTCCCACACCGACAGCATCTGCGGCGGTCCCTCGCCTAGCAAAGAACAAACCTAGCGGTGATTCGACCCACTCGGTCTAGCCCTCTTCTCGCGGATTACCCGACGACCCGTAAGACCCAAAGCTCCTCTTGTTCCTATTTCTGCCCATACCTGCCTCACCGACTCCTTAACACCTCTGGCTACCTTAGCCTTCTCAACTAAGACAGCAAACTCGCGCTCCTGCTGAGGAGCAATCAGCAGCCTCAACTCGTCTCGCAGACCATCCTCGAAACGAACACACCTCTCATGCTCAGTGGCCACAATGCCCCTGGCATACCTACTCAGCTTCAGGAACTCAGCCTCGTACTCAGAAACAGATTTACTCCCCTGAACAAGCCTCAGAAATGCCTTCCGCTGGGAGTCAATATAACTAGCTCCGATGTATTTCTTTTGATATGCAGCCCTGAAATAATCCCATGACAAATCCTCTGCTGCCACACTGTCCCGAACCGTGAGCCACCACTGATATGACTCATCCCGAAGAAGCGATACGATGCCCTTCAGCTTCTCTTCAGCTGTCAAGTCCAGATCATCCATGATCCGCTCAGTTGCCTCCAGCCAATACTCAGCAGTGCTGGGAGCGACACCAGATACACCTCGAAAGAATTCGGCCCCATTTGCCCGAAGTCGCTCAGGCACAGATTTCCTAGCTCCTGCACCACCACCTACACCAGCTACCCTTTCCAACACTCGCAGCATCGCCTGTGACACTGCATCGTCCCCAGTCTGATCTTGGAACTCACCACCTCCAGCTGGTGGCGGAACCGGTATCTCATTTTCTGACCCCTGACCAGATCCTACGGGTTCAGAAACTGTCATCCTACCCCTACCTCTACCACGAGTATTACGACCACGTCCGCCTCGAGTGCTCATGACTAATCTTTCTACGTATCTGAATTAAGAGTTTTATGCATCAGTATTTATTCCACTGTTTTAAAGCAAGTCTTATGAATATTAAAGAGGATTTGTTCTCGCGAATTCACAAAATCCTATCAGTTCAATCTCTAGAGTGGTATACTATTGCTATTCATCAAATCATATCACATCCAATCAATTCACAAGCATTAGTAAGGGTACTTACCTGGGCGAACTGGAGCCGGAGACTCGGTGCCATGCCTTTCAAACCATACAAACACTTAAAATAAACTCTTAAAAAACTTTTTGGGTCTCAGGCCCACAGCCGAGCCTTTGAACTTGGCTCTGATACCACAATTGTAACACCCCAAACTCGGACAGGACACCACGTCCGAATCTGGTATGTTACGGGGAAAAACGTTTTTGAGTGATCAGATTTTTCATTTAAAAGCGGGGTGAAAACATAGTGAATTTGAGGAAAATTGGAGTAGGCTTGTTTGATTAGATTTTGAAAACTTATCCAAAGTATATAGTTAAAAACAAGTTGGTTTCATTTAGTAATTCCAATAGTTTCTTAGTGCTATTTTAAAACATTTTTGACTTAGTAGAAAATCGAGTTTGATTTGAAAATCATTTGAGTTTACTTTATAACAAAACATAGTGAGATACCCGATGGTATAGTTTAAAACACATTGCGTTATAGTTTTGAAAACATTATCCTTCCAAATTTTTAGTAAAATTTCATACCAAGTTATTTGTTAAGCAGGTTAAGAATCTAATTAAACCATAACCATCATAAAACATAAATCAAAGGCCTTTTACAAACCTCAACTAAAACCCAACTAAAAGTAAATAAGTTAAAGTACCCAAATTAAATAGTCTGAGCAAAACTTTTATTAAAGCATGGCATGTGCACCCCGAGTCCATCCCGGCTCCATGTCCGCGTCTACGAGTCACCTGAAATATCAAAGGAGAGGGTGAGTCGAATGACTCGGTGTATAAATCCCGCTCCCGATAACACAACATGCTAACACACATCATACATAGCAACATAATTAATGCAACCCGATCCTAACCATCCGTATCGCCTTTTCTACCCCGTGTGGTACCAAACCACTGGTGGTGCCAAACCACCGGTGACATATAGTCACAATGTGTTACCAAAACACCGTGTCCCAAAGACACAATATCCATCAATGTGGTGCCAAACCACCGGTGTCCCAAAGACACGTTTGTGCTACCAAAGCACCGGTGACCAAGTCACAAATCCAATGATGGGGCCAACCCATCGTGTGATACCCAATCACTAGCAGACGATCCCGTATCTCAAGTGGGGCCAACCCACGGTGGTGTCAAACCACGAGGACGAGTCGCAATGAGGTGCCCAACCTCTAGTGTCCCAAAGACACAAATATGGTACCAAACCACTTTGGTGACCGTAGTCACAATAATCGAATGATGGGGCCAACCCATCGTGTGATACCCAATCACTAGCGCATTTATCCCATATCTCATGTGGGGCCAACCCACTGGTGGTGTCAAACCACGTGGACGAGTCGCAATGAGGTGCCAAACCTCTGGAGGTGCCAAACCTCTGGTGACCCAAAGTCACAAAGTGTGTTACCAAAACACTGTGCTCGTCAGCACAAAATATCACTGCTCCCTCCACTCATATCACCCATCAACATGCCATACTCATGTAATCATGCATATCATACGGATCATGCATATCATGCTAATATGCCTAACCTCATATCCCATGTCACATATATCCATAGCCATGGTATCACATAGATCATCGAGAAACTCATGACAATAATAATACCGACTTACCCGAGTCCAAGATCATACCCATTAGGTATCATATCAATCATCAACTGTTTCATTAATTATCACACAGGTTATCAATCATATTACTAAACGGAAGTGTGTTAGTTTACACACCTGGTATACACGAGTCTAAAAATCCCAACGAAACGATCTAGGTCCCCCGAGTGACTTGCTCCTTGCTAATGGTTTGATTTCTTATCAAACCCGAACCACAAAGGTTCTCCTTCCAACAATCGTCTACACCTTCAAAAGAGAACTGTTACTCTTTTGTTACCCTTGCCTTAATCGAACCTAAAAGATTGAAATAAAAACAATACCAAATACTTACCCCTACTTACCAACCACCAAAAATTCGGCCACAAGAACCCCTAGGAGAGAAGGGAGATTCGGCTCAAGAGCTTTTGAAATGGAAGAAAGAAAGAAAAAAAATAGAAAATGGATGGGGACAAGTACTTACGGTTTTGAAAGAAAAAAGAGATAAAAATGTGTTTTGGGAACTAGTGTTTCGGCTTAATGAAATGGTAAGGCACAAATGAAAGATTCGGCTAGGATTTGAGAAAAGCAAATGAGAGTTTGAGGGAAGAAGATGATATGGTTTCGGCTTACTAGCAATGGAGAAGTAAAAATAGAGAACTTGGTTTAGAAGTAGTATGATTTCGGCACAAGTATGACAAAAGAAAATGAATGAAAGTGTGAGAAGAAAGGATACCCGATTCAGCTTACACAAATGAAGAAAGAAGGATAGATGCAAGAGTGTATTCGGCTACACACAAACCATGTGAACAAGACAATTTCGGCAACTAAAGGGACTTGGTATCTCGGTTCAAGAAGTGAGAAAAAGATGAGAGAATTCTTTAGAATTTCGGCTTTGGTTTGTCAAAGAGAAAAAGAATTTGATTTGGTCTCCTAATGGCCGAATATTCACCAAATTCCAAAAGGAATAATTCGGCCTTCTCTCCCCACTTCCCAAAACCGCCATACACTCCACCACTCCCCAACATTCGGCCAAATCCCCCATTCACTCACATCCACACATTCAAACCAACAAGACCAAGTCTCCCTCCTACAAATGCTCTCCACCTTTCATTTGAAAGGTATGACTTGGTCCAAGGTAGAATTCTAGTTGCCTTCTACCTCTCCTCCATGCCGTCCCAAAATGTAGCCAAAATGGGGAATTCGCACTCGAACACTAGACCCCACTCCATGTAGTTGACGCCACCCCAAGCTCCCCATGAAGCGCATGCTTGCCACCTTGCCACTCACTTTTTGTGCAACAAAACATCAATTAAAATTCTTAAACCCACTTCCACGGCTCCCTTCACTTAACACCCAAAACCAAAATTTTCCCATTCCTCAGCACACACTCCTAGCCCACAATTAAGCCCCCTAAAACACCGAAATAGCAACACAGCACACTAAACACATGCAATTTCATGCAACAACAAAATAGCCCCTATCCCGGGATATTACAATCACATTCGTGTCTTTGGGACACCAGAGGTTTGGCACCTCATAGCGTCTCGTCCCAGTGGCTTCGTACCACAGTGGGTTGGCCCCACAGTTGATTATACGAGATTGACGCCGATGATTTGGTATCACACGATGGGTTGGCCCCATCATTGGATTATTCGTGACTTTGGGTCACCAAAGGGTTTGGCACCACAATTATGGATATCGTGACTTTGGGTCACCAGTGGTTTGGCACCACCAGTGGGTTTGGTACCACACGGGTAGAAATGGAGTACGGATGGCTAGGATTGGGTGTATTACATGTATTGCGTTGCTATGATGTGTGTTAGCATGTTGCATTAATCGGAGAGGGATTTATGCACCGAGTCTTGCGACTCACCTTCTCCTTATCATTTCAGTGACACTTAGATTGCGGACACATGGAGCCTGTGGACTCGAGGTGCTCATGCCATGAATAAATTCAGATTTGCACCGATTTAAATACTTGGTACTTTATTTCCTTTATTTTCATTTGGTTTCTTTGGAATTGTAAATGGCCTTTTAAAATTATGCTTTGGTTATTTATATGTTTAAATGTGATTTCAAATATGCCTTAACAAAGTATTGGACTAATATTGGATAAAACTTGGAAAGATGAGGTTTTCAAACTACAACGCGATATGTTTTAAACTTTACCATCGGGTATCACCCTAAAACATTAAAAATAAATGCAACTCAAACGTTTTCTAAAACTAGAGATTTTTCCACACTAAGCTCAAAATGTTTTTAAGCATCAAGAAGGAGATTACTTGGGATTCTCAAACGATATGGATTTGTCTTACTTATGGGGTCAACCAAGTTTCAAATTTCCGTGTTTTCAAAATTCACTACCAGCTTTAAAGCAATCATGCCCAAGATTTTGACAAGTATAAAATATGACAAAGAGTTTTTCATCGAATCTTTAACCTGAAACCTAACCCCTCAAACACGATTTTCCCCGTAACATGCCAGATTCGGTCGTGGTGTATTGACCGGGTTTGGGGTGTTACAATTTTGGTATCAGAGCCAAGTTCAAGGCTCGGCTGTGGGACTGAGGCCCAAAATGTTTTAAGAATTTTTGTTTTTAAATGTTTTTGTTTCAAAGTATATGGTTTGAAAGGCATGGCTTCGAGTCTCCGGCACCAATCCGCCCAGGTAAGTACCCCTTACTATTCTTGTGATTACTGATGTTGGTGTAATATGATTGAATGACTAGCAATTACTTTAGAAACTGAAACCACTAGGTCCACGACTTGCGAAAACAAAAATTTCTTTAATAAGAAATATTCATAAGACTGTGCTTTTAAATAGCGGAATAAATCATCGATGCATAAAACTTCTAAATCGAGATAAGTCGAGACCGTAGTCATGAGCACTCGGGGTGGACGTGGTCGTAATACACGTGGGCGTGGTCGGGGGTAGGATGACGCTTTACAACCGGTAGGGTGCAGTCGGGTCGAGAAATGAGATACGGTACCACCACCACCGGAGGTGGTGAATTTCGAGATCGATCGATGACGCAGTGTCGCAGCGATCTTGCAAGTTCGGAAAGGGTAGCTAGAGTAGGTGGAGCGCGAGGAGCTAGGAAATCTGCGGCTCTGAGCGACTCAGAGCAAATGGGGCTGAGGTATTTAGAGGTGTTTCGTGTTGCTCAAAGACGGCCGAGTATTGGTCGGAAGCGACGGAGCGGATCATGGATGATCTGGACCTGACTGCTGAGGAGAAGCTGAAGGGGATAGTATCGCTCCTTCGGGATGAGTCATACCAGTGGTGGCTCACAGTTCGAGACGTGGCTGCAGCGGAGGATCTCACTTGGGATTATTTTAGGGCTGCTTATCAGAATAAGTACATTGGAGCTAGCTACATTGACGCACAACGAAAAGCATTTTTGAGGCTAGTTCAGGGGAGTAAGTCTGTGTCAGAGTACGAGGCAGAATTCTTGAAGCTGAGTAGGTATGCTAGGGGCATTGTGGCTACTGAACACGAGAGGTGTGTTCGATTCGAGGATGGTCTGAGAGACGAATTAAGACTGCTGATTGCTCCACAGCAGGAGCGTGAGTTTGCCGTCCTGGTTGAGAAGGCTAAGGTAGCCGAGGGTGTTAAAGAATCTGTGAGGCAAAACATGGATAGGAACAGACATAAGAGGAGTTTTGGATCTTCTGGGTCGTCGGGTAATCCGCAGAAAAGAGCTAGACAAAGTGGGCCGAATCAGTCTGGTAGGTCTCATTGTTGTAATCGTGGACCGCATGTTGTAACCGCAGTTGTGGGAAATCTCATTGGGGAGGTTACTGGACCGGTGGAAAAGGATGTTTCGAGTGTGGCTCTTTGGATCACCGTGTGAGGGACTGTCCGCGTAAGTTGACTAGGATTCAGTCCGAGGGGCAGGGCCGTACTCAGTTCAGGAATAATGGACCGCCACCGCAGAGGGGTCGTGGTAATGGCAGAGGAGGTAATGGTTCTGGTCGGGGCCGCGGAGCACCGGGCAGAGGTGCGGGTAGCTCTGAGGCAAGACAGCCTGGGTTGGTGTATGCAGCGAGACGCCGAGAGGAGGGCGACGCACCGGACGTCATAACCGGTACGTTTTTGATCTTTGGTTCTCCATATACTGCTTTAATTGATGTGGGTTCAACGCATTCATACGTTGCTAGTAGCATAGTAGAGACCATGGACTTAAACTCTGAAACTACTTCTAGGCAGATGACAGTCATTAGCCCTCTAGGTCACTCTGTAGTCGTAGATAAGTCAGATAGAGATGTACCCCTAGAACTCCAAGGGGTAGTGTTTGTGGCTGATCTGATGAAACTGCTGTTTGGGGAGTTCGATCTGATTCTCGGGATGGACTGGTTGGTTAAATACCAGGCTAGATTGGATTACGTGGCTAAGCGCTTGGTTCTAAAGACAGTGAGGTGATGAGGTAGTCATGATAGGTAATAGAAGAGATTACTTATCCAACATGGTATCTGCTCAAAGCGGAGAAGATGGTCGGGAAGGGTCGTGAAGCGTATGTGGTTCACGTGTATACCTTGGAGGCTAAGGAATCTGCTGGAGGAAAAGGTCCGGACAGTTAAAGAATTTGTTGATGTGTTTCCAGAGGAACTTCCGGGCTTGCCACCAGATCGTGAGGTGGAGTTCGGGATAGATCTGTTACCGGGAACTGCGCCAGTGTCTATTGCTCCGTATAGGATGGCGCCAAAGGAGTTAGTGGAATTAAAGGCTCAGATCCAGGAGTTGTTGGATTGAGGCTTTATTAGGCCAAGTGTTTCACCTTGGGGAGCGCCAGTACTCTTTGTTAAGAAGAAAGATGGTACCATGCGGATGTGTATAGACTACCGCGAGTTGAACAAGCTGACGATCAAAAACAAGTATCCGCTTCTGGCGCGGATAGATGACTTGTTGATCATCACCAGGGTGCTTCGGTATTCTCGAAAATTGATTTAAGGTCTGGGTATCACCAATTGAAGGTGAAGGAGGCGGATATCCACAAGACAGCGTTTCGTACTCGGTATGGGCACTACGAATTTCTGGTAATGCCGTTTGGGTTGACTAACGCGCCGGCAGCATTCATGGATATGATGAATAGGGTGTTTCAGCAGTATTTGGATCAGTTCGTAGTGGTTTTTATTGACGACATCTTAGTATACTCAAAGACAGAGGAGGAGCATGATGCACACTTGCGAATAGTACTGCAGATTCTGAGGGAAAAACAGCTTTATGCAAAATTTAGTAAGTGCGAGTTCTGGCTCAGGGAGGTGACATTCTTGGGTCATGTAGTGTCGGCCGAGGGGATTAGGGTAGATCCTCGGAAGATTGAGGCAGTTTTGGATTGGAAGCCGCCTAAGTCAGTGGCTGAGATTCGGAGTTTTCTGGTTTGGCAGGATACTACCGAAGATTTGTAGAAGGTTTTTCATTGATCGCAGCCAATGACCAAGTTGTTAAGGAAAGGGTTCCATTTGTTTGGGTGAGAAGCGGCAGGAGAGTTTCACAAACTAAAGAAGATTTTGACCAAGCTCTGCTTTTAATTCAACTTTGAGGTCGGGAAGGAATTCCACGGTGTATTGCGATGCATCACATACGGGATTGGGTTGTGTCTTGATGCGGGGAAGGTAAGGTTGTGGCTTACGCATCTCGGCAGTTGAGGCCACATGAGGTCAATTATCCGACGCACGACTTGGAGTTAGCAGCTGTAGTCTTCGCCTTGAAAATTTGGAGGCACTACTTGTTCGGAGAGAGATCGATAGTCTACACAGATCACAAGAGTCTAAAGTATCTTTTGACTCGTAAGGATTTGAATTTGAGGCGTGTGCAGATGGATTGAATTGCTCAAGGATTATGATTGTTCGATTGAATATCATCCGGGCAAGGCTAACGTGGTGGCAGACGCGTTGAGCCGTAAGGTTGTTTCGGACTTAAGAGCGATGTTTGCCCATCTGAGTTTGTATGACGACGGAAGTATTCTGGCAGAGCTGCAGGTTAAGCCTACTTGGGTTAAGCTGCATTAGAGAGAAACAGTTGGAAGATGAGGTTTTGAGTGCGCGCAGAGGTCTCAGTGCGGGATGGTGGTTTGGAGGGTTGAGCTTTATCTAGTGATGGAGTGTTGTGTTTCCAAGGCGAGCTTGTATGCCGAAAGACGTTGAGCCGAGGCGGAGGATTCTTCAGACGCACATAGCAGCCCATACGCTATTCATCCATCGGAGGAAGCAAGATGTATAGAGATCTAAGAGAGCAATTTTGGTGGCCGGGTCTGAAAAAAGAAGTGACGGGGTTTGTAGGGAAGTGTCTGACATGTCGATGAGGTCAAGGCCGAGCATCGGTTGCCGTCGGGGTTGCTTCACCAGGTGAAGATTCCACAATGGAAGTGGGAAAGAATAACTATGGATTTCGTCGAGTGGATTACCTCTTACACCGAGCAAGAAAGACTCGGTTTGGGTAATTGTGGATCGTCGACTAAATCACTCACTTCATTCCTAGTGAGGGTTGATTACTCACTTGAGAGGTTGGCGAAGGTGTATGTGTCGAGAGATAGTGAGATTGCAAGGTGTGCCATGATCGATTATCTCGGATAGGGATCCCAGTTTTATGTCAAGGTTCTGAAAGCGCTGCATCGGGCCTTGGGTACGCGCTTGATTTCAAAGACGCTTTTCACCCGCAAATCGACGGGCGATCGGAAAGGGTTATACAGATCTTAGAGGATATCTTTGAGAGGTTGTGTTCTGAATTTCAGAGGTAGTTGGGAGGAGTTTTTTCCATTAGCTGAGTTCGCCTACAATAATAGTTACCAAGCAAGCATCAAAATGGCACCATATGAGGCGTTGTATGGTAGAAAGTGTCGCTCACCTACATGTTGGACGGAGTTGGGTGAACGCCATTGTTGGGACCAGAGTTGGTTGCAGAGACCGAAGACAAGGTTAAGTTGATTCAGGCTCGATTGAAAGAAGCTTGGATAGGCGTAAGTCTTATGTCGATCTCAAGCGGAGAGATATAGAGTTTGGCCGTGGGGATCAAGTTTTTCCGAAGGTCTCGCCATGGAAGAAAGTATTGAGATTCGGAAGGAAAGGCAAGCTAAGTCCGAGGTTTATTGGGCCGTATAAGGTGCTCAAACGAGTGGGACCATGAGCTTACCGGCTTGAGTTGCCAATGAGTTGAGTCGATTCACGATGTATTTCACGCTTCGATGCTTAGGCGTTATCGTTCAGATCCATCGCATGTCGTAGCAGTGGAAGAGATCGAGGTGAATCCGGATTTGACCATGGAGGAGGAACCTGTGCAGATCCTAGATCGGGATGTGAAGGTTTTGCGTAGGAAGTCAGTGCCTCTAGTAAAGGTGCTATGGCGGAACCATGGCGTGGAAGAAGCTAAGTGGGAACCCGAGGATGTGATGAGATAGCAATACCCTCAACTCTTTTGATCAGGTAATTTCGAGGCCGAAATTATTTTTTTAGGGGGTAGAACTGTAATATCCAGGGATAGGGGCTATTTTGTTATTGCATTGTTTTGCATGTGGTTGTTTTGCAATGTTGCTTTTGTGTTGTTTTGGGGCTTAGTTGTAAGCTTAGTATGTTTGGAGTGGTAGGAAAAATTTTGGTTTTAAGTTTTATGTGAGAGGAGTCAAGGAGTGGGGGTTTATAAATAATTTTAGGTGAAAAGTTAGCACAAGAGTTGAGCTAGTAAGATGGCAAAGCATGCGCCACTTGGGGCTTGTGTTTAGCGTCACTTGCAGGGGAGGAGGTCCTGTGTTCAAGCTACGAAAATCCCACATTTTTGCTTTCATTTTGACGGCATGGAGGAGGAGAGTTGTGGGCAGTTCAAACTCTGCCATGGACCAAGTCAAATGTTTAAATGGTGGGTGGAGAGCGAATTTAGGAGGGAGACTAGTTCAAACTAGTTTGAATGTGTGGCTTGGAGTAATTGTGGGTAGTGGCCGAATGTTGGGGAGTTTGTAGAGAGAGGGCGGTTTTGGTAAGTGGGGGGGTGTTATCCGAAATTCATTTAGGCACTTTTGTGCATTTTTCGGTCACTTTGTGTCAAGCCAAATTCCTCTCTTTTGTCAATAGTAGCCAGAAATTACAAGAGAGCTTTCTCTCATTTTCTTTACTTCTTGAAACCAAAAGACCAAACCCTATAGCCTTGCCGAATTTGCTTTGTCCCTCTCAATTTTCTTGGTAGCCGAATGTTCTTTGCTCTCTCTCTTTTCTCTTCATTTGTGTAAGCTGAAACTCCATTCTCCAAAACACTTTCTCCATTCTTTCTTTTGCAAGCCAAAACTTCACCCTTCTAAACCTTTCCTTTTCTTTTCTTTTCCCCATTTCTATTGTTGGCGAATATCAACCCCTATCCTTTTGCATTTCGTTTTCTCTTTTCTTTCACTCTGACCAATCTTGTTTGATTATTACAAGCCACCCTAGCCGAATCCTCTTTTTTTTCATCTTGTTTAAGAGTTGGCCGAATCTTTCCTCTCTCCTAGTGGTTCTTGGCCGAATATTGGTTGGTGTTAGGTAAGTGCTTGGCCAATGGTTATTTCTCCTCTCCCTTGTTCTCGTTCGATTTTGGGTTTGGTTGAAAGGAGTTAATCTTTGTTAACTATTACGTTATAGGGCCTTTGGATTTTGGAAGCAAGCAAGAGGAGTCTTCTTTCTCGATTAATCGTTGGTAAGTGGTGGTAAGGGATTGGTTCTAGTAGTGCATTCTTTTAGTTTTCGTTAATCAAAGACTTCAAAAAATTAACAGTTCTCTTGTTAGGGTGTGGCCGATTGATTAAGGAAGCATTGGTTGGTTCGGGTTTTGGTAGGAAACCAAACCAAGTGAAAGGTAAGGGATTCAATTGTTAACCCCTTTGGTTTAATGGTTTTGGCCGAATGGTATAAGTGGCTAATCTATATTTGGCCGATTATAGAAGCAAGGTATTTGAGGATCTTAGATCGGTTCGTTGGGTTTAAAAGCTTGCGTTTTAACAGGTGTGTAAACTAACACACTCATTGCTTAGTAATATGTTTAATAAACCTAATTGTCAAACAGTGTGGTTGATTGATATGATACCCTATGGGGTATGTGCACGGATTCGGGTAAGCCCGTTTCATTACGAGTTCTATTAATGGTATATGATATCATGATCGATGATGTAGGTGATATGAGATGCAATGTTAAACATGTTAGCATGATTACATGTCTTGCACGATTTGCATTAGTATGATATGTTATGGGTGATGTGAGAGGAGGGGGAATATGATATCCGTGTCTTTGGGACACCAGAGGTTTGGCACCTCCAGTGGTTTGGTACCACAGATTGATTATTGTGACTTTGGGTCACCAGAGGTTTGGCACCTCAGCGTCTCGTCCCAGTGGCTTAGCACCACAGTGGGTTGGCCCCACAGTTGATTATACGGGATTGACGCCAGTGATTTGGTATCACACGATGGGTTGGCCCCATCATTGGATTCGTGACTTCGGTCACCATTGATTTGGTATCACATTCGTGTCTTTGGGACACCAGAGGTTTGGCACCTCATAGCGTCTCGTCCCAGTGGCTTCGCACCACAGTGGGTTGGCCCCACAGTTGATTATACGGGATTGACGCCAGTGATTTGGTATCACACGATGGGTTGGCCCCATCATTGGATTATTCGTGACTTTGGGTCACCAGTGGTTTGGCACCACAATTATGGATATCGTGACTTTGGGTCACCAGTGGTTTGGCACCACCAGTGGTTTGGTACCACACGGGGTAGAAATGGAGTACGGATGGCTAGGATTGGGTGCATTACATGTATTGCGTTGCTATGATGTGTGTTAGCATGTTGCATTAATCGGGAGAGGGATTTATGCACTGAGTCTTGCGACTCACCTTCTCCCTTATCATTTCAGGTGACACTTAGATTGCGGACATAGAGCCGGGTGGACTCGAGGTGCTCATGCCATGAATAAATTCAGATTTGCACTGATTTAAATACTTGGTACTTTATTTCCTTTATTTTCATTTGGTTTTGCTGGAATTGTAAATGGCCTTTTAAAATTATGCTTTGGTTATTTATATGTTTAAATGTGATTTCAAATATGCCTTAACAAAGTATTGGACTAATATTGGATAAAACTTGGAAAGATGAGGTTTTCAAACTACAACGCGATATGTTTTAAACTTTACCATCGGGTATCACCCTAAAACATTAAAAATAAATGCAACTCAAACGTTTTCTAAAACTAGAGATTTTTCCACACTAAGCTCAAAATGTTTTTAAGCATCAAGAAGGAGATTACTTGGGATTCTCAAACGATATGGATTTGTCTTACTTATGGGGTCAACCAAGTTTCAAATTTCCAGGTTTTCAAAATTCACTACCAGTTTTAAAGCAATCATGCCCAAGATTTTGACAAGTATAAAATATGACAAAGAGTTTTTCATCGAATCTTTAACCTGAAACCTAACCCCTCAAACACGATTTTCCCCGTAACATGCCAGATTCGGTCGTGGTGTATTGACCGGGTTTGGGGTGTTACACACATACTATAAGCATGGAAAATAATATTAAAATATTTTTCTGACTCAGATTTGTGGTCCCGAAACCACTACTCCGATTAGGATCTAAACCGGGTTGTTACAATTCTCCCCCTTAGGGATTTTCGTCCCCAAAAATCTTACCGTTGAACAAATTCGGATATTGCTCTCTCATAGCATCTTCAAGTTCCCACGTAGCTTCTTCGACCCCGTGTCGATGCCATAATACTTTTATTAATGGAATTTTCTTATTTCTCAATTCTTTAACCTCGCGAGTTAAGATGCAGATCGGTTCTTCTTCATAAGTCATATCAGACCGAATCTCTATCTCAGACGGAGAAATCACATGCGAGGGATCGAATTTGTATCGTCGAAGCATCGATACATGAAAGACATTATGGATCTTTTCTAACTCAGATGGTAGCAATGGTCTACAATCAACTGGACCAATACGCTCGGTAATTTCTTACGGCCCGATGAATCTCAGACTCAATTTGCCTTTTCTACCGAATCGGAGTTTTTTCTTCCACGGAGACACTTTAAAAAATACTTTATCACCGATCTCAAATTCAATATCTTTTCGTTTCAAATCTGCGTATGATTTTTTTCGATCAGACGTTGCTTTCAAACTATTTCGTATCACTTTTACTTTCTTTTCAGTCTCTTTAATCAAATCAACCCCGTGAATTTTATTTTCACTAAGTTTAGACCAGTACAGAGGTGTTCGGCATTTCCTACCATGCAAAGCTTCATACGGTGCCATTTTAATACTAGATTGAAAACTATTATTATACGCGAATTCAATCAATGGAAAATACTGTTCCCACGTACCTTCAAACTCAAGAATGCAACATCTAAACATATCCTCGAGTATCTGAATAATCCGTTCGGATTGACCATCTGTCTATGGATGAAAAGTAGTACTGAAGTGTAATTTCGTACCTAAAGCCTCTTGCAGTTTCTTCCAAAACTGCGAAGTAAACCTCGGATCTCTGTCAGACACAATATATAGTGGCATCCCGTGCAATCTCACAATATCAAAAATGTATAACTCAGCTAACTTATCAAGCGAATAATCCATTCTCACCGGAATAAAATGAGCTGATTTTGTCAATCTATCAACTATAACCCAAATTGCATCTTTCTTTCTCGGAGTTAAAGGAAAACCTGAAACAAAATCCATCGTCACTCTCTCCCATTTCCACTCGAGAATCATAATCGGTTGTAACAAACCGGATGGTACCTGATGTTTAGCTTTAACTTGCTGACAGATCAAACATTTCGAAACAAAATCAGAAATATCCTTTTTCATACCAGGCCACCAGTAAAACTGTTTCAAATCATTATACATCTTTGTACTTCCTGGATGAACCGATAAGCAACTGCTATGGGCTTCTTTCAAAATCAACTGAATCAACTCTGGATTTCTCGGAACAAAAATCCGATCTCGAAATCTCAGACAATCACCATCATCAACTTGAAATTCTAAATCAGAGTTTAAATCACACTGAGCTCGTTTCGCTAACATTTGTTGTCAACTTTTTGTGCATCACAAATCTGCTGTAAGAACAATGGTCTTGCTTTCAATTCGGCTAAATCCGAACCATCATCAGACAGAACTAAATGATCATTCATCGCAAGTAAGGTAAACAATGATTTTCGACTCAAAGCATCAGCAACAACACTTGCTTTCCCAAGATGATAATCAATCACAAGCTCATAGTCTTTTAACAGTTCTAACCATCTTCTCTGTCGCAGATTCAAATCTTTCTGAGTCATCAAATATTTCAGACTTTTATAATCTGAAAACACATGACATTTCTCACCGAAAAGATAGTGGCGCCAAATTTTCAAAGCGAACACAATCGCAGCCAGCTCAAGGTCGTGAGTCAGATAATTCTTTTCATGCGCCTTTAGTTGTCTCAAGGAATAGGCTATAACCTTGCCTTCCTGCATCAAAACACATCCCAGACCGTTCAACGAAGCATCACTATATATCACAAATTTTTTACCGGATTCTGGCTGTACTAGCACTGGAGCTTCAGTCAATAGGGCTTTCAACTGATCAAAGCTTTTTTGACACTTTTCAGACCATTCAAACTTAACATCTTTCTGAATCAATCTCATCAACGGAGTTGCAATTACAGAGAAGTCTTTTACAAATCGTCGGTAATAACCAGTAAGTCCCAGAAAACTGCGAACTTCAGACACATTTTTCGAAGACTTCCACTCTAAAATAGCTGAAATCTTGCTCGGATCAACTCATATTCCGGATGCTGACACAATATGCCCCAAAAAAGCCAACTTCGCGCAACCAGAACTCACAGTTACTAAAATTTGCATACAATTGCTTATCACGCAGAGTTTGTAGTACAATTCTCAAATGTTCGGCATGCTCAATTTCATCATGCGAATAAATCAAAATGTCGTCAATGAATACAACAATAAATCGATCTAGATACGGTCTGAAAATTTTGTTCATCAAATCAATAAAGACAGCAGGAGCATTTGTTAGTCTGAAAGGCATAACTAAAAATTCATAATGTTCGTACCTCGTTCGAAAAGCTGTTTTCCGAATGTCTGAATCTTTTACTCGCAACTAATAGTATCCCGATCTCAGATCTATCTTTGAAAACACAGAAGCTCCTTTCAACTAATCAAACAAATCATCAATTCTGGGCAGAGGATATTTATTCTTAATGGTCACTTTGTTTAACTGACGATAATCAATACACATTCTGATCATTCTGACTTCTCAAATCAATAGTCTTTCGTTTGCAATTCACAACAGCATCATGCAATGTTAGCCAATCCATGCCCAGAATTATATCAAATTCATCAAAGGGTAATAACATCAGATTAGCCAGAAAATAGATATCTCGAAACATCAACGGACAATTCATGCACACATTGTCAACCAGAACACATTTTCCTAAGAGGTTCGATACTCTAATTAAAAATTCAGTAGACTCTATAGGCAAAGTCTTACTGGATACTAAGTTCATGCATATATATGAATGAGTAGACCCTGGATCTATCAATGCAATCACAGAAGTATCATAAAGAGTAAAAGTACCGGTAATGACGTCTGGAGACGAAGCTTCCTCACGAGCTCGAATAGCATAAGCTCTGGCAAGTGCTCTCGCCTCAGAACTCGCAGTTGTATCTTTCGTAACTCTCTGTTTTTGGTGTTTCTGGGAGGTCTACCCCTAGCTGAAACATTATTCAACTTCAGATTCTATACAATCTCTTGCTCAACGGACTCGGGACAGTCTCGGATAAAGTGATCTAAAGATCCACATTTGAAACAAGCTCGACCATTTAATCGACAATTACTCGGATGTCTTTTACCACAATGTTTACACCCAGGTCGCTCAGATCTGACATTTCCAACACTTGTAACCGAAGTAGTTGGAGCTCGAAGGATCGAATCTGATCTTGCACGATCTCTACTCGAATATCCCATGTTAGTCTTTGAACGGCTATAATCATCTCGAAATTTCTTTGATGCCAACTGATATGACTTACTCTTTGTTCGTTTTCGCACCTCTCTAGCTTCTGAATCGGCTTTTCTTTTCTCTTTCGCGAGTTTTTCAGCTTTACACGCTCGGTCAACAAGCACAACGAATTCTTTTATTTCTAGAATTTCGACTAGCAAATGGATATCTTCATTCAAGCCGTCTTCAAACCTTTTACACATTATTACCTCAGTCGAGACACATTCTCGTGCGTACTGACTTAGTCTCATAAATTCTCGTTCGTATTCTGTAACAGACATATGGCTCTGTTTCAATTCAAGAAACTCTTTTTGCTTTTGATCAATGAATCTCTGACTAATATATTTCTTCCAGAATTCAAATTGAAAGAAATTCCAGGTAATTCATTCTTTCGAAACAACGGAAGTCAAAGTTTTCCACCATTGGTAAGCTGTATCTTTCAAAAAAGAAACGGCACATTTCACACATTCATCAGGGGTACACAACATCTCATCAAATACTCGAATCGTATTCTCGAGCCAAAACTCAGCTCTCTCAGCATCATTATCATTAGTGGCCCTGAACTCTTCAGCCCCATATTTACGAATTTTATCGACCGGAGGCTTATTCAACAGATTCAGATTCATAACTAGAGGTACAACAGGAGTCTGAGGGGGATTAGGTGGGGGCAGAGGTTGAGGAACAGCTGGATTTGCTCTAACATACTGAGTGAACCACTCATTCATTATTTGGAAGAAGGCTTGTTTAGCCTCTCCTTCCTGACCGCTAGTAACCAGTCTGGAATCAGACGGCGCTGTCCCTTGAGCGGGAGCAGGTGCATTACTTTCAATGTCATCAGCTACGGCTCGTTCGGGATCCATTTACTATACAAAAAAGCACATTTTATCTGTCAGGATTCATCACACTATCACAGTTCATTTATATGGCATGTATAGCTAGACTCTCACACGCTACGGTAGTCTTAGAATCGACTAAACTGTAGCTCTGGTACCAGCAAATTGTAACAACCCTAACCCGCATTCGTTGCTAAACGAGGGTTAAGAGGCATTACCAGACATATCGAAACATATCACAAACATTTCTCTAACATCAAACATTCACAACCATTCCATAACGAAATATACACATAGAGTCCCTTTAGAAAGTCTACGAGACCTTTAACATGCTTTAGAGAGGGGTTCGAGACAAAACCGATCTCATATGGAAACTTTGCTGAACTTAGAAAATTTTTCTTTTAAAACAGGGCACACGCCCATGTGGCTAGGCCGTGTGAGTTGCCTTAGGCCATGTCTTAGTCCGTGTGCAACATTGACTTGGGTCACACGGTCTGGAACACGCCCGTGCTTCTTGCCCATGTGGCAAACTGACTTGAATCACACGGTCTGTCACACACTCGTGTGTCTGGCTCGTGTGCAAGTCTGACTTGCCTCGAATTAGAGCAGCGAAGGACACTATCGAGACACACACCCGTGTGCTCAACCGTGTGGATAATTATAGGCCATTTGCAAGGCCAAATTGCCACCCATTTTGAGTCATACCTACAAGCATCAAACAAGCATCAATCCATGCCCCAAAGACAACCAAAAACATACCAAATCATGCACAATTTGTTCCGTAATAACATCATATCAATTTCCCAAATCAATATGAAACTTACCAAAATTGACCATCTCTTTTGGCCATTTATGACCACATCAAAACATATCAACTTTTACATCACCTAACATGGACTAAATTCACCCATAATCACATTCATTATCAAGCCACATCACATGGCTAAAATTACACATTTCAAAACATAATCAAAGTTCTCTAGCCTATACATGTCATACTTCAATATGCACATTTTCAAAAGGTACCAAAATATAGTTCGATAGTGTGGTGATGATCGTTGACGATCCCCGAGCTTCCAGTAGCTTCAATAATCTATAAAAAAAGGCAAACACACACAAAGTAAGCTTCCAAAAGCTTAGTAAGCCATATCCAAATAAACATATCACATAGAATAATTATAAACCATTTCATGCATATGGTTCATGACATAACACAAACACAAGTCATATTTCTCTTATATCTCTGTAACACCCCTAAACCCGGCCTAGAAGTTAGGCCCGAATCTGGAATGTCACATTAAAGGCGCACTTCAAAACAATTTACTAGTTAACCATTTAAGGCCCAAAAGCCCAAAACAAAAGATTATTTCGAAAACCATATTAACACTTTAATAATTTTATGAAATTTCTTAAGTGGGCAGTTGAAACAATAATAATAATAAACCCAAAATTCAAAGTCAAATAGGAGTTACATGGCCTTATTACAATCCAATGAAAAATAAACAAAGTATTTAAAACAGAATCATTTGAATAAATTAAACCATTTGAACAACTTGTAGTGTGCCCATCTCCGAGTCCTCTCCCTCGTCGAGCCGTCTATTCAGGATTACCTGAAACATTTAAAATTAAGGGTGTGAGTTTCGAAACTCAGTGTGTACAACCCTTGGCAATCAAATCACATACAAATATTCACATTGGGCCTAAGCCTTATCAAAATTGGTGGTCTTGGGCCTTAGCCCACAATGACCTCATATCACATCATATCATATCGTATCATATACAAACAAGATAATGCAAAACCCACCCCAAAAATCCATCCACTACACACACCATTTCCCTTCCAACCTTATGGCTCCTGTGGGGAATTCTAGCTCGACCCACCCCTCCGCTACACACTATGGGTAGCCCGGTTACGGTACTACCGAACGTTACAGCAAAGCTACTAATCATATATTGGGCTTAAAGCCTTCGGGGGATCCATACCATACGGCCATGCGATCCTGGATCCATACCATACGGCCCTGCGATCCTCAAATACTGACACAGAGTCATCAATATATATATGTTAGGCACATAGCCACGGCAAATATGATTGGCACAAAGCCATAATAACAGCACAAAGCCTTCGGTATTGGCACAAAGCCCATAATTACGGCACGAAGCCCATATTAATGGCACACAGCCCTCGGTAACATTATCGGTGCGGCATGGTCGCTGCTCGGTGGCTAAAAAGCCCGTGGTGGATCCATACCATACGGCTATGCGATCCCGGATCCATACCATACGGCCATGCGATCCTCAAATCTTCCTCCGTACCATAATTCCCACCCATATGCATCCTAAGCAGAATATCATATGAATGCATCAAACACAAAAGTAACATCCATAAACCCATATTCATCACATAGGGGTATTTTCGTCATTTCACTACCCAGGGGTATTTTCATAATTCTACCCTACAGGGGTATTTTGGTAATTTGGCAAATTAGGGGTATCTTGGTAATTTTACAAACAGGGGTATTTTGGAAATTTTGCAAACCGGGGGTATTTCAGTAATTTTGCAAACCAAGGGTATTTTTGTAATTTCACAAACTAGGGGTATTTCGGTAATTTCGTAAACCAGGGGTACTTTGATAATTTTACAAACCAGGGGTATTTTGGTAATTTTGCAAACCGAGGGTATTTTGGTAATTTTGCAAACCAAGGGTATTTCGGTAATTTCGCAAACCAGGGGTATTTCGGTAATTTTACAAACCAGGGGTATTTTAGTGATTTTACACATATAAGGGTATTTTAGTAATTTTACAAATATAAGGGTATTTGGTCCCTCTCGAATTTTAGTTATGAACTTTGGCCCATAAACAAGTCCTCGCGGTTAAAGTGAACAAACACTATGCACCAGGTAGGATCTCAGAAAAGAGGAGGTGGGTCACTCGGACCGCTTAAGTACCAAGCTCTCACTAGATCCAATCCTAGACATGCATATGTCGGTTACCACAATCTAACTAATCGACTTGTCCACAGACATGTTTAATTAGCTTAAGTCTTCTGAAATTACAAAGTTGTTCAAGCTAGGCCTAAAGTCCATTAACCCTAACATACTTGTCTACGCCCCCATAAGCCCATCAAGCCCATTTCATGTCCTTACGGCCCGTTAGGCCCAAATCTCATCATATGGCCTATTAGGCCCAAACATATCCAGATCATGTATCAAGCATAACTAACTTAATTCGTATAATCAACCAAAACATTTCATCAAACTTAGCCTCGGGGCCCACCGGGCCCGTTTAGCCACTTTCGGCTTTTCGGCTTTTCGGCATTTCCGATATCGTGTGTGTAGTGTTCGTACACACCTGGTAACCTTGCGTGCTGCGAACTCCTTAGTCACAAACCTACAATTAACATTACTAGCGATTAACCAAAGCGTTAACACGTACTAACCAAAAACCGAAACCTCACCGTACCCTTACCGTGTGCCTCACATTCTAGTAGCCCTTCCTTTGCTACTATTGGCGATTAACCTCTAGATCTGCACCCAAACACCTATATCGTCAAAACCAAGTGACCCATATTGATCATAAGTCACCCCTATGAGCCACAATAGATTCAGTCATTTACTAAACCCTAACTGAGTCGAGAATACTTACTGCCTTGATAGCAATCCTTACCTACCGCACTTGCGATTACTGAACCTCACCCTTGTTAATACATGGTAATGGCAAAGAGGGGTTAGATAGCCCTTCGGCTTTAAACAAAATGTACTAAGGGGAGTTAATCAAATACTTATCGAATCCAACCTTAGATCCTGCAGCCTACCAAACGAGATTCGGCTTTTAACCCTGACTGAGAGTAGATACCAACTGATTTGTGATAGAGAAAAACAACAAAGATTCGGCACTAATGGGGGATTTTGGCAAGAGAAGACGATGGTAATTTGGCAATAGAAAAGTTTGGCTAAGAGAGAATTCAGCAAAAAGGAATGATGGTTTTTTCGGCAATGGAAGAATTCGGCAACAGAAGAATAGAATGAGGGGGAGAAAATAAAAGATCAAATGTGCTTGTGTGAGGGTAACTACAGGATTTTCGGTAAAGAAAAGAAAGACTAACTTATTTGCAAAACTCTCCAAATGCCGAAAGCCACAATGATAATTCGTAATACCCCCTAAAAGACCCAAAAACGGCACTCATTTACCCTCCTAAGCCAAATTTATACACTTTCCACTTCCCACAACGGCACCAACTCTTCACACTTCTCAGCTCCTAACTTTTCTCCCTGATAACTCCTCAATCTCATCCTAAATTTTCTCTAAGATAAGCTCCTTTATCCCTTCCTTAATTTTCTCTCATGAACACTTCCTTCAGAGTTCACATCCAACGCCACTACTAACCATCTAGAAGGCAAAAATTAAATCCCCAACAAAATACCATGCCACTACTCGAACCTTGGACTCCCTTGCCTGCTAATGACGCCACCTCATAGCTCCCAAGTGACGCCACTTGCCACTGGGCCACAAGCCCCTTTTGTGTCATTTTTCTTCTTCATTTATTTAAAAGGCCTACTAATTGAAGTCACAGTTCCCTTGGGGCTAAAACCAAAATTTTTCATGTACCTTTACTTGATCTCAGGACTTCTCCAACACCCCTAAACACTCTAAATTCATTAACCCTCAGAGCCCACATACCAATTTTCATTTTCTCGCTCATTTAAAAAAAAATTCTGAGATCCAAACCCCAAAGCCCAATTCTTCTAGGCCCAAATTCAGGGTGTTACAATTCTTCCCCCTTAAAGAAATTTCGTCCTCGAAATTTCCAACTAACCGGGTGGTCGTGTATCAACTACCCCACCACGCTACCGCTACGCACTCTGACCCTAATAATTTTAATACATACCCAAAACATCCACCTATCGCAACCATTCTCAAACATACGCAGAATAAGTACCGAATTCCGATTCAAATGTTTACAAAGCCCTAACACTTCCACGACCTTAGTTGTGGCCTCTTCCTCCTCTTCTAGTGCTCATCGTTGATTCTCGTATCATCTGAATTAGGAATTTTATGAAATTAGTACATAGTTCCACTTGTTTAGGGCACATGTCTTATGTAAGTAACAATAATTTTCTTAAAGTTATTCCGCTGTCGAGAATCCACTACAGGCTTAAGTTTCCTACGGGCTTTAGTCTCTAAAAGCCTATTTTTAAGTAGCCCATTATCTATACAGTTCAGTAATTTAAACAAATGTAGTACAGAAAACTTACTTGGCTCGACGTCGAGGGCTCGATGAACCACACTTCAAGAATCCTACAAAAACTTTTTAATCTACTTGTTTTAAAAACCCAAAACATAAGGCCCATTTCATAGCCCGAGCTTTGCAACTTGGCTCTGATACCACTAAATGTAACACCCCTAAACCCGGCCTAGGAGTTAGGCCCGAATCTAGAATGTCACATTAAAGGCGCACTTCAAAACAATTTACTAGTTAACTATTTAAGGCCCAAAAGCCCAAAACAAAAGATTATTTCGAAAACCATATTAACACTTTAATAATTTTATGAAATTTCTAAAGTGGGCAGTTGAAACAATAATAATAATAAACCCAAAATTCAAAGTCAAATAGGAGTTACATGGCCTTATTACAATCCAATGAAAAATAAACAAAGTATTTAAAATAGAATCATTTGAATAAATTAAACCATTTGAACAACTTGTAGTGTGGCCATCTCCGAGTCCTCTCCCTCGTCGAGCGCCTATTCGTGGATTACACAAACATTTAAAATTAAGGGTGTGAGTTTTGAAACTCAGTGTGTACAACCCTTGGCAATCAAATCACATACAAATATTCACATTGGGCCTAAGCCTTATCAAAATTGGTGGTCTTGGGCCTTAGCCCACAATGACCTCATATCACATCATATCATATCGTATCATATACAAACAAGATAATGCAAAACCCACCCCAAAAATCCATCCACTGCACACACCATTTCCCTTCCAACCTTATGGCTCTTGTGGGGAATTCTAGCTCGACCCACCCCTCCGCTACACACCATGGGTAGCCCGGTTGCGGTACTACCAAACGTTGTAGCAAAGCTGCTAATCATATATTGGGCTTAAAGCCTCCGGTGGATCCATACCATACGGCCATACGATCCTAGATCCATACCATACGGCCATGCGATCCTTAAATATTGACACAGAGTCATCAATATATATTTTTTAGGCACATAGCCACGATAAATATGATTGGCACAAAGCCATAATAACAGCACAAAGCCTTCGATATTGGCACAAAGCCCATAATTACGGCACGAAGCCCATATTAATGGCACACACCCTCGGTAACATTATCGGTGCGGCATGGGTGCTTTCGGTGGCTAAAAAAGCCCGTGGTGGATCCATACCATACGGTATGCGATCCCGGATCCATACCATACTGGCCATGCGATCCTGAAATCTTCCTCCGTACCATAATTCCCACCCATATGCATCCTAAGCGAATATCATATGAATGCATCAAACACAAAAGTAACATCCACAAACCCATATTCATCACATAGGGTATTTTCACATTTCACTACCCGGGTATTTATTTTAATTCTACCCTACAGGGGTATTTTGGTAATTTGACAAATTAGGGGTATCTTGGTAATTTTACAAATAGGGGTATTTTGGCAATTTTGCAAATTGGGGGTATTTCGGTAATTTTGCAAACCGGGGGTATTTTTGTAATTTCACAAACCAGGGGTATTTCGGTAATTTCACAAACCAGGGGTATTTCGGTAATTTTACAAACCAGGGGTATTTCGATAATTTTACCAACCGGGGGTATTTTAGTAATTTTGCAAACCGAGGGTATTTCGGTAATTTTGTAAACCAGTGGTATTTCGGTAATTTTACAAACCAGGGGTATTTTAGTGATTTTACACATATAAGGGTATTTTAGTAATTTTACAAATATAAGGGTATTTTAGTAATTTTACAAATATAATGGTATTTGGTCCCTCTCGGGTTTTAGTTATGAACTTTGGCCTATAAACAAGTCCTCGCGGTTAAAGTGAACAAACACTATGCACCAAGTAGGATCTCAGAAAAGAGGAGGTGGGTCACTCGGACAGCTTAAGTACCAAGCTCTCACTAGATCCAATCCTAGACATGCATATGTCGGTTACCACACTCTAACTAATCGACTTGTCCACAGACATGTTTAATTAGCTTAAGTCTTATGAAATTACAAAGTTGTTCAAGCTAGGCCTAAAGTCCATTAACCCTAACATACTTGTCTACGCCCCCATAAGCCCATCAAGCCCATTTCATGTCCTTACGGCCCGTTAGGCCCAAATCTCATCATATGGCCTATTAGGCCCAAACATATCCAGATCATCTATCAAGCATAGCTAACTTAATTCATATAATCAACCAAACCATTTCATCAAACTTAGCCTCGGGGCCCACCGGGCCTGTTTAGCCACTTTCGGCTTTTCGGCTTTTCGGCATTGCCGATATCATGTGTGTAGTGTTCGTACACACCTGGTAACCTTGCGTGCTGCGAACTCCTTAGTCACGAACCTACAATTGACATTACTAGCAATTAACCAAAGCGTTAACACATACTAACCAAAAATCGAAACCTCACCGTACCCTTACCGTGTGCCTCACGTTCTAGTAGCCCTTCCCTTGCTACTATTGGCGATTAACCTCTAGATCTGCACCCAAACACCTATATCGTCAAAACCAAGTGACCCATATTGATCATAAGTCACCCCTATGAGCCACAATAGATTCGGTCATTTACTAAACCCTAACTGAGTCGAGAATACTTACTACCTTGATAGCAATCCTTACCTACCGCACTTACGATTACTGAACCTCACCCTTGTTAATACATGGTAACGGCAAAGAGGGGTTAGATAGCCCTTAGGCTTTCAACAAAATGTACTAAGGGGAGTTAATCGAATACTTACCGAATCCAACCTTAGATCCTGCAGCCTACCAAACGAGATTCGACTTTTAACCCTGACTGAGAGTAGATACCAACTGATTTGTGATAGAGAAAAACAACAAAGATTCGACACTAATGGGGGATTTCGGCAAGAGAAGGCGATGGTAATTTGGCAATAGAAAAGTTTGGCTAAGAGAGAATTCGGCAAAAAGGAATGATGGTTTTTTGGCAATGGAAGAATTCGGCAACAGAAGAATAGAATGAGGGGGAGAAAATAAAAGATCAAATGTGCTTGTGTGAGGGTAACTACAGGATTTTCGGTAAAGAAAAGAAAGACTAACTTATTTGCAAAACTCTCCAAATGCCGAAAGCCACAATGAAAATTCGTAATACCCCCTAAAAGACCCAAAAACGGCACTCATTTACCCTCCTAAGCCGAATTTATACACTTCCTACTTCCCACAACGGCACCAACTCTTCACACTTCTCAGCTCCTAACTTTTCTCCCTGATAACTCCTCAATCTCATCCTAAATTTTCTCTAAGATAAGCTCCTTTATCCCTTCCTTAATTTTCTCTCATGAACACTTCCTTCAGAGTTCACATCCAACGCCACTACTAACCATCTAGAAGGCAAAAATTAAATCCCCAACAAAATACCATGCCACTACTCAAACCTTGGACTCCCTTGCCTGCTAATGACGCCACCTCATAGCTCCCAAGTGGGCCACAAGCCCCTTTTGTGTCATTTTTCTTCTTCATTTATTTAAAAGGCCTACTAACTGAAGTCACAGTTCCCTTGGGGCTAAAACCAAAATTTTTCCTGTACCTTTACTTGATCTCAGGACTTCTCCAACACCCCTAAACACTCCAAATTCATTAACCCTCAGAGCCCACATACCAATTTTCATTTTCTCGTTCACTTAAAAAAAAATTCTGAGATCCAAACCCCAAAGCCCAATTCTTCTAGGCCCAAATTCGGGGCGTTACAATCTCAATTGATCATGTTCACTTGCTCATAATCACATATATCATGTAATGTAGCTCATATATCAAATGATCATATTCATACATACCTTTCAATACAAAATTTCATATACATACATACGTTTTGGATTTCAGATGCACATTCGTATACTCATTCATTACTCAGAATGTCTGTTGAACCGTTCAGAATCAAATAGGATAATCGGATGGCTCGGAAAGCTCGTACAATGCCAACATCCCAGACGTGGTCTTACATGTAATCAATATCTATGCCACTATCCCAGACAGGGTCTTACACGAAATCAAATATGATGCTGATGTCCCAGACATGGTCTTACACGTAAATCTCAAATCGATGCCAATGTCCCAGATGTGGTCTTACACGATAACACACATCGGATTCTTATGTCATGACATATGTATCCTAACTATTCCTATGGTTAAATGCAGGGCTTTTGGACGTCATCACATTATCGAGAATTTTCTCGGTTTCACATATTCAACTCTAATAGCCATTCATAACATTTCATTAACATATAAACAATAATAATTCAATTCAAATACATTTATTTGTATATAGACTTACCTCGTACAGGAAAGAACGGAAACGAATGGCTATTCAACTACTTTTGATTTCCCCCGATCTAATTTCGTTTTCCTTGGTTCTTGATCTATACACATTCAAATTTAACTCTTTTATTCACCAAATCATTCAATTCAATCCATTTACACATATTTAGGGCATTTTACAAATTAACCCTCACATTTTCACATTTAAGTCCCTAATTCACAAAATCACAAAATATACAAAATTTCATTACACTATAACTTGGCCGAATATACACTTGGCTCAAATAAGCCCACATATTTCATTTATTTCACATTTTAGTCCTTTAATTTCTCATTTTCACAAATTAGTACATAATAATCAATTTCATCAAAAATCCCAATACAAAACATATTTATCTAACATCAAGCTTCCATATTTCACCATTTAACATCACAAAGCTCACAACATTAACAATGGCATAACTCAAAATCATCATCAATTTCATGAATTAAGGCATGGGCTTAAGAGAACACGAAGCAACGATCATAAAAACATAGAAATTATCAAAAACAGAAACAAAAACATACCTTGATTAAGCTTGAAAAAGGCCGAATAAAAGAAAGCTTTAAAACCCTTATTTTCTTTCTAATTTCGGTGGAAGAACACTTGAAAATGATGAACATTTTGGCCTTATTCAATTAATTCATTTTGATTTAATGAATTACTAATTTAACCTTAATGAAATATTAATATAAAACACTTGAATCATGGACATAAATGTCCACTAGCCTTATAATGGCATACTAAACTTCTTAGGACTTCCATAAATCAAATCATACCAAATTAACATATTAACAATGAGAATGCCACTTTTTATTTTTATGCAATTTAGCCTTTTTTGCAAATTAAGCACACAAACGGATAAATTAAATCACGAAAATTTCACACATGTCAATTCACATACTATAAGCACGGAAAATAATATTAAAATATTTTTCTGACTCGAATTTGTGGTCCTAAAACCACTGTTCCAATTTGGATTTAACCGGGCTGTTACACTATTGGGCACACATTAGGGCCAATGTGCCCAATGAAGTGTGGGGGGTAACATAGAAAATTTTTCATTAGATTTTTTCGTTATTTTTTGTTTTGTGTGTTTTTTTGTGCGCGAGCTTGTAGCAATACAAGTGATCGGTTAGGAGCATGTAAATAGGATTATGTGTTTAAATTGTAAATTTAACTTGATAGCAACCGATTTTAGGTTGTTTACTATTACACTTACTAGTTCATTTTGTTACACTGTGAATAGGTGATAGTGTGTTAGGTACACCAAATGAAAAATAGGTACATAGAAAACACGTGTTTGTTTGAATGATAAGTTGTTAGCATGTTCATATTTAGTTAATTGTAATCCATGAGTTTAGATACTTAGGGATGAAATAAGGCATTGTTTGGTAGACAATCATGAGCCAAAAAGCTAGCCTTAATTTAAAATACCTAGTACCCTAATTTTATTATCCTAAACTGCTATTTCTTGATGAACCACAATGGAAGCCATAAGCCTAAAATATAATCTATTAATATGATATTCTTAGTCCCTGCATGAACTTCGACGTCAGGCCATTGATATTAAGGGTTAGGTAGATACGACATGAAGGTTTCAAAAATAAAAGAAAAATAAGAGTGAATATAGGGGATAGTATAGTATGGTGAGTATAAGAGTCATGCAAACTTGTACGTAAGTATAAAAATAAAAAAATCATTAATAGAAAAAGTTTGAAAAGGCTAAAATAGCCAAGCGAGAAGTTCTCGAGAAAATAGAAAAGAAAAGTGAGTGAAAAAGAAAGAAAGAAAAGAAAAATCCTCATTCTTGCACAAATATCTCGCTATGAAAATTGTATTCGCTAATACTATACTATACCTTAGAAACGACTTAAGTGTGGTAGAGTTTGATCTGCCACAATTTGTTGTGTCAAATTAAGGTCTTTTCGACACTTAATGAGCTTATTTTCTAGTATTTTTATATTTTTTATCTCGTTTTCGATTTTTAGTATCTTAAGTTTAAATTATGCAAAATAAGCATTTTTATTTAATTTTGAGTTATGTTATGACTTAATGGGCCACTACGGGCCTATAGATGATTTAACGACTCTATTTAGTGTGTAAGACGCTATATTCAAGCTAATAAGACGAAGGATGACTAAAGGCTTTGTGACACCAAGGAGTGGTGTTACAATTGCAATCAGAGTGATCTTAGCACCTATGAAAGGAAATTTTGCTTCCGTGCACAAATCGATACTGAAATGGATTTTATAACACCCCGGCTGACGTAGTTCAAGTTGGTGGTGGAGTGGGCGCATTCTAGGCGTGGTCGATGTGGAGAACCTGCCAATCAGTAGACTCTCTTGGTGAGCTTTGTGTTGGCAGACTCTTTTGTTAGTATCTGCCAAGTGGTCTGTTTCATTTGGTATGTAGAGTCTACTAGTGGTGAATTGTTGGACCTGATAGTTTTCTTTGTGAGCGCAGCGGGTAAGGCCGCAACTGTGGAACAATTTACCATGCTTGCTTGTCAGACGTGAGTATACTATTCAGTTTTAGTTGGATTTGAACTAAAGTACTGTAAATGAAAAATTAATGTGTTTAGATAGCTGAATGACTTGTTAGCTTGTGAGTACAAGCAAAGTTTACCACTCTGATTTGTGGTAGTAGTGGTGTTTGGTAGAAAGGATTGTCAATAAACTAATTTTTCGACCACCAAGGGGTGTCGAATCATTTTCAAATTTCTAGCCACATGTAAGGTTATTGTGATGGTCATTTGGGCTATAAATAACGACATGGCTCTTCCTTTCCAATTTATTATTGTATCTCCAAGAGTTTCTTCGTCAGAGATGAACCAGTGAGTGCCCGAAAAGCAAGAGAAGGTTGTGATGGTAGACTTCATGGGGTAACCAGCTTTCTTGAGCCCTTTTGTAAGTTTCCTTCATGGCCCTGTATATTGTTAGTTTATGGTTTATCATAGTTAAAGGTTATGAGTGCAGGTAAAACCATCTTCTTTGAAATGTGGTAAGTTGTTCTATGTAATCATCTACATGTGCATATAAGTGAAAAGAAATAGACATGACTCTCTTGGTGCGCAAGCTCGGTATTTGAAAAAGTATGATAGGCCACTAGTAGGGCATGTTGGTTGCTAACCAGAATGATGAATATGTTGGGTCTCTAGAATGGCATGTTATTTAGTGAAATCGGAAAGTGGTTTCGGGACCACAAATTTGAAGTTGAAATATTTATATTATTATTTTAATTTCTACAGCATGTTAATAGTGTCGTATAAAAATTTCGTTAAGAAATTTTAACGTTTGCATGCTCAATTCGATAAAAATGACTAAATCGCAAAAGGTGCGAAACTTGAGTTCTATAGGCTAAAGGTATTAAATAGCTATAGAATCAATGTGTAAGAGTCCTTATGTGGTAATTAAGCCATTTTAATTGTGAGTGGACATTCTTGGACATGTATTAAATTATTTTAATGATTTATAATTAAGGTTAAAATAGTAAATTAATAAAATTAACTTAAAATTAAAGTGAAGAAAGATGGTATCATCTTCTTCAAGCTTTATTTCCATTGAAAATCAAAGAAAAAGAAAGTCATGGGAGCTTGAAGTTTCGGCAAACAATTTACCTTGCATTGGTATGATATTTTGTTCCATTTTTAATGATTTTTATGTTTTTGGAGTCGTTATAACTTAATCTAGCTAACCCAGGGACTAATTTGTGAAACTGTTAAAGTATTATGGTTTCACCATTGTTGAATGTGTATGTGTTTTGAAGTTTAATGGTAGAAAATAAATGGTTGTTGTTAGATAAACAACATTTGTTAAGTGATTTTGAATGAAATTACAAATTAGGGATTAAATTGAGAAATATGATAAATTGTGTGGTAAAAGTGTGAATATGTGAAATATATGGGCTTCTATAAGTATTTTTAATATTCGGCTAGGCTTGGGTAGGGATAAAATTGAATGAATTTCATTTTACGTGTAACAGCCCAATTTTGGGTCTAGTCAGAACAGTGGTTTCGGGACCACAAATCCGAAGCAGAAAAATTTATTTTTATTATATTTTTATGGTCTACAATTCTATGGAACGATTTCGCAAAAATTTCGTTCGAAAATTTTGACAGTTGGGCACTCAATTTAGTTACAAGGACTAAATTACAAAAAGTGCAAAACTTGAATTTTATATGTTAAAGGTGTCCAATTGCTATGATATTTTAAATTAAAGGTCCTTAGATGGTAATTAGACCATTATACTTCATAATGGACAAAAATGGACATGGTTAGGTATGTTTCTAAAGTTTTTCATTAAGGGCATTTTAGTAATTTGGTAATTAAATGAATTAAAAAGCCAAATAAAGCCAAAATCTTGTCCATCTTCTTCCCCATGGCCGAATTTTACAAGGAGAAACCATGGCTAGGGTTTGTCAAGCTTTCAAGCTCGAATCTAAGTCCATTCTTGCCCCGTTTTTAATGCTTTTTACATTTTTGAAGTTGTTGTAACCTGACCTATCTATTTCTACCACTAATTTAAGATATGATCAACGTATAGAGTTTTACCCATGTTGAATATGTGTTTATTTTGATGTTTGATGGTAGAAAATGTATGTTTGTTGTTTGTTAAACGACTTTTGCTAAGTGATTTTCGGTAAAAATGTCAAAAAGGACTTATTTGTAGAAGTCTATAAAATGAGTAGAAAAATGTGAATAATTGAAAAATGTGGGCTATTATGAGTATAAAAATTGTTTGGCTAGGCTTGGGTTTTGAAGAAATTGAATGAAATTCATTTTACGAGCCTAGGGACTAAATTGTAAAATGTTAAAAGTTTAGGGGCAAAAATGTAATTTTGTCATAATGTGACTTTTGGACTGAAATGAATAATGTGTTGATTAAATGAGATGAATTTGGTATTATAGATCAAGAAAAACAAAGTTCGGGTCTAGATCGGAGGAAAACTAAAGTGTTTGACGATTAGGTCCATTTCCGGTATTTTTGTATCGAGGTAAGTTTGTATGTAAATAATGCAATGTTATAATTTTATTTATAATGTTTTTTATTGCATGAATTGTATGATTGACTCTATGGATGAAATTGGCGAAGTTTCGACAAGCGAGTAAATCCCGGTTGAACCTTAGGAATAGATAGGATACAAATGTCATGTAAGACCATATCTGGGATATGGCATCGATAAGAGATTTTGTATAAGACCATAGCTGGGCTATTGGCATTGATACGAGATTACATGTAAGACCATATCTGGGATATGGCATTGGTAGGTACTGTGTGTACGAGATTCCCGAGTATCCTTTAGTATTCCAAATGGTTCAACGAGAAATGTTGACGAAATGTTCAACGGGTATGTCAAAGGTGAGAAAGTAAGTGAATATGTTATGAGATGGTGCAGGTATGTACGTAAAACTCAAAGGAAATGAACTCAGTATATGATGAACAATTGGTAAGAATGTGATTGAGTAAGTTGTGCTTATGAAGCTTAAATGACATTTATGTTGATATGTGTTTTGTTGATATTAAATGACATTTATGTTCCTATGATATTTATAAAGTTTTAATGACATTTATGTTAATATTTGTTAAGTTATTTATATGTCAAATGTATGAATAATGTTTTGTATTATTTGCATATGAACTTACTAAGCTATATAGCTTACCCCCTTCCTTTCCATGTTTTATAGTGTCATTGAGCTAGCTCGGGTTGGAGATCGCCGGAGATCCTATCACACTATCAAGCTATCACTTTGGGTATTGATGAATTCAAGTATTTTGAGTTTATAGAATGTATAGGGACTTTGTCATTTTGTTAAATTTGTCATTGTGATTGTAGCCAATGTGTTGGCTTGTGATTGTCAAAGGCTTGTTTTGATAATTGGCCATGTAGATTGGTTTAATTGGGCTAGCATGGTTGTAAGCCTAAGTATATATATATGTGTGTGTGTGCTAATGTCTTTGGTGATATGGTCATGGTATGCTTGGTGAATGTTAGAAATGTGATTTATGACTTGAATGTGAGATGTTTAGACATGTGGTCTATTGATGAGATGATAAAGTGGAGTACAATTAGGTATCTTGAAAGTAGTCAATTGTGACTTAGTAAATGTTGTGAGTATGATAGATGTTGATATTGTATTGGCATGTGTTGGTCATAATTTTGGATGTTTTGGTTGCCTTAGTATGTTATGTTTTATGCATTTGAATTGGTGAAGTGTATGTGTGAATAAGGGTGGCAAATGGCTTGGTAAATAGCCTTTATTTTGTCCACACGGGCGTGTGTCTAGGCCGTGTGTGATACACGGTCTGCCCCACGGGCATGTGTTCCGGCCGTGTGTCCCCTGCACCTTAATTTTGAGAAACAGAATGTCCAGAATTGAGCACACGGGCGTGTGTCTCAACCGTGTGTGCTACACGGCCTAGCACACGGGCGTGTGGCACGGCCGTGTGGCACAAGTTAGAGAGCACTCTAATTTGAGCACAGTCTGAAGCACGGGCGTGTGAGCCCTGCAGTTAGCAAAAATTTTCTAAGTTTTGTAAAATTTTCTAAAGTTCTCAGTTTAGTCCCGAACCATTTCCAAAGCATGTTTTGGGCCTCGTAAGCTTGTATTGGGCCTTTATGATTGAGTATGGATGATTTTAATTTGGATGCAAATTTTATGACTCGAAATTGTGTAAATGCTTGTGTTGTAAGTCTGGTAATGCCTCGTTCCTTGTTCCAGGGTTGAATACGGGTAAGGGGTGTTGCATTACGAGCCTAGGGACTAAATTGTAAAGAAGTCAAATGTTTAGGGGCAAAATAGTAATTTTAACGTAACATGAAATTGGATTAAATTGAATAGAATAAGTATTAAAGTGGTTAAATTTGATTATATATAGATCAAGAAAAGCTACGTTCGAAATTAGATCAGGGGAAAAAAACAAAGTAGTGGATTGATCGCTTGATTTTCTACGTATTAATTTGAGGTAAGTTCGTATGTTTAATAAGCATTAAATTATATGTGTTTGAATGCTTAATTGATATAATTGTGATGATACGATACGACAGAAATTGTCAACGAGTTATTGGCAATGTATAAATCTCGGTTGAACCTTCGGAATAGATAGGATACAAATGACATGTCATTAGGGGTTACCGTGTTTTGGGTGCTGGTCCTGTACGTTCTACCGGTGGCTGAGTTTTTCGGCATGTGTTGCGGTTACTCATCAGCTTGTGTGAGCAGCACTGTGTAGTTACGTCTTGACCATCAGCTTGTGTGAGTAGAACCAGTGATAGCTCGACAGTGAGCATTTATATGAGATATGAGATTGAGATGGTTTCGACCATGTATTGGCACTTAGTGTGCGAGATTCCCAAGTATCCGATATTATTCGAAATGGTTCAATGGGTATATTGATGTTATGAAAGAGGAAGAGATTGATATGTGCCAGTACAGGTTTGATCATGAATTGTATAAGCATTAAATCTATGAGATTTGTGAATTCATGTCTAACTTTTTTATTAAATATGTGTTAGGCTTTTGGATTCAAATTGAGTTGCATTATGCTATGTTTATTTACTTAAATTATGAATGAATGGTAAGATATACTCTTTAGCCATACGAGCTTACTAAGCTTAATAGCTTACTCTGTTTATTTTTCCGTGTTTTATAGTGATTTCGAAGCTTGCTCGAATTGGAAGTTGTCGGATATCTCATCACACTATCTAGCAGTTGTTTTGGTACTTTTGGACTTAATGTATTTTGGTTATATGGCATGTATAGGTCTTTGGTTAATGAAAGGCTATATGTTTTGGTTATGTAATTAGCCATTTAATATGGCTTGATTTGGTATATGATGGTATGTAAACATGTGTGTTTAGCCATGTGATTTGGCTTATTTTGATATACTTGGTTATATAAACATGTATAAATGATCCTTTTTGGTATGTGATATATAGATGCTTGGTGAATGCCTTAATTGTGTATTTGGTATTTTAAGTGCCAATTGATTGAATTTGAGATGTGGTTTGCATGTTGAATTGGCACAAAGTCTATTAAGTGAGTTTGATCATTTAGGTGACTTTTGGAAGTGATATTAGTATGATTATGAATTGCCAATTGTGATGTTTATGAGCATTGTTGTTGTTGGTATTGGTATTGCATGATTTAGACTTGGTTGTGATTGGTTTGAATGCTTATTGATGTTATGGTCATATACTATTGGATGTGTTTAGGTTGATGCAAATTTGGGTGAGAAATGTGGCTTGGAACATAGTCTATTTTTGTCCACACGGGCAGAGACACGGGCGTGTGTCTCAGCCAGTTGTGACACAAGGCCAGGTGACACGGCCGTGTGTCCCCTGGTATTTATATAGAAACCAACTCAGTAGCTTCACATGGCCTAGCACACGGCCTGGCACACGGGCGTGTGAAGCCATTTCGAAAGGTACACGGGCTAATCACACGGGCGTGTGATTGACCGTGTGACCCAAGTCACTGAGTTACACGAGGTCGGACACGGGCTGGGACACGGCCATGTGATCCCATTTCGAATGTCCACACGGCCTGTAACACGGGTGCATCTCTTGGCCGTGTGAGACACACGGCCTGGCCACACGGGCATGTGTCCCCTATACTTTGAATTTTTCTATATTTTTCTAAAAAATTATTAAGTATACGATTTAGTCCCGAAGCCCTTTTAATGCTTGTTTTGGGCCTTGAGGGCTCGTGTTAGGGACTATATGATTGAATTTGAATGACTTTTGTTTGGATTTGAGAAATGAATATGACATGTATGATTGTTTAAGATATAAGTCTGGTAATGCTCCATAACCTTATTCCGGCGACGGATACTGTAATAGCCCAATTTAGGGCCTAGTCAGAATAGTGGTTGCAAGACCACAAATTCGAAGTAGAAATATATGTTTTATGGTTTTTATGAGGTCTGTGACATGTTTGCATGGTTGTGTGAAAATTTCATGAAGAAATTTTATGAGTTAGTGATCAAATTATCTTTTAGGACTAAATTGAAAAAATTGAAAAATATGAGATTCTAGAATTTTTAAGTATGAGATAGCATTAGAAAATTTATTAGAGGTCCTTATTTAGTAATTAGACCATTATATCTCATGATGGACAAAAACAGACATGGAAGGGAAAAATCTTAAGGAAGTGCCTTAAGGGCATTTTGGTCATTTGGTTAATAAATTAATAAAAAGGGAAAAAGAAGTCAAAAATTGGTGTCCATCTTCATCCTCCATAGCCGAAAATTTCAAGGAGCCATAGCTAGGGTTTTTTTTCACTTTCAAGCTTGATTGTAAGTACCTCCTAGCCTCGTTTTTGATGTTCTTCGTATTTTTGAAATCCTCGTAGCTCGATCTAGCTATTTCTACCACTATTTTGAACTAGAGTTTGTGTTTAAAATTTTACCCATGGATGACATGCATGTATTTTGATGTCTAGGGGTAGAATATGAAAGTTTGAAGTGTGATAAACAACTTTTACTAGATGATTTTCGGTGAAAACGATAAAAAGGACTTATTTGCAAAAGATGAAATAGTATGTGTATAGATGTAAAATAGTTAAAATTTTGGGCTGCTATAAGAGAGATTATGGATCGGCTAGGCTTGGGTGTGAGAAAAATGAACATGCTTCATCATACGAGCCTAGGGACCATTTTGCAAATATGTGAAAGTTTAGGGGCAAAATTATAATTTTTGCCAAAGTATGATTCATGGGCTATTTTAGTCAATGTGACAATTAAATAAGTGAAATTTGTCATTATAGATTAGGAAACACAAAGTCCGGACCTAAACCGAGGAAAGAACAAGGTGGTGGACTAAATTGAACAACTATCTATATTTTGGTACCGAGGTAAGTTTATGTGTAATAAATCAACATCAAGTTATTATACTTTTAAATGCTTGAAACTGCGTGAATGTATATTCTTTCTATGGAATTTGTTAATAAGGTCTCGATGAAAAATATGATGAAGTTTTATTATGTCGAAGTCCCGGTTGAACCTTAGGAATAGAAAGGATACCCTTGTCACGACATTAGATCAATAAGGTCCCGTATAAGACCATGTCTGGGATATGGCCTTGGTACCGAATTGAGATCCCGTGTAAGACCATATCTGGGATTTGGCATCGGCATCGAATAGTGATTTCGTGTAAGACCATGTCTGGGACATGGCATCGACATACGATCTCGTGTAAGATCATATCTGGGATATGGCGTCGACATCGATATGAGATCCCGTATAAGACCATATCTGGGATATGGAATCGGCATCGACATGTGATCCCCATGTAAGACCATATCTGGGATGTGGCATTGGCATCTTATTACGTGTATGACAATTTCCGAGTATTCTTAGATATTCCAAGTGGTTCAACGGGGTAAAGAATTAAAGTTTATGTTAAAGATGGAAAAAGGGCTAAAGTTATGTGATGGAGTAATACAGGTACACATGCAAAACTCACGAGAAATGAGTCCAGGATGTGATATGAGGTTGGAAAGAGCGAGCATGAGTAAGCCATGTCAATGTGTTTGAAAGTTTGGTGTTAGTTCATAATGTTATGTGTGGATGTATTCACAAGATTTTATATTGTTATCTGTTACATGTAAACTTACTAAGCTTTATGCTTACTCCCTTTCTTTTCCCTTTTCTTGTAGTATTGCCAAGCTAGCTCGGGGATTCGAGGGACGTCGGAGCTCGATTCACACTATCAAGCTATTCTTTTGGGTATACTAAAGTTTTATTACTTTGGGTATGGCATGTATAGGAACTTGGTCATTTTGTTATATGTCATATTAGTTAGCCAATGTGTTGGCTATAAATGTTATTCATTTCATTTTGTAAATGGTCATTGGAGTTGGCCAATACCAGTTAAGTTATATCTATCAATGATGATGAAATTCATGAAGGGTAAGCTTGCGCAATTGAATGAGTAATGTGTGAAGTTTATGCATGATAAAGTAGTGTGAAATTAAGGTGTGGATGTCTTGATATTGAATATTAGAAGTGCATTATTGTTATGCTATGTGTTGTTGGAAATGGTATAAGTGTGGTTACTTTTCAGGGTGGCAAATGGCTTGGTAAATAGCCTTATATTTGTCCACACGGGTAGACACACGGGCGTGTGTCTAGGCCGTGTGTGACACACGGTCAGCCCGTGGGCGTGTGTCTAGGCCGTGTGTGACACACGGTCAGCCTGTGGGCGTGTTAATAGACTGTGTGTTCCCCTACATCCAAATTTAGCAAAACAGAATGCCTAGTAGTAAACACACGGGCAGAAACACGACCGTGTGTCTCAATCGTGTGAAGGACACGGCCTCAAGACATGGGCGTGTGCCCAGGCCATGTGAATTCTGCACATTAATTGCGAGAATTTTATTCGCCACACGGCCTAGCACACGGGCGTGTGACTCGGCCGTGTGACCCTAAATGTCTGCTGACATCATAAACAGAATGTCAAGGTTTCAACACACGAGTTATGGCACGGGCGTGTCATGGCCGTGTGAGAGACACTGACCATAGGCACGGGCGTGTAGCCCTGTTTTGAGCAAAAAATTACTAAGTGTTCGTAAGCTTCCGGTTCAGTCCCGAACCACTTCATATGTATGTTTCGGGTCTCGTAGGCCCATAAAAGGGACATTATGGACACGAATGAAAAGTTTTAAAATTGAGTGGAAATTCATTTCTAGATTTTGTATGATTAAGTATGTTAAGTCCGATAATGCCTCGTACCCGGTTCAGGCATCGAATATGGGTAAGCGGTGTTACATTTAGTGGTATTAGAGCCACGGTTTAGTCGATTCTTGGACTAACGTAGCGTATGCACGAGTCTAGCTATACATGCCATACGTATGTGTATATACATAATGATAGTGTGATGACTCCTGACGATTTAAAATATGTTTTTATATAGCAAATGGATCCCGACAGAGCAGTGGCGGATGATGTAGAAAGTAACGCGCCGACCCCCGCCCAAGGGATAGTGCCAACTGAAAATGAAAATAGACCAGTGACTGTGAGTCAGAGAGGGGGAGAAGAGGCTAGGGAAGCCTTTCTACATATGATGAATGCCTGGTATAGGGAGTTCGTTCGAACGAACCCGAACGCTCAACCCCCTCCACCCCCACCTATTCCTCAACCTACCCCTGTAGCTCCCCAAGTCGTAGAAATAGTAAGAAGGGAAAATCCCCCGGTTGATAGAATTCGGAAACAAGGAGCTGAGGAGTTCCGAGCTAATAAAGATGACGATCCGGAAAGAGCAGAATTCTGGCTTGAAAACACCATCAGGGTATTTGATGAATTGTCTTGCACACCTGAAGAGTGTATGAAATGTGTTGTATCTCTCTTGAGAGATTCGGCTTATCAGTGGTGGAACACCCTTGTGTCGATTGTACCAAGGGAGAAAGTTAATTAGGAATTTTTCTAAGAAGAGTTCCGAAAGAGGTATATTAGCCAAAGGTTTATCGATCAAAAAAGGAAGGAATTCCTTGAGTTAAAACAAGATCGAATGACGGTAACTGAATATGAACGTGAGTTTGTAAGGCTCAATAAATACGCTCGGGAGTGTGTATCCACCGAAGCCATCATGTGTAAGAGGTTTGAGGATGGATTAAATAAGGACATCTGGTTGTTTGTTGGTATTTTAGAACTGAAAGAATTTATTGTGCTAGTAGAGAGAGCTTGCAAGGTCAAAGAATTGGCCAAAGAGAAAAGAAAGGCTGAAATTGAGTCCCATGACTCGAGAAAGAGACAATTGGTTAAGTCATTTCAATCCTCATCCAAGAAATCAAGAGAGTTCACTACTTGATCAGCCGCTTCAATGGGGTTCACAAGCTCAAACTACCTTGATTGCTAGTGTTGGTAATGCTCGACCAAGTAAACCGGAATGTTCACAGTGTGGTAGGCGTCACACCGGTGAGTGTCGAGCAAATGAGAGAGCTTGTTTCAAGTGTGGTTCCCAAGATCACTTTATTAGAGATTACCCCAAGATGGTTGAAAAAGATATAAACCAGAGTGTGAGATCGGGCAACACTGCTAGTAAAGGGAGACCACAGAGAAATCCGGGAAGTGGAATGTGTAGTAAGAATACACCTAGGGAGAAGACTGCAAGATCTGAGGGTAGAGCTCCTGCGATGACCTATGCCATTCGTGCTCGCGAAGAGGCGTCATCCCCTGATGTGATTACGGGTACATTTTCTCTCTATGATACTCATGTTGTTGCTTTAATTGATCCGGGATCTACCCACTCGTATGTTTGTAAGAAATTAGTATCTAGTATGAACATGCCTGTAGAGTCTACAGAATTTGTGATAAAAGTGTCTAATCCCCTAGGCAAATGTGTGTTAGTTGACAAAGTATGCAGAGATTGCCCTTTGATGATTAGAGGTCATTATTTTTCGGCAAATCTCATGCTATTGCCATTTGATGAATTCGATGTAATTCTTGGTATGGATTGGTTAACTGCTCGTGATGTGATAGTAAATTGTGGAAGGAAATTTATCGAATTGAAATGTGAAAATAGAGATATTCTTCGTGTTGAATCAGATGAACAGGACAGATTGCCTGTAGTGATTTCTTTTATGTCTGCTCAGAAATACATAAGAAAGGGATATGAAGCTTATCTTGCCTTTATAATGAATACCAAAGACTCAGAGTTAAGAATTGAATCAGTGCGATAGTATGTGAGTATCCAGATGTATTTCTAAAAGAATTGCCAGGGTTGCCTCCAGTCAGAGAGATTGAATTTGGTATTGAGTTAGCCCCTGGTACTGCGCCCATCTCGATTGCTCCGTACAGGATGGCTCCGACCGAGTTGAAAGAATTGAAGGTTCAGTTACAAGAGTTGACGGATAAAGGTTTCGCAAGACCGAGTTATTCTCCGTGGGGTGCTCCCGTATTATTTGTGAAAAAGAAAGATGGTTCTATGAGGTTATGTATAGATTATCGACAACTTAATAAGGAAACCGTAAAGAATAAGTATCCATTGCAAAGGATCGATGACTTGTTTGACCAATTAAAGGGAGCCACTATGTTTTCCAAGATAGACTTGAGGTCTGGTTATTACCAGTTGAGAGTCAAAGACTCGGATGTGCCAAAAACTGCATTTCGGACAAGGTATGGTCACTATGAATTTCTAGTTATGCCTTTTGGATTAACAAACGCCTTTGCCGTGTTGATGGATTTAATGAACCGCATCTTTCGGCCATATTTGGATAATTTTTTTGTTGTCTTTATTGATGATATATTGATTTATTCTCGTGATGAGAACGAGCATGCTGAGCACTTGAGGACGGTCTTACAAATTTTACGGGATAAACAGTTATATGCCAAGTTCAGTAAAAGTGAATTTTGGCTTAAAGAAGTCAAATTTTTGGGGCACATTGTTTCGGGTAATGGTATTTGAGTTGACCTGAGTAAAATTTCAGCAATTGTTGATTGGAAACCGCCAAGGAATGTATCTGAGGTTAGAAGTTTTCTAGGCCTAGCTGGTTATTACAGACGGTTTATCGATGGATTTTCTAGGATAGCTACTCCAATGACGAGGTTGTTACAAAAAGATATTAAGTTCGAATGGACAGAAAAGTGCCAACAGAGTTTTGAGAAACTAAAAGCACTATTGACTGAGGCCCCAGTTTTAGTACAACCTGAACTGGTAAAAGTTGTAACAGCCCGATTTTGGGCCTAGTCAGAACAGTGGTTTTGGGACCACAAATTTGACGAGGAAAAATTTATTTTTATTATATTTTTATGGTCTACAATTTCACGGAATGATTTCGTGAAAATTTCGTTCGAAAATTTTGACGTTTGGGCACTCAATTTAGTCAAAATGACTAAATTATAAAAAGTGCAAAAGTTGAGTTCTACATGTTAGAGGTGTCCAATTGTTTTGAAATTTTAAATTGGAGGTCCTTAAATGGTAATTAGACCATTTATTAATTTTTTAGACAAAAATGGGCATGAAATAGGTGAAATAGAATATTTTTAAGTTAGGGGCATTTTGGTCATTTAGTGATTAAATGATTAAATAAACAAAATTAGAAGCCAATTTTTGTCCATCTTCAACCCCATGGCCGAATTTCACAAGGGGAAACCATGGCTAGGGTTTTTCAAGCTTCCAAGCTCGATTGTAAGTCCGTTCTAGCCCCGTTTTTAATGATTTTTACGTTTTTGAAATCCTCGTAACAAGATCTATCTATTTCTACCACTAATTTGAGATATGGTTAAAGTCTAGGGTTTTGACCCATGATGAATATGTGTGTCTTTTTGTGTTTAATGATAGAAAATGCATGTTTATGGTTAGAGAAATGACTTTTACTAAGTGATTTTCGGTGAAAATTCCTAAAAGGACTAATTTGTAAAAGTTATAAAATGTGTCATAAAAGTGTGTTTTAATGGAAATTGTGGGCTGTTATAGTTATGAAAATGGTTTGGCTAGGCTTAAAGTACAAATAAATTGAATGAAAATCATTTTACGAGCCTAGGGGAAAAATTGTAAATATGTGAAACTTTAGGGGCAAAAATGTAATTTTCCATAATATGATTTTTGGGTCACATTGAATAATGTGACTAATAAATAAATTAAATGTGATATTATAGATCAAGTAAAACGAGGTTTGGAACTAGAACGAGGGAAAAACGAGAAATTGACAATAAGTCCTTTTTACTAATTGTGCTACCGAGGTAAGTTTGTATGTAAATAATGCATCGTTTTTACTTACGTTTTTATGTTTTGATATATTTTATGAGATGTGGTTGAATATTGAATGAAATTGACAAAGTATCGAAATGTGAGAAATTTCCCGGTTGAACCTTAGGAATAGAATAGGATACAAGTGACATGTCACTAGGGACCTATGTGAAATCTATGTGAAATTGTGACTAAGTGAATCCGGGTGCTGGTCTTAAGTTCTACCAGTGGCTGGGTATACCGACATGTGTTGCGGATACCTGACAGCTTGTGTGAGCAGCACTGAGTAGTAACGAATGACTGACAGCTTGTGTGAGTAGACCCGTGAAAGTGAATAGCTCGAGACGAGCCTCTACGTGAAAAGTGATGTGAAGTAGCTTTGGCTACAAGTGTGGCACTTATGTGCAAACTTCCGATGTATCCAATAATATTCCGATGTGTTCAACGGGAAAATGACTAAGTGTAATTGAATGTGATTATGTGATGAACTAGTGCAGGTACATGTGTATATATATTCATGAGCAATGTGCTCGATATGTGATCGAACTTTGGTAAGGTTGATATGGAGTAAGTGTTAAAATGAAGACTTGTAAATATTTGATGATGACTAGCTATTGGCATGGCTAATTATGGATATACTTTAGTGTTATATGTGTGTAAACGAGAATTAATACAAATAAAACATGATAGAATAAAATTAGCAATAAAATAGTTTGGACAGCAGCAGTTGTATTACTTTCAAAAATCACCAAAAATGGTGGAAATCGAATTAGAGGTTGAATAAGATATGAAATTAAAGCTTATTGAGTCTATTTTCGCATAAAATAAATGGTGTAAGCAAAATAATTTTGTATTCTGAGATATTTGAATTTTTTTGAGATAGAGTAAGAATGATTTCGGAATCCCCTATTCTGACTTTGGAAAATTATTAAAAATTGTAAAAAAATAATTATGAGTTATAATTTATATTTTTAAAATCATGAATGAGTCTATTTTAATAGAAACAAACAAGAACATCATCCGAATCTCGTACGAAGAGATAATTAATTTTTTTAGTGAAGAAGGGTCGAAACTGTCATACAGCAGAACAGGGGAGACTTTAAAGAATAAACTGTACTTATTGGCTAAACCAAAAATTCTGAAAATTTTATGGTAAGAATATATGTGAGTCTAGTTTTAGGGAAAAATTTTGGATATTAATTTGGAGTTCCTTAGTTTAAGATATAAATAATTTAATGACTATGACTCGAGTAGATAGCTTGAGATGAACATGAATAAATAGTGTAACTATGTGCAATTATGATTGTATTATCTTGAGAACATATTGTGAAGACTTATAAAAGCATGTTAATAAATCACTTATTATTTACATACCTACTTACTAAGCTATAATGCTTACTCCCTTTTCTTTCCTTTTTCCTATAGTGTCACAAATGCTAGCTCGAGTTGGAGGTTGTCGGAGATTCTATCACACTAACATGTTATTGATTAGTATTGTATCAATGATTTTCAAGTATTTTTAAGTCTATGGCATGTATAGGGACTTTATTATGTGTGTATATGTTAATATGAGTTGACCTAGAATGTTGGCCTATGTTATTAGAAGGTTATTGTTGTATAAGGCCGTTTAATGTGGCTAATAATTGTTATGTTATAAGTCTATGATGATGCATTTCAAGAATGTGTATGCTTGCATGTGTTGGATGAGTAAATGTGTGATAATTATGAGTGGTAAATGTGATTGGTTGTGTAAGTTGCATGATGTGAATGGTTAAGAGTGTGTGTGTGTGATTATGCATGATGAATGTGGTTTGTAAATGGTATGTGGATGTCTTAGTGTGGGTGTTTGAATGCTTAATAATACCATGTTGTGTGATGATAAATTTGTATAAGTGTTTTGAGGAGGCAAAGGGCTTGGTAAATAATCTTACTTGTGGCCACACGGGCAGCCACACGGCCATGTGCCCAGGGTGTGTGAATTCTGCACTTGATTTTCGGAAATTCTAAACACCACACGGCCTAACACACGGGCGTGTATCTCTGTAACAGCCCAATTTTGGGCCTAGTCGGAACAGTGGTTTCGGGACCACAAATCTGACGTATGAAAATTTATTTTTATTATATTTTTATGGTATACAATTTCACGGAATGATTTCGTGAAAATTTCGTTAGAAAATTTTGACGTTTGGGCACTCAATTTAGTCAAAAGGACTAAATCATAAAAAGTGAAAAACTTGAGTTCTAGAAGCTAGAGGTGCCCAATTGCTATGAAATTTTAAATTGGAGGTCCTTAGATGGTAGACCATTAGTTAAGTTGTGGACAAATATGGACATGGTTAGGTATGTTTTAAATTGTTTTTCATTAAGGGTATTTTAGTAATTTGGCTAATAAAACCAAAATAACATGAGAAAAAGATGTCATCTTCTTCATTTTTTTCATGCCCTGGCCGAATATACCATGGAAGCCATGGCTAGGGTTTTGTTCAAGCTTTCCAAGCTCCATAGTAAGTCCGTTCTTGCCCCGTTTTTAATGATTTTTACGTTTTTGAAATCCTTGTATCATGATCTACCTATTTTTACCATTAATTTGAGTTATGATGAAGGTCTAGGTTTTGGCCCATGTTAGAAATTTTTGTATTTTTATGATTAATGGTAGATTATGCATGTTTATGGTTAGAGAAACGACTTTTACTAAGTGATTTTTGGTGAAAATGCCTAAAAGGACTAATTTGTAAAAGTTATAAAATGTCATAAAAGTGTGTTTTAATGGAAATTGTGGGCTGTTATAGTTATGAAAATGGTTCGGCTAGGCTTAAAGAATGAAGAAATTGAATGAAAAACATTTTTCGAGCCTAGGGGCAAAAGTGTAAATATGACAAAGTTTAGGGGCAAAAATGTAAATTTTGCCAAAATGTGATTTTGAACTGTATTGAGTAGCATAATGATTAAATTAGTTAAATATAATGTTTTAGATCAAGAAAAATGAAGTTCGAGTCTAGATCGAGGGAAAAATAAATATTGGACAAATAGGTCCTTTTCGCCGTTGTCGCATTCGAGGTAAGTTTGTCTGTAATAAATCAACATTATGTTATTATGTATTTAAATACTTGATATTACATGAAATATATATTCTTTTTATGAAATTGGTTAATGAGGTCTCGATGAAGAAAAAAATGATGAAGTTTTACTATATCGAAGTCCCGGTTGAACCTTAGGAATAGAAAGGATACCCTTGTCACGACATTAGATTAATAAGGTCCCGTATAAGACCGTATCTGGGATATGGCCTCGGCACCAAATTGAGATCCCGTATAAGACCATATCTGGGATATGGCATCGGCATCGAATAGTGATTCCGTGTAAGACCACGTCTAGGACCTGGCTTCGGTATGAAATTGTGTAAGACCATGTCTGGGACATGGCATCGACATACGATCTCGTGTAAGACCATATCTGGGATATGGCGTCAACATCGATATGAGATCCCGTATAAGACCATATCTGGGACATGGCATCGGCATCGACATACGATCTCGTGTAAGACCATATCTTGGATCGATATGAGATCCCGTATAAGACCATATCTGAGATATGGCATCGGTATCGGCATGTGATCCCATGTAAGACCATATCTGGGATATGGCATTGGCATCTTACTACGTGTATGGAAATTTTCAAGTATCCTTCGATATTCCAAGTGGTTCAACGGGGTAAAGAATTAAAGTTTATTTTAAAGAAGGAAAAAGGGCTAAAGTTATGTGATGGAGTGATACAGGTACATATGCGAAACTCACGAGAAATGAGTCTGGTATGTGATATGTGATCGAACTTTGGTAAGGTTGATATGGAGTAAGTGTTACAATGAAGACTTGTAAATATTTGATGATGACTAGCTATTGGCATGGCTAACTATGGATATACTTTAGTGTTATATGTGTGTAAATGAGAATTAATACAAAGAAAACATGATAGAGTAAATTTAGCAATAAAACAGTTTGGACAACAGCAGTTGTATCACTTTGAAAAATTACCAAAAATGGTGGAAATCAAATTAGAGGTTGAATAATATATGAAATTAAATCTTATTGAGTCTATTTTTAAATAAAAGAAAAGGTGTAAGCAAAAGAATTTCATATTTTGATATATTTGAATTTTTGTGAGACAGAGTTAGAATGATTTCAGAATACCCTATTCTGACTTGGGAAAATAGTTAAAAATTGTAAAAAAATAATTATGGGTTATAATTTACATTCTTAAAATCCTTAATGAGTCTATTTTCAAAAAAAAAACAAATGGAACATCATCCAAATACCGTATGAGGAGATAATTATTTTTTATTGAAGAGGGGTCGGAACTATCAGACAGCGGAACAGGGGTGACTTTAATGAATAAACTGTACTTATTGGCTAAACCAAAAATTTTGAAAATTTTATGGTAATAAGATATGTGAGTTTAGTTTCAGGAAAAATTAACAGATCTTAATTTTAAGTTCCGTAGCTCAATATATAAATAATTTAGTGACTTTGACTTGAGTAGACAGCTTGAGATGAACATAAGTAAATAGTGAAATTTTGTGCAATTATGATTGTATTACCTTGAGAATATATTGTGAGAATTGGTGAAAAACATGTTAATAAATTGCTTATTATTTGCATACAAACTTACTAAGCATTGTAGCTTACTCCCCTTCCTTTCTCATATCTTATAGGGTTTTATGCTAGCTCGAGTTGGAGATCGCCGGAGATGCTATCACACTATCAAGCTATCATCGTGGGGTAAAAGTGAATACAGACCTCTTAAGTTTATGGCATGTATATGGAATAAGTCACTTTGTGATTGTGTCATTATGATTTAGCCAAAGGTATTGGCTTGTAATGGTTAAAGGTTTAATGTAATGTGTAGCCATGTGAATTGGCTTTGTAACATCCCGAAATTGGGCCTAGGAGAATTGGGCCTATTGGGCCCCGAGTGAAGAAGCATTTCAGAATCTTTAGGAATATGAGAACGGCATTAGTTCAAGATGGACCTATCAGGAAGGTGATTTGGAAGGTTACGGGGTTTCTATGAAGTCCTGGGTTCAAGTTAGGCCATAGGAAAAGTTTTGGTTTTTGGACACTTTAGGAGGGAGGACTGTTGGAAGTAAGGCTTAAGGTAATTGGTTGGTGTTTTGCTAACACAAGTGAGGTGTGTGGTGTGGTGTGGTGGTTGTGGCGTCAATGTGGAAGCTAGGTGGGATGGGGTTCGAATCCCACATGCAGCATATGGTAGTTTTATTTTGTGCTTAAGGAGGGGAAGAGGTGGAATTGGAGTGGAACTCTGCTTGGTGAAGGTTTGAAGTGGTCAAATGTTTTGAATGAGAGGTGGGGAGTGATTGGTGGAGCAAAGTAAGGAGAGAATTGTGGGATGTGTGGGAGTGGAAGAGTTGGCCGTGAGTGGGATTGTGAGAGGGGAGAAATTCGGCTGAATAGGGGTCTAAGAGAACATTTTCGGTCATTGAGTGAGGGGGAGTGTCGTTTTTCTGAGTGTTTTGTTGAGAGAGATTTGATCTTTTTGGCATTTCGGCTAAAAAGCATTTCGGGTATTTTGTTGCATCTTTCTTTTCCGAAACCTTAACCATTCTAGTGACTTCTTCTCATTTCTTTTTTTATTTTAGACACTTTTCTTTTCATTGGTAGTCGCCAAACACCTATAGCTGAATCCCTCTCTGACCTCTTTTCTTTCAAGTAGCCGAATTACTCTAACACCTATTCTTCATCTTGTGTTCTTTAAGTGGTAAGTCTCTATTCTCATATTCTTTCTTCTTCTTTTGTCATCATCTTTCTTTTTTTGGACCGAATGCCATACTCTCACGGTTTGATTCTTCTTCCCTCTCTATTTAGCCAAGCCGAACTTCCTCCTGGGGTGTAGGCCGATTTCCCTTTAGTAAACATCGGGCTTAGGCTGTCAACGTTGGTCTTGGGTAAAGGTGAAGTTTTCGACTACTTTTTATTGTGTTGTTAAGGTATTTACGTGACCCTCTTGGGGGAGTTAGCTTCGGTCTCCTTCTCTATTGTAGAAGGGCCAAATGTTGCTATGGTGCTAATGTCTTTGGTGTATCAACTACTCTCTCTTAGGAACGTGTGGTGGTAGCCAGAAGGCAAGGCTAAATATTGGAACTCTGTAGGGGGAGATCACGTTGGTGGTAAGTGATTCTAGTAAAGTAATACTTTTGGACTTATGAAATATTTTAAGAAGTCGAGGCTAACTTTTGATCGGTATTATTCTAGGGTCAGCGAAGGGTGGTTCTTTAGTAATCCAAAACAGGTGTGTAATCTCATACCCTTTCGAATGCATATGTGCAATGTTCTGTGATTCGGCCAAAAGCCGGAAAGCCGAAAATCGGCATCTGTGACCACTCGAGTGTGCGAACGCTCGTAGTGGTAAATCGAAATGCGAATAATGGCGATAAGTCGTCGAGAGTCTCACGAGCACTCTCGCGAAACTGAGGCTGTAACGGGCCTGATCGGGCCGAAACGGGCTAAATGGGCCCAATGGGCTATCCGGCCCACTTGGGCAAAACCGTTAGGAAACTGTCAAATGACAGGACTGAATGCGAAATTTGTGAATCTGAGCCCCGAATCATGCGAAATGGGCCACACGAGCGTGTGGGCTCGTTTGGGCCTAAAATAGAATTTATGCCCAATAGCTTTATAGAGACCCAAAAAGGGTTCTGTGACGCTCGAGGCGACAGTAGGCCTTCGGAAAGGCAGTTAGATGATAAATTACCAAAATACCCCTAGAGGGTAAATTACCACAATACCCCTGGAGGGTAAATTACTGAAATACCCCTGGTGGGTAAATTACTGAAATACCCCTAGTGGGTAAATTACTGAAATACCCCTAGTGGGTAAATTACTGAAATACCCTCGGTGGGTAAAATTACTGTTATACCCTTATGGGTTGATTAGCATGATTGTGTGTATTCTGTTTATCTAGTTATAATGGTAATTCATTTCATACATCATATTTGATATATGTTTGGCATACATGACATTTGCATGGGATTGGGATATTGATGATCGGAGGAAGTGTATTCTGGTGGCTCTGCCACATTCTGATTCTGGTGGCTCTGCCACAATTCTGTCTGGTGGCTATGCCACGTATATTTTGATTATTCTGGTGGCTTTGCCACGAATTCTGGGATGAGCAGCTTGACTGCCATTGAGGTGTGTAGCGGATGGATAGGTCGATTTAGGAATCCCCACAGGTGTGTTGGGCTGGTACGGGTGGTGTGTAGCGGATGGAATATTAAGTTGGGCTGCATTCTATATTTGCATGATCATGTTTATAGGGCTAAGGCCCAGATTGTTACTGAATAGGGCTTCGGCCTAGTCTGCTTCTGTATGGGCTTCGGCCCAGTCTGTTTCCGTATGGGCTCAGGCCCAGTTAATAACCGATTAGGGGATTACACACTGAGTTCTCGTAACTCACCCCTCTGCTTTAATCTTGCAGGTGATCCCCAACGATTAGAGTATTTGGGGCGGCGGAGGACTCTGTGGTGGCTATACATCGGAACTTTAGTAATTTCTATTTTACTTTAATTTGAGATTTATTTTAATTTGGGTTTAATGTTTTGTAATAAGGCCTTTGAGATTTTATTTCTCTTTTAACTTTCAAATCGGTTATTTTTAAACTGTTAGACGATTGAAATATTGAGTTTTCCAAAATGTTAATAAACGGTTTTCAAAACATCACATTCCCGCAACTCGCTGAATCTGATTTCTGTTATAAACTAGTTTTGGAAACAATAACAATAAAAACAACAATAATGATTTTACAAGAGGACTATAAAAACAAAATTTTGACTTTTCTCGAACAACAAAGCTCAATGTTTCCAAAAAGGAATACGAACTTTTTAACAAACGCGCCAGTTTTTAAACAACCCTTTCATGTGACATGCTAGATCTGGTCATAACGTCTAGGCCGGGTTTGGGGTGTTACAGGCTTATATTGGCTAATTGGTTATAAGCCTATATCTTTATTTATATGCATATGCCAATTTCTTGTGATGTGGTGTGTACTTATCTGGTATATGTGATGGATTGCAGTTTATGGCCTAAAGACCTAATGGTTGAATGTGGCCCAATAGTCTTATTATTGAATGTAACTTGGTATGTTTGGATTCGGTAAACTATGATGTTAAGAGTATGTAAATGATGATATTGATATGATATGTTATTGTTTGTGTTTGGTTGGTCTAAATGCATTTACATGCTTAAGATTGTGCCATGTGATGTTGTGTGAGTATGTGCAAGTGAGGGTGGCAAAATGGCTTGGAAAATAGCCTTGTAATTGTCTATACGGCTAGACACACGGGCGTGTGTCTAGGCCGTATGTGACACACGGTCAGCCCCATGGGCGTGTGTTCCGGCCGTGTGTCCCCTGCACCTTAATTTAGGTAAAACAGAATGTCTAGAATTTAGCACACAAGCAAAGACACGGGTGTGTGTCTCATCCGTGTGGAGGACACGGCCTAAGAACACGGGCATGTGACTTGGCCGTGTGATCTCTTTTGATGATGACATCATAAACAGAATGTCCCCTATTTTGGACACGGCCTAAAGCACGAGCGTGTGATATGCCACACGGGCGTGTCCCTTCACCGACACGGGCGTGTGGACCTGTTTCATGATGAAAATTTTCTAAGTATTTCAAAAGTTTTCTAAAGTTCTCGGTTTAGTCCCGAACCACTCCCGATGCATGTTTTGAGCCTCGTAGGCCCATAATATGGATGACATGATTGTAAATGAAAAGTTTTAAATTTGGACGGAAATTCATGTCTCAGTTTTGTATGATTGTTTGAATTTATGTTCGGTAATGCCTCGTACCCTGTTCCAGTGTCGAATACGGGTATTGGGTGTTACAATCTCGGTTGTGTGAAGGACATGGCCTTGGACACGAGCGTGTGCCCCTATTTTTCAAGAAATTTTTTAGTGCTTTCAAAAGTTCTCGGTTTAGTCCCAGACCACTTCCAAGGTATGTATTGGGCCTCGTAGGACCTATTTAGGGACTCAAAGATAAAAATTTGAAAATTTTTAATTTGGATGAAATTTTATGACTCGGTTTAATACGTTTACAAGTGTATGTGTTCTGGTAATGCCTCGTACCCTATTTCAGCGTCAGATACGGGTAAAGGGTGTTACAAAGAATTTGTGGTTTATAGTGATGCATCCTTGAATGAATTGGGTTGTGTACTTATGCAAGAGGGCAAGGTGATAGCTTATGCTTCTAGACAGCTGAAACCGCACGAGAAAAATTATCCGACACATGATTTAGAGTTAGCTGCCATTGTATTTGCATTGAAGATCTGGAGACAACATTTGTATGGCGAGAAATGTCAGGTATTCACTGATCATAAAAGTCTAAAGTACTTGATGACTCAAAGGGATTTGAATTTACGGAAAAGGAGATGGTTGGAGTTGTTAAAATATTACGAATTAATGATTGACTACCATCCGGGAAAGGCGAACGTAGTCGCCGATGCTTTGAGTAGGAAATCTTTGTTTGCATTGAGAGCTATGAATACACGGTTGGCTTTATCAGATGATGGTTCTATACTAGGCGAGTTGAGAGCTAGACCGACGTTTATCCAAGAGATTTGTGAAGCTCAGAAAGGCGACAGTGATTTGCAAGCCAAAAGAGTTCAATGTGAATCGGGCATGGAGTCAGACTTTCGGATTTGTTCTGATGGATGTTTGATGTTCCGAGATAGGGTCTGTGTACTGAGAGATGATGAGCTTATTCGGAAAATTTTGCACGAAGCACATAGTGGATGTCTATCTGTTTATCCAGGCAATACAAAGCTGTATAATGACTTGAAGAAATGGTATTGGTGGCCGAATATGAAGAAAGATATTTTCGAGTTCGTATCGAGATGCTTGATTTGTCAGCAAGTGAAGGCTGAACACCAAGTACCTTCGGGTTTACTTCAGCCTATTATGGTTCACGAGTGGAAATGGGACCGTATTACTATGGATTTTGTGACGGGTTTGCCTTTGACACTGAAAAAGAAGGATGCCGTTTGGGTTGTGGTTGATAGGCTTACGAAATCGGCTCATTTTATTCCAGTACATACTGGCTACTCATTGGATAAATTTGTCGAATTGTATATCTCTGAAATTGTGAGATTGCAGGGAGTGCTTTTATCAATTATATCTGATAGAGATCCAAGGTTCACTTCGCGGTTTTGGAAAATTTTGCAAGAAGCCTTAGGCACAAAGTTGAATTTTAGTACAGCTTTCCATCCGCAAACCGACGGACAGTCAGAGAGGGTAATACAGATACTTGAAGACATGCTCCGATGCTGTGTTTTGGAATTTCAAGGTAATTGGGGAAAGTATTTACCGTTAGTGGAATTTGCCTACAATAATAGTTTTCAATCAAGTTTGAAAATGGCGCCTGATAAACCATAAAAGTAACATATTTTAATCCCACATTTAGCATGCTTTTGGATGAATTATCCCTTATTTTATGTCATTTGGTGCTCTTAATCCTTTGTTTTCATGTTTTATACTCAGGAAAGCACCGGAGGATGAAAAGAATAAGAAACGGGCTTAAAACGGGCCAAATGGGCCACATCACGAAATCAACACGGCCTGGGCCCAAGACCACACGGCCGTGCCTCATCAACGGACTCCACACGGCCTACCCATGATTTACACGGGCGTGTGCCATGGCCGTGCCCCTGCCGTGACAAAGAGAAATTTCACTCGGATTAGGATACTTAGGAGCAAAGAAACACATTCCAAAGCCTATATAAACACCCTAAGAATAACCTAAAAGGGGGAGCCCAAGGCTGTTGTCAAGGGGCGTCTTGCTAGGCCAAATGAGGCAGATTTGTGGAGGTTTACTTTAAGATAGCTAGTTGATCCATCTCAAGAAGCCAGAATCATACTCAAGACGGAGGATCTCTCCTTCAATTCCTTCAGGGGGTTTTAGGGATATCTTATGTTTTGTTTTATCTTTTCTTCTGAGATGTTTTCTTTTATTGTTATGAACTAAACTCTCACATACCTGAGGGGGATGAAACCTAAGATGAATCTTGTTATCGTTTGCTGAACTATATGATAAATATTTGACTTGTTCTTAATTATGTGTTCTTAATTCTTGTGTTGATATTTTCGGGATATTGATTCAAGTTTGATGTGCTTAGGTGGAGGAGCAAAAGTCCCTGCCTAAGAGTAGATCTAGCATAGTTAAGCGGAGTTGATCGCGCGCCTAGAGATAGGGTGACGAGATTTTACCGGATTAGGGTGAAACCTAATATGGGATTCCATAGATCGAGTTAATGCAATTCTAGGGGTTTTAATTAGAAAGAGATTTCAATTAATCAACCTAGGGTTAGACGTTATTCACTTCGAGAGAGGGTTTAATATACATTAGGGAATCTTACGGATCAAGTCAAGTGAATAAATCGTCTGGTTCAAAGTTAGATAACAAGTGAAGTCTAGGTGGATTCTTCCTCGGGTATTATCCTTATCAATTGGTTTTTCCCAAAAGTATTTCCCCAATTTCATTCTTCTTTGTCTTAGAGTCTTTAATTTAGTAGTTAATTAATTTAGATTAAACAACAAATTCCCTTTATTTTAGGCTAGATAATAAAAATAAAGTTAGTATTAGTACTTTTAGTTCCTTTGGGTTCGACATTCCGGTCTTGCCTTAACTATACTACTGTTCGATAGGTGCGCTTGCCTCAAATCGTTGTCATAGTTAGTTTCCAGGTTCGATCATTCTCATTATAAATTTTAAGACTTTGACATCGCATAAACACAACGATCAAGTTTTTGGCGCCGTTGCCGGGGAACTAAAATATTAAGAAAGCTCAATTTTTATTACTTTAGCCATTTTTTTTTATTTTGCAATTTACTTTTATTTCCTATTTTATTTTAACTTTGCTAAATTTTCTTCTTTTATTATTTCCGCCTTTCAGGTACCTCTAGTTTATGACTAGAAGGAACCCGACAGGACCTCTACTTTACGACAGTGATATTGAAAGAACATTTCGTAGAAATCGCAGAGAAATAAGGCGAAGCTTAAACTACATAGAAGAAGAGCAAGAAGGCGAAACCAATCCTCTTTGAAGGGATGGTGAAAATAACCCACTACCTCCGGATATGGTTGAAAATAATGCTCCTAGAACTATGTATGATTATGCTAAACCTAGTTTAACAGAAAGGCTGAGTCAAGTATTGTTAGACCTGCTATTGCTTTGCAAATAATTTTGAATCAAACCTAACACAATTCGGATGATACACTATTTGTTCGATTTGATGGTTTGCGGGATGAAGATCCAAATAATCACTTGGCAAATTTCCTAAAATTTTGCGATACTTTCAAGATAAATGGCGTTACTGACGATGCCATCCGTCTTGGTTATTTCCCTTCTCTCTGAGAGAAATAAGCCAAACAATGGTTGCATTCTCTTCCACGAGGGTCAATCACTACATGGGATCAAATGACCAAAAATTTTTATTAAAATATTTTTCGCCGGCCAAAACGGCCAAGTTAAGGAATGATATCTCTTCTTTTGTGCAGATGGATTTAGAGACACTTTACGATGCATGGGAGAGATACAAAGATTTGCTGAGAAGGTGTCCACACCATGGATTACCCTTGTGGCTACAGGTCCAAACTTTCTACAACGGTGTTAACCCTTCAACAAGGCAATTAATCGATTCAGCCGCCGGCGGAACTCTGAATAACAAAACTCCTGAAGCAGCTTACGAGTTTATAGAAGAGATGTCACTGAATAACTATCAGTGGCAAGTCACAAGGACAAGGCCAACAAAAGCAACCGGAGTTTATAACCTTGATGCAGTAGCCATGCTATCAAATCAGGTAGAGATGTTACATAAAAAATTTGATGGTGTATATGGTTCCTCGCAGGTACAACCAGTTATGCAGTGCGACACAAGTGGAGGCGTGGCGAATCCTGAGTACCCACCCTACAGACAGGGCATGGAGAGCGAACAAATGAACTATATGGGTAACAATTTCCGATCTAACAATAACCCTTATAGTAATACTTACAATCCAGGTTGGAAGAACCACCCCAATTTCTCATGGGGTGGTCAAGGGAATCAAAGTCAACAACCATCCCAAAATTTCCAACAACAGTCCTACCCACAGGAAAAGAAGCCAAACCTCGAGGAGATGATGACAAAATTCATGGCAACCACATAAACACGTTTTCAGAATACGGAGACATCCTTTAAACATCAACTTTAAAAATCGACACAGGAGCTCAAGGATCAAATCGGGCAACTTGCTAAGTAGATCTCTGAGAGACCACAGGGAAGACTACCGAGCAACACCGAGACTAACCCAAAGGAGCAAATCCAAGCCATAATAGCTCAAGAAAGTGAAGGGTTAGACGAGCCCAATTCAAGGCAAGAGAATGTGGTCGGAGAAGGTAAGGTTGAGGTAAGTAATAATAAGCCAAAACCGGTAATTAAAGAGTACCAACCTCGCATACCATATCCCGAAGCATTAAGGAGAGACGACACAGAGGAACAGTTCGGTAAGTTTCTTAAACTTTTAAAGAAATTACATATTAATTTACCGTTACTTGAAGCTCTTTCGCAGATGCCAGATTCTAGAAACTTTTTAAAAGAGCTGTTGACGAAAAAGCGAAGGATAGACGAGGCATCACATGTGGAACTAAACGCAATGTGCTCGGCAGTATTACAAAATAGACTACCACGGAAATTAAAAGATCCAGGGAGTTTTACAATTCCATGCTTAATTGGTAGTTTATCTATTGACAATGCGTTAGCTGATTTAGGGGCAAGCATAAATGTCATGCCTTATAAAATGTTTAAACAACTAGGTCCAGGGAAACCCAAACAAACTAGGATGAGCATTCAATTAGCTGATAAAATTGTTAGAATTCCTAGGGGTATAATTGAAGATGTACTCGTAAAAGTTGAAAAATTCGTATTCCCAGTAGACTTTGTCGTATTAGACATGGATGAGGACAATAGTATCCCTTTAATCTTAGGAAGACCATTTTTAGCAACTGTCAGAGCTAAAATTGATATTGATGCAAGAGAACTCATACTTCGTGTAGGTAATGAGACAGTCACACTCTAAGCTCTTGATTCGGCTAGAACATCGAGTAATCAAGGTGAGAAAATAAATTCTATGGATAACCATTCAGTTAACCCTTCTTTCCAGGAAGCACCACAAAAGAACACAACTAAACCCGATCCTTATACCCCGTGCCAACAAAGAAATAACTCATAAGGAATGAAGGATTCAGATCGATGATCTAGACGAGTGGAAGACGCATTTCGAGGAAAAATTAGGGATATACGAAGCAGAACCAAAGCTACTCTACGAAGCAGACAAGTTCAAAATTGGAGATCAGGTATTGATAGATAAAGCAGACCCTCGAATATCTCCTCCTGACCCTAATACAAACAAAGAAATCCCTCTTAAGGTAATCAATGTTTTCCCATACGGAACAGTCGAGGTAAGTAATCCTATATTTGGCACTTTTAGAATAAACGCTACTCGACTTGAATTATACACTGATAATAAGACAGATAGCATGAGGAAGGATGTTTAACTTTTCAAACCACCATGATTGGGCGAATGAGAGGTAAGTCTAGCTTAAGACTTTAAACGAGCGCTTCTCGGGAGGCAACCCGAGCACTAACTCTATTACTCTTTCTATTTTATTTTATTTTATTTTCACTCTTAATTCTCCTTTGTAGCAACTAACTATAAACTAACCAAGGCCAATTTCCATACCACACGGCCTTACACACGGCCGTGGCCGTGGCCGTGTGGATGCACCGAATCTCCGTACTGACATGGCGGAGATGGTACGAGTCAGGACGGATCGTATCTTTGAGTCACGGACCCAACTACCCCGCCACGGCCGTGCAACATGGCCATGGCCGACACCAAGAAATCCACACGGGAGGAGGCATGCTCGTGCTAGGAGACCGTGGTCGACACTGTTTCATCAAACATGGGCGTGGCGACTTGAACATGGGCGTGGGAGAAATGAACGAAGCACAACACGACCGTGCGATGCGGCCGTGTGACTCAACACGCCCATGGTACACGGGCGTGGGAACGTACCAGACTTGAAATTTCTATTTAAAACACCCACCCCCATCTCTTCCATCCCATTTTCCTTTCCTTTTCTCTCTCAGACCTCTCCCTACTTTCCTTCTCTAATATTTTCCCTAACCATTGAGCCACACCATATCTATGTCGAAGAGGCGGAAGGATCCATACATAGTCTCCCTGTGGGAGACCGATCTACATAAGTTCATGCCGGCCGCTTCATATATTTGACAAGCCAAGGGTCTTTGAGACCATTTAATTCTTCTTCTTCTTTACTCTTCTCCTTTATTTCCCTTCTCTTTGACTTTCTTATGCTTAATTTAGTTTATTCTATCTTAGTTTCTTGGTTTTAGGTTCTACAGGCTGCTAGGGAATCACACCTCGACCACGACCACCAGCACCACCGCAGCCTTAGAAATCACGCCCACCCCGCGAACCACCCAACAATAAGGACTCTTCGGTCAATTAATCTTTTCTTTTAATTTTATTTCACTTTTTATTTTCTTTCACTTTAGCTTGCTTTTCTTTAATTATATAATTAGTATAGTTTAAATTATTATTATATCCTGTCTAATTCTCCACGAGCTACCCAATTTCTTTATCTAGCGCAGCAATAATGGGCAGCCACCACGACTATGACCATAGCCACACCACCATCAAGGACGACCCCTCCAACATATTTTCCGCATCCTTCAAGGAATCCATCCAAAATTTAGGAAGTTTAATCTCTCACTATCTTTTGATCTTATGAATTCCTATCTATCTTTGTACATTGAGGGCAATGTACATCTTAAGTGTGGGGGGGTGAATCTTAAAAGTGCCAAACTTTTTGCATTATTCTCAAATCTTGAATTATGCCTTGTCTTAAAGTAAGTTTCTCATATTATGATTAGAATGAAATTTCCTTTGATTTATGATTTTTGTTAATGTGTTTTGGATTAAGTCATTGATAATTGTGCATTGATGATTTATACTTTAAGATACTAGAGAATCAAGCATGATAAGTCTATTTTTCAAAAGTAAAAATTTTTCTAGGTTGTCTACCTGAATTTGAATATTACTTTGGAGTTTGAAATTTACAAGAATGACATCAAAATACCCATAATTTTTGTGAGATTTTGAGCCTTATAGAGCATATATTCTTTTTCTTGCTCACCTTATTGATTATGAGTGTGTCAATATTGATTTGTTATTCTAGAACTTGCATCGATTATACATTCCGAGACCACACCTTTGATTTGATATACAGAGATGATGAAGGCACCTAGGATTTAACCCACTTACTCCACTAAAAGCCTACCTTCACAATTAACCCCTAGTGAACCCCGTTTAATCCTAACAACCCTTTTTATTGACTCAACCGCTAATGTTAACCCAAAACCCTTCGTTTTCGTTATCACCATTCCTTTTGACTACCCTTATATCGAGATTTGATTTGATCGATTGCCTAATTATTTTGATAGTAAATTCATCATTTATTATGTATTTGTGACTTGTTCTTAAAAAAATCAAAGTATATTCATTATTAGTTTTGTGATCAAGTGAGCTTATACATCTAAATTCTAATTGTTGAAAAAAGAAGCTCGTATTAGTAGTGGCATTATTATTACAAGTTTTCAATTGATGTAATTATTTATATTCAGTTCATTGTTTCTAGTTAGGTAATTTGTCAATTAAATCTCAATTCTAACCTTCTAATTCAAACTTTATCCACACCTTTAACCCAAGCCCCATTACAACCCTGTTAAAGACCTTTTGATTTGTGTATCATCTCATACTATAGTGGTGGAGATTTGATTTTCATGCAAGCCTATGGGATTAACTCTTCATGTTTGACTTTTGAATGCTTTTTCTTGAACCTTAAACACCTCGAGTGATTTCAGTGAATCTTTAGTGAGGATGTCAATTCTTGTCGATTTTGAATCAGAGGTAATTATTTAGATGAGGGGAAACACCTACGTTTTGTGCTACACAAATGTATGACTTAGATTGTTTGAATCTTTAGGACTCTTTGAGTTGAATCATCCATGCATAAATTATCTTTGAATTATGATGAAGCACTATTGATAAATATTATGAATCGAGGAAGTTCGTTTTAATTATGAGTTGAGAATTTTGCTTGAGGACAAGCAAAAGCTTAAGTGTGGGGGTATTTGATAAACCGTAAAAGTAACATATTTTAATCCCATATTTAGCATGCTTTTGGATGAATTATCCCTTATTTTATGTCATTTGGTGCTCTTAATCCTTTGTTTTCATGTTTTATACTCAGGAAAGCACCGGAGGATGAAAAGAACAAGAAATGGGCCAAATGGGCCACATCACGAAATTGACACGGCCTGGGCCCAAGACCACACGGTCGTGCCTCATCAACGGACTCCACACGGCCTGCCCACGATTTACATGGGCGTGTGCCATGGCCGTGCCCCTGCCGTGACAAAGAGAAATTTCACTCAGTTTAGGATACTTAGGGGAAAAGAAACACATTCCAAAGCCTATATAAACACCCTAAGTATTACCTAAAAGGGGGAGCCCAAGGCTGTTGTCAAGGGGCGTCTTGCTAGGCCAAAGGAGGCAGATTTGTGGAGGTTTACTTGAAGATAGCCAGTTGATCCATCTCAAGAAGTCGGAATCATACTCAAGACGGAGGATCTCTCCTTCAATTCCTTCAGGGGGTTTTAGGGATTTCTTATGTTTTGTTTTATCTTTTCTTCTGAGATGTTTTCTTTTATTATTATGAACTAAACCCCCAGATACCTGAGGGGGATGAAACCTAAGATGAATCTTGTTATCGTTTGCTGAACTATATGATAAATATTTGACTTGTTCTTAATTATGTGTTCTTAATTCTTGTGTTGATATTTTCGGGATATTGATTCAAGTTTGATGTGCTTAGGTGGAGGAGCAAAAGTCCCTGCCTAAGAGTAGATCTAGCATAGTTAAGCGGAGTTGATCGCGCGCCTAGAGATAGGGTGACGAGATTTTGCCGAATTAGGGTGAAACCTAATATGGGATTCCATAGATCGAGTTAATGCAATTCTAGGGGTTTTAATTAGAAAGAGATTTCAATTAATCAACCTAGGGTTAGACGTTATTCGCTTCGAGAGAGGGTTTAATATACATTAGGGAATCTTACGGATCAAGTCAAGTGAATAAATCGTCTGGTTCAAAGTTAGATAACAAGTGAAGTCTAGGTGGATTTTTCCTCGGGTATTATCCTTATCCATTGGTTTTTCCCAAAAGTATTTCCCCAATTTCATTCTTCTTTGTCTTAGAGTCTTTAATTTAGTAGTTAATTAATTTAGATTAAACAACAAATTCCCTTTATTTTAGGCTAGATAATAAAAATAAAGTTAGTATTAGTACTTTTAGTTCCTTTGGGTTCGACATTCCGGTCCTGCCTTAACTATACTACTGTTCGATAGGTGCCCTTGCCTAAAATCGTTGTCATAGTTAGTTTCCAGGTTCGATCATTCTCATTATAAATTTTAAGACTTTGACATCGCATAAACACAACGATCAGCGCCTTATGAGGCATTATATGGGCGTAAGTGCCGAACACCCTTGTATTGGACCGAACTCAGAGAGAATCAGATTCATGGAGTAGATTTGGTCTGAGAAACTGAAGAGAAAGTAAAAGTGATTCGTGATTGTTTAAAAGCTGCTTCGGATAGACAAAAGTCCTACGCGGATTTGGAACGGAAAGAGATTGTAACACCCATAACCCGTATCCATCGCCAGAATAGGGTTACGAGGTATTATCGGTCAAATCATAATATTTATACTATCATTGCTCACACATCAACACATCATAGTAATCAATAACACAAAGTCCCTTTAGTAGGTCTACGAGACCTTAAACACGCTTTAAAAAGGGTTCGGGACTAAACCGATCTCATACAAAAATTTTACAAACTTAGAAATTTTTTCTTCTAAAACAGGGCACACGCCCGTGTGGACTGACTGTGTGCCTTACACGGCCATGTCTTAAACCATATCTTACCTCGTGTGCAACTCTAACTATTGTTACACAGCCTGTCACACGTCCGTGTGTCTAGCCCGTGTGCAACACTGACTTGAGTCACACGGCCTATCACACTCCCGTGTGTCTGGCCCGTGTGCAAGTCTGACCTGCATCGAATAAGGACAGTGATGGACACAGGCAAGACACACGCCCGTGTGCTCACCCGTGTGGACAATTATAGGTCATTTACAAGGCAAAATTTCCACCCAATTTAGGTCATCCCTACATACTCAATTCCAACATCAATTAACATACAATTCATTCACCATTTTCAACTACCAAATCAAGTATGAAGCATGCCATTTCTATTTCACCAAAACATACCATAATGGTCATTCACACAAGACCATATAAACATATCACAAACACCGTTTTCACATAGAAAAACATATACAAAAATCATTCCACAACCCCTCTAGCCTATACATGCCATATACCATAAATACAATTTCCAAAAAGGTACCAACATAGATGTCCGATAGTGTGATTGAGTTGCTGACGATCCCTGGATCCAAGCTAGCTTTAATGACACTGTAAAACAGAGAAATACTTCACACAGTAAGCTTTAAAGCTTAGTAATTTCATAATATATTACAATTAACTCAACAATTCAAATTCAATATGCAAAGTTACTAACACTTAGTTCAATTCACATCATTACTCAATCTCATCCATAAATGCTACTCACTTTCATACCATAACTATATGTTCATGTACAAGCATTTACAATGCTACTCAATCTAACTCTTTCCATCATTCATTCACATAATCATCCATTTATCTCATACACAATATCATCAACCACATAGGTTCTGTACATACCTGTACCATCACGTATTTATCTATCACATTTACCACTCAATGCTCAACGCCATAATTCATTCGATCCTCTTTAAACGTTCAATGAATTCACACACTCAGTGCCATTTAATTAGCCGAAGCTACAATAATATTGCACACTTAGTGCCATCACATTAAACCGAAGATGTCTCGGTATCGCACACACAGTGCCAACTAATACAGCTGATGCATTTCTTTATCTCGCACACTTAATGCACTTCATCGCAGTAACTATTCTATTTACGCACACTTAGTGCCACATATCTTTGAACTCACATTTCGCATTACGAACTCGACAATAACATTTCCATTCATTTCATATCATATGAACATTATTTAAACAATACATATTATACATGAACTTACCTCGGATGTAAAAACAACGACACTAGTCAATCAATCGAGCACTTTGTTCTTGCCTCGATCTAAGTCTGAATTTCTCCTTTCTTGATCTATATAATATCAAATTCAACTCATTCAATCACATTTTCATCCAAAACAATCCACAACACATAGTTAAAGCATTTTACACTTTAGCCCTCACAATTACACATTTTGCCATTTTAGTCCTTATTTCTCAAATACATCAAATTCACAAAATCAAATTTAATCCATGCTTGGCCGAATTACCATAGTGCCCCTAGCAGCCTAAATTTCACATTTATTTCACATTTTAACCCTTCAAAATTTCATTTTCACAAATTAACCCCTAATAATCAATTTCATCAAAAATTCCAAATACAAAATATGTTTATCATTCATCAAGCTTTCATATTTCACCAACTACCAACACAAAGCTCACAATTTCATCAATGGCATAACTCAAAATCTTCATCGAATTCAGAAATTAAGGATGGGCTAGCTAGTACTCAAAGCAACAATCACAAAAACATAGAAATCATCAAAAACAGATCAAAAACCATACCTTAATCACCCAATATTATTGCCGAAATGTTTGAGCATTCAAAACCCTATTCTTTCTTGATATTTCGGTTAAAACAAAGATGAATGAAGCATTATTTGGCTTTGTTTAATTTAATATTTACTTATTTCATGAATTACCAAATTAGCCTTGATGATTTCATTTAAAAATTCCACTAACTTAACCCATTTTTGTCTATCAAATCTATTAATGGTCTAATAACAACATAAGGACCCCACATTTAATAAGACATAGCATTTAAGCACTTTTAACTATTAACACACAGCTTTTTCATTTTACGCAATTAGGTCCTTTTTCACAAATCAGCACACAGACGATAAAAAATTGACACAGAACTTTCACACATACTTTATCACATACCACAAACATCAAAAATAATATTAATATATTTTTACGACCTTGGATTTGTGGTCTCGAAACCACTGTTCTGACTAGGGTCTAAACCGGGCTATTACAACTCTCCCCCCTTAGGGATTTTCGTCCCCGAAAATTTTACCAGTGAATAGATTCGGGTATTACTCTCTCATAGCATCCTTAGGCTCCCACGTAGCCTATTCAACCCCGTGTTTGTGCCACAACACTTTCACTAAAGCAATTTTCTTAATTCTTAATTCTTTGATCTCACTAGCCAAAATTCGAATCGGTTCTTCGCTATACGATAGATCAGACTGAATCTCAACTTCAGTAGGGGCAATCATGTGCGATGGGTCAGATCTGTATCGTCGAAGCATCGATACGTGAAACACATTATGAATCTTTTCTAGCTCAGCTGGCAACATCAATCTATAAGCAACCGGCCCGATACGTTCAATAATCTCATACGGCCCGATGAACCTTGGACTCAATTTGCCTTTTCTGTCGAATCATAGTATTTTCTTCCACGGAGACACTTTCAAAAACACTTTATCCCCGATCTCATACTCAATATCTTTTCGTTTCAAGTCTACATATGATTTCTGTCGATCAGGCGCTACTTTCAAGCTATCACGAATCACTTTCACTTTCTGCTCAGTCTCTTTTATCAAATCAACCCCATGAATTTTATTCTCACTAAGCTCAGTCCAATACATTGGAGTTCTGCATTTACGACCGTAAAGAGCCTCATACGGTTCCATTTTAATGCTTGATTGAAATCTATTATTATACGCAAATTCAATCAACGGCAAGTACTTTTCCCACGTACCTTCCAACTCAAGAATACAACATCTCAACATATCCTCGAGAATCTGAATAATCGGCTCAGATTGACCATCTGTTTGCGGATGAAAAGCAGTATTGAAGTGTAATTTCGTACCTAAAGCCTCTTGCAGTTTCTTCCAGAACCGCGAAGTAAATCTTGGATCTCTGCCAGACACAATAGATAATGGTACCCCATGTAATCTTACAACCTCAGAAACATACAATTCGGCTAACTTATCCAGCGAATAATCTGTTCTCACCGGAATAAACTGAGTTGATTTCGTTAATCTGTCAACTATCACCCAGATTGCATCTTTCTTTCTCAGAGACAGGGGCAATCCCGACATAAAGTCCATCATGATTCTCTCCTATTTCCACTCAAGAATCATAATCAGCTGTAATAAACCTGAAGGTACCTGATGTTCAGCTTTGACTTGCTGACAAACTAAACATCTCGAAACAAACTCTGAGATATCCTGTTTCATGCCAGGCCACCAATAAAACTGTTTCAGATCATTGTACATTTTCGTACTTCCCGGATGAATAGACAAACGGCTACTATGAGCCTCGTTCAAAATCAACTGAATTAACTCTAAATTTCTCGGAACACAAATCCGATCTCGAAATCTCAAACAATCATCATTATCAACTCGAAATTCTGAATCAGAATTCAAACCACACTGAGCTCATTTCGCTAGCATTTCATTGTCAACTTTTTGGGCATCACAAATCTGTTGTATAAACAACGGTCTCGCTTTCAACTCAGCTATAACCGGATCATCATCACACAAATCTATCTGAGTATTCATTGCTCGTAAAGCGAATAAAGACTTTCGGCTCAAAGCGTCAGCAACAACATTTGCTTTTCTCGGATGATAATCAATCACAAGCTCATAGTCTTTTAACAATTCTATCCATCTTCTCTGTCGCAAATTCAAATCTTTTTGAGTCATCAGATATTTTAGGCTTTTATGATCTGAGAACACATGACATTTCTCAACGAAAAGATAGTGACGCCAAATCTTCAAAGCGAACACAATCGCAGCCAACTCAAGGTCGTGCATCGGATAGTTCTTTTCATGCGGTTTCAATTGTCTCGAGGCATAAGCTATAACTTTTCCTTCCTGTATCAAAACACATCCCAGACCGTTCAGCTAAGCATCACTATGTATCACAAATTCTTTACCGGATTCTAACTGTACTAACACTGGAGCTTTAGTCAATAAGGCTTTCTACTGATCAAAACTTTTCTGACACTTTTCAGACCATTCAAATTTTACATCTTTCTGAAGCAATCTCGTCAACAGAGATGCAATCATCGAGAAGCCTTTTACAAACCGTCTATAGTATCCTGCTAGTCCTAGAAAACTACGGACTTCAGGCACATTTCTCGGAGGTTTCCAATCTAAAACTGCTGAAATTTTACTCGAATCAACTTATATCCCCGCAGCTGACACTATATGTCCCAGAAAACCAACCTCGCTCAACCAGGACTCACATTTACTGAACTTTGCGTACAATTGCTTATCACACAGGGTTTGTAACACAATTATCAAGTGCTCGGCATGTTCCGTCTCATCACAAGAATAAATCAAAATATTGTCAATAAACACAACGACAAATCGATCCAAATACGGCCTGAATATCCTATTCATCAAATCCATAAATACTGCAGGAGCATTTGTTAGTCCGAAAGGCATGACTAAAAATTCATAATGTCCGTACCTCGTTATAAAAGCAGTTTTCGGCACATCTGACTATTTGACTCTTAACTGATAATATCCCGATCTCAAATCTATCTTCGAAAACACTGTAGCCCCTTTTAATTGATCAAACAAATCATCAATTCGTGGTAGAGGGTACTTATTCTTTATCGTCACTTTATTCAACTGTCGGTAATCAATACCCATCCTCATAGTGCCATCTTTCTTTTTCACAAGCAACACAGGAGCACCCCAGGGCGAGAAACTTGGTCGTGCAAAACCTCTGTCTGTCAACTCTTGCAACTGAGACTTTAATTATTTCAATTCCGTCGGAGCCATTCTATACGGTGCTATTGAAATTGGAGTCGTTCCCGGCACTGACTCAATGCCAAACTCAACTTCTCGTAACGGAGGTAATCCAGGTAATTCCTCAGGAAACACATCAGAGAACTCACAAACCACAAGCACAGATTCAACTTTCTTTTCTGTCACTTTCTTCACATCCATTTTCTACATAATTCAAAGCTTTCATCGAAGATATTACAACCGATAGCCCATTCAAATCATTGGATTCAATTCAAACTATCTCACCATTCTGACTTCTCAAATCAATAGTCTTCCGTTTGCAATTCACAATAGCATTATGCAAAGTTAGCCAATCCATACCCAGAATTATATCAAATTCATCAAAAGGTAGTAGCATCAGATTAGCCGGGAAACAAATATCTCGAAACATCAACGGACAATTCTTGCACACTTTATCAACAAGAACACACTTGCCTAAGGGGTTCGATACTCTAATTATAAACTCAGAAGACTCAACAGGCAGAGTCTTACTAGATACTAAGTTCTCACACACATATGAATGAGTAGATCCTGGATCTATCAATGCAATCATATCAGTATCAAAAAGAGTAAAAGTACCAGTAATGACGTCTGGAGATGACGCTTCTTCGTGAGCGCGAATAGCGTAGGCTCTGGTTGGTGCTCTCGCCTCAGATCTCACAGCTGTATCCGTTGTTCCTCTCTGACTACCACTCACATTTCCTATGTTTCTGGGTGGTCTACCCCTAGCTAGCGTGTTACTCGGCCTCGCACTCTGAGCATTATCTTTCTCAGCCAACTCCAGGCAATCCCGAATGAAATGTTCTCGTGATCCACATTTATAACAAACTCTATTATTATACTTGCCCCAGCATTCACCAATATGACGTCTCCCACACTGTCTACACTCAGGCTTATTGTTTTTAACACTACCAACACTCGATTCTATTGGATTTTGATTTTTAGAACTCGTATATTGTTTCACACGATCTCTACTTGAATATCCAAACAAAGCATTTGAGCGATTGGTTGCATCTCTGAATCTCTTTGACGATGAGTGATATGACTTATTCATCGACCTTTTTCTCTCGTCTCTAGCTTTTGAGTCTGCTTTCTTCTTTTCTTTACTAAGCTCCTCGACTTTACAAGCTCTTTCAACCAATACCACAAATTCATTCAAGTCAAGAATTCCGACCAAAAGTTTAATATCTTCATTCAACCCTTCAATGAATCGTTTACACATAGTAGTTTCTGTCGAAACACATTCTCATGCATACTGGCTCAATCTCACAAACTCTCGCTCGTATTCCATAACAGACATACGGCCCTATTTCAGTTCAAGGAACTCTTTACGTTTCTAATCTATAAACCGTTGACTGATATATTTCTTCCGGAATTCAGTTTGGAAGAAATCCCAGGTGATTCATTCTCTCGGAACTACAGATATCAATGTTTTTCACCAATGATACGCCGTATCTCTTAACAATGAAATAGCACACTTAAGACATTCCTCAGGAGTGCATGACAATTCATTAAACACTCTAATGGTATTCTCAAGCCAGAATTCAGCTCGCTCGGCATCCTCATCAACTGTGGCCCTGACTCTTCGGCCCCGTACTTGCGAATTTTATTAACTGGAGGTTTACTCATTCGAGTCGGGTCTGTAACTTGTGACACTACAGGAACTTGTGGGGGTGGAGGTTGTTGAGCAGCCAAATTTGTTCGAACGAACTCCGTATACCACTCACTCATCATTTGGAAGAAGGCTTGCTTTGCCTCTCTCTCATGACTACTAGCAATCGGCCTAAATTTAGCCGGTGCTGTCCCTTGAACGGGAGCAGGCGCATTACTCTCAATATCATCAGCACAGCTAGATCGGGATCCATTTCTCAAGAATCATCACACTATTGCATGTATATATATGGCATGTATAGCTAGACTCTCACACGCTACGTTAGTCCTAGAATCGACTAAACTGTAGCTCTGATACCAATAAAATGTAACACTCATAACCCGCATCCATCGCCAGAATAAGGTTACGAGGTATTACCGGTCAAATCATAACATTTATACTATCATGGCTCACACATCAACACATCATAGTAATCAATAACACAAAGTCCCTTTAGTAGGTCTACGAGACCTTAAACATGCTTTAAAGAGGGTTCGGGACTAAACCGATCTCATACAAAAATTTTACAAACTTAGAAAATTTTTCTTCTCAAACAGGGCACACGCCCTTGTGGATTGACTGTGTGCCTTACACGGCCATGTCTTAAACCATGTCTTACCTCGTGTACAACTCTGACTATTGTCACACGGCCTGTCACACGCCCGTGTGTCTGGCCCGTGTGCAACACTGACTTGAGTCACACGGCCTATCACACTCCCGTGTGTCTGGCCCGTGTGCAAGTCTGACCTTCATCGAATAAGAACAGTGATGGACACAGGTGAGACACACGCCCGTGTGCTCACCTGTGTGGACAATTATAGGCCATTTACAAGGCCAAATTTCCACCCAATTTAGGTCATCCCTACATACTCAATTCCAACATTATTTAACATACAATTCATTCACCATTCTCAACTACCAAATCAACTATGAAGCATGCCATTTCTATTTCACCAAAACATACCATAATGGTCATTCCCACAGGACCATATATACATATCACAAACACCGTTTTCACATAACAAAACATATACAAAAATCATTCCACAACCTCTCTAGCCTATACATGCCATATACCATAAATATAATTTCCAAAAAGGTACCAACATAGATGTCTGATAGTGTGATTGAGTTGCTAACGATCCCCGGATCCGAGCTAGCTTTAATGACACTGTAAAACGGAGAAAGACTTCACACAGTAAGCTTTAAAGCTTAGTAAGTTCGTAATATAACTCAATTAACTCAACAATTCAAATTCAATATGCAAAGTTACTAACACTTAGTTTAATTCACATCATTACTCAATCTCATCCATAACTACTACTCACTTTCATACCATAACTATATGTTCATGTACAAGCATTTACAGTGCTACTCAATCTAACTCTTTCCATCATTCATTCACATAATCATCCATTTATCTCATACACAATATCATCAACCACATAGGTTCTGTACATACATGTACCATCACGTATTTATCTATCACATTTACCACTCAATGCTCAATGCCCTAATTCGTTCGATCCTCTTTAAACGTTCGATGAATTCGCACACTCAGTGCCATTTAATTAGCCGAAGCTACAATAATATCGCACACTTAGTGCCATCACATTAAACCGAAGATGTCTCGGTATCGCACACACAGTGCCAACTAATACAGCTGATGCATTTCTTTATCTCGCACACTTAGTGCACTTCATCGCAGTAACTATTCTATTTACGCACACTTAGTGACACATATCTTTGAACTCACATTTCGCATTACTAACTCAACAATCACATTTCCATTCATTTCATATCATATTAACATTATTTAAACAATAAGCATTATACACGAACTTACCTCGGATGTAAAAACAACGACACTAGTCGATCAATCGAGCACTTTGTTCTTGCCTCAATCTAAGTCTAAATTTCACCTTTCTTGATCTATATAATATCAAATTCAACTCATTAAATCACATTTTCATCCAAAACAATCCACAAAACATAGTTAAAGCATTTTACACTTTAGCCCTCACAATTACACATTTTGACATTTTAGTCCTTATTTCTCAAATACATCAAATTCACAAAATCCAATTTAATCCATGCTTGGCCGAATTACCATAGTGCCCCTAGCAGCCTAAATTTCACATTTATTTCACATTTTAACCCTTCAAAATTTCATTTTCACAAATTAACCCCTAATAATCAATTTCATCAAAAATTCCAAATACAAAATATGTTTATCATTCATCAAGCTTTCATATTTCACCAACTACCAACACAAAGCTCAAAATTTCATCAATGGCATAACTCAAAATCTTTATCAAATTCAGAAATTAAGGCATGGTCTAGCTAGTACTCAAAGCAACGATCACAAAAACATGGAAATCATCAAAAATGGATCAAAAACCATACCTTAATCACCCAATATTATTGCCGAAATGTTTGAGCATTCAAAACCCTATTCTTTCTTGATATTTTGGTTAAAACAAAGATGAATGAGGCATTATTTGGCTTTGTTTAATTTAATATTTACTTATTTCATGAATTACCAAATTAACCTTGATGATTTCGATTAAAAATTCCACTAACTTAACCCATTTTTGTCCATCAAATCTATTAATGGTCTAATAACAACATAAGGACCCCACATTTAATAAGACATGTAACATCCCAAAATTGGGCCTAGTAGGATTGAGCCGAATGGGAATTTGGCTTTAGGAAAATTAGAATATTATTTATTTTTGTGTTGGCTTGGGTATGAATTTTGTGTGTTAGAATAGTCTTGTGAAGGCTTGTTTTTATTTAGGAAGTTAGAATAATTTTAGTATGGTTTATTTAATGAAGTAGGATTAAGTAAGCTTGACACTTAAGTTAATTAAGTGTTCATTTAAAGCACAAGAGGAGTAAGTGGCAAGTTGGTTAAAGAGCTTGAAAGGTAGCTTGAGGTTAGAGGTTCGAGTGGTATGTTTAGCATTTTGAAGGTTTATTTTTGTGTATTAGCATTGATGGCCGGTCAAACTTATTTATGATAGGTGGACTAATAACTTTTGGTAAGTTGAATTTTTGTTTAAGGAAAGCTTAATTTAGGGGATAAGAATCTTGAACTTATGGCATGATGAGGGACAAAGGCATGGAATAGGGAGGATGTTTTGGAAAGTAATCCTAGGCTTTAGTGCATGTATGTGGGCGGCATGGGTGTCTAGGTGGGTGGCGAATTTTGTTAGGTGGTTTAGGGGAATATTTGGCCAATTCCTCTTTTGTGCATCTTTTGCATTTTGCTTTTCCTCTCCAAAAACTCTTCTTTGGCCGAATGTTTATTGTACATTTTGTGCAAATTTTTCTTTTGTTTTAGCCTTCATTTCATTGAACCAAAAATACTATTTTCTTTCTCTCATCTTTCCACTTGAAACTAAAACTTCATTTTGGCATTTTATGCACTTTTCTTTTTAGTAAACAAGGTGTTGGCGAATCTCATTTCTCCCATCTCTCTCTTTTCTTCCTTTGATTTGTGCTCAAATACAAATCCCTTTTTTCATTTGGCCGAACCTCTTTCTTCCTCAAATCCTCTTTTCTTTTCTTTCTTCCATTGTTGATTAAACCGAATCCCCATTCACTCATTGTTATTCTCTTTTCTACTTATATTCCCTCACTTTTATTCACATATTTTCTCCTTTCATTACTATATAGCCGAAATCTTTCCTTCTCCATTAGAGTTACTTTGGTCGAATATCAAGGGAGCACAAGATCCTTTTGGGATTCTTTTTCAAGCATTAGTAAGAGGGAAGCCATAGCCATTAAGGGAAGCTTTTGGGATTTATTCTCCTAAGGAAAGGTGGTAAGTAACATTCGGCTATAGGCTTTGGTTATGAATAGATGTGCAAGCTAATTATTATCAAGTGTTTTGGTAGGAATCTCGATAGGACAAGTGACAAATACGGGAATTCGGTGAATTGGAGGAAACAACGTCTCGAGATTTCGCTAGTATATTCGAGAATTGCTAGAAAATAGGTGTGTAAGAACTCACTACACACTTTATTAATTTACATGGTTATTGTTATTGTTATTCACCTATGTGGTAGTGATTTGCTTATGGCTAAGCATGGTTTCCGGGTAAGTCCCCTAACTTGTGATTTTTTATATATATGATTTGCATGCCATCACATGATGAATAAATGCTACGGTATGATTTATGAAAATTGTTATAAAAGCATGTGATGGTGGGATTGATGAGAGGAGGGGGATGAATTATGGACTGTCGTCAGTGGTTTTGACCACAAGATGGGTTGGCCCCATCAGATTATTGTGACCTATGGTCATCAGTGGTTTTGACCACAACGATTGATTAATTGCGACTAAGTCCCAGTGGTTTGGTACCACCATGGTTTTGACCACATTTGATAAATTGTGACTCATGGTCATCACTTTGGTTTTGACTACATGATGGGTTGGCCCCATCATCCGATTTGTGACTCTAAGTCATCGGTGGTTTTGACCACCGGTGGTTTTGACCACACGGGGTAGAAAAAGGAGTATGGATGGCTAGTTGGGTTGCATGTGCATGTTTATTAATGACTTGTGTATGAGTTACTTTACCGGGTGGGGATTACACACTGAGTCTTGGTGACTCACCCTTTCCCTTAACATTTTGCGGATGAGTAGATCGCGGAAATGGAGCCGGATGGACTCGAGGTGGCCATGCGATGGAGTTTTTAATAAATGAATTTTTGGGTTTAATTATCTTTCTTTTGGATTTATGTTGTTTAATTGTAATAAGGCCTCCTAGGATTATATTATTATTGCTGCATGTTTTGAATGTTTTGTTTAAACTATTCGATGATGTTAAAACGGATGCACATGCTTTCTCAAATTAAACGCAAAATGTTTTAAGGTACCATCGGGTACATTTGAAATTTGTAAACAACTCGACTCAACAAATATTTATTAAGTATGGTTTTTAACAAAGAAATTTAATTGGAAAGGCATTTTGACAAATTTTAAAATCAGTCTTAAAATGGTTTTCAAAATGTTTTCTCTGTAGCAAACCAAATTCGGTCGTAATGTTTGGGCCGGGTTTGGGGTGTTACAAAATTGTATCGAGCTAAGTTCAAAGCTCATTTGTGGGGCCCAAGGCCTAAAAATGTTTTGGTAGGCCTTTTGAAAAATTTTGGTTTTAATAAGCATGGCACCGAGTCTCCTGCACCAACCCGCCCAAGTAAGTATCTCTAACTTTTTTGTATGAATTATATTCGTAGAAGGGTAGGAAGCATGGGATGTAGATAGTGATAGTATTTTAAACTTTAGGACTAGTTTACTCCAAACAAAGACATAAGACTTTAATGGCCTAATTAAAACCAACCCGTGACCAAGTCGCCGAGTTAGGGTGTGGTAACCTTGGTGCGCATGTCTAGGATTGGATCCGGAAGAGCTTGGTACTTAAGCGATCCCTCGTGACTCACCTCCTCTTCGCGAGATTCCTACAGTGCGTAACTTCGGTTCACCCTAACCAAGAGGACTCGGTCATAGGCAAAACCCTAAATAAAACCCGAAAGGGACTAGCCATGTTTTAAGGAAAACTTCGGTTTTAAAATCACTAAATTATCTCTTTTAGATAGTAGGACAAATTTATCTTCAGAAATTATCAAATATTCCCGGTTTATCAAAATTACCAAAATGCCCTTAGTGGCAAAATTACCAAAATACCCACAGGTTTTCAAAATTTTGCTGTACCTTTAAATTGCGAAATGTACAAGGAATACTCCTCAGTTTTAAAAGTTACAAAATGTTTTGATTCATTAAAGTTTTAAAATTTTCTTGATTTATTACGAAAATACCCACATGTAGGGAAAATGACGAAAATACCCTTGGGATAGAAACCTGACATGAAACGTCCAAGAGTGAATAGGAATGAAAGGTATTAGGGAATGGATGTTCTTCTCTGTATGAACTAGGATAGAGGACTTAAAACCTTATGTGATCGAAAGAATCTCTATTAAACTCCCTTCATAAAAATTTCTTCGCGAATAACCAAGTGAAACAAAGTACTAATCCATAAAATTTTTCTAAATAGATTAAAAGCGCGATAGTTAGAATGAGCTCTAGAGGACGGGGTCGTCGTGGACGCCGGAAGGGAAGGATGACCGTGTCTCGAACCCGTTAGGTCGGGTCAAGGTTACGAGAATGAAGTACCATCACCACCACCACCTCCAACTTTTGGAGGCGAGGAGCGAGGATCGGGCCGGAGGTGAGGCGGTGTCGCAAGCCGTGTTGCGAGTCTTTGAGTTGGTGGTGGGGCTAGTGGAAATTTGGGAGCTCGGAAATCTGTTCCCGGCGACTCCGATCTAACTGAGCCGAGGTATTTCGGTGTGTCGGGAGTGGCACCCAGTCTGTGAGTATTGGTTGGAATCCACCAAAAGGATTATGGGTGATTTGGATTTCACCGCGAGGAGAAGTTGAAGGGTATTATCTCCTTGCTTCGGGATGAGTCTTATCGGTGGTGGCTCACCGTAAGGGGATGGAACAGTGGCGAGAAAATCTCACGTGGGAATTCTTGAGTGAAGCTTACCAAAAGAAGTATATTGGAACTAGCTATGTAGGCGCACAAATGAAGGCTTTCTTGAACTGGTTCGGGGAAATAAGTCGATGGCGGAATATGAGGCCGAGTTCCTCGGTTGAGTAGGTATGCTCATAGTATGGTGGGTACAGAGCATGAACGTTGTGTTAGATTCGAAGATGGGGTGAGAGATGAGTGAGAATGATGATAGCTCCACGAAGGAGCGGGAGTTTGCTGTCCTAGTAGAGAAATCAAAGGTTCTTTGAAGAGGTAAGACAGTCCGTTAAGCGGAACCAAGAACGGAATTGGAATAAGAGGAGCTCGGAACCTTCAAGGTTCTCGGGTAATGAACAGAAGAGGACGAGGTTTGATGGGTCAGATCAAGCTGCTAGGCCTGCTGCTACTACTAATCCTCAATGGCCGCCACGGTGTGATAAGTGTGGCAAGTTTCACAAGGGGGAGTGTTGGAATGGTAATCGAGGATGTTTTGAGTGTGGATCATTCGATCACCGTGTAAGGATTGTCCCGGAAGTTAGCTAAGAATCAGCGGAGGAGGGTCGGAACCGTGCTCGGGTTAGAAATGAAGGACCACCACGGAGAGGTCGTGGTAATGGTGATGGTAACAGGCGTGGCCGAGGTGCTTTGAAGGTGCAGAGGCGAGGCAACCAAGGTTGGTTTATGCGGTTGGCCGTCGCGAGGAGGAAGATGTGCGGATATGACATCGGGTAAGTTCTTATCTCTGAATACCCTCAATTGCCTTATTTGTGGTTACGTTAGTTTGTTCTTTTGAGTTGGTGAAGTGTGGGAAAAATTTGATTATGAACTTGGAGAATGTGTTTAGAAATATGATAATTCTTTAAGATCGAGTCTGCTGATAGGAGCGTAGTGTGGCGAGATAGGAGGTAATGCATTTGTGAGCTAGTTGGAAATTCGAGGACGAAATTTCTTTAAGGAGGGTAGAATTGTAACATCCCAAAATTGGGCCTAGTAGGATTGAGCCGAATGGGAATTTGGCTTTAGGAAAATTAGAATATTATTTATTTTTATGTTGGCTTGGGTATGAATTTTGTGTGTTAGAATAGTCTTGTGAAGGCTTGTTTTTATTTAGGAAGTTAGAATAATTTTAGTATGGTTTATTTAATGAAGTAGGATTAAGTAAGCTTGACACTTAAGTTAATTAAGTGTTCATTTAAAGCACAAGAGGAGTAAGTGGCAAGTTGGTTAAAGAGCTTGAAAGGTAGCTTGAGGTTAGAGGTTCGAGTGGTATGTTTAGCATTTTGAAGGTTTATTTTTGTGTATTAGCATTGATGGCCAGTCAAACTTATTTATGATAGGTGGACTAATAACTTTTGGTAAGTTGAATTTTTGTTTAAGGAAAGCTTAATTTAGGGATAAGAATCTTGAACTTATGGCATGATGAGGGGACAAAGGCATGGAATAGGGAGGATGTTTTGGAAAGTAATCCTAGGCTTTAGTGCATGTATGTGGACGGCATGGGTGTCTAGGTGGGTGGCCGAATTTTGTTAGGTGGTTTAGGGGAATATTTGGCCAATTCCTCTTTTGTGCATCTTTTGCATTTTGCTTTTCCTCTCCAAAAACTCTTCTTTGGCCGAATGTTTATTGTACATTTTGTGCAAATTTTTCTTTTGTTTTAGCCTTCATTTCATTGAACCAAAAATACTATTTTCTTTCTCTCATCTTTCCACTTGAAACTAAAACTTCATTTTGGCATTTTATGCACTTTTCTTTTTAGTAAACAAGGTGTTGGCGAATCTCATTTCTCCCATCTCTCTCTTTTCTTCCTTTGATTTGTGCTCAAATACAAATCCCTTTTTTTTCATTTGGCCGAACCTCTTTCTTCCTCAAATCCTCTTTTCTTTTCTTTCTTCCATTGTTGATTAAACCGAATCCCCATTCACTCATTGTTATTCTCTTTTCTACTTATATTCCCTCACTTTTATTCACATATTTTCTCCTTTCATTACTATATAGCCAAATCTTTCCTTCTCCATTAGAGTTACTTTGGTCGAATATCAAGGAGCACAAGATCCTTTTTGGGATTCTTTTTCAAGCATTAGTAAGAGGGAAGCCATAGCCATTAAGGGAAGCTTTTGGGATTTATTCTCCTAAAGAAAGGTGGTAAGTAACATTCGGCTATAGGCTTTGGTTATGAATAGATGTGCAAGCTAATTATTATCAAGTGTTTTGGTAGGAATCTCGATAGGACAAGTGACAAATACGGAATTCGGTGAATTGGAGGAAACAACGTCTCGAGATTTCGCTAGTATATTCGAGAATTGCTAGAAAATAGGTGTGTAAGAACTCACTACACACTTTATTAATTTACATGGTTATTGTTATTGTTATTCACCTATGTGGTAGTGATTTGCTTATGGCTAAGCATGGTTTCCGGGTAAGTCCCCTAACTTGTGATTTTTTATATATATGATTTGCATGCCATCATATGATGAATAAATGCTACGGTATGATTTATGAAAATTGTTATAAAAGCATGTGATGGTGGGATTGATGAGAGGAGGGGATGAATTATGGACTATCGTCGGTGGTTTTGACCACAAGATGGGTTGGCCCCATCGAGTTATTGTGACTTATGGTCATCGGTGGTTTTGACCACAACGATTGATTAATTGCGACTAAGTCCAAGTGGTTTGGTACCACCAGTGGTTTTGACCACATTTGATAAATTGTGACTCATGGTCATCAGTGGTTTTGACTACACGATGGGTTGGCCCCATCATCCGATTTGTGACTCTAAGTCATCGGTGGTTTTGACCACCGGTGGTTTTGACCACACGGGGTAGAAAAGGAGTATGGATGGCTAGTTGGGTTGCATGTGCATGTTTATTAATGACTTGTGTATGAGTTACTTTACCGGGTGGGGATTACACATCGAGTCTTGGTGACTCACCCCTTTCCTTAACATTTTGCGGATGAGTAGATCGCGGAAATGGAGCCGGATGGACTCGAGGTGGCCATGCGATGGAGTTTTTAATAAATGAATTTTTGGGTTTAATTATCTTTCTTTTGGATTTATGTTGTTTAATTGTAATAAGGCCTCCTAGGATTATATTATTATTGCTTTGCATGTTTTGAATGTTTTGTTTAAACTATTCGATGATGTTAAAACGGATGCACATGCTTTCTCAAATTAAACATAAAATGTTTTAAGGTACCATCGGTACATTTGAAATTTGTAAACAACTCGACTCAACAAATATTTATTAAGTATGGTTTTTAACAAAGAAATTTAATTTGAAAGGCATTTCGACAAATTTTAAAATCAGTCTTAAAATGGTTTTCAAAATGTTTTCTCTGTAGCAAACCAAATTCGGTCGTAATGTTTGGGCCGGGTTTGGGGGTGTTACAAGACATAGCATTTAAGCACTTTTAACTATTAGCACACAACTTTTGCATTTTACGCGATTAGGTTCTTTTTCACAAATAAGCACACAGACGATAAAAATTTCACACAAAAATTTCACACATACTTTATCACATACCACAAACATCAAAAATAATATTAAAATATTTTTTTGACCTCAGATTTGTGGTCCCAAAACTACTGTTTCAACTAGGGTCTAAACCAGGCTGTTACAGAGATTGAGTTTCAAGTTGGTGATAAGGTATTTTTGAAAGTGTCACCATGGAAGAAAGTTCTCAGATTTGGCTGGAAAGGCAAATTAAGTCCACGCTTTATTGGACCATATGAAGTTACCAAAAGAACAGGGCCGGTAGCCTATTGGTTGGCTTTGCCATCTGAGTTGGAAAAGATTCATGATGTTTTCCATGTATCCATGTTGAGAAGATACCGAACATACCCTTCACATGTGATTGTACCGGCAGAGGTTGAAATTCAGTCGGACATGACTTATGATGAAGAGCCGATTAAGATTTTGGTTCGAGAAGTCAAACAGTTAAGAAATAAAAGTATAGCTCTTGTGAAAGTATTGTGGCAAAGACACGGGGTAGAAGAGGCTACATGGGAGCCTGAGGAGGCTATGAGAAACCAATCTCCAAACCTTTTTACCGGTAAGATTTTCGGGGACAAAAATTCCTAAGGGGGGAGAATTGTAACAGTCTGATTTAGGGCCTAGTCAGAATAGTGGTTGCGAGACCACAAGTCTAAAGTAGAAATATATGTTTTATGGTTTTTATGAGGTCTGTGACATGTTTGCATGGTTGCGTGAAAATTTCATGAAGAAATTTTACGAATTAGTGATCAATTTATCTTTTAGGACTAAATTGCAAAAATTGAAAAATATGAGATTCTAGAAGTTTTAAGTATGAGATAGCATTAGAAAATTTATTAGAGGTCCTTATTTAGTAATTAGACCATTATATATCATGATGGAAAAAAATGGACATGGAAGGGAAAAATCTTAAGGAAGTGCCTTAAGGGCATTCTGGTCATTTGGTTAATAAATTAATAAAAAGGGAAAAAGAAAGTCAAAAATTGGTGTCCATCTTCATCCTCCATAGCCTAAAATTTCAAGGATCCATAGCTAGGGATTTTTTTCACTTTCAAGCTTGATTGTAAGTACCTCCTAGCCCCGTTTTTTATGTTCTTCGTATTTTTTAAATCCTCATAGCTCGATCTAGCTATTTCTACCACTATTTTGAACTAGAGTTTGTGTTTAAAATTTTACCCATTGATGGCATGCATGTATTTTGATGTCTAGTGGTAGAATATTAAAGTTTGAAGTGTGATAAACAACTTTTACTAGATGATTTTCGGTAAAAATGATAAAAAGGACTTATTTGCAAAAGATGAAATAGTATGTGTATAGATGTAAAATAGTTAAAATTTTGGGCTGCTATAAGAGAGATTATGGATCGGCTAGGCTTTGGTGTGAGAAAAATGAACACGTTTCATCATACGAGCCTAGGGACCATTTTGCAAATATGTAAAAGTTTAGGGGTAAAATTATAATTTTTGCCAAAGTATGATTCATGGGTTGTTTTAGTCAATGTGACAATTAAATAAGTGAAATTTGTCATTATAGATCAAGAAACACGAAGTCCGGACCTAAATCGAGGAAAGAACAAGGTGGTGGACTAAATTGAACAACTATCTATATTTTGGTACCGAGGTAAGTTTATGTGTAATAAATCAACATCAAGTTATTATACTTTTAAATGCTTGAAACTGCGTGAACGTATATTCTTTCTATGGAATTTGTTAATGAGGTCTCGATGAAAAATATGATGAAGTTTTATTATGTCGAAGTCCCGGTTGAACCTTAAGAATAGAAAGGATACCCTTGTCACGACATTAGATCAATAAGGTCCCGTATAAGACCATGTCTGGGATATGGCCTCGGCACCAAATTGAGATCCCGTGTAAGACCATATCTGGGATATGGCATCGACATCGAATAGTGATTTCGTGTAAGACCATGTCTGGGAAATGGCATCGACATACGATCTCGTGTAAGACTATATCTGGGATATAGCAACGACATCGATATGAGATCCCGTATAAGACCATATCTGGGATATGGCATCTGCATCAACATGTGATCCCCATGTAAGACCATATATGGGATGTGGCATTGGCATCTTATTACGTGTATGACAATTTCTGAGTATCCTTAGATAATCCAAATGGTTCAACGGGGTAAAGAATTAAAGTTTATGTTAAAGATGGAAAAAAGACTAAAGTAATGTGATGGAGTAATACAGGTACACATGCAAAACTCACGAGAAATGAGTCTGGGATGTGATATGAGGTTGGTAAGAGTGAGCATGAGTAAGCCATGTCAATGTGTTTGAAAATTTGGTGTTAGTTCATAATGTAATGTGTGGATGTATTCACAAGATTTTATGTTGTTATCTATTACATGTAAACTTACTAAGCTTTATGCTTACTCCCTCTCTTTTCCCTTTTCTTGTAGTATCACCAAGCTAGCTCGAAAATTCGAGGGACGTCGGAGCTCGATTCACACTATCAAGCTATTATTTTGGGTATAGTAAAGTTTGATTACTTTGGGTATGGCATGTATAGGAACTTGGTCATTTTGTTATATGTCATATTGGTTAGCCAATGTGTTAGCTATAAATGTTATTCATTTAATTTTGTAAATGGTCATTGGAGTTGGCCAATACCAGTTAAGTTATATCTATCAATGATGATGAAATTCATGAAGGGCAAGCTTGCACAATTGAATGAGTAATGTGTGAAGTTTATGCATAATGAAGTAGTGTGAAATTAAGGTGTGGATGTCTTGATATTGGATATTAGAAGTGCATTATTGTTCTGCTATGTGTTGTTGGAAATGGTATAAGTGTGGTTGCTTTTCAAGGTGGCAAATGGCTTGGTAAATAGCCTTATATTTTTCCACAATGGTAGACACACGGGCGTGTGTCTATGCCGTATGTGACACACGGTCAGCCCCGTGGGCGTGTTGATAGACCGTGTGTTCCCCTGCATCCAAATTTACGGATCGACTAGTCTGATACTTTATCTTTTCCTCGATCTAGACCCGTATTTTGCTTTTCTCAATTTAGTTATAATCAAAATCAACTTATTTAATTATCTCTCTATTCAATTTAATCCAAAAGTTACTTTAAAGTACATTTACACTTTTGCCCCCATAATTTCACATTTTTTTAAATTAGTCCTTATCACATAAAATCACAATTTCATGAAATTAAACACAAACACAAGCTAGCCAAATCTTCCATATATTACTATCAGCCCATATTTTCAATTTATTTCATATTTTAACCACTAAATTTTCATATTTCGCAATTTAATCCAAAATTGACATTTTTACCAAAATTCACTTTACAAAATTTGTACATCTAACAAAAATGATTTATTTTCCATCATCAACTAAAAAAATATTCATGCATTCAACAATGGCAACATTCAAATAATTTAACAATTTTGAAATCGGAGATACGTGCTAGCTAGATTAAGCTGCAACGATTACAAAAACATAGAAATCATTAAAAACTGAGTAAAAACAGACTTACAATTTGGCTTACAAGTGTCGAATGCCTCAAACCCTAAAATGGTTTCTCCCAACTTCAAGTTTCGGCAATTCAAGAAGATGAAAGCCATTAAAATTTGTTTGTTTTATTATAATTAACCTTTATTAATAAATTACAAATTTAACCTTAATAAACTTTAATAACTACTCCAAATGCAATGCCACTAACTTTCACTATCTTATAAATGGGTTAATAACCACATAAGGACCTTAAATTTAAGTTTCTATAGCTATTTAATACCTTTAGCTAATAGAACACTACTTTTGTACTTTACGCGATTTAGTCCTTTTTACCGAATTAAGCATTTAAACGGTAAAATTTCTTTACGAAACTTTCACGTAATTAATCTATCATGCTGTAAACCTTATTAAAATAATAAAATAACTATTTTGACTTTAGATTTATGGTCTCAAAACCATTGTTCCGATTTGACCCAAAAAGGGGTTGTTACAACTCTCCCCCCTTAGGGATTTTCGTCCCCGAAAATCTTACTAGAGAATAAATTAGAGATTTGCTTTCTTATAACCTTATCAATGCCTCATATAGCCTCGAATTTCTCAACTCTTTAATCTCATGAGCTAAGATTCTGATCTAACTTTCGCTATACTTCATATCAAGCTGAAATTTCAACTTCTAAAAGAGATATTATAAACAAAGGGTCTTATCTGAATCGTCGCATCATAGATATAAGAAACACATTATGGATCTTCTCAAGTTCTTACAATAATAGAAGTTGAATAAGCCACTGGCTTTATTTTCTCAATAATCTCATACTACCCGATGAATCAAAAACTCAACTTCTCTTTATAGCTAATTCGAGAAATTCTGTTCTCACAACAATACTTTCACAAATACTCAGTTCACTAACTAAAATTCAATGCTTTTACGTATCAAGTCTGCATATGTTTTCTGTCAATCTGAAACTGCTTTCTAACTGCTACGAATTACTTTCACTTTCTCTTCAATTTCTCTGTTGCAAACAATCCCGTGAATCTTTTTCTCACAAAGCTTGATCCCATAACAACGGAGTTCGATAATTGCAATCATACAGTACTTCATACAATGCTATCTTTATACTCAACTGATAAATTATTATTATACGTAACTCAAACAACGGTAAATATTTTTCAAATTCTAAAACACAACAACGAAACATTACCTTGAGAATCTGAATCTCTCCCTCAGATTAGCCATCTGTTTAAGAATGAAATGCGATACTAAATTGAAACCGTTTATCTAAAGCTTACTGTAGTTTTCTACTAAATCACAATATAAAATTCAGGTCTCTACCCGAAATAATGGAGTCTGGCACACTGTGTGATCTGAAAATCTCTGACATGTATAACTCGACTAATCTATCAAGAGAGAAATTTGTACATACTGAGATAGAATGTGCAGACTTCTTCAAACGATCAACCATAATTCAGATAACATCTATCTTTTACAAAATCCATCGAAATTCTATTTCATTACTACTCAGATATCAACACATGATGTAACAGTCCCGAAGACACTTGATGATCAACGTTAACCACTGTGGGCCATATGTAACAATTGTTACATAATTTCTGGATTTCTCGATACACGAACTCTATTTCGAAACAACAAACAATCATCGATTCCAATTTGAAATTTCTGAATCATGAGTCAATTTTACGTTGAACCCCTTTTTAACTTGCAATTCACTGATACATTTATGAACTTCACAAATTCGCTGAATGCTTTTAACTCAGCTAATATCTATCCATTATCTTATAAGATCAATCGCATATTCACCGCTCGTAAAGCACACATAGGTTTCCTGCTCAGAACATCCGTGACTGTAATCGTTTTCCCTGGATGATTATCAATTTCTAACTTGTAGTCTTTCAGCAATTCAAGCCATATTCGTTGTTGTAAATTCAGATCTTTCTGAGTCATTAAATACTTTTAACTCAAGTAATCATTAAAGTTGTCACATTACCCACCAAATAATCAATGTCACTGACTATTCAACGCAAATACATTATCAATCATCTCTAATTCACATGTTGTATAATTCTTTTAATGCAGCTTTAACTGTATGTAAGCATAAGCTATCACTAAACATTCTTGTATTAGAACACATTTCAAACCATTCAATAATGCATGACTGAAAATCATAAACTCTTTACCTGACTCTGGCTGAACCAGAACTAATGCTTTAGTTAAAAATATCTTCATCTGTTTATAACTTTATTAGCGTATATTTAAACCAAATCAAACTTCAATCAAATAAGAACTTCCACAATCGAAACAACTTAATTTACCATAACATTTCTCAAATAGAACCGTTCTGATAGATATAATTCTATATTATGTCTTCTAGAATATGAATTCGTCATTCAGACCATTCATCTATTTACCCTTAGACGTTAAAAATTTATTTCCAGCCCTGTGGATAGTTTCGCTATGGAATGATTGTGAATGTTTGATATTAGTGAAATGTTTGTGATATGTTCGGTAATGCCTCTTAACCCTCGTCCGGCGACGGATACGGGTTAGGGGTGTTACATGGCAAAAATTACATTTTTACCCCTAACTTTTCAACTTTTTACATTTTAGTCCCTAGGCTCGTAAAATGATTTTCATTCAATTTCTTCAATACCCAAGCCTAGTTGAATATTATTAGTACTCATATCAGCCCACATTTTTCATTTATTCACATTTTTACACACATTTTACAACTTTTACAAATAGGTATTTGACATTTTCATCAAAAATCACTTGGTAAATGTTGTTTATCTAACACCAAACATGCATTTTCTACCATTAGAAATCAAAATACACAAATTTTCAACATGTGTAAAATTTTAGACTTTGATTTTCTTTCAAATTAGTCCTTAGAATAGCTAAATCAAGTTACAGCATTCACAAAAACGTAAAAATCATTTAAAACGGGACAAAGACAGACTTACAATCAAGCTTGAAAGCTTGGAAAAACCCTAGCTATGGAGACCCTTGGAATTTCGGCTAAGGGACTAATTTGATGAAGATGAACATCTTTTATTTTAGTTATTTTTGTCTTTATTAACCAAATGACCAAAATGCCCTTCACTTAAAACTTTGAAATTTTATCTAACCATGTCCATTTTTGTCCAACTTAAAGTATAATGGTCTAATTACCATTTAAGGACTTCCAATTTAAAATTTCATAGCAATTAGACACCTCTAGCTTCTAGAACACACATTTTGCACTTATTGCAATTTAGTTCTATTAGTCAAATTGGACACTCTATCGATAAATTTTTTTAACGAAATTTTCACAAAATCATTCAATCATACTGTAGACATTAAAGAAATAATAAAATAAATATTTCTACTTCAGATTCGTGGTCCCGAAACCACTGTTTCGATTTGACCCCAAAACGGGATGTTACAATGTGTACCTTAAGTGTGGGGTGTACATAGATTTTTAATTTATATATTTTGTTTGTTTGTTTTATATTTTATTTAAATTTTTAAAAAAATCTATAAAAATTTTAAATTTTTCTTTAGTTTTTTATTTTTCTTGTATGGTGCTTGAAATATGTTGGCATTAAGATTATTGGTTGTTAATATTGAATGATGTATTTTGACTTTTGAGCATGTAAATTTCGATTGATGTTATATAATTTGGTTCTTTTAAAAGTAGATTAGTTAGTTTGATAAGTTAAATTACATAATATACTAGAAGTAATTATTCTTTAAGTAAATATGTATGATTTGTGTCAAGTGATAGATATATTGTATAGATGCTTGTAGATAAATAGTGCTTGAACCAATTGTTATTCATTTGGGTAAATGTAGGCATGATCAAAATTGTGTTTTGTGAAATGTTCAAGGATCACCTAACGCATTGTTTGGTTAGCCAAGTGTTGGAAAATCGGGTTTGGAAAATGCAATGGAAAATAAATTTAGGGAAAAACCAGAGTTTTAAAAAAAAATTCAAAAACAAGAACTTGGTTGTGATATATAAAGTAATAAACACTTAATCAAAATTGTACCTTTTCAATTCGTCTAGGATGAACTCTTCGACCGAGTAGTCTTCTCCGTTATCCTCAAGCTCACGTTTGCCAAGTATGGGCTCGCTTCGAATCAGAAAATTTTTCACAAAAATTACCAGTGGGGTAATTTCGTAATTTCTCTAAACTTTTGGTTCAAGTTGTAAATAAGAAAAACATCTCTAGAAATTTTTTGAAATAATTTCTTCAGAGAATTTTCTCTCTAAAACTTTCTCTTGAATTCAAGTATTTGAAAAATAATGACCCAAAGCTCTCTTTATATAGGGAGAGTTTAGAGAATTCAACTATGATTAAACTTAATCACTTTAATATTAAAATAATATAATATTTATAAAGATAAATATTAGATTAAATTAAATATTAAATCTTATTAAACTAATAGAATATTTATATACAAGATAAACATTAAATTTAATTTAATTTTAAGATAATCACCTTAATATTAAATTAATAAAATACTATTAAGATAAGTATTAAATTTAATTTAATATTAAATCTATTAATATAATATTATTTTTAGAATAGTTAATGTAACACCCTAAACCCATATTCGTCACCAGAACAAGGTTAAGGAGCATTACCGGACTTATAACTCAATCAATCAAACATTTCATGTACATTTCTCAATCAATTCAAAAACTATTAATCAACATTTATATGGTCTTAAATACGAGCCCTCGAGGCCTAAAATAATCATTAAAATTAGATCGGGGCTAAACCGGGTACTCAAGAAATTTTTCGAAAAACATATAAATTTTTCAAAGAAACAGGGGACACACGCCCGTATGGTCAGGTCGTGTGTCTCACATGGCCAAATGACACGCCCGTGTCCCAGGCTGTGTGGGCTTTCGAAATGAGGCACACGGCCGTGTCCCAGCCTGTGTCCTTAACCATGTAACTCTCTGACTTGGGTCATACGGCCAGCCACACGCCCGTGTGTTAGGCCGTGTGGACAATTTAATTTTCGAATTTTAGGTGCAGGGGACACACGGCCAAACCACACGCCCATGCGCATGGCCATGTGTCACACACGGCTGAGACACACGCCCGTGTCTCTACCCGTGTGGATGAAAAATAGGCCATTTGCATGCCACTTTTCTCACCCAATTGGTCTTTCACCTACACAACATCCAAGCACATATACAAGCCAATTTATAACTCTCAAATCAATGCCAAAACCAAGTTTTATGCATGATATGTCATGACATTTATTCAAACACTCAACTTGCTCATTTTATCACATATTTGCTTAAACATATTTATACTTAATGTACCAATTCAACAAGTTCAAGCATACACACATATCTAGCAATTGCCAAGTCTCATATATACATTCATCAAATATGCTATCAAACAGACAATCTAGATAGTTCACTAAAATGACCAATTCATTTAAACAAACATTACTTTCAATATAGTATAAGATGTCAACAAGGTATTTACAATTATATACATTTACAAAAACTAGTACCCTAGAGCTCACTAAAAAAAAAGGACACTATCATTGAATTTGTATCCTAGGTACATGCCAAAACACAAAAAGATAACGTCACTAACATCGAGTACGGAATTCCTGTAGGATGCCTAGCCCAATTCTACTATTTATCTAACCTGCAACATGTAAATCAATTTATCATTAATAGGTTCCATTTATTAGCTAAACACGATTCCAATCTCCATTAATATCAACTTCTAACTTAGCCAAGTAAGAATTCTAATCTCTCGATAATTCAAATAACTTTATCATAATATCAGTCAACGATGTGGCACCCGGTGCCTAACGGTAATCCACAGAAGAGATTGCGCCCAGCACTAGTAGGATTAACCGACAGTAATGAATGTGAGCCCAGCTCTAGTTGGATAAACCAACAATATTTGCACCCAGTGCTAGTCAGATTAACCGACGATAATAATTGTGAGCCCAGCTCTAGTTGGATAAACCAACGGTGAATTGCGCCCAGCGCTAGTCGGATTAACCGACGGTTGTGTGCCCAGCACTAGTCAGACAAGCTGACAAATATTGCGCCCAGCGCTAGTCGAACATATCGACGATTATACAATTGTTTACTTCTACATTTTTCCTCATTTATTTTCCTTACAATATTCAATAATACGGATACATTTTATATCGTGAGCAAATTTAACATTACTTAATTTAAATGGTAATTAGAAGTAAAATCAAGTTCGAGTCTACGGACTTACCTTAACAAAATAGTCGTATTAGTGAGGCCGATAGCTACTCCGTTACCTTCATTTTTCCTCGATTCACGTCTGATTGATTTGTTCCTTAACCAAAGCCCACAATTTCATTCAATCAATGATATTTCATCAATTTAATAATTACATTTATACAATCACATTATTCTACTATTATTATAAAATTGTCCCAACATTTACTCACTTGTTTAATTTGATCCCTAATACCAAACATAGAATTTAACCACATTCAATCTTCAACATATACATTTAACTTAAAAGCATTCCAACTAAATATAATCCACCCAAATCAATCCACTATTTTTACCAAAAATTTAACTATTTAACTATGTCTCTTTGAGTTTACTACATTCAAATCTCTATATAGTTTTACCAATAAAATCACTCACAACATGACCAACTTAGTCTACAAAACTTATAATCACATTATCACCTCAAATACATTTAGTATTCAACAAAATAACCCCAAAACTTTTGAGTTTCTCATCCATGGAAACTTTCATAATTTCCATTCATTCTTAAAATTTCAACTTGAGTAAACTAGCTCATGATCTTAGGACTCCAAAAAAAAAAATCCATGAAACAAAAACTAAAATTTACTAACCAATTTGAGCTTTAAAGAATGAACAAAGTGGCTGAAATCTTTCTCCCCATTTTCGGCATGCAAGAGCAAAGATGAAGCTTTTTTTTTTCCTACTAGCTCTTCTATTTCTTTTCTTTTATTTATTTCTTTTACTAACCCTAACACATAATAGTCATCCCATAATAAATATTAATGATATCACCTACATATCTATATATACATATATATATATTTATATATATCCATTAACTCCATTTGACGAATATAAATAATGAGTTACTTACTCAAATAGTCATTTTAACTATTTCTTTCTCATAATTAATTTAGTCCCTATCAATTAAATTTACCACTTTACTATTTAATTAACTTCTAAAGAAAACTCCAAATATTATAATATTAATATTTTTAAACCCAATACACAAGGGCGGGGTCCCGGAAGTATTTTTTCAACAACCCCAACTTTAGGGTTGTTACAATTAATCTGAAATCAAATTTTTCGGTAGAGTCCCAGTAGGAGTGTAATTCTTTCGCTGCTCAACCACCAAAGACCCACTGCTGTCGACCATTTTCTAGCCACCAGAATGCCGTCATCACAGCCGCCAGCACCCGAGCTGGTCTTATTTTTGTCGGTTCGATCCAGGCCAGTGACGACCCAACCGGTCCAATCCAGCCACCAATTGGGCCGTCGGCTCGGTTTCACATACCAGGCCCGATTCGACCAGTTTTTGGGTCTTGGTATCTGTTTTGGCCTCCTTAGCCTGATTAACGATCCCAGGTCCAATTTTCAAGTTCAATTATACGCATTCTAACACCTTATACCTGGTCTGGTCGCCCGACACGAACTATAAGGCATTACAACATTAAACCTTGACCATTTATCATAAAATTATTCAAAAACAAATGAATAAATCATAACCATTCAATTATATACTATTCAATCACCTCGGGACCTAACTCGAGCTTACGAAACATTTAAAACATACCAGTAACAATTCTTGATTAAAATGAAACATTTAAAATTTTGAGTAAAAAATGAAAACATGGGTCACACGGCCGTGTGACAGGGCTCAACCCGTGTGGCTCAAGGACATGGCTGTGAGGCCAAATCGTGTAATAATTTTTGCCCGTGTAACTCATGGTCATACGGCGGTGTCACCAAGCCGTGTAACTCTTTGAGACTGTGTGGACAATCCTGCACCAAAAATTAAAGAGGCCACATGCCCGTGTCATGCAACCGTGTGGGACACACAGTCGTGTGGCAGACCGTGCCCAGGCCGTGTGTGTCCAAAAACACCTTCAAACACAAGCCATTTCACATACCAAAGCTTAGACACCAAGCTATGCAATAACAAACTTTCAAACCTATTCAAAATGTTCCAAAATATACAATCAACCTATGTGCCTAACCAATATGTCCTCATTGGCACCTCAATTCAAATATATACAACAACCATTCAACCAAAACATGTACCACAAGTTAAAGTCTATCAATCATCATCCAAATTCTAGTTATCAAGTGCCAAAGTTCAACCATATAAACCAAATCATCAAATGCCCAAATATCTTATCCTAAGTTCATACCTTACCATAACCAAATTGATCATTTCAACTAAACACAAAAATTCCAAGTTGCCTATTGACATAAACATACCAAAACAACCATTACAAGTGCCTTTAAATACAAGATCATTCATTCGCCATCACATACTTCAACCAACCAACATATCAGGAAGATTTGTATCAAAACATTCACTATAATCTTCAAAAAGCACAACATATAACCATAATTTTATATCATACATAACCAAATTCCTATTTACATGCCACTTATAACTAGGGGTGTTCATTCGGTTAACCGATCGGTTAACCAACCCGAAATAACATTAACCGAATTAACCGACCTTTCAAAATTTTTAACCGTTAACCAAACCGAAATTTTTTCGGTTAATTCGGTCAGTTAACCGAATTAACCGAAAATTATATGTTTTTTATTTTTGGTTAAAAATTATCCGAATTAACCGAATTAACTGAATTACCCGAATTAACCGAATTACCCGAATTAACCGAATTACCCGAAATTAATCACTACATAATTAAAAAGATTACATAATTTTAGTTTTAGTTTTAGAATTTTATTTTTATTTATTAAATTATTTGTAATTTTTATGATTGGGTTGGATTGGGTAATTGGGTTGGGTTAGATATTTGGGTTTGGATTGGGTTTAGGGATTGGATTTAGGTGAATAGTGGGCCTATTTATATATTATAATTTTATTTATTAATTTTTTCGGTTAAACCGAAAAAATTCGGTTAACCGAATTTTTTTGGTTTTACCCGAATTTTGCACACCCTTACTTATAACCAGGCTAAAATAAACAAATAGCTACCGAATAAGTTTCCGGATGGTGTGATCTCTAACGATGCTTCAATCGGCAAAGAAAGTTCGACGATCTACAAAGAAGAAAACCAACTAAAGTAAGCTTACATAAAGCTTAGTGAGTTCGTAAAATTAAACATATCATACCTGTCAATTTTAATATAAATCATACATAACAATGAAACTAACAATTCCTTTATCGTATTTCACCATTCCAACTACCCGAAGAAATTAAATCTGGGTGATTTCATATCATCAAAACACAACATGTCAAATAATCATTTACCAAGATATAATTCATCGTATTATCTTGTTCCTTTTTCATCTTAATAGCTAAATGTTTTGCCCGGAGAACAATAGTAAATCAACTTTGGATACACGGGAGAGTAATGCTCATACGAGCTAACATAAGGACATTAACCGATACATGATGCTGCTCACACAAGCTTTAGAGAATCCGCAACACATGCAGAACCTCAAGCTATCGGTACGGTATCCATCACCAGTACATAGTACCTGCTAAATATAACACCGACACAAAGTGCCTGCTAAAGAAAACACCAGTACAAAATTGAAATCACCAGAAACTAATGCCCTCTAAATATACATCGGTACAAAGTGACTACTACACCCTAATGACATGTCATTTGTATCCTAGCTATACACTAAGTTCACACAGGCTTATTCTGTTTCTCCGAGACATTTCATACTCAACTTTATCTTTCCATTTCATTAACAATAAATAAATAAAAGCATTATCCAATTTCACAAATCAATCACATACTAATTTAAAACATTAACAACATAATCAATGTAATACGAACTTACCAAAATATGATAGTTAACGATAAGCGACGACAACTAGTCGATGACTTTTCCATTCCCGCGTTTATCAATCGACTGATCCATTTCTTAATCTAAATATAATAGTTTAATTCAATTAACCAATTTAAACATATTAAAACATTTAAATTCATGCAATTAACACTTTAATGACATTTTACACATTTACACTAAATTTTCACCTTTTATTCAATTTAGCCCCTAAAATCAAAATTCTCGCATTTATCACAAATTAACCTAAAACCCTTGTGCCAAATTCCATAAGTTCCCTAAACAGCCCACATTTACCACTTTACCACAAGAATTTCATGTTATTGTACAATTTTAAAAACTTAATCCCTAAACTTTAAAATTAACTAAAATCACTTTACAAAATAGTCATGTTTAACTATCAGGCTTAATATTCTATCATCAAAATCCAAGAACATCAAAAATTCATCCATGACATAATTCTAAACATTTAACAGTTTTATGAATTAGTCCCCGAATGAGCCAGATTAAGCTACAACGATCTCAAAAACATAAAAATCACTAAAAATAAACTCAAAATACATACAATGCAAGAGACTTAAAGCTTAGCTGAATGCTTCTCTACTCAACACTGGAGTTTCGATTATCCCCCAAAGATAAAATAGAAAGATGATGACTTTGTTCATCTTTTGTTTAAATTATTTATTAACTTAATTATCATTTTACCCTTTTAATTTAACTAAAATTTCATAAATTAACACATTTAAACCATCCACTATAATAGACAAGTTATATTTACCTATAATAGTGATTGACTTTTGCAGCTTTTACAATTTAGTCATTTTTACTTAATTAACTATCTAAACGTTAAAAGTTTTTAACCAAATTTTAATATGACACTATAATAACCCTGTAAATATAAAATAAATAAAAATTACTTACTCACTAGTCAAAATTGTAGTCCTGAAACCACTGAAAAAGGGTTGTTACATGCATGGTCAGTAACTAACTTAGGATTTAGGTAAATCACACCATAAATGTCACAAGTCAATTAATTCGTAAAAGGATTCAAAATTAATTCATCTTGGGTCCAGTCGAATGTATCATTCTACCAATGAATACATCTGTGTCTCTACCCGTGGAGTCAACTGCTCCGATAGCCAAGACTAACCATCTCCTCAATTGGAATTGTAGCCGACATAATAATCCTTCTCAGTATTTGAATCAAATGCTCTTTGATTCTTTTACAGAACTACAGATTCATTTAGATTATCTACTATAGTAAGTTGTCTTTCTCGCAATGTAAACATTCTTATAATGCCACTTATCATCAATTTGAACTTAGACAATCAATGAGCTAATATTTGATTGTCACAATTTCGCTATGCATGCAAAATATGAAAGACAAAAATTTAAAAAAACATAACATTGAAATGTGAACTTTATTTATTCATCGTTCAAATATATAGAAAACAATTGCATGCTTACTACAATATAGGCACATTTCCCAACACCAAGAGCCAAAATGAATAGCCTTGATGCTATGTTACCCTAATTCCCATGATTTGAGCCTCAAATTATCCTTTCTTGATGAACATATATTTTTTTTGAAATCTTGAGCCTAAAGTAAGTTAAAAACTCAACCTTACTCTATCCTTGATCTTAAAATGCACTATGAAATTGACATTGGGCCATGGATATTCAAAGTTAGGTAGAGACATTTTGGTAGTTTCAAATTGTTCTTGAGAGAAAAGAGAAGAGATTGTTTGATAACCTTTATATAGACTCTTGCTAAATATACTAAAACAAAAAACAATTGAGTGAATAAAAGCAATGTGAGGTTTAAAAGCAAAGTGAGTGGCATAAAAGCATGATTAGTGATAAAAAGCATTGTGAGTGAAAGAGTGAAATTAAAAAAAAAAAAACTCAATTGAAAATAATTTTTGAGCTTGAAAGAAATATTTCATTTTGCAATGCACAAGTACTCGCTAGCTTTTTGTGTGCACCAATATTGAACTGTTGGAAAAAAAACCCGATTCGAAAATGATTTTCTTGCACAGTAAAAAATTTAGAATTTGAAAATCGAACCGGTTTGTGATATTGATTTGGCACAAATTACACTATTATTTACGTCCCTTTTTTCTCGTAACTTTAGCTTGCTTAAGAGTTAAATCAAGTCATTCTAGTATATATCTATGTTTTTATACTTTGATTAGTAATTTATTTTTTTTAGTAGCTTTTATTACATCTTAGATATCTAAATAAGGTTATGTGGTTATCTAAGACAAATCGAGAGCTAAAGATGCACATTCAGGCCAAAAGTTTTTCCTATGTCGCGACACCAAGACATTGATGTCACAACACCAAAGACAGAAGCAAAAACAAGTCCAAGAATGAAACTCCCTACTCTGTCGTGACACACCTCCTGCTATGTTGCGACACAGGTCCTATGTTGCAACACGACAGGCGGATGTTACAACACGGTTTCTACACGACCTAGAAGTCCCTGCGCATGATGACTACAATTTTTAGGGCAATTAGGGGTATTTTTCCAACCTAAAACCCTAATTGATATTATAGACGAATGTGCACTTTAGTATTTTGAATTTTTTCCTATATAAACAACATTATAACCAGACTCAAGGATGGATTGAACTAAGATTATTGTTTAGCTTTCAGATTTTATTTCATTCTTATGTTTTACTTAGTGATTTCTATGTTTGCTTAATCAGAAGATCCTATTTTGAAGTGAGACTATCGTGAGTGGAGCTTGTTCTGAAATCGCGCCTTTACATTGATTAACTCATGAGCATTCTCCATCTTTTATTTATTCTATTATTTACATCTCTTTCTTTAACTTTATTAATTGATTATTTGTGTGAATATTAGAACAAGTTTAGGCTTTATAGACATCTCGCATTTTTTAACTATTTAACCTAATTACTTGATTAAGTAAGTAAAAACTTGAACTTGAGTATTTATTTGAGAGCACTTAGTTTACTAGGAAGTAATGCCCCTAGTAGAACACATAGACAGGTGAGACCGAGAGGGTATTTGTTGAGTAAAACTCGTTCCAAGTGGTGACTGAGATGGTATCCGTATACCTAGGTGAGACCAAGAGGGTATCTTAGGTGGTAATTTGATCTACCACAATTCGTTGTACCAGATTAAACCATTTTCTATACTTAAGGAGCTCATATAAAAGCAATTTAGTTATGTTTTTACATAGTTTTCATCGTTATTTAATAAATAAAAAAAAGTGATTTGAGCCATTTATACAACCTTAGGGGCCAAAATAGGCCTAAAGGAATACTAATGTACTTGGTGAGTGTGTAGGACATCATTCAAAGGCATAAAAACATGAGACTGGCCAAGATGTTGCAACACTCCATGTTGCAACATAGTGAGCAGAGCACTCAAAAGGAGCAAACTACCTTCAGTGTTGCGACATAGCAAGAGGGTGTCGCGGCGTAGCCCTGTAATCAAGGCTCAGCTCGTAAACTGCCATCAGTGTTGCGACACATGCCAGAGGGTGTCGTGGCACTACCATGACGAGGGGAATTAAATAGCCAAGGGCGTTTTGGTCCGGACAACAAACTTTAATGTAAAAATGTGAGCAAAATTAGGTCAATGGACGACGGCGAACCCTAAGCCTATAAATAGACAGCTCTAAACACTTCATAGACAGTTTTTATTCAAGTTTTAGATTACGACTTTCATTTAGTTTTATTTTTAGTTTTTTTCTAGTTTATTTTGTACTTAGGTTATTTTCATTTGTAATTCTATTTTAGGTTTTTTATTTTCTTTCGTTGTGGAACTCGATTTGTGGATTCATCAACTCTTCGTGGATTATTGTTCGCGCAATTATCAATATATATTAGGATTCTTCTTAAACTCTATCATTGATCTATTACTTATGTTTATCTTTTCAATCAAGTTTATGATGTTTATTAGATCCTTGAGGAACTAATCCTTCTATGGGAGATTAGCGAGTGGGTGTGGGAGTAATTAACTTCTATGTAGGGTTTCTTAATAGATCGGCTAGTTGGGATAGGAAGAACTTAAAACCCTAAGCCTGGCAACCTTAGGAAGTCATTTAGGTGGGAATGAACCCAAATTTAGTATTGTCTATCCGTGAACACCTTACCCTAAATTCGGTATAGACTGTGAGGTCGAGAGATAAGTAGTTCTTGCTGACTCATTATTTTAATGGAAAATTGAGAGATCCTGCTAGGTTAATGACCAGTTGATTGAATAGAACCCGGAATAGGAGTTAGTTATGACCACCGAAATGAGTTAGTCTTCCGTCCTTAAAATTGATAAAGTCTACAAATTATTTTCCTGTCTTTATTTTTATGCATTTTAATTATTTTTATAAAATATGATTTTTCATCACCTTAGGATTTATCGTAATATAGTTTAATTAAATTACTAATTAGATATGTTAACGTTCAAGTTATAATTATTTTAGTGTCGCCTCCCTTAGGTACGATCCTCGGAGTACTCCAATACTGCGTTGTATAAATCTATGTTACAACCTAACCCGTATACTTGTGGAAACCACCTAACAATTATATTTGGTTGCATGATTTACACTCTAGACGTTAGTACGTCCGGAGGCGGTCATAATCTTTAGTGAAGATGATACCAAAAGGGTATTTGTAGCTAAGGGTGGTAAGTACTTAAATTAAGGGAGATTATCAGCTTAATTAATAATTGAGCAACACAATTGATTCTAGGCTAAGTAGCTCGTGTAATTGAAACAAGGAATAAGAGAAATTCGAGTAACTTAACCTAGGGTAAGATTTAATGTTAGTTTACTTTAATTAGTTTCATTATCTTCAATTGGAATTGACACTACTAATTCATAACTCAATCATTCTAGTAATTATTTTTGGTAATTGATTTAATAGCAGTTTCTTCAATATGCAATCCCTTGGGTATGATCCTCAGAATACATAACAAGTGTTCTGTGTAACACATCTATATTACAATTTGACCTATATGCTTGCAGAAACCGCACTAAAATCTTATCTTTATATTTTTGCAATATTTACACTCTTAATGTTCGCACGTCAGAAGGCGATCAAATATTTCTAGCAATAAACCCTTTACTGAAATTGCACCTATGTTTTTGGCTAGACGGATACTTATCATTCCCAACTTTCAACTGAATGGCCTTCTTCGCTATTCTCGTACCACGAACTACTTCAAGTGTGGGCTCGAACACTTCAAATCAAACACAAAACCAAAAATAGTTTTTTTTTTGTTTACTTTCAATGTGAAAGAAAAATCTCTCTCTATAGAAATCAGTAGAATTATTATTCCGAAAAATAGAAATAATACTCAGAGAATAAACTCTCACTATTTTCGGGCAAAGTAACAATATCTTAAAATTTTGTCTTTAGCCCTATCAGTGTCATCTATTTACAGGGAGAAAAGGTAAAACCCTTATCGAATTGTAGAATTCTATTTCAAATAGAAAAACAACTCCTAGTCTAACTACGAGTATAGGGAGCGACAACCCTAGCTAATTATACTAGGGTTTGTTGTCCCTAGAATTATTATGAGGGGCTTTTGGGCCACTCTCATATCGAGTCTTATTACAAGTTCTTCCTAGACTTTTAACCCAATATTTTATAATTTGATCCAACCCGATATTTGTTTTTCTATTTCCCAAAATAAACATCACTTCCAATTAAATAGTTTTCTCAAACCAGTTCTAATTCCATTAAAATCATAACGATTTTACCGTAAAAGAATCTATGAAAAACTATATTTGTAACAACCCAAACCCGACCCAAACATTACGACCGAATCTGAGTTATTACGAAGTAAAACCTTGTGAACACCATTTTGAAACCCATTTAAATTTTATAGAAAACTCCTCGTTTTCGGTTGTCTTGTCAAAGCTACCTTTAGATTTAATTTGAAATTTTAATTAAGTCCAATTGTTATACCAGTTTCAAGTGTACCCGATGGCACGTTTAAACTTCCACGTGTTAACTTAAGAAAACATGTGATTTAATTTAATTTAATGATATAGTTTTAAGTAAATATCCAACATAAAAAGAATAAAACGCAACTATAGTTTATGGAGGCCTTATTACAACCCAAAATAAAATTAAACAAGTTTAAAGTTCTCAGTAAAGTAAAATCCTTTGCATGGCCACCTCGAGTCCCACCGCCCTCAACCGCCATCTACGAGTCACCTGAAAAATGTTAAAGGAGAAGGTGAGTCACCAAGACTCGATATGCAACCCTTCCCCGGTTAATACAACATTTCATACACAACATATAACAGATTAATTAAGCAAAGTATCATGTACCCAACCTAGCCAACCAAACACCTTTGTCTACCCCACGTGGTACCAAACCACCGGTGACCGTAGTCACGATGTGTTACCAAAACACCGGTGGTGCCAAACCACCGGTGACATATAGTCACAATGTGCTACCAAAGCACTGGTGTCCGTAGACACAAATCGGGTGATGGGGCCAACCCATCGTGTGATACCAAATCACCGCGATTTATCCCATATCTCAAGTGGGGCCAACCCACGGTGGTGTTAACCACGGGGACAAGTCGCTATGAGGTACCAAACCTCTGGAGGTACCAAACCTCCGTGACGTATAGTCACGGTGTGTTACCAAAACACACTGGTGCCCGTCGGCACATTATCACCGCCTCCACTCATCAACCCACATAGTCAACAAATCACATATAGATTTATCATATGTATTATCACAAAGATGCTTTCCAAAAGCATAAAATAGCAATCATATGCACAGGTACTTACCTGGTTACCCCGTATACCGTTATGGTATTCAAGCCATTGCCACATACATCAAGTTAGCAATCACATTACTTAGCATAATTTAATAAGTTAAATGGTGTGTATGTACACACCTGTTACTACGATAGTCTTAAATCCCAAGAAGAAACGTTGGTCACCACAGATCTATCAGTCCTATATTCGGCCAAAAACATGGGTTAGTCTTATGGCCTATTCGGCCAAATCCAAAATATTCAAAGGGTTAATACTTAACCCGAAAGCCTTACCTAACACCCTTGAGTACTAGCCACCAAGTGTTTCTGCTTCCCTAATCGGCAATCATTAAGTTAGTAGCCGTCGGCTTAATCGAATATCATGAATGAAGAAAACAGATCTTACCACCTTACCCCAAAATCGATTGCTCCAAAGCAACGGGTTCACCTGCTTGCTTCCGAATCCGAAGGCCCTATATTTTAATCAAGCGATTAGTAGCCTTAACAGTCCTTGCCGAAATAGTCACTTACCAACCTCCAAGTCGACAAGAAGAGAAAAGAGAATCCTAGACATTCGGCCTAACATACTTACCCTCCAAATTCGATTAGAGAATGCTTCCCCCTCCTTGTTCAGTATTCGGCCAAGGTTCCAAAAGAAGAGAGGGTTTTTCTTTTATCGGTTTTTGGGAGAATAATCAAAGAATAAACAACAACTAATGAAGGCTAGCCGAAATTGAGAGAAGAGACTAAGGAAATCGGCACACCAATAGGGATTAGATTCGGCTAGAGACTAAGAGATGGAAGTGGTTCTTAACTTTGAAGAAAGAAAAGAAATCGATGGCAACTAGTTGGGAGAATTTCGGCTACAAAAAAAATTCTAAAAAGAATTTAAGATGGTAGATGGGGTTTATATAGGATTTCGCATCCCCTAGTAGCCTTGCCGTCCACACCTCCTTGTTCAAGGAGTTCAAAATTTCGGCAACCTCTCCAAGTACTCTTGGCCACACATTTCAATTAATTCAAATAATTTGAATTAATCACTTAATAATCCCTTCTAATCAAATAATATCTTTGATTATTCTATGAAATTATCATATCTCTTGTATTATCAAAAGGTTTAAGCAAATTAAAACTAATTAAAATGCTTAAATTATCCCTTAACAATTACACCTAATAAAAGAGTTTGAAGGAGAAAACTCTCCCCTTGTGCCGTCCAAATAAAAGCAAAAAGAGGAGGATTTTGTGACTCGAACACAAGCTCTCCCTTGCTCCTTGGTGGCGTCACATGTAGCTCTTAAGTGGGCTTCTTTTTGCCACTTAACCAAGGGCTTTTTAGTGTTAAATTACCCACACTTATTCTTATAACACCACTTACCAAGGCTCCTTCTTTTAAAAGTTAAAAACTAAAATTTCCTACCAAATCGAGCCAACACAAAGCCTTAAATTGACCATTATTATTCCATAAATAATGACACAAAGAGTTCATACATAAGAAAATAATTTATTTCCAAATAGCCCCACATCCGGGATGTTACGCTTCTACCCCCTTAGAATAAATTTCGTCCTCGAAATTCCTTGATCAAAAGAGATGGGGTATTGTTGCATCATCACCTCCTCGGGCTCCCACGTAGCTTCTTCCACTCGTGGTTCCGCCATAACACTTTTACTAAAGGCACCGCCTTCCTTCGTAGAACTTTCACATCTCGATCTACAATCTGAATCGGTTCTTCCTCAAAAGATAAATCCGTGTTCACCTCAATCTCTGCTCATCGGCACAACGTGCGAAGGATCTGACCGATACCGCCTCAAAGCATTGATACATGGAATACGCCATGAATCGACTCGGTTCTGCCGCAACTCTAGCCGATAAGCCACTCGGGTCCTATTCGCTTCACAACAAAGATATGGCCCAATGAACCTTGGGCTCAACTTCCCTTCCGTCCCAAATCTCAACACCTTTTTCCAAGGCGACACTTTCGTAAAGACTTTGTCTCCCACAAAGATACTCCACTTCCTTGCGTTTGAGATCGGCATAAGACTTCGCCTATCCGATGCTTCCTTGAGACGAGACCGAATCACCTTGACTTTGTCTTCCGTCTCGTGTTACCAACTCGACCTGTAACTTGTCTTTCTCCCAACTCCGTCCAACATGTAGGAGTACGACACTTCCGTCCATATAGGGCCTCATATGGAGCCATTTGAATACTCGTTTGATAACTATTGTTATAAGCGAATTCCGCTAATGGTAGGTACTCCTCCCAACTACCACTAAAATCCAAGACACACCTCTTAACATGTCTTCCAAAATCAGATCACCCTTCCGATCAGTCCGTCGATTTGTGGATGGAAAGCCGCATCGAAATCTAACCGTACCCAAAGCTTGATGCAACGCTTTCCAAAACCTTGACGTGAATCTGGGGTCCCTATCCGAGATAATCGACACTGGCACGCCATGCAACCTCACTATTTCACCCACATATAGCTTCGCTAACTTCTGGAGTGAGTAATCCATTCTCACCGGCATGAAGTGAGCTGACTTAGTTAGGCGATCCACAATTACCCAGACTGCATCCTTCTTGGTGGGCGTAAGGGGTAGCCCACTAACAAAATCCATGGTGATCCTCTCCCATTTCCACTGAGGGATCTTTATCGGTTGAAGTAGTCCCGATGGTGACTGATGTTCAGCCTTAACCTGCCGACACGTCGCCGACACTTCCCTACGAACTCCGTTATCTCACGCTTCAACCCCGCCACCAAAATCTGCTTCCGCAAGTCTCCATACATTTTGCTTCCTCCAGATGCATAGCGTATGGGCTGCTATGTGCATCTTGGAGAATTTTTCTCGCTTAAATCTGTATCTTTTGGCATACATACTGCCCTGAAAACAAAGCACTCCATCAATAGACAGATCGTACCCTTCCAATCCACCGCCTTGAACTTGTACCCTCTTAGAGCTCAAGCCTTCATCCACTAACCGCTTTTCTTTAATCTCTCAATCCATGTCGGCTTAACTTGAAGTTCTCGCCAAAAGACTCCCATCATCATACAGACTTAACCGAGCGAACATTGCTCTTAAGTCCGTTACCGCCTTCCGGCTCAATGCGTCAGCTACCACATTAGCCTTTCCCGGATGGTACTCGATTGAACAATCATAGTCCTTTAGTAGTTCAATCCACCGACGCCGTCTCGCATTCGGATCCTTCGAGTCGAGAGATACCTCAAGCTTTTGTGATCCGTGTAGACCATCGACTTCTCTCCATACAGGTAATGTCTCCATATCTTCAGAGCGAAGACGACCGCTGCTAACTCTAAGTCGTGAGTTGGGTAGTTAACCTCATGCGATCTTAATTGACGGGATGCATAGGCTACTACCTTCCCATCCTGCATCAACACACATCCCAAGCCGGTGTGAGATGCATCACAATAGACTGTGAATAACTTTCCTGCCTCAGGCTGCACCAAAACCGGAGCTTCCGTCAAAATCTTCCTTAGCTTATCAAAGCTTTCTTGCTGCTTTTCCGTCCATACAAACGGGACACCTTTCCTTAGCAACTTAGTTAACTAGCACCAAGTATTAGAGAGAATCCTTCCACGAATCTCCCGATAGTATCCTCGCTAAACCCGTAAAGCTTCAGATTTCACCCACCGTCCCAGGTGGTTTCCACTCCAATACCGCCTCAATCTTGCGAGGGTCTACTCTAATTCCTTCACCGATACTACATGCCCTAAGAAAGCCACTTCCTAAGCCAAAATTCACACTTACCGAATTTGGCATATAATCGCTTCCCCTCAATACTTGCGTAACTATCCGTAAATGCTTGTCATGCTCCTCTTCTCGTCTTTGAGTAAACCAATATGTCGTCTATGAACACCACGACGAATCGCCAAGTCCTCGCTGGAATACTCGCTCATCAAGTCCATGAATGCCGCCGCGCATTAGTCAACCCAATGGCATCACCAGAACTTGAAATGCCCATACCGAGTTCGAATGCCGCTTTTGTGAACATCAACCTCTTTTACCTTAAGTTGATGATATCCTCGACCTAAGGTCTATCTTCGAAAACACCGAGGCACCCTTCGCTTGATCGAACGAGTCGTCAATCCGAGGCAACGGATACTTGTTCTTGATCGTTAACTTATTTAATCGACGGTAGTCGATGCACATCCGCATAGAACCGCCCTTCTTCTTGACAAACAACACAGCGCTCCCCACGGAGATATACTTGGTCGTATAAACCTCTATCCAAGAGCTCCTGAATTTGAGCCTTTAGCTCCACCAATTCCTTTGGTGCCATTCGGTATGGTGCTATAGACACAGTGCCGCCTGTAGCAAGTCTATACCGACTTCGACTTCTCGATCCGGAGGCAAACCCGGAAGTTCTTCCGGGAACACATCAAAGAAATTCCCAAACCGTTCGGACCTTTTCAACTACCAACTCCTTAGCTTCCAAAGCACGATTTGAACCAAATACGCCTCACAACCCTTCTTGACCATCTTTTCACCTTCAAGGCGCTCCACTACGTTGGATAGATAATTCCTCCTATCTCCTATCATAACCACTTCATCACCTTCCGCCGCCTTAAGAACCATGCGCTTGGTCGCAAGCCAACCTTGCTTGGTACTTAATCAACCAATCCATACCGAGGATCAAATCGAACTCCCCAAACGGTAGTTCCATTAGATCAGCTACAAATACTACCCCTTGAAGTTCTAGGGGTACGCCTCTATAAAGTCTATCTACGACTACGGAGTGACCTAAGGGGCTAACTACAGTCATCTCCCTAGAGGCGCTTTGAGTTTAGGTCCATAGTTCCTACCACACTACAAGCAATGTACGAAAAGGCGTCGAGCCCACATCAATCAATGCAACATAAGGGAACCGAAAATTAGAAACGTCACTCGGTTATGACATCCGGTGCGTCACCTTCTTCGCGACACCTTGCTGCGTAGACTAAGCCAGGCTGCCTAGCCTCTGTGTTGCCTGAACCTCTGCCTTGAGTTCCACGACCTCGGTTAGGACCGTTGTTTCCTCTACCATTACCACGACCCCTCTGTGGTCCTACGTTTCTATCCCGAGCACACGTTACTCGCCCTTTCCGCTGCTTCTTAGCTAGTTTCGGGGACACTCGACGCGATGCTCCAAAGACCCACACTCAAAACATCCTTTGTCACCGGTCCAACATCCTCCCAATGGGTCTTTCCACAGCCACGATCAGACCGAGTCGGCCTCGATTAGCGCCAGTGGGCCTTGTCGCCTGATTGGGCCCACTTGGCCTAGCCTTTTCTCGAGCACTACCGCTGACCCACCGACCCAAAACTTCTCTTACGATTGTTCTTACTATAGCTCGCTGCCACGGCCTCCTTGATTCCTTCGGCTACCTTAGCCTTCTCCACTAGAGATGAGAACTCACGAACTCGCTGTGGGGCAATCAAGAACCTTAAGTCATCTCGAGTCCGTCCTCAAAGCGACCACAACGCTCATGTTCGTGAGCCACGATGCCTCTCGCATATCTACTCACCTTTAGAAATTCCGCCTCATATTCGACACACGGACTTAGTTCCTTGAACTAATCCTAAAAAGCCTTTCTCTGCACGTCGGTGTAGCTAATGCCCACATACTTTTTCCTCGATAGGCGGTTCTCAAATACTCCCAAGTCAAATCATCTCAGTAGCCCCATCTCGAACCGTTAGCCACCACCGATACGCTTCATCCTTTAGAAGCGACACGCCTCCTTTCAGCTTCTCTTCCTCGGGCCAAAGTCAAGGTCATCCATAATTCTTTTTTCGGCTTGACTCTAGCCAAGATTCTCACGCACTAGGTGCCACTCCCGACACACCTCGGAATACCTCCGCTCCGTTAGATCGGAGTCGCCGGGAACAGATTTCCGAGCTCCAACATTTCCACCACCCCCACCACCATCTCCAAGACTCGCAACACGACTTATGATACCGACTCGCCACCTGGCCCGCTCCGCTCCTCACTCTAAAAAGTAGGAGGTGGTGGTGGCGATGGTACCTCATTTTCTCGAACCTTGTCCGCACTGACGGTTCGTGACACCGTCATCCTACCCCTACCACGCCCACGGCGTCCCACGTCCTCTAGAACTCATTCTATCTACCGCGCTTTTAACTGATTAAGAAAAATTTTATGCGTTAGCATTTGTTTCTCTTTATTACTCATGAAGAAGTTTTATGGATGAGGTTTAATCGTAGATTCTTTCGAGCAAACAATGTTTCAGTGTTCCTATCCTAGTTCACACAAAGAAGTTCATGCATCCATTCCTTAATACTTTCCATACCTATTCACTCATCTGGACATTTCGCCCATTTCTAACCCAGGTATTTTCGCCTTTTCCCTACTGTGGGTAGTTTCAGTAATTTTCCAGAACCAAAATATTTTACTGATGATTTCCAAGCTAAGCTACTTGATATTTGTAAAATAGTTGAAATTTTTAAGCTTAAACCGTCGAATTAATATTTTATGGGTCGTGGGCATTTTGGTAATTTTACTCCTAAGGGTATTTCAGTAATTTTCACAAATCAAGTCTTCCGAGAAAAACATTGTATACGTAGTGTTCTAGGGTTTGAGAGGGTTATTGGATAAGTTTCAAAACATTAGGGTCATTTATTCATTCCTTTCAAAAACAAGGCTAACTCCCTTCTCGGGTTTTAATCATTGTTTTTAGCCTATGACCGAGCCTTCCCGGTCGTGGTGAACCAAAGCTACGCACTGTGCAGAATTCAAGTGAAGAGGAGGTGGGTCACGCGGACCGCTTAAATACCAAGCTCTCACCGAACCTTTCTAGACATGCGCACGCAGGTTACCACACCATCAACCTTCTCGAGTTAGGGTGAACTGAAGCTACGCACTGCAGGATACCTACGAAGAGGAGGTGAGTCACGAGGACCGCTTAAATACCAAGCTCTTCCCGGATCCAATCCTAGACATGCGTCAGGGTTACCACACCCTAGCTCATTGACTAAGTCATAGGTTGGTTTAGTTCTTTAAGTCTTATGCTTCGTCTGTGTTTGAGCAATCTAGCCTTAGGGTCCAAGTCCTATAAATCTATCTACGCCCATGCTTCCTACCCTTCTACGAATATAATTCACGTAAAGGTTTAGATGTACTTACCGGGCGGATCGGTCTGCCGGAGACTCGGGCCATGCCGCTTAAAAACCCGTAAATCACACCATAAGGCCTACTAAAAACATTTTTGGGCCTTGGGCCCCACACACCGAGCTTTGAACTGGCTCGATACCACCTCAGAACAACCCAAACCCGGCCCAAACATTACGATCGAATCTGAAAGTTATTACGAAGTAAAACCTTGTGAACACCATTTTGAAACCCATTTAAATTTTATAGAAAACTCCTCGCTTTCGGTTGTCTTGTCAAAGCTACCTTTAGATTTAATTTGAAATTTTAATTAAGTCCAATTGTTATACCAGCTTTCAAGTGTACCCGATGGCACGCTTTAAACTTCCACGTGTTAACTTAAGAAAACATGTGATTTAATTTAATTTAATGATATAGTTTTAAGTAAATATCCAACATAAAAAGAATAAAACGCAACTATAGTTTATGGAGGCCTTATTACAACCCAAAATAAAATTAAACAAGTTTAAAGTTCTCGTAAAGTAAAATCCTTTGCATGGCCACCTCGAGTCCCACTGGCCCTCAACCGCCATCTACGAGTCACCTGAAAAATGTTAAAGGAGAAGGTGAGTCACCAAGACTCGTGATGCAACCCTTCCCCGGTTAATACAACATTTCATACACAACATATAACAGCTTAATTAAGCAAAGTATCATGTACCCAACCTAGCCAACCAAACACCTTTGTCTACCCCACGTGGTACCAAACCACTGGTGACCGTAGTCACGATGTGTTACCAAAACACCGTGGTGCCAAACCACCGGTGACATATAGTCACAATGTGCTACTAAAGCACCGTGTCCGTGAGACACAAATCGGGTGATGGGGCCAACCCATCGTGTGATACCAAATCACCGCGATTTATCCCATATCTCAAGTGGGGCCAACCCACGGTGGTGTTAACCACGTGGACAAGTCGCTATGAGGTACCAAACCTCCGGAGGTACCAAACCTCCGTGACGTATAGTCACGGTGTGTTACCAAAACATCGGTGCCCGCTCGGCACATTATCACCGCCTCTCCACTCATCAACCCACATAGTCAATAAATCACATATAGATTTATCATATGTATTATCACAAAGATGCTTTCCAAAAGCATAAAATAGCAATCATATGCACAGTACTTACCGTTACCCCGTGATACCGTTATGGTATTCAAGCCATTGCCACATACATCAAGTTAGCAATCACATTACTTAGCATAATTTAATAAGTTAAATGGTGTGTATGTACACACTGTTACTACGATAGTCTTAAATCCCAAGAAGAAACGTTGGTCACCACAGATCTATCTCGTCTATATTCGGCCAAAAACATGGGTTAGTCTTATGGCCTATTCGGCCAAATCCAAAATATTCAAAGGGTTAATACTTAACCCGAAAGCCTTACCTAACACCCTTGAGTACTAGCCACCAAGTGTTTCTGCTTCCCTAATCGGCAATCATTAAGTTAGTAGCCGTCGGCTTAATCGAATATCATGAATGAAGAAAACAGATCTTACCACCTTACCCCAAAATCGATTGCTCCAAAGCAACGGGTTCACCTGCTTGCTTCCGAATCCGAAGGCCCTATATTTTAATCAAGCGATTAGTAGCCTTAATGATCCTTGCCGAAATAGTCACTTACCAACCTCCAAGTCGACAAGAAGAGAAAAGAGAATCCTAGACATTCGGCCTAACATACTTACCCTCCAAATTCGATTAGAGAATGCTTCCCCCTCCTTGTTCAAAAGATTCGGCCAAGGTTCCAAAAGAAGAGAGGGTTTTTCTTTTATCGATTTTTGGGAGAATAATCAAAGAATAAACAACAACTAATGAAGGCTAGCCAAAATTGAGAGAAGAGACTAAGGAAATCGGCACACCAATAGGGATTAGATTCGGCTAGAGACTAAGAGATGGAAGTGGTTCTTAACTTTGAAGAAAGAAAAGAAATCGATGGCAACTAGTTGGGAGAATTTCGGCTACAAAAAAAATTCTAAAAAGAATTTAAGATGGTAGATGGGGGTTTATATAGGATTTCGGCATCCCCTAGTAGCCTTGCCGTCCACACCTCCTTGTTCAAGGAGTTCAAAATTTCTGGCAACCTCTCCAAGTACTCTTGGCACACATTTCAATTAATTCAAATAATTTGAATTAATCACTTAATAATCCCTTCTAATCAAATAATATCTTTGATTATTCTATGAAATTATCATATCTCTTGTATTATCAAAAGGTTTAAGCAAATTAAAACTAATTAAAATGCTTAAATTATCCCTTAACAATTACACCTAATAAAAGAGTTTGAAGGGAGAAAAACTCTCCCCCCTTGTGCCGTCCAAATAAAAGCAAAAAGAGGAGGATTTTGTGACTCGAACACAAGCTCTCCCTTGCTCCTTGGTGGCGTCACATGTAGCTCTTAAGTGGGCTTCTTTTGCCCACTTAACCAAGGGCTTTTAGTGTTAAATTACCCACACTTATTCTTATAACACCACTTACCAAGGCTCCCTTCTTTTAAAAGTTAAAAACTAAAATTTCCTACCAAATCGAGCCAACACAAAGCCTTAAATTGACCATTATTATTCCATAAATAATGACACAGCAGTTCATACATAAGAAAAATAATTTATTTCCAAATAGCCCCACATCTGGGATGTTACAATATTTAATATTTCTACATTATAACATCTCGCCTGGTGAAGCCCTAGTATTCGAGTTTTGTTTTAGAAGTAAGAATTTTGGAACGAGCCCTGGATAAGTAAAGTGATGGATTCATAGAAGTTCACGAGTACGCACTTGGGCGAAGTCTTGAAAGTTTGAAATATAGTCCGTAGGAATAAGGCTTAAGAGGATAGTTTGAAATATAGCCCATCTTGGTGTATGAATAGGCGAACCAAGAATGTTCTATTTATACGACCCTCTATAATAGGAACAGTTAAGGAACTATATGAAGGAATGTTTGGTTGAGTAGTAGTAGTAGTTGCCCAAGAACATTTTTGGCATATAGAATGGGCTGACTCTGATATAGAAATAAGTATACAATGATCCCTGGTTAGATTAGGATGATAAGTGGAACAAAAGTGGTGGTTACGAAAAGGATGGTTATGAGGTAAGAGGCCACACTAGAAAACATAATACCTCTAGAGACCAATGAGGTCTTGTACCAGTTGATTTGTAAAGAAAGCTAGTTAGGAACTAACCAAACATGTATAAGAAGAGTCAAAGGCTAGAGGAGTATTAGGTAAGTCTCTTAGACGTGGTAGATTTTGACAAGCTACTCAGTCTTGACGTGACCTTTATCAAGTCCCCATGAAAACTTGAGTTAAGTTAAAAGGACACTCGAGTTAAGTTAAGGGGGTTATCTTCCTCCTTAAGGAGGAGGAGGAGGATGAAAGATGCCTCCCTAAAGATGAGTTTAAAACCCCGATTTCTACTAGTGATTTCCCTCCCAAAAAGGTACATTTCATGACTTTATCTACTAAGGAAACACAAATCTATAAGTAAACTTCAAGAAATAAGGCTTAGTGATATGTTTGATTTAAAGTAAAGGTGAAAGGTTACTCAATGAGCTTTAACAAAATGTCTCTGTTTAACGAGGCGAGGAAGCCATAGCATTTGGTTGAATGAAGGAACTGGAGCTCAAGTAGTTGATTTCAAGAAGAAAGGGCTAGATCTGAAGTTTAAGCTATCTTTAAGGTTATAAGGTGAGTCTTTAGACTGACTCTTACATATATATTGTAGTCTAGATATTTATGTGTTAATTGAGTAAAGTATGAAACTAGAACTAGTAAAGTATGATACTATGCCTCTGATAAGAAAAAAAAAGTATATGCATGTAAAATATAAAGCATGATTGTGTCTATCATGAGTAAGTCATTGCATGAAGGGTTTATGCATGAAGTTTAAAGACATGTGTTACATGTCTAGAAGTACGAATGCATCTGTCATGAATAAGTTTGAAAGGAATAAGTTTGTCAAGCATGAGTTTGCATGATGAGCACATGTCTGTCTCCGGAGTTGTCTAAAGGGGTTCGTTGGAAATAAAAACACTGATAAGGACAAATCCGTGGCCATGACACTTTGAAAACCATATAGTGTAAGACCATGGTTGGGCCATGGAATCATATAGAATATGTAAAGGACAACTGGGTGAATACCAACGATGAGGGGCAAACCTCACGACAGTGAGTATAGGCGAATCCCTATCGTTAAAAACACCAATTTTCATATAAGTGAGCGTTTGTGGCTATCTCTAAAAGGAAGCCTTTGTGACTATCTCTGTTAAAGGAAGCCTTTGTGGCGATCTCTGTTAAATGAAAGCCTTTATGACGATCTCTATTATAAGGAAGCCTTTGTGGTGATCTTTGTTAAATGAAAGCCTTTGTGGCGATCTCTGTTATAAGAAAACCTTTGTGGCGATCTCTGTCATAAGAAAACCTTTGTGGCGATCTCTATTAAATGAATGCCTTTGTGGTTGTTTTTGTCAAAGGAAGCCTTTGTGGCTATCTCTGTCAAAAGGATGCCTTTGCGGCTATCTCTGTTAAAGGAATGTCTTGCGAAAAATTCTATTAAAAGGACACCTTTGTAGCGGAATATGAAGAACGGATTTCATGATGACCATTTGAAGACAACGTCTTTAGGCAGATACCAAATGAACATCGAACCTTGTATAGTTACAAGAATGAATAAAAAGGCTAGTATGCGACATAGTACGTGGTGAGGCAAAGAGATAAGTTAAGAGTAGGATAGAGAGTGCTCTGAAGTAAAGAAGATATGGCCAAATTTTGATATAAGTATTGGGCGCAGTCTACCCCGCCCAAAGATAATGATAAGACTAGTAAGTATGGAATAAGTTATTAATTCTGATAATAAGGTAAATGAAGAGGTTAAGGATTATGTAAAGATAAGAGTTAAGAAAAGATATAGAAGGTAAAAAGATGTTAAGTATAGTACGCACAAGAGAAAGAAAGACGGTTCTGAAGAAAGAAATAAAGACGGTAGCCTCAATATTATACCCACCAAAGAAGGAAGAAAGGTCAAAAAATACCCAAAGATGTGTAATATACCATGTGCAACGTAAAACGACTGAAAAAGGTATTCTAAGGTTTAGATCACTAAGTTCTTATGAACTTACTAAAGTTGTTTCTGTTTTTAGGTCTGTAAAAGAAAATGCGTCGAGAGACGATGCCAGAGCTACGCCAATGAAGCGGTGCATTGGGCTGCTATACATACAGAGGAAAATAAGTGGCGTGTCAAATTTTGCACTGAAGTTCATTAAATAGCATCCCAAATTATACCCAATAGACTAAGAGATAACGTAGGAAAGTCTGAAATCTTATTGATTCGAAAAAAAATTCATACATTGTATTTTTACAAGAAAATCTATAGTAGCCATAGATAGTAAATTATACAATGGCGAAATGTAAATATAACCATACATTGTACGCCAATAAAAGATGTTTACATAAATAAGAAAGAGGAAATTTTCAGTTACATCTATAAGAAGGACGTAACACCCAAGATTCAAATCTGGTAGATCAGGTCGGGTCTAAGGCGTTACATACATTCAATGAGTTCACTATGACCAAATGATTTCTTTCCATTTTTGAACTTCATTTCATTCAAAAATCATAAATTCATTTCTAGGTCATTTTCATTTTCATTTTGGAGAAAACCACATTCATTTCAAAATGTTTCTCATTTCTCCATTTTTACCATTTCTATCCTTTTATGTTCATTTGATTCAACATGTAATTCATTTCTGGTTTCAAAGAGCTAGCAGAGGGACCGATTGGACATTTGTGATTGGGGCTCAAATGATTTATAAATAAGTTCCAACTTTTCACCTGTTAATTATAAATTCATTTAGTCACGAAGTCATTCTACTATAGTATCCTGATTAAGCTCTCCCCAATGACATACCATTAAGAAAGCAACTTGATTAGTGCTCATCCAATGACCATGTCATAAGTGTGTTACCCTCATAGGATATCTTTAATCTCTTTAGGATGAAATTCGTTCTCTCAATATGATCCTATTTTATCTTATGGCAACCATTAGATCTTCCTTCATGAAAATTCAATTACTATCAAATAGTAATCAAGTCATTCATCACAAAAATGAACAACTCGTGGCCATGTTCACTTTTCATCAACCATGTAACGCTAATGAGAGGATATCATTTACTCATGTCTCGGGCTATGAATTCTATTGTTGTGAATGATGCTACATACTGCAGAAGTTGTATACCCAACACACCAGCTTTCGGTTCTTTATCTATTTGAACTTAAGGCTTTTACTTACATCAAAGTATATAAGTCACGCATACATAGTCTATCATCCACTCAGGACTAAGGTATTGCACACTTTGAATGTTACGAGTGAATAAATCCATAAACAGATTTAAGATCTACTATTCTTGGGTCCAATCCAATATACTGTCAGTCCAGTCAATCACATCTATGTCTCCATCTTCTAAAAGTCATCTGCTTCAGTGCCCAAGACAATGACTTGATAGACGACATATTAGTCATTCGCTTCTTGGGCATCTCCCAACTGGACTTGATAGACAACATATTAGTCTTCCAATCGATTTGTTCATTTCCGATTAGACTAAGGACATGTTTAAGTTCATCCACTAATATAAGTCATCTTTCTATATTACGATCCAACCACGTAATACTGCTTGGTATTAGTTTAAACATTAGACAACTAGTGAGCCAATATTTGTTTCTATTTTGCTTTGCATGCAAAAATCACATTAGGACATTATACAAAGTATATTAATGTAATCCATGAATTGTTTTATTAATCAATATGTTTTAAAATATAACAAGTTTACAAACTAATGTACTATACTTAGGGCACTAGATCCAACATGAACAATATCTTTCATTTTTTTAGAGAGATAAGGAAAGTGAGAGAAGGAGAAATAAGGTGGTGAGCTTAATGACTACTTTGGGGATGAATAGGGAACAATGCCATGTGTTTTACTGTTTCTAGTACTTGAAGCCATTTCGAGCTATCTTTCATCTAAAATCTAAACAGTCCTAAGCATCAGAATGTTACAAGCCAAGAAGACCTATGTGACAAACATTTCATTTACATGATTTTCTTGATTTGTTTATAATTACCTTAATGAATGCTCTTGATTCACATTTTGTTTTTACTATATATCTATATAATTTATGTTGATGGATAACATAATTGAGTATTTATTCATTTGAATTGCCTCTAGGTTTGTTAGTTCTTTAACTTAGTGAACCAGGTATACTTGCTTTAGAGTACTTAATTTAGCTAAACATCAATCTTAAGTTGCATGTGAGATATGTCTTGTACAAATTTAATACTCGATTTCCATGTTTCTTATTATTAAACATATTCCAAGGGTCGTCTTATGCATGTTTTTTGTGTTTCCTTAAGGACAAGCAAAGACTTAAGTGTGAGGGAGTTTGATCTGTCGTAATTTGATATGTCAAATTAGGCTCTCTCGAGTACTTAATGAGCTTCTTTTCAAGTAGTTTACAATTTTTTAATGGTTTTTTATCGATTCTTAAATTTTAGTGTTAATGGTAACTTTTCTTATATTTTACCACTTTTGAAACCCAAACTGGCAAAACTATGCCATTGGGAGTTTAATGATTGATTTGAGCTTATGTAGGGAGACAACGACGACCAAACCTTGAGGAAAACTGCATCTAACGTGGATGTCGCGACACTAATGCCAGGATGTCACGACATTGAGCCTCATCACCTCAAGGGTGCAAGACTTCAATGAGAAACCAACCTGAAGCAATCTGCCGAAGATGCCCTAACTCTAAAGGTGTTGTGTTGCGACACTGAGCTCGAGGTCGTGAATTCAAGGCTTTGAGGTCACGACTCCACTACTGATGGTTGAAGAGAAAGAGACAGGGCCACTGTTGAGGATGTAGCGACACTAGCCTGGTGTCGCGACATCGAGAATTCCCAAGACAAGATTATGTCTATTGCCACAGATGCCACGATACCAAAGCTTGGGCGTCGCGACACTAAAGTTTGACAGGTGAAAAAAATTGCAGGGGTAATTTTGTGTCCAAACAAACTTAAGTCACTTTTCATTTACTGGCATAATTGTCAATGTTAGGTTAAATGTTAGTAGACTATAAATACTTCTTTATAAAATTTTGCGAGTATATTTTTGGTGGCTGAAAATTTTTCTTTACTTTCCAGATTTTATCCTTGATAGTTCGGTATACTTGTATCAGCTAGTGAGACCGAGAGAAGAACTAGTTGTCTAAGTGAGATTGAGAGAATAAATTAGTAGGTAATTCCAAATTTTGATGAGATCGAGAGAAAATTCCTATCAAGCAATATAACCAGGGTAGGCTATTAGTTTAACTAGAAATCGACTAACCAATTGACCATCTTTATATCATTTGCATTGTCTAAAACAATAGAAAGAAAGTTTAGCTTAATTTGCCTAGTTTAAATTTAGTTTATAAACAATTTATATGTGGTTTTGCACTAATAATTTCCAACTCAATTAGATTAGTAAATGCTAGATTATAATTAATTTGCCAAACACATTTACCAATTTGGCAATCCCTTGGGTTCGATCCTTAGAATACTTGATGTGTTCCATTGCAACACTTATAAATATTACAACTAACTTGTCACACTTGCAGTCAAGCTATTTTATTTCTGATAGTTTTGTGTTGATTGTCTTGCCTCGATGCACGCACGCTGAGACCGATCAAATGACAATCCACATGTACTTCATGATAATTTTTTTTGAATTTTTATGAACTTTTAACAATTTTTTTTTTAAATTCAATTATTTTTATTTTCTATACTTTTAAATTTATTTGTTGACATGCATATAAGATAAATAGTGTCATATCAATATGAAAGTACTTGTGGACTATCATGTGGGTTGCCACTCCAACATCGGTAAAAGAAATTATGTTTTAGTTAGAAATTCTATTAAAAAGAGTGATTTGACTTTTTTTTTAAAGGTTAAGGGTCAAATTTAGCTCAAAAAAGAATAAGGGTCAAGTTGACAAAAGATGTAAATGTTGAAGGTTAAATTTGACATTTTATTTTTAAGAATTATAAAACATTATCTAAACACTAGTTAACAAAAAAATTAATTTAATTATTTTTAATTTAATTGTGTTTGGTAATTGATTTAATAAATTTATATTTTAATCAATACTTAAATATAAATTATTTCTTTTTCCTTAAATTAAACTGTGTAAGTTAAATATATATATATATATATATATATGTTTAAAAAAAATATACCAAAGTGAAATTTGGTATGAAAAAGTTCTAAATTTTAATAATATTTCATAATTTTTTAATATAAAAATATAAAAATTATTCCAAAACTTTTAGCATTGGTTATAAATTATGATATTTTAAAAATATATTATTTTAAAACTTTTAAAAGTAATTTAAAATGTGAAAATAAATCTATTTATAGAAATTCTGTAACATTATTTATATTATAAAATATGTTGGTAAATATATTTTTAAAATTCAGTTTTAAAAATAACAGACTTGTTAAAATTATTCTAAAATTTAAAATTTTTGTGCTCAATTTTAGTATGTTTAAAAGTGGATCAAGGACAAGGATAAAAACTAAATTAACGACCAAATTGCATCCAAGGGCTGAACTGAACAAATAAAAAACATGTTGTAAGACTCAATCGTACAAGTTATAACATGGTGTGAGGGATTATATTGAAGAAATTGAAGCCTCAAGTTATGAATTAAATTGAAAAATAAAACTTTGAGGGGTTTAAAATAAAATTATCCTCTCTTTCTGTCTTTCATTGCCCATATAAATACGTCTTTTTTACAGGGTCTAAACCCCTTCATTTAACGCATTACATGTCTCATTCCATCTTCAATTGCAATTCCATGTTCAATTGTCAAGGTTTCGCACCATCATTAAAGCCTGTAGAAATAAAACAAAATTGATAGGTTTAACAATTTTTTTGGTTAGAAACTGTAACTTTACTTATTTAATTAATTAATGATAAATAGTTTTATGAAAAGAAAGTTAATAGGTAATATTAAAATTTTAAAGTAAAAAAAATAAATACACGGCACATTTAAAATTATCCATGTGTCAAAAGGAAAACTCATCAGAAAGTCAAATTTACCTAAAATGTACAAATGCCTTACTATAACTAACATATATCATTCATTTACAAAATGTTTATTATTAGTAACAATATGAAACAAAATATTAATTGTATTCAAAATAATATGAAATAATTTTAATTTATATTTAATTTTATACATTTTATAATTTCAAATTAAATAAAATGATTGTAATATTAATTAATTTGATATAATTGATATTCTAATTTTTTATTCATATTACTTTTTTTTTAACATTAATAACATTATAGGTCCTTATCATATCTGCTCTTTTTGATATAGTGCCTAGTATTATCAATAGTCACTTCCTAATCTTCAAATAGGAGGATAATGTGCTTCATCATACTTAAACCCACAACCTTCTACACTGACAATAATGTCGATGTCAATCGAATTAATACTCAATCGACTTTTATTCATATTACTAATTTTACTAATCATTTAATTATTTCATATTATAAATTTTGCTTCCAAGATTTGCTAATAAATATTTGATAAATATTAGAGGTTTTGCATCAAAGTTTTATTAATAATATTGATAACTATTTAATAATTACTATGAACAGACTATCATTTTGGATGATGATGATGATAATTATTTGATTTCATTCACCAAATAAAATTTGGTCCAGAGTTTTTCCCGTTGAGTTTTATATTATAATTAGTAACATAGTGTATCTAAAATTTGATTTTATAAACTTTCTAACATTTTTATCACAAATTTTGAAGTAATCTAAATTACAAAATTTAAAAGTTACAGTAAAATAAAATAATTATGTTTCCAATTAATCAAATATAAATTTATATGAAAGAAATTTTAACATCATGTTAAAATTTAAAAATAATTAAAAAGGGAAAAGAAAATTGATAGAAAGAGAAACATGAAGAGATTTGGGAAATTTGATTAAAAATTAGTGGATTTTGGAGTTTTGTGAGATAGGATTAGGAAGTAACATAATATAAGCAAATTTTCAGAATTAAAATATGAAAGTGTTGAATCTATTTAAATCGGTGTAAAAGTAAAGTTGTTTTACATTTTTTTATATATTTTTGTACGATTAATATTTTAGTGATCAAACGGTTGAGTTTAATATCTTATTCATATAGATCGTACATGTCAAGTTTAACTTAAATTATAAATTTTCAACTATTTATTTTATGTAAAAGATATTCAATCGTTGAATATATATATATATATATATTGAGTATTGTAGATCGATATGATAAAAATATCGGATCAGTTTGAAATTTTGCATGCATGACAAAAACAATTATATCAATAAATTTAACAATCGAATCATTAAAATATTAACCGCATAAAAAATATAAAAATATATAAATCAACTTTAATTTTATATCGATATAAATAGATCATTCTCCTAAAAAGAGTAATTTGGGATCCTAAAAGTAATGTTTTTTAATGTAAATATTATTACAAATAAGGTTATTGTGTGGCTCAATAACAGCAATACAACGATGCCATACAGCATACTAAAATACAACTCATCTGAAGCCACTCATTGACACCACAAATTATAGAGTGGAAACTTGTAGAGTGACTTTCTTTAAATAAATCTTTCAACAGTATAGGAGGCCTTAGATGCATTCTCAACCTAGCAATCAATCGCACACCCTTTTTTAAAAAAAAAAAAATTTAGATCTAAATTGATAAATTTTGTAGATGTTATAGGTTAAATTTATTAAATTTTTAGAATTCAAATTAAAATGACAAATTTTGTAAATATTGTGGCTAAATTTGTTGAATTTGTTAGATTTAAGATCAAATTGGTAGAATATATAAACATTGATATATTAAATTTGTTACTAGGCTAATAAAAAAAATCCACATCATCTTTTCATTACTCATCTAACGACAACTAACTAGAGAGTGAATAAAATATTTAATTTCGGAAAGTCGAATGATTAAATCGAAAAAATTGATAATTTGATGACCAAAAACATAGTTAGATGACTTTCTTTTGTAGTTTACTCAGAAAAATTATGCTATATAGAAATGTCCAAATATATGAGTCTCAAAAATTAAACGAATATTTAAAAAAAAACAAAAATCTGACTAAAATTATTTCAAGAATATGTCCCTATGGAAAAACTAATTTATAGTTCGACATTTTTTTTTTTTTTGTAATTTCACTAGAACAAAATTAAGTATAAATTACAAGAATAAACATAAATACAAAATTCAATTAATATAATATATATTGGACAAAACCCACACAAAATATATATGTGCATTGTGTGTTGAGAAGAGAGTCGGGAGTTAATATTTTTTTGTACAATTAAATATTTACAAATGAATCAGAGTTAGATATATACAATAATCGGACTATTTGTTTGGCTCGATACATTCAATTAGTACAAACTAAGCCTTGGAGATGTATTTTGTGATTTTGTTTTGAAATTTATATTTCATTAATATATTCTTATTTAAATTTAATTATAAATATTAATATAAAAATAATTTTAATGTTTTTTTTTAACAGTGAACCCGACTCGGGCTCAACTTGAATTCGAGGATTAGAATTTTTTAGAATGGATAGGTCTAATCCAGAAATAAGAGAGGTGGATATTGTCTATGGTGAAGAGTTGGAATTAGAGGACACAAAAATGGGTGCACCTCCAATTCTCTTTGTTCTTAATATCCTTTTCACAAGTAATTTCCACTTGATTTCGTCCTTCTTGCTTTGTTTCCTGATCTTCTCCTTGAGGTTCCTGAATTGGAAGGTTGGGTTTCAATATTGACAAATATCTTATTTATGCAATTGGTTATTTAAGAGATCAAATTGGCATCAACCATTTCGTCTTAAATTTGGCATTTTAAAAGGTACCTGCACAAAGGAACTCGGCACGAATTTGAATCAGTGCAGAGACGGGAATGTAACTCCAGCAGCTGCCACATTCTTTTGCAATGAATGCAGCCGCCAGGGACTCTCAACTTGCAACTAGCAAAATGGCGAACAAGCAATTCTAACCCTTTGCAACAGTCTCCATAATCGCAGGGTGTTTGGTGTTCTTTCAAATCCTTATCATGTGGTCCAATTGTCCTGCAACCATCTCTGAATATGTGAACAAGAGCCTCCATTGCTTCACATAATTGAAGGTAGATCCTCTGCTCATTTGATTTCCTGTTTTTCTCCTTTTGCATCTGCAAAATTTGCATTTAGAGATTTAGGTCAAAGTGCTAGAACCCAAGGTTACAAGGGGAAGTAGCCTTACCATGATATCCCTCCCATGTTCTTCATCCATCATGGATTCAAGAAGTTCTTTTTCAAGTGCTGGATTGCTCTTCTTCATTGCTTTCCACCCTTCAGTTTCGCGAACAGCCTTGCAGGTCATTACGATCATACGGTGAGTGATCAGCGTTAGTCGAGGCGCATCACACAGTAATGAAAGCTGGAAGGCATCGACTACATTTTCTATAGTAAGCAAGCCATGCTCAAGTTGCTGTTCACAAACTCGCTTCAGCTGAGGAACAACATATGTGTGTGACATCACCAACAATGGCAACACAAATTCCTTCATTTCTTTTTTCTCATAGCTGCAGATCAAAACCAATAACAATTAGCACATGCCGGCATGAATGCATGATGTAACCACATGATCTCAGTGACACTGACAACAAGTTCAAAGTGTGAAGGTAACTAGTAATTGCCAAGGACTTGCTGGTTCACAAAACTGAATTCGACCAAAAGTCTTCCAAGGCAAAAGAGAAGTTACCTGGAAGAGTACAAGAATCGAATGAAAGCCCGAACTGCATCTTGTGGAACACCATGGATATGGATTGAAATTGGTCTTCTGTGACCAAATCCTTTTGCTTGTTTCAACATGCCTCTTAGTACAGGAGAAGCCATGCCCTGTTAGCGAAAAAGATCCAGTGAAGGGATTTGAGTCAATAAATTTGTTCAAGACACCATGTCCAAGTTGCTATTAGCTTTATTTTCTTGTACATTAAAACACTAAACAACTCGATCCCACAAGGATTAAGGGGGCAAATGTGGCTTTCCTTTTGCTGGTTATGCTAAAAAATATATAACAACTTGCTCATGAGCTAAATGAATCAATGTCGCATTCCACCAAATGGGATTTCATTTCCAATATCTATGGTCTAAAACTGATATATAAAATTAAGTTGTATAACCAAACCATCAAAAAATGCCTGGTTAAATCAACAATGTACGGATTCGAGATTGTCCATATAACAAGGGTATTGCTCAAAGCATAACGTCCATTAGTTTCATCATTAAAGATGGAAAAGACAAGGAGCGCTTACAAGAATATTAGAATGCGCACAGATGATGCCACCATTATCAGTTTTAATGATAACATCAGTTTTATAGCCTCCATCAAAGAGCCTATCCCACAAAGCCCTGGTTGCTGTTGCGGCACAATTGTTTCCTCTTATGGCTGACCCATTCTTCATTAGTGACCCCTTCCGCCAACAATTTGTAGCTGGACCAGGTAATGGAGGGGGCGCTGGAAAAACCTTATTGGCACCTTGACAAGTTTGCTTTGTAATAAATTCTTCCATCTTCCCCATTAACTTGCACTTTTGGAAGGCATTCAATGACAACCAAACTCAGGTTCTTTTTTTATTTGATCTGACAAAAGAATGAAATAGCAGAAACTTCGATGAGCAACACAGAATCACAAGTTTCAATTTGCATAATATAGAAACATGACCAAAATTAAGGATTAATGAAATCTAAAACATGGGTTTTCAAGAAAAATCTCACCTTTTAATCTAAATCAAAAGTGTCTGGGATTTGGAAAATGCAGAATCAATAAGAAGAAATTAACATGTTTCCGTACAAAATCTCCAACGAATCTCGAAGAAAATGAACTCTTTTTAATTATATGAAAAAAAAAAAAGCAAGAAAAAGAGAAGAATGGATATGGCAACGATCTATCAGTTCCTCCGCCACTGCCACCGCCACCAATTCGGGTGCAGAGGCCGGAAAAAAAGTGAACCGGAAAAAACCGCCAAGGAATTTAATATTTAAAAATAAAAATAAAATCAACATTTATGTGCGAGTATAACATGCACGATTCTTCTTGCTCACTTCACGCGCTTGATTTCAATTAAAACAAGGGTAAACTATAAAAATAGTCACTTTTATTTGCCTCAGGTTACATTTTAGTCACTTATATTTGAAATGTTACGTTTTAGTCACTTATATTATTATTTTGTTACGAAGTGATCACTCTTCCGTTAAGTTCCGTTATCTCCCTAACGGTAATCCTACGTGGCAGTCCAACTAGATTTTAAGTGCCAACTAGATTTTAAGTATATTTGTTAATACATACTTCATCCGGCTAAATTATGCATTTAATTTACTATTATAATTACGTTCTTCAACCGGGGGAAGGATGACTATCCTTTGTAATATACGTCAATGAAACTTTTTAATATCGTATAGTTGTTATTAATACTCGGATTTATAACAAGCCATATGGAATGTTCATCCTCACACTAATATATATAGATAAACTAAAATATATATCTTGTGGAGCAAACTTATAGAGTAAAATTTTCATAAATTATGCGCGATGTATTCATGGTAAAGACAACCACATGTGAAATTAAAATTGATTACTTTCATTTTGCAGACCAAATCAGCAACTAATTGAAGTAAAAAAATGTATAAATACAAGATCAAAGTAATGCAGTGCCTGTTTATTTCTTTCTCTCCTTTTTACAATGCCAATTGATTTTTCTAGCTAAATAATTTTTCTAGACAAAAGCTGCAACCGAGATTTGAAATTAATTACCAAATAATATGAGCAATTTCATGCTAGAAAAATCAAAATCTTTTGTCTCGTAGTTAATAATTATTTTCACTCAATTGGCATTGTAAAAAGGAGAGAAAGAACTTTACAAATAATACAATTTTCACTCAAATGCATAATTTAGCCAGATGAAGTATGTATTAACAGATATACTTAAAATCTAGTTGGATTGCCACGTAAGATTACCGTTAGGGAGATAACGGAACTTAACGGAAGAGTAATTACTTCGTAACAAAATAATAACATAAGTGACTAAAACGTAATATTTCAAACATAAGTGACTAAAATGTAACTTGAGACAAACAAAAATGACTATTTTTATAATTTACCCTTAAAAAAATGAATGGTTTTGGACAAATTCCGTTTTACTTTTTACAACGGGTGGTCGGGCGCTTCTATTTTAATGGTTGGTTGCTTTGGTTAATTACGTGGACGGTGTGGGGCGGGAGTAAATAATTGTTCTACACAAAGCCGTTTTGCCCTTACTTTTGTGCTTCATTTGGGGATTTGATTCCTCCTTAGGTGAAATTAATTTCGGTAAGATTGGAAATAATAATAAATTAAATATTATATTAATGAAGTTACAATCAACAATAAAATACAAGAGTGATGTAAATTATAATGAGAAGGAAAAATAACTAATTAAATTAAATTTTATATATTTGATAAAATAAATTAATTTATGTCATTATTATATTTAAATTTTATTTATTTATGTATTTGCATAAAATTAAAAAATTTATTAACTATTATTTGAAAGAAATGAATTAACAATAAATATTATAATTAAGAATATTAAAATAAAAAATATATTAAAAACATTATCATTAGCTTAAAAAAGATAACAAGGTATAATGTATTGTTTCGTACTATCCATAAAAAGCTAAAATAAAAAAAATAATTATTATAAAAATAAGGTCATAATAAGAAAAGAAAGTAAGCTCCATGAATAGGCACTAAACTTTGACTAAAACTATGTTTTGATCTATTAATTTTCAAATGTTACATATTAATTAATAATATAATTGAATTATTATATTTTAATCATTCGTTTGTTTAATTTTTAATACCTTTTAATGAAATGATGACACAGTATTTTAACTCAAATGATTAATGATTAATTTGACCCTTAAATTATTATTAAAATATCATGTTAATACTTTTAGAATTTTTTTTTTAGAATATAAGCTGGATTTATAAAACCAAACCCAAGACAAGGCCATTGGGCTACCAGAATAATTAGCATAAACACACCAAGACATGTGCCAACAGATTGCCCCAACAATTAACAAAAAAAAAACAACCCAGCAAAGCTTTTTGGAGGCGCTTCACAAAGCAGAAAAATTAAAAGTTTTAGAATTCTTCACCACCAAATCGACAAAAGCAGCAAAAACTGTTCATCTTCCTTGGGAACGCGACGGTCAAAACTTTTGTTGCTTCTTTATCCTTCATCGTCCAGTGCGTTTTAGTCCAGAGCTTCCAACAAGCTACGGTCTCGCTCAATCAGTATCACCGCAACCTTGGGATCCCATACCCCAAGAACATCCCCTATTTTTGCCGAAGACCTTCCCTGGCTAACTGGTTCGCCGCGTCGTTGGCCGATCTTTTCACATGCAGAAAGGTACAGCTTTGAAAAACTTTACTCAGCCTCTTCACGTCTTCCACCCCGATATTTCGGAGGAATCGGTTTCATCTTTAGTTGCCTTCTTAATGACTGTTAGAGAGTCACCTTCAACCTCCAGGTTTTGCACATTTAGATCTAAGCATAACCTCAACGCCTCCACACAGAGCCTAGCTTCCGCCGCAAAAAGGCGAAGAAATCCTCTCATGCAAGGTAATTTTGGATACAATGACATCTCCTCTTGAATCTCTTAATAAAATTCCCGAACATGATATTTCTTCATTCTTTCAAAATGCAGCATCAAAGTTTACTTCTATGTACCCCTCTTTCGGGCACTCCACCGGTCTCCTGTTTCAACTTTCAGAGGTAATGCTGTTCTCAAATTATCTAGCTCTTTGATATAGTAGGGTTAATGTATATTTTATTCTCTGAATTTTACAACTTTTATTTAGTTGGTATCTTTTTTTATCTAATTGGTATATGAAATTGAAAATCATTAATCAATATGGTACCCTTTTTAGGTACCTAATTGACATTGTTAATTACCAATAAAATAGAGACATGCGTCTTCAAATTTTAAAATACATATTAATATAAATTTTAGGGTTTCAAAAAATAATATATTTTTTTTTATTATTTCACATGCATAAAGAATCTACAAGGATGCCCAGATTTAGACGAATCTAAGCTTAAATTTGTCTAAGTTCATTTTTTATGTGTATTTTTTAGTAATTTATTTTTTATAATTTCAAAAAATATTAATATTAAAAACCTAGTACTTTTTTTTATTCCACGTGTATAATGAACCAAAATAAATGGTTGTCGAGATTTAAATGAATCTAAATATCTATTTATCTAACTTCAACCTGGATGTGTAATTTTTAGTAATTTTATATTTTATCCTTTTTAAAAAAAAACTAATAATATAAAACATTTTTTTTTTAGAAAAACTTGTGTTTGAACGAAGAATTTTAAAATTTTGGAGATTTTTAAAATACTAGCATTTTAGAATTCTTTAATTTAAAATGCTAGCAATTGTAATTTGTTTGATTGAAATAATTGTATTAGGAAAAAATAGATCTATTTTTTAATTTTTTAAATTATAAAATAGGAATAGTTATATTAAAAATAAATAATATAAAATTTTAATATAGGTATCATTAGATTTTTAAAAATTAATAAATATTTTTAATAAAATAAAATATTAAATATATATTAGAATTAAATAAAAAAAACTTAGAGTTCATTTTTTTTTATGTTAGTGGGACCATGTTGTATTAAATGAAACATAATTATGATGATTTTTGAAAAACCACCTCTTCAAGTGGAATTTGAAAAAGGAAATTAAGCTACGGAAATCTATTCTTGAAATTCTTTATAAATTTTGAAATTCTTCAATATTTTTACCCAAACAAATAATCAAACTTTAAAATTTTAAAAACTTTGATACAAATGAAATTCCTTCTCTAAATTCCTCATCTAAACACACAAATATTTTTTGAATTTTGTGCTCGAACTTCTAAGAGTATAGTAGATTTACCATTAGATAATAGATAAACGGGTCAACGGTAGGTTTTAAGAGAAAGTGTGGATCAACGTCTAAGAGAATGTCTTAAACAAAATAAGATCATTTAAAGAGGATAAACGAGGGGTTTTTAAGAGAAAGTGTGGATTCATTCATGATGTGGCACCGCCAATTTCTCTATTTAGAATATTATTATTATTTTTAAATGTTCAATAATTATATTTTTAAAAATGTTTTTTATAATTTTAGAAAATAACTTATGAATTTGTTATTCTTTTAGAGTTTGCTAATATTTTTAGATTTTTTATTTTAGAATATTGTTAGAAATAATTCTAAAAGAATCAAAATTATATTTTAGTTATAATTTAAGGGAAAATTTAATTATTAATCCTTTAAGTTAATGTGCCCCATCATCATTTAGTTAAGAGGCAACAAAAGTTAACCAAAGAGTAATTAAAATGTATCAATCCAATAATATTAGTAAATGTTATGTTAACTTTTGAAAATTAAATAATTGAAACGTAATTTTAATCAAAATTTAATCACCGTAGATAACATTTACCTAAAAAAGAAATCAATGAAATCGTGAGTTTCCATTAGACCCAAAAAGGTTCGATAAAAAAAATTAGGATGCAATGACTTCATCATTATCCAAACAAGTGTTAAAAGTATGTTGCCAAATATCCTTATAATATATTAAAAATAAAAATGTCACAACATCTTAAATTCACTTGAGGAGTTTTTTTATTTATTTCATTGACAAATGGATAATATAACATTATTTATTTATTTATATTTATACCATATTTTAAGTATTTCATTGAATTGGTGTCACCCATCAATCGATCTTAACTTAGTTTGATATCAAATGATACAAGATTAACCTAGTAAGCCCAAGAGATGGATCCAAGTTATTTCGGACTCAAAGAAGCTTAAGTAAATTTTTATCTTGATGAGTTTCTTGGATCTATGGATTAAATTAGAATGAAAGCAAGTTAAGAAAACAAATCAAGTAATAAAATTAACCAAGCACAAAGTAAACAATCAAACTAAATAAAAGAACTAAAAATAAGATAGATGATGGAAAGAAGAATCCAATGGAAGGTGATGAAAAGGCGATACCATATGAAACTCACTGAAGAAGAATCTTCAATAAGCTTCACAAATGGTTATTACCAATCCCCTAAGGTTGAATCCTAGTAAATTGGAAGGTGAAGAACTTTCCATGACTTCAAGAAGAAAACCAAGAAGAAAATAACTTCTAAAATAGACAAGAGAGATATCTTGCAAAAAAAGAAACTCAAAACCAAGAAGAAAACAATTTCTAAAATGAACAAGAGAGATATCTTGCAAAGAAAGAAAGTCAAAGAGCTATATTGAATCAAAATAATGAATGGTGTCTCATGAATAATGAAGATGTCTTTATATAGGTTAGCTAATTATATCAAAATAAAACTCCTAAATATAATGAAACTCTAATTAATTTAAATAATAAGTAGTTCTAGTTGAAATAAATTTTCTTGTTGACTAAGAAATATAAAATTTCTAAAAAATTGGTAATATTGAAAAAAAATCTAAAATTTGAAATAAATAAATAAATAAATATAGAACTAAATAAATACAATATCGGGCTCATATATAATCAAATTTAAACCTTAATATTGAACCTAATATATTTAAACTTGAATTAAAGCTTGGAATTTGTAATTTCTCGTAATCCCGTCTAAAAAATCTACTCACACAATCTTCACTAAAATGGCCATAACTTGAGCTCCTAGACTCGAAATTGAGCGATTCAAAGTGCACTTAGAAGCGAAGAGACATCTGTTTGATCGATATGAACACATCTCAACCCAAAAATCACTAGATCTCATCCAAAAACTCATCACAAATCAATTAATCTTTTGAGCTTGCAGTAACTTTGATGAATTTAAGTTAATAAATACCCCATCCGCACATGTATCGCATCCAAAGTTGAGCTTCAATTTTTGAGATCTTTTGGTCTTGTCAAATGGGCCTTGTAAAAGTTCAAGCCGAACATGTTCTTCGGCTGGAATTTGGGCCCCCATGCTTATATCAGGGTGGGAATAAGATAGGTGTGAAAATTAAACACTTTTTTTTTATTAGGAAATGTTATTCTAAGATCGAGTAACTATTTTGGATTGAGGTACAAGCTCATTGCTAAGGATGGATGGTTGTGATTTTGCGTTTCTTATGGCGACTAGAGGTTCTGGATGATATACGATTGATGAGACTATGAGATTAGGCAATTAGGTTGTTAGATTGGGAGCATGAATAAGAGAAGTTTTGTTTGCATTTTGGTGGGCATTTGGAATATGAGTTAAGGCATGCTTGTGATATTGCGATGTCTTTGATGTGAGGATGGGTGATTGTAATGTCAGTTTGGTTGTTGATTTAGTTAAGGTGTGGGGTGAAGATGACATGAAAGAATTTAGAGAAGTACATATTGAAGTTTTTGCTGTCAGTGGGAGGCCTTCACGAACGGAGCCATTGATGATGGAAGAACCTGTTTCTGAGTTGGTTGTGATAAAAACAGGGGTGAAGGAATAAGGGTAAAGGTAGACTTGGTGGTTGAGAGGTATAGTCCTTATGGGTAGGTACAATTTCTCAATTTAAATGCAAGAAGATTTTTTGTGTGAAAACATAGAGTTAAAGGGGAATATATTTTCAAAAAGTTAAACTTCCCTTTACATGCAATTTTTGGACTGAATTAGGTCATAACATTAATGTGCATAATGAACTCGTCATACACCTTGAAGTTTTGTAAGAATTGTAAACAACACTTAAACGTGAAGCAAAATGCCTATATATAACACATAGTATCCTGTACATATAGCTTTGATAGACACCTATAAATTAGGATCTATAATACAAAATGTAACGCCCCCAGACCCGGCCGAGACGTTATGGCCGAATCTGGTGATGTCACATCAAAGGATAATTCAAAAACGACTTTGCTTAGTTAGAAAAAAAACTTAAGTTTAAGATTTAAAAATTTATTTAAGTTTAATAATTAAACAGTTGAAACAATAATTAAAACCTAAATGTAAAATCAAATTGGAGGTACAAGGCCTTATTACATCCCAATGAAAATAAAGTAATTAAAATAAAGTTATTCGAAACAAATAAAAAAAACTTCTAAGTAGCTTGCAGTGTGGCCACCTCCGAGTTCTCTCCCACGTTGAGCCGCCTATTGTGGATCACCTAAAACATTAAATTAAAGGGTGTGAGTTTCGAAACTCAGTGTGTACGACCCTTGGTAATCCAATCAACATGCAATTATCACATTGGGCCTAAGCCCTATCAAAATCGGTGGTCTTGGGCCTTAATCCATAATGACCTCATATCAGATCAGTATCACATAAATGCAATGCTCCCATCCCAAATCCAATCCTGCACTCCATTTCCCTTCCAACCCTACACTCCTGTGGGGATATAAATATCAACCCACCCATCCCTACACTCCAAAGGTAGAACCAACAGCGGCACTACTCAAACGTTGCAGTAAGGTTGCTAAGCATATAATGGGCTTAAAGCCACCGGTGGATCCACGGTCGTCAAGCGACTATGCGATCCTCACATATCTTCCTCTGTATTATCAAACCCACCCAAGTGCAACATATATCTCATGAACGCAACATACACATTTTCACACATTAAGCACCTTGGGGTATTTTAGTCATTTCACTACTCAGGGCAATTTAGTAAATCTACCCTACAGGGGTATTTTCGTCATTCTACCTTACAGGGGTATTTTCGTAATTCTACCATATAGGGGTATTTTTGTCATTCTACCTATAGGGGTATTTTCGTCATTCTACCCTACAGGGGTATTTTCGTAATTTCTTTCACCTCGGGTTTTAGTTATGAACTTTGGCCCATCAACAAGTCCTCGCGGCTAAAGTGAACAGACACTATACACCAGGTAGGATCCCAGAGAAGAGGAGGTGGGTCACTAGGACCGCTTAAGTACCAAACTCTTCCTAGATCCAATCCTAGACATGCATATGTCTATTACCACACTCTAACCTATCGACTTGTCCACAGACATATTTGATTATTAAATTAAGTTTTATGCTATTTAAGAATTTATTAGAACTAGGCCTAGAGTCCATTAAAACCCTAGCATGCATTTTTAAAATCCCATAAGGCCCACTAAGCCTAATCATGTCCATATAGCCCATTAAGCTCAATCATGTTTATGTATCCCATTAAGCCTGATCATAATCAGATCATACAACTGTCCATATCAATCTTTTATGCAACTTTACATATCAACTTTTACCATTTTGGGCCCACGAGCTCGGCAGGCCCATTTAGCCCCGTTTGGCCCGGGCGGCCAAACAGTGGCCTGAGACTATGAGATCGCTCTCTTGGCCCCGGTAATCGTATTGGTGTTCTCACACAAGTGTTCGCACGCCCGTGTGGTTACCGGCGCCAACCTTTCGGCTTTTCGGCTTTTCGGCATTCTGGCTTTTCGGGATTTCGGCTTTTGCCGATTTGACGTGTGTGAAGTGTATGTACACACCTGGTTAATGCGACGTGCTACACTATCCTCAGCCTTGAACCTACAATAAATACCAATCTCTAATCAATCTCACACTTAACCACAATATTTACCTAAAAACCGAAACCTTACCATAACCTTACCGTGTGCCACCAGTTCTAGTAGCCCTTCCTTAGCTACTATTCACGAATATCCCCTAGATCTGCACCCACACATATACTATCAAAAATCAAGTGACTCATATTCCACACAAGTTAACTCTATAAGCCACACTTACATTCGACCACTTACTAAACCACAACCGAGACGAGTACACTTACCACTTGCTAGCGATCCTTACCACGCTTGCGATCTTTGAACCCTACCCTTGTTAATACAGGGTTAACGACAAGAAAGAGTTAGATAGCCCTTCGAATTTTACCAAAACACACTACAGAGGTTGACTAAGTACTTACCGAATCCAACCCTTTGATCCTGCGGCCTAGATAGTTACTGCACGAGATCCGACTTTTAAAACTTGATCAAGAGTAAATAACAGCAACCGATTTGTGATGGAGGAAAACAACAAAGAAACGACAAAAAGGAATGATGATTGTCGGCAATGGAAGAATTCGGTAATGGGAGAATTCGACAATGGGAGAAACAGAATGAGGGGGAGAAAATGAAAAGTAATGGAAACCCTTCAAAGGAATTCGACACCCCCCTTTTATAGCCAAAAGTCGAAACTACTTCCCCCAAAGTCCCATTCGGCACCAACACATCTACACTCCTCGTCTCCTAACTTTTCTCTATTATCTTTACCTTAAATTTCTCTCCTGAACACTCCCTTCCAGAGTCCACTCTGACGCCACTACCTTCCTTCCATGTGCAAAAATAAAACCCCTAAATTCACCACTCTTAAGACTCGAACCTTGGACCTCTTCACCTGACAATCACGCCACCTTATAGCTCCCCAAGTGACGCCACCTTGCCACTGGATCACAAGCCCAATTGTGTCCTATTTTCCCCTTAATCTGCTTAAGAGGCTTAATACCTGAGACTAGGGTCCCACCAAGGCAAAAATTAAACTTTCCCCTATGGTCTCCCCTATTCCTAAGACTTCAAATAACCTTGGTAATACCTTAAAATTAATATTCTAAGTGCTACTTAAACATACCATCTTCAGTGCACAGAATTTAGAGTTTCGGGATTTTGGGGCGTTACAATTCTACCCCTTTAAAAAATATATTTCGTTCTCGAAATTTCCAACTAGCTATTAATCGCACCGCTCAAGTCACACCACTGTGCTTCCGCTGTGTACTCTGATTTTAATAACACTAACACACTTTAACTCTAATTGAACCCTCTTACACTTACCCGAAAAAAAACTACCCACTAGAGCAGATAAACATTGCACACATACAATTTCTATACCCAAAATATCGTATCCACACAAAACATACCCGTTATCACATCTGGTGCATCTCCTTCCTCTCTGCGACGAGCAGCATAGACTAAAGCTGACTGCCTCGCCTCAGTATGACCTGCACCTACACCCGATGCTACACGTCCACGTCCATTGCCATTATTGCCGGCTTGTCCACGGCCCCTTGGTGGTTGTTAACCACCCCTCTGCGGCTAAAAATTACCTCTGTCATCAGCTCGCATCTGATCTGGCCTTCTCGGGCACTCTCTAATCCTATATTCCATAGATCCGCAGCTCAAACAAGCTCCTATTCTCCTCCAACATTCGCCTGTATGCCCTTTTCCACACACAGCACAAGGTGGTATCCCGGTATTAGCAGCAGCAACAGGGGCCCCAGCTCCAACCGGCCCATTCACTCTAGCCTTAGCTCGAGGCCTTTGCCCTGCACCAGAAGACTCAACCTCCCTTTTATTCTTGCCTTTCTCTTTCTCCCGATTCAGGCGCTCAGTGTGCTTCACCTCCTCTGCTACCTTTGCTTTTTCAACTAATACCGCAAAGTCCCGCTCCCTCTGTGGAGCTATAAGTACCCTAAGGTTGTCTCTTAACACATCCTCGAACCGTACGCATCTCTCATACTCTGTTGCGACTATTCCTTTGGCAAATCGACTAAGGCGTAGAAACTCAGCCTTATACTCTACTACCGACTTATCTTCCTAAGTCAGACTCAAAAACTCCTTCCTTCGGGCATCCACATAGCCCGCTCCAATGTACTTCCCCTGGAACGTCGATTTGAAGAACTCCTAGGTGATCTGCTCCAGTTCGTTGCCCTCCTTTACGGTCAACCACCACTGATAAGCTTCCTCCCTAAGTAAGGATATCGCCCCTTTCAACTTTTGTTCCGCCGTGCAGTCCAGGTCGTCCATTATTCTTTTCGTAGCTTCCAACCAGTACTCCGCCACATTCGGGCCCACCCCAGCTACTCCTTTGAAAATCTCCGCCCCATTAGCTCGGAGTCGCTCCGCGATCGACCCACGACTTACCATACCATTATTGGGCCCAGCGACCCTTTCCAAAATCCTTAACATGGCTGCAGATGATGCGCATCTTCAGAGCGCAAATTTTCATTTATATGGTCTCGTCTTAGCTACTGGTGAGGCCAGAGCCTCCTCTACTCCAATGTTAGGCATATGGCCCGATGCTGACGACTCAGCCTTAACACTTCCACGGCCTATGCCGCGGCCTCTTGCACCTCTTCTAGCGCTCATCGTTGCGTGCATATTTCTGGGTTAGAATTTTATGAAATTAGTTCATAGTTTCACTGTTTAAAGCACATGTCTTATACAAGTAACAATTTAAAAGTTGTTTCATGATCGTAAATTCACTCTGAGCTTAAGTTTCCTACTGGGCTTTAGTCTCTAAGAACCTATTGTTTACAAATGAGCCCAATATCTAAATACAGTTCAGCAATTTAAACAAGTGTAATAACAGAAAAACTTACTTGGCTCGACGTCGAGGGCTTGGTGAACCACACTTCAAGAATCCTATAAAAACTTTTTAATCTACTTGTTTTAAAAACCCAAAATCTAAGGCCCATTTTACAGTCAAATTTCGTAACCGGGCTCTGATACCACTAAATGTAACGCCCCCAGACCCGGCCGAGACGTTATGGCTGAATTTGGTGATGTCACATCAAAGGATAATTCCAAAACGACTTTGCTTAGTTAGAAAAAAAAAACTTAAGTTTAAGATTTAAAAATTTATTTAAGTTTAATAATTAAACAGTTGAAACAATAATTAAAACCCAAATGTAAAATCAAATTGGAGGTACAAGGCCTTATTACATCCTAATGAAAATAAAGTAATTAAAATAAAGTTATTCGAAACAAATAAAAAAACTTCTAAGTAGCTTGCGGTGGCCACCACCTCAGAGTCCTCTCTCACGTCGAGCGCCTATTGTGGATCACCCAAACATTAAATTAAAAGGTGTGAGTTTGAAACTCAGTTTGTACGACCTTTGGTAATCCAATCAACATGCAATTATCACATTAGGCCTAAGCCCTATCAAAATCGGTGGTCTTGGGCCTTAGCCCACAATGACCTCATATCATATCAGTATCACATGAATGCAATGCTCCCATCCCAAATCCAATCCTGTACACCATTTCCCTTCCAACCCTGCACTCTTGTGGGGATATAAATATCAACTCACCCATCCCTACACTCCAAAGGTAGCACCAACAGCGGCACTACTCAAACATTGCAGTAAGGCTGCTAAGCATATAATGGGCTTAAAGCCACTGGTGGATCAACAGTCGTCAAGCGACTATGCAATCCTCACATATCTTCCTCCGTATCATCAAACCCACCCAAGTGCAACATATATCTCATGAATGCAACATACACATTTTCACACATTAAGCACCTTGGGGTATTTTAGTCATTTCACTACCCAGGGCAATTTAGTAAATCTACCCTATAGGGGTATTTTCGTCATTCTACCCTACGGGGGCATTTTCGTAATTCTACCCTACAGGGGTATTTTTGTCATTCTACCCTACAGGGGTATTTTCGTCATTCTACCCTATAGTGGTATTTTCATAATTTCTTTCACTTCGGGTTTTAGTTATGAACTTTGGCCCATCAACAAGTCCTCGCGACTAAAGTGAACAGACACTATGCACCAGGTAGGATCCCAGAGAAGAGGAGGTGGGTCACTAGGACCGCTTAAGTACCAAGCTCTTCCTAGATCCAATCCTAGACATGCATACGTTCATTACCACAGACATGTTTGATTATTAAATTAAGTTTTATGCTATTTAAGAATTTATCAGAACTAGGCCTAGAGTCTATTAAAACCCTAGCATGCACTTTTAAAATCCCATAAGGCCCACTAAGCCCAATCATGTCCATATAACCCATTAAGCTCAATCATGTTTATGTAGCCCATTAGGCCCGATCATAATCAGATCATACAACTGTCCATATCAATCCATCATGCAACTTTACATATCAACTTTTACTATTTTGGGCCCACAAGCTCGACAGGCCCATTTAGCCCCGTTTGGCCCGGGCGGCCAAATAGTGGCCTGAGACCATGAGATCGCTCTCTTGGCCCCGGTAATCGTATCGGTGTTCCCACACAAGTGTTCGCACGCTCGTGTGGTTGCCGGCGCCAACCTTTCGGCTTTTTGACTTTTCGACATTCCAATTTTTTGGGATTTTGGCTTTTGCCGATTTGACGTGTGTGAAGTGTATGTACACACCTGGTTAATGTGATGTGCTACACTATCCTCAGCCTTGAACCTACAATAAATACCAATCTCTAATCAATCTCACACTTAACCACAATATTTACCTAAAAATCGAAACCTTACCATAACCTTACCGTGTGCCACCAGTTTTAGTAGCCCTTCCTTAGCTACTATTCACGAATATCCCCTAGATCTGCACCCACACATATACTATCAAAAATCAAGTGACTCATATTCCACACAAGTCACCTTTATAAGCCACACTTACATTCGACCACTTACTAAACCACAACTGAGACGAGTACACTTACCACTTGCTAGCGATCCTTTCCATGCTTGCGATCTTTGAACCCTACCCTTGTTAATACAGGGTTAACGACAAGAAAGAGTTAGATAGCCTTTCGACTTTTACCAAAACACACTAAAGAGGTTGACTAAGTACTTACCGAATCCAACCCTTTGATCCTGCGGCCTAGATAGTTACTGAACGAGATCCGACTTTTAAAACTTGATCAAGAGTAAATAACAGCAATCGATTTGTGATGGAGGAAAACAACAAAGAAACGACAAAAAGGAATGATGGTTGTCGGCAATGGAAGAATTCGGCAATGGGAGAATTTGACAATGGGAGAAACAGAATGAGGGGGAGAAAAGTAAAAGTAATGGAAACCCTTCAAAGGAATTCGGCACCCCCCTTTTATAGCCAAAAGTCAAAACTACTTCCCCCAAAGTCCCATTCGGCACCAACACATCCACACTCCTCGTCTCTTAACTTTTCTCTATTATCTTTACCTTAAATTTCTCTTCTGAACACTCCCTTCCAGAGTCCACTCTGACGCCACTACCTTCCTTCCATGTGCAAAAATAAAACCCCTAAATTCACCACTCTTAAGCCTCGAACCTTGGACCTCTTCACCTGACAATCACGCAACCTTATAACTCCCCAAGTGACACCACCTTGCCACTGGACCATAAGTCCAATTGTGTCCTATTTTCCCCTTAATCTGCTTAAGAGGCCTAATACCTGAGACTAGGGTCCCACTAAGGCAAAAATTAAATTTTCCCCTATGGTCTCCCCTATTCCTAAGACTTCAAATAACCCTGGTAATACCTTAGAATTAATATTCTAAGTGCTACTTAAACATACCATCTTCAGTGCACAGAATTTAGAGTTTCAGGATTTTGGGGCGTTACACAAAATCTTAACTCATACAGAATATTTGTATTTTAGGTAACTGATCTCCTAAGAATCAACTATACACGTGACACAACTAATCACTTGTCTAGATTGATTTCCTACACTTCACATAAGCTAAGCGATAATGTTGGATCTTATGCCCTAAGTGTAGTATTTTCGTTAATATACACTTGTAATTTTTTTTCCGAACAAATTGGTTAATAAAAAAATTTCATTGATTACATTGATATACTTTGTATACTTGTCTTCATATGGTTTTTGCACGCAAAGAAAAATAGAAACAAATGTTACTCATTTGTTGTCTAAATTTTTAACAAATACTAAGTGGTATTACGTGGTTGGATGTAGTACAAAAAGACAGCTTGTATTAGTAGATGAACCTAAACATGTCCTTAGTCTAATAAAAAATGATCAAACCGATTAAAGGATTAATATGTTGTCTATCAAGTCCAATTAAGATGTCTTGTCTTGGGCATCGGAGCTGATGACTTCCAGAAGATAGATACATAAATGTGACTAACTAGACTGACAGTACATTAAATAGGACTCAAGCCGAATAAATTATGAATCTATTTATGAATTTATTCACTTGTGACGTTCATAGTGTGACATACCTAAATCCTCAGTGGATGGCGGATTATGTATGCGTGACTTGTACATTTTGATATAAGTAAAAGCCTAAGTTTAAATAGATAAGGAATCGAAAGTTGGTGCGTTAGGTGTACGACTTCTGTAGTATGTAGTGCCATTTACAATAGTGGAATTCATAGCCCAAACATGGGTAAATGAAATCCTCTCATTGACATTACATGGCTGATGAAAAGTAAACGTGGTTATAGGTCGTCCGTCTTTATGATGGATGACTTAATTACTATTTGATAGTAATTGACTTTTCATGAAGAAAGATGTAATGGTTACCATGAGATAAAATAGGATCATATTAGGAAAATAGATATTATCCCAAAGAGATCAAAGATATCCTATAAGAATAACACACTTATGACAAGGTCATTAGACAAGCACTGAGTAGTTACTTTTGTAATGGTATGTCGTTGAGGAGAGTTCAATCATAATATTATAGTGGAATGACTTCGTGAGTAAACGAGTTTATAACTAATAGGCGAAAAACTGTAACTTTATTATAAATCATTTAAGCCTTAACTACATATGTCCAATCTATCTCTCTACTAGCTCGTTGAAACTAAAAATGAATTACGTGTTTGAATAGAAATGAACAAAATAAATGGAAAAAGAGAAATGAGAAATATTTAAGAATGATTATGGTTTTGTTCGAAATGGAGAAATAAAATCATTTGTAAATAAATGTAACTTTCTAAAAATGTAAATGGAAATGAAAATGGAAACTTGCAATCCTATATAGGATTACTAAAAAAATTATAGAAGAATAAATTTATATTTTTGAACTATTTTGAAGTCTAGAAATGAAAATAAATCATTTGGTTATAGTGAACATGTTGAGTTGTGACATATTGAATGAATTTTCTTGAAATTTTACTAGGGGTAAAATTGTCAAAATTTTACTAAGATAAAATTGGGGTGAGAAAATTATTTAATATGTAGATATTAAATTTTATTTTGGAAAATAGAACAATTGAATTGGGTTGGATCATATTACAGAGTACTGGGTTAAAAAAGCCCAGGAAGTATTCATAATTGGTCTCGATATAAGTGAAGCCCAAAACCCCTCATGTAAGGAGGTGGAATGAAAAAACCCTAACATCATTAACTAGGGTTGTCGCCCCCTATATCATAGATAAACTAGAATATTATTTTTCTAGTGGAAATAAACTTATACAACACTACAAGAGTTCTACTTTCTCCTCTTATAATAAATGACACTAGCAGAGCTATTTAGACAACTTTTGAGATTTTTATTTTGTCGAAAAATAAATAGAACTTATTCTCAACTTATAAACATATTTTTTAGAATAACAATTTTATCGGTTTCTATTAAAGAATTGAGAATTTTCGTTTTTATCCCAAAAGGAATTTTTTTCTAATTTTGTATTTTGATTCTATTGGTTCGAACCTACACTCAAAGTAGTTCGTGGGATGAGAATAGAGGAGAAGATCGTTTGGTTGAAAGCTGGAAAACATTAATGATCTGTTTATCCAAAAACATAGGTACGAATTCAATTATGGTTTATTGCTATAAATATCACAAATCGAGTTGGTTTTCCAACAGATATATGTTCTCCAAACCAAGTATAGTACTTAGCTCCATGAGATTGGGTCGAAACAAAGCTTTAGTTAAAATGTATGATGCTTGTTTCCTAGATGGAACATAGTTGAGTGAAATTGTCTTTTTTTTTTTTCAGTTTTCTCATTGATGAAATGTTTATCAATCTCCACATGCTGAGTTCGATCATGATGGACTAGATTTTTGGAAATTGCAATAGCTGACTGGTTGTGACACTTTATCATGATAGAATTCGAAGTTTCAATCTTAAGTTCGTTTGGCAGTCGTCGTAACCAAATTCCTTCACAGATGCTCGGAACTTGGCCTTGACATTGTTACATATTATTACTACCTATCTTTTACTACGTTATGTCACTAGATTTCCCCAAATAAATGAGCAATATTTAGATGTACAGTTTCGGTCACAAGGAGATCCAGCCCAATCAGCATCAGTATAAACTTCTACTATTTAATTGGTTGTTTTCCTGAACATAAGTCCCTTCCTAGGATCCTTCTTCACGTATCTTAGGATACAGTTCACTGCCTCTAAATGATCTACTGATGGGTTGTTGAGAAATTGACTAACAATGTTGACAACAAAACTTAGATCTAGATGTGTATGAGTTAGATATACTAACTTACCCATCAAGTGTTGATGTCGCCCCTTATAGGTTGCCAATTCATTAGATATATTAGTTTGTTATTAGGGTCTATGGCACTTTCAATAGGTTTACACCCAATCATGTTGGTCTCACGTAAGAGATCTAGAACATACTTGCATTTAGAAACTAAGAGTCTTTAATCTTGAATTCCTTGGACAATAGCATCTTAAGCCTCCCCATTAATCCTTCATGGTTTCCTGTGAGAATTATGTCATCAACGTACACTATCAAAACATTGGTTCTCCCATCTGTGAAGTGTTTAACAAATAGAATATAATTTGTCTGTGTCTAGGAGTATCCATCCTATTTAAGGACCTTGGTGAATTAGTTGAATCATGCTCTAGGGGATTGTTTAAGTCCATATAGTGCCCTTCTTAACTTGCAAACATTCTCATGTGTATCCTTAGTCTTAAAGCCAAAAGGTATATTTATATAGACTTCCTCGATTAGGTCTTCATTTAAAAAGGCATTCTTGACATCAAGTTGGAACAATGGCCAATCCTGGTTAACTGTAATAGACAATAAGGAACGAATCATGTTAAGCTTTGCTATAGGAGAAAAAGGCTCTTGATAATCAATCCCATATGATTGAGTGAACCATTTAGCCACTAGTTGAGCTTTGTAACTATCTACATATCTGTTTGTCTTCTGTTTGATTGAGAATATCCATTTGCAACCCATTGTCTTCTTCCTAATAGGTAGTTTTGTTAATACCCATGTGTCATTCTTTTCAAGTGGAATATACTCTTCTAAGGTTGTTTTGCGCCATTTTGGAGACTTTAGAGCCTCATAAAATCAATTAGGAACCATAATTTTGTCTAAGGATGTCATAAATGCATGATAATTTAAAGACAAATTTGTGTAAAAGATGTAATTGCGAGGAGGATGTTGAGTGCATGATAGAATACATTTTCTCTGTGCAATAGAAAGATATTGTAATGTCTCAATTTCCAGTGGTGTCAAAAAAGGTTAGTTTCGGGACAATGTTTTCATAAACTGAGCCTATAAATATTTTATTAAATATTTACAGAGTTATTATATAAGTGAATTGAATTTTGGATAGGTAAGTTTTTCGAATTAATGATTAATTAAGGTTTAGGGACTAAATTGTAAAGTCCAACCGCTATAGATTTTTAATTAGAAAATGACTCGAGAACTTAAATTGCAATTAACCAAAGGTCTAAAATAGCAATTAGACCATGTTAAAACATATGTTAGTGTGCGGTGGATTAAAAGGCTAATGACTTAATTTAAATTAAAGTTTATTAATTTAATTATGTTTAATTAAGTTAATTATATATATAATAGAAATAGTGGAGGAAAAGATGACCATTGTCATTTTCTTCCTCACTTACCTGAAAACAAAAGAAAGAAAGAAACCTAAGGGAGTTGAAGCTTTCGACCATTATTGGTACGTGCAAATTAGTTCATTTTCTTGTATTTTTTATGTTTTTGAAGTGAAGAGAGCTTGATTTAGCTAGTCCATGTATCAATTTGTAAAACTATTAAAGTTTTAGGATGTTTCCATTATTTAATTATGAAGTTTTAGGTGTGAAATTAATAGATTTTAAGCTTAGTTTAAGGAAAATGATTAATTTGTAAAACTTAATTTATAGTTTTGTACTTCAGGGACTAAACTGAATAAAATGTAAAATAATAAATAGGAGGTCCCTAATGGATAATAGTGAAATCAAAATTCAAATTGAAGATTTAAATTGAAAGTTATGCTAGTCCTGGTTTTAGGAACTAAATTGAATAAATTACAAAATTTGTATAAATTGATAATTGATTATGAGTTGGTTGATTATTGATAGTGTGATATGTTTTATGTTAATCTGTATCTAATGTCAACTTGGATTCATCGAGGGGGAAAGAAAAATCTAAAGTCGTCGACAAATAGCTTGGAATTTTCGGTTTATATTTCTATAATTCGAATCATTTCAATTGTTGCATATTTACTTAATTTTGCATGTTATGATAATGAGGTGACTTGAAAATGACTAATCAAATTGAACTGATACGATGTTGGTTGATTATTGAGATAGAGGACTAAATTGAATAAAATTTAAAATAATTTAACTCGATGAAAATGCGAAATTGGCTTGAATTGGGTTGACTCATGATATATATATGAATTGATGAATTGGTTGATGAAAAAAAAATGATGAGTTAAGAACTAAGCTATATTATGAATTGGATAATTAGTTACCCTATTAATTGTTTGAGTAGAGTCGGATATAGTTGGCATGTTATAGGATAGATTGAGTGCGGGTTGCTTTGACTATGTGTCGATGAGTGTTGGGCAAAAATTTTACTTTAAATATATCGATTAGCATTTCATGGGCGTCGGAACCAACAAATAAATTAATTCCTACAATAAAATAACTCTAAACAGTAGTAAAGAGTAGTAAGGTCTAGTCCAAAGGGATTGGATATTATGATCAACTTCCGTATTTTTCTTATAAATAGAATTTGTCGTGGCGATGGTGGTGCCCATTACTCCAAACGACCTGCTGAAAAATAAATAAAATAAATCAGCGGAGTTTCGAAATTTTTAGAAATTAAATAATTGAGATAGCATAAATAAACAATTAAATAAATCGGAAATAAAATTAAATTAGAAATCAAATTCAAATTTTGTAAATAGAAATAATAAGCTTTAGCCCTAGACTCCGTGAATTTTGGTTTCTGAACCGATTTTTGAAAATTAATTTTCTCCTCTAAATAATAAGTGGGTTGTAGCGGCTAAGAACGCCCTAATCACTAATTTTTCCTCTCATAGTTGATTTTGGTACGACCTACAAACAAACCCTTATCGTTTATCTAACCACGATACAAGCGTTCGTGATTCAAGATTCTTGTAGCCTTGCGTTTTGAAGAACCCAACTCGAATTAACTGCCTTAACCACGTGGAACGTTAAAATCCAACCACTATCTTCCTTGATTTTTTCGTGCAAATTCGAATACAGCGCGTCCGACTCGTCTCTCCAACTGTCCGCCAGAATGACTCCAACCCAACGTGCTTTTTGAATTGAAATCGAGTTAACTTTAAGAGATGAATTTGTCAATCCCGATATTCTGGAGAGATGGTGAATACCGATTTAAAAGATTTTTAGTGCGGATACGTTTCTTACAATTTCTGACCGGAAAGAATACCATTCTAAAGCTAATTTGAATTTAGTGAAGCATGAAATTAATTATGTTTTGGTCGGTTATGGAAGTGGATTTGAATGGAAATGGTGGTAGGTGAAAGGTGAAGGACTTGGGAAATAATTAAGCCAAAATATTGAAATGGAAACAAAAGTTGGCCGAATGCTTGCACTCTTTCACGCAAAGTAAGAAAGAAAATAAATTGATTTTTTTTTCTATTTAATTGCCAGTCAAATTAAGGTGTGTTTTACAAAGGTTTCCATACACCCTTTTTATACACAAATCGTATATTAAAATTAGGCTAATCAACCTACCCACTAATTACATAAAATAAAATATCATATCTTATTTTTTAAATATGACTTTTACAAAGTCAAAAATCTTATCAGCTCTTAAATGTCTCCAAATTTCTGATTTTGCCCCTCTTTTATTGCTCATGCTTCAATTTAATTCTTTTCTACTTATTTTTTAATTAAAGCATCCGAATATCGTTCCCAACAAGATTTGAATATAAAATTCACCAATTATCATAAATCAATTAAAAAATTAATTGATTTCAACATGTAAAATATGCAAAATAAACATGTTATCAAATTCCCTTACTTAGCTTATGCTTGTCCTCAAACATATTGTATGTTTCTACATTATAATCCATCTAATAATTTATCAAAAATCAAGTTTCTTTCTCGCAACCATGATCAATGCAAATAATTTAGGCGAAAATGAACAAGTGTTCAAATACTCAGTTCAATCAATGAGTGTCCATAAAATTCAATCATGTAAATTCAATCATTTCATTAAATTTAAATTGACGCAAAATTTGCAAGGTCTTTATTCTTAATTAATCATGCAGTAAATTTGGGACATAGTCAAACCTTTTTTCGCGAAGTGAGATAACAACCCAAACATCTTACCCCTGTTACTCTATTTGACACGTCTCCAAACAGACTATTTTTCCTACTTATGGTAGCTCGTTTAGCAGAGTGTTTGTAAGTTCTCAGTTCATCACTCAAACCTTTTTACGCGAAATAAGATGACAACCCAAGAACCTCATTCCGATTACTAAATTCAGTTACATTCTCGAAATCTTCACTCATAACTTGAGCCATCAACGGAGTAGAATTATTTTTCTTTTTCTTTCTTTTTTGTTTTGCCATTAGCAAATATATTTAAAATCAAATAACTAAGAATGATATACTTACCAAGCAAAGTAAACAATCAATTTTTATGAAATAATCAATTTTCATGAAACATTCTAATTACAATATTTCAACTTTATAATACACATGTCGATTAAACTAGATAATGAACACTTTAATTTAAGAATCACTCAACTATCTCAATTGACTAAGTAATGGAATTAAAGCCTCAATATCAAATAAATTAACGAATAATCCTAGCATAAGATTTAACACATGCGAAAGAGAAACATGCAGGAAAAGAAAATCAATCATGTATACTTACTAATCCAATCCCCCTACTTAGCCCACATTGGCCTTAATGTGCAATTTAAAAAAAAATAAATAGAAGGGTCAAGTGTACTCCTCGTATTAATTTGGCGGAGGGTGGTTTGGGCAATTCGGGTTGGTTTTGGTCGGTTCGGTTCTGTATGTATGTTTCAACAAATGGTATCATTGAAATTTGATAAAGCGTGCCTCCCAAAAAGCGTTTTTGTTTAACGTCGAATCTGATTTATTTTTGGATGAAAAGGGACAACCTCCACCATTGTTTCTTGGAAAATAACATGAAAGAAATTTATTATTTATTTATTGTCAACCTAGATTAAACTGAAATTCAAAATTAAATAAATTAAAATAAATATAGGTTTCCTTCCAAAAAGTGTTTTTGTTTAATGTCGTTAGCTCAACTACCTGAAATGTTATTCATTTGGCTTATTGAGAATTAATTTTTCCATTACGTGCATTTGGACATTTTCGTAGAAGGGTTTCAACCTTTGTCCATTGTTCTTAAAGCACTTCCTGAATTCCTCCATCATCGGTTGATTAAGGCGTCTTTGAGCTTCTCCGTTCGGGTTTGTTTTTTCCTCTATCAGAGTCCTTATATGTCCTGGAAATGGTTTGAGCTCTAATTTTGGGGCCTCTATACGAATGACAGCTTCATGTATCGATTTTTTGATCATCAATAATTCTTCTTGTTTATCATCGAGATCTATATTCCTGCAAAGTACAATTTGTAATTTATCCTTTTCAAAATATAAGTTTTTCAATGGTTCCATTCCATCAACACTAGAGACATTTGTTATTGCACCGAGATGATCCATATCCTCATAAGCATTAAATTTGACCACTTCACCATCAAATTTCATGATGAGTGTTCCACTCCAAACATCAATTTTTGTTTGTGCAGTACTCAAAAATGGTCTCTCAAGTAGTATATCGGAAGAATTTGCAGAGTTGTCATCCTCCATGTCGATGATGTAGAAATCTGTAAAAAAAATAAGTTCATTTACCTTGATAAGAACATCCTCCAACACTACTTTCGAATACACTACCGGCCTATTTGCAAGTTGAATGATTACACTTATTTTTTTAAAGGACCCGCGTTTTGTAGTTTATAAATAGAAAAAGGCATAACATAAATATATGCACCTAAGTCGCATATGGCTCTTTTAATTCCAACACTAAATATTTTGCAAGATATAGAAAACATACCTTGGTCCTTACACTTAAGTGAGATTTTCTTTTGTAAAACAGCAAAGACGTTTTCTCCGACACTCATCTTTTCATTACTCAGGAGTTTTTTCTTACTTGTGCATAATTTTTTTAAGAATTCTGCATATCATGGAATTTGTTTAATCGTATCAAGAAGAAGGAAATTTATTTCTACCTTTCGAAAAGTGTCAATGATCTCCTTCTCTTCTCGCTCCTTTTTACATTGGACGAGCCTTCTAGGAAATGGAGGCGGTACTGTAAATGACCCTTGAGGAGTCAAATTCGTAGTGGACGTTGGATCAAATTTACATTCTTCTCGTTCTGAATTGTGAGTACGATTTGTGTCAGAAGCTAATTCTAAAACTGTTCTAATTCTCAATGTCATAACACTTACATTATATCGAGAATCAGGTTCAATTTGAGATTGCAATTTTCCTTGTGACTCCAATTAATTGACTATAAGCGTAAGCTTACTCATTTGTTTATCCAGCTCTCGAAGATGTGTTTTCGTCTTCTGTTGGAATTTTTTGGTACTATTGGCTAACCTTTCCACTATGTCTTCCAGATAAGATTTTGGAGGCAGTAACTGTTGGTTCGGGCCTACTCACACAAGCTGTCAGTCAAGACGTAGCTACTCGGTGCTGCTCACACAAGTTGTCAAGTATCCGCAACATATGCCGGTATACTCAGCCACCGGTAGGACGTACAAGACCAGCACCCGAATCACATTATCACATAACACATAATGGCACTAGTGACATGTCACTTGTATCCTACCCTATTCCTAAGGTTCAAACGGGATTTCTTGCTTGTCGATTCGTCTTCAGACTCGTTCACAGGATTAAGCTCATCCACATTTATCAAACATACAATTCATGCAATATTAAAGCAATAAAATACAATCATATTTAAGCTTATTTTTAACATACGAACTTACCTCGGTACAAAATGGCTAATTGTTCGATTTAGTCCACAACTTTGTTCTTTCCCCAGTCTAGGTCAGAACTCCGTCTTTCTTGATCTATAATACCACATTTAACTTATTCAATCATCAAACTATTCAATTCAATCCCAAAAGCACCTTATGGCAAAAATTACATTTTTGCCCTTAACTTTTCAACTATTTACATTTTAGTCCCTGGGCTCGTAAAATGATTTACATTTGATTTCTTCATTACCCAAGCCTAGCTGAATATTTTTAGTACTCATATCAGCCTATTGTTTTCATTTATTCACATTTTTACACACATTTTACAACTTTTATAAATAGGTCCCTATTTGACATTTTCATAAAAAATCACTTGGTAAATGTTGTTTATCTAACACCAAACATGCATTTTCTACCATTAGACATCAAAATACACAAATTTTAAACATGGGTAAAGTTTTAGACTTTGATTTTCTTTCAAATTAGTCCTTAGAATAGCTAAATCAAGTTACAACATTCACAAAAACGTAAAAATCATTAAAAACGAGACAAAGACGGACTTACAATAGAGCTTGAAAGCTTGGAAAAACCCTAGCTATGGAGACCCTTGGAATTTCGGCTAAGGGACTAATTTGATGAAGATGAACATATTTTATTTTAGTTATTTTTGTCTTTATTAACCAAATGACCAAAATGCCATTCACTTAAAACTTTGAAATTTTATCTAACCATGTCCATTTTTTTCCAACTTAAAGTATAATGGTCTAATTACCATTTAAGGACTTCCATTTTAAAGGTTCATAGCAATTAGACACCTCTAGTTTCTAGAACACACATTTTGCACTTATTGCAATTTAGTCCTATTAGTCAAATTGGACACTCTATCGATAAAATTTCTTAACGAAATTTTCACACAATCATTCAATCATACTGTAGACCTTAAAGAAATAATAAAATAAATATTTCTACTTCAGATTCGTGGTCTCAAAACCACTGTTCTGATTTGACCCCAAAACGGGATGTTACAATGTGTACCTTAAGTGTGGGGTGTACATAGATTTTTAATTTATATATTTTGTTTGTTTGTTTTATATTTTATTTAAATTTTTTTAAAAAAATCTATAAAAATTTTAAATTTTTGTTTAGTTTTTTATTTTTCTTGTATGGTGATTGAAATATGTTGGCATTAAGATTATTGGTTGTTAATATTGAATGATGTATTTTGACTTTTGAGCATGTAAATTTCGATTGATGTTAGATAATTTGGTTCTTTTAAAAGTAGATTAGTTAGTTCGATAAGTTAAATTACATAATATACTAGAAGTAATTATTCTTTAAGTAAATATGTATGATTTGTGTCAAGTGATAGATATATTGTATAGATGCTTGTAGATAAATAGTGCTTGAACCAATTATTATTCATTTAAATGTAGGCATGATCAAAATTGTGTTTTGTGAAATGTTCAAGGATCACCTAACGCATTGTTTGGTTAGCCAAGTGTTGAAAAATCGGGTTTGGAAAACGCAACGGAAAATAAATTTAGGGAAAAACCAGAGTTTAAAAAAAATTCATAAAAAAGAACTTGGTTGTGATATATAAAGTAATAAACACTTAATCAAAATTGTACCTTTTCAATTCGTCTAGGATGAACGCTTCGACCGAGTAGTCTTCTCCGTTATCCTCAAGCTCACGTTTGCCGAGTATGGGCTCGCTTCGAATCAGAAAAATTTTCACAAAAATTACCAGTGGGGTAATTTCGTAATTTCTCTAAACTTTTGGGTCAAGTTGTAAATAAGAAAAATATCTCTAGAAATTTTCTGAAATAATTTCTTCAAAGAATTTTCTCTCTACAACTTTCTCTTGAATTCAAGTATTTGAAAAATAATGACCCAAAGCTCTCTTTATATAGGGAGAGTTTAGAGAATTCAACTATCATTAAACTTAATCACTTTAATATTAAATTAATATAATATTTATATACAAGATAAACATTAAATTTAATTTAATTTTAAGATAATCACCTTAATATTAAATTAATAAAATACTATTAAGATAAGTATTAAATTAAATTTAATATTAAATCTATTAATATAATATTATTTTTAGAATAGTTAATGTAACACCCTAAACCCGTATCTGTCACCGGAACAAGGTTATGGAGCATTACCGGACTTATAACTCAATCAATCAAACATTTCATGTACATTTCTCAATCAATTCAAAAACTATTAATCAACATTCATATGGTCTCAAATACGAGCTTACGAGGCCTAAAATAATCATTAAAATTAGTTTGGGGCTAAACCGGGTACTCAAGAATTTTTTCGGAAAACATATAAATTTTTCAAAGAAACAGGGGACACACGCTCGTATGGTCAGGTCGTGTGTCTCACATGGCTAAATGACACGCCCGTATCCCAGGCCGTGTGGGCGTTCGAAATGAGGCACACAGCCGTGTCCCAGCCTGTGTCCTTAACCGTGTAACTCTCTGACTTGGGTCACACGGCCAGCCACACGCCCGTGTGTTAGGCCGTGTGGGCAATTTAATTTTTGAATTTTAGGTGCAGGGGGCACACGGCCAAACCACACGCCCATGCGCATGGCCATGTGTCACAGACGGCTGAGACACACGCCCTTGTCTCTACCCATGTGGACGAAAAATAGGCCATTTTCATGCCACTTTTCTCACCCAATTGGTCTTTCACCTACACAACATCCAAGCACTTATACAAGTCAATTTATAACTCTCAAATCAATGCCAAAACCAAGTTTTATGCATGATATGTCATGACATTTATTCAAACACTCAACTTGCTCATTTTATCACATATTTGCTTAAACATATTTATACTTAATGTACCAATTCAACAAGTTCAAGCATACACACATATCTAGCAACTGCCAAGTCTCATATATACATTCATCAAATGTGCTATCAAACAGACAATCTAGATAGTTCACTAAAATGACCAATTCATTTAAACAAACATTACTTTCAATATAGTATAAGATGTCAACAAGGTATTTACAATTATATACATTTACAAAAACTAGTACCCTAGAGCTCACTAAACAAAAAGGACACTATCATTGAATTTGTATCCTAGGTACATGCCAAAACACAAAAAGATAACGTCACTAACATCGAGTACGGGATTCCTGTAGGATGCCGAGCCCAATTCTACTATTTATCTAACCTGCAACATGTAAATCAATTTATCATTAATAGGTTCCATTTATTAGCTAAACACGATTCCAATATCCATTAATATCAATTTCTAACTTAGCCAAGTAAGAATTCTAATCTCTCGATAATTCAAATAACTTTATCTTAATATCAGTTAACAATGTGGCACCCGGTGCCTAGCGGTAATCCACAGAAGAGATTGCGCCAAGCGCTAGTAGGATTAACCGACAGTAATGAATGTGAGCCCAGCTCTAGTTGGATAAACCAACAATATTTGCACCCAGTGCTAGTCGGATTAACCGACGATAATAATTGTGAGCCCAGCTCTAGTTGGATAAACCAACGGTGAATTACGCCCAGCGCTAGTCGGATTAACCGACGGTTGTGTGCCCAGCACTAGTCAGACAAGCTGACAAATATTGCGCCCAACGCTAGTCGAACATATCGACGATTATACAATTGTTTACTTCTACATTTTTCCTCATTTATTTTCCTTAAAATATTCAATAATACGGATACATTTTATATCGTGAGCAAATTTAATATTACTTAATTTAAATGGTAATTAGAAGTAAAATCAAGTTCAAGTCTACGGGCTTACCTTAACAAAATAGTCGTATTAGTGAGGCTGACAGCTACTCCGTCACCTTCGTTTTTCCTCGATTCATGACTGATTGAATCGTTCCTTAACCAAAGCCCACAATTTCATTCAATCAATGATATTTCATCAATTTTATAATTACATTTATACAATCACATTATTCTACTATTATTATAAAATTGTCCCAACATTTACTCACTTGTTTAATTTGATCCCTAATACCAAATATAGAATTTAACCACATTCAATCCTCAATATTTACATTTAACTTAAAAGCATTCCAACTAAATATAATCCACCCAAATCAATCCACTATTTTTACCAAAAATTTAACTATTTAACTATGTCTCTTTGAGTTTACTACATTCAAATCTCTAAAAAAATTTACCAATAAAATCGCTCACAACATGACCAACTTAGTCTACAAAACTTATACTCACATTATCACCTCAAATACATTTAGTATTCAACAAAATAACCCCAAAACTTTTGATTTTCTCATCCATGGAAACTTTCATAATTTCCCTTCATTCTTAAAATTTAAACTTGAGTAAACTAGCTCATGATCTTAGGACTCCAAAAACACAAAATCCATGAAACAAAAACTAAAATTTACTAACAATTTGAGCTTTAAAGAATGAACAAAGTGTCTGAAATCTTTCTCCCCATTTTCGGCATGCAAGAGCAAAGATGAAGCTTTTTTTTTTTCTACTAACTCTTCTATTTCTTTTCTTTTATTTATTTCTTTTACTAACCCTAACACATAATAGTCATCCCATAATAACTATTAATGATATCACCTACATATCTATATATACATATATATATTTTTATATATACCCATTAACTCCATATGAGTAATATAAATAATGAGTTATTTACTCAAATAGTCCTTGTAACTATTTCTTTCTCAAAATTAATTTAGTCCCTATCAATTAAATTTACTACTTTACTATTCAATTAACTTCTAAAGAAAACTCCAAACATTATAATATTAATATTTTTAAACCCGACACACAAGGGCGGGGTCCCAAAAGTATTTTTTCAACAACCCCAACTTTAGGGTCCTTACAGTTAATCTGAAATCAAATTTTTCGGTAGAGTCCCAATAGGAGTGTAATTTTTTCGCTGCTCAACCACCAAAGACCCACCACCGTCAACCATTTTCTAGCCACCAAAATGTTGTCGTCACAGCCGCCAGCACTTGAGCTGGTCTGATTTTTGTCGGTTCGATCCAGGCCAGTGACGACCCGACCGGTCCAGTCCAGCCACCAATTGGGCCGTCGGCTCGATTTCACATACCAGGCCTGATTCGGCCAGTTTTTGGGTCTTGGTATCTGTTTTGGCCTCCTTGGCCCAATTAACGATCCCAGGTCCAATTTTCAAGTTCAATTATACGCATTCTAACACCCTAAACCTGGTCCGGTCGCCCGACACGAACTATAAGGCATTACAACATTAAGCCTTGACCATTTATCATAAAAATTCTTCAAAAAAATAAATAAATCATAACCATCCAATTATATACTATTCAATCACCTCGGGACCTAACTCGAGCTTACGGAACATTTAAAACATACTAGAAACAATTCTTGATTAAAATGAAACATTTAAAATTTTGAGTAAAAAAAGAAAACATGGGTCACACGGCAGTGTGATAGGGCTCAACCCGTGTGGCTCAATGACATGGCTATGTGGCCAAATCATGTAATAATTTTTGCCTGTGTAACTCTTTGAGACTGTGTAGACAATCCTGCACCAAAAATTAAAGAGGCCACATGCCTGTGTCATGCAACCGTTTGGGACACACAGTCGTGTGGCAGACCGTGCCCCAGGCCATGTGTGCCTAAAAACACCTTCAAACACAAGCCATTTCACATACCAAAGGTTAGACACCAAGCTATACAATAACAAACTTTCAAACCTATTCAAAATGTGCCAAAATATTCCAATTCAAAATCAACCTATGTGCCTAACCAATATGTCCTCATTGGCACCTCAATTCAAATATATACAACAACCATTCAACCAAAACATGTACAAAAAGTTATATTCTATCAATCATCATCCAAATTCTAGATATCAAGTGCCAAAGTTCAACCATATAAACCAAATCATCAAATGCCCAAATATCTTATCCTAAGTTCATACCTTACCATAACCAAATTGATCATTTCAACTAAACACAAAAATCCCAAGTTGCCTATTGACATAAACATACCAAAACAACCATTAGAAGTGCCTTTAAATACAAGATCATTCATTCGCCATCTCATACTTCAACCAACCAACATATCAGGAAGATTTGTATCAAAACATTCACTATAATATTCAAAAAGCACAACGTATAACCATAATTTTATACCATACATAACCAAATTCCTATTTACATGCCACTTATAACCAGGCTAAAATAAACAAATAGCTACAGAATAAGTTTTCGGATGGTGTGATCTCTAACGATGCTCCAATCGGCAAAGAAAGTTCGCCGATCTATAAAGAAGAAAACCAACTAAAGTAAGCTTACATAAAGCTTAGTGAGTTCGTAAAATCAAACTTATCATACCTGTCAATTTTAATATAAATCGTACATAACAATGAAACTAACAATTCCTTTATCGTATTTCACCATTCCAGCTACCCGAAGAAATTAAACCTGGGCGATTTCATATCATCAAAACACAACATGTCAAATAATCATTTACCAAGATATAATTCATCGTATCATCTTACTCCTTTTTCATCTTAATAGCTAAATGTTTTGCCTGGAGAACAATAGTAAATCAACTTTGGATACACGGGAGAGTAATGCTAATACGAGCTAACATAAGGAAATTAACCGATATATGATGCTGCTCACACAAGCTTCAGAGAATCCGCAACACATGCTGGACCTAAAGCCATTGGTACGGTATCCATCACCAATACATAATACCTGCTAAATATAACACCGACACAAAGTTCCTGCTAAAGAAAACACCAGTACAAAGTACCTGCTATTGAAATCACCAGAAACTAATGCCCTCTAAATATACATCGGCACAAAGTGACTACTACACCCTAATGACATATCATTTGTATCCTAGCTATACACTAAGTTCACACAGGCTTATTCTGTTTCTCCGAGACATTTCATACTCAACTTTATCTTTCCATTTCATTAACAATAAATAAATAAAAGCATTATCCAATTTCACAAATCAACCACATACTAATTTAAAACATTAACAACATAATCAATGTAATACGAACTTACCAAAATATAATAGTTAACGACACGCGAAGACTAGTCGATGACTTTTCCATTCCCGTGTTTGTCAATCGACTGATCCGTTTCTTGATCTAAATATAATAGTTTAATTCAATTAACCAATTTAAACATCTTAAAACATTTAAATTCATGCAATTAACCCTTTAATGACATTTTACACATTTACACTAAATTTTCACCTTTTTTTCAATTTAGCCCCTGAAATCAAAATTCTCGCATTTATCACAAATTAACCTAAAACCCTTGTGCCAAATTCCATAAGTTCCCTAAACAGCCCACATTTACCACTTTACCACAAGAATTTCATGTTGTTGTACAATTTTAAAAACATAGTCCCTAAACTTTAAAATTAACTAAAATTACTTTACAAAATAGTCATGTTTAACTATCAAACTTAATATTCTATCATCAAAATTCAAGAACATCAAAAATTCATCCATGACATAATTCTAAACATTTAATAGTTTTATGAATTAGTCCCCGAATGAGCTAGATTAAGCTACAACGATCTCAAAAACATAAAAACCACTAAAAATGAACTCAAAATACATACCATGCAAGAGACTTAAAGCTTAGCTGAATGCTTCTCTACTCAACAGTGGAGTTTCGATTATCCCCCAAAGACAAAAGAGAAAGATGATGACTTTGTTCATCTTTTGTTTAAATTATTTATTAACTTAATTACCATTTTTACCCTTTTAATTTAACTAAAATTTCATAAATTAACACATTTCCGTCCACTATAATAGACAAGTTATATTTACCTTTTAAAGCCCTAAACTCAAGGTTCCATAGCCATTCAATACAAATAAACTAATAGTGATTGACTTTTGTAGCTTTTACGATTTAGTCATTTTTACTTAATTAACTATCTAAACGTTAAAATTTTCTAACCAAATTTTATTATGACACTATAATAACCCTGTAAATATAAAATAAATAAAAATTACTTACTCACTTTGGTCAAAATTGTAGTCCTGAAACAATCAAAAGGGGTGTTACATGCATGGTCGAGAACTAACTTAGGATTTAGGTAAATCACACCATAAATGTCACAAGTCAATTAATTCGCAAAAGGATTCAAAATTAATTCATCTTAGGTTCACCCAATGTATCATTCTCGCCAATGAATACATCGTGTCTCTACTCAGTGAGTCAATCGCTCCGATAGCCAAGACTAACCATCTCCTCAGTTGGAATTGTAGCCGACATAATAATCCTTCTCGGTATTTGAATCAAATACTCTTTGATTCTTTTACAGGACTACAGATTCATTTAGATTATCTACTAAAGTAAGTTGTCTTTCTCGCAATGTAAACGTTCTTATAATGCCACTTATCATTAGTTTGAACGTAGACAATCAATGAGCTAATATTTGATTGTCACAATTTCGCTATGCATGCAAAATATGAAAGACAAAAATTAAAAAAAAACATAACATTGAAATGTGAAGTTTATTTATTCATTGTTCAAATATATAAAAAACAATTGCATGCTTACTACAATATAGGCACATTTCCCAACACCAAGAGCCAAAATGAATAACCTTGATGCTATGTTACCCTAATTCCTATGATTTGAGCCTCAAATTATCCTTCCTTGATGAACATATATATTTTTTGAAATCTTGAGCCTAAACTAAGTTAAAAACTCAACCTTACTCTATCCTTGATCTTAAAATGCACTATGAAATTGACATTGGGCCATGGATATTCAAAGTTAGGTAGAGACATTTTGGTAGCTTCAAATTGTTCTTGAGAGAAAAGAGAAGAGATTGTTTGATAACCTTTATACAGACTCTTGCTAAATATACTAAAACGAAAAAAAATTGAGTGAATAAAAGCAATGTGAGGGTTAAAAGCAAAGTGAGTGGCATAAAAGCATGATTAGTGATAAAAATAATTGTGAGTGAAAGAGTGAAATTAAAAAAAAAACTCAAATGAAAATAATTTTTGAGCTTGAAAGAAATCTTTCATTTTGTAATACACAAGTACTCGCTAGCTTTTTGTGTGCACCAATATTGAACTGTTGGAAAAAAAAAACTTGATTCGAAAATGATTTTCTTGCACAGTAAAAAATTTAGAATTTGAAAATCGAACCTATTTGTGATATTGATTTGGCACAAATTACACTATTATTTACATCCCTTTTTCATGTAATTTTAGCTTGCTTAATAGTTAAATCAAGTCATTTTAGTATATATCTATGTTTTTATAGTTTGATTAGTAATTTATGTATTTTTAGTAGCTTTTATTACATCTTAGATATCTAAATAAGGTTATGTGGTTATCTAAGACAAATCGAGAACTAAATATGCACATTCAGGCCAAAAGTTTAGCCTATGTCGCGACACCAAGACATTGATGTCGCAACACCAAAGACAGAAGCAAAAACAAGTCCAAGAATGAAACTCCCTACTCTGTCGTGACACGCCTCCTGCTGTGTCGCGACACGGGTCCTATGTTGCAACACGACAGGCGGATGTTACAACACGGCTTCTACACAACCCAGAAGTCCCTGCGCGTGATGACTATAATTTTTAGGGCAATTAGGGGTATTTTTCCAACCTAAAACCCTAATTGATATTATAGACGAATGTGCACTTTGGTATTTTGAATTTTTGCCTATTTAAACAACATTATAACCAGACTCAAGGAGGGATTGAACTGATATTATTATTTAGCTTTCAGATTTTATTTCATTCTTATGTTTTACTTAGTGATTTCTATGTTTGCTTAATCGGAAGATCCTATTTTGAAGTGAGACTATCGCGAACGGAGCTTGTTCCGAAATCGCGCCTTTACATTGATTAACCCATGAGCATTCTCCATCTTTTATTTTATTCTATTATTTACATCTCTTTCTTTAACTTTGTTAATTGATTGTTTGTGTGAATATTAGAACAAGTTTAGGCTTTATAGACATCTCGCATTTTTTAACTATTTAACCTAATTACTTGATTAAGTAAGTAAAAACTTGAACTTGAGTATTTATTTGAGAGCACTTAGTTTACTAGGAAGTAATGCCCCTAGTAGAAGACATAGACAAGTGAGACCGAGAGGGTATTTGTTGAGTAAAACCCATTCCAAGTGGTGACTGAGATGGTATCCGTATACCCAGGTGAGACCGAGAGGGTATCTTAGGTGGTAATTTGATCTACCATAATTCGTTGTACCAGATTAAACAATTTTCTATACTTAAGGAGCTCATATAAAATAAATTTAGTTATGTTTTTACATAGTTTTCATCTTTAGTTAATAAATAATAATAAAAAAAGTGATTTGAGCCATTTATACAACCTTAGGGACCAAAATAGGCCTAAAGGAATACTAATGTACTTGATGAGTGTGTAGGACATCATTCAAAGGCATAAAAACACGAGACTGGCCAAGATGTTGCAACACTCCATGTTGCAACATAGTGAGCAGAGCACTCAAAAGGAGCAAACTACCTTAAGTGTTGCGACATAGCAAGAGGGTGTCGCGGCACAGCCCTGTAATCAAGGTTCAGCTCGTAAACTGCCATCATTGTTGTGACACATGCCAGAGGGTGTCGTGGCATTGCCATGACGAGGGGAATTAATGAGCCAAGGGCGTTTTGGTCCAGACAAAAAACTTTAATGTAAAAATGTGAGCAGAATTAGGTCAATGGACGACGGCGAACCCTAAGCCTATAAATAGGTAGCTCTAAACACTTCATAGACAATTTTTATTCAAGTTTTAGATTACGACTTTCATTTAGTTTTATTTTTAGTTTTTTTCTAGTTTATTTTGTACTTAGGTTATTTTTATTTGTAATTATATTTTAGTTTTTTATTTTCTTTCGTCGTGGAACCCGATTTGTAGATTCATCAACTCTTCGTGGATTGTTTGTAACAGCCCAGTTTAAACCCTAGTCGAAATAATGGTTTTGAGACCACAAATTCGAGGTCAGAAAAACATTTTAATATTATTTTTAGTGTTTACAGTATGTGATAAAGTATGTGTAAAAATTCTGCGTGAAAATTTTATCGTTTCTGTGCCGAATTGTGAAAAAGGACTTAATCACATAAAATGAAAAAGTTGTGTGCTAATTGTTAAAGTGCTTAATTGTCATGGTTTATTAAATGAGAAGTCCTTATGTTGTAATTAGACCCTTGATAGTGGGGATGGACAATTATGGACATTAGTTAGTGGAATTTTAATGGTTATATTAAGGTTAAATTTGTAAAATGGTTATTAATGTTAATTATAATAAAACAAACATAAAAAAAAGGCATTATCATCCTTATTTGCTGAAAATTGAAGAAAGAATAAGGGTTAGAAGCTTTCTCACATTCAGCCATTGTCTAAGCTCAATCAAGGTATGTTTTGAGCTCGGTTTTTAATGATTTTTATATTTTTGTGATCGTTGCATAGTATTTTATTAAGCCCATGCCTTAATTTCTGATTTTGATGAAGATTGTGAGTTAATCCGTTGATGAATTCATGAGTTTTGTGATGTTTGATGATGAATTATGCTAGTTTGGTGATTGATATACTTGTTTTATAAAGTGATTTTTGATGAATTTGAGTATTATGGGCTAACTTGTGAAAATGAGAAATTGAATGACTAAAATGTGAAATAAATAAAATATGTGGGCTTGTATGAGCTAGGAGAAAATTTGGCTAAGCTTGTATAAAATGAAATTATGTGTATTTGGTGATTTTATGAAATAGGGACTTAAATGTTAAAATGTGAAAATATGAGAGCTACTTTCTAAAGTGCTCAAATATGTGTATTTGGATCGAATTGAATGATTTGGTGAATGAATGAGCTAAATTTGAATACGTATAGATCAAGAAAAGAGAAATTCAGACTTAGATCAAGGCAAGAACAAAGTGCTCGATTGATCGACTTGTATCGTTGTTTCTACGTCCGAGGTAAGTTCGTGTATAATATGAATTATTTAAATTATGTTCACATGTTATGTAATGAATGGAAATGTGGTTGTTGAGTTAGTAATGCCAAATGTGATTTTGAAGAGATGTGGCACTAAGTGTGCGTAAATAGAATCGATACAGTATGAACGACACTATGTGTGCGAGATAAAGAAAGTATCGACTATATTAATTGGCACTGTGTGTGCGATTTCAAGTCAAATTCAATTTAATGTAAAGGCACTAAGTGTGCGATGATATTAAAGATTCGGCTATGTAATTTGCACTAAGTGTGCGAGTAAACCGTATGGTTAAAGAAGATCGAACGATTTATGACATCGAGTATTGTGTGGTTTATGTGATAAATAAAAATGTGATGGATCAAGTACGCACAGAACCTATGTGGTTGATTATTTCGTGTATGAAATAGATATTTGATTAAGTGAATGAAAGTTAAAGAGGATTAGATTATGAAGCATTAATAATGCTAGTACATAAACTTTGAGATGTAGTATGAATGTGAGTAATGGTCTTGGATGAAATTGAATGGAGATAAGGATTGAACTATGTGTTAGTTAAATTTTGCATATTAAATTTGAAATGTTGAGCTATTGGTATTATATTACGAACTTACTAAGCTTTAAAGCTTACTGTGTGAAGTCTTTCTCTATTTTACAGTGTCATTAAAGCTAGCTCGGATTTGGGGATCGTCAGCGACTCAATCATACTATCGATCACATATTTTTGGGTACCTTTTGAAAATGTACATATTAAAGTATGGCATGTATAGGCTAGAGAACTTAAGTTATGTTTTGAGATGTGTAAAAAAAATAGCCATGTGATATGGCTTGTTAATGAATGTGTTTATGATTGAGTTTTGCTCTTGTTTTATGATGCATAAGTTGGATTGTTTTGATGTGCTCATAAATGGCTAAATGAGATGGTCTATATTGATAAGATCATGGTTGATTTGGGATATTGATATGACGAGAGATGCTAAGAATTGGAAAGGATTAAATGATGTATGGAATACATGTTTTTGATGTGAAGTTGATACTTTGGATTTGTATGCTTGAGTTTGAATTGAATATGGAAATAAATGATATAGTTAAAGGTTAAATGGTGCATGTTTTGGTATGTTTTGGATGCATTTGAGATATGAATTTAGAATGGCTTGATGCTTGTAGGTGTGACCCAAAATTTGGGTGGCAAATTGGCCTTGCAAATGGCCAACATTTGCCCACACGGTTAAGCACACGGGCGTGTGTCTTGACCGTGTCTCTTAAGGTTGCATTTCGAAATAAGTCAGACTCGCACACGGGCTAGACACACGGGCGTGTGACAAGCCGTGTGAATTAAGTCAGTGTTGCCCACGGGTCAAGCACACGGGCGTGTCTTCGACCGTGTGGACAAGTCAGTATGTATGCCCTGTTTTGCCACGGCTTGGACACACGGGTGTGTCTGATGCTTTGTGAAGCACACGGCCTACCCACACGGGCGTGTGACCTCTATAACTTTGAAAAATGTTTGATTTTCGAAAAAAATTTGTATATGCTCGATTTAGTTCCGACCCCTTCCTAATGCATGTTTAAGGTCTCGTAGACCTTTTAAAGGGACTCTATGTACATGATTTGCTATGGTATGATGATGATGTATTTATGTTTGAGAAATGATCGTAAAAGTTCCATTATGTCTGGTAACGCTTCTTAACCCTAGAATGACGATGGTTACGGGTTAGGGTGTTACATTTTATTGGTATCAGAGCTACGGTTTAGTCAATTCTAGGACTAACGTAGCATGTGAGAGTCTAGCTATATATGCCATATATATCTGTGATAGTGTGATGATTCCTGACAGTTAAAAATGTGTTTTTTTATATAGTAAATGGATCCCGATCGAGTAGTTGCTGATGATGTTGAGAGTAATGCGCCTGCTCCCGCTCAAGAGACAGCACCGGCTGAATCTAGACCGATTGCTAGTATCCATAAGGGAGAGGCAAAACAAGCCTTCTTCCAAATAATGAGTGAGTGGTTTACGGAGTTCGTTCAAACGAATCCGGCTGCTCAACAACCTCCACCCCCGCAAGTTCCTATAGTACCACAAGTTTCAAACCCGATCCGATTGACTAAACCTCCTGTGGATAAAATTCGAAAGTATGGGGCCGAAGAGTTCAGGGCCACAGTTGATGATGATGCTGAGCGAGTTGAATTTTGGCTTGAGAATACCATTAGAGTGTTTGATGAATTATCATGTACTTCTGATGAATGCCTAAAATGTGTTGTTTCATTGTTGAGAGATACGACATATCATTGGTGGAAAACATTGATATCTATGGTACCGAGAGAAAGAATCACCTGGGATTTCTTTCAAGCTGAATTTTGGAAGAAATATATTAGTCAACGATTTATAGATCAGAAACGTAAAGAGTTCCTAGAGCTAAAACAGGGCCGTATGTCTGTTACGGAATAAGAGTGGGAATTTGTAAGATTGATTCAGTATGCGTGAGAATGTGTTTTGACAGAAACTACTATGTGTAAACGATTCATCGAAGGATTGAATGAAGACATTAAACTTCTGGTCGGAATTCTTGATTTGAATGAATTTGTGGTATTGGTTGAAAGAGCCTATAAAGCTGATGAGCTTAGTAAAGAAAAGAAGAAAGCAGATTCAGAAGCTAGAGACGAAAGAAAAAGGTCAATGAGTAAGTCATATCATTCTTCATCAAAGAGATTCAGAGATGCTAACAATCGCTCAAATGTTTCGTTTGGACATTCGAGTAAAGATCGTGTGAAAGAAAATACTGGTCCTAAAACTCAAACTCTAATGGAATCAAATGTTGGAAGTGTCAGAAGCAATAAGCCTAAGTGTAGACAGTGTGGGAGACGTCATATCGGAGAATGCTGGGGCAAGTATAATAATAGAGTTTTCTATAAATGTGGATCACGAGATCACTTTATTCAGGATTGCCCGGAGTTAGCTGAGAAAGATAATGTTCAGAGCGCGAGGCCGAGTAACACGACAGCGAGGGGTAAACCACCCAGAAACACTGAAAATGTAAGTGGTAGTTAGAGAGGAACAACGGATATAGCTGTGAGATCTGAGGCGAGAGCACCTGCTAGAGCCTACGCTATTCGCGCTCGCGAAGAAGCGTCATCTCCAGACATCATAACTGGTACTTTTACTCTTTTTGATACTGATGTGATTACATTGATAGATCCAGGATCTACTCATTCATATGTGTGCGTAAACCTAGTATCTAGTAAGACTCTATCTGTTGAGTCTACTGAGTTTGTAATTAGAGTATCAAACCCCTTAGGCAAGTTTGTTCTAGTTGACAAAGTGTGCAAGAATTGTCCGTTGATGTTTCGGGATATTTGTTTTCCAGCTAATCTGATGCTGCTACCCTTTGATGAATTTGATATAATTCTGGGTTTGGATTGGCTAACGTTGCATAATGCTATTGTGAATTTCAAATGGAAGAGTATTGATTTGAGAAGTCAGAAAAGAAAGTTGAATCTGTGCCTGTAGTTTGTGAGTTCCCAGATGTGTTTCCGGAAGAACTACCAGGATTACCTCCGATACGAGAAGTTGAGTTTGGTATTGACCTAGGGCCGGACTCCTATCTTAATAGCTCCGTATAGAATGGCACCGACAGAATTGAAAGAGTTGAAGTCTCAGTTGCAAGAGTTGACCGATAGAGGATTTGCTCGACCAAGTTTCTCATACCTGGGTGCTCTGTGTTGTTTGTGAAAAAGAAAGATGGTACTATGAGGATGTGTATTGATTATCGACAGTTGAATAAAGTGACAATAAAGAATAAATATCCTTTACCGCGAATTGATGATTTGTTTGATCAGTTAAAAGGAGCTACGGTGTTTTTGAAAATAGATTTGAGATCGGGATATTATTAGTTGAGAGTCAAAGAATCAAATGTGCCGAAAACTACTTTCAGAGCGAGGTACGGGCATTATGAATTTTTAGTTATGCCTTTAGAACTAACAAATGCTCCTGCAGTATTTATGGATTTGATGAATCGGATACTCAGACAGTATTTGGATGATTTGTCATTGTGTTTATTGACGATATTTTGATTTATTCTTGTGATGAGGCGCAACATGCTGAGCATTTGAGGATCGTGTTATAGACTCTGCGTGAGAAGCAATTGTATGCAAAGTTTAGTAAATGTGAGTTCTGGTTGCGCGAGGTTGGTTTTCTGGGACATATAGTATCAGCTGCGGGAATACGAGTTGATCCTGACAAGATTTCAACAATTTTAGATTGGAAACCTCCGAGAAATGTGTCTGAAGTCCGTAGTTTTCTGGGACTAGCGGGATATTATAGACGGTTTGTGAAAGGCTTCTCGATGATTGCAACTCCGTTGACCAAATTGCTACAGAAAGATGTTAAATTTGAGTGGTCAGAAAAGTGTCAACAGAGTTTTGAACAGTTGAAAGTATTGTTGACAGAAGCACCAGTGTTAGTACAACCTGAATCGGGTAAAGAATTCATAGTTTACATTGATGCATCGTTGAATGGTTTAGGTTATGTGTTGATGCAAGAGGGTAAAGTTATAGCCTACGCTTCGAGACAGTTAAAACCGCATGAAAAGAACTACTTGACACATGATCTTGAATTAGCAGCTATTGTATTTGCATTGAAGATTTGGCGTCACTACTTAATTGCTGAGAAGTGTCACATTTATACTGATCACAAGAGCTTGAAATATTTGATGACTCAAAAAGAATTGAATTTGAGACAGCGGAGATGGTTAGAATTACTAAAAGACTATGAATTAGTAATTGACTATCATCCGGGAAAAGCTAATGTTGTTGTTGACACTTTGAGCCGAAAGTCTTTATTTGCTTTACGAGCAATGAGTATTCAGATAGATTTGTGTGATGATGGTTCGGTTTTGGCTGAGTTGAAAGTGAGGCCAATGTTTATACGTCAGATTTGTGATGCCCAGAAAATTGATACTGAGATGATGGCAAAACGAGCTCAGTGTGGTTTAAATTCTGATTCAGAATTTCGAGTTGATGGTGATGGTTGTTTGAGATTCCGAGATCGGATTTATATTCCAAGAAATTCAGAGTTAATTCAGTTGATTTTGAACGAGGCTCATAATAGTCGCTTGTCTGTTCATCTGGGAAGTACGAAAATGTACAATGATCTGAAACAGTTTTATTGGTGGCATGGTATGAAACGGGATATCTCAGAGTTTATTTCGATATGTTAGTTTGTCAGCAAGTCAAAGCTGAACATCAGGTTCCATCTGGTTTGTTACAACCGATTATGATTCCTGAGTGGAAATGGGAGAGAATCACGATGGACTTTGTGTCGGGGTTGCCTTTGTCTCCGAGAAAGAAAGATGCAATCTGGGTGATAGTTGATAGATTAACGAAATCAACTCATTTTATTCTGGTGAGAATAGATTATTCGCTTGATAAGTTAGCCGAATTGTATATTTCTGAGATTGTGAGATTGCACGGGGTACCATTATCTATTGTGTCTGACAGAGATCCGAGGTTCACTTCGCGGTTTTGGAAGAAACTGAAAGAGGCTCTAGGTACGAAGCTGCATTTCAGTACTGCATTTCATCCGCAAACGGATGGTCAATCCGAGCGGATCATTCAGATTCTCAAAGATATGTTGACATGTTGTATTCTTGAGTTCGAAAATACATGGTAAAAGTATCTGCCGTTGATTGAATTCGCGTATAATAATAGGTTTCAATCAAGCATTAAAATGGCAACATATGAGGCTCTTTACGGTCATAAATGCAGAACTCCATTGTATTGGACTGAGCTTAGTGATAATAAGATTCATGGGGTTGAATTGATTAAAGAAACTGAGCAGAAAGTGAAAGTGATTCATGACAGTTTGAAAGCAGCGTCAGATCGTCAGAAGTCTTATGCAGATTTGAAATGAAAAGATATTGAATTTCACATAGGTGATAAAGTATTTTTGAAAGTGTCTCCGTTGAAGAAAATACTTCGATTCAGCAAAAAAGGCAAATTGAGTCTGAGGTTCATCGGGCCGTATGAGATTATCGAACGTATTGGGCCGGTTGCTTATAGATTGTTGTTGCCACCTGAGCTAGAGAAGTGTAACACCCCAAACCCAGCCTAGACATTACGACCGAATTTGACGTGTCACAACAAAGTGTCTTTCAAAATCAAGGCTTGTTAATAGCGAACCGTTTTTAAGAAAAAACCCTTTTACCTTTTATTTCCTGAAAAAAATAATTGGTAAGTTAGCTTATTAAGTTTGAAAAAAAAACCCACTTATTAAAACAATTGCCATGCTGGTTACCGTTGGTTTCTTAGTTGGTTAAAAACCCGCGGAAGCTACTCTAAAGAATGTCATTTTGAAGTTTGAAAATGTGTCTTTGTCTTTTAAAACAGTTATTATTTTTGAAAAACTTGTTTGTATCAGTTTGGCAGTTTCAAAATAAGAAATTAAACCCAATTAAAAGAAATTTAAATCACCAAAGGCCTTATTACATAAATATCAACCCAATATAAAAATTTAAATAACTAGGTCTAAAATAAAATATTAACGAATGTGTGGCCACCTCCGAGTCCCTCACAGCTCCAGATCATCTAAGGCTGGGGATTACCTGTATAGTTAAAAGAAAAGGGTGAGTTACAAGAACTCAGTGTGTAATCCCCTATCATGCGATAGAATGCAGGGCACGAGCCCTATTCAATGATCGATGCAGTGTGGGCCTTAGCCTATTACAGTAGTCAATGTGGGCCTAAGCCCAATACAGTATTAGTATGGTGCAAATATGCAACCCAACCCAATCCAACCAACACACCACCCGTACCAATCAACACACCATGTGGGGATAAAATCGACCCACCCAGCCAACACACCAATATTGCAGCATAGCTGCTAGTAATAATAACGCAGCAGAGTTCCCAAGAATAGCAGATATATGGAAAAGCCACGATAGCATTGATGTGCAGCAAAGAGAGTGCCAAGATAGTATCGCAAAGAAAGCCGCCAAGATGCAGATATTTGTGGCAAAGCCACTAGTAACAGTATTCTTCCTCCATAACAGTATTCCAACCCCATGTAGTATGTCATGTCATAAATATCTCGTGTATGCAGTATGTCCTACTCAGTATAGTCATACAATAATATGCATTCATCAGTCGACTTACCTCTAGGGGTAAAATGGTAATTTCCATCTATTAGGGGTAAAATAGTAATTTTACCCTTTAGGGGTATTTTGGTCATTTTACCTATTTTAGGGTTTCAGTGCAGATAATGACCTTTCCAAAGGTCCATAGTCGCCTCGAGCGACACAGATAACCTATATGATCAAAATGATGTAAATGAGCCCAAGGTCCAATATTCGGCCCAAGTTGGCCCACACGCTCGTGTGGCCCATCTAGCCCAAATTCAGTCACAGCTATGCAAACTACATAACCCAATCCAGTATATGCCACTTTTCGTGAATTTTATCCGTGTGGGGCCCACGAGCCCATTGGGCCCACACGACCCATTTCAGCCAAACGAGGCCCATAACGGCCCAAGAGCACGAGAATGCTCGTGGTGGCCTCTACAGTCTATCGCCCATGATTGTGGGCTCGGTTTACCACACGAGCGATCGCATGCTCGTGAGGCCTCATATGCCGAGGTTTCGGCTTTTTGGCTTGTAACACCCCTTACCCGTATTCGACGCCGGAACCAGGTACGAGGCGTTACCGTACTTAACTCACTTGGTCATACAACTTTAAGCTATCAAGCTTCATCCCAACTTAACATGTCTCATTTACAATCAATACCTTCTCATTTAGGGCCAACGAGGCCTTAATCAAGCATACGGAGGGTCTCGGAACCCAACTGAGAATTTTTTTGTGCATTTAATTTTTTTTGTCTAAACAGGGGCCACACACCCGTGTGAAATGGGACACGCCCATGTCCCTAACCCGTGTGGGATTTATTTTCATTTCGAACCTACAGGGGTTTTCACATGGCCGGACACACGCCCGTGTTCTTAGCCCGTGTGCTCCACGCGGCCTAGACACGCCCGTGTCCTCGCCTGTGTGTAAAAACCTAGGCATTCTATTTGTGGCGTCAGCAACCTCATATGGGGCACACAACCTAGGCACACGCCCGTGTGGCTAGCCCATGGTCGACACTGGCTTGAAACACTAATATGCAGGGGACACACGGCCTCATCACACACCCATGAGACTGCCCGTGTGGACAAGAACAAGGCTATTTGCCAAGTTCTTTTCATCACCCTAGCTCACACAACATAAATCCAATTTAACAAATCACTAAGCAACTCAAATTTGCAATATACACTTCCATGAATAACTTCATCTTTTCATAAATTAGTAATAATGAGCCATCAACTATGGCAATATACAAAAGAGTTCATCTTTAAAGGGGCCAATACATACTTGGCCAAAATGACAAAACAATTTAGCTAGTCTAGCCCCTATACATGCCATACTCAAAATACTAAGTCTAGATATACCGAGATGAGCTGATAGTGTGGGTGATCTTCCGATTATCTTTGTATCCCGACCCGGCTCTTTGACACTATAAAACAAGGGAAAAGAAAGGGAGTAAGCTTTAAGCTTAGTAAGCTTACATGTAAACAATAAACATCATAATATGTGCTAATCAATAAATAGCATTTCACAATAAGTAAGAACAATCCACATTCCAAGATCATGCTTACTCATTTCATCTCTTACCACATTCCAACCATATCACAAGCCAAATGCTCACATTATTTAACATACATACCTGCACTTATCACACATGATCACATGAAACAATACATCCAAACTCATAATAAGCCATTCATGGTAATAACAAGCACTCGGTGGTTTCGCACTTAGCCCACCATTAATCTTTAACAGGGTGGTATCGCACATAGCCCACCAACAAGAATAATTACGGTGGTATCGCACATAGCCCACCAAATGCTCATATAAATGATGGTGTCGCACACAGTCCATCGTGGATAGGTAATAAGGTGGTATCCACATAGCCCACCAACAAGAATAATTAAGGTAGTATCGCACACAGCCCACCATTAATTATTACAGATAATGTTCCACATTTACATATCTAATTCAACGTTCATACGAAAATTATTCATTATCTACCGAATTCAATCCATTTAAATCATAAATATTCTCAATCATACAATGCACCAATAAGTAACAACATGTTTATTTAAGATGCATCGTTTACACATAAACTTACCTCGGTGCAAAACGTGTTAATCAACAGTCTATTCCGTAACCTTACCTTTTCCTCGGTCAAGGTTGATTCCTCGCTCTTCTTGGTCTATATTAACAAAAATTCACTCATTCAATCATTTTATAATCATAATACATCATAATCTTTATTTAGGCAAAAATGACTATTTTGCCCTTGTACTATGGTAAAATTAAGATTTTACCCCTAGGCTCGTAAATAATTTTTCATCACATTTTCTCATTAAACAAGCCTAGTTGAACATTTATTACTCTTACAACTACTCATAATTCCAACTATTTCATGCATTTATTATAAAATCTTAACTTTTACAACTTAGTCCCATTTAGGTGTTTTCATGGCAACACCTTTCACAAAAGTTGTTCTTTGACTCACTAACATACATTTTCTTCCATAAAAACTCAGAAAACATCATGAACACTCTCATGGAAAGTCCCTAAACTTGCAACCATATTGCAAATTAGTCCCCTCATTAGCTAGCTTAAGCTTTGGGGTTCCAAAAGTACAAAAATTATCAACTAAAACCATCAAAATCACTTACTTGTGTGAGGAAAAGTTGCTGAAATTTCAAAGCTTTCAAAACCCCCTCTATTCTGGTATTTTTGGTGGTGAAGGTGATGAAGAAAAATGGATGATATCATCTTTTCTTATTTTATTTATTTCCTTCAAATTAGTCCACCTAACCCATCCAATTTTGACCAATTTTGAGTCTATTGTCCCCTATGGACGGTTATCAACATTAGGAAGGTCTAATTTCACATTCAAGACCTTCAATTTAAAGTTCCTTATCTATTTAATACTTCTAGCTTGTAAAATGGAACTTTTGCACTTTATGCGATTTAGTCCTTTTTCACAATTAAGCCTTAAATAAAAAAATTTAATGCACCAAAATTTTCATGCATCCTTAAAAACATGCTATAACACATAAAATAACATCAAAAATAATTTTCTTCATCTTCAAATTAGCGGTCTCGAAACCACTGTTTCGACTAGCCCCAAAATCGGGCTGTTACACGGCTTTTGCCGATTCGCAGAGGAGATAGTGTGATTACACACCTTTTTCACGAGAGCTAGCGAAACACCTCTTGGAACCAACCTACATTGATTCGAATATTCGATCAGCCCTTCAATAATGGATATTTTCAAGTACTTAACCACACTTAAACAATCACCTACCACAATTGAATGAAATATGGCCTACTCTTCTAAGATTGTTGGCCAAGCCACGGTTCCACGCTCCTGATGATTATCTGTTTAAGCAACGATTCTTATTAGACAGATCTGTTCACTAGAATGTGATTTAAAACAAACCCAACACCAACATCACAGCCTAATCGGCCCACCTTACCAAACTTACCCCAATGATTAATCAGTTGGTGAAGGGGAAGATTTGGAACGCCTCTGTACCCTAGAGACTTCTCCTTTCTCTTCTAGAGATTTTAGAACCCTAAGAACAAAATAAGCGTGGCTTAGAAACACAGTGCTAATGAAATAAATCACTTGGAAAAAAGTTGGAAGACTTACCAAAATTGATGATTGTAACACCCCAAACCCGGCCTAAAAGTTAGGCCCGAATCTGGAATGTCACATTAAAGGCGCACTTCAAAATAATTTACTAGTTAACCATTTAAGTCCCAAAAGCCCAAAACAAAAGATTATTTTGAAAACCATATTAACACTTTAATAACTTTATGAAATTGCCTAAGTGGGTAGTTGAAACAATAACAATAAGAAACCCAAAATTCAAAGTCAAGTAGGAGTTACATGGCCTTATTACGATCCAATGAAAAATAAAAAAAAAGTATTTAAAACAGAATCATTTGAATAAATTAAAACATTTGGACAGCTTGTAGTGTGGCCATCTCCGAGTCCTCTCCCACGTCGAGTCGTCTATTCAGGATTACCTGAAACATTAAGTTAAAGGGTGTGAGTTTCGAAACACAATGTGTACGACCTTTGGCAATCAAATCACATACAAGTATTTACATTGGGCCTAAGCCCTAACAAAATCGGTGGTCTTGGGCCTTAGCCCACAATGACCTCATATCATATCATATCGCATCATATACAAACAAGATAATGCAATACCCACCCCAAAAATCCATGCACTACACACACCATTTCCCTTCCAACCTTATGACTCCTATGGGGAATTCTAGCTCGACCCACCCCTCCACTACACACCATGGGTAGCCCGGTTGCGGTACTACCGAACGTTGCAGCAAAGCTGCTAATCATATATTGGGCTTAAAGCCTCCGGTGGATCCATACCATACGGCCATGCGATCCTCAAATCTTCCTCCATACCATAATTCCCACCCATATGCATCCTAAGCAGAATATCATATGAATGCATCAAACACACAAGTAACATCCATAAACTCATATCCATCACATAGGGGTATTTTCGTCATTTTACTACCCAGGGGTATTTTCGTAATTCTACCCTATAGGGGGTATTTTAGTAATTTGGCAAAATAAGGGTATCTTGGTAATTTTGCAAATAGGGGTATTTTGGTACTTTTGCAAAACAAGGGTATTTTGGTACTTTTGCAAAATAGGGGTATTTTGGTACTTTTACAAACAGGGGTATTCTGGTAATTTATAAATCTAGGGGTATTTTAGTAATTTTACACATAAGGGTATTTTAGTAATTTTACAAATATAAGGGTATTTTAGTAATTTTACAAATATAAGGGTATTTGGTCCCTCTCGGGTTTGAGTTATAAACTTTGGCCCATAAACAAGTCCTCGCGGTTAAAGTGAACAAATACTATGCACCAGGTAGGATCTCAGAAAAGAGGAGGTGGGTCACTCGGACCGCTTAAGTACCAAGCTCTCACTAGATCCAATCCTAGACATGCATATGTCGGTTACCACACTCTAACTAATCGACTTGTCCACAGACAAGTTTGATTATTAGCTTAAGTCTTATGAAATTACAAAGTTGTTCAAGCTAGAACTAAAGTCCATTAACCCTAACATACTTGTCTACGCCCCCATAAGCCCATCAAGCCCATTTCATGTCCTTACGGCCCGTTAGGCCCAAATCTCATCATATGGCCTATTAGGCCCAAAACATATCCAGATCATGTATCATGCATGACTAATTCAATTCATATAACCAACCAAACCATTTCATCAAACTTAGCCTCAGGGCCCACCGGGCCCATTTAGCCACTTTCGGCTTTTCGGCTTTTCGACATTGCCGATATCGTGTGTGTAGTGTTTGCACACACCTGGTAACCTCGCGTGCTGCAAACCCCTTAGTCACGAACCTACAATTGACATTACTAGCGATTAACCAAAGCGTTAACACATACTAACCAAAAATCGAAACCTCACCGTACCCTTACCGTGTGCCTCACATTCTAGTAGCCCTTCCTTTGCTACTATTGGCGATTAACCTCTAGATCTGCACCCAAACACCTATATTGTCAAAATCAAGTGACCCATATTGATCATAAGTCACCCCTATGAGCCACAATAGATTCGGTCATTTACTAAACCCTAACTGAGTCGAGAATACTTACTGCCTTGATAGCAATCCTTACCTACCGCACTTGCGATTGCTGAACCTCACCCTTGTTAATACATGGTAACGGCAAAGAGGGGTTAGATAGCCCTTCGGCTTTCAACAAAACGTGCTAAGGGGAGTTAACAGAATACTTACCGAATCCAACCTTAGATCATGCGGCCTACCAAACGAGATTCGACTTTTAACCTTGACTGAGAGTAGATACCAACTGATTTGTGATAGAGAAAAACAACAAATATTCGGCACTAATGGGGGATTTCGCCAAGAGAAGATGATGATAATTCGACAATAGAAGAACAGAATGAGGGGGAGAAAAGAAAAGATCAAATGTGCTTGTGTGAGGGTAACTACAGGATATTCGGTAAAGAAAAGAAAGACTAACTTATTTGCAAAACTCTCCAAATGCCGAAAGCCACAATGAAAATTCGTAATACCCCCTAAAAGACCCAAAAATGGCACTCATTTACCCTCCTAAGCCGAATTTATACACTTCCCACTTCCCACAACGGCACCAACTCTTCACACTTCTCAGCTCCTAACTTTTCTCCGTGATAACTCCTCAATCTCATCCTAAATTTTCTCTAAGATAAGCTCCTTTACCCCTTCCTTAATTTTCTCTCATGAACACTTCCTTCAGAGTTCACATCCAACGCCACTACTAACCATCTAGAAGGCAAAAATTAAATCCCCAATAAAATACCATGCCACTACTCGAACCTTGGATTCCCTTGCCTGCTAATGACGCCACCTCCCTGCTCCCTAAGTGGCGCCACTTTGCCACTACACCACAAGCTCTTTTGTGTCATTTTTCTTCTTCATTTATTTAAAAGGCCTACTAACTGAAGTCACAGTTCCCTAGGGCTAAAACTAATTTTTTTCCTATACCCTTACTTGATCCCAGAACATCTCTAACACCCCTAGACACTCCAAATTCATTAACCCTCAAAGCCCACATGCCAATTGTCATTTTCTCGCTCACTTAAAAATTTTCTGAGACCCAAAGCCCAAAGCCCAATTCTTCTAGGCCCAAATTCGGGGCGTTACAATGATGATGGAATCGGTTGGAATTGTTTAGGTATATTCGGCCAAGCACAAAAGGGAAAGATGATAAACTGAAAGTACATAAAAAACCTTATGAAGAATTCGGCTATGATTGGAAGATAGTGGGAAGCAGAGAAGAAGAAGATGGAGAGTAGGTTTGGTTTAGAAGGGAGGCCGAGAGGAGAAGGTTTCAGGAGGAAAAGAAGGAGCAGAACCAAAAGTGAGAGAGGAAAGGGAATTCGACAAAGAAAGAAAAATAAGATAAAAAAGAAAGTTACCTATTCGGAAAATGTAGAAAGGAAGAAAGTAGTAGAAATTTTGGTCACCTCAATAGCAAAACCCGAAAGAAACCCTGAATGGTAAAAATCCCAAAGAAAATTCGGCACTCTCCTTTCAACCTTCAGAAAACCGAACAAAGAAATGCCTGGTGCCGAAAATGCTCCCTATTTTCCCCTAGCCGAATTCCACTAAAGCCTTAGAGTCCCAATCGGCCACAACACCTTACCAACCTCCCATTTCGAAATTCCGTGATTTTCTCCCCAATCTCCTCCTTGATTTGCTCCGCAAATCCCTCCATGACCAGCTCAAAATCCTCTCAACAATGTTTCAGTCAAACACCACCACCTCACCACACAGGTGACAAAAATAACACTCCCTGTGCAGCTCATGATTCGAACCTCAGACCCCAAGGTTACTCTACATGCCAACTTGCCACTAAACCAAAAACTCTTTTTGTGTCTCATTTCCACCACAATTATTCTTAAAGCCTACTCTCCAGGACCAAGGGCCTTATTCACAAAAAAATTAAAACTTTTGCTAAAGCCTAGGTTTGAACCCAGGACTTCCCAAACATTCCCAAACACTACAAACTTAGTTAACCATTAAGGCAAGCAATCAATTGCACCATTTTCTTGCACAACCTAATACTTATGTGCAGTCTCGTAACTGTTCCCTTGTTTCAAAACCCATTTCTCCTAGGCCCAAAATTTGGGGCGTTACAACTCTACCTCCCTTAAAGAAGTTTCGTCCTCGAAATTTCCAAATATCAGAATGGTCACATATATAGACTACACCGCTACGCTCCCCCTGCGCACTCTAGTTCCAAATTAGGTATATAGTACATTATGGACAAAGAACGTACCGGTATTCACATCTGGGGCATCTCCGTCCTCTCGGTGATATGCAGCACACACCAGAGCTAGCTGCCTCGCCTCCGCATGAGGTGCTCCACGACCACGGCCCATACCATTTCCACGGCCTCTAGGTGGCTACTGCCCACCCCTCACTAGCTGAACATGAACCTGTCTTGCAGCTTGCATCTGAGCAGGCCTCTGAGGACAATTCTTAACCTGATGATCCATGGACCCGCATCTGAAGCACACCCCAATCCTCTTCCAGCACTCACCCTGGTGAGATCTCCCACAATCAGCACAAGGCTGTGGTCTAGCAACAGCAACAGGAACTCTAGCCCGAACTGGCCCATCTAACCTGGCCTTCTTTATAGGCCTTCCAGAAGAACTTGAGGGCCCAGAATCCCTCTTATTTTTGTCCCTATCTTTTTCACGGTTCTGGCACTCCGAGCGCTTCACATCTTCAGCAATCTTTGCCTTTTCTACAAGGGCAGCAAAATCTCGCTCCCTCTGCGGAGCTATCAATACCCTTAACTCGTCTCGAAGGCCATCCTCAAAACGCACACAGCGTTCATACTCAGTTGCTACTATCCCTCGAGCATACTGACTCAACCGCAAGAACTCTGCCTTATATTCCGCCACTGTCTTATTCCCTTGGGTCAGGTTCAGAAATTCCCTTCTTCGGGCGTCCACATAACTTTCGCCCACATATTTCTCTTGGAAGGCCGCCTTAAAGAAATCCCATATCAACCGATCAGCCTGCGTACCATCTCTCACGGTGAGCCACCACTGGTAGGCCTCATCTCGCAGTAAGGACACTGCTCCTTTTAACTTTTGTTCTGCAGTACAATCGAAGTCGTCCATTATTCTTTCAGTGGCCTCTAGCCAGTATTCTGCCACATTTCGGGCTACTCCAAAAATACCCCTGAAAATTTCTGCTCCATTAGACTGGAGTCGTTCTGAGATTGACCCTCGGCCCACTGTTCCAATACTAGCTCCAGCAACCCTCTCTAAAACGTGGATCATCGCTTGGGACAGAGCATCATCCCCAACTGCTCGATCATAAGACCCCGTCTCAGTTACTAGTGAGGCTGGTGCTTCCCCAGCAGGCATATGGCCTGATGCTGACGATCCAGCTCGAGCACTTCCTCGGCCTCTACCGCGGCCCCGTGTACCCCTTCCGCGAGTACCTCTTGTGCTCATTTCGATATACGCTTTATCTGTTTTAAAAGTCTTATGCATCAGATTGTAATTTTAGTAATTATTAACAAAATGTGTTATGAAAGATAGTCATTAGGGGGTTTGTTTTCGCAGATCGAGATCTCACTACAGTTTTCAGTCTTCTACGGTCTCAGTTTCCTCTATCTAGAGTTTCACAGTATAGTCCTACTATCCATAGTAGTTTTTTAATATAACGTCTCAGTCTATAACAGTAAACAGTATTAGAGAACTTACAGATTTGGCGCCGGAGACTCGGTGTGCCACACTTGTGAATCTTCCAAAACGTTTCAAATTTTTAAAATCTATTTTCAGAAAGACTTTTCAAAACCCACTCCACAGCCGAGTTTTGTAACTTGGCTCTGATACCACTAAATGAACACCCCAAACCCAGCCTAGACGTTACGATTGAATCTGACGTGTCACATCAAAATGTCTTTCGAAATCAAGGCTTGTTAATAGTAAACCATTTTTAAGAAAAAACCCTTTTTACCTTTTATTGCCTGAAAAAAACAATTGGTAAGTTAGCTTATTAAGTTTGAAAAAAAAACCACTTATTAAAACGATTGCCATGCTGGTTACCGTTGGTTTCTTAGTTGGTTAAAAACCCACGGAAGCTACTCTAAGGAATGTCATTTTGAAGTTTGAAAATGTGTGTTTGTCTTTTAAAACAGTTATTATTTTTGAAAAACTTGTTTGTATCAGTTTGGCAATTTCAAAATAAGAAATTAATCCCAATTAAAAGAAATTTAAATCACCAGAGGCCTTATTACATAAATATCAACCCAATATAAAAAATTAAATAACTAGGTCTAAAATAAAATATTAGCGAACGTGTGGCCACCTTCGAGTCCCTCGCAGCTCCAGATCATCTAAGGCTGGGGATTACCTGTACAGTTAAAAGAAAAGGGTGAGTTACGAGAACTCAGTGTGTAATCCCCTATCATGTAGTGTGATGCAGGCACGAGCCCTATTCAATATCGATGCGAGTGTAGGCCTTAGCCTCATTATGATGAGTCAATGTGGGCCTAAGCCTGTCTGATATTAGTATGGTGCAAATATGCAACCCAACCCAATCCAACCAACACACCACCCGTACCAACCAACACACCATGTGGGGATAAAATCGACCCACCCAGCCAACACACCAATATTACGGCAGATAGCCGCGATAATAATAACGCAATGAGAGTTGCCAAGATGCGATATATGTGGCAAAGCCACCAGTAACAATATTCTTCCTCCATAACAGTATTCCAACCCCATGCAGTATTCCATGTCATAAATATCTAATGTATGCAGTATGTCCTACACAGTACAGTCATGCAATAATATGCATTCATCAGTCGACTTACCTCTAGGGGTAAAATGGTAATTTCCATCTATTAGGGGTAAAATAGTAATTTTACCCTTTAGGGGTATTTTGGTTATTTTACCTATATTAGGGTTTCAGTGCAGATAATGACCTTTCCAAAGTTCCACAGTCGCCTCGAGCGACATAGATAACCTTTATGATCAAAATGATGTAAATGGGCCCAAGGTCCAATATTCGGCCCAAGTGGGCCCACACGCTCGTGTGGCCCATCTAGCCTAAATTCAGTCACGGCTATGCAAACTATATAACCCAATCCAGTATCTGCCACTTTTCATGAATTTTATCCGTGTGAGGCCCACGAGCCCATTGGGCCCACACGGCCCATTTCAGCCAAACGAGGCCCATAACGGCCCAAGAGCACGAGAATGCTCCTGGTGGCCTCTACAGTCTATCACCCATGACTGTGGGCTCAGTTTACCATATGAGCGATCGCACGCTCGTGAGGCCTCATATGCCGAGGTTTCGGCTTTTCGACTTTTGTCGATTTGCAGAGGAGATAGTGTAATTACACACCTTTTTCACGAGAGCTAGCGAAACACCTCTTGGCACCAACCTACATTGATTCGAATATTCGATCAGCCGTTCAATAATGGATATTTTCAAGTACTTAACCACAGTTAAACAATCACCTACCACGATTGAATGAAATATGGCCTACTCTTCTAAGATTATTGGCCAAGCCACGGTTCCATGCTCCTGACGATTATCTATTTAAGCAACGATTCTTATTAGGAAGATCTGTTCACTAGAATGTGATTTAAAACAAACCCAACAACAACATCACAGCCTAATTGGCCCACCTTACCAAACTTACCCCAATGATCAATCAGTTGGTGTAGGGGAAGATTTGGAACGCCTCTGTACCCTAGAGACTCCTCCTTTCTCTTCTAGAGATTTTAGTACCCTAAGAACAAAATAAGCGTGGCTTAGAAACACAGTGCTAATGAAATAACTCACTTGGAAAAAAGTTGGAAGACTTACCAAAATTGATGATGATGGAATCGGTTGGAATTGTTTAGGTATATTCGGCCAAGCACAAAAGGGAAAGATGATAAACTGAACGTACACAAAAAACCTTATGAAGAATTCAACTATGATTGGAAGAGAGTGGGAAGCAGAGAAGAAGAAGATGGAGAGTAGGTTCGGTTTAGAAGGGAGGCCGAGAGGAGAAGGTTTCACGAGGAAAAGAAAGAGCAGAACCAAAAGTGAGAGAGGAAAGAGAATTCGGCAAAGAAAGAAAAATAAGACCAAAAAGAAAGTTACCTATTCGGCAAATGTAGGAAGGAAGAAAGTAGTAGAAATTTTGGTCACCTCAATAGAAAAACCCGAAAGAAACCCCGAATGGTAAAAATTCCAAAGAAAATTTGGCACTCTCTTTTCAACCTTCACAAAACTGAACAAAGAAATGCCTGGTGCCGAAAATGCTCCCTATTTTCCCCTAGCCGAATTCCACTAAAGCCTTAGAGTCCCAATCGGCCACAACACCTTACCAACCTCCCATTTCAAAATTCCTTGATTTTCTCTCCAATCTCCTCCTTGATTTGCTCCACAAATCCCTCCATGACCAGTTCAAACTCCTCTCAACAGTGTTTCAGTCAAACACCACCACCTCACCACACAGGTGACAAAAATAACACTCAATGTGCAGCTCAAGATTCGAACCTCAGACCCCAAGGTTACTCTACACACAACCTTTCCATTAAACCACAAGCTCTTTTTGTATCACATTTCTGCCACAATTATTCTTAAAGCCTACTCTCCAGGACCAAGGGCCTTATTCACAAAAAAATTAAAACTTTCGCTAAAGCCTAGGTTTGAACCCAGGACTTTCCAAACATTCCCAAACACTCCAAACTCACTTAACCATTAAGGCAAGCAATCAATTGCGCCATTTTCTTGCACAACTAAATACTTATGTGCAGTCTCGTAATTATTCCCTTGTTTCAAAACCCATTTCTCCTAGGCCCAAAATTTGGGGCGTTACAAGAAGATTCATAATGTGTTTCACGTATCCATGCTTAGATGATACAGATCTAAACCATTACCTGTGATTTCACCTACTGAAGTTGAGATTCAGACTGATCTATCGTATAACGAAGAACCGATTCGAATTCTGGCATGTGAGATCAAAGAGTTGAGAAATAAGAAAATTTCTTTAGTGAAAGTGTTGTGGCAAAAGCATAGAGTTGAAGAGGCTACGTGGGAGCCTGAAGATGTTATGAGAGAGAAATATCCAAATCTATTCACTGGTATAATTTTTGGGGAGGAAAATCCCTAAGGGAGAGAGTTGAAATAGCCCGGTTTAGACCCTAGTCAGAATAGTGGTTTCGAGACCACAAATCTAACATTGGAAAAACATTTTAATATTATTTTTAGTGTTTACAGTATGTGATAAAGCATGTGTAAAAATTCTGTGTGAAAATTTTATCGTTTGTGTGCCGAATTGTGAAAAAAGACTTAATCACATAAAATGCAAAAGTTGTGTGCTAATTGTTAAAGTGCTTAATTGTCATGGTTTATTAAATGAGAAGTCCTTATGTTGTAATTATACCCTTGATAGTGGGGATGGACAATTATGGACATTAGTTAGTGGAATTTTAATGGTTATATTAAGGTTAAATTTGTAAAATGGTTATTAATGTTAATTATAATAAAACAAACATAAAAAAAGCCATTATCATCTTTATTTGCCGAAAAATTGAAGAAAGAATAAGGGTTAGAAGCTTTCTCACATTCGACCATTGTCTAAGCTCAACCAAGGTATGTTTTGAACTCGGTTTTTAGTGATTTTTATGTTTTTGTGATCATTGCATAGTATTTTATTAAGCCCATGCCTCAATTTCTGATTTTGATGAAGATTATGAGTTAAGCCATTGATGAATTCATGAGTTTTGTGATGTTTGATGATGAATTATACAAGTTTGGTGATTGATATACATGTTTTATAAAGTGATTTTTGATGAATTTGAGTATTATGGGCTAAATTGTGAAAATGAGAAATTGAAAGACTAAAATGTGAAATAAATTAAATATGTGGGCTTGTATGAGCTAGGAGAAAATTTGGCTAAGCTTGTATAAAATGAAATTTTGTGTATTCGGTGATTTTATGAAATAGGGACTTAAATGTTAAAATGTGAAAATGTGAGAGCTAATTTCTAAAGTGCTCAAAATATGTGTATTTGGATCGAATTGAATGATTTGGTGAATGAATGAGCTAAATTTGACTATGTATAGATCAAGAAAAGAGAAATTCAGACTTAGATCGAGGCAAGAACAAAGTGCTCGATTGATCGACTTGTATCGTTGTTTCTACATCCGAGGTAAGTTTGTGTATAATACGAATTGTTTAAATTATGTTCACATGTTATGTAATGAATGGAAATGTGGTTGTTGAGTTAGTAATGCAAAATGTGATTTTGAAGAGATGTGGCACTAAGTGTGCGTAAATAGAATCGATACAGTATGAACAGCACTATGTGTGCGAGATAAAGAAAGCATCGACTATATTAAGTGGCATTGTGTGTGCGATTTCAAGTCAAATTCGATTTAATGTAAAGGCATTAAGTGTGCGATGATATTAAAGATTCGGCTATGTAATTTGCACTAAGTGTGCGAGTAAACCGTATGGTTCAAGAAGATCGAACGATTTATGACATCGAGTATTGTGTGGTTTATGTGATAAATAAAAATGTGATGGATCAAGTACGCACAGAACCTATGTGGTTGATTATTTCGTGTATGAAATAGATAGTTGATTAAGTGAATGAAAGTTAAAGAGGATTAGATTATGAAGCATTATAAATGCTAGTACATAAACTTTGAGATGTAGTATGAATGTGAGTAATGGTCTTGGATGAAATTGAATGGAGATAAGGATTGAACTATGTGTTAGTTAAATTTTGCATATTAAATTTGAAATGTTGAGCTATTTGTATTATATTACGAACTTACTAAGCTTTAAATCTTACTGTGTGAAGTCTTTCTCTGTTTTACAGTGTCATTAAAGCTAGCTCGGAATTGGGGATCGTCAGCGACTCAATCACACTATCGATCACATATTTTTTTGGTACCTTTTGAAAATGTACATATTAAAGTATGGCATGTATAGGCTAGAGAACTTAAGTTATGTTTTGAGATGTGTAAAAAAAAAAAATAGCCATGTGATATGGCTTGTTAACGAATGTGTTTATGATTGAGTTTTGCTCTTGTTTTATGATGCATAAGTTGGATTGTTTTGATGTGCTCATAAATGGCTAAATGAGATGGTCTATATTGATAAGATCATGGTTGATTTGGGATATTGATATGATGAGAGATGCTAAGAATTGGAAAGGATTAAATGATGTATGGAATACATGTTTTTGATGTGAAGTTGATACTTTGGATTTGTATGCTTGAGTTGGAATTGAATATGGAAATAAATGATATAGTTAAAGGTTAAATGGTGCATGTTTTGGTATGTTTTGGATGCATTTGAGATATGAATTTAGAATGGCTTGATGCTTGTAAGTGTGACCCAAAATTTGGGTGGCAAATTGGCCTTGCAAATGGCCTACATTTGCCCACACGGTTGAGCACACGGGCGTGTGTCTCGACCGTGTCTCTTAAGGTTGCATTTCAAAATAAGTCAGACTCGCACACGGGCTAGACACATGGGCGTATGACAAGCCGTGTGAATTAAGTCAATGTTGCCCATGGGTCAAGCACACGGGCGTGTCTTCGGCCGTGTGGACAAGTCAGTATGTATGCCCTGTTTTGCCACGGCATGGACACACGGGTGTGTCTGATGCCGTGTGAGGCACACGGCCTACCCACACAGGCGTGTGACCTCTGTAACTTAGAAAAATGTTTGATTTTCAAAAAAAAAATTTGTATGTGCTCGGTTTAGTCCCGACCCCTTCCTAATGCATGTTTAAGGTCTCGTAGACCTTTTAAAGGGAATCTATGTATATGATTTGCTATGGTACGATGATGATGTATTTATATTTGAGAAATGATTGTAAAAGTTCCATTATGTCTGGTAACGCTTCTTAACCCTAGACCGGTGACGGTTACGGGTTAGGGGTGTTACATTGTTGTTCGCGCAGTAATCAATATATATCAAGATTTTTCTTAAACTCTATCCTTGATCTATTACTTATGTTTATCTTTTCAATCAAGTTTATGATGTTTATTAGATCCTTGAGGAACTAATCCTTCTATGGGAGATTAGCGAGTGGGTGTGGAGTAATTAACTTCTATGTAGGGTTTCTTAATATATCAGCTAGTTGGGATAGAAAGAACTTAAAACCCTATGCCTGGCAACCCTAGGAAGTCATTTAGGTGGGAATAAACCCAAAATTAGTATTGTCTATCCGTGAACACCTTACCCCAAATTCAGTCTAGACTGTGAGGTCGAGAGATAAGTAGTTCTTACCGACTCATTATTTTAGTGGAAAATCGAGAGATCCTGCTAGATTAATGACCAGTTGATTGAATAGAACCCGGAGTAGGAGTTAGTTATGACCACCAAAATGAGTTAGTCTTCCGTCCTTAGAATTGATAAAGTCTACAAATTATTTTCCTGTCTTTATTTTTATGCATTTTAATTATTTTTATAAAATATGATTTTTCATTACCTTAGGATTTATCGTAATATAGTTTAATTAAATTACTAATTAGATATGTTAACGTTCAAGTTAGAATTATTTTAGTGTCGCCTCCCTTGGGTACTATCCTCGGAGTACTCCAATACTGCATTGTATAAATCTATGTTACAACCTAACCCGCATACTTGTGGAAACCGCCTAACAATTATATTTGGTTACAGGATTTACACTCTAGACGTTAGTACGTCCGGAGGCGGTCATAATCTTTAGTGAAGATGAGACCAAAAGGGTATTTGTAGCTAAGGGTGGTAAGTATTTAAATTAAGGGAGACTATCGGCTTAATTAATAATTGAGCAACACAATTGATTCTAGGCTAAGTAGCTCGTGTAATTGAAACAAGGAATAAGAGAAATTCGAGTAACTTAACCTAGGGTTAGATTTAATGTTAGTTTACTTTAATTAGTTTCATTATCTTCAATTGGAATTGACAATATTAATTCATAACTCAATCAGATTAGTAATTCTTTTCGGTAATTGATTTAATAGCAGTTTTCTTCAATATGCAATCCCTTGGGTACGATCCTCCGAATACATAACAAGTGTTCTGGTGTAACACATCTATATTACAATTTGACCTATATGCTTGCAGAAACCGCACTTAACTCTTATCTTTATATTTTTGCAGTATTTACACTCTTTATGTTCGCACATCAGAAGGCGGTCAGATATTTCTAGCAATAAACCCTTTACTGAAATTGCACATGTGTTTTTGGCTAGACGGATACTTATCATTCCTAACTTTCAACCGAATGGCCTTCTTCGCTATTCTCGTACCATGAACTACATCAAGTGTGGGCTCGAACATTTCAAATCAAACACAAAACCAAAAATAGTTTTTTTTTTTTACTTTCAATGTGAAAGAAAAATCTCTCTCAATAGAAATCGGTAGAATTATTATTCCGAAAAATAGAAATAATACTCAGAGAATAAACTCTTACTATTTTTGGGAAAAGTAACAATATCTTAAAATTTTGTCTTTAGCCCTATCAGTGTCATCTATTTACAGGGAGAAAAGGTAAAACCCTTATTGAATTGTAGAATTATATTTCAAATAGAAAAACGAACTCCTAGTCTAACTATGAGTATAAGGAGCGACAACCCTAGCTAATTATACTAGGGTTTGTTGTCCCTAGAATTATTATGAGGGGCTTTTGGGCCCCTCTCATATCAAGTCTTACTACAAGTACTTCCTAGACTTTTAACCCATTATTTTATAATTCGATCCAACCCGATTTTTTTTTTCTATTTCCTAAAATAAACATCACTTCCAATTAAATAGTTTACTCAAACCAGTTCTAATTCCATTAAAATCATAACGATTTTACCGTAAAAGAATCTATGAGAAACTATATTTAATATTTCTACATTATAACATCTCGCCTGGCGAAGCCCTAGTATTCGAGTGTTGTTTTAGAAGTAAGAATTTTGGAACGAGCCCTGGGTAAGTAAAGTGATGGACTCATTTAAGAAATAGAAGTTCACGAGTACGCACTTGGGTGAAGTCTTGAAAGTTTGAAATATAGTCCGTAGGAATAAGGCTTAAGAGGATAGTTTGAAAATGTAACACCCCAAACCCGGCCTAGACGTTATGGTCATATCTGGCAATGTCACACGATAGTGTTTTTGAAACCTCGTTGTTACGATGAAAACATTACATGTTATTATCTTTAGTAAACCTTTGTTAGAACTGAGGAAGTCATCTTTATTCATTTAAAACATTTGTTTTGAAACATTCCTCGTTGCGGAAGCTTTAATAAAACAGTCTAGTTGATCATGCGTTTAGAAATTACTTTAACTTTTTGAAAATCGAATTTCCTACGACCAGCAGGTATAAATCCAAAAAGTAAAATAAATAAATAAAAACCCAAATTTAAAACCAAAGTCCCAGAGGGTCCTTAAATTACAACCCAAATAATCAATAATAATCAAATCATAAATCGTACATTAAAAAACATGAAGTCCAAAAATTACTGTGGTCATCGCTGAGTCCTCTATCGCACTGATCCGTCTAGGTCTGGGGATTACTTGTGCACAGTAAACAAAAAGGGTGAGTTTACGTAAACTCAGTGTGTAATCCCGCAAAAACAAACAAACAATCAGTATTCACAGTTGAACAGTCTTGGGCCTAAGCCCTTTTCGATGATCGATGTGATTTGGGCCTTAGCCCATCTCGATCTGATGTCAAAAATGCGAAGAGGGGCCTTAGCCCATCACGATGATCGATGAGCGATAACAGATTAGGCGTAGCAAAATCCTACCCAACCAGCCTCTACACACCATCTCCATCCAACCCTACACTCCATGTGGGGATATAATCAACCCACCCATCCCTACACTCCAAGTAGTACCGAATGCGGCACAAAACAGTAGTTTGCAGCTGAGCTGCCAGTAAATTAGGGTTAATGCCTTTCAGTACACTTCCTTCGAATAACATCCCCCAACCCAATGCAATGCAACATACAATGGATGATATGCTATTATGCAATTTCCGTACATATATTCGATTCGGATATTAACATGCTCGATCTGAGATATCATTCACCAATTTCACATTTAGTTTGTAACACCCCAAACCCGGTCTAACCATTACAACTGAGTCTGGCGTGCTACAGAATATCATGCTCTCATAGATCACAATCAACGCAAGAAACATAACAACTTACCCGGCATCCTCGCCTTTTACCCACAAGGGTAATTTGGTAACCATTGCCGTCATTCCGGCTTTTAACAACACATAACATTTAACATAATAAGTAAAGAAAGTGTGTAAGAGTTACACACCTGGTTCTCGTACTAACGCTTTTACTACTTCTACGCTACCATCTCTCGAGACTACCACTATAGGCCTACAATCCAACTCCCGATACTTATTCGTTTCTTGTACTTTAGCGTTGGATTTACATATCCAACCTCCACTGCTTGACTGTTCTTCGAGTTCAAAATAACCCCTTGGTCACTAAACCAATCAAACCGATGAGATCTAATATATAATCATAGTGTTTAGACGAAACCCTTACCTAAACTGTCGAATCCCGAAAGTCTTTAAGAAAACGTCACCACCAACCTACATTCAGCTTTCCCAAAAATCGGCACTATAGGCCACAAAGACAACAGATTCGGCTTTCAAGAGCGAGAGTGAAACCGATAGGGCCTTAGAACAAATGATTCAGATTAGAAACTTGATGAAAAATAGAGAAATCGCAGAGAAGAGAAATCCCGAAAACTCACCAATCTCCCTTGAAGACTATTCGACTATGGTGCACCTTCGGGAAAACGAAACCACCCTTGTAGATTCGGCTATGGGAGAAGGAGTATGAACAGAGGGGATTCGGCTTTTAGAAGAATTTTGGAGAGGGAAATAAGGCCAGAGGAATTTCGGCTATAAGAGAGAAAAGTATGAGAAAAGAAAGAAAAGAAGAAAACAAATGAAAGAAAAGATGGACCACTTTGGCTACTAATTTCGGCTACACACACACACCTTGAGTTGGAGTTTGCCAACTCTCCCTCTCTCCGATAACTTTTATCCATCTATTATCACATCCATTATCCTTTCTTTAGATGAGGCCACCTTAAAACCAACACTTTCCCTTCCTTATTATCAGCATTTAATCTCTAAAATAAAAGAATTAAAGCTCCTAAAATGTAGCTCATGTGTCGTCCTTCCCTCCCCCTAGGAGTGCCAAATTTTGGACCCCTTAAACTTGGGCCCCAAGCGGCCACACATGGCCCAATCTCCCTCCTAAGTGACGCCACCTCTATGCTCACCCATAGCACCTCCAACCTTTGGGCCACGAGCCCAACTTACTACTAACATAATTACTTAACTCAACTTAACTTAAATTATAAACTAGCATTATTTTTAAGCAACTTAACCCAGATTTAAGTCCAAGCCTGAGCCCAATACATACCTCAAAGCCTCAACCTACCAGCTTAGCCACCCAACCTACTAAATGCACAGACCCACCAAATCAGGATATTATAGTTCTACCCCCCTTAAAATAAATTTCGACCTCGAAATTTACCTGGTCAGAAGAGTTGAGGATATTGCTGTCGCATGATATCCTTCGGCTCCCATGTCGCTTCCTCCGATCCATGGTTCTGCCATAATACCTTTACCAAAGGGACCGATTTCCTACGTAAAACCTTAACATCCCGATCCAGGATCTGTACTGGTTCCTCCACAAAAGACAAGTCTGGACTCACCTCAATCTCCTCCACTGGCACCACATGAGACGGATCCGAGCGATAGCGTCTAAGCATGGAAACATGAAATACATTGTGAATTTGACTCAACTCTGGTGGCAACTCGAGCTGGTAAGCCACTGGTCCTACTCGCTTCAATACCCGATAAGGCCCAATAAACCTAAGGCTCAACTTGCCTTTCCTACCGAACCTCAGAACCTTCTTCCATGGCGACACTTTCAAGAAGACCCTGTCACCCTCTCGCAAACTCTATATCCTTCCGCTTAAGGTCGGCATAAGACTTACGCTGTCTAAAGCTTCTTTCAACCGAGTTCTAATCACCTCCACCTTATCTTCTCGTCCCAAGAACCAACTCGGACCCAATAATTGCGCTCCCCAACTCCGTCCCAAAGACGTAGGGAGTACGACACTTCCGACCATATAACGCCGTATGGTGCCATCTTAATACTCGCTGGTAACTATTGTTGTACGCGAACTCCGCCAACGGTAACAATTCTTCCCAATCGCCTCAAAATCCAAGACACCACCCCTTAGCATATCTTCCAAGACTTGAATCACCCTCTCCGATTGTCCATCCGATCGGGATGGAATGCCGTCTTGAAATCCAACCTTGTACCCAATGCGATGCAAAGCCTTCCGAACACGGATGTAAATCTAGGGTCTCTCATCAAAATAATCGACACTCGGCACCCCATGCAACTTTACAATCTCTCGCTATATATAGTCTCGCTAAGCTTACGAAGATAGAAATCCATATGTACAGTATGAAATGAGCGGACTTCGTCGAGACGGTCCACAATCACCCAAACCGAATCCTTTTTAGTGGGTGTGAGGGGTAATCCACTCACAAAATCCATTGTGATCCTTTCCCACTTCCACTGTGGAATCTTAATCGGCTGTAACAAACCTGACGGTAACTGATGTTCAGCCTTGACTTGCTGACATGTCAGACACTTACCCATAAATTCCGTTACCTCACTCTTAAGACCCGGCCACTAAAACTGCTCCCGCAAATTCTGATACATCTTACTACCTCCCGGATGCATAGCATATGGACTGCTATGTGCCTCTTGCAAAATCTTCTTCCTTAACTCCACATCCTTAGGCATACACACCTTCCCCTGAAAACATAATACTCTATCGCTGCTCAGACTATACCCCTCCAATCCACCATTCTGCACTTGTAAGCATCGAGCACTTAAGACTTCATCTACCACCAAGCTCCTTAACTTTGATCTACCCATGATGGCTTCACTGCAATTCCACTAACGAGCTTCCGTCCTCATACAAACTAAGATGAGCGAACATCGCCCTCAAATCCGACACCACTTTCTGACTTAGCGCATCCGCTACCACGTTTGCCTTTCCCGGGTGATACTCAATCGAGCAGTCGTAATCCTTTAACAATTCCACCCACCTTCGTTGCCTTAAATTCAGCTCCTTCTGAGTCAGCAGATACTTCAAGCTCTTATGGTCCGTGTAGATCACCGACTTCTCCCCGTACAAATAATGCCTCCACACCTTCAAAGCGAAGACCACTGCAGCCAACTCCAGATCATGCGTCGGATAGTTAACTTCATGCGGTCTCAACTACCGAGACGCATAAGCAACAACCTTCCCCTCCTATATCAACACACAACCTAACCCCGTATGGGAAGCGTCACAATACACCACAAAATCTTTCCCTGCCATAGGCTGAATCAAGACTGGAGCCTCAGTTAAAACCCTCTTCAGCTTCTCAAAACTCTCCTGCTGCTTATCCGTCCATACAAAAGGTACCTCCTTCCTCAACAATTTTGTCAAAGGTGCATATCGAAGAAAACCCTTCCACAAATCTCCTATAGTAGCTGCTAACCCCAAGAAATCTATGAATCTCCGCCACCAACTTGGGTGGTTTCCAATCCAATCTTGCCTCAATCTTCCGAGGATCCACTCTTATCCCTTCTGCTGATACCACATGCCCCAGAAAAGTAACTTCCTTCAACCAAAACTCACACTTACTAAACTTGGCGTATAATTGCTTTTCCCTTAAAATCTGCAAGACTACCCGCAAATGCGCGTCGTGTTCCTCTTCTATCCTCGAGTACACCAGAATATCATCTATAAATACTACGATGAACCGATTTAAGTACGGCTGAAACACCTGGTTCATCATATCCATAACGCTTATTGCGGTGCGTTCGTCAACCCGAACAACGATTACGGAAATTCATAGTGCTCATATCGAGTACGAAGCGCCGCCTTATGGATATCTACCTCCTTTACCTTAAGTTGGTGATACCCCGACCTCAAATCTATATTGGAAAAGACCGATGCTCCCTTAAGCTGGTCGAACAGGTCATCTATCCTAGGCAACGGATACTTGTTCTTAATTGTCAATTTATTCAACTGACGGTAGTCTATGCACATCCGCATCGACCTGTCCTTTTTCTTAACAAAGAGCACAGGCGCTCCCCAAGGTGATACACTTGGCCGAATGAAACCCCGATCCAATAACTCCTGAATCTGTGCTTTCAACTCCACCAATTCCTTTGGCGCCATCCTATACGGAGCAATAGACATTGGCGCTGTTCCCGGTAGAAGGTCAATACCGAACTCCACCTCCCGATCCGGTGGCAAACCCGGAAGCTCCTCCGGAAAGACATCGACAAAGTCCTTCACCGTTCAAACACCTCCTACAGCCAAATCCTTAACTTTCAAGGCACAAACATAAACCACAAATGCCTCACATCCTTTCCTTACCATCTTTTCCGCCTTCAGCGCGGACACCACATTAGATAGGTAATTCCTTCTCTTACCTATCATCACCACCTTTTCACCCTCGGCCAATTTTAGCACCATGCGCTTAGCCGCACAGTCCAGTTCTGCCCGATACTTAACCAACCAATCCATTCCTAAGATTAAATCGAACTCCCCGAAGGGTAGTTCCATCAAATCTACTTGAAACACGACCCCTTGAAGTTCTAGGGGTACATCCCTATCTGATTTGTCTACTACCACGAGTGTCCTAGAGGGCTAACTACTGTCATCTTTCTAGCAGAAATCTCATAGGCTAAGTTCAGAGTTCCCACTACGCTACTAGCTACATATGAGTATGTTGAACCAACGTCAATCAAAGCAATATAAGGCAACCCAGAAATTAAAAACGTACCGGTTATGACGTCCGGTGCATCGCCCTCCTCTCGATGTTTGGCTGTATAGACCAACCCAGGTTGTCTAGCATTAGCACCCCCAGCACCTCGGCCAGGTGCTCCACGGCCTCGTCCGTTACCATTACCACCCCTAACTGCACCTCGACCCCTCTGTGGTTGCTGGCCATCTCTCATGAATTGACCACGTCCTTGACCCTCAGCTTGAGTCCTAGCTAACTTCCGCGGACAATCCCTTACCCGGTGCTCCATTGACCCACACTCAAAGCACCCTCTATTACTAGCTCAACACTCTCCCGAATGAGACTTCCCACATCTAACGCACTGAGGTGGCCACTGAGCAGCAGCAGGCTTTGCGGCTCGATCCGGTCCATCAAATCTAGCCCTTTTCTGAGTACTTCCACCAGACCCTAATGGCCCAAAACTCCTTTTATCCCTGCCTCTCTCCTGATTCTGTTTCTCGGTTCGCTTCACCTCCTCAGCTATTTTGGCCTTTTCCACGTGAACAGCGAATTCCCTTTCTCGCTAAGGTGTAATCAACACCCGCAGCTCATCTCTTAGCCCATCCTCGAACCTAACACAGCGCTCATATTCCATAGCCACCATACCCCGAGCATACCTACTTAACCTCAAAAATTCTGCCTCGTACTCAGGTACCGACTTACTCCCCTGAACCAAATTCAGGAATGCCCTACGTTGTGCATCAGTATAACCAGCTCCCACATACTTCCTCTGATAGGCTGCCTTAAAATAATCCCATGTGATATCATCGGCCACTGCACCATCCCTGACCGTGAGCCACCACTGATACGACTCATCCCAGAGAAGAGACACTATCTCCTTCAACTTCTCCTCAGTCGAGAAGTCTAAGTCATCTATTATATGTTTTGTTGCCTCTAACCAGTACTCAGCAGTGTTGGGAGCTACACCGGACACCCCCCTAAACACCTCCGCTTCGTTAGCTCGGAGTCGCTCAGCCACCAATTTTCGGGCTCCTGTACCCGCGCCTGCCCCGGCAACTCTCTCCAAAACTCACAGTACTGCCTGGGATATTACATAATTATCACCAGTCTGATCCTGAAACTCAGCTTCCTCCGCCGGCAGATCTGGCAGCACATTCCCAGACCCATGGCCAGACCCTGCTGGCTCTGACAAGGTCATCTTACCCCTACTCCAGCCACGCGGCGGACGTCCACGATCTCGTGTACTCATTCTTCCTGTTCCCATTTATTTGGTTAAGAATTTTATGTATTATTAATTCTTTTCACTGTTTATCCACGAGCAATTTTTATGGAAAATAGTTTTAAAAGTGATTCTTTCGAAGTTGAATCTATCTATAGTTTCAGTTTCAGGCTTATCTCCTAGTTCTAAGTGCATTCATCACACAAACAACATCCACATACCATATTCAACGTGTAGGGGTATTTTCGTCATCTTCACTACCCGGGTATTTTAGTAATTTTTACCTCTGAGGGTATTTTCAAAATTTTTCCAAAACAAAGTTTCGGGTGATTTTGTAAATTAAGGTATTTTGGTAATTTCATGAAGCGAGGATATTTTGGTAATTTTGCAACTCGGGGGTATCTTGGTAATTTTGTCAATCGTGGGTAGTTTGATAATTTACAAACCAGAAGGTACTTTGGTCTTTTTCCAAATTCGGGTAGTTTTCACAAATCAAGGGGTAATTTGATAATTTCAAAACTAGGGTTTTACAAAACAGTGTGGCGGGTCCCTTTCGGTTTTTAATTATCGGATTTAGCACGTGAACAAGTCCTCATGGTCGAGTGAGCAGAATACTACTACGCACTGTAGGATTCGAGCGAAGAGGAGGTGAGTCACTAGGACTGCTTAAATACCAAGCTCTTCCTGAATCCAATCCTAGACATGCGCATGGCGGTTGCCACACCCTAACTCGGTGACTTACTCACAGGTTTGTTTGATTCGGCTTAAGTCTTATGTAATTAAGAAGTTGTGTAAACTAACCCTATGGTCCATCAGTTCGACCATGCTCAACTACGTCTAAAGCCCCCAAAGCCCACACATAAACATTAAATCAAAGGTTAGGGTACTTACCTGGGTGGATCGGCGCCGGAGACTCAGGTGCCATGCTTTCCGAGATATTCATCTCCTTAAAAATCATTTTACACCCCTCAAAACATATTTTGGGCCTTAAACCCACAACCGAGCTTTTGAACTTGGCTCTGATACCAAAATGTAACACCCCAAACCCGGTCTAACCACTACAACCGAGTCTGGCGTGCTACGGGAAAGAAAATGTTTGAAAATCGACTTGTCAATTTTGCTTAAGGAGAAAACTGTTGAATAATTTTAGAGAAAACGAATTTGAATCTTGTGGTGTTCAAAACGTGTTAAGTCTTGCTTTAGAAAAACTTAGTTGCTCAATTGTTACTCCATACTTATTACTTAATCAGTGAACATTTCAGAAAACACATTCTTATCGAGGTTTTAAAAACAACCAATTCACATTTACCAAGTATGCTTATCGAAAGTTATAAAAAAACAACCAAATAAAACATCACGAAATAAAAGTTAAGCGGCCTTATTACAACGAGGAAAACCCAAAATTTAAATAAAACAACTAAGTCCAAACAGAAAACTTTGATATAAAACAAATGCTTGAGCATGGCCACCTCGAGTCCACTCGGCTCCATATCCACGATCTAAGTCCGATCTGCAAAATGTAAAGGAAGGGTGACTCACCTAGACTCGAGTGTATAAATCCCCATCCCAAGAGAAGTTATGCTCTTACACAAATTCATTTACACATATGCATGTCATGCAACCCGTCAACCTAAGTATCCATCCATGTCTCCCAAATCTACCCCTTGTGGTACCAAACCACTGGTGGTACCAAACCACTGGTAACCGAAGTTACAAAAATAACATATGTGGTACCAAACGACTGGTGGTGCCAAACCACTAAGACTTAGTCACAATTTTTATAATATGTGGGGCCAACCCATTGTTGTGATGCCAAATCACTTTGGTGACATCGATAGATCATACTTCCCCTCCTCTCATCACCCATAACACAGAGTTATGCTAACAATATCAGTATGATCATGCTTAACATGCATAATTATGTATACAGAATATCATGCTCTCATAGATCACAATCAACGTGAGAAACATAACAACTTACCCGACATCCTCGCCTTTTACCCACAAGGGTAATTTGGTAACCATTGCCGTTATTCCGGCTTTTAACAACACATAACATTTAACATAATAAGTAAAGAAAGTGTGTAAGAGTTACACACCTGTTTCTCGTACTAACGCTTTTACTGCTTCTACGCTACCGTCTCTCGAGACTACCACTATAGGCCTACAATCCAACTCTCGATACTTATTCGTTTCTTGTACTTTAGCGTTGGATTTACAGATCCAACCTCCACTGCTTGACTGTTCTTCGAGTTCAAAATAACCCCTTGGACACTAAACCAATCAAACCGATGAGATCTAATATATAATCATAGTGTTTAGACGAAACCCTTACCTAAACTTTCGAATCTCGAAAGTCTTTAAGAAAACGTCACCACCAACCTACATTCGGCTTTCCCACAAATCGGCACTATAGGCCACAGCACAACAGGATTCGGCTTTCAAGAGCAGAGAGTGAAACCGATAGGGCCTTAGAACAAATGATTCGGATTAGAAACTTGATGAAAAATAGAGAAATCACAGAGAAGAGAAATCCCGAAAACTCACCAATCTCCCTTGAAGACTATTCGGCTATGGTGCACCTTCGGGAAAACGAAACCACCCTTGTAGATTCGGCTATGGGAGAAGGAGTATGAACAGAGGGGATTCGGCTTTTAGAAGAATTTTGGAGAGGGAAATAAGGCCAGGGAATTTTGGCTATAAGAGAGAAAAGTATGAGAAAAGAAAGAAAAGAAGAAAACAAGTGAAAGAAAAGATGGACCACTGGCTACTAATTTCGGCTACACACACACCCCTTCAGAGTTGGAGTTTCGGCCAACTCTCCCCTCTCCTGATAACTTTTATCCATCTATTATCACATCCATTATCCTTTCTTTAGATGAGACCACCTTAAAACCAACTCTTTCCCTTCCTTATTATCAGCATTTAATCTCTAAAATAAAAGAATTAAAGCCCCTAAAATGTAGCTCATGTGCCGTCCTTCCCTCCCCCCTAGGAGTGCCAAATTTTGGACCCCTTAAACTTGGGCCCCAAGTGGCCACACATGGCCCAATCTCCCTCCTAAGTGACGCCACCTCTATGCTCACCCATAGCACCTCCAACCTTTGGGCCACGAGCCCAACTTACTACTAACATAATTACTTAACTCAACTTAAATTAAATTATAAACTAGCATTATTTTTAAGCAACTTAACCCAGATTTAAGTCCAAGCCTGAGCCCAATACATACCTCAAAGCCTCAACCTACCAACTTAGCCACCCAACCTACCAAATGCACAGACCCACCAAATCAGGATATTACATTAGCGGTCTAAGTAGCGCTTACCGACCCTACAGTAGGTTCACAGTCGACTTGGGTGACCCGTGCAACCTTAAAAACATTTCGGTAAAAATGGGCCCACATGCCCATGTGATCTGCCCATGCGGCCCACTCGGCCCAAATTGTCCTTCGCCGTGTGATCCATTTTTAAAGTAACCCATGCTATCTCAATACTCATATATGTTTTCACTATTTACTTACATGTTCATTCAAAGCTGTGTACTTGAGTCATTATCACTAAATTATTTATATCTTGAGCTACAGAATTCCAAATTAAGATCTGCTTGTTGTTTTTGAAACTAGACTCAAATACCTTTCTACCATAAAATTTTTAGAATTTATTGATTATCAAATAAGTACAGTAAAATCTTTAAATTTATCCCTATTCTGCTGTTTGACAGCTTCATCCTTTCCTTACTAAAAATTATTTATCTCTTAGTAAGAAATTTATATGATGTTTCCGTTTGTTTCTCTTAAAAATAGACTCATTAAGGATTTAAACATATAAATTTAAGCCCCTAATTATTTTTTTAAAATTTTTGATGATTTTCCTAAGACAAAATAAGGGAACCCAAAATCATTCTGATCTTGTCTCACAAAATTTATTATATCTCATGATTTACAATTCCATTGCTTACACTGTTTCTTCCATGAAAAACTAGACTCAATAAAATTGAATTTCATATTTTATTCAACCTCTAACTCAATTCCCATTAATTTTGATGATTTTTGAAAGTTATACTACTACTGCTGTCCAAAACTATTTTAGTGCAAAATGTTGATTTCCAAGTTTATAACACCCTTATTTTCTTTCTCTACAATTTTTCGCATCATTTTCTCTTATTTCTCGACAACAAGAAATTTTGACTTTTTGTCGAATCCCGTTTTCTGCGTTTCGGGTACACACCTGGTATCGATTCACTGCGCAAAGTAACCCGAGCCTTCAAAAACCTATATTGGACAAATATATCCCTTAATTAATCACTTGATTCGTCAATCAAACCAAATATCCCCAACATAAAACAAGAGAAACTAAACCAACGACGATTCAAAAACTTACCGCGACGAATCCAATAACCAGTCGTCTCCACACACTAGAATATCCGCTTAAAACCTTTGAACAGCACCTAAACGAGAGTAAAATGAACCCTTTGTTAATTGCCTACTCAAAATACAATAACTAAGGGGAAAAATCCCACTTACCGAAACAGATGAAGTCAAAAGTTGCACCCAAAGAGATGACTCACAAAAAAAATATAGAAATAAAAACAGAGGGGAAAAAGAAGAAACAAGATTCGGCCAAAGGGGAACAAAAACCAAAAGTGAACAAGAAGGGAGAAGAAACGGCAGAGAAACAAAAGTCTAATGTCAGAAAATTTGTTGGGAAAAATGAAAATAGAAAACTGATCAGAAGAAAATCTCATTTTGATAACTTCTCCCCAATTATCTCCTAAAAAAACTCCCTATTAACCCACTAAAACACAACTACTAAGTAGTCCAGTTTAATTTGAACTCCACCACGCCACACGCCTCAACAAAAATTAGTTCCCCTGTTTGCGCAGGGACTCGAACACAAAACCTCCTACACACTAACACTCCGCTTAACCACCAGACCAGCAGGCCCATTCTGATATTTTTTACCAACAATCAAATAAAAGTCTACTGAACAAGAGTAAGACCTAATTAATTCAAAATACCAAAATTTGCCCAAGCGAAGACTTGAACTTGGGACCTCCCAAACACTCCCAGAACACATAACCACTAAAGCTGACAGATATTTGTGTCATATTTTCACAATAACGAAATTAGAAATTTTGGGGCGTTACAACTCTACCCCCTAAAACAAAATTTTGTCCTCAAAATTTACCTGATCAGAATATGAGGATACTGCTGACGCATCGTATCCTCAGGCTCCCATGTGGCCTCCTAAGTGCTATGATTACACCATAGAACCTTCACCAAAGGGATAGACTTCCTCCTCAGAACCTTTACGTCACGATCTAGAATCTGTACAGGCTCCTCCTCAAAGGTCAAGTCTGGCCTAACCTCAATCTCCTCAACAGGGACAATATGAGTAGGATCAGAGCAGTAGCGCCTCAACATAGAGACGTGAAACACGTCATGAATTCGATCCAACTCTGGAGGTAGCTCCAACTGATAAGCAACCGGTCCCACTCGTTTTAAAATCCTGTACGGTCTAATAAACTAAGGGCACAACTTGCCCTTACGACCATACCTCAGAACCTTCTTCAATGGCGAGACCTTGAGAAATATGAATTACCCCACAGAATACTCAATCTCACGTCGCTTCAGGTCCGCATAGGATTTCTGTCTGTCAGATGCCGCTTTCAGACGATCCCGAATCAGTCTAACTTTATCCTTAGTCTCAGCAACTAACTCAGGACCCTGAACACGTCGTTCACCCAACTCAGTCCAATACAAGGGAGTGCGACACTTACGACCATACAGTGCCTCGTAAGGTGCCATCTGGATGCTAGACTGGTAGCTATTATTTTAGGCAAACTTCACTAATGGTAAATACTCCTCCCAACTACCACGAAAATCAAAACTTGCACTTGCTAAACTTAGCATAGAGCTGCATTTCCCTCACAGTCTGAAGGACAACTCTAAGGTGCTCATCATGCTCATCCTTAGTTTTCGAATAAACCAGTATGTCATCGATGAACACCACCACAAACCGATCCAGATAGGGCTGGAATACTCGGTTCATCAGGTCCATGAAAGTTGTCGGTGCATTCGTCAGTCCAAAAAGGCACCCCTAGGAACTCGTAGTATCCATAACGAGTCCTAAATGTCGTCTTAAATACATCAGCCTCCTTAACCCTCAACTGATGATATCCAGAACGCAGATCAATCTTGGAGAACACAGAAGCCCCTCAGAACTGGTCAAACAAATCATCAATCCTCAGAAGTGGGTACTTATTCTTAATCGTTAGCTTATTCAGCTGTCGATAGTCTATACACATCCTCATCATCCCATCCTTCTTTTTCACAACCAGCACAGGTGCTCCCCATGGAGACACACTGGGACGAATGAACCCACGATCCAACAGCTCCTAAATCTGAGCCTTAAGCTCCGTAACCTCCTTCGGTGCCATTCAGTAGGGGCGATAGACATCGGAGCTGTTCTAGGAAGAAACTCAATCCCAAACTCCACTTTACGATTCGAAGGTAAACCTGGTAGCTCTTCAGGAAAAACGTCCGAAAAATCCTTTACTGTTCTAATATCCTTAACTGTAGAATCCCCAAAATTCGAAACACTTACGTAGGCCAAGAATGCTTCACATCCCTTACAAACCATCTTCTCTGCCACCAGTGTAGAGATCACATTAGGTAAGTAATTCTGGCGTTCTCCAATCATGACTACCTCCTTATCCTCCTCAGTCCTTAGTACGACCCTCTTAGTCGAACAGTCCAAGCTAACACGATGCTTGACCAACCAGTCCATCCCCTGAATTTGGTCGAACTCCCCAAGTGAAAGTTCCATCAAATCAGCCAGGAAGATTGCCCCTTGTACCTCTAAAAAAGTGTCCCAATACAGGTTGCTAACTCTAATAGATTGCCCTAACGGGCTCAGTACCGTAACCTCACTCGTAGGGCTCTCAACTGAAATCCCCAAGTTTCTAGATATGTTGCTAGCTATGTATGAGTGAGTAGACCCTATGTCTATCAAGGCAATATACGGTACATCAAGAATAAAGAATGTACCCGTGATGACGTCCGGAGCATCTCCATCTTCTCGGCGATGAGCAGCATACGCCTCAGCCTGTCCAGCACCTCTGCCCGGTGCTCTCTTCCCACGACCTATACCATTACCACCTCTGGCCTGTCCACGGCCTCTCGGTGGCTGCTACACTACCCTCTGTGGCTGTGCCGTACCAGTATCTGGAGCTTGCATCTGACCGGCCCTCAGCGGACACTCCCTAATACGGTGCTCCAATGACCCACACCGTAAGCACGCCCTAGTCCTTCTCCAACACTCGCCCTGATGGCGTCTACCACAATCAGTACATGGCTGCAGTCCAATAGCAGCAACAGAGGGCCTAGCTCTAACTGGCCAATCAGCTCTGGCCTTTTTCTTTGGCCTCTGTACAGAACTCGAGGACTTCGAATCCCTCTTATTCCTACCTCTCTCTCTATTGCGGTTTTGGCGCTCAGTGCGCTTAACCTCCTCGGTGATCTTCGCCTTCTCGACCAAGGTAGAAAAATCTCGCTCCCTCGCGGAGCTATCAGAATCCTCAAGTTATCCCTAAGGCCATCCTCAAAGCGAACACATCGCTCATACTCCGATGCCACCATACCTCATGCATAGCGGCTCAGTCTCAGAAACTCGGCCTCATACTCGGCCACTGATCGATCTCCCTGTGCCAGATTCAAAAACTCCCTCCTACGGGCATCCACATAACTGGCTCCCACATCAACGCCGGAATAGGGTACGAGGCGTTACCGGATAATAACACTTGCAAATGAACAAATTCAAGGCAAAAATTTTCGTTTAAAATTTAAAACTTTTATCTTATATCATCAAGTCCGTAAAATGGGCCTACGAGGCCCAAAACATGCTTTGGGAGCGATTCGAGACTAAACCGAGAACTTTTAAAACTATTGGAACATTTAAAAAAAATTCCTTGTTTTGGAGAGTCACACGCCCGTGTGGGCAGGCCATGTGGTTACACCCGCCCGTGTGGCCCAGGACACGCCCGTTTCCTCCACCCATGTAACTCTCTATTTATGATGTCATCATTCATTTTGGATCACACGACCAAGTCACACACCCGTGTGCTAGACCGTGTCCTCCACACGGCTGAGACACACGGCCATGTCTCTGCCTGTGTGGTCAAGAAGTTGGCTATTTTCCAAGCCAATTTATACCCTATCATGCCCATACTTGAGTATAACTTGAATGAAACATTTCATGACATATTAAAGCTACCAAAACATCCACCACACACACGTAACAAGTCATAGCATACAATTTACTCAACCATGGAATGCATTATCATGAGTTTATAGCATAACCAATTTATTGGCCACAATAAATGGCCTTATACAACAATGAACTCCGAATATCATGGGTCATTATTCTAGGAAAACTAATAGTAACATATACACATGACCAAGTTCCCTATAAATGCCATAACCTTAAGTATAAAATCATCGATACCTAAATTGTAAGCTTGATAGTGTGATAGGTTCTCCGACGACTTCCAACCCGAGCTAACCTGAGTACATTATAAACACAAAAAAAAAACGGAGTAAGCTATAAAGATTAGTAAGTACGTATGTAATAATAAAAAATTGATTACCATGCTTTTAACAATCCTCTTTATAAGCTTTCAAGATAATACCATCATTATTGCATAAAATTTCACAATTCATTTATGTTCATCTTGAGCTATTTACTCGAATTACAGTCACTAAATTATTTTTATCTGGAGCTACGGAACTCCAAATTAAGATCTGTTAATTTTCCCTGAAACTAGACTCACATATATTTTTACCATAAAATTTCCAGAATTTTTGGTTTGACCAATCAGTACAGTTTATTCTTTAAAGTCTCCCCTATTTTGCTATCCGACAGTTCTGACCCCTCTTCACTAAAAATTAATTATGTCATTGTACAAAACTTGAATAATGTTCCTGTTTGTTTCTCTTGAAAATAGACTCATTAAAAAATTCAATAATATAAATTTTATCACATGATTATTTTTTTACATTTTTTAATGAATTTCCCAAATAAGAATAGGGGATTCCAAAATCATTCTGACCCTGTCTCACTAAAATCCAAATATCTCACCATATAAAATTCTTTTGCTTATACTGTTTATTTTATGTAGAAATAGACTCAATAAGCTTTAATTTAATATCTCATTCAACCTATAATTCAATTCCACCATTTTTGGTGATTTTTCAAAGTGATACAACTGCTACTGTCGAAACTGTTTTATCGCTAATTTTACTCTTTCATGTTTCCTTTATATTAATTTTCATTTACACACATATAACACCAAAGTATATCCATGGTTAGCCATTCCAATAACTAGTCATTATCAAATATTTACAAGCCATTCATTGGCCAATTTAACCTATACATCAACAACAAAGACTTGAACATATCATTTCTCAATTTAATTTGGCCTAAAAGCCTCACACATGATCAACAATCACATTTACCACATATTCATACATCATAAGCATGGACTTATAACCACAAGGTCATTCTCATAGGTATAACTTACTCATTTACATTCTTACCAAAATTTGATCACATACCGAGCACATTGCTCATGAGTGTATACATACATATACCTGCACTTAATCGTCACATATTCACATTCATTTACACTTTAGTCAAATTTTCCCGATGAACATTTCGGAATAATACCGGATACACGGTGGTTTCGCACACAACCCACCCATAATAATATAATCACGGTGGTATCGCACACAGCCCACCAATAATAATAAACACGGTGGTATCACACACAACCCACCAATAATCACATATACACGGTGGTATCTTTACAACCCACCAATAATAATAAACATGGTGGTATCGCACACAGCCCACCAATAATCACATATACACGGTGTTCATCCGTATCCTTTTTCTATTTCGAAGGTTCATCCGGGAATTTTCTCACTTTTCATCATTTTAATAAATGTCAATAATATTTACTCACATTTCATATAAGACATTAATATGTAAAAACATAAATAAAAAGGATGTATCATTTACATATAAACTTACTCATTTCAAACCTTACCACATTCCAAATACATATCATAGACATTGATCACAATTAAATGCACTTATAACCCTGCACTTGTCACCACATTGTCACACGTAATTTCACTTAGTCAAATTATCATTTAGCACTGAACAGAATAGTTCAACCCTGCATTTACTTGTTCGAACATTAGTTTCCAATATTCAACAAATAATACGAGTAATTTCATAAATTATTCGTCAATTTAACAAATAAACATTAATGTTTACCATACGAACTTACCTCGACTTAAAATGGCAAAAGGGACTGAGTCGTCCAATATTCGTCTTTCCCCCGTTTTAAGTCCGTAACTCATTTTTCTTTATCTAAAATATCACATTTGACTTATTAAGTTATTATACTATTCAATTGAGTCCAAAAATCATATTATGGAAAAATTACATTTTTTCCCCTAAACTTTGTCATATTTACACTTTTGCCCCTAGGCTCGTAAAATGATTTTTATTCAATTTCCTTATATTTTAGGCCTAGCTGAACCATTTTCATAACTATAGCAGTCCACAATTTGCATTCATTCACACATTTTCATACATTTTTCAACTTTTTACAAACTAGTCCTTTTATGCGATTTCATCGAAAATCACTTAGTAAAAGTCGTTTATTACACACCGAGCATTCATATTCTACCATTAGAAATCAAAACACATGCATGTCATCCATGGGTAAATTTTTAAACACAAACCCTAGCTCAAAATAATGGTAGAAATAGCTAAACCGAGTTACGGGGATCTAAAAAATGCAAAGAACATTAAAAACGGGGCTTGGATGCACTTACTATTGAGCTTGAAAGCTTGAAAACCCTAGCCATGGTGTCCATAGAAACATTCGTCCAACACATGAAGAAGATGAACATGTTTTTGGCCTATTTTCCCTTTTTATTTCTTTTTATTACCAAATGACCAAAATGCCCTTCATTAAAACCTTTAGTATTTTATCCATCCTTGTCCATTTTTGTCCAAACAAAAATATAATGGTCTAATTTCCATTTAAGGACCTCCACTTTAAAAACCCATTTCAAATAAGTACCTTAGCTTCTAGAACTCACATTTTTCACATATTGCAATTTAGTCCTAATTATCAAATTGGACACCCAATTGATAAAATTTCTTAACGAAACTTTCACACAGTCATTCTATCACACTATAAACTTTAAAACTTAATCGCAATAATTTTTTCTACTTCAGATTTATGGTTTTCGAAACCACTATTCTGTTTAGGCCCTAAATTGAGTCATTACATTTTCCACGGCGGTCTTAAAGAACTCCCAGTCGGGCGTTGGTGAGTGCCCTCCTTAACAAATAAGCCACCAGCGATAAGCCTCATCCCACAATGATGAAGATCGCACCATTTAATTTCTCGCTCGGTGCAATCTAAAGCATCCATAATCCTTTCCGTGGCCTCAATCCAGTACTCGGCCACATTAGGGGCAACTCGAGTGACACCCCTGAAGAGCTCAGCTCCATTGGACCGGAGTCATTCCGTAACCGACCCTCGGCTCCCGAGTCCAGATGTTGGGCCCAAATGACCCTCTCTAAAATCCTTAGCATAGCTTGGGACAATGCGTCGTCCCCACCATGCGATCTTGAGACCCGGGCCTCGATGGCGAGCGACACCGGCGCCTCACTCATATCCAAATTCGGTATACTACCCGGTGAAGAGGACTCACTCGAGCTCCTCTGCGGCCTCTACCTCGGCCTTTAGTACCCGTCCGAGATACCTCGTGCACTCATTGTCTAATCACGTTTATCTCAGTATTACTTGATTTTATGAATCGATTCTGATTCCAGTGTTTATTAACAAATGTTTTATGTAAAATAGTATCGATTATTCGAGTTCGTTTTTCGTAAATCGCGATCTCACTCTGATTTTAGTTTCTCTACAATTTCCAAATACATTAACTAGAGTGTTTTGATGCGATTTACTACCTATAGTAGTTTGAATATACTACCCATAACGATTTTGATTTAAAACAAATCACGATTCGAGAATACTTGCGGGATCGTAGCAGGAGACTCGGTGTACCACTTACTCAGTAAAAATATTTCAAATCATTTGGAAATCAATCAATTTTTTTGAAAGCCCATTTTTTTATAAAACCCATAATCCACAACCAAGTTTTGTAACCTAACTCTGATACCACTAAATGTAACACCCCAAACCCGGCCTAGACGTTATGACCGTATCTGGCAATGTCACACGATAGTGTTTTTGAAACCTCATTGTTACGATGAAAACATTCCATGTTATTATCTTTAGTAAACCTTTGTTAGAACTGAGGAAGTCGTCTTTATTCATTTAAAACATTTGTTTTGAAATATTCCTCGTTGTGGAAGCTTTAATAAAACAGTTTAGGTGATCATGCATTTAGAAATTACTTTAACTTTTTGAAAACCGAATTTCCTACGACCAGCATGTATAAATCCAAAAGTAAAATAAATAAATAAAAACCCAAATTTAAAACCAAAGTCCCAGAGGGTCCTTAAATTACAACCCAAATAATCAATAATAATCAAATCATAAATCGTAAATTGAAAACCATGAATTCCAAAAATTACTGTGGTCACCGCTGAGTCCTCCGTCGCACCGATCTGTCTAAGTCTGGGGATTACCTGTGCACATTAAACAAAAAGGGTGAGCTTACGTAAACAGAGTGTGTAATCCCGCAGAAACAAACAAACAATCGGTATTCACGGTGCCGCGTTGAATGAGTTTCTTCGGCTAAGCCCTTTTTGATGCTCGATGGCGATTTGGGCCTTAGCCCATCTCAGTATAGTGTCAAAAATGTAGTAGGGCCTTAGCTCATCGCAGCGATGTCGATGAGTGATAATGATTTATGCAAAGAGAAATCCTACCCAACCAGCCTCTACACACCATCTCCGTCCAACATACAATGTGGGGATATAATCAACCCACCCATCCCTACACTCCAAGTAGTACCGAATGCGGCACAAAATAGTAGTTTGCAGCTGAGCTGCCAGTAAATTAGGCTTAAAGCCTTTCAGTACACTTCCTTCGAATAATAACCCCCAACCCAATGCAATGCAACATACAATGGATGATATGCTATTATGCAATTTTAGTACATATATTTAGTTTAGATATTAACATGCTCAGTACAGATATCATTCAGTCAATTTCACACATTTAGTGGTCTAAGTAGCGCTTACCGACCCTACAGTAGGTTCACAGTCGAATTGGGCGACTCGTGCAACCTTAAAAACATTTCGGTAAAAATGGGCCCACATGCCCGTGTGATCTGCCCGTGTGGCCCACTTGGCCCAAATTGGCCTTGGCCGTGTGATCCATTTTTAAAGTAATCAATGCTAGCTCAATACTCATATATGTTTTCAGTATTTACTTATATGTTCATTCAAAGTTGTGTACTTGAGTCATTATCACTAAATTATTTGTATCTTGGGCTACAGAATTCCAAATTAAGATTCGCTTGATGTTTTTGAAACTAGGCTAAAATACATTTCTACCATAAAATTTTCAAAATTTATAGATTATCAAATAAGTACAGTAAAATCTTTAAATTTATCCCTATTCTGCTGTTTGACAGCTTCATCCTTTCCTTACTAAAAATTATTTATCTCTTAGTACGAAATTTAGATGATGTTTCCGTTTGTTTGCCTTGAAAACAGACTTGTTAAGAATTTTAAAAATATAAATTTAAACCCATAATTATTTTTTTACAATTTTTTATGATTTTCCTAAGTCAAAATAGGGGAACCCGAATTTATTCTGACCTTGCCTCACAAAATTTATTATATCTCATGATTTACAATTTCATTGCTTATACTGTTTCTTCCATGAAAAACTAGACTCAATAAAATATAATTTCATATTTTATTAAACCTCTAACTCAATTCCCATTATTTTTGATGATTTTTCAAAGTTAGACTACTCCTGCTGTCCAAAACTATTTTAGTGCAAAATGTTAATTTCCAAGTTTATAACACCCTTATTTCCTTTCTCTACAATTTTTCACATCATTTTCTCTTATTTCTCTTATTTCTCGACAGCAAGCAATTTCGACTTTTCACCGAATCCCGTTTTCTGCGTTTCGGGTACACATCTGGTATTGATTCGCTCTGCAAAGTAACTCGAGCCTTCAAAAACCTATATTTGACCAATATATCCTTAATTAATCACTTGATTCGTCAATAAAACCAAATATCCCCAACATAAAACTCGAGAAACTAAACCAACGACGATTCAAAAACTTACCGCGATGAATCCGATAACCAGTCGTCTCCACAGACTAGAATATCCGCTTAAAACCTTTGAACAGCACCTAAACGAGAGTAAAATGAACCCTTTGTTAATTGCCTACTCGAAATACAATAACTAAGGGGAAAAATTCCACTTACCAAAATAGATGAAGTTAAAAGTTGCACCCAAAGAGATGACTTGCAAAAAAAGAAAAGAGAGGGGAAAGAGAAGAAACAAGAATAGGCCAAAGGGGAACAAAAACCGAAAGTGAACAAGAAGGGAGAAGAAACAGCAGAGAAACAAAAGTCTAATGTCAAAAAATTTGTTGGGAAAAATTAAAATAGAAAACTGATCAGAAGAAAATCTCATTTTGATAACTTCTCCCCAATTATCTCCAAAAAACACTCCCTATTAACCCACTAAAACACAACTACTCAGTAGTCCAGTTTAATTTGAACTCCACCACACCACACGCCTCAACAAAAATTAGTTCCCCTGCTTGCGTAGGGACTCGAATACAGGACCTCCTACACACTAACACTCCGCTTAACCACCAGACCAGCAGGCCCATTCTGATATATTTTTACCAACAATCAAATAAAATTCTACTGAACAAGAGTAAGGCCTAATTCATTCAAAATACCAAAATTTTCCCAAGCGAAGGCTTGAACTTGGGACCTCCCAAGCACTCCCAGAACACAAAACCACTAAAGCTGAGAGATATTTGTGTCATATTTTCACAATAACGAAATTAGAAATTTTGGAGCGTTACAGAAATATATCCTATCTTGGTGTATGAATAGGCGAACCAAAAATGTTCTGTTTATACAACCCTCTATAATAGGAATAGTTAAGGAACTATAGGGAGGAATGTTTGGCTGAGTAGTAGTAGTAGTTGCCCAAGTACACTTTTGGCATATAGAATGGGCGGACTCTGATATAGAAATAAGTATACAAGGATCCCTAGTCAGATTAGAATGATAAGTGGAACAAAAGTGATGGTTACGAAAAGGATGGTTATGAGGTATGAGGCCACACTAAAAAACATAATACCTCTAGAGACCAATGAGGTCTTGTACCAGTTGATTTGTAAAGAAAGCTAGTTAGGAACTAACCAAACATGACTAAGAAGAGTCAAAGGCTAGAGGAGTATTAGGTAAGTCTCTTGGACGTGGTATATTTTGACAAGCTACTCAGTCTTGACGTGACCTTTATCAAGTTCCCATGAAAACTTGAGTTCAGTTAAAAGGACACCCGAGTTAAGTTAAGGGGGTTATCTTCCTCCTTAAGGAGGAGGAGGAGGATGAAAGATGCCTCCTTAAAGATGAGTTTGAAACCCCGATTTCTACTAGTGATTTCCCTCCCAAAAAGGTACATTTCATGACTTTATCTACTAAGGAAACACAGATCTATAAATAAACTTCAAGAAATAAGGCTTAGTGATATCTTTGATTTAAAGTAAAGGTGAAAGGTTACTCGAATGAGCTCTAACAAAATGTCTCTGTTTGACGAGGCGAGGAAGCCATAGCATTTGGTTGAATAAAGAAACTGGAGCTCAAGTAGTTGATTTCAAGAAGAAAGGGCTAGATCTGAAGTTTAAGCTATCTTTAAGGTTATAAGGTGAGTCTCTAGACTGACTCTTACATATATATTGTAGTCTAGATATTATGTGCTAATTGAGTAAAGTATGAAACTAGAACTAGTAAAGTATGATACTATGCCTCTGATAAGAAAAAAAAAGTATATGCATGTAAAATATAAAGCATGATTGTGTCTATTGTGAGTAAGTCATTGCATGAAGGGTTTATGCATGAAGTTTAATGTAACATCCTAAAATTTGAATTTTATATGTTACATTACTTTGGTGCTCAGCTAGTTTATTTATCCTATGTGCGTGTTAAAATAGTCCTGAGAAGGTTCGGGATTTAATTGGATTTTGAAATAAATTTTGGTAAATAGAACTTTATTGAAGTGGAACAAGTAACCTTGATGTTTAAGGAAATTAAGTGGCAAAAGTTAGCATAAGATCAGCTAGTAGTAAAGACGAGTTGAGGCCATAAGCATACTTAAAGGGAAGAGGTTCGAATCCCTTGTTATGTATGAGAAATTTTTTTTAATTTTTGCACTCATCTAGCATGTGTCGGCCAAGCTTTATTTTTGGAAAGTTGGACTTTTAGTTTATGGTAAGGTGGCTAATGGATTAAGGCAAGAATTGAACTTAAGGTAGGGAATCATGAGATTATGGTATGTAGGGGGAACACAAGGCACATTTTAAGGAATGTGTTTTGGAAAGTTTGGAATGGCCAAACTTTGACTTTGGTGTCCATGTACTTGGACGGTTTTAGGGGCTAAGGGGGTGGCCGAATTTTTGAAGACTTTTGAGTAAGGATAGGTGCTTGTTGGGCATATTTCTTTTTGGGTCATTTTTGCTTTCTCTCAAAACATTTTCTCTTCATCTTTTCTCTCCCTAGCCAAATGCACATTGAGCATTAGGTAAGCATCTTTCATTTTTCTTTTGGTCATTCCATTTTGACCATTTTGGTCTAAATTTGCCTATTCTCTCAAGTCATTTCCCCTAGTGCTGAAAACACCAAAACCTTGAAGGCCATTTTCTCTTTTCTTTTCTTCCTCCATTGCCGAATGCTCTCTAGTCTCAAACCTCTCTCTTTGTTCATCTTCTATTCTTGAAATGAACCAAAACCGAAACACCTAATTGTCCTATACCTTTATTTCATCTCCTTCTTCTTACAAAATTTATTCAACATTTTCTCCCTTTTCTTTTCCTCCATGGCCGAAAGTTGCTAACACCGTCTCCTTCAAATTTTTCTCTTCATAGCCGAATATTTTACAACACTTATCTTCTTCTCAAACCATTTCCTTCTTTTCTTCTCACACTTTAATCGCTCGGTAAGTGGAAAATATAATACTCTAGTATTCTTATTTTCTCTTTTTCCTTTGTGCCAAAATTTCATGTTGGTGTGGGATGGTCTTTTGGATCGATATCATCATCATACCATGACTCACTCGAATCTTTTCTCTATTTTAGAAACTTAGTGGAAGGCCAAAAATTTGGAGTGTCCGAAATCATCGTGAATCGCTAGGATTCGGTCCAAAGTTTTAAGGTAAGGGTTTTTATCAAGGAATTCCATATTACTCATTATTTCGTTAATGATGGGGGTTTACTAATCGATTTTATCTTAGGAACGCTATCGCTTGATTTTCATCCTTTGAGCGTAAGGATTTCGAGGTGTCCGATTTCACTTCCTTAAAATCAATCGTCTTAATTTTGAAATAATAGTTGGACTAATATTCTTATGTCAATGGAGGCAAGCAAGATAGGGTCAAAAGGGTGGTGAATAGTGATCGGAAGAGGGGCCGATTCGCTATTCCCACTAGATTCAAGCGAAGGGCTCTTTTCGGTAATCGAGATTTTCCACCGGGTTGTGGACCTCATCCGGTGAAAACCGATTATTCGAGGTTGTTCGTAGTTACGAGCCATTAGTCGTTCGGGATTTTCCAACGGGTTGTGAACCGTCAACCGGGGAGAACCGACAAATAGTAGTTATTCGAAATTCCGAGGGTGTTGACGATCAGGAAAGTGTAGTGCTCACCGTAATCAGGTGTGTAATCTCACACCATATCTCGCGGGTTAGATAACCACATCGTAATAATGTTAGATTAAATTCACAAAGTTGGTGAAATCGGGTAAAATGGTATATTTTAACACTTTAATAGTAAAAACTATGAAATTGGTATCGAGATTATGAAAATTACAAAATTGCCCTTAATGGGCTAAATCGATAAAAGTGACTTATTGGGCCATATGTGATTTTGATAAATGGGCCATATGTGATTTTGATAAATGGGCCATACGTGATGACTGCTAAATGGGCCAAATGTGATATGAGATTATGTGGGCCAAAATGTGAAATGGGCCAGTTTGTGATAACTTTTATAATGAGCCTTATGTTGGAATAATTATAAGAATGGATTGTTATGCATATTATATACATGATTGCATGGGTTGGGCTTTTGGATGAAGAGAAGTTACGGTAGCTTTGCTCCAAAATTACGATGGCCGTGCCTGGGCTGAAATATGGCCGTGCCCACTTTGAAATATGGCTTCATGCCCGCTTTGAAATATGGCTTCGTGCCCGGTTTGAAATATAACCGTGCCCGGTTTGAAATATGGCTTCGTGTGCGATTTGAAATATGGCCGTGCCCGATTTGAAATATGGCTTCGTGCCCGATTTGAAATATGGCCGTGCCCGATTTGATATATGGCTTAATGCCGCTTTGGTGTGTTAGCGGGGTGGGTGACTAAAGCTCCCCACAGTGTCTTTGGTTGGTACGGGTGGTGTGTAGCGGATGGAAACTTAGGATTGGTTTTGGGAAATTGCATATCACATGCATTCTATACATGTTAAATTGTTATATTTTTAATGGGCTCGAGCCCCAAATAAATGCTCAAATGGTTTTGGCTCGATGGACTATGGTAAGTGAGTTACACATTGAGTTCTAAGTAACTCATCCCGCTTTCTTTACCCTTTCCGGTAATGATCGGTGTGGAGGCTTGGGCGGGGGCGACTCGATGGAGGCCATACTACGATTAATGGGTTAATTAAACTTCAGATTTCTTTAAAGTACTTTTTAATATTTGCTTTTAAGTTGTGATGTAATAAGGCCTCTGGTTAAATTTTTATGGATGTTTTACTTGTGGATGGATTTTATATTACGTTTTAAATACTTAAATGGGATTTCTTTTCTAAAAATACAAACAAACGTTTTTCATAAATAAACGTACGAAAAGGATTTCATTCTTAGTTAATTTTAACTCGGTAACATTTTTCTGTAACAACTCTTTTAAAAATCTTGTTTTCAAAAATTTCTTTTGAACTCTTTAACATTTCTCGGGATATTGAATCAAGTATTTTATTTTTTTTCAAATTATAAACTCTTACGTCTTAAATTATTAAATTTAACAATCAGCCTCAATTTTCAATAAACACCTTTTCAACATCTTTATTTTAAAATCCGTTTTCTACAAACTGTGACATCCTGAATTTTTGAGCCTATGCATTTAATGGGTGAATATGTGTAATGAGTTAATTTGAGCATTAGGGGTCCAAATTGGGCTCAGGATTGGGCTGAAGCCTTAGTTAAATTTTTGTTTGGGCACTATAGGGTTTAAAAGGTGGTATCTGAGTTTAAAATATCAAAATGGGCTTGTGGCCCAGTGGTCAGTGGCGCCACTTAGGGAGCAAGGAGGTGACGCCACACAAGGGAGTAAGGGGCCCAAATTTAAGTTAGATGGAGCCCAACTCTTTTAATTTAAGTTAGCTAAATTTCGGCATTAGGGTTAGGTAGAGTGGACGGTAACAAGGCTAAAAAATAGGAGGATTTATGTGAATGGGATAATGTAGATAATATAGTTGATAATATGGAAGGAATAAAAAAAAGGAGAAAAGATAGGAGCTATCTACAAGGCTAGGAGTTGGCCGAAATTCCATCACCTAGAGAAGTGAAGAAATCAGTTTCTTTATGGCAAAGGGAGTGCCGAATTTTCCCTTTTTATTTGATTAATTTTTAGTTATCAGGAAGGGCACTTTCGATTCTTCATAGGTAAGTGCCGAAATTTCTATAAATAGGGAGGGTTCTCTTCTTTATTTTTCGGCATTTAGGGTTTCCACCTTTTCTATCTCTTCTTTCTTCTAAAAGCCGAAAAACTCTATTATTCTCTTCTTTCTTCTAAAAGCCAAAAACTCCATTATTCTCTTCTTTCTTCTAAAAGCCGAAAGCCAAAAACTCCATTATTCCTTTCTCATCTTTCTTCTAAAAGTCGAAAACTCCATTATTCTCTTCTTTCTTCTAAAAATTATTCTCTTCTCTTCTTTCTTCTAAAAGTCGAAAGCCGAAAACTCCATTATTCTTTTCTCTTCTTTCTTCTAAAAGCTGAATCTCTATAGATTTCTTTGAATCATCTTCTCTTTCTGATTTTTCGCAAAAAGCCAGAATCCTCTGAGGAGTAGCGAATCTTCTCTAGTAAGATCTCTTAGATCTAAAAGCCAAAACACTAGTTCTGAATCTCATATCACTTTTCGGGATTTCAAGGCGAGATAGTGGGGTGTTGGCTACGGATAGCGTCGACTTAGAGGGTCTCGTTCTAACTTGATCGTCAGTGTGTAGATCTCTAACACACTAGTAATCTGTACTAAATATATGTTATGGGCTAAAAGCCTAAAAAAGCCGTATAGTAATCAGACTAAATATATGTTATGGGCTAAAAGCCGAAAAAAAAGTTGTATAGTAATCAGTACTAAATATATGTTACGGGCTAAAAGCCTAAAAAAGTCAGTATAGTAATCAGACTAAATATATGTTATGGGCTAAAAGCCGGAAAAAGGTGTATAGACAATCAGATTACCCAAAAAGGGTAGGCAAGGCATGCCAGGTACGTAATCATAGAAACTTCTCTATGTGTATCGATGTATGTGATAGATTGTGAACTTTTAGGTAGTATATTGTTTTGATTCTACATGTATGTATGCATGGGATGGGATTGATATGATGATGGGAAAGAAGGTCGCATAGCGATCGGTGGCTTTGCCACATAGGTCACATAGTGATCGGTCTTTATGACAGGCAGCTCAGCTGTCGAAATACTATGATGTATTATTAAGGTTGCATGGCGATCGGTGGCTTTTCCACATAGGTCACACAGTGATCGGTCTTTAAGACAGGCAAGACACGGTGATATGGTGTGTAGCGGTTGGAGGGTTGATTGTAGAAATCCCCAAGGTGTGATGGTTGGTACGGGCTGGTGTGTAGAGGATGGATTTCTAGGCTGGGATGGGTCATGATGCATATATAGTTACCCTTGTATACGGGCCAAGGCCATAATGTGTTTGTGGGCCAAGCCTTTGATGTGTTTTCGGGATTTACACACTGAGTCTTGGTGACTCACCCTATTATTTTTCCCTAACTTGGCAGATGAGTAGTAGATCGTGGACAAGGGAGCCGAGGCGGACTCGAGGGGCCAACAAGTCTTTTATTTATTAAATTTCCATTTTATTTTAAGTTTAAATTTTGGAATTATTTGATGTAATAAGGCCTCCATCACTTAGGTTATCAGTTGATACTTGTCAATGTTTATGTTTTTTTTTCATTCATGATCAAGGACTTATGATTAAAAGAAATAAAAATGGGATTCTCACACATTATTTAAAATAACACTTGTTTTGGAAAAAAAAATCAAAGATTTTTCTACCAGTGCCACCTATTTAAAGATTATCTACAAAAACGACTAAGTTTTTCAGAATCATTCCAAGTAAAGTTTTTAACCTTAAAACCGTAGCATACCAGATCTGGTCGTAACGTTTGGGCCGGGTTTGGGGTGTTACATTTTGGTATTAGAGCCCAGTTCAAAACTCGAGCTGTGAAATGGGTCTAGTAGTGTTTTGAAAATTTATATGAAATTGAGAAAAAATCTGGAAGAAGATATGGCCTTCGAGTCTACCGGCACCCGATCCACGCAGGTAAGTATTCTAAACTTTTGGATATGATATGTATGTGGGCTTGATGGGCTTGATGGACGTAGACTAGTATGTTAGGCATTGATGGACTATAGGCTTAGTTAAAACAACTCTTTAAATTCATAAGACTTAATATATCCAAACAAAACCGTGAACGAGTCGATGGGTTAGGGTGTGGCAGGAGGCATACGCATGTCTAGGATTGGATTCAGGGAGAGCTTGGTACTTAAGCAGTCCTAGTGACTCACCACCTCTTCATTGAATCCTACAGTGTGCGTGATTTGCTTCACCTTAGCCACGAGGATTTGTTGACGGGGCAAAATCTATAATTAAAACCCGAAAGGGACCAAATGCACCCTATTTACGCAACCAAAATACCCCCAAGTTTTGTAAAATTTCCAAAATACACTTGATTTGTGAAAATTTCCAAACAACCGTGATTTTATAAAATACCCATGTTTTGCAAATTTACCCAAAAACCCCTAGATTTACAAATGTGACCCGGTTTGAAAAATTAAATTTTCCAAAATACCCCTACTAAAAAAAACGAAAACAACAACAACACCAAGATACCCTATTTTGAGAAAATCACCAAGACACTTTATTTTGGAAAATACCCTGTAGGGCAAAACTACGGAAATACCCCTGGGTAGAGGAATGACGGAAAAAAAAAACCTTATGCGATGAATGTGTGTGCATGGATGCTACTTGTGTGATTGATTTATGCGGGTTGATGTATGTAGTTTCTAGAATTAGGAGATAAACTTGAGATTGAAACTGTAGATAGGTTCGAATTCGAAAGAACCACTCTTAAAACTACTTTCCATAAGATTGTTCGTGGTTAATCAATGAAAGAAATTAATAGTTCATAAAATTTCTAATTCAGATACTACGAGAATCGACGATGAGCGCTAGGTGATGAAGAAGAGGCCGCGACCGAGGCCGTGGAAGTATTAGGACTGATGTGCTGACTCAGCTAGTTAGGGAGGTACTGAAGGAGGTTAAAGAAATCGGTGAAACATTTCGGGTTGGGTGCGTGGACTGTAAGAAAAAAAGAGATCGTAGTTTTCTAGGATTGCAGTCTCGTTCTCTGAAGCATGTTAAGGTACGTCCAAACTTTCGGGTTTGCGAATATTGCAGAAGGCGTCATCCGGGTGAATGTTGGAGGAAGTTAGGAACGTGTTTAAGATGCGGGTCTGAGGAGCATAAGGCTCGGGATTATTCAATCACCATTAAGTCGGGTATGTTTTGTGTGGATGCTATATTTTTGGGTATAGAAAGCGTATCGTGCAATGGTTATATATTATTAAATTAGAGTGCGCAATGAAAGCATAGTGGTGAGACTTGGGTAGTACGATTAGTAGTTAGTTGGAAATTTCGAGGACGAAATTTCTCTAAGGGGTAGAACTGTGACATCCTGAATTTTTGGGCCTATGCATTTAATGGGTGAATATGTGTAATGAGTTAATTTGAGCATTAGGGGTCCAAATTGGGCTCGAGATTGGTGGACGCCTTAGTTAAATTTTTGTTTGGGCACTATAGGGTTTAAAAGGTGGTATCCGAGTTTAAAATATCAAAATGGGCTTGTGGCCCGGTGGTCGATGGCACCACTTAGGGAGCAAGGAGGTGACGCCACACAAGGGAGTAAGGGCCCAAATTTAAGTTACATGGAGCCCAACTCTTTTAATTTAAGTTAGCTAAATTTCTGGTATTAGGGTTAGGTAGAGTGGATGGCAACAAGGCTCAAAAATAGGAGGATTTATGTGAATGGGATAATGTAGATAATATAGTTGATAATATGGAAGGAAAAAAGGAGAAAAGATAGGAGCTATCTACAAGGCTAGGAGTTGGCAAAATTCCATCACCTAGAGAAGTGAAGAAATCGGTTTCTTTATGGCGAAGGGGGTGCCGAATTTTCCCTTTTTATTTGATTAATTTTTAGTTATCAGGAAGGGCACTTTCGGTTTTTCATAGGTAAGTGCCGAAATTTCTATCAATAGGGAGGGTTCTCTTCTTTATTTTTCGGCATTTAGGGTTTCCACCTTTTCTTTCTCTTTTTTCTTCTAAAAGTCAAAAAACTCCATTATTCTCTTCTTTCTTCTAAAAGCCGAAAGCGAAAAACTCTATTATTCCTTTCTCTTCTTTCTTCTAAAAGCCGAAAACTCCATTATTCTCTTCTTTTCTTTCTTCTAAAAAGCCGAAAGCTAAAAACTCCATTATTCTTTTCTCTTCTCTCTTCTAAAAGCCGAATCTCTATAGATTTCTTCGAATCATCTTCTCTTCCTGATTTTTCGTAAAAAGCCAGAATCCTCTGGGAGTAGCCGAATCTTCTCTAGTAAGATCTCTTAGATCTAAAAGTCAGAAACACTAGTTCTTGAATCTCATATCACTTTTCGGGATTTCAAGGCGGATAAGCGGTGGTGTTGGCTACGGATAGCGTCGACTTAGAGGGTCTCGTTCTAACAAGATGTCAGTGTGTAGACCTCTAACACACTAGTAATATGTGCTAAATATATGTTATGGGCTAAAAGCCTAAAAAGGTCAGATAGTAATCAGTACTAAATATATGTTATGGGCTAAAAGTCGAAAAGAAGTCAGTATAGTAATCATACTAAATATATGTTATGGGCTAAAAGTCGGAAAAAGGTATAATGTCAGTACTAAATATATGTTATGGGCTAAAAGCCTAAAAAAGGTCAGTATAGACAATCGGATTACCCAAAAGGGTAGGCAAGGGATGCAGTGCGTAATCATAGAAACTTCTATATGTGTATCGATGTATGTGATAGGCTGTGAATTTTTAGGTAGTATATTGTTTTGATTCTGCATGTATGTATGCATGGGATGGGATTGATATGATGATGGGGAAGAAGGTCGCATAGCGATCGGTGGCTTTGCCACATAGGTCACATAGTGATCGGTCTTTATGACAAAACGACAAATTGTCGAAATACTACGATGTATTATTAAGGTTGCATGGCGATCGGTGGCTTTGCCACATAGGTCACACAAAGTGATCGGTCTTTAAGACAAAGCGGCCACAAATTGTCGATATGGTGTGTAGCGGTTGGAGGGTTGATTGTAGAAATCCCCAAGGTGTGATGGTTGGTACGGGTTGGTGTGTAGAGGATGGATTTCTAGGCTGGGATGGGCCATGATGCATATATAGTTACCCTTGTATACGGGCCAAGGCCATAATGTGTTTGTGGGCCAAGCCTTTGATGTGTTTTCGGGATTTACACACTGAGTCTTGGTGACTCACCCTATTATTTTTCCCTAACTTTGTAGATGAGCAGTAGATCGTGGACAAGGGAGCCGAGGCGGACTCGTGGGGCCAACAAGTCTTTTATTTATTAAATTTCCATTTTATTTTAAGTTTAAATTTTGGAATTATTTGATGTAATAAGGCCTCCATCGCTTAGGTTATCAGTTGATACTTGTCAATATTTATGTTTTTTTTTTCATTCATGATCAAGGACTTATGATTAAAAGAAATAAAAATGGGATTCTCACACATTATTTAAAATAACACTTGTTTTGGAAAAAAAAAATTTCAAAGATTTTCTACCAGTGCCACCTATTTAAATATTATCTACAAAAACGACTAAGTTTTTCAGAATCATTCCAAGTAAAGTTTTTAACCTTAAAACCGTACCATACCAGATTTGGTCGTAACGTTTGGGCCGGGTTTGGGGTGTTACACTTTGGTATCAGAGCCTAGTTCAAAACTTGGGCTGTGAAATGTGTCTAGTAGTGTTTTGAAAATTTATGTGAAATTGAGAAAAAATCTGGAAGAAGATATGGCCTTCGAGTCTACCGGCACCCGATCCACACAGGTAAGTATTCTAAACTTTTGGATGTGATATGTATGTGGGCTAGATGGACTTGATGGACGTAGACTAGTATGTTAGGCATTGATGGACTATAGGCTTAGTTAAAACAACTCTTTAAATTCATAAGACTTAATATATCCAAACAAAACCGTGAACGAGTCGATGGGTTAGGGTGTGGCAATAGGCATACGCATGTCTAGGATTGGATTCAGGGAGAGCTTGGTACTTAAGCAGTTCTAGTGACTCACCTCCTCTTCACTGGAATCCTACAGTGCGCGCAGTGGATCTGCTTCACCTTAGCCACGAGGATTTGTTGACGGGGCAAAATCTATAATTAAAACCCGAAAGGACCCAACACCCTATTTCGCAAAACCAAAATACCCCAAGTTTTGTAAAATTTCCAAAATACACTTGATTTGTGAAAATTTCCAAACAACCGTGATTTTATAAAATACCCATGTTTTGCAAATTTACCCAAACCCCTAGATTTGCAAATGTGACCCGGTTTGAAAAATTAAATTTTCCAAAATACCCTGCTAAAAAAAAAAAAAACAACAACAACACCAAGATACCCTATTTTGAGAAAATCACCAAGACACTTTATTTTGGAAAATACCTGTAGGGGGCAAAACTACGGAAATACCCCTGGGTAGAGGAATGACAAAAAAAAACCTTATGCGATGAATGTGTGTGCATGGATGCTACTTGTGTGATTGATGTGTGCGGGTTGATATATGTGGTTTCTAGAATTAGGAGATAAACTTGAGATTGAAACTGTATATAGGTTCGAATTCGAAAGAACCACTCTTAAAACTACTTTCCATAAGATTGTTCGTGGTTAATCAGTGAAAGAAATTAATAGTTCATAAAATTTCTAATTCAGATACTACGAGAATCGACGATGAGCGCTAGGAGATGAAGAAGAGGCCGCGGCCGAGGCCGTGGAAGTATTAGGACTGATGTGCTGACTCAACTAGTTAGGGAGGTACTGAAGAAGGTTAAAGAAATCGGTGAAACATTTCAGGTTGGGTGCGTGGACTGTAAGAAAAAAGAGATCGTAGTTTTCTAGGATTGCAGTCTCGTTCTGTGAAGCATGTTAAGGTACGTCCAAACTTTCGGGTTTGCGAATATTGCAGAAGGCATCATCCGGTTGAATGTTGGAGGAAGTCAGGAACGTGTTTAAGATGCGGGTCTGAGGAGCATAAGGCTCGGGATTGTTCAATCACCATTAATTCGCGTATGTTTTGTGTGGATGCTATATTTTTGGGTATAGAAACTGTATGCGTGCAATGGTTATATATTATTAAATTAGAGTCTTGTGATGAAAGCATAATGGTGAGACTTGGGTAGTACGATTAGTAGTTAGTTGGAAATTTCGAGGACGAAATTTCTCTAAGGGGGTAGAAGCGTGACATCCCGAATTTTTGGGCCTATGCATTTAATGGGTGAATATGTGTAATGAGTTAATTTGAGCATTAGGGGTCCAAATTGGGCTCGAGATTGGGTGAAGCCTTAGTTAAATTTTTGTTTGGGCACTATAGGGTTTAAAAGGTGGTATCTGAGTTTAAAATATCAAAATGGGCTTGTGGCCCAAAGGTCGATGGCGCCACTTAGGGAGCAAGGAGGTGACGCCACACAAGGGAGTAAGGGGCCCAAATTTAAGTTACATGGAGCCCAACTCTTTTAATTTAAGTTAGATAAATTTCGGCATTAGGGTTAGGTAGAGTGGACGGCAACAAGGCTCAAAAATAGGAGGATTTATGTGAATGGGATAATGTAGATAATATAGTTGATAATATGGAAGGAAAAAAAAGGAGAAAAGATAGGAGCTATCTACAAGGCTAGGAGTTGGCCTAAATTCCATCACCTAGAGAAGTGAAGAAATCGGTTTCTTTATGGCAAAGGGGGTGCCGAATTTTCCCTTTTTATTTTATTAATTTTTAGTTATCAAGAAGGGCACTTTCGGTTTTCATAGGTAAGTGCAAAATTTCTATAAATAGGAGGGTTCTCTTCTTTATTTTTCGGCATTTAGGGTTTCCACCTTTTCTTTCTCTTCTTTCTTCTAAAAGCCGAAAAACTCCATTATTCTCTTCTTTCTTCTAAAAGCCGAAAACTCCATTATTCTATTCTTTCTTCTAAAAGCCAAAAGCCAAAAACTCCATTATTCCTTTCTCTTCTTTCTTCTAAAAGCCGGAAACTCTATTATTCTCTTCTCTTCTTTCTTCTAAAAAGCCGAAAGCCGAAAACTCCATTATTCTTTTCTCTTCTTTCTTCTAAAAGCCGAATCTTTATAGATTTCTTCGAATCATCTTCTCTTCCTGATTTTTTGCAAAAAGCCAGAATCCTCTGGGAGTAGTCGAATCTTCTCTAGTAAGATCTCTTAGATTTAAAAGCCGGAAACACTAGTTCCTGAATCTCATATCACTTTTTGGGATTTCAAGGCAGATAGCGGTGGTGTTGGCTACGGATAGCGTCGACTTAGAGGGTCTCGTTCTAACAATAATCAAGTGTGTAGATCTCTAACACACTAGTAATATGTGCTAAATATATGTTATGGGCTAAAAGCTGAAAAAAGGCTGTATAGTAATCTGTACTAAATATATGTTATGGGCTAAAAGCCAAAAAAGTCAGATAGTAATCTGTACTAAATATATGTTATGGGCTAAAAGCCGGGAAAAAGCTCATATAGTAATCAGTACTAAATATATGTTATGGGCTAAAAGCCTAAAAAAAGGTGTATAGATAGATAGTCGGATTACCCAAAAAGGGTAGGCAAGGGATGCAGTGCGTAATCATAGAAACTTCTCTATGTGTATCGATGTATGTGATAGACTGTGAACTTTTAGGTAGTATATTGTTTTGATTTTGCATATATGTATGCATGGGATGGGATTGATATGATGATGGGGAAGAAGGTCGCATAGCGATCGGTGGCTTTGCCACATAGGTCACATAGTGATCGGTCTTTATGACATGACGACTCAATATCGAAATACTACGATGTATTATTAAGGTCGCATGACGATCGGTGGCTTTGCCACATAGGTCACACAGTGATCGGTCTTTAAGACAGGCAGCACAGCTGTCGATATGGTGTGTAGCGGTTGGAGGGTTGATTGTAGAAATTCCCAATGTGTGATGGTTGGTACGGGTTGGTGTGTAGAGGATGGATTTCTAGGCTGGGATGGGCCATGATGCATATATAGTTACCCTTGTATACGGGCCAAGGCCATAATGTGTTTGTGGGCCAAGCCTTTGATGTGTTTTCGGGATTTACACACTGAGTCTTGGTGACTCACCCTATTATTTTTCCCTAACTTTGCAGATGAGCAGTAGATCATGGACAAGGGAGCCGAGGCGGACTCGAGGGGCCAACAAGTCTTTTTTTTATTAAATTTCCATTTTATTTTAAGTTCAAATTTTGGAATTATTTGATGTAATAAGGCCTTCATCGCTTAGGTTATTAGTTGATACTTGTCAATGTTTATGTTTTTTTTCATTCATGATCAAGGACTTATGATTAAAAGAAATAAAAATGGGATTCTCACACATTATTTAAAATAACACTTGTTTTGGAAAAAAAAATTTCAAAGATTTTCTACCAGTGCCACCTATTTAAAGATTATCTACAAAAGCGACTAAGTTTGTCAGAATCATTCCAAGTAAAGTTTTTAACCTTAAAACCATAGCATACCAGATCTGGTCGTAACATTTGGGCCGGGTTTGGGGTGTTACATTTTATATCGAGCCCATTTAAAACTCGAGCCGTGAAATGGGTCTAGTAGTGTTTTGAAAATTTATGTGAAATTGAGAAAAATCGCGGAAGAAGATATGGCCTTGAGTCTAGGCACCAGATCCATCCACACAGTAAGTATTCTAAACATTTGGATGTGATATGCATATGGGCTTGATGGGCTTGATGGGCGTGAGACTAGTATGTTAGGCATTGATGGACTATAGGCTTAGTTAAAACAACTCTTTAAATTCATAAGACTTAATCTATCCAAACAAAACCGTGAACGAGTCGATGGGTTAGGCTCGCAACAGCATACGCATGTCTAGGATTGGATTCGGGAGAGCTTGGTACTTAAGCAGATCCTAGTGACTCACCTCCTCTTCACTGGAATCCTACAGTGCGCAGATGATGCTCACCTTAGCCACGAGGATTTGTTGACGGGCAAAATCTATTATTAAAACACGAAAGGGACCAGCCACCCTATTTCGCAACCAAAATACCCCCAAGTTTTGTAAAATTTCCAAAATACACTTGATTTGTGAAAATTTCCAAACAACCGTGATTTTATAAAATACCCATATTTTGCGAATTTATCCGAAAACCCCTAGATTTACAAATGTGACCCGGTTTGAAAAATTAAAATTTCCAAAATACCCATGCTAAAAAAATGAAAACAACAACAACACCAAGATACCCTATTTTGAGAAAATCACCAAGACACTTTATTTTGGAAAATACCTGTAGGCAAAACTACTGGAAATACCCCTGGTAGAGGAATGACGAAAAAAAAAACCTTATACGATGAATGTGTGTGCATGGATGCTACTTGTGTGATTGATGTATGCAGGTTGATGTATGTGGTTTCTAGAATTAGGAGATAAACTTGAGATTGAAACTGTAGATAGGTTCGAATTCGAAAGAACCACTCTTAAAACTACTTTCCATAAGATTGTTCGTAGTTAATCAGTGAAAGAAATTAATAGTTCATAAAATTTCTAATTCAGATACTACGAGAATCGACGATGAGTGATAGGAGAGGAAGAAGAGGCCGTGGCCGAGGCCGTGGAAGTATTAGGACTGATGTGCTGACTCAGCTAGTTAGGGAGGTACTGAAGGAGGTTAAAGAAATCGGCGAAACATTTCAGGTTGGGTGCGTGGACAGTAAGAAAAAAGAGATCGTAGTTTTCTAGGATTGCAGTCTCGTTCTGTGAAGCATGTTAAGGTACGTCCAAACTTTCGGGTTTGCAAATATTGCAGAAGGCGTCATCCGGTTGAATGTTGGAGGAAGTAAGGAACGTGTTTAAGATGCGGGTCTGAGGAGCATAAGGCTCGGGATTGTTCAATCACCATTAAGTCGGGTATGTTTTGTGTGGATGCTATATTTTTGGGTATAGAAACTGTATCGTGCAATGGTTATATATTATTAAATTAGAGTCTTGTGTGAAAGCATAGTGGTGAGACTTGGGTAGTACGATTAGTAGTTAGTTGGAAATTTCGAGGATGAAATTTCTCTAAGGGGGTAGAACTGTGACATCCTGAATTTTTGGGCCTATGCATTTAATGGGTGAATATGTGTAATGAGTTAATTTAAGCATTAGGGGTCCAAATTGGGCTCAGGATTGGGCTGAACCCTTAGTTAAATTTTTGTTTGGGCACTATAGGGTTTAAAAGGTGGTATCTGAGTTTAAAATATCAAAATGGGCTTGTGCCCCAGTGGTCAGTGGCGCCACTTAGGGAGCAAGGAGGTGATGCCACACAAGGGAGTAAGGGGCCCAAATTTAAGTTACATGGAGCCCAACTCTTTTAATTTAAGTTAGCTAAATTTCGGCATTAGGGTTAGGTAGAGTGGACGGCAACAAGGCTCAAAAATAGGAGGATTTATGTGAATGGGATAATGTAGATAATATAGTTGATAATATGGAAGGAAAAAAAAGGAGAAAAGATAGGAGCTATCTACAAGGCTAGGAGTTGGCTGAAATTCCATCACCTAGAGAAGGGAAGAAATCGATTTCTTTATGGGAAAGGGGGTGCCGAATTTTCCCTTTTTATTTGATTAATTTTTAGTTATCAGGAAGGGCACTTTCGGTTTTTCATAGGTAAGTGCCGAAATTTCTATCAATAGGGAGGGTTCTCTTCTTTATTTTTCGGCATTTAGGGTTTCCACCTTTTCTTTCTCTTCTTTCTTCTAAAAGCCGAAAAACTCCATTATTCTCTTCTTTCTTCTAAAAGCCAAAAACTCCATTATTCTCTTCTTTCTTCTAAAAGCCGAAAGCCGAAAACTCCATTATTCCTTTCTCTTCTTTCTTCTAAAAGCTAAAAACTCCATTATTCTCTTCTCTTCTTTCTTCTAAAAAGTCGAAAGCCGAAAACTCCATTATTCTTTTCTCTTCTTTCTTCTAAAAGCTGAATCTCTATAGATTTCTTCGAATCATCTTCTCTTCCTGATTTTTTGCAAAAAGCCAGAATCCTCTGGGAGTAGCCGAATCTTCTCTAGTAAGATCTCTTAGATCTAAAAGCCGAAAACACTAGTTCCTGAATCTCATATCACTTTTTGGGATTTCAAGGCAGATAGCGGTGGTGTTGGCTACGGATAGCGCGTCGACTTAGAGGGTCTCGTTCTAACAAAGAATCAGTGTGTAGATCTCTAACACACTAGTAATCTGTACTAAATATATGTTATGGGCTAAAAGCCGTAAAAAGTCAGATAGACAGTCGGATTACCCAAAAAGGGTAGGCAAGGGATGCTACGTACGTAATCATAGAAACTTCTCTATGTGTATCGATGTATGTGATAGACTGTGAACTTTTAGGTAGTATATTGTTTTGATTCTGCATGTATGTATGCATGGGATGGGATTGATATGATGATGGGGAAGAAGGTCGCATAGCGATCGGTGGCTTTGCCACATAGGTCACATAGTGATTGGTCTTTATGACAGGCAGCTCAGCTGTCGAAATACTACGATGTATTATTAAGGTCGCATGGCGATCGGTGGCTTTGCCACATAGGTCACACTGATGATCTGTTTTTAAGACAGTAAAGACACACCGTCGATATGGTGTGTAGCGATTGGAGGGTTGATTGTAGAAATCCCCAAGGTGTGATGGTTGGTACGGGTTGGTGTGTAGAGGATGGATTTCTAGGCTGGGATGGGCCATGATGCATATATAGTTACCCTTGTATACAGGCCAAGGCCATAATGTGTTTGTGGGCCAAGCCTTTGATGTGTTTTCGGGATTTACACACTGAGTCTTGGTGACTCACCCTATTATTTTTCCCTAACTTTGCAGATGAGCAGTAGATCGTGGACAAGGGAGCCGAGGCGGACTCGAGGGGCCAACAAGTCTTTTATTTATTAAATTTCCATTTTATTTTAAGTTTAAATTTTGGAATTATTTGATGTAATAAGGCCTCCATCACTTAGGTTATCAGTTGATACTTGTCAATGTTTATGTTTTTTTTTCATTCATGATCAAGGACTTATGATTAAAAGAAATAAAAATGGGATTCTCACACATTATTTAAAATAACACTTGTTTTGGAAAAAAAAATTCAAAGATTTTCTACCAGTGCCACCTATTTAAAGATTATCTACAAAAACGACTAAGTTTTTCAGAATCATTCCAAGTAAAGTTTTTAACCTTAAAACCGTAGCATACCAGATCTAGTCGTAATGTTTGGGCCGGGTTTGAGGTGTTACACAAACCTTTAAGAGACTTTACATATGATCATTCTATGTGACATGTCAAATCTGGTCTTAATGCACAGACCGGGTTTGGGGTGTTACATTATATGGTATCAGAGCCCAATTTCAAAACTCGGCTGTGGTTGGGTTCAACAAAAATTTTCGTTTAAAACTGTTTTGAATTTATAGAATTTATGTTTTAAAGGTAGTATGGCACCACGAGTATCCGGCACCAAGTTAAGTAAGTATTCATATACTGAATGATTATTATTGTGATATGATCATAGGAACACTCTAGAACTTCTAGTTTTAGATGTTGAAACTATAGAGATTGAGACTATAGGATGTGTATGCGAAAACAAACTCTATCTCTTATATCTCATAAAATATTGTTAATAAACACTGAAATAGTATTCTGATTCATAAAACTTGTAATCAGATTAAACCGAATTAGTCAATATGAGCGCTAGAGGACGTGGACGTGGTAGACATGGCCGTGGTAGAGGCCGAGGAGCTAGAGCCGTGTCTGAGGCATCGGGACATATGCCGAAAATGGATGCACCGGCATCACCTGTGTCAGAAAATGGATCCCATGACCATATGAGAGAGGACATTGCTTTGACCCAAGCAATGTTACGAGTCCTAGAAAGGGTTGCTGGGGCTAGAACTGGGCCAGCAGCTCGTGGATCAATATTAGAATGACTTAAATCAAGTGGTGCCGAGGGTTTTAGGGGTGTCTCAGGTGTAGCTCCAAATGTAGCGGAGTATTGGCTGGAGGCAGTGGAGCGGATCATGGATGATTTGGAATGCACCACCGAGCAGAAACTGAGAGGAGTTGTGTCCTTGTTGAGGGACGAAGCGTATCAATGGCGGCTTACTGTTCGAGAAGGCACTCAGGCTGAACATGTTACTTGGGATTTCTTTAAAACTGAATTCCAAGGAAAGTATGTCGGGGCAAGTTATGTGGATGCCCGGAGGAAGGAATTCTTGAATCTGGTTAAAGGAAATAAGACGGTGGCAGCTTACGAAACAGAATTTCTACGCTTGAGTCGTTATGCTCGGACGATAGTGCCAACTGATCATGAGCGCTGTGTACGTTTTGAGGATGGGCTGAATGATGAGTTGCGGGTACTAATAGCCCCACAACAAGAAAGGACTTTTGCCAAGCTCGTGGAGAAAGCCAAAATCGCTGAAGAGGCTAAGAACTCGGAACGTCAGAACCGAGAAAGAGGCAGAGGCAAGAGGGACTTTAAGTACTCGGGTTCTGCTAAAAGGTTCCAAAAGAGGCCCAGGAATGATGAGCCAGCTCCAGTTAGAGCATCTGCGGCTACCAATCAGATTCAACTGTGTGCTGGCTGTAGAAGAGGACACCCCGGGGAATGGTGGAAGAGAACCGGTGGTTGTTTTAAATGTGGTTCTAAGGACCACCAGCTTAAGAATTGTCCTCGACGGACTGCTCCGACTCAAGAAGCTCGTAACCCTGATGCACAGTCAGCTAGAGGCGCTCAGCAGCCATCGAGGGGCCGTGGACCAGGTCGTGGTGGTAATGGCGCTGGTCGAGGTCAAGGTGCACCGGGTAGAGGCAATGGCTTCAGAGGTAACGCGGAGGCGAGACAACCAGGGTTAGTCTATGCGGTCAGGCGTCGAAAGGATGGCGATGCACCTGATGTGATAACCGGTATGTTCTTCATCTTTGATGTATCTGTTACTGCTTTGATAGATATCGGGTCTACCCACTCGTATGTTGCTAGTGCTATATCAGGAAATCTGAATATTAGATCTAAGATTACCGATAGAGAGATGACGGTAATTAGTCCTTTAGGATAGTCTGTGTGTCGAAACCATTTTTTATCGAGTTTTGAAAAAAACGGGAATCGACTTTTAAAAATATGAAGTCGCCACCAATCATTTTTGTTTAGGTGTGATCGGGTCACCTATAAAATAAATTTTGGTCTGCGAAATTTGAGAAAACGGGTTCGGGAGTCGGTTACGTGCAAGGAAGGATTAGCACCCTCGCAACGCCCAAAATTGGTACCAAATTGATTAATTGATGTCCTAATGTTGAAAAGTTTGAAATGATTTTGAAATTCTGTTCCTTTTTTATAATTTTAAATAACTTGATTGAATATTGAGATTCCCTCGTTCCGAACGAATAGAGTATCACATCCAGCACGATTGAATACTACAATCTGAGTCCGCGAATTCAAGATCATCCCCAAAATTATCCAAGCACTTATTGAAATTTTGAAAAGGGTATTTGGTTATTTGGATAAACAAAAAAAAAACCACACCCAGCACGATTAGGCACGATTTCTTGGAATTTCCAAACGCACAAATATTACCTTATTTTGAAAATATGGACAAAATCTGAAAGGATATTTGTTTATTTGGTCAAACAAAAAAATCACACCCAGCACGATTGGGCACGATTTCTTCGAATTCCAAACACACGAATATCACCTTATTTTGAAAATTTTAAGTAAAAATGATTTTAAAGTTCGTATAGTGTTGAAACATGATGTTTTTAAGTGAATATAATGCTATGGCATATACAATATGGAGCGATTATTTACAAATGAATTTGTGAAACAATTATCATAAAATATGTATGTACACATTAAAATATATATACTAGCTTTTACATACAAACTTATATATATACACTAAATTATGAAAGAAAATATATATTCATAAGTAGTTTTAAAAGAAACTAAATATATATACACAAATAGATTAAAAATATACATAATATAAGCTTGATAATAGATGCACAAGAGTAAAATAATTTTGATACAGATGACATGTACATATATTAGACAATAATATGCAAATGAATTTAAGATAAATATTATAAGAAGAAAATCCAAATACATAATATACAAGATAAAATATCCATCAAAATGAATAATATTCATAAATTTAAAAAAAATATGAAGAATATACATACATTAAGAAACAATGCAATTTAAATAACATATATAATAATAATATTTAAAAATATTTAAAATATATTATATAAATTTTTAAACCATAAAATAAAGTGAAATTAATGAAATATACATAGTATAAAAATAATTTTAACACATGTATACGAAATATATATATATTTATATCATGTAATAAAATAATTTAAAACTACATAATAGATGAACTAAATTTGATAAAAATGCAAAGATTATGTATAATAACAAAAAGGGTACTTAATTGAAACAAAACAAAGTTGAAAGACTGCTTTATAATAAATAAAATCATTAATATTTATGACAGGATCAAAATGAAACGCGCGTAGACAATCAGGGACTAAACCAGAAAATATTTTCGAAACTCAAAACGCAGTGTTTAATTTGGGACTAAAATGAAAATGGAATGTGTGTTAAAGGGGAAATTAAAAATAAAATAAAACTTAATCAAAAGGAAATAAAATGCGGAAGGACTAAGATAATAAATAACCCATCAGAACAAAGACACGCGGATCTTAGCCGCAATCGGGTCGGGTCTCGGGTTTTCCAACAAAACGGCACTGTTTTGGTCATTAAAAGACCATACCAAAACGACGTCATATCATGGGCTTATAAAAAACCAGAAATCAGTTAAAAAAAACATTTTAACCCTGTCCTTAAAAAAACTAAAGAAAATCCTCTGAAAACAAACCCTAGCCCTTCGAGCTCTGGCCATAGCACGGCCAGGCTTCGAGTATCGATCCACCGGACTCTTCCGCTTCCGCCACCGCATAAGGCGGTCGGAGAGACCTAGGAGGGCTATTTTAACCCTTTGAAACCCTCTAAACCCGAATATAAACGCCCGATACTCAAAAATCAACCCGAAACTCCCAAACGTAGGCGGTGACCCTTCGTGTTCGAGACTTTTCGATTGCGAAACAAGGTAAAGTTTGTATCTTTTATTCTCTTTTTATGTATGTATGATATATCGAAGTAAAAATAGACTAAAAAAACTAACAAATACCTCTGTTTTGGTATTTTTTCTTGTATTCGAAAATCGTGTGTTAAAATCCTCCTTACAATCGCTTTGTTTTTGGTCTTTTAAAGGCCAAAATCGAAAATAGAAAATAGCAATAAAAAAATAAAATACAATGGTTTTTTTCTTTTTTTTTGTTTTTTCTTCTCTGCATTTGCTGTAGTCCTTGTTGTCTTTCGCAGGTACAAGGTGGGCGTGGCGCACGATAGCTTGCTGGCGGTACGGAGGCGCATGGGGCGACGTACGTGTGGGGTCACGCGCGTGGGGGCACGCGCAAGGGAATCCAAGCGTTAGGCTGGGTTGCGGCGCTGGAAGCTTGCGACGCAAAAAGGGAAACCCTAGGGTTTCCTGTTTGTTTTCTGTTGTGGGCCACTTGGGCCATGTAATTGGGTTTTTGATTGGGTTTAATTTTTGTAATGGACTTTATTTTTTTGTGGTTTTTTAGTTTGGTTAATAGGCCGGGCAAATTGGGCCTGCTACAGCTGCCCCTCTTTGCTCGTTGTCGTGTAACGAAATTGGAGCAAAGACTCATAAGAAGGGTCAATCTTGCCCGGTCTCGCCGAATCTTGACTTCTTTGTGCTTCTCTTCTTCGAGTATCTTCATTCCATCCCACTGCATCTTCAGGGGCATGAGAGCTGGAGCTTCGATCCCATTCCGATGTAATTTCAGGGAGAAGTGATTCGTAGTTTCAACCTATTCCACTGGAACTTCGAAGAAATACGGATTGATCCTCATTGTAAACTCAGGGAGGAAGGATTCGTAGCCTCAACCTACTCCACTAGAACTTTGAGGAGATAGAAATTCAGAGAGAAGAGATTCGTAGTTTCAATCTTCTCTGCGGAAACTTCAAAGAAATACGGACCGACCCTCATTATAAACTCAGGGAGGAGGGATTTGTAATTTCGACCTACTCCACTGGAACTTCGAGGAGATAGAAATTTAGAGAGGAGAGATTCGTAGTTTCAATCTTCTCTACTAAAATTTCAAAGAAATATGGACTGATCCTCATTGTAAACTCAGGGAGGAGGGATTTGTAATTTCAACCTACTCCACTGGAACTTCGAGGAGATAGAAATTTAGAGAGAAGAGATTCATAGTTTCAATCTTCTCTACTGAAATTTCAAAGAAATACGGACTGGTCCTCATTGTAAACTCAGGGAGGAGGGATTTTTAATTTCAACCTACTCCACTGGAACTTCGAGGAGATAGAAATTTAGAGAGAAGAGATTCGTAGTTTCAATCTTCTCTACTAAAATTTCAAAGAAATATGAACTGACCCTCATTGTAAACTCAGGGAGGAGGGATTTGTAATTTCAACCTACTCCACTGGAACTTCGAGGAGATAAGACTTGTATGGCTTCGATCTGCTCCTGCAACTTCAGACTACCGAGACCGCTATCTTCAATCTGCTTCACTCAGGAGAGCAAGATATTCGAATTCACTGATCTTGCGACGACGTCTTCTAGGTGACCTGTCTTGTAAAATTAGTTTTGTGTTTATGCTTATGCAAAATGGTTAGGATGCAATGATTAGAATGAATCTAATGCTCCTAACTAAATGTATTATGGACGAAATTTGTATGAATGCAGAATCTCATGAGAATAGTCTTTTTACAAAGATTAAGATGCAATGATCGGAATGAATCAAATGCCCCTAAATAGATGTGTCTTATGGATGACATTTGTATGAATGCAGAATGTCATGAAAATGATTTCTTACAATGATTAGGATGCAATGATCGGAATGAATCAAATGCTCCTAAATGTGTCTTGCATGAATGCAGAATTTCATGAGAACGATCCTTGCTTAAGGTGTCATCGTTCATTGTTCATCATATCTTGCTCAACAGACTTGCCCCATTGTAACTTCAGGGTTCATCTTATTGTAACTTATGGGTATAGGATCTGAATCTCTTCCCATCTATCCCACTACGACTAGGGGGTATAGGGCCTGTAGCTTGTTCCATCAACTGATCACTCTCCGGGTGACCCGATCAGATGTGTATGCATGATGCTCGCGTGAATGCAGAATATCAATTTTTTTAGAGAATGATTCCCCTTTTACACTTGGGTTAACATTGCTCAATTTTTGTCAAGATTTTATCACTGACGCAGTATCTTGCCGTTCGTTCAACCACCATCTTTGACAAAAATTCGGAGAGAAAATCTCAGTTTAGACTCTTCCTTAAACTTGGTGAGTTTTAAATAATAATCCTGTTTCGGGTTCTTGTATTATTTAGAAGTTCCCAGAGTAATATGTGAAACTTCTTTTGTGAAAGTATTATCAGTCCACTAACCGTTATTTCAATGTAAAATGCTTGAAAAAGATCATAATAATGGACAATAAGGAAATTAATTAGGAGCATGGCTCGAAACAAATAAACTAGGCAAAGATAGCAACTGCAATCAAAAAGGAAATTTATTGTGAACATATTTTGAAAATAATAATATAATCACAAATAACAAATTTAGCATGGGTAAAATGGAAACTAGGTGCCCCAGATATCGTAGTCTGAGCTTCTCTGTTCCAACTTCTTGAGGACCATTTTAAGCTCAATATGTGTTTAGGGGATCTGGAGTAGTTTGTCGATGCCCCAAGATGTAGCATACTTCTTCATTATTAATCTAGGCATAGCAGGACTGCTATATGCCCCACTCTTGATCAAAATTTGAGCCGCCCTTTTCAGGTTTTCAACTCAAATCCCCTTTGGTCTCAAAGTGCCCTTTGCGGGTTTTCACCTTGGCCTCTCCTTTTTATTTTTCTTTTCCTCTTTTTTTGTTTATTTTTCTCTTTGGAAAACTTTCTATTGAGTCTGAATTTACCGGATTAGGCAGGTCCTTGCTATCCATCTCGGTCAATATTCATGCTTCCCGTAACAGGCCTTCTTTGCCGTATAAGGTCCTTCCCGCTTGGCATCCGCTTCCTTCAAGTCCCTTTTGCATGGGAAAAGTCTTCTTCAAAGCCCTATCATGAAATTTTCTAGGCGAATCATTTTTGTTGTGAGCTCGCATCACCCGACCGTGATGTATAGCTTTTAACATCAATCGATCATATTGAGATTGGATCTATTCTGCCTCATCTAATTTCAAATACGATGTAATTTTGACTCCAATGGGCAAAACTAATGAGAAACGTGTTGCCCCCGTGACAGTCTTGGCCAAAGTTTGATAAGCATAGAGGGTAAATAGTAACTTCTGTATGCCAATCCTTACAAGTCTCGGTCTTTTTATGATCCTTTTTTTTTCTCTTTTGCTGCACTGATATGTGGCACCTGATCTTTGAACAGGCCGCAGACTTCTTGTGTGGTTAAATGTGATCTTTTTGACCCCCTTTTTTTTGTCAATATTCTTTCTTTTTCTTTTCTTTGTTTCGATGACTATCGACTTTGTAATATTGGCATATGAAGCGACTTTTACCATCCTAGTGGAGAAATTGACAACCACGAAGATGAATTGGTGTCAGCAAGAAGCTTCTGATGAGACTGGCCTGATAACATCCATGCCCCACATATAGGGAATCTTGTTTCGCATTGAGCCAAGGCTTTGATCTTCATCTCCTTCCTTGGCTCGCAATGTAGGATCTATTTTTTATCCAAAGACTAACAAATCGTAAGATATGTTGCAATTTCTCATCATCTTCAAAGTCCTACGATCCCTTAGACCCTTATTTCATTCAAAAGGGAGTTAGTAATGAAATGTCGCTCATGTCATGGATATCCGGGTACCTATTGTAGGTACGAAGGCAAATTCCAAAGAATAAATGATTCTAAGGATGATTATTTATATGATATGATCATGAATAAAGAATGAAAGAATATTTGCATAGAAATCCAAAGGAAAAAAGAATCTATAAATAGAAAAATATTTGCTCAAAAGGATGCATTTTATTGAAATAAAAATTTTGGACACAAGCCTATTTCACAAGAGGACTCTTATTGCCCCTAGGCTAAAAGCAATAAGTGTGTTTCAAATACTACTCTAGATTAGCCTTAAAAATACATGTCTCTTCCACAGTCCTATTGCTCAAAACACTCCCAGGTTCATATTTCTGTATTTTGCGTGTCATCTAATTTCACAATACCCATGCCGATGAATTTTTCCACCAATTTCTTGAAAGCAAGGCAATTTTCTATCGAATGCCCTGTGACCCCCGCGTGGTACTCACACTGGGCATTTGGGTCATACCATTTTGGATATGGAGGTTGCATCGATTTTGGGTAGTGAGGAGCCACCTCATGTGCATCAAATAGGCTTTGATACAACTCCTATATGTCATTGGAATTGGTGTAAACCGGAGTTGCTTTGCATTGGATTTTTGTCTTGATGAGCCCTGATGGCCAAAGTGGTCACACCCTCTGGTTGACCTACACATGACTAATTTGGGATGCTTGCTCAAGTTGTTCACTTCATTTTCCCTATTTCTGGGTGATCTTTTGGCACTTTCTTCAAGATCTATCTTTCCACTCTTTATGGCATTCTCAATCATTTCTCCAACATTACGATGTCCGAGAAGCTCTTTGTAGCGCTCCCTAGCATATGAGTGATAAACGGGGCCTTCAAAGGTATTAATAAAGAGCATTGTGGTCTCTTTCTCCGTAAGTGGTGGCTAGACTTGGATGGCAACCTCTCCACCACATAGCATATACTGTCTAAAACTTTCATTCGCCATTTTCTCCATGTTTTGAAGAGTAATCCTATAAGAGTCATGTCCATCACATGATTATACTTTGCTTCATAAACGCTGAGCCAAATCTCTCCATGAGTCAATTCTCACACGACTCAACCGGGTTATACCATTTAGCCGCGGCTCCCACCAAAGCTATCCTGAAGTAATGAATCGATGGTGGTCATTGTTAATGTATCCCGTCATTCTTCTACAAAACATGGTAATATGAGCCTCGGGGGAACTTATCCTATTATACTTATCAAATTCAGGTATTTTGAACTTGTATGGGAGCACCAAGTCTGGGACTAAGCTTAAATCTTTGGCGTCAATTCCGTGAATAGATTATCAAAGACTTTCAATCGCTTTAAACTTCTCCTCCAACCGTTTATATCTATCTTCTAGCTGTTTTGGCAATTCTACTTTTGTCCTCTCTCTTTCTGCTATTTCATCCAAATCAGGGACATTAGTAATGATTGGGTTATTTCTGAACTCAGGCGGTTTGGAGGTTCATTTGAAGCATCAGCTTGGAATTGTTGAGTCCTGAACGTGATAGATGGCCTTTGTACACTCATTTCGTGTAGTGTTTGCACGTGTGGTGGAGTAAAATCTCGGGGATATTGATGATACTCAGTATTCTCCTCAATATTAACCATGGGGTTCTTTCCTTTATCCATAAGCCCCTTCAACAATTGCGTCATCTGAGTCATCATATTTCCCTGAGCTTCCATCATTCGATCCATCATATCTTGTTGGATCTTAGCCAACTGCTCCTACATTTGTAGCTGAAGTTTCTCTTGCATCTCCCTTTGGAGCTGTTCAAGCTTTTCTAACCTCTGATCCATATCTTTCATCTTGATTCGGGTACCGTAGGGATGTTTAGTTTTACCAGTGTCCAGGTTAATACTGAAATAATTTCAACCGATTAGGGTCTTCTCATGAAATCTAATGCATATGATGCAATGTGATGAAAATAGCGTAATGCAAATGATGTAATGCATGAAATGCAATGCAAATGCATGGAATGAATGCAATGTAATGCAATCAAAAGAAAACACGTTAGTGCAAGAGAAATAAACAACACAAAATAGATTGCCTAAATGAGTGACCATTAGGGTTTGACACGGCTTTACCTATGGTTAGCTCTTAGGATTCGCTATATGTGGTTTGGTTCTAAAGAACGGGTACCTGAACCAGCAGATTCCTCAATCCTCACCCATTATAGGCTCATATGGATCGAGTTCAGTTTCAGGGAACACATTTCCCTATGGCCATGCGGAGGTGAAAACCTCACGAAGCACATAGGTACAGATGTGTCCCGGAAGCAGTCCACTAGCCCATGCGGAGGTGAAAACCTCACGAAAGCTTAGTTTCTTGCTCCCACTTAAAGGTATGACCACAACGGTCAAGCAATGCAAATACTCTACCGAAAACATCATAATAAATGCATCAAAGGAAACATGATTTGTCAAAATAATTTTCCAAATTTTCAATCAAAGGGCAAGAATTAATCAATCTATGGCCTGACTCTCAACCACTCCTCAGTGGAGTCGCCAAGCTGTCGAAACCATTTTTTATCGAGTTTTGAAAAAAACGGGAATCGACTTTTAAAAATATGGAGTCGCCACCAATCATTTTTGTTTAGGTGTGATCGGGTCACCTATAAAATAAATTTTGGTCTGCGAAATTCGAGAAAACGGGTTCGGGAGTCGATTACGTGCAAGGAAGGATTAGCACCCTCGCAACGCCCAAAATTGGTACCAAATTGATTAATTGATGTCCTAATGTTGAAAAGTTTGAAATGATTTTGAAATTCTGTTCCTTTTTTATAATTTTAAATAACTTGATTGAATATTGAGATTCCCTCGTTCCGAAGGAATAGAGTATCACATCCAGCACGATTGAATACGACAATCTGAGTCCGCGAATTCAAGATCATCCCCAAAATTATCCAAGCACTTATTGAAATTTTGAAAAGGGTATTTGGTTATTTGGACAAAAAAAAAAAACCACACCCAGCACGATTGGGCACGATTTCTTGGAATTTCCAAACGCACAAATATTAACTTATTTTGAAAATATGGACAAAATCTGAAAGGATATTCGTTTATTTGGTCAAACAAAAAAAATCACACCCAGCACGATTGGGCACGATTTCTTCGAATTTCCAAACACACGAATATCACGTTATTTTGAAAATTTTAAGAAAAAATGATTTTAAAGTTCGTATAGTGTTGAAACATGATGTTTTTAAGTGAATATAATGCTATGGCATATACAATATGGAGCGATTATTTACAAATGAATTTGTGAAACAATTATCATAAAATATGTATGTACACATTAAAATATATATACTAGCTTTTACATACTAACTTATATACACTAAATTATGAAAGAAAATATATATTCATAAGTAGTTTTAAAAGAAACTAAATATATATAAATAAATAGATTAAAAATATACATAATATAAGCTTGATAATAGATGCACAAGAGTAAAATAATTTTGATACTGATGACATGTACATATATTAGACAATAATATGCAAATGAATTTAAGATAAATATTATAAGAAGAAAATCCAAATACATAATATACAAGATAAAATATCCATCAAAATGAATAATATTTATAAATTTTAAAAAATATGAAGAATATACATACATTAAGAAATAATGCAATTTAAATAACATATATAATAATATATAAAAATATTTAAAATATATTATATAAATTTTTAAACCATAAAATAAAGTGAAATTAATGAAATATACATAGTATAAAAATAATTTTAACACATGTATACGAAATATATATATTTATATCATGTAATAAAATAATTTAAAACTACATAATAGATGAACTAAATTTGATAAAAATGCAAAGATTATGTATAATAACAAAAAGGGTACTTAATTGAAACAAAACAAAGTTGAAAGACTCGCTTTATAATAAATAAAATCATTAATATTTATGACAGGATCAAAATGAAACGCGTAGACAATCGAGACTAAACCGAAAATATTTTCAAACTCAAAACGCAGTGTTTAAGCGGGGACTAAAATGAAAACGGAATGTGTGTTAAAGGGGAAATTAAAAATAAAATAAAACTTAATCAAAAGGAAATAAAATGCGGAAGGACTAAGATAATAAATAACCCATCAGAACAAAGACACGCGGATCTTAGCCGCAATCGGGTCGGGTCTCGGGTTTTCCAACAAAACGGCGTCGTTTTGGTCATTAAAAGACCATACCAAAATGACGTCGTATCATGGGATTATAAAAAACCAGAAATCAGTTAAAAAAAACATTTTAACCCTGTCCTTAAAAAAAAACTAAAGAAAATCCTCTGAAAACAAACCCTAGCCCTTCGAGCTCCGGCCATAGCACGGCCAGGCTCCGAGCATCGATCCACCGGACTCTTCCGCTTCCGCCACCGCATAAGGCGGTCGGAGAGACCTAGGAGGGCTATTTTAACCCTTTGAAACCCTCTAAACCCGAATCTAAACGCCCGATACTCAAAAATCAACCCGAAACTCCCAAACGTAGGCGGTGACCCTTCGTGTTCAAGACTTTTTGATTGTGAAACAAGGTAAAGTTTGTATCTTTTATTCTCTTTTTATGTATGTATGATATATCGAAGTAAAAATAGACTAAAAAAACTAATAAATACCTCTGCTTTGGTATTTTTTCTTGTATTCGAAAATCGTGTGTTAAAATCCTCCTTACAATTGTTTGTTTTTGGTCTTTTTAAAGGCCAAAATCGAAAATAGAAAATAGCAATAAAAAAATAAAATACAATGGTTTTTTTCTTTTTTTTTGTTTTTTCTTCTCTGCATTTGCTGTAGTCCTTGTTGTCTTTCGCAGGTACAAGGTGGGCGTGGCGCACGGCTTCGACTTCTTTGGCGATGCAGAGCGCATGGGGCGACGTACGTGTGGGGTCGCGCGCGTGGGGGCACGCGCAAGGGAGTCCAAGCATTAGGCTGGGTTGCGGCACTGGAAGCTTGCGACGCAAAAAGGGAAACCCTAGGGTTTCCTGTTTGTTTTCTGTTGTGGGCCACTTGGGCCATGTAATTGGGTTTTTGATTGGGTTTAATTTTTGTAATGGACTTTATTTTTTTGTGGTTTTTTAGTTTAGTTAATGGGCCGGGCAAATTGGGCCTGCTACACTGTGATTGTGAATAAATTGTATAGAGACGTGCCTTTAGAAATTCAAAGAGAAGTATTTTTATGATTTGATGGAACCGCCTTTCTGAGTTCGACCTTATTTTGGGCATGGATTGGTTGGTGAAGCACCGCGCATTTGGATTGTGCCGCAAAGCGGATGTCGATAAGGACCTTGGAAGATAAGGAAGTTGTGATGATAGGCGAACGGAGAAATTATTTAGCAAATGTGGTATCCGCTTTAAAGCGCGTAAAAGTTGGTGCGAAAAGGGTATAGAGCGTTCCTAGCCTTCATTAGTGCTTTGGATGCCAAGGAATTATCGATGGAAGGTGTTAGAACAGTGAAAGAATTTCCGGATGTCTTCCCAAAGAACTTCCAAGTCTACCTCCGCACCAGAAGTAGAGTTTGGCATTGAGCTTTTGCGGAGCAACTCCCGGTGTCCATTGCTCCTTATAGAATGGCGCCAAGGAGTTAAGCGGAACTTAAAGCTCAAATTCAAGAATTGTTGGATCGAGGATTTATTCGACCGAGTGTGTCTCCGTGGGAGCACCGGTTTTGTTTGTTAAAAAGAAGGATGGGTCGATGCGTATGTGCATTGATTATAGGCGCTTGAATAAATTGACAATCAAGAATAGGTATCCATTACCGAGAATCGATGACTGTTTGATCGGTTGAGAGGAGCTTCGCTTTTCTCAAGATAGATTTGAGATCGGGTTATCATCAACTCAAGGTTAAGGAGGCAGATATTCATAAACGGCATTCCAACTCATTATGGACATTATGAGTTTTTGTAATGCTGTTTGGTTTGACCAATGCACCACCAGTGCATTTATGGACATGATGAACCGAGTCTTTCAACCCTACTTAGACCGGTTTGTAGTGGTGTTCATAGATGATATCTTAGTATACTCGAGGAATGAAGAAGAGCATGACTCACATTTGCGCATAGTATTGCAAATACCGCGAGAAAAGCAACTTTATGCCAAATTCGGTAAGTGTGAATTTTGGTGAAAGAAGTGACTTTCTTGGGACATGTGTCACCAAGAAATCGAGTTGATCCTCGGAAGGTAGAGGTGTGTTGGATTGGAAACCACCAAGTCGTGTGGCTGAAATTTGGAGTTTCCTAGGTTTGGCTGGCTATTATAGACGCTTTGTTGAGGGGTTTTCGTTGATCGCCGCAACCCTAACTAAACTATTGCGAAATGGAGTACCGTTTGTGTGGGCAGTTAAACAACAAGAGAGTTTCAAGAAATTGAAGAAGATTTTGACGGAAACGCCAGTACTAATTCAACCTGAGACTGGAAAAGAGTTCATTGTTTACTGCGATGCGTCACACACGGGCTTGGGATGTGTGTTGATGCAAGGTGGAAAAGTGGTAGCTTATGCATCTCGTCAGTTGAGGCCGCACGAAGTCAACTATCCTACCCATGATTTGGAGTTGGCTGCGGTGGTTTTTGCTTTAAAAATTTGGAGGCATTATCTCTATGGTGAGAAGTCGATCATTTATACGGACCATAAGAGTTTAAAGTACCTCTTTACCCAAAAGGAGTTGAACTTAAGACAGTGGAGATGGATAGAGCTGTTAAAGGATTATGATCTCTCAATCGAGTATCATCTTGGAAAGGCTAACGTGGTAGCAGACGCGTTGAGTCGTAAGGTAATATCGGATTTGAGAGCGATGTTCACTCATCTCATTCTATATGAAGATGGTAGTCTTCTAGCCGAACTTTAGGTGAAGCCTATGTGGTTGGGTCAGATTAAGGAGAAGTAAATATCAGATGAAAAGTTGGGTCCCTTAGTTCAACAAGTTGAAAGTGGTGTAATAGGGGATTTTGGAATGAATAAGGATGGAGTGCGGTGTTTTCGCGGAAGAGTTTGTATGCCCATGGATTCGGATTTGAGGCAAATGATTCTGCGTGAGGCGCATAGTAGCCCTTATGCTATGCACCCTGGAGGAAGTAAGATGTATCGAGATCTACGAGAGCAGTATTGGTGGCCATGATTGAAGCGAGAGGTTACGAATTTTGTGAGTAGGTGCTTGACTTGTCAACAAGTGAAGGCGGAACATCAATTGCCGTCGGGATTGCTACAACCGGTGAAAATTCCATTATGGAAGTGGGAACGGATAACGATGGATTTTGTTAGTGGGTTACCCTTATCACCTACTAAGAAGGATTCTGTCTGGGTAATAGTGGATCGATTGACGAAGACCGCCATTTTCTACCAGTTCGTATGGATTACTCGATGCGAGTTGGCTAAGTTGTATGTATCGGAGATCGTGAGGTTGCATGGGGTACCAAAGTGTCTATTATTTCGCATGGGACCCTAGGTTTACATCACGGTTTTGGAAAGCTTTGCATGAGGCTCGGGGAACAAAGTTAAACTTCAAGATGGGCTTTTCACCTTCAATGATGGACAATGGAAAGAGTAATCCAGATTTTGGAAGACATGTTAAGGGGTTGTGTGATTGACTTCAGAGGTTGTTGGGAGGATTATCTACCGCTGGCGAGTTTGCATATAACAATAGCTATCACCCAAAGATTCGATGGCACCCTACGAGGCATTGTATGAGTCGTAGGTGTCGTGACTCTCTAATTGTTGGACCGAATTGGGCGAACGACAGCTTATTGGGTCCTGGAAATGATATCGTAAACGGAAGAAAAGGTAAAGGTAATTCGAGCTCTGCTTAAAGGAAGCTTCAAATAGACAGAAATCGTATGCGGATCTAAAGCGTAAGGATATTGAGTTTGCGGTGGGAGATCGTGTCTTTCTAAAGGTCTCACCTTGGAAGAAGATCTTCGTGTTTGGAAGGAAGGGCAAGTTGAGCCCTAGGTTCATCGGACCGTATCGTGTGTTGAAGCGTGTAGGACCGGTGGCTTATCAGCTTGAATTACCTCCGAAACTGAGTCAGATTCATAGCGTTTTTCACGTCTCAATGTTAAGGCGTTACCGATCGATCCCGTCTCATATAGTACCAGAGAGGAGGTTGAGTTAAGGCCCGACTTGTCTTTCGAGGAGGAACCAAAGAAAATTTTTAGATCGTTATGTTAAGGTGCTAAGAAAGAAGTCAAGATCTGCTGGTTAAGGTTCTATGGCGTAATCACGGAGCGAAGGAAGCTACGTGGGAGCCTGAGGATGCAATTCGGCAATAATACCCTCACCTCTTTTAACCAGGTAAATTTCGAGGACAAAATTTTCTTTAATGGGGGTAGAATTGTAACATCCTAAAATTTGAATTTTTATATGTTACATTACTTTGGTGCTCAGCTAGTTTATTTATCCTATGTGTGTGTTAAAATAGTCCTGAGAAGGTTCGGGATTTAATTGGATTTTGGAATAAATTTTGGTAAATAGAACTTTATTGAAGTGGAACAAGTAACCTTGATGTTTAAGGAAATTAAGTGGCAAAAGTTAGCATAAGATGAGCTAGTAGTAAAGAGGAGTTGATGCCATAAGCATACTTAGACAGAAGAGGTTCGAATCCCTTGTTATGCATGAGAATTTTTTTTAATTTTTGCACTCATCTAGCATGTGTCGGCCAAGCTTTATTTTTGGAAAGTTGGACTTTTAGTTTATGGTAAGGTGGCTAATGGATTAAGGCAAGAATTGAACTTAAGGTAGGGAATCATGAGATTATGGTATGTAGGGGAACACAAGGCACATTTTAAGAATGTGTTTTGGAAAGTTTGGAATGGCCAAACTTTGACTTTGGTGTCCATGTACTTGGACGGTTTTAGGGGCTAAGGGGTGGCCGAATTTTTGAAGACTTTTGAGTAAGGATAGGTGCTTGTTGGGCATATTTCTTTTTGGGTCATTTTTGCTTTCTCTCAAAACATTTTCTCTTCATCTTTTCTCTCCCTAGCCGAATGCACATTGAGCATTAGGTAAGCATCTTTCGTTTTCTTTTGGTCATTCCATTTTGACCATTTTGGTCTAAATTTGCCTATTCTCTCAAGTCATTTCCCTAGTGCCGAAAACACCAAAACCTTGAAGGCCATTTTCTCTTTCTTTTCTTTCTCCATTGTCGAATGCTCTCTAGTCTCAAACCTCTCTCTTTATTCATCTTCTATTCTTGAAATGAACCAAAACCAAACACCTAATTGTCCTATACCTTTATTTCATCTCCTTCTTCTTACAAAATTTATTCAACATTTTCTCCCTTTTCTTTTCCTCCATGGCCGAATGTTGCTAACACCATCTCCTTCAAATTTTTCTCTTCATAGCCGAATATTTTACAACACTTATCTTCTTCTCAAACCATTTCCTTCTTTTCTTCTCACACTTTAATCGCTTCATTAAGTGGCAAATATAATACTCTAGTATTCTTATTTTCCCTTTTTCTTTGTGCCAAATTTCATGTTGGTGTGGGATGGTCTTTTGGATCGATATCATCATCATACCATGACTCACTCGAATCTTTTCTCTATTTTAGAAACTTAGTGGAAGGCCGAAAATTTGGAGTGTCCGAAATCATCGTGAATCGCTAGGATTCGGTCCAAAGTTTTAAGGTAAGGGTTTTTATCAAGGAATTCCATATTACTCATTATTTCATTAATGATGGGGGTTTACTAATCGATTTTATCTTAGGAACGTTATCGCTTGATTTTCATCCTTTGAACGTAAGGATTTCGTGGTAAGCGATTTCACTTCTTAAAATCAATCGTCTTAATTTTCGAAATAATAGTTGGACTAATATTCTTATGTCAATGGAGGCAAGCAAGATAGGGTCAAAAAGGGTGGTGAATAGTGATCGGAAGAGGGGCAGATTCGCTATTCCTACTAGATTCAAGCGAAGGGCTATTTCGGCAATCCGAGATTTTCCACCGGGTTGTGGACCCTCGTCCGGTGAAAACCAGTTATTCGAGGTTGTTCGTAGTTCTGAGCCATTAGCTGTTCGGGATTTTCCAACGGGTTGTAAACCGTCAACCGGGGAGAACCGATAAATAGTAGTTATTCGAGATTCCGAGGGTGTTGACGATCAGGAAAGTGTAGTGCTCATCGTAATCAGGTGTGTAATCTCACACCATATCTCGCGGGTTAGATAACCACATCGTAATAATGTTAGATTAAATTCACAAAGTTGGTGAAATCGGGTGAAATGGTATATTTTAACACTTTAATAGTAAAAACTATGAAATTGGTATCGAGATTATGAAAATTACGAAATTGCCCTTAATGGGCTAAATCGATAAAAGTGACTTATTGGGCCATATGTGATTTTGATAAATGGGCCATATGTGATTTTGATAAATGGGCCATACGTGATGACTGCTAAATGGGCCAAATGTGATATGAGATTATGTGGGCCAAAATGTGAAATGGGCCAGTTTATGATAACTTTTATAATGAGCCTTATGTTGGAATAATTATAAGAATGGATTGTCATGCATATTATATACATGATTGCATGGGTTGGGCTTTTTGGATGAATAGAAGTTCTGGTAGCTTTGCTACAAAATTCTGATGGCTTCGTGCCCAGTTTGAAATATGGCTTCGTGCCCAGTTTGTAATATGGCTTCGTGCCCAGTTTGATATATGGCTTAATGCCAGTTTGGTGTGTTGGCGGGGTGGGTGACTAAAGCTCCCCACAGGTGTGCTGGTTGGTACGGATGGTGTGTAGCGGATGGAAACTTAGGATTGGTTTTGGGAAATTGCATATCACATGCATTCTATACATGTTAAATTGTTATATTTGTAATGGACTCAGGCCCAAATAAATGCTTAAATGGTTTTGGCTCAGTGGACTATGGTAAGTGAGTTACACATTGAGTTCTAAGTAACTCATCCCGTTCTTTCCAGGTAATGATCAGTGACGAAGGCTTGGGCTGGGGACGACTATGTGGAGGCCATACTACGATTAATGGGTTAATTAAACTTCGGATTTCTTTAAAGTACTTTTTAATATTTGCTTTTAAGTTGTGATGTAATAAGGCCTCTGGTTAAATTTTTATAGATGTTTTACTTGTGGATGGATTTTATATTACGTTTTAAATACTTAAATGGGATTTCTTTTCTAAAAATAGAAACAAACATTTTTCATAAATAAACGTACGAAAAGGATTTCATTCTTAGTTAATTTTAACTCGGTAACATTTTTCTGTAACAACTATTTTAAAAATCTTGTTTTCAAAAATTTCTTTTGAACTCTTTTACATTTCTCGGGATATTGAATCAAGTATTTTATTTTTTTTTTCAAATTATAAACTCTTACGTCTTAAATTATTAAATTTAACAATCAACCTCAATTTTCAATAAACACCTTTTCAACATCTTTATTTTAAAATCCGTTTTCTACAAACCTTTAAGAGACTTTACATATGATTATTTCGTGTGACATGTCAAATCTGGTCTTAACGCACAGATCGGGTTTGGGGTGTTACATTTAAAGACATATGTTACATGTCTAGAAGCACGAATGCATCTGTTATGAAGAAGTTTGAAAGGAATAAGTCTGTCAAGCATGAGTTTGCATGATGAGCACATGTCTTTCTCCGGAGTTGTCTAAAGGGGTTTGTCGGAAATAAAAACACGAATCTCTGATAAGGACAAGTCTGTGGCCATGACACTCTGAAAACCATATAGTGTAAGACCATGGTTGGGCCATGGAATCATATAGAATATGTAAAAGACAACTGGGTGAGTACCAACGATGAGGGGCAAACCTTACGACGGTGAGTATAGGCGAATCCCTATCGTCAAAAACACCAATTTTCATATAAGTAAGCCTTTGTGGCTATCTCTAAAAGGAAGCCTTTGTGACTGTCTCTGTTAAAGGAAGCCTTTGTGGCGATCTCTGTTAAATGAAAGCCTTTATGATGATCTCTGTCATAAGGAAGCCTTTGTGGCGATCTTTGTTAAATGAAAGCCTTTGTGACGATCTCTGTTATAAGAAAACCTTTGTAGCGATCTCTATTAAATGAATGCCTTTGTGGTTGTTTTTGTCAAAGGAAGCCTTTGTGGCTATCTCTGTTAAAGGAATGTCTTGTGGAAAATTCTATTAAAAGGACACCTTTGTAGCGGAATATGAAGAACGGATTTCATGATGACCTTTTAAAGCCAACATCTTTGGGCAGATACCGAATGAACAATGAACCTTGTATAGTTACAAGAATGAATAAAAATGCTAGTATGCGACATAGTACGTGGTGAGGCAAAGAGATGAGTTAAGAGTAAGATAGAGAGTGCTCTCAAGTAAAGAAGATATGGCCAAATTTTGATATAAGTATTGGGCGCAGTCTACCCCGCCCGAAGATAATGATAAGGCTAGTAAGTATGGTATAAGTTATTAATTCTGATAATAAGGTAAATGAAGAGGTTAAGGATTATGTAAAGATAAGAGTGAAGAAAGGATATAGAAGGTAAAGAGATGTTAAGTATAGTACGCACAAGAGAAAGAAAGACGATTCTAAAGAAAGAAATAAATATGGTAGCCTCAATATTATACCCACCAAAGAAGGAAGAAAGGTCAAGAAATACCCAAGGATGTGTAATATACCATGTGCAACGTAAAACGACTGAAAAAGGTATTCTAAGGTTTAGATCACTAAGTTCTTATGAACTTATAAAAGTTGTTTCTATTTTCAGGTCTATAAAGGAAAATGCGTCGAGAGGCAATGCCAGAGCTATGCCAATGAAGCGGTGCACTGGGCTGCTATGCATACAGAGTAAAATAAGTGGCGTGTCAAAGTTTGCGCTGAAGTTCATTAAATAACATCCCAAAGTATACCCAATAGACTAAGAGATAACGTAGGAAAGTCTGAAATCTTATTGAGTCGAAACAAAATTCATACATTGTATTTTTATAAGAAAATCTATAGTATCCATAGATAGTAAATTATACAAAGGCGAAATGTAAATATAACCATACATTGTACGCCAATAAAAGACGTTTACATAAATAAGAAAGAGAAAATTTTCAGTTACATCTATAAGAAGGACGTAACACCCAAGATTCAGATCTGGTAGATCAGGTCGGGTCGAAAGCGTTACATACATTCAATGAGTTCACTATGACCAAATGATTTATTTCTATTTTTGAACTTCATTTCATTCAAAAATCATAAATTCATTTCTAGGTCATTTTCATTTTCGTTTTGGAGAAAACCACATTCATTTCAAAATGTTTCTCATTTTTCCATTTTTACCATTTCTATCCTTTTATGTTCATTTGATTCAACATGTAATTCATTTTTGGTTTCAAAGAGCTAGTAGAGGGACCGATTGGAAATTTGTGATTAGGGCTCAAATGATTTATAAATAAGTTCCAACATTTCACCTGTTAATTATAAATTCATTTAGTCACGAAGTCATTCCACTATAGTATCCTGATTAAGCTCTCCCCAACGACATACCATTAAGAAAGCAATTTGATTAGTGCTCATCCAATGACCATGTCATAAGTGTGTTACCCTCATAGGATATCTTTAATCTCTTTGGGATGAAATTTGTTCTCTCAATATGATCCTATTTTATCTTATGGCAACCATTAGATCTTCCTTCATGAAAAGTCAATTACTATCAAATAGTAATCAAGTCATTCATCACAAAGATGAACAACTCGTGGCCATGTTCACTTTTCATCAACCATGTAACGCCAATGAGAGGATATCGTTTGCTCATGTCTCGGGCTATGAATTCTATTATTGTGAATGATGCTACATACTGCAGAAGTTGTATACCCAACGCACCAGCTTTCGGTTCCTTATCTATTTGAACTTAGGCTTTTACTTACATCAAAGTATATAAGTCACGCATACATAGTCTGTCATCCACTTAGGACTAAGGTATTGCACACTTTGAATGTCACGAGTGAATAAATCCATAAACAGAATTAAGATCTATTATTATTGGGTCCAATCCAATATACTGTAAGTCCAGTCAATCACATCTATGTCTCCATCTTCTGAGAGTCATCCGCTTCAGTGCCCAAGACAATGACTTGATAGACGACATATTAGTCATTCGCTTCTTGGGCATCTCCCAACTGGACTTGATAGACAACATATTAGTCTTTCAATCGATTTGTTCATTTCCGATTAGACTAAGGACATGTTTAAGTTCATCCACTAATATAAGTCGTCTTTCTATATTACGATCCAACCACGTAATACTGCTTGGTATTAGTTTAAACATTAGACAACTAGTGAGCCAATATTTGTTTCTATTTTGCTTTGCATGCAAAAACCACATTAGGACATTATACAAAGTATATTAATGTAATCCATGAATTGTTTTATTAATCAATATGTTTGAAAATATAACAAGTTTACAAATGAATGTACTATACTTAGGGCACCAGATCCAACATGAACAATATCTTTCATTTTTTTTAGAGAGATAAGGAAAGTGAGAGAAGGAGAAATAAGGTGGTGAGCTTAATGACTACTTTTGGGGATGAATAGGGAACAATGCCATGTGTTTTACTGTTTCTAGTACTTGAAGGCGTTTCGATCTATCTTTCATCTAAAATCTAAACAGTCCTAAGCATCAGAATGTTACAAGCCAAGAAGACCTATGTGACAAACATTTCATTTACATGATTTTCTTGATTTGTTTATAATTACCTTAATGAATGCTTTTGATTCACATTTTGTTTTTACTATATATCTATATAATTTATGTTGATGGATAACATAATTGAGTATTTATTCATTTGAATTGCCTCTAGGTTTGTTAGTTCTTTAACTTAGTGAACCAGGTATACTTGCTTTAGAGTACTTAATTTAGCTAAACATCAATCTTAAGTTGCATGTGAGATATGTCTTGTACAAATTTAATACTCGATTTCCATGTTTCTTATTATTAAACATATTCCAAGGGTCGTCTTATGCATGTTTTTTGTGTTTCCTTAAGGACAAGCAAAGACTTAAGTGTGAGGGAGTTTGATCTGTCGTAATTTGATATGTCAAATTAGGCTCTCTCGAGTACTTAATGAGCTTCTTTTCAAGTAGTTTACAATTTTTTTAATGGTTTTTTATCGATTCTTAAATTTTAGTGTTAATGGTAAATTTTCTTATATTTTACCTCTTTTGAAACCCAAACAGGCAAAACTATGCCATTGGGAGTTTAATGATTGATTTGAGCTTATATAGGGAGATAACGACGACCAAACCTTGAGGAAAACTGCATCTAACGTGGATGTCGCAACACTAATGCCAGGATGTCACGACATTGAGCCTCATCACCTCAAGGATGCAAGACTTCAATGAGAAACTAACCTGAAGCATTCTGCCAAAGATGTCCTAACTCTAAAGGTGTTGTGTTGCGACACTGAGCTCGAGGTCGTGAATTCAAGGCTTTGAGGTCACGACTCCACTACTGATGGTTGAAGAGAAAGAGACAGGGCCACTGTTGAGGATGTAGCGACACTAGCCTGGTGTCGCGACATCGAGAATTCCCAAGCCAAGATTATGTCTATTGCCACAGATGCCACGACACCAAAGCTTGGGCGTCGCGACACTAAAGTTTGACAGGTGAAAAAAATTGCAGGGGTAATTTTGTGTCCAAACAAACTTAAGTCACTTTTCATTTACTGGCATAATTGTCAATGTTAGGTTAAATGTTAGTAGACTATAAATACTACTTTATAAAATTTTGCGAGTATATTTTTTGTGGCTGAAAATTTTTCTTTACTTTCCATATTTTTAGTTTAGGTTTCTTTCCTTTTCTTCTTATTTTAAGATTAAATTTTCTCTTTCTTTTTTAGAACAAAATTTATTTTTTGTTGTTTTATATTTCTTCTTTTCCTTTTGAAGACTACGCAAAAGAAAGATGATCAAACTCTTTGGCTTCATTGGATTTCCATCAATTAAACAAGCTTTTTCTTAAAACTTGTACTTTTATTTTATACCTACCATGTGTTTGAAATTTAAGTTTGATTATGTGTTAAATTGGTTGATTGTTGGTTGATTAGTTATTTTTTAGTTTAAGTTAATGTTTATTCTTAATTAATTGATTGTTCGATTATATCAAAATTCTTAATACGCTAGAATTGACGCCTCTAATGGAAAATCTAGATAAACGAGACTGAGAGGAGATTTTATCCTTGATAGTTCGGTATACTTGTATCAGCTAGTGAGACCGAGAGAAGAACTAGTTGTCTAAGTGAGATTGAGAGAAGAAATTAGTAGGTAATTCCAAATTAGGATGAGATCGAGAGAAAATTCCTATCAAGCAATATAACCGGGGTAGGCTATTAGTTTAACTAGAAATCGACTAACCAATTGACCATCTTTATATCATTTGCATTGTCTAAAACAATAGAAAGAAATTTTAGCTTAATTTGCCTAGTTTAAATTTAGTTTATAAACAATTTATATGTGGTTTTGCACTAATAATTTCCAACTCAATTAGATTAGTAAATTCTAGATTATAATTAATTTGCCAAACACATTTACCAATTTGGCAATCCCTTGGGTTCGATCCTTGGAATACTTGATGTGTTCCATTGCAACACTTATAAATATTACAACTAACTTGTCTTGCAGTCAAGCCATTTTATTTCTGATAGTTTTGTGTTGATTGTCTTGCCTCGATGCACGTACGCTGAGACCGATCAAATGACAATCCACATGTACTTCATGATAATTTTTTTTGAATTTTTATGAACTTTTTACAATTTTTTAAAATTCAATTATTTTTATTTTCTATACTTTTAAATTTATTTGTTGACATGCATATAAGATAAATAGTGTCATATCAATATGAAAGTACTTGTGGACTATCATGTGGGTTGCCACTCCAACATCGGTAAAAGAAATTATGTTTTAGTTAGAAATTCTATTACAAAAAGCGATTTGACTTTCTTTTTAAAGGTTAAGGGTCAAATTTCTTTTTAGAAATTCTATTAATTGATTTGATATAATTGATATTCTAATTTTTTATTCATATTACTCTTTTTTTTAACATTAATATCATTATAAGTTCTTATCATATCTGCTCTTTTTGATATAGTGCCTAGTATTATCAATAGCCACTCCCTAATGTTCAAATAGGAGGATAATGTGGTTCATCATACTTAAACCCACAACATTCTACACTGACAATAATGTCGATGTCAATCGAATTAAGACTCAATCAAATTTTATTCATAGTACTAATTTTACTAATCATTTAATTATTTCATATTATAAATTTTGCTTCCAAGATTTGCTAATAAATATTTGATAAATATTAGAGGTTTTGCATCAAAGTTTTAATAATAATATTGATAACTATTTAATAATTACTATGAATAGACTATCATTTTGGATGATGATGATGATAATTATTTGATTTCATTCACCAAATAAAATTTGGTTCAAAGTTTTTCCCGTTGAGTTTTATATTATAATTAGTAACATAGTGTATTTAAAATTTGATTTTATAAACTTTCTAACCATTTTATCACAAATTTTGAAGTAATCTAAATTACAAAATTTAAAAGTTACAGTAAAATAAAATGATTATGTTTCCAATTAATTAAATATAAATTTATATGAAAGAAATTTTAACAACATGTTAAAATTTAAAAATAATTAAAAAGGGAAAAGAAAATTGATAGAAAGAGAAACATGAAGAGATTTGGGAAATTTGATTAAAAATCGGTGTAAAAGTAAAGTTGTTTTACATTTTTTTATATCTTTTGTACGATTAATATTTTAGTGATCAAACGGTTGAGTTTAATATCTTATTTATATAGATCGTAGATGTCAAGTTTAACTTAAATTATAAATTTTCAACTATTTATTTTATGTAAAAAAATTCAATCGTTAAATATATATATATTAATATATTGAGTATTGTAGATCGATATGGTAAAAATATCAGATCAGTTTAAAATTTTGCATGCATGACAAATACAATTATATCAATAAATTTAACATTCGAATCATTAAAATATTAACCGCACAAAAAATATAAAAATATATAAATCAACTTTAATTTTATATCGATATAAATAGATCATTCTCCTAAAAAGAGTAATTTGGGATCCTAAAAGTAAGGTTTTTTAATGTAAATATTATTACAAATAAGGTTATTGTGTGGCTCAATAACAAAGAATACAACGATGCCATACAAAGATACTAAAATACAACTCATCTGAAGCCACTCATTGACACCACAAATTACAGAGTGGAAACTTGTAGAGTGACTTTCTTTAAACAAATCTTTCAACAGTATAGGAGGCCTTAGATGGATTCTCAACCTACCAATCAATCGTACACCTTTTTTTTTTTAAATTAGATCTAAATTGATAAATTTTGTAGATGTTATAGGTTAAATTTATTAAATTTTTAGAATTCAAATTAAAATGACAAATTTTGTAAATATTGTGGCTAAATTTGTTGAATTTGTTAGATTTAAGATCAAATTGGTAGAATATATAAACATTGGTATATTAAATTTGTTACTAGGCTAATAAAAAAAATCCACATCAACTTTTCATTACTCATCTAACGACAACTAACTAGAGAGTGAATAAAATATTTAATTTCGGAAAGTCGAATGATTAAATTGAAAAAATTGATAATTTGATGACCAAAAACATAGTTAGATGACTTTCTTTTGTAGTTTACTCAGAAAAATTATACTATATAGAAATGTCCAAATATATGAGTCTCAAAAATTAAACGAATATTTAAAAAAAAAACAAAAATCTGACTAAAATTATTTCAAGAATATGTCCCTGTGGAAAAACTAATTTATAGTTCGAATTTTTTTTTTTTTTGTAATTTCACTACAACAAAATTAAGTATAAATTACAAGAATAAACATAAATACAAAATTCAACTAATACAATATATAATGGACAAAAAATTGGACAAAACCCACACAAAATATATATGTACATTGTGTGTTGAGAAGAGAGTCGGGAGTTAATATTTTTTGTACAATTAAATATTTACAAATGAATCAAAGTTAGATATATACAATGATCGGACTATTTGTTTGGCTCGATACATTCAATTAGTACAAACCAAGCCTTGGAGATGTAATTTGTGATTTTGTTTTGAAGTTTATATTTAATAATATATTCGTATTTAAATTTAATTATAAATATTAATATAAAAATACTTTTAATGTTTTTTTTTAACGGTGAACCCGACTCGGGCTCAACTTGAATTCGAGGATTAAATTTTTTTAGAATGGATAGGTCTAATCCAGAAATAAGAGAGGTGGATATTGTTTATGGTGAAGAGTTGGAATTAGAGGACACAAAAATGGGTGCACCTCCAATTCTCTTTGTTCTTAATATCCTTTTCACAAGTAATTTCCACTTGATTTCGTCCTTCTTGCTTTGTTTCCTGATCTTCTCCTTGAGGTTCCTGAATTGGAAGGTTGGGTTTCAATATTGACAAATATCTTATTTATGCAATTGGTTATTTAAGAGATCAAATTGGCATCAACCATTTCGTCTTAAATTTGGCATTTTAAAAGGTACCTGCACAAAGGAACTCGGCACGAATTTGAATCAGTGCAGAGACGGGAATGTAACTCCAGCAGCTGCCACATTCTTTTGCAATGAATGCAGCCGCCAGGGACTCTCAACTTGCAACAAGCAAAATGGCGAACAAGCAATTCTAACCCTTTGCAACAGTCTCCATAATCGCAGGGTGTTTGGTGTTCTTTCAAATCCTTATCATGTGGTCCAATTGTCCTGCAACCATCTCTGAATATGTGAACAAGAGCCTCCATTGCTTCACATAATTGAAGGTAGATCCTCTGCTCATTTGATTTCCTGTTTTTCTCCTTTTGCATCTGCAAAATTTGCATTTAGAGATTTAGGTCAAAGTGCTAGAACCCAAGGTTACAAGGGGAAGTAGCCTTACCATGATATCCCTCCCATGTTCTTCATCCATCATGGATTCAAGAAGTTCTTTTTCAAGTGCTGGATTGCTCTTCTTCATTGCTTTCCACCCTTCAGTTTCGCGAACGGCCTTGCAGGTCATTACAATCATACGGTGAGTGATCAGCGTTAGTCGAGGCGCATCACACAGTAATGAAAGCTGGAAGGCATCGACTACATTTTCTATAGTAAGCAAGCCATGCTCAAGTTGCTGTTCACAAACTCGCTTCAGCTGAGGAACAACATATGTGTGTGACATCACCAACAATGGCAACACAAATTCCTTCATTTCTTCTTTCTCATAACTGCAGATCAAAACCAATAACAATTAGCACATGCCGGCATGAATGCATGATGTAACCACATGATCTCAGTGACACTGACAACAAGTTCAAAGTGTGAAGGTAACTAGTAATTGCCAAGGACTTGCTGGTTCACAAAACTGAATTCGACCAAAAGTCTTCCAAGGCAAAAGAGAAGTTACCTGGAAGAGTACAAGAATCGAATGAAAGCCCGAACTGCATCTTGTGGAACACCAGGGATATGGATTGAAACTGGTCTTCTGTGACCAAATCCTTTTGCTTGTTTCAACATGCCTCTTAGTACAGGAGAAGCCATGCCCTGTTAGCGAAAAAGATCCAGTGAAGGGATTTGAGTCAATAAATTTGTTCAAGACACCATGTCCAAGTTGCTATTAGCTTTATTTTCTTGTACATTAAAACACTAAACAACTCGATCCCCCAAGGATTAAGGGGGCAAATGTGGCTTTCCTTTTGCTTGTTATGCTAAAAAAAATATAACAACTTGCTCATGAACTAAATGAATCAATGTCGCATTCCACCAAATGGGATTTCATTTCCAATATCTATGGTCTAAAACTGATATATAAAATTAAGTTGTATAACCAAACCATCAAAAAATGCCTGGTTAAATCAACAATGTACGGAATCGAGATTGTTCATATAACAAGGGTATTGCTCAAAGCATAACGTCCATTAGTTTCATCATTAAAGATGGAAAAGACAAGGAGCGCTTACAAGAATATTAGAATGCGCACAGATGATGCCACCATTATCAGTTTTAATGATAACATCAGTTTTATAGCCTCCATCAAAGAGCCTATCCCACAAAGCCCTGGTTGCTGTTGCGGCACAATTGTTTCCTCTTATGGCTGACCCATTCTTCATTAGTGACCCCTTCCGCCAACAATTTGTAGCTGGACCAGGTAATGGAGGGCGCTGCTGAAAAACCTTATTGGCACCTTGACAAGTTTGCTTTGTAATAAATTCTTCCATCTTCCCCATTAACTTGCACTTTTGGAAGGCATTCAATGACAATCAAACTCGGGTTCTTTTTTATTTGATCGACAAAAGAATGAAATAGCGAAACTTCGATGAGCAACACGTAATCACAAGTTTCAATTTGCATATATATAGAAACATGACCAAAATTAAGGATTAATGAAATCTAAAACATGGGTTTTCAAGAAAAATCTCACCTTTTAATCTAAATCAAAAGTGTCTGGGATTTGGAAAATGCAGAATCAATAAGAAGAAATTAACATGTTTCCGTACAAAATCTCCAACGAATCTCGAAGAAAATGAACTCTTTTTAATTATATGAAAAAAAAAAGCAAGAAAAAGAGAAGAATGGATATGGCAACGATCTATCAGTTCCTCCGCCACTGCCACCGCCACCAATTCGGGTGCAAGGGCCGGAAAAAAAGTGAACCGGAAAAAACCGCCAAGGAATTTAATATTTAAAAATAAAAATAAAATCAACATTTATGTGCGAGTATAACATGCACGATTCTTCTTGCTCACTTCACGCGCTTGATTTCAATTAAAACAAGGGTAAATTACAAAAATAGTCACTTTTGTTTGCCTCAGGTTACATTTTAGTCACTTATGTTTGAAATGTTACGTTTTAGTCACTTATGTTATTATTTTGTTACGAAGTGATCACTCTTCCGTTAAGTTCCGCTATCTCCCTAACGGTAATCCTACGTGGCAGTCCAACTAGATTTTAAGTGCCAACTAGATTTTAAGTATATTTGTTAATACATACTTCATCCGGCTAAATTATGCATTTGATTTACTATTATAATTACGTTCTTCAACCGGGGGAAGGATGACTATCCTTTGTAATATACGTCAATGAAACTTTTTAATATCGTATAGTTGTTATTAATACTCGGATTTATAACAAGCCATATGGAATGTTCATCCTCACACTAATATATATAGATAAACTAAAATATATATCTTGTGGAGCAAACTTATAGAGTAAAATTTTTATAAATTATACGCGATGTATTCATGGTAAAGACAACCACATGTGAAATTAAAATTGATTACTTTCATTTTGCAGACCAAATCAGCAACTAATTGAAGTAAAAAAATGTATAAATACAAGATCAAAGTAATGCAGTGCCTGTTTATTTCTTTCTCTCCTTTTTACAATGCCAATTGATTTTTCTAGCTAAATAATTTTTCTAGACAAAAGCTGCAACCGAAATTTGAAGTGGTAGCTTATGCATCTCATCAGTTGAGGCCGCACGAAGTCAACTATCCTACCCATGATTTGGAGTTGGCTGCGGTGGTTTTTGCTTTAAAAATTTGGAGGCATTATCTCTATGGTGAGAAGTCGATCATTTATACGGATCATAAGAGTTTAAAGTACCTCCTTACCCAAAAGGAGTTGAACTTAAGACAGTGGAGATGGATAGAGCTGTTAAAGGATTATGATCTCTCAATCGAGTATCATCTTGGAAAGGCTAACGTGGTAGCAGACGCGTTGAGTCGTAAGGTAATATCAGATTTGAGTGCGATGTTCACTCATCTCAGTCTGTATGAAGATGGTAGTCTTCTAGCCGAACTTCGTGAAGCTTTGTGTGGTTGGGTCGACATTAAGGAGAAGCAAATATCAGATGAAAAGTTAGGTCCCTTAGTTCAACAAGTTGAAAGTGGTGTAATAGGGGATTTTGGAATGAATAAGGACGGAGTGCTGTGTTTTCGCGGAAGAGTTTGTATGCCCATGGATTTAGATTTGAGGCAAATGATTCTGCGTGAGGTGCATAGTAGCCCTTATGCTATGCACCCCGGAGGAAGTAAGATATATCGAGATCTACGGGAGCAGTATTGGTGGCCAGGATTGAAGCGAGAGGTTACGAATTTTGTGAGTAGGTGCTTGACTTGTCAACAAGTGAAGGTGGAACATCAATTGCCGTCGGGATTGCTAGAAACGGTGAAGATTCCATTATGGAAGTGGGAACGGATAACGATGGATTTTGTTAGTGGGTTACCCTTATCACCTACTAAGAAGGATTCCGTCTGGGTAATAGTGGATCGATTGACGAAGACTGCCCATTTTCTACCGGGTCGTATGGATTACTCGATGCGAGAGTTGGCAAAGTTGTATGTATCGTAGATCGTGAGGTTGCATGGGGTACCAGTGTCTATTATTTCGTACAGGGACCCTAGGTTTACATCATGGTTTTGGAAAGCTTTGCATGAGGCTTTGGGAACAAAGTTAAACTTCAGTACGGCTTTTCACCCTCAGTCAGATGGATAGTCGGAAAGAGTAATCCAGATTTTGGAAGACATGTTAAGGGGTTGTGTGATTGACTTCAGAGGTAGTTGGGAGGATTATCTACCGTTGGCAGAGTTTGCATATAACAATAGCTATCATCCAAAGATTCGGATGGCACCTACGAGGTATTGTATGGTCGTAGGTGTCGTACTCCTACTTGTTGGACTGAATTGGGCGAACGACAGTTATTGGGTCCTGAGCTGATATCAGAAACGGAAGAAAAGGTAAAGGTAATTCGGGCTCGGTTAAAGGAAGCTTTAGATAGATAGAAATCGTATGCGGATCTGAAGCGTAAGGATATTGAGTTTGCGATGGGAGATCAGGTCTTTCTAAAGGTCTCACCTTGGAAGAAGATCTTCAGGTTTGGAAGGAAGGGCAAGTTGAGCCCTAGGTTCATCGGACCGTATCGTGTGTTGAAGCGTGTAGGACCAGTGGCTTATCACTTGAATTACCTCCTGGGCCGAGTCGATTCATAGCGTTTTCACGTCTCAATGTTAAGGCATTACCGATCGGATCCGTCTCATAGAGTACCATGGAGAGAGGTTGAGTTAAGGCCCGACTTGTCTTTCGAGGAGGAACCAAAGGTGAAAATTTTAGATCGTGATGTTAAGGTGCTAAGAAAGAAGTCGATCTGCTTGGTTAAGGTTCTATGGCATAATCACAGAGCGGAGGAAGCTACGTGGGAGCCCGAGGATGCAATTCAAAGAACAATACCCTCACCTCTTTTAACTGTAAATTTCGAGGACGAAATTTTCTTTAAGGGGGTAGAATTGTAACATCCTAAAATTTGAATTTTTATATGTTACATTACTTTGGTGCTCAGCTAGTTTATTTATCCTATGTGTGTGTTAAAATAGTCCTGAGAAGGTTCGGGATTTAATTGGATTTTGGAATAAATTTTGGTAAATAGAACTTTATTGAAGTGGAACAAGTAACCTTGATGTTTAAGGAAATTAAGTGGCAAAAGTTAGCATAAGATGAGCTAGTAGTAAAGAGGAGTTGACGCCATAAGCATACTTAGAGGGAAGAGGTTCGAATCCCTTGTTATGCATGAGAATTTTTTTAAATTTTTGCACTCATCTAGCATGTGTCGGCCAAGCTTTATTTTTGGAAAGTTGGACTTTTAGTTTATGGTAAGGTGGCTAATGGATTAAGGCAAGAATTGAACTTAAGGTAGGGAATCATGAGATTATGGTATGTAGGGGGAACACAAGGCACATTTTAAGGAATGTGTTTTGGAAAGTTTGGAATGGCCAAACTTTGACTTTGGTGTCCATGTACTTGGGCGGTTTTAGGGAGCTAAGGGGTGGCCGAATTTTTGAAGACTTTTGAGTAAGGATAGGTGCTTGTTGGGCATATTTCTTTTTGGGTCATTTTTGCTTTCTCTCAAAACATTTTCTCTTTATCTTTTCTCTCCCTAGCCGAATGCACATTGAGCATTAGGTAAGCATCTTTCGTTTTTCTTTTGGTCATTCCATTTTGACCATTTTGGTCTAAATTTGCCTATTCTCTCAAGTCATTTCCCCTAGTGCCGAAAACACCAAAACCTTGAAGACCATTTTCTCTTTTCTTTTCTTCCTCCATTGCCGAATGCTCTCTAGTCTCAAACCTCTCTCTTTGTTCATCTTCTATTCTTGAAATGAACCAAAACCGAAACACCTAATTGTCCTATACCTTTATTTCATCTCCTTCTTCTTACAAAATTTATTCAACATTTTCTCCATTTTCTTTTCCTCCATGGCCGAATGTTGCTAACACCATCTCCTTCAAATTTTTCTCTTCATAGCTGAATATTTTGCAACACTTATCTTCTTCTCAAACCATTTCCTTCTTTTCTTCTCACACTTTAATCGCTCGGTAAGTGGCAAATATAATACTCTAGTATTCTTATTTTCCCTTTTTCCTTTGTGTCGAAATTTCATGTTGGTGTGGGATGGTCTTTTGGATCGATATCATCATCATACCATGACTCACTCGAATCTTTTCTCTATTTTATAAACTTAGTGGAAGGCCAAAATTTGGAGTGTCCGAAATTATCGTGAATCGCTAGGATTCGGTCCAAAGTTTTAAGGTAAGGGTTTTTATCAAGGAATTCCATATTACTCATTATTTCGTTAATGATGGGGGTTTACTAATCGATTTTATCTTAGGAACGCTATCGCTTGATTTTTATCCTTTGAACGTAAGGATTTCGTGGTAAGCCGATTTCGCCCCTTAAAATCAATCGTCTTAATTTTCAAAATAATAATTGGACTAATATTCTTATGTCAATGGAGGCAAGCAAGATAGGGTCAAAAGGGTGGTGAATAGTGATCTCAAGAGGGGCGGATTCGCTATTCCCACTAGATTCAGCGAAGAAGGGGTCAAGCTTCGGCAATCCGAGATTTTCCACCGGGTTGTGGGCCTCATCCGGTGAAAACCGCTTATTCGAGGTTGTTCGTAGTTCCGAGCCATTAGTCGTGTTGATTTTCCAACGGGTTGTGAACCGTCAACCGAGGAGAATCGACAAATAGTAGTTATTCGAGATTCCGAGGGTAAAAATCTTGACCGCTTACATTAGCATAGATTTATTTTAAGTGTTAGTGTTCTAATCAAGCGTTATAACGTTTTTAGGTGTTGACGATCAGGAAAGTGTAGTGCTCACCGTGTCGTGTGTAATCTCACACCATATCTCGCGAGTTAGATAACCACATCGTAATAATGTTAGATTAAATTCACAAAGTTGGTGAAATCGGGTAAAATGGTATATTTTAACACTTTAATAGTAAAAACTACGAAATTGGTATCGAGATTATGAAAATTACGAAATTGCCCTTAATGGGCTAAATCGATAAAAGTGACTTATTGGGCCATATGTGATTTTGATAAATGGGCCATATGTGATTTTGATAAATGGGCCATATGTGATTTTGATAGATGGGCCATATGTGATTTTGATAAATGGGTCATACGTGATGACTGCTAAATGGGCCAAATGTGATATGAGATTATGTGGGCCAAAATGTGAAATGGGCCAGTTTGTGATAACTTTTATAATGAGCCTTATGTTGGAATAATTATAAGAATGGATTGTTATGCATATTATATACATGTTTGCATGGGTTGGGCTTTTGGATGAAGAGAAGTTCGTAGCTTTGCTACAAAATTACGATAACTTCGTGCCCGCTTGAAATATGGCTTCGTGCCCATTTGAAATATGGCTTCATGCCCGATTTGATATATGGCTTAATGCCGCTTTGGTGTGTTGGCGGGGTGGGTGACTAAAGCTCCCCACAGGTGTACTGGTTGGTACGGGTGGTGTGTAGCGGATGGAAACTTAGGATTGGTTTTGGGAAAATTGCATATCACATGCATTCTATACCTGTTAAATTGTTATATTTGTAATGGGCTCAGGCCCAAATAAATGCTTAAATGGTTTTGGCTCAGTGGACTATGGTAAGTGAGTTACACATTGAGTTCTAAGTAACTCATCCCGCTTTTCTTTACCCTTTCCGTAATGATCGATGACGGAGGCTTGGGCGGGGGCGACTCGATGGAGGCCATACTACTATTAATGGGTTAATTAAACTTCGAATTTCTTTAAAGTACTTTTTAATATTTGCTTTTAAGTTGTGATGTAATAAGTCCTCTGGTTAAATTTTTATGGATGTTTTACTTGTGGATGGATTTTATATTACGTTTTAAATACTTAAATGGGATTTCTTTTCTAAAAATAGAAACAAACATTTTTATAAATAAACGTTTAAAAGGATTTCATTCTTAGTTAATTTTAACTCATTAACATTTTTCTCAGAACAACTCTTTTAAAAATCTTGTTTTCAAAAATTTCTTTTGAACTCTTTTACATTTCTCGGGATATTGAATCAATTATTTTATTTTTCAAATTATAAACTCTTACGTCTTAAATTATTAAATTTAACAATCAACCTCGGTTTTCAATAAACACCTTTTCAACATCTTTATTTTTAAAATCTGTTTTCTACAAACCTTTAAGAGACTTTACATATGATCATTTCGTGTGACATGTCAAATCTGGTCTTAACGCACAGACCGGGTTTGGGGTGTTACAGTTGGTCGAGTCGAGGACGTAAAAATGGAAATCGAAACCGTGCCCATGACTGCAGTAGTGATAGGCAACCTCCAATTTTCGCTTTACTCGGCCGCGTCGCCCCGCACATCTCCGATACAACCTCGATAGCACGCGGACTTCAACTCAATTCACCGGCCGCTCACAAAATCAACAAGTTTCAGCAGACCATCTCAAGTGTACGAGGTTTCTAGAAAGGTCCGGCATCAGATAGCCTCCAATTATCTGAAGAATGTATGCCCGAGCATACCGTATTCTTTCTATTTCGGTCGAACCCTCATTCGGCTCCGGGAATGTGTCTCGTAACCAGGCCATCTCGATCCGAGCTCTTTGAATGTTATCCGGAATGGCACCCAGAAGCTCGTAGCATACGGCTCCCCAATCACCAGAAGTTACGGACCCGGTGACTACCGACCCGTCCACCGGCAATCCCAACTGCAACAGCATATCTTCCAGAGTGATGGTACACTCTCCGCATGGAAGATGGAAAGTGTGTGTCTCGGGTCTCCACCTCTCTATCAACGCACTGATCAAAGGCGGCTCCAACTTGAACCCCCGGCCTATCGTGGCCATGTTCCAAAAACCCGCTTCGCGGTAATTCTCGATCAACGACGATGGGGGACCATGCATATTGCGAATATAACATTGCAACACCCGATCTACAGACTGTTTAAAAAATTATAAAATAAAAATTAATTAAAATTGCATAATTGTAAAAAATATTAAATAATATTGAAAAATTAAGATTAAAACTTACCATTTTCATTTGATCGACGGAGATGTGCTTATCGTCTAGACGAAGTAATTCCCCGGCCATTGTAATACGATCGAAAATTTTAAAATTTTCCAAAAAAATATATTAAAAAAATTAAAAAGGGCTTTTTTGTAAATAGTAAAGGACTATTTTGAAATTTCAGAGGAAGTTTGAAGGACTTTAAGAGAAATTTGAGAGAAATTTGAGAGGAATTTGAGAGGAATTTGAGAGAAGAATGAGTAAGGATTAAAGTGTGAAAAAAATAAAAGGGTTGGGGGGTTTTATAGGTTTTTTTTTTTTACCGTTGGAGGCCCAACGGTAAAAAAAAATTTGATCCTTCGGCCTAAAGCGTGCCCCTGGGGACGCGCTTTGTGCCACCTCAGCAAAGCGCGTCCACGTAAGAGCGCTTTTGCTGATGTGGCACCAATGGTCAAAAAAATTTGACCGTTGCAGGTCTAAAGCGCGTCCCCAGGGGCGCGCCTTGTTGGCATTTCCCCTCAAAACGCGCTAACGTGGACGCGTTTTGAGGGAAAATGGCCATTTTCCATAAATTTTCTAAAAATTGGTCCAATTCCGTAAATTTTTTATTTTTTTGGTATATTTGGGTAATTTACCCAAATATATGAGTCTCAAAAATTAAACGAATATTTAAAAAAAAAACAAAAATCTGACTAAAATTATTTCAAGAATATGTCCCTATGGAAAAACTAATTTATAGTTCGAATTTTTTTTTTTTAATTTCACTAGAACAAAATTAAGTATAAATTACAAGAATAAACATAAATACAAAATTCAATTAATACAATAAATAATGGACAAAAAATTGGACAAAACCCACACAAAATATATATGTGCATTGTGTGTTGAGAAGAGAGTCGGGAGTTAATATTTTTTGTACAATTAAATATTTACAAATGAATCAGAGTTAGCTATATACAATAATCGGACTATTTGTTTGGCTCGATACAATAATCGGACTATTTTTTAGAATGGATAGGTCTAATCCAGAAATAAGAGAGGTAGATATTGTCTATGGTGAAGAGTTGGAATTAGAGGACACAAAAATGGGTGCACCTCCAATTCTCTTTGTTCTTAATATCCTTTTCACAAGTAATTTCCACTTGATTTCGTCCTTCTTGCTTTGTTTCCTGATCTTCTCCTTGAGGTTCCTGAATTGGAAGGTTGGGTTTCAATATTGACAAATATCTTATTTATGCAATTGGTTATTTAAGAGATCAAATTGGCATCAACCATTTCGTCTTAAATTTGGCATTTTAAAAGGTACCTGCACAAAGGAACTCGGCACGAATTTGAATCAGTGCAGAGACGGGAATGTAACTCCAGCAGCTGCCACATTCTTTTGCAATGAATGCAGCCGCCAGGGACTCTCAACTTGCAACTAGCAAAATGGCGAACAAGCAATTCTAACCCTTTGCAACAGTCTCCATAATCGCAGGGTGTTTGGTGTTCTTTCAAATCCTTATCATGTGGTCCAATTGTCCTGCAACCATCTCTGAATATGTGAACAAGAGCCTCCATTGCTTCACATAATTGAAGGTAGATCCTCTGCTCATTTGATTTCCTGTTTTTCTCCTTTTGCATCGGCAAAATTTGCATTTAGAGATTTAGGTCAAAGTGCTAGAACCCAAGGTTACAAGGGGAAGTAGCCTTACCATGATATCCCTCCCATGTTCTTCATCCATCATGGATTCAAGAAGTTCTTTTTCAAGTGCTGGATTGCTCTTCTTCATTGCTTTCCACCCTTCAGTTTCGCGAACGGCCTTGCAGGTCATTACAATCATACGGTGAGTGATCAGCGTTAGTCGAGGCGCATCACACAGTAATGAAAGCTGGAAGGCATCGACTACATTTTCTGTAGTAAGCAAGCCATGCTCAAGTTGCTGTTCACAAACTCGCTTCAGCTGAGGAACAACATATGTGTGTGACATCACCAACAATGGCAACACAAATTCCTTCATTTCTTCTTTCTCATAACTGCAGATCAAAACCAATAACAATTAGCACATGCCGGCATGAATGCATGATGTAACCACATGATCTCAGTGACACTGACAACAAGTTCAAAGTGTGAAGGTAACTAGTAATTGCCAAGGACTTGCTGGTTCACAAAACTGAATTCGACCAAAAGTCTTCCAAGGCAAAAGAGAAGTTACCTGGAAGAGTACAAGAATCGAATGAAAGCCCGAACTGCATCTTGTGGAACACCATGGATATGGATTGAAATTGGTCTTCTGTGGCCAAATCCTTTTGCTTGTTTCAACATGCCTCTTAGTACAGGAGAAGCCATGCCCTGTTAGCGAAAAAGATCCAGTGAAGGGATTTGAGTCAATAAATTTGTTCAAGACACCATGTCCAAGTTGCTATTAGCTTTATTTTCTTGTACATTAAAACACTAAACAACTCGATCCCACAAGGATTAAGGGGGCAAATGTGGCTTTCCTTTTGCTGGTTATGCTAAAAAAATATAACAACTTGCTCATGAGCTAAATGAATCAATGTCGCATTCCACCAAATGGGATTTCATTTCCAATATCTATGGTCTAAAACTGATATATAAAATTAAGTTGTATAACCAAACCATCAAAAATGCCTGGTTAAATCAACAATGTACGGATTCGAGATTGTCCATATAACAAGGGTATTGCTCAAAGCATAACGTCCATTAGTTTCATCATTAAAGATGGAAAAGACAAGGAGCGCTTACAAGAATATTAGAATGCGCACAGATGATGCCACCATTATCAGTTTTAATGATAACATCAGTTTTATAGCCTCCATCAAAGAGCCTATCCCACAAAGCCCTGGTTGCTGTTGCGGCACAATTGTTTCCTCTTATGGCTGACCCATTCTTCATTAGTGACCCCTTCCGCCAACAATTTGTAGCTGGACCAGGTAATGGAGGGGGCGCTGGAAAAACCTTATTGGCACCTTGACAAGTTTGCTTTGTAATAAATTCTTCCATCTTCCCCATTAACTTGCACTTTTGGAAGGCATTCAATGACAACCAAACTCAGGTTCTTTTTTTATTTGATCTGACAAAAGAATGAAATAGCAGAAACTTCGATGAGCAACACAGAATCACAAGTTTCAATTTGCATAATATAGAAACATGACCAAAATTAAGGATTAATGAAATCTAAAACATGGGTTTTCAAGAAAAATCTCACCTTTTAATCTAAATCAAAAGTGTCTGGGATTTGGAAAATGCAGAATCAATAAGAAGAAATTAACATGTTTCCGTACAAAATCTCCAACGAATCTCGAAGAAAATGAACTCTTTTTAATTATATGAAAAAAAAGCAAGAAAAAGAGAAGAATGGATATGGCAACGATCTATCGCCTCCTCCGCCATCGCCACCGCCACCAATTCAAAAAAGTGTGCAGGCGGAAAAAAAGTGAACCGGAAAAAACCGCCAAGGAATTTAATATTTAAAAATAAAAATAAAATCAACATTTATGTGCGAGTATAACATGCACGATTCTTCTTGCTCACTTCACGCGCTTGATTTCAATTAAAACAAGGGTAAACAACAAAAATAGTCACTTTTGTTTACCTCAGGTTATATTTTAGTCACTTATGTTTGAAATGTTACGTTTTAGTCACTTATGTTATTATTTTGTTACGAAGTGATCACTCTTCCGTTAAGTTCCGTTATCTCCCTAACGGTAATCCTACGTGGCAGTCCAACTAGATTTTAAGTACCAACTAGATTTTAAGTATATCTATTAATACATACTTCATCCGGCTAAATTATGCATTTGATTTACTATTATAATTACGTTCTTCAACCGGGGGAAGGATGACTATCCTTTGTAATATACGTCAATGAAACTTTTTAATATCGTATAGTTGTTATTAATACTCGGATTTATAACAAGCCATATGGAATGTTCATCCTCACACTAATATATATAGATAAACTAAAATATATATCTTGTGTAGCAAACTTATAGAGTAAAATTTTCATAAATTATGCGCGATGTATTCATGGTAAAGACAACCACATGTGAAATTAAAATTGATTACTTTCATTTTGCAGACCAAATCAGCAACTAATTGAAGTAAAAAAATGTATAAATACAAGATCAAAGTAATGCAGTGCCTGTTTATTTCTTTCTCTCTTTTTTACAATGCCAATTGATTTTTCTAGCTAAATAATTTTTCTAGACAAAAGCTGCAACCGAAATTTGAAATTAATTACCAAATAATATGAGCAATTTTATGCTAGAAAAATCAGAATCTTTTGTCTCAGTAGTTAATAATTATTTTCACTCAATTGGCATTGTAAAAAGGAGAGAAAGAACTTTACAAATAATACAATTTTCACTCAAATGCATAATTTAGCCGGATGAAGTATGTATTAACAGATATACTTAAAATCTAGTTGGCACTTAAAATCTAGTTGGACTGCCACGTAAGATTACCGTTAGGGAGATAACGGAACTTAACGGAAGAGTGATTACTTAAACAAAATAATAACATAAGTGACTAAAACGTAATATTTCAAACATAAGTGACTAAAATGTAACTTTGAGGCAAATAAAAATGACTATTTTTATAATTTACCCTTAAAAAATGAATGGTTTTGGACAAATTCCGTTTTACTTTTTACAACGGGTGGTCGGGCGCTTCTATTTTAATGGTTGGTTGCTTTGGTTAATTACGTGGACGGTGTGGGGCGGGAGTAAATAATTGTTCTACACAAAGCCGTTTTGCCCTTACTTTTGTGCTTCATTTGGGGATTTGATTCCTCCTTAGGTGAAATTAATTTCGGTAAGATTGGAAATAATAATAAATTAAATATTATATTAATGAAGTTACAATCAACAATAAAATACAAGAGTGATGTAAATTATAATGAGAAGGAAAAAATAACTAATTAAATTAAATTTTATATATTTGATAAAATAAATTAATTTATGTCATTATTATATTTAAATTTTATTTATTTATGTATTTGCATAAAATTAAAAAAATTTATTAACTATTATTTGAAAGAAATGAATTAACAATAAATATTATAATTAAGAATATTAAAATAAAAAATATATTAAAAACATTATCATTAGCTTAAAAAAGATAACAAGGTATAATGTATTGTTTCGTACTATCCATAAAAAGCTAAAATAAAAAAAATAATTATTATAAAAATAAGGTCATAATAAGAAAAGAAAGTAAGCTCCATGAATAGGCACTAAACTTTGACAAAAACTATGTTTCGATCTATTAATTTTCAAATGTTACATATTAATTAATAATATAATTGAATTATTATATTTTAGTCATTCGTTTGTTTAATTTTTAATACCTTTTAATGAAATGATGACACAGTATTTTAACTCAAATGATTAATGATTAATTTGACCCTTAAATTATTATTAAAATATCATGTTAATACTTTTAGAATTTTTTTTTTAGAATATAAGCTGGATTTATAAAACCAAACCCAAGACAAGGCCATTGGGCTACCAGAATAATTAGCATAAACACACCAAGACATGTGCCAACAGATTGCCCCAACAATTAACAAAAAAAACAACCCAGCAAAGCTTTTTGGAGGCGCTTCACAAAGCAGAAAAATTAAAAGTTTTAGAATTCTTCACCACCAAATCGACAAAAGCAGCAAAAACTGTTCATCTTCCTTGGGAACGCGACGGTCAAAACTTTTGTTGCTTCTTTATCCTTCATCGTCCAGTGCGTTTTAGTCCAGAGCTTCCAACAAGCTACGGTCTCGCTCAATCAGTATCACTGCAACCTTGGGATCCCATACCCCAAGAACATCCCCTATTTTTGCCGAAGACCTTCCCTGGCTAACTGGTTCGCCGCGTCGTTGGCCGATCTTTTCACATGCAGAAAGGTACAGCTTTGAAAAACTTTACTCAGCCTCTTCACGTCTTCCACCCCGATATTTCGGAGGAATCGGTTTCATCTTTAGTTGCCTTCTTAATGACTGTTAGAGAGTCACCTTCAACCTCCAGGTTTTGCACATTTAGATCTAAGCATAACCTCAACGCCTCCACACAGAGCCTAGCTTCCGCCGCAAAAGGCGAAGAAATCCTCTCATGCAAGGTAATTTTGGATACAATGACATCTCCTCTTGAATCTCTTAATAAAATTCCCGAACATGATATTTCTTCATTCTTTCAAAATGCAGCATCAAAGTTTACTTCTATGTACCCCTCTTTCGGGCACTCCACCGGTCTCCTGTTTCAACTTTCAGAGGTAATGCTGTTCTCAAATTATCTAGCTCTTTGATATAGTAGGGTTAATGTATATTTTATTCTCTGAATTTTACAACTTTTATTTAGTTGGTATCTTTTTTTATCTAATTGGTATATGAAATTGAAAATCATTAATCAATATGGTACCCTTTTTAGGTACCTAATTGACATTGTTAATTACCAATAAAATAGAGACATGCGTCTTCAAATTTTAAAATACATATTAATATAAATTTTAGGGTTTCAAAAAATAATATAATTTTTTTTTTATTTCACATGCATAAAGAATCTACAAGGATGCCCAGATTTAGACGAATCTAAGCTTAAATTTGTCTAAGTTCATTTTTTATGTGTATTTTTTAGTAATTTATTTTTTATAATTTCAAAAAATATTAATATTAAAAACCTAGTACTTTTTTTTTATTCCACGTGTATAATGAACCAAAATAAATGGTTGTCGAGATTTAAATGAATCTAGATATCTATTTATCTAACTTCAACCTGGATGTGTAATTTTTAGTAATTTTATATTTTATCCTTTTTAAAAAAAAAACTAATAATATAAAACATTTTATTTTTAGAAAAACTTGTGTTTGAATGAAGAATTTTAAAATTTTGGAGATTTTTAAAATACTAGCATTTTAGAATTCTTTAATTTAAAATGCTAGCAATTGTAATTTGTTTGATTGAAATAATTGTATTAGGAAAAAATTGATCTATTTTTTAATTTTTTAAATTATAAAATAGGAATAGATATATTAAAAATAAATAATATAAAATTTTAATATAGGTATCATTAGATTTTTAAAAATTAATAAATATTTTTAATAAAATAAAATATTAAATATATATATTAGAATTAAATAAAAAAAATTTAGAGTTCATTTTTTTTTTATGTTAGTGGGACCATGTTGTATTAAATGAAACATAATTATGATGATTTTTGATTCAAGTGGAATTTAAAAAAGGAAATTAAGCTACGGAAATCTATTCTTGAAATTCTTTATAAATTTTGAAATTCTTCAATATTTTTACCCAAACAAATAATCAAACTTTAGAATCTTAAAAACTTTGATACAAATGAAATTCCTTCTCTAAATTCCTCATCTAAACACACAAATATTTTTTGAATTTTGTGCTCGAACTTCTAAGAGTATGGTAGATTTACCATTAGATAATAGATAAACGGGTCAACAGCAGGTTTTAAGAGAAAGTGTGGATCAACGTCTAAGAGTATGTCTTAAACAAAATAAGATCATTTAAAGAGGATAAACGAGGGGTTTTTAAGAGAAAGTGTGGATTCATTCATGATGCGGCACCGCCAATTTCTCTATTTAGAATATTATTATTATTTTTAAATGTTCAATAATTATATTTTTAAAAATGTTTTTTATAATTTTAGAAAATAAATTATGAATTTGTTATTCTTTTAGAGTTTGCTAATATTTTTAGATTTTTTATTTTAGAATATTGTTAGAAATAATTCTAAAAGAATCAAAATTATATTTTAGTTATAATTTAAGGGAAAATTTAATTATTAATCCTTTAAGTTAATGTGCCCCATCATCATTTAGTTAAGAGGCAACAAAAGTTAACCAAAGAGTAATTAAAATGTATCAATCCAATAATATTAGTAAATGTTATGTTAACTTTTGAAAATTAAATAATTGAAACGTAATTTTAATCAAAATTTAATCACCGTAGATAACATTTACCTAAAAAAGAAATCAATGAAATCGTGAGTTTCCATTAGACCCAAAAAGGTTCGATAAAAAAAATTAGGATGCAATGACTTCATCATTATCCAAACAAGTGTTAAAAGTATGTTGCCAAATATCCTTATAATATATTAAAAATAAAAAATGTCACAACATCTTAAATTCACTTGAGGAGTTTTTTTATTTATTTCATTGACAAATGGATAATATAACATTATTTATTTATTTATATTTATACCATATTTTAAGTATTTCATTGAATTGGTGTCACCCATCAATCGATCTTAACTTAGTTTGATATCAAATGATACAAGATTAACCTAGTAAGCCCAAGAGATGAATCCAAGTTATTTCGGGACTCAAAGAAGCTTAAGTAAATTTTTTATCTTGATGAGTTTCTTGGATCTATGGATTAAATTAGAATGAAAGCAAGTTAAGAAAACAAATCAAGTAATAAAATTAACCAAGCACAAAGTAAACAATCAAACTAAATAAAAGAACTAAAAATAAGATAGATGATGGAAAGAAGAATCCAATGGAAGGTGATGAAAAGGCGATACCATATGAAACTCACTGAAGAAGAATCTTCAATAAGCTTCACAAATGGTTATTACCAATCCCCTAAGGTTGAATCCTAGAACTTTCCATGACTTCAAGAAGAAAACCAAGAAGAAAATAACTTCTAAAATAGACAAGAGAGATATCTTGCAAATAAAGAAACTCAAAACCAAGAAGAAAACAATTTCTAAAATGAACAAGAGAGATATCTTGCAAAGAAAGAAAGTCAAAGAGCTATATTAAATCAAAATAATGAATGGTGTCTCATGAATAATGAAGATGTCTTTATATAGGTTAGCTAATTATATCAAAATAAAACTCCTAAATATAATGAAACTCTAATTAATTTAAATAATAAGTAGTTCTAGTTGAAATAAATTTTCTTATTGACTAAGAAATATAAAATTTCTAAAAAATTGGTAATATTGAAAAAAATCTAAAATTTGAAATAAATAAATAAATAAATATAGAACTTAATAAATAAAATATCGGGCTCATATATAATCAAATTTAAACCTTAATATTGAACCTAATATGATTTAAACTTGAATTAAAGCTTGGAATTCGTAATTTCTCGTAATCCCGTCTAAAAATTCTACTCATACAATCTTCACTAAAATGGCCATAACTTGAGCTCCTAAACTCGAAATTGAACGATTCAAAGTGCACTTAGAAGCTAAGAGACATCTTTTTGATCGATATGAACACATCTCAACCCAGAAATCACTAGATCTCATCCAAAAACTCATCACAAATCAATTAATCTTTTGAGCTTGCAGTAACTTCAATGAATTTAAGTTAATAAATACCCCATCCGCACATGTATCACATCCAAAGTTGAGCTTCAATTTTTGAGATCTTTTGGTCTTGTCAAATGGGCGTTGTAAAAGGTTAAGCCGAACATTTTCTTCTGCTAGATTTTGGGCCCCCATGCTTATATCAGGGTGGGAATAAGATAGGTGTGAAAATTAAACACTTTTTTTATTAGGAAATGTTATTCTAAGATCGAGTAACTATTTTGGATTGAGGTACAAGCTCATTGCTAAGGATGGATGGTTGTGATTTTGCGTTTCTTATGGCGACTAGAGGTTTTGGATGATATACGATTGATGAGACTATGGGATTAGGCAATTAGGTTGTTAGATTGGGAGCATGAATAAGAGAAGTTTTGTTTGCATTTTGGTGGGCATTTGGAATATGAGTTAAGGCATGCTTGTGATATTGCGATGTCTTTGATATGTGAGGATGGGTGATTGTAATGTCAGTTTGGTTGTTGATTTAGTTAAGGTGTGGGGTGAAGATGACATGAAAGAATTTAGAGAAGTACATATTGAAGTTTTTTTTGTCAGTGGGAGGCCTTCACGAATGGAGCCATTGATGATGGAAGAACCTGTTTGTGAGTTGGTTGTGATAAAAATAGGGGTGAAGGAATAAGGGTAAAGGTAGACTTGGTGGTTGAGAGGTATAGTCCTTGTGGGAAGGTACAATTTCTCAATTTAAATGCAAGAAGATTTTTTGTGTAAAAACATAGAGTTAAAGGGGAATATATTTTCAAAAAGTTAAACTTCCCTTTACATGCAATTTTTGGACTGAATTAGGTCATAACATTAATGTGCATAATGAACTTGTCATACACCTTGAAGTTTTGTGAGAATTGTAAACAACACTTGTTATTATTAACGTGAATCAGAATGCCTATATATAACACATAGTATCCTGTACATATAGCTTTGATAGACACCTATAAATTAAGATCTATAATACAAAATCTTAACTCATATAGAATATTAGTATTTTAGGTAACTGATCTCCTAAGAATCAACTATACACGTGACACAACTAATCACATGTCTAGATTGATTTCCTACACTCCCCATAAGCTAAGCGATATTGTTGGATCTTATGTCCTAAGTGTAGTATTTTCGTTAATATACACTTATAATTTTTTTTCCGAACAAATTGGTTAATAAAAAAATTTCACTGATTACATTGATATACTTTGTATAATTGTCTTCATATGGTTTTTGCACGTAAAGCAAAATAGAAACAAATGTTACTCATTTGTTGTCTAAATTTTTAACAAATACTAAGTGGTATTACGTGGTTGGATCGTAGTACAAAAAGATAGCTTGTATTAGTAGATGAACCTAAACATGTCCTTAGTCTAATAAAAAATGATAAAACCGATTAAAGGATTAATATGCCGTCTATCAAGTCCAATTAGGGAGATGTCTTGTCTTGGGCATCAGAGCTAATGACTTCCAGAAGATAGATACATAAATGTGACTAGCTAGACTGACAATACATTAAATAGGACTCAAGCAGAATAAATTATGAATCTGTTTATGGATTTATTCACTTGTGACGTTCATAGTGTGACATACCTAAATCCTCAGTGGATGGCGGATTATGTACGCGTGACTCGTACATTTTGATATAAGTAAAAGCCTAAGTTTAAATAGATAAGGAACTGAAAGTTGGTGCGTTAGGTGTACGACTTTTGTAGTATGTAGTGCCATTTACAATAGTGGAATTCATAGCCCAAACATGGGTAAATGAAATCCTCTCATTGACATTACATGGCTGAAGAAAAGTAAACGTGGTTATGGGTCGTCGTCTTTATGATGGATGACTTGATTACTATTTGATAGTAATTGACTTTTCATGAAGAAAGATGTAATGGTTACCATGAGATAAAATAGGATCATATTGGGAAAATAGATATTATCCCAAAGAGATCAAAGATATCCTATAAGAATAACACACTTATGACAAGGTCATTAGACAAGCACTGAGTAGTTACTTTCGTAATGGTATGTCGTTGAGGAGAGTTCAATCATAATATTATAGTGGAATGACTTCGCGAGTAAATGAGTTTATAACTAATAGGTGAAAAATTGTAACTTTATTATAAATCATTTAAGCCTTAACTACATATGTCCAATCTGTCTCTCTACTAGCTCGTTGAAACTAAAAGTGAATTACGTGTTTGAATAGAAATGAACAAAATAAATGGAAAAAGAGAAATGAGAAATATTTTAAGAATGATTATGGTTTTCTTCGAAATAGAGAAATAAAATCATTTGTAAATAAATGTAACTTTCTAAAAATATAAATGGAAATGAAAATGAAAACTTGCAATCTTATATAGGATTACTAAAAAAATTATAGAAGAATAAATTTATATTTTTGGACTATTTTGAAGTCTAGAAATGAAAATAAATCATTTGGTTATAGTGAACATGTTGAGTTGTGACATATTGAATGAATTTTCTTGAAATTTTACTAGGGGTAAAATTGTCAAAATTTTACTAAGATAAAATTGGGGTGAGAAAATTATTTAATATGTAGATATTAAATTTTATTTTGGAAAATAGAACAACTGAATTGGGTTGGATCATATTACAGAGTACTGAGTTAAAAAGGCCCAGGAAGTATTCATAATTGGTCCCGATATAAGTGAAGCCCAAAACCCCTCATGTAAGGAGGTGGGATGAAAAAACCCTAACATCATTAACTAGGGTTGTCGCCCCCTATATCCTAGATAAACTAGAATATTATTTTTCTAGTGAAAATAAACTTATACAACACTACAAGAGTTCTACTTTCTCCTCTTATAATAAATGACACTAGCAGAGCTATTTAGATAACTTTTGAGAGATTTTTATTTTTTCAAAAAATAAAGAGAAGTTATTCTCAACTTATAAATATATTTTTTAGAATAACAATTTTATCGGTTTCTATTAAAGAATAGAGAATTTTCGTTTTTATCCCAAAAGGAATTTTTTTTCTAATTTTGTGTTTTGATTCTATTGGTTCGAACCCACACTCAAAGTAGTTCGTGGGATGAGAATAGAGGAGAAGATCGTTTGGTTGAAAGCTGGAAAACATTAAGGATCTGTTTATCTAAAAACATAGGTACGAATTTGATTATGGTTTATTGCTATAAATATCACAAATCGAGTTGGGTTTCCAACAGATATATGTTCTCCAAACCAAGTATAGTACTTAGCTCCGTGAGATTGGGTCGAAACAAAGCTTTAGTTAAAATGTATGATGCTTGTTTCCTATATGGAACATAGTTGAGTGAAATTGTCTTTTTTTTTTTTTCAGTTTTCTCATTGATGAAATGTTTATCAATCTCCACATGCTGAGTTCGATCATGATGGACTAGATTTTTGGCAATTGCAATAGCTGACTGGTTGTGACACTTTATCATGATAGAATTCGAAGTTTCAATCTTAAGTTCGTTTAGCAGTCGTCGTAACCAAATTCCTTCACAGATGCCCAGAACTTGGCCTCGACATTGTTACATGTTATTACTACCTATCTTTTACTACGTTATGTCACTAGATTTCCCCAAGTAAATGAGTAATATTCAGATGTAGAGTTTCGGTCACAAGGAGATCCAGCCCAATCAGTGATCGCTGTGAAGTCAGAGTTTTAAAATTTATAAAGATAATGATCGAACCTGGAAACTAACTATGACAACGATTGAGGCAAGTGCACCTATCGAACAGTAGTATAGCTTAGGTAAGACTGGATTGTCGAACCTAAAGGAACTAAAAGTACTAATACTAACTTTCTTTCTATTATTTAGCCTAAAATAAGTGAAGTTGTTTATTAATCTAAATTAACTAATTACTAAGCTAAAGACACAAAGACAAAAAGAATGAATTGGGGAAATACTTAGGAAAAACTCAGTTGATTAAGACGATACCCTTAGGAAGAACTCACCTAGACTCCACTTGTTATTTAACACTGAACCAGATGATTTATTCACTTGACTTGATCCGTAGGACTCCCTAACGTATATTAAACTCTCTCTCGAGGCGAATAACGTCTAACCCTAGGTTAATAAATTGAAATCTCTTTTCCATTAATAACCCCCTAGAATAGCAGTAAATCGATCTATGGATTCTCATATTAGGTTTCACCCTAATCCGACAAAATCTCGTCACCCTATCTCTAGGCGTGCGATCAACTCCGCTTAATTATGCTAGATCAACTCTTAAGCAGAGACTTTTGCTCCACCACCTAAGCACAGTCAACTTTAATTAATATTCGCGAAATATCAATACAAGAATTAAGCACACATAATTAAGAACAAATCAAGTATTTATCATATAGTTCATAAAACAATAATAAGATTCATCTAGGTTTCATCCCCTTCAGGTATCTGAAGGGTTTAGTTTATAACAATAAAAGAAAACATCTCAAAAGAAAAGATAAAACAAAACATAAGAAATTCCTAAAACCCCCTGCGGGAATTGAAGAGGAGTTCCTCCGTCTTGAGTAGAATTCCGGCTTCTTGAGATGGATCAACTGGCTATCCCTTGAGAGTTTCCCACAAATCTGACCTTTTCGGTTTGGCTCCTTGGCCTAGCTGACTGCCCGTCGACTCCCCCTTTTAGGTTATACTTAGGGTGTATTTATAAGCTTTTGGAATGTGTTTCTTTGCCTTCAAGTATCCAAATTCGAGTGAAATTACTCTACTCCACGGCAGGGGCACGGCCATGGCACACGCTCGTGTAAATCGTGGTCAGGCCGTGTTGGACTTCGTTAGTAAGACACGGTCATGTAGATCGACATCAGGTCGTGTTCTAGTATATTTGAGGAGGCACGGCCGTGTAGGCTTTAGTCCAGGCCGTGTGGGCTTTTGTCCAGGCCATGTCGACTTCTTTTTTGACCCATTTTGGTCCGTTTTGAGCCTGTTTCTTGTTCTTTTTATTCTTGGGTGCTTTCCTGAGTATAAGACATGAAAGGAAAGGATTAAGAGCACCTTTTTATATAAATCAAGGGATAAATCATCCAAAAGTATGTTAAATATGGGATTAAAATATGTTACTATTTCGGTTTATCAAATACCCCTACACTTAAGCTTTTGCTTGTCCTCAAGCGAAATTCTCAACTTACAATTAAAACGAACTTTCAATAATTCATAATTCCTATCAACAATGTCTTATCATAATTCATAGATAATTTATACATGGATAATTCAATTCAAAGAGTCCTAAGGATTCAAACAATCTAAGTCATAGATTTGTAGCTCGAAAATATAGGCGTCTCCCCTTATCTAAATAATTACCTTTAATTTAAAACCGACAAGGATTGACATCCTCACTAGAGATTCACTCAAATCACTCAAAGTGTTTAAGGTTCAGAAAAAAGCGCTCAAAAGTTGAACATGAAAAGTTAATCCCATAGGCTTGCCTGAAAATCAAATATCTACCACTATAATATGAGATGATGCACAAATCAAAAGATCTTTAATTAGGGTTGTAACGGGGCTAGGGTTAAGGTGTGGATAAAGGCTGAATTAGAAGGTTAGAATCGAGATTGAATTGATAAATTACCTAACTAGAAACAATAAACTGAATAATGGATTGAAACTTTAAACTAATAATACGAGCTTCTTCAATATTTGGAATTCAAACGTATGAGCTCACTTAATCACATAACTAATAAAACTAATAATGAATATACTTCGTTTTTTTTTAAGAACAAATCAAGTAATAATAAAGAACTTTAACAACTGAAATATAGAACATAGTTAGGCAACTGCTCAAAATCAAATCTCGACAAAAAGGGAGTCAAGGAATGGTGATAACAAATATACAAAGGGTTTTGGGTTAATATTAGTGGGTGAGTAAATAAAAAGGGTTGTTAGGATCAAAAGGGTTCACTAGGGGTTAATTATGAAGGTAGGCTTTTTATGGAGTAAGTGGGTTAAATCCTAGGTGCCTTAATCATCTCTGTATATCAAATCATAGGTGTGGTCTCGATATGTATAAACGAGGCAAGTTCTAGAATAACAAATCAATGTTGACATACTCATAATCAATAAAATGAGCATGAAAAAGAATATATGCTCTATAAGGCTCAAAAACTCACAAAAATTATGGGTATTTTGACATCAACTCGTAAATTTCAAACTTCAAAGTAATATTTAAACTCAGTTCGACCACCTAGAAAATTTTTAATTTCTGAAAAATAGACTTATCATGCTTGATTCTCTAGTATTCTTAGAATTTAATTATCAATGCATAATTATCAATGACTTAATCTAAAACATATCAATAAAAATCATAAATCATTAGAAATTTCATCCTAATTAATAATATGAGGAATTTACTTAAAAACAAGATTAACTTCAGGATTTTGGGAATAATGAAAAAAATTAGGCACGTCTAAGTTTCACCCCCCATACTTAAGATGTACATTGCCCTCAATGTACAAAGATAGATAATAGCATGGTGATAAGAAAATCATATGGGGAGAAAGAATACTTCCTGGATTTTGGATGGATTTCTTGAGTTGGAGGTGGCAAATGACTTATGTAGCAGTGAATTACTCCTGTTGATTTATTCGTTATTTTGGAGTGTACAATTGAAACTGCGAAGTCATTAGTTAGATGTCTCGGGGGTGGAATTAAATAAATGTTTGTTAGTAATATTCTAAGGTTAGATAGCCAATGATAATATGAATAAAATAAAGATATTAAGCATAAAGGCAAAGGAGTTTAAATTAGGACAAATAAAAATTTAAAACGCATGAATTAGAAATAAAGAAAATAAACATAAGGAAATAGAAGGACTCAAAGGTCCTCATCGTCAGCTGAGGCCTGTGGTGATGGTGGTGTAAAAATATGGAAGTGGTGACAAATCTGCTGGAGGGTGGCCTCGATTCCGTCAAAGCGTTGAAATTACTGGGTACAGTACTGTTCGAATCGATCAAGGCATGCAGAAATGTCTGAGAATGAAGCTGCTGTATGGGAGGGCCGCTGGCTCGGGGTTGGTGCCTCCTGTGGGACATCATCAGTAATGTTTGCGGACTCCTCCTTGTCAGTGGAGCTGGCTAATCGGTACTGAGGAGGGTCAGTCCCACGACGATATTTAATCATCCTCATGTGCAGCATCGTCTGAATGCCCTGAGGTGCCATCTGGCCAACCAGCATGAGGGAGGAACTCTGGGCATCGGTGTTTAGGATACTGAAGTGTCGAGCTAACCGTGTGATATATGGGCCCATAGATATGACCCCTCGCGGTCTTTGCTCATGCGATGTTGAATGGCACGGGCTAGGAAGTAGGCAAGGTCGATCACGTGCCCATTTGCCATACACCATAGAAAATAGGTGTCGTGTGTGTTAACGACGCCTGTGCTCTCTCTCCTACCCGTCAATGTATGTGCTAGGATAGCGTGTACGTACCTCAAGGGTGGGAAGAGAGAAGTCGCCTTGGAGCGACTTGGGCCGTAAGTGGGGGAGGCAGAGACTATGTCGCACCAACAACTAGTGGGAGTCTTGTGGATATGGCGGTGGAGGTTTGAAAGATCATTTTCTTCCGCAAATTCGTTGTTATAAAGCCCCAATGCAGTCCCGAATTGTGGTACATTTAGTTCTCGTACAACGCCTCCTAGTCAGAATTGGATCGTACTCGGGTTGTCGTGTTGGGACATTACTGTCTGGAGATGAAATGTCGAACAGAACTCTAGAGTGAGTTCTAAGTATGTAGGCTCTATGATGTTGAAGAACTGGTTCCAAGGGTCGGTGGTTAGTAAGTCCCGTACGTCGTCGGTGAGTTGTATTTGTTCCAATGTGGTCCAGTCAATTCTTTTTCCTGTGCCCAACGGTCGTGCTCGAAGTAGTTTGTAGCGATCCTCTTGAATTCCCGGAGGAAAGCGTAAAAATGGGTGGCGCACTTCGGTGGAGGCACTTGCGGAAGATGCGCCGGGTGCCTTTCGTTTTTGGAAGTGGTGGCTGCGGTTCGCTTTCCTCTTGATGTCGACATTGTACCTGAAAGTAATGAATATTCAAGTAATGCTTATATTAAATCAAGCACTTTCATCTAGACCCGAGATATTTAAAAGCTATGTACGATTATTCTATTTATGAGCATCCAATATATATCTAAAGCAAAATTTTCACTATAACAATCAAAATGAGTTTGCAAGTAAATAACATTAATAGAAAAAAAAACTAGATATCATGAAGAATTGAAACAAGTTCTAAAATGAATTAGTCTAGTAATTAATGCTTAATACTAAAAATAAACAAAAATTATAGACAAAGCAAAACATTATGAAATTTATCAAACAATCAGTTTGATGGTGTGTGAATCGACAAAGCAAAACATTAGTCAAGTAATGAAGGGAACCAGGGGATGTGGTGGTGTGAATCGACGGCACACGGGCGGAGCACGGTGGTGCTGTGATTTTCTGGGGGGTGCAGCAGTGGCGGCGGCGTGGGCTTCTGCAAAGACGGTGGTGGCGAGGGCGTGGGTACGATTTTTGTATGGGTTTTGGAGAGAGGGGAAGGTTGATGGGTTTTGAGGGTTAAAATGTGGGTGATTTTGGGTATTGTGGCTGGATTTGGGATAAAAGAGGCTGAGAAAATCGATTTAGGGTTGGTTTGGGGAAGATGAGCGGTTTAAGTTGCTTAAATAGGGGTGGGAGCACGGGCAAGGGCCACGCCCGTGCTCAATTCTTTTCAGCCTGTGCTCTTCGCTATTTTTAAATTTTGGGCGCGATCAGGGTGCTTGACCACGGCCGTGGTTAAAGTGACACGCCCGTGTTCTTTTTCACACGGTTGTTCAAAATGGGCGTGTTCCGCCCGTGTTCGACAAGTCAGTATAGTCCACGGTTGTGAAGCACGGGCGTGTTGAGCCCGTGTTTGGAAAGTCAGTATAGTCTACAATTGCTCAGCACGGGCGTGGGGCTATTATCGTAGCCCGTATTTGGGGATAAAAGTCACATTTGTCGAGCACGACTATAAGTACGTCCGTGTTTCGTTCCATGGCTTCTACACGGCCACGGGCACGCTCGTGTGCAAGGCCGTGTGGTCTAAAACCTGCACTTTGTTGAATTAATTAGTATGGGATTAAATGCTAAAAATTAAGAATCTAATGTTTAGTGTGGTTAATGCTCGGGTTGCCTCCCGAGAAGCGCTTGTTTAAAGTCTTAAGCTAGACTTACCTTGTTTTCATTTTAAAAAAAAGGTTCACGGAGTTGAAGCTCCTCTCTCATATCCCTAAAATCTTCACAATTATAGATTTTGAGTCGGTGACCCTTTACCTTGAATGTGCCTTGAGTGGGATGAGTTACCTCGATTGTGCCATAGGGAAAAATTATTTTGATCATGAATGGACCTGACCATCTTGATTTCAGTTTCCCAGGGAACAGTTTAAGCCTCGAGTTGTATAGCAGGACCAAGTCCCCTACTTTGAATTGTCTCGATTTCTTTAGACGAGCATCATGGCGTCGCTTTGTTGCCTCATTGTATAATTTCGAGTTCTCGTAGGCATCAGCTCTCCATTTGTCTAGCTCGTTCATCTGCATCATTCTCTTCTCACCTGCAGTTTTAATATCGTAATTCAAAAATTTTATAGCCCAGTAAGCTTTATGTTCTAACTCAAATAGTAGATGACAACTTTTCCCGTAGACAAGTTTGTACGGGGATGTTCCTAAAGGGGTTTTAAAGGCTGTTCTATAGGCCCATAAAGTGTCGTCTACTTTTATTGCCCAATCTTTCCTGTTGGATTCAACTATTTTCTCTAAGATTCGCTTAAGTTCTCAGTTTGCTACTTCTACTTGCCCACTGGTTTGAGGGTGATATGTGGTAGCTATCCTATGGTGTACTCCATATTTTTTTAAGACCTTATCAAATTGAGTATTACAAAAATGAGTACCCCTATCACTAATGATGGCTCTAGGTGTTCGAATCGAGAAAACAGATTTCTTAAGAAACTTAACTACTACCACTGGCATCATTGGTAGGTAAAGCTTCACTTCCACCCATTTTGACATGTAATCAACTGCTACTAGGATGTACTTATTTCCGAATGAACTAGGGAATGGACCCATAAAATCAATACCCCATACATCAAATATTTCACAAGATAGCATATATGTCTGAGGCATTTCATCATGTTTAGAAACATTACCTGTTCTTTGGCATTTATCACATGAAGCGACATACCTGTTGGCATCTTTAAATAGAGTGGGCCAATAAAAACCTGATTCGAGTATCTTACGTGCTGTCTTAATGCCACTGTAGTGTCCTCCTGAAGGTCCTGAATGGCAATGTTGTAGGATTTTTCTTGCTTCTTTCTTTGTAACGCATCTTCGAATTACCTGATTTGCACAAATGCGGAAAAGAAAGGGGTCCTCCCAAAAATAGTTCTTCACATCAGAGAAGAATCTCTTTTTTTGATGATGTGTTAGCTTTTTCGGTAGGACGTTAGCGGCTAAATAATTCACAATATCTGCAAACCATGGTACCTCGGAGCAGGTTATAGAAAAGAGTTGTTCCTCAGGGAATAAGTCGTTTATCTCACTTTCGTCGAGCTCTTCGAGATGTGGGTTCTCAACCCCGGAGAGGTGATCTGCTGCAAGGTTTTCAGCTCCCTTCTTATCCTGTATTTTTAGGTCAAATTCCTGTAAAAGTAAAATCCATCTTATGAGTCGTGGTTTTGCATCAGGTTTAGTTAAAAGATAACGAAGAGCAGAGTGGTCAGTGTAAACGACAACTTTAGATAATACTAAATATTATCCGAATTTATCAAATGCAAAGACCACAACTAGTAATTCTTTTCATAGTAGTAGTATAATTTTCTTGTGCGCGTCATAATGTCTTGTTTGGGTAATAAATCGGCCGGAAGTGCTTGTCTTTTATTTGTCCTAAAATCGCACCTCTTGCAAAATCACTTGCATCACACATTAGTTCAAAAGGAGATTCCAATCGGGGCAATTATAATTGGGGCGTTTATTAATTTCTCTTTAAGAATATTAAATGCATCTAAACATTCCTGATTAAAATTAAAAGGTACATCTTTTTCTAGCAATTTCGTTAGAGGCTTAGCTATTTTAGAAAAATCTTTAATAAATCTTCTATAAAATCTTGCATGTCCTAAAAAGCTTCTAATAGCCTTAACTGAACTAGGAGGAGGTAACTTTTCTATGGTTTCGACCTTTGCTTTATCTACCTCGATTCCTTTACTAGAAATTTTATGTCCTAATACAATTCCCTATTGTATCATAAAGTGGCATTTTTCCCAATTTAAGACAAGATTTGTCTCTTCACATCTCATTAGAACTCGTTTTAAGTTTTTAAGGCAAAAATGGAAAGAATTACCGAATACCGAGAAATCTCCATAAATACCTCCATAATGTCTTCCACAAGTTCGTCAAAGATTGCCAACATGCAACGCTGAAAAGTAGCAGGAGCATTACATAATCCAAAAGGCATTCTACGATAAGCAAACGTACCATATGGACATGTGAATGTTGTCTTCTCTTGATCTTCAGGTGCTATTAGGATTTGGAAATAGCCGGAGAGTCCATCTAGGAAGTAATAGTACATATGCCCAGATAACCTTTCTAACATTTGATCAATGAAGGGCAAAGGAAAGTGATCTTTTCTAGTGGTGTCGTTCAGCTTCCTGTAATTAATGCAAACTCTCCAACCTGTAACTGTTCTAGTGGGAATTAGTTCATTCTTCTCGTTGGCTACCACCGTCATGCCTACTTTTTTGGAACAACCTACACAGGACTTACCCAATTGCTGTCAGAAATAGGATAAATTATTTCAGCATCTAGAAGTTTAATTACCTCAGCTTTCACAACTTCTTTTACGTTGGGATTCAATCGTCTTTGAGGTTGCACACATGGCTTGTATTCCTTTTCCATTAAAATTTTGTGGGTGCAAAACGATGGGCTTATTCCCTTAATGTCAGAGATTTTCCAAGCTATGGCTCTTTTATGTTCTTTTAGTACCTGTATCAACTCATCTTTTTTCTTGGGTTCCAATTCTGAAGAGATAATTACTGGTAGCGTAGAATTATCCCCGAGGAATGCATATTCTAAGTGTTTTAAAAATCGTTTTAATTCTAATTTGGGCGCTCATCAATAGAGGGTTTTTGTTTTAGTTCGTCATTGACTTCAATGCTCTCTTTTTCCGTTTGCCTAGATGAAGATGTATTCAGATTCAGCTTGTCAACTTCATCTTCTTCCCCCTCTTCTTGAGTTAGGCACAGTTCCATCGTGTCGTCTTGTATAATTTAATGTAATGAGTTTTGAATGATATGATCAGTAGTATCAACAAAATAACAGGAATCATCTTGTTCTTTAGAATATCGCATGGCATCATAAATCTGAAAAATAATTTCCTCATCGCCTATTCTTAATGCAAGTTTACCGTCACCTACATCGATAACAGCCCTAGCAGTAGCTAGAAAAGGGCGCCTTAAAATTAAGGGAACCTCAATATCCTCATCCATGTCAAGCACAACAAAATCAACAGGGAAAATAAATTTATCAATTTTTACCAAAACATCCTCAATAACTCCTCTAGGATATTTAATTGATCTATCAGCTAATTGAATACTCATCCTAGTGGGTTTTGGTTCCCCTAAATCTAATTGTTTAAACATTTTATAAAGCATTAAATTAATACTGGCACCTAGATCAACTAATGCTTTCTTAATATTTAAACTACCAATTAAACAAGGAATAGTAAAACTTCTTGGGTCTTTTAATTTGGTTGGTAACTTGTTTTGGAGGATGGCTGAACATTCTTCATTAAGCTCCATAGTTGATACTTCTTCAAGCTTCTTTTTATTCGTCAGGAGTTCTTTTAAGAATTTTGCGTATGTCGGCATCTGTGAAATGGCTTCAACAAAGGGTAAGTTAATATGTATTTGTTTAAAAAGTTTAAAAAATTTACCGTATTGGGCATCTAATCGGTCTTTCTTCAACTTTGCTGGGTATGGGGTTGATGATTTACTTTCTTTGCGCATTGGAGTTACATCCTCAACTTCCTCATCCTTTGCTTTGTCATCTTCATGTGGTATTTTTTTCTTTGGTTCGACTAACTCCTTTCCACTTCTCAGGGTAACTGCCTTTACCTGTTCTGTTCCTTTAGAAAAAATCTCTGATCGAATTTCAAAAACTATCTTAGTAAGTTGCCCAACTATCTTAGTAATTTCCCCAACTGACTTAGTAGGTTCTCCAACTTGGTTCTCGATCCCTTTGATTGATGCTTGTTGCTTGTCGGCTTTTTCTCCTGTGGATAGGGCTAATTTTGGAAATTTTGAGGAGGTTGTTGTCTTTGATTTCCTTGATTTCCTTGACCTCCCTACGAAAAATTTGGGTGGTTCCTCCAACCTGGGTTATAATTATTACTATATGGGTTATTATTAGATCTGAAATTTTTACCTATATAGTTCATCTGTTCGCTCTCTGTGCCCAGTTGGTAGGGTGGGTACTCAGGATTCGCCATGGTTCCACTTGCGTCGCACTGCATTACTGGATGTACTTGCGAAGAACACAAACTATTAAGCTTTTTATTCATCATCTCTACCTGTGTTGATAGCATGGTTACTGCATCTATGTTGAAAACTCCGGCTAATTTTGTTGGTTTGGTCCTTGTAACCTGTCACTGATAGTTATTCATGGCATCTCTTCAATAAACTCGTAGGGTCGCTTGAGTTACATTGTTCAGTGTTCCACCGTGGTTTGAATCAATTAGTTACCTCGTTGAGGGGTTTACACGTTATAGAAAGTTTGGACTTGGAGCCACAGGGATAAACCATGGTGCGGACACCTCAAGAGATCCTTATATCTCTCCCATGCGTCATATAATGTCTCTAAATCCATCTGCACAAAAGAAGAGATATCATTCAGTAATTTGGTCGTTTTGGCCAGTGGGAAATATTTTAATAATTTTTTTTTGGTCATTTGATCCCATGTAGTGATTGACCTTCGTGGTAACGAGTTTAACCACTGTTTGGCTTTATTTCTTAATTAAAAGGGAAATAATCGAAGCCTTATGGCATCATAAAAAACGCCATTTATTTTGAAGGTATCACAGAACTCTAAAAAATTAGCTATATGAGTATGTGGATCTTCGTCTTGCAAACCATCAAATTGAACAAATTGTTGAATCATTTGTATAGTGTTAGGCTTTAATTCAAAATTATTAGCGGCTATAGCAGGCCTAACAATACTAGATTCGGCTCCTATTAAATAAGGTTTAGCATAATCATACATAGTACGCGTAGCATTATTTTCTGCCACATCTTGTGGTGGTAGATTATTTCCGTCCATCCCTTCAGTAGGATTGGATCTATCTTCTCGCTCTTCTTCTTGGTAATTTAGGGCTCGCCTAATTTCTCTGCGATTTCTACGAGCGGTAGCTTCAATATTACTGTCGTATACTAGTGGTCCTCTCGGGTTCCTTCTAGTCATAAACTAGAGGTACCTGCTAGGAAAAGAAAGAAAGAAAAATTTAGCAAAGTTAAAATTTAAACTTAAGAATGAAAGTAAATTGCAGAAAATAAAATAAAAATAATGGCTAAAGTAATAAAAATAGAGCTTTCTTAAAATTTAAACTTAAGAATGAAAGTAAATTGCAGAAAATAAAATAAAAATAATGGTTAAAGTAATAAAAATAGAGCTTTCTTAATATTTTAGTTTCCCGACAACGGCGCCAAAAACTTGATCATTTGTGATGTCGAGTTTTTAAAATTTATAAAGATAATGATCGAACACGAAACTAACTATGACAACGATTGAGGCAAGTGCACCTATCGAACAAAGTAGTATAGCTTAGGCAAGACCAGTTATCGAACCCAAAGGAACTAAAAGTACTAATACTAACTTTCTTTCTATTATTTAGCCTAAAATAAGTGAAGTTGTTTATTAATCTAAATTAACTAATTACTAAGCTAAAGACGCAAAGACAAAAAGAATGAATTGGGGAAATACTTAGGAAAAACTCAGTTAATTAAGACGATACCCTTAGGAAGAATCCACCTAGACTCCACTTGTTATTTAACACTGAACCAGACGATTTATTCACTTAACTTGATCCGTAGGACTCCCTAACATATATTAAACCCTCTCTCGAGGCGAATAACGTCTAACCCTAGGTTAATTAATTGAAATCTCTTTCTCATTAATAACCCCTTAGAATAGCAGTAAATCGATCTATGAATTCCCATATTAGGTTTCACCCTAATCCGGCAAAATCTCGTCACCCTATCTCTAGGCGTGCGACCAACTCCGCTTAATTATGCTAGATCTACTCTTAAGCAGGGACTTTTGCTCCACCACCTAAGCACATTCAACTTGAATTAATATCCGCGAAATATCAACACAAGAATTAAGCACACATAATTAAGAACAAATCAAGTATTTATCATATAGTTCAGAAAACAATAACAAGATTCATCTAGGTTTCATCCCCTTCAGGTATCTGAAGGGTTTAGTTCATAACAATAAAAGAAAACATTTCAAAAGAAAAGATAACACAAAACATAAGAAATCCCTAAAACCCCCTGAAGGAATTGAAGAGGAGTTCATTCGTCTTGAGTAGAATTCCGGCTTCTTGAGATGGATCAACTAGCTATCCCTTGAGAGTTTCCCACAAATCTGACCTTTTCGGTTTGGCTCCTTGGCCTAGCTGACTGCCCGTCGACTCCCCCTTTTAGGTTATACTTAGGGTGTATTTATAGGCTTTTGGAATGTGTTTCTTTGCCTCCAAGTATCCAAATCTGAGTGAAATTACTCTACTTCACGGAAGGGGCACGGCCATGGCACACGCCCGTGTGAATCGTGGTCAGGCCGTGTTGGACTCCGTTAGTGAGGCACGGCCGTGTAGATCGACATCAGGCCGTGTTCTAGTATATTTGAGGAGGCACGGCCATGTGGGCTTTAGTCCAGGCCGTGTCAACTTCTTCTTTGGCCCATTTTGGTCTGTTTTGAGCCCGTTTCTCGTTCTTTTTATTCTTGGGTGCTTTCCTGAGTATAAGACATGAAAAGAAAGGATTAAGAGCACCTTTTTACATAAATCAAGGGATAAATCATCCAAAAGTATGTTAAATATGAGATTAAAATATGTTACTATTTCGGTTTATCAATCAGCATCAGTATAAACTTCTACTATCTAATTGGTTATTTTCCTAAACATAAGTCTCTTCCTAGGATCCTTCTTCACGTATCTTAGGATACAGTTCACTGCCTCTAAATGTTCTACTGATGGGTTGTTGAGAAATTGACTAACAATGTTGACAACAAAACTTAGATCTAGATGTGTATGAGTTAGATATACTAACTTACCCATCAAGTGTTGATGTCGCCCCTTATCGGTTGCCAATTCATTAGATATATTAGTTTGTTATTAGGGTCCATGGCACTTTCAGTAGGTTTACACCTAATCATGTTAGTCTCACGTAAGAGATCTAGAACATACTTGCATTTAGAAACTAAGAGTCTTTAATCTTGAATTCCTTGGACAATAGCATCTTAAGCCTCCCCATTAATCCTTCATGGTTTCCTGTGAGAATTATGTCATCAACGTACACTATCAAAACATTGGTTCTCCCATCTGTGAAGTGTTTAACAAATAGAATATAATTTGTCTGTGTCTAGGAATATCCATCCTATTTAAAGATCTTGGTGAATTTGTTGAATCATGCTCTAGGGGATTGTTTAAGTCCATATAGTGCCCTTCTTAACTTGCAAACATTCTCCTGTGTATCCTTAGTCTTAAAGCCAAAAGGTATATTTATATAGACTTCCTCGATTAGGTCTTCATTTAAAAAGTCATTCTTGACATCAAGTTGGAACAATGGCCAATCTTGGTTAATTGTAATAGACAATAAGGAACGAATCATGTTAAGCTTTGCTATAGGAGAAAAAGTCTCTTGATAATCAATCCCATATGATTGAGTGAACCATTTAGCCACTAGTTGAGCTTTGTATCTATCTAAACATCTGTTTGTCTTCTGTTTGATTGGGAATATCCATTTGCAACCCATTGTCTTCTTTCTAATAGGTAGTTTTGTTAATACCCACGTGTCATTCTTTTCAAGTGGAATATACTCTTCTAAGGTTGTTTTGCGCCATTTTGGAGACTTTAGAGCCTCATAAAATCAATTAGGAACCATAATTTTGTCTAAGGATGTCATAAATGCATGATAATTTAAAGACAAATTTGTGTAAAAGATGTAGTTGCGAGGAGGATGTTGAGTGCATGATAGAATACATTTTCTCTGTGCAATAGAAAGATATTGTAATGTCTCAATTTTCAGTGGTGTCAAAAAAGGTTAGTTTCGGGACAATGTTTTCATAAACTGAGCCTATAAATATTTTATTAAATATTTACAGAGTTATTATATAAGTGAATTGAATTTTGGATAGGTAAGTTTTTCGAATTAATGATTAATTAAGGTTTAGGGACTAAATTGTAAAGTCCAACCACTATAGATTTTTAATTAGAAAATGACTCGAGAACTTAAATTACAATTAACCAAAGGTCTAAAATATCAATTAGACCATGTTAAAACATATGTTAGTGTGCGGTGGATTAAAAGGCTAATGACTTAATTTAAATTAAAGTTTATTAATTTAATTATGTTTAATTAAGTTAATTATATATATAATAGATATAGTGGAGGAAAAGATGACCATTGTCATCTTCTTCCTCACTTACCTGAAAATAAAAGAAAGAAAGAAACCTAAGGGAGTTGAAGCTTTCGACCATTATTGGTACGTGCAAATTAGTTCATTTTCTTGTATTTTTTATGTTTTTGAAGTGAAGAGAGCTTGATTTAGCTAGTCCATGTATCAATTTGTAAAACTATTAAAGTTTTAGGAAGTTTCCATTATTTAATTATGAAGTTTTAGGTGTGAAATTAATAGATTTTAAGCTTAGTTTAAGAAAAATGATTAATTTGTAAAACTTAATTTATAGTTTTGTACTTCAGGGGCTAAATTGAATAAAATGTAAAATAATAAATAGGAGGTCCCTAATGAATAATAGTGAAATCAAAATTCAAATTGAAGATTTAAATTGAAAGTTATGCTAGTCTTGGTTTTAGGAACTAAATTGAATAAATTACAAAATTTGTATAAATTGATAATTGATTATGAGTGGTTGATTATTGATAGTGTGATATGTTTTATGTTAATATGTACCTAATGTCAACTTGGATTCATCGAGAGGGAAAGAAAAATCTAAAGTCGTCGACAAATAGCTTGGAATTTTCGATTTATATTTCTATAATTCGAATCATTTCAATTGTTGCATATTTACCCTATTTTGCATGTTATGATAATGAGGTGACTTGAAAATGACTAATCAAATTGAACTGATACGATGTTGGTTATTATTGAGATAGAGGACTAAATTGAATAAAATTGAAAATAATTTAACTCAATGAAAATGCGAAATTGGCTTGAATTGGGTTGACTCATGATATATATATGAATTGATGAATTGGTTGATGAAATGAAAATGATGAGTTAAGAACTAAGCTATATTATGAATTGGATAATTAGTTACCCTATTAATTGTTTGGGTAGAGTCGGATATAGTTGGCATGTTATAGGATAGATTGAGTGCGGGTTGCTTTGACTATGTGTCGATGAGTGTTGGGCAAAAATTTTACTTTGAATATATGGATTAGCATTTCATGGGCGTCGGAACCAACCAATAAATTAATTCCTACAATAAAATAACTCTAAACAGGAGTAAAGAGTAGTAAGGTCGAGCCCAAAGGGATTTGATATTATGATTAACTTCCGTATTTTTCTTATAAATAGAATTTTTGTCGTGGCGATGGTGGTGCCCATTACTCCAAACGACCTGTTGAAAAATAAATAAAATAAATCATCGGAGTTTCGAAATTTTTAGAAATTAAATAATTGAGATAGCATAAATAAACAATTAAAGAAATTGGAAATAAAATTAAATTAGAAATCAAATTCAAATTTTGTAAACAAAAATAATAAGCTTTAGCCCCAGGCTCCGTGAATTCTGGTTTCTGAACCGATTTTTGAAAATTAATTTTCTCCTCCAAACAATAAGTTGGTTATAGCGGCTAAGAACGCCCTAACCACTAATTTTTCCTCTCATAGTTGATTTTGGTACGACCTGCAAACAAACCATTATCGATTATCTAACCACGATACACGCGTTCGTGATTCAAGATTCTTGTAGCCTTGCATTTTGAAGAACCCAACTCGAATTAACGGCCTTAACCACGTGGGACGTTAAAATCCAACCACTATCTTCCTTGATTTTTTCGTGCAAATTCGAATACAGCGCGTCTGACTCGTCTCTCCAACTGTCGCCAGAACGACTCCAACCCAACGTGCTTTTTGAATTTAAATCGAGTTAACTTTAAGGGATGAATTTGTCAATCCCGATATTCTGGAGAGATGGTGAATACCGATTTAAAATATTTTTAGTGCGGATACGTTTCTTACGATTTCTGACCGAAAAGAATACCAGCCTAAAGCTAATTTGAATTTAGTGAAGCATGAAATTAATTATGTTTTGGTCGGTTGGAAGTGGATTTGAATGGAAATGGTGGTAGGTGAAAGGTGAAGGGCTTGGGAAATAATTAAGCCAAAATATTGAAATGGAAACAAAAGTTGGCAGAATGCTTGCACTCTTTCACGCAAAGTAAGAAAGAAAATAAATTGATTTTTTTTCTATTTAATTGCCAGTCAAATTAAGGTGTGTTTTTCAAAGGTTTCCATACACCCTTTTTATACACAAATCGTATACTAAAATTAGGCTAATCAACCTACCCACTAATTACATAAAATAAAATATCATATCTTCTTTTCTAAATATGACTTTTACAAATTCAAAAATCTTATCATCTCTTAAATGTCTCCAAATTTCTGATTCTGCCCCTCTTTTATTTCTCATGCTTCAATTTAATTATTTTCTATTTATTTTTTAATTAAAGCATCCGAATATCGTTCCCAACAAGATTTGAATATAAAATTCACCAATTAGCATAAATCAATTAAAAAATTAATTGATTTCAACATGTAAAATATGCAAAATAAACATGCTATCAAATCCCCATACTTAGCTTATGCTTGTCCTCAAACATATTGTATGTTTCTACATTAGAATCTATCTAATAATTTATAAAAAATCAAGTCTCTTTCTCGCAACCATGATCAATGCAAATAATTTAGGTGAAAATGAACAAGTGTTCAAATTCTCAGTTCAATCAATGAGTGTCCATAAAATTCAAACATGTAAATTCAATCATTTCATTAAATTTAAATTGACGCAAAATTTGCAAGGTATTTATTCTTAATTAATCATGCAGTAAATTGGGGACATAGTCAAACCTTTTTTCGCTAAGTGAGATAACAACCCAACATCTTACCCCTGTTACTCAATTTGACACGTCTCCAAATAGACTATTTTTCCTACTTATGGTAGCTCGTTTAGCAGAGTGTTTGTAAGTTTTCGGTTCATCACTCAAACCTTTTTACGCGAAATAAGATGACAATCCAAGCACCTCATTTCGATTACTAAATTCGGTTACATTCCCGAAATCTTCACTCATAACTTGAGCCATCAACGGAGTAGAATTATTTTTCTTTTTCTTTTTTTTTTTGTTTTGTTTTGCCATTAGCAAATATATTTAAAATCAAATAACTAAGAATGATATACTTACCAAGCAAAGTAAACAATCAATTTTTATGAAATAATCAATTTTCATGAAACAATCTAATTACAATATTTCAACTTTATAATACACATGTCGATTAAACTAGATAATGAACACTTTAATTTAAGAATCACTCAACTATCTCAATTGACTAAGTAATGGAATTAAAGCCTCAATATCAAATAAATTAATGAATAATCCTAGAATAAGATTTAACACATGCGAAAGAGAAACATGCAGGAAATGAAAATCAATCATGCATACTTACTAATCCAATCCCCCTACTTAGCCCACATTGACCTTAATGTGCAATTTTAAAACAATAATAAATAGAAGGGTCAAGTGTACTCCTCGTATTAATTTGGCGGAGGGTGGTTTGGGCAATTCGGGTTGGTTTTGGTCTGTTCGGTTCTGTATGTATGTTTCAACAAATGGTATCACTGAAATTTGATAAAGCGTGCCTCCCAAAAAGCGTTTTTGTTTAACGTCGAATCTGATTTATTTTTGGATGAAAAGGGACAACCTCCACCATTGTTCCTGGAAAATAACATGAAATAATTTTATTATTTATTTATTGTCAACCTAGATTAAATTGAAATTCAAAATTAAATAAATTAAAATAAATATAGGTTTCCTTCCAAAAAGCGTTTTTGTTTAATGTTGTTAGCTCAACTACCTGAAATGTTATTCATTTGGCTAATTGAAAATTAATTTTTCCATTACGTGCATTTGGACATTTTCGTAGAAGGGTTTCAACCTTTGTCCATTGTTCTTAAAGCACTTCTCGAATTCCTCCATCATCGGTTGATTAAGGCATCTTTGAGCTTCTCCGTTCGGGTTTATTTTTTCCTCTATCAGAGTCCTTATATGTCGTGGAAACGATTTGAGCTCTAATTTTGGGGCCTCTATACGAATGACAGCTTCATGTATCGATTTTTTGATCATCGATAATCCTTGTTGTTTATCATCGAGATCTATATTCTTGCAAAGTACAATTTGTAATTTATCCTTTTCAAAATATAAGTTTTTCAATGGTTCCATTCCATCAACATTAGAGACATTTGTTATTGCACCGAGATGATCCATATCCTTATAAGCATTAAATTTGACCACTTCACCATCAAATTTCATGATGAGTGTTGATCGGTGTGTCACAGTCTTAAAATTTATAATGAAAATGATCGAGCCTAAAAACTAACTATGACAACGATTGAGGCAAGTGTACCTATCGAACAGTAGTATAGCTTAGTGGCAAGACCGGATTGTCGAACCCAAAGGAACCGAAAGTACTAATACTAACTTTCTTTTTATTATTTAGCCTTAAAATTGAAGTGAATTGGTTTAATCTAGAAAATTAACTAACTACTAAGCTAAAGACGGTGAGACAAAAAGAATGAAATTAGGGGAATACTTGTGGGAAAAACCAATTGATTAAAACAATACCCAAGGAAGAATCCACCTAGACTTCACTTGTTATCTAACTTTGAACCAGACGATTTATTCATTTGACTTGATCCGTAAGATTCCCTAATGTATATTAACCCCTCTCTCGAGGCGACTAACGTCTAACCCTAGGTTGATTAATTGAAATCTCTTTCTAATTAAAACCCCTAGAATTGCATTAACTCAATCTATGGACTCCCATATTAGGTTTCACCCTAATCCGGCAAAATCTCGTCATCCTATCTTTAGGCGTGCGATCAACTCCTCTTAATTATGCTAGATCTACTCTTAGGCAGGGACATTTGCTCCTCCACCTAAGCACATCAAACTTGAATTAATATCCCGGAAATATCAACACAAGAATTAAGAACACATAATTAAGAACAAATCAAATATTTATCATATAGTTCAAATAAACGATAACAAGATTCATCTTAGGTTTCATCCCCTCAGTATTTGAGGTTTAGTTCATAATGATAATAAAATACATCTCAAAAGAAAAGATAAAACAAAACATAAGAAAAACTTTAAAACCCCCTGAAGGAATTGAAGAGAGATCCTCCGTCTTGAGTATAACTCCGGCTTCTTGAGATGAATCAACTGGCTTTCTTCAAGTAATTTCCACAATTATGATCTTTCTAGCTCGGCTCCTTGGCCTAGCTGGACGCCCCTAGAATGTTGGCCTCTAGGGTGTTTATATAGGCTTTTGGAATGTGTTTCTTTACCCCTAAGTATCCAAATCCGAGTGAAATTCCTATTCTCCACGGCAGGGACACGCCCTTGGCACACGCCCGTGTGAATCGTGGCCAGGCCGTGTTCAGGTCTGATTAGGGAGGCACGGCCGTGTTGCTTGGGCCCAGGCCATGTTGATTTTGTGATTTGGCCCATTTGGTCCGTTTTAAGCCTATTTCTCATTCTTTTCATCCTCTGGTGCTTTTCTGAGTATAAAACATGAAAATAAAGGATTAAGAGCACCAAATTACACAATTCAAGGCTTAAATCACCAAAAAGCATGCTAAATGTGGGTTTAAAATATGTTACTATTTCGGTTTATCAAATACCCCCACACTTAAGCTTTTGCTTGTCCTCAAGCAAAATTCTCAACTCATGATTAAAACGAACTTCCTTGATTCATAATATTCATCAATAATGTTTCATCATAATTCAAAGATAATTCATACATGGATAACTCAACTCTAAGAGTCCTATAGATTCAAACAATCCAAGTCATACATTTTGTAGCATGAAAACATAGGTGTTTCCCCTCATCTAAACAATTACCTTTGATTTAAAATTGACAAGGATTGACATCCTCACTAAAGATTCACTCAAATCACTCAAAGTGTTTAAGGTTCAAAAATTAAGCGCTCAAAAGTCAAACATGAAGAGTTAATCCCATAGGCTTGCATGAAAATCAAATCTCCACCACTGTATAATGAGATGATACACAAATCAAAAGGTCTTTAACAGGGTTATGCTTGGCTTGGGTTAAGGTGTGGATATAGGCTTTGAATTAGAAGGTTAGAATCGAGATTGACTCGACAAATTACCTAACTAGAAACAATGAACTGAATATAAATAATTACATCAATTGAAAACTTGTACTAATAATACTACTACTAATACGAGCTTCTTTTTTCAACAATTGGAATTTAGATGTATAAGCTCAATTAATCACAGAACTAATAATGAATATACTTCGATTTTTTTAAAAACAAATCAAATATATATACTAATTGATGAATTTACTATCGAAAATAGGCAATCGATCAAATCAAATCTCGATATAAGGGTAGTCAAAGGAAATGGTGATAACAAAAACACAGGGTTTTGGGATAATATTAGTGGGTGAGTCAATAAAAAGGGTTGTTAGGATCAACGGGGTTCACTAGGGGTTAATAAAATGGGTAGGCTTTTTAGTGGAGTGAGTGGGTTAAAACCTAGGTGCCTTCATCATCTCTGTATATCAAATCAATGGTGTGGTCTCGACATGTATAATCGATGCAAGTTCTAGAATAACAAATCAATGTTGACACACTCATAATAAATAAAGTGAGCAAGAAAAAGAATATATGCTCTATAAGGCTCAACATCTCACAAAAAATTATGGCTTTTTGATGTCAACCTAGCAAATTTCAAACTTCAAAGTAATATTCAAATTCAGGTAGACAACCTAAAAAAAAAAAAATTAATTTTGAAAAATAAACTTATCCTGCTTGATTCTCTAGTATCTTAAAGTTTAAATTATCAATGCACAATCATTAATGACTTAATCTAAAATATATCAATAAAAATCATAAATCACGGAAAAATTCATTCTAATCATAATATGAGAAACTTACTTTAAGAAACAAGACATAATTCAGGATTTGAGAATAATGCAAAAATTTTGGCACCTAATTTCAGGAATTTGAGAATAATGAAAAAAGTTTGGCACTTTTTAGGTTGTTCACCCCCCACACTTAAGATGTACATTGCCCTCAATGTACAAAGGTAGATATAGTATAGAAAATCAAAAGATAGGGTTAGAGGTGAAACTCCCTAAAATTTTTATGGGGTCACAATATTCGGGCTGCGTTGGAGGAAGACATTTCTGTAGGGGTGGATATTAGGGTCGTTGTGGCGTGATTCCCAAGCAGCCTGAAGAACCTAAAACTAAGAAACAAAAATAAATTAAATTAAATTAAGCAGAAGAGAAGTAAAGATAAGGAAAATAAAGGAGAAGAGTAAAGAAGAAGAAGAATTAAATGGCCTCAAAGAGCCTTGGCTTGTCGAATGATTAAAGCGGTCGGCATGAACTTATAGAGATCGATCTCTCACAGGGAGGCTGTGCTTGGATCCTTCCGTTTCTTCAACATGGATGTGGTGTAGCTCAAGGGCTTTGTGGATGGAGGAATAGAGGAAAGAATGGAGAGATTGGGAGGGGAGGGTGGATGTGAGTAGGGAAAAAGGGATGGGGAGTGGGTGAGAAAAGGTGGCAATGGGTGTTTTAAATAGAATTTTCAAAACTGGTACATCCCCACGCCCGTGTACCATGGGCGTGTTGGGTCACACGGCCGTATCGTACGGCCGTGTTGTGTTTCGTTCGTTTCTCCCACGCCCGTTTTGTGGTCACCACGCCCATGTAGGATCAAACAGTGTCGACCACGGCCGCATCGCACAGCCGTGGCTAGTTGGTTGGAGCCCGTGTGTCTTCCCTCAGTGTCGGCCACGGCCATATCACACGGCCGTGGCAATTTATAGTCGTCTGTGATCTGGGAATCTTTCGTCATTGGCTCGTACTACCTCTGCTATGTCAGTACGGAAGTTCGTAGTATCCACACGGCCACGGCCACGGCCATGTGCAAGGCCGTGCTGTCTGAAAATCTGCACTTTGGTTAGTTTAAAATTAAATGCTGAAAAGGAAAAATAAAAGTAAAAACAAAAAATGTAAAAGTTAATGGAGTTAGTGCTCGGGTTGCCTCCCGAGAAGCGCTCGTTTAAAGTCTTAAGCTAGACTTTCCTCTCATTCGCATCATCAGGGTGATTTGAGGAGTTGAAAGTCCTTCCTCATGCTATCAGTTTCATTATCATGATAAAGTTCAAGTCAAGATGCGCTTATATTGAAAGTACCAAAAATAGGATTACTTACCTCGACCGTTCCGTATGGGAAAACACTGATTACCCTAAAAGGGATTTCTTTGTTTGTGTTAGGGTTAGGAGGAGATATTCGAGGGTCTGCTTTATCTATCAATACTTGATCTCCGATTTTGAACTCGTCTGCTTCGTGGATTGGCTCTGAATCTACTTCGTGTATCCCTAATTTTTCCTTGAAATGCGTCTTCCACTCGTCTAGATCATCGATCCGAATCCTTCGTTCCTCATGAGTTATTTCTTTGTTGGCACGGGGTATAGGATCGGGTTCAGTTGTATTCTTTTGTGGTGCTTCCTGCAAAGAAGGGTTAACCGAATGGTTATCAATAGAATTTACTTTCTCACCTTGTTTGCTCGATGTTCTAGCCGAATCGAGAGCCTGAAGGATGACTGTCTCGTCACCTACACAGAGCATGAGTTCACCTGCGTCGATATCAATTTTAGTCCTAGCAGTTGCTAAAAAGGGCCTTCCTAGAATTAATGGGATACTATTGTCCTCATCCATGTCTAAAACAACAAAGTCTACTGGGAATACGAATTTATCAATCTTTACTAGCACATCTTCGATTATACCCCTAGGAATTCTAACAGTTTTATCAGCTAATTGAATGCTCATCCTAGTTTGTTTGGGTTTCCCTAGACCAAGTTGTTTAAACATTTTATAAGGCATGACATTTATGCTTGCCCCTAAATCAGCTAGCGTATTATCAATAGATAAACTACCAATTAAGCATAGAATTGTAAAACTCCCTGGATCTTTTAATTTTTGTGGTAATTTATTTTGGAGAATTGCTGAGCACTTTGCGTTGAGTTCCACATGCGATTCCTTGTCTAGCTTTCGCTTGTTTGTCAAAAGCTTTTTTAAGAATTTCCTTGAATCTGGCATCTGCGAAAGAGCTTCAAGTAATGGTAAGTTAATATGTAATTTCTTTAAAAGTTTAAGAAACTTACCGAACTGTTCCTCTGTGTCGTCTTTCTTCATCGCCTCGGGGTATAGTATACGAGGTTGGTACTCTTTAATTACCGGTTTTGGCTTTTTACTTCCTTCCTCAACCTTACCTTCTTCTACCACATTCTCTTGCCTTAAATGAGGCTCATCTGATCCTACATGATCATGAGTTGATATGGCTTGAATCTGCTCCCTTGGGTTAGTTTCAATGTTGCTTGGCAATCTACCTTGTGGTCGTTCCGTCAAGATCTTGGTGATTTGCCCAATTTGATCTTTGAGCTCTTGTGTCGATGCTTCTTGTTTTTCAAGTTTTGTTTCTATACTTTGGAAACGGGTTTCTGTTGCTGCTATATATTTTGTCAGCATCTCCTCAAGGTTCGACTTCTTTTCCTGTGGGTACTGCTGCTGTTGGAAATTTAGAGGGCGTTGTTGTCTTTGATTTCTTTGACCACCCCATGAAAAATTGGGGTGGTTCTTCCAACCTGGATTGTAAGTATTACTATAAGGATTATTTTGATATCAGAAATTATTACTTACATAGTTCATTTGTTCGCCTTCTATGCCATGTCTATAGGATGGGTACTCAGGATTTGCCACACCTCCACTTGTTTCGCACTGCATAACGGGTTGTACCTGCAAGGAATTACACAAACCATCAATTTTTTTAGTTAACACATCTACCTGATTCGATAGCATGGTTACTGCGTCGAGGTTGAAAACACTGGCAGCTTTCGTGGGCTTTGTCCTCGTGATTTGCCACTGATAGTTATTTAGGGACATCTCCTCTATAAATTCGTAAGCTTCTTCAGGTGTTTTATTATTCAGAGTTCCACCGGCTGCTGAATTGATCAACTGCCTAGTTGAGGGGTTCACATCGTTGTAAAAGGTTTGGACCTGTAGCCACAAGGGTAATCCATGGTGTGGGCATCTTCTCAATAGATCTTTGTATCTCTCCCATGCATCGTAAAGTGTTTCTAAATCCATCTGCACAAAAGAAGAGATATCATTCCTTAATTTGGCCGTTTTGGCCGGTGGAAAATATTTTAATAAAAATTTTTCGGTCATTTGCTCCCATGTAGTAATTGATCCTCAGGGAAGAGAATGCAACCACTATTTAGCTTTATTCCTCAAAGAAAAAGGAAATAACCGAAGTCGGATGGCATCATCAGAAACGCCATTAATTTTGAAAGTGTCGCAGAATTTCAGAAAATTCGCTAAGTGTGTGTTAGGATCCTCATCCTGCAAACCATCAAACTGAACGAACTGTTGTATCATCTGTATAGTGTTAGGTTTCAATTCGAAATTATTTGCAGCAATAGTAGGTCAAACAATACTAGATTCAGTACCAACTAAACTAGGCTTAGCATAATCATACATAGTTCGAGGAGCCTGATTTTCGGCCATCTCTGGAGGTAGCAGATTATTTTCAGCCATCTCTTCAGTGGTATTGATGATGTTTTCTTTCTCTTCTTCTGTGTATTGTAGACTTCGCCTAATTTCTCTCCGGTTTTTGCGAGCGGTTGCTTCGATCTCACTATCGTAAATTAAAGATCCTTTCGGGTTCCTTCTAGTCATAAACTAGAGGTACCTACAAGGAGCAAAGACTAAAATTTAGAAAGACAAAAATAGAAAACAAAATACGAGTAAAATTTTAGAAAATAAAAATGGCTAAAGTAATAAAAATTGAGTGTTCTTAATATTTCAGTTTCCCGGCAACGGCGCCAAAAACTTGATCGGTGTGTCACAGTCTTAAAATTTATAATAAGAATGATCGAGCCTAAAAACTAACTATGACAACGATTGAGGCAAGTGTACCTATCGAACAGTAGTATATCTTAGTGGCAAGACCAGATTGTCGAACCCAAAGGAGCCGAAAGTACTAATACTAACTTTCTTTTTATTATTTAGCCTTAAAATTGAAGTGAATTGGTTTAATCTAGAAAATTAACTAACTACTAAGCTAAAGACGATGAGACAAAAGAATGAAATTAGGGGAATACTTGTGGGAAAAACCAATTGATTAAAACAATACCAAAGGAAGAATCTACCTAGACTTCACTTGTTATCTAACTCTGAACCAGACGATTTATTCATTTAACTTGATCCGTAAGATTCCCTAATGTATATTAACCCCTCTCTCGAGGCGACTAACGTCTAACCCTAGGTTGATTAATTGAAATCTCTTTCTAATTAAAACCCCTAGAATTGCATTAACTCAATCTATGGACTCCCACATTAGGTTTCACCCTAATCCGGTAAAATCTCGTCACCCTATCTCTAGGCGTGCGATCAACTCTGCTTAATTATGCTAGATCTACTCTTAGGCAGAGACTTTTGCTCCTCCACCTAAGCACATCAAATTTGAATTAATATCCCGGAAATATCAACACAAGAATTAAGAACAAATCAAATATTTATCATATAGTTCAGCAAACGATAACAAGATTCATCTTAGGTTTCATCCCCCTCAGGTATTTGAGGGTTTAGTTCATAATGATAATAAAATACATCTCAAAAGAAAAGATAAAACAAAACATAAGAAAAACTCTAAAACCCCCTGAAGGAATTGAAGAGAGATCCTCCGTCTTGAGTATAACTCCGGCTTCTTGAGATAAATCAACTGGCTTTCTTCAAGTAATATCCACAATTCTCGATCTTTCCGCTCTCGGCCCTTGGCCTAGCCGGGCCCCTAGAATGTTGGCCTCTAGGGTGTTTATATAGGCTTTTGGAATGTGTTTCTTTACCCCTAAGTATCCAAATCCGAGTGAAATTCCTATTCTCCACGGCAGGGACACGCCCTTGGCACACGCTCGTGTGAATCGTGGCCAGGCCATGTTCAGGTCTGATTAGGGAGGCACGACCGTGTTGCTTGGGCCCAGGCCGTGTCGATTTCGTGATTTGGCCCATTTGGTCCATTTTAAGCCCGTTTCTCATTCTTTTCATCCTCCGGTGCTTTCCTGAGTATAAAACATGAAAATAAAGGATTAAGAGCACCAAATTACACAATTCAAGGCTTAAATCACCCAAAAGCATGCTAAATGTGGGTTTAAAATATGTTACTATTTCGGTTTATCAAGTGTTCCACTCCAAACATCAATTTTTGTTTGTGCAGTACTCAAAAATGTTCTCTCAAGTAGTATATCGAAAGAATTGGCAGAGTTGTCATCCTCCATGTCGATGATGTAGAAATCTGTAGAAAAAATAAGTTCATTTACCTTGTTAAGAACATCCTCCAACACTACTTTCGAATACACTACCGACCTATTTGCAAGCTGAATGATTACACTTATTTTTTTAAAGGACCCGCGTTTTGTAGTTTATAAATAGAAAAAGGCATAACATAAATATATGCACCTAAGTCGCACATGGCTCTTTTAATTCCAACACTACATATATTGCAAGATATAGAAAACATACCTTGGTCCTTACAATTAAGTGAGATTTTCTTTTCTAAAACAGCAAAGACGTTTTCTCCGACACTCATCTTTTCATTACTCAGGAGTTTTTTCTTACTTGTGCATAATTTTTTTAAGAATTCTGCATATCATGGAATTTTTTTAATCGTATCAAGAAGAAGGAAATTTATTTCTACCTTTCAAAAAGTGTCAATGATCTCCTTCTCTTCTCGCTCTTTTTTACATTGGACGAGCCTTCTAGAAAATGGAGGCGGTACTGCAAATGACCTTTGAGGAGTCAAATCCGTAGTGGACGTTGGATCAAATTTACATTCTTCTCGTTCTGAGTTGTGAGTACGATTTGTGTCAGAAGCTAATTCTAAAACTGTTCTAATTCTCAATGTCATAACACTTACATTATATCGAGAATCAGGTTCAGTTTGAGATTGCAATTTTCCTTGTGACTCCAATTAATTGACTATAAGCGTAAGCTTACTCATTTGTTTATCCAGCTCTCGAAGATGTGTTTTCGTCTTCTGTTGGAATTTTTCGGTACTGTTGGCTAACCTTTCCACTATGTCTTCCAGATAAGATTTTGGAGGCAGTAACTGTTGGTTCGGGCCTACTTACACAAGCTGTCAGTCAAGACGTAGCTACTCGGTGCTGCTCACATAAGATGTCAAGTATTCGCAACATATGCCGGTATACTCAGCCACTAGTAGGATGTACAAGACCAGCACCCGGATCACATAATCACATAACACATATTGACCCTAGTGACATGTCACTTGTATCCTACCCTATTCCTAAGGTTCAAACGAGATTTCTTGCTTGTCGATTCGTCTTCGGACTCGTTCATAGGATTAAGCTCATCCACGTTTATCAAACATACAATTCATGCAATATTAAAGCAATAAAATACAATCATATTTAAGTTTATTTTTAACATACGAACTTACCTCGGTACAAAATGACTAATTGTTCGATTTAGTCCACAACTTTATTCTTTCCCCAGTCTAGGTCAGAACTTCGTCTTTCTTGATTTATAATACCATATTTGACTTATTCAATCATCAAATTATTCAATTCAATCCCAAAAATACCTTATGGAAAAAATTACATTTTTGCCCCTAACTTTTCAACTTTTTACATTTTAGTCCCTGGGCTCGTAAAATGATTTTCATTCGATTTCTTCATTACCCAAGCCTAGCTGAATATTTTTAGTACTCATATCAGTCTACAATTTTCATTTATTCACATTTTTACACACATTTTACAACTTTTACAAATAGGTCCCTATTTGACATTTTCATAAAAAATCACTTGGTAAATGTTGTTTATCTAACACCAAACATGCATTTTCTACCATTAGATATCAAAATACACAAATTTTCAACATGGGTAAAGTTTTAGACTTTGCTTTTCTTTCAAATTAGTCCTTAGAATAGCTAAATCAAGTTACAACATTCACAAAAACGTAAAAATCATTAAAAACGGGACAAAGACGGACTTACAATAGAGCTTGAAAGATTGGCAAAACCCTAGCTATGGAGACCCTTGGAATTTCGGCTAAGGGACTAATTTGATGAAGATGAACATCTTTTATTTTAGTTATTTTTTTCTTTATTAACCAAATGACCAAAATGCCCTTCACTTAAAACTTTGAAATTTTATCTAACCATGTCCATTTTTGTCCAACTTAAAGTATAATGGTCTAATTACCATTTAAGGACTTCCAATTTAAAATTTCATAGCAATTAGACACCTCTAGCTTCTATAACACACATTTTGCACTTATTGCAATTTAGTCCTATTAGTCAAATTGGACACTCTATCGATAAATCTTCTTAACAAAATTTTCACACATTCATTCAATCATACTGTAGACCTTAAAGAAATAATAAAGTAAATATTTCTACTTCAGATTCGTGGTCCCGAAACCACTATTCTGATTTGACCCTAAAACGGGATGTTACAATGTGTACCTTAAGTGTGGGGTGTACATAGATTTTTAATTTATATATTTTGTTTGTTTGTTTTATATTTTATTTAAATCTAAAAAAAAAATCTATAAAAATTTTAAATTTTTGTTTAGCTTTTTATTTTTCTTGTATGGTGCTTGAAATATGTTGGCATTAAGATTATTGGTTGTTAATATTGAATGATGTATTTTGACTTTTGAGCATGTAAATTTAGATTGATGTTAGATAATTTGGTTCTTTTAAAAGTAGATTAGTTAGTTCGATAAGTTAAATTACATAATATACTAGAAGTAATTATTCTTTAAGTAAATATGTATGATTTGTGTCAAGTGATAGATATATTGTATAGATGCTTGTAGATAAATAGTGCTTGAACCAATTGTTATTCATTTAAATGTAGGCATGATCAAAATTGTGTTTTGTGAAATGTTCAAGGATCACCTAACGCATTGTTTGGTTAGCCAAGTGTTGGAAAATCGGGTTTGGAAAACGCAACGGAAAATAAATTTAGGGAAAAACCAGAGTTTAAAAAAAAATTCATAAACAAGAACTTGGTTGTGATATCCTTTCAATTCGTACCTTTTCAAAATTGTACCTTTTCAATTCGTCTCGGATGAACGCTTCGATCGAGTAGTCTTCTCCGTTATCCTCAAGCTCACGTTTGCTGAGTATGGGCTCGCTTTTCGTAATTTCTCTAAACTTTTGGGTCAAGTTGTAAATAAGAAAAATATCTCTAGAAATTTTTTGAAATATTTTCTTCAGAGAATTTTCTCTCTACAACTTTCTCTTGAATTCAAGTATTTGAAAAATAATGACCCAAAGCTCTCTTTATATAGGGAGAGTTTAGAGAATTCAACTATGATTAAACTTAATCACTTTAATATTAAATTAATATAATATTTATAAAGATAAATATTAGATTAAGATAAATATTATTAAATTAATAGAATATTTATATACAAGATAAACATTAAATTTAATTTAATTTTAAGATAATCACCTTAATATTAAATTAATAAAATACTATTAAGATAAGTATTAAATTAAATTTAATATTAAATATATTAATATAATATTATTTTTAGAATAGTTAATGTAACACCCTAAACCCGTATCTGTCACGGGAACAAGGTTACGGAGCATTACCGGACTTATAGCTCAATCAATCAAACATTTCATGTACATTTCTCAATCAATTCAAAAACTATTAATCAACATTCATATGGTCTCAAATACGAGCCTTCGAGGCCTAAAATAATCATTAAAATTAGTTCGGGGCTAAACCGGGTACTCAAGAAATTTTTCGGAAAACATATAATTTTTTCAAAGAAACAGAGGACACACGCCCGTATGGTCAGGTGTGTGTCTCACATGGCCAAATGACACGCCCGTGTCCCAGGCCGTGTGGGCGTTCGAAATGAGGCACACAGCCGTGTCCCAGCCTGTGTCCTTAACCGTGTAACTCTCTGACTTGGGTCACACGGCCAGCCACACGCCCTTGTGTTAGGCCGTGTGGACAATTTAATTTTCGAATTTTAGGTGCAGGGGACACACGGCCAAACCACAGGCCCATGCGCATGGCCATGTGTCACAGACGGCTGAGACACACGCCTGTGTCTCTACCCATGTGGACGAAAAATAGGCCATTTTCATGCCACTTTTCTCACCCAATTGGTCTTTCACCTACACAACATCCAAGCACATATACAAGCCAATTTATAACTCTCAAATCAATGCCAAAACCAAGTTTTATGCATGATATGTCATGACATTTATTCAAACACTCAACTTGCTCATTTTATCACATATTTGCTTAAACATATTTATACTTAATGTACCAATTCAACAAGTTCAAGCATACACACATATCTAGCAACTGCCAAGTCTCATATATACATTCATCAAATGTGCTATCAAACAGACAATCTAGATAGTTCACTAAAATGACCAATTCATTTAAACGAACATTACTTTCAATATAGTATAAGATGTCAACAAGGTATTTACAATTATATACATTTACAAAAACTAGTACCCTAGAGCTCACTAAACAAAAAGGACACTATCATTGAATTTGTATCCTAGGTACATGCCAAAACATAAAAAGATAACGTCACTAACATCGAGTACGTGATTTCTGTAGGATGCCGAGCCCAATTCTACTATTTATCTAACCTGCAACATGTAAATCAATTTATCATTAATAGGTTCCATTTATTAGCTAAACACGATTCCAATCTCCATTAATATCAATTTCTAACTTAGCCAAGTAAGAATTCTAATATCTCGATAATTCAAATAACTTTATCATAATATCAGTTAACGATGTGGCACCCGGTGCCTAGCGATAATCCACAGAAGAGGTTGCGCCTAGCGCTAGTAGGATTAACCGACGGTAATGAATGTGAGCCCAGCTCTAGTTGGATAAACCAACAATATTTGCACCCAGTGCTGGTCGGATTAACCGACGATAATAATTGTGAGCCCAACTCTAGTTGGATAAACCAACGGTGAAGTACGCCCAGCGCTAGTCGGATTAACCGACGGTTGTGTGCCCAGCACTAGTCAGACAAGCTGACAAATATTGCACCTAGCGCTAGTCGAACATATCGACGATTATACAATTGTTTACTTCTACATTTTTCCTCATTTATTTTCCTTAAAATATTCAATAATATGAATACATTTTATATCGTGAGAAAATTTAACATTACTTAGTTTAAATGGTAATTAAAAGTAAAATCAAGTTCGAGTCTACGGGCTTACCTTAACAAAATAGTCGTATTAGTGAGGCCGATAGCTACTCTGTCAGCTTCGTTTTTCCTCGATTCACGTCTGATTGAATCGTTCCTTAACCAAAGCCCACAATTTCATTCAATCAATGATATTTCATCAATTTAATAATTATATTTATACAATCACATTATTCTACTATTATTATAAAATTGTCCCAACATTTACTCACTTGTTTAATTTGATCCTTAATACCAAATATAGAATTTAACCACATTCAATCCTCAATATTTACATTTAACTTAAAAGCATTCCAACTAAATATAATCCACCCAAATCAATCCACTATTTTTACCAAATATTTAACTATTTAACTATGTCTCTTTGAGTTTACTACATTCAAATCTCTAAAAAATTTTACCAATAAAATCGCTCACAACATGACCAACTTAGTCTACAAAACTTATACTCACATTATCACCTCAAATACATTTAGTATTCAACAAAATAACCCCAAAACTTTTTAGTTTCTCATCCATGGAAACTTTCATAATTTCCATTCATTCTTAAAATTTCAACTTGAGTAAACTAGCTCATGATCTTAGGACTCAAAAAACACAAAATCCATGAAACAAAAACTAAAATTTACTAACCAATTTGAGCTTTAAAGAATGAACAAAGTGACTGAAATCTTTCTCCCCATTTTCGGCATGCAAGAGCAAAGATGAAGCTTTTTTTTTTCTACTAACTCTTCTATTTCTTTTCTTTTCTTTTACTAACCCTAACACATAATAGTCATCCCATAATAACTATTAATGATATCACCTACATATCTATATATACATATATATATTTTTATATATATCCATTAACTCCATTTGACTAATATAAATAATGAGTTATTTACTCAAATAGTCCTTGTAACTATTTCTTTCTCATAATTTATTTAGTCCCTATCAATTAAATTTACTACTTTACTATTCAATTAACTTCTAAAGAAAACTCCAAACATTATAATATTAATATTTTTAAACTCGACACACAAGGACGGGGTCCCGAAAGTATTTTTTCAATAACCCCAACTTTAGGGTCCTTACAGTTAATTTGAAATCAAATTTTCCGGTAGAGTCCCAATAGGAGTGTAATTCTTTCGCTGCTCAACCACCAAAGACCCACCACCGTCGACCATTTTCTAGCCACCGAAATGCCGTCGTCACAGCCGCCAGCACCCGAGCTAGTCTGATTTTTGTCGGTTCGATCCAGGCCAGTGACGACCTGACCGGTCCAGTCCAGCCATCAATTGGGCCGTCGGCTCGATTTCACATACCAGGCCCGTTTCGACCAGTTTTTGGGTCTTGGTATCTGTTTTGGCCTCCTTGGCCCAATTAATGATCCCATGTCCAATTTTCAAGTTCAATTATACGCATTCTAACACCCTATACCTGGTCCGATCGCCCGACACGAACTATAAGGCATTACAACATTAAACCTTGACTATTTATCATAAAAATTATTCAAAAAAAATTAATAAATCATAACCATTCAATTATATACTATTCAATCACCTCGGGACCTAAATCGAGCTTACGAAACATTTAAAACATACTAGAAACAATTCTTGATTAAAATGAAACATTTAAAATTTTGAGTAAAAAATGAAAACATGGGTCACACGGCCGTGTGACAGGGCTCAACCCGTGTGGCTCAAGGACATGGCTATGTGGCAAAATCGTGTAATAATTTTTTCCCGTGTAACTCATGGTCATACGGCGGTGTCACCAGGCCGTGTAACTCTTTGAGACTGTGTGGGTAATCCTGCACCAAAAATTAAAGAGGCCACATGCCCGTGTCATGCAACCGTGTGGGACACACAGTCATGTGGCAGACTGTGCCCCAGGCCGTGTGTGCCCAAAAACACCTTCAAACACAAGCCATTTCACATACCAAAGCTTAGACACCAAGCTATGCAATAACAAACTTTCAAACCTATTCAAAATGTGCCAAAATATTCCAATTCACAATCAACCTATGTGCCTAACCAATATGTCCCCATTGGCACCTCAATTCAAATATATACAACAACCATTCAACCAGAACATGTACCAAAAGTTAAAGTCTATCAATCATCATCCAAATTCTAGATATCAAGTGCCAAAGTTCAACCATATAAACCAAATCATCAAATGCCCAAATATCTTATCCTAAGTTCATACCTTACCATAACCAAATTGATCATTTCAACTAAACACAAAAATTCCAAGTTGCCTATTGACATAAACATACCAAAACAACCATTAGAAGTGCCTTTAAATACAAGATCATTCATTCGCCATCACATACTTCAACCAACCAACATATCAGGAAGATTTGTATCAAAACATTCATTATAATCTTCAAAAAGCACAACATATAACCATAATTTTATACCCTACATAACCAAATTCCTATTTACATGCCACTTATAACCAGGCTAAAATAAACAAATAGCTACCGAATAAGTTTTCGGATGGTGTGATCTCTAACGATGCTCCAACCGGCAAAGAAAGTTCGACGATCTACAAAGAAGAAAACCAACTAAAGTAAGTTTACATAAAGCTTAGTGAGTTTGTAAAATCAAACATATCATACATGTCAATTTTAATATAAATCGTACATAACAATGAAACTAACAATTCCTTTATCGTATTTCACCATTCCAACTACCCGAAGAAATTAAACCTGGGCGATTTCATATCATCAAAACACAACATGTCAAATAATCATTTACCAAGATATAATTCATCGTATCATCTTGCTCCTTTTTCATCTTAATAGCTAAATGTTTTGCCTGGAGAACAATAGTAAATCAACTTGGGATACACGGGAGAGTAATGCTAATACGAGCTAACATAAGGACATTAACCGATATATGATGTTGCTCACACAAGCTTCAGAGAATCCGCAACACATGTAGGACCTCAAGCCATCGGTATGGTATCCATCACCAATACATAATACTTGCTAAATATAACACCGACACAAAGTGCCTGCTAAAGAAAACACCAGTACAAAGTACCTGCTATTGAAATCACCAGAAACTAATGCCCTCTAAATATACATCGGCACAAAGTGACTACTACACCCTAATGACATGTCATTTGTATCCTAGCTATACACTAAGTTCACACAGGCTTATTCTGTTTCTCCGAGACATTTCATACTCAACTTTATCTTTCCATTTCATTAACAATAAATAAACAAAAGCATTATCCAATTTCACAAATCAACCACATACTAATTTAAAACATTAACAAGATAATCAATGTAATATGAACTTACCAAAATATGATAGTTAACGACACGCGAAGACTAGTCGGTGACTTTTCCATTCCCGTTTTTGTTAATCGGCTGATTCGTTTCTTGATCTAAATATAATAGTTTAATTCAATTAACCAATTTAAACATCTTAAAACATTTAAATTCATGCAATTAACCCTTTAATGACATTTTACACATTTACACTAAATTTTCACCTTTTATTCAATTTAGCCCCTGAAATCAAAATTCTCGCATTTATCACAAATTAACCTAAAACCCTTGTGCCGAATTCCATAAGTTCCCTAAACAGCCCACATTTACCACTTTACCACAAGAATTTCATGTTATTGTACAATTTAAAAACATAATCCCTAAACTTTAAAATTAACTAAAATCACTTTACAAAATAGTCATGTTTAACTATCAAGCTTAATATTCTATCACCAAAATTCAAGAACATCAAAAATTCATCCATGACATAATTCTAAACATTTAATAGTTTTATGAATTAGTCCCCGAATGAGCTAGATTATGCTACAACGATCTCAAAAACATAAAAATCACTAAAAATGAACTCAAAATACATACCATGCAAGAGACTTAAAGCTTAGCTGAATGCTTCTCTACTCAACAGTGGAGTTTCAATTATCCCCCAAAGACAAAAGAGAAAGATGATGACTTTGTTCATCTTTTGTTTAAATTATTTATTAACTTAATTACCATTTTACCCTTTTAATTTAACTAAAATTTCATAAATTAACACATTTAAACCATCCACTATAATAGACAAGTTATATTTACCTTTTAAAGCCCTCAATTTAAGGTTCCATAGCCATTCAATACAAATAAACTAATAGTGATTGACTTTTGTAGCTTTTACGATTTAGTCATTTTTACTTAATTAACTATCTAAACGTTAAAATTTTCTAACCAAATTTTAATATGACACTATAATAACCCTGTAAATATAAAATAAATAAAAATTACTTACTCACTGGTCAAAATTGTAGTCCTGAAACAACTGAAAAAGGGTTGTTACATGCATGGTCAGTAACTAACTTAGGATTTAGGTAAATCACACCATAAATGTCACAAGTCAATTAATTCGCAAAAGGATTCAAAATTAATTCATCTTGGGTTCAGTCCAATGTATCATTCTGCCAATGAATACATCTGTGTCTCTACCTGTGGAGTCAACTACTCCGATAGCCAAGACTAACCATCTCCTCAATTGGAATTGTAGTCGACATAATAATCCTTCTCGATATTTGAATCAAATGCTCTTTGATTCTTTTACAGGACTACATATTCATTTAGATTATCTACTAAAGTAAGTTGTCTTTCTCGCAATGTAAATGTTCTTATAATGCCACTTATCATCAGTTTGAACGTAGACAATCAATGAGCTAATATTTGATTGTCACAATTTCGCTATGCATGCAAAATATGAAAGACAAAAATTAAAAAACATAACATTGAAATGTGAAATTTATTTATTCATCGTTCAAATATATAGAAAACAATTGCATGCTTACTACAATATAGGCACATTTCCCAACACCAAGAGCCAAAATGAATAACCTTGATGCTATGTTACCCTAATTCCAATGATTTGAGCCTCAAATTATCCTATCTTGATGAACATATATTTTTTTTGAAATCTTGAGCCTAAACTAAGTTAAAAACTCAACCTTACTCTACCCTTGATCTTAAAATGCATTATGAAATTGACATTGGGCCATGGATATTCAAAGTTAGGTAGAGACATTTTAGTAGCTTCAAATTGTTCTTGAGAGAAAAGAGAAGAGATTGTTTGATAACCTTTATATAGACTCTTGCTAAATATACTAAAACGAAAAAATATTGAGTGAATAAAAGAAATGTGAGGGTTAAAAACAAAGTGAGTGGCATAAAAGCATGATTAGTGATAAAAAGCATTGTGAGTGAAAGAGTGAAATTTAAAAAAAAAACACTCAAATGAAAATAATTTTTGAGCTTGAAAGAAATCTTTCATTTTGTAATGCACAAGTACTTGCTAGCTTTTTATGTGCACCTGTAACATCCTAAATCGGGGCCTCTGCATTTATATATGTGTGCATGTGTATAGTATGGTTGTTATGCTAGTTTAGGGTGTTTTGGGGTCCAGGCATGAGCTAGGGGTAGGCCTGAGCCTTGGCAAAAATTTTAATTTTTGGGCACCTGGAAGGGGGAGATGCTTGGGTCAGGTGTTAAGGGTGCTTGGTGGTGAGTTTTGACACAAGAAGTGCCTTGGTAAAGTGGCAAGGAGGCGCCACTTAAGAGGCAAGGGAGTGACGCCTCATGTGGGTGGATAGAGCCTTGGTTCGAGTTGCGGGAATTTCCTTTCTGCTTATTATTTTTGACGCCAAGATCAGGGGGAGTTGTACTCAGGATGGACTCTGGTGGATGACTGTTGAAGGAGTTAACATATTTAAATAGGTGGTGGAGAGAAATTTGAGGAGTTTGAAGCATTCAAACGGATTTGAATAGGTGGCCAGGAGAAAAACAAGGAGAGAAAAGGGGGATTGAAGTGGGAGGTGTGTTAGCCGAATTTCAAAAGAGTTGGAAGGGGGTTGGGCATTCGATTGAGTGTTGCTTAGAGGGGTGGCCAAATGTGGTAAGTTGGCTTTGGTGAGGGGTGAGCATTCGGCTAGTAGGGAGCATTTGGGGTTTTCTCTTTTTATTTTTCTTTTGTGCCGAAATTGAACCACTCTCACATCTCAAACTTTGTATTTTGTTTTCCTCTTCTTTTCTCTGATCTGCCCAAATCCAAAACGGTCTTCTAAGTTCCTTTACTCCTCATTTTCGTCCATTTCCCTTGTCTCTGAGCATCAAATTCGAACCCTCCTTTCACCTTAGTTTCTCTCTTTTGCGTTTTCTCTGAATCTCCTCAAGAATTGAAACCTCAAACCCCATTCCTCGTTTCTTCTTTGCATCTCTTCTTTTCTTGTCAGCCGAAACCTGTTGAAGCTTCAACCTTTGCCGAAAACCCATCAACTTTTACCTTTTCTCTATCATTTTCTATTGGAAGAAAAGCCGGGATTTGACATCTGTTTTGGGTAGTTTTTTAGCCGAATTCCTTTGGCTTTCATAATCGTTTCTTCGGTTCTTGTAACAGCGGATCGTCGTTATCTATTCTCCTCCACTCCCAATTGATTCTGCTGGTGTTGTGGTAAGTGTCCCTGCCGATTCAATCTTTTCTTATTGCGCTAAGTGCCGAAGGCAGAGACCCAATTCTATTTGATGTCTGGCCGAATGTAGGTGGGGTGTTGACGCTTTCTTTTGGACTCTCGGGATTCGGTTGGTTTGTAAATCGAGCCTGAAGCCTCGGGATTTGTCAATCTAGGTAAGGGCTTTAGCTCTACGAGTTACGTTAACTTCTTAGATTCAATTTTGTTGCTTTAATCTGTTTAGTGATCAAGGTGTGTTCATGGACTCTAATGCCAGCCAAGCGGTAGGAGGGGTTGGATCTGTAAACCCAGCCCCTAAGTTTAAGAAGAGGGTTGTGTCTGCGGTTCGTGATTGGCCACCAGGTTGTGGGCCGGCATCTGAGCAAGGTAGTAGACAGATAGCGGTGGTGTCGATTAACGATAGTGTCGACGTAGAGAGCGTGGTTTTACGAGTAATCGGGTGTGTAACTCTTACACACTTCATATGTTTAATGTGCTATTATTTGTGATCTGTCAAAAGCCGAAATAACTGTAGGAATCGATAAGTTACCCTTGTGGGTAAAAGCAAGGACTCCGGGTAAGTCCATTTTGGTGGCTAACGTTAATTGTCTCTGTTAAATCTGCATATGTCATATTTGATTTCTCCTAAATGTTAATCATGATGATGTTGTATTAAAAAGCATGTTCATGAGTATGGGTATGATGAGAGGAGGGGGAAGGTATGATTATCAGACTGTCACTAGTGGTTAGGTACCACACGTGGGTTGGCCCCACATATTAATATTTTGTTACTAAGTCTCAGTGGTTTGGAACCACCAGTGGTTAGGTACCACATAAACTTATTTCGTGACTCGTCCCGGTGGTTTTGGTACCACAAAGGGTTGGCCCTACATGTCGATATAAGGGATTGTCACCAGTGGTTAGGTACCACAAGTGGGTTGGCCCCACACATGATTATTTGTGACTTCGGTCACCAGTGGTTAGGTACCACCAGTGGCTAGGTGCCACAAGAGATAGAATTGGGTGTTCGGATGGATAGGTTGGATGGATTGCATGACATACATGTTGCATATGAAACTGTGTGAGAGCTTAACATCTTTGGGGATGGGGATTTATACACTGAGTCTCGGTGACTCACCCCTTCCATTACATTTTGCAGATAATTCCTAGATCGCAGAAGTGGAGCCGGAATGGACTCGAGGTGGCCATGCTCATTATTTCGGGTTTTTACTTTAATGATTATTTTGGATTTATTTTATCTTAAGTTTGGATTTCGGTTATGTAATAAGGCCATTTAAATTTTTATTTTGGGGTTATTCATTTAGTTACATTTCTATAAACCGACGTTTAAACACTAAAGACATGCCTAATAAACTCGTAAAGTGGACGTTTTCAAAATTTTAACGAATTCTCGGGATTTCCAAATTTTTACCGTCGGGTATTTATCAAACACATAATAATAACAAGGTAACACTGTCTTCTTTAAAACTAAGTTTTGAATGAATTTTAACCACTGGCTTCACACAACTCGGGTTTTATAAAATCAAAGGTTTTTCTTTTCAACATTAAGACGACAACTCGTTTTCCAAAAATGTTTTTTTTCTGTGACATGCCAGATTCGGTCGTAGCGTTTTGACTGGGTTTGGGGTGTTACAGCACCAGTATTGAATTGTTGGAAAAAAAACCCGATTCGAAAATGATTTTCTTGCACAGTAAAAAATTTAGAATTTGAATTTCGAACCTGTTTGTGATATTGATCTGACACAAATTACACTATTATTTACGTCCCTTTTTCACGTAATTTTAGCTTGCTTAATAGTTAAATCAAGTTATTTTAGTATATATCTGTAACGCCCCAAAAATATAGGGTCTTTAAATTTTTATGTTCTGACAAAATTGCTTGTTTGCTTTAATGGCTAAGTGATTTGGGTGTGTATGGGGGTATTTGAGAAGCCTGGGTTCAAGTCTTGGCTCTTACAAAATTTTAAATTTTTCCCTTAAATGAACCTGGACACTGGCACTTAGGCTTTATTAATAATAATGTTTGGTTAAGGACACAAGAAGAGCTTCTGGCCTAGTGGCAAGTGGCGTGTTGGGTATCTATGAGGTCTGAGGTTCAAATCCTAGGATATGCAATGGAGTGTTTATTTTGCTGCTTGAGCTGGGAAGGTGGAAGAGTTGGACTGAAACACTGCTGATGAGGGTTTGAATTGGTCATAGAGAGATTGTAGGAGCAAATAGTGGAGAGAATCAAGGAAATTCAAAAGTTGGAGTGTTGTAGCCGAACAAGGAGGCTTGAGCATGCAAATTCGGCTAGGAGGGGTTTCTGAGTGCTTTCTCTACTCTTTTTCAGTTTTGGGAAATTTTTAGGGTTACCGAATTTCTTTGCTGAGGAGTTTTCCCCATTTTGGTCAGTTTCTGTCACCGGTTTTTGGGACTTTCTTTCTTTCTTTTCTCTCTAGTGTCGAAACTTCAACTTACCACTCGTGCATTTTTCTTTTCTCTTGCAATTGACCATTTCCTTCTTCCTCTTTTGCACCAGCATCTGCCGAACCCTCCCTCTCTTCTCGACCCTTTTCAAGTTTCGGCCAACTGCCTAATCATCCCTTCTTGATTATTGAATCTTTTGGCCGAACCTACCACCCTAGTCTTGGGATTCTTTCTCTTCTTTGGTTGGTGACCGAAAGCTCTCCCCTCTCCCTTTCAATTCTGCAACGGCTCTGACAATCGATAAGTGATCAATGGCTACTCTCTGCTTTTCTTTTAAAACCGAATGCACCTGTGTTCTTCTATTCTTTTTTCAAACCGAATAACCTTACTGACCAATGGTTATTTCATTCTTCACGTACTGCACTCATTGCGATTCAAGAGGTTCCTCAGGAGGGCAGAGGCATTCAAGATTCTTCTTTCGTCTTTGATGTGTCTCTAACTAACTATGACCACAATAAAGGCAAGTGCACCTATCGTTTAATAGTATAGTTATGGTAAGACCGGAAATATCGTATCCACAAGGACCAAGAGTACTAGTAATTACTACCCTTTTATTATCTAGCCTAAAAATTGGAGTGATTTCTTTTTAAACTAAAACTAATTAATTAAAACACGATAACGAAAGAATTAGGAAAATACTTTTAGACAACTTATGTGATGGAGGCAATACCTAAGGAAGAATCCACCTAGACTTCACTTATTACTTTTGATTCATACGATTTATTCACTTGACTTAATCCGTAGAAATCCCTGATTTATGTTAATATCTCTTTCAAGACTAAAAACAACTGACTCTAGGTTGATTAATTAAAATCTCTTTCTAATTAAAACCCCTATTGTCGCATTAACTCGATCTATGGATTCCTTTATTAGATTTGACTCTAATCCAGCAGATTTTCGTTGCCCTATTTCTAGGGTTGCAATCAACTCCACTTAATTGTGTTGATCTAGTCTTAAACAGGGACTTTTGCTCCTCTGAATAAGCACATTCGTCTTGAATCAATAACCTAAATTATCAAAACAAGAATAAGAACTCATAATTAAGAATAAGAACAAGTATTTATCTTATAAATCAAATAGTAATAAGATCCGTCTTAGGTTTCATCCCCTTAGGTATCTAAGGGATTTAGTTCATACTGATAGAAGGAAACATCTCAAAATAAGGAAAACAACAAAACATAGGAAAACCTAAAAACTTCTAAAGAACTTGATGGGAGATCTTCAGTCTTGATGGAGATCCTTCCTCCGAGCTGCTTCTGATGGCTGTCTTCGAGTATTTTTTGTGTTCTACTCTGCGTCCCCTTTTAGCTCACCCCCTAGGGTGTTTATATAGGCTTTAGAAAACCTTACTTGGCCCACAAGTAACCTTTTCCGGATAGAATTAATCTTTGATACGGCAGGGACACGCCCGTGTGACACGCCCGTGTTCGATAGTCATGGTCCGTGCTCGCTTCTACTAGCCACACACGGCCGTGTGGTCTTCCCGTGTATGTTGATCCAAGCCGTGTTCAATTCTGCTTGTAACGCACGGCCGTGTTTGATAGCCCAGGCCGTGTTGGTTTCTAAGGTAGGCCCATTTTGTCCCTTTTTGGCCCGTTTCTTGTTCTTTTTTACTCCCTAAGCTCTCATGAATGTAAAACATGAAATTAAGAGATTAGGAGCATCGAATTCATCAAATCTAATGAGAATTCATCCAAAAATAAGCCAAGCATGGGGTTAAAATATGTATAAATTAAGGTTTATCAAATATCCCCACACTTAAGTGTTTGCTTGTCCTCAAGCAAAATCCTCAACTCACAATAAGAATTAGCTTCCTCGACTCATAATTCTCATCAATAATATTTCATCATAATTACAGATAATTCATACATTGATAATTTAACTAGAAGAGTCCTAGAGATTCAAACAATCTAAGTCATAGATTTTTGTAGTATGAAAACATAGGTGTTTCCCCTTACCTAAATAATTACCTTTGATTCAAAACCGACAAGTATTGACATCCTCACTACAGATTCACTCAGATCACTCAAAGTGTTTAAGGTTCAAAAATTAAGCACTCAAAAGTCAAACATGAAAAGTTATTATAATAGGCTTGCATGAAAATCAAATCTCCACCACTATAAAATGAGATGATACACAAATCAAAAGGTCTTTAAAAAGGGTTGTAATGGGGTTTGAGTTAAAGGTGTGGATAAAGGCTGAAAAGGAGGGTTAAAATTGAGATTGAATTGAAAAATTACCTAACTAGGAAAATGGACTAACACTGAATAATTACATCAATTGAAAACTTAATACTAATAACACGAGCTTCTTCTCAAAATGTGAATTTAATTGATTAAGCTCAAATAATAAGGAACTAATAATGAATAAATTTCCAAATTTTTTTTAAGAATAAGAACAAGTACATGATATAAGATGAATTTAACTACTGAAATAAAGAATGTAGTTAGGCAATTGATCAAATCAAATCTCAACAAAAGGGGAGTCAAGAAAAATGGGGATAACAAATCAAATAACTGGGTTTCGGGTTAATATTAGTGGTATCTCAAGAAACGATTGATTAGGCTTCAAAAGAGTTCACTAGGGGTTAATTATGAAGGTAGGCTATTTATGGAGTAAGTGGGTTGAATCCTAGGTGCTTTTATCATCTCAGTATATCAAATCAAGGGTGTGGTCTCGACATGTATAATCGAGGCAAGTTCTAGAATAACAAATCAATATTGACACACTCATAATCAATAAAGTGACCAAGAAAAGATATATGCTCTAAAAGGCTCAAAAATCTCATAAAAATTATGGTTTTTGATATCAACCTTGCACATTTCAAACTTCAAAGTAATATTTAAATTTAAGGAAACAACCTAAAAAAATTTTAATTACGGAAAATAGACTTATCATGCCTGATTCTCTAATGTCTTAAAGTTTAAACCATCAATGCACAATTACCTATAACTTAATCTGAAACATATCAATGACAATCATAAATCAATAGAAGTTTCATTCTAATAGTAATATGAGAAAATTACTTAAGAACAAGGCATAATTCAGTATTGTTGACACCTCCCCACACTTAAGATGTACATTTTCCTCAATGTAAAAAGATAAATAATGACAACATAGTAAGAAAATCATAAGAGAGGGAGAGAAGTGAAACTTCCTGAATTTTGGATGGAGTCAAAGAAAAGAAACGGTGTAAAGTTGGGCAGGGGTGGTGGATACTCCGGTGGTGGTGTGGTCGTTCCTTAATAGCCTATTGAACCTAAATTAAAGAAATCAAAATGTAATAATATAACTTAAAGACAAGAAAGATAAAAGGAAAGAATTTAAAAATGAAAATAAAAGAAAAAGAAAAGATAAATGGACTCCAAGGTCCTCGTCTTGTCGAGTAAATGAAGCGGCCGGCATAAACTTATGTGGAGTGGTCGCGCATGGGGAGACCGTGCTAGGAGCCTTTCACTTTTTTGACATGGAGATGGTGGCTTTGCTCTTGCCTCTAGTATTTAATCTTTGTTTACGGTGGCAAGGATGGTGGTTGGAGTGGTGGTGGTGTAAAGAAAGAGTAAGGGAAAGGGGGAAAGGAAAATGAAGGGAGAAGATAATGGGAAAAGAAAGGGGTGTGGTGGCTAGGGTTAGGTAGAAGAAAAATTGGGGAAGAAAATGAACAGAAGAAGGGGGTTTAAATAGAAATCGTGGCATCTGGTAGCTACTCACGCCCGTGTGCCCTGGGCGTGTTAGGTCACGCGGCCGAGTTGCACGGCCGTGTGATGCTTCGTTCGTTTCTCCTACGCCCGTGTAGAGGTTTCTACGCCCATGTCGTTTAATCAGTATCGACCACGGCCTAGGGACACAGGCGTGTCGCACCCCCGTGTTACTTTCTCAGTGTCGACCACGACCGTATCGCACGACCGTGGTATTTTATCGCAACCCGTGTTTTGGGAAAATTGTCGTCCTTGGTTTGCACGGTCTCTGCCACGCCGATGTGCGTATTCGTAGTGTCCACACGGCCAAGGCCACGCCCGTGTGCAAGGCCGTGTGGTAGGGAAACCTGCGCTTTATTAATTTGGTTAGTTTTTAGTTAGGTGCTAAAAATCGAAAATATGAAAATTAATGGGGTTAGTGCTCGGGTTGCCTCCCGAGAAGCACTCGTTTAAAGTCTTAAGCTAGACTTACCTTTCATTCGCATCATCATGGTGGTTTGAGGAGTTGAAACTCCTTATTCTTGCTATCTATTGTATTGAAATAAGGTTTTAAACGAGTATGATTTACCTTGAAGGTGCCAAATTGAGAATGAGTTACCTCGACTGTGCCGTATGGGAAAGTATTAAGTACTGTGAAAGGAGTTATTCCATTAGGTTCAGAAGTGGCAACACGAGGATCTCAGATTATCCATTAGAACTTGGTCTCCAACCTTGAAGTAGTTTGCTTCATCTTTAAGTTCGTTACGGAGTTGCCTCAGTCTTGCTTCGTGTGTTCTTGGTTTCTCCTTAACATGTGTCTTCCACTCATCTAGTTCATCGATCTGAAGCCTTCGCTCCTCATGAGTTATTTCTTTGTTGGCACGAGGTCTAGAATATGGCTCAGTTGTGTAATTTCGTGGTGCTTCCTGAAAAGAAGGTTGAACCAAATGGTCATTAATAGAATTTATGTTCTCACCTTTATTACTCGATGTCCTAGCCGAGTTAAGAGCCTGAAGAGTGATCATTTCGTCACCTACACGAAGTGTGAGTTCACCTGTACCAACATCAATTCTAGTTTTAGCAGTTGCTAAAAAGGGTCTTCCTAAAATTAAAGGAACATTATTTTCCTCATCCATGTCTAAAACAACAAAGTCTACTGAGAATATAAATTTATCAATTTTTACTAGTACATCTTCGATTATACCCCTAGGAACTCTAATAGTTTTATCAGCCAATTGAATGCTTATCCTAGTTTGTTTGGGTTTCCCAAGACCTAGCTGTTTAAACATTTTATAAGGCATAACATTTATGCTTGCCCTTAAATTTGCTAAAGCATTATTAACAGATAAACCACCAATTAAGTAAGGAATCGTAAAACTCCCTGGATCTTTTAACTTTTGTGGTAGTCTATTTTGTAAGATTGCTGAGCACACTACATTTAGCTCCACATGTGACGCCTCGTCTAACTTTCGTTTGTTTGTCAAAAGCTCTTTTAAAATGTTTTTTTGAATTAGGCATCTGCAAAAGAGCTTCAATAAACGGTAAGTTAATATGTAATTTTTTTAAGAGTTTAAGAAATTTACCGAATTGTTCATCTGTGCGGTCTTTCTTTGTCGCATTGGGATATGGCACACGAGGTTGGTATTCTGTACTTACCAGTTTTGGTTTTTCATGGCTTATCTCAACCTTACCTTCTTCCACAACATTCTCTTGTCTCAATTTTGGTTCATCTAACCCTTCACTATCATGAGCAGTAATGGCATGAATTTGCTCCTTTGGGTTAGTTTCAGTGTTGCTTGGCAAGCTGCCTTGTGGTCGTTCAGATATGAGCTTAGCAAGTTGTCCTAATTGGTTCTCGAGCCCCTGAATCGATGCTTGTTGATTTTTGAGTGCTGTTTCGGTGTTTTGGAAACGGGTTTCTGACACCGCGATAAATTTTGTTAGCATCTCCTCAAGGTTCGACTTTTTCTCTTGTGGGTAGGGTTGTTGTTGAAAGCCTGGAGAGGGTTGTTGTCTCTGATTTCCATGGCCACCCCATGAGAAGTTTGGGTTGCTCCTCCAACCTGGATTGTAAGTGTTACTATAAGGGTTATTTTGAGGCCTAGAATTGTTACCCATATAGTTCATCTGTTCGTTTTCTATGCCAGGGTTGTAGGGTGGGTATTCTGTATTGCTCGTCCCTCCTCCATTTGTATCGCACTGCATCACTGGATGTACCTGTGAACCACACAAACCATCAATCTTTTTATTTAACAGTTCTACCTGGTTTGATAGCATGGTCACTGCGTCGAGGTTAAAAACGCTGGCGGCTTTTGTTGGCTTTGTCCTCATAACTTGCCACTAATAGTTATTCAGTGCCATCTCCTTTATAAACTCATAAGCCACTTTAGGGGTCTTGTTATTTAGGGTTCCACTGGCGGCTGAATCAATCAACTGCCTAGTTGAGGGGTTCACACCATTGTAAAAGGTTTGAACCTGTAACCACAAAGGTAACCCATGGTGAGGGCACCTTCTTAGTAAATCCTTGTATCTCTCCCATGCATCGTAAAGTGTCTCTAAATCCATCTGCACAAAAGAAGAGATATCATTCCTCAACTTAGCCGTTTTAGCCGGCGGAAAATATTTAAGTAAAAAATTTTTGGTCATTTGGTCCCATGTAGTGATTGATCCTCGTGGTAACGAGTTCAACCACTGTTTAGCTTTGTTCCTCAACGAGAAGGGAAACAACCGAAGGTGAATGCATCATCAAAAACGCCATTAATCTTAAAAGTGTCGCAAAACTCCAGAAAATTTGCCGAGTGATTGTTTGGATCCTCATCCTGCAAACCATCAAACTGAACAAATTGTTGAATCATCTGAATAGTGTTAGGTTTCAGTTCAAAATTATTTTCAGCAATAGCAGGTCTAACAATACTTGATTCGGTTCCTGTTAAATTAGGTTTAGCATAATAATACATAGTACGAGGAGCAGGATTTTGACTCACTGGATTCGCGGCAACCATGGGAGGTAGCGGATTATTATCAGCCATCTCTTCTGTAGTATTAGTTTCATCTTCTTGCTCTTCTTCTATGTATTGTAGACTTCGCCTTATTGCTCTTCGGTTTCTACGAGCGGTATGTTCAATCTCACTGTCAAAAATCAAGGGTCCTGACGGGTTTCTTCTAGTCATAAACTAAAATTACCTACCAGAAGTAAATAAAAGAAAAATTAGCAAAGTTAAAATAAAAATAAATTGCAAATAAATAAAATGGCTAAAGTAATAAAAATTTAGTGTTCCTAATATCTTAGTCCCCGGCAACGGCGCCAAAAACTTGATGTGTCTCTAACTAACTATGACCACAATAAAGGCAAGCGAACCTATCGTTTAATAGTATAGTTATGGTAAGACCGGAAATATCGTATCCACAAGGACCAAGAGTACTAGTAATTACTATCTTTTTATTATCTAGCCTAAAAATTGGAGTGATTTCTTTTTAAACTAAAACTAATTAATTAAAACACGACAACGAAAGAATTAGGAAAATACTTTTAGACAACTTATGTGATGGAGGCAATACCTAAGGAAGAATCCACCTAGACTTCACTTATTACTTTTGATTCATACGATTTATTCACTTGACTTAATCCGTAGAAATCCCTGATTTATGTTAATATCTCTTTCAAGACTAAAAACAACTGACTCTAGGTTGATTAATTGAAATCTCTTTCTAATTAAAACCCCTATTGTCGCATTAACTCGATCTATGGATTCCCTTATTAGATTTGACTCTAATCCGACAGATTTTTAAATAGCTCTATTTCTAGGGTTGCAATCAACTCCACTTAATTGTGTTGATCTACTCTTAAACAGGGACTTTTGCTCCTCTGAATAAGCACATTCGACTTGAATCAATAACCTGAATTATCAAAACAAGAATAAGAACTCACAATTAAGAATAAGAACAAGTATTTATCTTATAAATCAAATAGTAATAAGATCCGTCTTAGGTTTCATCCCCTTAGGTATCTAAGGGATTTAGTTCATACTGATAGAAAGAAACATCTCAAAATAAGGAAAACAACAAAACATAGGAAAACTCAAAAACTTCTAAAGAACTTGATGGGAGATCTTCAGTCTTGATGGAGATTCTTCCTCCGAGCTGCTTCCGATGGCTGTCTTCGAGTATTTTCTGCGTTCTACTCTGCGTCCCCCTTTTAGGTCACCCCCTAGGGTGTTTATATAGGCTTTAGAAAACCTTACTTGGCCCACAAGTAACCTTTTTCGGATAGAATTAATCTTTGATACGGCAGGGACACGCCCGTGTGACACGCTCGTGTTCGATAGTCTTGGGTCGTGCTCGCTTCTGCTCGCCACACACGACCGTGTGGTCTTCCCGTGTACGTTTATCCAGGCCGTGTTCGATTTTGCTCATAACACACGGCCGTGTTTGATAGCCCAGGCCGTGTTGGTTTCTAAGGTAGGCCCATTTTGTCCCTTTTTGGCCCGTTTCTTGTTCTTTGCGACTCCCTAAGCTCTCCTGAATGTAAAACATGAAATTAAGAGATTAAGAGCATCTAATTCATCAAATATAATGAGAATTCATCCAAAAATAAGCCAATCATGGGGTTAAAATATTTATAAATTAAGGTTTATCAGTCTTTCAATTGAATGTTTGAGGAAGGGATGTTAGCTTGTTGGCTGATCGTGCTACGTTTTTAATATTAGGGTCTTAAGTCTTATTCTTGTAAACAACCCAGTCTTATAGGTTTTATTGCTTGAGCAGATAATCGGCGAGGTCGTGAGATCGATTCTTAATCGGCGATCTAAGGGCATTAAGTTATTCTCGTTCGTTCAAGGTGAGTAGTGAGTGACGATTTAGGTTTAAGTATTGTGAACACTGATGATTGGAAAACTGACGGTATACCTTGAATAAATGTAGGCCTTGGTGTGGTGAACTGTTCATTCGAGTTCGCAGACAGGTGTGTAACTGTACACCATAAATCATTATTGTCGTAAAGTCGAAAGAGTGTGTGTAATCACACTATCGTCTCTGTGAGTCGGTAAAAGCCAAAACTTCGGCATTTGATGCCTCACGAGCGTGCGATCACTCTGTAGAAAAATCGAGCCTGCAATCGTGGGCGGTAAACTGAAGAGGCCACTACGAGTGTTCTCGTGCACTAGGGCCGTTATGGGCCTCGTTGGGCCGAAATGGACCGTGTGGGCCCAATGGGCTCGTGGGCCCCACACAGATAAAATTTATGAAAAGTGGCAGAAACTGGATTGGGCTATGTAGAACACATAGCCATGATTGAATTTGGGCCAAATGGGCCACACGAGCGTGTGGGACCATTTGGGCCGAATATTGGGCTTTGAGCCCATTTACACTATTTCGACCAAATGGATTATCTGTGTCGCTCGAGACGACTGTAGACCTTCGGAAAGGTCGTTAACTGGACTGAAATACCTCTAATGAGTAAAATGACTGAAATACCCCTAATGCATGAAAATGATGATTTTACCCCTAGAGGTAGGTTGACAGATGAAAGTATGTATTGTATGACTGTACTGAGTAGGCCATATTGCATACACGAAATCTTGATGACATGGCATACTGCATGGGGTTGGGATTCTTTATGGAGGAAGTATTGTTACTGGTGGCTCTACCACACATACTGATACTGGTGGCTCTGCCACAATTACTGCTACTGGTGGCTTTGCCACATATACTGTACTGGCAGCTATGCTACAATATTGGTGTGAGGGCTGGGTGGGGCGACTTTGTCCCCACATGGTGTGTTGGGTTGGTACGGGTGGTGTGCTGGCTGGATTGGGGTGGGTTTGCATACTTACACCATACTGATATTGTATCGGGCTTAGGCCGACATCATTCTCAGATTGGGCTAAGGCCCACACCGCATCATCTCGAATAGGGCTTAGGCCCGCATCATTCTCGCATGATAGGGGATTACACGCTGAGTTCTCGTAACTCACCCTTTTCTTTTAACTGTGCAGGTAATCCCCAGCCTTAGATGATTTGGAGCTGCGAGGGACTCGGAGGTGGCCACACGTTCGCTATTACTTAATTTTAGACTCAGTTATTTAATTTTTATATTGGTTTGATAATTATGTAATAAGGCCTCTAGTGATTTTATTTTCTCTTATTTGGGTTTTTAAATTCTTAATTCGAAACTGCTAAACTGATACAAATAAGTTTTCAAAAATAATAACGATTTTAAAAGAAAAACACCTATTTCCAGACTTCAAAATGACATTAATTAGAGTAGCTTCTGTGGGGTTTTAACCAACAGTAACAAACGTGGCTACTGTTTAAAAACGGATTTCTCTCAACAAGCCTGATTTCGAAAAACATTTCGATGTGACTTGTCAGATTGGTCGTAACGTCTAGGCCGGGTTTGGGGTGTTACAATATCTATGTTTTTATACTTTGATTAGTAATTTATGTTTTTTAGTAGCTTTTATTACATCTTAGATATCTAAATAAGGTTATGTGGTTATCTAAGACAAATCGAGAGCTAAAGATGCATATTCAGGCCAAAAGTTTTGCCTATGTCGCGACACTAAGACATTGATGTCGCAACACCGAAGACAGAAGCAAAAATAAGTCCAAGAATGAAACTCCCTACTCTGTCGTGACACGCCTCCTGCTGTGTCGCGACACGGGTCCTATGTTGCAACACGACATGCGGATGTTACAACACGACTTCTACACAACCCAGAAGTCCCTGCGCATGATGACTACAATTTTTAGGGTAATTAGGGGTATTTTTCCAACCTAAAACCCTAATTGATATTATAGACGAATGTGCACTTTAGTATTTTGAATTTTTGCCTATATAAACAACATTATAACCAGACTCAAGGAGGGATTGAACTGAGATTATTGTTTAGCTTCCAGATTTTATTTCATTCTTATGTTTTACTTAGTGATTTCTATGTTTGCTTAATCGGAAGATCCTATTTTGAAGTGAGACTATCGCGAGTGGAGCTTGTTCTGAAATCGCGCCTTTACATTGATTAACCCATGAGCATTCTCCATCTTTTATTTTATTCTATTATTTACATATCTTTCTTTAACTTTGTTAATTGATTGTTTGTGTGAATATTGGAACAAGTTTAGGCTTTATAGACATCTCACATTTTTTAACTATTTAACCAAATTACTTGATTAAGTAAGTAAAAACTTGAACTTGAGTATTTATTTGAGAGCACTTAGTTTACAAGGAAGTAATGCCCCTAGTAGAAGACATAGACATGTGAGACCGAGAGGGTATTTGTTGAGTAAAACTCGTTCTAAGTGGTGACTGAGATGGTATCCGTATACCTAGGTGAGACCGAGAGGGTATCTTAGGTGGTAATTTGATCTACCACAATTTGTTGTACCAGATTAAACCATTTTATATACTTAAGGAGATCATATAAAAGCAATTTAGTTATGTTTTTACATAGTTTTCATCTTTAGTTAATAAATAATAAAAAAAGTGATTTGAGCCATTTATACAACCTTAGGGGCCAAAATAGGCCTAAAGGAATACTAATGTACTTGGTGAGTGTGTAGGACATCATTCAAAGGCATAAAAACACGAGATTGGGCAAGATATTGCAACACTCAATGTTGTAACATAGTGAACAAAGCACTCAAAAGGAGCAAACTACCTTCAGTGTTGCGACATAGCAAGAGGGTGTCACGGCACAGCCCTGTAATCAAGGCTCAGCTCGTAAACTGCCATCATTGTTGCGACACATGCCAGAGGGTGTCGTGGCACTGCCATGACGAGGGGAATTAATGAGCCAAGGGCGTTTTGGTCTGGACAAAAAACTTTAATGTAAAAATGTGAGCAGAATTAGGTCAATGGACGACGGCGAACCCTAAGCCTATAAATAGATAGCTCTAAACACTTCATAGAAAGTTTTTATTCAAGTTTTAGATTATGACTTTCATTTAGTTTTATTTTTAGTTTTTTTTCTAGTTTATTTTGTACTTAGGTTATTTTCATTTGTAATTATATTTTAGTTTTTTATTTTCTTTCGTCGTGGAACCCGATTTGTGGATTCATCAACTCTTCCTGGATTATTTGTAACAGCCCAGTTTAGACCCTAGTCGGAATAGTGGTTTCGAGACAACAAATTCGAGGTCAGAAAAACATTTTAATATTATTTTTAATGTTTACAGTATGTGATAAAGCAAGTGTAAAAATTTTGTGTGAAAATTTTATCGTTTGTGTGCCGAATTGTGAAAAAGGACTTAATCACATAAAATACAAAAGCTGTGTGCTAATTGTTAAAGTGTTTAATTATCATGGTTTATTAAATGAGAAGTCCTTATGTTGTAATTAGACCCTTGATAGTGGGGATGGACAATTATGGACATTAGTTAGTGGAATTTTAATGGTTATATTAAGGTTAAATTTGTAAAATGGTTATTAATGTTAATTATAATAAAACAAACATAAAAAAAGCCATTATCATCCTTATTTGCCGAAAATTGAAGAAAGAATAAGGGTTAGAAGCTTTCTCACATTCGGCCATTGTCTAAGCTCAATCAAGGTATGTTTTGAGCTCGATTTTTAGTGATTTTTATGTTTTTGTGATCGTTGCATAGTATTTTATTAAGCCCATGCCTCAATTTATGATTTTGATGAAGATTGTGAGTTAAGCCATTGATGAATTCATGAGTTTTGTGATGTGTGATGATGAATTATGCTAGTTTGGTGATTGATATACTTGTTTTATAAAGTGATTTTTGATGAATTTGAGTATTATGGGCTAAATTGTGAAAATAAGAAATTGAAGGACTAAAATGTGAAATAAATGAAATATGTGGGCTTGTATGAGCTAGGATAAAATTTGGCTAAGCTTGTATAAAATGAAATTATGTGTATTTGGTGATTTTATGAAATAGGGACTAAAATGTTAAAATGTGAAAATGTGAGGGCTACCTTCTAAAGTGCTCAAAATATGTGTATTTGGATCGAATTGAATGATTTGGTGAATGAATGAGCTAAATTTGAATATGTATAGATCAAGAAAAGAGAAATTCAGACTTAGATCGAGGCAAGAATAAAGTGCTAAATATGAATGAGCTAAATTTGGATCGAATTGAATGATTTGGTGAATGAATGAGCTAAATTTGAATATGTATAGATCAAGAAAAGAGAAATTCAAACTTAGATCGAGGCAAGAATAAAGTGCTCGATTGATCGACTTGTATCGTTGTTTCTACGTCCGAGGTAAGTTCGTGTATAATACGAATTGTTTAAATTATGTTCACATGTTATGTAATGAATGTAAATGTGGTTGTTGAGTTAGCAATGCAAAATGTGATTTTGAAGACATGTGGCACTAAGTGTGCGTAAATAGAATCGATACAGTATGAACGACACTATGTGTGCGAGATAAAGAAAGCATCGACTATATTAATTGGCACTGTGTGTGTGATTTCAAGTCAAATTTGATTTAATGTAAAGGCACTAAGTGTGCGATGATATTAAAGATTCAACTATGTAATTTGCACTAAGTGTGCGAGTAAACTGTATGGTTAAAGAAGATCGAACGATTTATGACATCGAGTATTGTGTGGTTTATGTGATAAATAAAAATGTGATGGATCAAGTACGCACAGAACCTATGTGGTTGATTATTTCGTGTATGAAATAGATAGTTGATTAAGTGAATGAAAGTTAAAGAGGATTAGATTATGAAGCATTATAAATGCTAGTACATAAACTTTGAGATGTAGTATGAATGTGAGTAATGGTCTTGGATAAAATTGAATGGAGATAAGGATTGAACTACGTGTTAGTTAAATTTTGCTTATTAAATTTGAAATGTTGAGCTATTTGTATTATATTACCAACTTACTAAGCTTTAAAGCTTATTGTGTGAAGTCTTTCTCTGTTTTACAGTGTCATTAAAGCTAGCTCGGATTTGGGGATCGTCAGCGACTCAATCACACTATCGATCACATATTTTTGGGTACCTTTTGAAAATGTACATATTAAAGTATGGCATGTATAGGCTAGAGAACTTAAGTTATGTTTTGAGATGTGTAAAAAAAAATAGCCATGTGATATGGCTTGTTAATGAATGTGTTTATGATTGAGTTTTTCTCTTGTTTTATGATGCATAAGTTGGATTGTTTTGATGTGCTCATAAATGGCTAAATGAGATAGTCTATATTGACAAGATCATGGTTGATTTGGGATATTGATATGATGAGAGATGCTAAGAATTGGAAAGGATTAAATGATGTATGGAATACATGTTTTTGATGTGAAGTTGATACTTTGGATTTGTATGCTTGAGTTGGAATTGAATATGGAAATAAATGATACAGTTAAAGGTTAAATGGTGCATGTTTTGCTATGTTTTGGATGCATTTGAGATATGAATTTAGAATGGCTTGATTCTTGTAGGTGTGACCCAAAATTTGGGTGGCAAATTGGCCTTGCAAATGGCCTACGTTTGCCCACACGGTTGAGCACACGGGCGTGTGTCTCGACCGTGTCTCTTAAGGTTGCATTTCGAAATAAGTCAGACTCGCACACGGGCTAGACACACGGGCATGTGACAAGCCGTGTGAATTAAGTCAGTGTTGCCCAATGGTCAAGCACACGGGCGTGTCTTCGGTCGTGTGGACAAGTTAGTATGTATGCCCTGTTTTGCAACGGCTTGGACACACGGGTGTGTCTGATGCTGTGTGAGGCACACGGCCTACCCACACGGGCGTATGACCTCTGTAACTTTGAAAAATGTTTGATTTTCGAAAAAAAATTGTATGTGCTCGGTTTAGTCCCGACCCCTTCCTAATGCATGTTTAAGGTCTCGTAGACCTTTTAAAGGGACTCTATGTATATGATTTGCTATGGTACGATGATGATGTATTTATGTTTGAGAAATGATCGTAAAAGTTTCATTATGTCTTGTAACCTTTTTAACCCTAGACCGACGATGGTTAAGGGTTAAGGGTGTTACATTTTATTGGTATCAGAGCTACGATTTAGTCGATTCTAGGACTAACGTTGCATGTGAGAGTCTAGCTATACATGCCATATAAATATATATCTGCGATAGTGTGATGATTCCTGACAGTTAAAAATGTATTTTCTTTTTATATAGTAAATGGATCCCGATCGAGCAGTTGCGGATGATGTTGAGAGTAATGCGCCTGCTCTCGCTCAAGGGACAGTGCCGGTTAAATCTAGGCTGATTGCTAGTAGCCATGAGGGAGAGGGAAAACAAGCCTTCTTCCAAATGATGAGTGAGTGGTTTACGGAGTTCATTCGAACGAATTCGGCTGCTCAACAACCTCCACCCCCGCAAGTTCCTATAGTACCACAAGTTTCAGACCCGATCCGATTGAGTAAACCTCCTGTGGATAAAATTCAAAAGTACGGGGCCGAAGAGTTCATGGCCACATTTGATGATGATGCTGAGCGAGCTGAACTTTGGCTTGAGAATACCATTAGAGTGTTTGATGAATTATCATGTACTTCTGATGAATGCCTAAAATGTGTTGCTTCATTGTTGAGAGATACGGCATATCATTGGTGGAAAACATTGATATCTGTGGTACCGAGAGAAAGAATCACCTAGGATTTCTTTCAAGCTGAATTCCGGAAGATATCTATCAGTCAAAGGTTTATAGATCAGAAGCGTAAAGAGTTCCTAGAGCTAAAACAGGGCCGTATGTCTGTTACGGAATACGAGCGAGAATTTGTAAGATTGAGTCAGTATGCGCGAGAATGTGTTTTGACAGAAACTACTATGTGTAAACGATTCATCGAAGGATTGAATGAAGACATTAAACTTCTGGTCAGAATTCTTGATTTGAATGAATTTATGGTATTGGTTGAAAGAGCCTGTAAAGCTAAGGAGCTTAGTAAAGAAAAGAAGAAAGCATATTCAGAAGCTAGAGACGAAAGAAAAAGGTCGATGAGTAAGTCATATCCTTCTTCGTCAAAGAGATTCAGAGATGCAAACAATCGCTCAAATGTTTCGTTTGGACATTCAAGTAAAGATCGTGTGAAACAAAATACTGGTCCTAAAACTCAAACTCCAATGGAATCAAGTGTTGGAAGTGTCAGAAGCAATAAGCTTGAGTGTAGACAGTGTGGTAGACGTCATATTGGAGAATGTTGGGGCAAGTATAATAATAGAGTTTGCTATAAATGTGGATCACGAGATCACTTTATTTGGGATTGCCCGGATTTAGCTGAGAAAGATAATGTTTAGAGTGCGAGGCCGAGTAACACGACAGCTAGGGGTAAACCACCCAGAAACACCAAAAATGTGAGTGGTAGTCAGAGAGGAACAACAGATATAGCTGTGAGATCTGAGGCGAGAGCACCTGCCAGAGCCTACGCTATTCGTGCTCGCAAAGAAGCGCCATCTCCAGACGTCATAACTGGTACTTTTACTCTTTTCGATACTGATGTGATTGCATTGATAGATCTAGGATCTACTCATTCATATGTGTGTGTGAACCTAGTATCTAGTAAGTGATCATTGTTTTCGCGATGTCAAAGTCTTAAAATTTATAAAAAGAATGATCGAACCTGGAAACTAACTATGACAACGATTTGAGGCAAGCGCACCTATCGAACAGTAGTATAGTTTAGTGGCAAGACCAGAATGTCGAACCCAAAGGAACTAAAAGTACTAATACTAACTCTCTTTTTATTATCTAGCCTAAAATAAAGGGAATTTGTTGTTTAATCTAAATTAATTAACTACTAAACTAAAGACTCTAATACAAAGAAGAATGAATTTGGGGAAAATAACTTCAGGAAAAACTAATTGATTAAGACGACACCCAAGGAAGAATCCACCTAGACTTCACTTATTATCTAACTCTGAACCAGACAATTTATTCATTTGACTTGATCCGTAAGATTCCCTAGTGTATATTAAACCCTCTCTCGAAGAGAATAATTTCTAACCCTAGGTTGATTAATTGAAATCTCTTTCTAATTAAAACCCCTAGAATTGCATTAACTTGATTTATGGAATCCCATATTAGGTTTCACCCTAATCTGGAAAAATCTCGTCACCCTATCTCTAGGCGCGCGATCAACTCTGCTTAACTATGCTAGATCTACTCTTAGGCAGGGACTTTTTCTCCTCCACCTAAGCACATCAAACTTGGATCAATATCCCGGAAATATCAACACAAGAATTAAGAACACATAATTAAGAACAAGTCAAATATTTATCATATAGTTCAGTAAACGATAACAAGATTCATCTAAGTTTCATCCCCCTCAGGTATCTGAGGGTTTAGTTCATAACAATAAAAGAAAACATCTCAGAAGAAAAGATAAAACAAAACATAAGAAATCCCTAAAACTCTCTGAAGGAATTGAAGGAGAGTCCTCCGTCTTGAGTATAATTAAAGCCTAGAGATGAATCAACTGGCTATCCTCGAGTGAATCCCCACAAATCTGCCTTCTCTGGCCTAGCAAGATGCCCCTAGATGATAGCCTTGGGCTCCCCCTTTTAGGTCATACTTAGGGTGTATATATAGGCTTTTGGAATGTGTTTCTTTGCCCCTAAGTATCCCAATCCGAATGAAACTTCTCTTTGCCACGGCAGGGGCACGGCCATGGCACACGCCCGTGTGAATCGTGGCCAGGCCGTGTTGGACTTCATTAATGAGGCACGACCGCCAGTGTCTTGGGTCCGGGCGTGTCGATTTCGTGATCCGCCCATTTGGCCCGTTTTAAGCTTTGTTTCTTGTTCTTTCATCCTCCTGCTTCCCGAGTATAAAACATGAAAATAAAAGATTAAGAGCACCAAATTACATAAAATAAGGGATAACTCATCCAAAAGCATGCTAAATGTGGGATTAAAATATGTTACTTTTACGGTTTATCAGTAAGACTCTACCTGTTGAGTCTATTGAGTTTGTAATTAGAGTATCGAGCCCCTTAGGCAAGTGTGTTCTAGTTGACAAAGTGTGCAAGAACTATCCGTTGATGTTTCGAGATATTTGTTTTCCGGCTAATCTGATGATGCTACCCTTTGATGAATTTGATATAATTCTGGGTTTGGATTGGCTAACTTTGCATAATGCTATTGTGAATTGCAAACGGAAGAGTATTGATTTGAGAAGTCAGAAAAGAAAGTTGAATCTGTGCCTGTAGTTTGTGAGTTCCCAGATGTGTTTCCTGAAGAACTACCGGGATTACCTCCGATACGAGAAGTTGAGTTTGGTATTGACTTAGTGCCGGGGACGACTCCTATCTCAATAGCTCCGTATAGAATGGCACCGACAGAATTGAAAGAGTTGAAGTCTCAGTTGCAAGAGTTGACCGATAGAGGACTTGCTCGACCAAGTTTCTCGCCCTAGGGTGCTCCTGTGTTGTTTGTGAAAAAGAAAGATGGTACTATGAGGATGTGTATTGATTACCGACAGTTGAATAAAGTGACAATAAAGAATAAATATCCTTTCTCGCGAATTGATGATTTGTTTGATCAGTTAAAAGGAGCTACGGTGTTTTCAAAAATAGATTTAAGATCGGGATATTATCAGTTGAGAGTCAAAGAATCAGATGTGCCAAAAACTACTTTCAAAACGAGGTACGGACATTATGAATTTTTAGTTATGCCTTTCGGACTAATGAATGCTCCTGCAGTATTTATGGATTTGATGAATCAGATATTCAGACCGTATTTGGATCGATTTGTCGTTGTGTTTATTGACGATATTTTGATTTATTCTTGTGATGAGGCGCAATGTGCTGAGCATTTGAGGATCGTGTTACAGACTCTGCGTGAGAAGCAATTGTATGCAAAGTTTAGTAAATGTGAGTTCTGGTTGCGCGAGGTTGGTTTTCTGGGACATATAGTATCAGCTGCGGGAATACGAGTTGATCCTAACAAGATTTCAGCAATTTTAGATTGGAAACCTCCGAGAAATGTGTCTGAAGTCTGTAGTTTTCTAGGACTAGCGGGATATTATAGACAATTTGTGAAAGGCTTCTCGATGATTGCAGCTCCGTTGACCAAATTGCTACAGAAAGATGTTAAATTTGAGTGGTAAAAAAAGTGTCAACAGAGTTTTGAACAGTTGAAAGTATTGTTCACAGAAGCACCAGTGTTAGTTCAACCTGAATCGGGTAAAGAATTCATAGTTTACAGTGATGCATCGTTGAATGGTTTAGGCTGTGTGTTGATGCAAGAGGGCAAAGTTATAGCCTATGCTTCGAGACAGTTAAAACCGCATGAAAAGAACTACCCGACACACGATCTTGAATTAGCAACTATTGTATTTGCATTGAAGATTTGGCGTCACTACTTATTTGCTGAGAATTGTCACATTTATACTGATCACAAGAGCTTGAAATATCTGATGACTCAAAAAGAATTGAATTTGAGACAGCGGAGATGGTTAGAATTACTAAAAGACTATGAATTAGTAACTGACTATCATCCGGGAAAAGCTAATGTTGTTGCTAACGCTTTGAGCCGAAAGTTTTTATTTTCTTTACAAGCAATGAGTACTCAGATAGATTTGTGTGATGATGGTTCAGTTTTGGCTGAGTTGAAAGTGATGCCAATGTTTATACGTCAGATTTGTGATGCCCAGAAAATTGATACTGAGATAATGGAAAAACGAGCTCAGTGTGGTTCAAATTATGATTCAGAATTTCGAGTTGATGGTGATGGTTGTTTGAGATTCCGAGATCATATTTATATTCCAAGAAATTCAGAGTTAATTCAGTTGATTTTGAACGAGGCTCATAATAGTCGTTTATCTGTTCATCCGGGAAGTACGAAAATGTACAATGATCTGAAACAATTTTATTGGTGGCATGGTATGAAACGGGATATCTCAGAGTTTATTTCGAGATGTTAGTTTGTCAGCAAGTCAAAGCTGAACATCAGGTTCCATCTAGTTTTTTACAACCGATTATGATTCCTGAGTGGAAATGGGAGAGAATCACAATGGACTTTGTGTCGGGGTTGCCTTTATCTCCAAGAAAGAAAGATGCAATCTAGGTGATAGTTGATAGATTAACGAAATCAACTCATTTTATTCTGGTGAGAACAGATTATTCGCTTGATAAGTTAGCCGAATTGTATATTTCTGAGATTGTGAGATTGCACGGGGTACCATTATCTATTGTGTCTGAGAAAGATCCGAGGTTTACTTCGCGGTTTTAGAAGAAAATGCAAGAGGCTCTAGGTACGAAGTTGCATTTCAGTACTGCATTTCATCCACAAACGGATGGTCAATCCGAGTGGATCATTCAGATTCTCGAAGATATGTTGAGATGTTGTATTCTTGAGTTCGAAAATACATGGGAAAAGTATCTGCCGTTGATTGAATTCGCATATAATAATAGTTTTCAATCAAGCATTAAAATGGCACCATATGAGGCTCTTTACGGTCGTAAATGCATAACTTCATTGTATTGGACTGAGCTTAGTGAGAATGAGATTCACGGGGTTGAATTGATTAAAGAAACTAAGCAGAAAGTGAAAGTGATTCGTGACAATTTGAAAGCAGCGTCAGATCGTCAAAATTCTTATGCAGATTTGAAACGAAAAGATATTGAATTTCAGATATGTGATAAAGTATTTTTGAAAGTGTCTCCGTGGAAGAAAATACTTCGATTCGGAAGAAAAGGCAAATTAAGTCTGAGGTTCATTGGGTCGTATGAGATTATCGAACGCATTGGGCCGGTTGCTTATAGATTGTTGTTGCCACCTGAGCTAGAGAAGATTCATAATGTGTTTCACGTATCGAAGCTTAGACGATACAGATCTGATCCATTACATGTGATTGCCCCTACTGAAGTTGAGATTCAGTCTGATCTATCGTATAACGAAGAACCGATTCGAATTCTGGCACGTGAGATTAAAGAGCTGAGAAATAAGAAAATTTCTTTAGTGAAAGTGTTGTGGCACAAACATGGAGTTGAAGAGGCTACGTGGGAGCCTGAAGATGTTATGAGAGAGCAATATCCAAATCTATTCACTGGTAAGATTTTCGGGGACGAAAATCCCTAAGGGGGAGAGTTGTAACAACTCGATTTAGACCCTAGTCAGAATAGTGGTTTCGAGACCACAAATTCGACGTCGAAAAAATATTTTAAAATCATTTTTAGTGTTTATAGTATGTGATAAAGCATGTGAAAAAATTCTGTGTGAAAATTTTATCGTTTGTGTGCCGAATTGTGAAAAATGACTTAATCACATAAAATGCAAAAGCTGTGTGCTAATTGTTAAAGTGCTTAATTGTCATGGTTTATTAAATGAGAAGTCCTTATGTTGTAATTAGACCCTTGATAGTGGGGATGGACAATTATGGACATTAGTTAGTGGAATTTTAATGGTTATATTAAGGTTAAATTTGTAAAATGGTTATTAATGTTAATTATAATAAAACAAACATAAAAAAAAACCATTATCATCCTTATTTGCTGAAAATTGAAGGAAGAATAAGGGTTAGAAGTTTTCTCACATTCGGCCATTGTCTAAGCTCAATCAAGGTATGTTTTGAGCTCAATTTTTAGTGATTTTTATGTTTTTGTGATCATTGCATAGTATTTTATTAAGCCCATGCCTCAATTTCTGATTTTGATGAAGATTGTGAGTTAAGCCATTGATGAATTCATGAGTTTTGTAATGTTTGATGATGAATTATGCAAGTTTGGTGATTGATATACATGTTTTATAAAGTGATTTTTGATGAATTTGAGTATTATGGGCTAAATTGTGAAAATGAGAAATTGAAGGACTAAAATGTGAAATAAATGAAATATGTGGGCTTGTATGAGCTAGGAGAAAATTCGGCTAAGCTTCTATAAAATGAAATTATGTGTATTTGGTGATTTTATGAAATAGGGACTTAAATGTTAAAATGTGAAAATATGAGGGCTACCTTCTAAGTGTGCGTAAATAGAATCGATACAGTATGAACAGCATTATGTGTTCGAGATAAAGAAAGCATCGACTATATTAATTGGCACTGTGTGTGCGATTTCAAGTCAAATTCGATTTAATGTAAAGGCACTAAGTGTGCGATGATATTAAAGATTCGGCTATGTAATTTGTACTAAGTGTGCAAGTAAACCGTATGGTTAAAGAAGATTGAACGATTTATGACATCGAGTATTGTGTGGTTTATGTGATAAAGAAAAATGTGATGGATCAAGTATGCACAGAACCTATGTGGTTGATTATTTCGTGTATGAAATAGATAGTTGATTAAGTGAATGAAAGTTAAAGAGGATTAGATTATGAAGCATTATAAATGCTAGTACATAAACTTTGAGATGTAGTATGAATGTGAGTAATGGTCTTGGATGAAATTGAATGGAGATAAGGATTGAACTATGTGTTAGTTAAATTTTGCATATTAAATTTGAAATGTTGAGCTATTTGTATTATATTACGAACTTACTAAGCTTTAAAGCTTACTGTGTGAAGTCTTTCTCTATTTTACAGTGTCATTAAAGCTAGCTCGGATTTGGGGATCGTCAGCGACTCAATCACACTATCGATCACATATTTTTGGGTACCTTTTGAAAATGTACATATTAAAGTATGGCATGTATAGGCTAGAGAACTTAAATTATGTTTTGAGATGTGTAAAAAAAAAATAGCCATGTGATATGGCTTGTTAATGAATGTGTTTATGATTGAGTTTTGCTCTTGTTTTATGACGCATAAGTTGGATTGTGTTGATGTGCTCATAAATGGCTAAATGAGATGGTCTATATTGATAAGATCATGGTTGATTTGGGATATTGATATGATGAGAGATGCTAAGAATTGGAAAGGATTAAATGATGTATGGAATACATGTTTTTGATGTGAAGTTGATACTTTGGATTTGTATGCTTGAGTTGGAATTGAATATGGAAATAAATGATATAGTTAAAGGTTAAATAGTGCATGTTTTGGTATGTTTTGGATGCATTTGAGATATGAATTTAGAATGGCTTGATGCTTGTAGGTGTGACCCAAAATTTGGGTGGCAAATTGGCCTTGCAAATGGCCTACATTTGCCCACACGATTGAGCACACGGGCATGTGTCTCGACCGTGTCTCTTAAGGTTGCATTTCGAAATAAGTCAGACTCGCACACGGGCTAGACACACGGGCGTGTGACAAGCCATGTGAATTAAGTCAGTGTTGCCCACGGGTCAAGCAGACGGGCGTGTCTTCGACCGTGTGGACAAGTTAGTATGTATGCCCTGTTTTGCCACGGCTTGGACACACGGATGTGTCTGATGCCGTGTGAGGCACACGGCCTACCCACACAGGCGTGTGACCTTTTTAACTTTGAAAATTGTTTGATTTTCAAAAAAAAAAAATTGTATGTGCTCGGTTTAGTCCCGACCCCTTCCTAATGCATGTTTAAGGCCTTGTAGACCATTTAAAGGGACTCTATGTATATGATTTGCTATGGTACGATGATGATGTATTTATGTTTCAGAAATGATCGTAAAAGTTCCATTATGTCTGGTAACGCTTCTTAACCCTAGACCGGCGACTGTTACGGGTTAGGGATGTTACATTTTTTTTCGCGTAGTTATCAATATATATCAGGATTCTTCTTAAACTCTATCATTGATCTATTACTTATGTTTATCTTTTCAATCAAGTTTATGATGTTTATTAGATCCTTGAGGAACTAATCCTTCTATGGGAGATTAGCAAGTGGGTGTGGGAGTAATTAACTTCTATGTAGGGTTTCTTAATAGATCAGCTAGTTGGGATAGAAAGAACTTAAAACCCTAGGCCTGGCAACCCTAGGAAGTCATTTAGGTGGGAATGAACCCAAAATTAGTATTGTCTATCCGTGAACACCTTACCCCAAATTCGGTCTAGACTGTGAGGTCGAGAGATAAGTAGTTCTTGCCGACTCATTATTTTAGTGGAAAATCGAGAGATCCTGCTAGATTAATGACCAGTTGATTGAATAGAACCCGGAATAGGAGTTAGTTATGACCACTGAAATGAGTTAGTCTTCTGTCCTTAGAATTGATAAAGTCTACAAATTATTTTCATGTCTTTATTTTTATGCATTTTAATTATTTTTATAAAATATGATTTTTCATTACCTTAGGATTTATCGTAATATAGTTTAATTAAATTACTAATTAGATATGTTAACGTTCAAGTTAGAATTATTTTAGTGTCGTCTCCCTTGGGTAAGATCCTCGGAGTACTCCAATACTGCGTTGTATAATTCTATGTTACAACCTAACCCGTATACTTGTGGAAATCGCCTAACAATTATATTTGGTTACAGGATTTACACTCTAGACGTTAGTACGTCCGGAGGCGGTCATAATCTTTAGTGAAGATGAGACCAAAATGGTATTTGTAGCTAAGGGTGGTAAGTATTTAAATTAAGGGAGATTATTGGCTTAATTAATAATTGAGAAACATAATTGATTCTAGGCTAAGTAGCTCGTGTAATTGAAACAAGGAATAAGAGAAATTCGAGTAACTTTACCTAGGGTTAGATTTAATGTTAGTTTACTTTAATTAGTTTCATTATCTTCAATTGGAATTGACACTACTAATTCATAACTCAATAAGATTAGAATTATTTTCGGTAATTGATTTAATAGCAGTTTTCTTCAATATGCAATCCCATGGGTACGATCCTCAGAATACATAACAAGTGTTCTGGTGTAACACATCTATATTACAATTTGACCTATATGCTTGCAGAAACCGCACTTAGCTCTTATCTTTATATTTTTGCAGTATTTACACTCTTGATGTTCGCACGTCAGAAGGCTGTCAGATATTTCTAGCAATAAACCTTTTACTGAAATTGCACCTGTGTTTTTGGCTAGACGGATACTTATTATTCCTAACTTTCAACCGAATGGCCTTCTTCGCTATTCTCGTACCACGAACTACTTCAAGTGTGGGCTCGAAAACTTCAAATCAAACACAAAACCAAAAATAGCTTCTTCTTCTTTTTTTTTCTTTCAATGTGAAAGAAAAATCTCTCTCAATAGAAATCGGTAGAATTATTATTCCGAAAAATAGAAATAATACTCATAGAATAAACTCTCACTATTTTCGGGCAAATTAACAATATCTTAAAATTTTGTCTTTAGCCCTATCAGTGTCATCTATTTACAGGGAGAAAAGGTAAAACCCTTATTGAATTGTAGAATTATATTTCAAATAGAAAAACGAACTCCTAGTCTAACTACGAGTATAAGTAGCGACAACCCTAGCTAATTATACTAGGGTTTGTTGTCCCTAGAATTATTATGAGGGGCTTTTGGGCCACTCTCATATCGAGTCTTATTACAAGTACTTCCTAGACTTTTAACCCAGTATTTTATAATTCGATCCAACCCGATATCTGTTTTTCTATTTCCCAAAATAAACATCATTTCCAATTAAATAGTTTTCTCAAACCAGTTCTAATTCCATTAAAATCATAATGATTTTACCGTAAAAGAATCTATGAGAAACTATATTTAATATTTCTACATTATAACATCTCGCTCAGCGAAGCCCTAGTATTCGAGTGTTGTTTTAGAAGTAAGAATTTTGGAATGAGCCCTGGATAAGTAAAATGATGGATTCATTTAAGAAATAGAAGTTCACGAGTACGCACTTGGGCGAAGTCTTGAAAGTTTTAAATATAGTCCGTAGGAATAAGGCTTAAGAGGATAGTTTGAAAATGTAACACCCCAAACCCGACCTAGACGTTATGGCCGTATCTAGCAATGTTACACGATAGTGTTTTTGAAACCTCGTTGTTACGATGAAAACATTCCATGTTATTATCTTTAGTAAACATTTGTTAGAACTGAGGAATTCGTCTTTATTCATTTAAAACATTTGTTTTGAAACATTCCTCGTTACCGAAGCTTTAATAAAACAGTCTAGGTGATCATGCGTTTAGAAATTACTTTAACTTTTTGAAAACAGAATTTCCTACGACCAGCAGGTATAAATCCAAAAAGTAAAATAAATAAATAAAAACCCAAATTTAAAACCAAAGTCCCAGAGGGTCCTTAAATTACAACACAAATAATCAATAATAATCAAATCATAAATCGTAAATTGAAAACCAAGAAGTCCAAAAATTACTGTGGTCACCGCTGAGTCCTCCGTCGCACCGATCCATCTAAGTCTGGGGATTACCTGTGCACATTAAACAAAAATGGTGAGTTTACATAAAATCAGTGTGTAATCCCGCAGAAACAAACAAACAATCAGTATTCACAATGCACAGTTGAACAGTCTTGGGCCTAAGCTGTTTTCGATGCGATGTGATTGAGCCTTAGCCAATCTCGATGACAAAGGTCAAAAATGCAAGAGGGCCTTAGCCCATCACAATGATCGATGCAGCGATAGATTATGCAGTAGCAAAATCCTACCCAACCAGCCTCTACACACCATCTCCGTCCAACCCTATACTCCATGTAGGGATATAATCAACCCACCCATCCCTACACTCCAAGTAGTACTGAATGCGACAAAAAACAGTAGTTTGCAGCTGAGCTGCCAGTAAATTAGGCTTAAAGCCTTTCAGTACACTTCCTCCGAATAACAACCCCCAACCCAATGCAATGCAACATACAATGGATGATATGCTATTATGCAATTTCAGTACATATATTCAGTTCAAATATTAACATGCTCAGTACAGATATCATTCAGTCAATTTCACACATTTAGGGGTCTAAGTAGCGCTTACCGACCCTACAGTAGGTTCATAATCGACTTGGGCGACCCGTGCAACCTTAAAATCATTTCAGTAAAAATGGGCCCACATGCCCATGTGATCTGCCCGTGTGGCCCACTCGGCCCAAATGGGCCTTGGCCGTGTGATCCATTTTTAAAGTAACCCATGCTAACTCAATACTCATATATGTTTTCACTATTTACTTATATGTTCATTCAAAGCTGTGTACTTGAGTCACTATCACTAAATTGTTTATATCTTGAGCTACAGAATTCCAAATTAAGATCCGCTTGATATTTTTGAAACTAGACTCAAATACCTTTCTACCATAAAATTTTTAGAATTTATAGATTATCAAATAAGTGCAGTAAAATCTTTAAAGTTATCCCTATTCTGCTGTTTGACAGCTTCATCCTTTCCTTACTAAAAATTATTTATCTCTTAGTAAAAAATTTAGATGATGTTTCCGTTTGTTTCTCTTGAAAATAAACTCATTAAGGATTTAAAAATATAAATTTAATCCCCTAATTATTTGTTTACAATTTTTGATGATTTTCCTAAGTCAAAATAGGGGAACCCGAAATTATTCTGACCTTGTCTCACAAAATTTATTATATCTCATGATTTACAATTCCATTGCTTACATTGTTTCTTCCATGAAAACCTAGACTCAATAAAATTTAATTTCATATTTTATTCAACCTCTAACTCAATTCCTATTATTTTTGATGATTTTTCAAAGTTAGACTACTACTATCCAAAACAATTTTAGTGCAAAATGTTGATTTCCAAGTTTATAACACCCTTATTTCTTTTCTCTACTATTTTTCGCATCATTTTATCTTATTTCTCTTATTTCTCGACAGCAAGCAATTTTGGCTTTTCGCCGAATCCCGTTTTCTACGTTTCGGGTACACACCTGGTATGATTCACTGTGCAAAGTAACCCGAGCCTTCAAAAACCTATATTTGACAAATATATCCCTTAATTAATCACTTGATTCGTCAATCAAACCAAATATCCCCAACATAAAACAAGAGAAACTAAACCAACGACGATTCAAAAACTTACTGCGACGAATCCGATAACCAGTCGTCTCCACACACTGGAATATCCGCTTAAAACCTTTGAACAACACCTAAACGAGAGTAAAACGAACCCTTTGTTAATTGCCTACTCGAAATACAATAACTAAGGGGAAAAGTCCCACTTACCGAAATAGATGAAGTCAAAAGTTGCACCCAAAGAGATGACTCGTAAAAAAAATACAGAAACGAAAAGAGAGGGGAAAGAGAAGAAACAAGATTCGGCCAAAGGGGAAAAAAACCAAAAGTGAACAAGAAGGGAGAAGAAAAGGCAGAGAAACAAAAGTCTAACGTCAGAAAATTTGTTGGGAAAAATGAAAATAGAAAACTGATCAGAAGAAAATCTCATTTTGATAACTTCTCCCCAATTATCTCCTAAAAACACTCCCTATTAACCCACTAAAACACAACTACTCAGCAGTCCAGTTTAATTTGAACTCCACCACGCCACACGCCTCAACAAAAATTAGTTCCCCTACTTGCGCAGAGACTCGAACACAGGGCCTCCTACACACTAACACTCCGCTTAACCACCAGACCAGCAGGCCCATTCTGATATATTTTTACCAACAATCAAATAAAATCCTACTGAACAAGAGTAAGGCCTAATTCATTCAAAATACCAAAATTTGCCCAAGCGAAGGCTTGAACTTGGGACCTCCCAAACACTCCCAGAACACATAACCACTAAAGCTGACAGATATTTGTGTCATATTTTCACAATAACGAAATTAGAAATTTTGGGGCGTTACAACTCTACCCCCTGAAAGAAAATTTCGTCCTCGAAATTTACCTGATCAGAATATGAGGATACTGCTGACGCATCGCATCCTCAGGCTCCCATGTGGCCTCCTCAGTGCTATGATTACGCCATAGAACATTCACCAAAGGGATAGACTTCCTCCTCAGAACCTTTACGTCACAATCTAGAATCTGGACAGGCTCCTCCTCAAAGGTCAAGTCTGGCCTAACCTCAATCTCCTCAACAGGGACAATATGAGTAGGATCAGAGCAGTAGCGCCTCAACATAGAGACGTGAAACACGTCATGAATCCGATCCAACTTTGGAGGCAGCTCCAACTGATAAGTGACCGGTCCCACTCGTTTCAGAATCCTGTACGGTCCAATAAACCTAGGGCTCAACTTGCCCTTACGGCTATACCTCTGAACCTTCTTCAATGGCGAGACCTTGAGAAATACGAAGTCCCCCACGGAATACTCAATCTCACGTTGCTTCAGGTCTGCATAGGATTTTTATCTGTCAGATGCCGCTTTTAGACGATCCTGAATCAGTCTAACTTTATCCTCATTCTCAGCAACTAACTCAGGACCCTGAGCACGTCGTTCACCCAACTCAGTCCAATACAAGGGAGTGCGACACTTACGACCATACAATGCCTCGTAAGGTTCCATCTGGATGCTAGACTGGTAGCTATTATTTTAGGCAAACTCCGCTAACGGCAAATACTCCTCCCAACTACCACGAAAATCAAAACTCGCACTTGCTAAACTTAGCATAGAGCTGCATTTCCCTCAAAGTCTGAAGGACAACTCTAAGGTGCTCATCATGCTCATCCTCAGTTTTCGAATAAACCAGTATGTCGTCGATGAACACCACCACAAATCGATCCAGATAGGGCTGGAATACTCGGTTCATCAGGTCCATGAAAGCTGCTGGTGCATTCGTTAGTCCAAAAAGGCATCCCAAGGAACTCGTAGTATCCATAACGAGTCTTAAATGCCATCTTAAATACATTAGCCTCCTTAACCCTCAACTGATGATATCCAGAACGCAAATCAATCTTAGAGAACATAGAAACCCCTTGGAACTGGTCAAACAAATCATCAATCCTCAGAAGTGGGTACTTATTCTTAATCGTTAGATATCCAGAACGCAGATCAATCTTAGAGAACATAGAAGCCCCTTGGAACTGGTCAAACAAATCATCAATCCTCAGAAGTGGGTACTTATTCTTAATCGTTAGCTTATTCAGCTGCCGATAGTCTATACACATCCTCATCGTCCCATCCTTCTTTTTTACAACCAGCACAGGTGCTCCCCATGGAGACACACTGGGACGAATGAACCCATGATCCAACAGCTCCTGAATCTAAGCCTTAAGCTCCGTAAGCTCTTTTGGTGCCATTCAGTAGGGGCGATAAACACCAGAGCTGTACCAGGAAGAAACTCAATCCCAAACTCCACATTACGATTCGAAGGTAAACCCAGTAGCTCTTCAGGAAAAACGTCCAAAAAATCCTTTACTGTTCTGATATCCTTAACTGTAGAGTCCCCAGAATTCAAAACACTTACGTAGGCCAAGAATGCCTCACATCCCTTACAAACCAACTTCTCTGCCACCAGTGTAGAGATCACATTAGGTAAGTAATTCTGGCGTTCTCCAATCATGACTACCTCCTTATCCTCCTCAGTCCTTAGTACGACCCTCTTAGTCGCACAGTCTAAGCTAACACGATCCTTGACCAACCAGTCCATCCCCAGAATTTGGTCGAACTCCCCAAATGGAAGTTCCATCAAATCAGCCAGGAAGATTGCCCCTTGTACCTCTAAAGGAATGTCCCAATACAGGTTGCTAGCTCTAACAGATTGCCCTAACGGGCTCAGTACTGTAACCTCACTCGTAGGGCTCTCAACTGAAATCTCGAAGTTTCTAGATATGTTGCTAGCTATGTATGAGTGAGTAGACCCTATGTCTATCAAGGCAATATACGGTACATCAAGAATAAAGAATGTACCCAAGATGAAGTCCGGAGCATCTCCATCTTCTCGATGATGAGCAGCATAAACTAAGGCCGACTGCCTCGCCTCAGCCTGTCCAGCACCTCTGCCCGGTGCTCTCTGCCCACGACCCATACCATTACCACCTCTGCCCTGTCCACGGCCCCTTGGTGGCTGCTGCACTACCCTCTGTGGCTGTGCCATACCAGTATTGAAGCTTGCATCTGATCGGCCCTCAGCGGACACTCCCTAATACGGTACTCCAATGACCCATACCGCAAGCACGCCCCAGTCCTTCTCCAACACTCGCCTTGATGGCGTCTACCACAATCAGTACATGGCTGCAGTCCAATAGCAGCAACAGGGGGCCCAGCTCTAACTGGCCCATCAGCTCTGGCTTTTTTCTTAGGCCTCTGTACAGAACTCGAGGGATCCGAATCCTTCTTGTTCCTACCTCTCTCTCTATCTCGGTTTTGGCGCTCAGTGCACTTAACCTCCTCGGCGATCTTCGCCTTCTCGACCAAGGCAAAAAAATCTCGCTCCCTCGCGGAGCTATCAGAACCCTCAAGTTATCCCTGAGGCCATCCTCAAAGCGAACACATCGCTCATACTCCGATGCTACCATACCTCACGCATAGCGGTTCAGTCTCAGAAACTCGGCCTCATACTCGGCCACTGATTGATCTCTCTGTGCCAGATTCAGAAACTCCCTCCTACGGGCGTCCACACAACTGGCTCCCACATATTTTCTGTAACACCCCTTACCCGTGTTCAACGCCGGAACAGGGTACGAGGCGTTACCGGACAATAACACTTGCAACTGAACAAATTCAAGGCATAGATTTTTGTTCAAAATTTAAAACTTTTATCTTATATCATCAAGTCCCTAAAATGGGCCTACGAGGCCCAAAACATGCATTGGGAGCGATTCGGGACTAAACCAAGAACTTTTAAAACTATTGGAACATTTAAAATAATTTCCTTGTTTTGGAGAGTCACACGCCCGTGTGGGCAGGCCGTGTGGTTACACCCGCCCGTGTGGCCCAGGACATGCCTGTTTCCTCCACCCGTGTAACTCTCTATTTATGACGTCATCATTCGTTTTGGATCAGACGACCAAGTCACACACCCGTGTGCTAGACCGTGTCCTCCATAGGGCTGAGACACACGGCCGTGTCACTGCCTGTGTGGTCAAGAAGTTGGCTATTTTCCAAGCCAATTTCTACCCTATCATGCCCATACTTGAGTATAACTTGAATGACACATTTCATGACATATTAAAGCTACCAAAACATCCACCACACACACGTAACAAGTCATAGCATACAATTTACTCAACCATGGAATGCATCATCATGAGTTTATAGCATAACCAATTTATTGGCCACAATAAATGGCCTTATACAACAATGAACTCCGAATATCATGGGTCATTATTCTAGGACAACTCATAGTAACATATACACATGACCAAGTTCCCTATACATGCCATAACCTTAAGTATAAAATCATCGATACCTAAATTGTAAGCTTGATAGTGTGATAGGTTCTCCGGCGAATTCCAACCCGAGCTAACATGAGTACATTATAAACACGGAAAACAACGGAGTAAGCTATAAAGCTTAGTAAGTACGTATGTAATAATAAACAATTGATTACCATGCTTTTAACAATCCTCATTATAAGCCTTCAAGATAATACCATCATTATTGCATAAAATTTCACAATTCATTTATGTTCATCTTGAGCTGTTTACTCAAGTTATAGTCACTTAATTATTTTTATCCGGAGCTACGGAACTCCAAATTAAGATCCTCTAATTTTCCCTAAAACTAGACTCACATCTTTTTACCATAAAATTTACAGAATTTTTGGTTCAACCAATCAGTACAGTTTATTCTTTAAAGTCTCCCCTGTTTTGCTGTCCGACAGTTTTGACCCCTCTTCACTAAAAAAATAATTATCTCGTTGTACAGAACTCGAATGACATTTCCATTTGTTTATCTTCAAAATAGACTCATTAATAAATTCAAGAATATAAATTTTATCCCATTATTATTTTTTTACAATTTTTAATGAATTTCCCAAGTCAGAACAGGGGATTTCAAAATCATTCTGAACCTGTCTCACTAAAATCCAAATATCTCACCATATAAAATTCTTTTGCTTATTTTGTTTCTTTTATGTAGAAATATACTCAATAAGATTTAATTTCATCTCTCATTCAACCTCTAATTCAATTTCCACCATTTTTGGTGATTTTTCAAAGTGATACAACTGCTGTTGTCCAAACTGTTTTATCGCTAATTTTACTCTTTCATGTTTCCTTTATATTAATTTTCATTTACACACATATAACACCAAAGTATATCCATGGTTAGCTATTCCAATAACTAGTCATTATCAAATATTTACAAGCCATTCATTGGCCAATTTAACCTATACATCAACAACAAAGACTTGAACATATCATTTCTCAATTTAATGTGGCCTAAAAGCCTCACACATGATCAACAATCATATTTACCACATATTCATACATCATAAGCATGGACTTATAATCACAAGGTCATTCTCATAGGTATAACTTACTCGTTTACATTCTTACCAAAATTCGATCACATACCGAGCACATTGCTCATGAGTGTATACATACATATACCTGCACTTAATCGTCACATATTCACATTCATTTACACTTTAGTCAAATTTTCCCGATGAACACTTCGGAATAATACCAGATACACGGTGGTTTCGTACACAGCCCACCCACAATAATTTAATCACGGTGGTATCGCACACAGCCCACCAATAATAATAAACACGGTGGTATCACACACAACCCACCAATAATCACATATACACGGTGGTATCGCACACAGCCCACCAATAATAATAAACACGGTGGTATCGCACACAGCCCACCAATAATCACATATACACGGTGTTCATCCGTATCCTTTTTCTATTCCGAAGGTTCATCGGGGAATTTCCTCACTTTTCATCATTTTAATAAATGTCAATAATATTTACTCACATTTCATATAAGACATTAATATGTAAAAACATAAATAAAAAGGATGTATCATTTACATATAAACTTACTCATTTCAAACCTTACCACATTCCAAATACATATCATAGACATTGATCACAATTAAATGCACTTATAACCCTGCACTTGTCACCACATTGTCACACGTAATTTCACTTAGTCAAATTATCATTTAGCACTGAACATAATAGTTCAACCCTGCGTTTACTTGTTCGAACATTAGTTTCCAATATTCAACAAATAATACGAGTAATTTCATAAATTATTCGTCAATTTAACAAATAAACATTAATGTTTACCATACGAACTTACCTCGACTTAAAATGGCGAAAGGGACCGAGTCGTCCAATATTCATCTTTCCCTCGTTTTAAGTCCGAAACTCATTTTTATTTATCTAAAATATCACATTTGACTTATTAAGTTATTATACTATTCAATTGAGTCCAAAAATCATATTATGGCAAAATTATATTTTTTCCCTTAAACTTTGTCATATTTACACTTTTGCCTCTAGGCTCGTAAAATGATTTTTATTCAATTTCCTTATATTTTAGGCCTAGCAGAACCATTTTCATAACTATAGCAGTCCACAATTTGCATTCATTCACACATTTTCATACAATTTTCAACTTTTTTACAAACTAGTCCTTTTATGCGATTTCATCGAAAATCACTTAGTAAAAGTCGTTTATTACACACCGAGCATTCATATTCTACCATTAGACATCAAAACACATGCATGTCATCCATGGGAAAATTTTTAAACACAAACCCTAGCTCAAAATAATGGTAGAAATAGCTAAACCGAGTTACGGGGATCTCAAAAATGTAAAGAACATTAAAACGGGGCTTGGATGCACTTACTATTGAGCTTGAAAGCTTGAAAACCCTAGCCATGGTGTCCATAGCAACATTCAGCCGACACATGAAGAAGATGAACATGTTTTTGGCCTATTTTCCCTTTTTAATTCTTTTAATTACCAAATGACCAAAATGCCCTTCATTAAAACCTTTAGTATTTTATCCATCCTTGTCCATTTTTGTCCAAACAAAAATATAATGGTCTAATTGCCATTTAAGGGCCTCCACTTTAAAAACCCATTTCAAATAAGTACTTTAGCTTCTAGAACTCACATTTTCACATATTACAATTTAGTCCTAATTATCAAATTGGACACCCAATCGATAAAATTTCTTAACGAAAATTTCACACAGTCATTCTATCACACTATAAACTTTAAAACTTAATCGCAATAAATTTTTCTACTTCGAATTTGTGGTTTTCGAAACCACTATTCTGTTTAGGCCCTAAATCGAGCTGTTACATTTTCCCTGGAAGGCGGTCTTAAAGAACTCCCAGGTCAGACGTTCGGGCTGAGTGCCCTCCTTAACAGTAAGCCACCACTGATAAGCCTCATCCTGCAGCAGTGAGATGCACCCTTTAATTTTTGCTCAGGGGTGCAATCTAAATAATCCATAATCCTCTCTGTGGCCTCAATCCAGTACTCGGCCACATTAGGGGCAACTCCAGTGACACCCCTGAAGAGCTCAGCTCCATTGGACCATAGTCGTTCCAGAATCGACCCTCGGCCCCTGTGTCGATGATTGGGCCTAGCGACCCTCTCCAAAATCTTTAGCATAGCCTGGGATAATGCGTCGTCCCCAGCCATGCGATCTTGAGACCCGGGCTCTCGTGCGCAGCGATCATCAAGGTCTCACTTGTATCCAAATTCGGTATGCTACCCAGTAAAGAGGACTCAGCTCGAGCTCCTCTGCGACCTCTACCTCGGCCTCTAGTACCCCATCCGCAGATACCTCGTGCGCTTATTGTCTAATCACGTTTATCTGTATTAACAGTTTTATGAATCAGTTATAGTTCCAGTGTTTATTAACAAATGTTTTATGTAAAATAGTATCGATTATTCAGAGTTCATTTTCGTAAATCGCAGTCTCACTACAGTTTTCAGTTTCTCTACAATTTCCAGTATACATTAACTAGAGTGTTTTTAGTATAGTTTGCTACCTATAGTAGTTTCAGAATATACTACCCATAACAATTTCAATTTAAAACAAATCACAGTTCAGAATACTTACAGGATCGACGCCGGAGACTCGTTGTACCACTTACTCAATAAAAACATTTCAAATCATTTGGAAATCAATCAATTTTTTTGAAAGCCCATTTTTTTATAAAACCCATAATCCACAGTCGAGTTTTGTAACCTGGCTCTGATACCACTAAATGTGACACCTCAAACCCGGCCTAGACGTTATGGCTGTATCTGGCAATGTCACACGATAGTGTTTTTGAAACCTCATTGTTACGATGAAAACATTCCTTGTTATTATCTTTAGTAAACCATTGTTAGAACTGAGGAAGTCATCTTTATTCATTTAAAACATTTGTTTTGAAACATTCCTCGTTGCGGAAGCTTTAATAAAATAGTTTAGGTGATCATGCGTTTAGAAATTACTTTAACTTTTTGAAAACTAAATTTCCTACGACCAGCACGTATAAATCCAAAAAGTAAAATAAATAAATAAAAACCCAAATTTAAAACAAAAGTCCCAGAGGGTCCTTAAATTACAACCCAAATAATTAATAATAATCAAATTATAAATCGTAAATTGAAAACAATGAAGTCCAAAAATTACTGTGGTCACCGCTGAGTCCTCTGTCGCACCGATCTGTCTAAGTCTGGGGATTACCTGTGCACATTAAACAAAAAGGGTGAGTTTACGTAAACTCAGTGTGTAATCCCGCGAAAACAAACAAGCAATCAGTATTCACAGTGCACAGTTGAACAGTCTTGGGCCAAAGCCATTTTCGATGATCGATGATGATTTGGGCCTTAGCCCATCTCAATCTGATGTCAAAAATGCAAGTAGGGCCTTAGCCCATCGCAGATATCGAGCGTGATATGATTATGCAAAGCAGCAAAATCCTACCCAACCAGCCTCTACACACCATCTCCATCCAACCCTACACTCCATGTGGGGATATAATCAACCCACCAATCCCTACACTCCAAGTAGTACCGAATGCGGCACAAAACAAAGAGTTTGCAACTGAGTGCACCAAAAAATTAGGCTTAAAGCCTTTCAGTACACTTCCTCCGAATAACAACCCCCAACCCAATGCAATGCAACATACAATGGATGATATGCTATTATGCAATTTCAGTACATATATTTAGTTCAGATATTAACATGCTCAGTACAGATATCATTCAGTCAATTTCACACATTTAGGGGTCTAAGTAGCGCTTACCGACCCTACAGTAGGTTCACAGTCGACTTGGGCGCCGTGCAACCTTAAAATCATTTCAGTAAAAATGGGCCCACATGCCCATTTGATCTACCCGTGTGGCCCACTCGGCCCAAATGGGCCTTGGCCGTGTGATCCATTTTTAAAGTAACCCATGCTAGCTCAATACTCATATATGTTTTCACTATTTACTTATATGTTCATTCAAAGCTGTGTATTTGAGTCATTATAACTAAATTATTTATATCTTGAGCTACAGAATTCCAAATTAAGATCCGCTTGATGTTTTTGAAACTATACTCAAATAAATTTCTACCATAAAATTTTTAGAATTTATAGATTATCAAATAAGTACAGTAAAATCTTTAAAGTTATCCCTATTCTGCTGTTTGACAGCTTCATCCTTTCCTTACTAAAAATTATTTATCTCTTAGTACAGAATTTAGATGATGTTTCCGTTTGTTTCTCCTGAAAATAGACTCATTAAGGATTTAAAAATATAAATTTAAGACCCTAATTATTTTTTTACAATTTTTGATGATTTTCCTAATTCAAAACAGGGGAACCCGAAATCATTCTGACATTGTCTCACAAAATTTATTATATCTCATGATTTACAATTCCATTGCTTATACTGTTTCTTCCATAAAAAACTAGACTCAAAAAAATTTAATTTCATATTTTATTCAACCTCTAACTCAATTCCCATTATTTTTGATGATTTTTAAAAGTTAGACTACTGCTTCTGTCCAAAACTATTTTTGTGCAAAATGTTGATTTCCAAGTTTATAACACCCTTATTTCCTTTCTCTACAATTTTTCGCATCATTTTCTCTTATTTCTCTAATTTCTCGACAGCAAGCAATTTTGGCTTTTCGCCAAATCCCGTTTTCTGCATTTCGGGTACATCTGGTATCGATTCGCTGTGCAAAGTAACTCGAGTCTTCAAAAACCTATATATGACCAATATATCCTTAATTAATCACTTGATTCATCAATCAAACCAAATATCCCCAACATAAAACTCGAGAAACTAAACCAACAACGATTCAAAAACTTATCGCGACGAATCCGATAACCAGTCATCTCCACACACTAGAATATCCGCTTAAAACCTTTGAACAGCACCTAAACGAGAGTAAAACGAACCCTTTGTTAATTGCCTACTCGAAATACAATAACTAAGGGGGAAAATTCCACTTACCGAAACAGATGAAGTCAAAAGTTGCACCCAAAGAGATGACTCACAAAAAAAAATACAGAAACGAAAAGAGAGGGGAAAGAGAAGAAACAAGATTAGGCCAAAGGGGAACAAAAACCAAAAGTGAACAAGAAGGGAGAAGAAACGGCAGAGAAACAAAAGTCTAACGTCAGAAAATTTGTTGGGAAAAACGAAAATAGAAAACTGATCAGAAGAAAATCTCATTTTGATAACTTCTCCCCATTTATCTCCTAAAAACACTCCCTATTAACCCACTAAAACACAACTACTCAACAGTCTAGTTTAATTTGAACACCCCCACACCACACGCCTCAACAAAAATTAGTTCCCCTGCTTGCGCAGGGACTCGAACATAAGACCTCCTACACACTAACACTCCGCTTAAGCACCAGACCAGCAGACCCATTCTGATATATTTTTACCAACAATCAAATAAAATCCTACTGAACAAGAGTAAGACCTAATTCATTCAAAATACCAAAATTTTCCCAAGCGAAGGCTTGAACTTGGGACCTCCCAAACACTACCAAAACACATAACCACTAAAGCTGACAGATATTTGTGTCATATTTTCAGAATAACGAAATTAGAAATTTTGGGGCATTACAGAAATATAGCCCATCTTGGTGTATGAATAGGCGAACCAAGAATGTTCTATTTATACAACCCTCTATAATAGGAACAGTTAAGGAACTATAGGGAGGAATGTTTGGCTGAGTAGTAGTTGTAGTTGCCCAAGTACACTTTTGGCATATAGAATGTGCGGACTCTGATATAGAGATAAGTATACAAGGATCCCTAGTCAGATTAGAATGATAAGTGGAACAAAAGTGATGGTTACGAAAAGGATGGTTATGAGGTATGAGGCCACACTAGAAAACATAATACCTCTAGAGACCAATGAGGTCTTGTACCAGTTGATTTGTAAAGAAAGCTAGTTAGGAACTAACCAAACATGACTAAGAAGAGTCAAAGGCTAGAGGAGTATTAGGTAAGTCTCTTAGACGTGGTATATTTTGACAAGCTACTCAGTCTTGACGTGACCTTTATCAAGTCCCCATGAGAACTTGAGTTAAGTTAAAAGGACACCCGAGTTATGTTAAGGGGGTTATCTTCCTCCTTAAGGAGGAGGAGGAGGATGAAAGATGCCTCCTTAAAGATGAGTTTGAAACCCTGATTTCTACTACTGATTTCCCTCCCAAAAAGGTACATTTCATGACTTTATCTACTAAGGAAACACAGATTTATAAGTAAACTTAAAGAAATAAGGCTTAGTGATATGTTTCATTTAAAGTAAAGGTGAAAGGTTACTCGAATGAGATCTAACAAAATGTCTCTGTTTGACGAGGCGAGGAAGCCATAGCATTTGGTTGAATGAAGAAACTGGAGCTCAAGTAGTTGATTCAAGAAGAAAGGGCTAGATCTGAAGTTTAAGCTATCTTTAAGGTTATAAGGTGAGTCTCTAGACTGACTCTTACATATATATTGTAGTCTAGATATTTATGTGCTAATTGAGTAAAGTATGATACTATGCCTCTGATAAGAAAAAAAAGTATATGCATGTAAAATATAAAGCATGATTGTGTCTATCATGAGTAAGTCATTGCATGAAGGGTTTATGCATGAAGTTTAAAGACATGTGTTACATGTCTAGAAGCATGAATGCATTTGTCATGAAGAAGTTTGAAAGGAATAAGTCTGTCAAGCATGAGTTTGCATGATGAGCACATGTCTGTCTCCGGAGTTGTCTAAAGGGGTTCGTCAGAAATAAAAACACGAATCTCTGATAAGGACAAGTCTGTGGCCATGACACTCAGAAAACCATATAGTGTAAGACCATGGTTGGGCCATGGAATCATATAGAATATGTAAAAGACAACTGGGTGAGTACCAACGATGAGGGGCAAACCTTACGACGGTGAGTATAGGCGAATCCCTATCGTCAAAAACACCAATTTTCATATAAGTGATCCTTTGTGGCTATCTCTAAAAGGAAGCCTTTGTGACTGTCTTTGTTAAAGGAAGCCTTTGTGGTGATCTCTGTTAAATGAAAGCCTTTATGATGATCTCTGTTATAAGAAAGCCTTTGTGGCGATCTTTGTTAAATGAAAGCCTTTGTGACGATCTCTGTTATAAGAAAACCTTTGTGGCGATCTCTATTAAATTAATGCCTTTGTGGTTGTTTTTGTCAAAGGAAGCCTTTGTGGCTATCTCTGTCAAAAGGATGCCTTTGTGGCTATCTCTGTTAAAGGAATGTCTTGTGGAAAATTCTATTAAAAGGACACCTTTGTAGCGGAATATGAAGAACGGATTTCATGATGACCATTTGAAGACAACGTCTTTGGGTAGATATCGAATGAACAACGAACCTTGTATAGTTACAAGAATGAATAAAAATGCTAGTATGCGACATAGTACGTAGTGAGGCAAAGAGATGAGTTAAGAGTAAGATAGAGAGTGCTCTGAAGTAAAGAAGATATGGCCAAATTTTGATATAAGTATTGGGCGCAGTCTACCACGCCCGAAGATAATGATAAGGCTAGTAAGTATGGTATAAGTTATTAATTCTAATAATAAGGTAAATGAAGAGGTTAAGGATTATGTAAAGATAAGAGTTAAGAAAAGATATAGAAGGTAAAGAGATGTTAAGTATAGTACGCACAAGAGAAAGAAAGACGGTTCTGAAGAAAGAAATAAAGATGTTAGCCTCAATATTATACCCACCAAAGAAGGAAGAAAGGTCAATAAATACCCAAGGATGTGTAATATACCATGTGCAACGTAAAATGGCTGAAAAAGGTATTCTAAGGTTTAGATCACTAAGTTCTTATGAACTTACTATAGCTGTTTCTGTTTTCAGGTCTGTAAAGGAAAATGCGTCGAGAGATGATGCCAGAGCTACGCCAATGAAGCAGTGCGCTAGGCTGCTATGCATATAGAGGAAAATAAGTGGCGTGTCAAAGTTTGCGCTGAAGTTCATTAAATAGCATCCCAAAGTATACCCAATAGGCTAAGAGATAACGTAGGAAAGTAAGATAGTAAATTATACAAAGGTGAAATGTAAATATAACCATACATTGTACGCCAATAAAAGATGTTTACATAAATAAGAAAGAGGAAATTTTCAGTTACATCTATAAGAAGCACGTAACACCCAAGATTCAGATCTGGTAGATCAGGTCGGGTCGAAGGCGTTACATACATTCAATGAGTTCACTATGACCAAATGATTTATTTCTATTTTTTAACTTCATTTCATTCGAAAATCATAAATTCATTTCTAGGTCATTTTCATTTTCGTTTTGGAGAAAACCACATTCATTTCAAAATGTTTCTCATTTCTTTATTTTTACCATTTCTATCCTTTTATGTTCATTTGATTCAACATGTAATTCATTTCTGGTTTCAAAGAGCTAGTAGAGGGACCGATTGGACATTTGTGATTAGAGCTCAAAAGATTTATAAATAAGTTCCAACTTTTCACTTGTTAATTACAAATTCATTTAGTCACGAAGTCATTCCACTATAGTATCCTGATTAAGCTCTCCCCAACGACATACCATTAAGAAAACAACTTGATTAGTGTTCATCCAATGACCATGTCATAAGTGTGTTACCCTCATAGGATATCTTTAATCTCTTTGGGATGAAATTCATTCTCTCAATATGATCCTATTTTATCTTATGGAAACCATTAGATCTTCCTTCATGAAAAGTCAATTACTATCAAATAGTAATCAAGTCATTCATCACAAAGATGAACAACTCGTGGCCATGTTCACTTTTCATCAACCATGTAACGCCAATGAGAGGATATCATTTACTCATGTCTCGGGCTATGAATTCTATTATTGTGAATGATGCTACATACTGCAGAAGTTGTATACCTAACGCACCAGCTTTCGGTTCCTTATCTATTTGAACTTAGGCTTTTACTTACATCAAAGTATATAAGTCACGCATACATAGTCTGTCATCCACTCAGGACTAAGGTATTGCACACTTTGAATGTCACGAGTGAATAAATCCATAAACAGATTTAAGATCTATTATTCTTGGGTCCAATCCAATATACTATCAGTCCAATCAATCACATCTATGTCTCCATCTTCTGAGAGTCATCCGCTTCAGTGCCCAAGACAATGACTTGATAGACGACATATTAGTCATTCGCTTCTTGGGCATCTCCCAACTGGACTTGATAGACAACATATTAGTCTTTTAATCGATTTGTTCATTTTTGATTAGACTAAGGACATGTTTAAGTTCATCCACTAATATAAGTCGTCTTTCTATATTACGATCCAACCACGTAATACTGCTTGGTATTAGTTTAAACATTAGACAACTAGTGAGCCAATATTTGTTTCTATTTTGCTTTGCATACAAAAACCACATTAGGACATTATACAAAGTATATTAATGTAATCCATGAATTGTTTTATTAATCAATATGTTTGAAAATATAAAAATTTTACAAACGAATGTACTATACTTAGGGCACCAGATCCAACATGAACAATATCTTTCATTTTTTTCGAGAGATAAGGAAAGTGAGAGAAGGAGAAATAAGGTGGTGAGCTTAATGACTACTTTGAGGATGAATAGGGAACAATGCCATGTGTTTTACTGTTTCTAGTACTTGAAGTCGTTTCGAGCTATCTTTCATCTAAAATCTAAGCAGTCCTAAGCATCAAAATATTACAAGCCAAGAAGACCTATGTGACAAACATTTCATTTACATGATTTTCTTGATTTGTTTATAATTACCTTAATGAATGCTTTTGATTCACATTTTGTTTTTACTATATATCTATATAATTTATGTTGATGGATAACATAATTGAGTATTTATTCATTTGAATTGCCTCTAGGTTTGTTAGTTCTTTAACTTAGTGAACCAGGTATATTTGCTTTAAAGTACTTAATTTAGCTAAACATCAATCTTAAGTTGCATGTGAGATATGTCTTGTACAAATTTAATACTCGATTTCCATGAGTCTTATTATTAAACATATTCCAAGGGTCTTCTTATGCATGTTTTTTGTGTTTCCTTAAGGACAACCAAAGACTTAAGTGTGAGGGAGTTTGATCTGTCGTAATTTGATATGTCAAATTAGGCTCTCTCGAGTACTTAATGAGCTTCTTTTCAAGTAGTTTACAATTTTTTTAATGGTTTTTTATCGATTCTTAAATTTTAGTGTTAATGGTAACTTTTCTTATATTTTACCTCTTTTGAAACCCAAACTGGAAAAACTATGCCATTGGGAGTTTAATGATTGGTTTGAGCTTATGTATGGAGACAACGATGACCAAACCTTGAGGAAAATTGCATCTAACGTGGATGTCGCGACATTGAGCCTCATCACCTCAAGGGTGCAAGACTTCAATGAGAAACCAACCTGAAGCAGTCTGCCGAAGATGCCCTAACACTAAAGGTGTTGTGTTGTGACACTGAGCTCGAGGTCTTGAATTCAAGGCTTTGAGGTCACGACTCCACTACTGATGGTTGAAGATAAAGAGACAGGGCCACTGTTGAGGATGTAGCAACACTAGCCTAGTGTCGCGACATCAAGAATTCCCAAGCCAAGATTATGTCTATTGCCATAGATGCCACGACACCAAAGCTTGGGCATCGCGACACTAAAGTTTGACAGGTGAAAAAAATTGCAGGGGTAATTTTGTGTCCAAAAAAACTTAAGTCACTTTTCATTTACTGGCATAATTGTCAATGTTAGGTTAAATGTTAGTAGACTATAAATACTACTTTATAAAATTTTGCGAGTATATTTTTGGTGGCTGAAAATTTTTCTTTACTTTCCATATTTTTAGTTTAGGTTTCTTTCCTTTTCTTCTTATTTTTAGATTAAGTTTTCTCTTTCTTTTTTAGAACAAAATTTAATTTTTGTTGTTTTATATTTCTTCTTTTCCTTTTGAAGACTACGCAAAAGAGAGATGATCAAACTCTTTGGCTTCATTGGATTTCCATCAATTAAACAAGCTTTTTCTTAAAACTTGTACTTTTATTTTATACCTACCATGTGTTTGAAATTTAAGTTTGATTATGTGTTAAATTGGTTGATTGTTGGTTGATTAGTTATTTTTTAGTTTAAGTTAATGTTTATTCTTAATTAATTGATTGTTCGATTATATCAAAATTCTTAATGGACGCCTCTAATGGAAAATCTAGATAAACGAGACTGAGAGGAGATTTTATCCTTGATAGTTCGGTATACTTGTATCAGCTAGTGAGACCGAGAGAAGAACTAGTTGTCTAAGTGAGATTGAGAGAAGAAATTAGTAGGTAATTCCAAATTAGGATGAGATCGAGAGAAAATTCCTATCAAGCAATATAACCAGGGTAGGCTATTAGTTTAACTAGAAATCGACTAACCAATTGACCATCTTTATGTCATTTGCATTGTCTAAAACAATAGAAAGAAAGTTTAGCTTAATTTGCCTAGTTTAAATTTAGTTTATAAACAATTTATATGTGGTTTTGCACTAATAATTTCCAACTCAATTAGATTAGTAAATGCTAGATTATAATTAATTTGCCAAACACATTTACCAATTTGGCAATCCCTTGGATTCGATCCTTGGAATACTTGATGTGTTCCATTGCAACACTTATAAATATTACAACTAACTTGTCACACTTGCAGTCAAGCCATTTTATTTCTGATAGTTTTTTGTTGATTGCCTTGCCTCGATGCATGCATGCTGAGACCGATCAAATGACAATCCACATGTACTTCATGATAATTTTTTTTTGAATTTTTATGAACTTTTTACAATTTTTTTAAATTCAATTATTTTTATTTTCTATACTTTTAAATTTATTTGTTGACATGCATATAAGATAAATAGTGTCATATCAATATGAAAGTACTTGTGGACTATCATGTGGGTTGCCACTCCAACATCGGTAAAAGAAATTATGTTTTAGTTAGAAATTCTATTACAAAAAGCGATTTGACTTTTTTTTTAAAGGTTAAGGGTCAAATTTCTTTTTAGAAATTCTATTAATTGATTTGATATAATTGATATTCTATTTTTTTATTCATATTACTCTCTTTTTTAACATTAATATCATTATAGGTTCTTATCATATCTGCTCTTTTTGATATAGTGCCTAGTATTATCAATAGTCACTCCCTAATCTTCAAATAGGAGGATAATGTGCTTCATCATACTTAAACCCACAACCTTCTACACTGACAATAATTTCGATGTCAATCGAATTAAGACTCAATCAAATTTTATTCATATTACTAATTTTACTAATCATTTAATTATTTCATATTATAAATTTTGCTTCCAAGATTTGCTAATAAATATTTGATAAATATTAGAGGTTTTGCATCAAAGTTTTAATAATAATATTGATAACTATTTAATAATTACTATGAATAGACTATCATTTTGGATGATGATGATGATAATTATTTGATTTTATTCACCGAATAAAATTTGGTTCAGAGTTTTTCCCGTTGAGTTTTATATTATAATTAGTAACATAGTGTATTTAAAATTTGATTTTATAAACTTTCTAACCATTTTATCACAAATTTTGAAGTAATCTAAATTACAAAATTTATAAGTTACAGTAAAATAAAATGATTATGTTTCCAATTAATTAAATATAAATTTATATGAAAGAAATTTTAACATGTTAAAATTTAAAAATAATTAAAAAGGGAAAAGAAAATTGATAGAAAGAGAAACATGAAGAGATTTGGAAATTTTGATTAAAAATAAGTGGATTTTGGAGTTTTGTGAGATAGGATTAGGAAGTAACATAATATAAGCAAATTTTAAGAATTAAAATATGAAAGTGTTCAATCTATATAAATCGGTATAAAAGTAAAGTTGTTTTATATTTTTTTATATCTTTTTGTACGATTAATATTTTAGTGATCAAACGGTTGAGTTTAATATCTTATTCATATAGATCGTATATGTCATGTTTAACTTAAATTATAAATTTTCAACTATTTATTTTATGTAAAAAATATTCAATCGTTGAATATATATATATATATTAATATATTGAGTATTGTAGATCGATATGATAAAAATATCGGATCAGTTTGAAATTTTGCATGCATGACAAATACAATTATATCAATAAATTTAACAATCGAATTATTAAAATATTAACCGCACAATAAATATAAAAATATATAAATCAACTTTAATTTTATATCGATATAAATAGATCATTCTCCTAAAAAGAGTAATTTGGGATCCTAAAAGTAAGGTTTTTTAATGTAAATATTATTACAAATAAGGTTATTGTGTGGCTCAATAACAGCAATACAACGATGCCTTACAGCATACTAAAATACAACTCATCTGAAGCCACTCATTGACACCACAAATTACAGAGTGGAAACTTGTAGAGTGACTTTCTTTAAACAAATCTTTCAACAGTATAGGAGGCCTTAGATGGATTCTCAACCTAGCAATCAATCGTACACCCTTTTTTTTTAAAAAAATTAGATCTAAAATGATAAATTTTGTAGATGTTATAGGTTAAATTTATTAAATTTTTAGAATTCAAATTAAAATGATAAATTTTGTAAATATTGTGGCTAAATTTGTTGAATTTGTTAGATTTAAGATCAAATTGGTAGAATATATAAACATTGATATATTAAATTTGTTACTAGGCTAATAAAAAAAATCCACATCAGCTTTTCATTACTCATCTAACGACAACTAACTAGAGAGTGAATAAAATATTTAATTTCGGAAAGTCGAATGATTAAATCCAAAAAATTGATAATTTGATGACCAAAAACATAGTTAGATGACTTTCTTTTGTAGTTTACTCAGAAAAATTATGCTATATAGAAATGTCCAAATATATGGGGTAAAATACCCAAATATACCAAAAAAATTAAAAATTTACAGAATTAGGCCGATTTTTAAAAAAATTACGGAAAAGGGCCATTTTCCCTCAAAACGCGTCCACGTCAGCGCGTTTTGAGGGGAAATGCCAGCAAAGCGCGTCCCCAGGGCGCGCTTTCTCCTTTTTAAAATTAAATTTAAAAAAAAATTAAACAAATTCTATTTTATAAAAGATATTAAAATTAAATTACAAAAACATATAAGCAACTATTATTTTATGAAATAAAAAATAAAAATAAAAAATTCTTATTTATTAAATATATTAAAACTAAATTACAAAAAAATAAAAATAAAGAAAACTTCTTATTTCTTAAATATATTAAAACTAAATTACAAAAATAAAAAATAAATAAAACTTCTTATTTTATTACATATATTAAAACTAAATTACAAAAAATAAAAATAAAAAAACTTCTTATTTTATTACATATATTAAAATTAAATTACAATTAAAAAATTAAACAATTTCTAATTTATTAAAGATATTAAAATTAAATTACAATAAAAATTAAATAACTATTATTTTATTAAATATATTAAAACTAACTTACAAAAATAAAAATAAAAACAACTTTGTATTTTATTAAAAAATTCAAATTAAATTACATACAAAAAAATAAACAACTTCTATTTTAGTGAAGATATTAAAATTAAATTACAAACACATAAAAACAACTTTTTTTTTTTATTAAAAAAATTATTACAATTTAAAAATAAAAACCCATCCGAATCAATGTTGATGCCGGTCGGAATCGAGTGCCACACGGGGCGGTCGGCGATTCTGTACTGATTCCTCCTTCTTCTAGCTTCCGCGAGGGTCGTGGAACCTCGGGCGGGATTCCGGTTCTTCCCAGCAAAGTGGAGTCCGGTTGTGGGTGTTGCGAGGATGACCCACCTTGATAAAATAACGACCCCGGAGGTGTTTGCATAAACCACGGCGGGGGTGTCTGAATCCCGTATGGCGAAGGAGGCTGGTAAAAAGAAGTGATCCTCGACGGCGCCTCCTGTGATCCCTCATGCGACGACGGCCTCAAGATCGGCTGGCCAGTCGGAGTAGTCGGGAACAGACTCGAACCCGGCCATGCATTCCAACCTGGGGTGGGACTGGGAAAAGGAAACATATATGGGTTAGGATACATATATGGGTTATATTGTAAAATATAACATTAAATTTACCTCGTTATCAGTGGGAATGAATATGGTTGGTGTAACATCCTAAAATTTGAATTTTTATATGTTACATTACTTTGGTGCTCAGCTAGTTTATTTATCCTATGTGTGTGTTAAAATAGTCCTGAGAAGGTTCGGGATTTAATTGGATTTTGGAATAAATTTTGGTAAATAGAACTTTATTGAAGTGGAACAAGTAACCTTGATGTTTAAGGAAATTAAGTGGCAAAAGTTAGCATAAGATGAGCTAGTAGTAAAGAGGAGTTGACGCCATAAGCATACTTAGAGGGAAGAGGTTCGAATCCCTTGTTATGCATGAGAATTTTTTTTTAAAATTTTTGCACTCATCTAGCATGTGTCGGCCAAGCTTTATTTTTGGAAAGTTGGACTTTTAGTTTATGGTAAGGTGGCTAATGGATTAAGGCAAGAATTGAACTTAAGGTAGGGAATCATGAGATTATGGTATGTAGGGGGAACACAAGGCACATTTTAAGGAATGTGTTTTGGAAAGTTTGGAATGGCCAAACTTTGACTTTGGTGTCCATGTACTTGGACGGTTTTAGGGGCTAAGGGGTGGTAATAATTTTTGAAGACTTTTGAGTAAGGATAGGTGCTTGTTGGGCATATTTCTTTTTGGGTCATTTTGCTTTCTCTCAAAACATTTTCTCTTCATCTTTTCTCACCCTAGCCGAATGCACATTGAGCATTAGGTAAGCATCTTTCGTTTTTCTTTTGGTCATTCCATTTTGACCATTTTGGTCTAAATTTGCCTATTCTCTCAAGTCATTTCCCCTAGTGCCGAAAACACCAAAACCTTGAAGGCCATTTTCTCTTTTCTTTTCTTCCTCCATTGCCGAATGCTCTCTAGTCTCAAACCTCTCTCTTTGTTCATCTTCTATTCTTAAAATGAACCAAAACCGAAACACCTAATTTTCCTATACCTTTATTTCATCTCCTTCTTCTTACAAAATTTATTCAACATTTTCTCCCTTTTCTTTTCCTCCATGGCCGAATGTTGCTAACACCATCTCCTTCAAATTTTTCTCTTCATAGCCGAATATTTTACAACACTTATCTTCTTCTCAAACCATTTCCTTCTTTTCTTCTCACACTTTAATCGCTCGATGAAGTGGCAAATATAATACTCTAGTATTCTTATTTTCCCTTTTTCCTTTGTGCCAAAATTTCATGTTGGTGTGGGATGGTCTTTTGGATCGATATCATCATCATACCATGACTCACTCGAATCTTTTCTCTATTTTAGAAACTTAGTGGAAGGCCGAAATTTGGAGTGTCCGAAATCATCGTGAATCGCTAGGATTCGGTCCAAAGTTTTAAGGTAAGGGTTTTTATCAAGGAATTCCATATTACTCATTATTTCGTTAATGATGGGGGTTTACTAATCGATTTTATCTTAGGAACGCTATCGCTTGATTTTCATCCTTTGAACGTAAGGATTTCGTGGTAAGCCGATTTCGCCCCTTAAAATCAATCGTCTTAATTTTCGAAATAATAGTTGGACTAATATTCTTATGTCAATGGAGGCAAGCAAGATAGGGTCAAAAAGGGTGGTGAATAGTGATCGAATGAGGGGCGGATTCGCTATTCCCACTAGATTCAAGCGAAGGGTCGTTTTTTGCAATCCGAGATTTTCCACCGGGTTGTGGACCTCATCCGGTGAAAACCGCTTATTCGAGGTTGTTCGTAGTTCTGAGCCATTAGCTGTTAGAGATTTTCCAACGGGTTGTGAATCGTCAACCGGGGAGAACCGAAAAATAGTAGTTATTCGAGATTTCGAGGGTAAAAATCTTGACCGCTTACATTAGCATAGATTTATTTTAAGTGTTAGTGTTCTAATCGAGCGTTATAACGTTTTTAGGTGTTGACGATCAGGAAAGTGTAGTGTTCACCGTAATCAGGTGTGTAATCTCACACCATATCTCGCGGGTTAGATAACCACATCGTAATAATGTTAGATTAAATTCACAAAGTTGGTGAAATCGGGTAAAATGGTATATTTTAACACTTTAATAGTAAAAACTATGAAATTGGTATCGAGATTATAAAAATTACGAAATTGTCCTTAATGGGCTAAATCGATAAAAGTGACTTATTGGGCCATATGTGATTTTGATAAATGGGCCATATGTGATTTTGATAAATGGGCCATATGTGATTTTGATAGATGGGCCATATGTGATTTTGATAAATGGGTCATACGTGATGATTGCTAAATGGGCCAAATGTGATATGAGATTATGTGGGCCAAAATGTGAAATGGGCCAGTTTGTGATAACTTTTATAATGAGCCTTATGTTGGAATAATTATAAGAATGGATTGTTATGCATATTATATACATGATTGCATGGGTTGGGCTTTTGGATGAAGAGAAGTTCGTAGCTTTGCTACAAAATTACGATGGCTTCGTGCCCAGTTTGAAATATGGCTTCGTGCCCAGTTTGAAATATGGCTTCGTGCCCAGTTTGAAATATGGCTTTGTGCCCAGATTGATATATGGCTTAATGCCAGTTTGGTGTGTTGGCGGGGTGGGTGACTAAAGCTCCCCACAGGTGTGGCTTCGTGCCCAGTTTGATATATGGCTTAATGCCAGTTTGGTGTGTTGGCGGGGTGGGTGACTAAAGCTCCCCACAGGTGTGTTGGTTGGTACGGGTGGTGTGTAGCGGATGGAAACTTAGGATTGGTTTTGGGAAAATTGCATATCACATGCATTCTATACCTGTTAAATTGTTATATTTGTAATGGGCTCAGGCCCAAATAAATGCTTAAATGGTTTTGGCTCAGTGGACTATGGTAAGTGAGTTACACATTGAGTTCTAAGTAACTCATCCCGCTTTTCTTTACCCTTTCCGTAATGATCGATGATGGAGGCTTGGGCGGGGACGACTCGAAGGAGGCCATACTACGATTAATGGGTTAATTAAACTTCGGATTTCTTTAAAGTACTTTTTAATATTTGTTTTTAAGTTGTGATGTAATAAGGCCTCTGGTTAAATTTTTATGGATGTTTTACTTGTGGATGAATTTTATATTACGTTTTAAATACTTTAATGGGATTTCTTTTCTAAAAATAGAAACAAACGTTTTTATAAATAAACGTCATTTAAAAGGATTTCATTCTTAGTTAATTTTAACTCGGTAACATTTTTCTCAGAACAACTCTTTTTAAAAATCTTGTTTTCAAAAATTTCTTTTGAACTCTTTTACATTTCTCGGGATATTGAATCAAGTATTTTATTTTTCAAATTATAAACTCTTACGTCTTAAATTATTAAATTTAACAATCAACCTCGGTTTTCAATAAACACCTTTTCAACATCTTTATTTTTAAAATTTGTTTTCTACAAACCTTTAAGAGACTTTACATATGATAATTTCGTGTGACATGTCAAATCTAGTCTTAACGCACAGTCCAGGTTTGGGGTGTTACATTTTATGGTATCAGAGCCCAATTTCAAAACTCGACTGTGGTTGGGTTCAACAATAATTTTCGTTTAAAACTGTTTTGAATTTATAGAATTTATGTTTTAAAGGTAGTATGGCACCACAAGTATCCGGCACCAAGTCAAGTAAGTATTCATATACTGAATGATTATTATTGTGATATGATCATAGGAACACTCTAGAACTTCTAGTTTTAGGTGTTGAAACTATAGAGATTGAGACTATAGGATGTGTATGCAAAAATAAACTCTATCTCTTATATCTCATAAAATATTGTTAATAAACACTGAAATAGTATTCTGATTCATAAAACTTGTAATCAGATTAAACCGAATTAGTCAATATGAGCGCTAGAGGACGTGGACGTGGTAGACGTGGCCGTGGTAGAGGCCGAGGAGCTAGAGCCGTGTCTGAGGCATCGGGACATATGCCGGAAATGGATGCACCGGCATCACCTGTGTTAGAAAATGGATCCCATTACCATATGAGAGAGGACATTGCTTTGACCCAAGCAATGTTGCGAGTCCTAGAAAGGGTTGTTGGGGCTAGAACTGGGCCAGCAGCTCGTGGATCAATATCAGAACGACTTAAATCAAGTGGTGCCGAGGTTTTTAGGGGTGTCTCAGGTGTAGCTCCAAATGTAGCAGAGTATTGGCTAGAGGAAGTGGAGCGGATCATGGATGATTTGGAATGCACCACCGAGTAGAAACTGAGAAGAGCTATGTCCTTGTTGAGGGACGAGGCGTATCAATGGTGGCTTACTGTTCGAGAAGGAGCTCAGGCTGAACATGTTACTTGGGACTTCTTCAAAACTGAATTCCAAGGAAAGTATGTTGGGGCAAGTTATGTGGATGCCCGGAGGAAGGAATTCCTGAATCTGGTTCAAGGAAATAAGACGGTGGCAACTTACGAAGTAGAATTTTTACGCTTGAGTCGTTATGCTCGGACGATAGTGCCAACTGATCATGAGCACTGTGTACGTTTTGAGGATGGGCTGAATGATGAGTTGCGAGTACTGATAGCCCCACAACAAGAAAGGACTTTTGCCAAGCTCGTGGAGAAAGCCAAAATCGCTGAAGAGGCTAAGAACTCGGAACGTCAGAACTGAGAAAGAGACAGAGGCAAGAGGGACTTTAAGTACTCGGGTTCTGCTAAAAGGTTCCAAATGAGGCCTAGGAATGATGAGCGCCTCAGTTAGAGCACTGCGCTACCAATCGATTCAATCGTGTCTTGACTGTGGAAGACGACACCCTGGGGAATGCTGGAAGAGAACCGGTGGTTGTTTTAAATGTGGTTCTAAGGACCACCAGCTTAAGAATTGTCCTCGACGGACTGCTCCGACTCAAGAAGCTCGTAACCCTGATGCACAGTCAGCTAGAAGCGCTCAGCAGCCACCGAGGGGCCGTGGACCAGGTCGTGGTGGTAATGGCGCTGGTAGAGATCAAGGTGCACCGGGTAGAGGTAATGGCTTCAGAGGTAACGCAGAGGCGAGACAACCAGGGTTAGTCTATGCGGTCAGGCGTCGGGAGGATGGCGATGCACCTGATGTGATAACCGGTATGTTCTTCATCTTTGATATACCTGTTACTACTTTGATAGATATCGGGTCTACCCACTCGTATGTTGCTAGTGCTATATCAGGAAATCTGAATATTAGATCTGAGATTACCGATAGAGAGATGACGGTAATTAGTCCTTTAGGACAGTTTGTGATTGTGAATAAATTGTATAGAGAAGTGCCTTTAGAAATTCAAAGAGAAGTATTTTTGGCGGATTTGATGAAACTGCCTTTCGGCGAGTTCGACCTTATTTTGGGCATGGATTGGTTGGTGAAGCACCATGCGCATTTGGATTGTGCTGCAAAGCGGATGTCGATAAGGACCTTGGAAGATAAGGAAGTTGTGATGATAGGCGAACGGAGAAATTATTTAGCAAATGTGGTATCTACTTTAAAGGCAGAAAAGTTGGTGCGAAAAAGGGTATGGAGCGTTCCTAGCCTTCATTAGTGCTTTGGATGCCAAGGAATTATCAGTGGAAGGTGTTAGAACGGTGAAAGAATTTCCAGATGTCTTCCCAAAGAACTTCCAGTCTACCTCCGGCATCGAAGTAGAGTTTGGCATTGAGCTTTTGCCCGAAACGGCTCCGGTGTCCATTGCTCCTTATAGAATGGCGCCGAAGGAGTTAGCGGAGCTTAAAGCTCAAATTCAAGAATTGTTGGATCGGGAATTTATTCGACTGAGTGTGTCTCCGTGGGGAGCACCAGTTTTGTTTGTCAAAAAGAAGAATGGGTCGATGCGTATGTGCATTGATTATAGGCGCTTGAATAAATTGACAATCAAGAATAGGTATCCATTACCGAGAATCGATGACCTGCTTGATCGCTTGAGAGGAGCTTGAGCTTTTCTCAAGATAGATTTGAGATCGGGTTATCATCAACTCAAGGTTAAGGAGGCAGATATTCATAAAACGGCATTCCGAACTCGTTATGGACATTATGAGTTTTTGGTGATGCCGTTTGGTTTGACCAATGCACCAGCTGCATTTATGGACATGATGAACCGAGTCTTTCAACCCTACTTAGACCGGTTTGTAGTGGTGTTCATAGATGATATCTTAGTATACTCGAGGAATGAAGAAGAGCATGACTCACATTTGCACATAGTATTGGAAATACTGCGAGAAAAGCAACTTTATGCCAAATTCAGTAAGTGTGAATTTTGGCTGAAAGAAGTGACTTTCTTGGGACATGTTGTGTCGGCCGAAGGAATCAGAGTTGATCCTCGGAAGGTAGAGGCTGTGTTGGATTGGAAACCGCCAAAGTCTGTGGCTGAAATTCGGAGTTTCTTAGGTTTGGCTGGCTATTATAGAAGCTTTGTTGAGGGGTTTTTGTTGATCGCTGCACCCCTAACAAAACTGTTGCGAAAGGGAGTATCGTTTGTGTGGGTAGTTAAACAACAAGAGAGTTTCGAGAAATTGAAGAAGATTTTGAAGGAAGAGCCAGTACTGATTCAACCTGAGGCTGGAAAAGAGTTTATTGTTTACTGCGATGCGTCACACACGGGCTTGGGATGTGTGTTGATGCAAGGTGGAAAAGTGGTAGCTTATGCATCTCATCAGTTGAGGGCGCACGAAGTCAACTATCCTACCCATGATTTGGAGTTGGCTGCGGTGGTTTTTGCTTTAAAAATTTTGAGGCATTATCTCTATGGTGAGAAGTCGATCATTTATACGGATCATAAGAGTTTAAAGTACCTCCTTACCCAAAAGGAGTTGAACTTAAGACAGTGGAGATGGATAGAGCTGTTAAAGGATTATGATCTCTCAATCGAGTATCATCTTGGAAAGGCTAACGTGGTAGCGACGCGCGTTGAGTCGTAAGGTAATATCAGATTTGAGTGCGATGTTCACTCATCTCAGTCTGTATGAAGATGGTAGTCTTCTAGCCGAACTTCAGGTGAAGCCTGTGTGGTTGGGTCAGATTAAGGAGAAGCAAATATCAGATGAAAAGTTAGGTCCCTTAGTTCAACAAGTTGAAAGTGGTGTAATAGGGGATTTTGGAATGAATAAGGACGGAGTGCTGTGTTTTCGCGGAAGAGTTTGTATGCCCATGGATTTAGATTTGAGGCAAATGATTCTGCGTGAGGTGCATAGTAGCCCTTATGCTATGCACCCCGGAGGAAGTAAGATATATCGAGATCTACGGGAGCAGTATTGGTGGCCAGGATTGAAGCGAGAGGTTACGAATTTTGTGAGTAGGTGCTTGACTTGTCAACAAGTGAAGGCGGAACATCAATTGCCGTCGGGATTGCTAGAAACGGTGAAGATTCCATTATGGAAGTGGGAACGGATAACGATGGATTTTGTTAGTGGGTTACCCTTATCACCTACTAAGAAGGATTCCGTCCCGGTAATAGTGGATCGATTGATTTAAGACCGCCCATTTTCTACCAGTTCGTATGGATTACTCGATGCAGAAGTTGGCAAAGTTGTATGTATCAGAGATCGTGAGGTTGCATGGGGTACCAGTGTCTATTATTTTGTACAGGGACCCTAGGTTTACATCATGGTTTTGGAAAGCTTTGCATGAGGCTTTGGGAACAAAGTTAAACTTCAGTACGGCTTTTCACCCTCAGTCAGATGGATAGTCGGAAAGAGTAATCCAGATTTTGGAAGACATGTTAAGGGGTTGTGTGATTAACTTCAGAGGTAGTTGGGAGGATTATCTACCGTTGGCAGAGTTTGCATATAACAATAGCTATCAGTCCAGCATTCAGATGGCACCCTACGAGGCATTGTATGGTCGTAGGTGTCGTACTCCTACTTGTTGGACTGAATTGGGCGAACGACAGTTATTGGGTCCTGAGCTGATATCAGAAACGGAAGAAAAGGTAAAGGTAATTCGGGCTCGGTTAAAGGAAGCTTTAGATAGATAGAAATCGTATGCGGATCTGAAGCGTAAGGATATTGAGTTTGCGATGGGAGATCAGGTCTTTCTAAAGGTCTCACCTTGGAAGAAGATCTTCAGTTTTGGAAGGAAGGGCAAGTTGAGCCCTAGGTTCATCTGGACCGTATCGTGTGTTGAAGCGTGTAGGACCAATGTGGCTTATCCGCTTGAATTACCTCCGAACGGAGTCGATTCATAGCGTTTTTCACGCCTCAATGTTAAGGCATTACCGATCGGATCCGTCTCATAGAGTACCGAAGAGAGGAGGTTGAGTTAAGGCCCGACTTGTCTTTCGAGGAGGAACCAAAGAAAATTTTAGATCGTGATGTTAAGGTGCTAAGAAAGAAGTCGATGACCGTTGGTTAAGGTTCTATGGCATAATCACAGAGCGGAGGAAGCTACGTGGGAGCCCGAGGATGCAATTCAAAGAACAATACCCTCACCTCTTTTAACTGGTAAATTTCGAGGACGAAATTTTCTTTAAGGGGGTAGAATTGTAACATCCTAAAATTTGAATTTTTATATGTTACATTACTTTGGTGCTCAGCTAGTTTATTTATCCTATGTGTGTGTTAAAATAGTCCTGAGAAGGTTCGGGATTTAATTGGATTTTGGAATAAATTTTGGTAAATAGAACTTTATTGAAGTGGAACAAGTAACCTTGATGTTTAAGGAAATTAAGTGGCAAAAGTTAGCATAAGATGAGCTAGTAGTAAAGAGGAGTTGACGCCATAAGCATACTTAGAGGGAAGAGGTTCGAATCCCTTGTTATGCATGAGAATTTTTTTAAATTTTTGCACTCATCTAGCATGTGTCGGCCAAGCTTTATTTTTGGAAAGTTGGACTTTTAGTTTATGGTAAGGTGGCTAATGGATTAAGGCAAGAATTGAACTTAAGGTAGGGAATCATGAGATTATGGTATGTAGGGGGAACACAAGGCACATTTTAAGGAATGTGTTTTGGAAAGTTTGGAATGGCCAAACTTTGACTTTGGTGTCCATGTACTTGGACGGTTTTAGGGGCTAAGGGGGTGGCCGAATTTTTGAAGACTTTTGAGTAAGGATAGGTGCTTGTTGGGCATATTTCTTTTTGGGTCATTTTTGCTTTCTCTCAAAACATTTTCTCTTCATCTTTTCTCTCCCTAGCCGAATGCACATTGAGCATTAGGTAAGCATCTTTCGTTTTTCTTTTGGTCATTCCATTTTGACCATTTTGGTCTAAATTTGCCTATTCTCTCAAGTCATTTCCCTAGTGCCGAAAAACACCAAAACCTTGAAGACCATTTTCTTTTTCTTTTCTTCCTCCATTGCCGAATGCTCTCTAGTCTCAAACCTCTCTCTTTGTTCATCTTCTATTCTTGAAATGAACCAAAACCAAAACACCTAATTGTCCTATACCTTTATTTCATCTCCTTCTTCTTACAAAATTTATTCAACATTTTCTCCCTTTTCTTTTCCTCCATGGCCGAATGTTGCTAACACCATCTCCTTCAAATTTTTCTCTTCATAGCTGAATATTTTGCAACACTTATCTTCTTCTCAAACCATTTCCTTCTTTTCTTCTCACACTTTAATCGCTCGGTAAGTGGCAAATATAATACTCTAGTATTCTTATTTTCCCTTTTTCCTTTGTGTCGAAATTTCATGTTGGTGTGGGATGGTCTTTTGGATCGATATCATCATCATACCATGACTCACTCGAATCTTTTCTCTATTTTATAAACTTAGTGGAAGGCCAAAATTTAGAGTGTCCGAAATCATCGTGAATCGCTAAGATTCGGTCCAAAGTTTTAAGGTAAGGGTTTTTATCAAGGAATTCCATATTACTCATTATTTCGTTAATGATGGGGGTTTACTAATCGATTTTATCTTAGGAACGCTATCGCTTGATTTTTATCCTTTGAACGTAAGGATTTCGTGGTAAGCCGATTTCGCCCCTTAAAATCAATCGTCTTAATTTTCAAAATAATAATTGGACTAATATTCTTATGTCAACGGAGGCAAGCAAGATAGGGTCAAAAAGGGTGGTGAATAGTGATCTGAAGAGGGGCGGATTCGTTATTCCCACTAGATTCAAGCGAAGGGTCAAGCTTTCGGCAATCCGAGATTTTCCACCGGGTTGTGGACCCTCATCCGGTGAAAACCAGTTATTCGAGGTTGTTCGTAGTTCTGAGCCATTAGCTGTTCGGGATTTTCCAACGGGTTGTGAACCGTCAACCGAGGAGAATCGACAAATAGTAGTTATTCGAGATTCCGAGGGTAAAAATCTTGACCGCTTACATTAGCATAGATTTATTTTAAGTGTTAGTGTTCTAATCTGCGTTATAACGCTTTTTAGGTGTTGACGATCGTGAAAGTGTAGTGCTCACCGTGAATCGTGTGTGTAATCTCACACCATATCTCATGGGTTAGATAACCACATCGTAATAATGTTAGATTAAATTCACAAAGTTTGTGAAATCGGGTAAAATGGTATATTTTAACACTTTAATAGTAAAAACTACGAAATTGGTATCGAGATTATGAAAATTACTAAATTGCCCTTAATGGGCTAAATCGATAAAAGTGACTTATTGGGCCATATGTGATTTTGATAAATGGGCCATATGTGATTTTGATAAATGGGCCATATGTGATTTTGATAGATGGGCCATATGTGATTTTGATAAATGGGTCATACGTGATGACTGCTAAATGGGCCAAATGTGATATGAGATTATGTGGGCCAAAATGTGAAATGGGCCAGTTTGTGATAACTTTTATAATGAGCCTTATGTTGGAATAATTATAAGAATGGATTGTTATGCATATTATATACATGTTTGCATGGGTTGGGCTTTTTGGATGAAGAGAAGTTCGTAGCTTTGCTACAAAATTACGATAACGTGCCCGCTTTGAAATATGGCTTCGTGCCCAGCTTTGAAATATGGCTTCGTGCCTGGGCTTGATATATGGCTTAATGCCGCTTTGGTGTGTTAGGCGGGGTGGGTGACTAAAGCTCCCCACAGTGTGCCGGGTTGGTACGGGTGGTGTGTAGCGGATGGAAACTTAGGATTGGTTTTGGGAAAATTGCATATCACATGCATTCTATACCGTTAAATTGTTATATTTGTAATGGGCTCAGCCCAAATAAATGCTTAAATGGTTTTGGCTCGATGGACTATGGTAAGTGAGTTACACATTGAGTTCTAAGTAACTCATCCCGCTTTTCTTTACCCTTTCCGTAATGATCGGTGATGGAGGCTTGGGCCGGGGACGACTCAGTGGAGGCCATACTACTATTAATGGGTTAATTAAACTTCGAATTTCTTTAAAGTACTTTTTAATATTTGCTTTTAAGTTGTGATGTAATAAGTCCTCTGGTTAAATTTTTATGGATGTTTTACTTGTGGATGGATTTTATATTACGTTTTAAATACTTAAATGGGATTTCTTTTCTAAAAATAGAAACAAACATTTTTATAAATAAACGTCTTTAAAAGGATTTCATTCTTAGTTAATTTTAACTCGGTAACATTTTTCTGTAACAACTCTTTTAAAAATCTTGTTTTCAAAAATTTCTTTTGAACTCTTTTACATTTCTCGGGATATTGAATCAATTATTTTATTTTTCAAATTATAAACTCTTACATCTTAAATTATTAAATTTAACAATCAACCTCGGTTTTCAACAAACACCTTTTCAACATCTTTATTTTTAAAATCTGTTTTCTACAAACCTTTAAGAGACTTTACATATGATCATTTCGTGTGACATGTCAAATCTGGTCTTAACGCACAGATCGGGTTTGGGGTGTTACTGATTGGTCGAGTCGAGGACGTAAAAATGGAAATCAAACCGCGCCCATGACTCGCAGTAGTGATAGGCAACCTCCAATTTTAAACTTTGGGCGCGCCGCGTCGCCCGCACATCTCCCGATACAACCTCGATAGCACGGCACTTCAACTCAATTCACCGGCTGCTCTGAAATCAACAAGTTTCAGCAGCCATCTCAAGTGTACGAGGTTTCTAGAAAGGTCCAAAGATCGATAGCCTCCAATTATCTCAAGAATGTATGCCCGAGCATACCGTATTCTTTCTATTTCTGGCCGAACCTCATTCGGCTCCGGAATGTGTCTCGTAACCAGGCCATCTCGATCCGAGCTCTTTGAATGTTATCCGAATGGCACCCGTAAGCTCGTAGCATACGGCTCCCCAATCACTGAGATTTACGGACCGGTGACTATCAACCCGCCCACCGGCAATCCCAATCGCAATGAAGATATCTTCCAGAGTGATGGTACACTCTCCGCATGGAAGATGGAAAGTGTGTGTCTCGGGTCCCACCTCTCTATCAACGCACTGATCAAAGGCGGCTCCAACTTGAACCCCGGCCTATCGTGGCCACGCCCAAAAACCGCTTCTTGCGGTAATTCTCGATCAACGACGATGGGGGGACCATGCATATTGCGAATATAACATTGCAACACCCGATCTACAATTCGCTTTTAAAAATTATAAAATAAAAATTAATTAAAATTGCATAATTGTAAAAATATTAAATAATATTGAAAAATTAAGATTAAAACTTACCATTTTCATTTGATCGACGGAGATGTGCTTATCGTCTAGACGAAGTAATTCCCTACCATTGTAATACGATCGAAAATTTTAAAATTTTCCAAAAAAATATATTAAAAAAATTAAAAAGGGCTTTTTTGTAAATAGTAAAGGACTATTTTGAAATTTCAGAGGAAGTTTGAAGGACTTTAAGAGAAATTTGAGAGAAATTTGAGAGGAATTTGAGAGGAATTTGAGAGAAGAATGAGTAAGGATTAAAGTGTGAAAAAATAAAAGGGTTGGGGGGTTTTATAGGTTTTTTTTTTTTACCGTTGGAGGCCCAACGGTAAAAAAAAATTTGATCCTTCGGCCTAAAGCGTGCCCCTGGGGACGCGCTTTGTGCCACCTCAGCAAAGCGCGTCCACGTAAGAGCGCTTTTGCTGATGTGGCACCAACGGTCAAAAAAATTTGACCGTTGCAGGTCTAAAACGCGTCCCCAGGGACGCGCCTTGTTGGCATTTCCCCTCAAAACGCGCTAACGTGGACGCGTTTTGAGGGAAAATGGCCATTTTCCATAAATTTTCTAAAAATCGGCCCAATTCCGTAAATTTTTAATTTTTTTGGTATATTTGGGTAATTTACCCAAATATATGAGTCTCAAAAATTAAACGAATATTTAAAAAAAAAACAAAAATCTGACTAAAATTATTTCAAGAATATGTCCCTATGGAAAAACTAATTTATAGTTCGACATTTTTTTTTTAATTTCACTAGAACAAAATTAAGTATAAATTACAAGAATAAACATAAATACAAAATTCAATTAATACAATAAATAATGGACAAAAAATTGGACAAAACCCACACAAAATATATATGTGCATTGTGTGTTGAGAAGAGAGTCGGGAGTTAATATTTTTTGTACAATTAAATATTTACAAATGAATCAGAGTTAGCTATATACAATAATCGGACTATTTGTTTGGCTCGATACAATAATCGGACTATTTTTTAGAATGGATAGGTCTAATCCAGAAATAAGAGAGGTAGATATTGTCTATGGTGAAGAGTTGGAATTAGAGGACACAAAAATGGGTGCACCTCCAATTCTCTTTGTTCTTAATATCCTTTTCACAAGTAATTTCCACTTGATTTCGTCCTTCTTGCTTTGTTTCCTGATCTTCTCCTTGAGGTTCCTGAATTGGAAGGTTGGGTTTCAATATTGACAAATATCTTATTTATGCAATTGGTTATTTAAGAGATCAAATTGGCATCAACCATTTCGTCTTAAATTTGGCATTTTAAAAGGTACCTGCACAAAGGAACTCGGCACGAATTTGAATCAGTGCAGAGACGGGAATGTAACTCCAGCAGCTGCCACATTCTTTTGCAATGAATGCAGCCGCCAGGGACTCTCAACTTGCAACTAGCAAAATGGCGAACAAGCAATTCTAACCCTTTGCAACAGTCTCCATAATCGCAGGGTGTTTGGTGTTCTTTCAAATCCTTATCATGTGGTCCAATTGTCCTGCAACCATCTCTGAATATGTGAACAAGAGCCTCCATTGCTTCACATAATTGAAGGTAGATCCTCTGCTCATTTGATTTCCTGTTTTTCTCCTTTTGCATCGGCAAAATTTGCATTTAGAGATTTAGGTCAAAGTGCTAGAACCCAAGGTTACAAGGGGAAGTAGCCTTACCATGATATCCCTCCCATGTTCTTCATCCATCATGGATTCAAGAAGTTCTTTTTCAAGTGCTGGATTGCTCTTCTTCATTGCTTTCCACCCTTCAGTTTCGCGAACGGCCTTGCAGGTCATTACAATCATACGGTGAGTGATCAGCGTTAGTCGAGGCGCATCACACAGTAATGAAAGCTGGAAGGCATCGACTACATTTTCTGTAGTAAGCAAGCCATGCTCAAGTTGCTGTTCACAAACTCGCTTCAGCTGAGGAACAACATATGTGTGTGACATCACCAACAATGGCAACACAAATTCCTTCATTTCTTCTTTCTCATAACTGCAGATCAAAACCAATAACAATTAGCACATGCCGGCATGAATGCATGATGTAACCACATGATCTCAGTGACACTGACAACAAGTTCAAAGTGTGAAGGTAACTAGTAATTGCCAAGGACTTGCTGGTTCACAAAACTGAATTCGACCAAAAGTCTTCCAAGGCAAAAGAGAAGTTACCTGGAAGAGTACAAGAATCGAATGAAAGCCCGAACTGCATCTTGTGGAACACCATGGATATGGATTGAAATTGGTCTTCTGTGACCAAATCCTTTTGCTTGTTTCAACATGCCTCTTAGTACAGGAGAAGCCATGCCCTGTTAGCGAAAAAGATCCAGTGAAGGGATTTGAGTCAATAAATTTGTTCAAGACACCATGTCCAAGTTGCTATTAGCTTTATTTTCTTGTACATTAAAACACTAAACAACTCGATCCCCCAAGGATTAAGGGGGCAAATGTGGCTTTCCTTTTGCTGGTTATGCTAAAAAAATATAACAACTTGCTCATGAGCTAAATGAATCAATGTCGCATTCCACCAAATGGGATTTCATTTCCAATATCTATGGTCTAAAACTGATATATAAAATTAAGTTGTATAACCAAACCATCAAAAAATGCCTGGTTAAATCAACAATGTACGGATTCGAGATTGTCCATATAACAAGGGTATTGCTCAAAGCATAACGTCCATTAGTTTCATCATTAAAGATGGAAAAGACAAGGAGCGCTTACAAGAATATTAGAATGCGCACAGATGATGCCACCATTATCAGTTTTAATGATAACATCAGTTTTATAGCCTCCATCAAAGAGCCTATCCCACAAAGCCCTGGTTGCTGTTGCGGCACAATTGTTTCCTCTTATGGCTGACCCATTCTTCATTAGTGACCCCTTCCGCCAACAATTTGTAGCTGGACCAGGTAATGGAGGGGGCGCTGGAAAAACCTTATTGGCACCTTGACAAGTTTGCTTTGTAATAAATTCTTCCATCTTCCCCATTAACTTGCACTTTTGGAAGGCATTCAATGACAACCAAACTCAGGTTCTTTTTTTATTTGATCTGACAAAAGAATGAAATAGCAGAAACTTCGATGAGCAACACAGAATCACAAGTTTCAATTTGCATAATATAGAAACATGACCAAAATTAAGGATTAATGAAATCTAAAACATGGGTTTTCAAGAAAAATCTCACCTTTTAATCTAAATCAAAAGTGTCCGGGATTTGGAAAATGCGTAATCAATAAGAAGAAATTAACATGTTTCCGCACAAAATCTCCAACGAATCTCAAGAAAATGAACTCTTTTTAATTATATGAAAAAAAGCAAGAAAAAGAGAAGAATGGATATGGCAACGATCTATCGGTTCCTCATACCTCGCCACCGCCACCAATTCGTGTGCAGAGGCGGAAAAAAAGTGAACCGGAAAAAACCGCCAAGGAATTTAATATTTAAAAATAAAAATAAAATCAACATTTATGTGCGAGTATAACATGCACGATTCTTCTTGCTCACTTCACGCGCTTGATTTCAATTAAAACAAGGGTAAACTACAAAAATAGTCACTTTTGTTTACCTCAGGTTACATTTTAGTCACTTATGTTTGAAATGTTACGTTTTAGTCACTTATGTTATTATTTTGTTACGAAGTGATCACTCTTCCGTTAAGTTCCGTTATCTCCCTAACGGTAATCCTACGTGGCAGTCCAACTAGATTTTAAGTACCAACTAGATTTTAAGTATATCTGTTAATACATACTTCATCCGGCTAAATTATGCATTTGATTTACTATTATAATTACGTTCTTCAACCGGGGGAAGGATGACTATCCTTTGTAATATACGTCAATGAAACTTTTTAATATCGTATAGTTGTTATTAATACTCGGATTTATAACAAGCCATATGGAATGTTCATCCTCACACTAATATATATAGATAAACTAAAATATATATCTTGTGGAGCAAACTTATAGAGTAAAATTTTCATAAATTATGCGCGATGTATTCATGGTAAAGACAACCACATGTGAAATTAAAATTGATTACTTTCATTTTGCAGACCAAATCAGCAACTAATTGAAGTAAAAAAATGTATAAATACAAGATCAAAGTAATGCAGTGCCTGTTTATTTCTTTCTCTCTTTTTTACAATGCCAATTGATTTTTCTAGCTAAATAATTTTTCTAGACAAAAGCTGCAACCAAAATTTGAAATTAATTACCAAATAATATGAGCAATTTCATGCTAGAAAAATCAGAATCTTTTGTCTCGTAGTTAATAATTATTTTCACTCAATTGGCATTGTAAAAAGGAGAGAAAGAACTTTACAAATAATACAATTTTCACTCAAATGCATAATTTAGCCGGATGAAGTATGTATTAACAGATATACTTAAAATCTAGTTGGCACTTAAAATCTAGTTGGACTGCCACGTAAGATTACCGTTAGGGAGATAACGGAACTTAACGGAAGAGTGATTACTTCGTAACAAAATAATAACATAAGTGACTAAAACGTAATATTTCAAACATAAGTGACTAAAATGTAACCTGAGGCAAATAAAAATGACTATTTTTATAATTTACCCTTAAAAAAATGAATGGTTTTGGACAAATTCCGTTTTACTTTTTACAACGGGTGGTCGGGCGCTTCTATTTTAATGGTTGGTTGCTTTGGTTAATTACGTGGACGGTGTGGGGCGGGAGTAAATAATTGTTCTACACAAAGCCGTTTTGCCCTTACTTTTGTGCTTCATTTGGGGATTTGATTCCTCCTTAGGTGAAATTAATTTCGGTAAGATTGGAAATAATAATAAATTAAATATTATATTAATGAAGTTACAATCAACAATAAAATACAAGAGTGATGTAAATTATAATGAGAAGGAAAAAATAACTAATTAAATTAAATTTTATATATTTGATAAAATAAATTAATTTATGTCATTATTATATTTAAATTTTATTTATTTATGTATTTACATAAAATTAAAAAAAATTATTAACTATTATTTGAAAGAAATGAATTAACAATAAATATTATAATTAAGAATATTAAAATAAAAAATATATTAAAAACATTATCATTAGCTCAAAAAAGATAACAAGGTATAATGTATTGTTTCGTACTATCCATAAAAAGCTAAAATAAAAAAATAATTATTATAAAAATAAGGTCCTAATAAGAAAAGAAAGTAAGCTCCATGAATAGGCACTAAACTTTGACTAAAACTATGTTTCGATCTATTAATTTTCAAATGTTACATATTAATTAATAATATAATTGAATTGTTATATTTTAGTCATTTGTTTGTTTAATTTTTAATACCTTTTAATGAAATGATGACACAGTATTTTAACTCAAATAATTAATGATTAATTTGACCCTTAAATTATTATTAAAATATCATGTTAATACTTTTAGAATTTTTCTTAACAATAATTTTAAAAAGTTCAAAAAATAAAAAATATCAGAAAATTAAAAATTAAAAATCATAAAATTCTAAAAAGGGAAATTGTTGCTAAAAAATTCAATTTTTTCCTATATAGTTGACAACATGACCATTTTTTTTTTTAGAATATAAGCTGGATTTATAAAACCAAACCCAAGACAAGGCCATTGGGCTACCAGAATAATTAGCATAAACACACCAAGACATGTGCCAACAGATTGCCCCAACAATTAACAAAAAAAAACAACCCAGCAAAGCTTTTTGGAGGCGCTTCACAAAGCAGAAAAATTAAAAGTTTTAGAATTCTCCACCACCAAATCGACAAAAGCAACCAAAATCAGAGATTTAAATTGCGGTCGCGGTCGTGTTTTCGGTCGCATTGCATTTATCGCGGTTGCAGACATAACGAATACTATTGCGGTCACTGCGGGTATCGCAGTCGTGAATTTTTTTAAAATTCGCACAACTTATTATAAAACATAATAATTATAATTATAATTATAAAAAGTCACTTTTAATAATTTTTAGAGTGTTTTCTAACACTTATGAACTTTTATTAATATGATATGAGAACACAACTTTTATAATCATTAAATATTCTTACATTTATATACGAATTTTCTAAGAATGTTATATTAACTAATAACAAAGTAAAAAAACAAAAGGAAATATTAAACATTTATCATATTTAATAAGTTTGAAAGTTTTTATAGATAAAATAATTGAAAATTCATACCTGAGATATGTCTACAATATTTCTTGACAGCTTTGAAGATGGTGAAGATATAAACATTCTATGCTGCAAAAGGAAAAAATGAATAGATAAATGTATAGATTCTCATTAATTATTTCTATTTCCTACCACTTATTCTCACTCTCATTCTACTTTCATATATAGTTTAACATGCTTCGATTCTTAATTATATTTTCATAAAATATACTCCATTCATTTATGCAAAGATATATTTTAAATGTTTTAATATCATCAAAATTAAGAACATTAACAAAAGTTTTCTTAAAAAAAAAAACATACCTTACAAATAATGGTAGTGGTACGATTTAGTTTTCACCAATTAGTGGAATGACGAGGAAGATCAGATCCTTCACCTTCACTTTGAGAGCGTTCTTGACTTGATTCTCTTGGCCTTTGTCCAAAAATATATCAAAAAAAAGTAACATTTTCACCTTGGTTTTCATATAATTGATATGGAGGATATATTTGAGGAGGAGGATACATGAGAGGTGGAGGTGGGTGATACATTGGTGGTGGAGGATGCATTTGAGGTCGGTATGGCACACCATAATTAGGAAATGGTGGATAATAACCATATGGTTGTGGATAACCATGTGAAGGTTGAAAATATGAAGGTTGTTCTGTGGATAAAAACCTTGAGTGCTAGTAGATGAATCACTATACCCAAGGTTACTAGAACTCGATCTCCTATCGATGAAGAGCCTCTAGAAGTATGCTTTTGCCTTTTCCTTTTGATGGAGCTCTAGGTTCACTTCTATCTCTCCTAGGTTCAGAAACATATTTCCATCAAACTCGATCTATCACGAAAATGTCCACTAGTGGTACCAACTCCATATTCTCCTCCATACTGGCTAGAAGATCTAATTTCACCTCTATCACCACTATATCCATCATCCTCATCAATTGGACTTAAACCACCACCATCGGGTCCATCGCCACTCTGACTTGGCGTTGAACTAGAACTTGAATGAGACAAATTTTGTTGTTGAGATTGATTAACATCCTTTTCATCATCAAAGGTATCCACAGGCAACACACTGGCATTTCCACCATCTAATAATGGATTCTCTTTCTCATGAAGCCATTCTGATAGTGGATCAACATCTTCAAAGATATGATCAAGGCTGATAGGATTAAAACTAGCATTTATATCATCAGTACTCATTCTTTTTTGATGCCTTATCTTAAGCCTCATATTATAATAGGTAAACACTAGTTTCTCAAGTTTTTTATACTTTAACCTATTTCTTGCCTTGGTGTGAATATAACTAAATGTGCTCCAATTTCGTTCGCAATTTGATGCTGAAGTTGTTTGACTAAGCACTTTAATTGCTAATTTTTGTAATTCGGGAACACATGTGCCGTATATTATCCACCACTCAGCTGCATAATATTATTTAAATTTCAAAATAACTTCAAAATGTACAATATAATTAAATAATATAAATTAAATTAAATAATTTAATTAATCATTTACCCGATTCATTTGCTTCCAAGCTCTTTGTGCTTGTGGAGTATCAATGTCTTATGTTTATCTCTAAATAGTAACAACTGCATAAATAAAAGATAGAGTAAAAATAAAAAAAATAATTCTATTTCAAATTATGTAACTAAGTTACAAATAATGGTACTTGAATCTAACCTGATTAACCATTCTGACTTGATTGTCAAGAGAAGGTTCTAATCTTTCAATTACTAAACGTGTACCTTCTAATGTTTCTATTAGTACATTCTCAGAATGCTCCACCCCAAATTGGAATTGAGGATTGAGAAAATAACCTAAGTATAATTTATAAGAATATCATCAAATAATAATAATCTAAAGCTTAAAATAATAAAATATAAAAATATTTCTTAATTATATGAAGCATTTTATCTTACCAGCTGAATACAAGTCGGAATGCATAAAATTCCATCTATTGTCAATAATCTTTTCGTACTCAGTGAAATATCGACAATCTTGTTGAATTGCTCGTTTAGCTCTATCAACAGCCTCATAAATAAAGCCCATTGTTGGTTTTTCATCGCTATCCACAAGTCTCAATACTTTTACTAGGGGCTCGTAAACTTTTATGAGGTCATTGGCTTTTTTCCAAAAATCTTTTCCTAAAACAATTTTTTTGGCTTCATAAGCAGGCCCTGACTTTTGCTGTCCCCATTTTGATTCTTTAAAATCCTATATATTCATAAGAAAAATTTTAAAATAATATAATTTAAATTATTTGGAACTAATAAAATCATTAAAGATTGCTATATTTAAGTAATTATATTAACTAATTATAAAATACTAACCTTTGAATTAAACATTTCTCTCAGAGCTTGCATTTGTCTTGTTATCTCTTCAAGTTGAATGAAATGAGTTACAAATCGAGTAAGAGCGGTCAAGTATTTGTTTCCCTTGTGTATACTTTTTCATCAAATCAATCATCCAAATGTGATTGTATATAAAACAAGTCACTTTCTTTGCCTCATCTAACACTTTTGCTACACCGGGCTTTTTCCCAATATCTTCAAGGCATAAATCTAAACAGTGAAATTGCACATGAGGTCCAATATAGGTGTTTTCTTTTCAACATTAATTTTTTTCCAGCAGCTTTCATTGCTGCCTCATTATCAGTCACTATTTGGACAATGTAATTTCTCCAACTTCTTCTACAATTGAATCTAACAAACTGTAGTAGAATTCAGCATCTCTACTACGAACACTTGAGGCATCTACCGATTTCCAAAAAATGGTTCCTTTACTGCAATAAACAAGAAAATTAATGATGTGCATTTGATTCAAACTGTTGGTCCAACCATCACACATTAGAGTTGCACCCAATTCTTTCCAATGAGTCTTTAGTCCATTTACCCAATCATGAACTCGTTGATACTCTAACTCCAAATATTCATCTGAAACCTCATAAGGTGTTGGGAGCTTTACACCTTGTCCAACTTCTGTTGACACTTGAATTAAGTTATACAACCATGGAGAGCTTGCTAATTGAAAAAGAAGTCTTTCATATATTAAAAATTTAGATACCGCTTCACCTATCTTCCTTCTCAAACTCTTTAAAAAGAGTCATTGACCTTTGGTTGCTTTGAACTTTTGCTTCTAACCAATTCGTATAGTCGCCCTTAAGGTAAACTCGCACTCACTTGGGATGGATTTACTTGTTCTTTCTCTATGATATTCTCTAGCTGATCCATGAGAAGATCGCCTTCTTCATAAATGTTATCACAACCACCAAGATTTCCGTCCGAATTCTTCCCTTCTATGCCACTCGTGTTGTGATTGGATACTTTCTCGAGTTGCTTGCCTTATAGCGAAAACCTCATCAATGAATTCCTCGTGTTCATCCTCCTCTTCTATTAATTGAGATAAGAATTCATCTTTTCTCCTCTTTTTGTCTATTTTCTTTGTGTTGCTTTCCTTCAAAGATATTCATCATACTTTCTCTAATGACACTGTTAATAAAATAAAAAATTCACACTTTATATTATTATCAATATTATATAATCTTTATTGATAAATTTACAATAACATTTAAAAATAATAATGAAGTATCACATACCAAGTAACATTAGGGCATGGTACAACATTGCCGGGTTTTATGAGCAATGTGCTCTTTAAATCGTGTTATTCCTCCTTTCACAACTTTACCACAAAGTTTACACATGATATTTCCTCTCGCATTTGGCACTGGAGTTCCAAAGTGCCAACCTATATCATTACTTGGTGCACCCTCCAATCCTTTAGTCGGGAACTGTAACATCCTAGGAAGGGCCTATGCATTTTTCAGATCAATTGTATGAAATGACAAGTCTTAAGTATTATGAATAAATTTTTGATACTTTTGGAAACCTAGAAATGAATGAAAATGGAAATGAAAATGGAGATGGAAATGAAAATGTAATTGGAAATGGAAATTTTTTGTAAACTTAGACATTTTGGAAACCTAAACATTTTTGGAAATGATCCAAAAATGGAAACTTGAACATTTCGGGAAACTTGGATATATGAGAGAAATAAAGGAGTTTTATTCACATAAATATGTGAATAATAAGAGATAAATAAAGGAGTTTTATTCACATAAATATGTGAATAATAAGAGATAAATAAAGGAGTTTTATTCACATAAATATGTGAATAATAAGAGATAAATAAAGGAGTTTTATTCACATAAATATGTGAATAATAAGAGATAAATAAAGGATTATTTTCTAATGAGATAATTGAGGAGATAATTGATGGATTAAAGGCTTTTATCTTTTAAATAAAAGAGATAATATTATCAAAAGAGAGGAGTGGTGGCCAAGTAAAGGACTCCTAGGCTGATAACTTTGGCTATAAAAGGAGGACAGGAGGGCTACTCATCAACATTTGCTCCTTCTTCCTCTCTCGAGAAATTCTCCCTAGGCAAAACCCCTCTCTGCGAATTTTCATTAAGCAAAAATCCCTCTCTTTTTCTTCTATTTTCTTCTCCGTTCTCATCATTAAATTGAATCTTTGTGGATTCTAAGAAAGAGGGCAATCATCCACAACATCAAAAGGGGATCTTTCGGAAATCTAAGGATCTAAGGTAAGGATTATAAATATAAATATGTGGTTAAAGATTATGATTCACGTTTTCAAAGTTAGATCTAATCTAACACGGTTATAGGATTTCAACAGGCTTATAAAGGAATCCTCTTGATTTGGAATCCCATCATAAGGTAAGGGATATTCGCCAAGGCATAATTTGTTTAAGTGTTTTCCATTATTTCAAAAACCGAAAACTCGACATGGTTACATACCTAGTATTAGCCGATTTCAAGGAAGAGGAATTCTAGCAACTCGTTGGGACTTGATTAAATCAATTCGACAACTAGGTAAGTAATTCTACTTCTAGTAGGATTTGGTTTTAAGACCAAATAGGTTTATTTATATGTTTTAATTAATGGCCGAATATAGGAGTGAAAGATCTAGATCGGTAGATCGCTCTACTGGGGAATTCACGGAAACTATTAAGCGAAAAAGGTGTGTACTCTTACTAACTTTCAATAAATTGCATGGCAATCATTAGATATGTAAATATGTAACAGTATGTGAATGTGGCTAAGCACCACAAATGTGGTAAGGAGTACCTGTGCACGTTTCCTACTTTTGATAGGATTGTGAATGTGATATATTTTGAACATGTGATTAGTAACATGAATGAAAATTTAGTATGTGAAATATGTTATGAAATAATTGGGGCATTCGGGATATTTGTGGAGGAAGAAAGTGAAGGTGATGACTACGGTCTCACCAACGTAAAGTGGTGACTACGGTCACATAAAGTGAAAAGTGGTAACTTCGGTTACATCTAGTGAATACAAAGATGTCTAATGACACAACATAAGTGGGCGATGAGCACGTCGATCGCAAATGATCGCCGATGGTGTGTAGCGGATGGAGGGTCGACTTAGTAGTCCCCATGTGTACAGGTTGGTACGGGTGGTGTGTAGCGGATGGACAAATAGGTTTGGGTTTGGGTTGCATCATCCTTTATTTTGTATGAACATGATATTGATGTGACTTGTATGCCCGATTTGTTGGAAATTAGTACTATGTACACATTGAGTCTGTTGACTCACCTGTTGGGGAATTATTTTTCAGGTGATGAGCAAGAAATGGACCGGGTCGGCGGGAGCTAAAGGTGGCCATGCATCGCTTGAAGAAATTATTTGGAATTTGGACTTTATGAAATTTTAGTACTTTAAACTTTATTTTGGGTTGAATGATGTAATAAGGCCATAAGGCCCAGTTGGATTTTCTTTATTCATGTTTATTTTTATTTAAATATGATACAAATTATGTTTGATTAAAGATAAGTAAATTTATTTCTTTTAAAATAATAAACCCAAAAATTATTTTGTCACCTTATTTAAGTTGAATTTCCAGAATTCATTAAATAGGTTTCAAATTAAGCCCAACCCAAAACAATTTTTTTTTAAAATTACACAAATTTTCTCTAAGTCATTTAGAACATTGAAAAACCGATTTATTTAAGGAACATACCAGATCCGGTTCAAGCTCGTGGGCCAGGTGTGGGGTGTTTCAGGAACTCTTCACGTGGTGGCATGCTTTATTTTTATTTATATATAAGAAACATAAAATTATATTTAGAAATATAAGCAACTCATTACTTATATTATCAATAATATAATACCAAAAAAAAAGTAAACATCATTAACATGGAAAATTTAAATTTATTGCATAATCCATACATATTTTATTTTTTTAAAAACAACGATATACCATAACCCATTATTACTTGGTTCCAAAGTTTTTGGTATAAATAGTTTGTTTTGTTCCATTCCATCTTAATAAAATTTAAATTCAAATTGGATCAAATTTAAAAATTCAAGTTTTTCATATTATGCAAACTAAAATTATTGAATCCACCCCTAATTTTAGAAGTTTTATAATTTTAGTTGAAGTATTTTAGATTTAAATTGTTTCCTTATAGTTTTTATTATATATATATATATATATATATAAACACTCTCATTGCAGTATATTTTATAAATGAATGACAATATAAAAAAATATTTTAGATAATATAAAATTCTAAAATCTAAGAATTTTATATAAAAATTAGATTTATTTTAGACTTGAAAATAGTAATAAGAGTTAATTTAATGTTTTTTTAATTTATTATATTATTCATGCACTCTAAAAAAATATGATGTGGTATATTATTATTGAGTGATTAAAAGGAGATTTTTTATTATCATCATATCTAATATAAACTCTTAAAAAAATTTCACCTTATAACTTTAATGCCAATTTACAATGTTATCGATTTGCACTTACTAATAATATTGGAAAAAAAAAACATGATTAAATTATGTTAAACTAAAGTATAATAATCATATCTTAAGCCTTGATCTGTATTAAGTGATTAAAATTATTGAGAGACACTCATTTGACACTAATTTAAATTGTATAACCCCATCATTCAATATTATATAATATATATATATTTTTTAAATCTAATCATAATAAAGGGACTAAACTAAAATCAGGCCAATTTAATTAAAAATGGGTTAAGAAAAAATCATTTTATTATTACTTTATTACCTAATCCATATCCATATCCAAGCCCAAATAAATACACAACATTCATAAAATTATTAATTTATTTATTATATGATGTCTAATAAATTGTTTAGTATATGATGTCTAATAAATTGTTTCCTAATAAAAGGATAATTTTAAATTTTAAAGACATAAAAATTAATATTATACACTTATCCATATTTAATATATTATCTAATTTAATTTAATTATAATAAAACATTTAAAAACAAGTAATGGATTGTTAATTTATTGTTTGTTTTCTTTCCAATTTTCAAGGCACCTAATTTAATTTAATTATAATAAAACATTTAAAAACAAGTAATGGACTGTTAATTTATTGTTTGTTTTCTTTCCAATTTTCAAGGCACCGATTGAGTGGCCAATAGATGTTAGGATTCTGTTTTTCTCTTTTATAAGTTATAACGTTAATGAAAAAATAAAAATAAAAATAAAATGAAACGGCAGAAGCAGAATCGTTCTGCCTCTCTGTTCTAAAAAAAGTCCCTAAGGCTAAAGGTTTTTTGGTTCCCAAATCCCTAAAGGCGTAAGCAAATCGTTCGCCTCTCTGCCTTCTCAATCTCCCGTTCTCCCTTCATGGGAAAAATCAAGACTCTGCACTGAGTTTTCATCCCTAAGTCCCCAACCACCGCTTTAGTCGTTTAAAGAAAATATCTATAGATTCTACATCTGCTTGCAGATTCAAGACATGCAAGCAAGCGAAGCAAGAATCAAGAGTTCAAGAAGACAAAATTTCGTGTAACTCTACTACTTACTTGAAAATAATCGAGAATCTTGCTCACCCATTGGTGTGTGTGTTCTTCAATCTTCACTTGTTTGCCAAAATGAGAAATAGACTTTCATTTTCATATTTTCTTTTGCTTTTAAGTTTTAATTTTTGAATTTGATTGCTTTTTTCATTTATTTACGATTCTTCTTACTTTTTTGATTAAAAATTTCTGATTTTGCAGGTAGGGAATATATTCCCTTTTGTTTTTACCCGTTCGTTGATTTCTATTTAGGATATATGTATTTTTTTTAAATTTAATGTAACGGAAAATAACGGGAATAGCGGCCCGTTATTGCCGCAATTGGCCGTTACCCGTTAAATTGTGGCCGCGACCGACCGCTATCGGTGTGACTCCGCTTCACATCGCTATTTTCAGTAATAACGGTTTCGGACGGCGCCGCTACCGCTATATAGCGGCCGCTATTCCGATATCATAGCGTTATTTGAAACCCTGACAAAAACTGTTCATCTTCCTTGGGAACGCGACGGTCAAAACTTTTGTTGCTTTTTATCCTTCATCGCCCAAGGCGCGTTTTAGTCCGAGCTTCCAACAAGCTACGGTCTCGCTCAATCAAGATCACCGCAACCTTGGGATCCCATACCTCAAGAACATCCCCTATTTTTGCCGAAGACCTTCCTGGCTAACTAGTTCGCCGTCGTTGGCGATCTTTTCACATGCGAAAAAGGTACAGACTTTGAAAAACTTTACTCAACCTCTTCACGTCTTCCACCCCGATATTTGAGGAATCGGTTTCATCTTTAGTTGCCTTCTTAATGACTGTTAGAGAGTCACCTTCAACCTCCGTGTTTTGCACATTTAGATCTAAGCATAAACTCAACGCCTCCACACAGAGCCTAGCTTCCACCGCAAAAGGCGAAGAAATCCTCTCATGCAAGGTAATTTTAGATACAATGACATCTCCTCTTGAATCTCTTAATAAAATTCCTGAACATGATATTTCTTCATTCTTTCAAAATGCAGCATCAAAGTTTACTTCTATGTACCCCTCTTTCGGGCACTCCACCTGTCTCCCGTTCAACTTTCAGAGGTAATGTCTTTGTTCTCAAATTATCTAGCTCTTTGATATAGTAGGGTTAATGTATATTTTATTCTATGAATTTTACAACTTTTATTTAGTTGGTATCTTTTTTTATCTAATTGGTATATGAAATTGAAAATCATTAATCAATATGGTACCCTTTTTAGGTACCTAATTGACATTGTTAATTACCAATAAAATAGAGACATGCGTCTTCAAATTTTAAAATACATATTAATATAAATTTTAGGGTTTCAAAAAATAATATAATTTTTTTTGTTATTATTTCACATGCATAAAGAATCTACAAGGATGCCCAGATTTAGACGAATCTAAGCTTAAATTTGTCTAAGTTCATTTTTTATGTGTATTTTTTAGTAATTTATTTTTTATAATTTCAAAAAATATTAATATTAAAAACTTAGTACTTTTTTTTTATTCCACGTGTATAATGAACCAAAACAAATGGTTGTTGAGATTTAAATGAATCTAGATATCTATTTATCTAACTTCAACTTGGATGTGCAATTTTTAGTAATTTTATATTTTATCCTTTTTAAAAAAAAACTAATAATATAAAACATTTTATTTTTAGAAAAACTTGTGTTTGAATGAAGAATTTTAAAATTTTGGAGATTTTTAAAATACTAGCATTTTAGAATTCTTTAATTTAAAATGCTAGCAATTGTAATTTGTTTGATTGAAATAATTGTATTAGGAAAAAATAGATCTATTTTTTAATTTTTTAAATTATAAAATAGGAATAGTTATATTAAAAATAAAGAATATAAAATTTTAATATAGGTATCATTAGATTTTTAAAAATTAATAAATATTTTTAATAAAATAAAATATTAAATATATATATTAGAATAAAAAAAAAAATTTAGAGTTCATTTTTTTTATGTTAGTGGGACCATGTTGTATTAAATGAAACATAATTATGATGATTTTTGAAAAACCACCTCTTCAAGTGGAATTTGAAAAAGGAAATTAAGCTACGGAAATCTATTCTTGAAATTCTTTATAAATTTTGAAATTCTTCAATATTTTTACCCAAACAAATAATTAAACTTTAGAATTTTAAAAACTTTAATACAAATGAAATTCCTTCTCTAAATTCCTCATCTAAACAGTCAAATATTTTTTTGAATTTTGTGCTCGAACTTCTAAGAGTATGGTAGATTTACCATTAGATAATAGATAAACGGGTCAATGGCAGGTTTTAAGAGAAAGTGTGGATCAACGTCTAAGAGTATGTCTTAAACAAAATAAGATCATTTAAAGAGGATCAACGAGGGGTTTTTAAGAGAAAGTGTGGATTCATTCACGATGCGGCACCGCCAATTTCTCTATTTAGAATATTATTATTATTTTTAAATGTTCAATAATTATATTTTTAAAAATGTTTTTTATAATTTTAGAAAATAAATTATGAATTTGTTATTCTTTTAGGGTTTGCTAATATTTTTAGATTTTTTATTTTAGAATATTGTTAGAAATAATTCTAAAAGAATCAAAATTATATTTTAGTTATAATTTAAGGGCAAAATTAATTATTAATCCTTTAAGTTAATGTGCCCCATCATCGTTTAGTTAAGAGGCAACAAAAGTTAACCAAAGAGTAATTAAAATGTAACAATCCAATAATATTAGTAAATGTTATGTTAACTTTTGAAAATTAAATAATTGAAACGTAATTCTAATCAAAATTTAATCGCCGTAGATAACATTTACCTAAAAAAGAAATAAATGAAATTGTGAGTTTCCATTAGACCCAAAAAGGTTCGATAAAAAAATTAGGATGCAATGACTTCATCATTATCCAAACAAGTGTTAAAAGTATGTTGCCAAATATCCTTATAATATATTAAAAATAAAAAATGTCACAACATCTTAAATTCACTTGAGGAGTTTTTTTATTTATTTCATTGACAAATAGATAATATAACATTTTTTATTTATTTATATTTATACCATATTTTAAGTATTTCATTGAATTGGTGTCACCCATCAATCGATCTTAACTTAGTTTGATATCAAATGATACAAGATTAACCTAGTAAGCCCAAGAGATGAATCCAAGTTATTTCGGGACTCAAAGAAGCTTAACTAATTCTTTTATCTTGATGAGTTTCTTGGATCTATGGATTAAATTAGAATGAAAGTAATTTTAGAAAACAAATCAAGTAATAAAATTAACCAAGCACAAAGTAAACAATCAAACTAAATAAAAGAACTAAAAATAAGATAGATAATGGAAAGAAGAATCCAATGGAAGGTGATGAAAAGGCGATACCATATGAAACTCACTAAAGAAGAATCTTCAATAAGCTTCACAAATGGTTATTACCAATCCCCTAAGGTTGATTCCTAGTAAATTGGAAGGTGAAGAACTTTCCATGACTTCAAGAAGAAAATAACTTCTAAAATAGACAAGAGAGATATCTTGCAAATAAAGAAACTCAAAACCAAGAAGAAAACAATTTCTAGAATGAACAAGAGAGATATCTTGCAAAGAAAGAAAGTCAAAGAGCTATATTGAATGAAAATAATGAATGGTGTCTCATGAATAATGAAGATGTCTTTATATAGGTTAGCTAATTATATCAAAATAAAACTTCTAAATATAATGAAACTCTAATTAATTTAAATAATAAGTAGTTCTAGTTGAAATAAATTTTCTTGTTGACTAAGAAATATAAAATTTCTAAAAAATTGGTAATATTGAAAAAAATCTAAAATCTAAAATTTGAAATAAATAAATAAATAAATATAAAACTTAATAAATAAAATATCGGGCTCATATATAATCAAATTTAAACCTTAATATTGAACCTAATATGATTTAAACTTGAATTAAAGCTTGGAATTCGTAATTTCTCATAATCTCCTCTAAAAATTCTACTCACACAATCTTTACTAATATGGCCATAACTTGAGCTCCTAGACTCGAAATTGAGCGATTCAAAGTGCACTTAAAAGCTAAGAGACATCTTTTTGATCGATATGAACACATCTCAACCCAGAAATCACTAGATCTCATCCAAAAATTCATCACAAATCAATTAATCTTTTGAGCTTGCAGTAACTTCGATGAATTTAAGTTAATAAATACCCCATCTGCACATGTATCACATCCAAAGTTGAGCTTCAATTTTTGAGATCTTTTGGTCTTGTCAAATATGCCTTGTAAGAGGTTAAGTCGAACATGTTCTTCGGTTGGAATTTGGGCCCCTATGCTTATATCAAGGTGGGAATAAGATAGGTGTGAAAATTAAACACTTTTTTTTATATTAGGAAATGTTATTCTAAGATCGAGTAACTATTTTGGATTGAGGTACAAGCTCATTGCTAAGGATGGATGGTTGTGATTATGCGTTTCTTATGGTGACTAGAGGTTTTGGATGATATACGATTGATGATACTATGGGATTAGGCAATTAGGTTGTTAGATTGGGAGCATGAATAAGAGAAGTGTTGTTTGAATTTTGGTGGGCATTTGGAATATGAGTTAAGGCATGCTTGTGATATTGCGATGTCTTTGATATGTGAGGATGGGTGATTGTAATGTCAGTTTGGTTGTTGATTTAGTTAAGGTGTGGAGTGAAGATGACATGAAAGAATTTAGAGAAGTACATATTGAAGTTTTTGTTGTCAGTGGGAGGCCTTCACGAACGGAGCCATTGATGATGGAAGAACCTGTTTGTGAGTTGGTTGTGATAAAAATAGGGGTGAAGGAATAAGGGTAAAGGTAGACTTGGTGGTTGAGAGGTATAGTCCTTGTTAGGGGTGTTCTGTAACACCCCAAACCCGGCCCAAACACCCCGACCGGATCCGGCATGTCACTAAGAAGATTTTAGAAAAACTTGTCGTATCTATTTTTTTTTTAAAAGCATAGTTTAAACGTTTATCGAGAAAACTTAATAATTTGAAAATTAAGTAAAAGAAATAAATTTTAATTAATGCCTTAATGAATAAAACCGAAATTTTGCCTCTGAGTTCTAGTATTTAAACACACGCCTTAATTTCAATTAATCATAAAATCTAAATGTATGGAAACCCGAAAATCGAAGCATAAAACCAATAAACAGTAGCCAGTGGCCTTATTACAATAAAATATAAAACCAGACAAATTGAAAATACTAAGGGAAAATAATTAAAACAACGTCCTTTATTGAACCAAAATAAATCCATGCATAGCCACCTTGCGCTCCTCTCTCAGGCCAGTCCGATGCACTAAGTGTTACTGAAAAATGTTAAACAACGGGGTGAGTCACAAGACTCGGTGTGCAATCCTCGTGCACCATCGGTCGGGCCTTAGCCCCACGTAATCGTAATAACGAGAATATCGCATATCGAATAAACAAAGCCCATCCCAAATCCTAGATTCATCATTTACACACCACCCTTACACGCCAATCACACAAATGGGGATTTCTACAATCACCCTCACCGCTACACACCACCGATGGCGCTTATGCCAGAAGTTAGTTGCTCATCGTCGATTTGTGGCATAGTCACGAAACAGATCGCGCGAATACGAGAACAGAACACTTCCTTTCATCAATCACGACCCGTGCATACATACAAATCAAGCATACATACAAAACATATCATCTCAACGAAACATTCGATTATGAATGACGAAATCACTAACACAGTGATTCGCCTTTACCTTCTTCATTTGTTTTCAACAACCATGCGAGATTTTGGCATTTAACGAATATAAACAGATTCATGCATATATATATATATCGGACAACAAAGATGGTGTGAGAAATTACACACCGATAACACGTAGTACTACTCTCTATGTCGATACCCTCACTAATCGGATCTCATCGCTCTTTGTCTACAACTTTGCTCAAAAGCCTAAGAACGCAAAGATAAAGCTTCCCCTACATTCGGCCAAGGATTATTATTTACCTGAATTTATATGTTTAAATAAACAAATCTCCTTACCTAAATCGATTATATTCCGAAAGTAGGGTATCGACATAGAGAGTAGTACTACGTGTTATCAGGTGTGTAATTTCTCACACCATCTTTGTTGTCTGATATATATATATGCATGAATCTGTTTATATTCTGTTAAATGCCGAAATCCCGGCATGGTTGTTGAAAACCTGTGGAGGGTAAAGGCGAATCACCAGTGTTAGTGATTTGCCATTCATAAGTGAATGTTTCGCTGAGATGATATGTTTTGTATGTATGCCAATTTGTATGTATGCACGGATCGGTGATTGATGAAAGGGAAGTGTTCTGCTCGTGGCTCGCCACGATCTCGTTGTAGTGGCTCGCCACGATCTGCTTACGTGACTATGTCACAAATCGGCGATGAGCGGCTAATCTGCAGCATGACTCGCATCGGTGGTGTGTGTAGTGGTGAGGGTGATTGTAGAAATCCCCATTTGGTGTGATTAAGCGTGTAAGGGTGGTGTGTAGCGGATGGATCTAGGATTTGGGATGGGCTTTGTTTATTCTGTTATTCTGATTCTGTGGGGCTAAGGCCCAGTCTGATGGTGCACGAGGGATTGCACACTGAGTCTTGTGACTCACCCCGTTGTTTAACATTTTTCAGGTAACACTTAGTGCATCGGACCGGGCTGGAGAGGAGCGCAAGGTGGCCATGTATGGATTTATTTTGGTTCAATAAAGGACGTTGTTTTAATTATTTTCCCTTAGTATTTTCAATTTGTCTGGTTTATATTTTATTGTAATAAGGCCACTGGCTACTGTTTATTAGTTTTATGCTTCGGTTTTCGGGTTTCCATACATTTAGATTTTATGATTAATTGAAATTAAGGCATGTGTTTAAATACTAGAACTCAGAGGCAAAATTTCGGTTTTATTCATTAAGGCATTAATTAAAATTTATTTCTTTTACTTAATTTTCAAATTATTAAGTTTTCCCGATAAACGTTTAAACTATGCTTTTAAAAATAATAATAATAGATACGACAAGTTTTTCTAAAATCTTCTTAGTGACATGCCGGATCTGGTCGGGGTGTTTGGGCCGGGTTTGGGGTGTTACAAATTGGTATTAGAGCCCGGTTCAAAACTCGGCTTTGGGTTTTTGGGCTCAAAACGTTTTCTAAAGATAGGTTTTGGAAACATGCATGTTTATAAATAACACAGAGGGTTTTCTCGGCATGGCACTGCGTCTCACCCAAGTCCGCTGTAAGTATTCGAGAACTCACTGTGTTATATATATATGTGGGCTCGATGGGCTTTAAGGGACGTAGATTATTTTAATTAGAGCTTGATGGACCTTAGGCTTAGTTAAACAACTCTCAATTGCATAAGACTTAGTCCAACCAAACAAACCTGTAGACAAGTCGCCAGACTAGGGTGTGGCAACAAGCATGCGCATGTCTAGGATTGGATCCGGAAGAGCCTGGTACTTAAGCAGTCCTAGTGACTCACCTCTTCTTCGCTGGAATCCTACCTGGTGCGTAGTGACTATTCACCCTAGCCACGAGGATTTGTTGATGGGCCAAAATTAATAATTTAAAACCCGAAAGGGACCAGCCATTTTATTTTGTAAAACTAATAAATTACCCCTGATTTGTAAAATTACCGAAATACCCCCGGATTGCAAAATTACCAAAATACCCTCTTTCACAAAATCACCAAGGAACCCTATTTCGAAAAATTACGAAAATACCCCTATAGGATAAATTACGAAAATACCCCTTTAGGATAAATTATGAAAATATCTCTGGGTAGTGAAATGACGAAAATACCCTTAGGTGATGAATGTAAGTTCGTGGATGCTATTTGTATGTGGATGTTACATGATTGAATGTATGTGTATGTAGAACTAGGAGACAAACTTGAGACTGAAACTTGTGGATGTAATTTCGAATTCGAAAGAACTACTCTTAAACTACTGTTCATAAGACTGTTCGTGGTTAATCAGTGGAAGAAACCTATTAATTCATATAATTTTTAATCAGATAAATGTCAATCGAAAGAATGAGTACAAGGGGTCGAGGACGTCCGCCGCGTGGTTGTGGTAGGGGTAGGATGACGGTGTGTCGAGAATCGTGAGGGTCCGCCATGGATCCGAAACGAGATCTGGTACCACCACCGTGGAGGAGGAATTTCAGGACCAGACGGCCGGAGATGATGCGGTATCTCAGGCGATGTTGCGGGTCCTTAAAAGAGTTGTTGGGGTAGGCATGGGTGTAGGAGCTCGGAAATCTCTGTCAGAATAACTCCGAGCCAACGGAGCGGAGATGTTTAGGGGTGTTTCTGGCGTAGCCCCTAATACAGCTGAGTATTGGTTAGAGGCAAGTGAGCGTATAATGGATGACCTCGACTTTACTGTAGAGGAGAAGTTGAAAGGGGTTGTGTCTCTTCTTCGAGATGAGGCTTATCAGTGGTGGCTCACGGTAAAGGAGGGTACTGCCGCAGACCGGATTGACTGGGATTTCTTTAAGGAATCATTTCAGGGAAAGTACATTGGGGCCAGCTATGTGGATGCACAGAGGAAGGCATTCCTGAATTTGGTGCAAGGAAGTAAGTCTGTATCTTAATACGAGGCGGAGTTTTTACGGTTGAGCCGTTACGCTCGAAGGATTGTTGTGATTGACTATGAGCGTTGCGTACAGTTCGAGGATGGACTAAGGGATGAGCTAAGGGTGTTAGTAGCACCGCAATGGGAGAGGGACTTTGCAGTTTTGGTTGAGAAAGCTAAGATATCTGAGGAGGTTAAGCGGACTGAGAAACAGAATAAGGGTAAGGATAGGAATAGGAATAAGAGGAATTTTGGGCCGTCGGGATCATCTGGAAATTTTCAGAAAAGGCCTAGGACTGATGGGCCAGCTCGTGCTCCGACGGGTCAGAATCGGTCATGTCCTTCGTGTGGAAAGGTAAATTATGGGGAGTGCAGAAGGAGAACCGGTGGATGTTTCAGGTGTGGATCCATGGATCATATGATAAAGGACTGTTCACAGAATGATTAGGTGCAACCAGCTGGACGAGGTTCTGACCAGGCTGGGAGAGATGGTCAGCCAGTACCGAGGGGTCGTGGCACATCCAGAGGAGGTCGAAGGATATGATAATACTCAATTTGAAACATTAAACAGCAGCTTAATTTAATTTAAGACAGCATGAAAATGCTCAATTTGATACACTAAAACACCAACTTTAATTCAATTTATAACAGCATAATAATACTCAATTTGAAACATTAAACAGCAGCTTAATTTAATTTAAGACAGCATGAAAATGTCATTTAACCATTGATAACCAATATTTTAATGAAGAGAAAATGGAATTCAGGTTGAAAGGAAGTATTGCATAAATGCAGTTCCAAAGTTCCATTAATACAAAGAAAAAGATTGGAGATTAAATATTGAACCATACTAACCTATAAAGAGGTAATAAATTACACGTCTATACAAAAAATAAGCTCAGTCAAATAACAAGAAGCACTGATTAATGACAATTCCGGTTTGAAAATATGGGAAGTAAGTTACAACCCATCTTAATTTCAAAAGATCAACTGAACACATGAAAATAAAAAACAGATTAGCTTAGGAGTGACTCTATGATAATGGTATAATCTGCCCACTTTCAGTAACTATAAACTGATGCTAAAAGGTGATTATTCTAATACATATATCTAACAATTTTTCTGTATGCATAGATCCTTTTATCTTTTAGTGTTCACTCCTCTACCAATCTTCTTAGCAATCCAAAGTTTATGAGTCATTACATTATCAACTAGAACATGCTAAAGCATACAGTATACATTAAATAGGAATAAATACATAATCAATAAGAATAATACAAAGTTCTTAGCCGCTCTGTTAAGAAGCATAGTTTCAAAAAGAATTAGGAGAGCCCAATATCAAATTCATTTAGAGGAACAAAACCAACAAAAAGAGAAGAAATATTCTGAGGTTCGTTGCTTAGCTAGAAAGGTTCCTGCACTAAGAGACAAACATTTGTTTTGTATATGCCTGGTCGTTGTTTTCGCGACGTCAAATTCTTAAAATTTATAAAAAGAATGATCGAACCTGGAAACTAACTATGACAACGATTTGAGGCAAGCGCTGTAACAGTCCGATTTTGACCCTAATCAGAAAAGTGATTTCGGGACCACAAATCTGAGTCCAAAAAATATTTTAAAATTATTTTCCGTATTTATTATGTGCAAATTTGTTTGTGTTAAATTTTTGTGATTTAATTTTGTCGTTTAGGTGCCCGATTAAATAAAAGGACTTAATCGCGTAAAATATAAAAGTTACAAACTATAGTGTAAAGTGCTTAGTTGATAGTGGCTTTTTAATATTGAGTCCTTAAAGGGCAAAAAGCCCATTTTCAAATGTAGTGGACGGCAACATGTCATCATTATATGTTTTATATATTATTTGTTATATTAAAAATATATATTAATATATAATAATGTCATATTATAATATAATGACATAAAAATAAAATAAGAAAGCCATAGTTTCATTTCTTTTTTTATTCCATGGCCGAATAACAAAGAAAAGAAAAAGAAAGAAACTAAGCTAGGTTTCGGCTCTTATTAAAGCTCAATCAAGGTTCGTTTTTGTTCAGTTTTTGATAATTTCTACGTTTTTGAGATCGTTGCTTAGAAATCTTCAAGACCCATGTTTTAATTTTTGAGTTTGATGAATATTTTGAGTTGAGCCATTGATGATAGTTTGTTGTTTATGTTGTTTGAGGATAAATTATGATAAATATGTGTTAGATTAACATATGTTGTATTGGAGTTTTTGATGATTTTGAGTAATTAGGACTTAATTGCAAAAATAATAGTTTGAGGGACTAAAATGTGAAATTAATGAATTATATGGGCTTGTATAGTCATGGGTAAAATTCGGCATAGCTTGGGTATGAAGAAGTTTGATGTATTTTGTGTTTTGTGCAATAGGGACTAAATTGTAAAAAAAAAATTGTAAATGTTAGGGGTAAAATAGTAATTTACCCATTTATGCGTTTTTAGAGTAAATTGAATGGAATGGTGTTTAAACAAGCTTAATTTGAATATGTTTAGATCAAGAACCGATAAATCGATCGGACCTGGAAAAACGAAAGTAGTCGAATAGTCGATTTTACTGACCGTTGACGTCCGAGGTAAGTCTTTAAGCAATAAAGCATTGTAAATTTTGTATATAACTTAGTATATACCGATTTGGAAATTTAGTAGCATTAATTTGAAGTAGCCGAATGTGAGTAAAAATAGACTTTAATGTACTTGAGTTTGATTCGATTGAGATATGATGTTAGAAAATCCATACAAAGATTATGAAGTGTATAAAAGTTTCGATATATGAAATGTGTGGGTGACAGCTTTATAGTATCGTTATTCGGGCTTTGGGCCTAGCAAGCTTTGAGCTGGTGAAATTAATCGGGCTTCGTGCCTAGCAGGCTTATTGCCGGTGAATAAATATCAGACCGTGGGTCTAGCATGCTTTGTGCCGGTGGATAATATCAGGCTTTATGCCTAGCAGGCTTATTGCCGGTGATTTATTATAAGTATATGCTTCAATATGTATTTTTTTACGATGTGGAATTTAAGTACGGCAAATGAGCTCAATGTTCAGGCATGTGTAAATCTAATGGTTGTGAGAGATAAGGTAAGTTAGTAAATTGTTATTTGATACTAGTTATATGTGATACAATTGAGGAATATATGTAAATTTTAGTAAGTGTATTCGGCCCTATAAATGAATAGTAAGACATTATGGAATTGATTTTAGATATGAGCATAGATGTGTCTTTTATATTCGTCCAAATTGGTAAGTGCATATGTGATGTTTATTGAGCAAGTAAATTGACAAAATGCTCTTGTGTATGTGAAAATAAGGTAAGTCAGTTATTGAATTGATTATGTAGATGTTAAAGTTACAAATGTGAAAAATGTGAATGTATATGTGATTGTGTATATTCGGCCAAATGGGGTATATGTGATTTTAATAGTGAGATTTGTATAAGTTCATATGTATTTGTACAATTAGCCATACGATATGTGTATGGAAGATTTAAATGTTAACCTTGTATTTGAGAACATGTATATTCGGTTTTGCTAACTTAGTGTTAATATATAATAGTTGGTAAATATATAATTGCTTATGACTTACTAAGCTTAAATAGCTTACTCTGTGTGTATTCTTGTTTACTTTTGTTTATAGATTTGGATATATGTTACGAGCTCGGGGATCGTCAGCAAGACTACTCACACTATCGACAGTTTTTTGGTATTTTACTAAGTTGAATCTGGGCTTATGGCATGTATAGCATAGATGGAATTTTTAAGTTTGATTTTTTTGTCATGTATATATATATATAGCCATGCGAAAATGGCTTAATCATTTTGTTTAGATTCGGTTATATGAGTTCATGTTTAAGTGTTTAATGTGTTTGGTTTTATCATTTCAACCATGGCTTATTTATATGCGGTATATGGTTGCTATGATTAGTTAATATTACAGTAAAGTTTTTTAAATATATATATATTATGTATGGTATGTTTGGATTTGGTATTTAAGTGAGTTCGGTTAGGTCTTATAAAATGAACTATGTATATAAAGGTTAGAAGATATTTATATGTCCGAATGTGTATGAGTTGGATGATTATAAGTCCGAATGTGTAGAGGTTATATTGATTAGGTTTGAATTGGCAATGTATGCATATATATTATGCTTGAATGATTGACTAAATAGGTACGGTTGGTAATAGATAAATAATGAATATGCCATATGATTGTTTTGGTTGATAAGTAAAGTGAATATGCAAATGAGGTTAAGGATATGATAATAAATGATAAGTATGTCATTTTGGTTTATAACACACCTAAATAAATATATTATGTATTATATGTTATATTAATTGTCCGATTGTAGATTAACTTAGTTTGTGGTATGAATGAAATTTTTGGTACAATCTAATGCATATAAATTGATATGTGAATAATATGTGATTTTAGTTGTTATTTGTGTTCAAATTGGTTTATGATAGCAAGGTCATATGCGCATGGTTTTATGATTGGTAAAGGAATATGTCCAGTTTTAAATTGTGCTATTTTAAATGTGTGCAATGTCGTTTAAATGAGTGGTATTTAAGTATGTGATATGGTTCATATTGATTGAATTTAAAGGCGCATCATGTTGCTATTAATTAGTAGTATGTTCGGCCATGATGAAATGTTACTATGCTTGTATATACAATTGAATATTAAATGGTATAATATAGTTCGGTTGGTTTAATATGTGTATATATTGAATTAATATGATTATTAATCAACTTATGTTATATTTGTTTTGATTTATGTTCGATATATGTTATAATGATATATATGTGCTGAGATAAGTTTTAAGTTTATAAATGCCGTTAATGTTTAAGTCATGTGGTTTGGACATTTTATGTATTAAGTACTTGTAATATGACTTGTTGCATATTGTTAAATTGAATATGTGATTATTTAGATGATATTAATATGGTTAAATATTGAAGCATGATTTGTACATGTGATATGACTAGAAAAAAAATATGAAGTGATTTTGGTTGATTATGTGATCCATATATATATATATATATATGAGTTTGATTTGTAAGGAATAAGAGAGTGGATAAAAAAAAATTTAGAAAAGATCATATTGCTTTGTGCTTGAATTCAAATGAATGTCTGTTCCAAGTTGCGATTTGTTTGGAAATGCCTCGTAACCCTAGCCCGGCGATGGATACGGGTTAGGGGTGTTACATTTGATTAGTATCGGAGCTATGGTTTAGTCGGTTCTACGACTACCATAGTGTATGTGAGTCTAGCTATACATGCCATATTTAACCTGCGATAGTGTGATATCTCCCGACTCTGACGAAATTTTTTTAATTAGACAGATATGCTTTCCAACCGAGCTAAATTCCGATAGTATGGAATGTGTACTCAAATGTTTGAGTGAAAATATATTGGTGATGAGTTGACACTGTGTAAGGTATGAATCAAAGAGTATGGCATTTTTGTTATTGATAAATGTTATAATTATATGAGCATATGAGTTATGACATTTGAGTTATGATGCTATATGAGAATTTCGATTGTGAATTAGTGATTTGAGTTGGCTTATGAAATATGTGTTAAGAACAAAAGTGATTATAAGCTAATTTTTATTAAATGTTTTGAGAATGTGAAATTAGAAATAAACTGGCTATTTGTGATAGTATGTGTTATGTGTATTTATGTGCGAATTAAATTTGAGGCGTTACTACCCTTACCCCCTTTTCAGTAAAAATGTTATAATGAAATCTGTAAGATTTGGATTGAATAAGTTCATGAGTGTGGAGTTACAGAAGTCCGTGTTTGAAAGATTAGTAATGTGGTCGAAAAAGAGAACAAATCAAAGAAATGAAGACAAGATTAAAAGAGATATTGGATAGTTCCAAGACTATTCAGATATGCAAAGTCACTATTATAGAAGAAGTTAACTCCGATTAAATGACCTATCCAGTATGTTATTTAAAGAAAGTATTAATCAAAGCTTTTCCAATTGATTACATAGTGAAGGGATAATGTGAAAATTTACGATGACAGAATTAGATAGATGAATAATGATTGAATCGTATTAATGGTTGAATACAATGGTTATAATCGGGTAGTTACTATGATTCCTTCTGGACATTCTATGTGTACAATTTCCTCAGAAGTATATGTGACTGTTTAATTTCAAAAAGGAAGTCTTATCGTATGAGAACATTAGCTAAACATATTAATAGACGAAAGCATCGTAGATCTGTTTGGGTTATGTTCGACATTGTGATGTCTTTCTCTGATAATTTATTCTATTATGTGGATATAAAAGTCAACGGTAAAATCTGTATGAAGTTAATATTCTGCTTCTCTACCGGTTATTGTTCTCGTTGAATATACGTGAAGATTATATTGCTTCATTCATCGGGGATTTTAGTATTTATGAGTGACATTGTTCTTTCTCGACATTTTCTCGGGATAGTATCGAATTGATATCATTCTATACGGGTTGTAATTTTCGGATATCCCAGATAGCTCCATATGTTGAAATTTCACTATTTCGCTTTTCTTATGATTCCATGTGATTATCTGCAGAGATCTCTATATGACAGAGATGACTATGTTTATTATGATTATAACTTCCGGCTTGAAATGTAAGAGTGCAGTGGTACCGTCCTCAGAGTTATAGAAGTTGTGTCTCTGTAATGGTTGCTACTAAAATCATATTTGATTCTTTTCAGTGTTCAAATGCTTCCTTAATAGTCGAGATAATATTTATTATAGGGTTTAGACATCGCTCCTAGTAAGGTCCAATGATTTCTATTTGGTTAATGTGATTTGTGAGAATTCAAAGTTTCGATGATTAATATAAGAGACAAACTTCATTATAAACTCTTTTCTAGTTCTTGTGAAGGTTCGACATTGATAAGAGTAAAAATGATAGAAGATCAAGATAAATTTGTATAATGATATGTTTGGGGTTATCTTTTAACGAGAAGAAAAGATTTCTTCAAAAAGACCAAATCGGTGGTTTAGTATGATCCAATTATTTGATTGAAAAGTTAATTGGGTTGTATGTGTTTGAATCTATCTACGAACTGAAATAAATTTTGAACGTACATGTATGAATTGAAGGATAGTATGGAAGAAGAATTTGTACTCTTGAAGATTTAATACGTAATTATATCTATTGGAACAATTCTATCTGAGAAATGTTGTGGTAAATTAAAGTTAGTTCGAATGTTGAAGCTTTCTTTTGCACGAAGACATTATCAACCGAAATGTCAGTTCTAGTTTCGTCTGAGTTAAATAAAGAGTTTATGATCTTCAGTCATATGTTAATGAATGGTTTGAAGTGTGTTCTAATGAAAAAAAGTGTACAGAGATATCTTGTGATTTCATATAGTTAAAGATGCATGAAAAGAGTTATGTGATATATATGATGACTATAAGAGTTTAAAATGTTTAATGTCAGAGAAAGATCCGAACTTGGCACAGCAAATTTAGCCTGAATCGTTGAAAAACTTTTGAGTCTGTAAGTGATTCTTATCCGAGGAAATGATTATAGTTTCGGATGTTTTGAATGGGAAGCTTTTGTGTGCTTTTTGAGCGATGAATATGTGATTGATCTTATCAAGTAATGAACGGTTGTTAGCTGAATTAGAGGCTAAATAAATGTTTATTTAGTGAAGTTGTGAAATTCAGAAATGTGTCAGTGAATTATAAGTTAAAAAGGGGGTTCAGCATAAATTGATTTCTGATTCAGAATTTCAGATGTGGAATCGATGATTATTTGTTACTTCGATATAAAGTGTCTATACCGAGAAGCTCTAAGACTGTATAACCATTGTTATAGGTGGCTCAGAGTGTCAATTAATTTGATCGTACGAGGGTAACATGATGCACGACATTCCGAGATATGATATTGATGAATGAGTGTGAACTGTGATATTTCTGACTTTGTTGATTATAGAAATAAAGTGTTGATTAAAGAGTTATCTGTTTCTGAGATGATAGGTATACACATGGTAGCAATTATCATTATTTCAGATTGAGATCTGAAACTCATATTGGGATTCTGAGGAAAGTTACAATAATCTATGAGTATGAGATTGCATTGAAATCGGGAAACGCAATTTAAACTCTCTAAATATTTATGTCACTGTCTTTTAGAGTTTCAAAGCAACTAAGAAAGACTGTTGCTATTATAAGTAGTTACTGAACTCTGTTTTTTTAAAGGATCGAGTTTTGTGAGAAAATGATCCACGGGATTAATATCATCAAAGAAATTAAGCGAAAAGAAAAACAATTTAATACAATCATAAGCGATCTCAAATAGAGATGATGTACAATAAAGTCGATCGTATTTTCAATTGTGAGATTAAAGAGATTTGAAATCGGCTATGTGTGAATTCGAAATGTATTGTGCGGAAGCAAATCCTTAATCTACTTTCTGGTAAGATTTTCGAGGACGAAAATCCCTAAGGGGGGAGAGTTGTAATAGTCCGATTTTGACCCTAATCGGAAAAGTAGTTTCGGGACCACAAATCTGAGTCCGAAAAATATTTTAAAATTATTTTCCGTATTTATTATGTGTGAATTTGTTTGTGTTAAATTTTCGTGAATTAATTTTGTCGTTTAGGTGTCCGATTAAATAAAAGGACTTAATCGCGTAAAATATAAAAAGTTACAAACTATAGTGTAAAGTGCTTAGTTGATAGTGGCTTTTTAATATTGAGTCCTTAAAGGGCAAAAAGCCCATTTTCAAATGTAGTGGACGGAAACATGCCATCATTATATGTTTTATATATTATTTGTTATATTAAAAATATATATTAATGTATAATAATGTCATATTATAATATAATGACATAAAAATAAAATAAGAAAGCCATAGTTTCATTTCTTTTTTTATTCCATGGCCGAATAACAAAGAAAAGAAAAAGAAAGAAACCTAGCTAGGTTTCGGCTCTTATTCAAGCTCAATCAAGGTTTGTTTTTGTTCGGTTTTTGATAATTTCTACGTTTTTGAGATCGTTGCTTAGAAATCTTCAAGACCCATGTTTTAATTTTTGAGTTTGATGAATATTTTAAGTTGAGCCATTGATGATAGTTTGTTGTTTATGTTGTTTGAGGATGAATTATGATAAATATGTGTTAGATTAACATATTTTGTATTGGAGTTTTTGATGATTTTGAGTAATTAGGACTTAATTGCAAAAATAATAGTTTGAGGGACTAAAATGTGAAATTAATGAATTATATGGGCTTGTATAGTCATGGGTAAAATTCTGCATAGCTTGGGTATGAAGAAGTTTGATGTATTTTGTGTTTTGTGCAATAGGGACTAAATTGTAAAAAAATTGTAAATGTTAGGGGTAAAATAGTAATTTACCCATTTATGCATTTTTAGAGTAAATTGAATGGAATGGTGTTTAAACAAGCTTAATTTGAATATGTTTAGATCAAGAACCAGATAAATCAGATCTGGACCGGGGAAAAACGAAAGTAGTCGATTAGTCGATTTTACTGACCGTTGACGTTCGAGGTAAGTCTTTAAGCAATAAAGCATTGTAAATTTTGTATATAACTTAGTATATACCGATTTGGAAATTTAGTAGCATTAATTTGAAGTAGCCGAATGTGAGTAAAAATAGACTTTAATATACTTGGGTTTGATTCGATTGAGATATGATGTTAGAAAATCCATACAAAGATTATGAAGTGTATAAAAGTTTTGATACATGAAATGTGTGGGTGACAGCTTTATAGTATCGTTATTCGGGCTTTGGGCCTAGCAAGCTTTGAGTGGTGAAAATTAATCGGGCCGTGCCTAGCGGATTATTGCTGGGTGAATAAATATCGCATCGTGGGTCTAGCGCAGCTTTGTGCCGGTGGATAATATCGAGCTTTATGCCTAGCGGGCTTATTGCCTGATTTATTATAAGTATATGCTTCAATATTTTTTTACGATGTGGAATTTAAGTACGGCAAATGAGCTCAATGTTCAGGTATGTGTAAATCTAATGGTTGTGAGAGATAAGGTAAGTTAGTAAATTGTTATTTGATACTAGTTATATGTGATACAATTGAGGAATATATGTAAATTTTAGTAAGTGTATTCGGCCCTATAAATGAATAGTATGACATTATGGAATTGATTTTAGATATGAGCATAGATGTGTCTTTTATATTCGTCCAAATTGGTAAGTGCATATGTGATGTTTATTGAGCAAGTAAATTGACAAAATGCTCTTGCGTAGGTGAAAATAATGTAAGTCAGTTATTGAATTGATTATGTAGATGTTAAAGTTACAAATGTGAAAAATGTGAATGTATATGTGATTGTGTATATTCGGCCAAATGGGGTATATGTGATTTTAATAGTGAGATTTGTATAAGTTCATGTGTATTTATACAATTAGCCATACGATATGTGTATGGAAGATTTAAATGATAACCTTGTATTTGAGAACATGTATATTCGGTTTTGCTAACTTAGTGTTAATAAATAATAGTTGGTAAATAAATAATTTCTTATGACTTACTAAGCTTAAATAGTTTACTCTGTGTGTATTCTTTTTTTCTTCTGTTTATAGATTTGGATATATGTTACGAGCTCGGGGATCGTCAAAGAAGACTACTCACACTATCGATGCTTTTTTCTATTTTACTAAGTTGAATCTGGGCTTATGGCATGTATAGCATAGATGGAATCTTTAAGTTTGATTTTTTGGTCATGTATATATATATATATAGCCATGCGAAAATGGCTTAATCATTTTTTTTAGATTCGGTTATATGAGTTCATGTTTAAGTGTTTAACGTGTTTGGTTTTATCATTTCAACCATGGCTTATTTATATGCGGTATATGGTTGCTATGATTAGTTAATATTACGGTAAAGGTTTTGATATATATATATATAATATGTATGGTATGTTTGGATTTGGTATTTAAGTGAGTTCGGTTAGGTCTTATAAAATGAACTATGTATATAAAGGTTAGAAGATATTTATATGTCCGAATGTGTATGAGTTGGATGATTATAAGTCCGAATGTGTAGAGGTTATATTGATTAGGTTTGAATTGGCAATGTATGCATATATATTATGCTTGAATGATTGACTAAATAGGTACGGTTGGTAATAGATAAATAATGAATATGCCATACGATTGTTTTGGTTGATAAGTAAAGTGAATATGCAAATGAGGTTAAGGATATGATAATAAATGATAAGCATGCCATTTTGGTTTATAACACACCTAAATAAATATATTATGTATTATATGTTATATTAATTGTCCGATTGTAGATTAACTTAGTTTGTGGTATGAATGAAATTTTTGGTACAATCTAATGCATATAAATTGATATGTGAATAATATGTGATTTTAGTTTTTATTTGTGTTCAAATTGGTTTATGATAGCAAGGTCATATGCGCATGGTTTTATGATTGGTAAAGGAATATGTCCAGTTTTAAATTGTGCTATTTTAAATGTGTGCAATGTCGTTTAAATGAGTGGTATTTAAGTATGTGATATGGTTCATATTGATTGAATTTAAAGGCGCATCATGTTGCTATTAATTATTAGTATGTTCGGCCATGATGAAATGTTACTATGCTTGTATATACAATTGAATATTAAATGGTATAATATAGTTCGGTTGGTTTAATATGTGTATATATTGAATTAATATGATTATTAATCAACTTATGTTATATTTGTTTTGATTTATGTTCGATATATGTTATAATGATACATATGTGCTGAGATAAGTTTTAAGTTTATAAATGCCATTAATGTTTAAGTCATGTGGTTTGGACATTTTATGTATTAAGTACTTGTAATATGACTTGTTGCATATTGTTAAATTGAATATGTGATTATTTAGATGATATTAATATGGTTAAATATTGAAGCATGATTTGTACATGTGATATGACTAGAAAAAAATATGAAGTGATTTTGGTTGATTATGTGATCCATATATATATATATGAGTTTGATTTGTATGGAATAAGAGGATGGATAAAAAAAAATTTAGAAAAGATCATATTGCTTTGTGCTTGAATTCAAATGAATGTCTGTTTCAAGTTGCGATTTGTTTGGAAATGCCTCGTAACCCTAGCCCGGCGACGGATACGGGTTAGGGGTGTTACAAGTGCACCTATCGAACAGTAGTATAGTTTAGTGGCAAGATCGGAATGTCGAACCCAAAGGAACTAAAAGTACTAATACTAACTTTCTTTTTATTATCTAGCCTAAAATAAAGGGAATTTGTGTGTTTAATCTAAATTAATTAACTACTAAACTAAAGACTCTAAGACAAAGAAGAATGAATTTGGGAAAATAACTTGAGGAAAAACCAATTGATTAAGACGACACCCAAGGAAGAATCCACCTAGACTTCACTTGTTATCTAACTCGAACTGCACGATTTATTCATTTGACTTGATCCGTAAGATTCCTTAATGTATATTAAACCCTCTCTCGAAGTGAATAACGTCTAACCCTAGGTTGATTAATTGAAATCTCTTTCTAATTAAAACCTCTAGTATTGCATTAACTCGATCTATGGAATCCCATATTAGGTTTCACCCTAATCCGGCAAAATCTCGTTACCCTATCTCTAGGCGCGCGATCAACTCCGTTTAACTATGCTAGATCTACTCTTAGGCAGGGACTTTTGCTCTCCACCTAAGCACATCAAACTTGGATCAATATCCCGGAAATATCAACACAAGAATTAAGAACACATAATTAAGAACAAGTCAAATATTTATCATATAGTTCAGTAAACGATAACAAGATTCATCTAAGTTTCATCCTCCTCAGGTATCTGAGGGTATAGTTCATAACAATATAAGAAAACATCTCAGAAGAAAAGATGAAACAAAACATAAAAAATTCCTAAAACTCCCTGAAGGAATTGAAGGAGAGTCCTTCCGTCTTGAGTATAATTCTGGCTTCTAGAGATGAATCAACTGGTTATCCTCGAGTGAATCCCCACAAATCTGCCTTCTCTGGCCTAGCAAGACGCCCCTAGACGATAGCCTTGGGCTCCTCCTTTTAGGTCATACTTAGGGTGTATATATAGGCTTTTGGAATGTGTTTCTTTGCCCCTAAGTATCCCAATCCGAACGAAACTTTTCTTTGCCATGGCAGGGGCACAGCCATGGCACACGCCCGTGTGAATCGTGGCCAGGCCGTATTGGACTCTATTAATGAGGCCCGGCCGTGTGGTCTTGGGTCCAGGTCGTGCTGATTTCGTGATATGTCCCAATTGGCCCGTTTTAAGCCCGTTTTCTGTTCTTTTCATCCTCCGGTGCTTCCCTGAGTATAAAACATGAAAATAAAGGATTAAGGGCACCAAATTACATAAAATAAGGGATAATTCATCCAAAAGCATGCTAAATGTGGGATTAAAATATGTTACTTTTATGGTTTATCATATACCCCCACACTTAAGCTTTTACTTGTCCTCAAGCAAAATTCTCAACTCACAATTAAAACAAACTTTCCTTAAATCATAATAGTCATTAATAATGTTTCGTCATAATTCAAGGATAATTCATACATGGATAATTCAACTCAAAGGGTTCTAAAGATTCAAACAGTCTAAGTCATACAATTGTAGCACAAAACATATGTGTTTCCCCTCATCTAAACAATTACTTCTGATTCAAAATCGACAGGGATTGACATCCTCACTAAAGATTCACTCAAATCACTCAAAGTGTTTAAGGTTCAGAATTAAGCACTCAAAAGTCAAACATGAAAAGTTAATCCCATAGGCTTGCATGAAAATCAAATCTCCACCACTATGATATGAAATGATACACAAATCAAAAGGTCTTTAACAGGGTTGTAATGGGGCTTGGGTTAAAGGTGTGGATAAAGGCTGAATTAGAGCGTTAGAATCGAGATTGGACTGACAAATTACCTAACCAGAAATAATGAACTAAATAAAAGTAATCAATTGAAAATTAATAATACTAATACTACGAGCTTCTTCTTCAACATTTGGAATTCAAAAGTATAAGCTCACCACAAATCTAACAATGAATATACTTCGATTTTTTTTAAGAACAAGTCATAATAAGGAATAAATTACTAAAATAAAGATCATAGTTAGGCAACTGATCAAATCAAATCTCGACATAAGGGTAGTTAAGAAGGATAGTGATAACAAATAAAAAGGGTTTTGGGTTAATATTAGCGGGTAAGTCAATAAAAAGGTTTGTTAGGATTCAACGGGGTTCACTAGGGGTTAATTATGAAGGTAGGTTTTTAGCGGAGTAAGTGGGTTAAAACCTAAGTGCCTTTATCATCTCTGTATATCAAATCAAAAAGTGTAGTCTCGACATGTATAATCAATGCAAGTTATAGAATAACAAATCAATGTTGACACACTCATAATCAATAAAGTGAGCAAGAAAAAGAATTGATGCTCTATAAGGCTCAAAATCTCACAAAAATTATGGGTATTTTGATGTCAACCTCGTAAATTTCAAATTTCAAAGCAATATTCAAATTCAGGTAGACAACCTAGAGAAATTTTTAATTTCTGAAAAATAGACTTATCATGCTTGATTCTCTAGTATCTTAGAATTTAATTATCAATGCACAATTATCAATGACTTAATCTAAAATATATCAATAAAAATCATGAATCACAGGGAATTTCATTCTAATCATAATATGAGAAACTTACTTAAGAAACAAGACATAATTCAGGATTTGAGAATAATGCAAAAAGTTTGGCACCTAATTTCAGGAATTTGCGAATAATGAAAAAAAATAGGCGTCTTTTTAGGTTGTTCACCCCCCCACACTTAAGATGTACATTGCCCTCAATGTACAAAGATATATATATATATATATAAATAATCAAGTAGAAAATTAAAAGATATGGAGAGAAGTAAAATTCCCTGAATTTGGATGGATTCCTTGCGTTGGAGGTGAAAGATAAGTTGGAGGAGGCGTCTCTAGTGGTGGTATGGTAGCCGTCCACAGTCTCTGCGCTAGATAAAGAAATTGGGTAGCTCATGCAGAATTAGCCAGGAAATAATAATAATAATTCAAAATATACTAATTATATATTTAAAGAAAAGCAAGCTAAAGTGAAGGAAAAAAAAAGTGAAATCAAATTAAAAGAAAAGATTAATGGACCGAAGAGTCTTTATTGTTGGATGGTTTGCGAGGTGGGTGTGATTTCTAAGGCTGTGGTGGAGTGGTGGTCGTGGTCGAGGTGTGATTCCCTAGTAGCCTTTAGAACCTAAAACCAAGAAACTAAGATAAAATAAAAAAAATTAAACATAAGAGAAATAAAGAAAAGGAAAATAAAGGAGAAGAGAAAGGAAAAAGAAAAATAGAATGGTCTTAAAGACCCTTGGCTTGTCAAATAATTGAAGCGGTCGGTATGAACTTATATAGATCGGTCTCCCTCTGGGAGACTATGCTTGATTCCTTCCGCTTCTTCGGCATTTGGTGTAGCTCAAGGGTTTTGGGAATGTATTGGAGAAGAAAAGTAGGGGGAGGTCTGAATAATGGGATAGAATAAAGGGGATGGGGAGTAGGAAAGTAAGTAAGGGAAGAGAAAAAGGAGGGGGTTTAAATAGATTTTTAAGCATGGTACAACCCCACGCCCGTGTACCGTGGGCGTGCTAAGTCACACGGCTGCCTCACACGGCCGTGTTGAGCATCGTATCATTTCTCCCACGCCCATGTTCAGGGTGCCACGCCCGTGTGTAAACTACCAGTGTCGACTACGGCCGCATCGCACGGCCGTAGGGTTTTGTTGGTGCCCGTGGTGTGGTGGTTAGAGTCCGTGATTTAAAAATTGATTCGCTCTGACTCGTACCATCTCTGCCATGTCAGTACGGATATTCGATACATCCACACGGCCACGGCCATGGCCGTGTGCAAGGCCGTGTGGCCTGGAATTCTGTACTTTTGGTTAGTTTATAGTTAGGTACTATAAAGAAAGGATAAAATAGAATAAATAGGACAAAATAAAAATGTAAAAGTTAATGGGGTTAGTGCTCGGGTTGCCTCTCGAGAAGTGCTCGTTTATAGTCTTAAGCTAGACTCTCCTCTCATTTGTATATTCATGGTGGTTTGAGGAGTTGAAAGTCCTTCCTCATGTCTTTGGCACCCATTATCATGATAGAATTTAAGTCGAGATGCGCTTATATTGAAAGTGCCAAAGATAGGATTACTTACCTCGGCTGTTCCGTATGGAAAAACACTGATTACCCTAAAAGGGATTTCTTTGTTAGTGTTAGGGTCAGGAGGAGATATTCGAAGGTCTGCTTTATAAATTAATACTTTATCTCCGATTTTGAACTTGTTTGCCGCATGGAGTGGCTCTGGTTCTGCTTTGTGTATCCCTAATTTTTCCTTAAAATGTGTCTTCCACTCGTCTAGATCATCGATCTGAATCCCTCGTTCCTCATGAGTTATTTCTTTGTTGGCACATGGTATAGGATCGAGTTTAGTTGTATTCTTTTGTGGTGCTTCCTGAAAAGAAGGGCTAACATAATGGTTATCATTCGAATTTATTTTCTCACCTTGATTATTCGATGTTCTAGTTGAATCAAGGGCTTGAAGAGTGACTGTCTCATCACCTACACAGAATATAAGTTCGCCTGCATCAACATCGATTTTAGTTCTGGCAGTTGCTAAGAATGGTCTTCCTAAAATTAGGGGGATCGTGTTGTCCTCATCCATGTCTAAAAAGACAAAGTCTACTAGGAATACAAATTTTTCAATTTTTACGAGTACATCTTCAATTATGCCCCTAGGAATTCTAACAGTTTTATCAGCTAATTGAATGCTCATCCTAGTTTGTTTGGGCCTCCCTAGACCTAGTTGTTTAAACAATTTATAAGGCATGACATTTATGCTTGCCCGTAAATCAGCTAACGCATTATTAATAGATAAACTACCAATTAAGCATGGAATTGTAAAACTCCCTGGATCTTTTAATTTCCGTGGTAGTCTAGTTTGCAATACTGCCGAGCACATTGCGTTTAGTTCGACATGTGATGCTTCGTCTATCCTTCGCTTTTTTGTCAACAGCTCTTTTAGGAATTTTCTAGAGTCTGGCATCTGCGTAAGAGCTTCAAGTAACGGTAAGTTAATATGTAATTTCTTTAAAAGTTTAAGAAACTTACCGAACTGTTCCTCTGTGTCGTCTCTCCTTAATTCTTCGGGATATGGTATGCTAGGTTGGTACTCTTTGATTACCAGTTTTGGCTTATTATTACTTACCTCAACCTTACCTTCTTCGACCACGTTCTCTTGCCTCGAATTGGGCTTGTCTAACCCTTCACTATCTTGAGCTGTTATGGCTTGAACTTGCTCCCTTGGGTTAGTCTCGGTGTTGCTCGGTAGTCTTCCATGTGGTCTCTCGGAGATTTGCTTAGCGAGTTACCCGATTTGATCCTTGAACTCTTGTATCAATGCCTCAAGTTTTGTTTCTATCTTTTGGAAACGTGTTTCTGTATTTTGGGAACGTATTTCTGAGGCTGCTATGAAGTTTGTCAGCATCTCTTCAAGGTTTGGCTTCTTTTCCTGTGGGTAGGGCTGTTGTTGGAAGTTTTGGGATGGTTGTTGCCTTTGATTTCTTTGACCGCCCCATGAGAAATTGGGGTGGTTCTGCCAACCTGGATTATAAGTATTACTATAAGGGTTATTGTTAGATCGAAAATTGTTACCCATATAGTTCATTTGTTCGCTCTCATGCCCCATGCATGTAGGGTGGGTACTCAAGATTCACCACTCCTTCACTTGCGTCGCATCATATAACCGGATGTGCTGCGAAGAACCATATAAACCATCAAACTTTTTATGTAGTAATTCTACCCGGTTTGAAAGCGCGTCATCATCAGATCGATGTTGAAAACTCCGCTACTTTGGTGGGCTTTGTCCTTATAACTTGCCACCGATAGTTATTCAAAGACATCTCTTCTATAAACTAGTAGGCCGCTTGTGGAGTTTTGTTGTTTAGGTTCCCACGGCAAATTGAATCGATTAGTTGCCTTGTTGAAGGGTTCACACCATTGTAAAAGTTTGGACCAGAGCCACAAAGGTAATCCGTGGTGTGGGCACCTTCTCAAAGAAATCTTTGTATCTCTCCCATGCGTCGTAAAGTGTCTCTAAATCCATCTGCACAAAAGAAGAGATATCATTCCTCAATTTCGCCATTTTGGCCGATGGAAAATATTTTAGTAAAAATTTTTCTGGTCATCCGGTCCCATGTAGTGATTGACCCTCGTGGAAGAGAATGTAACCACCGCTTGGCTTTATTCCTCAAAGAAAAGGGAAATAATCAAGACGCAATGGCATCATCGAAAACGCCATTTATCTTGAAGGTATCACGCAATTCTAGAAAATTTGCTAAGTGTGTGTTAGATCTTCATCCTGCAAACCATCAAACCGAACAAACTGTTGTATCATCTCAGATAGTGTTAGGTTTCAGCTCAAAATTATTTGCAAAGATAGTAGGCCTAACAATACTAGATTCAGCCTGTTAAACTAGGTTTAGTATAATCATACATAGTACGTGGAGCATTGTTTTCGGCCATCTCTGGAGGTGGCGGATGATTCTCAGCCATCCCTTCAGTAGAATTGGTTTCGCCTTCTTGCTCTTTTTCTGTGTAGTTTAAGCTTCGCCTTATCTCTCTACGATTTCTGCGAACTATTCTTTCAATATCACTGTCGTAAAGTAGGGGTCCTATCGGGTTCCTTCTAGTCATAAACTAGAGGTACCTGAAAGGAGGAAACAATAACAGAAGAAAAATTAGCTAAGTTAAAAATTAAAATAAAAAAAATTAAATTAAATTGCAAAAAATAAAAAAATGGATAAAGTAATAAAAATTAAGCTTTCTTAATATTTTAGTTCCCCAGCAACGGCGCCAAAAACTTGATCGTTGTTTTCGCGATGTCAGAGTCTTAAAATTTATAAAAAGAATGATCGAACCTAGAAACTAACTATGACAACGGTTTGAGGCAAGCGCACCTATCGAACAGTAGTATAGTTTAGTGGCAAGACCGAAATGTCGAACCCAAAGGAACTAAAAGTACTAATACTAACTTTCTTTCTATTATCTAGCCTAAAATAAAGGGAATTTGTGTGTTTAATCTAAATTAATTAACTACTAAACTAAAGACTCTAAGACAAAGAAGAATGAATTTGGGAAAATAACTTGAGGAAAAACCAATTGATTAAGACGACACCCAAGGAAGAATCCACCTAGACTTCACTTGTTATCTAACTCAACTGCATTTATTTATTCATTTGACTTGATCCGTAAGATTCCCTAATGTATATTAAACCCTCTCTCGAAGCGAATAACGTCTAACCCTAGGTTGATTAATTGAAATCTCTTTCTAATTAAAACCCCTAGAATTGCATTGACTCGATCTATGGAATCCCATATTAGGTTTCACCCTAATCCAGAAAAATCTCGTCACCCTATCTCTAGGCGCGCGATCAACTCCGCTTAACTATGCTAGATCTACTCTTAGGCAGGGACTTTTACTCCTCCACCTAAGCACATCAAACTTGGATCAATATCCCAGAAATATCGACACAAGAATTAAGAACACATAATTAAGAACAAGTCAAATATTTATCATATAGTTCAGTAAACGATAACATGATTCATCTAAGTTTCATCCCCCTCAAGTATCTGAGGGTTTAGTTCATAACAATAAAAGAAAACATCTCAGAAGAAATGAAAAAAATAAAACATAAGAAATTCCTAAAACTCCCTGAAGGAATTGAAAGAGATTCCCTCCGTCTTGAGTATAATTCTGGCTTCTAGAGATGAATCAACTGGCTATCCTCGAGTGAATCCCCACAAATCTGCCTTCTCTGGCCTAGCAAGACGCCCCTAGACGATAGCCTTGGGCTCCTCCTTTTAGGTCATACTTAGGGTGTATATATAGGCTTTTGGAATGTGTTTCTTTGCCCCTAAGTATCCCAATCCGAACGAAACTTTTCTTTGCCACGGCAGGGGCACGACCATGGCACACGCCCGTGTGAATCGTGGCCAGGCCGTATTGGACTCTATTAATGAGGCACGGCCGTGTGGTCTTGGGTCCAGGCCGTGCAGATTTCGTGATCTGGCCCAATTGGCCCGCTTTAAGCCCGCTTTCCGTTCTTTTCATCCTCCTGCTTCCCGAGTATAAAACATGAAAATAAAGGATTAAGAGCACCAAATTACATAAAATAAGGGATAATTCATCCAAAAGCATGCTAAATGTGGGATTAAAATATGTTACTTTTACGGTTTATCAATGCCCAAATTTATCAACATTCAAGAAAAACATTGAAATATTCATAAATTATATATCTAATGTTCAATGAGAGTAACCGAATTAGTAGTACTTACTTCAATTAAATTATCTCAAGCACACCAAAGCAAAGCAAAGAAAGGAACTGTACTTGACTCACTTTTCGCCTAAAACAACGATTAATCAAAACTGCATTTTTTTGAGTTTTCTCAGCAAACAAACAAGAAAATTACTTAGCCCTAATTGCCATTGATAAACAATAGCAATTAATAATTGTCTGGAAGGAAAACAAAAGGCAACATTGAAAGAAACCCTAGAATGTCGATCATACTGAAGAAAAACAAAGCCTAATCTAGTGTTACTAAAGCCACTTAGAAAGAAGATAAAATAAAAGCCTACCTCAACTCGCCAGTGATGGATGGTGACCTGGTAGACGTCGGAGTGCCGGACAGAAGGTGGCTGGCCTGACAGAGATTTTGGGAGTTTTCAATTAGGGATTTGAAGTTGAAGAAGGTTAGGTATTTTTTTCTATCGTGTCTGTTAGTGTTGAGTTGGGTTTAGTTTTAGTTTTAGTTTTAGAATTTTATTTTTATTTATTAAATTATTTGTAATTTTTATGATTGGGTTGGATTGGGTAATTGGGTTGGGTTGGATACTTGGGTCTGGATTGGGTTTAGGTGAATAGTGGGCCTATTTATATATTATAATTTTATTTATTATTTTTTTTGGTTAAACCGAAAAAATTTAGTTAACCGACTGGTTTCGAACCGAATTAACCGTTAACCAAAAAATCATAAAATAATTAACCGACCCCCGACCGAAAAATTTGGTTAACCAACCGATTAACCGAATTCAGTCGGTTAACCGAATTTTTTCGGTTGTACCCGAATTTTGCACACCTCTAGTCTTTGTGGGTAGGTACAATTTCTCAATTTAAATGCAAGAAGATTTTTTGTGTGAAAACATAGAGTTAAAGGGGAATATATTTTCAAAAAGTTAAACTTCCCTTTACATGCAATTTTTGGACTGAATTAGGTCATAACATTAATGTGCATAATGAACTTGTCATACACCTTGAAGTTTTATGAGAATTATAAACCACGCTTGTTATTATTAACGTGAAGCAGAATGCCTATATATATCACATAGTATCCTGTACATATAACTTTGATAGACACCTATAAATTAGGATATATAATAAAAAATCTTAACTCATACAGAATATTAGTATTTTAGGTAACTAATCTCCTAAGAATCAACTATACACGTGACACAACTAATCACATGTCTAGATTGATTTCCTACACTCCCCATAAGCTAAGCGATATTGTTGGATCTTATGCCCTAAGTGTAGTATTTTCGTTAATATACACTTGTAATTTTTTTTCGAACAAATTGGTTAATAAAAAATTTTCATTGATTACATTGATATATTTTGTATAATTGTCTTCATATGGTTTTTGCACGCAAAGCATAATAGAAACAAATGTTACTCATTTGTTGTCTAAATTTTTAACAAATACTAAGTGGTATTACGTGGTCAGATCGTAGTACAAAAAGACAGCTTGTATTAGTAGATAAACCTAAACATGTCATTAGTCTAATAAAAAATGATAAAACCGATTAAATGATTAATATACCGTCTATCAAGTCCAATTAGGGAGATGTCTTATCTTGGGCATCGGAGCTAATGACTTCCAGAAGATAGATACATAAATGTGACTAATTAGACTGACAGTACATTAAATAGGACTCAAGCAGAATAAATCATGAATCTGTTTATGGATTTATTCACTTGTGATGTTCACAGTGTGACATATCTAAATCCTCAGTGGATGGCAGATTATGTATGCGTGACTCGTACGTTTTGCCTAAGTTTAAATGGAAAAGGAACTGAAAGTTGGTGCGTTAGGTGTACAACTTCTGTAGTATGTAGTGTCATTTATAACAGTGGAATTCATAGCCCAAACATTGGTAAATGAAATCCTCTCATTGACATTACATGGCTGATGAAAAGTAAACGTGGTTACAGGTCGTCCGTCTTTGTGATGGATGACTTGATTACTATTTGATAGTAATTGACTTTTCATGAAGGAAGATGTAATGGTTACCATGAGATAAAATAGGATCACATTGGGAAAATAAATATTATCCCAAAGAGATCAAATATATCCTATAAGGATAACACACTTATGATAAGGTCATTAGGCAAGCACTGGGTAGTTACTTTCATAATGGTATGTCGTTGAGGAGAGTTCAATCATAATATTATAGTGGAATGACTTCGTGAGTAAATGAGTTTATAATTAATAGGCGAAAAATTGTAACTTTATTATAAATCATTTAAGCCTTAACTACATATGTCCAATCTGTCTCTCTACTAGCTCATTGAAACTAAAAATGAATTACGTGTTTGAATAGAAATGAACAAAATAAATGGAAAAAGAGAAATGAGAAATATTTAAGAATGATTATGGTTTTCTCCGAAATGGAGAAATAAAATCATTTGTAAATAAATTAACTTTCTAAAAATGTAAATGGAAATGAAAATGGAAACTTGCAATCCTATATAGGATTACTAAAAAAATTATAGAAGAATAAATTTATATTTTTGGACTATTTTGAAGTTTAAAAATGAAAATAAATCATTTGGTTATAGTGAACATGTTGAGTTATGAAATATTGAATGAATTTTCTTGAAATTTTACTAGGGGTAAAATTGTCAAAATTTTACTAAGATAAAATTGGGGTGAGAAAATTATTTAATATGTAGATATTAAATTTTATTTTGAAAAATAGAACAACTGAATTTGGTTGGTTCATATTACAGAGTACTAGGTTAAAAAGACCCATGAAGTATTCATAATTGGTCCCGATATAAGTGAAGCCCAAAACCCCTCATGTAAGGAGGTGGGGTGAAAAAACCCTAACATCATTAACTAGGGTTGCCGCCCCCTATATCCTAGATAAACTAGAATATTATTTTTCCAGTGGAAATAAACTTATACAACACTACAAGGGTTCTACTTTCTCCTCTTATAATAAATGACACTAGAAGAGCTATTTAGACAACTTTTGAGAGATTTTTATTTTGTCGAAAAATAAAGTGAACTTATTCTCAACTTATAAACATATTTTTTAGAATAACAATTTTATCGGTTTCTATTAAAGAAGAGAGAATTTTTATTTTTATCCCAAAAGGAATTTTTTTTCTAATTTTGTGTCTTGATTCTATTGGTTCGAACCCACACTCAAAGTAGTTCGTGGTATGAGAATAGAGGAGAAGATCGTTTGGTTGAAAGCTGGAAAACATTAAGGATCTATTTATCCAAAAACATAGGTACGAATTTGATTATGGTTTATTGCTATAAATATCACAAATCGAGTTGGTTTTCCAACAGATATATGTTCTCCAAACAAAGTATAGTACTTAGCTCCGTGAGATTGGGTCGAAACAAAGCTTTAGTTAAAATGTATGATGCTTGTTTCCTAGATGGAACATAGTTGAGTGAAATTATCTTTTTTTTTTTCAGTTTTCTCATTAACGAAATGTTTATCAATCTCCACATGCTGAGTTCGGTCATGATGGACTAGATTTTTGGCAATTGCAATAGCTGACTGGTTGTGACACTTTATCATGATAGAATTCGAAGTTTCAATCTTAAGTTCATTTAACAGTCGTTGTAATCAAATTCCTTCACCGATGCCCGGGACTCAGCCTCGACATTGTTACATGTTATTACTACCTATCTTTTACTACGTTATGTCACTAGATTTCCCCAAATAAATGAGCAATATTCAGATGTAGAGTTTCGGTCACAAGGAGATCCAGCCCAATCAGCATCAGTATAAACTTCTACTATCTAATTAGTTGTTTTCCTGAACATAAGTCCCTTCCTAGGATCCTTCTTCACGTATCTTAGGATACAGTTCACTGCCTCTAAATGATCTACTGATGGGTTGTTGAGAAATTGACTAACAATGTTGACAACAAAACTTAGATCTAGATGTGTATAAGTTAGATATACTAACTTACCCATCAAGTGTTGATGTCGCCCCTTATCGGTTGCCAATTCATTAGATATATTAGTTTGTTATTAGGGTCCATGGAAATTTCAATAGGTTTACACCCAATCATGTTGGTCTCACGTAAGAGATCTAGAACATACTTGCATTTAGAAACTAAGAGTCTTTAATCTTTAATTCCTTGGAAAATAGCATATTAAGCCTCCCCATTAATCCTTCATGGTTTCCTGTGAGAATTATGTCATCAACGTACACTATCAAAACATTGGTTCTCCCATCTATGAAGTGTTTAACAAATAGAATATAATTTGTCTATGTCTAGGAGTATCCATCCTATTTAAGGACCTTGGTGAATTAGTTGAATCATGCTCTAAGGGATTGTTTAAGTCCATATAGTTCCCTTCTTAACTTGCAAACATTCTCCTATGTATCCTTAGTCTTAAAGCCAAAAGGTATATTTATATAGACTTCCTCGATTAGGTCTTCATTTAAAAAGGCATTCTTGACATCAAGTTGGAACAATGGCCAATCCTGGTTAACTGTAATAGACAATAAGGAACGAATCATGTTAAGCTTTGCTATAGGATAAAAAGTCTCTTGATAATGAATCCCATATGATTGAGTGAACCATTTAGCCACTAGTTGAGCTTTGTATCTATCTACACATCTGTTTGTCTTCTGTTTGATTGAGAATATCCATTTGCAACCCATTGTCTTCTTTCTAATAGGTAGTTTTGTTAATACCCACGTGTCATTCTTTTCAAGTGGAATATACTCTTCTAAGGTTGTTTTGCGCCATTTTGGAGACTTTATAGCCTCATAAAATTAATTAGGAACCATAATTTTGTCTAAGGATGTCATGAATGCATGATAATTTAAAGAAAAATTTGTGTAAAAGATGTAGTTGCGAGGAGGATGTTCAGTGCATGATAGAAAACATTTTCTCTGTGCAATAGAAAGATATTGTAATGTCTCAATTTCCAGTGGTGTCAAAAAAGGGTAGTTTCGGGACAATGTTTTCATAAACTGAGCCCATAAATATTTTATTAAATATTTACATAGTTATTATATAAGTGAATTGAATTTTGGATAGGTAAGTTTTTCGAATTAATGATTAATTAAGGTTTAGGGACTAAATTGTAAAGTCCAACCGCTATAGATTTTTAATTAGAAAATGACTTGAGAACTTAAATTGCAATTAACCAAAGGTCTAAAATAGCAATTAGACCATGTTAAAACATATGTTAGTGTGCGGTGGATTAAAAAGCTAATGACTTAATTTAAATTAAAGTTTATTAATTTAATTATGTTTAATTAAGTTAATTATATATATAATAGAAATAGTGGAGGAAAAGATGACCATTGTCATCTTCTTCCTCACTTACCTGAAAACAAAAGAAACAAAGAAACCTAAGGGAGTTGAAGCTTTCGACCATTATTGGTACGTGCAAATTAGTTCATTTTCTTGTATTTTTTATGTTTTTGAAATGAATAGAGCTTGATTTAGCTAGTCAATGTATCAATTTGTAAAACTATTAAAGTTTTAGAAAGTTTCCATTATTTAATTATGAAGTTTTAGGTGTGAAATTAATAAATTTTAAACTTAGTTTAAGAAAAATGATTAATTTGTAAAACTTAATTGATAGTTTTGTACTTCAGGGACTAAACTGAATAAAATGTAAAATAATAAATAGGAGGTCCCTAATGGATAATAGTGAAATCAAAATTCAAATTGAAGATTTAAATTGAAAGTTATGCTAGTCCTGGTTTTAGGAACTAAATTGAATAAATTACAAAATTTGTATAAATTGATAATTGATTATGAGTTGGTTGATTATTGATAGTGTGATATGTTTTATGTTAATCTGTACCTAATGTCAACTTGGATTCATCGAGAGGGAAAGAAAAATCTAAAGTCGTCGACAAATAGCTTGGAATTTTCGGTTTATATTTCTATAATTCGAATCTTTTCAATTGTTGGATATTTACCCTATTTTGCATGTTATGATAATGAGGTGACTTAAAAATGACTAATCAAATTGAACTGATACGATGTTGGTTGATTATTGAGATAGAGGACTAAATTGAATAAAATTGAAAATAATTTAACTCGATGAAAATGTGAAATTGGCTTGAATTGGGTTGACTCATGATATATATATAAATTGATGAATTGGCTGATGAAATGAAAATGATGAGTTAAGAACTAAGCTATATTATGAATTGGATAATTAGTTACCCTATTAATTGTTTGGGTAGAGTCGGATATAGTTGGCATGTTATAGGATAGATTGAGTGCGGGTTGCTTTGACTATGTGTCGATGAGTGTTGGGCAAAAATTTTACTTTGAATATATCGATTAGCATTTCATAGGCGTCGAAACCAACAAATAAATTAATTCCTACAATAAAATAACTCTAAACAGTAGTAAGTAGTAGTAAGGTCGAGTCCAAAGGGATTGGATATTATGATCAACTTCCGTATTTTTCTTATAAATAGAATTTTTGTCGTGGCGATGGTGGTGCCCATTACTCCAAACGACCTGCTGAAAAATAAATAAAATAAATCAGTGGAGTTTCAAAATTTTTAGAAATTAAATAATTGAGATAGCATAAATAAACAATTAAATAAATCGAAAATAAAATTAAATTAGAAATCAAAGTCAAATTTTGTAAACAGAAATAATAAGCTTTAGCCCTAGACTCCGTGAATTTTGGTTTCTGGATCGATTTTTGAAAATTAGTTTTCTCCTCCAAACAATAAGCTGGTTATAGCAGCAAAGAACGCCCTAACCACTAATTTTTCCTCTCGTAGTTGATTTTGGTACGACCTGCAAACAAACCCTTATCGATTATCTAACCACGATACACGCGTTCGTGATTCAAGATTCCTGTAGCCTTGCGCTTTGAAGAACCCAACTCGAATTAACGGCCTTAACCGCGTGGGACGTTAAAATCCAACCACTATATTCCTTGATTTTTTCGTGCAAATTCGAATACAGCGCGTCCGACTCGTCTCTCCAACTGTCCGCCAAAACGACTCCAACCCAATGCGCTTTTTGAATTGAAATCGAGTTAACTTTAAGGGACGAATTTGTCAATCCCGATATTCTGGAGAGATGGTGAATACCGATTTATAAGATTTTTAGTGCGGATACGTTTCTTACTATTTCTGACCGGAAAGAATACCAGCCTAAAGCTAATTTGAATTTAGTGAAGCATGAAATTAATTATATTTTGGTCGGTTATGGAAGTGGATTTGAATGGAAATGGTGGTAGGAAATAATTAAGCCAAAATATTAAAATGGAAACAAAAGTTGGCAGAATGCTTGCACTCTTTCACGCAAAGTAAGAAAGAAAATAAATTGATTTTTTTTCTATTTAATTGCCAGTCAAATTAAGGTGTGTTTTTCAAAGGTTTCCATACACCCTTTTTATACACAAATCGTATACTAAAATTAGGCTAATCAACCTACCCACTAATTACATAAAATAAAATATCATATCTTCTTTTCTAAATATGACTTTTACAAAGTCAAAAATCTTATCAGCTCTTAAATGTCTCCAAATTTCTAATTCTGCCCCTCTTTTATTGCTCATGCTTCAATTTAATTATTTTCTACTTATTTTTTAATTAAAGCATCTGAATATCGTTCGATTTGAATATAAAATTCACCAATTAGCATAAATCAATTAAAAAATTAATTGATTTCAACATGTAAAATATGCAAAATAATCATGCTATCAAATCCCCCTACTTAGCTTATGCTAGTCCTCAAACATATTGCATGTTTCTACATTACAATCTATCTAATAATTTATCAAAAATCAAGTCTCTTTCTCGCAACCATGATCAATGCAAATAATTTAGGCGAAAATGAACAAGTGTTCAAATACTCAATTCAATCAATGAGTGTCCATAAAATTCAAACATGTAAATTCAATCATTTCATTAAATTTAAATTGACGCAAAATTTGCAAGGTATTTATTCTTAATTAATGATGCAGTAAATTTGGGACATAGTCAAACTTTTTTTTCGCGAAGTGAGATAACAACCCAAACATCTTACCCCTGTTACTCAATTTGACACGTCTCCTGATCGCTGTAAATTAGAGTTTTAAAATTTATAAAAGAATGATCGAACCTGGAAACTAACTCTGACAACGATTAAAGGCAAGTGCACCTATCGAACAGTAGTATAGTTTAGGCAAGACCGGATTATCGAACCCAAAGGAACTAAAAGTACTAATACTAACTTTCTTTTTATTATTTAGCCTAAAATAAGTGAATTTGTTTATTAATCTAAATTAATTAACTACTAAACTAAAGACTCTAAGACAAAGAAGAATGAATTTGGAAAATAACTTGGGAAAAACTCAGTTGATTTAGACGATACCTTAGGAAGAATCCACCTAGACTTCACTTGTTATCTAACCTTGAACCATATGATTTATTTACTTAGTTTGATCCGTAAGACTCCCTAACGTATATTAAACTCTCTCTAGAGGCGAATAACGTCTAACCCTAGGTTAATTAGTGGAACTCTCGTTCTCTTATAATAACCCCCTAGAATAGCAGTAAATCGATCTATGGATTCCCATATTAGGTTTCACCCTAATCCGGCAAAATCTCGTCACCCTATCTCTAGGCGTGCGATCAACTCCGCTTAATTATGTTGGATCTACTCTTAGGCAGGGTCTATTCCTCCTCCACCTAAGCACATTAAATTTGGATTAAGCTCACATAATTAAGAACAAACTAAGTATTTATCATATAATTCAAATAATCAAATAACAAGATTCATCATAGGTTTCATCCTCTTCGGTATCCAAGGGTTTAGTTCATAACAATAAAGGAAAACATCTCAAGAGAAAAGATAAAACAAAACATAAGAAATCCCTAAAACCCCCTGAAGGAATTGAAGAGGAGATCCTCCGTCTTGAGTAGAATTCCGGCTTCTCGAGATGAATCAACTGGCTATCCTCCGAGTGAATCCCCACAAATCGCTTCTTCTATGGCCTAGCACGACGCCCCTAGACGATGGCTTTGGGCCCCCCTCGATAGAGGATTTCTGTCCAACTCCCTTGACAAGTTTCCCCTTTGGGTGTTTATATAGACTTTGAGATGCCTTACTTGGCCCCAAAGTATCCTAATTCAAGTAGAGTTCCTACTAGGGTGTTTGAATAGGCTTTGGAATATGTTTCTTTGCCTCCAAGTATCCAAATCTGAGTAAAACTTCTCTTGGCCGCGGCAGGGACACGCCCATGGCACACGCCCGTGTAAATCATGGTCTAGGCCGTGTTCGAGATCTTTAAGGAGGCACGGTCGTGTGATCTTTGGTCCAGGCCGTGTCGATTTCATGCTTTGGCCCATTTGTCCCATTTTAAGCCCGTTTTGCGTTCTTTTCATCCCCTGGTACTTTCCTGAGTATATAACATGAAAAGAAAGGATTAATAGCACCTTTTTACATAAATCAAGGGATAATTCATCCAAAAGCATACTAAATGTGGGATTAAAATATGTTACTATTTCAGTTTATCAAATACCCCCACACTTAAGCTTTTGCTTGTCCTCGAGCAAAATTCTCAACTTACGATTAAAACGAACTTCCTGTAATTCATAATTCCTATTGATAGTGTCTCATCATAATTCAGAGATAATTTATACATGGATAATTCAACTCAAAGCGTCCTAAAAATTCAAACAATATAAGTCATAGATTTTGTAGCTCGAAAACTTAGGCGTCACCCCTTATCTAGATAATTACCTTTAATTTGAAATCGACAAGGATTGACATCCTCACAAAAGATTCACTCAAATCAATCAAAGTGTTTAAGGTTCAGAATTTAGGCACTCAAAAGTCAAACATGAAGAGTTAATCCCATAAGCTTGCATGAAAATCAAATCTCCACCACTGAAATATGGGATGAGACACAAATCAAAAGGTCTTTGTTAGGGTTGTAACGGGGCTAGGGTTAAGGTGTGGAATAAGGCTGAATTAGAGGGTTAGAATCAAGTTTGAACTGAAAAATTACCTAACTAAGAACTAATGAACTAATAATAATAATTTCATCAATTGAAAACTAATAATACTAATAATACGAGCTTCTTCTTCGATGTTTGGGATTTAAATATATGTATAAGCTCGTTTAATCACATAACTAATAATGACTATACTTCGTCGTTTTTTTAAGTACATAATAAATACATAATAAAGGATAAACTACTAAAATTCATAATTAATCAGATCAAATCTCGATATAAGGGTAGTCAAAAGGAATGGTGATAACAAAAACAAAGGGGTTTCTGGGTTAATATTAGCGATTATGTCAATAAAAAGGGTTGTTAGGATTAAAAGGGGTTCACTAGGGGTTAATTTGTGAAGGTAGGCTTTTTATGGAGTAAGTGGGTTAAATCCTAGGTGCCTTTATCATTTCTGTATATCAAATCAAAGATGTGGTCTCGACATGTATAATCGATGCAAGTTCTAGAATAACAAATCAATGTTGACACACTCATAATCAATAAAGTGAGCAAGAAAAAGAATATATGCTCTATGAGGCTCAAAATCTCACAAAAATTATGGGTTTTTTGATGTCAACCTCGTAAATTTCAAACTTCAAAATAATATTTAAATTCAGGTAGACATCCTAAAAAAATTTTAATTCTTGAAAAATAGACTTATCATGCCTGATTCTCTAGTATTCTTAGAATTTAATTATCAATGCACAATTATCAATGACTTAATCTAAAACATATCAATAAAAATCATAAATCATCAGAAATTTCATTCTAATCATAATATGATAAACTTACTTTAAGACAAGGCATAATTCAGGGATTTTCAAATAATACTATAGTTAACCCCTCCACACTTAAGATGTACATTGTCCTCAATGTACAAAGGTAGATAATATCAAAATAATCATAAAATCGTAAGATGGGGAGAGAAGGGAAACTTCCTGAATTTTGGATGAAGCCAATGAAAAGAAACCGGATAGGATTGGAGGTGAGCGTGGGGAAGCGTCTCGAACTGGTTGAGTCCTCGAATGCAGCCATCCTAATTTCTTTTGTATCCTTAAGCTAAATCTAAATGGAATGAATAACAAGAAGAAAATAATAAAGAAAATAAAAGAAAGGAAATAAAAATTAAAATTAAAATTAAAATAAAAATGAAAATAAAAATAAAAATAGAAATAAAAGTAAATATTTAAATAGTGATACGGTCCACGCCCTTGTTCGAGTTTAATCAGTCCGTGTTTTTCGTGATTTTGAATTTTGGGCGTGTTTAGGTGTTTTACCACGGCCGTGGGTCTCGTAGCACGCCCGTGTATTCTTCTCACGGTCCTTTAGAACGGGCGTGTTTAACCCATCCTCGTCAAGTCAGTAACCTTGCACGGTTGTAGGGCACAGCCGTGTCTCGCCCGTGCTCAATAAGTCAGTAACCTCACACGGGAAGTCAACACGGGCGTGGCTTTTTATCGCAGCCCGTGTTGGGAAAAGAAATCATTCTTTGTCATGCACGCGTTACTAGCACGTCCGTGGTTTGTCCTTCGGCTTCCACACGGCCACGCCACCACGGCGTGTTCAAGGCCGTGTGAGCATGGAAATCAGTACCTTGGTTAGTTTATGGTTAGGTGCTAAAATGAAACATAAAAGTAAAATAAAAAATGTAAAAATTAATAGGGTTAGTGCTTGGGTTGCCTCCCGAGAAGTGCTCGTTTATAGTCTTAAGCTAGACTTTACCTCTCATTCGTATGGTCAAGGTGGTTTGAGGAGGTGAAAATCCTTCCTCATGCGATCAACTCGATTTTTGATATAAAATTTAAGTCGAGTAGTGTTTACCTCAAAAGTACTGAATTTAGGATTGCTTACCTCGACTGGCCCGTATAGGAAGACATTAAGTACCTCAAAAGTGATTTCTTCGGTTGTCTTGAGGTCTGAATTGGCGATTCGAGGGTCTTCCTTATTCAACAATACCTGATCCCCTATTTTGAAGTGATTTGTTGTTCCTATCAGCTCGTCTGGGGGTTCCTTCGGTTTTTCTTCGTGCGGTTTCGGCTCCTCTTTAAAGTGTGTCTTCCCCTCTTTTAGTTTGTTGATCTCAAGGCTTCGTTCCTCATATGCTTCTTCTTTGTTGACACAAGGTTCCTGTTTCGGCTCAGGTTCGTAGTTCTGTGGTTGTTTCTGCGGTGAAATTTGAACAGATTGATTATCAACTAATTTTACTTTCTCACCTTCATCAGTCGATGTTCTGGCCGAGCCAAAAGCTTGTAAACTGATTGATTCGTCACCTATACGAAGAATGAGTTCTCCTGTACCAACATCAATTTTAGTCCTGGCAGTTGCTAGAAAGGGTCTTCCTAAAATTAAAGGGATCGAATTGTCCTCATCCATGTCTAAAATGACAAAGTCTACTGGGAATACGGATTTATCAATTTTGATTAGAACATTTTTAATTATACCCCTAGGAATTCTGATAGTTTTATCAGTTAATTGAATGCCCATCCTGGTTTGTCTCGGTTTCCCTAGACCTAGTTGTTTAAACATTTTATAAGGCATAACATTGATGCTTGCCCCTAAATCAGCTAAAGCAATATCAATAGATAAACTACCAATTAAACATGGAATTGTAAAACTCCCTGGATCTTTTAATTTCCGTGGCAGTTTATTTTCTAGAATTGCTGAGCACATTGCGTTTAGCTCCACATGTGATTCCTCGTCTAGCTTCCGTTTGTTTGTCAACTACTCTTTTAAAAATTTTCTATAATCGGGTATATGCGAAAGAGCTTCGAGAAATGGTAAGTTAATATGTAATTTCTTTAAAAGTTTAAGAAACTTACCAAACTGTTCCTCTGTGTTGTCCTTCTTCATTACTTCGGGATATGGTACACGAGGATGGTACTCTGTAATTGCCGATTTTGGTATTTCATGGCTCACCTCAACCTTACCTTCACTTACCACAGGATCTTGCCTTGGGTCAGATTCCACTAATCTTTCACTATCATGAGTTGTTACAGCTTGAATTTGCTATTTTGGGTTAGTTTCAGTGTTGCTTGGCAACCTTTCTTGTGGTTGTTCTAAGATCAGTTTAACAGGCTGACCTAAATGATCCTCGATCCCTTGAATCGATGTTTCTTGTTTCGTTACTATATTTTGGAGACGTGCTTCTGTGTTTGCTATGAATTTTGCTAGCGTCTCTTCAAGGTCCGACTCATCTTCCTGTTGGTGAGGTGGTTGTTGAAAATTTGGAGGAAGTTCCTCTCTTTGGCTGCCTTGATCGTCCCACGAGAAATTGGGATGGTACCTCCAATCTGTATTATAAGTGTCACTATAAAAATTATTTTGAGGTCTAGAATAGTTACCCATATAGTGGACTTGTTCGTTCTTCATGCCATATCTATAGGGTGGGTACTCGTGGATTCGCCACGCCTCCTAGATTCGAGTCATATTGCATAACCGGATGTACTGCGAGAGACTACACAAACCATCAATCTTTTTATTCATCATCTCTAACTGGTTTGATAGCACAGTTATTAAGTCGAGGTTGAAGACATCATGCGGCTTCTATTGGTGTTGTCCTCATAACTCGCCACCGATAGTTATTTAGTGCCATCTTCTCTATAAACTAAAATTATCGACAAAAACAAATAAAAGAAAAATTAGCAAAGTAAAAATTTAAACTAAAAATAAAAGTAAATTATAAAAATAAAAAGAATGGCTAAAGTAATAAAAATAGAGCTTTCTTAATATTTTAGTTCCCCGGCAACGGCGCCAAAAACTTGATCGCTGTAAATCATAGTTTTAAAATTTATAAAAGAATGATCGAACCTGGAAACTAACTCTGATAACGATTAAAGGCAAGTGCACCTATCGAACAGTAGTATTGTAACAGCCCGATTTAGGGCCTAGTCAGAATAGTGGTGCGAGACCACGAATCCGAGGTGAATTTATGAGTTTTTAAGGTTCATGCCATGTTTGCATGTTAGTGTGAAAGTTTCATGAAGCAATTTGGCTAAATTGAAGTTGAATGGTCAAAAAGGACCAAATTGCAAAAGTTGTAAAATGTGAGTTTCTAGAAGCATTTTGTATGAAATAGCTCTAGAATAGAAATTATAAGTCCTTAAATAGCAATTTGCCCAAATTATAAATTTTGGACAAAAATGGACATGAGTTAGTAAAATAGAAATTTTTAAAGAGAAGGGCATTTTGGTCATTTGTCTAATAAGTGATTAAAATAGGAAAAAGATGATAAAAATTTCATTCATCTTCTTCCTTCCCTTGCCGAAAATTTGAAGACTCCATAGCTAGGGTTCTTCATTTTTTCAAGCTTGCTAGTAAGTTCATCTTAGCCCTGCTTTTTAATATTCTTCGTGTTTTTGAAGTCCTCGTATTATGAATTAGCTATTTTTAGCTATAAAATAAGCTAAGATGCATGTTCAAAAATTCATCTATGAATGACATGCTTGTTAAATGATGTTTTATGGAACATTAAGAGAGTTTGATGTTAGATAAACATCTTTTCCTTAATGAATTTCATGAAATATGATAGTATGGACTAGTTTGTAAAAGTTTTGAAATTAGTCATACCTATTAAAAATAACGAGAATTGATAATGGCTATAGTAGAGAAAATGAATCAGCTAAGCATGTAGTCTAAGAAAGTTGAATGAAAATTATTTTACGAGCCTTGGGGCAAAAGTGCAAATATGAGAAAGTATAGGGGTAAAATAATAATTTTGCCCAAGTATGAGTAAAGGGTCAATTTAGTCAATGTGAATATTAAATGATCTATTTATGATTATAGATCAAGAAAAACGAAGCCCGGATCGAAACCGAGGCAAGAACAAGGTCGAGGGCTAAATTACATACCTAGCTACATTTTGTATATTGAGGTAAGTTTGTATGATTTCTAAGCTTTATGATTTATATCATTGAATTGCTTAGCATAATATATAATGTTATTATGAAAATGTTTAATGTTATGTTAAACAAAGAAATTAATGAGATCAAGTATGAGAAAGTCCGTATAAGACCAAGCCGAGGCATGGCATCGACAATCAATCAAGTTTATCATGTAAGTCCAAGGACCCAAGCTTGGCATTGAACAAGTTATCATGTAAGTCCAAGGACTCAAGCTTGGCATTGAACAAGTTATCATGTAAGTCCAAGGACCCAAGCTTGGCATTGAACAAGTTATCATGAAAGTCCAAGGACCCAAGCTTGGCATTGAACAAGTTATCAAGAGGAAGATTTCATATAAGTCCATGTCAAGACATGGCCTTGAAACCAAGATGAGATATCCCATGTAAGACCATATCCAAAATATGGCTTTAGCATCAAGTTCATGGTAAGAGATTTGGTATTCTCGGTTATTCATAGGAATTCATCGGGCAAATGAGATAAGCTCACAAGAGATAACAAGAAAGTTTAGTAAGCAAAATCATTATCAAGTGGGGACAAATATTAGTCATATGATGAATGATAAAATAGAGATTATGATTACTATGTTAAAGTATGCTGATCAAGTGATACAAGTATCTTGTTTACTTCACAAGTATGAGACTAGTAAGTATTACAAGGCATGTAAGAACCAAGTATGAGCAAATAAGCTTTATAGTTGAAATTATGATACCATTGATTATGTCAAATGGTTTATTTAAGCAAGTATGTTGATATGTGTTTTATATGCAAACTTACTAAGCTAAATGCTTACGTCTTTAATTCTTTCTTTTCATGTAGTCCCGCCAAGCTAAACTGCGGATCATTGAAGTCGGAGCTCGTGGCACACGATTAAAGGCAAGTGCACCTATCGAACAGTAGTATAGTTTAGGCAAGACCGGATTATCGAACCCAAAGGAACTAAAAGTACTAATACTAACTTTCTTTTTATTATTTAGCCTAAAATAAGTGAAGTTGTTTATTAATCTAAATTAATTAACTACTAAACTAAAGACTCTAAGACAAAGAAGAATGAATTTGGAAAATAACTTGGGAAAAACTCAGTTGATTTAGACGATACCCTAAGAAGAATCCACCTAGACTTCACTTTTTATCTAACCTTGAACCATATGATTTATTTACTTAGTTTGATCCGTAAGACTCCCTAACGTATATTAAACCCTCTCTCGAGGCGAATAACGTCTAACCCTAGGTTAATTAGTGGAACTCTCGTTCTCTTATAATAACCCCCTAGAATAGCAGTAAATCGATCTATGGATTCCCATATTAGGTTTCACCCTAATCCGGCAAAATCTCGTCACCCTATCTCTAGGCGTGCGATCAACTCCGCTTAATTATGTTGGATCTACTCTTAGGCAGGGTCTATTCCTCCTCCACCTAAGCACATTAAATTTGGATTAAGCTCACATAATTAAGAACAAACTAAGTATTTATCGTATAATTCAAATAATCAAATAACAAGATTCATCATAGGTTTCATCCCCTTTGGGTATCCGAAGGGTTTAGTTCATAACAATAAAGGAAAACATCTCAAGAGAAAAGATAAAACAAAACATAAGAAATCCCTAAAACCCCCTGAAGGAATTGAAGAGGAGATCCTCCGTCTTGAGTAGAATTCCGGCTTCTCGAGATGAATCAACTGGCTATCCCTGAGTGAATCCCCACAAATCTGCCTTCTCTGGCGTAGCACGACGCCCCTAGACGATGGCTTTGGGCCCCCCTCGACAGAGGGTTTCTGTCCAACTCCCTTGACAAGTTGCCCCCTTGGGTGTTTATATAGACTTTGAGATGCCTTACTTGGCCCCAAAGTATCCTAATTCAAGTAGAGTTCCTACTGGGTGTTTGAATAGGCTTTGGAATATGGTTCTTTGCCTCCAAGTATCCAAATCCAAGTAAAACTTCTCTTGGCCGCGGCAGGGACACGCCCATGGGACACGCCCGTGTAAATCGTGGTCCAGGCCGTGTTTGAGATCTTTAAGGAGGCACAGTCGTGTGATCTTTGGTCCAGGCCGTGTCGATTTCATGCTTTGGCCCATTTGTCCCGTTTTAAGCCCGTTTTGCGTTCTTTTCATCCCCTGGTGCTTTTCTGAGTATATAACATGAAAAGAAAGGATTAAGAGCACCTTTTTACATAAATCAAGGGATAATTCATCCAAAAGCATACTAAATGTGGGATTAAAATATGTTACTATTTCGGTTTATCATCTCCAAACAGACTATTTTTCCTACTTATGGTAGCTCGTTTAGGAGAGTGTTTGTAAGTTCTCGGTTCATCACTCAAACCTTTTTACGCGAAATAAGATGACAACCCAAGCACCTCATTCTGATTACTAAATTCGGTTACATTCCCGAAATCTTCACTCATAACTTGAGCCATCAACGGAGTAGAATTATTTTTCTTTTTCTTTCTTTTTTGTTTTGCCATTAGCAAATTTATTTAAAACCAAATAACTAAGAATGATATACTTAACAAGCAAAGTAAACAATCAATTTTTATGAAACAATCTAATTACAATATTTCAACTTTATAATACACATGTCGATTAAACTAGCTAATGAACACTTTAATTTAAGAATCACTCAACTATCTCAATTGACTAAGTAATGGAATTAAATCCTCAATATCAAATAAATTAATGAATAATCTTAGCATAAGATTTAACACATGCGAAAGAGAAACATGTAGAAAAAGAAAATCAATCATGCATACTTACTAATCCAATCCCCCTACTTAGCCCACAGTAGCCTTAATGTGCAATTTTAAAACAATAATAAATAGAAGGGTCAAGTGTACTCCTCGTATCAATTTGGCGGAGGGTGGTTTGGGTAATTCGGGTTGGTTTTTGTTGGTTCGGTTCTGTATGTATGTTTCAACAAATGGTATCACTGAAATTTGATAATGCCTCCCAAAAAGTGTTTTTGTTTAACGTCGAATCTGATTTATTTTTGGATGAAAAGGGACAACCTCCACCATTGTTCCTGGAAAATAACATGAAATAAATTTATTATTTATTTATTTTCAACCTAGATTAAACTGAAATTTAAAATTAAATAAATTAAAATAAATATAGGTCACCTCCCAAAAAGCGTTTTGTTTAATGTCGTTAGCTCAACTACCTGAAATGTTATTCATTTGGCTTATTGAGAATTAATTTTTCCATTACGTGCACTTGGACATTTTCGTAGAAGGGTTTCAACCTTTGCCCATTGTTCTTAAAGCACTTCCCGAATTCCTCCATCATCGGCTGATTAAGGCGTCTTTGCGCTTCTCCGTTCGGGTTTGTTTTTTCCTCTATCAGAGTCCTTATATGTCCTGGAAATGGTTTGAGCTCTAATTTTGGGACCTCTATACGAATGACAACTTCATGTATCGATTTTTTGATCATCGATAATTCTTCTTGTTTATCATCGAGATCTATATTCCTGCAAAGTACAGTTGGTAATTTATCCTTTTCAAAATATAAGTTTTTCAATGATTCCATTCCATCAACACTAGAGACATTTGTTATTGCACCGAGATAATCCATTTCCTCATAAGCATTAAATTTGACTACTTCGCTATTAAATTTCATGATGAGTGTTCCACTCCAAACATTAATTTTTCGTTTGTGCAGTACTCAAAAATGGTCTCTCAAGTAGTATATCGGAAGAATTGGCAGAGTTGTCATCCTCCATGTCGATGCTGTAGAAACCTGTAGAAAAAATAATTTCATTTACTTTGATAAGAACATCCTCCAACACTACTTTCGAATACACTACCGACCTATTTGCAAGCTGAATGATTACACTTGTTTTTTTAAAGGACCCGCGTTTTGTAGTTTATAAATAGAAAAAGGCATAACATAAATATATGCACCTAAGTCGCACATGGCTCTTTTAATTCCAACACTACATATTTTGCAAGATATAGAAAACATACCTTGGTCCTTACACTTAAGTGAGATTTTCTTTTGTAAAACGGCAAAGACATTTTCTCCGACACTCATCTTTTCATTACTCAGGAGTTTTTTCTTACTTGTGCATACTTTTTTTAAGAATTCTGCATATCATGGAATTTGTTTAATCGCATCAATAAGAAGGAAATTTATTTCTACCTTTCGAAAAGTGTCAATGATCTCCTTCTCTTCTCGCTCCTTTTTACATTGGACGAGCCTTCTAGGAAATGGAGGCGGTACTGCAAATGACCTTTGAGGAGTCAAATCCGTAGTGGACGTTGGATCAAATTTCGATTCTTCTTGTTCTGAGTTGTGAGTACGCTTTGTGTCAGAAGCTAATTCTAAAACTGTTCTAATTCTCAATGTCATAACACTTACATTATATCGAGAATCAGGTTCAGTTTGAGATTGTAATTTTCCTTATGACTCCAATTAATTGACTATAAGCGTAAGCTTACTCATTTGTCTTCCAGATAAGATTTTGGAGGCAGTAACTGTTGGTTCGGAAGCAGCCTTTGTTGGTACGGTTGATTGAATTAAGAATTCGACCCATAACTCAGATTTGGATGATCTTTCTACCCCATATTATAGGTGTTTGAATATGGATCATATCACCTTTGGGGTGGCCCTGGAAAGTTTTTGACAATATTCGCTTGTTTTGTCGAACCCTCGTGCAATATAGGACATGAGTCCGTCAGGTGATCTGGTATAACACAAATTTCGAACAACCGAGCTGGGCTTATTTTTTCTGTAAGCAAATTTTTAACAACATTGGTAAGCCTATCAATTTTATCTTCTAGAGATAGAGAACTTACCCATGAACTCGTCTCGTGGGTTCTGTAGTCGGTCAGAATTGTTGAAAATTTGCAGCTATAGTCAAAATTAACTCCCTTACTCTTTGAGGCGTCATATTAACAAGTGCCCCTCCACTAGCAGCATCTATCATTTTCATTTTCATTGGGAGTAACCCCTTATAGAAATACTGTAAGAGTGATTGTTCAGTCAGGCTATGTAGACAACTTGCACACAACTTTTTTTACCGTTCCTAGTAATGGTAGAGCGATTCAGTCTCCTTTTACCGAATTCCTACAATGTCCTTCCTTAATTCTGCTGCTCGAGCTGCTGGAAAGAACCTGTCAAGAAATAAACGAGACATGTCATACCATGTATTGACAGATCTTAGAGGTAAATAAAATAGCCATTCTTTAGCAGAGTCAGCTAACGAGAAAGGAAAAGCACAAAGTTTAATTTGATTCTCAGTTACTCCCTGAGGTTTTATGCTTGTGCAAACCATATGAAATTCCTTGAGATGGGTATGCCGATTTTCATTTTGTAATCTGCGGAAGGTGGACAATAGATGAATCAGGCTCGATTTCAACTCGAATGGCGTTTCTACCGCTGGATAAGTTATACATAGGGGCTGCTGCGAGTTGGCCTATAGTGTGTTCTATCATCTCGTTTAGTTCATCGAATGAGAAAATGTCATCAGTGTAAGATACGGTTTCGAACTTGGGATGTGGACTTTACCGTGTTGAATGACTTCTCTTTGCAGTTTTCAAGCCAACTTCTCTATTTCCGATTCAAATTATTGAGTTCCCGGTTCTGATCGGGTCATTAGGAGAACAAACAAAAATTAGAAAAATATCTCAAATCCCTGGCAATGACGCAAAAATTTGATGGGCGTCGAAACCACCAAATAAATTAATTCCTACAATAAAATAACTCTAAACAGTAGTAAAGAATAGTAAGGTTGAGTCCACAGAGATTGGATATTATGATCAGCTTTCGTGTTTTTCTTGTAAACAGAATTTTTTTTGTGTTGATAATCGTGACGATAGTCGTGTCCATGACTCCAAACGACCTACTAAAAAATAAAAAAATAAATTAGGGGAGTTTCGAAATGTTTAGAAATTAAATAATTGAGATAGCATAAATAAACAATTAAATAAATCGAAAATAAAATTAAATTAGAAATTAAATTCAAATTTTATAAACAGAAATAATAAGCCTTAGCCCTAGACTCGGTGAATTCTAGTTTTTGAATCGATCATCGAAAATTAGTTTTCTATTCCAAACAATAAGTTGGTTATAGCGGCTAAGAACATCCTAACCGTCAATTCTTCCTCTCATAGTTAATTCTGGTACGACCTGCAAACTAACCCTTATCGATTATCGAATTGTGATACACGTGTTCACGATTCAAGATTCTAATACCCTTGCATTTTGAAGAACCCAACTCGGATTAACGGCCTCAACCGCGCGAGACGTTTAAATTTGATTACTATCTCCCTTGATTTGTTCACGAAAATCTGAATACAGTACGACCGACTCATCTCTCCAACTGTCCGCCAAAACGACTCCAACCAAACACGCTTTTTGAATTGAAATCAAGTTAAATTTAATGAATGAATTTGTCAATCTCGATATTTCGGAGAGATGGTGAATACCGATTTGAAGGATTTTTAGTGCGGATACATTTCTCCTCCAAACAATAAGATGGTTATAGCGGCTAAAAACGTCCTAACCGCCAATTCTTCCTCTCGTAGTTAATTCCGGTACGACTTGCAAACTAACCCTTATCAATTATCTAATCGTGATACACGTTTTCGCGATTCAAGATTCTGATACCCTTGCGTTTTGAAGAACCCAACTCGGATTAACAGCCTCAACCGTGCTGGACGTTTAAATTCGATTACTATCTCACTTGATTTGTTCGCGAAAATCTGAATACAGCACGATCGACTCGTCTTTCCAACTATCTGCCAAAATGACTCCAACCAAACGCGCTTTTTGAATTGAAATCGAGTTAACTTTAAGGAATGAATTTGTCAATCCCGATATTTTGGAGAGATAGTGAATACCGATTTGAATGATTTTTAGTGCGGATACGTTTCTCACGATTTTTTACCGGAAAGAATACCGACATAAAGCTAATTTGAATTTAGTGAAACATGAAATTAATCATACTTTGGTTGGTTATGGAAGTGGATTTGAATGGAAATGGTGGTAGGTGAAAGGTAAAGGGCTTGGGAAATAATTAAGCCAAAATATTGAAATGGAAACAAAAGTTGGCAGAATGCCTACACTCTTTCACGCAAAGTAAGAAAGAAAATAAATTGATTTTTTTCTATTCAATTGTCAGGCAAATCAAGGTGTGTTTTTCAAAGGTTACCATACATCTTTTTTATACACAAATTATATACTAAAATTAGGTTAACCAACCTACCCACTAATTACATAAAATAAAATAAAATATTTTTTTTTCTAAATATGGTTTTTACAAAGTCAAAAATCTTATCAGCCCTTAAATGCCTCCAAATTTTTTATTCCACCCCTCTTGTAACGCCCAGAATTTTTGGGCCTAGTAGAATTGGGCCTATTGGGCCTTGGGCATGGGAGTGTTTAATTTTTTTAAGAACAAGAGAACGGCACAAATGCATGTTGGATCTGTTAGGTGAGTGATTTTGGAAGGTTAGGGGGCTTCTAAGAAGTCCTGGGTTCAAGTCATGTCATTTGGGAAATTTTTATTTTTGGCATTAGGGGAACCCTGACTCTAGGTTGTAAGCCTTATAAGTATTTTTGATTAAAAATGAGACACAAGAGAGCTTGTGATAGAGTGGTTGTGGCATCACAGATATGGCAAGGAGGGCAGAGGTTCAAGTCTCACCACATGCAAAAGGGGATTATTTATTTTGCTCATGAGTGGGCAAGTGTTGGTGTTGGATTCGAACTCTGTGTTGGAGAGTTTGAATGAGTCAATTGAGGGATTTAAGGAGTGGATATGGAGGAGATTTTGGTGGAGAAAATCGTGGAGTTTGATAAGGGGTGGAGTTGGCCGAATTTAGGAGTCTATAGGTGCCTATTCGGTTTTGACTTGTGCCGAATTGATGATTGGAAGCCTAGGAAATTCGGCTAAGGTGTAATTTCCTCTCATTTTTTGATAGTTTTGGTCATTTTTGTTCCGATTTTGCTCTCTTCTCGGTGGTTTTTCTCCCTTCTGCATATTTTCTCTCTTTTGTTTGTTGGGTAGCCGAATTTTACCTTGACTACTCAGGTATTTTTCTCCTTCTGCATTCTTTTGGGTTTTGCTTCCCTTTCTAACCATTTCTCTGCTGTTAGCCAAATCTTTTCTCATCTCTATTCCTTAGATTTTCTTCAAGCGTCCCTTCCCGCGTTGTTAACCGAACACTTTCTAATCTTTCTCCTCATTTCCTTCCCACGACCCCTTGATTCTTTCGGTTGCTTCCCTTTTTCTCTTTTGGGTCGCTTCATCTATCTATCTATCTAGTATCCTAACCGAATACTCTCCAACCTATTCTCCACCCCTATTTGTTAACTATTTGCACTTATCGGGTTGTTTGGTTTTGGCCGACGGCTCTCTTATGCTACCAGTGGTGTATTCGGTTTCCGAGGGGTGAAGAAGTGTGGGAGGTATTCAAGTCGTCAAACCCCTTTTATCCCATTATTCAATTAAGTTAATTGGCAAGGAGCATCCGTTAATTCTAGTCAGCGATTTTAGAATAATAAGCCAGGTCACTATCAACCAAGGTTGGTTTGGGGATTTGATGTTGTGAATCTTATCGATTGGAAGGCTAACTGTGTGCCTTATTGAAATGTAGGTTTGGGGCTCATGAGCGGCTCACTTGATTTCATAAACAGGTGTGTAACTTTGTGCTCCGTTGATGATCGACTGAAAAGCCAAAAGTGTGTATTAGTACCGTAATTGCTAATAGGTCAAAAGCCGATAGAGTGTGAATGTTTTTCGCACAGTGTTAGCGGTAGCGAAAAATGCCGAAATGCCGGATTGCCAAAAATTCGAAAAGCCGAAGGATTGGGCTTTTGTGCCACATGAGCGTTCGAACGCCCATGTGATCAACCGAGATCACGAAACGTGGGCGTACAACGAGGAAGGCCGCCATGAGCGATCTAATGGGCTTGGGCCAAAATGGGTTGTATGGGCCCAATGGGCCCGTGTGGGTAAACTTCACTGTTAAGTGGGACGTAGATAGACTTGTCATGTCGCGCACATGACTTAGGTAGTTCTGGGCCTCGTTGGGTCGAAAGGGACTGAGTGGGCCCAGTGGGCTTGTGGGCCCACACGAATAAAATGTATGTGATGTGGTATGTAAACTGTGTTGTTCGTATAGCCGAGGCTATTTCTGGGCAATTTGGACCACACGAGCGTGTGGGCCCACTTGGGCCGAGTAATGGGCCTTAGGCCCATTTACACCGTTGTGACTATTTAGGTTACTTAAGTCGCTCGAGGCAACGGTGGACCTTCTGTTGGGTCGTTGAGACCCTGATTTGCAAAAATTACTGAAATACCCCCAATTTGTGAAATTACTGAAATACCCCCGATTTGTAAAATTACCAAAATGCCCTCGATTTTCAAAATTACTGAAATACCCCCGATTTATAAAATTATTGAAATACCCCTGATTTGCAAAATTATCGAAATACCCCCAGTTTGAAAAATTACTGAAATACCCCCGGTTTGCAAAATTACTGAAATACCTTCGGTTTACGAAATTACTGAAATACCCCCAATTTGAAAAATTACTAAAATACCCCCAGTTTGAAAAATTACCGAAATACCTTCGATTTGTCAAATTATCGAAATACCCTCGGTTTGTGAAATTATCAAAATACCCCCGATTTGTAAAATTACCGAAATACCCCCATAGGGTAAAATTACTGAAATACCCTTACAGGGTAAAATGACTATTTTATCCTTTTGGGTAAATGACTGACTTAGACTATGAATTTACTGATTTGACTGTGATCGTATGACTGTGTTTGAACTGACTTGACTGTGGTCGTGTGACTGATGTGCTTTTAATATGTGTGTAAATGACTGTTACTGGGCATCGCCATTTTGCATACACGTGTAATGATTGAGCATGACATACACGACATATTGCATGGGGTTGGGACATTGATACGGAGGAAGTTCTGATAGGGTCGCACGGGTCGCATGAGACGACTGTGGATCCAGTATTGATCTGATAGGGTCGCACGAGTCGCATGAGACGACTGTGGATCCAGTATTGATTTGATAAGGCCGCATGGGTCGCATGAGACGACTATGGATCGACGGACGGCTTAAAGCCGCGTAATCTGATTTTGGCTCTGTGCCAACCTAACTATGGCTCTGTGCCATCTTGATTATGGCCTTGTGTCAATCGTATTTGCCCGTGGCTATGTGCCTAACATATATTTTGATGACTCTGTGTTGGTCATAATTACCTGTGGCTGTGTGCCGATTATATTACCGTCGCTGATGGCTATGTGCCAAATGTATTACAGTTAACGATAGCTTTGTGCCATCCTGATTATGGCTCTGTGCCATCCTGATTATGCTTTATAACCATTATGTTTATGGCTTTTAGCCGTTCTGTTAACTGGCAGCGTTGCTGCGATATTTATGGCTTTTAGTCGTTCTGTTCACGGCGCCGAGCCGTTCTGTTGACTTAGTGCCGCAACCGGTGCTAAGCTTGGTGTGTTGGCTGGTGATCGGTGTGTCACGGTCTTGAAATTTATAATGAGAATGATCGAGCCTAAAAACTAACTATGACAACGATTGAGGCAAGTATACCTATCGAACAGTAGTATAGCTTAGTGGCAAGACCGGATTGTCGAACCCAAAGGAACTGAAAGTACTAATACTAACTTTCTTTTTATTATTTAGCCTTAAAATTGAAGTGAATCGGTTTAATCTAGAAAATTAACTAACTACTAAGCTAAAGGCGATGAGACAAAAATAATGAAATTAGGGAAATACTTGTGGGAAAAACCAATTGATTAAAACAATACCCAAAGAAGAGTCCACCTAGACTTCACTTGTTATCTAACTCTGAACCAGACGATTTATTCATTGGACTTGATCCGTAAGATTCCCTAATGTATATTAACCCCTCTCTCGAGGCGACTAACGTCTAACCCTAGGTTGATTAATTGAAATCTCTTTCTAATTAAAACCCCTAGAATCACATTAACTCGATCTATGGACTCCCATATTAGGTTTCACCCTAATCGGCAAAATCTCCGTCGCCCTATCTCTAGGCGTGCGATCAACTCCGCTTAATTATGCTAGATCTACTCTTAGGCAGTGACTTTTGCTCCTCCACCTAAGCACATCAAACTTGAATTAATATCCCTGAAATATCAACACAAGAATTAAGAACACATAATTAAGAACAAATCAAATATTTATCATATAGTTCAAAGAAACGATAACAAGATTCATCTTAGGTTTCATCCCCTCGGTATTTGAGGGTTTAGTTCATAATGATAATAGAATACATCTCAAAAGAAAAGATAAAACAAAACATAAGAAAAACTCTAAAACCCCTGAAGGAATTGAAGAGAGATCCTCCGTCTTGAGTATAACTCCGGCTTCTTGAGATGAATCAACTGGCTTTCTTCAAGTAATTTCCACAATTCTGATCTTTCTGGCTCGGCTCTTTGGCATTGCTGGACGCCCCTTGAAAGTTGGCCTCTAGGGTGTTTATATAGGCTTTTGGAATGTGTTTCTTTACCCTTAAGTACCCAAATCTGAGTGAAATTCATCTTCTCCACGGCAGGGACACGCCCTTGGCACACGCCCGTGTGAATCGTGGCCAGGCCGTGTTCAGGTCTGATTAGGGAGGCACGGCCGTGTTGCTTGGGCCCAGGCCGTGTCGATTTCGTGATTTGGCCCATTTGGTCTGTTTTAAGCCCGTTTCTCGTTCTTTTCATCCTCCGGTGCTTTCCTGAGTATAAAACATGAAAACAAAGGATTAAGAGCACCAAATTACACAATTCAAGGCTTAAATCACCCAAAAGCATGCTAAATGTGGGTTTAAAATATGTTACTATTTCGGTTTATCAAATACCCCCACACTTAAGCTTTTGCTTGTCCTCAAGAAAAATTCTCAACTCATGATTAAAACGAACTTCCCTCAATTCATAATATTTATCAATAGTGTTTCATCATAATTTAAAGATAATTCATACATGGATAATTCAACTCAAAGAGTCCTAAAGATTCAAATAGTCTAAGTCATACATTTGTAGCACAAAACATAGGTGTTTCCCTCATCTAAATAATTACCTTTGATTCAAAATCAACAAGAATTGATATCCTCACTAAAGATTCACTCAAATCACTCGGAGTGTTTAAGGTTCAGAATTAAGCACTCAAAAGTCAAACATGAAGAGTTAATCCCATAGGCTTGCATGAAAATCAAATCTCCACCACTATAATATGAGATGATACACAAATCAAAAGGTCTTTAACAGGGTTGTAACGGGGCTTGGGTTAAGGTGTGGATATAGTCTGAATTAGAAGGTTAGAATCGAGATTGACCTGACAAATTACCTAACCAGAAACATCGAACTAATAATAAACAATTACATCAATTGAGACTTGTAATAATAATACTATTACTAATACGAGCTTCTTTTTCAACCATTGGGATTTAAACGTATAAGCTCACTTAATCACAGAACTAATAATGAATATACTCCGATTTTTTTTAAGAACAAATCAGATATATATAATAATTGATGAATTTACTATCGAAATCAATAGGCAATCGATCAAATCAAATCTCGATATAAGGGTAGTCAAAAGGAATGGTGATAACAAAAACAATGGGTTTTGGGATAATATTAGTGGGTGAGTCAATAAAAAGGGTTGTTAGGATCAACGGGGTTCACTAGGGGTTAATAAAATGGGTAGGCTTTTTAGTGGAGTGAGTGGGTTAAAACCTAGGTGCCTTTATCATCTTAGTATATCAAATCAAAGGTGTGGTCTCGACATGTATAATCGATGCAAGTTCTAGAATAACAAATCAATGTTGACACACTCATAATCAATAAAGTGAGCAAGAAAAAGAATATATGCTCTATAAGGCTCAACATCTCACAAAAATTATGGCTTTTTGATGTCAACCTAGCAAATTTCAAACTTCAAAGTAATATTCAAATTCAGGTAGACAACCTAAAAAAAATTAATTTTGAAAAATAGACTTATCCTGCTTGATTCTCTAGTATCTTAAAGTTTAAATTATCAATGCACAATTATCAGTGACTTAATCTAAAATATATCAATAAAAATCATAAATCACAGGAAATTTCATTCTAATCATAATATGAGAAACTTACTTAAGAAACATGACATAATTTAGGATTTGAGAATAATGCAAAAAGTTTGGCACCTAATTTCAGGAATTTGAGAATAATGAAAAAAGTTAGGCACCTTTAAGGTTCACCCCTGATAAACCGTAAAAGTAACATATTTTAAGCCCACATTTAGCATGCTTTTAGATGAATTATCCCTTATTTTATGTAATTTGGTGCTCTTAATCCTTTATTTTCATGTTTTATACTCAAGAAAGCACCAGAGGATGAAAAGAACAAGAAACGACCTTAAAACGGGCCAAATGGGCCACATCACGAAATCGACACGGCCTGGACCCAAGACCACACGGCCGTGCCTCCTTAATAATCTCGAACACGGCCTGAGCCCAAGACCACACGGCCGTGCCTCATTAGTCGACCCAACACGGCCTGGCCACGATTCACACGGGCGTGTGCCATGGCCGTGCCCCTGCCGTGGCAAAGAGAAGTTTCATTCAGATTGGGATACTTAGGGGCAAAGAAACACATTCCAAAGCATATATATACACCCTAAGTATGACCTAAAAAGGGGAGCACAGTACCTTTGACAGGGGGCGTCTTGCTAGGCCAGAGAAGGCAGATTTGTAGGGATTTGCTCGAGGATAGCCAATTGATTCATCTCTAGAAGCCGGAACTATACTCAAGACGGAGGATTTCTCCTAAATTTCCTTCAGGGAGTTTTAGGGATTTCTTATGTTTTGTTTTATCTTTTCTTCTGAGATATTTTCTTTTATTGTTATGAACTAAACCCTCAGATACCTGAGGGGGATGAAACTTAGATGAATCTTGTTATCGTTTACTAAACTATATGATAAATATTTGACTTGTTCTTAATTATGTGTTCTTAATTCTTGTGTTGATATTTCGCAGATATTAATTCAAGTTTGATGTGCTTAGGTGGAGGAGCAAAAGTCCCTGCCTAAGAGTAGATCTAGCATAGTTAAGCAGAGTTGATCGCGCACCTAGAGATAGGGTGACGAGATTTTGCCGGATTAGGGTGAAACCTAATATGGGATTCCATAGATCGAGTTAATGCGATTCTAGGGGTTTTAATTAGAAAGAGATTTCAATTAATCAACCTAGGGTTAGACGTTATTCGCCTCGAGAGAGGGTTTAATATACATTAGGGAATCTTATGGATCAAGTCAAGTGAATAAATCGTCTGGTTCAGAGTTAGATAACAAGTGAAGTCTAGGTTGATTCTTCCTTGGATGTCGTCTTAATCAATTGGTTTTTCCTCAAGTTATTTTCCCAAGTTCATTCTTCTTTGTCTTAGAGTCTTTAATTTAGTAGTTAATTAATTTAGATTTAAAACAACAAATTCCCTTTATTTTAGGCTAAATAATAAAAAGAAAGTTAGTATTAGTACTTTTAGTTCCTTTGGGTTCGACAATCCGGTCTTGCCTAAGCTATACTACTATTCGATAGGTGCACTTGCCTCAATCGTTGTCATAGTTAGTTCCAGGTTTGATCATTCTCGTTATTTAAATTTTTAAAACTCTGACATACGATCAAGTTTTTGGCGCCGTTGCTGGGAAACTAAAATATTAAGAAAGCTCTATTTTTATTACTTTAGCCATTTTTTATATATTTTTTTTTCAATTTACTTTTATTTTTATTTTTATTTTTACCTTAGTTTTAACTCTTCTAATTTTCTTTCTTTCTTTTTCCTAGCAGGTACCTATAGTTTATGACTAGAAGGAACCCGAGAGGACCTTTAGTATACGACAGTGATATTGAAGCTACCGCTCGTAGAAATCGCAGAGAAATCAGGCGAGCCCTAAATTATCGAGAAGAAGAGCAACAAAACGAATCCAATCCTACTAAAGGGATGGATGAGAATAATCCACCACCACAAGATGTGGGAGAAAATAATGCTCCTCGTACTATGTTTGATTATGCTAAACCACATTTAACAGGAGCCGAATCGAGTATTGTTAGGCCTTCTATAGCTGCTAATAATTTTGAATTAAAGCCTAACACTATACAAATGATTCAACAATTTTTTCAATTTGATGGTTTGCAGGACGAAGACCTAAATACTCATATAGCTAATTTTCTAGAGTTCTGTGATACTTTCAAAATAAATGGCATTTCTGATGATGCCATACGGCTTCGGTTATTTCCCTTTTCATTAAGGAATAAAGCCAAACAGTGGTTAAACTTGTTACCACGAGGGTCAATCACCACATGGGATCAAATGACCGAAAAATTTTTATTAAAATATTTTCTGCCAGCCAAAACGGCCAAATTAAGGAATGATATCTCTTCTTTTGTGCAGATGGATTTAGAAACTTTATACGACGCATGGGAGAGATACAAGGATCTCTTGAGGAGGTGCCCACACCATGGATTACCTTTGTGGCTTCAAGTCCAAACTTTCTACAATGGTGTGAACCCCTCAACGAGGCAACTAATTGATTCAGCCACCGGCGGAACCCTAAAAAACAAAAATCCTGAAGCAGCCTACGAATTCATAGAGGAGATGTCACTGAATAACTATCAGTGGCAAGTTACAAGGACAAGGCCAACAAAAATAGCCGGAGTTTTCAACCTCGATGCAGTAACCATGCTATCAAACCAAGTAGAGATGATGAATAAAAAGCTTGATAGTTTGTGTTCTTCGCAGTACATCCAATGATGCAATGCGACGCAAGTGGAAGTGTGGCGAATCCTCGAGTACCCACCCTACCAACCTAAGACACAGAGAATAGATGAACTATATAGGTAACAATTTCAGACCTAATAATAATCCTTATAGTAATAATTATAATCCAAGTTGGAGGAACCACCCAAATTTTTCATGGGGAGGTCAAGGAAATCAAGGAAATCAAAGATAACAACCTCCTCAAAATTTCCAAAATCAGCCCTATCCACAGGAGAAGAAGCCGAACCTTGAAGAGATGCTAACAAAATTCATGGCAGCCACAGATACCCGTCTCCAAAAAACTGAGACAACGCTTAATGATCAACAAGCATCGATCAAAGGGATCGAGAATCAAGTTGGGGAACTTACTAAGTCAGTTAGACAACTTGCAAAGTTACTTTCCGAACGACCGCAAGGGCGTCTACCAAGCAACACTGAGATTAACCCAAAGGAGAAAATTCAAGCCATAACAGCTCAAGAAAGTGAAGGGTTGGACGATCCCAGTTCAAGGCAAGAGAATGTGATCAAAGGAGGTAAGGTTGAGGTAAGTAATAATAAGCCAAAATCGGTAATCAAAGAGTACCAACCTCGCATACCATATCCCGAAGCATTAAGGAGAGACGACACAGAGGAACAGTTTGGTAAGTTTCTTAAACTTTTAAAGAAATTACATATTAACTTACCGTTACTTGAAGCTCTTTCACAGATGCCAGATTCTAGAAAATTTTTAAAAGAGCTTTTGACGAACAAACGAAGGATAGACGAGGCATCACACGTGGAACTAAACGCAATGTGCTCGGTAGTCTTCCAAAATAAACTACCACGAAAATTAAAAGATCCAGGGAGTTTTACAATTCCATGCTTAATTGGTAGTTTATCTATTGATAATGCGTTAGCTGATTTAGGGGCAAGCATAAATGTCATGCCTTATAATTTGTTTAAACAACTAGGTCTAGGGAAACCCAAACAAACTAGGATGAGCATTCAATTAGCTGATAAAACGGTTAGAATTCCTAGGGGTATAATCAAAGATGTACTCATAAAGATTAATAAATTCGTATTCCCAGTAGACTTTGTCATTTTAGACATGGATGAGGACAATAGTATCCCGCTAATCTTAGGAAGACCATTTTTAGTAACTGCCAGGACTAAAATTGACATTGATGCAGGAGAACTAATACTTCGTGTAGGTAATGAGACAGTCACTCTCCAAGCTCTCGATTCAGCTAGAACATCGAGTAATCCAGGTGAGAAAATAAATTCTATTGATAACCATTCGGTTAACCCTTCTTTTAAGGAAACACCAGGAAAGAATACAACTGAACCCGATCCTATACCCTGTGCCAACAAAGAAATAACTCATGAGGAACGAAGGATTCAGATCGATGATCTAGACGAGTAGAAGACGCATTTCAAGGAAAAAATAGGGATACACAAAGCTGAACCAGAGCCATTCCACGAAGCAGACAAATTCAAAACCGGAGATCAAGTATTATTAGATAAAGCAGACCCGCGAGTATCTCCTCCTGACCCTAACACAAACAAAGAAATCCATTTTAAGGTAACCAGTGTTTTCCCATATGGAACAGTCGAGGTAAGTCATCCCATTTTTGGTACTTTCAATATAAATGCATCACGACTTAAACTCTATCATGATAATGAAACCGATAGCATGAGGAAGGACTTTCAACTCCTCAAACCACCATGATGATGCAAACGAGAGGTAAGTCTAGCTTAAGACTTTAAACGAGCACTTCTCGGGAGGCAACTCGAGTACTAACCCCATTAACTTTTACATTTTATTTTGTCTTATTTATTCTATTTTTTTCTTTATAGTACCTAACCATAAACTAACAAAAAAAGTACAGAATTCCAGGCCACACGGCCGTGGCCGTGGATATGTGGATGCACCGAATCACCGTACTGACACGACAGAGATGGTACGAGTCAGAAAAAATCAATTTTCAGAGTCACGGACTCAAACCACCGCACCACGGGTACCGACAAAACCCCACGGCCGTGCAATGCGGCCGTGGTCGACACTGTTAGATCACACATGGGCGTGGCGACCTGAGCATGGGCATGGGAGAAATGAACGAAGCCCACCACGGCCGTGCGATGTGACCGTGTGAGATGCCACGCCCACGAGACACGGGCGTGGGGCTGTACCAGGCCTGAAAATCTATTTAAACCCCCTCCTTTCTCTCTTCCCTTACTCACTTTCCTACTCCCCATCCCCTTTATTCTATCTCATTATTCAGACCTCCCCCTACTTTTCTTCTCTAATACATTCCCAAAACCCTTGAGCTACACCAAATGCCGTAGAAGCGGAATGAATCAAGCATAGTCTCCCAGAGGGAGACTGATCTATATAAGTTCATGCCGGCCGCTTCAACCATTCGACGAGCCAAGGATATTTGAGGCCATTTAGTTTTTACTTCGTTTTTCTCTTTTGCTTCAATTTCCTTATCTTTACTTCTCTTCTGCTTAACTTAGTTTATTTTATCTTAGTTTGTTAATTTTAGGTTCTACAGGCTACTAGGGGATCACACCGGAACCACGACCACCAACTCACCGCAGCCTTAGAAATCATGCACACCTCGCGAACCATCCAACAATAAGGACTCTATGGTCCATTTATCTTTTCCTTTAATTTTATTCTATTTTTTATTTTTATTTTTCTTCACTTTAGCTTGTTTTTATTTAATTATTTAATTAGTATAGTTTTAATTATTATATCCTGGCTAATCCTCCATGAGCTACCCAATTTCTTCATCTAGCGCAGGATCGTCATAAAGAACGACCCCTCCAACTTATCTTTCACCTCCAACGAAAGGATTTCATCCATAATTCAGGGAGTTTCACCTCTCTCCATATCTTTTGAATTTATACTTAATTGTATATATATATATATATCTTTGTACATTGAGGGCAATGTACATCTTAAGTGTGGGGGGTGAACAACCTAAAAAGGTGTCTAACTTTTTTCATTATTCTCAAATTCCTGAAATTAGGTGCCAAACTTTTTGCATTATTCTCAAATCCTGAATTATGTCTTGTTCCTAAAGTAAGTTTCTCATATTATTATTAGAATGAAATTCCCCTGATTTATGATTTTTATTGATATGTCTTGAATTAAGTCATTGATAATTGTGCATTGATAATTAAATTTGAAGGATACTAGAGAATCAAGCATGATAAGTCTATTTTTCAGAAATTAAAAATTTTTCTAGGTTGTCTACCTGAATTTAAATATTACTTTGAAGTTTGAAATTTACGAGGATGACATCAAAATACCCATAATTTTTATGAGATTTTGAGCCTTATAGAGCATATATTCTTTTTCTTGCTCACTTTTTGATTATGAGTGTGTCAACATTGATTAGTTATTCTAGAACTTGCATCGATTATACATGTCGAGACCACACCTTTGATTTGATATACAGAGATGATAAAGGCACCTAGGATTTAACCCACTCACTCCACCAAAAAAAAACCTACCTCCATAATTCACCCTTAGTGAACCCCTTTTAATCCTAACAACCCTATTTATTGACTCACCCACTAATATTAACCCAAAACCCAGTCTGTATTTGTTATCACCATTCCTCTTGACTACCATTTTTGTCGAGATTTGATTTTGAGCAATTACCTAACTATGTTCTATATTTCAGTTGTTAAAGTTCTTTATTATTATTTGTGACTTGTTCTTAAAAAAAATAAAAAAAAATTGAAGTGTATTCATTATTAGTTTTGTGATTAAGTGAGCTTATACGGTTAAATTCTAATTACTGAAGAAGAAGCTCGTATTAGAGTATTATTAGTACAAGTTTTCAATTGATGTAATTATTTATCAATTCATTTTTTCTAGTTAGGTAATTTGTCAATTCAATCTCGATTCTAACCCTCTAATTCAGCCTTTATCCACACCTTTAACCCAAGCCCCGTTACAACCCTATTAAAGATCTTTTGATTTGTGTATCATCTCATATTATAGTGATGGCGATTTGATTTTCATGCAAGCCTATGGGATTAACTCTTCATGTTTGACTTTTGAGTGCTTAATTCTGAACCTTAAACACTTCGAGTGATTTGAGTGAATCTTTAGTGAGGATGTCAATTCTTGTCAATTTTGAATCAGAGGTAATTATTTAGATGAGGGGAAACACCTATGTTTTATGCTACAAATGTATGACTTAGATTGTTTGAATCTTTAAGACTCTTTGAGTTGAATTATCCATGTATAAATTATCCTTGAATTATGATGAAACACTATCAATGACTATTATGAATTGAGGGAAGTTTGTTCTAATTATGAGTTGAGAATTTTGCTTGAGGACAAGCAAAAACTTAAGTGTGGGGGTATTTGATAAACCGTAAAAGTAACATATTTTAATCTCAAATTTAGCATGCTTTTGAATGAATTATCCCTTATTTTATGTAATTTGCTGCTCTTAATCCTTTATTTTCATGTTTTATACTCAGGAAAGCACCGGAGGATGAAAAGAACAAGAAACGGGCTTAAAACGGGCTTAAAACGGGCCAAATAGGCCACATCACAAAATCGACACGGCCTGGACCCAAGACCATATGGCCGTGCCTCCTTAATAATCTCGAACACGGCCTGAGCCCTAGACCACACGGTCGTGCCACATTAGTTGACCCAACACGGCCTGGCCACGATTCACATGGGCGTGTGCCATGGCCGTGCCCCTGCCGTGGCAAAGAGAAGTTTCATTCGGATTGGGATACTTAGGGGTAAAGAAACACATTCCAAAAGCCTATATATACACCCTAAGTATGACCTAAAAAGGGGAGCACAGTACCTTTGACAGGGGGGCGTCTTGCTAGGCCAGAGAAGGCAGATTTATAGGGATTCGCTCGAGGATAGCCAGTTGATTCATCTCTAGATGCCGGAACTATACTCAAGACGGAGGATTTCTCCTAAATTTCCTTCAGGGAGTTTTAGGGATTTCTTATGTTTTGTTTTATCTTTTCTTTTGAGATATTTTCTTTTATTGTTATGAACTAAACCCTCAGATACCTGAGGGGGATGAAACTTAGATGAATCTTGTTATCGTTTACTGAACTATATGATAAATATTTAACTTGTTCTTAACTATGTGTTCTTAATTCTTGTGTTGATATTTCACGAATATTAATTCAAGTTTGATGTGCTTAGGTGGAGGAGCAAAAGTCCCTGCCTAAGAGTAGATCTAGCATAGTTAAGCGGAGTTGATCGCGCGCCTAGAGATAGGGTGACGAGATTTTACCGGATTAGGGTGAAACCTAATATGGGATTCCATAGATCAAGTTAATGCGATTCTAGGGGTTTTAATTAGAAAGAGATTTCAATTAATCAACCTAGGGTTAGACGTTATTCGCCTCGGGAGAGGGTTTAATATACATTAGGGAATCTTACGGATCAAGTCAAGTGAATAAATCGTCTGGTTCAGAGTTAGATAACAAGTGAAGTCTAGGTGGATTCTTCCTTGGGTGTCGTCTTAATCAATTGGTTTTTCCTCAAGTTATTTTCCCAAGTTCATTCTTCTTTGTCTTAGAGTCTTTAATTTAGTAGTTAATTAATTTAGATTTAAAACAACAAATTCCCTTTATTTTAGGCTAAATAATAAAAAGAAAGTTAGTATTAGTACTTTTAGTTCCTTTGGGTTCGACAATCCGGTCTTGCCTAAGCTATACTACTATTCGATAGGTGCACTTGCCTCAATCGTTGTCATAGTTAGTTCCAGGTTCGATCATTCTCGTTATTTAAATTTTTAAAACTCTGACATACGATCAACCCCCCCCACACTTAAGATGTACATTGCCCTCAATGTGCAAAGATATATAGAAATTTATAAAATAAAGGGAGAGATGAAACTTCCTAAATTTGGATGGATTCCTTGAGTTGGAGGTATGGAAACTTGATTTGGAGGTGAAAGAGAAGTTGGAGGAGGCGTCTCTGGCGGTGGTATGGTAGCCGCCTACAATTTCTGCGCCAGATGAAGAAATTGGAAAGCTCGTGAAGAATTAGCCAGGAGATAATAAGAATAATTTGACTTATACTAATTATATGTTTAAAGAAAAGCAAGCTAAAGTGAAGGAAAATAAAAAATGAAATAAAATTAAAAGAAAAGATTAATGGACCGAATGGTCCTTATTGTTGGATGGTTCGCGAGAGGGGTGTGATTTCTAAGGCCGCGGTGGTGTTGGCAGTGGTCGTGGTGGGGTGATTCCCTAGCAGCCTTTAGAACCTAAAACCAAGAAACTAAGATAAAATAAACTAAATTAAACATAAGAGAAATAAAAAAAAGGAAAATAAAGGAGAAGAGAAAGGAAAAAGAAAAATAGAATGGTCTCAAAGACCCTTGGCTTGTCGAATAATTGAAGCGGCCGGCATGAACTTATATAGATCGATCCCCCACAGGGAGACTGTGCTTGGATCCTTCCGTTTCTTCGACGTGGATGTGGTGTAGCTCAAGGGCTTTGTAGATGGAGGAATAGAGGAAAGAATGGAGGGGTTGGGAGGGGAGGGTGAATGTGAGTAGGGAAAAAGGGATGGGGAGTGGGTGAGAAAATGGAGCAAGGGGTGTTTTAAATAGAATTTTCAAAACTGGTAAATCCCCACGCCCGTGTGCCATGGGCGTGTTGGGTCACACGGTCTTATCGTACGATCGTGTTGTGTTTCGTTCGTTTCTCCCACGCCCATTTCGTGGTCACCATGCCCATGTAGGATCAAACAGTGTTGACCACGGCCGCATCGCACGGCCGTGGCTAGTTAGTTGGAGCCCGTGTGTCTTCCCTCAGTGTCAGCCACGGCCATATCACACAGCAGTGGCAATTTATAGTCATCCGTGATCTGGGAATCTTTCGTCATTGGCTCGTACTACCTCTGCTATGTCAGTACGGAAGTCCGTAGTATCCACACGGCCACGACCACGGCCATGTGGAAGGCCGTGTGGTCTGAAAATTTGCACTTTGGTTAGTTTAAAATTAAATGCTGAAAAGGAAAAATAAAAGTAAAAATAAAAAATGTAAAAATTAATGGAGTTAGTGCTCGGGTTGCCTCCCGATAAGCGCTTGTTTAAAGTCTTAAGCTAGACTTTCCTCTCATTCGCATAATCATGGTGGTTTGAAAAGTTGAACATCCTTCCTCATGCTATCAGTTTCATTATCATGATAAAGTTCAAGTCGAGATGTGCTTATATTGAAAGTACCAAAAATAGGATTACTTACCTCGACTGTTCCGTATGGGAAAACACTTGATTACCCTAAAAGGGATTTCTTTGTTTGTATTAGGGTCGGGAGGAGATATTCGAGGTGCATTTTATCTAACAATTACACGGTCTCCTATTTTAAAGTGATTTGTCGTTCCTACGAGCTCGTGCAGTGGTTCCCTCGGTTTCTTTTAGTGTATCCCTTGTGTTTCCTTGAAATGTGTCTTCCACTCGTCTAGTTCATCAACTTGATCCTTGATCCTCATGAGTTGTTTCTTTGTTGGCATTGGGTCTAGGATCGGGTTTAGTTGTGTTCTTTTGTGGTGCTTCCTTCAAAGAAGGGTTAACCAATGGTTATTAATAGAATTTACTTTCTCACCTTGTTTACTCGATGTTCTAGCCGAATCGAGAGCCGAAAGGTGATTTGTTTAAATCACCTACACAGTATGAGTTCACTGCGTCGACATCAATTTTAGTCCTGGCAGTTGCTAAAAAGGGCCTTCCTAGAATTAATGGGATACTATTGTCCTCATCCATGTCTAAAACAACAAAGTCTACTGGGAATACGAATTTATCAATCTTTACTAGCACATCTTCGATTATACCCCTAGGAATTCTAACGATTTTATCATTAATTGAATGCTCATCCTAGTTTGTTTGGGTTTCCCTAGACCAAGTTGCTTAAACATTTTATAAGGCATGACATTTATGCTTGCCCCTAAATCATCTAACGCATTATCAATAGATAAACTACCAATTAAGCATGGAATTGTAAAACTCCCTGGATCTTTTAATTTTTGTGGTAATTTATTTTAGAGAATTGCTGAGCACTTTGCGTTGAGTTCCACATGCGATTCCTCGTCTAGCTTTCGCTTGTTTGTCAAAAGCTTTTTTAAGAATTTCCTTGAATCTGGCATTTGCGAAAGATCTTCAAGTAATGGTAAGTTAATATGTAATTTCTTTAAAAGTTTAAGAAACTTACCAAACTGTTCCTCTGTATCGTCTTTCTTCATTGCCTCGGGGTATGGTATACGAGGTTGGTACTCTTTAATTACCAGTTTTGGTTTTTTACTTCCTTCCTCAACCTTACCTTCTTCTACCACATTCTCTTACCTTAAATGAGGCTCATCTAACCCTACATTATCATGAGTTGATATGGCTTGAATCTACTCCCTTGGGTTAGTTTCAGTGTTGCTTGGCAATCTACCTTGTGGTCGTTCCGTCAAGATCTTGGTGATTTGCCCAATTTGATCTTTGAGCTCTTGTGTCGATGCTTCTTGTTTTTCAAGTTTTGTTTTTATACTTTGGAAACGTGTTTCTGTTGCTGCTATATATTTTGTCAACATCTCCTCAAGGTTCGGCTTCTTTTCCTGTGGGTACTGCTGCTGTTGGAAATTTAGAGGGTGTTGTTGTCTTTGATTTCCTTGACCACCCCATGAAAAATTGGGGTGGTTCTTCCAACCTGGATTGTAAGTATTGCTATAAGGGTTATTTTGATATCTGAAATTATTACTTACATAGTTCATTTGTTCGCCTTCTATGCCATGTCCGTAGGATGGGTACTCAGGATTCGCCACACCTCCACTTGTTTCGCACTGCATAACGGGTTGTACCTGAAAGGAATTACACAAACCATCAATTTTTTTAGTTAACACATCTACTTGATTCGATAGCATGGTTACTGCGTCGAGGTTGAAAACACTGGCAGCTTTCGTGGGCTTTGTCCTCGTGACTTGCCACTGATAGTTATTTAGGGACATCTCTTCTATAAATTCGTAAGCTGCTTCAGATGTTTTATTATTCAGAGTTCCACCGGCTGCTGAATCGATCAACTGCCTAGTTGAGGGGTTCACACCGCTGTAAAAAGTTTGGACCTATAGCCACAAGGGTAATCCATGGTGTGGGCATTTTCTCAATAGATCTTTGTATCTCTCCCATGCATCGTAAAGTGTTTCTAAATCCATCTGCACAAAAGAAGAGATATCATTCCTTAATTTGGCCGTTTTGGCCGGTGGAAAATATTTTAATAAAAATTTTTCGGTCATTTGTTCCCATGTAGTAATTAATCCTCGAGGAAGAGAATGCAACCACTGTTTAGCTTTATTCCTCAAAGAAAAGGGAAATAACTGAAGTCGGATGGCATCATCAGAAACGCCATTAATTTAAAAGTGTCGCAGAATTCCAGAAAATTCGCTAAGTGTGTGTTAGGATCCTCATCCTGCAAACCATCAAACTGAACGAACTGTTGTATCATCTGTATAGTGTTAGGTTTCAATTCGAAATTATTTGCAGCAATAGTAGGTCTAACAATACTAGATTCAGTACCAACTAAACTAGGCTTAGCATAATCATACATAGTTCGAGGAGCCTGGATTTCGGCCATCTCTGGAGGTAGCAGATTATTTTCAGCCATCTCTTCGGTGGTATTGATGATGTTTTCTTGCTCTTCTTCTGTGTATTGTAGACTTCGCCTAATTTCTCTCCGATTTCTGCGAGCGGTTGCTTCGATCTCACTATCGTAAATTAAATGTCCTGTCGGGTTCCTTCTAGTCATAAACTAGAGGTACCTACAAGGAGCAAAGACTGAAATTTAGAAAGATAAAAATAGAAAACAAAATAAGAGTAAAATTGCAGAAAATAAAAATGGCTAAAGTAATAAAATTTGAGTGTTCTTAATATTTTAGTTCCCCGGCAACGGCGCCAAAAACTTGATCGGTGTGTCACAGTCTTAAAATTTATAATGAGAATAATCGAGCCTAAAAACTAACTATGACAACGATTGAGGCAAGTGTACCTATCGAACAGTAGTATAGCTTAGTGGCAAGACCGGATTGTCGAACCCAAAGGAACTGAAAGTACTAATACTAACTTTCTTTTTATTATTTAGCCTTAAAATTGAAGTGAATCGATTTAATCTAAAAAATTAACTAACTACTAAGCTAAAGGCGATGAGACAAAAAGAATGAAATTAGGGAAATACTTGTGGGAAAAACCAATTGATTAAAACAATACCCAAGGAAGAATCCACCTAGACTTCACTTGTTATCTAACTCTAAACCATACGATTTATTCATTTGACTTGATCCGCAAGATTCCCTAATGTATATTAACCCCTCTCTCGAGGCGACTAACGTCGAACCCTAGGTTGATTAATTGAAACCTCTTTCTAATTAAAACCCCTAGAATCGCATTAACTCGATCTATGGGCTCCCATATTAGGTTTCACCCTAATCCGGCAAAATCTCATCACCCTATCTCTAGGCGTGCGATCAACTCTGCTTAATTATGCTAGATCTACTCTTAGGCAGGGACTTTTGCTCCTCCACCTAAGCACATCAAACTTGAATTAATATCCCGGAAATATCAACACAAGAATTAAGAACACATAGTTAAGAACAAATCAAATATTTATCATATAGTTCAGCAAACGATAACAAGATTCATCTTAGGTTTCATCCCCCTCAGGTATTTGAGGGTTTAGTTCATAATGATAATAGAATACATCTCAAAAGAAAAGATAAAACAAAACATAAGAAAAACTCTAAAACCCCCTGAAGAAATTGAAGAGAGATCCTCCATCTTGAGTATAACTCCGGCTTCTTGAGATGAATCAACTGGCTTTCTTAAAGTAATTTCCACAATTCTGATCTTTCTGGCTCGGCTCCTTGGCCTAACTGGACGCCCCTTGAAAGTTGGCCTCTAGGGTGTTTATATAGGCTTTTGGAATGTGTTTCTTTACCCCTAAGTACCCAAATCCGAGTGAAATTCCCCTTCTCCACGGCAGGGACAAGCCCTTGGCACACGCCCGTGTGAATCGTGGTCAGGCCGTGTTCAGGTCTGATTAGGGAGGCACGGCCGTGTTGCTTGGGCCCAGGCCGTGTCGATTTCGTGATTTGGCCCATTTGGTCCGTTTTAAGCTCGTTTCTCGTTCTTTTCATCCTCCGGTGCTTTCTTGAGTATAAAACATGAAAACAAAGGCCACACACTGCTCATGTTTTCCGTTTTGATTATTTACATTCAAGTATTTTAATTCGGGTTGTAATAAGGCCTCTTTAAGTTTCTGGATTTTTACTTCGGGTCTTTCTTTACTTTGGTTTATATCGGTTAGAAGTAAGTCATGGTTTTCCAAAATGATAACTGTTTTCAACAACACTACGTCTCCGCAACATTTTCGAAATGGTTTCGAGACTTAATCTTTAAACATCACGTTTTCGTAAATCGGTTACTTTTAAACTTAGCTTCCGCAGTTGCAAAGGAACTTTGGGAATAAACTTAATAATTTTTCTATGTCGCACGTGTTAAGAATAAACTAACGTAAGATTTTTCTCAAGCTTTTAAATAAGAAGGATTTTCAATGAAAACATGGTTTTCGAAAAACACTTCAATGTGACACGCCAGATTCGGGCCTAACTTCTGGGCCGGGTTTGGGGTGTTACACCTCTTCTATTGCTCGTGCTTCAATTTAATTATTTTCTGCTTGTTTTTTAATTAAAGCATCCGAATTTCGTTCCTGACAAGATTTGAATATAAAATTCACCAATTAGCATAAATTAATTAAATCATTAATTGATTTGAACACATAAAATATGCAAAATAAATATGCTATCAGCGTTGGGCGTAATTGTTGGAAAAAATCTGGTTTGAAAGCGGCTTTCTTGCACAGGAAAAAATAAAAATTTTGAAAACAGACCCGGTTTGTTATATTTATAGCAATAAACCCTAGACCAAAATCATACATGTGTTTTTGGATAGACGGATCTTTTTCGTTCCCAGCTTTCAACCAAATGATTTTTTTTGTTATTCTCGTATCACGAACTGCTTCAAGTGTGGGCTCGAACAATTGAATAAAAACACAAAACTATAAATATTTTTTTATGTGGAAAGAAAAATCCTCTTCTCAAATATAACCCGATAGAATTATTATTCTAGAAAAATATATTGAATAGTTTAGAATAAATTCTCTCTATTTTTCGATAAAGTAATAATATCTTAAAGTTTGTGTAAATAATTCTACCGGTGCCATCTATTTATAGGAAGAGAAAGTAAAACACTAGTTGAATTGTAAAAGTTTATTTCAACTAGAAAAACAACTTCCAACTTAGAGTAGGAGTGAGGTGGACGACATCCCCTAGTACTTCTACTAGGGTTATCGCCCCTTCATATTCTATGAGGGGACTTTGGGCCGCTCTCACATCAGGTCCAATTACGAGTATTTCTTGGACTTTTTGACTCAGTACTTTGTAATCTAATCCAAGCCAATTCTGTTTTTCTGTTTTCCAAAATAAAATTCAATATTTATATTCAATTAAATAATTTTTTCATTTCAATTTTAATTCCAGTAAAATTTTGACGATTTTACCCCTGGTAAATTTTTCGAGAAAATATATTTAATATTTCACCATTCAACTTATTTACTATGATCGAATAGTTTATTTTCATTTTCGGGCTTTAAAAGAACTCAAAAATATAAACTCATTCTTTTGATCATTTCCGAGTAATCCACATTCATTTGCAAATGAATCATTTCTCATTTTCATTTCCATTTTGAGAAAACCACATTCATTTCGAAATGATTTTATTTCTCTATTTCGGAGAAAACCATAATAATTTTTTGAAAGTTTTCCATTTTTCTATTTTTGTTCATTATGCTCAAATGATTTATAAATAAGTTTTAGCTTTTCGCCTATTAATTATAAACTAATTTAGTCATGAAATCATTTCACTATAGTATTGTGACTAAACTCTCCCAATAGCATACCATTACGAAAGCAACTCTATTTAATACTCGTCTGATGACATTGTTGTTAGCGTGTTACCCTTATAGGATATCCTTGATCTCTTTGAGATAATATTTGTTCTCCCAATATGGTCTTATTTTATCTCATGGTAACCATTACATCTTTCTTCATGAAAAGTCAATCACTATCAAGTAATGATCAAGTCATTCATCACAAAGACAAACGACCTGTGGCCATGTTTACTTTTCATCAACCATGTAATGTCAATGAGAGGATATCATTAACTCATGTCTAAGGCTATGAATTCCACTGTTGTAAACGACGTTACATACTGCAAAAGTCGTACACCCAACACACCAGTTTTTGATTTCTTATCTATTCGAACTCAAGCTTTTACTTACATCAAAGTGTATAAGTCACACATACGTAGTCCATCATCCACTCAGGATTTAGGTATGTCACACTATGAATATAACAAGTGAATAAATCCATAAATGGATTCAGGATCTATTCTTCTTAGGTCCAGTCTAATGTACTGTTAGTCTAGTCAGTCACATCTATGTCTCTATCTTCTGGGAGTCATCCATTCCGATGCCCAAGACAAAACATCTCCCCAATTGGACTTGATAGATGATATATTAGTCTTTCAATTGGTTTTCTCATTTTCGATTAGACTAATGACATGTTTAGGTTCATTTACTAATATAAGCTATTTTTTTTGTAATATGATTCGACCACGTAATACCGCTTAATATTAGTTAAATATTAGACAACTAGTTAGCAACATTTGCTTCCATTTTTTTTTTTTTGCATGCAAAAACCATGTGAGGACAATTCACAAAGTATTAATGTAATTCATGTATAATTTTATTAATCAATCTATTCGAAAAACTACAAGTATACTTGGACGAAAATATTGCACTTAAGGCACCAGATCTAACAGCAATTTATTTACTTTGAATTTTTCCGATGAGGCACTAGGTGTCGCATTGGTGTGTTAGTTGGATTTGTGTATCCATTCAAGTCTGATTCAGGTTAATAGGGGAATAATAATATGTATATATGATAAACCATAAATGTAACATATTTTAATTCCATGCTTGGCATATTTTTGTAAGATTTATGAAGAGAATTAGTGAATTTGATGCTCCTAATCCCTTAAATTCATGTTTCTATACTTAGGAGAGCATTTGGGAGCAAAAGGAGCGAAAAAGGGGCTAAAATCGGAGTTTTCAGGATCCACACGGGCTGAGCACACGCCCATGTGAGCCACACGGGCTGGCCACACGCCCATGTGAGCCACACGGGCTGGCCACATGCCCATGTGCCAGCCCGTGTCAATTTCGCACCCTGCTTCCCTGTTACACAAAAAAACCCAATTTTTAGGGTTTCTGAGCATTCTAAAGTCTATAAATACATACTAGAAGAATACTTAAGGGGGACGCAGAGTAGAATGAAGAAATTACTTGAAGGAATCCGTTGGAATCATCTCGGAAGTAGATTCACTCCAAGATTGAAGATCTTCATCAAGTTCTTTAGAAGTTTTTGAGTTCTTTATGTCTTGTTGTTTTCTTGATTCTAAGATGTTTTCCTTTTACGTTATGAACTAAACTCCCTAAATACCTAGGGAGGATGAAACCTACGATGAATCTTATTATTTAATTATCTGAATTACATGATAAATACTTGTTCCTGTTCTTAGTTCTTGCTTTAATATTCTCAGGATATTAATTCAAGTTTGTTGTGCTTATTAAGTGGAGCAAAAGTCCCTGTTTAAGAGTAGATCTAGCATAATTAAGCGGAGTTGATTGCAACCCTAGAAATAGGACGACATAAATCTGCCGGATTAGAGTCAAATCTAATAAGGGAATCCATAGATCGAGTTAATGCGACGATAGGGGTTTTAATTAGAAAGAGACAATTAATCAACCTAAAGTTAGTTTTTTTTAGTCTCGAAAGAGATATTAACATAATTTAGGGATTTCTACGGATCAAGGCAGGTGAATAAATCATTTAATTCAGAGTCAGAATGATAAGTGAAGTCTAGGTGGATTCTTCTTTGGGTATTGTCTTTATTCATTGGTTTATTCGATTACTTTCTTCACTCTCTGTCGCGTTCATAGTTAATTAGTTAGTTTTAAATTAAAAACAAATCTCCTTAGTTATTAGGCTAAATAATAGAAAGACAGTTATTACTAGTACTTTTAGTCCTTGTGGATAGGATATTCCAGACTCACCATAGCTATACTATTGTTCGATAGGTGCACTTGCCTTCGTCGAATTATTTAGTTAGTTTTGAGACCATCAATATACATTGCAGATTGGTTGAAAGATGATTGAAATTTGATTATATGCTACTAAGTTGGATTACAGGAACTTTTATATGACATTAAATGTCGAGTTATGTAAAAGGTTACGCAAATGAAGAACGAGCTAGAAATTAAATTTGGTAAGGTTTAGATTGCATCACTTGACTTGGTAATGGTAATGAAAGGTGGCATGATTATTTGTTATAAGTAGGTATTTATATAATTCATTAAGAATTGAAATTTTAGTATGCAATTGACTATTAATGTGTTATTTTGATTTGAATTATAGAAATACCACTGAGCTTTATCGCTTAGCATATGATTAGCTTTTCGTGCACATGTTACGTAAAATTTGAAATCTTGAGCATCAACTTCAACATCCATTCAAGATCCCGGACTCAACAATGTTTGTGGACCTCTTTTGTAAGTTAAATGGCAAGTGCTTAGTAGAGTCATTTTGGTGTTTTACTATGTTTGATAATGTTGAATTAAATGTTTGGCATTTTGAATTTAATTATATGAATGTAAAAATAGTATGTGAATTATCTTATGGTAAATGGTGTATATGGTTTAGCATGTATGTATGTGTGTGATTGAAGAAGTTGTGTTAGCTAAATAGTATATGTTTGATATAAATGCAACTTAGAGTTGTTACAAATCTAATTAAGCTATAAAGCATGTTATGGTAGTATAGTGAGAAGTGATATATGGATATATGTATGTATTCCTCATATTTTGAAGCAATGCTTGTTGTTGAGATTCTGTTGATGATTGAAAGAAAATGATGAAATGGAGGAAAATGTTATATGTTTGGATGGTGTTTTATATTAATACTGAGTCTGTTAAAAATGTATGTATGGCACTATAAATCTTTTGGTTAGTGGGAAAGAAATATTTTTAGCCTTTTTGATTGGTTGAATATCCAAGAAAGATACACTTAAGTGCAAGAGCATCAAGTTTACCATGATATTAAGAATGGACATGAACAAAAGTAGTGCAACCGAAAAGTTTGAAGGAAATTTGTGACACAAGACGTGAAGTAGGATTTTAACCTTGAAACGTTTGCAAAGGTAAGTGAAATTTGAGAACCTGGGAAGGCATATAGTTGATCAGATATGTTGCAGTGAAAATGGCTTCACCCCAAGAATTTTTTAGGAACATTGTGATGAGTGTCCAATTTAAACCTTTGAGATATAAACCCCAACAAATTCAATTAATGGCTTTAATCAACCCTCCAAGAAATAATCCTTGGCAAATTAAAGGATGAAGAATGGAAGAAAAAAAAAAAGATGAATGATGGAAAGATTGTCCTCCTTGAAGAATAAATCTTAAATAAAAACAACAAATGGTGATGAAAAGTTGATGTCCTATGAAACCCTTTGAAGAAGGATCTTCAACAAGCTCCACAAATGACTTTAACCAACCCCTTAAGCCCAAACCCTAGTAAATTGGAGGGTGATGAGTTCTCTCATGGCTTCAAAACCCAAAAGAAAATATATTTCTAAAATAAATAAAAGAGAAATATCACAAAGAGAAAAAACTCAAAAAGTTAAAGTTTATTAATTAAGATCTCTCTAATGAATTATGAAAAGGCCTTTATATATGCTAGTTAATTACATTAAAAAAAACTCTAATTAATCTAAACAAGAAGTAGTTTTAGTATAACTAAACTTTCTTATTGACTAAGAATATAAAACTCCTAAACAATTTTAAATAAATAAAAATATCCTAAAATTTGGAATAAATAAATAATAAAATAATAAAACCTAATATATACAATATTAGGCTCGTATATAATAAAAATTAAGCTTAAAAATCGAACCCAATATGGTTTAAACTCGAATTAAAGCTCGAAACTCGTATTTTCCCGTAATAATCCTGTCCAAAAATTTTACTCGCTCATTCTTCATTAAAACGATCATAACTTGAGCTCTCAAACTCAAACTCGAGTAACTTAAAGTGCGTTTCAAAGCTAAGAGATAGCTCTTCAAACTCTATGCAGACATCTCAGCCCATAAATGCCTAGATCCCATCCAAAATTTTGTTGCAAATTGACTAATATCTTGAGCTTGAAAATTGGCAGCTTAGTTAAATTGTCTTTAATAAATTTCAACCCATGACCTAACATCAAATGTAGTAGTTGATTTATGTCATTTCTACACTTAACAAGTTTATTTTCTAGCACTTTTATAATTAATTATTATATTTTTAGTATTAGTAGGTTAGGAACTAAAATTTAATAAAAATAAGTGTTTTTACGCATTTTCTACTATTTCGCTGACCCATAAGGTTGACTCGGGCCTCATGAGTGACTAATGGGTTATTAAAGTGTGTAGGATGTCAATCTAGGTCCAATAACATAAGGGATGATGACCGGGCCGCGGGACAAGGAAACTCGATAGCACAACGAAGCTATCAAGGCCTAGAACACACTTGACGTCGTGACGAGAAGCTTACTCTCGTCGCGACAACGTGATGGTCATGGGAGGAATTTCACGGTGGCGACATCGTGACGAGGAGCATTCCTACGTCATGACGACGCGACGATGGCAAGCCAAAATATGGTTGATTTCCTTGGACAGCATATATGGGAAATTTCCATATTTGGACCCTAGTTTTTAGCAGAATATTTTATTTATTGATATCTAAATGTATCTCGGGTTGTGTGGTCACTAAGTAGGTCGTTTCCTATATAAGCAACCTTAGGGTCACTGGAATTGAAGGCAGACTTAAACAGACAATATTGCTATTTAGTTTTAGTTTTCTTTTCTTTTCATGTTCGTGTAGTCGGAACTTTTCTATTCCGATACGAAGACAATTATGACCGGAGATTGCTTTGGGATCGTGCTTCAATATATTTATTCACGAGCATTCACCTATCTCTTTCTTCTATTCTTTTATCTATATTTCGTTAATTTGGCCGATTAACCATTGTATGAATATTAGAATAGTTTGTTGTGTTTTATTTATATATCACATGATTCGATTATTAAACTATTTATTTGTTAAGTAATTATTTATCTGAAATTGGTTGTTTATTCAAAAGTACTTAGTATATTAGGGAGTGACACCCCTAAAAGAATATCGAAGTAGGTGAGACCGGAAGGGTATCCTGTTGTGTATAACTTGTTTCAAGCAGTGAGATCGAAAGGGTATTCTTATGCCTAGGAAGAGACTGGAAGGGTGACTTAGGTGGTAATCCTTAGTGAATATGAGATCGGAAGGTATCCTATTGTGTATAACCTGTCATCGTCGTTGGATTAGGGTTACGAAGTATTACAGTACAATTAAAAACATTTAACTTCAACAGAAACAATCATTCAAATTAATTAATAACACTTAAAAACACATTTTATTTATATCGTAAATACTCTTATGGGCCTTAAACCGAGCCTACGGGGCCCTAAAAATAGCTTGGGAACATTTAGGGACTAATTTGAAATAAAGTAGAAAATTTTGGAAAAAATGAAATTTTTTTGAAACAGAGGTCACACGGCCGTGTTGCCAGGCCATGTAATTCTTTGTAACAGTATGGTTCATCCTGCACTTAAAATTAATAGGACACACAGCCGTGTGGTAGCCCGTGCCCCAGGTCGTGTTCATCCACTAAGACATCTAGTGCAAGCCTAAACAACAAGCATTTCTTGTACATCAAACCAAACATTTTCCAATCATATTCACATGGTTAAAACACATTCAAACATACCAAAAATATTCCAAAATCATTCAACTTATGTGTCTAACCAATATACCATCACTTGGCACCACAATTCAAACACCAAATCAATTCAAAAACAAATACTATAAGTCCAAACCTTAAACATTCATCATACATACTAGTTAACCATTTCATTCACATTCCAATTCTACCATAAGTCACCTACTTCGAAGGTATAAATAGGTGCCTAAAGAAATATATTCATGTAGACATTTACTGTAACATTCGGGAATTAGGGGCTTTGCATTTGCCATGTTTTGTGTGTTTGGTATGCTATATTTATTAATTTGTTATGTTTGGGGGCCCCGGGAAGGCTCGGGGTTAAGCTGAAGCCTTGGTAAAAATTTTATTTTTTTTGGCACTTTAAGGGAGTGCTAGCTGGGGCAGGTTTTAGGGATTATTGTTTGTGTTTGTTGACACAAGACAAGGAGTGGTAAATTGGCAAGAAGACGCCACTTAGGAAGCAGGGGGAGATGACGCCACAGGGGAGCAGTAAGGGAGCAGGTTCGAGTCGCATAGGTTGCTTTTTGAAAATTCTTTTTGGCGTCAGGACGAGAGGTGTTGGATTCGGCTAGAGACCTTGAAGAGTGGGAGTAGACTAAGTCAAATATTTTAAATGGTTGTACAAGTGTGAAAGGTGGATTTGAATCTTTCAAATCAATTCAAATGGGGGGATGAGAGTGAAAGTAGGAGATGATCAAGGAGTGGGTGGCTTGTAGGAGTTGTTGACCGAATGTGCCTTGGTTGAAGGGGGGAGCTTTCGGTTTTGGGGGCTAAGCAAGGTGCATGTGCCGAAAGTGGTCTTAGGGGCATTTCTTTCATCTTTGGTGCACTTTCAGTTTTGAGGTATGTGTGTAGGTGTGTGCCGTTTTCTCCATAGGTCACTTTGAGTTGAGGGTTAGCAAATCAAACCTTATTCTCTTTTGGCATTCTTTCTCCTTTCAACCAAAAATCGAAACCCCAACTCTCTCTCTCTCTCTCTCTCTCTCTCTCTCTCTCTCTCTCTCTTTTCTTTTGTTCATACTCATTTTGCATTTCATAACCCCTTAGCCGAACCCTCCTATCACCCTCTCCATTTCATCATTTTCTCTCATTTGTATCTTCAAAGCCGAAACAATTGTTGCTTCAACTTCTTCTCTATTTCTTCTAAGGCCGAATTTTCCTAGTCCATTTCTTCTTATATCTTCCCTTTATTTCTTTTCAAAGCCGAAACTTATTCCATCTTCCTTCTCTCTGAGTTTGTTCTTATTGTTCCTGTTGGCCGAATCTCTCTGGTGTGTTTAAACCTCTTCATTCACTCTTGTTTCAGTGGATTGCCGTCACTCTTTTCTCTTAACCCTCTCAATCGGTTTTCTTGTTGCAGTAAGTATTCTTCTTCTCTTTCGATTCTTGCTTTTCTCTTGTTGATGGTTTAATCGAGGGCGTTAACCGTGGCACTTTGGGTGTCTTGGCCGAATATAGGAGGGAATAGTGAGACCCAGTTGATTTCTTAATCCAAGCCTGAAGCTCTCGGTTTCTGTCGATCTAAGTAAGAAACCTCTTCGGTTGAGCATATATTCTTAATTCATCTGCTTCAGTGCCTTAACCTGGTCTTCTGACCAAGATCTTTTTCATGGAATCGAATACCAGCCAAGCAAAGGAGGGGGTTGGACTCGTAGTCCCTACCCCTAAGTTCAAAAATCGTGCGGTATCGGCAGTACGAGACTTTCCACCGGGTTGTGGACCGGCTTCGGAGTGGGATAGGCAGATCGTTGTGATCCCTGCGAGTGAGGGTGTTAGCGAGATTGATAGCTTAGTTCTCTGTGTTTACAGGTGTGTAGTTCTCACACCTTCTTCTGTCATTTTATGTAAACATATATATATGCTTTATTAAATGTCGAAACTTGGGCATATGCTACTTTTACCCATGGAGGGTAAAATCAAGTCATCAGGTTAGTGATTTCTGACTATGTTATATATACGATTATGCTGACATGATTATACGTACACTCTGATCATATGATATATATATGTCGATATCTGTTGCATTCATACACCATGATGACATGTTCGCATAATGGATGGGTATATGCTATGAAATGAAGGGGAAGTGTATCTGGTGACTATGTCACATTAATCTGATGGCTTTTGCCATACTGCTCGTGGCTCTGCCACACTGCTTACTGTGGCCATGCCATTTCAGTCTGGTGACTCTGTCACAATTTGACGATGAGCAGCTAACTGCAGCATGGCTGCCATCGATGGTGTGTAGCGGTGAGGGTTGATTGTAGAAATCCCCATTGGTGTGATTGGCAGGTAAGGGTGGTGTGTAGCGGATGGAAACTAGGTTGGGTTGGGATTTGCATCATAGTGCATTAATTTCTGATTATCTGCTATTCTCTGCTAAATGGGCCAAGGCTCAGTCTGATTCTGTGTGGGCTTCGCCCAAAGTGATTTGTAAGGGCCGAGGCCCAACTATGGTGAATGATGAGTAATTGCACACTGAGTTCTTCTTGACTCACCCCTCTGCTTAAATGTTGCAGGTAATTCTTAGTTCAGCGGACATGGGCTGGGATCGACACTTTATGCTTAGTAAAACTTTGCTTTCTTTTTCTTAGACTTATTTACTTTTAATTTTGGGATTTTGTTATGTAATAAGGCCACTTTAATTTGGTTTAATTTTGATCTAAACCCTGGACGTTTGAATACAAATAATCGATAAGACGTTTTTTTTTAAAATGAAAATTTGAAGTTTCTCTCACAACTTAATTAACGATTTTACAGACGGATTTTTACGACAAACTTCTAGCTTAATCTAGTGTAACAACATGCATTTTCAAACGTCACCTAAACACAAGAATTGGGCTAACGAATCATTTTCCTTAAATGATTATTGGGCTTTCAAACGAACTACTGATCTGGAGTTTACAACAAAAGGAATTTAAAAGTTTTTCTGAAGTTCGCGTAGTTTTACAAATTCTTCCCAAGTGACATACCAGATCCGGTCGTGGTGTTTGGGCCGGGTTTGGGGTGTTACAATTACAATCCAAAATCAAGGACATATGTACACACAAGTAAGCTAAGCATAAGCTCAAGCAACATCACTTTGGCAAAATAGTATAAAAGCTCCTATTACATGCCATTTATAACCATTAACCAAAGTAACCAAAAACTACCAAAATGATGGATGGATAGTGTGACTGTACTTCGACGAGATTCCAACCAATCAAGCTTTCCTATGATCTACAAGAAGAGAAAACAACTAAGTAAGCCACTAGTGCTTCGTAAGCTCGTATAATTATAAACGTAAACTTACCTACTAGGCTCAATTATATAAACTTGATGTATAATTTTTATTATCATGCTCATGAACTTATAATATCCTATACACATCAAAAGTCCCAATAAGTTAGTGAGCTCAACAAGATACACATAATCTTACCATAAACACATAATAATAACATACCAAATATATCTTTCATTCATCACAAATACCATTTTGCATAACACATTCCATTCAAAGCATTAAACCATCATCTTCCATTTCAACATTCATAATCACATTACACTTCATATAATTTAATTCACATTTTAATTCATTAATACTCCTTGAACCAAATGAAACAAATGACTTTATTATGGCATAAAACATTACAAGTACACTTATTTAAAACTCAATTCAACCTTCTATTCACATAATAAACTTCAATCCATTAATATAATACTCATAAGTTCTTATTCACATACCGAACCTTAGAACATTGATATAATAGCCATTCCATTGATATCCTTTTCAATTGTTTCATTGTTCCGAAGATGTTGTGGTATCTTTCAACTAAGGTCTTACACAATCCCGAAGTGATGCCATAGTATCTTTCAACTATGGCCTTGATCGTTTTCCAGTATAGTGACGTAGTATCTTTCAACTATGGTCTTTTCCTTTTTAATTATAATGCCATGATATCTCTCAATCATAGTCTTTCCCTTTTCTCAAATCAATGAATTCAATCACCAATTTATAGACATATAAATAAGTATCAATTTACTTCTATAAATCAAATGAATTACTTTAATTAAATTATGAACTTACCTCGACTAAAACAGTTGCAAAAAAAAAGTCGACAACTAGTCTGAAACTTTAGCTTTTCCTCGATTTAAATCCGGTTGTAGCGTTTTTTTTATCTAAATAGTAATTTCATTCAATTAATACTTTTCCAGCACTTAAATAAGCAATTTTATACAACTTAGCCCTTCTATCACTATTTTACAAAATTACCCCAACTTTTTAACTTTTGTACAATTTAGTCCTAAACACAAAAACTTGCAATTTTACCATTTTTAAAGAAAAATCATGCTAGTCGAATTTAATAGGACCCTCTCTGCAGCTGTATTTATCATTTTTACAAAAATTTCATGTAGTTTTACAATTTAAACAATTTAATCCCTAAACATTAAAATTACTAAAAATTACTTAACAAAATACTTCTATTTAACAACCAAGCTTAATAATCTAACAAATAAATTCAAAAACACACTTAAATCATTTATGGAAAGTCCCTAAACTTTTAACAATCTTACGAATTGGCCCCTGGGTTAACTAGATTAAGTCAAAACGATCGCAAAAACATAAAAATCATTAAAAAGACTCCTCAAAATCTCACACATGCATGGGAGAGAACTTGGCCGAACCTCCTTGGTGTCAACAATGGTGTTCTTTCGACTTAGAGAAGATGAACATAAAAAATAAAAATGATATGTTTGTTTATTTTATTTTAACTTAACTTTTCTTTTAATTTTTATTAAAATATAACATATAATTAACCAATTTTAAACACCAACCATGAATACCATTTCCTATGGTATTATTTCCACATAAGCTCTTGTGACATTATTAATTGAACTATTTAACACCTTTCATTAATAGAATTTAACTTTTGTAGCTTTTATAATTTAATCATTTTCAATTAATTAACTATCCAAACATTAAAATTTCTTAACCAAATTTCAATACACCTATATAATCATTCCATAAATATTTAATAAAAATATTTATAAACTAGATTTATAGAAATGAGGTCCCGATACCTCTTTTCCAAAACCACTTGACTTAGGAATTAACCACTTGAACTTAACTATACGACCAATTAATAAAATTTATTAAATCAGAATTTCAATAATATTATACTTGACTCATAATTATTAATTAGTAATATTTTCGAACTCACTCGTTGGATTTGTGGTCCTGAAACCACTATTTCCATCACCACTGAAAATTAGGTTGTTACAAATTAATTATTTAATTAGATAATTAGGGATTTAATCGATCATAGGCTAGAGGTCAGCATTGTTGACACTAGGAGTAAGAAAGTCCATTAGGTTCATTTAGGTTAATTAATTTAATTAGTTTAATTAAAATGTTGATTTAGATTCGCACTACTAATTCGTGACTCGATTAGATTAGTAATTATTTTTTGTAATTAATTTAATAATAATTTCTCCAATCTGCGATCCCTTGGGTACGATCCTCGAGAATACTTACGGTGTTTAGTTGTAAACTTTACTATATTACAATTTGACTCGTACACTTGCAAACACCGTCAATTTAATTCGAAATATTTTTGGTGTGATATTTAATTATAAACGATAACACGTTTATAGGCGGTCACCCCATCCGTGCATGTATCACTTTGGCTTGAAAAAACAAAGATCGGGTAACCTCAAGTACATGATAGCTTTTACGTTCAACCACACCATTTTGTTGTGGTGTGTCAACATAAGAACTTTGTTGAATGACACCGTGTGAGATTTGAGATAAGGACCAAGGTTTGAATTAAAGAAGTCTTTGGAATTATCAATTTTTAGGATTTGAATATTGGCTTTGAACTGAGTTGGAACCATGACATGAAAGTGCTAAAATATGTGTTTGGTTTCAGATTTTTCTTTTATAAGAAACATCCAACACAATCGAGTATGGTCATCAACTAACTATAAAAACCATTGAGCACCAATTATACTAGGAATACGAAATGGCTCCTAAATCTCACTGTGAATGAGAGAAAAAAGGTGACTTGGTTTGTATGATCATGGTGAATAAGTGTCCCAAGTATGCTTTATTGATTGACAAAATTCATAACGAAATAAATTGGGAGTTTTATGGATGAATAAGGATGAAAACAAACATTTTAAATACAGAAAATTTGGATGATCTAGACGAAAGTGCCACATCATGATTTCACTTTCTTTATTAAAATGATTAGCAGACTTAAAACTATGACTCAATGAATACTGATGACTGACGAAATGGATTAAAGGAGTGTTGACATCTAGAACATAGAGGCCCACACAAAAATCAGCATTGCCAATTGTCCTCCCCGAGCTCTAGTCCTAAAAGATACAAGATTTAGAAAGGAATTTAGTGTCACAGTTTAGGTCATGGTTTAGTTTGCTAATAGATATGAGATTACAGTCAAGTTCAAGCACAAATAGCATTAATTTGAGAGTAAGGGTATTTGAGAGACAAATGGTTCATGTTCCAACCATTTTAATGCGCGTACCATTGGCAATAGACATTGTTTTAAGGTTGTTACAAGAGGAATAAGTTGTGAAAATTCATCTACCACCTGTCATGTGATCGGATGCACTTGAGTCTATAATCCAAGACAAAGAGGATGATTTTGCTGCATGTAGTGCAAAACTATTTTAGCTTTGTGTAGGGTTATTTGCCTTTTGTATGAGTTTCTAGAGAAGTTCTAATTGTTCCTTACTAAATGGAGCAAAATTACCAGGTTAAGATGTTTCAAAAAAAAAAAAACAACATTCTATTTTTCCTTGCGATCTTGGTTTAGCTTCCAATCAGTGGGCTTTCTATGCAATTTCCAATAGGTTTACTTCATATGCCCAGTCTCGACAATGATCACACCAAGGCGACTTTTTTCTCGCTTCGATTGTCATTGGTATTTTGTGAATAACTTCAAGCAGCAAAAGAACCAAAATCTAGTATATTGTCTTTAACTACTCACCCCTCTGCTTAAATGTTGCAGGTAATTCTTAGTTCAGCGGACATGGGCTGGGATCGACACTTTATGCTTAGTAAAACTTTGCTTTCTTTTTCTTAGACTTATTTACTTTTAATTTTGGGATTTTGTTATGTAATAAGGCCACTTTAATTTGGTTTAATTTTGATCTAAACCACGGGCGTTTGAATACAAATAATCGATAAGACGTTTTTTTAAAATGAAAATTTGAAGTTTCTCTCACAACTTAATTAACGATTTTACAGACGGATTTTTACGACGACAAACTTCTAGCTTAATCTAGTGTAACAACATGCATTTTCAAACGTCACCTAAACACAAGAATTGGGCTAACGAATCATTTTCCTTAAATGATTATTGGGCTTTCAAGCGAACTCATCGATCCGGAGTTTACAACAAAAGGAATTTAAAAGTTTTTCTCGAAGTTCGCGTAGTTTTACAAATTCTTCCCAAGTGACATACCGAGATCCGGTCGTGGTGTTTGGGCCGGGTTTGGGGTGTTACAATTACAATCCAAAATCAAGGACATATGTACACACAAGTAAGCTAAGCATAAGCTCAAGCAACATCACTTTGGCAAAATAGTATAAAAGCTCCTATTACATGCCATTTATAACCATTAACCAAAGTAACCAAAAACTACCAAAATGATGGATGGATAGTGTGATCAGTTTCTTGACGAGATTCCAACCAATCAAGCTTTCCTATGATCTACAAGAAGAGAAAACAACTAAGTAAGCCACTAGTGCTTCGTAAGCTCGTATAATTATAAACGTAAACTTACCTACTAGGCTCAATTATATAAACTTGATGTATAATTTTTATTATCATGCTCATGAACTTATAATATCCTATACACATCAAAAGTCCCAATAAGTTAGTGAGCTCAACAAGATACACATAATCTTACCATAAACACATAATAATAACATACCAAATATATCTTTCATTCATCACAAATACCATTTTGCATAACACATTCCATTCAAAGCATTAAACCATCATCTTCCATTTCAACATTCATAATCACATTACACTTCATATAATTTAATTCACATTTTAATTCATTAATACTCCTTGAACCAAATGAAACAAATGACTTTATTATGGCATAAAACATTACAAGTACACTTATTTAAAACTCAATTCAACCTTCTATTCACATAATAAACTTCAATCCATTAATATAATACTCATAAGTTCTTATTCACATACCGAACCTTAGAACATTGATATAATAGCCATTCCATTGATATCCTTTTCAATTGTTTCATTGTTCAGAAGATGTTGTGGTATCTTTCAACTAAGGTCTTACACAATCCCGAAGTGATGCCATAGTATCTTTCAACTATGGCCTTGATCGTTTTCCAGTATAGTGACGTAGTATCTTTCAACTATGGTCTTTTCCTTTTTAATTATAATGCCATGATATCTCTCAATCATAGTCTTTCCCTTTTCTCAAATCAATGAATTCAATCACCAATTTATAGACATATAAATAAGTATCAATTTACTTCTATAAATCAAATGAATTACTTTAATTAAATTATGAACTTACCTCGACTAAAACAATTTGCAAAAAAAGTCGACAACTAGTCCAAAACTTTAGCTTTTCCTCGATTTAAATCCGGTTGTAGCGTTTTTATCTAAATAGTAATTTCATTCAATTAATACTTTTCCAGCACTTAAATAAGCAATTTTATACAACTTAGCCCTTCTATCACTATTTTACAAAATTACCCCAACTTTTTAACTTTTGTACAATTTAGTCCTAAACACAAAACTTGCAATTTTACCATTTTTAAAGAAAAATCATGCTAGTCGAATTTAATAGGGACCCTCTGCAGCCCGTATTTATCATTTTTACAAAAATTTCATGTAGTTTTACAATTTAAACAATTTAATCCTAAACATTAAAATTACTAAAAATTACTTAACAAAATACTTCTATTTAACAACCAAGCTTAATAATCTAACAAATAAATTCAAAAACACACTTAAATCATTTATGGAAAGTCCCTAAACTTTTAACAATCTTACGAATTGGCCCCTGGGTTAACTAGATTAAGTCAAAACGATCGCAAAAACATAAAAATCATTAAAAATAGACCTCAAAATCTCACACATGCATGGGAGAGAACTTGGCCGAACCTCCTTGGTGTCAACAATGGTGTTCTTTCGACTTAGAGAAGATGAACATAAAAAATAAAAATGATATGTTTGTTTATTTTATTTTAACTTAACTTTTCTTTTAATTTTTATTAAAATATAACATATAATTAACCAATTTTAAACACCAACCATGAATACCATTTCCTATGGTATTATTTCCACATAAGCTCTTGTGACATTATTAATTGAACTATTTAACACCTTTCATTAATAGAATTTAACTTTTGTAGCTTTTATAATTTAATCATTTTCAATTAATTAACTATCCAAACATTAAAATTTCTTAACCAAATTTCAATACACCTATATAATCATTCCATAAATATTTAATAAAAATATTTATAAACTAGATTTATAGAAATGAGGTCCCGATACCTCTTTTCCAAAACCACTTGACTTAGGAATTAACCACTTGAACTTAACTATACGACCAATTAATAAAATTTATTAAATCAGAATTTCAATAATATTATACTTGACTCATAATTATTAATTAGTAATATTTTCGAACTCACTCGTTGGATTTGTGGTCCTGAAACCACTATTTCCATCACCACCGAAAATTAGGTTGTTACAAATTAATTATTTAATTAGATAATTAGGGATTTAATCGATCATAGGCTAGAGGTCAACATTGTTGACACTAGGAGTAAGAAAGTCCATTAGGTTCATTTAGGTTAATTAATTTAATTAGTTTAATTAAAATGTTGATTTAGATTCGCACTACTAATTAAATGACTCGATTAGATTAGTAATTATTTTTGTAATTAATTTAATAATAATTTCTCCAATCTGCAGATCCTTGGGTGCGATCCTCGAATACTTACGGTGTTTCGTTGTAAACTTTACTATATTACAATTTGACTTTCATACACTTGCAAACACCGTCAATTTAATTCGAAATATTTTTGGTGTGATATTTAATTATAAACGATAACACGTTTATAGGCGGTCACCCCATCCGTGCATGTATCACTTTGGCTTGAAAAAACAAAGATCGGGTAACCTCAAGTACATGATAGCTTTTACGTTCAACCACACCATTTTGTTGTGGTGTGTCAACATAAGAACTTTGTTGAATGACACTGTGAGATTTGAGATAAGGACCAAGGTTTGAATTAAAGAAGTCTTTGGAATTATCAATTTTTAGGATTTGAATATTGGCTTTGAACTGAGTTGGAACCATGACATGAAAGTGCTAAAATATGTGTTTGGTTTCAGATTTTTCTTTTATAAGAAACATCCAACACAATCGAGTATGGTCATCAACTAACTATAAAAACCATTGAGCACCAATTATACTAGGAATACGAAATGGCTCCTAAATCTCACTGTGAATGAGAGAAAAAAGGTGACTTGGTTTGTATGATCATGGTGAATAAGTGTCCCAAGTATGCTTTATTGATTGACAAAATTCATAACGAAATAAATTGGGAGTTTTATGGATGAATAAGGATGAAAACAAACATTTTAAATACAGAAAATTTGGATGATCTAGACGAAAGTGCCACATCATGATTTCACTTTCTTTATTAAAATGATTAGCGACTTAAAACTATGACTCAATGAATACGATGGTAGTGAAATGGATTAAAGGAGTGTTGACATCTAGAACATAGAGGCCCACACAAAAATCAGCATTGCCAATTGTCCTCCCCGAGCTCTAGTCCTAAAAGATACAAGATTTAGAAAGGAATTTAGTGTCACAGTTTAGGTCATGGTTTAGTTTGCTAATAGATATGAGATTACAGTCAAGTTCAAGCACAAATAGCATTAATTTGAGAGTAAGGGTATTTGAGAGACAAATGGTTCATGTTCCAACCATTTTAATGCGCGTACCATTGGCAATAGACATTGTTTTAAGGTTGTTACAAGAGGAATAAGTTGTGAAAATTCATCTACCACCTGTCATGTGATCGGATGCACTTGAGTCTATAATCCAAGACAAGGAGGATGATTTTGCTGCATGTAGTGCAAAACTATTTTAGCTTTGTGTAGGGTTATTTGCCTTTTGTATGAGTTTCTAGAGAAGTTCTAATTGTTCCTTACTAAATGGAGCAAAATTACCAGGTTAAGATGTTTCAAAAAAAAAAAAAACAACATTCTATTTTTCCTTGCGATCTTGGTTTAGCTTCCAATCAGTGGGCTTTCTATGCAATTTCCAATAGGTTTACTTCATATGCCCAGGTCTCTGACAATGATCACACCAAGGGCGACTTTTCTGCTTCGATTGTCATTGGTATTTTGTGAATAACTTCAAGCAGCAAAAGAACCAAAATCTAGTATATTGTCTTTAACTACTCACCCCTCTGCTTAAATGTTGCAGGTAATTCTTAGTTCAGCGGACATGGGCTGGGATCGACACTTTATGCTTAGTAAAACTTTGCTTTCTTTTTCTTAGACTTATTTACTTTTAATTTTGGGATTTTGTTATGTAATAAGGCCACTTTAATTTGGTTTAATTTTGATCTAAACCCTGGACGTTTGAATACAAATAATCGATAAGACGTTTTTTTTTAAAATGAAAATTTGAAGTTTCTCTCACAACTTAATTAACGATTTTACAGACGGATTTTTACGACAAACTTCTAGCTTAATCTAGTGTAACAACATGCATTTTCAAACGTCACCTAAACACAAGAATTGGGCTAACGAATCATTTTCCTTAAATGATTATTGGGCTTTCAAACGAACTACTGATCTGGAGTTTACAACAAAAGGAATTTAAAAGTTTTTCTGAAGTTCGCGTAGTTTTACAAATTCTTCCCAAGTGACATACCGGATCCGGTCGTGGTGTTTGGGCCGGTTTGGGTGTTACAATTACAATCCAAAATCAAGGACATATGTACACACAAGTAAGCTAAGCATAAGCTCAAGCAACATCACTTTGGCAAAATAGTATAAAAGCTCCTATTACATGCCATTTATAACCATTAACCAAAGTAACCAAAAACTACCAAAATGATGGATGGATAGTGTGGACTGTATTTGACGAGATTCCAACCAATCAAGCTTTCCTATGATCTACAAGAAGAAAAAACAACTAAGTAAGCCACTAGTGCTTCGTAAGCTCGTATAATTATAAACGTAAACTTACCTACTAGGCTCAATTATATAAACTTGATGTATAATTTTTATTATCATGCTCATGAACTTATAATATCCTATACACATCAAAAGTCCCAATAAGTTAGTGAGCTCAACAAGATACACATAATCTTACCATAAACACATAATAATAACATACCAAATATATCTTTCATTCATCACAAATACCATTTTGCATAACACATTCCATTCAAAGCATTAAACCATCATCTTCCATTTCAACATTCATAATCACATTACACTTCATATAATTTAATTCACATTTTAATTCATTAATACTCCTTGAACCAAATGAAACAAATGACTTTATTATGGCATAAAACATTACAAGTACACTTATTTAAAACTCAATCCAACCTTCTATTCACATAATAAACTTCAATCCATTAATATAATACTCATAAGTTCTTATTCACATACCGAACCTTAGAACATTGATATAATAGCCATTCCATTGATATCCTTTTCAATTGTTTCATTGTTCAAAGATGTTGTGGTATCTTTCAACTAAGGTCTTACACAATCCCGAAGTGATGCCATAGTATCTTTCAACTATGGCCTTGATCGTTTTCCAGTATAGTGACGTAGTATCTTTCAACTATGGTCTTTTCCTTTTTAATTATAATGCCATGATATCTCTCAATCATAGTCTTTCCCTTTTCTCAAATCAATGAATTCAATCACCAATTTATAGACATATAAATAAGTATCAATTTACTTCTATAAATCAAATGAATTACTTTAATTAAATTATGAACTTACCTCGACTAAAACAGTTGCAAAAAAAAAGTCGACAACTAGTCTGAAACTTTAGCTTTTCCTCGATTTAAATCCGGTTGTAGCGTTTTTTTTATCTAAATAGTAATTTCATTCAATTAATACTTTTCCAGCACTTAAATAAGCAATTTTATACAACTTAGCCCTTCTATCACTATTTTACAAAATTACCCCAACTTTTTAACTTTTGTACAATTTAGTCCTAAACCTGAAAACTTGCAATTTTACCATTTTTAAAGAAAAATCATGCTAGTCGAATTTAATAGGGACCCTCTGCAGCCCGTATTTATCATTTTTTACAAAAATTTCATGTAGTTTTACAATTTAAACAATTTAATCCCTAAACATTAAAATTACTAAAAATTACTTAACAAAATACTTCTATTTAACAACCAAGCTTAATAATCTAACAAATAAATTCAAAAACACACTTAAATCATTTATGGAAAGTCCCTAAACTTTTAACAATCTTACGAATTGGCCCCTGGGTTAACTAGATTAAGTCAAAACGATCGCAAAAACATAAAAATCATTAAAAACAGACCTCAAAATCTCACACATGCATGGGAGAGAACTTGGCCGAACCTCCTTGGTGTCAACAATGGTGTTCTTTCGACTTAGAGAAGATGAACATAAAAAATAAAAATGATATGTTTGTTTATTTTATTTTAACTTAACTTTTCTTTTAATTTTTATTAAAATATAACATATAATTAACCAATTTTAAACACCAACCATGAATACCATTTCCTATGGTATTATTTCCACATAAGCTCTTGTGACATTATTAATTGAACTATTTAACACCTTTCATTAATAGAATTTAACTTTTGTAGCTTTTATAATTTAATCATTTTCAATTAATTAACTATCCAAACATTAAAATTTCTTAACCAAATTTCAATACACCTATATAATCATTCCATAAATATTTAATAAAAATATTTATAAACTAGATTTATAGAAATGAGGTCCCGATACCTCTTTTCCAAAACCACTTGACTTAGGAATTAACCACTTGAACTTAACTATACGACCAATTAATAAAATTTATTAAATCAGAATTTCAATAATATTATACTTGACTCATAATTATTAATTAGTAATATTTTCGAACTCACTCGTTGGATTTGTGGTCCTGAAACCATTATTTCCATCACCACTGAAAATTAGGTTGTTACAAATTAATTATTTAATTAGATAATTAGGGATTTAATCGATCATAGGCTAGAGGTCAGCATTGTTGACACTAGGAGTAAGAAAGTCCATTAGGTTCATTTAGGTTAATTAATTTAATTAGTTTAATTAAAATGTTGATTTAGATTCGCACTACTAATTCGTGACTCGATTAGATTAGTAATTATTTTTTGTAATTAATTTAATAATAATTTCTCCAATCTGCAGTCCCTTGGGTACGATCCTCAGAATACTTACCAGTGTTTCGTTGTAAACTTTACTATATTACAATTTGACTCGTACACTTGCAAACACCGTCAATTTAATTCGAAATATTTTTGGTGTGATATTTAATTATAAACGATAACACGTTTATAGGCGGTCACCCCATCCGTGCATGTATCACTTTGGCTTGAAAAAACAAAGATCGGGTAACCTCAAGTACATGATAGTTTTTACGTTCAACCACACCATTTTGTTGTGGTGTGTCAACATAAGAACTTTGTTGAATGACACTGTGAGATTTGAGATAAGGACCAAGGTTTGAATTAAAGAAGTCTTTGGAATTATCAATTTTTAGGATTTGAATATTGGCTTTGAACTGAGTTGGAACCATGACATGAAAGTGCTAAAATATGTGTTTGGTTTCAGATTTTTCTTTTATAAGAAACATCCAACACAATCGAGTATGGTCATCAACTAACTATAAAAACCATTGAGCACCAATTATACTAGGAATACGAAATGGCTCCTAAATCTCACTGTGAATGAGAGAAAAAAGGTGACTTGGTTTGTATGATCATGGTGAATAAGTGTCCCAAGTATGCTTTATTGATTGACAAAATTCATAACGAAATAAATTGGGAGTTTTATGGATGAATAAGGATGAAAACAAACATTTTAAATACAGAAAATTTGGATGATCTAGACGAAAGTGCCACATCATGATTTCACTTTCTTTATTAAAATGATTAGCAGACTTAAAACTATGACTCAATGAATACTGATGACTGACGAAATGGATTAAAGGAGTGTTGACATCTAGAACATAGAGGCCCACACAAAAATCAGCATTGCCAATTGTCCTCCCCGAGCTCTAGTCCTAAAAGATACAAGATTTAGAAAGGAATTTAGTGTCACGCTTTAGGTCATGGTTTAGTTTGCTAATAGATATGAGATTACAGTCAAGTTCAAGCACAAATAGCATTAATTTGAGAGTAAGGGGTATTTGAGAGACAAATGGTTCATGTTCCAACCATTTTAATCACGCGTACCATTGGCAATAGACATTGTTTTAAGGTTGTTACAAGAGGAATAAGTTGTGAAAATTCATCTACCACCTGTCATGTGATCGGATGCACTTGAGTCTATAATCCAAGACAAGGAGGATGATTTTGCTGCATGTAGTGCAAAACTATTTTAGCTTTGTGTAGGGTTATTTGCCTTTTGTATGAGTTTCTAGAGAAGTTCTAATTGTTCCTTACTAAATGGAGCAAAATTACCAGGTTAAGATGTTTCAAAAAAAAAAAAAAAAAACATTCTATTTTTCCTTGCGATCTTGGTTTAGGTTCCAATCAGTGGGCTTTCTATGCAATTTCCAATAGGTTTACTTCATATGCCCAGGTCTCTGACAATGATCACACCAAGGGCGACTTTTCTGCTTCGATTGTCATTGGTATTTTGTGAATAACTTCAAGCAGCAAAAGAACCAAAATCTAGTATATTGTCTTTAACTACTACAAAGGCTAGAGCTTCAGGGTTGCAGACAAGATGAGATTGTCCCAACATAACCCATTTTCAGCTTTCCTCTCTCCACACTTCAAAAAAAGCCTCTTGCAGACTAGGTAGAGGTTTAGTTGGCCCTTACTTCATCAAGAGATTTTTCAGGCCCCATCAAGAATTTGAATAACCGTTTAGTCTCAACGATCTTTCTAAAATACATACGACCTTTAACACACTTCCATTCATGTATCTCAAATAAATCTAGTTATTGTCAATAGTGAGTAAGAATCGTGAAATAGATTGTCACAGGTTTTTTATGCTAATGAAGATCCTGGAGAGTACTCTTCACAAGAAAAAGTTCGACTATGTTCTCACTACTAGAGAACATTTCTCGTGCTACTTCCCATATATCTTTTTCCGTGATGTACAACAAAAAATTCTCTCTTGTATCGGTTGTTATGGAACTAATCAACCTAGACATAACCAGATTGTTTTCTACTTTCCAGGTTTTGTATTTAGCATTGTTTGAATTTGGTTTTGGGATAACACCAGAAAGATATTCATCTTTGCTCCGCCCACTTATGAACATCATCATTGACTGAGACCATTGAAGGTAGTTGTGGCCATTTAATTTATAAGTGGTAATAGGGACGAGATTATTTTCTGTGATGGCTGGAGTTGGCCGAAATTTTGTAAGAGTATTGAGAAAGGGATTAGATGTAGATGAACCCTTCGATGTTTGTTCAGATTCCACCATGAAGAGATGATTTCGGGAAAAAAGAGAGGAAAGCTAAAAGCGACGACTTGAGAGTGGAAGGGTAGGGTTTCTAAACTTACAACTCTAATACATGAAGTTTTGTGAAAATTTTAAAAAATGCTTGTTATCATTTATGTGAAGCTAAATGCCTATATATACACATAATATCATGTACATTTGGCCTTGATAGGCTTCTATAAATTAGGATTTATAATACAAAATCTTAACTAATATAGAATATCAGTATTTTAGGCAACTAATCTCCTAAGAATCAGTTATACAACGTGATACAACTAATCACATGCCTATATTAATTTCCTACACGCCTAAGTAAAAACATGATTTGGAATTTGAATTTAGGATCAAGTTTATTGGTGGTGTAGGGTTTAAGCCATGGGTATAGGAAATCGAAAGTTCTGAGGGCTACATACTTGAGATTTTTGCCAAATAATATTTGAAATGGTGAGACATTTTCTAAGATAGGTGTGGGGAGTCTATTTATGAGGTATGTGGCATAGTGACATGTAAAGAACCAAAATTCAAGTGATAAATAGACTTCATGGAGATAGGTTTTAATTGTTTCAAACAATATGTCAGTGACGTTGTTCAGCTATGGAAACTCATTTGGGGTGTATAAGGTGGTGATAACAAATGTTAAAAACCATTTTCTTGAAGGTAAGAATTTAAACTCTTTTATTTACCTCACCCATCAATATAAAATGAAATGATTTTTGTTTTGAAAATTTTTTCCACTAAAGGTCGGAATTTCTCAAACAATGTTTGAACTTCACTCTTTTCTTTACAATGTATATAGCCAAATATATTTATTGTAGTGATCAATAAATAGACAATAATATATTTTTTTATCAATGTTTAATACTAGTGATGATCATCATAAATCACAAAATATTATATGAAATGGCAAGTGGTGTGTTCCATTAGATGAATAAGCATTGCAAAAATGAAATTTGTCTTTTGTAGAGACTAGTAGGGAAAATTTTTCAAAAAAATGTAAAACTTTTTAATGTGGATGACTGAATTGGAACTTGGGTAGATAAGTGACAGGCAGATGGTAGTAGGCTATGTAGAGCTAGCCACTTATAAAGTTCGTTCTGATTCCAACCTCGCACCAGTGACTTTCGAGTGTGCAAATCCTTCACAAGAAAATGAAAAGAAAAAAATTCAACTGATGTTAGATTATCTTGACAAAACTTTGAAACAAAGATAAGGTTTTGTATAACGGAAGGAGCACATAGAGTTTTAGAAAGCTTAAAATTAGAATTAGAAGCATGTATATCAGTTGAACCAGTGTGAGTAATATAGAAATTGTTTTACCATCACCCATAGCTACTTCTTTTGTTCCAGTATATTCATGGAGATTGTGTGGATTTGTTGACACATGATGAACGACACCAGAGTCTAGAATCTAAGATTTGGTTGATGAATGAATTGAAGCGAAATTTGCTCAAGCTTCAAAATGAATATGTGAAGTGGAGCGACACATATTGGCTCCATGACCAAATCGTTTGCAAAGTTGAAGGGCCAAGCTTGAAGGGCCCAAATGCAAGATGAAATTGTTTAAGTCCATGCAATATTTTGCATGTAGGCGTTTGAAGCCATTTAGTCATTTTTAATTTAGTATTTTTAATTCTACAATTTTTTTTTAAATTAAGATTATTTATTAGTGCGTCTTTAATATGTGTTTTGTTATTACATAGTTTTAATATGTCTAGTTGTTGCGTTTTTAATGTGTCTTAAAATATATTACGAAGTCATTAATGTTTGTCTTAGTCTTTTGAGTCTTTAATGTGTCCAATTCCATTACATGATAATTAGTGTGTCCTAATGTGTGTTTAATTGTGTCCTAGATAATCCAATGGCCAGCCACCTTTTAAAGCTACTAAGGGACTGTTCGGTTTTGACAAGAGAATCAAGTGCATTCACACACATATGGTTGTTCGTTTTGGGCATGAAAAGATACCATTCGGCCAAGCATTACTTCTTTAATTGCACCGTCCAATTTGGGAGCTCAATGAGACCTTTGAAAGCTTTCTAGAAGAAGTTTTTTTATCATCCCCATGCATCATAAAAGCCACCGTCCACTATGGGGGGAGTATCAGACCTTTGAAGATTTCTTCATCCTTAAGCATGCATGAATTTCGTCCCAACACATTAAATTTGCAGCCTCCACCATTAATTCCAAGTGCATGGACGACAAGGAACATATACTTGAGATTAAAGTCCCATTAATTCATGTAACTCACATTAAAGGCCGAATTTTTCCATTTGTATACCTTGGCCTATAAATATTTCGGACATGTTATTTTGTAAGGTTAGACTATTTTGATTAATATACATTCGAGTGTTAAACTTTTTGTTCTTTAAAAACTATCACGAACTTATCAAGAATTCGTTCTTGTGCCGTTCACCTAAAACCGATCTTGTCACTCCCTTTCTCATCTCTTTCCAGAGTGTGGCGGTCAACCCTATACCTTTGATTCCTATTTTCATATAGATAGCGGGTCAAGATTCTTCTTCATTTCTTAAACTTCTCGAGTTTTAAACAACCATATAGAAATCGGGTCACGTTGTTTTATAACGTTGGCTCGTTTCTAGTTCATTTTAAGTTTGTGAGTTATATCCCAATTTTATCTTTTATTTTTTATTTTTCTTCGCATTTCCATCAAATCTCGAGAAAGTATCTGTTAAGAACGACCAGGAACTTAAAATTGTGACTCATAATTTCAATACGTAGCAAGGATCACGTCAGATCCGGATTCTTTTATTGTACTTTAAAGGTGATCTCGCAGGCTAAAGATTCCATTACCCAACCTTTGAAGTAATGAAGCAAGTTTCATTCTTCCTGGGTAATGGAAGCAGCAACAACGGTTGGGTGGATGGTTGGATCAACCGATGCCATCATTACTTGTTGAATAAATTGGTCTTGGCAAAACCAAATTTCGTATGCTGGGTTAGGTATGTAACAGTCATTTTGACGAGTAGTTGGTGATGGTGCCGGCTTGATGCCATTAAGGTGACTCATAAGTGTTGGAAAAATTGTATTTTATGGGAACTTTGAGGCATATTCTCAATAGGTAAAGATAGAGAGTTGAATCATAAAATTATGGTTTCATATTCTACTCCATGAAACCTTTACAACAGTATATCATATGCTCAAAATGGTTGAGTGATGAATGAGAAATTGATTCTCAAAGTAAGCTATTTGGAAATATTTGTTAAGAAAAAGTAAAAGCTTAGATCCCACATTAGTTATATACCAAATGTGAGATGTGTATATATATGGGAACCCTCTTAAAGGGTAATTGAATGTCTAAGCTTGGAACCTTGCCTTGTGCGCAAGGAGGGTGCAGGTCTAAATCTATCAGAGTTGGGGGGTTGGGGCGCACCCGTACAACTTGGGCGATTTTAGCCCAACACGAAATTATTTTTTTTCCTCAGCAGACATACATAATCTGTTATAAAATGACATTTATCTTATTTTATTTGATTTCAATCAATTTGATTTTAATCAAATTGATTTATTGGGTCCTTTAATGGCAAATTTTGTGGAAATTTCCAAAATTCCACCATACTAAATGCCTATAAAAAGCTATGAATTTTGTAGAATTTTTTTCTACACTCATACTCTCTCACACCAAATTTATTTTGCTCTCTAAATTCTTCTTTTTCTCTCCATATTTTCTCACGTTCCGGTGATAGAAAAAGGCAACGTTTGTTCGTTGATCGCTGCAGAGGTGCTACTGCTTTCATCATTGTGTTGTTGTATCCTGGGAGACATTCGACCAACGTTTCTCTAAATACCGTAGGAGCGGCCGAATCTGTCTTTAAGTAAACTGTATTAAACAGGCCTCAACGTTTAGTAAATCTCTATTCTTCTTTTCGATTTCAACTTTTTGTTACATTTTTTATTGGTTCACGTATTTGACAATTTAAATATAAATTATTCTATTTATATTTTATTTTATATATATAAATAATTATTTATTTATATTTATATATTTTGTTCGCTAACATGTTTTGTCCAACAATAAAATGATAAACATTGAGAAACATTACAAATTGCGACTTCCAAGTGGCAAAATTTAGATTTCCTTATAGTTTAATCGGAAGTTGGTCAATTGGATTACAGTGGTTGTGGTTGTTTTATTTGATGGATCCGCAACAATTATAATGGTTCGGTTGGTGTTGTTTCCAGAGGGAGCTAGGAGCTATTTGTGCCTGGGACAAAAAAGAAAAAGGGAAGAGGGGGGAAAAATAGGATCAGGCTCTTGAAAGCTTTAGATGCTTTGACACCATATAGATTTTTGGATGGAGATAAAATGAGTGCACTATAAATACATAAAAGTTTATCAACTTTTAAGAATCCTACTCGAAATTTTCTAGTTGAAGCTAAGATAGTATTACTCCTAAAAACTACCAACTTATTCAAATAATAATAACAAAAAGATCATAATGCAATAATCAAAAGCCCGGCAGTAGAAATTGTTACATTGTTCTGCTCAATACAATGGTGGCAAGGAAATTGGAGTAGGCAAACACGACTAGAGTTTTGGACACAAGACAGCAAGGAGCACAATTGGTTGCGATAGCAACACCAAGCAACAGTGAAAGATAATAAGCAGTGTATTTTTGCTTTGCGGCAAAGAGAGAAATTAATAATAATAAAGAAAAATTAGGGTTTAAGAACTTCTACTTCTAATTACCAAATAATTTTAATAATATATCACAAAAATATTAGTAAATCTAATAAATATCTTAACAGAATAAAAATCTTAATCTAATTAAACTAAATAATAAAACAAAACACACGCCTTCCTTTTTTTTTCCTTAACTAAGGGTTAATTACAAGATTAGTCTCCCATTAAACATTAAAAATTCAATTTAATCCTTAAAACAAAGTCGAAATTTAATTTAACCTCGAAATTAAACTAAAATTTTAAATAAGTCCATAATTCATAAAAATACTAAAAATTTAAATTTTATCAGTTTATCCAAAATTTTAAAATTAATTTATTATATGCAAAAAATTATGAACTTACCTCGATTCGATGCAAAATCCGATATCAAATTTTATAATCCCAAAGAAAAAGAGAATTCTTTATTGTAGACTTTTTGAAACAATCAAATTATTGGATGGAAGAAGAGAATGAATTTGATTGGATCTTGAACCTTGATATACAAGGCATGATCGTTTACAAAATTAAGAGCAATGTTGAATAGTTGCACGACATAAATTGGAGGTTGACATTGAAGAGTTATATATGGTTCCAAACTTGTTTTTTTTTTTTTTTATATATATATATACAATGCGTCATAATCATTTATGACTCGTAAATAAGAGGATAAACTCACTTCAGCACACTCAAACTCACGTCCTCCTACTCTGACAATAATATCAATATTAATCGAATTAAGGTTTGTGTTTGATGATTGTTGAAGCTTGTGTCTGAGTACTGTGAGAAGATATTTTCAAAAGGGAGAAACAAAGAGGGCCCTTGCTGCAATGGGTTGATAATTGGAACAAAGCTTTGGGGCTTAGTAAATCATAGAGAAAGTCAACTGTCACAGATGACCACATCTGCCTGGGCCATATAGATCGTTGGAACAATGAGCCGCATGGTTCTGGGTTTAGATGATTAGTTGAGGTTTCCATTCAAGGCTCAGTTGACCTGACCCAGATAGATGAACCCAAACATCAAGCCGACTGTAAAAAAATAAAAGTAGAGTTAAATTATGAAGATATAAGTAAGAGGTGGTTGAAACACTGTAAAGAAACATACTATAAAACTATACTTTATTCATTCATGGCAGCAACAACAACAACACTAATAATATGAAATTATGAAAATAAGTAAGAGATGGTTGGCAGTTGGCAAAGGGCCAAAGGCTAAAGCAGGGGAGCGTCTTCCTTCTATGATACTACTAATAAAATTAAAAACCAGAGTGGGCTGAGGATGGTCCAGCCTTTGGCACGTGAAGACGCTCCTCACCCGGGCCTCCCATTATCATCACCTGTGTTTATCAAATTCCCTTTTTCTTTTCTTGCTTTAGCTTACCCCTAAATCTTCCTTATTTTACCCAACATGGGACCTATAGTATTTACACATATATAACAACATAGCTTTCACAATCCATTCTATTTTACAAATTAATGTAGCCTCCCTCTCCACAATGATTTCTTCACTTATTTATGCCTTAATCTTATCTTGGACTTATGAAACCCCTTTTTTTTGTTTCAGGAAGGGATTGGATCTTGTTCTTCTTTTTAATAGATAAATTACATTAATAATTTAATTAAATGTTTGGATACTTTACACTATCATTTGAATTTTGTTTTGTTTTGTTTTATATATATCAAATAAAAGATTGTGCACTAATTATTGAGCTCAAAATATAATTGTATGGGTAAAAGTATTATGGAATTCATTGTACTAGAAGTTAGATTGCATTTTGCCCCCTCGGATAAATTAGCCCATATACGTTAACTTAAATAGCAAACTATTGTTTCTGTAAAAATTTCCATCCATTTCTACTATTAAGAACTGATACTTATACATCAAAATGAGGCACACATTGCATCACATGTAATTTTTTTGCTATTCTATTAGTCATGCCAGTTTTTAACAGTAGAAATAGGTTAGTTTTTTAATAAAAATGATCAATTTACTCTTTGATCTAATGTATAGGGACCATTTTGCTATTTTTTAAATAAAATATAATCTAACTCCTAATTCAAGGATTTCGTGATACTTTTACCTAATTCGTTACCAAAAGAATGAAAACAGCAAAAATGATATTAGGTTGAAATTAAAGTATATAGAGCATGCTACTTGTGTTAGATATGACCCCTTTTTCCTAACTAAATAAATGAAGAATTATATATGTACATATTGATTAAATTATTTGTTGGTGAAAAACATTAATATTCATAATTTTTGAACCATATTGAATAGGGAGTTTTAGCTTGCTTTGATTTATATCTATAACAAAACTTTACAGCTTGTGTTCATATATCCCAAATTCACAATATTAATGATTTCCAAGGTTGATAACAAATGAAACATGCATGTGCATCACAATTTGTGAAAAACTAATTAATAAATTGATACTGTTTATTGGAAATATATAAATGAGAGAAAACAGACAAAAAATATATATTGAAAGAACATATTCTCTAATGCAATAATGATCACTATATATCTATCACACCCTCTGATCATTAAGAAGTGATTAATATGAAACTTGAACGTTAATATTATCTGAGTTTTTGGGATTTTGTAATCTAAATCCATTTTTCTTAATTTATATCACTGTTTTGCTCAATAAAAAAAAAGGGGGCATGCATTGCAGGAACCCTAAAAAGAAAAGGGTTTAATAGTTCATGGGCACTGCTCAAATTCTAATTAAAATAGCATTCAATTTATGGTAAAGTAATCCAAATGTGTAATAAATCAGAAACATCTTAGGGTGGTGTCTTGTATATTTTTATTTTCTTTTGGGCAAAATTAAAGATGTATTCTTCTCTCCTACATTTGGTAATCCCACCTTGTGCTTGCACATAATTTGTTTTAAAGTAATTTCCTGTCTATCAACTTGATATATTCAAGATCACAAGAATCAAATCTTAAAAGGATTCATATTGGGGTATGGATCCCTCCATAAATTTTAATTATTATTAATCCTCTTAAATAATTGAAAAATTATTGTATTTTTTTTTTCTTTTACCTCTTCTATAAATCAATAAAACACAATGTTTATAATAAAATTTTAACCAAAAAAGAGTGGTCAAATTTACCCTTATTTATAGAAAAATAAATTAAAGAGATATGTGTGAGGAGGGTAGGTAATTCTATTAATTTTGTTAACTTGTATATGGAGCTACCACTATTTTTACTCGTTTACAGCTATTACCAAAATAATGCAGATTTCTTTGATATAAAGACCTGTCCCCAAAAAAAAATGTGATAGAGAAGTTGGGACTGCCTTATTTTTATTTAAACATAAAATATTAGTAAAAACTTTTTTGATAATAATACAAACTTTGAGACGATTCAAGTTAAATCTGAATGCATTATATATAGATCTAAAGACTCTATTACTTATCTTTTTTAAGTTGAGAAACAATGAGTAATATATTCATCATACACATGCTACACTCTCTCCTACTTTGTCAAGCTCATTTTTCTAATATCTTTTGAATTTTTAAATTTTTAAATTTTAAATAGTTTTATTATAAGTTTTATTGGAAATAGAATAACTTTTGATCTTTTATTATTTTTTTAAATTTTAAATTACTAATGCGACATATAAAATAAAATAGTGACATATCAACAATGAAGTATACGTGGGCAACATAAAATGTCACATTATCATCTAATATCCATTCCCAAATTTTAATTGCTCAATTACAATTTTTGTCACAATATGCCTGATGTAATATGTATTGAACGAATAACTCAAAATTTAGACAAAACGCAAATTTTTTTTTACTTTTTTTTTTTTTTTGTTTTGAAAAGTTCTAACTTCTTTAGGTTTTTTTTTTTTTAAATTTTAAATGATTTTTAAAAAAATATCTACTTTATGAAATTGATAAACTATAAATGTTTGGGAGATAAATTCTTTTTAAAAGTGTTTAGTGTAATTAACTATAAATTTCGATGGTGTTATTTAAAAAAAAAATTGAATGGTGTTATCAAATTACACTAAACTTATTATATCATTATAAATATTAGAGATAAATCTTAAAAGTATATATGAATTTTAGTTTGTTACAATTATATACGCGAAACTCTAATTATGGTTCAAATGTATACTTAAAACTTTTAATTTTGATTTAAGTATACACATTTAGAGAAATAAATACATCAATTTATTTTTATATTAGATAAATATAATTATTTATGTATGCAGTACATAAACATAAAATGATGTTATATCAATAATTGTGTTAATAATTTAGAAGAATTAAATCAAATCAAAATTTCATGTATAAAATTGCACAAAATTAAAGTTCATGTATACAATTATACATTAAACTATAATTCATGTATTTATCCCTAAATATTATAATTGAAATTAAAGTAGAAGGAACAACATAAATACCTTCGGTAGGTTTAATCCAAAATAATAATAAAAATGAAAACATTACCAATTCTACAACTATCAACTATCTTGTATAAAAAGAAGTATGAATTATGTTAAATTTTAGTAGTCATAAAAAAGGGTATTTGACTGTGTTATCTCTTATATTTTAAATTAGAAAAGAGTTTTTAAAGGGTAAATAATATATTAATCAATTTTTAAAATTTAGGTATTAAATAGCAATTTAAATCTGTCATCTATTTCATTTTATTTTAATACACTTATGCAATAGGTAGAGCTTAATCCACGTATTTAAGTTGTTATGTAACTCTCAAGATAAAAATACCTGACTCATACTTTAAATCCAGTGATTAATTTAACTTCTAATCATAGTTTGAGGACGTGCAGTGACATTTAACTAAAAAACATATAATATGAACTTAAAATAATTTTGTGTTATTTTTTCGACCTGACTAATTAACCCACAATACATATATATATATATACAAAATTTTGCAACTTTACTACAATCTCCCCATAAACTAAATTTTCACCCACAAAATATAGTAGAATCACCCAAAACATGGAAGGATTTTATAATATAGAAGAGATTAATGAGTCTACCCTACTTTTTTTACTTTCCTGCAATCTTGAATCTTGATTCTAATTTGCACAGTGCACGTCTGCGAGTAAATGCTAAATAGCGGCCTCTCTATTTATCTAATCCGCTAATTTTGGCGCCTTCCAAACCGCAAATCTCATCACCAACTTTCCTTTTCGTTGTAACCCTCCTTCCCTTCTTCACTTTTAACTTACTATATTCTCATTTTTTGTATATTTTCCTTAATCTCCTCAAACGTGGATTCGACTGTTAACAACTTAACATATATAGTAGTTGTATTACAGTGGGTAAACACCGACCGACCAAACCCATGTTTTGTTTTTGTTCTTTTTGTTGCTGGGGATTGAGATTTTTCCACTGCTGATGTGTAATACAGAACAGAGAGTTGAGAGAGAAATGGGAGAGTTAGACACTTCGTTTTCTTGTTCCAGTCTCTTGTGTCGGGAAACTGAAGAAGATGCATGTTTTTCCGAAACAGAGAAAGAAGATGATCCAAGTGTTTACTTCAAATCATGTTTTGTTTCGGACAATGAAGACGAGTATATCGAGATGTTGGTTCAAAGAGAGATTGAAATCGGATTCAAAACCAGTGCATCGTTTAGTGATTCGAAACATAAAAGTTGGTTGGAATGTGCTCGCTTCGATGCTATTCAATGGATGTTCAATGTTTGTGTCTCTTCCCTAATCTCTGTTTTCTTTGTTTCATTGTATGATTTTGATTAATCAAATTTTTATTTTTCATTGTTTGGTTCAGACAAGAGCAATTTTCGGGTTTCAAATCCATACAGCTTATTTATCTGTCATATACTTTGATCGGTTTCTATCAAAGAGATCCATTGATGTAAGTTTTTTTTTTTTTTCTCAACTGTATAAACAATAATAGTTAAATGAAGTTTCTTGTCTGTGTTTGTAACATTGCCTGTTTGGTGTAGGATGGGAAGTTGTGGGCTATTCGATTGTTATCAGTAACATGTTTATCATTAGCAGCAAAAATGGAGGAATGCAGTGCCCCTGCTTTTTCAGAATTTCCTATACAAGGTTACCAATTTGAGAATAAAACGATCCAAAAAATGGAGCTATTGGTACTTACCACCTTGGAATGGAAGATGAGTTCAATCACACCCTTTGCTTATTTGGATTATTTCATCCATAAATTTTATGGTGAATATAGGCCTAAAGGATTAGTCTCCAAAATTATGCAACTTATCATGTCAATGATAAAAGGTAATCCAGAACTTCAGTTTTTATTGAAATGTATGAACTTCTATCTTTATTATGTGTTGACTCCTCCATTACCGTAATGCAGAAATCAGTTTGGTGGATCATCGACCCTCGATTATTGCTGCGGCCGCAGTGTTAGCTGCTTATGATAGCCGATTAACAAGAAAATCAATTGATCTCAATGTTGACTTCATTTCATTTTGGGGAACTCTAGAAAATGTAAGCATTCATTTTTTAATTAAGAACAGCATTCATCTGTATATGTATATACTAATATCTATCTTTATACTGGATGATGCAGGAACATATATTTTGGAGCTATAATATGATGCAGGAAATAGAGATGAGAAAATCCAAGACACCAACGTCTGTTATTTCTTCAAATTATTCATCAGTAACTTATAGCTCACTTGATGCTATTGAGACTTCTTCTGCTGTCAGTAATGGAGCTGGCACTAAGAGGAAACTTACATTCAATGAGTCCGATCGAAATAGCCCACCGGCGAAGAAATTCTATCGGCTGTGAATGAGTCAGAGTTTGGTAGTAGGATTTGGGTTTATTGATTGGATTACTTTGACAGTCTAAGAAAAAGAAAAGATTGATTATTGCAATTAGATTTGGTTAGATAGGTGTAATGAATGTTTTCAGCCATTTCATTAAGATTTGGTGTTGATCCTTTGGGGGATTTCATTTTCCAATAACAAACTAAAGTTTTCAGCCTGCGATAACTAAGTTAGATAAAAACAAAGGGATAGCTTTAGCCTACAGTAAAAGATAAGAATCCATCGGGAGATCTGTCAAGTGAATGCCAGAAGCCAATTGAAGATCGTTCGGTTTAGTCGTTTTCTCAAGCGTTGCTTTGAAGAATGCTACTGTTGCTTACCCGTTTCTTTCAATTTGTTTGTATTTTGTTCTTCCTTTTGATGTTTTTGTTTTGGCAAAGTATAGTTAAATAGATATAATGACTTGCAACCTTGAGGCCTACCCCTTTTGATGAGGGGGGGACTTGGGATGCTTCCTATGTCTTTCAAAAGGCTGAAAGCCATGAGGAATGAGGAGCTGCTTTTGTTTGATCTGATTCATCTGTGTTTCATTTGGGCCAATCTAAAAAGCCTAAAAAATGGTGAATGGTGATTGGATTTGTCTGGAATGTTGGGTTACTTTTAGATTAGTGGGAAAGTGCACTAAACCTTGGGGTCATTCAAACCCAGCAATCAAAGAGGTGCTTCTTTAAATGATAAATAAAAATAGTGCACCAATGATGAGATAGATCGTAAGAAATGCAAAGTGCACCCCTATATATGCGGCTAGCTATGGCATTGTCTTTGCCCACACATGTGAATGCTGATATTTGTAGGACCCCAAGGAGCCATGATGGAGTTAAGCGAAGTTTGTATTTGGGAGTGAATTAGGGGAGGCATGCATTTGGCATATTGGGTGTCAGAGACTCTCCACCTTTTCCACATGCTTTCATGGTAGGAAATCTAGTCTGGCACCGTACAAACATTTGTATATATTTTAGTCTTCCTGTAGTAATCCTGTGAATATACATGGTTGATGCTTCCTCTGCCACACTCATATCCAGAGGTTCAATCATCCTTCGAAATGAGATAATGTTTTAAGGATTCTGCCAGCCATGCTTTTAGGTGTTCTTCCCCAAGTTATTTCTTTTTCATTGCCTAACCACTACACCAAAACAGACTTTTAGCGGCGTTTATAAGCGTCGCAAAAAACGTCGCTAAAAAAAATGCCGCAAACTTTAGCGGCGTTTATGAGAAAAAACGCCGCTAAAAATCGTGACTTTTAGCGGCGTTTTTCCCACAAGCGCTGCTAAAAATCGTGACTTTTAGCGGCGCTTTTCCAACAAACGCCGCAAAAACTCGTGACTTTTAGCGGCGCTTTTGCAAAAAACGCCGCTAATTTGCACATATTTGCAATAGGCAATTTCTCCAATATCCTACCCTTCCTGCATTAAAACCAACCAAAAACAGCAACTGTTGCATATAATTTCAACCCAATACAGCAAAATGTAGCATATAAATCACAGCCAAAAGCATTAAATCTAAATGATACTTCAAATTCAATAATAGATATATGATGTAAATTAATAAATGAAGTATAATTGAAATTATTCTTACAATAATGTTAAATGTAACAATGTTAAAAATAATATTACAACGAGAAAATAAAAGTCTAAGATGGCGGCTTTGCATTTCTTTGAAACATCTGCATCATATCTTTGAAGTGTGAGTGGAGCTCATCGTACTTTCTACTACTCTCTGCTTGCCATCATTCTTTGCCTCTGCCTCCTTCATCGCTGCCACGCCTCTCTCATTCTTTGCATCCACTCTAAGCTGTTGGTGAAGTTCTTCATATTTTCTTTGAACCTCAGCAATTTGCTCAACCGTGCTCGCTTGCATCTGAGCTATCTGGTCTTTTAACCTCTAAACTTGACTTGAGCTTGACTCCGGAAGGCATGTATTGGTGGGAGCCGATCCAAAATATTGGGTCGGGGTAACACGGATCCTTGAAATCGAACCCGACCATACCTTTCGGGACCCAAAACATCGATAATAGTTACGTTATCGATATCCTCAAGATTAACAGAACTATCGATCAACAATAACTTCATACTACTGCGCTTCTTCTCCTTTAGTTTCTCCTAATAAATCAATCAAAGAGTTAGAAAGGAAATATACAATAAGAAAGAATGCAACATAACTTAACATTATTAATTTAAAACTACTAACGAAGAATTAAACTATTATAATTAAACATTATAAATATTTATAATAAATCAAATTTTATTAAGTAAATATACCATAATCTCTCCAGCTTCGGATGTCATCGGAGACCCATCCTTCTTCCTATGCGTAATGTCAAAAAGCTGAAGGCGTCCAACTTTTTGACCAGTGGAGACTTCCTACAGTGTAGTAGTAAAAATATAATTTAATAGTATAAAGTCATTAATATTTGACATAATTAATAAATTATAATACCTCGACCTCAGCTACAGAAGCAAAACTTCTCGACCCTGCAGTGTGCGTGAATTTTTATTTCTGCCTGCTGCTTGTTCCAACACGCTCACGGTCCTACATAATGAAATTATTATTACGTATATAGTAAATACTATAAACCGTAAAATTTATAAGAGTTTAGAACTACGTAATACCTCTCCTTTCTTTGAATTTCAAAATCTAACCGCATCTTCCCACTGATACCTCAACATTCCCGTGGGGCGTTTATAATTTTTCCTCGAGGCTTATGTCTTTCTTAAAATATTCTTTTTTCAATGTGCTTTTATGGTCTCTCCATTTTTTACCCAATGTCTTCTTGATATAGTCATCGGAGACCTCCAAAGCAAATCTCTCCTAAAAAAACATAAGTTTAGAAAGTAAATATAAATGAAACTTCAACCAAAGTATTATAAATTACATTCACGTTTTGTTACCTTAATATTATCGAGAGCTTGATTTTTGTTTCCATCGGGCATGTGATGCCATGATTCGTAATTGATGGGCAACATATTTGCATTTCGTGCAATAATGCCCAAATAGCCTGCTAAAAGTCGAGCTTCAGGGCCAACAGGTTGGCCATGACTGTTTCTCCTTACTTTGACACGCTCGACAGGATTTAATTCGTATAAATCTCTAAGCAGCGTACGTCCTCGACCTCTGCGCATCCCACCACTCTCAGCTGAACAATGATATATTATTATTATATTAAAATTGAAAAATGAATCAATAATAAAAGTCAACATGCATGTAAAATAAACTTAACATTACTTTGTAATTCTGAAGGCTCATCATCCATGTCGGGCACATTCGAAGATCCAACAAGCATTTCTTTGTTCACTATTGCCTTCTTCCGAATTTACAAAGATGTCTACATACAATATTTAAATCTCGTAATCTTCTTCTACTCATTTTTCCTGTAATACACATAAAATAGTTGAAATTTTAGTAACAAATAACAACAATAATGGTACATATATAATAGTTAAATTATATAAAATGACCAAGATTAAAATTATAATATTACATATAAATAAAAAATCATAAAATCTTACTACATCATAATTCGTAAATATCTTCGTCCACATCCTGACGAACCCATTGAAATTGTGTACTAGTACTAGGGATATTTTCATTTAAGTTTTGTTCTGGAAAAGGCAAAGTTTCTGATCTTTCGACGATGTCATCTCTACTTCCATTGCCCATATCAAACAAGTCTCTAGGGGTGTTTCGAAGTACAACGTACCAACCCTCATCAGTTGGATCTTTTGAGTAAAAAACTTGTTTCACTTGAGAAGAAAATACATACGGCTCGTCTATCAGTTGTTCTCTAGTGTGAATCAATCGAGAGAAATTCACCATTGTAAAACAATATTGATCATTTTTAATTCTGTGAGCCGTATTGACATCAGCCCAATCACCTCGAAATAAGACAACTTTCCATTTGCCGTAATAATCCAACTCAATTATGTCAGTAAGAAGTTCGTAATACTCCAGATTCCCCTCGACAGGATTACTGTCCCTAGCACTAGCATAACTTGTAATTGAAGAATTAACAACAATTCCAGAATTTTGGGTTCTCCTCAATCTCTCGCGATACTTTGTATGAAATCTGAATCCATTGATGAGGAAGGCACTATATCTTTTCACTATTCTATTTGGACCTTGTGAAAGCCATTTAACTTCGTCATTTACTTCATTCCGACTCCAAACCTATTGAATCGAAAGTAAATTGAATAATTATAAATGTTATGAGAAAACATTATTACTTGTCAATGAAAACTTCAATTGCATACCGTTTGACTTAACTATTCATGAAATGATTCTGTGAACAACTTATTAATTTCTCGTAGTTGTAATCTTCGGGACCGTGAACGAGCTCTCAATATTTGTTTGTACTCACTATGTTAAAAAAAGGTTTACTTTGTTATAAGACAAACAAATTATAATTGATGAATATTTATCAAATTCTAAAACTTACTTGCGTAATGGTTCCAATGAATCGTGATGAAAAATAACGTATTGATGTGCTTGGACCCACGATCTATCATCTAATTCTGCAATTTCAACTTTGCCGATTGGTTCTCCGAAACTTTGAAATAAATAAGTTTCGGCCAAGTTATGATCTGTGAGCCCAGCATTTCTACATGGTCTGTTCATTCTTGTTTCAACATCTTCCAAATACCTTGAACAGAAAGTCATACATTCCTCTACCAAGTAGCCTTCAGCAATTGATCCTTCCGGATAACGCTTATTGCGGCAGTAAGACTTCAATTTGGATAGGAACCTAAACACGATCTACAACATTATCAAAAGTTGCAACTAAAGGCATTGAGGTGAATGAAGGAATAATTTACAAATAAATTAACATCTTTCTATGGGATACATCCATCGATAGAAAACGGGTCCACCAAGTATTGCTTCACGAGGGAGATGAATTAACAAGTGCACCATAATAGTGAAGAAGAAAGGCGGGAAGATCTTCTCCAGATTGCATAAAGTCAATGCGGCTCGATCTTGTAGTGTCTCAAGTTCTTGAACATCCAAAACTTTGCCACAAATGCCTTTCATTATATTGGATAGTTCAATTACACAAGACGTCACCTTTTTCAACATACAACACCGCATAGCAATTGGCAGTAAGTCGTGCATCAAGATGTGATAGTCATGTGATTTTAAGGCATATAGTCTTCGATCTTTAAGACTCACACATCGAGACATATTTGATGCATAAGCATCCGAGACCTTTATATCCTTCAACACCATACAGAACACTTCTTTCTCTGTCTTCGACATTGAAAAAATAGCAGGCGGCAACCGATATTTCATATTCGAAAGTGCTTGGGGATGAAGCTCACGCTGAATTCCCATGTGGACTAAATCAAGTCGACTCTGAAGATTGTCTTTCGATTTTCCATCGACATTCAAAATAGTCCCAATGATGTTCTCGCAGACATTTTTCTCAATGTGCATGACATTAAGATTATGTCGTAAAATCTGATGCTCCCAATAAGGCAACTCAAAAAAATACTTCTTTTTTTCCACAAGTCCTCCTCATTAGGATCATCCTCTTCATCAGATTCATCATCAGATTCATCCCTTGATCTTCTATTTCTTTGTGTGTTGGGCGGTTGATTCATCTTCCCATAAATAAAATTCATATCTTTCAACATGAACAATATTTCAGATCCACCGGTCTGCGAAGGAGCTTCTCTGAACTCTTCAGTACCGTCAAACTGAGTACTCTGAAATCTAAATCTATAATTTTTCGGTAACCACTGATGGTACCCCATGTAAGAGAACTTCTTCCCATTATATAACCATTGCGAACATGTTTGCGCAGCACAACAAGGACAAGCATAATGTCCCTTGGTACTCCAACCAGATAAATTAGCATAAGCCGGGAAGTCATTAATAGTCCACATCAAAGCTGCACGTAAATTGAAGTTCTCCTTTCTCAGTACATCGTATGTCTCAACGCCAGCCCATAATTGTTTTAACTCTTCAATAAGTGGCTACAAATATATGTCAATATCATTCCTGGGCCCTTTCTCTCCAGGGATAATCATAGATAAGATAAAGGATGATTGTTTCATGCAAACCCATGGAGGCAAATTGTAAGGAACAAGCACCACAGGCCAAGTACTATACGCAGTGCTCATGATTTTGTAAGGGTTAAATCCATCAGATGCTAGCCCAAGCCTCACACTCCGAGGATCGCTTGCAAAGCTTGGAAATTTGGAGTCAAATGATTTCTAAGCTAAAGAATCTACAGGATGCCTTAACAATCCATCATCGGTTCGTCCATCCTGGTGCCACGTCATTGACTCGGCTGTCTTCGACGACATGAAAAGCCTTTGAAGCCTTGGTATTAGCGGAAAATACCGCAAAATCTTAATCGTTTGCTTCCTTGATCTGTGCATCATTTTCATCCTCGTTACCATCTTCTGTATTTCTATTCATCCAACGGGATTGATCGCATACATGACAGCACTGTTGGTTTCTCCGGTCGCCCCAATACAACATGCAGTCATTTGGGCAACTATGAATTTTGTTGTAGCCAAGGCCCAAATCTTTGATTAGTTTCTTCATGTCTTTGGAAGATTGAGGATTTTTCAAAACGGAACATTTCTCTCAAAAATCTAACAAAGACATTGTCAAAGAGTTTCCTAGGTCCACCCTCCCAAACATTTTAAGTGAAAAAGACGAATCTGAAAAGACAGCTTTTGAAAATTTTGATCCTCATACGCTTCTTCATTCATTTCACCAAGTAACGTGTAGAACTTAGCCGCTTCTTCATTTGGTCGTTCATCGTACACTTCTTCCCCTTTCGGTGAAAGTATTTCCACCAATATTATAATCATCGGTTGCACCCAAGTCAGGTGGAAATGATTGCAAACCATCACCGCGCATATTAAATGCATCCCGCAACATGCCTTCCATGTCATCTTCTCTAACATTCTGATTGTAAGCACTATGAGGATAACTCATATTCATCGATGAAGAGGCTCCACTAGATGTACACTCTCCATGGAAAATCCATTTTTTATACCCCCGAACAAAGCCATCAACAACTAGATGTTCGTAGACAACTTCACGATAATGCCAATTGATATTGCAACACTTCTTACACGGGCAAAGAATCATATTCTCTTGGCTTGCGTTTTGAAATGCAAAATTTAGAAAAGTTTCTACTCCATATCGATAGCCGTTGCTTACCCTTGACAAATTCATCCAAGTTCTATCCATTTCGTAGTTGTTGAAGTCTAAAGTTGACAGTAAATTACACGGGTAAGTTGTTTATTTATACAGGTATTATGTAAGTTATGTAAATTATGTAAGTTATGAAGTTTGATCTTAAAATTATGTAAGTTATGAAATTTGATCTTAAAATTATGTAAGTTATGTATTATGTAAGTTTGATCTTAAAATTACTTAAGTTATGAAATTTGATCTTAAAATTATGTAAGTTATGTATTATGTAAGTTATATTATTTGAAGAAAGCTATGAAATTTGATCTTTAACCTATATGCTTTTAAGGAAATTATTACATAAAACTACATGTATTATGTAAGTTATCTGAGTTATGTAAGTTATGTATGTTATGTGAGTTATGTAAGTTATGTAAGTTATGTATGTTATGTGAGTTATGTGAATTATGTAAGCTACTTAAATAATGACCGTTATTATTATTATATTGATAAAGAAAATTATAAGTTTTAAAAACATTTAAAAATATTAAATATTAAAATAAAAAATTAGTAATTTGATTTTTATATTAAAATATATTTAAATAATGATCAATATTATTAATATATATTTAACAAAATATTTATAAGTTTGGAAAACATTCAAAATATTAAATATTAAAATCAAACATTATTAATATAAAAAATTAGTAATTTGATTTTTATATTAAAACATATTTAAATAATGATCAATATTATTAATATATATTTAACAAAATATTTATAAGTTTGAAAAACATTCAAAATATTAAATATTAAAATCAAACATTATTAATATAAAAAATTAGTACTTTGATTTTTTATATTAAATCATATTTAAATAATGATCAATATTATTAATATATATTTAACAAAATATTTATAAGTTTGAAAAACATTCAAAATATTAAATATTAAAATCAAACATTATTAATATAAAAAATTAGTAATTTGATTTTTTATATTAAAACATATTTAAATAATGATCAATATTATTATTATATTTATAACACCCAAACCAAAATAAATTAATGAGTAAAAAATATAAATTTTCCTTTTAAAAATCTTTTAAATACTTTTTTTTAAAAAAGAATTCGATTTTCATATTAAAATAAAACAGACTTCTAATTTATTTAAATTTCATAATATTATATTATTTTATTCACAATTATGTACGACAAAACCTAAGTAACCTACCCTGCTTTGGACACCATTTATACTCCAATTCAACAAGCATTTATACTCCAATTTGTACGTTCCAATTTACCATTCATTCCAACAAGTTTAAAGTTTAGAAAAAATCAAATCAGACAACATTTATACAGCAGAGTTAAACCGAAATTTTAGCGTTCCTTCAGTAGAACAATTTCTCAAAAATAAAACCCAATACAGTACAAATTAGATGATAAACAAAAAATGATTTGATGGTAAACAAAAATTTGATGAAAGCACAGTTTAAAAAATAGAAAAAAACACAAATTATATTGCACTTACAAGTAAAACTGGCAACAAAAAGCGCAAACTACCAGAAAAATTGATCCATTAAGCTAACGATTAAAGATGTCATTTTATACCAGTTGAAACAATATAATAAACAGCAATATAATAAACAGCATATATAGCAATTCAAACAATATAATAAACAGCAATTTGGACAGCAATTTGGACAGCAATTTGGAAAGATTCATCATACGTGGCATTGTTACACCTAGGGAGGATCCATTATATCTTACAATGAGATATAAGGCAACCCATAAGGTTTCCACCTATATACTTTGAATCATTTTTTTTTTTGGACAAAGATACAATAAATAAAGCAAAGATATATATACGGTTCAAACAATATAATAAATAGCAATTTGGATAGCAATTTGGACAGCAATTTGGAAAGATTCATCATACGTGGCATTGTTACACCTAGGGAGGATCCATTATATCTTACAATGAGATATAAGGCAACCCATAAGGTTTCCAGCCTATATACTTTGAATCTTTTTTTTTGGACAACAATACAATAAATGATATATATACCGATTCAAACAATATAATAAATGACAATTTGGATGACAATTTGGAAAGATTCATCATACGTGGCATTGTTACACCTAGGGAGGATCCATTATATCTTACAATGAGATATAAGGCAACCCATAAGGTTTCCAGCCTATATACTTTGAATCTTCTTTTTTTTTGGACAACAATACAATAAACAGCATATATACCAGTTGATACAATATAATAAACAGCAATTTGGATAGCAATTTGGACAAATTCATCATGATATAACTGTTATTGATCAGAATTTTGAACTAAAACGTACCTTAATAATTTCAAGAAGCTGGTCTACTCCACCCTCACCAAGAAATAGAGGCTGCAGTCAGAAAAATAGTATTTGTTAAGTAATTTAAAGGGAAAATGAATATAGATAAGCAAAAAAATTAGCAACAAAACATGTACCTGCCCAAGCAATACTTCAACAAAAAGATTCAGGTGGTGTATTTATTTGCACCAAATATTAATTTAGGTGGTCGTTAGTACCTACAACATATGTAAGATTATAAGAGTAGCACCAAATATTAATTTCGTTGAACCAAAATATAATAACTTTATCAATATCACTACCAAATAATAATTCGAAGATTAAATGGCGACTTGATTGAACCAACGATTGCGAGAGAAGCGATAGGAAGCGATGGCGAAATACAAACAACATTAACTGACTAATACTTTAAATTAAAAATAAAAAACAGAAAATAAAAATAATATCAAACAACATTAATTTAAGTTAACATTTTACCAATGGAGTTAAAGTGCTGATATCTGCTGGAATTTTATCTACAAATTTCAAGTAAGAGCTTCTTCAACCTCAAGACCAGAAGCGTGGAACCTACAAATGGGGGGGCACACTTTAATAGAATAAAACAAAGTCAAAATAATTAAGATAAAAGGATCCAAAACAAAGTCTCATAAAAATTCAGCAAAGACAATAATCTATACCTATAGAAAATTCCAAGTACCAAAACAACAGTTATATCATCCACTTTTTGTCTCTGTCTCTCTCTCCTCTTACAGTGTCACTGCAAATTTGGAGTAAATTTTTTTTCTAAATATTCTTTGAGGTAAAAAGAAGCAGTTTACAGCAGAATTATAGCAATGGAAGCCTGCAACCATGACAAAGATAGACCAGATACAGAAAAGGGTTATGAAATAATGGTTGTAATTTTAATTAGAGAATAATCAAGATACATTCAATGATAGTTCAAGCTTGAAATAACATTGAGAGAAAAAAAATGCAGCAATAAAAAAAAGCCATTTAGGGTTAAGAAAAATCTTTGTTATTTAAATAAAGAAAGAAAGAAAATTATTGATATTTTCTAACTTCAGAGTAGTTAGTTAAAGGATCATATGTCTAATTAATTGTTTTCTATATTATAGTCAGAAGTTAATAAAACGCAAGTAAAATATAGCAAAATTCTATTACAATTAAAAGGGATTGCATAACTATAACAACAAAAAAGAAGAATAAAAATAATTTTATACCTGTTAAGTTATTACCACCAATCCGTAGGAGGGAAATAAGGTTTCCAATCACAGATGTAATTTCACCTAAAATATATATAATTAAAATTGTCAAAATTTACTACTGTTTGTTACCATCCCAAGTAACATGGATTCACAAAATACATTTTACACATTATTAGCAACATGTTTCTTTCTATCCGCACCAACCAAGCAGGGGATTTTGGGATAGGTCAAAGCAACTACTGTTACTATTAATTTGGAAAAGAGAAGAAGACATTGTTACCTCGTTCACGGGTGTAGTGACAGTTGACTTTGCACTGAGATAAGCAAAGAAATAAAGCAACGCAGGGGGACTATCAAATATAGCAACAACAAAGAAAACAGACAACAAACATGGATAATTCAACAAACAGAAGCTTATTAACCCCTCATATGCATGTAATTCTCTATTGCTTTAAAAAAAAAGGCAACAAGAAGAGGGTGAATAAAGCAGCAGCGAAGGGTTACAAAATGTAGCAGCAGAAAGTTAGAAAGAAGAAGGGTACAAATATCTTCTTCTGCGTGATGATTGGGAAGAACTTGGAGCCCCTAACGCAAAAGGAGAAGTTGTTCCTTAGACAACATTAGCTAAAATAGAAGTCGATGAAAATTTTTGCAAGATGTGTTGTGAGGTTGTAAGGCAAAACCAGAAAAAAACAAGAAATAAATACCTAGGTAGATTAAAGAAGAAAACTAGTGGCGCAAGCGTCAAGGCTGTTCTCAACGAGTTCCTTAACGGCGGAGGAGAGATCTAATATGACTTGACCGGAGCAGATTCTGGGAGTTAGGGATTTTGGGAAATTTTTTAGGGGAAAACAATAAGGTTAGGGAGTTAGGGATTTAGGGTATACAATTAGGTGAACACGATAAGGGATTTCAGGGTTTGAATGGGGATAAAACCGAGCATACAAAAACGGCGCCGTTTTGCTCAAAAGCAAAATACATTTTACGGCGTTTGTACACTAGCGCCACTAACGCCAGACTTTTAACGGTGTTTATCCAGTAGCGCCACTAAAACTTTTTTGCATTTTGACAAAACGACGTCGTCCAGCTTATAAGGGGTTTCCGGAATGGATGAAACAAAAACGACATCGTTTAAACTTTACATTTTGTGGCGCTTTTGAAAAACGCCGCTAATTCCCGATCTTTAGTGGCGTTTTCAATAAAAACGCCGCTAATGCCACAACAAACACAACTGAAACGACTCCATTTTGGCTAAAGTGGTACGTTTTTGCGGCGTTTTTTGTCAAAAACGCCACTAATGTCTTTCATAGTAATAAATTTTAATAGTTTAATTTTCTCTTAAATTCCTTTTAAACTAATTTTGCTTTGTTTCAAACAATATACCTAATTTGTAAAAAATAGTAATTGTGTATGAAATTAATTTTAACTTAGCCAATAGAATTATTATTTTTTTGAAATTGAGTTTTAAGCAATCTAATTTAATATATGATCTCTTTTATGTTTAAATAATTAAAACTATAATGATAATTTAATATAATAATATTAATATTATCTTTTTTGCATTTATATAAGAAATTATTTAATATATAAATTTAAAATAAATCAGTCATATACCCATAAATCTTTATTATTATTTTAAATAATAGTTTTTTCATTTTTTTCATTTTTAACATATATTTTTATATGTTATTTGTTTCAAATTTTTTCTATGTGTTATTAATTTTTTCTAAAGATTTTAAATATTAAATCAAAAAAATTACATTTTAGTTAATATAATTAAACTAGTTAAATAATAAATAGAAGAGGATGAAAGAGTGCTTGACTTTTATTACAATTTTATATTTAATTATTATATAATTCATATTAATTTTAAATAAATAATTTTTGAAACTTTGAGCAATATTTAAAAGAATTAGATACATGACATAATTTTTATATATTTTTTTATGTAAGAAAACAAAAACAATAAGTTTCAAAATATAAACCCTAAACCCCAAACCCCAAACCATGAACCCCTAAACCCCAACCCCTATCCCCTAAACCTTAAGCCACAAAACATAAACCATAAATCTTAAACCCTTAACCCCATAATCCCCTAACCATTAACCTGAACCCCTAACCACTAGCACTTAAACCTTAATATCGTTAAATACTAAGATCTTAAACCCTAAATAATAAACACCAAATAACAAACTTTAAAACACTAAACCCATAACCCAAAATAACAAACCCTAAACCATAAAATTAACTTACTAAACATTAAACCCTAAATCAATTTTAATAGCTTCATAACTTAAATGAAAACTTCTAAATAGTTTTGTTAGCAATTTGTAACTTTTCATAATTAAGTAAATAAAATGAAACTTTCTCATTGCTTATAATTGAATGTATCAAAATAAAATATAATTCAAAACAAGAATAAGAAAAAATTATGAAATTGAAATGGGATCAAATCGAAACGAGTCCCTACACAAAAATGGCAGCTTAACTTTTAGCGGCGTTTGTACAAAAACGTCGCTATTGCTCAGTGTATTAGCGGCGTTTGTACAAAAACGCCGCTATTGTTCAGTGTATTAGCAGCGTTTGTACAAAAACGCCACTATTGCTCAGCTTTTTAGCGGCATTTTTGCAAAAACGCCGCTATTGCTCAGTTTATTAGCGGCGCCGCTATTGCTCAGTTTATTAGCGGCGCTTTTGCAAAAATGCCGCTATTTTCCAATTTTTGCGGCGTTTTACGCGAAAACCCCGTCATTGCTCATTTTTTAGCAGCGTTTTCAAGGCAACGCCGCTAATGTATAATCTTTGCGGCGTTTTTTGTCCAAACGCCACTAAAAACGCCGCTAAAGCCCTGTTTTGCTGTAGTGAACATAGCATTACAGTTTAATGGACTGTTCTTTAAGCTACATTTTGATAACATAACATTGCAAAAATGGCAGACAAGAGACATAGTATAGTAGAGTAGTCATAAATGTAGCGACACAGCAGGATTTGTTGTAGCCGGCCAAGATGGCAACCTTAAGTAGACAAACTGAAAATCATCCTTCATATAAAGTTTTTGAGACTTAAAGGTATAAATAAGGCTATGAATTTTATTTTTAAATGAAAATTTCATTGCAATTGAAACAAGTGTACAATAAATATATTAATTAAATTTTTACATGTCATGACTCGTCTATGGACAAATACATCACAGTGATGTTGTGAGCACAATATCAATATTGTCCTTTTTGAGCATTCATTGATTTCTCAAAGATTTGTCATCTTGAGATGTACCTTTTTAAATATGAATTAAGGATTTTCTACTTATATTTGAGTTACCTAAGTTCATTCAACCTAAATACCCTTAAATTTCACTAGGACCGTTGTCAAGTAATAATGAAATGGAAGGAACTCTATTAAACTAGATAACTTCGAACTATAAGCATCTAAGGCTTTCTAAGAATCTCAACTAATCTATCGAACTATATCCTATCTCTCTAGATTAGTTAAGCCAAATCTTTCCAGTTTCCTCCCTAACGCAGCTCTCACTTGTAGGCTATGCAATTGTTAACATTTTCGATACTGATGAGAGAGATAACTAATTAATTTGATTGACTAAGGTTAGATCTCTCATATACCTCAATGAATTATACCAAATAGGTAATAAATCGACTTAGTATTAGCAAGCTCAACTACTTAATCAAGCTCTAGCAAAACATTCAAAAAAACACAATTAATCAATAGATCTCAATATTACCCAATCACAATTAATACAATCACACCATTATTGAATCACAAACATAAAAATCTAAACAATAGATGCAACAACAACAAATAATCAAGAAAAGAGTTTTAGTGATTCTCGTTAATCAAGTTAAAACTCCAAAATCCTCATTTGAATTTTCATTTACACCTTTTAACCCAAAGTTTCAACTCTCAATTGTCAAGATATTACAAATGAAACTTGAAACTTGTTGGGGATCGACCCGTATAAATAACGAGATAGTAAAAGTGGAGAAGAACGAACACAAATATTTTACGTGAAAAAACCCTCAAAGAGGAAAAAACCACGGGCAAAGGAGGTATCGACTTTTCACTAAATGAGTAAACAAATGAGAGTACAATGTGGAGAAAATAAACCTAAATATTCTAAACGTACAATCTTAAACCCCGGAACTGAAGTCCTAACTCGAGAACAAAATTCTATCCATAATTACCACGAAACTCTCACCAAAACTCATATACGACTACATCTTGTCACCCTTATGAAAAACCTTTATTGATTGGCTTCTCAAAACAGGGATACAATGACTCCTTTAAATAGGCTAAGATTAGAGTTCTAATCATACTAAATACCCCTGGAATAATCAGAGTCTAACTAGGAGAAAAAGTCCTGCTTGAAGTCTAAAATACAGTTTCCAAATAGGATCATACGTTGTGACATCGCAACATCTCATTCGCCTCGTCACAACATCGTCCATCACGTTGTCCTAATGAGCCAACACTCATTTTCTCGACGCCGGGCCTATTTTGGCCCTTCTTCGGTTGCTCATTGATTCTTGTCTAAGGTGTCTACAACATGTCCGATAAATGTGAGGCACACCCCCACAAATCTCCACATTGACTCGTATTTATCACGCCTTCTTTTTCATGCCCCGTCATGAGCCAAAATAAAAATTTTCAGAATACCAAACAAGCTCAAGCAGTGCTCAAACTTTTAAACAGAAAGAATCCTAGTCTTCAAATCAAAGTTGTATAATGTAACAAGGACTAGTAATACCCAAACAAGAGAGAAAACATCAACTCTCTCTACCTGACTATAACCCACTACGACCAACCTTACCTCAAACACTTTGTGAACCATTTGAGTCCTAAAGACCAAAAGGGGATTATATTCTTCTCTAAATCAGGCACATGCCTGACATCTGACACGACTCCACCTTCAACCGGATTATGTGGAGAACAACAAATCATCACCCTTGTTCTCATCCACATCAGCTACCTTCATTATTATCTGAAATTGCCAGAAATTGAAATTTTTATATCCGTCGAATTTTTTTATGTCCAAAATTATTGTTGTGTCACCGAACAAGTCGATCTACAGAAGCTGAATCAGGCTCTAATACCAGTTTGTTAGGAATTGACCTGTATAAACAACGAGATAGTAAAAGTAAAGAAGAACAAACACAAATATTTTACGTGGAAAACCCTCAAAGAGGGAAAAACCTGTTGGGAAATATGCCCATATTGTAGTAAACATGTAATTATTTTCTATGTATTTGAATGATGAACAAATAAATAAAGCTAATTTAACATTCACTATTATGTATTTTGTGTTTCTGTCTTTCATGTTTTGCATGCATAGTGAAATTGTGACAAACAAATATTAGCTCATTGATTGTCTAAGTTCAAACTAATGATAAGTGGCACTATAAGAACATTTACATTGGGAGAAAGATAACTTACTTCAGTAGATAATCTTAACGAGTCTGTAATCTACTTAGAAGGATTACTATGTCGTCTACAATTTCAATTGGGAAGATGACTAGTCTTGGCTATTAGAGCAGTTGACTCCACGGGTAGAGACATAGATGTATTCATTAAAAGAATGATACATTGGACTGGACCCAAGATGAATTAATTCTGAATCCGTTTGTGAGTTAGTTCACTTGTGACGATCATGATGTGATTTACCTAAATCTTGAGTTTATCACTGACCATACGTATGTAACTGATGTGCTTTGATATAAGTGGAGGCTTATACTCTAAAAATGATCGAGCCTATACTCGGTATGTTGGGTACATGATTTATGTATGGTATAGCTTTACTAGCAACAATGGAACTCATAGCTCGATTAAATAGTTAACGATATCTTCTAATTGGCATTGTGTGAATTGATAAATATGGAACGTGGCCACGGGTTGCTCGTTCTCGAACGAGCAATTTATTACAGTCATTTGTTGACAGTGATAATATTAATCATTAAGAAGACACACTGGTGACAATGAGATAAAATAAGATTGTATTGAGTGAACGGATTTAACTCAAAAGAATCAAGGATATCATATGAGGGTAACACACACATGATGAGGTCATTGGATAAAGCAGTTTGAATGAATTGCTTTCATAAAGAGCATACTATAAGGAGTTTTCAATCATTGTAATTCTTGTGGACTGACTCCATGATTAAGTAATTGTGAATTATCGGAACGATGCTTTTGGACATAATTGCAATTACTAGAGCCTAATTATATATGTTCGATTGGCCCCTCTGCTAGTTCAACAAAAGCTCGATCGAACTGCATTTAAATCAGAAGAAAATTCTACGACTTTGGAAATAATTTAATTGAGTTGATTTTTTCGATATGAAATTAAATTAGGCTATCGTGAGAATTGTTTAACTAGAGAATTTGGTTAAATAATTTTCTTGAAAAATTAATTTAGAAAATCTAAGTGATTTTTGGAAAATTAATTTTGATCAAGTAAAATTAAACTAATCAAATTAATTAAAATAATATGATATTTTTAGAAATTAATTTTCAAGTTAGACAATTAATTTCAAGTCAGACAATTGAACCAATAGGTAATTGAATTTGAAAATTGGACCTGAGATCGAAAATTGGACCTAAGAACTCAAAACTGAGATCGATACCCAAAAACTAGTTGAACCGGGTCTGGTATATGAAACTGGGCTGACGGTCCAACCGGTGGCAGGACCGAACTAGTTGTGCCGTCACTGGCCCGAATCGAGTCAGCTTGGGGGTGTCGTGAGGGTGTCGCACCTGCGATGGCACCATCAAACACGACGGTACCGACGACATTCTAGTGGTTGGCGGGTGGTCCTTCAGCGGTTGAGCAATGGAGGAATCACACTCTTACTGGGACTCTACCGAATAATTTGATTTCAGATTAACTAATCCAAAAATAATAATATTTTAATAAATTTAGTATTAAAATTAATTTAATACTTGTCTTGATAGTATTTTATTAATTTAATATTGAAGTTATTATCTTAACATTAAATTTAATTTAATATTTTTATTGTAGATAAATATTCTATTAATTTAATAGATGTAATATTAAAGTAATTAAGTTTAATCATAGTAGACTCTCTAAACTTTCCTTATATAAAGAGAGCTTAGGTCATTATTTTTCACACACTTGAATTCAAGAGAAAGTTGTAGAGAGAAAATTCTCTGAAGAAATTATTTCAAAAAAAATTTAGAGATATTTTTCTTATTTACAACATAACCCCAAAGTTTAGAGAAATTACAAAATTACCTCATTGGTAATTTTTGTGAAAAATTTTCTGATTCGAAGCGAGCCCACACTTGGCATACGTGAGCTTGAGGATAGTGGAGAAGACTACTCGGTCGAAGCGTTCATCCTAGATGAATCGAAAATGTACAATTTTGATTAAATGTTTATTACTTTACATATCACAATCAAGTTCTTGTTTTTTTGGAAAGAAATTTAAAACTCTAATTTTTCTCAAATTTATTTTTCGCTGCGTTTTTCAAATCCGATTTTCCAACAAAATCATAGGCAAATGAGGTATAGACTTTTCAGTAAATGAGTAAACAAATAAGAGTACAATATGGAGAAAATAAATCTAATTGTACTAATCGTATAATCCCAAACCCCGAAAATGAAGTCCTAACTTGGGAACAAAATTATCTCCATAATTACCACTAAACTCTCACTAAAACTCATATGCAACTACATCTTACCTCCCTCAAGAAAAACCCTTACTGATTGGCGTCTCAAAACAGGGATACAATGACCCCTTTAAATAGGCTAAGATTAGAGTTCTAATCATACTAAAATATCCCTAGAATAATCAGAGTCTAACTGGGAGAGGAAATCCTGCTTGAAGTCTAAAACGCAACCTCAAAATAGGAGAATACATCATGACGTTGCAACATCCCATTCGCCTTGTCACGATGTCGTCCATCACGTCGTCCCGACGAGCAATGCTCATCGTCCCGACGTCGGGCCTATTTTGGCCCTTCTTCGATTGCTTGTTGATTCTCGCCTAATGTGCTTGCAACATGTTTGATAAATCCAAGGCACACCCAACAAAACTAAAGAAATTTTACAAAAGAGTCTAAAAAAATATTAAAGAAAATACAAAAGGAAATGAAAGAAACTACATATGACTATTTATAATTCTTAGTATCAATTAAGTGTCTCAAAATTTGATTCAAATTAGAGTATTTTTAATAAATCCAAAATTATGAAAAGATGTTTTGTGTCCTACTATCCCCTAGAGCATGACATCTAGACGGCTAGTTGTAGCGTCTATATACCAACCCTCAGAGCTCATGGTCTTGTCTTCCTTTGAGGTCTCATGCCAAGCCTCTTCACCTACAACTCTGAACCTTAGATCCAACTATTATTCATACACTAGTTAACATGCTAGAAATTAACACTAGAAATAGACTTAAGACACTAACACGAATAACTAACAAAAAAAACAGTAAAATAACCATTTCTTGTTGTTGTTGTGGCATCTCATTCCATGACCCAAAAAATAACTAAAACACCTTAAGATCTCACCTAATACTAAGAATTACAAAAACCACATAAAATACAACATAGGCATGCATATAAAAAAAACATATTATAAACCCTCTATAAAGCTCACAGACTTAGCTTAATAAAGTTTACAAAGGAAAAACATGAAACATTTGCCAATCATTGGATAACCTAAGGAAGTGGTATTTTTCAATCATTGGATAACCTAAGGTAGCGGCAGTACCTTTTGGCCTTGGCATAAAAAATAATGACCCATTGACTAGCAAGGTACTATTTTTTTCTTGGGATGTGTCGTGTTGGCATCGTGAGAATAGTATTGATATTGTCCTCTTTGGATGTGTAACAGCCCGATTTAGGGCCTAGTCAGAATAGTGGTTTTGATACCACAAATTCGAGGTAGAAATATGTGTTTTATGGTTTTTATGAGGTCTATAGCATGTTTGCATGATTGTGTGAATATTTCATGAAGATATTTTATAAATTAGTGAACAATTTACCCATTAGGACTAAATTGCAAAGATTGGAAAATATGAGATTCTAGAAGATTCAAGTATGAAATAGCATTAGAAAAAATTATTAGAAGTCCTTATTTAGCAATTAGACCATTATATGTCAAGATGGACAAAAATAGACATGGGAAGGAAAAATCTCAAGAAAGGGGCCTTAAGGGCATTTTTGTCATTTGGTTAATAAAAGAATTAAAAGGGAAAAAGAAGTCAAAATTTATGTCCATATTCTTCCTAAGTGCTGAAAATTTCAAGCTCTCCATAGCTAGGGTTTTGTCATCTTTCAAGCTTGATTGTAAGTACCTTCTAGCCCCGTTTTTAATGTTCTTCGTATTTTTAAGATCCTCGTAGCTCGATTTAGCTATTTCTAGCTATATTTTGAGCTAGGGTTTATGTTCACAAATTTACCCATGACATACATGTATTTTGATGATTAATGGAGGAATATGAAAGTTTGATGTATGATAAACATCTTTTTCTAAGAGATTTTCATGGAAAATTCATAAAAAGGACTAAATTGTAAAAGTCATGAAAATGGTCATACATGAGTGAATTAGTGGAAATTGGGGGCTGTTGTAGTTATGAAAATGATTCGGATAGGCATAAAATACAAATAAATTGAGTAAAAATCATTTTACGAGCCTAGGGGTAAAAGTGTAATTATGTAAAAGTTTAGGGGCAAAATTATAATTTTTCCAAAGTATGATTATTGAGTCAATTTAGTCAATGTGAGTATTAAACAAGTGAAATTTTTATTATAGATCAAGAAACACGAAGCCCGAACCGAAACCGAGGCAAGGACAAGGTCGTGGACTAAATTGAACAAATCCACATATATTTTGGTACTGAGGTAAGTTTGTGTAAAATTGAAGCTACATAATGCTACTATGTTTTAAGTTGTTTGATATCATGAAAAATGTATATTATCTCTATGAAATTGATTAATGATGCTTCGACGAAAGTACAATGATATAATGTTAAGTCAAAGTCCCGGTTGAACATTCGGAATAGTAAGGATACCATTATCACGACATGAGAGAATGTAGGTCCCGTATAAGACCATGTCTGGGACATTGCTTCGGCACTGAAAGGAAGATCTCGTGTAAGACCATGTCTGGGACATGGCATCGACATCTATGTATGATCTCATATAAGACCATATCTGGGATATGGCATCGACATCGAGATATGAGATCCCGTGTAAGACCATATCTAGAATATGGCATCGGCATCGAAATGTGATCCCATGTAAGATCATATCTGGGATATGGCATTGGCATCGTGTTACATGTATGATGAGATTGGGTATCCTTCGATATTCCAAATAGTTAAACGGGAAAAGAGCTAAAGTTACGTTAAAGATGACAATGAGTTAAGTTTATGTTCAAGATAACATAAGTGCTAAATTATGTGATGAAGTGATACAGGTACCCATGAGTAAAATACGAGTTATGAATCCGTAATGTGATATGTGATGGGTAAGATTAAGCATGAGTAAGTGTGTCAAAGTGCTTGAGAACTTGTGTTGTTATTATTCAATGAGATGAATGGATTTATTTATGAGCTTTTATGTTGCTATTTTATTTCATGCAATCTTACTAAGCTTTATGCTTACCCCTCTCTTTTCCCTTTTCCTTGTAGTATCACCAAGCTAGCTCGGGGATCGTAGGACGTCGGAGTTCGGATCACACTATCAACTATTCTTTTGGTATACTAAAGTTGATTAATTTTGGGTATGCCATGTATAAGAACTTGGTTATTTTGTGATATGTCATATTTGTTAATCAATGTGTTGGTTATTAATACTACTCATTCATTTTATAAATGGCCATTGTGAATTGGCCAATACTTGTTAAGTTTCATAAATTCAATGATGATGAAGTTCATGAAATGCATGCTTGTGTAATTGGATGAGTAATGAGTAAGGTATACACATGATTAATTAGGGTGTGGATGTTTTGCTTCTAGATAATAGAAGTGCCTTATTGTCATGTTGTGTGATGCATTGAAGTGGTTTGAGTGTGGTTGTTTTTTAGGGTGGCAATTGGCTTGGTAAATAGCCTTATAATTGTCCACACGGGCGTGTGTCTAGGCCGTGTGTGACACACGGTCAGCCCCATGGGTGTGTTGATAGGTCGTGTGTCCCCTGCATCTATTTACGAAAAATTCAGTTCGTCACATAGGCCAGCACACGGGCGTGTGCCAGACCGTGTGAAAACCCCTGTAGGTTCGGAATGGAAAATAAAATCCACACGGGCTAGGAATATCGGCGTGTGTGACCACACGGCCTGCCCACACGGGCGTGTTCCTTTCTACACGGGGGTGTAGCCCTGTTTTGAGTAAAAATTTTCTAAGTGTTTAAAAGTTTCTGGTTTAGTCTCGAACCATTTTGTATGTATGTTTAGGGTCTCGTAGACCCATAATAGGGACATTATGGTTTCATATGGAAAGTTTTAAGTTGAAACGAAATTTTATGGCCCAACGTTGTATGTTTGAGCAAGTTAAGTTCGGTAATGCCTCGTATCCGGTTCAGGCGTTGAATACGGGCAATGGGTGTTACATTTAATGGTATCAGAGCTACGGTTTTGTCGATTCTCAGACTAACATAGCGTATGCACGATTCTAGCTATACATGCCATACGTATGAGTATTTACATAATGATAGTGTGACGACTCCTGACGATTTAAATTTTATTTTCATATAGTAAATGGATTCCGAAAGAGCAGTGGCGGATGATGTAGAAAGTAACGTGTCGGCTCCTGCCCAAGGGATGGTGCCGACTGAGAATGAGAAACGACCAGCAACTATGAGTCAAAGAGGATGAGAAGAGGCTAGGGAAGCCTTCCTCCACATGATGAATGCTTGGTCTACGGAGTTCGTTCGTACGAACCCGAATGCTCAACCCCCTCCACCCCCACCTATTCCTCAACCTATCCCTGTAGCTCCCCAAGTGGTGAAAGTAGTAAGAAGAGAAAAGCCTCCGGTTGATAGAATTCGAAAACAAGGAGCCGAAGGAATTTTGAGCTAACAAAGATGATGATCCGGAAAGAGTAGAATTTTGGCTTGAAAATACCCTCGGGGTATTTGATGAATTATCATGCAAACCTAAAGAGTGCATGAAATGTGTGGTGTCTTTCTTGAGAGATTCCGCTTATCAGTGGTGAAACACCCTTGTGTCGGTTGTACCAAGGGAGAAAATCAATTGGGAGTTTTTCCAAGAAGAGTTCCGGAAGAAGTACATCAGTCAAAGATTTATCGACTAGAAAAGAAAGGAATTCCTCGAGTTGAAACAAGGCAGAATGACGGTGACCGAATATGAGCGTGAGTTTGTAAGGCTCAGTAAATATGCTCGAGAGTGTGTATCCACTGAAGCCATCATGTGCAAAAGGTTTGAGGATGGATTAAATGAAGATATCATGTAACAGTCCAGATTATACCCTAGTCAGAACAGTGGTTTCGGGACCACAAATCCGAGTTTGAATATTATTTTAATTAATATTTTCTGTGTCTATGATATGTGATTAAGCATGTGATAAATTTCTGTGAGTTAATTTGTCCGTCTGTGTGCTTAATTTGATAAAAGGACTAAATCGCATAAAATAAAAAAGTAGCCTTCTATTTGATTAATGGCTAAATCGGTGTGGCTTTTAAGTGTGGAGGACTTATGTGGCAATTTAGCCACTATTTTGGTTAGTGGACGGCACTAGGTAATGAAATGTATATATATGTTTTTATATATATTAATTGTATAAGTTAAAGTTTATATTATATATTATATAGTTATATTATAATAAAAGAAACATGGATAGTGGATTGTTCATTCATCCACCACCGAAAATAGAAAAATAAAGAAGGTTTTAAGCTCTTCAAACATTCGGCTATCATAAGTCTCAATTTAAGGTATGTTTTGTTTCGATTCTTGATAATTTTTACGTTTTTGTAATCGTTGCTTTGTTCTCTACAAAACCCATGTCTCAATTTTGTGAATTGATGATGTTTTTGTAATGTGCCATTGATGAAATGGTGAGATTTGTGATGTTTTATGGTGTTAAATGAAAGATATATGTTAGATGAACATATGTTGTTCTTGAATTTTTGATGAATTTAGCTAAATAGGGCTAAATTGTAAAGATAGTATTTTGAAGGACTAAATTGTGAATTTGATTAAATATATGGGCTTGTATGATATTCATAAGCATTCGACTAAGCATGAGTATGTGTTGATTTTGTGTATTTGATGTTTTGAGAAAAATGGACCAAATTGATAAATTGTGCAAATGTGAGGGTTGAATTTCAAATTGCCCTAAATGTGTGTTCTTGGATTGAATTGAATGAATTGATGAATGAATGGGTTAAATCTGAATATGTATAGATCAAGAACTGAAGAAAACAGACTTAGATCACGGGAAATCGAAAGAAATCGAGTAGCCACATTCGTTTCTGTTAATCGAATCCGAGGTAAGTCGATATACAAATAAATGTATTTGCATTGAATTATTTGAATGCATATGATATGTGAAATACTATGATCATCCATTGAGATGGAATGTATGTGAAATTTGAGTTGGCTAATAAGTCGATAAACTGATAAAGTCCGAGAAGTCCCGTGTGAACCTAGGAATAGATAGGATTAGCTATGTCATGACATAGGTGTCTGTTCTGAGATATCATATAAGACCACGTCTGGGACGTCGACGTTGATTTGAAATTTCCTGTAAGATCACGTCTGGGACGTTGGCATCGATATGAGATTTACGTGTAAGTCCACGTCTGGGACGTTGGCATCGATATGAGATTTACGTGTAAGACCATGTCTGGGACATTGGCATCGTACTGATTCGTGTAAGACCCTGTCTGGGATAGTGGCATCGATATCTGGTTACATGTAAGACCACGTCTGGGACGTTGGCATTGTACGACTATTCCGATTACTTTGAGTATTCTATTTGGTTCCGAAAGGTTCAACGGGCAAGTCTGAGAAATGAACAACTCTGTGATTTGTACATCTGTTTCAGGTACGTTTGAAAAGTACACTATATGTGTATGAAAGGTAAGTATCTATATGAACTTACTATGATGAATATGTGTAAAGAAATGATGGGATAACATATAAAGATATACTCGAATAAACTTTGTGTAAATGTGATATATGAATGGAAAAGCTATGAGCTAGCAAAGTATATGAAGATATGCAAGATTGAAAGATGATTGATTAAGAAAATTTGCCAAAAGAATTGTGGCTATTATTGAGCCATAGTAAATCCATAGTGATTACATGTTTTTAAATGCTTAAATGTTAAGTTTATTTGTATATGGATTACTAAGCTTTTGGAAAGCTTACTCCGTGTGTGTTTGTTCTGTTTTATAGATCGTCAAAGCTACTGAAGGCTCGGGGGCCGTCGAGGATCATCATCACACTACTCAACTTGTTTGGTACATTTTGGAAATGTATATAGCTAAATATGGCATGTATAGGCTAGTCATTTGTATAAGTTGAGAGATGAATTTAGCCATGTGATTTGGCTAGTTATGTGTGGGCAATATATGTTAATGAATATGAAATATGATGTATGTTTTGGTATGGTCTGATAGCATATGAAATGGTTAAGTCTATGGTAAGTATATGGGTGAAATTTGAGAATATATGTTTGAACAAAAGAATGAATTCATGAAAGGTAAATATGGATGAATTATGCTTGTGTATATATGAGTTTTAGTTATGTAAATTGGTATGATTGTAAATGGATTTGAATGTAGTGATTGGATGGTTGTTTTGATATGTTTTTAATGTCCAAATGTGCATGAGTTGCTTTGGTAAATTGCTTGTAGGTTTGGCCCTAATGTGGGTGGCATTTTGGCCTTGCAAATGGCCTGCTTTGCCTGCACAGTCTAGGCACACGGGCGTGCCTGATGACCGTGGGAGAAAGTCAGTATTTAGCTAAGAGCACACGGCCATGGTACACGGGCGTGCCTAATAGCCGTGTGGTTTAGTCAGGATTGACCACGGCCAAGGTACACGGGCGTGCTTAGTGGCCGTGGAGTTAAGTCAGGTTCGACCACGGGGAAGACACATGGGCGTGTCTAGCTGCCGTGGGAGGCACACAGCCTGCCCACACGGGCGTGTAACCCCTGAAACTTAGAAAAGTTTTAAATTTCTGAGAATTTCTGTATGTGTTCCTGTTTAGTCCCGACTATATTTAAAGCCTGACTAAGGTCTCGTTGACCTATAGATGGGACTTAATGAGTGTGATTGATGATTTATATTACGAATTATCTGAATAAGTTTCCGATCTGTCCGGTAACGGCTTTAACCCTAATCTGGCGACAGATACGGGTTAGGGGTGTTACATTTGGTTGGTATCAGAGCTACGGTTTAGTCGATTCTCGGACTAACGTAGCGTGTTAGAGTCTAGCTATACATGCCATATTTCTGAACTGTGCTAGTGCGATGAATTTTGACGTATAAAATGTGATTTTCGTATAGTAATGGATCCCGAAAGAGCTGTAGCTGACGACATAGAAAGTAATGCGCCTGCTCCCGCTGAAGGGACAACGCCCTCTGATCCGAGACCGGCTATGAGCGGTTAAGAGGGAGAAGCTAAATAAGCTTTCTTCCAGATGATGAGTGAGTGGTTCACTCAGTTTGTTAGAAATAACCCGACTATTTTGCAACCTCCGCCCCCAGTTAATCCCCCTCAGACTACGGTTGTGCCACCTGTTATATATCTGAATCTGTTGAATAAGCCTCCGGTTGATAAGATCCGTAAATATGGGGCTGAAGAGTTCAGGGCTACTAATGATGATGATGCTGAAAAGGCTGAGTTTTGGTTAGAAAACACAATTCGGGTATTCGATGAAATGTCTTTAACTCCAGATGAAAGTATTAGATGTGTTGTTTCGCTATTACGGGATGCAGCCTATCAGTGGCGGAAAACCCTAATTTCTGTTGTTCCGAAAGAATGAGTGACATGGGATTTCTTTCAAATTGAATTCCAGAAGAAATATATCATTGAGAGATTCATTGATCAGAAACGGAAGGAATTTTTGGATTTGAAAGCAGGTAGTATGTTCATCACGAATCAATACTGAACGAGTTCGTAAGACCGAAATCAATATGCTCGTGAATGTGTATCATCTGAAGCTATAATGTGCAAAAGATTTGAAGATGGCCTTAATGAAGATATACGTTTGTTAGTCGGGATTTTAGAGATAAAAGAGTTTGTTGTGCTTGTTGACCGAGCGTGCAAAGGTGAGGCACTCGGGAAAGATAAAAGAAAAGCTGAGTCTGAAACTAGAGAAGTGATAAAGAGATTTTTGGAAAAGTCATTTCAGTCTACTTCGAAGAAATTCAGAGATGAACAAAGCCCTTTGAGAGTTAATATGGGACATTCGAATAAGGATCAAGCTAGATCATAAATGAGTTCTAAAACTCCAGCAACTTCAATGGCTAGTGTTGGAAATGTCTGTTCTGAGAGACCCGAGTGTAAACATTATGGTAAAAGACATCTGGGAAGCTGTAGATTAAATGATCGAGCTTGTTTCAAATGTGGATCGTTAGATCACTTTATTCGTGATTGCCCAGAGTCCGTTGAGCCAGAGACTGTTCAGAATCCGAGATCTGATAATGCTCCAGTGAGAGGTAGACCTTTGAAAAATGCAAGAAATGTCAGTGGTAGTCAGAGAACTACGAGAGATACGGTTGCGAGATCCGAAGCTAGAGCGCCTGCCAGAGCGTATGCTATCCGAGCTCGTGAGAAAACTTCGTCTCCTGATGTTATAACGGGTACATTTACACTTTATGATACTTCTGTGTTTGCATTGATAGACCCTGGTTCTACTCATTCCTATATATGCATGAACTTAGTGTCCAGTAAGACTTTGCCTGTAGAGTCAACTGAATTTGTTATAAAAGTATCGAACCCCTTAGGTAAAAGTGTCCTAGTTGACAAAGTATGCAAGAACTACCCGTTAATATTTCGATATACTTGTTTTCCTACTGATTTAATGCTATTACCATTCGACGATTTTGACATTATTCTGGGTATGTATTGGTTAACATTGCATGATGCTATTATGAACTGTAAGAGAAAGCTATTGATTTGAGATGTTTGAATGATGAAATAGTTTGAATTGAGTTTAGTGAATTGAACAGATTGCCTGCTGTGATATCTGTATTGAAAGCTCAGAGTTATTTGAAAAAGGGTTACGAGGCTTATTTTGCTTATGTAATTGACTCAAAAGTATCTGAAAGAAAAATTGAATCAGTTCCAGTTGTTTGTGAGTTTTCTGATGTATTCCCTGAAGAATTATCGGGATTGCCTCCGATACGTGAAGTTGAATTTGGAATTGATTTGTTGCCTGGTACGACACCTATTTCAATAGCTCCGTATAGAATGACGCCAACAGAGTTGAAAGAGTTAAAGTCACAGTTGTAGGAGTTGACTGACAGAGGGTTTGCTAGACCGAGTTTCTCACCGTGGGGTGCTCACGTTCTGTTTGTGAAAAAGAAAGATGGCACGATGATATTGTGCATTGATTACCGTCAGTTGAATAAAGTGACCATAAAGAACAAATATCCGTTACCTAAGATTGACGATTTGTTTGATCAGTTAAAAGGAGCTACTGTGTTTTCGAAGATAGACCTGAGATCGGGTTACTACCAGTTACGAGTAAAAGATTCAGACATTCCGAAAACTGCCTTCAGAACGAGGTACGGGCATTATGAATTTTTAGTTATGCCATTTGGACTAACAAATGCTCCTGCTATTTTTATGGATCTGATGAACAGAATTTCCAGACCATACCTAGATCGATTTGTTGTTGTATTCATAGACGATATTCTGATTTATTCACGTGATGAGAATGAACATGCTGAACATCTAAGAATCATGTTGCAAACAATGAGAGAAAATTAATTTTATGCGAAATTCAGCAAATGTGAATTCTGGTTGCGAGAAGTCAATTTTTTGGAAAACATTGTATCGGCCTCTGGAATAAGAGTCGACCCGAGCAAGATTTCTGCTATACTGGATTGGAAACCTCCGAAGAATGTGTCTGAAGTTCATAGTTTTCTGGGACTTGCTGGTTATTACCGCAGATTTGTGAAAGGCTTTTCGACAATAGCTACTCCGTTGACTAAATTACTTCAGAAAGATGTGAGATTTGAATGGTCCGATAAATGTCAGAAAAGCTTTGATTAGTTGAAAACTTTGTTAACTGAAGCTCCAGTGTTAGTACAACCAGAATCGGGAAAAGAGTTTGTAATATACAATGATGCTTCGTTGAATGGTCTGGGATGTGTATTGATGCAGGAAGGTAAAGTAATAGCTTATGCCTCAAGACAGTTAAAGCCTCATGAGAAAAACTATCCGACACATGACCTTGAGTTAGCTGCGATTGTGTTCGCACTAAAGATTTGGCGCCATTATCTGTTTAGTGAGAAATGTCACGTATTTTAAGATCATAAAAGTTTGAAATATCTGATGACTCAGAAAGATTTGAATCTGCGACAGAGAAGATGGCTAGAGTTGTTGAAAGACTACGAGCTTATAATAGATTATCACCTGGGTAAAGCAAATGTCGTTGCTGATGCGTTGAGTAAGAAATCATTGTTTGCATTACGTGCTTTGAATGCTCGACTAGATCTGTCTGATGATAGTTCAGTGATAGCTGAATTGAAAGCAAAACCGTTGTTCTTACAACAGATATGTGATGCTCAGAAAATTGATAATGAAATGTTAGCGAAACGAGCTCAATGCGATTCGAATTCTGATTCTGAGTTTCGAGTTGTTGATGATTGCTTGAGATTTCGAAATCGTATCTGTGTTCTGAGAAACTCTAAGTTGTTACAGCTAATTCTGAGTGAAGCTCATAGTAGTCGCTTAACTGTTCATTCGGGAAGTACTAAAATGTATCACGATTTGAAGCAACACTACTGGTGGTCAAGTATGAAACGAGATATTTCTGACTATGTGTCGAAATGCTTGGTCTGTCAGCAAGTAAAACCTGAACATCAGGTTCTGTCTGGTTTGTTACAACCGGTTCTGATTCCCGAATGGAAATGGGATAGAGTAACGATGGACTTTGTTTCTGGATTGCCTCTGATTTCGAGAAAGAAAGATACGATTTGGATCGTAGTTGATCGATTGACGAAATCTGCTCATTTTATTCCGGTAAGATCTGATTACTCACTTGATAAATTAGCTGAGCTTTATATTTCTGAGATTGTGAGATTGCGAGATTGCATGGAGTGCCACTATCCATTGTATCTGATAGAGATCCGAGGTTTACGTCACGATTCTGGAAGAAATTACAAGAAGCCTTAGGCACGAAATTGCATTTCAGTACCGCATTTCATCCACAAATAGATGGTCAGTCTGAGCGGATAATTCAGATTCTCGAGGATATGTTAAGATGCTGTATTCTTGAGTTTAAAGGTACGTGGGAATAGTATCTGCCATTGATTGAATTTGCGTATAATAATAGTTTTTAGTCGAGCATCAGAATGGCACCATATGAAGCTTTGTATGGACGCAAATGTCGTACACCTCTGTATTGGACCGAGCTCAGTGAAAATAAGATACACGGGGTTGATCTGATAAAAGATACTGAACAAAAAGTGAAAGTAATCCGAGATAGTCTGAAAGCAGCATCTGATCGTCAGAAGTCCTACGCGGATTTAAAAAGAAAAGATATAGAATTTGAAATCGGTGACAAAGTGTTTTTGAAAGTATCTCTGTGGAAGAAAGTACTTCGATTCTGACGTAAAGGCAAGTTGAGTCCGAGGTTCATCGGACCATATGAGGTTATTGAATGTGTTGGGCCTGTTTCAAATAGATTAAGGTTGCCCTCTGAGTTAGAAAAGATTCATAATGTATTCCATGTTTCGATGCTCCGTAGATATCGATCTGATCCGTCACATGTGATTACTCCTTCTGAGATTGAAATTCGATCTGATATGACATATGAGGAAGAACCGATTCGTATCTTAGCTCGTGAAGTGAAAGAACTGAGAAACAAGAAAATTTCACTAGTGAAAATATTATGGAATCGACACGGAATAGAAGAGGCTACGTGGGAACCTAAAGATTCAATGAGACAGCAATATCCGAATCTGTTTAACGGTAAGATTTTCGGGGACAAAAATCCCTAAGGGGGGAGAATTGTAACAGTCCGGTTTATACCCTAGTCGGAAAAGTGGTTTCGGGACCACAAATTTGAGTCTGAATATTATTTTAATATTATTTTCTGTGTCTATGATATGTGATTAAGCATGTGATAAATTTCTGTGAGTTAATTTGTCCGTCTGTGTGCTTAATTTGATAAAAGGACTGAATCGCATAAAACGAAAAAGTAGCCTTCTATTTGATTAATGGCTAAATCGGTGTGGCTTTTAAGTGTGGAGGAATTATGTGGCAATTTAGCCACTATTTTGGTTAGTGGACGGCATTAGGTAATGAAATGTATATATATATGTTTTTATATATATTAATTGTATAAGTTAAAGTTTATATTATATATTATATAGTTATATTATAATAAAAGAAACATGGATAGTGGATTGTTCATTCATCCACCACCGAAAATAGAAAAAGAAAGAAGGTTTTAAGCTCTTCAAACATTCGGTTATCATAAGTCTCAATTTAAGGTATGTTTTGTTTCGGTTCTTGATAATTTTTACGTTTTTGTAATCGTTGCTTTGTTCTCTACAAAACCCATGTCTCAATTTTGTGAATTGATGATGTTTGTGTAATGTGCCATTGATGAAATGGTGAGCTTTGTGATGTTTTATGGTGTTAAATGAAAGATATATGTTAGATGAACATATGTTGTTCTTGAATTTTTGATGAATTTAGCTAAATAGGGCTAAATTATAAAGATAGTATTTTAAAGGACTAAATTGTAAATTTGATGAAATATATGGGCTTGTATGATATTCATAAGCATTCGGCTAAGCATGAGTATGTGTTGATTTTGTGTATTTGATGTTTTGAGAAAAATGGACTAAATTGATAAATTGTGCAAATGTGAGGGTTGAATTTCAAATTGCCCTAAATGTGTGTTCTTGGATTGAATTGAATGAATTGATGAATGAATGGGTTAAATCTGAATATGTATAGATCAAGAACTGAAGAAAACAAACTTATATCGTGGGAAATCGAAAGTAATCGAGTAGCCGCATCCGTTTCTGTTAATTGAATTTGAGGTAAGTCGATATACAAATAAATGTATTTGCATTGAATTATTTGAATGCATATGATATGTGAAATACTATGATCATCCATTGAGATGGAATGTATGTGAAATTTGAGTTGGCTAATAAGTCGATAAACTGATAAAGTCCGAGAAGTCCCGTGTGAACCTAGGAATAGATAGGATTAGCTATGTCATGACATAGGTGTCTGTTCTGAGATATCATATAAGACAACGTCTGGAACGTCAGCGTTGATTTGAAATTTTGTGTAAGACCACGTCTGGGACGTTGGCATCGATATGAGATTTACGTATAAGTCCACATCTGGGACATTGGCATCGATATGAGATTTACGTGTAAGACCATGTCTAGGACATTGGCATCGTACTGATTCGTGTAAGACCCTGTCTGGGACAGTGGCATCGATATCTGGTTACATGTAAGACCACGTCTGGGACGTTGGCATTGTACGACAATTCTAATTACTCTAAGTATCCTATTAGGTTCCGAAAGGTTCAACGGGTAAGTCTGAGAAATGAACAACTCTGTGATTTGTACATCTATTTTAGGTACGTTTGAAAAGTACACTATATGTGTATGAAAGGTAAGTATCTATATGAACTTACTATGATGAATATGTGTAAAGAAATGATGGGATAACATATAAAGATATACTCGAATAAACTTTGTGTAAATGTGATATATGAGTGGAAAAGCTATGAGCTAGCAAAGTATATGAAGATATGCAAGATTGAAAGATGATTGATTAAGCAAATTTTCTAAAAGAATTGTGGCTATGTATTGAGCAATAGTAAATTCATAGTGATTACATGTTTTTAAATGCATATATGTTAAGTTTATTTGTATATGGCTTACTAAGCTTTTGGAAAGCTTACTCCGTGTGTGTTTGTTCTGTTTTATAGATCGTCAAAGCTACTGAAGGCTCGGGGGCCATCGAGGATCATCATCACACTACTCAACTTGTTTGGTACATTTTGGAAATGTATATAGCTAAATATGGCATGTATAGGCTAGTCATTTGTATAAGTTGAGAGATGAACTTAGCCATGTGATTTGGCTAGTTATGTGTGGGCAATATATGTTAATGAATATGAAATATGATGTATGTTTTGGTATGGTCTGATAGCATATGAAATGGTTAAGTCTATGGTAAGTATATGGGTGAAATTTGAGCATATATGTTTGAACAAAAGAATGAATTCATGAAAGGTAAATATGGATGAATTATGCTTGTGTATATATGAGTTTTAGTTATGTAAATTGGTATGATTGTAAATGGATTTGAATGTAGTGATTGGATGGTTGTTTTGATATGTTTTTGATGTCCAAATGTGCATGAGTTGCTTTGGTATTTTGCTTGTAGGTTTGACCCTAATGTGGGTGGCATTTTGGCCTTGCAAATGGCCTGCTTTGCCTGCACAGTCTAGGCACACGGGTGTGCCTGATGACCGTGGGAGAAAGTTAATATTTAGCTAAGAGCACACGACCATGGTACACGGGCGTGCCTAATAGCCGTGTGGTTTAGTCAGGATTGACCACGGCCAAGGTACACGAGCGTGCTTAGTGGCCGTAGATTTAAGTTAGGTTCGACCACGGGGAAGACACATGGGCATGTCTAGCAGCCGTGGGAGGCACACGGCCTGTCCACACGGGCGTGTAACCCTTAAAACTTAGAAAAGTTTTAAAATTTTGAGAATTTCCGTATGTGTTCCTGTTTAGTCCCGACTGTATTTAAAGCCTGATTAAGGTCTCGTTGACCTATAGATGGGACTTGATGAGTGTGATTGATGATTTATATTACGAATTGTCTGAATAAGTTTCCGATCTGTCCGGTAATGCCTTTAACCCTAATCTGACGACAGATACGGGTTAGGGGTGTTACATATCCGATTGTTTGTTGGTGTCCTAGAATTAAAGGAATTTGTTGTGTTAGTGGATAGAGCTTGCAAAGCCGAGGAATTGGTTAAAGAGAAAAGAAAAGCTAAAATTGAGTCTCGTGACTCAAGAAAGAGACACTGAGTAAGTCATTTCAATCCTCATCCAAGAAGTCAAGAGATTTCACTACTCGATCAGCCACTTCAGCTAGGTTTTCTAATAGAAGTAAGGGTAAATAGTATTCGGGGTCTAAAGCTCAGACCACTTCAGTTGCTAGTGTTGGGAACGCTCGACCAAGTAGACCAGAGTGCCCACAGTGTGGCAGACGTCACCCCGGTGAGTGCCGAGCAAATGAGAGCGCTTGTTTCAAGTGTGGATCCCCAGATCATTTTATTAGATATTGCCCCGAGATGGTCGAAAAGAGAAATCTCAGAGTGCAAGATCGGGAAGTACTGTTAGGGGGAGGTCCCAGAGAAACCCTGGAAATGGAACGAGTAGTAAGAATACCCCTAGAGAGCAGACTGCAAGGTCTAAGGGTAGAGTACCTGCGAGGACCTACGCCATACGCGCTCGTAAAGAGGCCTCATCTCCTGATGTAATTACAGGTACATTTTCTCTCTGTGATACTTATGTTGTTGCTTTAATTGATCCGGGATCTACCTACTCATATATTTGCATGAAATTAGTATCTAGTATGAACATGCCTGTAGAGTCTACAAAATTCGTGATAAAAGTGTCCAATCCCTTAGGCAAATGTGTATTGGTTGACAAGGTATGCAAAGATTGTCCGTTGATGATTAGAGGTCATTATTTTTCGGCTAATCTCATGTTATTGTCGTTTGATGAATTCGATGTAATTCTTGGCATGGATTGGTTAACTACTCATGATGTGATAGTAAATTGTGGAAGGAAATTTATTGAGTTAAAATGTGAAAATGGGGATATTCTCCGTGTTGAATCAGATGAACAAGACAAATTGTCTACAGTGATTTCTTTCATGTCTGCTCAGAAGTACATAAGAAAGGGATATGAAGCTTACCTTGTTTTTGTGATGAATGCTAAAGAGACTGAGTTAAGAATTGAGTCAGTGCCGATAGTATGTGAGTATCCAGATGTATTTCCAGAAGAATTGCTAGGGTTGCCTCCGGTTAGAGAGATTGAATTTGGCATTGAGTTAGTCCCTGGTACTGCACCTATTTCGATTGCTCCGTACAGAATGGCTCCAACCGAGTTGAAAGAATTGAAGGCACAGTTACAAGAGTTGGCGGATAAAGGCTTTGCAAGACCGAGTTATTCTCCGTGGGTGCTCCAGTATTATTTGTGAAAAAGAAAGATGGTTCCATGAGATTATGTATAGATTATCGGCAGCTTAATAAGGTAATCGTGAAGAACAAGTACCCGTTTCCAAGAATCAAATGATTTGTTTGACCAATTGAAGGGAGCCACTGTGTTTTCCAAGATAGATTTGAGGTCTAGTTATTACCAATTGAGAGTCAAAGATGTAGATGTGCCGAAAACCGCATTTCGGACAAGGTATGGTCACTACGAATTTCTAGTTATGCCTTTCGGTTTAACAAATGCCCCTGCTGTGTTTATGGATTTGATGAACCGCATCTTTCGGCCGTATTTGGATAAATTCGTCGTGGTTTTTATTGTTGATATATTGATTTACTCTCGTGATAAGAATGAGCATGCTGAGCACTTGAGAACGATCTTACAAATTTTACGAGATAATCAGTTATATGCCAAGTTTAGTAAAAGTGAATTTTGGCTTTAAAAAGTCGGGTTTTTGGGGCATATTGTTTCGGGAGATGGAATCCGAGTTGACCCGAGCAAGATTTCAGCTATTGTTGGTTAGAAGTTTTCTGGGCCTAGCTGGCTATTACAAATGGTTTGTCAATGAATTTTCCATGATAGCGACTCCAATGACGAGGTTGTTATAAAAAGATGTGAAGTTTGAATGGACAGAAAAATGCCAATAGAGTTTCGAGAGACTAAAGACAATGTTGACTGAGGCTCCAGTTCTAGTGCAACCTGAACCGAGAAAAGAATTTGTGGTTTATAGTGATGCATCCTTGAATGGATTGGGCTGTGTGCTTATGCAATAGGGCAAGGTGATAGCATATGCCTCTAGACAGTTAAAGCCACATGAGAAGAACTACCTGACACATGATTTAGAGTTGGCTACCATTGTGTTTGCATTGAAGATATGGAGACACCATTTGTATGGTGAAAAATGTCGGATATTCACCGACCATAAAAGCCTAAAGTACTTGATGACTCAAAAGGAATTGAATTTAAGGCAACGAAGATGGTTAGAGTTGATAAAGGACTATGAGCTAGATATTGACTACCATCCGGGAAAGGCGAACGTGGTCGTCGATGCTTTGAGCAGGAAATCCTTGTTTGCATTGAGGGCCATGAATACACGGATGACTTTGTTAGATGATGGTTCCATCCTAGCTGAATTGAGGGCTAGACTAATGTTTCTCCAAGAGATTTGTGAAGTTCAGAAAGGTGACAGCGACTTGCAAGCCAAAAGAGTTCAATGTGAGTCGGGTGTTGAGTCAGATTTTCGGATTAATTCTGATGGATGTTTGATGTTCTAAGATAGAGTCTGTGTACAGAGAGATGGTGAGCTTATTCGGAAAATTCTACATGAGGCACATAGCGGATGTTTATCTGTACATCCAGGTAGCACAAAAATGTATAATGACTTGAAGAAATGGTATTGGTGGCCGAGTATGAAGAAAGATACTTCTGAGTTTGTATCGAAATGCTTGATTTGTCAGCAAGTGAAAGCTGAACACCAAGTACCTTCGGGGTTACTTCGGCCTATTATGGTTCCCGAGTGGAAATGGGACTGTGTTACTATGGACTTTGTAACGGGTCTACCTATGACACCGAAAAAGAAAGATGCTATGTAGGTTGTAGTTGATAGACTTACAAAGTCGGCCCATTTCATACCGGTACGCGTTGATTATTCACTTGATAAGTTGGCAGACTCGTATGTTTCAGAGATTGTAAGACTACATGGAGTACCGTTGTCGATTATATCGGATAAAGATCCGAGATTCACATCATGATTTTGGAAAAAGTTGCAAGAAGCCTTGGGCACAAAGTTAAGTTTTAGTACAACTTTCCACCCACAAACCGACGGACAGTCGGAGAGAGTAATACAGATACTAGAAGACATGCTCCGATGCTATGTTTTGGAATTTCAAGGCAGCTGGGAAAAGTACTTACCGTTGGTAGGGTTTGCTTACAATAACAGTTTTCAGTCGAGTTTGAAAATGGTGCCTTATGAGGCGTTGTATGGGTAAAAGTGCTGAACGCCTTTGTATTGGACCGAACTCAGAGAAAATTAGATTTACGAGGTCGATCTGGTTAGAGAAACCGAAGAGAAGGTAAAAATAATTCGTGATTGTTTAAAAGCTACTTCGGATAGACAAAAGTCCTACTCGGACTTGAAACAGAAAGAGATCGAGTTTCAAGTTGGTGATAAGGTATTCTTAAAAGTGTCGCCATGGAAGAAAGTTCTCAGATTTGGCCGGAAAGGCAAATTGAGTCTGCGTTTCATCGGACCGTATGAGATTACTGAGAGGATAGGGCCAGTAGCTTATCGTTTGGCTTTACCGTCTGAATTAGAAAAGATTCACGATGTATTCCACGTGTCTATGTTACGTCGCTACCGATCAGACCCTTCGCATGTGATTACACCGACAGAGGTTGAAATTCAACCTGATATGACTTGTGGCGAAGAGCCGGTTAATATTTTAGCACGAGAAGTCAAACAGTTAAGAAATTAAAAATATAGCTCTTGTAAAAGTACTATGGCAAAGACATAGGATAGAAGAAGCAACATGGGAGCCCGAGGAAGCTATGAGAAACCAATATCCCAACCTTTTTACCGGTAAGACTTTCGGGGATGAAAATCCCTAAGGGAGGGAGAATTGTAACAGCCCGATTTAGGGCCTAGTCAGAATAGTGGTTTTGAGACCACAAATCCAATGTAGAAATATGTGTTTTATGGTTTTTATGAGGTCTATAGCATGTTTGCATGATTGTGTGAAAATTTCATGAAGATATTTTATAAATTAGTGAACAATTTACCCATTAGGACTAAATTGCAAAGACTGGAAAATATGAGATTCTAGAAGATTCAAGTATGAAACAGCATTAGAAAAAATTATTAGAAGTCCTTATTTAGCAATTAGACCATTATATGTCAAGATGGACAAAAATAAACATAGGAAGGAAAAATCTCAAGAAATGGGCCTTAAGGGCATTTTTGTCATTTGGTTAATAAAAGAATTAAAAGGGAAAAAGAAGTCAAAATTCATGACCATCTTCTTCCTAAGTGCCAAAAATTTCAAGCTCTCCATAGCTAGGGTTTTGTCATCTTTCAAGCTTGATTGTAAGTACCTCCTAGCCCCGTTTTTAATGTTCTTCGTATTTTTGAGATCCTCGTAGCTTGATTTAGCTATTTCTAGCTATATTTTGAGCTAGGGTTTATGTTCACAAATTTACCCATGTATGACATGCATGTATTTTGATAATTAATGGAGGAATATGAAAGTTTGATGTATGATAAACATCTTTGTCTAAGAGATTTTCATGGAAAATTCATAAAAAGGACTAAATTGTAAAAGTCATGAAAATGGTCATACATGAGTGAATTAGTGGAAATTGGGGGCTGTTGTAGTTATGAAAATGATTTGGCTAGGCTTAAAATACAAAGAAATTGAGTAAAAATCATTTTACGAGCCTATGGGTAAAAGTGTAATTATGTGAAAGTTTAGGGGCAAAATTATAATTTTGCCAAAGTATGATTCATGAGTCAATTTAGTCAATGTGAGTATTAAACAAGTGAAATTGTTATTATAGATCAAGAAACATGAAGCCCGGACCGAAACCGAGGCAATGACAAGGTCGTGGACTAAATTGAACAAATCCACATATATTTTGGTACTGAGGTAAGTTTGTGTGAAATTAAAGCTACATAATGCTACTATGTTTTAAGTTGTTTGATATCATGAAAAACATATATTATCTCTATGAAATTGATTAATGATGCTTCGACGAAAGTACAATGATATAATGTTAAGTCAAAGTCCTGGTTGAACATTCGGAATAGTAAGGATACCATTATCACGACATGAGAGAACGTAGATCCCGTATAAGACCATGTCTGGGACATGGCTTCGGCACCGAAAGGAAGATCTCGTGTAACACCATGTCTGGGACATGGCATCAACATCTATGTACGATCTCGTATAAGACCATATCTGGGATATGGCATCGACATCGAGATATGAGATCCCGTGTAAGACCATATCTGGAATATGGCATCAGCATCAAAATGTGATCCCATGTAAGACCATATCTGGGATATGGCATTGGCATCGTGTTACATGTATGATGAGATTGGGTATCCTTCGATATTCCAAATAGTTTAACGGGCAAAGAGCTAAATTTACGTTAAAGATGACAATGAGTTAAGTTTATGTTCAAGATAGCATAAGTGCTAAATTATGTGATGAAGTGATACAGGTACCCATGAGTAAAATACGAGTTATGAATCCGTAATATGATATGTGATGGGTAAGATTAAGCATGAGTAAGTGTGTCAAAGTGCTTGAGAACTTGTGTTGTTATTATTCAATGAGATGAATGGATTTATTTATGAGCTTTTATGTTGCTATTTTATTTCATGCAATCTTACTAAGCTTTATGCTTACCCCTCTCTTTTCCCTTTTCCTTGTAGTATCGCCAAGCTAGCTCGGGGATCGTAGGACGTCGGAGTTCAGATCACACTATCAACTATTCTTTTGGTATACTAAAGTTGATTAATTTTGGGTATGCCATGTATAGGAACTTGGTTATTTTGTGATATGTCATATTTGTTAACCAAGGTGTTGGTTATTAATACTACTCATTGATTTTGTAAATGGCCATTGTGAATTGGCCAATAATTGTTAAGTTTCATATATTCAATGATGATGAAGTTCATGAAATGCATGCTTGTGTAATTGGATGAGTAATGAGTAAGGTATACACATGATTAATTAGGGTGTGGATGTTTTGCTTCTAGATAATAGAAGTGCCTTATTGTCATGTTGTGTGATGCATTGAAGTGGTTTGAGTGTGGTTGTTTTTCAGGGTGGCAATTGGCTTGGTAAATAGCCTTATAATTGTCCACACGGGCGTGTATCTAGGCCGTGTGTGACACACGGTCAACCTCATGGGTGTGTTGATAGGCCGTGTGTCCCCTGCATCTATTTACGAAAAATTCAGTTCGTCACACAGGCCAGCACACGGGCGTGTGCCAAGCCGTGTGAAAACCCCTGTAGGTTCGAAATGGAAAATAAAATCTACACGGGCTAGGAACATGGGCGTGTGTGACCACACAGCCTGCCCACACGGGCGTGTTCCTTGCCACACGGGCGTGTAGCCCTGTTTTGAGTAAAAAATTTCTAAGTGTTCAAAAGTTTCCGGTTTAGTCCCGAACCATTTTGTATGTATGTTTAGGGTCTCGTAGCCCATAATAGGGACATTATGGTTTCATATGGAAAGTTTTAAGTTGAAACGAAATTTTATGGCCCGACGTTGTATGTTTGAGCAAGTTAAGTTCGGTAATGCCTCGTATCCGGTTCAGGCATTGAATACGGGTAAGGGGTGTTACAGGATGTTCAGTAATCCTTCAAGAATTTGTCACCTTAAGTTGGGTCTTTCTCAGTTTGAATTCAAAACTTTCTACTCATAAGTCCTTGCCACAACTTCGGTACCATTTGATCTTGGTGGACACAAAGGCTTGATTAGGAATATAAGAATTCACAGAATAATCTTGTAAGCAAAATTACAACATCTTATTAGTGAAAAATGAGATATCTTCTCTAAACAACTTTGTTTTATTATCAAAATAATATATTTTTTAGTTAAGCTCTTTTAGCAAATGCAAGTCGTATTCAAGTAGTAAAAGTTCGGGAGTTCGAGCTAGGTCCACATAAAAGTCTCTTTTAGAAATTACAAGAATATAAATATTTAACCAAAAACAAAAGGATATTTAAGTTTTAGACTATAATTATCTATATATTTCTAAATTCCAATAAGTGCGGAAATATATAAAATAAATGTAATTGAAAGAGATATCAGAAATAAAAGATGTTGTGGTTAAGATATCTACTCTCGGAGTCATACTATAATTAATTTTTACTCGATTTTATTACTCAATTGGAGTCCACACGTTACGGAGGTTTCAACATGAGAGTTTAGAAATTTAAATCCAATAATATATTTTATGATATTATATTTACTTGATGACTTTAAAACTTATATAGATTCAAGTATTCATTATGTCAATTTATATATCTACATCAAATTATGGTTGAAACTAAGCAAATATTGTGCATTCCTTATCTATAATAAATAAAGACTCCTACTTTAAATATATGATTGCAAAACAAATGAAAATAATACATATATTAATGAGAAAAATAATAATTCACGTTAATCCAAGTAAAGAGTATCAAATGTGTTGACACATTTGAAGGCGATATTGATTCTGTGGTTGTTTCTATGGCTGAAACAGTGACCACAACTTCAGGTATTGTTTCATTGTCAAACTTGCCTATTTTCAAAGTTGGAAGATTTTAGAACAAAAGTATTGAACTATCTATTTTGGAGATATTTGGAAGAGTTAGAACCCAAAACATAAATACCAATTGAGTTGAAATTGAAGACTTGAAGATTGATTCTTACGGAACAAGTAAGGTCACTTTTTATAGTTGAAGACACTAAATTACATCAAGACTCTTATGGAATTATTATCCTATGTTGTTTTTTAGCTTTACTTTATAGAAAAGTGGTTAGACTATAACTCTTATGTAAACAAAACTTATGTAGTATATAACTTAAGTTTTGTAGGTTAAAGTGAACCGTGAGACCTAGAGTTTTAAAGAGAACAAATTTGTTCAAGTTAGGAATGTGTATGTGTGCAGTGTTTTTGTAAGTAATCAAGAGAGTCTCTTGAGTTGCAAAACTAAACTTTCGAGGGGTAAGCTTAGTGGGAGAGTGATCCAATTTTTGTACAATGATAAGGTCGCTAAATTGGTCAGAGTTAAACCGATGTTAGAACTTAAATTATTAGTTATACTGTGAAAAAGATAGTGGATCATTGCTTTGAGCAAGGCTCCGTAAACTGAGGTTGAACTACGTAAACAATCTCGGTGTTCATCTTTACGCTTTCACACTTGTGATTTCGAAACTAATTATTAATCCAAGACTAGAATATTCGTAGGGTTCTTCTGAACAAAATAGAAAATATACCAAAAAACTAAAAAGTATAAAAAATAAAAAATAAAAAAGTTACATATAATTTGAATTTCTAATTGTACTTAGAATTGTATAATGTATAATTGTAATTTGTTAGCAAAGTTGTTTTTTTTTTCTTCAAATTCAAAGAATTATTCTCCCTTTATACATAGGTCATCGATTCAGCATTGGAAAAAAGAGCTCATATCGTTATATCGACATGAGTGTTTTATATCGAAAAGATATTTTTGTTTTGAAAATATTTCTATTTATATTTAGTACTGATTAAAATAAAAACACCTTAAAATTTGAGTAATTAAATTGCAATGATTTTATTAAAACGCTCTAAAAATTAAGTAAACAATTAGATAATTTATCCTTTCTATTATTTGAAAATCGCTTTATCCCTTCATCATCAATCTTTCAATTTTTTTTTCTCAAAATCTTTCAGCTCCACTCTTTGCTTTTTAGATTTTTTTTCTTTAAATAATCAAGTATTTTCTTTTATAGTTTTATTAAGTTTCTCTCAGCATCACATATGCTCTCATTGTAATAACTCGAAAATTTCTACAGTAAGAAAGTAAGATATTATCCTTGATATAGTAAAACAAGGAAATAAAGTGAAAATAAGGGAAATTTTTAGTTATGTCAACATTGGGAAGTATATTATGATATATTAATTCAAGAAAGGACTAAATTATAAAAGTGAGAAAAGTTTTGTTGTCGAAGAGTAAATACTCAAAATTTGAGGGGTTAAAGTGTAAATATGAAAAGTTAAAGGACCAATAATGTAAATATTTTAAGGGTGGAATAATCTAGAAACTAAGAAAAATGGATGAATTAGGACCAAATTGAATAGGTGAAGAATTATGAGGGACTAAATCGCAATTTTACCAAATTAAGTGATGACTCAAGGATGGAATTTTAAAATATCATAAAGGGCAAAATGGTCAATTAAAAAGAGAGAGAAATCTAGAAGGTAATGATGATGTTGGAGATATTTTAAAATAAATAAATAAATAAATATTAGTTTATAAATATTTTGATTTGATTTTTAAATGAAATTTTATTATTTTATTATTTTATTTAGTATATATAAGGAAAGAAAGATGAAGAACCATCATCTTCTTCCCATGCATTCCAACGTATGAAGAGAAAAGAAAGAAAGAAACTTTCTTTTCTTTACAATCAGGTCCTTCCACCAAAAATTCACCATTTTCACCCAGAAATCAAAAGAATTTCCATGGTTACCAAGAGAGAAAAATAAAAAGGAGACTATGGGGAGCAATAATATCAAGTTAGATTCAAGAAATAGAAGCTGGAGGAGAGAGAAAATCAAGTTAAAGATTGAAATCAATAGGACAAGGTAAGAACATCAAGATTTCAATATATTTTTAAGTTTAATATTATTGAAAAAAAAATCATGGAAATGATGTTAAAGTAGAGTTTTCTTATATAAGGTTCTATGTTTTTGATATGTTAGTGAAGGGAAATAAGAGAAAGTGATGAGAAATATTGTAGAGAAAGGAAATAAAGGTGTTACAAACTTGGTAATTAACATTTTGCACTAAAACAGTTTTGGACAGCAGCAGTAGTATAACTTTTAAAAATCACCAAAAATTTTGGAAATCGAATTAGAGGATGAATAAAATATTAAATTAAATATTATTGAGTCTATTTTTTCATAGAATAAGCGGTGTAAGCAATGTACTTGTAAATTATGAGTTATAATAAATTTTGTGAGACAATGTCAGAATAATTTTGGGTTCCCCTGTTCTGACTTTGGAAAATCATTAAAAATTGTATAAAAATGCTTGGGGTTTTAAATTTATATTTTTAAATTCTTAATGAGTCTATTTTCATGAGAAATAAACGGGAACATTATTCAAATCCCGTACTAAGAGATAATAAATTTTTAGTAAAGAAAGGTCGAAGCTGTCAAACAGCAGAACAGAGATAAATTTGAAGATTTTACTGTACTTATTGGCTAAATTATAAATTCTTAAATTTTTATGGTAGATATATATTTGAGTCTAGTTTCAAAAACATCAATCGGATCTTAATTTGGAATTATGTAGCTCAATATATAAATAATTTAGTGACTATGACTCAAGTGGACAACTTTAAATGAACATTTAAGTAAATAGTGGAATTATAGATAATGTTATAAGCATGTTATATACATTAAGGATGTGGAATGGAGAGGAGAAGGAGGAAGAAAATATAGGAATATTCATCTAACATGAGTTTATATTAAAAATGGCTAATTTGTATGTTTTGGGCTATGGGACTAAATTGAATAAAAGTAAAACTTTAGGGGAAAATTTTGTAAAAATGTCAAAAATGACCAAATTGAGGGAAATGAATTATTTGTTGTGTAAATTAACAAATTTAATGAAATTATTAATTTAGATCAAGAATGGGTGAAAAATAGGGAAAATGGAAAATTACCAAAATGCCCCTGAATCTTGGTATTTCTGCAATTTAGCCAGGCAAGTTCGTGTAACTAAATTATATATATTTATATGATTACATTGAATGTTGTGTATGTAAATTGTATAAATGCCATAAATATGTGAAATGGTCACATATTCGTTAAAGCCCGATAAATGAAAGTGCCTGAAATAAATGATAATACCCGATAAGTGATAAATGACAAAAATGTTATTTTTATGCTTGAGTTGAATGTGAACATTTGAATTGCATAAGTGCATAAATATATGAGATTGATCATATACTCGACAATTTCCTGATAAATGTCAAATTCCGTTTGAGTAAATGAAAAATCGATGGATATGTGATTTCCCGAAATGAATGAGGTCATACATTTGTTGCTGACGGGATTTAGCTCAGACGAGTAATCCTATTGACCTCATTACAGATAGGATTTAGCCCGGACGAGTAATCCTGATATAAGCCTCTCGAGCATATGTTTCAAATAGGATTTAGCCTGAACTGGTAATCCTAATTGAGCTCTTTTGAACATATATTATAGTCTGGATTTAGCCTGGACTGGTAATCCAGATTAAGCATGTTACGGAAAGGATTTAGCCTGGACTGGTAATCCTTAAGCTTTATAGAGTATTTGTTACAAAAATGGATTTAGCCTGGACTGGTAATCCTGCTGTATGATATGTGGCTTGAGAGTATGCTTTCTAAATAAGTACCCTAATGGGTACTTCAGAATATGAATTGACGGATTTACTGATTTGTACACTTTGTGTGTACTTTCTAAGTATCCATCGATATTTTCAGTAATTTAACGAGTAAAATCCTGACATGAAAAGAAATGGGTTTTTACATGTATCTGCCTGAAGTACATGAAAATGATGTTATATGAAATATGGAAGTATGAAATTACGATATATGAACATGGGAATTTGTTTGATGAATACATTCATCTATGATAATAGATTTGTACATCTCGAGTGTATTATCTATGTGATTATCAATATTTCAATTGAATAATGAGCAAAGTTCTGACATGAAATATACTAAAACTCGAGATAAATTATTATAGAATATATCCGAAAAATATGGAAATAATTTGTATATATGTTATATGGACACATGATGTGGAAAGTTGATAAACCATAATTTATACATATTTTAACCCCCATGCTTAGCTTATTTTTGGATGAGTTTTCATTAGATTTGATGAATTCGATACTCATAATCCTTTAATTTCATGTTTTACACTCAAGAGAGCTTAGGGAGTCGAAAAGAACGAGAAACGGGCCAAAAAGGGACAAAATGGTCCTATCTTAGAATTCAACACGGCCTGGGCCATTGGACACGGCCGTGTGCTACGAGCAGGATCGACCACGGCCTGGACTATCATCCACGGGCAGACTACACGGCCGTGTGTGGTAAGCAAGAGCAAGCACGGCCTAAGGCTATCTAGCACGGGCGTATCACACGGGCGTGTCCCTGCCGTATCGAATACTAACTCTATCCGGAAAAGGTTACTTGTGGGCAAAGAAAGACATTCCAAAGCCTATATAAACACCCTGGGGGTGACCTAAAAAGGACGCTGAATAGAACACAGGAAATACTCAAAGACAGCTGTCGGAAGCAGCTTGGAGGAAGGATCTCCATCAAGACGGAGGATCTCCCATCAAGTTTTTTAGAAGTTTTTGGGTTTTCTTATGTTTTGTAGTTTTCCTTATTTTGAGATGTTTCCTTCTATCAGTATGAACTAAATCCCTTAGATACCTAAGGGGATGAAACCTAAGACGGATCTTATTATTATTTGATTTATAAGATAAATACTTATTCTTATTCTTAATTGTGAGTTCTTATTCTTGTTTTGATAATTCAGGTTATTGATTCAAGTCGAATGTGCTTATTCAGTGGAGCAAAAGTCTCTGTTTAAGAGTAGATCAACACAATTAAGCGGAGTTGATTGCAACCCTAGACATAGGGCGACGAAAATCTGCTGGATTAGAGTCAAATCTAATAAGGGAATCCATAGGTCGAGTTAATGCGATAATAGGGATTTTAATTAGAAAGAGATTTCAATTAATCAACCTAGAGTCAGTTGTTTTTAGTCTCGAGAGAGATATTAACATAAATCAGGGATTTCTACGGATTAAGACAAGTGAATAAATCATATGAATCAAAAGTAATAAGTGAAGTCTAGGTGGATTCTTCCTTAGGTATTGCCTATCACATAAGTTTTCTAAAAGTATTTCCCTAATTCTTTCGTTGTCGTGTTTTAATTAATTAGTTTTAGTTTAAAAAGAAATCACTTCAATTCTTAGGCTAGATAATAAAAAGATAGTAACTACTAGTACTCTTGGTCCTTGTGGATACGATATTACCGGTCTTACCATAACTATACTATTAAACGATAGGTGCGCTTGCCTTTATTGTTGTCATAGTTAGTTTTAGACACATCAAAAGTATATGTACATGGAATTTGATTAATGTTAAGTTCGATATGAACCATTTCCGAAATAAATATACATGAAATATTGATATAATGAAATGAATGATATATGTTATTGGAGAAATGGTAAGAGAATGATATATATCATGACATGTAAATATGTGACTATCTTTGATACGTTGATACAATGAAATTATGTGTGTTGAAACAAGTAATAAACTCAAGTGTGATCAATTCGAAAAAGGTTTTGGTTAAATGCACTAGCTTGTGACCATGGTTGAATGATATGTTTATGACTTGTGTGTTATGCACATGGAATAAATGTGGAAAGTAAAGAAATGCAAATGAAAATAAAAAAATTTGGAAGAGTTAAAGTTATGTAAAATCTTACTAAGCTTGGGATAATATGTATAAGTGATGCTGTGGATTTATTCACATTGTGAGTTGATGAATATAGCTTCATGAGTATTGTGGTATCAATAATGGATTATTTTTTATATGTATAAATTTCATATATGAAAAGAAGTATTATGATCAAAGATCATATGAGCTTACTAAGCATTCATTGCCTACATATTTGTTTTCATTTACCTTACAGATTATCAGAAGCTCAAATGGGTTGGAAGCTTGTCGGAACTATATCACACTATCCATCGGTTTTATTGGTAATTTTGGATAATTTGATTCTGGTTATTATGGCATGTATAGGTTATTTTGATTAAATATTAGCCTATATGTGTTTTAGTATTTTGGTATATGCCCAATTTGCCTTATAATGTTGATATTCTAAAATATTTGGTTAGTTTGATGACAAGTTGGGTAAGGAATAAGGCTAGGAAAAATGACCTATTTTGTCCATACGGGCAGAGACATGGGCGTATGTCTCAACCGTGTGTGACACACGGCCAGATGACATGGTCGTGGATCCACTGCTACTTCTAATTTATGCAAAACAGAAATGCCACACGGCCTAAGACACAGGCGTGTCTCTCACACGGCCTAGCCACACAGCCGTGTGATCCCTACAGTGTTGAAAAATTTTAAATATTTCCGAAAAATTTTCTGAGTTTCTGGTTTAGTCTTGAAAAATATATCGGGCCTCTATGGCTCACATAAGGGACATTATGATTAAGTTTGATTAATTTCAGGTATGAATATTATATGAAGTGAAATTTTTGTTAAATGATCTGTAAATTCTAGTAATGCTTCGAAACCCTGTTCTGGCGACGGATATGGGTTAGGGGTGTTACATTCATCTCATTTATTGTTTCTATATATTCTTTTTATTTTCATTTTTCTTTGGTTGGGTGATTGGATTACATAAAATTGGACTCAATATATATATAAAAAGTAAAAAAAAAATAGAGAAAAATTATTAAAACCCGTTTGAATAGGTTTTTTAATCGATTCAAACGATTTCAATTTTTGGTTTAATAACGATTTTGAACGATTCAACTAAAAAATATTCAACATTTTTATTCGCATTATTAATTAACTATTCCTAATTCAGTTAGTCTAATCCCAACAACACCCCTTTTAATTTCATTGAATTCAAAACAACAATTTATATTAATAAATATTCATTAAATTGTTTAATTTCTTTAATTCATAAATGATGAGAATTAAATTTGTTCTAAATTAATTTGATAAAATATGTAAATATTGAATATTAAATTTATTATTATGTTAATATAAAATATACCACATTAGCTTTTCGATAACAATTTAACCGAGGGACGACCAAAATATCAAATGTTGAAAATACTAATGATAATTTTTTTTTTATAATTAGATGATGAAAATAAAAGCACCTTAATAATTAAATTATTACCTGTAATATTCTTTATCCTAAAATAATTCTTTTACAGCCAAGCAGGCCCAACCCAAACTCTACGATTCATCGTCCCCAAAAACTAAAAATTGAAACGGTTTCTTCATTTCCCCCCATTTTTGTTTTTCAAACTCTCCCGATCTTATCCCGAAGAGGGTGATAAGTAAAGCTATGGAGAAAAGGCTCCGCTCCTCCCTCAAGTCCTCTGCCGAGGACTTCCTCTCATACGCCGTCAAACTATCCCTTAAATCTTCAAAACCAGCTCTCAAAACTCTCGTCCACTCCATTCCTCCTTCTTCCTCTCTCTCATCCACTCTCCCGCCTTGTCTTCACCTCTCTATTTCCAACTCAATTCTCTCCTTCCAAAACCGACCAACCCACCCTGAAGCTGACTCCTCCCGTTCCCCGCCCGCCAAACGCTCCCGCCGCTCGACCCGAAGCTCCAACCTTGAAGACAACCAACCAAACAACAATAGCGAAACCCTCCGCATTCTCGCTTATATCACCGGCTTATGCGTTTCGCATCCCCGGAACACGTTTCAACACTCCGAGTTAATCCCATCCATCCGTTCCTTGCACGATAGCATCATCCTTTTCGAGTCGGATCCGGGTTTATCTTACGAAATAGCGTGTTTATGTGAAGATTGGTGGAAACAGAACTTACCAGAAAAGGAAACCCTCATTTCGCAAACGTTGCCCTTTTTGCTCTCGAAGTCGTTAACTTTGAAGAAAAAAGTGGATGTTCACAAAGTTTATTCGCTCCGCGAGGCCTTCAATTCCTTCGATTTTGAAGACGAAAGCATCGAAGATCTGAAGCTGTTATTAATCCGATGTGTCATCGAGCCTTTGTATTTGAAATCGGATGAAGGAAAGAGATTCGTGGCATTTACATTTGGGTTAAGTTTGCAGTTTTTGAAGGAATGTTTGGCGATGATTAAAGCACAGATTCCGTTTGGTAGGAAATCCATGTTGGAAGCTTACGGGGAGATCGTGTTTAAGGGATGGAAAGGGGTTGAAGGAGAATTGAAAAGGGAAATTGAAGACGGGTTCTTGATGGGTTTAGTTGAAGGAGCCATACATGCAAGATCGAAAGGTTTGGGAAGTAGTATTAGAAGGGTTTTAGGCGGCTTTATTAATCAGAGAACAGTTGATGGAGTTGAGAAGTTGCTTTTTAGACTAGCTGAGCCTGTGATTTTCCGTTCTTTACAGGCAGGTGATCCTAGTGCTTTTTTTTTTTTAAATGCTTTGTTTACTGATTTTGTGTTCATATATTGTGGATACAACATTAATATGGCATTTTCTTAGTTTCTTTTTTTGTTGAAAGAATCAGAGAGACTGAAAAAGGGAAGTTTGGTTAAGAAAGCAAATAAGCTCTTTTGAAGAATGTAGAATCAAAGTTTTGATTCTAAGAAATAAGCTACATGAATTTTCCCCCCTCATATAAAATAGTTCTGTTTAAATTGGGGTTATATTTAGTTACAATTTGCAAATATTCTTGCCACAAGTTTCATGGAGGAAAAAACCTTTTTGGATCAGATATCTTTGCCCTGTCAACTAGGATAACTTCTGGTTTGTAACTTGACATGTTTCTAGTCTGGTATTGTGTGTTTTGGATGACATCTATTTAATCGAGCTGCGTGGTCCTTGAACAGGTTGCAAATTCAAATGTTCGCCAAAATGCATTGCATTTACTTCTAGACTTGTTCCCTTTTGAAGACCCTGATGCCACTAAAGAGGCTAAAGATACATTGCTGGATAGACAGTTTTTTTTGTTGGAGAGATTGATCATGGATGATTGTCCTGACGTGAGAGTTATTGCTGTAGAAGGTTGTTTTCGCATTCTCCATTTGTTTTGGGAAGTTATTCCTCCACCTACCATTACAAAGATGATCACAAAATTTTTTGATGAAATGGCATTTGACGCTTGCCATGAAGTTAGGCTTTCCACATTGAATGGCATTATCTATTTGCTTGGCAATCCACAGTCTCATGAAATTCTTAAAGTGCTTCTGCCAAGACTGGGGCATCTTATGTTAGATAATGTTCTTTCAGTAAGAGTTGCTATGGTAGATCTCCTTCTTCTTTTAAAGGACATTCGAACTTTCCAATTTAATAAGGTATAAAGTACATTTTACATCTAATTTTGCATCAGCAGTGCTTTAATTCCCGTCTCTTAGGGTGGATGTTGATGTTGTTCATTTTTCTATTTTTGAAGGTGATTGATTTAGAAGTCTTGTTGAATAAACTTGCAAGTGACCAATCTCCGGTTGCTCAGAAAATTATAAGACTGCTTATGCCATCATACTTTCCTGCAAGACTAGACGTTGAGGAGGCATGCGATCGCTGTGTCACACTTATGAAACGGTCTCCGCTAGCTGGAGCTAGGTTTTGTGAGTTTGCTTTATCAGAAGGAGCATCTCCTAAATCTATGATGGAACTTGTCAAGGTTTTCATCAGCTTACTGTTGTCAAATGCTAAACTTGAAGAACCGGTGGTTGAGGGTTTACTGGTTGCATCAGCCAACCTTTGCAGGAGCCTAGCAAATGAGCGAAATCAGCAGGATGCCCTTAAAGAGTTGTTTTCTGGTGAAAGAGTTAAGCGTTTATTAGCTGTTGCATCGACTGCTCATGCTAGGTCTACTGTTTTTGACATGTTATCCACCACTGCTTCAGATGATGTAGCTGGGCTCCTTGGAGATTGCATGAGCCTAATCACTGATTGTAGTGAGTTATCCGAAAATTTGGAAAAACAGGCTGAAGTGAGGTCTGCCCACAAATTATTGATATCATGTGATGCCTTTGATAATATGTTTGAGGCTCTAACAAGGCTCTTGCAAAAAACTGCCTATCGTTGCCATATTAAATTTGACACAGAAGCACCAAAACAGAATGTTTCTCCTGCAAAAAGAAAGAAACCAAAGTCTTCATCAAAAACTTCTATTAAATGGAAACATGTTGGAGGAAAAAAGTCATCCAATTTCAAGGATGATTATTCAGTTGCTATTGGAGTATCGTGGCAGATAAAAGATATGCTTTCTTCTGAGGATGCTCGGAAAGCTATGATGGGTTCTCAAGCTTTGGAACTGCCATTCCTTGCTTTAAAGGTTATCTCTGAGGTCAGCATTGTCCAATGTGAGTACTATGAGTATATGGACCCATATCCAGTGTTGGCATATACAGCTCTTGCTCTGCAGATGGCTGCTACCACTGAATCTGGTACAAAGAAGGATGATCGGATCAACTCCTCAGGTTTAATTTCAAAGGCAAGTTACGATGTTGACTTTTCTTTAACTTCAATGCTCATTTCAAAATTCCTTTCTCTTTGCTTTACAGAGTTATAGCTGGTGATTTGCTCTTATTTTTAATTCTTTCTACAGTAGGATTTGTCAAATCTTAAATGAACTAGAGGATTCATTTGCATTGTGTATTTGTGTTGGTTTTTGTAAATCAGGCTACATTGTTATGGTTTTGACCTGGCTGAAGTTTGTTACTAGGATTAAATATTTGGACCTGCGACCACCTGTTTCTCTTTGATATTTAATGCTATAAATATCTTATACATAAAAAAAAAATATTATGGTTCTAAGTAAATTAATGTCACTGATGGGCTGAGTGCTTATCTTTTCGTTAAACTTCTGACAGGCAATGCTAGACCAGGTATTGGATCACCTACTTGATTGTACAGATAAGCTGTTTGAGGCAGGTGACTCGGAAAAGAATGGTAAATCACTTCAAAAATCTAAGCAGGACAACAGCAAGAGCGCCACACGTCTTGGGCAGAAACGGAGAGAACCTCAAATAGATGCCTCTAGCTCTAATACCGATGGTATGAGATTAGGAAGAATGCATGTGGACATATTATCCAAAGTTAGATGCATAAGCATTCATATCAAAGTATTTAGTGTGGATGTAGAGAGAAGTGATTTTAGTAATAGGTTTATACGTTCCTAAAATCTAAATGATTATAATCCATTTGGGAATTTGTATATGTAGCGGTGGGTTTAGACTTAGATTTAAAAATAAGTATATTGTTTGGAAATCCACTAGTATTAACGCCTATTTCTTGACTAGGAGAGACGCCTAACACAAAAATCTAGATTAGGAGTGATCTGTTGTATTAACTTCCATTTCTGAAGGCGTCATTGTGGTTCCTTGTTTGTCAAGTTGTTTGAATTCTCATGCAAGCTTTTTATGACTTTTTTATAAAGAAAATGGCTGTAAAAATAATAGGTTATGACTGAATGCATTGGTTTTGTTTATATTCATGTAGGATCTGCCTACACCAAACAAAAACAGACATCAAAGAAGGTGAAGATGTTCACAACAGTTCTCAAGTTCATCATTGATTCTATTGCAATGGGTTTTGCTTCTCGTAACCATACCAGGTGCTTGAGGTTTACATCATCATACGTTCAATACATCATCTCTTGCTTAAGGCAGCTATCTAAAGATAAATCCCAGTTGAAGGAAGAGAAATCAAAGGAATGCTTTATGTGTGTGAAGAGCTCTTTCAGCTATGCATTTAAGTTACTGAATCTAGTCCATAATGCTGCCACTGAAGCTTCACCTGCACCAGTGGAGTCCTTTTATCTAGCCAATGATATGCTTGATCTGATCATCTCAGGTGAATTGTTTTTGGGTTCTACTTATGCTGCACAACTTGTTGCAGCAGCAAAGCCTTGGCTCCCTGATTTGATTCTGGCACTAGGTTCTACAAGCATGCATGAGCAGAGCATAGAGAGACCATATTTGACTGCATTGGATCACATTAAGCTCCATTTTCCATCATGGCCCCTAATTTTGGCAAAGATCGAGCTTGCTGAAATGAGTGAACATGATGATCTGGAAGAGGTTGATAGAGTTTCAGAACCAGAATTCACCGAGTTCAAGAAACTCATGGGAATTATCATTTCATTGTTAAAGAGAAATCGCAGCATACTGGATGCAGTTGGCGTTATCTTCTTGGCAACCTCAGTTGTAGGGCTAGAAAGGAAGGACTTCGGTCTGCTACTTGGACTGCTAAACTTTATTTGTCTGAAGTTGATTGGACAAGATGACCGCGAATGGCGTGGGCTTGACATGATGCTGGTTTCTCTGCCGGACATGTATCCTCGTATTGAGCGAGAGATCGAAGAACAAGATGAAGAAGATGAAAGCCATGATAGGTTAAGTAACGCCAGAGCATTGCTTGAACCTGTTTGGTTCTATCATGTTTATGAAACTCAAAGGTTTTCAGAGGTCGAATAATAGATGGAATACATAGTAATGTCTCTTGGTAATAAGGGCAGCTTTTGAAAATTTTAGAATTTTATTGAAGAGTGCCTTTATTAAGTTTTATAATTAATTAATATACTATTTATAATAATATTATATTAAACATTAGATTTAGAATTGAATTGATGATCGAATTAGTTAAATAATTATTTTTTGATTTGATTATTATTTCAGTTTTAATTAAATAAATTATTAAAAAAATTATAAAAATAAGAAAATTATAGAGTCAATTCATTATTTTTTTATTTCGGTTTAATTGGTTTAGGGTAATTTATTTTAAAATCGGTCATTCTTTGATCAATATATCCATCACATAGTTAATGAAAGATTAAAAATTTTGTGAGAATGATCTAATTATCTTGTATAGTAATATATATATATATATATATATGAAAAGAATGAAACATAAGATAAATCTTTTAATTTCCTTGTAGAATTCAAAAAATTGCATTTTGAGTATGCCAAATAGTAAGTTACCAACAATAAGAAATATTTTAAATGCAGAAGATATTAAAATGTGCAACATAATTAAGAAAAATATAAATATTTAGGTAGTGTTTAGAAAACTATTTAATAATTGGATTTGGGTGTAATTATTTGTATGTCTTAGGGAAGTGGAAAATTAGAGTAATTACATAAGTAATTACACCTAACTCAATTTTTAAAAAAAAATTATTTTTATACAATTTGTAAAAATTATATTATAAGCATGAACATGTATAAGCGTTTGGGATGTTTATAACAAAAAAAAATTATATTATAAATCCCAAAAAGTATATTATGAAAATAATTTGTATATTTTATAAAGTTATGAAAAGTATATATTATTTAAATCCTATTTTTTTTAAAAATTTATGACAACAAAATCTATTATAAAAAATTAATTTACATATTATAAAAATATTATAATATATTTATTTATAAAAATTTATGGCAAAGAAGTATTGACCTATTTTATTTATGTGTCAATGTTATATATTATAAAAATAATATACTTATTCATAAAAAATTGTTATAATTTTTTTATCATAATCTATTTGTAAAAAAAAACAACTTTTTAAAGTTATGACAAAAATATGAAAAACTATGAGAATTACTATGAAAGTTTTGGACATTTCATAAAATATTTTTTTTATAAATATTATATATTATAAATATTATATTATTTTTAATATTAATTGACGTATTATAAAATTGAATATAATCTAGTATAAATTTTTTTTCTAAAATTAAGTTTATATAAGTTTTTATAATTGAAGTTACAAATTATTTGTTATTTAGGCTGTGAATCCAAATATTATAAGGTCGATGCTAATTGTGCAAATAGAAAAGATTTTCTTATACTATACAGTGGAATATTACACCATTTAAAAGAATGGTGTCAGACGCAAACACCATAGACAACTCGTAAACTCTTTAATTTAAGATATTAAAGGTTTCGAAATGTGGTTGAGAAAATATTTGTTATTTTTTAAAAGAAAATATTTCTCATATCAACATCACTTTAGTATAACATAAAAAATCAAGATTAGATTGTTTTAACATGTTGCATATTTCATAACTTCAATTATAGGTTGAATTGAGATGATCTATACTTCGAAGAGTAAATAGAAGAAGAAGATCTTAATAATCTTAATTATGAAGATTCAAATTCAAATGATAATGAACTTTGTTAAGTACTAACAGAAAAGGATAAATAGCGTATATAAATATTAAAGAGAAAATAACCCAACAAATATGCACTAAAACAATTAAAAAAATTACATATGATGTTTAACTGTATTATCAACTACTTTTTTAGACTAATACAATACATGTAATGATTTTTTTTAGAAATTATTTTTATCATACTAATAATTTTGTAAAATAATTAATATGATTTTTTTAAAATATAAATAATATAAGTGTGTAATTACAATTTATATTATCAAATATGAAATAAGAAATTTAAAGAAATTGTAAACTTTATTTAAGTATAGCTTTGGGTGTTACTTTATATTGGATTTTATCTAATCATGTGTTTTATTTGTTTGATTGAATTAATTAGGTAGGCCTTTCAGATGATTACACTATTTTAATAATTATAAGGGTAAATTACACCAACAGTCACCCAACTTTGGGGTAGCTGACAAAACAGTCACCTAGGTTTCATTTCAGTCACTCAACTTTCGAAAAGTTACAAAACAGTCCTTTTTGCCGTTTTCCGTCACAGACGTCACGGCAAAGTGACGTGGCATGTGACGGCCTCCTTGCTGTCAACATTAAGTCTAGCTGGCCGGTTATTGAGACTTTAACACACCAACAGCAGCACCATTTTAGGGCTAAGAAAAAGAAAAAGAAGAAGAAGAAGAGAAGAAGAAGAAGAAGAAGGAGAAGAGGAAAAATGGAGATGCCTCAAGTGATTCCGGTGTGCTATTGTGGAAACCCAGCCAAGTTGAACACATCTTGGTCCAATGACAACCCAGGTAGGAGGTTTTTTGGGTGTAACAAATTTGGCTCTGGATTTCGAAAACCATGTCGGTTTTTCAGTTGGTTTGATCCGCCATTGACGCCCCGTCCACGAATTCTGTTGTTGGATCTTATGAAAAAAGTGTGGACATTAGAGGATGCAAGGAGGAGGGAGAGAAGAACCTGGTTTTTGGTGCTTGTATTTGTAACTATACTGTTTTTTTTTAAACCTTAAAAACTAGCTTATGTTTAGCTTCTGTTGTTGTTAGCATTGAAAACCAGCTTATGTTTTGTAATTTTGTTGCTGGTATATTGTTGGTTATGTTGGTATACATGGCTGCTGGCTGCTGGTATATTGTTGCTTAACACATGTTAAACATGGTTGCTGGTATACATGGCTAACCAGCTCATTTTGTTGTTTACAAACAGTTGAAAATTGAAATGGGATAGTTTTGTTGATTACAAATTGGATATTGTTGCTTAACATATGTTATACATGGCTACTACTATACATGGCTGCAAGTATTTTCAGTAACTAAATGTCAGAACAGCAATACAACACCTTGCAATACCCATTTTCCCTTATTTTTATAAGCAAACAAACAAGGAAGAATGAGAAACACAATGTTACAATGTTACACTATTAGCTTTTGAAGAAATCAAATAGATGAAAAACACAAATGTATCTCTCAATACTCAAAATGCAGAAGATAAGAGATAACAAACCAGAAGATAACAACATTTTTCAATGTTGATTACAGATGTATATCTTAAGAGATAACAGATGGTAAAACACATATGTATTTCTCATATATTAAGGCCAAAAAGCCAAACTGTTTACAAAAGGAATTGGGGCAAAATATTGCCAAATTTTCCTACAATTCAACACAAGTGAACAGATGTAAATTGTAGGGAAATTTACAAAAAAATTCAATGACTCTATGCCTAAGTTTATCAACAGTAGCAATAGCAATCATAGGCAAATTTACAAAAAAATTATCTGCCTAAGTTACTAAATCGATGCGAGCAAATTTACACATTTTAAAATGTTAACAAAATGCGATCTGTTCACATCATCATCAATGGTGCATGTCATGGATGACTCTTGAGTAGAAGGCATCCATCTAACAGTGGTTGGTCTTCTCTTCAATGGGAGCTTTTCTCTTAGGGCAGCTTGTTGATGAGTTGGGGCAGTAGGTAACTGAATTGAGGCAGCCTGTTGAGTTGGAGTACTCTCTTGCTGATTTGGGGTAGCATGTTGCTGAGTTGGGACACCAACTTTATGTCTTTTGACCTACAGGAACAAGAGAAATCTGTCAAACAAATTCATAAACAGAAGTATACTAAAACTTAAGGCAAATTGCTTACTGGAATGTTTTGACCAACTTCCCCTTTGCAACTCCTCTTATTGTGGCCTATTCTTTTGCATTTGCTTGCACCTCATGTCCACCCCTCTCTTGCTCAACCTTTCTCATTGTTTGTGTTTCATCGTTTCTTTCCTTCTCACCTTAGTAGGTCCGCTGTGGTCTTCTTAGAGTAGGAGGCGATATTAGCGGCATGTTTGACAAAGAGGCCCATTGTTTAGGACCCCTTACCGGACTTATAAAGTTGGAGTAAATTTGAAGTTGGGTTTGCTTGGTGTACCAGGTTTGTACATAGCTCTCCGGGAACTCATCTTTTAGATGAATGACAGCCAATGCATGCATGAAAGGGATGCCAGTGAGATCCCAACTCCTGCAGGAGCAGCAACTCTCAACTAAGTCCACCACATGCTGGCTGCCAGGACCACATTCAACCTGATACTTGTCCCCACCAGCATGTGATGGAACACACCTAAAAAACAGTAAAGCATGCTTGGTTAAAAAATAATCCCTAAAAAAACAGTCACTATATGCATATTATAAAAAAAACTCACTACATGCATATTAAAAAATAGTTAACACACCAACAATTACTGCATGCATATTAAAAAACAGCATGTGACCAGTAATATGAAATCAGAATGAAGGCAACATGAAGTCAGAAATAAAGGCATCAAAAAGATTAAAAATGGTAACTTTACCTCAAGGAATCTTTTGTGTTTACATTCAGCTTTTTCTTGATATTTGGACACAACATTCAGCTTCTTCTTTCTTCTTGACAATAAGCAACATAATCTTGGTCCTTATTGTCTCCATCATGGTCAGAACAGGCTTCCCTCTTGCTTCCAAAGATCATCATCACAAGAAACATAAATGATTAGTGAATTGCTAGTGATTAGTAAGAAACATAAAACATAGGGGTTTACATTGTTAAATGATTCAGAAAGATTATTCACCAACATGTCAGAATGGCTCCTAATTGAGAAGTGAGACCTTGACCAGTGAGTAGGGTTCTTCTCCTTCAACCAATCATAAGCTTGCTGATTGGTTTTCCTCAATTCATCCATAGCATCCTCAAAATCCCTTGTAGTGCTTGCTCTGGCAGCTTTCCAAAGCAAATCTTTCAATTCCTTTGTTCGGAAACCAGCCTTATTGAAATTGGCATGTAGATGTCTAACACAGTGTCTTGTTTCTGCATTAGGAAACAACATACATATTGCTTCTAAAAGTCCCTGCAATTAGAAAAAAAAGCAGTTTAATTCTTTGGCAATCCCTAAATAGAAACAATATAAAAAAAATGAATAAATGGAGTTTTACCTTTTGTTTGTCATACATGAAAGATATTTGGTACGAGCTCACAATTTCCAAGTCTATTGCAAGCAACTCCAAGAACCAAAGCCATGATGCTTGGTTTTCACTTTCCACAGCAGCATATGCAAGAGGATAGATGCCATTATTTGCATCAATCCCAACAGCTGCAAGCAAGTAGCCACCATAGTAGCCCTTCAAGAAACATCCATCTAAACCTACTATCCTCCTACAACCAGCCTTATAGCCATCTTTGCATGCCTGCAGACATACATACATCCTTTGAAACAACCTGTTATCCAGATAACAGATTGTTGTTGTTCCCACATTTTGTGTCCTAACCTCCAACAAATACTCATAAATCTTCTCATATTGAGCCTTGTAAGCTCCTTCAATTAATTCTAATGCCCTAAGTTTAACCCTCCTACATTTGGTTAGTGAGACTATGCAACTCAAATCTCTTTTGACATCTTGTTGTAATGATTTCAGAGAATAATCAGGATCAACAATGAATTTTTCTTTATAATGTTCACCTATCCAAGCTGAGGTTACATTCTTATTTTTATATACTTCAGAACAAGTATGGTTAGGGTTTGAACTCCTAATTTGCCAAGTCTGGTCAGTAGGGTCATTAGGGTTTAGTCTAGAAGCCCAATGGAACCAAGGACAATTTTCACTGCAGACTGCCTTTAACCTTTTTAAATCATTTTTGGGGAACTTGATAAAGTAATTGTTCAACCTACCATACTGCTTGGCAGCTTCTTTTACGCTATCCTTAGACTTAAATAACATTCCAACCTTAAGTGTAGGATTACTCATGTCAGTCTCTAGGTTGAACTCAGGCCAATTTTGGCAATCTGAGTCAGATTCATGTGCACTATCTAACCTCCCAGAATCATCACTATTATACAGTTCATCTACTCCTATACCATCCATGTTTAAACCATCTAAACTAACTCCTATATCATCCCTATCACTTTCAGATGCATCACTACCAAACACATCACTACCAGTCACGTCTTCTTCATTCTCATTAAGATTGTCATCAATTAAACCTGCCAAACAAAGTACTCATCAATAAAGGCAGACAACATAGGCAGACACTTTAACCATTTCTGTCAAACAATAACCAATACAAAATACCCAATAATTTAATACAAACACAACCATTTCTGTCATGCACATGGCAAACAACAACCAATACAAAAATAATTTAATACAAACACAACCATCAGATATACAAAACAAACATCAGTTCCGTAATGGCATTCGTACAATGGCAGATACAAACAATAAACAAAAGTTTGATAATGGCATTAATACAATGGCAGATATACACAATAAACATCAATTTGATAATGGCAGTGAGTGTTTCAAAATTGAAGTCGAAATCGAAATAGAAATCGAAATTAAAATTGAAACCGAAATAACCCTAAAATGGAAATAACATAACAGCATTGAAATCCAAAAAATTTAAAACTAAATGCAACAACTTACCCGTTAAAGTGGATGTAACAACACTGGTACCTTCTCTTCTGTTGCCCATTGTCGCTGATAATCAAATACATTAAATGGTTTCTGATTTCGTCTTCTTTTCTCTCCAAACAAAATAGACAATCGCACCCTAAACCCTAAACTCTGTTAATATTATTGAATCGATTTCTAACCCTAAACCCTTCTTAATCGATTCCCAAATCAGTTTCAATCCTAAAAAAACCCCAAATCCAAACCAAAATTTCCAAAAATCGATTTTCCCTTTTTTCCCCCAAACCCCCTGAACCCCTAATCTGTTAAAAACCCTTCAATTTTTTCCTCTTAACTCGCCCCAAACCCTAAACTCATCAGCCGTCGCCAACGTGGCAAGTTAACTTGCCACATCAACTGGTTAACTTGCCACGCCAGCAACCCCGTTAAATCCTTAACGGCAACCGTCAATAAGTGACTGTTTTGTAACTTTTTCATAACGTTGGTGACTGTTTTGTAACTTTTTGAAAGTTGAGTGACTAAAATAAAACTTAGGTGACTGTTTTGTCAGCTACCCCAAAGTTGGGTGACTGTTGGTGTAATTTACCCTAATTATAATTATAATTTTTTTTTTTTGCAAAAGTCAATAAAATCAACGGTGGACAACACGCCAACCCTGAAAGGATCGCACCTAATAATCAAATAATTTTTTTTTTTTTTTTTGCAATTTTGTGTTCATTTCCACCCATTATTTTTTCAAAAAAAGTTTGTCCAGTGCGATTCTGTTTAACCAAAATTGATTCTTTCTCTCCCAATTTGTGAGATCTTTTTCTTTGGCAGTGATGAGTAAGGGACCGGGACTGTTCGTCGATATCGGCAAGAGAGCCAAAGGTAACCAAATCCTCTTATCTTCTTCGTTCTCCACCTACGATCTTTTTTTTTTATCGACTTTGGAATTTCTCCTTTTGCGTTTACTTATATCGGTTTATCTTTTCTCTCTTCTCCTTTTGAATGCTTAGATCTCTTGACCAAAGATTATACGTCGGATCAGAAGTTCACGGTTTCCACTTATACTGGCGCTGGTGTGGTATGCCAACGTCATTTCTTTTATTTGAATTTAACCAATGATTATATAGTCTGGATAGGTTATTCTTGGATGATATGCCGCTTTGCTTGCTTAGATCTTTTATCAACTGACTTTTGCTGTCGATTGAATAAGGTGCTCAGATGAATGCAAATATTTAAAAAAAAAAAATTGTGGTTTTTAGCAGATTTCTGTCTCACTTGTTTAAATTGCTTTAAATATTGAAAAGGAAATGAGAAAATGTAGAGGCATTTGAGAAGTTAAGGTTCTTGTTTTTTCCTCTTGTTTGGTTTTTTTACCCATTTAAAAGAAATATTTGTCTTTGAGGTGATTTCCCTGAATTTCTCATGAACCAGCATTATCTTTGAATTCCAAGATTTGATACTGGTTGTTGCTCTGAATTTATGCACATTTTGTATTTGATCTCAAGGTATTGTTGGGTGAAATTGATGTTATGTCTGACCAGTTGTTATGCTTTGAAAGGAATTAAGAGGCCGTTTAATCTTGTGCTATGCTTTTCTACTTCTCTAGTTTTTTTTTTTTTTTTTTTTGATGAGCTGCTTGATGTATCTGCTGAACCTTAATGTATTTTAGTTAACTTGGATCCTCGTGTTCTGACTTTGATGAAACCATTAGAGGATACCGAGATTCTCTTAAACCAAAACATTCCACTGGTATTTATTGGCTAATTTCCTTTTTCCTTCAATTCAGGCCATCACATCAACTTCTCTAAAGAAAGGAGGACTTTCTACTGGGGATGTTGCTGCACTATACAAGTACAAGAACACTCAATTTGATGTCAAAGTCGATACCGACTCTAATGTAGGTTCTTACCTCCTTGGTCTGGAAACTATTTGCCTAGTTCAGCCGAGAATCTCACATTTTTTACATTGTTTGGACAGATCTCGACGACGATGACATTCACTGATATTCTTCCCTCCACTAAGACTATTGCGTCATTCAAAGTGCCTGATTATAACTCTGGCAAGGTAGGAAGTTACCTCTTATAAGCAGAAATGTTTCTCAGGATAATGAGTTTTGATGTTTGAAAATTGGAAGTTTCTATCCGCTATCTATTTTGCAGCTGGAGGTTCAGTATTTTCATCACCATGCAACCTTCACAACAATTATTGCTCTGTACAAGACGCCAGTTGTTGATGCCACAGCAACCATTGGCACACCCTCTATTGCTTTTGGAGCAGAGGCAGGTTATGATCCTACCAAAGGCAATTTTACAAAGTACACTGCTGGTATTAGTGTGACAAAACCAGATTCATGCGCTTCCATAATTCTGTAAGCTTTTATAAACTAAACCATGAATCGAATAGAAAGTAAGCACTTTCTAATCTTTTGGCACTAATTCCTTCCTCTTTTTTTTCTTTTTTACATCCAGAGGAGACAAGGGAGACAGCATAAAAGCATCTTATGTGCATTATCTGGACAACCTGAAGAAGAGCGCTGCCGTGGGCGAGATCAGCAGAAAGTTTTCAACAAATGAGAACACGTTCACTGTTGGAGGGGCTTACGCTGTTGATCATCTCACACTGATTAAAGCTAAGCTCAACAATCATGGGAGGCTTGGAGCATTGCTGCAGCATGAAGTCATACCGAAGTCATTGTTGACAGTCTCTGGTGAGCTTGACACCAAGTCCTTGGACAAAAGTCCTCGCTTAGGATTGGCCTTTGCTCTGAAACCCTAATCAATTATTTGCAACCCAATGATGCTTTTACAGATTTGATTACGATTTTTTTTTTGTGGTGATTTAAAATTGGGGTGTCAATAAGTTGCTCCACAGACGATTAATATTCATTTCTAGGTTCGCATTTCCTGTGGATGGATGATTGATACTTTTGGCTTTCAATGATTCAGATGTTGAAGTTTTGATCCGATTTGAGCCATTTTGACATTGGCACATTTATGCCTCCTTGTATTGAGTATTTCTTTGATTTGGTAAATGCTTTATAACTGCCTTGATTTGCTTCCTTTGAGTGATCTACAAAAGCTTATTTGTTCCAGTTGCCTTCAAAGTCCCTCCATACACAGTCCCCTTAAGCTTACCGGCTACTACCTCGACCAAAAGAAATGGTGGATTTCGAGTTTCAAGCTCGGCTTTTCTTCAAGTGGTATCATCCCAATCCCATGGACAAATGGATTATCAATGAACACCCAATCTAATGTCGTTTTGGATGCAAATGAACCCTTTGAATCCCTATCCCAATGGAATGTCAATGCTTTTCAAGAGAAACAGCTCAACTCCGCATATCCATATCACAAGCCATTGAATGGATGGTAGGTAGTGATGTAGCATTTCAAAGAAACCACTCAATTTGGTGTAGTTGTTGAATAAAATGATTGATAAACAATACAAAAGCATTATGAAGACCAAAAATAGAATCTTTATAGCATTAGTTTCAGACAATGTTTAAACGTAGCAGATTCTTTGCACAGCCATTTCCATGTATTTAACATTATAAGTTCCATACCTACGAATTTAATCATGCAACCAAATAAAATGAAAACAAAAATTGCAATATATAATAGCATTATCAAAGTCTACAAAATCCCAGATTCCTCATCCAATAACATGAAGATAAATACTATGAAAAATGATGTCCAATAGTTGCAAACTCCGTAAATTGTAACATAACAAAGCATATCATAGCAATGAAAAACAAGACAACCTTAATCGACACTCTGCATGATATCCTCGGCAGAGAACTTAGTACCCTTATCCTTATCAGCAGCAGCCCGTCCCTTAGCCTTACTGTCCAACAACGACTTCCGGTCCTTGTCCAGCCTCAGCTTGGTAATGACAACCTTGGATGGGTTAATCCCAACGTTGACGGTCGAACCGTTAACTTTCTCGCGGGTGATGCGCTCGATGTGGATCACCCATTTGCGACGGTAGACTTGAACAATTTTCCCTTCCCGGCCTTTGTAAGTCCCACGAACCACTTGGACCTCGTCGTCCTTGCGCACCGGCATGGACCGGACGTTGTACTTGGACCTCAAATCGGATGAGAGTGGGGCGCTCATCAACACACGGCGGACCGACGAGGGTGCCGTGAAATGGGCCTTGCGGCTCTTGCGGCGAGAGGAGGAGACTCGTGGGTTGTACTTCATTCTTGCTGTGGGGAAAGGGGTTTGAATCCTCTTCGACTCGGCGACGGCCAACCTAGAGTTTGAGAAGTAGGGTATTGAGAGAATATATGGTGGAAACTAGGGTAAATTTAGGATTTGTTGGGCTTTAGGACTATTTTTCTTGGCCTTTTTGTGGGTTGTGGCCTAACTTGGATTTGGATTTTCTTTTTCCCTCTCCTATCTGATTAAGATTTTTTAAACCTAATTTCGGTTTTGATATTTAAAATGTTTATGGTTTTTTTTTTAAATTTCATTAATTCACTCAAAGCTATTAGATATTTATTTTTGAATATATTAAAAAAACTAATAATTTATTAGCTTAGGTGCTATTTGATAGATGTTGGAAATTTTAAGTATTAAAGTAAATTAATTTTTTGAATATGTTATTTAAAATTAAATATCGTATGTAATCTATCAACAAGTATTTTGTATAGTGATAGTTGATAAGACATATTGCATTCTCAAACGGAGAACATAAGTTTGAACCTTATAGACAATATTGTTAGAGGAGACAATATTGAATCTTGAACATAAATAGTAAAACGAACGTAAAATATATAAAAATATAATAATATATAATTAAATATACATAAGAAATATTTGAAATAAAATATATTATCAAATAAAACGCATTATAAATCTAAAATAAATATTATATTGAGAGTAATTGATGGTTTATGTTTCAATGAAAGTTTTTTTTTTTTTTGGGATAAATGAGAATGAAAAAGTAGATGTTAAGTAAACTTAAAGATTTTAAATGATAATATAGTCTTGAAATAGTAAAAGAATAAAATAGATATAATTAAATGCATTCTTTATTAAGTGGTAAGTATGTCTTATTTACTTATTATTTTTAATATTTTAAATTAAAAAAATATTATGTAATTTTTATTATAGATGATCTAATATGACAAATGTATTGACCTTTGAGTTGAAATAAGTTTAAAACTACCATTAATTTAAAGCTTAGATTTGTACAACCCTTTCCTCCCCTTTCCAAAACTAGCCAAAAAAAAAAAAAAATTCATCGGAAAATATGTGTTATTTTGTTAATACCTTTTTTATATTAGCTACGAAATGAGAAAATAGAGGTATACCAAATATAGTTATGTGGTTGACAAAGGTTCTAGTTAATTTTGGAATTTCTCGAACTATTTCATAACGTACCAACCTTTGTAACCCTTCAAAGTGGATATGATCAACTTTCTCGTGCCGTAGTTCCAAGTTAGACACAACATCACTATCACACATGAAAGGTTGAATCACCCTATAGTAATTATCAAAGGTGCGGGCTCATTCCATAATCTTCTCATCAGATTTGGTGGTGACAATACACTTGTCTTTTGTAAAGTTGACAAGCATACCTTGGTCACACAGTTGACTTATATTGACCAAGTTGGCTTTAAGATCATTAACCAGCTACAGATTCTTCAATTGAGGCATCCCAAGGACATTTAAGGTTCCCTTTCCCAGTATATGAATTTTCTTCCCATCTCCAAATGTCACCTTCCTAGCAAGACAATTCACAAAGTTAGACAAGTATAATTGATACCGTCATATGTCGAAAGCAACCACTATCAAAATACCAAACTCCTTTAATGGTAGACTTTTGTGAACAATATGCAACCTGCATATATCTAGTCTCCTTTTTTACCCACATTCGTTTATACTTCTTCACAGCTGATGTGCCATCGAAGTGGGCTCTTCCTTAGGCACTGCGCGTCTCACCTTAGATCATGCAGTATCTTGAAACATCGATGCTTGATATGTTTAAGGGCCCCATAGAAATAACAAACCACTTTTGTGACAAATGAATACCTTTTTGTTATTCTTGATCAACATGAGCTTTGAACATTCACCAAAATCACCAAAACTCAAACCTTCATAAAGGCAGTAGGATTCTGAACCATAGCCTTTCCTTCCTTGACATACCGTAGACCTCCCTTACTTGAATTTCTCCTTCTTGCTGCAAGGATTTCTTCAAGTTTGTTACTATTGGTGATAAATTTCTTGAGCATGAGTTTAACTTTAGTAAGCTCCTTTGCAAGAAGTAATTCTTTTGCTTCAACATGTTTAACCAATTTAGGGTTTTCATCCTTCAAATGCTTATTTTCCTATAATAGTTGAGTATTGATGTTGTACACTTTCCTCTACTTGCCCAATATCTCATTGTAGGTTTTCAGGAATTCCTCATCAGAACTAATATCTGAATCTCTATTTGAATCTTTTCCATCTTCTTTGACAGCAGTAGTAGCAAAAGCAACATAATTACTGTGATGATCATCTTTTGAATTTAAGTTGCTAGATGAATCTTCATTGTCGAAACCATTTTAAAATCTTTTAGAAAACGGGGTCGACTTTTAAAAACAAAAGTGGGAGTCGCCACCAATCCCTTTTTACTTAGGTGTGATTGGATCACCTTGCAAAACATTTTATTTTAAAACATTTTATTTTGGTCTACGAAAAACAAGAAAAACGGGTTCGGGAGTCGATTACGTATGAGGAAGGATTAGCACCCTCATAACGCCCAAAAATTGGTACCTAATCGATAAAATCATGTCCAAATGTTTAAAATTTAAAAGTATTTAAAAATATGATTTCTTTAAAGAAACTTTGAGCAATTTAAAAATTTGAGACTTTCTTGTTCCGAAGGAATATAAACATCACATCTAACACGTTAGGACATGATATTTTAAAACCTTCATAATCAAAATCATCTCACGATTTACAAAACTTGTTAAAAGGATATTTAGTTATTCAGCCAAATGGAAAATCGCAACCCAACACGTTAGGGCACTATTTCCCGAATTTATAAACACGAAACATTGCCTTGTTTTCAAAAGCCTTACCTCGAGATAACATAATGTCACATCCAACACGTTAGGACACGATATTTTGAATTCCCGAGAATAAGTTTTTATTTAACTTTTTAAAAGGAAAGTAATAAAAATAATAAAATAATAATAATGTTGATAAATAATAACAACAATAATAATATATATAATGATTATACATAATAAAATAATTAGTAAACAATATATATATAAAATTTTAAATAAAACATATATATATACATAATATACTAAAAAAATTATATATTATAAATAATATAAATAAAATAGATCATATAAATTTTATACAAACAAAAATTTTATATATATGTATAATATAATACTATATAATATACAAGTTAAAATATAATATAATAGATAATATATAAATTATAAAATAATATATAAATTATTAAACCAAGTAAAATAATATATAATAATAATTAAATATAAAAAAATAATACATATTAAAAATATATAAGTGAATTTCATAATGTTAATAAATTAATAAATATAGGAAAATAATATTTAATATTTAATATGATAAATAATTAAAATAATAAAATAAAATAAGCAAATTAAAAATAAATAAAGAAACAGGGGTTAAACAACAATTAAAACAAATATAAAAGGATTAATTTAGAACGCGCGTTAAAAACCCAAGGATTAATATGGCAATTATGCCTCTTTTTCAAAACGGCGTCGTTCTCTTTTTACCTTTAAATGGCTCGAGGATCAGATTGAAATGAAATAGAAATTTCAAGGCTAATTTAATAAAGAATAAAAGTTTGAATTAGACTAAATTGAAAACAATGAAATTGCGGAAGGACTAAAGGGATAAATTTCCAATTTTCTGAAAACACGCGGATCCTCTATGCGGGTTGGGTCAATGCGTGGGTCCTTCACCTGAACGACGTCGTTTTAGGCTTATTCATTTAAGCAAAAACGACACCGTTTTATCATTACTATATAAGCTGAAAAATCATTTTAAACATTCATAAAAAAAACAAAGCTTTGAAATGCTCTCCCCTCTTCGGCCTGAGGCGATTTCCGGCAGGCCCTCCGACGAGACTCCGACGCTGTTCCGCCGTCGCGCGGTGGCCGGAGTTTTCCAAAAGGTAAAATTTTCTTCTTTTTTTTTTTTAAAAAAAATGTTTGCATATGCATGTATGTTTAAAATAAAACCGAATGAAAAAATATATATATAAAAAAAATCACCTTTACGAAACAATCTGTATATTATTTCAGAAATTTTTTTGTATTCTCTGTTGTCTGTCTCCGTGCCTATTACAGGTTTTACAAGGGTTTTTATAACCCAAAAAATGACAGATCAAAAAAGGAAATAAATCTCTATTTGCTTCTGTTTCCCCATTTTTGCTGTTGCTTTGTTTCCTTTGCGAAGTCGGCGAGGATCCCGGTGGTGACTGCGGCGGGATTCGGGCGCGGATCATGGCGCGACCGAAAGCCTGGCGTGGGTGCGACGATTAGGCTCCAGCGATTGCGGCGTGACGTTTGGGTTGACTCCTACGGCGCGAGGGTTTTAGGAAACCCTAAGTTTCCTGATTGCTGAAGATTTGGGCCTTTTGGGCCGCGCGAACTTGGGTTTGGGGGTTGGAGTAATTGGGTTTGTTTGGATTCTGGGTTAATGGGTCAAAGGGTGTAATTTGGGCTTTAGGTAATCTGTTTGTAATATTGGGCCTGGATATTGGATCTGGCCTTGTAAAAGGACTTAAAAAATCTGGACTCTAATTTCCCTTTTTTATTTTATTTTTGTTTTCTTGGATTATTTGATGAGCCCGGTCAAAATTGGGCTCTTACATTCATCACTTGAGGTTACACAAAGTGACATCTTCTTCATTTTAAGAGTGTTGGCACACTTAGATTGAATATGACCATACCCCTAACATTCATGGCACTAGACACCTTCCTCATTATCTTTCTCATGTTCCTCTTTAATAATAACTCCCTTTGATTTGTTTCTAGGGAAATTGATACGGATTCGTGCGCATGAACTCGGAAGTGGATTGTAAAGTTTGTCTAAGTCACAGATTTGACTTAGGGTTCTAGACGTTCAAAAAGAAACTTGGATTCTAACATAACATAAAACACAAACGAATCCAAGTCAGATAAAAATAAATAGAACTATTAAAAATAAATAACTAAGATGAATAAAATAGATTAATGAAATCAAAGATTAGAATAATAAAGAAGAAAATAAAGTCAATAGATGGAAAAAATAGAATGTGATATGTAGAAGTCCTAAGAAGCCTTGGAAACATAAAGAATTCACAACCCCCTTCAAGCGGCTCTAATTTCCCCTCCAAGATAGAAACTTTGGCAAGAAAAAGTTTGAAGATGATCCCCACAATATAAAAAGATTGTTAAACTCTTCTAAAAGAAACTCAAGAACAATTCTTGAAAAGAAAAACTCAAAGAGAATTTGAATAATCAATTGTGTGAATTGTGTACAATGCAAAGGCCTATAAATAAATCTAAATAAAACTCTTATATTAGAACTCTAATTAATCTAAACAAGAAGTAGTTTTAAACTAAATTCTCTTGTTGGCATAAAACTCTTAAATAACTTAAACTACTTAATAATTATTAAAAATTTGGAATAATAAAATAATAAAAGCTAATAAATACAATATTAAGCTCATATATAATAAAAATTAAGCCCCAAACCCGAACCCAATATGATTTAAACTCTTAATTCTCATCATAATTCTGTTCAGAAATTTTGCTCGTACAATCTTCACTAAAACGGTCATAACATGAGCTCCCGAACTCAAAAACGAGTGATTCAAAGTGCATTTTGAAGCTAAGAGATATATCTTCGAACGTCATGAAGACATCTCAACCCAGAAATGACAAGATCCCATCCAAAAGTCATTGCAAGTCTGTTGATTTCCCAAGCTTGAAAATTGGCAGCTTCGGTAAATGGAATTTAATAAATTTCACCTGATCCGTGCATGTATCAAAATTGGTACTGGCTTCAAACTTTTTAAACTTCTTTGCTTGCTTCTTGGAAGTCTTGTTAAAATTGTGTAAGGCACTTTGTTCTTAGATATCCTCAATTGCAATGTTTTGAGAAGTTGGCACTTCATCACCCACTTGGAGAGCAATGTTTCTATCGTCTTTTGTCTTGCTGCGTTTTGCATTCTCAAAGTTCATTTAAAAGGTTTGAAAAGAGCCAATGAGCTCATCATTAGCCAACCTTTCAAGATCCTTGGCCTTTTCAATAGCAATAACCTTGATGAAGAATCTCTTAGGAAGAGATCCCAACACCTTTCTGACCAATTTGGCATTGGAGTATTCCTCTCCCTATGCAAACTTCTAGTTCGATAGATCACACAACTTTGCATAAAACTCTCCTATAGTTTCCAATTCTTGCATTCACAGACTCTCAAATCTAGAGGTTAAAATATGCATCTTTGACTATTTAACAATGGAAGTACCTTTATAAGCAATCTCCAAAATATCCCAAGTAGATTTGGCAACAATACATTTAGAAAACCTTTTAAATTCTTTGCAAGTCCGCGAAGCATAGCTCAATGAGAAATATCCAAAATCTTTAACAATTACAACAAGTGAACCTAAATTTTCACACCCTAGTGATAATTTTTTCAATTTTGTACCTTCGAAGATTGGAACTCTCACCACTAAATTCACCCATGTGAACTTAGCTTGTAAAACCACAACACAAAGGTTTTACAATCAAAATGCACTTTTACAAATCATGTTCCTCACTTGAACAAATTAAGTGCTCCCAATTTAGTACATAAACCTATACAAGTCTCTCAATTATACAGAGTTATTCGAGACTTGCTAACATAATGAAGATCTATATCAATCCTTATTAAACATCAGCTAAACTAGTTGAATACAATATAATAATAACAAACAAGGTAAACAAGGACTGTTGGTAGCTAAGCCTTCAACATTCCAATCTGATCCAACTTCCTCTATCCAAAGGATTAGATAGATGTGATCCGATCTGATCTAATCCTTCAAACATGTTTCCTTAAGTGATATGATCTTCATTATTGGGATATATACAATCCACAAACTGAGCTCAACCCAAAAAATCATGTTCAATAAATTATCAATCACCTAAATATAGAAACAAGCTAGTGTTTTGCATTTGGTAAGGAAGTGAGCACTTCCTCTAGCACGTATTAGTCACTCTATATTTTTCAATAGTTGCAAATCAATGTGTTTTCCAGTAATATATGTTTTTCATTGTTAATTTACATTTGTACTTGATAATTATTAACTAAAATACTGTTAATTATAAAACCCTTTTGACTAATAATTTTATTTTAATACATTTTTCAAACTACAAGCATATAATTTAATTCTGACAAATTTGAACATGAAATTATAATGAAGATTAAGTTGTTATAAAGATTACAATATCTACAAAAGTATAAAAAAAATAATAGTTAATGCAGGATAGTCTAGTGGTAAGGGTATTAGATTGTTAGGTATGAGACTTGATTTCCATTCTAGGCAATCTCATCCCCTTAATTATGATAAAAAAAGTTAATGAAAAATTTTACAATTGTAATTAAGAAATGACCTATATACAAAATTAATTGTTGTAGTATATCTCATTTTCTCGTTTTAATAACTTATATAGTTACTTAAAGTATTGCTTTATTAAATAAATTAGTCCTTTGACTAATGACATTTGTAACTATAAAAATTTAAATTTAAATATATATCGTAAAAAATTCAACAAACTAAAATATAAAAAAGTTAAAATACAAAAGATAATAAATATTTAGAGAATAAAAAGATAATAGCTTATTTTTTATGATTTTATATTTATTTTAATTTTATATAATTCTTATATATTAGGAATACTTTTAGTATTTTTTTTAATAGGGAAATCATTCTATTAAGAAAAAAGTGTACCAAAACAAAGAAGTCAAATGTGTCAATGGAAAACTATACCCAAACCAGCAAGCTTACCCATACACTTAGACCTAAATCCCTCAATTCTATTGGATGAATGAGAGATATTATCAGAATTGAAGAAGCTTACAAGGAGCAAGGGATAAGTGTCCCATGTTTGACGATCGGGCACCTTAGCTAACTCATGAGCCACCTTATTAGTAGAACGTCGCGTCTACCAAAAGGACAAAAAATGGAAATTAGATTTCAAAAGAAAAGAGTCTTGAAGAACAACACCAAAATCAGAAAGATAACACCTAGAAGCCTTGAATACATAAATAACTTTAAGACAGTCCAATTCCACAATTACTCAATCAAAATGGTGATGTTTTAGCCACAATATTACCTCTCTAATGGCCAACCATGCGTTCAAGCGGACTTGATGCGACATGAAAGTTAACATCATTTGGAAACCATGCATCAGAAAAAACACTAATATTATGCTTCGTACCCACTCTCCATTGGAATCCTCGAGCTAGCAACGACTTAGCAACATATATTCTCCTCCAATTTTTCGAAGGATTACTACCTTCGACAGAATCCATAAAATTGCAACTAAGGAAATATCTAGCTTTGAAAATATGACTTGGAAGAGAATCTTGATTGCTACAAAATTCCAGCCTTGCTTGCAAACCATTGTGATATTAAAACATCAAAGATTCTGAAAATCCATCCCACCAAACTTCTTAAGCACACAAAGTCAGTAATATCCCATTTTTCAATGGTGTCGAAAACAGTGGTTTCGGAACCATAATTTTGATATGTAAGGTCATGTTTTATTATTTAATTAATTTTTATGGAGTTACATTAGAGTATCATTAAATTTTGGTGAAAAAATTTTAATGTTTAGTTAGTTAATTGAATAAAAAGGACTAAATTGTGAAAGATGTAAAACTTAACAAATATTGAATTGTATTGATTTGATAGCTTAAATATCAAATTAAAGAGGACCTATGAAGTAATTAGACTATATTGAATAAAGTGGACGGTTTAGGGATAAGTTTGAGGTAAAATTTGATTTAAAAACCAAGGTTAAATTAGTAATTTAATAATTAAATTAAATCAAAAGTTGACAAAATGTCATCATCTTCATTTTATCTCCAACATCGGAACTTGAAGGAACACCACTTTTAAAACTCCTTTGGTTCGGCCAAGCTTATTGTTGTGTGCATGGTATGTATTTGTTATCTGTTTTTAGTAATTTTTATGTTTTTGATATCGTTGCAACTAGGTCCAGCTAACCCACACCTTTGTTTTTAAAACTGTTAAGGATTTTGGATTTTTCCATTGATGTATTCTTGTTGTTTATGATATTAAATGATGGATTTGAAGTATTGGTTGTTGATTATGATCAATTTATAAAGTAATTTTGTTAGTTTTTGATTAAAGGACTAAATTGATTGAATATTAAAATTGATAGGGAATTCTTGAGAATTTAGAATAATTTTGGGCTGAAAATGGATGAGTGAAAATTCGGTTAGCATGGGAAGTTGTAAAATTTTGTTAAATTTTGAATTTCGAGTTTAAGGACTAAATTGTGATAAATGTAAAAGTTTAGAGAAAATATGTAAATAATGAAAAGTTAAGGGTATCATGCATTGAATTGAATTTGAAATGTATGTGAATGTAATAAATTGAATTTAATTATTATATAGATTAAGAACCAAATCAAAAAGATAATAACCAAAAAAGGGGAAAATTATGGAATAGGTCCTTACGTTTTAACCGAAAGTAATCGTAGGTAAGTTTATAGCGTTTTGATATGTAAATGTAAGTTTCTTGTGATTATAGCATCGTTTCTAGTTAGTTGTATAAATGTATGGGAAACTTTATTAGTTACTTATATATTATTGAATATTGTAATAAAGTTCATATGAAAATGAATAATGGATGGTGGCAATCCTTGTGATTGAACATTTTTGACATGAATATATTGAATTTATAGTATGTGTACAGAAATGATGAAATATCTCCGAATGGTAAATATGTATAAAGGTAACAAATTTACGTATAATGCCCAGTTGAACGTAGTAACCACTTAGGATACGATTGGAATGCCATTACGGTCAGTATGCGCACTTGTATGAGATTTCACTTTGGTGTCTCTGTCTGCACTTCGATGCCTCTGTTTGCACTTAGGTGCCTCTATTATGCATCTATGATGCCTCTAGTTTGGTGTAGTTACTCGAGTATCCGAGTCAAATTACTTATTTCATCGGGCTAAGTGTTAATTGAATTACAATTTACTATGTGCTTAAATGTTAATGCATATTCATGGTATTAGTAAGTGAAAAATTTTACAATGAACCATTTGTTTACATGTGTGGACAATTAAATTGATGAAATGTGGTTTATGATAATGGTAAGTTATTTGAGAAAGGGTTATCATGATATATTTAGATATGCGAGCAAAAATTAATGGGGTTTGTGGATTTGTATTTGGATATTAGGAATTGTAAATTAACTCTTTGAATATTTTTGTTCGACTAAGGTAAGTTAATTTGATGTTTAAACTATGAACTTACTAAGCTTATTTAGCTTACTTGTTTCATTTATGTTCTTTTGTAGTTGCCAAATTTGTGGATTGACCGGACGGATCGACTGGAAGCTCACATTATCCAGCTATTTTGGTAGATGTTGTTTTCTATTTTGAGATGTGGCATGTATATAAGTGTTAAGTTGTGAACTTGTAAAGTGTTATGTTATGATGATATATCTAGTTAAATGGTTGGTTTTGGATGTGTATTTGTTTTTGGTAAGGTTAATCCTTAAGGTCAAGAAATTGGTGATAATTCTTTGGAATGGTAAGCTTTTGAGTATGTTTATATTTTGGCCAACTTGGTTAATGGTTTGAACGTGAATATATGATTAATGCCATGTGCTTTCTTAGCTAGTGTTGAAACCATTTTTTCGTTGGGTTTAAAAAAACGGGGATCGACTTTAAAAATATGGATGGAAATGGAGTCGCCACCGATCCTTTATTCAAGGTGTGATCGGATCACCTTGAGATGGATTATTTTAATAAAACATTGTGATTTATTAAAACAATAATTTTGGTCTACGAAATCTAAGAAAATAGGTTTGGGAGTCGGTTACGCACGAGGAAGGATTAGCACCCTCGCAACGCCCAAAATTGGTACCAAATTGATTAATTAATGTCCTGACGTCGAAAATTTGAAAGGATTCTAGAGTACGATACATTTACTTAAGATATATTTGGACAAAATCATGTTGGATGCCAAAGCTACTTATTTCAAAGAAATAAAATGCCGTACTCAGTAAGTTAGGGCACAACATCTTATATTCTCGAAATTAGATTTATCCTTCGACATTCAATACTCGTACATTTAAAGTTAAGAAGGATATTCCACTATTTGGGTCGAATGAAAAATCGAAACCCAGTAAGTTAGGGCGCTATTTCTCAAAATTCCCGAATACAGAATATTGCCTTTATTTTGGAAATCCTTATTTCGAGATAACTAAATGTCACATCCAGTGAGTTAGGACACAACATTTTCGAATTCCCGAGAATAAGTTTTTATTCAACTTAAAAAGATAATTAGTTCTTTAGATTCGACGAGAAAAATCGGAACCCAGTAAGTTAGGGCACGACTTCTTTCGAGTCTTAGAACACGAAGTAATTGCTCATTTCTAAAAATTGGATAAAGTGTGACTCGATCGTATTAAAATGGAAAATGAGTTACAATGCCGCTATGCATGATTAAATAAAAACGAGGGCGGTAAATAACATTTATAATAAAGGCAAAAACAAAATACAATAAAATAAAAGCTAAAGTAAACAATCAATAAATAAAAAGAGTAACGTGTACAATAGTTTAAAGACAATAAAATAACAATGATAACCGTAATGCAATAATAGTAGGTTATAACGAAAATACATTAATAAACTAATAATAATAGTAAAACAAATAAGAATAATAATCATAATAATCATAATAATAGTGATAATAGTGATGAAAATAAAATAATAATAATGATAATAATAATAATAATAATCGAAGTAGTAATAATAAATATAATAATAGTAATAATGTTATTAGAAATGATAATAATTTTAAAAAATAGAAATAATAATACTAATAACAATAAAAGTAATAGTAATAACAATAACAATAATAATATTGATAGCAACGATAATATCAAAATAATTAATAAAATGGCAAAATAACGAAAGAAATAGAAAAGAGACTAAATTGGACTAAAATTAAAGTTTCGGGGTAAATTGGAAATAAAAAGAAGGATAATGGACTAATCTGTAACGCACTAAAAGCAAGAGGGGGCGAAAGGGAAAATATCCCTGGCCCTCGATGCGAAGCGTTTCATTTAAGGGCTAAAATGAAAAATAAATATAATTACAGGGGTAAAATTAGAAAAATAAAAAAGGGTGGGACTTAATCGAAACACGCCTCAAAAGCGGAAGGACTGAGGGCGCAAATAGACCCTCAGTCCAAAAACACGCGGATGCTCGGCGGTATGGGTCGGGTCGCGGGTCGGATCTGGATAAAACGTCGCCGTTTTGAGGCTACTTAAACAGGCCCTAAACGAAGTTGTTTAAAGGTTTATAAAAGGAATTTTTTTTTTAAATATTTCATTTTTGCTGTGTTGTCTAAAAAAACAAAAAAAAGTAAGGGAGGTCTACTCTGCTAGGGTTTTTTAGCCCCTGTTCGCGCCGCCCCCGGTCCGCCACCGCATATGGCGGCCGGAGTTCCCAAACGAACCCCCTCTTTTCGGCCGATTCTCTTTTCCTCTTACCCCTGGGTTTCTGAACCGAGGGTGAAAACCCAAGAGAGGGAAGAATATGGCCACTGTCCCCTCTTTCCCGAGACCCAAATTTTGATTTTAGGGAATCTCGCGGCTCTCAAAAACGGAGATGTACTCCGACGGTGGAAAGGCGCGAAGGAAACTGGTAAATCCCTCCTCCTTTTACTATTTCGTGTTTATTCCGAATAAAAAAAATGAAAAATAGAAAAAGAAAATAGACACAAGAACACGGGCAAATAAAAGGGTAAATCAACCTTTTTTGTGTATATTTCTCTGTATGCGTAAACAGTGTTCGTAAAAAATCGCTCGTCCCCTTTACAATGGTGTGTTTCGGCCCTTTAAAGCCGAAAATTGGAAATAAAAAAAACTAAAACAAAAATCAAAATTACAACTTTTGTTTTCTCTCTGCCATCTGTTATTATCGTTGTTTGTCCTCGTTTTGCAGTGCGGTGGCCACCGTGTGGAGTCTGAGAGGCGAGTGGCGTGGAAGCGCACACTGCTGCGGCCAAAAGGATTCTAGGGTTTCAAATTATGAAACCCAAATTTGGGCCATTCGGGCCGTAAAAAAAATTGGACCAATTTTGGGTCTGTTTAATAATGGGCTTGTATTGTAATTTAATGGATTGATAAACTTTGAATTTTTTTTTTATGTTTTGTAATGGGCCCGGGCGAAAATGGGCTCCTACAGCTGCCCCTTTTTGCTCGTTTTCGTGTAACGAGAATGAAGCAAAGACTTCAAAAGGGACCATTTTTGCCCGGTCTTTGGATCTTTGACTTCTTGGCGCTTCTTTCCTTCAAGTAGCTTCATTGCGTCTTCCAGGGTTTGGGAAATGATGTCTCAACTTGCTCCAGTAGAATTTCAGAGAGAAGAGATTTGTAACATCAATCTTCTTTATTTGAAACTTCAAGGAAGTATAGTTTGATCCTCAATAATCTCAGGGAGAAGGGATTTGTAGCCTCCACCTACTCCACTGGGACTTCGGGGTGATAGGAATTCAGAGAGAAGAGATTTGTAACTTCGATCTTCTTACTGAAACTTCTCGAAAATATAGTTTGATCCTCAATAACCTCTGGGAGAAGGGATTTGTAACCTCCACCTACTCCACTGGGACTTCGGGGTGATAGGAATTCAGAGAGAAGAGATTTGTAACTTCGATCTTCTTACTGAAACTTCTCGAAAATATAGTTTGATCCTCAAAAACCTCAGGGAGAAGGGATTTGTAACCTCCACCTACTCTACTAGGACTTCGGGGTGATAGGAATTCAGAGAGAAGAGATTTGTAACTTCGATCTTCTTACTGAAACTTCTCGAAAATATAGTTTGATCCTCAATAACCTCAGGGAGAAGGGATTTGTAACCTCCACCTACTCTACTGGGACTTCGATGAAATAAGACTTGTATGGCTTCGATCTGCTCCTGCAACTTCAGGATTGCCAGATCTGCTATCTTCAATCTGCTCCTGCAACTTCAGGATTGCAAGATCTGCTATCTTCAATCTGCTCCTGCAACTTCAGGATTGCCAGATTTGCTATCTTTAATCTGCTCCTGCAACTTCAGGATTGCCATATTTGCTATCTTCGATCTGCTTTGCTCAGGAAAGCAAGATCTGATGTCTTCAATCTGCTCCTGCAACTTCAGGAATGCCAGATCTGCTATCTTCAATCTGCTCCTGCAATTTCAGGATTGCCAGATTTGCTATCTTCGATCCGCTTCGCTCAGGAAGGCAAGATCTGATGTCTTCGATCTGCTCCTGCAACTTCAGGAATGTCAGATCTTCTATCTTCAATCTGCTCCTGCAATTTCAGGATTGCCAGATTTGCTATCTTCGATCCGCTTCGCTCAGGAAGGCAAGATCTGCTAATTTATCGACGTTATGATGCCGTCCTCTTGGGGACCTGTCCTGTAAAATCAGTTTTATGTGTTTATGCTTATGCAAAATGGTTAGGATGCAATGATCGGAATGACTCTAATGCTTCTAACTAAATGTATTATGGATGACATCTGCCTGGATGCAGAATGTCATGAGAATGATTTCTTCAATGATTAGGATGCAATGATCGGAATGAATCAAATGCTCCTAACTAAATGTGTCTTGCATGAATGCAGGATTTCATGAGAATGATCCTCTTTTTAAACGCCTAGGATTGACATTGCTCATTATTCCTCCAGGTTGTATCACTGATGTAATATACTTTCTTCTTGTTCGGCTGGTATTCTCCACAGAAAACCCGAGAAAATGATTATATCTTGCTCAACGAATTTGCCCCATTGTAACTTCAGGGTTCATCTCATTGTGACTTAGGGGTATAGGGTCTGAATCTCTTCCATCCATCCCACTGCGACTCCAAAACGTAGGATTTGTTTCTTCTTCAATCCATCTCGTTGCTATTCAAGGGTACAGGACTTGTATCAGCTTCCATCTATCCTATTATAACTCGGGGGTATAGGGCCTAGAGCTTGTTCCATCAACTGATCACTCCTCTGGTGACCCAATCAGATGTGTATGCATGATGCTCGAGTGAATGCAGGATATCAATTTTTTCTCGAGAATGATCCCCATTTTACACTTGGGTTAACGATGCCCACTGACGCAATATCTTTTTGTTTGCTCAACCACCATCTTCGACAAAAATCCGAAGAGAAAATCTCGATTTTAGACTCTTCTTTAAACTCGTGAGTTTTAAACAATAGTCCTGCTTTGATTTCTTGTATGATTCAGAAGCTTCTAGAGTAATATGCGAAACTCCTTTTATGAAAGTATTATTAGTCCACTAATCGTTATTTCAATGCAAAAATGCTTGAAAAAGATCATAACTATGGATAAGAATGAAATTGATTGGGATCATAGCTCGAAACAAGCAAGTTAATCAAAGCTAGCAAATGCAATTAAGCAGGGAATTTATTAAAGGCGTATCTTGAAAAGAATGAGGTAATCAAAGATAGCAAATTTAAAATGGATAAGATGGGAAACTAGGTGCCCCAGATATAGCAGCCTGAGCTTCTCTGTTCGAACTTCTTGAGGACCATTTTAAGCTCAACATGTGTTTAGGGGATCCAAAGTACTTTGTCGATGCCCCGAGACGTAGCATACTTCTTCATTGTTAATCCAGGCATAGCAAGACTGCTGTATGCCCCCTTTGATCAAAATTTGAGCCGCCCTTTTCGGGTTTTCAACTCAAATCCCCTTTGGTCTCAAAGCGCCCTTTGCGGGTTTTCAACTGAAATCCCCTTTGGTCTCAAAGCGCCCTTTGCGGGTTTTCGCATTGGCCTCTCCTTTTTCTTTCTTCTTCTTTTTGCTGAAAATTTCTATTTTTTCTTTTTCGAATTTTTTTTGAAGGTGCCCTTTGCAGGTTTCACCTTGGTTTCTCCTTTTTAGGTGAAATACCTCTTGACTGAATTCACCGGACTGGGCATATCCCTGCCATCCATTTTGGTCAATGTTTCCATAACATACTTTTTCGCTATTTAAAATCTTTTCTAGTTTGGGCTCTATTTTTCTCTGAAATCTTTTTGTATATGAAGGATTTTCTTCAATATCCGGTCCCTATTTAGGAATTTTCTAAGATGAACCTATTTGTCGCCAACCCGCATCATCTGACTGCAACGGATAGCTATTAAATTTTCCTCACAAATTTGATTGATCACATCGGGATTGGATCCATTCTGTCTCATCCAACTTCAGTTGATAAAACTCGAAAAAAGGAATTTTGACTTCAATGGGCGAAACCAATAAGAAATGTGCTGCCCTGTTGACAGTCTTGGCCAATATTTGATAAGCATAAATAGTAACTTCTGTATGCCAATCTTTACAAGTCTCGGTCTTTTGAGCTTTTGTTTTTCCATTTGGCTGCCTTCGCTGCACTGGGATGTGGCACCTGATCTTTGAACAGACCGCAAACTTTTGACATTGTGCGGTTAAATGTGATCTTTTTGACCCCCCTTTTTTTTGTCAGTATTCTTTCTTTCTTTCTTTCTTTTTTTTGTTTTTTTTTTTGGTCTAATGACTATCGACTTTGTAATATTGGCATATGAAGCGACCCTTATCCTCTTAGTGAAGAAATCGACATCCACGAAAATGAATCGATGTTGGCCAGAAGCTTTTGATGAGACTGGCTTGATAACAACCATGCCCCACATATAGACAAAATGGAGGAGGCATATAAGTTCTGTCTTTCTCAATTTGGCATTTGATGCAATTTCCTTTTCTGGGTAGACCGGTAGCCTAAACCTCATGATTAGCTTGACTATTGTAGAACCATTAGCATGGGTTCATTAAACACCAATCTTAACAGCATACCCACGTTTCAGTAGCCTAGCGTGAGAAAGCATCTTGAATTCTTAAAGATGGCTTAATGATGTCTCGCCTTATGATGAATTAGGCTTCGATATTTGCCCCTTCTTAATCTCGCAACGTCCACTGACCTTTTGTTAGGTAGAGTCTACTTTCATCTTATTCTACCATTCTTAACAAATCAAAAAGATAGGCTACGATCTCTGTCATCTTCAAAGTCCTTAGATCCCTTAGGCCCATATCTCATTCAAAAAGGGAATCAGTAACAACGTCGCTCATGTCATTGATATCTGGGTACCTATTGTAGGTACGAAGGCAAGTTCCAGAGAATAAATGATTCTAAGGGCGATTATTCGTATGGTATGGTTATGAATAAAAATGAAAGAATATTCTAAAAACCAAAGAATGTATAGTACGAAATGTAAAGAATAAAAGATATTTGCTTAAAATATGCATCTCATTGAAAATAAAAATTCTGAACATAAGCCTATTTCACAAGAGGACTCTTATTGCCCCTAGGCTGAAAGCAATAAGTGTGTTTCGAATATTACTCTAGATTAGCCTTAGAAAATACATGTCTCTTCCACAGTCCTATTGCACTCCCAGGTTCATATTCCTGCATTTTGCATGTCATCTAATTTCACAATACCCATGCCGATGAATTTTTCCACCAATTTCTTGAAAGCAAGGCAATTTTCTATCGAATGCCCTGTGACCCCCGCGTGGTACTCACATTGAGCATTTGGGTCATACCATTTTGGATATGGGGGTTGCATCGGTTTCGGGTAGCGAGGAGCTACCTCATGTGCATCGAATAGGGTTTGATATAACTCCTTGTACGCGTCATTGGAATCGGTGTAAAAACTGGAGTTGCTTTGTCTTCGGATTCTCGTCTTGATGAGCCTTGATGGCCGTGGGTCACAACCCTCGGTTGACCTACGGTGACTAATTTGGGATGCTTGCTCAAGCCGCTCACTTCGCTTTCCTATTTCTGGGGCCTTTGAAGTCCACTCTCCCCTTTCCTTTGTTTCTCACGAGATAATCGGTTTGGCTCGATCATCCTCCGGGTTAAAATCAGAACCTATCGGGAAGTTGAACAGGGCCGAAGCATCAGTTTGACATTGAGGTCCAATAATGACGGGTACCCCATGTGAATGCGTGTCTGAATGAGTCGGGGTATAAACGATGTCTTCATCATCATCCACACTGCTAGCCACTGGGCCACTCTTTTTTTCAAGCCCTCCGACTAGTAATTGGGTTAACTGGTGCATCATATTCATTTGATCTCGCATATCCCGTTGAATTTTAGCTAACTGCTCTTGCATCAGTATTTGCCCCTACTCTAATCTCTCCAATCTTTGTTCCATGTCTTCTAGGTTGACTAAAATAATTTTTAATTAATCAGGGTCTTCTCATAAAATTTAGCACATGCGATTTGATGCTATGTGAATGCATGCAATGCAAAAGGAGCCGATTCTGGTTCAATTCCATTTAGGAAACTTTATTTGAAAACAAAGCTCTTTACATAGAGCGGATTACAGATATACGGACATCCGTATTGTCTTCTGTTTTATCAAGAAAGTCGTTTTCCATGTCGAGCTGCCTAATTTAGCAACCAAACCCGAATCGACACCCTTCTCTAATATGAAAATGCATGCAAAGCAACAAAAATAAAACAAATAGTCAGTACGATAGAAACGAAAATCAAAACATGTAAAATATTCAAGCACCTATTGGGTGACCACTAGGGTTTATCACAACTCCATCCGGGTAGGCTCTTAGGGCCTTTTACATGCGATTTGAGTTCTAAAGTTGAGGGTACTGAACCAAAGATTCCTCAATCCTCACCCATTATAGGCTCATATGGATCGAGTTTGGTTGAGGAATACATTTCCCTATGGCTGCACGGAGATGAAAATCTCACGAAGACATAGGTACGGATGTATCCCGGAAGTGATTCACTATCCTGCACGGAGGTGAAAACCTCACGAAGGAGCAGCTTCTCACTCCCACTTAAAGGTGTGACCCAGCGGTCATGCAATATGATGCAAAGTACTCTACAAGACTCAAACCATAGCAATCAAATGGGATGATGCAAGCGAATGCAATAAAAGGATCGTATTTTTCAAATCAAATTTTTAATTTTTGACAAAAGGACAGAAATTAATCAATTTATGGCCTGACTCTCAACAAGTCCCCAGTGGAGTCGCCAAGCTGTCGAAACATTTTTTCGTTGGGTTTAAAAAAATGGGGATCGACTTTAAAAATATGGATGGAAATGGAGTCGCCACCGATCCTTTATTCAAGGTGTGATCGGATCACCTTGAGATGGATTATTTTAATAAAACATTGTGATTTATTAAAATAATAATTTTGGTCTACGAAATCTAAGAAAACAGGTTCGGGAGTCGGTTACGCACGAGGAAGGATTAGCACCCTCGCAACGCCCAAAATTGGTACCAAATTGATTAATTAATGTCCTGACGTCGAAAATTTGAAAAGATTCTAGAGTAAGATCCATTTACTTAAGATATATTTGGACAGAATCATGTTGGTTGCCAAAGCTACTTATTTCGAAGAAATAAAATGCCGTACTCAGTAAGTTAGGGCACAACATCTTATATTCTCGAAATTAGATTTATCTTTCGACATTCAATACTCGTACATTTAAAGTTAAGAAGGATATTCCACTATTTGGGTCGAATGAAAAATCGAAACCCAGTAAGTTAGGGCACTATTTCTCAAAATTCTCGAATACGGAATATTGCCTTTATTTTGGAAATCCTTATTTCGAGATAACTAAATGTCACATCCAATGAGTTAGGACACAACATTTTCGAATTCCCGAGAATAAGTTTTTATTCAACTTAAAAAGATAATTAGTTCTTTAGATTCGACGAGAAAAATCGGAACCCAGTAAGTTAGGGCACGACTTCTTTCGAATCTTAGAACACGAAGTAATTGCTCATTTCTAAAAATTGGATAAAGTGTGACTCGGTCGTATTAAAATGGAAAATGAGTTACAATGCCGCTATGCATGATTGAATAAAAACGAGGGCAGTAAATAACATTTATAATAAAGGCAAAAATAAAATACAATAAAATAAAAGCTAATGTAAACAATCAATAAATAAAAAGAGTAACGTGTACAATAGTTTAAAGACAATAAAATAACTATGATAACCGTAATGCAATAATAGTAGGTTATAACGAAAATACATTAATAAACTAATAATAATAGTAAAACAAATAAGAATAATAATCATAATAATCATAATAATAGTGATAATAGTGATGAAAATAAAATAATAATAATGATGATAATAATAATAATAATAATAATAATAATAATAATAATAATAGAAGTAGTAATAATAAATATAATAATAGTAATAATGTTATTAGAAATGATAATAATTTAAAAAAATAGAAATAATAATACTAATAACAATAAAAGTAATAGTAATAATAATAACAATAATAATATTGATAGCAATGATAATATCAAAATAATTAATAAAATGGCAAAATAACGAAAGAAATAGAAAAGAGACTAAATTGGACTAAAATTAAAGTTTCGGGGTAAATTGGAAATAAAAAGAAGGATAATGGACTAATCTGTAACGCACTAAAAGCAAGAGGGGTGAAAGGGAAAATATCCCTGGCCCTCGATGCAAAGCGTTTCATTTAAGGGCTAAAATGAAAAATAAATATAATTACAGGGGTAAAATTAGAAAAATAAAAAGGGTGGGACTTAATCGAAACACGCCTCAAAAGCGGAAGGACTGAGGGCACAAATAGACCATCAGTCCAAAAACACGCGGATCCTCGGCGGTATGGGTCGGGTCGCGGGTCGGATCTGGATAAAACGTCGCCGTTTTGAGGCCACTTAAACAGGCCCTAAACGACGTCGTTTAAAGGTTTATAAAATGAATTTTTTTAAAAAATATTTCATTTTTGCTGTGTTGTCTAAAAAAATAAAAAAAAGGAAGGGAGGTCTACTCTGCTAGGGTTTTTTAGCCCCTGTTCGCGCCGCCCCCGGTCCGTCACCGCATACGGCGGTCGGAGTTCCCAAACGAACCCCCTCTTTTCGGCCGATTCTCTTTTCCTCTTACCCCTGGGTTTCTGAACTGAGGGTGAAAACCCAAGAGAGGGAAGAATATGGCCACTGTCCCCTCTTTCCCGAGACCCAAATTCTGATTTTAGGGAATCTCGCGGCTCTCGAAAACGGAGATGTACTCCGACGGTGGAAAGGCACGAAGGAAACTGGTAAATCCCTCCTCCTTTTACTATTTCGTGTTTATTCCGAATCGAAAAAAAAATGAAAAATAGAAAAAGAAAATAGACACAAGAACACGGGCAAATAAAAGGGTAAATCAACCTTTTTTGTGTATATTTCTCTGTATGCGTAAACAGTGTTCGTAAAAAATCGTTCGTCCCCTTTACAATGGTGTGTTTCGGCCCTTTAAAGCCGAAAATTGGAAATAAAAAAAACTAAAATAAAAATCAAAATTACAACTTTTGTTTTCTCTCTGCCATCTGTTATTGCTATTTTTTGTCCTCGTTTTTGCAGGTACGGTGGCCAGCTGTGGAGTACGGAGTGCGAGTGACGTGGAAGCGGCGCTGCTGCGGCCAAAAGGGATTCTAGGGTTTCAAATTCTGAAACCCAAATTTGGGCCATTCGGGTCGTAAAAAAAATTGGACCAATTTTGGGTCTGTTTAATAATGGGCTTGTATTGTAATTTAATGGACTGATAAACTTTGAATTTTTTTTTATGTTTTGTAATGGGCCCGGGCGAAAATGGGCTCCTACACTGGGGTATTTGAATAAATGATCTTTGATTGTGGTGCCTTTGAATGGCATATTCGTTAGGTATAGGGTGGATGAAATTTGGCATGAAATTGGTGTTTTAAATGTGCTTTTGAACCATGGAAATGAGTTAGATATGGTATATCTTGCTGTACTTTGAATTAGCTGATTCAAGGGTTAAAAATAGAGCACACGGCCTGCGACATGGACTTTCACACGGCGTATGCCACACACGGTCACCTCACACGGTCGTGTGAGTTTATTATTTTCAGGTGCAGTATCCACACTGCCTAGTAGACAGCCTGTAACACGGCTGTGTGACTCAAAACAGTTTGTTACACGATCTAGCACACAGCATGCGACACGATAGTATGGCCCTATTTTGAATACTCACACAAGCTGGGACACGACCGTGTGTCCTGACTTCGAATGTTCACACGGTTTGGGCTAAGTCACATGGCCTGGCCACACGGACGTGTGACCCCTATTTTACAAATTTTCAAGTTTTTCCTGATTTTTTTTTATTTGTTTCTATTTGATCCTAGATTATTCTCAAACTGTTTTTAGGGCCCCATAAGTGTATTTATATCATGAATTGAGTTGTTTATTATATGTTTTTGATTTATTTGCTTATCTGTTTTGAAATGAAGTCAATGTTTTGTTTTGCTCGGTAACACTCTGTAACCCCAATTCGATAATTGAGGCGGGTTAGGGGTGTTACAAAGTCGATCTCACAATTCCCAACAAGTCCCTTTTGTAACACCCTTAACCCGTATCTATTACCAAAACAGGGTTACGAAGTATTACCAGAGTTTACAGTACAAACAAACAAAATTTAGAACATTTCATATCTTAACAATATTCATATAAAAAACCAATCAAAATCATTCATATTGTCCCTTATACGAGCTATCGAGGCCCTAAAATTGCGTTGGAAACAAGTCGGGACTAAATCGGGAAGTTAGAGAATTCTTTTAGAAAAAGATGAAAATTTACAAACTGCAGGGGTCACACAGCCGTGTGGCCAGGCCATGTGGGCATTCGAAATAGGGACACACGGCCGTGTCCAAGCCTGTGTTCGTGCCCGTGTAACTCACTGAATTGGTCACACAGCCAAGTCACACGCCCATGTGCTAGGCCGTGTACCCTTCGAAGTAACCTTACACGCCCATGTGCTAGGCCATGTGCTAGGCCGTGCAACAGCCTGACTTACAACCCTTTAAAAACTACAGGGACACACGACCGTGTCACCTGGCCGTGTGTCACACACGGCTGAGACACACGCCCGTGTCTCTGCCCGTGTGGACGAAAATAGGCTATTTTACAAGCCATATTTCTCACCCAATTTGACATCCACCTACACGTAACATTGTGCATATAAACAAGCCATATTATGACATCCAAAACAAGCAAAATCAAGCCTTAAACATGTAGAATATTCACATACAACCAATATGCCCTTAGGCACCTCAAATGACAATTATAAACATATTTAACCATGTATTCAATATAACCAAATGTTAAACTAAATTATATGCATAATTGCATCATTACATATCATGTAGATCACTTTACCAAAACATACCAATTGATGTTAAGCATGCCCTTCAATTTCTAACATAATTAGACATATATGTTTTACACAACAAGGTACCAATTCACAACTAATTCATCAACTCACAAAACACCTATACAAAATGCACATATAACTATCATTTTACTTTTCATCATTCAACCACCAATCAAGCCACACCTCAACCAAATTAAGGCCACATATATCCATATAAAAATATACCAAAACACAAGCCAACTCAAATGCCTATAATCACAACAAAATATATAGGCCAACATTAGCCAAAATAACCCATACATGCCATTATAACCAAACTTAAACTAGCCAAAAGTACCGAGTGAGCCGATGGATAGTGTGATGGATCTCCGGCTAGCTTCCAACCCGATCGAGCTTTCGATAATCTGAAAGGTAAAAAAAAATAACTACGTAAGCAATGAATGCTTAATAAGCTCGTATGAACTATAGTCATATCAATCCATTTCAAATATAAAATTTACACATATCAAGAATAATCATATACCAATACCATAAGATTCATGAAACCATACTCAACAACTCACAAAATGAGAAAATCCACAGCATCACTTATACATATTATCACTAGCATATTAGGATTTTAAACAACTTTAAACTCTTCCCAAATTTCTTTTTTTTTTTCATTTGCATTTCATTACTTTCCACACCCGTTTCATATGCATAACACACAAACCATAAACATATCATTCAACCATAACCACAAACTAGTGCATTTAAACATAGCCCTTTTTCGAGTTAATCACATGATAAGTCATTTCATAAGAAATTGCATAATTTAAACCTTACCACTCTTTCATGAGCACAAGCATATTTTCATTTGAGCACTTACCATTTCAATGCAACTTATAAATAAACATAATACCATTCAACCAACAGCTTGACGCTTGCTTAAGCATCAAACAACAACACATGTTAGCATACTTGAACATATTTCATATAAATTCAACATCGATAACCTTGTTTTCTCAACATGTCACACTTGAGTTTATTACCCATCTCAACTTACATAATTTCCATGTAGCATCATATCAAAGATGTTCATATATGTACATGTTATGATACATATCATTCACTTACCGTTTCTTCATATACATATATCATTCATTTCAATACATCAATATATCATGTACCATCATTTCCATGTATTTCATGTATATACCTGTATTAGTTTGTATTGAACTCATATCGTCTCGTAACAGAACATTTCCTGTTGAACCATTTAGAATATCGTTGGATACTCGGGTAGCTCACACATGGTGTGCTAAACTGTAATCCGTCAATTCCTGTACATGTATGCTCATACGAGCTATAAATCGGTATGCTCTTACAAGTTGTAATCGGTAAGCTCATACGAGCTGAGTAACAGTAAGCTCATACGAGTTGCAAATCGGTAAGCTCATACGAGCTGTGGTGTGTTTGCAACACATGCAAGACCTCAACCAAATCGGTAACCCTAATGACATGTCAATTGTATCCTACGAATTCCTGAGGTTCAAACGGGACTCGGTAATCGTCGTACGTCGTTGGATTTACATCGTTTCATAACACAGTAAATTGCATACAAACATATATATATATTGATTTAATCATAATATAATCAAATTTTAATATTCAATTTAATCAAAATTATATAGAATACAGTTCATACGAACTTACCTGACTAAATTACAGAAATACCAAAGTTTATGGGCATTTTGGTAATTTTCCATTTTCCTCGATTTTCCACCCGATCTTGATCTAATTAATAATTTCATTCAATATATTAATTTATAAAATGAAATAATTCATTTCATGCAATTTGGTCATTTTTGACATTTTTACAAAATTGCCCCTAAAGTTTTACTTTTATTCAATTTAGTTCCTGAGCCCAAAACATGTAAATTAACCATTTTTAATACAAACCCAAGCTAGCTTAATGTTCATAGTATTCAAAACATTCCATTTATGCAACAATTTCACATTAAATCCTTGTACTTTTATTAATTTAACAAATTAGTCCCTAATCGAAAAATTCATCAAAATCACTTAACAAAATACTTTTAAATATAAATCAACATTCCAAATTCATCATCTAACATAAAAAATCACAAGATTCATCAATGGCAGCATTCAAAATCTTTAACAGTTTCAAAATCGAAGGTACGAGCTAGCTGGACCTAGTTACAACGATATCAAAAACATAAAAATTATTAAAAACGGATGAAAAATGGCTTACCATGCATGAATTGAAGCATGGCCGAACCTTGGTTTTTCTTTCCACGGTGTTTCGGTGATGAAGATGTCAAATGAAGAGGAAAACCTTTGTTTTCTTATTTTATTAACTTTTATTTCTTTATTTTATCTTTTTCATTTAATAATAACATTATAATATAAAAAATCACATATAAAATTAAAAGAACATAAAGCTTTAACCGTCCACCAACTTAAAATGGGTAATTTACCCATTAAGGTCCTCCAATTATAATTCTTTAATCAATTAACACATTTAAATTAATAGCGATTGACTTTTTCAATTTTTACGATTTAGTCCTTTTTGCTTAATTAACTATCGAAACGATAAAAGTTTCCAAAGAAACTTTAATACCACCTTAATTACACTCCGTAAATATTTATAAAAATATTTATGGCTCGGTTTATAAAAATAAGGTCCTGATACCTCAATTTCTAAAACTACTTGACCTTAGGGTCATACCACTTGAACTTAATAAATCGCTTATAAAACAAAAACCACTAAATCAAAAACCTTTTCAAAGTCACAATTAACTCGTAAATATTAAATATAATATTTATGAACTTACTCGTCGAATTTGGTGGCCTCGAAGCCACTGTTTCCAACACTACTGAAAAACGAGCTGTTAAACCTCTACTATTACTCGAGCTTGATCCCCACCAGAATGAATTCATGAGCCTTGAAAAATCATGACATAAACCAAACGTGAGTATGAATACACTTATGCAATAAGCCAAGATGGCTTGAGCAATAGACTTGAGCATAAATTACTTGCCCACCTTAGGCAAGAGTCTATTTTTTCAACTCAGTACTTGCTTGTTCAAATAATCTCTGATAAAACCAAAAACTTGCTTTTTATTCTTCCTAATGAACGAGGGAAGACTTAAGTATGAGCCATGGGCTAACGATGTGGAGATGTTAGGCAAAGAGTAAGCAATTTATCTATCTGCAAGCTTCGTATTGGAACTAAACATAACACCTGACTTAAGAAAATTAAATGTTTGACCCGAGGCCTGTTCATAAGTAGAAAGTATAGAACGTACCGATTGCCATTTCGACGCAATAACTCTTAAGAAAAGAAAACTATCATCAACAAAAAAATAGATGGGCAATTGGAGGGGCTCCACGATAAACAGAGAATCAAAAAGTACAACAATAAAGGGTCCCATTGCTTAATGCCTTTGTACGAAATAACTGATCCCACCTCATGCCCATTTAACATGACAATATAATAAATCGAGGAAACACACAACATAATCACTAGACGAATGGTCAACGAAACCCAAATTAGTTAAAATAAAAAAAATGGACCAATCAACCCTTTCATAAGTTTTACTTATATCAATGTTCATAGCTACCTTACCTACCTTTCTTCGACTTTTGTTCTTCATATGATGGATAATCTCAGACAAAACCATGACATTATCAATGATCAGTCTCCTTGGAACAAAAGCAGACTGCATTGGAGAAATGAGCTTTTCCAGAATTGACTTTAACCACTTAGAGAAAACTTTAGCAATAATTTTATTCAACACATTACAAAGAGCAATATGTCAAAATTTAAAAAAAACAACTTCCGGTTTCTAGTTTTTAGGAATAAGAACCAACAAAGTATCATTAAGAGTAGCTGAAAACTCAACACTCCCTAGCTAAGCCGTAAACTTCGTAATAATATCAGGCCCCACCACATCCCAACAAAGTTAATAAAATGTAGGTCATAAGTGTCCAACTGAACCTTTTGAGACATAAACCCGAACAAATTCAATTAATGGATCTAATAAACTCTCCAACAAATAATCCTTGGCAAATTGAAGGATGAAGAATGGAAGAAAACAAAAATAAGATGGATGATGGAAAGATTGTCCCATTTGAAGAACTGCTTCAATAAAATCAACCAATGGTGATGGAAAGTCGATGTCCTACGAAACCCTTTGAAGAATGATCTTCAACAAGCTCCAAAATGGCTCTAACCAACCCCCTAAGGCTGAACCCTGGTACACAAGAGGGTGAAGAGTTCTCCCATAGCTTCAAAGAGAAAACCAAGAAGAAAACCTAATTCTAAAATAAACAAAAGAGACCTCTCACAAAGAGAAATAACTCAAAGAGTTGAAATTTATTAATCAATGTATCTCTCTAATGAATAATGAATGACCTTTATATAAGCTATCAAATTACATCAAAATAAAACTCTTAAGTATAATGAAACTCTAATTTATCTAAACAGGAAGTAGTTTTAGTAAAACTAAACTTTCTTTTTTGTTAAAAAACATAAAACTCCTAAATAACTCTAAATACTTAAAAATATCCTAAAATTCGGAATAAATAATTAATAAAATAATAAAACATAATATATACAATATTAGGCTCATATATAATAAAAATTAAGCCTAAAAATCGAACCTAATATGATTTAAACTCGAATTAAAGCTCGAAACTCGTAATTTCCCGTAATAATCCTATTCAAATTTTTTGCTCGCGCAAACTTCAAAAACATTCATAATTTGAGCTCTTAAGCTCGAAATCGAGTGATTTAAAGTGCATTTCTAAGCTAAGAGATAGCTCTTCAAACACTATGCAGACATCTAAGCCTATAACTACTTGGATCCCTAATTGCCTCTCCCCTACTCTCATGGATGCGGGAGAGAAATCAACACTAAAACAACAATCAATCAAATAATAAGTGCGGTGTTTGCAAGTGTGACAAGTAAGTTGTAATATTTGTTGTAACACCCCTATCCCGAGACCGTCGCCGGATTAGGGTTAGGAGCGTTACCGGACAGATTGAAAAACATTTACAGAAATTCATACATTCATTCATCATTCTCAAGCATTGTGTCCCTTAATACGGTCATTGAGACCTTAAACATGCTTATAAAGCGGGTCGGGACTAAACCGAAACACATACAAAATTTCATGAAAATTAAAAACTTTTCTAAAATACAGGGGATACACGCCCGTGGGAGGAGACCCTGTTCCCTCCACGGCTGCTAGACACCCCCGTGTGTCCTCCCCATGGTCGAAACTGACTTACCTTCCACGGCTACTAAGCACGCCCATGTACTCCAGCCGCACGTTCGTGTGCTCTGGCCACACGCCCATGCTCTCAGGCCGTGGTCGATTCTGCCAAAATCCACATGGCTACAGGCACGTCCATGTGCCATGGTCGTGTGCTCTTAAACTAGCTACTGACTTATGCCCCACGGCTAAATGACACGCCCGTGTCGAGGCCGTGTACTACTAGGCTAAATCCTGTTATTCTCCCACGGTCCCTAAACGCGCGGTGTGCCATGACCGTGTGACATTATAGGCCATTTACAAGGCCAATATGCCACCCACTAGGGTCATACCTACAAGCAACCTTTACCATTACAATTCATGCATCTATGGCAACCAAAAACATACCAATTTGACCATTCATTATCTTCATTCAATACCAATTCCAACATGACAAAATCCAATACTAAAATTCATTTCATCACAAGCATAAGTCATTCATTTGCATACTCAAAACTTGGTCATTTCATATGTCATCTAACCATGCCAAAACACACTTCACATATCACATTCATTTGAGCAATTTACCAAAACATATCAAACCAACTCACATAGCTTAGCTCATATAACACACTTATACCAAGTACTAACCTATACATGCCATATCTTGCTATATACATTTTCAAAGTGTACCAAAATAAGTTTGGTAGTGTGATGACGATCCTTGACGGTCCCGAGCCTTCAGTAGCTTTAACGACCTATAAAACAGAGAAAACACACACACAGAGTAAGCTTTCCAAAAGCTTAGTAAGTCATATACAAATAAACTTAACATATAAAACATATGAGCATGATACCACATTGACACAATTCATATACATAGCAAATTTCTCACATATATACTTTGGTCCATATCTTTTGCCATATTTGCCACATTCATCAATTTAAGAATCATGGTAAGATCACATAGGTACTTACCTTATATACACACTTTGTGTATATATATCAAACGTACCTGGAACGGACAATCATTCACTTAATTTATCATAGCTCAGATTTGCAATTCGTATCTCAGACTTGCCCGTTGAACCGTAAGGAATCTAGTAGGATACTCAGAAGGTTCAGAATGGTTGTACAATGCCAACGCCCCAGACGAGGTCTTACATGCACTCAGATATCGATGCCACTATCCCAGACTGGGTCTTACACGAATCATTACGATGCCGATGTCCCAGGCATGGTCTTACACGTAAAGCTTATATCGATGCCAATGTTCCAGACATGGTCTTACACATAAAGATAATGTTGATGCCAACGTCCCAGACGTGGTCTTACACGAAATCTCAAATCAACGCCAACGTCCCGGACGTGGTCTTACATGATAAAACAGAACAGATACCTATGTCATGACATGGCTAATCCTATATATTCCTAGGTTCGTACGGGACTTTTCAGACATTGTCACTATTTCGAACTTATCTCGGAATTCATATGCATAACCTCTCATAAGCTTTCATTATCAACATTAGTCATATAAGCAAGTACAATTTCATACAAGTACGTTTATTTGCATAGTGACTTACCTCGGATTCGATTTTACGGAAATGGAAACGGCTACTCGATTACTTTCGCTTTCCCGCGATCTAAGTCCGTTTTCATCGGTTCTTGATCTAAACATATTCAGAAATAACTCTTTTATTCACTAATTCATTCAATTCAGTCCAAGGACACACATTTATGGCTATTTGCAAATTAGCCCTCACATTTGCACAATTTATCAATTTAGTCCATTTTTCTCAAAACATCAAATTCAAAAAATCTATACACAACCAAGCTTAGCCGAATGTATATATATACATCATACAAGCCCTTACTTTTCATCAAATTAGCAATTTAGTCCCTCAATTTGCTATTTTCACAATTTAGCCCTATTTAGCTAAATTCATCAAAACTTCAAGAACAAAACATATTCATCTAGCTCAAATCTTTCATTTATCAACTAAACTCATCTCAAAACTCAACATATCATCAATGGAATTTTACACAAACATCATCAATTCACAATATTAATACATGGGTTTTGTAGCTCTCAAAGCAACGATTACAAAAACGTAGAAATTATCAAAAACCGAATCAAAACCATACCTTAATCAAAGAAGACAAGAGCCGAAACCTAAGAACACTTTTCTTCTTTTCTTTTTCTTGCTAAAGTCGGCCAAATAAGATGATAAACATCTAATTTTCATATTTGTTTTGTTATAAATTCTTTAATAAACAATTTTCCAATTTTAACCTTTAATCAAATAAAACAAAACAATTGTGCATAAGGTCATTATAGACCATAGCTGTCCACTTACTCCTCTTATGGCTAAAATGCCATATAAATCCTCCACATTTAAAAGCCACATCTCAATAGTACTTTAACAATTAACATGCTAGTTTTGCACTTAATACAATTTAATCCTTTTATCAAATTAAACACATAAACGAACAAATTAGCTTACGGAAATTTACCACATGCTTAATCACATATCAACGGCATAGAAAATAATATTAAAATATTATACGAGCTCGGATTTTTGGTCTCGAAACCACTGTTCCGACTAGGGTGTAAACCGGACCGTTACAATTCTCCCCCCTTAGGGATTTTCGTCCTCGAAAATCTTACCGTTAAACAGAATCGGATATTGCTGTTTCATTGAATCTTCAGGCTCCCACGTAGCCTCTTCTATTCCGTGTCGATGCCATAACACTTTTACTAACGGAATTCTTTTGTTTCTCAACTCTTTCACTTCACGAGCTAAGATACGGATCGGTTCCTCTTCATATGTCATATCAGATCGGATTTCAATTTCTGTCGGAGCAATGACATGTGACGAATCGGATCGATATCTGTGGAGCATTGAAACATGAAATACATTGTGTATCTTTTCTAACTCAGACGACAACTTTAATCTATATACAACGGCCCGACACGCTCAATGATCTCATACGGTCCGATGAACCTCGGACTTAATTTGCATTTACGTCCGAATCAAAGCACTTTCTTCCACGGAGACACTTTTAGAAATACTTTGTTGCCGATCTCAAATTCTATATCTTTTCGTTTCAAGTTCGCATAAGACTTTTGACGATCAGATGCCGCTTTCAAACAATCTCGGATCAATTTCACTTTCTGTTCTGAATCTTTTATCAAATCAACCCCGTGTAACTTATTTTCACTGAGCTCGGTCCAATACAGAGGCGTACGATATTTACGTCCGTACAAAGCTTCATAAGGTGCCATTTTGATGCTTGACTGAAAACTGTTATTATATGCAAATTCAATTAATGGCAAATAATGTTCCCACGAACCATTAAATTCAAGAATGCAACATCTCAACATGTCTTCGAGAATCTGAATGATCCGCTCGGATTGACCATCCATTTGCGGATGAAAAGTCATCTTGAAGTGTAATTTCGTGCCCAAAGCTTCTTGCAATTTCTTCCAGAATCGTGATGTGAATCTCGAATCTCTATCTGACACAATAGATAGTGGCACCCCGTGCAATCTCACAATCTCAGAGATATAAAGCTCGGCTAACTTATCAAGTGAGTAGTCAGATCTTACCGGAATAAAATGGGTAGATTTCTTCAGTCGGTCAACTATGACCCAAATTGCATCTTTCTTTCTCGGAGTCTGAGGCAAACCAGAAACAAAGTCCATCGTTACTCTATCCCATTTCCATTCGGGATCAGAATCGGTTGTAGCAAACCAGACGGAACCTGATGTTCAGCTTTCACTTGCTGACAGATTAAGCATTTCGAGACAAAGTCAGAAATGTCTCGTTTCATACCAGACCACCAATAGTGTTGCTTCAGATCATGGTACATCTTTGTACTTCCCGGATGAACAGATAAACAACTGTTATGTGCCTCACTCAAAATCAGCTGAATCAACTCCGGATTTCTCGGAACACAGATACGACCTCGAAATCTCAAACAATCATCAATAATTTGAAATTCAGATTCAGAATTCGAATCACACTGAGCTCGTTTCGCTAGTAGTTTATTATCAGATTTATGAGCATCACATATCTGCTTTGATAAACAATGGTTTCGCTTTTAACTTTCGGCTAACACGTAACTATCATCGGACAAATCTATCTCGAGCATTCAAAGCACGTAGTACAAATAATGATTTTTGACTCAATGCATCAAGAACCACATTTGCTTTACCGGATGATAATCTATCACAAGTTCATAATCTTTTAACGACTCTAGCCATCTTCTTCTGCGCCGCAGATTCAAATCCTTCGAGTCATCGGATATTTGAGACTTTTATGATCGAAAACACGTGACACTTCTCACCATACAAGTAATGGCGCGGATCTTTAAAGCAAACACGATCGCGGCTAGCTCAAGGTCATGAGTCGGATAGTTCTTTTCATGAGGCTTCAATTGTCTTGAGGCATACGCTACAACTTTGCCTTCCTACATCAGAACACATCCCAAACCGTTTAACGAAGCATCACTGTATATAACAAATTCTTTGCCCGATTCTGGCTGTACTAACACTGGAGCTTCTGTTAACAAAATTTTCAACTGATCAAAACTTTTCTGACATTTATCAGACCATTCAAATCTAACATCCTTCTGAAGCAATTTAGTCAACGGAGTAGCTATCTTCGAAAAGCCTTTTACAAATCGGCGATAATAACCAGCAAGACCCATAAAGCTACGGACTTCAGACACGTTCCTCGGAGGTTTCCAATCCAGAATAGCAGAAATCTTGCTTGGATCAACTCGAATCCCAGAAGCTGACACGATGTGCCCCGAGAAAACTAACCTCTTGTAACCAGAATTCACATTTGCTGAATTTCACATACAATTGCTTTTCTCTCAGAGTTTGTAACACAATCCTCAGATGTTCAGCATGCTCCGTTTCATCCCGTGAGTAAATCAAAATGTCGTCAATGAATACTACAACAAATTGATCTAGGTACGGTCTGAAAATTCTGTTCATCAGATCCATAAAAATAGCAGGGGCATTGGTTAGTCCAAATGGCATAACTAAGAACTCATAATGCCCATACCTCGTTCTGAAAGCGGTTTTCAGAATATCTGAATCTTTAACTCTCAACTGGTAGTATCCCGATCTCAGATCAATCTTGGAAAATACAGTAGCTCATTTTAACTGATCAAATAAATCATCAATTCTGGGCAACGGATATTTGTTCTTTATTGTCACCTTATTCAATTGTCGATAATCAATGCACATTCGCATCGTGCCATCTTTCTTTTTCACAAACAGAACAGGAGCACCCCAATGTGATAAACTTGGTCTAGCGAACCCTCTATCAGTCAACTCTTGCAACTGTGACTTTAACTCTTTCAATTCTGTTGGTGCCATTCTATACGGAGTTATCGAAATAGGTGTCGTACCAGGCATCAATTCAATACCAAACTCAACTTCACGAATCGGAGGCAAACCAGGTAACTCGTCAGGGAACACATCAGAAAACTCACAGACAATAGGCATTGATTCAACTTTCTTTTCAGACATCTTCGAATTAATCACATAAGCAAAATATGCCTCATAACCCTTTTTCATATAACTCCGAGCTTTCAAAACAGATATCACTGCAGACAATCCATTTAAATCATTAGACTCAACCCGTACAATTTCATTATTCGAATGTCTCAAATCAACGGTCTTTTTTTTACAATTTACAATCGCATCATGCAATGTCAACCAGTCTATACCCAGAATAATATCGAACTCATCGAATGGAAGAAGCATCAAATCAGCAGGGAAACAAATATCTCAAAACATTAACGGACAGTTCTTGCATACTTTGTTAACCAGAACACTTTTACCTAAGGGGTTCGATAATTTTATAGCAAACTCGATGAGACTCTACAGAAAAGTCTTCACCAATACTAAATTCATGCATATATACGAATGCGTAGAACCGTGGTCTATCAATGCAATCACGTAGTATCATAAAGTGTAAAAGTACCGCTTATAACATCGGTGTGAAAGCTTCCTCACGAGTTCGAATAGCATATGCTCTGCCAGGCGCTCTAGCTTCAGATCTCGCAACAGAGTCTCTCGTATTCCTTTGACTATCACCAACATTTCTTACATTCTTCGAAGGTCTTCCTCTTACAGGTGCATTATCAGATCTCGATTACGAACAATTTACGGCTTGATGATTCAGGGCAATCACGGATAAAATGATCAAGTGATCCACATCTCAAACAAGCTCGTCATTTAATCTACAAACTTCCGGATGCCTTTTTCCATAATGTTTACATTCAGGTCTCTCAGTCCTGACATTACCAACACTGGCCACTGAAGTTGCTGGAGTTTTGGAATTTATTTGCGATCTAGCTCGATTCCTTTTCAAATGTCCCACATTATCTCTGGAACGACTTTGATCATCTTTGAATCTTTTCAGAGTAGACTGAAATGATTTACTCTGAAATCTCTTTCTCATATCTCGGACTTCTAACTCGGCTTTTCTTTTATCTTTTCCAAGCGCTTCAGCTTTGCACGCTCGGTCAACGAGTACTACGAACTCATTTATTTCTAAGATTCCGACTAGCAGACGGATATCTTCGTTAAGTCCATCTTCGAATCTTTTGCACATTATAGCTTCGGAAGATACACATTCTCGAGCATATTGACTCAGCCTGACAAATTCTCATTCATATTTCGAGACAGTCATTCGGCCCTGTTTAAGTTCCAGAAATTCCTTTCGTTTCTGATCAATGAATCTCTCACTGATGTATTTTTTTCAGAACTCGATCTGAAAGAAGTCCCATGTCACCCGTTCTTTCGGAATAACAGATATCAGAGTTTTCCACCATTGATACGCTGCATCTCGAAGTAAAGATACAGCACATTTTATGCATTCTTCCGGAGTCAGAGACATTTCATCGAATACCCGAATAGTATTTTCAATCCAGAACTCGGCCTTTTCAGCATCATCATCATTAGTAGCTCGGAACTCTTCAGCTCTATACTTACGGATCTTATCAACCGGAGGCTTATTCAACATATTTATACCCATCACCGGAGGCACAACTGATGTCTGAGGGGGAATAACCGGGGGCGGGGGTTGTGGAACAGTTGGGTTATTCTTTACAAACTGAGTGAACCACTCACTCATCATCTGGAAGAAAGCTTGTTTAGCTTCTTCCCCTTGACCGCTAGTAACCGGTCTCGAATCAGAGGGCGTTGTCCCTTGCACGGGAGTAGGCGCATTACTCTCTACGTCATTAGCTACGGCTCTTTCGGGATCCATTACTATACAGAAATCACATTTTATACGTCAGGATTCATCACACTATCACAATTCAGATATATGGCATGTATAGCTAGACTCTGACACGCTACGTTAGTCCGAGAATCGACTAAACCGTAGCTCTGATACCAACCAAATGTAACACCCCTATCCCGAGATCGTCGCTGGATTAGGGTTAGAAGCGTTACCAAACAGATCGGAAAACATTTACAAAAATTCATACACTCATTCATCATTCCCAAGCATTGTGTCCCTTAATACGATCATCGAGACCTTAAACATGCTTATAAAGCGGGTCGAGACTAAACCGAAACACATACAAAATTTCATTAAAATTAAAAACTTTTCTAAAATACAGGGGATACACGCCCGTGAGAGGATACCGTGTTCCCTTCACGGCTGCTAGACACCCCCGTGTGTCCTCCCCGTGGTCGAAACTGACTTACCTTCCACGGCTACTAAGCACGCCCATGTACTCCAGCCGCACGTCCGTGTGCTCTGGCCACACGCCAATGCTCTCAGGCCGTGGTCGATTCTGCCAAAACCCACACGGTTATAGGCACGTCCGTGTGCCATGGCCGTGTGCTCTTAAGCTAGCTACTTCTTATGCCCCACGGCTAAATGACACGCCCGTGTCGAGGTCGTGTACTACTAGGCTAAATCCTGTTATTCTCCCACGGTCCTTAGGCACGCCCGTGTGCCATGACCGTGTGACATTATAGGCTATTTACACAGCCAATATGCCACCCACTAGGGTCATACCTACAAGCAACCTTTACCATTACAATTCATGCATCTATGGCAACCAAAAACATACCAATTTGACCATTCATTATCTTCATTCAATACCAATTCCAACATGACAAAATCCAATACTAAAATTCATTTCATCACAAGTATAAGTCATTCATTTGCATACTCAAAACTTGGTCATTTCATATGTCATCTAACCATGCCAAAACACAATTCACATATCACATTCATCTGAGCAATTTACCAAAACATATCAAACCAACTCACATAGCTTAGCTCATATAAAACACTTATACCAAGTACTAACCTATACATGACATATCTTGCTATATACATTTTCAAAGTGTACCAAAATAAGTTTGGTAGTGTGATGACGATCCTTGACGGTCCCGAGCCTTCAGTAGCTTTAACGACCTATAAAACAGAGAAAACACACACACAGAGTAAGCTTTCCAAAAGCTTAGTAAGTCATATACAAATAAACTTAACATATAAAACATATGAGCATAATACCACATTGACACAATTCATATACATAGCAAATTTCTCACATATATACTTTGGTCCATATCTTTTGCCATATTTGCCACATTCATCAATTTAAGAATCATAGTAAGATCAAATAGGTACTTACCTTATATACACACTTTGTGTATATATATCAAACGTACCTGGAACGGATAATCATTCACTTAATTTATCATAGCTCAGATTTGCAATTCGTATCTCAGACTTGCCCGTTGAACCGTAAGGAATCTAGTAGGATACTCAGAAGGTTCGGAATGGTTGTACAATGCCAACGTCCCAGACGAGGTCTTACATGCACTCAGATATCGATGCCATTGTCCCAGACTAGGTCTTACACGAATCATTACGATGCCGATGTCCCAGACGTGGTCTTACACATAAAGATAATATCGATGCCAACGTCCCAGACGTGGTCTTACACGAAATCTCAAATCAACGCCAACGTCCCGGACGTGGTCTTACATGATAAAACAGAACAGATACCTATGTCATGACATGACTAATCCTATATATTCCTAAGTTCGTACGGGACTTTTCGGACATTGTCACTATTTCAAACTTATCTCGGAATTCATATGCATAACCTCTCATAAGCTTTCATTATCAACATTAGTCATATAAGCAAATACAATTTCATACAAGTACGTTTATTTGCATAGTGAATTACCTCGGATTCGATTTTACGGAAATGGAAACGGCTACTCGATTACTTTCGCTTTCCCGCGATCTAAGTCCGTTTTCCTCGGTTCTTGATCTAAACATATTTAGAAATAACTCTTTTATTCACTAATTCATTCAATTCAGTCCAAGGACACACATTTATGGCTATTTGTAAATTAGCCCTCACATTTGCACAATTTATCAATTTAGTCCATTTTTCTCAAAACATCAAATTCAAAAAATCTATACACAACTAAGCTTAGCCGAATGTATATATATACATCATACAAGCCCTTACTTTTCATCAAATTAGCAATTTAGTCCCTCAATTTGCTATTTTCACAATTTAGCCCTATTTAGCTAAATTCATCAAAACTTCAAGAACAAAACATATTCATTTAGCTCAAATCTTTCATTTATCAACTAAACTCATCTCAAAAATCAACATATCATCAATAGCATTTTACACAAACATCATCAATTCACAATACTAATACATGGGTTTTGTAGCTCTCAAAGCAACGATTACGAAAACGTAGAAATTATCAAAAATCGAATCAAAACCATACCTTAATCAAAAAAGACAAGAGCCGAAACCTAAGAACACTTTTCTTCTTTTCTTTTTCTTGCTAAAGTCGGCCAAATAAGATGATAAACATCTAATTTTCATATTTGTTTTGTTATAAATTCTTTAATAAACAATTTTCCAATTTTAACCTTTAATCAAATAAAACAAAACAAATGTGCATAAGGTCATTATAGACCATAGCCGTCCACTTACTCCTCTTATGGCTAAATTGCCATATAAATCCTCCACATTTAAAAGCCACATCTCAATAGTACTTTAACAATTAACATGCTAGTTTCGTACTTAATACAATTCAATCCTTTTATCAAATTAAACACATAAACGAACAAATTAGCTTACGAAAATTTACCACATGCTTAATCACATATCAACGGCACAGAAAATAATATTAAAATATTATACGAGCTCGAATTTGTGGTCCCGAAACCACTGTTCTGACTAAGGTGTAAACCGGACTGTTACATTTGTAGTGTTACATTGGAACATCAGAGTATTCCAATGATCGAACCCAATAGAGTCAATGATTTAGTGATTTCTATGCAAAAGTGCATGCAATGAAGGAGTCTAGCTAGCTAATCACTAATTGCTATAGTACGCAATACATAATTTGAGGTTGAATTAAACTAATTAATAACCTAAAACTGAAAAAGAGTAAACTGTAAATAAAGTAAAATATAAAAATACCAAATATGATAACAAAAAACGGTTGGTTGATTTCCATGTTGTAAGTTAAATTTTGAATAAAGGATCTAAATCGTTAACGCTCCTAAATTGGCTTCATTTTACCTCTTGGTGTCAACTTTACCAACTTAGACAAATTAGTCTGGTTTATCTCTCGACCTCATCCAACTAACCTAACACTAATGAATTGATGCCCAATAAGATTACCTCTCGGTCTCACTTATCTTCATTTTCTCTTAGAGCCATCAATCCTAATTTTTGAAGTTTATTCTATTTAGTCCAGTTTATTGCAATTTAGTCGCTGACCCAAAGGCTAACTAAACAACACTTCCATCAACCAACCACCAAATATTTAGCTACTCATACTACTACTTAAGAAAATAAGAACACAATAATAACATAAAAAATGCATAAAGGGTAAATGCAAGAGAAATGAGAAAAGCTAGGGTTTTTCTTAAACAAACTTGAAGATAAATAAAATGACAACAAAGGAAATGTAAAAGAACACTTAAAAATCAAAATTTTAATGATGAAACTAAAAAATAACTAAGTTGCATTAATACTAAAGATTAAACTAAAATTACAAGGAGTTTAAGGTACTAAACAAGTAAATAAACACTAGCTACAATAATAACTAACTATTAACTACCACTAAAATTAGAAAAATAAACTAAGCCCTAAAAAGATAAAGAAGAAAACTTTAACCCTAAACTAAAAACATGAAAAAAGAGAGCCTAAACTAAAGCTTTCCAACCTAAAACTACAACTCTTTTTTTCTTCAGCCAATTTTTGGCTTTTTAAAGCTGATTACAACCTAAGTTTTAGTGACCAAAATGTCCCTAGACGTCTAATTTTTATTGGTGCTTTGGTTGGAAAAGGACTTCCTCTAATGTTATTTTTTGTCCCTTCATGACAATGATATCACGATACCCGGGGTTGGATATCGCGATATCGTTGACAGTCTCAAAATGAGGGTCTTCCTTAGGAGCTGTGTAATGCCCTATACTTAGTCCGGTTGCTGAACTCGAGCTATGGAATGTGACATTAGCAACCTAACTGACTCTCCATTAAAACCCAACCCAATCTAACCTCCAACACACCACAAGTTAAAACCTAAAACATGCTCAAGTTACTAACATGCAGTGGAATATCATATAAATACTTTCATCAATACACTTAAATTAACTTTTATTCAGGTGGTATTCTAAGTTTAAGTAAACAGTTATCTCGTTAGCTATATGTTACACATCTCAACATCAAGGTTCACTCCTAGCGTGGCTCGCACCTTTTAAGTCTTCGCGGTGTAGGACTCTGTAAACAAGGTAAGTTTTGCGAACTACCCTATGTGTTTAGATACTGTGACACGGTTCGTAGGGTTTCTCCTATTCCGTATATCAAAATTCTTTAAGGGTTCGCAAATATCAATTCACCAATTATTAAGGTTTGCACTTTGCAAAAATCGACAATGCTGTCACTTCGCAACAACCTTGGCGAACTTTACATAAGTTAGCTAGTTTTGATTATTTCATGTTTTTGCTTATGGCGAATTCTCTGTTAGAAATTTTAAAAAACTTGGGCGTGAACTTATAATATAAGAAATTAACAATCAATCTTGGACTATATTCATATACTTAAAATTCAGATGTGTATATATTTAACTTTGTTGGTTCGCAAATAAAAACATAAAGAATAACTATAAGAATAACTAAGTCCTAGAACAATCAGTGAAGTTAACAGACAGAAATAAATCTCTAAGCCCAAGTGGAGTCCCACATTACCTTTATGTCTAAAGTTCACTTGTACCATCTTTCTAGTATTTATGCTTCACCTAGATCACTCGCCTCGCCGCTACATATCGTGCGATCTAACTATCTGCAGTGTTTGAAGAGGAGTGTGTGAGTTCTTGTGAACTCAATGAATATACATGAAAGAGTAACCATATTGCATGCACAAAACATAAGTTAAACAAAAGCTTTGGCAAGGTTACTGAATTGAGAACTGGGTACGCCATACTTACGCGAAGTTTAGTTCGCAATTACTCACAGTCAATTAGCCTGTAAAACATAATATTTTAAAAAACACAATCTTATTCACAAGTTCTTTCCTGTTGGATAAGCGGATCTTCTTATAACGCCTCAGAATGACTCAATGAGTCTTAACATGTCCCATAAGTGTAGCATAGAGCTAGGCACTCTCCAAACACACCAACATATCCCATTGAATGGAGCTTAGCTCCACATTCCCTTATCTCTCCAGACCTGTCCCAGGGCCTCTCGCCCAAATCACAAAACATAAGGTGAGTACTCACAATCCTATGGCATGTTATAATATCCAACGGTTTCATAAGTTTATAGTGTCAAAACATTTGCTTAAACATAGAGCTCGCAAATCATAAGGAGCTCATCACTGTTCATATCTAGCTCGTAATATAGAGCTTGCATATCAATGTTCATAAAAACACATATTTAACATAATAAAAAATAAGGTTTTAGAGAAGGCTTACTATTAGAACTTAGGATAAAATCCCAAGCTCCTAATTAACACTATGGTTCACACATACATGTGGCGATCCCTGAGATTTTCTCGTTTATTTTGCGCTAAGTGAAAGATAAGTGAACTTGAAAAAAAAAAGAGAGGGTTTTTAAGTTTTATTTTATTTTTTAAAGTTACATCATATTTCAATTTTGGGGAAAAATATTTTTTTACGTATTTTAAAATTTCATGAGAATTTTATAATTTTATTAGAAGAGGTAATTTGTAAATATTGAGAATTGATTTTTTTGGTGAAAAGTAAAGTACACAAACGTAATTAAACTAATTCTCCAAATGAGAGTCTTCAAATAATCTTCTATCATGAACCATATTGACAAGACTATTCGCGATTAATTTTTTTAATTATCATGACCAATTTAATAAAATGTATAATTATTGATAATTAATTATGTTATTATATCAAATTTGAAACTATCACGCCATCAATTTATAACATTCAATATAAAAGGACAAAAAAATAACTCGATTAGGTAGGTGATCATATTAAAATTTTATCCAAAATAGAAATTCGATCATAGTTGGATGAGCACCAATGTAATTGATCTTTTTATAAAATTGTGAATAAAACTTAATAAAATAGGATTAATATTTGATACCTTGTAGCTTCACAAATAAGATTAAAAAATTATCATGCATTTATTTTTATATATATTATTATTTATTTACTTTTACTATATTATGCTTCTATTTCTCATTTTTTAAATATAAAAAACAATTTACTAAATATTTTTCTGTGAAAGTAATAGGTTATGAGTGAATTATACCCTAGTAATTATTCTGATGTTCTAGAAGACCGACATGTTAAGCAATTCATTGTTACATCGATGCCATGTCAGCAAAATGATTACGTGGCCTAGATCCTTGACTGAAAAGCTACATAAAGAGCCCCATTCTCAATAAAAGCGCGTGGTCACCCAACCAGGCTGAACCCCACCAACCTCGGTTGTGAACTTGATACAGTACTCTCCTATCACTTTCTATCTCTTTCCATACTAAAAAAACCCAGTTATTCTCTTTTAACTAAAAGTTAGGGGATTGATAATTTAATTAAAATTAAATTAGCAGATTGAACCAATCTAATTCAATTAATAGGTCAATAATCGAATTTAATTTAGTCGAAGGTCGGTTAATAATTTTTTAAAATTTTGATTATCGATTAATTCAGTTTAAAATTAAATAATTAACAGAAATAAATAATAAATATTATATATAATAAGGTTTTTATATTAACAATGTGTTTTTTGTACTATTTTGTTTTGTATTAATCGAAAAAAAATTATATATAATATTTTTTAACTATTAAAAAAAAGATAATTAACATTAGGAATATATATTTTTTATATGTTTTATATTTGTTTTAATTAAAAGATAAAAATATATAAATTTCAGTTAATTCAATTAACTGAACAAATTATTTAAAATATTCAGATTTGTTTATTGTATTTTAAAAAATTTCGATTGATTAAAATTTTTTACTTTTCAAATAAATGGATTATTAGTAATTAGTTGGGTTATTTGAACACCCCTACTAAAAACTTGCATGATGCCAGCTTTTCATGGACCGCTCTATATATAAATCCAGAAACCAAATCATTTTGCAATTACTTCGCCATTAACCACGCCTCGCACTGTCCATTTTTTCCAATTATTGTTCCTTTTTTTTATTGTTTTTAATTAAGATGGCTGCAGGCAAAGTGGTATGGCCAGCGATTTCTTGCTCTTCTTCCGGTCTCGACAGTGGCCTGTCAGTACCTCTTTCCAAGGCCGGCTTCGTGAAGTTACCGTTACTGGCGCCGTCGACTTCTTTGGGGTTGAGTAGTGGCAACAATGCAAGGTTGAGCTCGGTGCAGGCGACTGAGGAATCCACCGTAGCGATTACGGATGATCGCGTTGCTATTATTTCAGGTAACTTAATGTTTTCTTAATTTTTAACATGGATTTGGTTTTTCCTATTTTAACTTTTAACTTGGCCCATTTATTTGGAGTATTAAAAAAAAAAAAAAAAAAACTGGTAAGGTGGGAAATGCTAATTAGGTTGACTATTGGAGTCATTTTCAGCTTCATTGGCTTGTAAACGTAGCCTAGCTTACTCTGCTTTGATTTTTTTTTTTGGGGTTCATTGCTCTGAATCGTGCTTTCATCCCTTATTTTTTACTGACCAGAAAAAAAAAAAAAAACCCTTATTTTTTGAACAATAAAAATGTCATTTTCAACGAAAATATTTGTCTGCTTTTATGGTGAATAAAATTTGGTGTAGAACATGGATACTCTAACCCAATGTTCTCACCATAAATGCCTACCGTTGAGGAGGCACTAGAACCCCTTGTACTCTCTCAAGGTCCATGTGCCAGCAATTAGGTGCCCCCTTTCAATTTTTGAAGCGACCCCAACATTGTTGTTGTTTTGTGTGTGTGTGTGTTCTTTAAATGGAGATGATGGAATTCAAAATCACACATTACATATCCTATTTTTAAGGTTTGTAATATTTTGTTCATATTTAATAATATTGTAGTAAATGCAAAAGTTAACAATTTTATTTATTATTTCCTAGATGTTGGTTTATAATTAGAGTTGTGGTTTGAAACGTGTAAGTAGGTGAAAATCTCCGCCAGATGGCTACGAACATTGTATGGCACAAAAGTTCAGTTGGTAAACTTCATCGACAGGAGTTGCTTCAGCAAAAGGGTTGTGTCATATGGGTTACGGGTCTCAGTGGCTCAGGTTTGTGGCACTAATTTATATGGATACTGAAAGTCATGCTAATGTTATTATTCATTTATTCCCATTAATTGATTTATTGTGTGCTGCTTTCTATGAGTATATAAGGTGGCTTCTTGAGCTTCTAGCATGCTTTGCTAGTCTCCATTATGAGGTACATGTGGCATACATATGTAACTATTTAATTATTTCGTTAGTTATCTCAATTTTTAATAATAGAAATAGATAAAATTCTTAACAAAAAGATTAGTTTATTCTTTGATCTAACATACATAAACATTTATCATTTTTGAATAAAATGGACAAAATGCAACCTAGCTCTTGGGCTTTTATAGTACTTTTACCACCAAGGTGACATTTCAAAATTAACTTTGACTTGGGTGTGAGCGTAAAATATTGGTACGCATCTAACATTATGTTTTTTCTTCAAAAGTTCTCCAAGTATTAGAGGATGTTCGTGGATTCATGTCATCAATCTATTTTAGGATATACATCAGATCTATATGACGAGTCAAAAGAACCATAGTTTCAGAATGCCTTCCTTGTGACTATACTTGATACTTTGTTCCTGTTGTCTGTTAGTTTTCCTTGATAAACTAAAGAGCATGTTCACTCTCTCCCCCTTCTCTCACTGCAGTGGTCCATGAATATAAACAGGAAAGAGCACTTTGGCGTGCGCTCTGTGCCAAGCCTTGTATTCAAGGGGAAAATTGACTTACATCCTTGAAGGTGATAATGTTCGGCATGGTTTAAACCGTGACCTTACTTTTAAAGCAGAAGACCGAGCTGAAAACATACAAAGGATCGGTAAATGTTGTTCCAGTCCTCAGCTGCATTACCTTTTCATTCTCTTCTTATGATGGTTGGTTTCAACTTTTAACTTGTTATGATTCACACACAGGAGAGGTAGCCAAGCTCTTTGCTGATGCTGGCGTCATCTGCATTGCTAGTGTGATATCTCCCTACAGAAAAGACAGGGATGCTTGTCGTGCACTGTTGCCTGAAGGGGATTTCATTGAGGTAAGTGCTGCCTCTAAAAAATCCGGACGGCTCTGATCTTAGTTGTGATAAAGAGCATTTGCATCGGATGAAAAATTCTTTGTTGCTCTAAGAAAAGTTATCCTGGCAATGCTTTATTCAGGTATTCATAGATGTGCCACTCCAAATATGCGAGGCAAGGGACCCAAAGGGCCTGTACAAGCTTGCTAGAGCTGGAAAAATTAAAGGTGGCCATTCTCTGGAATTTTGTATATATGAAAGTTGGTATAAGCTCACAATTTAGAAGTAGCTTATGTAATATCCTCTTTGTAGGTTTCACCGGTGTTGATGACCCATATGAGCCACCTCTGAATTTTGAGGTATATTCGAAGACCATGGAATTTCTACAAATTCTAAATGCCAATGCTATTCTCTACTTTGTCGTCATATTCTCGCATAGGAATTGGAGCTCAACCTTTTTTCTATTTTGCAGATAGTATTACCAGAAAAGGGAAACAACATTGCTTCGCCATATGAAATGGCTGAAACGGTGATATCTTACCTGGAGGAGAAGGGTTACCTGCGGGCCTAAGAAGTGAGAAACCCTGCAATTCCTGGTTGCCATAATATCATGTGCTGAATCAATGGAAATCTGGATTCCTTCTAAAATTAAGGAAATTTATTGCTTCCACATTAGGTAAACTTTTACTTTTCTGAAAAAGTTAATATTTTCTGATGTTTGGATGAATCTGTGTAAAATATTTTCTGTTGTTTGGTAGATTTTTTAAAAATATTTCATAAAAGTTGTTAAGCGTAAGCCATTTTCCGAAAAAGAGTTCATTTTACCTTGACCTCTAAGTTATTTTCCGTTGACCAAACTATTTTCTGTGAAACAAACACAGAAAAATACAGAAAACATTTTCCGTAAAACCTTTCACATGTAAACAAACGGACCCTATATCTATATCCTGTTTCAGGCATCAAGGAAACTTACTGTTTCCAGTGTAGATAATTAATCGCTTGATTAATTAGTGGAAGTGTCTTTTACTAGGCCTTCTTGAAGCCACGTTGTTTGGTATTGGCTAAGTTATTGTAATTATTGGATATGAGTGAAAAGGCTATGAGGTTTTTCAGTGAAAGGTGCCCTGAAATTTGTAGATTTCTTCATTGTTCTTTAATGTTAAGCAAACAGATTTTGTATGCATAAACCTGGATGTTGCCTTGATTAAAGTATATATCTTGATGGTCCTTAGTGCCGAATATGTAGCCTAGAGAACTAGGGATGTGACAGTTTCCAACAAGTTCAGTCTTGGAGTAGACCTGAATTAGAAAGAGCCGAATCCGGATCATCCTTTCAAATCTTTGCTCAAAGGCTTTGGCACGTTAGGTGTCCAAATTTTGAAATGATATAATAATTAAAATATTTTTATGTTTTGAATTCAAATTCTACCTTGTAGTTTAGATTTTATATGTAAAGACAAAATTATCCTCAAAATAATCTCTTATTTTGTTAAAATAGCGGGTTTTTATATGCTTTACAATTGAGTTAGTGTTAGAATCGTAAATCAAGATATGATATAAAACTTGAGAAATTATAAATCAGGATCTATCATGTCAAATCATAGAGAACAAAACATAATAGAATTAGATGCAGAAGCGTACCTGAATCCATAGATTCCTTGAAATTTTCTAGATCTTTGGGTTTTGATTTTTCAAATTAGCACACAAGAAATTTAGAGAATATTTGTTCTCTTTCCTAAGGATGGGATATTAGAAACGCTGTCTTATGTATAATTTGGGGACCATAACCCTAATATATATAATTTTAGCACATTAGTCCTAATTCCTAATTAGCCCATCATTAATTAGAAATTAATTACTAAAGTATCTACACAGATTTAACCCATACTTTATTTAATAATTAAAGTCCATTAAACCTTAACCAAATTAGATTATTTTTAATTTGGGCTAACCTATCATGATAGTAAATAATAACATGTAATTACCCTTATTATATATGCGATGTTCATATTTTCTAACAATTTCCCACTTGGACCACATATATATATATATATATATTAATTACTCTATAATTACAATTCATTATATAACCTTATGAGCTCAAAAAATTTACTATCATATCCAAAAGGTATTCCGAACAATCTCGTCCATTAATTATGCTAACATAGAATTAAGACGACTTTCGTTACATTTATCGTAACTAAATCCATCCCTGATCATGTATATTAACACAACCAAATGGCATAGATCAAGTATGGATGTGTAGCATGGAAATTACATGCAATATGATCTAAGCATGTCTATTTCTAACTGGTCCTCTTTAAACTTAAGTGAGGTCAGTATCAAAATAACAAACAGAGTGAATAAACTGAATAATTCATTTCTGATCAGAAAATAACCAAATACATAAATGTATGAAAACAAACATAAAGCAAATAAAATATAATCTCTCACTAAATCATGATATCATCAAACAATGTAACACCCATGTGAACAGTGTACTCATGAAAGACCTTGGGTGGTAAACCTTTTGTGAGTAGATCCGCTATCATGGAGCTTGTCCCAATGTGCTCTATGGATATTTGACCATTTTACTCTTTCTTTCACAACTAGGAACTTTATGTCAATATGCTTTGACTTAGATGAACTCCTATTGTTATTGGAATACAACACTGCTGACTTATTGTCACAAAATAATTTGAGTAGTCTTTCTATATTTTCCAAAATGCGCAGCCCGGTGACAAAGTTCTGCAACCATATTCCATGATTTGATGCCTCATAGCATGCTACAAACTCTGTTGCCATAGTGGACGAAGCTACATGTGTTTGTTTGACACTTTTCTTGGATATAGCTCCTCCAGCTAACAGGTAAATATAGCCTGATATAGATTTCCTGCTATCTTGGCAGCCAGCGAAATCAGAATCAGAATACCTTACAACCTTCAAAAGATCTGATCTCTTATAAGTAAGTATGTAATCTTTTATTTTCTGAAGATATCTCATAATCCTTTTGCTTGCTACCCAATGGTCTATACCAGGGTTGCTTATATATCTATCTAACATCCCAACAATGTACGCAATATCTGGACGCGTACATACTTGAGCATACATTAAACTCCCAACAGCTGATGCATAGGGAATCTTTTGTATTTACTGAAATTCAAGGTTACTTTTAGGGTATTGAGTAAGACTAAATTTGTCTCTTTTAGCGATAGGGGTGTCACCTGGTCTACAACTTTACATGCCAAACCTTTTGAGTAATTTATCGATATAGCTCTTTTGTGGCAATCCAAGAATACCCCGAGTTCGGTCTCGATGTATCTGAATTCCTAAAACAAAAGAGGCGTATTAAGATATTTCATCTGAAAATGCTTAGATAAAAGCCTATTGGTTTCGTGCAATAAGCCTATATCATTAGCAGTAAGCAAAATGTCATCGACATATAGAACTAGAAATATGTACTTACTCCCATTGAATTTGTGATACACACAATCATCAACAATATTCATCTCAAAATCGAACGAAACAATTACTTGATGAAACTTGTGGTACCATTGACGGGAAGCTTGTTTGAGTCCATAGATGGATTTTGTCAATTTGCAAACCATATTCTTTGAGTCTTCCGAATCAAAGTTTTCTAGTTGCACCATATAAATTGTTTCTTCTATGTCGCCATTAAGAAATGCAGTCTTAACATTCATCTGATGTAACTCAAGATCAAAATGAGCAACAAGCGCCATGATTATCCTGAAAGAGTCTTTCGATGAAACTGAAGATTAAAGTCTCTATAAAATCAATGCCTTCTTTCTGAGTATATCCTTTAGCTACAAGACACACCTTATACCTCTCCACATTACCATTTGTATCCCTCTTGGTTTTAAATATCCATTTATAATCAATTGGTTTTGCACATTCAGGTAATGAGACAAGTTCCCAATCTTTATTGTCTTGAATAGACTTATACTCATCTTTCATGGCATAAATCCATTTTTGAGAATTAAAACTTTTCATGGCCTGATAAAAGTTGATTAGATCATCTTCCATCATTCTATTACCATCATCATGTTCTTGGAGAAATACAACATAATCATCTGGAATAGCATTTCTCCTTTATCTTGTTGACCTTCTTAATGGCACTTGTTCTTGAGGTTGTTGAGTTTGTTCTTCTAGAACAATTACCTCATCTTGAATGGGGAGTTGCTCAACACTGTCTTGTTGAGGTTCTGGATTAAATTCTTGATCAATGATAGGTATGAGAACCTGAACATTGCCAAAAGTGATAGTAGAAACTGAGTTAGAATCCAATTCCTCCTAAAAAGAAATGTCTCTAACCTTATTTCTCCCCCCTAAAATCAATATCCTCAAAAAATATTACAGTTCCAATCTCAAAAATATTCCTTATTATGGGATCATAAAACTTATAGCCCCTAGATTGCTCAGAATAACCAATAAAGTAGCTGCTCACTATTTTGAAGTCTAATTTCTTTTCATGTGGCCTATAAGGCCTTGCCTCAACTGGACATCTCCAAATGTGAAAGTGCTTTAGACTAGGCTTTTGACTTGTCCAAAGCTCATAAGGTGTTTTTGCAGCTGCTTTATTGGGTACTCTATTCAGAATGTAAGCAATTGTTTTTAATGATTCTCCTAGAGGGACTCAGGTAAGGTAGAATGAGCAATTATGCTCCTTACCATATCCTTAAGAGTCTTGTTTCGTCTTTCAGCTACAACATTCATACTAAGTGATCCTGGCATGGTGTATTGTGGGACAATACCGCATTCCTCTAGGAATTTCACAAATGGTCCTGGGCATTATTCACCTAAGCCATCTTATCTACCGTAGTACTCACCACCACGATCAAATATGATGTTTTTAATCCTTTTGTTGAGTTGATTATCAACTTCAGCTGTATAAGCTTTGAACATGTCCAGAGACTGAGATTTCTCATGAATGAGATATAGGTACCAATAACGTGAGTAATCGTCTATAAATTTTATGAAATATTGTTGACCATTCCAGGATGCGTAGGGAATAACACACAAATATCTGTATGAAATAATTCTAAGACGTCTGAAAATGTGTTGGCACGCAATCTCTTGGTTTTAGTCTGTTTTCCCTTAATGCAATCGACATAGACATCAAAGTCTGTGAAGTCAAGGGACTCTAAAATACCATCAGAAAAAAGGCATTCAACTCTAACTTTTGAGATATGACCTAAGTGCTTATGGCATAATGATACTGAATTTTCCTTATTTAATTTGCGTTTAATACCACGTGATTCCACATGTAAGGCTTCATTATAGGATGCAACTATTTCTAGCAAATAAAAGTTGTCATAAGTATTTAAATAACCAATTCCAACAACATTTGAATTCAAAGACAAACTAAATTGATTGTTTCTGAATGATGTAACGCCCCGAATTTTGGGCCTAGAAGAATTGGGCCTTGGGCATGAGAGCGTTAAAATTTTTTGGGAATAAGAGAACGGCACAATTGCATGTTAGGTCTGTTGGGTGAGTGATTTTGGAAGGTTAGGGGGCTTCTATGAAGTCCTGGTGTCAAGCCATGTCATAAGGGAAAATTTTATTTTTAGCATTAGGGGAACCATGGCTCCTGGTTTGAGCCTTTTAAGTAATTGTGATTAAAAAGAGACACAAAGAAACCTGTGGTGTAGTGGCAAGGTGGCGTCACAGGTGTGGCAATGAGGTGGCGTCACAGATATGGCAAGGAGGTCAGAGGTTCAAGTCTCACTGCATGCAAGTAGGATTATTTATTTTGCTCATGAGTGGGCAAGAGTTGGTGTTGGATTCGAACTTTGTGTTGGAGAGTTTGAATGGGTCAAGTGAGGGATTTAAGGAGTGGATTATGGAGTGATAAGGGGAGGAAATCAAGGGGATTTGATTTGTTGGGAAATTGGAGCCGAAATGGACAATATGTAGGCACATGTTTCAATTTTGGCCATTTGTTTTCGGGTGTTGGAGTGTTGTTTTTGTGATAGCCGATTTTTGCTTGTGTAAGTTCTCTCGTTTTCTTTTTCGTTTTGTCCCTTTTGGCCACTCGATTTCAAGACTCTTTATTTTCGGGTTCACTTTATTTTTAGCCAAAATAGCATCATCATTTAGGTCATTCTTGGTGCAGAATATACTTGTTCAACCTTAGGTCAATTTATTTCTCATTCTTCTCTTCACGATTTCTTTTCCTTCCTTTCTTACCTTTTCATCTCTAAATTGAATCCTTCTTCCTACTCATTCAAATTTCTGCAGTGCTGCTCATTTGCATAAAGCCGAAAACTTTCACTTTGCTTATTGAGAATCTTTAGTCGACTTCTATACTTTCTTTCTTCTATCTTCTTTGTTTTCGTCATCCATCTCCAGTCCCCTTAGTTTCAAATCTTCGACTGTTTAGCCAGTGAGCTCGAGTCAGGGATCTCTCCTCTTTGCCGAATGTGATAGTAAGTGATAGTTAATGCTTTTAACGGTTTTCGATATTGATGGTATTCCTCTTTATCTTCCGAATCTCCCTTTCTTATCCTGACCGATGATTGGTTTGTTTAATGTTCCACGAGGGGCGATTAAAGGGCAAGTGAGTAGTAGTAGCCGACTTCTTACTCTAAGGTTTCGATCAAGGTAAGTACTCGGTCAAGGAATCTTGGGTAAGGCCGAATGTTAGTTCTTGTTTGGGCACGTGTTTTCGTTGAATTAGCATATGATTAACTCTAGTTAGTAGATAATGTTAACTGATAGATTACGTTTACGGTTCAGATAAACCACGAGGAGGGGGAATCGATTCTTAACCAAGCGACCTAAGGAAAAAGATAGGCCGTTGTTATTCAGTCAATGTAGGTAGTGGTTAATCGGTTTGGGGAATAAGTGTTATGATCTTTAAAGATGAAAAGGCTAACTATACCCCTTGACTGAATATAGGTTCGCTACTAAGGGCTTGGAAGTACGCTTTATAAACCAGGTATGTACACACACCATTCCAACTGTAGATCGGCAAATGCCGAAATGCCAACAATACGGAAATAGTTACCATACGAGTGTTCGAACGCTCGTGTGGGGAAGTCGATTCAATGACAGAGGCCACCATGAACGGTCTCATGGTCTTGGACCATTTTTGGGTCTAATGGGCCTAAATGGGCCGTGTGGGCCCAATGGGCCCCATACAGATAAAATTTATGAAAAATGGCAGAAATTGAACTGGGTTATAACGTTCACATAGCCGTGATTGAAATTGGGCTGAATGGGCCACACGAGAGTGTAGGCCCACTTGGGCCGAATATTGGGCTTTGGGCCCATTTACACCGTTTGATCATATATGTTATCGGTGTTGCTCGAAGTGACTGTAGACCTTTGGGAAGGTTGTTAAACGATTGAAATACCCTCATAGGGTAAAATGACTAAAATGCCCCTACATGTTATATGATTGTTATTGTATGCCATTTATAGTATGTTTGCATATGTGATATTATGTTGCATGGGGGAATGGGATCATTGATTTGGAGGAAGTATATGATTTGTTAGGGTCGCATGGTCGCTTGACGACTGTGGATTCACCGATGGCTTTAAGCCGATTATGTAATTGGCAGCTCTGCTGCAATATTGGTTAGTGCCGCAACCGGTGCTACATAAGGAGTGTAGGGATGGGTGGGTCGATTAAATCCCCACAAGAGTACAGGGTTGGACAGGAGACAGAGTGCAGGGTTGGTTTGGGCATTTATGCATTGCATACACTGATACTGATATTGAGATGGGCTTAGGCCCAGATAGATGTGATATGTGACATTTGTTATGGGCTAAGGCCCAACTAAGGCTATTATGGGCTAAGGCCCAAATGCCACTGTTACTGTGTTGGGCTTAGGCCGACATTGGTTACTGTAATGGGCTTAGGCACGGATTGATGTGATGCATGCTTTGAGATCGATGACGGTTGTACACACTGAGTTTTCGTAAACTCACCCCCTCTTTTTAATTTTTTTCAAGTAATCCTCAGTAAGCGGTTCGACGTACTGGAGGACTCGGAGGTGGCCACACTACGAACAGCTTTAAATTTTAGTATTCTATTACCTTACTTAAACCGCTTTTTTATTGGGTTGTAATAAGGCCTCTTTTAATTGCGGGTTTTTAATTTGGGATTTTTAGTTATTACGTTTTCTATCTGTTAAAATAGATCGCGGTTTTCCAAAACAATAATTGTTTTTAAAACACTGCGCTTCCACAACTTAATCTTTAAACATCACGTTTTCGTAAATCAGTTACTTTTAAACTTAGCTTCCGCAACTGAAAAGAAATTTTGGGAATAAACTTAATAATTTTTCTAAGCATCACGTTTTAATAAATAAACTAACGTAATTGGGATTTTACTCAAGCTGTTAATTAAGAAGGGTTTTCAATGAAAATATGGTTTTCGAAAAACACTTCAATGTGACACGCCAGATTCGGGCTTAACTTCTAGGCCGAGTTTGGGGTGTTACATTTAGTGGTATCAGAGTCGAGTTGCAAAACTCGACTGTGGAATGGGTTTTTAAATCTTGGATTTTAATAAGTTGTTTTTTTTTTCAATATGTGAAGGGTTTGAAATATTTCCTCTGAAAAGTGTGGCACACTGAGTCTCCGACGTTGAACCAAGTAAGTTCTCCTGATACTGAAATCTGTTTTAAACTGTTATACTGTAAATAGTTACTGAGCTTACTTTAGATGATAGACTATACTAAGACTCTTTAGCTAGAGTAAACTGAGAAACTATAGGAAACTAAAACTGTATTGAGCTTGCAATTGCGAAAATAACTCTTAACTACTACTTCCATAAAACATCTGTTAAATTATTGAAACTATGAGCTAAATTCATAAAATTTCTAATTCAGATAATACGCGAAGCGATAATGAGCACTAGAAGAGGTGCAAGAGGCCGCGGTAGAGGCCGTGGAAGTGCTAGGGCTGGATCTTCGGCATCAGGCCATATGCCCAGCGTTGAAGTGAGAGAGGTTCTGGCTTCACCGGTACCCGAGACAGGGTCGTATGATTGGGCAGCTGGGGATGACGCATTGTCCCAAGCAATACTAAAAATTCTGGAAAGGGTCGCTGGGCCCAACAATGTCATTGGAAGCTGTGGGTCAATTTCGGAGCGACTTCGATCAAATGGAGCAGAGACTTTCAAAGGTATCGCGGGAGTGGCCCCTAATATGGCCGAATATTGGTTGGAGGCTATAGAAAGAATAATGAATGATCTTGACTGCACTTTCGAACAAAAACTAAAAGGTGCGGTGTCGTTGTTGCGAGAGGAAGCCTACCAGTGGTGGCTTACCGTGAAAGAGGGCACTCAGCCTGACCGGGTCACTTGGGAGTTCTTCAAGTCCACATTTCAAGGGAAGTACGTGGGCGCAAGCTATGTGGATGCCCGGATGAAAGAATTCTTAAACTTGGCTCAGAGAGATAGATCTGTGGCAGAATACGAGGCAGAGTTCCTACGACTCAGTCGGTATGCTAAAGGAATAGTGACAACAGATTATGAACGTTGTGTTCGGTTCGAAGATGGCCTTAGAGACAGTCTTCGAGTACTGATTGCTCCCCAAAAGGAGCGGGATTTTGCACTATTGGTGGAGAAAGCAAAGATCGCTGAAGATGTGAAGCTCTCTGAGCGACTAAACCGAGAAAGAGAAAGAGGCAGAAACAAGAGGGATTCTGAGCATTCCAATTCTAATCAGAGACCTAAGAGAATGGCCAGAGTGGATAGGCCAGTCAGAGCTGGGCCCCCTGTTGCTACTACTGGGTTACCACATTGTGCTATTTGTGGGAAAGGTCATGTAGGCGAGTGCTGGAGGAGGACAGGAGCTTGTCTGAGTTGTGGTTCCATGGAACACTGTCTCAGAGAGTGTCTCAAAATATCGGATTAGATACAAGTTTTTGGTAGGGGTGATGTACAGCCACCTAGGGGTGGACAGCAACTGCCTAGAGGCCGTGGACAGGCTAGGGGTGAAAACGGTTTGGGCCGTGAAGCTCCAGGTAGAGGTGCTGGACATGTGGAGGCGAGGCAGCCAGTTTTGGTTTATGCAGCACATCGTCGAGAAGACGGAGACGCTCCAGATGTGAATACTGGTACGTACTTTACCCATAGTGTACTATCTACCTAATTTACAATTAGGATTAGAGTGCGCAGCAAAAGCGTAGTGGTGTAACCTGTGTCGTGCGACTATTAGATAGTTGGAAATTTTGAGGACAAAATTTCTTTAAGGGGGTAGAGTTGTAATGCTCTAAATTTTGGGCCTAGAAGAATTGGGCCTTGGGCATAGGAGCGTTATAAATTTTTGGGAATAAGAGAACGACACAATTGCATGTTAGGTCTGTTGGGTGAGTGATTTTGGAAGGTTAGGGGGCTTCTATGAAGTCCTGGGTCAAGCCATGGCATAAGGGAAAATTTTATTTTTAGCATTAGGGGAACCATGGCTCCTGGTTTAAGCCTTTTAAGTAATTGTGATTAAAAAGAAACACAAAGGAGCCTGTGGTGTAGTGGCAATGTGGCGTCACAGGTGTGGCAAGGAGGTGGCGTTACAGGTATGGCAAGGAGGTCAGAGGTTCAAGTCTCACAGCATTCAAGTGGGATTATTTATTTTGCTCATGAGTGGGCAAAAGTTGGTGTTGGATTCGAACTCTGTGTTGGAGAGTTTGAATGGGTCAAGTGAGGGATTTAAGAAGTGGATTATGGAGTGATAAGGGGAAGAAATCAAGGGGATTTGATTTGTTGGGGAGTTGGAGCCGAAATAGACAATAGGTAGGCACAGGTTTTGGTTTTGGCCATTTGTTTTCGGGTGTTGGAGTGTTGTTTTTGTGATAGCCGATTTTTGCTTGTGTAAGTTCTCTCATTTTCTTTTTCATTTTGTCCCTTTTGGCCACTCGGTTTCAAGACTCTTTATTTTCGGGTTCACTTTGTTTTTAGCCAAAATAGCATCATCATTTAGGTCATTCTTGGTGCAAAATATACTTGTTCAACCTTAGGTCAATTTATTTCTCATTCTTCTCTTCACGATTTCTTTTCCTTCCTTTCTTACCTTTTCATCTCTAAATTGAATCCTTCTTCCTACTCATTCAAATTTCTGCAGTGCTGCTCATTTGCATAAAGCCGAAAACTTTCACTTTGCTTATTGAGAATCTTTAGTCGACTTCTATACTTTCCTTCTTCTATCTTCTTTGTTTTCGTCATCCATCTCCAATCCCCTTAGTTTCAAATCTTCGACTGTTTAGCCAGTGAGCTCGAGTTAGGGATCTCTCCTCTTTGCCGAATATGATAGTAAGTGATGGTTAATACTTTTAACGGTTTTCGATATTGATGGTATTCCTCTTTATTTGCCGAACCTCCCTTTCTTATCTTGACCGATGATTGGTTTGTTTAAGGTTCCACGAGGGGCGATTAAAGGGCAAGTGAGTAGTAGTAGCCGACTTTTTACTCTAAGGTTTCGATCAAGGTAAGTACTCGGTCAAGGAATCTTGGGTAAGGCCGAATGCTAGTTCTTATTTGGGCACATGTTTTCGTTGAATTAGCATATGATTAACTCTAGTTAGTAGATAATGTTAATTGATAGATTACGTTTGCGGTTCAGATAAGCCACGAGGAGGGGGAATCGATTCTTAACCAAGCGACCTAAGGAAAAGGATAGGCCGTTGTTATTTAGTCAAGGTAGGTAGTGGTTAATCGGTTTGGGGAGTAAGTGTTATGATCTTTAAAGATGAAAAGGCTTACTATGCCCCTTAACTGAATATAGGTTCGTTGTTAATGGCTTGGAAGTACGCTTCATAAACTAGGTGTGTACACACACCATTCCAACTGTAGATCGGCAAATGCCGAAATACCGAAAATACGACAACGGTTACCATACGAGTGTACGAACGCTTGTGTGGGGAAGTTGATACAATGACGGAGGCCACCATGATCGGTCTCATGGTCTTGGACCGTTTTTGGGTCTAATGGGCCGAAATGGGTCGTGTGGGCCCAATGGGCTCGTGGGCCCTATATAGATAAAATTTACGAAAAGTGGCAGAAATTGAACTGGGCTATAACGTTCACATAGCCGTGATTGAAATTGGGCTGAATGGGCCACACGAGAGTGTGGGCCCACTTGGGCCGAAGATTGGGCTTTGGGCCCATTTACACTGTTTGATCATATATGTTATCGGTGTCGCCGCTCGCGATCGTGAGACCTTCTGGAAGGTTGTTAAACGACCGAAATACCCCCATAGGGTAAAATGACTAAAATGCCCCTACATGTTATATGATTATTATTGTATGCCGTTTATAGTATGTTTGCATTCATGTGATATTATGTTGCATGGGGGAATGGGATCATTTATTTGGAGGAAGTATATGATTTGTTAGGGTCGCATGGTCGCTTGACGACTGTGGATCCACCGATGGCTTTAAGCCGATTATGTGATTGGCAGCTCTGCTGCAATATTAGTTAGTGCCGCAACCGGTGCTACATAAGGAGTGTGGGGATGGGTGGGTCGATTAAATCTCCACAGGTGTGCAGGGTTGGACAGGAGACGGAGTGCAGGGTTGGTTTGGGCATTTATGCATTGCATACACTGATACTGATATTGAGATGAGCTTAGGCCCAGATAGATGTGATATGTGACATTTATTATGGGCTAAGGCCCAACTGAGGCTATTATGGGCTAAGGCCCAAATACCACCGTTACTGTGTTGGGCTTAGACCCACATTGGTTACTGTAATGGGCTTAGGCCCGGATTGATGTGATGCATGCTTTGAGATCGATGACGGTTGTACACACTGAGTTTTCGTAAACTCACCCCCTCTTTTTAATTTTTTCAAGTAATCCTCAGTAAGCGGTTCGACGTACTGGAGGACTCGGAGGTGGCCATACTACGAACAGCTTTAAATTTTAGTATTCTATTACCTTACTTAAACCGCTTTTTTATTGGGTTGTAATAAGGCCTCTTTTAATTGCGGGTTTTTAATTTGGGATTTTTAGTTATTACGTTTTCTATCTGTTAAAATAGATCGCGATTTTCCAAAACAATAACTGTTTTCAAAACACTGCGCTTCCACAACTTAATCTTTAAACATCACGTTTTCGTAAATCAGTTACTTTTAAACTTAGCTTCCGCAACTGAAAAGAAATTTTGGGAATAAACTTGATGATTTTTCTAAGCATCACGTTTTAATAAATAAACTAACGTAACTGGGATTTTACTCAAGCTGTTAATTAAGAAGGGTTTTTAATGAAAACATGGTTTTCGAAAAACACTTCAATGTGACACGCCAGATTCGGGCCTAACTTCTAGGCCGGGTTTGGGGTGTTACAAATGAACAATAATATCCAAATTTTTCCAATGAAGAAATAGAAACTAAATTCCATCTAAATAACGGTACAATAAAAGTGTCTTTTAAATCCAAATAAAAACCAATTCCTAATAACAACCTAAAATGCCCAATCGCTTTCACTTTTACCGATTTTCCATCACACACGAAGATGTGTCTTTCACCATCATTTGGCTTTCGGTAACTCAAGCAACCCTGTATAGAAACACTTATGTGAGTAGTAGCACCAGAATCTATCCACCAAGTGTTTCTAGGTACTGAAGCAAATTAACCTCATAGTAGACCAAATTAAGAATTATACCTTTCTTTGCACGCCAGACATGATATTTGGTACAATCTTTCTTCATGTGTCTAGACTTGTTACAAAAGAAACAACTCTCTGTAGCTTGATGTCGTTTCTTTTGAACTGGACCCTTAGCAGCTTCATTCTGATATTTTCTTTTCTTGCCCTTATCTTTAGGGGTATTGGCCAAATGAGCACTTTCAGACTTATCACGCTTCAACCTTTCTTCCTCTCGCACACAATGAGAAATGAGCTCATTTAGAATCAATTTCTCCTTTTAACAGTTATAACTAATTTTAAATTGATTAAATTGTGCAGGAAGCGATACCAAAACCCATAAGAACAAGCAATTCCTCTGAAAGCTCGATCGTAAGTACCTTATGTCTTGAAGCAGTATAGAACATCTCTATAATGTACTCCCTTACGTTTTCTTGACCCTTATACTTTATAGGCATCAAAGAAGTTAGAAGTGATGTCATCTCAACCTTATCATTTTTAGCAAAACGTTTCTTAATTTCATCAAGGAAACCCTTGGCCTGAGTAATCTCTTCAGATTCTGTACCCCTAAAGGCTTCTGGAATGCTGTGTTTCATGATCATTAGACTCATGCGATTTGAATGATCCCACCTTTCAAAATCTCTCTTAACATCAGGGGTGCTTTTCGCAGTGAGAGGTGCAAGTTGTTCTTCCCTTAGTGCAAGGTCTATGTCCATACAGCCAAGCACTATAAGTAAGTGCCTTTTCCATTCCTTAAAATTAGTACCATTAAGTATGTGTATAGAATTTATATTAGCAGATATTGTGGCAGCAGAAGATGAACTAGCTGAATATAGAACAAATAAAAACAAGTTCACATTAATATTCATAAGTAAACAATAAATTTAAGATAATGGCTAATCCCATCTCAAGATACCAAACACAACATTAATATCAAGTCTTTGGACAATAATATTAATAGCATGCGATACTCTTGTTGTAGCAATCAAACATTAACAATAGATTATGTCAAACAATTAATTAATCTTTGGACTAACTTATTGCTCACATAAAATACCTTATAATTGTCACATATTTATCACCACAGATATCGTTAAAATTCTGCCAAATATTAACTTACCTTTGGGTCAATTAATAAACGCATGAATCACAAAAATATATAATCATCTTGATATTTCAAATAAACTAATCTACACAAAAGAGGTCACTTTGACAACATTTTGTTTCAACTAATCTATTTAAAATATTAGACATCCTTAATTAAAAGCCAAAATCTAAATTTAGTTGTTTCAAAATATTTATCTTAATCTTATCTTTCAATCAAATTAAAAGGTAATTGTGTATATATATGTATTTATATACTTTTCCAAAACAACATGCATATATTATATATGTTATAAAAATATATATATGAATTAAGTCATGCCTATATACTGTTAACCTTTTTTTTAAATCCATCGATTCAAAATCACCTAAATTAAAAAATAAAAAACAAAACCTTAAAATTTTAATGGCTGACTTGTCCTTCAAGCATTATTTATTTATTATTAAGCATAATCAAGAGCAAAAGCATACTATACATATAGCAAACTAGATTTTAACCTTAGGCAGCTTATATTGTGCGTTATTTTATATGCTCGTACATGCTAAAACAAGCAAAATAATTGACATAATGCCATAAAACTTAATCTAAAACGAATTATCATATTTGCAGAATTAATCCAAAAGTTATAAATCAAGATTTACATACAATAAATCAAGAATATCAAGAATGTTATATTATGCAACTGCAATCAAAACATTCTAAACAAGAAAATCTTAAAAGATCAAATCCATAATTAATCCAAGATTCATCATTGAATGGAAATCAAATAAAAAAATAACCCTAAAAAGATTTAATCATAATTAACCAAAACCTAAAAAATATTTACTAGAATTTCAAAGATTCAACATGGTATATAATAGAAATATCAAATCTATTAAATCTGAAAAACGAATCAATCCAAAAATAATAGAGAATCAATTCATTCCAAAGAGAATAGAAACTTAATTAATTCACAATGATTCAACATGATAAGGCTCGGATGCCACTTGTTAGAATCGTAAATCAAGATATGATATAAAACTTAAAAAATCATAAATCAGGATCTATCATGTCAAATCATAGAGAACAAAACGATAACAGAACTAGATGCGGTAGCATACCTGAATCCATGGATTTCTTGAAATTTTCTGGATATTGGGGTTTTGATATTTCAAATTAACACACAAGAAATTTAGAGAATATTTACTCTCTTTCATAAGGATGAGATATTAGAAAAGTTGTATGTATAATTTGGGGACCATAACCCTAATATATATAACTTTGGCACATTAGGCCGTCATTAATTAGAAATTAATTATTAGAGTATCTACACATATTTGACCCATACTTTATTTAATAATTAAAGCTTATTAAACCTTAACCAAATTAGATCACTTTTAATTTAGTCTAACCTATCATAATAATAAATAATAACATGTATTACCCTTATTATATATATGATGTCCATATTTTTCAATTATTACATAATTTTTTATTTTAATACAAAGAAAGCACTTCCCTAAGATGAAGTTGACCCACCAATCTATTAAAAGAGATGCTAAATATATTCTAACTTAAAAAAAAAAAAAAGTTAGAAAAATAAATCAGGACCAAATAGGATCCAAACTTAAGAAAAGCCTTAAACAAAGCACATCTTTGGATAGGTCTTTAAAGTAGAAAAATGGAAAAACAAGATGAAGGGTCAAGTTTGTGATTATTGTCGGCTAATGAGTTCTGGGAGGAAAATGTGCGAAAGAAATGTCTGTAGGAAGTACATTGTATATGAAAAGTTGGCATGATAGTGATACAATCCCCAAGCGCCTTTTTTTATGGTTATTTAATAATATATTTTTATTTTTTAATTTTACAATAAATTTATATGGATTAAAAATTTTATTCGTTCCTCTGAGGGTATGCTTAATTGAGCTTTAGCCTTTAGGTATCCTGCAATCAGACATAAGGATTTAGAACATCCGTCTTTAGTAATAAGACTAATGACAGCACAATTTCCAATTTTTATATTGATGTTTAGTCTGGTTGCAAGTTAAAGTCCATCTCTTAAATCCCTATAATTCTGCTTCAAGGCTTGTGGCTTTTGGGATGTAATGGTTTATTCCACTGATCCACCTTCCATTAGAGTCAAGGATAATAAGTTTATTTGATTGGAAAATCCTCCTACAAAATACACCCAACATGCACAGGTGCAGCTTGGAAATAAATAAGTGAATCTATGAATTTTGGGTGCCACAACTTGCACAAATTGTTTGCCAAAGTGAAAAAATGGCTAGTAATATATAGAAAGAAAGCCATATATATCATATATACTTGTATTCTTGTTTATCAGTGAAATACAGCAGCAAGAAGCACTAGTATAAAAAAGAGAGAGGAGAAAGAAAAGCTTTAAATATAGATGGTGAAGAACTAAAGAAGAAAGATGGAAGGAATATCAAATGTAGGCAACACCAACCTCTGGTGTTGCATGTCCATGAAGGGACAAGAGGCAAACTACAAGGGCCATGGTGATGGAAATAGCAGCCGAAGTCACAGCATTAAAAGTTGCAGAGAATCGCCTCTCTTGCAGATCCCACAGCGTCCTAACAAACAATCCCAAGCCATCAATCATCACCGCCAGCACCACCGCCATCTTCTAAAACAAAATTGTCAAGGGGTTACAAAAGAGAGGCTTTTATATTGATGGGAAACTCTCTTTCGGCCAGATAAAAAAGGAGTTATAAATGAAACTTCGACAGTGTTGTTTTGCAGCTGAAGAAAAAGAGGGTTAGTAGGTAAAAACCGTAAAGGCCGAAGGGTTGGAGTGACGGAGACTACCGTCATTTTCCATGGCTTTTTCACGAAAAGGTTAAAGAAGGCGGCAGCTTCCGCGTTGCTTCCCATTTTCACCTGCGCTACCATTCTGCTATTTGGGAGCATATGGTTAATAGAACAATGGAGCTCCATACAGTCTATTTCCTTACATGATTTTTAATAGCAAGAAAATGAAAAGAAAAAAAAAAAAAAAAAACTTCATTAATTGGGATTGTTAACCACATTGAGGCGAGCCAATTGGATCTTTTTTTCCCTTCTTGTATGGGATTTTTGCTTCATCATTCTTGTGATTCATACCATGTCTTAAAAGTCGATGTCTTGGCTAAGGATGATCATATTTCTTGTTTTTTTTTCCCCTTTATTTTCTTGGTAATAATACAGGATGAACAATATCATTCTCTCAAAAGTCTACATTTTGTAATGATGATTTGCTATTAGTCATGTTAATTTGATTATTACTTCAATGATACTTTATACTATGCTGATTGCCAAAATCATCTGAAGCTTTGTAATAGGAGGGGCTTGAATCCTCCTATTTAAAAAATAGACCATTACAGCATTGTCGGGAGGGGTATCACAAATCCCAAAAGGATTAGTCTTCATGGACAAGGAAAATACCTTAGTTATACCCAAACAAAAAGACACTATTACAGAGCACGTAATAAGTTACATGCAACTTACAAGAAAAGTGATATCTAGCATCAGCTCAAGAGAAAAATAAATAAATAAAGAAGGGGAGGCATTGCCATGCATGATCATGAATCAATTATGATCATCATTCATCAAGGACAAACAACCATCTAAACAGCTTCAAATGTTTGGCCTATACTTGTTGACCAGATCTTTTGCTTAACTGAGCAAGAAAAAGAAAAAGAGATTAGATGACTGAAAATGTGTATAAGATCATGATTTTCAAACTTGAGACTTTACCTGCATCTCTCTAGCCATTGAAGGTAGCCACCTCTCTCCCCTAATCCTTTTCAGTTCCGCGATCCTGGCTTCCTCTCTCTTGGCTTTTTCTTTGGCTGTTGCTTCTTTAGCTTCTAATCTAGCTAACGATCTCCGGCTTGCATCTCTTGCTGCAGCCAATATATCTTTTCCATCAACAGCTATGTACCGTAGTTGTCGTCTGAACTGCATACAACCATGTAGCCAAATATAAATTAAGAGGAATAATTGAAAGTAAAAAGGGGGAGAAAAGAGTTAACAGAAACAAAAGAGATCCAGACAACAAGCGGACCTCTTTCGAGTTCTCATCAATCCCTCTTCTGGGAAGAAGTTTTGGTTTCTTTCGGGGTCCTTGAATTTCATCTGACAGCAAACAAATAACTCCCAAACCTCAAATACCATGACGTAGATAACCCTTCCGAGAGCTAGCTCAGAAGATAAGAGCAAATGCACAAACACATTGCAATATCAACACCAATCCGGTATCCTTTAATAACAGTTCAAATTTATTCAAAAGCAATAGGTAGAATCCCTTTGAAAAGTTTCATTAGTAACCTAAATAGGCTGCCCTTTTTTCCCATTCACTAAACTCTGAATCTAGAACCAAACATTTGAGACTAATGTAGTAGCAAAAGAGACAAGGAAAGAAAAGGTTGAACAATGCAGACTGTAAAAACATTTCTCTAATTGCAGCAAGAGATGAAAATGAGGGAAAGACGTACTCACCTACGTGGTCAAATACTATCCCAGGAGTAGAATTTTTAAATAAACGAACTCCACTTTCATTTACCACGCTATCATCATCTGGGACATTACAGGCATCCTTCACTATCACTAAGTGCTTCTCTAACATGTTATCCAAAAGCTTTTGTGCCTGCTTATGACTTTGTGAGTTAGCAAACAAAACAAAATAGCACAAGTGTTCAAACAGAATACTATTGCAATTGAATAAATACATACATATATATGATTTAAACATTATGAATTGAAAATTACTAAAATTGAGTCCTTTTAAGTTCTAGAACTGATCTGAAATACCCTCCATTAAAGTTCCTCCGAAGAAAATTAAACTTTCCGGCAGTGCACTCAAATTTGATGCCAAATTATGGTGAAAAAAATGAGTCTTATGGAAACTATCAATCCAATAAGCATGATTCAACACTCGACATGGAATCTAAGAGTTCATATTTTTTTGAAGTAGATATTAATCCAATTATTTGCAAAATTACCCAGATAAGCTAATGCTAAAATAACAAAGATAGAAACATGGAAAAAGGTTGGGAACCTTGAGTTGGTAGTTTTTAAGCTTCTGGGGTTGCTTTCTCTGATCTATTTCATCAGCTTTATCAACATAATCATCTGTATCTGGGGTTGAATTTGAAACGAGGTTGTTTCTTGTTGTTTGTGTTGTTACAGTGGAGCTGTTGGAACCTTTAGCAGTGAAAGTGGCGGTAGTGGTTGCGGCTATAGATTGAATGGCAGCTTTCCACTCGGCGTCCCCGTCTTCTTCACAGCTGCTGCTGCCGCCGCCGCTACTGGTTGGTCTTGCCATTGCTAAACCCGCAATCATCACCGTTGGAATATAAACCCTGTGGGATAAATAATTGGACTCTTTTAGGCTTGCTTTGTTCTATCCAAGCCTGGCTTAAATTTCTGATAAAATGGGCCTAAGAATTAATCTAAATTTTTTAGAATTTGAATGATAAGAATCATTTGACTTTAAATTACATGTTTCAATGGATCTAATTTTACGTTTGAATTGCCATGACCAAACCATTTGAATTTAATTTTGTTGCCCACTCTGAAAATGCTATTTAGTTTATTTGAATTAAAAGTCAATTCTTATAATAATTTATTCTCATATTGCTTAATAAACTTATAACTTAAGTCATATTATTTAAAATTAAGATCCAGATGGTTTGTGGGTTCTATGCTTAGAAAAAAAAACTGTTTAAAAAATATAAATTCTAAATTGTGAAATTGGTTTTTAATTTAATATTAACAAAAAAAAAGACTTAAATTTTGAAATTTAAAAGTTAAATAAATTAATTTTTTAAAATAAAAATAGAGAGAGTTAAAAATCAATTATTCAATCAAAACCCTATTTTATCATTAATAATTATGTACTGATTTTGCCAACAACATTTACAAATTACACGTAATTCTAAAGCTTGATCTTTTCTCTCTTTCTTTTCAAAGATAAAAAAAATATTAAGCTTTCAAAGTCGACTAAATTAGGCTTAAGAGCCGCTTTTTTTAATTAGGTCTTTAGGCCATTTTTTTATTTAGCGAAATAGGTCATTTTTAAGTTGAACACTCTTTCCCTTTCTCTCTCCTAAAAGCCCTAATCATTTTTAATATTTTTAAGGTTAGGGTTAGGGCTTGGTGTATATTTTAGGATTTATGATTTCTTGGAAGGCTTTAGGGTTTAGGGTTAAAACTGCGAAAGTTCATAGGTAGATTTAAGGGGTTGGGGATGTGATAATGCGCCTCAAAACACATACATTTCATATGTCATGGTGGAATAAGACCATCACCTCAGAAACTCATCGTGGGGAAATCTGGTTTCGAGGTAATAATGCTTGATACGATCAGGGGTCGAAGTTTAAGTGGAGGTCCCAGTCGGCGACCGTGATACGGTCATGGGTTCGAGTATAACCAGGGGGCCAGGTGACAGTCGTTATGTAGTCAGGTGTTCAAGCTTCTTGGATACCCGCAAACAATGCCCTATATATACCATACATAAGATTAAGACCATAATCATACGAAAAAACTCTGGGAACTTCCAGTGTAATCAATGTAATTTTTTTCTCTATTTCCAAGCAGCCAGTATCTTTGACTTTTCATTCTTATCCGAAAGCTGACACTAAGGTGTACACAAGAGGGCTCTCAAGTGGAGAGCAGATGTTCCGACACAGTAGAGGTCAAACTCGGGTCAGCGCAGCAGTGGTTGTAGTTATTATTGGCTTGTTTAATAACGGCAACAGTCGTCGCCCTAAAAAGAGCATCACCTTTACTTCACCACAATAGTTGCTCCTCGCTTGAGAGTTTTCTTGCGTCTACAATGGTGCCGACATTTGAATAATAAGGAAGGTTAATGGTACTGATTGCTTGGAAATGGAGAAAAACGGTAGTCGCCACCAGACCCACGACTGCAGTAGGAGTAGGCAACCACCGATCAACATCATATTCGGTATTGTGGCCCGACACATCTCCCGATATAACGTGGATAAGACGACAGATCCCCAACTTGGTTTTTCGCATTCATTGAAGTCCACTAGATGTAGTAGTCACCTTACGTGCATTAAAATTCGAGATTTTTCGGGCATTAAAATGCCCTTGATTAACCTCATGATGAATGCTCAGGCATATTGTTCTATGACATCCTCCGTTGGGTCTTCAAGGAGCTCGTCAAAATTATCCTTCAACTAGTTGATCGATATCCGACCACCTTCAAACTTGTCCGAGATCTTCCCCAACAGTGCTCTGCAGATGTCCACTTTACCCAGAACGACCTTTAATCTGGTGATGACTGACCCATCCACTGGCAGATCGAGTTACAGCGCTACGTCCTTGAGTGTGATTGTACACTCGCCGTATGAAAGGTGGAAAGTCATCTTTCCACCAACATGCTGATTAGTGTAAGATCGAGTTTGTAGCCCTCGGTCATGCGAGACGTATGCAAGAATCCAGCCTCTTACAAGTGGCCACGAATTTCAGGGATCGCAGGCTTTCCCATATTATGAATGAAGCCCTCCAGAACACGATCATCCGCCTATTTACACAATAAAAAAAATTCAAATTAAAAAACCAATTAATTTTAACATTATTGAAAATAACAAAATATAAAATTTCGTCTTACCATTACTACTTGGACATCGAAAATATGATTGTCGTCAAAGCGGATTAGAGAGGCGGCCATTTGTGAGAAATCGATTTGAATGAATAAAACACGAGATAATTAAAAAAATATTTTAAAATGAAAATATCAAAAAATTTAAAATGAGAGAGTTGAGAGAAGGATGTGAATGAAAAAAAAAATGAAAATTGGGGGTATTTATAGGGTAAAAAAGTTACGTTAGAAAATATTAATCTTTTCTACCGTTAGCGCGAAAACATTCAAAAAACCGTTCCCTTTCTCTCTCCTAAAAATGATCTATTTCACTAAATAAAAAAAAAAAAAGCCCTAAATAAGTAATTAAATAACAAAAGCAAAGCCATGATAACGCTTGAACCAAAAAATATGTGTGAGAACAGAACAAAAGACGGTGGTGCATAAAATCGTATAAATCAGCAAGTACAAAGTCTATAGACTTTGATCCTTCGTTGAATCAAACATGTGTAAATATTAATCCAACTTAGTTTATAAAACCCTAAAAAATTGAATTCATAAGCGGCCAAAACCTAATGCTTCATGGTCATCTCAACAGAAATCCATAATATTTTAACCATCATTCCAAAAATAATAAAAATTCAATTAATTTTTAATGATTCCACGTATAACTCTCATATATATCATTAGTTAAATCCATAAATTTTTTATATAAGATATTATAAATTAAGATTTATCATGTTAGATCATTAATAACAAAAATTAGATGCCAAAGTTTACATGAATTCATCGATATCTTGAAATATTTTAGAGAAAGTAAGTCTTTCTTTTTTGAAGAAGAGATGTCAAAAAAATTATTTGCATATAATTTGAAGACTTTAATCATAATATATAATTTTTGCACACTAATTAGGGTAATTTACCAGAAAATACCCTCTCTTTTTTTTTCAAAATTTACGGAAAAGGACCTACTATTTAATTATTTACCGGAATGGGCCATTTTCCCCGAAAACGCGTCCACGTCAGCGCGATGTCAGGGGATGCAGCAGGAAAACGCTTCCCTGGGGGAGCGTTTTTGCCACATCAGCAAAAAACGCTTCCTTGAGGGCGCGCTTGGCTGATGTGGCAAAAACGCTCTCTCAGGGACGCGTTTTAGCCCATGTTTTTTTCCAAAAAAATAAATTATTCTCGAATTAAATTTTCAAAAAAGGTCATTTTTTAGATATTATAAAAAAAGATCATTTTTTTTAAAAATTTACGAGAATAAACCTTTATAAAGGCTCAAAGTGACAACATCATTTTTTTTTTTAATGTGTCATCAATTAATATGGAAATATAACTTACAAAGCAAATCTTTATATAGACCCAAAGTTTCATTTCCCTTGTTTTCTTGAGCAATGTGGGATATGAGATATGTGTATATATAGACTCATGAATAGTTTTGCAGTTTGTTCCTAAACAATGTGGGATTCCTTCCTCTTTTAACTAACAACATGAGATTAAAGGCTACACTATATTTGATATTTTTTTTACAAAACAATTTCTATTTTTCTTTATATTTTGTTAACATTTTCTCATATTATAAAATTATCTTTTGAGATCTTTAATCTTGTTGTATTTTAGAATTGTTAACATATGAAACTTGTACATGCAATAATCTTCTATTCAATTTTAAATGTTTGAAGTTAATATCAATGCAATTCTAATTTTTAAAATAATTTTCCATTATTTAAATTTAAAAGTTATACTTTTAATTTTTTTATTATTTATTTTATTTTATATTATGAAAGTTTGATTAATAAATAAATGGTGAGTATTTGGTACTCAAATAGTATTTTTTTGTAATTTCAAAAAATTGATATATATTTTTAAATATTTATTTATTTTTAATATTTTACTATACTAATTAATTTTTTTAATTCTAATTTTAATTTAATTTTCATCACCTAATGAATGCCGATAAATTTATTTCAGATATATTTTGACTAGATAGATAATCTATTTAAGCATAGTATATAATTATGTTAAATAAGTTTTTTTTATAGAAATATATAATATACATAAAATATAATAATTGTTTTTCATATTTTATATCTAGATTAAATTACATTATAGTCACTTAACTATATTTTTTAGCTATCGAATTATAAAAACTTACAAAATGATCACTCAACTATTAGTAATTTTTTAAATATTTATTTTTTAATATTTTACCATACTCATTTTATATTTTATATATTTTTTTACTTATATAGTTTAAAAGTTTTATTTATAATGTAACAAATGTTAACTTTTTGTAAAAAAATTTAAACTCTAAGTAAAAAAATCAAATATAGTGTAGCCTTTAATCTCATGTTGTTAGTTAAAAGAGGAAGGAATCCCACATTATTTAGGAACAAGCTGCAAAACTGTTCATGAGTCTATATATACACATATCTCATATCCCACATTGCTCAAGAAAACAAGGGAAATAAGACTTTAGGTCTATATAAAGATTTGCTTTGTAAGTTATATTTCCATATTAATTGATAACACCTTAAAAAAAAAATGGTGTTGTCACTTTGAGCCTTTATAAAGGTTTATTCTCGTAAATTTTTAAAAAATTTGGTCTATTTTTATAATATCTAAAAAATGACCTTTTTTGAACATTTAATTCGAGAATAGTTTTTTTTTGGAAAAACACGGGGTAAAACGCGTCCTTGGGGGAGCGTTTTTGCCACATCAGCAAAGCGCGCCCTCAATGAAGCATTTTTTGCTGATGTGGCAAAAATGCTCCCCCAGGGAAGCGTTTTCCTGCTGCATCTCCTGACATCGCGCTGACGTGGACGCGTTTTCGGGGAAAATGACCCATTCCGGTAAATAATTGAAAAACAAGTCCTTTTCCGTAAATTTTGAAAAAAATGATATTTTCTGGTAAATTACCCCCATTAATTATATCATCAATTAGAAATTAATTGTTAAAATATTTATACATATTTGAGCCATATTTTATTTAATAACTGAACCCTATAAGTCTTAACCATTACTTTTCATTTAAATTAACATAAGTGATAACATATTATTTTTAGTATACGTGTGACATCCATATTATCTAACCATTCTCTTCAAAAGAAAAAAAGATTTTGAAAATGAATGGCTTTTTCTAATTCGCAGAGCAGCTAGAAATAGCAATTATGTACCATTTCTTTTTGTTGAAATTGCTAGCAAATGTTGGTTTCTAACCAAAAATGTTGTAATAGGCCCAATTTGCCCGGGCCCATATCAACAATTAAAAAAGTCAAAAAAATATAATAATAAATATAAAAGTCCAACGTTTTTTTTACAATAAACGGGCTGAATTCCCGAGTCCAAATACCACCGGTGGCCCAATGCTAACCCATTACCCGTAGCCCACTACTCTACCCCAAACTCTCAGACCCAAAACAGAGACCCAATCCTACCCTGACCCAACTAAATGACCCAATGGCCCAATAACAGTGTCTGGCCCAAAACCTAAACAGCTTCAGAGTGCCTATGGTTTCTGGGAAACCCTCGCGCCGCAAGCCTCATCACCAGACCATCAGTTGCGCCGCAGTTAGCGCAAGTCGCCCAGTCGCCGCCGCATTTCTCGCCGATTCGACCTGCAAAAGGAAAGAAGACACATCGAAGGCAACAAAATCAGACAGAAGATCCATTATTTATTTTTTGATTTTATTTTTGGGTTATAAATAACCCTAAGATAATCTGTAACACGGGGGGACAGGGTCGAAATACAGAGATATACACAAAATAAATATACAGAATCAATACCAAAATCAGCAAGGTTTTTTTTTTATTTTTCCTTTTTTCTTTTCATTTTCGAGTACTTTTATTTTTTATTTTGTTTTATCTTTTTTCTTTTTTGAAACCACACAGATAATATATATAATATACAGTGTAAAAAAAAGAAAAAAATTTACCTATTTTTTTTTTAATTTCGGCTACCGTGCGACGGTGGCAGACGGTGGTGATCGGCGCCGGAGCCTCGCCGGAAATCGCCAGAGGAGAGCTCTTTGGAGAGCTGTTTCGGTTTTTTGAAGAGGAGAAGAGGAAAATGATTTTTTTTGAAAAAATTCTGACTTATATAGCCATTCAAAACGACGCCGTTTTGGCCAGAGTCCTAAAGCCTCAAAACGACGTCGTTTTGCCCTGGCCCGACCCGATTCGACCCGCTCCGGCCTAGGATCCGCGCGTTTTTTATTGGAAGGGCTAATTGCGCTTTTAGCCCTTCCGCTTTTTTATGGTTTTATAATTAAGTTCCCTTTTATTTTTAATTTTGCCCTTAAATTTTACTTGGGTTTCATTGGAGTCCCTTTTTAAACGCAGCGTTTTGGAGGGAGGGAATATTTTCCCTTTAGGTCCCTCCACGTTATTCCCGTGTCTAAATAGGTCCCTTGTCTTTTGTTTTCTTTAAAATTCGCCCCAAACTTTTATTTTTAGTTCAATTTCGTTTTTTTTATTTCTTTCATTTATTATTTTCATTACTAATTTTATTTTTTAATTATTATTAATATTAATATTATTATTATTTTAGTATTACTATTATTATTATTTTTATTACCACCACAACTATTATTATTATTTTAATATTATAATTATAATTATATTTATTATTATTTTCCATATTATTATTATTATTATTATTATTATTATTATTACTATTATTATTAACATATCATTGTTTTTGTATTATTTAACTATATAATTTTATATTATCTTTATTATATTATATATTTTCTTTCTTGTATTCACTTACATTATTTTAATTATTATTTTTATAATTTGTTATTATTATCATCATTATTATCATAATTTTCATTTTGTTTTTTAATATTTTTATTCTTTTCAATTATTGTTTAAACTTTTATCAATTTTCACTTATTTATTGTTTTTATTTATTATTAGCTTGTTATTTTATTCATATTGTTGATTCTTTTTTCCTCTCGTTATTATTATTTGTATTATAGCAATTATTACCCTATTATGCATATTAACATTATAATGTTTTATTAAATATCTTTCTCCATTTTATTCAAAAAAGTTCTTAAAATGAAGCAAGACTCGGTATTTGGGAACTTTGAAAGAATTGTGCCCTAACTTACTGGGCTTCGATCTTTCTCGTCGAATTTAAGCAATCAAGTACTCTTTTGAAATAAAAACTTATAAGTTTCAAATAAAAGCTTATTCTCAGAAAATTGAGATGTTGTGTCCTAACTTATTGGATATGACATTTTGTTATCTCGAGGTAAGGATTTTCTACAAAATAAAAGCAATCTTAGTCTCGAAGTTTTGAAATGTTATATCCTAACTTATTGGGTGTGGTATTTTATTTCTTCGAGCTAAAATAGTTTTGATTTTCTTTCAAATAAAAGGATCATATTTTAAAATTTTCAAAATTTTGATATTAGGACATGGAATTATCAATTAGGTACCAAATTTTGGGCGTTACGAGGGTGCTAACTCTTCCTCATACGTACCCGACTCCCGAACCCATTTTCTTGTATTTCATGGACCAAAATCAATATTTTGAAATAAAACGTTTTATAAGGTGATCCAATCACACCTAAGTAAAAAGGGATTGGTGGCGACTCTCGTTTTTTTATTTTTTAAAGTTGACCCCCGTTTTTATAAAAACTAAAAATGGTTTCGACAGTTTGGCGACTCCACTGGGGACATCATCAGAGAGTCAAGCCATAAATTGATTATTTTTGTCATTTTATCGAAAATTAAAATTTGATTTTGATTCTTTCACGCATGAGTTTGTGTCATATGTTTGTTATGGTTTGAGTCTCGTAGGGTACTCTTGCATCATATTGCATGACCGTTGTGGTCGCACCTTTTGAGTGGGAGTGAGAAACTATGCCTTCGTGAGGTTTTCACCTCCGCATAGGCTAGTGGACTGCTTCCGGGATACATCCGTACCTATGTCTTCGTGAGGTTTTCACCTCCGCATAGCCATAGGGAAATGTATTCCCCTGAACTGAACTCGATCCATATGAGCCTATAATGGGTGAGGATCGAGGAATCTGCTGGTTCGGGTACCTCAACTTTAGAGCTAAACCACATGTAGAAAACCTAAGGGCTTACCCTAGGTAGAACTATGTCAAACCCTAGTGGTCACCCAGATAGGTGCCCTATCTTATTTCTCTTATGCTAACGTGTTCTCTTTTGTTTTGATTGCATTGCATTCACATCATAGAAAAGAGGTGTTGATTTAAATTCGATTGCTAAATAGAAGAGTTTGTCATGAGAAAATGGATTTCTTGATAAAGTAGATTATAATATGGTTGTCCGAATATGGTCCAACGAGAGAAGACTAATAACCCGTGAAGGAATACAAGACTTTATTGCCCAAGGATTCAAGCTGACAAGGATTATTCGAGAATCACCACATCTCGGCTTTCTTGAAGAGGCTAACAAGCATTGCGAGGATAAGTGAGGAATGAGTTGTAGCCCAAGCAAAAAGGAGCCAGTGGAGGCATCTATTAGAAAGTTCGCGAGATTGGACCTTAATATCCGGATAAGAAGAAAGGAATCAATGCTTTCGCTTGGAATATGAGGGAAAGACCGTATAAATATTCGTTTTATGTAAAGGAATTTATTTTCTAGAAAAGTTGTTCTAATGGAATTGAATTCAAAATCAACGCTTCTCTTTCTTTTTGCATTCATTTCATGCATTTGCATTACATCACATCATATGCATTTAAGTACATAGAAAGACCCTAATTAATTGAAATTATTACAGAGAGAGAGAGAGAGAGATAGAGAAAGAGAGAAAGAAAAAAATAAAAATCTGGAAACTAAACACCATTATGGTACTCGCGCTAAGACGAAAGATATGGATCAAAGACTTGAACAATTTCAAAGAGACATGCAAGAACAGATGCAAGAGCAATTGGAAAAGATCCAACAAGATATGAGGGAACAAATGATGGAAGCCCAAAGGAATATGCTGGCTCAAATGGCTCAGCTACTGAACGGGGCGATGGACAAAGGAAAAGAGCCCATGACTAATGCTGGAGAAGATAATGAAGACTATCCTCCGGGTTTCACCCCACCACATGCACATATACAGCTTGAGGTGCATCCTCAAAGGCCATCTGTCACGATTAGGCCTCAACAAGGTCAAGTTGATACTGGAGTGCCCATGAATTTCCAAGTTGGCTCAAGATCTAACCCAGGAGATAACCCAGCTAATCCTGTTATCCCTGATTTGGATATAGCAGAGAGAGAAGGGGCAAGAACTGAATTGCGAAGGCAGTTAGAGGACCGTTGTAGATGGTTGGAAGAAAAATTCAAAGCCTTGGAAAATGCTGATAATTACAATGGAATTGATGCCAAGGACCTGAGTTTGATTCCAGATTTGGTACTTCCTCAAAAGTTTAAAATGCCAGAATTCGAGAAGTACAACGGGGCTAGCCGTCCTGAAACTCATATTACCATGTTCTGTAGACGGATGACTGGCTACGTTAACAATGATCAACTCTTGATTCATTGTTTCCAAGATAGTTTGGTGGGGGCAGCGTCCAGGTGGTACAATCAACTCAGCCGTGCTAAGATTAGCTCCTGGAGAGATCTGGCCCAAGCCTTCATGAAGCAATACAATCATGTCACAGACATGACGCTGGACCGAATCGTGCTGCAGAATATGGAAAAGAAGTCAAATGAAAGCTTCAGGCAGTATGCGCAAAGATGGAGGGAGGTTGCCATGCAAGTTCAGCCGCCGCTTTTAGAAAAGGAGACCACAATGCTTTTCGTCAATACTTTAAAAGCCCCATTCATTAACCATATGTTGGGAAGCGCCACCATAAGCTTTTCAGATATAGTAATGTCCGGTGAGATGATTGAAAATGCGGTAAGGAGTGGGAGGATAGACACGGGAGAAAGTGCCAAAAGATCAGCCCTGAGAAACAAGGAAAATGAAGTGAGTATCCTGAGCATGCATCCCAAATCAGTCACCGTAGGCCAACCGAGGGCTGTAACCACTAGCTATCAAGGCTCTTCAAGGCAGAAACCCAATTCGAGGCCAAATAATAAAAATTCAATTATTTTTTAATGATTCCACGTAACTTAACTCTCATATATATCATTAGTTAAATCCATAAATTTTTTATATATAAGATATTATAAATCAAGATTTGTCATGTTAGATCATTAATAACAAAAAATAGATGCAAAAGTTTACATGAATTCATCGATATCTTGAAATATTTTAGAGAAAATAAGTCTTTCTTTTTTGAAAATGAAATGTCAAAAAAATTACTTGTATATAATTTGAGGACTTTAATCATAATATATAATTTTTGCGCATTAATTATATCATCAATTAAAAATTAATTGTTAAAATATTTATACATATTTAAGCCATATTTTATTTAATAACTGAACCCTATAAGTCTTAACCATTACTTTTCATTTTAAATTAACATAAGTGATAACATATTATTTTTAGTATACGTGTGACATCCATATTATCTAACCATTCTCTTCAAAAGAAAAAAAAAAAGATTTTGAAAATGAATGGCTTTTACTAACTCGCAGAGCAGCTAGAAATAGCAATTATGTACCATTTCTTTTTGTTGAAATTGCTAGCAAATGTTGATTTCTAACCAAAAATGTTATTCTTGACATTGATTGCATTCTTCATTGCGTACATTTTCATTGTAGAAATGATGAATAATATTTTGCTTTTGCAATCAAAAGTTTCGTGGCAAATTATCAAAATATTTTTATTTATATTAACTATTTAAAAGTTATATAAAAAATTAAATTATATATCATTATATTTAATTTTTTAAAATATTTTACATATCAACAATTTTATAAATAATTTATATTAATTACTTAAAAGGTATTTAAAATTTATATTTTATGTATCATTATATTAAAATATTTAATCATATAACTTATTCTTTTTTTTTTTTACTTTCTACTATAATGTCTAAAAATGACATTTTAACTTTCAATCACAATTTTTGACAACAATAAAAAAAAAAAACTTAAATAGGTAAAATCTTATTATAAGGGAGCGATTGGTACTTTCCATCTTATTGTTTTAATTGAATGTGATTTTTTGTAATGTGATTGTTGAGAATATTACTTTATAATATTTGGTATATATTGAAAAATATTAAATAAAATATTGGGAAAGATAATATTGATTTTTTAAATATTGTTTAATAATATTTTAATTAATACTTTTAAAATTGTCAAGTTAATGGACAAGAAAAACATTTCAGATTTTTTTATAATCGAAGTTTCTTTCAGTATTTTCTTTATCACGCTCTATTTATTTTTCTTGTATATAATATATAAGTATATATATTTCAGATGGCTAAATCATTTTATAAGTTATTGTATTCTTCACAAATTTAGAAATTAGTCTTTATATTTTTATTTTCAAAATTTTAGTCTTTCTCGTTTTTTAAATTTTAAAATTCAAGTTTAATTGTTGACACTGTTAAATTTCTTTTTTTGTTTAATTTATTGGTGTGATATTTTGAAATAAAAAATACTTACTTGATAGCAATATAACAAGAAAATTACATTGTAATAAACCAAAATTTAACAAAATAATTTTAACAATATAAACAATTAGATATAAATTTTAAAATCTAAAAAATAAAAAACTTAAATTCTTAAAAATTAAATTTAAACTTTTCAAAAAACCATGCGTATATACAATTGTGTATTGAGAGAGAAATATAATAATGCATATATGCAGAGGTCCCCTGTTCTGTCTCCCTCTCTAGTATTCCTGTTTGAATATGTCAAATCAGAGTTCATCTTTCAATCTGTCTTCCATTGTAACAAACTTGAGTAGGACGAGAAAGCTGTTGCTCCATTTTTTCGTTCTTTGCTTTAAAGCTGATTTTAACAACTTTAAACAGCTAAGAAATTAGGAACGGTTAAAATAGGCTCTTAATATATTCTCCTTTTCGCATATTTGAAATTTAATTTATTTTTTACTTTAAAAATTTTACTTTTATATATTTTAAATTTAAAATTGTTATTAATTATTAAAATTATTCTAAATTTAGGTAGATTCCTTTTGTTGCATAATTATTAAGTAATTCTTTTTAAATGTCACATCAATAAATTTAATTAAAAAAATTAATAATATTACTAATTGGATCTCAATTTTAAAATCTTAAAAGTAGATAAACTAAGTTTTTAAAAATAAAAGTAAAAAAACTAAAATTCAAATGTATGAAGAGTATAAAGACTTGAGTATATTTTAATCGAGTAATTTATAATTCAGGTCACTTAATTTAACATTAAGGGTGCGTTTGGTTCACCGAATCTTGGATTATATTCCATAATAGGATTATATTCCTTATTTGGTTCATTTGGTTGGAATGTATGATTACATAGAAGTATATTTTACTCAATTGTTCGTGTTATAGAATTTACTTTTTTAACGTTGGAAAGTTAAAAAGATATTAAAAAAAATTAACTCTATTTTATTTTGGTTTAGAGTATTAATCTACTAAATGTAAAAAAGAAGAAGAAGAGGAAGCTATTACCTCCTTTCCACTACCAACGCTCTTCTTATTTCAATTGATTCTTTAAAAGTATGTTTTTTTTTCTAATTTTATTTTTTATATGCATATTTAATCATCTACATAGTTAATAGGGTTATAAGCCATAATCGGGTGGTTAGTGAAACTAATTCAGTTAGCTATTAACTGATATAGTTAATGTAACACCCCAAACCCGGCCTGGACGTTATGGCCGAATCTGGCGATGTCACATGATAGTGCTTTAGAAAACGTACTGCGTTAAAAACCATTTCTAGGTATCTTCAGCTATCGTCAAAACATGTCATTTATTTATTCATTATCCAGTTTCAAAACTTTGTACGTTGCGGAAGCTTTTAAAAAGTAATTTGCGAATTCGTGTGTTTTTGATAAAACATTTGTTTATTTTGAAAACTCGAGTCTTGTCCTACTGCTAGCAGTTCATAAAATAATAATCCCAAATTTAAGCGAAAATTCGTAAAGGCCTTATTACATGAAATTTACCCAAATATAACCAAATCATAATTAAGAATAAACCATAAAAAAAACAAATATCCAGAACCGTGGTCACCGCCGAGTCCTCCGCTGCATCGATCCATCTATTGCTGGGGATTACCTGAACAGTTTAAACAGAAAAAGGGTGAGTTTTTGCAAACTCAGTATGTACTCCCCACAGAAAACATACACACAGTAATATCAGATAACAGACATAATTCCATAGTTCGGGTCTGAACCCATTACAGAAACAGTGTGGGCCTTAGCCCACTCAGTTACAAAATCAGACATATTACAGGGCCTTAGCCTATTTCAGACAGAATATGCAGAAAACAGAGTCCTACCCACCAGCCTCTACACACCAACTCCGTCTAACCCAACACACCATGTGGGGATAAAATCAACCCACCCAGCCCTACATACTATGTTGTACCGAATGCGACACATAATAAAAAAATTTGCAGCTGAGCTGCCAGATAACAGGCTTAAGAGCCTTTCAGATACTTCCTCCAATCATAATACACCCACCCCGATGCAATGCAACATACAAGAATGACATGCTATTATGCAATTAAAACTCATATATTCAGATCAGCATACATGCATAGTACATAAATCAGACAAACATATCATTCATTTAGGGGTCTAAGTATTGCTTACCGACCCTACAGTAGGTCCACAGTCGACTTGGGCGACCCGTGCAACCTTACAGAGTTTTTCAGAAAAATGGGCTCACACGCCCATGTGGCCCGCCCGTGTGGCCCACACGGCCCAATTGGTCGAGCCCGTGTGTCGCACACGGCCTCGCTCGGCCCTCACACTTGCGCACGACCAGGCTCGCTGATCACACGGTCGTGTGGTGACTTACAGTCTTGCACACGGCCTACCACACGGGCGACCACACGCCCATGTGGCGTCGACAGTAAGGTTTTTGGCTTTCGTCGAAACCTCGTTTTCTGCGTTTTCGGGTACACACCTGGTATCGAATCGATGCTAACGCAATCTCGAGCAATCCCGAACCTAAAATTGACATTACAAATCTCAGAATTAGCCTATAACCACGGTTTAAACGAATCCATCATTCCAATAACGACTCAACACAACCATTTAACACTTCCCTCCAAATGAACAGCAGAAACTTCACAACCTCACACCGTTAATGGCTAATCTCCAGCCCCTTGAATGACTCCTAACAATCAAAATAACCACTTTTCCTTAAGTCACTTATCCACGATCATAATCAGGGTAAAACATAAATAAAACTTATCGAACAAGCGGGATGACGATTGCACACAACGGAACGATTTGTAAAAGAGAAACGGAAAGAGTGAGGGAGGGAGGGAGAGCAGAATTCGGCTAAGGAGAGAACAAAAATGGAAAAAGAAAAAGGATGGCAGAGGAGGGAGAGAGATAGACGTCGGTTCACCAAAGAGAGATTTGGGGAAACTAATTCAATTCAAATCCCACTACTCAGATGTTCACTACAACTCAAACTCTAGCTGGATATTGAAGCAAAAATACTAACCCTTGACAACACAGGGATTCGAACTCCAGACCTCCAACAACCTCAACACTCCACTTAGCCACTAGACCAGCAGACCCATTCTATTAATTACTTACACACTTTAACTTATAAGCCTACCAACCAGAGTTTGGGCTTTATTCATAAAAATACCAAAATTTTACCCAAGTTGAGACCTAAACTTGGGACCTCCCACACACACCCATAACATATAACCACTGAAGCAGACACTCATACATGTCAAAATTACAAAAGCCGAATTTAAAGAAAAACGGGGCATTACAGTTAAACCTGTTGCTACAGTTACCTATTGATCCTAGACCCCTATAAACAGTGAAGCGTTACTATGGAAAAGCAGGTTTTTGTATCTTTAAATAAAAGATTAAATACAATTCTCTTCTTTTATCTTTCTACATATCCTTCTTTGTTTGCTTCCATGACTGATAATTAAGTATCCTTGCATTCTCAAAAAAAGTATTTAGTTTATTAAATGTGATAATGTAACTTTTCAATATATATCAAATGTTGCAAAATAATTTTTTCAACAATCACATTATGTTGAAATCATAATATGGTAAAGCACAAAGCACTACCTATATTATGACATATTGATACCATTTCATAATGTGAGATTATGGGATAACTGGAATGTTCATAATCTAAACACTGTAATCTAATTCTGAAATATAACATTACGAAGTATAATATTACATTTGATCGAACTAAACCTCCCTAACTTTCATGTGAGTTACACACTTTTATTTTATCAAATTACATTACTGAACTTTTATTATTAACAAATTAAGAATTATGCAAACTCAGTTAAATTGAGTTAAATAATTTTTATTAAAAGAATTTGCTCAAAATGCATACATGAGTCGACACAAAAATTCAAAAGTTGATTTTGTTTAGAAAATAAATCACGCATGCATGCTAAGGTAGTTTTATATCCAAATTAATTAACGAAGTTGGCATAAGTTATCCAAATTGTTAATAATAAAAGTTGAATGATATAATTTGGTAAAATAACAAAGTTTATGACTTAAATACTAGAAAATATTAATGAACAACACTTAATAATTACTAGAAATTAGGCATCACTACGTGGATGAAAAATAATAAAAGGTTATTAATAAGGATAAACTATAAAAATAGTCACTTTTGTTTGCATCAGATTACATTTTAGTTACTTATGTTTGAAATGTTACGTTTTAGCCACTTATGTTATTGTTTTGTTATGAAGTGGTCACTCTACCGTTAAACTCCGTTACCTCCCTAATGGCAGTCCTACGTGGCAGTTCAAATGGATTTTAAATGCCAACTTGGATGTCCAGTTATTGGGATGAAAATATGTTTTTAATTAAATAAATTTAATTTGGACTGCCAAGTAGGACATCCAAGTTGGAATTTAAAACCCATTTGGACTGCTACGTAGGACCGCCATTAAGGAGGTAACAGAGCTTAACGGTAGAGTGACCACTTCGTAACAAACGATAATGTAAGTGACTAAAACGTAACATTTCAAACATAAATGACTAAAATGTAATCTGAGGCAAACAAAAGAGACTATTTTTGTAGTTTACCCTATTAATAATGGAGAGTACTCGTAACGAGGAGATTGATCACTGCTATCGATGGTGGGGATATTGTTCGAACTGATCAGATATATTTATCATATCGATTTAAAATATTGTATATGTTAATATTTATTGAAAGATTGAAAGTTTTTTACATAAAACAAATAGTTAAAAATTTTAAATTTACGTCAAATTTGACATATATGATTTATATGAAAAGAATATAAAATATAATGGTTAGATCGTTAAAATAATGATTGTACAAAAATATATGAAAAATAATTTTACATAGATATAAATAGATATTCTTCTATCAAAAAAGAGAACACCAAAAATATTTTGTAGTAAAAGAGATTAGATGCAAAAGAAAAGTTAGGGAAAGGGGGGTGGGGGCCTAATGGTGTGATGCCTTGTCCGGAAAAACCCATCCCCCTCTGCCCCCATTATTGCAGGTGCACTAAAGTTTGCTTTTATGGTACGTACATACATACACTTTTGTGATATGCAAACTCAGCATTATCCATTATGGTGGGGATATTGTTCGTAAAAAGGGCATGAGGAAAACATGCATGTTTTGGTGATAAAATTGATTGAGAAGCATGTGTTTCTGTGGTCTCAGTTTACTTTTTTTTTTATTTATCTTTTTGCCCCCTAAATCTCTGTTGTTATATCAACATAAAGACTGTATGGCTGTCACACTTTTCTTTTAATCTTATAATTCAACAATCGATTATCAAGGTGATGGAACCAAAGTTTTGAATTTGGAAAATCTTTCTTCCTGTTAGGGAGGGATGATTAGTAAATGAAAAACCAAAAGTAGATTACACCTTTTTAATTAAAAATTTATGGGACAAATATATTATTAAAATTTCAAACAATAATTACATTGCATGTTATTAGTAAAATTTTCCTAATTTATAAAATGCAAAAATACAAAAATTTAGAACTGTTATTTTCTTTTAATACATTAAATCTAAGCTATCAATATAGTAAGTACACATGTGATTACAATTTGACCGATGTAGTTTAAATATATTCTACATCAATTTTGAGTTTACATTTAAAGTTCAAGTTAACGGTTGGGAGAGAGGAAGGATTTGATGATCAAATGATATTGATAGTTTGAAGATTGAATTAGATCTTCTTTTGAAGGCCAATTTAGAATATGAATCATAATATGAAGACATCTAATGAAATGACCTTATTTAAAAATAATAAATAATTATTTTATATTAATATTTATATATTATCTAAAATTATCTATAATTCCTCCCCAACATTAAAATAAGAGAATAAAACATGTTTAAATACACTCAAACCCACGTTATTTTACACTAACACAATACCATTTCAAAGTTGGAGTGATATGGGGTGATTTAGTTTGAACAAACCGGTTGGCCAAGTCTAAACTAGACTATATTCAAAGAATTAATAAGTGAGAACAACATTCCCAATCAACACAAAGCAAAAGTAAAGCTTTCGAGGAAATTATACAAATTTGGAATTGGAACCTGTGGGAGCTACTCTAGGGGTTGGTTTGAACGATTTGGGAAATAAGGGATGTTACTTTTGAGTAATAATATAAAAGTTTAGCCATTATACAAAAAATTAAAAGTTAATTGCACTTCAAATCTCATTTAACTTTTAAATTAGTACCTAAACTTCATAATATTCTAATTGAATATTTATAATATTAGTATATTTAATATCAATCAAGTCCTTCTATTAATTTAGATATTAAATATCAGATTGTATATGATGTGGAGTATATTTAAGATACGTAGATTAAATTGTAAATACACATGTATTTATTGTATTGATAACTTAGATTTAATGTATTAAAAATAAAACATGGCAATAAAATTTAAAGGGACTATTTCTTCTTCCTTTACCTAAGCTATCAATATAATAGATGTGTACTACAATTTAGTCGACATGTTTTAATGCTCCATGTTAAATTCTAGTTAGCATTTAACACTTAAACTAAAGATTAAAATGATAATAAAAACATGATTAATAAAATAATAATACTCCAAAAATTCAATTAAAACATTTTGAAATTTAAAAATTAATTGAGAATTTCAATCATAATTTGATGATTTTTTAACACAATTAATTCTAAATTAAATGAAGCAAGAAAACAGCCTTATAAAATAAACAAATTCTACAATTAACCTTCTCTATAATAGTCTCATTTATCTATCAAAGTTTTACTTGTTATAAAGAGATGACTATTATATACTTACAAAAACATGTTATTATAGAAATATAATTGTTGTAAACATGCAATGACATTCATATAATGAATTTCCATCAAATAAATAAAATTAAAATTATGTTTGAAATAAAAGAAAGTGGGAATCAAATCTTATATATATAGCAGTTGCATTTATTATTTCTTTGATGCATATTTTATTTTACATTCTTTCACACAATTAATTATGAAATTTATAAATCTAACATGTTCGGTTAAACTATTTGAGCTATCAAATAAAATTAATTAAATTATCAGGATTTATTAAATTTAACTAATTAATTTATAAGTTTATGTTGTTCCAATTTATAGTAGAATATTTAATAAGGGAACTTAATAGTTTATTGAGTTGATATTTTAATTCCACTCATTGAAGGTTATTTAATAAAATATGACTAATAGATTTTTTTCACTTAAACATTTTATTGTAATAATATTACAATTAAGATTATTTTTATTTAATAAATTAAATTAATAGGTTTACTTATATGAAATAGCTATAATTTTACTTAAAATTTTAGACAATATGTTATTATAGAGAACTAATTTGATAAAGAATGTACTTCACAAATATGATTGTTGTTGTTATAGGTGAAAAGCTGTTATAAAGGGTTAAAATAAAATATAAAAAATTGGTTCTACTAGAAACTTAATTGTTATAACGAAATACTATTATAGCAAGAGGTTGTTACAATAGGACTCATTGTATTATTGTTGAGGTTGTGTGACATTTCATTTACACTCTTCTTTCTTTTGAATTGTCTCACAAATCCAAAAATAAAGTTGTCTAATTTAAACTTATGTTTTTTAAACTGGTTAGGTGGTTGAATCGATCAGGCCATTGGTTGGTCAATCTAATTAGTCCAATTGGTCTAATTAGAAAATTATTAAAAAATAAAAAAATTAAATAAAAAAAACTTGGTTCAACAGTTGGTTCAATCGATTTTTTAGCCGATTCAATTGATTCGCACCAATTCTCAATCTAACCGGTTCAAAGTCACTCTCCGAATCGATCCTCTGATCAGTCTCTAGTCTGACTGACTGATCCGGTCCGATTCAAACAACATTGGTTTAAACTTTTATAATCTTTGTTTTGAATCATATTAAGATAATTTTAAAAAGCAAATTTTTAGGTATTTATTATATAAACGATATTTTATATATTTTAAATATTTTAATTAATATTGTACATTATTAATCAATAGATCAATTTTCCATAACAATATTTTAGCTGTAATTATATTAAAATTTTACGTTAATTAAATAAAAATAACTACCAATAATAGAGTAAAATTCAGGTTTAGACTTTGTTAGGATTTGGTAATTGCCAGCCCAAATGACCCAATAGGATCTGGGTCTTCGACCCGGATAGACTCGACCCGAAAGAAGAATGTTTGTCGTAGAGATAGTTCACTGGGGACCCCGCTGGGATGCTGGATGTTCGCAAAGATAGCTCGCGGGGAAAGCTTGCGAGGAGAACTCGCGTAAGCCTCGCAAGAATGGGGTTGCGAGTTATGTCTGCAGAAGGGATCGTAAACCCTATAAGGGACCCCCGCTCGTGAACAGCAGGTATGAGGCTCGCTAGAGGTGTCAGCCCCATGATCAGAAAGGACCGCGTGCTCCACGGACACCCATCTAATAAACCAAGGGATGCCAGAGAATGTCAACACCGGAGATAGGGAATGTCAATGCCATCGGCCCCAAGACCAAGACAAAATAGTGAGCCCTATTGTGAGCTGTAATAGTAGCAGTAGGAACATATATAAATACGCCTTGCGTTTTCCTTAATACGATACGAGAAAAATATTACCCAACAATTGGTGCGGTGAGCGTGTATACTTCCGGCTGGCAGATTTTCTCCAGTTTGATTCAATTCTCTTCAACCCTAAAAAACCAAATGACCCACCTAAACGATACTTTTCCTTTTATCCCCTCCTCCGGTCAGTCAGGATCGTCGGGTTTCGACCCTCGACATGATGAGATAGACTTGTTTGCTGCTTGGTTCGCTGACAGACCCAAAAACCTCGACAAATCCGGTCTATCAAGGGCATTCCCCTTCGGTGGACCTTAATCTTTCTTCAGATTAAGGAATTCCCTATTCCCTCAACCATGAACCACCTCCACTGCAGTTCCTGGCCCTCTAGAAGCAGATGAAGTTCATGAGGGAACAAATGGCTGTACAAGAAGCACGATTTGTGGAACAACAAGCCTTTCAGCAAGAGTTACTAAGGCAGACTAAGGAACTACGCAGAAAAGCATATGCTGACAACTCGGGGTCCTAGGGAAACGCCAACATCCAAGATGAAGCCCCGAGTACCCATGTGAAGGAGCAGCTGAACAAGATGGACGAGCTTCATCGCGACATGTGAGCCTTGCACCATGAGTCACGAGATATAGATTGGTTGTTCTGCTCCAACAACCCGCTAGCCTCCAAAATTGTAGCAGTAGGCTTGCCTCACGATTTCAAGGTACCTAAAGATATGTTTGAAGGAAGAAGGGAGCCACGAGCCCACTTGATGTAGTATAATCACTATAGGAACGTGTTGGGGACGTCAGACAAAGCCAAATGTAAGGCCTTTTCTACAACGCTGAAAGTAAGCGCCAAGGACTGGTACCTCTCCCTCCCACAAGGCTCGGTTCGCAACTAGGGAAAATGTTCTTAGGTAGGTTCAGGGCCCGTCGAGTGATCATGAACACACCCATAAGGCTGATGTCAGCAAAACAGCGGGAGGGTGAGTCCCTTCAAAACATAAAGAGGTTCCATGAGACTACACTCAACACAAAAAACTTGAAAGACTAGTAGGTGATAGATACCTTCATTATGAGAGTGCAGAACGACTACGTATAATACTCATTCACAGACAATAGGCTGTAGAGCCTAGCCGACCTGTATGAGCGGGCCTATAAGTTCACAGAGGCAAAAGAAATTAAGAGAGCATCGCGGGCTAATTTTTAAAAGGAAGACAGACAACCCAGTTGTAAAAAGGAACAGTGTGGTAGGCAAATCTCCCATCAACTAGTCCTTATGGGTCAGAATTGGTAGGTCGTACAGGACCTTAGCCCAAGGCGACACACTTAGAAACCTGCAGAGGCCCCAGCAATAACACGTAAGGCACTACCTTTCCAGGGCAGATTTGAGGCTTACACCATGTTGAATTCTGTACGAGCCTACATTTTCAACCAAGTAAAGAGCCTAGGCATCCTTCCCAAACCATCCCCGATATGGAGTACTGGTAAAAGTACAAATTCCAAGGACCAATGTGCCTTCCATGATAGAGGCATAAGATAGAAGACTGTTTCACGCTAAAAGACACCATAAAAGAAGTGGTCCAGAATGGCAAACTCGTCGAGTTTGTAAATTAAGGAGGTCCGTAGCAAGGCCAAAGCTAGCAAGGACCAAATCCCAAGGGTAAGCATAGGGTGCCAGGCACCATTCAAGTAATCATAGGCACCAATGATGAGTAGATGCAATCAAGCGCAAAACGGCGAGCACACATAAGGGGTGTGATGTCACTCGGCGCTCCGAAGAGGCCACGACACCAGGAAAAATAGAGTGTGGAGTTTGGGAATGACGACGAGGAGCTAATCCGTGACGAGGAAGGAAATGACCCAATAGTAGTTTCGGCTGTGGTCGCAGGCTTCAAAGTTAAGAGGATACTTATCGATAGCGGTAGCATGGTGGAAGTCCTACCTTGGGAAGCGTATAAAAAAATAGGTTTAAAATAATAGTCATTGTCCGAGGCTAGCCCCCTATACGGCTTCGCAAACCACCCTGTTGAGGTAAAAGGTGCGATTACGCTACCAGTCACCTTAGGTGACAGCAAGCATACGACCATAGAGTATGTCCAATTCTATGTGGCCAACCACCTGATAGTATACAACATCATCTTTGGAAGACCAATCATGAGTGTAACAACCCGATTTAGGGCCTAGTCAGAATAGTGGTGCGAGACCACGAACTCGAGGTGAATTTATGAGTTTTTAAGGTTCATGCCATGTTTGCATGTTAGTGTGAAAGTTTCATGAAGCAATTTTTCTAAATTGAAGTTGAATGGTCAAAAAAGGACCAAATTGCAAAAGTTGTAAAATATGAGTTTCTAGAAGCATTTTGTATGAAATAGCTTTAGAATAGCAATTATAAGTCCTTAAATAGCAATTTTCCCAAATCATAATTTTTGAACAAAAATGGACATGAGTTAGTAATTTGTAAAATTTTTAAAGAGAAGAGTATTTTGGTTATTTAGCAAATAAATGATTAAAATGGGAAAAGATGATAAAAATCTTATTCATCTTCTTCCCCCTTGTGCCAAAAATTTGGGAGACTCCATAGCTAGGGTTCATCAAATTTTTGAAGCTTGCAAGTAAGGCATCTTAGTCCCGTTTTTAATATTCTTCGTATTTTTGAAGTTCTCGTATATTGAATTAGCTATTTTTAGCTATAAAGTGAGCTAAGATGCATGTTAAAAAATCTACCCATGAATGGTATGCTCGTTAAAGGATATCTTATGGAAGTTTATGAGAGTTTGATGTTAGATAAACATCTTTTTCTAAGTGAATTTCATGAAAAATGAGCATAGGGACTAGTTTGTAAAAGTTTTGAAATTAGTCATACCTATTAAAAATAATGAGAATTGATAATGGCTATAGCAAAAAAATGAATCAGCTAAGCATGTAGTCTAAGAAAGTTGAATGAAAATTATTTTACGAGCCTTGGGGCAAAAGTGCAAATATGAGAAAGTATAGGGGCAAAATAGTAATTTTTCCCAAGTATGAGTAAAGGGTTAATTTAGTCAATGTGAATGTTAAATGATCTATTTATGACTATAGATCAAGAAAAACGAAGCCCGGATCGAAACCGAGGCAAGAACAAGGTCGAGGACTAAATTGCATACCTAGCTACATTTTGTATATTGAGGTAAGTTTGTATGATTTCTAAGCTTTATGATTTATATCATTGAATTGCTTAGTATAATGTACAATGTTATTATGAAAGATGTTTAATGTTATGTTAAACAAAGAAATTAATGAGATCAAGCATGAGAAAGCCCCGATTGAAGTTGAATAACTTAGGATACTCGATCTACCACATGAAACAAGAAAGTCCGTATAAGACCAAGCCGAGGCATGGCATCGGCAAGCAAGTAAGATATCATGTAAGTCCAAGGCAAGCTTGGCATTGAATAAGATATCATGTAAGTCCAAGGCAAGCTTGGCATTGAATAAGATATCATGTAAGTCCAAGGCAAGCTTGGCATTGAATAAGTTATCATGTAAGTCCAAGGCAAGCTTGGCATTGAGTAAGATATCATGTAAGTCCAAGGCAAGCTTGGCATTGAATAAGTTATCATGTAAGTCCAAGGCAAGCTTGGCATTGAACAAGTTATCATGTAAGACCAAGGCAAGCTTGGCATTGAAAAGTTATCAAGAGAAAGAGATCCCATATAAGTCCAAGTTAAGGCATGGCATTGGTGAGAACAAGAAAGACTTCGTATAAGTCCATGTTAAGTCATGGCCTCGAAATTTAGATGAGATTTAGTATCCTCGGTTATTCATATAAATTCATCGGGCAAACGAGTTAAGCTCCAAAGAGATAACAAGAAAGCTAAGTAAGTAAGGTTATTATCAAGTGAAAAAGAATATTATTCATGTTATGAATGATGAATTAGAAATTATGAGTATTAAGTTTAAGTATGCTGATCAATGTGATCTAGTGATACAGGTACTTTGTTTGCCTATCAAGTATGAGACTAGTAAATTTCATGAGTTATGTAAGAATCAAGTATGAGTAAGTAAGCTTTATATAGCTGAATTTATGATGCCATTGTTTATATCAAATAGTCTATATTAAGTAAGAATGTTGCTATGTGTATTATGCAAACTTACTAAGCTAAATGCTCATGTCTTTCATTCTTTCTTTCCATGCAGTCCCGCTAAGCTAATATCGAGGATCACCGTCATCGGAGCTCGGAGCACACTATCAATCGCTATTTTGGTATAGCCAAGTTATTTTATTAAGTATGGCATGTATAGGTAGCATTACAATTTGAGTAAATGTTTTAAGAAGAACCAAAGTATAGGCTATTAAGTTTGTTATTATTTTGTATATGGCTAAGTGATTGGCCAAGTGTGTATGTTTATAATTATCAATGAAGCATGTAGTATTATTCAAGATGATGTAGTATTGATTTGTGGAAATGAGTATGAATTGTATCTTAATTTCAGGATGGCAATTGGCTTGGTAAATAGCCTCTAAGTGCCCACACGGTTAGACACACGGGCGTGTGTCTAGGCCGTGCATAAACTGCACCTTAGTCTTATAAGTAAGAATAGGCCACGAACTAATCCCACGGCCGTGTGTTAAGGCTGTGCATGACACACGGTTAGAACATGGGTGTGTGCCCGGTCGTGTGAAATAAGTCAGTATATCAAGATGTAGTACACGGTCTAAGTCCACGGGCGTGTCATGGCCGTGTGGAAATTGGCAGAATACTGAGTTTTTAGGCACGGTCTGAGGACATGGGCGTGTATGCCTATGCACGGGCGTGTTTTATATTACACGGGCGTGTAACCCCTGTTTCAAAGAAAAGTTTTTCGATAAGATTCCGAAAGTTTACCGGTACGAGTTTAAGGCCTCGTAGACCCATGAAATGTACGAATTGTTTAAGAATGAGAAGTTTTAATTTCAGAACGAAATTTTATAGCCTGTAATATCATGATTAAGTAAGTTCAAGCATAATAATGTCTCGTATCCGGTCTGAGCCTCGGACTCGGGTATGGGGTGTTACGTTTAGTGGTATCAGAGCTACGGTTTAGTCAGTTCTAGGACTAACGTAGCATGAGCACGAGTCTAGCTATACATGCCATACGTAAGAATGTTTTTATAATGATAGTGTGACGACTCCTGATGACTTAAATTATGTTTATATATATAGTAAATGGATCCTGAAAGAGATATGACGGATGACGTAGAAAGTAATGCGCGCGCTCCATTGAAGGGACGGTGCCGAATGAGAACGAGAATAGACCCACTACGGTGAGTCAAGGAGGAGGAGAAGAGGCTAGAGAAGCCTTCCTCCATATGATGAACACATGGTACACGGAGTTCGTTCGTGCGAACCCGAATGCACAACCCCTCACCCCGCCTATCCTCAACCTATCCCAAAGGCCCCTCAAGTAATAGAGGTGGCAAGAGGTTAAGCCTCCAGATTGATAGGATCGAAACATGGGGCTGAAGAATTCCGGGCTAGAAAGGATGACGATCCTGAAGAGCTGAATTACAGTTAGAAAATACCATCGGGTATATTTAATGAGTCATCATGTACACCTAAAGAGTGCATGAAGTGCGTAGTTTCTCTTTTAAGAGATTCTGCCTATCAATGGTGGAACACCTTGGTATCAGTAGTCCCAAGAGAAAGGATCACATGGGAATTCTTCCAAGAAGAGTTTAAGAAAAAGTATATCAGTCAAAGGTTTGTGGACCAGAAAAAGAAGGAATTCCTAGAACTAAAACAAGGCAAGATGTATGTAACTGACTACGAGCGTGAGTTTGTAAGACTCAGCAAATACGCTTGAGAATGCGTATCCACCGAGGCCATCATGAGTAAGAGATTTAAAGATGGGCTAAATGAGGACATCAAACTATTTGTTGTTGTCCTAGAACTGAAGGAATTTGTTGTGCTAGTCAAAAGGGCTTGTAAAGCCGAAGAACTAGTAAAAGAGAAGAAGAAATCTGAAATGGAATCTCGTGACTCTAGAAAGAGGCAGTGGAACGAGTCATTCCAATCTTCATCCAAGAAGTCAAGAGATTTCCCCGCCCGATCGACTACTTCCACTGGATTTTCCAGGAAGGATAAGAGTAAACAGATGATTCGGAAATAAAGCACTGACTACTTGATCGCTAGTGTGGGGAATGTTCGATCGATAGACCCGAATGCCCACATTGTGCGCGAGGCGTCATTTAGGAGAATACCGAGCACAAGAAAATGCATTTGAGATGTGGTTCCCAAGACCACTACATAAAAGATTATCCAGAGATGATGAAAGAGGATGAACTTCGTAACCCAAGATCCGGGAGTATGGTCGAGAGGAAGCCGCGAGAGAAACCCCGAAAGTGGGGCAAGTGGAAGAGGTAACCCTAGAGAGCAGGCCGTGAAACCCGAGGGTAGGGCGCCTGCACGGACTTATGCCATTCGCGCTCACGAAGAGGCATCTTCCCATGATGTTATCACGGGTACCTTTTCTCTTCATGATGTTAAAGTTATTACTTTAATAGATTCCGGATCTATACACTCTTACATTTGCATGAAATTGGTATCCGATTTGAGTATGCCTATAGAGTTTACAAAATTTGTGATTAGAGTGTCTAATCCTTTAGGCAAGAGTCTGTTAGTGAATGAAGTATGTAGAGAATGTCCATTAATGATTAGAGATCATTGTTTTAAAGCAAACCTTATGTTGTTACCATTTGACGAGATTAATCTCATTCTCGGTATGGACTGGTTAACTGCCCATAATGTAATAGTTAATTGTGGGAAGAAATACATTGAAATGAGATATGAGGATGGGGACACCCTTCACATAGAATCAGATGAACAGAGTTGATTGTCAGAATTAATTTCTCACGTGACGGCACAGAGATACATGAGAAAGGGGTATGAAGCATATTTGGCTTTTGTGATGAATGAAAAAGAAACAGAGTTAAGGATTGAGTCAGTGCCAATAGTATGTGAGTACGTGGATGTGTTTCCTGAGGAATTGCCAGGACTACCACCAGTTAGAGAGGTTGAGTTCAGCATTGAGCTAGCTCTTGGTACTTTACCAATATCTATTACTCCTCACAGAATGGCTTCGACGGAGTTGAATGAGCTGAAGTCGCAGTTACAAGAGTTGACAGATAAAGGCTTTGCAAGGTCAAGTTGTTCTCCCTGGGGTGCTCCAGTTTTATTTGTGAAAAAGAAAGATGGCACTATGAGATTGTGCATAGATTACCGTCAACTTAATAAAGTGACAGTAAAGAATAAGTACCTATTGCCTAGAATCGATGATTTGTTCGATCAGTTGAAAGGAGCCACTGTGTTCTCCAAAATAGACTTGAGATCAGGGTACTACTAGCTACGAGTAAAAGAATCAGATGTGCCTAAAATAGCCTTCCGAACAAGGTATGGGCATTATGAATTTTTAGTCATGCCCTTTGGTTTGACCAATGCTCCGGCGGTATTCATGGACTTAATGAACCGCATGTTTAGACCATACCTTGACAAGTTTGTAGTCGTTTTCATTGATGACATATTGATTTATTCCCAAGATGAGAATGAGCATACTGAGCACCTACGGACAGTTTTAGAGATCCTACAAGAAAATCAATTATATGCTAAGTTCAGTAAAAGCGAATTTTGGCTTAAGGAAGTAGGGTTTCTGGGACATATTGTCTCAGAAAAAGGAGTTCGAGTCGACCCTAGTAAGATTTTGGCCATAATGGACTGGAATCCACCGAAGAATATCTCTGAGATTAGAAGCTTTCTAGGCCTAGCCGATCATTATATAGACGATTAAGTCAAGGGGTTTTCTCATTATTGCAACCCCAATGAATAAATTGTTACGAAAAATGTGAAGTTTGAGTGGATGAAAGATGCCAACAAAGTTTCGAGAAACCGAAAGCGATGTTGATGAAGCCCCGCTTTGGTTCAACTCGAGACAGGGAAAAGAATTTGTGATTTACAAATGATGCATCCTTAAATGGATTAGGTGTGTGTACTTATGCAAGAAGGCAAAGTTATTGCTTATGCCTCCGCATGAGTTGAAGCCTCATGAGAAGAATTATCCGACGCATGATTTAGAATTGGCGCCATAGTCTTCGCATTGAAGATATGGAGACATCACCTATATGGTGAGAAATGTCAGATTTTCACTGATCACAAAAGTTTGAAATACTTGATGACGCAGAAAGAGTTGAACTTAAGACAACGGAGATGGTTAGAGTTGATAAAAGATTATGAGATGGTCTTTGACTACCATCCCGGGAAAGCGAATGTAGTCGCTGACGCTTTGAGTAGAAAATCGTTATTTGCGTTAAGGGCAATGAATTCACGGATGACTTTATCTGACGATGGTTCTATTCTAGCTGAGTTGAGAGCTAGACCAATTTTCCTCCAAGAGATCCTTGAGTATCCGACTTCTATTCCGAATGGTTCAACGGGTAAATGGAAGATGTGGTTGAGTATGAGATTAGTACGATATGGTACATGTACGTACGGTAATGAATTGAGTATTAAAATATGGAATAGAAGAAGCCACATGGGAACCAGAAGAGAGTATGAGAAACCAGTATCCAAACCTTTTTGCTGGTAAGATTTTTGAGGAAGAAAATCCCTAAGGGGAGAATTGTAACAGCCCGATTTAGGGCCTAGTCGGAATAGTGGTGCGAGACCACGAATTCGAGGTGAATTTATGAGTTTTTAAGGTTCATGCCATGTTTGCATGTTAGTGTGAAAGTTTCATGAAGCAATTTTTCTAAATTGAAGTTGAATGGTCAAAAAAGGACCAAATTGCAAAAGTTGTAAAATATGAGTTTCTAGAAGCATTTTGTATGAAATAGCTTTAGAATAGCAATTATAAGTCCTTAAATAGCAATTTTCCCAAATCATAATTTTTGAACAAAAATGGACATGAGTTAGTAATTTGTAAAATTTTTAAAGAGAAGGGCATTTTGGTCATTTAGCAAATAAATGATTAAAATGGGAAAAGATGATAAAAATCTTATTCATCTTCTTCCCCCTTGTGCCGAAAATTTGGGAGACTCCATAGCTAGGGTTCTTCAAATTTTTGAAGCTTGCAAGTAAGGCATCTTAGTCCCATTTTTAATATTCTTCGTATTTTTGAAGTTCTCGTATATTGAATTAGCTATTTTTAGCTATAAAGTGAGCTAAGATGCATGTTCAAAAATTTACCCATGAATGGTATGCTTGTTAAAGAGGTTGTTTTCGTAAATCCTCTACAGTTTCAAGTTCCTACGGGCTTTAGTTTCACTCTAACTAAAAAAAACTTTAGTATAATCATCTAAAGTAGCCCAATATCTAAATACAGTTTAGTAATTTTAAACAAGTACAATAACAAAAAAACTTACTTGGCTCGACATCGAGGGCTCGGTGAACCATACTTCAAGAATCTTGCAAAACTTTTTAATCTACTTGTTTTAAAAATCCAAAATCTAAGGCTCATTTCACAGCCCGAGCTTTGCAACTAGGCTCTGATACCACTAAATGTAACAACCCAAACCCAGCCTAGAAGTTAGGTCCGAATCTAGAATGTCACATTACAGGCACACTTCAAAATGATTTTACTATTTAACCATTTAAGGCCCAAAAGCCCAAATTTTAAGAAAACGATCATATGTTGAGTTATTTCGAAAACCATGTTATCTTTAGAAATGTCATGAAATTTATTAAGCGGATAGTTGAAAAAATAATGATAAACCCAAAATCCAAAGTCAATTAGGAGTTACATGGCCTTATTACAATTCAATGAAAATCAAAGTATTTAAAATAAATTCATTTGAACAAATTAAAAATATTTTATCAGCTTGTAGTGTGGCCATCTCCGAGTCCTCTCCCACGTCGAGTCGTCTATTCAAGATTACCTGAAACATTAAATTAAACGGTGTGAGTTTCAAAACTCAGTGTGTACAACCCTTGGCAATCAAATCACATACAAATATTCACATTGGGCCTAAGCCCTAACAAAATCGGTGGTCTTGGGCCTTAGCCCACAATAACCTCATATAATATCATATCACATCATATACAAACAAGATAATGCAAAACCCACCCCAAAAATCCATCCACTACACACACCATTTCCCTTCCAACCTTATGACTCCTGTGGGGAATTCTAGCTCGACCCACCCCTCCGCTATACACCATGGGTAGCCCGGTTGCAGTACTATCGGACGTTGCAGTAAAGCTGCTAATCATACATTGGGCTTAAAGCCTCCGGTGGATCCATACCATACGGCCATGCGATCCTCAAATCTTTCTCCGAACCATAATTCCCACCCATATGCCTCATAAGAAGAATATCATATGAATGCATCAAACACACAAGTAACATCCAAAAACTCATATCCGTCACATAGGGGTATTTTCGTCATTTCACTACCCAGGGGTATTTTCGTAATTCTACCCTACAGGGGTATTTTGGTAGTTTGGCAAAATAAGGGTATCTTGGTAATTTTGCAAGACAGGGGTATTTTGGTACTTTTACAAAAATAGGGGTATTTTGGTACTTTTGCAAAATAGGGGTATTTTGGTACTTTTGCAAAATAGGGGTATTTTGGTAATTTACAAATCTAAGGGTATTTTAGTAATTTTACACATATAAGGGTATTTTAGTAATTTTACAAATATAAGGGTATTTTAGTAATTTTACAAATATAAGGGTATTTGGTCCCTCTCGGGTTTTAGTTATAAACTTTGGCCCAAAAACAAGTCCTCGCGATTAAAGTTAACAAACACTATGCACCGGGTAGGATCTCAGAAAAGAGGAGGTGGGTTACTAGGACCGCTTAAGTACTAAGCTCTCACTAGATCCAATCCTAGACATGCATATGTTGGTTACCACACTCTAACTAATCGACTTGTCCACAAACATGTTTGATTATTAGATTAAGTCTTATGTGATTTAAGAGTTGTTTAGAACTAGGCCTGAGGTCCATTAAACCCTAGCATACTTGTCTACGTTCCCCATAAAGCCCATATTACATCCTTACGGCCCATTAGGCCCAAATCTCATTCATATGGCTTACTAGGCCCAAAAAAAATCCAAATCATGTAACATGTGTGACTAACTTAATACGTATGACCAAACCAACCAATTTCATCAAACTTAGCCTTAGGGCCCACCGGGCCCGTTTAGCCAGTTTCAGCTTTTTAGCTTTTCGGCATTGCCGATATCATGTGTGTAGTGTTTGTACACACCTGATCACTGTGACGTGCTATCCTATCCTTAGCCTTGATCTTACAACCAACCAATATTCAATCAACCACTCATATTTAATCAAAAATATTTACTCAAAAGCCGAAACCTTACCGTAACCTTACCGTGTGCCCCGGGGTTCTAATGGCCCTTCCTTAGCTGCTAATCACAAGTGTACCCTAGATCCTTGCTAACGATCCTACCACGTTAGCGATCTCTGAACCTTACCCTTGTTAATACAAGATCCATGACAATGAGAAATTAGATCGCCTCTTCTTTCAACAAAAAACGCACTACTAAGGGAGTTAACGAATACTTACCGAATCCAACCTTAGATCCTGCAGCCTACCAAACGAGATTCGGCTTTTAACCCTGACTGAGAGTAGATACCAACTGATTTGTGATAGAGAAAAACAACAAAGATTCGGCACTAATGGGGGTTTTCGGCAAGAGAAGATGATGGTAATTCGGCAATAGAAAAGTTTGGATAAGAGAGAATTCGACAAAAAGGAATGATGGTTTTTCGGCAATTGAAGAATTCAGCAACAGAAGAACAGAATGAGGGGGAGAAAAGAAAAGATCAAATGTGCTTGTGTGAGGGTAACTACAGGATATTCGGTAAAGAAAAGAAAGACTAACTTATTTGCAAAACTCTCCAAATGCCGAAAGCCATAATGAAAATTCGTAATACCCCCTAAAAGACCCAAAAGCGGCACTCATTTACCCTCCTAAGTCGAATTTATACACTTCCCACTTCCCACAACGGCACCAACTCTTCACACTTCTCAGCTCCTAACTTTTCTCCCTGATAACTCCTCAATCTCATCCTAAATTTTCTCTAAGATAAGCTCATTTATCCCTTCCTTAATTTTCTCTCATGAACACTTCCTTCAGAGCTCACATCCAACGCCACTACTAACCATCTAGAAGGCAAAAATTAAATCCCCAACAAAATACCATGCCACTACTCGAACCTTGGATTCCTTTGCACGCTAATGACGCCCACCTCCTGCTCCCTAAGTGGCGCCACTTTGCCACTACTGACACAAGCTCTTTTGTGTCATTTTTCTTCTTCATTTATTTAAAAGGCCTACTAACTGAAGTCACAGTTCCCTTGGGCTAAAACTAAAATTTTTCCTATACCCTTACTTGATCCCAGAACATCTCTAACACCCATAGACACTCCAAATTCATTAACCTTCAAAGCCCATACCAATTGTCATTTTCTCGCTCACTTAAAAATTTTTTGAGACCCAAAGCCCAAAGCCCAATTCTTTTAGGCCCAAATTCGGGGCGTTACAATCGATCTTCTCCTCTTCACTGAAATGGATGGTGTGCACGACCCCAGCAGAAGTCTTACGCTTCTTGCGACCACTGCCTATCAAAACATCAATATCCATAACTTTGTTAAGCTCGTGCAAGATGCTTTCAGACTCACTGAAATTACCTCGCAGCCTCAATAGCCCTTTTCACCATCAAGAACCCTAGGATCAGTAGAAGCAATTAACAAGTCAGTACCACCTCTAGCCCTCTCATCTTTCTCGAACTCAGGAAGAGCGAAGGGACGGAGTGTCATCCTACAGTAATAGTAGAAGAACTTCGCCGGCTCCTCAAAATACCCCGTTAATATCATGCCCAGCTGATCGAGGGAATCATGAGGCCAAGTATTCCTTACTAGTTGCCTAAATACCCGTTAATATCATGCCCTCTAATCGTTCAGACTGAGATCCTCCAGGCAGAACCTAAAGATATTCCTCCCAGTCAGGATCGCTTCCAGGGCTAGCACGCGACCGACGTGCAACCTCTGAAATTGCTTGACACCCTCATTAGTGGTAAGACTCCTCTAGAAGGCGCACATGTCTTCACCAGGGGAAGACCACCTAGTGGGGAACCCTAAGTTCTCTCCAAAGATACTACGGACTTGGATATACTTCCCCCATTTCAGTCGAAGGTTCTTACACTAATTTCGTATGATCATTTGTGCCTTTCGGCAAGGGGAAAAGTAGTAGAACCCTACTAACTCCCCTACATTAGTCCCCTTCAATTGGTACAGATGCTGGAAGACAGAGAGCATCGGTATTTCACCATGCTGGCAACTATCGAGAAAGTATGCCATGGCTAGCCACTAGGAAAAGCAAGGAGTTGGCCAGGAGCGAGGCGGTAGTCTTTGAGGAGGTTACAGAAGAAAGGATGCAAGGGGAGATGAAATCCCGCCTCCAAGACATGCAAAGGGAGAAGGAAACTATCCTTCATTGCCTCGCACACACGGTGCGACCCCGATGGAATGGAAACTTTATAAGCAAAGTGATGGAGCTTGATTCCCCGCACAGCTAGAGCCGGTTCCATTTCCTCTGATGTGGTAGTGTAGACATAGGGCTTCTCAGTTACAATGACTGTAGCTAGACGGATCGAGACGATGTGGTTGTAGGCTCTTCTCATCCACACCATGACTTGAGTAAAAAGAAAATAGAAATGGAAACAAAGAAGCAGAAAATAATCGTGAGAAATACCTCGATTCTAACTTGTAGAAAATAAAAAATAATGAAAAAACATAAACCCCCGAAGATCCCCTTTTAAGGAATGGTTCCTTAAACTGTTTGGATGACCAAAAATGAACCAACGACCCCGATATGAGCAAGAAGAAATGGTTCATCTCTCAACGGTTATATGCGCGCACCTAATACCCGAGTTCACACGTGGCAAGGCAGGTGTTATGCATCGCGGCCTGCGGCGTACTCAGCAAGCTGCGTTTGAAATGGGCCTAAGGCCCATCATTTTATAAAGTCCCTAAGGCCTACTAAAGGGGGGACTGGATTGTTTGGATTTGGTAACCACCAACCCAAATGACCCAAAAGGATCCGAGTATTTGAACCGAATAGACCCGACCAGGAAGAAGAATGTTCGCCATAGAGATAGTTTACTGGGGACTCCATTAGGATGCTGGATGTTCGCAAAGATAGCTCACGGGGAAAGCTCACGTAAGCCTCGTAGGAATGGGGTCTTGAGCTATGTCCGTAGAAGGGATCGCAAACCCTACAAGTGACCCCCGTTTGTGACCAGCGGGCACGGGGCTCACTAGAGATGTTAGTCCCAAGATTAGAAAGGATCGCATGCTCCGAAGACATGCGTACAATAAACCAGGGGATGCCTAGGGAATGTCAGCACCAGAGATAGGGAATGCCAGTGCCATTGGCCCCAAGACCGAGACAAAATAGTGGGCCCTATTGTGAGCTATAATAGTAGCAGAAGGAACATGTATAAACACCCATTACGTTTCTTTTAATACGATACGAGAAAAATATTACCCAACAAACTTAAAGTTAAAGGTTTAAAATTTAATGTTTATAGCACGCGTTTAAAATTTAAAATTTCGGATTAGGATTTGGTTTGGTTAGGGTTTTCTTTTGCGGTTGTTTTTTAGACTAAAAATTTAGTTTGATTTTAAAAGGTTGAAGAAGTTTGAATTTAATTTCAAATTTAAGATTTAAAATTAGTTAATTTGATCCAATTAAACCTTAAAACTTTGAAGTGAATTGAGATTTTTTACGCAAATAAAAAAATAAATTTCAAAATTATACATGAACTGCAATGTTACACCTGAAGTTTGATTTCTTGCAATTTTAAATATGATATTTTGATTTAATTCAGTTTTTTATAAAGAACAAACACTATTATCGATATAACATCATTCTACATTACATATTACATATACAAATAATTCTATTTTTATATAAAAATAAATTGATGTATTCATTTCTTTAAAGGTGCAGAATTGAATTAAAATCAAAGTTTTATGTATACATTTGAACCAAAATCAAAGCTTAACATGTATAATTGCCTAAAATCAAAGTTGATTTATTAAATTATACCTTAAATCAAAAGTTCATGTATAGTTTTTATATTTATTCCTAAAAAAACTTCAATTTTATTCTGGACTATTTGAGTAGAGTATTAGAGGATTAAGTTAAAAGAAATAAACTTCTATTATGGGAATATGAATCCCCCAAAACCCTTTAAACTTCTCTATATTCAAAATCTGCTCAAGAATTGTTATCCTTTCAAGTTTGAACTCCAACATGATATTTGAGATAGTTTGGGCAAAAACATTATATTCAAAAGATGAATTTTAGTAAAAAAAGTTAGATTCATTTAAAATAAAGGTCAATTTAGGTTCCAACATTTAGGGTTTGAACCTGAATGGGAACCTTTTTAATAGTATAATATATTATTTTATTTTTACATAGTATGTATTTATATTACATAAAAATTAAATATAAAATAATATAAAATACCATCATACAAAAATTAAAAAATATATACAATTTTAGAGGCAAAGGAGAAGCATTAGTCAACATTGCGACCTTAATTGCTATTGGATATTTACAAAGTTTTATTTTACTTTTTTTTAAATAATATGAATAATAAAATTATAATTGCACTTTAAGTGAAGGTATGCTCTTATGGCATGTTTTTGTTTTTGTTTGTTTTTCCTTTGTGAGTTTTGTGTAGTTCTTCAATGAAAAATTATAAGGAGGTGTGGGAAATATTGTTGAAAGGGAATTGTATCAATCCGATTTTTAGTGGTGTCAGAAAAGGCAGTTTCAAAATCTTATTTTTGTAAATTGGGTCCGTAAATATTAAGTATGAATATTTACAGAGTTGGTATAAAAGTTTATTAAAGTTTAGTCCTTCAATTTTTCCTATTAATTGCTTAATTAAGGTACAGGGACTAACTTGTAAAAGTTTTATCGCTATAGATTTTTAAATAGCTAAAGGTTTCAAATGGTAAATAAACCATTTTGTGTCATCCAATAGTGGAAAATAATGTTGTCATCCACTAATTTTGGTTAATTTTGATTAAGGTTAATTAATTAAGGTTAATTAACTTTTAATTAAAGTATATAAGTTAAAAATAAGATAAAAAATGTCATTTTATCTCCATCTTTTTCTTCATCCCGTGAGAAAGAAAGAAAGAAACCATTGGAAGCTTTCAAACTTTTAGTCAACAATTGTTCAAGAATTGAATCAAACAGGAGAAAATCGAGGAAAGGCCAAAATTATCGATTAGTCCCTGGACGTTCAACTTGTTTACTGTTTTGGCCAGGTAAGTTCATATGGTATAAATGCGTTTAAGTTTTTATGCAATTTATTTGTGGTATTTGGTATAAAATGTGAGAATTGGACTAAATTGATGATGATTATAATTGAAAAAGAGGCCCATGTAAACTTAGTAAAGGGTATGATACGATTGGCATGCCAATAAGGTTTTGTGCATGCTTGTACGAGATTGGTTATAGATGTTACCGAGATCCAACATTTTTTACGGACTCGAAGATACATGTGACACAGGTTTAGCTTAACCTGATAACCTGATGTCGTTTTAAAGGTTTAGCCCGAATGGATAACTTGGCATGTATATTTTCAACATGAGCAAGCAATCAAATGTGTTAGTATAAAGCTTTAGCCTAGACTGGTAACCTGACACGAGTATACTTAGCTCGGACAAGCAACTGGAGTAACAAAGATACCTGTGTATCTGAGTCTGTTTACTAAAGCTCATCGGGTGAAACAAATTACATGAATTGAGAAATTGAAATGAGACATAATGATCTTGATATTCACTTATAAAATGTTGAATTTTAACTTGAACAAGGTATTGAAGAAATGACATTAGCATGTATGCAATTGTTTCATTCTGTAACACCTCTAAAATTGATATATTATAAAAGTAGTATTAAATTAAATTGTGTATAATTGATTTCTTGGTAAAATGAGAAGATGTAAAGATGATAAAAGAAAAGATTGAGTGATGACAAGGAAAAATTTGAATTAAAAAAGTATGCTGTAATACATTAATTTAAGGTAGGGACCAGATTGTAAAGATGTGAAAAGTTTTGAAACACAAATATACTTATTCAGAACTTGAGGGGTTGAAGTGTAAATATGAGAAATGTTGAATGACCAAAATTTAAATTAAACTAATTTCTTGTGATAGGAAATTGGTAATCAATGACCAAATTGAATCAGAGAAGAAATATGAGGGACTAATTTTCAATTTTTCCAAAAAAAGTGAGGAATGACCTAAAAGTAAAAATTTAAAAATGTTCAAGGTAAAATGGTCATTTTCCAAAATAGATAAATATTTTGTGTAATGATGATGGGTGAAAAATGTTGGAAAATGATTGGTTTAATATTTAATTATTAATTTATTATAAGATATTTTAGTATTTTAAATTAATTAATATAATGAGATATTTTTGTAGAAGAATGGAGAAAACTCTTCATCTCTCCATGCTTTTATTCTCACGTTACTATATATATATATATATATATGCATAAGTGGAGGTTTCCATTTTGGTTACAATTTGATCCTTTACCATGAAATCCCAATTTTTCTTCTAAACTTTTTGATAATTTCCAAAGTCACCCAAAAGGAGAAGTGAAGTAGAGATACTAAAGAGTTAGAATATCATCTTGGAAGCAAGAAATTGGAGTTGAAAGTGAAAAGATTAAAGAGGTAGTGTATGTACTTCAAGAATTTTACTTTATTTAATTTTAATCTAAGTGTTGAGAATATTAAATAGTTGAATTAATTATGAATATGCAAGTATCATGTATGAATTAAGTTGATACATTGAAATACGAGAAAAAAACTAAATTATAAAGCATATGAAATAGATTATATGGAATTGAATGGTTGAAAAGAGAGTATAAATGAAGTGCAGTGAAATAGTTATGGTAAGAAAAGTAATGGTGTGATGAAATTTCCATGTTAACTTGCATTCATGTTAATGGGTACTAAATTGTAAAGTGTACAAAAGTTTATGATTGAATTAAAGTATTATGATAAAGATCTTAAATGATGTGTTATGTGTTAGAGGATAAATTACAAAGTGATATTAAAGTGAAATTATATTAAATGATGAATTCTCATGATGCTAAGGACTAAATTATAAATTGTAAAGTTTATAATTGAAATAAGAGAAGCTATGATAAAACTATATATTAATAACATGTGAGTTTTAAAGATTAAATTGAATAATACTCAAAAGTATAATAAATATGTATGATTAGATGAAAGTTAGTACAAAAGAACCATGGGAAAGGAAATGTTTCAACTAAAATAGTTTCTAGACAGCAGTAGTGACTTGATTTTGAAAATTCACCAAAACTTTTAGAAATTGATTTAGAGGTTTAAATAAAATATGAAATTCAAGCTTAATGAGTCCATTTTTGCATATAGAAGAAATGGTGCAAGTAATGGAATTTTAGATTGTGAGATATAATAAATTTTGTGAGATAAAGAATAATTTTGAATTCTCCTGTTTTGACTTTGAAAAATCATTATAAATTGTAAAAAAAAAATTTAGATCATGAATGTTGGAAAATTTGGACATCACATATATAATAAGGATAATTACATGTTATTATTTACTATCATGATAGGTTAGCCCAAATTAAAAGTGATCTAATTTGGTTAGAATTTTATTGGGCTTTTAATTATTAAATAAAGTATGGGTCAAATATGTGTAGATACTATTCTAATCAAATTCTAATTAATGATGGGCTAATTAGAATTTGATTAGAACTAATATGTCAATGTTATAAATATTAGGGTTATGGTCCCCAAATTATACACAAGATATCTTTTCTAATATCCCATCATTAGGAAAGAGAGAGCAGATATTCTCTGAATTTCTTGTGTGCTAATTTGGAAGATCAAATCCCCAAAATTCGGTAAAACTCCAAAGGAATTCATGGATTCAGGTACGCTTCCGCATCTAGTTTTGTTCTTGATTTATTCTTGATGATTTGACATGATAGATCCTGGTTTATTATGTTTTATTTCATATTTATTTTACAAATCTAACAAGTGGCATCCGAGCTTTGTCATGTTGAATCATTGAGAATGAATTGATTCTTTATTATTTTTGGATTGATTCGTTTTTCTTTTTTAATTTTATGGATTTGATATTTTAATTATATATTATGTTAAATCTTTGATATTTCTGATAAATTTTTAGGTTTTGATTCTTTAAATACAATTTTAAAGTTTTAAATAAAGTTTTAAGGTTTTAATTTTTGTATAACTGGAAAGATTTACAGTTTTAATTGAGAATTAAAAAAAACTGAGAATTTTATGTTGTTTATACAGTTTTAATAAATATTTAAAAAAGCTGTGTAGGTTTGGGTTCATTAGAAACTTTTTATGATATATATTTGATTATATCAATAGATGGATTGTTAATCGCTAATCGCTTGTTTTACAGTTTTACGGTTATATATATATATATATATATATATTGTTTTGGAGACACTTTAGTAATTATGTTCAGGATTTTACATGATGATATATGGTTGGTAAAAGAAATTGCTTCAGGTAAAGTGTCTCTTATATACCGATTGTTTATCAATGAATTCATTATATATGTTGAATCCTTAAGATTGATGGTAATATTTGTTAGTTTTAATTTTTTTATCGATTCAATATTAGGGTTCCATTATAATTGTTTTTTTTTTAATTCAAATCCGGTTCAACAATTGTACAATTGAATTCAATTTTTATAATCATTAGTTCTTGAATTCAATTTATAGTTGATAGAATATATTATTTATTATTGAGATAATATGCTTATTCTTCTCATACTATTCAGTTTAAGCATATATTTTGAATTTGGATTTACTTGGGATATGTAAGGCAAGTCGATCAGGGTTATATTTTTATGGTTTAATTATGTTGAAATTAGATTTTGATGCAAATTGATGTTAATCATAATATGTGTTTAAATAATTTGGTTTTAAGTTTGGTTCTATAATCTTAAGTTTTGGCATCTTATGGTTCCAAATATTTGGTTAAAGTATGATGATTTATTGTATGAATTGTGAGATGTATTGGCTTAAAAATATTTTCAAGTATTCATAATCATAAATATAACTTTAGATTTATATGGTAAATTCAAGGTAAGTTTTTCTATTTGATTATGAATACATGTATAAGCGTGAATTGCTTTGGTATTTTTTATCCATGCCAAAATTATGAATACATGTGTTTGTTAATTATTTGGCTTTGAACCACTATGTTATTTTTGTTTGGTTTTGATATATATGGTTTTGGAACAAAAAAAAAAGAGTCAAAAATTAAGGTTTTCGGTTTTTTATTGCATTATTAAGACAACCTTATTTTGGGTTTTTTCGGAGCTTATAAAGCAATAAAAAAAATATAGTTTTGACATTTCACTATTGAAGAATTTTTAAATTTGAATATTGGTATGTTTATATATATTTTAAAACAACTTAATTGAAGCAATAAGTCACCAAAGTGATTTTTTTTATTATAAATTATTTTGTTTTAAAATATAAAAGTTTGTGTTCATGTAACTTAAGTTATGTTGATATTATCAGCCCAAATGAAGGTTAATAAGTTACATGTGCAACTATAGTGATAAACATGTGACGATTATTCGGCTTTACATGTGAGTAATAAATCGGCCCAAAGGAAGATTTATTGTTCGACATGTTCTTATTGTCAATGTTTGATTACTACACCAAGATATCACTTACAAGTTAATATTTTGTCCAAAGATGAACTATTAATGGAGTGTCCGATATCTTAAGATGAGGTTTACCTTTATTCAAATTATTTTGGTTTAAATTTGAAGTCTTATGAGAGGTTATTTATGGTTTATGATTTATTCAACTATTATTATATTTGCCAACATCATTGTATGTTATTTTGGGATAAATATATATATACATATATATATACTATTATCTTTTAATTTGATTGAAAGATGAAATTAAAAGAGATATTTTGAAACAAATAAATTCATATTTTGGCTTTTAATTAAGAATGTCTAATATTTTAAATAGATTAGTTGAAACAAAATGCCGCCAAAGTGACCTCTTTTGTGTAGATTAGTTTATTTGAAATATCAAGATGATTATATGTTTTTGTGATTCATGCGTTTATTAATTGACCCAAAGGTAAGTTAATATTTGACAGAATTTCAATGACATCTGTGGTGATAAATGTGTGACAATTATAAGGTATTTTATGTGAGCAATAAGTTAGTCCAAAGATTAATTAATTGTTTGACGTAATTTATTGTCAATGTTTGATTTCTACAACAAGAGTACCGCTTACTGTTAATATTACTGTCCAAAGACTTGATATTAATGTTGTGTTTGGTATCTTGAGATGGGATTAGCCATTATCCTGAATTTATTGATTACTTATGAATATTGATGTGAGCTTATTTTTATTTATTTTTTGTTCTATATTCACTAATTCATATTCTCTCGCACAATATCTGCTAATATAAATTCTATATCCATGCTTAATGGGACTAATTTCAATGAATGGAAAAGGCACTTATTTATAGTGCTTGGCTGTATGAACATAGACCTTGCACTAAGGGAAGAACTACTCGCACCTCTCACTGCAGAAAGCACCCCCTATATTAAAAGGGATTTTGAGAGGTGGGATCGTTCAAATTGCAAGAGTCTAATGATTATGAGGCACAGCATTTCAGAAGCCTTTAGGGGCATAGAATCTGAAAAGATTACTCAAGCCAAGGTTTCCTTGATGAAATTAAGAAACGTTTTGTTAAAAACGATAAGGTTGAAATGACATCACTTCTGACTTCTTTGATGTCTATAAAGTTAAGGGTTAAGGAAATGCTGAGCGATCTAAGGGTTATGAGTTTTATGATCCCATAATAAGGAATATTTTTGAGACGGGAATTGCAACATTTTTTGAGGATGTTGAGTTTGGGGGGAGAAATAAGGTTAAAGACATTACTTTTGAGGAGGAATTGGATTCTAACTCAGTTCCTACTATCACTTTTGACGATGTTCAGGTTCTTATACCTATCATTGATCAAAAAGTGAATCCAGAACATCTGCAAGACAATGTTGAACAACTCCCCATTCAAAATGAAATAATTGTTCCAGAAGAACAAACTCAACAACCTCAAGAACAAGTGTCATTAAAGAGGTCCACAAGAGAAAGGAGAAATGCTATTCCAGATGATTATGTTGTATTTCTTCAAGAACATAAGGATGATAATGGAATGATGGAAGATGATGTAATCAACTTTCATCAGGACATGAAAAGTTCTAATTCTCAAAAGTGGATTGATGCCATGAAAGATGAGTATAAATCTATGCAAGACAATAAAGTTTAGGAACTTGTCCCATTACCTGAAGGTGCAAAACCAATTGGTTGTAAATGGATATTTTAAACCAAGAGGGATGCAAATGGTAATGTGGAGAGGTATAAGGCGAGTCTTGTAGCTAAAGGATATACTCAGAAAGAAGGTGTTGATTTTATAGAGACATTCTCTTCAGTTTCATCGAAAGACTCCTTTAGGATAATCATCGCGCTTGTTGCTCATTTTGATCTTGAGTTACATCATATGGATGTTAAGACTGCATTTCTTAATGGCGAGATTGAAGAAACAATTTGTATGGTGCAACAAAAAAATTTTGAATCGGAAGACTCAAAGAATATGGTTTGCAAATTGACAAAATCCATCTATAGACTCAAACAAGCTTCCCGTTAATGGTACCATAAGTTTCATTAAATAATTGTTTCGTTTGGTTTCGAGATGAATATTATTGATGATTGTGTGTATCACAAATTCAATGGGAGTAAGTACATATTTCTGGTTTTATATGTTAATGACATACTGCTTGTTAATAATAAGTATAGCCTCAATCAATATCCTAAGAATGATTTTGAAATTACAAAAATGCATTAGATTTTTTACATTTTAGCAGTGGAAAGTCTAATGTATGTTCAGGTTTGTATACATTGGAATATTGTGTACACTATTGGGATGTTAGGCAGATATTTTAAGCAACCCTGATTTGGACCACTGGATAGCATCCAAGAGGGTTATAAGGTATTTTCAGAGAACAAAAGATTACATGCTCACATATCAGAGGTCTAATCAGTTAGAGATCATCAGGTATATAGACTACGATTTTGATGGAATATGGATATAATATTTTTTTTACTAAGGTGCAAATTGTGAAAACAAATTGCAATCTTTTATTCCAGTAGCAATAGGAGCACATCAAAGTAAAAACACATAGACTTTAAGTTCCTGGTTGTTAAAGTAAAAGTTCAGAGTGGTTAGGTGCTTATAAAGCATATTAGGACAAACTCCATGATTGCGTATCCGCTTACTAAGAATTACACCTAAGGTTTTATAAGAGCACACTGCTCATATGGGTGTAATGTCATTTAAATAATATGTAAATGTTATAAATATTAGGGTTATGGTCCCCAAATTATACACAAGATATCTTTTCTAATATCCCATCATCAGGAAAGAGAGAGCAGATATTCTCTGAATTTCTTGTGTGCTAATTTGGAAAATCAAATCCCCAAAATACGATAAAACTCCAAAGGAATTCATGGATTCAGGTACGCTTCCGCATCTAGTTTTGTTCTTGATTTATTATTGATGATTTGACATGATAGATCCTGGTTTATTAAGTTTTATTTCAGATTTATTTTACAAATCTAACGATGAAATTTAAAGACTAAAATCTTGATGAGTATCTTTTCAATGGAAAAAAAACGAAAATATAATACGTGTAACACCCTTAACCCGTATCCGTCGCCGGATTAGGGTTACTAGGCATTACCAGACTTAACACAGATCATAGCAAATAATTACTGTTTACGAAGTCATAACCGAATGCATTTAAAGATAATGATGAACTTTTAAAGTATGCTTAAACATTTATATACTTAGCATAAATCTATTCAACCAAATTCATATATATATAAGTTTGTTTCAACAACTAGCAAAAGTCACTATTCAATTGGTCATTTTAAAAGCAAAGTTCATTAGCCGAATATAATTATGCTTATAATGACTTTACTTAAACAAATCATCAATCACCAAAACCGAACATAAAACATATGTATATATACTTTCAATCCCTGTCAACAATAAATATACCAACTCCTATGCCAATTACTGAACATCCAATCATAATATAGATCACTTCTCTTATAAGAACATAGTCGAATCAACAAGACCAAACATATCTCACATTAACCAAAACATATAAATCTAAACTCATTACACCTGCACATATGTAAAACATGTCCGAATATGCCCAACCCAAGTACATGACCTATAATACCATGATCGAGTTTCACAACTATAATTTAGCTCAAATCAATCAAGCCATTTAACCTAAATACTAAACATTACATGCCATGAAATATGATTACCAACAAAGTTATATCATAATTAAATATACCTGAATTTTAGCATCATGAGCAAACATAACCGAACTCAAGCTTAGAAATTAAACCGTTTAACCAATCACCAATCATAAACACATCATGAAATATACCTTCATTATAACATAATATCATGGCCGAATATTAAAAGTAATTATACTATAATTTGATCATTAATATTTTACACATAACATAATATGAAATAAACTCAAAATAACACCATCAACAAGCATGGCTAAACCATATTCAAGCATAGAAGTATAGCCATTTTCGCATGGCCTTTATACATCATATTCAAAATAAACTCAAAAGAGTAATATAGCCTATACATGCCATAGTTCCCAAAAGTTCAACTTATAAAAAGGGTACCAAAGATAGTTGATAGTGTGATTGACTTTGACGATGATCCCCGAGCTCGAACGTAGACTTCAGAATCTATAGAATAGTCAAATGAACACATACAGTAAGCTAACATAGCTTAGTAAGTTATAAGCAATGGAATAATAAACAATTAAACATTATACGAATTAAATCAATTTAACTTGATCAACAATCATCTCATAACCGTAAATATATATAACATTTCACCATTCTATAATTACCATATTTAATAGTCTCAAAACCGAATACTCATGTATCATTTTTCCACCTCAAACACTCAAAGATTAATGATCATATCTCATTTCTATAATTTCATAAACAATAACAACTTACCTCAATAGTATTAAAATTATTCAACTATCCTGCATCACTTACCTGTTAATTACCTCTCGTTTATCACCATTCATTAGTTTATGTCTTTGGAGAATCTGTAATCCCGCACACATAGTGCAATCCATGTAACGTATCGCACACTTAGTGCCGTTACTTTGATAAAGTGCACACGTAGTGCAAGTTTTCTCGTAATGTATCACACACTTAGTGCCATTACTCGTAATGTATCGCACACTTAGTGCCATTACTTATTTTCCGCACACTTAGTGCCAAACAACCGATTTCGCACACTTAGTGCTCGGTGTGTAAATTCATATACATAGTGCTCATTAACCCGATCTCCTCCTCTCTCATATCAACATATATAATCACATTATATACAGATGAACATACATATATCCACATGATCGAACCAAACCATTCTTTCTATAACTTACCATCACATTCGGCCATACTCAATAAATACATATAATCACATATTCAAATACAACCATCACCTATTACAAATTCCACATTTAACTACTTCTCAATCTATAAGTACTCATTCAACTAAAATACATCAAATTTCATATATAAATCAACCATACATTCGGCTAGTACATAACTTGCCCAATACCACATTAGGCTTTAAATTATTTAACAAGCTTCATTCTATTTAACATATACACATTAATATAAATTAAATAAAAATTCAAATCAACCCAATTGCTTATAAACTTACCTCGGAAATTGTCGGATTAAGTTTACCGGCTATTTGTTCAACTTTGCTTTTCCCCGATCCAATCCCGATTCTCTTTGTTCTTGATCTAAATAATTTTAAATTAAGCTCATTTAAATATATTTTCATTCAATTTAATCCAAAAACACATAATTATGCAATTTACCATTTTACCCCTGACATTTACAATTTTTACAATTTAGTCCCTATTGCACAAAACACAAAATACACAAAATTTGAATATACTCCTTTAGGGCCGAATGCTACCATGCCCATACAAGACCATACAATTCATTTATTTTGCAATTTAGTCCTTCCAAAAATTTATTTTTACAATTTAACCCAAATTACTCCATTTCATCAAATATTCAAAGATAAAACTTGTTAATCTAACACATATAATTAATATATCATCATTAAATAACAAAAACAACCAACTCCCTTCAATGGCAACTCACGAAATACACATCAAATTCCAAAATTTAAACATGGGTTTACTAAAACACTAAGCAACGATCTCAAAAACGTAAAAATTATCAAAAACGGGTCACAAACTAACCTTGAATTAGACCAAAACCATGGCCGAAACCTTGCTTGTGTTTTTCTTTCTTTTTCTTTTATGAATTCGGCAAGAAGATGGTGATAAGAACAAAGCCACTAACTCATTTTCTTTTTATTATAATGTTTTCATTATAAAATATAACTTATAATATATAATATAAATTTTAACTTAATATAAAAACACATATAAATATACATAGCCACACTTATGCCGTCCACTATAATAAAAAATGGACTATTTGCCTTTTAAGGACTTCACAATAATAAAGCCACATCAATTTGGCCATTAATCAAATAGAAAGCCTCTTTTTCCTCTTACGAAATTTAATCTTTTTCTCAAATTAATCACACAAACAGACAAATTAATTCACAGAAATTTTAACACATGCTCAATCATATATAATTAACACGTAAAATAATATTAAAATATTTTTCTGACTCAGATTCGTGGTCCCGAAACCACCGTTCTGATTAGGGCCAAAATTGGGCTGTTACAATACGAGTATTGTACCGAAAGATAATTAATTTTTAATGAATAAGGGTCAGAACTGCCTAGTAACAGAACAAGGGAAGATTTGAAAAAAACCCTGTATTTATTAGCTTATATATAAATTCTAAATTTTTTATGGTAAAAACTTCATTGATTATAGTTTCAAGAAAAAAAAAACAGATCTAAATTTCGATTCTGTAGGTTAAGATATAAATTATTTAGCAACTGCTACTCAAGAAGACAACTTTGTTAAAGTATATGTGTAAATAGTGAAAGAATAATTAATGTTATATATAAGCATGTCATACTAAAGGTCAAAGATTTTACATGCACATATATGATTAGGATTGGATAGGAGGAGGAGGCAAAATAATAGGAGAGTTATAATGTTAAGAAATAATTATAAATGATGGATTTGCTAATACGTAGAAGAAGTTCAAACATATTGTTGAAGTACAAATAGAAAAATTGTTATAAAATGTGTTAGGGAAAATTCTAAATGGTAAAATTTATTAATAACAATTATGGTACGTAGAAAGAGTATACTAAAATTTGTAAATGTAAGTCCCCTAATGGACTTAAATGTAAAACTTCGATAATTGTGTTAATTTTATAAACTTTGGCATAGATAACATAAATACGAGATTTAATAAGAAAATAACATATGTTCAATGGATGCATAGTTTGATAATGGCCTTTAATAATAAATTTGGTATTTTGAACATAAGAGAGTCTTTTTTAATAACTGTGAGAAGTTAGGGTATAAAGATGAAAATTAAACCAAAAATGAATTTTCTTATATTTCAGAACATCGAACCATATTTTGGTATCAATACTAGGATAGGGGTATCAATACTTTAAGTAAGGTATCGATATCTTTAAGAAAGTATCGATATTGAGAGCTAAAATAACAAAGGAAATATTTCCTGAGGGTGTCAAAGACAAATTTTTATATTCTAAACGTAATTACAACATCTTAGTAATATGAATTTATCGTAGTTGCTGATCGCTGTGAAGTCAGAGTTTTAAAATTTATAAAGAGAATGATCGAACCTGGAAACTAACTATGACAACGATTGAGGCAAGTGCACCTATCGAACAGTAGTATAGTTAAGGCAAGACCGGATTATCGAACCCAAAGGAACTAAAAGTACTAATACTAACTTTCTTTCTATTATTTAGCCTAAAATAAGTGAAGGTGTTTATCTAGTCTAAATTAATCAAATATTAAACTAAAAATTCTAAGACAAAGAATAATGAAATTGGGAGAATAACTTGGAAAAAACTCAGTTGATTAAGACGACACCCAAGGAAGAATCCACCTAGACTTCACTTGTTATCTAACACTGAACCAGACGATTTATTCACTTGACTTGATCCGTAGGACTCCCTAACGTATATTAAACCCTCTCTCGAGGCGAATAACGTCTAACCCTAGGTTAATTAATTGAAATCTCTTTCCCATTAATAACCCCCTAGAATAGCAGTAAATCGATCTATGGACATCCCATATTAGGTTTCAACCTAATCCGGCAAAATCTCGTCACCCTATCTCTAGGCGTGCGATCAACTCTGCTTAATTATGCTAGATCTACTCTTAAGTAGGGACTTTTGCTCCACCACCTAAGCACATTCGACTTGAATTAATATCCGAAAAATATCAACACAAGAATTAAGCACACATAATTAAGAACAAATCAAGTATTTATCATATAGTTCAGAAAACAATAACAATATTCATCTAGGTTTCATCCCCCTCAGGCATCTGAAGGGTTTAGTTCATAACAATAAAGAAAAACATCTCAGAAGAAAAGATAACACAAAACATAAGAAATCCCTAAAACCCCCTGAAGGAATTGAAGAGGAGATCCTCTGTCTTGAGTAGAATTCCGGCTTCTAGAGATGGATCAACTGGCTATCCCTGAGTGAATCCCCACAAATCTGCCTTCTCTGGCCTAGCAAGACACCCCTAAATGATGGCTTTGGGCCCCCTCTTTTTAGGTCATACTTAGGGTGTATTTATAGGCTTTTGAAATAGGTTTCTTTGCCCCTAAGTATCTTTTCCTGAATGAAATTGCTCTTCTCCACGGCAGAGGCACGGCCATGGCACACGCCCGTGTGAATCGTGGCCAGGCCGTGTTCGGACTTCTACTGAGGACACGTCCATGTAGATCGTGATTAGGCCGTGTTCTAGTATTTTGAGGAGGCACGGCCGTGTGGGCTTTAGTTCAGGCCGTGTCAATTTTTTCTTTGGCCCATTGTGGTCCGTTTTGAGCCCGTTTCTCGTTCTTTTTATTCTTGGGTGCTTTCATGAGTATAAGTCATGAAAAGAAAGGATTAAGAGCACCTTTTTACATAAATCAAGGGATAATTCATCCAAAAGTATGCTAAATATGGGCCTAAAATGTGTTACTATTTCGGTTTATCAAATACCCCCACACTTAAGCTTTTGCTTGTCCTCAAGCAAAATTCTCAACTTACAATTAAAACGAACTTTCTATAATCCATAATTCCTATCAACAATGTCTTATCATAATTCATAAATAATTTATACATGGATAATTCAATTCAAAGAGTCCTAAGGATTCAAACAATCTAAGTCATAGATTTGTAGCTCGAAAATATAGGCGTCTCTCCTTATCTAAATAATTACCTTTAATTCAAAACTGACAAGGATTGACATCCTCACTAGAGATTCACTCAAATCACTCAAAGTGTTTAAGGTTCAGGAAAAAGCGCTCAAAAGTCGAACATGAAAAGTTAATCCCATAGGCTTGCCTGAAAATCAAATCTCCACCACTATAAAATGAGATGATGCACAAATCAAAAGGTCTTTAATTAGGGTTGTAACGGGGCTAGGGTTAAGGTGTGGATACAGGCTGAATTAGAAGGTTAAAATCGAGACTGAATTGACAAATTACCTAACCAGAAATAATGAACTGAATAATAAGTAATTACATTAATTGAAAATTAATAATTCTAATACTATGGGCTTTTTCTTCAATTTTTGGAATTCAAACGTATAAGCTCACTTAATCACAAAACTAGTAATGAATAACGACTATACTTGATTGATTTTTTTAAGAACAAATCAAGTAATAATAAAGAACTTTAACAATCAAATATAGAACATAGTTAGGCAAGCTGCTCAAAATCAAATCTCGACAAAAAGGGAGTCAAGGAATGGTGATAACAAATATACAAAGGGTTTTGGGTTAATATTAGCGGTTATGTCAATAAAAAGGGTTTGTTAGGATTAAAAGGGGTTCACTAGGGGTTAATTGTGAAGGTAAGCTTTTAATGGAGTTAGTGGGTTAAAACCTAGGTGCCTTAATCATCTCTGTATATCAAATCATAGGTGTGGTCTCGATATGTATAAACGAGGCAAGTTCTAGAATAACAAATCAATGTTGACATACTCATAGTCAATAAAGTGAGCATGAAAAAGAATATATGCTCTATAAGGCTCAAAATCTCAAAAAAATTATGGGTATTTTGACATCAACCTCGTAAATTTCAAACTTCAAAAGTAATATTTAAACTCAGTTCGACAACCTAGAAATTTTTAATTTCTAAAAAATAGACTTTTCATGCTTGATTCTCTAGTATTCTTAGAATTTAATTATCAATGCACAATTATCAATGACTTAATCTAAAACATATCAATAAAAATCATAAATCATTAGAAATTTCATCCTAATTAGTAATATGAGGAATTTACTTAAAAACAAGACTAAATTCAAGATTTTGAGAATAATGCAAAAAGTTTGGCACCTAATTTCAGAAATTTGAGAATAATGAAAAAAGTTAGGCACCTTTTTAGGTTGTTCACACCCCCACACTTAAGATGTACATTGCCCTCAATGTACAAAGTTAGATAATATAAATGTAATGTTCAGATCAGAAGATATGGGGATAAGTGAAACTTCCTGAATTATGTTAGAAATCCTTGAGTTGGATGAACGATATGTTGGAGGGGTCATTCTGGGTGGTGATCCTGCGCTAGATGAAGAAATTGGGTAGCTCATGCAGGATTAGCCAGGGATTATTAAGACACAATTAAAATAAACTAAATATATAATTAAGGACAAGGAAGATAAAGAGAAATTAAAAAGAAAGTAAAATAAAGTAAAAATAAAAGATGGATGGACCGAGGGTCCTTATTGTTGGATGGTTCGCGAGGTGGGTGTGACCTCTAAGGCTGCGGAGGTGCTGGTGGTGGCGGAATTGGCGTGATTCCCTAGCAGCCTTTAGAACCTAAAATTAAGAAACTAAGATAAAATGAACTAAATTAAGCAGAAGAGAAGCAAAGATAAGGAAATTGAAGTAAAAGAGAAAAACAAAATAAAAACTAAATGGCCTTAAATATCCTTGGCTCGTCGAATTATTGAAGCGGCCGGCATGAACTTATATGTATCGGTCTCCATGAGGGAGACTGTGCTTGGGTTCTTCCGCTTCTTTGGCATTGTTTTGGTTTAGCTCAAGGATATAGAGAAAAGGGGTAAGAAATAAAATGAAAAGTTGAGGGTTGAAAGTTAGTAGGAGAAGAGGGAAGGAAGGGGGTTTAAATAGATTTTCAAACCTGGTACCATCCCACGCCCGTGCTCCTTAGGCGTGTTGATTCACACGGCCGCCTCGCACGACCGTGTGTCTAGGTGTGTTGGTTCACCCACGCCCGTTTTACAGATTGCCACGCCCATTGGTGATAAGTCAATGTCATCCACGGCCGTGTCGCACGGCCGTGGCATTCTGTCGGTGCCCGTGGGGCATTGGTTGGAGTCCGTGACTTCAAAGATTTGATTCTCTCTGACTCGTACCACCTCTGCCATGTCGATCGGGCGATTCGGGGCATCCACACGGCCACGACCACGATCAGGTGCTGCTAGGCCGTGTGGCCTGGAAATCTGTACTTTTTGGTTAGTTTAAAGCTATATACTATAAAGAAAGGGTAAAATAGAATAAATAAGAAAAAAATAGAAATGTAAAAGTTAATAAGGTTAGTGCTCGGGTTGCCTCCCGAGAAGCGCTCGTTTATAGTCTTAAGCTAGACTTTCCTCTCGTTTGCATCTTTAGGGTGGTTTGAGGAGTTGGAAGTCTTTCCTCATGCTATCAGTTTTATCCTCGTGAAAAAGTTTAAATCAAGATTCGTTTACAGTAAAAGTACCAAAAATAGGATTACTTACCTCGACTGTTCCGTATGGGAAAACACTAGTTACCCTAAAAGGTATTTCTTTGTTTGTGTTAGGGTCCGGAGGAGATATTCGAGGATCTACCTTATCTAACAATACCTGATCTCCTATTTTGAAGTGGTTTGCTTCGTGAAGTGGTTCTGTTCTCCTTCGTGTATTCCTAATTTCTCCTTGAAATACGTCTTCCACTCGTCTAGATCATCGATCTGAATCCTTCGATCTTCATGAACTGCTTCTTTGTTGGGATGGGGTTTAGGATCGGGTTCAGTTGTGTCCTTCTGTGGTGCTTCCTGAAAATAAGGGTTAACCGAATGGTTATCAGTAGAATTTACGTTCTCACCTTGATTACTCTATGTTCTGGCCGAGTCGAGAGCCTTGAGGGTGATCGTCTCATTACCTACACAAAGTATGAGTTCTCCTGCATCAACATCAATTTTAGTCCTGACAGTTGCTAAAAAGGGTCTTCCTAAAATTAAGGGAATCGAATTATCCTCATCCATGTCTAAGACAACAAAATCTACTGGGAAAACGAATTTGTCAATTTTTACAAGAACATCTTCGATAATACCCTAGGAATTCTAATAGTTTTATCACCTAATTGAATGCTCATCCTAGTTTGCTTGGGTTTCCCTAGACCTATTTGTTTAAACAATTTATAAGGCATGACATTTATGCTTGCCTCTAAATCGCCTAACGCATTATCAACAGTTAGTCTACCAATTAAACATGGAATTGTAAAACTCCTGGATCTTTTAGCTTTTGTGGTAGTCTATTACAGAACATTCTTTGAGCATCTGCGTTTAATTCCACATGTGGATCCTCGTCTAATTTGCGTTTGTTCGTCAAGAGATGTTTTAAAAATTTCCTCGAATCGGCATCTGTGAAAGAGCTTCAAGTAGCGGTAAGTTAATATGTAATTTCTTTAAAAGTTTAAGAATCTTACCGAACTGTTCCTCTTTGTCGTCTCTCGTTAATGCTTCGGGATATGGTATGCGAGGTTGGTATTCCTTGATTACCAGTTTTGGTTTCTCTTGCGTTACCTCAACTTTACCTTCTTCTACCTCGTTTCCTTGTATTGGACTGGGTTCGTCTAATCCTTCACTTTCTTGAGCTGTTATGGCTTGGATTTGCTCCTTTGGATTAATCTCAGTGTTGCTTGGTAGACGCCCTTGCGATCGTTCAGACATCAGCTTCGCGAGTTGTCCAGCTGATTTAGAAACTTCCTCAACTGACTTAGTAACTTCCCTAACTTGGCTCTCGATCCCTTTGATCGATGCTTGTTGGGTCTTAAGGGTGGTTTCAGTGTCTTGGAGACGGTTTTCTATGGATGCCATGAATCTTGTCAGATCTCTTCAAGGTTCGATTTTTTCTCTTGTGGATAGGGCTGATTTTGGAAATTTTGAGGAGGTTGCTGTCTTTGATTTCCTTGATTTCCTTGACCTCCCCACGAAAAATTTGGGTGGTTCCTCCAACCTGGATTATAATTATTACTATAAGGATTATTATTGGATCTGAAATTGTTACATATATAGTTCATTTGTTCGCTCTCTGTGCCCGGTTGGTAGGGTGGGTACTCAGGATTCGCCACGGTTCCACTTGCGTCGCCTTTGCATTCTTGGATGTACTGCGAAGAACACAAACTATCAAGCTTTTTATTCATCATCTCTACCGTGTTGATAGCATGGTTATCGCATCCATGTTGAAAACTCCGCGGATTTTGTTGGTTTTTTCCTTGTAACTTTTGCCATCGCGATAGTTATTCGAGACATCTCTTCAATAAACTCGTAAGTCGCTTGGGAGTTCTATTGTTCAGGGTTCCACCGGCGGCTGAATCAATTAGTTGCCTCGTTGAGGGGTTTACACCATTATAGAAAGTTTGGACTTGGAGCCACAAGGGTAAACCATGGTGCGGACACCTTCTCAAGAGATCCTTATATCTCTCCCATGCGTCATATAATGTCTCTAAATCCATCTGCACAAAAGAAGAGATATCATTCCGTAATTTGGCCGTTTTGGCCGGTGGGAAATATTTTAATAAAACTTTTTCAGTCATTTGATCCCATGTGGTGATTGACCCTCGTGGTAACGAGTTTAACCACTGTTTGGCTTTATTCCTTAATGAAAAGGGAAATAACCGAAGCCTTATGGCATCATCAGAAACGCCATTTATTTTGAAGGTAACACAGAACTCTAAAAAATTAGCTATATGAGTATTTGGATCTTCGTCCTGCAAACCATCAAATTGAACAAATTGTTGAATCATTTGTATAGTGTTAGGCTTTAATTCAAAATTATTAGCAGCTATATCAGGCCTAACAATACTAGATTTGGCTCCTGTTAAATGAGGTTTAGCATAATCATACATAGTACGCGGAGCATTATTTTCTGCCACATCTTATGGTGGTAGATTATTTTCGTCCATCCCTTCAGTAGGATTGGATCTGCCTTCTCGCTCTTCTTCTTGGTAATTTAGGACTCGCCTAATTTCTCTGCAATTTCTTCGAGCGGTAGCTTCAGTATCACTGTCGTATACTAGTGGTCCTCTCGGGTTCCTTCTAGTTATAAACTAGAGGTACCTGCTAGGAAAAGAAAGAAAGAAAAATTTAGCAAAGTTAAAATTTAAACTTAAAAATAAAAGTAAATTGCAGAAATAAATAAAAAAATAATGGCTAAAGTAATAAAAATAGAGCTTTCTTAATATTTTAGTTCCCCGGCAACGGCGCCAAAAAAATTTGATCGCTGTGAAGTCAGAGTTTTAAAATTTATAAAGAGAATGATCGAACCTGGAAACTAAATATGACAACGATTGAGGCATGTGCACTTATCGAACAGTAGTATAGTTAAGGCAAGACCGGATTGTCGAACCCAAAGGAATTAAAAGTACTAATACTAACTTTCTTTCTATTATTTAGCCTAAAATAAGTGAAGTTGTTTATCTAGTCTAAATTAATCAACTATTAAACTAAAAATTCTAAGACAAAGAAGAATGAAATTGGGAGAATAACTTGGAAAAAACTCAGTTGATTAAGACGACACCCAAGGAAGAATCCACCTAGACTTCACTTGTTATCTAACACTGAACCAGATGATTTATTCACTTGACTTGATCCGTAGGAATCCTTAATGTATATTAAACTCTCTCTCGAGGCGAATAACGTCTAACCCTAGGTTAATTAATTGAAATCTCTTTCCCATTAATAACCCCCTAGAATAACAGTAAATCGATCTATGGATATCCCATATTAGGTTTCACCCTAATCCGGCAAAATCTCGTCACCCTATCTCTAGGCGTGCGATCAACTTCGCTTAATTATGCTAGATCTACTCTTAAGCAGGGACTTTTGCTCCACCACCTAAGCACATTCGACTTGAATTAATATCCGCGAAATATCAACACAAGAATTAAGCACACATAATTAAGAACAAATAAAGTATTTATCATATAGTTCAGAAAATAATAACAAGATTCATCTAGGTTTCATCCCCCTCAGGCATCTGAAGGGTTTAGTTAATATCAATAAAGAAAAAACATCTCAGAAGAAAAGATAACACAAAACATAAGAAATCCCTAAAACCCCCTGAAGGAATTGAAGAGGAGATCCTCCGTCTTGAGTAGAATTCTGGCTTCTAGAGATGGATCAACTGGCTATCCCTGAGTGAATCCCCACAAATCTGCCTTCTCTGGCCTAGCAAGACGCCCCTAAACGATGGCTTTGGGCCCCCCCTTTTTAGGTCATACTTAGGGTGTATTTATAGGCTTTTGAAATAGGCTTCTTTGCCCCTAAGTATCCTTTCCCGAATGAAATTGCTCTTCTCCACGGTAGAGGCACGGCCATGGCACACACCCGTGTGAATCGTGGCCAGGCCGTGTTCGGACTTCTACTGAGGACACGTCCGTGTAGATCGTGATTAGGCCGTGTTCTAGTATTTTGAGGAGGTACGGCCGTGTGGGCTTTAGTTCAGACCGTGTCGATTTCTTCTTTGGCCCATTTTGGTCCGTTTTGAGCTCGTTTCTCGTTCTTTTTATTCTTGGGTGCTTTCCTGAGTATAAGTCATGAAAAGAAAGGATTTAGAGCACCTTTTTATATAAATCAAGGGATAATTCATCCAAAAGTATGCTAAATGTGGGCCTAAAATGTGTTACTATTTTGGTTTATCAGTTGCTTCGGCAACAAATGTAGCGTCCTGATGCTTGACCCGATATTCAGGTCAAGTATGAAGGTTTTACACATTCCATGATTGAATAAGTTTTGAGCTATTTAACAAAATGTCATGAATTGTCATGATATGTGATTATGGTATCATATGTTTTATTTACAAGTTAAAACTCACCTTATTGATATGTGGTTTGCCATTTCTACCCAACTATGTCAAGCTTAATAACTTATTGTGTTTAATTGAAAGATAAGATAAATTTTTATTTAATGTCTATGAACTTACTAAGTATCGTATATGCTTACCCCATTTTTTCCCCTTTTCCTTGTAGATCGTCACCTTACGGAACACGTCAAATTAGACCATCCCGAAGATTACACTATCCTATCACCAATTTGGTAGCTTTTGATCATTTTGAGTCTAGGAATTGTGGCATGTATATAAGATGTCTTGATGTTATCCTTTGTGTATATAAGTCTTTATGAGTTGAGTATGGTATTGAATTTGGTTTATGTGATTTAAATGTTTGTCTTGGTGTGTGGTTTAGAAATGCATGATTTGGAATTTGTGATGCAGAGTTGAATTGGTATATTTTGATTTATAAGCTTGAGATGTATGACATATGAAATTGCATGTTTTAAAGTGGACTGACATAAGTAAAGTTGGTATGGAATGATTTGGTGAATTTGTGGTAATTAACATTGATTTGTTGAAGTTTAAATGGTGTACATGTTATGAATGTTTTGATGGAACCTTGAACATAGTCATTTGAACTATTTGGTATGTTTTGTAAGTTTTGAGAAAATTGAGATTGGAATTTTGATCCATCTTGAATTGTTCGAAATGGAAACATTGAAATAGATTCCAAAAAATGTGCATTTTGCCAAAAACAGGGACTTAGTGGTCTATTTTCGTTGTTGCAATACCATACCCTTAATGTCGCGATATTGGCTTTGTTTTATTTTGAAAACTTTACAATTTGGTCCTTAGGTTGGGAAGTTTGGCCACTGTCTTTGAGATAGTGATAGCAAGCCCTGGATATCGCGACACCCACCTAGCATATTTTGAAAATTTTCAGTTTAGTCCTAGTTCGACTCTAGGATGGTACTGAGCTTTTGTAAGCTCGATTAAGACCTGAAAATAATTGTTTATCATATTTTGAGTTTGATTAACAGTTGATTACATGTATAAATGCTTGTATGTTGATTGATTGACTATTTTTCTCTAGCAACAAATGTAGCATTCCGTAGCTTGGACTCGACAATCGGGTCATGCGAGGGGTGTTACAAGGATGGTGCAAAAGAAGAGTCTAATCTTTTCTTGGTGGGTAGTTTTCTAACGAAAAGTGCTATTTTGTTCCAATCGATGAGAGTGGCTCTTGCAAATGTGTGGCATGCATTGGATGGGGTATCGATCTTGGATCTAGAGGAGAAGCGTTTCTTGTTCTGGTTCTATAATGAAATTGACATAGATCGTGTGGTGGAAGGGAGTCTATGAACTTTTAATAATCATCTATTGATTTTTCATTGTCTACATGATGATCCAATGCAAGTACCATTATTTTCTGTTAATTTTTTTGGTGCAGATTGTGGATTTGCCAAGTGGGCTAGTTTCAAAGCTGATATCAAAGCAATTCAGGAATTTTGTTGATGAATTTTTTGCGAATGATTTGAAGAGTGTGAGTTGAGGTTTTCAAAACTATATACGTGTAATGGTTAAACTGGACAGTAAAGAGCCTCTAAAGCGGCAAAAGAAGATAGTGGCTCTAGGTAGGGTTGAATTGCATGCGCAGTTTAGGTATGAACGACTTTCCCTCTTTTGCTTTTTATGTGGTTGCTTGGGTCACAATGATAGTTGTTTGGATTGTTCATGGGAAGGAACAGGTGTTGCAAGGATGGGATGTTATGCTTAGGGCAACGCCAAGGAAGGATGAAACGCTTACAAGCATCTGGCTCAGGGATGAGGGCAATGTTGGAATTTTTCCATTCGGGGAAATTGAAAAGGATAAGGGAAGATTTTTTTTTGAAAAATTTTGACTGGATTTTATTTATTCTTAAAATGAGTAACATTATAAATAACAGAAAATTTTGGATCAGTGGAATTGGACCCTAAGTAGAAAATAAATAAATAAAAGGTGGCCCCAAAAAAGACAAGAGGCCCATAATAAAACAAAAATAAGCAGAAAAATTAAAGAAATAGAAAACGTCAAATCCAGTCGGTATCAAATAGCTAGTATCCACTAAATATCTAACGTTCCGAGTTCCCATACCAGTCGTTCAAATGATAGCAATTTTCACGGAGGTTTTCATTTCTACTATCCCTTTCTCTTCAGATTTCTCTAGATTTCCTTCAATCCGGGTTTCTCAACCATCTCTCCTCTCTTCCTCTCTGAAGGTAAGAGAAGGCTGCTTCCTCCAGGTATTTTTCCTCTTTCTTTCTTAAAGCTTCTGTTGCAAGTTCACGGGCTTGACCATTTTCTGATCTATTAACAAACTGGAAGTGGCTTTCTTGAAAAAAATGTTTCTTTCGTTGAATATCTCGGATGATTGCCCCTAACACTGACTTGTCTGTTGCTGTTGAGTTGCATTTTTTTATAACTGTTTTGGAGTATCCTATTATAACAATGGATTGAAAACCCAGTGAGATCCCTAACTTTACTGCTTGTAATCCTACATATGCCTCCGCCATGAACGGGGACTATATTGCAGAGTGGAGTACTGTTTTTGAGGCAAGAAACTCATCCATCTCCCCCCGCACCACCAGACTCGAGGCCGATCTTGAATATTTGCTATCGAATGCTGCATCAAAATAGATAGTTGCTATCGTATTTCTTGTGATCTATCTCTGTCTTCTGTCATCACCTAAGGTAGGTGGTTTTTCTTCCGATCCATCAATTTTTGCTATGTAACTTTGAACTCTTCTTGATAAATCTCTCCCTGTTGTTGTTTTCCCCTCATGAACTGTAACACCCCAAACCCGGCCCATAAGTTTCGACCAGATCTGGTATGCTACGGGTTGTACATTGAAAACTTTTGCTAAGTTGGTTTTAGTAAATCATAAGTTATTAGGCAAAATTCGAATAAACAAGTGACTTTTGAAAAGAAAACCTTGTATTATTATTTTGAATAATAAAACCTTTGACAAAGTTCCATAAGTTGCAAATATTAAAAACTAAGTAGTGAGTATAAACTATGGGGCCTTATTACATAAATGTTTTCAAAATTAAAAACTTAAGGAAAAACCGAAATAATCTATAGGAATAAAAACTTGATGGCCCCTCGAGTCCGCCTTTGCTCCCATGTCCACGATCTACTGCTCATCTGCAAAGTTAGGGAAAATAATAGGGTGAGTCACCAAGACTCAGTGTGTAAATCCTGAAAACACATCAAAGGCTTGGCCCACAAACACATTATGGCCTTGGCCCGTATACAAGGGTAACTATATATGCATCATGGCCCATCCCAGCCTAGAAATCCATCCTCTACACACCAACCCGTACCAACCATCACTCCTTGGGGATTTCTACAACCAACCCTCCAACCACTACACACCATATCGACAATTTGTCTTTACTGCCTTAAAGACCGATCATCTGTGTGACCTATGTGGCAAAGCCACCGATCGCCATGCGACCTTAATAATACATCGATAGCAGTTCGGCAATGTGAGTCATGTCATAAAGACCGATCACTATGTGACCTATGTGGCAAAGCCACCGATCGCTATGCGACCGTCTTCCCCTTCATCATATCAATCCCATCCCATGCATACATACATGCTGACTTAAAACAATATACTACCTAAAAGTTCACAAATCTATCACATACATCGATACACATAGAGAAGTTTCTATGATTACGTGCACTGCATCCCTTGCCTACCCTTATTGGGTAATCCGACTGTCTATACAGCCTTTTTCCGGCTTTTAGCCCATAACATATATTTAGTACATATTAATTAGTGTGTTAGAGATCTACACACACGATTCTTTATTAGAACGAGACCCTCTAAGTCGACGCTATCCGTAGCCAACACCACCGTTATCCGCCTTGAAATCCTAAAAGTGATATGAGATTCAGAACTAGTGTTTACGGCTTTTAGATCTAAGAGATCTTACTAGAGAAGATTCAAGCTACTCCCGAGAGGATTCCGGCTTTTTGCAAAAAATCAGGAAGAGAAGATGATTCGAAGAAATCTATAGAGATTCGGCTTTTAGAAGAAAGAAGAGAAAATAATAATGGAGTTTTCGGCTTTTAGAAGAAAGAAGAGAAAGGAATAATGGAGTTTTCGGCTTTCGGCTTTTAGAAGAAAGAAGAGAAAGAAAAGGTGGAAACCCTAAATGCTAAATAATAAAGAAGAGAACCCTCCCTATTTATAGAAATTTCGGCACTTACCTATGAAAAATCGAAAGTGCCCTTCCCGATAACTAAAAATTAATCAAATAAAAGGAAAATTCAAACCCCCTTTGCCATAAAGAAACCGATTTCTTCACTTCTCTAGGTGATGGAATTTCTCGCCAACTCTAGCCTTGTAGATAGCTCCTATCTTTTCTCCTTTTTTTCTTCCATATTATCAACTATATTATCTACATTATCCCATTCACATAAATCCTCCTATTTTTGAGCCTTATTGCCGTCCACTCTACCTAACCCTAATGCCAAAATTTAGCTAACTTAAATTAAAAGAGTTGGGCTCCATGTAACTTAAATTTGGGCCCCTTAGTCCCTTGTGTGGCGTCACCTCCTTGCTCCCTAAGTGGCGCCACTGACCACTGGGCCACAAGCCCATTTTGATATTTTAAACTCAGATACCACCTTTTAAACCCTATAGTGCCCAAACAAAAATTTAACTAAGGCTTCAGCCCAATCCTGAGCCCAATTTGGACCCCTAATGCTCAAATTAACTCATTACACATATTCACCCATTAAATGCATAGGCCCAAAAATTCAGGATGTTACATGAACAAACTGGTTTCTAGAGCTCCATAGAATCCATGCAGCACAGCAGAAAAGGCGATAGTGTTTACTGTTACCTATGGTAAAAACCTAGATAAGCCAGTACCACAGATATGGAATAGCAGGATTTATGTCCCACGAGAGATTAAGATTTTGCCATGTTTTTATTGTTGTAGGGCACTGTCTAAACACATGGTTGCTATCCTCTTCTGTAGTTCGACACCGAGGGCAGGAATTATCAGAAGCCACTCTTCTGAGTCTTAAATTCTTTAGAGTAGGAATAAAGTTCCATGAAAGACGCCAAATAGTGATGATAATTTTTTATGGGAGGTGTAAATTCCATAGTTTCCTATAGAAATTTTTTGTTTCGGTCTGTATTAAAAAAAGCACTAGGATCCATAGTTGCCTCTTGTAATAGTTTATAGGCACTTTTGACTGTAAATTCGCCAGAATGTTCTCCTCGCCAGACTTGAAAATTTTTATGTTCTTTTTCCGCCAGAGGAATTTGCAGAATCTTCTGTGCAGTATTTTCTGGAAAGGTATTTTCAATTAGATCAGCTTTCCACTTTCTTGTTGTTGCTTCAATTAAGTCTGAAACTAACTCAATTTCTGTATTGTTGGTGTTGTCGCTGCTTCTATCAATGTCGACCCTAGAATCCAACAATCATTCTAAACAGAGATTCGGTCTCCTTTTCCAACTCGCCAACATAAACCATCTTGCAGTAACCCTTTTGCTGCCCAAACGCTTTTCCAGGTAAGAGAAGGTAAATTCCCTAACTACGCATGGATGAAATTTGAATTTGGAAAATATTTAGCTTTTATGACCTGTGCTAATAATGAATTTAGAAAATTAATAAGGGGCCAACCTTGCTTGGCTAATAAAGCAATATTAAATTGATCAAGACTTCAAAAACCCAAACCACCCTGTTCTTTTGCGATACATAGATCCTTCTAAGCACACCAATGAATGCCCCTTTGACCATGACCCTTTTGCCACAAGAATTTTGCAATAATACTCTCAAGATCAACACATAAAGTTTTAGGATGTAAAAAACAGGCCATTGTATACGTCGGGATAGCTTGAAGAATAGCCTTAATGAAAACTTCTTTCCCACCTTGCGAGAGATGTCGAATACTCCAATTGTCATTTCTCTGTTTAAATCTGTCTTTTAAGTTTTGAAATGCCTCTTTTTTCCTTCTGCCCGCCATATTCGGTAATCCAAGGTAACGTTCTGGATCGTTTGAACTTCGTACACCGAGTATGCGAGTAACTAGTCTTTTTTCTTCCTCTCGGGTGTTAGAACTAAAGAAAACCGTAGACTTATCAAAATTGACTTGTTGTCCCGAACAGTTTCCATACTCGCGTAGAATTTTTTTTAAGAGACCAGCTCCCCTTTCAGTAGCCTCTCCGAATAAAATGCAATCATCTGAAAATAGAAAATGTGATATTTGTGGACCTCTTCTACTCGCCTTAACCCGTTTTAAGTGCCCTTCTCGAAGTTCCAGTCTGATTAGGCTAGATAAGCCTTCTCCGCAAATCAAAAATAGAAACGGACTCAAAGGGTTACCTTGTCGTAATCCTCTCATCGGATGAATTATATCCCAAGCCAGGTCCTTAAGTACCACTGAATAGGAAACAGTAGATACACAATTCATAATAAATTCGATTCAATTTGGGTCAAAGCCCATTTTCCTCATCATCTCCTGTACAAAAATCCATTCGACTCTATCATATGCTTTACTCATATCCAGTTTAACTGCCATCAATCCCTTTTTCCCTATTTTTTTCCTCTTTAGGGTATGTAAAATTTCGTATGCCAATAATACGTTATCTGAAATTAATCTTCCTGGCACAAAAGCTCTCTGTGCGTCGTCAATGCACTTCTCCAAAACTCCTCTAAAACGATTAGCAATAGTCTTTGCCATTATTTAATAAATGACATTACATAAGCTAATAGGACGGAAATGAGAGAGGTTGGTTGGATTTACTTTTTTAGGAATAAGCACAATGTGCGTGGTATTAATTGGACTAACCTCCATGCCTCCATTCAGATGTTGATGACAGAAAATTGAGACCCCGTCCCCAATAATATGCCAATAAATCAAAATTTGATATATCCTTAAACTTAGGGATAAACTTGGCTAGTAAATCAAAGATGATAGTTGAGGAAAATAAGGAGAATATTGCGCCTGGGGAGATTTCATCTAGTAGGATGGGTCGTGAGACTAAGGGCTAGTTTAATATTGCTTTTGAAAAGTGCTTTTAAAAAGGGCCATGGAAAAGTGCATTTGAGAAGTGCCTTTGAGAAGTTTGGTTTAAAATTTAAGTGTTTAGTATTGTTGTCAAAATGTGCTTTTGAGAAATAAAGTGTCCATTTTAGACATGGTATTATAAAGTAATAAATATGCATTTAAATAATGTTCGAATTAGTTAATATTATAATATTTTAGAAAGAATTTAAAAAATAATTTATTATAACTTATTGTTAATATTTTATTATATAATATTAATTTTAAATATTTCTAAGTAATTAATATTAATTATTTATTAAATTTAATTAGAATAATAAACTATATTTTAAATATTTAAATATAATCATTAAATATTTGTAATTAGATATTAACACAGTTGAATTATTTTAAAAAATAATTTTTTAATTTTTAATTAATGATTTTAACACATTTGTATTATTTTATTTTAAAATGTAATTTGAATATATAACCCATATTAGATATTAACATAACATAGAAAACATAAACATAACAAATTAAAATATTACATGTATTTGGATTAAAGTTTCAAAAAGGGATAATATTTATATACCAAATATAAATACAAAAAATTTTACATTAGCATTTACAATTTAAAGTGAATTCATTAAACTAGAAGCTATAACATCTCTTGTTAGTTCCATTTTAAAACCACTTGAATTGTTTGATTCACCATCATTGTCATCATCATCACTTTTTTCATCATGCACATTTTCTGAATCGATAATATTCTCATACGCCCTGTTAATATTTTCGTATTCCATAAAATCTGCATCATTTCAACCGACATGTTTTCAGATAAAATTGTGTATCGCCATTGTAGCAACAACGATCATCGTTTGCTTTTCAAAACTATAACTTAGTCTTTCTGCCATAAAAAAATGTCTTACAAAAATGAAATGCCAGAATTTTAAGAATTTACATGACTTATGACTTGAAGAACATAGAGATGCATAATGTTTCCAACCATTTGTTAGAACAAGAAAATATCTTCCAGAATTTGTTGAAAAATCAATGAAATCAAAATAATTGGTGGATTTATTATTCCCCAAAGATTTTATGAAGGTATGTTTAAGAACATCAAGCTTTCTTAACATTTAAACAATTATTATCATCTCCAGTAAGTTACTGACATAAATGGAGTAGCAACTGAACAACATTATAATTGCAAATAGCAACTGCTCAATTCTGAAATACAATTGATTCTTCATCTTAAAACAATAGACCAGAAGAAACTTCAATAAACTATAACTAAGTTACTCTGTTTACAAAACACATGCCTAGTATCTATTCCCAAATCCACCTGCAAGCAACACAATAGCATTTTAGAAACCTCATGTGCAGTGCACCCAACTTTTTGAAATATAACATTACCATTATGCTTGTCAAAGAAACCTACGGCCGAATGAATGAAAAGAGATTATGCCTAAAAAAACATCCATTGCTATAACAGATACCATCATTTTAGTAGTTAAAGATAGTCTTATTGCTAAACTTGCAAGTTACTAGAATTTCTTTTCTAACTAGGCTGAATATCGAAATATAAGACAACCCAAGGTAACACAAAGTAATATTTTCGCCAAAAAGGAATGCTAACTAACCTCATAAGCATTTATATTTAAGAAAAGAGCTTGCAAAAGTGTAACATCCTAAAAATTGAGTGTAACATCCTGAATTTTTGGGCCTATGCGTTTAGGGTGTGGATGCGTTTAATGTGTTAATTTGAGAATTAGAGGTGCAAATTGGGCTCAGGCTTGGGCTGAGGCCTTGATTAAATATTCTGTTTAGATACTTTAGGGCTTAAATGTAATATCCTAAAAATTTGAGTATCATCTTGTTACTTGTGTTAGCTCGAGTATGATTATTATAATGTGCTTAGTATAGTTTTATGAAGGCTTGGAATTATTAGCTAAGCTAGAATGATTTTTAGTATTGAAAATATAGTGAAGAGGAATAGGTGAACCTGACACTTAAGTTAATTTAAGTGTTAAATTTTAGCACATGAGGAGTTAGTGGCAAGGTGGTTATGGCGCATGAATGGTTGCTTGAGGGGAGTGGTTCGAATCCCATGGATGGACTTTAGGTGACTTTTATTTTTGCATTTATATGGCATGTGTTGGTCAAACTCTAATTAAGGTAAGGTTGGACTATTGTCTTTATGGATAGTAGACTAAGGAATAAGGCAAGTTATTAGTTAAGGTATGGAATCAAGATGTTATGGAAGGATAAGGGGACATAAGGCTTGATGTATGGGAGATGTTTTGAAATATTTTTATGGTCATTTTGACCATGAATGTGGACGATAGATGGCTAGGGGTGGCCGAATATTGTATGGGATTAGGGGAAGATAGTTGGCCAAATTCTTGGCATTTTGTGCATCTTTTTCTCTTTTCTCCAAAATTTTTCTCCTTAGCCAAATTTGTCTTGTGCATTAGGTGAAAATGTTGTTTTGTTTTGGCTATCATCTTTGACCATATTGGTATCCCTTTTTCTTCTTTTCCTCTCAAGCTTTTCTTTCTTTTTGGTACCGAAATATTATTTCTTTTGAAGGCATTTTTCTTTCATCCTTTTCTTACTAGATCGAATGTGCACCTTTATCAAAAACTTTTTCTTTGTTCAATTCCTTTCATAACCGAAACCATTTAGCCTCTTTGATCAATCCTTCTTTTACTTTCTTCTTGGCCGAACCTTCTTCTTCTTCCCCATCTCTCTTGGTTTTCTTCCATTGTTTGCTAAAGCTGAATTCTCTCTCCTCTTTATTTTTCTTTGCCACTCTCGTACTTTATTTCTTTTTAGCCACATATCATTTGTTTTCTTCTTTCAAAACCATAGCCGAAACTTCTCATTCCCTTTTTGATTTGTCTTGGCCGAATATCAACAAGGGTAGATTCTCTTTAGGTTCTTTTCTAATCGGTGTTGAAGATAGGTAAGTGTCTTGGCCGAATCTCTTTATATTTTTCTTTTCTGTTGTTTTTCATGAGGGCAAAGGCCGAATTTTTGGGCATTTGTTAGCAAGATTCTAACTATTCATGGGAACCGATTTTCTTCTAGATTCTTCGGGACTTTGGAAGTAATCGATCTAAGCCCTATTTCTTTAGCAATCGAAGTTGGTAAGTCATGTGGTAAGGATTCATGTTGGTTCAATATTCTTTAAGTTGTTGAGAAAAACAAAGGTTAATGAGACTAAGATTTATTGGTATGGCCGAATGGCCTTGTTAATGGTTTTGTGGTTTGGCCGAATGTAGGACAAGGAGATCTAGTTCGGTAGATCGGGTCTTCGGGATTTAGAACTTTCGTTAGTGACAGGTGTGTATCTTACACACTTTATAATTTGGTAATATCTATTTATTAATAAACTAATCATGTTATTAAAGCCGAAAACTATGAGATCTTGATATGATACCTTGATGGGTATGAGCAAAGATTCGGGTAAGTCCGTTTCGATATGATGTTGTTATATGTTGTTTAATATCATGATCTACGATATATATTCGTTATATGTTCATATCAAAGTATGATGTCATGATTTACACTCGTAATACATTGGTTTGGGTGATATGAGAGGAGGGGAAAGGATTTGATATCCGTGTCTTCGGACACCGTGAGGTTTGGCACCTCCAAAGGTTTGGTACCACATATTATTTCGTGTCTTTGGGACACCAGAGGTTTGGCACCTCATAGCGCCTCGTCCCCAGTGGCTTAGTACCACAAAGGGGTTGGCCCCACATTTGATATTATGGGATTGACGCCAGGTGATTTGGTATCACACGTGGGTTGGCCCCACAACTTTATTATTCGTGACTTTGGGTCACCAAAGGTTTTGGCACCACATTATTGGATATCGTGACTTTGGGTCACCAAAGTGGTTTGGCACCACATTATTGGATATCGTGACTTTGGGTCACCAGGTGGTTTGGCACCACCAGTTTTTGGTACCACACGGGGTAGAAAAGGGCGTTATGGATGGCTAGGTTTGGGGTGCATTATATATATTGCTTGGTTATAATTGTGTAAGTATGTTGCATCAACCGGGGAAGGATTATGCATCGAGTCTTGGTGACTCACCTTCTCCCTTATCTTTTCAGTGATTCAGAATCATGGATGAGGAGCCTGATAGACTCGAGGAGGCCATGCAATAAAAATTCGATTTACACGGATTTTGGTTTGGGTATTATATTTTATTTAAGTTTGGTTTTTCATCTCTATTTGAAATTGTAATAAGGCCTCTTTAATTATGTTATTTATTTTATGGATTATTTATATGCTTTGGATTTGATTTTAACATGGCTTATAAAATACATGGTTGATATAATAATTTGAGCACAAAGTTTTCTAAACTACAAAATGCAATGGTTTTCAAAACGTTACCATCGGTTAATATAAATCATTTGATAAATTTTTAACAATTTAAGTGTTTTAGATAACTCATACTATTTTTCCAAAACTTAAGTTTCCAAGTTTCAATTAGAAACGGTTTTCAAAATAATCGCTTGGGTTTCTTTTAAAATTATAAAAGGTTTTCTAATCTATGGATCTCGCAACTAAGTATTAAAGACTTATTTACGGAATTTCAAAGTAAATTATCGCTTTTAACTTATTATAATCGGATTTCTACAAACATAGAACAACAAAGAGTTTTTCACTAAAATTTAATCGTTAACTCAATTTTCTTCAAACGCTTTCCTTCGTGACATGCCAAATTTGGTCGTGGTGTATTGACCGGGTTTTGGGGTGTTACAAATTGGTATCGAGCCAAGTTCAAAAGCTGCACGGTGTGGGCCGAGGCCCAAAATGATTTAAAGTATGGTCTTAAAATGTTTTGTTTAAAATTATATGGTTGGAAAGGCATGGCACCGAGTCTCCTAACACCGATCCGCCGGGTAAGTATCTCAAATCGTTGCTTTTGATGATATGATTATTATGAGGATGGCATGACCGATTAGTAGTAGAAACTACTCTAGAGACCCAAACTATAAGTTGAATGTACTCATGAAACAACTTCTTATTAAAATTATTCATAAAAGCTGTGTTTTAAAGAAAGTGGAATAATGTCTAATGCATAACGCTTTTAAATCGGATAAGTCGAGACTTTAGACATGAGTACTCGAGGTCGGGTCGTATTACTCGTGGACGTGGTCGGGTAGGATGGTCGTGTGCCGAGCCGGTGAGGTCCAGTCAAGGATCCGAGAATGAGGTACCACCACCCCACCACCAGATTGGAGTTGAGCATCGTGGATCAAACGGGGGATGACGCAGTGTCTCAGGCGATGCTGCGAGTTCTTGAGAGGGTAGCTGGAATAGGTGGAGGCGCGGGAATTTGAAAATCCGTATCTGAGCGACTTCGAGCCAATGGAGCTGAGGTATTTCGAGGTGTTTTAGGTGTGGCTCCCAGTACGGCAGAGTATTGGTTAGAGGCGACGGAGCGAATCATGGATGACTTGGATTTGAATGCTGAGGACAAGCTGAAAGGGATAGTGTCGCTTCTTCGGGATGAGTCATATCAGTGGTGGCTCACGGTGCGGAATAGTGCTGCAACAGAGGATCTCACTTGGGATTATTTTAAGGCAGAGTATCAGAAGAAATATGTTGGGTCTAGTTACATTGATGCACAGCATAAGGCATTTCTGAGTTTGGTCCAGGGGAGTAAGTCCTATCAGAATATGAGGCAGAATTTTTAAGATTAAGCCGGTATGCTGGAGGTATCGTGGCTTCGGAGCACGAGCGATGTGTCCGATTCGAAGATGGATTGAGGGACGAGCTGAGATTACTGATTGCTCCACATCAGGAGCGAGAGTTTGCTACGCTAGTTGAAAAGACTAAGATAGTTTGAAGGTATAAAGGAATCTGTAAGGCGAGACACGATAGGAATAAACATAAGAGAGGTTTTGGATCATCCGGTCACCTGCAATTCTCGAGAAGAGGTTAGGCGAGTGGACCGAATCAATGCTGGGAGGCCTCATTATCGCTAATCGTGGACCAAAGACACAGTGTAACCGGCGTGGGAAATCTCATTGGGGCGAATGTTGGACCGGAAGGAAAGGATGTTTTGAGTGTGGCTCATTGGATCATCGTGTGAGGATTGTCCACGTAAGCTAGCCAGGGAATCGGGCCCGAGGGTCAAGGTCGTGCTCGGTTCAAATGAGGGACCGCCACCGCAGAGGTCGTGGTAATGGTAGAGGAGGTAATGGTTCTCAGTCGAGGCCGCGGAGCTTCGGCAGAGGTGCAGCAAAGACTGAGGCAAGACACTGGTTTGGTGTATCTTTGCAAGACGCCGAGAGGAGGCGCGCGACCGGGCGTTATAACCGTGCGTTCTTAATCTTTGGTGTACCATATACGCTTTGATAGATGTGGGTTCGACACATTCGTATGTTGCTAGTAGCATAGTAGAGACTATGAATCTAGACTCGAGACTACTTCTAGGAAGATGACAAAGATTTAGCCCTCTAGGTCACTCAGAGAAGTAAATAAGTCAGATAGGGATGTACCCCTAGAACTCCAAGGGGTAGTGTTTGTAGCGATCCGATGGAATTGCCGCTTGAGGAGTTCGATCCGATTCTTGGGATGGACCGGTTGGTCAAGTATCAAGCAAGTTTGGATTGCGCCGCTAAGCGCATGGTTTTGAAGACAGCTAAGGGCAAAGAGGTGGTTATGATAGGTAATAGAAGAGATTATCTATCCAACGTGGTATCTGCGTTGAAAGTCGTGAAGTTGGTCGAAGAGGGCGTGAGGCATTTGTGGTTCATGTGTGTGCGTTGGAGGCTAAGGAGTCTCATTGTGGGGAATGTCCGAACGGTAAAGGAATATGTTGACGTATTTCGGTAAGAATTTCCGGGATTACCTCCGATCGTGAAGTTGAATTTGGTATAGATCATTGCAGGAATCGCTGCGCGGTGTCTATTGCTCGTATAGGATGGCAATCGAAAGAATTAGTGGAATTGAAGGCTCAGATTCGTGGAGTTGTTGGATCGAGGTTTTATCCGACCAAGTGTTTCGCCTTGGGGAGCGCCGGTACTTTTGTCAAGAAGAAGGATGGTTCGATGCGGATGTGTATAGACTATCGCCGATTGAATAAGTCGCGATCAATCAAAACAAGTATCCTTTGCCGAGGATAGATGATTTGTTTGATCGACTTAAGGGCAGCGGTTTTCTCCAAGATTGATTTAAGGTCCGGATATCATCACCAAGGTGAAAGAGGTCGATATCCATAAGACGGCATTTCGCACTCGGTATGGGCACTCACGAATTTACGTAATGCCGCTTGGGTTGACTAACGTCTTGGCAGCATTCATGGACATGATGAATCGGGTATTTCAGCAGCTTTTGGATCGGTTTGTCGTAGTATTTATAGATGATATTTTGGTATACTCAAAGTCGAGGAGGAGCATGATGCGCATTTGCGAGTAGTGTTGTTGCGATTCTTCGAGGAAAAGCGACTTTATGCCAAATTTAGTAAGTGCGAGTTCGGCTTAGGGAGGTGACTTTCTTGGGTCACGTAGTATCACCGAGGATTAGAGTGGATCCTCGGAAGATTGAGGCGTTGTTGGATTGGAAGCCGCCTAAGTCGCTGGTCGAGATTCGAGTTTTCTAGGTCCAGCGGGTATTACCAAGATTTGTAGAGGATTTTCTTTGATAGCAAAGCACCTATGACTAAGTTATTGAGGAAAGGAGTTCCATTTGTGTGGACCGAGAAGCGTGAAAGTTTCGACAAGTTGAAGAAGATTCTGATCAAGCTCCGATTTTGATTCAACTCGAGGCAGTGCAAGGAATTCACTTGTTTCTTGTGATGCATCACATACTGGTTTGGGATGTGTGCTGATGCAGGAAGGGAAGGTAGTGGCTTATGCATCTCGACAGTTGAGACCACATGAAGTTAACTATCCAACGCATGACTTGGAATTAGCTGCAGTGGTTTTTGCTTTGAAGATATAGAGACACTATTTGTATAGAGAGAAGTCGATAGTCTACACGGATCACAAGAGTCTTAAGTATCTTTTGACTCAGAAGGATTTGAACTTAAGGCAGCGTAGATGGATTGAGTTGTTGAAGGACTACGATTTGCTTTGATTGAGTATCATCCGGGCAAGGCTAACGTGGTGGCAGACGCGTTGAGCCGTAAGGTTGTATCAGACTTAAGATCGATGTTTGCTCATCTTAGCTTATATGACGATGGGAGTCTTTTGGCAGAATTGCAAGTCAAGCCGACTTGGTTAGAGCAGATCAAGGAGAAACAGTTAGAGGATGATGGTTTGAATGATCGAAAGTTGTAGGTTCAGAATGGTGGTTTAGAGGATTATAGTTTGTCCAAAGGATGGAGTATTGTGTTTTAAAGGAAGAGCTTGTATGCCAAAGGATGTTGAGTTGAGGCAAAGGATTCTTCGACGCATATAGCACCATACGCTATGCATCCCGGAGGTAGCAAGATGTATCGGGATTTAAGAGAGCGCTTTTGGTGGCAGTGTCAGGCGGAGGTAATCGAGTTTGTAGGTAAATGTCCGACGTGTCGCCAGGTCAAGGCGAACATCGGTTGCCGTCCAGGGTTACTTCAGTAGGTGAAGATTCCACATGGAAGTGGGAAAGGATCACTATAGACTTTGTCGATGGATTACCCTTTACGCCAAGTAAGAAGGACTCGCTTTGGGTGATTGTGGATCGTTTGACTAAGTCACTCATTTTATTCCTAAGGGTGGATTACTCGCCTGAAGTTAGCTAAGTTGTATGTGGCGGAAAATAGTGAGGTTGCACGGTGTACCAAAGTCGATCATCTCGCATGCAGATCCTAGATTTACGTCGAGGTTTTGGAGAGCGTTACATCAAGCTTTGGGTACGCGGTTGGATTTTAGTACGGCATTTCATCCACAGTCTGACGGGCAGTCGGAAAGAGTTATACAGATTTTAGAGGATATGTTGAGAGGGTGTGTTTTGGATTTCAGAGGTAGCTGGGAAGAGTTTTTACCATTAGCTGAGTTCGCATACAACAATAGTTATCAGGCAAGCATTAAGATGGCACCATATGAGGCGTTTTATGGTAGGAGGTGTCGCACTCCTACATGTTGGACAGAGTTGGGTGAGCGTCAGATGTTAGGACCAGAGTTGGTTGCAGAGACTGAGGATAAGGTTAAAATGATTCAGGCTCGTCTAAAGGAAGCTTCGGATAGGCAGAAGTCATATGCCGATCTCAAGCGAAGGGATATAGAGTTTGCCGTGGGTGACAAGGTTTTTCTGAAGGTCTCGCCATGGAAGAAAGTGTTAAGATTTGGGAGAAAAGGCAAGTTAAGTCCAAGGTTTATTGGACCGTATAAGGTGTTGAGACGAGTGGGACCGTGAGCTTATCGCCTTGAGTTGCCGATGAACCGAGTCGGATACATGATGTGTTCCATGTATCCATGCTTAGACGCTTATCGTTCGGATCCATCGCATGTCGTGGCAATGAGAGGAAATAGAGGTGAGTCCAGATTTGACGATAGAAGAAGAACCTGTGCAGATTCTAGATCGAGATGTGAAAGTTTTGCGTAGGAAGTCAGTTCCTTTAGTGAAGGTTTTATGGCGGAACCATGGCGTAGAAGAAGCTACGTGGGAACCGGAGGATGTGATGAGACAGCAGTTTCCTCAACTCTTTTGAGCAGGTAATTTCGAGGACGAAATTTTCTTAAGGGGTAGAATTGTAATATCCTAAAAATTTGAGTATCATCTTGTTACTTGTGTTAGCTCGAGTATGATTATTATTATGTGCTTAGTATAGTTTTATGAAGGCTTGGAATTATTAGCTAAGCTAGAATGATTTTTAGTATTGAAAATATAGTGAAGAGGAATAGGTGAACCTGACACTTAAGTTAATTTAAGTGTTAAATTTTAGCACATGAGGAGTTAGTGGCAAGGTGGTTATGGCGCATGAATGGTTGCTTGAGGGGAGTGGTTCGAATCCCATGGATGGACTTTAGGTGACTTTTATTTTTGCATTTATATGGCATGTGTTGGTCAAACTCTAATTAAGGTAAGGTTGGACTATTGTCTTTTATGGATAGTAGACTAAGGAATAAGGCAAGTTATTAGTTAAGGTATGGAATCAAGATGTTATGGAAGGATAAGGGGACATAAGGCTTGATGTATGGGAGATGTTTTGGAAATATTTTTATGGTCATTTTGACCATGAATGTGGACGTATAGATGGCTAGGGGGGGTGGCCGAATATTGTATGGGATTAGGGGGAAGATAGTTGGCCAAATTCTTGGCATTTTGTGCATCTTTTCTCTTTTCTCCAAAATTTTTCTCCTTAGCCGAATTTGTCTTGTGCATTAGGTGAAAATGTTGTTTTGTTTTGGCTATCATCTTTGACCATATTGGTATCCCTTTTTCTTCTTTTCCTCTCAAGCTTTTCTTTCTTTTTGGTACCGAAATATTATTTCTTTTGAAGGCATTTTTCTTTCATCCTTTTCTTACTTGATCGAATGTGCACCTTTATCAAAAACTTTTTCTTTTTCAATTCCTTTCATAACCAAACCATTTAGCCTCTTTGATCAATCCTTCTTTTACTTTCTTCTTGGCCAAACCTTCTTCTTCTTCCCCATCTCTCTTGGTTTTCTTCCATTGTTTGCTAAAGCCGAATTCTCTCTCTCCTCTTTATTTTTCTTTGCCACTCTCGTACTTCATTTCTTTTTAGCCACATATCATTTGTTTTCTTCTTTCAAAACCATAGCCGAAACTTCTCATTCCCTTTTTGATTTGTCTTGGCCGAATATCAACAAGGGTAGATTCTCTTTAGGTTCTTTTCTAATCGGTGTTGAAGATAGGTAAGTGTCTTGGCCGAATCTCCTTATATTTTTCTCCTCTGTTGTTTTTCATGAGGGCAAAGGCCAAATTTTTGGGCATTTGTTAGCAAGATTCTAACTATTCATGGGAACTGATTTTCTTCTAGATTCTTCGGGACTTTGGAAGCAATCGATCTAAGCCCTATTTCTTTAGCAATCGAAGTTGGTAAGTCAAGTGGTAAGGATTCATGTTGGTTCAATATTCTTTAAGTTGTTGAGAAAAACCAAAGGTTAATGAGACTAAGATTTATTGGTATGGCCGAATGGCCTTGTTAATGGTTTTGTGGTTTGGCTGAATGTAGGACAAGGAGATCTAGTTCGGTAGATCGGGTCTTCGGGATTTAAAACTTTCGTTAGTGACAGGTGTGTATCTTACACACTTTATAATTCGGTAATATCTATTTATTAATAAACTAATCATGTTATTAAAGCCGAAAACTGTGAGATCTTGATATGATACCTTGATGGGTATGAGCAAAGATTCGGGTAAGTCCGTTTCGATATGATGTTGTTATATGTTGTTTAATATCATGATCTACGATATATATTCGTTATATGTTCATATCAAAGTATGATGGCATGATTTACACTCGTAATACATTGGTTTGGGTGATATGAGAGGAGGGGAAGGATTTGATATCCGTGTCTTTGGGACACCGCAGGGTTTGGCACCTCCAGTGGTTTGGTACCACATATTATTTCGTGTCTTTGGGACACCGTGAGGTTTGGCACCTCATAGCGTCTCGTCCCGTGTGGCTTAGTACCACAGTGGGTTGGCCCCACATTTGATATTATGGGATTGACGCCAGTGATTTGGTATCACACGTGGGTTGGCCCCACAACTTTATTATTCGTGACTTTGGGTCACCAATGGTTTGGCCCCACATTATTGGATATCGTGACTTTGGGTCACCAGTGGTTTGGCACCACATTATTGGATATCGTGACTTTGGGTCACCAGTGGTTTGGCACCACCAGTGGTTTGGTACCACACGGGGTAGAAAAGGGCGTTATGGATGGCTAGGTTTGGGGTGCATTATATATATTGCTTGGTTATAATTGTGTAAGTATGTTGCATCAACCGGGGGAAGGATTATGCACTGAGTCTTGGTGACTCACCTTCTCCCTTATCTTTTCAGTGATTCAGAAACCGCGGATGAGGAGCCTGGATAGACTCGAGAAGGCCATGCAATAAAAATTCGATTTACACGGATTTTGGTTTGGGTATTATATTTTATTTAAGTTTGGTTTTTCATCTCTATTTGAAATTGTAATAAGGCCTCTTTAATTATGTTATTTATTTTATGGATTATTTATATGCTTTGGATTTGATTTTAACATGGCTTATAAAATACATGGTTGATATAATAATTTGAGCACAAAGTTTTCTAAACTACAAAATGCAATGGTTTTCAAAACGTTACCATCGGTTAATATAAATCATTTGATAAATTTTTAACAATTTAAGTGTTTTAGATAACTCATACTATTTTTCCAAAACTTAAGTTTCCAAGTTTCAATTAGAAACGGTTTTCAAAATAATCGCTTGGGTTTCTTTTAAAATTATAAAAGGTTTTCTAATCTATGGATCTGCAACTAAGTATTAAAGACTTATTTACGGAATTTCAAAGTAAATTATCAGTTTTTAACTTATTATACTGGATTTCTACAAACATAGAACAACAAAGAGTTTTTCACTAAAATTTAATCGTTAACTCAATTTTCTTCGAAACGTTTTCCTTCGTGACATGCCAAATTCGGTCGTGGTGTATTGACCGGGTTTTGGGGTGTTACATTAAAATAAAGTTTTGGTAGCTTAAATGGCAAAATGGGCTTGTAGCCCAATGGCAAAATGGCGCCACTAAGAGGGAAGGGAGTTGGCGTCAATAGGCAAGGGGAGAGGCCCAATTTGTGGCCGTTCGGAGCCCATGTTTTTGGGCCAAATTCGACACTTATAAGGAGGAGTAGGTTGGACGGCAACAAGGCTATTATTTAGGGGATTTTATTGTTTTAATATGTGGATAATTACAGCTGATAAAAGAGGGAAGAGTTGGAGATAATTAAGCCTCTTTTGGATGGGTGTTTTGATAGGGATAAGGGATAGGATAAGGATCTATCAGGAAGACTAGTGTTGGCCGAAAATCAATGTAACACCCCAAACCCGACCCAAACGCTACAACCGAATCTGGTATGTCACTTAAGAGATTTTACATAACATGTCGCATTTTGGAAAACAATTACTAGGTTTACACCTTTATTTCGAAAGCTTAATAATTCATTAAAGTATAAAATATTAAGTAACCAATTATCTTGGTAGATTTTAAATAAAAACCGAAATTTAATGCAGGTCTTAACTTAATTGAAAACGTAAAACTTAAAACCCAGTAATAAAAGCCCAACAAAATCCCAAGACATAAATGGTAGTCTAGTGGCCCATGGCCTTATTACAAGGAAATTTGAACCCATTAATTAAATGAAAATCAAATATTAGACTAAGTATTTTTGCTGAATTCTCAAAGCTCACGCATGGCTACCTTGCTCTCCTCTCGGCCGGTCCGATGCCCTAAGTGTCACTGAGATGGTTAAAATTAAAGGGTGAGCCATGAGACTCAGCAGTGCAACCCTCATGCACCATTAGATTTGGGATTTAGCCCTATAAAATGTAATAATCAAAATATAAGTAACAAAAATAATATGAAAAGCCCAACCCATATCCTAGGTGTCCATCCGCTACACGCCCGCACTGCAACCATTCACACCATTGGGGATTTCTACAATCAACCCACACCGCTTACACGCCTTGATGGCGATCGTGCCGCTCATCATCAAATCATGGCCGTATTAACTACAACGAGATCACTACAGCGAAGCGCTACAATGAGATCACGGTAAGGAACCGCTACAATAGATCACGGTAAAAACCGCTACAACATATAACTTCCTCCTTTCATCAAACCCAACCCATGCAATCACATAAAATCGGTATACTTATAACATTTAATCGGATCATTTACTAACCTCGGTGATTTGCTTTACCCTCTTTGGGTTCTGTCAATATGCCGGGGAGTTTCGGCATTTAACAAAACATGTAATACTTATTTTCATATATTAATCAAACAGATCTAGATGGTGTGGAGAATTACACACCTGATTAATGTCGATACCCTTGCTACAACTTTGCTCAAAAAGCCGAAAAGATGCGAAACTAGGGCCTCTCATATATTCGGCCATGGTTAGTGTTCTACCCAATTTTATATATTTGAATAACAAATCTTCTTACCTTAAAATCCCGAAATTGGAGACTTATGATTTTCGGCTTTTAGATCTAGTCGACTAAGCTTCCTTCAAATCCCGAATTGCCGCCCATCATAAAACCATTAAACTATTAGCTTTTGGCTTTTGCCTTTCAAAAACCGGGAATAGATCATGAGAACTAATCAAAAATCAACACTTACCTTAGCATAGGAGATTCGGCTAGCACTAAAGAGAGGATACGGCAATGCCCATGGAAGATTTAAATGCCGGAAGTATAGAACTAATTTTCAAATAGGATGAATAGAAGAAAAGACTATGGATGCTTCGGCTTTCTAGAGAAATCGGCACAAGAAGGAAAAAGTGGAGAAGAGTTTCGCTTTTAAAGAAATTGGAGAAAAGAAATTGGAGAGGAGAGGCTAGGAATTTCGGCACAATGGGAGAGAAATTTAGGGTTTTCAAAGTCGTAATCAAGGAGCTAGCCCCCTATTTATAGATGTTTTGGCACCCTCTTGCTAAAAACCGAAAACGCCTTAAAAAATTTAAGCTAAAAGAGAGGAGAAATTCAGCACCCTCCTTGCCATGCAGTAGCCGAATTTTACACTCCTCTAGGTGGTGGATTTTCGGCCAACACTTCCCTTGAAGATAAGCTCCTAACTTTTCTCCTTTTTATCTATGATATTATCACTTAAAAATCCACATAAATTCTCCTATTTTATAGCCTTGTAGCCGTCCACCTCTACTAATCCCTAATGCCAAATTTAACTCACTTAAATTAAAATATTTGGGCCTCATTAAACTTAATACTTGGGCCCCTAATTCCTTGTGTGTGGCGTCACCCTCTCTTCATTTAAAGTGCCGAATTTGGCCTAAAACATGGGCTCCTTGCGACCCAAAACTTGTTCCTTTTTAACTGTTAATGATGCCACTTTAATCCGGGCCTTTTTGCCTAATTCTAAGCCCAAATTTAGACCCCTATCAATTAAATTAACATAGTAAACCTATCCCTACACTAAATGTATAGGCCCGTAAATTTAGGATGTTACAGTTCTACCCCCCTTAAAGAAATTTCGTCCTCGAAATTTCCAACTAACTATTAATCGTACTACCCAAGTCTCACCACTATGCTTTCACAAGCACTCTCGATTCTAAAGCCAAAAGAAACACTTAGTATACTATGGTAGAGTATGCACCAGTGTTAGCATCTAGAGCGTCCTCGTCCCCTTGTACTCATTTTACCGATTCGCGTTTATCTGTTTAGAAATTTTATGAATTATTAGTTTTCTTCCGCTGATTAACCACGAACAGTTTTATGAACAATAGTTTAAGAGTAGTTCTTTCAATTCGTATTCACAATACAGTCTCAAGTTTGTAACCTCTAACTAAAATAAAACACATACATCATACAAATAACATCCAAGCACTTACATTCTTCACGTAAAGGTGTTTTCGTTGATTCACTACCCAGGGGTATTTTCGTAATTTTATCCTACAGGGGTATTTTCGTAATTTTTCATAATAAAGTTCCTTGTTGATTTCGTGAAGTAAGGGTATTCTGGTAATTTTACAATCCGGGGGTATTTTGGTAATTTTGAAATTTGAGGGTATTTCGGTAATTTTGAAATCTGGGGGTATTTCGGTAATTTTGAAATCTGGGGGTATTTCGGTAATTTTGCAATTAGGGGCAATTTAGTAATTTTGTAAATCAGGGGTAATTTGGTAATTGTACAAACCAGGGGTATTTTGGTCATTTGACAAAACGAGGGTAGGTTGGTAATTTTTTCTAACCAGGGATATTTCGATGTTGTTGTTGTTGTTTTTTTTTCCTAACAGGGGTACTTTGGGAAGATCTAGTTTCATAATCCGGGTTACTCTTGTAAACATGAGATTTTCGGGTAAATTTTCAAAACATAGGTATTTTTATAAATTCATAGTTGGTTGGAAATTTTCACAAATCAAATGTATTTTGAGAATTTTGCAAAACGTGGGGATTTTTATTTTTCAGAAATAGGGTGGCTGGTCCCTTTCGGGTTTTAATTATAAGGTTTAGCCCATCAACAAGTCCTCGTAACTAGGGTGAATAGTCACCACGCACTGGTAGGATTCTAGTGAAGAGGAGGTGAGTCGCTAGGATCGCTTAGTACCAAGCTCTCCCCGAATCAACTCCTAGACATGCGTATGCCCATTGCCACACCCTAACTTGGCTAAGGTGAATAGCATTACTACGCACTGCAGGATTCCAAAGTGAAGAGGAGGTGAGTCACTAGGACCATTTAAATACCGTGCTCTTCCCGATCCAATCCTAGACATGCGTATGCCTATTACCACACCCTAGTCTTGCGGCTCGTTCACGGGTTTGTTTAGTGAAGTTAAGTCTTATGAGATTTTAAGAGTTGTTTCAACTAGGCCTAAAGTCCATCAAGTTCTAATCTAACTAATCTACGTCCCATAAAGCCCATCAAGCCCACATATATTATATCACACAATGGTTCGAATACTTATCCGCGACTTGGTAGGAGATGCAAAAGCCATCTTGAGCTAACAGACTGTATAAATATGCATGTTTCAAACCCAACTTTAGAAAACGTTTTGAGCTCAAAAAACCCCAGAGCCGAGTTTTGAACCGGCTCGATACCAATTTGTAACACCCCAAACTCTCGCCCAAACGCTACAACCGGATCTGTATGTCACTTAAGAGATTTTACATAACATGTCGCATTTTGGAAAACAATTACTAGGTTTACACCTTTATTTCAAATCTTAATAATTCATTAAAGTATAAAATATTAAGTAACCAATTATCTTGGTAGATTTTAAATAAAAACCAAATTTCATGCAGTCTTAACTTAATTGAAAACGTAAAACTTAAAACCCAGAATAAAAGCCCAACAAAATCCCAAGACATAAATGGTAGTCTAGTGGCCCATGGCCTTATTACAAGGAAATTTGAACCCATTAATTAAATGAAAATCAAATATTAGACTAAGTCTTTTTCTTTGAATTCTCAAAGCTCATCGCATTGCCACCTTGCTCTCTCTCCCGGTCCGATGCCCTAAGTGTCACCTGAGATGGTTAAAATTAAAGGGTGAGTCACGAGACTCAGTGTGCAACCTTCATGCACCATTAGATTTGGGCTTTAGCCCCATAAAATAGAATAATCAAAATATAAGTAACAAAAATAATATGCAAAGCCCAACCCATATCCTAGGTGTCCATCCGCTACACGCCCCGCACAAATGCATTCACACCATTGGGGATTTCTACAATCAACCCGCACCGCTACACGCCTTGATGGCAGTCGTGCTGCTCATCATCAGATCATGGCCGTAGCCACTACAACAGATCACGGCAGAAGCCGCTACAACAGATCACGGTAAGGAACCGCTACAACAGATCACGGTAAAAACCGCTACAACATATAACTTCCTCCTTTCATCAAACCCAACCCATGCAATCACATAAAATTAGTATACTTATAACATTTAATCAGATCATTTACAAACAGGGTGACTTGCTTTACCCTCTTTGGGTTCCTCTCAATATGCCGGGGTTTCGGCATTTAACAAAACATGTAATACTTATTTTCATATATTAATCAAACAGATCTAGATGGTGTGGAGAATTACACACCTGATTAATGTCGATACCCATGCTACAACTTTGCTCAAAAAGCCGAAAAGATGCGAAACTAGGGCCTCTCATATATTCGGCCATGGTTAGTGTTCTACCCAATTTTATATATTTGAATAACAAATCTTCTTACCTTAAAATCCCAAAATTGGAGACTTATGATTTTCGACTTTTAGATCTAGTCGACTAAGCTTCCTTCAAATCCCGAATTGCCGCCCATCATAAAACCATTAAACTATTAGCTTTTGGCTTTTTCCTTTCAAAAACCGGGAATAGATCATGAGAACTAATCAAAAATCAACACTTACCTTAGCATAGGAGATTCGGCTAGCACTAGAGAGAGGATTCGGCAATGCCCATGGAAGATTTAAATGCCGGAAGTATAGAACTAATTCTCAAATAGGATGAATAGAAGAAAAGACTATGGATGCTTCGGCTTTCTAGAGAAATCGACACAAGAAGGAAAAAGTGGAGAAGAGTTTCGGCTTTTAAAGAAATTGGAGAAAAGAAATTGGAGAGGGAGAGGCTACGGAATTTCGGCACAATGGGAGAGAAATTTAGGGTTTTCAATGTCAGAATCAAGGAGCTAGCCCCCCTATTTATAGATATTTTGGCACCTACTGCTAAAAACCGAAAACACTTCCCTAGGTGGTGGATTTTCGGCCAACACTTCCCTTGAAGATAAGCTCCTAACTTTTCTCCTTTTTATCTATGATATTATCACTTAAAAATCCACATAAATTCTCCTATTTTATAGCCTTGTAGCCGTCCACCTCTACTAATCCCTAATGCCAAATTTAACTCACTTAAATTAAAATATTTGGGCCTCATTAAACTTAATACTTGGGCCCCTAATTCCTTGTGTGTGGCGTCACCCTCTCTTCATTTAAAGTGCCGAATTTGGCCTAAAACATGGGCTCCTTGCGACCCAAAACTTGTTCCTTTTAATCAAGTAATGATGCCACTTTAATCCGGGCCTTTTTGCCTAATTCTAAGCCCAAATTTAGACCCCTATCAATTAAATTAACATAGTAAACCTATCCCTACACTAAATGTATAGGCCCGTAAATTTAGGATGTTACAATCAAACACAGGAGAGGGGGGAAAAATCGGTTGAGTATAGGCCTAAGTTGTGCCAAAATTTCTATAAATAGGGGGGGATAGCTCATCAATTTCGGCATTTGAACCCTACCCTTTTCTTCTCTTCCTGTGCTGAAATCCTCAGTCTCCCTCTACAATTTCTTTTCTTTAATTTCTTCAAAAGCTGAAACCTCTCCCTTCACTCTCTTTTCCATTCTTTTCCTCTTGTGCTGATTTCTCTAAAAAGCCAAATTCTCCCTACCCATTTGTTCATCTCTTCTTCCATTCATTAAGAACTGAAACCCTTTGAAGCTTTATCAGTTGACGAAATCCTTTCCATTCTTTTTCTTCCTAGCCAAAATCTCCAAGCTTCTCTCTTGATTTCTTTTCTTCTTTTCCTTTTCTAGAAACCGAAACTCTTCACTCAGTTCTCCTAAAAGTCGAAAACGCATCAGCCTTCTTTTGTTCATACTTTTTTGGGATTTTCTTAAAAGCCGAAATTCTCAAATCTCTTCTCTGGTGTTTGCCGAATCTTCCTACAAGGGGTAGCCGAAATCTTCTGAAGTGGTAAGTGTCGATTATGTTATTCTTTCAATCTTTTCTGACTTTTGGAGACCATAGCCGAATGGCTAGATGGTTGACTAACCTCGTATTATCTTTCATGGGCGACATTTCGGGATTTGAAGGAGATCCAATCGCCTAGGTAGCACACAAACCATACTACTTCCGGGATTTAATCGATCTAGGTAAGGAGATCTGTTAATCTAAAAGTATAGATTCGGGTAAACACTAACCCTTGGCCGAATATAGGAGAGGCCTTATATTCGCGTTTTTCTGGCTTTTGAGCAAAGTTGTAGACAGAGGGCAGTAGATCCGATTAGCGAGGGTATCGACATAGAGGGTAGTCTTACGCATTAATCAGGTGTGTAACACTTCCACACCATTTAGATTGCCTGCTTAAAAAAAATATGTTTATTAATCTGAAATATTCTGTAAAATGCCGAAATCCTGGCATAACGGTTGAAACCCAAGGAAGGTAAAAGCGAATCACCAGGTTAGTGATCTCTGTCATTCCTAAGTGAATGTTCCTATTAAGATGACATATGTGATAAGTATGCCGATTTCTGTGATTGCATGGGGTTGGGTTTGAAGAAAGGGGAAGTGTTCTGTTGTAGTGGCTTTTGCCATGATCTGTTGTAGTGGCTTTTGCCATGATCTGTTGTAGTGGCTTTTGCCATGATCTGTTGTAGTGGCTATTGCCATGATCTGACGATGAGCAGCTATCTGTAACATGACTGCCATCGATGGTGTGTAGCGGTGTGGGTTGATTGTAGAAATCCCCAATGGTGTGATTGGCAGGTAAGGGTGGTGTGTAGCGGATGGAAACCTAGGATTGGGTTGGGCTTTGCATATCTTCTGATATATTATACTGCTATTATCTGTCAGTGGGGCTAAGGCCCAATCTGATGGTGCACGAGGGTTGCACATTGAGTCTCGCGACTCACCCTATTATTTAACATCTTTCAGGTAGCACCTAGTGCATCGGACCGGGTTGGAGAGGAGCGCAAGGTGGCCATGCGAGGGATTATTTTGGTTCAGAAAAAGACTTTATTATTTTAATTATTTTTAATATTTTTAATTAGTTGGTTTAATTTCATTGTAATAAGGCCATGGGCCACTAGCTTCATATTTTCGTTTGTTTTGGGCTTTTATTATTATTAGACATTTACATTTTACGTTTAATTAAGTTAATGCATGTATCAAATTTCGGTTTTTAATCCACTAAGGCATAAATATAAAATGTATATCTTTTACAAATCATCCAACCATTTAGTTTTCTCGAATAAAGTGTTAAACTCAAGAAAAATATTTTTCGAAATTGCGACATCTTTTAAAATCTCCCTAAGTGACATGCCAGATCCGGTCGTGGTGTTTGGGCCGGGTTTAGGGTGTTACATTGAGTATCGATATGTTGCATAATTTTGGTGCTTAGCTTGTGAATGATTCTCTAACACCCCAAACCCGGCCCAATTGCTACGACCGGATTTGGTATGTCACTAAGAAAATTTTTGTCAAACATGTCGTATTTTTCAGAAAAGCCCAAATATATTTCATATAGAATATTCCTTTGTAAAATAAAACCAAACTTAATTACATGCCTTAGTTTAATTAAGATAAAAAAAATTAAATAACTAAAAGTAATTAAAGCCCAAAATAAAACAAAATATAAACTAGTAGCCCATGGCCTTATTACATCGAAATTTTAAAATCCACCAATTAAAAATATAAAATAATAACTTGAGTCTTTTTGCTAAATCCACATATTCTTCTGCATGGCCACCTTGCGTTCCTCTCCAGCCCGGTCCGAAGCACTAGGTATCACCTGAAATGTTAATTAAAAGGGTGAGTCGCGAGACTCAGTGTGCAACCCTCATGCACCACTAGATTTTGGGCCTTAAGCCCGTTAAACAAAGTCAACAGTTTAATACTAACAATAAAAATTAATAACAAATAATATGCAAGGCCCAACCCGTTTGCCTAGGTTTCCATCCGCTACACGCCCTCGTACCAACCGTACACACCATTGGGGATTTCTACAATCGACCCACACCGCTACACACCATGATGGCGGTCATGCCGCTCATCCACATATGATGGCCAAGCCCTTATAACATTTAATGGCCGAAGCCCGTATAACAGTTCACGGCATCAGCCACTACATCAGATCTGTAACATCCCAAACCCGGCCCAAACACTACGACCGAATTTGGTTTGTTACAGAGGAAAACAATTTTGTAAAATCCCTTTTAAGCCGATTTAAGTTTTGTCGAAAACCCTTCCTTTAATTTTCTTGCTAAAACCATACTTAGTTTGTTTAAAAATATTTATTAAGTCAAGTTGTTATAGGTTTCAAATGTACCCGATGGCACTTTAAAACATTTTGCGTTTGATTTCAGAAAACATGTGCACCCATTTTAATATTATTAAATAGTTTAAACAAAATATTCAAAACATGTAAAAATAATAAAAATAATCCTAGGAGGCCTTATTACAACTTGATTAAAACAAAACCAACAATAAAGTATAATAAACTAAAATTTAAAGTTCATTTAATTCAAAGATCCACTGCATGGCCACCTCGAGTCCATCCGGCTCCTCATCCGCGATCTACGAGTCACCTGAAAAATGTTAAAGGAGAAGGTGAGTCACCAAGACTCAATGTGTAACCCTTTCCCAATTTAGTGCAACAACATACACAATTTATAACAAATTAACATGCACTAAATCATGCACCCAACCTAGCCATCCAAACACCTTTCTCTACCCCGTGTGGTACCAAACCACTGGTGGTGCCAAACCACTGGTGACTTAAAGTCACGAAATCTGTCATATTGTGGTGCCAAACCACTGGTGGTGCCAAACCACTGGTGACCCGAAGTCACAAATCAAATGATGGGGCCAACCCATCGTGTGGTCAAAACCACTGATGACCATAGGTCACAATTATCAATATGTGGTCAAAACCACTGGTGACAGTCCATAGAGAATATTCCCCCTCCTCTCTTCAATCCCATTACCAACATGCTCATATCATGCTTAACATATTATCATAAATCATGCATACAAGTCATGGCATAGCATCTTACCCATCATGTCATTCATAGAACATATTTAAAGTTTTAAGCAACTTACCAGGAATCCATGCTCATGCCCACAAGACAAATCACTATCACAATAATTAATTGTAACATAATAAGCACTGCCAACTAATAAAGTGTGTAAGAGTTTTACACACCTGCTTAACCGAAGATCTAAGGAGAAATCCCGAATCTATGCGATATCACAAAATCCCGAAACGTATTCCCGTACTGCTCCTACATTCGTCCCCTAAAGGTTAGTATCAAAAAGCCTTATTTGGCTAAACTAATAATCCCGAAGGACTAATCGCACCCATCATCAAAATATGGCCCTAGGTCGATTCTTTATTATCACTTACCAAAGCAAATTGAAACCCCGAAAGCTTCTATTTTCCTTTGCCGATTAGGCCCTAAAACCATAGTGCACATTCGGTTACCATTTAAATGCCATCCATGGCCCATAGCCGAATATAAACAACCACTTACCTTGAAGAATCAAAATTCGAAAGACTCCTTCAAAGCACCCTAGCGTCGACTCTATTGTTTCCTGGAAGAGACTAAAAGTGAATGGATCCCGGCTTTTAGAACTTGCGATAGAAGAAAAGAGAATCAGGGCACTTGAGATTCGGCTATGGCCTTTAATTAAGAGCATGGAATACAAATGGAAGAAAACACTTACATGGTTCGGCTAAGCCCTTCCAATGTTGATGGAAAAATCGATCACAAAAGAAAGGTATATTTGGCTAACACCAATTAAAAGAAAAAGCTTGGGAGAGGGATATAGGTTCGGCCAAGCTAGCAAATAGGAGAAGAAAAAAGAATTATAAATGGCCTTAATGCTCTTGGAGTTTCGGTCAACAAACAAATGAGAAAGAAAAAGATGAATTCTCTTTTCTAAAAATCGGCATACTAATCACCTTTCAAAGCCGAAATTACTACTCTAAAGAGTACTATAATCGGCCATTGCTTCCTAAAGTGATAAACTTTATCTTTTAATTATCACCCATTTAAATTAAAAAAAACAATATTTATCTACTACCCTATCTCTTACCCACCTCTTCAAATAAATAAAAAATATAATAATCATTCAACTCTTCCAGCCGAATTTAAAAGCAACACCAAGCTTATCCATTTGAGAGTCCATGTGCAGACCACCAGCTTTCTCTCCCTTCACGCCAGCATGCAAAAATAAAACACCCATTTGCTGTCCACGCTACTCGAACATGGGACCTGCTGGACAAGCTTACAGGTAATGCCCCAGGCCACTCTGCCAAGGCGTTTCTTTGTGATATAAATTCGTCACAATTTCTTTTAAGAGCTCCTTCCATTGCTCCCCCTTGCCTTAACGCCAAAGGCAAAAATAAAAACATCCTTTGCCTCCATCGTGACTCGAACTCGAGTCCTCCCTCCTGCTTAGGGCGGCGTTCACCCAGGCCCTAAGTGGCGGCCCCAAGCCTCTTTACCACTCCGACTTTCATGTCCACCAACCTTGCCATTTATTTTTAAGGCCTTCCTAGCCCAATTTCACTTGTTGACGCGAAAAGGAAAAAATAAAACACTCCCATGCCATCACCCAGCCTCGAACCTCCCTGCTCAAGGCGTCATTTGCCCAAGCCTTAATTGGCGTCCTTAAGCCACTTTACCAAGCCCCTTTTTCATGTCCAAAAACTCCCAAATTTTTCCTTAAAGCCTCTTTCGCCCAGCTCCCCCTTTTATACTTAAAATCCAACATTTTCCCAAAGCTTTCCCCTTCATCCTTGGGTTTTAAAAACTCCCAAAACATCACCAAACACACTTAAAGCCTACTAATACTTGAGTTATGCTCCAAACGCATAACCCCTAATCTAGGATGTTACAAGATCACAGTAAAAACCGCTACACATATAACGTATAACTTCCTCCTTTCATCAACCCAACCCATGCAATCACATACAAGCATTTTACTTATAACAAATAAACAGATTATTTACTAACCTGGTGAACCGCTTTTACCCTTCTTCGGCTTTCATCAATAAATCGAGATGTCTGCAATTATCAAAACATATAAATCTTATGATCATGCATTTTATAATTAGATCTAGATGGTGGGGAAGTATTACACAACTGATTAATGTAGATACCCTTGCTAAACCGATCTACGCTTTGCTTCAAAAAGCCGGAAAGATGTGAAAATAGGCCTCTCCTATATTCGGCCATAGTTAGTATTCTACCCGATTTTATATATATGAATAAACAAATCCTCTTACCTTGAAATCCCGAATGTAACACGATTCTATAACTTAGAGATCTATGAGTTTCAGTTTCTAGGAAAAATCTCGGAAAGATGATCTATCGCGCTTTCGGCTTTTGAAAGAACTAAAAATTGAAAAGATGGCTAAGGAGATTCGCCAATGAATATTAAGGAGAAGAATAGGTGTAGTTTCGGCTTTTGAATCAAAGTGAAGATGAAGGAATAGGCTTAGAGATTTCGGCTTTTGCAGAGAGAATGAAGAAGAAGGTGGAACTTTAGGAGTTTTCGGCTTTTACTCGGAGAAGAAAAAAATGAGAGAAAACCCGTGATGCTGAAATTGAAGAGATATTCCCCTATTTATAGAAATTTCACTTACCTAACCTTGCAGATAAATCCTATCTTTTCTCCTTTATCTTAATCTACTAGCTCATCTAAAAGAGACTTAATTATCTCTAACTCCTCCCTCCTTTATCAGCATATTATCCACATATTTTAATCATTAAAATCCCTAAATTTTAGCCTTTATCTGCTTATTATCCACATAAAATAAATTCCTAAATAATAGCCTTTATCTGCTTATTATCCACATATTTTAAACATTAAAACCCCTAAATTTTAGCCTTGTTGCCATCCACTCCACCTAATCCTAATGCCCAAAATTTAGCTAACTTAAATTAAAAGAATTGGGCTCCATGAAACTTAAATTTGGGCCCCTTACTCCCTTGTGTGGCGTCACCTCCTAAGATTGGGCCACAAGCCCACTTTGGTGTTTTTAACATAATTACCACTCTTTTAACTCTATAATGCCCAATCTAATAATTTAACTAAGGCCTTTGCCTAATTCTGAGCCCAATTTGGACCCCTATTACTTAAATTAACATAGTAAACATATTCACCCATTAAACGCATAGGCCCAAAAATTCAGGATGTTACAGTTCTACCCCCTTAAAGAAATTTCATCCTCGAAATTTCCATCTAACTATTAATCGTACTACCTAAGTCTCACTACCATGCTTCCACAAGCAAGACTCCAATACTAAACCCAAAATAAACACTTAGTACACTATGGTAGAGTACGCACCGGTATTCACATCTAGAGCGTCCTCGTCCCCTTGTACTCATGCTATCGGTTCGCGTTTATCTGATTAAAATTTTTATGGATCATTAGTTTTCTTTCACTAGTTAATCCACTAACAGTCTTATGAATAATAGTTTTAAGAGTGGTTCTTTCGAGTTCATAATCAATACAGTCTCAAGTTTATTTATTCAATCATCAACATTCATGAAGTCGCGTTCATTACAGAAAAGTGTTGTTGTTGTTGCTGTTGTTGTTTCCATTACCCAGGGGTATTTTCGTAATTTCATCCTACAGGGGTATTTTCATAATTTTTTAGAATAAGATCCTTGATGATTTTGTGAAGTAAGGGTTTCCTGGTAATTTTGCAATCTGGGGGTATTTTGGTAATTTTGAAATTCGGGGGTATTTCGGTAATTTTGCAATCAGTGGTAATTTAGTAATTTACAAATCAGGGGTACTTTGGTCATTTTGCAAATCAAAGGTAATTTGGTAATTTTACAAATCAGGAGTATTTTGGTCATTTTACAAGTCAGAGGTATTTTCAAAAAAATTTACAAAACTAAGAAGGTATTTTTTTTAAACAGGGGTATCTTAGAGAATTTGATTTCAAAAGAATAATAGTGGCGTTCAAGTGTTTGTGGTTTTTGATTGTTGTTGTGTGTTGTATGTTTTTTTTTCTTTTAAAAACCGTTGACTTTGTAAATCAGGGTGTTTCTGTAAATCTGGGGGTATATTTGCAAATCATGGTATCTTGGTACTTTTTTTTCAAAATAAAGGTATTTTAGCAATTTTGTAAAAATAATGTGGCTGGTCCTTTTCGGGTTTTAATTATAGATTTTGGCCCGTCAACAAATCCTCGTGGCTAGGGTGAACAGTCACTACGCACCAGGTAGGATTCCAGCGAAGAGGAGGTGAGTCACTAGGACTACTTAAATACCAGGCTCTTCCGGATCCAATCCTAGACATGTGTATGCCTGTTACCACACCCTAGTCTTGTGGCTCGTTCACGGGTTTGTTTAGTGAAATTAAGTCTTATGAAAATTTAAGAAGTGGTTTAAACTAAGCCTATAGTCCATCAGAGTCTATTTAAACTAGTCTACGTCCCATAAAGCCGATAAAGCCCACATGTATATCACACAATGGTTTAGGGTACTTACCCGGCGGACTTGGGCCGGAGACGCAAGTGCCATGCCGAGCTAACAGACCTGTTATCATTTAAAAACATGCATGTTTCAAAAGCCCATTTTTAGAAAACGTTTTGAGCCCAAAAACCCCAGAGCCGAGTTTTGAACCGGGCTCTGATACCAATTTGTAACACCCCAAACCCGGCCCAATTGCTACGACCGGATCTGGTATGTCACTAAGAAAATTTTTGTCAAACATGTCGTATTTTTCAGAAAAGCCCAAATATATTTCATATTTCATATTCCTTTGTAAAATAAAACCAAACTTAATTACATGCCTTAGTTTAATTAAGATAAAAAAAATTAAATAACTAAAAGTAATTAAAGCCCAAAATAAAATAAAATATAAACTAGTGGCCCATGGCCTTATTACAACGAAATTTTAAAATCCACCAATTAAAAATATAAAATAATAACTTGAGTCTTTTTGCTAAATCCACATATTCTTCTCGCATGGCCACCTTGCGTTCCTCTCCACCGGTCCAAGCACTAGGTATCACACCAAATGTTAATTAAAAGGGTGAGTCGCGAGACTCAGTGTGCAACCCTCATGCACCACTAGATTTTGGGCCTTAAGCCCGTTAAATAAAGTCAACGCTTTAATACTAATAATAAAAATTAATAACAAATAATATGCAAGGCCCAACCCGTTTGCCTAGGTTTCCATCCGCTACACGCCCCGTACTCAACCGTACACACCATTGGGGATTTCTACAATCGACCCACACCGCTACACACCATGATGGCGGTCATGCTTTGCTCATCCACATATGATGGCCAAGCCCTTATAACATTTAATGGCCGGCCCGTATAATGATTCACGGCATCATCACCCGCTACATCAATCACGGTAAAAACCGCTACACATATAATGTATAACTTCCTCCTTTCATCAACCCAACCCATGCAATCACATACAAGCATTTTACTTATAACATATAAACAGATTATTTACTAACCTGGTGAACCGCTTTTACCCTCATTGGGCTTTCATCAATAAATCGAGATGCCGGTAATTATCAAAACATATAAATCTTATGATCATGCATTTTATGATTAGATCTAGATGGTGGGGAAGTATTACACACCTGATTAATGTAGATACCCTTGCTAAACCGATCTACGCTTTGCTTCAAAAAGTCGGAAAGATGTGAAAATAGGCCTCTCCTATATTCGGCCATAGTTAGTATTCTACCCTATTTTATATATATGAATAAACAAATCCTCTTACCTTGAAATCCCGAATGTAACACGATCCTATAACTTAGAGATCTATGAGTTTTGGTTTCTAGGAAAAATCTCGGAAAGATGATCTATCGCGCTTTCGGCTTTTGAAAGAACTAAAAATTGAAAAGATGGCTAAGGGAGATTCGGCCAATGAATATTAAGGAGAAGAATAGGTGTAGTTTCGGCTTTTGAATCAAAGTGAAGATGAAGGAATAGGCTTAGAGATTTCGGCTTTTGCAGAGAATGAAGAAGAAGGTGGAACTTTAGGAGTTTTCGCTTTTACTCGTGAGAAGAAAAAAATGAGAGAAAAACCGAATGATTTGAAATTGAAGAGATATTCCCCTATTTATAGAAATTTCAAGACTTACCTAACCTTGCAGATAAATCCTATCTTTTCTCCTTTATCTTAATCTACTAGCTCATCTAAAAGAGACTTAATTATCTCTAACTCCTCCCTCCTTTATCAGCATATTATCCACATATTTTAATCATTAAAATCCCTAAATTTTAGCCTTTATCTGCTTATTATCCACATAAAATAAATTCCTAAATAATAGCCTTTATCTGCTTATTATCCACATATTTTAAACATTAAAACCCCTAAATTTTAGTCTTGTTGCCATCCACTCCACCTAATCCTAATGCCCAAAATTTAGCTAACTTAAATTAAAAGAATTGGGCTCTATGAAACTTAAATTTGGGCCCCTTACTCCCTTGTGTGGCGTCACCTCCTAAGATTGGGCCACAAGCCCACTTTGGTATTTTAAACATAATTACCACTCTTTTAACTCTATAATGCCCAATCTAATAATTTAACTAAGGCCTTTTTCTAATTCTGAGCCCAATTTGGACCCCTATTACTTAAATTAACATATTAAACATATTCACCCATTAAACGCATAGGCCCAAAAATTCAGGATGTTACAGATTCAATTTGTGTGTTTAATATAGTCTTGAGAAGGCTCGGGAGTTATTCAGAATTAGAATAAATTTTAGTAATGAATACTTTATTGAAGTGGAACAAGTAACCTTGATGTTTAAGGAAATTAAGTGATCAAAAGATAGCATTAAAGAGCCATTAGTGAAGAGGTTATGCGCTACATGTATGGTCTTAAGGGGAGAGGTTCGAATCCCCTAGTATGCATTTTGTGAATATTAAAAGCATCACATTCTTGGTAAGTTAGACTTTTATTTTATGGTATGATGGCTAAGAGATATGGTAAGAGTGAACTTAAGGGAAAGAATCATATGGAAAAGGCAAGTAAGGGGGGACATAAGGCATGAAACAAGGGTAATATTTTGGAAACTTTGGGGTGGCTAAACTTTGACTTTTGGCCAATGTACTTGGACGGTTTTGGGGTTAGAAGGGGTTGGCCGAATATTGGTTAGGATTAGGAGCTAGTTGGCCATAATGCTTTAGCAAATTAGTGCATTTTTCTTTTCTCTCCACAACTTCTCTCCCTAGCCGAATATGTCATGTGCAATAGGTAAATTTTGTTTTGGTTTTGGTCATTTCTTCTAGACCAAATTGATATCATCTTTCATTCTTCCCAAGTTTCTCCTCTTTGTGCCGAAACTATACCATCTTGAAAGGTCATATTCTTTTCTTTCTTTTTGGCCGAATATACACCAACCCCAAAATCATTTCTTTGTTCATCTTCCATCATTGAAAATTTACACATAAACACTTTCTCTTTTATTTCTTATTCTCCTTTCTTTCTTCTTGTAAAGAACTCTTAACATCACTATTTATTTTCCAAAATCTTTCACCATGGCCGAATGTTAATAAACATCTTCATAGCCGAAATTTCCATTTCTCATATATTTCTTCTCAATCATTTTTTCTATTCAATCTTTGGACAATCGGTAAGAACCCTCTTCGATTCTTTATTTTTTTCATCTTTTCTTTTGCCGAATCTACTTTTGTTCGGGAGGGTCTTTTGACCGAAAGTATCCTCTATCTCTTTCTCTTAGACAATCTTTCTCGTCTTTATAGTGATATAGAGAAGGACGAAACTCGGAGTGTTCGTAATCATCGTGGATCGCTAGGATTCAGTTTAAAGTGTTAAGGTAAGGGTTTCTATCAAGGATTTCCATATTACTCGTTATTTCGTCAAAGATGGGTTACTAATCGGTTTTATCTTAGGAACGTTATCGCTCGATTTTCATCCCGTGAACGTAAGATTTCGTGGTAAGCCAATTTCGCCCTTAAGACCTATAAACTATATTTCCAAAATATTAGTTGGACTAATATTCTTCTGTCAATGGAGGCAAGCAAGATATGGTCGAAAAGGGTGGTGAATAGTGTTCGAAAGAGGGGCGGATTCGCTATTCCCTCTAGATTCAAGCGAAGGGCTGTTTCGGCAATCCGAGATTTTCCACCGGGTTGTGGACCCTCATCCGGGGAGAATCAATTATTCGAAGTTGTTCGTAGTTCGGAGCCATTAGCTAGTCGGGATTTTCCACCGGGTTGTGAATCGTCAACCGGGGAGAACCGCCAAATAGTAGTTGTTCGAGATTCCGAGGGTAAGGATCTAGATCGCTTATCTTTAGCATAGATTTATATTAAGTATTAGTGTTCTAATCGAGCGTTATAACGTTTTTAGGTGTTGACGATCAGGAAAGTGTAGTGCTCACCGTAATCAGGTGTGTAATCTTACACCATATCTCGCGGGTTAGAAAACCACATCGTAATAATGCTAGATTAAAATCACAAAGTTGGTGAAATCGGGTAAAATGGTTTATTTTATCACTTTAATCGTAAAAACTATGAAATTGGTATCAAGATTATGAAAATTACGAAATTTCCCTTAATGGGCTAAATCGATAAGAGTGACTAAATGGGCCATATGTGATTTTGTTAAATGGGCCATATGTGATAATTGTTAAATGGGCCATATGTGATATTTGTTAAATGGGCCATATGTGATAATTGTTAAATGGGCTATATGTGATAATTGTTAAATGAGCCATATGTGATATTTGTTAAATGGCCCATATGTGATATTTGTTAAATGGGCCATATGTGATAATTGTTAAATGGGCCATATGTGATATTTGTTAAATGGGCCATATGTGATATTTGTTAAATGGGCCATATGTGATATTTGTTAAATGGGCCATATGTGATAATTGTTAAATGGGCCATATGTGATATTTGTTAAATGGGCCATATGTGATATTTGTTAAATGGGCCATATGTGATATTTGTTAAATGGGCCATATGTGATATTTGATAAATGGGCCATATGTGAAAATTGTTAAATGGGCCAAATGTGATATGAGATTATATGGGCCAAAATGTGAAATGGGCCAGTTTGTGATAACTTTCATAATGAGCCTTATGTTGGAATTATTATATATATGAATGAATTGTCATGCATTTTATATACATGATTGCATGGGTTGGGATACGTGACGAAGAGAAGATGGCTTCATGCCCGCTTATGGCTTCCGTGCCCGCCAATGGCTTCGTGCCCGCCAATGGCTTCGTGCCCGCTTAATGGCTTCATGCCCGATTAATGGCTTCGCGCCGGGCTTTATGGCTTCAAGCCCAGTTTAATATATGGCTTAATGCCCAGTTGGTGTTTTGGCGGGGTGGGTGACTAAAGCTCCCCACAGGTGTGCTGGTTGGTACGGGTGGTGTGTAGTGGTTGGAAATTTAGGCTTGGTTGGGAATTGCATATCACATGCATTTTATACTTGTTATATTGTACATTTGTAAATGGGCTCAAGCCCAATTAAATGCTTAAATGGTTTTGGCCCAGTGGACTTGGTAAGTGGGTTACACATCGAGTTCTAAGTAACTCACCCCGTTTCCTTTAACCATCTCAGGTAACGATCATTAATGGAGGCTTGGGCGGGGATGACTTCGTGGAGGCCATACTTCAATGATGGTTTTGTGAACTTTGAACTACTCTTAAGTATTTTTATTTAATTTCTATTTTAGCTATGATGTAATAAGGCCTCTGGTATAATTTTTATGGATTTTTACTTGTGGATGGATTTTAATTATGTTTAAATACTAAAATGGATCTATTCTATTTTTATAAATGTTTTCGTAAATTCTCTAAAAAAAGGGTTTTTTCTTAAATATTTTATTCTCGTAAATTTTTCTCAGAAATTCTTTAAGAATCTTGTTTTCAAATTTCCTCTTGAACTCTTTTAAACTTCTCGTAAAATTTTTACCAATTAAATTCTAAGTTTTAAATTGATAAACTCTTATGTCTTAAATCATAGATTTTAAATTAACCTCGGTTTTTAATAAACTTCAATTCCAAAATAGTTTTGATGATCTATTTTAGTTAAATCAATAAATGACTAGATGTATGTTCGTTTTGCGTGACATACCAAATCTGGTCTTAACGCATAGACCAGGGTTTGGGGTGTTACAAAAAGTATAGGAATTCTTTTTAGATTGTATTAGAAGAATAACTACATACGAAAATGGCAGCATTTTGGCAGGCATCACTTAGCATGAGATTGCTCGAAAAATTCCTGAATTCATTTACCTTCTTTCTGGTCTCTACTTTTCCTACTTCGGTACTGACCAAAACTATCTGAAGTTGAAATCATAAAATGAATTAAGACATCTCAAGCATTCATTGAAAAGGGGAAAAAGGTGTTTGACAAATTTTCATCGTCCCTCTCCCATCAGGTACCTCTCAAACTTGACAACTGATTTGGGAAACAAAACTCCACCAGCTAATTTCTGTGGTATAAAAATTGCAATTCATTTTCTCAACAATTCACAATAGTAAGGGGGCAAAACAGAATATATTCATCCCATGAGACTAGCGCAAAGTAGATAATCTCTCAAAGGGAGCCTAATGATTTACAAGTTTATACACCACAACCTAGAAATGTGCATTCATCTACCAATAGGTCATCATGTAGATATACTTCTATGCTTAAAGTGTTTCATTGTGTAAAACCCCTTACCCGAGTTTGACACCGAAACAGGATACGAGGTGTTACCGGACTTAAACACAAGCATTCGAATCCTTTCTGAGTTATTAAATTTCGTCCAAATTTAAACTTTTCAAACTTCATCTTGAAGTCCCTAATATGGACCTACGAGGCCCAAAAAATACTTTAGAAATGATTCGGTACTAAACCATGCACTTTAGAAAACTTTGGAAAATTTCTTTTAAAATAGGGGCACACGCCCATGGAGTAGACCGTGTGTCACACACGGCCTAGACAGACGCCCGTGTGTCTACCCGTGTGGACAAAAACAAGGCTATTTACCAAGCCCATTTGCCACCCCTACTTGGACCAACATAAGCCACAACCAAGACATACACACATCAAGGCCACTACACTCGATTCACATGCAAAACTTATCACATACTTTGTCAATCCAATCCTGCGACTTACTCATTCATGTATTAACACACCATATATTTCACCATGCAAATTGCATATTCATGAAAAACATCATCATTTATATATATCAATAACAAGTATTAGCCATCATCCATGGCCTTATACAAAATGAATAAATCTTCAAGACAAGCCAACACAATTGGCCAAACAATATGACACTTGACAGAAGACCAAGTCCCTATACATGCCATACTCAAAATGATAAATCTAACTATACTAAATGTTCAGATTGATAGTGTGATCGAGCCTCCGACGTCCTCTGATCCCCGAGCTAGCTTGGAAATATTATAAGAAAATGGAAAAGAGAGGGACTAAGCATAAAGCTTAGTAAGTTGCATGTAAATAAGTGACAACATCAACCATGCATCTTTAAACACCTAGCATATTATAAACCAGCACAACATTCTTGATTTAGCAATGGTAGATTTACTACATATTTACACATCACAAGTATAAGCCAAATATTACGAGTTCATCTCGAAATCATTCTCATAGCGAGAACTTACTCAATTTTATCCTTACCGTTAAGGCATCATAACTAAGCTCATATCTCATGAGTTTCGAGTAAGAACCTGTACCACTCACAACATGATTATATCCTTTCATATCTTTATCATAAGCTTTAAATAACCCGTGGAACCATTTGGAATACTAGAGGATATCCGATAAGCCTCACACAAGAGGGTAAAATGCCGATGCCATGTCCCAGACATGGTCTTACACTGGCTCACATGTCGAGGCCGATGCCATGTCCCAGACATGGTCTTTCACTAGCTCCCGTCTCAATGCCGATGTCATGTCCCAGACATGGTCTTACACTGGCTCTCATAGAATGGCCGATGCCATGTCCCAGACATGGTCTTACACTAGCACACATATCAATACCGATGCCATGTCCCAGACATGGTCTTACACTAGCACACATATCACCCAAATGTCATGGCATGGATATTCAATCTATTCTTAAGGTTTAACCGGGAGTTTTTACTACATCAATTCTCATTATGCGTATTCACAACAATAATCAAACATTTTATGCCATATTAATTGTTTAATGCATAATAACAATAGAGTTGTATTATTTATGTACAACTTACCTCGGTATACAAAAAGTGGACGACTAGATTGGATTAGTCTACTAGCTTGGTCTTTCCCCGGTCTAAGTCCGGATCCCGTTTTTCTTGATCTATAATGATAAAATTTACTCATTTAATCACCACATTAATCAAGACATTCCAAAATTCCTACTTTGGCAAAATTATCGTTTTGCCCCTAAACTTTCACATAATTACAGTTTTGCCCCTAGGCTCGTAAAATAATTTTAATCAAATTTTATCCTTTAACAAGCCTAGCCGAACCTTTAATACTCTTATAGCAACTCAAAATTTTCAATTATTTCACACATTTACAACCTATTTTATAAACTTCACAAAATGGTCCTTTTAGGTGTTTTCATGAAAACCCCTTTCAAAAAAGTTGTTTATTAAACAACCAAGTTTCATTTTCTTTCATAAAATTTTAGCAATCAATATAAATACTCTCATGGCAAGACCCTAGACTCTCTACCATTTTGCAAAATAGTCCCCTCATTAGCTAGATTAAGCTACAAGGGATCCAAAAACACAAAAATCAACAAAAAATGACCATCAAAATGACTTACTTGCAAGGGTTGTAAGTTGCTGAAAATTTTCAAGCTTCCATGGCTGTTTTCTTGGAGAAAAGTCGGTGGAGAGAAGAAAAGATGATAGCCTTTTCTTTTTGTTTTATTTTATTTTATCAATTAAGTCACCATAAATCTACATAACCTTTGACCAATTTCATGAATTAAAAATTCATGTCCAGCCACCACTTTTATTGGTCTATTTACTCAATAAAGACCTCTAATTTAGTGTTCCATAGCTATTTAACACCTTTAGCTTGTAGAAAAAAACTTTCGCACTTTATGCAATTTAGTCCTTTTTTGAAATTAAGCAAGAAATCACTAAAATTAATTCACCAAAATTTTCATGTACTCATATAATTATGCTATAACACATAAAATAATATTAAAAATAATTTCTCCGGCCTCGGATTAGTAGTTTCGAAACCACTGTTCCGACTAGCCCCAAAATCGGGCTGTTAGACATTGAGTTAATGTCAAGAGTTAACAAGATACAAACTCACTTAATGAAAATACTTAACAATCTAAACATAGAGTAGTGAAACTAACATCAATTAAGAATAGCAAACTTATGTAACTCAATCTTCATATAAACTTAGAGAATAGGGAATGGAAATGAAAAACAAAAAAGATAAAATAAAAATAAAAAGCCTTCAACATCATCATTGCCCTTTGAAGGAAAAAGTTTGTCACAAGAAAAGTCAGAAAAAAGAAATGAGACCCATCTCGTTAAAAAAAATCAAACAATCAATTGCTATAAGATTTCTTTTTCTTGTTTCATCATAAACCAGAGATTGAAATATTCCAATCCAATATCAAGAGCTAAAAAACCTGATTCTTTCACAAGCCAAAACAGTTATAGAAAGCAACTAAACTAAGCATAAGGAACAATTAAAGAGAAGAAGAGAATAACTAAAGCAGTCGTAGAAAATAACTAAACTAAGCATAAGGAACAATTAAAGAGAAGAAGAGAACAACTAAAACAGTCGTAGAAAATAACTAAACTAAGCATAGGGAACAATTAAAGAGAAGAAGAGAACAACTAAAACAGTCGTAGAAGAAAAGAAGCTCACTAGTGGAAGAATTAAAGAGGAACAACCTGAAATGGGAAAAAAAATGAAAAAAATTAAATTGAGAGTTAAAATGAGAAGATGAGATTAGGAGAGTAGAAAGAAAGAAAGAGAGTAGCAACACCCTTAAAGAAAATGGAAGAATTGAAGAAAATAAAAGAGAACAGAACTAGAGAAAAAAACCTTGAAAGAGAAAATGAAGAAAAAATTGGGATTCTACCCTGTGTTTTGGGAGAAGACAAATAGAGGATAAAAATGTAAATAGCTAGCCAAAAGCACTTTTGGCTTAGGAAAAGCTAAATTATCCATCTAAAGAAAAGCACTTTTTAAAGTTCAAGTTTTCACTTAACCGATGTTTGTTTAACAATGCTTTAGAGTGAAAAGTGCTTTTTAAGGGAAATGTCCTTCTCAAAAGCACAACTGAACGGGCCCTAAGGATAGCCCAATAGACATGACTAATGGGAAAAAAATAGCCCCATTTGAATCAAAATGTGGCTACTATTTTTGCATATCTCAATAAATTAAACGAAATAACCAAGAGGGAGTGAATTAGCCTTTTTTTTAGAAAATTATGGAAGTAAGAATAAAATGATGAGACAATGAACAGAAGAATTTAGAGTGGTTCAACCCTAATTGCCTACTCCACTACCTCATCTTTCCATCACTAAATGTAACACCCTATACCAGACCCAATCGCCGGGTTATAGTACTGAATGCCACAATTAACATGAATTACTTAACAAAACATCTATCTGTTTAGTTACAGACTTAACAAATATTAATTCATTGATAAAAAAAAAATTTAAAACTCAAATCTCAAATAAATTCAATGTTATACTATACTAAATTATTATAATCATTCTCTCAAATTAGATTTAGATAATCATTACAATAGTTATTAAGGTTAAAGGCTTGCTACGGATACACTAAAGTATTCCTAGAGGCATGGACTCAAGGGGAGCCCCTCTATACACATGAAACAATATCGATGCCCAAAACATACATCTAACAATCTTTGGCTTGGTCCCTTCCTGTAAAATCCCAACAACCCTTGCTCCTACGTACGAATTAGCAAGTTTGTAAGTTCAAAATGAACTTAGTGAGATCCTGTGCAACAGTGCATCACAATTATTCTATATTTTCAGGAAATAAGAATAATGACACAAAATTTAAACTCCCTATATGTCATTAGGAATCTGCAAATTCTATGGCATATTCAAAGCATTGCCTTTTTTTTCGATCCCACCATTTGCAAACCTATGTACTTGTTTAGTTTATAAATGTGCCCTTCCAAATAACTTTTTTTCGGTATGTAACCCTGTTCCACTTCACCTCAATTGCCCCTTTTTGCCTTCTTTGGCTTGAATCTTTAGAGAGAATTGTGCACACTAAAATATAGTTTGATGACTACTACTAGTTGATTTTCACTTGTCTTCGCCTCAATGGAGGATTTTCACCCTGATTCACTCATTTGATATTGAACGCAACATATCTTTACCTTGTTACCACAGGCAATATCTATAACACCCTCAACCCAATCCGATTGATCGGAACCAAATTTTGGTATTACCACACAAATACAGACTCAATCTTGATTTACTAATGTAGTTTACAGATAATGACAACTTACTTAATTACAAATTTCAAACTAAAATACATAAGTAAATACAAATACAACACAAGGTAATTAAATTACAATGATATCCAAATTGAAACCCTAAATTTTTACAAATACCCCAAGTGAGGATTTCTAAGAAGTATTTTAATCTTTAGACTTGCTAGCATGCTCGCTCTATATGCATAATAACCAGATATGCCGCTTCTTGGCGTAGTCATGGCATCATCCCTCCTAGCGCAAGCCCGCAACATCACGCTGCAACATAACACACATATAAGTTCATAAGAACTTAGTGAGGGTAACATCTTTTACCTGGGTCATATTTGCAAATAGCAACTGATATTTTAGCCCGACAATCTCGTTGTTCTTAACCTTTAACTTTGTCTCTGGTGAATATTTCCTCAAATTCTATTTTCCTATACTCGTCCAATGCCACGCCTTACACTTAGACTATTTCCTTCTTTTCATTGTCTTTGATACTTTACTTAAACTCTCTAAACCTCTGAGCCATTAGTTCATCGTGAATCAAGGAGGAGTGCATACACAGGTAACAGGTATTTCCTTCGAGTATACAAAGATTACGTCTTTGTTCAGAACCCATCTCAATACTAATTTATTATTTCACCATATATCTCTAATCCACTATCTCCGACCGAGCCTTAGTCTTTGTGGCATACCTTACCATCTAGTTCATATGTACAATTTGTATTTTTGAATTCACTATTTATGTTTAAGGGCGATATAGAGCACAACAATTACTTAGCACAGAACCTACCACAAAGACATCCTTCGTAGTTCATTACTGGGAGTCTTTCTAGAACACGCCACCAGAGCAGCCTATCCTAAGTGCGCCATAAAATTTAGTCTTGCAAGACTCGCCATAGAGGTCATTCCTTTATAATCCTCCACAAAGGCTTTCTTGTCAAAATTTGCCACACAGGCTGTTTAATGATGGTTCGCCGCTAAGGCAGTTCTTAAGGGTGCACTATGAAGGCATTCCTTACGGAGTTTGCCACAAAGACATTCCTTTCATATTGTGCCACAAAGGCATTCTTCCCATATTGTGCCACAAAGGTGTTCCAAAGGCGTTTCTTTCCTAGCGAGTTTACGATATGCATTCGCCTAAGCTCATATTACGTGAGGTATGCCTATTATCGTCCTGGGACACGCAGAGAACCCTATTGGGTAATAACCTTCCTTTATTTCTTTTCATATGATGTCATAGCCCAGCTATGGTCTTACACAATATGGTGCCATGGCCATGGACTTTTCCTCTCAGAGATCGTGTTTAAAGTCCCAATGGACCCCTTTAGACAATACCGCGGAGACAGGCACAGACTCACTTCATAGACCATTCATGCACTTACACAAATCACACTCATGGTTTGACAGATCATACCCCATAACACACATCCGAGACACACATATGTGATCGAAACTAAACTTCTCAGATTCTATATCATAGCACACATTCTATTTCAACAATCATTCATACTGTTACATTAACATCATGCTGTACTTTTCTAGCTTTGGTTTCATTATTCAATCAGTTTCTACAAAAATACTTCATGTAAGAGTTAGTTTAGAGACTTACTTGACAATCACAGATAGTAGTTTGAACTCTAGGCCCAACCTTTTTCAAGACTGATTATAAAACAGAGGAACACCATTAAAGCTCATTCATGTAAGCATACTATCATTTCATATTATTTTTCATGCACTCATTCAGTTCCACTCTTACATAACACAACATGCAGAGTCATAAAACTTACCTTGACATGAGGCAATCACTGATAAAATCTAGGATCTCAACTTCAGCTTAGATAAATGTCTTTTGTTCCTCAAGCCTCAGATAACCTTATCTTGGAAGAAAGAAAAAGAGAACTACCCTTTTCCAACTTGAACATCTATTATTCTAGTCTAAGTCCTTATTAGAACTTGAAAAATGTCACATCATTACTGAATTGTCTTATTAAAAGTCTACAGCTTCTAGAAACCTAATTGAGTATTCCATTATCTTTTAATTATTATGGTTCACGTTCAGTTGGTTCCTGATTAGCTTACCTTGCAACTTGCACAATACCATAATTAACCGGTCGCACCATAACCCTGGTGCGAACTCAAACTCTCAATACCATTTTATATGATCGCTGGTCTTATTCCAACGAAAATAGCCGCCTGGCAACGAACCTTTATTAACATAACCACATAATTTTATATACCCGCTCTCTTCACCGAAAGAGGCACTTGGGCGAAGCCTACTTTGCTCATCATATTACCTTAAGACTATACGTCAAACCTTGTACCTGCTAAAACTGGGGTGTTACATTATCTTCCTCAGACTTAGCCCTCGCATGGGCCCTTGTTCTAACAAAGATCAAATCGTTCCATTATGGTTCTCCTAATAATAGATAGTCTCCGATGGACTATCACTTTCTCTAGTTTCTCTTAGCAAACTTTCGGCGTTAATAATCCTTAGCAGACTTTCCACCCAAGTTAGTCCTTGGCGAACTCCTCTCCTCAGGGGTTCTTGGTGGAAATTCCCTATTTATGACGATCTCTTTACTCGTGAGAACTTTGAATTTAGAACCTGAAGGACCATTTTGTTACCCTATCATCAATGATAATTTATACATCAATCCTGGTGGACCCATTTTTATGGAAGATACCTATTTACAAATATCTTGGAGCAAATACCCATTCTTTTCATATAAGCCACGTTTAATACGCTTCTACCTATTCCTCTAACCTCTACATTTTGGTGGATCCCCTTATTAGCATGTTTATAGTAACCTCACTGCACAATATCCACTATATTGGACTGCTCACCGTACGAGTCATTCAAAGACCTCTCCTTTGATGCCCTGACAGCATCCTAGCTCATAGTCCTGGTGGACTCTATTTCGCTATATAGTATACCTGTTAGTCACGAGCTAACACCGTGGCTAACCGTGGACTTTTGGTTCCAAAGAATCAATGAACCTCTCCCGAGGTACCGCCCCTAAGGACCTATTACCGTTTGCATGGTGTTGCCCCGAAGGACCTCTATACTGTTTACACGGTGTCGCCCCAAAGGACCTATATACCATTTACATGGTGTCACCCTGAAGGACCTATATATCTTTTACATGGTACTGTCCCAAAGGACCAGCTAATAATCATCGTCACGGTTCCACTTCATAAAGTCAGTAAACCGTCGTCACGGTGTCGCTTTAGCGAGCTAGTAGATAACCATACCACGATGCCACCAAACTCCCTTGAATCCGCATTTTAGTTCGCCCATTTCCTCTATTACGCCAATTTTCCTATCTTTAACTAACCTGCCATTTGCTACCCTCCGTACTTCGCATTTTATAAGCATACATAACACGCATACCATTTCAATCAATACTATTTATTCACTATATCATGGAGTACGTTGACATTTCACCAATACATAACCATATCGGTTTAACAGAAAACATTCTTGAAATTCTCACATTTTATAAGCATACATAACACGCATATCATTTTAATCAATACAATTTATTCACTATGTCATGGAGTACGTTGACATTTCACCAATACATAACCATATCGGTTTAACAGAAAACATTCTTGAAATTCTCATACTTATATAGAAAAATGCATGCATATTATTTCCATACAATCTCAAACCACTCTCATAAACAGCCATAGACTTCGACTGAACTCAGTGCATTTCATACAAGCAAGACAACAACAACAGGGAACCCAAACATGGAGTACAAAAATTCACCTGAACTCCTTCATCCTCGTCAGTTTAGCTTTTCCAAATGCCAGAGCCTCCATCGTCTTAGTAGCTAAGCACAACTAACCATATATCGGTAAAATCAAAGGCCTTCAAACCTTAAAACTTTAAATCCATGATTGTACAAAACCTTTTTAGGAATCCTTACATCTCTTTTCCATTAATTCACGAGTATAGTGCGGCCTAGGAGCTTACCAGATCCTTTGTTGTCCAGACTCGAATCTCACAATTACCACCCCATCCAATGCTTTCTTTAACTTCTCCTTCTTCGGAGCAACCAGAGAAAATGATGTAGATGAGTAATTTTAAATAGGGCTGGATAGAATTTTCCTCTTCAAAATAAGGCTTCTCACCCATATATATAATATCTCTTTACACGGTCTCCAAATCTCAATTAGCAATCCATCGACTATCATTGTGTCTCCCACTATGGAACCAGTCGGTTCCATTTTAACCAAACCTGAAATTAAACTCAACTAATTGCCCATCAGCCACAAAATTTCCAATATTTCCAGTAGATTCTGCCCACATACTATTTTATTTAATTAACTCCCAATGCTTTCTTAAATTCAAGCCCTCAAAGAAATCCGGGTGTGACATTAAGGATTTTCCAAACTTCACTAATTTGATCAACCTTTGAGGACAAGGCTTAACCTTACAATTCCCTTAAGATTTCTACCTAAATCTTAAGACTTAAACCCTCTCAATAGAGTAAACAAATGAGAAAAGAAAGAAACAATCCTTACAAGATTAGGATGTTTGCCAGTTAAGCACTTACACAATAACAATAGTTGAGCTAATTGAATGCAAAGAATGCTCACAAGTGTTTTGACCTGCTGTCAAATGTAGTAGTGAACTCAGGTCAATTCCAAGCTTAAGGAGTTTGTTTTCTATGCAATTTAGTATTTTATATTTCATTTTCGGTAATTAGGTCCTATGATTAAATATTAATAAAATAAGTGTTTTTAACATATTTTGGGTGTGTTGTTACCTAATAGGTTGGCACGAGCCTTAGCTAGTGCTAATATGTTTAATTGAGTGTGTAGGATAAAGATAAAAAGGCCCAATTAACGTAGGTGCAAGGGTCGAGTGATGCACAAGCTTCACGGGACATTAAAGCAAAAAAGAATGAGACAAGGCTAGAAGTTGGTGTCGTGTCGTGCCACGTAAGGGGTGTGACGCGACACACTTCGACGTTCTACCCAAGTAATTTGGGGTTATTTTTGTCTGTGCAATCAAACTTATACAAAGAACTAGGACGTGTCGAAGACCTAATTTGGACTACCAACACCTCTATAAATATGATGTTAAGGGTTTGATGTAACTAAGTCATCCTAGACGCCTTCAAAAATCGTAATAGTATAGGAGTAGATTTAGATTATTTTTCTTTTCAGCTTTTCAATACTATTTTGTTTTTCCTTTTGAAATTAGTTTTGATTCAAGAGTTTATATATTTAATTAAAGTATTTCAATTTGAGTTATTTTGCATTTGATTTAATTCTTTATTCCAATCAAGAGATTTACTACTCTGTTCCCTATTCTATATTACATCCATGATTATTTAAGTCTCTTTTCTCTCCTGAATCGATCGTGTTCTTCCCATGATTTATTCAATCGAGAGAAAGATTATGAATAACATGAGTGACTAAATCCCCTTGGGGAGTGTAAACAGCCCATTTTGCCCGGGCTTGTAACAAACTTAAACCAAAATGAATAATAAATGTCTTTTAAACAGTCCATTTACAAATCATTTACAAGCCCAAAATTACAAACAAATTACCCTTGGCCCGATTCTAAACATCCTACCCGAATACACCCAGGCCCAACATACTTTAACCCAATACACAAAACTAAAACTAAACCCATAACCCATTTACATCAAGACCCTGACCCAAACTAGACCTACCTTACCAAACACACAAGACCCAAAACAAAGACGGCCCAAAAAGGGCCCAAACAATTAAACGATTTCAGAAACCTAGGGTTTCTGGGAAACCCTATGCGCCGCAGGAGCCAGCCTGCACCCAGCGCAGCCCCGACACCGGCCTCTCTTCACGCCGCATTCAGCGCACAGATAGGCTCCGTCCCGAGATATCCTTGTCTCTACCTGCAAAAAGGGAAAGAAACAAACAGTGAACATAGCAAACAAAACAGAAATCAATGTATTTCCTTTTTTATTTTTTTTCCTCGGGTTATAAAAACCCTAAAAAACCTGTAACAAAGGGACGAAATTTTTCAGATAATACAGAGAATATACACGAAATACAGAGATTTAGAACAAAAGGTTTCCTTCTTTCTTTTTATTTTTTCCGTAGCTATATATACATTTATAAAATCTTTTTTATAGTGTAAAAAAAGGGGAGAAAGAAAACTTACCTGTTTCAAACACCAGCCGCCGTAAATGACGGCGTTGGATAGTGGCGGTCCGGCGACGTCGTGGGGTTTAAAAAACCTGGCAGAGAAAAGGATTTCATCCTTTTTTTTTTATTTTTTTGGATAACAAAGCAGTAATAAAAAAAGGGAAGGAAATTTGGTTTTATAATAAGTTAAAACGGTGTCGTTTTCGGCTTGTTTCAATAGCCTCAAAACGGCACCGTATAAGGCCTTTTGACTCGAACCCGACCCGATAGGCAAAGAGATCCGCGTGTTTTTTTTGTCAATGGTCTATTTACGGATCAGGTCCTCCACATTATTCTAAATTCACAATTATGTCCAATAGCATTTTTCTGTATTTACAATCTAGCCCCAAAACTCATATTCTATTTCAATCTGATCCTTCGGGTTCTTCAAAGGCCAAATTCAAAACGTAGTCATTTTTAAATCTGGTATAATTTCCATATTAGTCCCTGTCGTTTAACGCGCTTTTTAATTTAATCCTTTTTATTTATTTTATTGCTATTTAAATCCTTATTCATTTTAAAACCTTTTTATTTTATTCTAATATTATACTTAATGATTTTATCATATTAAACTGTTTTATTATGTTATTTTATTAATTTTGTTAATAGTATGAAATGCATATATATATATATATTATGTATTACTTTTATACATATTAAATTATTATTATTTATTATCTATTATTTTATTTGGTTTAAATATTATTGTTATAATATGATTTATATATTAATTATTATATTATACTCTTCTAATTTGTATATTATATAATATTATATCATATATCATATTTAAAAAAATTATTTTATAAAAATTTATTTATATTATATAACCTATTTTATTTATACTTGTAATAATGTTTTTTTAATGATTAATGTATTATATATAAATTTTTATAAAATTATTATATACTATTTATTAATTATTTTTATTATGTATAATTATTTATATGCATTTAATTAGATATTTGTTATGAATATTCTTATTTTTTTATACTTTAAATTTTTATTCATTTTTATATTGTTTATATGTATATTAAATTATTTTAAAAATTGTCATAGTCTTTTATTTCTTTATTCAATGTTTAAATATATTATTCCCTTTTCATTTAATTCTATTATTTCGTGGAAGTTTTAATTTATTTTATATGTTCATCTATTTATGTCTCTTTTAATCGATATTCTTTGTAACACCCCAAACCCGACCCAAACACCACGGCCGAATTTAGAATGCTACTGAGGAAAAAGTTTGTAGAGAATTTGACATAAGGGTGAAACATAATAATTTTCCGTCAATTATAAAAACATTGTACCTTTGAAACTCTAAGTAAAATTTTGTGTTTACAAGTATCCGAATTTGAAACATTAACATAAGTTTTCAAGTTGTAAATTTGCTTTTTAACAATAAATTGTTCCCAAATATTAACTTGATCGTCAATCCAACTTAAACAAAATAAAATCCCCAAATACTTTAAGTGGCCCTTATTACATTAAATATTTATTCAAAAGTACTGAAAACGTAAAGTGCGTGAAGTAAATAAAAACATCTTCTGCATGGCCACCTCGTATCCGCTCCAGCCCGGTCCAAGAATCATGTATCACCTGCATTGTTTATGGAAAAATAGGGTGAGTCAAACCGACTCAGTGTGTAATTATTTCACATGTCTCCCCAAATGGGCTTGGCCCACATCCACACAATCCACATACATAATCATGCAAAATGAATCCCAACCCAACCTAGGGTCCATCCGCTACACACCCCCGTACCTGCCGCACACACACCAGAGGATTACTAAATCACCCTCCAACCGCTACACACCTCTTTGGCAGTCATGCTGCTCAAAGCCGTGGCTTAGCCACCGATCACCTAAGTGACCCCACATATCTGTATCCACGAGGTGACTCAAGGTCATCCTCAATCCACGGTGATGCACACAGCTATAATCTGCCCACGATGTGGCACATAGCCAACACCCCACCTTGATGAAGCACATAGCCATCATCAAGCGCCAATGTAGCACAAGGCTAACATCAGACCACGTACATAAATATGTACACCCTATCCTTCCATAATCATATCTCAACCCCCATGCACATATATATATATATCATGACAGAATATCATTCAATATGAGTATACATCACATGCTTACCATAATCTCATACACATATCACAGATAGTTTAATAACATAAATACTGACCTGGTTAACCGAATACCCACTATGGGTAGCCACCATCTCAGCCATTATTTCCGGCTATCATACATATCTTGTACGCATATACATATACACAACAATAAATACAAGCAACAAGAGATCAGTGTGATAACTACACACCTTTTCGGCACAGTCGACTAAATCCCGAAACCCAAAGCCTAGACGATTTGCACCTGAACTTGCCGAAATCCTCCTACACAACCTTATGTTTGATTCGGCTCAATCTAATAAACACATGAAATGGCCTTCGGCCCAACAGTACATCATGCTTACCTTGACCACTCAAATCCCGAAAGATCTCTACTCCTTTAACGTTGGCCTACAGAAATCCCGATAACACCACAATATTGAGAACTGATTTGGAAGATTGATGGAAGGTGAATGTCGACACCTCCCCTTCTACAGGCTATAGCAGATTCGACCAAGGTTTCCCAACCAAGAGATTATTCGGCTAAGACTTCCAAATGGAGATGGGATATTCGGCTATCACAAAAATAGGTATAGAATCGAGGTTGAGAGAAGTATAGAAGAAGGTTAGAAGAATTCGGCAATGGTGAACAATGGTAGAGAGGTTTCAGCTTTGTTGAAAATGAGAGGGTAGGTTTCGGTTTTTAGGAAGTGAGTGAAGGAGGAATAAGATGTGAAAGAAGAAGAAGAAGGTGCACAAATGGTTTCAAACTTTCAGCTTTTGGTCAAGAGAGAAATAGGGTGCAAATTGCGGCAAGAAACAAAGATGAAAAGAAAGTTTCGAAGGAGAGAATTTAGCACCCACTCACCCTATTTCGGCACACTACTGAAGAAAGAAAAGAGAACCGAATGAGAACCTCTAAACCCCCTTTAGGAAATTCGGCTATCTCCCCCACTTACATGACCGAAAATGATCACCAAAAGAATCCCTTGGCCGGCCAACTCTCATCCCCTTCTCAATTCCCACCTTTTTCTGCTAATTTTCCTATTCTCCCCTCATTCAAATTATCTGAATAAATCAATATTTATCCTTCTCTCCTAGCCAAATTTTAAATGCATTTGACTTAATCAAATGCTCATCCACTTAGTGTCCCATTGCCGTCCACCACTGCTCCTCTTTGCTGCAAAATAAAAACTCCCAAACGCTTCCCTTGCTGCTCGAACCAAGGCCCCGCACACTCCCTGAGGCGTCACCTCTCAAAGCCCTAAGTGGCGCCTCCTTGCCACTTTACCAGCTCAGTTCTTGTGTCTAAATACTCCTACAAATTTTCTTAAGGCCTATCTTGCTTAGCATCCACTTCAGACTTAAAATCTAATATTTTTCTAAGGCATTCTCCTACATTCTAAAGTTCCCGAAATCCCCAAAACACATTCAACCACACATAGGCATGCTACCACACATAATTGAGTTAAAGTGTATAACCCCTAAATCCCAGATATTACAGTTCTACCCCCCTTAAAAATAATTTCGGCCTCGAAATTACCTGGTCAAAACAAGTGAGGGTACTGCTGTTGCATTGCTTCTTCCGGCTCCCAAGAAGCTTCTTCCGATCCATGGTTACGCCATAACACTTTGACCAGAGGAACTGATTTCCTCTGCAACACCTTTACATCCCGTTCCAGAATCTGTATCGGCTCTTCCTCGTAGGACAAGTCTGGCCTCAACTCTACCTCTTCAACGGGAACCACGTACGATGGATCTGATCGGTAACGACGTAACATCGAAACATGAAACACATCATGCATCTGCTTTAACTCCGAAGGCAATTCTAACTGATACGCCACCGGCCCCACTCGCCTTACAATCCGATAAGGTCTTATAAACCTGGGACTCAGCTTACCCTTGCGCCCAAATCTCATCACCTTCTTCCACGGCGAAACCTGAAGAAACACTTGATCACCCACTGCAAAGTCTATTTCTTTCCGCTTAAGAGCTGCATACGACTTCTGTCTATCAGATGCCTCCTTTAACCGTGCTCGAATCATCTTAACCTTCTCTTCCGACTCTGCCACTATCTCAGGCCCCAAAACATGATGTTCACCCAGTTCTGTCCAACAAGTAGGTGTCCGACACCTGCGCCCATACAACGCTTCATATGGCGCCATTCGAATGCTTGCTTGGTAACTGTTGTTGTAAGCGGATTCTGCCACAGGCAAGAATTCCTCCCAACTGCCCCTGAAGTCGATAACACATCCCCTTAGCATATCTTCTAACACCTGAATCACCCTTTCAGACTGGCCATCGGTCTGCGGATGAAAGGCCGTACTAAAATCCAATCTGGTGCCCAATGCCTGATGCAACGCTCTCCAAAACTGAGACGTAAACCTAGGGTCCCTATCTGAAATAATTGACACCGGTACCCCATACAGCCTTACAATCTCTGCTACATACAGCTTCGCCAACCTCTGAAATGAGTAATCAACCCGCACCGGTATGAAGTGAGCGGACATTGTTAACCGATCCACAATCACCCAAATCGAGTCCTTCTTAGTCGGTGTAAGAGGAAGCCCACTAACGAAATCCATGGTGATTCTCTCCCACTTCCATTGCTGAATCTTCACTGGTTGCAGCAAACCCGACGGCACTTGATGTTCAGCTTTGACCTGCTGACACGTCAAGCACTTTCCCACAAATTCCGTAACCTCTCGCTTCAATCTAGGCCACCAAAACTGATCCCTTAGATCCCTATACAACTTACTTTCCCCAGGATGCATAGCGTAAGGGCTACTATGCGATTCCCGAAGAATTCTCTGCCTCAACTCCTCATCTTTCGGCATACAGACCCTACCACGGAAGCACAAAACCCCGTCGTCATTCACACTGTAGTCTTCCACTCCTCCGCTCTGAACCTGTACAAGCTTAGCACTCAGAACATCGTCCACCAACTGTTTCTCTTTAACCTGACTTAACCATGTCGACTTTACCTGCAACTCTGCTAACAGGCTCCCATCGTCATAGAGACTAAGATGCGCAAACATCGCCTTTAAATCCGATACCACTTTCCGACTTAGCGCATCCGCCACCACATTTGCTTTACCCGGGTGGTATTCGATTGAACAGTCGTAATCCTTCAGTAGCTCCACCCACCTTCGCTGCCTCAAGTTTAACTCCTTCTGAGTCAACAGGTACTTCAAACTCTTATGGTCCGTGTAGATTACTGTCTTCTCCCCATACAAATAATGTCTCCATATCTTCAAAGCGAAGACCACCGCGGCTAACTCCAGATCATGCGTCGGATAATTAACCTCATGTGGCCTTAACTGTCGAGACGCATATGCAACAACCTTCCCTTCCTGCATCAGTACGCATCCCAACCCCGTGTGAGAAGCATCACAATATACCACAAAATCCTTTCCTGCCACAGGCTGAATTAAGACCGGAGCCTCTGTTAAAACCTTTTTCAACTTCTCGAAACTCTCCTGCTGCTTATCTGTCCAAAAGAATGGTAGCTCCTTTCTCAACAACTTGGTCAATGGGGCCGCTATCGATGAGAAATCCTCAACAAATCTTCTGTAATAGCCTGCCAACCCCAAGAAACTGCGGATCTCTGCCACCGACTTAGGTGGGTTCCAATTCAATACTGCCTCAATCTTACGAGGATCCACCCTTATTCCTTCCGCCGATACTACATAACCCAGAAAAGCAACTTCCCCTAATCAGAATTCGCACTTGCTAAACTTGGCGTACAACTTCTTCTCCCTTAAAACTTGCAGCACTACACGAAGATGCTTATCATGTTCTGCCTCCGACTTAGAATACACCAGAATGTCGTCGATGAACACAACGACGAACTGATCCAGGTAGGGTTGGAAAACCCTATTCATCATATCCATGAACGCAGCTGGGGCGTTCGTCAACCCGAACGGCATTACAAGGAATTCGTAGTGTCCGTACCGAGTCCGGAAAGCTGTCTTGTGGATATCTGCTTCCTTCACCTTTAGCTGGTGATATCCAGACCTTAGATCAATTTTTGAAAACACCGCAGCCCCCTTAAGCTGATCAAACAAGTCGTCTATCCTCGGCAACGGATACTTATTTTTGATCGTCAGCTTATTCAAATGGCGATAATCTATGCACATCCGCATAGATGCATCCTTCTTCTTCACAAACAAGACCGGTGCTCCCCATGGAGACACACTGGGTCGAATAAACCCGCGATCCAGCAACTCTTGGATCTGGGCTTTAAACTCAACCAACTCTTTTGGTGCCATTCTATACAGAGCGATTGACACTGGTGCTGTCCCTGGCAACAGGTCGATTCCAAATTCCACCTCACGATCTGGAGGCAACCCTGGAAGTTCTTTCGGAAAAACATCCACAAACTCCTTCACTGTCCAGACCTCCTCCACAGTTGTTTCCTTAGTATCCAAGGCACTAACGATCATCAGAAAAGCCAAGCATCCCTTCTTCACCATCTTTTCTGCCTTAATGGTAGACACTACGTTGGACAGATAGTCCCTCCTTTCGCCTATCACCGTATCCTCATTGTCCTCGAGAGTCCTCAACGACATGCGCTTAGCAGCACAGTCCAGATTCGCGCGATACCTTACTAGCCAATCCATCCCTAGGATCAGGTCAAATTCTCCGAACGGTAGCTCCATTAAGTCAGCTGGGAACACTACCCCCTGAACTTCTAAAGGCACGTCTCTAAAGAGTTTATCTACCACTACAGATTGCCCTAAAGGACTAAGTACAGTCATCTTCCTAGAGACAATTTCAGTGTTCACACCCAAAGTTCCAGACACCACACAAGCAATGTACGAATGAGTTGACCCAACATCAATTAAAGCCATAAAGGGTAACCCGTAAATAAGGAACGTACCCGTGATAACATCTGGTGCATCTCCCTCTTCACGACGTCTGGCTGCATACACCAACCCTGGCTGCCTTGCATCTGAACTCCCTAAACCTCGGCCTGGTGCTCCCCGACCTCGGCCAACGCCATTTCCTCCACGGTTCGGACCACGGCCTCTCGACACCTGCTGACCACCTCTTCCTGGCTGCACATTCCCCGAACCTACTGCTCGAGCCCTATTCGGATCCTGAGGACAATCTTTAATCAAATGAGACTTAGACTTACACCTAAAACACTCCCGATCCCGTCCCCAGCACTCGCCAACATGAAACCTTCCACACCGAGCACACGGACGGTCCTGGTTTCCAGCAGCTGGCATAGAAGGACGAGCAGAATTTTCAACCATTGGTCTTTTCTGAAAGCCTCCAGAAGACCCTGATGATCCAAAACCTCTCTTGTTCCGCCCCTTGTCCTGATTCTATCTCACCGACTGTTTCACCTCCTCAGCAACCTTGGCCTTTTCCTCTAAGACCGCAAATTCCCTCTCCTGCTGTGGGGCAATTAATAACCGCAGCTCGTCCCTCAGCCCATCCTCAAATCTGACACAGCGCTCATGCTCCGTGCCCACGATACCACGTGCATACCTACTCAACCGAAGGAATTTCGCCTCATACTCCGACACAGACTTATTGCCCTGGACCAAATTCAAGAACGCCTTGCGTTGCGCGTCAATGTAGCTAGCCCCTATGTACTTTTTCTGATAAGCTGCTCTGAAAAACTCCCAAGTGAGATCATCTGCCACAGCTCCGTCCCTAACTGTGAGCCACCACTGATACGACTCATCTCGCAGCAAAGATACTACCCCCTTAAGTTTCTCCTCAGCTGAGAAGTCCAAATCATCCATAATACGTTCCGTTGCTTCTAACCAATATTTTGCTGTACTAGGAGCCACGTCGGATACACCTCTGAATACCTCCGCGCCATTAGCCCGAAGACGTTCAGACACAGATTTCTGAACCCCTGCTCCAACGCCTGCACTAGAAACCCTCTCTAACACCCGCAGCATCGCTTGTGATACTGCGTCATCGCCTGTCTGGTCATGATCCTCCGCGCCCACAGCTGGCGGCGGTGGTACCTCATTTTCTGACCCATGGCCAGACCCTACCGGTTCCGACACTGTCATTCTGCCCCTACCACGTCCACGTGCGTTACGACCACGCCCCCTAGAACGCATGTCTACTATCGCGATTTAATCTGATTTAAGAAATTTTATGCATTAGTACTTTGTTCCACTGATTATCCGTGAACAGTTTTTTTATGTAAAGATGTTTTAGTAGTAGTTCTTTCGATCATCCAAAGTTTTCATCTCAAGTTTACTATTCTAATTCAGAGAGTCACATTCATTCATCAACAACATCCACCATACTACTTTGGGCATTTTGTCCGTTCCCAACCCAGGGGTATTTTCGTAATTCATCCTACAGGGGTATTTCAGAAAGTTTAAAAATCGGGGTTACTTTGAAAATTTGTACAAATCAAGGGTGGTTTTGGAAATTTCGGAAATCGAGGTCATTTCGGTAATTTTGTAAATCAAGGGTAATTTAGTAAATTTTCCAAACTGGGGTATTTTGGTCCTTTTCAAATCTTAAGGTAGTTTTTACAAAACTGTGTAGCCGGTCCCTTTCGGGTTTTAATTATCGGGTTAAGCCAGTGAATAGGTCCTCTTGGTTAGGGTGAACCGTCCCTACGCACCAGGTAGGATTCGAGCGAAGAGGAGGTGAGTCACTAGGACTGCTTAAACACCAAGCTCCCACCGAATCCAATCCTAGACATGCGCACAACTATTGCCACACCCTAACTCGGCGACTTACTCACAGGTTTGTTTGGTTATACTTAAGTCTTATGTATTTTGTGTTGGAGTAAGCTAGTCCTAGGGTTCAATAGCTCCTAATCTACTAATCTACGATCCCATAATGCCCATACAGTCTCATATACCAATCACTTCAATAGTTAGGGGTACTTACCTGGTGGACTTCGGGCCGAAAATACAGGTGCCATGCCAGAATAAACCTGAAAAAGTTCATGAAAGTTTATGTTTTTGAAAAGCCCATCTTTGAAAAATGTTTTTGGACCCAAAACCCTCAAAGCCGAGTTTTGAACCTGGCTCTGATACCAATTTGTAACACCCTAAACCCGACCCAAACACCACAGCCGAATTTAGAATGCTACTGAGGAAAAAGTTTGTAGAGAATTTGACATAAGGGTGAAACATAATAATTTTCCGTCAATTATAAAAACATTGTACCTTTGAGACTCTAAGTAAAATTTTGTGTTTACAAGTATCCGAATTTGAAACATTAACATAAGTTTTCAAGTTGTAAATTTGCTTTTTAACAATAAAACGTTCCCAAATATTAACTTGATCGTCAATCCAACTTAAACAAAATAAAATCCCCAAATACTTTAAGTGGCCCTTACTACATTAAATATTTATTCAAAAGTACTGAAAACGTAAAGTGCGTGAAGTAAATAAAAACATCTTCTGCATGGCCACCTCGTATCCGCTCCAGCCCGGTCCAAGAATCATGTATCACCTGCATTATTTATGGAAAAATAGGGTGAGTCAAACCAACTCAGTGTGTAATTATTTCACATGTCTCCCCAAATGGGCTTGGCCCACATCCACACAATCCACATACATAATCATGCAAAATGAATCCCAACCCAACCTAGGGTCCATCCGCTACACACCCCCGTACCTGCCGCACACACCAGGGGATTACTAAATTACCCTCCAACCGCTACACACCTCTTTGGCAGTCATGCTGCTCAAAGCCGTGGCTTAGCCACCGATCACCTAAGTGACCCCACATATCTGTATCCACGAGGTGACTCAAGGTCATCCTCAATCCACGGTGATGCACATAGCTATCATCCGCCCACGATGTGGCACATAGCCAACACCCCACCTTGATGAAGCACATAGCCATCATCAAGCGCCAATGTAGCACAAGGCTAACATCAGACCACGTACATAAATATGTACACCCTATCCTTCCATAATCATATCTCAACCCCCATGCACATATATATATATATATCATGAAAGAATATCATTCAATATGAGTATACATCACATGCTTACCACAATCTCATACACATATCACAGATAGTTTAATAACATAAATACTGACCTGGTTAACCGAATACCCACTATGGGTAGCCACCATCTCAACTATTATTTCCGATTATCATACATATCTTGTACGCATATACATATACACAACAATAAATACAAGCAACAGGAGATTAGTGTGATAACTACACACCTTTTCGGCACAGTCGACTAAATCCCGAAACCCAAAGCCTAGACGATTTGCACCTGAACTTGCCGAAATCCTCCTACACAACCTTATGTTTGATTCAGCTCAATTCAATAAACACATGAAATGGCCTTCGGCCCAACAGTGCATCATGCTTACCTTGACCACTCAAATCCCGAAAGATCTCTACTCCTTTAACGTTGGCCTACAAAAATCCCGATAACACCACAATATTGAGAATCGATTTGGAAGATTGATGAAAGGTGAATGTCGACACCTCCCCCTCTACAGGCTCTAGCAGATTCGGCCAAGGTTTCCCAACCAAGAGATTATTCGGCTAAGACTTCCAAATGGAGATGGGATATTCGGCTATCACAAAAATAGGTATAGAATCGAGGTTGAGAGAAGTATAGGAGAAGGTTAGAAGAATTCGACAATGGTGAACAATGGTAGAGAGGTTTCGACTTTGTTGAAAATGAGAGGGTAGGTTTCGGTTTTTAGGAAGTGAGTGAAGGAGGAATAAGATGTGAAAGAAGAAGAAGAAGGTGCACAAATGGTTTCAAAATTTCGGCTTTTGGTCAAGAGAGAAATAGGGTGCAAATTGCGGCAAGAAACAAAGATGAAAAGAAAGTTTCGAAGGAGAGAATTTAGCACCCACTCACCCTATTTCGGCACACTACTAAAGAAAGAAAAGAGAACCGAATAAGAACCTCTAAACCCCCTTTAGGAAATTCGGCTATCTCCCCCACTTACATGACCGAAAATGATCACCAAAAGAATCCCTTGGCCGGCCAACTCTCATCCCCTTCTCAATTCCCACCTTTTTCTGCTAATTTTCCTCTTCTCCCCTCATTCAAATTATCTGAATAAATCAATATTTATCCTTCTCTACTAGCCGAATTTTAAATGCATTTGACTTAATCAAATGCTCATCCACTTAGTGTCCCATTGCCGTCCACCACTGCTCCTCTTTGCTGCAAAATAAAAACTCCCAAACGCTTCCCTTGCTGCTCGAACCAAGGCCCCGCACACTCCCTGAGGCGTCACCTCTCAAAGCCCTAAGTGGCGCCTCCTTGCCACTTTACCAGCTCAGTTCTTGTGTCTAAATCCTCTTACAAATTTTCTTAAGGCCTATCTTGCTTAGCATCCACTTCAGACTTAAAATCTAATATTTTTCTAAGGCATTCTCCTACATTCTAAAGTTCCCGAAATCCCCAAAACACATTCAACCACACATAGGCATGCTACCACACATAATTGAGTTAAAGTGCATAACCCCTAAATCCCGGATATTACATTCTTGCTTCACATAATTCTTTGTATATTCTTTATTATTATATTCTTTTATTATTTACTGTTAGTATAATTCGTAGATATCTAGAATTACTATTAAAAAATGTATGTTGCAATGTCTTACTCAAACTATTGTTTTATAAAAATACCTTTTTGATGCATTTTTAATAATTTTAAATAAGGTGATATATGATATTTAGGGACTTCGAGAAGAATTGTGCCCTAACTCACTAGGTTTCGCTTTTTCTCGTAGAACTTAAAGTATTAAATATCCCTTCTCCTTTAAAACCGAAACTTACAAATTTCAAATAAAAAAACCTATTCTTAGGAATTCAAATCGTTGTGTCCTAACTTACTGGATATGATGTTTTGTATCTCAAGTTAGGAATTTTCTAAACTAAAGACGTGCCTAGTTTCTAAGTCATGACATGCTGTATCCTAACTTACTGGGTATGGTGTTTTATTTCTTCGAGATAGGTAAGTCTAGTTTTTTTAAATAAAAGGATCATTTTCTAAAATTTTTTCAAAGTTTCAACATTAGGACATGATTTTATCAATTAGGTACCAATTTTTGGGCGTTATGAGGGTGCTAATCCTTCCTCATACGTAACCGACTCTCGAACCCATTTTTCTTGTTTTTCGTAGACCAAAATTAATATTTTGAAATAAAACATTTTTTAAGGTGATCAAATCACACCTAAGTAAAAAGGGATTGGTGGCGACTCCCATTTTCATTTTTTAAAGTCGATCCCCGTTTTTAAAATCAAACTTTTAAAATGGTTTCGATAGCTTGGCGACTCCGCTGGGGACAATAAGAGAGTCAAGCCGTAAAATTGATAATTTCATGTCCTTTTGTCCGAATTTAAAATTCTAGTTTTTAAAAACATGATCTTTTTATTACATGTGGTTCTAAATATATCTCTTTGCATTGCATTGTATGACCGTCGCGGTCACACCCTTAAGTGGGAGTGAGAAGCTATGCCTTCGTGAGGTTTTCACCTCCGCATGGGCTAGTGGACTGCTTCCGGAATACATCTGTACCTATGTCTTCATGAAGTTTTCACTTCCGTATGGCCATAGGGAAATGTATTCCCCTGAACCAAACTCGGTCCATATGAGCCTATAATGGGTGAGGATCGAGGAATCTGCTGGTTCGGGTACCTCAACTTTAGAGCTGAACCACACGTAGAAAACCTAGGGACTTAACCTAAGTAGAGCGATGTCGAACCTTAGTAGTAACCCTGATAGGTGTTCGTTTATTTTACTTTTTATATTCTATGGTACTAACTTGTTGTGTTTTATTGTTTTGTGCATATCATTTCATATTTTAAGAGGTATCGATTCATGGTCAGTTTCTAAGTTAGAAAGCTGGTTATGGAGAACGAATTCCTTGATAAAGTGGAAGACAATGCAATCGTTCGTATATGGTCAGAGCAAAGGCAATTAGAGAAAGAAGGGTATGGATTCATTTGAGCAAGAGGGAAATAGGGCAGCGCTAGAATCCTTGCCACCTGTGCCTCCTGATGTTGTTCCGATCAAAGCAGAATCGGATGCGAAGAAGATTGTACGACACCCTATGGTAAGGCGTGGTGTTGGAACTAAAGGGCAGAAGGTAACTATACTCACCAATCACTTCAAAGTGAGCGTGGAAAGTATAGATGGACACTTCTACCATTACAGCGTTTCTCTTTCATATGAAGATGGTCGCCCTGTGGATGGTAAGGGTGTTGGAAGGAAAGTGATTGACAGAGTGTATGAGACCTACAAAAATGATTTGGATGGAAAGAATTTTTCCTATGATGGTAAAAGGTTTATTTACTATAGGCTTCTCGTTGTGATCCAAACAACATTGCAAGGGATTTGATTCATTGTGGAGAAATGAAAGGAATTCGTATTGATCCCCCATTTGATATATTTAATGAGATGAACCAGAATAGATGTCTTTCACTTGTGGTTAGAGATGAAAAATGTTTGAACAGATACAATCTAAACTTCCTGGAGCTCCGCAGTTCCTTCTTTGTCCGCACCCTGATAGGAAAAACTCTGATCTTTATTGGCCATGGAAGCGGAAGAATCTTTCTGAGTATAGCACTAGCTAGGGTGAATGATCAATACTTTTTCGAAGATCGATGCTAAGCTTGGACAGTATCTTCATCACCACCGAAGCCATAATTCTGCGATCGAGTTAAAGTCATGTCTGAACAAGATCGAGGAAATGAAGGGTAAGATCGAAGAGTTAGAATCGACATTGCATAGCTGTGAACTCCGGATCGAGCTGCTTGAAACGAGAGAAGGGCGTTGGAAGGAAGAGCCTCACCATTCTCAAGATCAAGTTAGAAGTTGAGATTACCTCATGGGTGAAGCCATAGTTCAGATTCGAGAGGTAGCTGATTATCTACAAACTTTGACAGTACAGGTTGATACGTTTAGCATGAAGTATGAGTCACAGTTAGACCGGGGCCAAGAGCTAGCTTCATTGCTTGGGAAAATCAAAACTTTAGGACTTAGGGCGAAAGCATATTTGTAGTCCGTTTTATGTAAAAGGATTTTGTTTTCTAATAAAGTTTTCTAAAATGAAGTTGAATCAGAATCGATGCCTCTTTGCATTCATGCATTTGCATTACATCATATTATATGCATTTAAGTTTATAGAGAGAGTCTAATTAGTTGAAATTAACAGAGAGAGAGAGAGAGAGAGAGAGAGAGAGAGAGAGAGAGAGAGAGAGAAGGGAAATCTGAAAGCTGAACACCCTTACGGTACACATGCCAAGTTAAAAAAAATGGATCAGAGATTGGAACAATTCCAAAGAGACATACAAGACCAGATGCAAGAGCAAATGGAAAAACTCCAACAAGAGATGAGGGATCAGATGTTGGAGGCACAAAAGAACATGATGGCTCAAATGACCCAGATGATGAGTGGGATAATGGACAAAGGAAAGGGTCCTCTAGCTAATGTCGAAGACAATGAGGACTTTCCTAGGGGTTTCACCCTACCGCATGTACAACCTGAGGAGTATCCCCAAAGGCCACCTGTCACAATTAGGCCTCAACAGGGGCAAGCTGATACTAGACCACCTATGAACTTCCAGGTCGGCTCAGGATCTAACCCAGGAGATAACCCTGCTAATCCCGTTATCTTTGATTTGGACATAACAGAGAGAGAGGGAATAAGAATGGAATCTTCAAGGAAGTTGGAGGATCACTGTAGATGGTTGGAAGAAAAGTTTCAGGCTTTGGAAAATGCTGATCATCACCATGGTATTGACGTAAAAGACTTGAGTTTTGTTCCAGATTTGGTGCTTCCTCATAAATTCAAGATGCCAGAGTTTGAGAAGTACAATGGGACTAGCTGCCCTAAAGCCCACATTACCATGTTTTGCGGGCGCATGATCAAGCTATGTAAACAATGATCAACTCTTGATTCATTGTTTCCAAGATAGTTTGGTGGGGGCAGCGTCTAGGTGGTACAATCAACTCAGCCGCGCTAACATTAGCTCCTGGAGAGACTTAGCTCAAGCCTTCATGAAGCAATACAACCATGTCACGGACATGACGCCTGACAGAATCACTTTGCAAAACATGGAGAAGAAACCAAATGAAAGCTTCAGACAGTATGCGCAAAGATGGAGAGAGGTCGCCATACAAGTTCAGCCACCACTCCTAGAAAAGGAGACTACAATGCTCTTCATCAATACCTTGAAGGCTCCATTCATCACTCATATGATAGGAAGTACTACGAAGAGCTTTGCAGATATAGTGATGGCAGGAGAGATGATTGAAAATGCCATAAGGGGTGGCAAGATTGAAGCAGGGGAAACCACTAGAAGGTCTACTCCTAGGAAAAGGGATGATGAAGTGAATAATACGAGTACATACAACAAAGGGTACTCAAAAGAAATTACTGTTAACCAGCCAAAGGTAATCACTGCTGGGCAACAAGGGTCGACAAGACAAGAATCAAGCACCAGGCAAAACTCTGAAAGGCTCCAATTTACGCCAATCCCAATGACGTATAAGGAGCTATATCAAAGTTTGTTTGACGCACATGTGGTGTCTCCATTTTATTTGGAACCGTTGCAACCTCCGTTCCCAAAATTGTATAACAAGAATGCCCAATGTGATTAACATGCGGGAATATCGAGGCATTCCATAGAAAACTGCACTGCCTTCAAAAAGGTAGTTGAGAGGCTCATCAAAATGGGAATTGTGAAAGTCGACGATTCATCAAAACCTGATCACTTTGACGAGGCAGCAAATGCTATAATTAAAGGAGGAGACAAGAAAGTTGCAATCCCTTGAAGAAATTGAAAGCGAAGAGGGAATTGGGGAACAATGTTTCCAAACCCTTGGATAATTGGGAGTGTCTTGAATAATGGGATTGTGGAAGAGATCTTTATATTTTTAGAAGCTGATCTATAGTAATGTGCAAAACATGCTTGTTGTCTTAAGCCTAGAGGCAATAAGAACTCTTTTATGAAATAGGCTTGTGTCCGAAACTTTATTTCAATAAAATGCATTTTTTTAAAGCAAATATTCTTTCATTCTTTCCATTTCATATCGCACATTCTTTTGTTTTACACTATTCTTTCATTCTTTATTCATAACCATACAAATAACTGTTCTTTGAATCATTTATTCTTTTGAAATATTCTTTCGAACCTATATTAGGTCCCCAGATATCAACGACATGAGCGACATTGTTACTGACTCCCTTTTTGAATGAGATATGGGTCTAAGGGATCTAATGACTTTGAAGATGACAGAGATTGTAACCTACCTTCTGATTTGTTAAGGATGGTAGAATAAGATGAAAAACAGACCTTACTCTATAAAGGGTCATTGGATATTATGAGCCTAGGGAAGGGGTGAAAGTCGAAGCCCAGCTCACCACAAAAATAAGGCAAGTCATCATTGAGTTGTTTTCAAGAATTCAAAGATGTTTTTGCATGATTATATCAGGACATGCCTGGGCTACTAAGACGCAGGCTAAAGAAGAGGATCACGCACTGTTGATCCACCATGGAAGGGGATTGCATCAGTCATACCGCAAATACTGAATTGAAGAAGACAAGATTCATGTGACTCTTCTATTTTCTTCACAGAATTTTCCACATGTGGAGCATGGATGTGATGGGGCCAATATCGTCAAAAGCTTTTAACCAATATCGATTCATCGTCGTGATCGTCGTTTACTTCACTAAGAGGGTGGAAGTAGCTTCATATGCCAATGTTACAAAGTCGAAAGTTATCAAATTTCAAAAGAAAAAAGAGGGATCAAATGCCAGCAAAGAATGCCATAAAAGATCACGTTTAATAATGTATGACTGTACAAAGTCAAAGTTTACAGTTTGTCCAAAGATCAGGCAGCATATCACAGTGCAGCAAAGGTTGCCAAATAAAAAAAAGAAAAAAACAAAAAAAAATAGGAAAGGTGACTAAGACTTGTAAAGATTGGCATAAGAAGCTACCATTTACTCTCTATGCTTACTAAGCGTTGACCAGGACTTTCGCTGGGGCAACACTTTTCCCATTTGTTTATGAAGTGGTTTTGCCCATGAAAATCGAGATTCCTTTGCTCCAAGCTTCGATTGAGTCAGGAATTGGATAAAGAAGAATGTCTCCAGTGAACTTGGATGAAGAAAAGGGTTTGAAAGTATTCATCATGGTCAAATGTACTAAAATTGATGATTTATAACGAAAATGGTCCACCCAAAGAAATTTCATGATGGGCACCTGATATTGAAAATTTCAAAAGAAAGCAGATCTCAAATTGAGAAGGACCTTATGTTGTAAAGAAGGCCTTTTCTGGAGGAGCATTGATATTGACTGAGAGGGATGCTAAAGACTCGCTCAATCTGGTGAATTCAGGGTCAATCAAGAAGGATTTTACCTGAAAGAGGAAAGACTAAGGTGAAAACCCGCAAAGGGCGCCTTGAGTTCAAATTCAAATTCAAAGGAAAAAAAAGAAAAAAAAGGAAAAAGCAAAAGAAAAAGGAGAGGCCAAGGCGAAAACCCGCAAAGGGCGCCTTGAGACCAAAGGGGCTTTGAGCCGAAACCCCAAAAGGGCGGCTCAAATTTTGATCAAAGATAGGGCACGTGGTAGTCTTGCTATACCTGAATTAACAATGAGGAAGTATGCTGCGACTTGGGGCATCAACAAAGTACTCTGGATCCCTTAAACACATATTGAGCTTAAAATGGTCCTCAAGAAGTTTGAACAGAGAAGCTCAAGCTGCGATATCTGGGGCACCTAGCTTCTGTCTTACCCATTTTTGAATTTGTTATTCTTGATCGCTTTATTCTTTTTGAGATACACCCAGATCAATTTTCTTTTATTGCCTTGGTGATCTTTGATTAACTTATTTGTTTCGAGCCATGCTCCTGATTAATTTCTTTCTCATCCATTGTTGTGATCTTTTTCAAGCATTTTATATTGAAATAAAGATTAATGGACTAATAATACTTTCATAAAAGGAGTTTCGTATATTATTCTGAAGGCCTTTAAATAATATGAGAATCTGAAATAGGACTATTGTTCAGAACTCACCAAGCCTAAGGGTTGGAAACATTGAAAAATGATTATCTCTTCGGATTCTTATTGGATAAGACAATTTCATTGGTGATACTATATCGAAAAATGACGAATAAGGCCAATCCATGTGTAAAAAGGGATCATTGTCGGGATACCCTGCATTCATATAAATTTCAGACTCATACATCTGGTTATTACACCCAGGGAATGGTGTAACAGGTTAAATTGATGGAAAATGATACAAGTTTTAAACCTCTGAGTGGTAACAGATTGGATGGAAGAAACCAAATGTTATTGCAGTAGGATGGTACAAGCCTTATGTTCTCAAGATCCAAGCGGAGTTGACTCTAAAATTACATTGGGGCAAGTTTGTTGAGCAGAACATGATTGATGAACAAAGATGAAGAACAAATGAGTGATAACACCTAGAGTAGGAATCATACTCATAACATTTTTGCATCATAGCAAATCTCATTAGGAGCATTTGATTCATTCCAATCATTGCATCCTAATCCTTTAAAAGAAATCATTTTCATGACATGTTACATTCGTATCACTCATAACACATGTAGCTAGAAGCATTTGATTCATTCTGATCATAGCATTTTAGTCATGTGTCATAAACATATGGAACCGAGTCTACAAGACATGTCTTTCAGTAGACAGTGTAGCAATATCAGTGAATTTGAAGATCTTATCTTCCTGAAGTTGTAGAAAGCAGATCAAAGACAGAAGATCTTATTTTCCTGAAGTTGTAGGAAGTAGATCAAAGACAGAAGATCTTATCTTCCTGAAGTTGTAGGAAATAGATCAAAGACAGAAGATCTTATCTTCTTGAAGTTGTAGGAATTAGATCAAAGACAGAAGATCTTATCTTCCTGAAGTTGTAGGAAGTAGATCAAAGACAGAAGATCTTATCTTCCTGAAGTTGTAGGAAGTAGATCAAAGACAGAAGATCTTATCTTCCTGAAGTTGTAGGAAGCAGATCAAAGACTGAAGATCTTATCTTCCTGAAGTTGTAGGAAGCAGATCAAAGACAGAAGATCTTATCTTCCTGAAGTTGTAGGAAGTAGATCAAAGACAGAAGATCTTATCTTCCTGAAGTTGTAGGAAGCAGATCAAAGACAGAAGATCTTATCTTCCTGAAGTTGTAGGAAGTAGATCAAAGACAGAAGATCTTATCTTCCTGAAGTTGTAGGAAGTAGATAAAAGACAGAATATCTTATCTTCCTGAATTTGCAGGAAGCAGATCGAAGACATCGATCCGCAATTCCTGAAGTTGCGGAAGCGGATCAAGACATCGATCTAACAATCCACGAGTTTGCGAGGAGCAAATTGAAGATAGCGAGATCCGGCAATTCCACGAAGTTGCGCGAAGCGGATCGAAGACATCGATCCGCAATCCACGAGTTTGCGGGAGCGATTGGAGATAGCGGATCCGGCAATTCACGAAGTTGCGGAAGCGGATCGAAGACATCGATCCGCAATTCCTAAAGTTGCGAAGCGGATCGAAGACATCGATCGGCAATCCACGAGTTTGCGGGGAGCGATTGAAAACATTAGATCGGCAATTCTGAAGTTGCGAAGCGATCGAAGACATCGATCGGCAATCCACGAGTTTGCGAGGAGCGATTGAAGATAGCGGTCGGCAATTCCACGAAGTTGCGGGAAGCAGATCGAATACATTAGTCTGGCATCCCTGAGTTTGCAGGGAGCAGATTGAAAAATTCAGATCTGGCAATTCCTGAAGTTGTAGGAAGCGGTCGAATACATCGATCCGGCAATCCACGAGTTTGCGAGGAGTAGATTGAAGATAGCAGATCTGGCAATTCCTGAAGTTGCGGAAAGCAGATCGAAGACATTAGTCTGGCATCCCTGAGTTTGCAGGGAGTAGATTAAAATAGCAGATTTGGCATTCCCGAGGATGCGAGAGCGGTCGAAGACATTAGTCCGGCAATCCACGAAGTTGCGGGGAGCATATTAAAATAGCAGATTTGGCATTCCTGAGGTTGCAGGAAGCAGATCGAAGACATTAGTCTGGCAATCCCTGAAGTTGCAGGGAGCAGATTAAAATAGAAGATCTGGCATTTTTGAAGTCACAAGGAGCAGATCGAAAACATCTGGTCTGATCTCCCTGAAGTTACAGTGGAGCAGATAAAAAGATAGAGGATATTGCCTTCCTAAGATTGTAGTGAAGCAGATTGAAGCTATCAGATTTATTAAAGTTACAGTGGATTTTGAAGCTGTTTGAAGAAGACGAGAACCAAGAAGTCAAGGCTCGGTAAAGACCGGGCAAAATTGGGCCTTCTATTGTCTTTCCTCTATTCTCGTTACACGACAATGAGCAAAGAGGGGCAGCTGTAAACAGCCCATTTTGCCCGAGCTTGTAACAAACTAAAACCAAAATGAATAATAAATGTCTTTTAAACAGTCCCTTTACAAAACATCTACAAGCCCAAAATTACAAACAAATTACCCTTGGCCCGATTCTAAACATCCTACCCGAATACACACATGCCCAACAGACTTTAACCCAATACACAAAACTAAAACTAAACCCATAACCCATTTACATCAAGACCCTGACCTAAACTAGACCTACCCTACCCAACACACAAGACCCAAAACAAAGACGGCCCAAAAAGGGCCCAAACAATTAAACGATTTCAGAAACCTAGGGTTTCTGGGAAACCCTAGGCGCCGCAGGAGCCAGCCTGCACCCAACGCAGCCCCGACACCGGCCTCTCTTCACGCCGCATTCAGCGCACAGATGGGCTCCGTCCTGAGGTATCCTCGTCTCTACCTGCAAAAAGGGAAAGAAACAAACAGTGAACATAGCAAACAAAACAAAAATCAATGTATTTCCTTTTTTATTTTTTTTCCTCGGGTTATAAAAACCCTAAAAAACCTGTAACAAAGGGACGAAATTTTTCAGATAATACAGAGAATATACACGAAATACAGAGATTTAGAACAAAAGGTTTCCTTCTTTCTTTTTATTTTTCCGTAGCTATATATACATTTATAAAATCTTTTATATAGTGTTAAAAAAAGGGGAAAATAAAACTTACCTGTTTCAAACACTAGCCGCCGTAAATGACGGCGTTGGATAATGGCGGTCCGGCGACGTCGTGGGGTTTAAAAAAACCTAGCAGAGAAAAGGATTTCATCCTTTTTTTTATTTCTTTTGAATAACACAGCAGTAATAAAAAAAGGGAAGGAAATTTGCTTTTATAATAAGTTAAAACGGTGTCGTTTTCGGCTTGTTTCAATAGCCTCAAAACGGCACCGTATAAGGCCTTTTGACCCGAACCCGACCCGATGGGAAAAGAGATCCGCGTGTTTTTTTTGTCAATGGCCTATTTACGGATCAGGTCCTTCCGCATTATTCTAAATTCACAATTATGTCCAATAGCATTTTTCTGTATTTACAATCTAGCCCCAAAACTCATATTCTGTTTCAATCTGATCCTTCGGGTTCTTCAAAGGCCAAATTCAAAACGTTGTCGTTTTTAAATCTGGTATAATTTCCATATTAGTCCCCATCGTTTAACGCGCTTTTTAATTTAATCCTTTTTATTTATTTTATTGCTATTTAAATCCTTATTCATTTTAAAACCTTTTTATTTTATTCTAATATTATACTTAATGATTTTATCATATTAAACTGTTTTATTATGTTATTTTATTAATTTTTTTAATAGTATGAAATGCATATATATATATATATATTATGTATTACTTTTATACATATTAAATTATTATTATTTATTATCTATTATTTTATTTGGTTTAAATATTATTGTTATATTATGATTTATATATTAATTATTATATTATACTCTTGTAATTTGTATATTATATAATATTATATCATATATTATTTTTAAAAAAATTATTTTATAAAAATTTATTTATATTATATAACCTATTTTATTTATACTGTAGTAATGTTTTTTTTTATGATTAATGTATTATATATATATATATATTTTAAAAAATTATTATATACTATTTATTAATTATTTTTATTATGTATAATTATTTATATGCATTTAATTAGATATTTGTTATGAATATTCTTTTTTTTTATACTTGAAATTTTTATTCATTTTTATACTGTTTATATGTATATTAAATTATTTTAAAAATTGTCATAGTCTTTTATTTCTTTATTCAAAGTTTAAATATATTATTCCCTTTTCATTTAATTCTATTATTTCGTGGAAGTTTTAATTTATTTTATATGTTCATCTATTTATGTCTCTTTTAATCGGTATTCTTGCTTCACATAATTCTTTGTATATTCTTTATTATTATATTCTTTTATTATTTACTGTTAGTATAATTCGTAGATATGTAGAATTACTATTAAAAAATGTATGTTGCAATGTCTTACTCAAACTATTGTTTTATAAAAATACCTTTTTGATGCATTTTTAATAATTTTAAATAAGGTGATATATGATATTTAGGGACTTCGAGAAGAATTGTGCCCTAACTCACTGGTTTTCGATTTTTCTCGTAGAACTTAAAGTATTAAATATCCCTTTTCCTTTAAAACTGAAACTTACAAATTTCAAATAAAAAAACCTATTCTTAGGAATTCAAATCGTTGTGTCCTAACTTACTGGATATGATGTTTTGTATCTCAAGTTAGGAATTTTCTAAACTAAAGACGTGCCTAGTTTCTAAGTCATGAGATGATGTATCCTAACTTACTAGGTATGGTGTTTTATTTCTTCGAGATAGGTAAGTCTAGTTTTTTTTAAATAAAAGGATCATTTTCTAAAAAAAATTCAAAGTTTCAACATTAGGACATGATTTTATCAATTAGGTACCAATTTTTGGGCGTTATGAGGGTGCTAATCCTTCCTCATACGTAACCGACTCCCGAACCCATTTTTCTTGTTTTTCGTAGACCAAAATCAGTATTTTGAAATAAAATGTTTTTTTAAGGTGATCCAATCACACGTAAGTAAAAAGGGATTGGTGGCGACTCCCATTTTCATTTTTAAAGTCGATCCCCGTTTTTAAAATCAAACTTTTAAAATGGTTTTGACAGGGAGATTAATGAATGGATGGGGATGTGATTAACGGATGATTTAGGGTTTCTCGAGATAGATTAGTTTGTATGAATTACATGTGCTTAAACCACTAGGCTTGGTAACCCTAGGAAGTTATAATAGGCAAGACGAGGTCGAAAGATAAGTTGAATCGAGTAAATCGTAGTTTATTTTGGTTGAGAAAGTGAGGTCGAGAGATAAGCGAGTATCAACCAATCAATTAGTTAGTTAGAGGCCGAGAGGTAGTAATTGGTTAATCGATAGCTAATTCACGCTAAAACCCTAATTCAAAGTTAGTTACAAATCTTGAAGGGAGTTAACCTTCTTGGTTGGTTTATTGATTTCTTTTGTTTGTTTATTTTTCCTTATTTTTTTATTTATTTTATTTCTTCAATTTATTTTATGGTTTGTCGTAATATAAGGATTAATTACTACTACTTAGACTTGCTATTGTAAAAAAAGTTCATTATTTATTCCATCCTCTCTAGGATACAATCCTCTGAATACTTCTAAGGTATTTCGTTGTACTGAACTATATTACAATTTGACTCATGTGCTTGCGAATGTCGCCGTTCTTATCTCTTATATTTTTTGTGTTATATTTAACTATAAATGATAACACGTTCATAGGAGATCAAGTTGTTAGCGCGTTTCCGGGGAGGTTTCGGCAATAAATTGTCAAAGTAAATTTTTAAAATTAATAAGATAAGTAGGAACATTAGGACCTATAATTATGACTTTTAATTTTTATTTAGTTATTTTTTATTTTTATTTTTACTTTAGGTTGTGTATGACCCAAAGCTCCAGAACTCCAATTGAACCTTACCCAAATTCGGAGCAACTACTCAGACGTAGCTGTCCAACCATGAACACCGATCCACCCATGGTTATAAATTTACCCCGAGAAAATCAGCTGTTTGAAGAGCCACGAGAACAAGAAAGAAATAATCGGGAAGAAGTCCCAATGGCTCAGCAGACGTTGTACGAGTACACCCTACCTACGCTAGATGCAGTGCGAAGAAGCATTGAGCAGCCGAGGATTAATGCAAATAATTTCGAAATAAAGATGACCATTATCCAAATGATCTGAATCAGCACTTGAAGCGGTTCTTGCAATTATGTGACAAGTTATCTAGCGATGCTATACGTCTCCGGTTATTCCTGTTTTCATTATGTGATAATGCAGCCAATTAGTTGGACTTGTTAGAATCGGGTTCTATAACCTAATGGAACGACCGCGCGAAAAAATTTCTTCATAAATTTTTCTCAATTAGTCGAACCATTCAGCTCCAGTGGGAAATCAAAAATTTCAAACAATACGAAGGTGAGTCCCTGTATAAGGCGTGGGAATGCTTTAAGACAATGCTAAGGAAATACCAATGTCCTAGTTTTCTATGCCATAACCAAGAAGTATTTTCATTTTTGGCCATAAAACAAATGTTTGAGTCATGCAAATCATCTAAATGCACCATGTAGATGTTTCCTATTCTATGACCAACAAGCACAATCTTATCAGAAACAATGTCAATAAATTTACACTCATTTGAATTAAATATAACATTGAGACCTTTATCACATAATGGAATTATACTCAAAAGATTATGCTTAAGACAACACATATAAAACATTCTCAATAAAAATTGAAGAAATTTTATCAGTAGAGCCAATTCCTTCAATGAGTCTTTTGAAGTTGTCATCAAATGTAACTTATCCACTTTTGGGCTTTAGTTCTTGTCACCAGTCATATGTCTTAGGCATTCACTATTAAGGTACCATGAGTTTCCACTTTTATTGTTCACCGTGAAGCGATGCTTCTTTCTCTACAAACATAGAATTAAGTTTTGATTTTTAGTATCCAAATTCTTTTGGGTCCCTAAACATTAGTTCCTAAAATTCTAGTCACTTTGGGTATCCACTTAGAAAGTCTATCCTTGTACTTTACGGACCCATACACTCCTAAAAAGTTTTCCCTCATAAGTTTTTGAGGGATCTCAATGTCTATAGTAATTAAAGCCTGTTTTAACAATGTTTGTTTTTGAATTTTCTCCATTTTTAGATCTTTTTGGGAGAAACTTTGTTAGAATAAGCTTTTTCTTTCTTAGGCAACTCAAGTTGCTTTTGATGATCTTCATGAACTTTTGAAAGTAAGTTATGCAAGTCTAAATTCTTTTTCTCAAATTCATTAATAATGTCTTGCATGTCATTTTACTTTATTTTCAATTTTCAACTTTCAATATTGAAACATTTTTCTTATACTTTGAAACCATGACTTCAAACTCAAAACCTAACTCATCATAGGCATCTTGTAACTTATCAAAAGAATAAAAAATTGAACTAAATGAGTTAGAAGTTACCTTAGAGTCTTCAATGGTCATAAGGGAAAATTTGGCTACTTCTTGTTCTTCAACATCGAAAGAATCCTCATCGTTCCAAGTAGCAACATTGGCCTTGTGTTTTTGTTTGCTTGCCCCTTTTTTCTTCTATTGGAGACAATCGAACTTGATATGTCCCGACTTTTTTCATTCATAAAAAAATTATGGGATTTTTTCCTTGTTGGATTCAAGCTTCAATCCTCCTTTTCTTTAAAACATTCTTCCCTTGTTAGACTTCATGAATTTCTTGAATCTTTTAGCAAAAATGGCCATTTCTTTATCCTCATCCATTTTATCACTTGATTCTCTTTCATCGTCTGTAGTGGATTTGATTACAACATCAATATTTTTCTTTTCAACTTTCTCCTCTTCAACCACTTCATTGTTCCTCATCTCATGTGGAAGCAAAGAACTCATCTAAAGTGAGTGTCTCTAAATTCTTTGCTTCTTCGATGGTGGTCATTTTAGCTTCCCAAGACTTTGGCAAGCTTCTAAGCATTTTTGTCACCACTTCTTCATTGTGATATGTCTTCCTATATGAATTGATCTCATTAATGATGATTTTGAATCTATCATACATCGCTTTGATATCATCCTCGGGCTTCATCTTGAAGGTTTCATAATTGAGGGTGAGAATTCCAACTTTGCACTTATTTACTTGGCTTGTACCCTCATGAGTGACCTTTATCTTGTCTCATATCTCCTTGGCATTCAAACAAGATGATACCCTACTATACTCATCCGGACCAAGTACACAAAATAGAGTGTGCATGGCTTTGGCATTGAGTTGAATATTTATTCTATCTTCATTCTGCTCTATTTTACTCTTTGGCACTAATATTGATCGTTGATTTCAGAGTTTTAAATTTATAATGATCGAACCTGGAACTAACTATAACAACGATTGAGGCAAGTGCACCTATCGAACAGTAGTATAGCTTAGGCAAGACCGGATTGTCGAACCCAAAGGAACCAAAAGTACTAATACTAACTTTCTTTTTATTATCTAGCCTAAAATAAGTGAAGTTTGTTATTTAATCTAAATTTAACTAACTACTAAGCTAAAGACGCAAAGACAAAAAGAATGAATTGGGGAAATACTATTGGAAAAACTCAATTGATTAAGACGATACCCTTAGGAAGAATCCACCTAGACTTCACTTGTTATCTAACTCTGAACCGGACAATTTATTCATTTGACTTGATCCGTAAGACTCCCTAATGTATATTAAACCCTCTCTCGAAGCGAATAACGTCTAACCCTAGGTTGATTAATTGAAATCTCTTTCTAATTAAAACCCCTAGAATTGCATTAACTCGATCTATGGACTCCCATATTAGGTTTCACCCTAATCCGGCAAAATCTCGTCACCCTATCGCTAGGCACGCGATCAACTCCGCTTAATTATGCTAGATCTACTCTTAAGCAGGGACTTTTTCTCCTCCACCTAAGCACATCAAACTTGAATCAATATCCCGGAAATATCAACACAAGAATTAAGAACACATAATTAAGAACAAATCAAGTATTTATCAAATAGTTCAGCAAACGATAACAAGATTCATCTAAGTTTCATCCCCTGTGTATCTCAAGGGTTTAGTTCATAATAATAAAAGAAAACATCTCAGAAGAAAAGATAAAACAAAACATAAGAAATCCCTAAAACCCCCTGAAGGAATTGAAGAAGAGATCCATCGTCTTGAGTAGAATTCCGGCTTCTTGAGATGGATCAACTGGCTATCTTCGAGTGTTTCCCACAAATCTGACCTTTTTCGGCTCGGCTCCATGGCCTAGCTCACCGCCCTCTGACAGGTTATACTTAGGGTTTTTATATAGGCTTTTGAAATAGGTTTCTTTTCCCCTAAGTATCCTTTTCCGTGTGAAATTGCTCTTCTCCACGACAGAGACACGGCCATGGCACACACCCGTGTGAATCGTCTATAGGCCGTGTTTGGACTTTTAATGAGGTGACACACTCGTGTAAATCGTGATCAGGCCGTGTTCTAGTCTATCAAGGAGACACGACCATGTTGGCTCAAGTCCGTGCCGTGCCGATTTTCACTTTGGCCCAATTTGGTCCTGCTTTGAGCCCGTTTCTCGTTCTTTCCATCCTCCTGCTTTCACGAGTATAAAACATGAAAAGAAAGGATTAAGAGCACCTTTTACATAAATCAAGGGATAAATCATCCAAAAGTATGCTAAATGTGGGATTAAAATATGTTACTTTTACGGTTTATCACATACCCCCACACTTAAGTTTTTGCTTGTCCTCAAGCAAAATTCTCAACTTACAATTAAAACGAACTTTCCATGATTCAATATTCCTATCAACAATGTCTCATCATAATTCATAGATAATTTATACATGGATAATTTAACTCAAAGATTCCTAAAGATTCAAACAATATAAGTCATACATTTGTAGCACAAAACATAGGTGTTTCCCCTCATCTAAATAATTACCTCTGATCCAAAACCTACAAGGATTGACATCCTCACAAAAGATTCACTCAAATCACTCAAGTGTTTAAGGTTCGAAATTAAGCACTCAAATGTCAAACTGAAAAGTTAATCCCATAGGCTTGCATGAAAATCAAATCTCCACCATCAGTAATATGAGATGATGCACAAATCAAAAGGTCTTTGAAAGGGTTGTAACGGGGCTTGGGTTAAGGTGTGGCTCGATAGTTAATGAAATATTAGAGAGAAAAAATAGGGAGATGGTTGAGAAAGAAAAAGAAAACTAAATGGGCTGAGTGGGTGAGAAGAGGGAGGAGTGGGTGGTTTAAATAGAATTCTCAAGTCAGGTACATTCCCACGCCCGTGTCTCGTGGGCGTGGCATCTCATACGGCCACATCGCAGGGCCGTGGTGGGCTTCGTTCGTTTCTCCTAAGCCCAGGCTCAGGTTGCCACGCCCGTGTGTGATCTAACAGTGTCGACCACGGCCGCATTGCACAGCCATGGGGTTTTGTCGATGCCCGTGGTGTGGTGCTTTGAGTCCGTGACTCTGAAAATTTGATTCTTTTCGACTTGTACCTCTTCTGCCATTGTCGATGACGAGATTCTCAGACTTCCACACACCCCACGCCACGGCCGTGTGCAAGGCCGTGTGGGCTGGAATCTGCACTTTTGGTTAGTTTAAAACTAGGTGTTTAAGACTAAGAGAAGAGAAGAAAGTAAAATGAAAACAAATACGAAAGTAATTAGGGTTAGTGCTCGGGTTGCCTCCCGAGAAGCACTCGTTTAAAGTCTTAAGCTAGACTTTCCTCTCATTTGTATATTCATGGTGGTTTGCGGAGTTGAAAGTCCTTCCTCATGCTATCGGTTTTATTATCATGATAGAATTTAAGTCGAAATGCGCTTATATTGAAAGTGCCAAAGATAGGATTACTCACCTCGATTGTTTCGCATGGAAAAACACTGATTACCCTAAACGGTATTTCTTTGTTTGTGTTAGGGTCAGGAGGAGATATTCGAGGGTCTATTTTTTCTATCAATACCTGATCTCCGATTTTGAACTTGTTTGCTTCGTTGAGTGGCTGTGGTTCTGCTTCGTGTATTCCTAATTTTTCCTTGAAATGCGTCTTCCACTCGTCTAGATCATCGATTTGAATCCTTCGTTCCTCACGGGTTATTTCTTTGTTAACACTAGGTCTAGGATCAGGTTCAGTTGTATTCTTTTGTGGTGCTTCCTGAAAAGAAGGGTTAACCGAATGGTTATCAATAGAATTTGTTTTCTCACCTTTGTTACTCATTGTTCTAGTCGAATCAAGAGCTTTGAGAGTGACTGTCTCATTACCTACACGAAGTATGAGTTCTCCTGCATCAATATCAATTTTAGTCCTGGCAGTTGCTAAAAATGGTCTTCCTAAGATTAAGGGGATACTATTGTTCTCATCCATGTCTAAAACAACAAAATCTACTGGGAATACGAATTTTTCAACTTTTACGAGTAAATCTTCGATTATACCCCTAGGAATTCTAACAGTTTTATCAGCTAGTTGGATGCTCATCCTAGTTTGTTTGGGTTTCCCTAGACCTAGTTGTTTAAACAATTTATAAGGCATGACATTTATGCTTGCCCCTAGATCAGCTAACGCATTATCAATAGATAAACTACCAATTAAGCATGGAATTGTAAAACTCCCTGGATCTTTTAATTTTCGTGGTAGTTTATTTTGCAAGACTGCCGAGCACATTACGTTTAGTTCCACGTGTGATGCCTCGTCTATCCTTCGCTTGTTCGTCAAAAGCTCTTTTAAAGATTTTCTAGAATCTGGCATCTGCGAAAGGGCTTCAAGTAGCGGTAAGTTAATATGTAATTTCTTTAAAAGTTTAAGAAACTTACCAAACTGTTCCTCTGTATCGTCTCTCTTCATCGCTTCGGGATAAGGAATGCGAGGTTGGTACTCTTTGATTACCGGTTTTGGCTTATTATTACTTACCTCAACCTTACCTTCTTTGACCACATTCTCTTGCCTTGAATTGGGCTCGTCTAACCCTTCACTTTCTTGAGCTGTTATGGCTTGGATTTGCTCCTTTGGGTTAATCTCAGTGTTGCTTGGTAGACGCCCTTGCGGTCGTTCGGAAATTAACTTTGCAATTTGTCCAATTGTCTTAGTAAGTTCCCCAACTTGACTTTCGATCCCTTTAATTGATGCCTGTTGATTCTTAAGGGTGGTTTCAGTGTCTTGAAGATGGTTATCTGTGGCTGCCATGAATTTTGTCAGCATCTCTTCAAGGTTCGGCCTCTTTTCCTGTGGATAGAGCTGATTTTGGAAATTTTGAGGAGGTTTTTGTCTTTGAATTCCTTGATTTCCTTGACCTCCCCATGAAAAATTTGGGTGGTTCCTCCAACCTAGATTATGAGTATTACTATAAGAGTTATTATTAGATCTGAAATTATTACCTATATAGTTCATCTGTTTGCTTTCTGTGCCCGGTTGGTAGGTTGGGTACTCAGGATTCACCACAGTTCCACTTGTGTCGCATCATTCATTGGATGTACTGCGAAGAACACAAACTATCAAGCTTTTTATTCATCATCTCTACCTGTGTTGATAGCATGGTTACTGCGTCGAGGTTGAAAACTCCGGCTGATTTTGTTGGTTTTGTCCTTGTAACCTGCCACTGATAGTTATTCAGTGACATCTCTTCTATAAACTCATAAGCTACTTCAGGAGTTCTGTTGTTCAGGGTTCCACCGGCGGCTGAATCAATTAGTTGCCTCGTTGAGGGGTTTACACCTTTATAGAAAGTTTGGACTTGGAGCCATAAGGGTAAACCATGGTGCGGACACCTTCTCAAGAGATCCTTGTATCTCTCCCATGCATCGTATAATGTCTCTAAATCCATCTGCACAAAAGAAGAGATATCATTCCATAATTTGGCCGTTTTGGCGGTGGGAAATATTTTAATAAAAATTTTCGGTCATTTGATCCCATGTGGTGATTGACCGTCGTAAGCAGTTTAACCAACTTTTGGCTTTATTCCTTAATGAAAAGGGAAATAACCGAAGCCTTATGGCGTCATCAGAAACGCCATTTATTTTGAAGGCATCACAGAACTCTAAAAAATTAGCTATATGAGTATTTGGGTCTTCTTCCTACAAACCATCAAATTGAACAAATTGTTGAATCATTTGTATAGTGTTAGGCTTTAATTCAAAATTATTAGCAATTATAGCAGGCCTAACAATACTTGATTCTGATCCTGTTAAATGAGGTTTAGCATAATCATACATAGTACGCGGAGCATTATTTTCTGCCACATCTTGTGGTGGTGGATTATTCTCATCCATCCCTTCAGTAGGATTGGATCTGCCTTCTCGCTCTTTTTCTGTGTAATTTAGGGCTCGACTAATTTCTCTGCGATTCCTGCGAGCGGTAGCTTTAATATCACTGTCGTATACCAGTGGTCCTCTCGGGTTCCTTCTAGTCATAAACTAGAGGTACCTGCTAGGAAAAGAAAGAAAGAAAATTTAGCAAAGTCAAAAACAAAACAAAAATAAAAATAAAAAATAAAAGTAAATTGCAAAAAATAATGGCTAAAGTAATAAAAATAGAGCTTTCTTAATATTTTAGTTCCCCGGCAACGGTGCCAAAAACTTGACCGTTGATTTTAGAGTTTTAAATTTATAATGATCGAACCTGGAACTAACTATAACAACGATTGAGGCAAGTGCACCTATCGAACAGTAGTATAGCTTAGGCAAGACCGGATTGTCGAACCCAAAGGAACCAAAAGTACTAATACTAACTTTCTTTTTATTATCTAGCCTAAAATAAGTGAAGTTTGTTATTTAATCTAAATTTAACTAACTACTAAGCTAAAGACGCAAAGACAAAAAGAATGAATTGGGGAAATACTGTTGGAAAAACTCAGTTGATTAAGACGATACCCTTAAGAAGAATCCACCTAGACTTCACTTGTTATCTAACTCACGAACTGCACGATTTATTCACTTGACTTGATCCGTAAGACTCCCTAATGTATATTAAACCCTCTCTCGAAGCGAATAACGTCTAACCCTAGGTTGATTAATTGAAATCTCTTTCTAATTAAAACCCCTAGAATTGCATTAACTCGATCTATGGACTCCCATATTAGGTTTCACCCTAATCCGGCAAAATCTCGTCACCCTATTGCTAGGCACGCGATCAACTCCGCTTAATTATGCTAGATCTACTCTTAAGCAGGGACTTTTGCTCATCCACCTAAGCACATCAAACTTGAATCAATATCCCGGAAATATCAACACAAGAATTAAGAACACATAATTAAGAAAAAATCAAGTATTTATCAAATAGTTCAGCAAACGATAACAAGATTTATCTAAGTTTCATCCCCTTCAGGTATCTGAAGGGTTTAGTTCATAATAATAAAAGAAAACACCTCAGAAGAAAAGATAAAACAAAACATAAGAAATCCCTAAAACCCCCTGAAGGAATTGAAGAAGAGATCCACCGTCATTAGTAGAATTCAAGCTTCTTGAGATGGATCAACTAGCTATCTTCGAGTGTTTCCCACAAATCTGACCTTTTTCGGCTCGGCTCCTTGGCCTAGCTCACCGCCATCTGACAGGTTATACTTAGGGTGTTTATATAGGCTTTTGAAATAGGTTTCTTTGCCCCTAAGTATCCTTTTCCGAGTGAAATTGCTCTTCTCCACGACAGGGACACGGCCATGGCACACGCCCGTGTGAATCGTCTATAGGCCGTGTTCAGACTTTTAATGAGGTGACACGCCCGTGTAAATCGTGATCAGGCCGTGTTCTAGTCTATCAAGGAGACACGGCCGTGTTGGCTCAAGTCCAGGCCGTGTCAATTTTCACTTTGGCCCAATTTGGTCTGTTTTGAGCCCGTTTCTCATTCTTTCCATCCTCCGGTGCTTTCTTGACTATAAAACATGAAAAGAAAGGATTAAGAGCACCTTTTTACATAAATCAAGGGATAAATCATCCAAAAGTATGCTAAATGTGGGATTAAAATATGTTACTTTTACGGTTTATCAAATATCTCTCGCTTTTGAGGAATGGAAGGACCATTTATGATGATATCCCAAGCTGTAAGATCATTGGCTTGGGATAGATTGAGATAGATTGAGATTCTCCATAGAAAACTGAATCGGAAGTGGACATCTTTCTTTATACAATATGTTGATGATTGCTTGAGCTCTCCAAGTAAATTCTCTTGGTTGTTAGATTTTCTTTAGAGACCAACTCTGATACCAATTATTAGCTCGAGCAATCAATTTAAATAGCCAAGAAGGGGGTGAATTGGCCTTTTTTAGAAAAAATGTGGAAGCAAGAATAAAAACATGAGACAATGAACACAAGAATTTAGAACGGTTCAGCCCTAATTTCCTATTCCACTACCTTAGCTTTCCACCACTAAGGATTTTTCCCAAATTTAGTAATTTGATCAACCTTTAAGGACAATGTTTAACCTTACAATTCCATTAAGATTTCTACCCAAATCTTAAGACTTAAACCCTCTCAAAAGAGTAAACAAATGAGCAAATAAAGAATCAATCCTTACAAGAATAGGATGTTTGCCAATTAATCACTCACATAATAACAACACTTGAGCTGATAGAATAAAAAGAATGCTCACAAGTGTTTACAAGAAAAAAGATGAATAATTTAAGCAAAAAGGTTGGTATAAGAGTTTTTTTTATCTTTCTTGATAGCTCTTGATCTTGTAATCTCTCTTGTAGTTGTAGAAGTTTTGGAAGTTGATATTTATAGCTCATAATTACTTTCCAACCGTTGTGGTTGTTGAGGAATTGAATAAAGCTGTTGGAGTTCTAAAAACCAGAGCATGAATGTGTATAGATACCTTGAAGGGGTATAAATACTTTAGGCATTTAATGCCTTAATTTAGTGATCGTTAAAGCCTATAATAGTGATACAATAAAGAGTGTATCGATACTTCCTAAGAGTTATCGATACCTATGGAAGGTTATCAATACTTGGCCAATTTTTCTTTGATTTTCCAAAAGATTGAACCCTAAAACAATATCGATACCAAACAGGGGTATCGATAATTTTTTAGAGGTATCGATACTTTGTTAAGGGTATCGATACTTTTGATTTTTGTTCAATTTTCCAAAAAATCAAAGCTCAAATTGGTATCAATACCAGGTCATGGGTATCGATACTTTTACAAGGATATCGATACTTTTGATTTTTTCTATGTTTTCAAAAATTTGAAGCTCATTTTGGTATTGATACCAATCATAGTTATTGATACTTGCTTCAATGTATCGATACCTTATTGAGGGTATCTATACTTTGATCCTTGGAAGCAATTTTGACTTGTTTAAAATGTTTGAAAAAAAATTGTTAACCATTTTGAACTTGATCAAAATATTTTTTAAGTGTTTGAAGTGTAGATTTAAAAGTTTATCTCTTAGAAATATTTTGAAATAAATCGTCACTTGATATTTATCAAGTATTATTCAAAAAAATTATCTTTGTTATATCAAAACCTTTATTAGATAAAGCTTAGTTTAAGAATTCAAAGTTAGCACCTTTTAGGTTATCTAATACCCAAGTAAATGTAATATTGGCAAGCCCTAGTGTACGGGCCAGTCAAGAAGAATGAAACTTCTAAGCTGGAACGTTTAGGAGTTGGGGAACCTACGAGTAGTTCATCATTTTTAGTCTTTTTCAAGGACTGTTAACACCCTGTAGTTTTTCTTATAGAAACAAAGCTATAGTCTTCATGAATGGAGAGAAATAGGGAAAAGCATGGTTATGTTAATCGCATTGATGTGATATCTATTGTTAGTAAGGGAGGAATTTCTTTGGGATGGAGGCAAACTTTTACTATTTCACATATCTATTTTTCAAATAGGCATATTGATGTTGCTTTTTAGGATGATTCGGATGGGAATCAATGGAGATTTACGGGATTTTATAGGACAGTAGAGGAGAGTAAACGATAGGAATCTAGTGAACTCCTTCGTCAACTTCACAGTCAAAGTACTTTTTTGAGGTTAGTCGTTAAGGATTTTAATGAAATAGATTTCTCTTTTGAGAAGAAAGGAAGGAGGTTGAGAGGGGAACGATAGATGGAGGATTTTCGTATGGCTCTACGGGATTGCGATTTATTTGATTTGGGTTATAAGGGTATTTGGTTTACTTAGGAGAAGGGTTGCGTTCTAGGTAATAACATTCATCAGAGATTAGATAGAGGGTGGCGTTTTAGGATTGGCAGGATTATTTCCCTAATAATTGTGTTCGACATTTGGCGTGTGGCATTTTAGATCATTATCTTATTTTAGTTGATACAGGTACCAATTTGTGGCAGTTAGGGCATGGTCGTATGCACTTCCGATTTGAGGCTTTTTGGGTCTTAGAAGAAACTTGTGAAATGAAGGACAGGATGCTATGGAGCTCTTAATAAGGTTCAGTTCCAGAGAAAATTATTGTATTGGCAGAGGGTTCACAGAAATGGGCTATAGGTTGCGCAAATTGAATAGGGATCGGAAGCAGTGACTATCTTAACGGATTGATAAACTTAATGTTATGGATCCTACAGATGAGATTTTAGGAGAGTTTTTGGTTGCCAAATTGGGACTTAATTTGGAAGCAAACAAGGAGGAACTGTATTGAGAGAAACGTCGTATGTAAATTGGTTACAGTATATTGATAAGAACACCACTTTTTTCCATAGTTTTCCTACTCAATGGAGAAAGGTATATTGGATAAATGGGTTGGAGGATGGTTCTGGTAATATTGTCTACAACGATGATATGGAGCATATTGCTTGTGAGTACTTTTCAACACTTTTCACTTCTCGAGGGTGAGGGGACACTTTCGATGTGTTGTCGAGGGTTGACTGTTGTTTGTCAAACGAGATGCAAGGTCAGTTGGATAGGGATTTTGAATGTGGGGAGGTATTGGAAGCTTTAAAATCTATGCATCCAATAAAGGCCTTTGGATATGATGGTATGATTGCATTATTGTTTCAAATGTTTTGGCATATTGTCGGTTCTAATATTACTGATTATTGTCTATCGATCTTGAAAAATGATGTTTCTATGCATGAGATAAATCATACCAATATTTGACCACCTCCAGAAGTACTAACGTTTAGAGTGTGATTACTGCAACTAAAAAAATGGAATTGAAACAGTGTCTGCAAGTATACGAGTTAGGTTTTAATATAGTTATAATGAAGTAGGTGAGTACCCCGAGTTTCGTACTCAAGGGAGGCGAGTACTAAATTAACTTTAACCTAAATACAAATAAATATAATTAGTAATTTAAATAAATTATATTACGAATAATGTAACATCCCAAAATTGGGCCTAGTAGAATTGGACCTATTGGGCCCATTGGACCTTGAGCGTAGAAGCGTTTTAAAATTTATGGGAATTTGAGAGCGGCATTATTTCAAGTTGGACTTATTAAGAAGGTGATTTTGGAAAGTTACGGGGTTCTAGGAAGTTCCGGGTTCAAATTGGGCCTTAGCAAAAAAATTATGTTTTAGCACTTTAAGGAGATATAGTAAGTGACCTCAATGTTTATGGAATTAAAATGAGTAATGTGCTAGCATAAATGGAGCATATGGCAAAGAGGTTATGGCATTAAGTGAAGAGTATGGAGGGAAGAGGTTCAAATCCCATAATGTGCAAATTTTGACTATTATTTTTGTATTTTTTTTCCCTAAGTGTCGGCCAAGCTAGTAAATAAGGCAAGTTGGACTTTTTAATTTTGGCAAGGTGGCTAAGGATATTAGGAAAGGATGAAGGTAGGGAAAGAAATCAAAAGAAAAGGCAAGTATAGGGAACATGTTGGCCCAAAGAGAGGAAAATGTTTTGGAATGTTTTTGATGGCCAAAATGTTTGACCTTTTTGGTTTGGTATACACGGTTTTGAGGGGGGTAAAGGGGAGTGCCGAAAATCCTTTAGGCATTTTGTAAGTTTTAGTGTTTGAGAGGTTACATTTCTTCTTAGCCTTTTTGGTGATTTTTATTTTTCCAATTCCTTTCCTCTTGGCCGAAACCTCCTAGCACATTTGTGCAATTTTCTTTCTCTTTTGTTGGTCGAAACATTCATCTCTTGCGTCACCTTCCCTTGATAGCCGAACCATCTAGCATCCATCCATCACCCATTCTTTTCTTTTAACCATTTCTTCAATCTTTCCTCTTCTCTAAAATCGACATCACTTTAAGATCACATCTTCTTGTTTGATTTTCTTCCAAAGCCGAATCTAGTATCATTCCATCTCTTCACTACTTCTTTTCTTTTTGCCTTGGACAATCTCTTCCTGATTGAGTTGGTAAGTGACTTATCATCCATCTTTTCATTTCATTTTTTAGCCGAATATATGAGTTCATCATTTTCGGTTACTCTACTTTGTTTCTCTATCGAAATATCTCTCTCCATCACTTTCATGTTGTGATCAATATCTTCTTTCGTAGTGATCTTAGTGGGTGGCCGAATATCATTCTAGTCATAATTCAAGTGGTGGAAATCGAATCCATTATCAACAAGGTAAGGAGTTCTTTATGGATTATTTGATATCGTTCATTATTCGATTGGTTGCTAAATGGATTAATAGTTTGGACTAATCGGTCACTATAGGAACCAAATCGCCCGATCACCTATCCCTCGTAATAAGAGACTCAGATTGTTGGTAAGTGATATAGATTGTTAATCAATCGCATTACTTGGTTGAAGTTGAAAATTGGGCTTTGGACTAATTGTTAACCGATTGTACCTTTAGGTGCCGCGGAGAGTATCGTGTTACGAATTCCGAATAAGGTGTGTAATCCCGTACCCTTCCGAATACCTGTTTGAAATGGTGTGTAATCTCATACCTCTCTAAAAGTTTGCATGAAATGTTCTGTGATTCGGTCGAAATACCAAGAAAAAACCGAAACCGCATCCGTGACCACTCGGGCGTGCGATATTCGTAGTGGTAACCATATTTTTGCAATGAAACAGTTTGGTCAGCAGCAGTGACGTGATTTTGAAAAATCATGAAAAATAGGATAAAAGGAGTTAGAAAGTGAAAAAGATATCGAAATAAAGCTTACTGTGTCGATTTTTATATGAAAGAAACAAAGGAGGAATAGGAATTGTATATTCTGTGATATCTTAATTTTAGTGAGACTGGATCTGAGTGACTTCGTGGTTCCCTATTCTGTCTTGGAAAAATCATTTAAAATTTTACAAAGTGAATTATGAGTTATATGTTATATGTATAGATTCCTTAGTGAGCCTATTTTCAATAGATACAAGTGGGAGCAACATATGAAAACCGTACAGTGAGATATTTGAATTTCGGGTAAGAGAGGTCAGAACCGTTGGTCAGTGAAACAAGGGAAATTTTAAGGAATAAACTGTACTAAATGGTTAAGCCAAAAATTCTGTAAAAAATTTAGTAAGAAGATATATGAGTCTAGTTTCAAGCAAGATTTACGGATCTAAATTTTGAGTTTCCTAACTCGAGTTATAGTCAATTTAGTCAGTATGACGCAGATGGACAGTTTCAATTTTTTTTAAGCCTCACATTAGTAGTTAAGTCTAGGTTGTCGAATTACCAAAATACCCTTGGAGGGTAAATTACCGAAATACCTCTAGGTTGCGAGATTACCGAATTACCCTTAGTGGGTAATATTACCGATTTATCGAAATGCCCCTATGGGCCGAATTGATAGAATGCCTTAGTGGGCTGAATTACAAAGCTCAATAATGGGCCGATTCATCGTATAAATTACTAGAATAATGGTTGTTATACATGTGGGTATTTTATGTTATTATGTGTATTGCATCATCACATATTGCATGGGATGGGAAACTTGAATGAAGAGAAGTATAGACCGGTGGCATTGCCACAAATTCTGATATGGGCTATGTGCCAATTTAAATATGGCTTTGTGCCATCGTGATTAAGGCTGTGTGCCGATTATATTACCGTATATGATACTCTGGTGGTTAAGCCACAAAATTATTATAAATGGCGGCTTGTCTGCAAATTGAGAGATCAAGCGGGGTGGGTTGACTGATCCCCACAGAGAGACCGGTTGGTGCGGGGAGAGACTGTTTGGATGGGTTGGGTTGCATACATTTGCTTCATATATATATATATATATATATATATGTTCTGTTATGATAGTGGGATCCGGCCCAAGATGTTGCTATATGGGTTCAGGCCCAGTGGATGACGGTAAGGGGATTTCACACTGAGTTCTTGTAACTCACTCCCCCTTTTTCTTAACCCTTGTAGGTAATGCTCCGTGACGAGGACTTGGGGCCATGGATGACTCGATGGAGGCCATACTTCAAAAATGGTGTTCTTGAACTTTAGAATTTCTATTTCCGTTCACTTTACTATTTTGGATTTTTTTTTTATGTTGTAATAAGGCCTCTGGAGTATTTTATTATTTGCTTTATGGTTGTTATACTTATTATTTTGCTTAAATTGTTTAAAATGAGAATTTTCTAAAAACTTAAATAAAGGTTTTCCAAAATCGATTAACAAATGGATTTCATAATAAACTTTTATAAATATTTTAACACAGAAGTTTTCACTTGAACTTTCAAACGATACTTTTAAAAGACACGGTTTTATAAGATCATTAGTTCAAATTTTTGATTTCTCAATTAACTTTCGAGGATTAGTAGTATTTTATCAAATATTTCTAATTAAACATGTTTTCTTGATTATAACAAAATAATATCTATTTTTGTACAAATCAAAAGGGATTTAACACGTTTTTCTCATGTGACATGTCAGATCCGGTCATAACGCATGGGCCGGGTTTGGGGTGTTACAAATAAACATAAATAAGTGAAATTATCTATGAATTTAAGAAAAGAAATAAAATAAATTAAAATAATAACGGAAAACCTAATTTCTAAACTTAATCAAATCTAAGCATGGATGATTAGCTTGCTTCAGTGATCATAACTAATTCTTATTTCGGGTTTCTACTTCAACCAACTAGTCACTACCCTAGAAAGATCTCTTGATCTTCCACTAAACTAGCGAGTCAGCAATAACTACTTATATCTCGACCTCACAGTCCAGATTGGTTCGGAGGTAAGGGGTTCACGGATAGGCCATACCAATTTTGGGTTAATTTCCACCTAAATGACTTCCTAGGGTCGTCAATCCTAGGGTTTAAATTTTCCTTTCCTAAACAACTAATCTGTTGAGAAAACCCTACATAGAAATTAATTAATCATACTTCCACTCACTAATCCCTTCTAAGAGGATTAGCTCCTCATGGAATCCATAAACACAATAAACTTGATAAATAAGATAAACATAATTAACATATCAAGAATAAGCTTGAAGAGAATCCTGATTATATTCAATTGATTAAAGTGTAGAAGTCCACAAGAGTTTAATCGCGTCTACAAATCAAGTTCTCCAAAGAACACTAAAGGAAATAACTGAAAATAAATCTAAAGCCTAAAAGAAATGAAAACTGAAACTAAAATTACAAATAAAATTCTAAACTATCAAAGTTGTCCTCAAACAAGTGATAAATGAGCCTATTTATAGAGTTAGGGTTAGTCGTCATCATTAGCCCTAGGTTTGCTAACATTTTCATATTAATTTCCATTGTGCGGACCAAAACGCCCATTGCTCGTAATTCTTCTCGTACATGGCCAGTGTTGCGACACCCAGTACTTGTGTCGCGACATCGAAGGTAGCATACTCTGATTTAGGTTTGGCTTCAAGGGTGTGTCGCGACATCCTATGGCTGTGTCGCGACACCAAAGGTAGTCTTGCAATTCTTGTATTTTACTCCCTATGTTATGACATTGAACCTCTTGTGTTGCAACATAGCGATCAATCTTAAGCTCCTATGCCTTTGAATGATGTCCTACACACTCACTTAGTATGTTAGCTCACCCTTAGGCCTCATTCGGCCCCTAAGGTCATAAAAAGACTCATTTTACACTTTTTATTGAATGCAAACTAAAATAAGAAAACTAACTAAAACATAATGAGATTGCTTGTATTCAAGCTATTTAAGTATGAAAACTAGTTTAACTTGCTACACCGAATTACAGCAGATCAAACTCCCCACACTTAAGTCATTGTTTGTCCTCAAGCAAGGAAAACTAAAAATGAAATAATAAAAATGACCCTTGAGCAACTATGATACAAAGATTGGTTTTTTAGTACATAACTAGGCAAATTCATATCTACATATAATTTTGGCATGATATATAAATGACTTACCACTTTCAATACTAAACACCTAAGTAAGGTATATTACAAATTATACAAACATTATGGCTTTGAAATATATGAATCCATTAATAAATCATACAGGTAATTTGATTATCCTAGTAGAATATAAACAGTCGTTATTGTAATTACTTAATACAATGTCAATTCATGAATAAGTTTACCTAGATAACATAGGACTTTTCGACTTGTAAGGTTTTGAGGCTTAGGACAGGTACAGAATTCAAGAATAGGAGGCATCAAAACAGTTTCAAGCACAAAAGTAGTTTGACACATCGTATTGTTCCCTATTTTCCCCCTTAATAACCCTTGCCCACTCACTGCCTTATTTCTCCCTCTCACCTTCTTTATTTCTCCATTTAGGAAGTCACAATATAATACAACAACTACAAGTAGCTCACAAGTTTTTTTTGCACTAATGACTAAGTTTTTCTACTTTTGTGACTTTGTCACCTTTTGATCTTTTTCAACACATCTCACTCACAATGCTTTTTATTTTCATGTACTTTTTCTACTCGTATTTATTTTCATTCTGAATTTTTATTTTGTTTTTCACATGTTGTCTAACCTATAGTCACTATACCACATTGCTTCTTCCTATTTCACTCTTGTTTTTACAAAATCCGCCATGATGTTTCTACTTAACCTTCAATACGTATGGCCAGAAGTCTAAATTCGTGCAATTCAAGATAAAAGAAAAAAAGGGATAGTATAAATTAATGTTTTGGCTCAGGTTTTGCATGAAGCTTCATCAAGAAAAGTTTTCTGGCTCAAAAATAGGTACTGGATTGATAAATAGGGTTATCTTTTTTTTTATCTGGGTTTATACTAAACAATGCCTTAGGTCATCTCTAGGTATCTCAATATTCACAAATTTAATCAATCAAGCAATCACAATTTCGACTATTTATCATGCATACTAGCATTCTCGTTTTCTTGTATTTTCTATATCATTTGGTATATTCAATTACCCAATGCCTATTTGCAGTGTAATATACAGAACTTAGTAGTCTAATAATTGAAACTTTAAAACAATTCACTATCATGCCAAATTTATAGAAGATATAATCAACCTATGTACATGCTCCTAACCAATAACTTGTATTTCTATGAACTCAAGTACACTTTGACAACAAAAATTAAGAGAAAACATAATAATCAAAAACAAATTCCTATGTTACCCCCCAAACTTTAGATAGCACATTGTCCTTAATGTGCAACCCTAAATAAATAAGGAAAGAAATTACTCGATTGATCATGACATTCCTGTAGTCTAATAGTGGGTGCTTTCTTCCTTTTTTTTGCTGAAAGCTCGAAATTGTCATGCTTCTTTCATGTGGGGTTCCTACACAAAAAACATGAAATAACAAAGAAACACATAAAAATCTACGACTAATCCTACTCCTAAAGCAATGAAATAAAAATTATCCAAAGTTAATTACAATCCTCAAAAATAAAATTAAAAGTTGTGTGTTAATCATCCTCCTCCTCCTCAAAATCCATCTCATTCCCTTATTCTTCTACCTGCTCATCCTCACTATCTTCCCTTTCTTCACTCCCTTGCTCTTCTCCTTCATGCACAGAATGCGTTGGGCCGAACATATTTAGCGGATAGTTGGGTACTCTCATGTCATTCTTCCGTGCAAATTCTTGGAAAATCGAGCCTATCTCTTGCATCCTTTTTCTTGTCGAGATGTCAATTTTTCTTTTTCTTTAAACGAAGTCGGGACATCCATATTCTCTTTTCGACATTTGTTCCAATTTCATATCTGGTTTTTTTGAAGCTCCGTGTACTACGTGCAAAGGGTGTCTCTTATAATACTTTTGGATGGCTTCATAAATTGTTCAATAGTCGTCATTGGAATGTCGTCTCTCTTGCACAAGGTTGTCATTAAATGGGGGAAGAAAACCCCGACTTCTAGGCCACTAATTCACCTTTTCATGTAATAGTAGATCCATGTCCCGATGCATACCTATTTTCTCTATAAAACACCATAAAGATATACTGCTCGAAAATTATTGACATTAGAGACTTTTTAAGCAAGAGAAATTCAAGTGCATAAGTATTGTATCCACATTTTTGCAATTGGAAACATAATTTCTTGATTAAAAGACGTGGGAACATCAGAACTTGGATGACATTTCCATTTACCCCTTCCATCTGTTAACTAGTTTATAATGTTATCCATATTTATGTCTTTAAAATATTATAAATCAGTTTCCTCCACAAAATCGTTCTCATAATATGGAGCGTTATAAAATTCACAAATAGCTCAAAGGGTGACTCTTACCTCATTTCCTCGTACTGAGGCTGTTTCCCTTGTGGCACCCCCTAGTCTCCTAGACTTTTGATCCCTTAAACATGCATAGAATTCTGATAAACCGTAAAAGTAACATATTTTAATCCCACATTTAGCATGCTTTTGGATGAATTATCCCTTATTTTATATAATTTGGTGCTCTTAATCCTTTACTTTCATGTTTTATACTCAGGGAAGCACCGGAGGATGAAAAGAATGGAAAATGGGCTTAAAAAGGGCCAAATGGGCCAAAGCACGAAATCCACACGGCCTGGGCCCAAGACCATACGGCCGTGCCTCCTTATCAGACCTGAACACGGCCTGGCCACGATTCACACAGGCGTGTGCCATGGCCGTGTCCCTGCCACGGCCAAGAGGAGTTTTACTCGTAATAGGATACTTGGAGGAAAAGAAACACATTCCAAAGTCTATATAAACACCCAAATAGGAATTTCACTTAGATTAGGATACTTGGAGGCCAAGTAAGGCATCTCCAAGCCTATATAAACACTATAGGGGGCAACTTAAGGGGGGAGTTCGACAGAAACCCTCTGTCGAGGGGAGCCCAAGGCTTTTTTCAGGGGGCGTCTTGTTAGGCCAGAGAAGGTAAATTTATGGGGATTCACTCGAAGATAGCCAGTTGATTCATCTCAAGAAGCCGGAATCATACTCAAGACGGAGGATCTCCTCTTCAATTCCTTCAGGGGGTTTTAGGGATTTCTTATGTTTTGTTTTATCTTTTCTTCTGAGATGTTTTCTTTTATCGTTATGAACTAAACCCTCAGATACCTGAGGGGGATGAAACTTAGATGAATCTTATTATCGTTTGCTGAACTATATGATAAAGATTTGACTTGTTCTTAATTATGTGTTCTTAACTCTTGTGTTGATATTTCGCGGATATTAATTCAAGTTTGATGTGCTTAGGTGGAGGAGCAAAAGTCCCTGCCTAGGAGTAGATCTAGCATAGTTAAGTGGAGTTGATCGCACGCCTAGAGATAGGGTGACGAGATTTTGCTAGATTAGGGTGAAACCTAATATGGGATTCCATAGATCGAGTTAATGCAATTCTATGGGTTTTAATTAGAAAGAGATTTCAATTAATCAACCTAGGGTTAGACGTTATTCGCTTCGAGAGAGGGTATAATATACATTAGGGAATCTTACGGATCAAGTCAAGTGAATAAATCATCTAGTTCAGAGTTAGATAACAAGTGAAGTCTAGGTTGATTCTTCCTCGGGTATTGTCCTAGTCAACTGGTTTTTTCCCAAAAGTATTTCCCCAAATTTATTCTTCTTTGTCTTAGAGTCTTTAGTTTAGTATTTAGTTTGTAACATCCAGAATTAATGGGCCTATGCGTTTAATGTGTAAATTTGAGTGTTAGGAGTCCAAGTTGGGCTCAGGTTTGGGCTGAGGCCTTGGTTAAATTCTCTGTTTGGGCACTATAGGGTTTAAAAGGTGGTATCTATGTTTAAAATACCAAAGTGGGCTTGTGGCCCAATGTTCGGTGGCACTGCAAAGGAGCTAGAGGGTGGCGTCACTAGTAGATGGAGAGAGAGCCCAAGTGTTGGCCGCATGGAGCCCATGTATTTGGGCCATTTTCGGCAATTAAAGGGGGGCTAGTTGGGATGGCAATGGGGCTAGAAAATAGGTGGATTAAATGACATGGATAATGGGGATAATGAGCTGATAAAGGAAGGAAGAGGTGGTGTTATCTAGGCTTCTTCTGAAGGTGTGAATGGATCAAGATAGAGGAGAAAATATAGGAATTATCTCACGAGTGCGGTGTTGGCCGAATTTCATCTCTTGGAGGGGTGCCAAATTTCCCTACTATTGGGTTAGTTGTTAGTTAGCAGGAAGGGCACTTTCGATTTTTGATAGGTAAGTGCCGAAATTCTCTATAAATAGGGGGTATCTCTTCAATTCCGGCATTTGAACCCCATACTTTTAAAGCTTTTCTCTCATTCTCTTCCAAAGCCGAAATCCCTAAATCCCATTCTCTCATCTTCACTTTTATGCAAAAAGCCGAAACTCTTGATTTTAATTCTCTTCTCTATTCTTTTTCTATAAGCCAAATATTCATTGTTCTTTGCTTTTTCTATTTTGTCGATCTCTTCACTAAAAGCCGAATCTACATAGATCTCTTCCTATCATCTTCTCTTTTTGATCTTCTCAAAAGCCGAAATCTTCTAAGAGTAGCCGAATCTCCTGTGATAGGGTAAGTGCCGATCTTTTTCTCTTCACTATTCTCTTTCAGTTTTTGGAAGTTAAAGCTGAAAGGCTATTGAGATTGGTAAGGTTGACGTTTGATTAATGGTTTGATGTTTTCTTGTTGGGCAACGTCGGGAATCGAAGTAGATCGTTTAGATCTAAAAGCCGGAAACTACTAGTCTCTGAGTCTCAATCTTCTTCCGGGATTTCAAGGTAAGGGGTTCTCTTTATATTTCCGTTAGGTTCGTTCATCGTAGTTATAATCTTAGCTTTATGATAAGGATTAACAACCATATGTTGTGATGGTAGCAACTGATAAGGTCTTTTAATGGAATCAAATATCGATCAGGTGAAGGAGGGGATTGGATCTGTCAAACCAATCCCTAAGTTTAAGAAACGAGCGGTGTCAGCAGTTCGGGATTGGCCACCGGGTTGTGGACCGGCTTCTGAACAACACCTTAGGCAGATAGCAGTTGTGTCACCTGCATAACATCGACATAGAAAGTATCATTTTATCGGTAAACAGTGTGTAGATCTCTAACACACTAGTTATCTCAGTAATATGTATGTTGTGGGCTAAAAAGCCGAAAAGAGGCTTTGTGTAGACGATCGAATAAAACCCGAAAAGGGTTAGGCAAAGGATGCAGTGCGTAATCATAGAAATCTCTCTATGGGTATCGATACATATGAAAGCCTGTTCCCTTAAAGATGGTATGATGTTTTCAATTTTTCATGTGTGTATGCATGGGGTGGGATTATGATAATGAAGGGGAAGAGCATGATAGGTCACTTGGTGATTGGTGGTTAAACCACGAATTCAAATGTTAGGTCACATAGTGATCGGTGGCAAAGCCACACTTAAATGATTCCTGATTAATAGGAATAGGCGATGATTTGTCAATATGGTGTGTAGCGGTTGGCGGGTTGATTGTAGAAATCCTCGAGGTGTGTTGGCTGGTACGGGTTGGTGTGTAGAGGATGGACTTTTAGGATGGGTTGGGCCATTTACCATTCATCATTTAATATGTCTGTATGAATGTTGCCATAACGTATGGGCCAAGGCCCATAATGTGTTTGTGGGCCTCAGGTCGTTGTGTGTTTCGGGATTTATACACTGAGTCTTGGTGACTCACCCTTTCATTTTTCTCTACTCTTTCAGATGAGCAGTAGATCGTGGACATGGGATCCGAGGCGGACTCGAGGGGCCATCACGCCATTTAATTTCTTAAACTATTTCCGGTTTTTCTTTAAGTTTGAATTTGGGACTATTCTTTTGTAATAAGGCCTCCCTAGCTTAGTGTTTTGATTTATATTTGATGATGTTTACATTTATAAATGTATGTTCGAAGCTTTATTTATAAAAAGAAATAAAAATGGGATTTTAAAACAAGTAATTTGTATAGAAGAAATAAAAATATTACAAAGGTTTTCTTCAAATAACACTTATTTAACGAATACTCCTACAAATCAACCGAGATTTCAAATCCTTTCAAAGCGAAGTTTTTAAACTTTAAACCGTAACATACCAGATCCGGTCGTGGCATTTGGGCCGTGTTTGGGGTGTTACATAGTTAATTTAGATTTAAACAACAAATTCCCTTTATTTTAGGCTAGATAATAAAAAGAAAGTTAGTATTAGTACTTTTAGTTCCTTTGGGTTCGACATTCCGGTCTTGCCTTAACTATACTACTGTTCGATAGGTGTGCTTGCCTCAAATCGTTTTCATAGTTAGTTTCTAGGTTCGATCATTCTCATTATAAATTTTAAGACTTTGACATCGCAAAACACAACGATCAAATTCCTATACCACCAGAACCATGGTAGAGTCTTTAGGGATTACGCAAAAGCACTCCCACCTATGATATCAGACTAGAGGTCATATTTCTTGGCATAAAACCATCAATGGCTCAAACCCCCATTCTTGGATAAACGTCTTCCCTTGAAGTTCCATAAAATATTTTTTCAACATTTTGATTTGGATATTTGGAGGGTTTTGTAATCGTTGATGATTCAGATTCTCCTCATTTTTCTCAAAGGCATTTTCAATAAATTTCCTAATTAGACAATTACTATAAAGCAATTTATTTCACAATGAAGAGGAACTATTCAATGGAACAATAAAATATGGTTTGCAACCCTTAAATTTTATAGAGAACTTTGGGATTCCTCATGAAGAGCTCGTGCACCTTACTCGTTAGTGAACTGTTCCTGCACAAAATGGAATTATAAGAAAAATTGTAATGGAATAGGGGAAGGGTTTTTTTTAGGTTTTAAGGGTAATGAGATTTTTTGAGAGAGTTTGAGTTTGTGTGAGGTTTAGAACCTTATTAAATGAAGTTTAGGTTAAGCATTTTGTGTTTTAAACTTAAAAAATCGGGTTAAAACATGATTTAATCCACCGGGTTGCAAGACAGGTCGGGTCGACCCAGCAAAAAATTGCAGCGATGTCGAAACACAGGGGTTTCGTGTCGTGACACCCATGGTAGATGCTAATGTCACGACATCGGGGTTCGATGTTGCAACAAACTTTGAAAGTTTTGAAGATGGTGTAAATTGGCTTCTATGTCATGGCACAAAGGTGTTGTATCGTGGCATCGAGATAAACTTCTCAATTTTCTAAATCTGTAAGCGATGTCGCGACATAAAAGTTCCATTTTTGGACATCGACTTTGTTTCGGCCCCTAAACTCAAATTTCAAGGTGTTCGATTTAATACTTAGTTTTAATGAAATTAAATTCTTCACTACTCATAATAAAACATAGTATACATAAAGTTTTATTCAGTTCTAAAATTGTTAGGTTTTGTTGCCAGATTCATCCATCAGCTCTGTTAGGATACACGTGGATGAATCTTCGATTCCTGTTCTATCGATATTCATCCAGCATCCGTCATGCTAGTCCACCTTTCTCCTTTTGTCCCGTTCTTTAAATTTACACTTTTGACCTGCAGTGATCACAACAAACACCTTCTCTGGCTCAAGGTAGTTTGGGATTTTTATAGATATTTCAAAATATTGCTTTCCTAATTTTTCCCTATGTACCTCATTCTGTTGGTGACAACATTTAAAAGTTTCGGTCTCACCATTGATTCTCATGGTTAACTAGTTATTTTCTAAGTCAATGGTTGCTAAAAATGTTTTACCCAATAGAATGGGTATTTCAAGATGAAGTCTACAAGGATGATTAAATTTTGCTCCTTAACCAACACATCTTCAAGTACTCCATTTGGTTGTATTGAAGACCTGTCAGCTAATTGCAGTGTAGTCTGCGTATTTTTAAGCTCCCCTAGACCGAGTTTTTCATATATAGATAAGGGCATGAAGTTAATACTGGCTCGTAAGTCACACAAAACTCTTCGAGTCTTCTAATTTTGTGGGCAACTGTTTAGATATAATTGCACTACATGAGGCGCTCACATTAACTTGCTCTCTTATTTTTATTTTCTTACGCCTATACATAATTTCTTTTAAATACTTAGCATATTTAGGAAATTTTTCAATTAAATTAATTAGAGGCAAGTTAACATTCAGATATTTAAATAAGTTCAGAAAACTTACAAATTCTGTCTCATCCTGTCTTCGTTTGTCTTCTAACCGTGAAGGGAATGGTACCCTTGTCAGTACAGGTTCAGTGATGGCCTTTTCTTCTAGCACACGACTACCGTTTTCGACTCTGGTTCTTTTTCATCTTGTTGAGGGTTCTTTAGGAGATCTTTCTTTGTTCATATTCGGATACATTCATGTTTCCTTGTTTGAGCTCGAGAAACTCTTTCTTTTTCTGATCCATAAATCTCTGACTCACATACTTCTTCTTGAATTCAGCTTGGAAAAATTCCCATGTGACATTCTCCCTCGGTACTACCGAAGTTATGGTATTCCACCAATGATAAGTTGTATCTTTCAGTAGAGATACCACACATTTCAGACATTCAGTAGGTGTGCAGGATAATTCATCAAAAACCCGGATGGTATTTTCTATCCAAAACTCAGCCCTTTCCGGATCATCATTTGCGGTAGCTCTAAATTCTTCCGCTCCATGCTTGCAGATTTTATCTACCGGAGGCTTACCAATTCTAACAAGTTCGGCACCCTGTGGTACCTCAGGAATCGATTGGGGAGCAGGTGGGGGAGGTCGTTGTACAGCAGTGTTTGTTCTCAGGTACTGTGTAAACCATTCATTCATCATTTAAAAGAAGGCTTGTTTTGCCTCCTCACTTCGGCCCTCAGACACGAGCCTTTCACTACCAGACACAGACGCAATTCTTTGTACTGAAGCTGAAGCATGCTCTCAACTTCCTCGGATTCAGCTCTAGCTCAGTTGGATGACATTACTATATGAAAAACACATTTAAAATGATCATGAGTCATCACACTATCACAATTTATATAATGGAATGTAAGCTAAACTCATGTTTGCTACGTCAAATCCGAGAATCGGTTAACCGTAGCTCTGATACCATTAAATGTAACACCCCTAATCTGTACCCGTCGTCGAAACAGGGTTTTAAAGCATTACCATAACATTCAGAACATTTTTCTATTAAACTACGTAAATTTTCTATTCATTTACCAAGATCATCCATAATGTCCCTTGATCGGGCCCTCGAGGCCCAATACGAGCATTAGAATCGAATCGGGACTTAATCAGAACCTCTAAGAATTTTTCTCAAAATTACAAAATTTTTCTAAGGTGCAGGACTCACAAACCCGTGTGGTCCAAGGGACATGCCCGTGTGACCCTAAAACACGCCCGTGCTATAGGCCGTGTTTGATTTAGGGTGATCTCTGACTTGCGCCACATGGTCATGCCACACGCCCGTGTGCTAGGCCGTGTGGTTAATTAATTTAATTCGAATTAGGTGCAGGTTTCACACGGGCAAGACACACGCCCGTGTTCTAGACCGTGTGGCAAACACGGCTGAGACACACGCCCGTGTCTTTGCCCGTGTGCCCAATTCTGAGCATTTTGTTTCTTAAAATTTAGGTGCAAGAGACACACGGCCTAACTAATGCCCGTGTTACCAGGCCATATGTCACACACAGTCTAGACACACACCCGTGTGTCTGCTCGTGTGGACAAAATGAAGCCATTTCTAGCTTCAATTCTCACCTAAAATTTCACCCAATACCTGCACTTGAAACACACATCCAACACCAACCAATTCAAGCATTCAAATTGGGCAATTTCTATGATTCACAAGGCATATCACTACAAGCATACATGATCACAACCTTACCTTAGTTTAACTTAAGCATTCCCAACATTGATCACATATTTTTAACATAACACATGTGAATACATGTATATCATAATAATCTACTTAGTCATACCAAAATGAACCAATATTAGCCATTCCAATGGCTAGGTTACAAAATAACATTTTAAGTCACTATTGGCCAAGTTGTCCTATACATGCCATTATACCCAAAATGATCTTACTAAGTATACCCAAAATGCTAGTTGATAGTGTGACGATGCTCCAATGATCTTCCAACCTTCATGAGCTTCCGAGCACTATAAAACAAGGGAAAAATAAATGGAGTAAGCATTACATGCTTAGTAAGTTCGTATAACAGAAATTAAACTTACCAATCCTGTTATTAAATTTAAGCACACAACATCATGTTTTCCATCCATTAGCAAAGCACATGCCTTCAATCAAACATGTTAGTCACAACATTTACAAACATGTCAAGTAAAAATAGATGAGCTCATCATGCAATGTTCTTTCAAGTCATTATCATTACATCTCAAGATTTTCATGCCAAGTCAAGAGATACATGCCCATTGAATCATTGAATTCCGATGGATGCTCAAGTAGTACACTCGAAGTGTACGGTTCCATGATCCGTCAATTTCTTATTCAAGGGTACCCCTTAGGGCACTTAACCAAGGAACACACTCTCGAGCCACATATCGTATAAAAGGATTACCAGTCTAGGCTAAATCCTTTATATAACGTAAGCTCAGAGGAGCTCGTTTAGGATTACCAATCCAGGCTAAACCCTAATCTTAATGCATACTCAAGAGGAATTGTATTAGGATTACCCGTTCGGGCTAAATCATTTATATAACAAGGTCAATGGGATTACTCGTCCGAGCTAAATCCCATCCGCAACAAATGCAGGACCTTATTAGTTTCGGAAAGCGCATATAATCATCAGAATTCAACATTCAATAGGGACTAACCCTTTATCACCATTTCAAGCATGTAGCAAATTTTCCATCATAGCATACAAGTAAAGCACATTAACATAATTCACATTAAATACAAACACAACATTCAATTAACATAATTACATGTCCGATTAAGTTACACGAACTTACCTCGACACTTGTTCACGTTAGAAATCTACTAATCCGAAACATTTTCTTTTCCTCGATCTAACCTCAAATTAGTGTTGTCCGGATCTATATAAATGAATTTAACCATCAATTTCGTACATTTCATATTTAAATGGACTCAATTTACGTCCTAGGCAAAATTATCATTTTGCTCCTAACTTTTCCATAAATTTTGATTTTGTCCCTAGGCCCGGAAAATGAAACTTGTGCAAATTACTCCCTATTCCAAGCCTAGCCAAAGCCCCATTACAAATTTTCCAGCACATGTATACATAAAATTTCAGAATTTTTCCTTCAATTTCACAAGTTTACATTTTAGTCCCTAAATCATGTTTTCATCAAAAATCACTTTATAAAAGTTGTTTACCTATCAATAATCTTTCATTTTCTATCATAAATTTCTAATTTCCAGCATAATACATTCATGGCCCATTAAGCTATACCGGTTTCAAAAATACTAAAATTATTAAAAACGGGACAAGAAAACTTACCCAATTAAGCCTTGAAAGTTGCTTTTCTCTTTCCTAGGGTTTCCATGTATTTTTAAGGTTGGAGATGATAAAATAAGATGATATTTTCTTTTTATCATCTTTTAATTAATTAAATTTTTACTATTTCCAATTTAGTCCTTGACCTTTTTCTATAATTCCATGGGTGAGTCACCATGAAAAATCTACATACTTCTCTTAATGGTCTAATTACCATATAAGGACCTCTAGTTTTGAATTCCATAGCGATTTGATCCTTATAGCTACTAGAATTCATCTTTCATATTTTATGCGATTTAGTCCTTCTCGTAATTAGGCACTAAATCGATAAAATTTTCATGTCAAAATTTTCACATGTCACGTCTATCATATTATGGACTGTATAATAAAATAAAAACAAATCTTATTTTAGGTCAGATCTGTGGTCCCGAAACCATTGTTCCGATTTCACTGAAAAATAGGCTGTTATATCCTCTTTGTTTTCCTCTTCGGCATCCTTTCCTTCCCTTTGAGGATTATTCTCTATGTTACTTGGGATTCCAGTGCCAATTTTCCTTTTGATGCCTCCCATCATACTCAATAATTGGCTTATTTTATCTTCAAGTTCAGTCAATTTTTTTGTTGTATTGGTGCACTCAGACAGCACCTATTTTACTTCTGTCTTCATTGACTGCATCTCCCCTCAACCCAGTCCAAGTGTTGACGAAATACAGTATGGTCGTTCAAGTTGGCCCTTTCCTGAAACTTTTGTAAATATGGTGGTTGGTAAATATTATTGTTAGAAGGATTAGAATTATTAACTTATCTCTGGTTTTCGCCCCATCTTAGGTTTGGATGATCTCTTCAACTAGGGTTGCAAGTGTTTGAATAAGGGTTTCCACCACTATTTCCAATGTAACTCACATCCTCGGCCGGGTGGTTGAGCTAATAGCTGAGAGGCTTTTCTTCGCCAAAGGTTGACGACGCACTGGATCCGAACTCTATACAGTTGAGTTTGTCCAAAATTTGTTGACACTTGTCATCTTCTTAGATAGCTTTTACCGTAGATGGTCTTTGGTTGTAAGTATCACCATATTCTCAACTAAGTCATATGCATCCTCATATGTTCTATTCATTAGAGCTCCTCATGCGGCTTCATCTAGTCCTGAATGTGCGCGTGCATCCAACCCATTGTAAAACATCTGCAGTCTTAGCCACTCGGGTAAACCATGGCTGGGGCATCTTTGTATCAACATTTTAAAACGTTCCCAAACTTTTTGGAAACTTTCTCCTTCTAGCTGCGTAAAGGTAGCAATCTCTCTTCTTAGTTGGACCGTCTTAGTGATTAGAAAAAACTTTTGTAGAAACTTCTCCTTAAGTTCATTCCATGTCGTGATCTATCCTAGTGCCTACAAGTCTAACAAAGCAAATGCATTATCAATCAAGGAGAAGCGAAACAGTCAAAGACGAATAGCATCATTGGTGACCCCGTTATATTTAAATGTATCAGAAAGCTGAAGGAATTATTTGATATGTTGATTCGGGTCCTGTTATAGTGTCTCTGAATTGTAAATTGTTTTGAATCATCTGGATCATGGTCAGTTTTATCTTGAAGTTATTTTCCGTAATGGTTGGGCTTGTTATACTGCCTTAAACCAAATCCAGATTCGATAGCGCATAGTCCCTTAAGGTTTTTTCTTCTCGTGCCATCTGTTGGTTTAATTTTAGTTGTGGTGGTGGTGGTAAGTCTTGAATGTTAAGTCCGTTAATTTTGTCGAACAGTGGATTGCCTCGCGGTGGATTGTCTGCAGCAGGTGGTTAGTTCTACATCTATTGTTGTTGTTGTCGTTGTCGACAGTTTTTATGTATTAGTCTTTCTGGATTAGTGGTTGGCTCTATAGGTGTTCCCCTACTACGAGTCATACACTAAAATCAAAAAGATAATAAAAGACATTAATAAAAAGAAAATAAAAATTGTATCTATAATTTATAAATCTCCTAATTATTCTATAAAAACGCAAAAAATAAAATTAATCTAGTAGCGTTGCCTACCTGGCAATGACGACAATAATTTGACCGCCTCCAGATGTACTAATGTCTAGAGTGTGAATACTACAACTAAATAAATGGAATTGAGGCAGTGTCCACAAGTAAACGATTCATGTTGTAATATAGTTACAACGAAGTAGGTAACTACTCCGAGGATCGTACCCAAGGGAGGTAAGTACTAAATTAACTTTAACCTAAACACAAATAAATCTAATTAGTACTTTAAATAAATTATATTACGAATAAACATAAATAAGGAAAATTATCTATGAATTTAAGAAAAGAAATAACATGCATAAAATAATAATAACGGAAAACCTAAATTCTAAATTTAATCAAATCTAAGCATAGGTGATTAGTTCAATTCGTTGACCATAAATAATTCCTATTTCGGGTTTCTACTTCAACCAACTATTCACTACCCTAGTAGGATCTCTCAATCTTCCACTAAACTAGCAAGTCAACAAGAACAACTTATCTCTCGACCTAATAGTCCAGACAGGTTCAGAGTAAGGGTTCACGGATAGGCCATACCAATTTTGAGTTAATTCCCACCTAAATGACTTCCTAGGGTCGTCAATCCTAATGTTTAAGTTTTTCATTTCCCAAACAACTGATCGCTGAGAAAACCCTACATAGAAATTAATTAATCACACTTCCACTCACTAATCCCCAATAAGAGGATTATAAACACACTAAACTTGATAAATAAGATAAACATAATTAACAGATCAATAATAAGGTTGAAGATAATCCTGATTATATTCGATTCATGAAAGTGCAAAAATCCACAAGAGTTTGATTGTGTCTACAAATCACGTTCTCCGAAGAACACAAACGGAAATAACTGAAAATAAATCTAAAGCATGAAAGAAAAGAAAACAGAAACTAAAATTACAAAGAAAATTTTAAACTATCAAAGTTGTACTTAAACAAGTGTTAAATGAACCTTTTTATAGGCTTAGGGTCAATCATCGTCCTTTGTAATGACCCGAAATTGGGCCTAGTAGGATTGGGCCCATTGGACCTTGAGCGTAGAACGTTTTAAAATTTATGGGAATTTGAGAACAGCATTATTTCAAGTTGGACTTATTAGGAAGGTGATTTTGGAAAGTTACGAGGCTTCTAGGAAGTTCCGAGTTCAAGTTAGGCTATAGGTAAATTTTATGTTTTAGCACTTTAAGGAGATATAGTAAGTGACCTCAATGTTTATGGAATTAAATGAGTAATGTGCTAGCATAATTGAGCATATGGCAAAGAGGTTATGGCATTAAGTGAAGAGTATGGAAGGAAGAGGTTCAAATCCCATAATGTGCAAATTTTGACTATTATTTTTGTATTCTTTCCCTAAGTGTCGGCCAAGCTAGTAAATAAGGCAAGTTGGACTTTTTAATTTTGGCAAGGTGGCTAAGGATATTAGGAAAGGATGAAGGTAGGGAAAGAAATCAAAAGAAAAGGAAAGTATAAGGGAGCATGTTGGCCTTTTTATGGGTGATGTTTTGGAAAGGTTTTTGTTGGTCAACATCCACCCTTTTTGGCTAGAGTTCACACGGTTTTGTTAGGGGGAAAGGAAGAGCCGAATTTCTCTTTTCTCTTTAGATCATTTTGTTAGTTTTTGGGTGCATGAGAGGTACACTTTTCTCTTTGAACATTTGTGTCTTCTTTTCAAATCCATCTTCCTCTTAGCTTTGGCCGAAATCTCCCAACACATTTGTGCATTCTTTTCTTTTGTTTGGCTGAAACACTCACCTTGCTCATCTCCCCTTTGATAGCCGAAATTACCAAAGCACTTTTCTCCATTCATTTTTCTCTTTTGACCATTTCATCAACCTTTTCTTATTCTTTAATCGACATCACTTTGTGATCACATTTCCTGTTCGATTTTCTCTATAGTCGAACCCCTTATCATCCTATTTCTTCATCATTTCGTTCCCCATCGTGTAGGAAAATCTCTTCTTAATCGGATCGGTAAGTGATCTTATATCCCTCTTTCTATTTTTATGTTCTTTTCTTCCTAATCGAATATGAATGTTCATCGTTATTCGGTTAGTCAACTTTGTTTCTTATCAAAACGTCACTCTCTCCATCATTCTCATGCTGTGATCAATACTCTTTCGTAGTGATCTTAGTGGGTGGCCGAATATCATTCTAGCCATAAGTCAAGTGGTGGAAATCGCAACAAGGTAAGGAGTTCTTTATGGATTATAAAATATCGTTCATTATTCGATTGGTTGCTAAATGGATTAATAGTTTGGACTAATCAGTCACTATAGGAACCAAATCACCCGATCACCTATCCCTCGTAATAAGAGACTTGGATTGTTGGTAAGTGATATGGATTGTTAATCAATCGCAATACTTGGTTGAAGTCGTAAATTGGACTTTGGACTAATTGTTGACCGATTGTACCTTTAGGTGCCGCGGAGAGTATCGTGTTACGGATTCCGAATAAGGTGTGTAATCCCGTACCCTTCCGAATACATGTTTGAAATGGTGTGTAATCTCATACCTCTCTGAATGTTTGTATGATATGTTCTATGATTAGGTCGAAATACCGAAGAAAACTGGAAACCGGCATCCGTGACCACTCGGGCGTGCGTATGTTCGTAGCAGTAACCATATTTTGCAATGAAACAGTTTGGTCAGCAGCAGTGACGTGATTTTGAAAAATCACGAAAAATAGGATAAAGGGAGTTATAAAGCGAAAAAGATATCAAAATAAAGCTTGCTGTGTCCATTTTTATATGAAAGAAACAGAGGAGGAAGAGGAATTGTATATTCTGTGATATCTTAATTTTAGTGATACTGGTTCTGATTGACTTCGTGGTTCTCTATTCTATCTTGGAAAAATTGTTTAAAATTGTACAAAGTGAATTATGAGTTATGATTTATATTTATAGATTCCTTAGTGAGCCTATTTTCAATAGAAACAAGTGGGAGCATTATATGAAAACCGTACAGTGAGATATTTGAATTTTGGGTAAGAGAGGTCAGAACCATTGGTTAGTGAAACAAGAAAATCTTTAATTAATAAATTGTACTAAACGGCTAAGACAAAATTTATGGAAAAATTGTGGTAAGAAGATATATGAGTCTAGTTTCAAGGAAAATTTACGGATCTAAATTTCGAGTTTCCTAACTCGAGTTATAGTCAATTTAGTCAGTATGACGCAGATGGACAGTTTCAATTTTTATGCCCCACATTAGTAGTTAAGTCTAGGTTGCGGAATTACCAAAATACCCTTGGAGGGTAAATTACCGAAATACCACTGGATTGCGAGATTACCGAATTACCCTTAGTGGGTAAAATTACTGATTTACCGAAATGTCCTTATGGACCGATTTACCGAAATGCCCTATGGGCCGAATTGATAGAATGCCTTAGTGGGCTGAATTACAAAGCTCAATAATGGGCCGATTCATCGTATAAATTACTAAACTAATGGTTGTTATACATGTGGGTATTTTATGTTATTATGTGTATTGCATCATCACATATTGCATGGGATGGGAAACTTGAATGAAGAGAAGTATAGATCGGTGGCATTGCCACAAATTCTGATATGGGCTATGTGCCAATTTAAATATGGCTTTGTGCCATCGTGATTAAGGTCGTGTCGATTATGTTACCGTATATGATACTCTGGTGGCTAAGCCACAAAATTATTATAAATGGCAGCTTGTCCGCAAATTGGAGAAGGCCCGGCGGGGTGGGTTGACTTGATTCCCACAGAGAGACTGGTTGGTACGGGGGAGAGACTGGTTGGATGGGTTGGGTTGCATACATTTGCTTCATATATATATGTTCTGTTATGAAAGTGGGCTCCGGCCCATGATATTGCTTTATGGGTTCAGGCCCAGTGGATGAAGGTAAGGGGATTTCACACTGAGTTCTTGTAACTCACTCCCCCTTTTTCTTAACCCTTGTAGGTAATGCTCCGTAATGAGGACTTGGGCCCATGGATGACTCGGTGGAGGCCATACTTCAGAAATGGTGTTATTGAACTTTAAATTTCTATTTCGGTTTATTTTATTATTTTTCTATTTTGGTTTAAGTTGTAATAAGGCATCTGGGATATGTTTTAAATTGCTTTATGTTTAGTCGTACTTATTATATTGCTTGAATTGTTTTAACGGGGATTTTCTAAAATCATAAATAATGGTTTTCCAAAAATTGATTAATAAATGGATTTTACAAACTTTTACAAATATTTTAACTCGGAAATTTTCTCTCGAATTATCAACAATATTTTCAAAAGCCACGGTTTTAAAACTCACTACCTCGATTTTTGACTCATCAAACGATCTCTCAAAAATACTTGTATTTTAGCTACGTTTCCGCAACGATTTCAAAATACTTCTGCAGCTCTATTTCTAAACATCACATTTTTTGTAAATTGTTTATTTCAAATATGCTTTCGCCACCAAAAAGGTTTTTTTTAAAGATAATTACGTTTTCAAGTAGTTAACAATTGCTTTAGTGTTTTGGGTTTTAACAAAGAGGCTGTAATTCTCAAACAAGTTTTTCCATGTGACACGCCAGATTCGGGCCTAACTTCTAGGCCGGGTTTGGGGTGTTACATCCTTAGCCCTAGGTTTGTTGACGAGTTCGTGTTAATTTCCTTTGGGCGGATCAAAACGCCCATTGCTCATAATTCTTCTCGTACATGGCCGGTGTCACAACACCTAGTGCTTTTTTCACGACATCGAAGGCAATATACTCTAATTCAGGTTTGGCTTCAGGGGTGTGTCACGACACTAAAGGTAGTCATGCAATTCTTGTATTCTGCTCCGCATGTTGCGACATTGAACTTGTTGTGTTGCAACATAGCAACCAGCCTTGATCTCCTATGCCTTTGAATGATGTCTTACACACTGACTTAGTACGTTATCTCACTTTTAGGCTTCATTCGGGCCCTAAGGTCATAGAAAGACTCATTTTACACATTTTATTGAATGCAATCTAAAATAAGAAAACTAGCTAAAACATAATGAAATTGTTTGTATTCGAGCTTCTTAAATATGAAAACTAGTTTAATCTGCTACATCTAATTACGATAGATCAATATCATTTTGATTCCTAAAGTGTCTAATCCTAAGGCTATGCATAATTTTTGACCCATTAGTTTACATGTAACATCCTGAAATTCGGGAATTTATGTTTTACATTATATCATGCGATAGGCTAGTCAATAGTGTTAGTTGTGTATGTTTAGGGACCCTAAGAAGGCTATGGGTTGAGTTGGGCCTTAGTAAAATTTTTGTGTTTAAGCACTTTAAGGAGAGAAGGTAAGTGGCATCAAGACTTAAGGAAATAAATGTGTATTTTGCTAGCACAAGTGGAGCACATGGTGGAGTGGGGTGGCATCAAGTGGAGAGCATTGAGGGAAGGGGTTCGAAACCCATCTATTGCAACTTTTGGGACTTAATCTTTTGAGCTTCTCAAGTGTTGTATGGTAAGTGTCGGCCATGGCATCAAAGAAGGAAAGGAAGACTTTTCTAATGTTGGAAAGAAGACTAAGAAAATATGGTAAGGAGGAAAGCAAGGGAAAAAGAAGGAAAGAAATAAAGGAAAGGGATAAGGTGGGGGAACATGTTGGCCGAATCTTAGGGAGGTGTTTTGGAAAGAAAATTTGGGTCAACCTTAATCCTTTTGGTGCTTGGGATACATGGTTTTGTTGGGAGAAAAAGAGGAGCCGAATTTTCCTAGCCTATTTGCAAGTTTATGCATGAAAGGCCTATTTTCTCTTTTGAACATTTTTGGTACTCTTCTCCAACCTTTTTCCTTTGTTTCCAAAACACAAAATGATCAAAACACTTAAAGCATTTTGCTCACTTTTTCCTTTGTGTTAGCCGAATTATCTAACACTTCTTTTTCCATATTTTCTTTTCTTTTTACCATTTCTTCAACCTTTCTACCTTTTTCCTAAATCGACATTACCATATGACCGAATCTTCTTTGTTCATTTCTCTCAATAGCCGAATCCTCTTAGTCACTATCTCGTCTCCATTCTTGCGTGTTGTACATTTCTCTTTGGTTGAATGGGTAAGAGGCTTCATTATATTCTTATCTTTCTTCCTAGCCGAATGTGTGTTCATCACTATTCGGTTGTTCTACTTATTTCTAAACCGAAATATCATTTTCTCTTACTCCCTCATATCTTGATCATCTTCTTTTCGTAGTGTTCTAGTGGGTGGCTGAATATCACATCCTTGCCGATTCATCTCTAGTCTCAAGTCAATCGGTGGAAGTCGGATCTATTATCATTAAGGTAAGGAGTTTCTTTATGGATTATTTCGATCTCTCAATACTAGGTTATTCCGTTAAAACAGAATGATAGATTTGACTAATCGATTGTTATAGGGATTAAATCACTCATTTTCTCTACTCGTTGGTTCTTCAGAAGTAGAGGTAAGCCGAATCCTATCCCTAAACAACTACTTTCTCTCATAGTAGTATTTTACTGACCGGGAATTTTTCAATGGAGGCAAGTGGTAACGATTTGAAAGGAAAAGCGATAGGAGAACACAAAAGGATTGGATTTGCAATTCCTACTCCTAAGTTCAAACGTAGGGCGGTATCGGTAGTTCAGGATTTCCCACCGGGTTGTGGACCATCATCCAGTGAGAATAGACAAATCGTGGTTGTTCACGATACTAAGGGTAAGCGTTTCATTAGATCGTCTGATTTAGAATAATAAAACCTCGTTTGTTGGTTAATCAAGTGTAATGGTGATTTAGGTACCGACGATCAAGAAGGTTTAGTCCTTACCGTAATCAGGTGTGTAATCTCACACCGAAATCCGTAGATTCGAGATTCGATATTATGTTGGAAAAGTAGATCGTTATTATTTACAGAGTTAAAAATCGTAAAATGGCATAAATCGAGTAACTTGCTTAAATTAATATTATTTTCTAAAGATCTGTCAAAATCGGTATTAAATTGCTAAATTACGAAAATGCCCCTATGGGCCGATTTACCAAAATGCCCCTAAGGGCTGATTTACCAAAATGTCCTTATGGGCCGATTTACCAAAATGCCCCTATGGGCCGATTTACGAAAATGCCCCTATGGGCTGATTTACCAAAATACCCCTAAGGGTCGATTTACCAAAATGCCCCTATGGGCCGATTTGCTAGAATGCCTTAGTGGGCCGAATTATTAAAATGCTTTATTGGGTTGGATCACCAAAATTGTTCAATAGCATAATGGTTTTTATTTATATGTGAATACTTTATGTTATTATGTATGTTGCATTTTTTTTACATTTTGCATGGGATGGGAAAATTGTATGAAGAGTAGTGTAGCCTGGTGGCATTGCCACAAATTGTATATTATTGTGCCTAAATTATGATTTCAGTGGTTTGACCACAAAAATAAAATGCTATAGCAGTTTGACTACAAATTTGGTGTGAGCGGCGGGGTGGGTTGACTTGATCCCCACAGGTGTGATTGGCTGGTCGGGGGTGTGATGGATGGATTGGGTTGGGTTGCATACATTTACTTCATTTAATTATTGTTATGTAAATGGGCTTAGGCCCAAGATTATGCTATACGGGTTCAGGCCTAGTGGATGACGGTAAGGGGATTATACACTGAGTTCTAGTAACTCACCCCATTCTCTTAATCCTTGCAGGTAATGATCAGTAATGAGGACTTGGGCCCATGGATGACTCGGTGTAGGCCATACTTTGGAAATAATATTTTCGAACCTTAGTAAATTTCTTTTCCGCTTATTTCGTTACTTTTACTATTTTGGGTTTAAAGTTGTAATAAGGCCTCTGGGATTTTTATTTCGGTTTTATGTTTGACGTATTTATTTTCCATGAATTGTTTTAAACGGGGATTTTTTTTAAAATCATAAACAACGGTTTTTCTTCAAATTTAACAACAAACGGATTTCATAATAAATATGTACAAATAATTTAACTTGGATTTTTCCTGCAAATTATCAATAATATTTTCAAAAGTCACGGTTTTAAAAGATCACTAGTTCGATTATCAATTCTTCAATCAACCTCTAGATATTAGTAGTATTTTATCGATTAATTATAATCGAACTTGTTTTCTTAACTATAACCAAATTATGTCAACTTTAGTTCTTTATACGCTTTCTTTATGTGACATACTAGATCCGGTCATATCGCATGGGCCGGGTTTGGGGTGTTACATTTTATGGTATCAGAGCCGGTTGCAAAACTCGGTTGTGGTTTGGGTTCAAAAATATTTTCTAAAACTGCTTGAAATTCGATTTATAAATGCATGTTTTAAAGGAAGTATGGCACCACGGGTATCCGGCACCAAGTCAGTAAGTTTTGTTTTCATTTTATGATTATTGTGGTATGACTGTAGTAAGAAAACTTCACAAAATAGAGATACTCTAGAACTTTTAACTTTAGGAGCTGAAACCATAGAGATTGAGACTTTAGGATATGTTTTGCGAAAACAACTTTACTTCTTATACTCCATAAAATATTGTTTAATAAACACTGAATAAGCATACTGATTCATAAGACTCTTAACCAGATTAAATCGACGTTAGTAAACATGAGCGCTAGAGGACATGGACGTGGTAGACGTGGACGAGGTAGAGGCCGAGGTGCTAGAGTTGTATCTGAGGCATCGGGATATATGCTTGAAATGGACGCACCTGCGTCACCAGTGACTGAAGCTAGGTCACATGACCGAATGAGAGAGGACGACGCTCTGTCCCAAGCGATGTTGTGAGTTCTGAAAAGGGTTGCTGGGGCAAGAACTGGGTCGGTAGCTCGTGGGTCGATATCGAAGCGACTCAGATCGAATGGGGCTGAAGTCTTTAGGGGTATTTCGGGTGTAGCCCCAAGTGTAGCGGAGTACTGCCTTAAGGGGGTGGAGCGGATTATGGACGATCTGGATTGCACAATTGGTGCGTAAACCGAAAGGGGTTGTGTCATTCTTGAGAGATTTCAGGCGTATCAGTGGTGGCTCACTGTTCGGGAAGGCACTCAGGCTGATCGTATTACCTGGGATTTCTTTAAGACAGCATTCCAGGGAAAATATGTCGGGGCTAGTTATGCGGATGCCAGAAGGAAGGAATTCCTGAATCTGGTACAAGGAGGTAGGTCTGTGGCAGCTTATGAGGCGGAGTTACTGCGTCTGAGTCGGTATGCCCGGGGTATAGTGCCGACTGATCATGAACGCTGTGTGTGTTTTGAGGATGGATTGCGTGATGAGTTGCGGGTACTGATAGCCCCACAGAAGGAGAGGAATTTTGCCACACTGGTGGAAAAAGCTAAGATTGCTGAATAAGTAAAGCATTCAGAACGGCAAAATCGAGACAAGGATAGGGGCAGGAACAAGAGAGACTCTGGGTATTCAGGTCCTGCCAAAGGATTTCAGAAAAGGCCCAGGAATGAGAAGCCAGCTCGAGTGAGAGTTCCAGCTACTACCAATCAGTCACAGCCTTGCGTGGATTGTGGGAAACTTCACTCGGGTGAATGCTGGAAGAGAACTGGTGGTTGTTTCAGATGTGGATCCAAGGACCACCGGTTTAGGGATTGCCCTCGAAAGCTGGATCAAACTCAGGCAGTTCATAATAGATTTACACAGTCGGTTGGAGGTGATCAGCAGCCGCTGAGAGGCTGTGGGCCAAGTCGAGGTGGTAATGGTGTAGGACGAGGTCAAGGTGCACTGGGTAGAGGTATCGGTAACAGGGGTAACACGGAGGCGAGACAGCCAGGGTTGGTCTATGCGGTCAGGCGTCGAGAGGATGGCGATGCACCGGACGTCATAACCGGTACGTTCTTCATATCTGATGTACCTTTTACCGCTTTGATAGACATTGGATCCACCTATTCGTATGTTGCATGTGCTGTGTCTGGAACTCTGAATATTAAATCTGAGATTACTGCTAGAGAAACAACTGTAATTAGCCCTTTAGGACAGTCGGTGGTAGTAAATAAGTTGTTTAGGGATGTGCCCTTAGAAGTTCAGGGGGAATTATTTCTGGCGGATTTGATGGAACTGCCGTTCGGGGAGTTCGATATTATTTTGGGCATGGACTGGTTGGTTAAGCATCGTTTAACTTGGACTATCTTGCAGCGCGATGGTACTAAGAACTTCAGAGGATAAGGAAGTGATGATGATAGGTGAAAGAAGAAATTATCTGTCTAATGTGGTATTTGCTTTAAAGGCAGAAAAGTTGGTACGAAAGGCGTGTGGAGCGTTCATAGCCTTTATCAGTGCTTTGGATGCCAAAGAGTTGTCGGTAGAGAGTGTTAGAACGGTGAAAGAATTTTCAGACGTCTTTCCCGAGGAGCTTCCAGGACTGCCTCCAGATCGGGAGGTAGAATTTGGTATTGAGTTGTTGCCAGGAACGGCTCCGGTGTCCATTTCTCCTTACAGAATGGCACCGAATGAGCTCTTGGAACTTAAAGCTCAAATTCAGGAGTTGTTGGATCGTGGATTTATTCGACCAAGTGTGTCACCGTGGGGAGCACAGGTGTTGTTCGTTAAGAAAAAGGATGGGTCGATGCGTATGTGCATCGATTATAGACAATTGAATAAGTTGACGATCAAGAACAAGTATCCGTTACCGAGGATCGATGATATGTTCGATCAGCTGCAAGGAGCTTCAGTTTTCTCGAAGATAGACTTGAGATCGGGATATCACCAGCTTAAGGTCAAGGAGGCGGATATTCACAAGACTACGTTCTGAACCCGATATGGGCATTACGAGTTCTTAGTGATGCCGTTCGGGTTGACTAATGCACCAGCTGCATTTATGGACATGATGAACCGAGTCTTCTAACCTTACCTAGACCGATTTGTGGTTGTGTTCATAGATGACATCCTGGTGTACTTAAAGACTGAAGAAGAGCATGATTCACATCTACGGGTAGTATTACAGATTTTGAGGGAGAAGCAGTTGTATGCCAAATTCAGTAAGTGTGAATTTTGGTTGAAGGAGGTGACCTTTTTGGGGTATGTTGTGTCCGCCAAGGAATTAGAGTTGATCCCCAAGGTCGAGGTCATGTTGGATTGGAAGCCACCGAAGTTAGTGGCAGAAATTCAGAGTTTTCTAGGTTTGGTTGGGTATTACAGGTGATTCGTTGAGGGATTTTCGTTGATTGCTGCACCCCTAACTAAGCTATTGCGTAAAGGAGTACCATTTGTGTGGTCAGATAAGCAGCAAGAGAGCTTTGAGAAACTGAAGAAGATTCTGACAGAAGCGCCAGTATTGATTCAACCTGAGGCTGGTAAAGAGTTTATTGTGTATTGTGATGTGTCACACACAGGCTTAGGATGTGTGTTGATGCAATGGGGAAAAGTGGTGGCATATGCATCTCGTCAATTAAGGCCGCATGAGGTAAACTATCCCACTCATGATTTGGAGTTAGCTGCAGTGGTGTTTGCTCTGAAGATTTGGAGACAATATCTGTACGGGGAGAAGTCGGTTATCTACACGGATCATAAGAGTCTGAAGTACCTCCTTACCCAAAAGGAGTTGAACTTAAGACAGCGGAGGTGGATAGATTTGTTGAAGGATTATGACTTCTCAATCGAGTATCACCCAGGTAAAGCTAACGTAGTGGCAGATGCATTGAGTCGTAAGGTGATATCAGATTTGAGAGCGATGTTCGCTCATCTCAGCCTTTATGAAGATGGTAGTCTGTTAGCTGAACTTCAAGTAAAGCCGGCATGGGTAAGCCAGATTAAGGAAAAGCAGTTGTTAGATGAAAGGTTGGGTTCTCGACTTCAGCAAGTGGAAAGTGGTGAGATAGGGGATTTTGGATTTAATAGTGATGGAGTATTGTGTTTCCGTGGAAGAGTTTGTATGCCCGAGGATTGAGTGAGACAAATGATTCTGCGTGAGGCGCATAGTAGCCCATATACTATGCACCCCGGAGGAAATAAGATGTACCGAGACCTCCGTGAGCAGTATTGGTGGCCAGGGTTGAAACGAGAGGTTATTGATTTCGTGAGCAAGTGCTTGACATGTCAGCAGGTGAAGGCGGAGCATCAACGCCTTCGTGGTTATTGCAATCGATGAAAATTCCACTATGGAAATGGGAAAGGATAATGATGGATTTTGTTAGTGGGTTACCCTTAACGCCTACTAAGAAAGATTTAGTATGGGTTATAGTGGATCGGTTAACGAAGACTGCTCATTTCCTACCTGTTCGTACGGATTATTCATTGCAGAAGTTAGCCAAGTTGTATGTAGCAGAAGTCGTGAGGTTACATGGGTTACCAGTGTCTATTATATCGAAAAGGGATCCTAGGTTTACATCACGGTTTTGGAAGGCTTTACATGAAGCTTTGGGTACAAGATTAAATTTCAGCACGGCATTTCATCCGCAGACAGATGGTCAGTCGGAGAGAGTAATCCAGATTCTAGAAGACATGTTAAGAGGCTGTGTGATCGACTTCAGGGGTAGTTGGGAAGATTTTCTACCGTTGGCAGAGTTTGCATACAACAACAGCTATCAATCTAGCATCCAGATGGCACCCTATGAGGCGTTGTATGGGCGTAGGTGTCGTACTCCTACTTGTTGGACTGAGTTGGGGGAGCGACAGTTATTGGGTCCTGAGTTGATCTCGGAGACGGAAGAAAAAGTTAAGGTAATTCGGGCACCGTTAAAAGAAGCTTCGGACAGACAGAAATCGTACGCGGATCTAAAGCGTAAGGATATAGAGTTCTCTGAGGGAGATCAGGTCTTTTTGAAGGTTTCACCTTGGAAAAAGATTTTAAGATTTGGGCAGAAAGGCAAGTTGAGCCCTAGGTTCATCGGATCGCACTGCACCGGCGTGTTGGACCAAAGGGGCTTATCTGCTTGAGTTACCTCCAGAGTTAAGTCAGATACATAGCGTATTCCATGTCTCAATGTTAAGGCGTTATCGTTCGGATCCGTCTCATGTTGTGCCAATGTGGAGGAAGTTGAGATAAGACCGACTTGTCCTTTGAAGAAGAGCCAGTCACATTTTAGATCGGGATATTAAGGTCTTTGAGAAAGAAGTCGATTCCGTTGGTCAAAGTATTATGGCGTAATCACGGGTCAGAGGAAGCTACATGGGAGCCAGAGAACACGATCCGGCAGCAATATCCTCATCTCTTCTAATCAGGTAAATTTTGAGGCCGAAATTTCTTTAAGGGGGTAGAATTGTAGCATCCTGAAATTCGGGAATTTATGTTTTACATTATATCATGCGATAAGCTAGTTAATAGTGTTAGTTCTGTATGTTTAGGGACCCTAAGAAGGCTATGGGTTGAGTTGGGCCTTAGTAAAATTTTTGTGTTTAAGCACTTTAAGGAGAGAAGGTAGTTGGCATCAAGACTTAAGGAAATAAATGTGTATTTTGCTAGCACAAGTGGAGCACATGGTGGAGTGGGGTGGCGTCAAGTGGAGAGCATGGAGGGAAGGGGTTCGAAACCCATCTATTGCAACTTTTGGGACTTAAATTTTTGAGCTTCTCAAGTGTTGTATGGTAAGTGTCGGCCATGGCATTAAAGAAGGAAAGGAAGACTTTTCTAATGTTGGAAAGAAGACTAAGAAAATATGGTAAGGAGGAAAGCAAGGGAAAAAGAAGGAAAGAAATAAAGGAAAGGGATAAGGTGGGGGAACATGTTGGCCGAATCTTAGGGAGGTGTTTTGGAAAGAAATTTTGGGTCAACCTTAATCCTTTTGGTGCTTGGGATACACGGTTTTGTTGGGAGAAAAAGAGGGGCCGAATTTTCCTAGCCCATTTGCAAGTTTGTGCATGAAAGGCCTATTTTCTCTTTTGAACATTTTTGGTACTCTTTTCCAACCTTTTTCCTTTGTTGCCAAAACACAAAATGATCAAAACACTCAAAGCATTTTGCTCACTTTTTCCTTTGTGTTAGCCGAATTATCTAACACTTCTTTTTCCATCTTTTCTTTTCTTTTCCTTTTACCATTTCTTCAACCTTTCTACCTTTTTCCTAAATCGACATTACCATATGACCGAATCTTCTTTGTTCATTTCTCCCAATAGCCGAAACCTCTTAGTCACTATCTCGTCTCCATTCTTGCGTGTTGGACATTTCTCTTTGGTTGAACGGGTAAGGGGCTTCATTCTATTCTTATCTTTCTTCCTAGCCGAATGTGTGTTCATCACTATTCGGTTGTTCTACTTGTTTCTAAACCGAAATATCATTTTCTCTTACTCCCTCATATCTTGATCATCTTCTTTTCGTAATGTTCTAGTGGGTGGCTGAATATCACATCCTTGCCGATTCATCTCTAGTCTTAAGTCAATCGGTGGAAGTCGGATCTATTATCATTAAGGTAAGGAGTTTCTTTATGGATCATTTCGATCTCTCAATACTTGGTTATTCCGTTAAAACGGAATGATAGATTTGACTAATCGATTGTTGTAGGGATTAAATCGCTCGTTTTCTCTACTCGTTGGTTCTTCGAAAGTAGAGGTAAGCCGAATCCTATCCATAAACAACTACTTTCTCTCATAGTAGTATTTTACTGACCGGGACTTTTTCAATGGAGGCAAATGGTAACGATTTGAAAGGAAAAGTGATAGAAGAACACAAAAGGAGTGGATTTGCAATTCCTACTCCTAAGTTCAAACGTAGGGCGGTATCGGCAGTTTGGGATTTCCCACCGGGTTGTGGACCATCATCCAGTGAGAATAGACAAATCGTGGTCATTCACGATACTAAGGGTAAGCGCTTCATTAGATCGTCTGATTTAGATTAATAAAACCTCGTTTGTTGGTTAATCGAGTGTAATGGTGATTTAGGTGCCGACGATCAAGAAGGTTTAGTCCTTATCGTAATCAGGTGTGTAATCTCACACCGAAATCTGTAGATTCGAGATTCGATATTATGTTGGAAAAGTAGATCGTTATTATTTACAGAGTTAAAAATCGTAAAATGGCATAAATCGAGTAACTTGCTTAAATTAATATTATTTTCTAAAGATCTGTCAAAATCGATATTAAATTGCTAAATTACGAAAATGCCCCTATGGGTCGATTTACCAAAATGCCCCTAAAGGCCAATTTACCAAAATTCCCCTATGGGCCAATTTACCATAATGCCCCTATGGGCCGATTTACCAAAATGCCCCTATGGGCCTATTTGCTAGAATGCCTTAGTGGGCCGAATTATTAAAATGCTTTATTGGGCTGGATCACCAAAATTGTTCAATAGAATAATGGTTGTTATTTATATGTGAATACTTTATGTTATTATGTATGTTGTATTTTTTTTAGATTTTGCATGGGATGGGAAAATTGTATGAAGAGCAATGTAGCTTTGGTGGCATTGCCACAAATTGTATATTATTGTGCCTAAATTATGATTTCAATGGTTTGACCACAAAAATAAATGCTATAGCAGTTTGACTGCAAATTTGGTGTGAGCGACGGGGTGGGTTGACTTGATCCCCACAGGTGTGATTGGCTGGTCGGGGGTGTGATGGATGGATTGGGTTGGGTTGCATACATTTACTTCATTTAATTATTGTTATGTAAATGGGCTTAGGCCCAAGATTATGCTATACTGGGTTCAGGCCAGTGGATGACTAGTAAGGGGATTATACACCGAGTTCTAGTAACTCACCCCATTCCCTTAATCCTTGCAGGTAATGATCAGTAATGAGGACTTGGGCCCATGAATGACTCGGTGGAGGCGATACTTTGGAAATAATATTTTCGAACCTTAGTAAATTTCTTTTCCGCTTATTTCGTTACTTTTACTATTTTGGGTTTAAAGTTGTAATAAGGCATCTGGGATTTTAATTTCAGTTTTATGTTTGACGTATTTATTTTCCATGAATTGTTTTAAACGGGGATTTTTTCTAAAATCATAAACAACAGTTTTTCTTTAAATTTAACAACAAACGGATTTCATAATAAATATGTACAAATAATTTAACTTGGATTTTTCCTGCAAATTATCAATAATATTTTCAAAAGTCATGGTTTTAAAAGATCACTAGTTCGATTATCGATTCTTCAATCAACCTCTAGATATTAGTAGTTTTTTATCGATTAATTATAATCGAACTTGTTTTCTTAACTATAACCAAATTATGTCAACTTCAGTTCTTTATACGTTTTCTTTATGTGACATACTAGATCCGGTCATATCGCATGGGCCGGGTTTGGGGTGTTACATTACATGTGGTCCTTTATAGAATCATTTCTAAGGACTTGGGGAACAAGTTACAATTGATATTTTTAGTACTATATTGATTAGGCATAGAGTGCTTTTATTCCAGATCGTCTTATATCAAAAATATTATTATTGCTTATGAAATTCTATATGCACTTAAGAATAAAAGGGTAGGGAAGGTTTGTATTTTTGTGTAAACAGTCGATATGAGTAAGACTTATGATCGAGTGGAATGACATTTTCTTTCTACGATGATGGGTAAGTTGGGTTTTTTTCTAGTAGATGGATCTCTCTAATTATGCGATTTATTACCACGATTTCTTATTCCATTCTCATTAATAAGGAGGTTTGTAATAGCCCACCTGACAAAGTCTTTGTATTTGGTTACTGTTTGGCATATAGATGGAAAATTAAGGATAAATTTGAGAAAGTAAAGTATTTTTTTTCTTGCTAAGTATAGAATATTGTGTACTACGCCATTTGGCAAAATCCTAGTTTGGCGAACTCTAAGGTTTGGCAGACTCTTTTGTTAAGTATCTGCCTAACCCAAATGCTTTGGGCGAACTCATTAAGTTCACATTTGTTTAGATTTGTATATTATCTTTGTATGGTAATTTATTTAGTCAAGTTGAAGTCTAGTTTAAACAGAACTAGACTACTGTAGATGATAAGACCTAAATTTTGTTAAGTGCACTTAATCACGTGAATCAAGAGAGTTAGTGGAATTATCTAATTTTTCCACTAATCCTTGTCTCCATGCTTAAGTATATAAGGATAGCGGTGGTCTTTCTGAACACCTTTTACATCTTCTTATTTCTTGATTTCCTTTGGAAGTGTTTAAAAAAAGTTTAGAGAACTTCTTCAAAGTGAAGGTTCGTAGTATCTAGCTAACATATACATTAGTACCAGCTCACTGGTAATTACTGATGAACCCTTAGGTCATAATTGAAGTCATTTATGTGCTTTTCGTACTGCATGCATAGATGTTAGAGTGGTGTATGAGGAAGGAAACTTCCTATTTTTGGATTAAGTGTTGTTGATTCTTGCATGCATGTTCAGATTTTTTAGATTGATGATCTGATATGCATAAATATCTTTATTTTAGCTTAAAAAGCTAATGAAGGTCCAAGTGATAAAGGTAAAGGACCTACTTTGTAGATTGTGCTAGAATTTCTGGTGAGTTCCTTCTTACTTCCATGTAGAAATTTCTTGTTTAAATAATTCGTGTAAGGTAAATAATCCTCTTCTATAATAGATGAAAGGTGTGTATGTGGATAATGAATATCCAATGTCATATGTCTTAGTCTGTTTGTGATATAAAGTAAGGGTCATTCTTCATGCTTAAGCCACTACCATCTGCTTCTAACATGTATGATATGATATGATATGATATGATATGATATGATATGATATGATATGATCTGTGGTGATGGAGAAGAGGAGATATTCTTGTTAGCATCTGATAGGGCAACTATATTGCAAACCAGATTGGCAGATCACAATAAAACATACTATTCTAAATGAAAATGATATAAGGTGTTAATGGGGTGAATGTATGAAAATTAGAATGTATGATATGCTTCTGATTTTAAATTCTGGGTACATAGATGGAATGAAGATAGGTTATCTAAATTAGGTTAAGCTAGAGTACAGTATACGCCTATGTGTTAAGTAAGTTGGCATACTCAGTCTGTCTGTGTTCTATATACGCTATTGGGCGTACTATGTTCATCGTGTGTAAGTGTCTTTAAAAGGTTTGATTGTGTTGTAAGTAATGTTATTAATGATTTCTTATTAGAACTCACTAAGTCCATAAAAATTTACTCTATTACCTTTTCCTTCTCAAGCTTGTTGACTGAAAGAAGACTTTGTTAGAAGGACTACGCCAGAGTGCTGCTGCTATTGTGAGCTGACTATTTTATTTTGTATCATGCATGACTCTTAGGGTAGCATATAAATGTACTTTGGAAATTAATTGTACAAAGAACTTCTATTTTGACAAAACTCTGTTTTTGCAAGATTTTTATTAAGTATCAATGTCTGGATTTGAATTATTTCATTTTGTTTAATGAAGCTATTATATTTGAACTTATACGCCAAATGGCTTGAACATTATTTCAAACTGTTAATGATTTCATTCAAACTTTAGGAAAAAAAATAACAATCATATGTTTATATGTAAAACTTTGTAATAATTTTATAAAGCTTCCGCCAAATTGTTTTGCTATAAGTTAGTCCAATTTTGAGTAGTTACACATCAAACTTGGATTCTATCATATAGTCAGGTTTGGCATCTGATAATCTTGAAAAGAGTTATATTTCATGCCCTTAAACTTAGTTAATTACCTGTACTTAAGTGTTTTTAATTGCATTTTAGGATATTGCATTGGTACTTTTAAAGCATTGCATTGAAGAGATTGGATTCTGTTTAATTGTTATTATTTGTTGCTTTTGACTGCTTGTACGAGGGATTTGTTTTGTGATTATTTGGCAGGTGCAGAGTGTAGAAAAAAGAGCAAATGTTAAAGGTTTGCCATGGCAAAGTATGGAAAGCTTGCCAACACAAATGCCATGACAATGTCGGGAAGATGCCTAGTCAGCACTTAACATGTACCGTTCTTGGCCCCACATGTACGTGTACCAGATATATCTACCTTGAAAATAGAGGAAGGATTGTGTGCTGATGGACCTACCCTAGAAGGTGAAACTTATAAAAGCCAAGTAGGGAATCCTAATTAGGGCAAACAACCTTGGACGAAACGGAGAGTATCGAGTAGGGGCCAAGAATGAGGGCGGCAGAAGAAGGAGCAAAACAACTGTAATCATCTTTGGCAGCCACAAGACATTGCGCTGCCTGTGTTAAGAGCTGGATAGGCGAAAACTGTCATATCAAATCTCCTCCTTTTTTTCTTATCGTGCTTCTTGTAAAGCTTATTTTTTATTGATGATGTTGGTAATCGTATTAAACTCAAACTTGATTTGCCTAATCATGAGCTAAATCTCTTAGGCTCAAGATTACTTTGATGAAACCTTTATTTCTATTAATTTTTAAAGTTTAAGTTTGGTTTGTTCTACTATTTTATTCAATGGTATTTCATGTTATATGCAAGCTGTACATTGACGAATGTGCGGCAGGTTTATAAAGATAACTTAATTTCGATAGGGTTAGGTTAACTAGATAGAAGTTGGATAATATGAGTGAATGATTAATCACTTATTCGTGGCAACCTCTAGACATAGAGTCTTGCCTCATACGAAAGAAGGTAGAAAATATTAGTGGTAGTCGAACTCAAAGTCTATAGACATATAGTGCCCTAAGGGAGGTAACCCAAGGTCTTGCTCTCGAGAGAAGCAGACTACTGTAGAAACCTATCAAGCAGTAGAATATTCACAACTTTGTTGTGGCATTAATAGTTAGTGAAGGTAGATTCATTAGTAATCCCAACCATCCTAATCAACATTGTACTTCCTTAACCCTTTTCGTAGTGGTTTTGCCATGGCATTCTTGTTCCATTTACTTGTTTTGTTTTACATATTTTGTAACAGCCCATTTTTGTTGTTAGAAACAGTGATTTCGGGGACACAAATCCAATGAGTAAGTTTGTAAATATTATTATTTAATATTTACGAGTCAAATATGGTTTTAAAAAGGTTTATGATATTGTAATTTATGTTATATAAATCATTAATTAAGTTCAAGTGGTAAGACCCTAAACTCAAGTGGTTTTAGAAAATGAGGTATCGGGACCTCATTTTTATAAACCGAGTCGTAAATATTTTTATAAATATTTACGGAGTGTTATTAAGGTTGTATTAAAGTTTTGTTAAGAAATTTTAATGTTTAAATAGTTAATTAATAAAAAAGGTCTAAATAGTAAAGGATGTAAAATTTGATTACTATTATATTTGAATGATTAAATGGCTTAATGAATGAAAATAAGTGGACTTGAACGGTAAATATACCATTTTTAAAAGGTGTTGGATGGTTAGTAGGGTTATTTAGTTAAAAAATGATTTTTATTAAATTATAAAAACATTATATTATGTTATAATGTTAAGAAAATAAGAAAAAGAAACTAAAAGATGATTCATTCATCTTCTTCACCATTTTTTAGTTAAAAAAAAGGGGAGAAGCTCCAAGCTTCGGCCAAGCTTCAATGGATGCATGCGAGTCCGTTTTTCACCCGTTTCTAATAATTTTTATGTTTTGAGATTGTTGCAACTAGGTCCAGCTAACTCGTGCCTTCGTTCTTGAAATTCTTATAGATTTTGAATGTTGCCATTGATGAATCTTTGTGAATTTAGATGTTAAGTGATGAATTTGAAGTGTTGGTTAGTATTTAAAAGTATTTTGTTAAATGATTTTTAATGAATTTGCCGATTAGGGACTAAATTGTTGAAATAGTAATAGTTCAAGGACTTGATGTGAAATTGTTGTAAAAATGGGCTGAAATGGATGCTATCAATATTCAGTTGGCATGGGTTTGCAATAAAAATGGTTAATTTGCATGTTTTAGGCTTAAGGACAAAATTGAATAAAAGTAAAATGTTAGAGGCAATTTTATAAAAATGTCAAAAATGACTAAATTGCATAAAATAATTTTTTTTACTATCTAAATTAATAAATTGAATGAAATTATTAATTTAGATCAAGAACGAGTGGAAAATCGAGGAGAAGAGGAAATTTCCAAATAGCCCTTGTATTTAGTTATTTCTGCAATTTAGCGAGGTAAGTTCGTAGGTATAGAATTGTACATACCTATATATATAAATAAAGTTATTGCTGATTTATGAATGTATATACTTATATATGATGTTTAAAATGTGAGTTGGAACTCGAAATATTATAACTAAATATAAGGTGAGAAAGGATTTATTAGAAAACTATTGAATATTTATGAAATATGAGATATGCTACTTCAGAATGATTATGAACTGTTATAGCATGTGTATTGAGAAATATGAAAGTGATTAATGGATGATGTCAATCTTTGTGATGGTACATTAACAGTATGAATATATGTACTGATATTATATTATGTGTACAGAAACGATGAAGTGCTTTTGAATGATAAATATGTTTAAAGGAAATGCATTACATGAAATGCCTGGTCGAACGTAGTAATCACTAGGATACGATTGACATGCCAATAGGGTTAGAATGCTCACTTGTACAGGATTTGCACTTCGGTGCCCCTGTTATGCATTTATGATGCCTTTGGTGTGGTGTAGTTACCCGAGTATCCAAGTCAAGTTACTAGTTCATCGGGCTAAATGTGAATGGAATTTTCAAAATTATTTTAATGTTAGTGGCTAATGTATAGTCAAGATATTAGTAAATGTTAAATGTTAAATATTCAATGTTCAATGAATTACTTGATCATATGTGAGTATTTTTATATTGGATAGAATTATTATGTGAAAGTTTCGTAAAGAAATTTTACCATTTGAATGGTTAATTCGAGTAAAAGGACTAAATCGCGTAAAGCGTAAAACTTGTGTTCTATTAGCTAAAAGCGTCTAATAGCTATAGAACCTTAAAGTTAAGGTCCTTATGTTGACCATTAACATGATAGTTGATGATAGTGGCTTGGTAAATTTGAAATTATTAATGTTCATTAAGGCTATTTTTGTAATTTGATTATTAAAGGTTATTTTTAATAAAACAATTGAAATTATTCTTTCATTCATCTTCTTGGCCGAAACTTAGGGTTGAAGAAATCCATTTTTATGTTTTTAATTTCGGCACACTCCTAGCTTGATTAAGGTATAGTTTTAGCTCGGTTTTTAATGATTTCTACGTTTTTGAGATCGTTGCTTCGTATTCTAGCTAGCCTGTACCTTCGATTTCGAATTGTTAAAGATTTATCATGTTGCCATTGTTGAATGCTTGAGTAATTTGATGGTTGATGATGGATTTTGAATAATTGTTGATAGTTAAACTAGTTTTGTAAAGTGATTTTTGACAAAAATGTCAAAAAGAGATTAATTTCTGAAATTGTAAAATTATGTGGGTAAAAGTGTGAATAAATTGAAAATATCGGATGCTAGTAACATGTAGTATATTCTGCTAGCATGAAATTGTACTAAATTGCATGAATTTGCAATTTTATGTGATAAGGACTAAATTATAAAAATGTAAAAGTTTAGGGGCAAATGTGAAAAATAGCCCTAATGTGTGTTTTGGACTAAGTTGAATAGATTGAATATTGAATGTGCTAAAATTTATAATATATAGATCAAGATAAACCGAGATCGAGTTTAGATCGGGGAAAAGGGAAAGTTGACGAATAGCCGATATTACTATCCGAGCGATACGAGGTAAGTTTGTATAATTAGAATCGAACTTTTAAATACTTGTAACTATTTGAAATGTATGTATATAATTGAGTAATTGATATACTTGGAATACGAATGACTATTTGATATAGACTGATGGTTACCGAGTCACGTTTGAACCGTATGAATTTGTAGGATACGAGGTGACATGTCTCTAGGGTTACCGTTTTGGTCGATCTCCTGCATTTGTTGCGGACTCACCACAGCTCATATGAGCTTACCGATATATTAGCTCGTAAGAGCTTACTGTTTTCACTAAATCGAGAATATCGTTTCACTCAATAGTGCTTACTCATCCATCACCGGGAGGAGCTTACTGATCATAGCTCGAAAGAGTGGAAATGATAATGAATTGACGGATTACTGATGTATATCACCCGAGTTTCCTTTGAAGTTCTAATGGGTTTAACAGGCATAAATTCTGTTTATACGGATGAAATACTATTTATACGAATGAGTTACTGTTATCGAATGAATTATTGTTTATATTATGGATTGTTGATTATATGAATGTGAATGAATTGTTACATGTGTTTTATATGTTACATGAATTTAGTATGAAATTGGGATAAAGGTTGAATATATGTACTTATGAGACTAGCACATTGATGAATGCTTGTGTTTTGGCATTTGGCAAGTGAATTTAATTTACTTTGTTTAATGGTTTGATTTTGTAACAAATGGTAAGATTATTTCTAAATTATACGGGCTTACTAAGCTATAAAGCTTACTCTGTTTCTTTTCCGTGTATTATAGAGGTTCGATAGCTCGCTCGATTCGAATAAATTCGGAGTTACGCATCACACTATCTAGTTGCTGATTGGTGCATATGAATTTGTGGATATATGTAAATATGGCATGTATAGGCTAGTTATAAGAATGATGGTTAAGGTTACTTGAGATATTGATTTTGGTACATGTTATGGTATGAGTTGAAGCCATGTGATTTGGCTTAACTTGGTATAATATTTTGGTTGTGTTTAGGTATTCAAATATGATATGTTTGGCTAGTAATAGATGGAGTGGAAATATGCAAATGTTATCTTGATATTTGGTTAGTATGAAAAAGGAAAATGCATGTTATTTATTAGACAATTGAATACTATGTTGAATTGGTGTAATATGTGTACGAAATGTCATGGATTGGATGCCTATTGAGTTGTGAAATGTTGCAATTTATTCTTGTACATGCATGTAAAAATAGGGTGGCAAACTGGCTTTATAAATGGCCCATTTTTGTCCACACGGGCAGAGACACGGGCATGTGTCTCAGCCGTGTGCGACACACAGTTATATTGCACAGCCGTGTGTCCCCTAGTGTTGGAATTAAATTGAAGTCATTATGCTCCACACGGTCTCACACACGGGTGTGTGACTGGCCGTGTGGTACAAGTCAGTATACCCCTAAATGGCACACGGCCTAGCACACGGGCGTCTGACTTGGCTATGTTGCATAAGTCAGTATACCCTACCGTTTTGGCACGGACAAGCACACGGCCTGGCACACGGGCGTGTGTGGCCATTTCGAAGGGTACACGGGCTAGACACACGAGCGTGTGGTTGGCCGTGTGACCCAAGTCAGTATGTATGCCCTATTTTCACACGGCCTGAGACACGGGCGTGTCTGGAGTCGTGTGAGGCACACGGCCTGTTTACACGGGCGTGTGACCCCTGTATGGATGAAAATTTTTCTAAGTTTTCCAAAAATTTTGTATGTTATCGGTTTAGTCCCGAACTACTTCTAAAGCATGTTTAAGGCCTCATAGGCCCTAATAAGGGACAATGTGAATATGTTGAATGGTATTTAAGTATGAATGCATAAATGTATGAGTTATTGATAAACCATAATTTACACATATTTTAACCCCATGCTTGGCTTATTTTTGGATGATTTTTCATTAGATTTGATGAATTCGATGCTCCTAATCCCTTAATTTCATGTTTTACATTCAGGAGAGCTTAGGGGGTCGAAAAGAACGAGAAACGGGCCAAAAAGGGACAAAATGGGCCTACCTTAGAAATCAACACGGCCTGGGCTATCAAACACGACCGTGTGTTTTGAGCAAAAACAAAACACGACCTGGATCAACATACACGGGCAGACCACACGGCCGTGTGTGGCGAGAAAAAGCGAGCACGGTCTAAGGAGTCGAACACGGGGGTATCACATGGGCGTGTCCCTACTGTATCAAAGATTAATTCTATTCGGAATAGGCTACTTGTGGGCAAAGAAAGGCGTTCCAAAGCCTATATAAACACCCTAGGGGGTGACCTAAAGGGGGATGCTGAATAGAAGGCAGAAAATACTCGAAGACAGCCATCGGGAGCAGCTCGGAGAAGGATCTCCATCAAGACTGAAGATCACCCATCAAGTTCTTTAGAAGTTTTTGGGTTTTCCTATGTTTTGTTGTTTTCCTTACTTTAAGATGTTTCTGTAACACCCCAAACCCGGCCCAAACGCTACAACCGGATCTGGTATGTCACTTAAGAGATTTTACATAACATGTCGCATTTTGGAAAATAATTACTAGGTTTACACCTTTATTTCAAAAGCTTAATAATTCATTAAAGTATAAAATATTAAGTAACCAATTATCTTGGTAGATTTTATATAAAAACCGAAATTTCATGCAGGTCTTAACTTAATTGAAAACGTAAAACTTAAAACCCAGTAATAAAAGCCCAACAAAATCCCAAAACATAAATGGTAGTCTAGTGGCCCATGGCCTTATTACAAAGAAATTTGAACCCATTAATTAAATGAAAATCAAATATTAGACTAAGTCTTTTTGCTGAATTCTCAAAGCTCTGTCGCATGGCCACCTTGCTCTCCTCTCCAGCCCGGTCCGATGCCCTAAGTGTCACCTGAGATGGTTAAAATTAAAGGGTGAGTCGCGAGACTCAGTGTGCAACCCTCATGCACCATTAGATTTGGGCTTTAGCCCCATAAAACAAAATAATCAAAATATAAGTAACAAAAATAATATGCAAAGCCCAACCCATATCCTAGGTGTCCATCCGCTACACGCCCCCGTACCAGCCATTCACACCATTGGGGATTTCTACAATCAACCCACACTGCTACACGCCTTGATGGCAGTCGTGCTGCTCATCATCAGATCATGGCCGTAGCCACTACAACAGATCACGGTAAAAACCGCTACAACATATAACTTCCTCCTTTCATCAAACCCAACCCATGCAATCAAAAAATAATTAATATTCTGAAATCATTTAATCAGAGCATTCACTAACCTGGTGATTTGCTTTTACCCTCTTTGGGTTTCCGTCATTATGCCAGGATTTCGGCATTTAACAAAACATATAAGACTTATAATTATATACTAATCAAACAGATCTAGATGGTGTGGAGAATTACACACCTGATATCACGAAATCCAATATTCTTAGTCGATGTCCTTGCTATCCGGATCTATTATCCTCAATGTAAAGCCTTACTCAAAAGCCAGAAAAACACACAAAGATTTAGCCCCTTCAACAATCGGCCAAGGTTAATAAATCCCAAATTATACGTTAAAACTAATAGATCCCTTACCTTGAAATCCCGAAAGTAACACGATTCTATAACTTAGAGATCTATGCGATTGACTCCACTAAAGTTCCCTTGATTTCGGCACAAGTAGGCACCACGAAGTAATTCGGTAATCACGGGAGATGAGATCTAGGGATTTCGGCTTTTAGGAAAATCCCGAAAAAAGTATGAACAAGAGAAGGCTGATGTGTCTTTGGCTTTTAAAATACTTGAGTGAGGAGTTTTGGTTTCTGACAGGAAAAGAGAAGAAGAAAAGAAAACAAGGAAGAGACTTGAAGATTTTGGCTAGGAAGAAAAAGAATGGAAAGAGTTTCGGCTTTTGAATCAAAGTGAAGATGAGGGAATAGGCTTAGAAATTTCGGCTTTTGCAGAGAATGAAGAAGAAGATGGAACTTTAGGAGTTTTCGGCTTTTACTCAGAGAAGAAGAGAAAAGAATGAGAGAAAAACCCAAATGCCGAAATTGAAGAGATATTCCCCCTATTTATAGAAATTTCGGCACTTACCTAACCTTGCAGATAAGTCCTATCTTTTCTCCTTTATCTTAATCTACTAGCTCATCTAAAAGAGACTTAATTATCTCTAACTCCTCCCTCCTTTATCAGCATATTATCCACATATTTTAATCATTAAAATCCCTAAATTTTAGCCTTTATCTGCTTATTATCTACATAAAATAAATTCCTAAATAATAGCCTTTATCTGCTTATTATCCACATATTTTAAACATAGATACTACCTTTTAAACCCTATAATGCCCAAACAGATAATTTTAATCAAGGCCTCTACCTAAGCCTGAGCCCAATTTGGACCCCTAACACTTAAATTAACACATTAAACATATCCACCCATTAAACGCATAGGCCCAAAAATTCAGGATGTTACAGTTTCCCTCTATCAGTATGAACTAAACTTCCTAAATACCTAGGGAGGATGAAACCTAAGACGAATCTTATTATTATTTGATTTATAAGATAAATACTTGTTCTTATTCTTAATTGTGAGTTTTTATTCTTGTTTTGATAATTCAGGTTATTGATTCAAGTTAAATGTGCTTATTCAGTGGAGCAAAAGTCCCTGTTTAAGAGTAGATCAACACAATTAAGCGGAGTTGATTGCAACCCTAGAAATAGGGAGACGAAAATTTGCCGGATTAGAGTCAAATCTAATAGGGGAATCCATAGATCGAGTTAATGTGACTATAGGGGTTTTAATTAGAAAGAGATTTCAATTAATCAACCTAGAGTCAGTTGTTTTTAGTCTTGAAAGGGATATTAACATAAATCAAGGATTTCTACGGATTAAGTCAAGTGAATAAATCGTATGAATCAAAAGTAATAAGTGAAGTCTAGGTGGATTCTTCCTTAGGTATTGCCTATCTTATATAGTTGTCCAAAAAGTATTTTCCCAATTCATTCTCTGTCATGTTTTTAATTAAGTTTTAGTTTAAAAGAAATCACTCCAATTCTTAGGCTAGATAATAGAAAGATAGTAATTACTAGAACTCTTGGTCCTTGTGGATACGATATTACCGGTCTTACCATAACTATACTATTAAACGATAGGTACGCTTGCATTTATTGTGATCATAGTTAGTTAGAGACACATCAAGTTTTTGGCGCCGTTGCTGGGGAGTAAAATATTAGGAACACTAATTTTTTATTACTTTAGCCATTTTTTATTTTTTGCAATTAATTTTTTATCTTATTTTATTTTAACTTGCTAATATTTTTTATTTACTTCTGGTAGGTAATTTTAGTTTATGACAAGAAGAAACCCGTCAGGACCCTTGATTTTTGACAGTGAAATAGAACATACCGCTCGCAGAAACCGAAGAGAAATAAGGCGAAGTCTACAATACATAGAAGAAGAGCAAGAAGACGAAACTAATACTACTGAAGAGATGGTTGATAATAATCCGCTACCTCCTGTGGTGGCAGCAAATCCGGTGAATCAAAATTATGCTCCTCGTACTATGTATGATTATGCTAAACCTAATTTAACAGGAACTGGATCAAGTATTGTTAGACCTACTATTGCGGCAAATAATTTTGAACTAAAACCTAACACTATTCAGATGATTCAGCAGTTTGTTCAGTTTGATGGTTTGCAGGATGAGGATCCAAACAATCACTTGGCAAATTTTCTAGAGTTTTGCGACACTTTCAAAATTAATGGCATTTCTGATGATGTCATTCGCCTTCGGTTGTTTCCCTTTTCGTTGAGGAACAAAGCTGAACAGTGGTTGAACTCGTTACCACGAGGATCAATCACTACATGGGACCAAATGACCGAAAAATTATTACTTAAATATTTTTCGCAGGCTAAAACGGCTAAGTTGAGGAATGATATATCTTCTTTTGTGCAGATGATTTAGAGACACTTTAAGATGCATGGGAGAGATACAAGGATTTAGTACGGAGGTGCCCTCACCATGGGTTACCTTTGTGGCTTCAGGTTCAAGCCTTCTACAATGGTGTGAACCCCTCAACTAGGCAGTTGATCGATTCAGCCGCTGGCGGTACACTAAACAACAAAACACGTGAGGCTGCCTACGAATTCATTGAAGAGATGTCACTAAATAACTATCTGTGGCAAGTTATGAGGACAAGCCAACAAAAGCAGCCAGAGTTTTCAACCTCGACGCAGTGACAATGCTATCAAACCAGGTAGAGCTTTTAAATAAAAAGATTGATGGTTTGTGTGGTTCTTCGCAGGTACATCCAGTTATGCAGTGCGATACGAATGGAGGAGGAATGAACAATACAGAATATCCATCCTACAATCCTGGCATAGAGAACGAACAGATGAACTATATGGGTAATAATTCTAGACCTCAAAATAACCCTTATAGTAACACTAACAATCCAGGTTGGAGGAACCACCCAAACTTCTCATGGGGTGGTCAAGGAAATCAGAGACAGCAACCCCCTCCAGGCTTTCAACAACAACCTTACCCACAAGAGAAGAAGTCAAACCTTGAGGAGATGCTAACAAAATTCATCGCAGTGTTAGAAACCCATTTCTAAAAAACCAAAATAGCACTCAAAAATCAGCAAGCGTCAATTCAAGGGCTCGAGAACCAAATAGGTCAGCTTGCTAAGCTAATCTCAGAATGTCCACAAGGTAGCTTGCCAAGCAACACTGAAACTAACCCCAAAGAACAACTCCATGCCATCATTGCTCACAATAGTGAAGGGTTAGACGAACCAAAACCGAGGTAAGAGAACGTGGTAGATAAAGGTAACGTTGATGCAAGCCATGATAAACCAAAATCAGTAAGCACAGACTACAAACCTCGTGTGCCATATCCCAATGCGCCAAAGAAAGACCGCACAGATGAACAATTTGGTAAATTTCTTAAACTTCTAAAAAAGATACATATTAACTTACCGTTTATTGAATCTCTTTCGCAGATGCCCAATTCAGCAAAATTTTAAAAAAACTTTTGACAAATAAACAAAAGTTAGACGAAGCATCGCATGTGGAGCTAAATGCAGTTTGCTCAGCAATCTTACAGAATAAACTACCCCGAAAATTAAAAGATCCAAGGAGTTTTACGATTCCTTGCTTAATTGGTGGTTTATATATTAATAATGCTTTAGCTGATTTAGGGGCAAGTATCAATATTATGCCTTATAAAATGTTTAAACAGCTAGGTCTTGGGAAACCCAAACAAACTAGGATGAGCATTCAACTGGCTGATAAAACCATTAGAGTTCCTAGGGGTATAATTGAAGATGTGTTAGTAAAAATTGATAAATTCATATTCCCAGTAGACTTTGTTGTTTTAGACATGGATGAGGATAGTACCGTTCCTTTAATTTTAGGACGACCCTTTTTAGCAACTGCTAGGACCATTATTGATGTTGATACAAGGGAATTAATACTTCGTGTAAGCGATGACATGATTAAACTCCAAGCACGTGATTCTATCAGATTATCTAATGATCAAAATGATACTAATCATGTTAATGTAAGTAAACTTAATGTTAAATCTTCTATGCAGGAAATCCCTCGAAAAAAGATGACAGAGCCATAGTCTAGCTCTCATACTGAGGACAGAACTATTCATGAGGAACGAAGGCTCCAAATCAAGGAACTAGATGAATGGCGAACACGGTTCAAGGAGAAACCAAGAAAACATGATGAACCAAAGTAACTCCATGACAAACTTACGGATGGAACAAACCAATTTAAGATTGGGGATTAGGTAATGTTGGATAAAACAGACCCTCAAATCGCCACCTCAGACCTTAATACGAACGGAGCGATCCCTTTCACGGTACTCAATGTCTTTCCATACGGAACAGTCGAGGTAACTAATCCTAAGTTCGGCACTTTTAAGGTAAACACTACTCGAGTCAAACTGTATAATAATAATAGAACTGATAGCAGGAGAGAGGAGTATCAACTCCTCGAACCACCATGAGTAAGCGAATGAGAGGTAAGTCTAGCTTAAGACTTTAAACAAGCGCTTCTCGGGAGGCAACCCGAGCACTAACCCCACTAACATCCATATTTTTTATTTTTAGCATCTAACTAAAAACTAACCAAATTAATAGGCGCAGGTTTCCCTACCCACACAGCCTCGCACACGGGCGTGGCCGTGGCCGTGCAAAAACAGGACGAATTTTTTCCCAAAACACAGGCTGCGATAAAGTGCCACGGCCATGCTTATATGTCGTGGGCGATACTGAGTAAATAACACGGGCGTGTGACACGCCCGTGCCTAGAAACCGTGGTTGAAATTGAGAAGGTCACACGGGCGTGCGACACGCCCGTTCCTGTAGGTCGTGGTCGATACTGAGCAATCAACATGGGCGTGGAAACCTCTACACAAGCGTGGGAGAAACGAACAACGCATCACACGGCCGTGCGACTCGGCCATGTAACTTAACACGCCCAGGGTACACGGGCGTGGGCCACGACCATGTGTCCCAATCTCTATTTCAACATCTTTTTCTGTTCACTTTCTTCCCCAAATCCCTTCCTCCCCAACCCTAGCCACCACAGCTTTTCTCCCTCTCCACCACCGGCCACTGCCCCCTCACTCCACTTTCTAACTTCTTTTTTAGCCCGAAAACCCTCTTTTTCCCTTCCCATTATCTTTCTCCCCTCCCTTTCCCCCTTTTCCTTATTCTGTCTTTACACCGCTACCACACCAACGACCATCCTTGCCACCTACACAGTGACTAAAACTAGAGGCAAGACCAAGGCTACCATCCCCATGTCGAAAAAGTGAAAGGATCCTGGCACAGTCTCCCCGTGCGCAACCACTCTACATAAGTTCTGTAACACCCATTGCCCGTATTCCACGTCGGAACCGGGCCCAAGGCGTTACCTGATAAAAACCTCTTTGACCGCCACCAAGGCTCAACATGACTACTCTCTTAAGTCACCTCAACATCTCATTCTTGACTTACGAGGCCTCACTCATACTCACGAGGGCTCTCGAGACCATATCGAAACTTTTACGATATTTAAAACTTTTCCATCAATACAGGGCTCACACGCACGTGTAATATTAGACACGCCCGTGGAGGTCACACAAGCCCATGGACACTACCCGTGCAAGAAAACTCAAGCATTCTGCCAATGCCCCACGGTTAGGGCACACGCCCGTGCTATCCACCCGTGGTACACACTGACTATCTTAACATGGCCTAAAGTCTAGACACACACCCATGTGGCTAGCCCATGGCCAACACTGATTAACACACACGTCCTAGGCACACGCCCGTGTGAATAATCCGTGGTCTATTCTGACTTAAAATGCCAACATGCAGGGGACACACGGCCAAGTCACACGCCCATGGGCTGACCGTGTGTCACACATAGCCTAGACACACGTCCGTGTGTCTATCCACATGGACAAGAACAAAGCTATATGCCAAGTTCTTTTCACCCCTCTAGCATACACAACATGCATTCATTCTACACATCCATAATCAACTCATATTGAAATGTATTCTCACATAGATAACTACATCTTTTCATATAATAAAATATCCAACAACTATGGCATTATACAAAATAGATTATCCATCTAAAGGCCAATCACATCTTAGCCATTTACAACAAAAATCACTAACTTGTCTAGCCTCTATACATGCCATACACAAAACGTTTAGTCTATTGTACCAGAGTGTGTTGATAGTGTGGGCGATCTTCCAATTGATCCTCGTATCTTGATTCAACTCTTTCGCTCTATAAGACAAGGGAAATGAAAGGGATTAAGCTTTGAGCTTAGTAAGTTTACACATAAACAATTAAGCATCATAGTATAAGCTAAACAACAATTAGCATTATACTAACATAAGTAATTCACAACTATGCTTACTCTTTCTATCCCTTACCACATTTCCAACACATCATGAGTCACATACTCATAATCATTGACATGCACCCCTGCACTCAATATCACATTTACATAATAAACAACACATCACTATTTCTCAATAATACATCCACACAGCTAATTCACACAGCTAATTTCTCAGTGGTTTCACACTTAGCCCACCATAATCTATTAATAGGGTTGTATCACACTTAGGCTACCAATAAGGTAATCATAGTGGTCTCGGACTTAGCTCACTGAACAATATACTTAGCGATAGCATCGCACATAGCCCAGCTCATCGTTGCTAAGTATTGGGGTGGTATCGCACTTAGCTTACCAACAAGCATTATCACTACACATACACATGTCTACTTACTAATTCATTCATTCATTCATAATGTCTACTACATTCATTCTACTTGAACCACATAGGTTCTCAATCATTCTCAATCATGCTACACACTAGCTAGCATTAAGAATGTGTAAGTATAAATGCATTATTTATGCATAAACTTACCTCGGTACTCAAAAGTATTGAGACGTGCAATTTAGGCCACCACCTTGCTTTTGCCTCAGTTTCTATCCGGGCTTCGTCTTTCTTGATCTATAATGAATAAATCAACTTATTCAATACACACATTGACTAAATTGACCCTTATCTCATACTTTAGCAAAATCCCCATTTTGCCCCTAAACTTTCTCATATTTACACTTTTGCCCCAAGGCTCGTAAAGTGATTTTTATTCAACTTTCTAGACTTTCATGCTTGGCCGAATCATTTACTCAGCTAAAGCAATCATCAATTCTCACTAAATCACACATGTATGATCGAACTCAAAACTTTCACAAACTAGTCCCTACATGCATTTTTCATGGAATTCACTTAGCAAAAGATGTTTCTACTACATCAAGCTTTCATATTCTTCCCTAAAATATCAAAATACATGCATGTCATACATGGGTACATTTTTGAACATCCATTTTAGCTAATCAAATAGCTAAAAATAGCTTACTCATGCAACTAGGACTTCAAAAATACGAAGAATATCAAAAACGGGGCTAGAATACACTTACTAGCTAGCTTGAAAAGTTGAAGAGCCCTAACAATGGCTTCTCTCAATTTTCGGCAGCCTTGGAGAAGAAGATGAATGAATTTTGTCATCTTTTCTCCTATTTTAATCATTTAATTATCAAATGACCAAAATACCCTTTTTGACAAACTTTCTATTTTAACTCATCCATGCCCAATTTTGTCCAAAAATTAGAAATTGGGAAAATTGCTCATTAAGGACCTCTAATTGATATTCTAAAGCAATTTCACACAATTAGCTTCTAGAATCTCACATTTTGCAACTTTTGCAATTTAGTCCTCTTGGACAATTCAACCGCAATTTAACAAAATTGCTTCATGAAACTTTCACACTAACATGCAAACATGGCATAAACCTTAAAAACTCATACATTTACCTCAGATTTGTGGTCTCGCACCACTATTCTGACTAGGCCCTAAATCGGGATGTTACAAGTTCATGTCGGCCGCTTCATTTACTCGACAAGACAAGGACCTTTGAGTCCATTCATTTTTTATTTTTCTTTTATTTTCATTTTTAAATTATTTTGTTTTATCGTTCTTGTCTTTAATTTATATTATCATATTTATATTTCATTAATTTAGGTTCAAGGGGCTGTTAACGAATGACCACACCACCACCGGAGTATCCTCCCCACGTTCACCTCTGCCCAACTTTACCGTTTCTTTTCCTTGACTCCATCCAAAATTCAGGAAGTTCACTTCTCTCCCCCTCTTATGATTTTCTTATTGTCATTGTTTATCTTAGAACATTGAGGACAATGTACATCTTAAGTGTGGGGAGGTCAATTATAGCAAAATCCCTGAATGATATCTTGTCTTAAGTAAAGTTTCTCATATTACTATTAAAATGAAACTTCTATTAACTTATGATTTTCATTGATATGTTTTGAATTAATTCATAGGTAATTGTGCATTGATAGTTTAAACTTTAAGACATTAGAGAATCAAGCATGATAAGTCTATTTTCAGAATTAATGATTTCTAGGTTGTTTTCCTAAATTTAAATATTACTTTGAAGTTTGAAATTTGCAAGGTTGACATCAAAAACCATAATTTTTGTGAGATTTTGAGCCTTTTAGAGCATACACTTTTCTTGCTCACTTTATTGATTATGAGTGTGTAAATATTGATTTGTTATTCTAGAACTTGCTTCGATTATACATGTCGATACCACACCTTTGATTTGATATACTGAGATGATAAAGGCACCTAGGATTTAACCCACTTACTCCATAAAAAGCCTACCTTCATAATTAACCCCTAGTGAACCCCTTTGATCCTAATCAACAGTTTCTTGATATACCACTAATATTAACCCGAAACTCAGTTGATTGATTTGTTATTCCCATTTTCTTAACTCCCCTTTTGTCAAGATTTGATTTGATCAATTTCCTAACTACTTTCTTTATTTCAATGGTTAAATTCATCATATATCAAATACTTGTTCTTAAAAAAAAGAGTTGGAAATATATTCGTTTTAGTTCTCTGAGCTTAAGCAGTTAACTTCACATTTTGAGAAGAAGCTCGTGTTATTATTGATAAGTTTTCAATTATTGTAATTATTCAGTATTAGTTTATTTTTCTAGTTAGGTAAATTGTCAATTCGATCTCGATTTTAACACTCTTTCTCAGCCTTTATCCACACCTTTAACCCAAGCCCCATTACAACCCTTTTTAAAGACCTTTTGATTTGTGTATCATCTCATTTTATAGTGGTGGAGATCTGATTTTCATGCAAACCTATGGTAATAACTTTTCATGTTTGACTTTTGAGTGCTTTATCTTGAACCTTAAACACTTTGAGTGATTTGAGTGAATCCTTAGTGAGGATGTCAATCCTTGTCGATTTTGAATCAAAGGTAATTATTTAGATAAGGGGAAACACCTATGTTTTCGTGCTACAAAAATTTGTGACTTAGATTGTTTGAATCTTTAGGACTCTTTAAGTTAAATTATCCATGTACGAATTATCTGTGAATTATGATAAGACATTATTGATGAAAATTATGAATTAAGGAAGTTAATTTTAATTGTGAGTTGAGGATTTTGCTTGAGGACAAGCAAACGCTTACGTGTGGGGATATTTGATAAAACCATAAATTACACATATTTTAACCCCATGCTTGGCTTATTTTTGGATGAATTTTCATTAGATTTGATGAATTCGATGCTCCTAATCCCTTAATTTCATGTTTTACATTCAGGAGAGCTTAGGGAGAAGAAAAGAATGAGAAACGGGCCAAAAAGGGACAAAATGGGCCTACCTTAGAAATCAACACGGCCTGGGCTATCAAACACGACCGTGTGTTTCGAGCAAAAATGAAACACGACCTGGATCAACGTGCACACGCGGACCACACGCCCGTGTGGCGGCGCAGTGTTTGAGCACGCGGTCTAAGGAGTCGAACACGGGCATATCACACGGGCGTGTCCCTGCCGTATCAAAGATTAATTCTATTCAGAATAGGCTACTTGTGGGCAAAGAAAGGCGTTCCAAAGCCTATATAAACACCCTAGGGGGTGACCTAAAGGGGGACGCTGAATAGAAGGCAGAAAATACTCGAAGACAGCCATCGGGAGTAGCTCGGAGAAGGATCTCCATCAAGACTGAAGATCACCCATCAAGTTCTTTAGAAGTTTTTGGGTTTTCCTATGTTTTGTTGTTTCCCTTACTTTAAGATGTTTCCCTCTATCAGTATGAAATAAACTCCCTAAATACCTAGGGAGGATGAAACCTAAGACGGATCTTATTATTATTTGATTTATAAGATAAATACTTGTTCTTATTCTTAATTGTGAGTTTTTATTCTTGTTTTGATAATTCAGGTTATTGATTCAAGTTGAATGTGCTTATTCAGTGGAGCAAAAGTCCCTGTTTAAGAGTAAATCAACACAATTAAGCAGAGTTGATTGCAACCCTAGAATAGGGCGACGAAAATCTGCCATATTAGAGTCAAATCTAATAGGGGAATCCATAGATCGAGTTAATGCGACAATAGGGGTTTTAATTAGAAAGAGATTTCAATTAATCAACCTAGAGTCAGTTGTTTTTAGTCTTGAAAGAGATATTAACATAAATCAGGGATTTCTACGGATTAAGTCAAGTGAATAAATCGTATGAATCAAAAGTAATAAGTGAAGTCTAGGTGGATTCTTCCTTAGGTATTGCCTATCTCATATAGTTGTCCAAAAAGTATTTTCCCAATTCATTCTCTGTCGTATTTTTAATTAAGTTTTAGTTTAAAAGAAATCACTCCAATTCTTAGGCTAGATAATATAAAGATAGTAATTACTAGTACTCTTGGTCCTTGTGGATACGATATTACCGGTCTTACCATAACTATACTATTAAATGATAGGTGCGATTGCCTTTATTGTGATCATAGTTAGTTAGAGACACATCAGTTATGTATGCTTTATGATGTATATCGATTGGTAATGCCTCGTAACCCTACTCCGGCGACGGATACGGGTTAAGGGTGTTACATTTATTGGTATCAGAGCCAAGTTTAGTCGATTCTAGGACTAACGTAGCGTATGTGAGTCTAACTATACATGCCATATATATAAACTATGATAGTGTGATGACTCCTGACATTTTAATTGTGCTTTTATATAGTAAATGGATCCTAATCGAGCTGTAGTTGATGAGGTTGAGAGTAATACGCCTGCTCCCGCGGAAGGGATAGCGCCATCTGACTCTAGACCCGTAACGGGTAGCCAAGGATGAGAGGCTAAAGAAGCCTTCTTCCAAATGATGAACGAATGGTTCACACAATACATCTCCACCCCCACCTATTCCCTAACCGATCCCTGTAGTATGGATCCTTTGCAATTGAATAAACCACTTATTGATAAGATACGAAAACACAGGGCTGAAGATTTCAGAGCTACTGTTAGTGATGACCCTAAGAGAGCCGAGTTTTGGCTTGAGAACACGATTCGGGTATTTAACGAACTGTCTTCACACCTGAAGAATGTTTAAAATGTGTTGTATCACTGTTGAGAGACACTGCGTATTAGTGGTGGAATACCTTGATATCCGTAGTGCCTCGAGAAAGAGTTACTTGGGAATTCTTTCAAGTTAAATTTAGAAAGAAATACATCAGCCAAAGGTTCATTGAACAGAAAAGAAAAAAATTTCTTGAATTGAAATAGGGTCGTATGTCGATAACAGAATACGAAAGAGAGTTTGTATAACTCAGCAAATATGCTCGTGAATATGTTTCTTCTGAAGCTATAATGTGTAAAAGGTTCAAAGATGGATTAAATGAAGAAATCAGACTATTAGTTGGGATTTTAGAGCTGAAAGAGTTCGTTGTTCTATTTGACAGAGCCTCCAAAGCCGAAGAGCTTAGCAAAAAGAAAAGAAAAGCCGTTTCTGAGGCTAGAGACTTTAGAAAAAGATTTGTGGGCAAATCACATCAGTCAGCATCAAAGAAATCTAAAGAATATCATCCCCGTCCTACTGCTTTTGCGGGAATTTGGATCAGAGATAGAGATGCAAGAAATTTCAACTCTAAACCTCAGACGACATCTGTTGCCAGTGTGGGTAGTGTTAGAAATGTTGTACCTGAATGTAAGCATTGCAACAAGCGACATTATGGTGAATGCAGAATAGTGAACGAGCTTGTTTTAGATGTGGATCTCTTGATCATTATCTCCGGGACTGTCCAGAAAAGTCTATAGCTGAAAGAGATCAACCAGCGAAAGTGAGTAATACGGCTACTAGTAGGAGACCACCCCAAAACACTAGAAATAGAGTGGTAACCGAGGTCTTACGAGAGATTCTTCTGTGAGATCTGAGGCACGAGCACCTGTCCGAGCTTATGCTATCCGTGCACGGGAAGAGGCATCAAAGCCAAACGTTATTACCGATACTTTTTCTCTTTTTGATACTGATATAGTTACATTGATAGATCCTGGATCAACCCATTCATATATCTGTATGAATTTAGTATTTAAAAAGAGTTTACATGTCGAGTCTACAGAGTTTGTAATTAAAGTATCGAACCCCTTAGGTAAATCTGTGTTAGTTGATAAAATTTGTAAGAATTGTCCTTTGATGACTCGGGTTCTTGTTTTGGGTGACTTGATGCTTCTACCGTTCGATGAGTTTGATGTGATTTTGGGTATAGACTGGCTGACTACGCATGATGCAGTTGTGAATTCTAGACAAAATACTATCGAATTGAAATGTCAAAACGGTGAAATTCTTTAGATTGAGTCTGATGATTCGAGTGAATTACCTACTGTGATATCGTCTATGTTAGCCCAGAAATGTATGAAAAAGGACTGTGATGCATATCTTGCATATGTATTAGATACTAAGGTGTCTGAATCAAAGATTGAATCTGTACCTGTTGTTTGTGAGTTTTCGAATTTATTTCCAGAAGAATTACCGGGTTTGCCATCGATCAGAGAAGTTGAATTTGGTATTGAATTAGTATCGGAAACAACACCGATATCGGTAGCTCCGTATAGAATGGCTCCAACAGAAATAAAAGAGTTGAAAGCTAGTTGCAAGACTTGACAGATAGAAGTTTTGAACAACCGAGTTATTCGCCCTTGGGTGCACCGGTATTGTTTGTGAAAAAGAAAGATGGTATAATAAGAATGTGTATCTATTATAGACAGTTGAATAAGGTGACTATAAAGAACAAATACCCTCTACCGCAGATTGATGATTTATTTGATCAGTTGAACGGGGCTACAGTATTTTCAAAGATTGATTTGAGATCGGGTTATTATCAGTTGCGAGTTAAAGAGTCGGATGTGTTGAAGACCGCATTCAGAACGAGGTATGAACATTATGAATTCCTTGTTATACCTTTTGGATTAACTAATGCTCCAGCAGTTTTTATGGACTTGATGAACCGGATATTCAGACCGTATTTAGATAGATTTGTTGTTGTATTCATTGACGTCATTTTGATCTATTCGCGAGATGAATCTGAACATACCGAGCACTTGAGACTTGTGTTACAAACTCTACGTGATAAGCAATTATTTGCAAAGTTCAGCAAATGTGAGTTTTGGCTCTAAGAAGTTGGATTTCTGGGGCATATTATTTTAGCTGATAGTATTAGAGTTGACCCTAGTAAGATTTCTGCTATTGTTGATTGGAAACCTCTGAGAAATGTGTCTGAAGTCCGTAGTTTTCTGGGCTTAGCAGGTTATTACCGAATATTCGTGAAAAGATTTTCGATGATTGCAACACCAATGACACGACTGCTTCAAAAAGATGTGAAATTCAAATGTTCAGAAAAATGTCAGCAGAGTTTTGAATAGTTAAAAGTACTGTTAACTGAAGCACCAGTTTTGGTTCAACCTGAATCGGGGAAAGAATTTTTTATTTATAGTGACGCGTCATTAAATGGTCTGGGATGTGTTCTGATGCAATAAGGAAAATTTATAGCTTATGCTTCTCGACAATTGAAACCACATAAAAAGAATTATCCGACATACGACCTTGAGTTGGCTGCAATTGTGTTCGCATTAAAAATTTGGCGGCACTACTTATACGGTGAAAAATGCCACATTTATACGGATCACAAGAGCTTAAAGTATCTAATGTCACAGAAAGATTTGAATCTGTGACAACAAATATGGCTTGAGTTATTGAAAGATTACGAATTTGTGATTGAGTATCACCCGAGAAAAGCTAATGTTATTGCTGATGCCCTAAGTTGAAAATCTTTGTTTGCATTACGAGCAATGAATACCTAGTTGATGATTCGTGATGATGGGTCTATTTTAGCTAAATTAAAAGCTAAATCGGTATTTCTTCGACAAATCTGTGAATCTCAGAAAAATGATCGTGAATTGCAAGTTAAACGGATTTAATGTGAGAATATCCCTGATTCAGAGTTTAAGATTGGAACAGATGATTGTTTAAGGTTCCAGAATAGAATTTTCATATCGAGAAATTCGAAACTCATTCATAAGATTTTGCACGAAGCGCACCGTAGCTATTTATCTTTTCATCCAGGAAGTACCAAAATGTGTAACGATTTGAAACAGTTTTAATGGTGGCAAGGCATGAAACGAGATATCTCAGAGTTTGTTTCTAAATGTTTGATTTGTCAGCAAGTCAAAGCTGAACATCAAGTACCATCGGGTTTACTGCAGTCTGTGATGATCCCCTAGTGGAAGTGGGATAGAGTTACAATGGATTTTGTGTCGGGATTGCCCCTAACTCTGAAAAAGAAAGATGCTATCTGGGTCGTCATTTATTGACTAACGAAATCTGCTCATTTCATACTGGTACGTATAGATTATTCACTTGACAGATTAGTTGAATTGTACATTTCTGAGATTGTTCGATTGCACGGGGTGCCATTATCTATTATTTTTTATAGAGATCCGAGACTTACGTCGCGATTCTGGAAGAAACTGCAAGAAGCTTTGGGTACGAAGTTGAATTTCAGTACAGCTTTTCATCCTCAGACTAACGGTTAGACCGAAAGAGTTATTTAGATTCTCGAAGACATGTTGAGATGTTGTATTTTAGAGTTTGAAGGCAGTTGGGAAAAATATTTTTCGTTGATTGAATTCGAGTATAATAACAGTTTTTAGACGAGTATAAAGATGGCACAGTAATAAGATTTATATGGTCGCAAATGTCGAACTCCGCTATACTGGACTGAACTATGTGAGAAAAAGATTCACGGGGTTGAATTGATCAGAGAAACTGAAGAAAAAGTGAAAACGATTCGCGACAGTTTAAAGGCAGCTTCAGATCGACAGAAATCATACGCCAATTTAAAACGTAAAGAAATTGAATTTCAAGTCGGGGTTCGAGTGTTTTTAAAGGTGTCACCATGGAAAAAGGTTTTTCGATTCATCCGTAAAGGGAAGTTAAGTCTGCGATTTATCAGACCTTACGAGATCATTGAAAGAATAGGGCCTGTAGCATATCGACTAGCTTTACCGTCAGAACTTGAAAAGATTCATAATGTCTTCCATGTTTCTATGTTACGTCGATATAGATTTGATCCGTCACATGTGATTTCTCTGGTAGATGTTGAGATACAGGCAGATTTGACGTATAGCGAAGAACCGATCAGGATTTTAGCTCCTGAAATCAAAGAATTGAGAAATAAACGCATAGCCCTAGTGAAAGTTCTTTGGCATAAACACCGGATTGAGGAAGCTACGTGGGAACCCGAGGAAGCTATACGAAAACAGTACCCTAACCTATTTACTGGTAAGATTTTCGGGGACAAAAATCCCTAAGAGGGGAGAGTTGTAACAGCCCTTTTTAGGTCAAATTGGAATAGTGGTTTAGGGGCCACAAATCCGAGGCCAAAATATTTATTTTATTATTTTATTGAATTTTACAGCATGATAGAATTATTGTGTGAAAGTTTCGTAAAGAAATTTTACTGTTTGAATGGTTAATTCGAGTAAAAGGACTAAATCGCGTAAAGCGTAAAACTTGTGTTCTATTAGCTAAAAGTGTCTAATAGCTATAGAACCTTAAATTTAAGGTCCTTATGTTGAAATTAGACCATTAACATGATAGTGGATGATAGTGGCATGGTAATTTTGAAATTATTAATGTTCATTAAGGCTATTTTTGTAATTTGATTATTAAAGGTTATTTTTAATAAAACAAATGAAATTATTCTTTCATTCATCTTCTTGGCCGAAACTTAGGGTTGGAGAAAGCCATTTTTATCTTTTTAATTTCGGCACACTCCTAGCTTGATTAAGGTACAGTTTTAGCTCGGTTTTTAATGATTTCTACGTTTTTGAGATCGTTGCTTCGTATACTAGCTAGCCTGTACCTTCGATTTCGAAACTGTTAAAGATTTATCATGTTGCCATTTTTTAATGCTTGAGTAATTTGATGGTTGATGATGGATTTTGAATAATTGTTTATAGTTAAACTAGTTTTGTAAAGTGATTTTTGACAAAAATATCAAAAAGGGATTAATTTGTGAAATTGTAAAATTATGGGGGTAAAAGTGTGAATAAACTGAAAATATGGGATGCTAGTAACATGTAGTATATTCAGCTAGCATGAAATTGTACTAAATTGCATGAATTTGCAATTTTATATGATAAGGACTAAATTGTAAAAATGTGAAAGTTTAGGGGAAAATGTGAAAAATAGCCGTAATGTGTGTTTTGGAATAAATTGAATAGATTGAATACTGAATGTTCTAAAATTTATAATATATAGATCAAGATAAACCGAGATCGGGTTTAGATAGGGGAAAAGGGAAAGTTGACGAATAACCGATATTGCTATCCGAGCAATCCGAGGTAAGTTCATATAATTAGAATCAAACTTTTAAATACTTGTAATTATTTGAAATGTATGTATATAATTGAGTAATTGATATACTTGGAATACGAATGCCTATTTGATATAGACTGATGGTTACCGAGTCTCGTTTGAACCATATGAATTCGTAGGATACGAGTGACATGTCACTAGGGTTACCGTTTTGGGCGAGCTCCTGCATTTGTTGCGGACTCACCACAGCTCATATGAGCTTACCGATATATCAGCTCGTAAGAGCTTCTCGCTTTTAGCCTCGTCGAGCTTACTGCTTCACACTCAATAGAGCTTATCATCCCATCAGCTCAGGAGGAGCTTACTGATCATAGCTCGAAAGAGCGGAAATGATAATGAATTGACAGATTACTGATGTATATCACTCGAGTATCCTTTGAAGTTCTAATGGGTTCAACGGGCATAAATTCTATTTATACGGATGAAGTACTGTTTATACGAATGAGTTACTATTATCGAATGAATTACTGTTATATTATGGATTGTTGATTATATGAATGTGAATGAATTGTTACATGTGTTTTATATGTTACATGAATTTAGTATGAAATTAGGGTAAAGTTTGAATATATGTACTTATGAGACTAGCACATTGATGAATGCTTGTGTTTAGGCATTTGGCAAGTGAATTTAATTTACTTTGTTTAATGGTTTGATTTTGTAACAAATGGTAAGATTATTTCTAAATTATACGGGCTTACTAAGCTATAAAGCTTACTCTGTTTCTTTTTCGTGTATTATAGAGGTTCGATAGCTCGCTCAATTCGGATAAAGTCGGAGTTACGCATCACACTATCCAGTTGCTGATTGGTACTTATGAATTTGTGGATATATGTAAATATGGCATGTATAGGCTAGTTATAAGAATGATGGTTAAGGTTACTTGAGATATTGATTTTGGTACATGTTATGGTATGAGTTGAAGCCATGTGATTTAGCTTAACTTGGTATAATATTTTGGTTGTGTTTTGGTATTCAAATATGATATGTTTGGCTAGTAATAGATGGAGTGGAAATATGCAAATGTTATCTTGATATGTGGTTAGTATGAAAAAGGAAAATGCATGTTATTTATTAGAAAATTGAATACTATGTTGAATTGGTGTAATATGTGTATGAAATGTCATGGATTGGCTGCCTATTGAGTTGTGAAATGTTGCAATTTATACTTGTACATGCATGTAAAAATAGGGTGGCAAAATGGCTTTATAAATGGCCTATTTTTGTCCACACGGATAGAGACACAGGCGTGTGTCTCAACCGTGTGCGACACACAGTTATATTGCACGGCCGTGTGTCCCCTAGTGTTGGTATTACACGGTCTCACACACGGGCATGTGACTGGCCGTGTCAGTATACCCCTTAAATGGCACACGGCCTAGCACACGGGTGTGTGACTTGGCCGTGTTGCATAAGTCAGTATACCCTATAGTTTTGGCACGGCCTAGCACACCGCCTGGCACACAGGCGTGTGTGGCCATTTCGAAGGGCACACAGGCTAGACACATGGGCATGTGGTTGGCTGTGTGACCCAAGTCAGTATGTATGCCATATTTTCACACGGCCTGAGACATGGGCGTGTCTAGAGTCGTGTGAGGCACACGGCCTGTTCACACGGGTTAGGGGTGTTACACGATCGGGTTGGAAGCTAGTCGGAGGTCTATCACACTATCCAACGATTATATCAGTAGATTTTGATGTTTTGGTCATGGTTATAATAGCATGTATTGGAAGACTTATGTCTAATGTTTAGTTGATGTTTATAGCATGTAATGTTGCTTTGGATTTGTGGTACTTATAGTATTTTGATGCTTTGTTGGTGGTTGTTAATATGGTTAAATTGATGCATGTTGGGAATGATTATATTTGGTATGTTTATAATGTGGCCAAGATGGATTATGCTTTGAGGTAGTCATGAACTATTGGTAATGATATAAATGTAGTCAAATACGGTAAGTTTGGAATGGAAATAGGTTAGGTGTGATTGGTTGATGAATGGATAAATATACACATGTTTTGATAGGTTTGATGAATTGTGATTGAGGTGCCTTTTTGCCATATTGGTTTTATGGACACTTGGTATAAAGATTTGGTCATTTTAGGCATGATTTGGGTATGTTTTAAGGCCTTGTGTATATGTGCAAGTGGCTTGTAGGTTCATGTTTTAAAAGGTGAGAGAAATGGCTTGATGTTTGCCATTTTCTTGTCCACATGGCCTAAGACACAGGCGTGTGTCTCAGCCATGTGTGATGCACGGCCATGTGACACGGCCGTGTGTCCTCTGTAGGTTTTAAAGGTTGCATTTCGAAGGTTACACAGCCTAGCACACGAGAGTGTGGCATTACTTTATTACTTGTTCGACGTGTATACTTGCACGACTTGCATATCAGCAGTGCAACCAACAGCGTGTTATAAGGTATGAGGGAGTATTGTCCTGGAGTAAGGGTTAAGACAAGGGGACCCATTGGGTCCATACCTTTTCCTTATCTTTTCAGAAGATTTTTTGACTTTATTAAAGATGGCAAGAAGGGAGGGGACAATTGGTGGTGCTAAATTGTGTTGTAATGGACCCAAGGTTACCCATTTATTTTTTTTACAGATGATATTATTATCTTTTGGTAATGCCACAATAGAGGCGACTTTGCACTAAAAAGTATCATTGTTGAATACTCTGTTATTTCGAGTTAATGTACTAATTTTGTTAAATCCTCTATTTATTTAAGCAATAATGTTATGTCAAATGAGTGTGAACTGGTTACCAGTGCTCTCAGGGTTGCGATGTATTAATAATCCTGAAAAATATTTGACCCAGTACCCTATAATGTGATCCAACTCGATTTAATTTTTCTATTTCCCAAAATAAACTTAAATATCTACATGTTAAATCATTTTCTCACTCCAATTTTACCCCTGCAAAATTTTAATGATAATACCCCCAATAAAATATCGAGAAAATTTGATCAATATCACAACTCAACATGTTCACTATGACTGAATGATTTTTTTTCATTTTTGGGCTTCAAAATAGTCCAAAAGCATAAACTCATTATTTCATCATTTTTTAAGTAATCATATATAGGATTGCAAATTTCCATTTTATTTTCATTTCCACCATTTTTGGAAACCTACATTCATTTCCAAATGATTTCATTTCTCTATTTTAGAGAAAACCATAATCATTCCTAAATGTTTCTCATTTCTCTTTTCCTATTCATTCTGTTCATTTCTATTCAAACACGTAATTCATTTCTAGTTTCAACGAGCTAGCGGAGGGACTGATTGGACATATGAAGTTGAGGCTCAAATGATTTATGCTTTTCGCCTATTAATTATAAACTCATTTAGTTACGAAGTCATTTCACTGTAGTATCGTGACTAAGCTCTCCCCAACGACATACCATTACGAAAATAACTATTTAGTGCTTGTCCAATGACCTTGTCATTAGTGTGTTACCCTCATAGGATATCCTTGATCTCTTTAGAATAATATCCTCCCAATATGATCTTATTCTATCTCATGGTAACCATTACATCTTCCTTCATGAAAAGTCAATCGCCATCAATTAGTGATTAAGTCATCCATCACAAAGACGGACGACATGTGGCCACGTTTACTTTTCATCAACCATGTAATGCCAATGAGAGGATATCATTAACCCATGTTTTGGGTTATGAATTCCACTTTTGTTAATGACGCTACATACTACAGAAGTCGTACACCCAACGCACCAGCTTTCGGTTCCTTATCTATTTGAACTCAAGCTTTTACTTACATCAAAGTGTACGAGTCACGCAAACATAGTCTGCCATCCACTCAGGATTTAGGTATGCTACACTATGAATGTCACAAGTGAAAAAATCCATAAACGGATTCAAGATCTATTATACTTGGGTCTTGTCCAATGTATTGTCAGTCCAGTCAGTCACATCTATGTCTCTATCTTCTGCAAGTCATCGAACTGACATATTAATAGGCGAATAAATCCATAGATTTGATAGACGACATATTAGTCTTTCAATCAGTTTGCTTATTTCTGATTAGATTAAGGACATATTTAGGTTCGTCTACTAATACAAGTTGTCTTTTCATACTACGATCCGACCACGTAATACCGCTTAGTATTAGTTAAACATTAGACGACCAATGAGCAACATTTGCTTCCATTTTACTTTGTATGCAAAAATCATGTGAGGACAATGTACAAAGTATAATGTAATTCATGAATAATTTTATTAACCAAACTGTTCAAAAAAATTACAAGTGTACTTAGACGAAAATACTGGGCACCAAATCCAACAGCAAGTCCATGAATGGATATGTATGTGTTTTAAATTGTTTTATCCGCATAGATGTTACTTTGAGCAAAGCATAGAATTAACTATGTTTAGTTACAGTTCGCGATATAGGAGTCCGCAAGACATTTTGTCCGCAGGATAGTCCACAACGGAACTGTCTGCAAGAGAGTCCACCATGTAGTAGTCCTCGGAATGGTCCGCCATGTAGGTATTAAGCATGTTGTAGGTTATGTGAGCATTGTGTCTGCGAAAAAAATATACTTATTATTCGTTCAAGTAATCGATGGTAACATCTTGTAGCTTGAGTCGGCGATTGGACTGGGGAAAGGATGTTACACCTTGGCACACACAAAAATAGTTAAAAAGGGAAGGCTCTAGTTGCCCTTAAAGATTCTTAGAAAAGAAAGAATATTGTTGAAAAGATTCCTACTGATGACTCTACTGACTCGTCTGTTGAGTCGAGTTCTGCTTCTGATCTCAGTTTTGAAGACGATGTTCCTTTGAAGGAAATAGTTGCAACCAAGGCTCGTTCCAAGAGGCGAAATTTTCCATTAACAACCCAACACAAAAACAAAAAAAATTAAATTAATTTGGAGTTCCCTCCGTATTGGTTGAAGCTACAACAAAAAAAAATAGCAGAGAATGATGCCTTGTTGAAGAAAAAGGAACTAACCTACCTTACTTTTGATTACTCCAACTGGTATCTGGCTCTAATTACAAAGGGTTTCATAGAGGAGTAAAACATTGATAATGCAAGCTTTACTAAACATGAGATTGATACCATCCTTAATAACAGTGGGCTCCCTAGCTTTGTCACATTTGTCAAGCCTTATGTAAGGCAAGTGGTGCTGGATATCTATGCCAATTCAATAAAAAGCATCACAAAAGATAAGAGCAAGCTCTTTCAAAAAGTTTATGTTCGTGGAAGGTGGTACAATTTCAATCCAGTGCTCATTAGGAAGGTTCTTAACTACTATAGTTAGAACATAGTGGAGTTGGAGAAATCACTAGACATAATTGCTTTTGTTGTTACTAATAATTACTGCCATACATGGCCTGATAAGGGAGGCATTCAAGCTTCTTTTTTGACCACTACCTGTGCAGCCTTATTTGGCATAACTACTAGAAATTGGGTATCAAACAGCCATAGGGATGCAGTTGGGCAAAGACAGCAGCCCTGATAAGAAAAGTGGTGAAGATGTTGGAATTTGATTTAAGGCAGCTTATGTTTGATCAAATGGTAATTCATGCTAAAAAGGTAGAAGCTAGACATCTTTTACCATTTCCCTTTTTGATTTTTCAAGTACTTATTACACAAGATCCGAGGCTAGTAAAGGTCACTAAACAATGTAAAAGAGCAGTTCTTGAACTCAAGTTCTCTCCCAAGTGGCTTAAGGTAAAGCATGTCACCACAGATGCATTTGAACAGCATGTTGAAGAAGAAACAGAACCTAACTGCAGTGGAAGATAAAGTGCCCACTCTGTTGGAACCTTGAGCAACGTTTTTGGATTCAACAAGAGGATGATTGATCGTTTGACTTTCTCTACTGAATCTCATAATCGAATTATTTCCAAGCTTAGGGCCGAAATCACAATGATCCAACATATATGAGACAAAGAGATTGCCTTGAGGAATGATCTCCAATGCTCTTGATCCTTACAAAATTGTTCGCTCAGTCTAGTAATCTTGTACTCCTGATTGGATGGATTAACTTTTATCCTCAAATTCTTCAACACTTGTTTAGCCTTGGTCCAATCCAGATAGTTAAGACTTATAGAATTTTGATTGGCAATTGTCTTAAGCAAAAAGGAGTATAATGAAAGCTGGTAGCTAAGTGTATAGTGGAAGTTGTATGTTTATGTGCAAGCAAATTTGTCGATGGTGAAATATCTTGATTTGCTTTTATGATGTTTGTTGATGATGATGCTGATTTTTTTTTTTTATATGTGTGTGTGATTGCTTTTGAAGATGTTTTGGGCTGTGAAACAAAATTATGAATATTTGATTACATTACTTTGATGCACTGTACTTATCCGCAGCTTACTTAGATATAAATTTAGTATTTTGATTGTTAATGCAAATTCTTCAAAAAGCATTTATAGTCGATTTAAGTGGTTCTGCTCTAAGTTAAGTATATTAGAGTAAGGATTGTGCTGGGGGAGAGCTATGGTTGTTTCTAGTGATTAGCTTTCTATGTTGTTTGATTTTGTTCAAAAAATTGTCAAAGGGAGAGATTGTTGAGAAAATTTATGGAGGAGCATTCTAAATGGCACTCGACCGCTACCATTCATCCTTGCAACAGTGCAACAAAACTTACCACATTTGGTGTTGGCAATTTACTGAAATAATTTTTTTTAGGCTATTAATTGTGTTGATATTCTGAAGATATGAAAGGCCAATTACCGAAACCCATTTGTTTCTTTGTGAATATTGGATTGGATTGAAAAATTATGACCCTTAGATTATGGAGAATTGTTTGGATTAAATTGAAGTTTACCTTGAAGACTGAATCTCCATCAAATCACGTTTTATTGGACTTTGTTAGTATATTATTTTTGCTATATTGTAGTTGTTGATTTTAAGGGGCTGCATTGTATTTAATCACAAGTATGTTAGCAAGTCAAATATATATTACGAGGCTTGTATAGGTTATGTATGAGAGCATCTTGAGAGCACTTTATTTTTTCATTGAGGAGTTGATTGTGTGAATGCATTTAAAGTTTAAACTGTTTATGTCTATAGTCTAAATTTTCAAGGGGAATTTAGAGGTAAATATTATAGTCTTTAGATACAAAGGTGAGATCTCTATACTTGTGGTGTAATAAAGTGTGATTCACTTGTTGTATTGTGGATTAAAGATAATGAAATTACTTTTTGAGTTAGGCTCCGTAGATATAGAGAAATCGAATTGTATAAACAAACCTTGGTAATCTTTGCTATTCTGTTTGCACAGTTTTCTCAATGCTAACAATGATGCTACAATTAGACACTTCCATTCAACTTAGACAATTCAAACAATTAACTACTTTAAATCCCAACAAATTATATTAATATCATACAATTATCCGTATCCTATCCGACCATGAGTACCTTATGTGTAGATTGGAAGGTAAGAAAAAAAAATTGTCTGCATAGCTTCATCTTGAATAGGGACAAAGACTTGAAGTCACAAAGGAATTTTCCAAATGATTGTCGAAGAAAATCTAGGACAACGAAAGAACAATCCATGACCATGATACTATCTCAACAGCAAAAGAAGTGCCTAAAGGCTAGCCTGTTCTAGCTTGCCACCTTCACTTCACAAATCACCTGAGAAAATAATATAATATGACATTAAAATAGACGACTAAGAGCTTAGCTGAGCTACATTGCGCTTCGCTGTCCCCTAAAATAAAGACTCAACCTGAAACCTTCCAATAAAAAGCATATATATTATTCTCTCAACTTTATTGTTCCAAGCATTGATTCAAGGAAAAGAATGCGAAGTGTAATGTGTTTGTGATTAATGGTTAATATATTATGTTTATTGAAATGCCACTAATGCAATGATTATTGATACTAGTTAACGTTGCTGATATGGGAAGTGTGGGGAGGAAGGAGGAGAGCATGCTGGATGGCCTTGGGAAGGGTACATTTTGGGAACAGAATAGAGTTTTATTATTATATGGCAAGAGAATTTGGGGAGTGATTAGGAGGCATGGAATGTGAATGGCTTGTATTGGGGGGCTGGGGATGATGGTGGTGGGTCTGATGATGGGCTGATGGCTGATGGCGATGCATGCCAGCAGCTTTACTCTCTCTCTCTCTCTTTAACCCAAATGGCACGCCTGCCTGCTTGCCTGCTCCCACTAAAACCACCTACTATATTGCTAACATTTTACATTCTCTCTCTCGCTCTCCGTGCCTTTCTGAATGAAAAGCTATCCCACTAAACCCAATTGGTGATATTGCCCTTGTTTATCTTTTCTTTCTCCATCTCTTTCATCTTTTGTCAGTCCCAAATTCTATGCCTAAAAACACCAGCTAGCAGCTACTCCATTCCACTTTCCAAGTTTTTACCGAAACTCCTCCCCCCATATTGGTCAATTCCCCCATGAATATAAAAGAAAACAAAGCAGCCCCTAGAAGAATAAAGCTACTATAAACTCTCCCCCGTTTACTCACTTAGATTCCCAACACCTTCCTTTCTTCCCTTTTCTTTTTCAAGGGTTTTGTTTTATTCATGAGTACCCTTATATACAATAACTATAGTAATTTAAAAAAAAAAAAAAAACAATTAGTAAAAAGCTCTCCCATGTTGTTAGTACAAAGCTCTCCACCCCTCCAATCCCAAATCCAACAGCCTCAATCCAAAGTTTATTTATGTTGGTCTTTGGGTTGTTTAATTTGGTGTTAGATGGATACCTTGTTTAGACTCGTGAGTCTCCAATCATCGGATCAATCTTTCAACTCTAGTAGAACTTCTAGCAGCTCTAGATCCTCTAAACAAAACTATCACATTCACTACCAACAAGAGGACCAAGAATGCTTCAACTGTTTCATGGATGAAGATGACTACTCTTCGTCTTCTTCTCAACACTTCTATCCTTATCATCATCATCAACCCCACCTTTCTCCCACCACAAAAAACACTTCCACCGCTACCGCTCACCATGTTTTTCAAACCTCTGGCTCTTATTTCTCTACTTTCTCCCTTGCTTGGGACCCAAACTTTGATTTCTCCGGCAAGTGGGCTACCGATATCCTCCTCGAAACAGCAACCGCTATTTCTGACAGAAACGGTGGACGTGTCCAACAACTCATGTGGATGCTCAATGAACTTAGCTCACCTTACGGTGACACCGAGCAAAAGCTGGCTTCTTACTTTCTTCAAGCCTTGTTTAGCCGCATTACCGACACTGGAGAGCGTTGCTATCAAACGTTAGACACAGTATCTGATAAAACCTGTTCATTCGAATCAACAAGAAAGATGGTATTGAAGTTTCAAGAGGTAAGTCCTTGGACTACTTTTGGTCACGTAGCTTGTAATGGTGCAGTCATGGAAGCTTTCGAAGGCGAAAGAAAATTACATATAATAGATATCAGCAACACTTATTGCACCCAATGGCCTACATTGCTTGAAGCCCTAGCTACCCGCACCGACGAAACCCCAAATTTAAGGCTAACCACTATCGTTCCTAGCAAAAAAGGTGGGGCTTCGGGAGTTTCAGTCAAAAAAGTAATGAAAGAAATAGGAAACAGAATGGCAAAGTTTGCTAGGCTTATGGGAGTTCCCTTTAAATTCAAAGTGATACACCATCCCGGCGATTTATGTGACTTAGATTTATCAGAACTTGATATTAACGAAGATGAAGCGTTAGCCATCAACTTTGTTGGCACATTACATTCCATCACAGCCGTTGATAATCGTAGGGATCTTATGATATCGAATTTCAGGAGATTGCAACCAAGGATAATCACGGTGATCGAAGAAGAAGCTGATCTTGACGTTGGGGTTGACGGGTTGGAGTTCGTTAAAGGTTTTCACGAATGTTTAAGATGGTTTAGGGTTTACTTTGAAGCCTTAGATGATTGTTTTGAGAGAACAAGCAATGTAAGGTTGATGCTGGAACAAGCAGCTGGTCGAGCCATAGTTGATTTGGTGGCTTGTTCGCCGTCCATGTCCATTGAGATGCGGGAGCCAGCGACCCGCTGGTCCTGGCGGTTTAAAGCAAGTGGATTTAACCCCGTAGTTCTGAGTGATGAAGTGTGCGATGATGTACGCGCCTTGTTAAGAAGGTACAAGGAAGGTTGGTCAATGGCACGGTGTCCTGACGCCGGAATATTCTTGTCTTGGAAAGACCAACCGGTGGTTTGGGCCAGTGCATGGCGGCCTTGACGAGGGCGATATATGTGTTTTTCCTTTGAGTGCATGGAGGGATTCAATTGTGTGCTATGTTTTTCTCGGACGTGTAATGAGATTTGTTAAAGGGAGATAGAAGGAAGTGGGGGTGCCCAGAATTTGCTTTTTGATTTGGGTAAATTGATTTTCAGTAATTATAATCAATCAATCAATCTTTGTTTTAATTATTTTGTGTATGCAAATCAAATCAAATATATTATGGTGTTTGGTTCTGATCAATTTCTTTTCTCATTTCTATATTATATATTAGTTTTAAATGAGTTTATAATATAATAAGTTGTATTTTGATAAAAAAAAAATTATATATAATAAGTTATTAAAATTAAGTTTATATTTTTTTATTATTAAAATTATTAATATCATATTTATAGTAAAATTAAATTATTTAAAACTATTATTTACAATAATAGATATCATATATTTACTAAATTATTATATATAAAAAATAACACTTGTTATGACATGACTACAAAAGTCCAAGAAACAAAAGGCCCAAACAGCCTAAAACATTTATCTTAAGAGTATACCCAGTAAAGCATGATGAGAAAGGTCACGTGAGAAGCATATGAGAGGCAACCATAAAAGGTCTCCAACAATCCTTACCCACCGTTCATCATCTTCAACTTTGGTTTGAGAGCGATCGGAGTGCCAACTTCAGGGTTCTATATTTTTTCCCTTTTTTGGAAAACATTTCACCCCAATACCAAAAGTAAAATCACGCATCAACATATAATAACATAATCTCTTATATATTTACTCTTTATCTTTATTAAGTTTATTTTTATATTATGTAATACTAGAAAACCTATTACACGTATATGCATATGAAAATTATAAATTTAAAATACAGATATTTGTTTAAAAGTAACATACAACGAACAATAAAACGTATGGTTTGGAGCCAGTTAATCATAATAACACATAAAATATGTACGATGTTGAAATAAAAAAATTAAATTAAATTATGAGTAAAATAAAATTTAAACAAATAAATCGTAATAAATGCATTATATTTATTTGCTAATGAAGATAATAAATTATGAATAGTAAAATCAAAATGTATAAAATAATACATGGAGGTCCTAATTATTAAAATGGGGTTGGTATATTTTGGGTTTAAAAGGGAGTAATTGATTATATTAAATTAATAAGTGCTAAATATAATGATAAGATATATTGTAATGAGAGAAGTTCGAATTTTATAAAGGATACTACAAATTCTGAACATAAGAAATTTAATTAAAATTTGCAATTATTTACAAAATATTTAAAAGAAAAATATAGGTCCTTCCATATCTAGTTTGGGGCCTAAGAATATTAGAACGGCCACTAGTTAAGAGGGGTTGGGTTGTTCCAATTATGAGGAATCTTAAAAGATGTTTAGTCATAAGTGGCATATCCCTGCCACGCTTTGTGTTGATGTAGCCCGACCATTTCTCTCTAGTGTCTACTTTCTTTCTTTTTTCTTTTTACCTACTTTCTTTTATTTGAGTAGAATTTTTCTCCTATTCTCTACGATTTCATTTTCATTTATTTTGAAAATGAAAATTAATAAAGGTAGAAACAAGAAGGCGAGGTGACAATTCATCATCGTATTTTAATGGTTGGTACGGTGATGAGAGTGGTTGAGGGAAAGAAAGAAAGGAAATTCGTCAAGTATGAGATTCATTCAGAAATAGTTCGATGCTAAAAGTCTATTTAGTGTGAGATTCGTCTAAAAACGTCATATGTAATTGTTTTTGAAGGTGGTATAATATTTTCATCATCTATTCATCTTTAGTTACAAGTTAAAAATTTATTAGTTATTCACTTAAGTGGCTGCAAATTCAAGTGATTTCATGTACATATGGTATGATCCACCAATGTGAAAAAATTAGCCTAATAACAATAAATTGTAAAAACTCAAATGAAAGTTAAAATTTAATACTACATAATTAATAATTTTAAAATAAGTATATGGAATTATTTGATATGGAATAAGAGCTGACCATTGAATTAATAATAAAAAAACATCACAATAATTTAGTTTTTCTCTTTTGTTACATAAACTCTTAGGTGTGTTTAGTTAGGTAGAAGCGTAGAGGGATGGAAAGAAGGAACAAAAAAGTGGAAAAAAAAAAATTAAGTGTGCTTGGTAGAGAAGAAAAGTTAAAGGAAAGAAAATAGGAAAGAAGATCATTTTACATCCTAATATATAAAAATCAATCCTTCCAAATTGGAATGATGAGATGAGAGAAAATGAAATAGAGATATATATTAGTTCAAAATTATGTATTTTTTAAATATTTTATTTTATTTTCTTTCATTTTTCAACTCTATCAAGTAATAGATGGAAAGAAAATTGTTTTTTCTTTCAATTTTTCCATTTTTTCTATCAAGCAAACTTATGGAAAGAAAAATTATATTTTTTGTCTTTCAATTTTTCCACCCTTTCAATTTTTCATCTTTCCAATTCTCTTTCCACTCTACCACATAAAGCCTTAATAATATAGGCTATAAATTTTTAATTAGTTTCTATATTGTAACCTTAATAGGTAGATGAAAGATTAGTTTATATGTGACTAACTTTTAATTCAGTACATTCGTCAAGTAACTGGATAAACGAATAGGACTTAAGTTGCTTTTAAAATAAATAATTTAATTATCTCAAATTGAACCACTTGATTTTAGGCTTAATTAGATCCATAGTATGAGCTAAAATCTTATATTCTTTCACTTGGACCAATGTGATAAAACATAAACATTTAGCACACATAAAAGTATAATATTTTATCTTATTATAATGATTTGACAACAAGAGTTATGATAGTTATATGTAGTTTAAATCACATACTTCCTTCTATATACTATAAAATTACAACTCAACATGATAGGGATTTAAGTAACATACATATCACATTAGGGTCATAACAATATCTTGTAAAGTTTTTTTTGTTTTAAATAATTTCAAATAAATTATGTGCACACGATCATAATAAACATGAAATATATCAATTTTATATAAAAAAAAACACAATAATTGAGTTTAGAGTATCACATTATTATAAATACCATCCATCAATACAATCAAGATTCATTCTATGTACATATTTTTTAAATGTTTTTTTTTTATTATAAGCTACAATCATAAGATCAACTCTAATTTGCTCTATATACTTTTTATGTTTTTAAACTTCCTCCTTTAACAATTCCATATGTTTTGCTACGAAGAAAAGCTATGAAAATGAAATGTTGGATTTTATACACTCTGGATTTAGAATCTTTATTCAATTAAAATTCTGTTCAATGAAGGTACACCATTATTAGGAAGCTAAATTTTGATCAACTTATCAATCATATGGATGTGATTCAGATGATCAAAGGAATGATCAAAATTTACCTAGTATTAAAATTACTTTTAATTAATAGGCTTAATTTTATTGTTGGACAATTTAATTAATTGCGCCAACATATGTGAATGATCTTTTAAGTAAGAGCTAATGTTTAATTAAAAATCATGGTCTTAGTGTCCACAACATAAGCCAACGAATTTTCCCTAATTTTGTGTTAAAAGGATCACATAAGTCCAATTGAGGACTGACGAAAAAGAGAATTCTACCTAAAGAAAAATAAAAATACCAAGAACGACTATCTCTTGCTTCTCTTGTACCCCACGACTACTCTCCTTCCTCAAGAGCTTCTCAAATTTTACTTTTAATCAATCATAATTTAGTTAAATTCAAGAAGATTGTAAGATAGGAGTTAATTGACTTGGATAAAAAGCTTTAATGGGCCAAGAAGCTTTCACCATAGTTGACTACCTTAGATCCCTTACCTCAAATTTTTTTTATTATTATCATGTATAAGATCATGGATCTTGGTTGAATCAAGTCTTGTTAAGTGATTACAGAGGTGAATTTTTCATTCAAGAAGAAAGATCGTTTAGCTAGCACTGAATAAACCCTGAAACCTTTGAAAAATCTTAGCTTTTGTCCGCGTGGACTGCATTAGAGATAGAACACTTGGGCTACTTATGATTTTAAAGAATCTTGAAGGATCCATTCGAGATAGATTTCGTTTTCCTTAAATTGTGGTTATCAAAAGTATGACCTACTTCAATTTATGTTTAATATACTTAAGATATTGTTATGTTTAGATCGACGCTTTCATTAACTTGTTTAACATGTTTTCAATTCTATAGTCATGATGATAACAAATTATTTTTCATTGCGTTTTATGGATTGATTAGATACATATGATATATGCTAAGAATCTATGCTTGTCTCATGAACATGCTTGTTAATAAAAATTTTGAAATTTACAGTAAATTATTTATTGCACCAATCTCTTAGCTCATCCTTAAATTTGTGAAAATAAAAATTCAAAATCATATAAACAAATAAACTAGCCACATTCTATGAACTAATCATCCAAAGTAACTCAAAACATTATTGATAATAATTTAGCCAACTTGTATAACACTTATTAAACTATAAAATTTAAAATCATGATCCATCATCTGTACATTTTGATCTCTCCTTTTTTTTAAATAAAATTGTTTTCTTGTAGTGGTGCAAGTCAGGAAAGTCAAAAAAATGTTTTTTTCATAAAACAATTTGATTGGTACAAGACAAGCTAGTTAGGAATTAAATTATTATATTTACAAATGATACAATTTGTTTTCCTTTTTTCTTTTTCTTTTTTTACTGTACATTTTGATTTTCTACATTTACAGAGTTTGATCTGTTAGGGAAGATTGAACATATAGAAAAGTTTCTTCCCCTTTGTTGATAAGCCTTGAGAATCAGAGTGAACACTAAAAACACCATGGAAATGGAAAGGGATAGCATAGACGCCCACTGCCAAAGAAGGGATGCCCTGAATGGCTTGCATTGATTCAGGGAAATCTCAGAGAATGTGTTTTTCACCATGGTACATTCTGTCAAGCTCTGCAGATCAGGATATACATCAAGCATTGACTCAACAGTATAGCTATATGCCAATGCCTTGTTGGAAGCATCCTCTGTAAGGAATTTCCCATTCTCTAAGCATGCTTCAGTTGAATTCTGTTTGTAACAGGTGAACTTTGAAATGATCTGCAAATGAATAGTACAAATATCATAGCATTTTATCAAGATTTTCATGTCTTGAGGAACAAGTAATCTTTGCTTACGTCTGGTATTTTACCGATAGGGATGGCATCTTTAGCACAGTCTCCAGGTTCATAGTTGAAGTCTGGTGCTCCGGAGAACGGGTCACATATCATCTTGAATCCGAGCATTTCGAAATTTTCTTCGCTCAGCCCCATAGTTGTACACACCTCAGTTATTTTTGAGTTCAACTACAACATATATAGAAATACATTGACAAATAGTATAGACTGATGTTTCTCATTTCTGCAATGGAAAATACTAATAAATTTCGTACCTTCCCTATGAAATCATGGATGGTGGAGCCGATCTCGGTCAAAATTTTCTCTGATTTTCTTGAACTCATGCAGGGTAACAATGAGCTTAAACTGTTGTTGTAGGGTTCTTGCACAAAATCTTCAAAAGTTGAACAAGTATCTTCAGCAAAACTGCATAGCCGCAATGGAGAGATTCTTAAAACATCTTACGTAGTTTACAAGGAAATGCAAGACTGGGAAAGGAAATGACTTTCAGAGTGTTTACGTACATGTGAAGGAAAAAATCAAAACCGGTCAAAACCCAGCACAGAGCTGTTAAGATCCAGCACAAAACAATTATGCTGAAAATGCAAAGAGAAAGATTATAAACACAAGGCAAAGGGTTTAAAACTTTACAACATAAGTTGAAGGAGAAAGTAAGAAATGTCCTTACAAGATAAGTCCAGGATGCCAATGTAGAAGGAACAGAACTGAGCCAAAGCAGCAATCCATTAGTCTAAATCAAATTAATTGTGATTATATAATTTTTAAGATTGATAAACATTCAGACTGCTACAAATCAAGTGCAGAAATTAAGCACAACTCACCTAGTGCAGCAACCAACAACAGCAAGTTAACACTGGCAATCCCGAGATGTGCTATGTATCTATGACAACGGGAAAAAAAAAAGAATGTAAGAGTTGTAGACTGTAAAACACATGGTTTGAAGACATAATAGAGAAAGAAGCTCCTGCCTAGAAATTGGATGCTTACGGAACTTGAATCGCCACATCGAGTGAATGTTCATGATTCCTAACGAAATTGCGAATCATTCGGGATTCCCTTCCGAGTCTATGAGTTGTCACGTTCAATCTCGATGACGTCTCTTGATCATAAGGAAGCAGAAGGTACTGCATTCTTGTCATTGCGGTAATTAATCTTCGGATGGATTGGGTAACCTCATGTCCAGCTTTTACAAGTGTGTTCTTCAGTTTCTTTGTTCTGTGCTGAGAGATCTGGTTTGCTGCAATGACGAAGCTGGCAGCAATTCTTCGGGTTGAATCACATGCAAAAAGTAACAATTTTATTAGTAACATGTTCATATATGCATTTCTATGGAGAACAAGCAAAGATTGATGAGCTTACATGGCGAACAACGTTAAGAGTAGGAACAATATAAACAGCAGCAAAAAGTAACGATCCGAATGGACAGTAAGCCAAGAAGAAAAAGATTCATTGCTGGTTATTGAGTTCTTGAAAATCATGAAAATCCCCAGATATACTCCACACAAGGTCCAAACACCCGCCATTGCATACCCATGAATTCCTGTAAATGCCGTTGACTGTAACATCATTAAATACCAAAAAAACTTTCCTTCAATAAAATGACAAAAAGGCAAAAATGGAAAATGGAAAAACTAAGAACTCACAGCCCAGTAATGCTTATTGGTAACATTAAAGACATCATTGTAGTGTTTCAAGTGTCGAAGAGGATCGGGTCTCTTGAGGATACGTTCATGAACAGGTACTGATCCAAAAACCAACTTTGGTGAAAAGATGGAAGAGAAAACGAGTAGGAAAACAAATGAAACAAGGGGTCCATTTGGTTTTGACATGAATTTAAAGAGGTTGGATTATAGGTGTTTGGTTAGAAGAATGAAGAGAAGAAGGGTGGAAACATGAAATTAATTACTAAAAAGGAAAGATAAAATTTGCATCAACAACTTTGGGAAGAAGAAGAAAGAAAGATAAGTTGCTTGAATGTCGGACTTGGAGAGTAAGGTAAGAATCACTTGTGGTTATTAGTGAAAGGAAAGAATATGTTTTAGAGCAACGAATCAAGAGCCGAAATTTCTGTGCCATTTCATTGACTACCTTCCTGCTTTATTTTTCCTCCCTTGCAGTTCATCGTAAGCAATTTTCATATGTTAATTTTGGATTATTCTTATTTTATACTTATTCAAATAAAGATTATAATTAAAGCCGATGAAGATAATCCTACATGGATGGTTTAATTTTCACACAAACATTTTGAAATTTTACCCTATTTTCTTTTAACATTTAAATCTCCAAAACTCGTCTTCATTAATTATTTTTGCATATTCGAATGAATAATAAATATTTTAAATAGTTAGATTGCATGGAATGTAGACATGATCATAGATTAGATTGAATCATGTTTGGGTCGAATCGATGTAGAATTTTAAGTCCGTTTTCTAAGTTCAGACTCAGTCTAAAAATGACCTTAAAATTCTATCAAGTCTGACCCAAATTAAAAATGTTAAACTCGACCCGCCCATATTAATATTTTTTTTAGATTATTTTTATATAAAAATAAATTTTAAAAAAATAATACAGTAAATACAGTAAAAAATTAAAATAAATGTTTTTCAACAAATTGAAAATACATTAAAAAAAGTTTTTATACTTAGATAACACTAATATAGTTGCAACTTAGCAAGCAAATGACTCTAAAATAGTAGCAAACTTACCAATAAAACAAGAGTTATATAATATTCAAATAATAACAATAAAATAGAAGTAATATAATAATGAAATTGTAGCAAAACAGCAAAACAGTTGATTCAGGCCAATCCCAAGACCAAAAAATCCTACCCGAGGCCCAACCCATTTAGAAGACAGGTCTTATTTTTTGTCTAAGCTCATTTTTCATATTTATACTTTTGCCTAAACCCTCCAACTTTTTAGGCGGGCCTTTGAACTTGGACGAGTAACTTGATCCATAATCAAGTCTAGTAAAATGTACTAAAATTCATTTTTTTTAATATTCATTTATTTAATCTACAAAATGTAAGTCATCCCATAAAAAAAAAAGGAAAATAATAGTATAGGTATTATTATAAAATTATAATAAATTAAATAATTATTAAAAAAAGATTGTTATTTTATGGAACCAAATAATCACCAAAATTAAGTAGGGGTTGAAATAGAAGTATCAATCAGACGCCAATTATAGAGCGTAGTCAAAATTTGATTGCAAGAAAGATTACTGTAATCATATTCATATATATATATAAGAAAGATGGATTTTAGTTTTTACATAATTTCTTTTGGTAAACTTGTTTTCAAGTTCTTCCCATAAACACCCCATCGGCCTAAGCACTAAAATTTTATATCCCTCGTCTTTCCATAATTTACTTTCTGTTGCAACAATTAACTAATTATTTCATACCCAAAGTACTCATTTGTCTATTTTTATTTTATAAAATTATTACAAAATTCATATATTATTACCAACACATTCATATATATCCTAATTATATAATTACCTAATTTCACATCCTCATCTATCATGTATTCTTTTTCAATGTAAAGCATTCATTGTGAAAGGTATGTTTTTTTTTTTTTTTTACTTAGAGAAAGATCTTATTTTCTTATTATTATTATTATTTTTTTTTTTAATTTTAAAATTTTACTTGCAATAAATTGATTTAAATTTATTTATAATATCAATAATAAAATTATAAAATTATAATTATAATATATTTTAATTGATATATACAATTAAATTTGTGCATTGTCAAATAAAAAAATCAGTTATTATCATATATATATATATATATATGATATATAATTAAATAGAATAATATTCGATATTAATAGCGCGGCATCACATTCAATAGTGCATTTCGTGTTAGAAAAATTGTAATTTATGAGAAATTTGAGGTATATTCTCAATAGGTAAAGGTAGAGAGTTGAATTATAAAATTATGGTTTCATATTTTACTCCTTAAGACTTTTCCAACGGTATATCATATGTTCAAAATGGTTGAGTGATTAATAAGAAATTGATACTCAAAGTAAGCTACTTGGAAATATTTGTTGAGGAAAAGAAAAGCTTAGATCCCACATTGGTTAAATACTAAGTGTGAGATGTGTATATATATGAGAACCCTCTTGAAGGATGATTGAATGACTAAATTTGGAACCCTACCTTGTGCATAGGGGGTGTAGGTTCAAACCTGTTGAGATTGGGGCGCACCTACACGACATAGGCGACATGAAATGTCTCGACTAGTTGGGTCTAAAATGGGCCATCCTGTGGATATTTTAGCCCAACATAAAATTATTTTTTCTCAGTAGACATACAGAACCTGTTTATAAAAGGACATTTATTTTATTTGATTCCAATGATTTATTGGTTCATTTAATGGCAAAATTTGTGAAAATTTCCAAAATTTCATCATACTAAATGTCTATAAAAGGCTATGAATTATAAAGAATTTTTCCACACTCATACTCTCTCACACCGAATTTATTTTACTCTCAAAATTCTTCTTTTCTTTTCCATATTTTCCAACATTCTGGTGATAGAAAAATGCAACATTTGTTCGTTAATCACTACAGAGGTGTTATTGTTTTGATTATTGTGTTGTTGTATCCTGAGAGACATTCGACCAATGTTTCTCCAAGTACCGTAGGAGCGGTCAAATCTGTCTTAAGGAAACTGTGTTAAACAGGCCTCAACGTTTAATAAATCTCTATTCTTCTTTTCGATTTCAACTTTTTGTTACGATTTTTATTGGTTCACGTATTTGACAATTTAAATATAAATTATTCTATTTATATTTTATTTTATACATATAAATAATTGTTCATTAATATTTATATATTTTATTCGCTAACGTGTTTTGTCCAACAATCTTAAGACAAATTAATTTATTTTGCAATTCTCTAATCCGAGACGAACAAGACACCAAGGAGAAAAAAAATTTGAAAAAAAATTTTTTAATTAAAAAAAAAAATCTGTTTCGAGATTAATTTCTGTCATTCAACAGATTTTATTCTTTTTTTTGTTTTTATTTCCAAACGAATATTAAAATTAAATAAAATCTATTTCGGGATTTATTCCCACCGTTTAACAGATTTTATTCAAATTTTTTTTCAAATTAAAAGTGAATAAAATCTTTTTCGGGATTTATTCCTGCCGTTCAACAGATTTTATTCTATTTTTTATTTTATTTCCAAACAAGAATTAAAATTAAAATTAAATTTGTTTCGGGATTTATTCTCGCCGTTCAACGGATTTTATTCCAATTTTGATTTTATTTCCAAAACGAGTATTAAAATTAAAATAAAATCTGTTTCGGGATTTATTCCTTTCGCTCAACGGATTTTATTCCTTTTTTTATTTTATTTCCAAACAAGAAATTAAAGTTAAATAAAATATGTTTCAAGATTTATTCCCGCCGTTCAACGGATTTTATTACATTTTGATTTTGTTGCCAAAACGAGAAATTAAAGTTAAATAAAATCTGTTCGAGATTTATTCCCGTCGTTTAACAAGATTTTATTCGATTTTATTTTGTTTCCAAATTAGAATTAAATTAAATAAAATTTGTTTCAGGATTTATTCATGCCGTTTAACAAGATTTTATTCGATTTTATTTTGTTTCTAAATTAGAATTAAATTAAATAAAATTTGTTTCGGGATTTATTCCCGCCGTTTAATAAGATTTTATTTGATTTTATTTTGTTTCCAAATTAGAATTAAATTAAATAAAATCTGTTTCAGGATTTATTCTCGCCGTTTAACAATATTTTATTCGGTATTGTTTTGTTTCCAAATAAAGACTTAATCAAATAATTATGTTTCGGGATTTATTCCCGTCATTTAACAGATTCTATTTTGATTTAATTATATAATTTTGTTTCGGGATTTGATCCTGTTGTTTAACAAATTTGATTTTGTTTCAGAATTTTAATTCTGTCATTTAACAAATCAAAGGGAATTTTTTCTGTTTATGGTGGACTTAACTGTGGCTTTAAACTATGAATTAAATTTTTTTTTATCAACGGTGAATTAAAAAGACAATATGAGAATGCATGTCTAGGATTGGTTCTTTGAAAGACTTGGTATTTAAATGTGCCGAGTGCACCACCTCTCTTTTAGGGTTAGCTACATTGTGCAATGTTTTATTGTATTTTTTATTAGACCGTATAAACTTTTGTTTCGAGTTTTATTAGATTCCTGTCGTCTAACAAAAGTTGATAAGTTTTCTAATTCTGGTTTTGTTTCTTAACAGAAAAATAAAGACTCCCACCAATTCAATCAATTCACAATCTGAAGCTTTGGTTCAAACGCAATCTTCGATCCAAAACTCAGTGTTGTCGGTGATGGCTGCTGTAAGCCACAACGAGAAACCTACAAAATTCTCGGGACAGAACTTCAAGACTTGGCAACAGAAAATGTTGTTTTATTTTACCATGTTAAACTTGGCCAAATTTTTGAAAGATATCCCTCCTACTATTAAAGAGGGCGAGGTAGATAAAGTTACCGTTTTCACTGTTGTTGAAGCTTGGAAACATTCTGATTTCCTGTGCCAAAACTACATCCTGAATGGATTGTCGGATGCACTATATGAAGTGTACAATGTTAACAAAACAGCTAAGGAATTATGGATATCATTGGACCATAAATACAAAGCCAAAGATACTGGAACTAAAAAGTTTTTAGTTGCTAAATTCTTGAATTTTGTAATGATTGATTCTAAATTAGTTGTGAATCAAGTGCAGGAACTTCAACTGGTCATTCACGGAATTCTTGCTGAAGGGATGATGATAAGTGAATCCTTCCAAGTGGCAACCATTATTGAGAAGCTGCCTCCTGCTTGGAATGACTTCAAGAATTACCTAAAACACAAAAGAAAGGAAATGTCAATGGAAGATCTAATTGTCAGACTTCGAATTGAAGAAGACAATAGAGGTACGGAAAAAAGGCCCAACAAAGTAGCAAATGACACTGGTGCTAGGGCAAATGTTGTAGAAGTCAAGAAAGATTTCAAGAAGGGAAAACAACCTCAGAATGGGTCTAAACTGGGACCAAAAGTTGGCATTTCCAAGAAGCAAAAATTTTAAGGAAAATGCTTCAATTGCAAAAAGATGGGACACAAGTCATCGGATTGTAGGATCCTAAAGAAAGTTAAAGCTAACAAGGCCAATGCTATGGAAGAAATTTTCAAGGAAGTGTCCGACATAGACTTATGTGCCTAACATACGCAAGAACTATGAATAAGAATGTTCTTTCTAAATGGGTAATGTTTGTGGGAAGGGGATATGTATTAAACTAAATGCAATCTCCGTAAAAGCAAAACTATGAATAAGAATGTTGCTTCTTTTTCTGATTATATGCTTAAGTCATTTAATTTATGGCATAATAGGCTCGGACATGTTAATTATGATACTTTACATACATTAATTAACTTAGAGCACATTCCTTCGTTTCACAATAATTATAATTATAAATGTGAAACATGTGTTGAGGCAAAAATTAATAACGTCAAAACCACTTGATCTAATACATAGAAAGGTTTGTGACCTAAAGTTTGTTCCAACGAAAGGAAGGAATACTTATTTTTATTACCTTCATTGCTACGTATATTTGCTTAAAAGCAAAGACGAAACTATAGAGAAATTATTCTCTATAAGCAAAAAGTTGAAAACCAACTTAATAAAAAGATCAAGTGATCGTGGTGGTGGATATATTGAATCATTTGAATACTGTACACAACATGACACTATTCATAAAGTAACAACACCATACTTTCCTCCAATAAAGTAGCCGAGCAGAAAAATAAGACTCTAAAGAAAAAGATGAACGCACTGCTAAAAAGCTCTAGGTTATCACAGGAAATGTGAGGGAGCGTTTCTATTAGTTTATTACCTTTTAAATAAGGTGCCCCACAAGAAAAGGGACAAGACACCATAGGATTTATGGAAAGGTAAAAAACCATCCTGCAACCACTTGAAAGTGTGGGGTGTCTTGCTAGCGTAACGTATAATGGTAAGTCGAGACACATGCGTCGTCGACACAATACTGTTAAACAACTGATCTCAAACGAAGTTATCTCTATTGCTTTTGTAAAATCAAAATGATAACATTGCGAATCCGCTAACTAAAGGCTTAAATCGAGATCATGTTGATAAAACATCGAAATGAATGAAACTAAAGCCCGTGAAAATAAAAGGCACTATGTGAAGGAAAACCCTAGTTGACTAGAGATCCCAACATCTAGGTTCAAAGGGACAACTTAATTGCATAGACCTTGTGAGGTCACTGTGGGTGTATTTAGCCAAGTCCGTTCCTACGATGTAAACAATGACTAAAAATGGGAAAGGTTAAGCAATGCTTTTAATGACCATTGTGTGTTTCGGTGAGCCGAACAACATAAGTCACCTATATGAGAGTGAAGTGGGGCCGTGTAACACCTCTAACCCGTATCCATCGTCAAAACAGGGTTACAAAGCATTACCAAAATTTATAGAAACAAATAAATAGATATTTCATATCATATAGCATTCATATCAAAAACCAATCAAAATCAAGCATAATATCCCTTATGTGAGCCCTCGAGGCCCAAAAAACACATTAGAAACAAGTCAGGACTAATTCGGGTACTCAAAGAATTTTTTGGAAAACATTAAAATTTTTCAAAGGTGCAGGGGACACACGCCAGTGTGGCCAGACCGTGTGTCTCACATGGTCAAGACACACGCCCGTGTCTCAGGCCGTGTGGCATTTGAAATAGGGACACACAGTCGTGTCCCAGCTCGTGTCCATACCCGTGTAACTCTCTGACTTGGGTCACATGGCCAAGTCATACGCCCGTGTGCTAGGCCGTGTTGAGCATACTGACTTGCAGAATTTAAAAGATACAGGGGTCACACAGCCGTGTCACTTAGCAGTGTGTCACACACGACTGAGACACACGCCTGTGTCTCTGACCGTGTGGACAAAAATAGGTCATTTCCAAGCCACATTTCTCATCCCATTTATCATCAACCTAACACAACACTTTAGCACAATATCAAGCCATAACAAGGCATTCAAATCAAGCCAAAAACAAGTTTTATACATAACATATCACCACATATATCCAAGTATTCAAACTTACCAAATTGACCAAATACACATATATGCATATTTTTACCAAATATACTATCTCATACCAATCATCAATATGCTTATAAATTATCCCTCATTCAACCACCTCAAGCACACATCAAACATGATAAGGCCACAAGTATATATACATCAAAATATACCAAATACAAGCCAAACAAATGGCTAATCTCAATAAAATATTTGTATGCCATAATTGGTCAAATTAACCTATACATGCCATTACAACCAAAATTAGTTTACTATATGTACCGAAAAGGCCGGTGGATAGTGTGAAGTAGCTCCGACCAACTTTCAACCAAATCGAGCTTCTGAATTACTATAAAACATGGAAAATAAAACAGAGTAAGCATTTAAGCTTAGTAAGTTCGTATAACATGGAATTTAACTTACCATTTATTCACATTTAAGGTAAGCATTCATAACATATCCAAACCAATTTGGCCAAAAGCCTATACACATATCCTAAACATGTTAGCCATGTGATTCTCATGTAATATTCCATAAACATTGGTGAACATAATCACCAAGCAAGTTCCATATACATGTATCATCCCATTTCATGTTTCAATATATCATGTAAGATCATTTCCATGTATTTCACATAAATTCCAATAACAGTTCATGTCATTCTCATATAATCTCGTAACAGAACTGTGCCCGTTGAAACATTTAAAATATCGTTGGATACACGAGAAGTACACACAAAGTGTACAAAACTGTAAGCTGTCAATTCATATTTAGGAATGCTCATACGAGCATGTAAATGGGAAGCTCTTTCGAGCCATATAACGAGAAAATCATGTGAGTTGTATAACGGGAAGCTCTTGCGAGCCATTTATCGGGAAGCTTAAGAGAGCCAAATATCGGGATGCTTATAAGAGCTAAATAACGGGAAGCTCGTGAGAGCTATGGTGTATCCGCAACACATGTAGGACAACAATCAATCGGGAAACCTTAATGACATGTCATTTGTATCCATCGAATTTCTAAGGTTCAAACGGGACTCGGTACTTGTCGGATATGTGATCAATATTTTACATGGCAATTACACATTTCACACAAATAACAATATTCAATTAAAAACATACAAATATTCAATTTAGTTACACGAACTTACCTCGACAAGTATACGTAGATTTGTAAGCTACTAATCCGATACTTTTTCTTTTCCTCGATCCAATTCCGTACTAGGTCTATTCGGACCTATATGAATGAATTTAACTCAATTTAATACAATTCATATTTAATTCAATCCAACACACATCTTTTGGTAAAATTTTTATTTTTCCCCTGTACTTTTAATTAATTACAATTTAGTCCCTAGGCTCGAAAAATGAAATTCATACAATTTAATCATTATCCAAGCCTAGCCAAATTTTCATACATATCAATAGCAGCCCATGTATTTCACATTTTTTCATTTTTGTCCCTAATTCATAATTTCATCAAAATTCTCTTTACAAAAGTTGTTTATCTTACAACAACCTTTCATTTTTTACCATAAAACTTCAAATTTCAACTATACTCATCAATGTCAAAACCTTAATACTTTAACAATTTTGCAAATTAATCCTCGAGATAGCTAGATTAAGCTATTACAATCTCGAAAACATAAAAATCATTAAAAACGGGACAAGAATACTCACCTAATTAAGCAAAATAAGCTTGTCTATCTTCAAGCTTCCATGGATAGGGTTTTCATGTTTTATTTTAGGAAAGATGATGAAAATGATGATATTTTATTTTATTTTATTTATTTATCATTATTTTGTCATTTACTTTCCAAAATTAACCTTAATAATTTACTAAATTCCAATGATGAATAATCATCCTTATCTACTAACTCCTCTAAATAGTTTATTTGCCATATAAGGACCTCCAATTTTAAATTCCATAGCTATTTGATGCCTTTAGCTACTAGAATTCAACTTTTGCACTTTATGCAATTTGGTCATTTTTATCAAGCTAGGCATGTAAACGGTAAAATTTCTTAACGAATTTTTCATACGATATTTCTATCATAATGTAGACCATAAAATAATATTAAAATAAATTTTCTTCTGACTTCGGATTTGTGGTCCCAAAATCACTGTTTCGATTTCACTGAAATAGGCTGTTACAACTCTCCCCCTTAAAGGAATTTTCGTCGTCGAAAACTTTACCAGTAAAAAGGTTCGGATATTGCTTTCTCATAGTTTCTTTAGGTTCCCAGGTAGCTTCTTCTATTCTGTGTCGTTGCCAGAGGACTTTTACTAAAGCTACCTTTTTTTTTTCTCAATTCTTTTACCTCACGTGCCAGAATTTTAATCGGTCCCTCACTGTATATGTCAGGCTGAATTTTAACATCCGTCGGAGAAATAACATATGAAGGTTCAGATCGATATCGTCATAACATAGACACATGGAAGACATTGTGGATTCTTTCAAGTTCTGATGGTAAAGCTAATCGGTACGCAACAGGTTTGATTCTCTCAGTAATCTCATACAGTCTGATAAATCGCAGACTCAATTTTCCTTTACGACCGAACCAGAGAATTTTCTTCCAGGGCGATACTTTCAAAAATACTTTTTCGCCAACTTGAAACTCTATTTCTTTACATTTAAGATCCGCATAAGATTTCTGACGATCAGAAGCTGCTTTCAAGCTATCTCGGATCACTTTCACTTTTTCCTCAGTCTCACGAATCAAATTAACTCAGTGTATCTTTTTCTCACTGAGCTCATTCCAATACAACAGAGTTCGGCATTTGCGACCATACAGAGCCTCATACGGTGCCATCTTTATGCTTGACTAAAAACTATTATTATATACGAATTCTACTAACGACAAATATTTTTCCTAATTGCCTTCGAACTCTAAAACTCAACACCGAAGCATATCTTCAAGAATCTGAATCACACGCTCTGATTGACCATCAGTCTGAGGGTGAAATGCAGTGCTAAAATGCAACTGCGTACCTAGAGCTTCCTGTAATTTTTTCCAAAATCACGATGTAAACCGCAAATCTCTATTTGAAATAATAGAGACTGGCACTCCATGTAACCTGACAATCTCATAAACATATAACTCAGCCAATCTGTCAAGTGAGAAATACGTATGTACCAGAATAAAATGTACAGGCTTCGTCAAACAATCGACGATAACCCAAATCGAATCTTTCTTTTTCTGAGATAGGGGCAACCCCGGTACGAAATTCATAGTAACTCTATCCCATTTCCACTCCGGTATCGTCACAAGCTATGAAAACCCTGAAGGTACCTAATCTTTAGCTTTAGCTTGCTGACATATCAAACACTTAGATACAAAATCAGAAATATCACGTTTCATTCCCGACCACCAGTACATTTGTTTCAGATCGTTGTACATCTTATTACTTCCTGGATGAACACACATACTACCATTATGTGCTTCATGCAAAATTTTATGTATAAGCTTTGGATTATTCGGTACACAAATTCTACCTCTGAATAACAGACAATCATCGGGTCCTATCTGAAATTTTGAATCAGAAGTCGACTCACATTGTATCCGTTTAGCTTGCAACTCATCATCACATTTCTGAGCTTCATAGATTTGTTGTAGAAACGTCGATTTAGCTTTTAACTCAGCTAAAATTGAGCCATCATCAGATAATGACAATCGGGTATTCATTTCTCGCAAGGAAAATAGAGATTTTCTACTCAGAGCATCTACAACTACATTTGCTTTTCCCGAATGATAATCAATAACCAAGTCATAATCCTTCAACAGTTCAAGTCATTTACGCTGTCTCAGATTCAAATCTTTTTATGACATCAAATACTTTAAACTCTTATGATCGGTAAATATATGACACTTTTCACCGAACAAATAGTGTCGCCAAATTTTTAGCGCAAATACAATAGATGCCAATTCTAGATCATGTGTCAGATAGTTCTTTTCATGTGGCTTTAACTGTCTAGAAGCATAAGTTATTACTTTACCTTCTTGCATCAAAACACAGCCTAAACCGTTCAATAACGCATCACTGTAAATCACAAATTTTTTTATCCGATTCAGGCTGAACCAGAACTAGTGCCTTGGTCAACAGGGCTTTCAACTGGTCAAAACTTTACTGACATTTATCAGACTATTCAAATTTTACATCTTTTTGTAATAGCCGTGTCATCGATGAAGCTATCATCGAAAACCTTTTTACAAATCTCCGATAATAACTAGCTAATCCATGAAAATTTCAGACTTTAGATACATTTCTCGGTGGTTTCCAGTTAATAATTGCTGAAATTTTATTCGGATCAACTCTGATGCCTTCAACTGATATTATATGTCCCAGAAAACCAACTTCCCGAAACCAAAATTCACATTTGCTAAATTTAGCATACAGTTGTTTATCTCGCAAACTTTGCAAAACAATTCTCAAATGCTCAGCATGTTCAGTCTCATCTCGGGAATATACCAGAATATCATCAATAAATACCACAACAAATCTATCCAAATACAGTCTGAAAATTCTATTCATCAAATCCATAAACACTGCAGGTGCATTATTTAAACCAAATGGCATCACAAGAAATTCATAATGTTCGTACCTGGTTCTAAATGTTGTTTTCGGCATATCCGAGTTTTTCACTCGTAACTGATAATAACCAAAATGAAGATCAATCTTTGAAAACACTATGGCACCTTTCAACTGATCAAACAAATCATCTATACGGGGCAATGTATATTTATTCTTGATTGTAACTTTGTTGAGCTATCGGTAATCAATGCATAATCTCAATGATTCGTCTTTTTTCTTAACAAACAAAACCGGTGCACCCCAAGGTGAAAAACTAGGTCGAGCAAAACCCATATCAGTTAATTCTTGCAACTGTGCTTTCAATTCTTTTAACTCTGTAGGAGCCATTCTGTATGGTGCTATCGATATCGGTGTTGTTTCTGGTACAAGATCTATGGCAAATTCGACTTCTCTGACCGGCGATAATCCAGATAACTCCTCTGGAAACACATCAGGATATTCACAAACCACTGGCACTGATTTAATCTTCAACTCAGACACTTTAATATCCAGTACATAAGCAAGATAAGCACTACAACCTTTTCTCACATATTTTTGTGCTGACATAGCTGATATCACATTAGGCAGCTCATTCAATTTATCTAATTCAATATGAAGCATTTCACCATTCTGACATTTCAATACAATATGTTTTTGTTTACAATTTACCACGGTATCATGCAAACTTAACCAATCCATACCCAATATCACATCAAATTCATCGAACGGTAATATCATCAAATCAGCCGGGAAACAGTAACCCCGTATCATTAACAGACAATTCTTACAAATTTTATCAACCATCACATACTGGCCTAGAGGGTTCGATACTTTAACCACGAATTCAGTGGACTCGACAGGTAAATTTTTATTAGACACTAAATTCGTGCATATATATGAATGAGTTGAACCGGGATCAATTAAAGCAATTACATCAGTATCAATAAGAGAGAAAGTACCAGTAATAACATCTGGCACAGAAGCATATTCACGTGCACGAATAGCATAAGTTCTGGCTGGTGCTCGTGCTTCAGATCTTACAGTGGAGTCTTTTGTCATATCACGGCTACCACTCACTTTTTTGGGATTATGAGGTGGTCTACCTCTCGTAGCTATATTGCTCGGCCTTAAAGTTTGAATATTATCTTTTTTAGGTTTCTCCGGGCAATCTCTAAGATAGTGGTCAAAAGAACCACATCTAAAACAAGCTCCATTCTTCATTCAACATGCACCAAAATGTAGCTTGTTACAGTGCTTGCACTTAGGTTTGGTGTTTCTAACACTACGTGCACTCACTATAGATGTAGCTTGAGATTTAGGACTAGAGCGTCAGGTACCTCTGTCTCTACCGGAGCATCCCGCAGAAGTAATAGTACAGCCATGATATTTCTTTGATTTCTTTGATGCTGACTGGTATGACTTTCCCGTCAATCTCTTAGTTGGATTTCTGGCTTCTATCTCAGCCTGTCTTTTCTTTTTGCTCAACTCTTCAGCTTTATATGCCCAATCAACCAATACAAAAAATTCTTTCAACTCGAGGATCCCGACTAATAATTTTATGTCTTCATTTAAACCATCTTCAAACCGCTTACACATTGCAGTTTCAGTCGGAATACATTCTCTAGCATATTTGCTCAATCGAAAAAATTCCTATTCATATTCAGACACTGTTATATGACCTTGTTTAAACTCTAAGAATTCTTTACGTTTCTAGTTAAGAAACCTCTGACTAATGTATTTCTTTCGGAACTCGGTTTGAAAGAATTCCCAAGTAATCCTCTCTTTTGGCACAACAGAAATCAATGTACTCCACCACTGATAAGCTGAATCTTTTAATAAAGATAACGCACATTTAAGACATTCAGTCAGTGAATAAGATAATTCATCAAGAACTCTTATAGTATTTTCTAACCAGACCTCCACTCTTTCAGCACCGTACTTACGAATTTTATCAACAGGAGGCTTACCAGCTCTGATAAGTTCTGTACTTTGAGGCATATCGGGAATTGGTTGAGGAACAGAAGGCGGTAGAGGTTGTTACATAGCCGGGTTTGTTCGTGCAAATTTAGTAAACCATCCTTTCATCATTTGAAAGAAGACTTCTTTAGCCTCTCCTCCTCGGTCCTCAGATACAGGCCTCCTACTACTCGAAGCTACTCTTTGCACAGAGGCTTGAACATTACTTTCAGCTTCTTCGGAATCAGCTCGGTTGGATGACATTACTATATGAAAACATGTTTTAAAACGGTCAGGAGATATAACACTATCACAGGTTATATAATGGCATGTATAGCTAGACTCATATAGGCTAAGTTAGTCCGAGAATCGACTAAACCGTAGCTCTGATATCAATAAATGTAACACCTCTAACCCGTATCCGTCACCGAAATAGGGTTAGAGAGCATTACCAAAATTTACAGAAACAAATAAACAAATATTTCATATCATATAGCATTCATATCAGAAACCAATTGAAATCAAGCCTAATGTCCCTTATGTGAGCCCTCGAGGCCCAAAAAACACATTAGAAACAAGTCGGGACTAATTCAGGTACTCAAAGAATTTTTCAGAAAACATTAAAAATTTTCAAAGGTGCAGGGGACACACGCCCATGTGGCTAGGCCGTGTGTCTCACACGGTCAAGACACACGCTCGTGTCTCAAGCCGTGTGGACATTCGAAATAGGGACACACGGCCGTGTCCCAGCCCATGTCCATACCCGTGTAACTCTCTGACTTGGGTCACACGGCCAAGTCATACGCCCGTGTGCTTGGCCGTGTTGAGCATACTGGCTTGCGCAATTTAAAAGATACAGGGGACACACGGCCGTGTCACCTAGCCGTGTGTCAAACACGGCTGAGACACACGCCCGTGTCTCTGCCCGTGTGGACAAAAATAGGTCATTTCTAAGCCACATTTCTCACCCCATTTATCATCAACCTAACACAACACTTTAGCACAATATCAAGCCATAACAAGGCATTCAAATCAAGCCAAAAACAAGTTTTATACATAACATATCACCACATATATCCAAGTATTCAAACTTACCAAATTGACCAAATACACATATATGCATATTTTTACCAAATATACTATCTCATACCAATCATCAATATGATTATAAATTATCCCTCATTCAACCACTTCAAGCACACATCAAACATGATAATGCCACAAGTATACATACATCAAAATATACCAAATACAAGTCATACAAATGGCTAATCTCAATAAAATATTTGTATGCCATAATTGGTCAACTTAACCTATACATGCCATTACAACCAAAATTAGTTTACTATATGTACCGAAAAGGCTGATGGATAGTGTGAAGTAGCTCCGACCAACTTCCAACCAAATCGAGCTTCCGAATTACTATAAAACATGGAAAATGAAATAGAGTAAACATATAAGCTTAGTAAGTTCGTATAACATGGAATTTAACTTACCATTTATTCACATTTAAGGTAAGCATTCATAACATATCCAAACCAATTTGGCCAAAAGTCTATACACATATCCTAAACATGTTAGCCATGTGATTCTCATGTAATATTCCATAAACATGGGTGAACATAATCACCAAGCAAGTTCAATATACATGTATCATCCCATTTCATGTTTTAATATATCATGTAAGATCATTTCCATGTATTTCACATAAATTCTAGTAACAGTTCATGTCATTCTCATATAATCTCGTAACAGAACTGTACCCGTTGAAACATTTAAAATATCATTGGATACACAAAAAGTACACACAAAGTGTACAAAACTGTAATCCGTCAATTCATATTTAGGAATGCTCATACGAGCATGTAAACAGGAAGCTCTTTCAAGCCATATAACGGGAAACTCATGTGAGCTGTATAACGGAAAGCTCATGCGAGCCATTTATCGAGAAGATCAAGAGAGCCAAATATCGGGATGCTCATAAGAGCTAAATAACAAGAAGCTCGTGAGAGCTGTGGTGTATCCGCAACACATGCAGGACAACAACTGTAACACCCCTAACCCGTCACTGTCGCCGGATTAGGGTTAAGGAGTATTACTGAACAAACTGGAACATTTACAATCATTTTACAACACAAAGTATATCATCATTCAAACATATCAAGATATACATATACAGTCCCTTAATGAGGTCTACGCGACCTTAAACATGCATTAGAAAGGGGTCGGGACTAAACCGGGATCATACAAATTTTTTTCAAAAATCAAACATTTTTCCAAGTTACAGAGGTCACACGCCCGTGTGGGCAGGCCGTGTGCCTCACACGGCCTCAGACACGCCCATGTGTCCGAGCCGTGGAAAAATAGGGCATACATACTGACTTATCCACACGGCCTGAGACACGCCCGTGTGCCTCACTCGTGGTCGAGCCTGACTTGCATCACACGGCCTGGGACATGACCGTGTGTCCAGCCCGTGGTCGAGCCTGACTTGTTTCAATTTGCAAACTCGAATGACAAGGTCGAGCCACACGCCCGTGTGCTCAACCGTGTGGGCAATTATAGGCCATTTGCAAGGCCAAATTTGCCACTCACACTAAGGATCACCTACAAGCATCTTAACATATGCATTTATATCTCAAATGGCAACCAAAACATACCAATACATGCACCAAATAATCATCATCCACACCATCTACTTCCATGCTCAAACTCAACTTAATTAAATCCATCCAAAATATCAATTTCACATCTCAGAACTTATAAACTATTCAACATTTATTTCTTACCACTTCTATCATGAAACATACCATTTCCATCTTACTAATTTATGCAACAATAATCACTCACATAGATTATACACATACACTTATAAGTCATTCATTTCATATGTTCAAAAACATACCACAACCATCAAACTACCAAGCCAAACCACATGGCAAGGCTAAACATTTAAAACACATTATAGTCACTAGCCTATACATGCCATATACCATATATATATACATCTTCCAAAAGTACCAAAATAGATAGTCGATAGTGTGATTGAGTCGCTGACGATCCCCGAATCTGAGCTAGCATTAAACACATTGTAAAGCAGAGAAAATTTCACACAGTAAGCTTAAGAGCTTAGTAAGTTCGAAACATAATACATTTGACTCAATAATTCAAATACGATATACAAATTAGACCATCACATAGATTAACTCATATATATATATACACCATATCATCCATAGCCAAAATGCTCATTCAACCATCCGTATATCCATTTACGATTTCATCAACCACGTAGCTTCCGTACGTACCTTAGCCAACACTTAGTTATTGATCATTCATGCTACTCATTGCTAAATTCTTTATTTCGATCAACCATTGTTATTCGTTCGATTTATTCGCACACTTAGTGTCAAATTTATAGCCTCAGCTTTAATAATCAGCACTCAGCTTTTACATTTTATGTAATTAAGTCCTTTTTGCAAATTAAGCACACAATCGATAAAATTTTCACACAGAAATTTCACACATACTTAATCACATACTATAAACACCAAAAATAATATTAAAATATTTTTCCCGACCTCAGATTTTTGGTATCAAAACCACTATTCCGACTAGGGTCTAAACCGGGTTGTTACAAATCTCCCTCCCTTAGGGATTTTCTTCCCTAAAATCTTACCAGTGAATAAGTTCGGGTATTGCTCTCTCATAACACCTTCAGGCTCCCACGTAGCTTCTTCAAATCCGTGTTTGTGCCACAACACTTTCACTAAAGAAATTTTCTTGTTTCTCAATTCTTTAGTCTCTCGTGCCAAAATTCAGATCGATTCTTCACTATACGATAAATCTGATTGAATCTCAACCTCAGTAGGAGAAATCACATGAGATGGATCAGATCTGTATCGTTGAAGCATCGATATGTGAAACACATTATGAATTTTCTCTAACTCAGGTGGCAACAACAACTTATAAGCAACTGGCCCAATTCGTTCAATGATCTCATACGGCCCGATGAACCTCGGACTCAATTTGCCTCTTTTGCCAAAACGAAGTATTTTCTTCCACGGAGATACTTTAAAGAACACTTTATCACCGATCTCAAACTCAATATCTTTTCGTTTCAAGTCTGCATAAGATTTTTGACGATCTGGAGCCGCTTTCAAACTGTCACGAATCACTTTCACTTTATGTTCGGTCTCTTTAATTAAATCAACCCCGTGAATCTTATTCTCGCTAAGCTCAGTCCAATACAATGGAGTTCGGCATTTACGACCATAAAGAGCCTCATATGGTGCCATTTTGATGCTAGATTGATAACTATTATTGTATGCGAATTCAATCAACGGTAAATGTTTTTCCCATGTTCTTTCAAATTCAAGAATGCAGCATCTCAACATATCTTCCAGAATCTGAATGATCCGCTCGGATTGACCATCCGTTTGCGGATGAAATGCGGTACTGAAATGCAACTTTGTGCCTAAAGCCTCTTGCAATTTCTTCCAAAATCGCGAGGTAAATCTCGGATCTTTGTCAGATACAATGGATAGTGGCACCCCGTGCAATCTCACAATCTCAGAAATATACAATTCAGCTAATTTATCAAGTGAATAATATGTTCTCACCGGAACAAAATGAGATGATTTCGTCAGTCTGTCAACTATCACCCAGATTGCATCTTTCTTTCTCGGAGATAAAGGTAATCCCGACACAAAGTCCATCGTAATTCTCTCCCATTTCCACTCAGAATCATAATCTACTGTAATAAACCGGATGGAACTCGATGTTCAAATTTTCACTTCATCGACATACTAGACATCTTGAAACAAATTTTGAGATATCCCGTTTCATACCATGCCACCAATATAACTGTCTCAGATCACTATACATTTTTGTACTTCCCGAATGAACAGCCAAACGACTATTATGAGCTTCGTTTAAAATCAACTGAATCAACTCTGAATTTTTCGGAACACAAATCTAATCTTTGAATCTCAAACAATCATCATTATCCACTAGAAATTCTGAATCAAAATTCAAACCACATTGAGCTCGTTTTGTCATCATCTCATTATCACTTTTTTGGGCATCACAAATCTGACCTATAAACATCGGTCTCACTTTCAACTCAGCCAAAACCGAACAATCATCACACAGATCTATTTGAGTACAAATTGCTCGCAAAGCAAATAAAGACTTTCGACTCAAAGCGTTAGCAACAACATTAGCCTTTCTCGGATGATAATCAATTACTAATTCGTAGTCTTTTAACAATTCTAACCATCTCCATTGTCTCAAATTCAATTCTTTTTGAGTCATCAAGTACTTCAAGCTCTTGTGATCAGTATAAATGTGACATTTCTCACCAAATAGGTAATGACGCCAAATCTTCAATGCAAATACAATCGCAACTAATTCAAGATCATGCGTCGAGTAGTTCTTTTCATGCGGCTTTAATTGTCTCAAAGCATAAGCTATAACCTTGCCCTCTTGCATCAACACACAGCCCAAACCATTAACGATGCATCACTGTAGACTATGAATTCTTTACCCGATTCTGGCTGAACTAACACTGGTGCTTCTGTCAACAATGTTTTCAACTGTTCAAAACTCTGCTGGCACCTTTCTGACCACTCAAATTTAACATCTTTCTATAGCAATTTTTTCAACGGAGTCGCAATCATCGAGAAGCCTTTCACGAACCGCCTATAATATTTCGCTAGTCACAGAAAACTACGAACTTCAGACACATTTCTCGGAGACTTCTACTCTAAAATAGCTAAAATTTTGCTCGGATCAACTCGTATACCAGATGCTGACACAATATGTCCAAGAAAACCAACTTCATACAACCAGAACTCACATTTGCTAAACTTTGAATACAATTGCTTCTCACGCAGAGTATGTAACACAATTCTTAAATGCTCGGCATGTTGCGTCTCATCACAAGAATAAATCAGAATGTCATCAATAAACACCACGACAAATCGATCCAAATACGGTCTGAATATCCGATTCATCACATCCATAAACACTGCAGGAGCATTCGTTAGTCCAAAAGGCATAACTAAGAATTCATAATGTCCGTACCTCGTTCTAAAAGCAGTTTTCGGCACATCTGATTCTTTCACTCTCAACTGGTAATATCCCGATCTCAAATCTATTTTCAAAAACATTGTAGCTCCTTTCAGCTGATCAAACAAATCATCGATTCGCGGTAGAGGATATTTATTCTTTATCGCCACTTTATTCAACTGTCGATAATTAATACACATCCTCATAGTGCCATCTTTCTTTTTCACAAACAACACAGGAGCACCCCAGGGCGAAAAACTCGGTCGTGCGAAACCTCTATCTGTCAACTCTTACAACTGAGACTTCAACTCTTTCAATTCTGTCGGTGTCATTCTATACGAAGCTATTGATATAGGAGTTGTTCCCGGCACTAAATCAATACCAAACTCTACTTCTCGTATCGGAGGTAATCCCGGTAATTCTTCAGGAAACATATTTGGAAACTCACAAACTACAGGTACAGATTCAAATTTCTTTTCAGTCACTTTTGTATCTATCACATACGCAAGATAGGCTTCACAACCCTTTTTAACATAATTCTGAGCTTTCATCACTGAGATCACAGCTGGCAGTCCATTCAAATCACTGGATTCAATTCGAACTATCTCACTATTCTTACTTTTCAAATCAATACTCTTTCATTTACAATTCACAATAGCATTATGCAAAGTGAGCCAATCCATACCCAGAATTATATCAAATTCATCGAATGGTAGCAACATCAAATTAGCCAGAAAACAAATATCCCAAAACATCAACGGACATTTCTTGCACACTTTATCAACCAGAACACACTTGCCTAAGGGATTCGATACTCTAATTACAAATTCAGCAGACTCAACAGGTAGAGTCTTACTAAATACTAGATTCACACATACATAGGAATGAGTAGATCCTGGATCTATCAATGCAATCACATCAGTATCAAATAGAGTGAAAGTACCAGTAATGACGTCTAGAGATGACGCTTCTTCTCGTGCGTGAATAGCATAAGCTCGGGCAGGTGCTCTCGCCTCTGATCTCACAGCTGTGTCTGATGTTCCTCTCTGACTACCGCTTACATTCTCGGTGTTTCTAGGTGGTCTACATCTAGCTGTCACATTACTCGGTCTCGCATTCTGTACATTGTCCTTCTCAGCTAACTCTGGGCAATCACGAATGAAATGGTCTCGAGATCCACATTTATAGCAAACTCTATTATTGTATTTGCCCCAGCATTCTCCAACATGTCGTCTCCCACACTGTCTACACTCGGGCTTGTTGCTTTTAACACTTCCAACACTAGTTTCAATTGCAACTTGTGTTTTGGAACTAACATTCTGTTTCACTCGATCTCTACTCGAATGTCCAATCGAAACATTTGAACGATTAATTACGTCTCGGAATCTCTTGGACAAAGGTTGATACGACTTACTCTTCGACCCATTTCTTTCATCTCTAGCCTCTGAATCTGCTTTCTTCTTTTCTTTGCTAAGTTCCTCAGCTTTACAGGCTCTTTCAACTAACACTACAAATTCATTCAAATCAAGTATCCCAACTAACAAGTTGATGTCTTCATTCAGCCCTTTAATGAAGCATTTACACATAGTAGTTTCAGTCGAAACACATTCTCGCGTGTATTGGCTCAATCTCACAAATTCCCGCTTGTACTCCGTAACAGACATGTGGCCCTGTTTCAGCTCTAAAAAATCTTTACGTTTCTGATCTATGAATCGTTGACTGATATACTTCTTCCGGAATTCAACTTGAAAGAAATCCCAAGTGATTACCTCTCTCGGAACCATGGATATCAACATTTTCCACCAATTTTATGCTGTATCTCTCAACAAGGAAACATCACATTTAATGCATTCATCAGGAGTCAATGACATCTCATCAAACATTCGGATTGTATTCTCGAGCCAGAACTCAGCTCGTTCAGCATCATCATCAACTGTGGCTCTAAACTCTTCGGCCCCATACTTTCGAATTTTATCCACAGGAGGCTTACTCAGTCAGATTGGATCTGTAACTTATGGCACTACAGGTACTTGTGGGGGTGAAGGTTGTTGAGCAGTCAGATTCGTTCGAAAAAACTCCGAAAACCACTCACTCATTATTCGGAAGAAGGATTGCTTAGCCTCTCCCTCTTGGCTACTAGCAATCGGCCTAGATTCGACCGGTGCTGTCCCTTGAGCGGGAGCAGGCACATTGTTCTCAACATCATCAGCAACTGCTCGTTCGGGATCCATTTACTATACGAAAACACATTTTTTTAACTGTCAGGATTCATCACACTATCGCAATTATATATATGGCATGTATAGCTAGACTCACACGCTACGTTAGTCCTAGAATTGACTAAATCGTAGCTCTGATACCAAAAAATGTAACACCCCTAACCTGTAACCGTCGCCAGACTAGGGTTAAGGAGTATTACCGAACAAACTGGAACATTTACAATCATTTTGCAACAAAAAATATATCATCATTCAAACATATCAAGATATACATAAATAGTCCCTTAATGAGGTCTACGCGACCTTAAAAATGCATTAGAAAGGGGTCGGGACTAAACCGGGATCATACAAAATTTTTCCAAAAATCAAACATTTTTCCAAGTTACAGAGGTCACACGCCCGTGTGGGCAGGCCGTGTGCCTCACACGGCCTCAGACACGCCCATGTGTCCGAGCCGTGGCAAAACAGGGCATACATACTGACTTATCCACACGGCCTGAGACACGCCTATGTGCCTCACCCGTGGTCGAGCCTGACTTGCATCACACGGCCTGGGACACGCCCGTGTGTCCAGCCCATGGTCGAGCCTGACTTGTTTCAATTTGCAAACTCGAATGACATGGTCGAGTCACATGCTCGTGTGCTCAACCGTGTGGGCAATTATAGGCCATTTGCAAGGCCAAATTTGCCACTCACACTAAGGATCACCTACAAGCATCTTAACATATGCATTTATATCTCAAATGGCAACCAAAACATACCAATACATGCACCAAATAATCATCATCCACACCATCTACTTCCATGCTCAAACTCAACTTAATTAAATCCATCCAAAATATCAATTTCACATCTCAGAACTTATAAACTATTCAACATTTATTTCTTACCACTTCTATCATGAAACATACCATTTCCATCTTACTAATTTATGCAACAATAATCACTCACATAGATTATACACATACACTTATAAGTCATTCATTTCATATGTTCAAAAACATACCACAACCATCAAACTTCCAAGCCAAACCACATGGCAAGGCTAAACATTTAAAACACATTATAGTCACTAGCCTATACATGTCATATACCATATATATATACATCTTTCAAAAGTACCAAAATAGATAGTCGATAGTGTGATTGAGTCACTGACGATCCCCGAATCTGAGCTAGCTTTGAACACACTGTAAAGTAGAGAAAATTTCACACAGTAAGCTTAAGAGCTTAGTAAGTTCGAAACATAATACATTTGACTCAATAATTCAAATACGATATACAAATTAGACCATCACATAGATTAACTCACATATATATATATACACCATATCATCCATAGCCAAAATGCTCATTCAACCATCTGTATATCCATTTACGATTTCATCAACCACACAGGTTCCGTACGTACCTTAGCCAACACTTAGTTATTGATCATTTATGCTACTCATTGCTAAATTCTTCATTTCGATCAACCATTGTTATTCGTTCGATTTATTTGCACATTTAGTGCCAAATTTATAGCCGAAGCTCAAATATTATCGCACACTTAGTGCCTTTACTTTAATCCGAATCTAACTCGGTATCGCACACACAGTGCCAATCAATAAAGCTGAAGCTTCTATTACTTCGTACACACAGTGGTATTCATCCATGTCTCGATTTTATTTACGCACACTTAGTGCCACATATATCAATCTCACATATAACATTTTTAATTCAATAACCATACATTCATTCATTTCATAACACATTGATATAAATTTAACAATTCGTATTATATCCGAACTTACCTCGGACGTCAAAGTAACAAAACGAGTCGATTAATCGAGTACTTTATCTTTGCCTCGACCTCGATCTAAATCTCCCTTTTCTTGATCTATACATATTCAAATTTAGCTCATTAAATCACCAAATCATTCAATTTAATCCAAACACACATATTTAGGGCATTTTACAAAATAACCCTCATGTTTTCACATTTCGACACTTTAGTCCCTATTTCATAAAATCATCAAATTCACATAATTTCATCTCACACATGCCTAGCCGAATTCTCCTTATGTCCATACAAGCCCACATATTTTATTTATTTTACATTTAAGTCCTTCAAAATATTATTTTCTCAATTTAATCCAAATTACTCAAATTCACCAAAAATCCAAAGACAAAACATGTTAATATTTCACATATCTTCCATATTTCATCACCAACTATCACAAAGCTCAAACAGTCATCAATGGCATATCTCAAAATCACCATCAAATTCTAAAATTAAAGCATGGGCTAGCTGGAGCACAAAGCAACGATCACAAAAACGTAGAAATCACTAAAAACTGAGCTCAAAACATACCTTAATTGAGCTATGAGTGTGCCGAAACCTAAAATGCTTCAATGGCTATTCCTTTCTTCAATATTTGGTGGTGAAATGCATAAGAAAGATGAACATTTTGTCTTATTTTAATTTGTTTAACATTAATACCTTAATTACCACTTTAGCCTTTTTATTTCCTTTTAAAATCCACTATCCATTGGTTTTTATGTCCATCTAATATTTCAATGGTATAATATCAACTTAAGGACTTCTCACTTAATAAGCGATGCCAAATAGACACTTTAACAATCAGCACTCAGCTTTTACATTTTATGCAATTAAGTCCTTTTTGCAAATTAAGCATACAATCGATAAAATTTTCACACAGAAATTTCACACATACTTAATCACATACTATAAACACCAAAAATAATATTAAAATATTTTTCCCGACCTCGGATTTGTGGTCTCGAAACCACTATTCTGACTAGGGTCTAAACCGGGCTGTTACAACAACCAATCGGGAACCCTTAATGACATGTCATTTGTATCCATCGAATTTCTAAGGTTCAAACGGGATTCGGTACTTGTCAGATATGTGATCAATATTTTACATGGCAATTACACATTTCACACACATAACAATATTCAATTCAAAACATACAAATATGCTACAAGAACTTACCTCGACAAGTATACTAATCTGATACTTTTTCTTTTCCTCGATCCAATTCCGTACTATGTCTATTCGGATCTATACGAATGAATTTAACTCAATTTAATACAATTCATATTTAATTCAATCCAACACACATTTTTTGGCAAAATTTCTATTTTTCCCCTATACTTTTAATTAATTACGATTTAGTCCCTAGGCTCGAAAAATGAAATTCATACAATTTAGTCCTTATCCAAGCCTAGCCAAATTTTCATACATATCAATAGCAGCCTATGTATTTCACAAAAATTCAGAATTTTTCTATAAATTTATCATCTTTTCATTTTAGTCCCTAATTCATAATTTCATTAAAATTCTCTTTACAAAAGTTGTTTATCTAACAACAACCTTTCATTTTCTACCATAAAACTTCCAAATTCAACTATACACATCCATGGAAAAACCCTAATACTTTAACGATTTTGCAAATTAATCCCCAAGATATCTAGATTAAGCTATTACGATCTCGAAAACATAAAAATCATTAAAAACGGGACAAGAATACTCACCTAATTAAGCAAAATAAGTTTGTCTATCTTCAAGCTTCCATGGCTAGGGTTTCCATGTTTTATTTTAGGAAAGATGATGAAAATGATGATAATTTGTTTTATTTTATTTATTTATCATCATTTTGTCATTTACTTTCCAAAATTAACCTTAATAATTTACTAAATTCCAATGATGAATAATCATCCTTATCTACTAACTCCTCTAAATGATCTATTTTTCATATAAGGACCTCCAGTTTTAAAATCCAAAGCTATTTGATACCTTTAGCTACTATAATTCAACTTTTGCACTTTATGCAATTTGGTCCTTTTTTATCAAGCTAGGCATGTAAACGATAAAATTTCTTAACGAAATTTTCATACGATATTTCTATTATAATGTAGACCATAAAATAATATTAAAATAAATTTTCTTCCAACTTCGAATTTGTGGTCCCGAAAACACTGTTCTGATTTTACTGAAAACAGGTTGTTACAGGCCGCTTCGAGGAGTCTATTGGGGCATAGTTCTCTCAAACTCTTGGAGAACCAGGAGATGTTCACGGGTAGATGACCATACCCATAAGAACTAAAATTTTGCCAGGAAGGTAGTTGTGTAAGGTATATCATCGTTTACACAAAAGGCAGAATAGTTCAAGGACATCACATCTACTAGTCAGCAAGTAAAGTAAATATACTTTTACAAGGGAAGGTTCAAGGGTGGATACCTACCTATCCTATGCAACTATCGATTTTAGATTCTATCAGCACATCGAGTCAATGTTTTTTCGATAAAAATATCAATTTTCATTCATGTGGTGGATTGTTGGAAAAGTTGTAATTTATGGAAACTTTGAGGTATATTTTTAATAGGTAAAGGTGGAGAGTTGAATCATAAAATTATGGTTTCATATTCTACTCCACGAGACCTTTACAATGGTATATCATATGCTCAAAATGGTTGAGTGATGAATGAGAAATTGATGCTCAAAGTAAGCTACATGGAAATATTTGTTGAGGAAAAGAAAAGCTTAGATCCCATATTGGTTAAATACCAAGTGTGAGATGTGTATATATATGAGAACCCTCTTGAAAGGTGATTGAATGACTAAGCTTGGAACCTTGTCTCGTGCGCAAGGGGGTGCAAGTCCAAACCGTCAAGGTTGGAGCGCACCCGCACGATGTGGGCAACGCGAAATGTCCAGATCGGTCGGGCCCAAATTGGGCCTGCAGATATTGTAGCCCAACACAAAATTATTTTTTCTCAGCAGACATACAGAATCTATGATTTATTGGCTCCTTTAATAGCAGATTTTGTGGAAATTTCTAAAATTCCACCATACTAAATGCCTATAAAAGGCTATGAATTTTGAAGAATTTTTCCACACTCATACTCTCTCACGCTGAATTTATTTTGCTCTCAAAATTCTTCTTTTCCTCTCCATATTTTCCAACGTTCCAGTAATAGAAAAATGCAACGTTTATTCGTTGATCGCTGCAAAGGTGCTACTGTTTTGATCATTGTGTTGTTGTATCCTGGGAGACATTCGACCAACATTTCTCCAAGTACTGTAGGAGCGGCCAAATCTATCTTAAGGAAACCGTGTTAAACAAGCCTCAACGTTTAATCTATGATTTATTGGCTCCTTTAATAGCAGATTTTGTGGAAATTTCTAAAATTCCACCATACTAAATGCCTATAAAAGGCTATGAATTCTGAAGAATTTTTCCACACTCATACTCTCTCACACTGAATTTATTTTGCTCTCAAAATTCTTCTTTTCCTCTCCATATTTTCCAACGTTTTGGTAATAGAAAAAGGCAACGTTTATTCATTGATCGCTGCAAAGGTGCTACTGTTTTGATCATTGTGTTGTTGTATCCTGGGAAACACTCGACCAACGTTTCTCCAAGTACCGTAGGAGCGGCCAAATCTGTCTTAAGGAAACTGTGTTAAACAGGCCTCAACGTTTAGTAAACCTCTATTCTTCATTTCGATTTCAACTTTTTATTACAATTTTTATTGGTTCACGTATTTGACAATTTAAATATAAATTATTCTATTTATATTTTATTATATATATATATATATATAAATAATTATTTATTTATATTTAAATATTTTGTTCACTAACGTGTTTTGTCTTATATTTCGAACACCAAGAGAAGGTGCACCAAAAACCAGTAGCTGTGTAGCATCAACCTATGTATTCTTCTTCAAGTAGTCAGTGAATATACGTAAGAGATTCCTTTATTATAGTAACATGATTAAATTCGTTAATTTTTCTTGTGCTATTTAAAATTCAACTAAAATCATATTCAAATATAATTTATTGAAAAATATAATTGATATTTTTAAATTTTTCATAGCCTGTAAATGAAATATTTTATTTGAAATTAAACTGTAACTGAAAAAATATTTTTATACAATAAATAGTTAACTCTCTTACAATTTAAATTTATTTAATTATTTTCTAATAATATAAGATTAAATTAATTAATTAATGATAGAGGGACTAATTTAATCTGGTATCTATAATACAAAACTTCCTAAGAACTTTAACCCCAAATAGTCCACCACCGTATTCATCTCCCGATTGAGATGACCAAACCGTACAATCTATTTTGACCTCCAACTTAATCAAATTCTCAGTATGGTCATAGCACGTTGTGCTCCTGTCAAATGAGTAATAACCTTCTTTTTACGAGCAAATGGAAATTTTTTTCTTATAAACCTTAAATTTGTATAACTTTTAGAATCTTTCCAAAAATTTAAATCTTTTTAGCAATTTTTTTTATAGTTTTAAAAAAATTTTAAAAATAATTTTAGCCTAAATATTTAAAAAAAAACCCTAATAAAAAAATCTTATCATCATTTTTTATCTCAATCGCCATATCATTTGTCACATCATCATTTAACAAACCGTTATGAACTTCAACGAAAAATTTAACTTGAATGGCTCAATTAATTGCTAATTTTTCTTAATGCATCATATCAATATATTATTTTGAATCCTTGCCTATAGATGAATGAAGTTCACTTATTATCCTTTCTTAATTTGCCTTCTTGCTTTGGAGTTTAAATTGCCACTTGTATATAGTTTAAATTACGTATGGTTTAAACCATATAAAAGTAGTTTACCAGAAAAAAAGTATTATGTACAAGAGAAACCCAAAACATACACAAAAGTCTTAATAATTTTTTGGGATCCCTCTAACAACATTTTCAATTCAACAATAAAAACTGCTTAGATTTGCTAAACCCTTAACATCAATTGACCTAACCCTTAAAATTAACTCCCCATCCTTCATTTCATCACCCACGGTGTCATACAAACAATCAAAGCACAAATCTAGATTACTCTTTCTTTCATTCGTTCCTTCTCTATTGTTCTAACTTTCTTTAACAACCCCAGCAAAACTATCCATGAACATGCCGTCAGTGGTGGATCACAAGCATTTCGAAATCCATTGCCATACTTCTTGAAACCAAAAAACCTCCTACCTGAGCTATTATTGGACCAGGAAGTTCTTAACATGGTTCGGTTTCCATAATAGCAAACTGAGATCATAGTGGGTACATTCATATCTTCTTCTTTTCTTCCTTTTTTTTCTTGATTGTTTCAAAGTCTGCAAAATCAATTGAAAAACTTAGCTTCTTTAGGGTTTATATATACGAATAAATCATTAATTTTTTAGAGCCTAAAGAAAACATAAATGGGTCTAAATTACGTGGAAATCCACGTTTGCAATAAGTGGCAACTAAACGTGTCATATCACATTCACGTTACTTCCGTAACAACAATAAACAGTTAAGTGGAATTTTTGTAACAACCGCAAACGTTTGTGGCATCTTTGTAAGTTTTAAAATGTCAATGACAAAAATGAAAAATTAAACAAAATCCAATAACATATGGTGTAGTTTACCCAAAAATAAATATAATTCGATAAATTTAAAATAAATAAAAAATCTTTTCTATTGTTAAGATCAACATTCAAATACAAACATTAGAAAAATATCATTATATTAAAACTAAATAAAATATTTGAATAATATTAAATTTGTTATGAATATTTTATTTTTAAGTGGATGTCCATCAAAATAAGTTGGATGTACTTTAGAACTCTAATAGTAATTAGAAGTAGAGTTTTATATCATAGATACTTCTTATTTCTATAAATATAATCTTTGGAGAAGTTTTGTAAACATCTCAATTGATTAATAAAAGATACATTCTCTTTTGCTCTCATAGTTTTTGTTCTTTTACTCTTTTTATTCCTTATTTCATAATGCGTTATCAGCACGATAATTGATTTCTTTTTCCTTACCTTCTTTAATTTTATTTTATAACCCTTTTCTCTCTTTTTTTAACCCGGTTTTTAAAAAATCTTTTTCACAACCATAGATTGAACCCAAGACCCTTAAAGAACTAACCTCATCCACTCACCTATCATGAGAATTTTAATTTTATGAAAATCAATTAGATATGGATTCAAAGAAAAAAAATCCGCACTAATGATGGGATTTGAACTTGCAACCCTAACAATGTTGCATCAATCGACCTATTTTAACCTTTCTACCTTAGCCACTAAAATCTTATTGATATTTTGTGTCAGTCGTTTATAAAATCCATTGATGCTAGACAGTTAAAATCACAAAAAGAAATATTTGAACTCACGATCTCTTATAACCTTTAACACCTTTTACACTCAACCACCTTTAAACCTTTCAAAATTTATTTTATGCCAAGAAATATGTAAATCATGTTTATTCATATTTGGTTGGATTTATTCATTCGAGGATCGGAGATCATATCTATTCTCTGAGGTCTTAGACACAAGATGCGAGAATTTGTCGGAAGTTTTTACTTAATGTTTCATATTGAGATTTTTTTTATCTATGATTAATTATATCTAATTTAATTAACTATTGTTTTATTTCCATGTTGTTAAGGATATTGAAAGATTTGATCACAGAATGGATCTTAATTCTTATTCTTGATATTTGATTTATCGTTGTATAAGCACAGGTAAAGTTCATATTTGGTAAAAAGCTTTTATATTCGACTATTTTTTTTTCAATTGTGGTATATATTGAAATTATTAAGTGATTTTTTGTGTGTGCACTATTAATGAATAAAACAATTATGATCCTATTTGACTGATCTTATTGGTTTATTTTTCTGATATTATAGAATTTTTATTATCATAATGATATTTATATGTATGTATTATGAGGCTGTATTCTATATTGAAATAGTTTGAAGTAGGTGTTTCTCGATGAAGTACTAAGAAATTATATATATGTTTTTTATATTGATTCTTTTTACATAAACAATATATTGGGACATTTAGAAGTCCTCCCTACTAGATCTTTTGTATTCCTTAAAATGAATGCAAATATAAAAATAAATTTAAATAATATAATTATGGATATGATAAGTGGTATAAGAATAACCACTAGAAGTGGAAACATGGTAATAAATATGAGAACAATGAGAGTTCTCAAAATAACCCTTCAAAGGGTAGAGATAACTTATGTTACCAATGTGGTATTAAATATCATTGGTCGCATACTTGTCGTATGCCCAAATATTTTGTAACAATGAACATCATCCTTAGAGGTAGAAAGTATTTATCTTATTTGGTACTGAAACAAACTAATATTATCACAATATTTGATAGTACAAAATAATTGAAAGTTCCAAAAGAGCTAATATATCAATGCTAAGATTTTATTGATTAAACTTCATCATTTGGTCATTTATTTATTTGATTAGTTACATATGATCCCTAAAGTTTCTAATTATTCTATAATATTCTAATGTTATTTTACACGTTTAGAAGCCCATTATATTGAATCACATTCTCTAAAGTGAATGCAAGCATAATAATAAATTTAAAAGGTATAATTGTGAATATGATAAAAGATTCACAAATAGAAGTGGAAGAGAAATAACTTATGTTCTCAATGTATGGCATTTACCTATTATACATCTAAATATTTTATCACTCTATTAATATTCCTTAAAAGGAGGGAAACATATGTCTCGTATATAATACAAAAACGCATATTGTCCTTAGGGAAAAAAACATTTTTCTTGTTTGGTCACGAAACTAAACTTTAATTGTACAAAATTAATTTAAGGCTCCAGAAGAGCTAATATAGTGTCACCCTATGTTCAATGTGACAATGAAACACGCTAATATTTTGAATTACAAAATTAATTCAAGGCTCCAAAAGAGCTAATACATTGTTATCCAAAGAAATAAAGTGATAATTAATATATTATATTCTAATCAGTCTCAGAGAAATTATTTTGTCTTAAAAGATATTCTCTATGATGAATCTCATATTGAGATTGTGATTGAAAAAATAATATTTAGTATGAACCACTCTTGCAATAAATATCTACATCTTTTGATACAGAAAGATTAAGTTATTGAATTATATTATGCATAATACTAGGATACCTGATAAGCTATAAAAGTAACATATTTTAATCTCATTCTTAATGCGTTTTTGGATGATTAATTATGAAAATTAGTGAATTTGATGCTCCTAATCCTTTAAATTCATGTTTCTATACTTAGGAGAGCATTTGGGAGCGAAAGGAGCGAAAAATGAGCCAAAATCAGACAAAAAGAGTTGTTTTTAGGATCCATACAGCCTGGGCATTACCACACGGACTGGCCACATGCCCGTGTGAGCCACACGGGCTGGCCATACGCCCATGTGCCAGCCCTTGTCGATATCGCACATTACTTCCCAAATACGTGGAAAAACTCAATTTTTAGGCTTTCTGAGCATTCTAAAGTGTATAAATACCAATTAGAAGAAGACATAAGGGGCCAATCAGAGAAGATCAGAGAAAAGACTCGAAGAACATCATCGAAGCCAACTCAGAAGTGGATCTCCATCAAAATTGAAGATCTCCTTTTAACTTCTTTCGAAGTTTTATTGAATTTCTTTATGTCTTGTGGTTTTTCTGACTTTGAGATGTTTTCATTCAAGATTATGAACTAATCCCCTAGATAACTATGGGAGATGAAACTTATGATGAATCCTATTATTTAATTTTTGTTTTACGCGATAAATACTTTATTCTTGTTCTCAATTATGTATGCTTATTTCTTGTTTTAATATTTCTGGGATATTAATTCATGTTTAATGTGCTTAATTTAGTGGAGCAAAATGCCATGTTTAAGAGTAGATCTAGTATAATTGAGTGGAGTTGCATGCAATCCTAGAAATAGGATGACATAAATCTACCGGATTAGAGTCAAATCTAATAGGGGAATCCATAGATCGAGATAATGCGACGATAGTGGTTTTAATTAGAAAGATATTTAAATTAATCAACCTAGAGTCAATTGTTCTTACTCTCGAAAGAGATATTAACATAATTTAGGGATTTCTACGGATCAAGACACAAAGTGAATAAATCGTTTAATTCAGATTCATAATAATAGGTGAAGTCTAGGTGGATTCTTTCCTAGGTATTGTCTATCTCATTGGTTATCTTCGATTATTTTCCTATTTCATTCTCTGTTGCGTTCTTAGTTTGATTAGTTTAGTAATTTTAGATTAAAAACAATCACTCCAATTTATTGGCTAAATAATAGAAAAACGGTAATTACTAGTACTTTTAGTCCTCGTGGATACAATATTCCCTACTCAACATAGTTATATTATTGTTCGATAGGTGCGCTTGCCTTAGTTGTATTTATAGTTAGTTTAGTGACCATCAATACCTATCTTTATTTTGAAAAGGATAGAGAAAGATTGAGTTTTGATTGTGAAAGATCCACTTGAATTGTGGATTAATTTAAGAGAAAGATATGACCATCGAAACATGATAAATTTGTCTAAAGCTCATTATGATTGGATGCACCTGAAGTTGTGATATTTTAAATTTGTAAGTGAGTATAATTATGCAATATTTAAGATGAGTTCTCAATTATGTAGGAATAATATTACTATTGGGAACTTGTTAGTGAAAAACTTTTTCAACTTTTCATGTTTCAAATGTACTTCTGTAGTAGCAATACCATATAAGAAAAGGTTTTAAGATATATTATGAATTAATGTCATGTTTACTTATGATTGAATTGAATAATGAGCTATTAAATGAAAAATAATAAAGCCCATTGTATTAGATATGTTCCATTCCCTAAAGTGAATGTAGCAATATATAAAGACATAATCTTGGGTGTGGACGTGACAAGTGGCTTTATAGTAATCGTAAAAGGGATGGTTATAATAATTCTTCTCACCCCTAGAAGTGGAAAAATGAAGACAATGTAAAGATTGATGATAACATTGATGTTGAGTACATTTATGGTATGATCATTTACTTTTTTTAATTTTGCACATATATCTATGCAAAGAAAAATATTAGTTTGTGCACATTTTGAAAACTGATAAATTCTATTTGCAATGAATGCATGTGGCTTGGGCTTTTATTTTATTGTATTGAATTTGGATGTTTCAAAGATGACATCTATGACTACCTCTAGTCTTATTAATTTGGTGATTTCTTCGATGCAATGCTAGTATATCTGTTTGTTTGATGACATGCGATGGTAAACCAAAAGTTTACATTAGTATTCTTGAATAATTTGCATAGTAAACCAAAAGTTTATTGGTCCAAATATACTAATTAGCTGGCATGCCTGACTAGATCGTCCTAATCAATAATGATGCGATAAGATATGAATTTACATGGATATTTATCAAAGAACCTGAAGATTCTTCATTTATCAAGTGTTGTTTTTTCTCAAAGAATATTTATTAAACCTCATTAGAAAAAGTTGAGATTGAATCTACTGCATTTATGAAATAAATATAGACCCATTTTATCTAGCAAGAGGATGTTTTGATATGATTTTAGTAGATGCGTTTACAAGATAATCATATATGAGTTAATCAACGCGCAACCTATAGTTTGCAAGATTATTTGTTCAATTCTTGATTTAAGAACAAAACTTTCAGAGCATGCAATCGAGATAATTTTTGCTAATGTTTGCGAGTTCATTACTTAGGCTTTAAATGATTATTCTAAGCTAGATTGTTGATGTAACAGCCCGATTTAGGGGCTAGTCGAAATAGCGGTTTCGGAACCACTAATCCGAGATTAGAGAAAATTATTTTTATATTATTTTATGAGTCATGGTATGATTATATGAGTACATGAAAATTTTGGTGCATTAATTTTAATGATTTCATGCTTAATTTTGAAAAAGGACTAGATCGCATAAAGTGCGAAAGTTTTATTTTACAAGTTAAAGGTGTCAAATAGCTATAGAATATTAAATTGGAGGTCTATAATGTGCAATTAGACCTTTAAAGATGCATAGGCCGGCCATAGGAGACAAGAAATGAGAAATTGGTCAAAGTAGATGAGTATTTGGTGACTTAATTGATTTTAATCATAAAATAAAGAAAAGCTCTCATCCTTCCCATTTCTCTTCTCCTCTACACCGAAAATACCAGCAAAATAAGGGGTTTGAGAGCTCAAAAATTTCAGCCAAGCTTTTCTCCTTGCAAGTAAGTGTTTTGATGGCCATTTTTAATGATTTTTTTATGTTTTTGGGACCCTTGTAGCATTATCTAGCTAATGAGGGGGCAATTTTGCAAGATGATTGAGAGTCTAGGGTTTTTCCATGAAAGCATTTATGTTGTTTTCTGAATTTTTATGGAAGAAAATGAGTCTTGGTTATTAAATAAACAACTTTTATTAAAGGAGTTTCCATGAAAACACCTAAAAGGGCCTTTTTGTAAAGGTTGTAAAATAGGTGGTAAGTGTATGAAATAATTAGTATTGTGAGTTGCTATAAGAGAAATAAATGTTCAGCTAGGCTTGGTTAATGAGGAAATTTGATGAAAATTGATTTACGAGCCTAAGGGTAAAATCGTAATTTTGTGAAAGACTAAGGGCAAAATGGTAATTTTGCCAAAGTAGGAATTTTAAAACGTCTTGATCAATGTGATGATTAAATGAGTGAATTTATTATTATAGATCAAGAAGAACGTGGAATTAACCTTGATCGAGGAAAGAACAAGGTGGTGGACTAAATCGAACAAATATACATATTTTGGTACTGAGGTAAGTTTGTGTGAAATTAAAGCTACATAATGCTATTATGTTTTTAATTGCTCGATATCATGAGAAATGTATATTATTTCTATGAAATTGATTAATGATGCCTCGATGAAAGTATAATGAAATTATGTAAAGTTGAAGTCCTGGTTAAACATTAGGAATAGTAAGGATACCGTTTTCACAACATGAGATAAAGAAGGTTTCGTATAAGACCATGTCTGGAACATGGCCTCGGTACCGAAGGGAAATCTCGTATAATACCATATCTGGGATATGGCATCGACATCAATATGAGATCTCGTATAAGACCATATCTAGGATATGGCATCGATATCGAGATGTGATCCCATGTAAGACCACATCTGGGATATGGTATTGGCGTCGTGTTACATGTATGATGAGATTGAGTATCCTTCGATATTCCGAATAGTTCAACGGGTAAAGAGTTAAGTTTATGTTAAAGATGACAATGAGTTAAGTTATGTTCAAGATAGCATAAGTGCTAAATTACGTGACGAAGTGATACAGGTACCCATGAGTAAAACACGAGATATGAATCCGAAATGTGATATGTGATTGGTAAGAGTAAACATGAGTAAGTTGTGTCAAGTGCTTGAGAACTTGTGTTGCTATTATTCAATGAGATGAATGAATGCTATCATAAGTCTTTATGCTGCTATTTATTTCATGCAAACTTACTAAGCTTTATGCTTACTCCCTCTTTTTTCCCTTTTCCTTGTAGTATCGCCAAGCTAACTCGAGGATCGTAGGACGTCGGAGTTCGGATCACACTATCAACTTCTTTTTGGTATAGCAAATTTTGATTTATTTTGAGTATGGCATGTATAGGAACTTAGTTATTTTTGTGATATGTCATATTGGTTAGCCAATGTGTGGCTATTAATGTCATTCAATTCATTTTGTAAATGGCCATTGGAAATTGGCCAATACTTGATAAGTTTTATATATTCAATGATGATGAAGTTCATGAAGTGCATGCTTGTGTGATTGGATGAGTAATGAGTAAAGTATACATATGATGAATGTAGTGTAAACCTGTGTGTGGATGTCTTGATTTTGGGTATTAGAAGTGTCTTATGGTCATGGTGTGTGTTAACATGAAATGGTATAAGTATGGTTGCTTTTCAGGGTGACAATTGGCTTGGTGGTTAGCCTTATAATTGTCCACACGGGTAGACACACGGGCGTGTGTCTAGGCCGTGTGTGACACATGGTCAGCCTCATGGGCGTGTTGATAAGCCGTGTGTCCCCCTATATGCTAAGTTGGCAAGTCAGTATATTCAGTAGTAACCACACGGGCTGAGACACGGCCGTGTGTCTCAACCGTGTGGAGGACACGGCCATAGAGCATGGGCGTGTGCCCAGGCCGTGTGAAGTCTGCACCTGAAATTAGGAATTTAATTCGACACACGGTCTAAGGACACAGGCGTGCACCTTGGCCGTGTGACCTTATTGAGATGATGATGTCAGAAACAGGATGTCAAGGTTTTTACACACGAGCTAAGACACGGGCGTGTCTAGTCCATGTAAGAGACACGGGCCATGGACACGGGCGTTTGTTCGGCCGTATGAAAACCCCTATAGGTTCGAAATGAAAAATAAAATTCACACGAACTAGGGACATGGTCGTGTGTGACCACACGGCCTGCCCATACGGGCGTGTCTTTCACCACACGGGCATGGGGCCCTATTTTAAGCAAAAATTTTCTAAGTGTTCAAAAGTTTTCGGTTTAGTCCCAAACCATTCCATATGTATGTTTAGGGTCTCGCGAACCTATAATAGGGACGTTACGATCTCGAATAAGAATTTTTAAGTCGAAATGAAATTGTATGTCTCGATGATGCATGTTTGAGCAGGTTAAGTACGGTAATGCCTCATACCCGGTTTCGACGTCAGATACGGGTAAGGGGTGTTACATTTAGTGGTATCAGAGCTACGGTTTAGTCGATTCTCGGACTAACGTAGCGTATGCACGAGTTTAGCTATACATGCCATACATATGAGTATTTATATAATGATAGTGTGACGACTCCTAACGATTTAAATTATGTTTTCATATAGTAAATGGATCCCGACAGAACTGTGGCGGACGATGTAGAAAGTAACGCGCCAGCTCCCGCCCAAGGGCCGGTGCCAACCGAAAATGAAAATGAAAATAGACCAACGACTATAAGTCAGAGAGGAGGAGAAGAGGCTAGGGAAGCCTTTCTTCATATGATGAATGCATGGTATACGAAGTTCGTTCATACGAACCCGAATGCTCAACCCCCTCTACCCCCACCTATTCCTCAGCCTCCCCCTGTAGCTCCCCAAGTTGTGGAGGTAGTAAGGAGGGAAAAGCCCCTGTTGATAGAGTCCGAAAACAAGGAGCTGAAGAATTTCAAGCTAATAAAGATGATGATTCGGAAAAGGCAGAATTATGGCTTGAAAATACCATCAGGGTATTTGATGAATTGTTCTGTACACCCGATGAGTGTATGAAATGTATGGTATCTCTCCTGAGAGATTCGGCCTACCAGTGGTGGAACACCCTTGTGCCGGTTGTACTAAGGGAGAAAATTAATTGGGAGTTTTTCCAAGAAAAGTTTCGGAAGAAGTACATTAGCCAAAGATTAATTGATCAGAAGAGAAAAGAATTCCTTGAGCTAAATCAAGGTAGGATGACGGTGACTGAATATGAACGTGAGTTTGTAAGGCTTAGTAAGTATGCCCGGGAGTGCGTGTCCACCGAGGCCATCATGTGTAAAAGGTTTGAGGATGGATTAAATGAGGATATCCGATTGTATGTTGGTGTCCTAGAACTAAAAGAATTTGTTATGTTAGTAGATAGAGCTTGTAAGGCCAAGGAGTTGACCAAAGAGAAAAGAAAAGCTGAAATTGAGTCTTGTGACTCGAGGAAGAGACAATTGAGTAAGTCATTCCAATCCTCATCCAAGAAGTCAAGAGATTTCACTACTCGATCAGCCACTTCAGCTGGGTTTTCAAATAGAAGTAAGGGTAAACAGTATTCGGGGTCTAAAGCTCAGATCACTTCAGTTGCTAGTGTTGGGAACGCTCGACCAAGTAGACCAGAGTGTCCATAGTGTGGCAGACGTCACCCCGGTGAGTGCCGAGCAAATGAGAGAGCTTGTTTCAAGTGTGGATCCCTAGACCATTTTATTAGAGATTGCCCCGAGATGGTTGAAAAAGGGAAATCTCAGACTGCAAGATCGGGAAATACTGCTAGAGGGAGGCCACAGAGAAACCCGGGAAGTGGAACGAGTAGCAAGAATACCTCTAGAGAGCAAGCTGCAAGATCTGAGGGTAAAACGCCTGCGATGACTTACACCATTCGCGCTCGCGAAAAAGCGTCATCCCCTGACGTGATTACAGGTACCTTTTCTCTCTATGATACCTATGTTGTTGCTTTAATTGATCCGGGATCTACCCACTCATATATTTGCATGAAATTAGTATCTAGCATGAATATGCCTGTAGAGTCTACAGAATTTGTGATAAAAGTGTCGAATCCCCTAGGAAAATGTGTGTTAGTTGATGAAGTATGTAAAGATTGATGTAAAGATTGCCCTTTGAGGATTAGAGGTCATTACTTTCCGGCTAACCTCATGTTATTGCTGTTTGATGAGTTTGATGTAATCCTTGGTATGGATTGGTTAACTACTCATGATGTGATAGTAAATTGTGGAAGGAAATTTATTGAATTAAAATGTGAAAATGGGGATATTCTTCGTGTTGAATCAGATGAACATGACAAGTTGCCTGTAGTGATTTCTCATATGTCTGCTCGAAAATATGTAAGAAAGGGGTACGAAGCTTATCTTGCCTTTATGATGAATGCTAAAAAGACTGAGTTAAGAATTGAATCAGTGCCGATAGTATGTGAGTACCCAGATGTATTTTCAAAAGAATTGCCCGGGTTACCTCCGGTTAGAGAGATTGAATTTGGCATTGAGTTAGCCCCTGGTACTGCGCCTATATCGATTGCTCCATACAGAATGGCTCCAACTGAGTTGAAAAAATTGAAGGCATAGTTACAAGAGTTGATGGACAAAGGCTTCGCAAGACTGAGTTATTCTCCGTGTGGTGCTCTCGTATTATTTGTGAAAAAGAAAGATGGTTCCATGAGGTTATGTATAGATTACCGGTAGCTTAATAAGGTAACCGTAAAGAACAAGTGCCCATTGCCAAGGATCGATGATTTATTTGACCAATTGAAGGGAGCCACGGTGTTTTCCAAGATAGACTTGAGGTCTGGATATTATCAGTTGAGAGTCAAAGACTCAGATGTGCCAAAAACCGCATTTCGGATAAGGTATGGTCACTACGAGTTTTTAGTCATGCCTTTTGGTTTAACAAATGCCCTTGCTGTGTTCATGGATTTGATGAACCGCATCTTTTAGCCATATTTGGATAAATTTGTTGTAGTCTTTATTTATGATATACTGATTTACTCTTGTGATGAGAACGAGCATGCTGGACATTTGAGAACGGTTCTACAAATGTTACGAGATAAACATTTATATGCCAAAATTAGTAAAAGTGAATTTTGGCTTAAAGAAGTCAGATTTTTGGGGCACATTGTTTCGGGTGACGGTATTTGAGTTGACCCGAGTAAGATTTCAGCGATTGTTGAATGGAAACTGCCAAGGAACGTAACCAAGGTTAGGAGTTTTCTGGGTCTAGCTGGCTACTATAGACGATTTGTCAAGGGATTTTCTATGATAGCTACTCCAATGACGAGGCTACTACAAAAAAATGTAAAGTTTGAGTGGACAGAAAAGTGCCAATATAGTTTTGAGAAACTTAAGGCGTTGTTGACTGAGGCTCCAATTTTAGTACAACCTGAGCCGGGAAAGGAATTTGTGGTCTACAGCGATGCATCTTTAAAGGGATTGGGTTGTTGTACTCATGCAAGAAGGCAAGGTGATAGCATACGCCTCTAGACAATTAAAGCCGCACGAGAAGAATTACCCGACCTATGATTTGGAATTAGCCGCAATTTTATTTGCACTAAAGATATAGAAACACCATTTGTATGGTGAGAAATGTCGGGTGTTCACTGATCATAAGAGCCTAAAGTACTTGATGACTCAAAAGGAGTTGAATCTAAGGCAACGAAGATGGTTAAAGTTGATAAAGGATTACGAGTTAGTAATTGACTACCTTTCGGGAAAGGCGAACGTGGTCACCGATGCCTTGAGTAGAAAATCCTTGTTTGCATTGAGAGCCATGAATATGCGGATGACTTTGTCAGGCGATGGTTGTATCCTAGCTGAGTTGAGGGCTAGACCGATGTATCTCCAAGAGATTCGGGAAGCTCAGAAAGGTGACAGCGACTTGCAAGTCAAAAGAATTCAATGTGAGTCAGGTGTTGAGTCAGACTTTCGGATTAATTCCGAAGGATGTTTAACGTTTCGAGACAGAGTTCGTGTACCAAGAAATGATGAGCTTATTCGGAAAATTTAATATGAGGCACATAGCGGATGTTTATCTGTACATCCAGGCAGCACAAAAATGTATAATGACTTGAAGAAATGGTATTGGTGGCCTAGTATGAAGAAAGATATATCCGAGTTTGTATCGAGGTGCCTTATCTATCAACAAGTGAAGGCTGAACACCAAGTACCCTCGGGTTTACTTCAGCCTATTATGGTTCCCGAGTGGAAATGGGACTGTATTACTATGGACTTTGTGACGGGTTTACCCTTGACACCGAAAAAGAAAGATGTTGTATGGGTAGTGGTTGATAGACTCACGAAGTCAGGCTATTTTATACCGGTACGCATTGATTATTTGCTTGATAAGTTGGCGGATTTGTATGTGTCAGAAATTGTAAGGCTTCACGGAGTACCGTTGTCGATTATTTCGGATAGAGATCCGAGATTTACGTCATGGTTTTGGAAAAAGTTGTAAGAGGCCTTAGGCACAAAATTGAGCTTTAGTATAGCTTTCCATCCGTAAACCGACGGGCAGTCGGAGAGAGTAATACAGATACTTGAAGACATGCTTTGATATTGTATTTTGGAATTCCAAGGTAATTAGGAGAAATACTTACCGTTGGTGGAATTCGCCTACAATAACAACTTTCAGTTGAATTTGAAAATGGTGTCTTATGAGGCATTGTATGGGCGTAAGTGTCGAACGCCTTTATATTGGACGGAACTTAGAGAAAATCAGATTCACGGGGTCGATCTGGTCAGAGAAACCGAAGAGAAGGTAAAAGTAATTCGTGAATGTTTAAAAGCTGCTTTGGATAGACAAAAGTCCTACGCGGACTTGAAACGGAAGGAGATTGAGTTTCAAGTTGGTGATAAGGTGTTTTTGAAAGTGTCACCATGGAAGAAAGTTCTCAGATTAGGCCGGAAAGGCAAATTGAGTTCGCACTTTATCGGACCGTATGAGATTACCGAGAGGATAGGGCCGGTAGCTTATCGATTGGCTTTTCCATTTGAGTTGGAAAAGATTCATGATGTATTCCATGTATCTATGTTGCGTCGTTACCGATCCGACCCTTCGCATGTGATTCCTCCGATCGAAATTGAGATACTACCGGATATGACCTATGAAGAGGAACCAATTAAGATTTTGGCTCGAGAGGTTAAACAGTTGAGGAACAAAAGTATAGCCCTTGTGAAAGTACTATGGCAAAGACATGGGGTAGAAGAGGCTACATGGGAACCCAAGGAAGCTATGAGAAACCAATATCCCAACCTTTTTACTGGTAAGATTTTCGGGGACGAAAATCCCTAAGAAGAAGAATTGTAACAGCCTGATTTAGGGGCTAGTCGGAATAGTGATTACAGAACCACTAATCCGAGATCGGAGAAAATTATTTTTATATTATTTTGAGTCATGGTATGATTATATGAGTACATAAAAATTTTGGTGCATTAATTTTAATGATTTCATGCTTAATTTTGAAAAAGGACTAGATCGCATAAAGTGCGAAAGTTTTATTTTACAAGTTAAAGGTGTCAAATAGCTATAGAATATTAAATTGGAGGTCTCTAATGTGCAATTAGACCTTTAAAGATGCATAGGCCAGCCATAGGAGATAAGAAGTGAGAAATTGGTCAAAGTAGGTGAGTATTTGGTGACTTAATTGATTTTAATCATAAAATAAAGAAAAGCTCTCATCCTTCCCATTTCTCTTCTCCTCTCCACCGAAAATACCAGAAAAATAAGGGGTTTGAGAGCTCAAAAATTTTAGCCAAGCTTTTCTCCTTGCAAGTAAGTGTTTTTATGGCCATTTTTAATGATTTTTATGTTTTTGGGACCCTTGTAGCATTATCTAGCTAATGAGGGGGCTATTTTGCAAGATGATTGAGAGTCTAGGGTTTTTCCATGAAAGAATTTATGTTGTTTGCTGAATTTTTATGGAAGAAAATGAGTCTTGGTTGTTAAATAAACAACTTTTATTAAAGGAGTTTCTATGAAAACACCTAAAAGGGCCTTTTTGTAAAGGTTGTAAAATAGGTGGTAAGTGTATGAAATAATTAGTATTGTGAGTTGCTATAAGAGAAATAAATGTTCAGCTAGGCTTGGTTAGTAAGGAAATTTGATGAAAATTGATTTACGAGCCTAAGGGTAAAATCATAATTTTGTGAAAGACTAAAGGCAAAATGGTAATTTTTCCAAAGTAGGAATTTTAAAATGTCTTGATCAATGTGATGATTAAATGAGTGAATTTATTATTATAGATCAAGAAGAACGTGGAATTAACCTTGATCGAGGAAAGAACAAAGTGGTGGACTAAATCGAACAAATATACATATTTTGGTACCGAGGTAAGTTTGTGTGAAATTAAAGCTACATAATGCTATTATGTTTTTAATTGCTCGATATCATGAGAAATGTATATTATTTCTATGAAATTGATTAATGATGCCTCGATGAAAGTATAATGAAATTATGTAAAGTTGAAGTCCCGGTTGAACATTAGGAATAGTAAGGATATCATTTTCACAACATGAGATAAAGAAGGTTCCGTATAGGACCATGTCTGGAACATGGCCTCGGCATTGAAGGGAGATCCCGTATAAGACCATATCTGGGATATGGCATCAACATCAATATGAGATCCCGTATAAGACCATATCTGTGATATGGCATCGGCATCGAGATGTGATCCCATGTAAGACCATATATGGGATATGGCATTGGCATCGTGTTACATGTATGATGAGATTAAGTATCCTTCGATATTCCGAGTAGTTCAACGGGTAAAGAGTTAAGTTTATGTTAAAGATGACAATGAGTTAAGTTATGTTCAAGATAGCATAAGTGCTAAATTACATGACGAAGTGATACATATACCCATGAGTAAAACACGAGATATGAATCCGAAATGTGATATGTGATTGGTAAGAGTAAACATGAGTAAGTTGTGTCAAGTGCTTGAGAACTTGTGTTGCTATTATTCAACGAGATGAATGAATGCTATCATAAGTCTTTATGCTGCTATTTATTTCATGCAAACTTACTAAGCTTTATGCTTACTCCCTCTCTTTTCCCTTTTCCTTGTAGTATCTCCAAGCTAACTCGGGGATCATAGGACGTCGGAGTTCGGATCACACTATCAACTTCTTTTTGGTATAGCAAAGTTTGATTTATTTTGAGTATGGCATGTATAGGAACTTAGTTATTTTTGTGATATGTCATATTGGTTAGCCAATTTGTGGCTATTAATGTCATTCAATTCATTTTGTAAATGGCCATTGGAAATTGGCTAATACTTGATAAGTTTTATATATTCAATGATGACGAAGTTCATGAAGTGCATGCTTGTGTGATTGGATGAGTAATGAGTAAAGTATACATATGATGAATGTAGTGTAAACCTGTGTGTGGATGTCTTGATTTTGGGTATTAGAAGTGCCTTATGGTCATGGTGTGTGTTAAAATGAAATGGTATAAGTGTGGTTGCTTTTCAGGGTGACAATTGGCTTGGTGGTTAGCCTTATAGTTGTCCACACGGGTAGAAACATGGGCTTGTGTCTAGGTCGTGTGTGACACATGGTCAACCCCATGGGTGTGTTGATAAGCCGTGTGTCCCCCTGCATGCTAAGTTGGTAAGTCAGTATACCCGGTAGTAACCACACGGGCTGAGACACGGCCGTGTGTCTCAATCGTGTGGAGGACACGGCCATAGAGCATGGGCGTGTGCCCAGACCGTGTGAAGTCTGCACCTGAAATTAGGAATTTAATTCGACACACAGTCTAAGGACACGGGCGTGTGCCTTGGCCGTGTGACCTTATTGAGATGATGAAGTCAGAAACAGAATGTCAAGGTTTTTACACACGGGCTAAGGCACGGGCGTGTCTAGGCCGTGTGAGGGACACGGGCCATGGACACGGGCGTGTCTAGGCCGTGTGAAAACCCCTATAGGTTCGAAATGAAAAATAAAATCCACACGGACTAGGGACATGGGCGTGTGTGACCACACGGCCTACCCATACGGGCGTGTCTCTCACCATACGGGCGTGGGGCCCTGTTTTAAGCAAAAATTTTCTAAGTGTTCGAAAGTTTTCGGTTTAATCCCAAACCATTCCGTATGTATGTTTAGGGTCTCGCGGACCTATAATAGGGACGTTACGATCTCGAATGAAAAGTTTTAAGTCGAAACGAAATTGTATGTCTCGATGTTGCATGTTTGAGCAGGTTAAGTACTGTAATGCCTCATACCCAGTTCCGGCGTTAAATACGGGTAAAGGGTGTTACAGTTGATGCAAGTAACCATCGCAAAAGTTTATTGTTTATACGTACAAATGGTTTAATATAATTAATAATTAAATGCCTCTAGTTAGTAGCTAAAACATATTTTTTAGAATAATTTTTTTTGTATATATGTATAAGGATATTATATTTTACATGAATCAACATTTGTAAGCATCATGCCAATAAGTTATGATAAATACTCCCCATTGGAATTGGCGTTTGGTCAAGAGTCAAATACAACCAATTTTATAATCTTTGAATGTGCAATGTATGTTTAAGTTGCTCCACCACAATACAAAAAATGGGTATTCAAAGAATGTTGGGTTTATATATTAATTATGAATCTCCTTGTATTATTAAATGATTTGATTGAATTGGAGATTCAATTATGACATGATTTGGTGATTACAACTTAGATTTGACAGTTTGCCCGACATCAGGGGGAGAGAAATAATAGTTGGATAAATAAAATACTTAGAATAAATTATCATTATCTAGATCCTCATAGAAAGTAATTTGAACCAGAATTTTAAAAGGATAATTCACTTTATTGCAAGTTAACTACCAGATGTATTTACTGACTTAATGAGAATAACCATGTGTTATATACCAACTAATGTTTTGATTTGAATCAAAGTCTCAGTAGGACAATCTATTAGATTAGATGAAAGTAAACCATGCTTGAAGCATGGTAGATCGATTGGTTCTATAGATAAAAGTTATCATAAAAGAAAAGAATAAATCTAGATGGTCATATAGTGGAGGCGGTGCTCCTGAAGAAACTTAATACATAACTAATTATTAAAACTCCAAAAGAGATCCAGGTATCTGAAGATGAAAATAATAGAAATAAAGAGATCTCGATGAATTATGTCAATACAAGAAAATATGGAACCGTGAAAATAAAAAGTTGTCGACAATGATTTTGCAATGTTGAAATAATGAAAGAAAATTAAAATCTTGAATATGTTGAAAAATATAGACATTGATTAAACTGACCAAAATGGAAATATCCAATTCAAATAGAATTAAATTCGTGAAGTTTTTGGACTAGTAGTCAAAATATCTAAAGTTATAAAGCTAGTAAGGGTACAAATGAAGTAGTTTTGCGAAAATGAAATAAGGAAAATGTAGTTTTTCGCTAAGTCCTGTAATTGATTATGAAAGATACTCTTTTGTGGTGGATGCAATAACCTTTAGATATTTTATTAGTTTGGCAGTTTATGAAAATTTGACATGCGTCTAATGATTGTTGTTATAGTCTTTTATATGAAAATCGTTATATAGTGAAGTTTATATTAAAACCTTTGAAGGATTTAGAATGTTGGGAGCATGTAAAATTCTTGGAAAATTGTTCAATATATTTGCGTAAATATTTATATGAATTGAAATAATTTGAACATATGCGGTAAATTTGACTTAGTGAATAGTAGTTGAAGGAAGATTATAAAATGATCCAAAATACCTCTTTGTGTTTTTATTGAATGATCATGATTAAAATTTATTACGATTATTGTTGGAACTCCCGAAGAGATCAAAATATATTTCCCCAAAAATCTTCCTCACTCATGATTTCAAAATTGGTTTAAGTGATCGTTTGAAAAGTTAGTATTTAAGATTAAATACGTAGAATATGAGATACTATGTAATGTTGTCTTGAGGGAGAGTAAATATGTGTTTTACTCTTTTTTCCTTAGCCGAGGTTTTGTCTTATTAAAGTTTTAACGAGGCAACATGTTATGTGTATTATAGATAAACGTACGGGGGAGTGTTATGAATATTTTATCATTAAGTGGATGTCCATCAAGATCAAGATAAGTTTGATGACTTTAGGATTCTAATAGTCATTAGAAGTAAAGTTCTATATCATGTATATTTTTTATGTCTATAAATATAGACTTTGGATAAACTTTATAAATATATCTATTAATTAATATAAAGTGCGTTCTTTTTTGCTCTCCTATTTCTTATTCTTTTACTCTTTTTATTATTTATTTCGCCATTGAATTTACACTTTTTATCATCATAAATTGCACTTTAATTTTTTATAATTTATTCAAATTTTTAAATAAGTGATATATTATTATTTGAAATTATTTATTATATTAAAACTAATAAAAAATGAATAAATTAGCCTAATAAAATGTTGAATTACACTTTATATTCATAATATTTCATTATAATTTGAACTATTTATTATTATATTCAAAGTAAATAAAAATAGATAAAAGTTTGATAAATATTTAATTACAATTTATATTTACTTTCATTATAATTTAAACCATTTAACTCTAAATAATCAATATTATATTATTTTAAATTATTGTTTACTTAAACATAAAAAATATATTTTTATTATATTAAAAATAAAAATTTGAATAGATAAAATCCGATAAATATTAAATTCCATTATTTTCTATCATTATATCAGCATTGCTAAAATTTTTAAATAGATCAAGCCTGACGAATATTTAATTAAACTTTATATTCATCTCGAATTGCAAATTCATTATGATTTAAATGGTAAAAGTACTCCAAGAATCCCTGTATTATCAATAAGGGAGCAAACAGGCCCCGCTACTAAAAAAATGAAACAATTAAATTCCTGTATTTTTAAAATGTAAGTGAATTGGTAAAATTATTAATATTTATAACGGAAATCATCCAAATGGATGATGTGGCACATGATATGTCACTGATAATACTGATGTAGTATTAATATTAAATATGACATGAACATGTAAAAAAATTAAGATTATGATTCGTTGTAACAATTAAATGTGAATGCTTTAAAAAAAATCTTTTTAATTTAGAAAGTAATTAACAAAAATTAAATTAACTTAAAATAAACAATTAATTATTATAACCAACCATTTTTTTTTATAAGTTCAATGTCATATTTAATATTTACCAGTCAATGGCATGTCATCATTGACTTATCAGTCATGTGCCACATCATCCATTTGAATAGTTTCGTTATAATAACTTTACTAATTTGCTTCCGTTTTTAAAATACAATTGCTAGAGGGACTTGTTTACTCCCTTATGATAATACAGGGACTTTTGGGTACTTTCACCTAATTTAAACTATTCAAATGCATACACAATCAATAACCATATTACTTAAAAATAATAAAATATTATTATACTAATAGTTTAAATATTGAATTACACTTTATATTAAATCTTAAATTATATTCACATTTAATATCTTTTTATTTTAAATTATTTATTAATTGAACATAATTTTTTTTATTATATTAAAACTAGAAAAACATTATAATAGATAAATTTTAATAAAATATTATATTACACTTTATATTAAAATAATTAATCATATATTTTAAAATAATAATTACTCACATTAGTTAAATAGAGTTTTAATATCTATACTTCTATTTAAGCCCCAGTTAATGTTATAAGTTAATCAAAAAAAAATATGAAAATGTTTTTTTTATAATTAAAATAAGTTATATCATTCAAAGGTATTTTAGTCTTTTACTTTTTAAAAAAAACAATAAAAAAATTCCATGTGTTTGGATTTGAACCTGTGTTATTTACATTAATAAAGCATTAACTTTACTACTAAATCAAAACTTTATTTTAATATAATATTTACATTTTAATTGTGTTATGTATACTTTATTACATCTGTCGATTATATATCTATACTAACATATTAATTTATTTATAATATATATAAAAATATGAGTTTAAAAAAACTTTAGATTGGGTTTCTTTTTGTGTACCAAGAGTGCTCTGCAAGGGTCTTAGAGAAAGCAGTAACTGCTGCGGCTTGGGATGGCGGGAAGCGGTGGTGACGGTCGAAAAGACAGAGATGAGATTTCATTATTAGCAGAGGAACTGATCCAACTATCTGTTAAAGGGGCAACTATTAAACCAGGTGGAAATCCATCTTTGATTTGTACAATCTGGACAAAAAAGTTTTATAATCCAGAGAGTTTTAAAGCACAGATGCGTAGTATATGGAAGACAAAAAAGAAATTTGAGATTCAGATGGTAGGGCAGAATTTATTTATGATTATGTTTGAGGAAGAGGAGGATTTGGAGTTGATTATGGAAGGAAGACCATGGTTATTTAGGAAAAGTTTAATTTTGTTTAGCCAAATTACCCAGCAGATGGAGAGATCCCAGATCCGGCTTACTACCTCACCATATTGGATAACGATTGGTTCGTGTTTACCAGAATTTGATAAGAAAGATCTCCTTCATGCCATCGGTTCTACTTTTGGAGGGGTGATTAGATCTGAAATTAATGGTGATTTATGTCGTCTCAGGATAAATTTGGATGTGCAGAAACCCCTTAGATGAGGAATTTTTGTTTCAGTTGACGATAAGAAAAGTCATGGGTCTCCTTTAAGTATGAAATGTAACATCCCGGTTTAGGGCCTAGTCGGAATAGTGGTTCGAGACCACAAATCCGAGGGTCATGAATGAGTTTTTGAAGCTTATATTATGTATGCATGCTAGTGTAAAAGTTTTATGAAGCAATTTTGTGAAATTGTGGTTGAATTGTCCAAAAGGACTAAATTGCAAAAGTTGCAAAATGTGTGTTTCTAGAAGCTATTTGTGTGAAATAGCTTTAGATTATTAATTTGAGGTCCTTAAATAGCAATTTACCCAAATTCTAATTTTTGGACAAAAATGGGCATGGATGAGTTAAAATTGAAAGTTTATCAAAAAAGGGCATTTTGGTCATTTATCAATTAAGTGATTAAAATAGGTGAAAAGATGATAGAAATTCATTCATCTTCTTCCCATAGCTGCCGAAAATTAGAGAAGCCATTGTTAGGGCTCCTTCAGTTTTTCAAGCTTGCTAGTAAGTGCTCCTAAGCCCGGTTTTTTATATTCTTCGTATTTTTGAAGTCTCGGTAGCATGAGTAAGCTATTTATAGCTATTTGGTGAGCTATTATGGATGTTCAAAATGTACATATGTATGACATGCATGTATTTTGATGTTTTATGGAAGAATATGAAAGCTTGATGTAGTAGAAACATCTTTTGCTAAGTGATTTTCCATGAAAATGCATGTAGGGACTTAGTTGTGAAAATCTTAAGTTTGGTCATACATGGGTGATTTAGTGAGTTTTGATGAATGCTTTAGTTGAGTAAGTGGTTCGGCTAAGCATGAAAGAGTAGAAAGTTGAATAAAAATCACTTTACGAGCCTTTAGGACTAAAGTGTAAATATGAGAAAGTTTAGGGGCAAAATAGTAATTTTGCTAAAGTATGAGATGTGGGTCAATTTAGTCAATATGTGTATTGAATAAGCTGATTTATTCATTATAGATCAAGAAAGACAAAGCCCGGATCAAAACCGAGGCAAAAGTAAGATGGTGGACTAAATTGCACATTTCAATACTTTTGAGTATCGAGGTAAGTCTATGCATAAACAATGCATTCATACTTACAATTTGTAGATGCTAGCTAGGGTGTAGCATGAATGAGAATGAATGAGAATGATTGGGAACCTATGTGGTTCAAGTAGAATGAATGTAATATAGATGTGAATGGATGAATAATTGGGTAAATAGACTTGTGCATGTGTTGTGATAATGCTAGATGGTGGGCTAAGTGCGATACCATCCAAATGCATATTGACGATGAGCTGGCTATGTGCGATGCTATCGTCAGGTATATCATCTAGTGGCTATGTGCGAGATCACGATGATTACCTTTGTGGTAGGCTAAGTGCGATATCACCTTATAAATTGATTGTGGTGTGCTAAGTGCGAAACCACCGAGATATCGGCCATGTGGATTAATTGTGTATATTAGGCGTGTGTAATAGCTGTGTGGATAAGATATGTGGATTAGCTGTGTGGATTAGCTTTGTGAGTTAGCTGTGTGGATGTATTACGATAAATAATGATGTGTTGTATATTACGTAAATGTGATATTGAATGCAGGGGTGCATTTCAATGGTTATGAGTATGTGACTCATGATGTGTTGGAAATGTGGTAAAGGATAGAAAGAGTAAGCATAGTTGTGAATTACTTGTTGGTATAATGCTAATAGTTGCTTAGCTTATACTATGTTGCTTATTTGTTTATGTGTAAACTTACTAAGCTCAAAGCTTGCTCTCTTTCTTTTCCCTTGTCTTATAGATTAAAAGCGTTGAATCGAGATACGAGGATCATCAAAAGATAGCCCACATATCAGCACACTTTGGTACATGAAACTTAATGTTTTGTATATGGCATGTATAGGGGCTAGATAAGTTAGTAAATTTTGTTGTAAATGGCTAAGATGTGTTCGCCTATAGATGGATAGCTTATTTTGTATAATGTCATGGTTGTTGGCTATTACATTATATGAAAGAAAGATGTAGTTTTCTATGTGAGAATGCACTTCAATTTGAGTTGATTATGTTGTGTATGTTAGAAGGGTGAAAAGAACTTGACACTTAGTCTTGTTCTTGACCATGTGGATAGACACACGGGCGTGTGTCTAGACCATGTGTGACACACGGTCAGCCCACGCGCGTGTCTTTGTGGCCGTCGTCCCCCGCATATTAATATTTGAAAACAGAATAGACCCCGCACTAGTCACACGGCGTGTGACTAGGGCGTGTGGGATTAATCAGTGTTGGCCACGGGCTAGCCACACGGACGTGTGTCTAAACTCTAGGCCGTGCGAGGGAAGTCAGTGTTCACCACGGTTGGGGAGCACGGACGTGCCATGGCCGTGGGGCATTTGGCAGTATGCTTGGGTTTTTAGGCACGATGCCCTGGGACATGGGCGTGTGTGCTCATGCACGAGCATGTCTAATCTTGCACGGCGTGTGAGACTGTATAAAAGAGAAAAATTTTAAGGATCGTAAAAGTTTCGGATTAGTCTCGAGAGCCCTCGTGTGTATGAGTGAGGCCTCGTAAGTCGAGAATGAGGTTATAGCGAGTAATGACGTTGAGCCTAAATGGCGATTAAGCGGTTTGAGTTCGGTAACGCCTCGGGCCCGGTTCTCGGCGTAGAACCCGGGTAAGGGGTGTTACATGAAAAGTTACCAGTATTCTGTTTTGGTTGTGGAATAATGGGGCATGGTCTCATAGATTGCCATGAGTTTGATCCTGCAGCAAAAGATAATATCATATTAGATCCACCATTTTTGTCAGCTCTAAAAGCAGAATCTAATCTAATTGGGAATGAAAGCATAAAATTTAACGCCACCTCAAGGAAAGGGAAATCCCAGCGCTCTTATACTGGGGGCGGTGAGATGGAAGCACCTGACGAGAAAGCGGCTAAGGAGGGTGATAACGCAAATGAGAAGGTGGTGGAGGAAACTGAATTGCGTAATAGAGGGGAAATGATGAAGAAACAGGAGGCAGTGTTAAGCCTTGTAGAAGGAGATCCAATGGACGTCATAATTAGTAGGAGGTAAAAAGATTCGGAATTGGTTATAAGGAAAAGGTGGAAACGTTTTGAATTGCCAGAAGGGATGATAAAAGGGAAAGAGGTGTGCAGCATAAAAAAAGAGGAAATTTCCCGAAGATGGAGTAGTTAACGATTGTGGTATAGCAGGTTTTGGAGATGGCACAAAAAGGCTAAAATCAGCAGAAGAACAGGCATATAGAGAATTCGTTCAAGAACCGGGTACTGAAGTCATGGAGCAAGATAATTCTACAACACAATTGAGATCGACGGCTGCCAAAAGGCAAGCCGACCGGGCACAATGAAAAGCATAAGCTGGAATGTCCGTGGATTGGGAGTCTACGAGGCGACAAGAAGGTCGCGATACTTTTAAAAGCGACAAAATCCCGCATGGTCTTCTTAATGAAGACAAAAATTAAACAAGCAGATGGAGAGAGTCAGGAAGAGCTGTGGCTTTCCTAATGGGATTGAAGTTGGTGCTGATGGATCGCGTGGAGGCTTGTGTTTAGCTTGGAAGGAAGCCCTCAATGTCACGTTAAGAAGCTTCTCTAAGAATCACATTGACGTCATGACCAAAGAGGAGAATTCAAACCTTGAATGGAGATTTACGGGTTTTTATGGTTCGCCTTATTTTAATGGTAAGAATGAGTCTTGGAATCTACTACGGAAATTGGGGGAAGATCAAAGTCAGCCATGGTTGGTAAAAGGGGACTTTAATGAAATAATGTATACTTTCGAAAAAAGTGGAGGGATACCAAGGGAAGATAGGAGAATGGAGGCATTTCGAGAGGTTTTAGAAGAATGTCAATTGGAAGATATAGGATATTCGGGGTTTGGTTCACATGGGAAAGGGGAAATTTTGCAAGCACAAACATTAAAGAAAGACTTGATAGAGGGGTCGCAAATGAAAAATGGAGGAGTCTTTTCCCAACACACAAGATCTTTCATCTACCCCATTTAATATCATATCACTGCCCACTCCTTTTAAATACAGAAAATGAGAATATCCAAGTTGGGAACACACAATCTAAATTCGAGGCGTGGTGGATTACAGAGGAGTCACTAGAGAAAGAAATTAAGGACTGTTGGGAATCAAATACAGAACCAATCTCAGAGAAACTGAAGAAGCTACAAATACACTTAAGTGTGTGGTAAAGGACGATTAAAGCAAATAGGTCGGGGCTTAAGAAAAAGTTGACTAAAGAATTGGAGGAGCTGATGGCAAAAGACAGTGATGATGATACTATAGCAAGGATTATCAGCACAAAGGTTGATCTGAATATGGAAATTGATAGGGATGAAATTTATTGGGAGCAGAGGGCAAGGGCGAACTGGCTTAGAGCAGGAGACAAAAATTCGGCTTTCTTTCATAAATTTGCCTCATCTCGGAAAAAAATAAACGCAATTTCAAGGTTGCAGTTTGATGATGGAGGGGAGACGAATGATGAAAGGGAGATAGCTGAAACTGCCACTTCTTACTTTCAGAAATTATTTACATCAAACAGAGTTGGGAATCTATTCTATTTACTTCGAGGCATTAAGAAGAATATTTCACCAGATAAGAATGTCGCGTTATTAGCAGCATACACAGAAGAAAAAGTATTTTCAGCTCTAAAAGGGATGGGGCCGACTAAAGCACCAGGACATGATGGTTTTTCGGCTATATTTTTTTAACGTTACTGGCATATTGTAGGCAAAGATGTCACTAAGTTTTGTTTGGGTATTCTAAATACAGATCAGAGCTTCGATCAACTCAATTCAACAGACATAGTGCTCATTCCGAAAATTCAAAATCCGATTAATTTAGCTAGTTTCAGGCCGATAAGTCTGTGTATAGTGCTATACAAGATTGTGACAAAGGTCATTGCGAACAGGCTGCAAGAAGTTATTGGTAGATGTATCGATATGGCTCAAAGTGCTTTTATTCCCGGAAGGTTAATCTCTGACAATGTTCTTATTGCTTATGAAATTCTTCATACCTTCAGGAAGAAACGCACGGGGAAAAAGGGATATATGGCAGTCAAGTTGGATATGAGCAAGGCTTATGATAGAGTTGAATGGGGTTTTCTTAAGGAAGTTATGTTGAAGATGGGCTTTCAAGAAGAAGTGGTAGGATTAATTTTAAAATGTATCTCCACAGCATCATTTGCAGTCAGCATCAATGGGAAGAGAGGAAGAGTTTTTCAAGCTTCTAGAGGTTTAAGACAGGGAGATCCCTTGAGTCCTTTTCTCTTTCTACTATGCAGCGAGGGACTGTCCGTACTTATGAGATTAGCTAAGGAAGAGTGTTTAATTAAAGGAGCAAAGGCTAGTAGACGAGGACCAGAAATTTCACATTTACTTTTTGCTGATGATTGTATATTGTTTGGGGAAGCAACAAAAGAAGGAGCGGGACAGCTGAAAAGAATCTTAAAGGAGTATGAAAAATGCTCGGGGCAGTGTGTTAACTTTAATAAATCAACGATCTTTTACAGCTCAAATACATTGGAAGCAAACAAAATGGAGATATTGTCAATTTTAAGAGTAAGATCTTCAAATGAAATGGAGAAATACTTGGGTCTTCCTAATGTGATTGGCAGGCGCAAAAAGGAGTCATTTCAAAATCTTAAAGAGAAGCTTCAATTAAGGATCAAAGGCTGGAGCAACAGGTTCTTATCACAAGGAGGGAAGGAGGTTTTTATTAAATCCGTCTTACAGGCAATTCCTACTTACGCAATGTCTTGCTTCCTATTACCAAGCACTTTTTGAGAAAAATTGGAGAGGATTATCGCTAACTTTTGGTGGCAAAAAGCATACGGGAAAAAAGGGATTCATTGGTGTCAATGGCAATACTTGTGCCAAACAAAAGAATAGGGAGGTACGGGATTTAGGAGTATGGCAAAATTCAATGTGTCGTTATTAGCTAAGCAAGGGTGGAGAATTATGAATAATACAGATTCGTTAGTAACACGAGTATTTAAAGCGAAGTATTTTCCGAATACGAATTTTTTAAATTCAAGTTTGGGGAATAATTGTTCATACACATAGAGGAGTATATGGGCAGCTAAAGGTGTCCTTGGAGAGGGTATATGTTGGAAAGTGGGAACGGGGTCAGCTATCTCAGTTCTTCATGATATTTGGATACCAGATTTAATTAATCCCATATTATCATCACATGTTAATAATTTGAGCGATTGTAAAGTTGCTAACTTAATCGATGAAAATAGCAGGAAATGGAAATCAGAGTTGATAGAGTCTACCTTTCCGGAGGATATAGCTGAAAAGATTAGCCGCATTCCGCTAGCAGAGGAATCCCATGATGATCGTCTTGCTTGGAGGGGAGAGGCTTCAAGAGAATTCACGGTACGCAGTGCCTATAAACTATTACAAATTATTAACATGGATCCTAGAGCTTACGCTGTACAGGCCGACTACAAAAAAAATTTACAAAAAACTTTGGCTACTTCATCTTCCAACTAAGATTAAAATTACAACTTGGAAGATATCATGGAACTATCTACCCACACGAACCAATATGCGACAGAAGTTGTCAAATATTGTAATCAGCCCCCGGTGTGGTCAAGGAGCTGAAACTATGAACCATTTGTTTAGAGAATGCCCTGTTTCAAGATCAGTTTGGGAAGAGTTATTTTTTTCAGAATTTCTTAAAGATGAAGTTATAGAGTTCTTACAATGGCTGACCTGGGTCTTTGAAACGACTTCTATCCCTCAATGCGAAATGTTTTGCTGTGCTCTATGGGCGATCTGGGGAGACAGAAATAAGCTAGTTCATGAGAAAGTAAGCAGATCTGGGAAGGAGATAGCTAGATTTATTAATTGTTACATTCTAGAGATCAAGGGAGTTGAAGAAAAATTACCAAAGCCACATTCGGAAGTTCAGAAATGGAAGTACCCTCTCGGAAATGCTATTAAGGTTAATTTTGACGCAGCATTTGATACAAACTGTAAGAAGTCGGCAGTGGGAATCGTTGCCAGAAACAGCAAAGGCGCAGTCTTGGTATCACTTTTGAAGATATTCCAACAAATTGAGTCCCCATTTGCGGCAGAGGCAATAGCTTGTAGAACAGCATTACAAATTAGCATGGACATGCAGTGGACAGAAACAGTTATGGAAGGGGACGCACTATCAATAATAAAAAAAATGCAGAAGCAGAAATGAAGATAGATCAAGGATTGGGGCGTATATTCATGATATACAACAGTTACAGAGGAAACTCATGAACAGTAAGTTTAAATATACCCCAAGATCATCGAATAGTCTGTCACATACTCTTGTAACAGAAACGCTTAAGGGAAGGGGAGAGTTTTACCTGATTGGAAGGGTCCCTGCATATGCGGAGCGGTTGAAGGTAGCAGAGGAGAAGGGCGAAACAGTCTGAAAATAGAGAAATGATGAGGGAAATGGGGGAGACGAAAAGGGTTGAAGGAGATCAGATTGGAAGGGGGAAGATGTTGGGAGAAGAAAAGGCTGAAATGGAGCAATTAATGCGGTAGGTGAACAGCTGTATGGGTATCTGGAAACGTCTGAAACAAGAAATGGTGGATGTGAAAGGAAATGACGTGCCAGGCTTTCTGATTGGGCAACATTAAGGTGCCATTAATATGGCTTTAGTTTAAATTTTAAATTTTAAATTTCTTTGTTTCCGGTTTTGTTGGAAACAAACTAAGGACTTCTCGATTTTTTTCTGTGTTTCTTAGGGCCTTATTTGTTTATTGTTTGGGCCTGGAACTTATTTAGGCCTTTTAATTTTTTCATGTATAGTGTTTTCATTAATAAAGCCCAATTTGATTAGTTTTCAAAAAAAAAAAAAATCTTTAGAACAGATGAAAATACCCTTCATTTTTCATCATACTACTAAATTCACATTTTAAGATAAAAAAATAAAGTAAAATAGAAATTGTGATAATTATACATTTAAAAGAAATTATAATTTAATCAAAATTGTGATAATTGTTATACATTTAAAAATATTATAATTTAATTTACAATTATTAGTTAAAAAATATTGTGCTAATTTTAAAATAGAATTAGTACTTAAATACAACTCTAAGTATAAAGTATAGGAAAAAATTGTGATAATTATAATTATAATATAAATTATTAGTTAAAAAATTCGATATATTAATTTTATTGAAGTAAAATAGAATTATTACTTGAATAGAATTTTAACTATCTTAACTATCATTTAATTAATATATTAAAATTAATTATGTTAATTTTTTATATGTATTTTAAGTACGAAATCTCACACACGTACACATGTGTGATAACAATTTTAGTATAATTAATTAAATTAGAATAATTAAACGCATAAATATAATTTAAATAAAAATATACCAACAACTCTGCCACCTTAATTCTCCTGTACAACCTCTTCTATTAGATCATCTTCAATTAGACGTGAATGCCACTCTCCAATCACCTCCACAAAACGTCTGCACGATACACCAATGAAATTCGTTCGTGAATGCCACTCGCCAAAATTGAGAACGTTGATTGTTCAATCTATTTCTTCCTCCGAACTACTCTCACAGTGTTTTACGGAATCTTTTTCTCCCAAATTGATCCGAATTAAAGAAAATATTGTTTTTGCCTGTTTGACTTAAATTAGAGGTAAAAGATCCAATAAAATCTAAACCGTCCATAAATTTCCCAATCACTCACTATCAACGGCTGATATTTTCCTCAAAAATGAAGAATTTCTTTTTCTTTCAACTACCCCTAATCCCACCGTAATCTGGAGAGTCCAATTTGGCTGTTTATTTATTATGGAAAGGAAATAATTCGAAGTAAGGAATTCAGTGAAAATAAAAATAAAAATCAGCAGGCCAGAAGGGAGGGAAGGAAAAGCCAGGGGCTTTGTGAGATCTCTGGCTCTCACTTCCTGTTTTTCTCTTCGAATATTTACTGAAAGAAGGCTTTTTTTTTTTTTTTTTTTTTGCTTGTGATCTCTTCTAATGGGTTTATTGGAAGCTTTTCTCAATTGGCTTCGAAGGTAGGTTTTTTTTTTTTTTTTGGTTTGTTGCAATGTCACTCTTTTATTAATTTCTGCTGTTTTGTTTTGTTTTGTTTCTTTTTCTTTTTTAAATTTTAGGTGATGTATTGGATTGGATAGAGAATTATGATTTATATAAAGTTGGGTTTCATCTTTTTAAGCTAAAAAGAAGTAAAATTTTCATCTTTTGTTTGAGAATACAGTAAAATTACTTCTATTGTTAAGAATGTTATATCGAAATTAGTAACTTGATGTGTGGTTCATGAACAAAATGAATAATAGACGGTTGATTGTTTTTCTTCTTAGAAAAAACAATAATGGTTCACTACATATTTAATGTAATTTTAATGAGTCAATGGTTTATTTTATTTTTTATTTTCTACATTAGAATGGGGGTAGATTACCATACCATCGCCTCTGCAGATAAGGAAATCTGTGTAAAAAGGAAAATCTTCAAAGACAAGGAAGAGCTGTGTGGATGGTTCAATTCTCTTCTGCTCCACACTTATTTGAGATCTAATTTAAGTTATGAATGCTTTTTGGGTTTCATGTGCTTGGTGGAAAATTAGTTTTGTTTTTATGGAATTCACATACTTTTCAGTCAGTTTTTTGTGACTTTTATTGATATACATGTTTGGAGAATTCTTTAAATGAATGCTAAATTGCTAATTTGTGAGCTTTATCCTTCTAGATTGTTATTTAAGTTGACATCTGTAGTTCAACCTTCATGTTATGACGGCTTACTTGTTGTTTTGCAGCCTGTTTTTCAAGCAGGAAATGGAGCTATCTTTGATAGGACTTCAGAATGCTGGAAAAACCTCACTAGTAAATGTTGTTGCAGTAAGTAAATTAAGAAACTCAATGTAAATGTCACCGCAGTACTAAGGGTCCATTGCTAGCAATGTAGTATTGTTTTGCTTTGTTCTGTGGCTTGACCTTAAGTTGTCTTGTTGGTTTTTTCTCAGACTGGTGGATATAGTGAAGATATGATCCCAACGGTGAGTCATCTTGTCTAAGAGGATCTGTATTTGCAACATCACTTTTTTTTCTTCTTTTTAAATTTGTGAATTGGTATGATATTACTTTCCAAGGCTTTTATTTTTTTCTTTCATAGAAGTAAGGTAATTAATGCCTAATGGCTTACATTCAGGTTGGATTCAACATGAGGAAAGTGACTAAAGGAAATGTTACAATAAAGTTATGGGATCTTGGAGGTCAACCTAGGTTTCGCAGTATGTGGGAACGATATTGCCGTTCAGTTTCTGCAATTGTGTAAGAACTAAGAAGCTTCTTCTTTATTTTCACAGACTTGTTATTTCCAGTAACTCCCTTCTAAATTGCTTTAACAATTTTAGGGCCTGAAAAGGTTTGCCTTTAATGCAAGAAAGGCAAATAACCCAGAATAATAAACCCTCAAGAATAGTCTGAAAACTTGCCCTTGTCCTTCTCAAATCTTGAACAGGATACCATCTTAATTATATGAACTGCATTTACGTGTTTCTATATCTATTAGCAAAACAACGAGCATTAGTGCAAGGAGAAAAAATCTAGCTCTAAAGAATGGTTCTTGTTAGGATTTCTTACTAGTTTGATAGAGTTGTGCCTCTTCCAGTAGCGCCTTACAAATAGATCAATGAAAGGCAAGTATTGAAAACTTTACTTATGACCTATATCATCGGATCAGTTGCAGCCGGTTTCAACTGCTGTACTTTTTGTGTATGATCATATGTTGTTCCCTTTTGAATCCTAGCTTCTTTGTTTAGTTCTTATAGTAGTGAAACTAATCCAAATCCCATAGAAAGAATTGTAGTAGCATTTCATTTTTATGGATCCTCTCGTGTCTCACACTGTGTTTATAGTGAAATTACATGTAACCTGAATTTGGGTGTAGTTATGTGGTGGATGCGGCTGATCCAGATAACTTGAGCATCTCAAGAAGTGAGCTTCATGATTTGCTGAGCAAGCCCTCACTTAATGGCATCCCTCTTCTGGTGCTAGGCAACAAGATTGACAAGCCTGAATCTCTGTCAAAACAGGCATTGACAGAAGAAATGTAAGATACATTTGTCATAATTCACTAAATTAAGTGGACAAAACAACATGGAACTAAACAAATTGTCATAACAATGCAGGGGGCTGAAGTCAATTACTGACAGAGAAGTTTGCTGCTACATGATATCATGCAGGAACTCAACCAACATTGATTCTGTTATTGATTGGCTTGTAAAGCATTCTAAATCGAAGAGCTGAAAACAACAACACTCTTTCTTTTTTATTCAAATAAAAAAAAAAAATCATCTTTGCTGAATCTGTGTTTTATAATTCGAGTTTCCCATCTGTAATTTTGTGGATGTTTGGGTTTTTATCATTTATGTCAACGCTTTCTGTTTTGGTGATTTAATGGTAAGATGTAAAGAGAGAAGATTTTCACTTTCTTGTCACTTTAGCAAGATTTGCAAGTAAATAAAAAAAATTGGAATTTTATTTTATTTTCTTATTGATTTCATCGACTTAAATTTTAAACCTTAAATTTAACTATCACAAAATACAATCTAATTTTATGCAGACTAATTTACCTATAAAGGCCCATTTCTAAGTATATTTACGGAAATAGGCCAATTTGTGCATTATTTACTGGAAAGGGTCGATTTTGGCAAAACTCGTCCACATAGGAGCGTTTTAGGGTGAAATTTCTAGCAAACCGTGCCCTTGGGAAAGCGTTTTTGCCATGTCAGCACAAAACGCGCTGATGTGGACGCGCTTTGCTGACGTGGCAAAAATGCTCCCCCAAGGGCGCGTTTTACTCCGTGTTTTTGTCCCCAACGGTTATTTTTGTTTTACCGTTGGGGGGGTCCAACGGTAAAAAAGAGAGAGTATAAAACCCCCTCCTATTATTTCACACAAAATTTCTTCAAAATTTAGCAAAAAACTCTCAAATTTCTCCCTAAATTTCTCAAAGCTCTCAAATTTCTCCTTAAATTTATTAAAGCTCTCTTTAATTAATTATTTCATTTAATTTTCTTTCTAAATTAGTATTTTTTTATAATTTCAAAAATATTTGATCGTGTTAGTAATGGTCGAGGAAATAATTCGTCTTGATCATAAACATATCTCCGTCGAACAAATGAAAATGGTAAGGGTTAATTTTAATTTTTGAATATTATTTAATATTTTTTTTCATTTATGTAATTTTAATTAATTTGTATTTTATATTTTTTTATAACAGTTTGTAGATCGGGTGTTACAATGTTAAATTCGTAATATGTCTGGTCCTCCATCACCGTTGATAGAAAATTACTTGAGGGAAGCGGGTTTTTGGCACGTCGTCACTATAGGCCGAGGGTGCAAGTTGGACCCGAAACTCATCAGCGCGTTAATAGAGAGGTGGAGACCCGAGACGCAGACATTCCATCTTCCATGCAGAGAGTGTACCATCACTTTGGAGGACTTGCAGTTACAATTGGAATTGTCGGTGGATGGGTCCGCACTCACTGGGTTCGTTCAATCTGTTGATTGGGGAGCCGTATGCTACGATCTTTTGGGTGCGATTCTGGATAATGTTTACGGAGGTCGGATCGAGATGGGCTGGTTACAAGACACATTTCCGGAGTCGGGGAATGATTCGACTGAAGTAGAAAGAATACGATATGCTCGGGCATACATCCTTGAGATGATTGGAGGTTATTTGATACCGGACTTGTCACGAAACCTTGTACATCTGAGGTGGGTGCTGAAACTCGTTGATTTTAGAGCAGCTGGCTAATTTAGCTGGGGTCTGCCGTGTTGGCAACACTGTACCGGGAGATGTGCAGGGCGACGCCACCAAATAAAGCGAAAATCGGAGGTTGCCTATCACTACTACAATCATGGGCTCGGTTTCGCTTTCCATTTTTACGTCCTTAATTGAACCACCCATATACATTCCCACTCATAACGAGGTAACATTTTTATTTAATTTTACAAGTATTACATAGATTTAAAATAAAATTATATGCTAAAAATTTATTTAATTAGGTGGAACCATCCGGCGAGTTATGTTGGTATACCTACCGCTCTTGAATATATACAGCTTCTATTAGACCAACGGTCGGAAGCGCAAGTAAGTATTAAATAAAATATATATACATAAAATAGTCGTTTCATATTTAGTATTTAGTATTATGTATATAACTAATATTTTTATCACGTTCATATAGTTTCAATTGACACCATATGAGGATCCGGCAATTCGAACAGTAATTTCGGATGAATTATTTCAAAATCTGAACATTTGGCATGTTAAGGTCCCATTGGTCAACTATGCTACTATCGAGATGCACCAGACGGATAGAGTGTTGCGGCAATTTGGATTCCGACAACCGATTCTCGAGGCACTTGAGGTGCTCGATAAAGAGCACAAAATCGACTTACGACAAACAAATACGAATTGGCCAGTATTCTTTTCAGAATATATCGAAATTTGGGAAAACTGGTATAATTATATACCTGCTCGCGAACCGATCATCGTCCTAGAGTTAGCGTGCGCACCGGATTACATGCCATGGTTTAGGATCCATGGCAAGCCATATTTGCTGTCGGAAGAGCAGAGGCGTCTGCAAATCTGTGTCGAAAAGGAACGACGGAGCCCTTTAAATCCAAAGAGAAGGGATGACGGCACGGGCCCATCAACAGCGCCTACACAATCACCGGGCCCAACGTCTCAACCGACGACACCCATAGCACAGCTCCTTCAAATTATGCCAGATGCGTATCCTAGCCCTTATATATATCCTAACCGTTATATGTTTCCTTTTTCCAGTCCTATGCCAGGTTGGAATGCATGGCCCAGTGCATCTCCTTTCCCGATGACTCCGACTCAATCGACGATATATAGGCTATCGTCACCGGAAGGATCGCACGAGGCACCGTCGGGGAGCTCATCTCATTACCAATCCCCATCACCTTATGGGATTCAAACACCTCCGCCATGGGTGATGCAAACACCTCCGCCGTAGGTGATGCAAACACCTCTACATTCTTTATTCTATCAAGGTGAGTCATCCTTCCAACACCCACAACTGGAGCAACCACAACCCCCACCGAAAGCTAAACCAATGAGGAATCCAGCGCGTAATCGTCGACCACCCCCATGTGGCACTGATTTCGACCGGCACATACATTAATTTTTTTAATATATTTGTAAAAACTATTTTTATATTGTTTCATTTAATAAAATAAAAGTTATTTTTAATATTTTAATAGTAAATTATTTTTATATTTTTTATAAAATAGAAGTTCTTTTGAATAAGGCGCAATAGAAATAATGCAACATAGTTTTATTACAGCAATTATCAACTATTTCGGTTTGGACATGATCGAATCGTATGACTTGGGTTACTACACCATCCGCACAACTTCTGTTGATTCGTTCTTTCCCGGATATCCATATTATTACGTATTTTACTCGAGCAAGGTCGACCTTTTGGTTTGCGACGCAATTCTCTATTTGGTAACAACTTAAACGGAGCAAGCGATATAGACGACCACTTACGTTCATCTAGGACCGGTGGGAATACGTGTCTCCACACATTGTACATGTATTTTATTTTGTACACTTCGTCGACATATCTCATGGGATCCAAACGGAGATTCTGACAAGCTACAATTGCATGAGCGCATGGATAACGAAGTGCGTCAAACGTCCTACAGTCGCAAGTCCTATTTATTAGGTGTACACGATATTGCCCGCCGATAATACATTGGCTCGGATTGTCAAACTCCGTCACACGAAACCATATGTTGTCGCGATCATGACACACTATGTGCATGGTGTTAGCCCGCGCATTCGCCTTGTTAATTTCTTGCAATACCTTCCGGAACCATACATGGCCTTCCTGTATTTGGCCTTTATAACTCGCTGCTCGCTTTGGAAATAGTGCCGCCAAACGAAAATATGTTTCTCGCACAACCGAGGTTATCGACAAATGACGCATTCCTTTTAGAACAGAATTTATGCATTCAGCCAGGTTTGTGGTCATATGACCATATCGTAGGCCGCCATCGTATGCTTGTATCCACTGTTCGAAAGGTATGTTACAGAGGTAGTCTGCGCCTTGATCATTAACTGGATGCAAAATCCCCGACATCTCATGAAAACGGTCCTTATTGATCTCGTACCCTGCCAATATAAGTTGATAGCAAAAAACACATACCACTATTCCATTCAGAATAAATTGAATATTACAAACGAAATTATATTAATAGAGATTAAATACCCATGTTGGTCACTTGCCGTCATTCAGTGGTAGACTGATATTACTCGTAGTAGTTGGACGCAACGTGTCTTAGACAATACCGATGGTGTGTGCGATCCCATAGGCTTCCTCGTTGCTCAATTGCGGCTAGTATTCCAGTGCCCCGATCCGATATAATGTAGATATCAGGTTGGGGCATATATGCCTTATTAACCTAGAAAGAAAGAAATCTCAGTCATCACCTGACTCTCCCGGTGTTATTGCATACACAATTAGAAGGATTCTCCCACCGCTATCCTGTCCACAGCTAGAAATAGCCGATGGATATATCTACTATACATAAAGGTACCGTCAATTTGTACCAATGGCTTGCAGTACACAAATGCGTCCCAACATTGCTTAAAGCTCCAGAACAAACGCTTGAACACTTGGCATCCACGGAGCAATCGGTCGTTGTAGTACGTAGGGACCGTTTCAAGGTTTGTTATGCAACTAAGGACGCACCTCTCCAGCACCTGACACCACTGCCACACCTCATTATATGAAGCGTCCCACCCACTATGCATCTTTTCCAACGCCTTCTGCTTAGCTATCCAAGCTTTGCGGTAAGAGGGCGTGTACCTCAATTAGCTACGAATATTGGCAATTAAGACCGACACAGAAGTCCTGGGATTCGCCTTCAACATCGGTAGTATTAAGCTAGCTATCATACCTGAATCCATCTTGGGATGATCTTGTGAAACACCTGTCAACGAAGTACATTAAATAATGCAACATTAAGTAATAACATTATTATTCAAAAACTGTAAATACCCAGTGATACTGTACTGGTAACACAGGAATGTAGACCTTTGTACTTTTTTATCTCCCACAAGCTTGTCTTTTTCATAAAAGAAGCCATGATTTTTCATGAACATGTACCGTTTTGCATTGCACACTTGGCCTCGAACTTCTCAGATTTGGATTTAACCACGTTGTAGTTAACTCCGTGATTGATGCTATGTTGTTTCAATGCACTAAGAAAATTATCCTTACTGGAAAACTCCTTACCAACTTCCAATTCACTTGAATCCAATGACGAACCTGTACGGTCATGCCTTCTGTGTGATAGATCTGGAAACTTCAACGTATCATCTACCGATATATCGACATTATGCATGTGGACTGGAGGCGAGTACGCCCTGAATCGCGAATCTTCTTCTTCTTCATCTGAACCCCCTTCAACGTCTTCAGGTTCGGATGGAACAGGCTCCGGTTCAAAAAATAATGCAACTTCTGCACCATCGGGGCCGGGCTCTCAAGGTGGATTCACATCAGACTCATCATCCAACCCACCATCATCTGCAACGTACGAGGTCCCCTCCCCGGTGGATGTCGTAGGGAGTACATCATCCCTTCTTGTGAACGTTTCATAACGTCCCCAATCAAATGTGGATTGCCAACCACTAGAAGTTGATGTCATTCCCCAATACGTATTTTCAGCATCGAACATCGACCCATCGATGTGCATGTCCCATCCACTAACCAAGTGTCGTACATGAGTTGTGTATTCTATATTGCCACCAAACACGAGCGCTTCCGTGTTCTGCCTCCCACTAACGGAGTGTCAGGTGGGGGTTGTGTCTTCCTCTCGAACAGTAGTAGATGTTGAAGTCACAAATGTTTCATTTGGTGATGAAAATTGTACATATAACTCAAGATAGGGTGATCCACTAGCGAGATAAGTCTGCACCATCGCCTCAAAGCTATGACCACCTTTGATATCAAATGATTCATATGTCACGGGATTAATCAAAGCACAAAATCAATACTTAATAAAAGAAACCCTCATTGGCGTCGTTCCGAAGATTTTGCGCCTAATTTTTTTACGAAATTCTGTCAAATCTATAGTCTGGTTAAAAACCATTCGCGTTGTGTTCTCTGATAAAAAAACAACGCTATTCTCGGTGTCACGGACCTCACCATCATAGTAAATAACAACATTAATACGCTCACTCATCTTCAATTTCTATTCTGCTTAGCCTCTCTAATTTTTCTTCTTGTAACTTATGCAACCTAAGAATGAAATTTGACTCATTTATAGCCTAAGGCCAAACATGAACTACTGTAGAAAAAGAGCGTTCACGTAGGAGCTTTTTTTAGTAATTTTGCTGACAATGCATCCTGCTTGAGGCATTTTTGACACTATTTGTTCAGAAACGTCTTCTCAAAATTATTTTTTCGGGAACTACTGTAGAAATGAGCATCCACGTGGAGCTTTTTTCATCAATTTTGCTGACAGCGTATCTGCTTGAAGCGTTTTTGATATTATTTGTTCAGAAATGTATTCTCAAAATTATTTTTCAGGAACTACTGTAGAAAAAGAGCGTCCACGTGGGAGCTTTTTCATCAAATTTGCTGACAGTGCATCCTACTTGAAGCGTTTTTGACACTATTTGTTCAGAACCGTCTTTTCAAAACTATTTTTTCAGGAACTACTGTAGAAAAAGAGCGTCCACGTGGAAGCTTTTTTCAGTAATTTTGCTAACAGTACATCTTGCTTGAAGCGTTTTTGACACTATTTGTTCAGAACCGTCTTCTCAAAATTATTTTTTCAGGAACTACTGTAGAAAAAAACCAAAATCCTTTTTGTCAAAATAACTTTCCCTAAACCCTAAACCTAAACACAATATTATTTAAAAAAAACTAAACCAAAATTTAATTAATTTTCTTAAAAACACTAAACCCAAATTTAATTAATTTTTAAAAAAAACACTAAATCTTGATTTGTTTTTAAAAATTCCTAAAACCCAGAACCCTAAATTATTTTAACAAAACTCTAAACCATCAAACTTAACCCTAAATTATTTTAACAAAACCATAACCCTAAAAACCATAAACCAAAAAATCTTAGGGACTAAACATGCAAAAAGCCATAATCTAGAAAAAACACGGAGCAAAACACGCCCTTGAGGGAGCTTTTTGCCACATCAGCAAAGCGCGTCCACGTCAGCGCGTTTTGTGTTGACTTGGCAAAAAGCTCCCCTAAGGACGCGATTTGCTGGAAATTTCACCCTAAAATGCTCCTACGTGGACAGGTTTTGCCAAAATCGGCCATTTTCGGTAAATAATACAGAAATTAGCCCAATTCCGTAAATATACTTGGAAATGGGCTTTTATAAGTAAATTAGTCTTTTATGTATGTGTTATAGGGTCTTTCAAATGTGTTCACATTATAAAAATTTGACATGTGGTATGAAAATGAATAAAAAATTTATGAAAGGTAAAATTACAACATAAACCCATCCTATTTTTTATATAACTTTTAATGGTGTTTTATAAATTATATTTCATAAATAAAATTTTTTCAATTTGCTTATATTCAATTATTTAACATGCTACCTTTTAAATTTTGTTTTATAATAAGTCCTCCAATATGTTTCAAAAATTCTATAATATATTCAATATATCATAATAAGCCCTCCAACAGCTATGGCCTTCTTTACTAACATTTAAGTAAAATATACCATCTTGACGAAAAAACTGTAATTTTTAAAATTTTAATTAAAATTAATTTTAATGTTTAATTAAAATACCTTTTTTAATTAAAAAACTCTAGTAGAATATACTTTTTTTTCTTAATTTTTAAGTTAAATTAGTACCATCAATTCATGAATTATTTGGTCTTTATTTTTAAAAGGTATAGGTTACTTTTAACTAATATTATAGATTATGCACATATAATCATCTTATATACAAGTTTTTTAAATAAATATGTTTAAAATTTTGAAAATAAGTTAGAAAAAGTTACATATTTTTTAAAAAATAAAAGTATTTCTTAAAAATCTGAAATTTTAAAATTAAATATTTTTAAAACAATTTTAATTTTTTTTTCAAATTTACATAAAAATACGTTATAATTTATTAAATAAATATTGTAAATAAAAATTGGATTTAAAACTTGTAAAATTTGGAACACACGCAGACGCAGGGGATAAAAAAAATGGAGTAGGATATTTCATGTAGGTGAAATGTTAGAAGGATAATGGTACAAACTCCTGTGGAAGCAATATGGACGCTTCAATAGTCCCATCTCCTAAGCTCCCGCCTCCCCACTTCGAACCTAACACTGAAAACATCAAACGGAGGCTTCTCTGGAAAGGCGTTTACCCTACTCCCAAAATCGTTAGAACTCTCAGGAAAAGGGAAATTCTCAAACATCACCGCAAAACTAAACAACCCCAGCCTGAAACCCCATCCCTCTCCGCTTCCGACCTCCAGTCTTTGGCTGAAGAGTCTCACTTTTTAACCCTAAAACGCGAGTACAGACGCTTCTCCAAAGCTCTCAACCCCAAAAGGGAGCGCCAGAGTCCTTCCTTGGCGGGAAAACCATGGGAGAGAATCGAGGGACCCAAACTCCGGGACCTCGTTTCAGAAAACGAAGAGTTCCACGGGGAGAGCTTGAAGAGACAGAACCTTAAAGAACTCAGAGAAATGTTCGAAGAGGATCTCCGTTGGGTCCTGGAGGATGATGTTGACGTGGAAGACGATGATTGTCTGTTACCAACTGAAAAGCAAATGCAGGACTTGGACTCTTCAAAACGTTGGCGTAACGAGAAAGAAGCAATTCGATTCCTTGTTGACAGGTTTCGGTTTTTTGTGCTTTCATTTTCTTTTATCATCAATTTCCTGTATTTTTCACTTTTTTTTTTCATTAATTAATTACAGGTTAAGTGAGAGGGAGATAACGGAAAGGCATTGGAAATTTGTAAGGATAATGAAGCAATCAGGGTTGCAATTTACAGAGTGGCAGTTACTTAGGATTGTTGAAGGACTTGGAAAGAACGGGAAATGGAGGCAGGCAATGGCCATTGTCCAATGGCTGTATGGCAATAAGGAGCGTAAAGATTTCAAAAGCAGGTGATTCTTCTTCCCTTTGCATTCATTTCAATCAATTTGCAAAGACTTTTTTTTTTTAAATTTGTGATTATTTCTTTTTCGGCTTACCAATGTTAGTTGGAAGTAAAGTAATTAGACAATTAGGTAGTTTGATGTTGGATATGAGGTCATAAGATTGTACAATATATGAACTTATTGAAGCTTCTTGTAGGTTTGTTTACACAAAACTGTTGTCAGTTCTTGGGAAGGCGAGACGACCCCAGGAAGCTCTTCAGATTTTCAAGCTGATGCTTGTTAGTATTCACTTTCACTATTTTATTTTATGCAGTAGGTGATCCTTTTGCCTAATTATGATATGCTGGCTCAATACTTACTCTTGACTTGTTTAGGGAGACTGCCTTATATATCCCGATTTAGCTGCATATCACAGTATTGCTGTTACATTGGGGCAAACTGGTCTTTTGAAGGAATTGCTGAACATAATCGAGTGCATGAGACAGAAACCTTCTAAAAGAATTAAAAATATGCGACGCAAGAACTGGGATCCAGTGCTTGAACCTGATCTGGTTGTATATAATGCTGTATGTGAGGATTTTTACTTTTGGCATTCTCTGAAATCTTTTGGTCCATAAAATAATTCTCTTGCAAAATGCTTTTCAGGTTCTGAATGCTTGTGTCCCACTGCATCAGTGGAAGGGTGTTTCCTGGGTGTTTGAACAGCTTAGAAAGAGTGGTCTGAGACCTAATGGAGCGACATATGGGCTTGCAATGGAGGTACTTATAATCCATGATATGTGCACTTGTGCTATGGTTCAGGCATCTTACTTTTGGTCCTAAGCAATAAAAGCAATTGTTTTGTGCCGGCAACATGGTCATTTGAATGCCACTGTGTGTGTTAAGTTCATGTGTTATCTTTTTGAGTTATTTTTCCTTGTGAAAAATGCTGATTGTCTCAGCTTTCAAAGCTTTAGATGTCAGGCAGTGGTCTAAATGCATTAAAGTGGGGATTGTCTATTTGTTTCCAACGAAGCTTAAATTTTAGAAATGTCCTGTCAAGGACAGTACTCTATCTTTCTGTGTGTTGGCAGAGGAATTTGTTTATCTGCCACTATATTTTGTCTAATTAGAAGCATGGGAGTCCAGAATATTAGTTTTTGGTTTGTCATACCCACCTTACGACCTTAGTGGAAATATGCTTCATGCTCTGATCGAAGGACAGTATATCTACTGCAAATATTGTTTTTCCTCAAGTTATATTTCTATTCGAGTCTTACAGGAGGTGCTTATTGAAAGGTAATGTTGCAATCTGGGAAGTATGATTTGGTCCATGAGTTTTTTAGAAAAATGAAAAGAAGCGGAGAAGCTCCAAGAGCACTTACTTACAAAGGTAATCAATTTTCTTATCGCTATCTTTAGCACATGTGTTTGTGTTGTGTTTCTGTTGGAAAGATGTTCTCTTTTTCCTGACTCAATAGACTGCTTGATCTGTGGCTTTCCAGTCCTTGTCAAAGCTTTTTGGGAGGAAGGAAAGATTAATGAAGCTGTGGAAGCGGTCCAGGATATGGAACGGAGGGGAGTAATTGGAACGGCCAGTGTCTACTATGAGCTAGCCTGCTGTCTTTGCAGAAATGGAAGGTGGCAAGATGCTATGATAGAGGTAAACTTTGTTGAATATGGCATAATGGAGCATGCATACTCTTTAGGGGGTACTGGGTAGTGGTCCTCACCTCCATGGTGAGTGAGGAGGGTGGAGCATGAAGAAATCATATTATGGATGTTATTAACTTTACCTTGCATACCTGCACTTGTTTTAGAATTGATGTTCCGTGGTTCTTCAATTATTTTGCAAACCCAAAGACTTCAAGCTCATATTTTCACAATTAATTGATGTTATTATTGTTTATAGCACTAGCATAGGCCCTGGGGAAAAAATATTCACATATAACATGAGGCTTGACCAAAAGAACCATAAGGAATAAGAATCGTTAAAGCTTTGATTTAGTGGCTTGTTTGAAGAGTTACATGGTATTCAACCGGACTTCTCTTTTAGATATTTATATTATTTTACTTGTTCTGGATGGAACAAAGTCTAATAATAGTATTTCATGTTTCTTTTTGTATTTGTAACTCTGCATCATTCTGGCATTGATTTAGCTTCATCTGCTTGCAGGTGGACAAGATTAAAAGACTATCTACTAGGAAACCTTTGGAGATCACTTTCACTGGTTTGATAATGGCTTCCCTGGATGGTGGATATGTTGATGATTGCATTTCCATATTTCAATACATGAAAGACCATTGTGCACCCAACATAGGAACCATAAATGCAATGCTTAAAGTGTATGGCCAGAATGATATGTTTTCTAAAGCCAAAGAGTTGTTTGAAGAAACCAATAAAGCTAAATCTGGTCCTTATAGTTCCCTGAATGATAAGTTTGGTAACCTTATCCCTGATGGCTTCACTTATAGCTTAATGCTGGAGGCGTCTGCTAGTGCTCACCAATGGGAATATTTTGAGTATGTCTATAAGGAGATGGCTCTCTCTGGATATCAGCTAGATCAAAGTAAACTTCCAGTTCTACTTGTGGAAGCATCCAGAGCTGGGAAGGTAAGCTATATATATATCTTCTTCGTGCTTACGAAGTTGTTAAATATTAGTTGTCCCTTGTATTATTTCTAAAGCTGTTAATTCCCCATCACACCACCAAAATTCTAATTAGCAGGTCATTTCTGTTGATTAGTCATTATTTTGGATCCAACATGATTTTTTATAGAAATTCATGATCTGATTTTACTCGGAAGTTGCTAATGTATAGAATGAATTATGGATAAAGTGACTAGCTTGCTTTGATGTTTGCAGTGGTATCTATTAGAACATGCCTTTGATGCCTCTTTGGAAGGTGGAGAGATTCCACATCCTCTGATCTTCACTGAGATGTTGATACAAGCTACTTGGCAAAGTAATTATGAGAAGGCTGTCACCTTGGTCAACACCATGGCTCATGCTCCATTTCAAGTTAGTGAAAAGCAGTGGACTGACCTTTTTGTGAAAAATAGAGACAGGATTACTCAAGGTTGTTTAGTGAAACTGTTTGATGCACTCTCCAGTGCTGAGTTATCATATGAAATCACAGTCTCAAACTTGTTAAGATCTTTGCAATCTCTTTGTGGATCTGCCCCGTCTACCAGTTCCATGTCCTTTGGTAACTTTGGGGAAACTTATGGTAGTGAGAGATTAAATAATCCAAGTATTTCCGGGAATGAGAAAGGTAAAGCAGCCACATATCCTCCATTAAAAGCAACTGATACATCATTTGCTATGTTGTATCTTACCAATGCTGGAAAGAACGAAGAGGGTGGTGTCGATGCAGATGATAGTGCATCTAAAAAACACAGCTGCACAGGGGATTTTGCTAATGATGTTACATCTGGTGAGCCTACTAATGGTTCAGGTAAGCAGGTCCCTTTGTTAAACCTAGATGAGTATACCGACGATACCAATGAGGCTGAAACCGACCTTCCAGTTGATGGCAATACTGAAATGGATTTGCTAATCGATGAGGATAGTGATTCTCTTACGTCAAAATTGCCTTCTGCACAGGAAATATTGGAATCATGGAAGAAAAGCAGGGAAAGTGATGGGATATACTTTCCTTTCCATCTTGGGCAGAAGTGAGTGGAACCATTTCCATAGCATTCTCAGAACTGAAGTTTTGGGATTAAAGAACAGGTCGGCACCCAGAGGCAGAGGTGAGGATCTTCGAGGGGAAGAGAATGAAAGCAGAAACAGAAGTATTTCCCAGGAAGTGGGTCCTATAGAGTAATCCTATTATCAACACTTCAACTTCTAAGGGAGATATTGGCAACAGATCTAACATTCTAGGCAAGCAGTGTTAAACTTGATTGATGTAAAGATCGAGGCTTAGGCAATGGGAGAGGAAGTATTGCACGAACAGATTAGAAAGCAAAATGATAACAGTTGATGTGTGTGTATATATATATATATAATGTGGATAAGAACTTGGCTAATGGCTGAGCTCTTAAAGGGTTTGAATTTTAGAAATTTGCTTTTCATGTCTTAATTGCCAAATTTATGATATACTGGTTATTCTTTTGTCTATGATCACATACTTGTCAATTTTGGGATTCCAGGTTAAAATAGTTGCTCTGTTGAAGTCCCTGAAACTTGTATTTTAATTGTCGTCTCCTACAGTCCTACCCAATGGTACTCTTAATATACCCCAAAAGGTTAAAAAATGGTTGAATAAGGAGTGTTGTTATTATCACATGCAGGCAAAGGTAGAGGCAGGATTTAGAAAATGTCAATTATCGGTCTCATATGAAAGATCCTTTGTAAGCTTCCGCAGCCCACTTAAGGTTTCTAACAAAATAAAACACCCTATTACATGGCATATAACAAAATAAAACAAATAGTGAAAAACATCATACGAGCCATAAGATGCTAGAAAACACCCTATTACATATATGTGTCACCCATCGTCAAACCTTCAAATAGAGGCCCATGCACCCCCCCACACCTTGCACTGTCCATGCATTGTTACGTGTTCATCAATCATCCATCAACGTTTTAATTTTATTTTTGATTTTGATTTTGATTTGACTTGATTTTATCTAATTTGACAGCCTTAACTCGATTTGATTTGGTTCATTAACTTGGACCGATTTAGCTTGACCTTCAATTTTAATGGGTTTAGGTTTTTCTTAAAAGATATTAGCCTCATCCTAATAAGAGGATAATGAGTTGGACTTGGAATTTCTAATAACTTTGGGTGTTTTAATGAAATTTTCCAAATTGGTTGAAGATAGGTTATAAATTAAAAATAATCAGGGTTGTAATGATTGAATTTGGCCATGTTGAAAAATACGTAATAATGGTAAAAAATCATCAAATATGACAACTATAAAAAAGATAAGCCGAATACACAATTTTATGCATAAATTCCAAATCAAGTATGAAGAAGCTTAAACATATTTCATATAATCTAAGATATGTAAAAAAATGAAAGAGACATGGGTAGGTAAAGATTAAACGAGGCTTTGATAGATTCAAAAATAAAATATGAATCAATACATGATAACCTCCACCCACAACACTTAGAAAATAGAATGGGTTGAAGGTTTATGTATATTAACACCCTCTACAAAACGAAGGGAAGGAGAGTGTTATCACTTCAAAATTTTAACTCACTTAAATTTCACCTTCCACTATACTCAATTTTCAACATTTTATGCTTTGCATCCATATTTATCTAATTCACTTCAATTTTGTAAGAATGTTCAAAAAGTCAAACTTTTTAAAACGTGATACTTGACATTCATATTTATTGAAATAAAAAAAAATATATAATCTAAGAAATCCAAAAATAAAAACTTAGATTTGAATAATCAAAATCCCAATCCAAACAAAAATAATTTAAATTTGAATAATCTAAATCTGAAATTATTGAAAAATCTCAAAAAAAAAAAAATTTAATCAAATCTAAATTAATTTGATCTAATTTGGCCTCCAAATTTAGATGTATCTTAAATAGGGATGACAATTTAATTTGCGGATTCAGATATTCTCAAATATCTAATATGTTTTTATGTATTCAGATATTGTGGATTTAAATACTATTCATATTCGGAGTAATTGTGAATAGATATCCAAGATATTCATTACTCAAATCAACATTGCTTATTTAGATAACAAATGCATATTTAAATTTAAATATTTGAATTCACTCCTTATAAAATATTTATGATTTTGATTTTATATTTGAATTTTTACAGATAATTTTGATTTTATCTTTCTTTGAATTTAAATATATGAGGAATGATAATATTTAATTAGATTTGAATTCAAATAATAATACTTAGGGATAATTAACAAATTTAAATTTTTAGATAAATTTATCCATTCAAATATTTTATTTCCTATTCCTTTGTGCATGACGTCAATTCTTTTTATTATAAAATTATAACGTGTGGCAATGGTATTACTAGCGATATTCTTTCTATACCCGAGCTTAATGCAGACGTGGAGCCCACGTTGCAGCGTGGATATTCCACGTACAGTAGTTTAAAACAGATTAATTACACGTCACAACTCAGAATGAATAGTGCTTCTAGATTTGTGCAGAGCCAGGATTAGCAACTTGCCTTATTTCTTTTATTTTTGGTCAGCTGCCCAAGACTCACCTTCCTTATACGCACCGCTCCCCTCCCTGCCCGCTGCCCTAACGCTGCTGGCTTTGGCACCACTCCAAAATGTTGCCCTAGAAGCACCCTCTATAAAACCTTCATATCTCTGACCTGCACCCTCATTGCCTCCCTTTTTCTCCTCCTCCTCTGCAGTAACCAATAAGGTCTCTGGGTTTTGTGTATTCTTTTTCAAAGCTTTTAAGTGTCTTCACTCCTCTCATACGTTTTATGAAAGTGCAAAAAACTTCCATCCGCTTGTGATAAAGTACAAGTTGAGCAAAGCGGCCATATTTTGCACAGATTGAGTAAACAAAGTAGTCAATAATCTACTTGTGCTTTTTTATCTAAATGGGTTTATGTTGTTTTTCGGACATATATGTAAACCTATTTCTGATTATAGCAAACACCTGTTTACATTTCAGATATCAATAGCTTTTCTATTCAACTCATTGAAACTTTTGGGAGGGAGGCAGATTCTATTTTAGGAAGGTGGGACAAGGGGAAAATTTGATCTCCTTTTTGACAAAACAGGGTTCTTTTACTCAAATAACTTTAATTACGTATATGACCAAAATTTAAAAATAATAGCCTAAATAACTAATAAAATTATAGGATTAGATAGCGGGCATTACTATTTTTTCTGTTAAAAAAATATTTTTTTGAGTTTTGGATATTAGATGGCTGGCAACTCTGTATTTTTTTAAATTTTTTTTAAGTGTTGATACACTAATAATCGATACTCTTTTATTTGATTAAAATTTTTTTTTCAGAGTATCAAGTGCGGCCAACAAAAGCTCAAACTCACTTAATAAAAGGGATGTAAATATTGCAGTATTAACCTCTCTTTATTTTTTTTATTTTTTTATTTCCTAAATTAAATTACATGTTTTATATTTTAAGTAATCAAACTTAAGAAATAAACATGATAGGAAAATAGAGAGGGATTAATGTTGCAATATTTCTATCTCTTTTGCCTGATACCAAATTTTTGTTTTTTAATCAGATAAAGAAGTGCCGGCTATCAGTGTGTCAGCACTTAAAATTTTAAAAAAAAACATAGGTATTGACTATTTAATGTTCAAAACCCTAAAAATTATTTTTTAATAAAAAAGATAGTGGTGCCAGTCTTCTAGTCTTAATAATTTAATTTTATTATTCATTTCAAATTATTTAAGTGAATGTTCATGATTCAGAGTCATTTACATAATTAATTATTATTTTTGAATTATTTAGGTAAAATAACCGCAAAAGATGAGTACTTCTGCTCTAATTGCTTAAAAGATAAGATTGCAAAAGATTTTTTATTGGAAGGGATGCATGCCAAAAAAGGAAAATGGGTCCAATTTTTGTAAGCTTTATTTCTTGGCCTGCCAAGATTAGATTAATATGAGTGGTGTACAGTAATCGGGGTTCATCCTTATCTCATTACTAAAATGGGTAAAAAGGTGTTATGATTTGTGTATTTTTAACACTTTAAATTTGGCTTTTACCATTGAAACTACCTTCTTTAAATAATAAAAAATAATTATTTGATACACTTTTACTAAAATATTTTAGACTTTACAATTAAGTTGAAGGGGTGGTAAATATTAAATATTTTTATTTTTATTTTTATAATATATTTGTCAAATTTTTATGAAAAAAAGTGATTGGTGTATCAAATAATTTTGATAAAAAATAAAAAGTTGGATAAAAACACTTAACGAAAAAGTTTATGAAAACAGAAAAAGTAAAATAAATGTGCTTAAGCAGTAAAAAAATTATGAAAATATAATTTTTTGAGTTTGATTTTAATATTTTGATTTTATTAATATTTTAAATTTTAAATTATACTCGTTTTCTATATAGGTAATTAAATTCTTTTCTTTAAATATGGACTTGAACTTTAATTTTTTTTTTTTTTATGTTCAAATACCTAACTCTATTTGTAAAATAATTTTCTACCAATCCAGGTTCGACATGTGTTCAGGTCAGATATTTAAAGAAAATAAATTATTTGTGAAAAAAACAAATAGATAAAGAAATAAAATATTATAAATGCAATTTTTTATCAATCTCTTCGATGGGTATTTCCTTGTTGCTAATTTTCATTCCTTGGTTGAGATTATTATTATCAGCCGTACTTGAATGGACTACTTCGGTTGAGTAACAAAAACAAGAAGAACTATTCAACACCGGAGTAGTCGTGAAAACTTTATAGATATAGAAGAAAATGCACTTCCGCACTAGTTGTTATTTTGGAGAGATAGAATTTGTTTTCTAGAATGTGGAACTCTGAAGCTTTAAATGCAAGTTGGTATTCTGGAACTCGGATTAGCCATGTAGGAGGTGAGTTCATCGGAGTTGGATATATCAAAGCTGGAATTCGACTTACACCCAAATCGAGAGTGATATGGTCGATATCTAGGATGTTTGCTCGAGTTGAGGGATTCCTCGATCTTGGCTTGATTGAGGCTTCTCAACGTTCCTTCTGTTCTAGCTCTTTCAGGGCCAATTGAAGAGGGTCTTGGGAAAGACCCATTGAGAGAAGAAGGTGGTAAAGACTAAAGAGCCTGCTATTGTTGAGAGGTGAGGAACATCTCCTTGAGCCTTGTTGAACGTTGTTTATTTTCCATGCAGATTTTCATTCTTTGGCTGGCATTCATTCCCTGAAATTTTGGGTGTTGAAAGCGTTTGAAGTTTTTGTGAGTCGTCATTTTTGGAAGTTGATAGAGAGAAAGCAAGCTTTGCTGTTTGACTGATGCCAATATGGGAGAAATTCGGTTCACAGGAATACGCTTTGTTCTTAGGGAGCCATATTGTTATGTCCATATACCGAACTTAAACCGAATGCAAATTCCATAAGAAAGTATTAAGTAATGAATTTGAGACAATGATATTTCATATTATTGGTAATGCAAAGAAATTGAAAAAAAAAAAAAGCTACGATTTGATAAAATTAGAATTTAATTTTTAAACAGTTACAATTTGACAGAATTTGGCTGTTGGGATTTTTTAGGAAACTAACTCTGCAAATTTAACATTTTGCCTCTTCAGAAAATAATATAAATAGGAGGGAAATTACACGAGAGGGAAAATTTGTTTAGGAGATTGGGTTTTCAACGGGACCATTTATGACCCCTCCAATCTTTCTTAGGAATTGAACCTAGTGTGGTTTCATCAGTTTTCTTCCAGTTTATTTTCTGATCAGATTTTCGACCAACTGTTTTTGTTTTTTTAGTTTTGATTACTTTCAAGAAGAGCAATACCAATTATGTTTCACTTTTTTTTATTCGGGTATACGGATATTGAAGTACTGTGTTAACCTGGGAGGCGACGTCCACTACACGATTACACCGATCAAGGCAAATTTGCTTCTAAGGCGGTGGTTTTTCCATGACACAGTGATTGATTTATTTATTTACACTCAGTTTGGTTTTCTGTCAGCGCCAACCGTTTTGTTTTGCAATAGAATGTTTCTAACAATTTAGAAGCAAATTATGCTACTATTTAAACATGAGAATCGTTTCTGTTTCCCGTTGCTGGAACCAATGAAGGCTCTTGCAGGCAACGTGCTAAAGTACACTTGAGGATCGTTGGAGCAAGTAAAGTGTCCTATTGAGGCAATCAGTTTGAGGGCACCTTAGTAGTGCAAGAGTGTGCCTAAGTAGTGTTGGAGTGGTTGCAAGCTCCATCTGTGTTGGCCAGTGGGCCATTGCGATCAAGATGGGCTTGGAAGGCCTAGTGAGATTGAGCCGAAATGGGTTAAAGGTCTGTAACACCCTATACCCAGTTCGATCTCTGAAACCGAGCTATGAAGCGTCACGTTAGCTACCTAAGTGACTCTCCATTAACCCCCAACCTAACCTCCAACAAACCACAAGTTAAAATAAAACATGTATAGGTTTAAGAAAGCACAAGCTCGTGGACTCACTTCGTTTGCTTCATGATTTGCAACGGCAATAACATGCGAACCTACTTCTCTTGTAAGGACTTAACTTACTTTTTTCTTAAAGTCATAAATATTTGAAGAAAGGAATTAGGAACTAGTGAACCTTAAGTTCACAAGACAATATACAACTGTTCAACTATTTGACATTGGGGTTTGCACCCCTGCTTAGCTCGCACATTCCAATTCTTCGTAGAATAAGACTCATTAAACAGGGTAAGTTTTGTGAACTACCCTTACATTATTAGATTCTGCGAACTTGGTCCGTAGGGTTTCTCCTATTCTGTTTAACATAATTTATTATGGGTTTGCAAGTACCAGTTCGCCAAAATTTAGGGTTCGCACTTTGCACAGTTCGACATCCCTGTTGCTTTGCAGCCACCATGGCAAACTCTATATAAGTTTGCAGTTTTATTATTTCATGTTAATGCTTATGAAAAACATTGTGTTTAGAAATTAATTACTTAAGTATGAACTTGTAAATTAAGAAAACATCAAAATTGACTTGGACTATATTTAGATATTAAGAATTCAGATGTGTTTATAAAATATTTATTGGTTCATAAATAAAAACATAATGAAACATAAAAAATCATAAAAAAAAAACTAAGTCCTAGAACAATTGGCGAAATCAACAGAATGATAACTCTAAGCCCAAGAAGAATCCCACATTGCCTTTATGTTCAAAGTTCGCTTGTACTACCTTTCCAGCATGTATGCTTCGCCTGGATCACTTGCCTCACTGCTATTCATCGTGCAACCTAACTATCTGTAGTGTTTAGGAAGGAGTGTGTGAGATCTTGCAAACTTAGTGAATATACAGGAAATAATAACCACATAGCATACACAAAACATAAGTTAAACAAAAACTTTGTCAAAGTCATAAAACTACGAACTGGGTTCGCCATACTTACGTGAAACCTGGTTCGCAGATACTTACTATCTGATAGTTTTAAAACTGTTAAACAAAATATATTTTGGAAACACAATCTTGATTACATGTTCCTTACTGTTGGATAAACGGATCTCCTTATAACGCCTCAGAATGACTCAATGAGTTTTAACATGTCTTATAAGTGTAGCATAAAGCTAAGTACTCTCCAACACACCAACATGTCCCATTGAGTGGAGCTTAGCTCAACACTCCCTTATCTCTCCAACCTGTCCCAAGGCCTCTTGCCCAAAACACAAAACATAAAGGTGAGTACTCATAATCCTATGGCATGCCATTATATCCAACGAATTTAAAAGATTATCATGTCAAAACAATTACTTAAACATAGAGCTCGCAAATCATGAGGAGCTTACAGAGTACTGTTCATATTGAGCTATCAATATAGAGATCGCATATCACTATTCATAGAAACACATATATAATCACAAACCATAAGCTCCTGATTAACATTATGGTTCGTATATACATGTGGCGATCCTTGAACACTCACCAATTTGCTGAAAATTTAAACAAGCTTTGCTTTTCCCTTGTCTTTGCTTGTAGATGGTTCTGTCAGGTTCGCAATCTCACAAACATACACAAGTCACTAACAAACAAAGCACATGAAAACTCATACATAACCACAAGCGAACCTAGGTTTGCACATGCTAGACTTTTGGCGAACCTAGTTTCCTTTGTTGTGAACTCTTCTAAACATCAATAGAGAAATTGAGTCTTACCTTAAATATTAAGAGCTAAGTGTTGGGTTCTTAGTTTCGTAGAAATAAGATAATCGATGAAGGAATTTGAAATAATTTTGTTGCTTAACAGAATATGAAATTTCAAATGGAAAGGGCTTAATTTATAGGCAATAAGTGTTTTGGTGTTCTTAGGATACCCTAGTCGTAGTAGAAGTAGGAAATAATTACATGCATGAATGGTATTGTGAAGAGAAAAGTAAGTTGACTTCCTAATTTTGGTATAATTACCCTTTGACTACTAATTCTGACTCTCGACCCTAAAACAAAGATAACATCTCACCAGGCCCACTGGCAAACCCCAGTTCACCAGTCCCTCTAGTGATCCCTGCTTTGACAAGCCCACTGGTGAACACCAACTCGTCAAGCCTTTTGGCAAACACCAACTCGCCAAGCCTTTTGGCAAACACCAACTCGCCAAGCCTTTTGGCGAACACCACCTCATCAAGCCTACTGGCAAACCTCACTTCGTCAAACCCACTGGGTACCTCTTATTCGACAGGCCTTCTAGTGACCCCAACTCATTAGTCCCTTTGGCGAATGCCATTTCGCCAATCCTCAAACTCTTAGGCCCTATTCTGGGATGTTACAAGGTCCCTTGAGTATTAGTGGGTTCGAGGACCTTTGAGTTTGAATTGGTGGGAGCATGAGCATATCATTGTATCTTTTTGTTTGGATAGGTCTTATGATGCCCTTATCCATGATAAGTTACTAATACATGAGATTTGTGGAGCTAGTCCAAGCATCACCGAGTTCTTAACCAAAGTAGTTGGACGATTATCGAGTCTGAGAGCTTGAACAAGAAAACTAGTGGAGGATGTCTTAGGCAACTTATGAGATTGTGCGGAGAAAAGAGCGGCATGCAAAGTTTGCGTGAATGAGCATTAAAGTCCAAAATTGAGATTGAGATCGAGATCGACATAGTTCAGTGGTGCTGCATGTGTTGCGGTTGGCCAAGATGGCCACACCCAATCGAGTGGCCATGAAAGGGCTGAGAGGGCCTAAGTTGGGGATGGGCAATGTGTCTGAATTTCCCATGTTAAGAACTTTTGTGTTGGTATTGCAATGGGCGGTCGGTATAAACCACGTCCAGAGGGATGTATCCAATGGGATGCCGCAAGAGTGCGATTGGTGCCACATCCAAATGGATGTTTTTTTGAGTATCAAAGACATGGTAATATTCAGCCGTCATAGGGTCATACCATTAAGGGTTCCTCGAGTTGTAACTGTTGGAAAAATCTCGTTTAAAAATGGTTTGTGATATTTATAGTAATAAACCTTAATGAAATTAATATGTATTTTTAGCTTAGCGGATGTTCATTGTTCCTGGCTTTCAACCAAACGATCTTCTCCGCTATTCTTGTGCCACGAATTACTTTGAGTGTAGGCTCGAACCAATTGATCGAAACACAGAACTAGAATAAATTTTCTCTCATTTTAGGGTGAAAACGAAAATTCTCTCTTTTTAATAGAAACCGGTAGAATTGTTATTCCAAAAAAAATATGTAATAGTTGAGAATAAATTCACTCTATTTTTCAGAAAAATAACAATCTTTCAAAGTTGTGTTAATAGCTCTATCGATGCCATATATTTATAAGAAAAGAAGGTAGAATCCTTATTGAGTTATAGTGGTTTATTTCAAATAGAAAAGTAACATCCTACTTAGAATAGGACTAGGGTGGACGACACACCCTAGTATTCCTACTAGGGTTACCAACCCTTTTATGTCCACGAGGGGTTTTTGGGCCTCTCTCACATCGGGTCCAATTACGAATACTTCCTAGGCCTTTTTGACCTAGTACTTTGTAATGTGATCTAACCCGATTCAGTTTTTCTATTTCCCAAAATAAACTTTAGTATTTATATGTAAAATAATTTTTTCATCCCTATTTTACCCCCACCAAAATTTTGACAATTTTACCCCTGATAAAAATTTGACAATTTTGCCCCTGGTAAAATTTCATGAAAATATGTTCAATATTTCACAACTCAACATGTTCACTATGACCGAATGATTTTTTTTTTCGGGCTTCAAAATAGTTCAAAATATAAATTCATTCTTTTGATCATTTTTTAAGTAATCCTATAAGATTGCAAATGGATCATTTCCATTTTCACTTTCATTTCCATTTCTATTTTTGGAAACCTACATTCATTTCCAAATGGTTTTATTTCTCTATTTAAGAGAAAACCATAATCATTCCAGACTGTTTCCTATTTCTCTTTTCCTATTAATTCCGTTCATTTCTATTCAAACACGCAATTTATTTCTAGTTTCAACGACCTAGCGGAGGGACTGATTGGACATATGTAGTTGAGGCTCAAATAATTCATAATTAAGTTCTGACTTTTCGCCTATTAATTATAAACTCATTTAGTCAAGAAGCTATTCCACTATAGTACCGTGATTGAGCTCTCCCCAACGACATACCATTACGAAAGCAACTACTTAGTGCTCGTCCAATGACCTTGTCATAAGTGTGTTACCCTCATAGGATATCCTTAATCTCTTTGGGATAATATCCGTTCTCCTAATATGATCCTATTTTTTTTTCAAATACTTCCAATTCCCTTAATTTGTTCTATCCTTATGTGGTTTCTTTTAGGTTTAGTTATATCCGCATTGTTATAGTGCCATATATTTTCCATACCTTATATTTTGGCCCTCCACAGTAAAGTTAGCAGTGTAACCCTGCTTCACACTTATTCACACTATGGACCTGCCATTGAGGATAAAAGTACATCCCGATGTCAATTTCTTTGAATCCCGACACATTTGGAAGTTAAAATCAGTTTATCCGATAGGAGTAAGGTATCCTCTGGAATATACAAGTATATAATCCCTCGTTTTCCGTAAATACTTGAGTATATGCTTAACTACTTGCTAGTGCCTTGGTCCTGGGTTCGCCTGATATCGACTTACTAACCCTAATGAAAAACAGTTATATAGACATGTGCATAACATAGCACACATGAGACTTCTTACTCCCGAAGTATAAGCAACCTTTCTCATGTTCTCTCTTTCTTCTGCTATCTTAGGACGCTCCAATATCTTGTTTATGTATGAAGCCTGAGATAGTACTATCACTTTGTTCTTTCGATCCCTTAGGATTCAAATACCTAGAACAAAATTAGCTTCTCTCAAATGCTAAACTATTGAGTTAACCACAGTTTAATCGATGACAATGTCCTTACACCATTCCCAATGAGTAGAATATTATCGACATATAGAACGAGAAAGACCACATTTTCATCCCCTAAATATTTATAAACACAAGGTTCATCTACGTTTTGCTCAAATCCAAAAGTCTTGATCGCTCTATTGAATCTTTAATTCCATGAGCAGGACGCTTGCTTAAGTTCATTTATGGATATAAGCAGTTTGCAAACTTTATGCTCGTTTTCTTTAACTATATATCCAATGGGTTGCATCATGTAAATGCTCTCTTCAAGATAGCCGTTCAAAAATACTGTCTTGTCATCCGTAATTGATAGCCACCATAATGGATAGTAATATTTGGATTGACTTGAGCATGGCAACCGAAGAGAAGGTTTTTTCGTAATCGATGTCTTCTTTTTTAGTATAACCTTTTGCTGCAAGTCTGACTTTATAAGTTTCCACTTTTCCATCCGCATTTCTTTTCCTCTTGTAGATTCATTTACACCCTATGGGTTTTATCCCTTCCAGTAAGTTTACAAGTTTCCACACTGAGTTGGAAATCATAGAGTCCATCTCAGCTTTCATATCTATTTCCAAGAGCTTGGAATTAGCATTCTGCATCGCTTCTTTATATGTGAGTGGGTCATTATCTTCCTGTTCAGTAGACTTAATGTTAAAAACACTTCCGCTAGATTAGAAAAACTCAGGCTTGTAAGAGACTATCACGCCCTATATTATTTTTATTTTAATTCGTTAGTGCATGACAAGAAATTAAAGTGGCGTAGTGGTTAAGAGTTCAACAAATATCCTAAAGGTCCCATGATCAAGTCCTCACTCACTCATCTTTTTAATTAAAATTTTGACAACTTTAACAATGGTCAACCCCCTCATTGCCGTGCCTATAGTTGCCTTGTGGGGAAGATTTCTTTCCCTTTTTTGTTGAGTCAACATTCCCCATTTGTTCCCTTTTTCATTCCATATGTCTCCCCTTGATCACCTTTTCATGCCATTGTACGCCCAAGTTGCCTTTTTCTTTCATTTGCCAAGTTGAACCGTCCATCCCACTCTTGGTAGCCATCAACCACATTTTTTTCCATTTTGTTTTCTCCCCCTCTCTCCTTTGCCACCCCTCTTCCTTACTCCTCCCCATTTTTTATATATTTTTGTTCCATTTTAGCTCTTAAACCACCCATTTTCTCCATTTTTCTTCCACCTCACCACAACCATTAGCCAACCAAACCACCAGCACACCACCGTTGGACTTTCACCTCCGTCGTCATCATCACGTCATTGTTATCGTTATCCATAATTTTTCTCCATTTCTCTTCCTCTCCTACTCTTTTTTGTAATTGAATTTTCATTCGTTTAAACATTTATATTTTAATTGGAAAGAATTTATAAACATCATTTTACTAATCCACCATTTTTATTTATTTATTTTATTTTTACTTTGTTAATCACGAATCCTCATCTTGAATCCAGCCACCATGGGGATCATTGACCTCCTATTCTCTCGATTTTATGTAAGTGATTCGTAAATCCTCCAATTCCCATATTTTTTCCATCTTTTTAGGTCAATTCTAACATTAATGATTATTTGCACATACGTGAAGTGTTTGATCCTAGATCGCTCGGATATATATTCCTAATATTGGAAGAGTGTGTTTTTTGGACAAATGATTAAGTAAGTATTCTCACTTAATTATTAATATGAAAATCACATGAATGTATCATTATTCTAATATGGTATTGATTTTATCAAATCTAAGGATTCAAGGTCAGATATCCTTTCTTGGAGTTTGGAAACAGAATCGGGGTTGTCAGAAAATATTAATCAAGGTGCGAGTTTTAACTTATAAATAACATGTGTTATGAATATAATTGTTTATTAAATTTAAGTATAAAAATTAATATTCTGTTATTGAGATCGTGAGACATAGAAACATTTGAGTACACTAAGTAATTAAATGAGGGGTTATTAAATTCGTTAAATCAATTAAAATCCAATTAAGTAGTTTCGTATCTGTTATACTGTGATTTTGTTGTGTTATTCACTGATATATGTGATACATTGTTTATTTTTATCCAACACTCATGACATGTGATGTAATGGCCATATTCTGTTTTGTATGAAAAACACTATATCATGCCACTGTTTTTGATAATGAGATTTGACTCGCATGTAAAGCATGCTCATTGTGTTAATACGCAAATAAAACCGATTCGCATGTTAAGCATGCCTACTGAAAAATTTTGTTCTATATGTCAAATCACATGCATGAGGTTGGGATAAGATTGTACGGAGGAAGATTTTGGCAATTTAATAATCTGCATATTCTGGTGGTTTAACCACATTATCTGGCAGTATATCGCAATTCTGGTGGCTTGTCCATAATTATCTGTATCTGGCATCTTGTCTTCATTCTCTGGTGGCTTGTCCACAATATTAGTGTGTTATTGGATGGATGAGTTCTGGGAGAGCTCTTTTATGGTGTGTAGTGAAGATGGGTAGGAACGTTTTCTGAAAACTATGCATTAATTTTTGAAAAATCTGCATTTACATTGCCATTTGGCCAATGTGATCTTCGAGATTTGACCATAACGTCTAGGCCATGTTTAGGGAATTACATATACCCTCACATTTCAACGAGGCTCCCTATGCTGCTAATTGTTTATAGGTCTATTATTAGGAGTTGGTTTTGGAAGCGTTTCCGTAGGGTTTTGTATATTTCCCGAAAGCTCCTTAAGTACCTCTTTACTCTGATGTTTGAAGTCATTCATGTAACTTTCTTCAAGGAAAGTAGCATGAGTTGAGACTATTATAGTTTGCTCTTTTGGGTTATAAAACAAATCACCCTTTGTTCCTTTTGGATATACTACAAACATGTACAATGCTGTCCGTGAGTCTAACTTCCTCGCATTTTTATCCAATATGTGGGTCAGGTATCCCTAAATCCTAAAATAATTAAGATTCGGCTTCCTGCCATGCCACAATTCGTATAGGGTTTTCGATGCTGCCTTATTTGGCATATCATTCAAAATAGAGCAAGTCGTTTGTACAACATATTCCAAAAAAAGAGATTGGTAGCTTCGAATAATTTAACATTGAACGTACCATGTCTAAAAAAATTCAATTTCTCCTCTTTGCCATGCCATTCTATTATGGGATGCCTGATGCGGTTATCTGGGATAGAATCCTATTCTCTATGAGATACCCTAAGAACTAATCAGATAAATATTCCCCACCTCAATCAAACTGAAGTACCTTTATAGGTAAACCTAATTGTTTCTCCACTTCTGCGTGAAACTTTTTGAATTAATCAAAGTTTTCACTCTTGTGGTGCATTAGGTATACATACTAATATTTGGAATAATCATCAATAAAGGTTACATAATACTTGTAACCACCTCTTGCACTAACTCTCATGGGGCCACACACGTCAGCGTGTACAAGTTCTAGGGGTTTTCCGGCCCTCGTTCCTTTTGCATTAAAAGATCGCTTAGTCATCTTACCTTCCAAGCAAAATTCACATTGTGGAAGATCAACTTCTTTAAGCGAACTTAAGATGATGCTGTCTTTCACAAGTCTAGTGATTCTTTCTCGATTAATATTACCAAGTCTCAAATGCCAAAGGTACGCCTCATTAGAGTGACAAGTTTTAAGTCCTTTATTCGATATTTCAGTCTCAAGCAGTGTGTGCATATTTGGTTTGATGAAATAGAGATTATTTGACATCCATCCTTTACAGATAAGATTGTGATTTCTAAATATTACAATTCCATTATTAAAAGTCACGTTCAAGTCGTCTTTATATAAACATGCAACAAAAATTAAGTTTCTTTTGAAACTTGGTACATAGAAAACATCTTTTAAAATAATCTTCCTAAAATAATCAAAATAAATATGTACATCTCTCACTGCTTCAACTGCCACACTTGTCCCATTCTCAGTCCGCAGTGATAAGCTCTTATCTCTAAGATCTTTAGTTTCCTCTAAGCCTTGCAGAGAAACACAGACATAATTAGTGACTCCTAAATCAATGACCTAGTGGCTATTGAGTCTTCCACTAAACAAGCTTTTATCATCAAGAGTTTCATACCTTTTCCTTTGGTAGCTAGGTATTCTTTTCACTCTTTATAGTTTGCCTTGAAGTGTCCTTTCTTGTTGTAGAAGAAGCATTTATACTTAGGTAAGTCTTGTGGTGGCCTAGAGACCTTAGTCTTACTGTTGTTAGCGTGCTTTCCCTTCCCTTTTGAGGAATAAACGATGACTATATTCATATCTGCTCTTCAGATCGGCTGATCATCATTCAACGTCAACTTATAGGATTGTAACTCCTTCATGATTTGTGTAAGCGTCAAGTTTTTGTTGCCAAGGTTATATGCAGCTCGAAAACCAGTAAAATCCTTGGACAAGCTTTTGAAAACTACTTCTATTTGGGTGTTTTGGTCCAAATTGGCCTCATTATCCACGGCCTCGGCAAAGTAGCCCATAAGAGTGATCATATGGTCTTTGACCGGAGTGTTAGGCTTTTGATAGGTATTCATTAAGCTAATTATAGCAGACTGTTAAGCCAAGGCAGCTTTGTAACACCCCTTACCCGTATTCAATGCTGGAACCGGGCACGAGGCGTTACCGTATTAAAAACCTCAAGATCGCCACTTAGGCACAACATGACCACTCTCTTTGGCCATCACAACAACCTCAATCCCGACTTACGAGGCCTCTCTCAAACACACGAGGGCTCTCGAGACCATATCGAAAACTCTTACGATCTTAAAATTTTTCCATCTATACAGGCTCACACGCCCGTGTGTAAGATTTGGCGCGCCCGTGGATGTCACACACGCCCATGGTCACTACCCGCATGAAAACTCAAGCGTTCTCGCCAATGCCTCACGGTTAGGGCACACGCGTGCCTTCCACCCGTGGTGCACACCGACTACCTTAACACGGCCTAGAGTCTAGACACACGCCGGTGTGGCTGGCCCGTGGCCAACACCGACAACACACATGTTCTAGGCACACGCGCGTGTGACTAGTCCGTGGTCTATTCTGACTTAAAATACTAATATGCAGGGGACACACGGCCAAGTCACACGCCCATGGGCTGACCGTGTGTCACACATGGCCTAGACACACGCCCGTATGTCTACCCACATGGACAAGAACAAAGCTATTTGCCAAGTTCTTTTCACCCTCCTAGCATACACAATCATGCACTCATTCAACACATCCATAATCAACTAAAAATCTTACAATCTCAATTAGACAACTACATCTTTTCATATAATAAAGTGCCAACAACTATGGCATTGTAAAAAATAGATTATCCATCTAAAGGCCAACACATCATATCCATATACAATAAAATTCACTAACTTGTCTAGCCCCTATACATGCCATATACAAAACATTGAGTCTCATGTACCAAAGTGTGCTGACAGTGTGGGCGATCTTCCAATTGATCCTCGTATCTCGATTCAACACTTTTACTCTATAAGACAAGGGAAAAGAAAGGGAGTAAGCTTTGAGCTTAGTAAGTTTACACATAAACAATTAAGCAACATAGTATAAGCTAAATAACAATTAGCATTATACTAACATATAATGTACAACTATGCTTACTCTTTCTATCCCTTACCACATTTCCAACACATCATGAGTCACTTACTCATAACCATTGACATGCACCCCTGCATTCAATATCACATTTATATAATATACAACACATCATTATTTCTCAATAATACATCTACACAGCTATGCTACTCACTATCACATCCACACAGCAAATCTCTCTGTGGTTCCGCACTAAGCCCACCACAATCAATTGATAAGGTAGTATCGCACTTAGCTTACCAACAAGGTATTCATAGTGGTTTCGCACATAGCCCACTAGATAATATACCTAACGATAGCATCGCACATAGCCAGCTCATCGTCAATATGCATTAGGATGGTATCGCACTTAGCCCACCATTTAGCATTATCACAACACATTCACAAATCTACTTACTTAATCATTCATCCATTCATTTCACTTGAACCACATAGGTTCTCAATCATTCTCAACCATGCTATACACTATCTAGCATTAACAAATTGTAAGTATGAATGCATTGTTTATGCATAGACTTACCTCGATACTCAAAAGTATAGAAACGTGCAATTTAGTCCACCACTTTGCTCTTGCCTCGGTTTTGATCCGGGCTTTGTCTTTCTTGATCTATAATGAATAAATCAGCTTATTCAATACACACGTTGACCAAATTGACCCACATCTCATACTTTGGCAAAATTACTCTTTTGCCCTAAATTTTTCTCATAATTACACTATTGCCTCAAGGCTCGTAAAGTGATTTTTATTCAACTTTCTAGCCTTTCATGCTTAGCCGAATCACTTACTCAACTAAAGCAATCATCAATTCTCACTACATCACACATGTATGACCAAACTCAAGATTTTTACAACTAGTCCCTACATGCATTTTCTATAGAAACTCATTTAGCAAAAGATGTTTCTACTACATCAAGCTTTCATAATCTTCCATAAAACATCAAAATACATGCATGTCATACATGGCCACATTTTTGAACATCCATCATAGCTCATCAAATAGCTAAAAATAGCTTACTCATGCAACAAGGACTTCAAAAATACAAAGAATATCAAAAACGAGGCTAGATGCACTTACTAGCAAGCTTGAAATTTTTGAAGAACCCTAACAATGGCTCTCTCAAATTTTCTGAGCCTTTGAGAGAGGAAGATGAATGAATTTTTTCATCTTTTCTCCTATTTTAATCACTTAATTGTTAAATGACCAAAATGCCCTTTTTGATAAACTTTCTATTTTAACTCATCCATGCCCAAATTTGTCCAAAAATTAGAAATTGGGAAAATTGCTATTTAAGGACCTCTAATTAATATTCTAAAGCTATTTCACACAAATAGCTTCTAGAATCTCACATTTTGCAACTTTTGCAATTTAGTCCTTTTGGACAATTCAACCGCAATTTCACAAAATTACTTCATGAAACTTTCACACTAGCATGCATTCATAGCATAAACCTCAAAAACTCATTCATATACCTCGGATTTGTGGTCTTGCACCACTATTCTGACTAGGCCCTAAATCGAGATGTTACAAGCTTGGCCTTCGAACATCTATTCTAGCTTATCTAGAATCGCTTTAGCAGTCTTACACCTCTCTAGTTGCTGATACGGGGTGTTGGTCAGGCTTGCCAGCATATAGCAACGAGCTATCTCATCAGACTCTTCCCAGCATTTTTTAGTCTCAGCTTGAGTGGCTGGAGGGAACTTAGTATGAAGAACCGTTTTAAGTTTCTTACAGCTCATGATAATTATTAGGTTCCTTTTCCATTTCTTATAGTTGTTTCTGTTCAATTTATTTTCAGTGAGTACGTTCAATAAGGGAGTTGGTGCCATTTTTGAACTAAAAATAAAAAACATTTATACATTAATATCTTTGTATTAAGCAAATGTTTGAAAATGTTTTGCAACAATGTGTTATGCATTAAGATGATGCATGTGTTTTACATTAAACCTTGAAAACATTTATATATCGTTGCAATGGTAATTCCTAAACCCATTGAATCAAGCCACCGTGGGGTTATCATGATTAACTAGTAAGATCATGAATTTCTATCCAATTAGTACATGAACCTAATTCTTTAGGCATTCACACGTACTAATCATCATGTAACGTTTGACCATCATTCTAACTTAAGCAGAGCTCCATGGGGAGTTACTTAACTAGAAGATCTTGAATGTATAACCATCAACTTGCATCATGCACCACAAATGAGTCATTGTGGGACAATCTCATTGAGTAGCATGCTTTGACTAGTTGTCCTCTTTTGAAGATAGAATTTCTTGACCTATCGCATGATAATGCCTAGCAAAAGGACCAATCCAATTTTCATTTGATCACAAGAGAATTCTTCTTATTTTCAGGAAATCTCCTTAGTGAAATCCACATAGCAATCCTATCGTAGGGTAGTGCACTTGTTATGCCATCATAAGAGACCATTGATATAGGTCGTAAGGCTTGTTTAATGACCTTCTCCCACTTAATATTTTTAAAAACATACAAGATTTTTATAATTTCCGGTTTCAATCATGTATGATCAATATATGCATGATAAGTACATGTGACATTCTTTCTTAAAATATATGGCATGCTTATCTCATATATGCATGACATGTTATGTTAATTAAACAATTTTGATTCTCCATAGTTTTTCTTTTAAGGCAAAAACCAAATAAGTGAATGTGAACTGTGCACTAGGTAGGTTCCCAGGAAATGGAGGTGAATCGTATTTGACCACTTAAAAATCAAGCCTTTCCTTACCAGATCCAATCCTAGACATGCACCTTCTCATTACCACACTTCTCACAGTAATCGAATAACCTAAAGAAGTGGATGAAATAATACAACACATGTATTTTTTCATTATCACACTTCTTATATTTAATAGATCAATTGTGGATCATCTCATACATGTATATCACAATTATATCATAAAAAAATTATTAAATAGATATATAAGGAGATAAGTAATGAAATAAAATTTCTAGCCAAGATTTCCATGGTTCGATCTTAGAAAATAAATGAAAACACACAAAAAATTACATAGTTTTTCGCCACAAGGTATTCCTTGTGCCTTTGACCGCCATTGTTCCATCTTCTTCTCGTCATGGACTCCTTTTTGGAAAAATAATCCTACGTGGAGATGATAGTCCACGATCTATCTCCTAATAACCACAACCTTGGCAAAAAGAATAATAATATAAAAATATATAATAGTGCATTCGTTCATATACATTCCCCTAAACATGCGAATAATTACAAGAATGTCACATCTTATCAAATATTAATCAAACAAGATGAAGAGAGAGATTTAGTTTTGATTTAAACTATAATCATAACATAACCTGGCGCTCTGATACCAATTATTGGAAAAATCACAGTTTGGAAATGATTTTCTTGCATAGCAGAAAAATAAAATTTTGAAAATCAACCCGATTTGTGATATTTATAGCAATATACCTTAATAGAATTCGTACCTGTGTTTTTAGTCTAGCGGACGTTCCTTATTCCTGGCTTTTAACTAAATGATCTTCTTTACTATTCTCGTACCACGAATTACTTCGAGTGTGAGCTCGAACCAATTGAATCAAAATACAAACATATAAAAAGTTTTCTCTTCTTTTGGGTGAAAACAAAAATTCTCTCTTCTTAATAGAAATCGATAGAATTGTTATTCTGAAAAAATATATGTAATAGTTGGGAATAAATTCTCTATATTTTTCGGTAGAATAACAATCTCTCAAAGTTATGTTAATAGCTCTATCGGTGCCATCTATTTATAGGAAGAGAATGTAAAACCCTTTTTGAGTTGTAGTGGTTTATTTCAAATAGAAAAGCAATATCCTACTTAGAATAGGACTAAGGTGGATGGTGAACCCTAGTATTCCTATTAGGGTTGCCGCACCCTTCATCTCCACGAGGAGATTTTTGGGCCTCTCTCACATCGGGTCTAATTACGAGTACTTCTTAGGCCTTTTTGACCCAATACTTTGTAATGTGATCCAACCTGATTCAGTTTTTCTATTTCCCACAATAAACTTTAATATTTATACATAAAATAATTTTCTCATCCCTATTTTACCCCCATCAAAATGTTGACGATTTTACCCCTAATAAAATTTTGAAAATTTTACCCTGATAAAATTTTGACAATTTTACCCATGGTAAAATTTCGAGAAAATATGTTCAATATTTCACAACTCAACATGTTCACTATGGCCGAATGGTTTACTTTCTTTTTCGTGCTTCAAAATGATCCAATAATATAAACTCGTTCTTTCGATATATAGGATTGCAAATGGATCATTTCCATTTTCATTTTTGGAAAGCTACATTCATTTCCAAATGATTCCATTTATATATTTAAGAGAAAACCATAATCATTCCTGAATGTTTCACATTTCTCTTTTCCTATTTATTCCGTTCATTTCTATTCAAACATGTAATTCATTTCTGGTTTCAACGAGCTAGCGGAAAGACTGATTGGACATATGTAGTTGAGGCTCAAATGATTTATAATTAAGCTCCGGCTTGTCGCTTATTAATTATAAACTCATTTAATCACGAAGTCATTCCACTATAGAATCGTGACTGAGCTCTCCCCAATGACATACCATTACGAAAGTAACTACTTAGTGCTCGTCCAATGACCTTGCATAAGTGTGTTACCCTCATAGGATATCCTTGATCTCTTTATGATAATATCCATTTTCCTAATATGATCCTATTTTATCTCATGGTAATCACTACATCGTCCTTCATGAAAATTCAATCACTATCAAATAGTGATCAAGTCATCCATCACAAAGATAGACGACTGGTGGCCATGTTTACTTTTCATCAACCATGTAATGTCAATGAGAGGATATCATTTACCCATGTTTTGGGCTATGAATTCCACTATTGTGAATGACGCTACATACTAAAAAATTTGTACACCCAATGTACAAGCTTTCTGTAACACCCCTTACCCGTATCCTACGCTGGAACTGGGTACGAGGCATTACCAGACTTAACAATACATTCTACCAAATCCCGAGCCACAAAATTTCACTTATAATTTAAACTTTAACAAACACATGTATACACAAGCATTATAACTCCATGACCAATATGAGCCACAACTCGTGGCTAAATACAGAATAATCCTTATTACCGTTATGAAGCAATACATTTGGTCAAATAAATTAACACATATACAAAATGACTTAGTCAAGCCCCTATACATGCCATAACTTAAATCATTTATAAATAAAGATACCCATAGATAGCTTGATAGTGTGAAGCGATCTCCACGCGACCTTCAGCCCGAGCTTGTTTAATAGGACTCAAAACATGGGAAAGAAAAGAGGGTAAGCTTATAAAGCTTAGTAAGTTCACATGTAAAAATAATAAGCATTAGCAATGAATTTAGCTTACTACTAAGCTGTCATAACTTGCATAAATAATGCCAAGTTCTTACTTTCTCAAATTACTCATTTGTAGCCTTACCAAAGCCTCAACGAGACAAATCCTCACAACAAGTTCTCAAATTGATACAATCATTAAATCACATGCTTATACCTTATTACTCATGTTCACATTAATCTGTCTACTTGAATCGCTGTCACTAAATTATTTATTTCTTGAGCTAAAGAGCTTCGAATTACAAACCGCTAATTTTCCCTGAAAGTAGACTCACATATATTCATACCATAAAATTTCTAGAATTTTTGGTCTTTCCAATTAGTACAGTTTATTCATTAAAATTTCCCCTGTTTCACTGTTCAACTATTCTGACCTCTCTTCACTACGAATCAATTTTATCCTCTTACAGAATTTATATGACCTTATTTTTTAGTTCATTTGAAACTAGACTCATTCAGGATTTCAGGAATATAAATTATATCCCATAATTATTTGTATAAAATTTTTAATGATTTTTCTAAGTCAGAACAGGGGATCACGTAATCATTCTGAACCAGTCTCACAAAAATTTAAATATCTCAAAATATACAAATCATTTGTTTTCTATGTTTCTTTTATATGAAAATAGACTAAATAAGATTTAAATCAATATCTCATCCAACTTATAATTCAATTTCTACTATTTTTGGTGATTTTTCAAATTCACGTCACTGCTACTGTCCAAAGCAGTTCTATTGTAAATTTTTGCTCTCTCTCACTTTAGTTGTGTTCATCACTTGCCTATACCAATCTTTCCAATTTCCGATTACATATCGAGCATATTGCTCATACGTTATACATGCATATACCCACACTCATTACTACAAATTCACACATAATTTCACTTAATCGATTTTCCCGTTGAACGCTTCGGAATAATAACGGATACACGGTGGTTTCGCACACAGCCCACCTTTGAAATTGAAGCTCTCTTGTACACATAGTGGCCTTCACTTAGTACCACTCATGTGACCTAGCTCGATTGTACACATAATTCTGGCTCTCTTGTACACATAGTGGCCTTCATTTAGTACCACTCATGTGACCTAACCATCTCGTAGCTTTCTTGTCTACATGGCGTCCAACACTAGGAACCAGTCATGCGACCTAGCTACTCATAACCCGTAGCTTTCTTGCACACATGGTGAAAGTCCCTTATCATCCATGTGGCCTAGCTACATATCAAATTTTGCCATCTCGTAGCTTTCTTGTGCACACGGTGAAGGTCCCTTATCACTCGTGTGACCTAACTACATATTGTCCGTATCTCTCGGTTTTCTGAAGGTTCAAACGGGAAGTACTTCACTTTCTAATAATTTATTTCATTCCTTCAATAGTCAATTATGATTCAAAAATCACTACAATACATAAAATATGCTTGAAATATAAAACGTCAATAAAAATAATGAATTATTTACATACAACTTACATAATTACATTCTCAATCTCATCACATCATCAATTTAACTTATCCTCCCCAAATTATTCTATTCAATACTTTCTTGATATTACACAAAACCATCTTCCTAATTTGGTCTTACATGTAAACTTATACCAATTCTCATTAAAATGTCGAGTCATTATCGAACATTATAATTATATTGGAAAATCAAAACTAAAATATTCATAACTAAAATTTCAATTTAACATTCAAACTTGCATCATTAAATGCTTATTAAACATATGAACTTACCTCGATACCAAAACGGTCATTTTACCAACTTTCCCGATTTTCGATTTTCCTTCCGTTCTAGGTCCAAATCTCATTTTTCGGGGTCTAAGAAATCACATTTCACTTATTTAATTAATGTACTACTCAAAACAGTCCCTAACTCAAACTTTGGAAAAATTATAATTTTGCCCCTAAACTTTTGCATAATTACCATTTTGCCCCTAGGCTCGAAAATTAAACTTCATCCCTTATTCTTATGTTTTATAACATGATGATCATTTTTCCCTTATATGGCAACATCAAATTCTTGCTCTAACATGCACTTATGTACATTAGGTATTTTTGCCGATTATGTCGTTTTACTCGTTTTCACTTAAAATCGCTTAGTAAAAGTTGTTTAACATAATTCTAAGCTTCATATTCTACCATAAAACATCAAAATAAACACATTTCACCTATGGGTATTTTTCCAAATATGAACCCTAGGTTAAATTATTGCTAGAATAAGCTAAATCAAGTTACCGGGACTCCAAAAACGGGGCTAGAATGGACTTACCATGAAGCTTGGAAAGCTTGAAAACCCTATCCATGGCTTCCAACATGTTAAATTCGGCCTAATCTTGAAGATGGACAAATTTTGCATTTAAATTTTGTTTTTAATTCATTTAATTCACTAAATTACCAAAATGCCCCTTAAAAAATCTTTTGAAACATACCCATCCATGTCCATTTTTGTCCACCAACTTAACCAATGGTATAATTATCATTTAAGGACCTCCAATTTAAAATTTCATAACAATTGGCCACCTCTAACATGTGGAACTCAACTTTTTCACTTTTTACAATTTAGTCCTTTTGACTAAATTGAGTGCCCAAACGTCAAAATTTTCGAATGAGATTTTCACGAAATCATTCCGTGAAATTTTAGACCATAAAAATATAAATAAAATAAATTTCTCAACATCAGATTTGTGGTCCCGAAACCACTGTTCCGACTAAGCCCAAAATCGGGCTGTTACACTTTCGGTTTCTTATCTATTTGAACTCAATTTTTTACTTACATCAAAGTGTACGAGCCACGCATACATAGTCCGTCATCCACTCTGGATTTAGGTATGTCACACTATGAATGTCACAAGTGAATAAATCCATAAACGGATTCAATATCTATTCTGCTTGGGTCCTGTCCTATGTACTGTCAGTCCCATTAGTCACATCTATCTCTCTATCTTTTGGGAGTCATTCGCTCAGTGCCCAAGATAAGGTATCTCCCTAATTGGACTTGCTAGACGGCATATTAGTCTTTCAATCAGGTTTCTCATTTTCGATTAGACTAAAGACATGTTTAGGTTCGTCTACTAATACAAGTTGCCTTTTCATACTACGATCCGACCACGTAATACCGCTTAATATTAATTTAAAAAATAGTCAACCAATTAGCAACATTTACTTCTATTTTGCTTTGCATACAAAAATCATTTGAGGACAATAATAGAAAGTATATTAATGTAATTTATTAATAATTTTGTTAACCAATCTGTTCGAAAAAATTATAAGTCTACTTAAAAGAAAATACTACACTTAGGGCACCAGATCCAACAGTAACCTGATGATTGTGTGTTGTGGCATTGAGTTCGAGTGTTCGGTGGAGGAATGAGCATAGGCAAGATTATACCAACGATTGAGATGAGACCAAGTTCGGGTCTATGTTTGATGCGCGTTAAATGGATCATATCCTTATGCTTTAAAGGCCCAAGATGGACTTGAGACTGAAATATCAACTCAATGCAACAAGGTTACTAAAAATGTGGCTTCATGTCGCTAAGGGCATCAACATATTAAGTGGGGGAGTGTCATGGTCTGCAATTTACTATGAAAGTTATCAAGGTTGAGCTTTCCCCAAATGGTCTTGAGTGAAATTAAAGTACAATAACTTGGAAGTTGGAATTTTTCGGATACCCTGTAGTTCTAGATGGATGCTGTGATGCAAACTGGGTAATTAATAAAGTTAGCTTTACAAGTGGGTATGCCTTTACTTTGGGTGGAGCAACTATTTCTTGGAAGTCTACTAACCAGATGTGTATTGCTCGCTCCACGATGGAATCAAAGTTTATAACTCTTGACTGAGACAGGCAAGAGGTCGAGTGGTTTAGGAATCTACTTGCAGAGATTTCTTCATGGGAGAATGGAGTGCTTGCTTTAGAGTACGTGAGGTTTGAATGGAACCTAGCTAATCCACTAACCAAAGGGTTAAGTAGGAAAATAGTTCTTAATTTGTTAGGGGGATAGATCTTAAAGTCCAGTGGTTGAGGAATTCATGGTGGATACCCAACTTAGTTCTCTAAGTTCAATGTGGTCAAACGAAACCATGGAAAAACTCATAGTGTACATTCTACCTATCTCTATGGCAAACGATGTACATGTATAAGGTTGAATTCTCACTCTTAATGAATTCATATACCAGGATTTGGGTGGTCTTTTTGAGACGAACTTGATGAATTCACCGACATGTGAGGTTGAGTTTATTACTCTTAATGAGTTCATATCCTAGAGTTTGGGTGGTCTTATTGAGACGGACTTGATGAATTCATCGAATTTAAATTTTGAGAGGATGAGCTTAATAAGTGCTCTTAATGATTTCATAGTCTTGATTCGGGTGGTCTATATTAAGATAGACTTGATGAAATCACCTACGTAAGTGTCAAGGACTAGCCACTATCTATGAAAGACATTGGGCAGTCTTCTAGAACACTTACCAACATCCCGAGGTGTATTGGCTAAAACTTGTTGATTTATCGCGGAACATCAATGGGATCTGAGATTAGTCGTGTGTCATGAGTTAACCCCAATCTTAACAAGTTCAAGATTCGTTCACTTGTTAAATAGAAGAATCACTCGTTTCACTACGTACTAGTTCAAATCCACAAGATACTAGTGCTTAAGCGACTAATTTTGTTGTTGCTCTTTTCATATTTTACCTTTTTTTTTCATGTTTACAAAAATTAGTTTGCATTAGTGAGGGAATGTTAATAATGCAAAGAAATTGGGAAAAAAATTTAAACGGTTATGATTTGACAAAATCAAAATCTAGCTTCTAAACGGTTACGATTTGATAGAACCAGAATTTGGCTGTTGAGATTTTTTAGGAAACTTACTTTGTAAATTTACCGTTTTTCCCATTCAGAAAATAGTATAAATAGGAGATAGAACACAATAAGAGAAAAGCAACTTCTCTCATCCTTCTATTATCTAAATCTGGTGTTTTGCGAAATTACATGAGAGGGAAATTCTGTCTAGGAGATTGGGTTTTAAGTGGGACTGTCTGTGACCCCTTTAATCTTTCCTAGGAATTGAACCTAGTGTGGTTTTGTCGATTTTCTTCCATTTTATTTTCCGATCATATTTTTGACCAATTGCTTTTGTTTTTTAGGTTTCAATTCATTTCGAGAAGAGCAATATCAATTGTGTTCCACCTTCTTTATTCGGGTGTACGAATATTGAAGTACTATGTTAACCTTGAGGGGCGACGTCCACTACACGATTAGACCGACCAGGGCGAATTTGCTTCTAAGACAGTGGTTCTTCCACGACACATTGATTGCTTTATTTATTTACACTCAGCTGTCAGCACTAACGATTTTATTTTGCAGTAGTATATTTCCAACAAATATACATTTATTTATATATGAATTCATAACTAGTTTACATGTTTGATTTGATTATGTATTGTTTTCAAATTATGTTAGCACCATTGAGCTCTTTTACTCAGCGTGTGGATTTGTTTATTTTCGTACACAAGTGACGACTAGGTCTTATGGATTTGAGAAGATTGACGGCATTCAAGACTCGCTTCTCAACTCATCTTCAATTTTTTAAGGTTTCAACTTTCAACAATCCCCTATTTTACAAAACTTTTTCTTTTAAAAATCTTGGGTTTATTCAAATACTAATGACATGCATGCAAATACAACAAAAAAAAAAAATGCGGGGAAAAGGAAAATAAAAAGGAAGAACTTCAACTTTAAAGAAGATATCTATTATCACATTAAACAATTAAAAATTGCAGAAAAAAATTAGAATTTTTGTTAAATTTTACTGTTGCCTAAAATATATTCTTTTAGTAAATGTAGACATTGACCTCTAAGTATGTGAGATTTGTTCAGTATGTATAATTTGCTGGAATCTTAAATGAGAGTGTAGAATATAAAGAAAGTAAAGAGAATTTATCAATAATCATGAATAACCAAAAAATGTGTTAGTATGATCTTTTATTTAAATTTTTTATTCAATATATAAAAATGAATATAATTTATAATATTGAAACTGTTGATGATATGTTGTAATTAGATTAATTTAGTCAATTTTTTACAGTAAAGGAAAAAGTGAATGGGTGCTAAAGTATTACATAAAACGGCAAATACTAATATACTTACTAATTAAGAAATTATAATACATTTATTTTAGTTAATGTTTAGTAACTCAAAAAAAGTATATGGTTAAAGTTATAATTTTGTTTTACTTAACAAAAAAAAAAAAAAATGGTAACCATATGTGCATGACACCTAAAAGTATTATATTGTAATAAAATCGTATGTCGTGTTCTGCATTCAACACAATTAGCTCGAACAAAAGTTCAAAGATAGAATCGTAAAATTTTGGTAATTATATACTTTTGATCAATTGGTTGATATGGTATACCTGGATCAAATCTTTATTGCTGCAAACTTTGAACAGATAAAATATGTAAATACAATTAAATTACCTTTTTTGGGTTGCGAACAAGTTTAGTGACATTATTATTTTTTATTTAATGAAATTCAAATAGAAAATAACAACATAAGTAAATGTAATGTAAAATATAATAGAATAATTTGATTCCGCTTTTTTAGATAAATAATCTAAAAATATTAAAAAAATTATAAAAATGATTCTAGTACCAGATTATTTAGAAAAATTACTTAGTTTCTACAGTGTCAATGGGTGCCGCCACTTCAAAATGTGACGCAATCATTATCTCATAATTACAAAAATCATTTTTTTGTGCTGCCTGGCGGCACCTTTATAAATTCTCCACTGCACCATATTTTCACGGGTATTTTCGAAGGTAGATGAAAAAAAAAGAATATATATTTTATTAATTTTTTGTGCCACCTCTTTTATTGGAGGCACCAAATTGAATAATTTTTTTTGGTTACATGCTTCTAAGTGACGACACCAAATTGGATTAAAAGAAATATTTGTTGGTGTCGCCTCCTTCATTGGAGCCGCCAATACCAGTAAATTGTTTTTTTTTCTCTGGTGCCTACTCTAAATGTGGCGGCACCAATATTTTTTGGGGAATTCTTTGGTGTCGCCACTTCATATGGAGTCTCCAAAAACAGTAAAAAGACAACTTTTTCTTGGTCCTTACTCTAGATGTGGTAACACCAGTATTTTTTTTTTAAAAATTTTAGCGTCGCCACTTCACATGAAGTCACCAAAAACAGTGAAACTTTTTTTCCTGATCCCTACTCTAGATGTGGTGGCACTGTTAATTTTTTTTTTCAATTTTTTGGTCTCGCCACTTCATGTAGAGTCACCAAAAACAGTAAAAATAAATTCCCCTGGTCCCTACTCCAAATGTGGCGGCACCAGTATTTTTTTTAATTTTTCGATCCCGCTACTTCATATAAAGTCATTAGAATGAGTTAATTTTTTTTCCTGGTCCCTACACCAGATGTGGTGGCACCATGTAATTTTTTTTTTAATTTTTAGGTGCTGCGTATAAATATGGCGGCACCAAAATTAGTATGTTTATTATATTAGCCTCCATTCTTGGCACAATTCATTATCTATGTTTATTGCTAATTGTTAAAGAGAGAAGAAAAAAAAAAGGCAGTCATTTTTTTTAGTTGAAGTGTGTAGCATAAAAATTGTATAAAAAATGAAAAACCAAATTATCGTTTATGTTCATTTTGATAGAGTCATTTTAGAAAGAGCAGTTGGTTGTGTATTTGAATCTTGTCAGAAGGTTGGAATGAGGTTCGATAAAAATGTAGGGGTGTAAGAAATGAAAGAAAAGATTGGTACCATAATAGCTCGACGTTGTGTGAGGAAAATGTCCAGGCTATTCTATAGATTTCTAATTTCTTTCAATTCATTGAAATTTCAACAGATGGAACTTGTAGACAAAGAAAACTTGGGCACAATGGTGGGAATTTATTGCTCGAATGTGGACAACAACACTGAACCAATACAATTATTTATCGAGTTAGTCGACCCTGAGCTCGTCGAAAATGTCATTCCATTAAGTCAACGATGCGGGTTTGAATTTGATCTCAATGTCAGATGGACAGAACAATCATGTTATGGAGGGCCATCAATAGGGGCTAAAAATACACAGCATGAGTCGACAACATATGATAACTCAATTCCTAAAGTGAGGGGCACCGATGTAAATGATGAAGAAGGGTCCGATAATGATGTTCATTCCCACCATGATGGTGAAAAATATAGTGACCCCAATCAAGATGAAGTCCCAGATGATATCGACGATGAATGCGCAGAGGAGGGTGAAAATATACAACCCGCTTCGATCAGGCACTCAAGTTGTGGGATTATTATAGGAAATGACCTTGGGGCGAACATGTTGAGTGTTGACCCCGATGTGACACATGCATTTGAGTTCCCTAAGTCTGAAGGTATACTACCTGTTTATCGGTTGATGGCATCTTTGGAAACAAAAGATTTGTTCTCAGGGCAGCGATTCCCAAGTAAGAAGAACTGCTTACATGCCATCAAGCGGTACAACATGAAGGTGTAGATGGACTACAAAGTCATCAAGTCTACACCGACATCATATGTTGGACAATGTTGGAGGTTTGGGAAGAGTTGCCAATGGCAGATTCGAGCTACATTGGGGCAAAGGACTTAAAGTGGTGTATTTGGAAACTTGAAGAGCCCCATACATGCACATCCACATGTATGACGCAAGACCATCGTAAATTAGATGCGAAAAGAATTTGTAATTGCATCATGTTGGTAGTGAAGAACATGCCCACCATTCATGTATCGATCATCATTGCTGACATGCAAACCCAGTTCCAGTACCGAGTGACATACAATAAAGCATGGTGGGAAAAACAGATGGCGATTGAGCAATGGTATGATTATTTGGATGCGTCGTACAACAAATTTCAGGGATGAGTAGTCACGATGCAGCAGTACGTGTAAGGTACAGTCGTGGAGTTACAGATGTAGCCTTATTATAGCTTGGACAACCAACTTCAACCGGAGATGAGAGTTTTCCACCGGATGTTCTGGACATTCAATCCATGCGTTCAGGCCTTTGCACACTAGAAGCCGCTTGTGCAAGTTGACAGTACCTAGTTATATAGGAAATATACCAAGATACTCCTTATTGCGGTTGCACGAGACGGGAACCGAAACATCTTATTGATTGCGTTTGCGATCATGGAAAAAAAGGACATGAAATCGTGGGAATTTTTCTTGACGAACTGGCGGAGTTATGTTGTTAGAGAAGACTCTCTGACAGATCGAATGGGCTAATTGTTGCGATTCGACGATCTGGGGTTTTGTGAAGATCTGTCAATTGTATCCGTCACATCGCAGTTAATTTCTATCGGGAGTTTAAGAATACGGACTAGTGCAAAGATTTGGCAAAAATGGGTAAATTCCTAAATCGTAATATTATTTAAATATCTTGAATACATTTAGGGTATATAATGAAAATTTAACATGTCTTATCTTAATACATATGCAGGGTACGAGCTAGAACCACATTGTTTCAGGCAAATGATGGCGAGGCTTAAGGCTGATATGTACAGTGTGATTAATCCTTCTTTCCAAGAATTTCTGAGTACCATGGATCCCTGGCAATGGGCTCAAAGTTTCAATGACAGGTCTCGATATAGCCATATGACCACCAACCTCGTGGAGGGGGTGAACTCCGTCTTGAAGCGTACACGTCATCTACCAATTATTGTTTTAACCTCCCAACACCGGCCTAGACGTTATGGCTAGATTAAGAAGGCTACATTAACCACTAAAATGGCTAAGGTAACTTACGTTACTTTTGAAGACCTTAAATAAACTCATTTTAGATAAAATTGTAGTTGTACTTTGAGTTAGCTTAAAAGCATTCATTCATTAGGTCGTGCATACTTAGGATTCATTTTATTGTTGATAGTGTTGTTTTAGAAATATCATTTTCTTGTCGCTCTTCTTTTAAAAAAAATTGATGTTAAACTAATGCAGTGGAAAAACCATTTTTCAAGTCATTTTGGAAATTTAGTTGCCTTATCGATTTGTTTTTCAAAAACGGTTCCTTTTCAATGCAACGGAAACTAGGAAACAATATCAAATTTTACTTAAGCCTGATATGTAACGCCCCAAAAGTATAGGGCCTTTAATTTTGCATGTTCTGACACAAATTACTTGTTTGCTTTAATGGCTAAGTGATTTCGGTGTGGACGAGAGTGGTTGAGAAGCCTGGAGTCAAGTCTTGGTTTTTGCAGAATTTTTTTTAAAAAAAAATTGCTCTTAAAAGAATCTGGACACTGGCACATAGGTCTTATTAATTATTGTGCTTGTTTGAAGTCACAAAAAGCCTATTGGTGCAGTGGTTGTGGCGTTACAAGTGTGGCAAGAGGTCTGAGGTTCGAGTGTTGGCATTGCATGATGGGGGTATTTATTTTGCTGATGGTTCGGCTAGTAGTTGAGTTGCAGTAAAATTCTGATAGATGTGAGATTGGAGAGATTTGAGGAGTGGATTGTGGTGTAAATCGTGGAGAGGATTGGGGAGAGATTTTAGGAGGAAATTAATGAGTTTGCTTGTAGGGAGAGTAGTGCCAAATTGGGTGTCTAGCTACTCAAAAATTTGGCAGAGACTTCTTTTGGTATAGTCCTTGTTCGGTTTTCTTTCTTTTGGCATTTTTTTATTCTTTTTTTGTTTCTCCCTGGCCGAATTGGTTTTTGTGTCTTGGCATCGTAAATCACTTTGGCTGAATATACTATCTCTGGATCATTTCTGCTTTCGCCTCTCTTCCTCTTTTCTTAAAGAAATAGCCGAACCTTTCTTGTTTTTCTTCTCAACATTTCTCTTGTCCTCTTTGGCTGAGTGGCCGACTCTCTCTTTTTCTTTCCCTGCTGTGCTAATCAGTTTTGGTAGTGGGCGACGATTTTTCTTCTGTTCATAACACTTTGGTAAGCCAAATACTACATCTTCTCTTTTCCCCTCTCTTTTGTTTCTCTGCTTTTTCAATATTGATTGAACATCATAAATCTTGTATTGTTATTTCAAAACCTTTTGGATGATAGTCTCTGACAATCAGTGGAGCATCGATTGCCTTGCTTCTCTGCACATCTCTGCTTTCTTCTTCGAATATTTCTTTGGCCGAATACTGTGGGGTAAGTAAGTTGTTTTGTAGTACTGGCCGAATACCCAATCTGCTCTAACTCTAATTCTTTGGACTATGGGTATCAATTCAAGCCTTGTATTAAACGATTATTGCTAATGAAATCCGTTATATGCGCAGTAAATCGAGAAGAAGGGTGCGATCATTTTCAACCAACGATCTAAGAGTATTAGTCGTATAACTTTTGGTCAAGGTAGGTGGTGATATCGGTTTGGGGTTTTAGTGTTAATGATCATGAAAGGATGAAAGATTGATTGTTTTGGGATGATTGTAGGTTGATCGCGCGTGGGGTAATATGTTCGTTGCGCAAACAGGTGGGTAGTCACACCCCTCTCTTCTGTGAATCGGCAAAAGCTGAAAAATTGAAACTTCGACATTTGAGGCCTCACGAGCGTGTGATCACTCGTGTGGTAAATCGAGCTCACAAATCGCGGGCGATAGACTGTAGAGGCCACCACGAGCGTTCTCGTGCTCTTGGGCCGATATGGGCATCGTTTGGCTGAAATGGGCCGTGTGGGCCACACACGGATAAAATCCACGATAGGTGGCAAATACTGGACCGGGAAATGTAGTTCGCATAGCCGTGTCTGAATTTGGGCTAAATGGGCTACACGAGCATGTGAGCCCACTTGGGCTGAATAATGGGCTTTGGGCCCATTTACACCGTTATGACCATTTAGGTTATTTGTGTCGTTCGAGGCGACTGTAGACCTTCGGAGAGGTTGTTATCTGTACCGAGACCCTAAATTAGGTAAAATGACCAAAATACCCCTAAAGGGTGAAATAACTATTTTACCCTTATTGGATGGAAATGACCGTTATACCCCTAATGGTAGTTTGACTGATGTGTTCATGATTTGTATATGACTATTACTGAGTATGAAATCCTGCATATATGTATGATTTATGACATGACATACTGCATGGGGTTGGGATAGGGTTATGGAAGAAGTATACAGATCGTGGCTTTGCCACAAATCTCATTCATCGCGCTTTTCGCTGCGATATTTGTGTGTTGGCTGGGTGGGTCGATTTTATCCCCACATGGTGTGTTGGTGGTACGGAGTGGTGTGTTGGCTGGATTGAGATAGGTTGCATTATTGTATCAGTCTCGATATGGTATCGGGCTAAGGCCCACTTATTCATCAGATTGGGCTAAGACCGCGCCTCGCATCGTTTCTCGAATAGGGCTCGTGCCCGCATCATTCTCGCATGTTATATATTGATCGATGATAGGGGCTTACACACTGAGTTTTCGTAAACTCACCCTTTCCTTTCTACTGTACAGGTAATCCTCAGCCATAGGCGATTTGGTGCTGTGAGGGACTCGGAGGTGGCCGCACAACTGCAGTTGTTTTACAATTGCTTTTACTTAAATTTAAAGTTTATGTTGGGTTTTGTTTCTGTAATAAGGCCATTTATGTTTGTTTAAATTTTTAATTGGGCTTTGGTTATTTACTTTAAACTGCTAGTTTAGGAGAAGGTGAATTTTCAAAATAATTACTGTTTTCCAAAACATGAAAGTTAAACATTAAACTTTTCCAAAATCTTCCGCGATTTTAAATCAACCTATTATAACAATAGCAGATAATAAGGCAAACGTTTTGACTAGATGATTCGTTAAATAATAATAAAGGGGTTTTAAATTTAGAGACAAATTTTTACCAACAAGTCTAATTTTTGAAAGACACTTCAATGTGACACGCCATATTCGGCCATAATGTCTAGGCCGGGTTTGGGATGTTACACGATATCATGCATTATCCGGTTATTATGCTTGAGTAATCCATGCATGCAAAAATCTCAGAAGAAAAGTTACCAAGCCACAAACCAAAAGCCATTAAAAATTACAAACCAAAACCATTAGAGATGTAACACCCCAAACTCGGTCAATACGCCACGACCGAATCTGGTATGTCACTAAGGAAAATATTTTTGAAAGAATCGGATTAACAATTAAATTTTGTGAAAAACTCTTTGAAATTCTTTATTTGTCGAAAATAAGTTAAAACTGAGATTTACTTTGAATTACATAAAACTTTAAAACTTAGTTGATGAATCATAGGATAGAAAACATTTATACCTTGTTAAGATAATTTGAAATATCACTTTGAAAATCCGTTTGCAATTGAGTATAGAAACTTGAATTTTGGAAATCACTTAATTTGTTGAAAACACTTAACTTGTAATGTTTTCTATCGAACTATTCATATTACCCGATGGTAAGATTTTTAAAACCATTGCGAGTTTTTAGTTTAGAAAACTTTTTTATAAGCCATATTTTAAATATATTCAAAACATAAAAATAATCCAAAACATAATTAAACAGGCCTTATTACAAATCCATAAAATATGAAAACCAAATTTAATTGCATGGCCTCCTCGAGTTCATCCGGCTCCACATCCGCGATCTCACGAATCACCTGAAAATATAAGGGAGAAGGTGAGTCACCAAGACTCAGTGCATATTCCCTCTCCCGGGTAAATACCACATAATTACACAAATTATAACAAGGCAACATATATGTATAATGCACCCAACCTAGCCATCCATAACTCCTTTTCTACCCCGTGTGGTACCAAACCACTGGTGGTGCCAAACCACTGGTGTCCAAAGACACAAATGTGATACCAAATCACTGGTGACCGTAGTCACGAATAATCCATCTGTGGGGCCAACCCACGTGTGATACCAAATCACCGCGCATTTATCCCATATCTCAAAAGTGGGGCCAACCCACGGTGGAGTTAATCCACGAGGGGACGAGTCGCTATGAGGTGCCAAACCTCGGTGTCCAAGACACAAATGTGATACCAAATCACCGGTGGTGCCAAACCATCGTGTCCAAGACACGAATCATCAAGTTGTGGGGCCAACCCACGTGTGATACCAAATCAAATCGCGCGCATTTATCCCATATCTCAAAAGTGGGGCAAACCCACGGTGGTATTAACTACAGGGACGAGTCGCTATGAGGTGCCAAACCTCCGTGTCCAAGACACGAATGTGATACCAAATCACCGGAGGTACCAAACCTTTGGTGTCCAAGACACGATATCAATCTTCCCCTCCTCTCATATTGCCCATACCAATGCAATAGATAGACAAATCATGTCAATAAACTTTGATATGTATCTCATAACGAATATATCATAAATCGTAGATCATGATTTCAATCCACATGTATTAACAACATATTGAAACGGACTTACCCGAATCCTCATTCATACCATCATGGTATCATATCCGGATCTCATCGATTTACCCACTTTCATAATATGATTAGTTATATAACACACAAATATACATATATAAACCAAGTTATAAAGTGTGTAAGATACACACCTTTCACCAAAGCAATACTAAAATCCGATGATCCGATCTACCGCACTAGATCACTTTGTCCTACAATCGGCCATATCACAATATTATGAACAAAGGCCATTCGGCCAACATCAAAATCCCAAAGAGTTATCCTTCGAAATACCAATCTTACCTAAAGGCTTACCCAAAACGATCAATAAAGATACGAGGCTTAGATTGATTGCTTCCAACGTCCCAAGGAGCCTAAAAGAAATCAATTCCTAAAATGGTTAAAACCTTGCAACAAATGCCCATAGGTTCGGCCCTTGTCCACAAGAAAATAACATAGAGAGGAGAAAAGAAATAATAGGAAAATCGGCCAAGAATACTTACTTATTAACCAAAATCGATTGAAGAAACCAAAGAGAGTCTACCCTTGAATATTCGGCCAAACTAAAACTAAAAGGAAGTAGAAGATTCGGCTATTTGCTTATGAGAGAAGAAAACAATTGATTTGAGTCTAAAAGGATATGAAATACGAAAGTAGAAGAGAAGAAAAAGAGAGAGAGAATTCGATTTTTAGCAACAATGGAAGAAAGAAAAATGAGTTTAAAGAAGAGAGAGAGATTCGGCCAAAAGGAAGAAAAAGAATAAGAGAGAAAATGGGGTTGAGAGATTCGGCCAACTCCTTATTTGCCAAAAAGAAAAGTGCACAAATTGACAAAATGTAGTTTTGGTTCAAAAATGACAAATAAAAGAAAGAAAGTGGTATTTGTTTCAAACAAAATGATGCTAAAACCAAAAGCAATTTTGCACCAAAAGTACCATAGACATTCGGCCAAAGGTGGGAGTTTTTGGAGAGGAAAAACAAAATGCAAAAAGATGCACAAAAAGAAAAGTTGGCCAACTATTCCCCCCAAGCTACCTATCAAAATTCGGCCACCCCCTAGCCTTACATGCCGTCTACATTCATGCTCTAAAGGCCTAGGAATACTTTCCAAACATTCTCCATATTCCATGCCTTTTGTCCCCTTATCATACCATAACCTTAAGATTCTTATCCCCAATTTCATGCTTTCCTTAAACCAATATTCAACTTACCAAAATTTGAGAGTCCAACCTATCATAAATAAGGTTGACCGTCCATCAATGCTAGAACACAAAATAAAGTCTTCAAAAATGCTTTCCATGATACTCGAACCTCTAACCTCAAGCCACCTTTCAAGCTCCTTAACCATCTTGCCACTTACTCCTCTTGTGCTTTAATTTAACACTTAAATTAACTTAAGTGTCAAGCTCACTTAATCCACTTCATTAAATAAACCATACTAAAATTTATTCTAGCTTCCTAAATAAAATCAAGCCTTCATAAGACTATGCTAACACACAAAATTCATACCCAAACCAACACAACAGATACTCAAATTTTAGGATATTACAAGAGATCGATTAATACTTATTAAAAAATAATCCGAGGTCCAAGAAGATTCTCCGAATGCCGAGTCCGGTCCTAATTTCAAAGTTTACTTGAAAAGTTTAACATTATTGGAGGGTGAGCTTATGAAAAGCTCAGTGTGAGTCAAACAGTTATTTAAACAAACATAAATATTGAATACAATGAAACAAATTAGCTTTAACAGAAGAAAATAAAACCATCATAAGAATTTCATATCATTACATAGCCATTATCAATATCGATGTTGAACGGTGTATGAGCATGAGTCATCATTCATTCGAGTAACAATCATTAATTTTGTTACCGTTCAATACAACAAAATACAATACGTATCATAAATGAATAACATTCTAATATGTTGTGAGCATGATGAAATGCAAAAAGGTTCCTACCCATACCATCCGCTACACACCATGAGTGTTCAGAAAATTTTACTAGTAAAAATGCAGACAAGCTGCCAATAAAAATGCAATAAATCGCCAATCCCCTCGGTACTCCAGGTGCAGTGCACTGACTACGAATAATGTGGACTTAATATGCCACTAGTACTCCACGGAACTCCTCCGTTAACCACAAAATCCCAACCCAATGCATATGCAATATGTCACACAATCTCATACATAATCATATCTCAATACTTCTCAAATTCATTTGACATGCTAAAAATGTCCTCAATTATCACATACTTTCAGTAAATGGAACCAGTGTTCCAATCTTTCAAATTACCATTGTGTTGGTATCAATCAATATCATTCAATTTCACAGACTTTACGGATTTTCATTGTGCATAAATAACACCCTTTTCAATACACAATATAACATATATCTCATGTGTTTAAATCATACATAATCTTAATATCTCAACACATTATATCATTCAGTCAAACATTCTCATATCTCATAACTCAAATATGCAATTACAAACTCAATCAAGCATTCATACTATCAAACTAGAAATTTTGCCAACATGTTAATCTTTTAAGGCTCGAAACATACCTGGTTCGACCACTCATAAAATAAATAATTTGGATATTAAGTCAATCCAATAAGCAAGATAATTTATCAAATATAACAGGATATTTAACATTTTCAAACAATTTCATGAGTTTAGGACCCACACCTTATTTTTCGTTTCCTCCCAGCACACTAGCGAATCTACCAATTTTCCTTAGTAATTTCTTAAACAAACCTAAACCAAAATTCAGTATAAATTTAATAAATTTACCATTAAACCAGCCCCAAAACACCCACTTATAATTTCAAACCAATCGTTGAAATTATAACTATTTTATGAATCCAAACTAGTTAGATTCCTTACACTGTATCGATGCGAACCGTACGTACAATCGTTCTTTGCCTTTACGTATGATTTGGGGTGTTTGGGTCAGCACCTAATTCAATAATATACTGGAAAATCAGTAGCTAATTAATTATTAAATTCCTTCATTTAATCAGTTTATAACCTTTACCCAACAACTATGTTGACATAACAAACTAGTTATCCTTAGTTACACTTACACTTCACGATTTGTGGGATCTGATTGGCTAATTGATCAAGAACGTCTCTCCAAAATTAATATGGGTTTAATATCTGATTAGTAGGGTTCAAGAACTCAAATTATGGCTGGAATTAAATGGGCAAGATTCAAGAAACGAAATAGCCTCCTTTCTTGCACACAGACACACACACCACCACCCATGGTGGCCAAAATTGAGGCTGAATTTTAAAACCGTTTGAGATCTCATTAAAATTTGGAAAAATAACTTTTAAATCATTTAAAATCCCTCGAATTCAAGATCTAAAAATTTTGGTTTTTAATTGACAAGATTAATCAAGAAATTGAAGAGAAAAGAGATCTTACCCAAGCTAGTTGAGAGAATTGACAATGACACTTTCTTAGCAATGTTCGAGATCGATCTTGGGGTTCAAGATTTCAGATTTGGGGATGATTTAATTGGAGAAAAATTGCAGAAATATAATAAAGAATATGGTTCACAATCTTGACGCAAAAAGAAAAAGAAAGAGATTGTAAAATGGGAGGTGTAGGCAACGACATTAATGGAGGAAAGGAAAAAAAATAAAATCAAAGAGAGGGAGAGGAGGAGATGAACGCTAGGGAAATGAGGAGGAGGATTAAAGGCTGATTATTTGTGAAAAATTAACATTTATACCTAGGGTTACAGGGCTTGGGTGGCACGCACATTAAAAATAAGGGATTTTTGCTAAAAATTAAATTATTTCGCAAGGGAAAGGATTTGAACTTGGGACCTCGTTTAATTTCCATGCTTTCTCATATTTCTTTTAACCATTAGGATTTTTTCTCATTCTTGAAATAATTTTACAATATTTATTTTAAAAATAAGGCATGTTGCATACTAGGGTTTAAGGCAAAATTTGCAAAATAATAAAAATGGTTAGAAAGAAGGGATTTGAACTTGGGTTTCAAGGAACGTTTCACTAACACTTATCCAATAAAGAAATACCTAATTTATTCCTAAAAACACATAGATATTCTAAAAAATTAAGGCATGACCACTCTCTCTCGATTCCCAAACTCGATTTTACTAACCCCTGATTTTTGAGATGTTACAACTGTTGCTTTCTCAACTACGTTCTACAGGCTCGCAACATTGATGCCGAGAATGGGGCTGAGACAACTGAAGTAGTTGGGGGCAGGACGCGTGTTCGTAGAGGAGGTGTGGAGGGCGATAGATGTGAACGACCAAAAAGCAAGGTTGATGAATGTAAAACTATATTCACGGCACATGGAAATTTTTCGGGTGATTGAACACATCGATTGTCGAGCGGGTGTACTGGCTAGGTCCTATGGCATTGATCTTCGACAGAGGCAGTGCAATGTGTAAAGTTCCAAGCCTTTTAGTATCCGTGTGCACACATTATTGCTGTATGTGCATGGGCCAATGTGGATTGTGAACAATATATCGATGATGTCTACACACTAGAATGCACATTGCGCATTTAGGATAACAAGTTCCCCGTGTTGTGGGATGTCTCGACATGGAAAGTGCCTCCTCCTGAGTTCAAGTTGATCCCGAACAAGCGGCTTCGTAGGAAACCCAAAGGTCGATCGTAGGTCACCCTAATTCATAATAACATGGACATAAGGGAGCCGTTGGGACAAAAACATTGCGAAATCTGCAGAGCAGTCGGTCACAATCGGTACAAGTGTCCACATCAAAACTACCATCCCGAAAAATCCTTGAGGTTGGGGGGTTTATAAAGATTGAAGAGCCCCATTCATTCACAAAAATTAAAATTAAAATATATGAAAATAATTTATTTATCACTTAATGCATTTGATTCGATTACTTTACTTCTTACACATTTTTTAAGAGTTCTATTCTTTCTTCTGTTTGATTTCATTGCAAAATTAAAATCTTGTTCAATAATAAAATAGATTTAGTATTTACTTTCATATTCATTTTAGGATTAAACAAAAACTAGTTTACACTTGATTATTCACTAGTAATTTACTCTTAGTAATTTTGTCAATATATGATATCTATGGAATTAATTAATTATAGATGATTATCTAATTAATACATAATTTATGGAAATTAATACCATTCTATTCAAGCATTAACACAAATTACATACAATATTTAATTAATAACTTTTCGACACTCAAAATTTATTAGAGCCCGAAGTTGTTCGCGAGGTGTATCGTGTGGTGTACCATTGAGGTGTCCTTTTTTTCCATTGGGGGTGAAGGTCATCGTCATCATTCTCAATGGCAAAGAAATCAAACCCCCCTAATGTTTGGTATTTTGGGGTGGAGTATTGGGTGTCCGGGGGTGTCGGTGGAAACATATCCTTCATCATTATTTATTGTGGTTGTTCAAAATTTCTACTACAATCGCCCATCTCTCAATTATATGGGTCATAGCTAGAAACTCGCATCTCCGGACGATAAGAACTGGCCTCGGACTATGAATGTAATTGCAGATGCTCGGGATCAGGTTCGACCTCGGGGTGTGGCTCGGTGTATGTGTCTCAGGACTACCATCAACTTTCCCCCAAATAGATACGGCACCCTGTTCTCCAACTACCATTGCTGGAACTCAACAGAGGGGCTGAAGTCAAACAAACACATTTCAAATTGAGGCCTACGCTGCAACCGGGCATTCCACAATGCGATAAATTGTTGATGCATGACTGCCCAATTCTTTGATTCCTTCCCTCTCTTATTGATACCATGGACGATGTCAAATATAACGGGGTTGTTCTGAATAGGTTGTTTGCAGCCTGATTTTCGAAGAACTCGATCACCATTATACTATTCAATGATCGAGAAATTCAACACTAGAGCGTTGATACACTACACAGTTGAGTGTCCGTAAGCCCACTGCGAAATAACAGTGGCAATGTCCGGTGCGGAATTTAGCATCCACAAAAAATGAAAAATATTTAACGTAGTTATACTATCATGACAAAATAATGTAATCAATTAAAAAATATGATACAATTTTTATTGACATTTTTTTTAAAAATTTCACCTCCTCCCTGGAATAAGCCTCGATCATTTGACGATACACCCCAAGCTATGCGGACCTCCCTATAGCGAGGCACATAGACCACTTGCCAACAAAATAAAATTGTTAACAAATAAATTTCTATGAAAAAAAATTAACAGTTGATTGGGTTATTTTTTATATTTACTTACCTATTTATAATCGGCCACATTGGTGGTTGGTGGCCCACTGATGCCAAAAATGACATCCTATACAAATCCATGATTGTAGCAGTATTAGACAACCACCTATTTCTTGCGTATCATGCTTTGTAGCCCGGCATAGCTCACGATACTGTGTTTCCAATACAGTCGACCCCCAACTATACTCTCAAGCTGTGCGTAAATCTGACAATAGCGGCAATTACATAATGTGGATTCTATTATTGTTTGCGTCTGGCATCAGTAACCCTTATCAGCTGTATAATATATGCTCGAGCAGCTCATATAAGCTCCGACTCTATGGCACTGCTTGATTCATTTTTTGAAAGTTTGTTTTAACCAACCAAATTTCAAATTGGTAAATTTATTCTCCCCATCACCCGGCGATCAACCAAGCAAACGATCGCACAAAATTGTAGGTTCAGCCACTTTACTGAAACCGGTGACCGCATAACCATCCACTGGTAGCCAGAGTTGTAGTGCAACGTCCTCGAGCATGATAATGCACTCCCTACACAATAAATGGAATGTGTGGGTCTCCAAATGTCACCACTCAACCAATGCAAATACTAAGTCAGACCGCAACTCAAACATCTCGATTAAACTAGTTGATCTAAATCTAGCCATTTCCAAGTATGGCATTATACGGTGGTCAGGACGGTAGCCCAACCCATGGCTACGTGCCCTCAAAACACGATACTCATCCTGTCAATTAAAAAAAATTGATCAACTAAAAAATAATTTCACAAATTTAGCATTTTAACTTCTCGATAAGACATAATTAATTTTTTTTACCTTCTCAATAATCTTTCGTGTCATGTGATCGCCTGATCTGATAAGTGAACTCATCCTAATTTCTGTCACAATTATTATTTAAAATATTTTTAATCATTATTTTAAAATAATAAATAAATTAATATAACATATCAATTATATTAATAAACATAATTCCCCAAACATTAAATAAACTCAAATAATCAATTATAAAATATATGTTCATACCTTAAATACGAAAAACTGATATAAGATTCTTCAAAAGCATTAATAAAATAAATTAATCAAACCTTAATACAAACTTAAACATAATAAAACACAACAAAAAAAATATTTTTTTCCTTAAATACGAAAAACTAATATAAGATACCACAAAAACATTAATAAAACAAAATAATCAAACCTTAATACAAACTTAAACCTAATAAAACAGAAAAAAAAAAATAACTTTTTCCTTAAATACGAAAAACTAATATAAGACATCACAAAAACATTAATAAAATAAATTAATCATGCCTTTAATACAAATCTAAAATTAATAAAACACAACAAAAAAATATCATTCCCTTAAATACGAAAAAACTGATATAAGATACAACAAAAACATTAATAAAACAAACTAATCATATATTTAATACAAACTTAAATCTAATAAAACACAACAATTTTTTTTTTCTTTTAAATACAAAAAATTGTTATAAGATATCATAAAAAAAATATAGAACAAACAAATCATACTTTTTTTTGGTGAAACAAAATAAGCCTACTAAAAGAAATTAAACTAATCCCTCCAATAGGGGAGTTTCTAATAAACGAAGTCTTGTTTTCTTGTCACGAACCATCTTAATCAGGCCATCTGTGAAAGTATTTTCTTCTCGAGGAACATGTTGAATATTCCAATGTCGGACTTTTCCCAAAAGCTGATGTACTCTCTTAATCAAAATTGACTTGGGCTCTCCAAGAGTTTCTTTTTAGATGGCATGAACGACTTCAAGATTGTCAGTTTGAATTGAATTGTTCTCAAAACCCCGATCTAGTAAAAGATTCAACCCATCCAAGATGCCCCAAAGTTCAGCTTCCAAAACGATGCAACTACCCAAGTATCTACAAAAACCAAAAATCCACTTTCCATTACAATCTTGCATAAGACCCCCTACTATTGAAAAACCCTCCTCAATCTTAACCGAACCATTAGTATTAAGGCGTACCCAATTGGTTGGCAAGTGTGAACTAGTGGGAAGGCTTTGTGGCTTGAAAGAAAACAACTTAGAAACAGAAGTATGCTGTCCTGCCCAGCTATAAGAGATCTTGATAATTTCATCCGTACTCCAAGATATGTTTTGGAAGATAAAAATATTACAGTTTTTCCAGATGCACCAAGAAATCATCCCAAATAGAAAAGACCAATCAATCCCACTTGAATAAAAGGAGTGTTTATTTTAGAGGTTTTTTTGTCATCCATTCATGAAGGGAACTGGAGTAAAATCTTGCTTGCCTTCCAACTGGGATGAGCTTATTCCAAATGTCCCTAGCAACAGGGCAGTCTCTAAGGACATGCAACACCTTCTTAAACTCGTGTCAACAAATTTTACAAAGACTTTCATTGCATAATATTCACCTTACCCTTTCTACATTCGTGAGTAGTCGATGCTTTAGAGCAAGCCAAATGAAAAATCTAACACTTTGGGGTCCTTGAAACTTCTAAGGGAGCTGCGAAACAAACTTTTTTGAATTCAGAACTCCCTCCCGAATCTTACTATATGCGCTTTTTAAGGAGAAAAAACCAGTAGAAGTAGCCGACGAAATGATCTTATCCGGACTAGTAGTTGGGCGGGATGATGGAATTCCTACAATCTTAACAATGAACTCCTCATTAACCTAAATGCAAAACAAATCCAGATTCCACGAGTTGTCACCTGTTACCATATCACTAAAGGAACATTGCATATCTATGTTCGAAATAGAAGGGATCTGTTTGTATAAGGTATCAACATTTGGAATCCAAGGATCCCTTCAGCAATTAATATATCTTCCATTGCCAACAGACCATAGTAAGTCCTCACGAATAAGAAGTCATGCCTTAATAAGGGCTCGCCATAAAAAAGAGTCATGCCCTGTCAAAAGAGACTCTGACAAACCACTTAGGACTCCATATTTCGATCTTAAAACTCGAAACCAAAGATGTAACACCCCAAACCCGATCTATGCATTTAGACCAAATTCGACATGTCACACGGAAAGGAATATACATCTAGTCTTTTTAAAGATTTTAAGAAATCGGATTTTCAAAATATCTTGACTTGAAGTTTATTGAAAACTAAGGTTGATTGATAAATCAAACAATTTGAGACGTAAGAATTTATAAATTGAAACTTAAAAGAAATTAGAATAATATTTCGAGAAAAATTAATAGAGTTCGAAAATAATTTTGAAAACAAAATTTTGGAAGAACGTTGTTAATAGACAATTTTGCGAGTTAAAATATTTAAGAATGAAAACCCTTTATGCATGTTTATTTTAAGAAAACATTTATTTCTATTTTTTTGAAAAGAAACCCCACTTAAGTATTTAAAGCGTATTATAAAATCCATCCACAAGTAAAACATCCATAAAAATTTAACCAGAGGCCTTATTACATAATAGCAATAATAATAAAAAGTACTTAAAAAGAAATCCAAAATTTAAATAACTGATGCGTCGTTGAAAGCACCAAATATATCCTATTCCCTGCAAAATAATGAAAATAACAGTAAAGGGGAAGTAGGGTCGAATCCTCAGGGACCAGATTATACGAATACTTGTTTCTCGAAATCCTGGGCAGATTCGTGCCCAAGAAAACCTGCGTTCCTAGAAAAAATAAAAATAACAGAATTAAAAGGTTAGATCTGGAAACGAAAATAAAATAAAAAAATAGAATTGAGAAGTCGAATGGAAATTGCGAAAATTAAAAATAAAAAGTAGAGTTGAGATAAAGAAATTCTTATGGGGAGATTCCAGCCTCCAGTTGCCTCGATCCGCCTTGGGTTCAATCCTTGGCTTTTAGATGACCCTTCTCAAACCGAATAAGCCAGTTATAGTGGAAGAGGACGCCTACGACCACCAGCTCCAAGGATTTAGACTTCGATTTAGTGGAACCTGACTCTAGCCGACAATCGCTCTTGTGGGACCATCTTATGCTAGATCAACGTTTCTCAATGGCAAATCCCACGCCATTTTGTCTCTTGGGCTCGCCAACCTCGACGCATAAGCTAACGAATGACCGTGCAACCTTCTCAAAATATACAAAGCGGTCGTTCCTTGCACATGTTGAAAAGATCACTTTTAAGGGACATGGGCTGGCGTCGATCCCAGAATGCGAGAAACGAAGAATACCTGTTGAGAAGGCTAAGCACGGATTCTAAACCTCAAGAACCCTTTTGGGGATTTTCGGCAACCTTTGGCTAGATGGGTTTTAGTGGCTCATGGTTGTGGTGGAAAAGAAAATAAATATATAATAAAAATGGATATTTTATTAAAAGGAAATATGGAAAGAAGAAAAGACTTTTGGGGAGAGAGTTTTCAGAAAAAGATGAACAACAAAACTGAGTCACTTCATCCCCTATTTATAGTGCTAAGATAGATAGACTAGTCCTACTTAAATTCCTAAAGATAATTACAAATAATCAAAGATAAATAAAGATAAATAAAATAAATCCTAAATTAAATAATCCTTAATAATTATCTTAATATTAATTATCCTAATATAATCAAAATAGAGTCTAATAGAATAAAAACTCTTCCTTTTGCATTTCAACCCTTGTGTCCTCCATACTTGCACTTTTGGCACCAACTTTTCCCTTTGTCGCACATTGGCCCATTTTATCTCTAAATTCACGCTTTTGGCCATTAATTTTGCTTTAGCCTCCAATTTAGTCCCTATAAGATAAAAGACCATAAATATCCCAAATTAGTAGAATCATACTCAAAATAAATATGCAATTAGCACAAAAAAACATGACGTTCTAGAGTATTATCAATAACCCATAATTCGTAGTATGGCCTCCACTAAGTCGTCCCCGGCCCAAGCCTCCATCACTGATCATTACCTGAGGAGGGTAAAGAAAACAGGGGTGAGTTACTTAGAACTTAGTATGTAATTCACTTACCATTTTTACTGGGCCAAAATTCAATTAAACATTTATTGGGCCAAAGCCCATTTCAAATATAACAATTTAACATGGGTAGAATGCATGTAATATGCAATTCCCAAACCAAACCTAAATTTCCATCCGCTACACACCACCCGTACCAACTAGCACACTTGTGGGGAGCTTTAGTCACCCACCCCGCCAACACACCAAACTGGGCATTTAGCCATATATTAAATCGAGCACGGCCATATAGCAAATCGCAACTAAGCCAAATATTAAATCGGGCAATTAAGCCATATATTAAAGCGGGCACGAAGCCATATAGCAAATCGGGCAATTAAGCCATATATTAAATCGGGCAATTAAGCCATATATTAAATCGCACGGTTATCGTAATTTTGTAGCAAAGCTACGAACTTCTCTTCGTCAAATATCCCAACCCATGCAATCACGTATACAACATGCATAATAATTCATTCATATAATTATTCCAACCTAAGGCCCATTATAAAAATTATCGCAATCTGGCCTATATCACATTTTGGCCTATTTCACAATTTGGCCCATTTCATCTTATATCACACTTGGCCAATTTATCAAATAACACATATGGCCCATTTATCACATATGGCCCAAAATATCACATATGGCCCAAAATATCACATTTTATCGTTTTAGCCCCTTTAAGGGCAATTTCATAATTTATCACAGTGTTAATACCGATTTCACGATCTTAACACTAAAGTGTTAATTATACCATATTTTCCCGATTTCACCAACTTTGCAATTTTTAATCCAATGTTTACTACGGTATAGTCATCTAACCCATGAGATACAGTGTGAGATTACACACCTGATTACGGTGAGGACTACACTTTCCTGATCGTCGATACCTAAATACGTTATAACGCTCGATTAGAACACTAACACTTAAAATAAATCTATGCTAAAGTAAGCGGTCTAGATTTTTACCCTCAGAATCTCGAACAACTACTATTTGTCGGTTCTCCCCGGTTGACGGTTCACAACCCATTGGAAAATCCCGAACAGCTAATGGCTCGGAACTACGAACAACCTTAAATAACTGATTTTCACCGGATGAGGGTCCACAACCCGGTGGAAAATCTCGGATTACCGAAACAGCCCTTCGCTTGAAACTAGAGGGAATAGCGAATCCGCCCCTCTTCCGAACACTATTCACCACCCTTTTTGACCCTATCTTGTTTGCCTCCATTGACAAAAGAGTATTAGTCCAACTAATATTTCGGAAATTAAGACTATTGGTTTTAAGGGCGAAAAATCGAAACACCACAAAATCTTTATGTTCAAGGGATGAAAATCGAGCGATAAGCGTCCCTAAGATAAAATCGATTAGTAAACCCTATCTTTAACGAAATAACGAGTAATATGGAAGTCCTTGATAGAAACCCTTACCTTAACACTTTGGACCGAATCCTAGCGATTCACAATGATTACGAACACTCCGAGTTTCGGCCTTTCTCTATTTCACTATAAAGACGAAAAAGATTGTCTAAGAGAGAAAGATAGAGGATGATATTTTCGGTCAAAAGACCCTCCCAAACCAATATGTAGATTCTTCAAAAGAAAAAGAAGAAAATAAAGAATCGAAGAGGGTTCTTACCAATTGATCAAAACGAGAGTAGAAAGAATGATTGATAAGAAAATATATGTGAAGAGGAAGATTCGGCTATGAAGAAAAATTGAAGAAAATGGTGTTAGCAACATTCGGCCATGGAGGAAAAGTGAAAGGAGAAAAATATGTTTGTAAGAATGAGCAATATGAAGAAAAGAGAAAGAAAGAAATAGAGGATGAGAGGTTTGTGTTTCGGTTTTCAAAGATGAAGTAGGAGCAAAGAGAGAGGTTTGATGCTAGAGAGCATTCGGCAATGGAGAAGAAAAGAAAAAGAGAAAAATGGCCTTCAAGTTTTGGTGTTTTCGGCACTAGGGAAAATGACTTGAGAGGTTAGGCAAAATAAGACCAAATGGTCAAAATGAAATGACCAAAAGAAGAAAAACAAAAGATGCTCACAAATGTTCAATGTGCATTCGGCTAGGGAGAGAAAGGATGGAGAGAAAATGCTTTGAGAGAAGACAAAATGACCAAAAGAAATGTGCCCAACAAGCACCTATCCTTACCCAAAGTTCTTCAAAAATTTGGCCACCCCCTAGCCCCTAAAACCGTCCAAATACATGGATACCAAGGTCAAAGTTTGACCATTCCAAACTTTCCAAAACACACTCCTTATAAAGTGCCTTGTGTTCCCCCTACATACCTTATTCGTATGATTCCCTTCCTTAAGTTTACACTTGCCTTTTCTCTTAGCCACCTTACCATAAAAAATTAAAAGTCCAACATACCAAAAATAAAGCTTGGCCGACACTTAATAGGAGAGTGCAAAAATTTTAAGTTACAAAAAATGCATACCAAAGGATTCGAACCTTTCCTCTCAAGACAATACATGTGGCACATATCCTCTTTACTACTAACTCAATTATGCTATCTTTTTACCACTTAATTACCTTAGGCTTTAAGGTCACTTGTTCCATTTCATTAAAGTACTAATTTCCAAAAATTATACCAACTCCAAATAAATCTCGAACCTTCTCAGGACTATTTTAACACACACATAGGATAAATAAACTAGCTGAGCACCAAAATAATGCAACATATAAAAATTCAAATTTTAGGATGTTACAAAAGAGCATTGGAGTTTGTTACAATATTAAAGCCTAACTTCATCATGAAAGAAGTATTATGATCCCTCAAGTGCCTCAGCCCAAGACCTCTATGTGCTCTAAGTTGACATAATGAATCCCAACTCATTAAAGCCATCTTTTTATCACCGTTGTGGGAACCCCATATGAGTTTCCTATCCATTAGCTCGATCTCATCACATGATCCCTTAGGGATCATCATTGATTGTATGAAATAACTTGGGACTGAGAGCAAAATCAATTAAGCCAAAGTGACTCTACCTGTTAAAGAGAGTTTCCTAGCATCCCAAGTAGAAAGTTTACTGTGCACCTTTTCCATAACAAAGCATAATGTATTATCTGTTACCTTGTCATGAAAAAAAGGCACCTCTAAGTAAGGACGCAAGTTTTGTACTTTTTGAAAGCCAAAAATGTTGCTTATACGTCTTCCTAAATCACTGTCAATACATCTCGAAAAGAAGATATTAGTCTTCTACATATTAATATTATGTCCCAAAAACTTACAAAAGTTATCCAAGATCTCTTTAATGACCCTTGCTTAATGTTCATCTGATTGGCTAAAGAGGATCAGATCATCTGAAAAGAAGATATGAGACAGTGGTGGACCCAAACGAGAAAAACGGATCGGGGACCAACCTCTAGAACCGATAGCTGAGCAAATACAATGCCCCAACCATTCCATACAAAGTATAAATGGATAGGGAGATACAGGACAACCCTGTCTAACGTCTCTTGCCAGTTTGACCTTTTACGTTGGAGTCCCATTCCAAATAATCTGCATAATGGAACTCGAAATAGTAGACATAATAACATTACAAAGAGAAATAGGAATACATGTGGCTTGTAGTGACGCATTAATGAACTCCCATTGCACAAGATCATAGGCTTTCTCGAGGTCAATTTTGATATACATCCATTTTCTATTCTTTTGTTTGCTTTTCATCGAATGGATAACCTCTTGCGTGATAATGATATTATCTGTTATATTTCTGCCTGCTACAAATCCAGCCTGCTCAGAAGCGATGATATTCGGAAAGACTATTTTAAACCAGTTTGCTATGTTTTTCATGGACTAGTTTATAAAGGGTTGAGCAAAGACTAATAGGGCGAAACTAAGAGAAGCTCTTCGGATTCGATACTTTAGGAATAAGCACAACGAGCGTATTGTTTAAGTCTGGATCAATGTGTTTCCCAAAAAAGACCCTTTTGACCTACTCACAAATCGAAGCCCCAACATGTTCCCACTGACTTTAGTAGAAAAAAGCATGAAATCCATCACTACCAGGAGCCTTTAAAATGGGGCATATCAAAAAGTACAACCTTAATTTCCTCATTGGAGACCAGCTTACTCAAAAATTGCATATCACCATCATTAAGGCGTGAGAAGGCACTCAAAGGTAGTCCTCTCATTTGTCCTGGATGCTCACCATATAACTTCTTATAAAAATCAACCACCTCGAGTTTCAGCTTCTCCTCATCAAAAATCCATTCACCCATTTCATTTTTAAAGCTGCGATTCGATTCTATTTTCTTCGTCACAGAGTGCACGAATGAAAAAATTTAGTGTTACGATCTCCTAAAGACAACCAATCACACCTTGTCTTTTGACGCTATAAGAGTTATTCGTGATGTAACACATTTTTCAACTCCTCCATTTCAACCTGATTAAGATAGACAGACCTTGCAACATCCAACACTTTCTGGATATTATTCAACTTCCTAATTAATTTTTTTTGGCGCGAATAAATGTGGCCATACACTTCCTTATTCCAATGTCTAACCTGATCAGTGAAGATTAAGTAAGCCGTTGATATACTTCCAGAGATGCTCTATTTTTGTTTGACAAAGTCGGAGAAAGTTGGATGCTCAACCCAACTAGCAAAAAATCTAAACAGACGCCCCATAGAAGAGTGGCAATCAAGCATAAGAGATAAGCAAAGTGATCTGTAGTCTAAATTTAGTCTCGATAGATGAGTCATCGTGCATTATGGAAAAACAGAGCACCAAGCTTCATTACAAATGGCTTTATCCAATCTCTCAAACACTCCTCCCCTTTGCCAAGTAAACCAAGACCCTTGAAAACCCAAGTCAAGAAGCTCGTTTAAATCCATAAAATCACTGAAATAGGAACATCTTGTAACACCCTTAACCCGTATCCATCGCCAGACTAGGGTTACGAGGTATTACCAGTCGAATCATAACATTTAAACAACCATGGCCCACACATCAACATATCATAGTTAATCAATAACACAAAGTTCCTTTAGAAGGTCTACGAGACCTTAAACATGCTTTTAAGAAGGTTCGGGACTAAACCGATCTCATACAGAAACTTTGCGGAACTTAGACAATTTTTCTTTTAAAACAGGGCACACGCCCGTGTGGCTAGACCGTGTGCCTCACACGGCCATGCCTTAGACCATGTCTTACCCCGTGTGCAACACTGACTAGGGTCACACGGCCTGTCACACACCCGTGTGTCTGGCCCGTGTGCAACACTGACTTGGGTCACTCGGCCTGTCACACGCCCGTGTGTCTGGCCCGTGTGCAAGTCTGACATGCTTAGAATAGGGGCAGTGAAGGACACAGTCGAGACACACGCCCGTATGCTCACCCGTGAAGGCAATTATAGGCCATTTACTAGGCCAAATTGCCACCCAATTTGGGTCATCCCTATATGTTCAGTTCTAACATCAAATAACATACAAATCATTCATCATCTCAAATACCAAATCAAGAATGAAACATACCATTTCTATTTCACCAAAGCATACCATAATGGCCATTCACACAAGACCATATATACACATCACATTCACCATTTTCACATAGCCAAAACATGTACTAAAAATCATTCCATTATCAAGCCATATCACATGGCAAGATTTATACATCTCAAAACATTCCACAACCTCACTAGCCTATACATGCCATATACCATATATACAACTTTCCAAAAGGTACCAAAATAGATGTCCGATAGTGTGATTGATTCGCTGACGATCCCTGGACCCGAGCTAGCTTTAATGACACTGTAAAACAGAAAAAGACTTCACACAGTAAGCTTTAAAGCTTAGTAAGTTTGTAATATAACACAATTAACTCAACATTTCAAATTCAATATACAAAATTAACTAAAACTAAGTTCAATTCACATCACTACTCAATCTCACCCATGTCTATTACTCACTTTCATACCATATCTATAGGTTCATATACAAGCACTTATAATGCTACTCAATCCAACTCATTTCATCATTCATTCACATAATCTTCCATCTATCTCATCTACAATATCATCAACCACTTAGGTTCTGTAATAAGTCAGTATATCAAGGTATAGTACACGGTCTAAGTCCACGGGCGTGTCAAGGCCGTGTGTAATTAGTCAGTGGCAACCAAGGTCGGAAGACATGGGCATGTAAAGAGGTGCACGGGCGTGTCCCAAACCACATGGGCGTGTGACCTCTGCTTTAAAGAAAAGTTTTCGATTAAGTTTCGGAAGTTTTTATATATGCGTATAAGGCCTCGTAGGCCCAAGAAATGTATGATTATACTGAGAAAGAAAAGTTTTTAATTCAGAACAAAATTTTACAGCCCATAAGTGCATGATTAAGCAAGTTAAAGAATAGTAATATCTCGTATCCGGTCTAAGCCTCGGACTCGGGTATGGGGTGTTACAGGTTCTGTACATACCTGTACCATCACGTATTTATCTATCACATTTATCACTTCAATGCTCGATGCCATAATTCATTCAATCATATTTAAACGTTTGATGAAATCGCACACGTAGTGCATATTAATTAACCGAAGCTATAATAATATCGCACACTTAGTGCCATCACATTAAATCGAAGTTGTCTCGGTATCGCACACGTAGCGCCAATTAATATAGCCGAAGCTTTCTTTATCTCACACACTTAGTGCCATTCATCACTGTAACGATTCTATTTACGCACACTTAGTGCCACATATCTTCGAACTTACAATTCACATTACCAAACTCCACAACCACATTTCCATTCATTTCATCACATATGAACATTGTTTAAAAAATACGTATTATACACGAACTTACCTCGGATGTAGAAATAACGACACTAGTCGATCAATCGAGCACTTTGTTCTTGCCTCGATCTAGGTCCGAATTTCTCTTTTCTTGATCTATATAATATCAAATTCAACTCATTCAATCTCATCTTCATCCAAAACAATCCACAAACACATAGTTAGGGCATTTTACACTTTAGCCCTCATAATTCTACATTTTGACATTTTAATCCCTATTTCACAATTACACAAAATACACATAATTTACTCACACCCAAGCTTGGCCGAATTTCATACTAGTCCCTAGAAGACCATATCTTTCATTTATTTCACATTTTAGTCCTTCAATTTCTCCTTTTCACAAATTAGCCCATAATAATCAATTTCATCAAAAATCTCAATACAAAACATATTTATCAATCATCAAGCTTTCATATTTCACCAACTATTAACACAAAGCAAACATATTCATCCATAGCATATCTCAAAATTATCATCAATTTCAGAAATTCAAGCATGGGCTAGCTAGAACACTTAACAACTATCACAAAAACGTAGAAATTATCGAAAACAGATCAAAAACAATACCTTAATTAACCAAAATGAGTGTCGAATGCTTCTAAGTGTATAAACCCTATTTTCTCTTCTTATTATCAGTGGAAACAACAAAGATGAACATCATTTTATCATTTTGTTTTATTTAATCATAATTTATACATCATTTACCAATTTACCCTTTCTTTAAAACATTTAAAATCCACCATCCCATAAACATATATGTCCATTCATAAATTCAATGATCAAATTGCATTATAAGGACTTCCCATCTAATAAACCATATCAATTCGACACACATATCAAGTAGCACACAACTTTTGCATTTTCTGCAATTTAGTCTTTTTATCAAATTGAGCACACAAACAATCAAATTTTCACACGAAACTTTCACAAATGCTTAATCACATACTGTAAATACTGAAAATAATATTAAAATATTTTTCCAACTCGGATTTGTGATCCCAAAACCACTATTCCGACTAGGGTCTAAACCGGACTGTTACAACTCTCCCCCCTTAGGGACTTTCGTCCCCGAAAATCTTACCAGTTAATAGATTCGGGTATTGCTCTCTCATAGCATCCTCAGGCTCCCACGTAGCCTCTTCAACCCCGTGTCTGTGCCACAACACTTTCACTAAAGCAATTTTCTTATTTCTCAACTCTTTGATCTCACGAGCCAGAATTCGAATCGGTTTTTCGCTATACGATAGATCAGACTAAATCTCAACTTCAGTAGGGGAAATCACGTGCGATGGGTAAGATCTGTATCGTCGAAGCATCGATACATGAAATACATTATGAATCTTCTATAGCTCAGGTGGCAACAACAATCTATAAGCAACCGGCCCAATACGCTCAGAAACCTCATACGGCCCGATAAACCTCGGACTCAATTTGCCTTTTCTGCCAAATCGAAGTATTTTCTTCCACGGAGATACTTTCAAAAACATTTTATCACCGATCTCAAATTCAATATCTTTTCGTTTCAAATTTGCGGAAGACTTTTGACGATCTCATGCCGCTTTCAAACTGTTTCGAATCACTTTCACTTTTTGCTTAGTCTCTCTGATCAAATCTATCCCGTGAATCTTATTCTCACTAAGCTCAGTCCAGTACAATGGTGTTCTGCATTTACGACCGTAAAGAGCCTCATATGGTGCCATTTTAATGCTTGATTGAAAGCTATTATTATACGCAAATTCAATCAATGGCAATTACTTTTCCCAGGTACCTTCAAACTCAAGAATACAACATTTCAACATATCCTCGAGAATCTGAATGGTCCACTCGGATTAATCATCCATTTGCAAATGAAAAGCAGTACTGAAGTGCAACTTCGTACCTAAAGCCTCTTGCAGTTTCTTCCAAAACCGTAAAGTAAACCTCGGATCTTTGTCAGACACAATAGATAGTGGCATCCCGTACAATCTCACAATATCAGAAATGTATAACTCAGCTAACTTATCAAGCGTATAATCTGTTCACTGGAATAAAATGAGCTGACTTTGTCAATCTGTCAACTATCACCCAGATTGCATCTTTCTTTCTCAGAGATAGGGGCAATCCCGACACAAAGTCCATCGTGATTCTCTCCCATTTCCACTCAAGAATCATGATCAACTGTAATAAACCGGATGGCACCTGATGTTCAGCTTTGACTTGCTGACAAACTAAACATCTCGAAACAAACTCTGAAATATTCTTTTTCATACCAGGCCACCAGTAAAACTGTTTCAAATCATTGTACATTTTCATACTTCCCGGATGAACAGATAAATGACTGTTATGCGCTTCATTCAAAATCAATTGAATCAACTCCAAATTTCTTGGAACACAAATCCGACCTCAGAATCTCAAACAATCATTATCATCAACTTGAAATTCTGAATCAGGATTCAAATCACATTGAGCTCGTTTCACTAACATTTCATTGTCAACTTTTTGGGCATCACAAATCTGTTGTATAAACAACGACCTCGCTTTCAACTCATCTATAACCGAATCATCATCACAAAAATCAATCTGAATATTCATTGCTCGTAAAGTGAATAAAGACTTTCGGCTTAAGGCGGCAGCAACAACATTTGCTTTTTCCAGATGATAATCAATCACAAGCTCGTAGTCCTTTAGCAATTCTAACCATCTTCTCTGTCGCAAATTCAAATATTTCTGAGTCATCAGATATTTCAAGCTCTTGTGATCAGTATAAATATGACATTTCTCACCAAATAAATAGTGACGCCAAATTTTCAAAGCGAACACAATCGCAGCTAGCTCAAGGTCGTGCGTCGGATAATTCTTTTCATGCGGTTTCAATTGTCTCGAGGCATAAGCTATAACTTTGCCTTCTTGCATCAACACACAGCCTAAACCATTCAACAATGCATCACTATAAACTATGAATTCTTTACCCGATTCAGGTTAAACTAACACTAGTGCCTCTGTCAGAAATGTTTTCAACTGTTCAAAACTCTACTGACACTTTTCTGACCACTCAAATTTAACATCTTTCTATAGCAATTTCGTCAACGGAGTTGCAATCATCGAGAAACCTTTCACAAACTATCGGTAATAACCAGCGAGGCCCAGAAAACTGCGGACTTCAGACACATTTTTCGGAGGTTTCCATTCTAAAATAGCTGAAATCTTGCTCGAATCGACTCGTATCCCCGCAGCTGACACTATATGTCACAGAAAACCAACCTCGCGCAACCAGAACTCACATTTACTGAACTTTGCATACAATTGCTTATCACATAGGGTCTGTAACACAATTCTCAGGTGCTTGGCATGTTTCGCTTAATCATAAGAATAAATCAAAATATCATCAATAAACACAACGACAAATCAATCCAAATACGGCCTGAATATCCGGTTCATCAAGTTCATAAATATTGCAGGGGCATTTGTTAGTCCAAAAGGTATAACTAAAAATTCATAATGCCCGTACCTCGTTCTGAAAGCATTTTTCGAAATGTCTGAATCTTTTACTAGCAACTGATAATATCCCGATCTCAGATCTATCTTTGAAAACACAGTAGCTTCTTTTAACAGATCAAACAAATCATCGATTCTGGGCAAATGATATTTATTCTTTGTCGTCACTTTGTTTAACTGACGGTAATCAATGCACATTCTCATCGTACCATCTTTCTTTTTCACAAATAGAACAAGAGCGCCCCAAGGAGAAAAACTCGGTCGTGCGAAACCTCTATCTGTCAATTCTTGCAACTTAGACTTCAATTCTTTCAATTTTGTCGGAGCCATTCTATATGGGGCTATTGAGATAGGGGTCGTCCCCGGTACTAACTCAATGTCAAACTCAACTTCTCGTATCGGAGGTAATCCCGGTAATTCTTCAGGAAATACATCAGGGAACTCACAAACCACAGGCACAGATTCAACTTTCTTTTCTGTCACTTTCGTATCAATCACGTAGGCAAGATAAGCTTTACATCCCTTTTTCACATAATTCATAGCTTTCATCGAAGATATTACAGCTGGTAATCCATTCAAATCACTGGATTCAATTCAGACTATCTCGTCACTCTGACTTCTCAAATCAATAGTCTTCCGCTTGCAATTCACAATAGCATTATGCAAAGTTAGCCAATCCATACCCAGAATTATATCAAATTCATCAAAGGGTAGTAGCATCAGATTAGCCGGGAAACAGATATCTCGAAATATCAACGGACAATTCTTGCACACTTTGTCAACCAGAACACACTTAAATAAGGGGTTCGATACTCTAATTACAAATTCAGTAGACTCAACAGGCAGAGTCTTACTAGATACTAAGTTCACACACACATAGGAATGAGTAGATCCTAGATCTATCAATGCAATCACATCAGTATCATAAATAGTGAAAGTACCAGTAATGACGCTAGGAGATGACGCTTCTTCAAAAGCGCGAATAGCGTAGGCTCTGGCAGGTGCTCTTGCCTCCAATCTCACAACTGTATCCGTTGTTCCTTTCTGACTACCACTCATAATTCCTGTGTTTCTGGGTGGTCGACCCCTAACTGCCGTGTTACTCGGCCTCGCACTCTGAGCATTATCTTTCTCAGCAAACTCCGGGCAATCCCGAATGAAGTGATCTCGTGATCCACATTTATAACAAACTCTATTATTATACTTGCCCCAGCATTCACCAATATGACGTCTCCCACACTGTCTACACTCAGGCTTATTTTTTCTGACACTGCCAACACTTGATTCTATTGGAATTTGAGCTTTAGAACTCGTATATTGTTTCACGCGATCTCTACTCGAATGTCCAATCGAAACATTTGAGCGACTGGTTGCATCTCTGAATCTCTTTGACGAAGAGTTATACGGCTTAATCATCGACCTTTTTCTCTCGTCTCTAGCCTCTGAGTCTTCTTTCTTCTTTTCTTTATTAAGCTCCTCGGCTTTACAAGCTCTTTCAACCAATACCACAAATTCAGTTAAGTCAAGAATTCCGACCAGAAGTTTAATATCTTCATTCAACCCTTCAATGAATCGTTTACACATTGTAGTTTCTGTCAAAACACATTCTCGTGCATACTTGCTCAAACTCACAAATTCTCGCCGTGATTCTCATAGAAGACATACGACCTGCTTCACTCAAGGAACTCTTTGCGTTTCTGATCTATAAACCGTTGACTGATATATTTCTTTCGAAATTTAGTTTGGAAGAAATACCAGGTGATTCGTTCTCTCGGAACCACAGATATCAATGTTTTCCACCAATGATACGCCATATCTCTCAACAGTGAAACAACACACTTAAGACATTCATCAGGAGTACATGATAATTCATCAAACACTCTAATGGTATTCTCAAGCCAGAATTCAGCTCGCTCGGCATCATCATCAATTGTGGCCCTGAACTCTTCGGCCCTATACTTATGAATCTTATCAACTGGAGGTTTACTCAATCGAATCAGGTCTATAACTTGTGGTGCTACAGGAACTTGCGGGAGTGGAGGTTACTGAGCAGCCGGATTCGTTCGAACGAACTCCGTAAACCACTCACTCATCATTTGGAAGAAGGCTTGCTTTGCCTCTCCCTCATGACTACTAGCAATCGGCCTAGATTCAGCTTACGCTGTCCCTTGAGCTGAAGCAGGCGCATTACTCTCAACATCATCAGCTACAGCTCGATCGGGATCCATTTGCTATACGAAAACACATTTTATCTGTCAGGATTCATCACACTATCACAGTTCGTATATATGGCATGTATAGCTAGACTCTCACACGCTACGTTAGTCCTGGTATTGACTAAACTGTAGCTCTGATACCAAATAAAATGTAACATCCTTAACCCGTATCCATCGCTGGACTAGGGTTACGAGGTATTACCAGTCGAATCATAACATTTAAACAACCATTGCCTACACATCAACATATCATAATTAATCAATAACCCAAATTTCTTTAGAAGGTCTACGAGACCTTAAACATGCTTTCAAGAAGGTTCGGGACTAAACCGATCTCATACGGAAACTTTGCGGAACTTAGAAAATTTTTCTTTTAAAACAGGGCACACGCCCGTGTGGCTAGACCGCGTGCCTCACACGGCCATGCCTTAGACCATGTCTTACCCAGTGTGCAACACTGACTAGGGTCACACGGCCTGTCACACGCCCGTGTGTCTGGCCCGTGTGCAAGTCTGACCTGCTTCGAATAGGAATAGTGAAGGATACAGTCAAGACACACGCCCGTGTGCTCACCCGTGTAGGCAATTATAGGCCATTTACTAGGCCAAATTGCCACCCAATTTGGGTCATCCCTATATGTTCAATTCCAACATCAAATAACATACAAATCATTTATCATCTCAAATATCAAATCAAGAATGAAACATACCATTTCTATTTCACCAAAGCATACCATAATGGCCATTCACACAAGACCATATATACACATCACATTCACCATTTTCACATAGCCAAAACATGTACTAAAAATCATTCCATTATCAAGCCATATCACATGGCAAGATTTATACATCTCAAAACATTCCACAACTTCACTAGCTTATACATGCCATATACCATATATACAACTTTCCAAAAGGTACCAAAATAGATGTTCGATAGTGTGATTAATTCGCTGACGATCCATGGATTCGAGCTAACTTTAATGACACTGTAAAACAGAAAAAAACTTCACACATTAAGCTTTAAAGCTTAGTAAGTTTGTAATATAACACAATTAACTCAACATATCATATTCAATATACAAAATTAACTTACCCTAAGTTCAATTCACATCACTACTCAATCTCACCCATGTCTATTACTCACTTTCATACCATATCTATAGGTTCATATACAAGCATTTATAATGCTACTCAATCCAACTCATTTCATCATTCATTCACATAATCTTCCATCTATCTCATCTACAATATCATCAAACACTTAGGTTTTGTACATACCTGTACCATCACGTATTTATCTATCACATTTACACTTCAATGCTCGATGCCATAATTCATTCAATCCTCTTTAAACGTTTGATGAAATCGCACACTTAGTGCTAATTAATTAACCGGAGCTATAATAATATCGCACACTTAGTGCCATCACATTAAACTGAAGTTGTCTCGGTATCGCACACGTAGTGCCAATTAATATAGCCGAAGCTTTTTTTATCTCGCACACTTAGTGCCATTCATCACTGTAACGATTCTATTTACGCACACTTAGTGCCACATATCTTCGAACTTACATTTCACATTACCAAACTCCACAATCGCATTTCCATTCATTTCATCACATATGAACATTGTTTAAATAATACGTATTATACACGAACTTACCTCGGACGTAGAAACAACGACACTAGTCGATCAATCGAGCACTTTGTTCTTGCCTCGATCTAGGTCCGAATTTCTCTTTTCTTGATCTATATAATATCAAATTCAACTCATTCAATCTCAGCTTCATCCAAAACAATCCACAAACACATAGTTAGGGCATTTTACACTTTAGCCCTCATAATTCTACATTTTGACATTTTAATCCCTATTTCACAATTACAAAAAATGTACATAATTTACTTACACCCAAGCTTGGCCGAATTTCATACTAGTCCCTAGCAGCCCATATCTTTCATTTATTTCACATTTTAGTCATTCAATTTCTCCTTTTCACAAATTAGCCCATAATAATCAATTTCATCAAAAATCCCAATACAAAACATATTTATCAATCATCAAGCTTTCATATTTCACCAACTATTAACACAAAGAAAACATATTCATCCATGGCATATCTCAAAATCATCATCAGTTTCAGAAATTCAAGTATGGGCTAGCTAGAACACTTAAAAACTATCACAAAAGCGTAGAAATTATCGAAAACAGATCAAAAACCATACCTTAATTAACCAAAATGAGTGTCGAATGCTTCTAAGTGTATAAACCCTATTTTTTCTTCTTATTATCGGTGGAAACAACAAAGATGAACATCATTTTATCATTTTGTTTTATTTAATCATAATTTATACATCATTTACCAATTTACCCTTTCTTTAAAACATTTAAAATCCACCATCCCATAAACATATATGTCCATTCATAAATTCAATGGTCAAATTGCATTATAAAGACTTCCCATCTAATAAACCATATCAATTCGGCACACATATCAAGTAGCACACAACTTTTGCATTTTCTGCAATTTAGTCCTTTTATCAAATTGAGCACACAAACAATCAAATTTTCATACGAAACTTTCACACATGCTTAATCACATACTGTAAATACTGAAAATAATATTAAAATATTTTTTTTACTCAGATTTGTGGTCCCGAAACCACTGTTCCGACTAGGGTCTAAACTGGGCTGTTACACATCTTCTTCCTAAGGTACGCCCTATCTCTTTTCACTAGAAGAAATGATAGCATTAAAGTCCCCAATTGCCAGCCACAAGGTCCCATCCACCGAATGACACTTTCCAAAGCTCCCCAAATATTCCTCTATTTACCATTATCAGGGCTTCCATAGACAAAAGCTACTAGTAGCGATCTTCCATGAATGCTCTCTGAAACTCTGGCTGAAACGAATTGAGGGTGAATTTTAAGAACCTCAACATAAACTGAATCACTCCATCCAAACTAGATACCACCTGAAAAACCAACCGCCTCCACGCGGTGAGAATACTAAAAGCCAAGCTGCACTACAATCTAGTTTGATTTTCCTCCGCTAACCCTTGTTTCTAAAAGTCCAATAAAATCTGATCTATGTTCACGATTATACTCACAGAAAAATCGTGGGAACTTGGGACTAGCATACCCCTAACAATTCCAACAAAAAATAGTAAAATCCATAAATAATAAAAAAAACGAGACAATGGGACCAACCACTAAGCAGTAGAATGAGATCCAACACCATCTTTATGGCCACCCATACAACGAGCAGTTTTATTCACTTCAAGCTCAACTTGAGAGCTAAGAAGCACTGCATGGAAGACATGGCATCAGGTAAAGGGACCTGGGAAGTAGCAGTTAATCTGAAACGGCCTCTTCGACCACGAATAGTTTTATTTAAGGCCTTACCAAGACAACCACTACCATATTTTCCCTCTAGGGTATGCTCTTTAGAGACCAAACTAGATTTAATAAAATAAATTGACCCTTCCTTAGCAGAGTTCTTTGTAATATTTGGACTAGAATTTTATTTAAAAGTTACAGTTGAGTGTCGGTTGGAATCAAGAAATTTGGAATTTAAATTCGAAAGTGGGATTGAAATGCATTAAAGAATTACTTGCTTGTTCAACCGCATGGAATTAGAGTTCTGTTCCACAGCCACCAGCTTCGCCAAGGCTCGATTAGAGGCCTGCCCCTTATCAACTCCAGTAGTTAGACCTAAACCAAGGGCATGGCCCAATATTCCATCAGACTCCACCGAGGCCTGCCCAACAACTATCCCTCTATTTCTATTTTTTTTTTGTTTTCCCGATTTAAAGGTGAAGCCTTGGGTCTTGTCACATTCACGTAACCCACACCACGAGAAATTTTACTTCGGCCACCCATAGGCCCAAAAATTGGCCCTATATTTTTGTTTTTTAATTTCTTTATAAAATCTCTTTGTACAAACCTAGTTTCTGGAATGTTTGACCCATCATCTTTCACACCAGCTGTTTCTTTCTCCATTAAAGCCAGAATATCAAATCTGGTTCTTTCCCTTTTTTCAGCCATGATTTTCCCCCTTTGATTACTGTTATCATTTTGATTTTGCCTGGATTTGCGTTCGACTACCATCCATGCATTGAAGGGCTCCTTAGTCTCTATCGAAACAAGATTTTCGGTCGTTTGGTCGGAATCAGTAACCTTGTCTCCGGTGGAGTTTTGATCGGTAACAATAGAGGGGCAAAGGCCTTTTATGTGCGCATACCGACCATAGGAAAAGCACACTGCCGATAAGGATTTGAACATCACCCTTTGTACTCTACCATTAACCAGGACTTACGATGTGAGCGGCTTCTCCAAATCTACATAGACCACCATTCTAGCAAACCTACCCCTTGTATCACTGTCAGTTTTGTATCCAACCTAGCCACCTTACCCACTAGGCTGCCAATCTCCTTCAATACCCGTTGCTTGTATAGGAAACTCGGTAGTCTAGAAAAACAGATCCAAGTCAAGACCATGCTTGGAAAGGGTCTCGACAAGTTGAGGTCAATTGTCCACGGTTGGACCTTGAGATAGTGTCCAAAGATCACCCATGGACCTTGGGTAAGCACCATTTTGTAGTAATCTTTATTTTGAAATCTGACATAAAAATACCCGTTCTCAACATCCATAAGATGAAAAGGTTGTGATGGTCTCCAAAGCACAGAAATTCAATTATGAAGCACTATGTATCCAATATTGCGCCCCAATAGTTTAACAACAATAGTGGTCTCCATATCTTTAACCAGAATATTTTGAATCTTGTCAGAGAATTCGATAGTCGGGATTCCATTAATGGTGGATTTCAATATGTCTCCATCCGAAAAAGCGAAATCTTCGCTATCCATAATATCCAAACCCATAGATCCATTAGAATTTCTTCCCAGCAATTTGTCTTTCCAGGAGACATCAAGCGCCTAAACCACCTCAGTCTCCATATTCATCTCGGGATCTTCCCTCGGTTGCCGAAAGCGGACTTTCTTTTAAGTTGCGATCTTCAATAGGGCTGTCACTATCACCCCCTCCATCCCCCGTCAATTATAAGTTGTCTTCCATCGAATCTAATAGTAAAAAAATATGTTTTTTTAGTAATGACAAATCATACTTTTAATATGAACTTAAACTTAATAAAATACACACACAAAAATTACCTTTCAATTTTCCCTACGCAAGCAAATATTTTCAGTTACTAATATCTTCTTTTTAATTCGTTTTTTAAATTTTTTATTAATACATCAAATTTTTTTCAATTAAATTTTCATATTTTTCATCATCTTCAAATATTTTTTTTTTCCTCATTTCCTTTATCATTTCCAAATTTCTTTCTTTCACTCGGATTTATTTTATTATACTACCATCATATATCGTATATTTTTTTTCTCTTTTACTATTTTTCATCCGATTATATGAAATCTTATATTTTTTTAAAGCAAAAAAATAATTGTAAGAGCAAACATATTTTTATTTATGTATAAGATTATATGGAACAATACATTTATTTTTCTCATCATCTAAACTTTTTTTTCTTCCACTAATCATGTTATATATACATAACTAACAAATTAAATATTGCTTAACACAATAACATTTCAAATATTACAATAATAATGAAAATTCAATTAAAATTATCACATTATAGAGTTGATAATCTAGTAAAATCAATATTTTGCTCGATTCCATCAACTTTTGCTTGAATCAGGTCGATCAAGAACCCCGCGGTATTCACCTTTGGTTGATCTTGGGGTACAACATTCCGATAACACTTTCCCCGCGTGAGAGCACTTTTCACGCCGATGCTTCTCCCTTGACAACATAACCAATTTGCGGTCGTACCGCGTAACCACTGCCAACAGGAACTCTTGATCGCGTAACCACTACCAACTAGAAGCCTCATCTCCTTTAGTGCTAAATGGGGTATTTCGATTGGGGATGGACTATTAACTGCGTAATCACTGCCAACAAAAACTCTTAACCGCGTAATTACTACCCTAAAAACAACATTATGTTTTACGAGTCATTTATATATAAGGGTGATGATGTAATAATTTTTCCATAAAACAACATCATAATAATAAATACCCCTTCCTTCAACATAACACATTTATTTCTCTCTTTTTTTTCTTTCAACCTAACAAAAAAAATTAAGACCTTTACTTGTTAAGTTGGCGCTGAGGGTATATATAGTTGGCGGTGCCGCCACATCTAGAGCAGGCACTAGAGAGAGAGAAAAATTCACTGGTATTGGTGGCTCTAATGGAGGCAACACCAACAAATATTTCTTTTAATCTAATTTGGTGTCGTCACTTAGAAGCATGTAACCAAAAAAAAAAAATTCAATTTAGTGCCTCCATTAAAGGAGACGGCACCAAAATTTAATAAAAAATATATATATATTTTCATTTACCTCCGAAAATACCCATGAAAATACGGTGCAGTGGAAAATTTATAAGGATGTCGCCTTGGGAAGTGGCAACAAAAAAAATGATTTTTTTTCATCCAATGATTTTTGTGATTATGAGACAATAATTGTGTCACATTTTGGGTGGTGTCGCCTTGAAAAGTGGCTACACCCATTGACACGGTAGAAGCTAGGTCATTTATCTAAATAATCTGATATTAGAGTCATTTTCATAATTTTTTAATATTTTTGGGTTATTTATCTAAAAAAAGACTATTGATTCAGTAAGAATTGAGTAACTGTTTTAGAAATTTTACGTTGAGATATGCATTGTGGATGTGATTGTGGTTAGGGGTGTGCAAAATTCGGGTAAAACCAAAAAAATTCGGTTAACTGACCGAATTCGGTTAATCGGTCGGTTAACCGAATTTTTTCGGTCGGGGGTCGGTTAATTATTTTGTGATTTTTCGGTTAACGCTTAATTCGGTTCAAAACAGGTCGGTTAACCGAATTTTTTTGGTTTAACCAAAAAAAATAATAAATAAAATTATAATATATAAATAGGCCCACTATTCACCTAAACCCAATCCAAACCCAAGTATCCAACCCAACCCAACCCAATTACCCAATCCAACCCAATCATAAAAATTACAAATAATTTAATAAATAAAAATAAAATTCTAAAACTAAAACTAAAACTAAACCCAACTCAACACTAACAGACATGACAGAAAAAAAAACCTAACTTTTTCAACTTCAAATCCCTAACTGAAAACTCCCAAAATCTCTGCCAGGCCAGCCACCTTCCGTCCGGCACTCCGGCGTCTACCAGGTCACCATCCATCACTGGCGAGTTGAGGTAGGCTTTTATTTTATCTTCTTTCTAAGTGGCTTTAGTAACACTAGATTAGGCTTTATTTTTCTTCAGTACGATCGACATTCTAGGGTTTCTTTCAATGTTGCCTTTTGTTTTCCTTCCAGACAATTACTAATTGCTTTTGTTTATCGATGGCAATTAGGGCTAAGTAATTTTCTTGTTTGTTTCTTTGAGAAAACTAAAAAAATGCGATTTTGATTAATCGTTGTTTTAGGCGAAAAGTGAGTCAAGTCTGCTTCCTTTCTTTGCTTGGCTTTGGTGTGCTTGAGATAATTTAATTGAAGTAAGTACTGCTAATTCGGTTACTTTCATTGAACATTAGATATATTTTTTGTGAATATTACAATGTTTTTCTTGAATGTTGATAAATTTGGGCATATACAAAACAAATGTTTGTCTCTTAGTGCAGGAACCTTTCTAGCTAAGCAACGAACCTCGGAATATTTATTCTCTTTTTGTTGGTTTTGTTCCTCTAAATGAATTTGATATTGGGCTCTCCTTGTTCTTTTTGAAACTATGCTTCTTAACAGAGCGGCTAAGAGCTTTGTATTATTCTTGCTGATTATGTATTTATTCCTATTTAATGTATATTGTATGCTTTAGCATGTTCTAGTTGATAATGTAATGACTCATAAACTTTGGATTGCTAAGAAGATTGGTAGAGGAGTGAACACTAAAAGATAAAATGATCTATGCATACAGAAAAATTGTTGGATATCTGTATTGGAATAATCACCTTTTAGCATCAGTTTATAGTTACTGAAAGTGGGCAGATTATACCATTCTCATAGAGTCACTCCTAAGCTCATCTGTTTTTTATTTTCATGCGTTCAGTTGATTTTTTGAAATTAATATGGGTTGTAACTTACTTCCCATGTTTTTAAACTGGAATTGTCATTAATCAGTGCTTCTTGTTATTTGACTGAGCTTATTTTTTGTATAGAAGTGTAATTTATTACCTCTTTATAAGTTAGTATGGTTCAATATTTAATCTCCAATCTTTTTCTTTGTATTAATGGAACTTTGGAACTGCATTTATGCAATACTTCCTTTCAATCTGAATGCCATTTTCTCTTCATTAAAATATTGGTTATCAATGGTTAAATGTCATTTTCATGCTGTCTTAAATTAAATTAAGCTGCTGCTTAATGTTTCAAATTGAGTATTATTATGCTGTCATAAATTGAATTAAATTTGGTGTTTTAGTGTATCAAATTGAGCATTTTCATGCTGTCTTAAATTAAATTAAGCTGTTGTTTAATGTTTCAAATTGAGTATTATAATGCTGTCATAAATTGAATTAAAGTTGGTGTTTTAGTGTATCAAATTGAGCATTTTCATGCTGTCTTAAATTAAATTAAGCTTTTGTTTAATGTTTCAAATTGAGTATTATTATGCTGTCCTAAATTAAATTAAAGTGTTGCTTCAGTGTCTCAAAGTAAGCATTATTATTCTATTGAAAAATTGTTAAGAATGCTACTTGAAAATGATATTTCATTTCATTCCAAAATTTAAGTATATTTACTGCCTTAATTAATGTCATATTGCTCATGTTATGTTGTTTAAAATGTGTAAATATTCTGTTTAACTGTGTTTTAAAGTATGCAAATTGTGGCGGTTCAAAAGATTATATTAATCTCTCACATTTTTAACATAGTCCAACTCAACTATGTTTTTTTCTAAAACTCAACATCAAAATATGTTTAATATTATAAATGTATTTTAATTTATTATATACTATTTTTCTTGCAGAATGTCAACCGAACCAACATCTATTAAGGGTAGTGTCACACCTCCTACTTCGATAGATTCTGAAAATTCGGGAGTTGAAGCTTCAAGCCAAACAAATGGGAATACCGGGAAAAGAAAAGCCACTCCTCAAAGGTCAGAAGTTTGGTCTCACTTCACTAAGATTATTAATAGTGAGGGTGCAAGTAAGGCTAAATGTAATTATTGTCAAAAGGAATTTTGTTGTAATATGAAAAAAAATGGTACAGGGTCATTGAAATATCATATTGGTTCATGTAAGAAAAATCCTAGTAATGTTGTTGACACTAGTCAAGGACAACTAGTTTTACCTAGAAAGGGAGTTGAAGGGGGGGAAGGGAATCTTTCAACTTGGAGATTTGATCAAGAAGCATGTAGGAAAAGATTAGCACAAATGATTGTGATTGATGAATTACCTTTCAAGTTTGTTGAAAGTGAAGGTTTTAAGAAATTTATGTTTGTGGCATGTCCTAGGTTTCATATTACTTCACGAACTACTATGACTAGGGATGTTTATCAATTGTATTTAGATTAAAGGGCCAAGATAAAACAACTTTTGAGAAGTTCTTGTTCTAGAGTTTGCTTAACTACTGACACATGGACTTCTTTGCAAAGAGTTAATTATTTGTGTATCACTGCTCACTTTATTGATAACGATTGGAAATTGAATAAAAAGATTTTAAACTTTTGTCCAATTTCTAGTCATAAGGGTGAGTCCATTGGGATGGTGATTGAGAAATGCTTGTTGAATTGGGGATTGATAAGTTGTTTCTTCATATCATTGATAATGCAAGTTCAAATGATGTTGCTATAGGTTATTTGAGAAAGAAAGTTAACCCTCGAGGGGGTTTAGTTCAAAATGGTAAATATCTTCATATGAAATGCATGGCACACATTGTGAATTTGATTGTTGTTGAAGGCTTAAAGGAAATGAATAAATCTGTTGAACGTGTTAGGGGGGCTGTTAGATATGTGAGACAATCTCCAGCTACATTACAAAAGTTTAAGGAGTGTGTTGTGGTGGAAAAGATAGAGTGCAATAACATGATGTGTCTTGATGTTTGTACTAGGTGGAACTCGACCTACTTAATGTTAGACACTGCTCAGAACTTTGAGAGAGCTTTTGAGAGATTTGAGGAGCAAGATACAAACTTTAGGGCTGAACTTGAAAAGGGTGAGGGTTGGCCTAGTGTTGATGATTGGGATAATTTTAGAAACTTGAGGGATTTCTTGGAACACTTTTATGAAGTCACTTTGCGTATATCTGACACTTCATATGTCACGTCCAATAATTTTTTTGATGAGCTTTCTGAAATTGATATTCTTTTACGAGATGCTCAGTTAAATAGTAATGTTGATTTCAATGTTATGACCATCAAGATGAAAGATAAGTATGATAAGTATTGGGGTGATATTGATAAGATGAATTTGCTTATGTTTGTTGCTTGTGCTTTAGATCCTAGACAAAAACTAAAGTATCTTGAATTTGCACTTAGTGAAATGTCTACTTCTGAAAAAGCTTGTGAAATGATGCAAAAATTGAAGGAATCTTTGTATGAATTGTTTGATGAGTATAAGCCTCCACTTCATAGTACTTGTAGCCAATCGAGTGTGCCAACACATGTTTCTCTCGGTGAACCACAACAAAAAATGAAAAGGCGAATGCAAGCTTTGTATAAAAAGCGTGAGTTGGAAATTTGTGGTGAGGATAAAACATCTAAGTTGGATAAATATCTAGCTGAGGCTAATGAGGAATTTGTTGAAGATTTTGATATTTTATTGTGGTGGAAAGTGAACAGCCCTAGATTTCCCACTCTTTCAAAAATGGCCGAGATGTGTTAGCTATATCGGTTTCTACTGTTTGCTTCAGTAGTCCAGATTTTAGCACCAGGGGACGTGTGCTTGATCAATATAGGAGTTCTTTAACTCCTAAAATTGTACAAGCTCTTGTGTGTACTCAACATTGGATTCGAAAATCATCATCACAAGAAGACATCAAAAAGATTGAAGAACAAATCCAAGAGCTTGACAAGATTGAAAATGGTATATTTATTGTTTTATTTTAATAGTTTCAATTTTTTTACCATATCACTCCTACTTATTTAATTGATTCAATGTTTAGACTTTTCTTGGAATGCATCAAAGCCTACCCTAAATTCATGAGCTTTCGTGAGTTGAAGGGTATGCTTACTATCTTATTCTTGTTAACTTATAATCTATTCGTTTGTTTATATTATTTGATTTTTTTTAAATGCGTATATTTCTATTATATGCTAAATTTTTGCACATGTTTTTTTTTCTTTTTGTAGGTTTAATGCAAACGGAGATCTTTTGGAGAGAAGAAATGGATACAAATGGACAATATTAAAGACTTACATTTCAATTATGTGTTAATTTCAAGACTTATGTAATGTTTTTAATTATGTAGTGATTCAAAGACTTATGTAATGTTTTTAATTATGTAGTGATTCAAAGACTTATGTAATCTTTTTAATTATGTAATGATTCATTTCGGTTAATTCGGGTAATTCGGGTAATTAGGGTAATTCGGGTATTTCGGGTAATTTGGTTAATTTTTAACCAAAAATAAAAAACATATAATTTTCGGTTAATTCGGTTAACCGGCCGAATTAATCGAAAAAATTTCGGTTCGGTTAACGGTTAAAAATTTTGAAAGGTCGGTTAATTTAGTTAATGTTATTTTGGGTCGGTTAACCGACTGAACACCCTTAATTGTGATGGTTCCTCTTATGGTGGCTGTGGTGGGGGATTGTCCGACCAAAAAAAAAAAAGAAAACTATTACATGCATTGTTTTGGTTATGGGGTCTGGTCGATAAATCAAGAATCAACTTGTAACAGTCATTTACCTTTTCTGTTCCAAAAAATATATATAAATTTAACGTTTTCAAATGATGTTTTTATTTTAATGAAGTACAAACCTTGTTTATTTTAAGAACACTTAGAAGTTAGAAGCTGGTTCTGGTAGTCAACTGGATTAAAAACCTCAACTTGGTCTATAACGTGCATCATTGTTTCAGTAGCCAATACAGAGGGAAGATACTGCATAGATCTTGAATCTATGAACACATATTTAGACCAAATGATGAGAGACAAGACACAAAAGGGTATCTTTTTTTGTCGTGTTTGAGACAGAGGCTTACTTACCAGAGATTACAAAAAGGAAGGGATGTTCACATCTCTTAAGAAACTCCCGATGGAGATGAGTTTTTAATCCAAGCCTTCTTATGATGTGATCAAGGAATGAAAGTGGAGTAATTGGATGCATTTTCCATTTTAGTGTTAAAAGAACCAAAAGCTCCATTCTTTGAATGGTTTTAGCCTCAAAAACATATTTTGTCCCTTCAACCTATAAAAACAAAACATGTCATTGTGTTTCCAAATGAAACAAACAGATAGACATACTTGTAGGTCTAGAAGAAGAGGAACATGGGTTTCTTCAACTTTAGCAACCAAAGAGAGACAAGTGATAGCAACAAGGTGAATCAACAATGGTTTATCTCTTTGAAAACAGAAGTTACTTAAGAACCTATCAAGATAATTAACAAAAAGCATCGTCGTGAGAGTGGTGAACCCATAGTGAGCATTGACTTTAAGCATCCACTCCACCGCCTCACGGCGGGCCTCATCTTCCCAAAATAAATCATGTTCCAACAATAAAAACGGATAAAAAAATTGAAGCGTCTCCGCCATTGTTACAGACACTTAAAAGAATTCTTCTACAACTTTACCTACACCATTCTTATCATCTTCTTCACAGTAAATGTTGGGGATTTTTGGCTATGCAAGGCTAGCTGAGTTGAAAGCTTGTACAACAAGCCTCGTTACTTGGTGAAGAAACAAAAGCAGAAATTTGCTAAGAAGACAAGAACAGAAACGAGGAACAAGAAAGATGGAGCATATGTGAATGAAATCTGATAGTTTTCATTAAAAAGAAACATTGGCATATTGCCATTACATATATCAGCCATTGAGTGAACAAAACAAAGCAAGTTTTCACCTAATACTTACCTAATACCACTAATTACATGAAAACTTGGTGAAATAACTTGTACACATAAATAAAGCTGATTTATCAGCTCAATCACTACCTAATTACATCAAATTCAATACCAACTAAGTTCAAATCAAACTAAGTTACAAAACATGAACTTGGAGTAACAAAACAAGTTGAACTTGGACAACATCAGTAAGCTTCAGCTGCTGTAAGCTTGGCTCGACTGCATGGGCTGCATGTGCTGCATGGAAGGCCATCTTCTAAAACGCCTCCTTGGTCTCCATGCTGCAGACTCCTAACTCCTCCATTAGTTTAATAAACCTTGTTACATTTTGGGCCTTTGTGAAGATATCAGCAATTTGTTCTTCAGAATTGCAATGAATCAGCTCCACCTCTCGAGCTTGTTCCATCTCCCTTACTACATGTAGCTTGATGCTAAAATGCTTGGTTCTACCATGGAAGACAGGGTTCTTTGCAATTGCAAAAGCAGAATGGTTATCACAAAAGATCTCTGTTGCTGCCTCTTGATGTAGGTTCAAATCAGCTAGGATTTTTCTTAGCCAGATGGCCTAATTAACAGCATTTGCAGTTGCAACATACTCAGCTTCTGCTGTTGATTGAGCTACTATCGATTGCTTCTTTGAGCACCAGCAAAACATTGCTGAGCCAAGTATAAATGCATAACCAGAAGTCCTTTTCATGTCATCTCTTGAACAAGTCCAGTCACTATCAGTGAAGCCTATCAGCTTCAGGTTTTCTGCTTTGTTAAACTGTAATCCATAGCTCAAGGTGCCTTTGATGTACCTGAGCACTCTTTTTGCTGTCTGAAGATACTGCTTGTTGCAGCAATGCATGAACCTTGATAGTATACTCACAGCAAACATGGTATCTGGTCTGGTTGCTGTCAAATACAATAAGCATCCAACTAGACTTCTATAGGCAGGTTCATCTACTCATTCATGGTCCTCTTGGCTTGGCAGCTTCATTCCAACAGGCATAAGTGTGCTTGTTGGCTTGCATTTCTCCATAGAGAATTTGCTTAAAATTTTTGCAGCAAATGTCTTCTATCCTAAGAAGATTCCACTTTCAGTTTGCAACACCTCCATTCCAAGGAAATATGTCATCTGCCCCATGTCAGACATTTCAAACATGTCCTTCATTTTGGCCTTGAAATCAGTCAATATGATCTGGTCTCCTCCTGTCACCAAGAGGTCATCAACATAAAGGGACACAATAAGTTGTGTTTCAGCTTGTTCATTCTTGACATACAGTGTTGCCTCACTGATGCTTCTCTAAAATCCCAAGCTAACCAGATAGCTATCAATCCTAGCATACCAGGCTCTAGGAGCTTGTTTTAGGCCATACAATGCCTTTTTAAGCCTGTACACCATGTGTTCTTTGCCAGACACAACAAAACCTTAGGGCTATTCAATGTAGATTTCTTCTTCAAGGAGGCCATTGAGGAAGCAGACTTCACATCCAGTTGATGAATCATCCACTTCCTTTGTGCAGCCAAAGCAACTAACAACCTGATTGTGTCTAGCCTGGCTACTGGTACAAAAGTCTCCATGTAGTCCAGACCATATCTTTGACTGAACCCCTTGACAACAAGCCTAGCTTTTAGCTTGTTTAAACTGCCATCTGTATTTTGTTTGGCTCGATAGACTCATTTAACACCAATGGTCTTTCTGTTAGCAGGCCTTTCTACTAGCTCCCATGTCTGATTCTTTTGAATCATCTTGACTTCATCAACCATGGCTTGCTTCCACCCTTCATGTGCTTCAGCTTCTTCAAAACTGGTTGGCTCTACTATGGTCACTTGTGCCCTTTCATAAATCTCTGCCAAAGGCCTTGTTCCCATGACTGGTTCATCATCAAAGTCCATTTCTGGACCAGCTTGATCAGGTTCAATCTGACCTGCTATGAGTTCTTCAAAAATAGCCTCTGACTGATTTCTTTCCCAGTTCTAGCATGCCTGTTCATCAAAGATCACATCTCTGCTCACTTGAATCTTATTTGTTGAAGGATCCAAGATCATATAGCCTTTCTTGACTGAGCTATAGCCTACTAGAACACCAGGTTGGGCCCTTTTTGACAGTTTATCTCTTTTCACAGCTGGTGTATGAGCATAACACAAGCAGCCAAAGATTTTTAAATGATCCAAAGATGGCTTAAACTCAAACCATGCCTCAAATGGAGTTTTGTGAGCCAAAGCCTTGGTTGGGAGCCTGTTTTGAAGATACACAACAGTGTTAACTGCTTCAGCCCACAGAGTTTTGGGCATATTCTTCTCAAACAATAGGCACCTAGCCATATCCATTAAACTCCTATTCTTTCTTTCACTAACCCCATTTTGCTGAAGTGTATAAACATTAGTCAGCTGATATTTGATGCCAACATCATTGCAAAGAGCTTGGAACTGAGCTGAGGTATACTCAGCTCCATTGTCTGACCTGATGGTCTTGAGTTTGCAGCCTGTTTCTGTTTCAGCTGCAGCTTTAAACTTCAAGAACACTTGAGCTACCTCAGACTTATACTTTAAAAAGTAAACCCAGTAATATCTGGTATGATCATCAATAAAGAGAATGAAGTACTTACTTCCATTCAGTGATTCTGATTTCATAGGTCCACACACATCAGTGTGTACCAGCTGCAATTTCTCTGTGGCTCTCCATGCCTTGTTGGTTGGGAATGGAAGTCTGGCCTGTTTTCCAAGTTGACAAACCTCACAAACCTCATCATGTTCAACCGAGTTGGTGAAGTTTTCAACTAAATTTTTACTGACCATCTGAGCCATCGATCTGAAGTTGGCATGTCCAAGCCTTTGGTGCCAAAGCTTGGAATCTTCAGTAGAGGCTATGCAGGCTGAGTGTGAGTCACTTGGCTAGTTAACTTTAAAGCACTTATCAGTCATAGTGACTGACATAAAGCTTGATCCATTTGGATCAGTAATTTGGCACTCTTTTCCCTTGAACACCACTGAGTAACCTTTCTCCAGCAGTTGAGCTATGCTAAGAAGGTTTCTGTCTATTTCAGGTACTAGCAGCACATTTGAGATGAGCTTGTTACCTGTGGAAGTGCATATCAACACATCCCCTTTGCCTTCAGCTTTGATAAACTGACCATTGCCAATTTTAACCTTGGTTTTGAAGCTTCTATCAATCGACTTGAAAATGGCAGCATCTGGTGTCATGTGGTTGGTGCAGCCACTGTCTAAGAGCCATTCTTTGGTTGCCTTTTCTTTTGCAGCTGAGCATGAGACTGCAAAGACTTATTCCTCATTGTCACTGCCTTCTTCAGGTACTCGAGCTTCAGCCTTTGGTTGTTGTGTTTGATTCTGCCTTGGTCTGCCCTTGTTCTTGCAAACCCTTTCAACATGCCCCATCTTCTTGCAATGTTGGCATTGTGCATCTGGTCTGAACCAGCATCTTTCTTCTGGATGACCAGGCTTTTTACAGTATCTGCAAAGTTGATCACTACTCCTTGCAGCATCAAGCTTAGGCCTGTTTTTCCAAGTCTTCTTGCCTTTGTTGGCAGAAGTGCTCGAAGCAAACTTGGTATTGGCTTGAAAAGCACCTTCTTGGTGCTCCTCCATTCTGCTGGCTCTCCTTTGCTCCTGAGCATAAAGGGCATTGATGAGCTCAGTTAAGGAGATGCTTGCAAGGTCTCTCTAATCCTCAAGGGATGAAATTTTTGCTTCATATCTTTCTAGCAATATTGAGAGCACCTTCTCCACGATTCTTGCCTCAGTGAATTGTTCTCCTAGCAACCTTATGCTGTTGACCACAGCCATGATTCTATCTGAGTACTGCTTCACTGTCTCTTCTTCCTTCATCTTTAAATTTTCAAAATCTCTTCTCAAGTTCAGCAACTGCTGCTGCCTTGTCCTCTCTGTGCCTTGGAACTCCTCATTGAGCTTATCCCAAGCTTGTTTTAGAGTCTCACAAGCCATAATTCTGGTAAAGATAACATCAGACACACAGTTCTGAATACAAGACATGGCTTTATGCCTCTTAGTCCTCTCATCTGCGTGCTTCCTGATTTGAGCCACTGTGGAATTGGCTCTGAGTGGAGCTGGCTCAGCATCAGTGTTAACAACTTCCCACAGATCAAAGGCCTGCAGGTAAGCCCTCATTTTAACCACCCATATGTGGAACCCTTCACCATTAAAGACTGGTGGTGCTGCTGGAGAAAATCCTAAAGAAGCCATTCGATTTAAGATTTAACAGCAACAGGTCCTCTAAGACAAAAGCTCTAGATACCAATTGTTGGGGATTTTTGGCTATGCAAGGCAAGCTGAGTTGAAAGCTTGTACAACAAGCCTCGTTACTTGGTGAAGAAACAAAAGCAGAAATTTGCTAAGAATACAAGAATAGAAACGAGGAACAAGAAAGATGGAGCATATGTGAATGAAATCTGATAGTTTTCATTAAAAAGAAACATTGGCATATTGCCATTACATATATCAGCCATTGAGTGAACAAAACAAAGCAAGTTTTCACCTAATACTTACCTAATACCACTAATTACATGGAAACTTGGTGAAATAACTTGTACACATAAATAAAGCTAATTTATCAGCTCAATCACTACCTAATTACATCAAATTCAATACCAACTAAGTTCAAATCAAACTAAGTTACAAAACATGAACTTGGAGTAACAAAACAAGTTGAACTTGGACAACATTAGTAAGCTTCAGCTGCTGCAAGCTTGGCTCGACTGCATGGGCTGTATGTGCTGCATGGAAGGCCATCTTCTAACAGTAAAGACCATCAAGCAAGAAAGAAGGGTAAGTTTCTTCTTGTTCATGTTGTTGAATTGCCATCTTTTTTCTTTTTTTTTTGAGTCCCTCCCACTTTTAAGTCATTATACAAAACAGATAAAAAAATGAAGCGTCTCCACCATTGTCACAGCCACTTAAAGAACTCAAGTTCGTAACGTAAATTGAGTGGTTCTTTTATCTGTTTTCGATTCACTTTCAAGATGATGATGATGGTAGTGGGAAAAGGAAGAGACTGTGCGGTGGCTGGAAGGAGGTAACAAAGGAAGGAGAAGCGTAGGTGGCTTAGAGGGGAAGAAGTTGAACAGCAGTAGGGGAATCTATGTTGTTTAATAAAATGCTGACAATTGTCATAAAAATGAAATATGTTGAGTCTATCCAATGTCATTAAAGTTGATCTAATACTTTACAAGTCATAATTCAGAGTTTGGATTCATATAATAACTCTAGCTCTTACATACTTAGTAAATTGATGATTGCTTAAACTACAAAGATCCAAATGATGTGATACTTGATTCGTTGGAAAGCTAAGAAATAGCTCATCAAGCTGTATGAAGACAACTTAACTCAATTTCATCCATACCAAAGCCAAAAACGCGTCACAACTTGAATGGTGTTTTTGCCAAAATCTGCCTCTCCATTCAAAGCTTGGGTCCACATTATTTCGACATAGGCTGCCCCATTCTTCCAGCCTTTTGCCACCACAATTTAATCCTCCATAAGCCACCTTTGAATGATCATGGTTCAACGGCTCCCTTTGGATTCCATCACACCCATGGTAAGATAGAATTTCAAGCGTATATTCTCTTTAACTGAAAAAATTTGTTTGGATAACATAAGGTGAGGTGAGTTTGGGGTTTTTAATCACATTGTAACTCTCGTTTTCCATTGAAGGCTCAAGGCTGAAGCTCCAATGGAAGGAAAAGCCCTCTAGTGAAAGAAATGTATCCTTTGTTGGGTAAAACTTTACTTTTGCATTTTTTTTTCCCTTTTACAATTTTAGATTATTTTTAACTAAAAAGTAAATAATTAAATACATATATTTTTATATGTATTTTTAGATTAATTTACTTCTTTACTTAATAAATCTATAAAATTTATGTAATTAGATACATATATATTTGAAGGAATTAGATATATATTTTTATTATAAAATTAAAATGAATTGATAAAATAAATATTACATGAAAAATAAAAAATAAAAAATAAAAATATTATTTAAAATAAATACATTTTTAATAAAATTTAAAATAAATTTAATTTTAATAAAATTTCTACTAAATTTTATTTTCAATTTAATGTCCTTAATAATTATTTTTTATTTTTAGCTCACCATTAGATTTGAATTCAAACACATATACTAACTATTATACTATTACTAATTTTAATTTTAATATTTTTAGTATTATAAAAACTAATTGCTAGTACTATTTTTAATTTCACCGAAACTATTTGCGCCACCCATGTGAAGAAAGAAAGTTTCATTATTTGATTAAAAGGTTGAACAAACCTTGAAATTCGTTTTATCGATTCAAGTTTCTTTGACATTTACTATGGTGGCTGAAATAAATGCTCTTGTTGCTGCTTTAAGCCGATGTTGTGTTTTTGAACTTTGTGTCAAGTTTTACTACACACCTACCTGGGAACACCCTTATCATAATGCGGTGTCATTTGTAAGTAGCGTCTCTAAACTCTTTTTTTTTTTAATCTTTTGGAGTTTAGTTCCACTGCTTATCTAATTTCTCTGCTTCCACGTAGGAGTCCCCGTCGTATATTGCAAATATCCCTTCAAATAGGTTAAAAGGGAATGCTTTATCATCATCACCATTCTCTGCAAGCCAGAAATATATTTGATCTCACAGTATGAAGGAATGAATTGCTTCGGCTGGAGCTTTTGTTTTTAGCCCTTAAAAGCTGTCATATTTATGCTGCTTCATCATCCTCATCCGATATGTGTGGCACAAATCCATGCTCATTGTGAGCTTGGAGAGTTGGCAAGTTCAAAGCCATTTTCCATGATGCTTTAGGAAGGTCCTGGGTTGTGGGTAGTATGGACCTACAAACTTCACACGAAGCTATAAAATATTGCAATTGTAGTACAAGTCAATCATATGATGGAGAGAGAGAGAGAGAGAGAGAGGTTGTTTTGTTTAAGTGGCCTTAGCCAACAGTAATACTAAATAGCTTGAACACCGACTAGCAAAATTGCAGTTCAATTGTATTCGGGTTGACTTTCAGTAGAGACGGATCATATATCTCAAAGCGTGCCATCATGTATGCCTTTCTCTATTTCTTTTTGCTATATCTGTACCCTTTTACTTCATGATAAAGTTATAGAATCACTAACACCTCTAACCTCCTTTACCAAATGTTCGTACAAAAAGAAGCACTTGATGGACCGATTTATCTCACATTTTCTTCTTTACAAGCCTAATATATTTACAGTTATAGACATGATCGCGGTTGGTATGCCAGGCCAGCATGATGTCGGACTCTGATGCATTGTTCCAGCAATGAACTAAAGACCAAATGGTAGGTTTCTATTTATGCCATCTGCACAAATTTGCAACCGATATCAAGAAGATAAACACCAAAAGTTAAGTTCACAAAAGATATGAAAATATATTGCAGTTCACAAAAGAAAATCAGTAATATACTGCAGTTTTGGAGAACATGAAAATGATGGATGAAAAAAATGTCTGGTCACTCATCATTCTGTTGGATGTACTTCACAACTAATATATTGTAGTTTCTGACAACATGAACGTGATGGATGTCAAAAATGTTTGGCCGCACCATGTCACTATTTCTTGGATATACTTGGTGCAAAATAAAAGGAAAAGAGTAGAATCTATGAGGAGGAAAAACTGATGTTATGAAGTGAAAGTAACTGCCTGATTTCACAGGGATTTCTTTTACGAAATTATCCTATCTCTAAGTCAAAAGAAGTCAAAGGATACTAAACAGAAAACGAATAGCCATTCCTTCCTACATCTTTATCTCAGAAATTTTTCAACCACATAGAGGAAAGGTTGAAGTAGGCTCACAGAAATAAGTGAAATGAAATTTGTTCAACGGATGTGAAGTTGTTGCAATGAAGGTTTGTTGATTGGCAGAGCTGCAGGGGGTAAATATCACGTTTATCCCTCTTAAACAACCAACTCGGGCATCCACTGAGAAAACCTGTGTTTTCAAATCTATGAACATAGTTCACTAAGAAGAATACTCGAGAACTGATTAAAGATGATTTACCAGGTCTATAGCATCCTAGACTTCAATGCTTTCTCTGCTGCTTTAGCAAAAATTTTTGCCGCTTCTGCTTCAGCTTCTGCCACATCTGCCTCTCTTGCTGCCTTTTCAGCCTCTGCGATTGCAACTTCTGCCTCTGCAACTGCTTGTGCGGCAGCTGCAGCAGCCTCTTCTGCAGTCATGCTCCTCATTTTCAACAAATCTGCATTAACTTGGGTTTTAGTAAGAATGTTGATGCCTTTCTTCTTTGCTTTTGAAGAATCCTTTGGCCTTCCTTCCAAAAGAAGCAGAGGAGATTTTCTTGCTTCAGAAATAGTTGAACGCGGTGCAACCTTGTACTTGTGCTTTACCTATTAACATACACATTGAAAAGATGAGTCAGTCCCAACTTATGAACATTAGACTTAATCTTCTTTAGAAACATATTTCCCCCATTTTGTGAAGATATGCCAGTAACTTTCCATATGTAGATCACAAAACTAACATCAACATTTCATGCAACTAATGAGGAAGAAAAGTATCAAAGTTGTTGGACAAATTTTGCAAACAGGAAGCAACTTTTCCCAGCGGTCTTTCTTTAAATCTAATATTACAATTGCACATGCCATATCAATTAACCTTAATATTGTTTTCAGGAACATCAATGGCAAAAGTATCACCTAAGCATTTCTGTCTGAATTCTAAGGACCTCTTCGATGACCCTGGGACACTAATATTGAATTTATATGCTTGACAAAAGTAATAATATTCTACTGATATTGGTCCACCAATAATTAACAGCATGATTACCTTTATCAATGTCCCATTTGCTACCAACAGCTTTAATTTAGTTGCCAATAGCTTCTTGAGGTTTGGTGGACTAGCATATTTCTCCTATAATGTCAAAGACAAACCAACTCATATTAGTTTAGATGTTTGCAGAAAACATTCACAGTAATTTCAGAGCTGAGCTTTAGGTTAAAAGATTTTAAATCAGAAATAGAACAAGAAAGGAGAAAAAGAAAATATAAGTTCCATACCTACTGGAGAACAAGAGAGAAGGAAAATTCTTGACATATAAAAACCATTACAAAAACAAAAAATCCTCCAGCAGTTTAGTTAAATGAGTACTTTTCTTTTTAGTATTCAGAATTCAGGAATAATCCAAGAAGGAAAAGCACCTCTATGTATACAGCAATTGAAGCTCTGTCAGAACCGGCTGGCTCTTTCAAACTAGTGATAGCCTCTAGTAAAATATTGTCCAACCTACAACATCGAGAGGATATCACTTAAGCAGCAATGAATATGCCTGTACATAATCAGAATAACATGGCTCTCAGTACAAGACTGTTTTGGCCTACAAAGACCAAGAAGTTGGATAATTTTGGTTTTCATCAGTTACAAATAAGCGCTGTTGCCCAAAGGCACTAAAAATATGTGTATTTACAGCCAGTTTAAAATGAACCAATTTAGGAAATAATAAGTTTTTCTTTCTGTGTCTTTTCATGTTGCAAGTATCTGACCCTCATGTAAACAGGTTTAACTAAAAATAACTTCAATATGATATACAAATATGTTTAATAAATAACCTTGCAATTTAAATAGAAAAGTTTGAAATTGTCGTTATTTAATATCTAGGAACTCGTATACCTACGTTCAACTAGAAGTAAGTTCAGTACCACATAAGAATATACATAATAGATAACCTTGAAATCAGTTTCTTGGAACCAGTTGCCCTTGGTGTTCCACTAGAAACTGCAAGGGGCTTAGCATCAATGACTTCTTCTCTTGGAGGTACAGTGATTAGAGCCATGGGGTTATCGTCATGTTTAGCAGCCAACTGATTTCTTTTAAGGGCAAGCTTGGCCTTCTGCCTTGAACCCCATATGGCGGTTGCATTTATATTTCTCCATTTATCCTGGCCGCAATAAAACTATACTCATTAGTTCACCTCCATGCCGTTAATAAAGGCACTATCAGGACATAGCAACCTCTGGTCATTAAACCAGAAAATTTAAAAACTTATTCCAACAGTACTTAGTGAAGACTGCTAGAGGTCAGCTACATACCTTGAGATCCACATTTGAGCGTGAACGCAAGACAGAACTAAACTCAGGATCTGAAAGTATATTGCGCCATTTACCAGTACCATGCTTAAGAACTCCTGCCTTGAGGGCCGCTTCTTCTGCTGCTGTCCATTTCTGCTTAGGGGCACCCATTAACAAAGTCCTGAAATCCCCAACGAAAGAAAATATAAACAATCGGAATTTGAAAAGATCAATCACTAGTACCACTCAATCCTATATGCTTATGCGCCTATCCATCATGTTTAGACAACTAGCAAAAAACATTGTAATTGTAGAAGAAATAGGTGCCAAAACTAAATCAAACCATTTCAAAGGCAATAATCATATTTACACAACCACCAGACATTCACAGACAGATTTTTTCTAGACATTTTCTAAGGCTCCAATTCTCAACCGTAGTGAAATTCCAGTAGTGCAGAGTTTAAAATTTCACAATAAAAACATACCAAAATAATGAAAAAATAGAAAAAATAAAATCCTTGATGCAATTATGTTTGAGAAATTTAGACAAAGTTCTACAAATCCAAACGCCATCTAAAGCATAAAGCTCAAACTTTCAACATCTGTTGACTCAAATTATACATAAATTTAGACTAAATCCATCACAACATGTATTCACAGCTCAAGAAATGTACCTATCACTATAAATCTCTAATTTCCTCTAAAAAAAATCAAAATTATATTCTGAAAGGACAGATTTATGAAAATTAAGAAGTCTAATAGATTGATGTCCAACTTTTTTCTCCTCTGGAGAACAATATTAACCATGATGAAACAACAAACAATCAGATTAATGCATTTTCATCCAAAGCTTAGACTTCGACGAAACTTCACAACGATCAATTTATCTAGAGAATTCGAAACAAAGAAAGAAAGAAAAAAACCTTTGCATTAAATACTGAATTTCGAATTATGAGTGAACTTTTGGGAGAAAATTGAGGATGAAAAATGGAGTACCTGATCGGAGAAACGAGTGGCGCATCGGATTTTTTGTCGAGAAATTATTCTTACAAAACAAAGAACTGGAAAACCAAAAAAAAAAAAAAAAAAGTGTTTTTTTATTCCCCAAAAGAATATTAAATAAAATAGAAAATCTGGAAATGTTCTTTTTAACTACTACTACTACTCGCTTCTTTTTGAGGTATTTATATCTATGGCTTATTAGTTGGATGAATGTGTGATCATGAAAACTGGTTATAAAATATGAGAATTAACTTCTAGCCCCTAATCTCTCTCTAAATTAAATTTCAACCCTAGATTTTGGATAATTAGTAAACTAACCCATCAAAGTTACTTAAAACATTGTTTTATGATTAAAAATAAAAAAATTTATGATTTCGCTATGGATTGGTATGATATTAAGACACTTAGATTTATATGATATATAAATGTTTTTAATTTCGGAAGCAAATTAAGAAATTATAATTGATCTCATTTACTTATTTTTAAATAATAATTAAAAATATAAAATTGAAAAAACTCCATCTAATCATTATCCTAAAATAACAATAACACAAATGTGGAGAAACTTGTTGAATGATTAATTTGAGCAGATGTATCACATTAGTAAATAAAAATTTCTATTCTATTTTAAGATATGCATGATTTAAAGGAAAGTTAATATTTATATTGCATCACTTATTTTTAAACTTAAATAAAGTTTAAAATTATTTTAAGTTACTTTTAAATAATAATAACAATTTTAATTTTGTATAATAAATTTATATTCAATATTTCTTTTATTATAGTATAAATATTTTTTTTATGATAATATAATAAATTTATATTATAGTATTTCACTTTTATTTATGATTTTGTATTATAAATATTTTTTGAAAATTTCCATACCATATAATTTTTATCTAATTATGAGTTTAACAATTAATTAGGAATAAAATTCTAAATCTCATCAAAACTTTCCATTTTTATATCTTCTTCAGATCACAGTTGTCTTTTAGAATATATTTTTGGTCAGTCCCATTGTCTTAGTTAAATTATTCAAATTGATTTTTGTGATTTTTCTTTAATTTTTAAAGGATTTATAATAACATTTAACATCTTTTATTTAAGATATTTCAATACATAATTATAACTCTACTATATAAAAGTAATGTCTGTACTTACTATATAAGTAACACTATACCAATGGGTCAATTTTCACTTTTGGTACTTATTTTATGTTTGAATTTCAAATTTAATCTCTATACTTCAATTTTTATAATATTATTAGTTAGTTTAAATAATTTATTAAAATGATGACATAATTTTTAAAAATTATTAGCACTACTAAAATTATTTGTTAATTTCAAGTCTATTGCAATCTTATTTTTTATTAAATGACTACCAAACAAGTATACTTTCTTTTTAAATTTCAAAATGTTACACTAGCGAATTTAATAGAAGAATTTTAATAGTTTTAACAGCTAGACTTAAACCTGAATCTGACACCTCCAACCTTTGCTTTTTCTTAGATTATGTAACAATGGTCAAATTTTCATTTTGGTCTCTATACTTCAATTTTTGACATAAATTCATACATATATTGTCATTAGATAGTCTAAATACTTTATTTTGATTAAATACTAACGCAATTTTAAGAACTGTTAACACCGTTAAAATTTTCTGTCATTGCAATATTATCTTTTTGTTACATTGCTACCAAGTGAGTTTATTTTTTAATTTCAAAATGTCACGCTAACAAATCTAATAAAAGAATTTTAATTATGTTAACAACTAAACTTAAAATTTTAAATCCAAAAGATAAAAAGATTAAATTCTTTAAAATAAAAGTATGATAATTCAATTACAAATGTACAAAGAATATAGAAACTTGAAGTATATTTTAACTTTCAAATATTTATTTTATAATTTGATGCAAAAATAATCCATTATGAAGCGTGTGTCAAAAATTATACTAGTTATTAAATAAGAGGATGATGCAAAGATTAGTAACTATTGTTGCTCGGAAGGAAAGTTGAATAAATGATTATATTCATTGTACCAAAACAAATATAATGATTTTTAAAATTTTAGAAAATTAATTAGTCATAATTATTAGGGCAAATTATATTAGTAGTCTTTTAATTATTAGTAATTTTTTTGTCATCCAAATATGAAAAGTAGGAGTGAGCATTCGATCAAATCAAGTTGAATTAAGTGAAAAAAATTTGAGTTAATCGAGTTGACAAGTCTTATTTTATCAACCTAACTCAATTTTCAAATCAAGTTAAGTGAAATGAGATTCGAGTCGAATCGAGACAAATCAAATAAATTTGTTTGAGTTAAATTTTAAAAAAAAAATTGAATATGACTAAATTATTTGAAAACTCTTTTAAAACAAAATAAGATGAAAAAAAGAAGAAGATAAGTAATATGATAAACTTGATTTGATAACTTACTTGTTTAAGGCCTCAAATTTATCATTTTGAATTTTTTTTTTAATTTTATATTTTAATATACATATATAAATATATATGATTTTTTAGCAATTTTAATTTTTTGAATATATATTTATAAAATTTTGGAAAAAATATTTTTATAAATATATTGATATTTTTAATTTTTTTTTCATTTTTTAGATTGACTAATTTTACATTTTCAAAACTGTCAGGGACCCACATCAATTTGTTATTCGAGATGTAAAATTCAATTCAACTCAAACTTGAAAAATCAAATTTCTTATTCAAGTTTATTTGAAAAAAATCGAATAACTCGATTCGATTAACTCAGAATTTGAAAAAATTCGATTTTTTCGAATTGAATTGAGTTTTGCTCACCCCTAATGAAAAGCTACAAAATAGTCCCTCAAATATTTGACCTTTTCTTTTTTGGTCACCAACTGTTAAGTTACCAATGAAAATATAACTTGACATGCAGCTTTTATATTTGACATAATAGCAACTTTAACTTCAACATTTATAAATTATGTCAATTTAGTCTTGATTTTAAAAAAATTAACCCTCAACGTATACACATTGTGTAATTTAGTTTTTTTTTTTGTAGTTTTTTTTTGGTGACATTGTGAGTTAATTTTAAAAGAATGAGAAAAGATGAAAATTATTATTTGAATTTTTGAGTGTTTCCACTTTTGGTATATTTTCGATCAAATTTAATTGATAAATTTTTTTTTAGCTTTTTAAGAAAAAAGGGTCAGGAAAAGAAAAACTGCAAAAAAAAAAAATCAAATTACATAATGTGTAAATGTTGAGTGTTAAATTTTTTAGAATCAAAACAAAATTGACACAATATATAAATGATGAAAGTAAAAGTTGCTAGTATACCAATTTTAAAAGTTACAACATCATTCCAGTGACTAAAAAAATAAAATTGAATAATTGGTGACAATTTTATAATTTTTTATAATTGGATGGCTAAAAAAGAAAGTTATTTATAGTTGGAATGAGTACGGGTATACTTACCCTAATTATTATTATGATGGATAAAACTTAATTGGTAGTTGAAAATGATATCATTTATTACATTAATAAATGCGGAAATTTGCAAGATAATTAGCCTCTTCAGATCAATTAATTTATTTAGGATTCTACAATGAAAAGTGAAAACGAGCAGCCCAATACAAACATGAAGATCAAAACTGTATTTACCCATAAATATATTTTATCCAGTTTTTTTTCTCTGAAAAAAAAATACTAGGCAGAGATTATTTATTTACTACGCTAAAATTAATATGACTTTACATGGAAGATGAAATCAATGTATAATAATTGTATGTTTAGATCTAAATTCAGTAGTAGTAGAAATGGAAAATGCAGCAATCCTTAGGGCTGTAACTCTATCTTCGGAGTTACAAATAAACCATAAAAGAAGAAGGGGCCAATTTATTTATCATTTTATCCTTTGCTTAGCTCATTCAAATGCTTTATCAGCAATAATTCCACTCCGATCTGCCAGGAAGTTCTTCATGTAATACTTGGATTTACGGGATAGATTAATCCTTAGCCTCCTTTTGTCGGGTATCATGTCAATGGAACATTCTTTGAAGCCTCGTCTTTCAAACCTGCAAAGCCATAGTAGGGTGTTCATTTTCTTACTGATAGGTACTGGTATAGTTCTACATGTCAAGATCTGGACATACATAATAGTGATAAACCGAAAGAACATTCCAACAAAACCAAACTCTCTCTCTCTCTCACTAAAAAGCCTACTTCAAACTTATAAGTAAATGAAGCATGAAATAGCTGCATGCTTTTAATAATTAATGTTTAATAAGTAATGGGAGAAAAATGCAAACCAATCAGCAGTACGAGTAGTCAGCAGGAAAAGCATATCCAATCCAAGGGAGGATGCTTTCTTCTCGATGTAATCTGCCCAACAAGAGAATTGTTATTAGGAATGATCTGATTGGATGACCACATAATAATATCCAGTAGAAATATCAAATCAAAACGATGGTCATAAAATCAAAAAATCACACTCCTTCTATGCGTAGATAATCTGAACTGAACTTATCAGCAAATACATTTATACGCTTCCTTAAGACAGAAACCAACAAATTCTCACATTGCAACTCTGTCAACTTCACCATTTAGGTAGCAAAGTATAATCATTTCCTATATGGCATGAAGAAACTCTGGTAATCTTGATTAAACAGATGCTATACAGTATTGAGATAGAGAAATGCTAAACAATTTTGAAGAAGAAACACAATTATGTATTTGGGCTTTTAATCTTACCTCTGTACACTTAGGATATAGTATTTATAGAGAGCTTAGAAGTAACTGTTCTATAACAAACTTGCTAACAGTCTTAGCTAAACACTAACTGCTTGAATAACAACTTTAGCTAATACTCATATCCTTAACATTCATCCATCTTCTCCACGGGTAAGACCTGAAGAAAATTCCGAAACCGAGTAAACGACATCACCGAAAGTGGCTTGGTAAGAACATCAGCAATCTGATCACACGCAGGAACCTCACCAACCACAATCGAGCCATCAGCGACCTTTTCACGAACAAAAAACAGATCTAGCTCGATGTGTTTGAATTTAGAGTGTAACACAGGATTGGCCGCAACTGTAACCGCACTGGAGCTGTCACACCAAAGATTAGGAGTATCATCAGACATAACCTGAAATTCTTTAAGTAACGATAGTAACTAAGTAACATCACTGGTAGCTGCAGCAAGACTCCTATACTCAGCTTCAGCTGTGGACCGGGAAACCACTTGCTGTTTCTTGGAACACCAAGACACGGGAGTGTGACCAAAATAGACGCAGTATCCTGAGGTGGATCGCCGATCGTCAAAATCCAACCCCCAGTTGGCATCAGCATTCCTAACTAAAGATAACTGAGCAGATGGGCGAAAAACAATTCCAAAATCAAGTGTGCCGCATAAGTATCGTAAAACCCTCTTTAATGCAATCATATGAACAGTTGTAGGACTATGCATGAACTGACAGATCCAGTTTACCGCATACGCAATGTCGGGCTGAGTAAGAACAATATACTGTAGTGCACCAGCAAGACTCCTGTACTCAATCGGATCCGTCAGACGATCGCCGTTATCTTTAGACATAGTAGACGAGCTAATCATTGGTGTATGGACACTCTTCGCATTAGTCATTGAGCTTCGGTCAAGAAGATCCCGTATATCCTTAAGCGAGAACTCATCATTTAACAATTGAACAAATCAATCGATAGAGGTAGACAAGCTCCCAGTTATGATAATATCATCTACGTACACAAGAACATAAAGAGTGGAATCAGACCTAACCCGAATAAACAAAGACGCATCAGACTTTGAACCTGCAAAGCCAACCGAGATAAGAAACCGCTTCAGCTTCTCAAACCAAACGCGAGGAGCCTGACGGATACCATATAGAGCTTTCTTTAGACGACACACTAGGAGTTTGCCATCAGAACCATACTGAACATACCCCGGAGGTTGTTGCATCAACACTTCACTATTAAGATCACCATTTAAGAAAGCATTGTTCACATCGACCTGACGAAGTGGCCAACTTCTGGAGACCGCAATAGACAAAATAACCCGGATAGTGGCAGGTTTCACCACCAGACTGAATGTTTCCTTGAAGTCACACCTAGGGACTCGAGAACATCCTTTGGCAACTAACCGAGCCTTACGTCGATCAATAGTGCCATCAGGATTTTTCTTGACCTTGAAAAGCCATTTACACTCGATAACCTTGCGGTTTGGTGGTAGCGGAACAAGCTCCCAGGTAGAATTACAAATAAGGGCATCATATTCAGCCTGAGCTGCAGCACGCCACTCAGAAGTAAAGAACGCTTCCTCAATTGTAGTAGGTTTCGTAGCTTCAACTGTCATGGCTTTTGGCTTAAAAATGCCAGCCTTCAATCGAGTAATCATTGGATGAGCATTTGTAGCAAGCAAAGAAGGTTCCGGACCTAGAGGAACGGATTGAACTTCAATAGTAAGCGTAATAGATGACGGATCAACATCATCAGTGGTTAACGGGCTAGAACTTAGAGGTACCTGACCAAACGTCACCCCAACCGGAGGAACAGTAGAAACACTAAGTGAAGAACGACAGCCAATGACAGATGTCAAACCCGCAAATCGAGAAACGATAGTATTAACTAGAGGAACACATGTAGATACAGGATTAGAAAAAAAACCAGAGCCCTGCGTAGCAGACGACGGAGAAAGAAACCGTTGTTCATCAAATTCCACATGACGAGAAATTATAATCTTACCATCGGGTAGGAGACACTAATATCCCTTGTGCTGAGGATTATATCCCAAGAAAGTACAGGGTTGTGACCGAAGCTCTAACTTATGCCGCTAAAACGGACGTAAGTATGGAAAACAACAACACCCAAATACCCGTAAGTGGTCATAGGTGGGATCCCATCCATAAAAAGCTTTATATGGAGTTCGTCCGCTCAGAACCGAAGTAGGAAGACGATTAATGAGATGAACCGCACAACAGAACGCATAGGCCAAAAATTCCATAGGGAGATCTGCTTGTGCCAGAAGAGTGATGCCCATATCTACAATGTGCCGATGTTTGCGTTCAGCCACTCCATTTTGTTCAGAGGTATATGGACAAGTCAACCGATAAACTATCCCTTGAGACGCTAGAACAGAAGAAAACGCTCGATACTCGCCGCCCCAATCACTCTAAAATTGTTTGATAGTCTTGCCAAACTGAGTCTTGACTAATTTCTGAAACTGAAGGAAACAATCCACGGCCTGAGACTTTTGGCGAACCAGATAAATCCAAGAAAAACGAGTGCACATATCAATAAACGACACATAGTACAAGTTATTAGCACATGCAACTGACGCAGGTCCCCAAAGATTAGAGACAACCAAAGCAAATGGATCAGTATATTCAGTAGTCGAATCAGAAAAGGGCAATTTATGAAATTTCCCTTTTTTACAAGCAGTGCAAACACTATCAAGAGACATTTTATTTAAAGTGATATTACACTTATCTAGAACAGATTTAACACCAAAAGTAAATGGATGACCAAGGCGATTGTGCCACAACGAAAAAACACCACTGTCGCCAGACCGACTCTGAAGTCCAACTTGAGCAGTAGAAGGGGCTATAGTACTCTGAAAAAACACTCCCGGTAAGGAAAAATGATACAACCCATCACGAATATGGCCTTTCAGCAAGATTTCCCGTGTCACGCTGTCCTTAATAACACAATATGTGGAGTGAAATTCAAAAAACACACCATTGTTAGTGGCAAACTGAGATACAGACAATAGATTTTTTTCGTATAGTCGGAACGCACAAAACATTAGATAACAAAAGCAATTTAGAATGCGTAGGTAAGACACCCTGACCAATGGACGAGATCATAGCGGGCGTTCCATCTCCCATTAAGAGAGAAGACGTACCTGAATACGGGTTAGCATCATGCAGAGCCGAAGGATCCCGGCAAACATGATTACTAGCTTCAGAGTCAGGATACCATGAGGTGGTGCCAACCGGCATGGGAATATATGAGTTCGTGCCATCACCATTAGAGCCAAGCTGCGCAGTATTGATATGAGGGCTTGAAGAGTCGGAATAATCAGAAACGTGAAGGTCGCCTACTCGAGGAAGTCCAATGCACGGATCAGACCGAGAGTAGACACGAGCTCGTGGTTTAGTACACCAAGGAACCGCAACACCACCCGATGATCCACCATTCGGCCCTAAACCAAGAGAGGAATCAAGTTGAACATTGTTAGAAAGAGGCCTAGTATGCATAGGTGGGGCATTTGGCCTTGTAGTCCCATGGAAAGGCCCAAAACCATGCGGCCCGCTAGTAAGAGGCCTAGGTGCAAGTGGCGCATAAACTGCATGTGGCCCACGTGCTGAATAATTAGGCACCCCAACATTCTGCCTAACACCATTTGTAGGCACAAATTCCCTCTGATCCACCAAACACCGTTGACCATCATCAAACCAATTTTGACCAAGGTTATTGTTAAACCTAGGTCGACGGTTCTGTTGAGAGAACCACCCTTCTCCCCTAAAAACTTCATGCGAACCAGGAGACGATCATCGGATCTCCTTGGTACGGCGCCAGAGCCACCAGCGACGAAGAATCGTTGCGATGATACCGATAATAGCACCGTTGTGCGACATGGCCAAACCGCGCACAGATCTGGCACTGAAGACGAGGCCAGAAACTCCTTCCACGACCACGAAATAGAGGACGGCCACCACGAGCGGCGCCCTCTATCGTCTGCGACGGAGCGCTCTCCACCAAATTAGTCGCAAACATCAACCGCCCGTGCCTGACGAGATTCGCACTCAAGGAGTGCATCGACCAATCGTTGAAACGACAATGGAGTGGAGGAGAGAGAGGCAGAGGACACGACGGCGTCAAACTCAGACGGCAAGCCCGCAAACATAATTTTCGTTTTCTCGGCCTCCAAGATGTGAGAACCGGAGGCGTCCAGAAGAGCACACAAACCTTTAATCTTCGCAACATAACCCTTGATGTGTCTACCGCAAAAAGGCTGTTCGCCGTCGTTCACACGTCACAAGTCGTTCGCACGTCCGTGAAGAAGGACAGAAATGAGGGACTGATCGTGGAAAGCAGCCACGAGGTAAGGAGATGGTCTTGTTGAGTGAAAACCGTGGCAGACGGATTTGCAACAAGAGCACCGTCTGGTGCTTGAACAAACCGCACCGGAGCAGGAACAGAACCATCCAAAAAACCTACCAAATCATAGCCAGCAACAATGTGCCGTACCTGTTGTTGCCACTGAAGGAAGGAGCCCTCGTCGAGTTTAACCACATCATGCCGAGGAAACGATGTAATGACTCGATCACCATTAAACACAGCGCCACTAGGCTCAACAGAGTCAGAGTCAAGCGGAGTGTGTGGTAGCCATCACCGAGGATCAACAAGCGACTGATACCATGAAGAAACTCTGGTAATCTTGATTAAACAGATGCTATACAGTATTGAGATAGAGAAATGCTAAACAATTCTGAAGAAGAAACACAATTATGTATTTGGGCTTTTAATCTTATCTCTGTACACTTAGAATATAGTATTTATAGAGAGCTTAGAAGTAACTGCTCTATAACAGACTTGCTAACAGTCTTAGCTAAACACTAACTGCTTAAATAACAACTTTAGCTAATACTCATATCCTTAACATGGCATAAGTAGTGAAGTCTAAGATGTTCAACATCATACCAAACAATTTGTCTCCCTGCCCTTGTCCTCGGCATTCTGGAGAAACTGCGATACAAGCAACTTCTCCACACTTGTCCTTGAAGAAAGGGAAAAGAGCAGCACAAGCAATAATTTGACCTTCCCTTTCCATAACAATGAATGAATCTAGGGTCTTAACTAGCTGCACAAACAAAAAACAACACAACATTATAATTTTCAGATGCTGGCTCCAGCTCAAAAAAAAAAGAGGCAAATTTCCCTTACCATTTTGTTTGTTAAGACTTGAAGCAAAGGCCAATTTTAACAAATTTCATCTTTACAACCAAAAGACCCCAAGAACAAGTAGAAGAAACGGAGCATGCAAAGTAGGACCAAACGTCTATTATGGTCCAATAAGCTCATAACTAAAACAGTACATACCTCCTCATCACTCCTGCGAACCAATGTACCAGACTCTTCTAAAGGTTGTAAGATTTTCTTGATTCCAGCAACATCTGTTTCCTTAGCCATCCTAGCCCCTTCATATAGATCACTAAATAACAAGCAACCCCAGAGTCAATGAACAGAATGCAAAACAACTTAATGACTTACTAAATCTTGCAACACATTTCATGTAAATTAACAAAAAGTCAGCCACAAGAAGTTGCTCTGAGATCCCTAATATTTGGAAAAGGGATATTAGAACAACATATCCCTCCTGTTTGTCTGTTGCTAAATGTTATGTAGCAGATTCGTGCATTACACACGCCCAACAACTAACTAAGAAGTATCACATGCTTCTGAAATCCAGGTTGGAAAACGGATTGTTATAGTACTAGAAAGTCCTCTTAAGTATTAGTAAATTCAAATAATATGTACCTAACTCTACTGATTACTTAGTTGCAAAAACATCCATTTTAGGTTAACCCTCCACCTGAGTGGGAGAGTCTACTAAGTCATCCAAGGATATAAATCATTCAGGGATTAAGAACTCACAAACTAAATGCAGATACATAGGAAATTAAGCTGACCATGTTTATGCTAATGCTTTCTGCCTATCAGCAAACATTTCCCTTAAGGTTAACCAATAAGTTCACTGCAAATACCTGGCCACCATTGTCCCCATTCCGTCTCTTTTGAATAGTTCCAACAATAAAACCCCGCCAATTGTGCCATCTAACAAGTGAACTCTTTGTACACCACCCTGACAATGAAGCAGAACTTGCAATTGGCCATTTTTTTTCTTTCATGGGAAAGTATCTACATTACTAAGTTGGCAGAGAAACTATTGTAACTTACTCTGCAGACAAAAGCTGCAGCAGCCAACTCTGGAAGGTAACCATTTAGTCTACTTAGCCGCTCCAGACCTCCAATAGCAAAACCCTGTTCTCCAGACCGTAGTCCAGTGCCATTATCAAAACCAATGCCATTATGAAAGGTTGCATAATGTGTACTATTAGGAGCCTTGCCATTCTGCGAACAGTGGACAACTGCAGTAGAATCAGTATGTCCAATGCTAGTGAGATATTCACCAACAGCTTTCACATATTTGGTCGCTATCTCACTTTGCTTGGCCCGCTGACGGATTAGCATATCAGCTTCATGAAGAGGCAGGAAATTAGTAAGGCGTCCATACTCTTCCAAAATTGGGCGATCTATAATGCAAATAAGTTTATCTGCTCCAATAGCTAATGCACAAGCTGTAGCAACCTCATACGCACTGAAATTTATGAAAACATAAAGTATTAGCAATCAGGATAAAATCAGTGGGAAGTAAAACAAAAAATTTAGGCTAGTAATGAGGCACCATGAAGTAAACATAAGTTTTAGTTAAATAGAACTAGCTTTCAAAATCAAACTACATATGCAAAGAATATGAGGACTGCTCATGCTGAGACAAAGTATATTCGATCCCTTATGATATTGTAACTTCCACAGTGGGATATTTCTCTACCAAAACCTTATGATTGACATCTTGCTAAACCTAAAAATATACCTTACTCAGATAGACACCAAACTAAGTGATCCCTCTGTAAATGAGAAAAGCAACTTAGATAGAACTAAATGAAGATAGAAATTGTAAAATGGGAAAAGATGCCTTTTCTCATTGCAGATGGCTTTCCTGATCAACAATAGCTGCTATAAGAGTTGCACAATGTCAATCTCCCCAAAAAAAAAAAAAGCTCCTTTAGAATGATAAATCAAAGAATTTTCACTTCATCAGATAATAGATAAAAAGCAAGCTGCAATAAAATACCACTGAAAGTTATACAGCATACTTGCAATTCAAAACTTCTCCAGAGCTAGAATACCCCAGATTGCTTAGTATCACTATACAACCAGCATCAAGCCTCTCACACATGCGAGCAACATCTACTTTCTTTACGTCACCCGATGCTCCATAATCAACACCTTCGACAAGTCCTCTTCTCTGCAAAAGGGTTTAAAAAGATTACAATAAGCACAAACAGAAGATGTCTAACAGCGAACTACATACTACATACAAAAAACATGCTTTTACAGGCCACCCATCATCACTACATGTAAGTACGCAAGGAAAAAATGATATATTCCCACTATATGATTTACAAGGGTATAGTCATAGTTTCGAAGAGAAGAACATAAATCTACATAAAAGCATAACCCAATTCCAAATGTTATATAAAAAACAGGAACATTCTAACCTTGGCTGCAAGGAAGTTACCACCAGCAACACTGACACCAACTTCATGCAAACGGCTAGTATCTCCATGTCTACGAATATTAAATATGGAAGGTCCAGGTGAAAGTTTTGCTTCTATGGTTAGACGAATACCTCCTGCCGCTTTCATTGCAGCATCTAATGATTCAGAGTCTGTTATTCTATAGCTGCCAACATACTTGGGTTCACGCCCTGTAATGTTTCATAGTTCATCTTAAATGTTACAACCTACTTATGTAAACAAAAAAAATCTAATCATAGTGAAAGCGAGAGATAAAGACTGGAATATTGAACATAAAATATGCGCTGAAATTCAGCAGAAAAATGTTTCTAAAATGAGAAATAAAGAACATGAAATGTTTTCCTTTTTTTTATTGGATCACCTTTCTCAGCCAAAAGCTTGTCGATCATCACGTGAGTTCCTGGAACAAGAACAAATCTGATCCCCAGGTGATGCAAAAACGCAATATCCTGCAAATAAAAAGAAAAAGGAAAAAAAAACAATTTAAACCCTTGATCGTAAATAAGATCTAGAAGTTTTTTAAATTTCTTTTCTTGATTTAGTATTTGCCTTTAAAATGACGTCTAAGAAGGGGGAAGCAACAATTTCGCCGGAAATAATAACAACAAAAGTGCCGCCACGATGGGCCCACAGGTAAGGCCAAGCCTCACAGAACCACCGCACGAACTGCTTATCGTCGACGGAGTTGTAAGTCTCGTCATCGCTATCGTCTTCGTTAATCACGTCGCGCTTAACCGACTCACCTCGTTTAGGCCTGGGTTTGTGTTTAAGAGGCTGAGTCTGAAACTTCAATTGGGGCTTCAATCTCACGACGCTGTTTCCGAAGCCATGAAAGTATGAAAAAAGTTCGTTTCGTGCGGAGGAGAAGGGGGGTACGTGAGCCGTTGAAAATGAAGAAGCCATGCGTGGAGACTCTAACCATGAAATTTCAGTTATTTATTATATACTGCATGCATTAAACTTTACTTGCAGTAACGATATATAAACTACTATTTATTCCACTCACGCTGTGAGTAAAAATTATATTTTTAATAATTAAATTTTATTAAAAACCTAAAATTATATATAAATTAATTAAAAAAATTATGTAATAAATATATTTATTAAATTTATTAATATTTTAACTACATAAAATTTAAATATTTATTATGCATAATATTCTGGATTTAAATTTTATCATGATCAACTTTTTATTGATTTAATATATTTAAAAATAATAATTTTATAAAAAATAATTTAATTTATACATTAAAATATAATTTAATAATTTCATATTTGAGTTGGTGGCCTGATGACTTATGACATCATATTAATAAAATATAAAACTTAACTATAAACTTGATTTCTTTTTTCTTTTTCATTTGCACATAAGAGGTGTGATTAGACCTGATTCCGAAGGTCCGCCCGAAATGTGGGAGGGTTTGAGAAAAAATATAGGCCTAAAAAATAGGCTTGGACAAAAAAATAAGGCCCGTTTAAAAAACAGGCTAGGCCTTGGGTAAGGCATTTTTGGCCCGGCCCCGACCCGAATTCACTAAAGGATAATTTTTTTTAAATATTATTTTCTTGTTGTTTTCTCCCTATTTTGCTACCATTTTACTATTATGTTGCTACTATTTTATTGCTATTGTTTGGATATTGTATAAAGCTTATTTTATTGTTAATTTTGTTATTATTTTAAAGACATTTATTAATTTTGTTATTATTTTAGAAATATTTGTTTGTTCAGTTGCATTTATCTTAGTGTTATTTAAGTATACATATTTTTTAAAATTTATTTTCAATTTGTTGGGAAATATTTATTTTGATGTTTTTAGTATTTTTGATATATTATATATATTTTAAAATTATATAAAAATAATATAAAAATTAATATGGGCGGGCCGAGTCGGGTCTGAGTTTTAATATTTTTATCCGGGTCGGGCTTGGGCAAAATTTTAGGCCCATTTTTTGGGCCGGGCCCAGGCTTAGTAAATGGGCTTGAATTTTTAGTTGAACCCGACCCGGCCCATGGACACCTCTAGGTGTGACAAGTCTCTTGTCCTGACTCCAATTAATACCAATTAGGTAGTAGGCATCGAGGACGTTGATGACCCAATAGGAATTGGGTTACTGAAAAGGCCTTTGGGTTATAACTTATGAAAGTCCAAGTGATTGCAACATGAATCTAAATATATTTAAGACTAAATTTGATCTGGTCAATTTTCAAATTTGATATGGTGTAGATCAACAAGCTAAGCTGATAATCATCCTATTTACCTTCTGCTTATAGCCGAAGGATTGTAAGTATTTGTAGGATATGTAGAGCTTTGAGCGGAAAATTGAGTTTAGTTTGTGTTTTTCTGTCATGAGCTCACTTGGTGATACAATAGTGAGGCTGTAACAATTTGTAAGGGAGTTGGGCTTTAAATCATCTATTGTATTTGAGAATATAGTGGACACTCTTCTCCGTAAGATTTTATAAATTTAAATTAAGTTTGAACTACATTAACAATTTATGTTTGAAATTTTCATTCTTTTTGTATTTATTTATTAGTGTACTAATAAATGTGCCCACATCACTTTTTACACTTCACTATGATTTTTAAGCATTCATTTGATTTACTGAGTTCTCTTTCGTTAAATGCAAAATGATGTTTCATAATATAATATCTTTTTTTTTTAACAATAATCTCATTTAATCATATATGCTCTTTTTGATACAATATCTAGAACTACTCATAGCCCCTCTCCAACCCTTAAATAGGAGGATAATGCGCTTCAATGCACTTGAACTCACGTCCTCCTGCATTGGCAATCTAAATTTTACTTGTTCAATACCATAACTAAACAAAATAAAATATATCTATTACATTCTTTTCAATCTACCTACCAAACATTGGATTATCTACTTATATTAGTACATTAGCTTTTACTAATGTTAATACATATGTATTAAGTACACTTTTCCTTATGTTATTACACCAATAACCAAATGAGGTGTTTTTAATTTAAAGATATATGATGGAAAAGATTTGATAGCAATACTAAAAAAATGGGTTCTCCTTTGCCGCAAGAGTTTTTCTTTTCTGCCTCGTTGGAACGACCAGGGTCCACGGTCCCTGAAGGCCTCGAGAGGGCCATAAAGAAAGTCAAGAATAAATCCCCTGATGGTCCAAAACCAAAGGATTTGGTAATGGAAGATGGCCTCCCAAAGGTTTCATGGCGAGACAAACTTGTAGGGAATGTGGAGGATATGGGGTTAGAGGATGAAGTGCTTGTAGAGTCAGAACTTGAAATTGGGGAGGATAACTACACAATTAGTAACGAAGGTAAGTATCCTGAGGTAAATTTTTTCGAGCAGATTAATGAATGGATTGATAGGAGCATGGCTAAGACAGTTGTAGTTTTGGAAAAAAAAATATTGGCTTCAAAGCTTTGGTAGGTCGTCTACAATATTTTTGGGGTTTAACTGGGAGATTCAAAGTGGTTGATCTTGATAATAATTTTTCCTGGTTAAACTTAGTAATGTGAAACGTGAGCACTGCTAACACAGAGAAAGGAAATGACACTGCTGAAGAGGATAATTTTATTACTTGCTGAACTTAAAAATTACATCTAATACATTGCTTAAATAGGGAAAAAAAATAATAACTAACCTAGCTAACAAAAAGCAGAAAAATAGCAACAACTATGAGCAGTAACGTATACAAGGTTCTGCAACTAATCTTGCTAAAGACTAGGACTCCTCCTAGTTTATTGGAGATGTGGGCAAACATAGCATTGACTCAATCAATATGCTAATGTGCTGATGTTGATGACTTCTAACACTCTCCCTCGACATCAGCGCTTGTGTTCTTTATCATACCAAGCTGTTGACAAAACTTTGCAATTTTGTTACCACTTAGACCTTTTGTAAACAGATCTGCAACTTGACTTTCAGTTTTGATCTTCTTCAGCTTAACTTTATCTTCCAAAACTTTTTCCCTGATGAAGTGATAATGCACCTCTACATGCTTAGTTCTAGCATGAAAAATTGGATTTTCTGCTAGTCTTATTACTGATTGACTGTCACAATGCAAAGGAACTGCGTATTCTGTTGACTGATGCAAATCTTTCAGCACCCTCATAAGCCAAGTGCTCTCTTGAGCTGCCATTGGTGCAGCTCGATACTCTGCCTCTGTTGTTGATAAAGAAACCGTTGGTTGTCTCTTACTGCACCATGAAACAGCACCTGATCCAAGCATGAAAACATATCCAGTAGTTGATCGTCGAGTATCATGATCACCTGCATAGTCAACATCACAGAAACCAACTAATTTGCAGTCTCCTTCTTTCTTATATTCAAAACCATAGTCAAGAGTGTTCTTGACATATCTAAGAATTTGACGAACTGCTTCAAGATGAGTTTTCTTTGGACTTTGCATATATCGACTCATCACACCCACTGCAAAAGAGATATCTGGTCTGGTTAAAGTTAAATAGAGTAAACTTCCCACCAATTGTCTATACATTGTTGCATCTTCCAAATCTCTTCCTTCCAAGGCACACATCTTAACATTTGGCTCCATTGGCGTTGAACTTGGCTTGCAATTAAACATTCCAAACCTTTTTAACAGGTCTTTGGAATATTTTTACTGATGAAGAAACAATCCTTTGTCAGTATACTCGATTTCTAAGCCAAGAAAATGCTTAAGCTGTCCAAGTTCCTTCATTTAAAAACGTGTAGCTAAATTCTCTTTAATTTGAAGAATTTTTTCCTCCCATTCTCCTGTGACAATCAAGTCATCTACGTACACAAGCACAACATCTATCTTCCCTTCCTCAGCTTTAACAAACAAGCTTGAGTCTGCAGATTTCATCAAATAGCCATTATGAGTTAAGAATTCACCAATCTTACCATACCAGGCTCTTGGTGCTTGCTTTAATCCATAAAGTGCCTTCCGCAGCTTACACACATATTCAGGATGACTTTCACTTTGAAATCCCATTGACTGATTCATATATATCTCCCTATCTAGCTCTCCATGTAAGAAGGAGTTCTTGACATCCATTTGCCATAGATGCCATCCTTTGCTAGCTGCAAGTGCAATTAAGACCCATACTGTTGTGAGCTTTGCAACTGGACTGAAAGTTTCATCATAATCCAGTCCATATTGTTAAGAGAATCCACGAGCCACCAAACGAGCTTTGTGCCTCTCGATTGACCTATCCGTACGATGCTTTATCTTATAGATCCATTTGCAGGATATAGGCTCCACACCCCTTGGCTTTGGTACGAGCTCCCATGTCTGATTCCTTTTTAAAACATCAATTTCCTCTTCCATTGCCTTGTTCCATTCTGGACATTGAGCTGCTTCTTCAAATTACTCCTATTCTTTTGCTTCTTCTTCAATTATTGTAGCATTATCATATTTTAGATTTGGCCTTCTGGTTCTTGTAGATCTCCTGAGTTGGACTGATGTTGACGCTTCACCTTCTTCATTTATTTGTCCATATACTCCAGTTTTCCAAGGATTTGAAGTTGAACCATTTTCAATGCAATCAACATCTGCTCCTTCATCTTTAGCTGTTTGTAGTTGAATTTGATCAGATTGTAAATTATCTGTTTCAGGTTCTTTGGACCACCATGAGGATGCCTCATCAAATACAACATTTCTAGTTGTATAGCACCTTTTTGTTACTGGATCACAGCATCTCCACCCTTTACGTTGATCATCATATCCTACAAAAATACACCTAACAGCTTTCTTGTCCATTTTCCTACGAAATGATTAGGCACAAAAACATAGCAAGTACATCCAAACACTCGAAAATAGCTAACTGTTGGCTTTACATTCCATAATTTTTCAAAGGGTGATAAAAAGTTTAACCTTTGCTGGGGGAGCATGTTGATTACACATGCTGCAGTTCTCATTGCCTCTGCCCAAAACTGCCCAGAAACATTCTTTTTATGAAGTATGCTTCGACATATTTTAGCTAAATGCCGATTCTTTCTTTCTGCTACATCGTTTTGCTGCGGAGTGTTGGCACATGTGAGTTGATGATGAACATGATGATTTCGAAGGTAGTTGTTAAAATCATCAGAAATATACTCCCCTCTATTGTCAGTACGTAAGCAACGAATCTTCTTGTCAACCTCTGCTTCTGCCATGTCTTTAAATTCTTGAAACTTTGAAAAAGTTTGTGACTTTTCCTTCATGAAAAATACCCAAACATACCTGGAGAAATCATCGATAAAAGTCACCATGTACTTCATTCCACCAAGAGAAGCTTCTTTAATTGGTCCAAACACATCGGAATGCACCAGTTCCAATGGCTTATTTGCCCTCCATTTAGACTCTTCATATGGCAGTTGATGAGCCTTTCCATCTTTCGACAACTGCGCAAAAATTGTATCCCTTCTCATTTCAAGTTGAGGAAGTCCTCTAAGCACAGTCTTTTTTATCAACTCAGCTAGCTTGAAATAGCTAACATGTCCTAACTGCATGTGCCAGAGATCTGTAGTTTCGTTCTTCTTCGTTCTGTCAACATATGCAGTTTCTACAGACATAACATAGACTGACTCCAATTTTCGACCCTTCAACACAGGTGCATCGTCTATTTCTAAGTTTTGATTTTCTTCATTCCTGGAACATGATAAACATCTTCAAGTGACATATCATTAGCAGAATTTTGAGAAAAGATTACCATTTTACCAACGTGGGCTATTGGTAATTTTGAGTTATTTGCAGTCACCACAACTCTACCCCCTTTATATTCCAGCACATTCTGCAGCTTCTCTTTATCCCCTGTCATGTGATTTGAGCAACCCGAGTCGATGATCCAATCTTTCTCATAGTCAATCTCTTTGGATGTAGTTGCTGATAGAGCTAACTCTTCTACTTCCACAGCAAACAGTGCCTCAGCATCCCACTCCTTTTCATCTTTAAAAGTAACAGCATTACTTTCAACAGACTTCTTCTTAAACCAACACTCTTTTGCTATGTGACCCTTCTTCCCACAGTTGTAACATTTCCCTTCAATTCTTTTGCTATTGAAAGGCTTCTTTGGCTCTCCCCTAAACTGAGTATTCTTTCTATCTTATTTTCCTTTTGTCTCATCTTTATTTCTGTCAGTAGCATGCTAATTTGAGCTCTATTTACTTCTATTGGCATACGGCACCTTGCTCTTGTTGGCATACAGTGCCTCCTCTTCACCTTTGAGTGACAGACCTCCCATCTGTTTAGCCAAAGCTTCTTGTCCAGCAAGCAAATTTTCAAATTCAACAAGTGATGGTTGAGTCTGCCACCCTTGTACTGTAGCAACAAAACTTCTATACTCTGGCTTCAAACTATGGATAATTATTCTCTTCATCCTGATTTCCCCGATTGGAGCTTGGGGATCCAATTCAAAAATTTCTCGGTACAACGTCTTCACCTTGTGGAAGTATTGAGTGACTGTTATGTCACGTTGAGCTATGGACAACAACTCACTCTCTAGAAGTTGAAGTCTAGTATCATTCTTCTTTGAGAATAACTTGGCCAATATATCCCAAGCTTCACTAGGAGTATTGGCATTTCGAATATGTTCTAGCACATCCTCTTCCATTGTTGTCTTCAAGGCAAACATGGCCTTGCCAGCCTTTATCTTCCACTTCCATAATGTACCACTTGCATCCTCATTTTCTGGTTGCAGAACTTCACTTCCATTGACAACCTCCCACAAATCTTGACCTTGCATATAGGACATCATGCAAGTTGACTAAGAGTTGTAGTTTTGGTTGTTCAGCTTCTTGATCCCACCAATAACCTGTAAATCACTTATCTTTCCAGCCACAAATGGAGCTCACTCTTTTTGACTCTCTTTCCTCACGTGTTTAATCTCTCAACACTCTTTATTTTGACACAAATGTATTAAGAAAATGACCCTAACAACCTTGCTCTGATACCAGATTGTGAAACGTGAGCACTGCTAACACAGAGGAAAGAAAATGACACTGTTGAAGAGGATAATTTTATTACTTGCTGAACTTAAAAATTACATCTAATACATTGCTTATATAGGAAAAAAATAATAACTAACCTAGCTAACAAAAAGTAGAAAAATAGCAACAACTATGAGCAGTAACGTATACAATGTTCTGCAACTAATCTGCTAAAGACTAGGACTCCTCCTTGTTTATTGGAGATGTGGGCAAACATAGCATTGACTCAATCAATATGCTAATGTGCTGATGTTGATGACTTCTAACAAGTAATAAAAAAGGACTATGATAATGCTCTAATGGGAGGTCCATGAATGATTTATGGACATTATCTTTTGATACAACCATGGGTCGAGATTTCACAACAAGTGAAAGTTATCCTTCGAAGATGGTGGTTTGAGTAAGGTTTCCTTAACTCCCATATTGATACTATACTAAAGGTTTGTTGAAAATCATCTCCAAAGTGCTTTGAAAGATTATAAAAGTTTTTTATAACATGAAAGAAGCGAAGATGGGTCGTTTTGCTCGCCTGATGGTGGTGGTTGATCGAAAAAACCTTTAATTTCTTGTGTTTGTATTGATGGTCATGTTCAATATGTGGAGTACGATGGCTTGCTTGTCATCTATTATGAGTGTGGATGCTATAGACACACTAAGGAAAATTATCCAAAATAGTAAGAGACTGATAAAAAGATTGACTTGATGGAACCAACAGTGGTACCAACTATTGATACTGTGACAGTTACAACCGCGGGTGCTGCGAAGGATCCAATTTCTCTATACATACCTTGGATGCAAGCTCTAACCCGTAGACAAAGACTAAATATTTTGGGAAAGTCCACTATGAAAGGAAAACAAGATTAACCACTAGTTGATGGATTGAGCAAATCACGCTTCCAAATATTAGAAGATAATGGTGATGAGAATGAAACTATTTTTGATAATGAAACTGAATATTCTCAAATAAAAAATAAGGAAGCTAAATATTCTAAAATGAAAAAAAAAGGCCAATTTAAAAGGGAAAGAATCAAGGCAAGAGATTTTAAAGGGATCAAATTCTAAAGGGTTGGTGAAGGATTCACATGGAGGAAAAATTAATGGTAGGCCAATCACAAAGGCTAATGGAAAAAAAAGCCATAATCTACCCTTAAGAAAGATCAATCTAAGGAAGTAAGGGTAAGAGAAAGTAAGGGAAATGGGTCTCGGATCCCACTTGGTTTCAATCCAATCATTATTAGAGCTATCACCTTACCAGAATCAAATCACACAGCTGTGATCATTGAGGACAATAACACCTTAGTGGGTCAGGCCCATCATGTAAGCCACACTGTTGCTTCTTCTTCAAAAGAACCTATGCATGCAATGAGGAGGGTTGGTACGTCTATGTAACACTCAGTTATCTTTACTGACCCAAAAATTCAAGGATCATTAGGATTAAATTGAAAGGATTAGAAAATTTTTGGACTCTACCAGGAAATTTAAAAAAATTCAGAGGTTGAATTGTGAATAGTTGGATCTTAATTTTGGTTTGGTTAGGATGGAACTAGTTGATTCCATAGTGAGAGACAAAATGATTAAGAATGAATGGTTGTGGCAATTAGTGGAGATCACACCAAAGGAATATATATATGTGCGTGTGGAGACAGAATTTCTCAATTCTGTTTCAACATTTTTCTTCATATAGCATCACCTTCTCCAGTTGCTCTGAAGAATAAGAGAATTTAACTAAAGAAATATTTGCATGCTACATCAATCATATGATTTGAAGACTGGTAGTAGAGAAATTGAGGAATTGGTAAGTTTCTTTACCACTCTATTCTTACGGATTAAAGAAAAAGATAGAGTAATAACTCTTAAAAGCTTCTTTCAATGATGGATTCTGAGTTTTAAAATATGGACATCTTTAGCTTATCCAGTAAATGATTGTCATGTTTAGCTGTCAGGACAAAAGAGGCTCTGACGATTCAGATAAGATAAACTAACAAGGATAATGAAGCAAGGTGAGTTCTTACACTTGTCATTTTGCTTGATATATGTTGTTGCGCAAAATTGCCAGCTAATTATTGATTGTTTAATAGTAGATAGTTGTTGAATAGTTGTTTTACGTGATGCATGCATAACGATAATTTGTATGGTATGCATAATTATTGTATACATGGTATAGAGTGGAAACTATCTATGGATTAGATGAAGCTAAGATTAGGGAAGGGTAATTCTGTTAGATACTATCATACGATGTTGTTGAGTGAACCCGTGATATGCGGAGCTTCGGGCCTTACAGAGGGGACACTACGGTGTTTAAGCATCAAGGTTAGAAATGACAAAATGGAGGAATGGAAGGCGGAATAGGGAAATTGAAAATCCGTTAAAATTTCATCATTTGGGATTGCTGGGAGCAAACTGCGATGTGCAAAGCTCCGGGCCTTAGAGAGGACACTTCGGTGTTTGAGCATCAAGGTAAAACGTGAAAAGAAATTATGTCAATTGGTCTTTCAGGGCGACACTTGATGATCGTATTTAAGTTCCATAGAACACCACCGCGACGGCGGTTAATAGGATCTATGGGGCAGCACCTCAAAAGAGGTCTAACATGTAAGACCATAACTCGGTTGTGGCAACTATGGTAGCCCGCCAGGACAATAAACACAGGGTTAGATTGGGAAAGTCCATAGATCAGTATACTAGTAGAGAATTCGCCAAAGGTGATGATAAGAGTGATCAAGAAAACGTCTCAAACTAATAAGGGTAAAAAGAGGAAGTGACTCCTTAGATAAGGAGGTATACGTATTATGTTCAATTCGAGTCTACCAAGGAAGGTACGGATCCCACACTATTTGAGTGGATGCGAAATTGGGCTAAATAGTTCATGGACTTTAAGGGTAGGCCAACCAAGAAATGGCCTTAAGTTTGGGAAAACCTACTGGAGTTTTCTGGGAAGAAAATGCTAGCCCAAGACTAAATGATTAACGGAGTCTGCCAAGGCTAGTGAAAGGTGAAATTCTGTTGATTTGCCTCAGGTAGGTATCGCAAGTCCAATGAAAACCCTTAAGGAATGGAATGGAAGAGCGAGTGCTGTGGAGGTTACACCATAAGCATCAAATTCCCCAAGAGAAGAGAATGATAAAAATAGATCGTGTTCTAATAGGGACCCTTGTTACGACAGTTACATAAAAACATAGAGTATCACCAGTGTAGAGTAAGAAATATGAGCATCAAGGATTTTGTTCGCCAATGAATGGCTCAGAGTAATTAAGGCACTAGTCTTGCCAATTGAGTGGTAAAATCCTTCTATGAAAACAGAGAGTTTAATTCTAAGCTAGACACTTTAATTTCTTAAATTTTATGCAAATATATATACAAGCTATGTGCATATCTCACTAAGTTCCTTTGAACTTATAATTTTTTTTCTTGAATGCAGGATTAGATAATGATATGGGTATCAAGAGGGGCCAAGTCGATTTCTACCGAATTAAATGGCGTGTTGTAGCTGTTCAAGTATATAGAGGGGCATCCCTAGAGGCCTAGCTGTGGGGTTTAATTCAATTATGTTCGTATTCTAGTATAACTCCAAAAATTGTAAATAAACATTGAGAGTTGTGTACGATTTTTTGTATTATTTAGATTCTCAAAATTTGAATTATTAAAACGTGTAATGAAATCCAAAGCAGGAGTATTGTTTAAGTTATTTGGATTAGTGTAACATCTGATACTCAGATTTGGTGATCGGATTGGGTATAGGGTGTTACAAATTGAATGGTATAAAAGCTTCAATTTAGCTGATCCTCTGAACGTAGGAAGTTAAAGAGTAGCCTCTATATACGTGTTACAGTAAATTTGGCTTAGGCCCTCGAGAGTTGTTTTAAGAAAGTACGTGTGATATGAATGAATGCAGGTTTGGTGAATTATAGTCAGGTTGGTGATAAGTGTAATGTCAAATAACAAGGATAATAGAGAAGTTTTCATTACTTTAGAAAGATCAATCCAAGTGAAAGAAAGGATTAAGTAAAATCCCCAAGCAACAGACCAACTGTTTCCCCTGTGTTAATTTCCCTTTGGGTTGAAAAAGTGGAGGCATCGTTGGAGGTTTCATCCCCGAAGAAGGTACCACTTAAGGAATCTGAGCTAGATGTGTTAAAATCGTGGTCATAGAAGAGTTCACTAGATTCCATCCATTTCTTCTAAAATTTCCTCCATACAACCCTTTTGGGATTTAGGATGTCAAAGCCAAGGTCGGTCTTAACAAGAGGTCGCAAGCGTTTGAAGTTCATGTGGTGTAGGTTGAAGGGACCCATAACCACTTGTAAAGGTGGTATCAAGCTGGACCATAAAACTGGAAAATGTGTCTTAATACCTTTATTGGTATCTGCCACAAATTTTTCCAGAGTCGCGTTGCTCTTTTTTTGTATTTGCTCCTTATCGACGAGGTGTTGTCTCTCCAGGGCCTCTAGATGGCAGCCCTTTTCTTCTAACTCTTTCTCTCGAACTGCTGAGGCTTGGTATTTAACTTCCCATGCAGAGATGGATTGAGCAAGTTTACGGTTTTGGAGAACAAAGGCATCATAGGATTAGAGAAGTTGGGCGAGTGATTGTTCTCCCAAAAGGATGGTCCTCTTAGAATCGGCTCGGTTGGTCTCTACCTCTCTGCAGACCTGTTGGAGAGCCTAACTCATAAGTTCCCACTCCATGATTATTATTGAGAAAGAGCCTGCCAGCTTAGTAATGGTGGACTTGTAAATGCCCTCAGAAGAAGAAGAGGGGTAGGCGAATCCCTTTAACTCTGGAGATAAGACCTTATCTTGTTTTTGATGAAATAGGAGTGGGGAAAAGGGATAATGATTTTTACCAATATGCTTTCTATAACACCCCAAACCCGGTCAATACGACACAACCGAATCTGGCATGCCACGAAGGAAAACGTTTTGAAGAAAATTGAGTTAACGGTTAAATTTTAGTGAAAAATTCTTTGTTTGTTCTAAGTTTGTAGAAATCAGGTGTATAATAAGTTTAAAACTAATAATTTACTTTGAAATTCCGTAAATAAATCTTTAAAACTTAGTTGTAGATCCATAGATTAAAAAAAACCTTTTATAATTTTAAAAGAAACCCAAGCGATTATTTTGAAAACCGTTTCTAATTGAAATTTGGAAACTTAAGTTTTGGAAAATAGTATGAGTTATCGAAAACACTTAAGTTGTTAAATATTATCAAATGATTTATAATACCCGATGATAACGTTTTAAAAAAAAAAACATTGTGTTTTCTAGTTTAGAAAACTTTGTGCTCAAATTATTATGCCAACCATGTAATTCATAAATTCATGTTTAAATCAAATCCCAAGCATATAAATAATTCCAAAACATAATTAAAAGGCCTTATTACAAATCCATATAAAGATGAAAACCAAATTAAAATAAAATAAAGTACCCAAACCGAAGTTCATGTAAAACCAAATTTTTATTGCATGGCCACCTTGAGATCATCCGGCTCCTCATCCGTAATCTACAAATCACCTGAAAAGATAAGGGAGAAGGTGAGTCACCAAGACTCAGTGCATAAGTCCTTCCCCCAGTTAATGCAACATACTTACACAATTATAACCAAGCAGTATATATAATGCACCCAAACCTAGCCATCCATAACTCCTTTTCTACCCCGTGTGGTACCAAACCACTGGTGGTGCCAAACCATTGCTGACCCAAAGTCACGATATCCAATAATGTGGTGCCAAACCACTTGTGACCCAGAGTCACGAATAATAAAGTTGTGGGGCCAACCCACGTGTGATACCAAATCACTGGCGACGATCCTGTAATATCAAATGTGGGGCCAACCCACTGTGGTACTAAGCCACTAGGATGAGTCGCTATGAGGTGCCAAACCTCTGGTGTCCCAAAGACACGAAATAATATGTGGTACCAAACCACTGGAGGTGCCAAACCTCTAGTGTCCCAAAGACACGGATATCAAATCCTTCCCCCTCCTCTCATATCACCCATCATAATGCAACATTTATACAAATCATGCCATTATGCTTTGTTAGGAATCACATAGCAAATATATCATAAATCGTATCATCATGCATCATATTGCAAAAGTCATATCGAAACGGACTTACCCGATTCCTTGCTCATACTCTTAAGGTATCATATCGAGATTTTCACAGTATTCGGCTTTAAAACATGATCAAGTTATTAATATACTACCAAGTTATAAAGTGTGTAAGTTACACACCTGTCACTAGCGAAATCACTAAATCCCGAAGACCCGATCTATCGCACTAGATCTCCTTGTCCTACATTCGGCCAATACTTAGATTAATAACATAGACCATTCGGCCATACCACTAAATTTCGAAGGGTGAAATATCGTATAACTAACAAAATCCTTACCTTTGACTTACCAAAATCGATTGTCAGAGAATTGAGGCTTAGATCGATTGCTTCCAAAGTCCCAAAGAGTCTAGAAGAAAATCGGTTCCTATGGTTAGAACCTTACTAACAAATGCTCAAAATTTGGCTTTTGCCCTCATGAGAAAAGATAGAGAGAAAAGAAAAGGAATAAGGAAATTCGGCCAATACACTTACCTATCTTCAAAACCGATTATAGATGAACCCAAAGAAAATCTACCCTTGTTGATATTCGACCAAAATAACACCAGAAGAGAGAAAGAAGATTCGGCTATGGTGGATAGAAGACAATCAAATGAATTCGGCTAGAGTGGAGAAAGAGAAAGAAAAAGAAAAGTGAAAATAGGAGAAGGAGGATTCGGCAATAGAAGAAAGAAAAGAATGGAGAGAAGAAAATAGAATGGGAGAGGGATGCTTTCAACTTTGAGCAAAAGTGGAAGAAAGAAAAGAGAATTGGGGAGGAGGAGGATTCGACCAAAAGAAAGTAAAAGAAGAAATGTGGGTCTTGAACAAATATGAAAAGAATGAAAAAGAAGGATGAGAACAAGAGAGGTTCGGCCAAGCACAATGGTGGTTTCGGTTTTTACTCAATATGGTGTACTAGGAAAATTGGCAAGGCTCCAAAAAAAAGGTTTTTTTCGGCTAGACACAAAACAATGAATAATACCAATACCAAAACAAAATTTTACCTTATTGCCAAGAACACATTCGGTTAAGGAGAGTGTTTGTGGAGAGAAAAGAAAAAAATGCTCAAATGCTTAGGAAGTTTTTACTAACAAACTACCAACCTACCAAACCTTCAACAAATTCGGTCAACCCCCCCTAGACCAATATGCCGTCCACATACATGGACTAGATTGCCATTAAAAAGCTTCCAAAACCTCATCCTTAAACCAAGCCTTATGTCCCCTTATCCTTCCTTAATCCATATGATTCATTTCCCAAAGTTCAAGCTTTCCTAATCTATTATTCAACTTGTCAGAAAAATTTAAAGTCCAACTTACCATATGTAAAGCTTAGCCGACACTTAATGTAAAGGTGCATAAAAATAAAGTCTTCAAAATGCACTCCATGCTATTCGAACCACTCCCCTCAAACAACCATTCATGCGTCATAACCACCTTGCCAATAACTCCTCATGTGCTAAATTTAGACACATAAATTAACTTAAGTGTCAAGATCACTTAATCCACTTCACTAAATTTTCAATACTAAAAATTATTCTAGCTTCATTAATAATTCCAAGCCTTCACTAGACTATATTAAACACACAATAAAAATCATACCCGGCTAACACAAATAACAAGATGATACTTAAATTTTTAGGATATTACAATTCTACCCCCTTAAGAAAATTTCGTCCTCAAAATTACCTGATCAAAAGAAAAGTTGAGGAAACTGATGTCTCATCACATCCTCCGGTTCCCACGTAGCTTCTTCTACGCCATGGTTCCGCCATAATACCTTCACTAATGGAACTGACTTCCTGCGCAACACTTTCACATTTCGATCTAGAATCTGCACTGGTTCCTCTTCCACCATCAGATCTGGACTCACCTCTATTTCCTCTACTGCCACGACATGCGATGGATCAGAACGATAGCGTCTAAGCATGGAGACATGGAACACATCATGTATCTGACTCAGTTTCTCACGGCAACTCAAGGCGATAAGCTCACCGGTCCCACTCGCCTCAACACCTTATACGGCCCAATAAACCTTGGACTTAACTTGCCTTTTCTCCCAAATCTTAACACTTTCTTCCATGGCGAGACCTTCAGAAAAACCTTGTCACCCACGGCAAACTCTATATCCCTCCGCTTGAGATCGGCATATGACTTCTACCTATCCGAAGCTTCCTTCAGACGAGCCTGAATCATCTTAACCTTATCCTCAGTCTCTGCAACCAACTCTGGTCCTAACATCTGACGCTCACCCAACTCTGTCCAACATGTAGGTGTGCGACACCTCCTACCATACAACGCCTCATATGGCCATCTTAATGCTTGCTTGATAACTATTGTTGTAAGCGAACTCAGCTAATGGTAAAAACTCTTCCCAGCTACCTCTGAAATCCAAAACACAACCTCTCAACATATCCTTCAAAATCTGTATAACCCTTTCCGACTGCCCATCAGACTGTGGATGAAATGCCGTACTGAAATCCAACCGCGTACCCAAAGCTTGATGTAACGCTCTCCAAAACCTCGACGTAAATCTAGGATCTCTGTCTGAGATGATCGATACTGGTACACCGTACAACCTTACTATCTCCGCCACATACAACTTAGCTAACTTCTGAAGTGAGTAATCCACCCTTACCGGAATGAAATGAGCTGACTTAGTCAGACGATCCACAATCACCCAAATTGAGTCCTTCTTACTTGGCGTAAGGGGTAATCCACTGACAAAGTCCATAGTGATCCTTTCCCACTTCCACTGTGGAACCTTCACCGGCTGAAGTAACCCAGACGGCAACTGATGTTCCGCCTTGACCTGCTGACACGTCGCCGATTTACCCACAAACTCGATTACCTCCCGCTTGGACACAGCCACCAAAATCGCTCTCTTAAATCCCGATACATCTTGCTACCTCCGGGATGTATAGCGTATGAAATTGCTATGTGCGTTCGAAGAATCCTTTGCCTCAACTCAACATCCTTCGACATACAAGCTCTCCCTTGAAAACACAATACTCCATCACCGGACAAACTATAATCCTCTAAACCACCATTCTCGAACGCAGCAACCTCGATCATTCAAACCTCATCCTCTAACTGTTTCTCCTTGATGCTGCTCTAAACCAAGTCGGCTTGACTTACAATTACGCCAAAAGACTCCCATCGTCATATAAGCTAAGGCGAGCAAACATCGATCTTAAGTGCGATACAACCTTACGGCTCAACGCGTGCGCCACCACGTTAGCCTTGCCCGATGATACTCAATCGAACGATCGTAGTCCTTCAACAACTCAATCCATCTACGCTTGCCTCAAGTTCAAATCCTTCTGAGTCAAAAGATACTTAAGACTCTTGTGATCCGTGTAGACTATCGAATTCTCTCCATACAAATAGTGTCTCCATATCTTCAAAGCAAAAACCACTGCAGCTAATTCCAAGTCATGCGTTGGATAGTTAACTTCATGTGGTCTCAACTGTTGAGATGCATAAGCCACTACCTTCCCTTCCTGCATTAGCACACATCCCAAACCAGTATGTGATGCATCACAGTAAACCGTGAATTCCTTGCCTGCCTCAAGTTGAATCAAAATCGGAGCTTCAGTCAGAATCTTCTTCAACTTGTCGAAACTTCCTTGCTGCTTATCGGTCCACACAAATGGAACTTCTTTCCTCAATAACTTGGTCATAGGTGCTGCGATTAAAGAAAATCCCTCTACAAATCTTCGGTAATACCCCGCCAGACCTAGAAAACTCCGAATCTCAGCCACTGACTTAGGCGGTTTCCAATCCAACACTACCTCAATCTTCCGAGGATCCACTCTAATCCCCTCAGCTGATACAACGTGACCCAAGAAAGTCACCTCCCTAAGCCAGAACTCGCACTTACTAAATTTGGCATAAAGCTGCTTTTCCCTCAGAATCTGCAACACCACTCGCAAATGCGCATCATGCTCCTCCTCTGACTTTGAGTATACCAAAATATCGTCTATAAATACCACAACAAACTGATCCAAAAACTGCTGGAAAACCCGATTCATCATGTCCATGAATGCTGCCGGCGCGTTAGTCAACCCAAACGGCATTACCAGAAATTCGTAGTGCTCATACCGAGTGCGAAATGCCGTCTTATGGATATCACCTCTTTCACCTTTAGGCGATGATACCCGACCTTAAATCAATCTTGGAAAAACGCGCTGCTTAAGGTGATCAAACAAGTCATCTATCCTTGGCAAAGGATACTTGTTTTTGATCGTCGACTTATTCAATCGGGCGATAGTCTATACACATCCGCATCGATCCATCCTTCTTCTTGACAAAAAGTACCGACGCTCCCAAGGCGAAACACTTGGTCGGATAAAACCTCGATCCAACAACTCCACGAATCGAGCCTTCAATTCCACTAATTCCTTCTACGCCATCCTATACGGAGCAATAGACACCGCACGATTCCGGATAATGATCTATACCAAATTCAACTTCACGATCCGGAGGCAGTCCCGGAAGTTCTTCTGAAAATACGTCAACATATTCCTTTACCATTCGGATGTTCCCTACAGTAGACTCCTTAGCCTCCAACGTACACACATGAACCACAATTGCCTCACAGCCCTTCCTGACCAACTTCACGACTTTTAACGCAGATACCACGTTGGATAGATAATCTCTTCTATTACCTATCATAACCACCTCTTAGCCTCAATGTCTTCAAAACCATGCGCTTAGCAAATGCAATCCAAACTTGCTTGATACTTGACCAACCAGTCCATCCCAAGAATCAGATCAAACTCTCCAAATGGCAGTTCCATCAGATCAGCTACAAACACTACCCCTTAGAGTTCTAGGGTACATTCCTATCTGACTTATTTACTTCTCTGAGATGACCTAGAGGGCTAAATATCGTCATCTTCCTAGAAGTAGTCTCGAGTCTAGATTCATAGTCTCTACTATGCTACTAGCAACATACGAATGTGTCGAACCTACATCTATCAAAGCAGTATATGGTACATTAAAGATTAATAACGTACCGGTTATAACGTCCGGTGCGTCACCCTCCTCTCGACGTCTCGCTGCATACACCAAACCAAGCTGTCTTGCCTCAGTGTTGCCTGCACCTCTGCCCGATGCTCCGCGGCCCTGACCAGAACTATTACCTCCTCTACCATTACCACGACCCCTCTGCGGTGGCGGTCCCTCATTTCTGAACTGAGCACGACCTTGACCCTCAAACTGATTCCTGGCTAGCTTACATGGACAATCCCTCACACGATGATCCAGCGAGCCACACTCAAAACATCCTTTCCCTCCGGTCCAACATTCGCCCCAATGAGATTTCCCACATCGGTTACACTGTGCTGGTCCCCAATTAGCAGTAACAGGCCTCCCAGATTGATTCGGCCCACTCTGCCTAACCCTCTTCTGAGAATTACCAGCTGACCCGGATGATCCAAAACCTCTCTTATGTTTATTCCTGTCGTGACTCGCCTTGCATTCCTTTATCCCTTCAAATATCTTAGTCTTTTCAATTAGCGCAAAGAAACTCTCGCTCCCGATGTGGAGCAATCAGCAATCTCACTCGTCCTCAATCCATCTTCGAATCGGACACATCGCTCATGCTCGAAGCCACGATACCTCCAAAGATACCGGCTCAATCTTAAAAATTACGCCTCATATTACGATCACGGACTTACTCCCTGGACCAAACTCGAAATACCTTACGCTGCGCATCAATGTAACTAGACCCAACATATTTCTTCTGATACGCTGCCTTAAAATAATCCCAAGTGAGATCCTCCGCTACAGCACTATTCCGTACCGTGAGCCACCACTGATATGACTCATCCCGAAGAAGCGACACTATCCCTTTCAGCTTGTCATCAGCATTCAAATCCAAGTCATCCATGATTCGCTCCGTCGCCTCTAACCAATACTCTACCGTACTGGGAGCCACACTTGAAACACCTCGAAATACCTCAGCTCTATTGGCTCGAAGTCGCTCAGATACGGATTTCTGAACTCCCACGCCTCCACCTATTCCAGCTACCCTCTCAAGAACTCGCAGCATCACCTGAGACACTGCGTCATCCCCCGTTTGATCCTGATGCTCAACTCCAACCGCTGGTGGTGGGGGTGGTGGTACCTCATTTTCGGATCCTTGACCAGACCTCATTGGCTCGATTACGACCATCCTACCTCGATCGTCCACGAGTAATCGACCCGACCTCGAGTACTCATGTCTAAAGTCTCGACTTATCTGATTTAAAAGTGTTATGCATTAGTCATTATTCCACTTTCTTAAAACACAGTTTTATGAATAATTTTAATAAGAAGTTGTTTCGCGAGTACACTCAACCTATAGTTTTGGGTCTCTAGAGTAGTTTCTACTACTATTTAGTCATGTCATCCTCATCATAATCAAAAGCAATAGTTTGAGATACTTTCCTGGGCGGATCGATGCCGAAGACTCGGTGCCATGCTTTTCCAACCATATAATTTTAAACAAAACATTTTAAGACCACACTTTAAATCATTTTGGGCCTAGGGCCCACAGCCGAGCTTTTGAACTTGGCTCTGATACCAATTTGTAACACCCCAAACCCGGTCAATACAACACAACCGAATCTGGCATGCCACGAAGGAAAATGTTTTGAAGAAAATTGAGTTAACGATTAAATTTTAGTGAAAAATTCTTTGTTTGTTCTAAGTTTGTAGAAATCAGGTGTATAATAAGTTTAAAACTAATAATTTACTTTGAAATTCAGTAAATAAATCTTTAAAACTTAGTTGCAGATCCATAGATTAAAAAAAACCTTTTATAATTTTAAAAGAAACCCAAGCGATTATTTTGAAAACCGTTTCTAATTGAAATTTGGAAACTTAAGTTTTGGAAAATAGTATGAGTTATCGAAAACACTTAAGTTGTTAAATATTATCAAATGATTTATAATACCCGATGATAACGTTTTAAAAAAAAAAACATTGCGTTTTCTAGTTTAGAAAACTTTGTGCTCAAATTATTATGTCAACCATGTAATTCATAAATTCATGTTTAAATCAAATCCCAAAACATAATTAAAAGGCCTTATTACAAATCCATATAAATATGAAAACCAAATTAAAATAAAATAAAGTACCCAAACCGAAGTTCATGTAAAACCAAATTTTTATTGCATGGCCACCTTGAGATCATCCGGCTCCTCATCCGTAATCTACGAATCACCTGAAAAGATAAGGGAGAAGGTGAGTCACCAAGACTCAGTGCATAAGTCCTTCCCCCGGTTAATGCAACATACTTACACAATTATAACCAAGCAGTATATATAATGCACCCAAACCTAGCCATCCATAACTCCTTTTCTACCCCGTGTGGTACCAAACCACTGGTGGTGCCAAACCATTGCTGACCCAAAGTCACGATATCCAATAATGTGGTGCCAAACCACTGGTGACCCAGAGTCACGAATAATAAAGTTGTGGGGCCAACCCACTTGTTATACCAAATCACTGGCGACGATCCTGTAATATCAAATGTGGGGCCAACCCACTGTGGTACTAAGCCACTAGGATGAGTCGCTATGAGGTGCCAAACCTCTGGTGTCCCAAAGACACGAAATAATATGTGGTACCAAACCACTGGAGGTGCCAAACCTCTGGTGTCCCAAAGACACGGATATCAAATCCTTCCCCCTCCTCTCATATCACCCATCACAATGCAACATTTATACAAATCATGCCGTTATGCTTTGTTAGGAATCACATAGCAAATATATCATAAATCGTATCATCATGCATCATATTGCAAAATTCATATCGAAACGGACTTACCCGATTCCTTGCTCATACTCTTACGGTATCATATCGAGATTTTCACAGTATTCGGCTTTAAAACATGATCAAGTTATTAATATACTACCAAGTTATAAAGTGTGTAAGTTACACACCTGTCACTAGCGAAATCACTAAATCCCGAAGACCCGATCTATCGCACTAGATCTCCTTGTCCTACATTCGGCCAATACTTAGATTAATAACATAGACCATTCGGCCATACCACTAAATTTCGAAGGGTGAAATATCGTATAACTAACAAAATCCTTACTTTGACTTACCAAAATTGATTATCAGAGAATTGCGGCTTAGATCGATTGCTTCCAAAGTCCCGAAGAGTCTAGAAGAAAATCGGTTCCTATGGTTAGAACCTTACTAACAAATGCTCAAAATTTGGCTTTTGCCCTCATGAGAAAAGATAGAGAGAAAAGAAAAGGAATAAGGAAATTCGGCCAATACACTTACCTATCTTCAAAACCGATTATAGATGAACCCAAAGAAAATCTACCCTTGTTGATATTCGACCAAAATAACACCAGAAGAGAGAAAGAAGATTCGGCTATGGTGGATAGAAGACAATCAAATGAATTCGGCTAGAGTGGAGAAACTGAAAGAAAAAGAAAAGTGAAAATAGGAGAAGGAAGATTCGGCAATAGAAGAAAGAAAAGAATGGAGAGAAGAAAATAGAATGGGAGAGGGATGCTTTCAACTTTGAGCAAAAGTGGAAGAAAGAAAAGAGAATTGGGGAGGAGGAGGATTCGGCCAAAAGAAAGTAAAAGAAGAAATGTGGGTCTTGAACAAATATGAAAAGAATGAAAAAGAAGGATGAGAACAAGAGAGGTTCGGCCAAGCACAATGGTGGTTTCGGTTTTTACTCAATATGGTGTACTAGGAAAATTGGCAAGGCTCCAAAAAAAAGGTTTTTTTCGGCTAGACACAAAACAATGAATAATACCAATACCAAAACAAAATTTTACCTTATTGCCAAGAACACATTCGGTTAAGGAGAGTGTTTGTGGAGAGAAAAGAAAAAAAAATGCTCAAATGCTTAGGAAGTTTTTACTAACAAACTACCAACCTACCAAACCTTCAACAAATTCGGTCAACCCCCCTAGACCAATATGCCGTCCACATACATGGACTAGATTGCCATTAAAAAGCTTCCAAAACCTTATCCTTAAACCAAGCCTTATGTCCCCTTATCCTTCCTTAATCCATATGATTCCTTTCCCAAAGTTCAAGCTTTCCTAATCTATTATTCAACTTGCCGTAAAAATTTAAAGTCCAACTTACCATATGTAAAGCTTGGCCGACACTTAATGTAAAGGTGCATAAAAATAAAGTCTTCAAAATGCACTCCATGCTATTCGAACCACTCCCCTCAAACAACCATTCATGCGTCATAACCACCTTGCCAATAACTCCTCATGTGCTAAATTTAGACACATAAATTAACTTAAGTGTCAAGATCACTTAATCCACTTCACTAAATTTTCAATACTAAAAATTATTCTAGCTTCATTAGTAATTCCAAGCCTTCACTAGACTATATTAAACACATAATAAAAATCATACCCGGCTAACACAAATAACAAGATGATACTCAAATTTTTAGGATATTACACTTTCTCTAAGGGAAGAAGGTTTATACCTCGCCCGAGGAAAGGGTAAAATCAATAGTGTCGATTAGGGAAGTGGGTGAAGTGGAACTAGCAGTAACCCATGTTGGAGCCCCAGGTTGAGACACCAATGGGTGTAGGGAGGGGACTACATAAGTACCTGGCTTAGTGGGAGGGACGGAGACAGTTGGGGAGTGACAAAAGATTCCTTCTACAGGATTGAATGTGCTTTCCCAGGTCTTTGGCAACCTAGACCAGCTTCTCTCTTTTCCTTGGCGTTGGAGAACTCCCCTTCTAACCTTTGCCTCTTACAATGGCTACTAACCACCTAAACTCACATATCAATCACTGCTGCAACTTCTTGCGCATCTTCTATAAATTTCTCCACAGCCATGTGAGGGGGATATTGGGAAGAGTTAAGGGGAGAGGGAGAGACTGCAATGACAAACTAAGATCCAATAGTAGAATTAATATGGGCATGGTGAGAATGGACACCTTCAAGTTCAAGCATTAAAAGGGATAAGCATGAAAGAGGTATACCTTGGGGGATGAAAGGTTCTATTCTTTTCCTCACTAATGATTGGGCCAACTTATTAGAGGCCCCATAAGGTCATGCTTCAGTAGCAAGCTTGACCCTTTGCGAGTCTGCTCCATAGGCGTATTTAATCGGTTAACCAACCCGAAATATCATTAACTGAATTAACTGGCCCTTAACCGTTAATTGAAACGAATTTTTTTAAAAAAAATTAACCGAACCAAAATTTTTCGATTAATTCGGTTAGTTAACCGAATTAACCAAAAATTATATGTTTTTTATTTTTGGTTAAAACAAGTATAAAAATTAACCAAATTAAAGTATTGAATCACTATATAATTAAAAACACTACATAAGTCTTGAAATTAACACATATTTGAAATGTAAGTATTTAATATTCTCCATTTGTATCCATTTTTTCTCTCCAAAAGATCTCCATTTGCATTATACCTACAAAAAAAATATGTGCAAAAAATGAGCATATAATAGAAATATATGCATTTAAAACAAATCAAATAATATAAACAAATGAATATATTGTAAGTTAACAATAATATGATAGTAAGCATACCCTTCAACTCACGAAAGCTCATGAATTTAGGGTAGGCTCTGATGCATTCCAAGAAAAGTCTAAACATTGAATTGATTAAATAAGTAGGAGTGATATGGTAAAAAAATTGAAACTATTAAAATAAAACAATAAATATACCATTTTCAATCTTGTCAAGCTCTTGGATTTGTTCTTTAATCTTTTTGATGTCTTCTTGTAATGATGATTTTTGAATCCAATCTTGAGTACACATAAGAGCTTGTACAATTTTAGGAGTTAAAGAACTCCTATATTGATCAAGCACACGCCCCCTAGTGCTAAATGCACACTCTGAAGCAACCGTAGAAACCGGTATAGCTAACACATCTCTGGCCATTTTTGAAAGCGTGCGAAATCTAGGGCTATTCACTTTCCACCACAATAAAATATCAAAATATTCAAAAAAATCCTCATTACCCTCAGCTAGATATTTATCCAATTCAAATGTTTTATCATCACCACCATTTTCCAACTCACGATTTTTATACAAAGCTTGCATTCGCCTTTTCATTTTTTGTTTTGGTTCACCGAGAGAAACATGTGTTGGCACACTCGATTGGCTACAAGTACTATAAAGTGGAGGTTTATACTCATCAAACAATCCATACAAAGATTCCTTCAATTTTTGCATCATTTCACAAGCTTTTTCAAAACTAGACATTTCACTAAGTGCAAATTCAAGTTACTTTAGTTTTTGTCTAGGATCTAAAACACAAGCAACAAATATAAGCAAATTCATCTTGTTAATATCACCCTAATACTTATCATACTTCTCTTTCATCTTGATGGCTATAACATTGAAATCAACATTAATATTTAACTGAGCATATCGTAAAAGAATATCAATTTCATAAAGCTCGTCAAAAAAATTATTAGAAATCCCTCAAGTGACTTCATATGAAATGCCAGAACACGGGCGTGTGTCTTTGCCGTGTGAAACCTGCACCTAATTCAAATTAAATTAATTAACCACACGGCCTAGCACACGGGCGTGTGGCGCGGCCGTGTAGCGCAAGTCAGAGAGCACCCTAAATCAAACACGGCTTGTAGCACGGGCTTGTTCTAGAGTCACACGGGCGTGTGAGTCCTGCACCTTAGAAAAATTTTGTAATTTTGCAAAAAATTCTTAGAGGTTCCGATTAAGTCCCGATTCGATTCTAATGCTCGTATTGGGCCTCCAAGGCCCGATCAAGGGACATTATGGATGATTTCGGTAAATGAATAGTAATTTTATATAGTTTAATAGAAAAATGTTCTGAATGTTTTAGTAATGCTTCGAAACCCTGTTTTGGCGACGGGCACAGGTTAGGGGTGTTACATTTAGTGGTATCAGAGCTACAGTTTAGTCTATTCTCAAATTTGACGTAGGAAACATGAGTTTAGCTATACATGCCATTATATAAATTGTGATAGTGTGATGACTCCTGATTATTTTAAATGTGTTTTTCATATAGTAATGTCATCCAACCGAGCTAGAGCTGAATCCGAGTAAGCTGAGAGCAATGCTTCAGCTTCAGTACAAAGAGTTGCGTATGCATCTGGTAGTGAAAGGCCTGTGTCTGAGGGCCGAAATGAGGAGGCAAAACAAGCCTTCTTTCAAATGGTGAATGATTGGTTTACACAGTACCTGAGAACAAACCCTGCTGTACAATGACCTCCCCCACCTACTTCTCAACCTATTCCTGAGGTACCACAGGGTGCCGAACTTGTTAGAATTGGTAAGACTCTAATAGATAAAATCCGCAAGCATGGGGCGGAAGTATTTAGAGCTACCACAGATGATGATCTAGAAATGACTGAGTTTTGGCTAGAAAATACCATCAGAGTTTTTTAATGAATTATCTTGCACACCTGCTGAATGTCTAAAATGTGCGATATTTCTACTGAAAGATACAACTTATCATTGGTAGAATACCATAACTTCGGTAGTACCGAGGGAGAATGTTACATGGGAATTTTTCCAAGCTGAATTTAGGAAGAAGTTTGTGAGTCAGAGATTTATAGATCAGAAAAAGAAAGAGTTTCTCGAGCTCAAACAAGGAAACATGACTGTATCCGAATATGAACGAGAATTTGTTCGGTTGAGTAAGTATGCCAGAGAATGGGTTTTAACCGAGGTTGAAATGTGTAAACACTTTAAAGAGGGCCTAAATGAATATATCAAGTTATTGATTGGAATTCTCGAAATAAGGTAGTTTGCGGTGTTAGCCGGTCGAGCCTGAAAAGCTGAGGAACTGAGTAAGAAAAAAAAATAAGCTGAAAGGGAGGCTCGGGTTTCAGGAAAAAGAACTATGAGTAAGTCAAAATCATTTGCTTCTAAGAAATTAAAGAGGTATTATGATCGTGTTACTACCTCTACGGGGTATTCTGGAAGAGAGCGGGGCTCTCAACGTTCTAACCCGAGGTCTTCATCTCCATTTGTGACTAGTGTGGGTAGTGTTGGTAATCCCAAATTGAAATGTAAACACTGTAACAAATTTTATCATGGGGAATGTCAGTCCAGAAGTGGAGCTTATTTCGGATGTGGTTCGCTTGACCATTTTCTCAGTTTGTCCCGAAAGAGTTTAAAAAGAGATAGAACTAGCTCCAAAGCTGAGTAATCCTGTTGCGAGAGGCAGACCACCCCGTCACCCCGGTAATGTTAGTGGTAGTCGAGGTACTACCAAGGACACGACAGTTAGATCTGAGGCACGAGCACCTACAAGAACATATGCCATTCATGCTAGAGAAGATGCCTCTGCAGCAGACGTTATTACTGGTACATTTTCTCTACTTGATACTGATATTACTACTTTGACTGATCCTGGTTCCACACATTCATATATATGCACGAACCTGGTGCCTGTTAAAAAATTACTTGTTGAATTTATTGAAATTGTGGTTAAAGTTTCAAACCCCCTAGGCCAGTGTGTTATGGTAGATAAGGTCTGTAAAAATTGTTCGTTGATGGTAAAAGGTATTTGCTTTTTGGCTAACTTGATGTTATTGCCATTTGATGAATTTGATGTGATCTTGGGAATGGATTGGTTAACCCGATATGATGCAGTGATTAATTGTAAGCAGAAATATATTGTATTGAAATGTCAAAATGGTGAATCACTTCGTGTTGAATCTGATAAACTAGATGGGTTACCTAATGTGATTTCAGCATTATCAACACAGAAATATGCCAGAAAAGGTTATGATGCTTATCTTGTGTATGTGTTGGATATTAAATTGTCTGAGTCAAAGATTAAATCAGTACCAGTTGTATGTGAATTCCCTGATGTATTCCCAGAAGAATTACCTGGTTTACCACTGGATAGGGAAGTGGAATTCTCCATAAATCTTGTTTCAGAAACGATATCAATATCTATAGAACCTTACAGAATGGATCTTACAGAATTGAAAGAGCTGAAAGTACAATTACAGGAGTTGATTGACAGAGGTTTTGCTCGACCTAGTTTTTAACCTTAGGGTGCGCCGGTCCTATTTGTAAAGAAGAAGGATGGATCGTTGAGGTTGTGCATTGATTATAGACAGCTCAACAAAGTCACAATAAAGAACAAGTATCCATTTCCTCGTATTGATGACTTATTTGGCCAGTTGAAATGTGCCACTGTATTTTTGAAGATTGATTTCCGTTCCAGTTATTATCAATTACGGGTAAAAGAATCTGATGTGCCTAAGACAGCTTTTAGAACCAGGTATGGACACTATGATTTTCTCATGATGCCATTCGGCTTGGCAAATGCACCTGCAGTGTTTATGGATTTGATGAACAGGATTTTCAATCCTTATTTGGACAGGTTTGTGGTGGTTTTTATAGATGATATTTTGGTTTACTCCCAAGATGAAAGTGAACATGATGAGCATTTGAGAATAATGTTGCAAACCCTGAGAGAGAAACAACTGTATGCCAAATTCAGTAAATGTCAATTTTGGCTACGGGAAGTTAGTTTTCTTGGGCATATAGTATTTGCTGAAGGTGTCAGAGTAGACCCAAATAAAATTTCAGCCATTGTTAATTGGAAGCCACGGAAGAACGTGTATAAAGTCTGAAGTTTTCTGGGACTAGCCGGTTATTATCGGAGATTTGTAAAAATTTTTTCAATGATAGCTTCTCTGATGACTCGTTTACTACAGAAAGATGTAAAGTTCGACTGGACTGATAAATGTCAGCAGAGTTTTGACAGATTAAAAGCTTTATTGACAGAAGCTCCAGTGTTAGTTCAGCTAGAATCGGGTAAAGAATTTATAGTTTACAGTGATGCGTCATTACATGGTCTAGGCTGTGTTTTGATGCAAGATGGTAAAGTAGTAGCTTATGCCTCACGACAGCTAAAGCCACATAAAAAGAACTACCCGACACATTATCTTGAATTGGCGGCCATAGTGTTTGCATTAAAAATCTGGCGGCATTACTTATTTGGTGAAAAATGTCACATTCACTGATTATAAAAGTCTAAAATATTTGATGTCACAGAAAGATTTGAATTTGAGACAGCGCAGATGGCTTGAGTTATTGAAAGATTATGATCTTGTTATTGACTACCATCCGGGAAAGGCCAATGTAGTGGCAGATGCTTTGAGCAGAAAATATCTGTATACTTTGCGAGCAATGAATACCCAATTGTCGTTGTCTGATGATGGTTCAATCACAACTGAGTTAAAAGCTAGACCAATGTTTTTACAACAAATCTCTGAAACACAAAAAAATGATAGTAAGTTGCAAGCAAAATGGACACAAAGTGAATCGACACCTGACTCAAAATTTCAGATCGAGACTGATGGTTGTTTGTTATTTAGAGGCAGAGTATGTGTGACGAAAAGTTCAGAACTGATATAAAAGATTTTGAATGAAGCTCATAATGGTAACATGTCTATGCATCCTGGTAGTAATAAAATGTATAATGATCTGAAAAAGATATACTGGTGGCCGGGAATGAAATGAGATATTTTTGAGTTTGTATCTAAATGTTTGATATGTCAGCAAGTAAAAGCTGAACATTAGTTGCCTTCTGGACTATTACAGCCAGTTATAATACCAGAATGGAAATGGGAAAGAATTACTATGGACTTTGTATCGGGATTACCCCTGTCTCCAAAGAAGAAAGATGCCATTTGGGTAATTGTTGATCGGTTGACAAAGTCTGCACACTTATTCAAGTACGTATGGATTATTCCTTGGATAGATTGGCTGAGTTATACGTTTCCGTGATTGTCAGATTGCATGGAGTGACTATCTCCATTATTTCAGATGGAGATCCTCGGTTTACATCTCGATTCTGGAGTAAATTGCAAGAAGCTCTGGGTACTCAGTTACATTTTAGCACTGCATTTCATCCCCAAACAGATGGTCAATCTGAACGGGTAATACAGATCTTGGAAGATATGCTTCGGTGTTGTGTCCTTGAGTTTGAAGGTAACTAGGAAAGGTATTTGCCTTTGGTTGAATTTGCTTATAATAACAGTTACCAGTCTAGTATTAAGATGGCACCGTATGAAGCCTTATATGGTCGCAAATGTAGAACTCATTATACTGGACAAAACTCAATGAGAAAAAGTTACACGGAGTTGACTTGATCCGAGAGACCGAGAAAAAAGTGAAGGTAATTCGAGATAGTTTGAAAGCAGCATCGGATCGACAAAAATCTTATGTTGATTTGAAAAGAAAAGAGATAGAATTTCAGGTTGGTGACAAAGTATTCTTGAAAATGTCGCCTTAGAAGAAAGTTTTCCTGTTTGGTCGTAAAGGGAAATTGAGCCCACGGTTCATTGGACTATATGAGATTACAAAAAGAATTGGACCTGTTGCATATCGGTTAGCTTTAGCACCAGAGCTTAATCGGATTCAAAATGTTTTTCATGTGTCTATGCTATGACGGTATCGATCCGACCCTTCACATGTTATCTCTCCGATAGAGGTAGAGATTCAGCCATATATGACATATGGTGAGGAACCAATCAAAATCCTAGCTCGGGAAACAAAAGAGTTAAGAAATAAAAAGGTAGCTTTGGTAAAAGTTCTTTGGCAACGACACGGTATAGAAGATGCTACCTGGGAGCCAGAGGAAACTATGGGGAAGAAATACCCGAATCTTTTTACTGGTAAGATTTTCAAGGACGAAAATCCCTAAAATGGGGAGAGTTGTAACAACCCATTTTTCAGTGAAATCAAAACAGTAGTTTCGGGACCACAGATCCGACCCAAAATATGATTTATTTTTATTTTATTATACGGTCTGTAATATGATAGACGTGACATGTGAGAATTTTGACATGAAAATTTTATCGATTAAGTGCTTAATTACGAGAAGGACTAAATCGCATAAAATGCGAAAGTTGAATTCTAGTAGCTATAAGGATTAAATAGCTATGGAATGCAAAACTTAAGGTCCTTTTATGGTAATTAGACCATTAAGAAAAGTATGTAGATTTTCATGGTGACTCATCCATGGAATTATAGAAAAAGGTCAAGGACTAAATTGAAAATAGTAAAAATTTAATGAATTAAAAGATGATAAAAAGAAAATATCATCTTATTTTGTCATCTTCAACCTTAAAAAAAAGGAAACCCTAGGAGAGAGAGAGAAGAAACTTTCAAGGCCTAATTGGATAAGTTTCCTTGTCTCGTTTTTAGTAATTTTGACATTTTTAGAATCGGGATAACTTAATCTCTCTATTTGGGGGATTAATTTGAAAAGTTATCAAAGTATGAAAATGGGTCATGGATGTTTTATGCTGGAAATTAGAAATTTATGGTAGAAAATGAAAGATTATTGATAGATAAACAACTTTTACAAAGTGATTTTTGATGAAAACATGATTTAGAGACTAAAATGAAAAGTTGTAAAATTTGATAAAAAGTTCTAAAATTTTATGAATACATGTGCTGGAAAATTTTGTAATGGGGTTTTGGTTAGGCTTGGAATAATGAGTAATTTGCACAAGTTTCATTTTCCGGGCCTAGGGACAAATCAAAATTTATGGAAAAGTTAGGGGCAAAATGGTAATTTTGCCTAGGACGTAAATTGAGTCCATTTAAATATGAAATGTACGAAATTGATGGTTAAATTCATTTATATAGATCCAAACAACACTAATTTGAGGTTAGATCGAGGAAAAGAAAATGTTTCGGATTAATAGATTTCTAACGCGAACAAGTGTCGAGGTAAGCTCGTGTAACTTAATCGGACATGTAATTATGTTAATTAAATGTTGTGTTTGTATTTAATGTGAATTATGTTAATGTGCTTTACTTGTATGCTATGATGGAAAATTGCTACATGCTTGAAATGGTGATAAAGGGTTAGTCCCGATTGAATGTTGAATTCTGATGATTATATGCGCTTTCCTAAAACTAATAAGGTTCTACATTTGTTGCGGACGGGATTTGGCTCGAACGAGTAATCCCATTGACCTTGTTATATAAAGGATTTAGCCCGGACGGGTAATCCTAATATAATTCCTCTTGAGTATGCATTAAGATTAGGGTTTAGCCTGGACTGGTAATCCTAATCGAGCTCCTCCGAGCTTACGTTATATAAAGGATTTAGCCTGGACTGGTAATCCTGTTATACGATATGTGGAGTGTGTTCCTTGGTTAAGTGCTCTAAGGGGTACCTTTGAATAAGAAATTGACGGATTATGGAACTGTACACTTCGAGTGTACTACCTGAGCAGTCATCAGAATTTAATGATTCAATGGACATGTATCCCTTGACTTGGCATAAAAATCTTGAGATGTAATGATAATGACTTGAAAGAACATTGCATGATGAGCTCATCTATTTTTACTTTACATGTTTGTAAATGTTGTGACTAACATGTTTGATTGAAGGCATGTGCTTAGGAAATTTTGCTAATGGATTGAAAACATGATGTTCTGTGCTTAAATTTAATAACAGGATTGGTAAGTTTAGTTTCCGTTATACTAACTTACTAAGCATGTAATGCTTACTCTGTTTATTTTCCCTTGTTTTATAGTGCTCGGAAGCTCGTGAAGGTTGGAAGATCATTGGAGCATCGTTACACTATCAACTAGCATTTTGGGTATACTTAGTAAGATCATTTTGGGTATAATGGCATGTATAGGACAACTTGGCCAATAGTGGCTTAAAATGTTATTTTGTAACCTAGCCATTAGAATGGCTAATATTGGTTCATTTTGGTATGACTAAGTAGATTATTATGATATACATGTATTCACATGTGTTATGTTAAAAATATGTGATCAATGTTGGGAATGCCTAAGTTAACTAAGGTAAGGTTGTGATGTATGCTTGTAGTGATATGCCATGTGAATCATAGAAATTGCTCAATTTGAATGCTTGAATTGGTTGGTGTTGGATGTGTGTTTCAAGTGCAGGTCCTGGGTGAAATTTTAGGTGAGAAATGAAGCTAGAAATGGCTTCATTTTGTCCACACGGGCAGACACACGGGCGTGTGTCTAGACCGTACCTAAATTTTGAGAAACTGAATGCTTAGAATTGGGCACACGGGCAGAGACACGGGCGTGTGTCTCAGCCCGTGTGGCCTAGAACACGGGCGTGTGTCTTGGCCGTGTGAAACCTGCACCTAATTTGAATTAAATTAATTAACCACACGGCCTAGCACACGGGCGTGTGGCATGGCCGTGTGGCACAAGTCAGAGAGCACCTTAAATCGAACACGGCCTGTAGCACGGGCGTGTTCCAGGGTCACACGGGCGTGTCCCTTGGACCATACGGACGTGTGATTCCTGCACCTTAGAAAAAAATTGTAATTTTTCGAAAAATTCTTAGAGGTTCTGATTAAGTCCCGATTCGATTCTAATGCTCGTATTGGGCCTCGAGGGCCCGATCAAGGGACATTATGGATGATCTCGGTAAATGAATAGTAAATTTACGTAGTTTAATAGAAAAATGTTCTGAATGTTCTGGTAATGCTTCGAAACCCTGTTCCGGCGACGGGCACGGGTTAGGGGTGTTACACTTAGCTAGTGTCAACAACATTACTAGGATTTTTCTTACATGAACCAATTTGATATTTCAATGACCCCATACCATTTTTTTTTCATATCACAACAAAATTCCTTTTCGCAATAATTACATTTAGCCTTATTTGCACCCTCACTATTAATAATCTTAGTGAAGTCAGACCAAACTTCTGACCTTTGAGGAGTGGCTTTTCTTTTCCCAGTAGTCCCTTTTGTTTGGCTTGAAGCTTCAACTCCTGAATTTTCAGAATCTATCAAAGTAGGAGGTGTAACACTACCCTCAATAGATGTTGGTTCGGTAGACATTCTCCAAGAAAAAAAATTATATAATAAATTAAAATTCATTATAATATTGAACATATTTTGATGTTGAGTTTTAGAGAAATAAAATATTGTTTGTCTTTTGATCTTGAGTTCATCATATACTATTACATATTTTGTTTGGCTTATTTTCCTTCATTTAATTTGGCTTGCTTATACATAAAATCATACATAAATCAATTTTAATTGGATTAACACCATATATAGACGAGTGTTAAATTTATGTGGGCGAGGAAAAAAAATCCCTTGAAATCACATTCAAATTATAGACGAGTGTTAAGAAAGTATGTTCTTTCCTTGCCTACGGGACTAACAAGCATCTATTATATATAAAAAAGAAAAAGAATATAACAGTAAAATAAAATAGAAAAAGGAGACATTTCAAATTTAATATGATTATGGGATATGAAAGTATAGATTATAATATACTTGTGAGTAAAAATAATTATGTAATAAATTTAATATGATTTTCATTAAAATAGTAAAATTGAGGAGTGAATGTTATGGTGTTTTTTTTTTTCAAATCTCCTTAAGATTTCATAAATAATAAATTATAAAACCAAAACAAAAGCAATAGCAATGTTAAGTTGTTAACCCACAAAACAGACAAGAGCACAAAGTCCAATCCAAAAAAAAAAAAAAAAGCCAACCCAAAAACAAAACAAAATTCATAAAGCAAAAACAAATAAACTAAGAACAAAAAACATGAAACACTAAAAGCACTCCTTCAGTCAGCAATTTAACTAGTAGCCACTCATTAGAAAATATCCCACCCTCAAAACTTGCCGATAGCAGTTCCCAAAACCAGCAGCCTTCCATAAACCATCCCATTTACTACTTTTTCTTCTCCCCAAACCCTATCTTATCTATTACTATCAATTCCCTCCTTCTTCGTCCCTATAATCCATCATCAATAACCATCAGCACACTTCCACTCAAGTAACTCTCCCTTTCATTTTTTTAGGCAATCAATGACTAAATTATGTGCTAAGATGTTAGCAGATCTAGGTATGTGTTTGAACTAGATATTATAAAAAGATTTTGCATTTTATAATTTGATAATTAAATTGAAATTGTAACACCAATTTAATATAATATAACAAAAAGCATATGTAAAGCAAATCTTTTTATTGGGTCAAAATAACAGAGTAACCCAAGAGATCTATTCTTCTTAAGTAGGCCAGTTAATGATATCCACATTTAGCCTATGTGAGTGTGTTCTAATTTCACCTCTTATCATTCACAATTCCACTTAAATGGATTTGGAAATCGTGTTTGAATCAATTTTTCTATCGTGTTCTAATTTCACCCATTTTCACCCCAAATTACTATCTATTCTATCTTTCTCATCCCCTACATTCAAGCACCACTTAAGAAGCAAATTCCTTGCCAAACTTCATCTCCTGAAAATGGCCGCTAAAGCAGATATGGATAAGAAAAACAGACACTACTAAGAAGCAAAGACCTACAAACTTGACAACAACTACAAGCATGAGAGGAAAAGCCTACCTCAACTCGCCGGTGATGGTGACCTAGTTGATGCCGGACGGTGTGACTAGTGGACGCCGGATAGTTTACGAAGGTGACTGGCAGTGACAATAGAGAGATTTTGGAAGATTTCAAATTAGGGATTTTGAATTTTGGAGATTAGGGTCTTACTTAGGGATTTCTTATTTCTATCATGATTTTTAGTTTTAGACTTTTAGTTTTAGGAATTTTAATTTTATTTATTAAATTATTTGTAGTTTTTAGGATTGGGTTAGGTTGGGTACTTGGGTTTATATATATTGGATTGAGTTTATATTGGGTTTATATTGGATTGGGTCTGGGTGGATAGTGGGCTATTTATATATTATAATTTTATTTCTTAATTTTTTCGGTTAAACAAAAAAGTTCAGTTAACCGACTGATTTCGAATCGAATTAACTGTTAACCGAAAACTCAAAAAATTATTAGCTGACCCTGGACCGCATTAATTCGGTTAATCGACCGATTAATCGAATTCGGTCGATTAACCAAAATTTTTTTATTTTACCCAAATTTTGCACACCCCTACTGCTCCCAACGCTAAGTCCGTCAATCTAAAGCCATCAGGGCTTTGCTTTTCTAAACAATAATGGAAAACGTTCCTTACTGTTAGGAGTTTGTCCAATTTCAGAGGATGCCCTAACCTTAAGCGATCATATTATGACCTGGCAAGGTCTGAGACAATTGGTTGTCGTTGAAGACAAACAGACTCGTGAGGGATAGACCACCATGTAGGGAAGCCGAAGCTACCCTTAAGCTTCCGTCCCACCTGTATGAACTTATGGCGATCTGAGTGGAAAATTAAGTAGGAACTTAGAACGATAGACTTATGGTCCTTACGAATGCTGAAGTAGACCGTCCCAGCTGAGATCTCCTGGATAATGACCTCTAGTTGGTAAAAATATTGAAACACACCCAAGCATGAAAGCTCACAATGTTTAATACACTTAATGAAATAAGCTATCAGGGTCCTCCAAGAAGGACCGTTAAGTTGTCTGGGTGCAATTCCATAAATATTTAACACCCTACAAAAGAAATGATGTAAATGAAGATGGAAGCCTACCTCCAATAGGTATAACGAGAGGATGAACCCATTGCGGGAGTTACTCAACTGACAATTTCGTTTCAAGATTTCAAAATCGTAGGCGGAATTGGGCAGTCTGATTCCTCTAGATGACAAATGTTTGAACACGTCCTCACGAGTAGTCGTACATTTATAAAACGACGATTCGATGGGTGTGCTGGCTCTGTGGTCAGGTGATGCATACACGCGCGCGAATGAGGGTCTATTGCCACCCTGACCCTTCCGACTCCAATCATGGTAGTCCATTCTTCTTCCTCCTAATGATTGCCTAAATCGGGACATGATAAGGTTGTTATGATGTATTTTGAGAAACAGGTTGTTTGGAAGTGCTGCATCATGTTAAAGGTACTCTGATAATACAACAGCCAGATTCATAAATCATTCATGCTATTCGAGACCTGTTGCGTCAAGTTTGGGATATTAATATTAGACATGTGTATCGAAAATGCAATAAGATGGCTAATTGCTTAGCAAAGGCTATAAAAGGATTAATTATTGGCTTCTACTCTTGGTTCCAACCTCCTATTTTGCTTTGAATGTGCTGCATGAAAATGATATTGATTTATCTTTTCCTAAATTGATTGTTATATAATAACTTTTATCCTCCTTAATAAAAAAAAAAAAAGGTATAAATGATGCAATTAACTTAAAGAATGAAACTAAAAAGGTCGATGGTATCGGAAGCCTTTGCACTATTTAAAAAAAAAAATTTAATTAAGTCACTCCAAATCTTTTGTATCTAATTGAATCAGTGAACTTACAAAAATCAAATAAGAGTTCAATTAATTTTTAAAAAAAATAAATCAGGACCTGTAAGATGGTAATAAGTGAAGCTGATAAAATATAAAAATTCATAAAGTTAATCAGTTGATATGAGTTAGCTGATTCGGAAGCAGAACATTGAATGCGTGAAGGCATCAAGCCCGGGTGGAATAAAATTTCAATTATCCATAGAATCGATTCCAGAAAACAAAAATGCACGTGAGAAGATGCGGCAATCTTAGAAACAATGTTCACATTCTTTTTCTTTTCCCCACATTACAGTATTATTATAAATGAGAAATATCAAAACAATTCATGAATGAGAAAATGAGATGTTCTGACATAGTTAAAAGGAGACAAATGTTCATGTTAATACATCGGAATTGGATCTACTAAAAACATATTAAACAATGAGGATGATCAACCATCAACCCTTGTCCTCTTCTTTCTCCTTAGAAGCAAGCATCCAGAAGACAGCAACAGCAAAGTGCTGCTAAACTGCACAACAAACAACACATAATATAAATTACTTCATATTTATTATGCCATGCATGGCTGAAAAAAAACAGAATCAACCAGCAGAAAAAAGGCCTAGAAATTAAAATCATGACAACACTAGTTGTTATAGGCTGCTCGAAAGAGAACAAGTTTTACCAGCCTTCAAGAAAACCGGTTTCCTGCTGCTGCCTTGGCGGTGGCGCCGCTGCATACTGATACTGTGGCGGCGGCGGGTAGGCATAACCTTCAGCTGGGTATCCAGGCGGTGGATATGCATCTTTTGGAGGATACCCTGTAAATCCAACCCCCCATCAAAGAAATTAAAACCTAAAAACTCCATCAAATCTTTAAAAAAATAAATCAAAACCAGAGTTAAAACAAATACCTTGAGGAGGAGGAACCCCAACAGGAGGCTGCTGTTGATTGTAGTAACTCATCTTTAAACACAAAAAACTCTGGGTTCTTTCAACTCAGGTATGATTTTATAAATTATAAGTAAGCGATAAGTCGGTTCAAAAAATCTTAAGCCTGAAGAAGAAGTTTCTCTATGTGCTTAACCCAGCCTTCACTCTTTCTTTTCTGTCTTCTTTTTTTATATGATGGAGACAAGATAAAGATCAACTCCCAATAAGTAAAGGGATTGGAATCTTGAATAGTTGAGGGACTTGGAGTTTGGTTCCAGCTACGCCTAGAAACCTCTTTTTATTCCAATAATCTAGAATGTAGAGTGAAACCGCGTAGTTGCTTTAAATGAAGCCACTTCGATGGAGGCTAGTTTTAGCAGAGGGTACATAGCATGATTTGTTGTGAAATGAACATTTTGGCTTTTGAATATATCTACATGTTTTAAAAAATGATGAATGATAAAAAGACTTTATTTTTTTAATCTTTCATGATCATGATCTATGATTAATGTTCGTAAATAAACTTTTCAAAATACTTCTATTAATTAATTAATTTAAATGGTTAAATCCTATTCTTAGATAATATTTATTCTCTTATAAAAATAAGAATCATTATGAATTATGTGATTAGAGTCTCGAGTAGACCTGTTCATTGGTCAAGTTATCCACTTAGTTTCGAAGGTTTGCCCAAAATTTAAGATAATATGGGCAAAAAAAAGACCCATTTAAAATATGGATCGGGCTTAGACTTGAACATTTAAGTCTTGAGCCCAGCCCAATCCATTTTAACTTTATAATACTTTATATTATGTAATTTAGAACACATTAAAAAAATAAACCTATACTAAATATATAATACTATTCTAATGAAAATATTAAAAAAATGTTAAGATGACTGTATAAAAAATTTTAATAAATAAAAAATGTATAAAATTATTAAATATTAAAATAAAACAATATAAATATTTTTAAAAAAAAATTAAAAATAATATGGATGGACTAAAATGGGCTTGAGTTGGTCTTTTACAAATATGAGCGAGTTTAGGCAAAAATTTAAGCTCAAATTTCGTGCTAGACTTAAACAATGTATGTTACTATCATACTTAAGCCCAGCCTGAATCTGGCCCGACCCGACCAGTGAATACCTCTAGTCTCGATTTTAGTTTTATGAATGAATAAAACATTTTTTTTTTTGAGTTTAACCCATTCAACTTGAAATAATATAAAATTAATATAATTACTAAATATAAGATGTTAAAAAATAAAATGATAAATAATTTGGGTTTAATACCTAAATTCAACTTTGAAATCATTTCTTGTCAATTTCTTAGGCTCTTTTGACTTCGTTTTCATACACTTATTCTTTTTCCTTCAAAAAACTCAAAACACTTTTGAAATTATATTTTTCATATTCAGACACTTTTTCCTTAATATTTTGAAACTTTGCTTAAATTATGTATAATATTATTATTTTGGGATGAATCTGATTTCATGAGTAAATAACATTAACTTGATTAATGAAATAATAAAAACTTAAACTCAAATATACAAAATGAAAGTATAAATCTTATTTAATTTCAAATTTAAGTCTTTTTTATTGAATTAGCCTGTGACTTACGTGTTAACCAAAAAAGAATCAAATTAAAGCCTTTTTAAAAGTACTCACACATTAACATTTTTATTTTTATTTTATTCTATTATTTTTTCACCTGTAGGTTGTTTTTTCTTAATATAACCCAACCCAACCCCACCCTGAATTGTCTAATTTGTGAAGGCAATTTCATGGACGGTAGGATTAAATTAGGTGAGAGTGAAAATAATAGTAGTGGTGGGGTAGTGATATTAAAAATTGTAACAGTAAAATTAAAATGAGTGGTGTATTATGTATTTAGATTGACACATAATTGTGGTTGCGAGATGAAAATAAAAAACAAATAATCGTGAAAGATATCAGATTAAAATATATGTATAATTAAAAAATGAGTGATTTATATTTATATTAAATAATATTTATGTTAATTAAAATTATATTTTATTAAAAATATATTTTTATTGATTAATAAAATATATTCCAAGTTATATTATTTTTAAATAATAATTCAATTTATATTTTAAAAATATAATAAAAGTTGAAACAAAAGTTGAGGGGGTAAAAGGAATATTACTCCCTTCACTAAAGGCCCGATCTATTAATTTTCACCCCTTGAGCCGCAATGAAAAATTGAACTCCAATGACAATGAGGTTCTTTTAAGGAAAAAAAATAACCTCTTAAAAAATATCCACATCTTACTCCACTAAAAGGCTAGAGGGAGCAAAAAGAGAGGGCCACATCCATTACCTAAACAATTAATTATCATTGGCTAATATACACATGTGGTAATCAAGTTTGTGAAAAGATACAAAATAGTTATTTAAATTTTCGCCTTTTTTATTCATCCACTGATATATCGTGAACTAATTCAAAATTTGACTAAGGCAAGTGCACCTATCAATTAATAGTATAGTTACGGTAAACACATATATCGTTCCCACAAAGAGTAAAAGTACTAGTAATTATTATCTTTCTATCATTTAACCGAATAATTTGAGTGATGGATTGAAAACTAAAATTAACTAAATTATTTAACTAACGAACTCGACAAAGAACAATTTAGGAAATAAACAATTAACAACCAAAAAGCAAACAATACCGAAGAAAAAATTCACCTAAATTTCATCTGTCATTATCAATCTAAATTACGCACTTTTTTTACTTGGTATATTGATCCATAGAAATCCCTAAATTATACTAATATCTCTTTTGAAAGTAAAAGCAACTGACTCTAGGTTAATTAATTGAAATTTCTTTTTAATTAAAACCCCTATTATCGCATTAACTCGTGTTATGGATTCCCCTATTAGATTTGACTCTAATCCGGTAGATTTATGTCGTACTGTTTCTAGGATTGCACGCAACTCCACTCAATTACGCAAGATCTACTCTTAAATAGAGCCTATTCCTACTTTGATTTAAGCACATCAAACATGAGTCAATAATCTAGAAATATCAAACCAAGAATTAAGCACACATAATTGAGAACAATATCTAAGTATTTATTGCGTAAAATAAAAATTAAACGGCAGAATCCATCATAGGGTTCATCTCCCATAGGTATTTAGAAAATTAGTTCATGCTTGAAAATAAAAACATCCTAAACACAGTATAATCGAAAGAAACAAAGAAACTCATGTTAATCTCCTAAGAAATCAAATGCGAATCTTCAATCTTGACGGAAATCTGCTTGAGAATTGGCTTCAATGGTATTTTTCGAGTTGTTTTTTTGAATATTCTATGACGGCCCTCTCCTATCTTCTTATTTTTGTCATATATACATACGTCTTAGAATGCCCGAAAAACCTAAAAATCGTGTTTTCCCGTAGTTCAGAGTGCCAATTCGCAAAATCGACACGGCCTGTCACATGGCTATGTGGCAGCCCGTGTGGCTCACACGGCTGTGTGGAAGGGGTTAACCCGTATAGCTTCTGCACCTTACTCCGATTTTCCAGTTTTCACTCGTTTTTCGCTCCTTTTGCTCCCAAATGCTCTCCTAAGTATAAAAACATGAATTTAAAGGATTAGGAACATAAAATTCACCATTAACATCGAATAATCACCCAAAAATGCATTAAAAATGAGATTAAAACATGTTACTTTTAGCACTTATCAAATATCCCCACACTTAAGCATTTGCTTATCCTCAAGCAAAATCCTCAACCCACATTCAAGTTAACTTCTCTCAGTTTGTTATTTTCACTGATAATGTCTTAGGATAATTTACAAATAATCATGCATTGGAAATTCACACTAAAATGACACTAAACACCATAAGCAATCAAAGCAGAGAATTTTAAGCTTTAAAAACATTAGGCATCTCCTCTATCTCAATAATTATCTGAAATTCAAACTCAACAAGAACATCCTCACTAAGGATTCACTCAAAGCACTCAAAGTATTTAAGGTTCAAGTAATATGCACTCCATAGTCGAACAAGAAATGTTATTACCATAAGCTTGCTTGAAAATCAAATCTCCACCACTATAAAATGAAATGATAGACCAATTAAGAGGTCTTAACAAGGTTGTAATGAGGCTGTGTTCAATGGTATGGAACAGGTCAGAAGAGTTTGTTATAATCGAAAGTCGAGTTGATAAGTTACCAAACTAGAAAAAAAATCAGATGCTAAATTAAAAGAATTTACATCAACAAGAAATAAAGAATAAAAATGAGCTTTTCAACATAATATGAAACTAACGATTCAAGCTCAATCAATTTATATATATATTGAGAATAACGTAAAATTCAGCAATGCAAATAATGAAACATAGTCAGACAACTAACCAAATCAAATCTCGGCAAAAAGGTAGTCAATGAGAAGGATAATTTTTGTAACACCCCTTACCCGTGTTCGACGCCGGAACAGGGTACGAGGCATTACCGGACAATAACACAAATATTCATGCAAAACCGGGCCATAAAATTTATTTCAATTTAAAAATTTTCATATTCAATCATAAAGTCTCTAAAATAGGCCTACGAGGCCCAAAACATACTTTGGGAACGGTCTGGGACCAAATCGAGAACTTTAGAAAAATTTAGAAAATTTACATAAAAACTGGGCACACGCCCGTGTGGCACAGGGACATGCCCGTGTGGGCAGGCCGTGTGGTTGCACACGCCATGTCCCCAGCCCGTGTGGATTTATTTTTCATTTCGAACCTACAGGGGTTTTCACACGGCCGATCTCATGCCCGTGTCCTAGGCCGTGTCCTTCACACAGCCGAGACACACACCCGTGTCTCTGCCCGTGTGCAAAAACCTGGGTATTCTGTTTATGACTTCAGCACACATTTTAGGTCACACGGCCAAGGCACATGCCCATGTGTTAGCCCGTGTGACGAACTTAATTTTTCGCAAATTAGGTGCAGGAGACACACGGCCAGGCTACACGCCCATGAGGCCGACCATGTGTCACACACGGCCTAGACACACGCCCGTGTGTCTACCCGTGTGGACAATTATAAGGCTTTTTACCAAGCCTTTTTCCACCCTGAAAAGCATCCACACTCATACCATTTCCAACCAAACTTAACATGCTATTATTAGACATCTATTTGTCCACATTAAGAGCATTCATACACCATTTAATAACCATACTCATCATGTATAACCACACTTATACTTAGCCATCACACATGCACCTACACAACCATTCACATGTCACACTTCCCACACTTCAATTTCATGCTATCATTCATTCCCACTTAGGCAAGCAAACTCATTCATGAAAGGCCTCATCATAGACTTATAACACAACCAATATTAGCCACATCACATGGCCTTATACAAAATGATATATCAAATGACATAGACCATATTCTTGGCCAAACAATTATGACACTTACAAAATAACCAAATTCCTATACATGTCATAATTCAATGTAAATCTCAATATACCAAAATGTGTGTATAGTGTGGATGATCCTCCGACAATCTCCGTATCCCGAGCTGGCTTGGCGACACTATAAAATAAGGGAAAAGAAAAGGGAGTAAGCTTTAAGCTTAGTAAGTCTATATGTAAACAACGAACATCATGCCACATACTTATCAATTAAGAACATTACATACTAATCAAGAACAATTCAGATCCTTGTAGTTGCATTTACTCATTTCAAACCTTACCACGTTCCAAATACATATCATAGACTTTGCTCACAATTACATGCACTTATAACCCTGCACTTGTCACCACATTGTCACACGTAATTTCACTTAGTCAAATTTTCCCGATGAACACTTCGTAATAATACCGGATACATGATGGTTTCGCACACAGCCCACCCATAATAATATAAACACAGTGGTATCGCACACAGCCCACCAATAATAATAAACACAGTGGTATCGCACACAACCCACCAATAATAATAAACATGGTGGTATCTCACACAGCCCACCAATAATCACAAATACACGGTGGTATCGCACACAGCCCACCAATAATAATAAACACGGTGGTATCGCACACAGCCCACCAATAATAATAAACACGGTGGTATTGCACACAACCCACCAATAATCACAAATACACGGTGGTATTGCTTGCACACATCCCACCAATAATAATAATTATACAGTGTTCATCTGTATCTTTTTTTCTATTCCGAAGGTTCATCCGGGATTTTCCTCACTTTTCATCATTTTAATAAATATCAATAATATTCACTCACATTTCACATAAGACATTAATATGTAAAAACATAAATATAAAGGATGTATCATTTACATATAAACTTACCTCGATACAAAATGTGTCAATTTGCAATTTAGTCCTAAACCTTGCCTTTTCCTCGGTCAAGGTTGATTCCATGTTCTTCTTGATCTATAATGGCACATTTAGCTTATTTAATATACAAATTATTCAAATCAGTCTAAAATCTTCCTATGGCAAAATTTACAATTTAGCCCCTAACTTTCTCAATTTTTACACTTTAGTCCTTAGACTCGTAAAATGAAATGTGTTCAATTTTCACACATCCAAGCCTAGCCGATTCATATTCCCTCTTATAGCAGCCCACAATTTTAACTATTTTACATTTTATACACCAAAAATCATCTAGCAAAAGTTGTTTATCACACTTCAAACTTTCATATTCTACCACTAGACATCAAAATACATGTATGTTATCCATGGGTAAAATTTTAAACACAAACTCTAGCTAAAAATAGTGGTAGAAATAGCTAGATCGAGCTACGAGGATTTCAAAAATACGAAGAGCATAAAAAACGGGGCTAGGAGGTACTTACAATCAAGCTTGAAAGTGAAGCAAAACCCTAGCTATGGCTCCTTGCAAATTTCGGCTATGGAGGATGAAGATGAACAAAATTTTAGCCTTATTTTCCCTTTTATTTCTTTTATTAACCAAATGACCAAATTGCCCTTCATTAATCCTTTAGATATTTTATCCCTCTATGGGCATTTTGTGTCCAAACTATAATATAATGGTCTAATTACCAACTAAGGACTATCAATTTAAAAACCCATCTCAATCAAGTATCTTTATGGATTATTATACACACTTTTCACTCATTGCAATTTAGTCCAACTTATCAAATTGGACATCCAAACAATAAAATTTCTCAACCAAAATTTCACACAAACATTCAATCACTCAATAAACACTACAACTCAATCGGAATAAATATTTTGACCTCGGATTCATGGTTTCAAAACCACTGTTCCGTTTAGGCCCTAATTCAGGCTGCTACAACTTTACAACATAGATATAGGTTATGAGTTAACATTAACGGGTTAGAAAAAAATGTGTTAGGATCAACGAGATTTACAAGGGGTTAATTCAACAGGTAAGCTGGTTAAAGGTTAAGTGGGTTAAATTCTAAGTGCCTCTATCATCTCAGTGTATCAAATCAATAATATGGTCTCGACATGCATAACCGAAGCAAGCTCTAGAATAACAAATCAAGTCGACATACTCACAACCAAAAATAAAATGAGTACGAAAAATATATGCTCAATAGGCTTAAAAGCTCACAAAAAATTATGGTTTTGATGTCAAACTTGCTAATTTAAAATTTTAAGAAAATGCTTCAATTCAGGGAGATAACCTAAAATAATAATTTCTGAAAAATAACTTATCATGCTTGACTCTCTCGTGTCTTAAAGTATAAATCACACAATTCACAAACATCCAAAAATTGTTCTCAAAATAGAATCACTCAAAACTCTAAATTTTAAAAAAAATTAACTACAATGATAGGTGTGAGAAAATTACTTAAACACAAACAATAATTCAGAGATTTCATCTCATAAGCATATAAACATCCTCTCCACACTTAAGATGTACATTGTCCTCAATGTACAAACAAACATAATCAGAATAAGCAAAATATCATAAGGGAGGGAGAGAACTAAAACTACCCTGAATTTGGATTAATTCGTTGGCATAGTAAAAATTCAGAATCGTAGGAGTTTCTAAATCAAATACATGTTTCTGAGCACACTAGTAAGAATATAGAAAAAAAATAAATAAGATAAAAATAACAGTAATGTAACATCCCTAACCCGTATCCTTCGCCGGAACAGAGTTACGGGGCATTACTGGAACTTTTAGAACATTTACAGACATTTCATGTTATTCACTGTTTATTTACCGAGATCATTCAAAACGTCCCTTAATTGGACCCTCGAGGTCCAATACGACCATTAGAATCAAGTCGAGACTTAATCGGGAACTTTAAGAATTTTTCGCAACATTTTAAAAAAAATTTCAAGCTGTAGGGCTCACACGCCCGTGTGGTCCAAGGGACACGCCCGTGTGACGCTGGGACATGCCCGTGCTACAGGCCGTGCTCAACCCCGTGTAACTCTCTGACTTGTGCACATGGCCATGCCACACGCCCGTATGCTAGGCCGTGTGGTTAATTCAATTTTCATAAAATTAGGTGCAGGTTTCACACGGCCAAGACACACACCCGTGTTCTAGGCCGTGTAGCACACACGGCTGAGACACATGCCATTGTCTCTGCCCGTGTGCTCAATTCTGAGCATTCTATTTCTCAAATTTAAGGTGCAAGGGACACACGACCTAACCACACGCCCATGTACCAGGCCGTGTGTCACACACGGTCTAGACACACGCCCGTGTGTCTGCCCGTGTGGACGCAATAAAGCCATCACTAGCTTCATTTCTCACCCAAAATCACACCAATGACTTGCCCTTAAAATCACATCCAAATACCAACCATTTCAAGCATTCAAGTTAAGCAAACTCTATCATTCAACATAGCATACCATTACATGCATACATGTTCATAATCTTGCCTTGGTTTAGTCCAATGGCTAGATTATAAGCATCATTTACATTTACATGCCAATATGGCCAACATATCCTATACATGCCATTACAACCATAATTGATTTACCATATTATACCGTCATGGGCTGATGGATAGTGTGAGTGATCTCCGCCGAGCTTCCAATCCAACGAGCTTTCGATTTACTATAAAACAGGGAAATAAAACTAAGTAAGCATTACATGCTTAATAAGTTCGTATGACGTGGTACTTAACTTACCATTCATTCTATTTTGAGGTAACTATGTAAGGCACATTCATTCAATTCGACCTCAAGCCCTACACATATCCTCATTGCCCTTGTTAGTCATATATTCCATAATAACATCAACATGTTTGGGCTCAACAACAATCAAGTTTCCAGGCACATATGATTTCCACAACATGTAATCATTTAACATGTATAAATCATCTCTTTATATTACAAGTATAATTTCATAATAGTTCATCTCGAGTTCAGATTATTTCATATCAGAACTTTTCTCGTATTACTCGAAATATCAATGTCACACGAGTAATAGTACACTCAAAGTATACAAGTCTATAATCAATGATGGACATATTCATCAATCAAATTTTGAGTACAAATATCATCGTCTCATATTTCCATGTATCAATTATCACATATCATCATTTTCATGTATTTCAGGTAGATACATGTAATAACTCATTTCTTATTCATAATCTTCTCATGTCAAGAGTTTTACCCATTGAATTTATTTGGAATATTGATGGATGCACCGGTAGTACACTCAAGGTGTACAAATCAGAATCCGTCAATTCATACTCAGTAGTACCTTGTAGGTACACTCTCGAGCCACATATCATACAACAGAATTACCAGTCCAGGCTAAATCCTTTATATGACAAAGAATTCCATATAGAGTCCGATCTGGATTACTAGTCCAGGCTAAATTCAGTCAATTAGGATTACCAGTCCAGGCTAAATCCTAATTGAAACATATAATCGAGAGGCTCATTTCGGATTACCCTTCCGGGCTAAATCCATTCTGCAACACATGCAGTTTTATCAGGGAAATCACATTTATCCATCGACTTCCATTTATTCAAACGGGATTTAACATTTATCAGGCAATTTTCGAGTACGTTCAATCTCATAAATTTATGCATTTATACAATTCAAGTGTTCACATTCAACTCAAGTAAAAAAAATTACATTTTTATCATTTATCATTTATCGAGCGTTATTGCTGATCGGGCACAATTTATTTATCGAGCTTTGACGAATATGTGATCATTTCACATAATTAAGGCATTTATACAATTCACAAGCACAACATTTAATTCAAGCATAAAAAAAAATATACAATTTAGTTACACGAACTTACCTCGACAAGTGTTCGTGTACATAAATCTACTAATCCGATATTTTCCTCTTTCCTCGTTCTAGCTCGGAATTTGATCTATCCGTATCTATACGAGTAGATTTAACATAAATTTATCATATTTTACATTCATGTGGACTAAATTTTCGTCCTAGGCAAAATTACTATTTTGCCCCTAACTTTTCCATAAATTTCATTTTCGTCCCTAGGCTCGGAAAATGAAACTTGTGCAAATTACTCCCTATTCCAAGCCTAACCAAAGCCCCATTACAAAATTTATAGCACATGTATTCATAAAATTTTAGAATTTTTTTCTTCAATTTCACAAGTTTACATTTTAGTCCCTAAATCATGTTTTCATCAAAAAATCACTTTGTAAAAGTTGTTTATCTATCAATAATCTTTCATTTTCTACCATAAATTTCTAATTTCCAGCATATAAATCCATGAACCATTTTCATACTTTGATAAATTTTCAAATTAATCCCTCAAATAGAGAGATTAAGCTATCCCGATTCCAAAAATATCAAAATTACTAAAAATGGGACAAGAAAACTTACCCAAATTGGCCATGAAAGTATCTTCTCTCTCTCCTAGGGTTTCCATGTTTTATTTTGGGGAAGAAGATGAGAAAATAAGATGATATCTATTTTATCATCTTTTAATTAATTAAAATTTTTACTTTCCAATTTAGTCCCTAGCCTTTTTCTCATTTTCCATGGATGAATCACCAAGAAAAATCTAAATACTTTTCTTAATGGTCTAATTACCATATAAGGACCTTAAGTTTTGAATTCCATAGCTATTTAATCCTTATAGCTACTAGAATTCAACTTTTGCATTTTATGCGATTTAGTCCTCGTAATTAAGCACTCAATCGATAAAATTTTTGTACAAAAATTTTCACATGTCATATCTATCATAATACGGAGCATATAATAAAATAAAAATAAATTTTATTTTCGGCTTGGATTTGTGGTCCCGAAACCACTGTTCCGATTTCACCAAAATTTGGGCTGTTACAACTCTTCCCCCTTAAGAAATTTTCGTCCTAAAAAATTTTACCAGTAAAGAGATTCAGACATTACTCTCTCTCATAGTTTCCTCCAGTTCCTAGGTTGCTCCCTCTGTATCATGTCACTGTCAGAAACTTTTACTAAAGTTACCTTTTTATTTCTCAACTTTTCTCTCCAAGCACCAGAATTTCAATCAATCTCTTACTGTAAATCGCGTCAGGCTGTATTTAACATTTATCAAAGCAATAACTGATGATAGGTCTGATCGATACTGTCATAATACATATACTTATAAAAACATTGTGAATTCTGTAAATCTCTGATAATAATACTAATTAGTACGCAACAGGTCTAATTCTTTTCATTTCAAATCCACATCAGATTTCTGACGATCAAATACTGCTTTTAAACTGTTTCAGATCATTTTCATCTTTCTTCGATCTCAAAGAATCAAACCTACTACATGTATCCTTTCTTACTGAACTCCGTCCAAAACATCAGAGTTTTACATTTGTGACCATATAAAACCTCATACAGTATAATTTTGTACTTGACTGTCAACTACTTTTCTCAGTTACCTTCAAATTCAAGTACACAACATCGAAGTATATCTTCCAAAATCTGAATTATATGTTCAGATTGATCAATCGTCTGAGGATGAAATACCGTACTAAAATGTAACCATGTACCCAAAGTTTCTTGTAACTTGTTTCAGAATCAGAATATGAACTGTAGATCTCTATCAGAAATAACAGAAGCTAGCACATCATATAATCTAACAATCTCAAAAACAAATCATTCAAGCAATCTATTAAGTGGGAAATCCATTCATACCAGGATGGAATGTGCAGGCTTCATCAAACAATCGACAATTACTCAAATAATATCTTTCTTTTCATAGATAGGGAGAATCCTGATATAAAATTCATAGTAACTATGTCCCATTTCCATTTCAGTATTTTCACTGATTATAACCATCTTGAAAGTATCATCTCTATCTTGCTGATACATCCAACATTTAAATATATATTCAAAAATACCACCTTTCATTCTGAGCTACTAATACATTCTTTTCAAATCATTATGCATTTCATCATTCCCCAGATAAACAGACATAGTACCACTGTGATCATTCATGTAAAATTTTCAGTGCAAGCTCTAATTTCTTCAGTACACAGACTCTGTCTCTGAATAACAGACATTTACTGAATCTATTCTAAAATTCTGAATCAGAAATTATTTCACACTGTATTCATTTAACCTACAACTCATTATCACTTTTCTGGGTTTCACTAATCTGTTGTAGAAACATCAATTTAGCTTCATACTCAATTAATATTGAGCTGTTATCAGACAATCATAATCGGTATCCATGGCTTGCAAAGTATACAGAGATTTTCTACATCAGAACATCTGTAACTACCTTCGTTCTTTCCAAGTGATATGAAATTATCAAATTACAATCGTTCAACCTTTCAAACCACACACACTATCTCAGATTCAAATCTTTTAGCAACATCAGATACTTCAAACTTTTATAATCGGTGAATATATGACATTTTTCACCAAACAAGAAATGTTGTCAGATTTCAATACAAAAACAATAGCAGTCAATTCTAGATCATGTATAGGGTAATTCTTTCCATGTGGTTTTTAATTGTCTAAAAGTACAGGCTATTACCTTGCCTTACTGCATCAAAACACATTCTAATTCCATTCAATGTTACATTACTGTAATAATAAGTTCCTTACCCAATTCAGGCTGAATCAGAATTAATACTTTGATCAACAAAGCTTTCAACTGGTCAGAACTTTGCTGATATTTATCCGTCCATTCAACTCTTACATCTTCTCTGTAATATCCATATCATTGATGTAGCTATCATAGAAAACACTTTCACAAAAATTAAAAAGGATATCGAAGCTTTTAATTATTCCGAGGTCACAATCATCATATAGGTTAAAACCATAATACTATAATAGATCCAACGTTTCCATAATATAAATGGAACAATACCTCAACCTCTATACTAATTTTCAAATAAAAGAGGAATACCAAGGTGGCTCCAATATCATCTAGTGCAATAATACAGTTTCTATAATCTATGTTCCATATTACCAAATTCCCATGATCAAGTCAGAATTCATAACGGTAATAAGTATAATTACAACTAACCAATAAATATCTTTCACAAATAAACCATGCTTGAATAATAAAGAGATTGATGACATCTCGGAGAAAATTCAGAAGAGCAATATCAAACATACTCAGTAGAAAAAACTGTGACAAAGATAATATAATTTTGCATATTCGTAATTCAGGGCTTCAATCAGTAGAAGTATAAAATGATATCATATGAACCCTATCATCCAATCTTATATCAACCATGATAAATTAGAGACCCAAGTAAAGAAGAACGATACCGTTCATGAATCAACCAGACTTACAGTAATCCCATCTATCATAATTTACTAGCCTTTCGATACAATAAATATTGCATCTGAACATGCACAATTTCACATGCCTCTGAGAATAACAGTACTTATAGAGTACCCAGAAAATATTGTTGTAATATCCCTAATTATAACAGTTGCATTTAAATATCGGGGCAATTTCATCATTATTCCACTGAGTAATAAAGTTATCAATTGATAATACTCTAGAATAACGTATTTTTATGTATTAGTTATGTGTTTATTCTGAGTATGATCCTGCTAATTTGAGCTATTTATGATCTTTTATCTCATAGGGACTAAATTGGAGGCAAAAGCGAAATTAAGGGCCAAAAGAGTGAATTTAGAGATAAAATGGGCCAATGTGCGACACAGGGAAAAGTTGGTGCCAAAAGTGCAAGCATGGAGGACACAAGGGTTGAAATGCAAAAAGAAGAGATTTTATTCTATCAAATTCTATTTTAATTATATTAGGATAATTAATATTAAGATAATTATTAAAGATTATTTAATTTTAGGATTTTATTTTATTTATGTTCAATTAAATGTATTTATCTTTTGGGAGTTTAAGTAGGATTAGACTATCTCCCTTAGCTATAAATAGGGGGTGAAGTGACTCAAAATGCATCCATCTTTTTCTTTAAACACTCTCCCTTCAAAAGTCTAGGATTTTGTTCTTTCCATATTTTCTTTCAATAAAATTCCCTCTTCCATTTTTATAATTATTTTCTTTTATACCACAACCATGAGCCACTAAACCCATCTAGTCGAAGGTTGTCGATGTTCTCCAAAAAAGGGTTCTTGAGGCTTAGAATCCGTACTTAGCCTTCTCGCCAAGTATTCATCGTTTCTCCGCACTACGGGGCTGACGCTTCCATCCATGTCCCTTAAGAAGTAAAATTTTCAACATATGCAAAGGCGGCCGCTTTGTATGTTTTGGAAGGATTGCACAGTCGGTTCGTTAACTTACTGCGCCAGAGGTTGGCGAGCCCAAGAGACAAAATGGCGTGGGATTCGCCATTGAGAAGCGTTGATCTAGCATAGACGATCCCACAAAAGCGATTGCAGGCTAGAGTCATCCAAGCGAAATCTTGAGCGTAAATCGTATCGACATAATTGACTCTTTAGTGGAAGAGAATTTTGAGTCAATTTATGGAGATAATTCTGAACTTGATGAATTTGAATCTGTTAATGAGTTATTATCTCCAAATACTAAACTTTTACCTTCTGTTATACAGGCACCAGAGTTGGAGTTGGAACCGCTTCCTGAGCATCTTAAATATGCATTTTTGGGGAAGGGTAATACCCTACCAGTCATAGTCTCCAATAAACTCTCCACACACGAAGAAGAAAGTTTGGTTGATGTACTAAAAAATCATATGGAGGCGATTGGCTAGACCATTTCAGACTTAAAAGGGATAAGCCCTTTGACATGCACACACTAAATCTACTTGGAGGAAGACACGAAACCAAGGCGAGAGGCGCGAAGACGGCTAAATCCGAATATGATGGAGGTAGTAAAAAAGGAAATAATCAAGCTTCTGGACGCTGACATAATTTACCCCATTTTTGACAGTAGATGGGTAAGTCCGGTACAAGTCGTGCCCAAGAAAACGGGCGTGACAGTAAAGAAAAATGCTGAAGGTGATTTGGTACCTACCCGAGTACAAAATGGGTGGCACGTCTGCATTGATTACAGGAAGTTGAACTCTTATACTAGAAAAGATCATTTCCCTCTTCCTTTTAGAGATCAAATGCTTGAAAGATTAGCCGAAAAAACTCACTTTTGTTGTCTTGATGGATACTCAGGTTTCTTTCAAATTCCAGTCGCGTCGGAGGACCCGGAAAAGACCACTTTTACATGCCCATTCGACACATTCGCATACAGAAGGATGCCATTAGGTCTTTGTAATGCACCAGCCACCTTCTAGAGATGCATGATGAGCATATTTTCCGAATATGTGGAAAAAATTATCGAAGTTTTTATGGATGATTTTACGGTTTATGGGAATTGTTTTGATGAATGCCTTAAAAACCTAACGATAATTTTGAGTAGATGCATAGAATTTAATCTTGTCTTGAATTGTGAAAAATGTCATTTTATGGTAGACTAGGGTTTAATTCTAGGTCATGTTGTTTCATCTAAGGGAATTGAGGTCGATAAGGCCAAAATTGATATTATAAATTCTTTGCCTTATCCCTCCACTGTGAGGGAAATTCGTTCTTTCCTTGGCCATGCAGGGTTCTACAGGCGCTTCATAAAGAACTTCTCGAAAGTAGCTGAACCACTATGTGAATTGTTGCAGAAGGATAAGAAGTTTGAGTTTGGCCCAAAGTGTAAGGAGGCTTTTGACACACTCAAGCAAAAATTGGTCTCCGCTCCTATAGTACAACCGCCAGATTTGAAGTTTCCATTTGAAATTATGTGCGATGCCAGCAAACTTAGTGTAGGAGCCGTGTTGGGGTAAAGGATAGACAAAGAACCCCATGTCATTTGTTATGCCTCGAAAACCCTAGATGCTGCACAGAGCAACTACACCACGACAGAAAAAGAACTTTTAGCTGTTGTATTTACTTTAGATAAATTTTGACCTTATTTATTGGGATCTAAAGTAATTATTTTTTTCTGATCATGCAGCCCTCAGGTACTTGATCGCAAAGAAGGAAGCAAAATCGAGGCTTATCAGGTGGATTTTGCTGCTCCAAGAGTTTAACATCAAGATTCGAGACAAAAGGGGATGCGAGAATTCAGTGGCTGACTACTTAAGCAGAATGAATGTACTTTTTGACGACATCCCTATTAAGGAAGATTTGCCTGACGAAAGCCTATTCTTGACCGAGGCACGTCTCCCGTGGTACGCAGATATGGTAAACTTTCTAGCCACAGGCTCGTTACCCACTAAGTTAGCATGTTTCGTAAGGGACAAGCTTAGACGAGAAGCTCGATATTATATTTGGGATGACCCATACTTGTGGAAACACTGTTTAGATCAGATAATATGACGATGTGTTCCAGAAAATGAGGTAACTTCTATACTTAATTTTTGTCATGGTGAAGCTTGCGGAGGACACTTTGGTCCTAAGCGGACTGCTCATAAGGTGTTAGAATGTGGGCTATATTGGCCCACAATTTTCCAAGACGCATATAACTTCTGTAATTCTTGCGATAGGTGCCAACATACAGGTAACATCACTAAACGAAATCAAATGCCCCTATCCTCGATTCATGTATGCGAGATCTTTGATGTTTGGGGTATCGATTTCATGGGCCCATTTATTTCTTCATTTAGCCATGTATATATAATTCTTGTAGTAGACTATGTTTCTAATTGGATAGAAGCAAAGCCTACTCGCAATGATAATGCCAAAACTATGGTGGAGTTTCTAAAACGAACTATTTTTTCCAGGTTTGGCACACCTCGAGCCCTAATCAGTGGTCGTGGTACCCACTTTTGCAATAAAGTCATGGAGGCACTATTGACAAAATACGGAGTTCACCACCGTATAGATACAGCTCACCATCCCCAAACGAACAGTCAAGCTGAAGTCTCGAATAGGGAAATAAAGACTATTTTGGAGAAAACAGTTCGACCCAACCGGAAGGATTGGAGTCTTCGGCTAAATGACACACTTTGGGCCTGTCGGACAGCGTATAAGGGACCAATTGGCATGACACTGTACCGACTTGTTTTTGGCAAAGCTTGCCATCTTCCGGTAGAATTACAACATAAAGCTTATTGGGCCGTTCACCAATTTAACATGGAGTTAGAACCTGCGGGAAGGGCAAGGAAATTAGACATCCAAGAGTTAGAAGAAAGTCGCAATGATGCCTACGAGAATGCTCGCATTTATAAAGACAAGACGAAGTTGTTTCATGATGAGAGAATAGCTACGAAGCATTTTTTGGTAGGACAAAAAGTTTTGCTTTATAACTCCGTATTAAAGCTATTCTCATGGAAGCTTCGATCTCGATGGCAAGGACCTTTTATTGTGACCCAAGCGTTCACACATGGTGCAGTTGAAATAGAGAGTGAAGAGACAGGATAGCGGTTCGTAGTCAATGGCCAACGATTGAAGCCATTTTACGAGAATTTTCAGGCCCACACGGTCGAAAAAATTCAGTTAGAGCCACCATAATCCCATTCACGGCGTCAAGCTAACGACGTTAAACAAGCGCTTGTTGGGAGGCAACCCAATTCTTATTTCTCTTTATTTTTATTCTATTTATTATTTTATTTTAATTATTTATTATTTTATCTTAATCATTTATTACTTATTTTATTTTGGATATTAATAAAAATTCTCTTCTTCTAACTAGGTGGATCGAAACGAAAATAGAGAGAAAAAGGAGAAAAGACAAATTCCACCGACTTGACACTTGTGGCCAGCAACTAACTGAGCTCATTGCCATTATGCGCGAACGACAGTAACTACACGGGGAGTTCTTCTAAAATTTTCCACCTATTTATTTATTTTCTTCCACATCGAGGACAATGTGTTTTAAGTAGGGGGGATGTACTCTTCGTTATTACTGTCATTTTTTGCCATGTTTTTGGTGTTGCTGCTTGATGCTCCATTTTGCCCAAAATTATTTTTATTATTATTATTTTAGAATATTCTGCCTCTTTTCATGCCCAAGATTTTTACCAGGATTTGCCCATTGTTTGACCTACATGCATGATTCTTGTCTTCTGAGAAAATTACGATTTTTCCATAATTGATACCATCTCCACTGTTTTATTTTTATTAGGCTAAAAATAATTGTGATTAATAAAGTTAACTCTATCTTGCTTTTTGTAAAATTGATCAAGTTTAATAAAAAGTGGACACTTTATATGATTGCATGCTAAATTTATGTTCATGGCTATTAGGTGATTATTGAAACTTATTCTTGACACTTGATTGTTTTTCCTAAGTTCTCCAAAATTAAAATTTCGTTTAATGTTAACAATTTTTCCGCGGTTATGAGTGCAGCTTAAAAGCGTGACTGACTGAGTAACCGGGGTAGGGTGCTTGGGTTGTCATCCTATTTTGCGTCAAAAGGTTGTGTGACGTGTTAGTTAAAGCTCCGCTAACCGGAATTAATTCTTAAGGATGTGTTGGGCTGAGTAACCGGGGTGGGGTGCTTGGCTGTCATCTCTCTTCGCGTCAAAAGGTTCGACATGTTCTTGGGAAAATTAAAAATTAGGAGTATGTTGGGCTGAGTAACCGGGGTGAGGTGCTTGGCTGTCATCTCTCTTTGCGTCAAACTAAAAAAAAAAGAGAGAGAAAAATATATGTAAATAAATAAAATTTGGAGACTAAAGGAGGAAACGAATAGGGTGTCTTGGTAGGTTTAGTAATTTACTTAATTTTCATGAAATAATTCAAGTCGATTTTAATTTCTGTGTGTATTAATTGGAAAACTTTTTCTATTTTACTTAAAGCGAGCTTAGTGTTCTCTTTATTTTTTATATGCATTTTTAACTAATTTTTATTAAACTTTGGAGTGGTATTTCTTTTATGTCAGAATCTAACTTTCACAGTAGATAAGAACCGTACTTGAGGGCAAGCATGAGCTAAGTAGAGGGAATTTGATAATACTCTAGAATAACGTATTTTTATGTATTAATTATGTGTTTATTCTGAGTATGATCCTGCTAATTTGAGCTATTTATGATCTTTTATCTCATAGGGACTAAATTGGAGGCAAAAGCGAAATTAAGGGCCAAAAGCGTGAATTTAGAGATAAAATGGGCCAATGTGTGACACAGGGAAAAGTTGGTGCCAAAAGTGCAAGGATGGAGGACACAAGGGTTGAAATGCAAAAAGAAGAGATTTTATTCTATCAAATTCTATTTTAATTATATTAGGATAATTAATATTAAGATAATTATTAAGGATTATTTAATTTTAGGATTTTATTTTATTTATCTTCAATTAAATGTATTTATCTTTTGGAGTTTAAGTAGGATTAGACTATCTCCCCTAGCTATAAATAGGGGGTGAAGTGACTCAAAATGCATCCATCTTTTTCTTTAAACACTCTCCCCTCAAAAGTCCAGGCTTTTGTTCTTTCCATATTTTCTTTCAATAAAATTTCCTTTTCTATTTTTATAATTATTTTCTTTTATACCACAACCATAAGCCACTAAACCCATCTAGCCGAAGGTTGTCGATGTTCCCCAAAAAAGGGTTCTTGAGGCTTAGAATCCGTACTTAGCCTTCTCGCCAAGTATTCATCGTTTCTCCACACTACGGGGCTGAAGCTTCCGTCCATGTCCCTTAAGAAGTAAACTTTTCAACGTATGCAAAGGCGGCCGCTTTGTATGTTTTGGAAGGATTGCACAGTCGGTTCGTTAACTTACTGCGTCAGAGGTTGGCGAGCCCAAGAGACAAAATGGCGTGGGATTCACCATTGAGAAGCATTGATCTAGCTTAGACGATCCCACAAAAGTGATTGCAGGCTAGAGTTAGGTTCCCTAAATTCGTAAGTCTAAATTCTTGGAGCTGGTGGTCGTAGGCGTCCTTTTCCACTATAACTGTCTTACTTGGTTTGAGAAGGGTCATCTAAAAGCCGAGGATTGAGCCCAAGGAGAATCTAGGCAACTGGAGGCTGGAATCTCGCCACATAAGAAACTTTTTATTTTCTCAACTCTGTTTATTTTTATTTTTGTTTTAATTCTCGTAATCACAATTTCAGTCAACTTTAAATTTTGCTTTTCTTTTTTAAGATCAACATTTAATTCAGTTTTTTTTTTATTTTTCAAGAACGCAGGTTTTCTTGGGCAAGATTCTGCCCAGGATTTCTCGAAACAGGATATTTTGCAATCCAGTCCCTGAGGATTTGACCCTACTTCCCTTTTACTATTTTCTTTCATTATTTATTAGGGATATGATATTTTTGGTGCTCTCAACGACCGCATCATCAATAATCTTACATTATTCAGTTTACTAAAAGAGTCAATTCAGAAGAATTTTCGGCTAATCCGTTCGGTACATATCATGTCTGGATAAGTCAATTACTCATGAATAACTTCTTCCTTAACAATGACATCACATATTAAGAATAATCTTCAGAAAAATCTGATATCTCTTTAGTACCGTCTTTACTTACTAACCCGTTCTCATTTTGACTACATCATTAGTCATTCAGCCTTTGCACTCTTTAGTTCCATATTCATGAGCTTAATCCATATAAATCTTGTGAATTTCATTGTATAACACTATACTGGTAAGGGGGTGGAGATCGTAAGCCTCAAAAATTAAGTTTCATATATATATATACTCATATAACATAACATTTATCATTCTCATGTACTATAAAACATCTATCCATACCTTTTCGAATTCTATTTCATCATCAGTAACATTTTACTCAGATACTTGAGTATATCTTTCGGAGTCATCAGACTTACCTCGATTGGAAAGCATCTCTGTCTATTTGTGAAACAATTTTCATCAGAGTTGGGAGATATCACACTATCACAGGTTATATAAGGACATGTATTTCTAGACTCCACATATGCTACATTCAGTCCGAGAACCGACTAAAACGTAGCTCTGATACCACTAAATGTAACACCCCTAACCCGTATCCGTCACCAGAACATGGTTTCAGAGCGTTACCGGAACATTCAGAACATTTATCAATCAATTCAGGCAAGTTACTATTCATTCATCAAGATCATTCGTAACGTCCCTTAGATAGACCCTCGAGGCCCAATACGAGCATTAGAATCCATTCGGGACTTAATCAGAAACTCTAAGAATTTTTCGTGACATTTCAAAAATTTTCCAAGGTGCAGGTCTCACATGCCCGTGCGGTCCAAGGGACACGTCCGTGTGACCCTTAGACACGCCCGTGCCTCAGACCATGTCCGATTTAGGTAGCTTACTGACTTATGCCACACGCCCGTGTGCTAGGCCGTGTGGTAAATTAATTCAATTCGAATTAGGTGCAAGTTTCACACGGCCAAGACACATGCCCGTGTTCAAGGCCGTGTCTTCCACATGGCTGAGGCACACGCCCGTGCCTCTACCCGTGTGTTCAATTATGAGGATTCTGTTTTCTCAAATTTAAGGTACAGGGGACAAACGGCCAGGCCACACGCCCATGGGGTAGGTTGTGTATCATACACGATCTAGACACACGCCCGTGTGCCTGCTCGTGTGGACAAAATAAAGTCATTTCCTAGCCTTACTTGCCACCCAAATTTACCATTTTCCTACACCAAAAAATACCAAGTACAATCCAACCATTCTAAGCATACAAATAAGCAAATTTCATCATTCAACTTGGCCTATCATTTCATGCATACATGTTTACTATCTTACCTTGGTTCAATTCATGTGTTAAATATGATTTGATCAACTACTTAACATTTACATATGGTTACCATAGCATAACATTACAAGTATTTCAAAATAACCATTACTAGCCATTCCAATGGCTAGATTATAAGCATCATTTACATTTACATGCCAATATAGCCAACATATCCTATACATGCCATTACAATCATAACTGATTTACCATATTGTACCGTCATGGGTCGATGGATAGTGTGAGTGATCTCCGTCGAGCTTCTAATCCAACGAGCTTCCGATTTACTATAAAACAGGGAAATAAAACTAAGTAAGCATTACATGCTTAGTAAGTTCGTATAACATGGTACTTAACTTACCATTCATTCTATTTTGAGGTAACTATGTAAGGCACATTCATTCAGTTCAACCTCAAGCCCTACACATATCCTCATTGCCCTTGTTAGTCATATATTCCATAATAACATCAAAACATGTTTGGGCTCAACAACAATCAAGTTTCAAGGCCCATATGTTTTCCACAACATGTATTCATTTAATATGTATAAATCATCTCTTTATATTACAAGTATAATTTCATAATAGTTCATCTCGAGTTCAGATTATTTCATATCAGAACTTTTCTCGTATTACTCGAAATATCAATGTCACACGAGTAATAGTACACTTAAAGTATACAAGTCTATAATCAAGGATGGACATATTTATCAATCAAATTCCGAGTGCAAATATCATCGTCTCATATTTCCATGTATCAATTATCACATATCATCATTTTCATGTATTTCAGGTAGATACATGTATAACTCATTTCTTATTCATAATCTTCTTATGTCAAGAGTTTTACTCGTTGAATTTATTTGGAATATTGATGGATACACCGGTAGTACACTCGAGGTGTACAAATCAGAATCCGTCAATTCATACTCAGTAGTACCTTGTAGGTACACTCTCGAGCCACATATCATACAGCAGAATTACTAGTCCAGGCTAAATTCTAACTGTAACATATACTCTAAGGGCTTTGTCGAATTACCAGTCCAGGCTAAATCCTTTATATGACAAAGAATTCCATATAGAGTCCGATCTGGATTACCACTCCAGGCTAAATCCAGTCAATTAGGATTACCAGTCCAGACTAAATCCTAATTGAAACATATACTCGAGAGGCTCATTTCGGGTTACCCGTCTGGGCTAATTCCATTCTGCAACACATGCAGTTTTATCAGGGAAATCACATTTATCCATCAACTTTCATTTATTCAAACGGGATTTAACATTTATCAGGAAATAGTCAAGTACGTTCATTCTCATAAATTTATGTATTTATACAATTCAAGTGTTCACATTCAACTCAAGTAAAATTCTTTTTACATTTTTATCATTTATCATTTATCGAGCATTATTGCTGATCGGGCACATTTAATTTTTTCGAGCTTTGACGAATATGTGTTCATTTCACATAATTAAGGCATTTATACAATTCACAAGCACAACATTTAATTCAAGCATAAAAAAAAATATATACAATTTAGTTACACGAACTTACCTCAACAAATGTTCGTGTACATAAATCTACTAATTCGACATTTTCCTCTTTCCTCGTTCTAGCTCGAAATTTGATCTATCTGTATCTATACGAGTAGATTTAACATCAATTTATCATATTTTACATTCATGTGGACTAAATTTTCATCCTAGGCAAAATTACTATTTTGCCCCTAACTTTTTCATAAATTTCATTTTCGTCCCTAGGCACGGAAAATGAAACTTATGCAAATTACTCCCTATTCCAAGCCTAACCAAAGCCCCATTACAAAGTTTACAGCACATGTATTCATAAAATTTCAGAATTTTTTTCTTCAATTTCACAAGTTTACATTTTAGTCCCTAAATCATGTTTTCATCAAAAAATCACTTTGTAAAAGTTGTTTATCTATCAATAATCTTTCATTTTCTACCATAAATTTCTAGTTTCCAGCATATACATCCATGAACCATTTTCATACTTTGATAAATTTTCAAATTAATCCCTCAAATGGAGATATTAAGCTATCTCGATTCCAAAAATATCAAAATTACTAAAAACGGGACAATGAAACTTCCCCAAATTGGCCATGAAAGTCTCTTCTCTCTCTCATAGGGTTTCCATGTTTTATTTTGGGGAAGAAGATGAGAAAATAAGATGATATCTATTTTATCATCTTTTAATTAATTAAAATTTTTCACTTTCCAATTTAGTCCCTAGCCTTTTTCTCATTTTCCATGGGTGAATCACCAAGAAAAATCTACATACTTTTCTTATTGGTCTAATTACCATATAAGGACCTTAATTTTTGATTTCCATAGCTATTTAATCCTTGTAGCTACTAGAATTTAACTTTCACATTTTATGCGATTTAGTCCTTCTCGTAATTAAACACTCAATCGATAAAATTTTCTACCAAAATTTTCACATGTCATATCTATCATAATACGGACCATATAATCAAGTAAAAATAAATTTTATTTTCGGCTCAAATTTGTGGTCCCGAAACCACTGTACCGATTTCACCGAAATTTGGGCAGTTACATAGATTACAAGCATCATTTACATTTACATGACAATATGGCCAATACATCCTATACATGCCATTACAACCATAATTTATTTACCATACTGTACCGACATAGGCTGTGGATAGTGTGAGTGATCTCCGCCGAGCTTCCAATCCAACGAGCTTCCGATTTACTCTAAAACAGGGGAAAATAAAACGGGGTAAGCATTTTATACTTAGTAAGTTCGTATAACATGGTACTTAACTTACCATTCATTCTATTCTGAGGTAACTATGTAAGGCATATTCAATCAATTTGACCTCAAGCCCTACACATATCCTCATTGCCCTTATTAGTAATGTATTCTATAATAACATCAAAACATATATGAGCTCACAACAATTAAGTTTCCATGCACATATGCTTTCTACCACATATATTCATTAAACATGTATAATTCATCTCATTATTACAAGTATAATTTCATAATAGTTCACTTCGAGTTCAGATCATTTCACATCAGAACTTTTCTCATTTCACTCGGAATATCAAGGTCACTATTAGTACACTCAAGGTGTACAAGTCTATAATCAAGAATACACATATATTCATCAAATAAAGTCCATGTACAAATAACATCATCTCATGTTTTCATATATCATTTGTCATGTAACATCATTTTCTTGTATTTCAGACGGATACGTATAATAACCCATTTCTTATACATATCTTCTCATATCAAGATTTCTACCCGTTGGATTTATCTGAAATATCGATGGTTACTCAGGTAGTACACTCAAGGTGTACAAATCAGGATCCGTCAATTCATATTCAATGGCACCCATAAGGTACTATCTCATAGAGTACACTCTCGAGCCACACATGCATACAACAGAATTACCAGTCCAGGCTAAATCCTTTTTATGACATATGCTCTAAGGAGCTTGATTTGGATTACCCGTCCGGGCTAAATCCAATTCATAATATACACTCGAGAGGACTCACATCAGGATTACCCGTCCGGGCTAAATCCTTTCTGTAATGAAGTCATTAGGATTGCTCGTTCGAGCCTAATCCATTCTACAACAAATGCCGGACCTCATTCATTTCGGCAATTACATTTGTCCATCGATTTTCATTTATTCAAACAGGATTTAAACATTTTTCTAACATTATCGGGCATGTGATTATTTCATACATCCACAACATTCATACATTAGACATCCATTTCAAGCATATAAGTAACATTTTCATCGTTTGACCTTTATCATATATCGGGCATTATCATTTAAATTAGACATTTTTAATTATCGGGCTTGATCGGATATGTAATCATTTCACATATTTATGACGTTTATACAATTCACATAAACACAATCAATGCAAGCATGTAAGTAAACACAATTTAGTTACACGAACTTACCTCGACAATGTTTGTGTACGAAAAATCTACAAATCCGACATTTTCCTCTTTCCTCGTTCTAGCCCCGAATTTGGTCTATCCGGATCTATACGAATAAATTTAACATTAATTTACCATATTTCACATTCAAGTGGACTCAATTTTTGTCCTAGGCAAAATTACAATTTTGCCCTAACTTTTTCATAAATTCCATTTTCGTCCCTAGGCTCGGAAAATAAATTTTGTGCAATTTACTCCCTATTTCAAGCCTAACCAAAATTCCATCATAAAATTTACAGCAAATGTATTCATAAAAATTCAGAATTTTTCATCAAATTTCACAACTTTACATTTTAGTCCCTAAATCATGTTTTCATAAAAAATCACTTTGTAAAAGTTGTTTATCTATCAATAATCTTTCATTTTCTACCATAAATTTCTAATTTCCAGCATATACATCCATGACCCATTTTTCATACTTTGATAACTTTTCAAATTAATCCCCCAAATAGATAGTTTAGACTATCCCGATTCCAAAAATATAAAAATCATTAAAAACGGGACTTGATTTCATACCTTATTGAGCTTGAAAAGTTTTCATCCTCTCTCCTAGGGTTTCCATGGAAATATTTGGGGAAGATGATATGAAAATGTTTTCTTTTTCATTTAATTAAATTGTCATTTAATAACTTTTCATCTTTCCAATTTAGTCGTTAGCTTTTTTTAATTTTTCCATGGATGAGTCATACCAAAATATCTACATACTTTCTTTAATGGTCTAATTACCATATAAGGACCTTTAGTTTTGAATTCCATAGCTATTTAATCCTTATAGCTACTAAAATTTAACTTTCGCATTTTATACGATTTAGTCCTTCTCGTAGTTAAGCACTAAATCGATAAAATTTTATTTTCAAAATTTTCACATGACATTTCTATTATATTATGGACCATATAATATAATAAAAATAAATTTTATTTTTGGCTCGAATTTGTGGTCCCAAAACCACTGTTCCGATTTCACCGAAAAATGGGCTCTTACAAGTAAAATTCAAAATAAAAATAAAATAAAACATATAATTCTGAAAAAAATAAAATAAATTAAAAAATTAAAAAATAAAACTAAATAAAATATAAATAATTCAAAAGTAAAAAAATCTAATACTATTTTAATAACCAACTTAGAAGAATTAAAATGGAAATAATATTAATATTAATAATAAATAAATAAATAATTGAAAATTAAAAAAATAAAAAGAGAAAGGATGGTTGGTTTGGTGGGTACCCGCGGTGGTGTTTGGGTGAATGAAGAAAGAAAAAAAAAATGAAAAATTCCCCTAGCATTAAAAGAGAGTACATGGCCATGTGCCACGCCATGGGAGCCACATGACCGTGTGGCCAAGCCATGTGGCGTGTGGCCAGACCGTGTATGTCTCTAAGGTCGCGTGGCCTATTAAAAAAAATTTCAAATTTTTGCTCTAGTATGCACATGGCCTGTGACACGCCCACGTGTCTAGGCCGTGTGAGGTGCTCATTCACTTCTCCCACGCCCGTGTGTGAGGCCGTGTGGGTCACACGGTCTAGCACACGCCCGTGTTACAGGTCGTGTGAGTTACATGGCTTGGAGACACGCCTGTGTGTCAGGTCGTGTGTCTCACACGGTAATATCTCCAAGCCATGTAACTCAATTTAGACCGTGTGGGTCAAAAATAATTTTAAAAAATTAGCTCAAGTGTTCACACGACCCGTGACACACCCATGTGCCCAAACCGTGTGCCCAAGCCGTGTGAATTCCTTTTTGATTTTTTTTTTGAAAATTTTGTAAGTAATAAAAATAAATGTACTATTTTTTTATTTTTTATTAAAATAACAAGAAAGTAAAATAAATAAATAAAATAAAGACACTCGTGTTGCCTCCTCAGAAGCGCTTATTTAGAGTCTAAGCTCAACTTCTTTTTTTAAGCTAACGGTTAAGGCAGATCTTGAAGCTGAAGCTCCTCTCATTCGTTATTAGTTTTACCACTAAAATAAAGTTTGAGGCGATGACTGTTTACTTTGAATGTGCCGAAATCATGGTGTGTTACCTCAATGGTTCTGTATGGAAATACGTTTTGTACCACAAATGAGTTCGACCCTCTTTACTTAAGCTCTAAAGGGAACATTCATGGATCTGACTTGTCCAGTAGCACTTTGTCCCCAACTTTGAATTGGTTCGTCCTCTTTACATGCACACTATGACGTTGCTTAGTTATTTCTTTGATCGTTCTTGGGTTCTCATCAACCTTTGTTTTTCATTCATCTAATTCATCGAGCTGCACCATTCGCTCTTCACTTGTCCCTTGATTTCTGTCACCTTGAAACGAATATTGTTCGAACACATACTCATTAGTAATTTCCTGCAAAGAATGTCGAGCTGTATGATTACTAACATTAACAGAATAACGAGTATCATCTCGCTCAATAGGAACTCTAACAAAACCACGTGCTTGAAGAGTAATATTTTCATCACCTACACTCAGAACAAGTTCACCATTACCCACATCAATAACAGTTCTAGTAGTGGCTAAAAAGGGTCGACCTAAGATAATTGGGACTTCAATGGCCTCATCCATGTCTAGTATAACGAAATCAATAGGGAATATAAATTTATCTACTTTCACAAGTACATCCTAAATAATACCTCTAGGATACCTAATTGATCTGTCAGCTAATTGAATACTCATCCTAGTGGGTTTTGGTTCTTCGAAACCAAGTTGTTTGAACATTTTATAAGACATAACATATACATTAGCCTCCAAATCAGCCAAAGCTTTTTCAACATTTAAGCTACTAATAAGATAAGGAATAGTATAACTCCCTGGATCTTTAAGCTTGGTGGGTAGTTTGTTTTGGAGAATGGTCGAGCAATCCTTATTGAGCTCCACAGTTGGCAAGTCGTATAACTTCCTTTTATTTGTTAACAGCTCCTTTAAAAATTTTGCATACTTTGACATCTACGAAAGGGGTTCAACAAAACGTAAGTTAATATGCATTTTTTTTTCAAAAGTTTAATAAATTTACCATATTGTTTGTTTGTGCGGTCTTGCTTTAATGCTGTCGGATATGGAATTCGTGGTTTGTATTCTTTGACCACGGGCTATGCTCTTTCCTACTTTCCTCAACCCCATAATTTTTCTCAATAACTCTAGATTCAGCTTCTTTTTAGGCTCAACTAACCCTTCTACGCTTCGAATATTGATTGTGTGGACTTGCTCCTTTGGGTTGGTTTCAGTGTTACTAGGTAAGCTACTTTGATGTCTCTCTGAAACTAGTTTAGCAAGCTGTCCAATCTAATTTTCAAGCCCTTGAATCGATACTTGTTGATTTTTCAAAGCTATCTCAATGTTTCGTAATTGAGTTCTGGACACCGAAATAAATTTAGTTAACATCTTCTCAAGGTTCGATTTCTTTTCTTGCTGATAAGGTTGTTGAAAACCCGGAGGGGGTTGTGACCTTTGATTACCTTGACCACCTCAAGAGAAATTTGGATGATTCCTCAATCCTGTATTATAGTTATTGCTATAGGGGTTATTTTGAGGTCTAGAATTGTTACCCATAAAGTTGACTTGCTCATGCTCCACGTTAGAACCAAAAGGTAAACATTCCGGATTGATTATCCCCTCTCTAGTTGCATCACATTGCATTACTAGATTCAATGGGTTATTGCAACTCAAACCATGAATATTTTTGCTCAATGCTTCCACTTGACATACTAACATAGAAACTGCATCTATATTAAAAATATTGGCTGCTTTAATCGGTTTTGTTATAACACCCCTAACCCGTGTCTGACGGCGGACCAGGGTTAAGAGCGTTACCGGACAGATTGGAAAACTTTAACAGACAATTCATCAAGAACTCATCAATTACATTCATATTGTCCCTTAAGTAAGTCATCGAGACTTAAAGCATGCTCATAAATAGGGTTGGGACTAAACCGGAACATATACGAAATTTCACAGAAATTTAAAACTTTTTTAAGCTTCAAGGGTTACATGCCCGTGTAGGCAAGTCGTGTGCCTCTCACGGCTGCTGGACACCCCCGTGTGTTCTGCCCGTGGTCGAAACTGACCTCACCTCCACGGCCACCAAGCATGCCCGTGTGCTTTGGCTGTGGTCGAATCTGACCTCACATCCACGGCCATCAAGCACGCCCGTGTGCCTTGGCCGTGGTCGAATCTGACCTCACATCCACGGCCACCAAGCACGCCCGTGTGCCTTGGCCGTGGTCGAATCTGTCTTTACACCCACGGCCACCCAAAGACCCGCAAAGCTAAGGCCGTACTCATAGGCCAATCGACTTTCACACGGCTACTAGACACGCCCGTGTGTCATGGCCGTGTGCTATTAGGCTAGCTACTGACTTAGCCCCACGGTCACTAGGCACGCCCGTGTGCCACAACCGTGTGACATTATAGGCCATTTGCAAGGCCAAAATGCCACCCACATAAGTCATACCTACAAGCAATGTTTACCAACTCATTTTATGCATATTTATCAACCAATAACACACCAAAACAACCATCCTATCAATACATTCAATATCCATTTCAACCATGCTAACTTCCAAAACCAAAACATATGGCTAAATTCACTACATTTACAAGTACAAAAGACTAGCCTATACATGCCATATCTAGCAAAATATATTTCCAAAATGTACCAAAAACAAGTTGTATAGTGTGATGACGATTCTTGACGGTCCCGAGCCTTCAGTAGCTTTGACGACCTATAAAACGGAGAGAACACATATAGAGTAAGCTTTCTAAAAAGCTTAGTAAGTCAATTAAAAATAAACTTAACATGTATAAAATTTAAGCATATAGATCATTGACACAATTCATATTCATATTGTATTGCTCACATATATATTAAACCATATTCTCGGCCATATTTGCCACATCCATCAATTCAAAAGTCTCATATACACAAAGCTCTTTCATGCTTACTAACACATTTCATATTGTTATTCCAAAGTACATAATCATCATAGCAAGATTACATCGGAACTTACCTTATATACACATTTAGTGTATAATTAAACGTACCTGAAACGGATTCACTATTTACATGGCCATTTCGTAACACAGACTTGCCCGTTGAACCGATAGGAATCTAGTAGGATACTCGGAAAGCTCGGAATAGTCGTACAATGCCAACGCCCCGCATTTAGGTCTTATATGCACTAAGATATCGATGCCACCGTCCCGCATGTCTTCTTACACAAATCAATACGATGCCGATGTCCCAAACATGGTCTTACACGTAAAGATCAAATCGATGCCAATGTCCCAGACGTGGTCTTATTCGTACAGATAAAATCGATGCCAACGTCCTAGACGTGGTCTTACACGTAGAGATCATATCGATGCCAACGTCCCAGACGTGGTCTTACACTAAATCTGAAATCAATGCTGACGTCCCAGACGTGGTCTTATATGTTAAAAACAGAACAGATACCTATGTATTCCTAAGTTCGTACGGGACTTCTCAGACATTGTCGCTAAGTCGATCTTATCTCGGAAATCATTTGCATTACAACTCATAAGCATTCAATATCGAAAATAATATTATAAATAAGCTCAATTCAATATAACAACATTTATTTGCAATATGACTTACCTCGGATTCGGTTTAGCTGAAACGAAAACGACTACTCAATTAGTTTCGCCTTCCCGCGATCTAAGTTCGTTTTCTTCGGTTCTTAATCTAAATATATTCAAAATTAACCCTTTTATTCACTAACTCATTCAATTCAATCCAAAGACACACATTTAGGGCTATTTGCCAATTAACCCTCACACTTGCACAATTTATCAATTTAGTCTATTTTTTTTCAAAACATCAAATTCGCAAAAATTTGTTCACACCCATGCATAGCCGAATCTCCCTAGGGACTATATAAGTCCATATTATTCATCAAATTCACAAATTAGTCCTCCAAAATAATATTCTCACAATTTAGCCCTAATTAGCTAAATTCACCAAAAATTCAAGAACAAAGTATGTTCATCTAGCTCAAATCTTTCATTTAACACCATAAATCATCACAAAAATCAATATATCAACAATGGAATCTCACACAAACATCATTAATTCACAGAATTAATACATGGGTTTTGTAGCTCTCAAAGCAACGATTGCAAAAACGTAGAAATTATCGAAAACCGATCAAAAATGAACCTTGAATTTAGCTTGATAGTAGCCGAATATTTGAAGAGCTCAACCTTTTCTTTTTCTTTTGATTTTCGGTGGTGAACATAGAAAATGATAAAACCAATGTTTCTTTTACTATATTATAACCTTTTAATATAAAATATAAATTTTAACTTATAAAATTATTATATAAAACACATATATAAATACATTTCATTACCTAATGTCATCCACTAACCATAGTATTAGCTAAATTGCCATATAAGTCATCCATACTTATAAAGACATAACAAATAAGCATATTTTCATTAAACATGCAAATTTGCATTTCAATGCAATTCAATCCTTTTCATCAAATTAAACACACAAACGGACAAATTAACTTACGGAAATTTACCACATGCTTAATCACATATCAACAGCACAGAATATAATATTAAAATATTGTTCAGACTCGGATTTGTGGTCCTGAAACCACTATTTCGACAAGGGTATAAACTGGACTGTTACAATTCTCCCCCTTTAGGGATTTTCGTCCCCAAAAATCTTACCGTTAAACAGATTCGAAGATTGCTGTCTCATTGAATCTTTCAGTTCCCATGTTGCCTCTTCAATTCCGTGCCGATTCCATAATACTTTCACTAACGGAATTTTCTTGTTTCTCAACTCTTTTACTTCATGAGCTAAGATACGGATCGGTTCCTCTTCATATTACATATCAGATCGGATTTCAATTTCAGATGGAGCAATCACATGTGACAGATCTGATCGATATCTACGAAGCATCGAGACATGGAATACATTATGGATCTTTTCAAGCTCGGATGGCAACAACAATCGATATGCGACAGGTCCAACTCGCTCAATGATCTCATACGGTCCGATGAACCTCGGACTCAATTTGCCTTTACGTCCGAATCGAAGCACTTTCTTCCACGGAGACACTTTCAGAAATACTTTGTCGCCGATTTCAAATTCTATATCTTTTTGTTTCAAGTCCGCGTAAGACTTCTGACGATCAGATGCTGCTTTCAAACAATCTCGGATCAATTTCACTTTCTGTTCTGAATCCTTTATCAAGTCAACCCCATGTAGCTTATTTTCACTGAGCTCGTTCCAAAACAGAGGCGTACGACATTTACGTCCGTACAAAGCTTCGTAAGGTGCCATTTTGATGCTTGATTGAAAACTTTTATTGTATGCAAATTCAATCAATGGCAAATATCGCTCCCACGAACCATTAAACTCAAGTATACAAAGATCTTAACATATCTTCAAGAATCAATAATCCGCTCGAGATTGACCATCTATTTGCGGATGAAAAGTCAGATCAAATGCGCCGTAGTGCCTAAAGCTTCTTGCAATTTCTTCCAAAACCTCGATGTAAATCTAGGATCTCTATCTGACACAATGGATAGTGGCACTCCATGCAATTTCACAATCTCAGAAATATAAAGCTCGGCTAATCTATCAAGTGAATAATCAAATTTTACCTAATAAAATGGGCACTTTCATCAATCGATCAACAACGACCCATATCGCATCTTTCTTTCTCGTAGTCGAGGCAATCCGAAACAAAGTCCATCATTACTCTATCCAATTTCCACTCAGAATCGAGACCTACAGAAAAGAACCTGCATTTTAACTTGATGTTCAACTTTAACTTGTTGACAGATTAAACATTTTGAAACAAAGTCGAAATGTCCTGCTTTCATACCGCACCACCAATAGTGTTGCTTGGATCATGGTACATCTTAGTACTTCCCAGATGAACAGATAGACAACTGTTATGAGCTTTACTCAAAATCAACTGAATCAATTCCGGATTTCTTGGAACACATATACAATCTCGAAATCTCAAACAATCATCAACAACTTGAAATTCAGATTCAGAATTCGAACCACACTGAGCTCGTTTTGCTAATAACTCATTATCAGATTTCTGAGCATCATAAATTTGTTGTATAAACAACGGTTTCTCTTTTAATTCAGCCATCACAGAACTATCATCAGATAAATCTAACTGAGCATTCAAAGCACGTAGTGCAAACAATGATTTTCTACTCAATGCATCAGCAACAACGTTTGCTTTACTCTATTAATAATCTATCACAAGCTCATAATCTTTTAACAGCTCTAGCCATCTTCCCTGTCGCAGATTCAAATCTTTCTGAGTCATCAGATATTTCAGACTTTTATGATCTGAAAACACGTGACATTTCTCACCATATAAATAGTGGCGCCAAATTTTAAGTGCAAACACAATTGCGGCTAACTCAAGGTCGTGCGTCGGATAGTTCTTTTCATGAGGCTTCAATTGTCTTGAGGCATAAGCTACAACTTTACCTTCCTGTATCAAAACACATCCCAAACCATTTAATGAAGCATCATCAGAAATCACAAATTCTTTGCCTGATTACTCGTCAGTACTAACACCGAGCTTCATAATGCAGTTTTCAACTGATCAAAACTTTTCTGACATTTATCCGACCATTCAAATCTAACATCCTTCTGAAGCAATTTAGTCAACAGAGTAGCTATCTTTGAAAAGTCTTTTACAAATCGGCGATAATAACCAGCAAGTCTCAGAAAGCTTCGGACTTCAAACACGTTCTTCGGAGGTTTCCAATCCAGAATAGCAGAAATCTTGCTCGGATCAACACGTATACCGGATGCTGATACAATGTGCCCCAAAAAACTAACTTCTCAGTAACGTAACTCACATTTGCTGAATTTTGCATACAATTTCTTTTCTCGCAGAGTTTGCAATACAATCCTCAAATGTTCAGCATGTTTAGTTTCATCACGCGAATAAATCAATATATCATCTATGAATACCAGAAAAAATCGATCTAGGTAAGGTCGGAAAATTCTGTTCATCGGATCTATAAAAACAGCAGGTGCATTTGTAATATCCTGAATTTTGGGCCTGTACATTTTTTTGTGATGTGCGCTTAAAATATTAATTTAAAAGGGTTAGGGGTCCTGATTGGGCTCAAGAATGGGTTGAGGTTTTGTTTAAATATTCTGTTTAGACACTCAAGGATTTAAAATAAAGTTTTAGTAGTTTAAGTGACATATTGGGCTTGTGGCCCAGCAATGAGGGGCACAGTAAAGGGGAGCTATAAGTGGCGTCACAAGTGAATGAGGAGGGCCCAAATTTTGACAGCTTGAAGCCCAAGTTTTAGGGATAAATTTTGGCACTTAGAAGAGTAACGGGGGGACGGCACAAGGCTAAATTTTAGGAGATTTTATTATGTTTAATTTTAAGGATAATAGGCGGATAATGAATGAAGAGAGGAATTAGGGCTATTTTTGTGGAGATAATAGATCAAGATAAGGGAAAAGATGAGAGCTCATCCAAGAGGCTAGAGTTGGCCAAAAATTTGACTCAGAAAGGGGAAAGAATCGACCTCAGTGTATAGGCAGTAAGGTGTGTCAAATTCTTCATTATGTTCTCTGAAAATTCTCTCAAAATTTCTCTTTTATTTTTCGGCAAACTTGAAATCTCTCTTCTCTTTTTTTTTTTTCGATGTAAATCAAAACTCTTTAGATCTCAATTGCCAAACCCTACCATCCTTTTTCTCTTCTCTTTGGCCGAATCTCACTAACCACTCCTTGTTTATATTTTTCCAATTCTTTGTTTCTCTAAAAGCCGAAATCACTAAGATCACACCTCCTGGTTGCCGAATTCTCTTCGAGGAGTCTCATGTCAGCCGAATTTTGAAGGAAGCAATAGGTAAGTATTGATTTTAGGATTTCAATATTTTTCGGCTTTTCAAAATCCCTAGTCGAATGGCTATTTAGAACTAATCTCTTATTTCTCTCTTATTTTCGGCATTCCGGGATCTGAAGTGGGGCCAATCGCATAGATCTCTAAGTTATAGTTCGGTAACACTCGAATTGTGTTACTTTCAGGATTTCAAGGTAAGAGGAATCTATTAGTTTCAAAGTGTAAATTCGGTATCTATTAACCCTTGGCCGATTGTAGGAGAGGCCCTATTTTCACATCTTTCCTGCTTTTTGAGAAAAGTTATAGATCGGTTTAGCAAGGGTATCGACATTAATCAGGTGTGTAACCTTTCCCACTATTAGATTGGGTGCTAATATATATATGTATAAATCATATACTCATTAAACGCCTAAAACCCGACATTATGATTGAAAACCCGAGGAGGGTAAAGGCTAATCATCGTGTTAGTGATTTCTGTCCTTCTTCGCAATATGCTTTATATGCCGATTTCTCTGTATGCTTGGGGTTGGGTGAATGATGAAAGGGGAAGTGATCTGCTCGTGGCTTATGCCATTTCACTGGGTGACTTTGTCGCAACTCGCTTTTTCGTGGCTTATGCCATTTCACTGGTGACTCATTGTCACAACTTTGACGATGAGCAAGCTGCGCAGCATGTCCATCATCAATGGTGTGTAGCGGTGTGGGTTGATTATAGAAATCCCAAATGGTGTGCTTGGCGGTAAGGGTGGTGTGTAGCGGATAGAAACCTAGGATTGGGTTGGGTTATGTATGTCATTTGCTAAATTATGTTTTATTTGCTGATTTGTGGGCTAAGGCCCAATCTGATGGTGCATGAGGGTTGCACACTGAGTTTCGCGACTCACCCAATTATTTTAACCATTTCAGGTGACACTTAGTGCATCGGACCGGGCTGGAGGAGGGAGCAAGGTGGCCATGCGACAGAGCATTGAGAGGATTCAAAGAAAAAGACTTCACTTTATTTATTTATTTTTAAGAAATTTATCTTAAGTGGGTTTTAAGTTTTGTTGTAATAAGGCCATGGGCCACTGGACTATTATACTTTGCTTTGGGTTTTATTTTGGGCTTTCATTATTGACATTTAAACTTTAACTAAACTAAGGCATGTATTAAGATTTTGGTTTTTATTCATAAAACAACAAGTGAAATTTATATATTATTTAAACTTATCAAGTTATTAAATTTTCCCGAATAAAAGATTAAATACAAGAAAAATATTTCCCGAAGATTGTGACATCTTTTACAGAACTCTTTTGAGTGGCATGCCAGATCCGGCTGTAGTGTTTGGGCCGGGTTTGGGGTGTTACAGATTGGTATCAGAGCCCGGTTCAAAACTCGGCTCTGGGGGTTTTTGGGCTCAAAACGTTTTCTAAAGTTAGGCTTTTGAAACATGCATGTTTTTAAATAATAACAGGTTTGTTAGCTCGGCATGGCACCTGCGTCTCCGGCCCAAGTCCGCTGTGGGTACTCGAACCATTGTGTGATATATATCTGTGGGCTTGATGGGATTTATGGGACGTAGATTAGTTAGATTAGAACTTGATGGACTTTAGGCCTAGCTTAAACCACTCTCTAAAGGCTCATAAGACTTAATTTCACTAAACAAACCCGTAAATGAGTCGCAAGGCTTAGGTGTGGCAACAGGCATACGCATGTCTATGATTGGATCCGGAAGAGCTTGGTATTTAAGCGGTCCTAGTGACTCACCTCCTCTTCACCGAATTCTACCCGTGCGTAGTATTGCTCATCTTAGCCGAGTTAGGGTGTGGCAACGGGCATACGCATGTCTAGGAGTGGATTCAGGGAGAGCTTGGTATTTAAGTAGTCCTAACGACTCACCTCCTCTTCGCTGGAATCTTACCTGGTGCGTAGTGACTGTTCACTCTGATCACGATGACTTGTTGACAAGCTAAACCTTACAATTAAAACCCGAAAGGGACCAGCCACCCTATTTCTGAAAAAAAAATCCCCACGTTTTGCAAAATTCTCAAAATACATTTGATTTGTGAAAATTTCGAACCAACTATGAATTTATAAAAATACCTATGTTTTGAAAATTTACCCGAAAATCTCATGTTTACAAGAGTAACCCGGATTATGAAACTAGATTTTCCCAAAGTACCCCTGTTAGAAAAAAAAACAACAAATATCCATGGTTTGTAAAATTACCAAATTACCATTGTTTTGCAAAATGACCAAAATGACCCTGATTTGTAAAATTACCGAAATACCCCGGACATCAAAATTACCAAAATACCCCCAGATTGCAAAATTACCAAAATACCCTTATTTCACAAAATCACCAAGAAACTCTATTTTAGAAATTACGAAAATACCCCTGGGTAGTGAAGCAACGAAAACACCCTTACATGGTGAATGCAAGTGCTTGGATACTATTTGTATGTTGATGATTGAGTGTATGTGTTCCCTAGAATTAGAGGATATGGACTTGAAACTGTATTGTGAATATGAATTCGAAAGAACTACTCTTAAAACTATTATCCATAAGACTGTTCGTGGTTAATTAGTGGAAGAAAATTAATGATTCATAAATTTTTAATCAGATAAATGCTAAGCGAAGAATGAGTACAAGGGGTCGAGGACGTCCGCCGCGTGGACGCTTGTAGGGGTAGGATGGCTTTGTCTCGAGCGCCAGGTCCGCCACGGGTCGAGAAATAAATGCCGATCCTCCAACCGTGGAGGAGAGTTACGGATCAAAGGCCGGAGATGAAGCAATATCTCAGGTGATGCTGCGGGTTCTCAAAAGAGTTGCTGGAGTAGGCATGGGCACAGGAGCCCAGAAATCTATGCCGGAGCGGCTTAGGGCCAATGGGGCAGAAGTGTTTAGGGGAGTTTCTGGCGTAGCCCCTAACACAGCTGAGTATTGGATAGAAGCAACTGAGCGCATAATGGATGATTTAGATTTCACGGTGGAGGAGAAGTTAAAAGGGGTCGTGTCTTTTCTTCGAGACGAGGCTTATCAGTGGTGGTTCACGGTGAAGGAGGGTACTGCCGTAGATCGGATTGACTGGGACTTCTTTAAGGAGTTGTTCCAGGGAAAATATGTTGGGGCCAGTTATGTGGATGCACAGAGGAAGGCATTTCTGAATCTAGTGCAGAGAAGTAAATCTGTGGCTGAATATGAGGCGGAGTTTCTGCGCTTGAGCCGCTACGCTCGAGGAGGATGGTGACGCACCGGATGTCATAACCGGTACGTTTCTTATTACTAATAACCCTTTACTTGCCTTGATTGATATTGGGTCAACCCACTCCTATGTTGCATGTTCGATATCTGAGACCCTAAGTATAGACTCTGAAACAACCACTAGGAAGATGACTGTGGTTAGTCCTCTAGGACAATCTAGAGTAGTGGACAAGCTATTTAAGGATGTACCGTTAGAGGTTCAAGGGGTAGTGTTTCCGGTAGACTTAATGGAATTACTGTTTGGAGAGTTTGACCTTATCCTAGGGATGGATTGGTTGACTAAGCATCGTGCTAAGTCGGATTGTGGGACTAAACGCATGATGTTGAGTACCCCGAAAGGCGGGGAGGTAGTTGTGTTAAGAGAGAGAATGAACTATCTGTCCAACGTAGTAACGGCATTAAAGGCTGTTAAGATGATTCGGAAGGGATGTAATGCCTTTTTAGCTTTTATTAGTGCTTTGGACGCTAAGGAGGGGACGGTCGACAAGGTTAGAACAGCAAAGGATTTTGTGGACGTATTTCCTGAGGAGTTGCCGTGGATTACCCCCGATCACGAAGTGGAGTTTGGAATAGAACTACTTACGCACGCGGCTCGGTATCCATTGCTCCTTATCGAATGGCGCCGAAGGAGCTGGTGGAGCTCAAAGCTCAGATCCAGGAGCTTTTAGATCGAGGATTTATCCGACCGAGTGTGTCTCCATGGGGAGCACTGGTCCTATTCGTGAAAAAGAAGGACGGATCCATGCGTATGTACGTGGACTATCGTCAACTGAATAAGTTGACGATTAAGAACAAGTACCCATTACTAAGAATCGACGACCTGTTCAATCAACTTAAAGGAGCCTCGTTTTTTTCAAAGATTGACCTAAGGTCGGGTTATCATCAGTTAAAGGTAAAGGAAGGGGACATTCATAAGACGGTGTTTCGAACACGCTACGGACATTATGAGTTCTTGGTAATGCCGTTCGGTTTGACGAACGCGCCAGCAGCATTTATGGATATGATGAACTGGGTGTTTTAACCATACCTTGATCGGTTCGTGGTGGTGTTCATTGACGATATCCTGGTTTACTCCAAGTCCGAGGAGGAACATGACGAACATCTTCGTGTAGTTTTGCGAATTTTGAGGGAGAAGGAGTTAAATTTAAGACAACGTAAGTGGATCGAGCTCTTGAAGGACTATGATTGCTCGATCGAATACCATCCGGGTAAGGCGAATGTGGTGGCGGATGCGTTAAGTCGTAAGGTAGTATCGGAACTAAGAGCGATGTTTGCCCATCTGAGTTTATTTGACTGGAGTTTGCTAGCTGAGTTACAAGTGAAGCCGATATGGGTGAGTCAGGTTAAGGACAAACAGTTAGTGGATGACGTCCTAAGTGCTCGACTTTTGCAAGTGCGGGATGGTGGAATGGAGGACTATAGTCTGAACAATGATAGAGTTTTGTGTTTCCGTGGGAAGATTTGTATGCCAAAAGATGTAGAGTTAAGACAGATGATTCTTCGGGAATCGCATAGTAGCCCTTATGCTATGCATACTGGAGAAGTTAAGATGTATCGGGATTTGCGCGAGCGCTCGTGGCCAGTTTGAAGCGAAGTTACGGAATATGTGGGAAGTGTTTGACGTGTCAGCAAGTCAAAGCTGAACACCAGTTGCCTTCAGGGTTGTTGCAACCGGTGAAGATTCTCCAATGGAAATGGGAAATAATCACGATGGATTTCGTTAGTGGGTTACCACTTACACCCACTAAGAAGGACTCGATTTGGGTAATAGTGGATTGGTTGACGAAGTCTACTCACTTCATACCGGTTCGAGTGGACTTTTCTCTGCAAAAGTTGGCTAAGTTGTACGTGGCTGAGGTTGTAAGACTACATGGTGTACCGGTGTCGATCATATCGGATAGGGACCCTAGGTTCAGTCACGATTTTGGAAGGCTCTTTATCAAGCAATGGGAACAAGGTTGGAATTTAGTACGACTTTTCACCCACGTGCATCGATGGTCACCGAGAGGGTAATTCAGATATTGGAGGATATGCTAAGGGGTTGCATCATCGACTTTAGGGGTAGTTGGGAGGAATATTTGCCCTTGACAGAATTCGTGTACAATAATAGTTATCAAGCTAGTATTCAGATGGCACCGTACGAAGTGTTATATGGAAGGAAATGTCGTACTCCTACTTGTTGGACGGAGTTGGGTGAACGCCGGGTGTTGGGTCCCGAGCTAGTTTCAAAACGGAGAGAAAGTTAAGTTAATACGGGCTCGATTGAAGGAAGCGTCCGATCGATGTAAGTCTTATGCGGATCTAAAGCGGAAGGAGGTGGAATTTTCAGTAGGAGACCAAGTCTTTTTGAAGGTATCTCCATGGAAGAAGGTAATAAGGTTTGGACGGAAGGGTAAGTTAAGTCCACGATTTATTGAGCCATATCGGGTACTAGAACGTGTGGGGCCAAGTGGTTTCATCGCTTGGATTTGCCTTCAGAGTTGGAGCTGATACATGACGTGTTTCATGTCTCGATACTGAGACGTTATCATTCTGATCCATCGCATATGGTGCCGGTGGAAGAGATTGAAGTAAGGCGATTTATCTTTTGAGGAAGAACCCATTGCAAATCTTGGATCGAGACGTAAAAGTATTGAGAAAGAAGTCCGTCCCTTTGGTCAAAGTTCGTGGTGAAATCACGGTGCGTAAGAGGCGACGTGGGAGCTAGAGGATGTTATACGACAAAGCCAGCATTCCCATCTCTTTTGATCGTAGTAAATTTTGAGGCCGAAATTTATTTTAAGGGGAAGAACTGTAATATCCTCGAATTTTGGGCTGTGCATTTTTTGTGATGTGTGCTTAAAATATTAATTTAAAAGGGTTAGGGTCCTGATTGGGCTCAAGAATGGGCTGAGGTTTTGTTTAAATATTCTATTTAGACACTCAAGGATTTAAAATAAAGTTTTAGTAGTTTAAGTGACATATTGGGCTTGTGGCCCAAAGAACGAGGGGCACAGTAAAGGGGAGCTATAAGTGGCGTCACAAGTGCATGAGGAGGGCCCAAATTTTGACAAATTGAAGCCCAAGTTTTAGGGATAAAATTTGGCACTTAGAAGAGTAAGGGGGACGGCACAAGGCTAAATTTTAGGAGATTTTATTATGTTTAATTTTAAGGATAATAGGCGGATAATGAAGAGAGGAATTAGGGCTATTTTTGTGGAGATAATAGATCAAGATAAGGGAAAAGATGAGAGCTCATCCAAGAGGCTAGAGTTGGCCGAAAATTTGACTCTGTAAAGGGGAAAGAATCGCCCCAGATAGGCGATAAGGTGTGCCGAATTCTTCATTATGTTCTCTCTGAAAATTCTCTCAAAATTTCTCTTTATTTTTCTAAGAAACTTGAAATCTCTCTTCTCTTTTCTTTTTTTGACAAAAATCAAAACTCTTTAGATCTCAATTGCTTGAACCCTACCATCCTTTTTCTTCTCTTTTGGCCGAATCTCACTAACCACTCCTTGTTTATATTTTTCCAATTCTTTGTTTCTCTAAAAGCCGAAATCACTAAGATCACACCTCCTGGTTGCCGAATTTCTCTCTTGAGTCTGCTTGTGCCGAATTTTGAAGGAAGCAATAGGTAAGTATTGATTTCGGGATTTCAATGTTTTTCTATTTTTCAAAATCCCTAGCCGAATGGCTATTTAGAACTAATCTCTTATTTCTCTCTTATTTTCGGCATTCCGGGATCTGAAGTGGGGCCAATCGCATAGATCTCTAAGTTATAGTTCGGTAACACTCGAATTGTGTTACTTTCGGGATTTCAAGGTAAGAGGAATCTATTAGTTTCAAAGTGTAAATTCGGGTATCTATTAACCCTTGGCCGATTGTAGGAGAGGCCCTATTTTCACATCTTTCCGGCTTTTTGAGCAAAGTTATAGATCGGTTTAGCAAGGGTATCAACATTAATCAGGTGTGTAACCTTTCCCACTATTAGATTGGGTGCTAATATATATATATATGTATAAATCGCTATATACTGTTAAATGCCAAAAACCCGGCATTATGATTGAAAACTCGAGGAGGGTAAAGGCTAATCATCGGGTTAGTGATTTACGCCCTTCTTCGCAATAATATGCTTTGTATGCCGATTTCTCTGTATGCTTGGGGTTGGGTGAATGATGAAAGGGGAAGTGATCTGCTCGTGGCTTATGCCATTTCAACTCGTGACTTTGTCACAACTCGCTTCGTGGCTTATGCCATTTCACCGGTGACTCTGTCACAACTTTGACGATGAGCGACTAACTAATGACGATGTCCGCCATCGATGGTGTGTAGCGGTGTGGGTTGATTATAGAAATCCCCAATGGTGTGCTTGGCGGTAAGGGTGGTGTGTAGCGGATGGAAACCTAGGATTGGGTTGGGTTATGTATGTCATTTGCTAAATTATGTTTTATTTGTTGATTTGTGGGCTAAGGCCCAATCTGATGGTGCATGAGGGTTGCACACCGAGTTTCGCAACTCACCCAATTATTTTAACCATTTCAGTGACACTTAGTGCATCTGACCGGCCGAGGAGGAGGGAGCAAGGTGGCCATGCGACAGAGCATTGAGGATTCAAAGAAAAGACTTCACTTTATTTATTTATTTTTAGAAATTTATCTTAAGTGGGTTTTAAGTTTCGTTGTAATAAGGCCATGGGCCACTAGACTATTATACTTTGCTTTGGGTTTTATTTTGGGCTTTCATTATTGACATTTAAACTTTAACCAAACTAGGCATGTATTAAGATTTTGGTTTTTATTCATAAAACAACAAGTGAAATTTATATATTATTTAAACTTATCAAGTTATTAAGTTTTCCCGAATAAAAGATTAAATACAAGAAAAATATTTCCCGAAGATTGCGACATCTTTTACAAAACTCTTTTGAGTGGCATGCCAGATCCGGCTGTAGTGTTTAGACCGGGTTTGGGGTGTTACAGTATTGGTTAGTCCAAATTGCATAACTAAAAACTCATAATGCCCGTACCTCGTTCTGAAGGCAGTTTTCGGTATATCAGAATCTTTCACTCTCAACTGATAGTATCCCGATCTCAGATCAATCTTTGAAAATACAGTAGCTCCTTTTAACTGATCGAATAAATCATCAATCCTGGGTAACAGATATTTATTCTTTTTCGTCACTTTATTCAACTGATGGTAATCGATACACATCCTCATCGTGCCATCTTTCTTTTTCACAAACAGAACAGGAGCACTCCAAGGCGAGAAACTCGTTCTAGCAAACCCTCTATCAGTTAATTCTTGCAACTGCGACTTTAACTCTTTCAATTCTGTTGGTGCCATTCTATACGGAGCTATCGAAATAGGTGTAGTACCAGGTAACAACTCAATACCAAACTCAACTTCACGAATCGGAGGCAAACCCGGTAACTCTTCAGGAATACATCGTAAAACTCACAGCACAATAGGCACTCGACTCAACTTTCCTTTCAGATACTTTCGAATCAATTACATAAGCAAAATATGCTTCATATCCCTTTTTCACATACTTTTGAGCTTTTAACACCGATATCACAACAGGCAAACCATTCAAATTATTAGATTCAATCTGTACAATTTCATCATTCGGACATCTCAAATCAATAGTCTTTCTTTTACAATCCACAATAGCATCATGTGAAAATAACCAGTCCATACCCAGAATGATATCAAACTCATCAAATGGCAAAAGCATCAAATTAGCAGGGAAACAAATATCTCGAAACATTAATAGACAGTTCATGCATACTTTGTCAACCAGGACACTTTTACCTAAGGGGTTCGATACTTTTATAATAAACTCAGTGACTCTACAGCAAAGTCTTCATCAATACTAAGTTCATGCATATATATGAATGCGTAGAACCGTGGTCTATCAATGCAATCACGTATATCATAAAGAGTAAAAGTACCCGTTATAACATCGGAGATGAAGCTTCCTCACGAGCTCGGATAGCATACGCTCTGGCAGTGCTCTAGCTTCGATCTCGCAATGATCTCTCTCATAGTTCTCTCGACTACCACCGACATTTCTTACATTCTTCGAAGGTCTACCTCTCACAGGTGCATTATCGGATCTCGATTCTCAATGATGCGAGGCTCGGCAGACTCGGGGCAATCACGGATAAAATGATCAAGTGATCCACATCCGAAGCAAGCTCTGTCATTTAATCTACAGCTTCCCGGATGCCTTTTTCCACAATATTTACATTCAGGTCTCTCAGATTGTACATTTCCAACACTTGCCACTGAAGTTGCTGGAGCTTTGAAGCTCATTTGTGATCTATCTCGATTTCTATTTGAATATCCCAAATTAACTCTCGAACGGCTTTGATCATCTCTAAATTTCTTCGGAGTAGACTGAAATGATCTACCCTGAAATCTTTTTCTCACTTCTCGGACTTCTGACTCAACTTTCTTTTTATCTTTTCCAAGTGCCTCAGCTTTGCATGCTCGATCAACGAGTACTACGAACTCTTTTATTTCTAAGATTCCGACTAGTAAACGGATGTCTTCATTAAGCCCATCTTCGAACCTTTTGCACATTATAGCTTCAGATGATACACATTCTCGAGTGTACTGACTCAATCTAATGAACTCTTGTTCATATTCCGAAACAGTCATTCGACCTTGTTTTAGTTCCAAAAATTCCTTTCGTTTCTGATCTACGAATCTCTCATTGATATATTTCTTTCTAACTCGCTCAAAAAGTCCCATGTAACTCGCTTCTTCTAATAAACAGATATCATAGTTTTCCACTATTGATATGCTGCATCTCAGAGCAATGATACAACACACTTTATGCATTATTCTGGAGTAAGGGACATTTCATCAAATACCCGGAAAATATTTTCTAACCAGAATTCGGCCTTTTCAGCATTATCATCTTTGGTAGCTCAGAATTCTTCAAATTTCATACTTGCGAATCTTGTCAACCGGAGGCTTATTCAATGATTTATACCCATCACCGGAGGCACAACCGATGTCCGAGGGGATTAACCGGGGCGGGGTTGTGAAACAATCGGGTTATTCTCACGAATTGAGTGAACCATTCACTCATCATCTGGAAGAAAGCTTCTTTAGCTTCTTCCCCTTGACCGCTAGTAGCCAGTCTCGGATCAGAGGGTACTATCCCTTGCGCGGGAGTAGGCGCATTACTTTCTACGTCGTCAGCTACGACTCTTTCGGGATCCATTACTATATAAAAATCATATTTATACGTCAGGATTCATCACACTATCACAATTCAGACATATGGCATGTATAGCTAGACTCTGACACGCTACGTTAGTCTGAGAATCGGCTAAACCGTAGCTCTGATACCAACCAAATGTAACACCCCTAACCCGTGTCCGACGTCGGACCAGGGTTAAGAGCATTACCGAACAGATCGGAAAACTTTAACAGATAATTCATCAAGAACTCATCAATTACATTCATATTGTCCCTTAAGTAAGTCATCGAGACTTAAAGAATGCTCATAAATAGGGGCTAAACCGTAGCTCTAATACCAACCAAATGTAACACCCCTAACCCGTGTCCGACGCCGGACCAGGGTTAAGAGCGTTACCGGACAGATCGGAAAACTTTAACAGATAATTCATCAAGATCTCATCAATTACATTCATATTGTCCCTTAAGTAAGTCATCAAGACTTAAAGAATGCTCATAAATAGGGTCGGGACTAAACCGAAACATATAAGAAATTTCACAAAAAATTAAAACTTTTCTAAGCTTCAGGGGTTACACGTCCGTGTAGGCAAGCCGTGTGCCTCCCACGGCTGCTGAACACCCCCGTGTGTTCTGCCCGTGGTCGAAACTGACCTCACCTCCATGGCCACCAAGCACGCCCGTGTGCCTTGGCCGTGGTCGAATCTGACCTCACATCCACGGCCACCAAGCACGCCCGTGTGCCTTGGCCGTGGTCGAATCTGACCTCACATCCACGGTCACCAAGCACGCCCGTGTGCCTTGGCCGTGGTCGAATCTGTCTTTACACCCACGACCACCTAGCACCCCATGTGCTAAGGCCGTGTACTCATAGGCCAATACTGACTTTCTCACACGGCTACTAGACACGCCCGTGTGTCATGGCCGTGTGCTATTAGGCTAGCTACTGACTTAGCCCCACGGTCACTAGGCACGCCCGTGTGCCACAACTGTGTGACATTATAGGCCATTTGCAAGGCCAAAATGCCACCCACATAAGTCATACCTACAAGCAATGTTTACCAACTAATTTCATGCATATTTATCAACCAATAACACACCAAAACAACCATCCTATCAATACATTCAATATCCATTTCAACCATGCCAACTTCCAAAACCAAAACATATGGCTAAATTCACTACATTTACAAGTACAAAAGACTAGCCTATACATGCCATATCTAGCAAAATATATTTCTAAAATGTACCAAAAACAAGTTGTATAGTGTGATGACGATTCTTGACGGTCCCGAGCCTTCAGTAGCTTTGACGACCTATAAAACGGAGTGAATACATACAGAGTAAGCTTTCTAAAAAGCTTAGTAAGTCAATTACAAATAAACTTAACATGTATAACATTTAAGTATATAGATCATTGACACAATTCATATTCATATTGTATTGCTCACATATATATTAAACAATATTCTCGGCCATATTTGCCACATCCATCAATTCAAAAGTCTCATATACACAAAGCTCTTTCATACTTACTAACACATTTCATATTGTTATTCCAAAGTACATAATCATCATAGCAAGATCACATCGGAACTTACCTTATATACACATTTAGTGTATAATTCAACGTACCTGAAATGGATTCACTATTTACATGGCCATTTCGTAACACAGACTTGCCCGTTGAACCGATAGGAATCTAGTAGGATACTCAAAAAGCTCGGAATAGCCGTACAATGCCAACGTCCCAGACGAGGTCTTATATGCACTCAGATATCGATGCCACTTTCCCAAACAGGGTCTTACACAAATCAATACGATGCCGATGTCCCAAAAAATGTCTTACACGTAAAGATAAAATCGATGCCAATGTCCCAGACGTGGTCTTATTCGTACAGATAATATCGATGCCAACGTCCTAGACGTGGTCTTACACGTAGAGATCATATCGATACCAACGTCCCAGACGTGGTCTTACACTAAATCTCAAATCAATGCCGACGTCCCAGACGTAGTCTTATATGTTAAAAATAGAACAGATACCTATGTATTCCTAAGTTCGTACGGGACTTCTCGGACATTGTCGCTAAGTCGATCTTATCTCGGAAATCATTTGCATTACAACTCATAAGCATTCAATATCGACAATAATATTATAAATAAGCTCAATTCAATATAACAACATTTATTTGCAATATGACTTACCTCGGATTCGGTTTAGCTGAAACGGAAATGGCTACTCAATTAGTTTCGCCTTCCCGCGATCTAAGTCCGTTTTCTTCGGTTCTTAATCTAAATATATTCAGAATTAACCCTTTTATTCACTAACTCATTCAATTCAATCCAAAGACACACATTTAGGGCTATTTGCAAATTAACCCTCACACTTGCACAATTTATCAATTTAGTCCATTTTTCTCAAAACATTAAATTCACAAAAATTTGTTCACACCCATGCATAGCCGAATCTCCCTAGGGACTATATAAGTCCATATTATTCATCAAATTCAAAAATTAGTACTCCAAAATAATATTCTCACAATTTAGCCCTAATTAGCTAAATTCACCAAAAATTCAAGAACAAAGTATGTTCATCTAGCTCAAATCTTTCATTTAACACCATAAATCATCACAAAACTCAATATATCAACAATGGCATCTCACACAAACATCATCAATTCACAAAATTAATACATGGGTTTTGTAGCTCTCAAAGCAACGATTGCAAAAACGTAGAAATTATCGAAAATCGATCAAAAACGAACCTTGAATTTAGCTTGATAGTAGCCGAACATTTGAAGAGCTCAACCTTTTCTTTTTCTTTTGATTTTCGGTGGTGAACATAGAAAATGATAAAACCAATGTTTCTTTTACTATATTATAACCTTTTAATATAAAATATAAATTTTAACTTATAAAATTAATATATAAAACACATATATAAATACATTTCATTACCTAATGTCATCCACTAACCATAGTATTGGCTAAATTGCCATATAAATCCTCCATACTTATAAAGACATAACAAATAAGCATATTTTCATTAAACATGCAAATTTGCATTTTAATGCAATTCAATCCTTTTCATCAAATTAAACACACAAACGGACAAATTAACTTACGAAAATTTACCACATGCTTAATCACATATCAACGGCACAGAATATAATATTAAAATATTATTCAGACTCAGATTTGTGGTCCCGAAACCACTGTTCCGACTAGGGTATAAACCGGACTGTTACATTTGTTCTCATGACTTGCCATTGATAATTATTCAGTGTCATCTCCTTAATAAACTATTGAGTTGCTTTAGGTGTCTTACTATTTAATGCCCCGCCAGTTGCTACATCAATTAGTTGCCTAGTCGAGAGATTCAAACCGTTGTAAAATGTTTTAACTTGTAACCATAAAAGTAACCCATGATGAGGACATTTTTAAAAGATCCTTAAATCTCTCTCATGTATTATATAATGTCTCCAACTTAATTTGAGCAAAATAAGAAATGTCGTTCCTCAACTTAGTTGTTTTAGCTGGTGGGAAGTACTTTAACAAAAACTTCTCAGTCATTTGATCTCAATCGTGATAGAACCTCGTGGAAGTGAATTCAACCACTATTTTACCTTACTCCTCATAGAGAATAGGAACAACTGTAAGCATATGACATCATTAGTAACGCCATTAATCTTGAATGTGTCACAAATCTCTAGAAAGTTAGCCAAATGAGAATTTGAATCTTCATCTTGTAACCCATCAAACTGGACATATTGTTGTACCATATGAATTGTGTTCGACTTCAGCTCAAATTTGTTTGCAGCAATAGTCGGTCTGACAATACTCGATTCAGCCCCAATCAGAATGGGCTTAGCATAATCATACATAGTCCGATGAGTAGGCTGTGCAGGAGGCTGCTGATGAATTTGATTATTTTTCATCTCCACAGTAATATCCTTTTCCTCTTGATCGTCTATTAAAATCTGTTGACTTTGCCTTGCTTCTCTCTGATTTTTGTGAGCAGTTTCCTCGATCTCACTATCATAAACTAACAGTTCCAACAGGTTTCCTCTAGTCATAAACCAAAAGAACCTATTAGAATCAAACAAACAAAAAATTAGAATATAAAAATTAAATTTAAACAAAACTATTAAAATAAAAATAAAAAATGGCTAAATGAATAGAAATAAAGTTTTCCTAATATTTTAGTCCCCGGCAATGGCCTCAAAAACTTGAAGCGTCGTGAACTAACTAAAAATCTGACTAAGGCAATCGCACCAATCTATTAATAGTATAGCTATGGTGAGCACATATATCGTTCCCACGAAGACTAAAAGTAATAGTAATTATGGTGAGCACATATTGCGTCGAAATTTGATTTAATGATTTTTGTTAATTGAAAGAATAATTAGGTTCAAATGGAATGCCCCTAAAGTCAAGTGGTTTTAGAAAATGAGATTTTGGAACCTTGTTTCTATAAATCAATAAAATATTTATGGAGTGTTATTAGGGTCATATTAAATTTTGGGTAAGAAATTTTATTTTTTAGATACACTACACTAAAATAGACTTTTAGCGGCGTTTTTAGTGGCATTTTAATGAAAAACGCCGCAAATATTATACATTAGCGGCGTTTGAAAGAAATTGCCGCAAAAAGTTGAGTAATAGCGGCGTTTATTTCCAAAACGCCGCTAAAAAGGAGAAATAGCGGCGTTTTTTCCCCAAACGCCGCTAGAGATCTGAGCATGAGCGGCGCTTCTAAAAACGCCGCTAAAGATCTGAGCATTAGCGGCGCTTCTAAAAAAACGCCGCTAAAGATCAGCATTAGCGGCGCTTCTAAAAAAAGCGCCGCTAAAGATCTCAGCATTATTTAAAATAAATAATTTAAGGGTTATGATTTAAGGGTTGGCTATTAGGTTTTAGGGGTTAGGGTTATGAATAAAAAATTAATTTATTTTAGGGTCTATGTAAGCATTAACATTCTATTTTAATTACTTTTGTCCCTTATAAAATTTATATTTAGGGTTTAGCCACTATAAGAAAACAGACTTTATATATATATTATAGTTTAAATTATTTAATTTCTTATATATATATATATATTAAAATTATAATTATAGTTTAAATTATTTTAGAGATAATAGATAAGCTTTATATATATTAAAATTAAAAAAATTGGTAACCCATGCATCTGTAGAGAAACAAAATTAATTAGTAAATTGAAAATGTTATTTAAATTAATTTCCTAAAATATTGAAAGAATATATAATATTCAAATTTTATCTAAATAATTTAGGGTTTAAGGTTATAATTAAGGGTTTAGTGGTTTGTATGGGCTAACTAGGGTTTCGAGTTCAGTATTTCAAGATTTAGTGTTTAGAGTTTATGGTTTACGGTTAGTCTTAAGATTAGGGTTATGGCTTGAGTTTATGAGTTTATAGGTTTGTGGGTGTATGGTTTAAGGTTCACGGGTTGAGGGTTTAAGGTTTATCGAATGAAGACAGAATATCAAATTTGATTTAATTATTAAAAAATTATAAAAATATATGCTATAAAAATGGTGAGATTGCATTTTTTACTTACAAATTAATTTTATTTTTCTATTTGAAACTGACTTAATTATGAAAAGTTACAAATTGATAACTAAACTATTTAAAAGTTTTGCTTTATTGAAACCCCTAAACCCTAACTATTTATATTAATTAAAATACAATTATTTTTAATTGAATATTTATATTCTTCAAAAAAATGATGACACGTAGAAAAAAAATTAAAAGTAAAAACATAGAAAAATATATGTTAAAAATTAAAAAATTAAAATACTATTATTTAAAATAAATCTAACTTTAAGGTTAAAATGCGATGTAAGTTTAACTTTAAGGTTTCGGTGTTAGATTCTGTAGTTATGACAAGCATTTAGGGTTTTAGGGTTTAATGGTTTAAGATTTAAGGTCTATGATTTTAGGGGTTACGGGTTTGAGATTTAAGGTTTGTGTTTAGGACTTAGGATTTTAGGGTTTAAGGCTTTGATAAAAACGTTAAGGATTAATCTTGGATTGTTTAGAATATAAATAAAAATAAGATAAATATAAATTATTATTTTAAAAAAATATATATCAAAATGAGTTAAATCCCAAAAGCATACATGAACAATGGTTTAGTGTGTAAGTGTATACATGAACTTTAAATTGATCCAGATCTTGTAAAATATTAACACAATTATTGATATAATTAACATCATTTTTTATTTATATATTGCATACATAAAAATTTATATTTATTCAATATAAAAATATATTGATGTATTTATATTTTAAAATAATGTGTATGATTAAATCAAAATTAAAGTTTTAACTATACATTTAAATCACAATTAGAATTTCACATATAGAATTACACATTAAACCAAAATTCATATATAATTCTGAGATGTATCTATATCAAAATTTAGGTGTATACATATAATTAAATGCCACTTATATAAAAATCTAAACAACTAATACAGACCATACTTAAAAGAATAATGTTGATGTAAAAAAAAAGAAATTCGTAAAAGAGTTGATAATGGTAATTAAATTTTTAAAATTTAATAATAAAAAATTAAAAAATTAAAAAATTAAAAATTAATATTTTAGTTAAAAAGTTCAATACTCAAAATATAATAAAAATAAAAATTCAAAAAAACAATGATATTCTCAACACAAAAAATTTGAAAGAAAAAATTAAAAAAATATAAGTTAAAAATAGGAAAAAAAATTAAAATATGTAATAGTGGCGTTTTTGTAAAAAATACCACAAAAAATGAAGATAAATAAGTTATACTGGCGTTTTATTATAAAACGCCGCAAAACATCATACTATGTCTTTTTTCTCTGCTAAAAACCTCGATTTTTATTTCTCCAAACCTAAATATCCTAAGTCCCCAAACTTGTTAAATTTGAAACTTGTTGAAACACAGAAGAAAAAAGGAAACACAGAAGCCAAGCAAGCAAGCAAAGGAAGAAAGCCTTTCAAACTTGTTGAATTTGAAAGAGAGAAGAAAAAAATATATCATCCAACCAGAGGCGGCGTTCGTGGTGGCAGAGATCGTAAGTTTCCCCCTTCTTTACCCCCTTATTATCTTTATGCGTTTCTAGGGTTTTCTAGGGCTTTCGTCTTCTTAGATTCCATTATTTTAAATAATATGTTGTCATTCTGGAGCCGGATTACTAAATAATATACACAATTTGTTTCCTCATTTTTACTTTTTTTTTTTTTCATTTTTACCCTCATTTTTCATCGTCATCATTTCTGCAGTTTCAACTAGAGCCTCTATGTTCATTACCTTCTCCATTTATAAAGCCCTAAACACCGTTGCCCCTCACCAATTTTTTCAATCTTTTCTTAGTAGGAATCAGATCGTAGAAATTTCTCAATTAAGGGCAAAATCTTCAGCAAGGAAAAAAATCTAGACTCAATTGAAGAACAAATGAAGGTATTTTCAATTCGAATTGCTCTCGACCTAATGATCAGGCGAGACCGTTAGCATCTGAACTCCCTTCTAAAAGTTTTTATCTTTTTTCGCTGGACGTGCCAGCCTGATTTATGTTTTCTGGTTATATTCTGGTTCCTTGTTTCTGTTTGTTTAAAGCAATATTAAAAGTAGTTAGTTTAAGGATATGTTGTATTAGCTCTTTATATTTCCTGATTTAAACACTTCATGTAGGATCCGAGACAAGTTGTTTGGTGAACATGGTGGAAGCAGTGATGGTAATGAGTTTCCAGAAAAGCAGTCTGTAAGTTGATTTTCCATAGATAAGCAAATCTTGTAGAATGAATGTGGAGCGCCTTGTTTTGTTGCTTTGACTTCCATATCTGATTTATATCTTCACTGGAGTTCCCTGTTTTATGCTTCTAGTTTTAGTCTATATGCTTCTAACATGTACGTTTTCTGTTTGAATTCCTGTTCATATTAATGGAGCCATCTGAGGACTTGCAATTGTCAAAATCTGTTGGTGAGTGTGCTTTACTATCTAGGTGCTTGGTGTTCTTAAACAATTGCAATTGTCTTTTTTGTCATGTTACACCGCATTCAATTGCACATAGTCTTGCTGCTACAGCTAATTATTTTAATGCACTGACAGAGCAAATTTTAATGCCAGATTCTGGGTCATTATTGAATGACAAAACTGATGGGTCTGATAAAGCTAGACGATCTGCAAATCCTACTAATGCTCCATCTAATGCTTTGTCAAAGTTCAGTGAAAAGTCAAGTTCTTCAGGTAAGCTCTCGGAAGGTCCAGCTTCTAGCAAAGCAACTGGTGAGATGCATTCTGCAAATTCCCATGGACAACCTGATAGTTCTACATCATCAAAGAGTTTCACACCATTTCAGACACCTGTCAGGCCTCTATCCCCAATGTCTGATGGTTCTTTCTACTATCAGACACAAATGTCTCATTTACCACATATGCACATGCCTGTTAGTTTTGGGGTAAGTTGCTTAAAAGTAATTACAATTTTTATGAACACTACTTTGCAAGCAAGAACTACATTTGTCTACCATTCTAAAAACTCCTGATGTTGCTGTGGACTGAAACAAATAAATCTTGTTCCCTAATGTTTCTCTTTGGTTACTTATGTTTTATGTATCAGCTAATACCTGAATTCTGAATTATGACATGACCTCTGAGCTACTAGGAGGAGCTTTGGTACTGTGCATTGATTCTTTAATAACACTTGTCTGGCATCATGACAACCCTTTCAGGGAAACAGTAAAAGGAATTGAAACATAGCTTTCCAATCCTTCCATGCCTTGTTGCATTTATGGTTCAATGGTTTTTATGTTTTTGGGGCAATTGCGGGGGTTGATGGTTTAGGTGGGGTTAAGTTTGTTTGATTAGAATTAATATGGAAAAAGTACTCCCTGAATTAAGATTAGGTGGGGTTTTAATTCCTGCTTTTTATTTGCTAATGATTTCGTTAGTCAAATACTTTGTTTTTGTTGATTTTAAACTAACAGGTGCGAATAACAATACCTAATACAACTCATTTACTTGTATATTTAATTTCAACTTGTAACTATTATTATTATTTAATTTCAAGTTGTGTATCACAAAATTTCAAGCATCCTGTAGTCAAGCTAATTTTCTTTCATTTGCTTTTCTTTGCTTAATCCATGACTTTGAAATGATTGTTTCTGATTATCTGCTACTGTTATAGCTTTGTAAGACAGTCAAGGAAGAACTGAACTTCACTGCTTCATTTTCAGTTCTATTCTCCCAACACTTTTCACCCACTAACTCAGGTAATAAGATCTGAAGCTATGATTTCCCCTAGTGATTATCAATTGTTTTAGATTTTAGGACCGGATGATCAGCAGTCATAATCTACTTTAGATAGAAATTAATACAAAAACATGATTTCCTTTGCTTGTCACATAACAAGAAAGATGAATAGTTGTATTAAGATCCGAAGCTATGATTTCCTCTACTGATTGTCAACAGTTTTAGATTTTAATACAAAAAGAGATACCCAGAAGCAATATAAGGTTGAAATCTGAAACTGTTAAACATTTTAGCTCTTAATAGTCTGTAATGAACTCTTGCACACTTGAATCTAGCATGTTATATAGTTTGAGAGGTTGATTCTGGAAATACATATTTTCATTATCTGCTACTGTTATACATTCACAGACATAGCAATGGAGCACGTAGATCCTGTTGTTAGTCTAAATAATAACAAATTTCTTATTACAATCAAAACAAGATTTTAATCTTGTTGATATTTGCTGGCAGAATTTGTTATTATGATGGCATAAGAAGTCAACTATGACTGTTCTTGATTTTAAGGGGTCTGCCAGCGTGGCATTTTGTCTATAGTTACCTAGTGCGTCATATGAAAGTTTTTCTCATTACAATATCAATTCACCATATTTTTTCTAGTATGCTGGTTGGTTTATTAAGAATCATTTATGCTGCCTTCATTTCTCCAAAATATGATTTTTTGGGCCTTTCAATATCTGGAAGACTGGAATTGAACCAATGACAGACCTTGAACTTTGTTATGTTAATATCAGCATGGCATGTTAGAACGTTGTTATTTAATTTCTTTCTTTTTAATGGTTCATTTTTAACACATATTTATTGAATGAGTAGGGGTGGCCACAGAACAGATAAAGCTTAAGCAGGCAATATGTACTGAGAATGAGCGTGTATATTGGTAAGTTCTTTTGGTATTTTTTGTCATCGTGAAATTAAAGCAGTGGCTAAGTTTTGTGCCAAGCATCTTCATCAGCAGGTGCTCAAGCATGAGGCGTATTCAGCTGGAGATATTGGGACTTCAGTACAGAAAGCTTTTCTCAGGTTCCTTTACTGGATTTATTTGTGTATTCTTTTGGTAGCAATATACGGAAGATATGTCATAGCTCAACCACAAGGCAGCTGAAAAATTGCCTCTGACATGTAAGTAATATGTTCTAAGTTTCCTGGGAATCAGGAAATGGACCATGTGCTTGGAGCTCCATGATCATTGCCACTCAAAATTTGTTAATGCCATACATGGTTGTTTAAAGTTTTTCCTTTTCATCTAATGAATCCCTTATGACACTGATGAAATTACATTTTTTTATTTACATAAATGTTAGTGTTTTTAATGGATAGTTTATTTATAGCTCCATTCTGGCATATGCTAGTGCCACTGCATCTTTGACTGTTTAGGTCATTGTTCTCTAGCATCTTTTACTTTTTTCACTCATGAACTTGAAATTTAGGAGTATGATCAACTTCATTTTACAGGATAAAATATGATATAGTAAGGCTGCTTCTTGTTAATTGTTTCTTGTGCTATACATGCATTCAACTGCTATTTTTTTTTTTATCATACAGAATGGATGAGATAATGTGTGGACAAAGAGGATGGAGAGAATTAGCAGTCCTGCTCTGAAATCAACCTTCGGTCCTACTTGGATACTATTCAGAACACGTAGGTAATCTGCAGTAGATGGTTCCAGGCCGTTGACACATTCTGGATGCACACATGCCTACTTGCTAATCATTCTCAAAGATTAAATATCAAGCAATCTGTCATAGGAAATATATACATAACATATATATGCTTTGCTCATATTTGTTTATGTATGTATTATGCATTGACATGTATATTGGAAATTGACATCTAATAGCCATTTTAATTTTGGGGAATGGATTTGTGGCGTTTTTATAATATTTTAATTTTTTTTTATTTTTATGACCTTTAGCGGCGTTTTTGTAAAAGCGCCGCTAAAGATATGACTTTTAGCGGCGTTTTTTAAAATAAACGCCGCAAATTTTAGCGGCGTTTTTTAAAATAAACGCCGCAAATTTTAGTGGCGTTTTCTATAGCGACGTTTTTTGCGGCGCTTGTAAAAGCGTCGCAAATTGTTTTAGCGGCGCTTAAAAAATGCCACAAAAAGTCTGTTTTCCTGTAGTGATAATTAATTAAAAAAGGATTAAATTGTAAAAGCTGCATGTAACATCCAAAAATTGGGCCTAGTAGAATTGGACCTATTGGGCTCATTGGGCCTTAATCATAGAAGCGTTTAAAAAATTTATGGGAATTTGAGAACGGTATTATTTCAAGTTGGACTTATTAGTTAAGTGAATTTGGAAGGTTACGAGGTTTCTAGGAAGTTCCGGGTTCAAGATAGGCTATAAGTAAATTTTTATATTTAGGCACTTTAAGGAGAGAAGGAAAGTGGCATTATGACTTAAGAAAATAAGTGAGTATTTTGCTAGCATAAATAAGCATTTGGTAAAGAGGATGTGGTGTCACTTGAAGGAGCATGAAGGGAAAGGGTTCGAATCTCATCTATTGCAATTTTGGATTTATTTTTTTGTGCTTTCTTTCCAAGTGTCGGTCATGGTAATATTTAAGGCAAGGGAAGACTTTTTAATTATAGGAAGGTGGCTAAGGAAATATGGTAGGGAGGTAAATTAGGAGAAGTGAAGGAAAGAACTAAAAGAAAATGGCAAGAGAAGGGAACATGTTGGCTAATATTGTGGGTGATGTTTTGGAAAGATAATTGGGTCAACATCTATCATTTGGACAAAAGATGCCACACGGTTTGTTAGGGAAAAAGGAGAGCAGAATTTTCTCTTTTCTCTTTAGTCATTTTGCTAAGTTTTAGTGTATGAGAGGTATTTTTCTCTTCGAGCAATTTGTGTCTCTTTTCCAAACTCTTTTCCCTTTTTGCTTTGGCCGAAATCTCCTAGTCCATTTGTCCATTTTTTTCTTTTTGTTTTGGCCGAAATCTTCAATGCATTCTTGGTCATTTCTCTTGATAACCGAATTTCAATCATCTTCTCTTCTCCATCTTGCGAGTTGAACACATCTTCTTTAATCGAATCGTGTTCTAGTGTGTGGTCGTAAAGCACATTCTTGCCGATCCCTCTCTAGTCTTAAGTTAATCGATTGAAGTCGGATATATCATCATTAAGGTAAGGGGGTTCATTTTTGGATTTTTCGTTATATCTTTATTTGGCTATGTTGCAAATTGGCTTGAAGTTCGACTAATCGATTATGTTTTAGGGACGAAATCACTCGATATATTCTATTTGCTAATCCTTCGGATATAGTGGTAAGTGATGCAAGTGTAAGTAATACGTTGGGTATGAAATCTTTTGGAAATCCGAGGCTAACTTTTGGTTGGTATTGTTCTAGGATCAAAGAAGAGTGGTTCTTAAGGAAATCCAAATAAGGTGTGTAATCCTGTACCATTCCATATACATATTTGAAATGGTGTGTAATCTCACACTTCTCTGAAAGTTTGCATGAAATATTCTGTGATTCGGTCGAAATACGAAGAAAACCGAAAACCGGCATCCGTGATCACTTGGGCGTGCGTATGACCGTAGTGGTAACCATAGTTTGCAATGAAATAGTTTTTGGTCAGCGACAGTGACGTGATTTTGAAAAATCGCGGAAAATAGGAGAAAATGGATTAATAAGTGAATAAGATATCGAATTAAAGCTTACTGTGTTTATTTTTGTATGGAAGAAGCGGAGAAGGAAAAGGAATTTTAAAGTCTGTGATATTTTAATCTTAGTGAGACTGGTTCTGAATGACTTCGTGGTTCCCTGATCTGTCTTGGAAAAATCGTATAAAATTGTACAAAGTGAATTAAGAGTTATAATTAATATGTATGGATTCCTTAGTGAATCTATTTTCAATAGAAACAAGTGGGAGCAGCATATGAAAACCGTATAGTAAGATATTTGAAATTAAGATAAGAGAGGTCAGAATCGTTGGATAGTGAAACAAGAGAAACTTTAAGAAATAAACTGTACTAAATGGTTAAGTCAAAAATTCTGGAAAAATTATCGTAAGAAGATATATGAGTCTAGTTTCAATAAAAATTTACGGATCTAAATTTAAAGGTTTCTAACTCGAGTTATAGTCAGTTTAGTCAGTATGACGCAGATGGACAGTTTCAATCTTTTTGCCCCAAATTAGTAATTAAGTCTGGGTTGCGAATTTACCAAATTACCTTTGGAAGGTAAATTATCGAAATACCCCTGGGTTGCAAGATTACCGAATTACCCTTAGTGGGTAAGATTATCAAATTACAGAAATGCCCTTATGGGCCGAATTACAGAAATGCCCCTATGGGCCGAATTACGGAAATGCCCCTAATGGGCCGATTTGTTATATTACCTTAACGGGCCGATTTGTTATATTGCCTTAATGGGCCGAATTGTTATATTGCCTTAATGGGATGATTTGTTATATTGTCTTAACGGGCCGATTTGATATGTTACATGTCGAAACCATTTTTTATCGGGATTTAAAAAACGAGAATCGACTTTTAAAAAAAATATGGAGTCGCCACCAATCCTTTTTGTTTAGGTGTGATCAGGTCACCTATAAAATAAATTTTGGTCTAAGAATTTCCAGAAGAAAACAGGTTCGGGAGTCGGTTACGTGCGAGGAAGGATTAGCACCCTCGCAACGCCCAAAATTGGTACCAAATTGATTAATTGATGTCCTAATGTTGAAAAGTTTGAAATGATTTTGAAATTCTGTTCCTTTTTTTTTTTATAATTTTAAATAACTTGATTGAATATTGAGATTCCCTTGTTCCGAGGGAATAGAGTATCACATATAGCACGATTGGATACGACAATCTGAGTCCTCGAATTCAAGATCATCCCCAAATTGAAAGGATATATGGTTATTTGGACAAACAAAAAATCACACCCAGCACGATTGGGCACGATTTCTTCGAATTTCCAAACGCGTGAATATTACCTTGGTTTGAAAATATGAACGAATTTTGAAAGGATATTCGTTTATTTGGTCAAACAAAAAACCACACCCAGCACGATTGGGCATGATTTCTTCGAATTTCCAAACATCGAATATTACCTTGTTAAAAAAAACTTTTAAATAAATGATTTTAAAATCGATCTAAAATGCTTTTATTGAATTACTAGGTAATGAGAAACAAAAATATAATATCAACTATGGAATAATAACATGTGAATACAACTTTTGTACAAATGGATAACAAAAATAATGATATGAACATACAATCCAAATTATACAATAATCTCACAACTCCTATTTTGAAAATACCAACACTATTAAATAAATGAAAATTTACAAATAAAGCAATACATAATAGAGTTTAAAATAGATAAAAAAAAACAAGATGAAAATAACTAAAAATAAGCGAATAATTAAATAGAATGATTAAAGGACCAATATTAAAATCAGAGTAAAATTAGAGGGCTAAAGCAATAAATTAAAAGAAATCAAAAAAAGAGGACTAAAATATAGCGCGCATAAACTAAAAGGGACAAAAAGTGTAATATTACCCGAATTATTAAACGCAGAGTTTAAAAAGGGACTAAATTAAAACCGCACAAAATTACTGGGTAAAATAAAAATAAACGAAATCTTAATTAAAAAGAAATAAAATGCGGAAGGGCCAAAATAGAAAATATCCCAAAGCTTTGAAAAACACGCGGATCCTATGGGGATTTTTGGGTCGGATTCGGGTCGTCACCTATACGACACCGTTTTAGGGCCACTGAAACAGGCCCTAAACGGTGCCGTTTAAATCTTTCGTAATAAAATCTAAATTAAACCTAATTTCTAACCCTCTAATCACTCATAACAGAAAAGCCAAACCCTAAGCACTCTTTTCTTTCTCTGTTTATCCGCCGCACAGAGAAAGTCATCGGGCCACCTCAACGCCATTGTAACCGGTGATCAGGGGTCGATTCAGTCATGACTGACTGTTTCCTCTCAAACCAGGCTCGAGTATTAACCCCGGCGACTATCTTTCTTCCGATTTTGACAGTGAAGGCCGATCGTCGTGGAGATTGAAGGTAAGTTCCCTCTTCTTTGGTATCTTATGTATAGCAAACGAAGAAGAAAAAACAAAATGGAAAACACGGAAAATGGATTCAAACAAGAAAAAGAGAAAACATCCGAAAAGATAGAATATAAACAACCTTTTGTTTGAATTTCTGCTATTGATTTTGATTTTGCTCTATTATGTGTGCGTCCCCCTTACAATGGTTTATTTCAGGCTTTTTAAAGCCTTAATCGGAAAAATCAAAATGAAAAATACATCTGTTCTTTTTGTTTTTCTCTACTGTTATTTGCTGTTGTCGTCCTTTTGCCCTTATTTTTGCAGGTGCAAGGCCACGTACGGAGGCGTGGATGTGGCACGTACGGAGGCTGTGCGCTGGCGGTACGGAGGCTACGTGGAGGCACGCGTGGGGCATGCGGGGATATGAACGGTCGTGCGCGTGGAGGCACGCATGAGGGAAGCTGAGGCGACGCAAGGTAGCCCAATCGTCTGCGGCGCCAAGAAAATTCTGCAAGCTCCTATGGTTTTCTGAAATGTTTTTAGTTTTTTGGCTTGATTGTTATTGGGCTAAAATTTGGGTAGTGGTTTGGGTTTTAATGGTTTTAGGCCTGCTGTAATTTAATAGACTCTGGACTGTTTAATTATTTATTTATTTTTTTGAGTTTTTGATCTGACGGGCCCGGGCGAATTTGGGCTCTTACAGGTTGCCTTAACGGGCCGATTTGATATATAGCCATGATGGGCCAGTTTGATATATTGTTTAATGGGCCGATCTGATATATTGCTAAATGGGCCGATTTGATATATGGCTTAATGGGCCGATTTGATATGATGCCCTAATGGGCCGATTTTGTAAAGTGTTAATGGGCCAAATTGTTTGTAATAAATCTCTGAGTTATTAATTATCGTGGTTATATTGTAAATATTATGATTTACGATGTATGTTGCATAAGTTGCATGGGATTGGGATATTGATGATCGAGGAAGTGAAATTTGGTGGCTCTGCCACATATTCTGGTGACTCTGTCACATTTTGTCTGGTGGCTAAGCCACGTATATTCTGTTATTCTGGTGGCTTGTCCATAATTCGAATTTGATATAAATGGCAAAATGCCTACGATTGGTGTGTTGGCGGGGTGGGTTGACAAAAGATCCCCACAGGTGTGATGGATGGTACGGGTGGTGTGTAGCGGATGGATTATTAGGTTGGTTTGGGATTGCATTACATACATTTCATATATATATATATTCTGTTATGAAAATGGGCTCCGGCCCAAGATTATGCTTTATGGGCTCAGGCCCAAATTTTTGTTATATGAGTTCAGGCCCAGTAGATGACGGTAAGGGGTTTCACACTGAGTTCTTGTAACTCACCCCCCTTTTCTTTTTAATCTCTGTAGGTAATGCTCCGTAATGAGGACTTGGGCCCATGGATGACTCGGTGGAGGCCATACTTCAGAAATGGTGTTTCATTTTGAACTTTAGTTTTCTATTTCCTTTCATTTACTATTTTGGGTTTTTATGTTGTAATAAGGCCTCTGGAGTATTTTATTATTTGCTTTATGGTTGATATATTTATTATTTTGCTTAAATTGTTTAAAATGAGAATTTTCTAAAAACTTAAATAAAGGTTTTCCAAAATCGATTAACAAATGGATTTCATAATAAACTTTTATAAATATTTTAACACGGAAGTTTTCACTCGAACTTTCAAACGATATTTTCAAAAGACACGGTTTTAAAGTTCACTACCTTGATTATTGACTCATCAATCAATCTTTCAAAAATACTTGTATTTTATCTACGTTTCATAACGATTTCAAAATGTACACGCAACTCTATTTCTAAACATCACATTTTTGTAAATTGTTCATTTCAAATATGCTTTCACTACTAAAAAGGTTTTTAAAGATTATTACGTTTTCAAGTAGTTAACAATTGCTTAAGTGTTTTTGGTTTTAACAAAGAGGCTGTATTTCTCAAGCAAGTTTTTAATAATCGCAAAGATGGTTTTTACTTCCATGTGACACACCAGATTCGGGCCTAACTTCTAGGCCGGGTTTGGGGTGTTACACTACAAAAGTTAGCTTCTAGTAAATATATGCATTAAATGATTATGGAAAACTAAATACGTGGATTCAAATGGTAAATACACCATTTTGAATCTAAGTGGACGGTTTTGATGATAGGAAGCATGAAATTTAATTAAGCTTCCAAAGGGTAAAAATGTAAATTGATTAATTAATGAGAAATTAAACAAAAGGAAGGTTAGAATAATCATCATCTTTCTCATTTGCACAACACAAAAACTGAAAAACCATGGTAGGCATTAGGAAGCTGTCGACCATTGTAAAATTCACATGCATGGTATGTTTCTTTCACCGTTTTTCTTGATTTTTATGTTTTTAGGCTCGTATTAGCTTAATCTAGCTAACCCAGGGGTCAATTTGTTAAATTGTTAAATGTTTAGAATTTTACCATGGATGAATTTGTGATGTTCTTGAAATTTTATGATAGATTATTAAGCTTGATTGTTAAATATAAGTATTTTGTTAAGTGATTTTTGATGGTTTTAATGTTTAGGGACTTATTTGTTAAAATAATAAATTTCAATGTAAATATTGTGAAATGATGATAAAAATGGGCTGATTATGAACCCTATGAAAATTGGCTAGCATGAATTTTAATTAAAAGTGGTTAAATTGTAAGTTTCGGGTTTAGGGATTAAATTGCATAAAAGGTAAAACATTGGGGGTAATTTTGTAAATCTCCCATTGGTAAGAGTTATAAGTTGAATTAGTTATTTTAAGATATTTGAATGGTTTAATTTAATGAAAATTATTATTTAGATCAAGAAACGAACCAAATAGATCTAAACCGAGGAAAGTTAAAGTGTCGGATTCGTCAGCGGCTTTATTTTTACAACTAAATTTGTTGAGATAAGTTCGTATAAAGATTAAATTATTATGAAATATTTTGTATGTAATGCTAATAAATACTTATGTTACAAATAAATTAGATTAGTAACTGTATAATAATTTGTTGATATGGGTCAAAATATGATGTTAATCAATTTGGATGATATAATGCTTTAGTTTGGATGGGATATTCAAAATGGTATTATGATGAAGGAAATGTATGTTTGAAAAGGGTATAATGAAATGCAAATTAAGGCTTTGGATATGTTAAAATGCCCCGTTTGAACCTCGAGAATTCTTAGGATACAAATGACATGTCATTAGGGATTATATGGTTTCGGGTGTTGGTCCTAGATGACCTACTGATGGCTGAGGTCCTGCATTTGTTGCAGATTCTCCACAGCTCTTGTGAGCAACATCATGTAGCTATCATTTTGAACCACAGCTGGTGTGAGCAGGCCCACTTCACTGCTTGTGTGAGAATTATTGAAAATGTTACAGTTACATGAAAAGACACACTTTGTGTGAGTGTTCCCGAGTATTCAATGCTATTCTATTGGTTCTGTAACAGCCCGAATTTGGGCCTAGTCGGAACAGTGGTTTTGGAACCCCAAATTCGAGGTTGGAGAAATTATTTTAATATTATTTTGTGTTATAGCATGATTATATGAGTACATGAAAATTTTGGTGAATTAATTTTAGTGATTACTTGCTTAATTTCGAAAAAGGACTAAATCGCATAAAGTGCGAAAGTTTTGTTCTACAAGCTAAAGGTGTTAAATAGCTATGGAACACTAAAGTAGAGGTCCTTAATGAGTAAATAGACCAATAAAAGTGATGACTGGACATAAATTTTTAATTCATGAAATTGGTCAAAGGTTAGGTAGATTTTTGGCGACTTAATTGATAAAATAATCATAAAATAAAAAGAAAGCTTCATCCTTCTCATTCTTTCTCTTCACCACCAAAAATTAAAACAAAAATGGGGGTTTTTGCGGCTTAAAGTTTCAGCCAAACTTCCCTCTTGCAAGTATGTGTTTTTTATGGCCATTCTTGATGATTTTTGTATTTTTGTGATCCTTGTAGCTTAAGCTAACTTATGGAGGGACTATTTTGCAAAATGGTTGAGAGTCTAGGGTTTTAACATTTGAGTATTCATGTTGTTTGCTGAAATTTTATAAAAGAAAATGAAACTTGGTTGTTTAATAAACAACTTTTGTGAAAGGATTTTTCATGAAAACCCCTAAAATAGACCTTTTTGTAAAAGTAATAAAATGGGTAGTAAATGTGTGAAATAATTGGATTTGTGAGTTGCTATAAGCTTAAAATAGATTCGTCTAGGCTTGGTTAATGAGGAAATTTTATGGAAATCATTTTACGAGCCTAGGGGCAAAATTGTAATTATGTAAAATTCTAAGGGCAAAACGGTAATTTTGCCAAAGTAGGAATTTTGGAATGTCTTGATTAGTGTGGTGATTAAATAAGTGAATTTGTCATTATAGATCAAGAAAAACGGAATTCGGACCTAGACCGGGGGAAAACCAAGCTATTGGACTAAATCGAACTAGTCGCCCATATTTTGTATACCGAGGTAAGTTGCACATAAATAATACAACTATATTGTTATTATGCATTAAAAAATTGATATTGCATAAAATGTTTGATTATTGTTAAGAATATGCATGACGAAATTTGAGGTGGTATACTCCCGGTTGAACCTTAAGAATATATCAGATATCCATGCCATGACATTAGGGATATATGAGAGCCTGTGTAAGACCATGCCTGAGACATGGCATCAGCGTTGATATGTGTGCCAGTGTAAGATCATGTCTGGGACATTGCACCAGCCTCGACAGGTGAGCCAGTGTAAGACCATGTCTGGGACATGGCATCGGCATTTTACCCTCTTATGTGAGGCTTATCGGATATCCTTTAGTATTCCAAATGGTTCCACAGGTTATTTAAGCTTATGATAAAGATATGAAAGGATATAATCATGTTGTGAGAGGTACATGTTCTTACTCGAAACTCATGAGATATGAGCTTAGTTATGATGCCTTAATGGTAAGGATGAAATTGAGTAAGTTCTATCTATGAGAATGATTTCGAGATGATCTTGTAATTTTGGCTTATACTTGTGATGTGTAAATATGTAGTAAATCTACCATTGTTAAAATCAAGAATGTTGTGCTAGTTTATAATATGCTATGTGTTTAAAGATGCATGGTTGATGTTGTTACTTATTTACATGCAACTTACTAAGCTTTATGCTTACTCCTTCTCTCTTTCATTTTCTTATAGTACCGCCAAGCTAGCTCGGGGATCAACAGACATCGGAGGCATCAATCACACTATCAATTGGAGCATTTGGTATAGTTAGCCTTAGTATTTTAAGTATGGCATGTATAGGGACTGGGTCTTTTTGTTAAGTGTCTTATTGTTTTGGCCATATGTGTTGGCTTGTCATGAAGTTGATCCCTTTTGTCTAAGGCCATGGATAATGGCTAATATTTGTTGTTGATTTATGCAAATGATGATGTTTTTCATGATTGAGCAAATTGCATGGTTGAGTATTTGGTATATTAATGCATGAATGAGTAGGTTGCATGATTGAATTGATAAAGTGTGTGATGAGTTTTGCATGTGAATAAAGTATAGTGGCCTTGATGTGCATATGTCTTGGTTGTGGCTTATGTTGGTGCAAGTAAGGCTGGCAAAAAGGGCTTAGTAAATAGCCTTGTTTTTGTCCACACGGGTAGACACACGAGCATGTGTCTAGGCCGTGTGTGACACACGGTCTGTCCCATGGGCGTGTTGTCTGGCCGTGTGTCCCCTGTACATTAATTTGGTAAAACAGAATGCCTAGTAGTAATCACACGGGCTGAGGCACGACCGTGTGTCTCAACCGTGTAGATGACACGGCCATAATACATGGGCATGTGCCTGGGCCGTGTGAATTCTGCACCTTAAATGCGAATTTAAATTCGCCACCACGGCCTAGCACACAGCGTGTGCCTTGGCCGTGTGACCTAAAAATATTGCTTGACGCCGAAATGCAGAATGTCAAGGTTTTAACACGCATCGAGACACGGGCGTGTCATGGCCGTGTGAGGGACATGGCCATGGACACGGGCGTGTGCTAGGCCGTGTGAAAACCCCTGTAGGTTCGAATTGAAAAATAAATCCACACGAGCAAGGGACACGGGCGTGTCCCTATATTCTTAGGCGGTGTGAGTTACATGGTCCTTCAACATGGCCATGTTATTAGGTCACACGGGCGTGTCGTCCTTCCACACGGGCGTGTGCCCCTGTTTTTAGTGACATTTTCCAAAGTTTTTCTAAAAAACTCGGTTTGGTCCCGAACCGTTTCTAAAGTGTGTTTTGGGCCTCATAGGCTCATATTAAGGATTTTAAGACAAAGTTTGAAAAGTTTTAAATTTGAACGAACTTTTATGACCTTAAAATGTATGTTAGTATGTGTTTAAGTTAGGTAACACCTCGTACCTTGTTACAGCGTCAAACACGGGTAAGGGGTGTTACGTTTAGTGGTATCAGAGCTATGGTTTAGTCGATTCTCGGGCTAACCTTGCGTGTGTACGAGTCTAGCTATACATGCCATATATGAATTATGATAGTGTGACGACTACTGACAATTTAAAATGTGTTTTTATATAGTAAATGGATCCCGACGGAGTAGTGGCGGATGATGTCGAAAGTAATGCGCCGGCTCTCGCAGAAGGGACCGCGCCAGTCGAAAGTTGGCCCATGACACTGAGTCAGGGCGGAGGGGCTAGAGAAGCCTTCCTCCATATGATGAATGCCTGGTATTCAGAGTTTGTTCGTGCAAACCCGAACGCTCCACCTCCTCCACCACCTCCAATCCCTCAGCCTGCCCTTACAGCTCCCCAAGTAGAGAAAATGATTAGAAGGGAAAAACCTCCGGTAGACAGAATTTGAAAGCAAGGGGTTGAGGAATTTAGAGTGAATATAGATGATGACCCAGAGAGGGCAGAGTTCTGGCTAGAAAATACCATTAGGGTATTCGATGAATTGTCTTACACACTTGAGGAGTGCATGAAGTATGTTGTGTCACTCCTACGAGACTCGGCTTACCAATGGTGGAACACCCTTGTGCCAGTTTTACTGAGGGAGAGGATAACTTTGGAATTCTTCCTAGAAGAGTTCCGTAAAAAGTATATTAGCCAGAGGTTTATAGACCAGAAAAGGAAGGAATTTTTTAAACTGAAGCAAGGCCGAATGACAGTAACAAAGTATGAGCGTGAGTTCGTGAGGCTCAACAAATACGCTAGAGAGTGCGTATCTACTGAAGCCATCATGTGTAAGAGATTTGAGGACGGATTGAATGAAGACATTCGACTTTTAGTTGGCATTCTAGAGCTCAAGGAATTTGTGGTGCTCGTTGAGAGAGCTTGCAAGGCCGATGAATTGGCCAAAGAGAAAAGGAAGGCTAATATTGAGTCTCGTGACTCAAAAAAAAGACAGTTGGGAAAATCATTTCAGTCATCATCCAAGAAATCGAGAGAATTCACTACTCGATCCAATGCTTCAGTTGGATTCTCGAGTAGAAATAAGAATAAGCAGTATACGGCATCTAAAGGTCAAACCACTTCTATTGCGAGTGTTGGTAGTGCTCAACCAAATAAACCAGAGTGTTCGCAGTGTGGTAGACGACATTTCAATGAGTGTCGAGGAAATGATAGAGGTTGTTTCAAGTGCGGTTCACTAGACCACTTCGTTCGAAACTGTCCTGAGATGGATGAGAAAGACAGAAAGCAAGATGTGCGAGCGAGTAATGCTCCTTCTAGAGGTAGACCATAGAAGAACCCGGGAAGTGGGGCTAGCAGTAGAGGTGCGCCTAGAGATTCCACTGTGAGATCAGAGGGTAAAGGTCCTTCAAAGACTTATGCCATTCGCGCTCGCGAAAAGGCTTCATCCCCAGATGTGATTACGGGTACTTTTTCTCTTTATGATATCTCTGTTGTTGCTTTGATTGATCCGGGGTATACCCATTCGTATGTTTGTATGAAATTGGTGTTTAGTATGAATATGCATGTTGAGTCTACCGAATTTGTGGTAAAAGTGTCAAACCCTTTAGGCAAGCATGTGCTAGTTGATCAAGTGTGTAGAAATTGTCCCTTGACAATTAGAGGTCATTGTTTTTCGGGTAATCTTATGATGCTACCGTTTGATGAATTTGACATGATTCTTGGTATGGACTGGTTAGCAGCTCATGATGTGATAGTAAATTGTGGGAGAAAATTTATTAAACTGAAAGGTGAAAATAGGGATATCCTTCGGGTTGAATCAGGTGAATCGGATAGCTTGCCTGTAGTGATTTCTTCTTTGGCGGCTGAGAAATGTATAAGAAAAGGGTATTAGTCTTATCTCACGTTTGTGTTGAATAATCAAGTGTCAGAAGTAAAGATTAAGTCAGTGCCTGTGGTATGTGAGTACCTGGATGTGTTTTCGGAAGAGTTGCCCGGATTGCCTCCAACTAGGGAAGTCGAGTTTGGTTTTGAGTTGGTCCTTGGTACGGCACCTATTTCGGTTGCCTCGTATAGGATGGCACCGTTGGAGTTAAAAGAGCTGAAGATTCAGCTACAAAAGTTAACGGATAAGGGTTTTGCGAGACGGAGCTATTCTCTGTGGGGTGCTCCGGTACTTTTTGTGAAAAAGAAAGACGGGTCGATGAGATTATGTATAGACTACCGACAGCTCAACAAGGTTACAGTTAAGAACAAGTATCCTTTGCCAAGGATCGATGATTTGTTTGACCAATTGAACGGAGCCACATTGTTTTCTAAGGTAAACCTGAGGTCCGATTATTACCAGCTGAGAGTTAAGGAACAAGATGTACCGAAAACTACATTTCGGACGAGGTATGGTCATTATGTGTTCTTGTCATGCCCTTTGGCTTAACAAATGCTCCCACCGTGTTTATAGATTTAATGAATTGCATTTTTCGACCGTACTTGGATAAGTTCGTTGTTGTTTTTATCGATGATATATTAATTTATTCTCGTGATGAGAGTGAGCACGCGGAGCATTTGAGAACTATTTTGCAAACCTTAAGAGATAAGCAGTTGTATGCTAAGTTTAGAAAAAGTGAATTTTGGCTTCGAGAAGTCAGATTCTTGGGCCACATCGTGTCGGGTGATGGAATTAGAGTTGACCCGAGTAAGATATCGGCTATCGTTGATTGGAAACTGTCGAGGAATGTGTCAGAGATTAGAAGCTTTTTGGGCTTAGCCGGATACTATAGACTGTTTGTTAAAGGATTCTCCATGATTGCTACACCAATGACGAGGTCTCTACAGAAAGATGTCAAGTTCGAATGGACAGAGAAGTGCCAACAGAGTTTTGAGAAACTAAAAGCATTGTTGACTGAAGCTCCAATTTTAGTGCAACCGGAATCGAGAAAAGAATTTGTGGTGTATAGCGATGCATCCTTAAATGGATTGGGGTGTGTGCTTATGCAAGAAGGCAAGGTAATAGCTTATGCCTCAAGACAGCTGAAGCCACATGAGAAAAACTATCTGACACACAATTTAGAGCTGGCCGCCATTGTGTTCGCATTGAAGATATGGAGACATTATTTGTACGGCGAGAAATGTCCGGTATTCACTGACCATAAAAGTCTAAAGTATTTGATGACTCAAAAAGAGTTAAACCTACGGCAGCGGAGATGGTTAGAGTTGATAAAGGATTATGAGTTGATGATTGACTATCACCCTGGAAAGGCGAATGTGGTCGCCAAAGCTTTGAGTAGGAAGTCATTGTTTGTCTTGAGGGATATGAATACCTAGTTGTCTCTGACTGATGATGGTTCGGTCATAGTAGAGTCAAGAGCTAGACCGATGTTTCTGCAAGAGATTTGTAAAGCTCAGAAAAGTGATAAAGAGTTACAAGCCAAGATAACTCAGTGCGAGACGGGTATTGAATCAGACTTTTGGATTGGTACTGACTGTTGTTTGATGTTCTGAGATAGGATCTGTGTACCTAAAGACGATGGGCTTATTCAGAAGATTTTGCAAGAGGCACATAGTGGTTGTTTGTCTATCCACCCGGGTAGTGTGAAAATGTATAATGATTTGAAGAAAATGAATTGGTGGTTAGGAATGAAAAGAGACATCTCAGAGTTTGTCTCTAAGTGTTTAATTTGTCAGCAAGTGAAAGCCGAACACTAAGTACCTTCGGGTTTACTTCAGTCCATGATGGTTCCCGAGTGGAAATGGGACCGTATTACCATAGATTTTGTGTCTGGATTACCGTTGACGCCAAAGAAGAAAGATGCTGTATGGGTTGGGGTTGATAGGCTAACTAAGTCAGCTCATTTTATACTGGTGCGTACCGATTATCCACTTGAGAAATTGGCCGATTTGTATGTTTCTGAAATTGTGAGACTTCACGGATACCTTTATCGATCATTTCGGATAGAGATCCGAGGTTCACATCACGGTTTTGGAAAAAGTTGCAAGAAGCGTTGGGGACAAAACTAAATTTTAGCACTGCTTTCCATCCGTAAATTGACAGCCAATCAGAGAGGGTAATTCAGATACTTGAAGACATGCTGCGGTGTTGTGTTCTTGAGTTCCAAGGTAGTTGGGAAAAGTATTTACCATTGGTAGAGTTCGCCTACAATAATAGTTTTCAGGCGAGTTTGAAAATGGCGCCTTATGAGGTATTATATGGGCGTAAATGCCGAACGCCATTTGTAGCATCCTAAATTAATGGGCCTTTGCGTTTAATGTGCTGTGATGTTTATGTTATCTCTAAGGTGTTAATTAGAATGCTTAAGGGGTTCAGATCAAGCTCGGGGTTGGGCGAGCCCTTAGTCTAATTCTATCATTTGGCACTCTAGTGGAAAGCCCGACAAGATAGGGCTTAAAGATATTATCTGTGTTTTAGGTCACAAATGGGCTTGTGGCCCAGTGGCAAAGTGGCGCCACATAGAGAGCAGGGAGGTGGCGTCAACTGGGGAGGCCCAAATTTAAGTTGCATGAAGCCCAATTCTTTTAATTAAATTTTAGCTAATTTTCGGCATTTAAATGAATAGAGAGGGACGGCAATAAGGCTTAAAAATAGGAAGATTTACTCGAGTGGATAATGCTGATAATATGGCAGATAAAGGGAGGAAGAGGTGCTGTGATCTAGGCTTCTTTTGGAGATGTGATCAGATAAAGATAAGGGAGGAAATTTAGGATGTATCTGCTGGTCACAGTGGTGGCCGAAATTCCAACACTAAGGGGGAGGAGAAATCGGTTTGTTATACTATAGGGGTGCCAAATTTCCTTTATTAGTTGATCAATTTTAAGTTGTTAAAAGGGGCATTTTCGGGTTTTAGGAAGTAGGTGCCGAAAGTTTTGTTTAAGTGGGGGGATATCTTTTTATTTTCGGCATTAGGGTTTTATTCTTCCATTCTCTTCTTCAATTCTGGCATTTGGGTTTTCTCTCATTCTTTGCTAAAGCCGAAATCCCTAATCCTATTCTCTCATCTCCACTTTTATGCAAAAGCCGAAATTTCATTGTGTTCATCTCCATAAGCCGAATACCCTTGTCCATTCTTTTCTTTTCGTTGATTTCTTCCTCAAAGCCGAATTCTCTGTAAAGGTAGGTGCCGATTTCTTCTGCTCTATTCTTTTTCTCTTTCGACTTTTGGAAGACAAAGCCGAAAGGCTAATGGATCGTTGGTTTATTGTGTTTATGTGTTGGGCGACACATCGGGAATCGAAGTAGATCGTCTAGATCTAAAAGCCAGAAATTGCTAGGCTCTAAACTCCATCTCTTTTGGGATTTCAAGGTAAGGGGTTCTCTGTGGATTCTCGTTAGATTCGCTATTGTATTTATGATCTTAACCATATGTTATGATGGTAGCAACTAAAAAGGTCTTTTGGATGGAATCAAATATCGATCAGGTGAAGGAAGGGATTGGATCTGTTAAACCAATCCCTAAGTTTAAGAAATGAGCGATGTCAGCAGTACGGGATTGGCCACCGGGTTGTGGACCGGCATCAGAACAAAACCTTAGCCAGTTAGTAGTCGTATCGGTTTCTGATAGTGTCGACATAGAAGGTCTCGTCTTGACTGTAATCAGGTGTGTAGATCTCTATCACACTAATTAATCTATATATATATGCTATGGGCTAAAAACCGGAAAAAGGCTGTATGGACAGTCATGTTACCCAAAAAGGGTAGGCAAAGGATGCCAGGTACGTAACCATAGAAACTTCTCTATGTGTGTATCGATGTTTGTAAAAAAAATCGGTGATCTTTTAGGTAGTATACTATTTTGAATTTGCTTGGATGTGTGCATGGGATAGGGTTAATACGATGAAGGGGAAGAGCATGTTAATAGGTCACTTGGTGATCGGTGGTTAAACCACGAATCAGAAAATTAGGTCACAATAGTGATCGTGGCTAAGCCATGTTAAGTTGATTCCTGATTGTTAGGAATAGGCAGCATGACTGTCGATATGGTGTGTAGCGGTTGGTGGGTTGATTGTAGAAATCCCCAAGGTGTGTTGGCTGGTACGGGCTGGTGTGTAAAGGATGGATTTTTAGGTTGGGTTGGGCCATGTTGCATGTAAATATTCAAGGCCATTGTGTATGGGCCAAGGCCCATAATGTGTTTGTGGGCCTAAAGCCTTTTATATGTTTTCGGGATTTGCACACTCGAGTCTTGGTGACTCACCCCTTTATTTTTCCTCGACTTTTCAAATGAGCAAGATCGTGGACATGGGAGCCGAGGCGGACTCGAGGCCATCAAGTTTTATTTTATTTATTTTCATGAACTATTTTGGGTTTTCCTTTAAGTTTTAATTTTGGGACTATTTATGTAATAAGGCCCCATGGCTTAGGTTATCGCTTATATTTGTTAATGTTTACGATAAAAATTTATGTTCAAGGACTTAAGTCGTAAAAGTAATAAAATGGGTTTTCCAAACACGTTCAAAGAAAAAGCAAAGGTTTTCATCAAATATCTTATTTTTAACAATTGCCTAAATAACGAAACTGAGATTTCCAAAAACCATCAAAGCAAAGTTTTCAACAATAAACCCCGTAGCATACCAGATCTGGTCGTAGCGTTTGGGTCGAGTTTGGGGTATTACATTTTGGTATCAGAGCCCAGTTGCAAAACTCGGGCTGTTAAATGGGTCCAGTAGTAGTTTATAAATTGGTAAAATGCTGTGGTTGAGATATGGCCTTCGAGTCTACCGACCCCCGATCCACGCAGGTAAGTATTCTAACTCTTGATGTGATATGCATGTTGGGTTGATGGGCTTCATGGACGTAGACTAGTATGATAGGAATTAATGGACTTTAGGCGTAGTTTAAACAATTCTTTAAATTCATAAAACTTAATCTAACTAAACATGTCAGTAAACCAGTCGCTGGGTTAGGGTGTGGCAACAGGCATGCGCATATCTAGGATTGGATTCAGGGAGAGCCTGGTACTTAAGCGGTCTTAGTGACTCACCTCCTATTCGCTGGAATCCTACCTGGTGCGTAATGACTGTTCACTTTAGCCACGAGGACTTGTTGACGGGCCAAAAGTTATAACTAAAACCCGGAAGGGACCAGCCACCCTATTTTGCAAAATTACTAAAAATACCCCCTAGTTTTGTAAAATTTCTGAAATACCTTTGATTTGTGAAAATTTCCCAGAATACCCCAAATTTGTAAAATTACCAAGATCTGTGAAATTACCAAAAAACCCCGGTTGGCAAAAATACCAAAAATACCCATGTTTTGTAAATTTACCCGAAAACCCCTAGATCTACAAAAGGTACTCGGTTTGCCAAAATTAAATCTCCCGAAATACCCCTACTTTACAAAAAAAAAATCCAAAATATCTCTATTTCGAAAAATCTCCAAGGTACCCTATTTTGTGAAATTACGAAAAATACCCCGTAGGAAAGAACTACGAAAATACCCCCGGGTAGTGAAATGACGAAAATACCCTTATGTGATGAATGTGGGTTCATGGATGCTACTTGTATGTTGATGTATGATGGTTGAATGTATGTGGAACTAGGAGATATAAACTTGTGACTGAAACCCGTAGAGATAATTTCGAATTCGAAAGAACTACTCTTAAAACTACTGTCCATAAGATTGATCGTGGTTAATCAGTGGAAGAAATTAATAATTCAAAAAATTTCTAATCAGATAAACGCGAATCAGTAGAATGAGTACAAGGGGTTGTGGACGTCCTGCGCGTGGCCGTGGTAGGGGTAGGATGGTCGTGTCCGAACCAGAGGATCTCGTTATGGGTCGAAACGAGATGCCGCATCACCACCGCGGAGGTGGAATTTCAGACCGACAGCCGGAGATGATGCAATATCCCAGCGATGTTAAGGGTTTTAGAGAAGGTTGTCGGGGGCGTGCGGGCACAGAGCCCGGAAATCGTGGTCGGAGTGACTTAGAGCTAATGGGGCGTAGTGTTTAGGGAATTTCTCGAATAGCCCCGAGTACACCGAGTCTTCGTTGGAGGTGGTTGAGCGTATAATGGATTATCCGGATTTCACGTAAGAGGAAAAAGCGAAAGGGGGTTGTATCTCTCCTACGGGACGAAGCTTATCAATGGTGGCTTACGATCAAGGATGGTATGATGGCTGACCGTATCACTTGGGATTCCTTCAAAATGGCGTTTCAGAGTAAATACATTAGGACAAGTTATGTGGATGCGCAGCGTAGAGCATTTCTAAATCTGGTGCAAGGAAGTAGGTCGGTCACGCACGGCTGAGCGGAATTCTTACGCCTTAGCCGTTATGCTCGAGGAATGGTGGCCACAGAACATGAACGTTGTGTTCGATTTGAAGATGGTCTGAGGGATGATTTGCGTGTATTGATAGCTCCACAGCAGGAGAGGAAATTTGATGTGCTTGTAGAAAAAGCTAAGATAGCTGAGGAGGTGAAACGGACAGAGAAACTAAATTGGGATAGAGATAGGGGTGGAAGTAAGAGGAATTTTGGATCATCAGGGGCAGCTGGGCGTACTCAGAAAAGGCCTAGGTCAGACGGGCCGAGGCGGGAGGAGAGACCTACTGCTGCTAGTCAGACACAGAAGTGTGCTCGATGTGGTAAATTCCATATAGGTGAGTGTTGGGCGGGCAGTGGGAAGTACTTTAGGTGTGGATCTACGGACCACCAAGTTAGAAACTGTCCGCAGCAACGGGGCAGTGAAGGGCCCACGGGCCAAGGGAATGCACAGCCAGGAAGAGGTGGTCAGCAGCCATAGAGAGGTCGTGGTCCAGCCAGAGGTGGTAACGGTTTCGTCGGGGCCGTGTAGCACCAGGCCAAGGGGCAGAAAACACTGAGGCGAGACAGCCGAGGTTAGTCTATGCTGCCAGAGGTCGAGAGGAGGCTGACGCACCGGATGTTATAACTGGTACGTTTTTAATTTTTGGTTTGCCTTACACTGCGTTGGTTGATATTGGTTCGACACACTCTTATGTTGCTAATGCTATAGCGGGAACTTTGAACTTAGATTATGAGATTTCTTCTAGGGAAAGGACTGTAGTGAGCCCTTTAGGACAAACTGTAGTGGTGAACAAATCAGATAAGGATGTACCCCTGAAGTTCAAGGGGTAGCTTTTTAGGTGATCTGATGGAACTGCCGTTTGGGGAGTTCGATTTGATCTTAGGAATGGATTGGTTAGTGAAGTATCAAGCAAATTTGGACTGTGCAGCCAAGCGTATGGTGTTAAAAACTCCCAAGGGTGGTGAAGTGTTGGTGATAGGTGAAAAAGGGAACTGTTTGTCAAATGTGGTGTCTGCCTTAAGGGCAGAAAGAATGGTGAGGAACGGATGCGAGGCAATTCTAATGTTTGTTCAGGCTTTGGAAGCCAAGGAACTAACTGTCGGAGATGTTAGGACGGTGAAGGAATTTCTGGATGTTTTCTCAGAAGAGCTCCCGGGATTACCCCCGGATTGTGAAGTGGAGTTTGGTATCGATCTTCTTCCGGGAACAGTGCCAGTATCTATTGCTCCGTATAGGATGGCACCAAAGGAGTTGGTGGAATTGAAAGCGCAGATTCAGGAGTTGCTGGATAGAGGGTTTATCCGACCAAGTGTGTCGCCTTGGGGAGCGCTGGTATTATTTGTTAAGAAGAAGGATGGATCAATGTGTATGTGCATTGACTATCGTCAGTTGAATAAATTAACAATCAAGAACAAATACTGCATGCAGAGGATCGATGACTTGTTCGATCGGTTGAAGGAGCCTCGAGTCTTTTCAAAGATAGATCTGAGGTCAGGGTACCATCAGCTTAAGGTCAAAGAGGCGGATATTCATAAGACGGCTTTTAGGACTCGCTTTGGTCACTACGAATTCATGGTGATGCCATTTGGGTTGACTAACGCACCAGCAGCGTTTATGGATATGATGAATCGAGTATTTCAACCCTACTTAGATCGGTTTGTCGTGGTATTTATAGATGATATTCTGGTTTATTCAAAATCAGAGGAGGAGCATGATTCACATCTTTGGGTGGTTCTGCAGATTCTGAGGGAGAAGCAGTTATATGCCAAATTCAGTAAGTGCAAATTTTGGCTAAGAGAAGTTACGTTTCTGGGTCACGTTGTGTCGGCAGAAGGGATTAGGGTTGACCCTCGAAAAATTGAAGCAGTGTTGGATTGAAAGCCGCCTAGGTCTGTGGCAGAAATTCGGAGTTTTCTTGGTCTGGCCGGGTACTACCGAAGGTTTGTTGAAGGATTTTCTTTAATTGCGGCACCATTGACTAAGTTGTTACGGAAAGGGGTTCCGTTCGTTTGGTCTAATAAGCAGCAAGAGAGTTTTGAGAAGTTAAAAAAGATTTTGACGGAGGCTCCGGTATTGATTCAGCCGGAGGCTGGAAAGGAGTTCGTGATTTACTGTGATGCTTCACACACGAGACTAGGATGCGTGTTGATGCAAGGTGGAAAGGTTGTTCGTATGCATCTCGACAGCTAAGACCGCATGAATCAAATTATCCCACACATGATTTGGAATTGGCAGCAGTGGTTTTTGCCCTTAAGATCTGGAGGCATCATCTGTACGGGGAAAAATCTGTTATTTACACTGATCATAAGAGCTTAAAATACCTGTTGACCCAGAAGGAGTTGAATCTAAGGCAAAGGAGGTGGATCGAGTTGTTAAAAGATTATGACTACTCGATCGAGTACCATTCGGGTAAAGCTAACGTGGTGGCAGATGCCTTGAGTCGTAAAGTAATCTCTGACTTGAGAGCAATGTTTGCTCACCTTAGTCTATATGATGATGGGAGTTTATTAGCTGAACTTCAAGTGAAACCCTCTTGGGTCAGCCAGGTTAAGGAGAAACAGTAGACTGACGAGTTGCTAAAGGAAAAGTTTCCGGTAGGATCAAGTGAAGGATCAACAGAATTTAGTGTGAATGAGGAAGGGCGATTATGTTTTCAAGGGAGAGTGTGTATGACGAAAGATCCTGAGTTGAGGCATAAGATTTTGCAAGAAGCGCATGGTAGTCCATACGCTATGCACCGGAGGAAGTAAGATGTATCGAGATTTACGAGATCGATTACGTGGCTGTGGTTGAAACGAGAGGTAATCGAATTTGTGGGGAAGTGTTTGACCTGTCAGCCAGAGTAAAGGCGAACATCGGTTTCCATCGTGGTTGTTGCACCGGTGAAGATTCCACAATGGAAGTGGGAAAGGATCACGATGGACTTTGTTAGTGGGCTACCCTCACGCCTACTAAGAAAGATTCTTGGCAGGGTGATTGTTGATCGCTTGACGAAGTCCGCTCATTTCATACCAAGACGCGTCGATTACTCTGCAGAAATTGGCTAAGCTATACATAGCGAGGTAGTGAGGTTGTATGGGGTACCAAAGATCAATTATATCGGATAGGGACCCTAGGTTCACCTCACGATTTTAGAAGGCGTTGCATCAAGCGTTAGGTACGGTTGGATTTCAAGATCGACGTTTCATCCTCGTAACCGACTGACGATGCGGCGGGTAATTCGCATCTTGGAGGACATGTTGAGAGGATGTGTCATTGACTTCAAGGGTAGTTGGGAAGAGTTCTTACCGTTGGCGGAGTTTGCGTGCAAACAATAGCTACCATCAAGTATTCGATTGGCGCCCTATGAAGCATTATGCAGGCGGAGTGTGTCGACACCTACCGTTGGATGGAATTAGGGAACGCCGGATTTTGGGTCCGAGTTGATTACCGAGACAGAGGAGAACGTTGAAGTAATCCGGCTCGATCAAGGAAGCGTCAGACCGACAGAAGACCTATGCCGACCAAAGCGTAAGGACATAGAATTTGCGATGGGTGACAAGGTGTTCTTGAAGGTGTCGCCATGGAAGAAAGTAATGAGGTTCGGACGGAAAGGTAAATTAAGTCCCGTGATTTATCTGGACCTTATCGAGTGTTGAAACGAGTGGGACCGATGAGCTTATCGCCTAGAGTTACCTTCCGAGCTAAGCCGATTCACGATGTATTCCACGCCTCTATGTTAAGACGTTACCGTTCGGATCCATCTCATGTGGTGTCTGTGGAAGAAATCGAAGTAAGACCCAATTTATCCATTGAAGAGGAGCCAGTGGAAATCCTGAATCGTAATGTCAAATTATTGCGGAGAAAGACGGTTCCGTTGGTTAAGGTTCTGTGGCAGAATCACGGTTCTGAAGAGGCTACTTGGGAACCAGAGTAAGCGATGCGGCAGCAATACCCGCATCTATTCTGATCAGGTAATTTCGAGGCCAAAATTTCTTTAAGGGGGTAAAACTGTAACATCCTGAATTAATGGGCCTTTGCGTTTAATGTGCTGTGATGTTTATGTTATCTCTAAGGTGTTAATTAGAATGCTTAAGGGGTTCAGACTGGGCTCAGGGTTGGGCCGAGCCCTTAGTCTAATTTGCTGTTTGGGCACTCTAGTGGAAAGCCTGACAAGATAGGGCTTAAAGATATTATCTGTGTTTTAGGTCACAAATGGGCTTGTGGCCCAGTGGCAAAGTGGCGCCACATAGAGAGCAGGGAGGTGGCGTCAACTGGGGAGGCCCAAATTTAAGTTGCATGAAGCCCAATTCTTTTAATTAAATTTTAGCTAATTTTCGGCATTTAAATGAATAGAGAGGGACGGCAATAAGGCTTAAAAATAGGAAGATTTACTCGAGTGGATAATGCTGATAATATGGCAGATAAAGGGAGGAAGAGGTGGTGTGATCTAGGCTTCTTTTGGAGATGTGATAAGATAAAGATAAGGGAGGAAATTTAGGATGTATTTGCTGGTCACAAGCAGTGGCCGAAATTCCAACACTGAGGGGGAGGAGAAATCGGTTTTGTTATACTATAGGGGGTGCCGAAATTTCCCTTATTAGTTGATCAATTTTAAGTTGTCAAAAGGGGCATTTTCGGGTTTTAGGAAGTAGGTGCCGAAAGTTTGTGTTTAAGTGGGGATATCTTTTATTTTCGGCATTAGGGTTTTATTCTTCCATTCTCTTCTTCAATTCGCATTTGGGTTTTCTCTCATTCTCTCGCTTAAGCCGAAATCCCTAATCCTATTCTCTCATCTCCACTTTTATGCAAAAGCCGAAATTTCATTGTGTTCATCTCCATAAGCCGAATACCCTTGTCCATTCTTTTTTTTCGCTGATTTCTTCATCAAAGCCGAATTCTCTGTAAAGGTAGGTGTCGATTTCTTCTGCTCTATTCTTTTTCTCTTTCGATTTTTGGAAGACAAAGCCGAAAGGCTAATGGGTCGTTGGTTTATTGTGTTTATGTGTTGGGCGACACATCGGGAATCGAAGTAGATCGTCTAGATCTAAAAGCCAAAAATCGCTAGGCTCTAAACTCTATCTCTTTCAGGATTTCAAGGTAAGGGGTTCTCTGTGGATTCTCATTAGATTCGCTATTGTATTTATGATCTTAACCATATGTTATGATGGTAGCAAATGAAAAGGTCTTTTGGATGGAATCAAATATCGATCAGGTGAAGGAGGGGATTGGATCTGTTAAACCAATCCCTAAGTTTAAGAAACGAATGCGGTGTCGTGAGCCGGGATTGGCCACCGGGTTGTGGACCGGCGTCGAACAAAATCTTAGACAGATTAGCGATCGTATCGGTTTACGATAGTGTCGACATAGAAGGTCTCGTCTTGATCAGAATCGTGTGTGTAGATCTCTATCACACTAATTAATTTGTATATATATGCTATGGGCTAAAAGTCGGAAAAAAGGTCAGATGGATAAATCGTGTTACCCAAAAAGGGTAGGCAAAGGATGCCAGGCACGTAACCATAGAAACTTCTCTATGTAAAAAAAATTGGCGATCTTTTAGGTAGTATACTGTTTTGAATTTGCTTGGATGTGTGCATGGGATAGGGTTAATACGATGAAGGGGAAGAGCATGTTAATAGGTCACTTGGTGATCGGTGGTTAAACCACGAACTGTAAAATTAGGTCACAATAGTGATCGGTGGCTAAGCCATGTTAAATTGATTCCTGATTGTTAGGAATAGGCAGCATGACTATCGATATGGTGTGTAGCAGTTGGTGGGTTGATTGTAGAAATCCCCAAGGTGTGTTGGCTGGTACGGGCTGGTGTGTAGAGGATGGATTTTTAGGTTGGGTTGGGCCATGTTGCATGTAAATATTCTGTTGCCATTATGTATGGGCCAAGGCCCATAATGTGTTTGTGGGCCTAAAGCCTTTTATGCATTTTCGGGATTTGCACACTGAGTCTTGGTGACTCACCCCTTTATTTTTCCCTAACTTTTTAGATGAGCAGTAGATCGTGGACATGGGAGCCGAGGCAGACTCGAGGGGCCATCAAGTTTTATTTTATTTATTTTCATGAACTATTTTGGGTTTTCCTTTAAGTTTTAATTTTGGGACTATTTATGTAATAAGGCCCCATGGCTTAGGTTATCGCTTTATATTTGTTAATGTTTACAGTATAAAAATTTATGTTCAAGGACTTAAGTCGTAAAAAGTAATAAAATGGGTTTTCCAAACACGTTCAAAGAAAAGCAAAGGTTTTCATCAAATATCTTATTTTTAACAAGTGCCTAAATAACGAAACTGAGATTTCCAAAAACCATCAAAGCAAAGTTTTCAACAATAAACCCTGTAGCATACCAGATCTGGTCGTAGCGTTTGGGCCGGGTTTGGGGTGTTACACCATTGTTTTGGTCTGAACTCAAGGAAAATCAGATACATGGGGTTGGCTTAGTCAGAGAAATCGAATAGAAAGTATAAATGATTTGTGGTTGTTTGAAGGCCGCTTCGGATAGATAGAAATCCTACGCAGACTTGAAACGGAAAGAGATTGAGTTTCAAGTCGGTGATAAGGTAATTTTGAAAGTATCCTCGTAGAAGAAAGTCCTCAGATTCGGTAGGAAAGGCAAATTAAGTCCAAATTTTATTGGACCATATGAGGTGACTGAGAGAATTGGACCGGTAGCATACCAATTAGCTTTACCGTTCGAGTTAGAGAAGATCCATGATGTTTTTCATGTGTCTACGTTGCGCCGTTATCGTTCTGACCCTTCACACGTTATTTCACCAGCAGAGGTTGAAATTCGACCGGATATGACCTATGGTGAAGAGCCGGTTAAGATTTTAGATCGAGAGGTCAAGCAATTGAGAAATAAAAGTATAGCACTCATGAAATTACTATGGCATAGACATAGGGTTGAAGAGGCCACATGGGAGCCCGAGGAGACTATGAGAGATCAATACCCAAACCTTTTTAACAGTAAGATTTTCAGGGACGAAAATCCTTAAGGGGGAGAATTGTAACAGCCCAAATTTGGGCCTAGTCGGAACAATAGTTTCAGAACCACAAATTTGAGGTTGGATAAATTATTTTAATATTATTTTTTTGTTATTGCATGATTATATGAGTACGTGAAAATTTTGGTGAATTAATTTTAGTGATTACTTGCTTAATTTCGAAAAAGAACTAAATCGCATAAAGTGCGAAAGTTTTGTTCTACAAGCTAAAGGTGTTAAATAGCTATGGAACACTAAAGTAGAGGTCCTTATTGAGTAAATAGACCAATAAAAGTGGTGGCTGGACATAAATTTTTAATTCATGAAATTGGTCAAAGGTTAGGTAGATTTTTGGTGACTTAATTGATAAAATAATCATAAAATAAAAAGAAAGCTTCATCCTTTTCATTCTTTCTCTTCACCACCGAAAATTACAACAAAAATAGGGGGTTTTGCAGCTTAAAGTTTCAGCCAAACTTCCCTCTTGCAAGTAAGTGTTTTTGATGGTCATTCTTGATGATTTTTGTATTTTTGTGACCCTTGTAGCTTAAGCTAACTTATGGAGGGACTATTTTACAAAATGGTTGAGATTCTAGGGTTTTAACATTGGAGTATTCATATTGTTTGCTGAAATTTTATGAAAGAAAATGAAACTTGGTTGTTTAATAAAACAACTTTTGTGAAAGGATTTTTCATGAAAACCCCTAAAATGGACCTTTTTATAAATAAAATGGGTAGTAAATGTGTGAAATAATTGGATTTGTGTGTTGCTATAAGCTTAAAATAGATTCGGCTAGGCTTGGTTAATGAGGAAATTTGATGAAAATCATTTTACGAGCCTAGGGGCAAAATCGTAATTATGTGAAAGTCTAAGGGCAAAACGGTAATTTTTCCAAAGTAGGAATTTTGGAACTTCTTGATTAATGTGGTGATTAAATAAGTGAATTTATCATTATAGATCACGAAAACCGGAATTCGGACCTAAACTGGGGGAAAACCAAGCTATTGGACTAAATCGAACTAGTCGCCCATATTTTGTATACCGAGGTAAGTTGTATGTAAATAATACAACTCTATTGTTATTATGCATTAAACAATTGATATTACATAAAATGTTTGATTATTGTTATGAATATGCATGACGAAATTTGAGGTGGTATACTCCCGGTTGAACCTTAAGAATAGATCGGATATCCATGCCATGACATTATAGATATATGAGAGCCTGTGTAAGACCATGCATGGGACATGGCATCGGCGTTGATATGTGTGCCAGTGTTAGACCATGTCTGGGACATGGCATCAGTATTGAGACGAAAGCTAACGTAAGACCATGTCTGGGACATGGCATCGGCCTCGACATGTTAGCCAGTGTAAGACCATGTCTGGGACATGGCATCGGCATTTTACCCTCTTATGTGAGGCTTATCGGATATCCTTTAGTATTCCAAATGGTTCCACGAGTTATTTAAGCTTATGATAAAGATATGAAAGGATATAATCATGTTGTGAGTGATACAGGTTCTTACCCGAAACTCATGAGATATGAGCTTAGTTATGATGCCTTAATGGTAAGGATGAAATTGAGTAAGTTCTATCTATGAGAATGATTTCGGGATGATCTTGTAATTTTGGCTTATACTTGTGATGTGTAAATATGTAATAAATCTACCATTGTTAAAATCAAGAATGTTGTGCTGGTTTATAATATGCTATGTGTTTAAAGATGCATGGATGATATTGTTACTTATTTACATACAACTTACTAAGTTTATGCTTACTCCTTCTCTCTTCCATTTTCTTATAGTACCACCAAGCTAGCTCGGGGATCAACAGACGTCGGAGGCATCGATCACACTATCAATTGGTGCATTTGGTATAATTAGCCTTAGTATTTTAAGTATGGCATGTATAGGGACTAGGTCTTTTTGTAAAGTGACATATTGTTTTGGCCATATGTGTTGGCTTGTCATGAAGTTGATCTTTTTTTGTCTAAGGCCATGGATAATGGCTAATATTTGTTGTTGATTTATGCAAATGATGATGTTTTTCATGATTGAGCAAATTGCATGGTTGAGTATTTGGTATATTAATGCATGAATGAGTAGGTTGCATGATTGAATTGATAAAGTGTGTGATGAGTTTTGCATGTGAATGAAGTATAGTGGCCTTGATGTGTGTATGTCTTGGTTGTGGCTTATGTTGGTGCAAGTAAGGGTGGGAAAAAGGGCTTAGTAAATAGCCTTGTTTTTGTCCACACGGGTAGACACACGGGTGTGTGTCTAGGCCGTGTGTGGCACACGGTCTACCCCATGGGCGTGTAGTTTGGCCGTGTGTCCCCTGCACCTTAATTTGGTAAAACAGTATGCCTAGTAGTAACCACACGGGCTGAGGCACGACCGTGTGTCTCAACCGTGTGGATGACACGGATATAATACATGGGCATGTGCTTATGCCGTGTGAAGTCTGCACCTTAAATGCAAAATTAAATTCGCCACACGGCCTAACACACGGGCGTGTGCTTTGGCCGTGTGACCCTAAAATGTTGCTAACGTCAGAAATAGAATGTCAAGGTTTTAACACACAGGCTTAGACACGGGCATGTCATGGTCGTGTGAGGGACACGGGCCGTGGACACGGGCGTGTGCCAGGCCGTGTGAAAACCCTTGTAGGTTCGAATTGAAAAATAAATCCACACGAGCAAGGGACACGGGCGTGTCCCTATATGCTTAGGCCGTGTGTGTTACACGGTCCTTCAACATGGCCATGTTATTAGGTCACACGGGCGTGTCGTCCTTCCACATGGGTGTGTACCTTTGTTTTTAGTGACATTTTCCAAAGTTTTTCTAAGGAACTCAGTTTGGTCCCAAATTGTTTCTAAAGTGTGTTTTGGGCCTCGTAGGCTTATATTAAGGATTTTAAGACAAAGTTTGAAAAGTTTTAAATTTGAACGAACTTTTATGACCCAAAAATGTATGTTAGTATGTGTTTAAGTTAGGTAACGCCTCGTGCCTTGTTCCGGCGTCAAACACGGGTAAGGGGTGTTACAAGTTCAACGGGCAATTAAAGTTTAAAATGAAAAGGTATGCATATGAAATGAGTTATGTCATTGAGCTTATGAAATGGAAATTCTGATATGTATAAATGGATTGAAAAGGTAACTATTTGATTATGTGTTGGGTGATTTACATAATGAAATCCATTTCATGTTATATTTCATTATCATGTATAGATGTGTTCTTAATTGTATCTACTAACCTTGTGAGGTGTTGTGGATAGGAAGGAAAAGTATTTGTAACGCCCTGAATATTTCTAAGTCTGTTTTGTTAAAATGGACACAAATGTGTATCTGCTTCAGTGGTTAAGTGTTCTGGTGTGTGTGTGAGGTCTTGGGTTCAATTCCCACTTTTGGCAAAATTTTGCTATTTTAGATCCAAGCCTTACCCATATTGAGTGGGCTTATATAAAATTGTCTGTTAATCCATATCAAAATGAGCCTGCTGGTTTGAGTGTTAAGGGAGTTAATGTGTTAGATGTCCTGTGTTTGAATCCCTGCGCAAACGTGGATGTTATTTTTGCTCGGTTGTTTGATTGAGTTTCGATGGAGCTAAAACTCTGAGGTAGTTGTGATTTAGTGGATTAGTTGGAGAAAAATAGGGGATTTATGGGATATCTTTTATTTTTTATTTTCTCTTCTTTTTAAATTTTTAATTATTTTTCTCTCTCTTTTTAATTTCCAAAATTTGACGTTCTTTTCCTGTTGACTGGAAAAAATCTTTTGCTTTATTGCGTTTGAAATTCTGTCGCAATCTTGCCATTCAATTTCAATTTTTTAGTTCTTCGGTGTTTTTGTGCGATTTAGAAGTGTAAGGGGTGATTTTCGTATGGATTGGGTAAATCGTTTCTTATGTTTTCCGAATCGATTCTATTATTTATTTCCATTAGTTGCCTTTGAGTTTTGGCAGCAGTGAATCGTGAAGAACAGGGCTCTCCTCCTACGGAATCGTAGTCAGAATTGTTCGGAGTTTTTGGGTAAGTGATGAATGCTTATTTTGAATAGTTGTCGGTTTCATGGGTTCGATTAATTGTGAATTAAGATTGATTTTAGAAGATTCGTTGTATCGATTTTAGGTGTTGGTCGGCTCGGGAGTGATTTTGCATCAAAATCGTACTAGGTGTGTACACAAAACGCAGAAAATCGATTTTGGTGAAAGCTAAAAAAGCTCTCTATCGATGCCACACGGGCGTGTACCTAGCCGTGTGTGAGACAGGACCATGTGCCTGACGAAGGTGCGGTTGTGCGCAAGACACGGCCATATGGTGGTGTGAGTGTGGTCGTGTAGGCCACACGGGCTAGGTTATATTGGGCGTGTGGGCCCACACGGGCGTGTGGGTTTTGGGCCAGGCCGTGTGGGCCACACGGGCAAGGCCAATCTGGGCGTGTGGGCTACACGAGCGTGTGGGCCCATAATTCTGAAATTTTCCCTAGGGTCGCACGGTTCGTTCCGATCGACTGTGGGCACTGTGGGCCTACCGTAGGGTCGGTAAGGGCAACCAAACCCTAAATTATGTGATATGATATTCTAATAGTCTGCCTTGTGTAGGATACTGATATGTACATCTGTTCTGTTAAGTATATAAATGCGATCTATATATGAGCATGTTATGCATGATGTTACTGTATCTGTTATTCTATATCTGTGACTGGGGTGGGTTTTGTATATGTGGAGGAAGTGATCTGTATGGTGACTTTTCGCCTATATTCAGGTAGCTTGATTGCATATTATCTGTTATGTGTGGTACCGACACTATATGGTGTGTTGGGATGGGTGAGTGTTTTTAACCCACATGGTGTGATGGGATGGTCAGAGTTGGTGTGTAGAGGATTGAAGTAGGATTTTGTATATATGAGTCTGTTATCTGTATCTGTAAAGGACTTAAGTCCGAATCTGATTCTACCTGTATTTATGATTCTGTATGTATGACATGTCTATTTCTGTTAGGTTACACTGAGTTTATGAAAACTCACTTTTATTTTTCTATTCTGTACAGGTAATCCACAGACTTAGGCGGATCAGTGCAGCGGACTCTCACGGTGACCACAAATTTGTGAACTATTTTTAATTAATGGTTTTCGTTTAGTTAAGATTTATTTCTGGGATTTTTGTAATTAAGGGACTCTCCGGACTGTTTGGATTTATTTTGGATTTGGATTTTTGATTTAACTCTTTAATTGCGACAGTTGGCTAAAAACTTGGGTTTTACTAAAACAAAGGTTTTCTAAAAATATTAACGGGATTTTCAAATATAACGATTTCTAAGACTTCCGCTATAAAATATGTTTTGGCAACTAAACTAATTAAGTAACGTTTTCAGTAATGGTTATAAATGAATATGGGCTATGAAACTAGGATGATTTATCAAAACAACTCTGTTTTCAAAACCTTTTTCTGTAACATCTCCAGATTCAGCTGTAACGTCTAGCTCGAGTTTTAGGTGTGACATTTAGTGGTATCAGAGCCAGTTTGCTAAACTCGGGCTGTGAATTTTGGGTACCAAAATTGTGTTTCAAAAAGAACTAGTTTTAAATAACATGGATTGTTCTGAGTAAGTATGTGGTACGCCGAGTCTCCGGCGCCGATCCTGTAAGTATTTCTGAACTTAGATAGAATATTCTGAAAACACTGTAGTTAACATTTTCTAAAACTATACCGAGTTAGTTAGAGACTAAAACCTTTGGAATACTTCTGAACTTTTTATAATTTGCACATAACATATCTGCTAATAAATACTGGAACTGATGCTTAAAATTCTATAATGTAGATAAATTTGAAATATACAATAAGTGTTCGTGGAACTCGCAGTTGTGGTATTCGTAGGCCTGGTAGAGGCCGTAGGGGGCTCGAGTTGAGTCTTCCTCTCTGGGCAATATGCCAAATCTAGACACGAATGAGACACCGGGTTCACCTGCTACTGAAACTGAGTCTCAAAGTCACTCGGCTGCGGACGACGCACTATCTCAAGCCATGTTGAGGGTGTTTGAGAGGGTCGCTGGACCCCATTCTGGATCTGAGGGCCGTGGGTTGGTAATTGAACGACTTCGGTCTAATGGAGTTGAGCTGTTTAGGGGTGTTACTGGAGTCTCCCCTACTGTGGCCGAGTATTGGTTGGAGGCCACCGAGAGGATCGTGAACGAAATTGACTGTACTCCTGAGCAGAAACTTAAGGGTGCAGTCTCTTTGCTTCGCGACGAGGCATATCAGTGGTGGTTGTCGTTTGAAGAGGGTACTTAGCCTGTTCGTCTAAACTGGGACTATTTTAAGACTGCTTTCCAGGGGAAGTATGTGGGCGTGAGCTATGTTGATTGTAACGCCCTGACTTTTTATTTCTCTTTCTGTGAAAATGTGACACAAAATGTGTATCTGTTTTAGTGACTAAGTGTTCTGGGTGTGTATGAGAGGTCCCAAGTTCAAGCCTTACCTTTAGCAAATTTTTTTATTTTTGGGATCTAAAGTCTTATCCTTGTTCGGTGGGCTTATGTTAAATTGTCTGTAATTCCACATCAGAATGAGCTTGCTGGTTCGAGTGGTAAAGGAGTTAGTGTGATAGAGGTCCTGTGTTCGAATCCCTGCGTTTGCATGGGTATTTATTTTTGCTCGGTCATCAGACAGATTTTTGGGGGAATTAGAACTCTGAAGTGGTTGAGATTAGGGTGTTAGTGGGAAGTTAGGGGATATCAAAATTAAAATTTATTTTTATTACTTTTCCCAAAATTTCCTCTGTTTTTTTACGTTAGCTCATGTTTCCCTACTATCTTCCTTTCTTTTTCTTTTCTTTGGCTTTGCCTCCTTTTGATTACTGTCGTACCTTATATCCTCTTTATTTCGGTATTCGTTGCGCGATTCTGGTAAGTGAATTTATGGCAAGTTGTTGCTGGTGTTCTCCAATCACGGATTGGGATTTTAATTTCTTGGTTGTGGCGGAGGAGTTAGTAACTAAGGAGCTAATTTTCTGTATTCTTGTGGATTAGGAGAACGGAGTGAGTAGTAAAGTTACGTTCGGATAGCCTAAATTGCGCTAGGGACTGTTCGTTTCATCAACAAGTCACTTGTGTGATTTTGGGTTTATGTGTTGTCTCGTAAATCGGTTGCTAAGTGGCTATTGGATTGCTATTTTTAGGTTTTGGAGGGCTCGGGGTTGCTGTTTCATCTTATTCGAACCAGGTGTGCGCTCGAAATGTAGAAAAATGAGACTCAGTGAAAGCCAAAAATTTACACTATCGACGCCACACGGGCGTGTGGTCACCCGTATGGTAGGCCGAGTGTGAGTACACAGCCGTGTGGCTAACGAAAGCATGGCCGTGCGCGGCACACGGTCGTGTGGTGGCTCAAATGAGGCCATGTGGGCCATATGGGCAAGACCAAGTTGGGCGTGTGGGCCCACACAGGCATGTCACACGAGCGTGTAAACTTTGGGCCAGGTCGTGTGAGCCACACGGGCAAGGCCAATCTGGGCGTGTGGGCCACAATGGCATGTGGGCCCATTTTACTAAAATTTTTCATAGGGTCGCACGGTTCGTCCTAAACGAATGCGGGCCTACCATAGGGTCGGTAAAGGCTAACTAAACCCTAAAACTATATGATCTGTTAGACTAAATTACTGTTCTGAGCATGTTTCTGTTATGTATATCTGTTATCTGTTTATATAAGCATGTTAAGCATGGTTTACCGGTTAATTCTGTACGTATGCTCTATATATGTTTTGGGGCAAAATTTGTATATATGGAGGAAGTATTCTGATTGGCGTAAGACGCCTATATTCTTGTAGCTTGGCTGCATTTTCTATCTGATATGTGTCTTAATGACACGCCGTGGTGTGTAGGGATGAGTGGGTGTTCTTAACCCCACATGGTGTGATGGGATGGTTAGAGATGGTGTGTAGAGGATGGGGGTAGGATTTTGCATATCTGTATCTGATTCTGTATCTGTATCTGAAAAGGACACGAGTCCGTATCTGTATTTGCTTCTGGTTATGTGTATGATTCTGTATGATTGCATGCTTAATTCTGCTGGGTTACACACTGAGTTTACGTAAACTCACATTTGTTTGTCTGTTTTTGTTCAGGTAATCCATAGACTTAGGTGGGTCGATGTGGCAGAGACTCAGCGGTGACCACCTTATCGTAAAACTGATTAAACTTAGTACTTTTGGTTTATTTTAAATTTTGGATTTATTCTAGAGTTGTAATTTTTGGGGACTCTCTGGACTGTTTGATTTTAACTTGATTCTAGACATATTTGCTTAATATATTTTGCATGTTCGATAAAATGTTTTAAGGGAACGAATTTTACGCCAAAAGAGATTTTTCCAAAATATAAATCAGATTTCTAAAATGAACAGGTTTTGTATAACTTCCGCTGCAGTAAGCAATTTGGAAAATAAACTGTTCAAATAATGTTTTCTGTAATAAACATGAAGGAATGTGAGTTCTTAAAGCGATTAGTTATTTAATCAACTTGTTTTCAAAACCATTCCATGTGACATCACCAAATTCGGCCATAACGTCTAGGCCGGGTTTGGGGTGTTACATTGATGCTCATAGGCGTGAGTTCATGAATCTCACGCAAGGTGATAGATTTGTGGCCAAGTATGAGGCTGAGTTTCTGAGGTTGAGCCGCTACGCTCAAGGCATGGTGGCATCTGAGTATGAGAAATGTTTTTTTTCTTTAAGGACGGTCTGAGGGACAGTTTGAGAGTTCTGATAGCTCCGCAAACAGAGCATGAGTTTGATGTTCTAGTGGATAAGGCGAAGATCGCCGAAGAGGTTAAGCGCGTGGAGCGCCAAAGTAGGGATCGTGATTGAGGCAATAATAAGAGGGATTTAAAGCCCTCTAGTTTTGTTCAGAGGCCTAAGAAACGAGCCAGACCTGATGGATCGGTTAGAGTGGGGGTTCCTGTTGCCCCTTGTGGGATTCAGCCTTGTGGTAACTGTGGTAGGGGCCATCCGGACGAGTGTTAGAAGAGGTTGGGGGCTTGTTTGAGGTGTGGGTCTTTAGAGCATCAGATTAGAGAGTGTGCACAGCGTGCTGATCTGATGCAAGCTTCAGGACCGAGTTCTGTACAGCCTCAGAGGGCAGTTCAGCAGACATCTAGGGGCTGTGGACTGGCTAGGGGTGGTAATGGTATGGGCCGAGGACAGAGAACACTGGGTAGAGGTGCTAATTAGACCGATGCGAGGCAACGTGCACTGGTTTATGCTGCTCGACACTGAGAGGATAGAAATGCTACCGATGTGATTACGGGTACGTTCCTTATTTTTGATGTTCCATATACTACTTTGATAGACATAGGTTCTAAACATTCCTATGTAGCTAGTACTGTTTCCGAAAACTTAGGAATTTCTATGAAGTGCACTTCTAGTGAGATTATCGTACTAAGTCTGTTAGGCCAGTCTATTCGAGTAAGTAGACTTTATAGGAATGTATCGTTGGAAGTACAAGGGACTGCATTTCTGGCAAATTTGATGGAGCTACTGTTTGGGGAGTTCGACATAATTCTGGGTATAGATTCGCTGGTTGAGCACTGATTTAGTCTGGACTGTGCGACTAAGAGGGTTGTTCTGAGGACCAAGAATGATAAGAAGATAGTAATGTTTGGTGAGCGTTGAGATTATCTGTCTAATGTGATCTCCGCTCTTGTAGCTGAGAAATTGGTTCGGAAAGGTGTGAGGTGTATATGGCTTACGTCAGTGTTTCAGTTTTTAGGGACTCTCCCGTCAGGGATATTAGAATAGTGAGGGAATTTTCGGATGTTTTTCCTGAGGAGTTACCGGATTTCCCTCCGAATCAGAAAGTTGAGGTCGGTATTGAGCTCCTACTGGGTACAGCTCTGGTGTCATCGCTCCATATCGTATGGCACCGAAGGAGCTTACAGAGCTTAAGGCTCAACTTCAAGAGCTTCTGGATCGTGGTTTCATCCGTCATAGTGTGTCTCTGTGGGGGGCATCGACTCTATTTGTTAAGAAATAGGATGGTACCATGAGGATTTACATCGACTACCGGTAGTTAAATAAACTGACTGTGAAGAATAAGTACTCACTTCCGAGAACCGATGATTTATTTGATCAGTTCCGAGGGGCTTCAGTGTTTTCGAAAATATATCTCCGATCTGGGTATCATCAGCTTAGAGTTAAGGAAGTTGACATTCATAAAACGGCATTTAGGACTCGTTATGGGCACTACGAGTTCCTAGTTATGCCTTTTGGTCTGACAAATGCTCTGGCTGCATTTATGGATCTGATGAACCGAGTCTTTCAGTTGTATCTGGATTAGTTCGTCGTGGTCTTCATCGACGATATTCTGGTTTACTCTAAGACCGAGGATGAGCATGATGAGCATCTTAGAGTAGTGCTTCAGATACTCCGAGAGAAACAGCTCTTCGCTAAGTTGAACAAGTGTGATTTCTAAGAATGTATCTGAGATCCGCAATTTTCTGGGTCTTGCGGGTTATTATAGGCGATTTGTCAAGGGGTTCTCTCTAATTGCAGCTCCTTTGACTAAGCTTCTGCGCAAGGGTGTTCCTTTTGTCAAGGCTGATGCGCAGCAATCAAGCTTCGAGAAGCTCATGTCTGTTCTGACTCAGGCTCCTATTCTGGTATAGCCTGAATCTGGTAAGGAGTTCATAGTGTATAGTGATGCGTCGCACGTCGGTTTGGGATGTGTACTAATGCAAGATGGTAAGGTTGTGGCTTATGCATCCCGTCAGCTTAAGGCACACGAGGGGAACTATTCGACGCATGATATCGAGTTAGCTGCTGTGGTATTTGCGTTAAAGATCTGGAGGCATTATCTATACGGTGAGAGGTGTACCATCTACACTGATCACAAGAGCCTCAAGTACCTCCTCACTTAAAAGGAGTTGAACCTTAGGCAGCATCGATGGATTGAGTTGTTTAAAGACTATGACTATACGATAGAATATCATCCTGGTAAGGCCAATATGGTGGTCGATGCTCTTAGTCGTAGAGCAATGACTGAATTGAGAGCGATGTTCGCTCGTCTTAGTCTGTTCGATGATGGAGGTCTGTTAGCCGAGTTGCAAGTTAAGCCAACTTGGATTGATAAGATTCGGGATAAGTAGTTGGAGGATGAGTCTCTAGCTTTGTGGTTTTGTCAGGTTGAGAGTGGCAGTACTTTTGATTTTGGACTGAATAAGGATGGAGTTCTGTGTTTCTGAGGTCGGGTTTGTGTACCGAATGATTCTGATTTGAGACAGTCGATTCTGAAGGAGGCGCATAGTAGTCTTTCTGCTATGCACCTCGGTGGTAATAAAATGTGTTGCGATCATCGTGAGTTGTACTGGTGGTCGGGTTTGAAGCGTAAGGTGACAGATTTTTTTGCTCGTTGTCTGATGTGTTAGTAGGTTAAGGCTGAGCATCAGTTGCCTTCGGGTTTGCTCTAACCTGTTAAGATTCCTTTATGGAAATGGGAACGAGTGACGATGGACTTCGTTAGTGGGTTGTCCTTGACACCCACTAAGAAGAATTCTGTTTGGGTCATCGTGGATCGATTGGCCAAGTTCACTCATTTTATTCCGGTTCGAATGGACTACTCTCTGTAAAAGTTAGTGAAGCTTTACATTTCTGATATTGTAAGACTGCATGGGGTCTCAGTTTCGATAATTTCTGATAGGGATCCTCGCTTCACTTCTCGGTTCTGGAAGAAACTGTATGAGGCTCTAGGTTCGAGATTGGACTTCTGTATTGCATTCCATCCTCAGATCGATGGTCTATCTGAGAGGGTGATTCAGATACTGGAGGATATGCTTCAGAGTTGTGTGATTGATTTTCGAGGTAGTTGGGAGCATTTTCTGCCGTTAGCTGAGTTCGCCTACAATAACAGTTTCCAGTCTAGCATCCAGATGGCACCTGATCGTATGTCAGAGTCTTAAAAAATTATATAAAGAATGATCGAGCCTAGAAACTAACTATGACAACAATTTGAGGCAAGCGCACCTATCGAACAGTAGTATAGTTTAGTGGTAAGACCGGAATGTCGAACCCAAAGGAACCAAGAGTACTAATACTGACTCTCTTTCTATTATTTAACCTAAGATTTAAAGAATTTGTTGTTTAAACTAAAAGTAACTAACTACTAAGCTAAAGACGCTAAGACAAAGAGAATGAATTGGGGAAAATATTTGTGGGGAAAACCAATTGATTAAGATAATACCCGAGGAAGAATCCACCTAGACTTCACTTGTTATCTAACTCTGAACCAGACGATTTATTCACTTGACTTGATTCGTAGGATTCCCTAATGTATATTAATCCCTCTCTCGAGGCGACCAACGTCTAACCCTAGGTTGATTAATTGAAATCTCGTTCTAATTAAAACCCCTAGAATTGCATTAACTCGATCTATGGACTCTCATATTAGGTTTGACCCTAATCCGGCAGATTTTTGCCACCCTATCTCTAGGCGCGCGAGCAACTCTGCTTAACTATGCTAGATCTACTCTTAGGCAGGGACTTTTGCTCCACCACCTAAGCATATCAGTACTTGAATCAATATCCTGGAATATCAAAGTAAGAATTAAGAACACATCCCCCTCAGGTATCTGAGGGTTTAGTTCATAATTATAAAAGAATACATCTTAGAAGAAAAGATAAAACAAAACATAAGAAAAACCCTAAAACCCCCTGAAGGAATTAAAGAGAAGATCCTCCATCTTGAGTATGACTCCGGCTTCTTGAGATGAATCAACTAGCTTTCTTCGAGTAAATTCCACAATTCTGACCTCTCTGGCTCGGCTCCTTGGCCTAGCTGGACGCCCCGACAGAGGGCTTCTGTCGAACTCCTCCTTTAAGTTGCCCTCTAGGGTGTTTATATAGGCTTTGGAATGTGTTTCTTTGCCTCAAAGTATCCTATTCCGAGTGAAATTCTTCTTTGTCACGGTAGGGACACGCCCGTGTAGCACGCACGTGTGAATCGACTTTAGGCCGTGTTTGAACCTGCTGAAGGAGCACGATCATGTAGTCTTGGGCCCAGGCCGTGTGCATTTCTTTCTTTGGCCTATTTGGTCCGTTTTAAGCCTGTTTTCCGTTCTTTTCATCCTCCTATGCTCTCCTGAGTATAAAATATGAAATTAAAGGATTAAGAGCACCAAATTCCATAATTCAAGGGATAAATCATCCAAAAGCATGCTAAATGTGGGATTAAAATATGTTACTCTTACAGTTTATCAGCACCTTACGAGGCTTTGTATGGTCGTAAATGTTGTACTCCGCCATGTTGGACTGAGTTGGGTGAGCGGCAGATTTTCGGTCCTGAGTTGGTTTCCGAGACTGAAGATAAGGTTAGACTGATTCGGGATCATCTGGAGGCGACTCCTGATACACAGAAGTCCTATGCAGACCTGAAAATGAGGGATATCGAGTACTTTGTAGGTGACTTCATTTTTCTTAAGGTTTCTCCCTGGAAGAAAGTTTTGATGTTCAGTCATAAGGGCAAGTTGAGCCCTAGGTTCATTGGGCCGTATCAGATTTTGAAGCGTGTGGGATCGGTCGCTTATCAGTTGGAGCTACCTCCAGAGTTGGACCGTATCCATGATGTGTTTCACGTCTCAATGTTGATGCGGTATCAGTCTGACCCATCTCACATTGTCTTTGTTGAGGAGATCGAGGTTAGACTGAACTTGACTTTTGAGGATGAGCCAGTTCAAATTTTGGATCGTGATATTAAGGTTCTGAGGAGGAAGTCCATTCCGTTGGTTAAGGTTTTGTGGCAGAATCATGGCACTAAGGAAGCCACGTGGGAACCTGAGGACTCGATGCGTCACCAGTATCTTCATCTGTTCGGATCAGGTAAAATTGAAGGCTGAAATTTCTTTTAGGAGGGTAGAGTTGTAACGCCCTGAATATTTCTAAGTATGTTTTGTTAAAATGGACACAAATGTGTATCTGCTTCAGTGATTAAGTGTTCTGGTGTGTGTGAAGTCTTGGGTTCAATTCTCACTTTTAGCAAAATTTTGTTATTTTAGATCCAAGACTTACCTTTGTTGAGTGGGCTTATATAAAATTGTCTATTAATCTATATCAGAATGAGCCTACTGGTTCGAGTGGTAAGGGAGTTAGTGTGTTAGAGGTCCTGTGTTCGAATCCCTGCGTAAGCGTGGATGTTATTTTTGCTAGGTTGTTTGATTGAGTTTCGGTGGAGCTAAAACTCTGAGGTAGTTGTAAGTTAGTGGATTAGTGGGAGAAAAATAAGGGATTTATGGGATATCTTTTATTTTTTATTTTTTATTTTCTCTTCTTTTCAATTTTTTAATTATTTTTCTCTCTCTTCCTAATTTCCAAAATTTGACGCTCTTTTTCTGTTGACTGGCAAAAATCTTTTACTTTATTGCGTTTGAAATTCTGTCGCAATCTTGCCATTCAATTTTGATTTTTCAGTTCTTCGGTGTTTTTGTGTGATTTGGTAAGTGTAAGGGGTGACTTTCGTGTGGATTGGGGAAGTCGTTTCTTAAGTTGTTCGAATCGATTCTATTCTTTCTTTCCGTTAGTTGACTTTGAGTTTTGGCAGTAGTGAATCGTGAAGAACGGGGCTCTCCTCTTACGGAATCGTAGTCAGAATCGTTCAGAGATTTGGGGTAAGTGATGAACGCTTGTTTTAAACTATTTTCGGTTTGTGGGTTCAGTTAATTGTGAATTAAGACTGATTTTGGAAGATTTGTTGTATCGATTTTAGGTGCTGATTGGCTCGAGAGTGATTTTGCATCAAAACTGTACCAGGTGTGTACCCAAAACGCAGAAAATTGGTTTCGGCGAAAGCCAAAAAAGCTCTCTGTCGATGCCACACGGGCATGTACTTGGCCGTGTAGTTGGCCGTGTGCGAGACACGTCCGTGTATCTGAAAAAGGTGCGGTCGTGCATAAGACACGGCCGTGTGGTGGTGTGAGTGTGGTCGTGTGGGCCACACAGGCTAGTTCATATTGGGCGTGTAGGCCCACAAGGGCATGCCATACGGGCGTGTGGGTTTTGGGCCAGGCGGTGTGGGCCGCATGGGTAAGCCTAATCTGAGCGTGTGGGCCACACGGGCATGTGGGCCCATAATTCTAAAATTTTCCCTAGGGTCACATAGTTCGTTCGGATCGACTCTGGGCCTACTGTAGAGCCGGTAAGGGCTAAGCAAACCCTAAATTATGTGATATGATATTCTGATAGTCTGCCTTGTGTAGGATACTGATATGTACATCTGTTCTGTTAAGTATATAAATGCGATCTATATGAGCATGTTATGCATGATGTTATCAGATTCTGCTTTTTCTCAGATCTGTGGATCGTGGGTTTTGTATATGTGGAGAAAGTGATCTGTACGGCGACCATTCGCCTATATTCTGGCAGCTTGACTGCATATTATCTGTTATGTGTTGTACCGAAACTATATGGTGTGTAGGGATGGGTGGGTGTTTTTAACCCCACATAGTGTGATGGGATGGTCGGAGTTGGTGTGTAGAGGATGGGGGTAGGATTTTGTATATTTGATTATGTTATCTATATCTGTAAAGGACTTGAGTCCGAATCTGATTCTGACTGTATTTATGATTTCTGTATGTATGGCATGTCTATTTCTGTTAGGTTACACACTGAGTTTACGAAAACTCACTTCTGTTTTTCTGTTCTGTACAGGTAATCCACAGACTTAGGTGGATCGGTGCAGCGGAGTCTCACGGTGACCACAAGTTTGTGAACTATTTTTAATTAATGGTTTTCGTTTAATTAAGACTTATTTCTAGGATTTTTGTAATTAAGGGACTCTCCGGACTGTTTTGATTTATTTTGGATTTGGATTTTTGATTTAACTCTTTAATTGTAACTGTTGTCTAAAAACATGGGTTTTACTAAAACAAAGGTTTTCTGAAAATATGAACGGGATTTTCAAATATAACGATTTCTAAGACTTCCGCTATAAAATATGTTTTGGCAACTGAACTAATTAAGTAACGTTTCCAGTAAAAGTTATAAACGAATATGGGCTATGAAACTAGGATTATTTATCGAAACAACTCTGTTTTCAAAACTCTTTTATGTAACATCTCCAGATTCGGCCGTAACGTCTAGGCTGAGTTTGGGGTGTTAGAGTATTCTTATGATCTAATGAGCTATGAATGAATGAATTATTCGTTTTATGTTCAGTAAATTTAAGTTTCCTTTATAAAAGCTTACTAGCACTGATTGCTTACGTAATTACTTTTCTGTTTTATAGATTTTCAGAAGCTCGATCGGTTGGAATTGCGTCGGAGCACGATCACACTATCAATTCATCTTTTTGGTAGACTTTGGTTATTATGTTGATGGTTATAAATGACATGTAATAGGTGTATTGTGTTATTTGGCCAATGCGATGTGATTTGGGAGTTCTTGTTCATATGTTTTGATTTTGGCTTGTTAATGTATATGCAAATATGTGATTTGGTCATTTGTGAATGTCTTTTGAAGTAGGAGACTTATGGTAGAATTGTGATGTGAAAGAATGGTCAAATAGTATGTGAGATGTATGTTTAAGATTAGTCTTATAGCATTAAGTTTGAATTTTTTTAGTTGTTTATTTGTGGTACCAATGAGGGTATATTGGATAGGCATTTAGATTGAATGATATATGTGTGTTTTGCCATGTATAGGGTTTATATATAATAGATGTTGTGAATATGTTATTTGGACAACTTTGTAAGGTTATGTCTTTTGAATATATGTTTGTTTGAACTTGTCATACTTAGTAAGAATGTGTCTTTTGGTCACTTTGAGTGAAATGTAAATATATGACTTGAGATATATTTATATGTGGTTGAAATGGTTGAAAGTTTTGTGGTTGTGGTGATATATGTTTAGGTTATAATGTGTTTTTCAATTGGTATGAATTGAGGTGCCTTTGAATGGCATATTGGTTAGAACGTATAGGTTGATTGGTTTGGTATGTTTTAGGTGTCTTTAGAGAGTGTTTTGATTAATTGAATGCATGTATAAATGGTGTATCTTGTTGTACAAGGATAGGTACTGTAATGACTTGTTTTAGGGGTTAAATTTGGAGCACACAGCCTGGGACATGGGCTGTGACACAGCCGTGTGCCACACACGGTCACCTCACACGGTCTTGTGTCATTAAAATTTTAGGTGCATGTTTCACACGGTTTATGACATGGCTGTGTGTCTCAAAATAGTTTGTTACATGGTCTGGCACACGGCCCGCGACACGGCCGTGTGACCATATTTTGAATACACACACGAACAGACACATTGGTTGGGACACGGCCATGTGTCCCTACATCGAATATTCACATAGTCTGGGCTATGTCACACAGCCGTGTGACCCCTGTTTTCCCAATTTTTCATGTTTTCATTCAATTGATCCCCGATTGTTTTCAAATTATTTTTAGGGCTCCGAAGGCATGATTTAAGGCCCAAATGAGTATGTTTTCTATGATTGAAATGAGATATTAGAAATTAATATTAAATTGTATTATCGATCTGTTTTGAAGTTAAAGGTTCCATTTTGTACAGTACTACTCCGTAACCTTAATCTGGCAATGATGACAGGTTAGAGGTGTTACATTTTTATCATCCTATTTCTAGAATTGCATGCAACTCCACTCAATTATGCAAGATTTACTCTTAAACAGAGTCTATTCCTCCTCTGAAAGCACATCAAACATGGGTTAATAATCTAGAAATATCAAACCAAGAATTAAGCACACATTATTGAGAACAAGATCTAAGTATTTATTGCGTAAAATAAAAGTTAAACAACAAAATCTATCATAGGGTTCATCTCCTTTAGGTATTTATAAAATTAGTTCATGCTTGAAAATAAAATCATCCAAAAACATAGTATAACCGAAAGAAACAAAGAAACTCATGTTAATCTCCTAAGAAATCAAATGTGAATCTTCAATCTTGACGGAAATCTGCTTGAGAATCGAATTCAATGGTGTTTTTTGATTTGTTTTCTTGAATATTTTATGACAACCCTCTCCTATCTTCTTAATTTTTTCATATATACGTATTAGAATGCCCAGAAAACCTAAAAATCGTGTTTTCCCATGTGGCTATCACGACAGGTTAGAGTTCAAAGTGCCAATTCGTGAAATCGACACGGCCTGCCACATGGCTATGTGGCAGCCCATGTGGCTTATACGACTGTGTTGAAGGGATCAGCCCGTGTGGTTCCTGTACCTGTGTCCGATTTTCCAGTTTTCACTTTTTTTCGCTCCTTTTGCTCCCAAATGCTCTCCTAAGTATAAAAACATGAATTTAAAGGATTAAGAGCATAAAATTTACCATTAACATCGAATAATCACACAAAAATACATTAAGAATGAGATTAAAATATGTTACTTTTGATGTTAAAATATGTTACTTTTAGCACTTATCACCCACTGTTAAATGATTGACAAGAAGATAACGTGATAGACTGATAGCTTTAAAATTTGGCATAATAACAAATTTAGCCCTTAACGTTTACACACTATGTTAATTTAATCTTAATTTTTGAAAATTTAACCCTTAATGTTTACGCATTACCTAATTTTATCTTATTTTTACATCAAAATATAATTTAATACACAATGTGTAAATTAAAAATAAAAGTAATTTTTTTTAAATTTCATTTATTATTAAAGTAAACAATCATCAAATACATTGTAACACCCCAAACCCGGCCTAGAAGTTAGGCCCAAATCTGGCGTGTCACATTGAAGAGTCTTTTTGAAAACTACGCATTCATTGAAAACCCTTCTTACAATTTAAAACTTTCTTCCTTTAAAACCTCAGATTTCGTTTGCTTAGTTTCAAAACGTGGTTTATTAAAAGTTATTCTCTTGTAAAAATTATTATCTTTAAAACCTTGCTCATATGGAAACTTAATTTAAAACAATTCTGAAGCATGATATTTTGAAAAACAGTAGTTAATTTGGAAAACAATGTTCTACTTCTAGCAATTATAAAACCATAACAAAAAACCCACAACTTCACTTACAAGGCCTTATTACAACCCAAATCAAAATATTTAAAAGTAAATAATCAAAACAGCAAGCATAAGCAGTGTGTGGTCTTCTCCGAGTCCCTTACAGCACCGATCCTCCTAAAGCTGGGGATTACCTGCAAGTTAAAAACGGGGTGAGTTTACGAAAACTCAGTGTGCAATCCCCTATTACGGTCATGTTCTGGGCCCAAGCCCTATTCGGTGACAATCTGGGCCTAAGCCCTATTTGGTAACAATCTGGGCCTAAGCCTTTTTCGGTAACAATCTGGGCCTAAGCCCTAAATCATATCAATGCAAAACATGTATGTACCCCAACCCTGTCCAGCCAACTCTCCACCCGTACCAACCATCTCTCTATGTGGGGACCACGTCGACCCATCCATCCAATCTAACCAATAATGCAGCCTAGCTGCTAGTATTTATACGGCTTTAAGCCTTCAATAACGGTCTCATAATTGGCACATAGCCATCGATAAGAATCAGAATAAGATCGACACATAGCCATCGCCTACGGTAATATATAATCGACACACCCACGGTAAATATGGTCGACACAAAGTCATTGGTATATATGTTAGGCACATAGCCACGGGTAAATACGATTGGCACAAAGCCATAATCAAGATGGCACAGAGCCATATTTAGGTTGGCACAGAGTCATAATCGACACGCGCTTTAAGTCGTGCTGGTCGGTCCACAATCGTCATGTGACCCGTATGACCTTAACATATCAATACCGGATCCACGATGCGTCATGCGACCCGTATGACCCTATCGAACTTCCTCCGTATCAAAGTCCCAACCCCATGCAATATGTCGTGTATGTCATGCTCAATCATTACACGTGTATGCAAAATGGCCATGCTCATAAACAATCATTTACACACATATTGAAAACATATCACCATATAATCCCAAATCAAATCGCTTTAAAACACGATCATACATTCACGCTTAGATCAATCATAGTCCTAATCGTTGAGAACCGCAAGGGTAAAATAGTCATTTTACCCTATAAGGGTATTTCTGATAATCCTACCCTACAGAGGTATTTCAGTAATTCTACCCTACAGGGGTATTACAGTAATTCTACCCTATAGGGGTATTTCGGTAATTCTACCATACATGGGTATTTTGGTAATTCTACCCTATAGGGGTATTTCACAAATCAGGGGTATTTTGGTAATTTTACAAATTGAGGTGTTTCGGTAATTTTGCAAATCAGGGGTACTTTGGTAATTTCACAAACTGAGGGTATTTCGGTAATTTTGTAAATCGGGGGTATTTCGATAATTTTGCAAATCGGGGGTATTTCGGTAATTTTACAAATCGAGGATATTTTGGTAATTTTGCAAATTAGGGGTACTTTGGTAATTTCGCAAATCGAGGGTATTTCGGTAATTGTACAAACTAGGGGTACTTCGGTAATTTTACAAGTCGAGGGTGTTTTAGTAATTCTGTAAACCAAGGGTATTTCAGTAATTTTGTAAACTAAGGGTATTTTAGTAATTCTGTAAACCAAGGGTATTCTAAATAGAGATAACGATGCGAATGGGCCTAGGGCCCATTCTCGACCCAAATGGGCCCATACGCTTGTGTGGCCCATTTAGCCTTAATCTAGCTACAGATATGAGATTCACATAGCCCAGTCCAATATCTACTACACAATCATACAATTTATTCATATGGGCCCACGGGCCCATTGGGCCCACATGGCCCCTTTCGGCCCAAACAGTCTAAACCCACAAGAACACTCATGATGGCCTCAACTATCGCGTCGAAGCTCCCATACATGCGCTCGCACGCTCGTGTGGCTACCATCATCGTGTGACCAGTATTTCGGCATTTGCCGCTCTACAGCTAGAGTAGTGCGAAATACACACCTGATAGGAATCTGAAGTTAATCCGCGCTCTGAACACTGTTCTGCGCAGAAGCCAACAATGATCGCACCCTTGACCCCCAGAGGGTGTGTCGATCAACTTCGGTCACCACCACCGCGACCCAACGGCATACAGATCAACGAATGATCCAACGCCCAACCCAAACGAGCACGCCACAAAGCGAAAGGGATAAGCTAAGAAAGGTATGCTTACTCTCCTCATGATTTTCTCTATTTAAAGTTAGCTTCTTGCCTATCCTCATGCTAGCTAGCTTCCCGATGTGGGATCCCACCTTCAGCAGAGTTTAAATCCAACACAAACTCTGGCCGTCCAATTCGTAAAATAAACACTCCCTTGCTTGACATGAGATTCGAACCCTTGCCCTCTCCTATGCTCCAGACGCTACATGGCACCATAACACAAGCTCCTTTTGTGACTTAGAACAAGCGCAACTAAATATAAGCCTATAGGCCAAAGTCTAAGTTCATTTAAAAGAAAAACAAAATGAATTACAAGCGCCAAGACTTGAACCTTGGACCCCTTGCTTCCTCTATGGCGTCACTTCCTTGTCTCCCCTGTGGCGCCATTTGCCACTGGACCACAACTCCTTTTGTGTCTTTTTTCCTACAATTTATTTTTAAAACCTACTTACTTACCCCCAGGGCTTTATTCACCTAAAACCAAAATTTTTCCTAAAGCCCAGGTTTGAACCCGGGACTTCATGGAAGCCCCCTAACCTTCCAAAATCACTCACCTAATAGGTCCAACTTGCATTAGTGCCGTTCTCTTATTCTCTAAAATTTTTAAACGCTCCCATGCCCAAGGCCCAATAGGCCCATTCTACTAGGCCCAAATTCGGGGCATTACAATTCTACCGTCCTTAAAGAAATTTCGTCCTCGAAATTTCCAACTCTCAGAACAGTCGCACAACCCAAACTACACCACCAAGGCCTCCGCACACACCCTAATTCCAAAACATTACCTCTTACGCACACCCAAAATACCTAGTCACTAGAGCAGATAGATATCAAACAAATACAATTTCCATATCCACAACATCACACAGAATAAATACAAAATCTAAATTTAAGCATCTCAAGACAGTCTAATATCTAGGTAATCACAAGTGTTTCCTATTGCATAACAAAGAGATAAAGGTTTTCGTAAAACTTACTGATTCTACACGAGACTTCGTTAACCACACTTTCAGAAAAACAGTCAATACAACATTTTAACTCTTTTCAAACCTTTTTGAAACAATATTTTCAGAAATTCAATTTTGAAAACCCAATCCACAGCCGAGTTTCGCAACCTGGCTCTGATACCATTAAATGTAACACCCCAAACCCGGCCTAGAAGTTAGGCCCAAATCTGGCGTGTCACATTGAAGAGTCTTTTTGAAAACGAAAACCCTTCTTACAATTTAAAACTTTCTTCCTTTAAAACCTCAGATTTTGTTTGCTTAGTTTCAAAACGTGGTTTATTAAAAGTCATTCTCTTGTAAAACATTATTATCTTTAAAACCTTGCTTGTTGCGGAAACTTAATTTAAAACAGTTGCGGAAGCATGATATTTTGAAAAACAGTAGTTAATTTGGAAAACAATGTTCTACTTCAAGCAATTATAAAACCATAACAAAAAACCCACAAATTCACTTACAAGGCCTTATTACAACCCAAATCAAAATATTTAAAAGTAAATAATCAAAACAGCAAGCATAAGCAGTGTGTGGTCTTCTTTGAGTCCCTCACAGCACCGATCCTCCTAAAGCTGGAGATTACCTGCACAGTTAAAAACGGGGTGAGTTTACGAAAACTCAGTGTGTAATCCCCTATTACGGTCATGGTCTGGGCCCAAGCCTTATTCGGTGACAATCTGGGCCTAAGCCCTATTTGGTAACAATACGGGCCTCAGCCCTTTTCGGTAACAATCTGGGCCTAAGCCCTAAATCATATCAATGCAAAACATGCATGTACCCCAACCCTGTCCAGCCAACTCTCCACTCGTACTAACCATCTCTCCATGTGGGGACCACGTCGACCCACTCAGCCAATCTCTCCTATAATGTAGCCTAGCTGCTAGTATTTATACGGCTTTAAGCCTTCAATAACGATATCATAATTGGCACATAGCCACCGGTAATTGTAATAAGATCGGCACATAGCCATCAGCTACGGTAATATAATCGGCACACAGCCACGGGTAAATATGATCGAACAAAGTCATCGGTATATATGTTAGGCACATAGCCACGGGTAAATACGATTGGCACAAAGCCATAATCAAGATGGCACAGAGCCATATTTAGGTTGGCACAGAGCCATAATCAGATTACGCGACTTTAAGCCGTTCGTCGGTCCACAGTCGTCATGTGACCCGTGCGACCTTAACATATCAATACTGGATCCATAGTCGTCATGCGACCCGTGCGACCCTATCAGAACTTCCTCCGTATCAAAGTCCCAACCCCGTGCAATATGTCGTGTATGTCATGCTCAATCATTACACGCGTATGCAAAATGGCCATGCTTAGAAACAGTCATTTACACACATATTGAAAACATATCAGCCATATAATCCCAGTCAAATCAGTTAAAACATAGTCATACATTCACAGTTAGTTTAATCATAGTCCTAATCAGTCAGTTACCCGCAAAGGCAAAATAGTCATTTTACCCTATAAGGGTATTTCGGTAATCCTACCCTACAGAGGTATTTCAGTAATTCTACCCTACAGGGGTATTATGGTAATTCTACCCTACAGGTGTATTTCGATAATTCTACCCTACAAGGGTATCTCGGTAATTCTACCCTATAGGGGTATTTCGGTAATTTTACCCTATAGGGGTATTTCACAAATCAGGGGTATTTTGGTAATTTTATAAATTGGGGGTGTTCCGGTAATTTTGCAAATCAGGGGTACTTTGGTAATTTCACAAACTGAGGGTATTTTGGTAATTTTGCAAATCGAGGTAATTTTGATAATTTTGCAAATCGAGGGTATTTCGGTAATTTTACAAATCGAGGATATTTCGGTAATTTTGAAAATTAGGGGTACTTTGGTAATTTCAAAAATTGAGGGTATTTTGGTAATTGTACAAACCGGGGGTACTTTGGTAATTTTACAAGTCGAGGGTGTTTCATGAATTTCAGAAACCAAGGGTACTTCATAGATTTTGTAAACCAATGGTATTTCATGAATCACAGAAACCAAGGGTATTCTAAATAGAGATAACGATGCGAATGGGCCTAGGGCCCATTCTCGGCCCAAATGGGCCCATACACTCGTGTGGCCCATTTAGCCCAAATCTAGCCACAAATATGAGATTCACATAGTCCAGTCTAATATCTACTACACAATCATACAATTTATTCATATGGGCCCACGGGCCTATTGGGCCCACATGGCCCCTTTCGGTGTAACACCCCAAACCCGACCCAAACACTACGACCAGATCTGCTATGCTACGGGGTTTATTGTTAAAAACTTTACTTAAATTGATTTTAGAAAATCTCAGTTTCTTTACTTAGGTATTTGGTAAAAATAAGATATTTGTTGGAAACCTTTGTTTTTACGTTGAACATGTTTGGAAAACCCATTTTATTACTTTTTGAGACTTAAGTCCTTGAACATAAATTTTAAACTGTAACATCAGCAAATAAAATAAAGAAAGTGATAACCTAAGCCCTGGGCCTTATTACATAATTAATCCCAAAAATTATAACTTATATAATAAAAAAACCGAAATAGTCTATGAAATTAAATAACTTGATGGCCCTCGAGTCCGTCTCGCTCCCATGTCCACGATCTACATCGCTCATCCGAAAGAGTAGGAAAAATAAAAGGGTGAGTCACCAAGACTCGGTGTATAAATCCCGAAACACACAACGACCTGAGGCCCACAAACACATTATGAGCCCTGGCCCATACATAAAGGCAACAATCATATTTACATGATAAATAATAAATGATGAATAGCCCAACCCAACCTAGAATTCCATCCTCTACACACCAACCCGTACCAACCATCACACCTCGGGGATTTCTACAATCAACCCTCCATCCGCTACACACCATAACGACAAAAATCATCGCCTATTCCTATTAATCAGGAATCATTAAACGTGGAATAGCCACCGATCACTATGTAACCTAACATTTGAGTTTGTGGTTTAACCACCGATCACCATGTGACCTGTTATGCACTTCCCCTTCATTATCATAATCCCACCCCATGCATACACACATGAAAAATTGAAACATCATACCATCTTTAAGAGAACAGGCTTTCATATATACATTTATCGAGACACATAGAGATTTCTATGATTACTTACCTGGCATCTATTGCCTACCCTTTTTGGGTAACACGATTGTTCATACAGCCTACTTTTCCGGCTTTTAGCCTATAACACATGTATATAAACAGGTTAAGTAGTGTGATAGAGATCTACACACCTGATTACCGATAAAACGATACTTCCTATGTCGATGCTATCTGTAGTCGACACAACTGCTATCTGCCTAAGGTGTTGTTCAGAAGCCGGTCCATAACCCGGTGGCCAATCTCGAACCGCTGACACCACACGTTTCTTAAACTTAGGGATTGGGTTTACAGACCCAATCCTCTCCTTTGCCTAATCCATATTCGATTCCATCAAAAGTCATTGTCAGAACTACTATAACGAAATAGGGTTGTTAAACCATAACATATGGTTAAGATCTCAAATGTGATAGCAAATCTAACGGAAATCTAAAGAGAACCCCCTTACCTTAAAATCCCGAAATTAGAGACTAGCAATTTCCGGCTTTTAGATCTAGAAGATCAGATTTCCTTCAAATCCCGGAATGCCGCCCAAAACACAAAAAGAGAGAAAGTATTAGCCTCAATCGACAGCCTTAACAAACCAAGTGGCCATTCGGCCTTGACTCCTAAAAACCGAAAGAGATCTTAAGAAATAACAAGAGTCGACACCTACCTTAATAGAGGAGATTCGGCTACTCTTAGGAGATTTCGGCTTTTTGCAAAAGTCAGGAAGTGAAGATGATTCAAAGAAGTCTATGATGATTCGGCTTTTAATAAAGAAATCGGCAGGAAGAGGAAAAGAGAATTTCGGCAGACTAGGGGTGGTTTCAGCCTTAGCTAGGATCAAAAGAATATAGAGGAAGGATTATAAGGTTTCGACTTTTAGAAGAAAGAAGAGAAAAGAACAATGGAGTTTTCGACTTTTACTCAGAGAAGAAGAGAAAGAAAAGATAGAAACCCTAAATGCCAAAAATAAAGAAAAGAACCCTCCCCCGACTATTTAAAGTTTGGCACTCCTACTAACCAAAAGCCTAATTGCCCTCTTTTGACAACTAAAACCAAGATTAATTAGTAAGGAAATTTCAGCACCCCTTAGCCATATCGTAAACCGATTTCTCCTCCCCTCGTAGTTTGAAATTCGGCCACCACTATGACCAATGTGATCGATCCTAAATTTCCTCCCTTATCTTCCATGTTATCAGCTATAATATCAACATTATCCCCTTCACCTAAATCCTCCTATTTTTAAGCCTTGTTGCCATCCAACTCCACTTAATTAATTGCCGAAAATTAGCTAACTTAAATTAAAAGAGTTGGGCTCCAAGAAACTTGAATTTGGGCCCCTTACTCCCCTGTGTGGCGTCACCCCCTTGCTCTCTAAGTGGCGCTACTGACCACCGGGCCACAAGCCCATTTGTGTTTTAAAACATAGCTAATATCAGTTATGCCCTAACTTATCAAGCTTTCCACTAAAGTGTTCAAACAAGAATTTTAACTACAGCCTCGCCCAAAACCTGAGCCCAATTTGGACCCCTAATACTTAAATTAACACATTAAACATATCCACCCATTAAACGCACAGCCCAAAAATTCGTGGATGTTACAGCTTCTACCCCCTAAAAGAAATTTCATCCTCGAAATTACCCGGTCGTAAAAGATGGGGGTATTGTTTCGCCAGATATCACTTCCTATGGTTCCCACGTAGCCTCCTCGTAACCATGATTCCGCCACAAAGACCTTAACCAACTGAATCGCTTTCCTTCGCAACACCTTAACATCACGATCCGTAATTTCCACCGTTCCTCTTGAAGGATAGATCGTGTCTTACCTCGATTTCCTCCACAGGCACAACATGGGATGGATCCAACGATAACGTCTTAACATAAAGACGCGTGAAATACATCGTGAATCGGCTTAGCTCGTAAGGTAACTCTAGCCGATAAGCTACCGCCCCTACTCGTTTCAATACTCGATATAGTCCGATAAATGGGGACTTAATTTACCCTTTCGACCAAACCTTAATACTTTCTTCCATGGCGACACCTTCAAGAAAACCTTGTCACCCACTGCAAATTCTATGTCCTTACGCTTCAGATCAGCATAGGACTTCTGTCTGTCTGACGCTTCCATTAGTCGAGCCCGAATTAACTCAACCTTCTCCTCGGTCTCGGTAACCAACTCCGGACCCAAAATTTGATGTTCCCCTAATTCCGTCCAACAGGTAGGTGTACGACACCTCCGCCCATACAATGCTTCATAGGGCGCCATCCGAATACTTGACTGGTAACTATTGTTGTACGCAAACTCCGCCAACGGTAAGAATTCTTCCCAACTACCCTTGAAATCAATGACACATCCTCTCAACATGTCCTCCAAGATCTGGATTACCCGCTCAGACTGTCCATCGATGTGAGGATGAAACGCCGTACTAAAATCCAACTTCGTACCCAACGCTTGATGCAACGCCTTCCAAAATCGTGTTGTGAACCTAGGGTCCCTGTCCGATATGATCGACACTGGCACTCCATGCAACCTTACTACCTCCGCTATGTATAGCTTAGCCAACTTTTGCAAAGAGTAATCAACACGTACGGGTATGAAGTGAGCAGACTTCGTCAAGCGATCTACAATTACCCAAACTGCATCTTTCTTAGGGGGCGTGAGGGGTAGCCCACTAACAAAGTCCATTGTGATCCTTTCCCACTTTCATTGCAGAATCTTCACGGGCTGCAACAACCCTGATGGTAACTGATGTTCCGCCTTTACCTGCTGACAGGTCAAACACTTCCGAACAAATTCGGTCACCTCTCGTTTTAGACCCGGCCACCAGAACTGATCTCGCAAATCTCGATACAACTTACTTCCTCCAGGGTGCATAGCATAAGGACTACCATGCGCTTCTTGCAAGATCCTGTGCCTCAACTCAGGGTCCTTCGGCATGCACACTCTCTCTTGAAAACATAATAGCCCTTCCTCATTAATACCAAATTCTGCCGATCCATCACTTGACCCTACCGAAAACTTCTCCTTCAAAGACTTCATCGATGCGCTTCTCCTTAACCTGATTGACCCAAGAGGGTTTCACTTGAAGTTCCGCTAATAAAATTCCATCATCGTATAAACTGAGGTAAGCAAACATGGCTCTCAAGTCAGAGATTACCTTACGACTCAGAGCATCCGCTACCACGTTAGCCTTACCCGGGTGATACTCAATCGAGCAGTCGTAATCCTTTAACAACTCAATCCACCTCCTCTGCCTTAAATTTAGCTCCTTCTGAGTCAGAAGGTACCTTAAACTCTTACGGTCGGTGTATATGACAGATTTCTCCCCGTACAGGTAATGCCTCTAAATTTTTAAGGCAAACACCACCGCCGCCAACTCTAAGTCATGTGTGGGATAGTTTGCTTCATGCGGTCTTAACTGCCGAGATGCGTACGCAACAACCTTTCCATCTTGCATTAACACGCATCCTAATCCCGTGTGTGAAGCATCACAATAAATCACGAATTCCTTCCCATCCTCCGGTTGAATCAATACCGGAGCCTCCGTCAAAATCCTTTTTAACTTCTCAAAACTCTCTTGCTGCTTACAAGACCAAACAAACGAAACTCCTTTCCGTAACAACTTAGTTAACGGCGCCGCGATCAATGAAAATCCTTCCACAAACCTTCTGTAATACCCGGCTAACCCAAGAAAACTCTGAATTTATGCTACCGATTTAGGCGGCTTCCAATCCAACACCGCTTCAATCTTCCGAGGGTCAACCCTAATCCCCTCTGCTGACACAACATGACCTAGAAAAGTAACCTCCCTTAGCCAAAATTCGCACTTACTGAATTTGGCATACAACCGCTTCTCCTCGTAATCAGAGAAACCACTCGAAGATGTGAATCATGCTCCTCTTCCGATCTTGAATACACCAAGATATCATCTATGAATACCACGACAAACCGATCCAAGTAGGGTTGAAATACTCGATTCATCATATCCATAAACGCTGCTGGTGCGTTAGTCAACCCAAACGGCATTACCATGAATTCGTAGTGTCCATAGCGAGTCCTAAAAGCCGTCTTATGGATATCTGCCTCTTTAACTTTAAGCTAATGGTACCCTGACCTCAGATCTATCTTCGAAAAGACTGAGGCCCCTTTCAATTGATCGAACAAGTCATCAATCCTCGGCAACGGGTATTTGTTCTTGATGGTTAACTTGTTTAACTGACGATAATCAATGCACATGCGCATTGTTCCATCCTTCTTCTTAACTAATAACACCGGCGCTCCCCAAGGCGACACACTTGGTCGAATAAACCCTCTATCCAGCAACTCTTGAATTTGTGCTTTCAATTCCACCAACTCCTTTGGCGCCATCCTATACGGAGCAATAGATACCGGCGCTGTTCCTGGAAGAAGATCGATACCAAACTCCACTTCACGATCCGGGGGTAATCCCGGAAGCTCTTCTGGGAAAACATCAGGAAATTCCTTCACCGTCCTGACATCTCCGACAGTTAGTTCCTTGGCTTCCAGAGCCCGAACAAACATTAGAATTGCCTCGCATCATTTCCTCACCATCCTTTCTGTCCTTAAGGCAGACACCACATTTGACCAACAGTTCCCCCTTTCACCTATCACCAACACTTCACCATTATCGGGAGTCCTTAACACCATACGCATGGCTGCACAGTCTAAGTTCGCTTGATACTTCACTAACGAATCCATTCCTAAGATCAAATCGAACTCCTCAAACGGTAGTTCCATCAGATCAGCCCGAAAAGTTACCCCTTGAACTTCCAGGGGTACATCCTTATACAGTTTGTTCACCACTACAGTTTGTCCTAGGCTTACTACAGTCATCTCCCTAGAAGAAGTCTCATATCCTATGTTCAGAGTTCCCGCTATAGCACTAGCAACATAAGAGTGCGTCGAACCAATATCAATCAAGGCAGTGTAAGGTAAACCAAAAATTAAAAATGTACCGGTTATAACATCCGGTGCATCAGCCTCCTCTCGACGTCTGGCAGCATAGACTAACCCCGGCTGTCTCGCCTCAGTATTTCCTGCCCCTTGGCCAGGTGCTTCACGGCCCCGACCGGAACCATTACCACCTCTGGCTGGACCACGACCTCTCTGTGGCTGCTGACCACCTCTTTCTGGTTGTGCATTCCCTTGGCCCGCGGGCCCTCCACTGTCCCGTTGCTCCGGACAGTTTCTAACTTGATGGTCCGTGGATCCACACCTAAAGCACTTCCCACTGCCTGCCCAACACTCGCCTACATGGAATTTACCACATCGAACACACTTCTGTGTCTAACCAACAGCAGCAGGTCTCTCTTCCCGTCTCGGCCCGTCTGACCTGGGCCTTTTCTGAGTACGCTCAGCTGCCCCTGACGATCCAAAATTTCTCTTACTTCCACCGCTTTCTCTATCCCGATTTAGTTTCTCTGTCCGCTTCACCTCCTCAGCTATCTTAGCTTTTTCCACAAGCACAGCAAATTCCCTCTCCCACTGTGGAGCTATCAATACACGCAAATCATCCCTCAGATCATCTTCAAATCGAACACAATGTTCATGGTCTGTGGCCACCATTCCTCGAGCATAACGGCTAAGGCGTAAGAATTCCACTTCGTACGCAGCCACCGACCTACTTCCTTGCACCAGATTCAGAAATGCTCTACGCTGCGCATCCACATAGCTCGTCCCGATGTACTTACTTTGAAACGCCGTCTTGAAGAAATCCCAGGTGATACGGTCAGCCACCGCACCATCCTTAACCGTAAGCCACCATTGATACGCTTCGTCCCGCAGGAGAGATACAACCCTTTTCAACTTCTCCTCCTCCGTGAAATCCAATTCATCCATTATGCGTTCAACTGCCTCCAACCAATACTCAGCTGAACTCGGGGCTATACCAGAAATTCCCCTAAACACTTCCGCCCTATTGGCTCTAAGTCGCTTCGGCACAGATTTCCAGGCTCCTGTGCCTATGCCTGCCCCAACAACCATCTCTAGAACCCTTAACATCGCCTAAGATACCGCATCATCTCCTACTATGTCTGGTCTCTCAATTCCTCCTCCGCACTGGTGGTGGTACCAGGCATCTCGTTTCGCATCCATGGCGGCACCCTACCGGGTTCTCGACACCGCATCCTACCCCTACCACGACCACGCGCGCGGACGTCCACAACCTCTTGTACTCATTCTACCGATTCGCGTTTATCTGACTAGAAATTTTATGAATTATTAGTTTTCTTCCACTGATTAACCACGAACAGTCTTATGAATAGTAATTTTAAGAGTAGTTCTTTCGAATTCGCAATTATATCTACAATTCAGTCCCAAGTCCGCATCTTCTAGTTCTAGGAAGTACATACATTCAATCATTTAACATCAACATACAAATAGCATCCACGAACTTATATTCATCACCTAAGGGTATTTTCGTCATTTCACTACCCAAGGGTATTTCCGTAATTTATCCTACAGGGGTATTTTCATAATTTTCTGAAATAGGGTTCCTTGGTGATTTTGTGAAAGAAGGTATTTTGGTAATTTTGCAATCCGGGGGTATTTTGGTAATTTTACAAATCAGGGATATTTTGGTCATTTATAAATCAGGGGTAATTTAGTAATTTTACAAAATAGAATGCTGGTCCCTTAGGGTTTTAGTTATAGATTTTGGCCCGTCAACATGTCCTCATGACTAAGGTGAACAGTCACTACGCACCAGGTAGGATTCCAGCGAAAAGGAGGTGAGTCACTAGGATCGCTTAAATACCAAGCTCTCCCCCGAATCCAATCCTGACATGCGTATGCTGTTTGCCACACCCTAATCTCGCGACTTGTTCACAGGTTTGTTTGGTTGGATTAAATCTTATGAATTTAGAGAGTTGTTTAAACTAAGCCTAAAGTCCATCAATGTCTAATATAATAGCCTACGTCCATCAAGCCCATCAAGCCCAACATACATATCACATCCAAAAGTTTAGAATGCTTACCTGCGTGGATCGGGTGCCGGTAGACTCGAAGGCCATATCTTCATCCAAACATTTTTCTCAAATTCACAACAAGTTTTCAAATCACTACTAGACCCATTTCACAGCCCGAGTTTTGAACTGGGCTCTGATACCAAAATGTAACACCCCAAACCCGGCCCAAACGCTACGACTGTGATCTCGGTATGCTACGGGGTTTATTGTTAAAAACTTTACTTAAATTGATTTTAGAAAATCTCAGTTTCTTTACTTAGGCATTTGGTAAAAATAAGATATTTGTTGGAAACCTTTGTTTTTACGTTGAACATGTTTGGAAAACCCATTTTATTACTTTTTGAGACTTAAGTCCTTGAACATAAATTTTAAAACCAGTAACATCAAGAAATAAAATAAAGAAAACGATAACCTAAGCCCCGGGCCTTATTACATAATTAATCCCAAAAATTATAACTTAAATAAAAAAACTGAAATAGTCTATGAAATTAAATAACTTGATGGCCCTCGAGTCCGTCTCGCCCTATGTCCACGATCTACTCGCTCATCCGAAAGAGTAGGAAAAATAAAAGGGTGAGTCACCAAGACTCGATTAGTATAAATCCCAAACACACAATGACCAGAGGCCCACAAACACATTATGAGCCATGGCCCATACATAAAGGCAACAATCATATTTACATGATAAATAATAAATGATGAATAGCCCAACCCAACCTAGAATTCCATCCTCTACACACTAACTCGTACCAACCATCACACCTCGGGGATTTCTACAATCAACCCTCCATCCGCTACACACCATAACGACAGTCGTACTGCCTATTCCTATTAATCAGGAATCATTAAACGTGGCATAGCCATCGATCACTAAGTGACCTAACATTTGAATTTATGGTTTAACCACCGATCACCATGTGACCTGTTATGCACTTCCCCTTCATTATCATAATCCCACCCCATGCATACACACATGAAAAATTGAAACATCATACCATCTTTAAGAGAACAAAGCTTTCATATATACATTTATCGATACACATAGAGATTTCTATGATTACGCACTGCATCCATTGCCTACCCTTTTTGGGTAACACGACTGTTCATACAACCTACTTTTCTAGCTTTTAGCCCATAACACATGTATATAAACAGTTAAGTAGTGTGATAGAGATCTACACACCGATTCCGATAAACGATACTTCCTATGTCGACGCTTATCCGTAGTCAACACAATCGCTATCCGCCTAAGGTGTTGTTCGTAAGCAGGTCCACAACCCGGCGGCCAATCTCGAACAATGACACCGCATGTTTCTTAAACTTAGGGATTGAGTTTACGCACCCAATCCTCTCCTTTGCCTCGATCCATATTCGATTCCATCAAAAGTCCTTGTCGAACTACTATAACTAAATAGGGTTGTTAAACCATAACATATGGTTAAGATCTCAAATGTGATAGCAAATCTAACTTGAAATCTAAAGAGAACCCCTTACCTTAAAATCTCAAATTAGAGACTAGCGATTTCCGGCTTTTAGATCTAGACGATCGAGTTTACTTCAAATCCCTAATGCCGCCCAAAACACAAAAAGAGAGAAAGTATTAGCCTCAATGACACTTTAACAAAAACCAAGTGGCCATTCGGCCTTGACTCCTAAAAACTGAAAGAGATCTTAAGAAATAACAAGAGTCGACACCTACCTTAATAGAGGAGATTCGGCTACTCTTAGGAGATTTCGGCTTTTTGCGAAAGTCAGGAAGTGAAGATGATTCAAAGAAGTCTATGATGATTCGGCTTTTAATAAAGAAATCGACAGGAAGAGGAAAAGAGAATTTCGGCAGACTAGGGGTGGTTTCGGCCTTAGCAAGGATCAAAAGAATATAGATGAAGGATTATGAGGTTTCGGCTTTTAGAAGAAAGAAGAGAAAAGAACAATGGAGTTTTCGGCTTTTACTCGAGAAGAAGAGAAAGAAAAGATAGAAACCCTAAATGCCAAAAATAAAGAAAAGAACCTCCCCGACTATTTAAAGTTTAGGCACTCCTACTAACCAAAAGCCTAATTGCCCTCTTTTGACAACTAAAACCAGCTTAATTAGTAAGGGAAATTTTGGCACCCCTAGCCATATCGAAACCGATTTCTCCTTCCCCTCGAGTTTGAAATTCGCCACCACTGTGACCAACAGATCGATCCTAAATTTCCTCCCTTATCTTCCATGTTATCGCCTATAATATCAGATTATCCCTTCACCTAAATCCTCCTATTTTTAAGCCTTGTTGTCAGTCCAACTCCACTTAATTAATTGCCGAAAATTAGCTAACTTAAATTAAAAGAGTTGGGCTCCAAGAAACTTGAATTTGGGCCCTTACTCCCTTGTGTGGCGTCACCCCCTTGCTCTCTAAGTGGCGCTATCGACCACCGCCACAAGCCCATTTGTGTTTTAAAACATAGCTAATATCCATTATGCCCTAACTTATCAAGCTTTCCACTAAAGTGTTCAAACAAGAATTTTAACTCTGACCTTGCCCCAAACTCCGAGCCCAATTTGGACCCTAATACTTAAATTAACACATTAAACATATCCACCCATTAAACGCACAGGCCTAAAAATTCAGGATGTTACAGTTCTACCCCCCTTAAAAGAAATTTCGTCCTCGAAATTACCTGGTCAGAAAAGATGGGGGTATTGCTGCCGTATCTCTTCCTATGGTTCCCACGTAGCCTCCTCAGAACCATGATTCCGCCACAGCACCTTAACCAACGGAATCGTTTTCCTTCGCAACACCTTAACATCACAATCCAGAATTTCCACCGCCTCTTCAAGGATAGATCAGTCTTACCTCGATTTCCTCCACAGGCACAACATGGGACGGATCCGAACGATAACGTCTTAACATAGAGACGTGAAATACATTGTGAATCTGGCTTAGCTCAGAAGGTAACTCTAGCTGATAAGCTATCGGTCCTACTCGTTTCAACACTCGATATGGTCTGATAAATCTAGGACTTAATTTACCCTTTCGACCAAACCTTAATACTTTCTTCCATGGCGACACCTTCAAGAAAACCTTGTCACCCACTGCAAATTCTATGTCCTTACACTTCAGATCAGCATAGGCCTTCTGTCTGTTTGACGCTTCCTTTAATTGAGCCCGAATTAACTCAACCTTCTCCTCGGTCTCGGTAACCAACTCCAAACCCAAAATCTGACGTTCCCCTAATTCCGTCCAACAGGTAAGTATACGACACCTCCGCCCATACAATGCTTCATAGGGCGCCATCCGAATACTTGACTGGTAACTATTGTTGTACGCAAACTCCGCCAACGGTAAGAATTCTTCCCAACGGGGCGTTACATATATTGCTTTCATTATATTTCAAATGACTAAGAACTTGATATCTCTAATGATAATTGATTCATTTTTTGTTAGTTTCAGTTGACTACAATTGATGAAACAAATCAAAGTTAAAACTAATAATTTTTTTAAGTTGTTAGATTTATAATTGGATTCAATTAAGGAAGTGGGGTTTTTTTTTTAAAAATTTTCAAGCAATTGAATTGGCTATTTTCAAATTTTGGGTCATTTAGTTGTTGCTGTTCATTTTTTTTCATTTAATCAAATGCATGGACAATGTTAGAAAGGGTCACAAAGAAAAGCAAAATTGCAAAAAAGATCAAATATAGAATGTGTAAACGTTGTGCGTTAAATTTTTTAGAATGAATACTAAATTGACACTATGTATAAATATTGAGGATTAAAGTTGTTATTATGGAAATTTTAAAAGCTACCACGTCAACTTCCCATTAGTTAGTGGTGGAGCCAAGGGTGGCTAACAGGGGCCCTGACCCCTCCTAAAATAGAAAAATTTTCATTTACGCCCCTTAATTTATAAAATTTTAAATTAGTGATTGTAAAATTGCACTCCCCAAAATGATAAAAATTTGATTTAATCCTTTTAAAATTAAAAAGATATGGGCTATTAAAATGATGAAATTTCATTTTTACTATCGTAAAAATATACAATTTAATTTCGCCCCCAAAAATTTTTTGGCTTCGCCCAGCCATTAATAATTTAATGGTCATTAACCAAAAAAGAAAAAATTGAATAGTTGGGAGACTATTTTATAATTTTTCACAATTGAATGACTAAATAAAAATTTACTAATAATTGAATGATTACCAATATAATTTAATGATTATTGTTTTAATGATGGACCGAGAGACACCTTTCCCTTCCTAAATCAACCAAAAAAATGTTTCTCCTTTTTTTCTCTTTTGGAGAGAAAAACGTTTTAGAATTTGTCTAACCACATAGCCCAACCCAATTAATACATATTAATTGTTTTTTTTAATAAAATCTTATAATGTTTTGTATATAGATTAGGTAAACTATATCATTAGTCATTAAATTATGGGTAAGTTTTAATTTTGGCACTTAACTAACAAAAATTATAATTTGGTCATTGAACTATTCAAAAATTTTCATTTAAGTCATTGGGCAGTTAAAATGGATGTTATATATCTTTCTTTGTTCGCACTGCCTTCACCAATTGAAAGCTCTCTATCCCCTTCACTTTTACAATTTAGTTTTTTTTTTTTATGAAATAGCTTTGGACGTCATGATTCTGCGAACCAAAATTCAAACAACTTTTTTCTTTGATCTTTAACACTAACTGTAAAATCGACCTGTATCTAAGGTATATTGTTCTAATCGTCAATGGGTATTTAACCACTGTACTAGTCGTCGAATTGTCGCTTGGAGCTTGTTGGCGAAACTTTTTTTTAAATAACTTAACAGCCCAGTGACTTAAATAAAAACTTTTGAAAAGTCCAGTGACTTAAATGAAAACTTTCAAATAGTTCAATGACCAAATTATAATTTTTTTAGTTAAGTGACCAAAACAAAAGTTTACTCATAGTTTAGTGGCTAATGGTGCAGTTTACCCTATAACACCTCATACCCCACCCGGTCGTCGGGTCCGAGCTACGAGATGCTACAACTATCGATTTAGAAAATAAAAATCATTATGAAACATTTAATTATTCGAATACGTAAACAAATAGCATTGATGTACATAATGTATTACACAATCATTTTTGGGTCCTACACGAGCTTACGAAAGCTCTTTTGTTAACCCAAGCTTGAATTATGACCAAATTGTAAAGTTTTAAAAATTCAGGACTGATGTCGCGACCTCACAATCTCCACATCCTGACATTGCCAACTCAATAAGTCACGTCGTGGCTCTAGACATACCATTGTCGCAACGTCACTCACTTTCGGTACCACGTTGCGACATTGGACGTTTGTGGTCGTGACAATGTCCCTGTTTTTGTCAAAAGCACCATTTTGGTTCTATTTCAAGATGTCAATACTACCTAATTGATTTACACCACCTTATACCATCAAAACCAATTAAAATTCATATCATTTCATGCCAAACAAATCACCTAACAAATTCCAATCAAAACCAACTTAAACATGAGCTCAACCTATTCAAAATCAATTCATTTCAATACATTCATTCAAATGCCAAATCTCCCTATGTCTATACATATTAAACAAGCCATTCAACGTCCACTGCTAACCTATCAATTTCATTTTGTACACCATGAACCTATATGACCTTATCTTGAACCAAAACAAACATACTTTAAACATACTTCCAAGCATCACTTTTCAAATATGTAAATTCCAACCATTCATTAACTTAGCTACCTTTTCTACCTCATTTTTATAACATTCCACTTTCCAAAACATATAAGCATATGTCACCACTTATTCTAGAATTAAACATGATTAATACCATACATTTACCAAGTCACAAGGCAACATATTATACAAAATGGGCTATGTCACATTTACCAAGTAGTAAACACTTTCAAATGCTAAAGTACACACTAAGACCCTTATATACATGCCACAACCTTAAACTCAAAATAATCGTATAACTACCGATCTAGTGAGAATGTGAGCTTCAAAACAATCTGACTTGGCGAGTTTCGCAAGGTGACTATCTACAAGGGAAAGAAAACAATGAGGTTAAGCATATAGAATGCCTAGTGAGTTCATATGTAAAATACAAGGCTTGCCTTATTTTTACCCAAACATTTAAAGCTTCCTTAGATTGGCATAGATTTGGCTAGAACATGACACTCAAAACATCAATAATGTGAGCATTGATTTATAACCAAGATAATTTATTACTACTATAACACCCTTAAAATCAATATATTATAAAAGTAGTATTAAATTGAATAATGTATACTGGATTTTTTCCGATAAAGTGAGAAAAGGATATAAAGATGATAAACGAAAGGTTGAGTGATGCCAAGGAAAATTTTGAAATAAGAAGTATGTTATGAAATATTAATTTGAGCCAGGGACTAAATCATAAAAATATGAAAAATTTTATGGTCTAAGTGTAAATATTTAAAATATGAGGGTTTAAAGTATGAATATAAAACAATTGAAGGGCTAATAGTGCAAATATCTTAAGGGTGGAAGAGTCTAGAAAATAAGGAAAATGGATGAATAAGGACCAAATTGTTCTACCAAATTAAGTGATGATTCAAGGATGAAATTTGAAAGATTACAAAGGGAAAATTGATCAAGTAGCATGAAAAAGAATACTAGAGTGTAATGATGACATGGGAGATATTTTAATGATATTTTAAATTAAATAATTAGATAAATGTTATAATATTAATATTTTAACTAGGTTTTTATTAATATTTATTAAGAAAATTTTAGTATAAAAAAAGAGAAAAGATGAAGAGAACTCATCATCCTTCCATGCTCCAACATGAGAGAGAGCTAGAAAAGAGAGTTTTATTTTTATTACAATTTGGCCCTTTGCCATGAAAACTCACTTTTTCATCCAAAATTCTTGAAAATTTCCTTCACCAAAGAGAAAAGATAAAGTAGATATTCTAGAGAATATGTTCATCAATTTAGAAGCAAGAAAATAGTTGATGAAAGTGAAGGAAATGAGAAGAAAAGAGAAGGAAAGTGGTGCAAATGAGAAATGAAGAAATTCTTGACAAAGGAGGAAAGTTTCATACTAACCCTATTTGTATTTCAGTAGATTGAGTTAAAAATGTTGTGTATGAGATGTATGAAACATGTATTTTAATCTAAATACTAGAAATAGAAAGTATTTGATGAAGTATAGAGATTTAAAATACTAAATTGATAAGTAAGAGAAAATGTGATTTTTTATTGTGAAAAGTACTAAGATTAAGAAATGAATATGTAATCTACACATAAAAATAAGTGATTAAATTGAATTGTAATCAAAATTATGGTGATTATGTATGATTGAATGAAAGATAGTGTAAAGAATCATGGAAAAGAAAATATTTTCATTAAAATAGTTTGACAACAGCAGTGACTTAAATTTGAAAATTCACCAAAGATCATAGAAATTTATTTAAAGATTGAATTAAATATGGAATTAAAGCTTATTGAGTCTAGTTTTGTATGGATGAAACAATGTAAGCAATGGAATTGTGTACTTTTAGATATATTATTTTTTATGGGACAAGGTAAGAATGGATTCGGGTTCCCCTATTCTGACTTGAGAAAATCATCAAAAACTGTAAAAAATTTATTAGGGGATGAAATTTATATGTTTAAATTCTTAGTGATTATATTTTCAAGATAAAAAATGGAAAAGTCATCTAAACCCTCTACTAAGATATAATTATTTTTTAGTAAAGAAAGGTCGAAGCTGTCAAGCAACAGAACAGGGGAAAATTTGAAGAATTTAATGTACTTATTGCCTAAAGTAAAAAATTTGAAATTTTCATGGTAAAAATATATTTGAGCCTACTTTCAAAAACATTAAGCGAATCTTAATTTCAAATTCTGTAGCTCAAGATATAAATAATTTAGTTACTATGACACAAGTGGACAATTTTGATATGAAAACATAAGTAAATAGTGGAATTGTAGTTAATGTTACATATAAGCATGTCATACTAAAAGCTAAAGATTCTATTATATATACATAAAGGATGTGGAATGGAGAGGAGGAGGAGGAAAAAATAGTAGAATTTGAAATGTTACTGTAACAGCCCAATTTTCAGTGGTGTCGAAAATAGTGGTTTGAGCCCACCAAATCCGGCAAGTAAGTTCGTAAATATTATTATTTAATATTTACGAGTCAAATATGGTTTTAAAAAAAAGTTTTTGAATTAGTAATTTGTGTATTATAATGATTTATTAGGTCAAGTGGTTTTAGAAAGTGAGGTATCGGGACCTCGTTTCTATAAATCGAGCCGTAGATATTTTTATAAATATTTACGAAGTGTCATTAAGATGGTATTAAAGTTTCATTGAAAATTTTTAACGCTTCGATAGTTAATTAATTAAAAAGGACTAAATTAAAAAAGGTGTAAAACTTGCTAATTAAAATATTTAAGTGATTAAGTGGCTTGATTAATAAATGAGGGAGGACTTAAATAGTAAATATACCTAAATGAATAGGATGAGACAGCGTAACAAGAAAAATAATAAAAAAGGCCATTTAATGGCAAAATGGTAATTATTATGAAATTAAAAGTACAAATTGAATTTCTAAGAGATATCTAGGCAATTCTTCTTCCATTTTTTGGTTCAAACAGACATAGGGAGAGCTCCTTGAGCTAGTTTTGTACATTTGCTTCATGTGAGTCCAATTCTTACTCGTTTCTTGTCATTTTTATATTTTTGAGATTGTTGCAATTAGGTCCAACTAAATCTTACCTTAGTTTTTGATTTTGTTAAAGATTTTGGATGTTTCCATTGATGAATCTATATGATTTTTTATGCTAAATGATGAATTTGAGATATTAATTGTTATTTAAAAGTATTTTGTTGATGAATTTTTCAATTAAGAATTAATTTGTTAAATAATAATAAAAATACAAGGGTTTGTTGTGAAATTATTACAAAAATGGGCTGTATTGAATGCCATGAATATTCAGCTAGTATGGGTTTGCATTAAAAATGGTTAATTTGCATGTTTTGGGTTCAGGGACTAAATTGAATAAAAGTAAAACTTTAGGGGAAATTTTGTAAAAATGTCAAAAATGACCAAATTGCATGAAATGAATTGTTTTATTGTCTAATTTAATATATTGAATGAAATTATTAATTTAGATCAAGGTCGAGTGAAAAATCGAGGAAAATAGAAAATTTCCAAAATGCCCCTGAATATTGGTATTTCTACAATTTAACCAGGTAAGTTCGTATGAATTGTATTCTGTATAATTTTGATTAAAGTGAATGTTAATTGGTGATTGGTAATATATATATGTTCTATTGTTGGAATTGAATTATTGTTGGAAAAATATTATCGAATTTAATACTCAGTTTGGATTGAACGCGGGATTTGAGTAAATTCGTGATTTGGCAAATTGACGGTATTGGAGGAAGATATTGGAAAATTACCCAAGTAAATCGGGATTCAGCATTTGTTGCGAACTCTCGTGTTTTACTTTCTGTTTAGCTCTCATGAGCTTCTGTTTAACTCATACAAGTTTATGTTCAGCTCTTACGAGCTTCTGTTCAACTCTTATGAGTTTCTGTTCATCTCTTACGAGCTTATGTTCAACTCTTAAGAGTTTCTGTTCAGCTCTTACGAGTTTCTGTTCAGCTCTTACGAGCTTCTGTTCAGCTTTCGAGTTTCTATTAATGATGTACTCAAATCCGTAAGTCGTTCTTCGAATGGTAAAATATCGGGAGTTGTCTTGGATGATATATGTATATGAAGAAATGGTAAAAGAATGATATGTATCATGATATGTATATATATATATATATCAATATCTTGATATGTTGATACATGGAAATTATGTAAGTTGAGACGAGTAATAAACTCAAGTGTGACATGTTGTGATAATAAGATTATCGATGTTGAAATTATATGAAATATGTTCAAGTACGCTAACAAGTGTTGTTGTTTGATGCTTAGGCAAGTGCCAAGCTATTGGTTGAATGGTAATATGTTTAATTATAAGATGCATTGAAATGGTAAGTGCTCAAATAGAAATATACTTGTGCTCATGAAAGAGTAGTAAGTTTTAAGTTATACAATTTCTTATGAAATGACTTATTATGTGATTAATTTGAAAAGGGCTATGTTTGCATGCACTAGCTTGTGGCTATGGTGGTATGATATGCTTATGACTTGTGTTATGCATATGGAATGGGTGCGATAAGTAAAGAAATACAAATGAGAATAAAGAAATTTGGAAGAGTATGAAGTTGTTTAAAACTCTACTATGCTTGGGATAACATGTATAAGAGATGCTATGGATTTACTCATTTTGTGAGTAGTTGATTATGGTTTCTTGAATCGTGTGGCATCAGTAAATGTTTTGTAACATCCTGAATTTATTGGGCCTATGCGTTAATGTAGGGATATGATTAACGTGTTAATTTAAGGTTAGGGGTCCAAATTGGGCTCAGGCTTAGGCATAGGCCTTGATTAAAATTTTCTGTTTGGGCATTATAGGGTTTAACAGGTAGTATCTGTGTTTAAAATATCAAGGTGGGCTTGTGGCCCAATATTTAGTGGCGCTGCAAGGGAGCTAGAGGGTGGCGTCACTAGCAGAGGAAAGAGGGCCAAGCTTGGACGTAAGGAGCCCATGATTTTGGGCCATGTTCGGCACTTAAAAGGGAATAAGGGGGGACGGCATTGGGGCTAGGAAATAGGAGGATTAAATAATATGGATAATAAGGATAAAGAGCTAATAAAATAAGGAAGAGGTGGTGCTATCTAGGTTTCTTTTAAAGGTATGAATAGATTTAGATAAAGGAGAAAAGTTAGGAGCTATCTGACGAGAACAGAGTTGGCCAAATTCCATCACCTAGAGGAGTAAAGAAATCGGTTTCTAATTGCTATAGGGGGTGCGAATTTTTCCTTTTATGGGCTTAATTCTTTAGTTATCAGGAAGGGCACTTTCGGGTTTTGATAGGTAAGTGCCGAAATTTCTATAAATAGGGGGGGATAGCTCATCAATTCCGGCATTTGAACCCTAATCTTTTCACCATTCTTTGTGCCGAAATTCTCAGTCTCCCTCTGCAATTTCTTTTCTTTTGATTCCTTCAAAAGCCGAAATCTCCCAATCTTCTCAACATCTTTTCTTTCAAAAGATGAAACCCTAAACTCTCTTCGCATCTCCATAGCCGAATACTCCCTATTCTTTGCCAATTTCTTCAACTAAAGGCCGAAACTACTTAGATTTCTTCCTATCATCTTCTCTTCTCAAAAAGCTGGAATCTCTAAGGGGTAGTCGAATTCTCCGCGTTAAGGTGAGTGTCGATTTTCCTATCTCTTCAATCTCTCTTTCGATTTTTAAGAGACAAGGCCGAATGGCCACTTGGTTGTTAAGGCTGCCGAATGAAGCTAATATTTCCTCTCTTTTGCGTTTGGGCGGCATTCCGGGATTTGAAGGAAACCTAATCATCTAGATTTAAAAGCCGGAAATCGCTAGTCTCCAATTTCGGGATTTTAAGGTAAGGTGATTTTCCCTAGATTTTCACTAGATTCGTTCATCGCATGCGAGATCTTAACTTTATGATGTGGATTAACGATCATATGTTGTGATAGTAGTTCTGACAAGGACCTGTGATGGAATTAAATATGGATCAGGCAAAGGAGAGAATCCTAAGTTTAACAAACGAGTGTGTCGTGATGCGGGATTGGCCACCGTGTTGTGGACCGGCTTCGAACAACACCTTATGCAAGTAGCGATTGTATCGACTTACGATAGTGTCGACATAGAGAGTGTCGTTCTAACGGTAATCAGTGTGTAGATCTCTAACACACAAATAATCTGTATGAATATATATATATGTTTATGTTATGGGCGAAAAGCGGGATAATAGGTCATGTAGATAGTCGAATAAAACCCTAAAAGGGTTAGGCAAGGATGCCAGTGCGTAATCATAGAAATCCCTATGTGTATCGAAATATATGAAAGCTCAGATGATGTTTTCTTTATGTGTGTATGCATGGGGTGGGATTATGATAATGAAGGGAAGTGCATGATAGGTCACAATAGTGATCGGTGGTAGAAATCCCATGTTATATAAATGTTAGGTCACATAGTGATCGGTGGCTATGCCACGTTTAATGATTCCCGACTAACAGAATAGGCGATCTGGTACCGTCGTTATGGTGTGTAGCGGATGGAGGGTTGATTGTAGAAATCCCCGAGGTGTGATGGTTGGTACGGGCTGGTGTGTAGAGGATGGAATTCTAGGATGGGTTGGGCTATTCATCATTTACTGTCTATCATGTAATTACGATTGTTGCCTCTATGTATGGGCCAAGGCCCATAATGTGTTTGTGGGCCTCAGGTCAGTGTTTTCAGGATTTATACACTGAGTCTTGGTGACTCACGCTTTCCTTTTTTCTCTACTCTTTCAGATGAGTAGTAGATCGTGGACATGGGAGCCGAGACAGACTCGGGGGGCCATCAACTTTTTATTTCTATAGATTATTTCGGTTTTTCTTTAAGTTTTAATTTTGGGAATATTTTTTGTAATAAGGCCCCATAGTTATATTTCACTACATAGTTTTTAATATTTGCAACTTATGAAACTTTGTCTAAGGTTTAATTATTCAAAATAATAATACAAGGTTTGTTCTTTTTTCAAATGATATTTATTTATTCAAATATGGTCTAATTAACTTATACTTTCCAAAACTTACGCAGCAAAAGTTTTCAATGTACAACCCGTAGCATACCAGATCTGGTCGAAACTTATGGGCCGAGTTTGGGGTGTTACATTTTGGTATCAGAGCCCAGTTCAAAACTCGGGCTGTGAAATGGGTCTAGTACTGTTTTAAAGTTGATAAGAATTTGGAAAAGTTTGGGTTCAAAAATGGCCTTCGAGTCTACCGGCACCCGATCCACGCAGGTAAGTATTCTGAACTTTTGGATGTGATATGAATATGGGGCTTGATGGGTTTTATGGACGTAGACTAAATATGATAGTATTGATGGACTTTAGGGCTAGTTTACACAACTCTTCAGTTTCATAAAATTTAATCCAACCAAACAAACCTGTGAACAAGTCGCGAGATAGGGTGTGGCAACAGCATACGCATGTCTAGGATTGGATTCGTGGAGAGCTTGGTATTTAAGCAGTCCTAGTGACTCACCTCCTCTTCGCTGGAATCCTACCTAGTGCGTAGTGACTGTTCACCTTAGCCATGAGGACTTGTTGGCAGGCCAAAAAAAAGAAATTAATTAAAACCCGAAAGGGATCAGCCACCCTATTTTGTAAAATTTCTAAAATCACCTCTAGTTTTGAAAATGACCAAAATACCCCTGATTTGTAAAATTACCGAAATACCCCCAGATTGCAAAATTACCAAAATACCCTTATTTCGCAAAATCACCAAGAAACCCTATTTTGGAAAATTACAAAAATACCACTGTAGGATAAAATTACGAAAATACCCCTGGGTAGTGAAATGACGAAAATACCCTTACATGATGACTGTGATGCCACTTGTACATTGATGAATGAATGTATGTGCTCCCTGGAATTAGGAAACACAAACTTGAGACTGAATCGTAGATATAATTGCGAATTCGACAGAACTACTCCTAAAACTACTATTCATAAGACTGTTCGTGGTTAATCAGTGGAAGAAAACTAATAATTCATAAAATTTCTAATCAGATAAACGCGAATCAATAGAATGAGTACAAGGGGTCGTGGACGTCCGCCGCGTGGTTTGTTCTTTTTTCAAATGATATTTATTTATTCAAATATGGTCTAATTAACTTATACTTTCCAAAACCTACGCAGCAAAAGTTTTCAATGTACAACCCGTAGCATACCAGATCTGGTCGAAACTTATGGGCCGGGTTTGGGGTGTTACATGTTTATTCTTGATAAGTGTAAATTTCATAATGAAATGGATTTATATGATTAAAGTTTATACGAGCTTACTAAGCATTCATTGCTTAAGTATTTATTTTTCTTTACTTTTCATATTATCGGAAGCTCGATTGGGTTGGAAGCTTGTCGGAGTTATATCACACTATCCATCGATTCTATCGGTACTTTCGAATGTTTTGATTTTGGTTATAATGGCATGTATAGGTATTTTGTTTAATGTTGGCCTATATGTAATTTGTTGAGATTAGCCACTTATTTTGGCTTGTCTTGGATGCCTAATTATGGCTTGTTGATATGTATAATGTTGATTGTAAGTTGACACAAAAATTGAGTGAGAAATATGGCTTGAAAAATGGCCTATTTTCCTCCACACGGGCAGAGACACGTGCGTGTGTCTCAACCGTGTGTGACACACGGCCAGATGACACGGCCGTGTGTCCCCTGTATCTTAAATTTGCACAAAACAGAATGCTTACACGGCCTAGCACACGGGTGTGTGACTTGGCCGTGTGACCCAAGTCAGTATACTCACACGGGCACGGACACAGGCTGAGACACGATCGTGTTTCCCTATTTTGAATGCCCACACGGCCTGAGACACGAGTGTGTCTCCTGATCGTGTGAGTCACATGGCCTGGCCACACGGCCGTGTGACCCCTGCAGTGTTGAAAATTTTAAAAATTTCTGAAATTTTTTTTGAGTTTCTGATTTAGTCCCGATTTGTTTCTGATGCGTAATTTGGGCCTCGAGGGCTCATATAAGGGACAATATGTATGATTTTGATTGGTTTTTGACATGAATGCTATATGATATGAAATGTTTGCATTTTCTGTCTGTTTGATTTGTAAACTCAGGTAATGCTCTGTAACCCTGTTCTGGCGATGGATTCGGGTTAGGGGTGTTACAGTTACTAAATGGTTATAATTAATGGAATGATTAATACATGTGAGAATGTTTAAACGAATTAAAATAATAAGTGAATAATTTTTAATTGATGTGATTTTGAAATCTTGGCTAAAAGTTTTTGAAGAATTTGACACAATTTAGAAATAAAAATGAAATATACATAAAGTGAGTAAACTACTTTAGATAGTGCAAGTCCTCCAATGGACTTATTTGTAAAACTTTAATAATTGTGTTAATTTTATAAACTTTGTTATCTTTGATTTAATATTATGTCTTAACCTTTAACTCATAAATAATTATTTCATAAATTCAATTATTACTAAAATGAGTAAAATGGTCTTCAATAATCAAATAATACAATACATCAATATGAAATTTCTGTAGTTGCTTCGGCAACGAATGTGTAACACCCCAAACCCGGCCTAGACGTTATGGCCGAATCCGGAGGTGTCACATGTAATGGGTTGTAAAACTGTTGCCGTTAAGTTAAAATCTTTCCAGCTCATTAGCCTTTATTGTTCTTAATAGTTTCAAAGCTCTCTTTCATTTGGTCATTTAGAGATAAAACGTGTCATTTAGCGGAAGCTTAGAAAAAACAAAATCGTTGTGTTTAGAAAACCGTCATAGTTATAAGTAAATAAAACCAAAAAACCAAAACCAAGCCAAACAGTTTAAAAGAGTCTAGAGTCCCAGAAAATACAACGTGTCATTAGCCTTTATCGTTCTTATTAGTTTCAAAGCTCTCTTTCATTTGGTCATTTAGAGATAAAACGTGTCATTTAGCGGAAGCTTAAAAAAACAAAATCGTTGTGTTTAGAAAACCGTCATAGTTATAAGTAAATAAAACCAAAAACCCAAAACCAAGCCAAACAGTTTAAAAGAGTCCAGAGTCCCGGAAAATACAACCTAAATGACAAAACTTAATAACCAAAAAGCAAAATAAAATCGTAAAAATAGGTGATCACCGTCGAGTCCTCCGCTGTACCGATCCGCCTAAGACTGTGGGTTACCTGTACAGAAAAACAGAAAGGGGTGAGTTTACTTAAACTCAGTGTGTAACCCAACAGAATTAAGCATGTACACATACAGCATATCACAAATTAGACAGATTCATATTCAAGCCTGCGCCCATATATCGAGATCTGAGATACGAGAATCGGGCTGAGCCCATCTCGAATCTGAGATATACAAATCAGATAATAGAGTCCTACCCCTATCCTCTACACACCATATCCGACCATCCCTACAAACCATGTGGGGTTTAAAACACCCACCCAGCCCTACACACCACATTGTACCGACGCGGCACATATCAGATATAATGCAGCTGTGCTGCCAAATATTAGGCATAATTTGCTTTTCAGAACACTTCCTCCAATATATATATATCATGCATACAGAGTTAACAGATAAATCATGCTTAACATGCTTTCATTACAGATAACAGATATACAAACATAGGCATGCTAATAACAGTATATTAGTCTACAGAACACATAGTTTTAGGGTTTAGTAAGCCTTTACCGACCCTACGGTAGGTCCACAATCGATTAGGACGACCTGTGCAACCTTATGGATAATTTCAGTGTAATGGCCCCAGACAACCGTGTGGCCCGCCCGTGTGGGCCCACCCGCCCAGTTTGGCCTTGCCCGTGTAGATCACACGGCCTGGCCAAAAGTTCACAGGCGCGTGTGACTCACCCGTGTGGGCCCACACGCCCAGTCTGATTTAACCCGTGTGGCCTACACAGCCGTGTCTTGCGTACGGCCTAGCCTTTGTTGATCACGCGGCCGTGTCGTTACACACGGCCTACCACACGGCCTACCACACAGCCGTGTGGCGTTGATAGATTGCAATTTCGACTTTCGCCGAATCTTGTTTTTCTGCGTTTTGGGTACACACCTGGTACTGTTTCGCAGCGAAAACACTCCCGAGTCACCTGAAACCTAAAATTGATCAATTAAAACCTCAATCAGTCACTTAAATCGACACTTATTCGGAACTTTAACGAGACAGACAAACCTTTATCCATCAAAAATCCTTACCTTCGACCGAACGATGGCGATTCCACGCACTACAACACCATTTGTGAAAGACTTCAGCCCCTTAATCCCTTCCTAACTAAAAACAACCCCCTTCAATAACGGTTTACTAAAACCAACATAATAGTCATGTTATCCATACTTACTAGAATGCACGAAGAACACTGATAGAAACGGAACACTATGAGCAACGCACAGGAAAGTAACAGAGACGAAAAGGGAGAAACAAAGAAGGAGAATTTAGCAAAAAAGAAAACGGAAGAGAGGTGGGAAAAGAATGGAACGTCAAAATTTTGGGGAAGAAAACCGAAATTTTTTGAAAAAGGGCACATAAAAAATAGATTTGGTAACCCCTAAATCCCTTAATTATCTCCACTATCCCACTACTCAGAATTCTAATTCCATCAAAACTCTCTCACAAAATCAAACAAAAATAAATACCACGCTCGCGCAGGGATTCGAACACAGGACCTCCACACAACACACAAACTCCTTTACCACTCGAACCAGCAGGCTCATTCTGCTATGGAATTACAAAAATTAAATATAAGCCCACTGAACAGAGATAGGGCTTAATTCCAAAAGTAACCAAAATTTGCTAAAGCTAGGACTTGAACCCAAGACCTCTCAGACACACCCAGAACACTTAACCACTGAAGCAGATAGATATTTGTGTCACATTTTCACAAAAGCAAAAATAAGAGTTTTGGGGTGTTATAACTCTCCCCCCTAAAAGAAATTTCAACCTCAAAATTTACCTGATCAGAACAGATGAGGATACTGTTGACGCATCGAGTCCTCAGGTTCCCAGGTAGTCTCCTCAGTGCTATGATCCTGCCACAGTACCTTTACTAATGGAATGGACTTCCTCCTTGGGACCTTAACATCGCGATCCAGAATCTGAACCGGCTCTTCCTCAAAAGTCAAGTCTGGCCTAACCTCGATCTCTTCAATCGAGACAACATAGGATGGATAAGAACTATACTGCCTCAACATTGAGACGTCAAAGACATCATGGATGTGGTCCAACTCTGGAGGTAGCTTTAACTGATAAGTGACCGGCCCCACACGTTTCAGAATCCGATAAGGCCCGATGAACCTAGGGCTCAACTTGCCCTTGCGACCGAATCTCAGAACTTTCTTCCATGGAGAAACCTTGAAAAAAACGAAGTCCCCCACAGAATACTCAATATCATGCCTCTTCAGATCTGCCTAAGACTTCTGTCTATCAGAAGCCGCCTTCAGATGATCCCAAATCAATCGAACCATATCCTCAGTCTCGACGTTCGCCCAACTCAGTCCAACACAAAGGAGTATGACACTTACGACCATACAGAGCCTCGTAAGGTGCCATCTAAATACTAGCTTGGAAACTGTTATTGTAGGCGAACTCAGCTAGAGGTAGGTAATCCTCCTAACTACCTCGGAAGTCAATCACGCAACTCTGAAGCATATCCTCTAGTACTTGAATCACCCTCTCGAATTGACCATCGGTCTGAGGATGGAACGCAGTACTGAAGTCCAACCTTGAACCTAGAGCCTCGTGCAATTTCTTCCAGAACTGAGACGCGAAACGAGGATCTCTGTCAGAAATAATTGACACTAGAACCCCATGCAGTCTAACTATCTCAGAAATATACAACTTTGCTAGCTTCTGCAGAGAATAATCAGTTCGAACCGGAATGAAGTGAGCAGACTTGGTTAATCGATCCACAATGACCCAAACATAATCTTTCTTAGTGGGTGTCAAGGGCAACCCACTTACGAATTCCATAGTCACTCGTACACATTTCCATAAGGGAATCTTAACTGGCTGTAGCAAACCCGAAGGTAACTGATGCTCAACCTTAACTTGTTGACACGTCATACAACGAGCAATGAAGTTGGTCACCTCACGCTTTAACCCCGACCACTAATTTAATTCACGAAGATTGCGGTACATCTTATTACCGCCGAGATGTATAGCATAAGGGCTACTATGTGCCTCCCACAGAATAGACTGCCTCAGATCAGGATCGTTCGGCACACATATCTGTCCTCGAAAACACAAAACACCATCACTGTTCATCCTAAAGTCTGCAGTAGTACCACTCTCAACCTGACGGAACCGAATACCCAAAGTCCCATCCACTAACTGTTTATCTCAAATCTACTCAATCCAAGTCGGCTTAACCTGTAGCTCGGCTAAAAGACTCCTAACATCAAACAGACAAAGGCGAGCAAACATCGCCCTTAAATCAGACATCGCTCTTCAGCTTAGAGCGTCGGCCACCACATTGGCCTTACCAGGATGATACTCGATGGTGCAATCATAATCCTTGAGCAGCTCAATCCATCGAAGCTGCCTAAGATTCAACTCATTCTGAGTAAGGAGATACTTGAGGATTTTGTGATCGGTGTAGATGATACACCTCTCACCATACAGATAGTGCCTCTAAATTTTTAATGTAAAGACCACAGCAGCCAACTCGAGGTCATGCGTCGGATAATTTCCTTCGTGTGTCTTAAGCTGATGGGACGCATAAGCCACAACCTTACCATCCTGCATCTGAATGCAACCCAATCCAATATGCGACGCGTTACTGTACACTACAAACTCCTTTCCAGACTCAGGCTATATCAGAACAGGAGCTTGAGTCAAAATAGATTTGATCTTCTCAAAGCTCAATTGTTGTGCATCGGTCCAGACAAACGGTACACCCTTACGTAGAAGATTAGTTAACGACGCAGCAATCAAAGAGAACCCCTTGACGAAACGACGATAATATCCCGCCAAACCCAGAAAGCTACGGATCTCAGATACGTTCTTAGGTTATTTCCAATCCAGCAAAGCCTCAATGTTTCTAGGATAAACACGAATCCCCTCAGTAGAAACCATATGCCCCAGAAAAGTTACTTCACGAAGCCAGAACTCACACTTGCTTAGCTTAGCGTAAAGTTGCTTCTCACGCAGAATCTGGAGCACTACTCTAATATGCTCATCATGCCCATCCTCAGTCTTAGAGTATACCAGAATGTCGTCAATAAAGACCATGACGAACTAACCCAGATAGGGCTGAAACACTCGGTTCATCAAATCCATGAATGCGGCCGGTGCATTCGTCAACCCAAAAGGCATAACTAGGAACTCGTAATGTCCATAACGAGTCTTAAATGCAGTCTTATGCACATCCACCTCCTTAACATTCAACTGATGATAACCTGAACGGAGATCGATCTTATAGAATACAGAAGCCCCTTGGAACTGATCAAATAAGTCGTCGATCCTCGGAAGTGGATACTTATTCTTAATGGTCAACTTGTTTAACTGTCGATGATCTATACACATCCTCATGGTCCCATCCTTCTTCTTAACGAACAGAACTGGTGCTCCCCACGGAGACACACTGGGACGAATGAAACCACGGTCCAACAACTCTTGTAATTGAGTCTTAAGCTCTGTCAGCTCTTTCGGTGTCATATGATAGGGAGCGATAGACACCGGAGCTGTACCCAGAATGTAACATCCCGAAATTAGGCCTAGTAGGATTGGGCCTTGAGCTTTAGGAAAATTTTGAGTATTATTTTTGTGTTGGCTCGGGTAGGAATTTTGTGTGTTAGCATAGTCTTGTGAAGGCTTGATTTTATTTAGGAAGTTAGATAATTTTTAGTATGGTTTATTTAATGAAGTGGATTAAGTGAGCTTAGCACTTAAGTTAATTTAAGTGTTAAATTCTAACACATGAGGAGTTAGTGGCATAGTGGATAAGGAGCTTGAAAGTTTACTTGAGGGAAGTGGTTCGAGTTGCTTGGAAAGCATTTTGAAGACTTTATTTTTGTATCATAGCATTGATGGACGGTCAAACTCTAATTATGATAGGTTGGACCTTAAGTTTTTGGTAAGTTGAATATTGGTTTAAGGAAAGCTTGAAATAGAGTATAAGAATCTTAAAGTTATGGAAGGTTGGGGAGACAAAGGGCTTGGCTTAAGGAAGATGTTTTGGAAACTCTTTCAAGGCTTTTAGTGCATGTATGTGGACGGCAAGTGTGGCTAGAGGGGTGGCCGAATGTTGTTAGGTGGTTTGGGGAGGATATTTGGTCAACCTTTGGCATTTGTACATCTTTTGGCATTGTTTTCTTTCTCTCCAAAACTCCCTCTTTGGCCGAATGTTTTTGTGCATTTTGTGCAAATTTTGCTTTTGGTTTAGCCTTCATTTTGTTTGAACCAAAATGTTATTTCCTTTCTCTCATCTTTGCTCTTGAAACCAAACCTCACTTGGCTTTTGTGCATTTTCTTTTTGGCAAATAAGTGTTTGGCGAATCTCTCTCACACATATCTCACTTTTCTTCTTTTGATATTGATTCATAATCACATTTTCTTTTATACTCTCTCTTGGCCGAATCCTTCTCCTTCTCAAGTTCCATTTCTTTTTCATCCATTTCCATTCTATTTCTCTTTCTCCACTCTAGTCAAATCCTTTTGTTAATACAAATCAACCATAGCCGAAATTCCCTTCACCATTTAACCATATTGCCGAAACTTCCCACTCTCTTTTTGAATTGTCTTGGCCGAATATCAACAAGGGTAGGTCTTCATTTGGTTTTCTTCAATCGGTTTTGAAAGATAGACTCTTTGGGACTTTGGAAGCAATCGTTCTAAGCCTCAATTCTTTGACAACCGTTTTGGGGTAAGTCAAGTAGTAAGGATCTTTATACTTGTTATATCGTTTTAAATGGACTACTAATCGATTACATTCTTTTGGGGACTCTATCTCTCGTTTATTATATTTTTCCGTGAACGTTAGATTTTTGGGGCAATCAAGAATGGGTTCGAAAAGAGCAGTTAATAGTGTTTGGAAGAAGGGTGGTTCTGCTATACCCTCAAATTTCAAATGAAGGGCTGTGTCGGCAGTTCGAGACTTTCCACCGGGATGTGGAACCTCTGCCGGCGATAATCATTTATTTGAAGTCGTTCGTACCCCCGAGCCATTGTTCGTTCGTGGTTCTTCATCGGGTCATGAACCATCAATCGGAGAGAAATCGCCTATAGTTATTGTTCGAGATTCCGAGGGTATCAGCGAGTGGGAAAGTTTAGTTATCACTATTATCAGGTGTGTAACTTATGCTAAACTTCTAATAGATCAATAGCTTTATTGATAAAATGTGTTTATAAAGAAATATAAATGTTTATGGCTTGGGTATCATTCAATGGTACGCAGTGAATTGAGGTATGTTATTCCTTCAGTACTATGTATGATTCTAATATGAAACATATTCGATATTTGATTATGATTTTGATATAATGTACAAGGCATAATATTTGCATCGCTAATAATGCTATATGCATAATATGAAATGTGTCCGATTCCGATATGATAATGGGGCATATGGCATGATAATGAAATAATATGTTATTGCATGGGCATATGGGTAATATTGAAAGGGAAGTGTTCCGGTGGTTTTACCACATTATTCGGTGACTTTGGTCACGATATTATGAATCCGGTGACTCTGTCACAATTATCCGTGGCTATGCCACGATTATAAGGGCGATGTGCATGTTGACTGCGCACAAGAATCGCCTTCGATGGTGTGTAGCGGATGGAGGGTCGATTTAGTAATCCCCACGGTGTGATTGGTAGGTACGGGTGGTGTGTAGCGGATGGATATCTAAGTTGGGTTGGGATTGCATTTCATTTTATATGTACATGTGATTATCCGATTTGCTATATTATGGGCTTATGGCTAAATGTGATTTAAATGGGCTTTATTGCTATGATCGATTGGGTTTTTAGTGTACTATTACACATTGAGTCTGTTGACTCACCCTTGATGGGATATCTTTTCAGGTGATTCGTGAGATCGCGGATGTGGCGGATGAACTCGAGGAGGCCATGCAATAAAATTTGATTTTACAAGAACTTCCGTTTGGGTACCTTATTATATTTTAATTTGGGTTTTCATATTTTATAGATTTGTAATAAGGCCTCTTTAATTATGATTTTGGATTGTTTATATGCTTTGGGATTTATTCTAAACATGTTTAAGTATATCACTTGATTAATTTAATAATTGAACAAATGTTTTCTAACCTATGATTTATCCACTTAGTTTAAAATTTTTATTTATGGAATTTCAAAGTAAATTTCCAGTTTTTAACTTATTAAACATCTGATTTCTACAAATATAGAATTACAAAGAATTTTTCACTAAAATTTAATCGCTATCTCAATTTTCTTCGAAACGTTTTTCTTCGTAGCATGCCAAATTTGGTCGTGGCGTATTGACCGGGTTTGGGGTGTTACAAATTGGTATCAGAGCCAAGTTCAAAAGCTCGGCTGTGGGCCCGAGGCCCAAAATGTTTTAAAGAATGGATTTTAAAATGTTTTGTTGAAAATTATATGGTTGGAAAGGCATGGCACCGAGTCTCCGGCACCGATCCGCCCAGGTAAGTACCTCTAGCCTTTGGTTGTGATTTTTGGATGTTATAAACTTTGAATGATTAGTGATAGTGGACTATACTTTAAAGACATGGACCCTAGGTATATGTGTACTTCTGACGAAAAACCACTTATTAAAACTCACATTGCATAAAATTTTCTTTAAACAAGAAAGTGAAAAGACTCTAATGCATAAAATTTTCGTAAAATCTGATAAGTCGAGATGTTAGACATGAGCACTCGAGATCGTGGACGTTGTGGATGTGGTAAAAGCCGAAGTGTTAGGGCTAGATTTTCAAGATGCAGAGGCATAATTCCGAAAGAAGGAGGCATTAGCATCGCTAGTGGGTGAGACAGAGTATCATGATCGAGTTCGGATTGATGAGTGACTCGAGATAGTTAAAGAATCGGTGAAGCACTTGGAGTTGGGTCTGCGGATCTGTAAGAAGAACAGATCACAGCTTCTCTGGGGTCACAATCTCGTTACAGAAAACATGTCAAGGCATGGTCGAACTTTTTGGCTTGCGATTATTGTGGAAGTGTCATCCGGGAAAATGTTGGAGGAAGATAGGAGTATGCTTGAGATGCGAGTCTAAGGAGCTTAAGGCTCGGGATTGTTTCCTCACTCTCAAGTCGGGTATGTTTTGGTTGGAAGTGATGGTTGATTGTAGGAAAATTTTTGGTATAAGTGTAAGTGTTAGATAATGGTTTGCTATGGTGGATTAAGATTTTGTTAAAAGTATATTGTGGTTTTATTAAGATCGAGTGCACAAGAAGAACGTAGTGTGGCGAGATAGGATGTACGATTGTTAGTTAGTTGGAAATTTGAGGACGAAAATTTCTTTAAGGAGGGTAGATTTGTAACATCCCGAAATTGGGCCTAGTAGGATTGGGCCTTGAGCTTTAGGAAAAATTTGAGTATTATTTTTGTGTTGGCTCGGGTAGGAATTTTGTGTGTTAGCATAGTCTTGTGAAGGCTTGATTTTATTTAGGAAGTTAGATAATTTTTAGTATGGTTTATTTAATGAAGTGGATTAAGTGAGCTTAGCACTTAAGTTAATTTAAGTGTTAAATTCTAACACATGAGGAGTTAGTGGCATAGTGGATAAGGAGCTTGAAAGGTTACTTGAGGGAAGTGGTTCGAGTTGCTTGGAAAGCATTTTGAAGACTTTATTTTTGTATCCTAGCATTGATGGACGGTCAAACTCTAATTATGATAGGTTGGACCTTAAGTTTTTGGTAAGTTGAATATTGGTTTAAGGAAAGCTTGAAATAGAGTATAAGAATCTTAAAGTTATGGAAGGTTGGGGAGACAAAGGGCTTGGCTTAAGGAAGATGTTTTGGAAACTCTTTCAAGGCTTTTAGTGCATGTATGTGGACAGCAAGTGTGGCTAGGGGGTGGCCGAATGTTGTTAGGTGGTTTGGGGGAGGATATTTGGTCAACCTTTGGCATTTGTGCATCTTTTGGCATTGTTTTCTTTCTCTCCAAAAACCCCTCTTTGGCCGAATGTTTTGTGCATTTTGTGCAAATTTTGCTTTTGGTTTAGCCTTCATTTTGTTTGAACCAAAAATGTTATTTCCTTTCTCTCATCTTTGCTCTTGAAACCGAAACCTCACTTGGCTTTTGTGCATTTTCTTTTTGGCAAATAAGTGTTTGGCCGAATCTCTCTCACACATATCTCACTTTTCTTCTTTTGATATTGATTCATAATCACATTTTCTTTTATACTCTCTCTTGGCCGAATCCTTCTCCTTCTCAAGTTCCATTTCTTTTTCATCCATTTCCATTCTATTTCTCTTTCTCCATTCTAGTCAAATCCTTTTGTTAATACAAATCAACCATAGCCGAAATTCTCTTCACCATTTAACCATATTGCCGAAACTTCCCACTCTCTTTTTGAATTGTCTTGGCCGAATATCAACAAGGGTAGGTCTTCATTTGGTTTTCTTCAATCGGTTTTGAAAGATAGACTCTTTGGGACTTTGGAAGCAATCGTTCTAAGCCTCAATTCTTTGACAACCGTTTTGGGGTAAGTCAAGTGGTAAGGATCTTTATACTTGTTATATCGTTTTAGATGGACTACTAATCGATTACATTCTTTTGGGGACTCTATCTCTCGTTTATTATATTTTTCCGTGAACGTTAGATTTTTGGGGCAATCAAGAATGGGTTCGAAAAGAGCAGTTAATAGTGTTTGGAAGAAGGGTGGTTCTGCTATACCCTCAAATTTCAAACGAAGGGCTGTGTCGGCAGTTCGAGACTTTCCACCGGGATGTGGACCCTCTGCCGGCGATAATCATTTATTTGAAGTCGTTCGTACCCCCGAGCCATTGTTCGTTCGTGGTTCTTCATCGGGTCATGAACCATCAATCGGAGAGAAATCGCCTATAGTTATTGTTCGAGATTCCGAGGTATCGTGGAAAGGAAAGTTTAGTTATCACTATTATCGTGTGTGTAACTTATGCTAAACTTCTAATAGATCAATAGCTTTATTGATAAAATGTGTTTATAAAGAAATATAAATGTTTATGGCTTCGGGTATCATTCAATGGTACGGTGAATTGAGGTTGGTTTTTCCTTCGTACTATGTATGATTCTAATATGAAACATATTCGATATTTGATTATGATTTTGATATAATGTACAAGGCATAATATTTGCATCGCTAATAATGCTATATGCATAATATGAAATGTGTCCGATTCCGATATGATAATGGGGCATATGGCATGATAATGAAATAATATGTTATTGCATGGGCATATGGGTAATATTGAAAGGGGAAGTGTTCCGGTGGTTTTTACCACATTATTCGGTGACTTTGGTCACGATATTATGAATCCGGTGACTCTGTCACAATTATCTGGTGGCTATGCCACGATTATAAGGGCGATGTGCATGTTGACTGCAGCAACTGCCTTCGATGGTGTGTAGTGGATGGAGGGTCGATTTAGTAATCCCCACGGTGTGATTGGTAGGTACGGGTGGTGTGTAGCGGATGGATATCTAAGTTGGGTTTGGGATTGCATTTCATTTTATATGTACATGTGATTATCTGATTTGCTATATTATGGGCTTATGGCTAAATGTGATTTAAATGGGCTTTATTGCTATGATCGATTGGGTTTTTAGTGTCTTTGTTACACATTGAGTCTGTTGACTCACCCTTGATGGGATATCTTTTGGTGATTCGTGAGATCGCGGATGTGGAGCCTGGATGAACTCGAGGAGGCCATGCAATAAAATTTGATTTTACAAGAACTTCCATTTGGGTACCTTATTATATTTTAATTTGGGTTTTCATATTTTATAGATTTGTAATAAGGCCTCTTTAATTATGGTTTTGGATTGTTTATATGCTTTGGGATTTATTCTAAACATGTTTAAGTATATCACTTGATTAATTTAATAATTGAACAAATGTTTTCTAACCTATGATTTATCCACTTAGTTTAAAAGTTTTATTTATGGAATTTCAAAGTAAATTTCCAGTTTTTAACTTATTAAACATCTGGTTTCTACAAATATAGAATTACAAAGAATTTTTCACTAAAATTTAATCGCTATCTCAATTTTCTTCGAAATGTTTTTCTTCGTAGCATGCCAAATTTGGTCGTGGCATATTGACCGGGTTTGGGGTGTTACAAATTGGTATCGAGCCAAGTTCAAAAGCTTCATTTGTGGGCAGAGGCCCAAAATGTTTTAAAGAATGGATTTTAAAATGTTTTGTTGAAAATTATATGGTTGGAAAGGCATGGCACCGAGTCTCCCAGACCGATCCGCCTGTAAGTACCTCTAGCCTTTGGTTGTGATTTTTGGATGTTATAAACTTTGAATGATTAGTGATAGTGGACTATACTTTAGAGACATGGACCCTAGGTATATGTGTACTTCTACGGAAAAACCACTTATTAAAACTCATTTGCATAAAATTTTCTTTAAACAAGAAAGTGAAAAGACTCTAATGCATAAAATTTTCGTAAAATCTGATAAGTCGAGATGTTAGACATGAGCACTCGAGATCGTGGACGTTGTGGATGTGGTAAAAGCCGAAGTGTTAGGGCAAGATTTTCGATCTGAGGCATAATTCCCGATGGGAGGCGTTAGCATCGCTAGTGGTCGAGACAGAGTATCATGATCGAGTTCGGATTGATGAGTGACTTAGATAGTTAAAGAATCGGTGAAGCACTTGGAGTTGGGTCTGTGGACTGTAAGAAGAACAGAGATCACAGTTCTCTAGGGTCACAATCTCGTTCTGTAAAACATGTCAAGGCATGGTCAAACTTTTTGGCTTGCGATTATTGTGGAAGTGTCATTCGGGAGAATGTTGGAGGAAGATAGGAGTATGCTTGAGATGCAGTCTAAGGAGCTTAAGGCTCGTGGATTGTTTCCTCACTCTCAAGTCAGGTATGTTTTGGTTGGAAGTGATGGTTGATTGTAGGAAAATTTTTGGTATAAGTGTAAGTGTTAGATAATGGTTTGCTATGGTGGATTAAGATTTTGTTAAAAGTATATTGTGGTTTTATTAAGATCAGAGTGCGCAGCAAGAATGTAGTGTGGCGAGATAGGATGTACGACTGTTAGTTAGTTGGAAATTTTGAGGACGAAATTTCTTTAAGGAGGGTAGATTTGTAACATCCCGAAATTGGGCCTAGTAGGATTGGGCCTTGAGCTTTAGGAAAAATTTGAGTATTATTTTTGTGTTGGCTCGGGTAGGAATTTTGTGTGTTAGCATAGTCTTGTGAAGGCTTGATTTTATTTAGGAAGTTAGATAATTTTTAGTATGGTTTATTTAATGAAGTGGATTAAGTGAGCTTAGCACTTAAGTTAATTTAAGTGTTAAATTCTAACACATGAGGAGTTAGTGGCATAGTGGATAAGGAGCTTGAAAGGTTACTTGAGGGAAGTGGTTGAGTTGCTTGGAAAGCATTTTGAAGACTTTATTTTTGTATCCTAGCATTGATGGACGGTCAAACTCTAATTATGATAGGTTGGACCTTAAGTTTTTGGTAAGTTGAATATTGGTTTAAGGAAAGCTTGAAATAGGGGATAAGAATCTTAAAGTTATGGAAGGTTGGGAGACAAAGGGCTTGGCTTAAGGAAGATGTTTTGGAAACTCTTTCAAGGCTTTTAGTGCATGTATGTGGACGGCAAGTGTGGCTAGGGGGTGGCGAGAATGTTGTTAGGTGGTTTGGGGAGGATATTTGGTTAACCTTTGGCATTTGTGCATCTTTTAGCATTGTTTTCTTTCTCTCCAAAAACTCCCTCTTTGGCGAATGTTTTTGTGCATTTTGTGCAAATTTTGCTTTTAGTTTAGCCTTCATTTTGTTTGAACCAAAAATGTTATTTCCTTTCTCTCATCTTTGATCTTGAAACCAAAACTTCACTTGGCTTTTGTGCATTTTCTTTTTGGCAAATAAGTGTTTGGCCGAATCTCTCTCACACATATCTCACTTTTCTTCTTTTGATATTGATTCATAATCACATTTTCTTTTATACTCTCTCTTGGCGAATCCTTCTCCTTCTCAAGTTCCATTTCTTTTCATCCATTTCCATTCTATTTCTCTTTCTCCACTCTAGTCAAATCCTTTTGTTAATACAAATCAACCATAGCCAAAATTCCCTTCACCATTTAACCATATTGTTTGAAACTTCCCACTCTCTTTTTGAATTGTCTTGGCGAATATCAACAAGGGTAGGTTTTCATTTGGTTTTCTTCAATCGGTTTTGAAAGATAGACTCTTTGGGACTTTGGAAGTAATCGTTCTAAGCCTCAATTCTTTGACAACCGTTTTGGGGTAAGTCAAGTGGTAAGGATCTTTATACTTGTTATATCGTTTTAGATGGACTACTAATCGATTACTTTCTTTTGGGGACTCTATCTCTCGTTTATTATATTTTTTCGTGAGCGTTAGATTTTGGGGCAATCAAGAATGGGTTCAAAAGAGCGATTAATAGTGTTTGGAAGAAGGGTGGTTCTGCTATACCTCAAATTTCAAACGAAGAAATTTGTGTCGGCGATTCGAGACTTTCCACCGGGATGTGGACCCTCTACTGGCGATAATCATTTATTTGAAGTCGTTCGTACCCCCGAGCCATTGTTCGTTCGTGGTTCTTCATCGGGTCATGAACCATCAATTGGAGAGAAATCGCCTATAGTTATTGTTCGAGATTCCGAGGTATCGTGAGCGGAAAGTTTAGTTATCACTATTATCGTGTGTGTAACTTATGCTAAACTTCTAATAGATCAATAGCTTTATTGATAAAATGTGTTTATAAAGAAATATAAATGTTTATGGCTTGGGTATCATTCAATGGTACGGTGAATTGAGGTATGTTATTCCTTCCGTACTATGTATGATTCTAATATGAAACATATTCGATATTTGATTATGATTTTGATATAATGTACAAGGCATAATATTTGCATCGCTAATAATGCTATATGCATAATATGAAATGTGTCCGATTCCGATATGATAATGGGGCATATGGCATGATAATGAAATAATATGTTATTGCATGGGCATATGGGTAATATTGAAAGGGAAGTGTTCCGTGGTTTTACCACATTATTCGGTGACTTTGGTCACGATATTATGAATCCGTGACTCTGTCACAATTATCTCGGTGGCTATGCCACGATTATAAGGCGGTGTGCATGTTGACTGCAAAGAAGCGCAGCCGATGGTGTGTAGCGGATGGAGGGTCGATTTAGTAATCCCCACGGTGTGATTGGTAGGTACGGGTGGTGTGTAGCGGATGGATATCTAAGTTGGATTCAGGATTGCATTTCATTTTATATGTACATGTGATTATCTGATTTGCTATATTATGGGCTTATGGCTAAATGTGATTTAAATGGGCTTTATTGCTATGATCGATTGGGTTTTTAGTGTCTTTGTTACACATTGAGTCTGTTGACTCACCCTTGATGGGATATCTTTTCAGTGATTCGTGAGATCGCGGATGTGGAGCCGGATGAACTCGAGGAGGCCATGCAATAAAATTTGATTTTACAAGAACTTCCATTTGGGTACCTTATTATATTTTAATTTGGGTTTTCATATTTTATAGATTTGTAATAAGGCCTCTTTAATTATGGTTTTGGATTGTTTATATGCTTTGGGATTTATTCTAAACATGTTTAAGTATATCACTTGATTAATTTAATAATTGAACAAATGTTTTCTAACCTATGATTTATCCACTTAGTTTAAAAAGTTTTATTTATGGAATTTCAAAGTAAATTTCAGTTTTAACTTATTAAACATCTGATTTCTACAAATATAGAATTACAAAGAATTTTTCACTAAAATTTAATTGCTATCTCAATTTTCTTCGAAACGTTTTTCTTCGTAGCATGCCAAATTCGGTCGTGGCGTATTGACCGGGTTTTGGGTGTTACCCAGAAGAAGCTCGATCCTAAACTCAACCTCTCAGTTCGGAGGCAATCTCAAAAACTCCTTAGGAAAAACATCCGAAAAATCCCTCACAGTTTTGATATCCCCAATCAAAGAGTTCCTAGAAGTAGTAGTATTGACGTAAGCCAAATACGCCTCGCACCCTTTTTGAACTAGTTTCCCAGCTACTACTGCAGAGATCATATGCGACAGATAATCTCGCTGCTCTCCGATTACAACCACATTTTCATCTTCCTCAGCAATCTTTACTTTCTCTACCAGAACCACGAACTCACGCTCCCTCTGCGGAGCTATCAGAACCCTCAGATTATCCCTTAAGCTGTCCTCAAACCTAACACATCACTCATACTCTGATGCCACCATGCCTCGAGCGTAGCGACTCAACCTCAAAAAATCAGCCTCATACTCAGCCACCGATCGATCACCTTGTGTAAGGTTCAGAAACTCACGCCTGTGGGTATCTACGTAGCTGGCTCTTGCATATTTACTCTGAAATGTAGTCTTAAAGAACTCCCAAGTCAAACGGTCAGGCTGAGCGCCCTCCTTAACAGTTAACCACCACTAATATGCTTCGTCGCAAAGCAAGGAGACTGCACCCTTCAATTTCTGCTCGGGGGTACAGTCCACGTCATCCATGATTCTCTCAGTGGCCTCCAACCAGTACTCAGCCACATTAGGGTGACTCTTCTGTCACCACTAAACAACTCAGCTCCAATAGACCGGAGTTGCTCAGTTACCGACCCCCGGCCTCTAGATCTAGAATTGGGTCCAGTGACCCTCTCTAATATCCTCAGCATGGCTTGGGACAGTGCGTCATCCCCAGTCGAGTGACTCTGAGACCCAGTCTCAGTAGCAGGTGACACAGGTGTCTCACTCATGTCCAGATTTGGCATGCTACCCAGAGATGAGGACTCAGCTCGAGCCCCTCTACGGCCTCTACCTCGGCCTCGAATACCACGTCCGCGGATACCTCGTGCACTCATTGTGACTTAAAAGTTTTATCTACATTAAAAATCTTATGCATCAGTTTCAATATTTATTAACAGATGTTTTATGCATAAAGTGTCAGAAATTCAGAGTTGTTTTCGAAAGTTTTAGTCTCAATCAGTTTCACTACAATTTCAGATTATACTAGCTATAGTGTTTTCAAGTAGACTATAAATAATGTTTTCAGAATTTTCTATCAGAAATCAAAAATACTTACAGGATCAGCGTCGGAGGTGTATCGCATACTTTACAATGTCTAAAATCTTTTGAAAACTAATTCTTTAAAACCAAATTTTTGGAACCCAAAATTCACAGTCGAGTTTTGTAACCTGGCTCTGATACCACTAAATGTATCACCACAAACCCAGCCTAGACGTTATGGACGAATCCAGAGCTGTCACATGTAATGGGTTGTAAAACTGTTGTCATTAAGTTAAAATCTTTCCAGTTCATTAGCCTTTATCGCTCTTATTAGCTTCAAAGCTCTCTTTCATTTGGTCATTTAGAGATACAACGTGTCATTTAGCGGAAGCTTAAAAAAAACCATTGTGTTTAGAAAACCGTCATAGTTATAAGTAAATAAAACCAAAAACCAAGCCAAACAGTTTAAAAGAGTCCAGAGTCCCAGAAAATACAACCTTAAAGCCAAAAGTTAATAACCAAAAAGTAAAATAAAATCGTAAAAATAGGTGGTAACCGTCGAGTCCTCCGCTGCACCGATCCGCCTAAGACTTTGGGTTACCTATACAGACAAACAGATAGGGGTGAGTTTACGTAAACTCAGTGTGTAACCCAATAGAATTAAGCATGTACACATACAGCATATCACAAATCAGACAGATTCGTATTCGGGCCTGGGCCCATATCAGATATAGATACAGAACCGGGCTTAAGCCCATCTAAGATACAGATATGCAAATCAGATAATAGAGTCCTACCCCCATCCTCTACACACCATCTCCGACCATCCCTACACACCATGAGGGGTTTAAAACACCTACCCAGTCCTACACACCACACTGTACAGATGCGACACATATCCGATATAATGCAGCTGTGCTGCTAGATATTAGGCATAAAATGCTTTTCTAAACACTTCTTCCAATATATATATATCATCCCACCCTAATCTCAGTAACAGAGCATGCATACAGACTTAACAGATAAATCATGCTTAACATGCTTTTACTACAGATAACATATATACAAACATAGGCATGCTCATAACAGTACATTAGTCTACAGAACACATAGTTTTAGGGTTTAGTAAGCCTTTACCGACCCTACGGTAGGTCCACAATTGATTAGGACGACCCGTGCAACCTTACGGATAATTTCAGTGTAATGGGCCCACACATCCATGTGGCCCGCCCGTGCGGCCCACAAGCCCAGTTTGGCCTTGCCCGTGTAGATCACACGGCCTGGCCCAAAGTTCACACGCCCGTGTGACTCACCCGTGTAGGCCTACACACCCGTGTGGCCCACACGGCCGTGTCTTGCGCACGGCTTAGCCTTCGTCAGTCACACAGCCATGTCGTTGCACACGGCCTACCACACGACCGTGTGGCATCGACAGATTGCAATTTTGGCTTTCACCGAATCTCATTTTTCTACGTTTTGGGTACACACCTGGTACTGTTTCGTAGGGAAAACACTCCCGAGTCACCTAGAACCTAAAATTGATCAATTAAAACCCCAATCAGTCACTTAAATCGACACTTATTTGAAACTTTAACGAGACAGACAAACCTTTATCCATCAAAAATCCTTACCTTCGACCGAACGATGGCGATTCCACGCACTACAACACCGTTTGAGAAAGACTTTTAGCCCATTAATCCTTTCCTAACACAAAACAACCCCCTTCAATAACGGTTTACTAAAACAAACATAATAGTCACGTTATCCATACTTACTAGAACGCACGAAGAACACTGACAGAAACGTAACACTACGAGCAACGCACAGGAAACTAATAGAGACGAAAAGGGAGAAACAGAGAAGGAGAATTTAGCAAAAGAGAAAGCGGTATAGAGGTGGGAAAAGAATCGAACGTCAAAATTTTGGGGAAGAAAACTGAAAAATTTTGAAAAAGGAAACAGAAAAAAAGATTTGATAACCCCTAAATCCCTTAATTATCTCCACTATCCCACTACTAAGAATTCTAATTCCATCAAAACTCTCTTTCAAAATTGAACAAAAATAAATACCCACGCTCGCGCAGGGATTTGAACAAAGGACCTCTACACAAAACACAGACTCCTTTACCACTCGAACCAGTAGGCTCATTCTGCTATGGAATTACAACAATTAAATATAAGCCCATTGAATAGAGATAGGGCTTAATGCCAAAAGTAACCAAAATTTGCTAAAGCTAGGGCTTGAACCCAAGACCTCTCAGACACACCCAGAACACTTAACCACTAAAGCAGACAGATATTTGTGTCACATTTTCACAAAAGCAAAAATAAGAGTTTTGGGGCATTACAGAATGTGACATCCCGGTACGTTGACCCGACAATCGGGTCAGGTATGGGGGTGTTACAACTACAAGTAACTTAACATACCAATTCATGTTACTTTCACATAACAATCGTAAAGATATATTATATTCAATTCAATCCATTTAATGACTTTTCAATTTGGATATCAAGTTCATTTTATCACATTTCAAATTTTCAATTTCATTTAAATCGTTTCACTCGATGAACTCTACTAAGTGGACACGGATAGACAAGTAACTACACTACACCACTTGCTCGTCTGAGATGAGTACATTTATATATATGGTTACCCGTCTGGGCTAAACCAATATCATGACATATCAGGTTATTCGTTCGAGCTAAACCTTTGTCATATAAAACCTAAGAATTTGCAACGAATGTTGGATCTCGTTAACATTTGTAATAAATCTCGTACAAGCACACACAAGAGCCTATTGGATTGTCAATCATATTCTAACCCTTTACTAAGTTCACATGGCCATTTTTAAACATATAAACATCACATTTCAATTTAGTCCAATTCTAGCCTTTCATAATCAATCCATAACAGCAAAATGTCACATTCACAATTAACCAATCCATAATAAAACATACATACATACATATATATATATATATGAAATAAAACGCAAAATCACACATAAAAACATAAAATAATAAATTCCATATGAACTTACTTGTTCAAAATGCAAAACAAGTGAATTCTTTAGGGATTAGTTCCAAATCTTGATCTATACGATTATTTATACAATAAATCAATACTAAACATTTTCATATTATGCCATGATATAAATGAACCTATATGAACTTATTTTTTATATCTAAAAAATTTCACATTTTATTTAATTTAGTCCCTAAATTCGAAATAAAACTTCAAATTTTGAGCCTCGTTTTAAAATCTAATTTCACATGTATTCATTACAGACACTCTACTTCCTATTCCTACTGAAATTTCATAACACTTTTTCATTTTAATCAACTTGGTCCCTAATGTACGAAACTAAAAATAAAGCTTTACAATTTAGTCCTTTTCTTAAACTAAGCTTAATATCTATCAATTTCAAGCCTAATTCTTCAAGAAATCAACAATGACAACTTTTAATTAGTAAAGTAAAATCGCTATAGATTTTTAACTAGTAAATGGCGTCGGGACTTAAATTGAAATTAACTAAAGGTTCAAAACAACAGTTATACCACGCTAAAGTGTGTTTTAGTGGACAATATGATTAAATGGCCATTAACTTAAGTAATTAAGATTTTTTTTAATTAAAATATGATTAATTAAGTTACTTAACAACTTAATCCTACTATATAAGTAAAATTGCGGTGGAAAGATAGATAAACTCATCTAAGAAAGGAAGAATTGCTTGAAGCCATTGTTAAGGGTTTCAAGATATTTTATCTTAATTTCAAGTAAGTCTCTAGCCATTTTTCTTTGATTTTTATGGAAATTAAATCATGTGAGCTTGATTTAGTTAACCCATGTACTAATTTGTGAAAATTTTAAAGTTTTAGAAAGTTTCCATGGTTGAGAATTGAATGATTTCGGTGTTAAATTTCTAGAAATTAAGCTTAGTATATGAAAATGACTAAATTGTAAAACTTAATTGTTAGTTTCGTACATTAGGGACCAAATTGAATAAAATGCAAAATTATCACTAATTATTGGTAAGGATAGAAAATAGAGGGTCCCTAATGGGTTTTTGGTGAAATCAAATTCTAATTCAAAGCCCTAAATTGAAATTTAAGCTTGTCTCGGTTTTAAGGATGTAATACCCCTAAAATTTTTATAATTTAAAAGTAGTTATAAATCAAGATAGTGTACAATTGAATTCTCAATAAAATAAAATAAAATAATGAAAGTGATAAAAAAAAAGAAGATTGAGAATAGAGGAGTTGTAACGCCTCAAAGATTTAATTCTTGTTATGATCATATTCATCATAGATACATACTTGCTTCAGTGGTTAAAGGCCTTGGTGTGTGAAGATGGGTTGTGGGTTTGAGTCTTAGGGGGAGTTTTTGTTTCTAAGTAATTTTTGGTTGTATTGTTTAGTAGAATTTGAGTTAAATTTTAACTCTGGAAGTGGGGGGGGGGGATATCTGTTGCTTGATTATAGGGATAGGAGGTGGGTAGTTGTGTAGGTTTAAAATTTTAAGTTTTTAATTTTTCTCAAAAAAAGAAGAAAGAAACAAAACTCTTTCCCTCAACCCACGTTTACATTTTCTTTCTACCTTGATGTCGTTATTATTAGTTTTTCTTTCTCACTTCTTGCGCCACTACCAATTTGGGGATTAGGTAAATTATTTTTTAATTATTCTTTTGTTCCTCTATTGCTATTCGACTGCTGGCAGTTGTGTGGTTAATTTTGGCTTCTTCAATTTCGTGCGTCATAGGTAAGGGTAATGGTTCTTTATTTGTTTAATTTTAGAATTATGGGATGCTAGTGGTGTTGATTAATTTGTAGTCGTTATTAATTGGCTCTGCATTTAGGTGAAGATTGTGAGACATTGGGCGCTTCTTCAACGTTGTAGTTTCATGTGATTGCGATTTCTTTATCCGTAAGAATACGAAGGAGAGTTGGAGTTTTAGTGAATTCAGTTTTTAGCTATCTAGTGTCTGAATGCAGTATTAATCATTTTATTTGACATATTTAGGTCTCGAGAGTCCTGTGATTTCTTCCTCGTCAAAAATAAATTAGGTGTGTAACAAAAATACAAAAAAATGAGGTTCGAAGAAAGCCAAAAAAGTGGCTTGTTGACTCCACACGAGCGTGTGCCCGGCCGTGTGACGGGCGAGTGTGTGGCCGTGTGAGTCACACGGGCTAGGCCGATTTGGGCGTGTGGGCCACACGGGCGTGTAGGGCCACACGGGCATGCCACACGAGCGTGTAGGCCATACGGGCATGGCCAATTTGGGCGTGTGGGCCCACACGGGCATGTGGGCCCAAAATTTTAAAATTTTCCCTAGGGTCGCATGTGTCGTTCAGATCGACTGTGGGCCTTCCGTAGGGTCGGTAAGGGCAAAACAAACCCTATTGCATGAGATCTATTATCCTAATAGACTGATCTGAGTTTAGGAAAACTGATATGTATGTCTGATTGTGTTGTATAAGCATGTATGATATCTGTATACTAGCATACGGGTCATGTTAAATCTGTTAAAACTGTTATCTGTATTCTGTATCTTTATATGGGGTGGGTTCTATTTGTTGGAGGAAGTGATCTGTGAGGCGATAATTCGCTGTTATTCTGGCAGCACAGTTGCAAATTATTCTGATAAGTGTCTTACAGACACTATATGGTGTGTAGGGCTGGGAGGGTGTTTTATACCCCACGTGGTGTGATGGGATGGTCGAAGATGCTGTGTAAAGGTTAGGGGGTAGGATTTTGCATATCTGCATGTTTCTGATAATCTGATTCTGATAAGGACTTACGTCCGCTTTTGCTATGACATACTGAAATTCTGATTTTGATGCATGTATGTATCTGTTGAATAACACACTGAGATTATGAAAACTGACATTTTTTTGTCTGTTCTATTCAGGTAATCCTCAGACATAGGCGGGTCGATGCGACTGGGTCTCAGCGGTGACCACTAGTTCACGAACTGGTTTAATTAATAGTTTATTTAAATTCTGGATTATTTTGAAAGTTTGTAATTTTTAGGACTCTCCGGATTGTTTGATTTTAATTTTGGTTTTGGATGGGTTTTTTTTTACTTTTCTACAACTTTTAACAAAACGATTTACGAAAACCACGGTTTTACGCAAACGAACGTTTTTCTGAAAACACAAACTCAGTTTTCAACTTTAACAATATCAAACTTCCGCCGCAAATTAACAACGTTATCTTAATGAGAATAATAATATGTTTGATAAAATGTGGATTCTTCTTAGTAATAATTAAACGCGAGAAACTTGACATAATAAGATTCATTTCAAAACTTCTTCTTCGTTACACTCCCAGATTCGGCCATAACGTTTAGGCCGGGTTTGGGGTGTTACATGTGTCCATGTGCCAAGTCGAGCCCAACCAAAAGCTTTGGCCCATTCGCTAGGCTCAAGCCTGGCTCGACCCGATAAATGCGCCTAAAATTTTGTCCAAGCCCAACCCGAATAATAATGCTAAAACCTGGGCTCGACCCTCCCGTATTAATTTTTTATATAATTTTTAAAGAAAATATATTACATCAAAATACTAAAAACATTAAAATAAATGTTTCCCAACAAATTGAAAATAAACTAAAAAAATATGTATACTTAAATAACACTAAGATATGTGCAACTTAACAAGCAAATGCCTCTAAAATAGTAACAAAATTAAAAATAAAATAAAAGTTATAAAATATCCAAATAATAATAATAAAATAGTAGAAACATAATAGTAAAATGGTAGCAAAATAGTGAGAAAACAACAATAAAATAGCAGCAAAATAATAAAAAAATAACAATATTTTTTTTTGCAAATTCGGTCCGGGCTCGAGCCTAAAAAGCCTTACCTGAGACCTGTCCTTTTTTTAAATGGGTCTTATTTTTTGCCCAAGCCCATTTTTTGGGCCTATATTTTTACGCAAACAAAAGTTTTTCTGAAAACACAAACTCAGTTTTCAACTCTAACAATATCAAACTTCCGTCGCAAAATAAGTTTTCTGAAAGAGCAAATTAACAACGTTTTCTTAGCGAGAATAAAAATATGTTTGATAAAATATGGATTCTTCTTAGTAACAATTAAACGCGAGAAATTTGACATAATAATATTGATTTCAAAACCTCTTCTTTGTAACACTCCAGCCATAACGTCTAGGTCGGGTTTGGGGTGTTAAATTTAGTGGTATCAGAGTTAGGTTGCAAAACTCGGGTTGTGAATTTTGGGTTCAAAATTCTATTTGTAAAAGAACTAGTTTTTAAACAAAAATTGTTTCTTTTTGAGTTAGTATGTGGTACACCGAGTCTCTAGTGCCAATCTTGTAAGTACTTTTGGACTTAAAAATACTATAGTTAGAACTATCTGAAATTATACTGAGTTAGTTAGAAACTGAGATTTTTGAACTTCTGATAAATATTTGAAGCATAAATTTTTTGCTAATAAACATTGAAACTGATGCATAAAATTTCGTAATCTAGATAGAATTTTGAAACAATGAGCGCTAGTGGAACTTGTAGTCGTGGTATTCGTGGGCACCGCGGACGCCGTAGGGGGACTCGAGCTGAGTCTTCCTCTTTGGGCAGTATGTCAAATCTGGATACGAGCAAGACACCGATTTCACTTACTACCGAGACTGGGTCTCAAAGCCGCTCGACTGGGGACGATGCATTGTCCCAAGCCATGCTGAGAGTTTTGGAGAGGATCGCTGGACCCCATTCTGGATCTAGGGGCCGTGAATCAATAACTGAACGACTCTGGTCCAATGGAGCTAAACTGTTTAGGAGTGTCACTCGGGTCGCCCTTACTGTGGTCGAATACTGGTTGGAAGCCACTTAAAGGATAATGATCAACATCGACTGCACTCCCAAGCAAAAATTGAAGGGTGCAGTTTCTTTGCTTCGCGATGAGGGATATTAGTGGTGGTTATTGGTTGAGGTGGGACTCAACTAGATTGAATTAGTTGGGAGTATTTTAAGACTACTTTTTTGAGAAAATATGTGGGGGCGAGCTATGTGGATGCTCACAGACGTGAGTTCATAAACCTCACGCAAGGTGATAGGACTGTGGCTGAGTATGAGGCCAAATTTTTGAGACTGCGCTGCTACGCTCAAGGCATGGTGGCATCTGAATACAAGAAGTGTGTGCGTTTCGAGGATGGTTTGAGGGACAGTCTAAGGGTTTTGATAGCTCTGTAGAGGGAGAGAGAGTTCGCCGTTCTGGTGGATAAGGCGAAGATCGCCGAAAAGGTTAAGCGCATTGAGCGCCAAAATAGGGATCGTGAGAGAGGCAAGAATAAGAGGGAATCGGAGCCCTCTAATTTTGCTCAGAGGCCTAAGAAATGGGCCAAACTTGATGGGCCTTCTAGAGTGGGAGTTCCAATTACTCCTATTGGGGTTCAGCCATGTAGTGACTATGGTAGGTGCCATCCGGGTGAGTGTTGGAAGAGGTTAGGGGCATGTTTGCATTGTGGGTCAATGGATATATGATTAAAGAATGTCCACAACATTCTGATCAGATGCAAGTTCCGGGTTCGAATTTTGTTCAGCCTCAGAGGGCAGTACAGCAGCCACCTAGGGGACATGGTCTGGCCAGGGGTGGTAATGGTTTGTGGAGAGGATAGAGAGCACCGGGCAGAGGTGCTAATCAGACTGAGGTGAGGCAGCCTGCACTAGTTTATGCTACTTGACGCCGAGAGGACAGAGATGCCCCTAACATGATTTTGGTTACATTCTTTATTTTTGATGCCCCTTATACTGCTTTGATAGAGATAGGGTCAACACACTCGTATGTAGCTAGTACTGTCTTTGGAAACTTGGGGATTACTGTTGAGAGTACTTTTGGTGAGATTTCTGTACTGAGTTCGTTGGGTCAGTTGATTCAGGTAAACAAACTGTATAGGAATGTACCGTTAGAAGTACAAGGGGTTGTGTTTTTGGCAAATCTGATGGAGCTATCGTTTGGAGAGTTTGACTTGATTCTGGGTATGGACTGGTTAGTAGAGCACTGAGTCAGTTTAGATTTTGTAACTAAGAGGGTCATTTTGAGAACCGAGGATGATGTGGAAGCATTGTGATCGGAGAGCGTCGAGATTATTTCTCCAATGTGATCTCCGCTCTAGTGGCTAAAAAACTAATTCGGAAAGGGTGTTAAGCATATTTGGCTTTTGTAAGTGTTTCAGTTTCTGAGGACTTTTTTATCGGAAATATTAGAACAGCGAGAGAATTTTTGAATGTATTTCCTCATGAGCTACCAGGTTTGCCTCCAAATCGGGAAGTTGAGTTTGGCATTCATCTTTTACTGAGTACGTGCTTCATATAGGATGGCACCGAAAGCGCTTACGAAGCTAAAAGCTCAACTTCAGGAGCTTCTGAATCGTGGATTTATCCATCCTAGTGTGTCTCTATTGGGGTCACCGGTTTTGTTCGTAAAGAAAAAAGACGGTACCATGAAGATGTGTATCGATTACCGATAGATGAAAAAGTTAATTGTGAAGAATAAGTACCCACTTCTGAGGATCGACGATTTATTTGATCAGTTTTGTGGGGCTTCAGTATTCTCGAAGATAGATCTCCGTTCCGGTTATCATCAGCTTAGGGTTAAGGTAGTTGATATTTTTGAGACAACTTTTAAGACTCGTTACGGTCACTACGAGTTCCTAGTCATGCCCTTTGGTTTGACGAATGCTCCAGCTGCATTCATGGATTTAAAGATTTAGATTTTCTAGTCGTATTTGGATCAGTTCGTCGTAGTCTTTATCGACAATATTCTGGTGTACTCTAAGACCGAGGATGAGCATGATGAGCATTTTAGAGTAGTGTTTCAGATACTTTGAGAGAAATAGCTTTACGCTAAGTTGAGTAATTTTGAATTATAGTTACGAAAAGTAACATTTCTAGGGCACGTGGTTTCTGCTGAGGGGATCCGAGTTGATCCTCGAAAGATTGAGGTTGTACTTGATTGGAAACAGCCTAAGAACGGTTTTGAGATCCGCAATTTTCTGGGTCTTGTGGGTTATTATCGACGATTTGTTGAGGGGTTCTCGTTGATTGAAGCTCCTCTAACTAAGCTTCTGCGTAAGAATGTTCCTTTTGTCTGGACTGATGCGCAACAATCGAGCTTTGGGAAGCTCAAGGCTGTTCTGACTTAAGCTCCTATTCTGATACAGCCTAAATCTAGTAAAGAGTTTGTGGTTTACAGTGATGCGTCGCACGTCGGTTTGGGATGTGTATTGATGTAAGATGGTAAGGTTGAGGCTTATACGTCCCGACAGCTTAAGTCACACGAGAAAAATTATCCAACGCATGATCTCGAGTTAGCTGCCTTGGTGTTTGCTTTAAAGATTTGAATGCATTATCTATATGGTGAGAGGCATATCATCTATACTGATCACAAGAGCCTCAAGTACCTCCTTACTCAAAAAGAGTTGAATCTTAGGCAGCGTAGATGGCTTGAGCTACTTAAGGATTATAACTGTACGATAGAGTATCATCCTGATAAGGCCAATATGGTGGCCGATGCTCTCAGTCGTAGAGCGATGTCTGATCTGATAGCGATGTTTGCTCGTCTCAGTTTGTTTGATAATGGGGGTCGACTAGCTGAGTTGCAAGTTAAGCCGACTTGAATTGATTAGATTCGGGAAAAACAATTGGGGGATGATTCTTTAGTTATGCATTTCCATCAGGTTGAGAGTGGCAGTATATCTGATTTTGAGTTGAATAATGATGGGGTTCTTTTCTTCTGAGGACGGGTTTGTATATCGAATAACTCTGATTTGAGGCACTCGATTCTGAGGGAAACGCATAGTAGTTCTTATGTTATGCACCCCAGTGGAAATAAGATGAATCGAGATCTCTGTGAACTGTATGGGTAGTCGAGTTTGAAACGAGAGGTAACAGATTTCGTTGCTCGTTGTCTGACTTGCCAGCAAGTTAAGGCTGAGCACCAGTTGCCTTCGGGTTTGCTCCAACCCGTTAAGATTCCCTTATGGAAATGGGAACGTGTTACGATGGACTTTGTTAGTGGGTTACCTTTAACACCTACTAAGAAGGATTCTATTTGGGTCATCGTGGATCGGTTGACAAAGTTTTCTCATTTATTTCAGTTCGGACAGATTACTCGCTGCAGAAGTTGGCAAAGCTCTACATTTCTAATATAGTAAGACTTCACGGGGTTCTAGTTTTGATAATTTCCAATAGGGACCCTCGCTTTACTTTTTAGTTCTGGAAGAAACTTCATAAAGCTCTAGGTTCAAGATTGGACTTTAGTACTGCATTCTATCCTCAAACCGATGGTCAATCTGAGAGGGTGATTCAGATACTAGAGGATATGCTTCGGAGTTGTGTGATTGATTTTTGAGGGAGTTGGAAGGATTTTCTACCTTTAGCTGAGTTCGCCTACAATAACAGTTTTCAGTTTAGCATCCAGATGGCACCTTACGAGGCTCTGTATGGTCGTAAGTGTCATACTTCACTGAGTTGGACTGAGTTGGGTGAACGACGGGTTTTGGGTCCTGAGTTGGTTTCCGAGACTGAGGAAAAAGTCAGATTAATTCGAGATCATTTTAAGGCGGCTTCTGATAGATAGAAGTCTTATGTAAATTATAAAAGGAGGGATATCGAGTACCCAGTGGGTGATTTCGTCTTTCTTAAGGTATCACCGTGGAAGAAAGTTCTGTGGTTCGAACGTAAGGGCAAGTTGAGCCCTAGGTTTATTGGGCCGTATCGAGTTCTGAAGCGTGTAGGACCGGTCACTTATCAGTTAGAGATACCTTCAGAGTTGGACCGTATCCATGACGTATTTCATGTCTCTATGTTGAGGCAGTATTGGTCTGACCCATCTCACGTTGTTTCTGTTGAGGAGATTGAAGTTAGACCAGATTTGATATTTGAAGAGGAGCCAGTTCAGATTCTGGATCGAGATGTAAAAATACTGAGGAGGAAGTCTATTCCATTAGTTAAGGTTCTATGGCTGAATCATGGCACTGAGGAAACCACGTGGGAACCTGAGGTCTCGATCCATCAACAGTATCAGCATCTGTTTGAATCAGGTAAATTTCGAGGTCGAAATTTCTTTAAAGGGGGTAGAGTTGTAACACCCCAAAGATTTAATTCTTGTTCTGATAATATTCGTCATAGATACATACTTGTTTTAGTGGTTAAAGGCCTTGGTGTGTGAAAGGTGGGTTGTGGGTTCGAGTCTTAGAGGGAGTTTTTATTTCTAAGTAATATTTGGTTGTGTTGTTTAGTAGAATTTGAGATAAAGTTTAACTCTGGGAGTGGGGGGATATATGTTGCTTGATTATAGGGATAGGAGATGGGTAGTTGTGTAGGTTTAAAATTTTAAGTTTTAATTTTTTTTCAAAAAAGAAGAAGATAGAAACAAAACTCTTTTTTCTCAACCCCTTTTACATTTTCTTTCTACCTTGATTTCATTATTATTATTTTTCTTTCTTTCTCACTTCTTGCGCCACTGCCAATTTGAGGATTGGGTAAATTGTTTTTTAATTATTCTTTTGCTACTTTATTGCTATTCGACTTTTGGCAATTGTGTGGTTACTTTTGGCTTCTTCAATTTCATGCATCATAGGTAAGGGTAATGGTTCTTTATTCGTTTAATTTTGGAATTATGGGATGCTAGTGGTGTTGATTAATTTGTAGTCGTTATTAATTGGCTCTGCGTTTAGGTGAAGGTTGTGAGACATTGGGCGCTCTTTCAACGTTGTAGTTTCGTGGGATTGCGATTTCGTAATCGGTAAAAATACGAAGGAGAGTTTGTGTTTTAGTGAATTTGATTTTTAGCTATCTCGTGTCTGAATGTGGTATTAATCGTTTTATTTGACATATTTAGGTCTCGGGAGTCCTGTGATTTCTTCCTTGTCGAAAATGAATCAGGTGTGTAACGAAAACACGGAAAAATGAGATTCGACGAAAGCCAAAAAAGTGGCTTGTTGACGCCACACGGGCGTGTGCCCGGCCGTGTGTGACACATGACCGTGTGACGGGCAAGTGTGTGGCCATGTGAGTCACACGGGCTAGGCCGATTTGGGCGTGTGGGACCATACGGGCATGCCACACGAGTGTGTGGGCTGTGGGTCAGGCCATGTGGGCCACACGGGCAAGGCCAATTTGGGCGTGTGGGCTCAAAATTCTGAAATTTTCCCTAGGGTCGCATGTGTCGTTCTGATCGACTGTGGGCCTTCCGTAGGGTCGGTAAGGGCAAAACAAACCCTAATTTATGAGATTTATTATCCTGATAGACTGATCTGAGTTTAGGAAAACTGATATGTATGTGTGATCGTGTTGTATAAGCATGTATGATATCTGTATACGAGCATGCGGGTCATGTTAAATCTATTAATTCTGTATATCTGTATTCTGTATATGTATATGGGGTGTGTTCTGTTTGTTGGAGGAAGTGATCTGTGAGTAGGGGTGTGCTAATTTTGGGTAAAACCGAATTAATTCGATTAATCGACCGAATTCGGTCAATCGATCGGTTAACTGAATTAATTCGTTCGGGGATCGGTTAATAATTTTTTGGAAGTTCGGTTAATAGTTAATTCGGTTCGAAATCGTTCAGTTAACCGAATTAACCGAATTTAATAAATAATATTATAATATATAAGTATTAGGTCGGTTCGGTTAATTTTTTGGAAATAAAAATTAATCGGTCAGTTAAGTCGGTTAATTTTTTATATGTTTTATACTTGTTTAACCAAAATTAAAAAATATATATATAAATTTCGGTTAATTTGGTTAACTGACCGAATTAACCAAAAAAGTTCGGTTCGGTTAATTTTTTTTGAAAAAATTTCGGTTCGGTCAATGGTTAAGGGTTTAAAAAGGTCGGTTAATGGTAGTTCAGGTCGGTTAACCGATTGAACAGCCCTATCTGTGAGGCGATAATTCGCCGTTATTTTGGCAGCACAACTGTAAATTATTCTGATAAGTGTCTTATAGGCACTATGTGGTGTGTAGGTTTGGAGGGTGTTTTATACCCCACGTGGTGTGATGGGATGGTCGGAGATGGTGTGTAGAAGTTGGGGGTAGGACTTTGCATAGCTGCATGTTTCTGATAATCTGATTCTGATAAGGACTTACGTCCGCTTCTGTTATGACTTACTGAAATTCTGATTTTGATGCATGCATGTATCTGTTGAGTAACACACTGAGTTTATGAAAACTGACATCGGTTTGTCTGTTCTGTTCAGGTAATCCTCAGGCATAGGTGGGCCGGTGCGACAGAGTCTCAGCGGTGACCACTAGTTCACGAACTGGTTTAATTAATAGTTTTATTTAAATTCTGGATTATTTTGAAAGTTTGTAATTTTTTGGACTCTCCGGATTGTTTGATTTTAATTTTGGTTTTGGATGGGTTTTTTCGACTTTTCTACAATTTTTAACAAAACGATTTATGAAAACCACGGTTTTACGGAAATGAAAGTTTTTCTGAAAACACAAACTTGGTTTTCAACTTTAACAGTATCAAACTTCCGCTGCAAATTAACAATGTTTTCTTAACGAGAATAATAATATGTTTGATAAAATGTGGATTCTTCTTAGTAATAATTAAACGCGAGAAATTTGACATAATAAGATTGATTTCAAAACCTCTTCTTCGTAACACTCCCAGATTTGGCCATAACGTCTAGGTCGGGTTTGGGGTGTTACAGGTGTCTATGTGCTGAGTCAGGCCCAACCAAAAGCTTTGGCCCATTCGCTAGGCTCAAGCCTGGCCTGACCCTATAAATGCGCCTAAAATTTTGTCCAAGCCCAACCCGAATAATAATGCTAAAACTTGGGCTCGACCCTCCCGTATTAATTTTTTATATAATTTTTAAAGAAAATATAATACATCAAAATACTAAAAACATTAAAATAAATGTTTCCCAACAAATTGAAAATAAATTAAAAAAATATGTATACTTAAATAACACTAAGATAGGTGCTACTTAACAAGCAAATGCCTCTAAAATAGTAGCAAAATTAAAAATAAAACAAGAGTTATACAATATCCAAACAATAATAATAAAATAGTAGCAACATAATAGTAAAATGGTAGCAAAATAGTGAGAAAACAACAATAAAATAGTAGCAAAACAATAAAAAAAATAACAATTTTTTTTTTCAAATTCGGTCCAGGCTCGAGCCTAAAAAGCCTTACCTGAGACCCGTCCTGTTTTTTAAATGGGTCTTATTTTTTGCCCAAGCCCATTTTTCGAGCCTATATTTTTACCTAAACTATCCCAGTTTTCGGGCAGGCCTTCAGGCCAGGCCTGGCCATAGTTCTAGATGAGGAGTATCAAAGAAAGTTAAATTGAAAAGTATGTTGTACTATACTAAATTAAAGTAAGGATTAAATTGTAAAGATGTAAAAAAATTTGATGTTGAAGTATAATTATTTGAAATTTAGGGGAATGAATTATAAACATGAGAAAAGTTGAAAGACCAAAAGAGAAAATTACCCAATTTTATTATGACATGAAATTGGTGTGCTGTCACTCTCAAAAACCGTGTTAGAAGAAATTGGGCTAGTGAAACCACGAGTGGTCGCATCCCATTTTGAATTAAGGTTGTGAAAATTATGTCAAGTAATTTAATCTAGTTCAGTGGTTAAGTGTTGTATTTGTGTGTGTAAGGTCCTCTATTCAAATCATTTTCCTTAAAATTTTGTTAATTTTTGTTTCAACCTCTAACTTCGAACACCCAACTTATATGTTATTTTCGCTCAATTGATGTCAATGATGAGCCTAGTGGTTCAGTGGTAAGGCTTCAGCTTACCCTTTGGTCTTGTGCTTGAAACCTTGCGTATGCAAAGTGGAAATTTATTTTTGTTTTAAACTCCGAGAAAAAGATGTGATGTGGATAAAGATAGGAGTTAGTGGAGTAGTTGTAAAAATATAGTGGTGAGGGATTTTCTCCCCAATCTACTTATCCACTCAACCATCCATTAACACATGTTTCCCCAAGCTGTTTTTAGGTTTTGGAATTGCAAGTGTTGAATTGGCATAAAAAACTGACCAGGTGCGTGACTCGAACTCGTAAAAATAGCGAACAATAGAAAGCCGAAAACTCACTGTCAACATCACACAGCCGTGTGGCAGACCATGTGAGCCACACAACCGTGTGCTAGATTGTGTGTCACACGGTCTATGCTAATTGGGCGGTGTGGGCCACACAGGCTGGTTGATTGGGCCGTCTGGGCCCATTTTTTGAAAATTTTCACCTAAGCCTATTTGACTCTAAAATTCTTAATTAGACTTTTCATATGGCCCATATTGCTTAATTAAAGCTTGGAAATGAGGTATTCGTTAATATGCTTCTATGTATGATGTGTTTAAGGTATGTGAAATATATTTGCATGATCTGATACTGATAGTTCTTATGGCATGTCCTGATTTGCTATGTCTGTATATGTGTGTATGATGTGTGATTATGTTAATTTGTATTTCTGAATCGGCTATATGACCATGCATGTGACATTGTGGCTTTTCTAGTTAAGGTGATTTGTAATTCTGATACATCTATCTGCAAAGCATGAAATCAAATGCTTATTGGTTTCTGTTAAGAATATGAATGCATGTTCAACATACTTATCATTTTGTTTCAGTTTATGCATCTCATGTCACATTGCATGGGGTTGGGATGTTATGGTATGGAGGAAGTTCTGACAGTTTAATGATCTACATTATCTAGTGGTTTATCCACATTTCTATCTGGCAGCTTGTTTGCATTTATGGTGGCTCAACCACACACATATGTTGTTCTAGCAGTTTGGCTGCAATATAGTGGCTTGTCCACAAATATCCAATCTGGCAGTTTTAATTGCAATCTCTGGTGGCATTGACCATAATTATTCTGTTAGTGTGATTGGATGGACGAGTTCTGGGGAACTTTATTTGGTGTGTAGCGGAGTTGGGTAGGATGTTTTCTAGAAAAAAACAAATGCATTACATTCTCTGAAAAATATTGTATTGGTTGGCATAAGCACACATTCTCAATTTTGCTCAAATGATCATTATGAAATTCTCTGCTATTCTGTGAATTGTTGGTTGTGTTATTTGAGTTCTCGGTTTGAGTTGTTACACATTGAGCTTTATAGCTCACCCCTTTGTTTAATCTCTTACTTTTAGGTAATCTTTGAGTTTGGGGTCGGACAGTGTGTAGGAGCTCAGATTGTTTTCTCGGTTAAATAAATAAGATGGTTTAAGTCTATTACTTTTCTAGACTTTTTGGATTGTAAAGTTGTTTTTGGACTGGGTTTTTGGTTATCATTATTTTTGTTATTTGATATTTTTAACATTAAACTGCATAATCGTAGGAATTATCGAACTAAAATTTGGTTTTCAAAACTAAGAAATTTGAAATTTCCGTTACAACGATTAAGTAATCACTTAAGTGTTTTTTGTAAATAAATATATGATTTTTAACGAATGTTTGCCTTAGTATTGGAAATGATCTGCCAACGTTAGGACTTTCAAAACATGCAATTTTGAATTAAAATTTTGGGTTTTAAATAAGTGATTTCAGACTTTGATTTTTCTAAACATCTATGAGAGTTTTGCCAATTTTTATGCTTTCGAAACATGCACTGAGTTTGATTAAAATAAAAGCTTTTGAACAAGTTGATGTAATTCCTCAATATCCGATCATCACTTTAGGACGGGTTTGGGGTGTTACATGTGCAAGGACCAAATTGAACAACCGAAGAAATATGAAAGACTAAATTGTAATTTTACCAAAAGTGAATAGTAACTCAAAGGATGGAATTTTGAAGAAACATGAAGGATAAAATGATTATTACTCAAATTAGATAATTATATGGTGTAATAATTAAGAAAGAAAAGTGTTAAATTCTGATTGGTTAAATATTTTATTAGTTTATAAGATATTATATTATTTAATTAATAAACTAAACAAGATTTTTTTATGGAAACATGAAGAAAATTCTTCATTCTTCCAACGCCACTTATATATACATGAAAGGGGACTTTCATTTCTTTACAATTTGGGCCCTCACTATGAAATCCCACTTTTTCACCCAAATTCCTTGAAAAATTCCTTTACCACCCAAAAGGAGAAGTGAAGTAGAGATACTAGAGAGTTAGAATATCATCTTGAAAGAAAGATATTGAAGTGGAGATGGAGAAAGTTGTGGAAAAAGTGAGATTAAAGAGACAAGGTAAGTACTTCAAGAATTTTACTTTATTTAATTATAATCAAGAATAGATTATGTTAATAGTTGAATTAATTATGCATAAGCTAATATTATGTAATGAATTGATTTGATATATTAAAATAATAGTAAAAGAACTAAATTGTAAAGTGTATAGAATTTTATGATTTTAATAAAAGTATTAAGATAAAGAGTTTAAATAATGTGTTAAGTGTTAGTGAATTAATTACAAAATGATATTAAAGTGAAATTATGGTAAATAATAAATTTCTAGGATGCTAAGGACTAAATTGTAAACTTTGAGAAACTTCAAATTAAAATAGTTGAAGTGAAATGCATAAAAATAAGATGTATGAAGTAAGAAATTATAATCAATTATTTGATTAAAGTGTTATGTGATAGTGAAATTGAATGAAAAGTGAAGTTAGAAGGACAATTATAATAATTACTGAGTTTTTGTAATGTTAAGGACTAGATTGCAAAATAATTAGAAATGACTACAAGTATTGAAAACATAAGAAAGTGATTTCTAGTATAGGTATTTATTATATTTTAATGTGTTCATTAAGTGAAAGTGAAGAAGAAGTAATGGAAATGTTGTAAACTATTAAAAGAAAAAAAGGGAAATATGAATTATAGTATGTAAAGTGAAAATGTAATTTGGTTTACATGAAAGCTTTAAGGGACTACATATTATAATAATCAAAATTATAATTTTATGTACAATCAAATGATCTTGTATAAGAATATAATAGTTCGATAAGTGAAATAAGTGTTAAATGTTGATATGAGTGAGAATAAGTAAAATTTTCACTAAAATAATTTTAGACAGCAACAGTAGTTCAACTTTAATAATTCATCAAAAAATTTAGAGGTTTAATTAAATGTTTAATTAAAGCTTATTGAGTCTAGTTTCGCATAAAAGAAACAGTGTAAGTAAAGGAATAGTACATCATGAGATATATGATTTTTTGTGAGACAAGGTCAAAATGTTTTTGGGTTCCCCTATTTTGACTTTGAAAAAATTATTTAAAATTGTAAAAAAAAAATGTTTAGGATATAAAATTTGTATGATTAAAATATTGACAAGTACTTTTAAGGGAAACAAACAAAAATATTATACAAGTCTCGTACTAAAAGATAATTAATTCTTTAGTGAAAAGGGGTCAAAGTTGCCTAGTAGCAGAACAAAGGAAAACTAAAACATTTTACTATATTAATTGGCATAAGAAGAAATTCTGAAATTTTTATGGTAAAAAAGGTCATTGAGTCTAGATTCATAAACAAGCGGATCTTAATTTAGAATGCTTTAGACCAAGACAAATAATTTAGTGATTGCTACTCAAGTGGACAATTTTGTTAAAATTATGTAAATATTAAAATTGAAATTAATCTTGCATGTAGGCATACAATACTAAAAACCATCAATTTTTGTATAATTACATGTACATAAAGGAGGAGGAATGGAGAGGAGGAGGAGGAAAAATAATAGAAGAGTTATAATGTTAAGAAATTGTTGCAAATGATGGATTTGCTAATACATAAGAGTAGTATAGGTAACGCCCTGAATTTGGGCCTAGAAGAAATGGGCCTTGAGTATGGGAATAGCTAGGAGACTGCACGTAGGTATTTGGATGTGCAAGGAAAGGACATAAATAAATGACTGCTTGAGTGACTAAGTGTACTGAGAGTGTAGGCGAAGTCTTGGGTTCCAGCCCTGGCTTTTGCAAAATTTTGGTTTTCTCTTAAATGAACCTTGGTGTTAGCATGTAGGCTTTAAAAGAAATTGTGTTGTAATTATGACACAAAAATAGCCTTTGGTGTAGTGGCAAGGTGGCGTGTGGAGTTCTCTTGAGGTCTAAGGTTCAAGTCATGGCAAGGTAAAAAGAGTATTTATTTTTCTCTCTTGCCATGTGAGAAGCAGAAGTCGACTAGAACTCTGCAAAGTTAGAATTTGAATTGGTCAAGGAGAAGTTTGTGGAGAGGATGATGGAGGAATTTGAATGAAGTTCAAATTGGATGGTTGAGTGATTTGTAGAGATATTTGTGGAGGGATGTTGGGAGAGATTAAGGGAGGAAAAAGAGGAGTTTGAAGGGGAGTAGAATTGTTCTGAATGGGTAATTGGAGGCTCATGAATTCTGCTATGATTGCCTCCTCTTTTCATTTTTACCTATTTGGTTTTGGTTTTGTCTGCTTGAAGGCCGATTGTGGTAAAAGTGCGTTTGAGTTTTTGCATTTTGGGACCCTTTTTGTTTATTCTTTGGTAACCGGTTTCTTTTTCCTTTGTACCGAAGTTTGTGAGAGATTTCAAGTGTCGATCGGTTTTGGCAATTCTCTTCCTCTCCTTGCATCTAGAGTTTCTTTTGGGTCGATTTTCTCTTATTTACTCCCCCACTCTCGAGTTTTGGTGACTTCGTTTTTCCCTCTCACTCAAACACTTTGCTTCGGCCGAGTATTTCCTCTCCTCCTCTTTTTCATTTCTTTCGACTTTGGCCTTGGTACATGACCGATTCTTTCCTTCTGCAGCCTTTACTTCTTCATTTTGGTTTTTGATTTGACATCTATTCTCTGGCAACCGAATTCCGCGAGGAGTGAAGGAGTACTCAAGAAATACTGAAGATTTTCGAAACATTCCTATTGTCATTTGTCTGAAGGTTACCCTGTTGCTATTATTGTGCTCAATCTAGAGTGTGTTGGTTGTATATTTTGTTGCGGCCGAATATTACTTTCCTTTACCTAGGGGTTTTATGAGTATGATCAACCTTTGGGTTTAGGCAATTGTGTTTAATAGGAGTGCACTTGTAATGCAGATATTCGGCAAGCAACGGGTGATCAATCCTAACCAGCAATCTAAGTGGGCTAAGCCACATCTGTCGATCAAGGCAAATATTAAATCATTTTGGATAGTGGTATTGAAAGGGATTATCTAAATCCTATTGATTAAGAGACTGATGGTGTATCATGGTTGATTAGGTTTGGAGTTCTCGTGGATCTTAGCACATTTTCACAAACAGGTGTGTAATCACACTATCTCTACTCTGAATAAGCAAAAGCCGAAAGTCGAAACTTCGGCATTCGAGGCCTCACGAGCGTGCGAGCGCTCGTGTGGTAAACCGAGCCCACAAATCATGGGCGATAGATTGTAGAGGCCACTACGAGCGTTCTCGTGATCTTGGGCCTCGTTTGGCTAGAATGGGTCGTGTGGGCCCAATGGGCTCGTGGGTCCCACACGGATAAAAATCCACGTTATGTGGCAAATACTGGCTTGGGCTATGTAGTTCGCATAGCCGTGACTGAATTTAGGCTAAATGGGCCACACGAGCGTGTGGGCCCACTTGGGTCGAATACTAAGCCTTGGGCCCATTTACACCGTAATGACCGTAATGCCTCTGTAGGGTAAAATGACTATAATGCCCCCGTAAGGTAAAATGACCGTAATGCCCCTGTAGGGTAAAATTATCGTAATGCCCCCGTAGGGTAAAATGATCATAATACCCTTATAGGGTAAAATGACCGTAATGCCCCCTGTAGGGTAAAATGACTGTAATGCCCCCGTAGGGTAAAATGACCGTAATGCCCCTATAGGGTAAATGACTATTTTGCCCCTTGAGGGTAAATGACTGACTTGTGCTATGATTTGACTGATTTGACTGTGATTGTATGACTATGATTTGATTGACTTAACTGTGAATGATATGATGATTTATGGGCCAGACATTCTGCATACATGACATACTGCATGGGGTTGGGATATTGGTTATGGAGGAAGTAATGATCTGTTAAGGTCGCACGGGTCGCACGAGACGACTGTGGACCTACCAATGGCTTAAAGCCAGTTAATCTGATTATGGCTCTGTGCCAACCTAATTATGAGTATATTACTTTCCTTTACCTAGGGGTTTTGTGAGTATGATCAACCTTTGGGTTTAGGTAATCGTGTCTAGTAGGAGTGCACTTGTAACGCAGATATTCGGCACGCAACGGGTGATCAATCCTAACTAGCGATATAAGTGGGCTAAGCCACATCTGTCGATCAAGGCAAATATTAAATCATTTTGGATAGTGGTATTGAAAGGGATTATCTAAATCCTATTGATTAAGAGACTGATGGTGTATCGTGGTTGATTAGGTTTGGAGTTCTCGTAGATCTTAGCACATTTTCGCAAACAGGTGTGTAATCACACTATCTCTGCTGTGAATCGGCAAAAGCCGAAAAGTCGAAACTTCGGCATTCGAGGCCTCACGAGCGTGCGATCGCTCGTGTGGTAAATCGAGCCCACAAATCATGGGCGATAGATTGTAGAGGCCACTACGAGCATTCTCGTAATCTTGAGCCTCGTTTGGCTGGAATGGATCGTGTGGGCCCAATGGGCTCATGGGTCCCACACGGATAAAAATCCATGTTATGTGGTAAATACTGGCCTGGGCTATGTAGTTCGTATAGTCGTGACTGAATTTGGGCTAAATGGGCCACACGAGCGTGTGGGCCCACTTGGGCCAAATACTGGGCCTTGGGCCGATTTACACTGTAATGATCGTAATGCCCCTGTAGGGTAAAATGACCGTAATGCCCCCGTAGGGTAAAAATGACCGTAATACCCCTATAGGGTAAATGACTATTTTGCCCCTCGAGGGTAAATGACTGACTTGTGCTATGATTTGACTAATTTGACTGTGATTGTATGACTATGATTTGATTGACTTAACTGTGAATGATATGATGATTTGTGGTCCAGACATTCTGCATACATGACATACTGCATGGGGTTGGGATATTGGTTATGGAGGAAGTAATGATCTGTTAAGGTCGCACGGGTCGCACGAGACGACTGTGGACCTACCGATGGCTTAAAGCCAGTTAATCTGATTATGGCTCTGTGCCAACCTAATTATGGCTCTGTGCCATCTTGATTATGACTTTGTGCCAATCTAATTATGGCTCTGTGCCGTCTTGATTATGACTTTGTGTCGATCATATTTATCCATGGCTGTGTGTCGATCGTAATTATTGATGACTTTGTGTCGATCATACTTGCCCATGGCTATGTGCCGGTTATGTTACCGTAGTTGATGGCTATGTGCCGATCTTATTACAGTTATCGATGGCTATGTGCCAATAATGAGACCGTTACTGAAGGCTTAAAGCCGCATATATACTAGCAGCTTTGCTGCGATTTCAGTTAGTGCTGCAACCAGTGCTAACACTGTAAGTGTAGGGATGGCGTGGGTGATTTATTCCCCACAGGTAGTGCAGGGTTGGACGGAGGCAAGTTCAGGGTTGGATGGGTTTGTATGCATCATGCATCATTCATACTGGGATTGTTACTGTGATGGGCTAGGCCCAATTGATTCTCATTATGGGTCAGACCCAAATGATATTGTTTTGGGCTTTGGCCCACATATACCCCGAATCGAATCATCACTTCATTAAAGGGCTCGCCCGCACTAATTTTGTTTCACAGTGATAATCGATCGTTTTTCTTTAATAAGGGGATTACACACTCGAGTTTTTCGTAAACTCACCCCGCTTTTTAACCTTTCGTAATCCCAGCCGTTAGACGGTTCGGAGTCATGAGGACTCGGAGAGGGCCACACAATCGCACATGTTTTATTTTGTTTTGCTCATTTACTTAAGCACTTTGATTTTGATTCGGGTTGTAATAAGGCCTCTATAATTTCTCGGATTTTAAATTTGGGATTTTATTGATTGTGATTTATATCCGCTAGAAGTAGAACACGGTTTTCCAAAACAATAACATTTTCTAACACTACGTTTCCGCAACTCAATTTTTAAATATCATGTTTTCGTAAATCATCTGTTTTAAATTAAGCTTCCGCAACAAATAAGGTTTTAAAGGTAATAACGTTTTAAAAGGGAATAACTTTTTAATAAACCACGATTGAAAATAAACAAATTCAAACTGAGGTTTTGTACAAGTTTTAAATGGCAAGAAGTTTGAAATTTCAAGAAGGGTTTTCAATGAAAACATGGTTTTCGAAAAACACTTCAATGTGACACGCCAGATTCGGCCATAACGTCTAGGCTGGGTTTGGGGTGTTACAGTATAAATGATTTGTTGAAACATTAAGTGAATTATTGTTATCTGGTGCATTAATTAACTTATTTGTAATACTTTAATAATTACGTAATTTTATAATTTGTTTGAGAAATCATATGATGTCAAAATTAGAAATAGATGCATATGAATAATAGTGAATAATATGACATAGTAATTAAATTGCAAATAGTTCCTAAATAGCCTATAAACTGTTGAAAGAGCTAATGAAAGCTCGATTAAAGCTTGGAATGAAATTAGAAATTTAATGTTAACTGCAAATTATTTTGTTAATTTGATTAGGAAAAGTATTTGACCTGAATTTCTCTGAAGTTGCTTCAATAACGAATGTAACATTCTGGTGCTCGAACCGACAAGCGGGTCGGGTATAGGGGTGTTATATTTAGTGATATCAGAGCTTAGGTTTAGTTGATCCTCAGACAAAGATTGAGTCTAGAAATATAAGTCACATAAGAAAAGTGAATATAAAATAATGAAATGTAAATTTGAAATTTGAGAAGATAGTAAAAAATAGCCTTAAATCATTCTTGACTAGATAATAATCTTAGCATGATTCATGACAATAGGTATGAAATATAAAAATGTAAGAAAGAATTATTCAAGATAAGTGTTATATGGAAGATAATTGATTTAAAGTGACTAAGTAGTAAAATAAATAATTAAATAAATTTCATATTGAAAAAGACCAAATTGTAAAATATACAAAAGTGACTAAGTGTATTAAGATTTTGAAATAACATATTCAAGTGTAATGATATATAAAAGTGAAGTGAACATTAAGTGAGTGGATGGTTATAAATGAAGATATATGCTAGTAGGGACTAAATTGAAAATATTGTAAAGTAATTGAAGTGAAGTTTATGCAAAGAAGACTAGATGGCAAAGTGACCAAAATTCGGTATGTGTAATAAGGTATTCATGGAGAATTTTACTGAAATGTTTATGTTATTAATTCTAAGTGATATTAAAGTGTTAATTTAATGAATATTGATTTTCTTGAAAATAAGGACTAAATTGTAATGAGTGTAAAGTTTTATATGTCATAAGTTTCCTAGGTAACAAATTGATTTTGGAAGAAATAGATTGTCGCGTTGCAATGACAAACCTCTAACGTCGCGACGAGAAACAGAATAAGGTCCATGCAGTGATGTCGTTGCTTTCGCGGTCACGACGAGCCCTAAACAGACAGTCACGTTACGACGAAGAAACCCCGAAGTCGCGAATTCGACTCGAAACTTTATTTTCTTTAAATTTTGGTCCATATTGACCTCTGATTAGAAAACGAGCTTTCGTAAGCTTATATAAGACTCATAATTGATTAAATAACGTTTAATACACATGAATTATTTGTAACTAAATGTATATTGATTATTGAATTGAATGTTATAAATTGTAGTTGCTCCGACGATGAATGTGACACCTCGTAGCTCAAACCCGACGATCAGGTTGGGTATAGGGGTAGTACAGATTTAATCTTTCTATTTTAATTTGACATAATTTGGTCTCTCTACTATTATAATATCATTGGTTAGTACAAATAATTAACACCCTTAACTATTCAAGTTAAAATAATTGCGTAGATTTTTTTCTTAAAATAATAAATTCTAACTTATCATGTTGAAATATATATTTTTTTATTGGAATAATGTTTTAAGAGAAATTTACGTTAGAATTCTAACCAAAGCAGTTATTGATATTAACTATTTAAACTAACAAACGACATTATAAAAGTAAGGGAATCAAATTAAAGTGTAGAGACTAAATCTCAACTTTGAACATAGTAAAGGCACAAAACTGAAAATCAACCATTACCTTATAATGAGTAGAACTATTTGAGCTAATAATCATATAATAAAAGTGAATGAATCAAACTAAATCAAATTAAAATGTAAGGATTAAATCTTAAATTTGAAGATAATAAAAGCACCAAAACTTAAAATAAACCATTCCTTAATTTTTTTTTAAAAAAAAGACAGTTGTCACAGCCTCCTCCTATGGGGATTGTGTTTATGTATAGGTATAGATGTAAAAGTAGAAAGATTCTCCCCTTTCATATTTGAAGAAAATGTTAAATTTCAATTTTAGGTTTTTATTATTCAGATTTCATCTCTATATTTTTATTTCTAATATTATTTAATTTTTATATTTTTTTAATGTTATTAGTTAATTCAAATAGTTAATATGATTAACTTTTTGATTAAAAGTTCATATAATTATATATAATTTGAATGCTTTAAAAGTCTTAGAGATTGATATATCTTTTGGGTTTGCCTTACCTTTTTTTAACATTATAAAGTAATAGTTAAATTTCAATTTTGGCCCCTATAGATTAAAAACATATATTTTAATTATTGACATAATTTAGTTACTCTACTTTTATAATATCATTAGTTAGTATAAATAGTTAATATTATTAACTATTTCAATTCTAATGCTAAGCCCATTTTTTTTAAGAACACTATCCCAAAAATAATATTTATTTCATCATAACGATTTTAAAAATTCACATTGGCATTTTCAACTTTATTTTTATATTGTTTCACTATCAAGTGATTTTCTTTTAAATTTTAAAATGTTATATCAATAAATTTAACATAAAAATTTTAATAGTGGTAACAATTGAATCTAAATTTTAAATTTTAAAAAGAAATAGTAAAACTCAAATTTTGAAAATAAAAATTAAAAAAACAAAATTTTAGGAAAACAAAATTAAATTTTACTCTGGAAAGCAATTTACCATTAGTGGATTAGATGTATACAGATATGATGGCACGTCTACAATAGTAGTCAAACAAATATAAAATTGTATACGTGTCCTTAATTAATAGGCTATTGTCAAATCAGCTAGGTCCATTTAAATATTTTTGTAAAATATTGTTATAGGTAATATATTTTTTAAAATACAAATATCATATTCCACATTAATTCCTTTAATCGTAAGCTGGACTCAGGAAAAAAAGCAGAACCTTTTGGAATGCATGTGAAAATCAATGGTTTAATTAAACCTCATGTATGAAATTTCAAATTGTGATTTGTGATCTATATGTTAACAATCATCATTGTACCAATATATATTACAGTTAACACCAAACCTTAATTACTCTTAACAATTATAATACAAATAGGATTTGCAACTAGAAAAATTGCAAGAGCTTATAAACCACACAGCAATTGAAGCCCACAACCGATCAAATCATTGTCTTTTGACAGCAATAAAAACTAAAAGTTGTCCAAAATGCAGCTCCCTATGAACTTCGGTGTACAGAAAACAAGTCCCAAAAGATGAATCCATTAAAGGAGAGAATGTACCCAAAACAAGGGGGAAAAGTAAATGTGATGTTTGATCAACGATTCAAAGTTTCAAACCATAATAACAAAACAAAACCGCATTGTACCATATTTCTAAACTTGAAACAGATAAAAGCTTTCTAAGTGGAGAAGGATGTTCCCATCCCACTACCATTTGTTAGGTGTTTCTGCAGTCCCTCATTGAAATAAAGCTCGGGACCATCACATTTGCATTTTGTCTTCACATCCTTTTTGGGGGCCTTCCACTAAATCCCAATGTATCTTTCCTTCTTTTTGTACACTGTCTAATTACGTAGTAATATTAAACTCTTACACCTGAGTTTTCTTTTATCTAGAAAAAGTCCCTAGTCCCCCGGGACTAGGAGTGATAAAGTTCGCCCAAAACTCAACTCACTTCCGTTGAGCGAACCCTCAGGCCTCATGGATAACTCTTAGACTTAAATTGAGAGCAAAGAAATATGTATGAAATGGGTTGAAGGTAATGTGAAAAATGATTTGGGTTGTTCAAGTTTTTTCTGACCTAGATAATTGTTTTCCCAATTTTCTAAATTCTACTAACATAACTAATATGATCCAAAAAAATAAAAAAAAAAGTTGGAAATATTGAGTTTCGATGTTGAGATAGAAAGTGGTTCATTACATTCATTGATGTTCTAAGTGAGTAATATGGTTTTACATCAAAACATAAATACTAGGAAGGCATTGGGAAGAGTGAAAGGATGGATTGTTATGTCTATGGCTTTATATAGTTGTTTGCTTGCTTTTTATTGGTTGTAGGGGAGTTGGGACTGAGGAGAGAAATGACAAAGGGGAAAGCCTGCAATGGTCCTGGAATAGAGATATGAAAGCTATTTGAGTTCAAGTCCCAATCTCTGCAATGCTCTGCAAAGCTGGCCTCCATTGCCCCCCACCCCCACCACCACCTCCACCATGATGCCTTCCCATATACCTACTTCTGCTGCCACCACTGCTTCCCTGTCTGTTAACTTCCTGCTTCACCTGCACACATGGTAGAAAAAGAATGGGAAATTTTATCTAAAAGGACAAATTGGACAAAGGAACCCCATGAGACAATGACAATTCCATAAGCTTTTCTTTGGGGGTTCAATTATTGATTTGTACTAAACCCAAGCTTTCCACGAAATTTAGATCCTTTTCTGTTCACACTACCTTACTATACGAGGAAGACAAGTCATTAGACTAAATTCTCATAAACATGCATGGTGAAATATGGTTGATTAATGATCATAATTAAAGTAGATATATCAATAATGACCAGTTGTGAGTTCAACTTAACAGTAACATATTATTAAAGAAGATTTTTCAACAGTATTGAAGTACGTTAAGTGTTGGAAAATGATTTTTCAAATAGATACCTCGAGATCTGTTGTTAAACAAAGTTCAGACTTCAGATTCTTCCTAGTTCTCAGTTTTTGAGACGATAACATTTTTTTTTTTAAACTTACCGACCGAGAAAAAAACCCCATAAAACTCATTTCTTAGGCACTAATGAATTGGTAGTAAAGATTAATTACATTTCTTGAAATTCGAGACCCAAAATTAAAACTCATTTCAGAAGCTTATGTCACCTATTCTGACAGTTTTTGTTAACTTAGACGAAACTTGAAACAGTAGTGTTCAAAGTCACCTTGGGCTTTGTTTTTATTTTTATTTTTTATTATTACCTTAATAACCGAACTGCAGTTCCCAGATTTGGGGTTCAGTTTGGGTTTCAGATCGGAAGCATTTGGCAAATCCTTTCTCTTCAACTCCATCCCAACCCCAATCCCTCCTCTTTCTTTCAACAGTTTCCCAAGCTTCGCGCACTTCTTTGCCGCAATCTCTTTCATAACATCTACTAAAAGAAAACAAATTAAACGAAAGGCAAAAACTATAGACGTAAAAAGATTTAAGTGAATAAATTACCTTCAAAGCTAATGAGTCGATAGACATGGCCGATTAATAGTGTGTCATCTGGTTTTAAAAGCTTGAGTTGCTTCAAAGGCATCCCATGTTGGTTTTTCAACGTGGGCGAGGTTAGCACAAGTGCAATGTAATGCCCTGGATTTGAGGTCATGATTTCATTGACACTAACAGGGTGGTAAATCCTCTGGATCTTGTTCCCTGGGTGGTGAATAACCACGGTTGCTGCTTCAGCTGCTTGGCAGTTTCCCATATCTTTACAGCACAACGTAGTTACACTCGGAAACAATGAGCGTACTACTGTTGAATGGAACAGACTTTGAGGTTATATATACACGTTAAAGTGAAATAAAGCAGAGAAGTTTTAGGCCATGGGAAAAGCAAAGGAAAATGGCTGATCTTCGGTGCCTATATGATATCATCAAGTACTTGATGATGAAAAAGGGAGCGTAAATGTGGAAGAGAGAGGACAGTTTTTATCAGGGTGTTAGGTCAGAAAAGTGAAAGCCCAAATAATAGTCCACACACTTAACCCAAGCTTCTAAAATATGTATGTGAAAGATATTTAATATGGGACGATTTATATAATTTAAATATGTTTAATTGTTTATTTTTTATATATTAATTGTTTACCGCCTCAGACGTGATTTGTGTTTGAGTCGCACTAGTCGCATTTGTTGTTTGAATTTACTCTGTCATTGTAATTCACCAAAAAAAATTAATAATGATACTTTAAAGATCCAATTATCATATTTAATATTTTATTCAAGTAAATTATGTATGCTTAGTTTTAAGTAAATTAAACTTGTCTTATTGTTTGTAACTGAAATAATTTTACACGCTCTCATATCTTTTTCTATGATTAATACTTTAACATTGCGATCCTTATATTTCATTCATCTAGATCTTATATGCTCATGTTTGAGTAAATTAAACATTTCTAAATGTGTATTTTATCATTTTCAACCATTACATAGATATAAATTAATAATGATATAGTATTCTAAATCAATACAATAGAAATATTAGATTTATTCGAAAATTTACATACATGATAATTATAATTATATTGATAAATTCAACTGTCTAATCATAAAAAAAAAATTATGAAAGCGTATAAATTTGATTAATTAAAGATATTTGATATTAACTTTGCTTAAACGGTTTCCTAAATTTAGAAATAGGGAAAAAAAAAAACCTTTGGCTAGGTAAATTTATTGGCATGATGTATATGAATATGGTCCAAAACTAGAAATCTTAGTACATAGGGAGTCCTAAAATTTGTCCAAACCTTAGGACAAATAGCTATTTTACAGGCTATTTATTTGAGTGTGCAGGATTTTTGGGCTCAATGCTTAACTTTGACCTACTTATATGTTTAACTCCACAGGTTCACCTCAAGCTTAGGACAAATAGCTAATTTACTTGAAGAGGCTTTGTTTTTCCGTTTACATATATTTTAAAAGGTATGGGTGGGTCTCTTAAACCATTTTCCATTAAAAAGTTAAATATTAAGCAAAATTTTTTTATTTTTTATTTTTATTATATATTTTTATCTTTTCAATAATTTAATTAATCATTAATAAGTAACTATATGAGCAATAAAAAAATAGATATACATATAATTAGTAGATATTTTATAAATTTTAATTATTCATTAATAAAATTTATTTATATATGAATTTAATTTAATGTAGTTAATGTTCATTTTTAATTATAATTTCATCATTATCGCTGCGATTCTAAATATATATATCATCATTGATTTTAATCTCACCGCTATAGTACTCAATCTTACTTTACAATAACTAAACTCACCGCCACTGCTGTTTTTACTCTCATCATAGTCAATCTCACCTTCCATCCAAAAGGAACCTAATAGTCATTGTACTTTTATTTCCAAAATTTAGTCCTATTTCTAAAATTCAAGATCAATTATTAACACTGTTAATTTTTCATTAAAATTGTTGGTGTGACATTTTGAATAAAAAATATTCACTTGGTAAGAATATAACTAAAAAAATAACATTGTAATGACCATGAATTTAATAAAATAATTTTAACAGTATTAACAATTTGACCTGAATTTTGAAATCTAAAAAATAGAAAGACTAAATTCCTAAAAATAAAAATATAAAAATTAAATTCTAAATCTACAAAAACTAGAAAGATTATGATATATTTTAACCTTATATTTTTTAAAGACATTAACAACGCCAACTTATAAGAAAGTGACATGTGTAATTAACTTATAAAAATGACATTAAATTACTTTAAATTATTTAATTAAAAATTAAATAATTTACTTCATTTAATAAATGAAATACACTAATAAAATTCATTTAATATATTTCTCTTCTTTAATTTTTTACCCTGAACTCAAAAATTGTTTGGGTTCTTTCATATGGATCTCTCATTCACTTCAGTTCCTTTTACCATGTGAAAAATAAAATTTTTGGGTGTTTAGATTTTCGTTTAAGGGAAATAGATACAGGGTTGCTCTTTACAAAAAAAAAAAAAAAATCCGAACTCACCATTTAAAAAAAAAATTTACATCCATTTGATGGATTATCAAATCATGGATGACAATAACTGTAATTAGAACTTTTATTAATGTTATTTTACTCACATGAGACAGTATATCAATATATATATATATATATATATATGTCCTCTTTTTGTCTACAAATCAAAATCAATAGAAGATAAAGCTTCAACTAAAGTGATAGGTTCTTTTTAAACCTTAAACATGTGATAATTAGGGACAAAGTTTTTTTCTATTCTTCCTTTCTTACTTCTTTTAGGTTCACTCAGAAATTCATTTTTTTTGGGGGTTGATAAGTATGTTGGAATCTTTAGTCGATAATTGCTTAAGAAAAACAAAGCACATAAGTGATGGTTGCATTCAAGCCATTAAAGATGGCACTACGAGAAACACAACAAAAACAAGGCATACAAAATTGTTTATGCAGTTCAGTTTCCCTACGCCTGCGGAGCCTAACTCGGTGAGAAAATCTGCTATCTTTAATCCTAATACAACAAGTGGTTTAAGTCCTATCACACTCCAATATAGCAACCCCACTTTTGTACCTAAAGATCTAGATCATTCACCTCTTTGTAAAACCAAGCAACAAACCTGTTCTACACTCTTAATGCACTCTTAAATACAAGTTCCTCAGTGAACAAATAAATGTTATAAAAACCAAACATATCTAACTTACACAAGCTTATAACATATAAGAGTTTGAGACTTGTTAACATACTAGATCAATTACAATCATTTCCCCTAAAAAAACAACAACTAAAATAGCATACACAATATATTAATAAAGTAAAAAATAAAGTATAATAGTTAGAGATAAGTCATCAAGAAGGTCCGATCTAATTTCCTTATTTAAAGGGATTTAATTACTTGATCTGATTCAATCCAATCTTCAAGATATGTTGCTCCAAATGGATTGGTCTTAAAAGATAGACTATCAGATGTCCAAGAAATCAACTAAGTCATTGCCCAACTAATTTTGTTGAAAAGATTACTAACTCTAAATAATGCCAATTATGTTGCTTATCGCAGTGTTAATATAACATCCTGTAATCTAAGGTTAGAAGTTTTGAGGTTTGTGGTTAGGGTCAGTGAGTGGGTTGAACGTTTGGGTTCAGTTTTGCGTTTTAATGTCATAATGAGCCTACTGGTTCAGTGGTTGTGAGCGTGTTAACTTATCTCTGGGTCTCGTGTTCGAATCCCTGTGAGTGTTTTTGATATTTATTTGTTTTTTATGTTTTTTTTTATTTTATTTTAAAAGAAGAAGTTATTTTTAAAATCGAAAAATAAAGTTTACGTTCTTCTTCATTCTTTTTTTTTCTTCCCCATTGCTCCTCTTTTTTTGTTCTTTCCAATTTCAATTTCGTTTGTTCTTGCTTCTTCTGTTTTACGCAATTTTTATTTATCATTCCGTCAAAGGATATTGCTCTTGTGTGTTTCGTGTAATCGGATGTGAGTCAGAATAGTCTTGTGGAGGCGAAGCGGTTAATCTTTGTTGTTTGTAATTTTGATTTAAGGTGTGTTTTCGAAACTGTTGATTTTAAGTGTTAAGTTATTGATGGATTGCATGATATTCTGCATATTTCAGTATATTTCTGAATTTCCAGGGGATGGGGATCATTTCGGTGTCAAAAACACGAATTTCAGGCTGTTTCGGTGTGGTTTCGTGACCACATGGGTGGCCACAAGGGTGTGTGCAAAACACGGGTGGTCCACATGGCTGTGTGCAATTGGGAATTTAGGGTTTTCGATGGTTTTTGGTTCTACACGGGCGTGTGAGATCTCCACACGGTCATGTCTCCTCTGCTCTTTATTTTTGGCATTTTTGGACAGTGAGTTACAAGGGCTACTCACACGGCCGTGTAACTTGGTCACATGGGTGTGTGTCTCCTCCACATAGGCGCGTAGGCCTCCATAGGGCCTAGACACTTCCACACGGCCAAGGCACACGGCCATGTGGCTCTCTTTTACAATTTTTTTTTTTTGAGTCATAAACTGTCTGTTTTATGTTTCTGTGTAATCCGACCCTTAGTCAAGCCTTGGTAAGTGTGTTTGGAGACTCGATTTAGTTCGGTTCGTGTATATATGTGCGTTTATGGGCTTTAATTTTATTGCTCGTTTATGTGATGAATAAGTATGAGTTTATTGTTGTTGTTGTAACTGAATATTAGAATACAAGTGTAATCAAATCTGAATCTGTTCAATCGGAAATGTTAATGTCCGTTTCTGTATGTTGTCTGCGTAATGTGTGCATTGTTGCATAACATGAAAATTTTGGGATCTGGTTATGAAGAGAAGGAAGACAGACTTAGCAGTTTTAACTGTGATACTTTTGTACAAATGTTTATCTGCACTATCCTATCACGATATCACCTCGTGTGTATACTGATTACTCAAGTGGCATAGTTCCACATTGTGGTGTGTAGGGTGGATGAACCTATTATGGTTCTATGTGGTGTGCATGGTAGACGGGCCTACCATAGCCCTTATGTGGTGTGCTGGATGGACGAAGTGGTGTTTGGTTGGTGGGGTGGGATTTTGACTTGTGCATCCGTTCGCATCTGAATATACGTCTATTTGTTAGAACATTTTGTCTGAACATTTTGTCTGTTTGTGTGAACTTTTGGTTATTGAGAATATAGTTAATGTCATGTAATATGTTTTGATTATTGCGTATGATTGGATCATCATTTTTGTGGTTTGATATTATATTTGACATATCGATTAAGACTTTCGTAAGTGATATTTTTATACATATACTTGTCTGAAGTATTTATTGTGTCACTCTGTCTTTTTCCATTTGTTCATATTTCGGACTCACACTGAGCTCGCGTAGCTCATCTCTGTAGTGTTTTTCCTTTCAGGTAAATTCCGTGTTTTGGAGCTGGACTCGTCATACTGGAGGTCTTAGAAAGATATGGTTTGATTCGGTTTAAGTAAAATCTCATAAGTTTTATATGGTTAATTTTAAGTCGGTTTGTAAAACGATTATATAAATTGTGGTACAAGTTTTTATGGTGGACTTTCGTAAGGTGTTATTTGGACTGAACTTTAGAAATTGTGGATTTTATTTCCGAATGTTTGACGTCGGTTTAATATTGTTTCAAACATAATGAACAAAAAGGTTTTCTTGGTTTGAAGTAAAGTTTTTGTTTCTGCCACTTTTGATGGCCAATGTAACCTCCAGGATCCAGTTTAAACTTCTAGGTCGGGTTTTGGGGTGTTACATTTAACTGCAGTAGCAACTACGCTGGCACTAAGTGAACCATTGCTCATATACTTATCTCAACAATAAAACCTTTATAAAGGTTGAACAAGCCTACCATATTTAGAACACGAATCCAGCTTCGGTAAGTGAATTTCAATCCATCATAATTTTCCAAAATCACATCAAATCAATTACACTTTATATAAGGATACAAAAGATTGAGATAAATCTTCATAAATTCATCTCATATCATCTTGTATTGCATATCTCAGCAAACCAGTTACCCTTTTTTATAATGATACAAAAGAGTAAGACAATCTGTTGGATCCAGTGCCCTAAGTGTATTATATTCGTTTTTAAACTTGTAACTTTTTTGAACATATTGGTTAATAAAATAATCCATTAATTACATTAATATTATTTTTATAATGTCATCATGTGGCTTATGCATGCAAAGCAAATATTAGCCCACTGGTTGTTTAATGTTTAAACTAATACTAAACGGTATTACATGGTCGAGTACAACTTATATTAGTAGACGAACCTAAATATGTCCCTAGTCTAATCGGAAATGAGCAAACCAATTGAAAGAATAATATGTCGTCTATTAAATCTAATTAGGGAGATGTCTTTTCTTGGGCATCGGAGCAGATGACTCCTAGAAGATAGAGACATATATGTGATTGACTGCACTAACAGTACATCAGACTAGACCCAAAGAGAATTGATTCTGAATTCGTTTATGGATTTATTCATTTGTGACATTCACAGTGTGTCATACCTTAATCTTGAGTGAATGACGGGCTATGTATTCGTCACTCGTATACTTTGGTGTATGTAAAAGCCTAAGTTCAAATAGATAAGGAACCGAAAGCTGGTGCGTTGAGTATATAAATTCTGTAGTATGTAGCATCATTCACAATAGTGGAATTCATAACTCTAGATATGGGTAAATGATATCCTCTCATTGGCATTACATGATAAATGAAAAGTAAACGTGGCCACAGGTCGTTCATCTTTGTGATGAGTGACTTGATTACTATTTGATAGTAATTGACTTTTCATGAATAAAGATGTAATAGTTACCATGAGATAAAATAGGATCATATTGGGAGAGCGGATTTATCCAAAAGAGATTAAGGATATCTTATGAGGGTTTGTAACACCCCAAACCCAGCCTAGACGTTATAGCCGTATCTGGCAATGTCACACGATAGTGTTTTTGAAACCTCGTTGTTACGATGAAAACATTCCATGTTATTATCTTTAGTAAACCTTTGTTAGAACTTAGGAAGTCGTCTTTATTCATTTAAAACATTTGTTTTGAAAAATCCCTCGTTGCGGAAGGTTTAATAAAACAGTCTAGGTGATCATGCGTTTAGAAATTACTTTAACTTTTTGAAAATAGAATTTCTTACGACCAGCAGGTATAAATCTATAAAGTAAAATAAATAAATAAAAACCTAAATTTAAAACCAAAGTCCCAGAGGGTCCTTAAATTACAACCCAAATAATCAATAATAATCAAATCATAAATTGTAGATTGAAAACCATGAAGTCCAAAATTACTGTGGTCACCGCTGAGTCCTTCGTCGCACCGATCCGTCTAAGTCTGGGGATTACCTGTGCACATTAAACAAAAAGGGTGAGTTTACGTAAACTCAGTGTGTAATCCTGCAGAAACAAACAAACAATCAATATTCACAGTGCACAGTTGAAAAGTCTTGGGCCTAAGCTCTTTTTAGTATCAGTGACAGTTTGGGCCTTAGCCCATCTCAGTACAGTATCAAAAATGCAGTAGGGCCTTAGCCCATCACAGATGTCGATGCGATACTGATTATGCAAAGAGCAAAATCCTACCCAACCAGCCTCTACACACTATCTCTGTCCAACCCTACACTCCATGTGGGGATATAATCAACCCACCCATCCCTACACTCCAAGTAGTACCGAATGCGGCACAAAACAGTATTTTGCAGCTGAGTTGTCAATAAATTAGGCATAAAGCCTTTCAGTACATTTCTTCCGAATAACAACCCCCAACCCAATGCAATGCAACCTACAATGGATGATATGCTATTATGCAATTTCAGTACATATATTCAGTTCAGATATTAACATGCTCAGTACAGATATCATTCAGTCAATTTCACACATTTAGGGGTCTAAATAGTGCTTACCGACCCTACAGTAGGTTCACAGTCGACTTGGGTGACCCGTGCAACCTTAAAAATATTTCGGTAAAAATAGGCCCACATGCCCATGTGATCTGCCCGTGTGGGCCCACACGGCCGTGTGGCCCACTCGACCCAAATTGGCCTTGGCCATGTGATCCATCTCAATACTCGTATTTGTTTTCACTATTTACTTATATGTTCATTCAAAGCTGTCTACTTGAGTCATTATCACTAAATTATTTATATCTTGAGCTACAGAATTCCAAATTAAGATCCGCTTGATGTTTTTTAAACTAGACTCAAATACCTTTCTACCATAAAATTTTTAGAATTTATAGTTTATCAAATAAGTACAGTAAAATCTTTAAAGTTATCCCTATTCTGTTGTTTAACAGCTTCATCCTTTCCTTACTAAAAATTATTTATCCCTTAGTACGGAATTTAGATGATGTTTCCGTTTGTTTCTCTTGAAAAATAGACTCATTAAGGATTTAAAAATATAAATTTAAGCCCATAATTATTTTTTTACAATTTTTGATGATTTTCCTAAGTCAGAACAAGGGAACTCGAAATCATTCTGACCTTGTCTCACAAAATTTATTATATCTCATGATTTACAATTCCATTGCTTACACTGTTTCTTCCATGAAAAACTAGACTCAATAAAATTTAATTTCATATTTTATCCTTGTAAGTAGGGGTTATCACCGAAGGTATTGTACGCCTAGTTCATTGAGTTACTGTGCTAGTTAAGTTATAGATAATTTGGTTAGAAGCTAATTAGACAGATGAACCATAAATATAAAAATATTGGGTTTTCATAGTTATAAAAAAATTATAAAGGTAGTTCAAAAAGTTGTGACATGTATCAAGTTCCAATAAGAGCTTAGGTTATATATATTTAGGATAGAAAAAAGGATAGTTTTTCTTCTTCCTTCTTCAAGAAGTATTGTTACCTGAATCTTAATGAACCAATGATATTTCTGTCTCCTTCAAACTAGAGTTGTAGATCTGAATCTTTACCAGTGATTACTCCATGTCAAGGAAAGATTTATGACTCTGTACGTTTTGTTGTGAAAGGGTAAGTCTGATAGATCTGGTAGACCAATAAGATAAAGATATAAGGCCTTGCTTGGGGATTTCCAATGTTAGAAATGATGGAAACAGGGGTATATGAATAGATCTTGATGGATTTCCAAATTTTATTTTTTGAAACATACGTTTTTTTCATAATAATCATACAAATTATCTAGAAGACAATTAAGTAAATAAATTTTGCAGTGGTCATGATCCTTCCCCCATTTCTTTACATTCTTTCCATACTCAAATTTTTCTTCAACGATCATAGCTTTAGTACTTTTTTTTCTTGCGATTCTTTTCCACTAGAATGTATGAGACATTCAAAAGTGTTAGGTAAGCAAAAAAAAAAATTGTTTGCTTCCATCTTTTATAATTAGCTCCATGAAAGGAGAAAGAACAATTGAAATAATTTGGCTTAAGTAGTTTTGGGCAAGCTTTGAACAACATTCTCCAAATTAATATAGTCTCAAATTATTGGAGAATTTTGCACAATAATTCTTTTGGATAAGAGTATAGGATCAATTTACTGTTGTCAAACTATTACAACTTTAGAAGTTAAAATAGGATGACGGAGATTGAGACGTGAAACAGGTCACTCTCTTGAGATAATACACACTCTTTTTGTAACACCCCTCACCCGATCCAGTCGCTGAACCCAAGCAATAGGATGCTGCAGACGGTTACGAAACATTTACATACATTTCATAGTTCAAAATTTCAAACCAATATTAATTAGTCAAACATATAAATAAGTATATCATGCAATACAACCAAATTCGGGTTTAAATTGAGCTTACGAAAGCTCTAAAATTAAATCTACATTAATCAAGGATCAATTTGAAATAATTATAAAAAGATGAGAAAATTTTGTAAACAAGGGTGACACGATTGTGTCCCCTAGCCATGTGAAAGGCTGTAGCCGTGTGAGGTTGGATTCACACAGCCATGTGGACAAACCGTGTAACAGACTAAACCCGTGTGGAGCTAGAGTCACATAACTGTGCAATCAAACCGTGTAACTCACTATGGCCGTGTGGGTCAAAAGTGTAATTGTTCAATAATAGTCACACGACCATGTCGTCGAGTTGTGTAACAGGTTGAGGCTGTGTCTTTGAATCGTGTGTGGCAAACAGTCATGTGGCATAAAAAGTAACCTAAACTTCCAAAACATACTTAAACAATTTCCATAATACAAAGCATGGTCTAAAGTATAATGAAACCTACTTTAAACCTGCATAGAATTCAATCAATTTACCATATTTGAAACCATACCAATATGCCTCAAATGGTACCCCCAAAACAATCAACAAATCATGCATCAATTTAACCATCCAAGCATTTCCAAATAGTTCTAAAAATAATCCTATAAATATGTACCAAATGTGCCAAACATTCAAACCATTATAAATACAACATTCACCACTTTTCAACTACTTATTTTACCATATCTATTCTATGTCATATTAACTATTAACCATTTAAGCTTTTAAGTAGATATGCTTAAATCATTCAACAAGATACCATTAGCAAGAACCATTGCCATCACACATATATATAGGCATATATATATACTCATGATTTTCAATATGCCAAAAAAAATCCAAAATAGAACATTAATGATCATAGGACTCCCTTAGGTACATGCCATGACCAACTAAAACATCACCGACACTTTGAGTCTGGAATTGTTGTTGGATGCTGATGCTGACGGTCGAACAAAATTGAACCTAACCTGTGCACGGAAAACAAAACCATACGTCGAGTATAACTCAGTGGTGTTCCTATAATTCAAATATTATAACATAACAAAAACCATTCGAATGCATGAATTAAGAGAAAATAGTGATATGCAAATATCATGTAAATTTTACCATTTCTCAACTCATCATCAACAATCCAACACAATTTACAAATATAAACTCATAATACTTCCATTTCATATCCATTTGCAATCTCAATTATCAAATGCCACATTTCATATTAGATTTTCACTCTCATGAGTGCAAGGACTTGATCAACATCATTTCAATTATGATTATTCCATTTTAGTTATCTCCCTATTAACCTGACTCGGACTTGGACTCGGACGGATACACGTATCTAACCAACACACCAGTTTGACACCCAGTGCCTCATCGGATAAATCCGAAGTAATAAGTTGCACTAAGCGCTCAATGGTATAATCGAAGTAAATTGGCACCAGTGCATCATCAACTCGTAGTCGAAGTAATCCTAAACTCTTCTTATCATATGACATGCCAACTATATCCAACTCTGTACGAACAGTTAATAGGGTATTCATTACTCATTTCTTTATCAATCAATATCTCAAGTTACATGTATTTTCATCATGAAATCATTGATTCATATGTATGGTAGTATAGTTCATCTCAATATGTATTCAATTTCACATTTATATAAACATACACATTTTTTACATATATTCAATTTAGTCCTTATTAACTTTATTCAATTCAGATCAGTCCAACACAAGTCATTTATAGCGAAGTGTCTCACCTTATGATCTTACCATGCACAAACAATTCATTATGTAGTAATGCAAAGTATTTCTAATTATAGAAATACAAACCGTAAACTCTAAGGTATTCGTCGATGATTTTGTCTTTCCCTTTTCTTTTTCGAGAAATCTGGGTTAACATTAGCAAATTAAGCTTCAAAGTTCAAAACCCCTAGCCGAAAGTTTTTCTCTTCTCCTTCTTGTTACATTCGGTTTTGATGAAATGGAGAAGACAAGCTTTTCTCTTTCTTTCCATTAGCTTATTTTATTACTTATGTTTTATATTATTCATTTTATTATTTATAAAGTTATAATCTATTATGAATTATAATTTTTTATTCAACCCATACTAATATTATTGTCCACTATCAAGCTTAAAGTGGTAAAATTGCTACTTTAGGCCTTAAATCATTTTCCAATAGAGAGATTCTATAACAATTGAACTTTTTACCACTTTTACAATTTAGTCCCTAAACCTTAATTAATCCCTAATTTGATAATTTCACCTATCCAAAATTCAATTCGCTTCTAAAATAACTTCCGTAAATATTTAATAAAGTATTCAGAAGTTTGGTTTATGAAAACGGAGTCTTGAAATTGCAATTTCCGACACTATTGACTTTTGAATTATTACACTTTCACTAATAATCACCAATACAAAAAAGTTCTATTACATGTTTTTTGGGGGATACAACTAGCCCAATCACCCATGATGCACTTTGCTACCTTGTACAAGGTAGAAAGTGAAAGCTCTACTAAAATTGACACTTTCTTTACTCAATTTAAGTAGCACTCCCAAAAATACTTAAAAAAATATTTAATAAACTTAACAAGTAAATAGTTAAAAGAAACTTTTACTTTCAGAAATAGATAAGGTAAATAAAGACAACAAATTCTATTTAGAATGTAAAATCTAATAAAAGAGACCATCCCAATAAGTAATTGTTACAATATATAGTAGATTCTGAATGGGTTTTTGCTTATATTGGGGGTCAACTAAGGCTTAGTTTATATGGACGGTGCAATTTATCTGTGGTTAGTGTAAAAATAGCGGTGACGGTGAGATTAGATATTGTAGCGATACTATAGCCTGAAATAAAAAGTAAACTAAACATACTGCACTATAACCAACCGCCCATCCAAATCTCACCTAAGTTATTGAAAAGAAAAAATTTCTCAAAGGATTGATTTCTTTTATTGGTTTAGTTTAGAAAGTTTATGCAAGTGACATGAACACCCTAAAAATAAGTATTTTCATAGTTTAATACAAGCCCATATTTTTCTTCTCTTTTTACCCTTATTGCAGGGGAGGTGTCATACAACAATATTTTTTTTCCAAACGTTTATCTGTGTTCCTTTTTCATTGCTTTGTATCCCTGTTTTGGTTAATAATTCAGTCTTTTTAGCTTCTTAACTGGATTTTACTTTTGTTTCACACCACCTATTCAATTGTCTTCTTCGTTGCTTCATTGCTTATATATTTTATGAGACCCAGTTTAACTAAACAAAATAATAGACATTAATAAAATCATTAACAAACAGAGAGCTCCTCAATCTTGTAAAATTTGTAAAAGCATGGTGGGGTTTTTTATGAGAGGAGGTAAAGTGATTATTTTAAAAAATGGAAGTACTTTAAAAAAAATTAAGGAAGAAGAGTTTATGAAGCAATTATCCCTTAAAATATATTTGGTGCCGATAGAAAACCAATCTAAATTAATTTTGACGAAAGTATTTGTCTGCTTATAACATGAGTAATACGATGTTATTATTGTATATTCAATCAAGATTTAATACTAGGTCTATAAAGACACAAGATCTTGTAATATTCAATTTAATATGATATGTGTTGCTTGACATGCTCGTGAAATTCGTCTTATGTAGTAGTGTTAGGTCATGAAAGAACATAAACTCGTTATGTTGTCTGGGTTGCATCAATATCTGGTGGATTCTCAAATTCCAGAAGCATTTAGGGTTTGCCAGCGGAGGGTCCTATGGCATCATCTAGTATGGTTTACCTTAAATTTTAATGGCAAGTCTTTCAAATCTATCCTATTGTGCCTTGCTTGGACTGCTACAGTATATTATGTTTTGTAGGAGAGAAATTCAAGAGAACACTCCACTATCTTAATAATTTTGGTTATTATTTTTTGGATAAATTACACTGAATGACACTGAATTATTAATAAGTTTACATTTTGATCACTCAACTTTAAAAAGTTACAAAATGATTATTGAACTATTTGAAAGTTTTCATTCAAGTCATTGAACTGTTAAAATCATTGTTATATGGCCTTTTTTTGTTCACATTGTCTACACCAATCGAAAACTCTCATTCCCTTTCTCTTCTATGATTTAGATTTTTTTTCAAGAAATAGCTTTGAACGTCACGAATCTGCGAATCACAATCCGAACAGTTTTCTTCTTAAGTCTCTGACACTGGCTGTCAAATTGACTTGGATCTAAGGTATGTTCTTCTACTTGTCAATAGGTACTGATCCAACATACTGATTGTTGAATCGTCACTTGGAGCTAAATAATCGAACTTTAAAAAAAACTTAATAGCCTAATGACTTAAATAAGAACTTTTGATTAGTTGAATGACTTAAATGAAAAGTTTTAAACAATTCAGTGATCATTTTGTAACTTTTTGAAAATGAGTGATCAAAACATAATCTTACTAATAGTTTAGTGATGTTGGGTATAGTTTACACTATTCTTTTTGTAACCAATGGTGTACAAGGGATGCTTGATAATTTTGTCAGTCTACACCTAGGATCTTGTCCCAGCTTGCCGGATGATGCCGAGAGGCATCTAAAATATAGAGTTCGTTAAATCCATATCTAGAAATAAAACAAACAAAAGAAAAGAACGAAAACCAAGTAATAATTGGTCTTTGGAAGATTGCAGGATAAGGCATTAACCCTACTCGATTTGGGGCAAAAGATAGATAGAGAGCCCCATGTTATTTGTTATGCCTCAAAAACCCTAGATGTTGCACAAAGCGATTACACTACCATAGAAAAAGAACTTTTGGTTATTGCATTTGCTTTGGATAAATTTCGGTCTTATCTATTAGGATCTAAAGTGATTATGTTTTCTGACCATGCAGCTCTTAGGTATTTGATCGCAAAGAGGAAAGTGAAACCGAGGCTCATTAGATGGATTTTCCTGCTCCAAAAATTCGACATTGAGATTCGAGATAAGAAGGGATGCGAAAACTTGGTGGCTGACCACTTGAGTAGGTTAAAAACACCTTGTGACGACACTCCTATAAAGGATGAGTTTCTTGATGAGGGCTTATTTTCGGCTCAAGTGTATTTCCCATGGATGCAGATATGGTAAACTTCCTTGCTACAGGTTCATTACCCACTAGGTTATCTCGTCCCATGAGGGACAAACTTAAAAGAGAAGCTCGATATTATATTTGGGATGACCCATACCTGTAGAAACATTGCTTGAATTAGGTAATACGACGATGTGTTCCAGAAATTAAGGTAGCTTCTATACTTACATTTTTTCATAATCAAGCTTGTGGAGGTCACTTTGGTCCTAAACAGACTGTTCATAAGGTATTGGAGTGTGGGCTATATTGGCCCACAATTTTTCGAGATGCATATGATTTCTGTAAATCTTGCTATATATGCCAACATATAGGCAACACAACTAAGCGAAATCAAATGTCCCTATCCCCAATTCATGTATGTGAGATTTTGATGTATGGGGCATCGATTTCATGAGTCCATTTATTTATTCATTTAGAAATCTATATATAATTCTTGTGGTAGACCATGTTTCTAAGTGGATAGAAGCAAAGCCTACTCGTAATGACAATGCTAAAACTGTCGGGGGTTTCTAAAACGAACTATTTTTTTCTAGGTTTGGCACACCTTGAGCCTTGATCAGCGATCGTGGAACCCATTTTTGCAATAGAGTAATAGAGGCACTTATGAAAAAAAATATGAAGTTCAGCACCATGTAGCTATAGCCTATCGCCCTTAAACGGACGGCCAAGCGAAAGTCTCGAACTAAGAAATCAAGACCATTTTGGAGAAAACGGTTCGGCCTAACCGAAATGATTGGAGTCTTCGGCTAAATGACGCACTTTGGGCCTATCGGACGGCATATAAGAGACCAATTGGTATGACCCCATATCGGCTTGTTTTTTGCAAGGCTTGCCACCTTCCGGTAGAATTGGAACATAAGGCCTACTCTATTGTACGACAATGTAATATGGAATTAGAACCTGCGGGAAGAGCAAGGAAATTAGACATTCAAGAATTGGTGGAAATTCGTAATGATGCCTACAAGAATGCTCGTATCTATAAGGATAAAACAAAATTGTTCCATGGCAAGAAAATACCCCGAAAGTATTTCTCAATAGGACAAAAAGTGTTACTTTATAACTCTGTGCTAAAATTGTTCCTCGGTAAGCTTCAATCTCGATGGCAAGGACCCTTTATTGTAACCAAATTATTCACACATTGCGCAGTTGAAATAGAAAGTGAAGAGTCGGGAAAATGGTTCATAGTCAATGGTCAAAGGTTGAAGCCATTTTATGAGAATTTTCAAGCCCATACGATTGAAAAAATTCAGCTAGAGTAGCCATAATACTAGTCGGGACGTCAAGTTGACTACGTTAAACAAGTACTTGATGGGAGGCAACCCAATTTTATTTTTATTTTTATTTTTATTTTCTTTATTTTATTTTTATGTTAATAAATTTTATTTCTCTTCTTATGTCCAGGAGAACCGAAGAAAAAAATTAAAATTGGAAATGGCATGAAAAATCTATATAGAATGGGCATGCCTTAGCAAAACCCCAAATTCTACCCTAATCCCTGTAGGAATAGCTCATCCTTGTTTAAACTTCACCCAAACATGTGCCCAAACACCCGCCCAACAACCAAACACCCTTCCACCACATTTTCACCCCACCAAACCCTAATTTTAACTTTTCACCACCCTTATTCATCCAAAACTCCCTCAGCCGTCAAAACCTATAACACCCCCTAACCCTTATCCATCGCCAGAACAGGGTTACAGAGCATTACCGAACATTACAGATCAAATACAAATAATTCATAAATTATTCACACATAAACATCATAATTCAATCATATAGTCCCTTTATGAACCTTCGAGGCCTAAAACACGTGTTAGAAACAAATTGGGACTCAATCGTATGCTTCGGAATTTTTTTGTGAATTTTTAAAATTTTTCCTAGGTACAGGGGTCACACGCCCGTGTGATCAAAGAACACGCCCGTGTGGTCCTGAGACATGCCCGTATCTTAGGCTGTGTCCTACCCCGTGTAACTCCCTGACTTACCTCACACGGCCAAGTTACACACCCGTGTGCTAGGCCATGTTCCTCACACGGCTGAGACACATGCCTGTGTCTCTGCCCGTGTGGTAATACCTGAGCATTCTATTTTGAAAATTAAAAATTGCAAGGGACACACAACCTAACCACATGCCCGTGTATAAGCTGTGTGTCTCACACAGTCTAATTACACGCCCGTGTGGACTCAAAATGAGCCTTATACATCAAGATTACCAACCCTGCAACTCTTAAACAACAAGCAACTCAAAATCTAATTGTTCAACCAATCCAAAACACATTCAAATACCTCTAAAACATGTCAAAACAATCAACTTAATGACATTATTAATATACCTTCATAGTTACTTCATACATATTTCAAAATCAATCTAATAGTGCACCATTTAAACCCTTTCTATATTCACATTAATTTAAGCCAAAATATACCATTTGATAGCTTTAAACATAACACATATGTTCCTATATATATATATATTCAACCAATTTCATATTATAATATCATTTACAATCACTTCCCAAAATGACCTACACAAAACAACCTAGGTACATGCCATTACCAAAAAGAAATGTACTTCACCACTTTGAGTTCGGGATTGGCCTTGAATGCTGATTCAACGGTCTGACTTTACCTAACCTGCGCACGGAAACAAACCGTACACTGAGTATAAACTCAGTGGTATTTCTATAATCTGAATACTTATCAAACAAGAATTTACAATATTTATATATATAAACATACATAACAAAAATCATTCAAACAATAATTAATTTCATAACACATCATTCATAACACTTTCAATTCTCATCTCTTACTATTTCAATCTCATAATTGATATTCAAATAACTTTTCTCAATAGGATACACATATTATTTCACTATATCAATAACCATTTCATGAACCCATTGGTTCATACATTTCAATTTCATAACTCAATTCAATATCCCATTCCAATTCATGTTCAAAATCATCCAATATCATTCATATTGCCAAATCATTTATTTACCCCTATTAACAGGACTCGGACTTTGGCAGATACACAGATCCAACCAAAACACACCAGTATGGCACCCAGTGCCTTATTGGATAATTCGAAGTAATAGATTGACACCTAGTGTCTCATCAGCCATGCCGAAGTAGGTTGGTACCCAATACCTCATCGGATTTATCCGAAGTAACAATTTGACACCCAGTGTCTCATCGACTCATGGTCGAAGTATCCATGAACACTTCCAATCCTATGGCATGCCAACTATATCCGACTCAGCCCGATACAGTTAATAGGGTTTCAAATCACTTTTCAATTACCAAAATCATCCAATATTCAAATATCACATTAATCATAAATTCACATATTTCCAATTCAATATCATAATACTATTTACTCACCTTATTCACTTACCATAATCATTAAATCAAAATACAACAATTAATATTTACTAGATTCGGATTATAGAAATACAAACCGTAGTTTCTGAGCTAATCCTCGTTGATCTTGTCTTTTCCTTTCTTAGCTGAGGTCTCCGGCTCAACGTTAGCTACGGAATTAAAAGAATTAAAAGTCACCAATACACACAATTTCACATTGAATATTTCAATTTATACATAGTCTTTTGCCTAAATTCCAATTTAATCCTTAATCAAACCTAACCTTATTTTCTTCGCAATTTTATTCTTTATTTTCATTCAATTACCACTTAAAACTAAATTTAACTCTCTAATTTCACTATAAATCCCTAAATTTCAAAATTTCCCAATTTAGTCCTTAATACTCAAAACTTATAATTTGTTTTACAATTCAATCCTTTTCTCAGTTCTAACTTGAAATTCTATCAATTTAACCCCTAATACTTCAATTTATTCAACATGAACAACTTTTAAAAATCTACCAACTTTCAAAAGTTCAACATAAATCAAGTAGTATTTTGTTCTATGATTCTAAAAACATAAAAATTTCAAGAAAAGGGACTAAATTGACTTACCAATTAAGCTTTGAACCTCAAAAACCCTAATTTTCCTTTTTTTTCTTTCCCTTTTTCCCCTGTTTCATTTTCTATTCTGTTTCTTTTTCATTCTTTTTGTTTCTTTATTTATTTTTTTCATGATTTATTTCTTTTATTTTATGTTATTATGTTATTAAATTATTATATTATATTATAATAATTATTACTTAAATAATAAGTAAATACATATATGTATTACAAATGTACATATTTATTTATTACACATGTATTTTACAATTACCATACACTTGTATTTACTTTTTACTATACAAGTGTTACATATGGTTTATTTACTAATTTAGTCCCTTCACTTTTCCTTTAATCTATAATTAAACTTTCACCATTTATTCAATTTAATCCTTACACCTAATTAACCTTAATTCAAGCTAATTCACCTAGCCAAAACCTAATTAACCACACAACTAACTTCATAAATATTTTTAATAAATATTTACGAATCCATTTTACAAAAACGAAGACCCGAAAATATACTTTTCGATAACAGTAAATTTCGGGTCGTTACAAAACCCCTTCCATCTTACCCCATCGTCGATCTACAAAGCACCATAGCTAGGACTAGGAGTTGCGCCATCGCCTAACCCTCCTTCACTGTTAACAACCATCGACGTTGGTTCTTTTCATTGCAACACATCAATCTTAACGATGCCGACCCTTCCCTTCTGCCTTCTCCTCCACTCCCATCTTCCCCTTTGCCCTCTTCTTCACCCTCGCCATCGCCCTTACCGATTACCTTACTCCCACCCTTGCCCTTGCCGATTGATGTGTCTCTAACTAACTACGATCACAATAAAGGCAAGCGCACCTATCGAACAGTAGTATAGTTATGGTAAGACCGGAAATATCGTATCCACAAGGACCAAGAGTACTAGTAATTACTATCTTTCTATTATCTAGCCTAAGAATTAGAGTGATTTCTTTTAAATTAAAAGCACGACAGAGAATGAATTGGGAAAATACTTTTAGACAACTTTATAAAAGAGGCAATACCCAAGGAAGAATCCACCTAGACTTCACTTATTACTTTTGATTCATACGATTTATTCACTTGACTTAATCCGTATAAATCCCTAAATTATGTTAATATCTCTTTTGAGACTAAAAACAACTGACTCTAGGTTGATTAATTGAAATCTCTTTCTAATTAAAACCCCTATTGTCGCATTAACTCGATCTATGGATTCCCTTATTAGATTTGACTCTAATCCGGTAGATTTATGTCGCCCTATTTCTAGGGTTACAATCAACTCCGCTTAATTGTGTTGATCTACTCTTAAACAGGGACTTTTTCTCCTCTGAATAAGCACATTCGACTTGAATCAATAACCTGAATTATCAAAACAAGAATAAGAACTCACAATTAAGAATAAGAACAAGTATTTATCTTATAAATCAAATAGTAATAAGATCCATCTTAGGTTTCATCCCCTCAGGTATTTAAGGGATTTAGTTCATACTGATAGAGGGAAACATCTTAAAATAAGGAAAACAACAAAACATAAGAAAAGTCAAAAACTTCAAGAGAAATTGATAGGAGATCTTCAGTCTTGATGGAGATCATTCTTCTGACCTGCTCCCGATGGCTGTCTTCGAGTATTTTTTGCTTCCTACTCTGCGTGTCTCCTTTAGGTCATCCCTAGGGTGTTTATATAGGCTTTGGAACACCTTTCTTGGCCCACAAGTAGCCTTTTCCGAATAGAATTAAGCTTGGGTTCGGCAGGGACATGCCTGTGTACGATAGTTCAGGCCGTGTTCGCTTCTGCTCATCACACACGGTTGTGTGGTCTACCCGTGTGAGATAGTCTAGGCCGTGTTGATTTTCGAGGTAGGCCCATTTTGTCCCTTTTTGGCCCGTTTCTCGTTCTTTTCGATTCCCTAAGCTCTCCTGAGTGTAAAACATGAAATTAAAGGATTAGGAGCATCGGATTCATTAAATCTAATGAAAATTCATCCAAAAATAAGTCAAGCATGGGGTTAGAATATGTATAAATTATGGTTTATCACCGATTCCCTCATCTCCGGCCTCTATCCCCACTCGTTGTCGGACCCATCAACGGACACAAGGTGTTTCAGCCCAACCAGCAACTGCATCCGACAATGTATCTTCTACCGAATCTACTCAATCCGTGCCAGAGTCCAGCTTTGACAACGACGGAGAGGCCCATCTGACACACTCTAACGCAACTGGGAGTCATGGTGACCACCGACCATTGCCGACTCGAGGTAAGACCTACCGGTCTCAAGTGAATATACTGCCACCAGAATGTCATTTAAACAATAACTTAACATTTGATAATGTCATCGATCAGGACAGGTATAATCATTTACGACACAAACAAGTAGTGTCTTGCAAATGTTTATCACAATCTATTTTGCATACTTTGCATATTGACACTATTGTTAATGATTAATTTTGCAATATTGGTTGGGTTGGTAATTTTGATATCATTCACTATGCTTATTATGAACTGATTTTGGAATTTTATGCCACTTTTCATTTTTAGCGGCATGGCCAATTTTCGTTGGACACATCTGGGATTATATCATTTCAGTTACTTAGGACCACACACAGTTTGTCCCTTACTAATTTTAATATTGCACTCAATTTTGTGAAAGCAAACTATGCTCTGTCCACTGAATATAAGAACAGTTTGTGTATTTTTCCAGTAAATTTCAAGGCCATTGAGGCCTTTGCGCTATTAACAGATAATGTCGAAACCACATATAGCCCTAAAACATTAAAAAATTTATGGTTTCGTAACCATGCCTTATGTTATATACACCGCTATTTGGCATACAATTTTTCAGGCCGGAAAGATGCTTCAGCTACCATCTCGAAGACGAGATTATTTTTATTATGGTGTATGTACACCTGTCGTCCGGTAAATTTGGGCTATTGGTATGCCCTTCAATTTGAGCATATTATAAATGCCGAAAGACATCTAATTTTAGGCTCTTTTGTTACACAACTGCTATTCTCTTTACATGGCTCTAATGTTCCTATTTCTGACTTACATATTGCTTGCCAAGCCAATCCATTGGATGCTCAATGTCTTGACTCTATGGGACTTCTTCTTGGCACATCTTTTTCTTTCCATTTTGTCCCTCCATGTATCTGAGCTTCACCGGCTGAACCGATCTTTAGGCAGCAAAATCAACAATAGGTACCCAACCAACACCAACCTTTCATGACCATCGAGCAACGTTTGGAGCGCATTGAAGCTCGAGTGGACACATTCGGCCTGCAGATGGCTGATCTTATTACAGCTATACACAAACGACCGTAAAAACAACAATAAATTGGGGACTGTTCTAAACCCTTTTCTTTTTCCTCGTATTTGTTTTTCACATCGAGAGCAATGTGTTTTAAGTAGGGAAGGCATTCCTCATTCTTTTTGCTTTTTTTTTCTGTTGTGTTTACTATTGCTATTACCTTGTGCTTGTTTTTGCCAACATTTATTTTTTTTAGTATATCATTGTAATGACCTATTTTTAATGAAATCAAAACAGTGATTCTGGGACTACAAATCTGATGTGGAAATTTTATTTTTTTTACTATTTTAATGTCTACGGTGTGTTAGTAGTGTCGTATAAAAATTTCGTTAAGAAATTTTGATGTTTGCATGTTTAATTAAGTAAAAATGACTAAATCGAAAAAGGTGTAAAAGTGGAGTTCTTGTAGCTAAAGGTATCAAATAGCTATGAAACTTTAAAATAAGAGGATTTAGATGGTAAATAGACCATTTATATAGTTAGTGGATAGTCATGGGTTGGTTTTGTTGAAAATATGTATATTTTTAAAGGACAATATGGTAAATTAGTAATTAAAGGCTAAATTAATTAAAACAAATGAATCATCTTCTTCATTTCATCAAATCCAATTGAAAATCACTATTAGAGGAAGTTTTGATATTCGACCAAGCTATCTTATTGCATGTAAGTGGTTTTTGTTCCGTTTTTAATGATTTTTATGTTTTTGGGATCGTTGTAGCTTAATCTAGCTACCCTAAGGACTAATTTGAATTTTTTTTAAAGGATTAGGGTTTTTCCATGAACATGCTTGCTTGATATTTGAATTTTAATGAAAGATTATGAGTCCTTGTTGTTAAATAAACAACTTTTGTAAAGTGATTTTTGATGAAATTATCATTTAGGGACTTATTTGTAAAAGTAGAAAAATATCATGGTAAAATTATGAATTGATGATTTGTGTGGGTTGATATGAGTCCTTAGGTAAACCGGCTAGCATGGTATGTGGATGAAATTGCATAAATTTCAATTTACGAGTTTAAGGACTAATTCATAAAAAAGGTTAAGATATTAGGGGCAAAACTATAATTATGCATAAATATGAATTATAGATTGAATTGAATGTTGAGATTGATTGAAATACTTAATTGAATATAATTATTTATTTAGATCAAGATAAATCTCAACCGAAATTAAATCGAGGAAAGGCAAAAATCACGGACTAGCTCAATCGCATTTCAACGCTCTAGTTGTTAATGTAAGTTCATAGCATTTCAATATGTAATTGAATTTCTATTTGTATATTTTACATTATAGTTATGAAACTAAACACTTATAATTAATTATACCCTGAATTGCACATACGTGCCCCTATTTGTACTTCGGTACCCTTGAATAACACATACGTGCCCCTGCTTACACTCCGATAACTTCAAATCGAGTAAAATATGAATTGTGTTAAATTGTTGTTAAGTTAAAAAATATGCCATGTTCTTACTAAGCTCTATAAGCTTATATGTTTTTGTGTATTGTTTTGTAGATCGTTATTGCTGACTTTTGGACGGATCGAATCTTCGGCTCACACTATCCATCGATGTTGGTAGTTCTTGTTATCCTTAGAGTTGTGGCATGTATATGTGGCTATATAGGTTGTTATGGTACATTAGGACAAAAATACTAAACTAAGATGTTAGGTATTTATTAAGATTGTAAATAGGTATCTTCTAAGTAAAATTAGAATGGTATGGAATTGATCACTTCTGATTGCTAGAAATGGATGAAAGTTTACATTTTTTAGTTGTTGATGTAGGATATAATTGTGATGTCTATGAACAACACATTGGTTGGTTGTTTTTAGGGCATTAGTATGGTATGTAATGTTGTGTTGCTTGTGGTCTCAATTGTGATATGCTTTAAGATGATATTGAATTAGTGTGGTAATGCATATGTTTAGGTAAGGTAGTTTGATTGTGATTGAGGTGCCTATATGGCATATTGGTTGAATGGATTTTGGTATTTTGAATTGTTACTTTAATGCATGTTTTGGTATGTTTTGGTTTCCTTGGTTAAGGTTTCAAATGGCTTGTAGATACATGCTTGAAATGAGTGAAGGAAATGGCTTGATTTTGGTCAATTTATTATCCACACAGCTTAAGACATGGGAGAGTGGCTCAGCCGTGTGTGACACATGGCCATGCGACTCGACCTTGTGTCCCTTGTAGGATTTAAAGGCATTCAAGTCAGGCAGTTACACGGCCTAACACACGGCCGTGTGAGGCCATTTCGAGTGTTACACGGCCTAGCACAGGGCGTATGGCTTGGCCATGTAACCCAACTCAGAGAGTTACACAGGCATGGACACGGGCTAGGACACTGTCGTGTGTCCCTATTTCAATTGTTACACGGCCTAAGACACAGACGTGTGTCTCAGCCATTTGAGTCAAACGGCCATGTGACCCTTGTAGTTTAAAATTTCTAACTTTTTCCTCAATGTTCCAATTGTTTCTGAGTTAGTCCCGAATCGTTTCTAAGGTGTTTCTAAGGCCTCGATGGCTCAATTAAGGGACGAATTGCATGTATATGAATGGATTATGCTATGTTTCTTTCAAGGTTTGGAAATATATGTTTTATGTTGTGTTTTTACGATAATGCTCTGTAATCTTATTCCAGCTACGGGTACGGGTTAGGGGTGTTACAATCCTGCCCTTTTTCATGCCCAAGATTTTGACCAGGAATTACCCGCTATTTAACCCGCGAGCATGATTCTTATCTACTGAGTTAGTTGTGATTTTTGCTATGCTGATTTCATCTCCACTGTTTTATTTCTATTAGGCAAAAATAATTAGGATTAATGAAGTTAACCCTATCTTGCTTATAGTAAAATCGATTAAGGACACTTAATACGAATATATGCTAAATTTATTTTCATAACTGTTAGGTAGTTGCTAAAACTTATTTTTGACACTTGATTATTTTTTCTAGTCCTCCAAAATTAAAATTCCATTTCATTAAAAAGAAAAAAAAAGGATTCCATGGTTATGAGTATAACTTACAACGTGACTGATTGAGTAATCGGAGTAGGGTGCTTGGGTTTTCATCCTACTTCACGTAAAAAGGTTGTGTGACACGTTAGGTAAAACTTCACTAACCGGAATTAAACAAAAAATTAAGAGTGTGTTGGGCTGAGTAACCGGGGTGGGTGCTTGGATTGTCATCCTACTTTGCGTCAAAAGGGTCAAAACATTCTTAAACAAAATAATAATAATAATAATAATAAATTAGGAGTTTGTTGGGCTGAGTGACCGGGGTGGGGTCCTTAGGTTGTCATTCCATTTCGCGTCAAAAGGGCCAATACATTAAAAAAAATAAAAATTCATTCCATTAAAAAAATCAACGAAGGAAAAAAGAGAATTAAATTTGGGGACTATAGGTGGAACAAATAGGGCGTCTTAGTAAGTTTAGTAAATTACCTAACTTTCATGAAATATCCGAGTCGATTTAATTTTTGTGTGTTTAAGTTAGAGTACTTTTCAGTTTTACTTAAAGCAAGCTAAATATGCTCTTTATTTTCATATTCATTATGTTTATTTTTATAAAACTTTGGAGTGATACTTCTTTCATGGTAAAATATAAATTACATAGTGGAATAGGAACCATACTTGACAGCAAGCATGGGCTAAGTAGGGGGAATATGATAATACTCTAAAATGACATACTTTTATGTGTTAATTACATATATATTTTGAGTACGATCCTACTAATTTGGGTTGTTTATGGTTTTTTATCTTGTAGGGACTAAATTGAAGGCAAAATGAAATTTGGGGACAAAAAGCGTGAATTTAAAGACAAAATGGGTTAGCATGGGAATTAGGGAAGAAGTGGTGCCGAAAATGCAAAGTGTAGAAGACTTGGGGAAAAATTTCAAAGAAGAGATTTATAAACATAAGACTTTGTTTAAATTTGAATTTTTTTTAAGATTATTGTTAGAATTATTATATTGTTTAGATTTAATTTCAAATTATATCTTTTAAACATAATAATCTAGAGTTTAAATAGGAACAAATTAGGTTTTTTATGTACTATAAATAGAGGATGGAGTGACATGATTACTCACTCATCACTTCTATAAAAAACTCATTCCCCCTAAGGCTCTTAGCTTCTTTGTTTCTTTTCTTCTCCAATAAAATTCCATTCTATTAAACTTGTGTTTTTTTTCCCGAAAAGCATGAGCAACTAAACTCATTTAGCCAAACATTATCAAGACTCCTTCAAAAGAGTTCATGAGACTTAGAACCCGCACTTAGCCCTTCTCAACGAGTATTCGTCATTTCTCCGCATTATGGAACTGACACTTTCGTCCATGTCCTTCCAAAATTGATCTTTTCATCTTGTGCAAAGATGGCTGCTTTGTATGTTTTGGAAAGGTTGCACAGTTGGTTCGTTAACTTACTACGTCAAAGGTTGTCGAGCCCAAGAGACGAAATGGTATGGCATTTTCCATTGAGAAACGATGATCTAGTATAAGACAGTCCCATAAAAGTGACGGTTGACTAGAGTCAGGTTCCTCTAGATCGTAAGGCTATAGCCTAAGTGGAGCTGGTGATCGTAGGCGTCCTCTTCCACAATAACTAGCTTATTTGATCATGAGAAGAATCACCTAAAAGCCTATGATTGAACCAAAGGAGGATCGAGATAACCGGAGGTTGGAATCCCCCAATCAGAAAACCCTTCTTTCCCAATTCTACTTCTTATCACAATTACGATTTCAATCTATTTAATCTCAACTCAATCATATTTTTAATTCTATTTTATTTTATTTTTTCCAAGTCAGCTGTTTTTCTTGGGCATGAATGTGCCCAGGATTTTGAGAAACAAGGAGATGTGGCAATCCAGTCCGTGAGGATTTGACTCTACTCTCCCATTACTATTTCTTTTTGTTACTTAGGGATAGGATATATTTTGTGCTCTCAAATAACGAAAAGAAATAGTAATAAGGGAGTAGGGTCAAATCCTCAGGAACTGGATCGCCACAGCTGTAATAGCACGATTATGGGTCTAGTCGGAATAGTGGTTTCGAGACCACACATCCGACATAGTAAAATTTGTTCTTATTATATTTTTATGGTCTACAATTTTATAGAATTGTTTCGTGAAAAATTCGTTCAAAAATTTTGACGATTGGACACTCAATTTAGTCAAAAGGACTAAATTATAAAAGTGCAAAAGCTAAGTTCTACATGTTAGAGGTGTCTAATCGCTATGAAATTTAAAATTGAAGGTCTTTAGGTGGTAATTAGACCATTGGTTAAGCTAGTGGACAAAAATAGACATGAAGTAAAAGAATTGTTATGTTTTAAGTTAGGGGCATTTTGGTCATTTGGTTAATAAATGAATTAAAAAGCCAATTTTTGTCCATCTTCTACCCCATGGCCGAAAATTTTATGGAGAAGACATAGCTAGGGTTTTCCAAGCTTCCAATCTCGATTGTAAGTCCGTTCTAGCCCCGTTTTTAATGATTTTTACGTTTTTGAAATCCTCGTAACAAGATCTACCTATTTCTACCACTAATTTGAGAAAAGATCAAGGTCTAGGGTTTGACCCATGTTGGATATTTGTGTATTTTGATGTTTAATTGTAGATTATGCAAATTTGATGTTGAATAAATGACTTTTACTAAGTGATTTTCGGTAAAGACATCAAAAAGAACTTCTTTGTAAAAGTTGTAAAATGAGTAGTAAAAGTGTGAATAAATGAAAAATGTGGGCTGTTATGAGCATGAAATAGGTTCGGCTAAGCTTGGGATTTGAAGAAATTGAATGAAATTCATTTTACGAGCCTAGGGACTAAATTGTAAAAATGTCAAACTTTAGGGGCAAAAATGTAATTTTTTCCATAATGTGATTTTGTGCTATTTGAATTATATAATGATTGAATAAGTTAAATGTGATATTATAGATCAAGAAAAACGAGGTTTGGACCTAGAACGGGAGAAAAACGAGTATTTAACGATTTAGTCCTTTTCGCCAATTTTTATGTCGAGGTAAGTTTGTATGTAAATAATGCAACGTTATAATTGTATTTATAATGCTTTTTTATTGCATGAATTGTATGATTAACTCTATGGATGAAATTGACGAAGTTTCGACAAACAAGTAAATCCCGGTTGAACCTTAAGAATAGTTAGGATACAAATGTCATGACATTAGGGTCAATAAGAATACGTGTAAGACCATATCTGGGATATGGAATCGATATGAGACTTCGTGTAAGACCACATCTAGGATATGGCATCGATGTGAGATTTCGTGTAAGACCATAGTTGGGCTATTAGCATCGATACGAGATTACATGTAAGACCATATCTGGGATATGGCATTGGTACGGTACTATGTGTACGAGATCCCCGAGTATCCTTTAGTATTCCAATTGGTTCAACGAGAAATTCAATGGGTATGTCAAAGACGAGAAAGTATTTGATTATGTTACGAGTTGGTACATGTATGTACGAAAAACTCAAAGAAAATGAACTCAGTATATGATGAACAATTGGTAAGATTGTGATTGAGAAAGTTGTGCTTATGAAGCTTAAATGACAATTATTTTGATATGTGTGATGTTATTCATATGATGAGCTATTGGTATATGACAATTATGTCGACATGTGTTATGAGATTCATGTGATGAGCCATTAGTATATGACAATTATGTTGACATGTGTTATGTTGATATTAAATGACATTTATGTTCATATGACATTTATGAAGTTTAATGACATTTATATTGATGTATGTTATGTTATTCATATGATGAGCTATAGGCAAGAATGTGATTGAGTAAATTATACTCATGAAGTTTAATGATATTCATGTGGAAATATGTTATGCTACTTATATGATGAGCTGTTGGTAAGGTTGGGATTGAGTAAGTGGTGTTTATGAACTTTTTAATGACATTTATGTTAATATTTGTTAAGTTATGTGTATGTCAAGTGTATAAATAATGTTTTGTAATATTTGCATATGAACTTACTAAGCTATATAGCTTACCCCCTTCATTTCCCATGTCTTTTAGGGTTATTAAGCTAGCTCGGGTTGGAGATAGCTGGAGATCCTATCACACTATCAAGCTACCATTTTGGGTATATATAAATTCAAGTATTTTGAGTTATGGCATGTATAGGGACTAAGTCAATTGGTTATATGTGTCTTTATGATTGTAGCCAATATGTTGGCTTGTAATCGTCAAAGGCTTGTTTGATATTTGGCCATGTAGATTGGCTTATTTGGGCTATCATGGTTGTAAGCCTAAGTATGGATATATATGTGCTAATGTTTTTGGTGATATGGTCATGATATGCTTGGTGAATGATAGAAATGTTAATTATGACATGAATGTGAGATGTTTGGAAATGTGGTCTATTGATGAAATGATAAATTGGTGTACAATTAGGTATCTTGAAAGTAGTCAATTGTGACTTAGTAAATGTTGTGAGTATGATAGACGTTGATATTGTATTGGCATGTGTTGGCCATAATTGTGGATGTTTGGTTGCCTAAGTATGATATGTTTTGTGCCTTTGAATTGGTGTAAGTGTATGTTTGAGCAAGGATGGAAAATGGCTTGGTAAATAGCCTTTATTTGGTCCACACGGGTAGACACACGGGCGTGTGTCTAGGCCGCGTGTGACACACGGTCTGGCCCATAGGCATGTGTTTCGGCCGTGTGTCCTCTGCACCCTAAATAATTGCAAAATAGAATGTCCAGTATCCAACACACGGGCAGAGACACGGGCGTGTGTCTCAGCCGTGTGGAGGACACGGCCCTGGACATGGGCGTGTGCCCTGGCCGTGTGAAGTCTGCACCTATTTTATGAAAAATTATGAAAATTTAATCGACCACACGGCCTAAACACACGGGCGTGTGCCCTGGCCGTGTGACCTTAATTTGTTCATGACGTCATAAATAGAGAGTTACACGGGCTAGGAACACGAGCGTGTCCCTCACTACACGGGTGTGTGCCTTGGTCCACACGGGCGTGTGGCCCTGTTTCCATGAAAAATTTTCTAAGTTCTACAAAAGTTTTCAAAGTTCTCGGTTTAGTCTCGAACCATTTTCGATGTATGTTTTGGGCCTCGTAGGCTCGTTTTAGGGAAGATATGAATGTGTATGAAAGGTTTTAATTTGGACGCAAAATTTATGACTTGAAAATGTATGTTTACTTGTGTTTACGTCCGGTAATGCCTCGTACCCTGTTCTAGCGTCGAATACGGGTAAGGGGCGTTACAACAGCTACTTGTTTCTCGAAATCCCGAGCATAGTCGTGCCTAAGAAAAACAGTTGACCTGGAAAAAATAAAATAAAACAGAATTAAAAATATGATTGAGTTGAGATTAAATAGATTGAAATCGTAATTGTGATAAGAAGTAGAATTGAGAAAAAGAGGTTTTCCGATTGAGGGATTCCAGCCTCCGGTTATCTCGATCCTCCTTTGGTTCAATCATAGGCTTTTAGGTGATCCTTCTCATGATCGAATAAGCCAGTTATAGTGGAAGAAGATGCCTACGACCACCAGCTCCACTTAGGTTATAGCCTTACGATCTAGAGGAACCTGACTCTAGCCAACCGTCACTTTTGTGGGACTATCTTATAATAGATCATCGTTTCTCAATGGCGAATGCCACACCATTTCGTCTCTTGGGCTCGAACACCTCTGACACAGTAAGTTAGCGAACCGACTGTGTAACCTTCCCAAAACATACAAAGCGGTCGTCTTTGCACAAGATGAAAAGATCAATTTTGGAAGGACATAGATAGAAGCGTCAGTTCCGTAATGCGGAGAAATGCTGAATACTCGTTGAGAAAGGCTAAGTGCGAGTTCTAAGCCTCATGAACTCTTTTGGAGGAGTCTTGATTTCCTTTGGCTAGATGAGTTTAGTCACTCATGCTTTTTGAAAAAAAAAAACACAAGTTTTAATGAAATAGGATTTTATTGAAAAAGAAATAAAAAAGGCTAAGAGCCTTAGGGGGAAGAAGTTTTTTAATGAAGTGATGAGTCAATATTCATGTCACTTCCATCCCTTATTTATCGTACATGAAAAACCCTAGTTGGTTCCTATTTAAACTCTAGGTGATAATGTTTAAGAGATATAATTTGAAATTAAATCTAAACAATATAATAATAATCCTAATAATAATCCTAAAAATAGAATTCAAATTTAAACAAGGTTTTATATTCATAAATCTTTTTTTTTAAAATTTTGCCCCAAGTCTTCCACACTTTGTATTTTCGGTACCACTTCTTCCCTATTTCGCATGCTAACCCGTTTTGTCTTGAAATTCACGCTTTTTATTCCCAAATTTCCTTTTGCCTTCAATTTAATCCCTATAATATAAAAAACCATAAGCAGCCCAAATTAGTAGGTCGTACTCAAAATATATATGTAATTATATATATGTAATTAACACATAAAAGTGTGTCATTTTAGAGTATTATCAGCATCTGAAATACAAAATTGGTTAAATCCATATCTAGAAACAGAACAAACAAAAGAAAAGAAAGAAAACCAAGTAATAATTGGTCTTCGGCAGATTGCAGGACAAGGCATTGGCCCTACTCGATTTGGATCAACTCCAAACGAAGTTTCATGCACATTTCTTTCAATCATGATCCTCCTAAAGCAGCTAGATAATGGACCCACTTGACCTTGCCATATTATTTTTCGCTCTGCTTAAATTTGCTAAAACTAGTACTTGGCAATAGAGTGAGAAAAACAAACAAAATTCCAATGGATGTGTCCCTAAACCTTTCAACTCTTCCCAATTTGTTCTGCAATGAACCAGCAAGTGAGGTAGTCTTTTGGGAAGCTGATGAAGATGAATGTGAAATTTTTACTTCTTCATCTTCGGATTTCTTCATTGATTATGACGTCGATTCGTTAACCAATATGTTCGATTCCGAGGTTGATCAAATGCTGGAATCTAACCTTCTTTCAAGATTTTATCATCTTCCTGATATTGTTCATGCTCGTCAAGAGGCAGTCCAATGGATTTTAAAGGTACAATACAACCACCAAAAGTTTTCTTGGTAAACTACTCTGTTTTTTGTATTCTTGTCGTAATGCAAATGTTTAAAACAATTTCAGGTGCATTCTTTCTACAGGCTTAGGCCTGAAACTGCTTATCTTTCTATAAACTACTTGGATCGTTTCCTATCGGCTCGAGCTTTGCCGGTATGCTGTTTTCTTCTTTTTGGGCTATTTAAGAAGAGTTTGAAGATTGTTTACATCTTTTTCTATGGTTGGTTTTTGATGTTCATGTGTGTAGCAAGGGAAAGGGTGGCCTATGCAGCTTTTATCAGTATCATGCCTTTCACTAGCAGCAAAAATGGAGGAAACAACAGTTCCCATTCTCCTAGACTTGCAAATTATCAAACCCAGATTCTTGTTTAAGCCCAAAACAGTCGAAAGAATGGAGGTTTTAGTGATGAAGACCCTCAAATGGCGGTTGCGCACCATTACCCCTTTCGATTTCCTACATTATTTCATTTCATGTATCAATAATTCCCAACACAACAGCCTGTGTCACCTTTTCTCTTGTGCCACTAATCTCATTATTAATACATGTAAAGGTAAACTCCTTGCCAGACAAAAAAGAAGTTGGAACTCTCTTCTATTTTTTCTTTCTCTGATCCTAGTTTGTGTTCATCATTTTAGCAGCAACTGATTCCTTGGATTACCCTCCATCAGCAATTGCTGCAGCAGTGACACTACGGCTGAGTAATCACAGTGTTAACGACCAGGATTTGGCACAGTTGGGTTGCATGCATAATAGAATAAACAAGGTTTGCATCTACCTACACAATGCCTTGTTGAAAAACTGAATGGTATAAGTGGTTTTTGTTTACAACAAATGCAGGAGATAGTGAAGCAGATTTATGAGAACATTAAGGGAAGATCGTTTGGATTGGAGCCATTGATGATGCCACCAAGTCCCACTGGTGTGCTTGATGCTGCTATACATGGAACCTGCAAATTACACAAGATTGGCAACAATAATATGAATTCAAGTAATAAAGGATTTAATGTTTGATTTTACTGATAAAGGACTGAAACCCAAAAAAGAAAAGATTTGGTTTGTACTTGAAATGTAATTCTTTTTACAGATTGTCTCAATGATTTTTTTTTTTTTTTATTGGGTGTGTGGTTTGATTAGGGTGAATTGATTTTGAGTTGTGTGGATTTTTTATTTAATCATTGGATTCTCATTTATCCATCATATCCTCTTTTATAATTTCATTGTCATCATCATCATAATCAGAACAATGCCAGGTTTATTTTAATCCACGTAATTTAATCTTTGAAACACGTCTTTCTTGAGAAACCAAAAAAAAAGACAAATTTATTTCTTTAAAATATTTTATTTGTAAAATTAACTTAGTTTATTTCAACATATGATATTAATTACTAAATAATCTTTTATTGAATTTAATATCATGAAGTACATCATTGACAAAAAAAGAAAAGAAAAAGATTTAAGTGTATCACTTCATTTGATAGACATTTTCGTTGTGGGTGTAAAATAATGGTAGGACTAATTATAAAATTTTTAAATCTAACAAATATAATTTTAAAAATTAAAAATTAAAAATTAAATGAATCAGACATGTAAGGGTAAACCCCAGTTGTAAGAAAAAGGAAAAAAAAACTCTTGTTTTGCAAAATTAGAATGTTTGATTTTTAGAGTGAAGTAAAAATTATAAGGGCAAAGAAAATTAGAATTTGTTAGAAAGAATTGACTCGCACTCGGTGGAAATATAAACATATTTTGCTCCACGTACAGTTTTATAATCATGAAAAATTGATAGTCAAACTTAAATCTTACCAATTAATAGTCAAATCCTTCAAACAGTCCCTGTACTATACCCACGGATTTAATCTGTCTACCTATCAAAAAAATTAAGTCGTTAGTTCCTTTTATTTATTTAAACAAAAAAAAAAATTATAATACATGTCTAATACGAAAAGTTAATGTGCATATACCACATAACCCATGTTTAAAAAACAAACATTTAATGAATTTCATGTGATGGCATGATAATTAAGTGTGTTCATTACTCTAGACGTTGCCTGAATTTGAGTCGCACTAATCGCATTTATTATTTGAGTTTTATTTTAGGATAATCTACAAAAATAGTCATTTTTGTTTGCCTCAGGTTATATTTTAGTCACTTATGTTTGAAATGTTACGTTTTAGTCACTTATATTATTATTTTGTTATGAAGTGATCACTCTACCGTTAAGTTCCGTTATCTCTCTAACGGTAATCTTACGTGGCAGTCCAACTAGATTTTAGGTGCCAACTTGGATTTCTAAATGAGATGAAAATAGATTTTTAATTAAAAAATTAAATTTTTTTAAACCTAAAACTTAACTAAAAAATATGTTCATCTCCTCTTTTTTATTTTTCTTCCATCTCTTCTTTTTTTCAATGATTTTTTTTCTTTTTATTTGATTGGAAAAACTATTATTAAGATCAAAATAGTTGAAATCAAATTGACTGCTTCGTAAAGATGGATTCAATGGAGGGTTCAGGTATGTCTTCTTTGCATTCCTCTCTCTCTTTTATTCAATACTGAAAAACAAAAGATTGAATTTTTTATTGTTTAATGAAAACCCTAAATTAAAATTCTTGATATTTTCTTCTACTTTTTGAAATTGTTTGTGCGTCGGTAGACATCCCATAATTGAAATTGATTCAGCTGATGGACAAAGCATCATGAGGGTGTAAAAGGGGTTAGTTAATTTTCTAGATTGAATATTGTGATTTTCTTTGTGAGCCCTAGCAAATTGTTTGTTATTTTCTCCCTGTTTGTTTACTGTTTTTGTTCACCCTTTCCTATATAAATTTCAATTTTCAAAGTTTAGCAAGTTGTACAATAAGCTAAGTAGAATACAAACTGTTGAGAGTTTTCTCCTTACTGGATCATGTGCAGTGTTTGCTTGTATCATAGTATCATGGTAGAGGTGGCTTAGCGGCATTTGAATTATACTCCGTTGAAATTGGTGGAAAATATCAATTTACACCCTCTTATACTTGCTCATGTTTATACCAACTAACCATAGCTTAACTACATTCATTGTGTCTTTGGTCTCACGATATAACATTTGCTTCAGTTTTATTACTTTAACCTTCTGGCCTATTAGTTCAAATCAGGGGCCTGATGAAAATCTAAGATCGGTGACCGTGCAAATAGAGGTACTAGTCGACAAATATTAGCTGTTTGTATGCTCATGCTCATGAGTTTACATGAGCATCTATGAATGAAATTGTTTTCACTTTGTTGATTTTACAGATTATTCTTTCTTATTGCTGATTTTGTGATGAATTACCTTGCAATCTTTTTTTTTTTTTGCTGGTCTTGGGTAAGTTTTGGTTCAGAGCTAATTGGTTAGTAGCTTTTGTTTTCTTTAAATTATATTTCTATGTTATTAGTTTTATCTGCTTAGTACTTGGATTATCTTCTTTCATTCGACTTGAAGTTGGTGATATATGAAAATACCTGGGTTGCATGTTGTTTTGGTGTTTAACTTATCTTTTTCATTTATTTACCCGCATATTTTTGCTTAATTAGTTAAACAGTCCGTGGCATTGATGGTCTTGTAACTGGAATCACTTTTTCTGCCGATTTTGTGAAGAAAAAGATCATTCTAAAACCAAAAGACCGAAATGCTCCTCATGTAAGATGTTTGCCTTTTGTTTGTCTCCTTTCCACTCACTCATCCATTGTTAACTATATCCAAGTTTTATTCTACTTCATTGTTATGTGTTTTATATGTGCTAGTACTACTGGTTTTTGAATTGCCCCCCCCTTTTTCAAATTGTTGAATGCAAATTATGATTTTTGTTTCAAATTTCCTAGGTCTCAGAGGGTGAATCGGAACAGCAAGGTGAATAATCTTCTGTAGCAAATTCACTTGGTTCGACTACTGCGAGACAACGTCAACAACAGGAGGCTAATGTATATCACTTCTGTATATGATCTTTTAGTTAACCCAAGGAGAAATGAAAAGTAGCATACCTAGTGGAAGCAGTGGACATAATATTCCATTAGAAAACGGTTAGTGTATCTGTAACAGACTGATTCAATCAATGCATTGCCTGAAGAAAATGTAAATTACAAGGATGCAAGTGTATAACAACTTTTCTCTTTACTGCAAGGAAAAAAAAATACAGAAAGGTAGTTGTACATACAAGAACGACATATGACAATTTAAGAGCCGCACAATGAACAAATAGTTGTGTTCTGTGAGACAAATAGAAATAAAAGTTAAAGAATATGGTCCTTTTCTTCTCTTATTTATTGAAATTAAGCTAAGGAATCTGAATATTTTCTATTAAAATTTTGTGAAGTGACTGAGGCTTTGAGAAGAATGGGCAATGATCACTTCCTTTAATCATATTAAAATAATATGATTCCATAAATGCACACAACATTTAGACTCGAGTATGGTATTAACATGTTAAAATGCAACGTAATATTCACCAATAAAACCAACATGAATCATCAGAAACTACGGTATCTTGAGTCTTGACATACATCATATTCGTAGCCTCTTGTACAAAAAGTCTAATGATATAATTCCTTTCCTGTTACGTTATCCTTGGAACTCTATTATGGCTTATCTCATGGATATGCAATCATTTCTCAAGTAATTTTTTAATAGTTTAACATTTCAAAAAAAATGTTTGCAAACCCTAAATTAAGACAAAATGTATAATCTAGCTATTGTTAACATGATTAAACAACCTTTCCAAAAAGATATAATATTTGTCCACAAAACAGATTTCCCCAAACAAAATATATTCCTAACTGTGAAAAAAAATGAAATCCAATTAAGTTAAAGTAATTGATCCATCCTTGGGCGTTTTTCAGATTGTGATAGCTGTGTTGGAGTGGAGTCATTGATTTGTTGAGTTGGCATCCATCTAACTATTGTTCGTTGACTAAGTGGATTATTCCTTTTGAAAGGCCATTTGGCCCTAAAATTTGCTAGAAGGTTTGAGCTTTGTTGGCTTAAGGGTGGTTGGCTTGATGTGTTATCCATTGAAGTGGCTTGGTTCAAAATTTGTAGGCTCGATGATTGGTTTGCCATTTGGTTTCCCCAACAATACCTTTGCAAGTCCTTGTATTATGGCCTGGTTTGCCACATTTGGTGCAGTTAGCTTGCTGTCCTGTCTTATTTAATTTTGGTCCACTTTTTCTTGCTTCATCAACTTCCTTCCTCCTTATTTGTTTGGGTCTTCTTGGGGGCCTTCTAATCATAGGAGGAAGAATGGGTTCCATGTCCCTCACATGTTCCCATTGCATAGGACCTATATGTAAAAATTTAAAGATGTCAAACACTTTTTACAAATAAGTAATATTTCATAAAGGTTTAGGGTTTTAGGGCTATTACCTTTTATAGGGTTAATCAAGTGGTTGTAAATATTCAACTGGGTAGTGACAGTATAACATGTATTGACATAAGTTTCAAGGCTCACAGCCAGTAGTTGCATGCAAGAAATAGCATGCTTACATGGGATTCCTGACAAGTCCCATTTTCTGCATGAACAAGAGGAGTTAAGGAGGTCAACCACATGCTTGTTGCCTAATCCACAATCTACCTCATACTTCTCGTTTCCAGCATATATTGGCCATACACTACAAACAAAGTAACATTTTAAAGTTAAAACTTTTGCATCCAAGTAACAGAATTCAAGTTAAGTAAAAAAGAGTTAGCAAAACTTACTTATTGGATTGACTAACAATTTCAGACAACTTCTTCTGTATCCTTGGACATAAAGGTCCAGGATACTTCTCAGTAGCCTCCCTCATGGAAACCAACCTAGTCATGACTTTTCTTCTAATTATTTCCAACATCGTTAAGATTGGTTTATCTCTAGCTTCTAAAATGATCTACAAGGAAAGAAAGTCCTTAAATAACTCCAACAACAATTATACAACATGAAGTGATAAATAGTTAGATTAAAAAACTAATTTTAACCTTGTTGAAACATTCACTATTGTTGTTCAGTAGCAGATAAGATTTGCATCTGGTTGAGAAGTGGGCTCTTGACCAAGTCCTTGGATCCTTGCCACGCAACCAAGCCTCAGCAGATTCTGATAGTGACCTCATTTCAGACATTGCTTCTTCAAATTGTCTTGGAAAAGTTGCTTTAGCAGCTTTCCAGTAAGCGAGACGCATAGCTTGGCCTCTAAATCCTTCCATGTTTTTGAAATTATTATAAAGATGTCTGGCACAGTTTCTTGCTTCAGCATTAAGGAACAACACAGAAATCGCTTCTATTAGACCCTACAAAACAATTAAAACAACATGATAAGAAACCGTATTTATATAAACAATTTAGCGTATAATATGACTTTATAGTACCTTTTGTTTGTCAGACATGAAGCATATATTATAGGAGTTGTTGATCTCCAAATCCCTCTGTAATAGTTCAAGGAACCAAAACCATGAATGTTTGTTTTCACTCTCAACTATAGCAAAGGCCACTGGATATATACAATCATTGGCATCAACCCCAATAGCAGCAAGCAAATTTCCACCATAATATCCCTTCAGCCAACACCCATCTAACCCTATAATTCTCCTACAACCAGTTAACCAACCTGATTTGCATGCTTCAAGACATATATAAAGCCTCTGAATTTAGCCTACAGTCTAATTTACATATGGTTGTTGTACAAGGGTTGCTTCTCTTTAACTCAAGTAAATAATCGTATATATTGGCATATTGGGCTTTGTGATTCCCTTGAACTAGTTCTAGAGCCCTAAATTTAGCCCTCATACATTTAGTCCGAGACACAATTGTTCCAAAATCCACCCTAATATCATTTTGTAAAGATGTTAAGGAATAATTGGAATCAACTTGAAATTTGTGTAAATAATGCCTAGCCATCCACTTTGAAGTAATATTCTTATTTTTCATTACCTTGCCACACTTATGGTGGTTGATTAAGGTCTTAATCTGCCAACTCCTATCTATTGGATCCTTGGGATTTTATTTGGATACCCGCAATGTCCATGGACAACTAGGTACACAGACTGCTTTCACCCTAAGCTTGTGATTCCTAGTTAGTTTGGTTACTACCCTATTTATCCTCCCATACTGTTTAACTGCATCTTTTAAAAATATCTCTACTAGGGAAAACTAAACCCTTTATCAATATAGGGTTCCTCATATCAGTTTGAGGATTGAACAGATGGTACTTTTTATTCCCATCTTCATCATAACCCACGTTATTATTCAAATCATCATCACTGTTACTATCAAAATCATCTCCTAAACCCCAAAAATCTGATCCCGATAAGTGGTCTAACTCTTTCTGTATCATTTCACCTATCAGTTCAACCTCTAGTTCATCTACCCTATCACCATCAGACTCAAAAGAATCAAAATAAGAAGTATCTAACTCATAAGCTTTATATGAACTATCATCTGAGTCAGATGCTTCTCCTCCAAAATCTTCCCCTAAAGTATTTTGTTCAACATCAAACCCTAAACCAAAAAAGGAAAATAAAACAATATATTAGTGCCAACAAATTGCACAAAACTTCAAACCTGAAAACAACATTATATAAACTCCAGTTTAATTTCAAACAACATAACTAATGAATTCATAGACATTTTAGGACATTCGGACAGCAGTCGATATTCATATTTGGACATCATTAAAATACATAATCTAGAACATAAAAATAATAGCCATTATTCACATTTTGACAACATAAATATGTACATTAAGAGACATTATGACAGCAGCTGTAAATTGCATTTGGATAGCATAAATAAATATGTACATTAAGAGACATTATGACAGCAGCTGTAAATTGCATTTGGATAGCATAAATATACACATTAAAAGATTTTTTAACAGCAGCTGTAAATTGCATTTGGACAGCATAAATATACACATTAAAAGATATTTTGGCAGCAGTTGTAAATTACAAGTGCAAATTGTTAACACATTGTGGAAAAATTGGGGATCTTCAATCCTTACTTAGACAATTAGAGTGAAGTTAACATTATATACATCTTTAAATCAATTATGTGTTATACATTTGCATCAAAATACACCCAAGTTAAAATGAAAAGCTGAACATAGACATAAGCATAAAGGATTGACAAAGAATAATGTTTGTTTTGCTAGGACAATTCCAATCGTAAGGGTCCAAGGTTTCTTAGTGTAACACCCCAAACCCGGTCAACACGCTACGATCGAATCCAGCATGTCACAGGGAAAAACATTTTTAAAGAAGACAGGAGGTTGTTTTAATTTTGTAAAGAATCGTTATTGAAAACAAGTTGCTGTCTCTTATTTTAAGAAAACCTTTGATTTTCATGAAAAGCCGAATTAGTTTAAGTAATATCGCTAAAACCGTTCAAATTTGGTCTTAAAGAAAAACTCAGTTAACTTGTTGTTACTACTTGTTTTCCGTTACCCGATGGTAATGTTTTAGAAAAACCCGACAAGTTGTGAAAGTTTGGAAAACATTCTTTTTATAGGTTATTTAGGCATGCCGTTCGCTTAACTTATACAAATTTCCGTGAGAAATAAAGCGTATAAATAAACCCCAAAATGAAAGTTAGTGGCCTTATTACAACCCAAAAACCAAATTTAAAGTAAAGTAAACCAAAATAGTAATTTAAAACAAAACCCGAAAGAGAATGCGCATGGCCACCTCGAGTCCGCCCTTGGCCCGCATCATCGATCTATGAATCATCTGCAAAATGTAAAGGAAGGGGTGAGTCACCGAGACCAGTGTATACTTCCCCAACCCGAAAATGTTAATGCCCTTACACGCTTCATAAGCCAACATGCATGTCATGCAACCCCAAAACCTAACCATCCGAAACTCCTGACCTACCCCGTGTGGTACCAAACCACTGGTGGTCAAAACCACTGGTGACCGTAGTCACAAATAATATACATATGTGGTCAAAACCACTGGTGACCGTAGTCACAAATAATATGTGTGGGGCCAACCCACATTGTGGTCACAACCACCGTGACAATCCCGTATATATCGTCATGTGGGGCCAACCCATCGTGGTACTAAACGACCGGGACGAGTCACAAAGATAAATATATGTGGTACCAAATCACTGGTGGTCAAAACCACTGAGACTTAGTCATAATAATATAGAAAGCGGGGCCAACCCACTGTGTGGTCAAAACCACTGGTGACAGTCTAGAATCATGCCTTCCCCCTCCTCTCATCATACCTATTTTTATGAACATGCTTTTAATGGCATAATAATCATGCTTAACATACAAAAATCACATGGCATGGCATATACAGATTTACATAGGCATTTAACATTAGCCAAACAAGTGGACTTACCCGGAGTCCTCGCTTTTACCCACAAGGGTAACATACCCATTTCAACGGTTATTCCGGCTTTTGACAATATACATGATAAACATATTAACTAATGAAGTGTGTAAGAGTTACACACCTGATTACCCGTAATACGGCACTCTTTCTACGCTTCGTGCATCGCCGTTAATCGACACTACCGCTTATCCGCTCATCGCTTTGCTCGGATGCCACCCCACACCCGGTGGCCAATCTTGAACAAATGACACCGCCCCTCCTTTTTGAACTTAGGGGTCAGGTCTCGGATCTAACCCCACCTACCGCTTAGGCGACATTAGGGTCCATAATACCTTTGGTCACTAAATCAGATTAACACAGAGAATAACTAAGAATGGAGATTTAACCCGAAGGAACAGATCCCTTACCTAGATCGACAGATCTCAAGATCAAGATCCAAACTACAAACCGAGCAAGTCCTCGAGAATCCAAACTTATGCGCCACCCCTTCCTATATTCGGCCAAACACATCACTATTAAACAAATAGCCATTTGGCTTTGGTCATGAAATCCCGAAAGAGATAACGTGAGAAAAAATGACCGCCCCTTACCTCAACACCTTACCATCACCAAGCAAAAGTCAAGCAACGCGAGCGAAGACGAGCCCCTTCAATCGGCCAAGAACCAACAATATAAGATTAATGCCTTCGGCATCACCAAGAAGAAAAGAAGATTTAAAACTAGAGGGAGACACTTACCACGATTGAACAGATATCTGATCAACAAGTTATGCCGCCAAATAAGAATGATCCGCAAGATGTGGGTTGAGATTCGGCTAGAGTAGATTCTTCAGGAAAGAGAAGCACATAGAATGCTCTTGGGATCCAAGAGGTTTCGGCTATGGTTCCAAAAGAAGAGAAAGAAACCGAAAGAGAAGGAGGTTAATGGTTTCGGCTCCTTCTTACACAAATAAAGGAAGAAAAAGAAGAGTGATATGGCTTTGGAGAGATTCGGCTACAAAGGGTTTCAAGAAGAAAGATGAAAACAAAAGTGAAAAGGAGATAGATATGGTGTTTTCTGCTTTTGAAGATGAGAAGGAAAGAATGCACCAAAGTGACCCTAATGGTCTTTTAATGTTTCTGCTAAGATGGAAAAGAAGAAGAACCAAATTACCTAGACAACTTTCTGCAAAGAAGAAAATAGAGGGGTTTTGAGAGAGAGTTCTAAGCACAACTCTACTGCCAAAAAAAAAAAAGAACCGAAACCACTTGCACCTTAACCAAATTCGCACACTCACTTCCCGCCAACACAAAACCGATTCCCCTTCCCTATGCAGAGTTTAGAATTCGCCAACTCTAGCTCCCATGTCCATCTCCTCAATTTTCTCCTGGCCACTCATTCAAACCTATTTGAATGAGTCAAACTCCTACAATTTCTCTTCTCCACCCATTTGAATCTGTTGACTCTTTCAACATCTATCCATCAGAGTCCATCTTGAGCACATCTCATCCAGGTCCTGGCGTCAAAAAGAATATGCACAAAGGGATCTTCGCAGCTCGAACCAAAGCTCTCCCACTTGCATGTGGCGTCACTCTCCTTGTGCTTAAGTGGCGCCTCCCTTGCCACTTTACCACTGGGATACTTGTGTCAAAACACTCCAATAATTTCCCTTAACACCTAACTCACCCAGCTCCCCCCTTCTTAGAAGCCCAAAACGAAAATTTTCGCTATGGCTCAGGCCTACCCCTAGCTCATGCCTGAACCCCAAAACACCCTAAACTAGCTCAACAACCATACCATCACATGCAAACACACATAAATGCAAAGACCCCGATTTAAGGATGTTACAGTTCTACCCCCTTAAAAATAATTTCGGCCTCGAAATTACCTGGTCAAAAGAGTTGAGGGTATTACTGCCGCATCACATCCTCTAGTTCCCACATCCTCTGGTTCCTACGTTGCCTCTTCCGCTCCATGATTTCGCCATAACACTTTCACTAAAGGAACCGATTTTCTACGTAAGACTTTGACATCCCGATCCAGTATCTGCACTGGTTCTTCCTCAAAAGACAAATCCGGGTTCACCTCGATCTCTTCCACTGGCACAACATGCGACGGATCTGATCGATAGCGCCTAAGCATGGAGACATGAAACACGTCGTGAATCTGACTCAATTCTGATGGTAACTCGAGCTGATAAGCTACTGGTCCTACCCGCTTCAACACCGTATAAGGCCCGATAAACCTAGGGCTCAGCTTGCCCTTCCGACCAAACCTCAGCACCTTCTTCCATGGCGACACTTTCAGAAAGACCCTATCACTCACTGCAAACTCTATATCCCTTCGCTTGAGATCAGCATAGGACTTCTGCCTGTCCAAAGCTTCCTTCAGACGAGCTCGAATCAGCTTAACCTTATCCTCTGCTTCAAAGAACCAACTCGGACCCAACATCTGACGTTCACCCAACTCTGTCCAACACGTAGGGGTACGACACTTCCGTCCATATAATGCTTCATACGGTGCCATCTGGATACTCGCCTGATAACTATTGTTGTACGCGAACTCTGCCAACGGTAAATATTCCTCCTAACTACCAATTGAAATCCAAAACACAACCCCTTAACATATCTTCCAAGATCCTGAATCACCTTTCTCGATTGCCCATCCGATCATGGATGAAATGCCATGCTGAAGTCCAACCTTGTACCTAACGCCTGATGCAATGCTTTCTAAAACCTTGACGTGAATCTGGGATCCCTATCTGAGATAATCGACACCGGCACTCCATGCAGTCTCACTATTTTCGCTACATATAACTTAGCCAACTTTTGGAGTGAGTAATCAACCCGAACCGATATAAAATGAGCTGATTTTGTCAGACGATCAACAATCACCCAGACCGAGTCTTTCTTACTGGGCGTAAGGGGTAGCCCACTGACAAAATCCATTGTAATCTTTTCCCATTTCCATTGCGGAATCTTTACCGGCTGCAATAGACTTGATGGTAACTGATGTTCAGCTTTGACTTGCTGACACGTCAGACACTTACTTACAAATTCGGTTACTTCCCGCTTCAGACCCGGCCACCAGAACTATTCCCGCAAATCTCGGTACATCTTGCTACCTCCAGGATGCATAGCGTATGGACTGCTATGAGCTTCCTGAAGAATCCTCTGCCTTAACTCAACGTCCTTCGGCATACAAACTTTCCCTTGAAAACACAACACTCCATCGCTGCTCAAGCTATAACCCTCCATTCCACCATTCTGTACTTGTTAACATCGAGCACTTAAGACTTCATCCACTAGCTGTTTCTCCTTAACCAGATTCACCCAAGTCGGCTTCACTTGCAATTCTGCTAGCAGACTCCGTCGTCATACAGGCTAAGGTGGGCAAACATTGCTCTCAGGTCCGCTACCACCTTGCGGCTCAATGCGTCAACCACTACGTTAGCCTTACCCGGATGGTATTGAATCGAGCAGTCGTAGTCCTTCAACAACTCGATCCACCTCCGCTGCCTCAAATTTAATTCCTTCTGAGTCAAGAGGTACTTCAAACTCTTGTGATCTGTGTAGACTATAGACTTCTCCCCATACAAGTAATGCCTCCAAATTTTTAGGGCGAAAACCACTGCAGCCAACTCCAGATCATGTGTCGCGTAGTTCGCTCCGTGGGGTCTCAACTGCCGAGACGCATACGCCACTACTTTCCCCTCTTGCATCAGCACACATCCTAATTTGGTATGCGACGCATCACAATACACCGTAAACTCTTTCCCCGTTTCAGGCTGAATTAAAATCGGAGCTTCTGTCAAAATCCTTTTTAACTTGTCAAAACTTCCCTGTTACTTATCTGACCATACAAATGGAACCCCTTTTCTCAGCAACTTGGTCAACGGCGCTGCAATCAAGGAAAACCCTTCCACAAATCTTCTGTAATAACCTACCAAACCCAGAAAACTCCGAATCTCTGCCACAGACTTAGGCAGTTTCCAGTCCAAAATTGCTTCTATCTTCCGAGGGTCCACTCTAATCCCCTCAGCTGACACCACATGCCCCAAGAAGGTTACTTCCTTCAGCCAGAACTCGCACTTACTAAACTTTGCGAATAGTTGCTTCTCCCTCAGAATCTGCAAAACCACACGTAGATGCGCGTCATGCTCCTCCTCAAATTTTGAGTACACCAATATGTCGTCTATAAACACTACGACGAACCGGTCCAAGTATGGCTGAAACACCCGATTCATCATGTCCATGAACGCTGCCAGCGCATTGGTCAACCCGAATGGCATTACTAAGAACTCGTAGTGCCCGTATCGAGTGCGAAACGCCATCTTATGGATATCGGCCTCCTTTACCTTAAGCTGATGACACCCCGACCTTAAATCAATCTTAGAGAAGACTGATGCACCCTTAAGTTGATCGAACAGATCGTCTATCCTCGGCAACGGGTACTTGTTCTTAATCGTCAACTTATTCAGCTGTCGGTAATCTATACACATCCGCATTGTACCATCTTTCTTCTTAAAAAAAAGCACAGGCGCTCCCCAAGGTGATACACTCGGCCAGATGAAACCTCGGTCCAATAATTCCTGAATCTGTGCTTTCAGTTCCACCAACTCCTTCGGCACCATCCTATATGGAGCAATAGACACTGGCGCGGTTCCGGGTAACAGATCTATACTAAACTCAACTTCACGATCCGGAGGCAGACCCAAAAGTTCTCCTGGGAATACATCGGTAAATTCCTTCACCGTTCGGACATTCCCTACAGTTGATTTCTTGGCCTCCAATGTACAAACATGAACCATGAACGCCTCACAACCCTTTCTCACTATTTTCTCGGCCTTCAGAGCAGATACTACGTTGGATAGATAATCCCTTCTATTACCTATCATCACCATCTCTTTGCCCTCAACAGTTCTCAATAACATGCGCTTAGCTGCACAGTCTAAACTTGCTTGGTACCTCACTAGCCAGTCCATCCCAAGGATCAAATCAAACTCTTCGAATGGCAGTTCTATCAGATCGGCCAAAAACACTACTCCCTGAAGTTCTAGGGGTACATCCCTATACAGTTTGTTTACTTCTACAGAGTGACTTAGAGGGCTAATTACTGTCATCTCCTTAGAAGAAATCTCAAAGGCTAAATTCGTAGTTCCCACTATACTACTGGCAACATAAGAGTGCATCGAACCAACGTCTATCAAAGCAGTATAAGGTAGTCTAAAAATTAAAAACGTACCGGTTATGACGTCCGGCAAGCGTCGCTTCTCCTCTCGACGCCTCGCATTGCATAGACCAACCCAGTCATCTTGCCTCGTGCTCCCAAAGACTCTCGCCTCGGTATTCCGCGGCCTCGCCCGTAACCATTACCTCCCCGGCGAACCGCGACCCCTTTGTGGTTGCCGACCATCTCTCCCGAATCGCTTTACGCCTTGACCCTCGATCGATCCTGGCCGACCTCTGCGACGATCCCTTACCCGGTGCCCCATTGACCCACACTCGAAGCACCCTCTGTTTCCGGTCCAACACTCTCCCGAATGAGACTTCCCACACTGAGCACACCGTGGTAGCCACTGAGTAGTAGCAGCAGGCCTTGCAGCTTGATTCAGCCCACCATATCTAGCCCTTTTCTGTGGATTCCCGGCAAACCCTGATGACCCAGAATTCCTCTTAGTCCAATTCCTATCCTGGTTCTGTCTCACTGACTGTTTCACCTCCTCAAGCAATCTTGGCCTTCTACTAAGAATGTAAATTCTCTCTCCTGCTGTGGAGCAATCAACATTTGTAGCTCATCTCTCAACCTGTCCTCAAATCTGACACAGCACTTGTGTTTCGTGAGCTACGCCATACCCCCGAGCATAACGACTTAACCAAGAAACTCTCGCCTCATACTCCGACACATCGACTTATTCCCTAGACCAAATTCAAGAACGCCTTGCGCTGCATCAATGTAATCGCCCCAACGTATTTCCTCGATAATAAGTCGCCTTAAAGAAATCCCAAGTGATGTCGCTCGGCCATTGCTCCATCCCCGACCGTGAGCCACCACCGATAAGACTCATCCCGAGAAGAGACACTATCCCCTTCACTTCTCCTCACCGACAAATCTAAATCATCCATTATACGCCCGTCGCCTCCACCAATACTCACTATATTGGGAGCCATACCGATACACCCTCGAATACCTCGCTCCCATTTGCCCGAGTCGCTCGCACCACGTTTCCGAGCTCCGCTCCAACGCTCGCACCTCGACTTTCTCGAACCCGCAAAGATCGCCGCGACACAACTGCGTCGTAACCACCCGTCGATCCGAAACTCCGCGCCACACCGGCGCGGTGGTACCTCATTCTCCGACCTATGACCGACATTCTCTACCGGTTTCGACACAGTCATCCTACCTCTACCACGACCACGTGTATTACGCCCACGTCTTCAGTGCTCATGACTACCGCTCACGAATTAACTGATTTCGTAATTTTATGCATTAGATTCGCTCCACGCTTATTACAACACGCTTTTATGAACAGCTTTATTATAGGATCGTTCTCGTAAGTTCACACAATCCTACAAGTTTCATCTCTAAAGTAATTTCCTATTACTACCAACATATCACAATCATCACAATCATATAAACAGCAGTTAGGGGTACTTACCAGTGCGGATCGGTGCCGGAGACTCGGTGCCAAGCTTTCCCCAAATCAAGCATATTTAATCAAGATCATTTTGTAACCCATTATTGAAAATATTTTGGGCATCGGGCCCACAGCCGAGCTTTTAAACTTGGCTCTGATACCAAAATTGTAACACCCTAAACCCGGTCAACACGCTACGACCGAATCCAGCATGTCACAAGGAAAAACATTTTTAAAGAAGACAGGAGGTTGTTTTAATTTTGTAAAGAATCGTTATTGAAAACAAGTTGCCGTCTCTTATTTTAAGAAAACCTTTGATTTTCATGAAAAGCCGAATTAGTTTAAGTAATATCGCTAAAACCGTTCAAATTTGGTGTTAAAGAAAAACTCAGTTAACTTGTTGTTACTACTTGTTTGCCGTTACCCGATGGTAAAGTTTTAGAAAACCCGACGAGTTGTGAAAGTTTGGAAAACATTCTTTTATAGGTTATTTAGGCATGCCGTTTCGTTTAACTTATACAAATTTCCGTGAGAAATAAAGCGGATAAATAAACCCCAAAATGAAAGTTAGTGGCCTTATTACAACCCGAAACCAAATTTAAAGTAAAGTAAACCAAAATAGTAATTTAAAACAAAACCCGAAAGAGAATGCGCATGGCCACCTCGAGTCCGCCTCACCGCATCCGCGATCTACGAATCATCTCGCAAAATGTAAAGGAAGGGGTGAGTCACCGAGACCCAGTGTATACTTCCCCAACCCGAAAATGTTAATGTCCTTACACGCTTCATAAGCCAACATGCATGTCATGCAACCCCAAAACCTAACCATCCAAAACTCCTGACCTACCCCAGTGTGGTACCAAACCACCGGTGGTCAAAACCATCGTGACCGTAGTCACAAATAATATACATATATGGTCAAAACCACTGGTGACCGTAGTCACAAATAATGTGTGTGGGGCCAACCCACATTGTGGTCACAACCACTGGTGAGAATCCCGTATATCGTCATGTGGGGCCAACCCACTATGGTACCAAACCACTGGGACGAGTCACAAAGATAAATATATGTGGTACCAAACCACTGGTGGTCAAAACCACTGAGACTTAGTCACAATAATATAGAAAGTGGGGCCAACCCACTGTGTGGTCAAAACCACTGGTGACAGTCTAGAATCATGCATTCCCCCTCCTCTCATCATACCCATTTTTATGAACATGCTTTTAATGGCATAATAATCATGCTTAACATACAAAAATCACATGGCATGGCATATACAGATTTACATAGGCATTTAACGTTAGCCAAACAAGTGAACTTACCCGGAGTCCTCGCTTTTACCCACAAGGGTAACATACCCATTTCAACGGTTATTCCGGCTTTTGACAATATACATGATAAACATATTAACTAATGAAGTGTGTAAGAGTTACACACCTGATTACCCGTGATACGACGCTCTCTACATCGATACTGTCGTTAATCGACACTACCGCTATCTGCCTACTGCTTTGCTCAGATGCCAGTTTACACTCCGGTGGCCAATCGCGAACAGCCGACACTGCCCTCCTTTTGGACTTAGGGGCTGGGGTCTCAGATCTAACCCCACCTACCACTTGGCTAACATTAGGGTCCATAATACCTTTGGTCACTAAATCAGATTAACACAGAGAATAACTAAGAATGGAGATTTAACCCGAAGGAACAGATCCCTTACCTAGATCGACAGATCTCAAGATCAAGATCCAAACTACGAACCGAGCAAGTCCCGAGAATCCAAACTTATGCGTCACCCCCTTCCTATATTCGGCCAAACACATCACTATTAAACAAATAGTCATTCGACTTTGGTCATGAAATCCCGAAAGAGATAACGTGAGAAAATGACCGCCCCCTTACCTCAACACTTTACCATCACCAAGTAAAAGCCGAAGCAACGCGAAGACGAGCCCCCCTTCAATCGACCAAGAACCAACAATATAGGATTAATGCCTTCGGCATCAGCAAGAAGAAAAGAAGATTTAAAACTAGAGGGAGACACTTACCACGATTGAACAGATATCCGATCAACAAGTTATGCCGCCAAATAAGAATGATCCGCAAGATGTGGCTTGAGATTCGGCTAGAGTAGATTCTTCGGGAAAGAGAAGCACATAGAATGCTCTTGGGATCCAAGAAGTTTCGGCTATGGTTCCAAAAGAAGAGAAAGAAACCGAAAGAGAAGGAGGGTAATGGTTTCAGCTCTTGCTTACACAAATAAAAGAAGAAAAAGAAGAGTGATATGGCTTTGGAGAGATTCGGCTACAAAGGGTTTCAAGAAGAAAGATGAAAACAAAAGTGAAAAGGAGATAGATATGGTGTTTTCGGCTTTTGAAGATGAGAAGGAAAGAATGCACCAAAGTGACCCTAATGGTCTTTTAATGTTTCGGCTAAGATGGAAAAAGAAGAAGAACTGAAATTGCCTAGACAACTTTCGGCAAAGAAGAAAATAGAGGGGTTTTTAAGAGAGAGTTCTAAGCACAACTCTACCTGCCGAAAAAAAAAGAACCGAAACCACTTGCACCTTAACCAAATTCGGCACACTCACTCCCTGTCAACACAAAACCGATTCCCCCTTCCCTATGCAGAGTTTAGAATTCGGCCAACTCTAGCTCCTATGTCCATCTCCTCAATTTTCTCCTGGCCACTCATTCAAACCGATTTGAATGAGTCAAACTCCTACAATTTCTCTTCTCCACCCATTTGAATCTGTTGACTCTTTCAACATCTATCCATCGAGTCCATCTTGAGCACATCTCCTCCAGTCCCGCGCCAAAAAGAATATGCAGAAAAGGATCTTCGCAGCTCAAACCAAAGCTCTCCTACTTGCATGTGGCGTCACTCTCCTTATGCTTAAGTGGCGCCTCCCTTGCCACTTTACCACTGGGATACTTGTTTCAAAACACTCCAATAATTTCCCTTAACACCTAACTCACCCAGCTCCCCCCTTCTTAGAAGCCCAAAACGAAAATTTTTGCTAGGGCTCAGGCCTACCCCTGGCTCATGCCTGAACCCCAAAACACTCAAAACTAGATCAACAACCATACCATCACATGCAAACACACATAAATGCAAAGACCCCAATTTAAGGATGTTACACTTAGTACATGCATATTAGGATGGGGAATCTTTTTTTTCTTTTTGGTCAATCAAGTTTTGATTTGATTTTATAGGACTTTAAAAAAAAACGAGTTCGAGTGAGGCAGGCAAGTTTCTATTGAAATTTTTGAGGCAGAGTTGGGATGGTTTTAGATCCCAAGTCGTTGCATCCCTATGATATTTGAACTAATAGGCCAGAAGGTTAAAGTAATAAAACTGAAGCAAATGTTATATCGTGAGACCAAAGACATAGTGAATGTAGTTAAGCTATGGTTAGTTGGTATAAACATGAGCAAGTATAAGAGGGTGTAAATAGATATTTTCCACCAATTTCAACGGAGTATAATTCAAATGCCGCTAAGCCACCTCTACCATGGTACTATGATACAAACAAACACTGCACATGATCCAGTAAGGAGAAAACTCTCAACAGTTTGTATTCTACTTAGCTTATTGTACAACTTGCTAAACTTTGAAAATTGAAATTTATATAGGAAAGGGAGAACAAAAACAGTAAACAAACAAGGAGAAAATAACAAACAATTTGTCAGGGCTCACAAAGAAAATCACAATATTCAATCTAGAAAATTAACTAACCCCTTTTACACCCTCATGATGCTTTGTCCATCAGCTGAATCAATTTCAATTATGGGATGTCTACCGACGCACAAACAATTTCAAAAAGTAGAAGAAAATATCAAGAATTTTAATTTAGGGTTTTCATTAAACAATAAAAAATCCAATCTTTTATTTTTTAGTATTGAATAAAAGAGATAGAGGAATGCAAAGAAGACATACCTAAACCCTCCATTGAATCCATTTTATGAAGTAGTCAATTTGATTTCAACTATTTTGATCTTAATAATAGTTTTTCTAGTCAAATGGAAAAAAAAACCATTGAAAAAAAGAAGAGACGGAAGAAAAATAAAAAAAAAAAGGAGATGAACAATTTTTTTAGTTAAGGTTTAGGTTTAAAAATTTTAATTAATTAAAATTTTTAATTAAAAATCTATTTTCATCCCATTTAGAAATCTAAGTTGGCACCTAAAATTTAGTTGGACTGTCACGTATAATTACCGCTAGAGAGATAACGGAACTTAACGGTAAAGTGATCACTTCGTAACAAAATAATAACATAAGTGACTAAAACGTAATATTTTAAACATAAATAATTAAAATGTAACATGAAATAAATAAAAATGACTATTTTTATAGATTACCTTTTATTTTATTATAACAAATAATTAAGTAAAGAAAAGGCTCAATTTTCAAGGCTTTATTATTCTTCACGGGCCAAGGTTGATAGGACAGCTCATGTTACAAAAGAAGCTTCTCTTCTTATTCACCCATAAGGCCATAATCATCTCAAAATATCTATTCCTATTTAGTGTACGGAATGAGATCTTAGTTTAATGATATGCATGAATCTTTTTTATATTTATTTTAATTATTGGTGGGATGTACTGCATTCTAATATTTTATTTTATTTGCAGTTAATTGTAATTATAATTTCTTTTATACGTATGCATAGTAAGCTTTAGGGGTGAGCATTCGATCGAATAAAAAAATTTCGAGTTAATCGAATTGACGAATCATATTTTATCATCCTAATTTAATTTGAAATTTTCTCGAATAGAGTCAAGTGAGATGGAATTCGAATAGAATCGAATCAAATATATTTGTTCGAGTTAAATTTTAAAAAATAATTTTGGGTCCTTGTAACTATTGTCACCCATCATAATAAAATTTGTCCACCTTAACCAAATTTTTTATTAACTTCCATCACCAAATAATTTATTTATTAATCTTTTATATACGGGTTAGCTTCTTTGCTTGCTTAGTTGTTTCAATTATCTTCAGATTCTTGTCACTATGTATTTTGGAATTAAAAAATATATTAAATGTTAAAATGTGATTTTTTTAATTAAAGTTATTTTAAAGATAAAGTGTAAAATTGATACCAATATAAAATTTTAACACGAATATTTTATGGCATAATTAATAATTCAATTTTAATATAAATATTCAATATGACTAAATAATTCAATAATATAAATAATATAAAATGTGAAATTTAATTTAATAATATAAATAGTAGATATAAATAAATTTATTACTATTTATGTTTAGTGATTTTTTTGAATAATTTTGATTTTTTTATTTGAGAGTAAAGGGTGAGAAGTAAAAGTTTAGGGGAAAAATAAAAAGTTTTGGAGAATAAAAGTTTGAGGGAAAGTAAATAGGGAGGAGTAAAATTTTGAAGGGAAAATATTAAAAAAAAATTGGAGGGGAGATGGGTTTGGGGTAGATGGGAGGTGAGATGGGAAGGAAGTAAAAGTTTTAGGGGAAAAGTGGGAGGGAGTAAAAATTTTGGGGAAAATAAAAGTTTTGAGGGTTTTGGGAGTAAAATTTTGAGAAAAATAAATGGGAGAGTAAAATTTTGGTGGGAAATGGATTTTGGGTAGATTGGGGGGTTGAGTTGGGAGGGGAGTAAAAGTTTTGGGGGGAAAGTGGGAAGGAGTAAAAGTTTTGAGGGAAAAGTAAAAAGGTTTGGAAGTTTGGGGTAAAAATGTAAAATATTATAGTTTGATATTCGAATTATTCGAGTTACTCGAATTCGAAAACTCAACTCGATTCGAACTCGAAATTTGAAAAAAAATCTAGTTGACTCGAATAACTCGATTAACTGAAATAACTCGATTCGTTTAACTCGAAATTCGAAATTTTTTTCGATTTTTTCGAGTCGAATCGAGTTTTGCTCACCCCTAGTAAGCTTAACATAAAACTTAATTTTTATTTTAATGATTTTTTAAAGTTTACAAGTATAAATATAATTAATTATAACAATAAAATAGATTTAAACTAATATGAAAATAAAACTGAATAAATTCACACGTAACAACTATACATGATGAAATTGGAAACGCACGTATAATAATTACGTATTGTAAAACTCAAACCTAACATCTACGGAGAATGTTAAAATTTCATTGGCTGATGGCTACTTCAATTGATTTCGTATAAATATTGTTATAAGAAAAATATGCATGAATCTTTATAAATCTCTCTCTTTATATTTTGATCTCAACCTTTAATACCATTAAAGGGGCGTTTGGTTCGTCGAATTTTAAATTATATTTGGTTCATTTGGTTGGAATCTAATATTAAAGTGGAAAGTAAAGATAAATATCTTTACATATAATAATAATAAAATATAATTCTGAAATCTAAAAAGTCTTGTGCGTCAAATTATTACTTTCATGCCCAAATTTTCCATGTGACTCTATATTTTCACTTGTTCTCCACATTTTGGATTCGCACTGCACCTATATAGAAATTAGGCAATAAACACCAAAATTAGTAGCATCGTGCCCAAAAGTTTGTCAAAATAAAGCACATAAATATGTTAATTTGACACAATATCACTCTCCTTAATTAATTAAATAATGATTCATAACAGTCAATGGAACCTTTCAAAAAAAAAAACAAACGAAAGAACTCATAACAATCAACAACACAAACTTAACAAACATGAAGCCTACAACATAAATTGAAAAAAAAAATCTACAACAATCAACAAACACGAAACTTACAACATATATTGAAAAAAATAAAAAAATTTCCCAATGCAATAAACCATTAAACAATATGAAGACATAACTAGAACTTGAAAATATTAAATTTATCTAACTGGACGAGGATGAATGTTGTTGAACTAGCTTTATTTGACAAATTATTTTGATGTAACAAACAAAAACATCTTTAAATAAAAATTTATTTTTGAACAAAGAATTCAAAGCATAAATAATATTTCAAAACTTAAAAACATCTTAGAAAATGCTTTAAACACTTAGAATATTTTTGACAAAGTTCTGAAAATGAATTTAACCTCTTCAACTTAATTAAAACGATTTCAAATCAGTTGTAAAACTGCTTCCTATAAGAAGTATTGATGTTTTACAAAATGTATCGATACTTGTACAATTTTATCGATACCTTAATTTTTTATTGATACCAAATCTACTCTCTATTTTGAATAAAAAAATTGAGCACAAACAATAGGTATCGATACCTTTAAAATTATATCGATACCTATTGATTTTTATCGATACTAATTTTGCATTCTGTTTTTCATTATCTATTCAAAAACGTCAAAAAGTATCATACCCATAAAATTATATCGATACCTTTTACCAAGTATCGATAAATCATTGTTTGGTATCGTTGAAAACTAATTTTAACGGTCATTGAACCAGACATTAAATGCTTATAGTATCGATACTCGTTCAAAAAGTATCGATATTTTTTGTTGCAGGTGAATTTAATGGTATGATATTTCCATCCCAACGGCTTTATTTATTCTCCCAACAACCACAACGGTTGGAAATAAATTAGTAGGTATAAATACAAGCTTTTGATGGTCCTACAACAACAAGAGATATAATCTAGCCTAAAAATCAATCAATTCAACCTTAGTGCTTAGTTCTTTCATACTTTTCTTGTACACACTTGTGAGCTTTTATTGTTATTTTTTTAGCTCAAGTGTATTCTTGTTTGTTTGTGTTTTATTGGCAAACATTCTGATCCTGTGAGTATTATTTCTTAGTTTGCTTCTTTGTAATTCTTTGAGAGGGTTTCTCTTAAGATTTAGGTAGAAATCTTAAGAGGGTTGTAAGGTTAAACCTTGTCTTCAAAAGTTTAACAAAGTAGTGAATTTAGGAAAACCCTTAGTTGTGGAAAGCTAAGGTATTAGAGTAGGCAATTGGGGTCGAACCTGTAACACCCTTAACTCATATCCATCGCCAGAACAGGGTTACGGAGCATTACCAGAATATACAGATTAAATATAGGCAATTCATATCACTTAACATTCATATCAGAAATTATTCATAAAGTCCCTTATATGAACCCTCAAGGTCCAAAATACACATTAGAAACAAGTTGGGACTAAACCGAGTACTCAGAAAATTTTTCGCAAAATTTCAAAATTTTTCCAATGTGCAGGGGACACACGCCTGTGTGGTCAGGCCGTGTGGCTCACATGGCCAATTGACACGCCCGTGTCTCAAGCCGTGTGGGCAATCAAAATAGAGCACAAGGCCGTGTCCCAGCCCGTGTTCCTACCCGTGTAACTCTCTGACTTGGGTCACACGGCTAAGTCACACGCCCGTGTGCTAGGCCGTGTATAGGTGCAGGGGTCACACGGCCAAACCAATATAAAACATTCAAACCAAGCTAAAACTAAGTCTTATACATGACATATCAACTCATATGTTCAATTATCCAAACTTACCAAAACAACCATACAAATATATGGGCATATTTTACCAAATTTATACTATCACAAACCAATCATCAACATGCCTATACAATTTCCATCATTTATCCATTTCAAACACACATCAACATATTAAGGCCACTTTTTACATATCAAAACATACCAATTACAAGCCATACCAAATGGCTAATTTCAACCAAACACATACATACCATCCATGACCACTTTTAGCCTATACATGCCATTATAACCAAAATGTAATTACTATATATACCGAAATGAGCTGATGGATAGTGTGATGATATCTCCGCCAAGCCTCCAACCCAACGAGCTTCCGAATTACTATAAAATAGAGGAAATAAAACAGAGTAAGCAATTAATACTTAGTAAGTTCGTATAACATGAAAATTTAACTTACCATTATTTCACACATAAGGTAAGCATACAAATATTTATCCAAAGAAATTTGGCAATTTGCCTAAACACACATAATCTCAAGAAACATGTTAGTCATGTACTTCATGTGAATATTAAGAAACAAGGATGAGCTCATCATGTAACAGTTTTCATATATATATATGCTTTCAACATCAAATATTCATATAACATCTACATTTCCATAATAATTCATCTCAAGTTCAGATTATCCCATGTCGGAACTTTGTCCATTGAATTTACTTGAAATATCGATGGATACATAGGTAGTACACTCGAAGTGTACAAAACTGTAATCCGTCAATTCATATTCAGGAATGCTCATACGAGCACATAAACGGGAAGCCCTCTCTCGAGCCATATAACAGGAAGCTCATGTGAGATATGTAACGAGAAGCTTATCCGGGCTGTATAACGGGAAGCTCATAAGATCCATATTCAGGAAACTCATACGAGCCAATAACGGGTAGCTCCAAAGAGCCATTAATCAGGAAGCTCCGGATAGCCATATATCGGGAAGTTAAAGTGAGCCATATCGGGAAGCTTCGGAGAGCCATTAATTAGGAAGCTCACAAAGAGCCTTTAATCGGGAAGCTCATGAATAGCTATATAACGAGACTCTCATAAGAGCTGCAGTGTGTCCACAACACATGTAGGATCACAACCAAATCGGGATACTCTAAAGAGATATTAACGGGAAGCTCGTAAAAACCATATAATGGGAAGCTCGAGAGGGTCATATACCGGGATGCTCATGAGAGCTAATAACAGGACGCTCTTTCGAGCTGTGGTGTGTCTGCAACATATGCAGGACCATAACCAATACGGGAACCCTATATCCATCGAAATTTCATCTATTCAAACAGAACTTAACATTTATCGGGCTTTGTCGGATATGTAATCAATTTCATATAAATATAAATTTCACAATTCACATATACAACATTCAATTCAAACATATAGATATACACAATTTAGTTACACGAACTTACCTCAACAAGTGTTCGTGTATTTGTAATCTACTAATCCGATACCTTCTCTTTTCCTCGTTCTAACTCTGTATTTGGTCTATCCGGATCTAATTAAGCCAAAATAGTTTGCTTGAGTTCAATACCCATAACTAGGGTTTCCATGTCTTTAATTTGGAAAAGATGATATAAAATGATGATATTTATTATTTAATTAAAATATCATCTTTTATTATTTCATCTTTCCAATTTAGTCCTTTTCTTTATTTAATTTTCCATGGATGAATCATCATACTTATCTACTAACTCTTCTTAATGGTCTACTTTCCATATAAGGACCTCAAGTTTTGAATTCCATAGCTATTTGATACTTATAGCTACTAGAACTCAACTTTTGCATTTCATGCAATTTAGTCCTTTTACCAATTAAACATGTAATCGGTAAAATTTTCTTAACAAAATTTTTATACGATATTCCTATCATAATTCAAACCATAAAATAATATTAAAAAAATTTCTTACGGACTCGAATTTGTGGTCCCAAAACTATTGTTCTGATTTCACTGAAAACGGGCTGTTACAGAACCACTCTAAATCTTTGCATTTATTATTTCATAGTCTTTCTTTGCTTCCAACAATTTTTTTACAGGCCAATTCACCCTCCCTTTTGGAAATTTTGGTTTGATCGATTGAGCTAATAAATGTCGAGGAGAGTGTGGAGTTAAAATTGGGAGGAAAAGATTAGGGATTTTGATTTTCAAATTTACGAGAGAAAAAGATAAAAAAAGAAGAAGAGATATTTTAGTTTTATCTTAAAAGGCAATAAAAAGGATTATATTGATAGATATTATAAAAATAGAGGGTAATTTTGTCTTGGAATTTAGATTCCGCTTGTATTCTTAGATTACCTAAGAAATATGCCATAATGAGATTTCATCTTATATTACAGGATAACATAATGTGAGATTACAGGATTATCTGAATATTGAAATCTAAACACTGTAATCTCATTCTGAAAGGTAATATTACAGGTCATAATGTTATATTCGGTGAACCAAACACCCAATAACATTATCCTTACACAAAATCTATAATATTTCTAACTACCCCATTAGAATAGTTACTGAACATGTCAAACGGTGAAAGTCAAATCTGAATTGATTTATTTTAGATTAAAATTTTATTGAGTTCATGTTTAAAATTTTAAATCAATTTTAAATCATTTATTTGAATTATTTTGTTTTTATTATTTCAAATATTAATTATTAAATTTTAAAGTTAAAAAAATTAAAATATTTTTAAATGTTATTTCAATTGAAATCATTTTAAAATCTGATTTATTTAAAATTTGCTTATCAGCTTTGGTTTCCCTATAAATTTTGCTCTCTCTCACACTTATATGATCCATATTATATCATAAATATATCTAATGAAAAGAAGAAAAAAAGGGTAAAAAGTCTAAAATTGTTTTGAATATTGAAGGCTTAATAAAGAATATTCATTCTTTTGAATTATAATTAATAACATTATGATGACAATTTTATCTTTTCATACTTTTATATCATCTATAAATAGATCTGATCATGGGTCGAGCCATCCGGCTCGGCCCGAATGCCTGCTCAAAAAGTGGGAAAGTTTGGACAAAAAAATCAGGCTCGTTTAGAAAAAAGGTCGGTGTAACACCCCAAACCCGGTCTATGCGTTTAGACGAGATTTGGTTTGTCACACCAAACATACTTTCGTTTCTTTTCAAGATTTACGATAAAATAATGAGTTAAAGATGTAGTACGAGGTTTTGAAAATAATTTTAAGAATATACTTGTTTAAAACTTATCTTAAATAAAATGTTTATCGAAACTTTAAAACTTCTTAAAAGAATTTGGAGGAAAATTTTAAAGAAAATCGTCTAATTGTCAAAATATTAAATAAACGATATTTTTAGGAAAAACCAAATGATTTAACATAAACTCATAATTAAAGTCTCAAAATAAAAATTATAAAACCATCCACACGATAAAATCCATAAAACATACTTAGAGGCCTTATTACATCAACCCAATAATAGCAATTAAAATAAAAACTTAAATAAAGTCATAGTTTATAAAAAAAAAAACCCAAATTCGTAGTATGGGCTCCACCAAGTCATCTCCGGCCCAAGTCCACGTCAATTTCCATTACCTGAAATGGTTAATAAAAATTGGGTGAGTTACAAAGAACTCAGTGTGCAACTCACTTACCACCATTTTTAGGCCAGATCGTCAAGATATCATGCTGGGCTTGAGCCCATTAACAGATTTCAACCATACATTGTAAAGTAACATAATTTAAAGAAAAGAATGCATGAAATATGAATTTCCCAAACCAACCTAGTATCCATCCGCTAACACCCCCGTACCAACCAACACACCTGTGGGGATCAAGTCAACCCACCCCGCCAAACACACCAATCATGGGCTTAAAGCCCTTAAATAATTTTGTAGTGCACTACCGAACTAGATTGTGACATTGTCACCGAACTAGAGGCATTTAGCCGAATTTGTGGCAGAGCCACCGAACTAGAGGCAATGAGCCATATTGTGGCAGAGCCACCGAACTAGAGGCAATGAGCCAAATTTGTGGCAACTGGCCATTCTTCTCTTCATATAACCCACCCCATGCAATCATGCGTATATAACAAATATAATCATATAATGATTTTCATTAATCCATATCATCGGTGGACTTATCAATTAACCCTTCATTAGGCTCATATAAACAATTTATCAACTAGCCCATTTAGTAGTTTAGTGACTTTGGCCCATTTTAGCCCAATTTATCGAAACAGTATTTTCGCCCATTTAATCGAACTAGAGTAATATCGGCCCATTTTATCGAACTAGAGTTTTATCGCCCATTTTATCGAACTAGAGTATTATCGCCCATTTTATCGAACTAGAGTATTATCGGCCCATTTTATCGAACTAGAGTATTATCGGCCCATTTTATCGAACTAGAGTATTATCGGCCCATTTTATCGAACTAGAGTATTATCGCCCATTTTATCGAACTAGAGTATTATCGTATTTTATTTTCTCGCTTTTAACTGTTTTTCATGCATTTACTCAAAAATATGAGTTACTACGTATTTTTCCCGCTTTTACTATTTTACGAATTTATCACGTAACTTACAACATGATGTCCAACCCAAAAATGAGTGTGAAGTTACACACCGGTTATGGAGAGAACTAAACTTTCCGCTCTTCAACACCTATACGTATTGTGTTAATTAAAACACTATAATCTATAATAAAACCGATCTAAATATAGCGATCTAGAAATTTACCCTCGGATTTTCGTAAGACTTCTACTTGCGATTTCTCTCCGATTGATGGTTCGCTAACCGAATCGAATCCACGAACAAATAATGGTTCGGGAGTACGAACGACTTCGAACAGTTGATTTTCCTCGGTTGAACGTCCGCAACCCCTGAAAAATCTCGGATTCCCGAAATAGTCCTTTGCTTGTACTTAGGGGGAATAATGAACCTCCCTTCTTCCGAAGGCTAAACACCGCCTGCTTTCTTCCTATGTTGAATGTCTTCAAAGGCAAAGAACATTAATCTAATGATATCGAAAAATTTCTAAAGTTTAAAAGATGTGATTTCCTTACCACGAGAATCGATTCCTATGCTTTGTCACCCACCACTTCTTGATTCCAACTTTCCGTTATCGCACTAAAGTTTAACAAAATAAACGTTAATAAAATAAACGTTTATTTTTATCCAAATAATGCCTTCAAGCCAACATTAATATTCGGCACTAACCACTAATAACTAATCGAAACAAAAGAACTCTTACCTATATTCCACGTCGAAAAGAAAGGATTTGAGAATAGTATGGTTTTAAGGAGGATTCGGCTATGAAAGATTAAAGAGAAAGGGAAATAATTTGGCTTATGAACACCTTAGCATTCGGCCATGAGAGAAATATTGGAGAGAAATATTGATTGATAAGGAATAAAAATAAGAAAATGGAGATGATGATGAATTCGGTTTTCAAAGAAAATAAAAGAGAAAGAAAGAGAGGAGATTAGAATCAAGACACATTCGGCAATGAAGAAAAGAGAGAAAAGAAAGGAATGGTCATTTGATGTAGGTGATTTCGGCACTCAAATGAAATAAGGCACAAAAGAATACCAATTGATGTGCAAAAATGACCAAATGGTCAAAAACTTTAGGACTTACCAATGCTCAAATTCGGCAAAAGGGAGAAAAGGTTGAGAGAGTTTTCAAAACTTGCACAAACTAACAAAATGACCAAAACAAGACTAAAATTCCTAGCCAAAACTATCACCAAAATTCGGCTCCCCTATAGCCATATTGCCGCCCAAGTACATGGTCTTTAGGCCAAGATATTGTTTCCAAAAATTCTTCCTTGATTCATGCCTCATATCTTCACATTTTCCTTATTCTTTTGATACCCTTCCTTAAGTTCAAAATTTCCTTATTCCCTTGATATTTTAACCAAAAATAACAAGTCAACACCTTCCATAAAAGCTCTTGGCCGACACTTGCTATATTGGTGCATAAAAATTCAAAATAAAATTCACCTAGATGCTAAACATGGGATTCGAACCTTCAACCTCATGCACAAGCTTATGCGCCATCACCACTTGTCCAATAATTCATCTTATGCCTCACTTTGACACTTAAATTAATTTATGTGTCAAAGTCACTTAATCCACTTCCATAAATAATTTCTTAAAATTAATAATATTCCTTCTAAAAAATTTTAAACCCTTCTTCAGACTATACTAACCACGAAAATAAATCGAAAAATTTTACTTTCTAGAATAATTACTCAAAGCACACATAGAAAATAAATTACTCAAATTTTCAGTGGTGTTACAACTCTACCCCTAAAAGAAAATTTCGTCCTCGAAATTTACCTCGCTGAAAAAGGTGAGGGTATTGTTGCCGAATTGCATCCTCAGCTCCCACGTAGCTTCCTCCACTCCGTGGTTACGCCACAACACTTTGACCAACGGCACAGCTCTTCTTTCTTAGCACCTTCACGTCTCGGTCTAAGATTTCCACTTTGGTTCCTCCTCAAAAGACAAATCCAAATTCAACTCCACTTCTTCTACCGGTACTATGTGCGAAGGATCCGATCTATAGCGCCTCAACATGGACACGTGGAAAAAATTATGAATTTGGCTCAATTCCGAGGTAACTCAATCGATAGAGCCACTGGACCAACTCGTTTCACCACACGATATGGTCCAATGTATCTAGGACTCAACTTGCCCTTCTTCCCGAATCAATATATCTTCTTCCAAGGTGAGACCTTCAGAAGACTTGATCTCCTACGGCATACTCGATCTCTTTACGCTTGGATCCGCATACGACTTCTCGCCTATCCGCTTCCTTTAACCGTGCCTAATAACTTTCACTTTTTCTTCCGCTTCGAAATCATCTCGTGTCCTAACAACCGCCGATCACCCAACTTAGTCCAAAAATAGGAGAACGACACCTACGACCATACAATGCCTCGTAGGGTGCCATCTGAATGCTAGATCGGTAGTCGTTGTTGTACGCAAATTCCGCTAACGGTGAAAATCCTCCCAACTACCTTTGAAGTCGATTACACATCCCCTTAACATGTCTTCCGAATTTGAATCACTCTCTCCGATGACCATCGATGAGGATGAAAAGCCGTACTAAAATTAAGCTTTGTACCCAAGGCTTCATGCAAAGCTTTCCAAAATCGAGATGTAAACCTAGGATCCCTATCCGATATAATCGATACAGTACCCCATGCAACCTCACGATTTCGGATACATACGACTTCGCCAACTTCGCAACGAGTAGTCCGTGCGCACCGGTAGAAAATGAGCGATCTTCGTCGACGATCAACAATTACCCAAACAGAAATTTTTCTTAGTAGGTGTTAAAGGTAACCCACTAACAAAATCCATTGTTATCCGCTCCCATTTCCAAAGAGGAATCTTAATCGGTTGCAAAAGACCGACGGCAAATTGATGCTCCGCTTTCACTTGGCGACAAGTTAAGCATTTTCCCACAAATTCAAAAATCTCCCGTTTCAATCCGGCCACCAAAACCGCTCACGAAGATCCCGATACATCTTATTTCCTCCGGGTGCATAGCATAAGGGCTACTATGCGCCTCCTCAAAATCATTTGCCTCGGATCTGAATCCTTAGGCATACAGACCCTTTCACGAAAACACAATACACCTTCTCGAATTTATTCCAAAATCCTCAATTTCACCATTTTCCACTTCATCAAAATAAAAGTCTCAACTTCTCATCTAAAATCTGTTTTTCCTTAATTTGTTCCAACCACATAGGCTTCACTTGAAATTCCGCTATCAAACTACCATCCTCATACAAACTCAAATGGGCAAACATAGCTCTCAAATCGAGATACCACCTTACGACTTAATCGCGTCCGCCACTACATTAGCCTTTCCAGGATGATACTCAATAGAGAAATCATAGTCCTTTAACACTCCACCCATCTTCGTTGTCTCAAGTTTAACTCCTTACGAGTAAGAAGATACTTAAGACTCTTGTGATCCGTATAGATGATAGACTTTTCACCATAGAGGTAATGCCTCCAAATCTTTAAGGCAAACACCACTGCTGCTAACTCCAAATCATGAGTAGGGTAGTTCACTTCTGCGTGCGGTCTCAATTGACGAGAAGCGTAAGCTACAACTTTCCCACTTTGCATCAATACGCAGCCTAAACCCGTATGTGACGCATCACAAAAAGCGTAAACTCCTTCCCACCCTCGAGTTGAATCAATACCGCGCCTGCTTAAAACCTTCTTCATCGCTCGAAACTTTCTTGCTGCTTTATCACCCATATAAACAACACTCCCTTCCGCAAAAGCTTAGTTAGAGGTGCGGCAATCAATGAGAATCCTCAACAAAGCGCCTATAATATCCAAACAAACCCAAGAAACTCCGAATCTCAACTCACCGACTTGGTGGTTTCCAATCCAATACCGCCTCAATCTTCCGAGGATCCACCCTTATTCCTTGGTGATACCACATGACCCAAGAAAGTCACTTCTCTTAACCAAAATTCACATTTACCGAATTTGGCATACAATCGATTATCTCGAAGCACTTGCAATACAATCCGCAAATGCGAGTCATGTTCTTCTTCGCTCCTCGAATAAACCGTAATGTCATCTATGAATACCACCACAAACGATCTAAGAATGGTTGAAAGACCCGGTTCATCATATCCATAAATGCGGTGGTGCATTGGTCAACCCAAACGGCATCACTAAAAACTCATAGTGTCCGTAGCATCTGTTCGAACATTTGTCTTGTGAATATTCGCTTCTTTCACCTTAAAGCCGGTGGTAACCCGACCTTAAATCAATCTTGGAGAAAATGAGCTCCTTCAATTGATCAAACAGTCGTCAATCCTCGGCAGAGAAGTACAGATTCTTGATCGTCACCTTATTCAATTGCCTATAGTCAATACACATACGCATTGACCCATCCTTCTTCTTAACAAACAAAACCGTGCTCCTCCACGGAGACACACTCGGTCGAATAAAACCCCGATCTAGCAGCTTCTTGAATTTGGGCTTTAAGCTCGACAACTCCTTCTGCCATTCTATAAGGAGCAATGGACACTTGGAGGCGATTCGGGCAAAAGCTCAATACCAAATTCCACTTCCGATCCGAGGTACACCGGAAGTTCTTCAGAAAAAACATCGAGAACTCCTTCACCGTTCTCACATCTTCCACCAACACTTTTTGGCATCTAAAGCACAAATAAATGCTAAAAATGCTCCGTATCCTTTTCGCACTATCTTCTCCGCCTTCAACGCAGAAATCATGTTTGCCAAGTAATTTCTCCGCCGCCTATCATAACTATCTCCTTATCCTCCACATTTCTTATCGACATACGCTTTTCAGCACAGTCCAATTTCGCCCGGTGCTTAACCAACCAATCCATGCCTAGAATAATATCGAATTCGCCAAAAGGCAGTTCCATCAAATTTGCCAGGAATGTTTCTCCTTGAATTACTAAGGGCACGTCTCTAAACAATTTATTAACCAACACCGACCGTCCTAAGGGACTAATCACCCTCATCTCTTTATCGGAAATTTCAGAGTCTAATTTCAAGTTTCCAATTATGGTGCTAGCAATGTACGAATGAGTAGAACCAATATCTATCAAGGCAATAACGGGTACATCGTAAATGAAGAACGTATCGCTTATCACATCAGTGCATTGCCATCCTCACGACGTCGACCGCATACACCAATCCGGGCCGTCTTGCATCCGCGTTGCCCCTAGGACCATTGCCTCGACCACGCACCTTGACCACGTCGGCCCCATTACCACCACGACTGGTCCCCGACCTCTCGGTGGTTCTTTGAACTCCTCTTGCGGTGGTACATCGATGCACGAACTTCTTGAGTTGTATCCATACGTCGAGGCAACTCCTATATTGATGCTCCGTCGATCCACATTTATAGCAAGCACCCATTTTCCTCCAACATTCTCCTAATGTCTTTTCCCACATTCAAAGACAATCCCGACTACGATTAACGACTCTTCGGTGCTCTTCCTTGAGTCTGGTTCCTCATTCCGGCCTCTTGAGAATCTTCTCGAAGAACCCGAATGCTTGAGATCTTTCTTGCCTCGAATTTGCTCCCGATTTTGACGTTCCGAGTTCTTAGCCTCTTCGGCTATCTTGGCCTTCTCCACAAGAGCGGCAAAAGTTCTAACTTGTTGTGGGGCTATCGTAACCCGCAACTTCGTCTTTCAAACCGTCCCTCGAAGCGCACAACGCTCATGGTCCGTTGCCACTATCGTTCGAGCATAGCGACTCAAACGTAAGAACTCACCATTCATATCGCCACCGCCTTATTTCCTTGCACGAGTTCAAGAATTCCTTCCTTCGGGCATCCACATAGCTTGTTCCCACATATTTCCCTTGAAAGGAAGCCTTAAAGAACTCCCAATTAACCAAAGCAAAGACATCGGTGCCATCTCGGATAGTAAGCCACCATTGGTAAGCTTCGTCTCTCAACAAAGATACCGCTCCTCTTAACTTTTGTTCCACGGTGCACTCAAGATCGTCCATAATTCGCTCTCATCGCCTCAAGCCAATATTCAGCGACATTGGGAGCTACACCAGACACCTCTCGAAAACCTCAGCTCCCTTTGGATTTCGTCGCTCCGATATCGAACCACGGCGGTTGGTCCATTCTGGATCCGACCCTTTCAAGTACTCGCAGCATTGCTCGTGTCACAAAGATTATCCTCTTCCATATGGTCGTGCGATCCGTCTCACTCTCGAGTGACGCGCAGTGCATCCATTTCCGACATATGACCCGGCACATCGATTGCGCCCCTAACACCTCGTCCTCTACTACCACGGCCACGCCTACGCGTCCCACGACCACGTCCTCTAGTGCTCATGGCGACTAATTTGATTTAATGGATTTAAGAGTTTTATGAATCGAATAATATTTCAATTGTTTATTAACGATATCTTATGATATGAAAGAGATAGAGTGTTTTCGCATCAATATCCTATTGTCTCAATCTCTACGGTTTTAACACCTAAAACTAGAAGTTCTAGAGTGTTTCTTATAATCATATCACAATGATAATAAACATACAATTATCTGAGATACTTACTTGACTTGGCGCGGGATGTTCATGGTGCCATACTACCTTTAATCAAAACTCTAGAAATTATTTTCAAACAAATTTCTTTATTGAACCCAAACCACAGTAGAGTTTTGAAACTGGCTCGATACCACTAAATGTAACACCCCAAACCCGGTCTATGCGTTTAGGCGAGATTTGGTTTGTCACACCAAACATACTTTCGTTTCTTTTCAAGATTTACGATAAAATAATGAGTTAAAGATGTAGTACGAGGTTTTGAAAATAATTTTAAGAATATACTTGTTTAAAACTTATCTTAAATAAAATGTTTATCAAAACTTTAAAACTTCTTAAAAGAATTTGGAGGAAAATTTTAAAGAAAATCGTCTAATTGTCAAAATATTAAATAAACGATATTTTTAGGAAAAACCAAATGATTTAACATAAACTCATAATTAAAGTCTCAAAATAAAAATTATAAAACCATCCACACGATAAAATCCATAAAACATACTTAGAGGCCTTATTACATCAACCCAATAATAGCAATTAAAATAAAAACTTAAATAAAGTCATAGTTTATAAAAAAACCCAAATTCGTAGTATGGGCTCCACCAAGTCATCTCCTACCCAAGTCCACGTCAATTTCCATTACAGAAATGGTTAATAAAAATTGGGTGAGTTACAAAGAACTCGAGTGTGCAACTCACTTACCACCATTTTTAGGCCGGATCGTCAAGATATCATGCCGGGCTTGAGCCCATTAACAATTTCAACCATACATTGTAAAGTAACATAATTTAAAGAAAAGAATGCATGAAATATGAATTTCCCAAACCAACCTAGTATCCATCCGCTAACACCCCGTACCAACCAACACACTGTGGGGATCAAGTCAACCCACCCCGCCAAACACACCAATCATGGGCTTAAAGCCCTTAAATAATTTTGTAGTGCACTCATCAACTAGATTGTGACATTGTCACCGAACTAGAGGCATTTAGCGAATTTGTGGCGAGCCACCGAACTAGAGGCAATGAGCCATATTGTGGCGAGCCACCGAACTAGAGGCAATGAGCCAAATTTGTGGCAACTGGCCATTCTTCTCTTCATATAACCCACCCCATGCAATCATGCGTATATAACAAATATAATCATATAATGATTTTCATTAATCCATATCATCGGTGGACTTATCAATTAACCCTTCATTAGGCTCATATAAACAATTTATCAACTAGCCCATTTAGTAGTTTAGTGACTTTGGCCCATTTTAGCCCAATTTATCAAAGCAGTATTTTTCGCCCATTTAATCGAACTAGAGTAATATCGCCCATTTTATCGAACTAGAGTTTTATCGGCCCATTTTATCGAACTAGAGTATTATCGCCCATTTTATCGAACTAGAGTATTATCGCCCATTTTATCGAACTAGAGTATTATCGCCCATTTTATCGAACTAGAGTATTATCGCCCATTTTATCGAACTAGAGTATTATCGGCCCATTTTATCGAACTAGAGTATTATCGGCCCATTTTATCGAACTAGAGTATTATCGTATTTTATTTTCTCGCTTTAACCGTTTTCATGCATTTACTCAAAAATATGAGTTACTACGTATTTTTCCCGTTTTTACTATTTTACGAATTTATCACAGAACTTACAACATGATGTCCAACCCGAAAATGAGTGTGAAGTTACACACCGTTTATGGAGAGAACTAAACTTTCCCGCTCTTCAACACCTATACGTATTGTGTTAATTAAAACACTATAATCTATAATAAAACCGATCTAAATATAGCGATCTAGAAATTTACCCTCGGATTTTCGTAAGACTTCTACTTGCGATTTCTCTCCGATTGATGGTTCGCTAACCGAATCGAATCCACGAACAAATAATGGTTCGGGAGTACGAACGACTTGAACAGATTGATTTTCCTCGGTTGAGCGTCCGCAACCCAAGTGGAAAATCTCGGATTCCCTAAATAGTCCTTTGCTTGTACTTAGGGAATAACGTAACCTCCTTCTTCCGAAGGCTAAACACCGCCCGTTTCTTCCCTATGTTGAATGTCTTCAAAGGCAAAGAACATTAATCTAATGATATCGAAAAATTTCTAAAGTTTAAAAGATGTGATTTCCTTACCACGAGAATCGATTCCTATGCTTTGTCACCCACCACTTCTTGATTCCAACTTTCCGTTATCGCACTAAAGTTTAACAAAATAAACGTTAATAAAATAAACGTTTATTTTTATCCAAATAATGCCTTCAAGCCAACATTAATATTCGGCACTAACCACTAATAACTAATCGAAACAAAAGAACTCTTACCTATATTCCACGTCGAAAAGAAAGGATTTGAGAATAGTATGGTTTTAAGGAGGATTCGGCTATGAAAGATTAAAGAGAAAGGGAAATAATTTGGCTTATGAACACCTTAGCATTCGGCCATGAGAGAAATATTGGAGAGAAATATTGATTGATAAGGAATAAAAATAAGAAAATGGAGATGATGATGAATTCGGTTTTCAAAGAAAATAAAAGAGAAAGAAAGAGAGGAGATTAGAATCAAGACACATTCGGCAATGAAGAAAAGAGAGAAAAGAAAGGAATGGTCATTTGATGTAGGTGATTTCGGCACTCAAATGAAATAAGGCACAAAAGAATACCAATTGATGTGCAAAAATGACCAAATGGTCAAAAACTTTAGGACTTACCAATGCTCAAATTCGGCAAAAGGAGAAAAGGTTGAGAGAGTTTTCAAAACTTGCACAAACTAACAAAAATGACCAAAACAAGACTAAAATTCCTAGCCAAAACTATCACCAAAATTCGGCTCCCCTATAGCCATATTGCCGTCCAAGTACATGGTCTTTAGGCCAAGATATTGTTTCAAAAATTCTTCCTTGATTCATGCCTCATATCTTCACATTTTCCTTATTCTTTTGATACCCTTCCTTAAGTTCAAAATTTCCTTATTCCCTTGATATTTTAACCAAAAATAACAAGTCAACACCTTCCATAAAAGCTCTTGGCCGACACTTGCTATATTGGTGCATAAAAATTCAAAATAAAATTCACCTAGATGCTAAACATGGGATTCGAACCTTCAACCTCATGCACAAGCTTATGCGCCATCACCACTTGTCCAATAATTCATCTTATGCCTCACTTTGACACTTAAATTAATTTATGTGTCAAAGTCACTTAATCCACTTCCATAAATAATTTCTTAAAATTAATAATATTCCTTCTAAAAAAATTTTAAACCCTTCTTCAGGACTATACTAACCACGAAAATAAATCAGAAAATTTTACTTTCTAGAATAATTACTCAAAGCACACATAGAAAATAAATTACTCAAATTTTCAGGGTGTTACAGTCGGGCCTTGGGTAAGCTTTTCTTTTACTTGGGCCTGACCCGATTTTGCAAAAAAAAAGTTGTTGTTTTTCACTGTTTTGCTACCATTTCAATATTATATTTCTACTATTTTGTTGTTATTGTTTGGATATTGTAAAACTCTTGTTTTATTGTTAATTTTACTACTTTAGAGGTTTTTACTTATTAAGTTGCACCTATCTTGGTGTTATTTAAGTATAAAGACTTTTTAAATTTATTTTCAATTTGTTGGAAAACATTTATTTTAATGTTTTTAGTGTATTTGATATATTATATTTTTAAAAATTTATTTTTATGTAAAAAATAATATAATTTTTTTAATATGGACGGGCCAGGCTTAGGTTTTAGCTTTTTGATTTAGTCGAGCTTAAACAAAATTTTAAGCCCATTTTTCAAGTCGGGCTCGAACCTATAAAACGAGCTTGAAATTTTATTACGACTCAACCCTACCCATAATCACCTCTATCTATAAATAAAGCAATTATAAATGATAAATCTACAGATGGAATTACAAATTTATTACCATTTCACTTATATTTATTATTAACTAATTTTTTTAAAATATATATTTTTAACTTATAATATATATTTCACTCATTCATCCATAAGATTAACGTTTAAGTAAAAGACAGTATTGCAGGTTGGTGAAAATAACATGATTCAAAAATATATTTTTTGGTGAAATGAAAATTAAGACACATCAATTACATAAAGCAACCATTCATTTTATCAGCTTGAAGTAAATCTAAAATATCCTTAGGAGCCTCCTCAATGACTTGTAAGCTTGATTTCCAGCTCAAACTGAGTTTAGCAAGACGATTCGCTACCAAGTTCTGATTTCTTGGGATATGCTTAATCCTCCACTCCCCTTCTGACTGCAAGATGCGTTGGGTTCTGCGAAGCACAGAAATCCCTGAGTCTTCCAAATCCATATCAATCAAGATCTGGGCGACTTCAAGATTATCTATCATGATAATGATCCGTCTATACCCCTTACTAAGCAGAATAAGGATCCCATCTAGAATTCCCCAAACTTCAGCTTCAAAAGGAGAGCACACTCCTAAAAATCGATTGAATCCCACAATCCAATTGCCATCTCGATCACAAGTTACGCCTCCTGTTGCAGCGTAGCCAGAATCTCTAGCCACAGCCCCATCAGTGGATAAATGCACCCCAAGTGTCTTCCGAGTTGATCGTAGAATTAGATCTCTGATTATTATTGTGTTCGCCGATACGAGCGTCATAGTGACGGGCCCAACAACTAGAGACTTTCACCACTTCAGAAGCCATCCAAGAAATGTGTTGGAAAATAAATAAGTTTATATTCTTCCATATACGCCAAGCGATTAATCCAAAAAAACAGGACCAAATAAGACAGCTATCCTGCAATCTTTCATGTAAAAAAAGGTTAACAGTAAGCCAATCCTGAAAGGGAACAGAGAAAAACCTTTGTTTTAGCTGATCAGGAACCATAAGCCTCCACACGTCTTTCACAGAAGGACAGTCCCGAAGAACATGCGCCAAGTCCTCAAAGTCATGCCTATATTGAGTACATGAGTTGCTGTGATTAATTCCCCGTCTAATTCGTTCCGAATTAGTAAGAAGTCTTTGCTTGAAAGCTAGCCAAAGAAAGACTCTTACTCTCTGAGGACCCAGATATTTCCAAATGATCTTCCAATAGTTCTTTTGAGAGTTCCAAGAATCCTCTTTCAAAGACTAATAAGCACTGTGAACCGAGAAGACTCCTGACGCTGACTGGGTCCATATCACTCTATTTGAGCCCAAATCTGGATGAGGAGGAGGAATACTAATAATTCTATTGATTACATCTTCAGTCACCCAGACACGGAACACCTCCAAGTTTCAGCTACCATCAATATTGACCATCTCCCTAACACAACAATCCAAATCAAAGTTAGCATAAGAAGGAATTTTTGAAATTAAAGGCCCCATACCTGGAATCCAAGGATCTTTCCAACATCGAGATCTGGCGCCATCTCCAATAGACCAAGCTAGATTATCTCGAAGAATTGGCCAAACCTTAGAAAGTGCCCTCCATAAATGAGAACACTGATTCCTACTAATAGAGTCCAGAAACTGATCTTTCCAACCATATTTGGCACGTAGAACGCGAACCCAAAGAGTATTGTTTCTAGACACAAGACTAAATCAAATCTTCATAAGGAAAGATGAATTTTGGTCTTCCAAATGTCTGAAACCAAGACCTCCCCGAGCCCTCGGTTGACAAATATCATTCCAACCTACTAGAGACATTCGAGAGTGACCATCAGTACAACCCCAAATAAATTGTCTAACCAATCTCTCAATATCAGCACTAACACCTTTCGAAATCATCAAGGACTGCATGAAGTAATTAGGTATGGAAATGAGTACTGATTGAACCAAAGTGATTTTTCCTGCAATAGATAGTTTCCTGGCATCCCAAATCTGTAATTTCTTTCTCACCTTATCCACAATAAAGCTCAAACTACTCTTAGTAACCTTATCATGCAAAAGAGGAACACCTAAGTAAGTGTCAAGATTCTGAACTTCCTGAAATCCAAAAAGCTGACTGATTTGATTACGAACATCAGTTTCAGTATTCTTGGAAAAGAATATATTGCTTTTCCTAACACTTATTCTGTGGCCCGAAACCTCACAAAACTGAGTTAAAATGCTGTCCAATAAATGAGCTTGATCCAGCTGAGCTTTGCAGAAGATCACCAAATCATCAGCAAAGAACAAATGAGAAACTGGAGGACCGGTGTGAGAAAGACGAATTGGAACCTATTTTCCAGTTTCTATTTTTTTTTTTTGAATAAAATGACCCAACCATTCTATGCAAAGCACAAATAGGCAAGGCGATAAAGGACATCCCTGACGAATTCCTCTATTAGGTATGAACTTCTGAGTAGGCACACCATTCTAGAGAATTTGCATAGCAGAGGAAGAAATAGCTGACATAATCACATTTCGTAAGAAGACAGGGATCCCAGTTGCAACCAGAAAAGCACTTATAAACTTCCAACTAACTCTGTCATAGGATTTCTCCAAGTCTAGCTTAATAGCCATCCATTTCCTCCCTTTCCGATTGCATCGCATAGAATGGATAACTTCTTGAGCTAGAATAATGTTATCAGAAATGTTTCGCCTAGCTATGAATCCAGCTTGTTCTTGGGAGATCAGCTTAGGAAAAATCATCTTAAAATGATTTGCAATCACTTTCATCACCAACTTGTAAAGAACAGAGCATAAGCTGATGGGTCTAAAATAACTAGTCCTCTTGATTCTATTTTTTGGGAATAAGCACAATCAACGTGTTATTCAAATCCGGCTCAATCTGTCTACTAGCAAAGACATCTTTAACCCACTGACACACATTATTCCCAAGAATATCCCACTGACTTTGAAAGAAGTGAGCATGGAAACCATCACTTCCAAGAGCTTTCAAAGGAGCCATGTCAAACAAAGCTCTTTTAATCTCCTCATTAGTAATAGCATCCTCCAAAAAACTAATCTCAGAAGAATTAAAGCTAGGAAAACCAACATTTGGTATATCCCTTAAGGCAGAGGGAGCTTCTCAATAAAGTCTTTCGAAAAATTCCACCGCCTTAGATTGCAAGATGTCATGATCTGAAGACCACTCCTGTAACAGCCCAATTACGACCCTAATCAGAACGGTGGTTTCGGGACAACGAATCCGAGCCGAAAAAATTTCCTAATATTTTTTTTTATTTTCGTGTTTAATAACGATGAATGGGTATGTGTTGAAATTTCGTGAATTTAATTGCTTTGGTGTGCTTAAATTAAGAGAAAGGACCAAATAGTTAAATTAGTAAAAGTAGCCTTTATTAAGTTAGAAGGGTTAATTGAATTGTTTTTCTTGCATGTGAGGACTTGCATGTCAAATTACCCATATTTCATGATAGTGGACGGCAATCATGATAGGAAATTTTTTTTAGTATATTATAATTTAATTATTATATTTTAAAGTATGTTATAATATGTATTTATTTTATAAAATAAAAGAAACATGTTTTATTCGATTCTCTCTCTCTCTTCCTCATCTTCTCCATCAATTTTCTTACAAAGAAAAGAAGAAAGCTTGAACCTCCATTATTCGGCCATTGCATGTAGTAATAAGATCAAGTACAAAAGGAGAAAGTTTTGGATCGGGGAAAAACAAAATTAAACGAGTAGTCGGGAAGCTTAATTTGTCAACTATCGAGGTAAGTGTTTAAGCAATTGGAATTAATTCGATAACTTTTATAATGTAAATTATACATTTTAATAAACAAATGGTGTTGATATTGTTTTGAATTTTTGAATGAGATATGGAATCCTATAATGTGATAGCCGAATGTTATTATACATATACTAGCGGAATTTTGTATGTGAACTATGTGGAAACTTGATGTATTTGGGATGGCTATATAAGTGTGAGATGAGTTGTAATTGATCGTGGACCATGAGATAGGTGATGGTATGTTTAAAAAAAAAATTATCTATGCACTTATTTGAATGGGGCCTAATGTGTTAAATAGACATAGTAAGATAAGTTCGGCTAGAGTATGGATATATGAGTATAACATATGCATAAAATGTGGATACTTATATATGTGGTTAATGTGAACAAGAAAATGAGATTTGTTAAGGAGCACTGTGTGTGTGGAAATGTAAAGTAACGGCTCTATGCGAGTGATACGTTACGGGAAGTTTGCACTAAGTGTGCGGAAATGTAAAGTAACGGCTCTATGTGAGCGATACGTTACGGGAAATTTGCACTAAGTGTGCAGAAATGTAAAGTAACGGCTCTATGTGAGCGATACGTTACGGGAAATTTACAATAAGTGTGCGGAAATGTAAAGTAACGGCTCTATGTGAGCGATACGTTACGGAAAGCTTGCACTAAGTGTGCAGAAATGTAATTATCCAAATGTTGACTAATGAATGGAGATATTTAGAAATTGCATTTATGAAAGTGATGCATGAGATCTTGGGCAATATGGTATTAACGAGGTAAGTCGTTCCTACTTCATGAAATTATAAGGCAAGATGGGTATATATATTAAATAAAGTATTTATTCAGATTGAAAATGTGGTGTGATAATATGCGGTTTTGAGGTATATGAAAATAGGTAAGGGTTGTATATTAATTGGTTGAATATGTATACGATTATGAACTCTTTTATGATTGAATTGATTCATTAAAATTCGGTTATTGAAATGTTGATCATGAAATACCATTGCTTATCACTTGCTAAGCTAAGTAAGTTTACCTTTGATTTTATTTGATGATTCATAGGTCTTAAAGTTTAAGCTCGTATTCGGGAAATTCTTGTCAAAGTCAAGCACACTATCAACTACTATTTTGGTACCTTATTAAAGTTGATCTTTTGTATTAATGGCATGTATAGGCTATGTTACCTTTGTAGTTGTTTCAAATGATATGTATATGTAATAGTGTATTTATGTATGCGATGCGAAAATGGCTAAAACATGATAAATTTTGGGTTTATGAGAGTTCGGACATGTTAATATATTATGATCATGGTACATAAATATATATATGGGAATTGTGCCTAGTATGTTACAAATGTTTGGTTGGTTTGGATATGGTTTATACAAGTTTCGAAAGTAGTATGCATTTCTATGTAGGTGATGTACTAAATAGATGCTAGATGAATTAGTCTTGGAATGTGGTTTGGTAAAATATATTATATGTTTCGAAAGAGAGAGATGAACTTATAATTTCTTATAATGCATATATGTATGTGAGTGAGATTATGTATATAGATATATAGATGATTCGGTATGGCATGAAATTTTGGTGTGAGTTGTTTGCTTAAAGTGTTTAATACTTTGTTGATAAAAATTGAAACTTTGGCAATATGCATATTCGGTCATAGTGAATAATTTACCAATTGAATAGAAATTTATACAATTTGAAAATTTATGGTTAATATATCAAATTTGTATGTTAGAATCGTGAGATATATATATATGTGCATGTAAATGTTTTATTATACAATGATAGTATAATATTATTAATGATGAAATTGGTTATGATCAAATTGAAAGATGTAATTCTATGTAAAAATGATTCATATGTATATGTTAATTTGGGAATTTGTCTAGTAATACCTCGTAACCCTAATTCGGCGACGGAAACGGGTTAGGGGTGTTACATTTGATTGGTATCAGAGCTACGATTTAGTCGGTTCTCGGACTAACGTAGCGCGTGTGAATTTAGCTATGCATGCCATTATTATTTATTGTGATAGTGTGATGACTTCTAACAGTGAAATGTGTTCATTTCTTTCATATAGTGATGGATCCCGATTCTGAGCGAGATGTAGCTGATGACGTCGAGAGTGTGGCACCCGCTCCCGTGTCAGAGACCGCGCCGGGGGAATATCAACCAGCTACAAGTAATCCTGAAGAGGAGGCTAAACAAGTCTTCTATAGCATGATGAATGATTGGTTCAGACAATACATACGAATCAATCCGGCTGTTCAACCACCCCTGAATCTGAATACTTCCCCTGTAGTACCGGTGGTACCCCCGATTGTGAATCCTGAGAGAGTAAGCAAGCCTCTGGTTGATCGCATTAGAAAGTACGGAGTTCAAGAATTTAGAGCCGATGATGATGACGATGCAGAGCGAGCTAAATTTTGGCTCGATAATACTGTTCGAGTTTTTAATGAGGTGTCTTGCACACCCGATGAGTGTCTAAAGTGTGCTGTATCTTTATTACAGGATTCTGCCTATTATTGGTGGAATACACTTGTGTTAGTTGTTCCGAAAGAGAGGGTTACTTGGGACTTTTTCCAGATAGAATTTCGTAAGAAGTATATAAGCCAGCGCTTCATAGAATCTAAGCGCAAAGAATTCATTGAGCTTAAGCAAGGTCGCATGACCGTATCTGAATATGAGCGCAAGTTTGTGCGACTTAGTCGCTACGCACGTGAATGTGTTTCGTCGAAAGCTGCTATGTGCCGGAGATTTGAAGAGGGTTTAAATGAAGACATAAAGTTTCTGGTTGGCATTCTTGAGATTAACGAGTTCGTTGTACTAGTTGAAAGAGCTTGTAAAGCGGAAAAACTGGGGAAAGAAAAACGAAAAGTTGAGCTTGAATCTAGAGATTTTCGAAAGAGATCTGCGGGTAAATTTTCACAGATGGTAATAAAGAAGTTCAAGAATGACGGTAGCCGATCCAAACCTAACACCGGGATTTCTATACGAGAAGGATCATCAATGAGTTCTCGGGCTACATCAGTTGCTAGTGTTGACAATGAGAGATCAAGCAAACCTGAGTGTCAGCAGTGTGGCAGACGGCATTTCGAAGAGTGTTGGGGTAAATCCATTTATCGCACTTGTTACAAGTGTGGCTCGCAGGACCATTTCATTCGGGATTGCCCGGAGACCGCTGGAAAAGGTACTGCTCAGAGTGCGAGACTGAGCGGCACTACAACTAGAGGCAGATCATCTTGTTTTGGGGGAGGTAGGAGTGGTGCACAGAGGGGGACTACAGATGCGGTTGTTTGATCAGATACTCGTGTACCGGCTAGAGCTTACGCCATTCGTGCTAGAGAGGAGGCCTCATCCCCGGATGTTATTACCGGTATTTTCACCCTCTTTGATTTTAGTGTAACTGCTTTGATTGATCCCGGCTCAACTCATTCGTATGTGTGTAAAACATTAGTGTCCAGTAAGACTCTGCCTGTTGAGTCTACTGAGTTTGTGATTCGGGTTTCAAACCTCCTGGGTCGATGTGTATTAGTTGACAAAGTATGCAATAATTGCCCATTGATGATTCGAGACATGTGTTTTCCGGCTGATCTGATGCTATTACCTTTTGACGAGTTCGACATTATTCTCGGTATGGATTGGTTGACAGTTCACGATGCGGTAGTAAATTGTAGACGAAAGACTATTGATTTGAGATGTCAGAATAACGAGATAATCCGAATTAAGTCTGCGGATTTGAGTGGACTACCTACTGTGATATCTTCGATGTTGGCTCGGCAGTATTTGAGGAAGGGTTGCGAAGCCTATCTTGCGTATGTGATTGATAACAAGATAACGGAAAAGAAGATCGAATCAGTACCGATTGTTAGTGAATATTCAGATGTGTTCCCGGAGGAATTACCGGGATTTCCACCTGTTCGGGAGGTAGAATTTGGTATTGAACTAGTGCCAGGGACCACTCCAATTTCGATAGCTCCGTATAGAATGGCATCGACTGAATTAAAAGAATTGAAGGCTCAGTTGCAAGAATTGTCAGATAAAGGTTTCGCGCACGAAGTTTCTCCCTTGGAGGTGCTTGCTTTATTTGTGAAAAAAAAGGACGAAACCTTGAGAATGTGTATTGGTTATCGACAACTCAATAAGGTGACCGTAAAGAACAAATATCCGTTGCCACGTATCGACGATTTATTTGATCAGCTTAAGGGAGCCTCGGTGTTCTCGAAAATTGATCTGAGATCAGGATATTATCAGCTGCGAGTTAGGGAATTGGATATACCAAAGACTGCTTTTCGGACGAGATATGGACACTATGAATTCTTAGTGATGCCGTTTGGGCTCACTAATGCCCCTGCTGTGTTCATGGATCTGATGAATCGGGTATTTCGACCGTATTTAGATCAGTTTGTAGTTGTATTCATTGATGATATACTGATCTATTCGCGAAACGAAACCGAGCATGCTGAGCATTTGAGGCTAGTGTTACAGATTTTGCACGATAAGCAATTATACGCGAAATTCAGTAAATGTGAGTTTTGGTTAAAAGAAGTCAGCTTCCTAGGGCATGTTATTTCATCGTCGGGTATTCGGGTTGATCCGAGTAAAATCTCGGCTATATTGGATTGGAAACCTCCTCGAAATGTTTCTGAGGTACGTAGTTTTTTGGGGCTTGCAGGATATTACAGACGTTTCGTGAAAGGATTCTCGATGATAGCAACCCCGATGACAAAACTATTACAGAAAGATGTGAAATTTGAATGGTCCGAAAGGTGTCAAAAGAGTTTTGATCAACTGAAGACCTTGTTAACGGAAGCACCGGTACTCGTTCAGCCAGAGTTAGGTAAAGAGTTTGTTATTTTTAGTGATGCATCTTTAAATGGACTCGGTTGTGTATTGATACAGGAGGGTAAAGTCGTAGCCTATGCCTCGACAGTTGAAACTGCACGAGAAAAATTATCTGACGCACGACCTTGAGTTGGCCGCTATAGTCTTTGCTTTGAAGATATGGCGTCACTATCTATTCAGTGAGAAATGCCACGTTTATTCGGATCATAAGAGTCTAAAGTATTTAATGACTCAAAAGGATCTAAATTTGAGACAGCGACGATGGTTAGAATTGTTGAAAGATTACGAGCTCGTGATTGACTATCATTCGGGAAAGGCTAACGTGGTTGCAGATGCACTTAGCCGAAAGTCGCTATTTGCTCTACGCGCAATGAATGCGGACATAGCTATGAATGATGATGGTGCGATCATTGCTGAGTTGAAAGCGAGACCATTGTTTGAGCAGCAGATTCGAGAAGCTCAAGAGGTTGATGATGATTTAAAAACAAAGAAAAGTCAGTGTGGCTCGCGTGCGAATTCGCACTTTCGGATAGATCTTTGAAGGATGTTTACGGTTCAAAGAATCGGATCTCGTATGCCAGAAGAACCCTGAATTGATTCGAATGATTTTTGATGAAGCTCATAGTAGTAGATTGTCAATTCATTCGGGTAGCACAAAAATGTATAACGATCTAAAACATCATTATTGGTGGCAGGGTATGAAACGAGACATTTCAGACTATGTGACGAAGTGTTTAGTGTGTCAACAAGTGAAAGCTGAGCATCAAGTGCCATCGGGACTACTTCAACCGATCATGATACTAGAATGGAAGTGGGATCGTGTTACGATGGACTTTGTATCGGGTTTGCCTTTGACATCAAGCAAGAAAGATTCAATCTGGGTTATTGTTGATAGATTGACGAAATTGGCTCATTTCATCCCAGTATGTACGGATTTCTCACTCGATAAATTAGCCGAGTTGTACCTATCGCAGATAGTACGGCTACACGGAGTACCTATTTCTATTGTTTCGGATAGAGACCCGAGGTTTACATCGCAGTTTTGGAAGAAACTGCAGGATGCTTTAGGTGCTAAGTTGCACTTCAGTACGGCTTTTCACCCTCAGTCGGATGGTCAATCCGTGCGTGTTATTCAGATACTTGAGGATATGTTGAGATGTTGCGCTCTTGATTTTGAGGGTACATGGGAGCGATATTTGCCCTTGATTGAATTTGCTTATAACAACAGCTTTCGATCAAGTATTAAAATGGCACCCTATGAAGCATTGTACGGTCGAAAATGCCGTACACCTTTATATTAGACCGAGCTAAGTGAAGATAAGATACACGGGGTTGATTTGATCAGAGAGACGAAACAGAAAGTTAAAGTAATTAGAGAAAGTTTGAAAGCCGCATCAGATCGTCAGAAGTCGTACGCAGATTTGAAATGAAAGGATATAAAATTCCAAGTGGGTGACCGTGTGTTCTTGAAAGTATCGCCATGAAAAAAGGTATTGAGATTTGGTCGTAAGGGAAAGCTGAGTCCGAGATTTATTGGGCCGTATGAGGTTATTGAGCGTATTGGACCGGTTGCATACAGATTGCGGTTGCCATCTGAGTTAGACAAGATTCATAATGTTTTCCACGTGTCGATGCTTCGACGATACAGATCCGATCCTTCTCATGTGATCAGTCCATCAGAGATTGAAATTCAGCCCGATTTGACTTATGAGGAAGAACCGATTCGCATCTTAGCTCATGAAGTGAAAGAGTTGCGAAATAAGAAAATATCGCTAGTTAAAGTTATGTGGCATAAGCACGGGGTAGAGGAAGCAACCTGGGAGACTGAGGAATCAATGAAAGAATGCTATCCACACTTATTTGTCGGTAAGATTTTCGGTGACGAAAATTTCTTAAGGGGGGAAAGTTGTAACAGCCCAATTACGACCCTAATCGGAACGGTGGTTTCGGGACCACGAATCCGAGCCGGAAAAATTTCCTAATATTTTTTTTTTGTTTTCGTGTTTAATAACTATGAATGGGTATGTGTTGAAATTTCGTGAATTTAATTGCTTTGGTGTGCTTAAATTAAGAGAAAGGACCAAATAGTTAAAGTAGTAAAAGTAGCCTTTATTAAGTTAGAAGGGTTAATTGAATTGTTTTTCTTGCATGTGAGGACTTGCATGTCAAATTACCCATATTTCATGATAGTGGACGGCAATCATGATAGGAAATTTTTTTTTAGTATATTATAATTTAATTATTATATTTTAAAGTATGTTATAATATGTATTTATTTTATAAAATAAAAGAAACATGTTTTATTCCATTCTCTCTCTCTCTTCCTCATCTTCTCCACCGATTTTCTTACAAAGAAAAGAAGAAAGCTTGAACCTCCATTATTCGGCCATTGCATGTAGTAATAAGATCAAGTACAAAAGGAGAAAGTTTTGGATCGGGGAAAAACAAAATTAAACGAGTAGCCGGGAAGCTTAATTTGTCAACTATCGAGGTAAGTGCTTAAGCAATTGGAATTAATTCGATAACTTTTATAATGTAAAGTATACGTTTTAATAAACAAATGGTGTTGATATTGTTTTGAATTTTTGAATGAGATATGGAATCCTATAATGTGATAGCCGAATGTTATTATACATATACTAGCGGAATTTTGTATGTGAACTATGTGGAAACTTGATGTATTTGGGATGGCTATATAAGTGTGAGATGAGTTGTAATTGATCGTGGACCATGAGATAGGTGATGGTATGTTTAAAAAAAAAATTTATCTATGCACTTATTTGAATGGGGCCTAATGTGTTAAATAGACATAGTAAGATAAGTTCGGCTAGAGTATGGATATATGAGTATAACATATGCATAAAATGTGGATACTTATATATGTCGTTAATGTGAACAAGAAAAGGAGATTTGTTAAGGAGCACTATGTGTGTGGAAATGTAAAGTAACGGCTCTATGTGAGCGATACGTTACGAGAAGTTTGCACTAAGTGTGCGGAAATGTAAAGTAACGGTTCTATGTGAGCGATACGTTATGGGAAGTTTGCACTAAGTGTGCAGAAATGTAAAGTAACGGCTCTATGTGAGCGATACGTTACGGGAAATTTGCACTAAGTGTGCGGAAATGTAAAGTAACGGCTCTATGTGAGCGATACGTTACGGAAAGCTTGCACTAAGTGTGTGGAAATGTAATTATCCAAATGTTGACTAATGAATGGAGATATTTAGAAATTGCATTTATGAAAGTGATGCATAAGATCTTGGGCAATATGGTATTAACGAGGTAAGTCGTTCCTACTTCATGAAATTATAGGGCAAGATGGGTATATATATTAAATAAGGTATTTATTCAGATTGAAAATGTGGTGTGATAATATGCGGTTTTGAGGTATATGAAAATAGGTAAGGGTTGTATATTAATTGGTTGAATATGTATACGATTATGAACTCTTTTATGATTGAATTGATTCATTAAAATTCAGTTATTGAAATGTTGATCATGAAATACCATTGCTTATCACTTGCTAAGCTAAGTAAGCTTACCGTTGATTTTATTTGATGATTCATAGGTCTTGAAGTTTAAGCTCGTATTCGGGAAATTCTTGTCAAAGTCAAGCACACTATCAACTACTATTTTGGTACCTTATTAAAGTTGATCTTTTGTATTAATGGCATGTATAGGCTATGTTACCTTTGTAGTTGTTTCAAATGATATGTATATGTAATAGTGTATTTATGTATGCCATGCGAAAATGGCTAAAACATGATAAATTTTGGGTTTTATGAGAGTTCGGACATGTTAATATATTATGATCATGGTACATAAATATATATATATATGGGAATTGTGCCTAGTATGTTACAAATGTTTGGTTGATTTGGATATGGTTTATACAAGTTTCGAAAGTAGTATGCATTTCTATGTAGGTGATGTACTAAATAGATGCTAGATGAATTAGTCTTGGAATGTGGTTTGGTAAAACATATTATATGTTTCGAAAGAGAGAGATGACCTTATAAGTTCTTATAAGGCATATATGTATGTGAGTGAGATTATGTATATAGATATATAGATGATTCGATATGGCATGAAATTTTGGTGTGAGTTGTTTGCTTAAAGTGTTTAATACTTTGTTGATAAAAATTGAAACTTTGGAAATATGCATATTCGGTCATAGTGAATAATTTTCCAATTGAATAGAAATTTATACAATTTGAAAATTTATGGTTAATATATCAAATTTGTATGTTAGAATCGTGAGATATATATATATATATATATATATATTTGCATGTAAATGTTTTATTATACAATGATAGTATAATATTATTAATGATGAAATTGGTTATGATCAAATTGAAAGATGTAATTTTATGTAAAAATGATTCATATGTATATGTTAATTTGGGAATTTGTCTAGTAATACCTCGTAACCCTAATCCGGCGACGGAAACGGGTTAGGGGTGTTACAACTCCCCATTATCAATTCGTAAGGTAGTGATACGGTTGAATTTCCTTCTCCTCAACGTACGACTATGAAAAAAAATTTTATTTCGGTCCCCCAATTGAAGCCAATCACACCGAGCCTTTTGTCTCCAAAGTAAATCTTCGTGATCAAGAACATTTTCCAACTCATCCCGAATATCCAATTCTTTTTTAGCTAGATGAGTAGAGTAGGAGTGATCTAAGGCTCTTTGAATATTGTTGAGTGATCTCATTAGACTCCTCTTACGAGTACCCAAAAGGCCATAAATATTCCTGTTCCAATCTTTAGCAAAAAAAGTAAAATTATTTAAAGTATCAACCGTGTTACCTGCATAATTCCACCTTTCTCTGACAAAGTTGGAGAAATCATTATGCTTCGTCCATCTTGCTAAAAGTCTAAACAGTTTGCCTTGGGGTATGCTAAGGTCCGGTCTAATAGATAGCAAGAGGGGCCTATGATCAGACTTAATACGAGTGAGATGACGGACTAAGTACTGCGGAAAGTAGAGACCCAAGCATCATTAGGTAAAGCCCGATCAAGTCTGACAAAAGTACCACCTCTTTGCCAAGTGAAGGAGGGTCCACTATACCCTAAATCCTGTAACTCACAAGAATCAACAAAATTATCAAAAAAATCGCAACGCTTACCTACGGATACAAGGCTTTTTTTTATCTGAAGGAGATAAAATAGCATTAAAATCTCCCATAATTAACCAAGGAGTATAATGGTTAGGGATAACAGATCGAAGTCCTTCCTAAAAAAGCTTTCATTTAGACCTATCTGGACTGCCATAAACAAAAGAAATATAGAAAGAATTATTTGAACTAAAGTTATCGACCCGAAAAAAAAATGAATTGCGAATGATTACGAATAATATGGATTTGAATGAATTCCTTCCATCCAACCCATATGCTTCCTGAAAAACCAACGGCTTCAACCCGATGTAAGTGGTTAAAACCCAAATTATCAATAATAAAATTAACCTTTTTACCACTCACTCTCAGTTCCACTAAGCAGACAATATCAGGCCTATGCTCCACATTGTATTCCCGAAAAGCCTGTAAAAAATTCCTACTAGTAAACTATGCTTCACAGTTCCATGAAAAAAAATTTAGATTTAAAGCCATAATAAAAATTGATATAATAATATATAAATAACAAAAGTCAAGTAAACTAAAACCCCCAAATTTAAGATAAAAAGACAAAAAAAAATAACAGAACAAAAAACTATAAGAAAATCCTTATTGCCCAGGGATATTTACTCCTTTTTGCACACCAGGCTCAAAGTTTATTGTAGCATCAAGATTAGAATTTGAGAGAGCCGAAATGCTCTTGGCAAGGTGCTCCATCGAATCCTTCAGGGATACTCGCTGGACTCCCGAAGTTTTGAATCGAGTATTGTTACCAATAACCAAATTGGCATTTTTTTAACAGTTCATCTACCTCTGTTTCTAGGAGCCTTGCTGGATCCAGAGGAAATTGCAGGAGAGAAACCACGATTATTTGAGGATGAACCACTGTTATTGTCCTTGGAATGCATGTTTTCATGGAAGACGACCGCCGAGTGTTTGCCGGCATCAAGATTGCCAACATTTATAGGTACTTCACTTCTTTCTTGCCCTGCATCCTTCAAATCCGCCGGAATAATTGAGCCCTAACCTTCGAATCCGATACCCAAACCAGCGCTGGATTCTGCTTGCATATCTGCCACCACGAGTGACCGACTATCCCTTCTAGCAGCACCAGAAAATTTTTGGGCTGTTAAGTCTGAATCAGAATGCTCCAGTGAGCTTTGGGCCTGACCAGCTTGGTTGTCTCCAAAGCCGATTCCATTAACCGGCTCCTTAAATATTTGTAAGTTTTCCTTCAAACTATTAATAGGCAGTCTGGGCTCCCAATTAAGCCCAATTTTTCCTCTAATATTTGGGCCACCAGCCACCAATAAGCCTACCTCCTTTAAATTGCTTTTATTATTGATTTTCTTCCTTTCTACTCGACCGTTATATTGAGGAGCAGTATCCTTCCCAAAAAAATTACCATGCATAACTTTTTTCCCTTTATAAAGCCTAGAATCAGACAAATCTCCCTCATAATCCTTTTTGTGCATATCCCTATTTTGAGGATTCTGAAACGAGATCCTTCTTTTTCTCCTTTTTGATTATCTAAGGAAACTTGTAGATTTTCTCTAATTTTTCGCCTTGTCTTCCTCTCAACAATCATCCATGGTCTGAAATTTTCGTCCTTCTTCTCCAAACCATCCACGGCCGTATTCTGAATCTCCGATGACATTTCAGACAGGACGTTCTCCTTTTCACTAGAGATTCCAGAATTTCTAAAGGAGCAAGAGTTTTCCACATGTCCATACCTCTCACAGTGGAAGGAAATTATTGATAAAGATTCATATTCTACATTCTGTTAACGCCCATTAATCAAAATATGGGACACTAAAGGCTTTTCCAAATCAACATAAACAGCCATTCTAGCAAAAAGCCCCCTAGCCCTGCTATCTGTGTTCATATCCAATTTAACCATTTTTCCAACCATTTCTCCTATCTCAATAATAATTCTATGATTGTATAAGTATCCAGGTAAACTAGGAAAATTGATCCATGCCATCACAACATTTGGGTAAGCCTGTGTGGGATCAAAGGCTAATGTCCAAGATTGGACAGTCAAATATTGACCAAAAATAATCCAAGGAAAGTGCCTTTCCGTAATCCAGCTTATTCTGAAATTTTACTAGGAAGTATCTATTTTCAATATCCATCATATGTAAAGGTACTGATGGTCTCCACAGGTTGTATAATTTATTCTGCAAAATCGAAAAACCTATGTTACAACCAAGAAGTTTTAAAATCACGGTGCTTTCCATACCTTGAATGAGGATTTTGTGAATTCTGTCCGAAAAAGAAATAGAAGGCACGCCATTCACAATTGATTTTTGAATATCCCCATCCAAAATATCAATATCATCTTCTCCTTCCGATCCATTGAGGGTATCCTTTGACAATTGGCCAACGAGCATATCCCTCCACGAGATAGGCTTTTTCGGGGACAGATCAATCATCATGTCGTTGTTAGTATCATCGTCTTTTCCTCTGAATCGAACCTTCTTAGGAATCAATTCCTCCATAATAAATTTTTTAGAGTCAGTGTTTTCACGGAGAGAACTCATTTTTTAACAATAGTTTCTTACTAAAACCCAATATTAAACATCCAATGTCCCTTTTAGGTGGCTAACATGATTCAAATTTAATCCAACACAAAGTCTAAGTTATCTAATCTGATCTTAATTATACAGTTTTAAAAGCCTTGGAATATCCTGAAATAATGGTTTTTACCAAGCATTAAGTTAATTAATTTATTGGATTACATTATAGATTAAAAATTTTAAGACTAAAATATATTTTGAATTTCTATACTCTTTCGTACTTTTTGAACTTAATCACTCTCTTTTTTTAAAAGAATTTAGTTTGTTTACTTTTTGGATTTAAAAATTTAAGTCTGGTTGTTAATAACATTAATTTTTTTTTTAAATTTGCTAACGTGACATGTTGAAATTTAAAAAAAAAAAACTTAAAAGTGTAAAAAGCCCCCGAACTTTTTCATAAAAGCAATTAAGTATTTTTTTTTTTGCACTCAATTAAATACTTCAACTATCGGAATGTATCAAAAAGGCCTTTTGATCATTAACTTTAACAGTTTCAATCATTACAGTTAACGGCCCCGATTTTTTTTTCTTTTTTCAAGTATCTCCACCACATGTGACACTATGGTTGTGACACGTAGTGGAAAAAATGATAAAAATATTTAAATCAATAAAAATTTTAAAAATATATAAAATATATAAAATATTAAAATTATAGAAATTATTTTAAATTTAAAATAAAATAGAGAAAAATGTTGAAATTTTGTTAAAAAATTTAGAAAAAATTATTATAAAATATAAAAATATATAGAATTTTTTTATAAAATTTATAAGATTTAAAGTTATTATCTCCACTATATGCCATGTTGTGGTTGTGACTCATGGCGGAAAAATGATAAAAACTTGAAATCAATAAAAGGCAATAAAAATTATAAAAAAATATAGGAAAAATATATAAATTATTAAATATTTATAAAAATATTTAAAATTTTAGAAAAAATTATAAAAGTTATTAAAAATATAATAAATTATTAAAAGTATAAAAATTTATTAAAAACACCGAAAGTCTTTAGATTTTTTTATACGTTTTTTTTTTAAATTTTCATTAGGTTTTATATTTTTAATAACTTTTTAATTTTTTTTGTAATTTTTTAATATTTTCCATAATTAAAAAAAAGGCTTAAATACCTTTCTATATTTTTATATAAATTTTTAATAACTTTTATATTTCCCTATATTTTTATAATTTTTATTAATTATAATATTTTTATCTTTTTTTGTCACATGCCACAACCACAACGTGACACGTGACGGAGATGAAATCATATAAATTTATATTTTTAATTTTTTTCTATATTGTTAATAAACTTTCTACATTTTTATATATTTTATTTTTTTAACATTTTTCTAAATTTTTAATATTTTAATATTTTTCTAAATTTTTTAATATTTTTTATTAATTTAGATATTTATTATCTTTTTCTGCCACATGTCACAATCATAACATGACATGAGGCGGAGAATCTAAAGAAAGAAAAAAACAAGACCATTAACTTAAACGGTCAACCGTTAAAGTTAAAGGTCAAAAGGTCTTTTTAATGCATTTTGTTAGTTCAAGTACCTAATTAAATGCAAAAAAAAAAAAAAAAAAAGGGGCTTACTTGCTTCTTCTTCTTCTTTTTTTGAAAAAAATTGAGGGCTTTTTACGCCCTTAAAAAAAATACTCACTTGGTATCCATGTAACAAAAAAGTTGACAATCTAATAGACTTGAATTTAAATGAGAATTTTAACAGTATTGACAATTTTTAAAAATTCAAGTCAACATTTTAATCAAAATAAGGTATTGAGACTAACTAATAACAACATTGAAAAATTTGGAGTACCAAATTATGTCAAAGTTTAAAGTATAGAGATTAAATTTCAAATTTTACCATAGTACAGGGACTAAATTTGGAAATTGACCATTGTTATATAATCTAAAAAAAGGTAAAATTGCTATGTATTTAGACATGTGTTCATCAACATATTAGTCAAAATGAAGTATTTAGGCTAACAATGTCATTATAAAATTGAGTACTAAATTATTTCAAAAATTAAAATATAGAGATTAAATTTCTAATTTAAGTATAATATAGGAACCAAAACTAAAATTTGATCGTTATTATATAAATTTGAAAAATAAGTAAATTTTTGTGTATTTAGATATTTTTATGTCAAAATTTTAATCCGCATGAAATATCTAGACTAACTATATTACTATAAAAGTTAAAGTACCAAATTATGTCAAAAATAAAGAATAAAATTTAAATTTAAATTTTGAGCATATTAAAGGGACCAAAACTGAAATTGGACCATTCTTTTAAAATCTTAAAAAAAATTGTTTGTTTTATTTGGTCAGGTGTCAATGGAAGGAATTACTTCTACAATACTTATATATACCAAATAATATTTGGTAGACTGCAAGTTGAGGTTTTAAATTCCACAAATAAGATTAGGAGGTTGACAAGTATTTTATAGAGTATAGTAAAATATTAAAAAATATATTTTAAAAAAGGAGACGCATATAAATTTTTTAAAATTATTTGTGGAATAAAAAAAATAAACTGTCACCATATAAAATAATAACCATGTATATATTATAAGAAACATCTCCCTTATGCATATTAAGAAATAACAATGATTTCTCCCTAAGTTATATATATATATATATATATACATTTCTCCCAGCCTAGACGCTATGGCTGAATTTGGCGATGTCACATTGAAGTGTTTTTCGTAAAGTGTGCTATCGATGAAAACCCCTTTTCTATTTAACCTCTTTGTGTTATTTTATGATGATTCCAAGACGTGTCATTCATTTTCAAAACGTGAGTCATTATCAAAAAGTTTTTCACTTTTAAAACGTTACTAATTTTCAAAACGTCATTTACTGCGGAAGCTTTTGAATAGGTTGTGTATTCGTGGTATTTTTGCTAAACATTTATCTTTTTGAAAACTCGCGTCTTATCCTACTGCTAGTAGTTATAAATCAAAATGACCAAAATCTCAAATTAAAAATAAAAATATCCAAAGAGGCAATTACTATAGTAAAATACCCCAAAAATTAAATCGAAATAATAAAATACTAAATCAAATTAGATAGGTCGTGTGGCCACCGCTGAGTCCTCCGTTGCACCGATCCGCCTATGTACGGGGATTACCTGTACAGTTAAAACAGAAGGGTGAGTTTGCGAAAACTTAGTGTGTAATCCCATATAAGCAAACAGACAGAAAACAAACACAGTCTGGGCCTAAGCCCTTTTCAGTATCAGTGTCAAAATCAGTTTGGGCTTTAACCCATCTCAGTACAGAACAGTCATGTGATTGGGCCCTGGCCCATTATAGTATCAATGATCAGTGCAGTAACAGATTTAAACATTACACAAGTCCTACCCATCCAGCCTCTACACTCCATCTTCGTCCAACCCTACACTCCATGTGGGGATATAATCAACCCACCCATCCCTACACTCCAGAAAGTACCGAATGCGGCACTATATCTGAGAATATGCACTGGTGCAATGATGCCGATTTAGGCTCGAAGCCTTTCAGTAAACTTTCTCCGATCAATATAAAACCCACCCCCATGCAATGCATCATGCAATCATGTCAGGACATACCATGGTATCATACATGTATTCCGTACAATTTAAATAGCATGCTAAAATACAGTCATACATGTACATATATATATATATCACACAGGGGTATAACAGTCATTCAGTCAATTAGGGGTCCAGGTAAGCTTATCGACCCTACAGTGGGTCCACAGTCGACTCGGGCGACCCGTGCAACCTTAGCAGTCAAACAGTGAAAATGGGCCCACGAGCCCATGATGCTAGCCCATATGGGCCCACACGCCCGTGTGGCCCACACGGCTCATAATGGCCTTGGCCGTGTGAAATGCACAACCTGGCCCAACAATTTCCACACGTCCGTGTGGTTTGCTCGTGTGGGGCCCACACGGCCCAGTTTGGCCCGGCCTATTAAATCGCACATGGCTGGCCTCGTCGATCACACACCCAAGTTTAGTCACACCGCCTACCACACAGGCGAGCGCACGCCCATGTAGCGTCGACGTTCACTTATTTCGGCTTTTGCCGATTTCCATAATCACGATTGTGTTTACACACCTGTTATGGTTTCGCAGCAAACCACCCCCCGAGACCAATAGTACCTAAATTCGAACATTCCAATTTTATCGTTAGTCTCACTCACCACTAGCACCATAACATACAGCCGAAAAACTTCCAAAATAAATGCACGTTACCAACCTTGAAACCTCGAACGAAAATGCTAAGACTCCACAGAAAGGGGACCTTGCTCCAAACGGTTCCTTGCTGTCAAGACCAAATAACCCCAATCATCCATTTAATTAGGAGAAAAATAAGACCCAACGAAGTTAAAGTTAACAAAAGAACCAGTGATAAATTAATGAGAATTGATCAAGATACAACAAGCCATTCGGCTTTCAGTCATTTCAATCTTACCACCAACGGAAAATGACGATTACCCAAAGCCACAGTTTTGACTAGCTGCCCTCAAACTTTGATCGTCTCCTAAACGAAAGCCGAAACCTTAGTGACCGATTGGTTAGGTGACCATAACGAAAAACATCATCATAACTTACCGAAAGTGTGAAGGAACGAATACTTACCGGAAGAGTGATAAAGAACGAGTAGCAAAAGATAACAGATGATAACAAACGAATCTAAGAAAGATCAGTAACCATGACTTCAATAACCAGGACGAATCAACGAAAATTGATGAGAGGATAAAAACAACAGTAGTTCCGCAGGGAGGTGATAAATCGACGCTAGAAGAAAGAGCAAAGGAAGTCCACAATTCAGCTAATAAGGAGTGCAAAATTCGGCTCAACAAAGAGCAAGGGAGAAAGAGGAGAGATAGACGGCAACAACAGTTTAGGGGAGAACAAAGTCAGAGAAGAAAAGAGAGAAAGAAAAACTAGCAAGAAACCTCAGCAGTATTCGGCCCTTCAGAAAAGAAAACAGTTGACAGAAACAACAACAACAAAAAAAATAATGCAGAGAAATCCCCAGCCGAAATTTTGAGTACAAAGGTAATTCAAATTCGGTTCAAACACTAAACAAATCCCTAAAATTCTCCACAATATCCTCCAAAAATTCGGCCATAACACCCCACACCCTTCAAACACTCCAACCGCCCACAAGCATCAGAATTCTACTGGAACTCAAATACCTACACGGCACCAAGAAAAATAAAACACTCATGGAAACACAAAAATTTATATACTTTTTCATGCCCTTTTTGACCCAAATTCATGTGGTTTCGAGTAAATTCTTGTCGGAAAATAATTAAATATTATAAAATAATTAAATTGTGCTAAAAATATGAACATGATGAATTTTAATTAATTTTATAATTAATTTTGATTTATTTTGACTATTTTCGACAGAATTGCACAAAGGGCAAAAATCAGCTCGGCAGACACTGCTCGAAGAACAAAACCGAGAAGCAATTTGAAGTTCAAGGCAAATTTATTTCCAGCCCAAGACGGTCCAATTATGAATATTTAATCATAATATAATTAATTTTAATTTATTCCCAATTTAATTTGGGCTAAATAAATTATTATTAATTAATTATGGAAAAGGGTCCAGTTAAACTGCACTGGTTGAACCGAACCAGCCACCAATTGGGCAGCCCAAACCATCCACAATGATGGCCCAAATCAGCTTATTAGCTGATTAATTAAGCTTGCAAAGAAGCCCTTGAAGACATTTCAAAAATGCATTCAAACCCCTCCAAAAATTATGGCTTTGTAGATTGCCCCATGCTATATTTAGCAAAGTTGAATTCTTCAACTTTGCCACATGGGATGGCCGGCCAAGGGAGGCCTCTTTTGCTGCTGATATTTGCTATTTTTAGCAGCCTTGATCAACTATAAATACACCCCCTAGCTGCTCATTCAAAACACACCTCAAGCATTTAACATTCTCCTCTCTCACTTTCTCTCAATTCCCATTTTCCCTTCTCCCTTTTTGGTGTTCTTGTGCCGATTTCTCCTCTTGGGAAAGAGGTGTTTTTCCAGCCATTTGAAGCAGCAATTGAAGTGTTCATAAGCCACCTTGATAGCCGAGGACAACGAAGAACGAAGAAGGGAGCAAACAGACAAGCCACGGAGAAACACCGGATTTGTTTCTTGTTCCTTATCTCTTTAAATTATTCGTTGTTGTTTTGACAAACATGTTTATGAATATTTATGCTGTTGGAATGTTTAATTTAATCAATTTAGCTTGAATTTAATTTGTGTTGGGTTGATCGCATTTCGTCCTCTTGAATTATTAAAATTGTGCTTATGCTGTTAAAGGCCTCGGTAAAATGTTTGATTAAGTAAAATTACGTTATGTTATCTGGCATTATAATTGTTTAGATAGCTAATGAATTAATTATTTAAACGCATTGAAATTGTAATTAATGGACGCAATACTTAATCATGCATGTTTAATTCTTCTAAGAAAGTGAAGATTAAATTAGAATTGTATTTGACGATACATATGCCTTGCATAACTTGCGGGATTTTGTGATTAAATTGTTTCAAGGTAAGAATACTTTGTTACTTCACATGATCTTTTATATGCTTGTTAGGTTGAATTAATCGTTTGAATCGACATAGGAATATGCGAGATAATTTAATTTAATAAGTATGTATGTGCGATAACATGTTTACTTTTAGAAGTCTGTTTAGTCGTTTGAATTTGCATAGGAATATGTATAAGAGATGAATGGATTTTTATTTGTAAATATGTTCATAAGTTAGCAAATTACGAGTTGCCATGTTTTAATAAGTATAAACACGAGTTTAATAATTCTAAGGTAAGAAATGTTATTAATCCAACACAATTATATCATCTTGATTAAAATCGAGTTTTGAAATCGTGCATTAGAACTTTGTTTTATTTTATTTTTCTTTGTTTTATTTTTAGTTTTAAATATTTCCTAAATCCAAATATTTTTCCTTCACCAAATTGTTTGAAAACATTTTCATAAATAATTCTTTTACATCCCACGTGGGTACGATAACTCGACATTTACTTGTCACTTTATTACTTGTTACGATTGTGTACACTTGCACATTTCCACCGTTCCAAGTTTTTGGCGCCGTTGCCGGGGATTGTTTTTCAAAGACATTATTTGTGAATTTTTATTCTTACATTTTGATTTATTTTCATATTTAAATTTTTACTTAATTTTTCTGTGAATATTTCAGGTGTTTATGAATATTGACCAGATTATTGACTTACTCCCTGTGGACCCTGAAATAGAATGAACCTTTCGACAGCGAAGAAGACAAGCAAACCAAAGAAGGACCGAAGGAATGAATTTCGAGAATATGAACCAAGGAAATGGAGCAAACCCTGCTCAGAATCCTATCCTTATTGCTGATGATAGGGATAGAGCCTTAAGACAATATGCCGTGCCAGTGTTTAACGATCTTAATCCGGGTATTAGGAGAGACCAAAATCGAGGCACAACAATTCGAGCCAAGCTTACCATGTTCCGGATGCTTGATAAATGGGCCAATTCGGTGGAATGCCTCATCAAGATCCTCATCTTCACTTAAGACTATTTATGGAAGTGAGCGATTCTTTCAAGTTAGCCGAGTAATGCGAAGATGCCTCACGATTGAAGCTATTCCCATATTCGTTAAGGGATAGAGCTCGTGCTTGGTTGAATTCATTGCCACCAAACTCTATTTCTACATGGCAAGAATTAGCCGAGAGATTCCTCATGAAGTATTTTTCGCCAAGCAAAATGCTAAGTTTGAGGAACGAGATCACTGCTTTCCACCAAATGGAGGACGAGTCCTTGTATGAGGCATGGGAAAGATTTAAAGAGTTATTACGAAAATGCCCTCATCATGGAATCCCTCATTGCATTCAACATTCTACAATGGTCTCAACGCCCACACAAGGATGGTAGTGGACGCCTCTGCTAATGGTGCTCTCCTTTCTAAGTCTTATAACGAGGCTTACGAAATTATCGAGAGGATTGCCAGCAACAACTATCAATGGCCAACCAGTTGAGCAGCGTCAAGAAGACGAGTCGCCGGAATTCATGAAGTAGATGCTCTTACTTCACTCGCATCTTAGATATCATCGATATCCTCAATGCTTAAAAATCTTACTACTAATAGGACTAATAGTTTTACAGCACAACCGCCTAATCAATTTGAGAATATAGCCTGTGCCTATTGTGGGGAGGGACCTTTGTTTGAAGAATGTCCATCAAACCCAGAATCTGTGTACTACATGGGTAATCAAAACCAAAATCGAGGAAGGCAAGGGCTGCAATCCAACTTTTATAACCCATCATAGAGAAACCACCCGAATTTTTCCTGGAGTAACCAAGGGGCTGGAACCAGTACTACTTACACCCAACCCAGACCGACCCAGCAGCCTAATTTTCTGTAATAAGTTCAGAAACCAGTTCAAGCTGAAGCATCCAATAGCCTAGAGAGTTTGCTAAAGACATACATAGAAAAAAATGATGCCTTAATCCAGAGCCAAGCAACTACATTGAAGAATTTGGAGAATCAAGTGGGCCAGCTTGCGACTGAACTCAGGAACCGACCACAAGGTGCTTTACCTAGTGACACGAAAAATTTGAGAAATCCAGGAAAAGAGCATTGCAAATCGTTGACATTGAGGAGCGGAAAGATAGTCGAACCCAACATTATCGAAGTTGAAAAGGAGCAAGCTGATGCTCAAGAAGAAGTTCAACCAAGTGTTGAAACCCCAGTTTCACCAGAACTAAAACCTGCAAAACCTGACAAAGTAACCTCAGGACCAATCAATTCTGATCAACCAACAACTTTGTTAGATGTAGAATTACCACCAAAGGTGAATCAACCAGAATCAGTTCCAGTGATGAAACCACCGCCACCCTACCCTCAAAAACTTCAGAAATCGAAGTAGGAGATTCAATTCAAGAAGTTCCTTGACGTACTCAAGCAACTACACATCAACATTCCGTTGGTCGAAGCACTTGAGAAAATGCCGAACTATGTCAAGTTCATGAAAGATATCTTGTCTAAAAAATGAAGGCTTGGAGAATTTGAGACGGTAGCTCCGACGAAGGAATGCAGTGCATATCTTCAGAACAAACTACCCCAAAAATTGAAGGATCCTGGATGTTTTACCATACCGTGCAACATTGGATCAACATATTGTGGTAAGGCATTATATGACTTAGGTGCAAGTATCAACTTGATGCCCATGTCAATATTTAGAAAGTTGGGGATAGGAGAAGTTAGACCAACTACGGTTACACTTCAACTAGCAGATCGATCCTTAGCACATCCAGAAGGAAAAATCGATGATGTATTGGTACGTGTAGAATAATTTATCTTTCCTGCTGACTTTGTAATTCTAGATTTTGAAGCAGACAAAGAAGTGCCAATTATCCTAGGAAGACCATTCTTAGCAACCGGAAGGACCCTTATTGATGTGCAGAAGGGCGAGCTGACTATGCGTGTTCAAGATGATCAGGTAACATTTAATGTTTTTAAGTCAATGCGATTTCCGACACAATGGATGATTGTTCTGCGATGGCGATTTAGAAGAATTAATAATAGAGAAGGAACTTAACTGTGTTGAGGACCCATTGGAAAGTATTTTGACATCGGATCCTCCAAATGATGAAGAAGAAGATGAATGCTTAGCTTTGCTAGGAGCTAATCAAAAGGGATTTAATCCGCAATCCCATTTTGAATCTTTGGAATTAGAGAAAAGAGATTACATGCAGCCAAAAGCATCAATCGAGGAGCCACCTAAGTTAGAACTCAAGGTATTACCTTCACACTTAAAAGATGTTTATTTAGGTAACGCCTCTACTCTGCCTGTGATTGTTTCAGCAGAATTAACTACTGAACAAGAAGAGAAACTTATCATAGTTTTGAAACAATTCAAGAAGGCTATCGGATGGACCATAGCCGATATTCGCGGTATTAGCCCATCTGTATGCATGCACAAGATCATATTAGAAGATGACGAGAGAGGAACGATTGATGGACAACGGAGACTGAATCGCATCATGAAAGATGTAGTGAAAAAGGAAATTATCAAGTGGTTGGATGCGGGTATAATTTACCCCATCTCAGATAGTTCATGGGTGAGTCCAGTCCAGTGCGTGCCGAAAAAAAGAGGTATCACGGTTGTGGAGAATGAGAACAACGAGTTGATACCAACGAGAACAGTTACGGGATGGAGAATCTGCATCGATTACCGGAAGCTAAACAAGGCGACTAGGAAAGATCACTTTCCTCTGCCGTTCTTGGACCAGATGCTAGATAGACTCGCAGGACAAGACTACTACTATTTTCTCGATGGATACTCAGGGTATAATCAGATTACAATAGCACCGGAAGATCAGCACAAAACGACATTCACCTGTTCGTACGGTACATTTGCATTTAGACGCATGCCATTTGGTTTATGTAATGCACCAGCTACATTTCAAAGATGTATGATGTCTATCATTACTGACATGGTTGAGAAGTACTTGGAAGTTTTCATGGATGATTTCTCAGTATTCGGAGATACTTACAATGATTGCTTAGCCAATCTAGCGAAGGTACTGAGGCGATGCGAAGAAACGAATCTCGTACTCAATTGGGAAAAATGCCATTTCATGGTACGAGAAGGAATTGTTCTAGGGCATCGGATAACGAGACGTGGGATCGAGGTGGACAAAGCAAAAGTAGACGTTATTGAGAAACTCCCACCTCCAACATCTGTAAAAGGTGTTAGGAGCTTTTTGGGCCACGCCGGTTTTTATCGAAGGTTTATCAAGGACTTCTCCAAAGTGGCTAAACCCTTATGCAAGCTATTGGAGAAAGACTCGATATTCAAGTTTGATGAGGAATGCTTAAAAGCCTTCGACGATCTAAAAAGTCGATTAGTCACGGCACCCATAATCGTCACACCAGACTAGGATTCGCCATTTATTTTGATGTGTGACGCAAGTGACTTCGCCATTGGAGCTGTCATGGGCCAGCGAAGAAACAAAGTTTTTCATCCTATCTACTACGCAAGCAGAACTCTAATCGGAGCTCAACTGAATTATACGGTAACAGAGAAAGAGTTACTTGCTGTTGTGTTTTCTTTTGACACGTTTCGATCTTATCTTGTAGGTACCAAAGTGATTGTCTATACGGACCACTCCGTAATTAAGTACTTATTAGCCAAGAAAGATGCTAAGCTGAGATTGATCCGGTGGGTGCTTCTACTTCAGGAGTTCGATCTAGAAATTCAAGATCGAAGGGGAGTAGAAAACCAAGTAGCAGATCACTTATCTAGATTGGAGCCGCAAGAGGGAAATTCTACACTCGTACCGATCCAAGAGACATTTCCAGATGAACACATACTGAAGGTAAATCATGTCCACAATATTCCATGGTGTGCTAATTTTACTAACTATTTAGCTAGTGGTTTGATGCCGATTGATAAAACTTATCAACAAAGAAAAAAGTTTCTTCACGATGTGAAGTACTATTTTTGGGAAGAGCCATATTTGTTTAAAAAGTGTGCAGATCAGATGATTAGGAGATGTGTGACAGAAGATGAAATACCTAAGATTTTATACCACTGTTATTCAGCTCCGAGTGGGGGACACTTCAGAGGAACTCGTACAGCAGCCAAAGTATTGCAAGACGGATTCTTTTGGCCAACACTATTCAAGGATGCATACGCTTACGTAAAGAATTGTGATCGATGTCAGAGAGTTGGAAACGTAACTAATAGAAATGAGATGCCTCGAACAAATATCATTGAGGTAGAATTATTCGATGTTTGGGGTATTGATTTTCTTGGTCCTTTTCCTCCGTCTTTTGGTCACAAGTATATATTGGTAGTAGTAGATTATGTGTCCAAGTGGGTCGAGGCTGAAGCTTATCCGACGAACAATGCCAAGGTTGTGATGAAATTCTTGCAGAAACACGTGTTCACAAGGTTTGGAACCCCTAGAGCTATTATCAGCGATGAAGGGACCCACTTTGTGTAACATCCTGAAATCGGGGCTATTTGTGATTGAATTATTTTTCATGTGTTTGAACTTTTGTGTTATTAATTGTGGTGTGGTAAGGCTTAATTATGGACTTTGAGTAGGTTCGGTTTAGTAGAATAAATTTTTGTATGGTTTATTTAATGAAGTGGATTAAGTGAGCTTAGCACTTAAGTTAATTTAAGTGTTAATTAAAGCACATGAAGAATTAGTGGCAAAGTGGTTATGGTGTTTGAACTTATAGCTTGGGGTTAGAGGTTCGAGTAGCATGTTTAACATTTTAAAGGTTTATTTTTGAATCCTTGCATTGATGGACTGGTCAAACTTATTTATGATAGGTTGGACTATTCCTTTTAGTAAGTTGAAAATTTGTTATGGAAAGCTTGAAGATAGGGATAAGAATCTTGAGTTTATGGTATAATGAGGGGACAAAGGCATGGAAGGTGGGGATGTTTTGGAAAGAAATCCTATGCCTTAATGCATGAATGTGGACGGCATGTAAGGCTAGGGGAGTGGCCGAATTTTTGGTAGGTAGCTTGGAGGATGTTGACCAACCTTTTGTTTGTGCATCATTTTGTGTTTGTTTTTCCTCTCCAAAAGCTCTCATCTTTGGCCGAATGTATAGGGTACTTTTGGTGCAAAAATATTTCTTTTGATGACAACTTCATTTTGTTGGAAACAAAATACCACTTTCTTTCTCTCATTTGTCTTTTAGAACCAAACTACATTTTTGCATCTTGTGCATTTTCTTCTTTAGTAAAGTTTGTGGTGACCGAATATCATTTCTTCCATTTCTCTTTTTCTTCCTTTGATCAATTCTTTTCATTCTCTTTTCAAATTTTATCAAAACCAAAAACCATTCTTTCTTTCTCTAAACTTTGGCCGAATCTCCTACACCATTATCTTTCATCTACTACTTTTCTTTTCTTCTCAAAACCGAATCCCTATTTCTCCTTTCTTCTCAATAATTTCTTTATTAGCCAAATATACTCCTTTGGGTGTGCCAAACTCTCTTCTTCCATTTAGAAGTATCTTGGTCGAATATTGAAGGTGGTAAGGATTTATTTTAAGGGATTATTCTTTTGATTATTCAAAAGCGAAGGCTATTACATTAATGGTTGCCGATTGTAGGGAAGTGAAGCGGTTTAGCGTATCGATTGCCGTGAGTTAGTACTCGAAGGCGATTAGGTGAGGTTTTGGATTCAAATGATAACCCCTCGAGATTATTTTGGTTTGGCCGAATGGCCTTGGTACTAACTTTGGGTAATGGCCGAATATAGGGCAAGGGAAACTTCGTGGCCGATTGTCTCCTTAGGGATTTAGACTATCGTTGGTGACAGTGTGTGTACATACACACTTTATAATTAATTAACGTGCAAAGTATTATGTGTATGCTAATCGGATTTGTGTAGATTTGAGTTTAATACTATAAAGGTATAGCAAGGCTTGAGTAAGTCCTTGACAATATGATTTGCTATTTGATGCTTTTGGAAAGCATGACATATTTGGTATATGTGACTTATAAATGATTATTGGTAAATCCTATATATGTTGCTAAATGAGTATGTTGGCATGATTTCTTAACTATCATTGATTGATGTGGGTTTTATGAGTGGAGGGGGCAGTGATATTCGTGTCGACGGACACCAGTGTTTTGGTAACACATTGTGACTACGGTCACCAGAGGTTTGGCACCTCCAGAGGTTTGGCACCTCATAGCGTCTCGTCCCTGTGGCTTAGTACCACCGTGGGTTGGCCCCACATTTGAGATATGGGATTGACGCCAGTGATTTGGTATCACACGATGGGTTGGCCCCATCATTTGATTGTGACTTCGGGTCACCAGTGGTTTGGTACCACAATATTGACGGATTTCGTGACTATACGTCACCAGTGGTTTGGCACCACCAGTGGTTTGGTACCACACGGGGTAGAGAAAGGCGTACGGATGGCTAGGTTGGGTGCATATTAAACTTGTGCATATTAAATTAATTATGATTTGTGTATGATGTTACATTAAACCGGGAAAAAGGGTTACACATTGGGTCTTGATGACTCACCTTTTTCCTTTAACATTTTCAGGTGACTCGTAGTTGCGGATAAGGAGCCGGATGAACTCGAGGCGGCCATGCAATGAAAATATGGACTAGGTGGATTTGGAACTATTTTTATTTTAATATGGGTTTGATTTATTTTGTTTAAGATGTAATAAGGCCTCCTAAAATTTGCACTTGGATTATTTTATGTTTTGATAAATTGCTTAACTATTTTATGATATTAAAATGGGTACACATGTTTTTCTCAAATTAATTCGTAAAATGTTTTATTGTGCCATCGGGTACACTTGAAACTGTAATAACCTAACTTAGTATATTTTTAAATGACATTAAGTAATGCTTTCTTCATAACACCTCAATCTGTTTTAAATCAAAACAATATCTTTTATCAAAATTTAAAACGACTTAAAAAGGGATTTTCAAAAGTTTTTCCTCCGTAGCATACCAAATTCGGTCGTAATGTTTGGGCCGGGTTTGGGGTGTTACACTTTGTGAACAAGTGGTTAAAATGGTTGCTAGATAAACATGGAGTGAAACACAAGGTTGCTACTGACTTACCATCCGCAGACAAATGGGCAAGTCGAGCTAGCAAATAAGGAGATCAAAGGCATACTTGAGAAGGTAGTTTGCCCGAACCGACGAGATTGGTCTAAGAGACTAGATGATGCTTTATGGGCTTACTGAGAAAGCATACAAGACACCCTTAGGAATTTCACCCTATAGGTTGGTCTTTGGGAAAGCCTGTCATCTACCTCTGGAGTTAGAGTACAAAGCTTACTGGGCTCTTCGACAACTCAATTTGGATCTCAAGCTTGCTAAAGAGAAACGAATGCTCCAACTCAACGAGCTAGAGGAATTTCGAATGTTCTCATATGAAAATGACAAATTACTCAAAGAAAGACTCAAGAAATGGCATGACAAGCATATTCGAGTTCGAGAGTTTGAAGCAGGTCAGCAAGTTTTATTATTTAATTCCAGATTGAAGTTCTTTCCAGGTAAGTTAGTCACATTGGTCCGGTCCATTTACAATTCATCGCGTTTATCCATACGGAGTTGTTGAACTCCAAGGTAAGAGAGGTAATTTTCAAGTCAATGCTCAGCGTTTGAAACACTATTACGAAGAAAACCCTGAACGGGATAAAATCGTGTTCAGTTTATCTGATTTTTAATTTTCTTGTTTTCAATAAATTATTTAGGGTATATTTTCCGGTTCATTATATTTAAATAAATTCTGTCTAGGAGATTGGAACTTAAGCGGGACCGCTTGTGACCCCTCAAATCTTTCCTGGGAATTGATTTTTACATAATTTTCCAAGAAATTAGCCCCTAAATAGCAAAATAAATTTTTGTTTTTTTTTCAAATAAAAAGGTCAATTTTGACTCAAGTTTTAAATTGCAGCTCAATTTCAATTTTTCATTAAGTCCATGGACTTAATTGATTTATTTTTCAAATTTGGTTGCTATTTTCATAAATAATAAAAACTAGGTGCCTCTTCTTGTAAATATTTTTAAAAGGCATCTAAAATAAATATTTTTATTTTCAAATTATTGATAAACTTTAATATATAATTATATTCATTATAATTTATATATTAACTTTTATCAACCTAGCTTAGGATTAGAATTAATTTTATTTTATATTTATCTTAGTAAATAAATAACAATTGATAATTTATATGTGTTTATTTAATTATTAATTGTTGTTTATCATGAGTAAAATTAGAAGGGGACTCTTATTTTTAATGCTTTAATTGTTCTAAGAGTTCTATTCCAATTTATACTCCTCCATCTATAAATAGCACCCTTGTTCTCACCATTCACTCATCACTCAAACTCCCATCCACCAAAACACCAAGTGTCGCAACTCCCCAAGCCACCATTCGGCCAGCAGCAGCTCCAACACGCCAAAGACCAAAGAATGCCCGTGTCGGGATCTCACGCCTGCTGCCTCTACCCCGTGTGCTAGCTGCACACCAACGCCCCACGCCAACCAGCCCGTGGCCTGCCTTGCGCTGCACCTTGCGCGCCACCCTCCACCCATCACACACCTTGCTGCTTTGTGCACCTATGCGTACATTCTCCCTTTCCCCAACCTAAGCCAACCCTCCTTTAAATTCTCCCTTTTGATTCATTAGTTTTTATTTATTTTAAGAGTTCTTAAATTCTACGAGGAAGGTGGTAAGAATAATTTTTTCTTAATTTTAATTTTTATTCAATTATTTAATTTTCAATTTATTGAAATATTAATAATTTGTATTAATTAAATTTTTAAGAAACTAATTTTTATTTTTCTTTCCATCTTATGTTCAGTTAATTATGACTCGCAAAAGAACTCGTGCCTCCGCTCAAATTGACAAACCACAAAGCAAATTTCACTTGTGAAGAAGCCAAAGTAAGATACGAAAGTATCTTCAAAAATCAACAGATGCATCCAGAGAAAGGCTTCACATTGAAAGAAAGCAACTACTGAGAGACTTTATGGCACGTATTCGACAAGTTCTGTGAAGCCCTCAATTGGGAATTGTTTTGTGAAAAGAGACCAAATGTGGATGAGGAATTAGTTCGTGAATTCTACGCGAACTTAACTTCGCGAATTGACCAAGTTCCAGTCTGCAGAATCAAGGTACCAATAAATTCTAATGCTATTAATGAGTTCTTTGAATTACCCGATTTCGACAACGATGAATATTCCTCTCTGTTGAGCAATATTAAGCTCGAAAATCTGCAAGAAATCCTCGAGGAACTCACGGTTCGTGTTCTAAGTGGACTGTGTCAAAACAAGGAATCTACACGTGTCGAAGAGAGTATTTGACACCACTCGCGAAGGTATGGTTCTACTTCATTCGTTTCAGCCTTATGCCTAGTTCACATTGGACAACAATTTCATTAGAGCGAATGGTCCTACTATACTCGATTTTAACCGGAAAGACCATTGATGTGGGCAAAATCATCCTGAGAGAAATGCGAAATTGTGCCATTAGACGCTCTGGCCCAGCCTATTTTCCCTTTACGATCACAATTCTGTGCTTAAAAGCAAAACTCCTTGCGGACGTGAAGAAGACAGAGTATAGTCAAGGCACAATCACCGATTGGGACCTCTACCGAGTGGCCGGAGATTCTGTTCTTCAGCAGCGAATTGAAGAGAGCGAGGATCCTGAAGAAGCAGAAGATGAACCCACAGAAATCCCACCAGAGCAATCAAATGAGGCAGATCCAATGGAACCAGAAGCTGAACCTGATATCGAACCCTCAATGTTTGGAGCTCCACCGCCTAGCCCAGATCTTCGTGATGAGCTGTTAAAGCTGATGGACTTAATGCTGCACATGCAATGGCACTGGAGATATGCAAAAATAAGAGATGACTCGATGAGGAGTGCCTTCAAGAAAATTTATAATGACCCATTTATTTTTGTGCCTGAGTTTCCATATTTCATATTTGAACCATGGGTGTCATCATCAAAGAAAGAGCAAGGTGATTCATGCAAAGACAATACTAATGGAGCAAAAGATGAGTCAAATTCAGAAGGATCGGCGAACAAGTAAAAAAGGGGAGGACTTCAACTTTCGTTTATTTCTTTCTTAAGTATTTTAGGATTAGGTCAATTAGGAATTTTTATTTTTGCACAATAAAACAAGAGATAGGAATCATGAATAAAATCTGAACAAGTCACAAAAGTTAAAGTGTGGTAATAGATATATACATGTCTAAGATTGGAATTTAGAAAGAGCCTGGTACTTAAGCAGTCAATTTGACTCACCCCCTCTTTTCTAATTATCCTACCTGGTGTATAGTATCTATTCACTTTAAACAATGAGGACATTGTTCACTTTAAGTACGGGGACCGAAAATTTGAATTGATTCCACTCAGAATAAAATTTTCTTTTAGTTATGATTAGGATATATTTTGTTCAATAATTAGAAATTTTGTTAAGTATGCTGAACTTCAGTATTAATAAAGTTCTATTATTTCAATAATTTATTATGTTAGCTTAATAATGATATGAATGTATTTTTAATAAAACATGTAAATTCGTACCATAAAATTTTTAGTTCCTTACGAAAAAATTAGGCATGCATGAAAGTTTAAGTCTTTAGAATTGACTTAGTAATTTCTTAAGGTGAAATCCTAGGAAGCATGGAATGTTGAAAATGATTTAGGCAACTGTTGTTTGGACCGTTTGAGCCTTTTCAAGCCGACCCTGATAAAATTATCCTTTGAAACCCAATTTTGAGACTATATGGCCTAATTTTATTTGGACCTATGCAATATTTAGCCATCAATTTTCTCTTCAATACTTCTAAAATCGTCCCAAACACTAGACTCAGTACTATTCAGGATATCGTTCGAAAATAAGTTTGGGGGAGTTGAAAAGAAGTATCAATTGCTCAAAAAAAATTGTAGTACATGAAGCTAGTGCTCGAGTTTGAGCTTGATTGTAAAAAAAAAAGTACTCAAAATGAAATAAGTGATCGAAAGAGCAAAAGTTGGTGTCTCAAGGGTAAGAGTTCCGACGATTCGATTTTAAGCCGAGTCTAGGGTTTTTAAGCCAAAAATTTGTCTATATTTTACTTACCCCTAACCCCAGCCACGTTACAACCTTATTAAAGACCTATTGATTCAAAATTCCAATGTTACCTACATTAGTGGAGAGAAATTGCTCTGTTCAACATATGAAGACATTAGTTAAGCTTAATGATTGCAGTTTACTTTTTGAATAAGGAATTAAAATCAAATTGGTAACGAGGAACATGTCTTTATTAAGAAACATTTAGTCTAATTTTACTAGTATAATAATTGTTGGAGGTAATTTGAACGATATGTATACTTAAGTAGCATAATTATTAAATTTCTTATTTTTGAGCCTAAGTATATCAAATTCATAATTTTGAGAAAAAAGTTGTTCTGAAGGAATTTTTCAAAGGTGTTTCCGAGAAAATTCTTTTCAAATTTGTGCATTACTCGGGACGAGCAATGAATTAAGTTTGGGGGTGTGGAAACACAAAAATTTATATACTTTTTCATGCCCTTTTTGACCCAAATTCATGTGGTTTCGAGTAAATTCTTGTCGGAAAATAATTAAATATTATAAAATAATTAAATTGTGCTAAAAATATGAACATGATGAATTTTAATTAATTTTATAATTAATTTTGATTTATTTTGACTATTTTCGAATGAGAATCGCACAAAGAGGCGAAAATCATTTCAGCAGACAACTCGTCGAAGAACAAAGCGAGAAGCAATTTGAAGTTCAAGGCAAATTTATTTCCAGCCCAAGAAGGTCCAATTATGAAGATTTAATCATAATATAATTAATTTTAATTTATTCCCAATTTAATTTGGGCTAAATAAATTATTATTAATTAATTATGGAAAAGGGTCCAGTTAAACCGCACTGGTTGAACCGAATCAGTTGAACCGAACCAGCCACCAATTGGGCAGCCCAAACCGTCCACAATGATGGCCCAAATCAACTTATTAGCTGATTAATTAAGCTTGCAAAGAAGCCCTTGAAGACATTTCAAAACTGCATTCAAACCCCTCCAAAAATTATGGCTTTGTAGATTGCCCCATGCTATATTTAGCAAAGTTGAATTCTTCAACATTGCCACATGGGATGGCCAGCCAAGGGAGGCCTCTTTTGCTGCTGATATTTGCTATTTTTAGCAGCCTTGATCAGCTATAAATACACCCCCTAGCTGCTCATTCAAAACACACCTCAAGCATTTAACATTCTCCTCTCTCACTTTCTCTCAATTCCCATTTTCCCTTCTCCCTTTTTGGTGTTCTTGTGCCGATTTCTCCTCTTGGGAAAGAGGTGTTTTTCCAGCCATTTGAAGCAGCAATTGAAGTGTTCATAAGCCACCTTGATAGCCGAGGACAACGAAGAACGAAGAAGGAGCAAACAGATGCAAGCCACGGAGAAACACCGGATTTGTTTCTTGTTCCTTATCTCTTTAAATTATTCGTTGTTGTTTTGACAAACATGTTTATGAATATTTATGCTGTTGGAATGTTTAATTTAATCAATTTAGCTTGAATTTAATTCGTGTTGGGTTGATCGCATTTCGTCCTCTTGAATTATTAAAATTGTGCTTATCTTTGTTAAAGGCCTCGGTAAAATGTTTGATTAAGTAAAATTATGTTAAGTTATCCGGCATTATAATTGTTTAGATAGCTAATGAATTAATTATTTAAACGCATTGAAATTGTAATTAATGGACGCAATACTTAATCTGCGCATGTTTAATTCTTCTAAGGAAGTCAAGATTAAATTAGCATTGTATTTGACGATACATATGCCTTGCATAACTTGCGTGGATTTTGTGATTAAATTGTTTCAAGGTAAGAATACTTTGTTACTTCACATGATCTTTTATATGCTTGTTAGGTTGAATTAATCGTTTGAATCGACATAGGAATATACGAGAGATAATTTAATTTAATAAGTATGTATGTGCGATAACATGTTTACTTTTAGAAGTCTGTTTAGTCGTTTGAATTTGCATAGGAATATGTTTAAGAGATGAATAGATTTTTATTTGTAAATATGTTCATAAGTTAGCAAATTACCGAGTTGCCATGTTTTAATAAGTATAAACACGAGTTTAATAATTCTAAGATAAGAAATGTTATTAATCCAACACAATTATATCATCTTGATTAAAATCAGTTTTTGAAATCGTGCATTAGAACTTTGTTTTATTTTTAGTTTTTAAATATTTCTTAAATCCAAATATTTTTCCTTCACCAAATTGTTTGAAAAAATTTTCATAAATAATTCTTTTACAGTCCCTGTGGGTACGATAACTCGACATTTACTTGTCACTTTATTACTTGTTAGGATTGTGTACACTTGCATATTTCCACCGTTCCAACTCCCCTACATCGCAAAGCCTCGAACTCAAAACCTTCAGCACACTGAACACTCCACTTAACCACTAGACCAGCAGGCCCATTCTGTTATGTTTTTCCAATTATTTAATTATAAGCCTATTGTCTAAAGATAGGGGTTTATTCAAATAAAATAAAATTTTGCCCAAGCGAAGGCTTGAACTTGGGACCTCCCAAACACTCCCAGAACACATAACCACTCAAGCAGATAGATATTTGTGGCACAAACATACAAAAAATAAATATTAAAGATTTTTGGGGCGTTACAAATCTACCCATTTAAAGAAAATTTCGGCCTCGAAATTTTACCTGATCAGAAAAGATGAGGATATTGCTGCCGCATTGCTTCCTCAGGCTCCCACGTGGCCTCCTCAAAACTATGATTACGCCAAAGAACCTTAACCAGTGGGATGGACTTTCTTCTCAGAACTTCAACATCGCAGTCAAATATCTAGACTGGCTCCTCTTCAAAGGTCAGATATGGCTTAACCTCGATTTCCTCAATAGGAACAACATGCATGGGATCAGAGCGATAGCGCCTCAGCATGGAGACGTGGAATACATCATGAATTCGCTCCAACTCTAGAGGTAGCTCCAACTGGTAGGCAACTGGTCCCACACGTCTCAGTATGCGATAAGGTCTAATGAATCTGGGGCTCAACTTGCTCTTACGACCAAATCTTAGCACCTTCTTCCATGGCGAGACCTTGAGAAAAATGAAGTCCCCCACAGAATACTCAATCTCTCGACGCTTTAGATTTACATACGACTTTTGCCTATTAGATGCCTCTTTTAATCTATCTCGAATCAACTTGACCTTATCCTCAGTATCAGAAACTAGTTCAGGACCCAGAATACGACGCTCGCCCAACTCAGTCCAACACAAAGGAGTAGGACACTTACGACCATAGAGCGCCTCGTAAGGTGCCATCTGTATGCTAGACTGGTAACTGTTGTTGTAAGCAAACTCTGCCAACGGTAAAAACTCCTCCCAACTGTCTCGGAAGTCAATTACACAACCCCTTAACATATCCTCCAGTATCCGAATCACCCTCTCAGATTGACCAACTATCTGAGGATGGAATGCAGTACTGAAGTCCAACCTTGTACCTAGAGCTTCATGTAGCTTCTTTCAAAATCGAGACGTGAAGCGGGGATCCCTATAAGATATTATCGAAATTGGTAACCCATGCAGTCTCACTACCTCGGACACATACAATTTAGCCAACTTCTGCAGAGAGTAATCAGTACGAACTGGTATGAAATGGGCAGACTTGGTCAACTGGTCCACGATGACCCACACTGAATCTTTCTTAGTAGGCGTTAAGGTTAACCCACTTACAAAATCCATAGTCACTCTCCCTTTTCCAGAGCGGAATCTTAACTGGCTGTAGTAGACCCGAGGGTAGTTGATGCTCATCTTTAACCTACTAGCATGTCAGACATTTACTCACGAAATCAGTAACCTCTCGCTTAAGACCTGGCCACCAGTACAACTCACGAAGGTCTCGGTACATTTTATTTTCGCTAGGATGCATAGCATAAGGGCTACTATGCGCCTCTCACAGTATAGACTGCCTCAAATCAGTTTTCTTTGGAGCATAGATTCTCCCACGGAAACAAAGTACCCCTTCGCTATTCAGTCCAAAATCTGATGTATTACCACTCTCAATCCGTCGGAATCGAATACCCAGTGACTCATCCTCCAACTGTTTACCCTTAATCTATTCGATCCACATCGGTTTAACTTGGAGTTCAGCCAACAGACTACCATCATCAAATAAACTGAGACGAGCAAACATCGTTCTCAAATCAGTCATAGCCCTTCGGCTCAGTGCGTCGGCCACCATATTAGCCTTACCAAGATGGTATTCAATCGTATAGTCGTAATCCTTTAGCAGCTCAATCCATCTACGCTACTTAAGGTTTAACTCCTTCTGAGTAAGAAGATATTTGAGACCCTTGTGATCAGTGTAAATGATACACTTCTCACCATATAAGTAATGTCTCCAGATTTTTAGTGTGAATACCACTGCAGCCAATTCCAAGTCATGCGTCGGATAATTTGCCTCATGAGTCTTAAGCTGTCAAGACGCGTACGCTACTACTTTACCTTCTTGCATCAACACACATCCCAAACCGACATGTGATGCATCACTGTACACAGTAAACTCTTTCTCAGACTCTGGCTATATTAGGACAGGAGCCTCGGTCAGTACAGTCTTGAGCTTCTCAAAGCTCTTTTGCTGCGCATCAGTCCAGTTAAATGGCACACCCTTACGTAGCAGCTTAGTCAAAGGTGCTGCAATAAGAGAAAACCCCTCTACAAATCGTCGATAGTACCCAGCTAGTCTCAGAAAACTGTGAATTTCTGATACAGTCTTAGGCTGCTTTCAATCCAAGACAGCCTCAATCTTTCGAGGATCGACCCTAATCCCCTCAGCAGATACTACATGGCCCAGAAATGTTACTTCTTTTAACCAAAACTCACACTTACTAAGCTTGGTGTACAGATGCTTCTCCCTCAAAATCTGCAAAACCACTCGGAGATGTTCATCATGTTCATCATCTATCTTCGAATACACCAGAATGTCGTTAATAAAGACTACCACGAACCGATCCAAATAGGGCTGAAACACTCGGTTCATCAGATCTATAAAGGCTGCTGGTGCATTCGTCAATCCAAACGGCACTACTAAGAACTCGTAGTGCCCATAGCGAGTCCTAAATGCAGTCTTGTATATATTAGCCTCCTTAACTCTCAACTGATGGTACCCAGATTGAAGGTCAATTTTAGAGAAAACTGAAGCTCTTCGGAGCTGATTGAACAAGTCATCTATCCTCGGCAGAGGGTACTTATTCTTAATGGTCAGTTTGTTCATTTGCCAGTAATCGATGCACATGCGCATGGATCCATCCTTATTTTTCACGAACAACATTGGTACTCCCCACGGAGACACACTAGGGCGGATGAACCCACGATCCAATAACTCTTAAGTCTGAGCTTTATGCTCCACAAGCTCCTTCGGTGCTATTCTATAAGGGGCGATGGACACCGGTGCTGTATCAGGAAGGAGCTTTATCCCAAACTCAACTTCACGGTTTGTAGGTAACCCAGGTAGCTCTTCAGGGAAGACGTCTAAAAAGTCTTTAACCTTTCTAATTTTTCTAACAGAAAAATCCCCAGAATCTGAAACACTAATGTAGGCCAGATATGCCTCACATCCCTTACGAACCAACTTTTCAACCCTCAATGCAGAAATCACATTCGACAAGTCGTTCCGATGTTCCCCAATTACAACTACTTCGTTGTCCTCCTCCGTTCTCAAAACCACCCGTTTAGTGGCACAATCCAAGTTTACTCGGTGTTTAACTAGCCAATCCATGCCCAATATCAGATCGAATTCTCCAAAAGGGAGTTCCATTAGATCGGCCAGAAAAATAACTCCTTGTACCTCTAAAGGAACGTCTCTAAATAACTTATTAACCCAGACAGACTGCCCCAATGAACTTAATACCGTAATTTCACTTGGAGTACTCTCAACCGAAATCCCCAAGTGTTCAGTAATAGAGCAGGCAACATAGGAATGAGTGGATCATATATCTATCAATGCAGTATAAGGTACATTAAAAATTAAGAATGTACCCGTGATGACATCCGGAGCATCTCCCTCATCTCGGCGACGTGCAGCATATACAAGAGTCGGTTGCCTCGCCTCAGTCTGATTAGCACCTCTGCCCACGACCCAACCCATTACCACCTCGAGCCTGACCGCGGCCTTTCAGTGGCTGCTGAACACCCCTCAATGACTGTGTAGTACCCAAACCAGGAGTTTGCATCTGATCAGGCCTCTGTGGACACTCTCTGATACGGTGCTCCAATGAACTGCACCTCAAACATGCCCCAGTTCTTTTTCAGCACTCGCCCTGATAGCGTCTCCCACAATCTGTACAAGGCTGACCAGTAGCAACCATAGGGGCCCCAACTCTAACCGGCCCATCCACTCTGGCCTTTTTCTTAGGCCTCTGAATGGAACTCGAGGGCTCTGAATCCCTCCTGTTCCTACCTCTCTCTTTCTCACGGTTCTGGTGCTCAGTACGCTTAACCTTTTCGGCGATCTTCGCCTTATCCACTAGTGCAGCAAAGTCCCGCTCCCTTTGTGAAGCTACCAGAACTCTTAAGCTATCTCTGAGGCCATCCTCGAAGCGAACACATCGCTCGTACTCAGTCGCCACCATACCTCTCGCATAGTGGCTCAGCCTTAAGAACTCGACCTCATATTCAGCCACTTATCTGTCCCCCTTAGTCAGATTTAAAAACTCTCTCCTCCGGGCATCCATATAACTGACAAGCACATATTTTCCCTAAAAGGTAGATTTGAAGAATTCCCACGCCAGTCGTTCGGGTTGAGTGCCCTCTTTTACAGTGAGCCACTACTGATATGATTCATCTCGTAGCAGTGATACAACACCCTTTAATTTTTGCTCGGAGGTGCAGTCCAGGTCGTCCATAATTATCTCCATGGCCTCTATCCAGTACTCAGCCGCGTTAGGGGCAACTCCAGTAATACCCCTAGAAATCTCAGCTCCATTGGATCGAAGTCGTTCCGTAATCGACCCTCGGCCTTCAGTACCAGTATTGGTCCCAGCGACCCTCTCTAGAATTCTTAACGTGGCTTGGGACAGTGCGTTGTCCCCAGCAGTTTGATCATAAGACCCAGTCTCAGTCACAGGTAAAGTCAGTGTCTCACTAGTTTCTAAATTAGGTATATGACCCAATGACGAGGATCCAGCTTGAGCGCCTCTACGGCCTTTACCACGGCCCCTTATACCCCGTCCGCGAGTACCTCTAGTGCTCATTGTCTAATCTCGTGTTATCTATATTAATAGTTTTATGCAGATCAATTTACAGTTTCAGTATTTGTTAATCAAAGTTTTATGCAAAGCAGTATAGTAATTCAGTGTTCGTTTTCGTAAATCGACCTAACAGTTTTGCTACAGTCTCAGTATACACTATCTTAAGTGTTTTTAGTACAGCCCATCTATAGTAGTCATAGGATATACTACCTATAGCAGTTTCAGTTTAGAACATACAACAGTTTCAGTCAAAATCATAATGCAGTTTTTAGAGATAACTTACAGGATTGGCGTTGGAGACTCGACGTGCCACACATTCAGTAAAATATTTCAAAACACTTCAATCCATTTGAAGATAGTTCTTTAGAAATTCAAGTTTAAAAACCCAATCCACAGCTGAGTTTTACAACCTGGCTCTGATACCATAAATGTAACACCCCAAACCCAGCCTAGACGCTATGGCCGAATCTGGCGATGTCACATTAAAGTGTTTTTCGTAAAGTTGCTATCGATGAAAACCTCTTTTCTATTTAACCTCTTTGTGTTATTTTATGATGATTCCAAGACGTGTCATTCATTTTCAAAACGTGAGTCATTATCAAAAAGTTTTTCACTTTTAAAATATTACTAATTTTCAAAACGTCATTTATTGCGGAAGCTTTTGAATAGGTTGTGTATTCGTGGTATTTTTGCTAAACATTTGTCTTTTTAAAAACTCGCGTCTTATCCTACTGCTAGCAGTTATAAATCAAAACGACCAGAATCCCAAATTAAAAATAATAAAAAAATCCAAAGAGACCATTATTACAGTAAAATACCCCAAAAATTAAATTGAAATCATAAAATACTAAATCAAATTAGGTAGGTCGTGTGGCCACCGTTGAGTCCTCCGTTGCACCGGTCCGTCTATGTCAGAGGATTACCTGTATAGTTAAAACAGAAGAGTGAGTTTGCGAAAACTCGCTGTGTAATCTCATATAAGCAAACAGACAGAAAACAAACACAGTCTGGGCCTAAGCCCTTTACAGTATCAGTGTCAAAATCAGTTTGGGCTTTAACCCATCTCAGTACAAAACAGTCATGTGATTGGGCCCTGACCCATTACAGTATTGTCGAAACCATTTTTTTAGGGTTTTATGAAAAACGGGGATCGACTTTTAAAAACGAAAATGGTAGTCGCCACCAATCCCTTTTTATTTAGGTGTGATTGGATCACCTTTGAAAACATTTTTTTCAAAATGCTGATTTTGGTCCACGAAAAACAAGAAAAATGGGTTCGGGAGTCGGTTACATATGAGGAAGGATTAGCACCCTCATAACGCCCAAAAATTGGTACCTAATCGATAAAATCATGTCCTAATATTGAAAATTTGAAAAATTTTAGAAAATGATCCTTTTATTTGAAGAAAAAAAAACCTAAACTTTCCTATCTCAAAGAAATAAAACACTATACCCAGTAAGTTATGATATAACATCTCGTAACTTCGAAACTAGGCACGTCTTTATTCTAGAAAATTCCTACCTCGAGACACAAACATCATATCCAGTAAGTTAGGACACAACGTTTTGAATTCCCAAGAATAAGTTTTTGTTTTGTAAGTTTCGGTTTTAAAAGAGAAGGGGTATTTAGTACCTTAAGTTCCACGAGAAAAATCGAAACCCAGTAAGTTAGGGCACAATTCTTCTCGAAGTCCCCAAATATCATATATCACCGTATTTTTTAAAACTATTTGAATAAAATACATTAAAAAAAAGTATTTGTATAAAACAATGGTTAGAGTACACAACCAACATATTTAATAGCAATTCTACATAATTACAAATTATACTAACAATAAATAATAAAAGAATAATATAACATAAATATATAATGAACTATGCTAAACAATAATAAACGATTTTAAGAATATAAATAAATAAACATGTAATATAAAATAAATAGCAATAATTGAAATTATCCTGAATTAACAAAATCAAATGAAAAAAAGGAATAACATATTTAAACATTGAATAAAAAGAATATGATGATTTTTAAAATGATTTAATATATATATAATAACAAAAATTAAAAGTAAAAAAAAAGATACTTATAATAAATATATATAATTTAATAATTTAATACATGTATAAATGAATATATATAATAAAAATAATTAGTAAATAATAAATAATAATTTTAAATGAAAATATATATAATACACTAATCAAAAAAAAAATCGTATGTAATAAATAATATGAATAAAATATATTATATAATATAAATAAATTTTATATGAAAAATAAAATTTTAGAATTAATATATAATATAACATAATACTATATGATATAGAAATTTAAAAAATGTATAATGTAATAAATAATATACAAATTATAAAATAATATATAATATAAATAATATTAAACCAAATAAAATATATATGAGGTTAATAAAAAAAAATACGTACATGAATTTTTATTCTATAAATGAAGTTAATATATAAATAATAATATAACATTTTTATATGATAAAATAATTAAATATATAGTAGTAAAATAATTTAAAAATAAAATAAAATAATAAACGAAGAAAAAAGGATTTAATAGCAAAAAATTAAATATAACATGATTAAATTAAAAAACGCGTTACATTGTAGGAGTTAAAATGGCAATTATACCAAATTTTAAAAACGGCGACGTTTTGATTTTAGCCCTTAAAGGAGTCCGAGGGACTAAATTGGAACAAAAACACACTTTAGGGCTAATTTAATAAAAAAATAAAAATGCAAATTGGACTGAATTAAAATTAATTAAATTGCGGAAGGACCGAAATGGCAATTAGACCATTTAATAAAAACACGCGGATCCGCCCCGAGTCGGGTCAACGCGCGGGTCGTTGGCTTGAAAACGGTGTCGTTTTGGTCATTAACTGACCATCTTAAAACGGTGTCGTTCTTTCGATCTATAAAAGCAAAAAAATTACCTAAAATCATTTTTAAACACTGATTTTTTAAAAAAAAACAGAGACCCCCTTTCTCAAATTCTTTTTGGCCTTCGGCCTTCGGCCAGGGCTCCGGTGGAGAGCCGTCGTACGCGCTATTGTATAAGGCGGTCGGAGGCGCACGACTTCTTTTTTTAAACGTGAATCGATATGTAAACTTTTCCTCTTTATATTCGTAATATATGTATAAAAAAAATGCATGAACTGAAAAGAAAAATAAAAAAATGAGACGGATAAAAAAAATCACCTCTGAAACTGTTTTTGTATTTTATTTCCTGTATATTTTTGTGAATTTTTTTCTGTATCTATTGTGTGTATATTCGTCCCCCCTTGTTATAGATTATTGTAGGGCTTTTATAGCCCCCAAAATAAAAAAAAATAAAAAGAAATATGCCTATTCTGTCCTGTTTCCATATTTGCTGTCTTGTTTCTTTCCCTTTTTACAGGTAGACGAGGCGGAGATCTCGGCGATGGGGTGATCTGCTCTCTGATTGCGGCGCGACCGAGGCTTCTGGGGCATCGCGGCACGAAGGCTAGGTGCTTGCTGCGGCGCCTAGGGTTTCCCCAGAAACCCTAGGTTTCTGATTTGGTTTAATGTTGGGCCCTTTTGGGCCGTCTCTATTTGGGTGTAATAATTGGGTCTGTTGGGTTAATGGGTCATTAGTCCAGGTAGGGTAGTGGGTCTATAATTTGGTCTGGGTTTAATGTTGTAACTGGACTGTTAAAAAAAATTGGACTTTTTTTTTTGTTTTTTAATTGTGTATGGGCCCGGGCAAAATGGGCCTCTTACAGCAGCCCCTCTTTGCTCATTGTTGTGAAACAATAATAGAGCAAAGACAATAGAAGGTCTAATTTTGCCCGGTCTTTGTCGAACCTTGACTTCTTGGTCCTCGTCTTCTTCAAAGGGCTTCCAACTCCATTGCGACTTCAGGGAGATAAAGCTTGAAAGTGTCTTTGATCTGCTTCTTGCAACTTCAAAAATGCCAAATCTGCTATCTTCGATCTGTTCCACTGCAAATCCAGGGAGACAAGATCTGATGTTTTCGATCTGCTTGTTGCAACTTCAAGAATGCCAAATCTACTATCTTCGATCCGCGCCACTGCAAACTCAAGGAGACAAGATCTGATGTCTTCGATCTGCTTCCTGCAACTTCAGGAACGCCAGATCTACTATTTTAATCTGCTCCCTGCAAACTCAGGGATGCCAGATTGGTATCTTCGATCTGCTTCTTACAAACTCAGGAATGTCAGATCTACAATCTCCAGTCTGCCCCACTACTATCTCGATAGGACAAAATCTGAACTTTTCATTTTGCTTCCTTACTATCTCAGGAAGACTTCAATCTTCAGTCTGCTCCACTACTATCTCGAGGGAACAAAATCTGGAGTTTTCAATTTACTTCCTTACTATCTCAGGAAGACTTCAATCTTCAGTCTGCTCCACTATCATCTCTAGGGAACAAAATCTAAACTTTTCAATTTGCTTCCTTATTATGTCAGGAAGACTTCAATCTTCAGTCTGCTCCACTATCATCTCTAGGGAACAAAATCTGAACTTTTCATTTTGCTTCTTTATTATCTCAGGAAGACTTCAATCTTCAGTCTGCTCCACTATCATCTCTGGGGAACAAAATCTGAACTTTTCAATTTGCTTCCCTACTATCTTCAGGAAGACTTCAATCTTCAGTCTGCTCCACTACCATCTTGAGGGAACAAAATCTGAACTTTCCAATTTGCTTCCTTACTATCTTCAGGAAGACTTCAATCTTCAGCCTGCTCCACTATCATCTCTAGGGAACAAAATCTGAAATTTTCAATTTGCTTCCCTACTATCTTCAGGAAGACTTCAATCTTCAGCCTGCTCCACTATCATCTCTAGGAAACAAAATCTGAAATTTTCAATTTGCTTCCCTACAATCTTCAAGAAGACTTCAATTTTCAGTCTGCTCCACTACCATCTTGAGGGAACAAAATCTAAACTTTCCAATTTGCTTCCTTACTATCTTCAAGAAGACTTCAATCTTCAGCCTGTTCCACTATCATCTCTAGGGAACAAAATCTGAACTTTTCAATTTGCTTCCTTACTATCTCAGGAAGACTTCAATCTTCAGTTTGCTCCACTACCATCTCGAGGGAACAAAATCTGAACTTTTCAATTTGCTTCCTTACTATCTAAGGAAGACTTCAATCTTCAGTTTGCTCCACTACCATCTCGAGGGAACAAAATCTGAACTTTTCAATTTGCTTCCTTACTATCTAAAGAAGACTTCAATCTTCAGTCTGCTCCACTACCATCTTGAGGGAACAAAATCTGAACTTTCCAATTTGCTTCCTTACTATCTTCAGAAAGACTTCAATCTTCAATCTGCTCCACTACCATCTTGAGGGAATAAAATCTGAACTTTACAATTTGCTACACCGTCCTCTGAGAGACATGTTTTATAGACTCGAATGTATTATGGATGACATTTACATGAATGCAGAATGTCATAAGAATGATCTCATTTTTTAAATGTATAATGATTAGGATGCAATGATCAGAATGAATCTAATGCTCCTAACTAAATGATATTAGGGATGACATTTGCATGAATGCAGAATGTCATGAGAATGATCTCTTCTTTTTTTTTAAATGTAACGATTAGGATACAATGATCGAAATAAATCAAATGCTCCTAATTGGAAGTGTATGAATGAGAATGATCCCTTTTTACTGTTTGGGTTGTCACTGCTCATAGTTTATCAAGGTTCTATCACTGATGCATTACCATGCTTTCTCGTTCACCCAGTATCCTTGACAGAAAACCTAAAAAATGATCATATTCTGCTCAGCAAGCTTGCCCCGCTATAATTTCAAAGTCCTTTCCACTGTACCCTGGGTACATCAGATTTGTACCATTTTTAAATCATCCTACTGTGACTTATGGCTATAGGATCTATCAACTTCACCTCATCCCACTTCAACTCAAAGGTATAGGATTTGCTAACTTGTGCAATCAATTGATCACTCCCAAGGTGACCTAACCAAATGTGTATGCATGATATCTGTATGGATACAGAGTATCATTTTTTTAGAGAATGATTCCCCTTTTACACTTAAGTTGACATTGCCCGTCATTTGTCGAGAGGGTATCATTGACGAAATGTTTTATCCAATAAAATCCAAAAAAATAATCATCTTTCAATATTTCCAACCCTTAGGCTTGGTGAGTTCTAAACAATAGTCCTGTTTCAGGTTCCTATATTATTTAAAAACTTCCAGAGTAATGTACGAAACTCCTTTTATGAAAATATTATTAGTCCAATAATCGTTATTTCAATATAAAATGCTTGAAAAAGATCACAACAATGGACAAGAAAGAAATTAATCAGGAGCATAGCTCGAAACAAATAAGTTAATCAAAGATAACCAAGGCAATAAAATAAAATTGATTTAGGTGTATCTTGAAAAGAATAAAGCAATCAAAGATAACAAATTCAAAAATGGGTAAGATAGAAGCAAGGTGCCCCAGATATTGCAGCCTGAGCTTCTCTGTTCAAACTTCTTGAGGACCATTTTAAGCTCAATATGTGTTTAGGGGATCCGGAGTACTTTGTCGATGCCCCAAGACGCAACATACTTCCTCATTGTTAATTCAGGCATAGCAAGACTACCACATGCCCTATCTTTGATCAAAATTTGAGTCGCCCTTTTGGGTTTTCGGCTCAAAGCCCCTTTGGTCTCAAAGCGCCCTTTGCGGGTTTTCGCTTTGGCCTCTCCTTTTTCTTTTTCTTTTTCCTTTTTTTTCTGAACTCAAGGCGCCCTTTGCGGGTTTTCACCTTGGTCTTTCCTCTTTCAAGTAAAATCCTTCTTGATTGACCCTGAATTCACCGGATTGGGCGAGTCTTTAGCATCTATCTCGGTCAATATTAATGCTCCTCCAGAAAAGGCCTTCTTTACAACATAAGGTCCTTCTCAATTTGAGATCTGCTTTCTTTTGAAATTCTTTTGTATAGGAAAGATCTTTTTTAACATCAGGTTCCCCCCGTGGAATTTTATAGGATGAATCTCTTTGTCATGAACTTGCATCACCTAACCATGATGGATAGCTTTTAACCTTTTCCTCGATTTGGTTCAATTGGCAACAATGCTTTCATTCCATAAACCAATGGGTAAGATGCTGCCCCGGCAAAAATCCTGGCCAACGTTCAATAATCATAGAAGATAAACAGTAACTTCTTTATGCCAATCTTTACAAGTCTCAATCATCTTTTCTACAATCCTTGTTTTGTTTTTTTGTTTTTCTCTTTTTGGCTGCCTTTGTTGCTTAATGATATGGCGTCTGATCTTTGAACAAACTACAAACTTTTTACTTTTTCCTTTTTGGTATTCTTTGTAGGCGCTTGATCTTTTTTTTTTGAATATTTGACTTCGACCTTGTAACATTGGCATATGAAGCTACTTCTACCCTCTTAGTGAAGTAAACGACGACCACGACAATGAATCAATATTGGCTAAAAGCTTTTGACGAGATTGGCCCCATCACATCCATGCCCCCACATATGGAAAATTTGTGAAGAACTGAAGAAAGCACATGAATCTTGTCTCCTTTAATACGGCATAACTGATACCATCCCTTTCTATGTAGATCAATAGTGCCTGATCCTCATGTTTAGCCCGCATCTTAGTAGCCCAGGCATATCCTAATATGAACGTGCAAAAACATCTTTGAATTCTTGAAAATAACTCAATGATGTCTCGCATTATTTCTATGGTGAGCTGGGCTTCGATCTTTACCCCTTTTCTAGGCTCGTAATATCCATTGACCCTATGTAAGGTAGGATCTGTTTTTCCTCTTGTTCTACCATTCTTTAATAAATCAGAAGATATGTTACAATCTCTGTCATCTTCAAAGTCTTGAGATCCCCTAGACCCATATCTCATTCAAAAAGGGAGTCAATAACAACGTCGCTCATGTCGTTGATATTTGGGTACCTAGGTACGAAGGCAAAAATCCAAAGAATAAATGATTCTAAGGATGATTATTTGTATGGTATGGTTATGAATAAAGAATAAAAGAATATTGCAAAGAACAAAAAAATGTACAATATGAAGAATAAATAAATAAAAATATTTACTTAAAAAGATGCATTTTATTAAAATAACAATTCTGGACACAAGCCTATTTCACAAAAGGGTTCTTATTGCCTCTAGGCTTAAGGTAACAAACGTGTTTTGAATATTACTCTAGATCAACTCTAAAAATATAAGGATCTCTTCCACAGTCCCATTATTCAAAACACTCCCAAGTACGTAAGGGCAGATGCTTGGAAAAATCCGGTTCTTTCTTCAGATACGCCGCTAATATTCAGATTTCCCAATATTAGGTCTTGCACTAAAGCCCTGAACTCGATGCATTCTTGAATCTCATAGATCTCACCCCTTTATCTAAATGGTTGAGTGACAGATTTTCTGCCCCAGAGGGATCATCGAATTTGACAATACCCATTTTGACAAGTCTTTCGATCATCTTTTTGAAAGCGGTGCAGTTCTCGATCGAGTGTCCTGTGATTCTCGCATGGTATTCGCATTGAGCATTCGTGTCGTACCATTTAGGGTGTGGAGGTTGTATGGGTTTTAGGTAGAAAGATGATACTACATGTGCATCAAACAAAATTTGATACAACTCCCTATACATGATTGGGATGGGTGTAAAATGGGATTTCTCTGAGATCGATCTTGGATTGGGTTCCTCCCTTGAGAAGACCTGATGGCTAGTAGTTGACTGGCCTGTGGTATTTTCTTTTTTCTTCGAGGCCCTTAAGGTATTAACTTGGTAATTCCAATCTCAGTCTTCACATTGTTTCGGGATCTCCACACTAGCCTTCCTTGTTTCTTCTATACTAGCCAAATCAATGACAATAGGATTGCCTGGATTGCCCCTCGGATTGGGACCTGAGCCTATTGGTGCCGACATGCTGGCCTGATGCTGTTGAGGTCTGATAGTAACGGGTATCCCTTTCAGATGCGCGTCTGGATGAGTCGGGACACCTATTGGGGAATAAACGATGTCTTTATCATCATCCACACTATTGACCAATGGGCCACTCCTTTTTTCAGGTCCTCCGGCTAGTAACTGGGTTAGCTGGCCTATCATATTCCTTTGGAATTCTAGCATTTGTTCCCGCATTTCTTGTTGAATCTTGGTCAATTGCCTCTGCATCTGTATTTGCATTTGCTCTATTCTCACCAACCTTTGTTCCATTTTTCCAGGTTAACTGAAATATTTTTTTCCTAATTAGGGTCCTTTTGTAAAATTCTAATGCAAATGATGTAATGTAATGCAATGTAATGCAAATGCATGAATGCAAAAAAGGTATCGATTCAGATTCAACTTCATTTTAAAAAACCTTATTAGAAAACAAAATCCTTTACATAAAACGGATTACAAATATGCTTTCGCCCTAAGGCCCAAAGTTCTGATTTTCCTAAACAACAAAGCTAATTCTTGACCACGACCTGATTGTAGCTCATACTTCGTGCTTAATGTTTTTGCCTGTACTGCCAAAGTCTGTAGGTGATCGGCTTCCTCTCAAATCTGGACTATTGCTTCACCCATGAGATACTCCCGACTTCTGACTCGATCGTGAGAATGGTGAAATTCTTCCTTCCAACACCCTTCTCTTGTTTCAAGAAGCTCGATCTGAAGTTCACAATTGTGCAATGCTGATTCTAACTCTTCAATATTACCCTTCATTTCCTCAAACTTGTTTAGGCTTGACTTTAGCTTGATCGCGGAATTACAGCTTCGATGGTGATGAAGAGATCGTCTAAGCTCAGCCACTTTAACTTTTAATCCACTCTTTTCCTTTTGGCTTTCTGCCAACCTTTTTTCTAGGGCTTCGTTTTGCATCTGCATCTCTAGGAACTTCCTCTCCCAATAGTCAGCTTTGGTCTTTTCCTCTTAAACCTCCTGTTGCCACTGTTTCGAAGTCTTCCCCTTTCTCCAATTGCCTTTGCTCTGACCATATACGAACGACTGCATTATCTTCCACTTTATCAAGAAATTCGTTCTCCATAACCAGCTTTCTAACTTAGAAATTGACCGTGAATCGATACCTCTAAAAATATGAGATGATATGCATGGAAATAAAACATAACAAGTTAGTACCGCATAATGAAATATAAAGCAAGTAAAATAAACACCTATCTGGGTAACTACTAAGGTTTGACATAGTTCTACCTAGGGTAAGCCCTTAGGTTTTCTACATGTGGTTTAGCTCTAAATTTGAGGTACCCAAACTAGCAGATTCCTCGATCCTTACCCATTATAGGCTCATACGGAACGAGTTCGGTTCAGGGGAATACATTTCCCTATGGCTATGCGAAGGTGAAAACCTCACAAAGACATAGGTACGAATGTATCCCGGAAGCAGTCCACTAGCCCATGCGGAGGTGAAAACCACACGAAGGCATAGCTTCTCGCTCCCACTTAAGGGTGCGACCACAACGGTCATGCAGTGCAATGCAGAGAGATATATTAAAAATTAGAACCACATGCAATAAAAGGATCATGTTTTTTTTAAAATCAAAATTTTAAATTCGGAAAAAAGGACATGAAATTATCAATTTTATGGCTTGACTCCCTTATTGTCCCCAGTGGAGTCGCCAAGCTGTCGAAACCATTTTTTTAGGGTTTTATGAAAAACGGGGATCGACTTTTAAAAACGAAAATAGGAGTCACCACCAATCCCTTTTTATTTAGGTGTGATTGGATCACCTTTGAAAATGTTTTATTTCAAAATACTGATTTTGGTCCACGAAAAACAAGAAAAATGGGTTCGGGAGTCGGTTACGTATGAGGAAGGATTAGCACCCTCATAACGCCCAAAAATTGGTACCTAATCGATAAAATCATGTCCTAATGTTGAAAATTTGAAAAATTTTAGAAAATGATCCTTTTATTTGAAGAAAAAAACCTAGACTTACCTATCTCAAAGAAATAAAACACTATACCCAGTAAGTTAGGATATAGCATCTCGTAACTTCGAAACTAGGCACGTCTTTATTCTAGAAAATTCCTACCTCGAGACACAAACATCATATCCAGTAAGTTAGGACACAACGTTTTGAATTCCCAAGAATAAGTTTTTGTTTTGTAAGTTTCGATTTTTAAAGAGAAGGGATATTTAATACCTTAAGTTCCACGAGAAAAATCGAAACCCAGTAAGTTAGGGCACAATTCTGCTCGAAGTCCCCAAATATCATATATCACCGTATTTTTTAAAACTATTTGAATAAAATGCATAAAAAAAGTATTTTTATAAAACAATGGTTAGAGTACACAACCTACATATTTAATAGCAATTCTACATAATTACAAATTATACTAACAATAAATAATAAAAGAATAATATAACATAAATATATAATGAACTATGCTAAACAATAATAAACGATTTAAAGAATATAAATAAATAAACATGTAATATAAAATAAATAGCAATAATTGAAATTATCACGAATTAACAAAATCAAATGAAAAAAGGAATAACATATTTAAACATTGAATAAAAAGAATATGATGATTTTTAAAATGATTTAATATATATATAATAACAAAAATTAAAAGTAAAAAAAAGATACTTATAATAAATATATATAATTAATAATTTAATACATGTATAAATGATTATATATAATAAAAATAATCAGTAAATAATAAATAATAATTTTAAACGACAACGTATATATAATACACTAATAAAAAAATTAAATGACGTAATAAATAATATGAATAAAATATATTATATAATATAAATAAATTTTATATGAAAAATAAAATTTTAGAATTAATATATAATATAACATAATACTATATGATATAGAAATTTAAAAAAATGTATAATGTAATAAATAATATACAAATTATAAAATAATATATAATATAAATAATATTAAACCAAATAAAATATATATGAGGTTAATAAAAAAAATACGTATATGAATTTTTATACTATAAATGAAGTTAATATATAAATAATAATATAACATTTTTATATGATAAAATAATTAAATATATAGTAGTAAAATAATTTAAAAATAAAATAAAAAAATAAACGAAGAAAAAAGGATTTAATAGAAATAAAATAAATATAACAGGATTAAATTAAAAAACGCGTTACACTGTAGGAGTTAAAATGGCAATTATACCAAATTTTAAAAACGGCGACGTTTTGATTTTAGCCCTTAAAGGAGTCCGAGGGACTAAATTGGAACAAAAAACACTTTAGGGCTAATTTAATAAAAAATAAAAATGCAAATTGGACTGAATTAAAATTAATTAAATTGCGGAAGGACCGAAATGGCAATTAGACCATTTAATAAAAACACGCAGATCCTGTAACATCCTAAATTTACGGGCCTATACATTTAGTGTAGGGATATGTTTACTATGTTAATTTAATTGATAGGGGTCTAAATTTGGGCTTAGAATTAGGCAAAAAGGCCCAGATTAGAGTGGCATCATTAACAGTTAAAAAGGAACAAGTTTTGGGTCGCAAGGAGCCCATATTTTAGGCCAAATTCGGCACTTTAAATGAAGAGAGGGTGACGCCACACACAAGGAATTAGGGGCCCAAGTATTAAGTTTAATGAGGCCCAAATCTTTTAATTTAAGTGAGTTAAATTTGGCATTAGGGATTAGTAGAGGTGGATTTGCTACAAGGCTATAAAATAGGAGATTTTATGTGGATTTTTAAGTGATAATATCATAGATAAAAAGGAGAAAAGTTAGGAGCTTATCTTCAAGGGAAGTGTTGGCCGAAAATCCACCACCTAGAGGAGTGTAAAATTCGGCTACTGCATGGCAAGGAGGGTGCCGAATTTCTCCTCTCTTTTAGCTTGAATTTTTGTAACACCCCAAACCCGGTCTAACCACTACAACCGAGTCTGGCGTGCTACAGAAAGAGAATGTTTGAAGATCGACTTGTCAATTTTATTTAAGGAGGAAACTGTTGATTAATTTTAGAGAAAACGAATTTGAATCTTGCTTTAGAAAAACTTAGTTGCTTAATTGTTACTCCATACTTATTACTTAATCAGTGAACATTTCAGAAAACACATTCTTATCGAGGTTTTTTAAAAAAAAAAACAACCAATTCATATTTACCAAGTATGCTTATCGAAAGTTATAAAAAAACAACCAAATAAAACATCACAGAAATAAAGGTTAGGCGGCCTTATTACAACGAGGAAAACCCAAAATTTAAATAAAACAAATTAAGTCCTAATGTAAAACTTTGATATAAAATAAATGCCGAGCATGGCCACCTCGAGTCCACTCCTACTCCATATCCACGATCTAAGTCCGATCTGCAAAATGTAAAGGAAGGGGTGAGTCACCGAGACTCGGTGTATAAATCCCCATCCCAAGAGAAGTTATGCTCTTACACAAATTCATTTACACATATGCATGTCATGCAACCCGTCAACCTAAGTATCCATCCATGTCTCCCAAATCTACCCCTTGTGGTACCAAACCACTGGTGGTGCCAAACTACTGGTAACTGAAGTTACAAGAATAACATATGTGGTACCAAACCACTGGTGGTGCCAAACCACTGAGACTTAGTCACAATTTTTATAATATATGTGGGGCCAACCCACTGTTGTGATGCCAAATCACTGGTGACAGTCTGATAGATCATACTTCCCCCTCCTCTCATCACCCATAACACAGAGTTATGCTAACAATATTAGTATGATCATGCTTAACATACATAATTATGTATACAGAATATCATGCTCTCATAGATCACAATCAACGCGAGAAACATAACAACTTACCCGGCATCCTCGTCTTTTTACCCACAAGGGTAATTTGGTAACCATTGCCGTCATTTCGGCTTTTAACAACACATAACATTTAACATAATAAGTAAAGAAAGTGTGTAAGAGTTACACACCTGGTTTTCGTACTACCGCTTTTACTGCTTCTACGCTACTTTGGCGTTGGGTTTATAGATCCAATCCCCCTACTGCTTGACTGTTAGTATTGTCCATAATAACTCCTTGTCACTAAATCATTTAAATGATGAGATCTAATTACCCAAACAACTATAACACTTAATACGAACTCTTACCTAATTAATCGAATCCCGAAAGTCTTTGGGAAAGCACCACCACCAACCTACCTACATTCGACCATCCTAAAAATATCAAACAAACCAATAATCACAACCAAACCAGCCCATGTGACATTCGGCCAATTAAAAGAAATCAAGAAAGGCCATCCGGCCGAACCTACCACCACCTACCTTCGGCTTTTCTACCAAATCGGCACAGGAGACTTTTAATGAGACAGATTCGGCTACTAGCAGCAGAGAGGGAAAATCGACAGGCCTTAGAACAAGTGATTCGGGTTAGGTCTTAATGAAAAGAAAGAGTGAAATCGCAAAGAAGGAAAAATCCCGAAACTCACCAGATCACTAAGGAGTATTCGGCTTATGGTACACCTTCGGGAAACAGAAACCACCCTTGTAGATTCGGCTATGGAAGAGGAAGATGAAGACCAGGGTATTCGGCCTTGGAAGAAAAGAATAACGAGAATAATGTGTTGGAGAGTTGTGGCCAAGAAAAGAATTTGGGAGAAGAGGAGAAGAGAATTTCGGCTAGGAGAGTAAGTGAGAAAGAAAGAAAAGAAAACAAATGAAAAAGATGAACACCAAGCCTCAAAATTTCGGCAATACACATGCACACACTCAGAGTTGGAGTTTCGGCCAACTCTCTCCCTCCTGATAACTCTTATCTTGCATGATAACCCAATCCCTATCTTACCTTTAGAAGAGGCCAACTTAGAACCAACTCTTCCCTCCTAATTATCAGCTTTTAATTACTAAATTAAAAAGAAATAAAGCTCCTAAATTTTAGCCATTGTGCCGTCCATCCCCTTCCCTCCTATGTGCCGAATTTTGACCCATCCCTTTGGGCCCCCAAGCGCCACACCAGGCCCAACTCATTCCCCTTGTGACGCCACCTTCATGCTCACCAAGCCCCCAAATTTTTGGGCCACAAGCCCACTTGCTACTAAACACAGTACTTACTTAAATTATAAACTAACACTATTTATAAGCGATTTAACCTGGTTTTAAGCCCAAACCCGAGCCCAATACACACCTCAAGGCCTTAACCTACTAACTTAGCCATGCAGCATACCAAATGCACAGACCCACAGAATCAGGATATGACAGTTCTACCCCCCTTAAAATAAATTTTGACCTCGAAATTTACCTGGTCAGAAAAGTTGAGGGTATTGCTGTCGCATGATATCCTCCGGCTCCCTTGTCGCTTCCTCCGATCCATGGTTCCGCCATAATACCTTCACCAAAGGAACAAATTTCCTATGTAAAACCTTAACATCCCGATCTAGGATCTGCACTGGTTCCTCCTCAAAAGATAAGTCTGGATTCACCTCTATCTCCTCCACAGGCACAACATGTGATGGATCCGAGCGATAGCGTCTAAGCATGGAAACATGAAACACATCGTGAATTTGACCCAACTCTGGTGGCAACTCTAGCTGGTAAGCCACTGGTCCCACTCGCTTCAATACCCGATAAGGCCCAATAAACCTAGGGCTCAACTTGCCTTTCCTACCAACCTCGCATGACCTTCTTCCACGGCGACACTTTCAAGAAAACCCCGTCACCCTCTCGCAAACTCTATATCCTTCTCGTTTAAGGTCGGCATAAGACTTCTGCCTGTCTGAAGCTTCTTTCAACCGAGTTGTAATCACCTCCACCTTATCTTCTGTCTCAGCAACCAACTCTGGACCCAATAACTGCCGCTCCCCCAACTCTGTCCAACACGTAGGGGTACGACACTTCCGACCATATAAAGCTTCATATGGAGCCATCTTAATGCTCGCCTGATAACTATTGTTATACGCGAATTCCGCCAACGGTAAGAATTCTTCCCAACTACCCTTGAAATCCAAGACACATCCCCTTAGCATGTCCTCCAAAACTTGAATCACCCTCTCCGATTGTCCATCTGACTGGGGATGGAATGCCGTACTGAAATCCAATCTTGTACCCAATGCCTGGTGCAAAGCCTTCCAGAACCTTGCCGTAAATCTAGGGTCTCTGTCCGAAATAATCGACACTGGCACCCCGTGTAACCTCACAATCTCCGCTATATATAGTCTCGCTAGCTTCAAGAGAGAAAATCATACGTCATGTGTATGAAATGAGCAGACTTCGCCGACGGTCCATAATCACCCAAACTGCATCCTTTTTAGTGGGTGTGAGGGGTAACCCACTCACAAAATCCATTGTGATCCTTTCCCACTTCCACTGTGGAATCTTAATCGACTGTAACAACCCTGACGGTAACTGATGTTTAGCCTTGACTTGCTGACATGTCAGACACTTACCTACAAATTCCGTTACCTCCCGCTTAAGACCCGGCCACCAAAACTGCTCCCGCAAATCTCGATACATCTTACTACCTCCCGGATGCATAGCATATGGACTGCTATGTGCCTCTTGCAAAATCTTCTGCCTTAACTCCACATCCTTAGGCATACACACCTTCCCCTGAAAACATAATACTCCATCGCTGCTCAAACTATACCCCTCCAATCCACCATTCTGCACTTGCAAGCATCGAGCACTTAAGACTTCATCTACCAGCTGTTTCTCCTTAACCTGATCTACCCATGATGGCCTCACTTGCAATTCCGCTAACAGGCTTCCGTCATCATACAGACTCAAATGAGCGAACATCGCCTTCAAATCTGAAACCACTTTCCGACTTAGCGCATCCGCCACCACGTTTGCCTTTCCCGGGTGATATTCAATCGAACAGTCGTAATCCTTTAACAATTCCACCCACCTTCGTTGCCTCAAATTTAGCTCCTTCTGAGTCAGCAGATACTTCAAGCTCTTATGATCCGTGTAGATCACCGACTTCTCCCCGTATAAATAATGCCTCAACACCTTCAAAGCGAAGACCACTGCAGCCAACTCCAGATCATGCGTCGGATAGTTAACTTCATGCGGTCTCAACTGTCGAGACGCATAAGCAACAACCTTCCCCTCCTGCATCAATACACAACCTAACCCCGTATGGGAAGCGTCACAATACACCACAAAATCTTTCCCTGCCACAGGCTGAATCAAGACCGGAGCCTCAGTCAAAACCCTCTTCAACTTCTCAAAACTCTCCTGCTGCTTATCCGTCCATACAAAAGGTACCCCCTTCCTCAACAATTTTGTCAAAGGTGCCGCTATCGAAGAAAACCCTTCCACAAATCTCCTATAGTAGCCTGCTAACCCCAAGAAATCATGAATCTCCGCCATCGACTTGGGTGGTTTCCAATCCAATACTGCCTCAATCTTCCAAGATCCACTCTTATCCCTTCTGCTGATACCACATGCCCCAGAAAAGTAACTTCCTTCAACCAAAACTCACACTTACTAAACTTGGCGTATAATTGCTTTTCCCTTAAAATCTGCAACACTACCCGCAAATGCGCGTCGTGTTCCTCTTCCGACCTCGAGTATACCAGAATATCATCTATAAATACCACGACGAACCGATCCAAGTACGGTTGAAACACCCGGTTCATCATATCTCTAAACGCTGCCTGTGCATTCGTCAACCCGAACGGCATTACCAGAAATTCATAGTGCCCGTATCGAGTACGAAATGCCGTCTTCTGGATATTCGCCTCATTTACCTTAAGTTGGTGATACCCCGACCTCAAATCTATCTTGGAAAAGACCGATGCTCCCTTAAGCTGGTCGAACAGGTCATCTATCCTAGGCAATGGATACTTGTTCTTAATTGTCAATTTGTTCAACTGACGATAGTCTATGCACATTCGCATCGACCCGTCCTTTTTCTTAACAAAGAGCACAGGCACTCCCCAAGGTGATACACTTGGCCGAATGAAACCCCGATCCAATAACTCCTGAATCTATGCTTTCAACTCCACCAATTCCTTTGGCGCCATCCTATACGGAGCAATAGACACTGGTGCTGTTCCCGGTAGAAGGTCAATACCGAACTCCACCTCCCGATCCGGTGGCAATCCCTGAAGATCCTCCGGAAAAACATTGACAAAGTCCTTCACCGTTCGAACACCTCCTACAGCCAAATCCTTAGCTTCCAAGGCACAAACATAAACAACAAACGCCTTACATCCTTTCCTTACCATCCTTTCCGCCTTCAGCGCGGACACCACACTAGATAGGTAATTCCTTCTCTCACCTATCATTACCACCTCTTCACCCTTGGCCAATTTTAGCACCATGCACTTAGCCGCACAGTCTAGTTCTGCCCGGTACTTAACCAACCAATCCATTCCTAAGATTAAATCGAACTCCCCGAAGGGTAGTTCCATCAAATTTGCTTGAAACACGACCCCTTGAAGTTCTAGGGGTACATCCCTATACAGTTTATCTACTACCACAGAGTGTCCTAGAGGGCTAACTACTGTCATCTTCTTAGCAAAAATTTCATAGGCTAAGTTTAGAGTTCCCACTACGCTACTAGCTACATATGAGTGTGTTGAACCAATGTCAATCAAAGTAGTATAAGGCAACCCAGAAATTAAAAACGTACCGGTTATGACGTCCGGTGCGTCGCCTCTCCTCCCGACGCTTGTGCATATAAACCAACCCGGTGTCTAGCATTACACCCCCAAACCTCTCGACCGGGTGCTCCACGGCCTCGTCCGTTACCATTACCACCCCTAACTGCACCTCGACCCCTTTGTGGTTGCTGGCCATCTCTCCTGAATTGACCACGTCCTTGACCCTCAGCTTGGGTCCTAGCTAACTTTCGCAGACAATCCCTTACCCGGTGCTCCATTGACCCACACTCAAAGCACCCTCTATTACCACCCAACACTCTCCCGAATGAGACTTCCCACATCTAACGCAGACCGAGGTGGCCACCGAGCGGCGAAAGCAGGCTTTGCAACTCGATCCGGTCCATCAAACCTAGCCCTTTTCCGAGTATTTCCACGGACCACTGATGGCCCAAAACTCCTTTTATCCACTCGCTCTCTCCCGATTCCGCTTCTCGGTTCGCTTCACCTCCTCAGCTATTTTGGCCTTTTCCACGAGAATGGCGAATTCCCTTTCTCGCTGAGGGGCAATCAACACCCGCAGCTCATCTCTTAGCCCGTCCTCGAACCTAACACAATGCTCATGTTCCGTAGCCACCATACCCCGAGCATACCTGCTTAACCTCAAAAATTCTGCCTCATATTCAGGTACCGACTTATTCGCCTGAACCAAATTTAGGAACGCCCTACGTTGCGCATCAGTATAACCAGCTCCCACATACTTCCTCTGATAGGCTGCCTTAAAATAATCCCAGGTGATATCATCAGCTACTACACCATCCCGGACCGTGAGCCACCACTGATACGACTCATCCCAGAGAAGAGACACTATCCCCTTCAACTTCTCCTCAGTCAAGAAGTCTAAGTCATCCATTATACGTTCTGTTGCCTCTAACCAGTACTCAGCAGTGTTGGGAGCTACACCGACACCCCTAAACACCTCCGCCCGTTAGCTCTGAGTCGCTCACCACCGATTTTTGGGCTCCACGTACTCGCGCGCGCCAAAGGCAACTCTCTCCAAAACTCGCAGTACCGCCTGAGATATTACATCATTATCACCTGTCTAATCCTGAAATTCAGCTTCCTCCGCCGGCAGATCTGGTAGCCCATTCCCAGACCCATGGCCAGACCCTGCTGGCTCTGACAAGGTCATCCTACCTCTACCCCGGCCACGCGGCAGACGTCCACGACCTCGTGTACTCATTCTTCCCATTCGCGTTTATCTGGTTAAGAATTTTATGTATTATTAATTCTATTCACTGTTTATCCACGAGAAATTTTATGAAAAAAAGTTTTAAAAAGTGATTCTTTCGAAGTCGAATCTACTTATAGCTTCAGTTTCAGGCTTAACTCCTAGTTCTGAGTACATCCATCACACAAACAACGTCTACAGACCACATTCAACGTGTAGGGGTATTTTCGTCATTTCACTACCCGGGGGTATTTTTGAATTTTAACCTACAGGGGTATTTTCGTAAATTTCAGAATATGGTCTCGGGTGATTTTGCGAAGAAGGGTATTTTGGTAATTTTTCTTTTCAGCTCGGGGGGTATTTTGGTAATTTTCGCAAACCAGGGGTAATTTGATAATTTCAAAACTAGGATTTTTACAAAATAGTGTGGCTGGTCCCTTTCGAATTTTAATTATCAGATTTAGTCTGTGAACAAGTCCTCATGGTCAGGGTGAACAGTCACTACGCACCAGGTAGGATTCCAGCGAAGAGGAGGTGAGTCACTAGGATTGCTTAAATACCAAGCTCTTCCGGATCCAATCCTAGACATGCGTATGCCTGTTACCACACCCTAGTCTTGCGGCTCGTTCACAGGTTTGTTTAGTGAAGTTAAGTCTTATGAGATTTTAAGAGTTGTTTCAGCTAGGCCTAAAGTCCATCAAGTTCTAACCTAACTAATCTACGTCCCATAAGGCCCATCAAGGCCATATATAAACATTAAATCAAAGGTTAGGGTACTTACCTGGGTGGATCGGCGCCGGAGACTCAGGTGCTATGCTTTCCGAGATATTCATCTCCTTAAAAATTATTTTACACCCCTCAAAACATATTTTAGGCCTTAAACCCACAACCAAGCTTTTGAACCTGGCTCTGATACCAAAATGTAACACCCCAAACCCGGTCTAACCACTACAACCGAGTCTGGCGTGCTACGGAAAGAGAATGTTTGAAGATCGACTTGTTAATTTTATTTAAGGAGGAAACTATTGATTAATTTTAGAGAAAACGAATTTGAATCTTGTTTTAGAAAAACTTAGTTGCTTAATTGTTACTCCATACTTATTACTTAATCAGTGAACATTTCAGAAAACACATTCTTATCGAGGTTTAAAAAAAAACAACCAATTCATATTTACCAAGTATGCTTATCGAAAGTTATAAAAAAATAACCAAATAAAACATCACAGAAATAAAGGTTAGGCGGCCTTATTACAACGAGGAAAACCCAAAATTTAAATAAAATAGCTAAGTCCTAACAGAAAACTTTGATATAAAATAAATGCTGGGCATGGCCACTTCGAGTCCACTCCGGCTCCATATCTACGATCTAAGTCTTATCTGCAAAATGTAAAGGAAGAGGTGAGTCACCGAGACTCAGTGTATAAATCCCTATCCCAAGAGAAGTTATGCTCTTACACAAATTCATTTACACATATGCATGTCATGCAACCCGTCAACCTAAGTATCCATCCATGTCTCCCAAATCTACCCCTTGTGGTACCAAACCACTGGTGGTGCCAAACCACCGTAACCGAAGTTACAAGAATAACATATGTGGTACCAAACCACTTGGTGGTGCCAAACCACTGAGACTTAGTCACAATTTTTATAATATATGTGGGGCCAACCCACTGTTGTGATGCCAAATCACTGGTGACAGTCTGATAGATCATACTTCCCCCTCCTCTCATCACCCATAACACAGAGTTATGCTAACAATATTAGTATGGTCATGCTTAACATACATAATTATGTATACAGAATATCATGCTCTCATAGATCACAATCAACGCGAGAAACATAACAACTTACCCGGCATCCTCGTCTTTTTACCCACAAGGGTAATTTGGTAACCATTTCCGTCATTCCGACTTTTAACAACACATAACATTTAACATAATAAGTAAAGAAAGTGTGTAAGAGTTACACACCTGGTTTTCGTACTACCGCTTTTACTGCTTCTACGCTACTTTGGCGTTGGGTTTATAGATCCAATCCCCCTACTGCTTGACTGTTAGTATTGTCCATAATAACTCATTGTCACTAAATCATTTAAATGATGAGATCTAATTACCCAAACAACTATAACACTTAATACGAACTCTTACCTAATTAATCAAATCCCGAAAGTCTTTGAGAAACCACCACCACCAACCTACCTACATTCGGCCATCCTCAAAATATCAAACAAACCAATAATCGCAACCAAACCAGCCCATGTGACATTCGGCCAATTAAAAGAAATCAAGAAAGGCCATCCGGCCGAACCTACCACCACCTACCTTCGGCTTTTCCACCAAATCGGCACATGAGACTTTTAATGAGACAGATTCAGCTACTAGCAGCAGAGAGGGAAAATCGACAGGCCTTAGAACAAGTGATTTGGGTTAGGTCTTAATGAAAAGAAAGAGTGAAATCGCAAAGAAGGAAAAATCCTGAAACTCACCAGATCACTAAGGAGTATTCGGCTTATGGTGCACCTTCAGGAAACAGAAACCACCATTGTAGATTCGGCTATGGAAGAGGAAGATGAAGACTAGGGTATTCGGCCTTGGAAGAAAAGAATAACGAGAATAATGTGTTGGAGAGTTGTGGCCAAGAAAAGAATTTGGGAGAAGAGGAGAAGAGAATTTCGACTAGGAGAGTAAGTGAGAAAGAAAGAAAAGAAAACAAATGAAAAAGATGAACACCAAGCCTCAAAATTTCAGCAATACACATGCACACACTCAGAGTTGGAGTTTCGGCCAACTCTCTCCCTCCTGATAACTCTTATCTTGCATGATAACCCAATCCCTATCTTACCTTTAGAAGAGGCCAACTTAGAACCAACTCTTCCCTCCTAATTATCAGCTTTTAATTACTAAATTAAAAAGAAATAAAGCTCCTAAATTTTAGCCATTGTGCCGTCCATCCCCTTCCCTCCTATGTGCCAAATTTTGACCCATCCCTTTGGGCCCCAAGCGGCCACACCAGGCCCAACTCCTTCCCCCTTGTGACGCCACCTTCATGCTCACCTGAAGCCCCCCAAATTTTTGGGCCACAAGCCCAGCTTGCTACTAAACACAGGTACTTACTTAAATTATAAACTAACACTATTTATAAGCAGTTTAACCCAGGTTTTAAGCCCAAACCCGAGCCCAATACACACCTCAAGGCCTTAACCTACTAACTTAGCCATGCAGCATACCAAATGCACAGACCCACAGAATTAGGATATTACAAATTTTAAGGGTTTTTTCGGTTTTTAGCAGTAGGTGCCAAAATATCTATAAATAGGGGGGCTAGCTCCTTGATTCTAACACTGAAAACCCTAAATTTCTCTCCCATTGTGTCGAAATTCCCTAGCCTCTCCCTCTCCAATTTCTTTTCTCCAATTTCTTTAAAAGCCGAAACTCTTCTCCACTTTTTCCTTCTTGTACCAATTTCTCTAGAAAGCCGAAGCATCCATAGTCTTTTCTTCTATTCATCCTATTTGAGAATTAGTTCTGTACTTCCGGTATTTAAATCTTCCATGGGCATTGCCGAATCCTCTCTCTAGTGCTAGCCGAATCTCCTATGCTAAGGTAAGTGTTGATTTTTGATTAGTTCTCATGATCTATTCCTGGTTTTTGAAAGGCAAAAGCCAAAAGCTAATAGTTTAATGGTTTTATGATGGGCGGCAATTCAGGATTTGAAGGAAGCTTAGTCGACTAGATCTAAAAGCCGAAAATCATAAGTCTCTAATTTCGAGATTTTAAGGTAAGAAGATTTGTTATTCAAGTATATAAAATTGGGTAGAACACTAACCATGGCCGAATATAGGAGGGCCCTAGTTTCAAGATCTTTTCGGCTTTTTGAGCAAAGTTGTAGCAAAGGTATCGACATTAATCGTGGGTAGATCTCTAACACACTACTAATAAACTTTGTATGTATGTTTATTTATATATGTTATGGGCTAAAAAGCCTAAATGAGGCCGTGTAGACAGTCGAATGGAACCCTAAAAGGGTTAGGCAAAGATGCCGTGTGCGTAAACATAGAACTCCCTATGTGTATCGAAAAGTATATAAGTCTCAGTATGATGTTTTCTTTATGTATGTATGCATACAAAGGGGAATGATGATATTGAAGGGAAGTGCATGATAGGTCACTTGGTGATCGGTGGTAGAAATCCCACATAATTTAAATGAAAGGTCACATAGTGATCGGTGGCGATGCCACGTTAAATGATTCCTAATTAATAGGAATAGCGATGCAGTTGTCGTTTTGGTGTGTAGCGGATGGAGGGTTGATTGTAGAAATCCCAAAGGTGTGATGGTTGATACGGGATGGTGTGTAGAGGATGGAAACCTAGGATGGGTTGGGTTTTTCATTATTTATTGTTTATCATGTGATTATGATTGATACCTTTATGCATGGGCCAGGGCCCATAATGTGTTTGTGGGCTCAGGTCGTCGTGTGTTTTGAGATTTATACACTGAGTCTTGGTGACTCACGCTTTCCTTTTCTCTACTCTTCCAGATGAGCAGTAGATCGTGGACATGGGAGCCGAGACGGACTCGAGGGGCCATCAAGCTTTGTTTCTATAAATTAATTTTTTTTGGGATTTCTTTAAGTATTATTTTATTTTTACTTTGGAATTATCAATGTAATAAGGCCTCCATCGCTTAGGTTATAAGTTGATACTTGTCAATTTTTATGTTTTTCCATTCATGATCAAAGACTTATGATTAAAAGAAATAAAAATGGGATTTTCACACATTATTTAAAATAACACTTGTTTTGGAAAAAAATAAAATTTCAAAGATTTTCTATCAGTGCCACCTATTTAAAGATTATCTACAAAAACGACTAAGTTTTTCAGAATCATTCCAAGTAAAGTTTTTAACCTTAAAACCGTAGCATACCAGATCTGGTCGTAACGTTTGGGCCGGGTTTGGGGTGTTACAGATCCTCCCTAGGTCGGGTCAATGCACGGGCCGTCGGCTTGAAAACGGTGTCGTTTTGGTCATTAACTGACCATCTTAAAACAGTGTCGTTCTTTCGATCTATAAAAGCAAAAAAATTACCTAAAATCATTTTTAAACACTGATTTTTTTAAAAAAAATAGAGACCCCCCTTTCTCAAATTCTTTCTGGCCTTCGGCCTTCGGCCAGGGCTCCGGTGGAGAGTCGTCGTACGCACCACTGTACGTGCCACCGAACAAGGCGGTCGGAGGCCCACGACTTCTTTTTTTAAACGCGAATCGATAGGTAAACTTTTCCTCTTTATATTCGTAATATATGTATAAAAAAATGGATGAACTGAAAAGAAAAATAAAAAAAATGAGACGGATAAAAAAAATCACCTGTGAAACTATTTTTATATTTTTTCCTGTATATTTTTGTGAATATTTTTTTGTATCTATTGTGTGTATATTCGTCCCCCTTGCTACAGATTATTGTAGGGCTTTTATAGCCCCCAAAATAAAAAAAAATAAAAGGAAATATGCCTATTCTGTCCTGTTTCCATATTTGCTGTCCTGTTTCTTTCCCTTTTTACAGGTAGACGAGGCGGAGATCTCGATGGTGGGGTGATCTGCGCGCTGATTGCGGCGCGACCGAGGCTATTGGGGCATTGCGGCGCGAAGGCTAGGTGCTTGCTGCGGCGCCTAGGGTTTTCCCAGAAACCCTAGGTTTCTGATTTGGTTTAATGTTGGGCCCTTTTGGGCCGTCTCTGTTTGGGTGTAATAATTGGGTCTGTTGGGTTAATGGGTCATTAGTCCAGGTAGGGTAGTGGGTCTGTAATTTGGTCTGGGTTTAATGTTGTAACTGGACTGTTAAAAAAAACTGGACTTTATTATTTTTTTTTTGGAATTGTGTATGGGCCCGGGCAAAATGGGCCTCTTACAAGTATCAATGATTAGTGCAGTAACAGATTTAAACATTACACAAGTCCTACCCATCCAGCCTCTACACTCCATCTCCGTCCAACTCTACACTCCATGTGGGGATATAATTAACCCACCCATCCCTACACTCCAGAGAGTACCGAATGCGGCATTATACAGTAATATACAGCTGGGCTGCCAATAATTTAGGCTCGAAGCTGTTCAGTACACTTCCTCCGATCAATATAAAACCCATCCCCATGCAATGCATTATGCAATCATGTCAGGACATACCATGGTATCATACATGTATTCCGTACAATTTGAATAGCAGGCTAAAATACAGTCATACATGTACATATATATATATCACACAGGGGTATAACAATCATTCAGTCAATTAGGGGTCCAAGTAAGCTTACCAACCCTACAGTGGGTCCACAGTCGACTCAGGCGGCCCGTGCAACCTTAGCAGTCAAACAGTGGAAATGGGCCCAAGAGCCCATGATGCTAGCCCATGTAGGCCCACACGCACGTGTGGCCCACACGGCCCATAATGGCCTTGGCCATGTGAAATGCACGACTTGGCCCAACAATTTCCACACGTTTGTGTGGTCTGCTCGTGTGGGGCCCACACGTCTGTGGGGCCCACACGACCCAGTTTGGCCTGGCCCATGAAATCGCACATGGTCGGCCTCGTCGATCACACACCCAATTTTAGTCATATGGCCTACCACACAGGCGAGTGCATGCCCGTGTAGCTTCGATGTTCACTTATTTCGGCTTTTGCTGATTTTCATAATTACGATTGTGTTTATACACCTATTATGGTTTCGCAGCAAACCACCCTCGAGACCAATAGTACCTAAATTCGAACATTCCAGTTTTATCGTTAGTCTCACTCACCACTAGCACCATAACATGCAGCCAAAAAATATCCAAAATAAACGCACGGTACCAACCTTGAAACCTCGAACGAAAATGCTAAGACTCTAGAGAAAAGGGACTTTGCTCCAACGGTTCCTTGCTGTCAAGACCAAATAACCCTAATCATCCATTTAATTAGGAGCAAAATAAGACCCAACGAAGTTAAAGTTAACAAAAGAACCAGTGATAAATTAATGAGAATTGATCAAGATACAACAAGCCATTCGACTTTCAGTCATTTCAGTCTTACCACCAATGGAAAAGGACGGTTACCCAAAGCCACAGTTTTGACTAGCTGCCCTCAAACTTTGATCGTCTCCTAAACGAAAGCCGAAACCTTAGTGACCGATTGGTTAGGTGACCATAACGAAAAACATCATCATAACTTACCGAAAGTGTGAAGGAACAAATACTTACTGGAAGAGTGATAAAGAACGAGTAGCAGAAGATAACAGATGTAACATCCTGGAATTAGGGGCTCTGCATTATTTTATGTTGCTGTGTGTTTGGCATGTCTTGTTTGTTATTTTGGTGTGTTTGGGGGTCCCAGGAAGGCTCGGGGTAAAGCTTGAGCCTTGGTGAAAATTCTGTTTTTAGGCACTTTAGGGGGGAGCTAGCAGAGGCAGGTCTTAAGAATAAATACTTGTGTTTGATGACACAAGAAAAGAGGTGGTAAAGTGGCAAGGAGACGCCACTTAGAGTGCATGAAAGTGGTGTCACAAGGGAGCAGCAGGGGGAAGGAGTTCAAGTTGCACTAATAGCATTCAGAATCTTTATTTTTGCGCCTAGGGAGCTAGAGTGGTGGATTCGGCAAGGGCTCTTCAAGGATGAGTGTTAAAGGAGTCAAAGTGTTTGAATGGGTGGACAAGAATGATTGAAGGGATTTGAATCGGTCAACTTGTTTGAATGGTGGAAGGAGAGTGAAAGTAGGAGGAAAATGTGGGATATGTTGTTGGTGGAAGTGGTTGGCCGAATGAGGGGTTTGTGGGAAGGAAAATTCAGCTAGAGGGGCATGAGAGAGCATAATCAGGTTGCCTTGTGTGTGTGCCGAATTGGGAGTTGAACTTTTAGTTTTCTTTTTAGGTGGTGTTTAACTTGTGTGCCGATTTTTCCTTAGTGCATCTAAGGTCCTTTCGAGTGGAATTCTCTTGGTTCTTTTCAACCTCTCTTTTCATTTCTTTTCTTTTCTTTGGTTGTCAACCTTTCTATTGAGCATTGTTTTTCTTCAAAGTTGCCAAAGTCACTGTGGCCGAAACCTTCTCTTTCACCCTTCTACTTCTTGCGTTTTACATTCTTTTCTCCTTTAACCGAAGCCTCCTTCTTTTCTCTTCTCTTTGTGTTTCGTCCCTACACTTTTCACCATAACCGAACCTCCATCTCTCCTTTCTATTTCTCTTGTAAACCGTCACTTATACTCCTCTCGGTTCTCAGCTAGTTACACCATAGCCGAAACATCTTGTGTGTTAATCGGTATCTCTACTTTAAGGTAAGGATATCTCTTTTATTTTTCTCATGATTAATCCATTTGTTCTTTCTTTTCGTGGTGAAGCCGAACCTATTTTGTAAACAACTGAATTTGTTTCTTACATTCTTTACTCCAAGCCGAACATCATATAGCAAGGTGCTAGGAATCGTTGGTCAGGGGGGATCTTTGCAATCGGTTCTATTGTTAAGGTAAGAAAGACTATGTTGCCCATTTCTTTCCCTTCTTTCGGTTTTTGTAGCCAAAGCCAAATGGCTAAATTGGCTTGGCGTTTACAGCTTGGGCTAACCCTTCTTCCTTTCTTCTTTTCTCTGTTGGGGATGCTTACTCCGGGAAACACCTTTAGTCAAGCGATTGGTAGTCCAAAGCCAAGGGGTTGCTGTTTGCCGAATTAAATCACTCTATTCAGATTCGTAAGGTAAAGAGTTCTTTAGTCTTGCATTTTTGGACGCTTTTCTGATTATAGTCTATCTTAAACGAATCTCTTGATTAGAGGTTCTCTTTGATCTCTGATCGAGTCCATTTCATGGATACAAGGAACTGTCAAGCCAAGGAGGGGAGCGTATCCGTAACCCCTATTCTTATGTTTAAGAAGCGTGTTATGTCGGCGGTTCGGGATTTTCTACCGAGCTGTGGTAGAGAGCCGACGTCTGCGTGGGATAGACAGATAGCCGTCGTCCCTGCTAACGAAAGTGTCGACATAGAAAGCTTGGTGTTACGCTTTATCAGGTGTGTATTACTCACACGTATCTTGTGGTTGTATTATTAACTGTATTGGCTGAAAGCCGAAATGGCTAATCTGATAGTCGAGGTACCCTTATGGGTAAGATTGGAGACACCGGGTAAGTTCTTCGATGATGATATTTTTGATTGTATGCATGTATGTTGTTATTAACTATCTCCTATTAAGAGTATGTTGCATTCATATTTGGCATGATGAAGAGAGCATGGGCTCGGGAATTGAATGGAAGAAGAAGTGATAATCAAGTGACTATTGTCACGAGTGGTCTAAGTACCACGGTGGTTGAAACCACGTATGCTTATATCAATGACTTGTCTCGGTGGTCTAAGACCACAGTGCGTTGGCCCCACGCAATCATAAACATATCAGAGATTGTCACGGTGGTCTAAGACCACAGTGGGTTGGCCCCACGATTATATGTATTAGTGACTTTGTCACGGTAGTGATTTATCCACGAGTGGTCCTGGGACCACGGTGGTCATGAACCACGCGTGGCATAATGCCACGGTGTTTGGATGGAGAGCTAGACTGGGCTGGGCTGAATTGCATACATGAGACATATGTCGTACTGAGCGGGCTAAGGCCCAGTTTGCGTTACACAGGGATTTACACACTGAGTCTCGATGACTCATCCCTTTGCTAATCTTGCAGGTAATCGGTTGGTGGCGGGTTGGAGCCGGGACAGACTCGAGGTGGCCATGCATTGCGAGTTCTCTAGTAAACTCGAACTTTATTTTTAAACTTATTTCTATTTCGGGATTTTAATTTGTAATAAGGCCGCTTTAACTTTATTTTTGGGGTTTTGTTTAAATGCTGGTTTTATATATGTTATGAATTATCGAAAAGCAGGGTTTTCTTAAAAACAAAAATAGAGGTTTTCCAAAAGTTCAACGAATGGATAACAAGCCATAAATAATTTAAAACTAGAATTTTTCTTAACATTACAAATATTATTTCCAAAGATCACGCACCTCAACATTCATTTCAACTATCACCTTTCGAAATTTTCTAAGTTCAGTTTTGGTAAAATAAACCCGTGTTCAGCACCTAATTAACTTAATGAGAAAATGGTAAAGTATGTGTAATCAAACCTCAAATCACGATGTTTTGTCAAAATTTTTAAATCTATTTTTCCTGTAACAATCCAGATTTGGTCGTAACGTTTTGACCAGGTTTGGGGTGTTACAACAGATGATAACAAACGAATCCAAGAAAGAGCAATAACCACGACTTTGATAACCAGGACGAATCAACAAAAATTGATGAGAGGATAAAAACAACAGTAGTTGTAACACCCCAAACCCGGCCTAAACGTTACGACCGAATCTGGCATGTCACATGAAAGGAATGTCTAAAAACTGTGCATTCGTTAAAAATCTCATATTCTTTATAGTTGTGGTGAGAAATCGAGATTAAGTAATTTTGAATAAGAAATGGTTTATTATCGTTTTAGGAAAATCCCATATTGATCATTTAATAACAAGCAATAAACAAATTGAAAGCTGAAACCAAATAAAATACCCAAGGCCTTATTACATAACAAAAACTCAAATAAAAATAAGTCCAAATAAAAGAAACGAATTTACGAGTAAACATATGTATAGCCTCCACGAGTCCACCTCGGCTCCCAAATCCACGATCTAATGATTACCGCAAAATTTAACTAAGGGTGAGTCATCGAGACTCGAGTGTGTAAATCCCCATCCAACGAGCCCTTACACAATTTCATATGAAAATATGCATATCATGCACCCAAACCTAGCCATCCAATGCTCCTTTCTCTACCCCGTGTGGTACCAAACCACTGGTGGTGCCAAACCACTGGTGACCCAAAGTCACGATATCCATAATTGTGGTGCCAAACCACTTTGGTGACCCAAAGTCACGAATATTCCAATGATGGGGCCAACCCATCGTGTGTGATACCAAATCACCGGCGTCCAATCCCGTATTATCATCTGTGGGGCCAACCCACTGTGGTGCTAAGCCACTGGGACGAGACGCTATGAGGTGCCAAACCTCTAGTGACCCAAAGTCACAATAATCAATCTGTGGTACCAAACCACTGGTGGTGCCAAACCACTGGTGTCCCAAAGACACGGATATCAATCTTCCCCCTCCTCTCATCATACCCATGCAATATGACATAATAATTCGTGTATGCAGTATGTCATGTATGCTAGACATATATCAAATATAAGTATAACATGAATTACCATCATAATCAGATAGACATAAAACAACATAATCACCCTAATCAACCTCTAAGGGTATAACCGTAATTTTACCTACCAAGGGCATTTTCGTAATTTACCCACCAAGGGTATATTGGTAATTTACCCACCAAGGGCATTTTCGTAATTTACACTTCAGTGGTATTTCAGTAATTTACCTACTAAGGGTATTTTGGTAATTTTGTACCTGGAATGGCCTTTCCAAAGGCCCAGTGTCGCCCCGAGCGACCCAACTACCATTTCTGGTCGAAATGGACTATTGGGCCTAAAGCCCAATTTCGGCCCATTCGGGCCCACACGCTCGTGTGGCCCACCTAACACAAATCTAGCCACGTTTATGAGATTCACCTAGTCTAGCTCACTATATACTACACAATGGCACAATTTACTCATAAGGGCCCACGGGCCCATTGGGCCCACTTCGCCCATCGCGCCCAAGCGACCCAACCCACAAGAATACTACTTATGGCCTCAACTATCACGCCGAAGCCCCACACGCGCGCTCGCGCGCTCGTGTAACTACTATTGCCGTGGATCCAAGCACTTCGGCATTTGCCGCTTCTACAACTAGAGTAGAGAGTTACACACACGATAGGACTCGTGTGTAATCCGCGCTCTAACCACTCCCGTGCCCAAACGCCCACCAAGGTATGTTAACTCTCCTCCGGAATGCTCTTTATATAGCTAGCTCTCCACCTTCCTTCTTTGTATCTTTCCGATGTGGGATCCCTTCGTCGAGAGAGTTTAAATTCAACTAAAACTCTTCCGTCCTGCATCATAAAAATAAATACTCCCTTGCTTCTCATGAGATTCGAACCTGTGCTCCTTGCAACATAATCCACGCCGCTAGCCACTTGGCCACAAGCTCCTCTTGTGTCTTAAACCATGCTCAACTAAATATAAATCTATAGCCAAATTACGAGGTCCAAGTAAAAGAAAACCAAAATGCAAAAGCCAAGACTTGAACCTTGGACCTCCTTCCTTCCTTGTGGCGTCACCCCTTGTCTCTTATGTGGCGTCACTTTGCCACTACACCACACACTCCACTTGTGTCATTTTTCCCCACATTTTATTCTTAAGGCCTACTCTTAACTTCCAGGTTTTTTTCACCTAAAACCAAAATTTCCCCAAAGCTAATATTTGATCCCGGGACTTCATAGAAGCCCTCTAACCTTCCAAAATAATTTACCTAATAAGTCTAACTTGCATTAATGCCATTCTCAAAAAATTTAAATCAAGGCCCATTGGGCCCAATCCTACTAGGCCCAATTTTGGGATGTTACAAATCTACCCTCCTTAAAGAAATTTCGTCCTCGAAATTTCCAACTACTGTAAACATTCGTACCACCTAACCTACAACGCTGTGCTCACGCTGCGCACTCTGATTCCAATAACCCTAATATACTTTTAACTAGAATTTAGAAATCCTACACATACTTAAAAACACCTAACCATTAAAGCAGACAAATATTTAAGACGCAATCAACTCTATATCTCAACATCACATCCAACCCAAACACACAGAATAGATATTCAAAATACAAACATATAACAAAGCAAAGTATCGAAACTTACAGTGCGGATTGGTGCTGGAGACTCGGTGCCATATTTCAACAAAAAGAACAGATATATATTTTTCTAAACCATTTTCCAAACCATCTTTTGAAAACATTTTTGAACCCAAACCCACAGTAGAGTTTTTGAACCTAGGCTCGATACCATAATTGTAACACCCCAAACCCGGCCTAAACGTTACGACCAGAATCGAATCATGTCACATGAAAGGAATGTCTAAAAAGCTGTGCATTCGTTAAAAATCTCATATTCTTTATAGTTGTGGTGAGAAATCGAGATTAAGTAATTTTGAATAAGAAATGGTTTATTATCGTTTTAGGAAAATCCCATATTGATCATTTAATAACAAGCAATAAACAAATTGAAAGTCAAACCAAATAAAATACCCAAGGCCTTATTACATAACAAAAACTCAAATAAAAATAAGTCCAAATAAAAGAAACGAATTTACGAGTAAACATATGTATAGCCTCCACGAGTCCACCTCAGCTCCCAAATCCACGATCTAATGATTACCAGCAAAATTTAACTAAGGGGTGAGTCATCGAGACTCAGTGTGTAAATCCCCATCCAACAGGCCCTTACACAATTTCATATGAAAATATGCATATCATGCACCCAAACCTAGCCATCCAATGCTCCTTTCTCTACCGTGTACTACCAAACCACCGTGGTGCCAAACCACTGGTGACCCAAAGTCACGATATCCATAATTGTGGTGCCAAACCACTGGTGACCCAAAGTCACGAATATTCTAATGATGGGGCCAACCCATCGTGTGATACCAAATCACTGGCGTCAATCCCGTATTATCATCTGTGGGGCCAACCCACTGTGGTGCTAAGCCACTGGGACGAGACGCTATGAGGTGCCAAACCTCTAGTGACCCAAAGTCACAATAATCAATCTGTGGTACCAAACCACTGGTGGTGCCAAACCACTGGTGTCCCAAAGACACGGATATCAATCTTCCCCCTCCTCTCATCATACCCATGCAATATGACATAATAATTCGTGTATGCAGTATGTCATGTATGCTAGACATATATCAAATATAAGTATAACATGAATTACCATCATAATCAGATAGACATAAAACAACATAATCACCCTAATCAACCTCTAAGGGTATAACCGTAATTTTACCTACCAAGGGCATTTTCGTAATTTACCCACCAAGGGTATATTGGTAATTTACCCACCAAGGGCATTTTCGTAATTTACACTTCAGTGGTATTTCAGTAATTTACCTACTAAGGGTATTTTGGTAATTTTGTACCTGGAATGGCCTTTCCAAAGGCCCAGTGTCGCCCGAAATGACCCAACTACCATTTCTGGTCGAAATGGACTATTGGGCCTAAAGCCCAATTTCGGCCCATTCGGGCCCACACGCTCGTGTGGCCCACCTAACACAAATCTAGCCACGTTTATGAGATTCACCTAGTCTAGCTCACTATATACTACACAATGGCACAATTTACTCATAAGGGCCCACGGGCCCATTGGGCCCACTTCGGCCCATCGCGCCCCAGCAAAATTTCAACCCACAAGAATACTACTTATGGCCTCAACTATCACGTCGAAGCCCCACACGTGCGCTCGCACGCTCGTGTGGCTACTATTGCCGTGACCGGCACTTCGGCATTTGCCGCTCTACAACTAGAGTAGAGAGAGTTACACACCTGATAGGACTCTGGTGTTAATCCGCGCTCTAACCACTCCTGTGCCCAAACGCCCACCAAGGTATGTTAACTCTCCTCCTGGAATGCTCTTTATATAGCTAGCTCTCCACCTTCCTTCTTTGTATCTTTCCGATGTGGGATCCCTTCGTCAGTAGAGTTTAAATTCAACTAAAACTCTTCCCGTCCGCATCATAAAATAAATACTCCTTGCTTCTCATGAGATTCGAACCCAGGCTCCCTTGCAACATAATCCACGCTGCTAGCCACTTGGCCACAAGCTCCTCTTGTGTCTTAAACCATGCTCAACTAAATATAAATCTATAGCCAAATTCTGAGGTCCAAGTAAAAAGAAAACCAAAATGCAAAAGCCAAGACTTGAACCTTGGACCTCCTTCCTTCCTTGTGGCGTCACCCCCTTGTCTCTTATGTGGCGTCACTTTGCCACTACACCACACACTCCACTTGTGTCATTTTTCCCCACATTTTATTCTTAAGGCCTACCTCGCCAACTTCCAGGTTTTTTTTCACCTAAAACCAAAATTTCCCCAAAGCTAATATTTGATCCCGGGACTTCATAGAAGCCCTCTAACCTTCCAAAATAACTTACCTAATAAGTCTAACTTGCATTAATGCCATTCTCAAAAAATTTAAATCAAGGCCCATTGGGCCCAATCCTACTAGGCCCAATTTTGGGATGTTACAAATCTACCCTCCTTAAAGAAATTTCGTCCTCGAAATTTCCAACTCTAAACATCGTACCACTTAACCTACAACGCTGCTCACGCTGCGCACTCTGATTCCAATAACCCTAATATACTTTTAACTAGAATTTAGAAATCCTACACATACTTAAAAACACCTAACCATTAAAGCAGACAAATATTTCAAATGCAAATCAACTCTATATCTGAACATCACATCCAACCCAAACACACAGAATAGATATTCAAAATACAAACATATAACAAAGCAAAGTATCGAAACTTACAGTGCGGATTGGTGCCGAGACTCGGTGCCATATTTCAACAAAAAGAACAGATATATATTTTTCTAAACCATTTTCCAAACCATCTTTTGAAAACATTTTTGAACCCAAACCCACAAATAGAGTTTTTGAACCTAGGCTCGATACCATAATTGTAACACCCCAAACCCGGCCTAAACGTTACGGCCGAATCGCATGTCACATGAAAGGAATGTCTAAAAAGCGTGCATTCGTTAAAAATCTCATATTCTTTATAGTTGTGGTGAGAAATCGAGATTAAGTAATTTTGAATAAGAAATGGTTTATTATCGTTTTAGGAAAATCCCATATTGATCATTTAATAACAAGCAATAAACAAATTGAAAGTGAAACCAAATAAAATACCCAAGGCCTTATTACATAACAAAAACTCAAATAAAAATAAGTCCAAATAAAAGAAACGAATTTACGAGTAAACATATGTATAGCCTCCACGAGTCCACCTCAACTCCCAAATCCACGATCTAATGATTACCAAAAAAAATTTAACTAAGGGGTGAGTCATCGAGACTCGGTGTGTAAATCCCCATCCAACGTGCCCTTACACAATTTCATATGAAAATATGCATATCATGCACCCAAACCTAGCCATCCAATGCTCCTTTCTCTACCCCGTGTGGTACCAAACCACCGGTGGTGCCAAACCACCGTGACCCAAAGTCACGATATCCATAATTGTGGTGCCAAACCACTTTGGTGACCCAAAGTCACGAATATTCTAATGATGGGGCCAACCCATCGTGTGATACCAAATCACCGGGCGTCAATCCCGTATTATCATCTCAGGGGGCCAACCCACTGTGGTGCTAAGCCACTGGGACGAGACGCTATGAGGTGCCAAACCTCTAGTGACCCAAAGTCACAATAATCAATCTGTGGTACCAAACCACTGGTGGTGCCAAACCACTGGTGTCCCAAAGACACGGATATCAATCTTCCCCCTCCTCATCATACCCATGCAATATGACATAATAATTCGTGTATGCAAAGATGTCATGTATGCTAGACATATATCAAATATAAGTATAACATGAATTACCATCATAATCAGATAGACATAAAACAACATAATCACCCTAATCAACCTCTAAGGGTATAACCGTAATTTTACCTACCAAGGGCATTTTCGTAATTTACCCACCAAGGGTATATTGGTAATTTACCCACCAAGGGCATTTTCGTAATTTACACTTGGTGGTATTTCATAATTTACCTACTAAGGGTATTTTGGTAATTTCATACTGGAATGGCCTTTCCAAAGGCCCAAGTGTCGCCGGCGACCCAACTACCATTTCAGTCGAAATGGACTATTGGGCCTAAAGCCCAATTTCGCCCATTCGGGCCCACACGCTCGTGTGGCCCACCTAACACAAATCTAGCCACGTTTATGAGATTCACCTAGTCTAGCTCACTATATACTACACAATGACACAATTTACTCATAAGGGCCCACGGGCCCATTGGGCCCACTTCGGCCCATCGCGGCCCAAGCAGCCCCAACCCACAAGAATACTACTTATGGCCTCAACTATCACGTCGAAGCCCCACACGTGCGCTCTTGCACGCTCGTGTGTAACTACTATTGCCGTGGCCAAGCACTTCGGCATTTGCCGCTCTACAACTAGAGTAGAGAGAGTTACACACCTGATAGGACTCTGGTGTTAATCCGCGCTCTAACCACTCCTGTGCCCAAACGCCCACCAAGGTATGTTAACTCTCCTCCTGGAATGCTCTTTATATAGCTAGCTCTCCACCTTCCTTCTTTGTATCTTTCCGATGTGGATCCTTCACGTCGATAGAGTTTAAATTCAACTAAAACTCTTCCCGTCCCGCATCACCAAAAAATAAATACTCCCTTGCTTCTCATGAGATTCGAACCTGGCTCCCTTGCAACATAATCCACGCTTGCTAGCCACTTGGCCACAAGCTCCTCTTGTGTCTTAAACCATGCTCAACTAAATATAAATCTATAGCCAAATTACGAGGTCCAAGTAAAAAGAAAACCAAAATGCAAAAGCCAAGACTTGAACCTTGGACCTCCTTCCTTCCTTGTGGCGTCACCCCCTTGTCTCTTATGTGGCGTCACTTTGCCACTACACCACACACTCCACTTGTGTCATTTTTCCCCACATTTTATTCTTAAGGCCTACCTGCCAACTTCCAGGTTTTTTTTTCACCTAAAACCAAAATTTCCCCAAAGCTAATATTTGATCCCGGGACTTCATAGAAGCCTTCTAACCTTCCAAAATAACTTACCTAATAAGTCTAACTTGCATTAATGCCATTCTCAAAAAAATTAAATCAAGGCCCATTGGGCCCAATCCTACTAGGCCCAATTTTGGGATGTTACAGTAGTTCCACAGGGAGGTGATAAATTGGCGCTAGAAGAAAGAGCAAAGGAAGTCCACAATTTGGCTAATAGGGAGTGCAAAATTCGGCTCAACAAAGAGCAATGGAGGAAGAGGAGAGATAGATGGCAGCAACAGTTTGGGGGAGAACAAAGTCAGAGAAGAAAAGAGAGAAATAAAAACTAGCAAGAAACCTCAGCAATATTCGGCCCTTCAGAAAAGAAAACAGTCGACAGAAACAACAACAAAAAAAAAATAATGAAGAGAAAGCCCCAGCCAAAATTTTGAGTACAAAGGTAATTCAGATTCGGTTCAAACACTAAACAAATCCCTAAAATTCTCCATAATATCCTCCAAAAATTCGACTATAACACCCCACACTCTTCAAACACTCCAACCGCCCACAAGCATCAGAATTCTACTGGCACTCAAATACTTACACGACACCAAGCAAAATAAAACACTCCCCTACATCGCCAAGCCTCAAACTCAAGACCTTCAGCATATTGAACACTCCACTTAACCACTAGACCAACAGACCCATTCTGTCATGTTTTTCCAATTATTTAATTATAAGCCTATTGTCTAAAGATAGGGGTTTATTCAAATAAAATTTTTTTTGCCCAAGCGAAGGCTTGAACTTGGGACCTCCCAAACACTCCCAGAACACATAACCACTCAAACAGACAGATATTTGTGTCACAAACATACAAAAATAAATATTAAATATTTTTGGGGCTTTACAATAAGTGTTGGGTGTAGTAGGGGTGAGCGTTCGATCGAATCGAATAAAAAAATTTCGAGTTAATCGAGTTGACGAATCATATTTTATCATCCTAATTTGATTTGAAATTTTCTCGAATCGAGTCGAGTGAGATGGAATTCGAATCGAATCGAATCGAATATATTTGTTCGAGTTAAATTTTAAAAAATAATTTTGGGTCCTTGTAACCATTGTCACCCATCGTAATAAAATTTGTCCATATTAACCAAATTTTTTATTAACTTTCATCACCAAATAATTTATTTATTAATCTTTTATATACAGGTTAGCTTCTTTGCTTGCTTAGTTGTTTCAATTATCTTCAGATTCTTGTCACTATGTATTTTGGAATTAAAAAATATATTAAATGTAAAAATGTGATTTTTTAATAAAAGTTATTTTAAAGATAAAATGTGAAATTGATACCAATATAAAATTTTAACACGAATATTTTATGGCATAATTAATAATTCAATTTTAATATAAATATTCAATATGACTAAACAATTCAATAATATAAATAATATAAAATGTGAAATTTAATTGAATAATATAAATAGTAGATATAAATAAAATTATTACTATTTATGTTTAGTGATTTTTTTGGATAATTTTGATTTTTTATTTGAGAGTAAAGGGTGAGAAGTAAAAGTTTAGGGGAAAAATAAAAAGTTTTGGAGAATAAAAGTTTGAGGGAAAGTAAATAGGGGGGAGTAAAATTTTGAAGGGAAAATATTAAAAAAATTGGAGGAGATGGGTTTGGGGTAGATGGGAGGTGAGATGGGAAGGAGTAAAAGTTTTAGGGGAAAAGTGGGAGGGAGTAAAAATTTTGGGGAAAATAAAAGTTTTGAGGGTTTTGGGAGTAAAATTTTGAGAAAAAGTAAATGGGAGAGTAAAATTTTGGTGGGAAATGGATTTTGGGTAGATTGGGGGGTTGGGATGGGAGAGGAGTAAAAGTTTTGGGGGGGAAAGTGGGAAGGAGTAAAAGTTTTGAGGGAAAAGTAAAAAGGTTTGGGAGTTTAGGGTAAAAATGTAAAATATTATAGTTTGATATTCGAATTATTCGAATTATTCGAGTTATTCGAATTCGAAAACTCAACTCGATTCGGACTCAAAATTCGAAAAAAAATCGAGTTTACTCGAATAACTCGATTAACTCGAATAACTCGATTCGTTTAACTCGAAATTCGATTTTTATTTTATTTTTTCGAGTCGAATCGAGTTTTGCTCACCCCTAGGGTGTAGTGGCAAGGCACGTTGTATTTTCAAAGAAAGAATGATGTTTGAACCTTGCAGACAACATTATTAAGAAATGTAATCACAAATCTCGAGCATGAATTATATAATAAACATAAAAAATACTAACAAAATATTTTTTATTTGTAGGCTAGTTGATTAGAAATATAAATCCATAATATTAAGTAGGATTTAAACTTACGACAACATATTTTTTAATGTCCTTAACTTTATTGCTTCACCAAAGTTTTATGTGAGTTTTAAATATTTTTTTATAAATATATTTGTTACATAAAATTTTTACCCCTTATAATTGCATTTCTATTTGTATCTATCTATATGATTAGAAAATTAACCCTATTTTTAAAGAGAAAATATAACTTTACTTTTTAAAATATATTTTTGATATTTTATTATAATTATTTTAAAATTTTAGTCAATTTACTTTTTTGTATAAAAAGTTGCATGCATTATTAATTTTTTAACGACATTGGCATGGCTGCTTATATGACAATCTACATGTACTTCAATGTTGAAATGATTAATTTTTTAAAAACTTTAATGAATTTTTTGAATATTTTTAAAGAAAATATGTAATTTTTTTGAAATTTTTTTGAAATATGCATGGACTATTTACAAGAAGATAAAAATCAAAGAAATAGAAAAAAAATGATTGATTCTTTCATAAAAAAAAAATTGATTAGAATTTAATAGTTGAGGGATAAAGTGATAAAAAAATTAAGACCAAAGTGACAAAAAAGTAAGTATTATGGGTAGGGATGAAGCCAAATTTTTTTTAGGAAAGTTAAATTATAAATTTTATTAGAGGTATAATGTAATTTTATCATTGCATTAGCTTATAATTTTACTATTTTTATCAGGACTAAATCATAATTTTATTATTCATAAGGGGGCAAAGTATAAATTCACCATATATTAACTTAAATTTTACATATTTTAAAGGGCTTAAAAGAAAATTTTCAATTTTAAGGGGACTAATCCCATGCTTGCGCCTAGTGTCCTATAATTAGGAGCTAAATTTAGAAGGCATAATAATTTTTTTGGCCCTCTAATTTTACAAAAAGTCATTTTAGCCCCCTATTTAATTTTCACCTCTTTTAGCCCTTAAACTTGTATTATTTTTCAAATCACCCCAAAATGGATAGAAAAGTTAGCTCTAACTTTTCTATCCATTTCGGGGTGATTTAACAAACAAGTCAAGTTTAAGGGCAAAAAGAGGTGAAAAATTAAATGAGGGCTAAAATGACTTTTTTTATTAAGTTAAAGGGCTAAATAAGTCATTATACCAATTTATAGTTATCCTTATTATTAAATTGGGCTACAAGTAAAGTTGTAAATTCTATATTGCTTTGTTTGAGAACTTGGATTTAAAATTTTGGTTTTGGATTTCAATTATTATGTAAATTGTAACAGTCCGGTTTAGACCCCAGTCGGACATTGGTTTTGGGACCACAAATCCGAGTTAGAAAAATATTTTAAAATTATTTTCCGTATTTATAGTATATGAATTGATATGTGTGAAAATTCCGTATGAAAATTTTATCGTTTGTGTGCCAATTCATGAAAAAGGACCTAATCGCAGAAAATGCAAAAGTAGCTTTCTATTTGATTAGGTTTCGAATTGATGTGTCTTATTAAGTGTGAGGTCCTTATGTGAAAAATGGACCCTTGGATTAATGCATGGACAAAGATAGACATATGTTAGTGGGATTTTAATGTTATTATTAAGGTTATAAAGGTAATTAATTTAATAATGGTTAGTTTAATAAACCAAAACATAATTTTTAGTTCATCTTTTCGCTAATGCCGAAAATTCAAAGGAAATAAAACACCATTTTAAAGCTTCATTAAGTTCGGCACTTGCATGATTTAATAGGTATGTAATTTGAGCTCGATTTTTGATGATTTTTACGTTTTTGATATTGTTGTTTCAAATACTAGCTAGCCCATGCTTGAATTTTTGAATTTGATGATGTATTCATGAATTGCCATTGATGATAGCTTGTGATTTTTATTGTTTGATGATGAAAAATAAAAGATATGTGATCGATTAATATGTTTTGTCTTTAGATTTTTGATGAATTTGAGTAAATTGGACTAATTTGTGAAAATAATAAATTGAGGGACTAAAATGAGAAATAAATAAAATGTGTGGACTTATATGAGCTTAATAAATATTTGGCTAAGCTATAGTGTAGTCAAATTTTGAATATTTTGTGTTTTGTGAAATAAGGACTAAATTGTAAAAAATGTGAAATGTCAGGGGCAAAAGTGTAATTTGTCCATTTATGTGTTTTTGGATGAATTTGATTGAATATGTGATTAAATAAGTTTAATTTATAATAATTTAGATCAAGAAAAGAGGAAATCAGAATTGGATCGAGGAAAATCTAAAGTTGTTGAATAGTCGTTCCGGTTCGTCCGTCTTTGTCTGAGGTAAGTTCATAAGTAAATAAATGTTGTTAAATTTGATTGTATATATTTTATTTGCATCGAATTGAATTATTACTTGTATTTTATGTGAATGCCGAATTGGTAAAAGTGAGGAAGAATTGTCTACGAGCTTGAATCGATCGAGATACGACATCCGAAAGCCCCGTACAAACCTTGGGAATAGTTAGGATACATATGTCATGACATAGGATTTTGATATGTGTTTTCGTGTAAGACCACACCTGGGACGTTGGCATCGACTTATGTTTACGTGTAAGACCATGTCTGGGACATTGGCATCGTATTTGATTCGTGTAAGACCCTGTCTGGGGCAGTGGCATCGATATGTGATTACATGTAAGACCACGTCTGGGACGCTGGCATTGTACGAGATCTCCAACTATCCGAGTATCCTTATTGATTCTGAATGGTTCAACGGGCATTATCGAGTTAAAATCAAATGCGAAAACAAACTAAAAGGTTCAGGTACGTGCTATGTTATATGAATATGAAAGTAAGGTAATTATATGTTTGGGATGAATATATGAATTAGACATGGTAAAAGAGAAATTTATATGTGCTTATGAGTATATGTGCATTCGGCCAATGATGTTATAATGCTATTGTATATGTGATAAAGTTTGAGTTTGCAAGCATAATAAATGTACAATTGGTTAAGGTTTGTTTAATTTGGCTAATTGATATAATGCGAATGTTTATTTAATCATTATTTGCTTATGACTTACTAAGCTATGAAAGCTTACTCTGTGTGTGTGTTTGTTCATTGTTTTATAGATTATCAAAGCTACAGAAAGCTCGGGGATCGAGGATCATCACCACACTATCGAACTATATTTTGGTACCTTTTAAAAATGTATAATTTGAAGTATGGCATGTATAGGCTAGAGAACTTTGATTATGTTTTGAGATGTGTAAATATAGCCATGTGATATGGCTTGTTAATGAATGTGTTTATGGATGAGTTTAGTTCATATTATATGATGCAAAGGTTGGTATGTTTTGATATGCTCATGAATGGCCAAAATGAAAAGGTCAATGTCGGTAAGTTTTATGGTTAATTTGGAAAATTGATATGATGAGAAAGGCTATGAAATGATATGGATTAAAATGATGAATGAATTATATATTTTTTATGTGAAATTGATGCTTTGAATTGGTATGTTTGAGTTGGATTTGTATATGGAAATGATGGTATTGTTAAGGGTCAAATTGTGCATGATTTGGTATGTTTTAGGTTGCCTTTGGGACATGAATTGAGGCTTGTATGATGCTTATGGGTATGACCCAATTTTGGGTGGCAAATTGGCCTTGCAAATGGCCTATATTTGTCCACACGGTTGCATTTAAAAATAAGTCAGGAAGCCACACGGGCTGGACACACGGGCGTGTGACTGGCCGTGTGAGCAAGTCAGTAACCTCCAGAATTTCACACAGCCTGGCACACGGGCTTGTCTTGTGGCCGTGTGGACAAGTCAGTATGTATGCCCTGTTTTGCCACGGCCTAGACAGACGGATGTGTCTAATGCCGTGTGAGGCACACGGCTTGCCCACACTGGCGTGTGACCTTTGTAACTTTGAAAAAAAAGCTAAATTTTTGAAAAAATTTGTATATGCTCGGTTTAGTCCTGACTCCTTCTCAATATATGTTTAAGGTCTCGTAGACCTTCTAAAGGGACTATATGTGTATTTTTTTGTTATGGAATGTTTGTGAATGTTTGATGTTAATGAAATGTTTATGTTTTGATTTGATATGTCCGGTAATGCCTCTTAACCATAGTCCGACGACGGATACGGGTTAGGGGTGTTACATTTATTGGTATCAGAGCTACAGTTTAGTCGATTCTTGGACTAACGTAGCGTGTGTGCGTCTAACTATACATGCCATATTTATAAATTTCGATAGTGTGATGATTCTTGAAAATTGAAATGTGTTTTCGTATAGTAATGGATCCCGATCGAGCCATAGCTGATGATGTAGAAAGTATAGCGGCTGTTCCGGCTCAAGGGACAGCGCCGGTTGAATCTCTGCCGACTTCGAGTACCCAAGAGGGAGAGGCTAAACAAACCTTTTACCAAATGATGAATGAATGGATTACTTAGTATATCCGGATTAATCCGGCTATTCCACAACCTTCTACCTCAACGATCCCTTCTCAAATACCTGTTATGCCACAGGTTATTGACCCAGTGCGAATGAATATGCCACCGGTTGATAAAATTAGAAAACACGGGGCTGAAGAATTTAGAGCCACTGTTGATGATGATGCTGAGCGAACTGAAATTTGGATTGATAATACGTTCCGTGTGTTTGATGAACTATCTTGTACCCCTGACGAGTGTATTAAATGTGCTGTATCATTGCTTCGGGATTCTGTGTATCATTGGTGGAATACACTGGTTCCGGTGGTTCCAAAAGAACGGGTTACCTGGGAGTTCTTTCAGACTGAATTTCGTAAGAAATACATCAGTTAGAGATTCATCGATCAAAAGTGCAAAGAATTCCTCGAGTTGAAACAGGGTCGTATGACCGTAACAGAATGTGAGCAGGAATTTGTGAGACTTAGCAGATATGCCCGTAAGTGTGTTTCAACAGAAGCAAATATGTGTAAAAGATTCAAAGACGGGTTGAATGAAGATATTAAATTGCTCGTTGAGATTCTTGAAATAAAAGAGTTTGTTGTACTTGTTGAGCGAGCATGCAAAGCTAAAGAGCTCGGGAAAGAGAAAAGAAAAGCTGACTTAGAAGCTAGAGATTTTCGTAAGAGATCATCGAGTAAGTCATTCCAATCAGCATCAAAGAAATTCCAAGATGACTATAGCCGTTCAAAGGTTACTTCGGGTTATTCTAGACGGGATCGAGATAGACCACCTATGAGTTCGAAAGCTACCTCAGTAGCTAGTGTCGGTAACGTCAGACCAAATCAACCGGAGTGTAAATATTGTAGTAAACGACATCTCGGTAGTTGTAGATTGAATGATCGGGCCTATTTCAAATGTGGATCATTAGATCATTTCATTCGTGAATGCCCTGAGTTGGTTGAGCAAGATATGAAGCGGAATATGAGGCCGAGTAACACGATAGCTAGTGGTAGACCACCCAGAAACACGGGTAATGTGAGTAGCAGTCAGAAAAGAACGAAAGACACAGCTGTTAGATTTAAGGCTCGTGCACCTGCCAGAGCTTATGCTATTCGCGCTCGCGAAGAAGCTTCGTCTCCAGATGTGATTACTGGTACTTTCACTCTCTATGATAATAGTGTTGTTGCATTGATTGATCCTGGTTCGACTCATTCTTATGTATGTGAAACTTTTGTATCCAGTAAGACTTTGCCTGTAGGGTCTACTGAATTTGTGATTAGAGTATCGAACCCCTTAGGCCGGTGTGTTTTGGTTGATAAAGTATGTAAGAATTGTCCGTTGATGATTCGAGATTCATGTTTTTCGGTTGATTTGATGTTGTTGCCATTCGACGTGTTTGATATAATTCTGGGTATGGATTGGTTAACTTTGCATGATGCTATAGTGAACTGCAAACGGAAGACTATTGATTTACAATGTCAGAATGATGAGATTATTCCAATTGAGTCTAATGATCTAAATGGTTTATCAGCAATGATATCTTTGATGTTAGATCAGAAATATGTGAGAAAGGGTTGTGAAGCTTACTTTGCTTATGTGCTCGATTCTAAAGTAACCGAAAAGAAGATTAAATCAGTACCAATTGTGTGTGAGTATCCGGATGTGTTTCCTGAAGAATTATCAGGTTTGCAACCGATTCGAGAGGTAGAGTTTGGTATTAAGTTAGTGCCGGGGATGAATCTGATTTCGATAGCTCTTTACAGTATGGCACCGACTGGATTAAAAGAATTGAAAGCTCAGTTGCAAGAATTGACGGATAGAGGCTTTGCACGATCGAGTTTTTCTCCTTGGGGTGCACCAGTTTTGTTTGTGAAAAAGAAAGACGGAACTATGAGAATGTGCATCGATTACCGATAGCTCAATAAGGATACTATAAAGAATAAATATCCTTTGCCACGGATTGACGACTTGTTCGATCTGTTGAAAGGGGCTACTATGTTTTCTAAGATCGATTTGAGATCGGGTTACTATTAGTTGCGAGTTAAAGACTCTGATGTGCCAAAAATTGCTTTTCGAGCGAGGTACGGACACTATGAGTTTCTGGTTATGCCTTTCGGACTTACTAATGCACCTACTATTTTTATAGATCTAATGAATCGAATCTCCAGACAGTATTTGGATCGATTTGTGGTCGTGTTCTTAGATGACATATTGATATATTCCCGTGATGAATTCGAACATGCTGAACATTTGAAAATAGTGCCATAGACTTTGCGTGACAAGCAGTTGTATGCAAAGTTTAGTAAATATGAATTCTGGTTACAAGAAGTTAGTTTTCTGGGACATGTTGTATCAGCATCGGGTATTCGAGTTGATCCGAACAAAATTTCAGCTATACTAGATTGGAAGCCTCCTAGAAATGTATCCGAAGTCCGAAGTTTTCTGGGACTAGCTGGTTACTATAGACGGTTCGTAAAAGGTTTCTCTATGATTGCAACGCAATTACTTCAGAAAGATGGTAAGTTTGAGTGGTCAGAAAAGTGCTAGAAAAGTTTTGATCAGTTGAAAACTTTGTTGACCGAAGCTCCGGTACTAGTTCAGCCAGAATCGGGTAAAGAATTCGTTATTTATAGTGATGCTTCTTTGAATGGTTTAGGTTGTGTTTTGATGCAGGAAGGCAAAGTTATATCTTATGCCTCAAGACAGTTAAAGCCACATGAAAAGAACTATCCGACACACGATTTGGAATTGGCAGCTATTGTGTTTGCATTGAAAATTTGGCGCCACTATCTGTTCGGTGAAAAATGTCACGTTTATTCCGATCACAAAAGCTTAAAATATTTGATGACTTAGAAAGATATGAATCTATGACAGCGAAGATGGTTAGAGTTGTTAAAAGATTATGAGCTTGTAATTGACTACCATCCGGGGAAATCCAATGTTGTTGCTGATGCTTTGAGTCAAAAATCGTTGTTTGCCCTACGTGCGATGAATACTCAATTAGCTCTATCCGATGACGATTCGCTAGTAGCTGAGTTGAAAGAGAAACCGTTATTTATTCAACAGATTTGTGAGGCTCAGAAAGTTGATAATGAATTGATAGCAAAACGGGCTCAATGTGATGCGAATACTGATTCAGAGTTTCGAGTTGATACTGAAGGTTGTTTGAGGTTCAAAGACCGAATGTGTGCTCCGAGAAATTCAGAGTTGATTCAGATGATTTTGAATGAATCTCATAGCAGTTGTTTATCTGTTCACCCGGGTAGTAGAAAAATGTATAATGATTTGAAACAGCTTTACTGGTGGCATGGTATGAAACGAGACATCTGTGACTTTGTTTCGAGCTGTTTGACCTGTCAGCAAGTCAAAGTTGAACATCAGGTTTCGTCTAGGTTACTTCAACCGATTATGATACCCGAATGGAAATGGGACAGAGTCACGATGGATTTTGTATTAGGTTTGCCTTTGTCACCGAGTAAGAAAGATGCAATTTGGGTTATTGTGGATAGATTGACTAAATTGGTCATTTTGTTCCGGTTCGCACAGATTACTCGCTTGATAAACTTGCTGAGTTATATATTTTTCAGATTGTGAGATTGCACGGAGTACCTATTTCTATTGTTTCGGATAGAGATCCGAGGTTCACATCACGGTTTTGAAAGAAACTGCAAGATGCATTAGGTACGAAACTACACTTTAGTACTGCTTTCCATCCGCAGACAGATGGTCAGTCCGAACAAATTATTCAGATACTTGAGGATATGTTGAGATGTTGCATTCTCGAGTTTGAAGGTACATGGGAATGATACTTGCCACTGATTGAATTTGCGTATAATAATAGCTTTCAATCGAGTATCAAAATGGCTCCTTACGAGGCTTTGTACGGTCACAAATGTAGAACACCTTTGTATTGGACTGAACTCAGTGAGAATAAGATACACAGGGTTGATTTGATCAAAGAGACTGAACAGAAAGTAAAAGTGATTTGTGATAGTCTGAAAGCCGCGTCAGATCGTCAAAAGTCGTACGCAGACTTGAAACGAAAAGATATTGAGTTTCAGATCGGGGACAAAGTGTTTTTGAAAGTCTCACCTTGGAAGAAAATATTCCGATTTAGTCGTAAAGGCAAATTAAGTCCAAGATTCATTGGGCCGTATGAGATTATAGAGCGTATCGGGCCGGTTGCTTACAGACTGTTGTTGCCACCTGAGTTAGAAAAGATACATAATGTATTTCATGTTTCGATGCATCGATGATATCGATCCGACCCATCGCAATGTAACAGTCCGGTTTAGACCTCAGTCGGATAGTGGTTTCGAGACCACAAATCGGAGTTAGAAAAATATTTTAAAATTATTTTCTGTATTTATAGTATATGAAATGATATGTGTGAAAATTTCGTATGAAAATTTTATCGTTTGTGTGCCAATTCATGAAAAATGATCTAATCGCAGAAAATGCAAAAGTAGCTTTCTATTTGATTAGGTGTCGAATTGATGTGTCTTATTAAGTGTGAGGTCCTTATGTGATAAATGGACCCTTGGATTAATGCATGGACAAAGATGGACATATGTTAGTGGGATTTTAATGTTATTATTAAGGTTATAAAGGTAATTAATTTAATAATGGTTAGTTTAATAAACCAAAACATAATTTTTAGTTCATCTTTTTGCTAATACCGAAACTTCAAAGGAAATAAAACACCATTTTAAAGCTTCATTAAGCTCAGCACTTGCATGATTCAATAGGTATGTAATTTGACTTCGATTTTTGATGATTTTTACGTTTTTTAGATCGTTGTTTCAAATACTAGCTAGCCCATGCTAGAATTTTTGAATTTAATGATGTATTCATGAATTGCCAATGATGATAGCTTGTGGTTTTTGTTGTTTGATGATGAAAAATAAAAGATATGTGATCTATTAACATGTTTTGTCTTTGGATTTTTGATGAATTTGAGTAAATTGGACTAATTTGTGAAAATAATAAATTGAGGGACTAAAATGAGAAATAAATAAAATGTTTGGACTTATATGAGCTTAATAAATATTCGGCTAAGCTATAGTGTAGTCAAATTTTGAATATTTTGTGTTTTGTGAAATAAGGACTAAATTGTGAAAAATGTGAAATGTTAGGGGCAAAAGTGTAATTTGTCCATTTATGTGTATTTGGATGAATTTAATTGAATATGTGATTAAATAAGTTTAATTTATAATAATTTAGATCAAGAAAAGAGGAAATCAGAATTGGATCGAGGAAAATCTAAAGTTGTTGAATAGTCGTTCCGGTTCGTCCGTCTTTGTTTGAGGTAAGTTCATAAGTAAATAAATGTTGTTAAATTCGACTGTATATATTTTATTTGCATCGAATTGAATTATTACTTGTATATTATGTGAATGCCGAATTGGTAAAAGTGAGGAAGAATTGTCTACAAGCTTGAATTGATCGAGATACGACGTCCAAAAGCCCCGTACGAACCTTAGGAATAGTTAGGATACATATGTCATGTCATAGGATTTCAATATTTGTTTTCGTGTAAGACCACGTCTGGGACGTTGGCATCGACTTATGTTTACGTGTAAAACCATGTCTGGGACATTGGCATCGTATTTGATTCGTGTAAGACCCTGTCTGGGACAGTGGCATCGATATGTGATTACATGTAAGACAACGTATGGGACACTGGCATTGTAGGAGATCTCCGACTATCCGAGTATCCTTATTGATTTCGAATGGTTCAACGGGCATTATCGAGTTAAGATCAAATGCGAAAATGAATTAAAAGGTTCAGGTACGTGCTATGTTATATAAATATGAAAGTAAGGTAATTATATGTTTGGGATGAATATATGAATTAGACATGGTAAAAGAGAAATTTATATGTGCTTATGAGTATATGTGCATTCGGGCAATGATGTTATAATGCTATTGTATATGTGATAAAGTTTGAGTTTGCAAGCATAATAAATGTACAATTTGTTAAGGTTTGTTTAATTTGGCTAGTTGATATAATGCGAATGTTTATTTGATTATTATTTGCTTATGACTTACTAAGCTTTGAAAGCTTACTCTGTGTGTGTGTTTGTTCATTGTTTTATAGATTATCAAAGCTACAGAAAGCTCGGGGATCGAGGATCATCACCACACTATCGAACTATATTTTGGTACCTTTTGAAAATGTATAATTTGAAGTATGGCATGTATAGGCTAGAGAACTTTGATTATGTTTTGAGATGTGTAAATATAGCCATGTGATATGGCTTGTTAATGAATGTGCTTATGGATGAGTTTAGTTCATATTATATGATTCAAAGGTTGGTATGTTTTGATATGCTCATGAATAGCCAAAATGAAAAGGTCAATGTCGATAAGTTTTATGGTTAATTTGGAAAATTGATATGATGAGAAAGGCTATGAAATGATATGGATTAAAATGATGAATGAATTATATATTTTTGATGTGAAATTGATGCTTTGAATTGGTATGTTTGAGTTGGATTTGTATATGGAAATGATGATATTGTTAAGGGTCAAATTGTGCATGATTTGGTATGTTTTTTGTTACCTTTGGGACATGAATTGAGGCTTGTATGATGCTTATGGGTATGACCCAATTTTGGGTGGCAAATTGGCCTTGCAAATGGCCTATATTTGTCCACACGGTTGAGCACATGGGCGTGTGTCTCAACCGTGTCTCTCAAGGTTGCATTTAGAAATAAGTCAAGAAGCCAGACGGGCTGGGCACACGGGCGTGTGACTGGCTGTGTGAGCAAGTCAGTAACCTCCAGAATTTCACACAGCTTGGCACACGGGCGTGTCTTGTGGCCTTGTGGACAAGTCAGTATGTATGCCCTGTTTTGCCACGGCCTAGACACACGGATGTGTCTAGCGTCGTCTGAGGCACACGGCCTGCCTCCACGGGCGTGTGTCCTTTGTAACTTTGAAAAAAAATGTTAAATTTTCGGAAAAATTTGTATGTGCTCGGTTTAGTCCTGACTCCTTCTTAATGCATGTTTAAGGTCTTGTAGGCCTTCTAAAGGGACTATATGTGTATTTTTCATTTTGGAAAGTTTGTGAATGTTTGATGTTAATGAAATGTTTATGTTTTGATTTGATATGTTCGGTAACGCCTCTTAACCTTAGTCTGACGACGGATACGGGTTAGGGGTGTTACATTTATTGGTATCAGAGCTACGGTTTAGTCGATTCTAGGAGTAACATAGCTTGTGTGTGTCTAGCTATACATGCCATATTTATAAATTGCAATAGTGTGATGATTCCTGACAATTGAAATGTGTTTTCGTATAGTAATGGATCCCGATCGAGCCATAGCTGATGATGTAGAAAGTATAGTGCCTGCTCCCGCTCAAGGGACAGCACCGGCTAAATCTCGGCCGACTTCGAGCAACCAAGAGGGAGAGGCTAAACAAGCCTTTTACCAAATGATGAATAAATGGTTTACTCAGTATATCCGGATGAATCCGGCTGTTCCACAACCTTCTCCCCCAGCGATCCCTTCTAAAATACCTGTTATGCCACAAGTTATTGACCCAGTGCGAATGAATAAGCCACCGGTTGATAAAATTAGAAAACACAAGCCTGAAGAATTCAGAGCCACTGTTGATGATGATGCTGAGTGAGCTGAATTCTGGATTGATAATACGATCCGTGTGTTTGATGAACTATCTTGTACCCCTGACGAGTGTATTAAATGTGATGTATCATTGCTTCGAGATTCTATGTATCATTGGTAGAATACACTAGTTTCGGTGGTTCCAAATGAACGGGTTACCTGGGAGTTCTTTCAAACTAAATTTCGTAAGAAATACATCAGTTAGAGATTCATCGATCAAAAGCGTAAAGAATTCCTCGAGTTGAAACAGGGTCGTATGACCGTAACAGAATATGAGCAGAAATTTGTGAGACTTAGCAGATATGCCCGAGAGTGTTATTCAACAGAAGAAATTATGTGTAAAAGATTCGAAGACGGGTTGAATGAAGATATTAAATTGCTCGTTGGGATTCTTGAAATAAAGGAGTTTGTTGTACTTGTTGAGCGAGCATGCAAAGCTGAAGAGCTCGGGAAAGAGAAAAGAAAAGCTGACTTAGAAGCTAGAGATTTCTGTAAGAGATCATCGAGTAAGTCATTCCAATCGGCATCAAAGAAATTCCGAGATGACTATAGCCGTTCAAAGGCTACTTCGGGTTATTCTTGACGGGATCGAGATAGACCACCTGTGAGTTCGAAAGCTACCTTAATAGCTAGTGTTGGTAATGTCAGACCAAATCAACCGGAGTGTAAATATTGTAGTAAACAACATCCCGAAAGTTGTAGATTGAATGATCGGGCCTGTTTCAAATGTGGATCATTATATCATTTCATTCGCGAATGCCCTGAGTTGGTTGAGCAAGATATGAAGCAGAATATAAAGCCGAGTAACACGAACCTCGTGGTAGACCACCCAGAAACACGGGTAATGTGAGTAGTAGTCAGAAAGGAACGAAAGACACAGCTGTTAGATCTGAGGCTCGTGCACCTGACAGAGCTTATGCTATTTGCGCTCGCGAAGAAGCTTTGTCTCCATATGTGATTACTGGTACTTTCACTCTCTATGATAATAGTGTTGTTGCATTGATTGATTCTAGTTCGACTCATTCTTATGTATGTGAAACTTTGGTATCCAGTAAGACTTTGCTTGTGGAGTCCACTGAATTTGTGATTAGAGTATCGAACCCCTTAGGCCGGTGTGTTTTGGTTGATAAAGTATGTAAGAATTGTCCGTTGATGATTTGAGATTCATGTTTTCGGTTGATTTGATGTTGTTGCCATTCGACGTGTTTGATATAATTCTGGGTATGGATTGGTTAACTTTACATGATGCTATAGTGAACTGCAAACGGAAGACTATTTATTAGCAATGTCAGAATGATGAGATTATTCGGATTGAGTCTAATGGTCTGAATGGTTTATCAGCAGTGATATCTTTGATGTTAGCTCAGAGATATGTGAGAAAGGGTTGTGAAGCTTACTTTGCTTATGTGCTCGATTCTAAAGTAACCGAAAAGAAGATTAAATTAGTACCAGTTGTGTGTGAGTATCTGGATGTGTTTCCTGAAGAATTACCAGGTTTGCCACCGATTCGAGAGGTAGAGTTTTGTATTGAGTTAGTACCGGGGACGACTCCGATTTCGATAGCTCCGTACAGAATGGCACCGACTGAATTAAAAGAATTGAAAGCTCAGTTGCAAGAATTGACGGATAGAGGCTTTGCACGATCGAGTTTTTCTCATTGGGGTGCACCAGTTTTGTTTGTGAAAAAGAAAGACGGAACTATGAGAATGCGCATAGATTACCGACAGCTCAATAAGGTGACTATAAAGAATAAATATCCTTTTCCACGGATTGACGACTTGTTCGATCAGTTGAAAGGGGCTACTGTGTTTTCTAAGATAGATTTGAGATCGGGTTACTATCAGTTGCGAGTTAAAGAATCCGATGTACTGAAAACTGCTTTTCGAACGAGGTACGGACACTATGAGTTTCTGGTTATGCCTTTCGGAATTACTAATGCACCTGCTGTTTTTATAGATCTAATGAATTAGATCTTCAGACAGTATTTGGATCGATTTGTGGTCGGGTTCAAAGATGACATATTGATCTATTCCCGTGTTGAATCCGAACATGCTGAACATTTGAGAATAGTGCTACAGACTTTGCGTGACAAGCAGTTGTATGCAAAGTTCAGTAAATGTGAGTTCTGGTTACGAGAAGTTAGTTTTCTGGGACATGTTGTATCAGCATCGGGTATTCGGGTTGATCCGAACAAAATTTTGACTATACTAGATTGGAAGCCTCCTAGAAATATATCTGAAGTCCAAAGTTTTCTAGGACTAGCTGGTTACTATAGACGGTTCGTAAAAGGTTTCTCTATGATTGCAACCCCGATGATGCGATTACTTCAGAAAAATGCTAAGTTTGAGTGGTCAGAAAAGTGCCAGAAAAGTTTTGATCAGTTGAAAGCTTTGTTGACCGAAGCTCCTGTGCTAGTTCAGCCAGAATCGGGTAAACAATTCGTTATTTATAGTGATGCTTCTTTGAACGGTTTAGGTTGTGTTTTGATGCAAGAAGGTAAAGTTATAGCTTATGCCTCAAGATAGTTAAAGCCACATAAAAAGAACTATCCGACACACGATTTGGAATTGGCAGCTATTGTGTTTGCGTTGAAAATTTGGCACCAGTATCTGTTCGGTGAAAAATGTCACGTTTATTCCGATAACAAATGTAACACCCCTTAACTCATATCCATCGCCGGACTAGGGTTACGAGGTATTACCGAACAAAACACAACTCAGAACAGACATTCATATATATATATTAAAAAAAACATTTCATATATACAAATCATGTTTCATTAATACAATGTTCGAATCATAAGAACTTCAATTGCATGGCTATCGAATGTCTAAAACATTATCAAACATACTTCAATCATATCACATTACATCATAACTGAGCATAATTTTAATATTATTATAACATACTCGCTTGCGCATATTTAATCCACAACTACCATAATAATATAAAACTTTAACTAATATGAATATTAGTTATTTGTAAACTATGCACATATACATATTAGCTTAATCTGAACTATACCACACGATAAAATGGGCAATATTATACAAGTACATACAAACATTTCTAAATGACCTAATTCCAATTGTAAAATTTACCAATTCATGCACTGCCCACTTGACTAACCTTAACCATTTTCTAAGTTCAATAATCCAATTGGACATGCCAATTTCACATGCTATGTACCATGCCAATATTTCATATACACAACCAAATCCATTAACCCAATATTCGGCTAACAAATTTAGCCTCCAAAAATTCAAACATTGCCATCTTGAACCGCACCTATAAAGTCAATCATTCAAGCTTATAATATGTGCATACTTAACCATTACAAATCGATTTTAACTAACCTTTATACATATATATATATATCAAACATTTACCACATTATTAACTAAACATAGCAATCCTACTTCACATACAAATGAGCCATAGCCGAATTGCTAAAAATCAACCCATCAAGCATTAAATCAAAAACACATAAAAACCGAACCTAATCAACTTAGCATCATAGTCGAATATATAATGTGCCCATCATTACCCCTTTATCGAATCATATATCACATACATTTATATATTCGGTATTAATCTTGCTATTTTAAATTATAAGCACATACATAACGCACCACACATATAAGACATACATATTACTTATTTCATATATTAAAATTATATATATGTATATATATCATTTCCTTTATAAAATACTTAGCATTTTACTCATTTATTCAATCTACACATCTTAAGACTTTATTACCTAGTATAAACCAAGTTTATCATATACATGTAACTTAAATATCTCATCAAAATGCAAGCTCAAATCATGATCCAATATAGTCAAATTCGAGCATAAAAATTAAACACATTAAGCACCCATTCACGAGCACATAAAATCCAACTTAAGCAAAATGATCATAGATAAACCAACTTTAAACTAAACCGAACATAAGCATGGAAATTAAGCCATTTTCGCATGGCTATTTATATACATATCCCAAAATCAATCATTTCAAAATATAATCCAGCCTATACATGTCATAATTTCAAAAAATTCAGCTTATAAAAATATCGAAGTTAGTCGATAGTGTGATAGACTTTAACGATGATCCCCGAGCTCGTAACTTGACTCTAAAATCTATAAAACAATACAAACAAACACATACAGTAAGCTATCATAACTTAGTAAGTTATAAGCAATTACATAACAACAATGCATTATATCATTATATTAATAAGGCCAATTCAATATAATCACAATCAAGGTTTATAACCATAACTATAATTTATATCACCATTCGTAAACTTTCACATTTCATAGCCTTAAGGCCGAACACTCACACATTCAATAATAGATTTCACATTGATCTATAAAATCACTTTCTCATCTCAAAACAAATACATATACATTTATACAAGTATACATATATATATATATCACATTTTTTAATTTCATATGTATATATCACTTACCGAATTTATACCTGCATTTCAAACTCATATAAATCACATATTAACATGTATAATACATAGTTTCATTTCAAAATTCAATACTTACTTTATTACCCAAAAGATAATCTATCATCACATACCTGATCATTTTATCTCATTTAACACATTCATTAATCGATACACTTAAAGGATCAACAAACTCGCACACTCAGTGCCAAAACCTTGTAACGTGTCGCACACTTAGTGCCGTCACATTAACATCTCACACACTTAGTGCCAAATCCTTGTAACGTGTCGCACACTTAGTGCTATCACATTTAACAATTCGCACACTTAGTGCTATATTTCATACTATCGTTTCCGTACATTAATTTCACATATTACAAATCAACATATAAATATCATGTTTATTTATAATTAACAACACATATATGCTTATAAACTTACCTCGGACGATGAAAATCGGAACGGAACGATTAATCAACGACTTTGGTTTTTCCCCGATCCAAATCTGATTTCTTTGGTTCTTGATCTTAATCAAGCTAGATAGGTGCCTAATGCCCAAAGCTTTTCTATTTTCTTTTTCTTTTCTCTATTCGGTCATGAATGGATGATAATGGCTTTTTATTTTATGTTTTGTTTTATTATTATAACCTATAATATATTAATATAAATTTTAACTTATAAAATTAACATATAAAGACATATATATAAACACTTAATGCCGTCCACTCACTTGTATAATAGGCTAATTACAACATTAAGCCTCCAAATTATAAAGACAACAACAATTAGGCACTTTCTCATTAAACCATCAAATTTTCATTTTACGCGATTAAGCCATTTTATTTAATCGGACACTCAAACAACAAAATTAAAACACGAAAATTTAACACAAGAAAATTCACACATAATAAATACTGAAAATAATTTTAAAATATTTCTCAGACTCGGATTAGTGGTCTCGAAACTACTATTCTGATTAGGGTCAAAATCGGGCTGTTACAACTCTCCCCCCCTTAGGGATTTTCGTCCCCAAAAATCTTACCGGTGAATAGGTTTGGATAACGCTCTTTCATTGTATCCTCTGACTCCGAAGTTGCTTCCTCAACACCCTGTTTATGCCACAGTACCTTAACTAACGGAATTTTCTTATTTCGCAATTCTTAAATCTCACGAGTCAGAATAAAAATCGGTTCTTCTTCATATGTCATATCGGACTTAATCTCAACCTCTGTCGGACTAATCACATGTGAAGGATCGAATCAGTATCTACGGAGCATCGAAACATGGAATACATTGTGAATCTTTTCTAACTCAGGTGGCAACAGTAGTCTACAAGCAACCGGCCCAATACGCTCTATAATCTCGTACGACCCAATAAATCTTGGACTCAATTTGCCTTTACGACCGAACCTGAGTATTTTCTTCCACGGTGATATCTTCAAAAAAACTTTGTCTCCAATCTGAAACTCTATATCTTTTCGTTTCAAATCTGCATATGATTTCTGACGATCCGATGCTGTTTTCAGACTATCACGAATCACTTTAACTTTCTGTTCAGTCTCTTTGATCAAATCGACCCCGTGTATCTTATTTTCACTGAGCTCAGTCCAATACAATGGTGTACGACATTTACGACCGTACAAAGCCTCGTAAAGTGCCATTTTGATACTAGATTGAAAGCTATTATTATAAGCAAATTCAATCAAAGGTAAGTATTGTAACACCCCTAACCCGAAACCGTCGTTGGAATAGGGTTAGGAGGCATTACCGAACAATCAGAACATTTCACATCCATTTCACAACACTAAGTCATTCATCAATCAACCATATTCAAATATAAACATATAGTCCCATATCGAGGTCTATGAGACCTCAAACATGCATTAGAAGAGGTTTGGGACTGAACCGAGCAGTTAGAAAATTTTCTAAAATTTTAAACATTTTTCAACACTGCAGAGGTCACACGCTCAGTGCGGTCGGCCGTACCTCCTCACGGCTACGGACACGCCCATGTGTCCAGGCCGTGCCAAAATAGGGCATACATACTGACTTGTTCACACGACCACCAGACACGCCCGTGTGCCATGGCCGTGTGAAACTAAGCTAGCTACTGACTTAGTCACACGGCCACTAGGCACGCCCGTGTGCCACGACCGTGTACCCTGCCCAGGCACACTTTGAAGTGGCCCTTGAGCCACACGGCAGAGACACACGCCCGTGTCCCTTAGCCGTGTATGCAAAATAGGCCATTTGCAAGGCCGAAATGCCACCCACACATGGGTCATACCTACAAGCACATACAAGCCTATTTTCACACACAATTTGGCAACCAAATACATGTCAAATGATCAACTTATCATCCCATAATCTCATTTCTAATCATGTCAACTTATATACCAAATTGCATAACTAAAACACATGCATAACTAAGCATGATTCATCCACAATATCACTAGATCACAATGGCATCAATCCATCACTAAGCTTACCATTCATAAGACATTTTCATTGCCATCAAGCCATACCATGACATGCATCATATACCAAAATCAAACATACATATTGCCAACATTTATCTAGCCACATCACTTAGCTGTTTACACATCTCAAGCATGGTTCAAAACAACTAGCCTATACATGCCATATTCAAATATACACATCTTCAAAAGTACCAAAATAATATTAAAATATTTTTTACGACCTCAGATTTGTGGTCTCGAAACCACTGTTCCGACTAGGGTCTAAACCGGGCTATTACAATTCTCCCCCTTAGGGATTTTCGTTCCCAAAAATCTTACCAATGAATAGATGTGGATATTGCTCTTTCATAGCATCTTCAGGCTCCCACGTAGCCTCTTCTACTCCGTGTTTGTACCATAACACTTTCACTAAGGAAATTCTTTTGTTTCTCAACTCTTTGGTCTCTCGTGCCAAAATTTGAATCGGTTCTTCACTATATGACAAATCTGTCTGAATTTCAACCTCAGTAGGAGCAATCACATGAGACGGATCAGATCGTACCGTCGAAGCACCGACACATGAAACACATTATGAATTTTCTCTAATTCAGGCGGTAACAACATTCTATAAGCAACCGGCCCAACTCGTTCAATGATCTCATACGGTCCGATGAACCTCGGACTCAGCTTGCCTTTCCGGCTAAATAGAAGTATCTTTTTCCACGGAGACACTTTCAAAAACACTTTGTCACCAATCTCAAATTCGATATCTTTCCGTTTCAAATCTGCATAGGATTTCTAACGATCTGAAGCCGCTTTCAAACTATCACGAATCACTTTCACTTTCTGTTCAGTCTCTTTAATCAAATCAACCCCGTGAATCTTATTCTCACTCAGCTCAGTCCAATACAATGGAGTTCGGCATTTTCGACTGTAAAGAGCCTCATATGGTGCCATTTTAATGCTTGACTGAAAACTATTATTATACGCGAATTCAATCAACGGCAGATGCTTTTCCCATGTATTTTCGAATTCAAGAATACAACATCTCAACATATCTTCAAGAACCAGTATAATCCGCTCAGATTGTCCGTCCGTTTGAGGATGAAATGCAGTACTAAAATGTAGCTTCGTGCCTAAAGCCTCTTGCAATTTCTTCCAAAATCGTGAAGTAAATCTCGGATCTCTGTCAGATACAATAGATAGTGGCACCCCGTGCAATCTCACAATCTCAGCAATATACAATTCGGCTAATTTATCAAGTGAATAGTCTGTTCTCACCGGAACAAAATGAGCTGATTTCATCAATCTGTCAACTATCACCCAGATTGCATCTTTCCTTCCCGGAGATAAAGGCAAACCCGACACAAAGTCCATTGTGATTCTTTCCCATTTCCACTCAGGAATCATTATTGGTTGTAACAAACCGGATGGAACCTGATGTTCAGGTTTAACTTGCTGACAAACTAAACACTTCGACACAAAGTCAGAGATGTCTCTTTTCATACTATGCCACCAATAAAACTGTTTCAAATCATTGTACATTTTCGTACTCTCCGGGTGAACAGTCAATCGGCTATTATGAGCTTCGTTCAAAATCATCTGAATCAACTCTGAATTCCTCGGAACACAAATTCGATCTCTGAATCTCAAACAATCATCACTATCAACTCGATATTCTGAATCAGAATTCAAATCACATTGAGCTCGTTTTGCCTTCATTTCATTATCACTTTTTTGGGCATTACAAATCTGACGTACGAACATCGACCTTACTTTCAACTCAGCCAAAACTGAATCATCATCACATAGATCTATCTGAGTACTCATAGCTCACAAAGCACATAAAGACTTTCGACTCAAGGCATCAGCAACCACATTAGCTTTGCCCAGATGGTAATCAATTACAAGTTCGTAATCTTTCAACAATTCTAACCATCTCCTCTGTCTCAAATTAAAATCTTTCTGAGTCATCAAATACTTCAAACCCTTATGATCGGTATAAATATGACATTTCTCACCAAATAGGTAGTGACGCCAAATCTTTAACTCAAACACAATCGCGGCTAATTCAAGATCATGCGTTGGATAGTTCTTTTCATGTGGCTTTAACTGCCTCGAAGCATAAGCAATGACTTTGCCTTCTTGCATCAGAACACATCCCAAACCATTCAACGAAGCATCACTGTAAACTATGAATTCTTTGCCCGATTCAGGTTGAACTAACACTGGCACTTTTGTCAACAACGCTGCTCAAAACTCTGATGGCACTTTTCTGACCATTCGAATTTAACATCTTTCTGTCGCAACTTCGTCAACGGAGTCGCAATCATTGAGAAACCTTTCACAAATCGTCTATAGTATCCCGCTAGTCCCAGAAAACTACGGACTTCAGACACATTTCTTGGAGGTTTCCATTCTAGAATAGCTGAGATTTTACTCTGATCAACTCGTATTCTTGCAGCTGATACAATATGTCTCGAAAAACCAACCTCACGCAACCAAAACTCACATTTGCTAAACTTTGCATACAATTGCTTCTCACGTAGGGTCTGTAACACAATTCTCAAATGCTCGGCATGTTGTGTCTCACCACATGAATAAATCAGAATGTCATCAATAAACACTACAACAAAACGATCCAAATACGGTCTGAATATCTGATTCATCAGATCCATAAACACTGTAGGAGCATTCGTTAGTCCAAAAGGCATAACTAAGAATTCATAATGTCCGTACCTCGTTCTGAAAGTAGTTTTTGGTACATCTGATTCTTTGACTCGTAGCTGGTAGTAGCCCGATCTCAAATCTATCTTAGAAAACATTGTAGCTCCTTCCAACTGATCAAACAAATCATCAATACGTGGCAGGGGATACTTATTCTTTATCGTCACTTTGTTCAACTATCGATAGTCAATACACATCCTCATAATGCCGCCTTTCTTTTTCACAAACAAGACTGGAGCACCCAAGGGTGAGAAACTTCGTCGTGCAAATCCTCTATCAGTCAACTCTTAAAACTAAGACCTTAACTCTTTCAATTCCGTTGGTGCCATTCTATACGGAGCTATTGAGATAGGAGTCATTCCCAGCACCAATTCGATGCCAAATTCAACTTCCCAAATCAGAGGTAATCCCGGTAACTCTTCAGGAAACACATTAGGGAATTCACAAACCACAGGCACATATTCAACTTTCTTTTCTGTCACTTTTGTATCAATCACATATGCCAAATAAGCTTCGCAACCCTTTCTCACATAGTTCAAAGCTTTCATCGCAGATACAACAGCTGGTAACCCATTCAAATCACTGGATTCAATTCGAACTATCTCACCGTTCTGACTTCTCAAATCAATACTCTTTCATTTACAATTCACTATGGCATTATGCAAAGTGAGCCAATCCATACCCAAAATTATATCAAATTCATCGAATGGTAGCAACATCAAATTAATCGGAAAACATATATCTTGAAACATCAATGGGCAATTCTTGCACACTTTATCCACCAAGACACACTTGCCTAAGGGGTTTGATACTCTAATTACAAATTCAGTAGACTCAACAGGTAGAGTCTTACTTGATACTAGATTCACACACACATAGGAATGAGTAGATCCTGGATCTATCAATGCAATCACATCAGTATCAAATAGAGTAAAAGTACCAGTAATGACATCTGGAAATGACGCTTCCTCTCGCGCACGTATAGCATAGGCTCGGGCAAGTGCTCTCGCCTCTGATCTTACAGCTGTATCGGTAGTCCCTTTTTGGCTTCCACTCACATTCTCGGTGTTTCTGGGTGGACTGCCCCTAGCCGTCATATTACTCGGTCTCACACTTTGAACATTTTCTTCCTCAGCTAACTTTGGACATTCTCGAATAAAGTGATCTTGTGATCCACACTTATAGCAAGTTCGATTATTGTACTTGCCCCAGCATTCTCCCACATGTCGTCTTCCACACTGTCAACACTCAGGCTTGTTACTTTTAGCACTTCCAACATTTGATTCAATTGGAGCTTGAGTTCTCAGACCAACACTTAGTCTTGCGCGGTCTCTATTCGGGTGTCCAAATGAAGCATTTGAACGGTTGTTTGCATCTCTAAATCTCTTCATTGAAGGTTGAGAAAACTTACTCATCGATCTTTTTCTTTCGTCACGAGCTTCAGAATTGGCTTTCTTCTTTTCCTTGCTAAGCTCCTCGGCTTTGCAAGCTCTTTCAACTAACACAACAAATTCATTTATGTCAAGTATCCCAACCAACAAATTAATGTCTTCATTCAGCCCTTCAATGAAGCGTTTACACATGGTAACTTCGGTCGAAACACATTCCCGTGCATACTGGCTCAATCTCACAAATTCCCGCTCGTATTCAGTAACTGACAAACGGCCTTGTTTCAGCTCTAAAAACTCTTTACGTTTCTGATCTATAAATCGTTGACTAATATATTTCTTTCAAAATTCAACTTGAAAGAAGTCTTAGGTAACCCTCTCTCTTGGAACCATTGAAATCAACGTTTTCCACCAATTATACGCGGTATCCCTCAACAACGAAACAGCACATTTAATGCATTCATCAGGTGTCAACGACATCTCATCAAACACTCGAATTGTATTCTTGAGCCAAAACTCAGCTCGCTCAGCATCATCATCAGCTGTAGCCCTAAACTCTTCGGCCTCGTACATACGGATCTTATCCACAGGAGGCTTATTCAATCGGATCGGATCTGAAACTTGTGGCACAACAAGTATTTGTGGTGGTAGAGGTTGTGGAGCAGCCAGATTCGTTCGAACAAACTCCAAAAACCATTCACTCCTCATTCAGAAGAAGGCTTGCTTAGCCTCTCCTCCCTCACCACTATCATTCAGCCTAGAGGTGTTCGACGCTGTCCCTTGAGCGGGAGCAGGCGCATTACTCTCAACATCGTCAGCAACTGCTCAATCGGGATCCATTACTATATGAAAACACATTTTCAACTATCAGGATGCATCACACTATCGCAATTATATATATGGCATGTATAGCTAGACTCAAACGCGCTACATTAGCCTGAGAATCGACTAAACCGTAGCTCTGATACCAATAAAATGTAACACCCCTAACCCGAAACTGTCGCAGAAATAGGGTTAGGAGGCATTACCAAACAATCAGAACATTTCACATCCATTTCACAACACTAAGTCATTCATCAATCAACCATATTCAAATATAAACATATAGTCCCTTATCAAGGTCTACGAGACCTTAAACATGCATTAGAAGAGGTTCGGGACTGAACCTAGCACTTAGAAAATTTTCCAAAATTTTAAATATTTTTCAACACTGCAGAGGTCACACGCCCGTGCGGTCAGGCCATGTGCCTCACACGGCTACCAGACACGCCCATGTGTCCAGGCCGTGCCAAAACAGGGCATACATACTAACTTGTTCACACGACCACCAGACATGCCCGTGTGCCATGGCCGTGTGAAATTAAGCTAGCTACTGACTTGGTCACACGGCCACCAGGCACGCCCGTGTGCCACGGCCGTGTACCCTGCCCAAGCACACTTCGAAATGGCCCTTGAGCCACACGGTAGAGACACACGCCCGTGTCCCTTAGACATGTATGCAAAATAGGCCATTTGAAAGGCCAAAATGCCACCCACACATGGGTCATACCTACAAGCACATACAAGCCTATTTTCACACACAATTTGGCAACCAAATACATGTCAAATGATCAACTTATCATCCCATCCAATCTCATTTCTAATCATGTCAACTTATATACCAAATTGCATAACTAAAACACATGCATAACTAAGCATGATTCATCCATAATATCACTATATCACAATGGCATCAATCCATCACTAAGCTTACCATTCATAAGACATTTTCATTGCCATCAAGCCATACCATGACATGCATCATATACCAAAATCACACATACATATTGCCAACATTTATCTAGCCACATCACTTAGCTGTTTACACATCTCAAGCATGGTTCAAAACAATTAGCCTATACATGCCATATTCAAATATACATATCTTCAAAAGTACCAAAATAGATTGCTAATAGTGTGATAGAGATGCTGATGATTCCCGGATTCGAGCTAGCTTTACTAACACTGTAAAACAGAGAAACAAATCACACAGTAAGCTTTCAAAAGCTTAGTAAGTATGTAATATAATACATATTACTCAATAATACCACATCAATACATAATTAAACCATCACATAGATAAATACACAATTAGGCTCATCATCAATCTCAACCATATGCTCAAGTATCTATTCATTCAACTTTTAAGGCTATCATTAACCACATAGGTTCAAACGTACCTTGATCAACACATAGTTACCCACCATTCATGCTACTCAATTGCTCGATATTACCTCTCGTTCAACCTTTGCTATTCCTTTGATTTATTCGCACACTTAGTGCCAATTTCATAACCAAAACATAATGTAACACCCCAAACCCGGTCTAACCACCACAACCGAGTCTGGCGTGCTACGGGAAAGAAAATGTTTGAAAATCGACTTGTCAATTTTGTTTAAGGAGAAAACTGTTGAATAATTTTAGAGAAAACGAATTTGAATCTTGTGGTGTTCAAAACATGTTAAATCTTGCTTTAGAAAAACTTAGTTGCTCAATTGTTACTCCATACTTATTACTTAATCAGTGAACATTTCAGAAAACACATTCTTATCGAGGTTTTAAAAACAACCAATTCACATTTACTAAGTATGCTTATCGAAAGTTATAAAAAAAAACAACCAAATAAAACATCACAGAAATAAAAGTTAGGCGGCCTTATTACAACGAGGAAAACCCAAAATTTAAATAAAACAGCTAAGTCCAAACAGAAAACTTTGATATAAAACAAATGCTGAGCATGGCCGCCTCGAGTCCACTCTGGCTCCATATCCACGATCTAAGTCTGATCTGCAAGATGTAAAGGAAGGGGTGAGTCACCTAGACTCAGTGTGTAAGTCCCCATCCCAAGAGAAATTATGCTCTTACACAAATTCATACATTAATATGCAAGTCATGCAACCCATCCAACCTAAGTATCCATCCGGGTCTCCCAAATCTACCCCTTGTGGTACCAAACCACTGGTGGTGCCAAACCACTAGTAACCGAAGTTACAAAAATAACATATGTGGTACCAAACCACTGGTGGTGCCAAACCACTGAGACTTAGTCACAATTTTTATAATATATGTGGGGCCAACCCACTGTGTGATACCAAATCACTGGTGACAGTCTGATAGATCATACTCCCCCTCCTCTCATCACCCATGGCATATACTTATGCAATCCATACCAGTATGATCATGCTTAACATATATAACTACGTTTACAGAATAACATGCCTTCATAGATTACAATCAAGGCGAGCAATAATAACAACTTACCCTAGATCCTCGCTTTTACCCACAAGGGTATTTTAGTAACCTTTGCCATCATTCGGCTTTTACAACACACAAAATTAACATATCAAGTATAGAAAGTGTGTAAGAGTTACACACACGGTTATCGTACTAACGCTCTTCATCGCTTCTATGCTCATCACACTCGAGACTACCACTATCGGTCTCTGATCCAACTCCCGATACTTATTCGTTTGGATTTACAGATCCAACCTCCACTGCCTGACTGTTAATCGAGTTCAAAATAATCACTTGATCACCAAACCAATTAAACGATGAGATCTCACTAATTAAATAATGATACCACTTAAAACGAATCCTTACCTACACTGTCGAATCCCGAAAGTCTTTAAGAAAACGTCACCTTCCCACCTATATTCGGCCATCACTAAAGTATTAAACCAATCCCTTAAACGCAATCAAATGAGTACCAAAACACATTCGGCCAAGCCAAAAGAACAAGAAAGGCCATTCGGCCGAACCTACCAACCTACCTTCGGCTTTCCACAAATCGGCCATACAGGGCACCGCAAGACAGGATTCGGCTTCTAGGGGTAGAGAGTGAAATCGACAGGGCCTTTGAACAAGTGATTCGAGTTAGAACTTAATGAAAAGAAAAAGAGAAACCGCAGAGAAGCAAAATCCCAAAACTCACCAGATTAAAGAGGAGTACTCGGCTTATGGTGCACCTTCGGGAGAAATCCACCCTTGTAGATTCGACTATGGGAGAGGAAGATGAAGACCAGGGTATTCGACTTTGGAAGAAAAGAATGAAAAGAAGAATGTGTTGAAGAGTTGCGGCAAAGAAAAGAATTTGAGAGAATAGGAGAAGAAGAGAATTTTCGGCTAGAAGAGTAAGTGAGAAAGAAAGAAAAGAAAACGAATGGAAAAGATGGACACTAGGCTTCAAAATTTGGCTACACATGCACACACTCTCGAGTTGGAGTTTCGGCCAACTCTCCCCTCTCCTGATAGCCTTAATCCCTTATCTCATCCATCTCATAACATATCCCTTATCTTACCTTTAAAAGAGACCATCTTCAACCCAACTCTTTCCTTCTTTTATCATTTTTATCACTTAAATAAAAAGAATTAAAGCTCCTAAAATATAGCCACTATGCCGTCCACCCTTCCCCTTGAAGTGCCGAAATTTGACCCATCAATTTGGGCCCCAAGCGGCCACACTAGGCCCAACTCCTCCCCCCTTGTGACGCCACCTTAATGCCCACTTAAAACACCTCCAAAATTTGGGCCACAAGCCCAACTTGCCACTAAACATAATAATTTAAATTAAAATACTACGAGCACTATTTTTAATAAATTTTTACCCAGATTTAGGCCCAAACCTGAGCCCAATACACACCTCAAAGCCTTTTAACTTACTAATTTATCCATGCAACGTACCAAATGCACAGACCCACAAAATTAAGATATTACACATAATCGTCACCGCACACTTAGTGCCAATAAGTTAAACCGAACTTATACCAGTATCGAACACACAGTGCTAATTCGATAAGCCGAAGCTTCTATCTTTTCGCACACACAGTGCTAATCATCTCTGTCTCGTTTCTAATTTCGCACACTTAGTGCCCTCTAATTCAATTCCGCACATAGCATTTCTAATCCCATAGTTATAAATATATATATTCATTCAATTCACATCACATAGATATAGTTTATAACTAGTATTATATCTGAACTTACATCAGACGTCGAAATATTGAAATGGTCGATTAATCGAGCACTTTGTCTTTGCCTCGATCTCGATCCAAACCTCTCCTTTCTTGGTCTATACACATTCAAATTTAACTTATTCAATCACCAATTCATTCAATTTAGTCCAAACACACATATTTAGGGCATTTTGAAAAATAGCCCTCACATTTTCACATTTCGACACTTTAGTCCCTAATTCACAAAATCACAAAATACACATTTCTACTCATACAAGCTTAGTTGAATTCTTCCCATGCTAATAAAAGCCAACACATTTCATTTATTTCATATTTTAGTCCTTCAATTTACAGTTTTCTAAATTTAGCCCAAATTACTCAATTTCACTGAAAATTCAAAGACAAAATATGTTTATCATTCACATATCTTTCATATTTCACTATCAACTAACACATAGCTCAAGCATTCATTAATGGCATATCTCAAAATCACCATTAATTTCTAAAATTAAAGCATGGGCTAGCTAGAGCACAAAGCAACGATTACGAAAACGTAGAAATTATCAAAAACCAAAAATAACTCATACCTTAATTGAGCTTAGTAAGGGTTGAATATTCAAAAGCTTTCAAACCCTATTTCTTTCTTCTACATTCGGTGCAAAAAGATGAACAAAGACATGTATCTTCTCTTTATGTTTTATTTAATATCACATAATAACATAATTACCCTTTTTATCCTTTTTATTAAACATATATAACCTTTATATACTAAGGTTATTCTAGTCCATTGCCACCCACTATCACTAATTATGGCCAAATTGTAACATCCTGAAATTGGGCCTAGTAGGATTGGGCCCAATAGGCCTTGAACGTAGTAGCGTTTAAATTTTTTGAGATCAAGAGATCGGCATTAGTGCAAGTTGGACCTATTAGGTGAGTGAATTTGGAAGGTTAGGGGGCTTCTATGAAGTCCTGGGATCAAACTTGGGCTTAGGAGAAATTTTGGTTTTAGCTGAATAAAACCCTGAGAGTTAGTAGGTAGGCTTTAAGAATAAAATGTGGAGGAAAATGACACAAGTGGAGTGTGTGGTGTAGTGGCAAAGTGACGCCACTTAGGGAGCAAGGGGGTGACGCCACAAGGAAGGAAGGAGGTCCAAGGTTCAAGGCGTGGAACTTGCATTTCTTTTAGATTATTTTATTAAATGGATTTAGACCTTGGCCATAGACTTATCTTTAGTTGGGCATGTTTTATGACACAAGAGGAGCTTGTGGCCTAGTGGCAAGGTGGCGTTACAGCTGGCAAGAGGTCTGAGGTTCAAGTCTCGGGATCAGCAAGGAGTATTTATTTTATGGATTGGACTGGTCGAGTTTGAGTTGGATTTAAACTCTATTAGCGGAGGGATCCCACATCAGAAAGATACAAAGAAGGAAGGTGAGAAGCTGGCTATATATAGAGCTATCTATGATGGGAGGAAGGATATACCTTGGTGGGCGTTTGGGCACGGGGAGTGGTCGGGCGCGGATTAGCACCGCATTCCTATCGGTGTGTATTCTCTCTACTCTAGTTGTAGAGCGGCAAATGCCGAATGCCGGTCACACGACGATAGTAGCCACACGAGCGTGCGAGCACACGTGTGGGGGCTTCGACGCGATAGTTGAGGCCATCGTTAGTGTTCTTGTGGGTTGATATTGTTTGGGCCGATAGGGGCCAAGTGGGCCCAATAGGCCCGTGGGCCCATATGAGTAGATTGTATGATTGTGTAGTATATATTAGACTAGACTAGGTGAATCTCATATCTGTGGCTAAATTGTGCTAGTTGGGCCACACGAGCGTGTGGGCCCGAATGGGCCAAAATCGAGTTTCAGGCCCAATAGTCTGGTAACGACCGAAAATGGTAGTCGAGTCACTCGAGGCAACATTAAGCCTTCGAAAAGGCCATTGCAGGTGCAAAATTACTTAAATACCCTCGATAGGTAAATTACGAGAATACCCTTGGTAGGTAAAATTACTGTTATACCCTTAGAGGTTGATTAGCTTGATTATGTTATATTTTGTTTATCTGATTTTGATAGTAATTCATTCCATACATTATATTTGATATATGTTTTACATACATAACATACTGCATACACGAATTATTATGTCATATTGCATGGGCTTTGGGATATGATTGAAAGGGGAAGTGTGATTATGTGACTCTATCACGGTGGTCTGGAACCACGGTGGGCTAGCCCCACGTATTTATTTAGTGACTGATGTCACGGTGGTCTAGGACCATGGTGGTTTGAAACCACGTATACAAATATCAGTGACTTGTCTCGGTGGTCTAAGACCACAGTGGGTTGGCCCCACGTATACATAAACTTATGAAAGATCGTCACGGTGGTCTGAGACCACAGTGGGTTGGCCCCATGATTATATATTTTAGTGACTTTGTCACGAGTGGTCTGGGACCGCGGTGGTCTAGAACCACAGTGGCATAATACCACGGGTGTTTGGATGATTCAGGTGTGTAGAGGATGGAAAATTAGGTTGGGCTGGGCTGCGTTGCATACATGTGATATATGCTATATTGAGTGGGCTAAGGCCCAATGTGCATCTGTGGGCTTGAGGCCCAGATTTCGTTTAATATGGATTTACACACTGAGTCTCGGTGACTCACCCCTCTGCTTTAACTTTTGCAGGTAACCCCTAGCTTGAGGATTTGGAGTCGAGGTGGACTCTGTGGTGGCCATACGTCGTCACTTTAGTAAATTAAGTGTTATTTTCTTTTAAATTTCATTTTAATTCGGGATTATGTTCTGTAATAAGGCCACTGGGATTTTAATTTGGTTTTTGTTTTAATGCGGTTATTATCTATGATGAAATGATCAATACGGAGTTTTCCTAAAAACACAAATAACTGTTTTCCAAAATATTAATGAACGGTTCACAAACTACTGATAATCAAAACTCAAAATTTTTAAATGATCGCGAAATTTTTTAACTACCTTTCCTTGTGACATACCAGATCCGGTCGTAACGTGTAGGCCGGGTTTAGGGTTTTACAATTATGGTATCAGAGCCTAGGTTGCAAAACTCGGCTGTGGAATGGGTTCGACAACGTTTTCCAAAAATTAGTTTGAAATATGATTTAGAAAAATACATGTCTTTTTGGATGTATGGCACCTGAGTCTCTGGCACCGAATTCGTAAGCTTCTTTTTACACTATAATCTATTATATGCTGAAATGTCTGTATTGCTGGTATTTATTCTGTGTGTTTGGTTTGGATGTGATATTGAATATAGAAACTGTGTGCATATGTGGTAAGATCTGTTTGCTTCTGTGTTAGATATTTGGTTGTGTAAAGTGGTTCCAAGATTAAGATAGAAAATGAATTAGTGTTATTAAGATCAGAATGCGCAGCGTGAGCGTAGTGTTGTAGGTTAGGATGTACAACTGTTGGTTAGTTGGAAATTTCGAGGATGAAATTTCTTTAAGGGGGTAGATTTGTAACATCCTGAAATTGGGCCTAGTAGGATTGGGCCCAATAGGCCTTGAGCGTAGTAGCGTTTAAAATTTTTGAGATCAAGAGATCGGCATTAGTGCAAGTTGGACCTATTAGGTGAGTGATTTTGGAAGGTTATGGGGCTTCTATGAAATCCCGGGATCAAACTTGGGCTTAGGAGAAATTTTGGTTTTAGGTGAATAAAACCCTGAGAGTTAGTAGGTAGGCTTTAAGAATAAAATGTGGAGGAAAATGACACAAGTGGAGTGTGTGATGTATTGGCAAAGTGACGCCACTTAGGGAGTAAGGGGGTGACGCCACAAGGAAGGAAGGAGGTCCAAGGTTCAAGGCGTGGAACTTGCATTTCTTTTAGATTATTTTATTAAATGGATTTAGACCTTGGCCATAGACTTATCTTTAGTTGGGCATGTTTTATGACACAAGAGGAGCTTGTGGCCTAGTGGCAAGGTGGCGTTACAGCTGGCAAGAGGTCTGATGTTCAAGTCTCGGGATCAGCAATGGAGTATTTATTTTGCGGATTGGATGGTCAGAGTTTGAGTTGGATTTGAACTCTGCTAGCGGAGGGATCCCACATCGGAAAGATACAAAGAAGGAAGGTGAGAAGCTGGCTATATATAGAGCTATCTATGATGGGAGGAAGGATATACCTTGGCGGGCGTTTGGGCACAGGAGTGGTCGGAGCGCGAATTAGCACCAGATTCCTATCAGGTGTGTATTCTCTCTACTCTAGTTGTAGAGCGGCAAATGCCGAATGCCGGTCACACGGCAATAGTAGCTACACGAGCGTGCGAGCGCACGTGTGGGGGCTTCGACGCGATAGTTGAGGCCATCGTTAGTGTTCTTGTGGGTTGATGTTGTTTGGGCCGATAGGGGCCAAGTGGGCCCAATAGGCTCGTGAGCCCATATGAGTAGATTGTATGATTGTGTAGTATATATTAGACTGGACTAGGTGAATCTCATATCTGTGGCTAAATTTGTGCTAGTTGGGCCATTCGGGCCAAAATCGGGTTTCAGGCCCAATAGTCTGGTAACGACTGAAAATGGTAGCCGAGTCGCTCGAGGCAACATTAGGCCTTCGGAAAGTCCATTGTAGGTGCAAAATTACTTAAATACCCTTGATAGGTAAATTACGAGAATACCATTGGTAGGTAAAATTACTGTTATACCCTTAGAGGTTGATTAGCTTGATTATGTTGTATTTTGTTTATCTGATTGTGATAGTAATTCATTCCATATGTTATATTTGATATATGTTTTGCATACATGACATACTGCATACACGAATTATTATGTCATATTGCATGGGCTTTGGGATATGATTGAAAGGGGAAGTGTGATTATGTGACTCTGTCACGGTGGTCTGGAACCACGGTGGGCTAGCCCCACGTACTTATTCAGTGACTGATGTCACAGTGGTCTAGGACCATGGTGGTTTGAAACCACGTATACAAATATCAGTGACTTGTCTCGGTGGTCTAAGACCACAGTGGGTTGGCCCCACGTATACATAAACTTATCAGAGATCGTCACGGTGGTCTGAGACCACAGTGGGTTGGCCCCACGATTATATATTTTAGTGACTTTGTCACGAGTGGTCTGGGACTACGGTGGTCTAGAACCACAGTGGCATAATGCCACGGGTGTTTGGATGATTCAGGTGTGTAGAGGATGGAAAACTAGGTTGGGCTGGGCTGCATTGCATACATGTGATATATGCTATATTGAGTGGGCTAAGGCCCAATGTGCATATGTGGGCTTGAGGCCCAGATTTTGTTTAATGGGGATTTACACACTGAGTCTCGATGACTCACCCCTCTGCTTTAACTTTTGCAGGTAACCCCTAGCTTGAGGGTTTGGAGCCGAGTTGGACTCTGTGGTGGCCATACGTCGTCACTTTAGTAAATTAAGTGTTATTTTCTTTTAAATTTCATTTTAATTCGGGATTATGTTACGTAATAAGGCCACTTTGGATTTTAATTTGGTTTTTGTTTTAATGCGCTTATTATCTATGATGAAATGATCAATACGGAGTTTTCCTAAAAACACAAATAATCTGTTTTTTCAAAATATTAATGAACGGTTCACAAACTACTCGATAATCAAAACTCAAAATTTTTAAACGATCGCGAATTTTTTTAACTACCTTTCCTTGTGACATACCATATCCGATCGTAACGTGTAGGCCGAGTTTGGGGTGTTACGCAAATTGCATTATGAAGCCTCCATGTTAAAAAGACAACAACAATTAGACACTTATAAATCAGCACACAGCTTTTGCATTTTATGCAATTAAGTCCTTTTCTCAAATTAAGCACACAAACATTAAAATTTTCACATAAAACTTTCACACATACTTAATCACATACTGTAAACACCAAAAATAATATTAAAATATTTTTTTACGACCTCAGATTTATGGTCTCGAAACCACTGTTCCGACTAGGGTCTAAATCGTGCTATTACAAGTATTGTTCCCACGTACCTTCGAACTCAAGAATGCAACATCTCAACATAACCTCAAGTATCTGAATGATTCATTCGGACTGACCATCTATTTGCGGATGAAAAGCTGTGCTAAAGTGTAGTTTCGTACCTAAAGCATCTTGCAGTTTCTTCCAAAACCATGATGTGAACCTCGGATCTCTGTCCGAAACAATAGAAATAGGCGCCCGTGCAATCTCACAATCTAAGAAACATATAATTCAGCCAGCTTATCAAGCGAATAATCTGTACGAACCAGAATAAAGTGTGTCGATTTAGTCAATCTATCCACAATAACCCAGATTGCATCTTTCTTGCTCGGTGTCAACGGTAAACCAGATACAAAATCCATCGTGACTCTGTTCCATTTCCACTCAGGTATCATGATCGGCTGAAGTAACCCAGAAGGTACCTGATGCTCGGCTTTTACTTGTTGGCAGACTAAACATTGCGAAACAAAGTCAGATATGTCTCGTTTCATACCAGGCCACCAATAAAGCTATTTCAGATCATTATACATTTTCGTACTCCCAGGGTGAACAGATAACCGACTGCTGTGAGCTTTGTTCAAAATCATTTGAATCAACTCTAAATTTCTCAGAACACATATTCGGTTTCTAAACCTCAAACAACCATTTGTATCAACTCGAAACTCAGATTCAACATTCGATTCACATTGAGCTCGCTTTGCTAACAAATCATTATCAACTTTCTGAGCCTCACAAATTTGTTGAACAAATAACGGTCTTGCTTTTAATTCAGCTATTATCGAACCATCATCAGATATAACCATATGTGCATTCATTGCATGCAAAACAAATAATGATTTTCGATTTAGAGCATCAGCAACAACATTAGCTTTTCCCAGATGATAGTCAATCACAAGCTCATAATCTTTCAACAATTCTAACCATCTACGTTGTCTCAAATTCAGATCTTTCTGAGTCATCAAATACTTCAGGCTTTTATGATCAGAATAAACATGACATTTCTCACCGAACAGATAGTGACGCCAAATCTTCAATGCAAACACAATAGCTGCCAATTCCAGATCGTGCGTCGGATAGTTCTTTTCGTGCGGCTTTAGCTGTCTCGAGGGATAAGCTATGACCTTACCTTCCTGCATCAAAACACAACCTAGACCACTAAAAGATGCATCACTGTAAATGTTAAATTCTTTACCCGATTCTGGCTGAACTAACATTGAAGCTTCGGTCAAAAGAGCCTTCAACTGATCAAAACTTTTCTGGCACTTTTCTGACCATTCAAACTTAACATCTTTCTGTAATAGCTTCATCATCGGTGTTGCGATAATAGAGAAACCTTTCACGAACCGTCTATAGTAACTAGTAAGTCCCAGAAAACTCCAAACTTCAGAGACATTTCTCAGAGGTTTCCAATCAAGTATAGCTAAAATTTTACTCGGATCAACCCGAATACCCGATGCTGATACAACGTAGCCCAGAAAACTAAATTCGCGTAACCAGAACTCACATTTACTGAACTTTGCATACAACTATTTATCTCGCAAAGTCTGTAACACAAGTCTCAGATGTTCGGCATGCTCGGTTTCATCACGGGAGTAGATCAAAATGTCATCTATGAATACTACCACAAACCTATCTAGATACTGTCTGAAGATCCGATTAATCAAATCCATGAAAACAGTAGGTGTATTAGTAAGTCTGGAAGGCATAACCAGAAACTCATAGTGTCCGTACCTCGTTCGGAAAGCAGTCTTTGGCACATTAGAGTCTTTAACTCGCAACTGATAATAGCCTGATCTCAAATCTATCTTAGAAAACACAGTAGCCCCTTTCAACTGATCAAACAAATCATCAATCCATGGCAACGAATACTTATTCTTTATAGTCACCTTATTGAGTTGTCTGTAGTCGATACACATTCTCATAGTTTCTGCCTTTCTTTTTCACAAACAAAACTGGTGCGCCCCAGGGAGAGAAACTCGGTCGTGCAAAACCTCTATCTGTCAATTCTTGCAACTGAGCTTTTAATTCTTTTAATTCTGTAGGTGCCATTCTGTACGGAGCTATCGATATCGGAGTCGTCCCTGAAACTAATTCAATACCAAATTCAACTTCTCGAATAGGTGGCAAACCCGGTAACTCTTCAAGAAACACATCCGGATACTCACACACAACAGGTACTGATTCAATCTTCTTTTCGGTCACTTTAGAATCGAGCACATAAGCAAAGTAAGCTTCACAACCCTTTCTCACGTATTTCTAAGCTAACATTGAAGATATCACTGCCGGTAAACCATTCAGATCATTAGATTCAATCCGAATAATCTCATCATTCTGACACCGTAAATCAATAGTCTTCTGTTTGCAGTTCACAATAGCATTATGCAAAGTTAACCAATCCATACCCAGAATTATATCAAACTCATCGAATGGCAACAACATCAAATCAGCCAGAAAACATGAATCTCGAATCATCAACGGACAATTCTTGCACATTTTATCAACCAAAACACACCGGCCTAAGGGGTTCGATACTTTAATCACAAACTCAGTAGACTCTACAAGCAAAGTCTTCATCAATACTAAAGTCTCACACACATAAGAATGAGTCGAACCAGATCACCAATGTAACAACACTAGTATCATAGAGAGTGAAAATACCAAGAATAACATCCGGGGATGAGGCCTCCTCACGTCTTGCTGAATAGCATAGGCTCTGGCAGGTGCGCGAGCCTCGGATCTAACAGCTGTATCTTTGGTCCCTCTCTGACTGCCACTCACATTGCTCGTATTTCTGGGTGGTATACCTCGAGCTACAGTATTACCCGATCTCGTATTTTTCACTGTATCTTGCTCAACCAACTCAGGACATTCACGGATAAAGTGATCCATCGATCCACATTTGTAACACACTCTATTGTTATACTTGCCCCAGCATTCACCAATATGCTGTCTTCCACACTGTTGACACTTAGGTTTATTCGGTCGAACATTGCCAACACTGGCAATCGAGGTGGCTCGTGAACTTACTAGTGGTCGATCTCGTATAGAAAACTCGGCAGTAGCCTTAGATCGGCTAAAATCATCTTTGAATTTCTTTGATGCTGAGTGAAAAGTCTTACCCGATGATCTTTTACGAGAATCTTTAGCTTCAAAATCAGCTTTTCTTTTCTCTTTCCCAAGCCCTTCGGCTTTACAAGCTCACTCGACAAGTATCACGAACTCTTTGATTTCAAGTATGCCAACTAGAAGTTTAATGTCTTCGTTCAACCCGTCTTCAAATATTTTACACATGATAGCTTCAGTCAAAACACACTCGCGGGCATATCGACTGAGTCTCACAAATTTCCGCTCATATTCTGTCACAGTCATGCGACCCTGTTTTAACTCGAGAAATTACTTTCGCTTCTGGTCAATGAATCTCTGACTGATATATTTCTTACGGAACTCAGTCTAAAAGAAGTCCCAAGTCACCCGTTCTTTCGGAACCACCGATACTAGTGTATTCCACCAGTGATATGCAGTGTCTCGTAGTAAAGATATGACACATTTTAAGCACTCATCCAGGGTACAAGATAACTCATCAAACACACAGATAGTATTATCAAGCCAGAATTCATCTCGCTCAGCATCATCTTCATCAGTAGCTCTGAATTCTTCAGCCCCGTGTTTTCTGATTTTATCAACAGGAGGCTTATGTAATTTCAACAGATATCTCACTTGAGACATAACAGGTATCGGGGAAGGATTAATCGGGGGTGGAGGTTGTTGTACAGCCGGATTCATCTGGATATACTGAGTAAACCAGTCGTTCATCATTTGGTAAAAGGCTTGCTTAGCCTCACCCTCTTGGTTACTCGAGGTCGGTCGAGAATCAACCTCTCGTCCCTTACGCAGAGCAGCGCTATACTCGACATCATCACCTCATGCTCTGTGCCAGATCCATTCACTATATGAAAACACATTTTCAAATGTCAGAAGTCATCACACTATCACAATATATGATATGGCATGTATAGCTAGACTCACACGCGCTACGTTAGTCCTAGAATCGACTAAACCGTAGCTCTGATACCAATCAAATGTAACACCCCTTAACCCGTATCCATCGTCGGACTAGGGTTACAAGGTATTACCGAACAAAACACAACTTAGAATAGACATTCATATATATATATATATATTTTAATTAACATTTCATATATACAAATCATGTTTCATTAATACAAAGTTCGAATCATAAGAACTTCAATTGCATGGCTATCGAATGTCTAAAACATTATCAAACATACTTCAATCATATCACATTACATCATAGCTGAACATAATTTTAATATTATTATAACATGCTCACTTGCGCATATTTAATCCACAACTACCATATCAATATAAAACTTTATCTAATATGAATATTAGTTATTTGTAAACTATGCACATATACATATTAGCTTAATATGAACTATGCCACACGGCAAAATGGGCAATATTATACAAGTACATACAAACATTTCTAAATGACCTAATTCTAGTTGTAAAATTTACCAATTCATGCACTGCCCACTTGACTAACCTTAACCATTTTCTAAGTTCAATAATCCAATTGGACATGCCAATTTCACATGCTATGTACCATGCCAATATTTCATATACACAACCAAATCCATTAACCCAATATTCGGCTAACAAATTTAGCCTCCAAAAATTCATACATTTCCATCTTTAACCGCACCTATAAAGTCAATCATTCAAGCTTATAATATGTGCATACTTAACCATTACAAACCGATTTTAACTAACCTTTATACATATATATATATATCAAAAATTTACCACTTTATTAACTAAACATAGCAATCCTACTTCACATACAAATGAGCCACAGCCGAATTGCTAAAAATCAACCCATCAAGCATTAAATCAAAAACACATAAAAATCGAACCTAATAAACTTAGCATCATAGTCGAATATATAATGTGCCCATCATTACCCATTTATCGAATCATATATATATATATCAAACATCACATACATTTATATATTCGGTATTAAGCTTGCTATTTTAAATTATAAGCACATACATAACGCACCACACATGTAAGACATACATATTACTTATTTCATATATTAAAATTATATATATGTGTATATATATCATTTCCTTTATAAAATACTTAGCATTTTACTCATTTATTCAATCTACACATCTTAAGACTTTATTACCTAGTATAAACCAAGTTTATCACATACATGTAACTTAAATATCTCATCCAAATGCAAGCTCAAATCATGATCCAATATAGTCAAATTCGAGCATAAAAATTAAACGCATTAAGCACCCATTCACGAGCACATAAAATCCAACTTAAGCAAAATGATCATAGATAAACCAACTTTAAACTAAACCGAACATAAGCATGGAAATTAAGCCATTTTCGCATGGCTATTTATATACATATCCCAAAATCAATCATTTCAAAATATAACCCAGCCTATACATGCCATAGTTTCAAAAAAATTAGCTTATAAAAATACCAAAGTTAGTCGATAGTGTGATAGACTTTGACGATGATCCCCGAGCTCGTAACTTGACTCTAAAATCTATAAAACAATACAAACAAACACATACAGTAAGCTATCATAACTTAGTAAGTTATAAGCAATTACATAATAACAATGCATTATATCATTATATTAATAAGGCCAATTCAATATAATCACAATCAAGGTTTATAACCATAACTATAATTTATATCACCATTCGTAAACTTTCACATTTCATAGCCTTAAGGCCGAACACTCACACATTAAATAATAGATTTCATATTGATCTATAAAATCACTTTCTCATCTCAAAATAAATACATATACATTTATACAAGTATACATATATATATCATATTTTTTTAATTTCATATGTATATATCACTTACTGAATTTATACCTGCATTTCAAACTCATATAAATCACATATTAACGTGTATAATACATAGTTTCATTTCAGCAGTCAATACTTACTTTATTATCCAAAAGATAATCTATCATCACATACCTGATCATTTTATCTCGTTTAACACATTCATTAATCGATACACTTAAAGGATCAACAAACTCGCACACTCAATGCCAAAACCTTGTAACGTATCACACACTTAATGCCGTCACATTAACATCTCACACACTTAGTTCCAAATCCTTGTAACGTGTCGCACACTTAGTGCCGTCACATTTAACAATTCGCACACTTAGTGCTATATTTCATACTATCATTTCCGTACATTAATTTCACATATTACAAATCAGCATATAAATCTCATGTTTATTTATAATTAACAACACATATATGCTTATAAACTTACCTCGGACGATGAAAATCGGAACGAAACGATTAATCAACAACTTTGGTTTTTCCCCGATCCAAATCCGATTTCTTTGGTTCTTGATCTTAATCAAGCTAGATAGGTGTCGAATGCCCAAAGCTTTTCTATTTTCTTTTTATTTTCTCTATTCGGTCATGAATGAATGATAATGGCTTTTTATTTTATGTTTTGTTTTATTATTATAACCTATAATATATTATTAATATAAATTTTAACTTATAAAATTAACATATAAAAACATATATATAAACACTTAATGCCGTCCACTCACTTGTATAATAGGCTAATTACAACATTAAGCCTCCAAATTATAAAGACAACAACAATTAGGCACTTTCTTATTAAACCATCAAATTTTCATTTTACACGATTAAGCCCTTTTATTTAATCAGACACTTAAACAACGAAATTAAAATACGAAAATTTAACACAAGGAAATTCACACATAATAAATACTAAAAATAATTTTAAAATGTTTCTCAGACTCAGATTTGTGGTCCCGAAACCACTACTCTGATTAGGGTCAAAATTGGGCTGTTACAACAAAAGCTTAAAATATTTGATGACTCAGAAAGATCTGAATCTACGACAGCGAAGATGGTTAGAGTTGTTAAAAGATTACGAGCTTGTAATTGACTACCATCCGGATAAATCCAATGTTGTTGCTGATGCTTTGAGTCAGAAATTGTTGTTTGCCTTACGTACGATGAATACTCAATTAGCCCTATCCGATGACGGTTCGCTAGTAGCTAAGTTGAAAGAGAAACCGTTATTTATTCAGCAGATTTGTGAGGCTCAAAAAGTTGATAACGAATTGATAGCAAAATGGGCTCAATGTGATGCGAATACTGATTCAGAGTTCCGAGGTGATATTGAAGGTTTTTTAAGGTTCAAAGACCGAATGTGTGTTCCAAGAAATTCAGAGTTGATTCAGATGATTTTGAATGAAGCTCATAGCAGTTGGTTATCTGTTCAACCGGGTAGTACAAAAATGTATAATGATTTGAAACAGCTTTACTGGTGGCATGGTATGAAATGAGACATCTCTGACTTTGATTCGAGATGTTTGACCTGTCAGCAAGTCAAAGCTGAACATCCGCAGACAGATGGTCAACCCGAACGAATTATTCAGATGCTTGAAGATATGTTGAGATGTTGTATTCTCGAGTTTGAAGGTACATGGGAACGATACTTGCCACTGATTGAATTTACGTACAATAATAGCTTTCAATCGAGTATCAAAATGGTACCTTACGAGGCTTTGTACGGTCGCAAATGTAGAACACCTTTGTATTGGACTGAACTCAGTGAGAATAAGATACACGGGGTTGATTTGATCAAAGAGACTGAACAGAAAGTAAAAGTGATTCGTGATAGTCTGAAAGCCACGTCAGATCGTCAGAATTCGTACGCAGACTTGAAACGAAAAGATATTGAGTTTCAGATCGGGGACAAAGTGTTTTTGAAAGTCTCACCTTGGAAGAAAATACTCCGATTTGGTCGTAAAGGCAAATTAAGTCCAAGATTCATTGAGCCGTATGAGATTATAGAGCGTATCGGGCCGATTGCTTACAGACTGTTGTTGCCACTTGAGTTAGAAAAGATACATAATGTATTTCATATTTCGATGCTTCGACGATATCGATCCGACCCATCGCAATATAACAGTCCGATTTAGACCCCAGTTGGACAGTGGTTTCGGGACCACAAATCTGAGTTAGAAAAATCTTTTAAAATTATTTTCCGTATTTATAGTATATGAATTGATATGTGTGAAAATTTCGTATGAAAATTTTATCGTTTGTGTGCCAATTCATGAAAAAGGACCTAATCGCTGAAAATGCAAAAGTAGTTTTCTATTTGATTAGGTGTCGAATTGATGTGTCTTATTAAGTGTGAGGTCCTTATGTGATAAATGGACCCTTGGATTAATACATGGACAAAGATGGACATATGTTAGTGGGATTTTAATGATATTATTAAGGTTATAAAGGTAATTATTTTAATAACGGTTAGTTTAATAAACCAAAACATAATTTTTAGTTCATCTTTTTGCTAACGCCGAAACTTAAAATGAAATAAAACACCATTTTAAAGCTTCATTAAGCTCGAAACTTGCATGATTCAATAGGTATGTAATTTGAGCTCGATTTTTGATGATTTTTACGTTTCTGAGATTGTTGTTTCAAATACTAGCTAGCCCATGCTAGAATTTTTGAATTTGATGATGTATTCATGAATTTCCAATGATGATAGCTTCTAGTTTTTGTTGTTTGATGATGAAAAATAAAAGATATGTGATAGATTAATATGTTTTGTCTTTAGATTTTTGATGAATTTGAGTAAATTGGACTAATTTGTTAAAATAATAAATTGAGGGACTAAAATGAGAAATAAATAAAATGTGTGGACTTATATGAGCTTAATAAATATTCGGCCAAGCTATAGTGTAGTCAAATTTTTAATATTTTGTGTTTTGTGAAATAAGGACTAAATTGTAAAAAATGTGAAATGTCAGGGGCAAAAGTGTAATTTTTCCATTTATGTGTATTTGGATGAATTTAATTGAATATGTGATTAAATAAGTTTAATTTATAATAATTTAGATCAAGAAAAGAGGAAATCGGAATTGGATCGAGGAAAATCTAAAGTTGTTGAATAGTCGTTCTGGTTCGTCCATCTTTGTCTAAGGTAAGTTCATAAGTAAATAAATGTTGTTAAATTCGATTGTATATATTTTATTTGCATCGAATTGAATTATTACTTGTATATTATGTGAATGTCGAATTGGTAAAAGTGAGGAAGAATTGTGTACGAGCTTGAATCGATCGAGATATGACGTTCGAAAGCCCCGTACGAACCTTAGGAATAGTTAGGATAAATATGTCATGACATAGGATTCTGATATGTTTTTCCATGTAAGACCACGTCTGGGACGTTGGCATCGACTTATGTTTACGTGTAAGACCATGTCTGGGACATTGGCATCGTATTTGATTCGTGTAAGACCCTGTCTGGGACAGTGGCATCGATATGTGATTACATGTAAGACCATGTTTGGGATGCTGGCATTGTACGAGATCTCTGGCTATCCGAGTATCATTATTGATTTCGAATGGTTCAACGGGCATTATCGAGTTAAGATCAAATGTGAAAACGAACTAAAAGGTTCAGGTACGTGCTATGTTATATGAATATGAAAGTGATGTAATTATATGTTTGGGATGAATATATGAATTAGACATGGTAAAAGAGAAATTTATATGTGCTTATGAGTATATGTGCATTCGGCCAATGATGTTATAATGCTATTGTATATGTGATAAAGTTTGAGTTTGCAAGCATAATAAATGTACAATTGGTTAAGGTTTGTTTAATTTGGCTAGTTGATATAATACGAATGTTTATTTGATCATTATTTGCTTATGACTTACTAAGCTATGAAAGCTTACTCTGTGTCTGTGTTTGTTCTTTGTTTTATAGATTATCAAAGCTACGAAAAGCTCGGGGATCATCGAAGATCATCACCACACTATCGAACTATATTTTGGTACCTTTTGAAAATGTATAATTTGAAGTATGGCATGTATAGGCTAGAGACTTTGATTATGTTTTGAGATGTGTAAATATAGCCATGTGATATGGCTTGTTAATGAATGTGCTTATGGATGAGTTTAGTTCATATTATATGATGCAAAGGTTGGTATGTTTTGATATGCTCATGAATGGCCAAAATGAAAAGGTCAATGTTAATAAGTTTTATGGTTAATTTGGAAAATTGATATGATGAGAAATGCTATGAAATGATATGGATTAAAATGATAAATGAATTATATATTTTTGATGTGAAATTGATGTTTTGAATTGGTATGTTTGAGTTGGATTTGTATATGGAAATGATGATACTATTAAGGGTGAAGTTGTGCATGATTTGGTATGTTTTTGGTTGCCTTTGGGACATGAATTGAGGCTTGTATGATGCTTATGGGTATGACCCAATTTTGGGTGGCAAATTGGCCTTGCAAATGGCCTATATTTGTCCACACGGTTGAGCATACCGGTGTGTGTCTCGACCGTGTCTCTCAAGGTTGTATTTATAAATAAGTCAAGAAGCCACACAGACTGGACACACGGGTGTGTGATTGGCCGTGTGAGCAAGTCAGTTACCTCCAGAATTTCACACGGCCTGGCACACGGGCGTGTCTTGTGGCCGTGTTGACAAGTCAGTATGTATGCCCTGTTTTGCCATGGCCTAGACACACGGATGTGTCTAACGCCGTGTGAGGCACACGGCCTTCCCACACGGGCGTGTGACCTTTGTAACTTTGAAAAAAAATGTTAAATTTTTGAAAAAATTTACATGTGCTCGGTTTAGTCCTGACTCCTTCTGAATGCATGTTTAAGGTCTCGTAGACCTTCTAAAGGGACTATATGTGTATTTTTTGTTATGGAATGTTTGTGAATGTCTGATGTTAATGAAATGTTTCTGTTTTGATTTGATATGTATGGTAACGCCTCTTAACCTTAGTCCGACGATGGATACGGGTTAGAGGTGTTACATTTATTGGTATCAGAGCTACGGTTTAGTCGATTCTAGGACTAGCGTAGCGTGTGTGTGTCTAACTATACATGCCATATTTATAAACTGCGATAGTGTGATGATTCCTGTCAATTGAAATGTGTTTTCGTATAGTAATGGATCCCGATCGAGCCATAGCTGATGGTGTAGAAAGTATAGCGCCTGCTCCCGCTCAAGGGACAGCGCTTGCTCCCGCTCAAGGGACATCACCGGCTAAATCTCAGCCGACTTCGAGTAACCAAGAGAGAGAGGCTAAACAAGCCTTTTACCAAATGATGAATGAATGGTTTACTCAGTATATCCGGATGAATCCGGCTATTCCACAACCTTCTCCCCCACCGATCCCTTCTCAAATACCTGTTATGCCACAAGTTATTGACCCAGTGTGAATGAATAAGCCACCGGTTGATAAAATTAGAAAACACGGGGCTGAAGAATTCAGAGCCACTGTTGATGATGATGCTGAGCGAGCTAAATTCTGGATTGATAATACGATCCGTGTGTTTGATGAACTATCTTGTACCCCTGACAAGTGTATTAAATGTGTTGTATCATTGCTTCAGGATTCTGTGTATCATTGGTGGAATACACTGGTTCCGGTGGTTCCAAAAAAACGGGTTACCTGGGAGTTCTTTCAGACTGAATTTCGTAAGAAATACATCAGTCAAAGATTCATCAATCAAAAGCGCAAAGAATTCCTCGAGTTGAAACAGGGTCGTATGACCGTAACAGAATATGAGCGAGAATTTGTGAGACCTAGCAGATATGCCCGAGAGTGTGTTTCAATAGAAGCAATTATGTGTAAAAGATTCGAAGACGGGCTGAATGAAGATATTAAATTGCTCGTTTGGATTCTTGAAATAAAAGAGTTTGTTGTACTTGTTGAGCGAGCATGCAAAGCTGAAGAGCTCGGGAAAGAGAAAAGAATAGCTGACTTAGAAGCTATAGATTTCCATAAGAGATCATCGAGTAAGTCATTCCAATCGGCACCAAATAAATTCCGAGATGACTATAGCCGTTCAAAGGCTACTTCGGGTTATTCTAGACGGGATCGAGATAGACTACCTGTGAGTTCGAAAGCTACCTCAGTAGCTAGTGTTGGTAACGTCAGACCAAATCAACCGGAGTGTAAAAATTGTAGTAAACGACATCCCGGCAGTTGTAGATTAAATGATCGGGCCTGTTTCAAATGTGGATCATTATATCATTTCATTCGTGAATGCCCTGAGTTAGTTGAGCAAGATATGAAGCAGAATATGAGGCCGAGTAACACGACAGCTCGTGGTAGACCACCCAGAAACATGGGTAATGTGAGTAGTAGTCAGAAAGGAACGAAAGACACAGCTGTTAGATCTGAGGCTCGTGCACTTGCCAGAGCTTATGCTATTCGCACTCGCGAAGAAGCTTCATCTCCAGATGTGATTACTGGTACTTTCACTCTCTATGATAATAGTGTTGTTGCATTGATTGATCCTGGTTCGACTCATTCTTATGTATGTGAAACTTTGGTATCCAGTAAGACTTTGCCTGTAAAGTCTACTAAATTTGTGATTAGAGTATCGAACCCCTTAGGCCGGTGTGTTTTGGTTGATAAAGTATGTAAGAATTGTTCGTTGATGATTTGAGATTCATTTTTTCCGGTTGATTTGATGTTGTTGCCATTCGAAGAGTTTGATATAATTCTGGGTATGGATTGGTTAACTTTGTATGATGCTATAGTGAACTGCAAACGGAAGACTATTGATTTGCAATGTCAGAATGATGAGATTATTCGGATTGAGTCTAATGATCTGAATGGTTTATCAGCAGTGATATCTTTGATGTTAGCTCAGAAATATGTGAGAAAGGGTTGTGAAGCTTACTTTGCTTATGTACTCGATTCTAAAGTAACCGAAAAGAAGATTAAATCAGTACTAGTTGTGTGTGAGTATCCGGATCTGTTTCCTGAAGAATTATCGGGTTTGCCACCGATTCGAGAGGTAGAGTTTGGTATTGAGTTAGTGCCGGGGACGACTCCGATTTTGATAGCTCCGTACAGAACGGAACTGAATGAATTAAAAGAATTGAAAGCTCAATTGCAAGAATTGACGGATAGAGGCTTTGCACGACCGAGTTTTTCTCCTTGGGGTGCACCGGTTTTGTTTGTGAAAAAGAAAGAATGAACTATGAGAATGTACATCGATTACCGACAGCTCAATAAGGTGACTATAAAGAATAAATATCCTTTGCCACGGATTGACGACTTGTTCGATCAGTTGAAAGGGGCTACTGTGTTTTATAAGATTGATTTGAGATCGGGTTACTATCAGTTGCAAGTTAAAGACTCCGATGTGCCGAAAACTACTTTTCAAACTAGGTACGGACACTATGAGTTTCTAGTTATGCCTTTCAGACTTACTAATGCACCTGCTATTTTTATAGATCTAATGAATCGGATCTTCAGACAGTATTTGGATCGATTTATGGTCGTGTTCAAAGATGACATATTGATCTATTCCCGTGATGAATCCGAACATGCTGAACAGTTGAGAATAGTGCTACAGACTTTGCGTGACACGTAGTTGTATGCAAAGTTCAGTAAATGTGAGTTTTGGTTACGAGAAGTTAGTTTTCTGGGACATGTTGTATCAGCATCGGGTATTCGGGTTGATCCGAACAAAATTTCGGTTATACTAGATTGGAAGCCTCCTAGAAATGTATCCGAAGTCTGAAGTTTTCTGGGACTAGCTGGTTACTATAGACGGTTCGTAAAAGGTTTCTCTATGATTGCAACCCCGATGACGAGATTACTTCAGAAAGATGCTAAGTTTGAGTGGTCAGAAAAGTGCCAGAAATGTTTCGATCAGTTGAAAGCTTTGTTGACCGAAGCTCCAGCGCTAGTTGAGCCAGAATCGGGTAAACAATTCATTATTTATAGTGATGCTTCTTTGAATGATTTAGGTTTTGTTTTGATGTAGGAAGGTGAAGTTATAGCTTATGCCTTAAGACAGTTAAAGCCACATGAAAAGAACTATCCGACACACGATTTAGAATTGGCAGCTATTGTGTTTGCGTTGAAAATTTGGCACCACTATCTGTTCGATGAAAAATGTCACATTTATTCCGATCACAAAAGCTTAAAATCTTTGATGACTCGGAAAGATCTGAATCTATGATAGCGAAGATGGTTAGAGTTGTTAAAAGATTACGAGCTTGTAATTGACTACCATCCGAGGAAATTCAATGTTGTTGCTGATGCTTTAAGTCAGAAATCGTTGTTTGCCCTACGTGCGATGAATACTCAATTGGCCCTATTCGATGACGATTCGCTAGTAGCTGAGTTGAAAGCGAACCCGTTATTTATTCAGCAGATTTGTGAGGCTCATAAAGTTGATAACGAATTGATAGCAAAATGGGCTCAATGTGATGCGAATACTGATTCAGAGTTCCGAGTTGATACTGAAGGTTGTTTGAGGTTCAAAGACCGAATATGTGTTCCGAGAAATTCAGAGTTGATTCAAATGATTTTGAATGAAGCTCATAGCAGTTGGTTATTTGTTCACCCGTGTAGTACAAAAATGTATAATAATTTGAAACAGCTTTACTGGTGGCATGGTATGAAACGAGACATCTCTGACTTTGTTTCGAGATGTTTGACCTATCAGCAAGTCAAAGCTGAACATCAGGTTTCGTTTGGGTTACTTCAACCGATTATGATACCCGAGTGGAAATGGGACAGAGTCACGATGGATTTTGTATCAGGTTTGCCTTTGTCACCGAGTAAGAAATATGCAATTTGGGTTATTGTGGATAGATTGACTAAATCGGCTCATATTGTTTCGGTTGAAACAGATTACTCCCTTGATAAACTTGCTGAGTTGTATATTTTTCAGATTGTGAGATTGCACGGAGTACCTATTTCTATTGTTTCGGATAGAGATTCGAGGTTCACATCACGATTTTGGAAGAAACTGGAAGATGCATTAGGTACGAAACTACACTTTAGTACTGCTTTCCATCCGCAGACAGATGGTGAGTCCGAACGAATTATTCAGATACTTGAGGATATGTTGAGATGTTACATTCTCGAGTTTGAAGGTACATGGAAACGATACTTGCCACTGATTGAATTTGCGTATAATAATAGCTTTCAATCGTGTATCAAAATGGCACCTTACGAGGCTTTGTACGGTCGCAAATGTAGAACACCTTTGTATTGGACTGAACTCAGTGAGAATAAGATACACGGGGTTGATTTGATCAAAGAGACTGAACAGAAAGTAAAAGTGATTCGTGATAGTTTGAAAGCCGCGTCAGATCGTCAGAAGTCATACGCAGACTTGAAATGAAAAGATATTGAGTTTCAGATCGGGGACAAAGTGTTTTTGAAAGTCTCACTTTGGAAGAAAATACTCCGATTTGGTCGTAAAGGCAAATTAAGTCCAAGATTTATTGGGCCGTATGAGATTATAGAGCGTATCGGGCCGGTTGCTTACAGACTATTGTTGCCACCTGAGTTAGAAAAGATACATAATGTATTTCATGTTTCGATGCTTCGACGATATCGATTCGACCCATCGCAATGTAACAGTCCAATTTAGACCCCAATTGGACAGTGGTTTCGGGACCGCAAATCCGAGTTAGAAAAATCTTTTAAAATTATTTTCTGTATATATAGTATATGAATTGATATGTGTGAAAATTTCATATGAAAATTTTATCGTTTGTGTGCCAATTCATGAAAAATGACCTAATCGCTGAAAATGCAAAAGTAGCTTTCTATTTGATTAGGTTCCGAATTGATGTGTCTTATTAAGTGTGAGGTCCTTATGTGATAAATGGACCCTTGGATTAATGCATGGACAAAGATGGACATATGTTAGTGGGATTTTAATGTTATTATTAAGGTTATAAAGGTAATTAATTTAATAATGGTTAGTTTAATAAACCAAAACATAATTTTTAGTTCATCTTTTTGCTAATGCCAAAACTTCAAAGGAAATAAAACACCATTTTAAAGCTTCATTAAGTTCAGCACTTGCATGATTCAATAGGTATGTACTTTGAGCTCGATTTTTGATGATTTTTACGTTTCTAAGATCGTTGTTTCAAATACTAGCTAGCCCATGCCTGAATTTTTGAATTTGATGATGTATTCATGAATTGCCATTGATGATAGCTTGTGGTTTTTATTGTTTGATGTTGAAAAATAAAAGATATGTGATAGATTAATATGTTTTATCTTTGGATTTTTGATGAATTTGAGTAAATTGGACTAATTTGTGAAAATAATTAATTGAGGGACTAAAATGAGAAATAAATAAAATGTGTGGACTTATATGAGCTTAATAAATATTTGGCTAAGCTACAGTGTAGTCAAATTTTGAATATTTTGTGTTTTGTGAAATAAGGACTAAATTGTGAAAAATGTGAAATGTCAGGGGCAAAAGTGCAATTTTTCCATTTATGTGTTTTTGGATGAATTTGATTGAATATGTGAGTAAATAAGTTTAATTTATACAAATTTAGATCAAGAAAAGAGGAAATCAGAATTGGATCGAGGAAAATCTAAAGTTGTTGAATAGTTGTTCCGGTTCGTCCGTCTTTTATCTGAGGTAAGTTCATAAGTAAATAAATGTTGTTAAATTCAATTGTATATATTTTATTTTCATCGAATTGAATTATTACCTGTATATTATGTGAATGCCGAATTGGTAAAAGTGATGAAAAATTGTCTACGAGCTTGAATCGATCAAGATACGACGTCCGAAAGCCCCGTACGAACCTTGGGAATAGTTGGGATACATATGTCATGACATAGGATTCCGATATGTGTTTTCGTGTAAGACCACGTCTGGGACGTTGGCATCGACTTATGTTTACGTGTAAGACCATGTCTGGGACATTGGCATCGTATTTGATTCTTGTAAGACCCTCTCTGGAACAGTGGCATCGATATGTGATTACATGTAAGACCACATCTGGGACGCTGGCATTGTACGAGATCTCCGACTATCCGAGTATCCTTATTGATTTCGAATGGTTCAATGGGCATTATCGAGTTAAGATCAAATGTGAAAATGAACTAAAAGGTTCAGGTACGTGCTATGTTATATGAATATGAAAGTAAGGTAACTATATGCTTGGGATGAATATATGAATTAGACATGGTAAAAGAGAAATTTATATGTGCTTATGAATATATGTGCATTCGGCCAATGATGTTATAATTCTATTGCATATGTGATAAAGTTTGAGTTTGCAAGCATAATAAATGTACAATTGGTTAAGGTTTGTTTAATTTGGCTAGTTGATATAATGCGAATGTTTATTTGATCATTATTTGCTTATGACTTACTAAGCTATGAAAGCTTACTCGTATGCATGTTTGTTCTTTGTTTTATAGATTATCAAAGCTACGGAAGCTCGGGGATCATCGAGGATCATCACCACACTATCGAACTATATTTTGGTACCTTTTGAAAATGTATAATTTTAAGTATGGCATGTATAGGCTAGAGAACTTTGATTATGTTTTGAGATGTGTAAATATAGCCATGTGATATGGCTTGTTAATTAATGTGCTTATGGACGAGTTTAGTTCATATTATATGATGCAAAGGTTGGTATGTTTTGATATGCTCATGAATGGCCAAAATGAAAAGGTCAATGTCGATAAGTTTTATGGTTAATTTGGAAAATTGATATGATGAGAAATGCTATGAAATGATATGGATTAAAATGATGAATGAATTATATATTTTTGATGTGAAATTGATGCTTTGAATTGGTATGTTTGAGTTGGATTTGTATATGGAAATGATGATATTGTTAAGGGTGAAGTTGTGCATGATTTGGTATGTTTTTTGTTGCCTTTGGGACATGAATTGAGGCTTGTATGATGCTTATGGGTATGAACCAATTTTGGGTGGCAAATTGGCCTTGCAAATGGCCTATATTTTTCCACACGGTTGCATTTAGAAATAAGTCAGGAAGCCATACGGGCTGGACACACGGGCGTGTGATTGGCCGTGTGAGCAAGTCAGTAACCTCCAGAATTTCACACGGCCTGGCACACGGGCGTGTCTTGTGGCCGTGTGGACAAGTCAGTATGTGTGCCCTATTTTGCCACGGACTAGACACACGGATATGTCTAATGCCGTGTGAGGCACACGGCCTACCCACACGGGCGTGTGACCTCTGTAACTTTGAAAAAAAAAATGTTAAATTTTTAGAAAAATTTGTATGTGCTCAGTTTAGTCGCTACTCCTTCTCAATGCATGTTTAAGGTCTCGTAGACCTTTTAAAGGGACTATATGTTTATTTTTCGTTATGGAATGTTTGTGAATGTTTGATGTTAATGAAATGTTTATGTTTTGATTTGATATGTTTGGTAACGCCTCTTAACCTTAGTCCGGCGACGGATACGGGTTAGGGGTGTTACATAAATGGTAAGAATGAAGTAGACAAGCTAGTTGAGATTTAATCTAACATACAATAGAAAAGTATAAAAACATGAATTTGTTAAATCAAAAAATACTTTAAGGATTTCAAATTCATTACTAAATAGTCTTCTAATGTAACACCCAGTTTTGGCGGGTCCTAAGTTATGGCGAGTAGATTAGAAGTAATCTGTGAGACACGGCTCTATCCGCTTGACTGTTGTTCTTGGCATATAGATCCGACGCATAGCAAACGTTAGAATATTATGTAAGGATTGAACTCAGAATGTGTTGAGTCGTAAAGAAGAAGAGATTGGTAAGAGTATTGAGAATTTTTGGTAAATTGGGTTATTGTCGAACGTATTGTATGCCAAGTTCATTAAGTTAATGTGCTAGTTACGTTATTAACGATTTGGTTAGAAATTAATAGAATAGATGAACCAAGTGTATAAATTTATTGGATTTTCATTTAGGTTCTCTCTATAGCTATAAATCATTTATAAAGGCAGTTTTGAAAGTTTGTGACACATGCCAAGTTCCAGTGGAGACTTAAGTTATATTTATAGATATTTAGGCTAAAGAAAGGGGGAGTTTTTCTTCTTTCTTCTTTAGAAGTGCTGCTATTTGAATATTAAGGAACCAACAATATTTATTTCTCCTTAAGTCGGAGTTGTAGATTTGGATCTTTGTAATTGATTACTCCATGTTAAGGTAAGTATTGCTACTATGCTTATTAAACTTATGAAAAAGTAAGTCTATTAAAGCTGTATGAACAGTAAGATGAAGAAATAAGGTTTTGTATGGGGGTTTCCTATGTTTGAGATGATGATAAGTAGTATATAAATGAGTTTTAATGGTGTTCTTATGCTTTGTAAATAGTGGTTACTATCGTTTTCGTGTTGGATGTCTGGATTTGGAGCTTTAGATTGTAGTAGGTGAGAATCAGGTGAGTTCTATATTGACTCCTACATATATATTGTTCATATTATGAGTCATCTTTAGAAAATTGATTGAACTATAGATCTGAAGTCATGAAGAGTATAGTATGTGAAGATGGTGTATAAGTATTGAAATATTAAAGTATGGCTGAGTATGTATATGTCTAAAATGTATGCTATGAGTTGTGTGTCTTGTTTGGGTGTATGTTAGTAAAGTAAAAAGGTTGAATTTAGATTGTGTCAATGCATGAAGAGTTTATCAAGTGAGTCTGTGTCTATTCTCTGCGGAGTTGTCTAAAAGGGGTCTGTCAGGACTTTAAACACGAACTCTGAAGGAAAAGCCCATGGCTATAACACACTATAAAAAGAATTAATGGATGGCGATTACCCAATGGGGTTCTCTGCATGTCCCAGGATGATGATGGGCAAACCTCACGTATTGTGAGTTTAGGAAAATCCATGTCGTAAACACGTCAGGAAAGAATAGCCTTTGTGGCAAACTCTGATAGGAATGCCCTTGTGACAAATTCTGAATGGGTCGTCTTAGTGGCATATTCTATCTGAATGTATGTATGGTGTCCTACTAAACCTATGTGGTGTGAGCTAACAAGAATATCTGGTAAGCTGTGAATCTGAATGTTTGTCTCTATAACAAGGTATTGAGATGCTTTGAAATAAGAGTTGAATAAAGTTGTAAGGGTTCTGTAAAAAAGGAATGTATATCTGTTTGTCGAGAAGGGTATCTGCTATAGTGAAATGTAAATATGGAAAGATAGAAGTATGTTATCTTCTTCTAAAATTATTCTGAACCGAAGAAAATGCTATTTTGAAATACAATATTTTGTCATAGCATGATATTGAGTTCATCTAAACGTTATACACCGTGAATTATCAAGATGGATATGCCTACAGAACTAGATCAGGGTATGTCTGTGTGTGAACCAATAGTATAAGATTTGTTGTATGTATCCGCCAAGATAAGGTCAGTAAGCAATTGTTTGAGAGAATAGTATGAGATAAAATATGGATTGTTGGAAGTGGTTTCTAAGGGTACATTTTGTTATGAAAGTATTATAGGATAAGAGAATTATAAAACAATGGAAAAAATTCTCTAGTTAATTAAATACGAAAGATTAAGTATAACAGGGGTATGATAATTGGTGTAACGGGAGTGATAAGATTGTATGGTATCAGTCGTAGTAAATGATGCAGAGTAGAAGTAAACTCATAGAGATTCCTACAAGATTACAAAACATCCATCAAGGTATGGTTCATGAGCTCACTAAGTACTCTTGTACTTACAAGGTTTGTTATTCCTTTTCAGGTATGTTGAGAAGAGGTTTCGCCTGGAGTGACAAAGCTAGGAGTACACCAAGATGGTGGCAAAGTGGGTTGTTATGCATACAGTGGATTATGGCGCAGTCTTGAATACGCCCTTCAGGTCTGTCTTGAAAATATTTTTTCTATCTTGCAAAGATTTGTAACTAATCCGATTTAATAAGTTATTTATCATATATTTTATTCTAAATCCCCAAACGTTAAGTTTTCTTTCATAAATTTCCAATAACAAGTTGAAATAAATGAGAAAATGTAAATTGTTTTTGATAAATGTTTTATATCGTTTTGTAACACTCGAGATTTGGACCCAGTGAATTGGGTCGAGTTAAGGGCGTTATATCTGGCAAATCCATGTGTTTGAGAAATGATCATGAATGTTATATTTCTAAATAGTTTATTACTCAATTTACATGATTCTTAAAATCCAAATTTTGAAATACTAATTACCAAACACTACCTAATCAAAATCAAGAAATTAAGATGTATTCATTTATTAACTAATTTTATAAAATATGGCAATTGGCTGATAGCTGATTGCAGTGGCTGGTTTGACCAACTGATTCTATTAATTAATTTGACCATCTAATTCTATTAACTGTTTATTTAAAAGTGTTTGATAAAACTTAGCTGATAGATAAAAGCTGATATGTGTAAAATGACAAATACGGGTGTCGTAACCATTTTTTTTGGAAACAACGGGGATCGACTTTGGTTTTTGAAAACGAAAATAAAAATGGGAGTCGCCACCGATCTTTATTAGGTGTGGTTGGATCACCTTTGTTTTAATAAAACGTTTTGGTTTACTAAAACAGTGCTTTTGGTCTACGAAATTTGAGAAAATGGGTTCGGGAGTCGGTTACGTGCGAGGAAGGATTAGCACCCTCGTCACGCCCAAAATTGGTACCAAATTGATTAATTAATGTCCTAATGTTGAAAATTTGAAAAGATTTTAAAATACGAATCCTTTAGAAAATATTTGAATTTACTCGAATTGAATATTAAGATTCTCTCATTCAAGGAATGAAATGTCACATCCAAAGACGATAGGACACGACAATTTAAATCCTCGAATCCAAGATCATCTCATGATTCCCGAGACTCATGCATTGAAAATATCAAAAGGATATTCGATTATTTGTCAAGTGAGAAACCAAAATCGAGTAGTTAGGGCTTGATTTCTCGAAGTTCCAAATACGAAATATTACCTCTATTTTAAAAAACTTATCTCGGAGTATCTAGATGTCGTGTCCATGTAAGTTAGGGCACAACATTTCAATTTCTCGAGAACAAATATTTTATTTAAAACTTGTATTGCAATTTTAAAGGATATTCCGTTATTCGATTAAATGAGAAGAACCTAAACCAAGTAAGTTAGGGCTCGATTCCTCGAATCTTTAATACGAAATATCGGTTATTTGAACACTGATGTAACGAGAAAAATAAGTGTGACAAATGATAATATGAAAACACGATGTTATAGGTGAAAAGAATAATAATAATAATAATAATAATAAAATAACGATGTGAAATAATACACTAGTACAAGTGATACTAAGATATTAATAATAATGATAAAGTAAAAGTAATAACATAGATAGTGATAAAATAAAAGTATTACGATAATAATCGTATATTAACAGTAGTAGAAAATAATGATAAAATAATAATGATGATAAAAATAGTGGTAGTAGAAATATATAAAAAATGATAAAATAAGAAATAGTAATAATGATAAAACTAATAAAACTAATAATAATAAAAATGATACTAATAATAATAATAATAATAATAATAACAATAATAATAATAATAATAATAATAATAATAATAATAATAATAAACAAAAGTGAAAATAGTAATAAATATAAATTAAATAATGAAATAATAATGAAATGATAATAATAGTATGTATATATATATAAATAGTAATATAATAATAGTAATAATGGTAATAATAATAATAGTATAATAATAAATATATAAATAATAATAATATGATTTATAAGGAAAATAATAATAATGAAATGAGAGTAATAGGAATAAGAATAATAATAATAATAATAATAATAATAGTAATAATAAGAAGAAGAAGGAAGTTAGTTAAATCAATAATAAAATAGTGAAAATAACAAAAAAGGGACTAAATTGAATTAAAAACAATATATCCAGGGCAAATTTGAAATAAAAAGAAAGGGGAAGGACCATATTGTAACGCGTGAAAGAAGTGGAGGGACTAAAATAGACAATAACCCCTTCCTTCAAAATGCGCACCATCAGGGAGGATCCAATTGAAATCCAAAATAAATTGTTGGGCCAAATTAAAAAATACCATAAACTTAATTGCAAAATCATAAAAAGCGGAAGGACCAAAAGCGAAATAAACCCATTAATAAAAAACATGCGGATCCTCCCTAGCGGGTCGGGTCAAAATCGGGTTGAAGGCAAAACGACGCCGCTTTTGGGTGTTTAAGGCCACCTAAAAAAGCACGCTGTTTTGGGAGGCTATATAAGGCCCAAAAATCCTAAAAAATTTCATTTCATCACTTGTTTTAAAAAAACTCTCACCCTCTTCTTTTTTTTCTCTGCAGGAGCTGGGATCCGGTGAGGGTCCGGCCACCGTGCCGCCGTGCCCGTCGTCGGCGTGCATGCCGCCACCACCACGCACGGTGATGGCAAAAATAAAAAAAGGGTAAATTTTCCTTTTTTTTAAAAGATATATTTATATGTATGTGCTGATTTTTTATTTTTTTTTAAAGGAAAAAAAATAGATGAATAGGTGTTGATAGATTCGAAAGATAACAAAACAAAATAAGAAAAGTAATAGAGATATGTTGACCTTAGGGTTCTTTTCGATTTGTATTCTTTCTCCGAAATTTTAAGGCTTCTATTCTTTTCTTGTTGATTGGGATATTCGCTCTTTTTTATTTATCAAAATCCCCTTTTTTTCATCGATTTCTCTCTGTCTTTTTTATTCAGAAATCGTCCCCCCTTGATATAATGGTTTTTGATGGCTTTTTATAGCCATTTTACAAGCTTTTTATATTATTTGATGTCTTTTCTCTTCTTTTCTTGCAGGTGCAACTTGAGGAGTGGAGGAGCAGTGGCTCGACGGTGGCGGCTCGACAACGGTGGAGCAGAGGCAAGTGGCTAGGGTTTGTGTTTTTGTTTTTTTTGATTAGTTTTGGTATTGGGCTAGGGTTTGGGCTTGTATTGGGTTATGGGTCTATTTGGGTTTGCTTAAATGGGCCCCGGGCAATTTGGGCATTCTACAGCTGCCCCTCTTTGCTCATTGTCGTGTAACGGGAATAGAGCTAAGACATAAAGAAGGACCAAATTTGTCCGGTCTTGCAGAGTCTTGATCCTTCGGTGCTCCTACCCTTCAGGTAGCCTCCTTCCAATCCACCACATCTTGTTGCTTTGACTCGCACCACTGCCACTTCAGAGACATGGGTCCTGTAGTTTCAATCTGCTCCTCTGCAACCTCAAGGTATAGGATTTGTCTTTTTAATCCGCTCCACTGCAACTTCAGGTAGGTAGGATTAGTGTGATCTATTCCTACTATCTTCAATCTGCTCCTGCAACATCAGGAACGCCAGACCTGCTATCTTCGATCTGCTCCTGCAACTTCAGGAATGCCAGACCTGATATCTTCAATCTGATCCCTGCAAACCTCAGGAATGCCAGATTTGCTGTCTTCAATCTGCTTCCTGCAAAGCTCAGGAATGCCAGATTTGCTATCTTCAATCTGCTTCCTGCAAAGCTCAGGAATGCCAGATTGGCTATCTTCAATCTGCTTCCTGCAAACTCAGGAATCGCCAGGCTGATATCTTCGATCTGCTTCCTGCAATTTCAGTAATTGCCATATCTAATATCTTCAATCTGCTCCCTGCAAACTCAGGGATCGCCAGACCGATGTCTTCGATCTACTTCCTAAAATTTTAGGAATTGCCAGATCTGCTATCTTCAATCTGCTCCCTGCAAACTCAGGGATCGCCAGATTTGCTGTCTTCAATCTGCTTCCTGCAAAGCTCAGGAATGCCAGATTGGCTATCTTCAATCTGATTCCTGCAAAGCTCAGGAATGCCAGATTGGCTATCTTCAATATGTTTCCTGCAAAGCTCAGGAATGCCAGATTTGCTGTCTCAATCTGCTTCCTGCAAAGCTCAGGAATGCCAGATTGGGTATCTTCAATCTGCTTCTGCAAAGCTCGGGAATGCCGATTCTTCGTCTTCAATCGCTTCTTGCAAAGCTCGGGAATGCCGATTTGTTGCTTCAATCTGCTTCTGCAAAGCTCGGGAATGTCGATTGGCTATCTTCAATCTGCTTCTGTAAAGCTCGGAATGCCGATTTCTTTGTCTTTAATCTGCTTCTGCAAAGCTCAGGAATGCCAGATTTGCTATCTTCAATCTGCTTCCTGCAAAGCTCAAGAATGCCAGATTTGCTGTCTTCAAATTGCTTCCTGCAAAGCTCGGGAATGCCAGATTGGCTATCTTCAATCTAATTCCTGCAAAGCTCGGGAATGCCGATTTGTCGCCTTCAATCGCTTTCGCAAAGCTCGGGAATGCCGATTGGCTATCTTCATTCTCGCTTCTGCAAAGCTCAGAATGCCGATTGGCTATCTTCAATCGCTTCTGCAAAGCTCGTGAATGCTAGATTTGCTACCTTCAATCTGCTCTCCCGCAAAGCTCGGAATGCCGATTGAAATGCCTCAAATGCCCCTAATTTAGACATGCTATGAATAAAAATGATATGAGTATGATTCCCGCTTAGGTGTTATCACTCATTTGTTTTTCATTCATGTTCTCGCTTAAATAATTTGCCCCATGGTGATTCCGAGTCCTCTCTACCCGAACCTTGGGACATGAATTGGTATATCCCACTCGCAACTTCAGGGAATAACTTTTAATTTCTTCCATCTTTCTCATTACCATTGAGGTACGTAACTTGTACTACTTTCAATCTGTTACACCATTCCCTGGGTGTAATGACCAGATGTATGAATGCAGGGTATCTCGTAATGATCCTCTTTACACTTGGATTGACCTTGTTCGTCATTTGCCGATGTGGTATCACCAATGAAATTGTCTTATCCAATAAAAATCTGAAGAGATAATCATTCTTCAATGTTTCCAGCCCTTAGGCTTGGTGAGTTCTGAACAATAGTCATGCTTCAGATTTCTCATATTATTTAGAAGCTTCTAGAGTAATCGCGAAACTCCTTTTATGAAAGTGTTATTAGTCTATAAATTGTTATTTCAATATAAAATGCTTGAAAAATGTCACAAAAATGGACGAGAAAGAAATTAGTCAGGAGCATAGCTCTGAGAAATAATTTAATCAAAGATAACCCAAGCAATAAAAGAAAATTGATTTGGGAGTATCTCAAAAAAGAATAAAGCAATCAAAGATAACGAATTTCAAAATTGGGTAAGAATGAAGCTAGATGCCCCAGATATCGCAGCCTGAGCTTCTTTGTTCCAACTTCTTGAGGACCATTTTAAGCTCAACATGTGTTTAGGGATCCGAGTACTTTGTCGATGCCCCAAGACGTAACATACTTCCTCATTGCTAATTCGCACGTAGCAAGACTCTCAGATGCCCCACTTTTCAAAATTTGAGCCGCCCTTTTCGGGTTTTCAACTCAAATCCCCTTTGGTCTCAAAGCGCCCTTTGCGGGTTTTCGCTTTGGCCTCTCCTTTTTTCTTTTTTTCTTTTTTTCGAGGCGCCCTTTACGGGTTTTCACCTTGATCTTTCCCCTTTCAGGTAATATCTCTTGACTAAACCTGAATTCATTGGATTGGGCAAGTCTTCGCCACATGTCTCGATCAATATCAATGCTCCTCTAGAACAGGTCTTCTTTGGCATCTGCTTTCCTCTAAAATTATTTTATAGAGGAAAAGTCTTTTTCAACATCAGGTTTCCTCGTGGAATTCTCTAGGATGAACCTCTTTGTCATGAGCTTGGATAACTTTAACCTTTTCTTCAACTAGGTTCAATTAACAAAATTTTTCAATTCCATAATGGGTAAGATGTTGCCCCAGCGAAGGTTCTGGCTGACATTCAATTAGGTAACAGTAGCTTCTTATGCCAATCCTTACAAGTCTAAGTCACCTTTCATTTTTTTTCTTGGCAACTTTTGCTATACAGTGATACGCTGCCTGATCTTTGGACAAACTGTAAACTTTGACTTTGTACAGTTATGCATTCTGTGTTGGCATCTAATCATTTTTTTTTTGAATTTGATGACTATCGACTTTGCAATATTGGCATATGAAGCTACTTCCACCCTCTTAGTGAAGTAGACGACGACCATGACGGTAAATTGATGATAACTTAAAGCGTTTGACAAGATTGGACCCATCACATCCATGCCCCACATATAGAAAGGTTTGTGAAGAAAGTAGAAGAGTTACATAAAACTCGTCTTCTTCAATTCAGTATTTGTGATATGACTGATGCAATCCCCTTCCATGGTAGACCAACAGTGCCCTATCCTCTTGTTTAGCCCGCGTATTATTAGTCTAGGCATATCCTGATATGATCGCAAAAACATCTTTGAATTCTCGAGGATAACTCAATAATGTCTCGCCCTATTTCTGTGATGAGCTAGACTACCATTCTCATTCCTTTCCTATGCTCGCAATATCCAATGACCCTTTGTAGAGTAAGGTCTATTTTTCATCTTGTTTTACCATTCTTAACAAATTAGAAGATAAGTTACAATCTCTGTTATCTTCAAAGTCCTGAGATCCCCTAGACTCATATCTCATTCAAAGAGGGAGTCAGTAACAACGTCGCTCATGTCATTGATATCTGGGGACCTAGTATAGGTTCGAAAGAATATTTCAAAAGAATAAATGATTCCAAGAACAGTTATTTGTATGGTCATGAATAAAGAATGAAAGAATATTGTAAAAGAATGTACAATATGAAATGAAAAGAATAAAAGAATATTTGCTTAAAAATGCATTTTATTGAAATAAAGTTTCGGACATAAGCCTATTTCACAAAAGAGTTCTTATTGCCTCTAGGCTTAAGACAACAAGTACGTTTTGTACATTGCTCTAAGTAAGCTTCTAAATACTACAGGAATTTCTTCTGCAGTCTCATTGCCCAAAACGCTCCCAAGTTCATATTTTTGCATTTGGCGCGTCATCTATCTTCACAATACCCATGTTGATGAGTTTTTCCACCAATTTCTTGAAAGCAAGGCAATTTTCTATCGAATGCCCTGTGACCTCTGCATGGTACTCACACTGGGTATTTGGGTCATACCATTTTGGGTATGGAGGTTGCATCTGTTTCGGGTAATGAGGAGCTACAACATGTGCGTCAAACAACATTTGGTATGTCTCCCTATACGAGATTGGGATGGGCACGAACTGGGGTTTTTCTGAGTTCAATTTTGGATTGAGTTCTTCTCTTGGGGAGACCAGATAACTGGTAACTGCCTTCTTTGGCTGGTTTACTATAAACAGCCTCGAATGGCTCTTGTTATACCCACTCATATTATTCACATCCTTGTCTTTCCTCTTCGAGGCCTTTGAATCCCACTCTCCCTTTGTCTCTGCTAGGCCAAGAACAACAGGATTGACTCGATCATCACCAGGATTAAAACTTGAACCCATTGAGGAGTTCAACAGGGTCGAAGTATCAGTCTGACATTGGGGTTTGATAATGACAGGTACCTCGCGCGAATGCAAGTTTGATTGAGTCGGGATATTTATCGGGGAGTAAACAATTTCTTTATCATCATCCACACCGTTGACCATTGAACCACTCTTTTTTTCAAGTCCTCCGGTTAGTAACTGGGTTAACTGGCCTATCATGTTCATTTGATCTCGCATATCTTGTTGAATTTTGGCCAACTGCTCTTGCATTAGTGTTTGCCTTTGCTCTAATCTCTCCAACCTTTGTTCCATGGCTTTCTAGGTTAACTGAAATAATTTCACCTAATTAGGGTCTTTCTTCAAATTTTAATACATGTGACATGATGTGATGCAAATGCATGAAATGCAATGCCAATGCATGGAACGAATGCACAAAGAAAGAGAGGCGTTGATTATGAATTCAATTCCATTAGAAGAACTCTTCTAGAAAATACGTTTCTTTACATAAAACGGATTGCATATACGGCTTTGTCCTCATAGTCCAGGTGAAAACACCAATCCTCTTCTTCGTATCCGGATGCTATGGTTGTGTCCCGTGAACTTTCCCAATAGATGCCTCTTCTAGCTCCTTGTTGCTTAGTCCAGGCCGTACATCCTCACTCACTTATCCTCCGTGATGTTCATAAGAAGATTGAGACACGATGACTCTCGAATAATCCTTGTCGGCTTGAATCCTCGGGCAAAGTCTTGTATTCTTCTGCTGGCTATCAGCCCTCTCTCGTTGTTTACCTGGACTATGACCGTATTATAATCCACTTTATCAAGTAACACATTTCCTTATGATAAACTCTTCTATTTAGCAATCGAATATGAATCAACACCTCCTTTCTAGGATGATGTGATGCAATGCAATGCAAAACAGACGAAAAAACGTTAGTACAAGAGAAATAAACAACACATAATAACTGTCCGGGCAATCACTAGAGTTTGGTGTGGCTCTATCTAGGGTAGGTTCCTAGGTCTCTCTATATGTGGTTCGATTCTAAGGTAAGGGTACCCGAACCAAGAGATTCAATCTTCACCCATTATAGGCTTACATAGATCGAGTTCGGTTCGGGAATACATTTCCCTATGGCCATGCGGAGGTGAAAACCTCACGAAGACATAGGTACGGATGTATCCCGGAAGCAATCCACTAGCCTATGCGGAGGTGAAAACCTCACGAAGGCATAGTTTCTTACTCCCACTTAAGAGGGTGCGACCACAACGGTCATGCAATGCAATGTGCGCAAGAAAACAACAAACACATGCAACAAAAGGATCGTAATTTTCAAATCAAATTTTTAAATTTTCAAATTGAATTTTGAAATTTTCGACATCGGATAGAAAATAATCAATTTACGGCCTGACTCTCTTTATGTCCCCAGTGGAGTCGCCAAGCTGTCGTAACCATTTTTTTTGGAAACAACGGGGATCGACTTTGGTTTTTGAAAACGAAAATAAAAATGGGAGTCGCCACCGATCTTTATTAGGTGTGATCGGATCACCTTTGTTTTAATAAAACGCTTTTATTTTACTAAAACAAAGGCTTTTGGTCTACTGAAATTTGAGAAAATGGGTTCGAGTCGGTTACGTGCGAGGAAGGATTAGCACCTCGTCACGCCCAAAATTGGTACCAAATTGATTAATTAATGTCCTAATGTTGAAAATTTGAAAAGATTTTAAAATACGAATCCTTTAGAAAATATTTGAATTTACTCGAATTGAATATTAAGATTCTCTCGCTCAAGGAAATGAAATGTCACATCCAAAGACGATAGGACACGACAATTTAAATCCTCGAATCCAAGATCATCTCATGATTCCCGAGACTCATGCATTGAAAATATCAAAAGGATATTCGATTATTTGTCAAGTGAGAAACCGAAACTCGTAAGTTAGGGCTTGATTTCTCGAAGTTCCAAATACGAAATATTGCCTCTATTTTAAAAAACTTATCTCGTAGTATCTAGATATCGTGTCCATGTAAGTTAGGGCACAACATTTCAATTTCCGAGAACAAGTATTTTATTTAAAACTTGTATTGCAATTTTAAAAGGGATATTCATTATTCAGATTAAATGAGAAGAACCTAACCCAATAGTTAGGGCTCGATTCCTCGAATCTTTAATACGAAATATCGGTTATTTGAACACTGATGTAACGAGAAAAATAAGTGTGACAAATGATAATATGAAAACACGATGTTATAGGTGAAAAGAATAATAATAATAATAATAAAAATAAAATAACGATGTGAAATAATACACTAGTACAAGTGATACTAAGATATTAATAATAATGATAAAGTAAAAGTAATAACATAGGTAGTGATAAAATAAAAGTATTACGATAATAATCGTATATTAACAGTAGTAGAAAATAATGATAAAATAATAATGATGATAAAAATAGTGGTAGTAGAAATATATAAAAAAAATGATAAAATAAGAAATAGTAATAATGATAAAACTAATAAAACTAATAATAATAAAAATGATACTAATAATAATAATAATAATAATACTAATAATAATAATAATAACAATAATAATAATAATTATAAACAAAAAGTGAAAATAGTAATAAATATAAATTAAATAATGAAATAATAATGAAATGATAATAATAGTATGAATATATATATAAATAGTAATATAATAATAGTAATAATGGTAATAATAATAGTATAATAATAAATATATAAATAATAATAATATGATTTATAAGGAAAATAATAATAATGAAATGAGAGTAATAGGAATAAAAATAAAAATAATAATAATAATAGTAATAATAATAAGAAGAAGGAAGTTAGTTAAATCAATAATAAAATAGTGAAAATAACAAAAAAAGGGACTAAATTGAATTAAAAACAATATATCCGGGGCAAATTTGAAATAAAAAGAAAAGGGAATGACCACATTGTAACGCGTGAAAGAAGTGGAGGGACTAAAATAGACAATAACCCCTTCCTTCAAAATGCGCACCATCAGGGACGATCCAATTGAAATCCAAAATAAATTGTTGGGCCAAATTTAAAAAATACCATAAACTTAATCGCAAAATCATAAAAAGCGGAAGGACCAAAAGCGAAATAAACCCATTAATAAAAAAACACGCGGATCCTCCCTAGCGGGTCAGGTCAAAAATCGTGTTGAAGGCAAAACGACGTCGTTTTGGGTGTTTAAGGCCAGCCCTAAAACGACGTCGTTTTGGGAGGCTATATAAGGCCCAAAAATCCTAAAAAATTTCATTTCATCACTTGTTTTAAAAAAAAAAAAACTCTCACCCTCTTCTTTTTTTTCTCTGCAGGAGCTGGGATCCGGTGAGGGTTCGGCCAGCCCGTCGCCGCGCCTCCGTCGCCGGCGCCGCCACCGGCCACCGCGCATGGTGGCCGGAAAATCGAAAAAAAGGGTAAATTTTCCTTTTTTTTTTTTAAAAGACATATTTATATGTATGTGCTGATTTTTTATTTTTTATTTTAAAGGAAAAAAAATAGATTAATAGGTTTTGATAGATTCGAAAGATAACAAAACAAAATAAGAAAAGTAATAGAGATATGTTGACCTTAGGGTTCTTTTCGATTTGTATTCTTTCTCCGAAATTTTAAGGCTTCTGTTCTTTTCTTGTTGATTGGGATATTCGCTCTTTTTTATTTATCAAAATCCCCTTTTTTTCTTCTATTTCTCTCTGTCTTTTTTATTCAGAAATCGTCCCCCCTTGATACAATGGTTTTTGATGGCTTTTTATAGCCATTTTACAAGATTTTTATATTATTTGATGTCTTTTCTCTTCTTTTCTTGCAGGTGCAACTTGAGGAGTGGAGGAGCAGTGGCTCACGGACGGTGGCAGCCTCCAGCGGCGGTGGAGCAGAGGCAAGTGGCTAGGGTTTGTGTTTTTGTTTTTTTTTTTCTGATTAGTTTTGGTATTGGGCTAGGGTTTGGGCTTGTATTGGGTTATGGGTCTATTTGGGTTTGCTTAAATGGGCCCCGGGCAATTTGGGCATTCTACAACGGGTATGCCACATTTTATTGTTAAGTATTTATTTGTTTATAATACTTTAGTATTTATTGGGTGAAATCATTGAATTAAAACATTATTACCGAGGAATTAAAACATCCATTATGGAAATTAATTAGTGAATATTTTTGAAAATTTAAATAAACAATTTTCTTAAGTTCCTTATTTTCAAATATTAACCTTGTGAAAATTGATAAATATTAATAGTGTATCAATATAATTGTAAACTATATTCTTTGTGATAATTATGTTATGTTGTTAGTATGTAAATTAGTGATAATTATGTCACACTAATAAATTTGTCAAGTATCATATTTCAATTAATATAAAGTTGCATAATATATCATTTTACACAAGTAAATTGAAAATAAATTAAGAGTACATAAATATTCAAGAAATAGATACATATCCAAACAAGTAAAAACAAATATTTAAGAAACACGATGTTGTCGTCTAGCTGCCATCAAACTAGTAGTGATGTCATTACGAACTTTTGTCATTTCATTAGTGTAACACCCCTTACCCGGGTTCTACGCCGGAACCGAGCCCGAGGCGTTACCTAACTCAAACCACTTGATCGCCACTTAGGCTCGTCGTAACTACTCTCTGAAGTCATCTTAACAACCTCATTCTCGACTTACGAGGCCTCACTCATACACACGAGGGCTCTCGAGACTAAACCGGAACTTTTTCCAATCTTAAAATTTTCCTCTTTTATACAGGTCTCACACGCCCGTGCAAGATTAGACACGCCCGTGCATGGACACACACGCCCATGTCCCCCAACCGTGCCTAAAACCCCAGCATTCTGCCAATGTCCCACGGCCAAGGCACACGCCCGTGCTTACCACCCGTGGTGCACACTGACTACCTTAACACGGCCTAGAGTCTAGACACACGCCCGTGTGGCTAGCCTGTAGCCAACACTGGTTAATCCCACATGCCCTAAACACACGCCCGTGCGGCTAGTCCGTGTTCTATTCTGATTTAAAATACTGACATGCAGGGGACGCACGGCCAAAGCCCACGCCCGTAGGCTGACCGTGTGTCACACATGGCCTAGACACACGCCCGTGTGTCTATCCACATGGCCAAGAACAAAGCTATTTGCTAAGCTCTTCTCACCCTTATAGTTTACACAACATGCACTCATACAACACATCCATAATCAACTCAAATTGAAGTGCAATCTCACATAGAAAACTACATCTTTCTTTCATATAATGTAATAGCCAACAACCATGGCATTATACAAAATACACTATACATCTAAAGGCCAACACATCTTAGCCATTTACAACAAAATCCACTAACTTGTCTAGCCCCTATACATGCCATATACAAAACATTAAGTCTAATGTACCAGAGTGTGCTGATAGTGTGGACGATCTTCCAAATGATCCTCGTATCTCGATTCAACACCTTTACTCTATAAGACAAGGAAAAGAAAGAGAGTAAGCTTTGAGCTTAGTAAGTTTACACATAAACAATTAAAAAACAAAGCATAAGCTAAGCAACAATAGCATTATACCAATATAAGTAATTCACAACTATGCTTACTCTTTCTATCCCTTACCACATTTCCAACACATCATGAGCCATATACTCATAACCATCGAAATGCACCCCTGCATTCAATGTCACATTTATACAATATACAACACATCATTATTTCTCAATAATTCATCCACACAGCTAATTAACTTAACTATACATCCACACAGCTATTTTACTCAATAATGCAATCACATGGCTAATCTACACAGTTAACCCACACAGCAAATGTCTCGGTGGTTTCGCACTTAGCACACCACAATCGATTAATAAGGGGGTATCACACTTAGCCTACCACAAAGGTAATCATAGGGGTTTCTCACTTAGCCCACTAAACGATATACCTCACGATAGCATCGCACATAGCCAGCTCATCGTCAATATGCATTAGGATGGTATCGCACTTAGCCCACCATCTAGCATTATCACAACACATGCACAAGTCTACTTAAACCACATAGGTCCTCAATCATTCTCGATCATACATTCATTCACAATTTCTACTACATTCATCCCACATAGGTTCTCAAACATGCTACACACTAGCCAGCATTAACAAATTGTAAGTATGAATGCATTATTTGTGCATAGACTTACCTCGATACTCAAAAGTATAGAAATATGCAATTTAGTCCACCACCTTGCTTTTGCCTCGGTTACGATCCAGGCTTCGTCTTTCTTGACTATAATGAATAAATCAGCTTATTCAATACACAGATTGACTAAATTGTCCCACATTTCATACTTTAGCAAAATTACTATTTTGCCCCTAAATTTTCTCATATTTACACTTTAGCCCCAAAGCTCGTAAAGTGATTTTATTCAACTTTCTATCCTTTCATGCTTATTCGAACCACTTATTCAACTAAAGCATTCATCAATTCTCACTAAATCACAGATGTATGACCAAACTAAAGTTTTTCACAAACTAGTCCCTACATGCATTTTCATGGAAAATCACTTAGCAAAAGATGCTTCTACTACATCAAGCTTCATATTCTTCCATAAAACATCAAAATACATGCATTTCATACATATGTACATTTTTGAACATCCATAATAGCTCACCAAATAGCTAAAAATAGCTTACTCATGCTACTAGGACTTCAAAAATACGAAGAATATCAAAAACCGAGCTTAGAAGCACTTACTAGCAAGCTTGAAAATTTGAAAGAGCCCTAACAATGGCTATTAGAATTTTCTAAGACTGGGGGGAGAAGATGAGCATGATTTTGTCATCTTTTCTCCTTTTTAATCACTTATTTGATAAATGACTAAAATGCCCTTTTTGATAAACTTTCTAATTTAACTCATCCATGCCCATTTTTGTCCAAAAACTAAAAATTGGGAAAATTGCTCATTAAGGACCTCTAATTAATAATCTAAAGCTATTTCACACATATAGCTTCTAAAAACACACATTTTGCAACTTTTGCAATTTAGTCCTTTTGGACAATTCAACCACAATTTCACAAAATTGCTTCATGAAACTTTCACACTAGCATGCGTACAAGGCATAAACCTCAATAACTCATTTATAACCCTCGAATTTGTGGTCTCGCACCACTATTCTGACTAGGCCCTAAACCGGGATGTTACAACTCTTCCCCCCTTTAGAGATTTTTGCCCCCGAAAAACTTACCAGTAAAGAGGTTTGGATGTTGTTCTCTCATAGCTTCTTCCGTTTCCCGCGTAGCCTCTTCCACACCATGTTTCTGCCATAACACTTTCACTAGTGCTATGCTCTTATTTCTCAACTGTTTCACTTCTCGAGCTAAGATCTTAATCGGCTCTTCTTCATAAGACATATCCGGTCTTATCTCAATTTCCGTCGAAGGAATCACATGTGAAGGATCGGAGCAATACCGTCGCAACATCGACACATGAAACACATCATGAATCTTTTCCAACTCTACCGGCAAAGCCAATCGGTACGCTACAGGCCCAATTCTGTCTGTGATCTCATACGGCCCTATAAACCTTGGACTCAATTTCCCTTTTCGTCCAAATCTCATAATCTTCTTCCACGGGGACACTTTCAAAAACACTTTGTCGCCCACTTCAAACTCAATTTCTTTTCTTTTCAAATCACAGACGACTTCACACATCCAAGCGCCTCGACTATTACGGATTACTTTTACCTTCCCTTCGGTTTCTTTTACTAGATCGACCCCATGGATCCGCTTCTCACTAAGCTTGGTCCAATACAAAGGAGTCCGACACTTACGACCATACAAAGCCTCATACGGTGCCATCTCAGTATACTCGATCGATAAATCGTTGTTATAGGCAAATTCGACCAAAGGTAGATATCTCTCCCAACTACCTTCGAATTCTAGCACACAAAGATCGAAGCATATCTTCCGAACTTGAATCACTCTTTCAGATCGACCATCGGTTTGCGGATAGAACGCAAAGTGCTGAAATTCAATCTGCACTCCATGGCCTCTTGCAACTTCTTCCAAAGTCTCGAAGTAAACCTCGGATCTCTATCCGATATAATAGACACAGTACACCATGCAATCTCACTATCTCTCCACATACAACTCACCTAACTTATCCAGTGAATAATCAACACGTCATCGAATAAAGTGAGCCGACTTTGTCAATCTATCCACAACAACCCACACAACATCTCTCTTTCTGAGTCATCGGCAACCCCGCTACAAAAATCCATGGTAATCTGATCCCACTTCCATTCAGTACCATTATCGGTCAAGCAATCCCGAAGGCACTTGATGCTCAGCTTTCACTTGTTGACAAATTAAACACTTTGTCACATACTCAGAAATATCTCTTTTCATACTCGTCCACCAATACAACTTCCTCAAGTCGTTGTACATTTTCGTACTGCCCGGATGTACTGACAAACATCCATTGTGGGCCTCATGCAAAACCTTTCGAATCAACTCCTTATCCTTAGGAACACAAATTCTGTCACGATACAATAGACAACCATTCAAATCCACTCGAAAATCAGAACCACTTTCTGATCCGCACTTAGCTATCTTAGTTTGCATCTCACTGTCATTTTTCTGAGCCTCACATATCTGTTGAACAAATAGCGACTTAGCTCTCAACTCTGCCAAAATAGCACCATCGTTAGACAATGATAAACTCATGCTCATAACTCTTAGAGCATACAAGGATTTCCTACTCAGGGCATCCGCAACCACATTCGCTTTTCCCAAGTGGTAGTCAATGACTAACTCATAGTCTTTCAACAACTCAAGCCACCGTCTCTGTCTCAGATTCAGATCCTTATGATCTATCAAATACTTTAAACTCTTGTGATCCGTAAAGATTCGACACTTCTCACCATACAAGTAATGTCGCCAAATCTTTAACGCAAAAACAATCGCAGCCAACTCTAAATCATGAGTCGGATAATTCTTCTCGTGCGGCTTTAGCTGCCTCGAGGCGTAAGCGACTACCTTACCCTCTTGCATCAACACGCAACCGAGACCATTAAACGACGCATCACCAGAAACCACGAACTCTTTTCCCGATTCTCGTTGAACCAAAACCGCGCCTCGATCAACATTGTTTTCGGTCTCTCGAAGCTCATGACATGTCTCACCCATTCAAACTTGACATCTTTATGCAATAGTTTCGTCATCGGGGTGGCAATCACAGAGAACCCCTTTACGAAACGTCTGTAATATACCGCTAATCCCAAGAAACTTTTGATTTTTGACACGTTCCTCGGTGGTTTCCAATCTACAACAGCCGATATCTTACTCGGGTCAACTCTGACACCATCACCTGACACCATGTGTCCTAGGAATCCGACCTCTCGGAGCCAAAACTCACTCTTGCTAAACTTAGCATACAACTGCTTATCTCTCAAAGTTTGCAAGACAATTCTCAAATGCTCTTCATGATCGTTCTCATCCCGAGAATAGATCAATATGTCGTCAATGAATACAACTACAAACTTGTCCACATACGGTCTGAAAACACGGTTTATCAGATCCATAAAAATCGCAGGTGCATTCGTCAAACCAAACGGCATAACCAAAAACTCATAATGGTCATACCTTGTCCGAAATGTAGTTTTCAACACATCTTGCTCTTTCACTCTGAGCTGATAATAACCAGACCTCAAGTCTATCTTGGAGAACATTGTAGCTCCCTTTAGTTGATCAAAGAGATCATCAATCCTTGGTAAAGGATACTTATTCTTCATCGTCACCTTGTTCAGTTGTCTATAGTCTATACACAACCTCATAGACCCATCTTTCTTCTTCACGAATAATACCGAGCACCCCACTACGCGAGTAGCTCGATCTTGCAAAACCTTTATCTCATCAACTCTGCAATCGAACCTTCAGCTTCTTTCAACTCTACAGGTGCCATTCTATATGGAGTAATTGAAATAGGTGCCGCTCTGAACCAACTCAATTCCAAACTCGACCTCTCTCACCGGAGGTAATCCGGGTAACTCTTCCGTAAATACATCCGGATACTTACATACCACCGCACTGCTCCAAACTCTACTCCAACCTCTCGAGTATTCAACACAAAAGCAAGATAGGACTCACATCCTTTTCTCAAACATTTCTCACCCATTAGGAGGAAATCATCACCGTAGACTATCCGATCCACCTGATTCAACCCGAACCACATCTCCACTCTCAGATTTCAAAATAATAAACTTACTACCACAGTTCACTAAGACATTATGGGTAGTCAACCAATCCATGCTTAGGATTAAATCAAACTCATCAAACGGCAACAACATAAGGTTTGCCGGAACACAATGATTCTCAATCAATAAAGGACAATTCTTACACACTCTGTCCACTAACACATGCTTCCTTAATGGGTTTGACACCTTAACCACTATGTCCGTAGACTCAACGGTCATACTCAAACTAGATGCTAACCTCATGCAAATATAAGAATGAGTAGACCCTGGATCTATTAAAGCAATAACGAAGGTGTCATAGAGAGAAAAAGTACTCGTTATCACATTAGGGGAGGATGCTTCTTCGCGAGCGCGAATAGCATACATCCTCGCAGGTGCCCGACCCTCGGGTCTCGCAGCAGAATCTCTGGGCGCACCTCTACCACTATTCTCGCCTCTCGGGTTCCTTGGTGGTCTACCCCTCGTAGACACATCACTAGGTCTCAGCTCTTGCCTCTCTTCCTTTTCATCCGTCTAAGGACAGTTACGGATGAAGTGGTCAGGGGAGCCACACTTATAACATTTTCGAATATTTCCCCAACACTCTCCGGTGTGATACCTACCACAACTTGTACACTCCGGTTTACTCTTTGTATTGCCCACACTTTCCATCGAGGGAGCTTGGACTCTCAAACCCGAGCGAGTATTGCCCAAGTCTCGATGTGAATAACCCACTGGTGCTGTCGTCCGAGGATTCACTTCCTTGGATCTTTTCGACTGGGCTTGGTATGACCGCCCCAGTGGCCTCTTTTCTAGCATCTCGGGCTTCACTCACACCCTCTCCTCTTTTTGAACTCACTCTTCTACTTACTTGCCCTCTCAACTAATACCATAAATTCTTTCAACTCCAAAATGCCCACTAGGAGTTTGATGTCCTCATTCACCCCATCTTCGAACCTCTTACATAAGATGGTCTCGGTCGATACACATTCTTGAGCGTATTTGCTAAGCCTAACAAACTCACGCCGATATTCCGCCACTGTCATTCTTCCTTGTTTCAACTCAAGGAATTCCTTCCTTTTTCGATCAAGAAACCTCGGCTTATATACTTCTTTCGTAACTCTTTCGTAAAGAAGTCCCACGCCACCCGCTCTCTGGGACCACTAGCGCCAACATTTTCCACCAATGGTATGCCGAATCTCTCAAAGAAGGATACGCACACACTTCAAACTCTCTTCAGCGCATATGAGAGTTCATCGAACACCCTCATAAAGTTCTCCAACCGAACTCCGCCCTCTCGGGTCATCATCTACCTTAGCTCTAAACTCCTCACCCGTGTTTCCTAATCTTATCCACTGGGGGTTTCGATATCCTCACTACATCCATACCTTGAGGAGCCACCGGATTTGGCCGAGGTATAGGAGGAGGAGGAGGTTGAGCATTAGGGTTCACTCGAACATAACTGAGTACCAATTACTCATCATCCGGAGAAAGGCTTCTCGTGCCTATTCCCTCGACCCCGACCTCGGTCCACTTTGAACAGCACGGTTCCTCGCGCAGGTTTCCGGCACATTACTAGTCGCTTCATCAAGAATGATGGATCGAAATCTATATACTATATAAAACAAGATTTAAAATCATCGAAACCACCACACTATCATTGTACACTTATGGCATGTATAGCTAGACTTTACACTGCCACAAAGAGTCCTAGAACCGACTAAACCATAGCTCGATACCACTAAATGTAACACCCTTTACCCGGTTCTACGCCGGAACCGGGCCCGAGGCATTACCTAACTCAAACCACTTGATCGCCACTTAAGCTCGTCGTAACTACTCTCTGAAGTCATCTCAACAACCTCATTCTCGACTTACGAGGCCTCACTCATACACACGAGGGCTCTCGAGACTAAATCGAAACTTTTTCCAATCTTAAAATTTTCCTCTTTTATACAGGTCTCACACGCCCGTGCAAGATTAGACACACCCGTGCATGGACACACACGCCCATGTCCCCCAACCGTGCCTAAAACCCCAACATTCTGCCAATGTCCCACGACCAAGGCACACGCCTGTGCTTACCACCCGTGGTGCACACTGACTACCTTAACACGGCCTAGAGCCTAGACACACGCCCGTGTGGCTAGCCCGTGGCCAACACTGGTTAATTCCACACACCCTAGACACACGCCCGTGCGGCTAGTCCGTGGTCTATTCTGATTTAAAATACTAACATGCAGGGGACGCACGACCAAAGCACACGCCCGTGGGTTGACCGTGTGTCACACATGGCCTAGACACACGCCCGTGTGTCTATCCACATGGCCAAGAACAAAGCTATTTGCTAAGCTTTTCTCACCCTTATAGTTTACACAACATGCACTCATACAACACATCCATAATCAACTCAAATTGAAGTGCAATCTCACATAGAAAACTACGTCTTTCTTTCATATAATGTAATAGCCAACAACCATGGCATTATACAAAATACACTATCCATCTAAAGGCCAATACATCTTAGCCATTTACAACAAAATTCACTAACTTGTCTAGCCCTTATACATGCCATATACAAAACATTAAGTCTAATGTACCAGAGTGTGCTGATAGTGTGGGCGATCTCCAAATGATCCTCGTATCTCGATTCAACACCTTTACTCTATAAGACAAGGGAAAAGAAAGAGAGTAAGCTTTGAGCTTAGTAAGTTTACACATAAACAATTAAGCAACATAGTATAAGCTAAGCAACAATTAGCATTATACCAACATAAGTAATTCACAACTATACTTACTCTTTCTATCCCTTACCACATTTCCAACACATCATGAGTCATATACTCATAACCATCGAAATGCACCCCTGCATTCAATGTCACATTTACACAATATACAACATATCATTATTTCTCAATAATTCATCCACATAGCTAATTAACTTAACTATACATCCACATAGCTATTTTACTCAATAATGCAATCACATGGCTAATCTACACAGTTAACCCATACAGCAAATGTCTCGGTGGTTTCGCACTTAGCACACCACAATCGATTAATAAGGTGGTATTGCACTTAGCCTACCACAAAGGTAATCATAGAGGTTTCTCACTTAGTCCACTAAACGATATACCTCACGATAGCATCGCACATAGCCAGCTCATCGTCAATATGCATTAGGATGGTATCGCACTTAGCCCACCATCTAGCATTATCACAACACATGCACAAGTCTACTTAAACCACATAGGTCCTCAATCATTCCTGATCATACATTCATTCACAATTTCTACTACATTCATCCCACATAGGTTCTCAAACATGCTACACACTAGCCAGCATTAACAAATTGTAAGTATGAATGCATTATTTGTGCATAGACTTACCTCGATACTCAAAAGTATAGAAATATGCAATTTAGTCCACCATATTGCTTTTGCCTCGGTTACGATCCGGGCTTCGTCTTTCTTGATTTATAATGAATAAGTAAGCTTATTCAATACACACATTGACTAAATTGACCCACATTTCATACTTTAGCAAAATTACTATTTTGCCCCTAAACTTTCTCATATTTACACTTTAGCCCCAAGGCTCGTAAAGTGATTTTTATTCAACTTTCTATCCTTTCATGCTTAGCCGAACCACTTATTCAACTAAAGCATTCATCAATTCTCACTAAATCACATATGTATGACCAAACTAAAGTTTTTCACAAACTAGTCCCTACATGCATTTTCATGGAAAATCACTTAGCAAAAGATGTTTCTACTACATCAAGCTTTCATATTCTTCCATAAAACATCAAAATATATGCATGTCATACATATGTACATTTTTGAACATCCATAATAGCTCACCAAATAGCTAAAAATAGCTTACTCATGCTACTAGGACTTCAAAAATACGAAGAATATCAAAAACCGGGCTTAGAAGCACTTACTAGCAAGCTTGAAAAATTGAAAGAGCCCTAACAATGGCTATTAGAATTTTCGGCAGCTTGGGGGAGAAGATGAACATGATTTTGTCATCTTTTCTCCTTTTTAATCACTTATTTGATAAATGACTAAAATGCCCGTTTTGATAAACTTTCTAATTTAACTCATCCATGCCCATTTTTGTCCAAAAACTAAAAATTGGGAAAATTTCTCATTAAGGACCTCTAATTAATAATCTAAAGCTATTTCACACATATAGCTTCTAGAAACACACATTTTGCAACTTTTGCAATTTAGTCCTTTTGGATAATTCAACCACAATTTCACAAAATTGCTTCATGAAACTTTCACACTAGCATGCATACAAGGCATAAACCTCAATAACTCATTTATAACCCTCGGATTTGTGGTCTCGCACCACTATTCTGACTAGGCCCTAAACTGGGATGTTACAATTAGTACTCATACACTCAACTTCTTGAGTGGAAATACATTCGGCATCTGAAAATGCTTTGGGAGGAATAAAATTCAGATATGCATTTATGACCCTAAATGTTGGGTCAAGAACTTTACTTAATTTGATGTAGTTATGTAATGCAAATGCAACATAGATTATTCTATTTTGATTTTGAGACAAATATATTAGCATTTTTGCTAAAATATTTTACCGTGCCTTTAAAATGCTAAAGGCCCTCTAAATAAAATTTCTTAAGGATGAATAGGCTCAATTGAAAATTTCTCGCAGTAATGTTGATTTTTGTAGATTCACAATGGAGGTTTTTTTTTTTTTTTTTGAGATTTACTTTGAACTTTGGAGGTGATAGTGAAAATGAGAGAATTGAGGCTACTAATATTTTGGCACCCCTATTAGGCTTGAGAGCAAGTGGTAAAGAGAGTAATTTTTGAGTAAGCATGGTTAGATATGCCATTTCACATATCTCATTCCTAATCAGCTGTTGGAAAAAGTTGTCCATCTTAGCATTTTTTGTTTCGGAGGTTATAGCTAATAAGTTCTTGCAAACCTCCATTCACCAAATACTACAATTAGATGATTTGACTACTTAATCTTCCATTTATGCCCAAATCAACTAAAAAAGACACAAAACTCTGCTTACTAAATACTCCTAAACATGCCCTAACAAAGATGAAGCTATGTTGATAGTGGGAGGGCCGCCATAATTTTTTCTCTTATCTCTTCGTATATATTAGAAATTTGTAAATTTAAATATGGGTTGTCCCTAAAATTCACCATTTATTTAGAGTTGAGTTATAAGATTTAATCGAGTTGTGTTTCAATTTTTAAACCCTTATATTTATTTACTTTATTCTAAAGCGAACCCTAGTTGCGACACCTATATTTATTCACTTTATTTTACTAACTTCATAAAACATAGAACTTTAATCCCATCTTTATGAAAAATATATATTTATACATTTTAATAAATTTTATGTATTTTTATCAAAAAAAGAAAATTTAAATATATATTTTAAATTTTTATATATTTTTAGTTTTTTTAGAATTAGGAATAAATCGATAGAATGTGTGAAGTTAAGAGTTAATTTGTTGATTTCTTTAAAATTAGAATCAAATTGATAGAATCTATAAACATTGGAGAGCTAAATTTATTATTAAGTCAATAAAAAAATACATATTATAAAAAAAAATTTAGCAGAGAAATGATCAAAATAGCAAATGTCGATAACATTAACGACTAGATAAAAACCTTTTGGAGTTAAATAACCAAAACATAAATGCTAATAATTGGAAGACTACTAGTTATAATTTACCCAAAATAGAAAACTTTTGGCTTATTTCATTCCGTAGTGAGCAAAATTCGATTTGATTCGAAAAAATTGAATTTTGAGTTAATTGAGTCAACTCGAATAAGTAATTCGAGTTTTGAGTTCAAATCGAGTTGAATTTTACAATTGAAATAATTCGAATAATTCCAATAACATATTGATGTAAATACTTCTTGATACCTGTCAACTTTGAAAATGAGCAAATTGGTCTCTCTCACAACAAAAATTATAAAAAAATTAAAATAAATTTCAAAATTTCAAAATATTATAGAAATTTCAAAATTTATATTTTTTAAAAAAATTATAAAAAAATTTAAAGAATATATAAAGAAAGTTAAAAATTTAAAAATTTTCTAAAATAATAATTTTGGTACCTAAATAAATAAATTAATGTTTCAAATTTATCATACTAAAATATCTTTTTTATTATTATTTTTTTTCGAAATTTTTTTTAAATATATATAGTTTCAAATTTATGTGCTCTAATATAAAATTAATTATATTTGTAATAAGATTTTAATTTGACATGTTTAATTGTTTTAATTTAACTCGATTCAATTCGATTCGACTCGAATTTTATTTTACTCGATTTAACTTAAAATTTTCAAATTAAATTAAATAATAAGATAAAAATTATCAATTCAATTAACTTAACAATTTTTCACTCCATTCGATTTATTTAAAACGCTAAAAGCTATTTATTTGTCTAAATAGAAATTAAAAATCCAGTCGAGTTGGCCCGATATTTTCTTTTTGTTACACCGAACTATTTGTTTAAAAAAAGGAAAATCCAAAACCGTCACGCCACCAGACCACTATCAAACAAACAATCTTTCGGTATATCCGCATCTATTCAGCGAATCTGATCCTATTTCTTTAGTTTCATTTTGTTTTTCGTTCTTAGCTGTTAAGATGAGGCTTCCTTCTTCAATTTCTTAAAGGGAAGCCTTGTTCTTTTGTTTTCTTGGAACGTGACTTTGTGTTGTGCTGATTTTAGAGGTTAGGTTTTCTCGTACTTTCTTTCCCGTTTCTTTGTCTTGTTCTTGTTTACTATCATCACAAACTAACATTCGGGTTATGTCTTGCTTTTATCAAGTCCTCCGCCCGAGAATTCTGTTTTTATAGAAGGATTCCCGTCTGGGTTTTCATTCTCAGTCCGTGATTCTTCAATTTCCTTCATTTTCAGGTACCCTTTTTCTTTCCTCTTTGTTGAACCTTTTTTTATGGTTGGATTGGATGAAGATTTTATTTTATTATAAAAGATATTTTTGGGTTACCTCTTTAAAATGAAAATTGTGTTTTTTAGTTGATCAATTGTTTTTTGTTGAAGTTAGAAAGATGGGCAGCGTGGAACAAGTTTGTGAAGATTCAAACATGCCAACCGAAACAATGGAGCAGTGTAAAGTGAACTGTTCAAAGGAAGGGAAAGGGAAGAGGTTGTGGAAAAAAGTTAAGTATCAGCTGGTTGAGTACCACTCATTGCCTGGATATTTGAGGGACAATGAGTATATTTTGGGCCACTATAGATCAGAATGGCCAATGAAACAGGTTTTGCTTAGCATCTTCACAATTCACAACGAAACCTTGAACGTTTGGACGTAAGTTCCTTTGCTTGCTCACACTACTATCTCTTTTAATTTCTGCCAGATGTGAGCAAGTGACCTTAGAGTTACCTGTAAGGCTATCTTTGTTGAAAATTTTTCATGTTTAAATGTTCAATACTGTAGTTGTCTATGAATAGGCTAGTTTTATAATTTTATTTCTTCATGCCCTGAATGAAAAATAGTTCTGCAATTATATACCTTACTAAATGCTCTTTGTGCAGATCCTAAGTTCTCTACAGGTTTGAATAATTCTTGCTTTTCTTGTTTATGTGGGAATATTTAGTTGGTTTTACTTGTATCTTTTTTTTTCTTTTTTTTTCCCTTTTGGTTTCAAGAAGATTTACATTTATGTTGAGTAAAAGAAAGGCTATACTTAACTTCTTCATGATTAGTTAGTTTTAGCCTTTCTGTTTAGCGCTGGTAAGAGAAAATTTAGAAATTTTGTATAGAAATTAATGTAAGCATGTGTCAATTTGTGTATTATTTTCTTGGCCTAACCAATTGAAGTGCAGTGGTCATTGACTTCGTGTTTCTGAGAGGACTGCTGCTTTATCAGATCACTGATTATATATTGTTTCTGGTTCTATGATAAGTGAATATGGCTGTTACCTTTTACAGGCATTTGATTGGGTTCTTCATTTTCCTTGCCCTTACGATATACACTGCAATGAAGGTTCCGAAGGTTGTTGATTTTCACTCTCTGCAGCACATTCCTGATGTATTGAGAAAGGCTGATTTACACAAACTGCATTCAGAATTAATGACATGCCTGCCTTCCTTACCAAATATGCCCGGTTTGCACAAACTTCGGGAGGAGTTACTGTTGCTCTCAGGTTGGCATGTCAGGGAACTTCTGTATAATTGTTTACCTGAGCGTTTCTTTTCTGGAAATCACACCGATGTTTGTGTTTTGGTAATGCTCCTTATCCTTCATAAGCTATTTCATAAATCTTGAAAATTTTCCTATTTGAGAACTTATATCCTTCAGCTTTCTCTTGAACATGTTTCTTTGTGTTTTTTTTTTTTAACTTGGCTGATATTATTACTTTTTATTATTCTGATGTATTATTAAATGTTAAATTTTGTGGCATTTAAAATGTTTCTTATGGGGACGCATTTGTTATCTCCATCTGGTTTATAGAAATATGCTTTTCAGCTATTGACTACTCAGTTGGATTTACTTGCAAAGATAAGAAGAGGAAGTAAAAGGAGAGGATTTGTTAGGAGACAGCCTATATATTACACAAGTCTGAATTTATTTTACATAGTTTGAAGCTAATTGGGAGATGTTCAGTAGACAATTCATAAGTTTATTAGTTAGTATTGAATCTTACTAGCATTCTATAATTGGTATGAGACAATAGACAACAGAGGATAGATACATTATATCTATAGAGACTAAGAATCCGAGTTTGTTTTAAGGTTTAAAGGGTCCAGCAAATTGTTTTTAAGTTAATTAGTTTGCAAATCTTTCAAAGACTTTACTGTTGAGGAAATGAATCAAGAAAATGAGTACCCTTTTTAGCTGATGAGTGGTTCAGTCGATTTTTCCAGAATTTATCTGATATCCCATTAATTGGATTTCTGGTGGTGAATTATAGAAATGAAGAAAGCCTTAAATTATTCTGTAATAGAGGACTCTGGATTTTATGGGTTAGTGAATATCATACATTTTAGAATAAGAAAAGCCTCCAGGTAAGAAAGGAATAGTTGGGTTGCTGCCTTGCTGGGAAAGGGCCTACCCTTGTCCCTTACAGCCTCAGGTGCAAGGTGTAAAAAAAAAAGCAGTAGCTTGAGTGAAGTGAAAGTGCAATATGTATATCTGTGCGTTTTTCTGTGTCTATATATATAGCATAAGATATATAATAAACTCTAAAGTGTGATCTATATTTACAGAACATGCAATTCTTTTATTGGTCAATATACATGATTTACTTATGGTTCATGTCTGTTGTTTAATGCACGAATTTTGATAAGGATAGAGTTTAATACTAACCCTTTCTTATTGGTAAAGGTATATCTAATTAAAAAGGTGAAAATTAAATTAAATTAAAGAGAACTTATATGAGGCGGATGCTTTTTATTCCTATTGCCTTGCAAAAAAGGTGTGTGCCTGGTTAAATGGGCATTGCCTGGAAGGGTTTGAGGCACTTCTGTTGTCTAGTGCTAAGGCGCACAGCTCAGGTGTGCCTAGGCGCATGCCCTGACAACATTGAATCTTGTTTCTGAGGCAGAGAATCCATAAAGATTGCTTTTCCTCTGTCCTATTGTTGTCAGTGTAGTTTTGCGTCAAGGAATTATAATCCCAAGACCTATCCATAAAGTTTTAGTATTATGGGTCAATAAATGTGAAGAGCCCAAAGACCTGTGGGCATCAAATAGATCTTTCTGTTAGTATACTTTCCGCTGAAAATTTTTACTCCAGAATCTTTATAAACAATTGAAGGTATATGATTATAGTCATAGGTGCTAAGTTATAAAGTTGATATCTACTGTGTTGACATGATTCAGTAAAGGCTTCTCTTATAAGCAAAAACCATGGAAAGCTTAGTATTGTTATCCAGGGAAATCTTCTTTAAGCATATAACAACCTATATGGTACATGTCTGTCTTGCATATTTTTTTCCCCGTAACTTACAATGTTTTAAACACAATATGTGGAACTTTAAATACGAAGTATGTAGTTTATTTTGCTAGGTCCTTGTAATGGGAAATCAACTGCCACGATTGTGATAGTTCAAAAGTTTCTTTTAGTATATTCATGTTAATAGGATCTTACTGGGAGTGCACTTCAGAGTCTGAAAAATGAGAGGGTAGCGGTGCTTGAATCCTGTCACATTTTTTGCAGCTGCCAGTTTTAACCTAATGGATCCATAGTGGATATAGTTTTAAGATAAATGTGCATGCATGAACATTTCATGTCTTATCTTGGCTCCCTGGAAATTGTTATCCTTGATAATTTTGGAAAGTTAAGCGGTGATAGCAGTAATGTTGTTAGTTACTGTTAGTTGCAGGGTTAAAGAGGTTGTAAAGCTGGTATGAGCAGTTGAGAAGGCTTAAGCTTCACTATATAAGCAGCCCTTGGCTCTATCAGAAAAGTAGTTTTTTGTGAATGAAAAGATTCAATCAGATATTTTTTCTAATTCTTTGATTTCTTTCTTGTATTTTGTTTCTTAGTCTTATTACGGTGGTTATCTATGACGTAGTGATATCTGTTCTTTTGATACCAATGGTTGCACTATGCATGTGGGAGCTTCATGCAGCTAATACATTTTATTCTTTCTAATTGCAGCAAAGTGTGAAGGAGGATGTGGCAAACATAATAGCACCCCTGATGGTGAGACCGATAACACGGTGGCCTTTCTTTGCCTTCTTGGGTGGTGCAATGTTCTGCTTGCTGGCTAGCAGCACATGCCACCTTCTCTCTTGCCACTCTGAGCGCCTATCATATATCATGCTCAGGCTAGACTATGCTGGGATCGCGGCTCTCATATCTACTTCCTTCTATCCTCCGGTGTATTACTCCTTCATGTGTGATCCATTCTTTTGCAACCTCTATTTGGGATTCATAACCATCTTGGGAGTCGCAACGATCTTAGTTTCCTTATTGCCAGTGTTTCAGAATCCCGAGTTTCGCAGCATTCGTGCATCCCTCTTCTTTGGCATGGGCATGTCAGGAATAGCACCCATTCTTCACAAGCTTATCTTGTTCTGGCACCAGCCTGAGGCACTTCACACAACCGGCTATGAGGTTTTGATGGGGCTTTTTTATGGCATTGGAGCTTTGGTCTATGCAACAAGGATACCGGAACGGTGGATGCCCGGGAAGTTCGACATTGCTGGGCACAGCCACCAGCTTTTTCACATCTTGGTCGTTGCAGGGGCATACACTCATTACCGTGCAGGACTGGTTTACCTCAAATGGCGGGATCTAAATGGATGTTAAAGTGAAACTAGAGATGAGTCGATTACTGAAAGAAGTAGCTAAAATTTATCTGCGGTTGAATTTATGATCAACCCATTGTGAGTCAAGTGTATATTCTTCATTAAATCAGTCATACGGCTCCAAGAACCATTAGCTTTCAGCCTTAGTTTATGTTCTAAACATGCAAATACTTATAATGTGGCAGAGACAAGAACTTAATGTTTTGGAGGTTTTAACTTCTATGCATTAATATACACAGCTTGTATACTTATAAGGGGGCTGATAAATGGCAGAGAATAGCCTGTAAAATTTGACTTACAACACTATGTGTAACTTATTTTTGCTTAGGTTTCTTTTCTTTTTCTTCTTTAGGAAAGAACAGCCAAGATTGGTGGCAAAAATTAGAGCATTTTATAATCGAATATTAATTTAATTAAAAGTTTTAACTTTTTCAAAAATTAAAATAAGAAATATTGCTGCAAGTGTATTTATATCACTGGGTAAATTATAGTAGAGGTCACTTATCTATGGCTTTTTTCCTTTTAGTCACTTAATTATGCAAAGTTAAAAAATATCACTCAATTATTAGTAAATTATCTTTCTGATCACCTAATTATTGAAAGTTACAAAATAATCATTTAACTATTCAATTTTGTCTTCTTTTTTTTTTATCACCAACTAGCTAAGATAAAAATAGAAACACCAAAAAATTAAAACACTAAAAAATTCAAGATAGTTAGATAACACCATCCATACACAATAACAACCATACATAATAAGACTATAAGAGAGCTTCTTCATACCATACATAGAACATATTCATCAATAATAAAAACAATATTAGCTCCAAAAAAACTGACAAATTTACTCTCAGTATCTGATAAATACAATAATAACATAATATTGACAACAAATCTAATAACAACTTTCATACGACTAAATCATTAATTACAAAAAACCAAGACTTAATTGATTAACTTAATTGTACAGGTTTCGCAAGTCGTTGGGATGATTTCGAGGGAATTAGGAATGAGCAGATTTTGACAATGTTGTTTTTGAATGATTTTTTACAAAGAAACTATAGAACTTATACAAGTGAGAAAGGGGATCGACCAACTTAAGTTTGTCTAAACTTGACATCTATATTCTTCAACTTCCATGACTTACAAAATGCTTAAACTCAACATCTGTAGGAGTTGAGTTTCTTCTTCATCACGTCAAACCTTATCCATAGCAGCCAAGTCTAAAATTCTTAATCTTGAAACCAATAAGTGTTGTGTTCATAGTAATATTTATTCATCATCACCCAAAAATTAGATCATAAATATTTATTCATAGATGTTGAGGGGTTTAGTACCAATAAAGGCTCATTTCTAAAATTATTTATGAAAATGGGCCGTTTCAAAAAATAATAACTGGTATGGACCGAAAACCCAAAAAATGCGCTGACGTAGACACGTTTTTAGGGAAAAATCCAAAAAAAACACTTCCACGCCAACGCTTTTTTCCTTGTGTCAGGCAAAAGCTTGCTGACGTGGACGCGCTTTAGTAAAAAGCGCTGACGAGGACGCGCTTTTGGTCGTGTAATCTCCCAACGGTCACCTTTTACGGCCGTTTAAAAATCTGACCATTGGGCCCAACGGTCAGGAAAAAGGAAGTATAAAATCCCCCCAACCCATTTTTTCACACCAATTTTATTATTCTTCTAAATTTCTCTCTAAATTTCTCAAAGCTCTCTAAATTTTTTATTTGTCTGAATTAATATTATTTTTCTATAATTTCTAAGATATTTGATCGTATTAGCAATGACCCGAAAATTAATTCGTCTCGATGATAAACATATCTCCGTCGAGCAAATGCAAATGGTAAGGGGTAATTTTATTTTTTAATATTATTTAATTTTTATTTAATTTTTATAATTTGATTAATATTTTTTTTTTATAATTTTTTTATAATAGCAGGTAGATCCAGTGTTATAATGTTTTATTCGTAATCTACTTGGTCCTCCATCACCGTTGATTGAAAATTACTTGAGAGGAGCGGGTTTTTGGCACGTGGCCAATATAGGCCGGGGGTGCAAGTTGGACCCAAAACTTATCAGCGCGTTTGTGGAGAGGTGGAGACCCGAGACGCACACATTCCATCTTCCATGTGGGGAGTGTACCATCACTTTGGAGGACGTGCAGTTACAGTTTGGGTTACCAGTGGATGGGTCCGTACTCACTGGGTCCGCTCAATCTGCTGATTGGGGAGCCATATGTTACGATCTTTTGGGTGCGATTTCAGATATTATTTACGGAGGTCGGATCGATATGGGTTGGTTACGAGAGACATTCCCGGTGCTAGGGGATGATTCGACTGAAGTACAAAGAGTATGATATGCTCGGGCGTACATCCTTTAGATCCTAGGAATGATACGCTCGGGCGTACATCCTTTAGATCCTCGGAATGATACGCTCGGGCGTACATCCTTCAGATCCTCGGAGGTTATCTGATGCCAGACAAGTCACGAAACCTCGTACATTTGAGGTGACTACTGAAACTCATCGATTTTAGAGTAGTTGGTGAACTTAGTTGGGGGTCTGCCGTGTTAGCGACATTGTACCGGGAGATGTGTCGGGCAACGCAACCAAATAAAATCAAAATCGGAAGTTGCCTCTCATCGCTACAATCATGGGCTCGGTTTTGCTTTCTATTTTTACGTCCTCGAGTGGACATATACATTCCTACTCGTAACAAGGTAAAATTTATATTAGGTTTTACAATTATTAAATAGATTTAAAATAAAATTTTATGCTAAAATTTTATTTAAATAGGTGGAACCATTCACCGAGTTACGGGGGAATACCTACCGCTCTTGAAGATATACGGCTTCTATTAGACCAACGGTCGGAAGCACATGTAAGTATTTATTTCATTTTGAACTATATATACATAACATAGTCGATTTTGTATTTAGTATTTAGTATTATGTATATAACTAATATTTTTATCACGTTCATATAGTTTCAATGGACACCATACGAGGATCCAACAATTCGGGAAGTAATTTCGGATGAATTCCTATAGAATCCGAATATCTGGCACATTAGGGTCCCACTGGTCAGCTACACTACCGTCGAGATGCACCAGACGGATAGAGTGTTGCGGCAATTCGAATTTCGACAACCAATTCCTGTGACACTTGAGGTCTTCGATGATGAGCACAAAATTGACTTACGACGACCGGATACGCGTTGGCCGCTCTTCCACTCGGAATATATTAAAATGTGGGAAAACCGGTATGATAATATACCTACTCGCGAACTGATTATCGTTCTGGAGTTAGCGTGCTATCTAGATTACATGTCATGGTTTAGGATCCATGGCAAGCCATATTTGCTCTCAGAAAAGGAGAGGCGTCAGTAAATCCGTGTCGAAAAGGAACGATGAGGCCCTTTAAATCCAAGGACAAGGGATGGCGAGGTGGGCCCATCAACAGCGTCCACGAAATCACCGACCCCAATGGAGTAAGCGACGATGCCCACACCACAGCCCCTTCAAATTATGCAAGGTGCGTATCCTAACCCTTATGTGTATCCTTTTTTCACTCCTATGTCAGGTTGGAATGTATGGCCCGGTGCATCTCATTTCCCGATGACTCCGAGTCAACCGACAATATATAGGCCATCGCCGTAGGAGGGATCGCATGAGGCACCATTGGGGAGCTTAACTCATTTCCAATCCCCATCGCCTTATGAGATTCAAGCCAGTTACGCTCATTTGCCGTGGGTGATGCAAGCACCTTCGCGATCTTTGTTCTATCAAGGTGGGTTATCTTCCCAACACCCACAACCAGAAGCTGATCCCGAACAACCACAACCTCGGCCGGAAGCTGAACCAAGAAGGAATCTAGAGCGTAATCGTCGACCACCCCCATATGGCACTGATTCTGACTGGCACATGCATTGTTTTATTTTTGAATATTTTTGTACAAATTATTTTATATTGTTTCATTTAATAAAATAAAAGTTCTTTTGAATATTTTTGTACAAATTATTTTAATATGGTTTCATTTAATAAAATAGAAGTCCTTTTGAACATTTTTGTATAAATATATTACTGACTGTGCATCCTACTTAAAGTATTTTTTCAAAAACAACAAAACAAAGTCCATCTCGTCAAAATAATTTTTTCAGAACACATCACGTCAAATTTATTTTTTCAGAACCCATCTTGTCAAAATTATTTCTTCCAGAACAATACTTAGCAATTAAAAAAAATTAAACCCTAAAACCCTAAACAATTAAAAACATAATACCCTAATTTAAATTTTCCTAAACCCTAATCAAACCCCAAAATCCTAAACCTAGGCCCTAATTTGCAAATAACCCATTGGGGATTACACGGCCAAAAGCTCGTTCTCGTCAACACTTTTTACTAAAGCGCATCCACGTCAGCGCGCTTTTGCCTGATGTAAGGAAAAAAGTGTTGACGTGGAAGCTTTTCTTCTTTTTTTTGGGGTTTTTCCCTGAAAACACGTTCACGTCAAAGCGTTTTTGGGTTTTCGGTCCATACCCGTTATTATTTTTTGAAATAGCCCATTTCCGTAAATAATTTCGAAAATGAATCTTTATTGGTACTAACCCAATGTTGAGTTGATGAATATTATTCTATACTTGCAAAAGAACTCAAAACATTGAGTATTGAGTTAACCTTAAAAAAAATTGTAATAAGTAATTAAAATAATACTATTTTCAAGTAAAAAAACCCAAAATTAAAATTTTCAGTATCTTGATTCTTTATTCCTCTCGTATTATTTGAATTACATTGCACCACTTGAGTGTGGTGCAAGAAGCATTTTAATTCTTTTTGGTTCTTCCTGCAATAAAGTGCAGGATTAGAAGAAAGGGTTAGTTGAAGCAGCATTGGATCTTCTACTTTTTAAATATTTTCTAATTTTTGAATCACCAATGTCATATCACTTCACTAACGCAAATGCAAAAGCAAAATAACCCTTTATAAATACCTACCTGGCATATCTCCTTCATTACCAAACATCAAAACTTCAAAAATGAATCCTGACTTATCTCATTTCCAATCATCTGCCATGGCAAAACTTCGAAGCCGGTCCTTTTGGTCTCATCTCTCCGATGCCTTTCTTTTCTTTGCTGCTGCCTTTTTAGCTCTTGTGTTAGTATGGTCCTTTTGGTCGTATTTCACTCCAACCCCTAACTTCCTACCCACCTTTACCCATCCATCCTCCAACTCCAGAAACAATCCGGTTGAAAGTGGGTTCGGAGTTAACTCAAAGTCCGACCCGAAAGACCCCACTTTTTATGACGATCCGGAGATGAGTTACTCCATAGAAAAGCCGGTGAAGGTTTGGGATGGAAAACGCAAAGAGTGGTTAAAGCATCACCCTTCGTTCGCCGCCGGAGCACGTGAAAGAATCGTTCTTGTAACCGGGTCCCAACCTAAGCCATGTAAGAATCCCGTCGGTGATCATTTGCTCTTACGTCTTTTCAAGAACAAGGTTGATTACTGCAGAATCCATGGCTGCGATGTTTTCTACAACAATTTGTTGTTGCACCCGAAGATGAAATCCTTCTGGGCAAAGTTCCCCATCGTTAAAGCCGCCATGTTGGCTCACCCTGAAGCTGAGTGGATCTGGTGGGTTGACTCGGATGCCTTGTTTACAGACATGGAGTTCAAGTTACCCTTAGAAAGGTATAAAAACCATAACCTGGTCGTTAATGGTTGGCCTGAGTTGATTTATAACAAGACGAGTTGGACCAGTTTAAACGCTGGGGTATTCCTTGTAAGGAACTGCCAATGGTCTATGGATTTGATCAATACATGGTCTAACATGGGTCCAATAAGTGAAGATTATGAAAAGTGGGGTCAGATTCAACGATCAATGTTCAAAGATAAGCTGTTCCCGGAATCAGACGATCAATCGGCTCTGATTTATCTTCTTTACAAAGAAAAAGAGAAATACTACGATCATATTTATTTAGAAAAGGAGTTTTATTTTCAAGGGTATTGGGTCGACCTTATCGGAGTGTACGATAACACAACGGAGAGGTATTTGCAAATGGAAAGAAAGGTGGCCAGGTTAAGAAGAAGACATGCAGAGAAAGTGAGTGAGCAATACGCTGCGTTTAGGGAAGAGTTTTTGAAGGAAACTGGGAAATGGAAGAGGCCATTTATCACGCATTTCACTGGATGTGAGCCTTGTAGTGGGAACCATAATCAGAAATATGATGGGGAAACTTGTTGGAAAGGTATGGTGAAAGCTTTGAATTTTGCTGATAATCAGATTTTGCGTAACTATGGATTCCTGCACTCGGATCTACTGGATTCCTCCACTGTTACTGAAGTTCCCTTTGATTACCCTAACCCTACTTATGGTGAGGGTTTCTCATAAAAAAAAAAGTAATATATGTGGGGAAGTTTTTGTTTTGGTGAATGTAATATTTGAAATTTTTTATTTAAGTTATTAAATTATTAAAAAGGTTTTATTTAAGTTATTGAGTTGTTAAGTTAAGAAATTTTTGCTAGCAAGCTCTAAGCGACGATTCACAAATCGATATGGTAGATTAGTACCTATCGATCAGTAGAAGAACATACCTTAGATTCAAGTCGATCTCACAATCAGTGTCAAAGATTTAAAAAAAATTATTTGAATTTTGATTCGTAAAATTCGTTACGTTCAAAGTTATTTAATGAAAAGAATTTAAACTGTAAAAGGAAGGAGAAAGAAAACTTTCAATTGGCGTAAGCAATGCAAAAAGAGAAAGCTATATATAACATTGATTTTAATAGTCTAGTGACTTAAATAAAAATTTTCGAATAATTCAATAACCAAAATGAAAAAATATTCATAATTTAATAACTAAGTATGTAATTTGCCCGAAAAAACACTGTCATCAAAATAAAGGAAAAGCCGAAAAGGTACGAGTTTGTCATTATTTTATTTAATGAAAATGAGATTTGATTCTTATTTGGTCTCTTCTTTTTTTACCTTTACAGATAAAAAGTGTTTTGCTTTTACTTTATTTTTTTTTTCTTTTTAAGGGTTTTGATTAATGCATGATCCAAGAATAGTATTGTTTACTTTGTTTTTGACTAAAAATGAATGGCTTTTTGCATGCAAAAAAGGGACTTAAGATACTCCTTTCCCTTTGGCAGAACAATTTTTTAGCTCAAATCTGAACTCATTCCTATAGATCTTATACTTTGATTTGTAGGGAACCTGTGAAAACTAATAACTAAATAATATTTTTAGCTTTAAAACATTAAATATTAATAGTATGTGATAATAATCCATACATAAAAAGTAACAATCTTTATAAAAGAATAATTTTTTTTTCTTTTCAACATAAAAATTTATTTCTTTTAGGTGAATATGGTACATGATTTTAATAGATTAAAGTAAATCATTTGGTAAATATATTTTATTTATATTTTTAGTTTAAAAATATTTGATTAAATTAATTATAATGATTCATTTTAAACTAATTATGCCTTTCTTTAAAAAAGTTATTATTCCAGTTGTAAGAAACAATTATTATTCCAGTTGTCTTAGATACGAAAAATGAGGGTATGAAACAATGATCACCTATCCCTTTTCTAATAATTGAATGTCAGATCAGTAATTTCATCATGAATTTCAGGATTTTTAGTTGGATTTAATTTTTTTTTAAAAATGAAAATCTTGAAATTCAGGATGAAATTATTGATGTGACATTAGACTATTGGAAAATGGATAAAGATGATATGACATTATTATTTTATACAATCCTTTTCCGAGATACTCACTTTAATTTAATTTTAGTTTTAATCTTATTATTAGGCTAATATTAGATTTTTTTTCTTCTCCTTCCTCTTTCTAGGTTGAGAGTTTTTGTTTCTGTACCCTATATATATTCAATTAGTGTTATTAAGTCTTAACTTAGTTGATATCATTAGATTCAAACATGGTTAAACGCGTATCTTGTTTTATTTAAGAGTTGAGAGTTGTTATTATTTTCTTTTATTAGTTGATATCGTTAGATTAAATGAAATTTTACTAAGATTAAGTTTAGGAATGTAATCTCCACAACCCAAATTCCCTTACAAAATATAAATTCTTTTAAATGAGCCACTAAATCAATTCAAATATTTCTTTTTCCTTTTTTTTAAACCCATTTCTGCTAGTATGAATTTAGTTTAATTTTAAAAAAAATCAAATAATAAATTAAATACAATACATTATAAGTTTATTTTTTGAATAAATATAATTACATTCCTTATAAACCTACTTCTCTTATTTTTACTCTCTTAAAAACGGTCAGTATAATTCCTTTAATTTTCTACTATTTCTTTTTATTTGAATATCCTATTTTTTTTAAAATATATAAATAATTTATCATTAATTAATTCAACTCACAAAGCAGTAGCTATTGGACTATTATTTATTAAAGAAAAAACACGAATATGTTAAAAAGTCTATGGAATATTCGATATTACCATAACCAATTCTTGTTGATTTTCAAAAGTAATTTGGTATTAATATCTATTACTAATCAGTAATATTATAAAAGAAAAGTTGAGTAGTCTAAGTTTCGTTTACGAGTTCTTAAGTTTAAATTAATAAAAAACCAAATAATAAATTAAATATAATATAATTATGTCGATTGAGTTTTAGCTCGATTGACATAGACATTATTGTCAATACAGGAGGACGTGAGCCTGAGTGCGCTGAAGCGCATTAATCTCCTATTCATGGGTTGGGGAGTCGCTATGGGTAATTTTAGGCATTGTGTAAAAGAAAAAAAATCAGATATGACCAGAACCTATAATGAGTTTGTTAAAAAAAATACAATATATTTATAACTTGTTTTAGTAGTTTGACTTAAAAGGAAAAAAAAATACATTTGTAATCTCCCCAACCCAATCTAGACGTTTGACCCGACATTTAGAAAAATTTGATAAAGGAATTTAATTTGAAATTTTGATTTGAAACAATTAGTTGGATATTGCAATTTAACTAATATTACATTGAAATGTTTAATTTTTATTTGATTTGAATTACTTGTTTTAATCGGTCCCCATTACTGGAATGTTTTAAAACTACTTGTTTTAATAGTTTAACTTGTGTATAGTATGACTTTACTAGCAACAGTGGAAGTCATAGTTCAATTAAAGAGTTAACGATATCATCTCATTGATATTGTGTGGATTTATAAATATAGAACGTGGCCACAGGTTGCTTGTTCTCGAATGAGAAATTTATCACAGTCATTTGTTGACAGTGATCATATTAATCATTAAGAAGACACAATGGTGACAATGAGATAAAACAGGATTGTATTGAGTGAACATATTTAACTAAAAAGAATCAAGGATATCATATGATGGTAACACACACATGACGAGGTCATTGGACAAAGCAGTTGGATAAATTGCTTTCTTAAATAGTATACTATAAGGGTTTTCCAATCATAGTACTTTTTTTGAACTGACTCCATGATTAAGTCATTACGAATTATCGAAATGATTCTTCTGGATATAATTACAATTACTAGAGTCTAATTGTATATGTCTGATTGGTCTCTCCGCTAGCTCAACAAAACCTTGATCGGACTGCTTTTGAATTAGAAGAAAATTCTACGACTTTGAAAATAATTTAATTGAGTCGATTTATTCTATGTGGAATTAAATTGGACGATCGTAAAAATTGTTCAACTAGAGAATTTGATTAAAGAATTTTCTTGAAAAATTAATTTTGATGAAGTAAAATTAAATTAATCAAATTAATTAAAATTAATATGATATTTTTGAAAATTAAATTTCAAGTCAGACAATTGGCCCAATGAGTAATTGAACTTGAAAATTGGACTTGAGATCATAAATTGGGCCTAGGAGCCCAAAACCGAAACTTAGACCCAAAAACTGGTCGAACCGGGCCTGGTATGTGAAACCGGGCCAACAGTCCAACCAGTGGCTGAACTGAACCGATTGGGTCATCACTGACCCGGATTGAACCGGTAGAAACCAAACCAGCTCTGGGTGCCGACAGTTGCAACAATGGTATTCTGGTGGCTGGAAAATGGTCGGCGACGGTGGGTCTTCGGTGGTTGAGTAATGAAAGAATTACACTCACACTGGGACTCTATTAGAGAATTTTATTTCATATTAAGTATTCCAAAAATAATATTATTTTAATAGATTTAATATTACATTAAATTTAATACTTATCTAAATAGTATTTATTAATTTACTATTAAAGTGATTATCTTAATATTAAATTTAATATCTTATTAATTTAATAAGATTTAATATTATATTAAATATTATATTAATTTAATATTAAAGTAATTAAGTTTAATTATAGTTGAGCTCTCTAAACTCTCCCTGTATAAAGATAGCCGTGGGTCATTATTCTTCACACTCTTGAATTCAAAAGAAAGTTGTAGAGAGAAAATTCTCTGAAAAAATTATTTCAGAAAATTTTTAGAGATATTTTTCTTATTTACAACTTAATCCAAAAGTTTAAAAAAATTACGAAATTACCCTATTGGTAATTTTTGTGAATTTTTTTATTCAAAGCAAGCCCACACTTGACAGACGTGAGCTTGAAGATAGGGGAGAGAACTACTCAGTCAAAGAGTTCATCCTAGACGAATCGAAAATGTATAGTTTTGATTAAGTGTTTATTACTTTAGATATCACAACTAAGTTCTTGTTTTGGATTTTTTTTTAAATTCTGGTTTTTCCCTAAATTTATTTTCCGTTTGATTTTCCAACAATTGGTATCAAAGCTAGGTTGTGCTCTATCTATAAGTATAAACAGATAATCAAAATAAATTTCTTTTCTTCTTGAATGATTTGATTACATAGAAAGTGACATTTTTTAGATCTTATGCATGTTTTGAGTTATATTTGGAAATGGATGAGATATTATCTATTTGTTATATATTTTTTTTACAAGGTTGTGGTTATTAGGAAATAGACCGTTGACTATCATCTCCACGTAAGATTTTTTTTTTTTAATTCATAAAATTCTTATGAGCCGAAAACGGACATAAGAATTAAATGTATTTTTTTCCAAAAGAAGTCCATGACGAGGAGAAGATAGAGCGATGGTGGTTGAAGACCAAATGAATGCCTTGTGGTGAAAAACTATGTAACTTTATTTTTTTCATTTATTTTCAAGAAATAGAACCATGAAAACCTTAACAAACAATTTTATTTTAATTGTTTATAGTATTTATATTATGTGATGATATAATTCTGATATATATGAGATGATCCACAATTGATCGATTAAAAAAAATAAGAAGTGTGGTAATGAGAAAATACATGTGTTGTATTGTTCTATTCATTTCTTTTAGTTATTCAATTATGAGAAGTGTAACATCCCAAAAATGGGGTTATTTGGAATTTAATTATTTTTCTTATTATGAACTGCTGTGATATTATTTATGGAATGTTAAGGCTTAATTATGGATTTTTAGTAAGCTCGAGTAGTGGGAAAAATATTATTTTCAAGCTTTGAGGTAGGGAGCCTTAACAAGTGGGGGTTATAAGAATAAATGGGGATAGTTTGGACATAAGATGAGCCTAGAATAAGTGGCAAAATAAGCTCACTTAAGAGCTAGCACGTGACGCCACAAGGGATAGGGGAGAACCTTGGTTCGAGTCACATAAATCCTCCCTTTTTGCTCTTTATTTGGACGGCACAAGTGGGAGAGTTTTTCTCCCTTCAAACTCTTTTATTAAGTATTATTATTAAAGGATAATATGAGAGTTTTATTTGTTTAATTATAGTAATAATAAGAAGATATTCATGGATAATTGATGGATTATTAGGGGATTATTATTTATTAATTCAAACTGTTTGAATTAAATCAAATGAGAGGCCAAGAGAAAAATTAGGAGTTGGCTAGGAGTTGAACTCCTTGTTGCCAAGGTTGGACGGCAAGCTTAAGGAGGGGGGGGCCGAATGCTTATAAAAACCCCACCCTACCACCTTGTTTTGTTTTTTTTCCCATTCTTGCTAGTTGCCGAAAATCCCTAACCCCTCTCCCTTTTGTGCTCTTTTATTTTCTTTGTTCTCTCAAACCCCTTCAAGCCGAAATTTCTAGCACCTTTTATTCCTATTAGTTTCTTTCTCCCCTTGGCCGAATACACTCCTTTGAAGTGCTGATTTCTTTTCCTCTTATTAAACTCTCTATTGGCCGAATACAATCTAGTAGTTTGCCGAAACTCCTTCTTCTATTCTAGTGTACTTTGGCCAAGTTTGGAAGGAATATAGATCTCGTTGGATCCTCGTTGTCAATTGATTTGGTGAAGGTAAGATTATGCCGAAACTCCATGGTTTTCCTCTCTGCTCTGTCCGATTTCTATTAGGGGTAAGTGCCGATTTCGGCAAAGGTTAACAAGGCTTCTAAACGTTTTGGTAAACGATCTCTCCTAGGTACCCCAAGTTCGTGAAGCAGTCGACCCAAGCTCCTAATCTCTAGCATTCGGCTTTGGTAAGTGGTGGTAAGATCAATCTCTTTATCATAGCAATTCGATTAAAAGCCGAAGGCTATTAGTTTTACTTACTAATCAATGGTGATTGACAAGCAGATTCGGGAATTGAGTGCCGTGGTTAGTAGCAAAGCAAGGAAAGGTAAGAAATCGGGTTCATAAGGAACCCCTGCTAATGGTTTAATTTGGCCGAATGGGCCCTAAGACTAATCCCATAATTGGCCGAATATAGGGATCAGTAGATCTAGGGTGGCCAACGTTTCTTTTCGGGATTTAGAACATCCAAGGGTGACAGTGTGTACATACACACTTATAATTAATTAAATGTACTAAATCACAGTGTGCTAACCGGATGCAGTGTAGATTCGGGATTAATACCATGAATGGTATAAGCAAGGAAACAGTAAGTCCTTGTTGACTATGAAATATTTTAAGATGCTTTTGGGAAGCATGGTGTGTCTAGTACACGTTGCCTATTGCTGATGATAAAACCTGTACATGTGATTAAGTACGTGGTAGCATAAATTATGTGGTATAAATGTTTATGTGGGATTGATGAGTGGAGGGGCGTTGATATTTCGTGTCTTGAGCACACCAGTGTTTTGGTAACACATCGTGACTATATGTCACCGCAGGTTTGGTACCTCCGCAGGTTTGGTACCTCATAGCGACTCGCCCCTCGTGGTTAACACCACCGTGGGTTGGCCCCACTTGAGATATGGGATCGTCGCGCTGATTTGGTATCACACGATGGGTTGGCCCCATCACCCGATTTGTGTCCACGGACACCGCTGCTTTGGTAGCACATCGTGACTATATGTCACCAAAGTGGTTTGGCACCACCAGTGTTTTGGTAACACATTGTGACTACGGTCACCAAAGTGGTTTGGTACCACATGGGGTAGACAAAGGCGTTTGGTTGGCTAGGTTGGGTGCATGACTTAGTACATGATGATTGATTATATGTCAGTATGAATTTGTTTACATACGGGGAAGGGTTACATATCGAGTCTTGGTGACTCACCTTCTCCTTTAACATTTTTCAGTGACTCGTAGATGGCGGTTGAGGAGCCGGTTGGACTCGAGGTGGCCATGCAAAGGGACTTAAATTTATTGAACTTTAAATTTGGTTATTTTTATTTTGGTTGTAATAAGGCCTCCATAAACTTTACTTTTGTTATTTCTTATATGTTGGATATTTTATTTAAACTATATTATTAAAATTGAACTAAAATCACATGTTTTCTTAAATTAACACGAAAATGTTTTATCGTGCCATCGGGCACACTTGAAATTTGTATAATAACCGGACTTAATTAAATTTCCAAATTAATTCTAAGTATAGTTTCGGCAAGATAACCAAAAACGAGGAGTTTTCAACAAAACTTAAATTGGTTTAAAAATGGTGTTCAAAAGGTTTTTCTCCGTAACAAATCAAATTCGGTCGTAATGTTTGGGCCGGGTTTGGGTTGTTACAAGAAGTGTGGTAATGAGAAGGTGCATGTCTAATGTAAGAGCCCAATTTTGACCGGGCTTTGAAATAAACCAAATAAATAAAAAAACTAGTGTTTTTAAATTGTCCTATTACAGACCTCAAATAATAAAGCCCCCTTACACCCTTAAGCCCAATTACAGAATACCCAACCTAACCCAAACCTTTGACCCAAAATAAAACCCAATTGCCCTGACCCAAATTACACGGCCCAATGGCCCAAAAATTAAACAGTCTCAGCAGAAGCCTAGGATTTCTGGAAACCCTAGGCGCCGCAAGCAGGATTTCAACCTCGCGCCGCAAGCCAACCTTGTCTAGCCTATTCTCGCGCCAAAATCAACGCGCATGTCGCCCCACCACCGAGAAACTCGCACCGTCTCCAGATTCTCCGCTGCTCTACTCCGCAAAAGGAAAGAAACCCAAAGAAAAAACAAGGAAATAAATCGCAGCAAGGGCAAAACAGTAGGAAAAAATGGAAATTTTTGTTTCATTTTTCTTTTATTTTTCGGGTATAAAAACCCTAGAACAAATTTGTAAAAGAGAGAGACAAATACACAGAGAAATAGAAAAATAGACAGAGAAAATTACAAGCAATCGGAAAATAGAATATTTTTTTTTATATTTTCGTTAAGTTTTTTTTCTTCTTTCTTTTCGATTTATGTACATTTTATATATAAAATATTCTTAAAAGAAACAAAAACGAGATTACCTTTCGAAGGTGGGCATTTCTCGCTGAAAAACCGTCGCGAACGACGGCGCGTGAAGCGAGTACAGGGGTGGCCAAAGATTGGACGATCTGGGATGGCAGAGCTTTTCTCTGAAAGCTCTTTTGTTTTTTTTAAAAAACCTAACTAAAATGTTTTTTTTACCCATTTTTTAGTTTTTATAGACTAAAAGAACGACATCGTTTTGGGGTGGTCAGTTAATGACCAAAACGATGCCGTTTTCAAGTATACGATCCTCGCGTTGACCCGATAACCCAGGGAGAATCCGCGCATTTTTTGTAAATGGGATATTTGCCATTTTAGTCCTCGGCTTTTCTACTGTTTTATAATTAAATTTATTTTATTCCAAATTTTACCCTATAATTTTTCCCCTGTTTCAATTTGGTCCGCATTCGAACAACACCATTTCTGTGGGTGGGGTTATTTTCTGTTTTGGCCCTTCTATTATGCGCGAGTATTACAATTCGATCCTTCCCCTTTTATTTATTTTTGATTTCGCCCCAAAGTTTCATTTTAAGTTTAATTCAGTCCCTTCTTTATTTTCTTTTATTATTATTTATTATTTTTCCGTTTTTAAAAACATTATTTTTAAATTATTCTAATATTATATTTAATTATTTTATTATATTAAATTGTTTTATTATTTTATTTTATTAATTTAGCTAATAGTATGAAATGCATATATATATATCTATATATTTTTTATACATATTAAATTATTATTATTTATTATCTATTATTTTATCTGGTTTAAATATTATTTTTATATTATGGTTTATATATTAATTATTATATTATGTTCTTCTAAATTCTATATTATATAGTATTATATCTTATATTAAATTTATAAAATTTTATTCTATCTCAAATTACTTATATTGCATAGCATATTTATTTATTCTTAAAATGTAGTTTTATAAATAGAAATCATTTATTTATTTTAAAATGAATTTTATTTATTTTCTCAACACACACATATATATATATTTATATTTATTTATCACTTGGTATAGATTATTGCATAAAAATTTTCAATGTAACATCCTGAAAAGGGCCTATGTATTTTTGGTTTAATTGTAATGAATGACATATCTTATGTGTTATGAATATATTTTGAACACTTTTGGAAACCTGGGAAATGTTAAGTTTAAAAGAGGAAAGTGAACATTTTTAGAACCTTGGAAATGTAAGGAAATGTCTTGTAAGGAAATGTCATGGAAATGTAAGGAAATGTCAAGTTTACAGAGCCGATCGAAAATTTTTGGAAACTTAGAAATGACCTAGAAATGACGAGTTTTAAGGTTTAAAAGGGGAAATTAAGGCAAGGTGGCCTTAAAAGAAAAAGTTTGTGAAATTTGACACACAAAGCTTGGAAAAGTGGTCCAAGATGCCACTTAGGGCCTATGGAAATGGCGCCATATGCAAGAGGAATGGGCCTGAGTTCGAGTCACTTGGGAAGCAAATAAAGGAGGTTTTATTTTTGCTTCCGGAAGACTGAGGTGGACGGCAAATGGCTATAAAGTAGGAGCTTTTATTCTTTTATAAATAGTGGATAAATAAGGGATTTATTTATCATTATTTTCAAGAGATAATTGTTGGATTAAATTCTTTTAATTTGAATAAAGAGATAAAGAGGAAAATAAGGGAGAAGTGATGGCCAAGTAAGGGACTTTGAGTTTAATAATTTCGGCTAAGTAAGGATAGTTGCTGAATTATCTTTTATTTTAAGTGATAATTAAAGGATAAAGTTATCAGATAGAGGAGTGGTGGCCAAGTAAGGGACTCCTTAGATGATAATTTCGGCTATAAAAGGAAGGAAGGAGGGCTACTCATCAATTTGTGCTTCCTTCTTTCTCTGCCGAATTCTCTTCACCAAATCTTCTTCTTCTTTTATTTTTGCCAAGCCGAAATACCTTGTGTTCTAGCCGAATCCTCCATCTTTATTCTTCCTTTTCTTTTCTTTCCAATCCATCAAAAGCCGAATCTTAAAAGGGCTTCAAGCATAGGTGCTGTCGATTTCTTCAAAGGTAAGAACAAGTTTGATTCCCATTCTTTTCTTTTAGATTAGCCGAGAGATAATCTAACCCCATACATATTATGGTTGCCGAATATGGAAGGACCTTTCGGATTATCAGAGTAGTCGACTAAAAGGAGGAGTATTCGGATTTCTAAGATTAAGGTAAGACATGTGAATATTCGGCCAAAGACCTTGATTTATGTTTGATGATTAAGATTAAGTCTAACGTAAGGTTTTAGGGATTTTGACATTCCTAGTGAAACAAGGAACAGCTTTCTGGATTTGTTGGTGTTCTAATCGGCAACAAGGTAAGAATACTAATCCTACTAGGATTTGGAGTTTTGGCTGAATGGCTTTTTATTAAGGTAATAAGTGATAAATCAATGTAGGGATTAAGGATCTAAGCATTAGATCAAGCTTTTCGGATCTCAAGGAAATTTTGCGAATCAAAAATACCCCACACTAACTTTTAATAAGATTGATGGTAATATGTAAAATATGCATGTTTATAAGAATGTGGCTAAGGTACCATAATATGGTACAAAGTACTCAGTGCACGCTTCCTACTTCCACTAGGATTATGAAATATGTTATTTTTAACATGTGAAATATGATAAGAATGTGAATTTAAGTATGATATGCATGATATGAATAATATGGGTCATTCGGGATATATGAAAAAGGGGAAGTGAATGTGATGACTACGGTCTCACTATCCGAATGTGGTGACTTCGGTCACATTATCCGAATGTGGTAACTTCGTTACATTATCTCGAATGTGGTGTCTCATGACACAATTATCTGTGTCTATGCCACAAATTTTATATGGGCGATGAGCACGTCGATCGCAAATGATCGCCTTCAAGGTGTGTAGCGGATGGAGGGTTGACTTAGTAGTCCCACGGTGTGACTGGCAGGTACGGGGGTGTGTAGCGGATGGACAACTAGGTTTGGGTTTGGGAATGCATCATAACATGTATTCTATGTTTTGAATGTGTAATATGTGATATGCCTGATTCTATTATGATTTAGTGTCGTGTACACATTGAGTCTGCTTGACTCACCTCGTTGGGGAACATTTTTCGTGTGATGAATGTGATGATGGACCTGGGCAAGCGAGAACTTGTGGTGGCCATGCTCAACATGAAGTTTATATTTTTAAGGACTCTTGAATTTATTTTAGTACTTTGAATTATTTTGGGAATTATTTGATGTAATAAGGCCATAAGGCCATAGTTGAATTACTTTACACTTATTTTTATTTATTATGATTATGAATTTTATCTATTAAAATTTAATTAAAATTTCTTTTAAACTAAACCCTAAATATTTTGTCACTTAAAATAAAAGGGATTTCAATATAAAACGAACCTGTTTTCAACACAAGCCCAACCCAAAACAATATTTTTCCTAAAATCACACAAGTTTTCCTAAGAACAAAAGAATTTTGAACCAGTTTACTTGAGGAACATACCAAATCTGGTCAAAGCTCGTGGGCCGGGTTTGGGGTGTTTCAGCGGAAGCGTGATGGACCGGGTTGGAGTGGATACAAAGGTGGCCATGCAGAAGCAGATTTCCATGCAGAAAGATATTTTAATTAATTAAGTAGTTATATTTTCAGTATTTTGATTAAGTGTTTATTGTAATAAGGCCCATTAAAGTGATCGAACATTTTTATTATGTTTAAGCTAGACGACCATTAAATTATTATTTGGAAGTGCTTTTAATTTTGGCAACTTATATTTTAAAAGCTTATAATAAAGTTTTAATTTGGATATTTTTATCAAGCTTATATTATTTAGAATTTTTAATTGGACATGGTTTTCAAATCACAAAATTTTTAATGTTTTTCCCAAAAGTGAAATCGTCTTCAAACATTTTTCCGCAGTTGGCATTTCAAATTCGGTCAGAAACGAATGGGCCAGTTTAGGTGTTACTGCTTTGGTATCGAGCCCGCTTTTAAACTCTCGGCAGTGGGCTAAGGCCCAAAACGTTTTCAAATCGAGCCCAAATGAGTTTTATGAAAGTATTTTTGAAAATGAGCAGGTTTTTTCTCGCATGGCTCCTAAGTCTCCGACACTGCAGTCCACCCACTGTAAGTACCCCTAACCATTTGTGTGATTATGTGGTTTATGTTATGAATTATGGAAGGGTAGAAGAGGAATGGAACGTAGAATAGCATGATAGGAACTTGAACCCTAGGACTAGTTTACTCAAACACAAACACATAAGACTTAATTCCATTAAACAAACCTATGACTAATACGCTGAGTTAGGGTGTGGTAACCATTGTACGCATGTCTAGGATTGGATCCGGAAGAGCACGGTACTTAAGCATCCCTAGTGACTCACCTCCTCTTCACTGAATCCTACCTGTGCGTAGCTTCTGTTCACCCTAACCAAGAGGACTCTACATAGGCTAAACACAATGACTAAAACCCGAAAGGGAACTAGCCGTGTTTTTATAAACCCTAGTTTTAAAACTCTTAAAATTACCTTTTAATTTGTGAGAACTATTTTTACAAAATTCTTTCAAAAATTTTTGATTTATAAAATTACAAAATACCCCTAGTGGTAAATTACAAAAATACCTTTGGTTTATGAAATTCCCAAAATACCCATAGTTCTTATCAAAATTTTCATTACTTTATAAAATGTTCAAAACCCTAATTTGCAAATTATCAAAAATACCTTGATTTGGAGAAAATTACGAAATTTCCTTTAACTCACAAAATTACCAAAATGACCCGATTTTCAAAATTTTTGCAACATCACCGCTTTGGAAAGTAAAATTCTCAAAAGAACCTCAAAGTTTTGCAAATTTTGAAATATCCCCGATTTATTAAACTTTACAAATTTACCCTCGTTAATTACCAAAATACCCCTGATTTCAAAATTTTTCCAAAATATCCCTGAATTTAAAATACCAAAATACTTTGTGACGAAATCACCAAGGAACTCTTTCTTTTGGAAAAATTTACTTAAAATACCAGAGGACACATTACGAAAATACCCTGGGTAGTGGAAAAACAACAACAATGAAAACTACCACATTTCTCTGAATGAACGAAAGTTCATAATTGGTTGATGAATGTGAACGTGACTTTTTAAATAGTGAATTTGAGTTGAGAACTTTGTTTGATCGAAAGAACCACTTTTAAACATCTCTTTTCATAAAACTGTTCGCGGTTAATAAGTGGAACAAAAAAAAAAATTTCTGATGCATAAAACTCTTTAATCGGATTAAATCGCGACGTTAGAAATGAGTTCTGAGGGACGTGAACTTAGAGATTGTGCCTAGAAAGTATGATGGTTCTATTAAGATCAGAGTGCGCAGAGATAAGCGTAGTGCGGTGAGTTAAGATGTACGATTATTCGTTAATAAGTAATTTCGAGGACGAAATTATTTTTAAGGAGGGTAGAACTGTAACATCCTGAAAAGGGCCTATGCATTTTTGGTTTAATTGTACGAAATGACATATCTTATGTGTTATGAATATATTTTGAACACTTTTAGAAACCTGGAAATGTATGGAAATGTTAAGTTTAAAAGAGGAAAGTGAACATTTTTAGAACCTTGGAAATGTAAGGAAATGTCTTGTAAGGAAATGTCATGGAAATGTAAGGAAATGTCTTGGAAATGTAAGGAAATGTCTTGTAAGGAAATGTCATGGAAATGTAAGGAAATGTCAAGTTTACAGAGCCGATCGAAAATTTTTGGAAACTTAGAAATGACCTAGAAATGACGAGTTTTAAGGTTTAAAAGGGGAAATTAAGGCAAGGTGGCCTTAAAAGAAAAAGTTTGTGAAATTTGACACACAAACAGCTTGGAAAAGTGGTCCAAAGATGCCACTTAGGGCCTATGGAAATGGCGCCATATGCAAGAGGAATGGGCTGAGTTCGAGTCACTTGGGAAGCAAATAAAGGAGGTTTTATTTTTGCTTCCAGTAAGACCGAGGTGGACGGCAAATGGCTATAAAGTAGGAGCTTTTATTCTTTTATAAATAGTGGATAAATAAGGGATTTATTTATCATTATTTTCAAGAGATAATTGTTGGATTAAATTCTTTTAATTTGAATAAAGAGATAAAGAGGAAAATAAGGAGAAGTGATGGCCAAGTAAGGGACTTTGAGTTTAATAATTTCGGCTAGTAAGGATAGTTGCTGAATTATCTTTTATTTTAAGTGATAATTAAAGGATAAAGTTATCGATAGAGGAGTGGTGGCCAAGTAAGGGACTCCTTAGATGATAATTTCTGGCTATAAAAGGAAGGAAGGAGGGCTACTCATCAATTTGTGCTTCCTCCTTTCTCTCACGAATTCTCTTCACCAAATCTTCTTCTTCTTTTATTTTTGCCAAGCCGAAATACCTTGTGTTCTAGCCGAATCCTCCATCTTTATTCTTCCTTTTCTTTTCTTTCCAATCCATCAAAAGCCGAATCTTGGAAGGGCTTCAAGCATAGGTGCTGTCGATTTCTTCAAAGGTAAGAACAAGTTTGATTCCCATTCTTTTCTTTTAGATTAGCCGAGAGATAATCTAACCCCATACATATTATGATTGCCGAATATGGAAGGACCTTTCGGGATTATCGAGTAGTCGACTAAAAGGAGGAGTATTCGGGATTTCTAAGATTAAGGTAAGACATGTGAATATTCTACCAAAGGCCTTGATTTATGTTTGATGATTAAGATTAAGTCTAACGTAAGGTTTTAGGGATTTTGACATTCCTAGTGAAACAAGGAACAGTTTCTGGATTTGTTGGTGTTCCAATCGGCAACAAGGTAAGAATACTAATCCTACTAGGATTTGGAGTTTTGGCCGAATGGCTTTTTATTAAGGTAATAAGTGATAAATCAATGTAGGGATTAAGGATCTAAGCATTAGATCAAGCTTTTCGGGATCTCAAGGAAATTTTAAGCGAATCAGGTGTGTACCCCACACTAACTTTTAATAAGATTGATGGTAATATGTAAAATATGCATGTTTATAAGAATGTGGCTAAGGTACCATAATATGGTACAAAGTACTCAGGTACGTTTCCTACTTCCACTAGGATTATGAAATATGTTATTTTTAACATGTGAAATATGATAAGAATGTGAATTTAAGTATGATATGCATGATATGAATAATATGGGTCATTCGGGATATATGAAAAAGGGGAAGTGAATGTGATGACTACGGTCTCACTATCTGAATGTGGTGACTTCGGTCACATTATCCGAATGTGGTAACCGGTTACATTATCTCAATGTGGTGTCTCATGACACAATTATCTGGTGGCTATGCCACAAATTTTATATGGCGCGATGAGCACGCCGATCGCAGCTGATCGCCTTGAAGGTGTGTAGCGGATGGAGGGTTGACTTAGTAGTCCCACGGTGTGACCGGCAGTGCGGGGTGTGTAGCGGATGGACAACTAGGTTTGGGTTTGGGAATGCATCATAACATGTATTCTATGTTTTGAATGTGTAATATGTGATATGCCCGATTCTATTATGATTTAGTGTCGTGTACACATTGAGTCTGTTTGACTCACTCTGCTTGGGGAACATTTTTCGTGTGATGAACAAAGTGATGGACCTGACGGCGAGAACTTGTGGTGGCCATGCTCAACATGAAGTTTATATTTTTAAGGACTCTTGAATTTATTTTAGTACTTTGAATTATTTTGGGAATTATTTGATGTAATAAGGCCATAAGGCCATAGTTGAATTACTTTACACTTATTTTTATTTATTATGATTATGAATTTTATCTATTAAAATTTAATTAAAATTTATTTTAAACTAAACCCTAAATATTTTGTCACTTAAGATAAAAGGGATTTCAATATAAAACGAACCTGTTTTCAACACAAGCCCAACCCAAAACAATATTTTTCCTAAAATCACACAAGTTTTCCTAAGAACAAAAGAATTTTGAACCAGTTTACTTGAGGAACATACCAAATCTGGTCAAAGCTCGTGGGCCGGGTTTGGGGTGTTTCATTCAATCTGCATGAAATATGTTCGTATTTATTTTATTGTTTATTGTATTTTTTTGTACTGTATCATGTATTTATAATTGTTTTAGTGTAGGAATTATTATTTGTCAAATGTTGTATTATTATTTCTTTACAGCCTATATTAAATGTCATTATTTCACAATTGCTTTTAATATTTATGTTTAATAATGTATAAATGCAATATTGTCACATAGATTATTGTTTAAAGTAAAAATACATATTTGCAAAATTACTATATTTTATTTAAAATTTTTTAAAAATAAGGCAATGTTTTGTATTTAGAAATTCGGGAAATAGTGCTCTATCGTGCTGGGTTGCGATTTTCTGTTTGACTAAATAACTAAATATCCTTTTAACAAGTTTTGTAAATTATGAGATGTTTTAGTTTCTCGGGAATTAAAAATATCGTGTCCTAACGTGCTGGATGTGATGTTTATATTCTTTCGGAACAAAGAAATCTCAAGTTTTAAATAAAAAAACCTATTCTTGGGATCTCAAAACATTGTGTCCTAACTTACTGGATATGATGTTTTATGTCTCGAGATAGGTATTTTCTAAAATAAAGACGTGCCTAGTTTCAAAGTCATGAGATGCTATATCCTAACTTACTGGGTATGGTGTTTTATTTCTTTGGGATAGGTAGATCTAGTTTTTTTTTCCTTCAAATAAAAGGACCATTTTCTAAAATTTTCCAAAGTTTCAACATTAGGACATGATTCTATCGATTAGGTACCAATTTTTGGGCGTTATGAGGGTGCTAATCCTTCCTCATACGTAATCGACTCCCGAATCTATTTTCTCATTTTTCGTAGACCAAAATCAAATGTTTTAAAATAAAACGTTTTACAAGGTGATCCAATCACACCAAAGTAAAAGGATTGGTGGCGACTCCCATTTTCGTTTTTAAAAGTCGACTCCCGTTTTCTAAAACTTTAAAAAGGTTTCAACAGCTTGGCGACTCCGCTGGGGACCAATAAGAGAGTCAAGCCGCAAAGTTGATAATTTCATGTCCTATTGTCACAAATTTGAAATTCTGATTTGAAAAATCATCATCTTTTTTATTGCATGTGATTTTATTTTTTGAAATATCTTTGCATTGCATTTGCATGACCGTTGTGGTCGCACCCTTAAATGGGAGTGAGAAACTATGCTTTCGTGATGTTTTCACCTCCGTAGGGGCTAGTGGACTACTTCCGGGATACATCCGTACCTATGTCTTCGTGAGGTTTTTACCTCCGCATAGCCATAGGGAAATGTATTCCCCTGAACTGAACTCGGTCCTTATGAGCCTATAATGGGTGAGGATCGAGGAATCTGCTGGTTCAAGTACCGTAACTCTAGAGCTAAACCACATATAGTGAACCCTAAGAAACCACCTTAGGTAGAACTATGTCAAACCTTAGTGGTCACCCAAATAGGTGTTTGTTTATTTTACTTGCTTTATATTCCATGGTACTAACTTGTTGTGTTTTATTCTTTTGTGCATGTCATTTCATACTTTAAGAGGTATCGATTCACGGTCAGTTTCTAAGTTAAAAAGCTGGTTATGGAGAACGAATTCCTTGATAAAATGGAAGACAATGCAGTCATTAGTATATGGTTAGAGTAAAGGCAATTAGAGAAAGAAGGGTATGGATTCGTTTGAGCAAGAGGGAAATAGGGCAGCACTACAATCCCTGCCACTTGTGCCTCCTGATGTTGTTCCGATCAAAGTAGAATTGGATGCGAAGAAGATTGTACGACACCCTATGGCAAGGCGTGGTGTTGGAATTAAAGGGCAGAAGGTAACTATACTCACCAATCACTTCAAAGTGAGCGTGGAAAGTACGGATGGACACTTCTACCATTACAACACTTCTCTTTCATATGGAAAACAGTCGCCTTGTGGATGGTAAGGGTGTTGGAAGGAAAGTGATTGGCAGAGTGCATGAGACCTAGAAAAATCATTTGGATGGAATTTTGCCTATGATGACTTCTCGGCTCCTCGTTGTGATCCAAACAATATTGCAAGAGATTTGATTCGTTGTGGAGAAATAAAAGGAATTCGTATTGATTCCCCATTTGATGTATTCAATGAGATGAACCAGAATAGACGCCTTTCACCTGTGGTTAGAGTTGAAAAAATGTTTGAACAGATACAATCTAAACTTCCTAGAGCTTCGCAGTTCTTTCTTTGTCTACTTCCTGATAGGAAAAAAATTGATCTTATTGGGCTATGGAAGTGGAAGAATCTTTCTGAGTATGGCATTGTGACTCAGTGTATGGCACCAGTTAGGGTGTATGATCAATACTTTACAAATCTTCTTCTGAAGATCAAGGCTAAGCTTGGACGATCTCTTCATCACCATTGAAGCCATAATTCCGCGATTGATTTAAAGTCAAGCCTGAACAAGATCGAGGAAATGAAAGGTAAGGTTGAAGAGTTAGAAGCAGCATTGCATAACTGTGAACCCCGAATTGAGTTTCTTGAAACAAGAGAAGGGTGTTTGAAGGAAAAGCTCCACCATTCGCATGATCAAGTAAAAAGTCGAGATTGCCTCATGGGTGAAGCAATAATTTAGATTCGAGAGGCAACTGATCATCTATAGACTTTAGCATCATAGGCTGATACGTTGAGCATGAAGTATGAGCTGCAGTCTGATCGTAGTCAAGAGCTAGCTTCCTTGCTTGGGAAAATCAAAACCTTAGGACTTAGGGCGAAAGCATATTTGTCATCTGTTTTATGTAAAGGATTTTGTTTTCTAATAAAATTTTCTAAAATGAAGTTGAATCAGAATCGATGCCTCTTTGCATTCATGCATTTGCATTACATTGTGTAATATCCTGATTTTGTGGGTCTGTGCATTTGGTACGTTGCATGGATAAATTAGTAAGTTAAAAGGCTTTGAGGTGTTTATTGGGCTCGGGTTTGGGCCTAAATCTGGGTAAAAATTTATTAAAAATAGTGCTCGTAGTATTTTAATTTAAATTATTATGTTTAGTGGCAAGTTGGGCTTGTGGCCCAAATTTTGGAGGTGTTTTAAGTGGGCATTAAGGTGGCGTCACAAGGGGGAGGAGTTGGGCCTAGTGTGGCTGCTTGGGGCCCAAATTAATGGGTCAGATTTTGGCACTTCAAGGGGGAAGGGGTGGACGGCATAGTGGCTACATTTTAGGAGCTTTAATTCTTTTTATTTAAGTGATAAAAGAGGATAAAAGGAAGGAAAGAGTTGGGTTGAAGATGGTCTCTTTTAAAGGTAAGATAAGGGATGTGTTATGAGATGGATGAGATAAGGGATTAAGGCTATCAGAGAGGGAGAGTTGGCCGAAACTCCAACTCTGAGGTGTGTGCATGTGTAGCCAAAATTTGAAGCCTAGTGTCCATCTTTTCCATTCGTTTTCTTTTCTTTCTTTCTCACTTACTCTTCTAGCCAAAAATTCTCTTCTTCTCCTATTCTCTCAAATTCTTTTCTTTGCCGCAACTCTTCAACACATTCTTCTTTTCATTCTTTTCTTCCAAAGTCAATACCCTCGGTCTTCATCTTCCTCTCCCATAGCCGAATCTACAAGGGTGGATTTCTCCGAAGGTGCACCATGTTTAGTACTCCTATTTAATCTGGTGAGTTTTGGGATTTTGCTTCTCTGTGGTTTCTCTTTTTCTTTTCATTAAGTTCTAACTCGAATCACTTGTTCAAAGGCCCTATCGATTTCACTCTCTACCCCTAGAAGCCGAATCCTGTCTTACGGTGCCCTGTATGGCCGATTTGTGGAAAGCCGAAGGTAGGTTGGTAGGTTCGGCCGAATGGCCTTTCTTGTTCTTTTGGCTTGGCCGAATGTGTTTTGGTACTCATTTGATTGCGTTTAAGGGATTGGTTTAATACTTTAGTGATGGCCGAATATAGGTGGGAAGGTGACGTTTTCTTAAAGACTTTCGGGATTCGACAGTGTAGGTAAGGATTCATTTTAAGTGGTATCATTATTTAATTAGTGAGATCTCATCGTTTAATTGGTTTGGTGATTAAGGGATTATTTTGAACTCGATTATGATCGAGCAAAGGAGGTTGGATCTGTAAATCCAAACGAATAAGTATCGGGAGTTGGACCGTAGACCGATAGTGGTAGTCTCGAGTGACAGTAGCATAGAAGCAGTAAGAGCGTTAGTACGATAACTAGGTGTGTAACTCTTACACACTTTCTATACTTGATATGTTAATGTTGTGTGTTGTAAAAGCCGGAATGACAGCAAAGGTTACTAAAATACCCTTGTGGGTAAAAGCGAGGATGCCGGGTAAGTTGTTATTATTGCTCGCCTTGATTGTAATCTATGAAGGCATGTTATTCTGTAAACGTAGTTATATATGTTAAGCATGATCATACTGGTATGGATTGCATAATTATATGCCATGGGTGATGAGAGGAGGGGGAGTATGATCTATCAGACTGTCACCAGTGATTTGGTATCACACAGTGGGTTGGCCCTACATATATTATAAAAATTGCGACTAAGTCTCAGTGGTTTGGCACCACCAGTGGTTTGGTACCACATATGTTATTTTTATAACTTCGGTTACCAGTGGTTTGGCACCACCAGTGGTTTGGTACCACAAGGGGTAGATTTGGGAGACCCAGATGGATACTTAGGTTGGATGGGTTGCACGACTTGCATATTAATGCATGAATTTGTGTAAGAGCATAATTTCTCTTGGGATGGGGACTTACAAACTGAGTCTAGGTGACTCACCCCTTCCTTTACATTTTGCAGATCAGACTTAGATCGTAGATATGGAGCCGGAGTGGACTCGAGGTGGCCATGCTCATCATTTGTTTTATATCAAAGTTTTCTGTTTGGACTTAGCTGTTTTATTTAAATTTTGGGTTTTCCTCGTTGTAATAAGGCCGCCTAAATTTTATTTCTGTGATGTTTTATTTGGTTTTTTTTATATATATAACTTTCGATAAGCATACTTGGTAAATGTGAATTGGTTGTTTTTAAAACCTCGATAAGAATGTGTTTTCTGAAATGTTCACTGATTAAGTAATAAGTATGGAGTAACAATTGAGCAACTAAGTTTTTCTAAAGCAAGATTTAACACGTTTTGAACACCACAAGATTCAAATTCGTTTTCTCTAAAATTATTCAACAGTTTTCTCCTTAAACAAAATTGACAAGTCGATTTTCAAACATTTTCTTTCCCGTAGCACGCCAGACTCGGTTTTAGTGGTTAGAACGGGTTTGGGGTGTTACATTTTGGTATCAGAGCCAGGTTCAAAAGCTCGGTTGTGGGTTTATGGCCCAAAATATGTTTTAAGAGTTTGTGAAATAATTTTTCTTTCAGAAAGCATGGCACCTGAGTCTCGTGCACATCCACCCAGGTAAGTACTCTAACCTTTGATTTAATGTTTATGTGTGGGCTTTGGGGGCTTTAGATGTAGTTGAGCATGGTAGAACTGATGGACCATAGGGTTAGTTTACACAACTTCTTAATTACATAAATCTTAAGCCGAATCAAACAAACCTGTGAGTAAGTCGCCGAGTTAGGGTGTGGCAACAGCCAGGCGAATGTCTAGGATTGGATTCAGGAAGAGCTTGGTATTTAAGTAGTCCTAGTGACTCACCTCCTCTTCGCTCGAATTCTACAGTGCGTAGTAGTTATTCACTCACTCGACCATGAGGACTTGTTCACAAAGCTAAATTCGATAATTAAAACCCGAAAGGGACCAGCCACACTGTTTTGTAAAAACCCTAGTTTTGAAATTATCAAATTACCCATTGATATGTGAAAACTACCCTGAATTTAGAAAAAAGACCAAAGTACCCCTAGTTTATAAATTACCAAACTACCCCTGATTGAAAAAATTACCAAGATACCCCCGAGTTGCAAATTACCAAAATATCCCTACTTCACGAAATTACCAAAATACCCTTAATTTGCAAAATCACCCAAACTTTGTTTTGGAAAAATTTCAAAAATACCCTCAGATAAAAATTATGAAAATACCCCGTGTAGTGAAGATGACGAAAAATACCCTACACGTTGAATGTGGTCCGTGGATGTTGTTTGTGTGATGAATGCACTTAGAACTAGGAGATAAGCACCAAATTGAAATCGTATATAGATTCGACTTGAAAGAAGCACTTTTAAAACTATTTTCCATAAAAATTGCTCGTGGATAAACGAAGGAAATGTAATTAATAATACATAAAATTCTTAACCGGATAAACGCGAGCGGGAAGAATGAGTACACGAGGTCGTGGATGTCCGCCGCGTGGCGGGGTAGGGGTAGGATGATGACCTTGTCGAGCCGGCAAGGTCCGCCATGGGTCCGGAATGTCTTTGCGCGATCTGCCGGCAGAGGAAGCTGAGTTTCAGGATTAGACTGGTGATAATGATGTAATATCCCAGGCGGTACTGCGAGTTTTGGAGAGAGTTGCCGGGGCAGGCGCAGGTACAGGAGCCCAGAAATTGATGGCTGAGCGACTCCGAGCTAACGGAGCGGAGGTGTTTAGGGGGGTGTCCGGTGTAGCTCCCAACACTGCTGAGTACTGGTTAGAGGCAACAGAACGTATAATGGATGACTTAGACTTCTCGACTGAGGAGAAGTTGAAGGGGATAGTGTCTCTTCTCCGGGATGAGTCGTATTAGTGGTGGCTCACGGTCAGGGATGGTGCAGTGGCCGATGATATCACCTGGGATTATTTTAAGGCAGCCTATCAGAGGAAGTATGTGGGAGCTGGTTATACTGATGCGCAACGTAGGGCGTTCTTGAATTTGGTTCAGGGGAGTAAGTCGGTACCTGAGTACGGGGCAGAATTTTTGAGGTTAAGTAGGTATGCTCGGGGTATGGTGGCTACGAAATATGAGCGCTGTGTTAGGTTCGAGGATGGGCTAAGAGATGAGCTGCGGGTGTTGATTGCCCTTCAGCGAGAAAGGGAATTTGCCGTTCTCGTGGAAAAGGCCAAAATAGCTGAGGAGGTTAAGCAAACCGAGAAGCAGAATCAGGATAGAGGCAGGGATAAAAGGAGTTTTGGGCCATCAGGGTCTAGTGGAAATACTCAGAAAAGGGCTAGATTTGATGGACCGGATCGAGCCGCAAAGCTCTTCTTTGCTCGATGGCCACCTCGGTCGTTAGATGTGGGAAGTCTCATTCGGGAGAGTGTTGGGCTGGTAATAGAGGGTGCTTTGAGTATGGGTCAAGGGAGCACCGGGTAAGGGATTGTCCGCGGAAGTTAGCTAGGACTCAAGCTGAGGGTCAAGGATGTGGTCAATTCAGGAGAGATGGCCAGCAACCACAGAGGGGTCGAGGTGCAGTTAGAAGTGGTAATGGTAATGGTAATGGTCGAGGCCGTGGAGCACCTGGCCGAAGTGCTGGGGGTGCTAATGCTAGACAGCCTGGGTTGGTCTATGCAGCCAAACGTCGAGAGGAGGGCGACGCATCGGACGTCATAACCGGTACGTTTTTAATTTTTGGGTTGCCTTATACTGCTTTGATTGACGTTGGATCAACACACTCATATGTAGCTAGTAGCGTAGTGGGAACTCTGAACTTAGCCTATGAGATTTCTGCTAGGAAGATGACAGTAGTTAGCCCTTTAGGACACTCGGTGGTAGTAGACAAACTGTATAGGGATGTACCCTAGAACTTCAAGGGTCGTGTTTCAAGCGGATTTGATGGAACTACCCTTCGGGGAGTTCGATTTAATCTTAGGAATGGATTGGTTGGTTAAGTGCAGGCGAGAACTAGATCAGTGCGGCTAAGCGCATGGTGCTAAAATTGGCCGAGGGTGAAGAGGTGGTAATGATAGGTGAAAGAAGGAATTACCTATCTAATGTGGTGTCCGCGCTGAAGGCGGAAAAGATGGTAAGGAAAGGATGTGAGGCGTTTGTGGTTTATGTTTTTACCTTGGAAGCTAAGGATTTGGCTGTAGGAGGTGTTCGAACGGTGAAGGACTTTGTCGATGTCTTTTTGGAGGAGCTTCCGGGTTTGCCACCGGATCGGGAGGTGGAGTTTGGTATTGACCTTCTACCAGGAATAGCGCCAGTGTCTATTGCTCCGTATAGGATGGCACCAAAGGAATTGGTGGAGTTGAAAGCACAGATTCAGGAGTTATTGGATCGGGGTTTCATTCGGCCAAGAGTATCACCCTGGGGAGCGCCCGTGCTTTTTGTTAAGAAAAAGGACGGGTCGATGCGAATGTGCATAGACTACCGTCAGTTGAATAAATTGACAATTAAGAACAAGTATCTGTTGCCTAGGATAGATGACCTGTTCGACCAACTTAAGGGAGCATCGGTCTTTTCCAAGATAGATTTGAGGTCGGGATATCACCAACTTAAGGTAAAGGAGGCGGATATCCATAAGACAGCGTTTCGTACTCGATACGGGCACTATGAATTTCTGGTAATGCCGTTCGGGTTGACGAACGCACCAGCAGTGTTTATGGATATGATGAACCGGGTGTTTCAACCGTACTTGGATCGGTTCGTCGTAGTATTTATAGATGATATTCTGGTGTACTTGAGGTCGGAAGAGGAGCACGACGCGCATTTGCGGGTAGTGTTGCAGATTTTAAGGGAAAAGCAATTATACGCCAAGTTTAGTAAGTGTGAGTTTTGGTTGAAGGAAGTTACTTTTCTGAGGCATGTGGTATCAGCAGAAGGGATAAGAGTTGATCCTCGGAAGATTGAGGCAGTATTGGATTGGAAACCACCCAAGTCGGTGGCGAAGATTCGCAGTTTCTTGGGGTTAGCAGGCTACTATAGAAGATTTGTGGAAGGGTTTTCTTCGATAGCGGCACCTTTGACAAAGTTGTTGAGGAAGGAGGTACCTTTTGTATGGACGGATAAGCAGCAGGAGAGTTTTGAGAAGCTGAAGAGGGTTTTGACTGAGGCTCCGGTCTTGATTCAGCCTGTGGCAGGGAAAAATTTTGTGGTGTATTGTGACGCTTCCCATACGAGGTTAGGTTGTGTATTGATGCAGGAGGGGAAGGTTGTTGCTTATGCGTATCGACAGTTGAGACCGCATAAAGTTAACTATTCTGTAACACCCTGAAAATTTGAGTAATTTATTTTCTATGTGTGCTTTGAGTAATTATTCTAGAAAGTAAAATTTTCTGATTTATTTTCGTGGTTAGTATAGTCCTGAAGAAGGGTTTAAAATTTTTTTAGAAGGAATATTATTAATTTTAAGAAATTATTTATGGAAGTGGATTAAGTGACTTTGACACATAAATTAATTTAAGTGTCAAAGTGAGGCATAAGATGAATTATTGGACAAGTGGTGATGGCGCATAAGCTTGTGCATGAGGTTGAAGGTTCGAATCCCATGTTTAGCATCTAGGTGAATTTTATTTTGAATTTTTATGCACCAATATAGCAAGTGTCGGCCAAGAGCTTTTATGGAAGGTGTTGACTTGTTATTTTTGGTTAAAATATCAAGGGAATAAGGAAATTTTGAACTTAAGGAAGGGTATCAAAAGAATAAGGAAAATGTGAAGATATGAGGCATGAATCAAGGAAGAATTTTTGGAAACAATATCTTGGCCTAAAGACCATGTACTTGGACGGCAATATGGCTATAGGGGAGCCGAATTTTGGTGATAGTTTTGGCTAGGAATTTTAGTCTTGTTTTGGTCATTTTTGTTAGTTTGTGCAAGTTTTGAAAACTCTCTCAACCTTTTCTCCTTTTTGCCGAATTTGAGCATTGGTAAGTCCTAAAGTTTTTGACCATTTGGTCATTTTTGCACATCAATTGGTATTCTTTTGTGCCTTATTTCATTTGAGTGCCAAAATCACCTACATCAAATGACCATTCCTTTCTTTTCTCTCTTTTCTTCATTGCCGAATGTGTCTTGATTCTAATCTCCTCTCTTTCTTTCTCTTTTATTTTCTTTGAAAACCGAATTCATCATCATCTCCATTTTCTTATTTTTATTCCTTATCAATCAATATTTCTCTCCAATATTTCTCTCATGGCCGAATGCTAAGGTGTTCATAAGCCAAATTATTTCCCTTTCTCTTTAATCTTTCATAGCCGAATCCTCCTTAAAACCATACTATTCTCAAATCCTTTCTTTTCGACGTGGAATATAGGTAAGAGTTCTTTTGTTTCGATTAGTTATTAGTGGTTAGTGCCGAATATTAATGTTGGCTTGAAGGCATTATTTGGATCAAAATAAACGCTTTATTTTATTAACGCTTATTTTGTTAAACTTTAGTGCGATAACGGAAAGTTGGAATCAAGAAGTGGTGGGTGACAAAGCATAGGAATCGATTCTCGTGGTAAGGAAATCACATCTTTTAAACTTTAGAAATTTTTCGATATCATTAGATTAATGTTCTTTGCCTTTGAAGACATTCAACATAGGGAAGAAACGGGCGGTGTTTAGCCTTCTAAGAAGGAGGTTCTGTTATTCCCCTAAGTACAAGCAAAGGACTATTTCGGAAATCGAGATTTTCCACCGGGTTGCGGACGCTCAACCGAGGAAAATCAATCGCTCGAAGTCGTTCGTACTCCGAACCATTATTTGTTCGTGGATTCGATTCGGTTAGCGAACCATCAATCGGAGAGAAATCGCAAGTAGAAGTCTTACGAAAATCCGAGGTAAATTTCTAGATCGCTATATTTAGATCGGTTTTATTATAGATTATAGTGTTTTAATTAACACAATACGTATAGGTGTTGAAGAGCGGGAAAGTTTAGTTCTCTCCATAACTGTGTGTGTAACTTCACACTCATTTTCGGGTTGGACATCATGTTGTAAGTTACGTGATAAATTCGTAAAATAGTAAAAACGGGAAAAATACGTAGTAACTCATATTTTTGAGTAAATGCATGAAAACGGTTAAAACAGAAAATAAAATACGATAATACTCTAGTTCGATAAAATGGGCGATAATACTCTAGTTCGATAAAATGGGCGATAATACTCTAGTTCGATAAAATGGGCGATAATACTCTAGTTCGATAAAATGGGCGATAATACTCTAGTTCGATAAAATGGGCGATAATACTCTAGTTCGATAAAATGGGCGATAAAACTCTAGTTCGATAAAATGGGCGATATTACTCTAGTTCGATTAAATGGGCGAAAATACTCTGTTTCGATAAATTGGGCTAAAATGGGCCAAAGTCACTAAACTACTAAATGGGCTAGTTGATAAATTGTTTATATGAGCCTAATGAAGGGTTAATTGATAAGCCCACCGATGATATGGATTAATGAAAATCATTATATGATTATATTTGTTATATACGCATGATTGCATGGGGTGGGTTATATGAAGAGAAGAATGGCCAGCTTGCCACAAATTTGGCTCATTGCCTCTAGTTCGGTGGCTCTGCCACAATATGGCTCATTGCCTCTAGTTCGGTGGCTCTGCCACAAATTCGCTAAATGCCTCTAGTTCGGTGACAATGTCACAATCTAGTTCGATGAGTGCACTACAAAATTATTTAAGGGCTTTAAGCCCATGATTGGTGTGTTTGGCGGGGTGGGTTGACTTGATCCCCACAGTGTGTGTTTGGTTGAGTACGGGGGTGTTAGCGGATGGATACTAGGTTGGTTTGGGAAATTCATATTTCATGCATTCTTTTCTTTAAATTATGTTACTTTACAATGTATGGTTGAAATCATGTTAATGGGCTCAAGCCCAAAGATGATATCTTGACGATCCGGCCTAAAAATGGTGGTAAGTGAGTTGCACACCGAGTTCTTTGTAACTCACCCAATTTTTATTAACCATTTCGTAATGGAAATTGACGTGGACTTGGGCCGAGATGACTTGGTGGAGCCCATACTACGAATTTGGGTTTTTTTATAAACTATGACTTTATTTAAGTTTTTATTTTAATTGCTATTATTGGGTTGATGTAATAAGGCCTCTAAGTATGTTTTATGGATTTTATCGTGTGGATGGTTTTATAATTTTTATTTTGAGACTTTAATTATGAGTTTATGTTAAATCATTTGGTTTTTCCTAAAAATATCGTTTATTTAATATTTTGACAATTAGACGATTTTCTTTAAAATTTTCCTCCAAATTCTTTTAAGAAGTTTTAAAGTTTCGATAAACATTTTATTTAAGATAAGTTTTAAACAAGTATATTCTTAAAATTATTTTCAAAACCTCGTACTACATCTTTAACTCATTATTTTATCGTAAATCTTGAAAAGAAACGAAAGTATGTTTGGTGTGACAAACCAAATCTCGTCTAAACGCATAGACCGGGTTTGGGGTGTTACATTTAGTGGTATCGAGCCCGCCAAAACTCGGCTGTGTGGTTTGGGTTCAATAAAGAAATTTGTTTGAAAATAATTTCTAGAGTTTTGATTAAAGGTAGTATGGCACCATGAACATCCCGCGCCAAGTCAAGTAAGTATCTCAGATATCTTTGTATGTTTATTATCATTGTGATATGATTATAAGAAACACTCTAGAACTTCTAGTTTTAGGTGTTAAAACCGTAGAGATTGAGACAATAGGATATTGATGCGAAAACACTCTATCTCTTTCATATCATAAGATATCGTTAATAAACAATTGAAATATTATTCGATTCATAAAACTCTTAAATCGATTAAATCAAATTAGTCGCCATGAGCACTAGAGGACGTGGTCGTGGGCGCGTAGGCGTGGCCGTGGTAGAGGACGAGGTGTTAGGGGCGCAATCGATGTGCCGGGTCATATGTCGGAAATGGATGCACTGCGTCACTCGAGAGTGAGACAGATCGCACGACCATATGGAAGAGGATAATCTTGTGACACGAGCAATGCTGCGAGTACTTGAAAGGGTCGCTTGGATCGAGCCCCGGACCAACCGCCGTGGTTCGATATCGGAGCGAATCAAATCCAGTGGAGCCGAGGTTTTCGAGAGTGTCTCTCGTGTAGCTCCCAATGTCGCTGAATATTGGCTTGAGGCGAGAGAGAGCGAATTATGGGCGATCTTGAGTGCACCGTGGAACAAAAGTTAAGAGGAGCGGTATCTTTGTTGAGACGAAGCTTACCAATGGTGGCTTACTATCCGAGATGGCACCGATGTCGCTTTGGTTAATTGGGAGTTCTTTAAGGCTTCCTTTCAAGGGAAATATGTGGGAACAAGCTATGTGGATGCCCGAAGGAAGGAATTCTTGAACTCGGTGCAAGGAAATAAGACGGTGGCGACATATGAGGTGAAGTTCTTACGTTTGAGTCGCTATGCTCGAACGATAGTGGCAACGGACCATGAGCGTTGTGTGCGCTTTCGAGGACGGTTTGAAAGACGAGTTGCGGGTTCTCGATAGCCCCACAACAAGTTAGAACTTTGCCGCTCTTGTGGAGAAGGCCAAGATAGCCGAAGAGGCTAAGAACTTCTAACGTCAAAATCGGGAGCAAATTCGAGGCAAGAAAGATCTCAGCATTCGGGTTCTTCGAGAAGATTCTGAAGAGGCCCCGAATGAGGAACCAGCTCAAGGAAGAGCACCGATGAGTCATTAATCGTAGTCGGGATTGTGCTGAATGTGGGAAAAGACATTCCGAGAATGTTGGAGGAAAAGCGGGTGCTTGCTATAAATGTGGATCGACGGAGCATCAATATAGGAGTTGCCCTCGACGTATGGATACAACTCAAGAAGTTCGTGCTATCGATGTACCACCGGCAAGAGGAGTTCGGCCCACCGAGAGGTCGGGGACCAGTCGTGGTGGTAATGGGGCCGGGCGTGGTCAAGGTGCGCCGGGTCGAGGCAATGGTCCTAGGGAACAACGCGGATGCAAGACGGCCCGGGATTGGTGTATGCGGTCAGACGTCGTGAGGATGGCAATGCACCTGATGTGATAACTGGTACGTTCTTCATTTCTGATGTACCCGTTATTGCCTTGATAGATATTGGTTCTACTCATTCGTACATTGCTAGCACCATAACTGGAAACTTGAAATTAGACTCTGAAATTTCCGATAAAGAGATGAGGGTGATTAGTCCCTTAGGACGATCGGTGTTGGTTAATAAATTGTTTAGAGACGTGCCCTTAGTAATTCAAGGAGAAACATTCTGGCAAATTTGATGGAACGCCTTTTGGCGAATTCGATATTATTCAGGCATGGATTGGTTGGTTAAGCACCGCGAAATTGGATCTCTTTGAAAGCGTATGTCGATAAGAAATGTGGAGGATAAGGAGATAGTTATGATAGGCAAGCGGAGAAATTACTTGGCAAACATGATTTCTGCGTTGAAGGCGGAGAAGTTAGTGCGAAAAGGATACGGAGCATTTTAGCATTTATTTGTGCTTTAGATGCCAAAAAGGCACATTGGTGGAAGATGTGAGAACGGTGAAGGAGTTCCCGATGTTTTTCTGAAGAACTTCTGGTGTACCTCCGGATCGGGAAGTGGAATTTGGTATTGAGCTTTTGCCCTAATCGCTCCGGTGTCCATTGCTCCTTATAGAATGGCACCGAAGGAGTTGTCGAGCTTAAAGCCCAAATTCAAGAAGCCGCTAGATCGGGGTTTTATTCGACCGAGTGTGTCTCCGTGGGAGCACCGGTTTTGTTTGTTAAGAAGAAGGATGGGTCAATGCGTATGTGTATTGACTATAGGCAATTGAATAAGTGACGATCAAGAATCGGTACCCTCTGCCGAGGATTGACGACTGTTTGATCAATTGAAGGGAGCTTCTGCTTTCTCAAGATTGATTTAAGGTCGGGTTACCACCAGCTTAAGGTGAAAGAAGCGGATATTCACAAGACAAATGTTCGAACCCGTTACGGACACTATGAGTTTTTAGTGATGCCGTTTGGGTTGACCAATGCACCAGTGCATTTATGGATATGATGAACCGGGTCTTTCAACCATTCTTAGATCGGTTTGTGGTGGTATTCATAGATGACATTCGGTTTTATTCGAGGAGCGAAGAAGAACATGACTCGCATTTCCGGATTGTATTGCAAGTGCTTGAGATAATCATTGTATGCCAAATTCGATAAATGTGAATTTTGGTTAAGAGAAGTGACTTTCTTGGGTCATGTGGTATCAGCCGAAGGAATAAGGGTGGATCCTCGGAAGATTGAGGCGGTATTGGATTGGAAACCACCGAAGTCGGTAGCTGAGATTCGGAGTTTCTTGGGTTTGGCTGGATATTATAGACGCTTTGTTGAGGGATTCTCATTGATTGCTGCACCTCTAACTAAGCTTTTGCGGAAGGGAGTGTTGTTTATATGGACTGATAAGCAGCAAGAAAGTTTCGAGCGACTGAAGAAGGTTTTAACTACGCGCGGTATTGATTCAACTTTGAGGTGGGAAGGAGTTTGATTTTTGTGATGCGTCACATACGGGTTTAAGCTGCGTATTGATGCAAAGTGGGAAAGTTGTAGCTTACGCTTCGTCAATTGAGACTGCACGAAGTGAACTACCCTACTCATGATTTGGAGTTAGCAAGCAGCGGTGTTTGCCTTAAAGATTTGGAGGCATTACCTCTATGGTGAAAAGTCTATCATCTATACGGATCACAAGAGTCTTAAGTATCTTCTTACTCGTAAGGAGTTAAACTTGAGACAACGAAGATGGGTGGAGTCATTAAAGGACTATGATTTCTCTATTGAGTATCATCCTGGAAGGCTAATGTAGTGGCGGACGCATTAAGTCGTAAGGTGGTATCTCGATTTGAGAGCTATGTTGCCCATTTGAGTTTGTATGAGGATGGTAGTTTGATAGCGGAATTTCAAGTGAAGCCTATGTGGTTGGAACAAATTAAGGAAAAAGCAGATTTTAGATGAGAAGTTGAGACTTTTATTTCAAGCAAGTGGAAAATGGTGAAATTGAGGATTTTGGAATAAATTCGTAAGGTGTATTGTGTTTTTCGTGAAAGGGTCCAGTATGCCTAAGGATTCGAGATCGAGGCAAATGATTTTGAGGAGGCGCATAGTAGCCCTTATGCTATGCACTCGAGGAAATAAGATGTATCGATCTTCGTGAGCGGTTTTGGTGGCACTGGATTGAAACGGGAGATTTGAAATTTGTGGGAAAATGCTTAACTTGTCGCCAAGTGAAAGCGGAGCATCAATTGTCGTCGTCTTTTGCAACCGCTTAAGATTCCTCTTTGGAAATGGGAGCGGATAACAATGGATTTTGTTAGTGGGTTACCTTTAACACCTACTAAGAAAAATTCATTTGGGTAATTGTTGATCGCCTAACGAAGACCGCTCATTTTCTACCAAAGCGCGCACGGACTACTCGCTGCGCGAAGTTGGCGAAAGCTGTATGTATCCGAAATCGTGAGGTTGCATGGGGTACTGTATCGATTATATCGGATAGGGATCCTAGGTTTACATCTCGATTTTGGAAAGCTTTGCATGAAGCCTTGGGTACAAAGCTTAATTTTAGTACGGCTTTTCATCCTCGATCGATGGTCGATCGGAGAGAGTGATTCAGATTCGGAAGACATGTTAAGGGATGTGTAATCGACTTCAAAGGTAGTTGGGAGGATTTTCTACCGTTAGCGGAATTTGCGTACAACAACAACTACCGCCTAGCATTCGGATGGCACCCTACGAGGCATTGTATGGTCGTAGGTGTCGTTCTCCTATTTGTTGGACCGAGTTGGGTGATCGGCGATTGTTAGGACTCGAGATGATTTACGAAACGGAAGAAAAAGTGAAAGTTATTCGAACGCGGTTAAAGGAAGCTTGGATAGACAGAAGTCGTATGCGGATCTGAAGCGTAAAGAGATCGAGTATGCCGTAGGAGATCAAGTCTTCCTGAAGGTCTCACCTTGGAAGAAGATATTCAGATTCGGGAAGAAGGGCAAGTTGAGTCCTAGATACATTGGACCATATCGTGTGGTGAAACGAGTTGGTCCAGTGGCCTATCGATTGAGTTACCTCGGAATTGAGCCAAATTCATAATGTTTTCCACGTGTCCATGTTGAGGCGCTATAGATCGGATCCTTCGCACATAGTACCGGTAGAAGAAGTGGAGTTGAATTTGGATTTGTCTTTTGAGGAGGAACCAGTGGAAATCTTAGACCGAGACGTGAAGGTGCTAAGAAAGAAGACTGTGCCGTTGGTCAAAGTGTTGTGGCGTAACCACGGGTGGAGGAAGCTACGTGGGAGCTGAGGATGCAATTCAACAACAATACCCTCACCTTTTTCAGCCAGGTAAATTTCGAGGACGAAATTTTCTTTTAGGGGGTAGAGTTGTAACACCCTGAAAATTTGAGTAATTTATTTTCTATGTGTGCTTTGAGTAATTATTCTAGAAAGTAAAATTTTCTGATTTATTTTCGTGGTTAGTATAGTCCTGAAGAAGGGTTTAAAATTTTTTAGAAGGAATATTATTAATTTTAAGAAATTATTTATGGAAGTGGATTAAGTGACTTTGACACATAAATTAATTTAAGTGTCAAAGTGAGGCATAAGATGAATTATTGGACAAGTGGTGATGGCGCATAAGCTTGTGCATGAGGTTGAAGGTTCGAATCCCATGTTTAGCATCTAGGTGAATTTTATTTTGAATTTTTATGCACCAATATAGCAAGTGTCGGCCAAGAGCTTTTATGGAAGGTGTTGACTTGTTATTTTTGGTTAAAATATCAAGGGAATAAGGAAATTTTGAACTTAAGGAAGGGTATCAAAAGAATAAGGAAAATGTGAAGATATGAGGCATGAATCAAGGAAGAATTTTGGAAACAATATCTTGGCCTAAAGACCATGTACTTGGACTAATATGGCTATAGGGGAGCCGAATTTTGGTGATAGTTTTGGCTAGGAATTTTAGTCTTGTTTTGGTCATTTTTGTTAGTTTGTGCAAGTTTTGAAAACTCTCTCAACCTTTTCTCCCTTTTGCCGAATTTGAGCATTGGTAAGTCCTAAAGTTTTTGACCATTTGGTCATTTTTGCACATCAATTGGTATTCTTTTGTGCCTTATTTCATTTGAGTGCCGAAATCACCTACATCAAATGACCATTCCTTTCTTTTCTCTCTTTTCTTCATTGCCGAATGTGTCTTGATTCTAATCTCCTCTCTTTCTTTCTCTTTTATTTTCTTTGAAAACCGAATTCATCATCATCTCCATTTTCTTATTTTTATTCCTTATCAATCAATATTTCTCTCCAATATTTCTCTCATGGCCGAATGCTAAGGTGTTCATAAGCCAAATTATTTCCCTTTCTCTTTAATCTTTCATAGCCGAATCCTCCTTAAAACCATACTATTCTCAAATCCTTTCTTTTCGACGTGGAATATAGGTAAGAGTTCTTTTTGTTTCGATTAGTTATTAGTGGTTAGTGCGAATATTAATGTTGGCTTGAAGGAATTATTTGGATCAAAATAAACGTTTATTTTATTAACGTTTATTTTGTTAAACTTTAGTGCGATAACGGAAAGTTGGAATCAAGAAGTGGTGGGTGACAAAGCATAGGAATCGATTCTCGTGGTAAGGAAATCACATCTTTTAAACTTTAGAAATTTTTCGATATCATTAGATTAATGTTCTTTGCCTTTGAAGACATTCAACATAGGGAAGAAACGGGCGGTGTTTAGCCTTCGGAAGAAGGGAGGTTCATTATTCCCCTAAGTACAAGCAAAGGACTATTTCGGAATCCGAGATTTTCCACCGGTTGCGGACGTTCAACCGAGGAAAATCAAGCTGCTCGAAGTCGTTCGTACTCCCGAACCATTATTTGTTCGTGGATTCGATTCGGTTAGCGAACCATCAATCGGAGAGAAATCGCAAGTAGAAGTCTTACGAAAATCCGAGGTAAATTTCTAGATCGCTATATTTAGATCGGTTTTATTATAGATTATAGTGTTTTAATTAACACAATACGTATAGGTGTTGAAGAGCGGAAAGTTTAGTTCTCTCCATAACCGGTGTGTAACTTCACACTCATTTTCGGGTTGGACATCATGTTGTAAGTTACTGTGATAAATTCGTAAAATAGTAAAAACGGGAAAAATACGTAGTAACTCATATTTTTGAGTAAATGCATGAAAACAGTTAAAACCGAGAAAATAAAATACGATAATACTCTAGTTCGATAAAATGGGCGATAATACTCTAGTTCGATAAAATGGGCCGATAATACTCTAGTTCGATAAAATGGGCCGATAATACTCTAGTTCGATAAAATGGGCGATAATACTCTAGTTCGATAAAATGGGCGATAATACTCTAGTTCGATAAAATGGGCGATAATACTCTAGTTCGATAAAATGGGCGATAATACTCTAGTTCGATAAAATGGGCCGATAATACTCTAGTTCGATAAAATGGGCGATAAAACTCTAGTTCGATAAAATGGGCGATATTACTCTAGTTCGATTAAATGGGCGAAAATACTGCTTTTGATAAATTGGGCTAAAATGGGCCAAAGTCACTAAACTACTAAATGGGCTAGTTGATAAATTGTTTATATGAGCCTAATGAAGGGTTAATTGATAAGCCCACCGATGATATGGATTAATGAAAATCATTATATGATTATATTTGTTATATACGCATGATTGCATGGGGTGGGTTATATGAAGAGAAGAATGGCCATTGCCACAAATTTGGCTCATTGCCTCTAGTTCGGTGGCTCTCACCACAATATGGCTCATTGCCTCTAGTTCGGTGGCTCACCACAAATTCGCTAAATGCCTCTAGTTCGGTGACAATGTCACAATCTAGTTCAGATGAGTGCACTACAAAATTATTTAAGGGCTTTAAGCCCATGATTGGTGTGTTTGGCGGGGTGGGTTGACTTGATCCCCACAGTGTGTTGGTTGGCACGGGGTGTTAGCGGATGGATACTAGGTTGGTTTGGGAAATTCATATTTCATGCATTCTTTTCTTTAAATTATGTTACTTTACAATGTATGGTTGAAATCATTAATGGGCTCAAGCCCAAAGATGATATCTTGACGATCCGGCCTAAAAATGGTGGTAAGTGAGTTGCACATCGAGTTCTTTGTAACTCACCCAATTTTTATTAACCATTTCGTAATGGAAATTGACGTGGACTTGGGCCGGAGATGACTTGGTGGAGCCCATACTACGAATTTGGGTTTTTTTATAAACTATGACTTTATTTAAGTTTTTATTTTAATTGCTATTATTGGGTTGATGTAATAAGGCCTCTAAGTATGTTTTATGGATTTTATCGTGTGGATGGTTTTATAATTTTTATTTTGAGACTTTAATTATGAGTTTATGTTAAATCATTTGGTTTTTCCTAAAAATATCGTTTATTTAATATTTTGACAATTAGACGATTTTCTTTAAAATTTTCCTCCAAATTCTTTTAAGAAGTTTTAAAGTTTCGATAAACATTTTATTTAAGATAAGTTTTAAACAAGTATATTCTTAAAATTATTTTCAAAACCTCGTACTACATCTTTAACTCATTATTTTATCGTAAATCTTGAAAAGAAACGAAAGTATGTTTGGTGTGACAAACCAAATCTCGTCTAAACGCATAGACCGGGTTTGGGGTGTTACATATTCGACGCATGATCTGGAGTTTGCTACAGTGGTCTTCGCTTTGAAGATGTGGAGGCATTATTTGTACGGGGAGAAGTTGGTGATCTACATGGACCATAAGAGCTTGAAGTATCTGCTGACTCAGAAGGAGCTGAATTTGAGGCAATGAAGGTGGGTGGAATTGTTAAAGGATTACGACTGTTCGATTGAATATCACTCGAGAAAGGCAAACGTGGTGGCGGATGAGCTAAGTCGGAAAGTGGTGTCGGATTTGAGGGCGATGTTCGCTCATCTTAGTTTGTATGAGGACGAAAGCCTGTTAGCGGAATTACAGGTGAAGCCATCATGGGTAGATCAGGTTAAGGAGAAACAGCTGGTAGATGAAGTCTTAAGTGCTCGATGCTTGCAAGTGCAGAATGGTGGATTGGAGGGGTATAGTCCGAGCGGCGATGGAGTATTATGTTTTCGGGGAAGGTGTGTATGCCTAAGGATGTGGAGTTAAGCGCGAAGATTTTGCAAGAGGCACATAGCATCCATATGCTATGCATCCGGAGGTAGTAAGATGTATCGAGATTTGCGGAGCGCTTTTGGTGGCCGGTCTTAAGCGTGAGGTAACGAAATTTGTAGGTAAGTGTTTGACATGTCGACAAGTCAAGGCTGAACATCGCCATCGTCGTTTGTTACAAACCGATTAAGATTCCACAAATGGAAGTGGGAAAGGATCACAATGGATTTTGTGAGTGGGTTACCCTCACACCCACTAAAAAGGATTCGGTTTGGGTGATTGTGGACCGTCGACGAAGTCTGCTCATTTCATATACACATGCGTATGGATTTCTCTCTTGAAGCTAGCGAGACTATATATAGCGGAGATTGTAAGGTTGCATGGGGTGCCGTTGTCGATTATTTCGCATGCAGACCCTAGATTTACGCTCAAGGTTCGAAGGCTTTGCATCGAGCGTTGGGTACAAAGTTGGATTTCAAGACGGCATTCCATCCCGATCGGATGGACACGATCGGAAAGGGTGATTCAAGTCTTGGAAGATATGCTAAGGGGTTGTGTCTTGGATTTGAGGCGCTTGGGGCGAATTTTTACCATTGGCGGAGTTCGCGTATAACAATAGTTATCAGGCAAGTATTAAGATGGCACCATACGAAGCGTTATATGGTTGGAAGTGTCGTACCCCTACGTGTTGGACGGAGTTGGGGGAGCGGCAGTTATTGGGTCTGGAGTTGGTTGCTGAGACAGAAGATAAGGTGGAGGTGATTAGAACACGGTTGAAAGAAGCTTCAGACAGGCAGAAGTCTTATACCGACCTTAAACGGAAGGATATAGAGTTTGCAGAGGGTGACAGTGTCTTCTTGAAAGTGTCGCCATGGAAGAAGGTTCTGAGGTTCGGTAGGAAAGGCAAGTTGAGCCCTAGGTTTATTGGGCCTTATCGGGTATTGAAACGAGTAGGACCAGTGGCTTACCAGCTCGAGTTGCCACTAGAGTTGAGTCAAATTCACAATGTATTTCATGTTTCCATGCTTAGACGCTACCGCTCAGATCTGTCTCATGTGGTGCCAGTGGAGGAGATTGAGATGAGTCCAGACCTGTCTTTTGAGGAGGAACCAGTACAGATCCTGGATCGGGATGTTAAGGTTTTGCATAGGAAATCGATTCCTTTGGTAAAGGTATTATGGCGGAACCATGGATTGGAGGAAGCGACATGGGAGCCGGAGGATATCATGCGACAGCAATATCCTCAACTCTTCCGACCAGGTAAATTTCAAGGTCGAAATTTATTTTAAGGGGGTAGAACTGTAATATCCTGATTTTGTGGTTCTGTGCATTTGGTACGTTGCATGGATAAATTAGTAAGTTAAAAGGCTTTGAGGTGTGTATTGGGCTCAGGTTTGGGCCTAAATCTGGGTAAAAATTTATTAAAAATAATGCTTGTAGTATTTTAATTTTAATTATTATGTTTAGTGGCAAGTTGGGCTTGTGGCCCAAATTTTGGAGGTGTTTTAAGTGGGAATTAATGTGGCATCACAAGGAGGGAGGAGTTGGGCCTAGTGTGGCCGCTTGGGGCCCAAATTGATGGTTCAAATTTCGGCACTTCAAGGGGGAAGGGGTGGACGGCATAGTGGCTACATTTTAGGAGCTTTAATTCTTTTTATTTAAGTGATAAAAGAGGATAAAAGGAAGGAAAGAGTTGGGTTGAAGATGGTCTCTTTTAAAGGTAAGATAAGGGATGTGTTATGAGATGGATGAGATAAGGGATTAAGGCTATCAGGAGAGGGGAGAGTTGGCCGAAACTCCAACTCTGAGGTGTGTGCATGTGTAGCCGAATTTTGAAGCCTAGTGTCCATCTTTTCCATTCGTTTTCTTTTCTTTCTTTCTCACTTACTCTTCTAGCCGAAAATTCTCTTCTTCTCCTATTCTCTCAAATTCTTTTCTTTGCCGCAACTCATCAACACATTCTTCTTTTCATTCTTTTCTTCCAAAGCCGAATACCCTGGTCTTCATCTTCCTCTCCCATAGCCGAATCTACAAGGGTGGATTTCTCCCGAAGGTGCACCATAAGCCGGGTACTCCTCTTTAATCTGGTGAGTTTCGGGATTTTGCTTCTCTGCGGTTTCTCTTTTTCTTTTCATTAATTTCTAACTCGAATCACTTGTTCAAAGGCCCTATCGATTTCACTCTCTACCCCTAGAAGCCGAATCCTGTCTTGCGGTGCCCTGTATGGCCGATTTGTGGAAAGCCGAAGGTAGGTTGGTAGGTTCGGCCGAATGGCCTTTCTTGTTCTTTTGGCTTGGCCGAATGTGTTTGGTACTCATTTGATTGCGTTTAAGGGATTGGTTTAATACTTTAGTGATGGCCAAATATAGGTGGGAAGGTGACGTTTTCTTAAAGACTTTCGGGATTCGACAGTGTAGGTAAGGATTCGTTTTAAGTGGTATCATTATTTAATTAGTGAGATCTCATCGCTTAATTCGCTTTGGTGATTAAGGGATTATTTTGAACTCGATTATGATCGAAGTAAAGGAGGTTGGATCTGTAAATCCAAACGAATAAGTATCGGGAGTTGGACCGTAGACCGATAGTGGTAGTCTCGAGTGACAGTAGCATAGAAGCAGTAAGAGCGTTAGTACGATAACCAGGTGTGTAACTCTTACACACTTTCTATACTTGATATGTTAATGTTGTGTGTTGTAAAAGCCGGAATGACGGCAAAGGTTACTAAAATACCCTTGTAGGTAAAAGCGAGGATGCCGGGTAAGTTGTTATTATTGCTCGCCTTGATTGTAATCTATGAAGGCATGTTATTCTGTAAACGTAGTTATATATGTTAAGCATGATCATACTGGTATGGATTGCATAATTATATGCCATGGGTGATGAGAGGAGGGGGAGTATGATCTATCAGACTGTCACTAGTGATTTGGTATCACACAGTGGGTTGGCCCCACATATATTATAAAAATTGTGACTAAGTCTCAGTGGTTTGGCACCACCAGTGGTTTGGTACCACATATGTTATTTTTATAACTTTGGTTACCAGTGGTTTGGCACCACCAGTGGTTTGGTACCACAAGGGGTAGATTTGGGAGACCCGGATGGATATTTAGGTTGGATGGGTTGCATGACTTGCATATTAATGCATGAATTTGTGTAAGAGCATAATTTCTCTTGGGATGGGGACTTACACACTGAGTCTAGGTGACTCACCCCTTCCTTTACATTTTGCAGATAAGACTTAGATCGTGGATATGGAGCCGGAGTGGACTCGAGGTGGCCATGCTCAGCATTTGTTTTATATCAAAGTTTTCTGTTTGGACTTAGCTGTTTTATTTAAATTTTGGGTTTTCCTCGTTGTAATAAGGCCGCCTAACTTTTATTTCTGTGATGTTTTATTTGGTTTTTTTATATATATATAACTTTCGATAAGCATACTTGGTAAATGTGAATTGGTTGTTTTTAAAACCTCGATAAGAATGTGTTTTCTGAAATGTTCACTGATTAAGTAATAAGTATGGAGTAACAATTGAGCAACTAAGTTTTTCTAAAGCAAGATTTAACACGTTTTGAACACCACAAGATTCAAATTCGTTTTCTCTAAAATTATTCAATAGTTTTCTCCTTAAACAAAATTGACAAGTCGATTTTCAAACATTTTCTTTCCCGTAGCACGCCAGACTCGGTTGTAGTGGTTAGACCGGGTTTGGGGTGTTACACATTGCATCATTTGCATTAGACTTTTACAAAGTGACCCTAATTAGGTAAAAATATTTCAATTAACTTGGAAAACATGGAACAAAGGTTGGAGAGAATAGAACAAATGCAAATATGAATGCAGGGGAAATTGACCAAGATCCAACAAGAGATGCGGGAACAAATGCTGGAATTTCAAAGGAACATGATTGGCCAGTTAACCCAGTTACTAGCCGAAAGATTTGAAAAAAGGAGTGGCCCGGTTGTCAATAGTGTGGATGATGAGGAAGACATCGTTTATTCCCTAATAGGTATCTCGACTCAGTTAGACACGTATTCGCATGGGGTACCCGTCATTATTGAACCCCAATGTCAAACTAATACTTCGGCCCTGTTGAAGTTCCTAATGGGTTCAGGTTTTAACCCGAATGATGATCAATCCAAACCAGTTGTTCTGGTGGAAACAAAAGAAAGGGGAAAATGGACTTTTAAGGCCCTAAAGAAAAAGGAAAAGAAAGCGAATAGTACCAGTAGGTACAATAAGAGCCATGCAGAACCAATTACAATAGAAACTGTACCAAGGACTGGTAACCACCAAAGAATCGTGTCTCCCCAAGGCAAAACTCTGAAAAGCTCCAATTTACATCAATACCGATGACATATAAGGAGCTATATCAAAGTTTATTTGAAGCACATATGGTGTCTCCATTTTATCTGAAGCCGTTACAGCCCCCATATCCTAAATGGTATGACTCGAACGCTCAATGCGACTATCATGCGGGAATAACAGGTCACTCAATCGAAAACTGTACTACGTTTAAAAAGTTGGTCGAAAGGTTCATTAAAATGGGAATTGTGAAGTTCGACAATTCATTAAAACCTGATCACTTTGACGAGGCAGTAAATGCGATAATTGAAGGAGGAGACAAGAAAGTTGCGATCCCTTGAAGAAATCAAAAGCGAAGAGGGAATCAGAGAACGAAGTTTCCAAGCCCTTGCGTACTTGGGAGTGTCTTGAATAATAGGATTGTGGAAGAGATCCTTGTATTTTTAGAGTTGATCTATAGTAATGTGCAAAACATGCTTGTTGCCTTAAGCCTAGAGGCAATAAGAACTCTTTTGTGAAATAGGCTTATGTCCGAAACTTTATTTCAATAAAATGCATTTTTTTAAGCAAATATTCTTTTATTCTCTCCATTGCATATTGTACATTCTTTTGTTTTACAATATTCTTTCATTCTTTATTCATGACCATACAAATAACTGTTCTTTGAATCATTTATGCTTTTGAAATATTCTTTCGAACCTATATTAGGTCCCCAGATATCAACGACATGAGCGACGTTGTTACTGACTCCCTTTTTTGATGAGATATGGGTCTAAGGGATCTAATGACTTTGAAGATGACAGAGATTGTAACCTACCTTCTGATTTGTTAAGGATGGTAGAATAAGATGAAAAACAGACCTTACTCTACAAAGGGTCATTGGATATTATGAGCCCAGGGAAAGGGTGAAAATCGAAGCCCAGCTCACCACAAAAATAAGGCAAGACATCATTGAGTTGTTTTCAAGAATTCAAAGATATTTTTGCACGATTATGTCAGGACATGCCTAGGCTACTAAGATGCAGGCTAAACATGAGGATCGGGCACTATCGATCAACATAGAAAGGGATGGTATCAGCTATGCCATATCTAAGGAGACAAGATTCATGTGCCTATTCCAGTTCTTCACAAATTTTCCATATGTGGGGTATGGAGGTGATAGGGCCAATCTCGTCAAACGCTTCTAGTTGACATCGATTCACCATCATCGTCTACTTCGCTAAGAGGGTGGAAGTAGCTTCATATGTCAATGTTATAAAGTCTATAGCCATCAAATAACCAAAAAAAAAACAAAAAAAAGGATCAGATGCTAGCAGAATGCCATAAAGGATCGCGTTTAAATAACTGTACATGAAACACCCCAAACCCGGCCCACGAGCTTTGACCAGATTTGGTATGTTCCTCAAGTAAACCGGTTCAAAATTCTTTTGTTCTTCGGAAAACTTGTGTGATTTTAAGAAAAATATTGTTTTGGGTTGGGCTTGTGTTGAAAATGAGTTCGCTTTTATATTGAAATCCCTTTTATCTTAAGTGACAAAATATTTAGGGTTTAGTTTAAAAGAAATTTTAATTAAATTTTAATAGATAAAATTCATAATCATAATAAATAAAAATAAATGTAAAGTAATTCAACTATGGCCTTATGGCCTTATTACATCAAATAATTCCCAAAATAATTCAAAGTACTAAAATAAATTCAAGAGTCCTCAAAAATATAAACTTCATGTTGAGCATGGCCACCACAAGTTCTCGCCGTCCCGGTCCATCACCGATCATCACCAAAAATATTCCCAACGGGGTGAGTCAAATGACTCAATGTGTACACGACACTAAATCATAATAGAATCAGGCATATCACATATTACACATTGAAAACATAGAATACAAAAGTTATGATGCATTCCCAAACCCAAACCTAGTTGTCCATCCGCTACACACCCCGCACTGCCAATCACACACCGTGGGGACTACTAAGTCAACCTCCATCCGCTACACACCATCGAAGGCGATCATTGCAATCGACGTGCTCATCGCCCATATAAAATTTGTGGCATAGCCACTGATAATTGTGTCATGAGACACCACATTCGTGATAATGTAACCGGTTACCACATTCGATAATGTGACCAAGTCACCACATTCAAATAGTGAGACCGTAGTCATCACCTTCACTTCCCCTTTTTCATATATCCCGAATGACCCATATTATTCATATCATGCATATCATACTTAAATTCTCATTCTTATAAATTTTCACATGTTATAAATAACATATTTCATAATCCTAGTGGAAGTAGGAAACGTGCTGAGTACTTTGTACCATATCATGGTACCTTAGCCACTTTCATATTCTTAATATCACATATTTTAATTAAACACAGCCATAAAACATATTAAGAATTAGTGTGGGGTACACACCTGATTTGCTTAACAATTTCCTTGAAATCCCGAAATCGATCTACCGCTTAGATCCTTAATCCCTACATTTGATTAATCACTTACTAATTTAATAAAAAGCCATTCGGCCATAAATCCAAATCCTAGTAGGATTAGTATACTTAAACTTACCTTGTGCCGATTGGATTAAAAATCAAATCTCGAAAACTTGCTGAGTTCCTTCTTGAAATCGGCTAGCCACCAAAACTCCTAACTAGTTAGTTTTCGACTCTTAAAACATATGAGAAATAGATCTAGAATACCAAACATGGCCTTGGCCGAATGCTATAGACACTTACCTTGTGGATTCTAAATCCCAAACTCACCGAATAACTAGGGAACACGCGGCCTATGGTGTACCTTTCTGAAAAGAACTTCTCCTTTCTTGTAGTCGACACTTAGTAAATCCCGAAAGATCTCCTTGAAGAATTGATAGCACCTATGCTTGAAGCCCTCAAAGATTTGGCTTTTGATGGATTGGAAAGAAAGAGAAGGAAGAATAAAGATGGAGGATTCTGGCTATGGCTTCTAATGGAGAGGAAAATATTCGGCTAGGTTCCAACAATTACTTAATCTCGACTTGACAAAAGAAAAGAAAGAAAAGAAGAGAAGAGAGCACTAAGAATTCGGCGCAGAAAGGAGGAAGCACAAATTGATGAGTAGCCCTCCTTCCTTCCTTTTATAGCCGAAATTATCATCTAAGGAGTCCCTTACTTGGCCACCACTCCTCTATTTTAATAGCTTTATCTCTTTAATTATCACTTAAAATAAAAGATAATTCAGCAACTATCCTTACTTAGCCGAAATTATTAAACTCAAAGTCCCTTACTTGGCCATCACTTCTCCCTTATTTTCCTCTTTATCTCTTTATTCAAATTAAAAGAATTTAATCCAACAATTATCTCTTGAAAATAATGATAAATAAATCCCTTATTTATCCACTATTTATAAAATAATAAAATCTCCTAATTTATAGCCATGTGCCGTCCACCTCTCTCTGCTCCTTGTAGCAAAATAAAATTTCTTTTATTTGCTTCCCATGTGACTCGAACTTAGGCCCAACACCTTGCATGTGGCGCCATTTCCAGAGGCCCCACTAAGTGGCATCTTCTGCACCACTTTTCCAAGCCTGTTTGTGTGTCAAATTTTACAAACTTTTTCTTTTAAGGCCACCTTGCCTTAATTTCCCTTTTAAACCTTAAAACTCGTCATTTCTAGGTCATTTCTAAGTTTCCAAAAATTTTCGATCGGCTCAGAAACTTGACATTTCCTTACATTTCCATGACATTTCCTTACAAGACATTTCCTTACATTTCCAAGACATTTCCTTACATTTCCATGACATTTCCTTACAAGACATTTCCTTACATTTCCAAGGTTCTAAAAATGTTCACTTTCCTCTTTTAAACTTAACATTTCCATACATTTTCGTGTTTCCAAAAATGTTCATTTCTAACTTATTTTCACTCATTTCTGGTTTCCAAAATATTCAAAATTTATTCATAATACTTAAAACATGTCACTTCATACAATTAAACCGAAAATGCATAGGCCCTATTTTTGGATGTTACAGTTCTACCCTCCTTAAAAATAATTTCGTCCTCGAAATTACTTATTAACGAATAATCGTACCTCTTAACTCACCGCACTACGCTTATGTCGCGCACTCACGATCTTAATAGAATCATCATACTTCCTAGGCACAATTTTTTTAAGTTCACGTCCCCTAGAACTCATTTCTAACGTCGCGACTTATCTGATTAAAAAGTTTTATGCATCGAAATTTGTTCCACTTATTAACCGCGAACAATTTTATGAAGTATTTAGAAGTAGTTCTTTCGATTACACAAAGGTTCAGTTCAAGTTCACTACTCTAACTCGTGGAGTCACATTCACATTCATAAGCAGACACATTCATTTCTCCATGAAGTCACATTCATTCACAACATCATTCACTAGACTTTTATGGCCATTCCATCCATTTCCCTACCTGTGGTAATTTCGTCATTTTCCTATAGGGTATTTTGGTAATAAATCGGGTCAATTCAAAAATATTTTTCAAATTAAAGGTATTTGAATTTACAAAATCTCTGGGTTATTTTGTTTTCCAAATCGAGGTGTTACAAAAATTTCGTAAATCGAGGTTATTTTGGTAATTTTAGAAGTCGTAAGCGCCCAGTAAATTTTCCAAATCAGGGTATCTTGTTATTTGTAAAATGTAAGTTTTGATATCTTTGTAAGGTAGAAATATTGTAGCAAACGTCGAGGGTATTTTTGAAAATCTTAAGAACTAAGGGTATTTTAGTAATTTACAATACAGGGCATTTTTGTAATTTTGTAAATCGAAGATATTTTGGAAAAATTTTCACAATAATCTTTTACTACAATTAAAAGGGTAATTTAGGGATTTTAAAACTAGGGTTTTTATCATGGCTAGTCCCTTTCGGGTTTTAATGATTGGTTTAGCCCGTGAATAAGTCCTCTTGGTTAGGGTGAACTACACACGCACTGCAGGATTCGAGTAAAGAGGAGGTGAGTCACTAGGACTACTTAAATACCAAGCTCTTACTGAATCCACTCCTAGACATGCGCACAACAGTTGCCACACCCTAGCTCGGTGACTTACTTCACAGGTTTGTTTAATAGTCCTTAAGTCTTATGCATGTGTTTGAGTGCACTAGCCCTAGGGTTCAACAGATCCTAGTTCACTAATCTACGTTCCCTTCATACTTATAACATTCACATACACATTTCACTTCAAAGAGTCAAGGGTACTTACCCGTGGATCATGGTCGAGATACAGTGCCATGCCGAGAATAACTCAAAAGTTTATGAAAGCCCATACTTTTGAAAAGCCCATCTTTGAAAAAATTATTTTGGACCCAAAACCCTCAAAGCCGAGTTTTGAACCGGGCTCGATATCAAATCAAACACCCCAAACCCGCCCACGAGCTTTGACCAGATTTGGTATGTTCCTCAAGTAAACCGGTTCAAAATTCTTTTGTTCTTAGGAAAACTTGTGTGATTTTAAGAAAAATATTGTTTTGGGTTGGGCTTGTGTTGAAAACAGTCCGTTTATATTGAAATCCCTTTTATCTTAAGTGACAAAATATTTAGGGTTTAGTTTAAAAGAAATTTTAATTAAATTTTAATAGATAAAATTCATAATCATAATAAATAAAAATAAATGTAAAGTAATTCAACTATGGCCTTATGGCCTTATTACATCAAATAATTCCCAAAATAATTCAAAGTACTAAAATAAATTCAAGAGTCCTCAAAAATATAAACTTCATGTTGAGCATGGCCACCACAAGTTCTCGCTGTCCCGGTCCATCACCGATCATCACTGAAAAATATTCCCCAACGGGGTGAGTCAAACAGACTCACTCAATGTGTACGACGACACTAAATCATAATAGAATCGGGCATATCACATATTACACATTCAAAACATAGAATACAGGTTATGATGCATTCCCAAACCCAAACCTAGTTGTCCATCCGCTACACACCCCGCACTGCCAATCCACACCGTGGGGACTACTAAGTCAACCCTCCATCCGCTACACACCATCGGCGCGCTCGCTGCGATCGACGTGCTCATCGCCCATATAAAATTTGTGGCATAGCCACCAGATAATTGTGTCATGAGATACCACATTCGAGATAATGTAACCGGTTACCACATTCGAGATAATGTGACCGAAGTCACCACATTCGGATAGTGAGACCGTAGTCATCACCTTCACTTCCCCTTTTTCATATATCCCGAATGACCCATATTATTCATATCATGCATATCATACTTAAATTCTCATTCTTATAAATTTTCACATGTTATAAATAACATATTTCATAATCCTAGTGGAAGTAGGAAACGTACCTGAGTACTTTGTACCATATCATGGTACCTTAGCCACTTTCATATTCTTAATATCACATATTTTAAATAAACACAGCCATAAAACATATTAAGAATTAGTGTGGGGTACACACCTGATTTGCTTAACAATTTCCTTGAAATCCCAAAATCTGATCTACCGCTTAGATCCTTAATCCCTACATTTGATTAATCACTTACTAATTTAATAAAAAGCCATTCGGCCATAAATCCAAATCCTAGTAGGATTAGTATACTTAAACTTACCTTGTGCCGATTGGATTAAAAATCAAATCCCGAAAACTTGCTGAGTTCCTTCTTGAAATCGGCTAGCCACCAAAACTCCTAACTAGTTAGTTTTCGGCTCTTAAAACATATGAGAAATAGATCTAGAATACCAAACATGGCCTTGGCCGAATGCTATAGACACTTACCTTGTGGATTCTAAATCCCGAAACTCACCGAATAACTAGGGAACACGCGGCCTATGGTGTACCTTCGGGAAAAGAACTTCTCCTTTCTTGTAGTCGACACTTAGTAAATCCCGAAAGATCTCCTTGAAGAATTCGATAGCACCTATGCTTGAAGCCCCTCAAAGATTCGGCTTTTGATGGATTGGAAAGAAAAGAGAAGGAAGAATAAAGATGGAGGATTCGGCTATGGCTTCTAATGAAGAGGAAAATATTCGGCTAGGTTCCAACAATTACTTAATCTCGACTTGACAAAAGAAAAGAAAGAAAAGAAGAGAAGAGAGCACTAAGAATTCGGCAGAGAAAGGAGGAAGCACAAATTGATGAGTAGCCCTCCTTCCTTCCTTTTATAGCCGAAATTATCATCTAAGGAGTCCCTTACTTGGCCACCACTCCTCTATTTTAATAGCTTTATCTCTTTAATTATCACTTAAAATAAAAGATAATTCAGCAACTATCCTTACTTAGCCGAAATTATTAAACTCAAAGTCCCTTACTTGGCCATCACTTCTCCTTTATTTTCCTCTTTATCTCTTTATTCAAATTAAAAGAATTTAATCCAACAATTATCTCTTGAAAATAATGATAAATAAATCCCTTATTTATCCACTATTTATAAAATAATAAAAGCTCCTAATTTATAGCCATGTGCCGTCCACCTCTCTGCTCCTTGTAGCAAAATAAAATTTCTTTTATTTGCTTCCCATGTGACTCGAACTTAGGCCCAACACCTTGTATGTGGCGCCATTTCCAGAGGCCCTAAGTGGCATCTTCAGACCACTTTTCCAAGCCTGTTTATGTGTCAAATTTTACAAAATTTTTCTTTTAAGGCCACCTTGCCTTAATTTCCCCTTTTAAACCTTAAAACTCGTCATTTCTAGGTCATTTCTAAGTTTCCAAAAATTTTCGATCGGCTCAGAAACTTGACATTTCCTTACATTTCCATGACATTTCCTTACAAGACATTTCCTTACATTTCCAAGACATTTCCTTACATTTCCATGACATTTCCTTACAAGACATTTCCTTACATTTCCAAGGTTCTAAAAATGTTCACTTTCCTCTTTCAAACTTAACATTTCCATACATTTTCAGGTTTCCAAAAATGTTCATTTCTAACTTATTTTCACTCATTTCCGGGTTTCCAAAAATATTCAAAATTTATTCATAATACTTAAAACATGTCACTTCATACAATTAAACCGAAAATGCATAAGCCCTATTTTTGGATGTTACAGTACAGAGTCATTTACAGTTTGTATAAAGGTTAGACAGCATATCACAGTGCAACAAAAGTTGCCAAAAAAAAATGAAATGTGGCTAAGACCTATAAAGATTGGCATAAGAAGCTATCACTACTCTTTATGATTTTCGAACGTTGGCCAGGACTTTTACCGGGGCAACATCTTACACATTGGTTTATAGATTTGAAGCGTTTTTATCAATTAAACCTAATCGAAGGAAAGGTTAAAAGCTATTTGCCACGGCCAGATGATGCGAGCTTAGGTTAAAGAAGTTCATATTAGGGAATTCTACGAAGAAACCTGATGTTGAAAAAGATTTTTCTTCTACAAAACGATTTTAGAAGAAAGCATATGCCGAACTTGGAAGGACTTTTGTAGGGCCTGTTCTAGAGGAGCATTGATATTGACCGAGACGGATAGTGAAGACTTGCCCAATTCGGTGAATTCAGGTTTAGTAGAAGTATTTTACCTGAAAGAGGAAAGACTAAGGTGAACACCCGTAAATGGCGCCTCATAAAAAAAGAAGAGGAGAGGCCAAGGCGAAAACCCGTAAAGGGCGCTTTGAGATCAAAGGGGCTTTGAGCCGAAAACCCAGAAGGGCGGCTCAAATTTTGATCAAAGATAGTTCATGTGGTAGTCTTGCTATACCTGAATTAACAATGAGGAGGTATGCTGTGACTTGGGGCATCGACAAAATACTCTGGATCCCCTAAACACATATTGAGTTTAAATTGGTCCTCAAGAAGTTTGAACAGAGAAGCTCGGGCTGCGATATCTGGGGCACCTAGCTTCTATCTTCCCCATTTTTGAATTTGTTATCTTTGATTGCTTTATTCTTTTTGAGATACACCCAAATCAATTTTCTTTTATTGACTGGGTTATCTTTGATTAAATTATTTTTTCTGAGCCATGCTCCTGATTAATTTCTTTCTCGTCTATTTTTGTGGCCTTTTTCAAGCATTTTAAATTGAAATAACGATTAATGGACTAATAACACTTTCTTAAAAGGAGTTTCGTGTATTACTCTGGAAGCTTCTAAATAATATGAGAATCTGAAACAGGACTATTGTTCAGAACTCACCAAGCCTAAGGGTTGGAAACATTGAAAAATGATTATCTCTTCGGATTCTTATTGGATAAGACGATTTTGTTGGTGATACTATATTGGCAAATGACAAATAAGGCCAATCCATATGTAAAAAGGGATCATTGTCGGGATACCCTACATTCATGTAAATTTCAGACTCATACATCTGGTTATTACACCCAGGGAATAGTGTAACAGGTAAAATTGATGGAAAACGATACAAGTTTTATACCTCTTAGTGGTGACAGATTGGATGGAAAAAACCAAATGTTATTGCAGTAGGATGGTACAAGCCTTATGTTCTCAAGATCCAAGCGGAGTTGACTCTGAAATTAAATTGGGGCAAGCTTGTTGAGCAGAACATGATTGATGAACAAAGATGAAGAACAAATGAGTGATAACACCTAAGAGTAGGAATCATACTCATAACATTTTTGCATCATAGCAAATCTCATTAGGAGCATTTGATTCATTCCAATCATTGCATCCTAATCCTTTAAAAGAAATCATTTTCATGATATATTACATTCGTATTACTCATAGCACATGTAGCTAGAAGCATTTGATTCATTCTGATCATAGCATTTTAGTCATGTGTCATAAACATATAGAACCGAGTCTACAAGACATGTCTTTCAGTAGACAGTGTAGCAATATCGGTGAATTTGTAGATCTCATCTTTCTAAAGTTGTAGGAAGCAGATCGAAGACAGAAGATCTTATCTTCCTGAAGTTGTAGGAAGTAGATCAAGGACAGAAGATCTTATCTTCCTGAAGTTGTAGGAAGTAGATCAAAGACAGAAGATCTTATCTTCCTGAAATTGTAGGAAGTAGATCAAAGACAGAAGATCTTATCTTCCTGAAGTTGTAGGAAGTAGATCAAAGACAGAAGATCTTATCTTCCTGAAGTTGTAGGAAGTAGATCAAAGACAGAAGATCTTATCTTCCTGAAGTTGTAGGAAGTAGATCAAGGACAGAAGATCTTATCTTCCTGAAGTTGTAGGAAGTAGATCAAAGACAGAAGATCTCATCTTCCTGAAGTTGTAGGAAGCAGATCAAAAGCACTTTTAGTCTTATCTCCTCGGTTGCGGTGGAGTAGATCAAAGACGTAGAAGATCTTATCTTCCCGAAATTGTAGGAAGCGCATCAAAAGCACTTATCTCTCTGAAATTGCGATGGAGTGGACCAAGACGTAAGATCTTATCTTCCTGAAGTTGTAGGAAGCAGATCGAAGACATTAGTCTGGCAATCCTTGAAGTTGTAGGGAGCAGATTAAAATAGCAGATTTGGCATTCCTGAAATTGCAGGAAGCAGATCGAAAGACAACAGATATGGCATTCTTGAGGTTCCAAGAAGTAGATCGAAAACATCAGATCTTGTTTCCCTGAGTTTGCAGTGGAGCAGATCAAAAGATAGTGGATACTGCCTTCATGAAATTGAAGCTATCAAACTTACTGAAATTAAGATGAAGTTCCAATACCGTTAAAGTTGTAGTGGAGTTGGAGTCATTTGAAGAAGACAAGGATCAAGAAGTCGAGGCTTGGCCAAGACCGGTCAAAATTGGTCCTTTTATAGTCTTTGCTCTATTCTCGTTACACGACAATGAGCAAAGAGGGGCAGCTGTAAGAGCCCAATTTTGACTGGGCTTTGAAATAAACCAAATAAATAAAAAAACCAGTGTTTTTAAATTGTCCTATTACAGACCTCAAATAATAAAGCCCCCTTACACCCTTATGCCCAATTACAGAATACCCAACCTAACCCAAACCTTTGACCCAAAGTAAAACCCAATTGCCCTGACTGAAATTACACGACCCAATGGCCCAAAAATTAAACAGTCTCAGCAGAAGCCTAGGGTTTCTGGAAACCCTAGGCGCCGCAAGCAGGATTTTAGCCTCGCACCACAAGCCAGCCTCGTCCAGCCTGTTCTCGCGCCAAAATCAACGCGCATGTCGCCCCACCACCGAGAAACTCGCACCGTCTCCAGATTCTCCATCGTTCTACCTGCAAAAAGGAAAGAAACCCAGCAGCAAACAAGGAAACAAATCGCAGCAAGGGCAAAACAGTAGCAAAAAATGGAAATTTTTGTTTCCTTTTTCTTTTATTTTTCGGGTATAAAAACCCTAAAACAAATTTGTAAAAGAGAGAGACAAATACACTGAGAAATAGAAAAATAGACAGAGAAAATTACAAGCAATTGGAAAACAGAAGGTTTTTTTTTTATATTTTCGTTAAGTTTTTTTCTTCTTTCTTTTCTATTTACGTACATTTTATATATAAAATATTCTTAAAAGAAACAAAAACGAGATTACCTTTTGAAGGTGGGCATTTCTCGCCGAAAAACAATCGCGAACGGCGGCGCGTGAAGCGAGTACAGGGGTGGCTGGAGATCAGACGATCTGGGATGGCAGAGCTTTTCTCTGAAAGCTCTTTTGTTTTTTTTTTAAAAACCTAACTAAAATGTTTTTTTTTACCCATTTTTTAGTTTTTATAGACTAAAAGAACGACGTCGTTTTGGGGTGGTCAGTTAATGACCAAAACGACGCCGTTTTCAAGCATACGATTCGCGCGTTGACCCGATAACCCGGGGAGAATCCGCGTATTTTTTGTAAATGGGATATTTGCCATTTTAGTCCTCGGCTATTCTACTGTTTTACAATTAAATTTTTTTTATTCCAAATTTTGCCCTATAATTTTTCCCCTGTTTCAATTTGGTCCGCATTCGAACGACACCGTTTCTGTGGGTGGGGTTATTTTCTGTTTTGGCCCTTCTATTATGCGCGAGTATTAAAATTCGATCCTTCCCCTTTTATTTATTTTCGATTTCGCCCCAAAGTTTCATTTTAAGTTTAATTCAGTCCCTTCTTTATTTTCTTTTATTATTTTTTATTATTTTTCCATTTTTAAAAACATTATTTTTAAATAATTCTAATATTATATTTAATTATTTTATTATATTAAATTGTTTTATTATTTTATTTTATTAATTTAGCTAATAGTATGAAATGCATATATATATATCTATATATTTTTTATACATATTAAATTATTATTATTTATTATCTATTATTTTATCTGGTTTAAATATTATTTTTATATTATGATTTATATATTAATTATTATATTATGTTCTTCTAAATTCTAAATTCTAAATTATATAGTATTATATCTTATATTAATTTTATAAAATTTTATTCTATCTGAAATTACTTATATTGCATAGCATATTTATTTATTCTTAAAATGTAGTTTTATAAATAGAAATCATTTATTTATTTTAAAATGAATTTTATTTATTTTCTCAACACATATATATATATATTTATATTTATTTATCACTTGGTATAGATTATTGCATAAAAATTTTCAATCTGCATGAAATATGTTCGTATTTACTTTATTGTTTATTGTATTTGTTTGTACTGTATCATGTATTCAGAATTGTTTTAGTGTAGGAATTATTATTTGTCAAATGTTGTATTATTATTTCTTTACAGCCTATATTAAATGTCATTATTTCACAATTGCTTTTAATATTTATGTTCGATAATGTATAAATGCAATACTGTCACATAGATTATTGTTTAAAGTAAAAATACATATTTGCAAAATTACTATATTTTATTTAAAGGTTTTTAAAAATAAGGCAATATTTTGTATTTAGAAATTCGGGAAATAGTGCCCTATCGTGCTGGGTTGCGATTTTTCGTTTGACTAAATAACTAAATATCCTTTTAACAAGTTTTGTAAATTATGAGATGTTTTAGTTTCTTGGGAATTAAAAATATCGTGTCCTAACGTGCTGAATGTGATGTTTATATTCTTTCGGAACAAAGAAATCTCAAGTTTTAAATCAAAAAACCTATTCTTGGGAATTCAAAACGTTGTGTCCTAACTTACTGGATATGATGTTTTGTGTCTCGAGATAGGGATTTTCTAAAATAAAGACGTGCCTAGTTTCGAAGTCATGAGATGCTATATCCTAACTTACTGGGTATGGTGTTTTATTTCTTTGGGATAGGTAAATCTAGTTTTTTTTCTCCTTCAAATAAAAGGACCATTTTCTAAAATTTTCCAAAGTTTCAACATTAGGACATTATTCTATCGATTAGGTACCAATTTTTGGGCGTTATGAGGGTGCTAATCCTTCCTCATACGTAATCGACTCCCGAATCTATTTTCTCGTTTTTCGTAGACCAAAATCAAATATTTTACAAGGTGATCCAATCACACCAAAGTAAAAGGATTGGTGGCGACTCCCATTTTCATTTTTAAAAGTCGACTCCCATTTTCTAAAACTTTAAAAAGGTTCCGACATCTAATATTGGCTCTGGCTAGAAAATGTTTGGTTTTTAAGTGGTTAAATTTGACTCACCTCCCTTTCCTTGGACCCTACATGGTGCACGATTTACATTCACTTATTCGGGTCTTCCCTTAAAAGAAAAATTATGGATAATTAAAATTATTTGTTTTATGATTGATTGATTTTTGTGAATATTATAAAATTGTCATAGCATGCCATGCATATATTGGAAGCATGTCATATAGATTAGTTAAGAATGCCACTAGGACTTTTATTTGATCATTCTTGAAATATGGGATAAAAAAACCTTGCATGTTATTTTAAAATATTGAGTGAGAGAAGGTCCTTGAACAAGCCTTACGACCTCTATCGATAATCCCCAGGTGATAGCATGATAAAGTTTTGAGTCGGTCCCCACCCCGGCCGCACCCTAAGGTAAACTTTATCATGTGAGTTCACTGGATGAGATTTCCTTTTAAGGACAACTAGTCATGCATGACTCTTAGTGAGATCACATTAATCACCAAAGTGATCCTGTCTTTTTTTTTCAAATCCATTCTCAACTCTAAACTTGTTTTATAAAAGTGAATATCTCATATTAATCAATTAAAAACTAACATTAATTTAGCAGGGGAAAATAAATCAATAATCTTTGTATAATAAATTAACCTGGTTAAAACACTTAATAAATAAACAACATTCTAAAATCATTATCAATGAGAAATAATAAGTATAATCCTTTCCATCTATATAAATACCTATTAATAACATGTATCCTAATTGATGTAATTAAAAATAATTGTCCCATACCATGGTTTTTTAATAAAATAAAAAAATAATCATAATAATAAATAATAAATCATTAGTGAGAACAAGCCGAGACCCTTTGCATGTCGAGTTCGCATCCTAGTCCGTTGGGTTATATGAAAGGATGGAAAATAAGGGGAGTGAGCTATGAAAGCTCAATGGGAGTCCCTTTACAATAAATCAAATCAATATTCGAATATGCATGTTAATCATAATAATCAAATTCACATAATAATCAAATCAATACGACAATTCAGTTTTGTCACTTTAGACAAGCCGAACATTAATAGTCAGCTAAAGTTAATTGAGCAAATCAACTATAGAGTCATAATATAATTCACATTAGATATATGCACCTTATCAGTTTAGTCATTTCATCATGTACTTTTCAATGAGTATGTATAATATGTCATACAACATTCGTTTTGACGTTTCATATAGTATTTGTTAGTCCTACCCCCGACCACTAGTGCTCCAAATAGGGAGCTCTGGGTCCATCTCGTGGACTTAAAACCACTACATTTATTGGGTGCAGAGAAAAGCTATCTTTTGGCTGAGGATCCACAACTGCTCGCAGATAAAAGCTGTTTGAGGGATTGTGGATGCCCAATAAAATAAAATTGTAGTTTGAATCTGTCGTTCTGTGGGTACATAGTAAGATCGTCACAGTTGGAATCTGCTATGGCTGTGAATACACAACAAACATTCGTTTATGTAGTTAATATGAACTGTTGTTCTTCCACCTTTCATAAGCTTCCCCCTCCATGCATATGCAATATAATTAGATCTTTTCAATTTGTTCATTAATAATTCGTTGAACATTCTATCTCATTGCAAAAATAGGGGCAATTAATAAATCAATCATTAAAGCATGTGAAACATTTATTCGGCATGAATAGAATTAGTAAATATATATAATCATTCACAGATTTAAGTAATCATTCCTAAGCAATTATATTCCATTGGTAACCATAAATTCATTCACGGGCTTATGCAATTAATCATAAATTCATTCATTAATGTGTTTATTCATTCTATACCTAGTCCGAGACCTAATTGAAAAATCTAGTTCTCTAGATGCCATTAAAAACCTAATCAGGGACTGGATTACATAAAATAAATAAAGATAAGGCAAAGCTATAATTTTATAGTTTCAGCGGCCACATGATCGTGTGACCAGCCTGTGTGTGAAGCCCCAGGCCGTGTGCGATACATAGAGGTAAAAGAGTAGAAGCCACACAACCGTGTGTCCAGGCCGTGTGAAAAATGCAGATGCAAGGGAAACATGGGAACATGGCCGCGTGAGGGGTCGTGTGACCCACACAGGCGGGCTACACGCTCGTGTGGTAGACCGTGTATACCTGGGCAGTTTCGAATTTTGACTCAATTTTTCATAAAAAGTCACCCATCTTACTTTCTCGGGATCTTAGGCGACTATCCCACATTTAAGCTCGATCCAAACACCTTTAATGGCCTTTCAGTTGACAAAATGGGATGGTCAATGAGGAGTTTTCAAGATTTGAGGGTTTTTTTTACTAAAACATTAAAGATTGATAACAAATTGAAAGATTTAACGAAACACCAAAGTTTCAGAATTGGCGAGTTCTAATAAATCAAAAAGAGAATTCTTACCAAATTTTTGATGAAAATACGAGATGTAATTGATGGAAAATCAATTGACAGAAAAACAAGTTGAAATCAGGAATAGATTTTGATTCGAGAACAAAAATAATTATCAAGAATGGAGAGAAAATATTTTCAAAGGAAAAGATGAAGAAGAAAATGGGAATAAATAGAAATAAGGAGGATAAATTCTATTAGGATTTGAAAAGGATTAATTTGAATTCTAGTTAGGATAAGAAGATAAAAGATAAAAGATTCTATTTGTCGAAACCATTTTTAAAGTTGATTTTAAAAACGGGGGTCGACTTTAAAAACAAAAATGGAGTCGCCACCAATCCCTTTTTGCTTAGGTGTGATCGGATCACCTTATAAAACATTTTATTTCAAAACATTGATTTTGGCCTACGAAATTCAAGAAAACGGGTTCGGGAGTCGGTTACGTACGAGGAAGGATTAGCACCCTCGTAACGCCCAAAAATTGGTACCTAATTGATTAATTAATGTCCTAATGTCAAAAATTTGAATATATTTTAAAACACGATCCTTTTGATTTTTAAAACTTATGTCCTTTAATTTTAAATGGACATTCAATTATTTGGATTTTAAAAGAAAAATCAAAACTCAGTAAATTAGAGTACGATCTTTCGAATTTTCCAAACACCGAATATCCTTTGCTTTTTAGAAATCCTTGCCTCGAGATGACAAAACGTCGCATCCAGTGAGTTAGGACACAACATCTTAAATTCCCGAGAATAGGTTTTTTATTTAAAAATTCATATGTTTTAATTTCAAAAAGGGTACTCAATCATTTGGACTTAATGAGAAAAATCGAAACCCAGTAAGTTAGGGCACGATTTTCTCAAAACTCCCAAATATCGAATATTGCCTTATTTTTTAATTTGAAAAATCATGGATTTTGAAATATGAAGGTTTATTTGGCCACATTAATAAATAAAGATTAATTAATTTTTTTTTAAAAAAAACAAATCTAAAAAACAAATAAAAAAATGTACCAAGCTTTCAAATAATAATGGACAATGTTAAAACAAATAATGTGAAAGAAAAGGATTTTGAAATCGACAATAAAAAAGCAACTTAAAAATAAATTCATGTATAAAAATTGTAAAGTAGGTAATATATGTAAAAGTTTGAAATAAATTCAAAAAAAATATAAATAAATAAATAAATAATATATGAAATAATAATATATAAATGAATTTTAAAATAAATATTATATAAGAAGTAAGTTTAAATAAGTAATATATAAAACAATATATATATCAATCTAAATAAATAATATACAAAATGACTTAAAGAAAATGATATGTGACAAATCCTAAAAAGATACGTATAATATACGAAAACTTAAAATAGATAATATAAAACAATTTAAAATGATATAAAATAAAACCACTTTAAAATAATCGTTATATAAAACAATAAGAAAAATGAATGATATATAAGATAATTTAAAGTAATAATATAAAAAAACTTAATCAAAATAAAACTATTTGAAATAATTAATATCTAAAATAATAAAATAAAATAGCTTGAAATAAATACCACATAAAAATTTAGAATAAATAAATAAAATACAAATTTGCAAAAGTGTGAAAATAAAATAAATCTCTATACAGAAATAATAAATAAACAAATAAAATAAAAGAATAACTAATAATTAAACAATTAAATGGATAAATAAAAAAATATTGAAAAAACGAAGATGAATGAAGAATAAAATAAGAATAAACCATAGAAAATAAGAACACAAGAAGGAGAGAAATTTGAGTGAATGCTCTCAAGAATTCTTATTACTTCCCCCAAAACTCAAGTGTGCTTTACAATGAAGGGAGAGGCCTCTATTTATAGTTGAGCCCCCCCAAATCCAACGGTACTGATCAATTACATCAACGGCTAAGATTAAAAGGTATCTACAAATTAAATCTCTAAGATTGCAAAATCATAGCTTCTAAGATTGCATACCATATCTTCTAAGATTGCATATCATATCTAAGATTTGCGTATCATATCTAAGATTGCATATCATATCTTCTAAGATTACATACCATATCTTCTAGGATTGCATATCATATCTAAGATTTGCATATCATATCTAAGATTGCATATCCTTGAAAATTGTGTTCCCATATACGTCAAGCTTGTAGATGGACCTTCAATCTTTTCAAGTAATGGGCCATTCCGATCGGGCCAAATGATATATTTTGGACTGAACTTGGACTTTGTTTTATTATTTTGGGTTTATTATTTTTTGTATGGGCCCGTGCTAAATTGGCCTATTACAGCTGCCCCTCTTTGCTCATTGTCATGTAACGAGAATGGAGCAAAGACTATAAAATGACCAATTTTGCCCGGTCATGCCGAGCCTTAACCTCTTGATCCTCATCTTCTTCAAGTAGTCTCTATCCCAACTGCAACTTCAAGGAGATAAGATCTGTTATCTTCAATCTGCTCCACTACAAACTCAGGGAGACAAGATCTGATGTCTTCGATCTGCTTCACTGCAATCTCAGGAAAGCCAGATCTGCTATTTTTAATCTGCTCTACTGCAAACTCAGGGATGCCAGATTAGTATCTTCGATCTGTTTCACTGCAATCTCAGGAAGACAAGATCTACAATTTTTAGTCTGCTCTCTTGCTACATTAGGAAGATGAGGCTAGTGGCTAAAATCCACTCCCTTGCTACATTAGGAAGATAAGATTTGTGTAACATCCCAAAATTGGGCCTAGGAGAATTGGACCTATTGGGCCCATTGGACCTTGAGCGTATAAGCGTTTTAAAATTTATGTGAATTTGAGAACGGCATTATTTCAAGTTGGACTTATTAGGAAGGTGATTTTGGAGAGTTACGAGGTTTCTAGGAAGTGCCGGGTTCAAGTTAAGTTATAGGAAAAATTTTGTGTTTAAGCACTTTAAGGAGAGATAGTAAGTGGCATCAAGGCTTATGGAAATAAGAGAGTAATTTGCTTGCATAAAGGAGCTTATGGTAAAGGGGATATGGCGCCACATGAAGTACTTTGAGGGAGGAGGTTCAAATCCCATCAAGTGCAAAATTTTGACATTTTTTTATGCTATTCTTCCCTAAGTGTCGGTCATGGATGTATTTAAGGCAAGGTGGACTTTTTAAATTATGGAAAGGTGGCTAAGGTTTATGGTAAGGAGGAAGATAAGGGTTGATGATGGAAAGAATCAAAAGAAAAAGGCAAGGGAGGGAACATGTTGGCTTCTTATGGGGTGGATGTATTGGAAAGAATATTATGGGGTCAATACTCATCTTTTGGAAAAGATGATACATGGTTTTGTGAGGGAGAAGGGAGAGCCGAATTTTACAAGCCATTTTGCTAGTTTATGGTTCATTTTTCTTTGTCTTGCCGAAACATTCCCCTTGCTTTGCCATAACCCTCAACCTGCTCTTGTCCATTTTCTTTTGATAGCCGAAACTACTAAGGCACTCTTCCTCCATTCATTCTTTTCTTTTGATAATTTCATCAACCTTTTCTCTATTCTTAATTCGACATTACCTTGTGATCAAATCATCCTCTTTTTCGTAATGATCTAAGTGAGTGGCGCTACAAGGAAATTAACAATCGGTAAGTAGTAGTTCTCTCTTTGTCAATAACTTTGTTTCATCCGAGTTTTTCCTTAATAATCGAGTGTTCTTCTTTCTCTCTCGTTGGGTCTGAGTTACATTCTTTTCTGTGATATGGCCATCGTTGGGCTTAGGGCTTTCAACAAGGTGAAGGAGCACAAGTGATTTGTATTAACCAAATCGTTATCGTCGACTCGTCAAGCAAGTGGGGTAAGAACGTTGTTATAAGATTTGTTTTGGCCAAAGGTGGGATAATTGCTAACAACTCTTTCGCTCACCAAATATTGTTAGGACGGGATTTCAGTAGCCAAAGTGTAGGATCGATTTTTGGTGCACTGAGGGAGATCACATTCGTGGTAAGTGGAGTTAGCCTAGTAAAGTGTTTTTAGTTACGATTATCAAAGTAGAGACTAACCTTCTATCAACTATCATTATAGGTGTTGAAACGGTAGAAAGCACAACTCGTAATCAAGGTGTGTAATCCCGTACCCTTCCAAATACATGTTTGAAATGGTGTGTAATCTCATACCACTCTGAATGTTTCCATGAAATGTTCTATGATTCGGTCAAAATACCGAAGAAAATAGGAAACCGGCATTCGAGACCGCTCGGGAGTGCGTATGTTCATAGTAGTAACCATATTTTGCAAAGAAACAGTTTGGTCAGTAGTAGTGACGTGATTTTGGAAAATCACGAAAAATAGGATAAAGGGAATTAGAAAGTGAAAAAAGATATCGAATTAAAGCTTACTATGTCTATTTTTATAAGGAAGAAACAGAGGAGGAAGAGGAATTTTATATTCTAGGATATCTAAATTTTAGTGAGATTGGTTCTGATTGACTTCGGGGTTCTCTGTTCTGTCTTGGAAAATATCGTTTAAAATTGTACAAAGTGAATTATGAGTTATAAGTTATATGTATAGATTCCTTAGTGAGTCTATTTTCAATGGAAACAAGTGAGAGCAACATATGAAAATCGTACAGTGAGATATTTGAATTTTGGGTAAGAGAGGTCAGAATCGTTGGTCAGTGAAACAGGAGAATCTTTAATGAATAAACTATACTAAACGGCTAAGCCAAAAATTCTGGAAAAATTGTAGTAAAAAGATATATGAGTCTAGTTTCCAGGAAAATTTACGGATCTAAATTTCAAGTTTCCTAACTCGATTCATAGTCAATTTAGTTAGTATGACACAGATGGACAGTTTCAATTTTTTATGCCTCAAATTAGTAGTTAAGTCTGGTTGCGAAATTACCAAAATACCCTTGGAGGGTAAATTACCGAAATACCCCTGGGTTTCGAGATTACCAAATTACCCTTAGTGGGTAAAATTACTGAATTACGAAAATGTCCTTATGAACCAAATTACCGAAATGCCCCTATGGGCCGATTTACCGAAAATGCCCCTATGGGCCGATTTGCCGAAAATGGTCCTATTAGCCGATTTACCGAAATGCCCTTATGGGCCGAATTGATAGAATGCCTTAGTGGGCCGAATTACAAAGTTCAATAATGGGCCGATTCACTGTAATAAATTACTAGATTAATGGTTGTATTTATATGTGGATATTTTATGTTATTATGCATATTGCATCCTTTATATATTGCATGGGATGGGAAATTTGAATGAAGAGAAGTGTAGACCGGTGGCATTGCCACAAATTCTGATAATGGCTATGTGCCAATTTAAATATGGCTTTGTGCCATCGTGATTAAGGTCAGTGCCGATTATATTACAAATATATGATTACGTGGCTCAACCACAAATAGTATAAATGGCGACTTTGATCGCAAATTGGAGAGATCAAGCGGGGTGGGTTGACTTGATCCCCACAGGAGAGATTGGTTGGTACGGGGGGGAGATTGGCTGGATGGGATGGGTTGCATTCATTTCATTTATTTATTACTTGTTAATGAGCTTTGGCCCAAGATGTTGATTGCTATATGGGTTCAGGCCCAGTGGATGACGGTAAGGGGTTTCACACTGAGTTCTTGTAATTCACCCCCCTTTCTTTTTAATCTTTGTAGGTAATGCTCAGTGATGTGGACTTGGGCTATGGATAACTCGGGTGGAGGCCATACTTCAGAAATGGTGTTTTTAAACTTTAAATTTCTATTTTCGATTATTTTATTATTTTTCTCTTTTGGTTTAAGTTGTAATAAGGCCTCTGGGATATGTTTTAATTTGCTTTATGTTTAGTCGTACTTACTATATTGCTTGAATTGTTTTTAACGGGGATTTTCTAAAATCATAAATAATGGTTTTCCAAAATTGATCAACAGATGGATTTTAAACAAACTTGTATAAATAATTTAACTTGAATTTTCCTACAAAAATTCAACGATATTTTCAAAAGTCACGATTTTAAAAGATTATTAGTTCGATTATCGATTTATCAATCAATCTCTCAAAAATACTTGTATTTTATCTACGTTTCCGCAACGTTTTCAAAATGCTTCTACAACTCTATTTCTAAACGTCACATTTTTGTAAATTGTTTATTTCAAATATGCTTCCGCAACCGAAAAGGTTTCTAAAGATAATTACGTTTTCAAGTAGACAACAATTGCTTAAGTGTTTTGGGTTTTAACAAAGAGGCTATATTTCTCAAGCAATTTTTTACTTCCATGTGATACACCAGATGTAACACCCCAAACCCGGCCCAAACATTACGACCGAATTTGGTTTGCTACCGAGAAAACAATTTGAGAACCATTTTAAAATCGATTTAAGTTCACATGAAAATCTTTCAACTTCAAGTCTCTTGTTAAAAACCATACTTAGTGTTGTTTAAAAATATTTATTAAGTCGAGTTGTTTATAGTTTTCAAATGTACCCGATGGTACTTTAAAACATTTTTCGTTTGATTTGGAAAAACATGTGAACTCATTATTAACATAATTAAATAGTTTAAACAAATATTCAAGCATGTAACAATAATAAAACAATTCTAGGAGGCCTTATTACAACTCAATTAAAACAAAACCAACCATAAAAATAGGATTAAACGAAATCCAAGTTCATTTATTAAAATGTCCACTGCATGGCCACCTCGAGTCCATCCGGCTCCATCTCCGCGATCTACTCATCTGCAAAATGTTAAGGGAAAGGGTGAGTCACCAAGACTCGAGTGTGTAATCCCCACCCGGTAAGATAACTCATACACAAGTCATTAATAAACATGCACATGCACATGCAACCCAACCTAACCATCCATACTCCTTTTCTACCCCGTGGTCAAAACCACCGGTGGTCAAAACCACCGATGACTTAGAGTCACAAATCGGATGATGGGGCCAACCCATCGTGTGGTCAAAACCACCGATGACCATAGGTCACAATATATCAAATGTGGTCAAAACCACTGGTGGTACCAAACCACCGGGACTTAGTCGCAAATAATCAATTGTTGTGGTCAAAACCACCGATGACCATAGGTCACAAATAATCTGATGGGGCCAACCCATCTTGTGGTCAAAACCACCGACGACAGTCATAGTTCATCCCCCTCCTCTCATCAATCCCACCATCACATGCTTACACATCAAATTTCATATATCATGTCATAGTATTAAACATCATGTGATGGCATGCAAACATATAAAAATTACAAGTTAGGGGACTTACACAAATCCATGATTATGCCACAAACTAACCACAACCAAAAGATCTAAGGCAAATAATAACAACATGTAAATTAATAAAGTGTGTATAGAGATCTTACACACCTGCTTCTACCGGAATTCCTAGATCCCGAAGATCCGATCTACGTCGCTAGATCTCTTGTCCTATAATCGACCAAAAAGCATGGTTAGGGACTTAGGCCTATTCGGCCAAATACATGGGTTAGTACCATGGCCTATTCGCCAAACCAAGTATTTAAAAGGGTTCTCTTTTTGAACCCAAGTCCTTACCCGAGTGTCTTTAAATAATTACCACCACACTCCAAGCGTTTCTGCTTCCCTCGAGATCCCGGCACCCCTTGCTCCTCACAAATGATTTGGTTTCCTACCAAAACCCGAACCAACTATGGTTCCTCTTTTAGAAATCAGCACACCCAAAGATTAACAGAGTGGAAAAACTCCTCTTGCTCGCTTCCAAAATCCTGATGTCCTAAAATAAAATCGATTAAACACAAGAGATTAACACCCTTTACCCAATACCGAAATCGGCCCTTAATCAAACCCAAGTCAATTAAGAACAAGAAAGGAAGAAAAAGAACATTCGGCCTAATCTTACCTTCCTCTGAACTTGAGAGAAACAACCGAGATCAACACTTATACCAACATTCGGCCAAAATAAACACCACTAGGAGAGGGGGAGAGATTCGGTTAACACTTTACAACAAAAAGGGAAAAGATTTCGGCTTCACCCAAGGGAAGAGAACACAAGAAAAAAAATGGAGAAAAAGGGGTAGATATTCGGCCAATCAATCAACATAGAACCAAGAGGAAAAGGTACCTTCGGTTTGAAAGAGAAAGAAAATGGAGAAATGTATTTTGGAGAATGAAGTTTCACCAAGGAGATTTCAAGAAGAAAAAGAATGAAAGTGGGATGCTAGGTTCGGCCTAGTTCAAATGAAGAAAAGAAGAAGAAATGGAAACCAAGCATTCGCCATGGCATTTGCTCAAATCCCAAAATTCTTTCCTAAAATCACTCAATACCAACCAATTCAAATTAAATTAAAAACCCACCTTTAATCCAACACCACCTCTTCAAATAAAATACAACAAAAATAGAATAAATAAAAGATAAACTAATAACTATTCATCCACCAAATTGAAATTAGCTTAATCCTTATCCCAATCAAAGGTTCCATGTGCCGTCCCACCTTCAAATTTGTTGCCAAAAGAATAAAAAAATTAAACCTCCAAATGCCACTCACCAGTTTCGAACCACTGCACACTTCTCCATCAACGCCCAGTGCCACTCAGCCACAATGACTTTCATGCCATAAAGCCACACCATTTAATCTTAAACCCTTCTTACTCCAAATTTCTTAACCGCATATAAAAATAAATCACGCCCAAAATGTCGCTCCAAATTCGAACCTACGCCCATCCACCTCCAAGCCTCTAAGTGGCACACGGTAGCCACTAAGCCAACCCAACTTTCATGTCCCTTACCCTTGCCATTTATTTTTAAGGCATACCTAGCCCAGCCTCCCTTTTGGCGCAAAAATAAAAGTCTATTTGCTTCCCAAGTTGCTCGAACCTCTTCCCTCCTACACTCCTTTTTGACGCACTCAAGCCACTACACCAAATACATTCTTGTGTCATGTTTCCCTCGATTTTTATTTAAACCATATCTCCACCTAGCTCCCTCCTTTTAAGTACTTTAATTTAATTCTTTTTTTTTAACCCAAATTCGACCTAAATCAGGGTTATTTCTAGACCCTAAATCATGCTAAATAAAATAATATTTATTCATTTCTTGAAGCCCACATGGAATTTATTTAAATTACAAATAGCCCCTAATTCAGGGTGTTACAATTCTACCCCCCTTAAAAATAATTTCGTCCTCGAAATTACTTTCTAACGAATAGTCGTACATCTAACTCACCGTGCTGTGCTTATGCTGCGCATTCTGATCCTAATAGAACTATCCTACTTCCTAGGCACAATCTCTAAGTTCACAACCAAGGTTTCAGGCACTTCCCTAGTAAAACAAGAAAACTCTACAACGATCAAAGCAATTAAGGGTATTCCGTAAGGAACATACCCGTTTGTCGCATCCGTGCATCCTCCTCCTCGCGACGGCCAACCGCATAAACCACCCTTGGTTGCCTCGCCTCTGCACCTTCAAAGACCTCGACCACGCCCGTTACCATTATCATTACCTCTAGCCGCACCTCGACCCTCCGTGGTGGTCCTTCATTTCTAACCCGAGCGCGGTTCGACCCTCCGGTTGATTCCTAGCCGACTTCCGAGGACAATCCCTTACACGGTGATCGTGCGATCCACACTCAAAGCACCCTCGATTACCACTCCAACACTCACCCTTGTGAGGCTTGCCACACCGAGCACATTGTGGCGGCCATTGGGTATTGGCGGCAGCGGCAGCCCTAGCGCTTGATCCGACCCATCAAACTTCGTCCTCTTCTTTCATTACCCAAGAACCTTGAAGGTTCCGAGCTTCTCTTATTCCAATTCCGTTCTTGGTTCCGCTTTTACTGATTTGTCTTACTCCTCAAAGAACTTTAGACTTCTCCACAAGAACAAAACTCGCGTTCTGTTGTGGAGCTATCATCATCCTCACTCATCTCTCACCCATCCTCGAATCTAACACGAGCGTTCATGCTCGGTACCCACAATACCACGAGCATACCTACTCAACCAAAGGAATTCGGCCTCATACTCCGCCATCGTCTTATTGCCTTGAGCCAGGTTCAAGAAAGCCTTTCGCTGTGCATCTACGTAGCTAGTTCCGATGTACTTCTTTTGATAGGTGGTTCTGAAATACTCCCAAGTCAAATCATCTGCTGTCGCCCCATCTCGAACCGTAAGCCACCACTGATACGCTTCATCCTTTAGAAGCGACACTGCCCCTTTTAGCTTTTCCTCCTCAGTCAGGTCAAGGTCATCCATGATTCTTTCAGGTTGGCTCTTCTAGCCATGTTCCACAGCACTGGGTGCCACTCCTGACACACCTCGGAATACCTCCGCTCCGTTAGATCGGAGTCGCTCGGGGACAGATTTCCGAGCTCCTACATTTCCCCACCACCCCCCCACCATCTCCAAAACTCGCAACACAAACTATGCGATCATCGCCTCGCCACCGGCCCGATCCGGCCCTCACTCTAAAAGTAGGAGGTGGTGGTGGCGATGGTACCTCATTTTCGAACCTTGTCCCGACTGACGGGTTCGGACACCGTCATCCTACCCCTACCACGTCCCACGGCGTCCACGTCCTCTAGAACTCATTCTATCTACCGCGCTTTTAATCAAGTTAAGAAAAATTTTATGCGTTAGCATTTGTTTCACTTTATTACTCGCATGAAAATTTTATGGATAAGGTTTAATCGTAGATTCTTTCGAGCAAACAAAGTTTCATTTCCTATCCTAATTCACACAAAGAAGTTCATGCATCCATTCCTTAGTACTTTCCATACCTATTCACTCATCTGACATTTCGCCCATTTCTATCCCAGGTATTTTCGTCTTTTTCCTACAGTGGTATTTTCGTAATTTTCTAGAACCAAAATATTTTGGTTGATGATGATTTTCAAAGCAAGGTTTTGAATGTCTATAAAGTCATTAAAATTTTTGGGCAAAACCATTGAACTAATATTTTATGGGTCGTGGGCATTTTGGTAATTTTACTCCTAAGGGTATTTCGTAATTTTTCACAAGTCAAGTTTTTCGAGAAAAACGTTGTAAAAGTAATGTTCTAGGATTTGAGAGAGTTATTGCACAAGTTTTGAAAACATTAGGGTTTGTTGTTTCATTCTATTTCGGAAAACAAGGCTAATTCCCTTTTCGGGTTTTAATCATTGTGTTTAGCCTATGACCGAGCCCTCCCGGTCGTGGTGAACTGGTTACTACGCACTGCAGGTAGGATACCTGTGAAGAGGAGGTGAGTCACGAGGACCGCTTAAATACCGGCTCTTCCGGATCCAATCCTGAACATGCGTCATGGGGTTACCACACCCTAGCTCATTGACTGAGTCATAGGTTGGTTTAGTTCCTTAAGTCTTATGCTTCGTTTATGTTTGAGTAATCTAACCTTAGGGTCCAAGTCCTACAAGTCTATCTACGTTCCATGCTTCCTACCCTTCTACAGAATATAATTCACCAAGAGGTTTAGATATACTTACATGGGCGGATAGGTGCCGAGACTCGGGCCATCTTTGTTCAAAAACCAAAAATCATTCCATAAGGCCTACCAAAACATTTTTGGGCCTTGGGCCCCCACAGCCGAGCTTTGAACTGGGCTCTGATACCATTTTGTAACACCCCAAACCCGGCCCAAACATTACGACCGAATTTGGTTTGCTACCGAGAAAACAATTTGAGAACCATTTTAAAACTGATTTAAGTTCTCACGTGAAAATCTTTCAACTTCAAGTCTCTTGTTAAAAACCATACTTAGTGTTGTTTAAAAATATTTATTAAGTCGAGTTGTTTATAGTTTTCAAATGTACCCGATGGTACTTTAAAACATTTTTCGTTTGATTTGGAAAAACATGTGAACTCATTATTAACATAATTAAATAGTTTAAACAAATATTCGAAGCATGTAACAATAATAAAACAATTCTAGGAGGCCTTATTACAACTCAATTAAAACAAAACCAACCATAAAAATAAGATTAAACGAAATCCAAGTTCATTTATTAAAATGTCCACTGCATGGCCACCTCGAGTCCATCCGGCTCCATCTCCGCGATCTACTCATCTGCAAAATGTTAAGGGAAAGGGGTGAGTCACCAAGACTCGCAGTGTAATCCCCACCCTGTAAGATAACTCATACACAAGTCATTAATAAACATGCACATGCAACCCAACCTAACCATCCATACTCCTTTTCTACCCCGTGTGGTCAAAACCACTGGTGGTCAAAACCACTGATGACTTAGAGTCACAAATCAGATGATGGGGCCAACCCATCGTGTGGTCAAAACCACTGATGACCATAGGTCACAATATATCAAATGTGGTCAAAACCATCGGTGGTACCAAACCACCGGGACTTAGTCGCAAATAATCAATTGTTGTGGTCAAAACCATCGATGACCATAGGTCACAAATAATCTGATGGGGCCAACCCATCTTGTGGTCAAAACCACCGACGACATCCATAGTTCATCCCCTCCTCCGATCAATCCCACCATCACATTCTTACACATCAAATTTCATATATCATGTCATAGTATTAAACATCATGTGATGGCATGCAAACATATAAAAATTACAAGTTAGGGGACTTACATGAAATCCATGATTATGCCACAAACTAACCACAACCAAAAGATCTAAGGCAAATAATAACAACATGTAAATTAATAAAGTGTGTATAGAGATCTTACACACACTTCTTCTACCTAATTCCTAGATCCCGAAGATCCGATCTACGTCGCTAGATCTCTTGTCCTATAATCGACCAAAAAGCATGGTTAGGGACTTAGGCCTATTCGGCCAAATACATGGGTTAGTACCATGGCCTATTCGGCCAAACCAAGTATTTAAAAGGGTTCTCTTTTTGAACCCAAGTCCTTACCCGAGTGTCTTTAAATAATTACCACCACACTCCAAGCGTTTATGCTTCCCTCGAGATCCCGGCACCCCTTGCTCCTCACAAATGATTTGGTTTCCTACCAAAACCCGAACCAACTATGGTTCCTCTTTTAGAAATCAGCACACCCAAAGATTAACAGAGTGGAAAAACTCCTCTTGCTCGCTTCCAAAATCCTGATGTCCTAAAATAAAATCGATTAAACACAAGAGATTAACACCCTTTACCCAATACCGAAATCGGCCCTTAATCAAACCCAAGTCAATTAAGAACAAGAAAGGAAGAAAAAGAACATTCGGCCTAATCTTACCTTCCTCTGAACTTGAGAGAAACAACCGAGATCAACACTTATACCAACATTCGGCCAAAATAAACACCACTAGGAGAGGGGGAGAGATTCGGTTAACACTTTACAACAAAAAGGAAAAGATTTCGGCTTCACCCAAGGGAAGAGAACACAAGAAAAAAAAATGGAGAAAAAGGGGTAGATATTCTGTAACACCCTGGTTTAGGGGCTGTGCATATGGGGTATAAATCAAGTGTTAGTAGGTTTTTGGGAGTGCTTGGTTGAGTTTTAGAGGCTCTAAGAATGTTGGGATGAGAAGGGAAGGCTTTGGAAAATTTAGATTTTTAGGGTAAAAAGGAATTGGGCCTAGGAGAATTGAGCCCAATGGGCCTTAGGCGTAGTAGCGTTTAAATTTTTGGAGAACAAGAGACCGGCTTAAATGCAAGTTGGACCTATTGGATAAGTGATTTTGGAAGGTTAGAAGGCTTCTATGAAGTCCCGGGATCAAATATTAGCTTTGGGGAAATTTTGGTTTTAGGTGAAAAAAAAAAAAAAAAACCTGGAAGTTGGCAGGTAGGCCTTAAGAATAAAATGTGGGGAAAAATGACACAAGTGGAGTGTGTGGTGTAGTGGCAAAGTGACGCCACTTAGGGGACAAGGGGATGACGCCATAAGGGAAGGAAGGAGGTCCAAGGTTCAAGTCTTGGCTTTTGCATTTTGGTTTTCTTTTTACTTGGACCTCAGAATTTGGCTATAGTTTATATTTAGTTGCGCATGGTTTAAGACACAAGAGGAGCTTGTGGCCAAGTGGCTAGCAGCGTGGATTATGTTGCAAGGGAGCATGGGTTCGAATCTCATGAGAAGCAAGGGAGTATTTATTTTGCGATGCAGACGGGAAGAGTTTCAGATTGAATTTAAACTCTCATCTTGTGAAGGATCCCACATCGGAAAGATACAAAGAATGAAGGTGAAGTGCTAGCTATATAAGGAGCATCCTAGGAGGAGAGTAAACACATCTTGGAGGGCGTTTGGGCACAGGAGTGGTCGGAGCGCGGATTAACACCAGAGTCCTATCAGGTGTGTAACTCTCTCTCTCTAGGCGTAGAGCGGCAAATGCCGAAGTGCGGTCACGCAATAGTAGCCACACGAGCGTCGCGAACGCACGTGTGGGGCTTCGACGCGATAGTTGAGGCCATAGTAGTATTCTTGTGGGTTGGGGCTGCTTGGGCCGTGATGGGCCGAAGTGGGCCCAATGGGCCCGTGGGCCCTTGTGAGTAAATTGTGCGATTGTGTAGTATATAGTGAACTAGACTAGGTGGAACTTATAAACGTGGCTAGATTTGTGTTAGGTGGGCCACACGAGCGTGTGGCCCGAATGGGCGAAATTGGGCTTTAGGCCCAATAGTCCATTCGACCGAGAAATGGTAGTTGGGTCGCTTCGGGCGACACTTCGGGCCTTTAGAAAGGCCATTCCAGGTGCAAATTACCGATATACCCTTGGTGGGTAAATTACGAAAATGCCCTTAGTAGGTAAAATTACGATTTTACCCTTAAAGGTTGATTAGCAAGGTAGGGCGTGTTAGTTTTCGTTGTGCTATAGTTTTTGTCTTGGCCGAATGGCCTAAGTGTTCATTGTTTTTATGCCAAGGCCGATTGTAGGGAAGAAGAGCACATCATTGGGAACCTTTTGTAAGTCCGTTAAGTCTGCGGTGCGAGCGAAGCGAAGTAGCGTTTGGGTTTTGGTATCATTTAGGTGCGTAATCATCGCACTATTTCTGTGGTTTGGTTTGCTAACATGTTTATATGATATTCTTGCATGATTTATTGACACATGGGCATGGGATTGGATTGAAGAAGGAAGAAGTGTACACAGGATGTACGTGGTCTAATGATAGCTCAGGCTACATTAGCGCTTGAGGGTTAGCTTTGTGCTACCTCAAGGAGGTGTTGGCTAGGTGCCCATCTCGGCGGTTGATTGCTATGTGCATCACCGTAGAGACGGACACGATATTTGGATCACTTTGGTTGATCGGTGGCTCACCACGGCCTCGGCAATGAGAATGCCGAGGTAAGATTTATGGATCACGATGTGATCGGTGGCTCAACCACGCGGCCTTGTGCAAAGCAGTGCGCCGAGGTAACATATGTGGGATCACTTGGTTGTGATCGGTGGATTAGCCACGGCCTTAGGCGAAGTCCGCTAAGGTTGGTGTCACGGTTGGATAGTAGGTTGGGCCGAGATGCATTCTTGCATGATTTGTTTCGATGGTCAGTGTGGGTATGGGCCAAGCCCATACGGATGGAAATATGTGTTGTGGTTATGCACTTTGAGTCGGTGGACTCACTCTTTTCATTAACCATTTCGTAGTGCATAAAGTCGGACCGGGATCGGAGAGGACAAGGTGGCCCATGCCGAGGATGATGTTCAATTATTCCATGCTAAATTTTGATATAAGTACTTTATTTGAATTGTTGGGTTGTAATAAAGGCCATTTTATGTTTTTGGTATTACTTTAACTATGGTTTATTTAAATTAAATTGCTACGTGAAAATGATTTATGGTTTGCAACCTATTTATTCAAATTGGATATTATAAACTAAAGTTTTAAAAATGAATGAGTTTTATAGCAAAGTTTTATTCCAAAGATATGTTTTCCAAAATTCACAGAAACTACGATGTTTTATTTTAAGATTTTCAACCGTCTTTTCCCGGTGACATAACCAGTTCTTGGCGTAGCGAATGGGCCGGGTTTGGGGATGTTACGATTTAGGTATCGAGCCCGGTTCAAAACTCGGCTTTGAGGGTTTTGGGCCCAAAACGTTTCAAAATGGGTTTTATGAAAGGTTTTCGAGTTAGGTGGCATGGCACTGTACCTCCGACCAGAAGTCCACCGGTAAGTACCCTTACTATTGCTTGTGAGTTATTGATGTGATCGGATGATTGCAATAGTGGATTACTTTAGAATCTGAAACTTTGATTGCTCGAAAGAACGACTTCGAAACTTACATTCATAAAATTTGCTCGTGGATTAAACAATGGAACAAAATTTCTAATGCATAAAACTTTTAATCAGTTAATCGAGGCGCTAGATATGAGTTCTAGGGGCGTGGTCGTATTTCTCATGGACGTGGTAGAGGCGCTTTTGGTGATTTGTTTGTTTGTTGCTCGTAGAGTATGTTAGCTCTTGGAGATCGTGAGTGCGCAGCGATAGCGTAGCGGAGAGGGAATTGGATTAGTTTAGACAAGTAATTTCGAGGACGAAATTATTTTAAGGAGGGTAGAATTGTAACACCACTGGTTTAGAAATTTGTGCATATGGGGTATAAATCAAGTGTTAGTAGGTTTTGGGAGTACTTGGTTGAGTTTTAGAGGCTCTAAGAATGTTGGGATGAGAAGGGAAGGCTTTGGAAAATTTAGATTTTTAGGGTAAAAAGGAATTGGGCCTAGGAGAATTGAGCCCAATGGGCCTTAGGCGTAGTAGCGTTTAAATTTTTGGAGAACAAGAGACCGGCTTAAATGCAAGTTGGACCTATTGGATAAGTGATTTTGGAAGGTTAGAAGGCTTCTATGAAGTCCCGGATCAAATATTAGCTTTGGGGAAATTTTGGTTTTAGGTGAAAAAAAAAAAAAAATACGGAAGTTGGCGGTAGGCCTTAAGAATAAAATGTGGGGAAAAATGACACAAGTGGAGTGTGTGGTGTAGTGGCAAAGTGACGCCACTTAGGGGACAAGGGATGACGCCATAAGGGAAGGAAGGAGGTCCAAGGTTCAAGTCTTGGCTTTTGCATTTTGGTTTTCTTTTTACTTGGACCTCGGAATTTGGCTATAGTTTATATTTAGTTGCGCATGGTTTAAGACACAAGAGGAGCTTGTGGCCAAGTGGCTAGCAGCGTGGATTATGTTGCAAGGGAGCATGGGTTCGAATCTCATGAGAAGCAAGGGAGTATTTATTTTGCGATGCTGGCGGGAAGAGTTTTGAGTTGAATTTAAACTCTACTCGACGTGAAGGGATCCCACATCGGAAAGATACAAAGAATGAAGGTGAAGTGCTAGCTATATAAGGAGCATCCTAGGAGGAGAGTAAACACATCTTGGAGGCGTTTGGGCACGGGGGAGTGGTCGGAGCGCGGATTAACACCGAGTCCTATCGGTGTGTAACTCTCTCTACTCTAGGCGTAGGCGGCAAATGCCGAAGTCTTGGCCACGGCAATAGTAGCCACGAGCGTGCGTCGAGCACGTGTGGGGCTTCGACGCGATAGTTGAGGCCATAGTAGTATTCTTGTGGGTTGGGGCGCTTGGCGTGATGGGCGAAGTGGGCCCAATGGGCCCGTGGGCCCTTGTGAGTAAATTGTGCGATTGTGTAGTATATAGTGAACTAGACTAGGTGGAACTTATAAGCGTGGCTAGATTTGTGTTAGGTGGGCCACACGAGCGTGTGGGCCCGAATGGGCGAAATTGGGCTTTAGGCCCAATAGTCCATTCGACCAGAAATGGTAGTTGGGTCGCTTTCGGCAACACTGGGCCTTTAGAAAGGCCATTCCAGTCACGAATTACCGATATACCCTTGGTGGGTAAATTACGAAAATGCCCTTAGTAGGTAAAATTACGATTTTACCCTTAAAGGTTGATTAGCAAGGTAGGGGCGTGTTAGTTTTCGTTTGTGCTATAGTTTTGTCTTGGCCGAATGGCCTAAGTGTTCATTGTTTTTATGCCAAGGCCGATTGTAGGGAAGAAGAGCACATCGTTTTGGAACCTTTTGTAAGTCCGTTAGTCATGCGCGTGCGAAGCGCGAAGTAGCGTTTGGGTTTTGGTATCATTTAGGTGCGTAATCATCGCACTATTTCGTGGTTTGGTTTGCTAACATGTTTATATGATATTCTTGCATGATTTATTGACACATGGGCATGGGATTGGATTGAAGAAGGAAGAAGTGTACACAGATGTACGTGGTCTAATGATAGCTCAAAGTTACATTAGCGCTTGAGGGTTAGCTTTGTGCTACCTCAAGGGAGGTGTTGGCTAGGTGCCCATCTCGGCGGTTGATTGCTATGTGCATCACCGTAGAGACGGTCGATATTTGGATCACTTTGGTTGATCGGTGGCTCACCCACGGCCTCGGCGGCGAGAATGCCGAGGTAAGATTTATGGATCACGATGTGATCGGTGGCTCACCCACGGCCTTGTCTGGCAGTCCGCCGAGGTAACATATGTGTAGGATCACTCGGTTGTGATCGGTGGATTAGCCACGGCCTTAGGCGTGAGTCCGCTAAGGTTGGTGTCACGGTTGGATAGTAGGTTGGTGAGATGCATTCTTGCATGATTTGTTTCGATGGTTTGTGTGGGTATGGGCCAAGCCCATACGGATGGAAATATGTGTTGTGGTTATGCACCGAGTCGGTGGACTCACTCTTTTCATTAACCATTTCGTAGTGCATAAAGTCGACCGGGATCGGAGAGGACAAGGTGGCCCATGCCGAGGATGATGTTCAATTATTCCATGCTAAATTTTGATATAAGTACTTTATTTGAATTGTTGGGTTGTAATAAAGGCCATTTTATGTTTTTGGTATTACTTTAACTATGGTTTATTTAAATTAAATTGCTACGTGAAAATGATTTATGGTTTGCAACCTATTTATTCAAATTGGATATTATAAACTAAAGTTTTAAAAATGAATGAGTTTTATAGCAAAGTTTTATTCCAAAGATATGTTTTCCAAAATTCAGCAAACTACGATGTTTTATTTTAAGATTTTCAACCGTCTTTTCCCAGTGACATAACCAGATTCGGTCGTAGCGAATGGGCCGGGTTTGGGGATGTTACATATTCGGCCAATCAATCAACATAGAACCAAGAGGAAAAAGGTACCTTCGGTTTGAAAGAGAAAGAAAATGGAGAAATGTATTTTGGAGAATGAAGTTTCGACCAAGGAGATTTCAAGAAGAAAAAGAATGAAAGTGGGATGCTAGGTTCGGCCTAGTTCAAATGAAGAAAAGAAGAAGAAATGGAAACCAAGCATTCGGCCATGGCTGCTCCAAATCCCAAAATTCTTTCCTAAAATCACTCAATACCAACCAATTCAAATTAAATTAAAAACCCACCTTTAATCCAACACCACCTCTTCAAATAAAATACAACAAAAATAGAATAAATAAAAGATAAACTAATAACTATTCATCCAAATTAATTGAAATTAGCTTAATCCTTATCCCAATCAAAGGTTCCATGTGCCGTCCCACCTTCAAATTTGCTGCCAAAAAGAATAAAAAAATTAAACCTCCAAATGCCACTCACTGAGTTCGAACCACTGCACACTTCTCCATCAACGCCCAGTGCCACTCACCACAATGACTTTCATGCCATAAAGCCACACCATTTAATCTTAAACCCTTCTTACTCCAAATTTCTTAACCGCATATAAAAATAAATCACGCCCAAAATGTCGCTCTAGCCCTCGAACCTACGCCCATCCACCTCCAAGCCTCTAAGTGGCACACGGTAGCCACTAAGCCAACCCAACTTTCATGTCCCTTACCCTTGCCATTTATTTTTAAGGCATACCTAGCCCAGCCTCCCTTTTGGCGCAAAAATAAAAGTCTATTTGCTTCCCAAGTTGCTCGAACCTCTTCCTCCTACACTCCCTTTTGACGCACCAAGCCACTACACCAAATACATTCTTGTGTCATGTTTCCCTCGATTTTTATTTAAACCCTATCTCCACCTAGCTCCTCTCCTTTTAAGTACTTTAATTTAATTCTTTTTTTTTTTAACCCAAATTCGACCTAAATCAAGGTTATTTCTAGACCCTAAATCATGCTAAATAAAATAATATTTATTCATTTCTTGAAGCCCACATGGAATTTATTTAAATTACAAATAGCCCCTAATTCAGGGTGTTACACCAGATTCGGGCCTAACTTCTAGGCTGGATTTGGGGTGTTACAATTTGCCATCTTCGATCTGCCCCACTTCTATCTCGAGGAGACAAGATCTACAATTTTATTTAGTCTGCTCCCTTACTACATCAGGAAGATAAGACTATATGTAACACCCCAAACCCGGCCCATGCGTTACGACCGGATCTGACATGTCACATGAGAAAATGTGTTAAATCTTTTTGATTCGGACTAAAATTGGTATTATTTTTGTTATACTCAAGAAAACAAGTTTGATTTGAAATATTTGTTAGAATATTCCTAACCTCGAAGGTTGGTTGATAAATCGATAATTTTGAACTAGTGATTTTATAAAAACCGTGACTTTTGAAAGTATTGATGATAATTTGAGAGAAAATTTCAAGTTTAAAATATTCATAACAGTTTATTATGAAATTTATTTTAGAAAATCTATATTTAAGTTTTTAGAAAAAAATTCCCATTTAAAACAATTTAAGAAAAATATAAAAGTACGTCAAACAGAAAGCAAAAATAAAATATTCCATAGGCCTTATTACAACATGAAAACTCAAAATAGTAAAAGTAGTAAAATGAACGGAAATAGAAATCTAAAGTTCAATAAAAACCATTTCTGAAGTATGGCCTCCACCAAGTCATCCATGGCCCAAGTCCCACGTTACTGAGCATTACCTGCAAGGGTTAAGGAAATGGGGTGAGTTACTAGAACTCGATGTATAATCCCCTTACCTATGCCCATCACTGGGCTGAACCCATTTAGCATCAACTTGGGCCTAAGCCCATAATAACATCTTGGGCTTGAGCCCATATAACATAATCTTGGGCCGAAGCCCAATTACAAAATAGTATATATATATAAATGCAAAGTATGCAACCCAACCCATCCATCCAATCTCTCCCCCGACCAACCAATCTCTCCTGTGGGGATCAAGTCAACCCACCCCGCCAGTCTCTCCAATTTGCAGAAAAGTTGCCCTTATAATATTTTTGTGGCTAAGCCACCAGAGTATCATATACGGTAATATAATCGGCACACAGCCTTAATCACGATGGCACAAAGCCATATTTAAATTGGCACATAGCCATTATCAAAATTTGTGGCAATGCCACCTGTCTACACTTCTCTTCATTCAAGTTTCCCATCCCATGCAATATATAAAGATGCAATATGAATAGTAACATATAATATCCACATATAAATACAACCATTAATCTATAGAATATTTTTAATGAATCAGCCCATTATAGCATTTTGTAATAATTCGGCCCACTAAGGCATTTTAACAATTCGGCCTATAGGGACATTTCGGTAATTCAGTCCATAGGGACATTTCGGTAAATCGGTCCATAGGGACATTTTCGTAATTCTAACAACTTTAATGCCGATTTTGTCAAATCTATAAAAAAATAATGTACTTTATGCCAATTTCTCGTTTAATGCCAATTTTACGATCTTTAGTCGTATAATAATAACAATCAACTATCAAACATGTTACCGAATCATAATCTATAGAATTATGGTGTGAGCTTACACACCTGATTACGGTAAGTATTAAACCATCTTGATCGTCGGCACCTAAGACATCATAACACTCGGTTAATCTAACGAATGAGATTTTTATTAATCCAAAACTAAATCGAGTGATCTAAATTACTTACTCTCAAAATAGTGAACGACCACGATTTGTCGATTCTCACCGAATGATGGTCTACAACCCGGTGGAAAATCTCGAATCGCCGATACCGCCCTTCATTTGAACTTAGGAGTAGGAACCGCAAATCCACTCCTTTTAAGTTCTCCAATTGTTTTTCCTTTCGATTCGGTACCCCTTGCCTCCATAGGAAAAATCTCGATTAGAAAACTACTATAAGAGAAAGCAGTTATTTTAGTGATAGGAGTAGGCTTACCACTATATCCGAAGGATCCACGAGTGAAATAGAACGAGCGTTTTAGACCCTATAATAATCCATTTAGTCCAACTAATCGAATAATGAATGATATCAAGTAATCTATAAAGAAACTCCTTACCTTAACGATATTGGATCCGATCTCTACCGATTGACTTAAGGCTAGAATGATATTCGGCCCTTCACTTTGATCACTACGAAAAAGGGGATGATTAAGATGTGAAGGAATAGAAGGAAACCCCATTTCGGTTTAGAAACAAGATACACATCTGAATAGTGGTAAACACCCATTCGGATAGAATGAATAGAAAAATGAAAAGAGACAAGAAACTACTTACCGATTTGTTCGAAGAAGAGGATGTCCACACAAATGAGAAAGAAATTGTGAAGGAGAGATTATGGGTTGAAAGGTTCGGCTATGGACGACAAATGAAAAAGAAAAAAAAATTCCGCTATGAGAATATGGATTAGAGAAGAAGAAAGAAGAGTTGGAGAATTTTTGTGAAAAAGAAAAGAAAGATGGAGAAAGAGTGTTTGACTTGATTTGGTTTTTCAAAGGGAAAATAATCGAAAATAATTTGGTCACAATGGCTAGATGGTTTCAGAAAAACAAAGAAAGAAAAGAAGAAAAAGAATACTCACTATTGGCTTTGGAGTTTCGGCAATGAGAGAAGGAATTGGAGAAAAGAACACAAAGGAATGTTAAAAGAAATTAGGCCTAACAAGCACCAAAATTTTGCCTAAAGACTAATGCAAATTTCGGCTATCCCTATTCCCTAACCAAAATCGTGTGTACTCTTGCCAAAAGGATGGATGTTGACCAACAAAAATCTTTCCAAAACATCACCCACGAAAAAGGCCAACATATTCCCTTATCTTGCCTTTTTCTTTTGATTCTTTCCTTCATTAACCCTTATCTTCCTCCTTACCATAATCCTTAGCCACTTTTCCATAATTAAAAAGTCTTCCTTGCCTTAAATAAAGCCTTGGCCGACACTTTGAGCACAAAAACTATTCAAAATAATTGCACTAGATGGGATTCGAACCTCTTCCCCTAAAGCCCTTCAGGTGACGCCACATCCTCTTTACCATATACTCATTTATGCTAGCAATTTACTCACTTATTTCCTTAAGCCTTGATGCCATTTACCCTCTCTCCTTAAAGTGCTTAAACACAAAAGTTTTGCTAAGGCCCAATTCAACCCCGAGCCTTCTTAGGACCCCTTAACATACACAATTAATATTTTTTAACTAATCTATCACAAGATATAATGCACAAACATAAATTCTGAATTTCAGGATGATACAATTTCTACCCCCTTAAAGAAAATTTCGGCCTCGAAATTTACCTGATTAAAAGAGATGAGGATATTGTTGCTGAATTGCATCCTCAGACTCCCATGTAGCTTCCTTTGATCCGTGATTACGCCATAATACTTTGACTAACGGTACCGACTTCCTTCTCAGCACCTTAACATCTCGATCTAAAATCTGTACTGGCTCCTCTTCAAAAGACAAGTCAGGTCTTAACTCAACTTCCTCCACTGGTACAACATGAGACGGATCTGAACGATAATGCCTTAACATAGAGACATGGAATACACTATGTATCTGACTTAACTCCGGAGGTAACTCGAGCTGATAAGCCACTGGCCCAACACGCTTCAATACACGGTATGGTCCGATGAACACGGGCTCAACTTGCCCTTCCGTCCAAATCTAAAGATCTTCTTCCAAGGTGAGACCTTCGTAAAGACACGATCACCCACCGCAAATTCTATATCTTTACGCTTGGATCTGCGTCGCGATTTACTGCGTCATGCGAAGCTTCCTTTAACCGTGCCCGAATTACCTTTACTTTTCCTCCGTCTCCGAGATCAACTCGGGACCCAACAACTGCCGCTCCCACTCGGTCCAACAAATAGGAGTACGACACCTACGACCATACAATGCCTCGTAAGGTGCCATCTCGGATCTTTGGATTGATAGTCATTGTTGTTGTATGCAAACTCCGCTAAAGGTAGAAAATCTTCCCAACTATCCCTAAAATCGATCACATAGCCTCTTAACATGTCTTCCAAAATCTGAATAACCCTCTCATCGATCGACCATCATGCTCATGGGTGAAACGCCGTCTTTGAAATTTAACCTTGTTCCCAAAGCTTCATGCAAAGCCTTCCAAAATCGCGATGTAAACCTAGGGTCCCTATCCGATATAATAGACACTGGTACTCCTTGAAATCTCACGACTTCTGCTATATACAACTTGGCCAACTTCTGCAATGAATAATCCGTACGAACAGGTAGGAAATGAGCAGTCTTCGTTAACCGATCCACTATAACCCATACTGAATCTTTCTTAGTAGGCGTTAAGGGTAACCCACTAACAAAGTCCATCATTATTCTTTCCCATTTCCATAATGGAATTTTCACCGGTTGAAGCAACCCTGACGGCAATTGATGTTCTGCCTTCACTTGCTGACACGTTAAGCACTTACTCACGAAATCAATAACCTCCCGTTTCAACCTTGGCCACCAATACTGCTCACGGAGGTCTCGATACATTTTGTTTCCCCCGAGGTGCATAGCGTATGGACTACTATGCGCCTCACGCAGAATCATTTGCCTCAATTCCAAATCCTTGGGCATACAAACTCTTCCGCGAAAACACAATATTCCATCACTATTCACTCCAAAATCCCCTATCTCACCACCTTCCACTTGTTGAAGTCGAGAACCCAAGGTTTCATCTATCAACTGATTTTCCTTAATTTGACTTACCCAAACAGGCTTCACCTGAAGTTCGGCTAACAGGCTACCATCTTCGTAAAGACTGAGATGAGCGAACATCGCTCTCAAATCTGATATCACCTTACGACTAAATGCATCTGCCACAACGTTAGCCTTTCCGGGATGATACTCGATTGAGAAGTCATAATCCTTCAATAGTTCTATCCACCTCCGTTGTCTTAATTTCAACTCCTTCTGGGTAAGGAGGTACTTCAGACTCTTATGATCCGTATAGATAATCGACTTCTCTCCGTACAGATAGTGTCTCCAAATCTTTAGAGCAAACACCACTGCAGCTAACTCCAAGTCATGCGTGGGATAGTTCACCTCATGCGGCCTTAATTGACGAGATGCATAGGCCACCACCTTTCCCCCTTGCATCAACACACATCCCAAGCCCGTGTGTGGCGCATCGCAATAAACAATAAACTTCTTACCAGCCTCAGGTTGAATCAATACTGGTGCCTCTGTTAGAATCTTCTTCAAATTCTCAAAGCTCTCTTGCTGCTTATCTGACCACACAAACGGTACTCCCTTACACAACAGCTTAGTTAGGGGTGCAGCAATCAACGAAAACCCATCAACAAACCGCCTGTAATACCCAGCCAAGCCTAAAAAGCTCTGAATTTCGGCCACTGTCTTCGGTGGCTTCCAATCCAATACAGCCTCGACTTTCTGGGGATCAACTCTAATTCCTTCGGCAGACACAACATGCCCCAAAAAGGTCACATCCTTCAGCCAAAATTCACACTTACTGAATTTGGCATACAATTGCTTCTCCCTTAATATCTGCAATACTACCTGTAGATGTGAATCGCGCTCTTCTTCGTTCTTCGAGTACACCAAGATGTCATCTATGAACACTACCATAAACCGGTCTAGATAGGGTTGGAAGACTCGGTGCATCATGTCCATAAATGCAGCTGGTGTATTTTTCAACCCAAACAGCATCACCAAGAACTCGTAATGCCCATAACGAGTTCGAAACGCAGTCTTATGAATATCCGCCTCCTTGACTTTAAGCTGGTGATATCCCGATCTCAAGTCTATCTTTGAGAAAACTAAAGCTCCTCGTAGCTGATCGAATAGATCATCGATCCTCGGTAATGGATACTTGTTCTTGATCGTTAATTTATTCAATTGCCTATAATCGATGCACATACGCATCGACCTATCCTTCTTCTTAACGAACAAGACCGGCGCTCCCCACGGTGACACACTCGGTCGAATGAATCCTCGATCCAACAACTTCTGAATTTGAGCTTTAAGCTCCGCTAACTCGTTCGGCGCCATTCTATAAGGAGCAATGGACACCGGAGCCGTTCCTGGCAACAGCTCAATGCCAAACTCCACCTCCCAATCCGGAGGCAATCCTGGGAGCTCCTCGGGAAAGACATCCGAAAACTCTTTCATCGTTCTAACGCTATCTACTGATAACTCTTTGGCATCCAAAGCACTGATAAAGGCTAAGAACGCTCCACACCCCTTTCGCACCAACTTTTCTGCCTTTAAAGCAGATACCACATTCGACAAATAATTTCTTCTTTCACCTATCATCATCACCTCCTTATCCTCCGAAGTTCTTAGCACCATCTCGCTGCAAAGACAGTCCCGATTCGCACGATGCTTAACCAACTAGTCCATGCCCAAAATAAGATCGAACTCGTCGAATGGCAGTTCCATCAAATTCGCCAGAAAAACTTCCTCCGAATTTCTAAGGGCACCTCCTAAAACAACTTATTTACTATCACCGATCATCCTAAAGGGCTAATTACGCTTGTTTCTCTAGCGATAATCTCGATTTAATGTTCGAGTTCCGGACACAAAGACAAGCAACATACGAATGGGTGGATCCAATACCTATCAAAGCGAATGGTACATCATCGGCTATGAAAAATGTACCGTTATGACATCAGTGCATCGCCATCCTCTCGACGTCGACCGCGTAAACCAACCCCGGCTGTCTCCTCTCGCGTTACCCCTATTACCGATTACCTCTACCCAATGCACCTGAACTCGTTCTACGCCATTACCACCTCAACTCGCCCACGGCCTCTCGGCGGCGTTGTTGGCGCCTCTGGCCGCTGCAAAATCGCTATCTGAACACCACGAGTATGAGCGGTCATCGAGGACAATCCTTAAACCGATGATCCTTGGAACCACATCTGAAACAACCACCGGTTCTCTTCCAACATTCACCCGAGTGAAGTCTCCCACAATCCGCACAAAGGTCAGAATCGATTAGTAGCAAATGGAGCACCCGCCGAACTGGTCCTCATTTCGGCCCTTTTAAAAAAACCTCTAGCAGGGACACAGTACCCAAAGTCTCTCTTGTTCCTGCCCCTATCCTTGTCTCAGTTTTGCCTCTCCGAGTGTTTAACCTCCTCAGCTATCTTGGCTTTCTCCACCAGTGTGGCAAAATTCCTCTCCTTCCGTGGGGCTATCAGTACCCGCAACTCATCACGCAACCCGTCCTCAAAATGCACACAACATTCATAATTAGTCGGTACTATTCCCCGGGCATACCGACTCAGACGCAGAAATTCTGCCTCATATGCTGCCATAGATTTACCTCCTTGGACCAGATTCAAGAACTCCTTTCTTCGGGCATCCACATAGCTAGCCCCGACATATTTTCCTTCAAATGCGGTTTTAAAGAATTCCCAGGTAATACGATCGGCCTGAGTGCCTTCCCGGACAGTGAGCCACCACTGATACGCCTCATCTCTTAGCAAAGACACCACTCCTTTCAATTTCTGCTCAGCGGTGCAATCCAAATCGTCCATGATTCGCTCCACCGCCTTAAGCCAGTACTCCGCTACATTTGGGGCTACACCCGAGATACCCCTAAAAACCTTAGCTCCATTCGATCTGAGTCGCTCCGATATCGACCCACGAGCTGCTGGCCCAGTTCTTGCTCTAGCAACCCTTTCCAAAACTCGCAACATTGCTTGAGACAGTGCATCGTCCTCTCTCATACGATCATGTGACCCAGCTTTAGTCACAGGTGACGCAGGTGCGTCCATTTCTGGCATATGTCCCGATGCCTCAGATACAACTCTAGCACCACGGCCTCTACCATGGCCACGTCTACTGCGTCCACGTCCTCTAGTGCTCATATTTGCTAATTCGATTTAATCTGATTAAGAGTCTTATGAATCAGCTATACTATTTCAATGTTTATTAAACAATATTTTATGAAGTATAGGAAGTAAAGTCGTTTTCGCAAAACACATCCTATAGTCTCAATCTCTATAGTTTCAGCTCCTAAAACTATAAGTTCTAGAGTATTTCTACGGTCATATCACAATAATCATAATCATAAAATGATAACATATACTTACTTGACTTGGTGCGGATACCGTGGTGCCATACTTCCTTTTAGAACATGCATCTATAAATTAAAATTTTAAACGACTTTGGAAAACGCTTTTGAACCCAAACCACACCGAGTTTTGCAACCGGGCTCGATATACATAAAATGTAACACCCCAAACTCGGCCCATGCGTTTAACGATGGATCGACATGTCACATGAGAAAACGTGTTAAATCTTTTTTATTCGGACTAAAATTGGTATTATTTTTGTTATACTCAATAAAAAAAGTTTGATTTGAAATATTTGTTAGAATATTACTAACCTCGAAGGTTGGTTGATAAATCAATAATTTTGAACTAGTGATTTTATAAAAACCGTGACTTTTGAAAGTATAGATGATAATTTGAGAGAAAATTTCAAGTTTAAAATATTCGTAAAAGTTTATTATGAAATCTATTTTAGAAAATCTATATTTAAGTTTTTAGAAAAAAATTCCAATTTAAAACAATTTAAGAAAAATATAAAAGTACGTCAAACAGAAAGCAAAAATAAAATATTCCAGAGGCCTTATTACAACATGAAAACTCAAAATAGTAAAAGTAGTAAAATGAACTGAAGAAATCTAAAGTTCAATAAAAACCATTTCTGAAGTATGGCCTCCACCAAGTCATCCATGGCCCAAGTCCCACGTTCATCGAGCATTACACGCGCAGGGTTAAGGAAACGAGGTGAGTTACTAGAACTCGATGTATAATCCCCTTACCGTTGCCCACTGGGCCTGAACCCATTTAGCATCAACTTGGGCCTAAGCCCATAATAACATATTGGGCCTGAGCCCATATAACATAATCTTGGGTCGAAGCCCAATTACAAAATAGTATATATATATATATAAATGCAAAGTATGCAACCCAACCCATCCATCCAATCTCTCTCCCGACCAACCAATCTCTCCCGTGGGGATCAAGTCAATCCACCCCGCCAGTCTCTCCAACTTGCAGACAAGCTGCCCTTATAATATTTTTGTGGCTAAGCCATCAGAGTATCATATACGGTAATATAATCGGCACACAGCCTTAATCACGATGGCACAAAGCCATATTTAAATTGGCACATAGCCATTATCAGAATTTGTGGCAATGCCACCGGTCTACACTTCCCTTCATTCAAGTTTCCCATCCCATGCAATATATAAAGATGCAATATGCATAGTAACATATAATATCCACATATAAATACAACCATTAATCTATAGAATATTTTTAATGAATCAGCCCATTATAGCATTTTGTAATAATTCGGCCCACTAAGGCATTTTAACAATTCGGCCCATAGGGGCATTTCGGTAATTCAGTCCATAAGGACATTTCGGTAAATCGGTCCATAGGGACATTTCGGTAAATCGATCCATAGGGACATTTTCGTAATTCTAAAAACTTTAATGCTGATTTTGTCAAATCTATAAAAAAAATAATGTACTTTATGCCAATTTCTCGTTTAATGCCAATTTCACGATCTTTAGTCGTATAATAATAACAATCAACTATCAAACATGTTACCGAATCATAATCTATAGAATTACGGTGTGAGATTACACACACGATTACGTGTAGTATTAACTGTCTTGATCGTTCGGCACCTAAGACATCATAACACTCGGTTAATCTAACGAACGAGATTTTTATTAATCCAAAACTAAACCGAAGCGATCTAAATTACTTACTCTCAAAATCGTGAACGACCACGATTTGTCGATTCTCACCGATGATGGTCCACAACCCGGTGGAAAATCTCGAATCGCCGATACCGCCCTTCGTTTGAACTTAGGAGTAGGAACCGCAAATCCACTCCTTTTGAGTTCTCCAATCATTTTTCCTTTTGATTCGGTACCCCTTGCCTCCATAGGAAAAATCCCGGTTAGAAAACTACTATAAGAGAAAGTAGTTATTTTAGTGATAGGAGTAGGCTTACCACTATATCCGAAGGATCCACGAGTGAAATAGAACGAGCATTTTAGACCCTATAATAATCCGTTTAGTCCAACTAATCGAATAATGAACGATATCAAGTAATCTATAAAGAAACTCCTTACCTTAACGATATTGGATCCAATCTCCACCGATTGACTTAAGGCTAGAATGATATTCGGCCCTTCACTTTGATCACTACGAAAAAAGGGATGATTAAGATGTGAAGGAATAGAAGGAAACCCCATTTCGGTTTAGAAACAAGATACACAACCAAATAGTGGTAAACACCCATTCGGCTAGAAAGAATAGAAAAATGAAAAGAGACAAGAAACTACTTACCGATTTGTTCGAAGAAGAGGATGTCCACACAAATGAGAAAGAAATTGTGAAAGAGAGATTATGGGTTGAAAGGCTCGGCTATGGAGGACAAATGAACAAGAAAAAAATTCGGCTATGAGAATATGGATTAGAGAAGAAGAAAGAAGAGTTGGAGAATTTTTGTGAAAAAGAAAAGAAAGATGGAGAAAGAGTGTTTGACTTGATTCGGTTTTTCAAAGGGAAAATAATCAAAAATAATTTGGTCACAATGGCTAGATGGTTTCGACAAAACAAAGAAAGAAAAGAAGAAAAAGAATACTCACTATTGGCTTTGGAGTTTCGGCAATGGGAGAAGGAATTGGAGAAAAGAACACAAAGGAATGTTAAAAGAAATTAGGCCTAACAAGCACCAAAATTTTGCCAAAAGACTAATGCAAATTTCAGCTATCCCTATTCCCTAACAAAAACCGTGTGTACTCTTGCCAAAAGGATGGATTTTGACCAACAAAAATCTTTCCAAAACATCACCCACGAAAAAGGCCAACATGTTCCCTTATTTTGCCTTTTTCTTTTGATTCTTTCCTTCATTAACCCTTATCTTCCTCCTTACCATAATCCTTAGCCACCTTTCCATAATTAAAAAGTCTTCCTTGCCTTAAATAAAGCCTTGGCCGACACTTTGGAAAAAAGCACAAAAATTATTCAAAATAATTGCACTAGATGGGATTCAAACCTCTTCCCCTAAAGCCCTTCAGGTGACGCCACATCCTCTTTACCATATACTCATTTATGCTAGCAATTTACTCGCTTATTTCCTTAAGCCTTGATGCCATTTACCCTCTCTCCTTAAAGTGCTTAAACACAAAAATTTTGCTAAGGCCCAATTCAACCCCGAGCCTTCTTAGGACCCTTTAACATACACAATTAATATTTTTTAACTAATCTATCACAAGATATAATGCACAAACATAAATTCTGAATTTCAGGATGTTACACTATAATCTTCAGCCTGCCCCACTACTATCTCGAGGGGACAAGATCTAAACTTTTTAGTCTGCTTCCTTATTAACTCAGGAAGACTTCAATCTTCAGTCTGCTCCACTACCATCTCGAGGGAACAAAATCTGAACTTTTCAGTTTGCTTCCTTACCATCTCAGGAAGACTTCAATCTTCAGTCTGCTCCACTACCATCTCTAGGGAACAAAATCTGAAATTTCCAATTTGCTTCCTTACTATCTCAGGAAGACTTCAATCTTCAGTCTGCTCCACTACCATCTCTAGGGAACAAAATCTAAACTTTCCAATTTGCTTCCTTACTATCTCAGGAAGACTTCAATCTTCAGTCTGCTCTACTACCATATCTAGGGAACAAAATCTGAACTTTCCAATTTGCTTCCTTACTATCTCAAGAAGACTTCAATATTCAGTCTGCTCCACTACCATCTCGAGGGAACAAAATCTGAACTTTTTAATTTGCTTCTTTACTATCTCAGGAAGACTTCAATCTTCAGTCTGCTCCACTACCATCTCTAGGGAACAAAATCTGAACTTTCCAATTTGCTTCCTTACTATCTCAGGAAGACTTCAATCTTTAGTCTGCCCCACTACCATCTCGAGGGAATAAAATCTGAACTTTTTAGTCTGTTCCCTTGCTACATCAAGAGATTAGACCAATGGCTAAAATCTACTCCATTACCGATACATGGAGATAGGATTCACCAAATTTGATATGCTCCACTACTGCTTAGGGAGATAAGATCTGTGAATTCACCGATGTTGCTACACCGTTCTCTGAGGGACATGTCCTGTAGACTCAGTTCCATATGCATATGTTTATGCCGAATGATCAAGATGCTATGATCAAAATGAATCAAATGCTCCTAGCCACATATGTTATGAACGCAACATGTCATGAAAATGATTCCTGATTAGGATGTAATGATCGTAATGAATATAATGCTCCTAACTAAATGATATTAAGGATGACATTTGCATGAATGCAAAATGTCATGAAAATAATCTTATTCTTTTTTTTTATGTACAACGATTAGGATACAATGATCGGAATAAATCAAATGCTCCTAATTGGAAGTGTATGCATGAGAATGATCCCTTTTTAATGATTGGGTTGTCATTGCTTATAGTTCATCAAGGTTCTATCACTGATGCGTTACCCTACTTTCTCGTTCAGCTGGTATCTTTGACAGAAAACCCAAAGAAACGATCATATTCTGCTCAGCAAGCTTACCCCGCTGTAATTTCAGAGTCCCTTCCACTGTACCCTAGGGACATAAAATTTGTACCATCTTTAAATCTTCCTACTGCGACTTATGGCTATAGGATCTGTATCAAATTCACCCCATCCCACTACAACTCAAGGGTATAGGATTTGTAACTTGTTCAATCAACTGATCACTCCCAAGGTGACCTAACCAAATGTGTATGCATGATATCTGCATGGATGCGGAATATCATTTTTAAAGAATGATTCCCCTTTTACACTTGAGTTAACATTGCCCATTTTTCATCAAGATTGCAATATCTTGTCATTTTGTTCAATCCCCTTTCTTTGACAAAAATTCGGAGAGATAGTCTCAATTTAGACTCTTCCTCCACCAATATTTTCATCCTTTAAACTTGGTGAGTTTTAAACAATAGTCCTGTTTCAAGCTCTTGTATTATTTAGAAGTTTCCAGAGTAATATGCGAAACCCCTTTTATAAAGTATTATTAGTCCACTAATCGTTATTTCAATGCCAAATGCTTGAAAAAGATTAAAACAATGGACAAGAAGGAAATTAGGAGCATAGCTCGGAACAAATAAGTTAAGCAAAGATAACAAATGCAATCTAGAAGGAAATTTATTGGTAGTGTATTTTGAAACGAATAATTAAAGATAACAAATTTAGAATGGGTAAGATGGGAAACTAGGTGCCCCAGATATCGCAGCCTGAGCTTCTCTGTTCAAACTTCTTGAGGACCATTTTAATCTCAATATGTATTTAGGGGATCCGAAGTACTTCGTCGATGCCTCAAGACGTAACATACTTCCTCATTGTTAATTCAAACATAGCAAGACTACTGTATGCCCCACTTTTGATCAAAATTTGAACCGTCCTTTTTGGGTTTTCGGCTCAAAACCCCTTTGGTCTCAAAGCGCCCTTTGCGGGTTTTCGCCTTGGCCTCTCCTCTTTTTTCTTTTATTTCTTTCTTTCTTTTTTTTTAAAGGTCTCAAGGCGCCCTTTGTGGGTTTTCACCTTGGCCTCTCATTTTAGATGAAATCTGAATTCACCAGCCTGAGCATGTCTTTACCATACATCTTGGTCAAGGTTAATGATCTTCCAGAATAATCCTTAATGATCTTCCAGAATAATCCTTCTTCACCACATAAGGTTTTTCCAAATTTTGGCATTTATTTTCCTCTGAAGTCCTTTTGTATGAAATTCTCTTAGGCAAACCTTTTGTCATAAGCTTGTACCATCCTACCGTGATGGACAACTTTTAACCTTTTCTTCGATTAGGTTCAATTGGCAAAACTGTTTCTATTCCAATAAAAAATGTGTTGCCCCAGGGAAGGTTCTAACCGACGTTCGATAAGACAGAGGTTAAATGGTAACTTCTTTATGTCAATATTCACAAGTCTCAGTCATCTTTCCCATGATCCTTGTTTTGTTTTTTTACTTTTGGCTGCCTTTGTTGCTCTATGATATGACGTCTGATCTTTGAACAAACTTCTAAACTTTTGACATTGTCCTTTTTAGCACTCTTTCTCGGCACCTGATCTTCTTCTTCTTTTTTTTTTTGAGAATTTGATGACTATCGACTTTGTAACATTGGCATATGAAGCTACATCCACCCTCTTAGTGAAGTAGATGACGACCACGACAATGAGTCGATATCGTCTAGAAGCTTTTGATGAGATCGGCTCCACAATATCCATTCCCCACATATAAAAAAATCTGTGAAGAAATAGCTGAGGCACATGAGTCTTGTCTTCCTCCATTTGGCATTTATGACATAACTGAAGCAATCTCCCTTTTATGGTGGACCAATAGTACCCGAACCTTATGATTAGCCTGGCTATTGTAGAACCATTATCGTGTTCTTTAAACACCCTTATGGACTTCTTTTAAGATTTTCCCAGGCGTGTCTTGATATGATCGTGCAAAATCATCTTTGAATTCTTGAAAACAACTCAATGATGTCTTACCTTATTTCTGTGGTAAGCTGGGCTTCGATCTTCACCCCTTTCTTAGGCTCGCAATGTCCACTGACCCTATGTAAGGTAGGATCTATTTTTCATCATGTTCTACCATTCTTAATAAATCAGAAGATATGTTACAATCTCTGTCATCTTCAAAGTCCTGAGATCCCCTAGACCTATATTTCATTCAAAAAATGAGTTAGTAACAACGTCACTCATGTCATTGATATCTGGGTACCTAGGTACGAAGGCAAAAAAAATCCAAAGAATAAATGATTCTAAGGATGATTATTTGTGTGGTATGATCATGAATAAAGAATGAAAGAATATTCTAAAAAACAAAAGAATGTACAGTATGAAATGTAAAGAATGAAAAAAAATATTTGCTTAAAAAGATGGATTTTATTGAAATAAAAATTCTGGACATAAGCCTATTTCACAAAAGGATTCTTATTATCTCTAGGCTTAAGGCAACAAGCATGTTTTGAATATTACTCTAGATTAGTCTTAAAAATATAGGGATTCCTTCCACAGTTCCATTGTTTAAAATCTTCCCAAGTATGTAAGGGATTGAAAACTTTTATTCCCTAGTTCTCTCTTTGAATATGTCGTTAATGCTTAGATTCCCTAACATTCCCATTGGATCTTTGATCTATTTTCTTTGTCTTGGCACGTGTACCGTAACGGTGTTCAGTTTCCAGATTTTTCCTCTCTCTTTCCCTCTTCTGTGATAATTTCAACTAATTAGGCTCTCTCTATGGACTTAAATGCATATGATGTGATGTAATGCAAATGCATGAATGCAAGGAGGCATCGATTCAGATTTAACTTTATTTTAGAAAACTTTATTAGAAAACAATATCCTTTACATAAAACGGACTACAAATATGCTTTCGCCCTAAGGCCTAAAGTTTTGATTTTCCCAAACAACAAGGCTAACTCTTGACCACGATCCGATCAGAGCTCATACTTCGTGCTCAATGTATCACTGTCATCGCTAAAGTCCAGAGTGATCAGCTACCTCTCGAATCTGAACTATTGCTTCACCCATGAGTTAATCCCGATTTCTAACTTAATTATGAGAATGATGGAGCTCTTCCTTCCAATGCCCTTCTCTTGCTTCAAGATGCTTGATCCGGAGTTCACAATTCTGCAATGCCGATTCTATTTTTTTGATCTAGCCCTTCATTTCCTCAATCTTATTCAGACTTGACTTCAACTCAACCGCAGAATTACGACTTCGATGGTGATGAAGAGACCGTCCCAATTCAGCCACTCTAACTTTTAATCCACTCTTTTCCTTTTGGCTTTCTACTAAACTCTTTTCTAGGGCCTCGTTTCGTATCTGCATCTCTAGGAACTTCCTCTCCCAATGGTCAGCTTTGGCCTTTTCCTCTTGAACCTCCTGTTGCCACTGTTCACTCATCCCCGTGTTATTCATTAGCTTCTTCACAAAAGTTGGACATTAGCAGCCCTAGAATAAGCTTTGTCGACTTGGATCCTTGAATAGCGAAGCAAGGTTGTATATTCCTCCACCGTGAGTACTAAATCTACTTTCCCGAAAGTGAAACAGCTATAAGCAGAGTTCCAAAACTAAGTCATAGCCTGGAGTAGATGTTTATCTACCTTGATGTCGAGCAAGTAGGGTAGATCACCATAATTACGATAGAACGGCTGCTTTGCCTCATCATTCCACTAGGTCCATATTCCTTTCAACTCTTGAAGCTCATTTTGCGTGACACTGATACGAGCAAAATCCCGTAGTTCGGACACATACCCCTCAGCTAAACTATCCCCTTTCTCTAATTGCCTTTGCTCTGACCATATGCGGACGACTGTATTGTCTTCCACTTTATCAAGGAATTCGTTCTCCATAACCAGCTTTCTAACTTAGAAACTGACCGTGAATCGATACCTCTTAAAATATGAAATGAAATGCACAAAGAATAAAACACAACAAGTTAGTACCACAGAATAAAATGTAAAGAAAGTAAAATAAACAAACACCTATCTGGGTAACTACTAAAGTTTGACATAGTTCTACTTAGGGTGGGCCCTTAGGTTGTCTATATGTGGTTCAGCTCTAAAGTTAAGGTACCTGAACCAGCGAGGTTCCTCGATCCTCACCCATTATAGGCTCATATGGACCGAGTTCGGGTCGAGAATACATTTCCCTATGGCCATGCGAAAGTGAAAACTTCACGAAGACATAGGTACAGATGTATCCCGGAAGCAATCCACTAGCCCATACAGAGGTGAAAACCTCACGAAGGCATAGCTTATCGCTCCCACTTAAAGGCGCGACCACAACGGTCATGTAATGCAATGCAGAGATATATATTAAAATTAGAACCACATGCATTAAAAGGATCATGGTTTTTTTAAATCAGAATTTTAAATTCGGACAAAAAGACATGAAATTATCGATTTTACAGCTTGACTCTCTTATTGTTCCCAGTGGAGTCGCCAAGCTGTCAAAACTATTTTTAAAGTTGATTTTAAAAACGGGGGTCGACTTTAAAAACAAAAATGGAGTCGCCACCAATCCCTTTTTGCTTAGGTGTGATCGGATCACCTTATAAAACATTTTATTTCAAAACATTGATTTTGGCCTATGAAATTCAAGAAAACGGGTTCGGGAGTCGGTTACGTATGAGGAAGGATTAGCACCCTCGTAATGCCCAAAAATTGGTACCTAATTGATTAATTAATGTCCTAATGTCAAAAATTTGAATATATTTTAAAACACGATCCTTTTGATTTTTAAAACTTATGTCCTTTAATTTTAAATGGACATTCAATTATTTGGATTTTAAAAGAAAAATCAAAACTCAGTAAGTTAGAGCACGATCTTTCGAATTATCCAAACACCGAATATCCTTTGCTTTTTAGAAATCCTTGGCTCGAGATGACAAAACGTCACATCCAGTGAGTTAGGACACAACATCTTAAATTCCCGAGAATAGGTTTTTTATTTAAAAATTCATATGTTTTAATTTCAAAAAGGGTACTCAATCATTTGGACTTAATGAGAAAAATCGAAACCCAGTAAGTTAGGGCACGATTTTCTCAAAACTCCCAAATATCGAATATTGCCTTATTTTTTAATTTGAAAAATCATGGATTTTGAAATATGAAGGTTTATTTGGTCACATTAATAAATAACGATTAATGAATTTTTTTTAAAAAAACAAATAAAAAAAATGTACCAAGCTTTCAAATAATAATGGACAATGTTAAAACAAATAATGTGAAAGAAAATGATTTTGAAATCGACAATAAAAAGCAACTTAAAAATAAATTCATGTATAAAAATTGTAAAGTAGGTAATATATGTAAAAGTTTGAAATAAATCCAAAATAAATAAATAATATATGAAATAATAATATATAAATAAATTTTAAAATAAATATTATATAAGAAGTAAATTTAAATAAGTAATATATAAAACAATATATATATCAATCTAAATAAATAATATACAAAATGACTTAAAGAAAATGATATGCGGCAAATCCTAAAAGATACGTATAAGTTTAAAATAAACAATATCACTAAACTTAAAATAGATAATATAAAACAATTTAAAATGATATAAAATAAAACCACTTTAAAATAATCGTTATATAAAACAATAAGAAAAATGAATGATATATAAGATAATTTAAAATAATAATATAAAAAAAACTTAATCAAAATAAAACTATTTGAAATAATTAATATCTAAAATAATAAAATAAAACAGCTTGAAATAAATACTACGTAAAAATTTGGAATAAATAAATAAAATACAAATTTGCAAAAGTGTGAGAATAAAATAAATCTCTATACAGAAATAATAAATAAACGAATAAAATAAAAGAATAACTAATAATTAAAAAATTAAATGGATAAATAAAAAAGATTGAAAAAACGAAGATGAATGACGAATAAAATAAGAATAAACCATAGAAAATAAGAACGCAAGAAGGAGAGAAATTTGAGTGAATGCTCTCAAGAATTCTTATTGCTTCCCCCAAAACTCAAGTGTGCTTTACAATGAAGTGAGAGGCCTCTATTTATAGTTGAGCCTCCCCAAATCCAACGTCACAGATCAATTACATCAACGACTAAGATTAAAAGGTATCTACAAATTAAATCTCTAAGATTACAAATGTAACAACCCAAACCCGGCCCAAACACTACGACCGAATCTGATTTGTTACGGAGTAAAACCTTGCGAACACCGTTTCAAAAAACATTTAATTTCCATTGAAAACTCCTCGTTTTCGGTTGTCTTGTCAAAGCTACCCTTAGATTTAATTTGGAATTTTAATTAAGTCCGATTATTATGCCAGTTTCAAGTGTGCCCGATGGCACGAATAAACTTTTTCGTGTTACAAAAAACATGTGATTTAATTCAATTTAATAGTATAGTCTTAAGTACATATCCAACATATAAAAAAACACAAATAAAGATTATGGAGGCCTTATTACAACCCAAAATAAAATTAAACAAATTTAAAGTTCTATAAATTTAAATTCACCGCATGGCCACCTCGAGTCCAACCTGGCTCCTCAACCGCCATCTACGAGTCACCTGAAAATGTTAAAGGAGAAGGTGAGTCACCAAGACTCAGTATGTAACCCTTCCCCGTTTAAAAACAACATTCCATACACAACATATAACAGCTTAATATGCAGTATATCGTGTGCCCAACCTAGCCCGACCAAACGCCTTTGTCTACCCCATGTGGTACCAAACCACTTGGTGACCGTAGTCACGATGTGTTACCAAAACACCGGTGGTGCCAAACCACCGGTGACATATAGTCACAATGTGCTACCAAAGCACCGGTGTCCGTGAGACACAAATCGGGTGATGGGGCCAACCCATCGTGTGATACCAAATCACCGCGGATTTATCCCATATCTCAAGTGGGGCCAACCCACGGTGGTGTTAACCACGAGGGACAAGTCGCTATGAGGTACCAAACCTCCGAGGTACCAAACCTCTGGTGACATATAGTCACAAGCAGTGCTACCAAAGCACCGTGCTCGTCAACCACGATATCACCGCCCCCTCCTCTCATCAACCCATGTCAAGCGCTTAATAACAGAACATACATATATCACATGTATCAAATAATCCATGCTTCCCAAAGCATTATTATCAATCTCTTACAAATAGAGACTTACGGGATCCTCGCTTGTACCATTAAGGCACTACTGCCATATCTACATAGAGCAGATTTACACATAACATACACTTAATACACTTTATTAACTATTATAAGTGTGTATGTACACACCTGTCACCCCGAATAATCTAAATCCCAAATGAAGAAGTCGGCCACACTTAATGTCCTTGCCCCTATATTCGGCCATTCATAAGGGTTAGTATCCTAGGCCATTCGGCCAAAACCAAAATATTAGGAGGGGTTCCTTATGAACCCGAGATCTTACCTTAACACTCTTTGCTATTATCAACCGTACTTGATACTCGAATCTGCTCAAATCACCCATCATTGATTAGCAAGTAAACCAATAACCTTCGGCTTTTAAACAAATTGCTAGAATAAGGAGATTGATCTTACCACCACTTACCGAAATTGAACACTAGAGATCGGGCTATGAGTCGATGTTTTTACTTCCTGAATACCTATAAGAAATCGGTTACTAACCGCTTAGAAGCCATTGCCGAATCGGCACCTCTCCTTGTAAAAGAAATCGACATAAAAAGAGAAAAGGGAAGATGGACATTCGGCCAAGATCACTTACCACCTTATGAACCGATTGAAGGAGAGTCTAGAGGAGATTACTCACGCTTGCTATTCGCCACGTCTTGGAATATGAAGAGGGGAACTTCGGCTATCGTAAAGAAAAAAGAAAGGAAGACAAATGAAGAAATCGGCACTTCCAATGGTATATTCGGCGAGAGAGAGAGTTAATAGGGGAGGAAAGAAGTTTCTACTAAAGAGCTTGAGAGAACAAAGAAAATAAAAGAGCACAAGGGAGAGGGGTTAGGGTTTTTCTAAGCAACTAGCAAGAATGGAAAAAACCAAAACAATGAGCTAGGGTGGGGTTTTTATAAGCATTCGCCCCCCTCTTCAAGCTTGCCGTCCAACCTTGGCAACAAGGAGTTCAACTCCTAGCCAACTCCTAATTTTCCTCTTGGCCATTCATTTGATTTAATTCAAATAACTTTGAATTAATAAAAATAATCTCCTAATATTCCATCCATTATCCTTGAATATCTTCTCATTATTACTATAATTAAACAAATAAAACTCTTCTATTATCCTTTAATAATTACACCTAATAAAAGAGTTTGAAGGAGAAAACTCTCCCCCCTTGTGCCGTCCCAAATAAAGAACAAAAGGGGATTTCCGTGACTCGAACACAAGCTCTCCCTTGCTCCTTGGTGGCGTCACATGTAGCTCTTAAGTGGGCTTCTTTTTGCCACTTTACCAAGGGCTTTTTAGTGTTAAATTACCCACATTTATTCTTATAACACCCACTTACCAAGGCTCCTTTCTTTTAAAAGTTAAAAACTAAAATTTCCTACCAAATCGAGCCAACACAAAGCCTTAAATTAAGTTCTATTCTTCCATTAATATAAAAATAATCAAATTCCAAATAACCCCATATTTGGGATGTTACAACAAAATCATATATTCTAAGATTGCATACCATATCTTCTAAGATTGCATATCATATCTAAGATTTGCATATCATATCTAAGATTGCATATCATTTGCATATCACATCTTCTAAGATTACATACCATATCTTCTAGGATTGCATATCATATCTAAGATTTGCATATCATATCTGTAACACCCCAAACCCGGTCAACACACCACAACCGAATCTGGTATGTAACGGAGCGAAAACATTTTTGAAATCATAAGTTTGTCGGAAAAATCTTAAAGAAGACTCTTTTATTGCTTTAGGGTTTAGAGAACTCAGTAATGAGGTTGTGGTTGTTTTAGTAGATGTTGAAATATTTGGAAAACTCACGAGTGAAAACCCATTTGTTACTGCCAATTTTAGGAAACATTGGTTACTTATTAAAACTGAATGCGATGAGTACAGTCAAGTTTAAAACCATTTGCCTTTAAGGTGATTTGAAAATTTGAGTTATAAAAACATCCAAGTTACCTTATTATTGTGTGAACTTTGTTACCCGATGGTAACGTTTGAAAACCCGAAGAGATATAGTTTTGAAGACATTGCTTTTTACCGGTTAATTTAACAAGTCCATAAACCCAGCATATGTATGATGTAACCAAAATAAAAGCAAATAATAAAAACACAAAATAATACTTAGCGGCCTTATTACAAAACCCAAAACCAAATTTAAAGAAATTTAATTAAACGAAATAGCGATTAAAGTCAAAACCAAACTAAGATGCATGGCCACCTCGAGTCCTCCCCGACTCCATATCCGCGATCTATGCCTCATCTGCAAAATGTAAGGAGGGGTGAGTCACCAAGACTCGGTGTATAAATCCCCAACCCGATAATTCAACCACTTACACGGATCATTAGCAAAACATGCAAATCATGCAACCCATAACCTAACCATCCAATCTCCTTTACCTACCCCGTGTGGTCAAAACCACTGGTGGTCAAAACCACTGGTGACCGAAGTCACAAATACATATATATCAATGATGGGGCCAACCCATCGTGTGGTCAAAACCACTGATGACAATCTCGTAATATCATGTGGGGCCAACCCAATCGTGGTACCAAACCACCGGACGAGTCACAATAATCCATTTGTGGTCAAAACCACTTTGGTGACCGTAGTCACAAATATCAATCGTGTGGTCAAAACCACTGGTGGTCAAAACCACTCGGGACTTAGTCACAAATCATATCAATAGTGTGGTCAAAACCACTTTGGTGACCGTAGTCACAAATCAACCGATGGGGCCAACCCATCTTGTGGTCAAAACCACTTTGTGACACCCAAATAAATCATCCCCTCCTCTCATCAACCCATCATCATGTTCATCACATACGTGTCATAATATCGAATGGTCATGCAAAACATAGGTTACATAGCATTTAGCGTAACATAATGACACGAGATATATATATCGTAAATCACATAATAGGGGACTTACCCTAATCCAAGCTTATACCGCAAGGCAAAGTCACTAATACTAAGGGTTATACAGTAACATAATAAGCATCATTAAACTAATAAAGTGTGTAAGCGTTTACACACCTGACTAATCGCGGATCCAAATAAAATCCCGAAACTACTCAAATCTAGTGAAATCCCGAAGCGTTGTTTCCCTTTCCTATAATCGGCCAACACCTTGTTAGTAACTAAAAAGCCTATTCGACACAAACAGAAATCCCGAAGGATATATCGCATGAACCCAACTCCTTACCTTAGTGTCGATTTGGTTTCCAACCAAATCCCGAAACTACACAATGAACCCCCTTGCAATCGACCACACCCTGATGCACATAAAAGATTAGCCTTCAGCTTTTGAACGAATGGGAAACAGATCTAGAATCGTTAAAACCCTTACCTAAATCGGCCACCAAATCTCGAAGGTCCATCGAATCAATTTGTACTCCTCCCTTAATGATTGATTCGGCCTCTCAACATCAAAGTTCGGCACACCCTAGTGTTATTTAGGGATCTCGGCTACTACACAGAACAAGAGTAAGTTAAGATCTCGATTACCAATGATTGAAGGTGTAATATCCCGGGTTAGGGGGCTGTTTTGGTGTTGCATGATATTGCATGTTTGTAGTGTGCTGTGTTGCTGTTTTTATGTCTTAGGGGCTTAGCTATAGCTTAGGTGTATGGCTGAGTAAATTAGAAAATTTTGGTTTTTGAGCTAAGGCATTAGGAGCCGAGGAAGTCGGGGCTTTTAAATTTATTTTGGGAGTTTGTTAGCACAAGAAATTAATTGGTGGAGTGGCAATGTAGGCGCCACTAAGGCTTGGAGTGGGTAACGCCTAAAGCAAGGTGGAGGCCTTGTGTTCGAGCCATGAGTGGGCCACTTTTTGGCACTCATTTTGACGGCATGGAGGGAGGAGTTTGTAGCGCGCTCAAACTCGCCTATGACTTGGTCTCCACTTTCAAATGAAAGGTAGGGAGTGAATTTAGGAGTGGGACTTGGTCCACTCATTTCAAATGAGTGAATGGGAGTGAGTGGGGGAATCTTGGCCGAATTTGTGGGGTATGGAGTGGGGAAGTGGACGGTTTGGTAGGGAGAGTTGGTGGCCGAAATTCACATAGGCAACCTTGCATTTTCGGTCACTTGGAGGCAAGCCAAATTCTCCTTTTGTCTTACCAAAATCGAATTCCTAAAGAATTCTCTTTCACTTTCTTTTGAAACCGAATGTGCAAACACCTAGTTGCCGAAATTATTTTTGTTTCAACTTTTCTTAATAGCCAAATCCTATTCTTTCAACCCTTTTTTCTATTTCAATTGTTTGAGCCGAAAGTAAAAGTCTCTTCTTCTCATATTTTCTTCTTGGTTGAGCCTAGATAGCCAAAACTCTCATCTTCCAAACACCTCCACCGCTTTCTCTTATTTTTGACTCATCTTTTATTTCCCTTCTTTCCTAAATATTAGTGCCGTTTCTCTATCCCTTCTCACCCTTGTTTTCATTCTTTTCTCACTAAGCCGAACCCAAGGGTGTTGAACACCTAAAGACCGAATCCTTTTCTTTTGAAGCCTTGGCCGAATCTCCTCTCTTCCCCGGTGTGGGGTTGGCGAATTTTGGTGTTGGGTGTTGGTAAGTGCAAGGCCGAATGGCCATATCTCCTCTTTTGGTTCTTTATTTGGTTGTGTTTTGGTTAAGGGTCGATTATGGTCGGTTTGGAAGGGTGTTAACCTTTTGGGATTATCATCTTGTGTTAGGGTCTTGGATATCGAAAGCGATCAGTGGAGCCTTCTCTCTTTGTGAACCGATTAGGTAAGTGATGGTAAGATATCATTCGCAGCTTATTCGTTTAAATCTGATTAAGTCAAGGTGACAAAGGATTAACCATTCTCTCTTAAGGTGTAGCCGATTGGTGATCAAAGAAGGGGCTATTAGTTGGTTCGGGTTTGGTAGGAAACCAAACTTTTGCAAGGTAAGGGTCCAACGCTAACCCTTGTGGTTCATTTGGTTATGGCCGAATGGTCTTAGTGCCTAACCCCTATGTTGGCCGATATTGTGGTTGCCTAATGGTTTACTTTTGGCCGATTCTAGGAGCCGATAGTCAAGGGACTCAGAGTGATTCGTAGGGATCTTTAGACTCGTAGCTATCGTGTGTATACTAACACACTTATATTTAGTAATATCGTTAATAACTTTGTGCAATGACTAATGGAACAGTGGTGACTATTATGATACCCTCATGGAGTGCGAGTTTGGACTCGGGTAAGTCGATGCTATTATTATGAGTTATTGATGATCCGTATGATACCATGGTTATGGATATGTGACATGGGGTATGTGATTAGACATATTGGCATGATATGCATGATAGTATGATATGCATGATAGCATGATATTCATGATTACATGAGTTTGGCATGTTGATGGGTGATACGAGAGGAGGGAGCGGTGATGTATTGTGTCGACGAGCACCGGTGCTTTGGTAGCACACTTTGTGACTTTGGGTCACCAGAGGTTTGGCACCTCCGGAGGTTTGGTACCTCGGCGTCGTCCCCTGGCTCAGGCACCACAAAGTGGGTTGGCCCCACGATGATTATACGGGATTGACGCCGTTGTTTTGGTAACACACGATGGGTTGGCCCCATCACCGATTTGTGACTACGGTCACCGGTGCTTTGGTAGCACATCGTGTCTTTGGGACACCGGAGGTTTGGCACCTCATTGCGACTTGTCCCTGTGGTTTGACCACCGTGGGTTGGCCCCACTTGAGATATGGGATCGCCCGCTAGTGTTTTGGTAACACACGATGGGTTGGCCCCATCATCATTGGATTCGTGACTTCGGTCACCAAAGCTTTGGTAGCACAACCGTGTCTTTGGGACACCAAAGCTTTGGTAGCACATTGACGGATATTGTGTCTTTGGGACACCAGTGCTTTGGTAGCACATTGTGACTATATGTCACCAGGTGGTTTGGCACCACCAAAGGTTTTGGTACCACACGGGGTAGAAAAGGCGATATGGATGGTTAGGTTCGGGTTGCATTAATCATGTTGCTATGTATGATGTGTGTTAGCATGTTGATTCTTTGGGAGCGGGATTTACACATCGAGTCACTCGACTCACCCTCTCCTTTGACATTTCGGTGACTCGTGAGACGCGGACTTGGAGCCGGATGGACTCGAGGTGCTTATGCCATCTTTGAATAAAGTCTTTACTCGGACTCTATATTTTGGGTACTTTAGTTATTTACTTTTATTTGGGTTTTTATTTGGGTTGTAAAAGGCCTCTAAATTTATGTCTTAAGTTGGTTGATGTTTTAATTAGATTTAATATGCCTTAACAAAATAAGCCGGTATAAGTTTTACTAAAACCTGGAAAGATAATGTTTTCAAAATTATAACGCGATGTGTTTTTAACTATACCATCGGGTATCACATTAAGTCTTTGTGACAAACAAATTCAACTGGTTTCAATTCTAACTTGTAATTCACCTAAGTTCAAAAGTGTTTTATGTATCACTAAGAAACTAAGGAGGTTTTAAATGGTTTTAACTTGTTTTAACTACAAACTCTAGCTAAGTTTTCAAAATCTCCGTGTTTCAAATACATCAACTGCTTTTCCAAACAAGACTACTCAAATTTGTTTCAAACACTCTGTGTTTTCACTCCACTTTTAAACGAAAAATCTAGTTTTCCCAAGACGCTTTCCCGTAGCATACCGCATTCGGACGTGGTGTCTTGTCCGGGTTTGGGGTGTTACATTTGTGGTATCGAGCCAAGTTCAAGGCTGCTCTACTGTGGGCTGAGGCCCAAAATGTTTTCAAAAGTCTGTTTAAGTGTTGTTTTGGAATATATGATTTTGAAAGGCATGGCACCGAGTCTCCGCACTGGTTCGCCTGTAAGTACCTGTACTACTATTACTTGTGATTTGATTGGATATGAGTCGATGAATTGCTATAGTATGCTACCTTAGAGATTGAAACTGATAGGATTTTGTGAAACTTATGAGAACAATCCTCTTTAATATTCATAAGACTTGCTTTTTAAACAAGTGGAATAAACACTTGATGCATAAAACTCTTTAATCGGATCCGTAGAAAGATTTAGCATGAGCACTCGAGGCGGACGTGGTCGTAACACTCGTGGTAGAGGTAGGGGTAGAATGACGGTTTCGAGCCCGTAGGATCCAGGCGGGGGTTCGTAAAATGAGATACCGGCTCGCCACCAGGTGGAGGTGGTGAGTTCCAAGATCGGACGGGAGACGACGCAGCGTGTCACGAGCGATCTTGCGAGTGTTGGAAAGGGTAGCCGGGGCTAGTGGTGGTGCGGGAGTTAGGAAATCGGTTCTGAGCGACTCGGGCTAACGGAGCTGAATTCTTCCGAGGTGTTTCGGTGTTGCTCCTAGCAACGCTGAATATTGGCCGGAGGCAACCGAGCGGATCATGGATGATCCGGACTTGACGACGCGAAGAGAAGTCGAAGGGTATCGTACGCTTCTCCGGGATGAGTCATATCGCTGGTGGCTCACGATGCGGGACGATGTGGCAATGAGGATTTGACATGGGATTATTTCCGGCCGCATATCAAAAGAAGTACATCGGAGCTAGTTATATCGACTCCCGGAGAAAGGCATTTCGAGGCTTGTTCGGGGAGTAAATCTGCTTCGCGAGTACGAGGTGAGTTCCCAAGTGAGTAGGTATGCCGGGGCATTGTGGCCACCGAGCATGAGAGGTGTGTTCGTTTCGGGATGGTCTCATGAGGCGAGTTGAGGTCGCTGCTGATTGCTCCTCAGCCAGGAGCGCGAGTTTGTTGTCTTAGTTGAGAAGGCTAAGGTGGCCGAGGTGTCAAAGAATCGGTAAGACAGAGCATGGACGGGAGTAGGCTTAAGAGGAGCTTTGGGTCTTCTCGGTTCGTCCCGGCAATCCGCGAGAGAGGGCTAGACCGAGTGGGCGTAATCGATCTGCTAGGTTTGTTGTTTGCTAGCGTGGACCGCCGCATGTAATCGGTGTGGGAAATCTCATTGGGGTGGTTGCCGACCGAGGTAAAGGTTACTTCGAGTGTGGTTCTCCTGAGCATCGCATTAGGGATTGTCCGCGTAGGATGGCCGTGATTCGATCCCGAGAGTCGGCCGTAATCGGTTCGAGAGGTAATGGACCGCCACCGCAGAGGGGCCGTGGTAATGGCGCAGGTGGTTATGGATCCGTCGGGCCGTGGAGCACCGCGGGCAGGTGCGAGGTAGTTCTGAGGCTAGGCGGCTGGGGTTGGTGTATCTCGCGACGCCGAGGGAGGCGACGCACCGGACGTCATAACCGGTAACGTTTTTGATTTTTGGTACTCCTTATACGGCTTTAATCGATGTGGGTTCTACGCACTCTTATGTTGCCGGTAGTATAGTAGAGACAATGGATTAGACTCTGAGATATCTTCTAGCGGGATGACCGTGATTAGTCCTCTAGGTCACTCAGTAGTGGTAGATAAACTGTTTAGAGAGGTACCCCTAGAACTCCAAGGGGTAGTGTTTGTTCTTGATCTGATGGAACCGCCGTTTGGGGAGTTCGATCTGATTCTCGGGATGGATTGGCTAGTTAAGTACCAGGCGAGGTTGGATTGCGCGGCTAAGCGTATGGTTCTTAAGACGGTTGATGGCGTTGAGGTGGCTATGATAGGTAATAGGAGGGATTACTTATCAAATGTGGTATCCGCTCCGAAAGCGGAGAAGATGGTCGGGAAGAGGCCGCGGCGTATGTGTGGTTCATGTGTATGCCTTGGAGGCTAAAGAGTCCTGCTGTTGAGGAGGTTCGTCTTTGTTAAGGAATTTGCTGATGTGTTTCTGAAGAGCTTAGGGTTTGCCGCCGATCGAGAGGTAGAGTTCGGGATTGATCTGTTACCCGACGGCGCCGGTGTCTATTGCTCCGTATAGGATGGCACCAAAGGAATTGGTGGAGCTTAAGGCTCGAGATCCGGGAGTTATTGGATCGAGGTTTTATCAGCCGAGTGTTTCGCCGTAAGGCGCGGTACTCTTTGTTAAGAAGAAAGATGGTACGATGCGGATGTGTATAGACTACCGCCATTGAACAAGTCGACGATTAAAAACAAGTATCCGTTGCCGCGGATAGATGACTTGTTTGATCACCGGAAGGTGCTTTGCGGTATTCTCGAAGATCGACTTGAGATCCGGGTACCATCGCCTAAAGGTTAAGGAGGCCGATATCCATAAAAGCAAACGCTTTGGACTCGGTATGGGCACTACGAATTCTCGTAATGCCATTCGGGTTGACTAACGCACCCGGCAGGCGTTTATGGATATGATGAATAGGGTGTTTCAAAGATATCTGGATCGGTTCGTGGTGGTTTTTATAGACGACATCTTAGTATACTCAAGGTCGAGGAAGAGCATGATAAGCATTTGAGGTGGTGCTTGCAGATTCTCGAGGAAAAGCAACTCTATGCTAAGTTTAGTAAGTGTGAGTTCGCTAGGGAAGTGACGTTCTTGGGGCATGTAGTGTCACCGAGGGTATTCGAGTAGATCCTCGCAAGATTGAGGCGCTTCGATTGGAAGCCACCTAGGTCGATGGTCAGATTCGTAGTTTTACGGGTTTGGCCGGATACTACGTAAGATTTGTTGAGGTTTCTCGTTGATAGCAATGCCGATGACTAAGTTGTTAAGGAAAGAGGTTCCGCTTTGTTTGGGTGAGAAACAACAGAAAGCTTCGATAAGTTAAAGAAGGTTTTGACCGAGGCTCCGGTTTTGATTCAACTTTGAGGTCGTAAGGAATACACAGTCTCATCGCGATGCATCACATGCAGTGCAGGTTGTGTCTTGATGCAGAAGGTAAGGTTGTGGCTTACGCTTCTAGGCAACCGAGGCCACATGAGGTCAACTATCCGACGCACGATCTGGAGCTAGCGGCGTAGTTTTCGCCTTAAAGATTTGGAGGCACTACTTATATGGAGAGAGATCGATAGTCTACACGGATCATAAGAGCTTGAAGTATCTACTCGACTCGTAAGGATTTGAATTTGAGGCAAACGTAGATGGGTTGAGTTCTTTGAAGGATTACGATCGTTCTATTGAGTATCATCCGGGCAAGGCTAACGTGGTGGCGACGCGTTGAGCCGTAAGGTTGTTTCGGATTTAAGAGCTTTGTTTGCCCATTTGAGCTTGTATGACGACGGGAGTATTTTGGCGAGCCGCAAGTTAAGCCTACTTGGGTTGAGCGGATCGAGAGAAACAGCTTAGAGGATGAGGTTAGGTGCGCGAAGGTTGCAAGTGCGAGAATGGCGGTGTGGATGGTTACTGACTTGTCTAGTGACGAGGTTCTCGTGTTTTTCAAGGTAAGGCTTGTATGCCTAAAGATGTTGAGCTGAGGCAAAAGATTCTTCAGGACGCACATAGCAGTCCTCATGCTATGCATCCTGGAGGTAGCAAGATGTATAAGGATCTTAGAGAGCAGTTTTGGTGGCCTGGTCTGAAGAAAGAGGTGACGGAGTTTGTTGGAAAATGTCTGACTTGTCAGCAGGTCAAGGCTGAACATCAGTTGCCGTCGGGTTTGCTTCAGCCTGTAAAGATTCCTCAGTGGAAGTGGGAAAGGATAACCATGGATTTTGTCAGTGGGTTACCGCTTACGCCAAGCAAGAAGGATTCAGTTTGGGTAGTGGTGGATCGTCTGACTAAATCAGCTCACTTTATTCCGGTGAGGGTTGACTACTCACTTCAGAAGCTAGCAAAGCTGTATGTGTCAGAGATAGTGAGGTTGCACGGTGTGCCAGTTTCGATAATCTCGGATAGGGATCCCGTTTTACTTCAAGGTTCGAAGGCATTGCATCAAGCATTGGGTACTCGTTTGGATTTTAGCACGGCTTTTCACCCGCGATCGACGGACAATCAGAAAGGGTTATTCAGATCTTAGAAGACATGCTGAGAGGTTGTGTCTTGGATTTCAGAGGTAGTTGGGAGGAGTTTCTACCGTTGGCCGAGTTTGCCTACAACAACACTTATCAAGCGAGCATCAAGATGGCTCCGTATGAGGCGTTGTATGGTAGGAAGTGTCGCTCACCTACGTGTTGGACGGAGTTAGGTGAACGTCAATTGTTGGGACCCGAGTTAGTAGCTGAGACAGAAGACAAGGTTAAGTTGATTCAAGCTCGATTGAAGGAAGCTTCAGACCGGCAGAAGTCTTATGCCGATCTTAAGCGAAGAGATATAGAGTTTGCTGTTGGGGATCGAGTGTTTCGAAGGTCTCGCCTTGGAAGAAAGTGCGAGGTTCGGAAAAAAGGCAAGCTTAGTCCGAGGTTCATTGGGCGTATAAGATTTTGAGACGAGTTGGACCAAAGAGCGTATCGGCTTGAGTTGCCGCAGAGCTTAGTCGATTCACGACGCTTTTCATGTTTCGATGCTTCGAGGTATCGTTCGGATCCGTCACATGTGGTAGCAATGGAAGAGATCGAGGTAAATCCGGACTTGACTATGGAAGAAGAACACGCATGCATTCTTGATCGAGATGTAAAGGTTCTACGTAGGAAGTCTGTGCCTTTGGTTAAGGTACTTTGGCGGAATCATGGCGTAGAGGAAGCGGCGTGGGAACCGAGGATACGATGAGACAAAGAATACCCGCAACTCTTTTGACTGGTAATTTCGAGGCCGAAATTATTTTTAAGGGGGTAGAACTGTAATATCCCGGTTAGGGGCTGTTTTGGTGTTGCATGATATTGCATGTTTGTAGTGTCTTTGTGTTGTTGTTTTTATGTCTTAGGGGCTTAGCTATAGCTTAGGTGTATGGTGAGTAAATTAGAAAATTTTGGTTTTTGAGCTAAGGCATTAGGAGTCGAGGAAGTCGGGGCTTTAAATTTATTTTGGGAGTTTGTTAGCACAAGAAATTAATTGGTGGAGTGGCAATGTAGGCGCCACTAAGGCTTGGAGTGGGTAACGCCTAAAGCAAGGTGGAGGCCTTGTGTTCGAGCCATGAGTGGCCACTTTTGGCACTCATTTTGACGGCATGGAGGGAGGAGTTTGTAGGCGCTCAAACTCGCCTATGACTTGGTCTCCACTTTCAAATGAAAGGTAGGGAGTGAATTTAGGAGTGGGACTTGGTCCACTCATTTCAAATGAGTGAATGGGAGTGAGTGGGGAATCTTGGCCGAATTTGTGGGGTATGGAGTGGGGGAAGTGGACGGTTTGGTAGGGAGAGTTGGTGGCCAAAATTCACATAGGCAACCTTGCATTTTCGGTCACTTGGAGGCAAGCCAAATTCTCCTTTTGTCTTACCAAAATCGAATTCCTAAAGAATTCTCTTTCACTTTCTTTTTGAAACCGAATGTGCAAACACCTAGTTGCCGAAATTATTTTTGTTTCAACTTTTCTTAATAGCCAAATCCTATTCTTTCAACCCTTTTTCTATTTCAATTGTTTGAGCCGAAAGTAAAAAGTCTCTTCTTCTCATATTTTCTTCTTGGTTGAGCCTAGATAGCCGAAACTCTCATCTTCCAAACACCTCCACCGTTTCTCTTATTTTTGACTCATCTTTTATTTCCTTCTTTCCTAAATATTAGTACCGCTTTCTCTATCCCTTCTCACCCTTGTTTTCATTCTTTTCTCACTAAGCCGAACCCAAGGGTGTTGAACACCTAAAGACCGAATCCTTTTCTTTTGAAGCCTTGGCCGAATCTCCTCTCTTCCCGGTGTGGGGTTGGCCAATTTTGGTGTTGGGTGTTGGTAAGTGCAAGGCCGAATGGCCATATCTCCTCTTTTGGTTCTTTATTTGGTTGTGTTTTGGTTAAGGGTCGATTATGGTCGGTTTGGAAGGGTGTTAACCTTTTGGGATTATCATCTTGTGTTAGGGTCTTGGATATCGAAAGCGATCGGTGTGTGGAGCCTTCTCTCTTTGTGAACCGATTAGGTAAGTGATGGTAAGATATCATTCGCGATTATTCGTTTAAATCGATTAAGTCAAGGTGACAAAGGATTAACCATTCTCTCTTAAGGTGTAGCCGATTGGTGATCAAAGAAGGGGCTATTAGTTGGTTCGGGTTTGGTAGGAAACCAAACTTTTGCAAGGTAAGGGTCCAACGCTAACCCTTGTGGTTCATTTGGTTATGGCCCAATGGTCTTAGTGCCTAACCCCTATGTTGGCCGAATATTGTGGTTGCCTAATGGTTTACTTTTGGCCGATTCTAGGAGCCGGATAGTCAAGGGACTCGAGTGATTCGTAGGGATCTTTAGACTCAGTAGCTATCGTGTGTATACTAACACACTTATATTTAGTAATATCGTTAATAACCTTGTGCAATGACTAATGGAACAGTGGTGACTATTATGATACCCTCATGGGTACGAGTTTGGACTCGGGTAAGTCGAAGTGCTATTATTATGAGTTATTGATGATCCGTATGATACCATGGTTATGGATATGTGACATGGGGTATGAGATTAGACATATTGGCATGATATGCATGATAGTATGATATGCATGATAGCATGATATTCATGATTACATGAGTTTGGCATGTTGATGGGTGATACGAGAGGAGGGAGCAGGTGATGTATTGTGTCGACGAGCACCAAGTGCTTTGGTAGCACACTTTGTGACTTTGGGTCACCAGAGGTTTGGCACCTCCAGAGGTTTGGACCTCAGCGTCTCGTCCCAGTGGCTCCAGTACCACAGTGGGTTGGCCCCACAGATGATTATACGGGATTGACGCCAGTGTTTTGGTAACACACGATGGGTTGGCCCCATCACCAGATTTGTGACTACGGTCACCAGTGCTTTGGTAGCACATCGTGTCTTTGGGACACCAGAGGTTTGGCACCTCATTGCGACTTGTCCCTGTGGTTTGACCACCGTGGGTTGGCCCCACTTGAGATATGGGATCGTCTGCTAGTGTTTTGGTAACACACGATGGGTTGGCCCCATCATCATTGGATTCGTGACTTCGGTCACCAGTGCTTTGGTAGCACAACTGTGTCTTTGGGACACCAGTGCTTTGGTAGCACATTGACGGATATTGTGTCTTTGGGACACCAGTGCTTTGGTAGCACATTGTGACTATATGTCACCAGTGGTTTGGCACCACCAGTGGTTTGGTACCACACGGGGTAGAAAAGGCGATATGGATGGTTAGGTTCGGGTTGCATTAATCATGTTGCTATGTATGATGTGTGTTAGCATGTTGATTCTTTGGGAGCGGGATTTACACACTGAGTCACTCGACTCACCCTCTCCTTTGACATTTCAGTGACTCGTGAGACGCGACTTGGAGCCGGGATGGACTCGAGGTGCTTATGCCATGCTGAATAAAGTCTTTACTCAGACTCTATATTTTGGGTACTTTAGTTATTTACTTTTATTTGGGTTTTTATTTGGGTTGTAAAAGGCCTCTAAATTTATGTCTTAAGTTGGTTGATGTTTTAATTAGATTTAATATGCCTTAACAAAATAAGCCGGTATAAGTTTTACTAAAACCTGGAAAGATAATGTTTTCAAAATTATAACGCGATGTGTTTTTAACTATACCATCGGGTATCACATTAAGTCTTTGTGACAAACAAATTCAACTGGTTTCCAATTCTAACTTGTAATTCACCTAAGTTCAAAAGTGTTTTATGTATCACTAAGAAACTAAGGAGGTTTTAAATGGTTTTAACTTGTTTTAACTACAAACTCTAGCTAAGTTTTCAAAATCTCCAGGTTTCAAATACATCAACTGTTTTCCAAACAAGACTACTCAAATTTGTTTCAAACACACTGTGTTTTCACTCCACTTTTAAACGAAAAATCTAGTTTTCCCAAGACGTTTTCCCCGTAGCATACCAGATTCGGACGTGGTGTCTTGTCCGGGTTTGGGGTGTTACAGAAGGAGTGCCAAAGGAAAGGCAAAAGAGATTCGACAGCCCCCAAATCAATCAAGAATAAAAGAAGGAGAAATCACTTACCAGGAGATTCGGCTAACCCAAGCAAAAGAACTAGCAAAAGATTCGGCACTACAGAGAGATTAACACACGTGAGAAAAGAAGAGAATGGGGCTAAGAATATTCGGCCAAGAAGAAAACAACAAGGTTTCAGCTTTTGAACAATGGAAAGATGAAGAAGAATAACGCAATGGAGAAGAAGAGATTCGGCACAAGGGGTTTTGAGAGAGAAAAGAAGAGATGCCAAATGAGGGTGAGGTTGTTGGTTTCGGCCTTGAGCAAAAAGAAGAAGAAGAAGAAGAAGAAGAAGAAGAAGAAGAAGTGAGCAAGAAATGGTTTCGGCAAAGAGGGAGTTTCGGCTCTTCAAGGGGTTGCTAAAATGAATCGGCCAAGTGCCCAAATTGCCAAAAGAGAGAAGAGAAGAGAATGCACTTTGGTGTTTCGATTATGACACTACACGAAATGAAAAGGACCCCTCAGCTAGCCAAAAATGCACCCTCCTATGGCTACTAAGAACATTTGGCAACCCCCCTTCTCAAGCACCAAACCGATTGTTTCCCCAAACTCACACCACATCCCAAAAAATTCGGCTAAGCTCAACCCACTCCTACTCAAACACTTGCCGTCCCCTTCATCTCTCCTTGAATTCCTCCCATCCACTCATTCAAATTGGTTTGAATGAGTCAAACTCCACATTTTCCTCCTCTCCATCCAATTCAAAACTGATGATTCTATCCCCATCCAATCCTGAGAGTCCCACCTGAGCACACCTCTCCCTGTCTGTGGCGTCAAAAAATAAATAGCGAAAGGAGGGATTTCTCAGCAACTCGAACCAAGGTCCTCCCAGCCTCCTATGGCGTCACCTCCTTATACTCCGTGTAGCGCCTCCTTGCCACTCTACCAAGGAAATTCTTGTGTCTTAAACCTCCAATAAATTCTTTTAACCCCTAATTCCCCTAGCTCCCTTTCCTTAAGTGCTAAAAACAAAATTTTGGCCATGACCCAGGACTAACCCCAGGTCATGCCTAGACCCCAAAACCTATCAAACAAACACAGCAGACATAACATCACATGCAACCCCATGCAAAATGCAGAGACCCCGATTTAAGGATGTTACAATACCTAATATTGCATATCCTTGAAGATTGTGTTCCCATATACGCAAGCTTGTAGATGGACCTTCAATCTTTTCAAGTAATGGGTCATTTCGATCGGGCCAAATGATATATTTTGACTGGACTTGGACTTTGTTTTATTATTTTGGGTTTATTATTTTTTGTATGGGCCCGGGCTAAATTGGCCTATTACACTATTTCTATTTGAATTTTGAAAGAATGATAAGATATGATTTCAAATTGGTATAAGAAGATAAAAAGATATGAAATTCTATTTCTATTTGAATTTTGAAGAAGGATAAGAGATGAATTCTTGTTGGGATTGGATTGGGGTGAATTTCTAAACTTCACAAATCTTTGGGGCGTCATTATAAATTTTCCAAAGTTGAGGGCTGATTTGGCAATTAAACCATTCTACCAAAATTAATAAAAATGGTAATTAAATCATTCGGCTACTACCCATTTCTTGGTCATTCCTACCACATTTATTTCTTATACTAGATTAGCTTTCATCCTTAGTTGCTAAAAAAATGAAGAGGAAAAATGTAAAATGTAGGGCTTGAACCTTGATTCCCTAAAAGTTTTACTAAAAGTTCTTAACCACTAATACTAGAACTCAATTCATGTTAATTTTGTCACTTAATTGTATATATCTATTTCGGCTCAACTTACCTATTCTTTATTAGCTTATATTTTTAATCAATTTTTTCTTTATTAACTTATTTAACTTTATAGTTTTTAATACACTCACATTTTAGTTTATATACAATAATTAATACTCATAGTCAAGACTCATTATTAATATTTTAAGTTATTTTACCCCTTTTTCCAATTAGGTCCTAACTCAATTAAAACACACTATTTTCTAATTAAAACTTGTAATCAAGTTTTGTTTTAGATTAATTAATAAAACAAAATCTGATAATATTATTTTAATACTTTAATTAATTATTTAAAGCAAAGTTTTAGGACTAAATCGTAATTTTAGTAAAATATTTTAGTAAAACATTTTCAGTAAAATCGAGAGTAAAATTGTGGAATTATCCAAATAAGACTTAACCATGTAAATTTTCAAGTCATTTCATAGCATTTATAACAATAATTCACTAAGCACATGCACATAATCAATTATGCTACCAAAACTTAATAATCAAGCCTATTTAATTATTTGGTTATTCATTTAATCTATCCCCCTATATTTTGGGGTGTTACAGAATGATTTAACTCAAAGGAATCAAGGATATCATGTGAGGGTAACACACACGTGATGAGGTTATATGACAAAGCAGTTGAATGAATTGTTTTTGTAAAGACAATAAGGGTTTTCCAATCATGGTACTTCTTGTGAACTGACTCCATGATTAAGTAATTGTGAATTATCGAAACAATACTTTTGGACATAATTACAATTACTAGAGCCTAATTGTATATGTCCGATTGGTCCATCTACTAGCTCAATAAAAGCTTGATTGGATCAGCATTTGAATTAGAAGTAAATTCTACTACTTTGGAAATAATTTAATTGAGTCGATTTATTCGATGTGGAATTAAATTGGGCGATCGTAAGAATTTTTCAACTAGAGAATTTGATTAAAGAATTTTCTTGAAAAATTAATTTGGAAAATATAAGTGATTTTTGGGAAAATTAATTTTGATCAAGTAAAAATAAATTAATCAAATTAATTAAAATTAATATGATATTTTTTTAAATTAATTTTCAAGTCAGACAATTGACCCAATAGGTAATTGAACTTGAAAATTGGACTTGAGATCGTAAATTGGGCCCAAGAGCCTAAAACCGAGGCCAATACCCAAAAACTGGTCGTATCGGGCCTGTATGTGAAACCGGGCCAATGGTCCAACCAGAAGTTGGACTGGACCGATCAGGCCGTCACTGGCTTGGACTGAACTGATAGAAAGAAAACCTGCTCGGGGTGCCTACGGCTGCGACAGCGGTATTCTGGTGGTTGGAAAATGGTAAGAGTCGGTGGGTCTTCAGTGGTTGAGCAATGAAAGAATTACACTCCCACTGGGACTCAACCAAAAAATTTTATTTCAGATTAATTATTCAAAAAATAATATTATTTTAATATATTTAATATTAAATGTAATTTGATACTTATCTTAATAGTAATTTGTTAATTTAATATGAAAGTGGTTATCTTAATAGTATTTTGTTATTTTTTAAAGGATTAAATCAAATTTTTATCATTTTTTGGTACTAAAATATAATTTTATAATTACTAATTTAAAATTTTATAAATTATAAAAGATTTAAATGAAAAAATTTTCTATTTTAAGAGAGTTGAGCCTCATTCTAACCCTTGGCTCCGCCACTGCTCACTAATGTATTTTGAAATTTTATTATGAAATCTTAATTCCCAAATATATATATTTTTATTCATATTTCTAAAAATAATGTTATTCATTTATGTAAACATAAAAAAGAAAAGTTGATTTAACCCTTATCTTCATCTCTCTTATAATTTTCTCTTTGATTCTTTTTTTAAAATATCTTTTACCTTTTTTTATTCAAACAACATCGACAAAAAAATAAATATAAGCTTTTTCTAATGAAATATATTGCAATATTATCTATCTTTATTTTTTGTTGCCAAAATCAACCTTTTTAATTTTAAATACAGAATATTCACTATTTTTCAAACTTCGTATCATCATCTTCGGTAACACCCCAAAATATAAAGGGTTAGAAGTAATAATTAATTAAAAATAACTTGGTCTTAATGGTTAAGTGCTTATTATACTCCCTAAAGGTCTTAGGGTTAATTCACACCCTTCCTATTTTTTTTTCAGCAACTAAGTAACAAATTCAATTTAGGATATATATTAGTTTTGGTAGAAAAAGAATAAGAGTGGGTAGTAACCTAAATGGTTAAACATCTATTCTCTCTTAATACCCAAGTTTGAAACATGACATTCTCCCTCTTATTTCTTTTATTTTCTATTAAAACTATTTGTTAGATTTGTAAAATAAATCTGAAATAAAACTTAATAAACTAGGATCTATCATGTCAAATCATCAAGAATAAATGAAGAATAATGTAACATCCCAAAATTGGGCCTAGTAGGATTGGGCCCAATGGGCCTCGAGCGTAGAAGCGTTTTAAAATTTTGAGAACAAGAGAACGACATTATTTCAAGTTGGACTTATTAAGAAGGTAATTTTGGAAAGTTACGAGGTTTCTATGAAGTTCCGGGTTCAAGTTGGGCCTTAGTAAAATTTTGTGTTTAAGCCTATTAAGGAGAGATAGTAAGTGGCATCAAGGCTTATGGAAATAAAAGAGTAAATTTTGACTTATATTTTTGCATCAAGGCCACATGTAGTACCTTGAGGGAAGAGGTTCGAATCACTTTGTGTGCAAATTTTGACTTATATTTTTGCACCCTTTCCTTAAGTGTCGGCCAAGAGGCATTCATGGCAAGGTTGACTTCATTATTTTGGTAAGGTGGCTAAAAGAAAAGGCAAGGATGAATGTGAGGAAAAAATCAAGAGAAAGGGGAAAGTAGGGGGAACATGTGGCCTTTTTCAAGGGATGTATTATGGAAAGAATGGTTGGCAAAATTTTGACTCTTATGGCTTGAATGTGGACGGTTTTTGGGGCTAAAGGGGTGAGAGCCAAATTTTGTTAGTGTTGGCAAGGCTTTAGTGCTAGTTTTGGGTCAAATTTCATTATACAACTTTTGTGACATTTTCTCTTCTCTCCACATATCCCTCTTGCCGAATTTTCAACTTGGAGTGTGCAAATTCTTTTCTTCTTTTCTTCTTGTTGCCTATTGTACACCAACAATTGAGACCAAAAGTTGTTCTTTCATCTTTCTTGGAAATCAAGCTAGTGAACCATTCTCCTTCTTCTTCCTTCTTTTCTTTTTCGCAAAAATCCTTCAAGCATCTCTTCTATTCTAATCCTTTCCTCCATATCCGAATATTGTGCTCATTACTTCTCCATAGTCGAAACCTCCATTTCTTCATTAATCTTTTTTTCATTCGAATTGTCACTCCCCCCTTGACCAATCGGTAAGTACTCTATTCAACTTTTTATTTTTTTTCTCCTAATGCCGAATCTATGTTTTGGTTTGGGATGGTCATATTGACCGAGACCATCATTTTATTCTACTCTCTCAAACGAGATCATTCTCCCTTTTGTAGTATTCTAGTGGGAGGCTAAACATCATTCTAGCCTTAAGTCGAACGGAGAAATCGGATCCAATATTAATAAGGTAAGGAGTTCTTATGGATTATTGATATTATTCAATATTCGATTGGTTGCTAACGGAGTAATAATTTGAAATGATCGACTATATGTTTTAGGGACAAATCACCCGATATATTCTACCTTCGGACATAGTGGTAAGTGATTCAAGTGTAAGTGATACGAAATCTTTTGGAAATCCGAGGCTAACTTTTGGTTGGTATTGTTCTAGGTCATCGACGAGTGGTTCTTTAGGAAATCAAAATAAGGTGTGCAATCCCGTACCTTCCGAATACATGTTTGATATGGTGTGTAATCTCACATCTCTCTGAAAGTTTGTATGATATGTTCTGTGATTTGGTCAAAATACCAAAGAAAATCGAAATCGGAATCCGTGATCACTTGGGCATGCATATGATCGTAATGGTAATCGTATTTCGTAATAAAACAGTTTCGATTAGAAACAGTGATGTGTATTTGAAAAATCACGAAAAATAGGAGAAAAGGAATTAAAAAGTTAATAAGATATCATATTAAAGCTTACTGTGTCTCTTTTGATATGGAAGAAACGGAGAAGGAAAAGGAATTTTATATTTTGAGATATCTTAATTTTAGTGAGACTGGTTCTGAATGACTTCGTGGTTCCCTGATCTGTCTTGGACAAATCTTATAAAATTGTACAAAGTGAATTATGAGTTATAGTTTATATGTACAGATTCCTTAGTGAGTTTATTTTCAATAGAAACAAGTGGGTGCAACATATGAAAACTGTACAGTGAGATATTTGAATTTTGGGTAAGAGAGGTCAGAATCGTTGGTCAGTGAAACAAGGGAATCTTTCAGGAATAAACTTTACTAAATGGCTAAGTCAAAAATTCTGGAAATATTATAGTAAGAATATATATGAGTCTAGTCTCAAGGAAAATTTACAGAGTTAGATTTCGAGATTTCTAACTCAAGTTATAGTCATTTTAGTTAGTACGACGCAGATGGACAGTTTCGATTTTTATGCTCCACATTAGTAGTTAAGTCTAGGTTGCGAAATTTCCAAAATGCCCCTAGGTTGCGAATTACGAATTACCCTTAGTGGGTAAATTATCGAAATTACGAAAATGCCCCTATGGGTTGAAATTACGAAAATGCCCCTAAAGGGCCGAATTACGAAATTGTTTAATGGGTCGATCGATATTTTGCTAGATGGGCGATCCGGTATTTTGCTATATGGGCCAATCGATATTTTGATAAATGGGCCAATCTGATATTTTGATAAATGGACCAATCGATATTTTGATAAATGGGCGATCGATATTTTGATAAATGGGCCAATCGATATTTTGATAAATGGGCCAATCGATATTTTGATAAATGGGCCAATCTGATATTTTGATAAATGGGCCGATCTGATATTTTGCTAAATGGGCCAAATCTGATATTTTGCTTAATGGGCCTTTTGATTAATTGTTATAATGGTCATAAATTTGTAATAAATATCCGAATAAATTATCATGTTGATATATTGTGATTTTGTTATGCATTATATACATGATTTGCATGGGATGGGATAATGATGAAGAGAAGTTTTGGTAGCTCTGCTACATAATTCTGGTGGCTCTGCCACAAATATGAAAAATGGCGATGCCATGTAAATTCTGTTAATCTGGTGGCTTGTCCATAAATTTGATATAATCGGCTTAATGCCTACGTTTGGTGTGTTGGCGGGGTGGGTGACTAAAGCTCCCCACACGGTGTGTCTTTGGTTGACGCGGGTGGTGTGTAGCGGATGGAAAACTAGGTTTGGTTTGGGAATTTCATATCATATGCATATTATATTTGATACAACATTGTTGTTGTAAATGGGCTTAGGCCCAAAATATTGCTAATTGGGTTCCGGCCCAATGAATAACGGTAAGGGGATTTCACACTGAGTTCTTGTAACTCACCCCCCCTTTCTCTTAACCCTTGTAGGTTATGCTTGATGATATAGACTTGGGCTATGGATGACTCGAGGGAGGCCATACTTCAGAAATGGTTTATTTGGACTTTAGACTTCTTTCTCGTTTATTTTATTACTTTACTATTTTGGGTTAAATGTTGTAATAAGGCCTCTGGACTATTTTTTTATTTTTGGTTTTTGGTTGGGATGTTTTTATTATTTTTCTTAAATTGTTTAAAAAGGGGAGTTTTCTAAAAAATTAAACAATGGTTTCCAAAATCGATTAACAAATGGATTTCAAAATAAACTTTTACAAATATTTTTAACACGGATATTTTCTCTCGAACTATTAACGATATTTTCAAAAGACTTGGATTCTCTTTCGAATTTTCAACGTCGTTTTCAAAAGTCACGGTTTTGTAAGATCATTAGTTCAAATTTATCGATTTATCAATCAAATCTTTGAGGTTAGTAGTATTTTATCAAATCAAACTTGTTTTCTTGATTTTTAACACAGCAATATTTTAGTACGAACAAAAAGGGTTTAACATGTTTTGCTCGTGTGACATACCAAATCCGCCCATAACGCATGGGCCGGGTTTGGGGTGTTACAAATAAAACTAAATGCGAAAGCGTACCTGAATCCATGAATTCCTTGCAGTTTTACCGGATTTTGGGGATTTGATCTTCCAAATTAACACACAAGAAATTTAAAGAATATATGCTCTCTCTTTCCTAATGATGGGATATTAGAAAAGATATATTGTGTATAATTTGGGGACCATAACCCTAATATTTATAACCTTAGCATATTAGTTCTAATCAAATTCTAATTAGCCCATCATTAAATAGAATTTGATTAGAAGAGTATCTACACATATTTGACCCATACTTTATTTAATAATTAAAAGCCCAATAAAATTCTAACCAAATTAGATCACTTTTAATTTGGGCTAACCTATCATGATAGTAAATAATAACATGTAATTATCCTTATTATATATGTGATGTCCAAATTTTCCAACAATCTCCCACTGGACCACATATATATACTAATTACTTTATAATTACATGTCATTATATAACCTTATGAGCTCAAAATTTTACTATCATATCCAAAAGGTATTCCGAACAATCTCGTCCATTAATTATGTTAACATAGAACCAAGGCGACTTTCGTTACATATATCGTAACTAAATCCATCCATGATCACGTATATTAACACAACCAAATGACATAGATCAAGTATGGATGTGTAGCATGGAAATTACATGCAATATGATCTAAACATGTCTATTTCCAACTGGTCCTCCTTAGTGAGATCAAACCTTACCACAATCAGAGTGTGAATAAACCAAATAAACTTTATTTCTGCAGAAAATAAACTTAATATCTTTAAACTGAAATAACTGAAAATGTGTCTATAACATAAAAGCATTTAAAAATACAAACTCCTACTAAAACCAAATATCCTTTAAATGACATTACACCCATATGAGCAGTGTGCTCTTATAAAACCTTAGGTGTAATTCCTTAGTAAGCGGATCCGAAATCATGGAGTTTGTCCTAATATGCTTTATAAGCACCTAACCACTCTGAACTTTTACTTTAACAACCAGGAACTTAAAGTCTATGTGTTTTTACTTTGACGTGCTCCTGTTGCTATTGGAATAAAAGATTGCAATTTCTTTTCACAATTTGCACCTTAGTGAAAAATCTTATATCCATATTCCATCAAAATCGGAGTCTATATACCTGATGATCTCTAACTGATTAGACCTCCGATATGTGAGCATGTAATCTTTTGTTCTCTGAAAATACCTTATAACCCTCTTGGATGCTATCCAATGGTCCAAATTAGGTTGCTTAAAATATCTCACCCAACATCCCAATAGTGTACACAATATTCCAATGTATACAAACTCAACGTACATTAGACTTTCCATCGCTAAAATGTAAAAATCTAATGCATTTTTGTAATTTCAAAATCATTCTTAGGGTATTGATTGAGGCTATACTTATTATTAACAAACAGTATGTCATTAACATATAAAACCAAAAATATGTACTTACTCCTATTGGATTTGTGATACACACAATCATCAACAATATTCATCTCAAAACCAAATGAAACAATTATTTGATGAAACTTATGGTACCATTGACGGGAAGCTTGTTTGAGTCCACAGATGGATTTTGTCAATTTGCAAACCATATTCTTTGAGTCTTTGAAACACCCCAAACCCGGCCCACGAGCTTTGACCAGATTTGGTATGTTTCTCAAGTAAACCGGTTCAAAATTCTTTTGTTCTTAGGAAAACTTGTGTGATTTTAAGAAAAATATTATTTTGGGTTAGGCTTGTGTTGAAAACAGGTTCGTTTTATATTGAAATCCCTTTTATCTTAAGTGAAAAAATATTTAGGGTTTAGTTTAAAAGAAATTTTAATTAAATTTTAATAGATAAAATTCATAATCATAATAAATAAAAATAAGTGTAAAGTAATTCAACTATGGCCTTGTGGCCTTATTACATCAAGTAAAACCCAATAATAAAATTAAAGATACTAAAAAGAAATAAAGTCCAAATTAAATAAATTCCTCAATTGATGCATGGCCACCTTTAAGCTCCTGCCGACCCGGTCCATTACTGCTCATCACCTGAAAAATATTCCCCAAACGGGGTGAGTCAACAGACTCAATGTGTACACAGCACTAAGTCATAATAGAATCAGGCATGCAAATGATACACATTCAAATCATAGAATACAATTAATGATGCATTCCCAAACCCAAACCTAATTAACCATCCGCTACACACCACCCGTACCTGCCAGTCACACCGTGGGGACTACTAAGTCAACCCTCCATCCGCTACACACCATCGAAGCGATCGCTGCGATCGACGTGCTCATCGCTCAGAATAACAACCCAAACCCGCCCAAACACTACGACCGAATCGATTTGTTACGGAGTAAAACCTTCACGAACACCGCTTCAAAAAAACATTTAATTTCCATTGAAAACTCCTCGTTTTCGGTTGTCTTGTCAAAGCTACCCTTAGATTTAATTTGGAATTTTAATTAAGTCCGATTATTATGCCAGTTTCAAGTGTGCCCGATGGCACGAATAAACTTTTTCGTGTTACAAAAAACATGTGATTTAATTCAATTTAATAGTATAGTCTTAAGTAGATATCCAACATATAAAAAAACACAAATAAAGATTATGGAGGCCTTATTACAACCCAAAATAAAATTAAACAAATTTAAAGTTCTATAAATTTAAATTCACTGCATGGCCACCTCGAGTCCAACCGGCTCCTCAACCGCCATCTACGAGTCACCTGAAAAATGTTAAAGGAGAAGGTGAGTCACCAAGACTCAGTATGTAACCCTTCCCCCGTTTAAAAACAACATTCCATACACAACATATAACAGTTAATATGCAGAGTATCGTGTGCCCAACCTAGCCAGCCAAACGCCTTTGTCTACCCCATGTGGTACCAAACCACTGGTGACCGTAGTCACGATGTGTTACCAAAACACTGGTGGTGCCAAACCACTGGTGACATATAGTCACAATGTGCTACCAAAGCACTGGTGTCCGTAGACACAAATCGGGTGATGGGGCCAACCCATCGTGTGATACCAAATCACCGGCGCATTTATCCCATATCTCAAGTGGGGCCAACCCACGGTGGTGTTAACCACGGGGACAAGTCGCTATGAGGTACCAAACCTCTGGAGGTACCAAACCTCCGGTGACATATAGTCACAAGATGTGCTACCAAAGCACCGGTGCTCGTCAAGACGATATCACCGCCCCCTCCTCTCATCAACCCATGTCAAGCAGTTAATAACAGAACATACATATATCACATGTATCAAATAATCCATGCTTCCCAAAAGCATTATTATCAATCTCTTACAAATAGAGACTTACCGGGATCCTCGCTTGTACCATTAAGGCACTAATGCCATATCTACATAGAGCAGATTTACACATAACATACACTTAATACACTTTATTAACTATTATGAGTGTGTATGTACACACCTGTCACCCCGAATAATCTAAATCCCAAATGAAGAAGTCGGCCACACTTAATGTCCTTGCCCCTATATTCGGCCATTCATAAGGGTTAGTATCCTAGGCCATTCGGCCAAAACCAAAATATTAGGAGGGTTCCTTATGAACCCGAGATCTTACCTTAACACTCTTTGCTATTATCAACCGTACTTGATACTCGAATCTGCTCGTCAGCCATCATTGATTAGCAAGTAAACCAATAACCTTCGGCTTTTAAACAAATTGCTAGAATAAGGAGATTGATCTTACCACCACTTACCGAAATTGAACACTAGAGATCAGGCTATGAGTCGACTGTTTTACTTCCCTGAATACCTATAAGAAATCGGTTACTAACCGTTTAGAAGCCATTGCCGAAATCGGCACCTCTCCTTGTAAAAGAAATCGACATAAAAAGAGAAAAGGGAAGATGGACATTCGGCCAAGATCACTTACCACCTTATGAACCGATTGAAGGAGAGTCTAGAGGAGATTACTCCTGCTTGCTATTCGGCCACGTCTTGGAATATGAAGAGGGGAACTTCGGCTATCAGAAAGAAAAAAAGAAAGGAAGACAAATGAAGAAATCGGCACTTCCAATGGTATATTCGGCCAGAGAGAGTTAATAGGGGAGGAAAGAAGTTTCGGCTAAAGAGCTTGAGAGAACAAAGAAAATAAAAGAGCACAAGGGAGAGGGGTTAGGGTTTTTCGGCAACTAGCAAGAATGGAAAAAAAACCAAAACAATGAGCTAGGGTGGGGTTTTTATAAGCATTCGGCCCCCCCCTCTTCAAGCTTGCCGTCCAACCTTGGCAACAAGGAGTTCAACTCCTAGCCAACTCCTAATTTTCCTCTTGGCCATTCATTTGATTTAATTCAAATAACTTTGAATTAATAAAAATAATCTCCTAATATTCCATCCATTATCCTTGAATATCTTCTCATTATTACTATAATTAAACAAATAAAACTCTTCGATTATCCTTTAATAATTACACCTAATAAAAGAGTTTGAAGGGAGAAAAACTCTCCCCTTGTGCCGTCCCAAATAAAGAACAAAAGGGGATTTCCGTGACTCGAACACAAGCTCTCCCTTGCTCCTTGGTGGCGTCACATGTAGCTCTTAAGTGGGCTTCTTTTTGCCACTTTACCAAGGGCTTTTTAGTGTTAAATTACCCACATTTATTCTTATAACACCCACTTACCAAGGCTCCTTTCTTTTAAAAGTTAAAAACTAAAATTTCCTACCAAATCGAGCCAACACAAAGCCTTAAATTAAGTTCTATTCTTCCATTAATATAAAAATAATCAAATTCCAAATAACCCCATATTTGGGATGTTACAGTTCTACCCCCCTTAGAATAAATTTCGTCCTCGAAATTCCTTGATCAAAAGAGATGGGGGTATTGCTGCCGCATCACCTCCTCGGGCTCCCACGTAGCTTCTTCCACTCCGTGGTTCCGCCATAACACTTTTACTAAAGGCACTGCCTTCCTACGCAGAACCTTCACATCTCGGTCTACAATCTGAACCGGTTCTTCCTCAAAAGATAAATCCGAGTTCACCTCGATCTACTCTCATCGGCACAACGTCGCGAAGATCTGACCGATACCGTCTCAAAGATTGACACATGAAATACGTTATGAATCGACTCGGTTCTGCCGCGCGACTCTAGGCGATAAGCCACTTGGTCCTACTCGCTTCACCACGAGATATGGCCCAATGAACCTTGGGCTTAACTTCCTTTCCGTCCAAATCTCAACACCTTTTTCCAAGGCGACACTTTCAAAAAGACCTTGTCTCCCACAAAGATACTCCACTTCCTTGCGTTTGAGATCGGCATAAGACTTCGCCTATCCGATGCTTCCTTGAGACGAGACCGAATCACCTTGACTTTGTTTTCCGTCTCGGTACGATTCTGGACCCAGAACTTGTCTTTCTCCCAACTCGTCCAACATGTAGGAGTACGACACTTTCGTCCCATATAGGGCCTCGTATGGAGCCATTTGAATACTAAACTTGATAACTATTGTTATAAGCGAATTCCGCTAATGGTAGGTACTCCTCCCAACTACCACTAAAATCCAAGACACGACCTCTTAACATGTCTTCTAAAATCAGATCACCCTTTCCGATCGTCCGTCGATCGTGGATGGAAAGCCGATCTTGAAATCTAACCGTGTACCCAAAGCTTGATGCAATGCTTTCCAAAACCTTGACGTGAATCTGGGGTCCCTATCCGAGATAATCGACCTGCACGCGCCATGCAACCTCACTATTTCTCCCACATACAACTTCGCTAGCTTCGGAGTGAGTAATCCATTCTCACCGGCATGAAGTGAGCCGATTTAGTCGAGCGATCCACAATTACCCAAACAAAGATCCTTCTTGGTGGGCGTAAGGGGTAGCCCACTAACAAAATCCATGGTGATCCTCTTCCATTTCCATTGAGGATCTTTATCGGTTGAAGTAGTCCCGATGGTGACCGATGTTCACCTTAACTCACTTGACACGTCGACACTTTCCTACGAACTCCGTTATCTCACGCTTCAACCTGTGCCACGGAATCAAGTTTCGCAAATCTCCATACATCTTGCTTCCCCCAGGATGCATAGCGTATGGGCTGCGATGTGCATCTTGGAGAATTTTCTGCCTTAATTCTGTATCTTTTGGCATACATACTCGTCCTTGAAAACAAAGCACTCCATCACTAGACAAACTGTACCCCTCCAAACCACCGTCTTGAACTTGTACCCTCTTAGCGCTCAAGCCTTTATCTATTAACTGCTTTCCTTTAATTTCCTCAATCCAAGTCGGCTTTACTTGAAGTTCTGCCAAAAGACTCCCATCATCATACAGACTTAACCGAGCGAACATTGCTCTTAAGTCCGTTACGCTTTCCGCTCAATGCGTCGGCTACCACATTAGCCTTACCGGATGGTACTCGATTGAACAATCATAGTCCTTTAGTAGTTCAATCCATCGGCGCTGCCTCGATTCGCATCCTTCGAGTCGAAGATACCTCAAGCTTTTGTGATCCGTGTAGACCATCGACTTCTCTCCATACGTGTAATGTCTCCATATCTTGAGCGAAGACGACCACGCTAACTCTAAGTCGTGAGTTGGGTAGTTAACCTCATGCGGTCTTAATTGACGGGATGCATAGGCTACTACCTTCCCATCTGCATCAATACACATCCCAAACCGGTGTGAGATGCATCACAATAAATCGTGAATAACTTTCTGCTTTGAGTGTACCAAAACCGGAGCTTCCGTCAAAATCTTCCTTAACTTATCAAAGCTTTCTTGCTGCTTTTCCGTCCATACGAATGGGACACCTTTCCTTAGCAACTTAGTCAACGGCGCTGCTATTAGAGAGAATCCTTCCACGAATCTCCGATAGTACCCTGCTAAACCCAGAAAACTTCGTATTTCAGCCACCGTCCTAGGTGGTTTCCACTCGATCTTGCTTCAATCTTGCGAGGTCTACCCTAATTCCTTCAGCTGATACTACATGACCTAAGAAAGCCACTTCCCTAAGCCAAAATTCACACTTATTGAATTTGGCATATAACTGCTTCTCCCTCAATACTTGCAGAACTATCCGTAAATGCTTGTCATGCTCCTCTTCTGTTTTTGAATAAACCAATATGTCGTCTATGAACACCACGACGAACTGGTCCAAGTACTGCTGGAATACTCTGTTCATCAAGTCCATGAATGCGCCGGCGCATTAGTCAACCCGAATGGCATCACCAAGAACTCGAAATGCCCATACCGAGTTCGGAATGCCGCTTTGTGAACATCGGCCTCCTTCACCCTTAATTGGTGATAACGACCTAAGGTCTATCTTCGAAAACACCGAGGCACCTTTTCAGCTTGATCGAACAAGTCATCAATCCGAGGCAACGGATACTTGTTCTTGATCGTTAACTTGTTCAACTGACGGTGAGTCGATGCACATCCGCATAGAACCGCCCTTCTTCTTGACAAACAACACAGCGCTCCCCCCACGGAGATATACTTGGTCGTATAAACCCTCTATCCAAGAGCTCCTGAATTTGAGCCTTTAGCTCCACCAATTCCTTTGGTGCCATTCGGTATGGTGCTATGGACACAGTGCCGCTCTGGTAGCAAGTCTATACCGACTCGACTTCGATCCGAGGCAAACCCGGAAGTTCTTCTGGGAATACATCAAAGAAATTCCCCAACCGTTCGGACCTTTCCAACTACCAACCCCTTAGCTTCCAAAGCACAGATTTGAACCAAATACGCCTCACAACCCTTCTTGACCATCTTTTCAGCCTTCAAGGCGGTCACTACGTTGGATAGGTAATTCCTCCTATCTCCTATCATAACCACTTCATCACCTTCCGCCGTCTTAAGAACCATGCGCTTGGCCGCGCAATCCAACCTTGCTTGGTACTCAACCAACCAATCCATACCAAGGATCAAATCGAACTCCCCAAACGGTAGTTCCATTAGATCAGCTACAAATACTACCCCTTGGAGTTCTAGGGGTACGCCTCTATAAAGTCTATTTACGACTACGGAGTGACCTAAGGGGCTAACTACAGTCATCTCCCTAGAAGCAGTTTCAGAGTTTAGGTCCATTGTTCCTACCACACTACTAGCAATGTACGAGTGTGTCGAGCCCACATCAATCAATGCAACATAAGGATAACCGAAAATTAGAAACGTACCGGTTATGACATCCGGTGCATCACCTTCTTCGCGACACCTTGCTGCGTAAACTAAGCCAGGCTGCCTAGCCTCTGTGTTGCCTGAACCTCTGCCTTGAGTTCCACGACCTCGGTTAGGACCGTTGTTTCCTCTACCATTACCACGACCCCTCTGTGGTCCTATATTTCTATCCTGAGCACGGTTCTGCCCCTCTGGCTGCTTCTTGGCTAGTTTCTGGGGACAATCTCTGACGCGATGCTCCAAAGACCCACACTCAAAGCATCCTTTGTCACCAGTCCAACAACCTCCCTAATGGGTCTTTCCACAGCGATTGCACTGAGTCGGCCTTTGATTAGCAGTTGTGGGCCTTGTTGCCTGACTGGGCCCACTTGGCCTAGCCTTTTCTCGAGCACTTCCGCTGATCCAAATGACCCAAAACTTCTCTTACGATTGTTCTTACTATAGTTACGCCTCACGGCCTCCTTGATTCCTTCGGCTACCTTAGCCTTCTCCACTAGAGATGAGAACTCACGCACTTGCTGCGGGGCAATTAGTAACCTCAAATCATCTCGGAGTCCGTCCTCAAAGCGGACACGCGCTCATGTTCGATGAGTCACGATGCCTCTCGCATATCTACTCACGACCCTTAGAAATTCCGCCTCATATTCGACACGGACTTAGTTCCTTGAACTAATCCCGAAAAGCCTTTCTCTGCTGGCGTCGGTGTAGCCGATGCCCACATACTTTTTCGATAGGTGATTCTAAAATACTCCCAAGTCAAATCATCTATTTGTAGCCCCATCTCGGACCGTAAGCCACCACCGATCGCTTCATCCTTTAGAAGCGACACTGCCTCTTTCTGCTTCTCTCTTCCTCGGTCGAGTCAAGGTCATCCATGATTCTTTCGGTTGACTCTAGCGATGATTCCACAGACTGGGTGCCACTCCCGACACACCTCGGAATACCTCCGCTCCGTTAGATCGGAGTCGCTCGGGGACAGATTTCCGAGCTCCTACATTTCCACCAGCCCCAGCCACCATCTCCAAGACTCGCAACACAGCTTGCGATACCGACTCGCCACCGGCCTCGCTCCGGCTCCTCACTCTAAAAGTAGGAGGTGGTGGTGGCGATGGTACCTCATTTTCCGAACCTTGTCCTCGACTGGCGGGTTCATACACCGTCATCCTACCCCTACCACGTCCACGGCGTCCACGTCCTCTAGAACTCATTCTATCTACCGCGCTTTTAATCTGATTAAGAAAAATTTTATGCGTTAGCATTTGTTTCACTTTGTTACTCGCGAAGAAGTTTTATGGATGAGGTTTAATCGTGGATTCTTTCGAGCAAACAATGTTTGATTCCTCCTATCCTAGTTCACACAAAGAAGTTCATGCATCCATTCCTTAATACTTTCCATACCTATTCACTCATCGGACATTTCTGCCCATTTCTAACCCAGGGGTATTTTCGTCTTTTTCCTACAGGGGTATTTTCGTAATTTTCCAGAACCCAAAATATTTTGCTGATGATTTCCAAAGCTAAGTTATTGAATGTTTTATAAAATCATTGGAATTTTTGGGGCAAAACCATTGAGTTAATTTTTTTATGGGTCAGGGGCATTTTGGTAATTTTACTCCTAAGGGTATTTCTGTAATTTTTCACAAGTCAAGTTTTCCGAGAAAAACATTGTATACGTAGTGTTCTAGGGTTTAAGAGAGTTATTGGACAAATTTTGGCAACATTAGAGCTTGTTATTCATTCCATTTTGTAAAACAAGGCTAATTCCCTTTTTGGGTTTTAATCATTGTTTTTAGCCTATGACCGAGCCTTCCTGGTCAGGGTGAACCCAAGCTACGCACCAGGCAGAATTTGAGTGAAGAGGAGGTGGGTCACGCGGACCGCTTAAATACCAAGCTCTCACTGAACCTTTCTAGACATGCGCACAGAGGTTACCACACCACTGAGCCCTCTGAGTTAGGGTGAACCGAAGCTACGCACCAGGTAGGATACCTGCGAAGAGGAGGTGAGTCACGAGGACTGCTTAAATACCAAGCTCTTCCGGATCCAATCCTAGACATGCGTACAGGGGTTACCACACCCTAGCTCATTGACTAAGTCATAGGTTGGTTTAGTTCTTTAAGTCTTATGCTTCATTGTGTTTGAGTAATCTAGCCTTAGGGTCCAAGTCCTATAAATCTATCTACGTTCCATGCTTCCTACCCTTCTACAGAATATATTTCACAAAAAGGTTTAGATGTACTTACCTGGGCGGATCGGTGCCGGAGACTCGGGCCATACTGTTCAAAAACCAAAAATCATTCCGTAAGGCCTACCAAAAACATTTTTGGGCCTTGGGCCCCCACAGCCGAGCTTTGAACTGGGCTCTGATACCAATTCTGTAACAACCCAAACCCGGCCCAAACACTACGACCGAATCTGATTTGTTACGGAGTAAAACCTTGCGAACACCGTTTCAAAAAAACATTTAATTTCCATTGAAAACTCCTCGTTTTCGGTTGTCTTGTCAAAGCTACCCTTAGATTTAATTTGGAATTTTAATTAAGTCCGATTATTATGCCAGTTTCAAGTGTGCCCGATGGCACGAATAAACTTTTTCGTGTTACAAAAAACATGTGATTTAATTCAATTTAATAGTATAGTCTTAAGTAGATATCCAACATATAAAAAAACACAAATAAAGATTATGGAGGCCTTATTACAACCCAAAATAAAATTAAACAAATTTAAAGTTCTATAAATTTAAATTCACTGCATGGCCACCTCGAGTCCAACCGGCTCCTCAACCGCCATCTACGAGTCACCTGAAAAATGTTAAAGGAGAAGGTGAGTCACCAAGACTCAATATGTAACCCTTCCCCGTTTAAAAACAACATTCCATACACAACATATAACAGTTAATATGCAGAGTATCGTGTGCCCAACCTAGCCAGCCAAACGCCTTTGTCTACCCCATGTGGTACCAAACCACTGGTGACCGTAGTCACGATGTGTTACCAAAACACTTGTGGTGCCAAACCACCGGTGACATATAGTCACAATGTGCTACCAAAGCACCGGTGTCCGTGAGACACAAATCGGGTGATGGGGCCAACCCATCGTGTGATACCAAATCACTAGCGCGATCCCATATCTCAAGTGGGGCCAACCCACGGTGGTGTTAACCACGAGGGACAAGTCGCTATGAGGTACCAAACCTCCGGAGGTACCAAACCTCTGGTGACATATAGTCACGATGTGCTACCAAAGCACTTTGTGCTCACAAACACGATATCACGCCCCCTCCTCTCATCAACCCATGTCAAGCGCTTAATAACAGAACATACATATATCACATGTATCAAATAATCCATGCTTCCCAAAAGCATTATTATCAATCTCTTACAAATAGAGACTTACCGGGATCCTCGCTTGTACCATTAAGGCACTAATGCCATATCTACATAGAGCGATTTACACATAACATACACTTAATACACTTTATTAACTATTATGAGTGTGTATGTACACACCACACCCCAATAATCTAAATCCCAAATGAAGAAGTCGGCCACACTTAATGTCCTTGCCCCTATATTCGGCCATTCATAAGGGTTAGTATCCTAGGCCATTCGGCCAAAACCAAAATATTAGGAGGGTTCCTTATGAACCCGAGATCTTACCTTAACACTCTTTGCTATTATCAACCGTACTTGATACTCGAATCGCTCAAATCGACCATCATTGATTAGCAAGTAAACCAATAACCTTCGACTTTTAAACAAATTGCTAGAATAAGGAGATTGATCTTACCACCACTTACCGAAATTGAACACTAGAGATCGGGCTATGAGTCGATCTGTTTTACTTCCCTGAATACCTATAAGAAATCGGTTACTAACCGTTTAGAAGCCATTGCCAAAATCGGCACCTCTCCTTGTAAAAGAAATCGACATAAAAAGAAAAAGGGAAGATGGACATTCGGCCAAGATCACTTACCACCTTATGAACCGATTGAAGGAGAGTCTAGAGGAGATTACTCCCGCTTGCTATTCGGCCACGCCTTGGAATATGAAGAGGGGAACTTCTGCCATCGTAAAGAAAAAGAAAGGAAGACAAATGAAGAAATCGGCACTTCCAATGGTATATTCGGCGAGAGAGAGTTAATAGGGGAGGAAAGAAGTTTCAAGCTAAAGAGCTTGAGAGAACAAAGAAAATAAAAGAGCACAAGGGAGAGGGGTTAGGGTTTTTCAAGCAACTAGCAAGAATGGAAAAAAACCAAAACAATGAGCTAGGGTGGGGTTTTATAAGCATTCGCCCCCTCTTCAAGCTTGCCGTCCAACCTTGGCAACAAGGAGTTCAACTCCTAGCCAACTCCTAATTTTCCTCTTGGCCATTCATTTGATTTAATTCAAATAACTTTGAATTAATAAAAATAATCTCCTAATATTCCATCCATTATCCTTGAATATCTTCTCATTATTACTATAATTAAACAAATAAAACTCTTCTATTATCCTTTAATAATTACACCTAATAAAAGAGTTTGAAGGGAGAAAAACTCTCCCCCCTTGTGCCGTCCAAATAAAGAACAAAAAGGGGGATTTCCGTGACTCGAACACAAGCTCTCCCTTGCTCCTTGGTGGCGTCACATGTAGCTCTTAAGTGGGCTTCTTTTGCCACTTTACCAAGGGCTTTTAGTGTTAAATTACCCACATTTATTCTTATAACACCCACTTACCAAGGCTCCTTTCTTTTAAAAGTTAAAAACTAAAATTTCCTACCAAATCGAGCCAACACAAAGCCTTAAATTAAGTTCTATTCTTCCATTAATATAAAATAATCAAATTCCAAATAACCCCATATTTGGGATGTTACAACAAAATCATATATTCTAAGATTGCATACCATATCTTCTAAGATTGCATATCATATCTAAGATTTGCATATCATATCTAAGATTGCATATCATTTGCATATCACATCTTCTAAGATTACATACCATATCTTCTAGGATTGCATATCATATCTAAGATTTGCATATCATATCTGTAACAATTCAAACCCGGCCAACACACCACAACCGAATCTGGTATGTAACGGAGCTAAAACATTTTTGAAATCATAAGTTTGTCGGAAAAATCTTAAAGAAGACTCTTTTTTATTGCTTTAGGGTTTAGAGAACTCTCAGTAATGAGGTTGTGGTTGTTTTAGTAGATGTTGAAATATTTGGAAAACTCACGAGTGAAAACCCATTTATTATTGCCAATTTTAGGAAACATTGGTTACTTATTAAAACCGAATGCGATGAGTACAAATCAAGTTTAAAACCATTTGCCTTTAAGGTGATTTGAAAATTTGAGTTATAAAAACATCCAAGTTACCTTATTATTGTGTGAACTTTGTTACCCGATGGTAACGTTTGAAAACCCAAGAGATATAGTTTTGAAGACATTGCTTTTACCTGTTAATTTAACAAGTCCATAAACCCAAAGATATGTATGATGTAACCAAAATAAAAGCAAATAATAAAAACGCAAAATAATACTTAGCGGCCTTATTACAAAACCCAAAACCAAATTTAAAGAAATTTAATTAAACGAAATAGCAGTTAAAGTCAAAACCAAACTAAGATGCATGGCCACCTCGAGTCCTCCCCGGCTCCATATCCGCGATCTATGCCTCATCTGCAAAATGTAAGGGGAGGGGTGAGTCACCAAGACTCAGTGTATAAATCCCCAACCCGATAATTCAACCACTTACACAGATCATTAGCAAAACATGCAAATCATGCAACCCATAACCTAACCATCCAATCTCCTTTACCTACCCCGTGTGGTCAAAACCACTGGTGGTCAAAACCACTGGTGACCGAAGTCACAAATACATATACATCAATGATGGGGCCAACCCATCGTGTGGTCAAAACCACTGATGACAATCTCGTAATATCATGTGGGGCCAACCCACTGTGGTACCAAACCACTGGGACGAGTCACAATAATCCATTTGTGGTCAAAACCACTGGTGACCGTAGTCACAAATATCAATCGTGTGGTCAAAACCACTGGTGGTCAAAACCACTGGGACTTAGTCACAAATCATATCAATAGTGTGGTCAAAACCACTGGTGACCGTAGTCACAAATCAACTGATGGGGCCAACCCATCTTGTGGTCAAAACCACCGTGACAGATCCAAATAAATCATCCCCCTCCTCTCATCAACCCATCATCATGTTCATCACATACGTGTCATAATATCGAATGGTCATGCAAAACATAGGTTACATAGCATTTAGCAGAACATAATGACACAGATATATATATCGTAAATCACATAATAGGGGACTTACCCGGAATCCAAGCTTATACCGCAAGGCAAAGTCACTAATACTAAGGGTTATACAAAGAACATAATAAGCATCATTAAACTAATAAAGTGTGTAAGCGTTTACACACCGACTAATCGCGGATCCAAATAAAATCCCAAACTACTCAAATCTAGTGAAATCCCGCCGTTGTTTCCTTTCCTATAATCGGCCAACACCTTGTTAGTAACTAAAAAGCCTATTCGACACAAATGTAAATCCCAAGGATATATCGCATGAACCCAACTCCTTACCTTAGTGTCGATTTGGTTTCCAACCAAATCCCGAAACTACACAATGAACCCCTTGCAATCGACCACACCCTCGATGCACATAAAAGATTAGCCTTCACTTTTGAACGAATGGGAAACAGATCTAGAATCGTTAAAACCCTTACCTAAATCGCCACCAAATCTCGAAGGTCCATCGAATCAATTTGTACTCCTCCCTTAATGATTGATTCGGCCTCTCAACATCAAAGTTCTAGCACACCCTAGTGTTATTTAGGGATCTCGCCACTACTACGTAACAAGAGTAAGTTAAGATCTCGATTACCATGATTGAAGGAGTGCCAAAGGAAAGGCAAAAGAGATTCGACAACCCCAAATCAATCAAGAATAAAAGAAGGAGAAATCACTTACCAAGAGATTCGGCTAACCCAAGCAAAAGAACTAGCAAAAGATTCGGCACTACAGAGAGATTAACACACGTGAGAAAAGAAGAGAATGGGGCTAAGAATATTCGGCCAAGAAGAAAACAACAAGGTTTCAGCTTTTGAACAATGGAAAGATGAAGAAGAATAACGCAATGGAGAAGAAGAGATTCGGCACAAGGGGTTTTGAGAGAGAAAAGAAGAGATGCCAAATGAGGGTGAGGTTGTTGGTTTCGGCCTTGAGCAAAAAGAAGAAGAAGAAGAAGAAGAAGAAGAAGAAGAAGAAGAAGTGAGCAAGAAATGGTTTCGGCAAAGAGGGAGTTTCGGCTCTTCAAGGGGTTGCTAAAATGAATCGGCCAAGTGCCCAAATTGCCAAAAGAGAGAAGAGAAGAGAATGCACTTTGGTGTTTCGATTATGACACTACACGAAATGAAAAGGACCCCTCAGCTAGCCAAAAATGCACCCTCCTATGGCTACTAAGAACATTTGGCAACCCCCCTTCTCAAGCACCAAACCGATTGTTTCCCCAAACTCACACCACATCCCAAAAAATTCGGCTAAGCTCAACCCACTCCTACTCAAACACTTGCCGTCCCCTTCATCTCTCCTTGAATTCCTCCCATCCACTCATTCAAATTGGTTTGAATGAGTCAAACTCCACATTTTCCTCCTCTCCATCCAATTCAAAACTGATGATTCTATCCCCATCCAATCCTGAGAGTCCCACCTGAGCACACCTCTCCCTGTCTGTGGCGTCAAAAATAAATAGCAGCAAGGGGATTTCTGCAACTCGAACCAAGGTCCTCCCAGCTCCCTATGGCGTCACCTCCCTTATACCTGTGTAGCGCCTCCCTTGCCACTCTACCAAGGAAATTCTTGTGTCTTAAACCTCCAATAAATTCTTTTAACCCCTAATTCCCCTAGCTCCCTTTCCTTAAGTGCTAAAAACAAAATTTTGGCCATGACCCAGGACTAACCCCAGGTCATGCCTAGACCCCAAAACCTATCAAACAAACACAGCAGACATAACATCACATGCAACCCCATGCAAAATGCAGAGACCCCGATTTAAGGATGTTACAATACCTAATATTGCATATCCTTGAAGATTGTGTTCCCATATACGTCAAGCTTGTAGATGGACCTTCAATCTTTTCAAGTAATGGGTCATTTCGATCGGGCCAAATGATATATTTTGGACTGGACTTGGACTTTGTTTTATTATTTTGGGTTTATTATTTTTTGTATGGGCCCGGGCTAAATTGGCCTATTACACTATTTCTATTTGAATTTTGAAAGAATGATAAGATATTATTTCAAATTGGTATAAGAAGATAAAAAGATATGAAATTCTATTTCTATTTGAATTTTGAAGAAGGATAAGAGATGAATTCTTGTTGGGATTGGATTGGGGTGAATTTCTAAACTTCACAAATCTTTGGGGCGTCATTATAAATTTTCCAAAGTTGAGGGCTGATTTGGCAATTAAACCATTCTACCAAAATTAATAAAAATGGTAATTAAATCATTCGGCTACTACCCATTTCTTGGTCATTCCTACCACATTTATTTCTTATACTAGATTAGCTTTCATCCTTAGTTGCTAAAAAAATGAAGAGGAAAAATGTAAAATGTAGGGCTTGAACCTTGATTCCCTAAAAGTTTTACTAAAAGTTCTTAACCACTAATACTAGAACTCAATTCATGTTAATTTTGTCACTTAATTGTATATATCTATTTCGGCTCAACTTACCTATTCTTTATTAGCTTATATTTTTAATCAATTTTTCTTTATTAACTTATTTAACTTTATAGTTTTTAATACACTCACATTTTAGTTTATATACAATAATTAATACTCATAGTCAAGACTCATTATTAATATTTTAAGTTATTTTACCCCTTTTTCCAATTAGGTCCTAACTCAATTAAAACACACTATTTTCTAATTAAAACTTGTAATCAAGTTTTGTTTTAGATTAATTAATAAAACAAAATCTGATAATATTATTTTAATACTTTAATTAATTATTTAAAGCAAAGTTTTAGGACTAAATCGTAATTTTAGTAAAATATTTTAGTAAAACATTTTCAGTAAAATCGAGAGTAAAATTGTGGAATTATCCAAATAAGACTTAACCATGTAAATTTTCAAGTCATTTCATAGCATTTATAACAATAATTCACTAAGCACATGCACATAATCAATTATGCTACCAAAACTTAATAATCAAGCCTATTTAATTATTTGGTTATTCATTTAATCTATCCCCCTATATTTTGGGGTGTTACAGAATGATTTAACTCAAAGGAATCAAGGATATCATGTGAGGGTAACACACACGTGATGAGGTTATATGACAAAGCAGTTGAATGAATTGTTTTTGTAAAGACAATAAGGGTTTTCCAATCATGGTACTTCTTGTGAACTGACTCCATGATTAAGTAATTGTGAATTATCGAAACAATACTTTTGGACATAATTGCAATTACTAGAGCCTAATTGTATATGTCCGATTGGTCCATCTACTAGCTCAATAAAAGCTTGATTGGACTGCATTTGAATTAGAAGTAAATTCTACTACTTTGGAAATAATTTAATTGAGTCGATTTATTCGATGTGGAATTAAATTGGGCGATCGTAAGAATTTTTCAACTAGAGAATTTGATTAAAGAATTTTCTTGAAAAATTAATTTGGAAAATATAAGTGATTTTTGGGAAAATTAATTTTGATCAAGTAAAAATAAATTAATCAAATTAATTAAAATTAATATGATATTTTTTTAAATTAATTTTCAAGTCAGACAATTGACCCAATAGGTAATTGAACTTGAAAATTGGACTTGAGATCGTAAATTGGGCCCAAGAGCCTAAAACCGAGGCCAATACCCAAAAACTGGTCGTATCGGGCCTGTATGTGAAACCGGGCCAATGGTCCAACCCGTGTTGGATCGGACCGATCAAAGCCGCCACCGGCTTGGACGAATCGATAGAAAGAAAACTCGCTTGGGTGCCTACGCACGCGACACGATGACAGTATTCAGTGGTTGGAAAATGGTAAGAGTCGGTGGGTCTTGATGGTTGAGCAATGAAAGAATTACACTCCCATTGGGACTCAACCAAAAAATTTTATTTCAGATTAATTATTCAAAAAATAATATTATTTTAATATATTTAATATTAAATGTAATTTGATACTTATCTTAATAGTAATTTGTTAATTTAATATGAAAGTGGTTATCTTAATAGTATTTTGTTATTTTTAAAGGATTAAATCAAATTTTTATCATTTTTGGTACTAAAATATAATTTTATAATTACTAATTTAAAATTTTATAAATTATAAAAGATTTAAATGAAAAAATTTTCTATTTTAAGAGAGTTGAGCCTCATTCTAACCCTTGGCTCCGCCACTGCTCACTAATGTATTTTGAAATTTTATTATGAAATCTTAATTCCCAAATATATATATTTTTATTCATATTTCTAAAAATAATGTTATTCATTTATGTAAACATAAAAAAGAAAAGTTGATTTAACCCTTATCTTCATCTCTCTTATAATTTTCTCTTTGATTCTTTTTTTAAAATATCTTTTACCTTTTTTATTCAAACAACATCGACAAAAAAATAAATATAAGCTTTTTCTAATGAAATATATTGCAATATTATCTATCTTTATTTTTTGTTGCCAAAATCAACCTTTTTAATTTTAAATACAGAATATTCACTATTTTTCAAACTTCGTATCATCATCTTCGGTAACACCCCAAAATATAAAGGGTTAGAAGTAATAATTAATTAAAAATAACTTGGTCTTAATGGTTAAGTGCTTATTATACTCCCTAAAGGTCTTAGGGTTAATTCACACCCTTCCTATTTTTTTTCCAGCAACTAAGTAACAAATTCAATTTAGGATATATATTAGTTTTGGTAGAAAAAGAATAAGAGTGGGTAGTAACCTAAATGGTTAAACATCTATTCTCTCTTAATACCCAAGTTTGAAACATGACATTCTCCCTCTTATTTCTTTTATTTTCGACAAAAACTATTTGTTAGATTTGTAAAATAAATCTGAAATAAAACTTAATAAACTAGGATCTATCATGTCAAATCATCAAGAATAAATGAAGAATAATGTAACATCCCAAAATTGGGCCTAGTAGGAGCGTAGAAGCGTTTTAAAATTTTGAGAACAAGAGAACGACATTATTTCAAGTTGGACTTATTAAGAAGGTAATTTTGGAAAGTTACGAGGTTTCTATGAAGTTCCGGGTTCAAGTTGGGCCTTAGTAAAATTTTGTGTTTAAGCCTATTAAGGAGAGATAGTAAGTGGCATCAAGGCTTATGGAAATAAAAGAGTAAATTTTGACTTATATTTTTGCATCAAGGCCACATGTAGTACCTTGAGGGAAGAGGTTCGAATCACTTTGTGTGCAAATTTTGACTTATATTTTTGCACCCTTTCCTTAAGTGTCGGCCAAGAGGCATTCATGGCAAGGTTGACTTCATTATTTTGGTAAGGTGGCTAAAAGAAAAAGGCAAGGATGAATGTGAGGAAAAAAATCAAGAGAAAGGGGAAAGTAGGGGGAACATGTGGCCTTTTTCAAGGGATGTATTATGGAAAGAATGGTTGGCAAAATTTTGACTCTTATGGCTTGAATGTGGACGGTTTTTGGGGCTAAAGGGGTGAGAGCCAAATTTTGTTAGTGTTGGCAAGGCTTTAGTGCTAGTTTTGGGTCAAATTTCATTATACAACTTTTGTGACATTTTCTCTTCTCTCCACATATCCCTCTTGCCGAATTTTCAACTTGGAGTGTGCAAATTCTTTTCTTCTTTTCTTCTTGTTGCCTATTGTACACCAACAATTGAGACCAAAAGTTGTTCTTTCATCTTTCTTGGAAATCAAGCTAGTGAACCATTCTCCTTCTTCTTCCTTCTTTTCTTTTTTTCGCAAAAATCCTTCAAGCATCTCTTCTATTCTAATCCTTTCCTCCATATCCGAATATTGTGCTCATTACTTCTCCATAGTCGAAACCTCCATTTCTTCATTAATCTTTTTTTCATTCGAATTGTCACTCCCCCCTTGACCAATCGGTAAGTACTCTATTCAACTTTTTATTTTTTTTCTCCTAATGCCGAATCTATGTTTTGGTTTGGGATGGTCATATTGACCGAGACCATCATTTTATTCTACTCTCTCAAACGAGATCATTCTCCCTTTTGTAGTATTCTAGTGGGAGGCTAAACATCATTCTAGCCTTAAGTCGAACGGAGAAATCGGATCCAATATTAATAAGGTAAGGAGTTCTTATGGATTATTGATATTATTCAATATTCGATTGGTTGCTAACGGAGTAATAATTTGAAATGATCGACTATATGTTTTAGGGACAAATCACCCGATATATTCTACCTTCGGACATAGTGGTAAGTGATTCAAGTGTAAGTGATACGAAATCTTTTGGAAATCCGAGGCTAACTTTTGGTTGGTATTGTTCTAGGTCATCGACGAGTGGTTCTTTAGGAAATCAAAATAAGGTGTGCAATCCCGTACCTTCCGAATACATGTTTGATATGGTGTGTAATCTCACATCTCTCTGAAAGTTTGTATGATATGTTCTGTGATTTGGTCAAAATACCAAAGAAAATCGAAATCGAATCCGTGATCACTTGGGCATGCATATGATCGTAATGGTAATCGTATTTAAGAATAAAACAGCTTTCGATTAGAAACAGTGATGTGTATTTGAAAAATCACGAAAAATAGGAGAAAAGGAATTAAAAGTTAATAAGATATCATATTAAAGCTTACTGTGTCTCTTTTGATATGGAAGAAACGGAGAAGGAAAAGGAATTTTATATTTTGAGATATCTTAATTTTAGTGAGACTGGTTCTGAATGACTTCGTGGTTCCCTGATCTGTCTTGGACAAATCTTATAAAATTGTACAAAGTGAATTATGAGTTATAGTTTATATGTACAGATTCCTTAGTGAGTTTATTTTCAATAGAAACAAGTGGGTGCAACATATGAAAACTGTACAGTGAGATATTTGAATTTTGGGTAAGAGAGGTCAGAATCGTTGGTCAGTGAAACAAGGGAATCTTTCAGGAATAAACTTTACTAAATGGCTAAGTCAAAAATTCTGGAAATATTATAGTAAGAATATATATGAGTCTAGTCTCAAGGAAAATTTACAGAGTTAGATTTCGAGATTCCTAACTCAAGTTATAGTCATTTTAGTTAGTACGACGCAGATGGACAGTTTCGATTTTTATGCTCCACATTAGTAGTTAAGTCTAGGTTGCGAAATTTCCAAAATGCCCCTAGGTTGCGAAATTACCGAATTACCCTTAGTGGGTAAATTATCGAAATTACGAAAATGCCCCTATGGGTTGAAATTACGAAAATGCCCCTAAAGGGCCGAATTACGAAATTGTTTAATGGGTCGATCTGATATTTTGCTAGATGGGCCGATCTGGTATTTTGCTATATGGGCCAATCTGATATTTTGATAAATGGGCCAATCTGATATTTTGATAAATGGACCAATCTGATATTTTGATAAATGGGCCGATCTGATATTTTGATAAATGGGCCAATCTGATATTTTGATAAATGGGCCAATCTGATATTTTGATAAATGGGCCAATCTGATATTTTGATAAATGGGCCGATCTGATATTTTGCTAAATGGGCCAAATCTGATATTTTGCTTAATGGGCCTTTTGATTAATTGTTATAATGGTCATAAATTTGTAATAAATATCCGAATAAATTACTGTTGATATATTGTGATTTTGTTATGCATTATATACATGATTTGCATGGGATGGGATAATGATGAAGAGAAGTTTTGGTAGCTCTGCTACATAATTCTGGTGGCTCTGCCACAAATATGAAAAATGGCGATGCCATGTAAATTCTGTTAATCTGGTGGCTTGTCCATAAATTTGATATAATCGGCTTAATGCCTACGTTTGGTGTGTTGGCGGGGTGGGTGACTAAAGCTCCCCACAGGTGTGCTGGTTGGTACGGGTGGTGTGTAGCGGATGGAAAACTAGGTTTGGTTTGGGAATTTCATATCATATGCATATTATATTTGATACAACATTGTTGTTGTAAATGGGCTTAGGCCCAAAATATTGCTAATTGGGTTCCGCCCAATGAATAACTGTAAGGGATTTCACACTTTGAGTTCTTGTAACTCACCCCCTTTCTCTTAACCCTTGTAGGTTATGCTTGATGATATAGACTTGGGCTATGGATGACTCGAGGAGGCCATACTTGAAAATGGTTTATTTGGACTTTAGACTTCTTTCTCGTTTATTTTATTACTTTACTATTTTGGGTTAAATGTTGTAATAAGGCCTCTGACTATTTTTTTTATTTTTGGTTTTTGGTTGGGATGTTTTATTATTTTTCTTAAATTGTTTAAAAGGGAGTTTTCTAAAAAATTAAACAATGGTTTCCAAAATCGATTAACAAATGGATTTCAAAATAAACTTTTACAAATATTTTTAACACGGATATTTTCTCTCGAACTATTAACGATATTTTCAAAAGACTTGGATTCTCTTTCGAATTTTCAACGCTGCTTTCAAAAGTCACGGTTTTGTAAGATCATTAGTTCAAATTTATCGATTTATCAATCAAATCTTTGAGGTTAGTAGTATTTTATCAAATCAAACTTGTTTTCTTGATTTTTAACACAAAGAATATTTTAGTACGAACAAAAAGGGTTTAACATGTTTTGCTCGTGGTGACATACCAAATCCGCCCATAACGCATGGGCCGGGTTTGAGTGTGTTACAAATAAAACTAAATGCGAAAGCGTGCACTGAATCCATGAATTCCTTGCGCTTTACCTGATTTTGGGGATTTGATCTTCCAAATTAACACACAAGAAATTTAAAGAATATATGCTCTCTCTTTCCTAATGATGGGATATTAGAAAAGATATATTGTGTATAATTTGGGGACCATAACCCTAATATTTATAACCTTAGCATATTAGTTCTAATCAAATTCTAATTAGCCCATCATTAAATAGAATTTGATTAGAAGAGTATCTACACATATTTGACCCATACTTTATTTAATAATTAAAAGCCCAATAAAATTCTAACCAAATTAGATCACTTTTAATTTGGGCTAACCTATCATGATAGTAAATAATAACATGTAATTATCCTTATTATATATGTGATGTCCAAATTTTCCAACAATCTCCCACTTGGACCACATATATATACTAATTACTTTATAATTACATGTCATTATATAACCTTATGAGCTCAAAATTTTACTATCATATCCAAAAGGTATTCCGAACAATCTCGTCCATTAATTATGTTAACATAGAACCAAGGCGACTTTCGTTACATATATCGTAACTAAATCCATCCATGATCACGTATATTAACACAACCAAATGACATAGATCAAGTATGGATGTGTAGCATGGAAATTACATGCAATATGATCTAAACATGTCTATTTCCAACTGGTCCTCCTTAGTGAGATCAAACCTTACCACAATCAGAGTGTGAATAAACCAAATAAACTTTATTTCATAAAATAAACTTAATATCTTTAAACCGAAATAACTCAAAATGTGTCTATAACATAAAAGCATTTAAAAATACAAACTCCTACTAAAACCAAATATCCTTTAAATGACATTACACCCATATGAGCAAGGTGCTCTTATAAAACCTTAGGTGTAATTCCTTAGTAAGCGGATCCAAATCATGGAGTTTGTCCTAATATGCTTTATAAGCACCTAACCACTCTGAACTTTTACTTTAACAACCAGGAACTTAAAGTCTATGTGTTTTTACTTTGACGTGCTCCTGTTGCTATTGGAATAAAAGATTGCAATTTCTTTTCACAATTTGCACCTTAGTGAAAAATCTTATATCCATATTCCATCAAAATCGGAGTCTATATACCTGATGATCTCTAACTGATTAGACCTCCGATATGTGAGCATGTAATCTTTTGTTCTCTGAAAATTCCCTATAACCCTCTTGGATGCTATCCAATGGTCCAAATTAGGGTTGCTTAAAATATCTGCCCAACATCCCAATAGTGTACACAATATTCCAATGTATACAAACCTGAACGTACATTAGACTTTCCACTGCTAAAATGTAAAAAATCTAATGCATTTTTGTAATTTCAAAATCATTCTTAGGGTATTGATTGAGGCTATACTTATTATTAACAAACAGTATGTCATTAACATATAAAACCAAAAATATGTACTTACTCCTATTGGATTTGTGATACACACAATCATCAACAATATTCATCTCAAAACCAAATGAAACAATTATTTGATGAAACTTATGGTACCATTGACGGGAAGCTTGTTTGAGTCCACAGATGGATTTTGTCAATTTGCAAACCATATTCTTTGAGTCTTTGAAACACCCCAAACCCGGCCCACGAGCTTTGACCAGATTTGGTATGTTTCTCAAGTAAACCGGTTCAAAATTCTTTTGTTCTTAGGAAAACTTGTGTGATTTTAAGAAAAATATTATTTTGGGTTAGGCTTGTGTTGAAAACAGGTTCGTTTTATATTGAAATCCCTTTTATCTTAAGTGAAAAAATATTTAGGGTTTAGTTTAAAAGAAATTTTAATTAAATTTTAATAGATAAAATTCATAATCATAATAAATAAAAATAAGTGTAAAGTAATTCAACTATGGCCTTGTGGCCTTATTACATCAAGTAAAACCCAATAATAAAATTAAAGATACTAAAAAGAAATAAAGTCCAAATTAAATAAATTCCTCAATTGATGCATGGCCACCTTTAAGCTCCCGCCGACCCGGTCCATTATCACGCCATCACCTGAAAAATATTCCCAAACGGGGTGAGTCAACAGACTCAATGTGTACACAGCACTAAGTCATAATAGAATCAGGCATGCAAATGATACACATTCAAATCATAGAATACAATTAATGATGCATTCCCAAACCCAAACCTAATTAACCATCCGCTACACACCACCCGCACTCGCCAATCACACCGTGGGGACTACTAAGTCAACCCTCCATCCGCTACACACCATCGGGCGCACGCTGCAATCGGCGTGCTCATCGCTCAGAATAACCCAAACCCGCCCAAACACTACGACCGAATCTGATTTGTTACGAGTAAAACCTTGCGAACACCGTTTCAAAAAACATTTAATTTCCATTGAAAACTCCTCGCTTTTGGTTGTCTTGTCAAAGCTACCCTTAGATTTAATTTGGAATTTTAATTAAGTCCGATTATTATGCTGGGCTTCAAGTGTGCCCGATGGCACGAATAAACTTTTTCGTGTTACAAAAAACATGTGATTTAATTCAATTTAATAGTATAGTCTTAAGTAGATATCCAACATATAAAAAAACACAAATAAAGATTATGGAGGCCTTATTACAACCCAAAATAAAATTAAACAAATTTAAAGTTCTATAAATTTAAATTCACTGCATGGCCACCTCGAGTCCAACCGGCTCCTCAACCGCCATCTACGAGTCACCTGAAAAATGTTAAAGGAGAAGGTGAGTCACCAAGACTCAGATATGTAACCCTTCCCCGCTTTAAAAACAACATTCCATACACAACATATAACGCTTAATATGCAGTATCGTGTGCCCAACCTAGCCACCAAACGCCTTTGTCTACCCCATGTGGTACCAAACCACTTTGGTGACCGTAGTCACGATGTGTTACCAAAACACCGGGTGGTGCTAAACCACCGGTGACATATAGTCACAATGTGCTACCAAAGCACTGGTGTCCGTAGACACAAATCGGGTGATGGGGCCAACCCATCGTGTGATACCAAATCACCGCGATTTATCCCATATCTCAAGTGGGGCCAACCCACGGTGGTGTTAACCACGTGGACAAGTCGTTATGAGGTACCAAACCTCTGGAGGTACCAAACCTCTGGTGACATATAGTCACGAGTGTGCTACCAAAGCACCGGTGCTCGCAAAGACGATATCACCGCCTCTCTCTCATCAACCCATGTCAAGCGCTTAATAACAGAACATACATATATCACATGTATCAAATAATCCATGCTTCCCAAAAGCATTATTATCAATCTCTTACAAATAGAGACTTACCGGGATCCTCGCTTGTACCATTAAGGCACTAATGCCATATCTACATAGAGCAGATTTACACATAACATACACTTAATACACTTTATTAACTATTATGAGTGTGTATGTACACACCACACCCCGAATAATCTAAATCCCAAATGAAGAAGTCGGCCACACTTAATGTCCTTGCCCCTATATTCGGCCATTCATAAGGGTTAGTATCCTAGGCCATTCGGCCAAAACCAAAATATTAGGAGGGGTTCCTTATGAACCCGAGATCTTACCTTAACACTCTTTGCTATTATCAACCGTACTTGATACTCGAATCGCTCACACCATCATTGATTAGCAAGTAAACCAATAACCTTCGCTTTTAAACAAATTGCTAGAATAAGGAGATTGATCTTACCACCACTTACCGAAATTGAACACTAGAGATCAAAGGCTATGAGTCGATCGTTTTACTTCCCCGAATACCTATAAGAAATCGGTTACTAACCGCTTAGAAGCCATTGCCGAAATCGCACCTCTCCTTGTAAAAGAAATCGACATAAAAAGAGAAAAGGGAAGATGGACATTCGGCCAAGATCACTTACCACCTTATGAACCGATTGAAGGAGAGTCTAGAGGAGATTACTCCTGCTTGCTATTCGCCACGTCTTGGAATATGAAGAGGGGAACTTCTGCTATCGAAAAGAAAAAAGAAAGGAAGACAAATGAAGAAATCGGCACTTCCAATGGTATATTCGGCCAGAGAGAGAGTTAATAGGGGAGGAAAGAAGTTTCACTAAAGAGCTTGAGAGAACAAAGAAAATAAAAGAGCACAAGGGAGAGGGGTTAGGGTTTTTCAAGAACTAGCAAGAATGGAAAAAAACCAAAACAATGAGCTAGGGTGGGGTTTTTATAAGCATTCGCCCCCTCTTCAAGCTTGCCATTCAACCTTGGCAACAAGGAGTTCAACTCCTAGCCAACTCCTAATTTTCCTCTTGGCCATTCATTTGATTTAATTCAAATAACTTTGAATTAATAAAAATAATCTCCTAATATTCCATCCATTATCCTTGAATATCTTCTCATTATTACTATAATTAAACAAATAAAACTCTTCTATTATCCTTTAATAATTACACCTAATAAAAGAGTTTGAAGGAGAAAACTCTCCCCTTGTGCCGTCCAAATAAAGAACAAAAAGGGGGATTTCCGTGACTCGAACACAAGCTCTCCCTTGCTCCTTGGTGGCGCTACATGTAGCTCTTAAGTGGGCTTCTTTTGCCACTTTACCAAGGGCTTTTAGTGTTAAATTACCCACATTTATTCTTATAACACCCACTTACCAAGGCTCCTTTCTTTTAAAAGTTAAAAACTAAAATTTCCTACCAAATCGAGCCAACACAAAGCCTTAAATTAAGTTCTATTCTTCCATTAATATAAAAATAATCAAATTCCAAATAACCCCATATTTGGGATGTTACGCTTCTACCCCCTTAGAATAAATTTCGTCCTCGAAATTCCTTGATCAAAAGAGATGGGGGTATTGCTTTCGCATCACCTCCTGGGCTCCCACGTAGCTTCTTCCACCGTGGTTCCGCCATAACACTTTTACTAAAGGCACCGCCTTCCTACGCAGTAACCTTCTTCACATCTCGGTCTACAATCTGAACCGGTTCTTCCTCAAAAGATAAATCCGAGTTCACCTCGATCTCTCGCATCGCACAACGTGCGAAGGATCTCACCGATACCGCCTCAAAGATTGACACATGAAATACGTTATGAATCGACTCGGCTTCTGCGGCAATCTAGCGATAAGCCACCGGTCCTACTCGCTTCACCACAAAGATATGGCCCAATGAACCTTGGGCTTAACTTCCTTTCCGTCCAAATCTCAACACCTTTTTCCAAGGCGACACTTTCAAAAAGACCTTGTCTCCCACAAAGATACTCCACTTCCTTGCGTTTGAGATCGGCATAAGACTTCGCCTATCCGATGCTTCCTTGAGACGACCCGAATCACCTTGACTTTGTTTTCCGTCTTGCTTACGGCCTCCGACCCGAACTTGTCTTTCTCCCAACTCGTCCCAACATGTAGGAGTACGACACTTTCGTCCATATAGGGCCTCGTATGGAGCCATTTGAATACTCGCTTGATAACTATTGTTATAAGCGAATTCCGCTAATGGTAGGTACTCCTCCCAACTACCACTAAAATCCAAGACACACCTCTTAACATGTCTTCTAAAATCAGATCACCCTTTCCGATCGTCCCATCGATCGTGGATGGAAAGCCGTCATCAAATCTAACCGTGTACCCAAAGCTTGATGCAATGCTTTCCAAAACCTTGACGTGAATCGGGGTCCCTATCCGAGATAATCGACCGCACGCCATGCAACCTCACTATTTCTCCCACATACGCCTTCATCGCTAGCTTCGGAGTGAGTAATCCATTCTCACCGGCATGAAGTGAGCTGATTTAGTCGAAGCGATCCACAATTACCCAAACAAGATCCTTCTTGGTGGGCGTAAGGGGTAGCCCACTAACAAAATCCATGGTGATCCTCTTCCATTTCCATTGAGGGATCTTTATCTGGTTGAAGTAGTCCCGATGGTGGACCGATGTTCACCTTAACTCCTGCCGACACGTCGACACTTCCCTACGAACTCCGTTATCTCACGCTTCAACCTGTGCCACCGTAACTATTTTCGCAAATCTCCATACATCTTGCTTCCCCAGGATGCATAGCGTATGGGCTACGATGTGCATCTTGGAGAATTTTCTCGCCTTAATTCTCAGATCTTTTGGCATACATACTGCGTCCTGAAAACAAAGCACTCCATCACTAGACAAACTGCACTTCTCCAAACCACCGTCTTGAACTTGTACCCTCTTAGCGCCAAGCCTTTATCTATTAACCGCTTTCCTTTAATTTCTCAATCCAAGTCGGCTTTACTTGAAGTTCGCGCTAAAAGACTCCCATCATCATACGACTTAACCGAGCGAACATTGCTCTTAAGTCCGCTATTCTTATTCCGCTCAATGCGTCGGCTACCACATTAGCCTTACCCGGATGGTACTCGATTGAACAATCATAGTCCTTTAGTAGTTCAATCCATCGGCCGCTGCCTCGATTCGATCCTTCGAGTCGAAGATACCTCAAGCTTTTGTGATCCGTGTAGACCATCGACTTCTCTCCATACGGTAATGTCTCCATATCTTCAGAGCGAAGACGACTGCTAACTCTAAGTCGTGAGTTGGGTAGTTAACCTCATGCGGTCTTAATTGACGGGATGCATAGGCTACTACCTTCCCATCCTCGCATCAATACACATCCCAAACCGGCAGGAGATGCATCACAATAAACTGTGAATAACTTTCCCGCTTCAGTCGTACTAAAACCGAGCTTCCACAAAATCTTCCTTAACTTATCAAAGCTTTCTTGTCGCTTTTCCGCCCATACGAATGGGACACCTTTCCTTAGCAACTTAGTCAACTGGCGCTGCTATTAGAGAGAATCCTTCCACGAATCTCCGATAGTACCTGCTAAACCCGTAAAACTTCGTTTTTCACCACCGCCCTAGGTGGTTTCCACTCCAATCATCGCTTCAATCTTGCGAGGTCTACCCTAATTCCTTCAACCGATACTACATGACCTAAGAAAGCCACTTCCCTAAGCCAAAATTCACACTTATTGAATTTGGCATATAACCGCTTCTCCTCAATACTTGCGTAACTATCCGTAAATGCTTGTCATGCTCCTCTTCTGCTTTTTGAATAAACCAATATGTCGCCTATGAACACCACGACAAATCGGTCCAAGTACTCGGAATACTCGCTCATCAAGTCCATGAATGCCGCCGCGCATTAGTCAACCCGAATGGCATCACCAAGAACTCGAAATGCCCATACCGAGTTCGGAATGCCGCTTTGTGAACATCACCTCCTTCACCCTTAATTGGTGATAACCCGACCTAAGGTCTATCTTCGAAAACACCGAGGCACCCTTCAGGTTGATCGAACAAGTCATCAATCCGAGGCAACGGATACTTGTTCTTGATCGTTAACTTGTTCAATCGACGGTAGTCGATGCACATCCGCATAGAACCGCCCTTCTTCTTGACAAACAACACAGCGCTCCCTCACGAGATATACTTGGTCGTATAAACCCTCTATCCAAGAGCTCCCGAATTTGAGCCTTTAGCTCCACCAATTCCTTTGGTGCCATTCGGTATGGTGCTATGGACACAGTGCCGCTTCTAGGTAGCAAGTCTATACCAAATTCGACTTCTCGATCCGAGGCAAACCCGAAGTTCTTCTGGGAATACATCAAGAAATTCCCAACCGTCGGACCTTTCCAACTACCAACCCCTTAGCTTCCAAAGCACGATTTGAACCAAATACGCCTCACAACCCTTCTTGACCATCTTTTCACCTTCAAAGGCGGTCACTACGTTGGATAGGTAATTCCTCCTATCTCCTATCATAACCACTTCATCACCTTCCGCTGCCTTAAGAACCATGCGCTTAGTCACAGAATCCAACCTTGCTTGGTACTCAACCAACCAATCCATACCAAGGATCAAATCGAACTCCCCAAACGGTAGTTCCATTAGATCACTACAAATACTACCCCTTGGAGTTCTAGGGTACGCCTCTATAAAGTCTATTTACGACTCACGGAGTGACCTAAGGGGCTAACTACGGTCATCTCCCTAGAAGCGCTTCGAGTTTAGGTCCATTGTTCCTACCACACTACTAGCAATGTACGAGTGTGTCGAGCCCACATCAATCAATGCAACATAAGGATAACCGAAAATTAGAAACGCATCGGTTATGACATCCGGTGCATCACCTTCTTCGCGACACCTTGCTGCGTAAACTAAGCCAGTCGCCTAGCCTCTCGTGTTGCCCTGAACCTCGCCTTGAGTTCCACGACCTCTGTTAGGACCGTTGTTTCCTCTACCATTACCACGACCCTCCGTGGTCCTATATTTCTATCCTGAGCACGGTTCTGCCCCTCTGGCTGCTTCTTGGCTAGTTTCTGGGGACAATCTCTGACGCGATGCTCCAAAGACCCACACTCAAAGCATCCTTTGTCACCAGTCCAACAACCTCCCAATGGGTCTTTCCACAATGATTGCACCGAGTCGGCCTTTGATTAGCGATTGTGGGCCCTTGTTGCTGATCGGGCCCACTTGGCCTAGCCTTTTCTCGAGCACTTCCGCTTGATCCAAATTTCTGACCCAAAACTTCTCTTCCGATTGTTCTTACTATAGTTCTCCTCACAACCTCCTTGATTCCTTCCGGCTACCTTAGCCTTCTCCACTAGAGATGAGAACTCACGCACTTGCTGCGGGGCAATTAGTAACCTCAAATCATCTCGAGTCCGTCCTCAAAGCGGACACAATACGCTCATGTTCGTGAGTCACGATGCCTCTCGCATATCTACTCAAATTTAGAAATTCCGCCATATTCCGACACGGACTTAGTTCCTTGAACTAATCCTGGAAAAGCCTTTCTCTGCAAGGGTGCAGTAGCCGATGCCCACATACTTTTTCTCTGGATAGGTGATTCTAAAATACTCCCAAGTCAAATCATCTACTGTAGCCCCATCTCTGACCGTAAGCCACCACCGATACGCTTCATCCTTTAGAAGTTTACATCGCCTTTCTGCCTTCTCTTCCTCGGTCCAGTCAAGGTCATCCATGATTCTTTCATTGACTCTAGCCAAGATTCCACAGACTGGTGCCACTCCCGACACACTCGGAATACCTCCGCTCCGTTAGATCGAGTCGCCGGGACAGATTTCCGAGCTCCTACATTTCCACCAGCCCCACCACCATCTCCAAGACTCGCAACACGACTTGCGATACCGACTCGCCACCGGCCCGCTCCGGCTCCTCACTCTAAAAGTAGGAGGTGGTGGTGGCAAGTGGTACCTCATTTTCCGAACCTTGTCCCGACTGACGGGTTCTGCACACCGTCATCCTACCCCTACCACGCCCACGGCGTCCACGTCCTCTAGAACTCATTCTATCTACCGCGCTTTTAACTGATTAAGAAAAATTTTATGCGTTAGCATTTGTTTCACTTTGTTACTCATGAAGAAGTTTTATGGATGAGGTTTAATCAGTGATTCTTTCGAGCAAACAATGTTTCAGCCTCCCTATCCTAGTTCACACAAAGAAGTTCATGCATCCATTCCTTAATACTTTCCATACCTATTCACTCATCTGACATTTCTCGCCATTTCTAACCCAGGGGTATTTTCGTCTTTTTCCTACAGGGGTATTTTCGTAATTTTCCAGAACCCAAAATATTTTGCTGATGATTTCCAAAGCTAAGTTATTGAATGTTTTATAAAATCATTGGAAATTTTGGGGCAAAACCATTGAGTTAATTTTTTTATGGGTCAGGGGCATTTTGGTAATTTTACTCCTAAGGGTATTTCTGTAATTTTTCACAAGTCAAGTTTTCCGAGAAAAACATTGTATACGTAGTGTTCTAGGGTTTAAGAGAGTTATTGGACAAATTTTGGCAACATTAGAGCTTGTTATTCATTCCATTTTGTAAAACAAGGCTAATTCCCTTTTTGGGTTTTAATCATTGTTTTTAGCCTATGACCGAGCCTTCCTGGTCAGGGTGAACCCAAGCTACGCACTGTGCGTAATTCGAGTGAAGAGGAGGTGGGTCACGCGGACCGCTTAAATACCAAGCTCTCACCGAACCTTTCTAGACATGCGCACGAGAGGTTACCACACCACCGAGCCCTCTCGAGTTAGGGTGAACCGGCTACGCACTGCAGGATACTGCGAAGAGGAGGTGAGTCACGAGGATCGCTTAAATACCAAGCTCTTCCGGATCCAATCCTAGACATGCGTCACAGGGTTACCACACCCTAGCTCATTGACTAAGTCATAGGTTGGTTTAGTTCTTTAAGTCTTATGCTTCATTGTGTTTGAGTAATCTAGCCTTAGGGTCCAAGTCCTATAAATCTATCTACGCTCCATGCTTCCTACCCTTCTACGTAATATATTTCACAAAAAGGTTTAGATGTACTTACTGGGCGGATCGGTGCTCGAGACTCGCCATACTTGTTCAAAAACCAAAAATCATTCCGTAAGGCCTACCAAAAACATTTTTGGGCCTTGGGCCCCACAACCAGCTTTGAACTGGCTCGATACCAATTCTCAGTAACAACCCAAACCCGCCCAAACACTACGACCGAATCTGATTTGTTACGAGTAAAACCTTGCGAACACCGCTTCAAAAAAACATTTAATTTCCATTGAAAACTCCTCGCTTTCGGTTGTCTTGTCAAAGCTACCCTTAGATTTAATTTGGAATTTTAATTAAGTCCGATTATTATGCTGGGCTTTCAAGTGTGCCCGATGGCACGAATAAACTTTTTCGTGTTACAAAAACATGTGATTTAATTCAATTTAATAGTATAGTCTTAAGTAGATATCCAACATATAAAAAAACACAAATAAAGATTATGGAGGCCTTATTACAACCTAAAATAAAATTAAACAAATTTAAAGTTCTATAAATTTAAATTCACTGCATGGCCACCTCGAGTCCAACCTGCTCCTCAACCGCCATCTACGAGTCACTGAAAAATGTTAAAGGAGAAGGTGAGTCACCAAGACTCGTGATGTAACCCTTCCCCGCTTAAAAACAACATTCCATACACAACATATAACAGCTTAATATGCAGAGTATCGTGTGCCCAACCTAGCTACCAAACGCCTTTGTCTACCCCATGTGGTACCAAACCACCGGTGACCGTAGAATCACGATGTGTTACCAAAACACCGGTGGTGCTAAACCACCGTGACATATAGTCACAATGTGCTACCAAAGCACTGGTGTCCGTGAGACACAAATCGGGTGATGGGGCCAACCCATCGTGTGATACCAAATCACCGCGCATTTATCCCATATCTCAAGTGGGGCCAACCCACGGTGGTGTTAACCACAGGACAAGTCGCTATGAGGTACCAAACCTCCGGAGGTACCAAACCTCTGTGACATATAGTCACAATGTGCTACCAAAGCACCGGTGCTCACAAAGACGATATCACCGCCCCTCCTCTCATCAACCCATGTCAAGCGCTTAATAACAGAACATACATATATCACATGTATCAAATAATCCATGCTTCCCAAAAGCATTATTATCAATCTCTTACAAATAGAGACTTACCGGGATCCTCGCTTGTACCATTAAGGCACTAATGCCATATCTACATAGAGCGATTTACACATAACATACACTTAATACACTTTATTAACTATTATGAGTGTGTATGTACACACCACACACCCCGAATAATCTAAATCCCAAATGAAGAAGTCGGCCACACTTAATGTCCTTGCCCCTATATTCGGCCATTCATAAGGGTTAGTATCCTAGGCCATTCGGCCAAAACCAAAATATTAGGAGGGGTTCCTTATGAACCCGAGATCTTACCTTAACACTCTTTGCTATTATCAACCGTACTTGATACTCGAATCGCTCACACCCATCATTGATTAGCAAGTAAACCAATAACCTTCTGGCTTTTAAACAAATTGCTAGAATAAGGAGATTGATCTTACCACCACTTACCAAATTGAACACTAGAGATCGGCTATGAGTCGATTGTTTTACTTCCCTGAATACCTATAAGAAATCGGTTACTAACCGTTTAGAAACCATTGCCGAAATCGGCACCTCTCCTTGTAAAAGAAATCGACATAAAAAGAGAAAAGGGAAGATGGACATTCGGCCAAGACCACTTACCACCTTATGAACCGATTGAAGGAGAGTCTAGAGGAGATTACTCCTGCTTGCTATTCGGCCACGTCTTGGAATATGAAGAGGGGAACTTCGGCTATCAGAAAGAAAAAAAAGAAAGGAAGACAAATGAAGAAATCGGCACTTCCAATGGTATATTCGGCCAGAGAGAGTTAATAGGGGAGGAAAGAAGTTTCGGCTAAAGAGCTTGAGAGAACAAAGAAAATAAAAGAGCACAAGGGAGAGGGGTTAGGGTTTTTCGGCAACTAGCAAGAATGGAAAAAAAACCAAAACAATGAGCTAGGGTGGGGTTTTTATAAGCATTCGCCCCCTCTTCAAGCTTGCCGTCCAACCTTGGCAACAAGGAGTTCAACTCCTAGCCAACTCCTAATTTTCCTCTTGGCCATTCATTTGATTTAATTCAAATAACTTTGAATTAATAAAAATAATCTCCTAATATTCCATCCATTATCCTTGAATATCTTCTCATTATTACTATAATTAAACAAATAAAACTCTTCTATTATCCTTTAATAATTACACCTAATAAAAGAGTTTGAAGGGAGAAAAACTCTCCCCCCTTGTGCCGTCCAAATAAAGAACAAAAAGGGGGATTTCCGTGACTCGAACACAAGCTCTCCCTTGCTCCTTGGTGGCGTCACATGTAGCTCTTAAGTGGGCTTCTTTTTGCCACTTTACCAAGGGCTTTTTAGTGTTAAATTACCCACATTTATTCTTATAACACCCACTTACCAAGGCTCCTTTCTTTTAAAAGTTAAAAACTAAAATTTCCTACCAAATCGAGCCAACACAAAGCCTTAAATTAAGTTCTATTCTTCCATTAATATAAAAATAATCAAATTCCAAATAACCCCATATTTGGGATGTTACATCGCCCATATAATTTGTGTTATTAGACACCATATTCAAATAATGTAACCGAAGTTACCAAATTCAGATAATGTAACCGAAGTTACCATATTCAAATTTTGTGACCGTAGTCACCATATTCCGTTGGTGAGACCGAAGTCAACACCTTCTTCCCCTTTCACATAGATCCCGAATGCCCCATAAATTTTATATCATGCATAACATACTTAATTCTCATTCATGTTTCTATTCATATGTTCAAAATATATCATATTCATAATCCTATCAGAAGTAGGAAACGTACCTGGGTACTTTTACCACATTTGTGGTACTTAGCCACATTCACATTCTTATACATATTCATATATTAAAATAATTGCCATATGATGTATCGAAGGTTAGTATGAGTACACACATTCTTAACAATACATTTAATTTAAACATAGCCATGAACCTATCAAAACTTAGGGTAGGGTACACACCTTATTGGCTTAACAGATTCCTTGAAATCCCGAAGAACGATCTACCGATCTAAAGTTTAGATCTGTTAATTCCTTGTTTGCCGATTGGATTGATCAAGTTCCCAAAAATTACTAGTATCCCTTTTCCTTGAAATCGGCTAACACTTACGCTTTCCAAATTTGAAGGGGATTCCTTGCCCTATATGTCTGTCGAAATCTTCATGTTAGATTTAATCTAACATATACATCATAACCTTTAATCAAATAAATTTATCTTACCTTAGATCCTTGATCCTTATATTCGACAGTTGTAGACCCCTTTAGATGTCGTAGTTGATTGCTCCTTTACTTAGAATCAACAAAGATTCGGCTTTTGATTGTGTTTGTAATAGAAGAAGAAAAGAAAAGAGAAAAAGAGAATAATGGCAGAGAAAATTCGGCAGAGAGAAGAGGAGAAACTTTAGAGAATTTCGGCAGAGGTTTTCTTGAAAAGAAAAGAATGAATGAAGAATAGCCTTACTCTTCCTTTTATAGCCAAAATTACTAGCTAGAGTCCTTTACTTGGCCACCACTCTTCTATTTTGATAGCTTTATCCCTTGATTTATCACTTTAATAAAACTTAATCCAATAATTATCTCTTATCTCTTAATAAAAATAATACTAATAATAATCCTCTTTATCTCTTCCTTATCTATCAAAATAAAAGAAATAATATCCACATTTATCTCTTGAAAATAATCTAAAATAAATCCATTATTTATCCCTTATTTATCCACCCTTCATCTCTTAAAAATAAAAGAATAAAAGCTCTAATTTATAGCCATGTGCCGTCTAATTATTTTCTTCTCGGAAGCAAAATAAAATTTCTTTTATTTGCTTCCCATGTGACTCGAACTCAGTGCCCAACACCTTGCATGTGGCGCCATTTCCAGAGGCCCTAAGTGGCATCTTCAGTGCCACTTTTCCAAGCCTGTTTGTGTGTCAAATTCCTCATATTATTTTTCTTAAGGCCACCTTGCCTTAGTTTTCTCTTTTAAGCCTTAAAACTTGACATTTCTTTACATTTCCAAGTTTCCAAAAATTTTCGTTTGGCTCTTTAAACTTGACATTTCCTTACATTTCCAAGTTTCCAGAAATGTTTACTTTCCTCTTTTGAATCATTTCCACATCATTTCCTTACATCCCCTAGTTTCCAAAAATGTTCACTTTCCTCTTTTAAACTTAACGTTTCCAAAGCATTTCCTTACATTTCCTTACATTTCCATACATTGCCTTACATTTCCATACATTTCCATGCACCTTAGGGTTCCTAGAACTCCTCAGAACACATCCAACACACCCACTGAGCCCACTATCTCATGAAATACACACGAACGCATAACCCCTAATCTAGGATGTTATAGTCTTCCAACTCAAAATTTTCTGCTTACACCATATAAATTGTTTCTTCACTGTCGCCATTAAGAAACGCAGTCTTAACATCCATATGATGTAACTCAAGATCAAAATGAGCAACAAGCGCCATGATTATCCTAAAGGAGTCTTTCAATGAAACGGGAGAGAAAGTCTCTATAAAATCAACACCTTCTGTAACACCCCAAACCCGACCCAAATGCTACAACCGGATCTGGTATGTCACTTAAGAGATTTTACATAACATGTCGCATTTTGGAAAACAATTACTAGGTTTACACCTTTATTTCGAAAGCTTAATAATTCATTAAAGTATAAAATATTAAGTAACCAATTATCTTGGTAGATTTTATATAAAAACCGAAATTTCATGCAGATCTTAACTTAATTGAAAACGTAAAACTTAAAACCCAGTAATACAAGCCCAACAAAATCCCAAAACATAAATGGTAGTCTAGTGGCCCATGGCCTTATTACAAGGAAATTTGAACCCATTAATTAAATGAAAATAAAAATTAGACTAAGTCTTTTTGTTTGAATTCTCAAAGCTCACGCATGGCCACCTTGCTCTCCTCTCTCTCGGCCCTGGTCCGATACCCTAAGTGTCACCTGAGATGGTTAAAATTAAAGGGTGAGTCGCGAGACTCAGTGTGCAACCCTCATGCACCATTAGATTTGGGCTTTAGCCCCATAAAACAGAATAATCAAAATATAAGTAACAAAAATAATATGCAAAGCCCAAACCATATCCTAGGTGTCCATCCGCTACACGCCCCCGTACCAGCCATTCACACCATTGGGGATTTCTACAATCAACCGACACCGCTACACGCCTTGATGGCAGTCGTGCTGCTCATCATCAGATCATGGTCGTAGCCACTACAACAGATCACGGCAGAAGCCGCTACAACAGATCACGGTAAGGAACCGCTACAATAGATCACGGTAAAAACCGCTACAACATATAACTTCCTCCTTTCATCAACCCAACCCATGCAATCACAAATAATCAATATTCTTAAATCATTTAATCGTGAGCATTCACTAACCTCGGTGATTTGCTTTTACCCTCTTTGCTTTTAGTCATTATGCCGGATTTCGGCATTTATCAAAACATATAAGACTTATAATTATATACTAATCAAACAGATCTAGATGGAGTGGAGAATTACACACCTGATATTGCAAAATCCAATATTCTTAGTCGATGTCCTTGCTATCTGGATCTATTATCCTCAATCTATAGCCTTGCTTAAAAGCCAGAACAATTGCGAAAATAGGCCTCTCCTATATTCGGCCATGGTTAGTATTCTACCCGATTTTATATATATAAATAAACAAATCTTGTTTGTTAGTCGACTAAGCTTCCTTCAAATCTTGAATTGCCGCCCATCATAAAACCATTAAACTATTAGCTTTTGGCTTTTGCCTTTCAAAAACCGGGAATAGATCATGAGAACTAATAAAAAATCAACACTTACCTTAGCATAGGAGATTCGGCTAGCACTAGAGAGAGGATTCGGCAATGCCCATGGAAGATTTAAATGCTCTAAGTACAGAACTAATTCTCAAATAGGATGAATAGAAGAAAAGACTATGGATGCTTCTTGACTTTCTAGAGAAATCGGCACAAGAAGGAAAAAGTGGAGAAGAGTTTCTGCTTTTAAAGAAATTGGAGAAAAGAAATTGGAGAGGAGAGGCTAGGGAATTTTGGCACAATGGGAGAGAAATTTAGGGTTTTCAGTGTCGAGAATCAAGGAGCTAGCCCCTATTTATAGATATTTTGGCACCTCTTTGCTAAAAACCAAAACACCCTTAAAATTCAAGCTAAAGAGAGGAGAAATTTGGCACCCTCCTTGCCATGCAAGAGTCGAATTTTACACTCCTCTAGGTGGTGGATTTCCTACCAACACTTCCCTTGAAGATAAGCTCCTAACTTTTCTCCTTTTTATCTATGATATTATCACTTAAAAATCCACATAAAATCTCCTATTTTATAGCCTTGTAGCCGCTCCACCTCTACTAATCCCTAATGCCAAATTTAACTCACTTAAATTAAAAGATTTGGGCCTCATTAAACTTAATACTTGGGCCCCTAATTCCTTGTGTGTGGCGTCACCCTCTCTTCATTTAAAGTGCCAAATTTGGCCTAAAACATGGGCTCCTTACGACCCAAAACTTGTTCATTTTTAACTGTTAATGATGCCACTCTAATCTGGGCCTTTTTGCCTAATTCTAAGCCCAAATTTAGACCCCTATCAATTAAATTAACATAGTAAACCTATCCCTACACAAAATGTATAGGCCCGTAAATTTAGGATGTTACAGCTTCTACCCCTTAAAAAGAAATTTTGTCCTCAAAATTTCCATTAACTATTAATCGTACTACCCAAGTCTCACCACTATGTTTTCGCACAAGACGCACTCGATTCTAAAGCCAAAAGAAACACTTAGTATACTATGGTAGAGTACGCACCAGTGTTAGCATCTAGAGCGTCCTCGTCCCCTTGGCGACGTGCTGCATAGACCAAGGCTGGCCGCCTCGCCTTAGCATAACCTACATCTCCACGACCATGTCCTGTGCCATTGCCACCATTGCCTTGACCACGGCCCCTTAGTGGTTGTTGATCACCTCTCCCAGCCTGATCAGAACCTCGTCCCGTGGGCTGTACCCGATCCATCTGAGGATAGTCCTTAATCAGATGTCCTGTGGATCCACACCTAATGTAACAACCCAAACCCGGCCCAAACACTATGGCCGAATCCGAGTTGCTACAGTGGAAAAGATTGTTGGAAAACCTTACTTAGAATTTATTTAAAAGTTAATTCAACCAAGTTATTGTAGAATATCGAGTGTGCCCGATGGCACTATGAAAACATTTTCGTGTTAATTTGGGAAAACATGTGACTTTAATTTAATATTGGTAATCATAGTTTAAAACAAAGTATCCAACATATGAGAAATAACAAAAATAAAGTATATGGAGGCCTTATTACATCCAAAATAAAAATAAACCAATAATAAAATAAAATAGCTAAGTTTAAAGTTCATTTAATTCAAGTCCACCGCATGGCCACCTCGAGTCCACCCTACCCATATCCGCGGTCTATGTATCACTGAAAAATAAAGGAGAAGGTGAGTCACCAAGACTCGAGATGTAACCCTTCCCCGGTTTAAACCAATTTCATACACAAATTACAACAATTAATATGCACGAGATAGTGTACCCAACCTAGCCAACCAAACGCCTCAGTCTACCCCGTTGTGGTACCAAACCACTGGTGGTGCCAAACCACTGGTGACATATAGTCACAGATGTGATGCCAAATCACTGGAGGTGCCAAACCTCTGGTGTCCATAGACACAAATCGGTTGATGGGGCCAACCCATCGTGTGATGCCAAATCACCGCGCCAATCCTTTATATAATATGTGGGGCCAACCCACTCGTGGTGCTAAGCCACTGGGATGAGACGCAATGAGGTACCAAACCTCTGGAGGTACCAAACCTCTGGTGACCGTAGTCACAGCAGTGTTACCAAAACACTCGGTGCCCGTCGGCACGAACATTACCGCCCCTCCACTCATCACACCCCATATCAAATCATATTATAACAGAGTTTATATCAACATACATTTGTCATAAGTATCACATAAGCCATGCTTCCCAAAAGCATTAATATCAATCCCATATTGACAGAGACTTACCTGAATCGTCACTTATACCAATATGGTATTAAATCCAATGCTACATCAATTAGAGTTAGCATTCACAACATTTAGTACAATTAATAGTCATAACGTGTGTATGTACACACTGTCACCACCGAATCGCCTAAATCCCAAAAGAGATGTCGCCACCTAGATCTATCGTCCCCTATATTCGGCCAAATACATGGGTTAGTACCATGGCCTATTCGGTCAAACCAATACAATTGAAAAGGGTTCCTTGTGAACCCAAAACATTACCCGAATGTCTTTGAACCCAAGCCACTATACTCCAATTGGTCTTGCTTCCCTGAAATCGGCAACTATTAGTAGCCTTTTAATAGCCTTCAGCTTTTCTTAATTAGAAGAATAATTTCTTATAAGCAAGCACTTACCACTTACTTACCCAAACTGATTGTTAAGGAATGAAAGATCCGATCTCACCGCTTTGAGATCCCGAAGTACCTAAAAGGAATCGATTACAAAGTGTTTAGGAGCCTTTCTGCGAAATCAAGACTTACTCTTGTAAAAGTCGATTGAATATGAATGAGAAGAACAATAGGCATTCGGCCTAGATACTTACTTTCTTAAATCGTTTGCCAAGGAAGATTCAAGAGATCTATCCTACCTTTATTGTTCGGCCAAGGTGTTTCAAGATAGGGAAAAGAAACTTCGGCACCAAGATGAGATGTATATTCGGCTAGAGAGAGTTTAACAGGAGAAAAGGGATTTCGGCAAAGGGTAAGGTGTAGGTTCTGGCTATGGTTGATTCCAATATCAATCAAGGCTGGACTTTGAGAAGAAAAGAAAAGGAAATAGGTTGGAGAGGGTGTAGAGAATTCGCCCAAAAGAAGGAAAAGTTATATGGAAATGATGTTTTTGCTTGAGGAGAATGAGAGAAAATCTAAAAGAAGTGAAGGCTAGCCGAATTTTGTGAAGTAAATCACTAGGCAAATTCGCCTTATCCCCTCCAACACCTTGCCGTCCACTCCTTTCAACAAGGAGTTCAAATTCTAACCAAATCCTTGTTTTTCTCTAGGCCACTAATTGATTTAATTCAAATAATAATCAAATACTCCATTTAATCCACTAATATCCTTGATTAACTCCCATTATCTTATTATCTAATAAAAAAACAAAGAATCCATGTGCTTTCCAAACTCCAAATTAATGCTCAACAAAGAAGCAAAAAAACCATGTGCAGCCACTCCACTTTCACGCCAAAGAAAATAAAATAAAACCCACATTCTTTGCATGCCGGGTTCGAACATGGGACTGGGGGAATCCAAAGACCAAGTAGCGCCAGTGCCATTCGGCCAACTTTCGCTTTTATGTCAAAAGCCCCAACATTTATTTTTAAATCCTTCCTTCTTCACCCATCACCACATAACAAAATTAAAACGCCAAAATGCCGCTCCAGCCCCTCGAAACCGCGCCTCTCTCCTCCAAGCGTCTAAGTGACGACGCTAGCCACTCCGCCAATTGGACTTTCATGTCCACCAAGCCACACCATTAATTTTTAAGGCATACTTAGCCCACCCTTTGACGCACAAAAATAAAACAAAATTGCTTTGCCCAAAGACTCTCGAACCCTGCTCCCCTAGGCGCCACCTTCCAAAGCCCCCAAGCGCCGCCTCCACGCCACTTTGCCGATCCTTTCTTGCGTTTTAAACTCCCCAATTTATTTTTAAGGCCTTCCCGCCTATTTTCCCTTTATACCCTAAAAATCAAAAATTTTCCAAAGCCTTTCCCTTTCATCCAAGCATTCTTAGAACCTCTAAAACTCATCCAAGCACTCCCAAAACCTACTAACACTTGATTTATACCCAATATGCACAAATTTCTAAACCAGTGGTGTTACAATTCTACCCCCTTAAAAATAATTTCGTCCTCGAAATTACTTATTATCGCTCAATCGTGCATCCTTAACTCGTCATCCTACGTTATCGCTTGCGCACTCGATCTTAAAGAACTATCATACTTTCTACACATTCCCTACGCTCATAATCCAGTTCCATACTCTTTACTAGCAATCATAAGAATGAACTAACGTAACCATAACCAAGACAATTGAGGGTATTCCAAAATTAAGAAACTTACCCGTTGTCATGTCCGCACATCTTCCTCCTCACGACATGACCAATCGCATAAAACCAACCTTGGTTGCCTCGCCTCTGCACCTTCAAAGACCTCGGCCACGCCCGTTACCATTTGCATTACCTCTAGCTTGCACCTCGACCCTCCGTGGTGGTCCTTCATTTCTAACTCGCGCACGGTTCGACCCTCTGGTTGGTTCCTAGCTAGCTTTCGAGGACAATCCCTTACACGGTGATCGAATGACCCACATTCAAAGCACCCTTTACTTCCAAACCAAACATTCTCCTGAATGGGGTTTCCGCATCTAACACACCGAGGTGGCCACCGAGCGTGCTTTATGGTTCTTTCTCGATTCCCCAAATCTAGCCCTCTTTCCACATTATTGCCCGATCCAAAGCGATCCAAAGCCTCTCTTACGGTTGTTCCTATCATGCTTCGTCTTACGGTCTCCTTGATCCCTTCGGCTACCTTAGCCTTTTCCACTAGAGACGAAAACTCACGAACTCTTTGTGGGGCAATCAAGCAACCTCAAATCATCTCTAAGCCCGTCCTCAAAGCGGACACAGCGCTCATGTTCGAGAGCCACAATGCCTCGAGCATATCTACTCACCCTTAAGAATTCGCCTCATATTCGACACCCTTACTTAGTTCCTTGCACTAACCCCAGAAAAGCTTTCCTCTGAGCATCAGTATAGCTGGTGCCCACATACTTCTTCTGAAAAGCAACTCTAAAATAGTCCCATGTAAGATCATCCGCCGTGGCACCATCTCGAACAGTGAGCCACCACTGATATGCTTCATCCTTCGAAGCGACACGGCTCCTTTCAGCTTCTCCCTCATTAGACAGGTCAAGATCGTCCATAATCCTTTCCGTAGATTCTAGCCAAGATTCCATCGCACCGGGTGCTACGCCGCACACACCCCTAATACCTCCTCGGCTCATTAGACCGAATTAAGCTCGGGAACAGATTTTCGAGCTCCTAAATTTCCACCAGCCCCAGCCACAATCTCCAGAACTCGCAATACAGCTTGCGATACTGCCTCACCACCGATCTGATCCTGCTCCTCAGCTCTAAAAGTAGGAGGTGGTGGTGGCAGTGGTACTTCATTTTCAGAACCCTGTCCCGACCCGACAGGTTCTGACACGGTCATCCTACCCCTACCGCGTCCACGGCGTCCACGACCTCTAGAACTCATTCCTATCTACCGCGCTTTTAATCTGATTAAGAAAAATTTTATGCATTAGCATTTGTTCCACTTTCTTATTCACGAAGAAATTTTATGGATAGAGTTTTAATTAGAGATTCTTTCGAGCAAACAAGGTTTCAGTTTCCTATCCTAGTTCGCACAATGAAGTTCATGCATCCATTCCTTAATACTTTCCATACCTATTCGCTCATCGGACATTTCTGCCCATTTCTATCCCAGGGGTATTTTCGTCTTTTTCCTACAGGGGTATTTTCGTAATTTTCTAGAACCAAAATATTTTGCTGATGATTTCCAAAGCTAAGTTGTTGAATATTTGTAAAATAGTTGAAATTTTTGAGCAATACCATTGAACTGATATTTTATGAACCGAGGGCATTTTAGTAATTTTACCCCCTAAGGGCATTTCTGTAATTTTCCACCATCAAGTTTTTCGAGAAATAACGTTGTAAAAAAATAATGTTCTTGGATTTGAAAAAAAAAGTTATTGCACAAGTTTTGAAAACATTAGGGTTTGTTGTTTCATTCTTTTTCCGAAAACATGGCTAATTCCTTTTCGGGTTTTAATCATTGTGTTTAGCCTATGACCGAGCCCTCCCAGTCGTAGTGAACCAAAAGCTACGCACTAGGCAGAATTCGAGTGAAGAGGAGGTGGGTCACGCGGACCGCTTAAATACCAAGCTCTCACCGAACCTTTCTAGACATGCGCATGCAGAGGTTACCACACCACCGAGCCCTCTCGAGTTAGGGTGAACTGGCTACGCACTGCAGGATACTGCGAAGAGGAGGTGAGTCACGAGGACTACTTAAATACCAGCTCTTCCTGATCCAATCCTAGACATGCGCATGTGGTTACCACACCCCTAGCTCATTGACTAAGTCATAGGTTGGTTTAGTTCCTTAAGTCTTATGTTCTGCTTTGTGTTTGAGTAATCTAACCTTAGGGTCCAAGTCCTATAAGTCTATCTACGTTCCATGCTTCCTACCCTTCTACAGAATATAATTCACCAAGAGGTTTAGATGTACTTACCTGGGCGGATAGTTGCCGGAGACTCGGGCCATGCCGTTCAAAAACCCAAAACATTTCAAATCCCTTAATAAGGCCCACTAACCGTAAAACCAAACCTTTTTGGGCCTTGGGCCCCCACAACCGAGCTTTGAACTGGGCTCTGATGCCAATTTGTAACAACCCAAACCCGGCCCAAACACTATGGCCGAATCCGAGTTGCTACAGTGGAAAAGATTGTTGGAAAACCTTACTTAGAATTTATTTAAAAGTTAATTCAACCAAGTTATTGTAGAATATCGAGTGTGCCCGATGGCACTATGAAAACATTTTCGTGTTAATTTGGGAAAACATGTGACTTTAATTTAATATTGGTAATCATAGTTTAAAACAAAGTATCCAACATATGAGAAATAACAAAAATAAAGTATATGGAGGCCTTATTACATCCAAAATAAAAATAAACCAATAATAAAATAAAATAGCTAAGTTTAAAGTTCATTTAATTCAAGTCCACTGCATGGCCACCTCGAGTCCACCCGGCTCCATATCCGCGGTCTATGTATCACCTGAAAAATAAAGGAGAAGGTGAGTCACCAAGACTCAGTATGTAACCCTTCCCCCGGTTTAAACCAATTTCATACACAAATTACAACAATTAATATGCACGAGATAGTGTACCCAACCTAGCCAACCAAACGCCTCAGTCTACCCCGTTGTGGTACTAAACCACTGGTGGTGCCAAACCACTGGTGACATATAGTCACAGATGTGATGCCAAATCACTGGAGGTGCCAAACCTCTGGTGTCCATAGACACAAATCGGTTGATGGGGCCAACCCATCGTGTGATGCCAAATCACTGGCGTCAATCCCTTATATAATATGTGGGGCCAACCCACTGTGGTGCTAAGCCACTGGGACGAGACGCAATGAGGTACCAAACCTCTGAAGGTACCAAACCTCTGGTGACCGTAGTCACAAGCAGTGTTACCAAAACATCGGTGCCCGCCGGCACGAACATTATTCGCCCCTCCACTCATCACCCATATCAAATCATATTATAACAGAGTTTATATCAACATACATTTGTCATAAGTATCACATAAGCCATGCTTCCCAAAAGCATTAATATCAATCCCATATTGACAGAGACTTACTCAATCGTCACTTATACCAATATGGTATTAAATCCAATGCTACATCAATCGAGTTAGCATTCACAACATTTAGTACAATTAATAGTCATAACGTGTGTATGTACACACCGTCACCACCGAATCGCCTAAATCCCGAAAAGAGATGTCGCCACCTAGATCTCATCGGTCCCTATATTCGCCAAATACATGGGTTAGTACCATGGCCTATTTGGTCAAACCAATACAATTGAAAAGGGTTCCTTGTGAACCCAAAACATTACCCGAATGTCTTTGAACCCAAGCCACTATACTCCAATTGGTCTTGCTTCCTGAAATCGGCAACTATTAGTAGCCTTTTAATAGCCTTCACTTTTCTTAATTAGAAGAATAATTTCTTATAAGCAAGCACTTACCACTTACTTACCCAAATCCGATTGTTAAGGAATGAAAGATCCGATCTCACCGCTTTGAGATCCCGAAGTACCTAAAAGGAATCGATTACAAAGTGTTTAGGAGCCTTTCTGCCAAAATCAAAGACTTACTCTTGTAAAAGTCGATTGAATATGAATGAGAAGAACAATAGGCATTCGGCCTAGATACTTACTTTCTTAAATCGTTTGCCAAGGAAGATTCAAGAGATCTATCCTACCTTTATTGTTCGGCCAAGGTGTTTCAAGATAGGGAAAAGAAACTTCTGCACCAAGATGAGATGTATATTCGGCTAGAGAGAGTTTAACAGGAGAAAAGGGATTTCGGCAAAGGGTAAGGTGTAGGTTCTGCTATGGTTGATTCCAATATCAATCAAGGCTAGACTTTGAGAAGAAAAGAAAAGGAAATAGGTTGGAGAGGGTGTAGAGAATTCGGCCAAAAGAAGGAAAAGTTATATGGAAATGATGTTTTTGCTTGAGGGAGAATGAGAGAAAATCTAAAAGAAGTGAAGGCTAGCCGAATTTTGTGAAGTAAATCACTAGGCAAATTCGGCCTTATCCCCAACACCTTGCCGTCCACTCCTTTCAACAAGGAGTTCAAATTCTAACCAAATCCTTGTTTTTCTCTAGGCCACTAATTGATTTAATTCAAATAATAATCAAATACTCCATTTAATCCACTAATATCCTTGATTAACTCCCATTATCTTATTATCTAATAAAAAAACAAAGAATCCATGTGCTTTCCAAACTCCAAATTAATGCTCAACAAAGAAGCAAAAAAACCATGTGCAGGCCACTCCACTTTCACGCCAAAGAAAATAAAATAAAACCCACCACGCCGCATGCCGGGTTCGAACACGGACTGGGGAATCCAAAGAGCCAAGTAGCGCCAGCCATTCGGCCAACTCCGCCTTTTATGTCAAAAGCCCCAACATTTATTTTAAATCCTTCCTTCTTGATCACCACATAACAAAATTAAAACGCCAAAATGCCGCTCCAGCCCTCGAAACCGCGCCCTCTCTCCCCTCCAGCGTCTAAGTGACGCACGCTAGCCACTCCGCCAATTGGACTTTCATGTCCACCAAGCCACACCATTAATTTTTAAGGCATACTTAGCCCAGTCCTTTGACGCACAAAAATAAAACAAAATTGCTGCCCAAAAGAAATCGAACCCTGCTCCCTAGGCGTCACCTTCCAAAGCCCTCAAGCAGCGCCTCCACGCCACTTTGCCAGATCCTTTCTTGCGTTTTAAACTCCCCCAATTTATTTTTAAGGCCTTCCTGCCCATTTTCCCCTTTATACCCTAAAAATCAAAAATTTTCCAAAGCCTTTCCCTTTCATCCAAGCATTCTTAGAACCTCTAAAACTCATCCAAGCACTCCCAAAAACCTACTAACACTTGATTTATACCCAATATGCACAGCCCCTAAACCAGGGTGTTACACCTAAAGCATCCACCAGTTTTCATTCTTCACTCCCCATAATGCGTCCTCCCACATGTAGGACATGCTCGATTCTGACTCGTCGGAGCACGAGCTGGCCCATCAGTCCTAGGCCTTTTCTGATAATTCCCAGATGCTCCTGACTGCTCAAAACTTCTCTTACTCTTACTCCTATCCTTATCCCTTTCTTGTCTCTCGACCCGTTTCACTTCCTCAGCTATTTTATGGATTATTAGTTTTCTTTCACTAGTTAACCACTAACAATCTTATGAATAATAGTTTTAAGAGTGGTTCTTTCGAATTCGCATTCACAATACAGTCTCAAGTTTGTAACCTCTAACTAAAATAAAACACATACATCATACAAAAATCATCCAAGCACTTACATTCTTCACGTAAAGGTGTTTTCGTTGATTCACTACCCAGGGGTATTTTCGTAATTTCATCCTACAGAGGTATTTTCGTAATTTCATCCTACAGGAGTATTTTTGTAATTTTTCATAATAAAGTTCCTTGTTGATTTCATGAAGTAAGGGTATTCTGGTAATTTTACAATTCGGGGGTATTTCGATAATTTTGAAATTCGGGGGTATTTCGGTAATTTTGCAAATCAGGGGCAATTTAGTAATTTTGCAAATCAGGGGTAATTTGGTAATTGTACAAACCAGGGGTATTTTGGTCATTCGACAAAACGAGGGTAGGTTGGTAATTTTTTCTAACCAGGGATATTTCGATGTTGTTGTTGTTTTTTTTTTTTAAAACTAGGGTGGCTGGTCCCTTTCGGGTTTTAATTATAAGGTTTAGCCCATCAACAAGTCCTCGTAACTAGGGTAAATAGTCACCACGCACCAGGTAGGATTCTAGTGAAGAGGAGGTGAGTCGCTAGGACTGCTTAAGTACCAAGCTCTCCCTGAATCCACTCCTAGACATGCGTATGCCCATTGCCACACCCTAACTTGGCTAAGGTGAACAGTCACTACGCACCAGGTAGGATTCCAGTGAAGAGGAGGTGAGTCACTAGGACTGCTTAAATACCAAGCTCTTCCGGATCCAATCCTAGACATGCGTATGCCTGTTACCACACCCTAGTCTTGCGGCTCGTTCACGGGTTTGTTTAGTGAAGTTAAGTCTTATGAGATTTTAAGAGTTGTTTCAGCTAGGCCTAAAGTCCATCAAGTTCTAATCTAACTAATCTACGTCCCATAAAGCCCATCAAGCCCACATATATTATATCACACCATGGTTCAGAATACTTACCTGGCGGACTTGGGCCGGAGACGCAGGTGCCATGCTAAGCTAACAGACCTGTATAAATATGCATGTTTCGAAAACCCAACTTTAGAAAACGTTTTGAGCCCAAAAAAACCCCCAGAGCCGAGTTTTTTGAATCGGGCTCGATACCAATTTGTAACACCCCAAACCCGCCCAAACGCTTATAACCGGATCTCGGTATGTCACTTAAGAGATTTTACATAACATGTCGCATTTTGGAAAACAATTACTAGGTTTACACCTTTATTTCAAAGCTTAATAATTCATTAAAGTATAAAATATTAAGTAACCAATTATCTTGGTAGATTTTATATAAAATCGAAATTTCATGCGAGATCTTAACTTAATTGAAAACGTAAAACTTAAAACCCAAAGAATACAAGCCCAACAAAATCCCAAAACATAAATGGTAGTCTAGTGGCCCATGGCCTTATTACAAGGAAATTTGAACCCATTAATTAAATGAAAATAAAAATTAGACTAAGTCTTTTTGCTGAATTCTCAAAGCTCACGCATGGCCACCTTGCTCTCCTCTCCACCGGTCCGATGCCCTAAGTGTCACCCGATATAGTTAAAATTAAAGGGTGAGTCGCGAGACTCGATGTGCAACCCTCATGCACCATTAGATTTGGGCTTTAGCCCCATAAAACAGAATAATCAAAATATAAGTAACAAAAATAATATGCAAAGCCCAACCCATATCCTAGGTGTCCATCCGCTACACGCCCCGCACACCACCATTCACACCATTGGGGATTTCTATAATCAACCCACATCGCTGCGCCTTGATAGCGATCGTGCCGCTCATCATCGATCATGGCCATAGCCACTACAATGAATCACGGCAGGCGCTACATAATGAATCACGGTGAAGGAACCGCATAATGCATCACGGTAAAAACCGCTACAACATATAACTTCCTCCTTTCATCAACCCAACCCATGCAATCACAAATAATAAATATTCTTAAATCATTTAATCAGAGCATTCACTAACCTGGTGATTTGCTTTTACCCTCTTTGGGTTTCCATCATTATGCCGGGATTTCAGCATTTATCAAAACATATAAGACTTATAATTATATACTAATCAAACAGATCTAGATGGAGTGGAGAATTACACACCTGATATTGCAAAATCCAATATTCTTAGTCAATGTCCTTGCTATCTGGATCTATTATCCTCAATCCATAGCCTTACTTAAAAGCCGGAACAATTGCAAAAATAGGCCTCTCCTATATTCGGCCATGGTTAGTATTCTACCCGATTTTATATATATAAATAAACAAATCCTCTTACCTTGAAATCCCGAAATTGGAGACTTATGATTTTTGGCTTTTAGATCTAGTCGACTAAGCTTCCTTCAAATCCCGAATTGCCGCCCATCATAAAACCATTAAACTATTAGCTTTTGGCTTTTGCCTTTCAAAAATCGGGAATAGATCATGAGAACTAATTAAAAATCAACACTTACCTTAGCATAGGAGATTCGACTAGCACTAGAGAGAGGATTCGGCAATGCCCATGGAAGATTTAAATGCCGGAAGTACAGAACTAATTCTCAAATAGGATGAATAGAAGAAAAGACTATGGATGCTTCAGCTTTCTAGAGAAATCGGCATAAGAAGGAAAAAGTGGAAAAGAGTTTCGGCTTTTAAAGAAATTGGAGAAAAGAAATTGGAGAGGGAGAGGCAAGGGAATTTCGGCACAATGGGAGAGAAATTTAGGGTTTTCAGATTGTCGTAATCAAGGAGGTAGCCCCCCTATTTATAGATATTTTGGCACCTACTGCTAAAAACCGAAAACACCCTTAAAATTCAAGCTAATAGAGAGGAGAAATTTGGCACCCTCCTTGCCATGCAGTAGCCGAATTTTACACTCCTCTAGGTGGTGGATTTTCGGCCAACACTTCCCTTGAAGATAAGCTCCTAACTTTTCTCCTTTTTATCTATGATATTATCACTTAAAAATCCACATAAAATCTCCTATTTTATAGCCTTGTAGCCATCCACCTCTACTAATCCCTAATGCCAAATTTAACTCACTTAAATTAAAAGATTTGGGCCTCATTAAACTTAATACTTGGGCCCCTAATTCCTTGTGTGTGGTGTCACCCTCTCTTCATTTAAAGTGCCGAATTTGGCCTAAAACATGGGCTCCTTACGACCCAAAACTTGTTCCTTTTTAACTGTTAATGATGCCACTCTAATCTGGGCCTTTTTGCCTAATTCTAAGCCCAAATTTAGACCCCTATCAATTAAATTAACATAGTAAACCTATCCCTACACAAAATGTATAGGCCCGTAAATTTAGGATGTTACACCTTCTTTCTGAGTATATCCTTTAGCTACAAGACGCACTTTATACCTCTCCATATTAACATTTGCATCCCTCTGGGTTTTAAATATCCATTTACAACCAATTGGTTTTGCACCTTCAGGTAATGGGACAAGTTCCCAAACTTTATTGTCTCGCATAGACTTATACTCATCTTCCATGGCATTAATCCACTTTTGAGAATTAAAACTTTTCATGGCCTGATGAAAGTTGATTAGATCATCTTCTATCATTCCATTATCATCATCATGTTCTTAGAGAAATACAACATAATCATCTGGAATAGCATTTCTCCTTTCTCTTGTGGACCTCCTTAATGGCATTTGTTCTTGAGGTTGTTGAGTTTGTTCTTCTGGAACAATTATCTCATTTTGAATGGGGAGTTGTTCAACATTGTCTTGCAGAGATTCTGGATTCACTTCTTGATCAATGATAGGTATAAGAACCTGAACATCGTCAAAAGTGATAGTAGGAACTAAGTTAGAATCCAATTCCTCCTCAAAAGCAATGTCTCTAACCTTATTTCTCCCCCCAAACCCAACATCCTCAAAAAATGTTGCGCCTTCCGTCTCAAAAATATTCCTTATTATGGGATCATAAAACTCATAGCCTTTAGATTGCTCGAATTTCCTTAACCCTTAACTTTATAGACATCAAAGAAGTCAGAAGTGATGTCATTTCAACCTTATCATTTTTAGCAAAATGTTTCTTAATTTCGTCAAGGAAACCTTGGCCTGAGAAATCTTTTCAGATTCTATGCCTCTAAAGGCTTCTGAAATGGTGTGCCTCATGATCATTAGACTCTTGCAATTTGAACTATCCCACCTCTCAAAATCCCTTTTAATATAGGGGGTGCTTTCCGCAGTGAGAGGTGCAAGTAGTTCTTCCCTTAGTGCAAGGTCTATGTTCATACAGCCAAGCACTATAAATAAGTGCATTTTCCATTCATTGAAATTAGTCCCATTAAGCTTGGGTATAGAATTTATATTAGCAGATATTGTGGCAGTAGAATATGAACTAGCTGAATATAGAACAAAAAATAAATAAAAATAAGCTCACATCAATATTCATAAGTAAACAATAAATTTAGGATAATGGCTAATCCCATCTCAAGATACCAAACACAACATTAATATCAAGTCTTTGGATAGTAATATTAACAGTAAGCGGTACTCTTGTTTTAGCAATCAAACGTTGACAATAAATTATGTCAAACAATTAATTAATCTTTGGACTAACTTATTGCTCAAATAAAATACCTTATAATTGTCACACATTTATCACCACATATGTCGTTGAAATTCTGCCAAATATTAACTTACCTTTGGGTCAATTAATAAACGCATGAATCACAAAAACATATAATCATCTTAATATTTCAAATAAACTAATCTACACAAAAGAGATCACTTTGGCGACATTTTGTTTCAACTAATTTATTTAAAATATTAGACATCCTTAATTAAAACCCAAAACCAAAACTTGAATTTATTTGTTTCAAAGTATTTCTTTTAATTTCATCTTTCAATCAAATTAAAAGATACTAGTATATATATGTATATATAGTTATCCCAAAACAACATACAGTGATGTTGGCAAATATAATAATAGTTGAATAAATCATAAACCATAAACAACTTCACATAAGACTTCAAATTTAAACCAAAATAATTTGAATAAAGGTAAACCTCATCTTAAGATATCGGACACTCCATTAATATTTCATCTTTGGACAAAATATTAACTTGTAAGTGATATCTTGGTGTAGTAATCAAACATTGACAATAAGAACATGTCGAACAATAAATCTTGCTTTGGGCCGATTTATTACTCACATGTAAAACCGAATAATCGTCATAACTTAAGTTACATGCACACAAACTTTTATATTTTAAAACAAAATAATTTATACAAAAAAGAAATCACTTTGGTGACTTATTGCTTCAATTAAGTTATTTTAAAATATATATAAACATACCAATATTCAAAATTAAAATTTCCTCAATAGTCAAATGTTAAAACTATATTTTTTTATTGCTTTATAAACTCCGAAATAACCCAAAATAATGTTGTCTTAATAATGCAATAAAAAACCGAAAACCTTAATTTTTGACTTTTTTTTGTTTGTTCCGAAACCATATATATCAAAACCAAACAGAAATAATATAGTGGTTCAAAGCCAAATAATTAACAAACACATGTATTCATAATTTTCTAAATAATTAACAAACACATGTATTCATAATTTTGGCATAGATAAAAAATACCAAAGCAATTCACGCATATACATGTATTCATAATCAAATAGAAAAACTTACCTTGAATTTACCATATAAACTTAAAGTTGTATTTATGATTAAACAGATATTCACATGAATACTTGAAAATATTTTTAAGCCAATACATCTCAAAAACCAAAATCATAATAGTTGGCACATCTCACAATTCATACAATAAAGCATATCATCATAATTTAACCAAATATTTGGAACCATAAGATGCCAAAACTTAAGATTATAGAACCAAACTTAAAACCAAATTATTTAAACACATATTATGATTAACACCAATTTGCATCAAAATCTAATTTCATCATAATTAAACCATAAAAATATAATCCTGATCGACTTGCCTTACATATCCCAAGTAAATCCAAATTCAAAATATATGCTTAAACTGAATAGTATGAGAAGAATAAGCATATAAACTCAATAATAAATAATATATTCTATCAACTATATATTAAATTCAAGAATTAATGATTATAAAAATTGAATTCAATTGTACAATTGTTGAACCGGATTTGAACTAAAAAACGATTATAATGAAACCTTAAAATTGAATCGATAAAAAAAAATTAAAACTAACAAATATTTCCATCAATCTTAACGATTCAACATATATAATGAATTCATTGATAAAAAATCGGTATATAAGAGACACTTTACCTGAAACAATTTCTTTTACCAACCATATATCATCATGTAAAATCCTGAACATAATTACTAAAGTGTCTCCAAAACAATATATATATATATATATATAACCGTAAAACTGTAAAACAAGCGATTAGCGATTAACAATCCATCTATTGATTTAATCAAATATATATCATAAAAAGTTTCTAATGAACCCAAACCTACACAGCTTTTTAAATATTTATTAAAACTGTATAAACAACATAAAATCCTCGCTTTTTTTTAATTCTCAATTAAAATCAGAAATCTTTCCATTATACTGAAAATTAAAACCTTAAAACTTTATTTAAAACTTTAAAATTTTATTTAAAGAATCAAAACCCAAAAATTTATCAGGAATCTCAAAGATTCAACATAATATATAATTAAAATATCAAATCCATAAAGAATCAATTCATTCTCAATGATTCAACATGACAAAGCTCTGATACCACTTGTTAGATTTGTAAAATAAATCTGAAATAAAACTTAATAAACCATGATCTATCATGTCAAATCATCAAGAATAAATGAAGAATAAAACTAAATGCGGAAGCGTACCTGAATCCATGAATTCCTTGCAGTTTTACCGGATTTTGGAGATTTGATCTTCCAAATTAACACACAAGAAATTTAAAGAATATATGCTCTCTCTTTCCTAATGATGGGATATTAGAAAAGATATATTGTGTATAATTTGGGGACCATAACCCTAATATTTATAACCTTAGCATATTAGTTCTAATCAAATTCTAATTAGCCCATCATTAATTAGAATTTGATTAGAAGAATATCTAAACATATTTGACCCATACTTTATTTAATAATTAAAAGCCCAATAAAACTAACCAAATTAGATCACTTTTAATTTGGGCTAACCTATCATGATAGTAAATAATAACATGTAATTATCCTTATTATATATGTGATGTCCAAATTTTCCAACACTATTCATTACCCAAACAATCCCTCAAGTTCAAGAAACCCTAAATATTTAATCTTTTCTCCTAATCACAAAAGAACTATAATTTTCTTTCCAAATTAAAACATATTTTCTTTGCTCATTTCCCCTATTTCTTCCATAAATCTTTTCATCTTATTCTTTACATAATTTTTGCTCTCCATTGTTGTGAATATCTTATTGTTTTCCCGAATCTAAAATCAATCCCAAGCGTGAATCTTTTTCCACTGATTGTCGAAATTAACGTCGCTAACCCTCAAATTCTCATCAAAAGTTCGGTAATTACTCTAATTTTAATTAGTAGAACTTGTAAATTCTGAAATAACAATGTTCCTCGCTAATTCCCTAATTCAATTATGAACCTTTACAAAATCTTTCGAAACTTTGATTTTTCTTGAAATCCGTAATTAATTCTTGTGTAATTATTGATTAAAAGACTTCTTGTAGGTATCCCGGATCAGATTTGGACGTGAGGATCATAGTTTGAGACCTTAGTGTCAGGTGTGTATTTTTTATGAGAAAATCAAGGCAAAACCAAGTCTAGCATAAACCACACGGCCAACCACACAGGCGTGTGGGCCATTCATGTGGACCACACGGCCCTTGCATACAACCATGTCCATCCTGAAACGTTAGGGAATTCGCTTCTCATATGACCTAGGACCCTCCACAAGGCCTGCCACACAGTTGTGTCTCCCCTGTAGGAAGAATGGTTCTTGAACAATTTTTAGTGATCATTTAATTCAATTGAGTTACTGATTTTAGGATAAAGGTGACACCCCAAACCTAACCGGGACGAACCGGCCCGAATTCGAAGCATTGCATTAGCATCCTAAGCGACTCTCTGGCTAACGACCACCCAAGACACACCCCGACCTTATAACACCTCAATATTATCTAATTGTTAGTTATTTAATAATGCGGAAGCAAATTATGAGCCAATTTTAAACTTTTCCTAGGTAATTTAACTTAAGGGCATTTTTGTCATTTTACTACTTATGAAAAAACTAACCCGTTTTTAGATCTAAGTATTTACCAACCTTCTTTTAGTCAAATTAAGCAAATCTAAAAATTTTAGCTTAATTTTAGTTCGTTTACTATGTCTAATTCAAGTTTTATTATTAGGGACTAAATTGTAACAAATACAAACTATCAGGACCTATTTCGAATTATAAATTAAGTGCGTTTCTATTGAATTTTACCCATTATGAGACTAACCCTAAAATTTTACCAAGTTTCCTTATCATTGAGGCTCTAATTAGACTAATCAATTTTTAGGACTAACTTGTAACTTAAAAAAATTAGAATACCAATTTAAAAAGACAAAAATTCAAACTCCAAAACCCACACGGCCGTGTCACTTACCCACACGCCTGTGTGCAACCCCTCACACGCCCGTGTGGACAGGCACACGCCCATGTGAAAACCATTGCCCTATTTTTTGCGAAAAACTCGTTTTAAAACCCGATCTTGCATATTTTAATGGCCAATTAAACCCGATTTAACTACAATTAATTAACATGCATATGCATACACCTTCAATTGAATTTATTGACATTAATTAAGCCTCAATTATATAGAATTATACAATCAATTTCATTCATAAAAAACATCGAATAAATCAATCAAGTGGCGTACCTTAGTCGCTAGTAACCCACTCTATGGAAGCTTCATTTAAATAATCGTTAGTATAAATTTCATGCCTCACACACCATGTTGTCAATCACCGTGTTATAAAGCAAAAATACACCATAAATCATTCAATAATTAAACTCAAACATACCTTAAAATTAATAAAAAAGCATCCAAAATAAAATGTCCAAAGTCAAATTACAACCAAAATTAAACTAATTCCTGGGAGTTCCAGAATGCCCGATTACAGTCTCTAAAACGTGTAATAAAGTCTCTACCAAGCCTAAATCTCTTGAAACTCTCTTGCTCAACTCCTCAAGCCCAATGATTATCTAGACGAATTGTGAGGGTGTGAGCTTTAAAAAGCTCAGTGAATGTTAATAAAAATGACTAGTAAATTAACATCCAAATCATGCTTAAATCACACCCAATCAATCACCAATTATCAGCGATAATAATGAAACATGTCAATTTAATTTCAATATACTTTATCAATATCAAAAACCAATTATTCATGGCTTACAAACATCGAATGATATAACAATAATTACACATAAATATATTGGCATACACTTCTCATGGCTTAATCGGGTGATCATACATCGGATAAACGGATCTCTGAATTCCCACAAATATCAAATATAGTCCACCGAGTTGAGTGGGCCAAAGCAGACGCTCCCTTATAGTGCCTCAAATAACCCAATGAGTGGAGACTCATGCTCAACACTCCCTTATCTACTCCAAACAAATCAGTCCACCTAGAGCCATATGCTCACAATGTCACAAATAAATGTGAGTACTCACAAATCCTATGACATGCCAACTATATCCAATGGATCCACCATGCATGTTTCCAATATATTCAGTAAAACATAGCATATAAATCAGTCATTATTGTGCTCAATTTAATGTGACAAAATGCTTATGTGTAACATGTAACATAGCCATTTAACATCCAATTAAACCAAGCATTTCATTTGCCATTTTCCAATGTTCAATTACCAATTGTAACACCAATATATCATGATAAAAAACTCCAGTAAACATGCTTTAATCATCACTATAAATAGCCTAATTAAATTGCACAAAACCACCTAAATGATTACTTACCATTATTTAATAAAAATTCAACTCTTGTACATATAATATCAATCTTGCAAAAATCAGCCATTCAACAATAATTAATCAATTGAAATCATCAATTAAGCTACTAATTAAACATAAATGAGGGTCAATTTACCAAATCACCCTTAGAAACACTCACCACACAATTTATTCTACCACAAACAAGTAATCAACCAAGCAAATCCAAGCTTCAATTTCGGTTAGCTCGGCCTTTTTCAAGATTCGGAGCTTCAACAGAGATAAAGTAGACATTACCACCTTTCCAATGCTATAATAAACACAAATTTTAATTAAATATACTAATCGAAATCCTCTCACAAAGATACATTATCGAATTTGTAACATCAAGTCGAAAACTCGATTCCTCACAAAACCGATCTCTCCAACCCTCCTTAACACTTTCAGTCATCAATACTAGACCAAATACACTTATACTAAGCATCAATTTCACAAAATTCCAGAAAATCGGTTCATGAAGATGATGAAATTCAGATTTATTTAAATTACCTTACAAATCATGTTTAATCTTGATAAATAAGATCAAAAACCTTTTAATAGATCCATTTTGAGTTGGAACATCCATTGATTTGTGGATTTCCTCTCAAAATTCAAGATCCACCATTAAAGAACCATGTGTTCTTGGAAGAAGATGACATTGACAAAAATCATTTAATTGACTCCCAAATCATGTAAAAAAGTTTCTAATCATCATAAAAACAAGTTTAGGATTGAAGATTACCTTTGATTCACTCTAAAGTCGTTGATTGAAAATCTTGATTCAAGAAACTTGAGAAATTTCAGAATATTTTTGGCTACTTTTGAGAATGATTTCGGGTGAATTAAGAGAGTATTTTGAGAAGGAAATTGGTTGGATCTATTATCTGATGATAGATCTTTAAAATCATGCAAAGAAAACGAATTTTAAAACTATCTAATCTGATGTAAAATGTGTGAAAAGTGGGCTAGATACATTAGTTTTAAAACTGAAACCACCCACCAGAAATTTAAAAATTGGGAAATTTGCCCAATGGCCACTTCCATATTTCCCTTACTTTACCATTTAATCATTTTCCTCCAAAATTTCAAATTTTAAGGTTTATTTTCCATATAAATACTCTAAAATTTCCCTTGTTTTACAATTAAATCCTATTTAATTAATATTTAAAATTTACTCAAATTACCCCCAATAAAAAATATTTTAAAATTATTTTTCAACCCAAATTGATTATTTTCACTAATAATTATTTAAAATCTTTAAAATTAATTTTTCGAAAATATTTTTTTTTTAAATTTTCCGGATTATTGTTTAATCGATTTTAGATGAAATTAACCTCCTAAATTAAATTAAAAATTACTAGAAACCCTATAAATTCCTAGTTTCACACTCAGAACCCGAAAAATATACCCGAAACTATTAGACTCGGTTTAAGGATATTACAATAAATGCTAGAATCCATGATTGATTGATTAGTCTATTACTCTATAAGCATGTTACATGATTTTTACATGCCTTTTTATGACTGAAATACCGATAGATTATTACTATTATTAGTATAACCGAATTACTGATTGCATGAATCACATACTTACTGTATTAATAAATTGAATTCATGACAACCATGTCTATTGTTACTATTGATATAAACACATGTTAAGCATGTTTACTGTTTCTGTACTGTATTGATGCTTGCATGACATACTGCATTGCATGGGACGGGATGCTTTGAAAGGAGGAAGTTCTGGCAATTTTAAACTGCAAACACTGGTGGTTTATCCACAAATTACTGACAGCTTTCGTCTGCAAAACCATTGTGTATTCACGACCACTGATAGCGTATTAACCTGCAAGAACTCTTGGTTTATCCACAACTTATACTGACAGCTATTATCTGCAAACCCGTTATGTACTCACAACTACTGGTAGCATATTAACCTGTAACACTAGTGGTTTACCTATAAACTAGAGTGTCCAGGATAAAAGAATTCTAGGGAATTCTTACTGTGGAGTGTAACGGTGGGTTAGGACCTATTTATACTATTAAACTGAAATTGCTAAATATATTGCATCGTCACGCATTAACATGCTTGAATGAACTGTCAATTTTTGCTATGCTATATGATTACTGATGTATTGAAAACTGTTATTATATATGCTTGGAATACTGGTTGGCATTAATTTACTTGTGATGGAACTCACACTAAGCGTCATAGCTTACTCCCTCTTTAATTTTCATCCTTACAGATAACCCGCCAGGTTAGGACTCGGATGCAATATCTGGAGGGTCTCAGCTTGATTTTTAATTAAAAATTTATTATAGGTTCATTGTGTGATTTATTATATTATTCGAGGACTGTAATATTTTATTTTGAAGCTGTGGCATGAGACTTAGGATTTTGAATTTATTTTTCATGACACTTAATTTTATTTTATGGTAATAAGAGATGATTATTAATAACCTATGCATGAAATCCGATTTTTATTTAAAAACAACCACTTATCACTTTTCTGCTGCTATATCTTAATTAATGTTTTGAAGATTAATAAATTGGTATTTAACTAAGTTTTCTACTAAATTAAACAAATGTTTTAAAGTGACTGTTTTCAAAACTGCAATAGCTCATTGAGTCACTTTGGTGACTAATGTAATCTTTTGAATTCAGATCTAACGTCTAGGCCAAGTTGGGGAGGTTACACCTTCATTCTCACTTGTTGCAAGTAAACATGTAAGTCTTATTTTCTTGTTGTAAAACATCCTAATATTATCTCACAAAAATCCAAAAATAATTTTTTTATCACATTATAAAAAACATTATTATATATAAATATGTATTATTATCATAATGGTAGAATATCTCTTACCCAAAAAAATTGAAGCCACCCAAATATAATAATATTTTATGAGTTTACATGACTATTTATCATTTATATTTCATTTGCCCAAAAGATATTCTGAAATTTAAATATAACAATTTTTATCATCAAATTTTAATATTTATGGTTTTGGGTTTTTGTAAAAAAATATTTTTTACATGTGTTCTCGCAATCTTTAAGGATTTTTTTTTTCTAATTAAGAAATTCAATCCTACTATAGGTGATTAACAAGAACAAAAATGAGAATTTATATGTTCAATTGCAATGAGTGTGGACGAAAGAGAAGATAAGAAATTTAGAAAATAGTGATATTGTAATATCTTGAAAAAACTTATATTTAATTTTTTTCATTGTTGTTTGAATAAAAAAATATAAAAGATATTATATATATATATATATATATATATTTCGTAGGGATTCACTTACACAATATAAAAATTAAAGTAGTTTTTCATATTTTCATAAGTATTTATATTATTAATATTTTAATGATTCGACCGTTAAATTTATCAATATAATTGTACTTGTTATACATGTAAATTTTCGAACCAATTCGATATTTTTATCATATCGATCTAAAATACTCTATATACTAATATATATTCAACGGTTGAATTTTAGTTAGAAGTTTTAAATTTACATCAAATTTGACATGCATAATCTACATGAATAGAATATAAAATATAACGGTTGAATCATTAAAATATTAATATCATATAAATAATTACGAAAGTATGTAAAACTATTTTAGTTTTTACATTATGTAAGTGGCTCTCCCCTTCCTATAAATAATTATAAAAATTATTTGGTACATTGCTAGTAAAGTTTTTAGATTTTACAAGCAGAACCAGGAGGTTGACAAGTGTCATATAAGAATAAATAAAATATAAAAAAAAAAACACATTTCAATTTTTTAAAATTTTCTTATGAAATTAAAAAAAATTACACTATAAATGTATGATATATAAAGTATAAAAGAGAAAACTAGGACATATATGAGAAGTTAAGGGTTGAGTTGATATTTCTTATACTTAGATACATAACATTATTTTTAAAATAAGAATAAAAATATACTTATTTGAACATTAAGATTTCATAATAGTTTGGTATGGAAAAATCTGTATCTTTTCATTATAAATAATAGTTTCATGATTCTTTTTTTACTTTCATGGATTAACTTTACTATATTATACTTTCACATTTTTCTTTCATAGAAACTATTAACTTTTGCTCGTATTATATTAATTATTTGACATCTTTTATAGCTTAAGATTTTAACAATTTCCATTGTACTTTCTTTTAAATATTTGACATCTTCTTATTCTCAAATTATTTTTCTCCATTTTTCTTTTAATTATTTACTTATTTAAAATTCCTTTTGATACATTATTTGGGGATTGAATTTCTTAAAAATCCCCATTTTTTAAAAAAGTTACTAGATTAGGTCATTTTTTCAAAAATTTACGGGACTAGGTTGTGTTTCATTTTTTTAGAGTTAGGGTTTTGTTTTTTAAAGTAGGGTTAGGGTTTGTTAGTTTTTTTAATATTTTTTAAAGTTTTTTATATATTATTTTTTATAATTTTTTGAGATGTAAAGTTAATAATTATTTAATTCGATATTTAGAAGCATTGTATTTACACCAATCGTATGTTCGAATTATTCGAATTGCAAAATTCAATTCGATTCATAATCAAAACTCAAACTACTCGATTTGATTAAATCTTAGTTTTTTTAAAAAAAAATTCAAATTTTTTTAATGCAACTGAGTTTTAATCATTATTTACAGTGCATTATTTTTGAACATTTAGATAGGTTCAGTGTATTATTTTTCCAGTGCATTATTTTCGAACATTGAGATAGGTTCAGTGCATTATTTTCAGTGCACTATAAAAAAAAAGCATTGAAACTGCGTCCATACTCATATTTATTAATTTTTTTACCTATTTCTTAATTTTTTAACTGCAATTTATTTGTTGTTGTTTTTTTCATTCATACTCAAAATTTGTTGTAATTTGTAAACATGTGTTTTTATTATACCATACAAATCAATAAAATATACAACATTGTTCCATTTTCCCATGGAGACTTGATTTAATAGTATGAAATGAAAACGACAACCAATTTTGATGCAAAAACGGTATTTATTTAAAAACATAAGGATGTACAACATCGATACAATAAAAACATTTCATATTTATTTAAAAATTTACATGAAAAGTACAAAAATAAAATAAATCAATCCAATCCCCGGTCAAAATGTGTACCAGATGGGGGTGGTTGACGATTGCGAGCAAGATTCCTTCTTGGTTCAACCTTTGGCACAGGTTGTGGTCTTGGCCTCTCATCTTCTTTGCCTTCGTCCTTAATTGATTGTGATCGGTTGCTCCTCGGTTACCATCGTGTATCCTTCGGCCTAGGAATAGGTGGTTGCGAAGATGGTCCATCTTGGTAGAACAATAATCCCCAAGGTGTTTGGGACACCATCGTCGTAAGGGTATAACTATATTGTGTCCTATACACTGATGACATAACGGTTGGACTTCTGGTCAGTGGCCCAAACATAGGCGACCTATATGTCATTGTTGGCATCGTCGTCATCTGAAACGTCGATGGCATCGACATGTAATATGTCAGTGACAGAGGCCTAAAACAAAACCTGACATCTAAGTAGAAGCAGAAAAACGTGGTGCAATATGTGGTGCTTGTGTAAAAATAATGGGGTTAGTATAAGCACCAGAATAAGTCGAGTCATACTGACCGGGGGTGGTGCGGCTAGAGATGCTCATGGGTCGGGCTGGCCCAAAAAATGGGCCTAAATTTTTACCCAATCTAGGCCTAGATAAAAATGCTAAAACTCGAGCCCAGCCCGACCCGCCCGTATTAATTTTTTATATAATTTTTAAATATATATAATACATAAAAAATACTAAAAACAATAAAATAAATATTTCCCAACAAATTGAAAATAAATTTTAAATAATATGTGTACTTAAATAACACTAAGATAGATGCAACTTAACAAGTAAATGTCTCTAAAATAATAATAAAATTAACAATAAAACAAGTGTTATATAATATCCAAACAATAACAACAAAATAGTAGTAACATAATAGTGAAATGGTAGAAAAATAGGGAGAAAACAACAAGAAAATAACATTAAAACAAAAAAAAAAAACATATTTTTTTGTCCTTTTGTGAAATCGGGTTGAGCCCGGGCCAAAAATACCTTACCCGAGGCTCGACCCATTTTTTAAATAGGCATAATTTTTTTGCCCAAGCCTATTTTTTAGGCCTATATTTTTGCCCATGAGCAAGTCTAGGTGCAGCCATCGATGTCAGTTCTTGTGTAAGTGTAGACAATAGAACTGCCTCGGTAGCTCCATCGTGGCCTCCTCACATTGGATGTCTAGGCACCCGTCGTGACCTCCTCGTATGCAGTTGCCTACCCCTCGCCTCTTCACCCAGCAAATATGGCTTGCCATGGACCCTAAATTGTGGCATGTACTCTGAATAGCAGGTTAACTCCGGAGCGACAATGGCCTCGCGAGTAAGTAAAAAATCATACCTATTGTCCCAAATGTTGATATATTGCGCGTGGAATGAAAACCAATGCTCATCCGTTCTCCCCTGCAAGTTAATATGATGAAAATCTTCGATGTCTTGAGGTGCCGATAGAATCGCTTGCTTGAACCTGAATTTTCGTAACACTCTATCCAACTCGTGCATCTCCACAGTAACGTACACTACCAATGGCACGCACCTTCACGTGCCAGATGTTGGGATTCACCAAGAATTCGAACGAGATGCATTCTTGAATTGCCGGGTCAGAGTATGGGGTCCATTCGAACTATATTAAAATAATAAAAATTTTGGTTATCTATATACTACTAATTTTTAAATGAACTACATTAATATTATATAATTCAAATTTAAAAAATACATACATCCGCTTCTGATCGTTAGTCTAACAGAAGTCGTATATCTTGAAGCTCATTCGATAGTTCAACGTAACTTGGCCCATGGTTCCACCGATTGAAATAATATGTTAACACAATAATTTAAAATTCAATAATTATATTATGGTAAATATATTATCTAATGAATTTTACCTTGTTACAAGTGAGAATGTATAAGGGAGGTCCACTGGAGGACGTAAAAATGGCAGCTGATATCGTGCCCATGATTGTAGTACTAGCATGAAACCATCAATTTTCATTTTTTATGGTTTCATTGCTCGACACATTTCTCGATACAATGTTGCCAACACGGCTGACCCCCAATTGAGTTCACCTACTTCTCTAAAGTTGACAAGTGTAACACCCCACACCCGGCCTAAACGTTGTGGCCGAAGCTTGAGGAATTACAATAACTTGTTTAAACTCAGAAATTGAATTGTAATCATGTAGAAAACAATGTTAACTTTTGATAAATCATTTTCCAGTTTTTAGGGAAAATACCCATTAAGACTATTTCTTTTATTACAAAAAACATTTATGTGAAATCTTCGTCTTGCAGTGAAATTTTCTATGTTTCGAGATTTTGAAAACCTTGGCTTGATTTGTAAAAAAATAATTTTGCGGATTAGAAAGATAATAGTACTTAATCCAGAAAAACATGTCAACACAAAAAATAAAGTCCAAAATAGTTTATAGTTTGAAAGTCCCAAAAGTCCAGTATTAACATAAAGTTCATATTAAACCATTTTATCAAAAGAGTCCAATCCCGAGTTCGTGTACACCGTCTGCTCCTAGGTTTGCTGATTACTTGAGAGGATGAAAACAAAGGGTGAGCTTACGAGCTTAGTGTGTAACTCATTTCAAACAAACAGAACAAATACATATACATTAATAGATACGGAAACAGATGCAATTCAGAAACAAATGCAGTTGCAATTTTAGAATCAGATACATATGAAGTAAAGATACAGAATCAAATCCTACCTCCATCTGCTACACATTATCTTCGTCCATCCCTACACACCAATTAAGGTAATAAATACCCATCCAACCCCACACACCTATAAGTGAGCATATGTCACTTTTCAGAATAATGTAGTCAAGCTGCCACCAATAATGCGGTAAACCGCCAGAATCACATAACTGTGGTCAAGCCACTAAAACAGAAATGTGGCTAAAACCACCAAGATAAGGCAGATCATTAAACTGCCTGTAACAACCCAAACCCGGCCCAAACATTACGACCGAATTTGATTTGTTACGGAGAAAAACTTTTTGAACACCATTTTAAAACCAATTTAAGTTTTGTTGAAAATCTCTCGTTTTTGGTTATCTTGCCGACACTGTACTTAGATTTAATTTGGAGATTTAATTGAGTCAGGTTGTTATACAAATTTCAAATGTGCCCGATGACACGATAAAACATTTTCGTATTAATTTAAGAAAACATGTGATTTTAATTCAATTTTAATAATATAGTTTAAACAAAATATCCAACATATAAGAAATAACCAAAGTAAAGTTTATGGAGGCCTTATTACAACCAAAATAAAAATAACCCAATAATGAAAATAAAATCGCTAAGTTTAAAGTTCAATATATTTAAGTCCACTGCATGGCCACCTCGAGTCCAACCGGCTCCTCAACCGCCATCTACGAGTCACCTGAAAAATGTTAAAGGAGAAGGTGAGTCACCAAGACTCAGTATGTAACCCTTCCCTCGTATTTAAACAATTTCATACACAGCATATAATCAATCATCATGTACTAAGTCATGCACCCGTCCTAGCCAACCAAACGCCTTTGTCTACCCCATGTGGTACCAAACCACTGGTGACCGTAGTCACAATGTGTTACCAAAACACTGGTGGTGCCAAACCACTGGTGACATATAGTCACGATGTGCTACCAAAGCACTGGTGTCCGTGGACACAAATCGGGTGATGGGGCCAACCCATCGTGTGATACCAAATCACTGGCAGACGATCCCATATCTCAAGTGGGGCCAACCCACGGTGGTGTTAACCACAGGGACGAGTCGCTATGAGGTACCAAACCTCTGGAGGTACCAAACCTCTGGTGACGTATAGTCACAGTGTGTTACCAAAACACTGGTGCTCGTCAGCACGAAATATCACTGCCCCCTCCACTCATCAATCCCACATCAACATTTATATCACATAATTTATGCTACCATATACTTAATCACATGTACAGGTTTTATCATCAGCAATAAGCAACGTGTACTAGACACACCATGCTTCCCAAAAGCATCTCAAAATATTTCATAGTCAACAAGGACTTACCTGTTCCTTGCTTATACCATTCATGGTATTAATCCCGAATCTACACAGATCCGGTTAGCACACACAATAGTTTAGTACATTTAATTAATTATAAGTGTGTATGTACACACCTGTCACCCTTGGATGCTCTAAACCCCGCAAAGAGAAGTCGGCCACCCTAGATCTCACTGTTCCTATATTCGGCCAACTATGGGATTAGTACCATGGCCTATTCGGCCAAACCAAAATATTAGAGAGGGGTTCCTTGCGAACCCGAAATCTCACCTTTGCCTTTGCTACTCACCACGGCACTCAATTCCCGAATCTGCTTTTCCAAAATAATCGATTAGTCACTATTACTTATAACCAAAGCTTTCGGCTTTTGAATACTAACATAGCCTTACCTACACTTACCAATCAATTGACTAAGGAATGGAAGATCCGCCTTTCTGCTTTGAGATCCCGGAGTTTCCTAGAAAGAAATCGGTTTCACAAGGGTGTTAATACACTATTGAAATCGGCACTTACCCCCCTTATGGATGTCGATGCAGAGATACGTAAGAGAAGGAACAAAATAGTATTCGGCTAATACTTCTTACCTCTGCTTCAATATTCGGCCAAGTCTAGAGAGTAGAGGAAGAGAATTTTCGGCAAACCAATAGATTGTATTCGGCCAATAGAGAGTTTAATAAGAGGAAAAGAAATCACCACCTCCAAGGGAGTGTATTTGGCCAAGGGGAGAAAGAAAATAATGGGGAAGAAAGGTGCTAGAAATTTCGGCTTGAAGAGGTTTGAGAGAACAAAGAAAATAAAAGAGCACAAAGGGAGAGGGGTTAGGGATTTTCGGCAACTAGCAAGAATGGAAAAAAAACAAAACAAAGTGGTAGGGTGGGGTTTTTATAAGCATTCGGCCCCCCCCTCCTTAAGCTTGCCGTCCACCCTTGGCAACAAGGAGTTCAACTCCTAGCCAACTCCTAGTTTTTCTCTTGGCCACCCATTTGCTTTAATTCAAACAATTTTGAATTAATAAAAATAATCTCCTAATAATCCATATAATAACCTCATTTATCTCCCATTATCCTTGAATAAAATAGCCTCCTTATTATCCTTAAAATTGAACAAATAAAAATCAAATTTTAAATGCTCATATTATCTTTTAATAATAATAAAAGAAATTAAAGAGAAAAACTCTCTCTTATTGCCGTCCATCTAAAGTGCAAAAAGAGGAATTGTTGTGACTCGAACCAAGGTTCTCCCTTGCTCCTTGGTGGCGTCACATGCTAGCTCTTAAGTGGGCTCACTTTGCCACTTATTCTAGGCTCATCTTATGTCCAAATTATCCCCATTTATTCTTATAACCCCCACTTGTTAAGGCTCCCTACCTCAAAGCTTAAAAATAATATTTTTCCCACTACTCGAGCTTACTAAAAATCCATAATTAAGCCTTAACATTCCATAAATAATATCACAGCAGTTCACAATAAGAAAAATAATTAAATTCCAAATAACCCCATTTTTGGGATGTTACAGTTCTACCCCCCTTAAGATAAATTTCGTCCTCGAAATTCCTTGATCAAAAGAGATGGGGGTATTGCTGCCGCATCACCTCCTCGGGCTCCCACGTAGCTTCTTCCTCTCCGTGGTTCCGCCATAGCACTTTCACTATAGGCACTGACTTCCTACGTAGAACCTTCACATCTCGGTCTACAATCTGAACCGGTTCCTCTTCAAATGATAAATCCGAATTCACCTCAATCTCTGCTACTGGCACAACGTGCGAAGGATCTGACCGATACCGTCTCAGCATCGATACATGAAAGACATCATGGATCTGATTCAGTTCTGCCGGCAGCTCTAGCTGATAAGCTACTGGTCCTACTCGCTTTACAACAGTATATGGCCCGATGAACCTTGGGCTCGGCTTCCTTTTCGTCCAAATCTCAACACCTTTTTCCAAGCGACACCTTCGAAAAGACCTTGTCTCCCACAAAGATACTCCATTTCCTTTCGTTTGAGATCGGCATAAGACTTCTGTCTATCTGATGCTTCCTTGAGACGAGACCGAATCACCTTGACTTTCTCTTGAGTCTCTCGTTACCAATTCGGACCCGAGAACTTGTCGTTCCCCAACTCAGTCCAACATGTAGGGTACGGCATTTTCGTCCATATAGGGCCTCATATGGAGCCATTTGAATACTCGCTTGATAACTATTGTTATAAGTGAATTCCGCTAATGGTAGGTACTCCTCCCAACTACCACTAAAATCCAAGACACAACCTCTTAACATGTCTTCTAAAATCTGTATCACCCTTTCCGATTGTCCGTCAGATTGTGGATGGAAAGCCGTACTGAAATCTAACCGTGTACCCAAAGCATGATGCAACGCTTTCCAGAACCTCGACGTGAATCTGGGATCCCTATCCGAGATAATCGATACTGGCACACCATGCAACCTCACTATTTCACTCACATACAGCTTCGCTAGCTTCTGGAGTGAGTAATCTATTCTCACCGGCATGAAGTGAGCTGATTTAGTCAGGCGATCCACAATTACCCAAACTGCATCCTTCTTGTTGGGCGTAAGGGGTAGCCCACTAACAAAATCCATGGTGATCCTCTCCCATTTCCATTGAGGGATCTTTATCGGTTGAAGTAGTCCCGATGGTAACTGATGTTCAGCCTTAACTTGCTGGCATGTCAGACACTTTCCTACGAACTCAGTTATCTCACGCTTCAACCTAGGCCACCAGAATTGTTTCCGCAAGTCTCCATACATCTTGCTGCCCCCAGGATGCATAGCGTATGGGCTGCTATGTGCATCTTGGAGAATTTTCTGCCTTAATTCTGTATCCCTTGGCATACAAGCTCGTCCTTGAAAACAAAGCACTCCATCACTAGACAGACTGTACCCTTCCAAGCCACCATCTTGAACTTGTACCCTCTTAGCGCTCAAGCCTTCATCCACTAACTGCTTTTCCTTAATCTCCTCAATCCAAGTCGGCTTTACTTGGAGTTCCGCCAAAAGACTCCCATCATCATATAGACTCAACCGAGCGAACATTGCTCTTAAGTCCGTCACCACCTTCCGGCTCAATGCGTCAGCTACCACATTAGCCTTACCCGGATGGTACTCGATCGAACAATCGTAGTCCTTTAATAGTTCAATCCACCGACGCTGTCTCAGATTCAGATCCTTCTGAGTCAGAAGATACCTCAAGCTTTTGTGATCCGTGTAGACTATCGACTTCTCCCCATACAGGTAATGTCTCCATATCTTCAGAGCGAAGACGACTGCCGCTAACTCCAAGTCGTGCGTTGGGTAGTTAACCTCATGCGGTCTTAACTGACGGGATGCATAGGCTACTACCTTCCCATCCTGCATCAACACACATCCCAAACCAGTGTGAGATGCATCACAATAGACTGTGAATAACTTTCCTGCTTCAGGCTGTACCAAAACCGGAGCTTCCGTCAAAATTTTCCTTAGCTTATCAAAGCTTCCTTGCTGCTTCTCCGTCCATACAAATGGAACACCTTTCCTTAGTAACTTGGTTAACGGCGCTGCTATTAGAGAGAATCCTTCCACGAATCTCCGATAGTACCCTGCTAAACCCAGAAAACTTCGTATTTCAGCCACCGACCTAGGTGGTTTCCAATCCAATACTGCTTCAATCTTGCGAGGGTCTACTCTAATTCCTTCAGCTGATACTACATGACCTAAGAAAGCCACTTCCCTAAGCCAAAATTCGCACTTACTGAATTTGGCATATAATTGCTTTTCCCTCAACACTTGTAAAACTATACGCAAATGCTTGTCATGCTCCTCTTCTGTCTTTGAATAAACCAATATGTCGTCTATGAACACCACGACGAATTGGTCCAAGTACTGTTGAAATACTCTATTCATTAAGTCCATAAATGCTGCCGGTGCATTGGTCAACCTGAATGGCATCACCAAGAACTCGAAATGCCCATACCGAGTTCGGAATGCCGTCTTGTGCACATCAGCCTCCTTCACCCTTAATTGATGATAACCTGACCTAAGGTCAATCTTTGAGAATACCGACGCACCTTTCAGTTGGTCAAACAAGTCATCGATTCGAGGCAACGGATATTTGTTCTTGATCGTTAGCTTGTTCGGTTAAGCGTGTCGATGCACATCCGCATAGAACCGTCCTTCTTCTTGACAAACAACACAGTGCTCCCCACGGAGATATACTTGGTCGAATAAACCCTCTATCCAAGAGCTCCTGAATTTGAGCCTTTAGCTCCACCAATTCCTTTGGTGCCATTCGGTATGGTGCTATAGACACAGGTGCCGTTCCAGGTAGCAAGTCTATACCGAATTCGACTTCTCGATCCGAGGCGGACCGGAAGTTCTTCCAGGGAACACATCAACAAATTCCTCAACCGTTCGGACCTTTTCAACTACTAACCCCTTAGCTTCCAAAGCACGATTTGAACCAAATCGCCTCACAACCCTTCTTGACCATCTTTTCAGCCTTCAAGGCAGTCACTACGTTGGATAGGTAATTCCTTCTATCTCCTATCATAACCACTTCATCACCTTCACCGCCTTAAGAACCATGCGCTTGTCACGCAATCCAAATTCGCTTGATACTTACCCAGCCAGTCCATTCCAAGGATCAAATCGAACTCCCCAAACGGTAGTTCCATCAGATCAGCTATAAACACTACCCCTTGAAGTTCTAGGGGTACGCCTCTATAAAGTTTGTCTACTATTACAGAGTGACCTAAAGGGCTAACTACAGTCATTTCCCTAGAAACAGTTTGAGTTTAGGTCCATAGTTCCTACCACACTACTAGCAATGTGCGAGTGCGTCGAGCCCACATCAATCAATGCAACATACGGAAAACCAAAAATTAGAAACGTCACCGGTTATGACATCCGGTGCGTCACCTTCTCGCGACACCTCGCTGCGTAAACTAAGCCAGCCGCCTAGCCTCGTGTGTTGCCTGAGCCTCTGCCTTGAGTTCCACGACCTCGGTTAGGACCGTTGTTTCCTCTGCCATTACCACGACCCCTCTGTGGTCCCGCACTTCTATTCTCGAGTGCGATTACGCCTCTCCGGTGATTCTTAGCTAGTTTCGGGGACAATCTCGACACGATGCTCCAAAGACCCACACTCGAAACATCCTTTATCACCGGTCCAACAACCTCCCCAATGGGTCTTTCCACAGCGATTACAACGAGTCGGCCTCGATTAGTAGTCGTGGGCCTTGCCGCTGATTGGGCCCACTCGGCCTAGCCTTTTCTCGAGCACTCCCGCTTGATCCGGCTAACCCAAATCCTCTCTTACGATTGTTCCTACTATAGCTTTGCCTCACGACCTCCTTGATCCCTTCGCTACCTTAGCCTTTTCCACTAGAGATGAGAACTCACGAACTCTTTGTGGGGCAATCGATGTAACCTTAAATCATCTCGAGTCCGTCCTCAAAGCGGACACGCGCTCATGTTCGATGAACACGATGCCTCTCGCATACCTACTCGGCCTTAAAAATTCCGCCTCATATTCCGACACGGGCTTAGTTCCTTGCACTAATCCCGAAAAGCCTTTCTCTGCGGCGTCGGTGTAGCCGATACCCACATACTTCTTACGGTAGGTGGTTCTCAAATACTCCCAAGTCAAATCATCTGCTGTAGCCCCATCTCGAACCGTAAGCCACCACCGATACGCTTCATCCTTTAGAAGCGACACTTTGCCCTTTCACTTTTCTTCCTCGGTCAAAGTCAAGGTCATCCATGATTCTTTCATTGACTCTAGCCATGATTCCACGCCTGACCGGTGCCACTCGACACACCTCGGATACCTCCGCTCCGTTAGATCGGAGTCGCTCGTGACAGATTTCGAGCTCCCACATTTCCACCAGCCCGACCACCATCTCCAAGACTCGCAACACGACTTGCGATACCGCCTCACCACCGATCCGATCCGGCTCCTCGGCTCTAAAAGTAGGAGGTGGTGGTGGCGATGGTACCTCATTTTCAGAACCTTGTCCTGACCTGACGGGTTCAGACACCGTCATCCTACCCCTACCACGTCCACGGCGTCCACGTCCTCTAGAACTCATTCTATCTACCGCGCTTTTAATCTGGTTAAGAAAAATTTTATGCGTTAGCATTTGTTTCACTTTATTACTCGCGAAGAAATTTTATGGATAGGGTTTAATCAGAGATTCTTTCGAGCAAACAATGTTTCAGTTTCCTATCCTAGTTCACACAAAGAAGTTCATGCATCCATTCCTTAATACTTTCCATACCTCTTCGCTCATCGGACATTTCTGCCCATTTCTAACCCAGGGGTATTTTCGTCTTTTTTCCTACAGGGGCATTTTCGTAATTTTCTAGAACCAAAATATTTTGATGACGATTTCCAAAGCTAAGTTGTTGAATATTTGTAAAATAGTTGAAATTTTTGGGCAAAACCATTGAATTAATATTTTATGGGTCAGGGGCATTTTGGTAATTTTACTCCTAAGGGTATTTCTGTAATTTTTCACAAGTCAAGTTTTTCGAGAAAAACATTGTAAAAGTAATGTTCTAGGATTTGAGAAAGTCATTGCACAAGTTTTGAAAACATTAGGGTTTGTTGTTTCATTCTATTTTGAAAAACAAGGCTAATTCCCTTTTCGGGTTTTAATCATCGTGTTTAGCCTATGACCGAGCCCTCCTGGTCAGGGTGAACCAAAGCTACGCACCAGGCAGAATTCGAGTGAAGAGGAGGTGGGTCACGCGGACCGCTTAAATACCAAGCTCTCACTGAACCTTTCTAGACATGCGCACAGAGGTTGCCACACCACTGAACCCTCTGAGTTAGGGTGAACCGAAGCTACGCACCAGGTAGGATACCTGCGAAGAGGAGGTGAGTCACGAGGACTGCTTAAATACCAGGCTCTTCCGGATCCAATCCTAGACATGCGTACAGGGGTTACCACACCCTAGCTCATTGACTAAGTCATAGGTTGGTTTAGTTCCTTAAGTCTTATGCTTCGTTTGTGTTTGAGTAATCTAACCTTAGGGTCCAAGTCCTATAAGTCTATCTACGTTCCATGCTTCCTACCCTTCTACAGAATATAATTCACCAAGAGGTTTAGATATACTTACCTGGGCGGATTGGTGCCGGAGACTCGGGCCATGCTGTTCAAAAACCAAAAATCATTCCATAAGGCCTACCAAAACATTTTTGGGCCTTGGGCCCCACAAGGAGCTTTGAACTGGCTCTGATACCAATTTTGTAACAACCCAAACCCGGCCCAAACATTACGACCGAATTTGATTTGTTACGGAGAAAAACTTTTTGAACACCATTTTAAAACCAATTTAAGTTTTGTTGAAAATCTCTCGTTTTTGGTTATCTTGCCGACACTGTACTTAGATTTAATTTGGAGATTTAATTGAGTCAGGTTGTTATACAAATTTCAAATGTGCCCGATGACACGATAAAACATTTTCGTATTAATTTAAGAAAACATGTGATTTTAATTCAATTTTAATAATATAGTTTAAACAAAATATCCAACATATAAGAAATAACCAAAGTAAAGTTTATGGAGGCCTTATTACAACCAAAATAAAAATAACCCAATAATGAAAATAAAATCGCTAAGTTTAAAGTTCAATATATTTAAGTCCACTGCATGGCCACCTCGAGTCCAACCGGCTCCTCAACCGCCATCTACGAGTCACCTGAAAAATGTTAAAGGAGAAGGTGAGTCACCAAGACTCGATATGTAACCCTTCCTCGTATTTAAACAATTTCATACACAAAGATATAATCAATCATCATGTACTAAGTCATGCACCCGTCCTAGCCAACCAAACGCCTTTGTCTACCCCATGTGGTACCAAACCACTGGTGACCGTAGTCACAATGTGTTACCAAAACACCGGTGGTGCCAAACCACCGGTGACATATAGTCACGATGTGCTACCAAAAGCACCGGTGTCCGTGGACACAAATCGGGTGATGGGGCCAACCCATCGTGTGATACCAAATCACCGCGACGATCCCATATCTCAAGTGGGGCCAACCCACGGTGGTGTTAACCACGGGGGCGAGTCGCTATGAGGTACCAAACCTCCGGAGGTACCAAACCTCTGGTGACGTATAGTCACAGCAGTGTTACCAAAACACTGGGTGCTCGTCGAAGACGAAATATCACCGCCCCTCCACTCATCAATCCCACATCAACATTTATATCACATAATTTATGCTACCATATACTTAATCACATGTACAGGTTTTATCATCAGCAATAAGCAACGTGTACTAGACACACCATGCTTCCCAAAAGCATCTCAAAATATTTCATAGTCAACAAGGACTTACCTGGTTCCTTGCTTATACCATTCATGGTATTAATCCCGAATCTACACAGATCCGGTTAGCACACACAACAGTTTAGTACATTTAATTAATTATAAGTGTGTATGTACACACCTGTCACCCTTGGATGCTCTAAACCCCGCAAAGAGAAGTCGGCCACCCTAGATCTCACTGTTCCTATATTTGGCCAACTATGGGATTAGTACCATGGCCTATTCGGCCAAACCAAAATATTAGAGAGGGGTTCCTTGCGAACCCGAAATCTCACCTTTGCCTTTGCTACTCACCACGGCACTCAATTCCCGAATCTGCTTTTCCAAAATAATCGATTAGTCACTATTACTTATAACCAAAGCTTTCGGCTTTTGAATACTAACATAGCCTTACCTACACTTACCAATCGATTGACTAAGGAATGGAAGATCCGCCTTTCTGCTTTGAGATCCCGGAGTTTCCTAGAAAGAAATCGGTTTCACAAGGGTGTTAATACACTATTGAAATCGGCACTTACCCCCCTTATGGATGTCGACAGAGATACAGAAGAGAAGGAACAAAATAGTATTCGGCTAATACTTCTTACCTCTGCTTCAATATTCGGCCAAGTCTAGAGAGTAGAGGAAGAGAATTTTCGGCAAACCAATAGATTGTATTCGGCCAATAGAGAGTTTAATAAGAGGAAAAGAAATCACCACCTCCAAGGGAGTGTATTCGGCCAAGGGGAGAAAGAAAATAATGGGGAAGAAAGGTGCTAGAAATTTCGGCTTGAAGAGGTTTGAGAGAACAAAGAAAATAAAAGAGCACAAAGGGAGAGGGGTTAGGGATTTTCGGCAACTAGCAAGAATGGAAAAAAAACAAAACAAAGTGGTAGGGTGGGGTTTTTATAAGCATTCGGCCCCCCCCCCCTCCTTAAGCTTGCCGTCCACCCTTGGCAACAAGGAGTTCAACTCCTAGCCAACTCCTAGTTTTTCTCTTGGCCACCCATTTGCTTTAATTCAAACAATTTTGAATTAATAAAATAATCTCCTAATAATCCATATAATAACCTCATTTATCTCCCATTATCCTTGAATAAAATAGCCTCCTTATTATCCTTAAAATTGAACAAATAAAAATCAAATTTTAAATGCTCATATTATCTTTTAATAATAATAAAAAGAAATTAAAGAGAGAAAAACTCTCTCTTATTGCCGTCCATCTAAAGTGCAAAAAGAGGAATTGTTGTGACTCGAACCAAGGTTCTCCCTTGCTCCTTGGTGGCGTCACATGCTAGCTCTTAAGTGGGCTCACTTTGCCACTTATTCTAGGCTCATCTTATGTCCAAATTATCCCCATTTATTCTTATAACCCCCACTTGTTAAGGCTCCCTACCTCAAAGCTTAAAAATAATATTTTTCCCACTACTCGAGCTTACTAAAAATCCATAATTAAGCCTTAACATTCCATAAATAATATCACAGCAGTTCACAATAAGAAAAATAATTAAATTCCAAATAACCCCATTTTTGGGATGTTACACTGCCAACATTTCTTCTGTCACATCATTAACCCACCCCAATGCACATGCAATACTATACAGATAATAGATGCACATATGTCATACATGCTATACACATTAGAATATAATACCATGCTTTCATAAATCACATTAACAGAGGCAAAATATTAGATTTCATATCTATTACACATACATAACACATATCGAATCCTAAAATGTGACTGATTTAGAATCGCACTTTAAATACGACCTTAATGAAATTTTACAAAAGTGGGCCCTAACTAGCCCAGTCTGTGTCACCCACACAGCCTAACACACGCCCGTATGGCCCACACGGCCCAACTACCTAGCATGTGTGATGTCAACAATGGCCTTTTTGGCATCCCGCCATTTTCTATTTTTGTTACACACTTGAACCTTTTTTTTATAAATGATGATTTGGCACACTTCCAAACTCTAAAACTAGCATTAAAAATAGACTAATTAGCAACATTATGCAAAACTTAATAAAAAAATTTGGCCATCTATGCTAAACACTCGTCCCCCCAAAAAACATTCGGACACTTACCCCGATCAAAGCAATCGATCCTAAGACTCACCGAATGTCGGAAAGGGTTTTGCACCTCTCAAAATTTGCCTAACAAAAGTACAAGGTAAAACAAATTAACCCAATAGAAACATTCACAAACCACTAATGAAAGTTCACACTCTACCTCCTAACCAAACGAATAGATTTATACTTACACAAAAATTTAATATTGCAGCGGAGAACTTTTGAACACACAAGACCGGATACAAAATTCAAGCGATGTAAACACCCAAAACAATTATGGCTAATTGAGAAAACAAAAGATAGGAGAAGAAGAAAAAAAATAGGAAGAAAGAAAAGAAAAGGAAAAGTATCGTGAGAACCAAAACTGAAAGATGAGTGGGGAGAGTGAGATGTGAGAGGAGAAATTTTAAGGAACTAATTTTCAAAAATTTTAAAATATAAAATAAAATATAATCCGAACTTATCAAATTTTCTAGAGTTTGAATTTAACTCAAAAATCGATCACATAGGAAACGCATAAAAAGAATAGCAAAAATTCTTTCACTCTGCACGTACAAGATTCAAACATAGGACCTCTTGGTAAGCTGAAGTCTTACCACTAAACTAGTAGGCTCATTTTGACAACAATTGAGCAAAAAAATATATATGCTAGATGTTCAAAGATAAGTGTTGGGAAAAAATTACAAAAAAATTTAGTGAAAAGGTTCAAACCCAGAACCTCTTACACACAAGCACAATGCTTAACCATTGGACCAAATTAATTCACTTGAAAAGTTTTAACAATTCAAAAAGAAAAATTTTGGGGCGTTACAACTCTCCCCTCCTTAAAGAAATTTCAACCTCAAAATTTACTTAACTCAAACAGATATGGATATTGCTATCGAATCAAGTCCTTTGGTTCCCAAGTGGCTTCCTCAGTACCATGATTCCACCACAAAACCTTAACCAATGGAATAATCTTCTTTCTCAATACCTTAACCTCTCTATCAAGAATCGGCACTAGTTCTTCCTCTAAAGTCAAATCCTACCTCACCTCAATCTTCTCAACAGACACAATATGAGATGAATCAGACGATCGTGAAAACAATCGTGTATGCGGCCTAACTCTGGAGGCAACTTTATCTGATAGGCAGTCGATCCCACTCGTCTCAAAATCTAATAAAGCCCAATGAACCTAGGGCTGAACTTGCCTTTACGTCTAAATCATAGAACCTTCTTCCATGGAGATACCTTAAGGAAAACCTAATCTCCTACAGGAAACTTTATATATTTCCTTTAAAGATATGCATAAGACTTTTGTTTGCCAGAAGTCGCCTTAAGACGATCTCGAATCAACCTGACCTTATCCTAAGTCCCAGAAACCAATCCAGACCCATAATCCTCCTCTCACCCAACTTGGTCCAACACAACAGAGTACGGTACTTATGACCATATACAGTATCGTATGGTGCCATTTGTATATTGGACTGAAAGCTATTATTATAAGCAAATTCAGCCACTGAAAGAAAATATTCCCAACTACCACGGAAGTCAATAACGCAACTCCGTAGCAGATCCTCCAACACTTGAATCACCCTATTAGATTGCCCATCAATCTGTGGATGGAATGCAGTACTGAAGTCTAACCGAGTACCCAAGGCCTCATGCAGTTTCACCATTTCATATCACTTTCTATTCTATTCAATTGAGTCCACATCTCAATATTCAATCTAAACCATAATAATTCGATTCAATAATTCAATAACGACTCACCTTGACAATAAATAATGCAAAATAACATGAATATACAATAAATAAATTAGTCTCAAATTGTCGAAACCATTTTTAAAGTTTTTATGAAAAATGGGGATCGACTTTAAAAAACGAAAATGGAGTCGCCACCGATCTTTTTTACTTAGGTGTGATTGGATCACCTTATAAAATGTTTTATTTCAAAACCTTGATTTTGGTCTAAAAAATACAAGAAAACGGGTTTGGGAGTCGGTTACGTACGAGGAAGGGTTAGCACCCTCGTAACGCCCAAAAAATTGGTACCTAATTGATGAAATCATGTCCTAAAGTTGAGAATTTGAAAAATTTTAAAATATGATCCTTTTATTTGAAAGAAAACCAAAACTTACCTATCTCAAAGAAATAAAATGCTATACCCAATAAGTTAGGATGCAACATTTTATGACTTCGAAACTAGGCTCGCCTTTATTTGTAGAAAATTCTTACCTCGAGACACAAGACATCATATCCAATAAGTTAGGATACAACGTTTTGAATACCCGGGAATAAGTTTTGATTTGAATTTTATAAGTTTCAATTTTAAAAGAAAAGGGATACCTAATATCTTAAGTTCAACGAGAAAAATCGAAACCCAGTGAGTTAGGGCATATTTCTTCTCGAAGTCCCCAAATATTACATATCACCGTAATTTTTTTAAAAAAACTTCGAATAAAATACGACAATTTTGCAAAATGTGTTTTTATAAAAATGATATGAATCCGATTTTGCATTGATACATTACAAAATATAAATATCAAATAGCAATTCACTATAAATACGAGTCGTATTAACAAATAATATAAACAATTAACAAAAGAATAATATGACATAGCAAATGATACACATAATAAAAGGATTATGATAAAACAATATTAAGCAAAATAAAAAACATAAATAAATGAATACAAGTTATAAAATATGCAATAACAATTTAAAATCTATAGGAAGCATAAAAATTCAAGAAATGGATATTAAATACTACAAATAAGATCAAATATGAGAAATAAATAAATTAACAATATATTTAAACACTAAATAAATATTATAACAAAACAAAATAAAAAAAGTAAAAAAATATTATAATTTTGTAAAACAATTAATATGTATAACAATATAAAAAAAACTTAGAGTATATAAAAAATATAGGGATACTTATAATAAATATATAATTTCATAATTTAGTACATATATAAATGATAATATATGATAAAAACGATTAATAAAGAGTATATAATAATTTTAAATAAAGATATCTAAAAATATAATATAAATAATATAAACGAAACATGTTATACAATATGAATAAATTTTATACAAAATAAGATTTTATATGATATATTATAATACTATATAATATACAAAATTTTAAAAATATAATATAATAACTAATATATAAAAATAATATTAAACTAAATAAAATAATAAATAGTAATAATTTAATATATAAAAATAATATGTATTTAAAAAAATAATACATAAAAATTTTATACTATTAATAAATTAATATACAAATAATAACAATAATATAAAAAAATTAATAAAATTATTCAATATAATATTAGAATAATTTAAAAAAAATAAAAAGGTTTTAAAAATAAATAAAGAAACTGGGATTAAATAGCAATAAAAATAAATATAAAGGGGCTAAATTAAAACGCGCGTCACACTGCAGGGGTTAATATGGCAATTATGCCAAATTTTCAAAACGACGTCGTTCTGATCTTAGCCTTTAAGGAGCCCGAGGATCAAATTGAAACAAAGTATAAGTTTTAGGGCTAATTTGAAAAATAAAAAAAAGGTTAAATTGGACGAAATTAAAACTAATAAAATTGCGGAGGGACTAAAACGGCAAATTTCCCTTTTCATAAAAACATGCGGATCCTCCCCGGGTTTTCGGGTCAACGCGCGGATCTAAGGTCTTTAAACGACGTCGTTTTGGCCTTTAAAAGTAACCCCCAAAACGACGCCGTTCCAGCAACCTATATAAGTCATTTTAATACCAAAAAAACATTTGAGCTCCGTTTTTTAAAAAAAATTCCAAAAAATGCTCTCAAACCCTCCTCTCCTCTGTCTGGAGTTCGATCATTAGGCTCCTGGACCACACGCCCCACGCGCCACATGCGCCACCGCGGATGGTGACCGGAGGCTAAAACCTCAGTTTTTCAGCGCCATCGAAAGGTAAACTCGCACCCTTTTTATTATTAGTACTATTTTATATAAAAAAATATGCATGAATCGAATGAAAAAAAATGACGCGAATAAAAATAGGAAATCACCTTTGTAAAAAATCGTGTATTGTATTCTCTGTATTTTTTTTGTGAATATTTTTGAATTCTTTCTATCTGTATGTATTGTGTCTGTTACAGATTATTTCGGAGTTTTTATAACCTAAAAAATTAAAAAGGAAATACATATTTGCCATTTTTACTGCTTTTTTCTTTCCTTTTTGTAGGTGAGAGGCGGAGATCTCGGCGTCGGAGCGCGACTCGCACGTTGATGGCAGTGTGACCGAGGGCTGGACGAGGCTTGCTTGGCACTTGCGGCGCCTAGGGTTTTCCAGAAACCCTAGGTCTCTGATTTCGCTTAAGCATTGGGCCCTTTTGGGCCGCGTGTGTTTGGGTAGTAATGTTTTGGGTCACTAGGTTTAGTTTGGGTCTGGGTCTGAGTCTGTTTAGGTATGGGTCAGGTTAAGTTTGGGCCATGGGTGTAATTGGGTAATGGTTTTGGGCCACTGGGTTATTTATTTGGTTTTGTAAATGGACTGTAAAGGGACATTGTTTGGTTTATTATTTTTATTTTTGTTTTTATTTTTTTGAATGGTATGGGTTTCTAACGGGCCGGGCGAAATGGGCCTATTACAGCTGCCCCTCTTTGCTCATTGTCGTGAAACGAGAATGGAGCAAAGACTATAAAAGGACCAATTTTGCCCGGTCTTGGCCAAGCCTCGACTTCTTGGTCCTCGTCTTCTTCAAATGGCTTCCAACTTCACTACAACTTCAACAGTATTGGAACTTCATCTTGATTTCAAATTTTTTAAAAATAAGTCTGATGGCTTCAATCTGCTTCGCTGCAACTTCAGGAAGGCAAAATCAGCTATCTTTAATCTACTCCGCTGCAACTTCAGAGAGGTCAGACTAATGCTTTTGATCTGCTTCCTGCAACTTCAGGAAGGTAAGATCTATCGTCTTTTATCTGCTCCACTGCAAACTCAGGGAGACAAGACTGATGTTTTTTATCTGCTTCCTGCAACTTCAGGAATGCCAAATCTGCTATTTTCTGATCTGCTCCACTGCAAACTCAGGGAGATAAGATCTGATGTCTTCGATCTGCTTCCTGCAACTTCAGGAATGCCAGATCTACTATTTCCCGATCTGCTCTACTGCAAACTCAGGGAGATAAGATCTAATGTCTTTGATCTGCTTCACTGCAACTTCAGGAACTCCAGATCTACTTTCTTCAGTTTGCTCCGCTGCAACTTTAGGGAGGTCAAACTGATGTCTTTGATCTTCTTCCTGCAACTTCAGGAAGGTAAGATCTGTTGTCTTTAGTCTGCTTCCTGCAACTTTAGGGAGACATGTAACGCCCCGAATTTGGGCCTAGAAGAATTGGGCTTTGGGCTTTGGATCTCAGAAATTTTTTTTTAGTGAGCGAGAAAATGAAAATTGGTATGTGGGCTCTGAGGGTTAATGAATTTGGAGTGTCTAGGGGTGTTGGAGAAGTCCTGAGATCAAGTAAAGGTACAGGAAAAATTTTGGTTTTAGCCCCAAGGGAACTGTGACTTCAGTCAGTAGGCCTCTTAAGTAGATTAAGAGAAAATATGACACAAATGGGCTTGTGGTCCAGTGGAAAGTGGCGTCACTTGGGAGCTATGAGGTGGCGTGTGTGAAAGCTGAGGAGGTCCAAGTTTCGAGCAGGAGGAGTGTATTTTGGAGTGTTTTATTTTGCATAGGTGGACGACAAGAGTTGTGTGGATTTTGAACTCTTGCCGTGGAGAGTTTGAAGGAAGCAGGACTGATGGATGTGGAAGATATTTCGGATAAGATGAAGGTATTATCAGAGAGAAAAGATAGGAGATGAGGAGGGTGAAGTGTTGGGGCCGAATAGGACTATGGGGGGAAGGCAGTTCGGCTTTGGCTATAAAAGGGGGGTGCCGAAATCCTTAGAAAGGGTTCTTGGAGTTTCCATCTTTCTTTCTTATTTTTTTTCCCCTCATCCTTATTTTCTTCCATTGCCAAATACCACCACCCCTATTTGCTGAAATCCTTGTTTGCCAAAATCTCTGTTTACCAAAATCTCTATTTGCCGAAATCTCTATTTGCCGAAATCTCTGTCTGCCAAAATCCCCGTTTGCCAAAACCCTATTTATGCTGATTCTTTGTTGTTTGTTCCTCCACCTCAATCGATTATTATCTACTTTTAGTCACGTTTGGAAGTCGAATCTTGTTCAAGTAGATATCTAAGTTGCAGGATCAAAGGAGAATTTCGGTAAGTGCTTAGTTAAACTTTTTAGTGTGTTTTGTTAAAAGCCAAAGGGCTATCTAACCCAATCCTTGTCGTTAACTTTGTATTAACAAGGTAAAGAATCAAAGATCGCAAGCGTGGTAGGTAATGGTTGCTAACAAGGTGGTAAGTATTCTCGACCCAGTCATGGTTTTGTAAGTGGCCGAATCTAATGTGGCTCATAGGGGTGACTTATGTATGATATGGGTCACTTGGTTTTGACGATATAGGTGTTTGAGTGCAGATCTAGAGGTTAATCGCCAATAGTAGCAAAAGAAGGGCTACTAACACGTGAGGCACACGGTAAGGGTACGGTGATGTTTCGATTTTTGGTTAGTGTGTGTTAACACTTTGATTAATCGCTAGTAATGTCCATTGTAGGTTTGTGACTAAGGAGTTCGCAGCACGCAAGGTTACCAGGTGTGTACAAACACTACACACACGATATCGGCAATGCCGAAAAGCTGAAATGCCGAAAGTGGCTAAATGGGCCCGGTGGGCCCTGAGGCTAAGTTTGATTAAATGGTTTGGCTTGTTAAACATATTGAGTTAGTCACGCATGATACACGATTTGGACTTATTTTGGGCCTAATAGGCCATATGATAAGCTTTGGGCCTAATGGGCCGTAAGGTTGGAATTTGGGTTTGATGGGCTTTATGGAAACGTAGACAAATATGCTAGGGTTTATGGACTTAGGCCTAGTTTGAACAACTCTTCAATTTCATAAGACTTAATCTAATTAAACATGTCTGTGAACAAGTCGATTAGTTAGAGTGTGGTAACCGACATATGCATGTCTAGGATTTGATCTAGTGAGAGCTTGGTATTTAAGCGGTCCGAGTGACCCACCTCCTCTTTTCTGAGATCCTACCTGGTGCAGAGTGTTTGTTCACTTTAACCGCGAGGACTCGTTTTTGGGCCAAAGTTTATAACTAAAACCCGAGAGGGACTAAAATACCCTTATGTTGGAAAATTACTAAAATACCCTTATATTGTAAAATTACTAAAATACCCTTATATTGTAAAATCACTAAAATACCCTTATATTGTAAAATTACTAAAATACCCTTATATTGTAAAATTACTAAAATACCCCTGTTTGTAAAATTACCAAGATACCCCTAATTTGCCAAATTACCAAAATACCCCTATAGGGTAGAATTATGAAAATACCCCTGGGTAGTGAAATGACGAAAATACCCCTATGTGATGAATATGGGTTTGTGGATGTTACTTTTGTGTTTGATGCATTCATATGATATTCTGCTTAGGATGCATATGGGTGGGAATTATGGTACGGAGGAAGATTTGAGGATCGCATGGCCGTATGGTATGGATCCGGGATCGCATAGCCGTATGGTATGGATCCACCACAGGCTTTTTAGCCACCGAGCAGCCATGCTGCACCAATAATGTTACCGAGGGCTGTGTTCCATTAATATGGGCTTCGTGCCGTAATTATGGGCTTTGTGCCAATATCAAAGGTTTTGTGCCGTAATTATGGCTTTGTGCCAATACCGAAGGCTTTGTGCTGTTATTATGGCTTTGTGCCAATCATATTTACTGTCGCTATGTGCCTAACATATATATATTGATGACTCTGTGTCAATATTTGAGGATCGCATGGCCGTATGGTATGGATCCACCGGAGGCTTTAAGCCCAATGTATGTGATTAAGCAGCTTTGCTGCAACGTTCGGTAGTACCGCAACCGGGCTACCCTTGGTGTGTAGCAGAGGGGTGGGTCGAGCTAGAATTCCCCACAGGAGTCATAAGGTTGGATGGGAAATGGTGTGTTTAGCGAATGGATTTTTGGGGTGGGTTTTGCATTATCTATTTATAAATGATACGATATGATATGATATGAGGTAATTGTGGGATAAGGCCCAAGACCACCGATTTTGTTAGGGCTTAGGCCCAATATGGATATTTGTATGTGATTTGATTGCCAAGGGTTGTACACACTGAGTTTCGAAACTCACACCCGTTAATTTTAAATGTTTCAGGTAATCCTGAATAGGCGGCTCGACGAGGGAGAGGACTCGGAGATGGCCACACTACAAGTTGTTCAAATGTTTTAATTTATTCAAATGATTCTGTTTAAATACTTTGTTTTTTCCATTAGATTGTAATAAGGCCATGTAACTCCTATTTGACTTTGAATTTTGGGTTTATTATTATTATTGTTTCAACTGCCCACTTAAGAAATTTCATAAAATTATTAAAGTGTTAATATGGTTTTCGAAATAATCTTTTGTTTTGGGCTTTTGGGCCTTAAATGGTTAACTAGTAAATTGTTTTGAAGTGCGCCTTTAATGTGACATTCCAGATTCGGGCCTAACTTCTAGGCCGGATTTGGGGTGTTATATTTAGTGGTATCAGAGCCAAGTTGCAAAGCTCGGGCTGTGAAATGGGCCTTATGTTTTGGGTTTTAAAACAAGTAGATTAAGAAGTTTTTGCAGGATTCTTGAAGTGTGGTTCACCGAGCCCTCGACGTCGAGCCAAGTAAGTTTTCTCAGACTACATTTGTTTAAATTACTGAAATCAGTATAGATAATGGGCTACTTAAGAATAGGCTTTTAGAGACTAAAGCCCGTAGGAAACTTAAGCCTTTAGTAGATTCTAGACCGCGTAATAGCTTTAATTTTTTTTTTTACTCGCATAAGGCATGTGCCCTAAACAAGGGGAACTATGTACTAACTTCATAAAATTCCTAATTCGGATAATACAAGAATCAACAATGAGCACTAGAAGAGGAGGAAGAGGCCGCAGCCGAGGCTGAGGAAGTGATAGGGCTTTGTAAACATTTGAATCGGAATTTGGTACTTATTCTGCGTATGTTTGAGAATATTTACGATAGGTGGATGTTTTGGGAATGTATTAAAATTATTAGGGTCAGAGTGCGCAGCGGTAGCGTGGTGGGGTAGTTGATACACGACCACCCTGTTAGTTAGAAATTTCGAGGATGAAATTTTTTTAAGGGGGAAGAATTGTAACGCCCCGAATTTGGGCCTAGAAGAATTGGGCTTTGGGCTTTGGATCTCAGAAAAATTTTTTTTAGTGAGCGAGAAAATGAAAATTGGTATGTGGGCTCTGAGGGTTAATGAATTCGGAGTGTCTAGGGGTGTTGGAGAAGTCTTGAGATCAAGTAAAGGTACAGGAAAAATTTTGGTTTTAGCCCCAAGGGAACTGTGACTTTAGTCAGTAGGCCTCTTAAGTAGATTAAGAGAAAATAGGACACAAATGGGCTTGTGGTCCAGTGGAAAGTGGCGTCACTTGGGAGCTATGAGGTGGCGTGTGTGAAAGCTAAGGAGGTCCAAGGTTCGAGCAGGAGGAGTGTATTTTGGAGTGTTTTATTTTGCATAGGTGGACGACAAGAGTTGTGTGGATTTTGAACTCTTGCCGTAGAGAGTTTGAAGGAAGCAGGACTGATGGATGTGGAGGATATTTCAGATAAGATTAAGGTATTATCAGAGAGAAAAGATAGGAGATGAGGAGGGTGAAGTGTTGGGGCCGAATAGGACTGTGGGGGGAAGGCAGTTCGGCTTTGGCTATAAAAGGGGGTGCCGAAATCCTTAGAAGGGGTTCTTGGAGTTTCCATCTTTCTTTCTTCTTCTTTTTCCCCCTCATCCTTATTTTCTTCCATTGCCGAATACCACCACCCCTGTTTTCTGAAATCCTTGTTTGCCGAAATCTCTGTTTACCAAAATCTCTGTTTGCCGAAATCTCTGTTTTCCAAAATCTCTGTTTACCGAAATCCCCGTTTGCCAAAACCCCTGTTTATGCCGATTCTTTGTTGTTTGTTCCTCCACTCAATCGATTATTATCTACTTTTAGTCACGTTTGGAAGCCGAATCTTGTTTAAGTAGATATCTAAGCCGCAAGATCAAAGGAGAATTTCGGTAAGTGCTTAGTTAAACTTTTTAGTGTGTTTTGTTAAAAGCCGAAGGGCTATCTAACCCAATCCTTGTCGTTAACTTTGTATTAACACGGGAAAGAATCAAAGATCGCAAGCGTGGTAGGTAAGGGTTGCTAACAAGGTGGTAAGTGTTCTCGACCTAGTCATGGTTTTGTAAGTGGCCGAATCTAATGTGGCTCATAGGGGTGACTTATGTATGATATGGGTCACTTCGTTTTGACGATATAGGTGTTTGAGTGTAGATCTAGAGGTTAATCACCAATAGTAGCAAAGGAAGGGCTACTAGCACGTGAGGCACACGATAAGGGTACGGTGAGGTTTCAGTTTTTGGTTAGTGTGTGTTAACACTTTGATTAATCGCTAGTAATGTCAATTGTAGGTTTGTGACTAAGGAGTTCGCAGCACGCAAGGTTACCAGGTGTGTACAAACACTACACACACGATATCGGCAATGCCGAAAAGCCGAAAGTGGCTAAATGGGCCTGGTAGGCCCTAAGGCTAAGTTTGATTATTGGTTTGGCTTGTTAAACATATTGAGATGATACACGATTTGGACTTGTTTTGGGCCTAATAGGCCATATGATAAGCTTTGGACCTAATGGGCCGTAAGGTTGGAATTTGGGTTTGATGGGCTTTATGGGAACGTAGACAAATATGCTAGGGTTTATGGACTTAGGCCTAGTTTGAACAACTCTTCAATTTCATAAGACTTAATCTAATTAAACATGTCTGTGAACAAGTCGATTAGTTAGAGTGTGGTAACCAATATATGCATGTCTAGGATTGGATCTAGTGAGAGCTTGGTATTTAAGCGGTCTGAGTGACCCACCTCCTCTTTTCTGAGATCCTACCTGGTGCAGAGTGTTTGTTCACTTTAACCGTGAGGACTCATTTTTGGGCCAAAGTTTATAACTAAAACCCAAGAGGGACTAAAATACCCTTATGTTGGAAAATTACTAAAATACCCTTATATTGTAAAATTACTAAAATACCTTTATATTGTAAAATTACTAAAATACCCTTATATTGTAAAATTACTAAAATACCTTTATATTGTAAAATTACTAAAATACCCTTATATTGTAAATTTACTAAAATACCCCTGTTTGTAAAATTACCAAGATACCCCTAATTTTCCAAATTACCAAAATACCTCTGTAGGGTAGAATTACGAAAATACCCCTGGGTAGTGAAATGACGAAAATACCCCTATGTGATGAATATGGGTTTGTGGATGTTACTTTTGTGTTTGATGCATTCATATGATATTCTGCTTAGGATGCATATGGGTGGGAATTATGGTACGGAGGAATATTTGAGGATCGCATGGCCGTATGGTATGGATTCGGGATCGCATAGCCGTATGGTATGGATCCACCACAAGCTTTTTAGCCACCGAGCAGCCATGCTGCACCGATAATGTTACCGAGGGCTGTGTGCCATTAATATGGGCTTCGTGCCGTAATTATGGGCTTTGTGCCAATATCAAAGGCTTTGTGCCGTAATTATGGCTTTGTGCCAATCTGAAGGCTTTGTCTTTGTTATTATGGCTTTGTGCCAATCATATTTACCGTGGCTATGTGCCTAACATATATATATTGATGACTCTGTGTCAATATTTGAGGATCGCATGGCCGTATGGTATGGATCCAGGATCGCATGGCCGTATGGTATGGATCCACCAGAGGCTTTAAGCCCAATGTATGTGATTAAGTAGCTTTGCTACAACGTTCGGTAGTATCATAACCGGCTACCACCCTTGGTGTGTAGCGGAGGGTGGGTCGAGCTAGAATTCCCACAGGAGTCATAAGGTTGGAAGGGAAATGGTGTGTTTAGCGGATGGATTTTTGGGGTGGGTTTTGCATTATCTGTTTATAAATGATACGATATGATATGATATGAGGTCATTGTGGGCTAAGGCCCAAGACCACTGATTTTGTTAGGGCTTAGGCCCAATGTGAATATTTGTATGTGATTTGATTGCCAAGGGTTGTACACACTGAGTTTCAAAACTCACACCCTTAATTTTAAATGTTTTAGGTAATCCTGAATAGACGGCTCGACGAGGGAGAGGACTCGGAGATGGCCACACTACAAGTTGTTCAAATGTTTTAATTTATTCAAATGATTCTGTTTAAATACTTTGTTTTTTCCATTGGATTGTAATAAGGCCATGTAACTCCTATTTGACTTTGAATTTTGGGTTTATTATTATTATTTCAACTGCCCACTTAAGAAATTTCATAAAATTATTAAAGTGTTAATATGGTTTTCGAAATAATATTTTGTTTTGGGCTTTTGGGCCTTAAATGGTTAACTAGTAAATTGTTTTGAAGTGCGCCTTTAATGTGACATTCCAGATTCGGGCCTAACTTCTAGGCCGGGTTTGGGGTGTTACAAGACAAGACTAATGTCTTCGATCTGCTTCACTGCAACTTCAGGAATGCTAGATCTGTTGTCTTTTAGCTTGCTCTACTGCAAACTCAGAGAGCTAAAGTTAACGTCTTCGATTTTCTTCCTGCAACTTCAGGAAGGTAAGATCTGTTGTCTTCAGTCTACTCCGCTGCAACTTCAGGGAGACAAGGCTGAAAGTGACCATTTACCCTACTACATCGTCCTATGACCTGTAGAATGGGTATATGCTTATGCCGAATGATTAGGATGCCATGATCGAAATGAGTCAAATGCTCCTATTCAGACATGCTATGATATGTGAATGCAAAAAAGATATGAGTATGATTCCTACTCGAGGTGTTATCACTCATTCATTCGTCAAGGTTTCATCTTCGTTTCCCTTGAAGCATCATTTTCTTGCTCAAATAATTTGCCCCATGGAAATTTTAGGGCCCACTCCTCTTGAACCTTAGGACACAAGGTTTATAACACCTTCAAACCACCCCTCCAGGAATCGCAACTTTTTCTGTCTGTCCTTACTGAAATTTAAGGATACAAGATTTGTTTCAACTTCAATTCATTCCACCACAATTTAGAGTTTTTGAATCTTTTTCCATCAAATTGGCCTGTCATACCATTTTCTGAATAACCCAATGACATTGTTTACAACAACTCATTATTCTGTCTAATTACCAATTGGACAAAGGATTCAGAGAAATAGTCTTCATCAAGACTCTTATTTCTCAAATATTTCCAATCTATGTACATGGAAGTTTTAAACAATTGTCCTGTTTCAGTTTCTTGTTTTATCTAGAAATTTCCAAAGTAATATTTAGAACTTCTTTTGTGAATTTATTAGTTCATCGATCATTAGTTCAATGCAACAAATAAATTGATTTCAAAGAGAGTTAAATGAATTATCAAAGATGCAAAGGAAATTAACTGGGAACATATCTTTAAGACGAAAAAGAATCCAAAGATAGTAAAATGAAAAGAACAAAGATTAGATACCCTAGATATCACATATTGGGCTTCTATATACAAACTTCATGAAGACTGCTTTGAGCTTAACATGTGTTTAGAAGACCCAAAGTATTTTGTTGATGCCCCAATATGCCACATACTTCATTTCTTATTGATTCAAGTATAGCAAGATAACTGCATGTCCATTCAAAATTTGAGCAAACGGGTTTTCAACTCAAAACCCCTTTGGTCTCAAGGCGCCCTTTGCGGGTTTTCACCTTGGCATCTCCTCTGTTTTTTTTAGAAGTCTCAAAGTTCCCTTTGCGGGTTTTCACCTTGGCTCTTCTCATTTTCAAGCAAAATATTTTTTTACTGAATCTGAGTTCACAGGATTGGGTAAACTTTTCCCATCCATTTCGGTCAGAATTAGTGCACCTCCAGAGAAAGCTTTTTTCACCACATATGGTCCTTCCCAATTCGGAATCCATTTTCCTCTAAAATCCTTTTGTATGGGAAGAATCTTTTCCAGTACAAGGTCTCCCTCATGAAACTCTCTTGGGCGAACTTTTTTATCATAGGCTCACATCATTCGTTTCTGATACATCTGACCGTGAAGAATAGCCCTTAGCCTCTTTTCTTCAATTAAGTTCAACTGATCATATCGAGCCTGGATCCATTCAGCTTCATCCAGCTTTATTTCTGAAAAAACTCGAAGAGAAGGTATTTCCACTTTAATAGGTAGAACTGCCTCCATCCCATAGACCAACGAGAAAGGCGTTGCCCCAGTAGAGGTTCTGACGGACGTCCGATAAGCATAGAGTGCAAGTGGTAATTTCTCATACCAATCCTTATAAGTCTCAGTCATCTTTCCTACTATCTTCTTGATATTTTTGTTGGCCGCTTCCACTGCCCCATTCATTTTTGGATGATACAGAGATGAGTTGTGGTGTTTGATGTTGAATTGACTACAAACTTCGACTATCGTGCTGTTGTTCAAATTCAGTGCGTTGTCTGATATGATCCTCTCGGGCATTCCATATCGACAAATGATCTCCTTCTTCAGGAATCGGCTAACCGCTGAATTCGTAATGCTAGCATATGAAGCAGCCTCTACCCATTTCGTGAAGTAGTCAATGACCACGAAGATGAACCGATGCCCACTCGAAGCCTTCGGTGAGATTGGTCCAATAACATCTATGCCCCACATGAAAAAAGGCCATGGGGAAGTCATAACATGCAAAGGTGACGGAGGCACATGAATTTTGTCTCCATAAATCTGGCATTTATGACATCTCTTGGCGTAGTTGATACAATCTTCTTCCATGGTGGACTAATAATATCCAAATCTCATTATCTGCCTGGCCATTGTGAATCCATTAGCCTGTGTTCCGCAAACGCCCTCATGGACTTCTTCTAGGATTTTCCTAGCTTCAACAGCATCAACGCATCTCAATAGTACTTGATCCTTTATCTTTTTGTACAAGATATCCCCATCTAAAACATAGTCAGATGCCAATCTTCTTAATGTTCTTTTATCATTCTCAGTTGCATGCTCCGGGTATTCACGATTTTTTACATATCGCAATATATCATGATACCAAGGGTGGTCATCTTTTTCCTCCTCTTCCAGGTTATAACAATGAGCTGGAACTTCGAAAATACTCATCTGAATAGGTCTCATATCCTCTGGTCTGTTTACTTTGATCATAGAAGCCAGACTTGCCAAAGCATCCGCCATCTGATTTTCATCACGTGGAAGATAATTAAAAGTAATTTCATCGAACTCCTAAATCAATCCCAGAACTATTTTTCGGTAATCACTTAGTTTGGGATCTCTTGTCTCCCATTCTCCTTTAAACTGGTAGATTACTAAGGCAGAATCTCTATATACTTCTAGCACTCTAATCTTATGCCCTACAGCTGCTCGAATTCCCATGATGCATGCTTCATACTCTGCCATGTTGTTTGTGCAATCAAAATCCAATCTGCATGTGAATGGATAATGATCACCACTAGGGGATACCAAGATTGCCCCAATTCTATTTCCCACAGCATTTGACGCCCCATCAAAATTTAGCTTCCACGGACATTCTTCAGTAGTTGCCACATACATTAGCTCTTCATTGGGGAAGTCAAAGCTCAAAGGTTCATAATCCTCTAAAGCTCTGCTAGCCAGGAATTCTGCTATTGCGCTCCCTTTTATAGCCTTTTGGTTCACATAGACTATATCAAATTCAGACAGCAAAATCTGCCACCTTGCCATCCTTCTATTCAAAGCAGTTGACCCCATCATATATTTTAACGGATCAAGCTTCAGAATTAACCAAGTTTTATGATATAGCATGTACTGCCTCAATCTCCGAGTTGTCCAAATCAAGGCACAACACAAATTTTCAATCGACGAATATCTCATTTCACATTCTGTGAACTTTTTACTGAGATAGTATATCGCCTTTTCTTTTCTTCCTGACCCATCATGTTGACCAAGCACACATCCCATAGAGTTATTGAACACTGACAAATATAGTATCAATTGTCTATCTGGATTAGGCGGAGATAGTACTGGTGCATTTGACAGATATTGTTTGACTTTGTCAAAAGCTCTCTGGCATTCCTCGTCCCATACACCTTGGTTGTGTTTCTTGAGAAGACGAAATATGGGATCACATTTCTCGGTTAATTGTGAAATAAAATGAGCAATGTAATTTAATCTTCAAAGAAAGCCTCGGACTTCCTTTTGAGTGCGTGGTGGAGGCAATTCTTGTATTGCTTTGACCTTATTTGAGTCAACTTCGATTCCTCTCTCGCTGACCAAAAAACCCAGTAATTTCCCTGACCGAGCTCCAAAAGTACACTTTGCTGGGTTGAGCTTCAATTGAAATTTTCTCAACCTCAAAAATAATTTCTTCAAAACCTCAATGTATTCCTTTTCTGTTTGAAATTTGGCGATCATGTCATCAACATATACTTCAATCTCTTTATGCATCATGTCATGGAATAAAGTTACCATGGCCCTTTGATATGTTGCCCCTGCATTCTTTAGCCCGAACGACATTACTTTATAACAAAAGGTACCCCACAATGTTATGAAAGTAGTTTTCTCCATATCCTCAGTGTGCATCTTGATCTGATTGTATCCCGAAAAACCATCCATGAAAGAGAACAATGAGTATCCCACCGTATTATCCACCAACGTGTCGATATGCGGTAAAGGGAAATTGTCCTTTGGGCTGGCTTTATTTAAGTCCCTATAGTCTACACACATCCGGACCTTTCCATCTTTCTAGGGACAGGAACGATGTTGGCAACCCACTCTGAGTATTTGACCACTTGTAGAAAACCAGCGTCAAACTGTTTCTTGACTTCCTCCTTTTTTTTCAACACCACATCAGGCCTCATCCTTCGTAGCTTTTACTGAACTGGCTTGTACTCTTCTCTTATGGGAAGGCGATGCACTACAATATCAGTACTTAGCCCCGGCATATCTTGGTATAACCATGCAAAGACATCCTTGAATTTCCGTAGTAACTCAAAAATGTCTTATTTCGTCTCCTCGGCTATGCGCGTTCCAATTTTCACAACCTTTCCTTCCTCTAAGGCTATGTTCTCTACCTCCTCTTCATGGGGTAAAATTTGTTTCTCCTCTTGATTTACCATTCTTAAAAAATCTAGAGATAAGTCACAATCTCTGTCACCTTTAAAATCCTGAGATTCCTCTAAACACATGTCTTGCTCAAAATAGACCTCTGAATCTGTAGTATCATTGCTCATATCATTGATATCTAGGGACCTGTGGTGGGCACCAAAGAATGTACAAAGAACAAATGAATTTGAGAACAACTATTTATATGGTATGAATGAGAATAAAAGAATTTGGAATGAAATTAGAAGATCAAAAGAATAAAAAAATGAAAGAATATTTGCTCGAGTTAATTATCAAAGATGTATTTTATTGAAACAACAACGTCTGAACATGAGCCTATTTCACAAATGAAATCTTATTGTTTCTAGGCTTTAAAACAATAAGAGTGTTCTGAACATTACTCTGTGCAATCTCTAAATACTATAGGAAGTTCCTCTGCAGTCCAGTTGTTCAAAACGCTTCCAGGTTCATAAGGGCGAATGTCCAACAGGTTTCTTTGCCCAGTTTCTTCCTCATGTATGGCATTGATGTGAGGATTTTCATTTTCCAATAACCCACTCTCAGGGTGAATTATCCCTCCGGATACAAAGGTCTGGGATATGTGGGGGAATGTCATCAATTCCCACTTGACTTCTTCCCCATTCAATCGTGCCCTTCTTCTCTCCTGCTTCTTCTCTATTTCCTTCTTCTTTTGTTTAGCATCTGGCCTGAAACCCAAGCCAAAATGGTCTCTCTTCTCTTTCAGCATCGAAACTTGAATTTCTCCTAGGAGATGTCTGCCCAGTCCTTTTCCTGGTAGGGCTCATTTCTCTACCATCATTTGTAAGCCCATCCTCGTGGTCTTGGATATCTTAGGCACTGGAACCTCATTCTCCTCCAAAATAAATGTCGCGTTCACAAACTCTAAAGATCGGAAAGAGCATTCAGTTGCTTCTTCATTCGCCTCTAAATATGGCGCATCATTGGTAACAATCGCTATGATATCTTCCTCCGCGTTTATAGTAACTAGCCGACCTTCTGTTACAAGCTTCAGTTTTTGGTGCAGGGATGAGGGCACTGCCCCTGCCAAATGAATCCATGGCCTTCTCAACAAGCAATTGTAAGAGGGCTTAATATCCATCACCAAAAAGTCCACCTCATATGTGTTTGGCCCAATTAGCAGCGGTATGTCAATCCTTCCTGTCACTCTTTTTCCAGTGCCATCAAATGCTCTCACTATGTTCTGGCATGTCTTCATGTGAGAACTGTCTATAGGCAATCTTTTCAGTGTAGACAATGGTAATACATTCAAAACCGATCCGTTATCTATTAACACACTTGGCAGAGTGTATCCCTTGCAACGAGTAGTGATGTGCAAAGCCTTTGTCGATCCCATGCCCCCCGGTGGAATTTCATCATCGCTGAAGTAAATAAAATTGTCAGCACTAATATTACTAACCAATCGGTCAAGTTTATTGACAAATATATCCTTAGTAACATAAGTTTCGTTTAGCACTTTCATCAATGCCTCACGATGCACTTCTGAACTTAAAAACAATGATAGCACTGATATGCGAGTCGGTTGTTTGCGCAGTTGTTCTACCACACTGTATTCACTATGCTTCAAGAATTTTAGAAATTCTTTAGCCTCTTCTTCTTTCACTGGTTTGTTGATAAGGGCCTCAGGTCCTTTCTCTCGTTGAACTGCCACAGTATTTGACTTCACTGGTTCTGTTCTAACGTTTCCCGAATTGTAACGCCTTCCACTATGTGTGTAGGACCCTTCATTTTGGACCTCTTCAAAAGCGTCGACTGAGCTTTCCACTCCCGGTATTGTCACGTTACAGTCATAATTCCAAGGTACCATTTTGTTATCCTTGTAAGAAAACGAAACAGGCTTCTGGATTACAACTTTTGGCGCCACTTGTGTTCCGCCTTCCATGTTTCTTGGTCGAGAGATAATGATCCTCGGATAATTGACTTTTTGCTTTGTCAATTCTCCTTCAATTTCATATATGTTTCCTCCCTCTGAGCCTTCTTCATAAAACTCCAATTCCTTATTGTCCATAAGGCTTTGCACCAAGACCCTGAACTCAACGCATTCCTGGATCTCATGTCCTTCTACTCTGTGGAACTCACAGTAGTCCCTTATTTCTTCACATCCTTCCTCAGAATCGGATAATATCAGTCCTCTTCTTACCATTTCCCTCTAGACCATTCTCAACGGGGGTTTTACCTCCGCAATATCCTCCTTAATCTTTCTTATGACATTTCTGCCAATCGCGTTTATTCCCTTATCCCCATGGTTAGGTAACAGGTTCTCTGTACTAGGTGTATCATCAAATTTTACAATCCCCATCTTGATGAGCCTCTTGACTACCTTTTTGAAGGCAGTGCAATTTTCTATTAAATGCCTCGATATTCCCACATGGTAATCACAGTGAGCGTTTGAGTCATACCATTTAGGATATGGGGGCTGCAACAGTTTTAGATAAAACTGGGACACCACATGCGCGTCAAATAAACTTTGATATAGCTCATTATACGTCATTGGGATTGGCGTAAATTAGAGCTTTTCAGAATTTTGCCTTGCGCCTGATTCTTATCTGGTCGACCCTTGTTGCCCAGTTGTAACTACCTTTGGCTGGCTAACAGTGATTACTTTCGAGTACCCTTGGTTGTATGTACTCGTATTATTCACCTCATTGTCCTTTTTCCTAGGAGCAGACCTTTTAGTAATTTCCCCTGCTTCAATTTTGCCACCCCTTATGGCATTTTCAATCATTTCTCCTGCCATCACTATATCCGCAAAACTCTTGGTAGTACTTCCTATCATGTGGGTGATGAATGGAGCTTTCAGGGTGTTGATAAAAAGCATGGTGGTTTCCTTCTCTAGGAGAGGTGGTTGAACTTGCATGGCAACTTCCCTCCATCTTTGCGCGTATTGCCTGAAGCTTTCATTTGACTTCTTTTCCATGTTTTGTAAGGTGATTCTGTCAGGCGTCATGTTCGTGACATGATTGTATTACTTCATGAAGGCTTGGGCTAGGTCTCTCCAAGAGCTAATCCTAGCACGGCTGAGTTGATTATACCACCTGGATGCTGCCCCCACTAAACTGTCTTGGAAACAATGAATCAAAGTTGATCATTGTTCACGTAGCTGATCATCCGCCTGAGAACATAGTGATGTGGACTTCAGGGCAGCTAGTCCCATTGTACTTCTCAAATTCTGGCATCTTAAATTTATGAGGAAGTACCAAATCTGGAACCAAACTTAAGTCTTTTCCGTCAATACCATGGTGATGATCGGCATTTCCCAAAGCCTTGAAATTTTCTTCCAACCATCTACAGCGGTCCTCTAACTGCCTCGAGGATTCAGTTCTTGTCCCTTCCATCTCTGCTATATCCAAATCAGGGATAACAAGATTAGCAGGGTTATCTCCTGGGTTAGATCCTGAGCCAACTTGGAAGTTCATGGGCGGTCTAGTATCAGCTTGCCCCTGTTGAGGCCAAACTGTGACAGATGGCTTTTGGGGATACTCTTCAGGCTTTGTTTGTGCATGTGATGGGGTAAAACCCGGGGGAATGCCTTCACTATCTTCTCCAGTAATAGCCATGGGACCTTTTCCTTTGTCCATCGCCCCATTCAGCATCTGGGCCATTTGAGCCATCATGTTCCTTTGAGCTTCTAACATTTGGTCTCTCATTTCTTGTTGGAGCTTTGCCAATTGCTCTTGCATCTGGTCTTACATGTCTCTCTGGAATTGTTCAAGTCTTTGATCCATCTTCTTTGTCTTGGAACGTGTACCGTAATGGTGTTCAGCTTCCAGATTTTCCTCTTCTTTTTTTTTCTCTCTCTCTCTCTGTTATAATTTCAACTAATTAGGCTCTCTCTATGGACTTAAATGCATATGATGAGATGTAATGCAAATGCATGAATGCAAGGAGGCATCGATTCAGATTCAACTTCATTTTAAAAAACTTTATTAGAAAACAAAATCCTTTACATAAAACGGACTACAAATATGCTTTCGCCTTAAGGCCCAAAGTTTTTATTTTCCCAAACAAAGAGGTTAGCTCTTGACCACGATCTGACTGTAGCTCATACTTCATGCTCAATATATCAGCCTGTGCTGCTAAAGTCTGTAGGTGATCAGCTACCTCTCGAATCTGAACTATTGCTTCACCCATGAGGTAATCCTGACTTCTAACTTGATCATGGGAATGGTGGAGCTCTTCCTTCCAATGCCCTTCTCTTGCTTCAAGATGCTCGATCCGGAGTTCACAATTCTACAATGCCGACTCTAATCTTTCAATCTTGCATTTCATTTCCTTGATCTTGTTCAGACTCGACTTCAGCTCGTTTGCAGAATTACGGCTTCGGTGGTGGTGAAGAGACCGTCCCAATTCAGCCACTCTAGCTTTTAATCCACTCTTCTCCTTTTGGCTTTCTGCTAACCTCTTTTCTAGGGCCTCGTTCTGCATCTGCATCTCTAGGAACTTCCTTTCCTAATGGTCAGCTTTGGCTTTTTCCTCTCGAATCTCCTGCTGCCACTGTTCTGAAGTCTTCCCCAATCTAGCATTTTTATTGATAGACGCAACTTCTTATATTCTGTCTTTAGGCTGTCCAAGTCTTCCTCGACCCTTTTCTTCCCTTTTCTTAACTTATCGGCCTCCAGTTTTTGAACATCCACGTCTAACCTCAGATACATTTTCTCTTCTTCCAACCTCTCTATTCTCTTTCCAAGCTCTGAACTCATCTTTTCGAAGTCTTGTTTCACAATCTCTAACTCTAATGGGACCACTCGTAAGTACTCTTCGATCGATCAAGCACCTTCTAAACTTGGCACAGGGATATTATCATTGACTCTTCTACTCCACCATCCATTATATTCTGGGGTCATCATTGGGCTTACGTCCACTCTCTTCATGCGACGAGTCTGGTTCCAAGCATTAGAGATCTCTTTAACCCTTTTCTTGTAGCTATCTCCTTTATACGAAAACTCACTTTGAGCCAATCCATGCGTAGCCGGTACAAACTGCCTTGATCTGCATTGTCTCTGTACGAGCAAGGGTGCATATCCAATGGCTCCCCAAATTCCAAGTAGAGGGACCCAATCAAAACTCCCACACCTATACAACACCTCATCAGGAAGCATCCAGGGAGCTCTTCACTCAACGTCCTCATCTCGGATATTTCGTAGAAGCGTTATCCAATATTCTTCAGATATGTCATCTCTCCTTGGGGTAGCCACTATCTCTTTTAATGGGGAATAATTTTCCGAGAAGACCCGATAAGAAACCTTATCCACCTTCCAAAAATGACTGTAGAACCAAGCCAACAACAACTGCGCACATCCTATAAATCTGCCTTCGCCAGCTCTCCTACATGCATTCAGCGATGGGAATGTCTCAGCCAAGATTGCAGGAACAGGTGTGACTTGTTTATCAAGTCGATAAAAAATATCTGAGACTGCCTCATCCACATATCCCAATGCCCTAGGGAAGATTACTAACCCGTATATACTCAAAGCAAAAACATCTACCCTCTTTTTCATATCAGGATGTACTAAAATCAAATCTTTCAAAACTTCCAAGGGATGCACTTACACTCACCTTTTTGCTTGATTCTGGCAGTGACCCACTGTTCGCTTATCCCTGTAATACTCATCAACTTTCTCAGAAAGGTCGGAACACTAGCAGCCCTTGAGTAAGCTTTGTCAACTTGAATCTTGGGACAATGCAATAGAACTGTATACTCTTCCACCGTGGGTACCAAATCAACCCTTCCAAAAGTAAAGCAATTATACGCAGGATTCCAATATTGGGTGATGGCTCGAAATAGATGTCCATCTACCTGAATGTCCAACAAGTAGGGCAAGTCCCCATAGCTGCTGTAAAACAACTGCTTGATCTCGTCGCTCCATTGATCCCATATTTCTCTTAATTCCTGGAGATTGTTCTGCGTCACACTTATGCGAGTGTAGTCCCATAATTCTGATGTGTACCCTTCAGCTAGACTATCCCCTTTCTCTAATTGCGTTTGCTCTGACCACCTACGGACGACTGCATTGTCTTTCACTTTATCAAGGAATTCATTCTCCATAACCAGCTTTCTAATTTAGTAACTGACCGTGAATCGATACCTCTTAAAATATGAAATGACATGCAACAAAATAAAACACAATCAGTTAATAACACAAAGTAAAACATAAAGCAAATAATCAAACGTATATCTGGGTGATTGCTAAGGTTTGGTATAGTTCTACCAAGGGTAAGTCCTTAGGTTTTCTACATGCGGTTTAGCTCTAAAGTTGAGGTACCTGAACCAGCGGATTCCTCAATCCTCACCCATTATAGGCTCATATGGACCGAGTTCAGTTCAAGGGAATAAACTTCCCTATGGCTGCACGAAGATGAAAATCTCACGAAAACATAGGTACGGATGTATCCCAAAAGTGATTCACTATCTTGCATGGAGGTGAAAACCTCACAAAAGAGTAGCTTCTCACTCCCACTTAAAAGGGTGTGACAACAACAGTCATGCAATGCAATTGTAACATCCCGAAATTGGGCCTAGTAGGATTGGGCCCATTGGGCCTTGAGCGTAGAAGCGTTTTAAAATTTTGAGAACAAGAGAACGGCATTATTTCAAGTGGGACTTATTAGTTAAGTGAATTTGGAATGTTACAAGGTTTCTAGGAAGTTTCGGGTTCAAGATGGGCTATAAGAAAAACTTTGTGTTTAAGCATTTAAAGAGAGTAGGCAAGTAGCATCAAGACTTAAGGAAATAAGTGTGCATTTTACTAGCACAATGAGTCAATTGGTAAAGTGGCAAGTGGCGTGTGGAGTGTACTAATGGTCTAAAGTTCGAATCCCACCTAGTGCAAATATTTTGGATTAAATTTTTGTGCTATATGGTAAGTGTCGGTGAAGGCTTAAATATGGTAAGTAAGACTTTTTAATTATGGTATGATGGCTAAGGAAACAAGGAAAGGATGAAGGTAAGGAAAGGAATCAAAAGAAAAAGGCAAGTATAGGGAACATGTTGGCACAAAAAGAGGAGAGTGTTATGGAAAGTTTGGATGGCCAAATTTTGACCATTATGGCCATGTATGTGGACGGTTTTATGTGTAAGGGGGGTAGCCGAATTTTTGTTGGTGTTTTGGTAAAGCTTTAGTGCTTGTTTTGGTCAAATTCCTTTAGCATCAAGTGTGCCATTTTCTCTAAATTACTATTCTCTTAGCCGAATTTCTCCTTTGCCTTTTGATAGAATTTTGGTGTTTGTTAGGCCAAAATCTACTCTTGCACAATTTTGTGTTTTCTCAGAATCTCTTCTTTTTTGCCTTGTGCCAAATTACAAGCCATTAGTGAACATATTCTTTTCTTTTCTTTCTTCTTGTTGTCGAATGTACCCAAACCATTGAGACCAAAATTTGTTCATTCATCTCTTCTTTATCATTTTCTCAAGTGGGTTGACACTCTTTTCTTCGATTGAATCAGTAAGTGAATTCTTTTCATGTGTTCATAGTCTTTTCTTTCTAGCCGAATAGGTATTTATCACTATTCGGTTGTAAATCTTGATCTTAACCGAAATGGTGTTATCTTCCATTCCTTCATATTGTAATCACCCTCTTTTTCGTAGTGTTCTAAGTGGGTGGCCGTGTATCATTCTAGCCCTAAGTCAAACGGCGGAAATTGGATCCAATATCGATAAGGTAAGGAGTTCTTCATGGATTATTTGAAATCGTTCTTTATTCGTTTAAAGGATAATAGTGGTTGTGACTAATCGATTATGTTTTTGGGACGAAATCACTCGATATGTTCTACCTTCGGACATAGTGGTAAGTGATTCAAGTGTAAGTGATACGAAATCTTTTGGAAATCCGAGGCTAACTTTTGGTTGGTATTGTTCTAGGTCATCGACGAGTGGTTCTTTAGGAAATCAAAATCAGGTGTGTAATCGCGTATCTTCCGTATACATATCTGAACTGGTGTGTAATCTCACACTTCTCTGAAAGTTTGTATGAAATATTCTATGAATCGGTTGGAATACCGAAGAAAACCGAAAACTGGCATCCGTGATCACTCGGGCGTGCGCATGATCGTAGTGGTAATCGTATGTTGTAATAAAACAGTTTCGGTCAGAAACAGTGATGTGTATTTGAAAAATAACGAAAAATAGGAGAAAAGGAATTACAAAGTCAATAAGATATCAGATTAAAGCTTTCTGTGTCTATTTTGATATGGAAGAAACGGAGAAGGAAAAAGAATTTTATATTTTGAGATATCTTAATTTTAATGAGACTGGTTCTGAATGACTTCGTGGTTCCCTGATCTGTCTTGGAAAAATCTTATAAAATTGTACAAAGTGAATTATGAGTTATAGTTTATATGTACATATTCCTTAGCGAGTCTATTTTTAATAGAAACAAGTTGGAGCAACATATGAATACTGTACAATGAGATATTTGAATTTTGGGTAAGAGAGGACAGAATCGTTGGTCAGTGAAACAAGGGAATCTTTAAGGAATAAACTGTACTAAATGGCTAAGTCAAAAATTCTAGAAAACTTATAGTAAGAATATATATGAGTCTAGTCTCAAGGAAAATTTACGGAGTTAGATTTCAAGATTCCTAACTCAAGTTATAGTCAATTTAGTTAGTACGACGCAGATGGACAGTTTCGATTTTTATGCTCCACATTAGTAGTTAAGTCTAGGTTGCGAAATTTCCAAAATACCCTTAGGTTGCGAAATTACCGAATTACCCTTTGTGGGTAAATTATCGAAATTACGAAAATGCCCCTATGGGTCAAAATTACGAAAATGCCCCTATGGGTCGAAATTACAAAAATGCCCTTAAATGGCCGAATTACGAAATTGTTTAATGGGCCGATCTGATATTTTGCTAGATGGGCCGATCTGGTATTTTGCTATATGGGCCAATCTGATATTTTGCTATATGGGCCAATCTGATATTTTGCTAAATGGGCCAAATCTGATATTTTGCTTAGTGGGCCTTTTGATTAATTGTTATAATGGGCCATAATTTTGTAATAAATATCCGAATAAATTATTGTTATTATATTGTGATTTGTTATGCATTATATACATGATTTGCATGGGATGGGATAATGATGAAGAGAAGTTCTGGTAGCTCTGCTACATAAATCGTGGCTCACACAAATCAAAAATGGCAATGCCTTGTAAATTCATTAATCTGGTGGCTTGTCCACAAATTTGATATAAATGGCTTAATGCCTACGTTTGGTGTGTTGGCGGGGTGGGTTGACTAAAGATCACCCACAGGTGTGTTGGTTGGTATGGGTGGTGTGTAGCGGATGGAAAACTAGGTTTGGTTTGGGAATTGCATTTCATATGCATATTATATTCGAGACATTTTTATGAATGGGCTTCGGCCCAAACAATGGCTTAATGGATTTTTGCCTAGTGGACAACGGTAAGTGGGTTACACATTGAGTTCTAGTAACTCACCCCCGTTTTCCTTATCCCTTTTAGGTAATGATCAATGATGGAGACTTGGGCCATGGATGACTTGGGCGGAGGCCATACTTCAGAAACGGTTTATTTGGACTTAGATTTCTATTTCGTTCACTTTATTACTTTAATATTTTGAGTTAAATGATGTAATAAGGCCTCTAGTTTATTTTGTTTTGCTTATTGTTTGACACACCTATATTTTTGCTCAAATTACTTTAAATGGGATTTTTCTAAAAACTTAAATAAAGATTTTTCTAAAATGGATTAACAAATGGATTTTTAAACAAACTTGTACAAATAATTTAACTTGAATTTTTCCTACAAATTATCAACGATATTTTCAAAAGTCACGATTTCAAAGTTCACTACCTTGATTGTTGACTCATCAATCAATCTCTCAAAAATACTTGTATTTTATCTACGTTTCAACAACGATTTCAAAATGCTTCTGCAACTCTATTTCTAAACATCACATTTTTGTAAAATGTTTATTTCAAATATGCTTTCGCCACCAAAAAGGTTTTTCTAAAGATAATTATGTTTTCAAGTAGTTAACAATTGCTTAAGTGTTTTGGGTTTTAATAAAGAGGCTGTAATTCTCAAACAAGTTTTTTCATGTGACACGCCAGATTCGGGCCTAACTTCTAGGCCGAGTTTGGGGTGTTACAGCAATGCAAAGATATTTTATAAAATTAGAACCACATGCAATAAAAGGATCATGGTTTTTTTTTAAATCAGAATTTTAAATTCAGACAAAAGGACATGAAATTATCCATTTTACGGCTTGACTCTCTTATTGGTCCCTAGTGGAGTCGCCAAAGTCATTTAAAACCATTTTTAAAGTTTTTATGAAAAATGGGGATCGACTTTAAAAAACGAAAATGGAGTCTCCACCAATCTTTTTTACTTAGGTGTGATTGGATCACCTTATAAAATGTTTTATTTCAAAACCTTGATTTTGGTCTACAAAATACAAGAAAATGGGTTCGGGAGTCGGTTACGTACGAGGAAGGGTTAGCACCCTCGTAACACCCAAAAAATTGGTACCTAATTGATGAAATCATGTCCTAAATTTGAGAATTTGAAAAATTTTAGAGAATTTGAAAAATTTTAAAATATGATCCTTTTATTTGAAAGAAAACTAAATGACTTCGTGGAGAAGGAAAAATAATTTTATATTTTGAGATATCTTAATTTTAGTGAGACTGGTTCTAAATGACTTCGTGGTTCCCTGATCTATTTTGGAAAAATCTTATAAAATTGTACAAAGTGAATTATGAGTTATAGTTTATATGTACAGATTCCTTAGTGAGTCTATTTTCAATAGACACAAGTGGGAGCAACATATGAATACTGTACGGTGATATATTTGAATTTTCGTTAAGAGAAGTCAGAATCATTGGTTAGTGAAACAAGGGAATATTTAAGGAATAAAATGTACTAAATGGCTAATTCAAAAATTCTAGAAATATTTTAATATGAAGATATATGAGTCTAGTCTCAAGGAAAATTTACGGAGTTAGATTTCGAGATTCCTAACTCAAGTTATAGTCAATTTAGTTAGTACGACGCAGATGGACAGTTTCGATTTTTATGCTCCACATTAGAAGTTAAGTCTAAGTTGCGAAATTTCCAAAATACCCTTAGGTTGCAAAATTACCGAATTACCCTTAGTGGGTAAATTATCAAAATTACGAAAATTCCCCTATGGGTCAAAATTACGAAAATACCCCTATGGGTCGAAATTACGAAAATGCCCCTAAAGGGCCGAATTACGAAAATTGTTTAATGGGCCGATCGATATTTTGCTAGATGGGCGATCCGGTATTTTGCTATATGGGCCAATCTGATATTTTGATAAATGGGCCAATCGATATTTTGATAAATGGGCCAATCGATATTTTGATAAATGGGCGATCGATATTTTGATAAATGGGTCAATCGATATTTTGATAAATGGGCGATCGATATTTTGCTATATGGGCCAATCGATATTTTGCTAAATGGGCCAAATCTGATATTTTACTTAATGGGCCTTTTGATTAATTGTTATAATGGGCCATAATTTTTGTAATAAATATCCGAATAAATTATCATTATTATATTGTGATTTGTTATGCATTATATACATGATTTGCATGGGATGGGATAATGATGAAGAGAAGTTCTGGTAGCTCTGCTACATAAATCTAGTAGGATTGGGCCCATTAGGCCTTGAGCGTAGAAGCGTTTTAAAATTTTGAGAACAAGAGAACGACATTATTTCAAGTGGGACTTATTAGTTAAGTGAATTTGGAAGGTTACGAGGTTTCTAGGAAGTTCCGGGTTCAAGATGGGCTATAGGAAAATTTTTGTGTTTAAGCATTTAAGGAGAGTAGGCAAGTAGCATTGAGACTTAAGGAAATAAGTGTGCATTTTACTAGCACAAGGAGTCAATTGGTAAAGTGGCAAGTGGGGTGTGGAGTGTACTAATGGTCTAAGGTTCGAATCCCACCTAGTGCAAATATTTTGGATTAAATTTTTGTGCTATATGGTAAGTGTCGGCCAAGGCTTAAATATGGTAAGTAAAACTTTTTAATTATGGTATGATGGCTAAGGAAACAAGGAAAGGATGAAGGTAAGGAAAGGAATCAAAAGAAAAAGGCAAGTATAGGGAACATGTTGGCACAAAAAGAGGAGAGTGTTATGGAAAGTTTGGATGGCCAAATTTTGACCATTATGGCTATGTATGTGGACGGTTTTATGTGTAAGGGGGGTAGCCGAATTTTTGTTGGTGTTTTGGTAAAGCTTTAGTGCTTTTTTTGGTCAAATTCCTTTAGAATCAAGTGTGCCATTTTCTCCAAATTACTATTCTCTTAGCTGAATTTCTCCTTTGCCTTTTGATAGAATTTTGGTGTTTGTTAGGCCAAAATCTACTCTTGCACAATTTTGTGTTTTCTCCGAATCTCTTCTTTTGCCTTGTGCCGAAACTACAAGCCATTAGTGAACATATTCTTTTCTTTTCTTTCTTCTTGTTGCCAAATGTACCCAAACCATTGAGACCAAAATTTGTTCATTCATCTCTTCTTTATCATTTTCTCAAGTGGGTTGACACTCTTTTCTTCGATTGAATCAGTAAGTGAATTCTTTTCTATGTTCATATTCTTTTCTTTCTAGCCGAATAGGTATTTATCACTATTCGGTTGTAAATCTTGATCTTAACCGAAATGGTGTTATCTTCCATTCCTTCATATTGTAATCACCCTCTTTTTCGTAGTGTTCTAAGTGGGTGGCCGTGTATCATTCTAGCCCTAAGTCAAACGGTGGAAATTGGATCCAATATCGATAAGGTAAGGAGTTCTTCATGGATTATTTCAAATCATTCTTTATTCGTTTAAAGGATAATAGTGGTTGTGACTAATCGATTATGTTTTAGGGACGAAATCACTCGATATATTCTACCTTCGGACATAGTGGTAAGTGATTCAAGTGTAAGTGATACGAAATCTTTTGGAAATCCGAGGCTAACTTTTGGTTGGTATTGTTCTAGGTCATCGACGAGTGGTTCTTTAGCAAATCAAAATCAGGTGTGTAATCCCGTATCTTCCGTATACATATCTGAACTGGTGTGTAATCTCACACTTCTCTGAAAGTTTGTATGAAATATTCTGTGAATCGGTTGGAATACCGAAGAAAGCCGAAAACTGGCATCCGTGATCACTCGGGCGTGCGCATGATCGTAGTGGTAATCGTATGTTGTAATAAAACAGTTTCGGTCAGAAACAGTGACGTGTATTTGAAAAATCACGAAAAATAGGAGAAAAGGAATTACTAATTGAATAAGATATAAGATTAAATATTACTATGTCTATTTTGATATGGAAGAAACGGAGAAGGAAAAGAAATTTTATATTTTGAGATATCTTAATTTTAGTGAGACTGGTTCTGAATGACTTTGTGGTTCCCTGATCTATCTTGGAAAAATCTTATAAAATTTTACAAATTTAATTATGAGTTATAGTTTATATGTACAGATTCCTTAGTGAGTCTATTTTCAATAGAAACAAGTGGGAGCAACATATGAATACTGTACAGTGAGATATTTGAATTTTGGGTAAGAGAGGTCAGAATCGTTGGTCAGTGAAACAAGGGAATATTTAAGGAATAAACTGTACTAAATGGCTAGGTCAAAAATTCTGGAAAAATTTTAATAAGAAGACATATGAGTCTAGTCTCAAGGAAAATTTACGGAGTTAGATTTCGAGATTCCTAACTCAAGTTATAGTCAATTTAGTTAGTACGACGTAGATGGACAGTTTCGATTTTTATGCTCCACATTAGTAGTTAAGTCTAGGTTGCGAAATTTCCAAAATACCCTTAGGTTGCGAAATTACCGAATTACCCTTAGTGGGTAAATTATCGAAATTATGAAAATGCCCCTATGGGTCGAAATTACGAAAATGCCCCAAAAGGGTCGAATTACGAAATTGTTTAATGGGCCGATCTGATATTTTGCTAGATGGGTCGATCTGGTATTTTGCTATATGGGCCAATCTGATATTTTGATAAATGGGCCAATCTGATATTTTGATAAATGGGCCGATATGATATTTTGATAAATGGGCCAATCTGATATTTCGATAAATGGGCCAATCTGATATTTTAATAAATGGGCCAATCTGATATTTTGCTATATGGGCCAATCTGATATTTTGCTAAATGGGCCAAATCTGATATTTTTTCTTAATGGGCCTTTTGATTAATTGTTATAATGGGCCATAATTTTGTAATAAATATCCGAATAAATTACTGTTATTATATTGTGATTTGTTATGCATTATATACATGATTTGCATGGGATGGGATAATGATGAAGAGAAGTTCTGGTAGCTCTACTACATAAATCTGGTGGCTCTGTCACAAATCTGAAAAATGGCAATGCCTTGTAAATTCTGTTAATTTGGTGGCTTGTCCATAATTTGATATAAATGGCTTAATGCCTACGTTTGGTGTGTTGGCGGGGTGGGTTGACTAAAGATCACCCACAGGTGTGTTGGTTGGTACGGGTGGTGTGTAGCGGATGGAAAACTAGGTTTGGTTTGGGAATTGCATTTCATATGCATATTATATTCGATACATTTTTATGAATGGGCTTTGGCCCAAACAATGGCTTAATGGATTTTTGCCCAGTGGACAACGGTAAGTGGGTTACACATTGAGTTCTAGTAACTCACCCTCGTTTTCCTTATCCCTTTCAGGTAATGATCAATGATGGAGACTTGGGCCATGGATGACTCGGGTGGAGGCCATACTTCAGAAACTGTTTATTTGGACTTAGATTTCTATTTCGTTCACTTTATTACTTTACTATTTCGAGTTAAATGATGTAATAAGGCCTCTGGTTTATTTTGTTTTGCTTATTGTTTGACGTACCTATATTTTTGCTCAAATTACTTTAAATGGGATTTTTCTAAAAACTTAAATAAAGATTTTTCTAAAATGGATTAACAAATGGATTTTTAAACAAACTTGTACAAATAATTTAACTTGAATTTTTCCTACAAATTATCAACGATATTTTCAAAAGTCACGATTTCAAAGTTCACTACCCTGATTGTTGACTCATCAATCAATCTCTCAAAAAAACTTGTATTTTATCTACGTTTCCGCAACGATTTCAAAATGCTTCTGCAACTCTATTTCTAAACATCACATTTTTGTAAAATGCTTATTTCAAATATGCTTTCGCCACCAAAAAGGTTTTTCTAAAGATAGTTACGTTTTCAAGTAGTTAACAATTGCTTAAGTGTTTTGGGTTTTAATAAAGAGGCTGTAATTCTCAAACAAGTTTTTCCATGTGACACGCCAGATTCGGGCCTAACTTCTAGGCCGAGTTTGGGGTGTTACACTTTATGGTATCAGAGCCAGGTTGCAAAACTCGGCTGTGGTTTGGGTTCAAAAGCGTTTTCCAAGGCCGTTTAAAATTTTGTTTTATATAAATGCATGTTCTGAAAGAAGTATGGCACCACGGGCATCCGACACCAAGTCAAGTAAGTATTTGTTTTCATTTTATGATTATTGTGTTATTACTATGGAAAGAAAACTCCACAAAATAAAAATACTCTAGAACTTTAAGCCATAGGAGCTGAAACTATAGAGATTGAGACTTTAGGATGCGTTGTGCGAAAACAACTTTACGTCTTGTACTCCATAAAACATTGTTTAATAAACACTGAAATAGCTTAATGATTTATAAAACTCTTAATCAGATTATATCGACCTAGCAAACATGAACGCTAGAAGACGTGGACGCGGTAGACATGAACGTGGTAGAGGTCGAGGTGCTAGGGCTAGATCTTCGGCACCGAGGCATGTTTCTGAAAGGGAGGCGTTAGCATCGCCAGTGGCTGAGACGGGGTCTCATGACTGAGCTGGGGTTGTCGAGCTGACTCAGATAGTTAAGGAGGTATTAGAAGAGGTTAAAGGAATCGGTGAAGCGCTTTGAGTTGGGTCTGTGAGCTGTAAGAAGAAATTAGATCGCAGTTCTTTTGGGCCGCAGTCTCGTTCCATAAAGTATGTTAAGGCACGACCAAACTTTTCGGCTTGCGATTATTACAGAAGGCGTCATCCGGGAGAATGCTGGAGGAGGTCAGGAGCATGCTTGAGATGCGGGTCTAACGAGCATAAGGCTCGGGATTATTTCATCACCATCAAGTCAGGTATGTTTTGGTTGGACGTGATGATTGAATGTAGAAAATTTTCGGTATAAGTGGTAGATAACTGCTTGCTTCTGTGACTAGATGTTTGGTTGTGTGAAAAAGGATTCAAGATTATGTTAAAGGTACATTGTGGTTATTAAGATCAGAGTGCGCAGCGAAAGCATAGTGGTGTGATTTGAGCGGTGCGTTTAGTAGTTGGATGGAAATTTCGAGGACGAAATTTCTTTAAGGAGGGTAGAATTGTAACATCACGAAATTAGGCCTAGTAGGATTGGGCCCATTGTGTAACATCCTGAATTGGGGCCTTTGCATTTTATATGTGTGTGTGTGAAAACTATGGTTACCATGCTAGTTTAGGGTACTTTAGGGTCCAGGATTGATTTGGGGGTAAGTCAGAGTCTTGGGGAAAAATTTGTTTTTGAGCACCTTTAGGGGAAGCTAGCTGAATTAGGCCTTAAGGGATATTTTTTGTTTTGGATGACACAAAGAGGTGCCTTAGTAAAGTGGCAAGGAGGTGCCACTTAAAGGTTGAGGTAGGTAACGCCTCAGGGGAGCTGGCAGGGATCAAGTTCGAGCTGCTAGGAGAGCATTTTGAGGTTGTTATTTTGCGCATGGAGAGGCAAGTGATGGATTCGGCAAGGGCACTTAAGGAGGGGAGTGTTGATTGAGTCAACGTTTTGAATGGATGGTGGAGAGGAATTTTAGGAGTTTAAACTATTCAAATTGGTTTGAATGAGTGGAGGAGAGGGAATCAGGGAGAGATGGAAGGGATGGCATGGTGTTTGAGGGGAGAGGGGAAGTGTTAGCAGAAATTGTGAGGAGTGTGAGGGGTGTGAAGCATTCGATTTTGGCAAGGAGGTGTGGGTGCCGAATTTAAGTGGATTAAGTAGTGTGTAGGGGGTAGATGTTTCTTTTTTCGGCATTTGTGAGTGTGCTCTTTATTCTAGTTTCTCCCTTTTGTTCTTATTCTCTTTTGCCGAAATTGTCTAGCCAACTATCATTTTCTTCCTCTATGACTTGTAGCTGAAACTAAGAAGACCAATTGCATATTTCTTTCATCTTCCCTTCTACCCGTTCCTAAGTCTCTTCTTCTACTTTTCTTCTTTTGGTGTTTGGCCGAAACCTACTTTGCCTTCCACTCATCATCTTTGTTTTATTTTCTTTGCCAATAACATCAAAGCCGAAACCTTCTGAAGCCACATCTTTTTTCCGAAAACTCTGTTACTCTTCTCTCTTTTCTTTCGAATACTTTAGCCGAATATCTTTTGGTGGATAGCACTTTTCTCCTTTATCTCTTCATTTTCAAGAGCAGAACAACTTCAGCATTTGGTAAGTTCTTTTTGGTTCGGCCTAATCTCTTTAATCAATCTACTCATTCACTTTCTTTTCCTGATTTCTTTAAGTGGGAAGCCGAAACTTCTCATTCGGTTCTTATTTGTTGGTTAGCCGAGACCCTCTGACATTCGTAATCTCCTCTTTTGACTCTTGGTTGCAAAGTGGATCGCCACACTAATCTTTCGTCACTCCCAATCGGTTTCTCTAGTGATTGTGGTAAGAGTTTTCTTTCGTTTCAATCATCTTTCTTGCGTTGAGTGCCGAAGGCAGTCATCCCATTCTTTAAACTCTTGGCCGAATTTAGGTGGGGGTGGTGTCGCATTCTTTTGGACACTTTCGGGATTCGTTTGACTTGTGAATCAAGCCTAAAGCTTCGGCTTTGGTCGATCGAGGTAAGGAGATCTATTTAGCTAAACGTGTTAATCTATTCACATCTTACTCTATGTGTTAACTCAGTCTTCTGACCAAGATATGTTCCATGGACTCGAATGCCAGCGATTCTAAAGAGGGGGTTGGACCCGTAAACCCACTTTCCTAAGTTTAAGAAGTGAGCGATGTCGCTAGCTCGAGATTGGCCACCGAGTTGTGGGCCACCTTCCGCGCAGTAGTAGTAGCAAATAGCGATTGTGTCTCATAATTAGCGATAGCGTCGACATAGAGAGCGTTGTGTTACGTATTATCAGGTGTGTAACTCTTACACACTTTATATGTTAATTATGTTGTTATCTTTGTTTGGCCAAAAGCTGAAGTGATGGTATGGATCACTAAGTTACCTTTGTGGATAAAAGCGAGGACTCCAGGTAAGTCCTATTATGTGCTGTTATTTATAGATGCATGTATGAGTGAAATGAATGCTGTTGTACATTATTAGCATGATCATACCATATTGTAAAGCATGAACATGAAATTGGGGTATGATGAGAAGAGGGAGGAAACATGATCTCTTTCAGACTATCACCAGTGGTTTGGTACCACAAGTGGGTTGGCCCCACATATTATTAATTTGTGACTAAGTCTCAGTGGTTTGGGACCACCAGTGGTTAGGTACCACGTATATCTTATTTCTGTGACTCGTCCCAGTGGTTTGGTATCATAGTGGGTTGGCCCCACGTATTGATAATAGGGATTGTCACCAGTGGTTTGGTACCACAAGTGGGTTGGCCCCACATATTATTAATTTGTGACTTTTGTCACCAGTGGTTAGGTACCACCAGTGGCTAGGTGCCACAAATATTGGGTAGACACAGGAGCTACGGGGGATGAGCACATTAGGTTGGTTGGGTTGCATGGCATACATACTTTGCATATGAATCTGTGTGAGAGCTCAAAAATCTTTTGGACGGGGATTTACACACTGAGTCTCGGTGACTCACCCTCCTCCGTTAAATTTTGCAGGTAATCCTTAGACCGCGGATATGGAGTCGAGGTGGACTCAAGGTGGCCATGCATAGTATTTTGGCATTTATCTTAAGTAGTTATTTCGGATTTATTCTACTTTAATTTGGATTTTGGTCATGTAATAAGGCCATTAAAACGTTAATTTGGTTTTATCTGTTTTTGTTAATTTTTTTTATTTTTTTTTTGATCACTAAGGCATGCCTAATAAACTACTTCAAATGGATGATTTCCAAAACTTAATGATTATGGGATTTTGAGATTCTACAATTGATTCATTAACCAACGGGTTTTAGTAGAAAAGTAACTAAAATTTTCAAACTAAGACTCAAAATTATTTTCAATTGATCACTCAATATAAAATTCTGTTTTTATAAAATCAAAGATTTTTCCCAACTCATGACGTTAACTCGGTTTTCAAAATTCTTCTTTCCTGTGACATGCTAGATTCGGTCGTAGCGTTTTGACCGGGTTTGGTGCGTTACAATTGTGGTATCAGAGCCAGGTTCAAAAGCTCGTCTGTGAGTATAAGGCCCAAATTATTTTTCAATAGATGGTTTGAAAAATGTTTTTTTTTTGACAAAATATACGTTTCCAGGAGGTATGGCACCTGAGTCTCCGGCACCGATCCGCAATGGTAAGTTTTCTAATTATTGATTGCATGGTTTAATTTTTTTGTGATAGGAATGCTAGTATTAGGAAATTTACTTTAAAGACTGAAGCTTGTAGGAATGTATGCAACCGCGAAAACAGCTACTCTGATAATATTCTCATAAGACTGTTCGATAATAAACAGTGGAAGAAAGCTAACTCATAAAACTCTTAATCAGATCAAAATTGTGAACGTTAGTCATGAGCACTCGAGGACGTGGACGTAATGTACGTGGTTGTGGTAGGGGTAGGATTGTCAGATCGGAAACCGTAGGGGTCCGGTCATGGGTCGAAAATGAGGTACCGCCACCGCCAGCTGTGGAACCAGAGTTTCAGGACCAAATGGGTGGAGACGATACGGTGTCTCAGGCGATGCTACGGGTCTTGGAGAGAGTCTTGGAGCGAGCATGGGTGCGGGGCCCCGAAATCGTGGTTCGAGCGACTTGAGCCAATGGAGCGGAAGTATTTAGGGGTTTTTCCGGTATAGCTCCCAACACAGCTGAATACTGGTTAGAAGCGACTGAGCGTATAATGGATGATCTTGACTTCACGGCGGAGGAGAAATTGAAAGGAGTGGTATCCCTTCTTCGAGACGAAGCCTATCAATGGTGGCTCACGGTCAGGGATGGCACGATGGCTGATGATATCACCTGGGGTTTCTTTAGGATAGCATTTCAGAGGAAGTACGTCGGGTCAAGTTATGTGGATGCACAGCGTAAGGCATTTTTGAATCTGGTTCAGAGGAGTAAGTCGGTGTCCGAGTACGAGGCAAAATTCTTACGGTTAAGCCGTTATGCCCGGGGTATTGTGGCCACGGACCATGAGCGCTGTGTTCGATTTGAGGACGGGCTGAGAGCTGAGTTGCGAGTGTTGATTGCTCCACAGCGAGAGAGAGAATTTGCTGTTCTTGTGGAAAAGGCTAAGGTAGCTGAGGAGGTGAAACAGTCCGAGAAGCAGAATCAGGAGAGAAATAGGAATAAAAGGAGTTTTGGGCCATCAGGTTCTGTTGGGGGTTTTCAGAAAAGGGCTAGATTAGGCGGGCGAGTCAAAGTCGCAAAGCTTTATTCTTTGCGATGGCCACCGGTGTGTGCTCGATCGCGGAAAGTTTCATTCGGAGAGTGTTGGGCGGTGGTAGAGGATGTTTTGGATGTGGGTCGATGGACCATCGGGTAAAGGATTGTTCACGGAGGCCAACTAGGGCGCGATCGAGGTCAGGGCGTGCACAATTTAGAAGGGATGGTCAGCAACCGCAGAGGGGTCGTGGTCCAGCCAGAGGAGGTAATGGTTTCGGACGGGGCCGTGGAGCACCGGGCAGAGGTGCTGGGAATACAGATGCAAGACAGCCTGGGTTGGTCTATGCGGCTAGGCACCGAGAGGAGGGCGACGCACCGGACGTCATAACCGGTACGTTTCTAATTTATGGTTTGCCTTATACTACTTTGATTGATATTGGTTCGACGCACTCTTACGTTGCTAGTATTATAGCGGGAACTCTGAACTTAGACTATGAGACTTCTTCTAGGGAGATGACTGTAGTTAGCCCTCTAGGACAATCTGTAGTGGTGAATAAACTATATAAGGATGTACCTCTGGAAGTTCAAGGGGTAGTTTTTCTGGCTGATCTGATGGAACTGCTGTTTGGGGAGTTCGATTTGATCTTAGGTATGGATTGGCTAGTGAAGTACCAAGCAAATCTGGACTGTGCAGCCAAGCGTATGGTGTTAAGAACTGTTGAGGGTGTAGAGGTGGTGGTGATAGATGAGAAAATGAATTACCTATTCAATGTGGTATCCGTTTTGAAGGCCGAGAAAATGGTGAGAAAAGGGTGTAAGGCGTTTGTGGCTTATGTTTGTGCTTTGGAGGTCAAGGAATCAGCTGTGGGGGATGTTTGAACGGTAAAGGAATTTTCTGATGTTCTCCCAGAAGAGCTTCCGAGTTTGCCACCGGATCGCGAGGTGGAGTTTGGTATTGATCTTTTACCGGGAACAGTGCCAGTGTCTATTTCCCCATATAGGATGGCGCCGAAGGAGTTAGTGGAGCTGAAGGCGCAGATTCAAGAATTGTTAGACTGGGGTTTCATCCGACTGAGTGTATCACCTTGGGGAGCACCGGTGCTATTTGTTAAGAAGAAAGACGGGTCAATGCGAATGTGTATTGACTACCGTCAGTTGAATAAGTTAACGATCAAAAATAAGTATCCGTTGCCGAGGATAGATGATCTGTTTGATCAACTTAAGGGAGCATCAGTCTTCTCCAAGATAGATTCGAGGTCGGGATATCACCAGCTTAAGGTTAAGGAGGTTGATATTCATAAGACGGTGTTTCGTACTCGCTATGGTCACTACGAATTCTTGGTGATGCCATTTGGATTGACCAACGCGCCAGCAGTGTTTATGGACATGATGAACCAAGTTTTTCAACCGTATCTGGACTGATTCATCGTAGTGTTTATAGACGATATCCTGGTGTACTCGAAGTCTGAGGAGGAGCATGATTCATATCTTCGAGTGGTTTTGCAAACTCTGAGGGAGAAGCGGTTGTTCGCTAAGTTTAAAAAATGCGAGTTCTGGCTAAGGGAAGTTACCTTTTTGGGTCATATGGTGTCAACTGAGGGGATTAGGGTTGACCCTCGGAAAATTGAAGCCGTGTTGGATGTGAAACCACCTAAGTCTGTGGCGGAGATTCAGAGTTTTCTTGGTCTGGCTGGGTATTACAAAAGGTTTGTGGAAGGGTTCTCTTTGATTGCAGCACTGTTAACTAAGTTGTTAAGAAAAGGGGTTCCGTTTGTGTGGTCTGACAAGCAACAAGAAAGTTTTGAGAAGTTAAAGAGGATTCTGACAGAAGCTCCGGTGTTAATTCAGCCTGAGGCAGGGAAAGAGTTCACTGTCTATTGTGATGCGTCGCATACAGGGTTAGGATGTGTGCCGATGCAAGAGGGGAAGGTGGTAGCGTATGCTTCTCGGCAACTGAGACCTCACGAGGTAAATTATCCGATGCATGGCCTGGAGTTGGCTGCAGTGGTTTTTGCCCTGAAGATCTGGAGACATTACTTGTATGGGGAGAAGTCCATCGTTTACACGGATCACAAGAGTTTGAAGTATCTCCTTACTCAGAAGGAATTGAATTTAAGACAGCGGAGGTGGATCGAGTTGTTGAAGGATTACGACTGCTCGATTGAGTACCACCGGGTAAAGCTAACGTGGTGGCAGACGCGTTGAGCCGTAAGGTAATATCAAACTTAAGAGCAATGTTTGCCCACCTTAGTTTGTATGATGACGGAAGTTTAATAGCAGAGTTGCAAGTGAAGCCGACATGAGTGAATTAGGTTAAAGAGAAACAATTATCAGACGATGTTTGGAGCGCTCGACTTCTACAAGTACAAAAGGGTGGAATGGAGGATTTCAGTTTGAACAGCGATGGAGTGTTATGTTTCCGTGGAAAGGTTTGCATGCCAAAAGATGTGGATTTAAGGCAGAAGATTCTTCAGGAAGCACATAGCAGCCCATACGCTATGCATCCTGGAGGTAGTAAGATGTACCGGGATTGGCGGGAACAGTTTTGGTGGCCAAGATTAAAGAGAGAAGTAACTGAATTTATGGGTAAGTGTTTGACGTGTCGCCAGTAAAGGCGAGAACATCGCTTGCCTTCGGGTTGCTTTGCGCAACCATCAAGATTTCGCAGTTGGAAGTGGGAAAGGATCACGATGGATTTTGTTAGTGGGCTACCCCTTACGCCTACTAAGAAGGATTCGGTTTGGGTAATAGTTGACCGTTTGACAAAGTCTGCTCATTTCATACCAGTTCAGGTCGATTACTCATTGCAAAAGTTGGCTAAGTTGTATATAGCGGAGATCATAAGGTTGCACGGGTACCAAAGTCTATCATCTCGAATAGGGATCCTAGGTTCACGTCAAGATTTTGGAAGGCATTGCATCAAGCATTGGGTACGAAGTTGGACTTTAGTACAACGTTTCATCCACAGTCCGATGGACAGTCAGAGAGGGTAATTCAGATCTTGGAGGATATGTTGAGGGGATGTGTCTTAGACTTCAGAGGTAGTTGGGAAGAATTTCTACCGTTGGCGGAATTCGCGTATAACAATAGCTACCAATCTTGTATTCAGATGGCACCGTATGAGGCGTTGTATGGTCGGAGGTGTCGTACACCTACGTGTTGGACAGAGTTGGGTGAGCGTCAATTGTTGGGTCCGGAGTTGGTTGCTGAAACGGAAGATAAGGTTAAGATAATTCGGGCTCGACTGAAGGAAGCCTCGGACAGACAGAAGTCCTACGTGGATCTAAAGCGTAAGGACATAGAGTTTGAGGTGGGTGACCAAGTGTTCTTAAAGGTGTCGTCGTGGAAGAAAGTGCTGAGATTTGGGCGGAAGGGCAAGTTAAGCCCCAGATTTATCGGGCCTTATCGCGTGTTGAAGCGTGTGGGACCGGTAGCCTACCAGCTCGAGCTACCTTCAGAGTTAAGTCAGATCCATGACGTGTTTCACGTTTCGATGTTAAGACGCTACCGTTCAGATCCGTCTCATGTTGTACCAGTAGAAGAGATTGAAGTAAGGCCTGATCTATCTTTCGAAGAGGAACCAGTTCGGATTCTGGATCGTGATGTCAAAGTATTGCGTAAGAAATCAGTTCCTTTGGTGAAAGTGTTGTGGCGGAACCATGGATCAGAGGAAGCCACGTGGGAATCAAAAGAAGCGATGCGATAGCAATACCCTCATCTCTTTTGACCAGGTAATTTCGAGGTCGAAATTATTTTTAAGGGGGGTAGAACTGTAACATCCTGAATTGGGGCCTTTGCATTTTATATGTGTGTGTGTGAATGCTATGGTTACCATGCTAATTTAGGGTACTTTAGGGTCCAGGAATGATTTGGGGGTAAGTCGGAGTCTTGGGGAAAAATTTCTTTTTGAGCACCTTTAGGGGAAGCTAGTTGAATTAGGCCTTAAGGGATATTGTTTGTGTTGGATGACATAAAGAGGTGCCTTAGTAAAGTGGCAAGGAGGCGCCACTTAAAGGTTGAGGTAGGTGACGCCTCAGAGGAGCTGGCAGGGATCAAGTTCGAGCTGCAAGGAGAGCATTTTGAGGTTGTTATTTTGCGCATGGAGAGGCAAGTGGTGGATTCGGCAAGGGCACTTAAGGAGGGGAGCGTTGATTGAGTCAACATTTTGAATGGATGGTGGAGAGGAATTTTAGGAGTTTGAACTATTCAAATTGGTTTGAATAAGTGGGGGAGAGGGAATCAGGGAGAGATGGAAGGGGCGGCATGGTGTTTGAGGGGAGAGGGGAAGTGTTAGCCGAAATTGTGAGGAGTGTGAGGGGTGTGAAGCATTCGGTTTTGGCAAGGAGGTGTGGGTGCCGAATTTAAGTGGATTAAGTAGTGTGTAGGGGGGTAGATGTTTCCTTTTTCGGCATTTGTGAGTGTGCTCTTTATTCTAGTTTCTCCCTTTTGTTCTTATTCTCTTTTGCCAAAATTGTCTAGCCAACTATCATTTTCTTCCTCTATGACTTGTAGCCGAAACTAAGAAGACCAATTGCACATTTCTTTCATCTTCCCTTCTACCCGTTCCTAAGTCTCTTCTTCTGCTTTTCTTCTTTTGGTGTTTGGCCGAAACCTACTTTGCCTTCCACTCATCATCTTTGTTTTATTTTCTTTGCCAATAATATCAAAGCCGAAACCTTCTGAAGCCACATCTTTTTGCCAAAAACTCTGTTACTCTTCTCTCTTTTCTTTCGAATACTTTAGCCGAATATCTTTTGGTGGATAGCACCTTTCTCCTTTATCTCTTCCTTTTCAAGAGCAGAACAACTTCGACATTTGGTAAGTTCTTTTTGGTTCGGCCAAATCTCTTTAATCAATCTACTCATTCACTTTCTTTTCCTGATTTCTTTAAGTGGGAAGCCGAAACTTCTCATTCGGTTCTTATTTGTTGGTTAGCCGAGACCCTCTGACATTCGTAATCTCCTCTTTCGACTCTTGGTTGCAGTGGATCGCCGTTACTAATCTTCCGTCACTCCCAATCGGTTTCTCTAGTGATTGTGGTAAGAGTTTTCTTTTCATTTCAATCATCTTTCTTGCGTTGAGTGTCGAAGGCAGTCATCCCATTCTTTAAACTCTTGGCCGAATATAGGTGGGGGTGGTGTCGCATTCTTTTGGAGACTTTCGGGATTCGTTTGACTTGTGAATCAAGCCTAAAGCTTCTGCTTTTGTCGATCGAGGTAAGGAGATCTATTCAGCTAAACGTGTTAATCTATTCACATCTTACTCTATGTGTTAACTCGGTCTTGACCAAGATCTGCTCCATGGACTCGAATGCCGATTCTAAGGAGGGGTTGGACCCGTTAACCCACCCTAAAGTTTAAGATGCGGCGAAGTCGTGATTCGAGATTGGCCACCGGGTTGTGGGCGGCTTAAGCGAGTAGTAGGCGGATAGCGCTTGTGTCAGTTAGCGATAAGCGTCGACATAGAGCGCGTTGTGTTACGTATTATCGTGTGTGTAACTCTTACACACTTTATATGTTAATTATGTTGTTATCTGTGTTTGGCCAAAAGCCAAGTGATGGTATGGATCACTAAGTTACCTTTGTGGATAAAAGCGAGGACTCTGGTAAGTCCGATTATGTGCTTTATTATTTATGGATGCATGTATGAGTGAAATGAATGCTTGTTGTACATTATTAGCATGATCATACCATATTGTAAAGCATGAACATGAAATTGGGGTATGATGAGAAAAGGGAGGAAACATGATCTCTTTCGCATCATGTCACCAGTGGTTTGGTACCACAAGTGGGTTGGCCCCACATATTATTAATTTGTGACTAAGTCTCGGTGGTTTGGAACCACCAGTGGTTAGGTACCACGTATATCTTATTTCTCATTACTCGTCCCGGTGGTTTGGTACCACAATGGGGTTGGCCCACACGTATTGATAATAGGGATTGTCACCAGTGGTTTGGTACCACAAGTGGGTTGGCCCCACATATTATTAATTTGTGACTTTTTTCACCAGTGGTTTGGAACCACCAGTGGTTAGGTACCACCAGTGGCTAGGTGCCACAAATATTGGGTAGACACAGGAGCTACGGGGGATGAGCACATTAGGTTGGTTGGGTTGCATGGCATACATACTTTGCATATGAATCATGTGAGAGCTCAAAAATCTTTTGGACGGGGATTTACACACTGAGTCTCGGTGACTCACCCCCCTCCGTTAAATTTTGCAGGTAATCCTTAGACCGCGGATATGGAGCCGAGGTGGACTCAAGGTGGCCATGCATAGTATTTTGGGTTTTATCTTAAGTAGTTATTTTGGATTTATTCTACTTTAATTTGGATTTTGGTAATGTAATAAGGCCATTAAAACGTTAATTTGGTTTTATCTGTTTTTGTTAATTTTTTTTATTTTGTTTTTGATCACTAAGGCATGCCTAATAAACTACTTCAAATGGATGATTTCCAAAACTTAATGATTATGGGATTTTGAGATTCTACAATTGATTAATTAACCAACGGGTTTTAGTAGCAAAGTAACTAAAATTTTCAAACTAAGACTCAAAATTATTATCAATTGATCACTCAATATAAAATTCTGTTTTTATAAAATCAAAGATTTTTCCCAACTCATGACGTTAACTCGGTTTTCAAAATTCTTCTTTCCTGTGACATGCTAGATTCGGTCGTAGCGTTTTGACCGGGTTTGGGGTGTTACACATTGGGCCTTGAGCATAGAAGCGTTTTAAAATTTTGAGAACAAGAGAACGGCATTATTTCAAGTGGGACTTATTAGTTAAGTGAATTGGGAAGGTTACGGGGTTTCTAGGAAGTTCCGGGTTCAAGATGGGCTATAGGAAAAATTTTGTGTTTAAGCATTTAAGGAGAGTAGGCAAGTAGCATCGAGACTTAAGGAAATAAGTGTGCATTTTACTAGCACAAGGAGTCAATTGGTAAAGTGGCAAGTGGCGTGTGGAGTGTACTAATGGTCTAAGGTTCGAATCCCACCTAGTGCAAATATTTTGGATTAAATTTTTGTGCTATATGGTAAGTGTCGGCCAAGGCTTAAATATGGTAAGTAAGACTTTTTAATTATGGTATGATGGCTAAGGAAACAAGGAAAGGATGAAGGTAAGGAAAGGAATCAAAAAAAAAGGCAAGTATAGGGAACATGTTGGCACAAAAAGAGGAGAGTGTTATGGAAAGTTTGGATGGCCAAATTTTGACCATTATGGCCATGTATGTGGACGGTTTTATGTGTAAGGGGGGTAGCCGAATTTTTGTTGGTGTTTTGGTAAAGCTTTAGTGCTTGTTTTGGTCAAATTCCTTTAGCTTCAAGTGTGCCATTTTCTCCAAATTACTATTCTCTTAGCCGAATTTCTCCTTTGCCTTTTGATAGAATTTTGGTGTTTGTTAGGCCAAAATCTACTCTTGCACAATTTTGTGTTTTCTCCAAATCTCTTCTTTTGCCTTGTGCCGAAATTACAAGCCATTAGTGAACATATTCTTTTCTTTTCTTTCTTCTTGTTGTCGAATGTACCCAAACCATTGAGACCAAAATTTGTTCATTCATCTCTTCTTTATCATTTTCTCAAGTGGGTTGACACTCTTTTCTTCGATTGAATCAGTAAGTGAATTCTTTTCTATGTTCATATTCTTTTCTTTCTAGCCGAATAGGTATTTATCACTATTCGGTTGTAAATCTTGATCTTAACCGAAATGGTGTTATCTTCCATTCCTTCATATTGTAATCACCTTCTTTTTCGTAGTGTTCTAAGTGGGTGGCCGTGTATCATTCTAGCCCTAAGTCAAACGGTGGAAATTGGATCCAATATCGATAAGGTAAGGAGTTCTTCATGGATTATTTGAAATCGTTCTTTATTCGTTTAAAGGATAATAGTGGTTGTGACTAATTGATTATGTTTTAGGGACGAAATCACTCGATATATTCTACCTTCAGACATAGTGGTAATTGATTCAAGTGTAAGTGATACGAAATCTTTTGGAAATCCGAGGCTAACTTTTGGTTGGTATTGTTCTAGGTCATCGACGAGTGGTTCTTTAGGAAATCAAAATCAGGTGTGTAATCCCGTATCTTCCGTATACATATCTGAAATGGTGTGTAATCTCACACTTCTCTGAAAGTTTGTATGAAATATTCTGTGAATCGGTTGGAATACCGAAGAAAACCAAAAACTGGCATCTGTGATCACTCGGGCGTGCGCATGATCGTAGTGGTAATCATATGTTGTAATAAAACAGTTTCAGTCAGAAACAGTGACGTGTATTTGAAAAATCACGAAAAATAGGATAAAAGGAATTACAAAGTGAAGAAGATATAAGATTAAAGCTTACTGTGTCTATTTTGATATGGAAGAAACGGAGAAGGAAAATGAATTTTATATTTTGAGATATCTTAATTTTAGTGAGACTGGTTCTGAATGACTTCGTGGTTCCCTGATCTGTCTTGGAAAAATCTTATAAAATTGTACAAAGTGAATTATGAGTTATAGTTTATATGTACAGATTCCTTAGCGAGTCTATTTTTAATAGAAACAACTGGGAGCAACATATGAATACTGTATAATGAGATATTTGAATTTTGGGTAAGAGAGGTCAGAATCGTTGGTCAGTGAAACAAGGGAATCTTTAAGGAATAAACTGTACTAAATGGATAAGTCAAAAATTCTAGAAAACTTATAGTAAGAATATATATGAGTCTAGTCTCAAGGAAAATTTACGGAGTTAGATTTCAAGATTCCTAACTCAAGTTATAGTCAATTTAGTTAGTACGACGCAGATGGACAGTTTCGATTTTTATGCTCCACATTAGTAGTTAAGTCTAGGTTGCGAAATTTCCAAAATACCCTTAGGTTGTGAAATTACCGAATTACCCTTTGTGGGTAAATTATCGAAATTACGAAAATGCCCCTATGGGTCGAAATTACGAAAATGCCCCTAAAGGACCGAATTACGAAATTGTTTAATGGGCCGATCTGATATTTTGCTAGATGGGCCGATCTGGTATTTTGCTATATGGACCAATCTGATATTTTGCTATATGGGCCAATCTAATATTTTGCTAAATGGGCCAAATCTGATATTTTGCTTAATGGGCCTTTTGATTAATTGTTATAATGGGCCATAATTTTGTAATAAATATCCGAATAAATTACTGTTATTATATTGTGATTTGTTATGCATTATATACATGATTTGCATGGGATGGGATAATGATGAAGAGAAGTTCTGGTAGCTCTGCTACATAAATCTGGTGGCTCTGTCACAAATCTGAAAAATGGCAATGCCTTGTAAATTCTGTTAATCTGGTGGCTTGTCCACAAATTTCATATAAATGGCTTAATGCCTACGTTTGGTGTGTTGGCGGGGTGGGTTGACTAAAGATCACCCATAGGTGTGTTGGTTGGTATGGGTGGTGTGTAGCGGATGAAAAACTAGGTTTGGTTTGGGAATTGCATTTCATATGCATATTATATTCGAGACATTTTTATGAATGGGCTTCGGCCCAAACAATGGCTTAATGGATTTTTGCCTAGTGGACAACGGTAAGTGGGTTACAAATTGAGTTCTAGTAACTCACCCCCGTTTTCCTTATCCCTTTTAGGTAATGATCAATGATGGAGACTTGGGCCATGGATTACTTGGGTGGAGGCCATACTTCAGAAACGGTTTATTTGGACTTAGATTTCTATTTCGTTCACTTTATTACTTTACTATTTTGAGTTAAATGATGTAATAAGGCCTCTGGTTTATTTTGTTTTGCTTATTGTTTGACGTACCTATATTTTTGCTCAAATTACTTTAAATGGGATTTTTCTAAAAACTTAAATAAAGATTTTTCTAAAATGGATTAACAAATGGATTTTTAAACAAACTTGTACAAATAATTTAACTTGAATTTTTCCTACAAATTATCAACGATATTTTCAAAAGTCACGATTTCAAAGTTCACTACCTTGATTGTTGACTCATCAATCAATCTCTCAAAAATACTTGTATTTTATCTACGTTTCAACAACGATTTCAAAATGCTTCTGCAACTCTATTTCTAAACATCACATTTTTGTAAAATGTTTATTTCAAATATGCTAAAGATAATTATGTTTTCAAGTAGTTAACAATTGCTTAAGTGTTTTGGGTTTTAATAAAGAGGCTGTAATTCTCAAACAAGTTTTTTCATGTGACACGCCAGATTCGGGCCTAACTTTTAGGTCGGGTTTGGGGTGTTACAGCAATGCAAAGATATTTTATAAAATTAGAACCACATGCAATAAAAGGATCATGGTTTTTTTTTAAATCAGAATTTTAAATTCAGACAAAAGGACATGAAATTATCCATTTTACGGCTTGACTCTCTTATTGGTCCCTAGTGGAGTCGCCAAGCTGTCGAAACCATTTTTAAAGTTTTTTATGAAAAATGGGGATCGACTTTAAAAAACGAAAATGGAGTCGCCACCAATCTTTTTTACTTAGGTGTGATTGGATCACCTTATAAAATGTTTTATTTCAAAACCTTGATTTTGGTCTACAAAATACAAGAAAATGGGTTCGGGAGTCGGTTACGTACGAGGAAGGGTTAGCACCCTCGTAACGCCCAAAAAATTGGTACCTAATTGATGAAATCATGTCCTAAATTTGAGAATTTGAAAAATTTTAGAGAATTTGAAAAATTTTAAAATATGATCCTTTTATTTGAAAGAAAACCAAAACTTACCTATCTCAAAGAAATAAAATGCTATACCCAATAAGTTAGGATGCAACATTTTATGACTTCGAAACTAGGCTCGCCTTTATTTGTAGAAAATTCTTACATCGAGACACAAGACATCATATCCAATAAGTTAGGATACAATGTTTTGAATACCCGAGAATAAGTTTTGATTTAAAGTTTATAAGTTTCAATTTTAAAAGAAAAGGGATACCTAATATCTTAAGTTCAATGGGAAAAATCGAAACCCAGTGAGTTAGGGCACATTTCTTCTCGAAGTCCCCAAATATTACATATCACCGTAATTTTTTTTTAAAAAACTTCGAATAAAATACGACAGTTTTGCAAAATGTGTTTTTATAAAAATGATATGAATCCGATTTTGCATTGATACATTACAAAATATAAATATCAAATAGCAATTCACTATAAATATGAGTCGTATTAACAAATAATATAAACAATTAACAAAAGAATAATATGATATAGCAAATGATACACATAATAAAAGGATTATGCTAAAACAATCTTAAGCAAAATAAAAAACATAAATAAATAAATACAAGTTATAAAATATGCAATAACAATTTAAAATCTATAGGAAGCATAAAAATTCAAGAAATGGATATTAAATTCTACAAATAAGATCAAATATGAGAAATAAATAAATTAACAATATATTTAAACACTAAATAAATATTATAACAAAAAAATAAAAAAAGTAAAAAAAAATATGATAATTTTGTAAAACAATTAATATGTATAACAATATAAAAAAAAACTTAGAGTATATAAAAAATATAGGGATACTTACAATAAATATATAATTTAATAATTTAGTACATATATAAATGATAATATATGATAAAAACGATTAATAAATAGTATATAATAATATTAAATAAAGATATCTAAAAATATAATATAAACGAAACATGTTATACAATATGAATAAATTTTATACAAAATAAGATTTTATATGATATAATATAATACTATATAATATACAAAATTTTAAAAATATAATATAATAACTAATATATAAAAATATGTAATATATATAAATAATATTAAACTAAATAAAATAATAAATAGTAATAATTTAATATATAAAAATAATATGTATTTAAAAAAAACAATACATAAAAATTTTATACTATTAATAAATTAATATACAATTAATAACAATAATATAAAAAATTTTAATAAAATAATTCAATATAATATTAGAATAATTTTAAAAAAATAAAAAGGTTTTAAAAATAAATAAAGAAACTGGGATTAAATAGTAATAAAAAAATATAAAGGGGCTAAATTAAAACGCACGTCACACTGTGAGGGTTAATATGGCAATTATGCCAAATTTTCAAAACGACGTCGTTCTGATCTTAGCCTTTAAGGAGCCCGAGGATCAAATTGAAACAAAGTATAAGTTTTAGGGCTAATTTGAAAAATAAAAAAAGGTTAAATTGGACGAAATTAAAACTAATAAAATTACGGAGGGACTAAAATGGAAAATTTCCCTTTTCATAAAAACACGCGGATCCTCCCCGGGTTTTCGGGTCAACGCGCGGATCTAAGGCCTTTAAACGACGTCGTTTTGGCATTTAAAAGTATCCCCCAAAACGACGCCGTTCCAGCAGCCTATATAAGTCATTTTTAAAAACAAAAAAATCATTTGAGCTCATTTTTAAAAACAAAAAAATCATTTGAGCTCTGTTTTTTTTAAAAAAAAATCCAGAAAATGCTCTCAAACCCTCCTCTCCTCTGTCCGGAGTTCGGTCATCGGGCTCCTGGACCACACGCCCCACGCGCCACACGCGCCACCGCGGATGGTGGTCGGAGGCTAAAACCTCAGTTTTTCAGCTCCATCGAAAGGTAAACTCGCACCCTTTTTATTATTAGTACTATTTTATATAAAAAATATGCCTGAATCGAATTAAAAAAAATGTCGCGAATAAAAATAGGAAATCACCTCTGTAAAAAATCGTGTATTGTATTCTCTGTATTTTTTTGTGAATATTTTTGTATTCTTTCTGTCTGTATGTATTGTGCCTGTTACAGATTATTTCGGGGTTTTTATAACCCAAAAAATTAAAAAGGAAATACATATTTGCCATTTTTACTGCTTTTTTTCCTTCCTTTTTGCAGGTGAGAGGCGGAGATCTCGGCGTCGGAGCGCGACTCGCGCGTTGATGGCGGCGTGACCGAGGGCTGTATGAGGCTTGCTTGGTACTTGCGGCGCCTAGGGTTTTCCAAAAACCTTAGGTCTCTGATTTCGCTTAAGCATTGGGCCCTTTTGGGCCGCGTGTGTTTGGGTAGTAATGTTTTGGGTCACTAGGTTTAGTTTGGGTCTGGGTCTGAGTTTGTTTAGGTATGGGTCAGGTTAAGTTTGGGCCATGGGTGTAATTGGGTAATGGTTTTGGGCCACTGGGTTATTTATTTGGTTTTGTAAATGGACTGTAAAGGGACATTGTTTGGTTTATTATTTTTGTTTTTGTTTTTTTTTTTTGAATGGTATGGGTTTCTAACGGGCCGGGCGAAATGGGCCTATTACACAAATCATAGAAATACAAATCGAAATTTCGAACTACTAGTTGATGACTTTGGATTTTTCTTTCCCTCTAGACGAATCTGAGTTGACGTTAGCTACGGATTAATATAAAACATATAGAACTATCAATAATCAATCAATTCCCAACTAATTATCAAATTATACAAGGTTTACAATTGATTCAATTTAGTCCCTAAAACCAAGACTAACATAACTCTCAATTTAAATATCCAAATTGAAATCTGATTTCACTATTTTCTATGAGGGACATCCTCTTTCTTATTTCTACAATTAATTTTACATTTTATTTAGTTTAGTCCCTAATGTACTAAACTATCATTTAAGCTTTACGATTTAGTCCTTTTCACATCTAAGCTTAAAATCTATCAATTTAACACCTAAAACTTCAAGAAATCAACAATGACAACTTCCTAAAACTTTAACAATTTTAGAAATTGGTACATGGGCTAGCTAAATCAAGCTCCACTTCAAAAACATAAAAATTACAAAAATGGACTAGACTGAACTTACCAAATCAAGGGTCGTGTAACACCCCTAACCCGTATCCGTCGTCGGAGTAGGGTTACGAGGTATTATCGATCATTACACATCATTTAACATACAATGCTCATACATCTATGCATTCATACTCAAATACTATTCAACACAATCATATCGTCCCTTATAAGAGCCTACGAGGCCTTAAATATGCTTTAGAAGAGGTTCGGGACTAAACCGACAACATACAAAATGTTTGGGAAACTTAAAAATTTTTCATCTATACAGGGGTCACATGCCCGTGTGAACAGGCTGTGTGCCTCACACGGCTTCAGACACGCCTATGTCTCAGGCCGTGTGAAAATAGGGCATACATACTGACTTGGGTCACACGGCCGACCACACGTCCGTGTGTCTAGCCCGTGTGCCCTTCGAAATGGCCACACACACTCGTGTGCCAGGCCGTATACTAGGCCGTGCCAAACTTGTAGGGTATACTGACTTATGCAACACGGCGAAGTCACACGCCCGTGTGCTAGGTCATGTGCCATTTAGGGGGTATACTGACTTGTGACACACGGCCAATCACACGCCCGTGTGTAAGACCGTGTGGAGCATACTGACTTTAATTTAGTTTCAACACCAGGGGAGACACGGCCATGCAACATGACCGTGTTTCGCACACTGCTGTGACACAAACCCGTGTCTCTGCTCGTGTGGACAAAAATAGGCCATTTGTATAGCCATTTTGCCACCTTATTTTTTACATGAATACATAAGCATAAATTGCAACATTTCACAACTTAATTGGCAGCCAATACATAACATTTCATAAACATATTACTCCCATTCAACATAGAATTCAAATGCCTAATAAATCACATACATTTGCCATTCATATACTAACCATATGTCAAGATAACATTTGCATATTTCCATTCCATCTATTACTAACCAAAACATACCATATTTGAGTACTTAAACACAACCAAAATACTATACCAAGTTAAGCCAAATCACATGGCTTCAACTCATACCATAACATGTACCAAAATCAATATCTCAAGTAACCTTAACTATAATTCTTATAACTAGTGTAACACCCCAAACCCGGCCTAAACGTTACGACCGGATCTAGTGTGCTACATTAGGTGATGTTTGAAACCACATGGTTGTTTGGAAAACATATTGTTTAAAATCACGTTTATAAGCTCAAAATTTCATTTCTCCCCACTTATGCCCAAAGGGGGATTTACTCATTTTATTATTCCTTCAAAATGCGCATTTTGTCTTGTATAATAAAAATGAGTCGATTACAAAGAATTTGGTCTTATCATTTACAAAAACGAGTTATTTGAAAAATAGTTGTCTATTGTTTTGAAAACTTCGTGTTGATTAAATTTGCAGTATTTAAAGAAAATCCAAATAAAAGTTAAAATAGTTCCAATGGCCTTATTACAACAGTTATAAAACCCAATAATTAAAGTAAAGAAATTCAAATTTTAAAAAAATACTTAATTCACCCTTAAAACGTGCGGAACAAGTGGCCACCTCCGAGTCCCTCGTAGCTCCAAATCCTCTACGGATGGGGATTACCTGGACAGTTAAAGCAAAAGAGTGAGTTACAAGAACTCAGTGTGTAATCCCAGTTACAATCACAGCCTGGGCTCAAGCCCATGCAGTATCAGTTCAGGCCTAAGGCCCCAAAATCATGGTAATGCAAATAGAGAAAATGCAGCCCAACCCAGTCCAACCAACACACCTCCCGTACCAGCCTTACACTCCTGTGGGGACCAAGTCAACCCACCCAGCCCTACACACCAAGAATGCAGCCGAGCTGCTAGTATAACGCAGTAATGCTGCCAGTAACAATATTTGTGGCTGAGCCACTAAAATCAGTATATCGTGGCAGAGCCACTGAATCAGTATAATGTGGCATAGCCACCAGTACAGTACTTCCTCCAATATATATATTTATATATATATATATTAATCCATCCCAACCCAATGCAAGATGTCATGACATAATAATTCAGTGTATGCAATAATGTACCATCATAGCAGTCAAACAAATTATACACAAACATACTAAGTCTGCCCCTAAGGGTATAACAGTAATTTTACCCACCATAGGTATTTCAGTAATTTACCCACCAAGGGTATTTCAGTAATTTACCCACCAAGGGTATTTCAGTAATTCAATCATCTAACGGTCTTTCAGGACATCTATTGTCGCCTCGAGCATCTCGGGACCCTTTTATGGGTCTTTACAGTGCAATTGGGCCTAAAATCCAATTTCGGCCCAAATGGACCCACACGCTCGTGTGGCCCATTAAGCATGGTTTTAGTCACGGTTTTGCAGACTTCGCAGTCGTATCCGTCATTCGGTAGTTTTCTGTCGATTTTTCTCATGTGGGCCTATTAGCCCATTGGGCTCATTTAGCCCGTTTCGGCTCGATCCGGCCCGTTACGGCCTCAGTTTCGTAAGAGTGCTCGTGACACACTTCACGACCTACCGCCACCACTAGTGGCTCGGTTTATCACTACGAGCACTCGCATGCTCGAGTGGTCACGGTTGCCAGTTTATCGGCTTTTCAGCTTTTGGCCGAAACATAGATCTAGACATGCTTTCATTGTTGATTGGTGTGAGATTACACACCTGATTTGGATTACCGAAAGAACTACTCTTCGTTGCCCCTAGAATAACAACGACCAAAAGTTAGCCTCAACTTCTCAAAAGATTACATAAACCCGAATTCATTACACCACAAGAATCACCTACCACAAAATGTGATCTCCCCTTACAGAGTTCTAAAATTCGACCTTGCTTCCTGGCTACCACCACAAGTTCCTAAAAGAAAACAATTGATGCACCAAAGAGGTTAGCATCCAAGCAACATTCGGCCCTCCTATAAGAAAGAAAGAGACCGACGCTAACTCTCCTAAAAGGGTCACATAAACACCATTAACATCAAATGAAAAAGGTAAATGAATAACTTCACCTTTATCCAAGACCAAAGTTAACAGCCTATGCCCGTTGTTTGCTAAAGAATTCCGTCTACACCCCAGGAAGAGTTTCAGTTTAGGCTAAGTAGAGAGGGAAGAAAGAATAATGACTGTGAGAGTGTGGCATTTGGTCAAAGAAAGAAAGATGATGCAAAGAGAAAAAGAAATAACATGAGAATAGAGGCTTACCAATTAAAGAACACAAGATGGAAGGTGAATGCGAGAAGGATTAAACTCTTTGGAAGAAAAGAGTTCGAGAAAAGAATTCTTAATGTATGTTTAGGCGACAACAAGTGAAAAGAAAAAAAATGTTTGAAGAAGTGAGAAGAAAAGAATAGAAAGGTTGAGGTTTCGGCAAAGAAAATTGAAGCACAAAGACCCAAAATGCTAAAAATCGAAAAGTAAAATGTAGGAATTCTTTCAAAAGAACACTTCAGAAAATGGCACTCTACCTCACACAAGACCGAATATGCTACCAAAAGTGACCCTTCTTGACCGAAATTCTCATCCTTACACACCCCCAAATTCGGCCACTACCACCTCTCACCCCAATCCCTTGATTCTCTCCTTATTTTCCTCCCCACATTGCTCTCCACCTCCCATTCAAACCGTTTGACTCCTTCTCCAACCTCCATGGCAGAGTTTGAACCCAACTCTGCTTCATCCTCTTCCAAAGCACAAAATAAAAGCTATCCATTGCAGTTGGTGAGATTCAAACTCCTCCCTTCCTTGCACTCCCCTTGACACCACACCACATTGCCACATGCTTACCTTGTGTTAATAAAACACACACTAATATATATAAACCCTGCCTCCACCAGCTCTCCCCATTTATGAGCCCAAAACTAAAATTTTTCAAGAGTTTGGCCTCGACCCCAGGCCTCCCTAGAGCCCCTAAACACCCTCAAACAACCCGCAGAGCAAGCATAACATGCAATTACACAAATGTTACAAACCCCTAATTTTTGGGATGTTACAATTCTACCCCCTTAAAGAAATTTCAGCCTCAAAATTTATCTGATCAAAAGAGATGAGGGTATTGCTGTCGTATTGCCTCCTCAAGCTCCCACGTGGCTTCTTTGGATCCGTGATTACGCCATAGTACCTTGACTAATGGGACAGATTTTCTCCTCAACACTTTAACATCACGGTCCAAAATCTACACTGGTTCTTCTTCAAATGTCAGATCAGGTCTTACCTCGATCTCCTCCACCGGCACTACATGAGAAGGGTCCGAATGGTAACTTCTTAACATAGAAACATGGTGAGACCTTCAAGAAAACATTGTGAGACCTCCAACACGTTTTGACACTCGGTAAGGTCCGATGAATCTAGGGCTTAACTTGCCCTTCCGTCCAAATCTCAGAATCTTTTTCCACGGTGAGACCTTCAAGAAAACATAATCTCCCAGTGAGTACTCGATTTCTTTACGCTTCAGATCTGCATACGACTTCTGTCTATCAGAAGCTTCTTTTAACCGTCCCTAAATCAACTTCACCTTCTCCTCGATTTCTGAAATCAACTCCGGACCCAACAACCGTCGCTCACCCAATTTTGTCCAACAAGTAGGGGTACGACACCTACGACCATATAATGCCTCGTATGGTGCCATTTGAATGCTGGATTGGTAGCTGTTGTTATACGCGAATTCTGCCAAGGGTAAATAATCTTCCCAACTGCCCCTAAAATCAATCACACAGCTTCTCAACATGTCTTCCAAAATTTAGATTACCCTCTCCGACTGACCATCAGTCTGTGGATGAAACGGTGTGCTGAAGTCTAACCTTGTACCCAAAGCTTCATGCAACACCGTCCAGAACCGAGATGTGAATCTAGGGTCCCTGTCTGATATGATAGACACTGGTACCCCATATAGCCTCACAATTGCTGCCACATACAACTTGGCCAACTTCTGTAACGAGTAATCCGTGCGAACCGGTATGAAGTGGGCGGACTTAGTCAACCGGTCAATAATTACCCACACTGAATCTTTCTTAGTAGGCGTCAGGGGTAGCCCACTAACAAAATCCATTGTTATCCTCTCCCAGTTCCAGAGTCGAATCCTTACAGGTTGTAGTAGTCCCGAAGGCAGTTGATGGCCCGCCTTCACTTTCTGACATGTCAAACACTTGCTTACGAAGTCGGTAACCTCACATTTCAGTCCTAGCCACCAGTACAGTTCACGTAGGTCTCGGTACATCTTGTTTCCACCGGGTTACATAGCGTATGGGCTGCTATGCGCCTCTCGTAGAATCATCTGTCTTAACTCGGAGTCCTTCGGCACATGATAAACCGAAATAGTAACATATTTTAGACCCACATTTAGCATGCTTTTGGGTGATTTAAGCCTTGATTGTGTAATTTGGTGCTCTTAATCCTTTGTTTTCATGTTTTATACTCAGGAAAGCACCGGAGGATGAAAAGAACGAGAAACGGGCTTAAAACGAACCAAATAGGCCAAATCACGAAATCAACACGGTCTAGGCCCATGCAACACGGTCGTGCCTCCCTAATCATACCTGAACACGGCCTGGCCAGGATTCACACGGGCATGTACCAAGGGCGTGTCCCTGTCGTGGAGAAGAGAAATTTAACTCAGATTTGGATACTTAGGGGTAAAGAAACACATTCCAAAAGCTTTTATAAACACCCTAGAGGCCAACGTTCTGGGGGCGTCCATCTAGGCCAAGGAGCTAAGCTAGAAAGATCAGAATTGTGGAAATTACTTGAAGAAAGCCAGTTGATTCATCTCAAGAAGCCGGAGTTATACTCAAGACGGAGGATCTCTCTTCAATTCCTTCAGGGGGTTTTAGAGTTTTTCTTATGTTTTGTTTTACCTTTTCTTTTGAGATTTATTTTGTTATCTTTATGAACTAAACCCTCAAATACCTGAGGGGGATGAAACTTAGATGAAATTTGTTATCGTTTGCTGAACTATATGATAAATATTTGGCTTGTTCTTAATTATGTGTTCTTAATTCTTGTGTTGATATTTCGCGGATATTAATTCAAGTTTGATGTGCTTAGGTGGAGGAACAAAAGTCCCTGCCTAAGAGCAGATTTAGCATAATTAAGCGGAGTTGATCGCACGCCTAGACATAGGGTGACGAGATTTTGTCGGATTAGGGTGAAACCTAATATGGGAGTCCATAGATCGAGTTAATGCGATCTTATGGGTTTTAATTAGAAAGAGATTTCAATTAATCAACCTAGGATTAGACGTTAGTAGTCTCGATGGATCAAGTCAAATGAATAAATCGCCTGGTTCAGAGTGAGATAACAAGTGGAGTCTAGGTGGATTCTTCCTTAGGTATTGTTTTAATCAATTGGTTTTTCCTACAAGTATTTCCCCAATTTTATTCTTTTTTGTCTCATCGTCTTTAGCTTAGTAGTTAGTTAATTTTCTAGATTAAACCGATTCACTTCAATTTTAAGGCTAAATAATAAAAAGAAGGTTAGTATTAGTACTTTCGGTTCTTTTGGGTTCGACAATCCAGTCTTGCCACTAAGCTATACTACTGTTCGATAGGTACACTTGCCTCAATCATTGTCATAGTTAGTTTTTAGGCTCGATCATTCTCATTATAAATTTTAAGATTGTGACATTGCATAAAACAACGATCAAGTTTTTGGCGCCGTTGCCGGGGAACTGAAATATTAAGAACACTCAATTTTTATTACTTTAGCCTTTCTTTATTTTCTGCAATTTTACTCTTATTTTATTTTTTTATTTTCATCTTTCTAAATTTTAGTTTTTACCCCTTGTAGGTACCTCTAGTTTAGGACTAGAAGGAACCCGACAAGACCTTTAATTTATGATAAACCGTAAAAGTAACATATTTTAGGCCCATATTTAGCATACTTTTGGATGAATTATCCCTTATTTTATGTAAAAAGGTGCTCTTAATCCTTTCTTTTCATGTTTTATACTCAGGGAAGCACCGGAGGATGAAAAGAATAAGAAACGGGCTTAAAACGAGCCAAATGGGCCAAAGCACGAAATCAACACGGCCTGGGCCCAAGACCACACGGCCGTGCCTCCTCAATAATCTCGAACACAGTCTAAGCCACGAAATACACGGCTGTGCCTCATTAATGAAGTCCGAACATAGCCCAAATACGATTCACACGGGTTTGTGCCATGGCCGTGTCCCTGCCGCAGAAAAGAGCAATTCCAATCGAATTTGGATACTTAGGGGAAAAGAAACACATTCCAAAATCCTATAAATACACCCTAAGTATGACCTAAAGAGGGGAGTCGACGGGAGCCTAAAGCTACCGTCTAAGGGCGTCTTGCTAGGCCAGAGAGGGCAGATTTGTGGAGATTCACTTGGGGATAGCCAGTTGATCCATCTCAAGAAGCGGGAATTCTACTCAAGACGGAGGATCTCCTCTTCAATTCCTTCAGGGGGTTTTAGGGATTTCTTATGTTTTATTTTATCTTTTCTTCTGAGATGTTTTCCTTTATTGTTATGAACTAAACCTTCAGATACCTGAGGGGGATGAAACTTAGATGAATCTTGTTATTGTTTGCTAAACTATATGATAAATATTTGATTTGTTCTTAATTATGTATGCTTAATTCTTGTGTTGATATTTCGCGGATATTAATTCAAGTTGGATGTGCTTAGGTGGAGGAGCAAAAGTCCCTGCCTAGGAGTAGATCTAGCATAGTTAAGCGGAGTTGATCGCGTGCCTAGAGATAGGGTGATGAGGCGTTGCCGGATTAGGGTGAAACCTAATAAGGGAGTCCATAGATCGAGTTAATGCAATTCTAAGGGTTTTAATTAGAAAGAGATTTCAATTAATCAACATAGGGTTAGACATTATTCGCCTCGAGAGAGGGTTTAATATAAATTAGGGAATCTCATGGATCAAGTCAAATGAATAAATCGTCTGGTTCAGAGTTAGATAACAAGTGAAGTCTAGGTGGATTCTTCCTTGGGTGTCGTTTTAATTAATTGGTTTTTCCTCAAGTTATTCTCCCAAATTCATTCTTCTTTGTCTTAGAGTCTTTAAGTTTAGTAGTTAATTAATTTAGATTAAGCAACCATTTGCTTAATTCTTAGGCTAAATAATAGAAAGAAAGTTAGTATTAGTACTTTTAGTTCCTTTGGGTTCGACATTCCGGTCTTGCCTAAGTTATACTACTATTCGATAGGTGCGCTTGCCTCAAATCGTTGTCATAGTTAGTTTCCAGGTTCGATCATTATGTTTATAAATTTTAAAACTCTGACTTCACAGTGATCAATTTACGATAGTGAGATCGAAGCAACAGCTCGAAGAAACTGGAGAGAAATTAGGCGAAGTCTACAATACACAAAAGAAGAGAAAGAAAACATCATCAATACCACCGAAGAGATGGACCAGAACAATCCACCACCTCAAGAGATGGGCGAAAATCATGCTTGTAACGACCCAAAATTGGGCCTAGTAGGATTGGGCCCAATGGGCCTTGGGCGTAGGAGTGTTTAAATTTTTTGAGAACAAGAGAACGACATTATTTCAAGTTGGACTTATTAGGAAGGTGATTTTGGAAAGTTACGAGGTTTCTAGGAAGTTACGTGTTCAAGTTAGGCTATAGGTAAATTTTTGTATTTGAGCACTTAAGGGGAAAAGGCAAGTGGCATCAAGGCTTAAGGTAATAAGTGTGTATTTTGCTAGCATAAGAGAGCATATGGCAAGGAGGTTAAGGCATCAAGTGGAGAGCATTGAGGGAAGGGGTTCAAATCCCATCTTTTGCAAATTTTGGATTTATTTTTGTGCTATTCATCCAAAGTGTCGGTCAAGGCTTTAATAAGGTAAGAAAGACTTTTTAATTGGGGAAGATGGCTAAGAAATATGGTATGGAGGAAGATAAGGGTTGATGATGGAAAGAATCAAAAGAAAAAGGCATGTGAAGGGAACATGTTGGCTTATAGTGTGGAAGGTGTTTTGGAAAGATTTTTATTTGGTCAATGCTCATCTTTTGGAAAAGATGATACATGGTTTTGGTTAAGGGAAAGAGGGGGAGCCGAATTTCTCTAGCTCTCCCTTGCATTTTCACATCTTTGGGGGTCATTTCTTTTTCCTTTCTAAATATTTTGGTTCTTTTGATTGCATTTCCTCTTGACCGAAACTTCAATTTGCCTATTGACTTCTACTCTTTTCTTTTCAAACATTTCCTTTTATACACCATAACTGAAACATCAACTTCATCTCATAGTCGAAACTTGGTTCTTGTGGTTGCCGAAGCTTCTTTGTCTTCTCGGGTTTTCAGTGGTTGCAAGGCCGAATCTATTCTTTGCTACTTCCATCTTCTTGGTTCTCTTGGTGTGGGCCGAATCGGTAGAGTGTTAGCTTACACTCTCATCGTCTTTCTAGCCTTAAGAAAATCGATAGAAGGGGATCTATTATTGTCAAGGTAAGGGATTCGTCATGGTTCTTTTTGATCTTTTTCGTTGATCGGTTAGTTTGCTAAACGGTATAGAGGTGATGACTAATCGTTTATTTTTAGGGACCAAATCGCTCGATCACCTATTCCTCGTAATAAGAGACTCGGATTGTTGCTAAGTGATATAAGTTGTTAATCAATCGCAATACTTGGTTGAAGTTGAAAATTGGGCTTTGGACTAATTGTTAACCGATTGTACCTTTAGGTGCTGCGGAGAGTATCGTGTTACGGATTCCGAATAAGGTGTGTAATCCCGTACCCTTCTGAATACCTGTTTGAAATGGTGTGTAATCTCATACCTCTCTAAAAGTTTGCAAGAAATGTTCTGTGATTCGGTTGAAATACCGAAGGAAAACCGGAAACCGGCATCCGTGAACAATCGGGCGTGCGTATATTCGTAGTGGTAACCATATTTTTGCAATGAAACAGTTTGGTCAGCAGCAGTGATGTGATTTTGAAAAATCACGAAAAATAGGATAAAGGGAGTTAGAAAGTGAAAAAGATATCGAAATAAATCTTACTGTGTCTATTTTTATATGAAAGAAACAGAGGAGGAAGAGGAATTGTATATTCTGTGATATCTTAATTTTAGTGAGACTGGTTCTGATTGACTTCGTGGTTCCCTGTTCTGTCTTGGAAAAATCGTTTAAAATTTTAAAAAGTGAATTATGAGTTATAAGTTATATGTATAGATTCCTTAGTGAGCCTATTTTCAATAGAAACAAGTGGGAGCAACATATGAAAACCGTACAGTGAGATATTTGAATTTTGGGTAAGAGAGGTCAGAACCGTTGGTCAGTGAAACAAGGTAAACTTGAAGGAATAAACTGTACTAAATGGTTAAGCCAAAAATTCTGGAAAAGTTTTAGTAAGAAGATATATGAGTCTATTTTCAAGGAAAATTTACGGATTTAAATTTCGAGTTTCCTAACTCGAGTTATAGTCAATTTAGTCAGTATGACGCAGATGGATAGTTTCAACTTTTATGCCCCAAATTAGTAGTTAAGTCTGGGTTGCGAAATTACCATAATACCCTTAGAGGGTAAATTACCGAAATACCCCTGGGTTGCGAGATTACCAAATTACCCTTAGTGGGTAAGATTACCAAATTACGAAAATGCCCTTATGGGCCGAATTACGAAATTGCCCCTATGGGTCGAAATTAAGAAAATGCCCCTATGGGCCGATTTGATAGAATGCCTCAATGGGCCGAATTGCAAAGTGTTATAATGGGCCGATTTATCGTAACAAATCTCTGGATTAATAATTGTTATTTATATTTGTAAATTATGTCTTACTATGAATGTTGCATTTACATAATTTTGCATAGGATGGGAAAAATGCTGAAGAGAAGTGTAGCCTGGTGGCTCTGCCACAAATTCTGATAATGGCTATGTGCCTAGCATATGGATTAACAACTCTGTGTCGATCATATTTACCCAAGGCTTTGTGCCGGTTATATTACCGTATATGATATTCTGGTGGCTCTGCCACAATCTGTATAGTGGCTATGCCATGCATAATTATGACTCTGGTGGCTTTGCCACAAAAATTATGAAAAGCAATTTGACTGCAGCGGTGGCTTGGCCACAATATATATATTAAATGGCATCTTGCCTGCGATTGGTGTGTTTGGCAGGGTGGGTTGACTTGATCCCCACAGGTGTGATGGGATGGTACGGGTGGTGTGTAGCGGATAGATTACTAGGATGGGTTGGATTGCATACATTGCACATATATAAATATATTCTGTTTTGTAAATGGGCTTCGGTCCAAGTGTATGTTAAATGGGCTTAAGCCCAAGATAATGCTAAATGGATTCAAGCCCAGTGGATAATGGTAAGGGGATTATACACTGAGTTCTTGTAACTCACTCCCCCTTTTCCTTAACCCTTGCAGGTAATGCTCCGTGACGAGGACTTGGGGCCATGGATGACTCGATGGAGGCCATACTTCAGAAATGGTGTTCTTGAACTTTAGAATTTCTATTTACGTTACTTTATTTCTTTTACTATTTTGGGTTTTTAAGTTGTAATAAGGCTTCTGGAATATTTTATTTTTGCATTATGTTTGACGTATTTATTATTTTGCTTGAATTATTTTAAATGGGGATTTTCTAAAAGCATAACCAACGGTTTTCCAAAATTGATTAATAAATTGATTTTATAACAAACTTTTACAAATATTTTAACTCGGAAATTTTCTAAAACACCCCAAACCCGGCCCACGAGCCCTGACCGGATCTGGTATGTTCCTCGAGTTGAACGTTTTAATTTCATGTTTATTACTTGGAAAATTTGGGGTGGTTTTATAAAAATACCGAGTTGTTTTGGGGTTAATCTTTAATTTGATAAGAATCGTGTCATAATAAAATAATTAAAAGTGCATGCATAAACAGTTTCATACTAGTGGCCTTATTACATCAAAACAAAACCCAAAATAAATTCGAAATACTAAAAACAATAAAAGTCCAAAATAAAATTAATCCTGTGCTGAGCATGGCCACCACTGTGCTCCCGCCGACCCGGTCCATCACTGAGTGTCACCTGAAAAATATTCCCCAACGGGGTGAGTCAAACAGACTCAATGTGTAACCAACACTAAATCCCAATAGTTTAGGCATATCAGTTCATACATGTTCATATAGTTAAATAAATATATAATGATGCAACCCGAACCCAAACCTAGATGCCATCCGCTACACATCACCCCGTACCAACACACCACACCGTGTAGGATTACTAAATCGACACACCCATCCGCTACACATCATCGAAGCGATCATTGCGATCGACGTGCTCATCGCCCTTATAAATTCGTGTGCGAGCCACCACATAATAATTTGTGACATAAGTCACCACATTCAAATTATGTGACCAAGTCACCTCATTCATATATTGTGACCGAAGTCACCACATTCACATATTGGGGTATAAAACCGCCAATCACTTCCCCTTTCATAATCACCCATATGCCCATGTCATACATTTCATGCAATATCATGCCTTATTTCACATTCTTATCACAGTTCACATAGGTGCCATATCACATATCCATAATAAGATAACTATAGTAGTAGTAAATTAACGTACACAGTACTTTGTACCATTGCATGGTACCTTTGGCCACATTCATATTATTGTAAACACACATAATTAATTTAAGCCGTAATCTAATAAGGTTTAGTGTGGGGTACACACCTGGTATTAACGCTTTCCTGAAAACCCGAAAACCCGATCTAATGCTTTAGATCCCTACCCCTACATTCGGCCAACCTTAAGCACTTTAGCAAAAAGGCATTCAGCTACATGATCAAATCCCGAAGAATTAACTTCTTACCTTGTTGCCGATTTGACTATTAATCAATCCCGAAATCTTGTGATATTTCCTTCCTTAAAATCGACTAGCACTGAATCACTATACAGGTTAGTTTTCGGCTTTCGAACAAGTAAAGTATAGATCTAAACTATTGAATATGGCCTTGGCCGAATACCTCATGACTTACCTTGGATGTTGGAATCCCGAGAATCTCTTCCTTATAGTCGACTATAGCCAAATCCCGAGAGATCCTTCAAGGTTTGGTCACAACAATAATGAGATTAAAGCCTTGCTTTTAAATCGATTAGAGAAGGAAAAGAATAAGGGTTCAACTAAGAGAGATTCTTACCAAAAGGACAATCGAAACGCAATTGACCACTACCCTTAAGAAATCGGCTAAGAGCTTGCAGGAGAAATCAATTCAAAAGAAGTGAACTTGACTTTAGGCTTTCTTTGAACAATCGGCTAAAGGTTGCCTTGAGGTTCGGCTAAGCCTTTTCAAATGGTGATGGAAAAGTCGGCCACAAGAGGAAAAGATGTATAATCAAGGTTGAAAAGGAAAAAAATGTAAAGAGAAAGGCTAGAATAATTCGGCTAGAAGGCTAAAAGAAAAAGAAGAAGAAAGTGGATACTCAATAACAAAAAGAAATCCGGCACCTACTCCCCTTTCATGACCGAAATTCATCACTAAAGGAGTCCCTTGGCCGGCCACTTCTCATTCTCCTCTATCAAATTCCAAATTTTCCTCCTATTTTTTCTCTCTTCGATCCATTCAAAATAATTTGAATGGGTCAACTATTATCTCCTCATAATAGCCGAATTTTAAAAGAACAAGACAAGTCTTTATCCTTATCTTTCAAAAGTCCCATAGCCGTCCATCACCTCCCCCTCTCCTTGACGCAAACATGCAAAATAAAAGCCCCAAAATATTGTTTCCCACGCGACTCGAACCTTGGCCCTGCACACATGCTTGCGGCATCACTTACCTAGGCTTTAAGTGGCGCCTTCAAGCCGCTTTACCAAGCCCAATTCTGTGTCATATTTCCCCTGCATTTTCTCTTAAGACCACCTTGCCTTAATTCCCCTTTTTAAACTTTAAAACTTAATATTTCTAAGGTATTTCTTTACACACTAAGGTTCACAAAATTCACAAAATTCATAGAACACATTCACCGTTCACATAGACATGCTATTCCATATAATTAAACAAAATGCATAGGCCACAATTCCCGGGATATTACATTTTCTCTCAAATTATCAACAATATTTTCAAAAGCCACTGTTTTAAAGTTCACTACCTTGATTTTTGATTCATCAAAACAACCTCTCAAATGTAGTTGTATTTTATCAAATATTTACATCCAACCTTGTTTTCTTAACCATAACCAAATAACATTCAATTTAGTACAAATCACAAGAACTTTTTACGTTTTCCTCATGTGACATGTCAGATTCGGTCGTAATGCATGGGCCGGGTTTGGGGTGTTACATTTTATGGTATCAGAGCCCGGTTGCAAAACTCGGCTGTGGTTTGGGTTCAAAAGCGTTTTCCAACGCTGTATAAAATTTTAATTTATAAATGCATATTCTAAGGGAAGTATGGCGCCACAGGTATCCGGTACCAAGTCAAGTAAGTTTATGTTTTCAATTTATGATTATTGTGGTATGACTGTAGAAATACTTTAGAACTTCTAGCTTTAGGAGCTGAAATTATAGAGATTGAGACTTTAGGATGCGTTTTGCGAAAACAACTTTACTTCCTATACTCCATAAAACATTGTTTAATAAACACTGAAATAGTATGCTGATTCATAAAACTCGTAATAAGATTAAGTTGACATTAGTGAACATAAACGCTAGAAGATGTGGACGCGGTAGACTTGGACGTGGTAGAGGCCGAGGTGCTAGGGCTAGATCTTCAGCATCGGGGCATGTTTTCGAAAGGGAGGTGTTGGCATTGCCAGTGGCTGAGACGGAGTCTTATGACCGAGCTGGAATTGATGAGCTAACTCAGCTAGTTAGGGAGCTTGTGGAGGAGGTTAGAGAAATTGGTCAAACACTTCGAGTTGGGTGTATGAACTGTAAGAAGAAAAGAGATCGCGGTTCTTTTGGGTCGCAGTCTCGTTTCGTAAAGTGTGTTAAGGCACGTCCAAACTTTTCGGCTTGCGATTATTGCAGAAGGCGTCATCCGGGAGAATGCTGGAGGAGGTCAAGAGCATGCTTGAGATACGGGTCTAAGGAGCATAAGGCTCGAGATTGTTTCATCACCATCAAGTCAGGTATGTTTTGGTTGGACGTGATGATTGAATGTAGAAAATTTTAGGTATAAGTGGTAGATAACTGCTTGCTTCTGTGGTTAGATGTTTGGTTGAGTGAAACAGGATTCAAGATTTTGTTAAAAGTACATTAGTGTTATTAAGATCGAGTCTTGTGCTAAAGCATAGTGGTGTGATTTGAGCGATGCATTTAGTAGTTGGTTGGAAATTTCGAGGACGAAATTTTTTTAAGGAGGGTAGAATTGTAACGACCCGAAATTGGGCCTAGTAGGATTGGGCCCAATGGGCCTTGGGCGTAGGAGTGTTTAAAGTTTTTGAGAACAAGAGAACGGCATTATTTCAAGTTGGACTTATTAGGAAGGTAATTTTGGAAAGTTACGAGGTTTCTAGGAAGTTACGGGTTCAAGTTAGGCTACTGAGTAAATTTTTGTATTTGAGCACTTAAGGGGAAAAGGCAAGTGGCATCAAGGCTTAAGGTAATAAGTGTGTATTTTGCTAGCATAAGAGAGCATATGGCAAGGAAGTTAAGGCATCAAGTGGAGAGCATGGAGGGAAGGGGTTCAAATCCCATCTTCTGCAAATTTTGGATTTATTTTTGTGCTTTTCATCCAAAGTGTCGGTCAAGGCTTTAATAAGGTAAGAAAGACTTTCTAATTTGGGGAAGATGGCTAAGAAATATGGTATGGAGGAAGAAAAGGGTTGATGATGGAAAGAATCAAAAGAAAAAGGCATGTGAAGGGAACATGTTGGCTTATAGTGTGGAAGGTGTTTTGGAAAGATTTTTATTTGGTCAATGCTCATCTTTTGAAAAAGATGATACATGGTTTTGGTTAAGGGAAAGAGGGGGAGCCGAATTTCTCTAGCTCTCCCTTGCATTTTCACATCTTTGGGGGTCATTTCTTTTTCCTTTCTAAATATTTTGGTTCTTTTGATTGCATTTCCTCTTGCCGAAACTTCAATTTGCCTATTGACTTCTACTCTTTTCTTTTCAAACATTCTCTTTTATACACCATAACCGAAACATCAACTTCATCTCATAGTCGAAACTTGGTTCTTGTGGTTACTGAAGCTTCTTTGTCTTCTCGGGTTTTCGGTGGTTACAAGGCCGAATCTAGGGGTGAGCAAAACTCGATTCGACAAAAATCGAAAAAAATTGAATTTCGAGTTAAACGAATCGAGTTATTTGAGTTAATCGAGTTATTCGAGTCAACTCGATTTTTTTTGAATTTTGAGTTCAAATCGAGTTGAGTTTTCGAATTCGAATAACTCGAATAATTCGAATAATTCGAATATCAAACTATAATATTTTACATTTTTACCCCAAACTCCCAAACCTTTTTACTTTTCCCTCAAAACTTTTACTCCTTCCCACTTTCCCCCCAAAACTTTTACTCCCCTCCCATCCCAACCCCCGAATCTACCCAAAATCCATTTCCCACCAAAATTTTACTCTCCCATTTACTTTTTCTCAAAATTTTACTCCCAAAAATCCTCAAAACTTTTTATTTTCCACCAAAATTTTTACTCCCTCCCACTTTTCCCCTAAAGCTTTTACTCCCTTCCCATCTCACCTCCCATCTACCCCAAACCTATCTCCCCTCCAATTTTTTTTTAATATTTTTCCTTCAAAATTTTACTCCCCCTATTTACTTTCCCTCAAACTTTTATTCTCCAAAACTTTTTATTTTTCCCCTAAACTTTTACTTCTCACCCTTTACTCTCAAATAAAAAATCAAAATTATCCAAAAAAAATCACTAAACATGAATAGTAATAAATTTATTTATATATACTATTTATATTATTAAATTAAATTTCACATTTTATATTATTTATATTATTGAATTGTTTAGTCATATTGAATAATTATATTAAAATTGAATTATTAATTATGCCATAAAATATTCATGTTAAAATTTTGTATTGGTAACAATTTCACATTTTATCTTTAAAATAACTTTTATTAAAAAATCACATTTTTACATTTAATATATTTTTTAATTCCAAAATACATAGTGACAAGAATCTGAAGATAATTGAAACAACTAAGCAAGCAAAGAAGCTAACCCGTATATAAAAGATTAATAAATAAATTATTTGGTGATGAAAGTTAATAAAAAATTTGGTTAATGTGGAAAATTTTATTACGATGGGTGACAATGGTTACAAAGACCCAAAATTATTTTTTAAAATTTAACTCGAACAAATATATTCGTTTCGATTCGATTCGAATTCCATCTCACTCGAATCGATTCGAGAAAATTTCAAATCAAATTAGGATGATAAAATATGATTCATCAACTCGATTAACTCAAAAAAATTTTATTCGATTCGATTCGATTCGATCGAACGCTCACCCCTAGCCGAATCTATTCTTTGCTACTTCCATCTTCTTGGTTCTCTTGGTGTGGGCCGAATCGGTAGAGTGTTAGCTTACACTCTCATCATCTTTCTAGCCTTAAGGAAATCGATAGAAGGGGATCTATTATTGTCAAGGTAAGGGATTCGTCATGGTTCTTTTTGATCTTTTTCATTGATCGGTTAGTTTGCTAAACGGTATAGAGGTGATGACTAATCGTTTATTTTTAGGGACCAAATCGCTCGATCACCTATCCCTCGTAATAAGAGACTCGGATTGTTGGTAAGTGATATAGATTGTTAATCAATCGCAATACTTGGTTGAAGTTGAAAATTGGGCTTTGGACTAATTGTTAACCGATTGTACCTTTAGGTACCGCGGAGAGTATCGTGTTACGGATTCCGAATAAGGTGTGTAATCACGTACCCTTCCGAATACCTGTTTGAAATGGTGTGTAATCTCATACCTCTCTGAAAGTTTGCATGAAATGTTCTGTGATTCGGTCAAAATATCAAAGGAAAACCAGAAACCGGCATCCGTGACCACTCGGGCATACGTATATTCGTAGTGGTAACCATATTTTTGCAATGAAACAGTTTGGTCAAAAGCAGTGATGTGATTTTGAAAAATCACGAAAAATAGGATAAAGGGAGTTATAAAGTGAAAAAGATATCAAAATAAATTTTACTTTGTCTATTTTTATATGAAAGAAACAGAGGAGGAAGAGGAATTGTATATTCTGTGATATCTTAATTTTAGTGAGACTGGTTCTGATTGACTTCGTGGTTCCCTGTTCTGTATTGGAAAAATTATTTAATATTGTACAAAGTGAATTATGAGTTATAAGTTATATGTATAGATTCCTTAGTGAGCCTATTTTCAATAGAAACAAGTGGGAGCAACATATGAAAACTGTACAGTGAGATATTTGAATTTTGGGTAAGAGAGGGCAGAACCGTTGGTCAGTGGAACAAGGGAAATTTTAAGGAATAAACTGTACTAAATGGTTAAGCCAAAAATTCTGGAAAAATTTTAGTAAGAAGATATATGAGTCTAGTTTCAAGGAAAATTTACAGATTTAAATTTTGAGTTTCCTAACTCGAGTTAGAGTCAATTTAGTCAGTATGACGCAGATGGACAGTTTCAATTTTTATGCCCCAAATTAGTAGTTAAGTCTGGGTTACGAAATTACCATAATACCCTTAGAGGGTAAATTACCGAAATACCCCTGGGTTGCGAGATTACCAAATTACCCTTAGTGGGTAAGATAAATTACCCTTAGTGGGTAAGATTACCGAATTAGGAAAATGCCCTTATGGGCCGAATTACGAAAATGCCCCTATGGGCCGATTTGATAGAATGCCTCAATGGGCCGAATTGCAAAGTGTTATAATGGGATGATTTATCGTAACAAATCTCTGGATTAATAATTGTTGTTTATATTTGTAAATTTTATGCCTTACTATGAATGTTGCATTTACATAATTTTGCATGGGATGGGAAAAATGTCTTTGAGAGAAGTGTAGCTCGTGGCTCTCTGCCACATTCGATTCTGTGGCTCGCCACAAATTACGATAATGGCTATGTGCCTAGCATATGGATTAACGACTCTGTGTCGATCATATTTACCCAAGGCTTTGTGCCGGTTATATTACTGTATATGATATTCTGGTGGCTCTGCCACAATCTGTATAGTGGCTATGCCACGCATAATTAAGACTCTAGTGGCTTTGCCACAAAAATTATGAAAAGCAGTTTGACTGCAGCGGTGGCTTGGCCACAATATATATATTAAATGGCATCTTGCCTGCGATTGGTGTGTTTGGCGGGGTGGGTTGACTTGATCCCCACAGGTGTGATGGGATGGTACGGGTGGTGTGTAGCGGATGGATTACTAGGATGGGTTGGGTTGCATACATTGCACATATATAAATAAATTTTGTTTTGTAAATGGGCTTCGGTCCAAGTGTATGTTAAATGGGCTTAAGCCCAAGATAATGCTAAATGGATTCAGGCCCAGTGGATAACGGTAAGGGGATTATACACTGAGTTCTTGTAACTCACTCCCCATTTTCCTTAACCTTTGTAGGTAATGCTCCGTGACGAGGACTTGGGGCCATGGATGACTCGATGGAGGCCATACTTCAGAAATGGTGTTCTTGAACTTTAAAATTTCTATTTACGTTTCTTTATTTCTTTTACTATTTTGTGTTTTTAAGTTGTAATAAGGCCTCTGGAATATTTTATTTTTGCATTATGTTTGACGTATTTATTATTTTGCTTGAATTATTTTAAATGGGGATTTTCTAAAAGCATAACCAACGGTTTTCCAAAATTGATTAATAAATGGATTTTATAACAAACTTTTACAAATATTTTAACTCGGAAATTTTCTCTCAAATTATCAACAATATTTTCAAAAGCCATGGTTTTAAAGTTCACTACCTTGATTTTTGATTCATCAAAACAACCTCTCAAATGTAGTTGTATTTTATCAAATATTTACATCCAACCTTGTTTTCTTAACCATAACCAAATAACATTCAATTTAGTACAAATCAAAAGGACTTTATACGTTTTCCTCATGTGACATGTCAGATCCGGTCGTAACGCATGGGCCGGGTTTGGGGTGTTACAATGCTCCTCGAACTATGTATGATTATGCTAAGCCTAGTTTAGTTTGTACTGAATCTAGTATTGTTAGACCTACTATTGCTGCAAATAATTTCGAATTGAAACCTAACACTATACAGATGATACAACAGTTCGTTCAGTTTGATGGTTTGCAGGATGAGGATCCTAACACACACTTAGCAAATTTTCTGGAATTCTGCGACACTTTTAAAATTAATGGCATTACTGGTGATGCCATCCGCCTTCGGTTATTTCCCTTTTCTTTGAGAAATAAAGCTAAACAGTGGTTGCATTCTCTTCCCCGAGGATCAATTACTACATGGGAACAAATGACCAAAATTTTTTTATTAAAATACTTTCCGTCGGCCAAAACGGCCAAGTTAAGGAATGATATCTCTTCTTTTGTGCAGATGGATTTAGAAACACTTTACGATGCATGGGAGAGATACAAGGATCTTTTGAGAAGGTGCCCACACCATGGATTACCCTTGTGGCTACAGGTCCAAACTTTTTACAACGGTGTGAATCCCTCAACTAGGCAGTTGATCGATTCAGCAGCCGGTGGAACTTTGAATAATAAAACACCTGAAGCAGCTTATGAATTTATAGAGGAGATGTCATTGAATAACTATCAGTGGCAAGTCATGAGGACAAAGCCCACAAAAGCTGCCAGTGTTTTCAACCTCAACGCAGTAACCATGCTATCGAATCAGGTAGACGTGTTAACTAAAAAAATTGATGGTTTTTGTAATTCCTTGCAGGTACAACCCGTTATGCAGTGCGAAACAAGTGGAGGTGTGGCGAATCCTGAGTACCCACCCTACGGACATGGCATAGAAGGCGAACAAATGAATTATGTAAGTAACAATTTTAGATATCAAAATAACCCTTATAGCAATACTTACAATCCAGGTTGGAAGAACCACCCCAATTTTTCATGGGGTGGTCAAGGAAATCAAAGACAACAACACCCTACAAATTTCCAATAGCAGCAGTACCCACAGGAAAAGAAATCGAACCTTGAGGAGATGCTGACAAAATATATAGCAGCAACAGAAACACGTTGGCAAAGTATAGAAACAAAACTTGCAAAACAAGAAGCATCGACACAAGAGCTCAAAGATCAAATTGGGAAAATCACCAAGATCTTGACGGAATGACCACAAGGTAGATTGCCAAGCAACACTGAAACTAACCCAAGGGAGCAGATTCAAGCCATATCAACTAATGATAATGTAGGGTTAGATGAGCCTCATTTAAGATAAGAGAATGTGGTAGAAGAGGGTAAGGTTGAGGAAGAAAGTAAAAAGCCAAAACCGGTAATTAAAGAGTACCAACCTCGTATACCATACCCCGAGGCAATGAAGAAAGATGACACAGAGGAACAGCTCGGTAAGTTTCTTAAACTTTTAAAGAAATTACATATTAACTTACCATTACTTGAAGCTCTTTCGCAGATGCCAGATTCAAGGAAATTCTTAAAAAAGCTTTTGAAAAACAAGCGAAAGCTAGACGAGGAATCGCATGTAGAACTCAACGCAAAGTGCTCAGCAATTCTCCAAAATAAATTGCCACAAAAATTAAAAGATCCAGGGAGTTTTACAATTCCATGCTTAATTTGTAGTTTATCTATTGATAATGCGTTAGCTGATTTAGGGGCAAGCATAAATGTCATGCCTTATAAAATGTTTAAACAACTTGGTCTAGGGAAACCCAAACAAACTAGGATGAGCATTCAATTAGCTGATAAAACTGGTTAGAATTCCTAGGGTATAATCGATGATGTGCTAGTAAAGATTGATAAATTCGTATTCCCAGTAGACTTTGTTGTTTTAGACATGGATGAGGACAATAGTATCCTATTAATTCTAGGAAGGCCCTTTTTAGCAACTGCCAGGACTAAAATTTATGCCAATGCAGGTGAACTCATACTCTGTGTAGGTGACGAGACAGTCACTCTTCAGGCTCTCGATTCGGTTAGAACATTGAGCAAACAAGTTGAGAAAGTAAATTCTATTGATAACCGTTCGGTTAACCTTTCTTTGCAGGAAGCACCACAAAAGAACTCAACTAAACCCGATCCTAGACCCAATGCCAACAAAGAAACAACTCATGAGGATCGAAGGGATCAAGTTGATGAATTAGACGAGTGGAAGACAAATTTCAAGGAAACGCTAGGGATACAGGAAGAGAAACCAAGGGAACCACCAGACGAGCTCGTAGGAACGACAAATCACTTTAAAATAGGAGACCAGGTATTGTTAGATAAAGCAAACCCTCGAATATCTCCTCCTGACCCTAATACAAACAAAGAAATCCCTTTTAGGGTAATCAGTGTTTTTCCATACGAAACAGTAGAGGTAAGTAATCCTATGTTTGGCACTTTTAATACAAACGCATCTCGACTTGAACTCTATCATGATAATGAAACTGATAGCATAAGGAAGGACTTTCAACTCCTCAAACCACCTTGATGATGCAAACGAGAGGTAAGTCTAGCTTAAGACTTTAAACGAGCGCTTCTCGGGAGGCAACCCGAGCACTAACTCCATTACTCTTTATATTTTATTTCATTTAATTTTCACTCTTAATTCTCCTTTGCAGCAACTAACTATAAACTAACCAAGGCCAATTTCCATACCACTCGGCCTTCCACACGGCCGTGGCCGTGGTCGTGTGGATGCACCAAATCTACAGATCGACATGGCGAGATGGTACGAGTCGACGGATCGTATCTTCAAATCACGGACCCAACTACCACGCCACGGCCGCAAACATGGCCGTGGCGACAATCGAGGAAGAAAAACATGTCTGAATCGAACACCACGACCGTGTAATTCGGCCGTGGTCGACACTATTTGACCCGAAATGGGCGTGGTGACCATGAAATGGGCGTGAGAGAAACGAACGAAACACAACACGGCCATGCGATACGGCCGTGTAACCCAGCACGCCCATGGCACACGGGAATGGGAAGGCACCAAATCCCAAATTTCTGTTTAAACCACCCACCCCCTATCCATACCACTTTCTTCCATTCCATTATTCAGAATTCTCCCCTTCCATACTCTTCCCCCTTTGTTATTACCAAAATCGTTGAGCTCCACCACATCCATGTCAAAGAAGCGGAAGGATCCCAGTATAGTCTCCCTGTGGGAGACCGATCTACATAAGTTCATGCCGGCCGCTTCGTCTAGTCAAAAAGCCAAGGGTCTTTGAGACCATTTAGCTTTTAGTTTTCTTTTCTCATCTCTTTTAATTTCCTTCTCTTTAACACTCTTATGCTTAATTTAGCTTATTCTATTTTAGTTTCTTGGTTTTAGCTTCTTCAGGCTGCTTGTGAGTCACCCCACCATGACCTCTGCCAACATCACCGCGGCCTTAGAAGTCACACCCACCTCGCAAACCATCCAACAATAAGGACTATTCGGTCCATTAATCTTTTCTTTTAATTTTATTTCACTTTTTATTTTCCTTCACTTTAGCTTGCTTTTCTTTAAATATATAATTAGTATAGTTTGAATTATTATTATTATTATTATTATTATTATTATTTCCTGGTTAATTCTGCACGAACCACCCAATTTCTTCATCTAGCACGGAGATTGTGGACGGCCACCATACCACCACCAGAGACGCCTCCTCCAACTTATCTTTCACCTCCAACTCAAGGAATCCACCTAAAAAATCCAGGGAGTTTCACTTCTCTCCATATCTTTTGAATTTCTACTTAATTGTTTGTATATATATCTTTGTACATTGAGGGCAATGTACATCTTAAGTGTGGGGGGCTGAACAACCTAAAAAGGTGCCTAATTTTTTTCATTATTCTCAAATTTTTGAAATTAGGTGCCAAACTTTTTGCATTATTCTCAAATCCTGAATTATGTCTTGTTTCTTAAGTAAGTTTCTCATATTATAATTAGAATGAAATTCCTTTGATTTATGATTTTTGTTGATGTGTCTTGGATTAAGTCATTAATAATTGTGCATTGATAATTAAATTCTAAGATACTAGAGAGTCAAGCATGATAAGTCTATTTTTCAGAATTAAAATTTTTTCTAGGTTGTCTACCTGAATTTAAATATTACTTTGAAGTTTGAAATTTACGAGACTGACATCAAAAACCCATAATTTTTGTGAGATTTTGAGCCTTATAGAGCATATATTCTTTTTCTTTCTCACTTTATTGATTATGAGTGTGTCAACATTGATTCGTTATTCTAGAACTTGCATCGATTATACTTGTCGAGACCACACTTTTGATTTGATATACAAAGATGATGAAGGCACCTAGGATTTAACCCACTTACTCCACTAAAAGCCTACCTTCACAATTAATCCCTAGTGAACCCCGTTTAATCCTAACAACCCTTTTTATTGACTCAGCCGCTAATATTAACCTAAAACCCTTCATTTTTGTTATCACCATTCCTTTTAACTACCCTTATATCGAGATTTGATTTGATTGATTACTTAACTATTTTTTTTATCAGTTGTTAAATTCTATATTATTATTACTTATTTGACTTGTTCTTAAAAAAAAACGAAGTATATTCATTATTAGTTCTATGTTCTATGAGCTCAAAACAGTTAAATTCACATCTTTAGAAGAAGATCGTGTTATTTTTAGTGTTATGAGTTTTCAATTGATGTAATTACTTATATTCAGTTCATTGTTTCTGGTTAGGTAATTTGTCAGGTCAATCTCGATTCTAACCCTCTAATTCGGCCTTTATCCACACCTTAACCCAAGCCCCGTTACAACCCTTTTAAAGACCTTTTTGATTTGTGCATCATTTAATATTATAGTGGTGGAGATTTGATTTTCATGCAAGCCTATGGGATTAACTTTTCAGGTTTGACGTTTGATTGCTTAATTTTGAACCTTAAACACTTTGAGTGATTTGAGTGAACCTTTAGTGAGGATGTCAATTCTTGTAGGTTTTGGATCAGAGGTAATTATTTAGATGAGGGGAAACACCTATGTTTTGTGCTACAAATGTATGACTTAGATTGTTTGAATCTTTAGGACTCCTTGAGTTGAATTATCCATGTATGAATTATCTTTGAATTATGATGAAACATTATTGATGGATATTATGAATTAAGGAAGTTCGTTTTAATCATGAGTTGAGAATTTTGCTTGAGGACAAGCAAAAGCTTAAGTGTGGGGGTATTTGATAAACCGAAATAGTAACATATTTTAGACCCATATTTAGCATGCTTTTGGGTGATTTAAGCCTTGAATTGTGTAATTTGGTGCTCTTAATCCTTTGTTTTCATGTTTTATACTCAGGAACGCACCGGAGGATGAAAAGAACGAGAAACGGGCTTAAAACGGACCAAATAGGCCAAATCATGAAATTAACACAGTCTGGGCCCATGCAACACGGCCGTGCCTCCGTAATCATACCTGAACATGGCCTGGCCACGATTCACACGGGCGTGTGCCAAGGGCATGTCCCTGCCGTGGAGAAGAGGAATTTCACTCGGATTTGGATACTTAGGGGTAAAGAAATACATTCCAAAAGCATATATAAACACCCTAGAGACCAACTTTCAGGGCTCGTCCATCTAGGCCAAGGAGCCGAGCCAGAAAGATCAAAATTGTGGAAATTTGTAACATCCTCAAAAGGGCCTATGCATTTTTGGTTTAATTGTACGAAATGACATATCTTATGTGTTATGAATATATTTTGAACACTTTTGGAAACCTGGAAATGTATGGAAATATTAAGTTTAAAAGAGGAAAGTGAACATTTTTAGAACCTTGGAAATGTAAGGAAATGTCTTGTAAGGAAATGTCATGGAAATGTAAGGAAATGTCTTGAAAATGTAAGGAAATGTCTTGTAAGGAAATGTCATGGAAATGTAAGGAAATGTCAAGTTTACAGAGCCGATCGAAAATTTTTGGAAACTTAGAAATGACCTAGAAATGACAAGTTTTAAGGTTTAAAAGGGGAAATTAAGGCAAGGTGGCCTTAAAAGAAAAAGTTTGTGAAATTTGACACACAAACAGGCTTGGAAAAGTGGTCTGAAGATGCCACTTAGGGCCTATGGAAATGGCGCCATATGCAAGAGGAATGGGCCTAAGTTCGAGTCACATGGGAAGCAAATAAAAGAAATTTTATTTTGCTACAAGGAGCAGAGAGGTAGACGGCACATGGCTATAAATTAGGAGCTTTTATTATTTTATAAATAGTGGATAAATAAGGGATTTATTTATCATTATTTTCAAGAGATAATTGTTGGATTAAATTCTTTTAATTTGAATAAAGAGATAAAGAGGAAAATAAGGGAGAAGTGATGGCCAAGTAAGGGACTTTGAGTTTAATAATTTCTGCTAAGTAAGGATAGTTGCTGAATTATATTTTATTTTAAGTGATAATTAAAGAGATAAAGCTATTAAAATAGAGGAGTGGTGGCCAAGTAAGGGACTCCTTAGATGATAATTTCGGCTATAAAAAGGAAGGAAGGAGGGCTACTCATCAATTTGTGCTTCCTCCTTTCTCTGCCGAATTCTTAGTGCTCTCTTCTCTTCTTTTCTTTCTTTTCTTTTGTCAAGCCGAAATTAAGTAATTGTTGGAACCTAGCCGAATATTTTCCTCTCCATTAGAAGCCATAGCCGAATCCTCCATCTTTATTCTTCCTTCTCTTTTCTTTCTAATCCCTCCAAAAGCCAAAAGTTGTGAGATCATCATCTGCCATAGCCAAATCTCTCAAGGTTGAAGTGAAGGTGCAATCGATTTCTTCAAGTAAGGGTAAGATCTCATTCGGTTTCATCCTTTTTCTTAAGATTTGCCAAATCTAGGACTAACCCCATTAATATCTTGTTGCCGAAACTTTGAAGAGATCTTTCGGGATTTACTAAGTGTCGACTACAAGGAAGGAGAAGTTCTTTTCCGAAGGTACACCATAGGCCACGTGTTCCCTAGTTATTCGGTGAGTTTGAGATTTAAAATCCACAAGGTAAGTGTCTATAGTATTCGGCCAAGGCCATGTTTGGTAAATATATGTGTTCATTAATTATTCAAAAGCCGAAAACTAACCAAGTTAATTGATTCAATGCTTGGCCGAATGCAAGAAGAGTATAGCGAGAGATTTCAAGACTTGATTCTTAAGTCAAACGGCAACAAGGTAAGTTTAAGTATACTAATCCTACTAGGATTTGGATTTATGGTCGAATGGCTTTTTATTAAAGTAGTAGGTGATTAATCAAATGTAGGGATTAAGGATCTAAGCATTAGATCAAGCTTTTCGGATTTCAAGACGCTTCCGTAAGTATGATAAGTTGTGGATATTTGGTTAAGAATTCGTATATTGATGATTAAATCGATTGTTACGATTAAGTGTGTTGATGGAGGTGAATACCATTCAAGAAGGAAAGGAAGGTCCCTATCCCGAGTTTAAGAAGAGATCTATCTCAAGTGCTAGGGATTGGCCACCGGGGTGTGGACCAAATCGAACAAGAAAGTAGGCAAATAGTAGTAGTATCGCCTAGTGATAGCATCGATTGCGAAAGCATAGTTCTCAAGTGATCAGTGTGTGTGATTAACCCACCGTTTTCCGGGTATATGATATGTATGTGAAATGTGTATGTGTTATGAATGTGCTAACTAGTGCGATGGAAATTGTGATAAGGATACCCTCAAGTGGTATGTCGATAATCCGGTAAGTACCAAACCCGATGATATGTGATTATTAATATGAATATGTGATAATATGCTTGATGAACATGCTCATGCATCATTACATTGTATCATTATTTTATGTGGCATGTGCATGGGTTGGGATATGAAAGAAGGTGCGGTGTACTTCGAGTACGTGGTTTGATGTTAGCCTTGAGCTACATCGTGGATTGACGTTGGACTGAGGTCACGTTGTGGATTAATTGCGATTTAGTTCGCGTGGCTTGATGAGTGGCTATGTGCCTCATCGTGGTTGATATCGGCTATGTGCCATATCGTGGTTGATGAGTGACTATGTGTCCCATCGTGGTTTTTGATGTTAGCCTTGAGCTACATCGTGGATTGACGTTGGTCGAGGTCACGTTGTGGATTAATTGCGATTTAGTTCGCGTGGGCTTGATGAGTGGCTATGTGCCTCATCGTGGTTGATATCGGCTATGTGCCATATCGTGGTTGATGAGTGACTATGTGTCCCATCATGGTTTTTGATGTTAGCCTTGAGCTACATCGTGGATTGACGTTGGATCGAGGTCACGTTGTGGATTAATTGCGATTTAGTTCGCGTGGCTTGATGAGTGGCTATGTGCCTCATCGTGGTTGATATCGGCTATGTGCCATATCGTGGTTGATGAGTGACTATGTGTCCCATCGTGGTTTTGGTGTTAGCTACGGCTACATCGTGGATTGGCGCTGACTGAGGTCGCGTTGTGGACTATTGTGCTTAATTGCACGTGGACGGCAGTGATTGCCTTTGGAGTGAAAAGGAGAGGGTGATTTGATAATCCCCTGGTGTTGTAACACCCTGAAAATTTGAGTAATTTATTTTCTATGTGTGCTTTGAGTAATTATTCTAGAAAGTAAAATTTTCTGATTTATTTTCGTGGTTAGTATAGTCCTGAAGAAGGGTTTAAAATTTTTTTTAGAAGGAATAATATTAATTTTGAGAATTTATGGAAATAGACTAAGTGGCATTGACACATAAATTAATTTAAGTGTCAATGTGTAGCATAAGATGAGTAGTTGGACAAGTGGTGTTGGCGCATGAGCTAGTACATGGGGGTGAAGGTTCGAATCCCCTAAATAGCATCTAGGTGAATTTTATTTTTGATTTTTCTGCCCATGTATAGCAAGTGTCGGCCAAGAGCAAATATGGAAGGTGTTGACTTGTTATTTTTGGTTAGTATATCAAAGGAATAAGGAAAATTTGAACTTAAGGAAGGGTATCAAAAGAATAAGGAAAATGTGAGGATATGAGGCATGAATCAAGGAGTTGTTTAAGGAAACAATATCTTGGCCTAAAGACCAAGCATATGGACGGCATTATGGCTAGGGGGGGGAGCCGAATTTTGGTGATAGTTTGGCTAGGAATTTTAGTCTTTGGTTTTGGTCATTTTGTTTAGTTTATGCAAGTTTTGAAAATTCTCTCAAACTCTCTTTTCCTTGGCCGAAATTGTGCACTTGGTAAGCCTAGTTTCTTTTGTCAAATTGGTCATTTTTGTTTTACACTTTGGTGTCAATTTTGTGCCTTTCTCTTTGTGCCGATTTTACCAATACCTAAAGAGACCATTCTTTTCTTTTCTTCTCCCCATTGCCGATTATACATTGCTCTCAAAACTTATCTTTTCTTTCTTTTCTTTTCCATTCTATTTGGAAACCAAACATCATCACCATCTCTCTCCTATTTGATTTCTTTCAATCGAAATTCTCTCCACCTACACTTTCATGGCGAATGTTAAAGTGCCTATAACCGATTTTATTTTCTCTTTTCTTTGTTTCTTCATAGCCGAATTCTTCTTAGATCCATATTATTCTCAAATCCTATCTTTTCGACGTGGAAATAGGTAAGAATCCTTTTCGCTTCGATTAGTTAATAGTGGTTATGGCGAATATTGATGATGGTTTGAAAGCTTTATTAGATCAAAATAAACGTTCCTTCTTTTAACGCTTTATTTTGTTATACTTTAGTGCGATAACGGAAGTTTGGGATCAAGAAGTCGTGGGTGACAAAACGTTGGAATCAATTTTGTGGTAAGGAAATCATATCTTTAAAACCTTAGGATTATTTTGATATCATTGGATTAACGATCTTTGTCCTTGAAGACATTCAAAATAGGGAAGAAAAGGGCGGTGTTTAGCCTTCTAAGAAGGGAGGTTACGTTATTCCCCTAAGTACAAGCAAAGGACTATTTCAAAGAATCCGGGGATTTCCCACCGGGTTGTGGACGTTCAACCGGGAAAATCAATCGCTGCTCAAGTCGTTCGTACTCCCGAACCATTATTTGTTCGTGGATTCGATTCAGTTAGCGAACCATCAATCGGAGAGAAATCGCAAGTAGAAGTCTTACGAAAATCCGAGGGTAAATTTCTAGATCGCTATAGATAGATCGGTTTTATTATAGATTATAGTGTTTTAATTAACACAATACGTATAGGTGTTGAAGAGCGGGAAAGTTTAGTTCTCTCCATAACCAGGTGTGTAACTTCACACTCATTTTCGGGTTGGACATCATGTTGTAAGTTCTGTGATAAATTCGTAAAATAGTAAAAACGGGAAAAATACGTAGTAACTCATATTTTTGAGTAAATGCATGAAAACGGTTAAAACCGAGAAAATGGGCCGATAATACTCTAGTTCGATAAAATGGGCCGATAATACTCTAGTTCGATAAAATGGGCCGATAATACTCTAGTTCGATAAAATGGGCCGATAATACTCTAGTTCGATAAAATGGGCCGATAAAACTCTAGTTCGATAAAATGGGCCGATAATACTCTAGTTCGATTAAATGGGCCGAAAATACTCTGTTTCGATAAATTAGGCTAAAATGGGCCAAAGTCACTAAACTACTAAATGGGCTAGTTGATAAATTGTTTAATTGAGCCTAATGAAGGGTTAATTGATAAGCCCACCGATGATATGGATTAATGAAAATCATATATGATTATATTTGTTATATACGCATGATTGCATGGGGTGGGTTATATGAAGAGAAGAATGGCCAGCTGCCACAAATTTGGCTCATTGCCTCTAGTTCGGTGGCTCTGCCACAATATGGCTCAATGCCTCTAGTTCGGTGGCTCACCACAAATTCGGCTAAATGCCTCTAGTTCGGTGACAATGTCACAATCTAGTTCTGTGAGTGCACTACAAAATTATTTAAGGGCTTTAAGCCCATGATTGGTGTGTTTGGCGGGGTGGGTTGACTTGATCCCCACAGTGTGTTGGTTGGTACGGGGTGTTAGCGGATGGATACTAGGTTGGTTTGGGAAATTCATATTTCATGCATTCTTCTCTTTAAATTATGTTACTTTACGATGTATGGTTGAAATCATTAATGGGCTCAAGCCCAAAGATGATATCTTGACGATTTGACCTAAAAATGGTGGTAAGTGAGTTGCACACCGAGTTCTTTGTAACTCACCCAAATTTTATTAACCATTTCAGTAATGGAAATTGACGTGGACTTGGGCCTGATGACTTGGTGGAGGCCATACTACAAACTTGGGTTTTAATAAACTATGACTTTATTTAAGTTTTTATTTTAATTGCTATTATTGGGTTGATGTAATAAGGCCTCTTATTATGTTTTATGGTTTTATTGTGTGGATGATTTAAATTTTATTTCTAAACTCTTAATATGGTTTTATCTCAATACGTTAAGTTTTCTTAAGAACATTGGTTTTATAACAAAAAGTTTTGTAGCACTATTTTATCTTAACCCTATGAAAATAAACGAATGTATGATTGGTGTGACAAACCAAATCTTGTCTAAACGCATAGACCGGGTTTGGGGTGTTACATTTAGTGGTATCGAGCCAGTTCAAAACTCGGTTTGTGGTTTGGGTTCAATAAAGAAATTTGTTTGAAAATAATTTCTAGAGTTTTGAGTAAAGGTAGTATGGCACCATGAGCATCCCGCCAAGTCAAGTAAGTATCTCAGATATCTTGTATGTTTATTATCATTGTGATATGATTATAAGAAACACTCTAGAACTTCTAGTTTTAGGTGTTAAAACCGTAGAGATTGAGACAATAGGATATTGATGCGAAAACACTCTATCTCTTTCATATCATAAGACATCGTTAATAAACAATTGAAATATTATTCTCGATTCATAAAACTCTTAATCGATTAAATCGAATTATTCGCCATGAGCACTAGAGGGCGTGGTCGTGGACGCCAGCGGTAGCGTGGCCGTGGTAGAGGACGAGGTGTTAGGGGCGCAACTGATGTGCCAGGTTATATGTCGGAAATGGATGCACCTGCGTCACTCGAGAGTGAGACGGGATCGCACGACCATATGGAAGAGGATAATGCTGTGACACGAGCAATGCTGCGAGTACTTGAAAGGGTCGCTGGATCGAGCTCGACCAACCGCCGTGGGTCGATATCGGAGCGATCAAATCCAGCTGGAGCCGAGGTTTTCGTGAGGTGTCTCTCGTGTAGCTCCCAATGTCGCTGAATATTGGCTTGAGGCGATGAGCGAATTATGGACGATCTTGAGTGCACTGTGGAACAAAAGTTAAGAGGAGCGGTATCTTTGTTGAGAGACGAAGCTTACCAATGGTGGCTTACTATCCGAGATGGCACTGATGCTGCTTTAATTAACTGGGAATTTTTCAAGGCTTCCTTTCAAGGGAAATATGTGGGAACAAGCTATGTGGATGCCCGAAGGAAGGAATTCTTGAACTCGGTGCAAGGAAATAAGACGGTGGCGAGATATGAGGTGAGTTCTTACGCTTGAGTCGCTATGCTCGAACGATAGTGGCAACGGACCATGAGCGTTGTGTGCGCTTCGATGACGGTTTGAAAGACGAGTTGCGGGTTCTGTATAGCCCCACAACAAGTTAGAACTTTTGCCGCTCTTGTGGAGAAGGCCAAGATAGCCGAAGAGGCTAAGAACTCGGAACGCCAAAATCGGGAGCAAATTCGAGGCAAGAAAGATCTCAAGCATTCGGGTTCTTCGAGAAGATTCTGAAGAGGCCCGGAATGAGGAACCACTCAAGGAAGAGCACCAAAGAGTCGTTAATCGTAGTCGGGATTGTGCTGAATGTGGGAAAAGACATTCCGAGAATGTTGGAGGAAAACGGTGCTTGCTATAAATGTGGATCGACGGAGCATCAATATAGGAGTTGCCCTCGACGTATGGATACAACTCAAGAAGTTCGTACTACTCGATGCACCACCGGCAAGAGGAGTTCGGCAACCACCGAGAGGCTCGGGGACCAGTCGTGGTGGTAATGGGGCCGGGCGTGGTCAAGGTGCGCTGGTCGAGGCAATGGTCCTAGAGGCAACGCGATGCAAGACACCAGTGATTGGTGTATGCGGTCGACGTCGTGAGGATGGCAATGCACTGATGTGATAACTGCACGCTTCTTCATTTCGATGTACCCGTTATTGCCTTGATAGATATTGGTTCTACTCATTCGTACATTGCTAGCACCATAACTGGAAACTTGAAATTAGACTCTGGAATTTTCGATAAAGAGATGAGGGTGATTAGTCCCTTAGGTCAGTCGGTGGTGGTTAATAAACTGTTTGGAGACGTGCCCTTAGTTATTCAAGGAGAAACATTCTTGGCAAATTTGATGGAATTGCCTTTTGGCGAATTCGATATCATTATGGGCATGGATTGGTTGGTTAAGCACCGGGCGCAATTGGACTGTGCTGAAAAGCGGATGTTGATAAGAACTGCGGAGGATAAGGAGATAGTTATGATAGGCGAAATGGAGAAATTTCTTGACAAACGTGATTTCTGCGTTAAAGGCGGAGAAGTTGGTACGAAAAGGATATGGAGCATTTTTAGCATTTATTAGTGCTTTAGATGCCAAAGAGTCGCGATGGAAGATGTGAGAACGGTGAAGGAATTTTCTGATGTTTTTCCCCGAAGAACTTCCCGTGTACCTCCAGATCGGAAGTGGAATTTGGTATTGAGCTTTTGCCCTAATCGCTCCAAAGGTCCATTGCTCCTTATAGAATGGCACCAAGGAGTTGTCGGAGCTTAAAGCCCAAATTCAAGAACCGCTAGATCGGGTTTTATTCGACCGAGTGTGTCTCCGTGGGGAGCACCGGTTTTGTTTGTTAAGAAGAAGGATGGGTCAATGCGTATGTGTATCGATTATAGGCAATTGAATAAGTGACGATCAAGAATCGGTACCCTCTGCCGAGGATTGACGACTGCTTGATCAATTGAAGGGAGCTTCGCTTTTCTCCAAGATTGATTTAAGGTCGGGTTACCACCAAATTTTAAGGTGAAAGAAGCGGATATTCACAAGACAAATGTTCAACCCGCACGGACACTATGAGTTTTTAGTGATGCCGTTTGGGTTGACCAATGCACCAAATTTGCATTTATGGATATGATGAACCGGGTCTTTCAACCATTCTTAGATCGCTTTGTGGTGGTATTCATAGATGACATTCGTTTTATTCGAGGAGTGAAGAAGAACATGACTCGCATTTGCGGATTGTATTGCAAGTGCTTCGAGATAATCAGGTTGTATGCCAAATTCAAAGAAATGTGAATTTTGGTTAAGAGAAGTGACTTTCTTGGGTCATGTGGTATCACCAAGGAATAAGGGTGGATCCTCGGAAGATTGAGGCGGTATTGGATTGGAAACCACCAAGTCGGTGAGTGAGATTCGGAGTTTCTTGGGTTTGGCGGATATTATAGACGCTTTGTTGAGGGGTTCTCATTGATTGCTGCACCTCTAACTAAGCTTTTGCGGAAGGGAGTGTTGTTTATATGGACCGATAAGCGCAAGAAAAAGTTTCGAGCGATCAAGAAGGTTTTAACGGGGCGCCAGATTGATTCAACCCGAGGTCGGGAAGGAGTTTACGCTTATTGTGATGCGTCACATACGGGTTTAGGTCACGTATTGATGCAAAGTGGGAAAGTTGTAGCTTACGCTTCTCGTCAATTGAGACCGCACGGCGAACTACCCTACTCATGATTTGGAGTTAGCAGCAGTGGTGTTTTGCCTTAAAGATTTGGAGGCATTACCTCTATGGTGAAAAGTCTATCATCTATACGGATCACAAGAGTCTTAAGTATCTTCTTACTCGTAAGGAGTTAAACTTGAGACAACGAAGATGGGTGGAGTCATTAAAGGACTATGATTTCTCTATTGAGTATCATCCTGGAAAGGCTAATGTAGTGGCGGACGCATTAAGTCGTAAGGTGGTATCTCGATTTGAGAGCTATGTTTGCCCATTTGAGTTTGTATGAGGATGGTAGTTTGATAGCGGAATTTCAAGTGAAGCCTATGTGGTTAGAACAAATTAAGGAAAAACAGATTTTAGATGAGAAGTTGAGACTTTTATTTCAAATAAGTGGAAAATGGTGAAATTGAGGATTTTGGAATAAATTCGTAAGGTGTATTGTGTTTTCGTGAAAGGGTCTCAGTATGCCTAAGGATTCAGATCTGAGGCAAATGATTTTGAGGGAAGCGCATAGTAGCCCTTATGCTATGCACCCCGAGGAAATAAGATGTATCGGGATCTTCGTGAAATGTATTGGTGGCACAGGTTGAAACGTGAGATTTCGTAATTTGTGGGAAAATGCTTAACTTGTCGCAAGTGAAGGCGGAGCATCAATTGCCGTCGTCTCTTTTGCAACCGCTTAAGATTCCTCTTTGGAAATGGGAGCGGATAACAATGGATTTTGTTAGTGGGTTACCTTTAACACCTACTAAGAAAAATTCTGCTTTGGGTAATTGTTGATCGTCCGACGAAGACCGCCATTTTCTACCAAAGGCACATTTACTCGTTGCTGCGAAGTTGGCGGTCGTATGTATCCAAATCGTGAGGTTGCATGGGGTACCAGATCGATTATATCGGATAGGGATCCTAGGTTTACATCTCGATTTTGGAAAGCTTTGCATGAAGCCTTGGGTACAAAGCTTAATTTTAGTACGGCTTTTCATCCTCGATCGATGGTCACTCGGAGAGAGTGATTCAGATTCTGAAGACATGTTAAGGGGATGTGTAATCGACTTCAAAGGTAGTTGGGAGGATTTTCACCGTTAGCGGAATTTGCGTGCAACAACAAATACCGACCTAGCATTCAGATGGCACCCTACGAGGCATTGTATGGTCGTAGGTGTCGTTCTCCCTATTTGTTGGACCGAGTTGGGTGATCGGCATTGTTAGGACACGAGATGATTTCTGAAACGGAAGAAAAAGTGAAAGTTATTCGGCACGCGGTTAAAGGAAACTTCGGATAGACGAAGTCGTATGCGGATCTGAAGCGTAAGGATATCGAGTATGCCGTAGGAGATCAAGTTTTCTGAAGGTCTCACCTTGGAAGAAGATATTCGGATTCGGGAAGAAGGGCAAGTTGAGTCCTAGATACATTGGACCATATCGTGTGGTGAAACGAGTTGGTCCAGTGGCCTATCGATTGAGTTACCTCGAAATTGAGCCAAATTCATAATGTTTTCCACGTGTCCATGTTGAGGCGCTATAGATCGGATCCTTCGCATTATAGTACCGGTAGAAGAAGTGGAGTTGAATTTGGATTTGTCTTTTGAGGAGGAACCAGTGGAAATCTTAGACCGAGACGTGAAGGTGCTAAGAAAGAAGACTGTGCCGTTGGTCAAAGTGTTGTGGCGTAACCACGGAGTGGAGGAAGCTACGTGGGAGCCTGAGGATGCAATTCGGCAACAATACCCTCACCTTTTTCAGCCAGGTAAATTTCGAGGACGAAATTTTCTTTTAGGGGGGTAGAGTTGTAACACCCTGAAAATTTGAGTAATTTATTTTCTATGTGTGCTTTGAGTAATTATTCTAGAAAGTAAAATTTTCTGATTTATTTTCGTGGTTAGTATAGTCCTGAAGAAGGGTTTAAAATTTTTTTTTTTAGAAGGAATAATATTAATTTTGAGAATTTATGGAAATAGACTAAGTGGCATTGACACATAAATTAATTTAAGTGTCAATGTGTAGCATAAGATGAGTAGTTGGACAAGTGGTGTTGGCGCATGAGCTAGTACATGGGGGTGAAGGTTCGAATCCCCTAAATAGCATCTAGGTGAATTTTATTTTTGATTTTTCTGCCCATGTATAGCAAGTGTCGGCCAAGAGCAAATATGGAAGGTGTTGACTTGTTATTTTTGGTTAGTATATCAAAGGAATAAGGAAAATTTGAACTTAAGGAAGGGTATCAAAAGAATAAGGAAAATGTGAGGATATGAGGCATGAATCAAGGAGTTGTTTAAGGAAACAATATCTTGGCCTAAAGACCAAGCATATGGACTGCATTATGGCTAGGGGAGCCAATTTTGGTGATAGTTTGGCTAGGAATTTTAGTCTTTGGTTTTGGTCATTTTGTTTAGTTTATGCAAGTTTTGAAAATTCTCTCAAACTCTCTTTTCCTTGGCCGAAATTGTGCACTTGGTAAGCCTAGTTTCTTTTGTCAAATTGGTCATTTTGTTTTACACTTTGGTGTCAATTTTGTGCCTTTCTCTTTGTGCCGATTTTACCAATACCTAAAGAGACCATTCTTTTATTTTCTTCTCCCATTGCCGATTATACATTGCTCTCAAAACTTATCTTTTTCTTTCTTTTCTTTTCCATTCTATTTGGAAACCAAACATCATCACCATCTCTCTCCTATTTGATTTCTTTCAATCGAAATTCTCTCCACCTACACTTTCATGGCCGAATGTTAAAGTGCCTATAACCGATTTTATTTTCTCTTTTTCTTTGTTTCTTCATAGCCGAATTCTTCTTAGATCCATATTATTCTCAAATCCTATCTTTTCGACGTGGAAATAGGTAAGAATCCTTTTCGTTTCGATTAGTTAATAGTGGTTATGGCCGAATATTGATGATGGTTTGAAAGCTTTATTAGATCAAAATAAACGTTCCTTCTTTTAACGCTTTATTTTGTTATACTTTAGTGCGATAACGGAAGTTTGGGATCAAGAAGTCGTGGGTGACAAAACGTTGGAATCAATTTTGTGGTAAGGAAATCATATCTTTAAAACCTTAGGATTATTTTGATATCATTGGATTAACGATCTTTGTCCTTGAAGACATTCAAAATAGGGAAGAAAAGGGCGGTGTTTAGCCTTCGGAAGAAGGAGAGGTTCTGTTATTCCCCTAAGTACAAGCAAAGGACTATTTCAAAGAATCCGGGATTTCCACCGGGTTGTGGACGTTCAACCGGGAAAATCAATCTGCTCGAAGTCGTTCGTACTCTCCGAACCATTATTTGTTCGTGGATTCGATTCGATTAGCGAACCATCAATCGGAGAGAAATCGCAAGTAGAAGTCTTACGAAAATCCGAGGGTAAATTTCTAGATCGCTATAGATAGATCGGTTTTATTATAGATTATAGTGTTTTAATTAACACAATACGTATAGGTGTTGAAGAGCGGGAAAGTTTAGTTCTCTCCATAACCAGGTGTGTAACTTCACACTCATTTTCGTTGGACATCATGTTGTAAGTTCTGTGATAAATTCGTAAAATAGTAAAAACGGAAAAATACGTAGTAACTCATATTTTTGAGTAAATGCATGAAAACGGTTAAAACCGAGAAAATGGGCCGATAATACTCTAGTTCGATAAAATGGGCCGATAATACTCTAGTTCGATAAAATGGGCCGATAATACTCTAGTTCGATAAAATGGGCCGATAATACTCTAGTTCAATAAAATGGGCCGATAAAACTCTAGTTCGATAAAATGGGCCGATAATACTCTAGTTCGATTAAATGGGCGAAAATACTGCTTTGATAAATTGGGCTAAAATGGGCCAAAGTCACTAAACTACTAAATGGGCTAGTTGATAAATTGTTTAATTGAGCCTAATGAAGGGTTAATTGATAAGCCCACCGATGATATGGATTAATGAAAATCATTATATGATTATATTTGTTATATACGCATGATTGCATGGGGTGGGTTATATGAAGAGAAGAATGGCCGATTTGCCACAAATTTGGCTCATTGCCTCTAGTTCGGTGGCTCTGCCACAATATGGCTCAATGCCTCTAGTTCGGTGGCTCACCACAAATTCGACTAAATGCCTCTAGTTCGGTGACAATGTCACAATCTAGTTCGGTAGTGCACTACAAAATTATTTAAGGGCTTTAAGCCCATGATTGATGTGTTTGGCGGGGTGGGTTGACTTGATCCCCACAGTGTGTGTTGGTTGGTACGGGGTGTTAGCGGATGGATACTAGGTTGGTTTGGGAAATTCATATTTCATGCATTCTTCTCTTTAAATTATGTTACTTTACGATGTATGGTTGAAATCATTAATGGGCTCAAGCCCAAAGATGATATCTTGACGATTTGACCTAAAAATGGTGGTAAGTGAGTTGCACACTCGAGTTCTTTGTAACTCACCCAAATTTTATTAACCATTTCGTAATGGAAATTGACGTGGACTTGGGCCTGTGATGACTTGGTGGAGGCCATACTACAAACTTGGGTTTTAATAAACTATGACTTTATTTAAGTTTTTATTTTAATTGCTATTATTGGGTTGATGTAATAAGGCCTCTTATTATGTTTTATGGTTTTATTGTGTGGATGATTTAAATTTTATTTCTAAACTCTTAATATGGTTTTATCTCAATACGTTAAGTTTTCTTAAGAACATTGGTTTTATAACAAAAAGTTTTGTAGCACTATTTTATCTTAACCCTATGAAAATAAACGAATGTATGATTGGTGTGACAAACCAAATCTTGTCTAAACGCATAGACCGGGTTTGGGGTGTTACAGGTGTGTGGTAGGCTGGATAAGGGGGTGTGTAGCGGATGGACCCTAGGTTTGGGTTGGGCTTCATAATTGCATGATTTCGTATGTGAACATATGTGGAAATGGGCCAAGCCCAATATGATATGTGGATTAATTTAAAAATGGGCAAAGCCCAAAGATATGAATGTGGATCGGTGTGGAAATGGGCTAAGCCTAGTATGTGGAAATTATGTGGTTAACTACCCTATTAGATGAATGTGATATGAATATGGGCCAAGCCTGAATGTGTTAACATGTGAATATGATATTTGTTATCCGATATATGGGTTAATATGTGGTTAACATGTGGGTGGGATTCGATGGATTAATTACACACTTGAGTCCAGTATGACTCACCCAATTTTTATTAAACATCGCAGTGATCGTGATTTTTGGACCGGTTGGAGTGGATACAAAGGTGGCCATGCAGAATGCATTTCCATGCGAAAGATAGTTAAAGTATTTAAGTATTTCTATTTGAGTATTTTTATTATGTTAAAGTAAAGTGACGATTGAATTATTATTTTGAAACCGGTTTATTTTCGCAAAACTATATCCTAAAATGTATCATAAAGTTTTAACCAGACATTTTATAAACACCACACTTTACTTAAGATTTTAAATGGTCACCGTTTTACAAACTCAACAAGTTGTCATGATTTTATCTTTAGGTCGAATCTTTTCAAACGTTTTTCCGCAGTGGCATCTCAAATTCGGTCGTAACGAATGGGCCGGGTTTGGGGTGTTACAAAATTACTCGAAGAAAGCTAGTTGATTCATCTCAAGAAGCCGGAGTTATACTCAAGACGGAGGATCTCTTTTCAATTCCTTCAGGGGGTTTTAGAGTTTTTCTTAAGTTTTGTTTTACCTTTTCTTTTGAGATGTATTTTGTTATCTTTATGAACTAAACCCTTAAATACCTGAGGGGGATGAAACTTAGATGAATCTTGTTATCGTTTGCTGAACTATATGATAAATATTTGACTTGTTCTTAATTATGTGTTCTTAATTCTTGTGTTGATATTTCGCGGATATTAATTCAAGTCTGATGTGCTTAGGTGGAGGAGCAAAAGTCCCTGTCTAATAGTAGATCTAGCACAATTAAGCGGAGTTGATCGCACGCCTAGACATAGGGTGACGAGATTTTGCCGGATTAGGGTGAAACCGAATATGGGAGTTCATAGATCGAGTTAATGTGATCTTAGAGGTTTTAATTAGAAAGAGATTTCAATTAATCAACCTAGGATAAGACGTTAGTAGCCTCGACGGAGGTATTAATATAACTTAGGGAATCTTACGGATCAAGTTAAATGAATAAATCGTCTGGTTCAGAGTTAGATAACAAGTGGAGTCTAGGTGGATTCTTCCTTGGGTATTGTTTTAATCAATTGGTTTTTCCCACAAGTATTTCCCTAATTTTATTCTTTTTTGTCTCATCGTCTTTAGCTTAGTAGTCAGTTAATTTTCTAGATTAAACTGATTCACTTTAATTTTAAGGCTAAATAATAAAAAGAAGGTTAGTATTAGTACTTTCGGTTCCTTTGGGTTTGATAATCCAGTCTTGCCACTAAGCTATACTACTGTTCGATAGGTACACTTGCCTCAATCGTTGTCATAGTTAGTTTTTAGGCTCGATCATTCTCATTATAAATTTTAAGACTTTGACATCGCATTAAAACAACGATCAAGTTTTTGGCACACAAACTCTTCTACGGAAACATAACATCCCTTCACTATTCAGCCTAAAATCCACCGTCTCTCCACTTTTCACTGCTGAAAACGAGAACCCAATGACTCATCCAACAACTGTTTCTCTTTAATTTAGTTAACCCAAGTCGGTTTCACTTGAAGTTCTGCCAACAAACTACCATCCTCAAATAGACTGAGACGAGCAAACATTACTCTCAAATCAGATACCACCTTACGACTTAGTGCGTCCGCTACCACGTTGGCTTTTCCCGGATGGTACTCAATCAAGCAATCATAATCCTTCAACAACTCTATCCATCTCCGTTGCCTTAGATTGAACTCCTTTTGGGTAAGGAGATACTTCAAACTCTTATGGTCGGTGTAGATGATCGACTTTTCCCCATACAGGTAATGTCTCCATATCTTAAGAGCGAACACTACTGCAGCTAGTTCCAAGTCATGAGTGGGATAGTTCACCTTATGTGGCCTAAGTTGACGGGATGCATACGCCACCACCTTCCCTTCTTGCATCAGCACACAACCCAAACCTGTGTGCGACGCATCACAGTATACAACAAACTCTTTTCCAGCCTCAGGCTACACTAATATCGGAGCTTCAGTTAGGATCTTCTTCAAATTCTCAAAACTTTCCTGCTGTTTATCAGTCCAAACGAACGGTACCCCTTTACGCAGTAACTTAGTTAGGGGTGCAGCAATCAATGAAAACCCCTCAACGAACCGCCTGTAATACCCGGCTAGACCCAGAAAACTTTGAATCTCCGATACTGACTTCGGTGGCTTCCAATCCAAAATAGCCTCAACTTTTCGAGGATCAACCCTAATTCCCCCGGCAGATACGACATGCCCCAAAAATGTCACTTCCCTCAGCCAAAACTCGCACTTACTAAATTTGGAATAAAGTTGCTTTTCCCTCAATATCTGTAGAACAACCCGAAGATGTGGATCATGCTCCTCCTCAATTCTTGAATACACCAGAATGTCGTCCATAAACACTACCACGAACCGGTCTAAGTAGGGTTGGAAGACCCGATTCATCATATCCATGAAAGCAGCTGGTGCATTCGTTAACCCGAATGGCATAACCAGAAATTTGTAATGCCCATAACGAGTTCGGAAAGCAGTCTTGTATATATCTGACTCCTTGACTCTTAGCTGATGATACCGTGATCTTAAATCTATCTTAGAGAAAATTGAAGCTCCTCGCAACTGATCAAACAGATCGTCAATTCTTGGCAGCGGGTATTTGTTCTTAATTGTTAGCTTGTTCAACTGACGATAGTCAATACACATACGCATCGCCCCACACTTCTTCTTCACGAATAGTACCGATGCTCCCCATAGAGATACACTCGGTCTGATAAACCCTCAATCCAGAAGCTCTTGGATCTGAGCCTTTAGCTCCACCAGCTCCTTCGGTGCCAACCTATAAGGGGTGATGGACACCGGAGCTATTCCCGGTATCAGTTCAATACCGAACTCGACCTCACAATTCAGTGGCAACCCCGACAGCTCTTCAGGGAATACATAAGGAAATTCCTTTACAGTCCTGACATCCCCAACAGACAACTTCTTAGCATCAGATGTGCTGACAAAAGCTAGAAACGCCTTGCACCCCTTTTGAACCAGTTTCTCGGTTCTTAACGCGGAGATTACATTGGTTAAGTAGTCCCTTCGCTCTCCTATCATCACCACTTCATTATCCTCTAAAGACCTCAGTGCCACAAGCTTAGCAGCGCAGTCCAAATTCGCACGATGCTTTACTAACCAGTCCACGCCCAGAATGAGATTAAACTCGCCAAACGGCAGTTCCATCAAATCCGTCGGAAATACAACCCCTTGAACCTCTAAAGGCACATATCTAAACAGCCTATTCACTATGATAGACTGTCCTGAAAGACTAATCACTGACATTTCTTTATCAAAAAGTTCAAATTGTAAACCTAAAGTTCTGGACACATCACAAGAAACATACGAGTGCGTCGACCCAATATCAATTAAAGCAAAACATGGTACATCATGAATAAAGAACGTACCAGTTATGACGTCAAGTGCGTCGCCATCCTCTCGACGCCGAGCAGCATAAACCAACCATGGCTGTCTTGCATTTGTATTACCAGCACCTCTGCCCGGTGCTCCACAACCTCGTCCAAACCCATTTCCCTCTCGGGCTAGACCATAGCCTCTCGGTGGCTGTTGACCACCTCTCCCTGGCTGAACATATCCCTGACCTGCAACTGGCATCGAACTCGATTTCTGTGTACAGTCTCTAATCCTGTGGTCTCTTGACCCACATCTAAAACATTCCCCATTTCTCTTCCAACATTCACCCTGATGAGATAACCCACACAGTGTGCAGGGCTGCGGTCTGCCAGCAACAAACAGAACTCCAGTTCAAACCGACCTATCAAATCTAGGCCTCTTATGAAATCCATCTGAAGAACTTGCAGGCCTAAAATCTCTCTTATTCCCGCCCCTTTCTTTTTCCCAATTTTGACGCTCAGAGCGTTTCACCTCGTCAGCAATTTTGGCCTTCTCCACCAAAATAGTGAAATCCCTTTCTCTCTGCGAAGCTATCAATACCCGCAATTCATCCCGAAGACCATTCACAAATCTCACACAGCGCTCATACTCAGTTGCAACTATACCTCGTGCGTACCGGATCAGGCGCAGGAACTCCGCCTCATACTCTGTCACAAATTTATTCCCCTGAACCAGATTTAAGAATTTCTTTCTTCGGGCGTCCACATAACTAGCCCCGACATATTTTCCCTAGAAAACTGTTTTAAAGAAATCCCAGGTTAATCGATCCGCTTGTGTGCCTTCCCTCACAGTGAGCCACCACTGGTATGCCTCATCTCTCAGTAGGGATAATGCCCCTTTCAGCTTTTGCTCCATTAAGCAATCCAAGTCATCCATGATCCGCTCCACTACCTCCAACCAGTATTCGGCTACATTTGGGGCTACACCAGAAATGCCCTTGAAGATTTCAGCCCCATTTGCCCTGAGTCACTCAAAAATGGATCCCCGAGCTACTGACCCAGTACTTGCTCCAGCAACCCATTCTAGAACCCACAACATCGCTTGAGACAAAGCATCATCCCCACCAGCTCGATCATAAGACCCCGTTTTAGTCACTGGTGATGCAGGTGCTTCCCTTTCAGGCATGTGTCCCATTGCTGAGGACCCAGCCCTAGCACCTCGGCCTCTACCACAGCCACGTCTACCTCTTCCACGACCTCTTGTACTTATCTTGATGTAACACGTTAATCTGTTTAAGAGTTTTATGAATCAGTTTATAGTTCCCATGATTATTAACAAGTGTTTTATGGATAACAGTTATAAGAGTTGTTTTTCACCGGTCGAGTTTACTATCGTCTCAGTCTCTATAGTCTCAGTTTCTATAGCTAAAGTTTCAGTGTACTACCACTTACTCTAGTAGTTTCTTACTACAGTCATTTCATCGTAAAATCTAGTATAAAGTAAGGAAACTTACAGATTCGGATGCCGGAGACTCGGTGTGCCACACATTTAGTGATACTACTTTTCTAAACCAGACTTTAAACAAATTCAGGATATTTTTGAAACCCACTCCACAGTCGAGTTTTTTCAAACCTGACTCTGATACCACTAAATGTAACACCCTAAACCCGGCCTAAATGTTACGACCGAATCTAGTGTGCTACATCAGGTGATGTTTGAAACCACATGGTTGTTTGGAAAACATATTGTTTAAAATCGCGTTTATAAGCTCAAATTTTCATTTCTCCTTACATATGCCCAAAGAGGGATTTACTCATTATATTATTCCTTCAAAATGCACATGTTGTCTTGTTTAATAAAACTGAGTCGATTACAAAGAATTTAGTCTTATCATTTACGAAAATTAGTTATTTGAAAAATAGTTGTCTATTGTTTTGAAAACTTCGTGTTGATTAAATTTACAGTATTTAAAGAAAATCCAAATAAAAGTTAAAATAGTTCCAATGGCTTTATTACAACAGTTATAAAACCCAGTAATTAAAGTAAAGAAATTCAAATTTAAAAAAAATACTTAATTCACCCTTAAAACATGCGGAACAAGTGGCCACCTCCGAGTCCCTCGCAGCTCCAAATCCTCTACGGCTGGGGATTACCTGTACAGTTAAATCAAACGAGTGAGTTACAAGAACTCAGTGTGTAATCCCAGTTACAATTACAGTCTGGGCCCAAGCCCATGCAGTATCAGTTCAGGCTTAAGGCCCCAAAATCATGGTAATGCAAACAGAGAAAGTGCAGCCCAACCCAGTCCAACAAACACACCTCCCGTACCAGCCCTACACTCATGTGGGGACCAAGTCAACCCACCCAGCCCTACACACCAAGAATGCAGCCGAGCTACCAGTATAATGCGGCAATGCTGCCAGTAACAGTATTTGTGGCTGAGCCACTAAAATAAGTATATCGTGGCAAAGCCACTGAATCAATATAATGTGGCTAGCCACCGGTACAATACTTCCTCCAATATATATATATTTATATATATATATATATTAATCCATCCCAACCCAATGCAAGATGTCGTGACATAATAATTCAGTGTATGCAATAATGTACCATCATAGCAGTCAAACAAATTATACACAAAAATACTAAGTCTGCCCTTAAGGGTATAACAGTAATTTTACCCACCAAGGGTATTTCAATAATTTACCCACCAAGGGTATTTCAGTAATTCAGTCATCTAACGGTCTTTCAGTCACGGTTTTGCAGACTCCGCAGTTGTATCCGTCATTCGGTAGTTTTTTGTCAATTTTTCTCATGTGGGCCTATTAGCCCATTGGGCCTATTTAGCCCGTTTTGGCTCGATCCGGCCTGTTATGGCCTCAGTTTCGTGAGAGTGCTCGTGATAGTCTTCATGACCTACCGCCACCACTAGTGGCTCAGTTTATCACTACGAGCGCTCGCACGCTCGAGTGGTCACGGTTGCCGGTTTACCGGCTTTTCGGATTTTGGCCGAAACATAGATCTAGACATGCTTTCGTTGTTGATTGGTGTGAGACTATTTGGATTGCCGAAAGAACTACTCTTCGTTGCCCCTAGAATAACAACGATCAAAAGTTAGCCTTAACTTCTCAAAAGATTACATAAACCCGAATTCATTACACCACAAGAATCACCTACCACAAAACGTGATCTCCCCTTACAGAGTTCTTAAATTCGGCCTTTCTTCCTAGCTACCACCACAAGTTCCTAAAAGAAAACAATTGATGCACCAAAGAGGTTAGCATCCAAGCAACACTCGACCCTCCTATAAGAAAGAAAGAGACCGACGCTAACTCCCCAAAAAGGGTCACATAAACACCATTAACATCAAATGAAAAAGGTAAACGAATAACTTCACCTTTATCCAAGACCAAAGTTAACAGCCTATGCCCGTTGTTTACTAAAGAATTCCGTCTACACCCCAGGAAGAGTTTCAGTTTAGGGCAAGTAGAGAGGGAAGAAAGAATAATGACAGAGTGTGGCATTCGGTCAAAGAAAGAAAGATGATGCAAAGAGAAAAAGAAATAACATGAGAATAGAGGCTTACCAATTAAAGAACACAAGATGGAAGGTGAATGCAGAAGGGATTCGGCTACTGGAAGAAAAGAAGTCAGAAAATGAATTTGGCAACAGATGTTTAGGCGACATCAAGTGAAAAGAAAAAAAATGTTTGAAGAAGTGAGAAGAAAAGAATAGAAAGGTTGAGGTTTCGGCAAAGAAAATTGAAGCACAAAGACCCAAAATGCTAAAAACTGAAAAGTAAAATTTAGGAATTCTCTCAAAAGAACACTTCAGAAAACGACACTCTACCTCACACAAGATTGAATATGCTACCAAAATGACCCCTCTTGACCGAAATTCTCATCCCACACACCCCTAAATCGGCCACTACCACCTCTCACCCCAATCCCTTGATTCTCTCCTTATTTTCCTCCCCACATTGCTCTCCACCTCCCATTCAAACCATTTGACTCCTTCTCCAACCTCCATGGCAGAGTTTGAACCCAACTCTGCTTCCTCCTCTTCCAAAGCACAAAATAAAAGCTATCCATTGCAGTTGGTGAGATTTGAACTCCTCCCTTCCTTGCACTCCCCTTGACGCCACACCACCTTGCCACATGCTTACCTTGTGTTAATAAAACACACAATAATATATATAAACCCTGCCTCCACCAGCTCTCCCCACTTATGAGCCCAAAACCAAAATTTTTCCAGAGTTTGGCCTCGACCCCAGGCCTCTCTAGAGCCCCTAAACACCCTCAAACAACCCGCAGAGCAAGCACAACATGCAATTACACAAATGTTACAAACCCCTAATTTTTGGGATGTTACAACTAGCCTATACATGCCATATTTACAAATATCCACAAATTGATAATTACCAATCGGCAACTGGATAGTGTGATGCGTAACTCCGACTTTATCCGAATCGAGCGAGCTATCAAACCTCTATAATACACGGAAAAGAAACAGAGTAAGCTTTATAGCTTAGTAAGCCCGTATAATTTAGAATTAAACTTACCATTCTTACATAATCAAGACAACAAGTAATGTAAACTCAATTAAATTTCCAAATGCCTAACACAAGCGTTCATCAACAAGTAAGTCACATAAATACATGTAATCATCCATTATCTTGATCTCAATACTCAATACATTGTATCATACCAAATTCATATATCATGTACATCATATTCAACATTTCACTTTCAATCATATAATCAATAATTCATTCAATAACAGTACTCATCTGTATAAATAGTATTTATGCCCGTTGAACCCATTAGAACTTCAAAGGATACTATGGTGATATACATCAGTAATCCGTCAATTCATTATCATGTCCACTCTTTCGAGCTATGATAAGTAAGCTCCTCCTGAGCTGATGGACAGTAAGCTCTATTGAGCTGAAACGGTAAGCTCTAACGAGATGAAAACAGTAAGCTCTTACGAGCTGATATATCGGAAAGCTTATATGAGCTGTGGTGAGTCCGCAACAAATGCAGGAGCTCGACCAAAACGGTAACCCTAGTGACAAGTCACTCGTATCCTACGAATTCATACGGTTCAAACGGGGCTCGGTAACCATCAGTCTATATCAAATAGGCATTTGTATTCCAAGTATAATAATTTCTCAATTATAAACATACATTTCAAATAATTACAAGTATTTAAAAGTTTGATTCTAATTATACGAACTTACCTCGAGTATGAAAACGGCGAAATGAGTTAATAATTCGATAATCTTGCCTTTCCCCTGATCCAATTCCAGATTCCTCTTTTCTTGATCTAAATATATTCAAAATTAACTTATTTAATCAACCATTTATCAATTTAGTCCAAAACACATATTAGGGCTATTTTACACATTTGCCCCTAAACTTTCACATTTTTACAATTTAGTCCTTATCACATAAAATTTCAAATTAATGCAATTAAACCCTTAACTAAGCTAGTCGAATTTCATAGGGACTCCTAGCAGCCCATATCTTTCATTATTTCACATATTTACCACATAAATTTTACATTTCACAAATTAATCCCTTTTTGACATTTTTGTCAAAAATCACTTTACAAAATTAGTTTAACTATCAACAAATATTCAAAATCCATCATCAACCATCAAATTACTCAAACATTCAACAATGGTAACATGTTAAATCTTTTAATAGTTTTGAAATCGGAGATACGGGCTAGCTAGATTAAGTTGAAACGATCTCAAAAACGTAAAAATCATTAAAAACCGAGCAAAAATGGACTTACAAGCAAGCAAGACAATGGACGAACCTTCAAAATGCAACAATGGATTCTTTCTTCTTCTTATTTTCAGTCAAAACAATGAGGAAGAAAGATGATACTTTTCTTTTATTAATTTACTAACATATATTTATCCATTTACTAAAATAACCTTGAATTTTAACCATTATAATTCACCTAACCATGCACATAAATGTCCACTTACACAACCATTAGTCTAATTTCAACATAAGGACTCCCAAAATTTAATTTCATAGCTATTTAATACTTTTAACTATTAGAACTCAAATTTTACGCTTTACGCGATTTAGTCCTTTTTACCGAATTAAGCATTCAAACAATAAAATTTCTTTACGAAACTTTCACATAATAATTCTATCATGCTGTAAACTTTAATAAAATAATAAAATAAATATTTTTGCCCCAAATTTGTGGTCCCGAAACCACTGTTTTTTGATTTGACCTAAAAACGAGCTGTTACAGGTCGAATATGTTGAAGCTTTGAAAATGGCTTCCTAGATTTTCTTTGGTGGTTTCGGTGGAGAAGAAAGAAAGAAAATAAAGATGACAACTTTAATTTTTTTATTTATATTTAAATTAACTTAATGAATCAAGTTTTATTCATTTTTTTTTAATTTTAAGTTAATCGAATCTAGTTGTTCGAGTCAACTGGAATAAGTAATTCGAGTTTCGATTTTGAGTCGAGTTAAATTTTACAATTCAAATAACTCGAATAATAGATTGGTGTAAATACCCCTTTAGTCTCTATAAATTTTGAAAATGAGCAAATCGGTCTCTCTCTCAACAAAAATTATAAAAAATTCAAAATAATTTTTAAAAATCTAAATATTTATAAAAATTCTAAAATTTATATTTTAAAAGATATATAATTTTTTTTAAATCTAAAGAATATATAAAGAAAGTTAAAGTTTTAAAAACTTTCTAAAATAATGATTTTGGGACCTAAATAAGTTAGTGGTTTAAGTTTATCATACTATTTTTTTTTTTTTTTTGCTTTGAAAAGTTTTCAAATATATATGGTTTCAAATCTAGGTTCTCTAACATGGAATTAGTTATACTATAATAAGATTTTAATTTGACATGTTTAATTTTTTTTAATTTAACTCAAACGATTTCACTCGATTTGATTCAACTCGAATTCCATTTCATTAGATTCAATTCGAAAAAATTTTAAATCAAGTTAGGATGATAAAACAAGATTCGTCAACTCAATTAACTCAAATTTTTTCACTCAATCCAGTCGAATGCTCACCCCCTAACTTTAATTAATTAAGGCCTAAATACAATTTAACCAAAGTTAGTGGCTTTTAAAGTCACCCACCTCCATTTGATGAACTTAAAATGATCTAATTACCATTTTGATCATTTAGCTAATTAAAAATCTATAGCGATTAAACTTTTACAATGTAGTCCTTATACCTTAATTAACTATCAATTCGACAAAATTATTAGATCAAAATTTAATATTTTTCTATAATAGTTTCTTAAATATTAATATTTATGCACTATTTCTAAAAAAATTTAAAATCTGCACATTATTTTTGAGGGAAAAAAAAACTACATGCAAAATAAAAATAACAATATTTAAAAAAAATCTAATAGTATTTTACTTTTAATATCTTTTTTTTTTTTTGGTGATAAACAAAATGACAACTTAAAGACTCTTAAGAGACATTAAAAGCTTTGTCTTGTTGAAAAGCCGTAGCCACCACATCAGGCGAAACTTCAAATATCCTGAGGGAAGTCTGCCAAGAGAGACCAATCTTCGCCAGTTGATCTGCAATTAAGTTGCACTCCCTGTAACATCCCAAATATGGGGTTATTTGGAATTTGATTATTTTTGATATTGTTAATGGAATATTAGAGCTTAATTTAAGGCTTTGAGTGTGCCGGTTTGATAGAGAAATTTCAGTTTTTAATTTTAAAAGAAAGGAGCCTTAGTAAGTGGGTGTTATAAGAATAAAGGTGGGTAATTTAACACTAAAAAGCCCTTGGTAAAGTGGCAAAAAGAAGCCCACTTAAGAGCTACATGTGACGCCACCAAGGAGCAAGGGAGAGCTTGTGTTCGAGTCACGGAAATTCCCCTTTTTGTTCTTTATTTGGACGGCACAAGGGAGAGAGATTTTCTCTCCTTAATTCTTTTTATTATCTATTTAGATAATAGAGATAATAATGAGGATATTATTATTATTTTATAAAGGGATTATTAATTAGATTTTTATTTGGATAATAAGATATTGTGAGCATTTTAATTGGTTTTTAATTCCTTAATGTTAAGAAGATAAATTAAGGATATTACTATTATCATTTTGATAATGTGATAAATGTAGGATAATTGAGGGGATTATTAGATTAAAAGAATTATTGGATATTAGTTGGATTATCAAAGGATTATTGGGATTAATTCAAAATTTATTTGAATTAATTAGAAAGGGGTGGACGGCAAGGGTGCTTGGTGGCTATAAATTCATGAGTTGATCTCCTTGTTTTTCTTTTCTTCAAATTTTTGCTAAGTGCCGAATTCCCTAGCCCTCTTTTGCTCTTGTGTTTTCACCATTCTCTCAAGCTCTTTAGCCGAAACTTCTTTCCTCCCCTATTAACTCTCTCTGGCCGAATATACCATTGGAAGTGTCGATTTCTTCATTTGTCTTCCTTTCCTTTTTCCTTTCTGATAGCCGAATTTCCCCTCTTCATATTCCAAGACTTGGCCGAATAGCAAGCAGGAATAATCTCCTCTAGACTCTCCTTCAATCGGTTCATGAGGTGGTATTCAGGGAAGTAAAACAGTCGACTCACAGCCTGATCTCTAGTGTTCAATTTCGGTAAGTGGTGATTCGAGTATCAAGTACGGTAGATAATAGCAAAGAGTGTTAAGGACAAGTGGATCTGTGGTGACCAACGCTTTCTTTCGGGATTTAGGACTACCATCGATATCAGGTGTGTACATACACACTTATAATAGTTAATAAAGTGTATTAAGTGTATGTTATGTGTAAATCTGCTCTATGTAGATATGGCAGTAGTGCCTTAATGGTACAAGCGAGGATCCCGGTAAGTCTCTATTTGTATGAGATTGATAATAATGCTTTTGGGAAGCATGGATTAATTGATACATGTGATATATGTATGTTCTGTTATTAACTGCTTGACATGGGTTGATGAGAGGAGGGGGCAGTGATATCGTGCTGACGAGCACCAGTGTTTTGGTAACACACTGTGACTATATGTCACCGGAGGTTTGGTACCTCCGAGGTTTGGTACCTCATAGCGACTTGTCCCCGTGGTTAACACCACCGTGGGTTGGCCCCACTTGAGATATGGGATCGTCGCGGTGATTTGGTATCACACGATGGGTTGGCCCCATCACCCGATTTGTGTCTACGGACACCAGTGCTTTGGTAGCACATTGTGACTATACGTCACCAGTGGTTTGGCACCACCAGTGTTTTGGTAACACATCGTGACTACGGTCACCAGTGGTTTGGTACCACATGGGGTAGACAAAGGCGTTTGGTTGGCTAGGTTGGGTACACGATACTTTGCATAATTAACTGTTATATGTTGTGTATGAAATGTTGTATTAACCGGGGGAAGGGTTACATACTGAGTCTTGGTGACTCACCTTCTCCTTTAACATTTTTCAGGTGACTCGTAGATGGCGGTTGAGGAGCCGGTTGGACTCGAGGTGGCCATGCAGTGGATTTAAATTTTATAGAGCTTTAAATTTGCTTATTTTTACTTGGGTTGTAATAAGGCCTCCATAAACTATATTTGTGTTTTTTTTTTTTTGTGTTGGATATTTGCTTAAACTATACCATTAAATTGAACTAAAATCACATGTTTTCTTAGGTTAACACGAAAAAGTTTAATCGTGCCATCGGGCACACTTGAAACCGTATAATAATCTGACTTAATTAAAATTCCAAATTAAATCTAAGGGTAGCTTTGACAAGATAACCGAAAACGAGAAGTTTTCAATAAAAATTTAATAGGTATCGAAATGGTGTTCACAAGGTTTTTCTCCGTAACAAATCAAATTCGGTCGTAGTGTTTGGGCCGGGTTTGGGTTGTTACAGAATTGGTATCAGAGCCCAGTTCAAAGCTCATTTGTGGGCCCCAAGGCCCAAAAATGTTTTAATAGGCCTTTTGAATTGTTTTTGGTTTTTAAGCAAAGATGGCCCGAGTCTCCGGCACCGATCCGCCTGTAAGTACATCTAAACCTTTCTGTGAATTATATTCTGTAGAAGGGTAGGAAGCATGGAACGTAGATAGATTTATAGGACTTGGACCCTAAGGCTAGATTGCTCAAACACAGACGAAGCATAAGACTTAAAGAACTAAACCAACCTATGACTTAGTCAATGAGCTAGGGTGTGGTAACCCCATGCGCATGTCTAGGATTGGATCCTAAGAGCTTGGTATTTAAGCGGTCCTCGTGACTCACCTCCTCTTCGCAGTATCCTACCCAGTGCGTAGCTTCGGTTCACCCTAACTCGAGAGGGCTCGGTGGTGTGGTAACCTCTCAGTGCGCATGTCTAGAAAGGTTCAAGAGCTTGGTATTTAAGCGGTCCGCGTGACCCACCTCCTCTTCACTCGAATTCTGCCTGGTGCGTAGCTTTGGTTCACCCTGACCAGGAAGGCTCGGTCATAGGCTAAAAACAATGATTAAAACCCGAAATGGGAATTAGCCTTGTTTTCCAAAATAGAACGAAACAACAAGCCCTAATGTTTCCAAAATTTGTCCAATAACTCTCTTAAACCTTAGAACACTACTTTTACAACGTATTTCTCGGAAAACCTGACTTGTGAAAAATTACAGAAATACCCTTAGGAGTAAAATTACCAAAATGCCCCTGACCCATAAAAAAATTAACTCAATGGTTTTGCCCCAAAAATTCCAATGATTTTATAAAACATTCAATAACTTAGCTTTGGAAATCATCAGCAAAATATTTTGGGTTCTGGAAAATTACGAAAATACCCCTGTAGGAAAAAGACGAAAATACCCCTGGGTTAGAAATGGGCAGAAATGTCCGATGAGTGAATAGGTATGGAAAGTATTAAGGAATGGATGCATGAACTTCTTTGTGTGAACTAGGATAGGGAACTGAAACATTGTTTGCTCGAAAGAATCCCTGATTAAACCTCATCCATAAAACTTCTTCGCGAGTAACAAAGTGAAACAAATGCTAACGCATAAAATTTTTCTTAATCAGATTAAAAGCACGGTAGATAGAATGAGTTCTAGAGGACGTGGACGTCGTGGACGTGGTAGGGGTAGGATGACGGTTATGCGAACCCGTCAGTCGTCGACAAGGTTCGAAAATGAGGTACCACTTGCCACCACCACCTCCTACTTTTAGAGAGAGGAGCCGGGAGCGCACCGGTGGCGAGTCGGTATCGCAAGTCGTGTTCTGCGAGTCTTGGAGATGGTGGTCGGGGCTGGTGGAAATGTTGGAGCTCGTAAATCGTCCCCGAGCGACTCCGATCTAACGGAGCGGAGGTATTCCGAGGTGTGTCGAGTGGCACCCGGTCAATGGATCTCGGCTAGAGTCAATCGAAAGAATCATGGATGACCTTGACTTGACCGAGGAAGAGAAGTCGAAAGCGCGTGTCGCTTCTAAAGGATGAAGCGTGACGCTGGTGGCTTACGGTTCGAGATGGGGCTACAAACCGATGATTTGACTTGGGAGTATTTCGTAACCACCTATCGTAAAGAAAAAGTATCGGGCATCACCGACGCCAGCAGAGAAAGGCTTTTCGGGATTAGTGCAAGGAACTAAGTCCGTGTCGAATATGAGGCGGAATTTCTAAGGCCGAGTAGATATGCGAGGGCATCGTGGCTCTACCGAACATGAGCGCCGTGTCCGCTTTGAGGACGGACTCGAGATGATTTAAGGTTCTTTGATTGCCCCACAGCAGGTTCGTGAGTTCTCATCTCTAGTGGAGAAGGCTAAGGTAGCCGAAGGAATCAAGGAGGTCGTGAGGCGAACTATAGTAAGAACAATCGTAAGAGAAGTTTTGGGTCACCGGATCAAGCGGAAGTGCTCGAGAAAAGGCTAGGCCAAGTGGGCCCAATCGAGCAAAGAAGGCCCACAACCGCTAATCAAAGGCCGACTCGGTCTGCAATCGCTGTGGAAAGACCCATTGGGGAGGTTGTTGGACCGGTGACAAAGGATGTTTTGAGTGTGGGTCTTTGGAGCATCGCGTCGTAGATTGTCCCCGAAAACTAGCTAAGAAGCGACCGTAAGGGCGTAACCGTGCTCGAGGATAGAAAGGTAGGACCACGGAGGGTCGTGGTAATGGCAGAGGAAACAACGGTCCTAACCGAGGTCGTGGAACTCAAGGCGCAGGTTCAGGCAACACACGCAGGCTAGGCGGCCTGGCTTAGTTTACGCAGCAAGGTGTCGCGAAGAAGGTGACGCACCGGATGTCATAACCGTGACGCTTTCTAATTTTCGGTTTTCCTTATGTTGCATTGATTGATGTGGGCTCGACGCACTCGTACATTGCTTGTAGTGTGGTAGGAACTATGGACCTAAACTCTGAAACTGCTTCTAGGGAGATGACTGTAGTTAGCCCCTTAGGTCACTCCGTAGTCGTAAATAAACTTTATAGAAGCGTACCCCTAGAACTTCAAGGGGTAGTATTTGTAGCTGATCTAATGGAACTACCGTTTGGGGAGTTCGATTTGATCCTTGGTATGGATTGGTTGGCTAAGTACCAAGCGAGTTTGGATTGCGCGGCTAAGCGCATGGTCCTTAAGACGGCTGAAGATGATGAGGTGGTAAGTGATCTTGGCCGAATGTCCATCTTCCCTTTTCTTTCTTTTTCTGTCGATTTCTTTTACAAGGAGAGGTGCCGATTTCGGCAATGGCTTCTAAACGGTTAGATTTCAGTACGGCTTTCCATCCACAGTCTGACGGACAGTCGGAAAGGGTGATACAGATTTTAGAAGACATGTTAAGAGGCTGTGTCTTGGATTTTAGTGGTAGTTGGGAGGAGTACCTACCATTAGCGGAATTCGCTTATAACAATAGTTATCAAGCGAGTATTCAAATGGCTCCATACGAGGCCCTATATGGACGAAAAGTGTCGTACTCCTACATGTTGGACGAGTTGGGAGAAAGACAAGTTCGGGGTCCGAGAACCGTAACCGAGACGGAAGACAAAGTCAAGGTGATTCGGTCTCGCCTCAAGGAAGCATCGGATAGGCGTAAGTCTTATGCCGATCTCAAACGCAAGGAAGTGGAGTATCTTCAGGGAGACAAAGTCCTTCGAAAGTGTCGCCTTGGAAAAAGGTGTTGAGATTTGGACGGAAAGGGAAGTTAAGCCCAAGGTTCATTGGGCCATATACGGTTGTGAAGCGAGTAGGACCAGTGGCTTATCAGCTAAAGCTGCCGGCAGAACTGAGTCAGATTCATGACGTATTTCATGTATCAATGCTGAGACGGTATCGGTCAGATCCTTCGCACGTTGTGCCAGTAGCAGAGATCGAGGTGAACTCGGATTTATCTTTTGAGGAAGAACCGGTTCAGATTGTAGATCGAGATGTGAAAGTTCTACGAAGGAAGGTAGTGCCTTTAGTGAAAGTGTTATGGCGGAACCACGGAGTGGAAGAAGCTACGTGGGAGCCCGAGGAGGTGATGCGCAAAAGAATACCCCCATCTCTTTTGATCAAGGAATTTCGAGGACGAAATTTATTTTAAGGGGGGTAGAACTGTAACATCCCAAATATGGGGTTATTTGGAATTTGATTATTTTTGATATTGTTAATGGAATATTAGAGCTTAATTTAAGGCTTTGAGTGTGCCGGTTTGATAGAGAAATTTCAGTTTTTAATTTTAAAAGAAAGGAGCCTTAGTAAGTGGGTGTTATAAGAATAAAGGTGGGTAATTTAACACTAAAAGCCCTTGGTAAAGTGGCAAAAGAAGCCCACTTAAGAGCTACATGTGACGCCACCAAGGAGCAAGGGAGAGCTTGTGTTCGAGTCACGGAAATTCCCCTTTTGTTCTTTATTTGGATGCACAAGGGAGAGATTTTCTCCTTAATTCTTTTATTATCTATTTAGATAATAGAGATAATAATGAGGATATTATTATTATTTTATAAAGGGATTATTAATTAGATTTTTATTTGGATAATAAGATATTGTGAGCATTTTAATTGGTTTTAATTCCTTAATATTAAGAAGATAAATTAAGGATATTACTATTATCATTTTGATAATGTGATAAATGTAGGATAATTGAGGGATTATTAGATTAAAAGAATTATTGGATATTAGTTGGATTATCAAAGGATTATTGGGATTAATTCAAAATTTATTTGAATTAATTAGAAAGGGGTGGACTGGCAAGGGTGCTTGGTGGCTATAAATTCATGAGTTGATCTCCTTGTTTTTCTTTTCTTCAAATTTTTGCTAAGTGCCGAATTCCTAGCCCTCTTTTCTTCTTGCTTTTCACCATTCTCTCAAGCTCTTTAGCCGAAACTTCTTTCCTCCCCTATTAACTCTCTCCGAATATACCATTGGAAGTGCCGATTTCTTCATTTGTCTTCCTTTCCTTTTTCCTTTCTCGATAGCCGAATTTCCCCTCTTCATATTCCAAGACTTGGCCGAATAGCAAGCAGAATAATCTCCTCTAGACTCTCCTTCAATCGGTTCATGAGGTGGTATTCGGGAAGTAAAACAATCGACTCACACCTGATCTCTAGTGTTCAATTTCTGTAAGTGGTGATTCGAGTATCAAGTACGGTAGATAATAGCAAAGAGTGTTAAGGACAAGTGGATCTGTGGTGACCAACGCTTTCTTTGGGATTTAGGACTACCATCGATATCGTGTGTGTACATACACACTTATAATAGTTAATAAAGTGTATTAAGTGTATGTTATGTGTAAATCACTTCTATGTAGATATGGCAAGAGTGCCTTAATGGTACAAGCGAGGATCCCTGTAAGTCTCTATTTGTATGAGATTGATAATAATGCTTTTGGGAAGCATGGATTAATTGATACATGTGATATATGTATGTTCTGTTATTAACCGCTTGACATGGGTTGATGAGAGGAGGGGCGTGATATCGTGGCCGACGAGCACCGTTGTTTTGGTAACACACCGTGACTATATGTCACAGAGGTTTGGTACCTCAGAGGTTTGGTACCTCATAGCGACTTGTCCCCGTGGTTAACACCACCGTGGGTTGGCCCCACTTGAGATATGGGATCGTCGCCGGTGATTTGGTATCACACGATGGGTTGGCCCCATCACCCGATTTGTGTCTACGGACACCGTGCTTTGGTAGCACATTGTGACTATACGTCACCACCGTGGTTTGGCACCACCGCAGTGTTTTGGTAACACATCGTGACTACGGTCACCGGTGGTTTGGTACCACATGGGGTAGACAAAGGCGTTTGGTTGGCTAGGTTGGGTACACGATACTTTGCATAATTAATCGTTATATGTTGTGTATGAAATGTTGTATTAACCTGGGAAGGGTTACATATCGAGTCTTGGTGACTCACCTTCTCCTTTAACATTTTTCAGTGACTCGTAGATGGCGGTTGAGGAGCCGTTGGACTCGAGGTGGCCATGCAGTGGATTTAAATTTTATAGAGCTTTAAATTTGCTTATTTTTACTTGGGTTGTAATAAGGCCTCCATAAACTATATTTGTGTTTTTTTTTTTTTGTGTTGGATATTTGCTTAAACTATACCATTAAATTGAACTAAAATCACATGTTTTCTTAGGTTAACACGAAAAAGTTTAATCGTGCCATCGGGCACACTTGAAACTGGTATAATAATCGGACTTAATTAAAATTCCAAATTAAATCTAAGGGTAGCTTTGACAAGATAACCGAAAACGAGAAGTTTTCAATAAAAATTTAATAGGTATCGAAATGGTGTTCACAAGGTTTTTCTCCGTAACAAATCAAATTCGGTCGTAGTGTTTGGGCCGGGTTTGGGTTGTTACACTCCCGAGGAACATGCTTAATTTCCCACTGACCTTCAAAATGCAATAGTCTTTTAACTCTTCTGAGTAGTGTAGTGCTAGAGTCCACGATATCCTCCATGGACAAAGCCCTAACCACTTCAAGATTATCAGTCTGAATCTTGACCCTCTTGTACCCTTTATTCATTAAAATAAGCACTCCATCAAGAATACCCCAAAGTTCTGCTTCCAAAGGTGAACAGCTGCCCAGATAATGGATGAATCCTGATATCCAATTACCATCCCGATCACGAACCACACCACCCGCTGAGGCATTTCCGGATACTCTAGCCACTGCTCCTGTAACACCCCAAACTCGGCCTAGACGTTATGGTCGAATCTGGCGATGTCACATGATAGCGCTTTGGAAAATACAATTATGATAAAACACTTTTCCGTTGTCTTATGAAACTTTCAAAATGTGTCACTTGTTTCCATCATTATCCATTTTCAAAATGTTTTCCATTTTCCAAAATACTTACAGTTCGCGGAAGCATTTAGATAAGTTTGCTTAATCGTGGTGTTTCAATAAAACATTTGTTTATTTTGAAAACTCGCATCTTATCCTACAGCTAGCAGTTATAAATCGAAATAAAAATCCTAAATTAAAGTAAAAACCCATAAAGGCCATTTACAGTAAAACTCTCCCCGGATAAAATCAAAACATAAATAAATAAAAATAAGAAGCTGTAAACGTCCAGAACCGTGGTCACCGCCGAGTCCTCCGTTGCACCGGTCCGTCTAATGCTGGGGACTACCTTAACAGAACAAACAAAAAAGGGTGAGTTTTTGCAAACTCAGTGTGTAATCCCCACAGAAAACACGCACACATCAATATACCAGAAACATACTTGCATTTACAGTTCGAGTCTGAGCCTATTATAGAAACGGTGTGGACTTTAGCCTACTCAGATATAGAATCAGATATATTCTAGGGCCTTAGCCCTGTTCAGACATAATATGCAAATCAGAACAGGATAATAGAGTCCTACCCACCAGCCTCTACACACCAACTCCGTCCAGCCCTATACACCATGTGGGGATAAAATCAACCCACCAATCCCTATACACTATGTTGTACCGAATGCGGCACATAATCAAAAATTTGCAGCTGAGCTGCCAGATATCAAGCTTAAGAGCCTTTCAGACACTTCCTCCAATAAATCATCAACCCACCCTAATGTAATGCAACATACATAAAATGTCATGCTATTATGCAAATACAGTTCATACACTCAGATATCAAAATTCATGCTTAGTGCAGAAATCAAAAAGTCAAGTCACATAATTAGGGGTCTAGGTAAAGCTTACCAACCCTACAATAGGTCCACAGTCGACTAGGGCGACCCGTGCAACCTTATAGAACTTCTCAGAAAATGGCCTCACACACCCATGTGCCCTGCTCGTGTGGGCCTACATGCCCGTGTGACCCACACAGCCCAAATTGATCTTGGCCGTGTGGATCACACGGCCTAGCCCAGAATCCCGCACGGCCGTGTGGGCCCACACGACCCATTTGGTCGAGCTCGTGTGTCGTACACGGCCTTACCCGGCCGTCACACGATCGTGTCACTCGCGCACGGCCTGGCTCGTCAATCACACGACTGTGTGGTGACTTACAGTCTTGCACATGGCCTACCACACGGGCGACCACACGCCCGTGTGGTGTCGACAGTGAGGTTTTCGGCTTTCATTGAAACCTCGTTTTCGGGTACACACCTAGTTTTGATTAATGCTAAAGCTATCTCTGAGCAATCCCGAACAATCGACACATAAATCCCCAAAATGAGTCTTAGATCACACTTATTTCGAAACACAACACCAACAAGTGTCTAACATGGTCGCTTAACATTTACCTCGAAACCACGCACGATACCAACTACGAATCAACACGAGAGGAGCCTTGCTCAATTCTATTCTCTGCTATCCAAAACAGAAGTTGTAAATCCCCATCCAGTAAACTTAAAAAAATCGAAACTGTAACGTACTCCACTACTTACCAACTATCGACGAAAACAGCGCAACGAACTTTAGAAGGCAATAAACGCACGAACGGAGTTGGGAGAGCAACAATTGAAGAACAAAAGGGGAAAAAAAGAAAAGAGGACAGGAACGTAAAAAAAACGAAGAGGAGAGAAAACTAAATTTTCAAAAAAAGAATCAGATTAGAATTCCTGTTAACTTCCCACTATTCTCCCAACTCCCAAGTATCCCACTACAACACAACCAACTACCTAATCCCCTACAAATCCGGCCACATCCACCCACTATCAGCATTTTAATTTTACCGAAACACTGTCTCATAAAAGGGCAAAAATAATGCCAACGCCAGGACTCGATCTCAGGACCTCTAGCACACCAACACTCCACTTGACCACCAGACTAGTAGGCCGATTCTGATAGCATACTACAACCAATGAATTATGAGCCTATTGAACCTAGTTAAGGCTTTATTCATAAAAATGCCAAAATTTTCCTAAGACAAGGCTTGAACTTGGGACCCCTCACACACACCCAGAACACATAACCACTAAAGCAGACAGATATTTGTGTCACAAAATTACAAAAGCCGGAATTAAAAAAATTTTAAGACGTTACAACTCTACCCCCTAAAACAAAATTTCGTCCTCGAAATTTTACCTGATCAGAAGAGGTGACGCATCGAATCCTCTGACTCCCAAGTGGCCTCCTCAGTGCTATGATTCCGCCACAGCACTTTCACTAAGGGGATAGACTTCCATCACAGTACTTTAATGTCGCGATCCAGAATCTGGACCGGCTCCTCCTCAAATGTCAGATCTAGTCCAACCTCAATGTCCTCAAGAGGAACAACATGCGTGGGATCAGAGTGGTAGCGTCTCAACATTGAGACGTGGAGCACATCATGAATGCGATTCAACTCCAGAGGAAGCTCCAACTGTTATGCGACTGGCCCCACTCGTTTCAAAATACGGTACGGCCCAATAAACCGAGGATTCAGCTTACCCTTGTGACTAAACCTCAAGGCCTTCTTTCATGGCGAGACCTTGAGAAACACTAAGTCGCCCACAGAATACTCAATATCATTTCTTTTCAGATTAGCATAGGACTTCTGCCTATCAGACGCCGCTTTCAGTCGATCTCGAATCAATCAGACATTACCTTTAGTTTTAGAAACCAATTTCGGACCCAGAACACGTCGCTCACCCAACTCAGTCCAGCACAAGGGAGTGCGACACTTACAATCGTACAGGGCCTCGTAAGGTGCCATCTGAATTCTAGACTGGTAGCTATTATTGTAGGCACAAACTCCCATCGTTGAATAAACTGAGTCGAGCGAACATTGCTCTTAGATTGGTCATAGTCCTACGGCTCAAAGCATCTGCCACCACATTAGTCTTACCAGGGTGGTACTCGATGGTGCAGTCATAGTCTTTAAGCAATTCAACCCATCTTCGCTGCCTAAGGTTTAACTCCTTCTGAGTGAGGAGATATTTGAGGCTTTTGTGATCAGTGTAGATAGTACACTTCTCACCATACAGATAGTGCCTCCAGATTCAGGGTGAAGACTACCGCTGCCAACTCCAAATCGTGCATCAAATAGTTAGCCCCATGCGTCTTGAGCTAACAAGACGCATAAGCTACCACTTTACCATCCTGCATCAGCACGCAACCCAGACCCACATGCGACGCATCACTATATACCACGAAGTCTCTACCAGGCTCCGGCTGTATTAGAATAGGAGCCTGAGTCAGAACAGATTTGAGCTTCTCAAAACTCTCTTGTTGCTTATCAGTCCAGACAAAGGGAACTCCCTTGCGCAGAAGCTTGGTTAGCGGTGCTGCGATCAAGGAAAACCCTTCCACGAAGCGTCCAAAATAACCCGCCAACCCCAGAAAGCTGCAGATTTCGGACACATTCTTCGGCTATTTCCAGTCCAACACAGCCTCAATCTTATGAGGATCAACACGAATCCCCTCCGCAGAAACTACATACCCTAGAAAGGTTACTTCTCGGAGCCAGAATTCACACTCACTGAAATTTGCGTATAATTGTTTCTCACGAAGAGTCTATAATACCACTCGGAGATGCTCATCGTGCTCGTCCTCAGTCTTGGAGTACACCAAGATATCATCGATCGATACCACCATAAACTGGTCCAGATAAGGCTGGAACACACGGTTTATCAAATCCTTGAACGCCACTACTGCATTGGTCAAACCAAAAGGCATAACCAGGAACTCGTAATGTCCATACCGAGTCCTAAATATCATCTTATGCACATCGGCCTCCTTAACCTTCAGTTGATGATATCCTGACCGGAGGTCAATCTTGGAGAATACAGAAGCCCCTCTGAACTGGTCAAATAAATCATCTATTCTCGGTAGTGGGTATTTGTTCTTGATTGTTAGCTTGTTAAACTGCCAATAGTCGATACACATCCTCATTGTCCCATCTTTCTTCTTCACAAACAACACCGGCGCTCCCATGGAGACACACTAGGACGAATGAACCCTCGATCTAACAGTTCTTAAATTTGAGCCTTAAGCTCTGTGAGCTCCTTCGGTGCCATTCGGTAAGGTGCAATAGACACTGGAGCTGTACCCGGAATGAGCTCAATCCTAAATTTTACTTCTCGACTCGGAGGCAGACCAGGTAGTTCTTCAGGAAAAACATCAGGAAAAACATCCGGAAAGTCCCCCACAGTTCTGATGTCCTTAATCGAAGAGTCCCCAGAATTAGAAACACTGATGTAGGCCAAGAATGCCTCACACCCTTTCCTCACTAACTTTTCCGCCACCAACGCAGAAATCACATTAGTCAGATAGTCCCTTCGTTCCCCAATCACAACTAACTCGTTGTCCTCCTCGGTCTTCAAAACAACCCTTTTTGTGGCACAGTCTAGACTCACTGAATGTTTAACTAGCCAGCCCATCCCCAGAATCAAGTCGAACTCCCCAAACGGAAGCTCCATCAGATCAACCAGAAATACTGTCCCTTGAACCTCCAATGGGATGTCTCTATATATTTTACCCACTTGGATAGACTGCCGCAACAGACTCACAACAGTTACCTCACTAGAAGTACTCTCAACTGGAATCCCCAAAGTTTCAGACACAGAGCTAGCTACGTAATAGTGTGTAGAGCCTATGTCTATCAATGCCAAATAAGGTGCATTATGAATTAAAAACGTACCTGTGATGACATCCGGAGCATCTTGGTCCTCACGGCGACGAGCAAAGATAAACCGCCAGTGCGCCTCGCCTCGGTCGACCCAAAGACTGCGCTCGCTGCGGTGCTCGCCGCCTCGGCCCATGCCGTTTCTACCTCTAGCGACCTCGACCCACTGGTGGTCAGCTTTGAACTACTCTCGCGCCGCAGATCGGTACCGTAGCTTGCACCTGATCAGTTCTCAGCGGACAATCTCTGACACGATGCTCAGTAGAGCCACATCTTAAACAAGCCCCAGTGGTCCTCCAACACTCGCCTGAATGGTGTCTACCACAGTACCCACACAGCGCCACCCCAGTAGATGCAACAGGAGGCCCAACTCTCACTGGTCGATCAGACCTGGCCTTCTTCTTAGGTCTCATCACAGAATTTGAGGGCTCCGATTCCCTCTTATTCTTTCTTTTCTCACGGTTTTGGTGCTCAGCGCGCTTAACCTCCTCGGTGATCTTCGCCTTCTCAACTAGTGCGGTAAACTCACGCTCCCTCTGCGGAGCTATCAGAACTCGTAAACTGTCCCTGAGTCCATCTTCAAACCGAACGCAATGTTCATACTCGGTGGCCACCATGCCCCGGGCATACCGGCTCAATCTCAGGAACTCGGCCTCATACTCGACCACCGAACGGTCTCCCTGGTTGAGATTAAGGAACTCACGTCTCCTAGAATCGATGTAGTTGGCTCCCACATACTTACTCTGGAACGCCGTCTTAAAATAGTCCCAAGTCAAACGGTCGGGCTGAGTGCCCTCTTTAACCGTCAGCCACCACTGGTAAGCTTCATCGCGAAGCAGTGAGATAGCCCCCTTAAGCTTCTACTCCGTGGCAAAATCCAGATCGTCCATAATTCTTTCCGTGGCCTCCATCCAATATTCAGCCACGTTAGGGGCGACTCCACTGACACCCCTGAATAATTCAGCCCCATTGGACCCGAGTCATTTCGTAACCGACCCACGGCCTCCAGATTCGGTGTTGGGCCCAACGAACCTCTCTAAAATCCATAGCATGGCTCGGGATAGTGCGTCATCCCCAGCCTCACGATCATGAGACCCAGTCTCTGTAGCAGGTGAGATCGGTGTCTCACTCGTATCCAGATTAGGCAGATTTTCAGATGCTGAAGACCCAGCTCGAGCCCCCCACGGCCTCTAGTACCCCGTCTGCGAATACCTCGTGCGCTCATCGTAAATTTGGAGTTTATCTGGATTAACAGTTTTATGCATTAGTTACAGTTCCAATATTTTTTAACAGATTTTTTATGCAGAACAGTATTAGAAGTTTAGAGTTCGTTATCGCGAATCGAAGTTTTACTATGATTTTTAGTTCCGCTACAGTTTTCAGTTTACACTACCTAGAGTGTTTTCAGTATAGTATACTACCTATTGGTTGTTTTAAACATGCAAGTAGTATTTTTAGACAAATTTAAACAGAGTTGAGAACCCTTGCAAGATCGGCGCCGGAGACTCGGTCTACCATATATTCATTCCAAAAATATTTTAAATCACTTAAAATCATTTCTTAAAAACTAATTTTTCAAACCCAAATCCACAGTTGAGTTTTGCAACCTGGCTCTGATACCATTAAATGTAACACCCCAAACCCAGCCTAGACGTTATGGCTGAATTTGGCGATGTCACATGATAGCGTTTTGGAAAATACAATTACGATAAAACCCTTTTTCGTTGTCTTATGAAACTTTCAAAACGTGTCACTTGTTTCCATCATTATCCATTTTCAAAACATTGTCCATTTTCCAAAATACTTACAGTTCGTGGAAGCATTTAGATAAGTTTGCGTAATCGTGGTGTTTCAGTAAAACATTTGTTTATTTTGAAAACTCGGGTCTTATCCTACTGCTAGCAGTTATAGATCAAAATAGAAATCCCAAATTAAAGTAAAAACCCATAAAGGCCATTTACAGTAAAACTCTCCCCGGATAAAATCAAAACATAAATAAATAAAATAAGAAACCGTAAACATCCAGAACTGTGGTCACCGCTGAGTCCTCCGCTGCACCAATTCGTCTAATACTGGGGATTACCTGAACAGAACAATCAAAAAAAGGTGAGTTTTCTCAAACTCAGTGTGTAATCCCCACAGAAAACATGCACACAGCAATATACCAGAAACAGACTTGCATTTACAGTTCGGGTCTGAGCCCATTACAGAAACGGTATGGACTTTAGCCCACTCAGATATAGAATCAGATATATTCTAGGGCCTTATCCCTGTTCAGACATAATATGCAGATCAGAACAGAATAGCAAAGTCCTAACCACCAGCCTCTACACACCAACTCCGTCCAGCCCTACACACCATGTGGGGATAAAATCAACCCACCCATCCTTACACACTATGCTGTATCGAATGCGACACATAATCAGAAATTTACAGCTGAGCTGCCAGATATCAGGCTTAAGAGTCTTTCAGACACTTCCTCCAATAAATCATCAACCCACCCCGATGTAATGCAACATACATAAAATGTCATGCTATTATGCAAATACAGTTCATACACTCAGATATCAGAATTCATGCTCAGTACAGAAATCAGAAAGTTAAGTCACATAATTAGGGGTCTAGGTAAAGCTTACCGACCCTACAATAGGTCCACAGTCGACTAGGGCGACCCGTGCAACCTTACAGAACTTCTCAGAAAAAAGGGCTCACACGCCCGTGTGGGCCTACATGCCCGTGTGGCCCACACGGCCCAAATTGGCGTTGGTTGTGTGGATCACACGGTCTGGCCCAGAATCTCACACGCCCGTGTGGTTCACCCGTGCAGGCCCACACGTCCGTATGGCCCACACAGCTCATTTGGTCGAGCCCATGTGTCGTACACGACCTTGCCCGGCCGTCACACGGTCGTGTCACTGGCGCACGGCCTGGCTCGTCAATCACACGGTCGTGTGGTGACTTACAGTCTTGCACATGGCCTACCACACGGGCGACCACACGCCCGTGTAGCGTCGACAATAAGGTTTTCGGCTTTTCCCGAAACCTCATTTTCTGCGTTTCCGAGTACACACCTAGTTTCGATTGATGCTAAAGTGATCTTTGAGAAATCCTGAACCTATAATCGACACATAAATCCCCAAAATCAGTCTTAGATCACACTTATTCCGAAACACAACACCAACAAGTATCTAACATGGTCGCTTAACATTTACCTCGAAACCACGCACGATACCAACTACGAATCAACACGAGAGGAGCCTTGCTCAATCCTATTCTCTGCTATCCAAAATAGAAGTTGTAAATCCCCATCCAGTAAACTTAAAAAAAATTGAAACTATAACGTACTCCACTACTTACCAACTATCGACGGAAATGGCACAACGGACTTGAGAAGGCAATAGACGCACGAATGGAGTTGGGAGAGCAACAATCGAAGAACAAAAGGTAAAAAGAAAGAAAAGAGGACAGGAACGTTAGAAAAAAAAAGATGAGAGAAAACTGAATTTTCAAAAAAAGAATCAGATTAGAATTCCTGTTAACTTCCCACTATTCTCCCAACTCCCAAGTATCCCACTACAACACAACCAACTACCTAATCCCCTACAAATCCGGTCACATCCACCCACTACCAGCATTTTAATTCTGCCAAAACACTGTCCCATAATAGAGCAAAAATAATGCCAATGCCAGGACTCGATCTCAGGACCTCCAGCACACCAACACTCCACTTAACCACCAGACCAGCAGGCCCATTCTGATAGCATACTACAACCAATAAATTATGAGCCTATTGAACCCAGTTAAGGCTTTAATCATAAAAATGCCAAAGTTTTCCTAAGACAAGGCTTGAACTTGGGACCCCTCACACACACCCAGAACACATAACCACTAAAGCAGACAGATATTTGTATCACAAAATTACAAAAGCCAAAATTAAAGAAAATTTGAGGCGTTACAGCTCCATCAAAGAATAAATGAACCCAATTATCAGAACAATGATGATGAATCCCCGAAGAATTTGAAGTAGCCTTAGATCCAATGATTAAGGCCTCAAAATGTTATGCCCAACTGAAAGAGGATTTAATAAGATCGAGAGATGTCCAATCAATGTTTTGAAAGATGAAAAGATTCTTGTTCTTCCAAATTCTCTAAGCTATTATCCCGAAAAGGCACAACCAAGAAATTCCCTTATCTTGTAACTTAAGATGACAACAAAGATTAGTTGTTAACAATATTTGTAAAGGGTCAGAAAAGAACCTGGATTACTTCTCTGGAGGGACTACAAGCATCCAAGCTTCCTTGGCAGTCGAACAATCCCGAAGTTCGTGCATAATGTCTTCAAAATCATGACCACATCGTGGACACGCACTACTTTGCCCAATTCCTCTCCTGGTCCTTTCTGAATTAGTAAAGAGCCTCTGATTGGCCACAAGCCAAAGGAAAAGGCGGACTATCTGAGGTCCTTGAAATTTCCAAATGGGTTTCCAAATGTCATCTTTAGGTCTCCAAGAATTTTCCTTTAACGTCTAATAAGCACTTCAGACGGATAAGGATCCTAATCCAAAGCAAGCCCAAATGATTCTATCCTCACCACCAGCAGGATGAGGCGGAGGAATACTTGCAATACGCTTTCACATGGCATCGGGTAACCAAATGCGAAGCATGTCTACATTCCAAGAACCATCCTGAAGTACCCAATCCTTCAAAGTACTATCCAAGTTGAACCTATCATGAGCGGAAACATAAGAGAACAGAGGCCCAACATCAGGTATCCAAGTATCTTTCCAGCCACGAATTGTAGAACCATCCCCAACGGACCACATGAGATTCTCACAATGGAGAGGCCACACCTTAGAAAGGGATCTCCAAATATGATAGTTTTAGAATAATAGGGTTTTAGAATTCATTACATGTGCTTTTGTTTGCATTTATATAGATTTTATTGTAGGGAAGAATGGATAAAAACGTTTGAATTTGAAGCATCAATTATTGTTTCCTTTTTTATGAATATTTTCTATGATTTTTTTTTTTAGTTGTGTAGTTCATTGTATGTATTTAATTTTCTTCTATATTAATTTTATTGTAGAGAAAGAATTAAAAAAATTGGCAAGAAAATTTTAAGATTTTCTTAACTCAATTACTTGGAGTACAACCTTTTTCAAGCATACATAATAGATCTTTTTAGGTTATTCAATCTTTGATTTGTAAAATGATTCATTTTCATTTTTCTTAGAGCATTTGTTTATCTTTCTTTACTCAAATATGGATTTCTCAAAATTCCATTTACAGAAAGGACGAATAAGGGTTAAGGTTACAAAATGAAACTAATAGTAAAAGAAAGATTTACAAAATAGAGAAAGGACTTAAAATTTTGAAAAGTAACTTGATGAAGAACTTGAATCCAACTTCAATGCCTCATTTAGGATTCTTCTACCTCCTTTTATACGAGAAATCCAAAACTCTATTTAATTGAAATTGAATCCCGCACAATTTCCTGATAAGGATGATGTCTCATATTTGATTGATGACATCTTTGTCCAGTTGTGGTTGCTTCCTCGTTTCTTCTTTTTTTGTGTCTTTCTTGGTTGGTTTTTTCCATGTAGCTTCATCTGTCTTTAATGCTATCCTTCTTAGATTTTTTCTAGATTTATTTCTTCAATTTCATCTAAATATAATGAATCCATTGACAATCTTGGTGAGTTCTAACTTTCCCATGTATTTTTGATGTCTTCAGTTATATGGGAAGGAAAATCATCAATCTCAATTTCAGCTATCTTTTTTAATAGTTGAACAGATTCTTCATTTATATCATCATGTGATATCCAACATCATATGCTAGTATTCTTCGACCATCAATCCAAAAGTTATAAGTTTTTGTTGGAGTAGATTTTGGGCTTTGGCAATTAGATCTATTCCTGCTTGGATTTGATAATAACCAAGATTATTATAACACTTCTCAATATATTTTGTCAAGTGTTCTTTCTCTTTTATATCTGTAGATAGGTTTCTTCCTCTGAGCATTAATTAGATAATCCAAATTTGATATGGTTGATAAAAATTTTCTCTTTCAGCTATACCAATAAGGCTACTGATTTCAAGATAAAAATAGTAAAAGAAATCATCTTTATATACCATCCATAATAACATAGATTTAATAAATGATGTTGGATATCACCAGGATTATATAAATGAAGAATCTACTCAACTATTAAAAAAGATAGCTGAAATAGAGATTGATGATTTTCCTTCCCATATAATTGAAGACATTAAAATACATTGGAAAGTTAGAAATCACCAAGATTGTCAATGGAATCATTAAATTTAGATGAAATTGAATAAATGAATCTGGACAATATCCAAGAATGATAACATAAAAGACAGAAAAACTTACGTGGAAAAAACCAACCAAGAATGTAGGAACCCAATTTAGCTCGGGCCCATTCCATTCATACAAAAGCCAAAATAAACAAAAAAATAAATAATGTCCATTAATACAGTCCATTTACAAACCATTGACAGGCCCAAATATTACCAGAGGCCCAATACCTAAACAAACTAAACAAAGACCCAAAACCCAATTACTTCAAACTCGTTCCAAAACAGACCCAAAACATTTTAAGCCCAACCTACGGAGCCCAAAAGGCCCAGAACCAAAGTCAGAAACAAGGGTTTCTGAAACCCTAGGAAAACATCGCGCCGCAAGTAGACCCTACCTCGCACCCAAGCCACCAGTCGCGCCACAGTTTGTGCAAATTGTCTTATCACCGCTGGGCTTCTCGTCGATGTCCTGCACAAACAAGGAAAAACAGCAGCAAAATATGGACAAGATATTTTTCCTTTTTTATTTTTCATTTCGAGGGTTATAAAAACCCTATAATAATCTGCAAAGAGGGGAATATACACGAATACAGAGAGATTACAAATAAATACAATAAAAAACCACAAGCAGAGGTTATTTTTTTATATACTGTTTCGTCTTTTTTATTTGATTCCTGTAACTTTTTATTATATTTTTAAAAAAAAAATAAAGAACAAGAGTTTACCATTTTGATTGGCGTTAAAAAACATAAATTTCTGGCCGTCGGCCGCCGTACATGGCGGCACTTGCGGCGGCGCGTGGGGTATAAGTGCGACGGGCCATCATCGGAGTTGGAGCGAGATTCTGGCCTCCGGCCGTGGAGGGAGAGAGCATTGAGAGCTCTGTTTTGATTTTTTTTTTTTTAAAGGGGCTTTTTAAATGAATTTTTGGGTTTAATTTTGGTTTATATAGGGGATCCATACGGCTTCGTTTTGAGGACTGCCCTTAAAGCCAAAAACGACGTTGTTTTCCCCTTTATGACCCGCACGTTGACCCGATCCGGGGAGGATCCGCGCGTTTTTATTAAATGGTCTAATTGCTTTATAGGCCCTTCCGCATTTTTATAAATTTACAATAGCATTTTCCTTATTTTCAATTTTGACCCAAAACTTATCTTTTGTTCCAATTCAGTCCCTCAGGCTATTTAAAGCCTAATATCGAAACGGTGCCGTTTAATAGATAGGGCAGAATTGCCTAAAAGGTCCCTGCATTTATGCGCGCGTTCTAATATCATCCTTTTTGTTTTTTTTTAAACCTTAATTTTTTTATCATTTTAATTTAATTCTTACTCATTCGATTTTTTTATTTTCATTTTATTCTTATTTTTAATTATTATTATATATATATATATTAAATTATTATTTATTATTTTTCAATATTATTCATATATTGTATATTATTTTAAAAATTTATATATTAGTTATTATATTACATTTTTATCTTATATATTATACATTATTATATTATATTTTATATATAACTTTTTAAATTATTTTATCTTTAATGTTGCATATAATTTTGTACAATATTGTTTATTCTTAAATATGTAGTTATATATGTATTAGATTATTATAAATATGTTTTTATTTAAATTTTTAAATCATTTTTTTATTTCAAAACGTATTTTATTTATTATCTCCAAATATATATATACTATGTTTTTTTTTGTTTTTTTTATTTTGCAATATTTATTTATTATTTGGTATATGTCATAGCATAAAAAGTTTAATCTTGCATGAAAACTTTTTTCATATTTATTTAGTTCTTATTTTATTTTATTATTTACTGCTTTATACATTCTATTTGTCCATACTCTTTCATTTATTTATGATTGCTTTAGTGTAGTTATTTTTATTAATCGTATTTTATATTATTATTTCTTTTATTGTCTATATTAATATGAATTGTTAGTATATTATGATTGCTTTTTGTATTTATGTTTAATGATGTATTAATGCGATATTTTCACATGGATCATCGTTTAGAATAAAATACATTTTGCAAAATTACTATATTTTATCTAAAAGTTTTTTAAAATGAGGCAATGTTTTGTATTTAGAAATTCGGGAAATAGTGCCCTAATGTGCTGGGTTTTGATTTTTTGTTTGACTAAATAACTAAATATCCTTTTAATAAAATCTTGTAAATCATGAGATGATTTTAGTTACGAGGGTTTAAAAATATCATGTCCTAATGTGCTGGATGTGATGTTTATATTCTTTCGGAACAAAGAAATATCAAAATTTTAACTCGAATTGTTCAAGTTTTTTAAAGAAATCATGTTTTCAAATCTTTTCAAATTTTCGACATTAGGACAATAACTAATCAATCTGGTACCAATTTATGGGCGTTACGAGGGTGCTAATCCTTCCTCGTATGTAATCGACTCCCAAACTCGTTTTCTTAAATTTCGTAGGCCAAAATCAATATTTTGAAATAAAATGTTTTATAAGGTGATCCGATCACACCTAAGCAAAAAAAAAAAGGATTGGTTGCGACTCCCATTTTTTTTTTTTTTTAAAAGTCGACCCCGTTTTTCAAATAAAAAATGGTTTCGACAGCTTGTCGACTCCACTGGAGAACTAAGAGAGTCAAGCCGTAAAATTGATTATTTTCTGTCCTTTGTCAAAAATTTGAAAATTTAAAAATTTTGATTTGAACATATGATTATTATTCTCTTACAACATTGCATTGCATGATCGTTGTGGTCGCACCTTTTAAGTGGGAGTGAGAAACTATGCCTTCGTGAGGTTTTCACCTCCGCATAGGCTAGTGGACTGCTTCCGGGATACATCCGTACTTATGTCTTCGTGAGATTTTCACATCTGCATAGCCATAGGGAAATGAATTCCCTGAACTAAACTTGGTCCGTATGAGCCTATAATGGGTGAGGATCGAGGAATCTGCTGGTTCGGGTACCGCAACTTTAGAGCTAAACCACATGTAGAAAACCTAAGTTCTTACCCTAGGTAGAACTATGCTAAACCCTAGTGGTCACCCAGATAAGTGCCCTATTCTGTTATTTATTTCTTTGTGCTAACGTGTTCTCTTTTGTTTTGATTGCATTGCATTCACATCATAGAAAAGAGGTGTTGATTCAAATTCGATTGCTAAATAGAAGAGTTTGTCATGAGAAAATAGATTTCTTGATAAAGTCAATTATAATACGGTCGTACGAATATGGTCCAAGTAAACACAACGAGAAAAGACTGATAGTCCGTGAAGGAATACAAGACTTTATTGCCCAATGATTCAAGCTGACAAAGACTATTCGAGAATCATCACGTCTCGTCTTTCTTGAAGAGGCTAACGAGCATTATAGAAATAAGTGAGCAGTGAGTCGCGGCTCAGATCAAGCAAAAAGGAGCTAATTGAGGCATCTATTAGAAGTTTGCAAGATTTGACCTTTGCGAAGAAGGGGATTGATGTTTTTGCTTGGAATATGAGGGCAAGGCCGCATATGTAATCCGTTTTATGTAAAGAAATGTGCTTTCTAGAAAAGTTTTTCTAATGGAATTGAATTCAGAATCAACGCCTCTCTTTCTTTGCATTCATGCATTTGCATTACATCACATCATATGCATTTAAGTCCATAGAAAGAGTCTAATTAGTTGAAATTATAACAGAGAGAAAAGAGAAAGAGGGAAAGAAAAATCTGAAAACTGAACACCATTACGGTACACGTGCCAAGAACAAAAAAATGGATCAAAGACTTGAACAAATTCAAAGAGACATGCAAGACCAGCTGCAAGAGCAGTTGGAAAAAATCCAGCAAGATATGAGGGAGCAAATGATGGAAACCCAAAGGAACATGATGGCTCAAATGGCCCAGATGCTGAACGGGGTAATGGATAAAGGAAAAGGTCCCATGGCTATTGCTGGAGAAGATAGAGAAGGCATTCCTCCGGGTTTCACCCCCCCACATGCACAAACACAACCTGAGGAGTATCCCCGAAAGCCATCTGTCACAATTAGGCCTCAACAAGGGCAAAATGACACTGGAGTGCCCATGAATTTCCAAGTTGGCACAGGATCCAACCCAGGAGATCACCCTACTAATCCTATCATCCCTGACTTAGACATAGCAGAAAGGGAGGGAATAAGGACTGAATCTTCAAGGCAGTTAGAAGATCATTGCAGATGGTTGGAGGAAAATTTCAAGGCCTTGGAGAATGCTGATATTAACCATGGAATTGATGCTAAAGACTTGAGCTTGGTTCCAGATTTGGTGCTTCCTCACAAGTTCAAAATGCCAGAATTTGAGAAGTACAATGGAACCAGCTACCCTGAAGCTCATATTACTATGTTCTGTAGACAGATGGCCGGCTACGTTAACAATGATCAACTCTTGATTCATTATTTCCAAGATAGTTTGGTGGGGGCAGCGTCCAGGTGGTACAATCAACTCAGCCATGCTAGGATTAGCTCTTGGAGAGATTTGGCCCAAGCCTTCATAAAGCAATACAATCATGTCACAGACATGACGCCTGACAGAATCACTTTGTAAAATATGGAGAAGAAGTCAAATGAAAGCTTCAGGCAGTATGCGCAAAGATGGAGGGAGGTTGCCATGCAAGTTCAGCCACCGCTCTTAGAAAATAAAACTACAATGCTTTTTATCAATACCTTGAAGGCCCCATTCATCACTCACATGATAGGGAGTACCACTAAGAGCTTTGCAGATATAGTGATGGTAGGAGAAATGATTGAAAATACCATAAGGGGTGGCAAGATTGAAGTAGGGAAACAACTAAGAGGTCTGCTCCTAGGAAAAAGGATGACGAGGTGAATAATACGAGTACATACAAAAAAGGGTACTCAAAAGTAATTACTGTTAACCAGCCAAAGGTAATCATTGCTGGGCAGCAAGGGTCGGTGAGACAAGAATCGGGCACGAGGTAAAACTCTGAAAAGCTCCAATTTACGCCAATCCCAATGACGTATAAGGAGCTATATCAAAGTTTTTTTGACGCACACGTGGTGTCCTCGTCTTATTTGAAACCGTTACAGCCCCCATATCCCAAATGGTATGATTCAAACGCTCAATGTGACTATCATGCGGGTATAACAGGGCATTCAATAGAAAGCTGCACTGCCTTCAAAAAGTTAGTCGAGAGGTTCACTAAAATGGGAATTGTGAAGTTCGACGATTCATCAAAACCTGATCACTTGGACGAGGCAGTAAATGCGATAATTGAAGGAGGGGACAAGAAAATTGCGACTCCTTGAAGAAATCAAAGAGGGAACCGGGGAACGAAGTTTCCAAGCCCTTGCGTACTTGGGAGTATTTTGAATAATGGGACTGTGGAAGAGACCCCTGTATTTTTGGAGCTAATCTAGAGTAATATTCAAAACACGCTTGTTGCCTTAAGCCTAGAGGCAATAAGAATCCTTTTGTGAAATAGGCTCATGTCCAAAATCTTTATCTCAATGAAATGCTCGTTTTGAACAAATATTCTTTTATTCTTTCCATGTATAGATTCTTTTATTTTTTGGACTTTCTTTCAAATATTCTTTTATTCATTCATGATCATATCATACAAATAACCATTCTTTGAATCATTTATTCTTTAGAATCTTCCTTTGAGCCTACAATAGGTCTCCAGATATCAAAGATGTGAGCAATGCCGCTACTGACTCAGAGTCTCCTTTCGAGTAAGATATGTGTTTAGAGGGATCTTAGGACTTTAAAGATGACAGAGATTGTAACCTATCTTCCGATTTGATAAGAATGGTAGAACAAGATGAAAAACAAGACCATACTCTACAAAGGGTCATTGGATATTATAAGCCTAGAAAAGGGGTGAAGATTGAAGCCCAGCTCACCATAGAAATAATGCGAGACATCATTGAGAATTCAAAGATGTTTTTGCACGATCATATCAGGACATGCCTGGGCTACTAAGACGCGGGCTAAACATGAGGATCAGGCACTATTGATCTATATAGAAAGGGATGGTATCATTTATGCCGTATTTAAGGAGACAAGATTCATGTGTCTTCTTCAGCTCTTCACAAATTTTCCATATGTGGGGAATGGATGTGATGGGGCCAATCTCGTCAAAAGCTTTTAGCCAATATCGATTCATCATCGTGGTCGTCGTTTACTTCACTAAGAAGGTGGAAGTAGCTTTATATGCCAATATTACAAGGTCGAAGTCATTAAATTCTCAAAAAAAAAGATCAGGTGCCGACAAAGAATACCAAAAAGGACAAAGTCAAAAGTTTGTAGTCTGTTCAAAGATCAGACGCCATATCATAGAGCAACAAAGGCAGCCAAAAAGAAAAAATAAAAAAAAGGATTGTAGAAAAGATGATCGAGACTTGTAAAGATTGGCATAAAGAAGTTACTATTTATCTTTTATGATTATCGAACGTCGGCCAGGATTTTTTCTGGGGCAACATCTTACCCATTGGTTTATGGAATGGAAGCATTATTGCCAATTGAACCTAATTGAAGAAAAGGTTAAAAGCTATCCGTCACGGTCAGATGATGCAAGCTTACGATAAAGAGGTTCATCCTAGAGAATTCCACAAGGGGAACCTGATGTCGAAACAGATCTTTCTTATACAAAAAGATTTCAGAAGAAAGTAGATGCCAAACTGGGAAGGACCTTATGTAGCAAAAAGGGCTTGTACTAGAGGAGCATTGATATTGACTGAGATGGATGCCAAATATTTGCCCAATCCGGTGAATTCAGGTTTATTCAAGAAGTATTTTACTTGAAAGGGGAAAGGCTAAGGTGAAAACCCGCAAAGGGCACCTTGAGTTCAAATTCAAAAAAAAAAGAAAGAAAGAAAGAAAGAAAGAAAAAATAAAAAGAAGGAGAGGCCAAGGCGAAAACCCGCAAAGGGCGCTTTGAGACCAAAGGGGTTTTGAGTCGAAAATCCAAAAAGGGCGGCTCAAATTTTGATCAAAGATAGGGCATGTGGTAGTCTCGCTATGCCTGAATTAACAATGAGGAAGTATGCTACGTCTTGGGGCATTGAGAAAGTACTCCGGATCCTCTAAACACGTATTGAGCTCAAAATGGTCCTCAAGAAGTTTGTACAGAGAAGCTCAGGCTGCGATATATGGGGCACCTAGTTTCTATCTTACCCATTTTGAATTTGCTATCTTTGATTACTTTATTCTTTTCAAAGATACACCCCAATAAATTTTCTTTTATGGTCTTGGTTATCTTTGATTACTTTTTTCTTTTCAAGATACACTTTGATCAATTTCCTTTTATTGCCTTGGTTATCTTTAATTAACTTATTTGTTTCGAGCTATGCTCCTGATTAATTTCTTTCTTGTCCATTGTTGTGATCTTTTTCAAGCATTTTATATTGAAAATAATTATTAATGGACTAATAATACTTTCATAAAAGGAGTTTCGCATATTACTCTAGAAGCTTCTAAATAATATGAGAATCTGAAACAGGACTATTGTTTAGAACTCACCAAGCCTAAGGGTTGGAAATATTGAAAGATTATTATCTCTTCGAATTTTTATTGGGTGGGACATTTCGTCGGTGATGCCATTTTGACAAATGACGAGCAATGTTAACCCAAGTGCAAAAGGGGATCATTCTTAGGAAAAGAAAAATGATACCCTGCATTCATACATCTGGTCATTATACCCAGGGAATGGTGTAACAGATCAAATTGATTGAAGATGATGCAAATTCCATACCTCTGAGTGGTAACAGGATGGATGGAAGAAATCAAATGTTACTCCCCTGAAGTTGTAGTGGGAAGTACAAACTTTATTTCCCAGAAGGTACAGTGGAGGGGACTCTGAAATTATAGCGGGGCAAGCTTATTGAGCAGAATATGATTGTTTCTTTAGGTTTTCTGTCAAAGATACCAGCTGAACGAGAAAGCATGGTAGCGCATCAGTGATAGAACCTTGATGAACTATGAGCAATAACAACCCAAACATTAAATAGGGATCATTCTCACACTTTTAATTAGGAGCATTTGATTCATTCCGATCATTGTATCCTAATCGTTGTACAAAAAAAAGAGAAAAAGAAGGAAATCATTCTTATGACATTCTGCATTCATGCAAATGTCGTCCATAATACATTTAGTTAGAAGCATTAGATTAATTTCGATCATTGCATTCTAATCATTACATAGGATCATTCTTATGACATTCTGTATTCATGCAAATGTCGTCCATAATACATTTAGTTAGGAGCATTAGATTCATTCCGATTATAGCATCCTAATCATTTGGCATAAACATAAGTCTACAGGATATGTCCCCCAGAGGACGGTGTAGCAACATCGGTGAATTCACCAGCCCTATCTCCCTGATCACCAGTGGAATAGGTCGAAGATTGTAAATCTTATCACCCTAAGCAGTAGTGGGACGAGATCGAAAGGCAAATCTTATTTTTCTGAAGTGGCAGTGAAGTAGATTATAACATCCCGATTTAGGGCCTAGTCAGAATAGTGGTGTGAGACCACAAATCCGAGGTTTATGAATGAGTTTTTGAGGTTTATTCTATGTATGCATGCTAGTGTGAAAGTTTCATGAGGCAATTTTGTGAAATTGCGGTTGAATTGTCCAAAAGGACTAAATTGCAAAAGTTGCAAAATGTGAGATTCTAGAATCTATTTGTGTGAAATAGCTTTAGAATATTAATTAGAGGTCTTTAAATAGCAATTTTTCCAATTTCTAATTTTTGGACCAAATTGGGCATGGATAAGTTAAAATAGAAAGTTTATCAAAAAGGCCATTTTGGTCATTTAACAATTAAGTGATTAAAATAGGAGAAAAGATGACAAAATTCACTCATCTTCTTCTCCAAGGCTGCCAAAATTTGCAAGAGCCATTGTTAGGGTTCTTCAAAAATTTTAAGCTTGCTAGTAAGTGCATCTAGTCTCGTTTTTTATATTCTTTGTATTTTTGAAGTCCTTGTTGCATGAGTAATCTATTTTTAGCTATTTGATGAGCTATGATGGAAGTTCAAAAATGTGGCCATGTATGACATGCATGTATTTTGATGTTTTATGGAAGATTATGAAAGCTTGATGTAGTAGAAACATCTTTTGCTAAATGAGTTTCCATAGAAAATGCATGTAGGGACTAGTTTGTAAAAATCTTGAGTTTGGTCATACATGTGTGTTGTGATGAGAATTGATGATTGCTATAGTTGAGTAAGTGATTGGGCTAAGCATGAAAGGCTAGAAAGTTGAATAAAAATCACTTTACGAGCCTTGGGGGCAATAGCGTAATTATGAGAAAGATTTGGGGCAAAAGAGTAATTTTGCCAAAGTATGAGGTGTGGGTCAATTTGGTCAATGTGTGTATTGAATAAGCTGATTTATTCATTATAAATCAAGAAAGACAAAGCCCGGATCGAAACTGAGGCAAGAGCAAAGTGGTGGACTAAATTGCACATTGTTATACTTTTGAGTATCGAGGTAAGTCTATGCATAAACAATGCATTCATACTTACAATTTGATAATGCTAGATAGTGTTTAGCATGGTTGAGAATGATTGAGAACCTATGTGGTTCAAGTGAAATGAATGGATGAATGATTAAGTAAGTAGATTGTGAATGTGTTGTGATAATGCTAAATGGTGGGCTAAGTGCGATACCATCCTAATGCATATTGACGATGAGCTGGCTATGTGCGATGCTATCGTTAGGTATATTATCTTGTAACACCCTAAAATTCAAGTATCGATTTATTGCATGTTTTGGTGTTTAGATTATGAAGGAAAATTTTCTTATTTCTTTTTGTGCCTACTATAGTTCGGAAGAAGAGTATAGAATTATTCGGGTATGGAATAATTTTTAGTTTGAGAATTTATTGAAGTGAAGCAAGTGGCATTGACACTTAAGTTAAATTAAGTGTTAAAAAGTAGCATAAGATGAGTAAATGGCAAAGTGGTGTTGGCGCATGGGTTATAGCATGAGGAGAGTGGTTCGAATCCCTTGGATGGCATTTTGACAACTTTTATTTTGCTCTTCTATGGTAAGTGTCGGCCAAGCTTATTTATGGTAAGTGTTGACCTTGTTATTTTGGTTAGTATATCAAAGGAATAAGGTAAGAGTGAATCTTTGGTAGGGAATCAAGAAAATTTGGAAAGATATGGAGACATAGGGCAAGTATCAAGGAAAATGTTTTGGAAACAAAATCATGGCCATTTGATCATGCATATGGACGGCAATTTGGTCTAGGGGGGGGAGCCGAATTTTGGTGTTAGTTTGGCTAGGATTTGAAGTCTCTTTTTGGTCATTCTTAGCATTTGTGCAAAGTTTGCAATCCTTTCTCAACTTTTCTCCTTTGGCCGAATTTGTGCATTTGGTAAAGCCTAATTCTTTTGACCATTTGGCCATTTTCTTTGTTCATCTTTTGAATATTCTCTTGTGCCTCTTCTTAGTGCCGAAGTGTTAGTACCAAAAGACCATCTCTCTTTTTTGTTATCTTTCTCCATTGCCGAATGTACCTTGCTCTCCAATACATCTTTTTTTTTCTTTCTCTTTTCTTCTCTTTGAAAACCGAATCTTCATTATCATCTCTTCTCTCATATTTTATTTCTTTTCACTCATCCTTTTCTCCATTGTTTTTCTCCATGGCCGAATGTTAGTGAGCCATAGCCGAATCATTTTTTTCTCTTTCTTTGGTTATCATAGCCAATCCTCCATCACTTAGAGACATCATTTTCAATCCTTTCTTTTCAACCATGGACAAAAGGGTAAGAATTCTTTTTAGTTTCGTTTAGTTAGAAGTAGTCATGGCGAAATATTGATGGTGGTATGAAGGCTTTCTCGGATCGAAATAAACGCTCCTTCTATTAACGCTTATTTTTGTTATACTTTAGTGCGATAACGGAAGATCGAAATCAAGTGGTTGTGAGTGACATAGAACGCTTGGATCGATTCTCCTTGTGGAACAAGAATATTTGTGGTAAGGAAATCTCGTTCTTAAAACCTTTAGTCATAATCGATATATATATTATTAGGACGTGCTAACGATCTTTATCATTGAAGACAATCAAGATAGGGAAGAAACGGGCCGTGTATAGTGTTCGGAAGAAGGGTGGTACCGTTAATCCCCTAAGTATAAACAAAGGATCGCTTTGAGAATCCGATTTTCCACCGGGTTGTGGACGCTCATCCGAGGAGAATCAATTGTTTGAAGTAGTTCGTACTCTCCGAACCATTATTTGTTCGTGGATTTGATTCGTTAACGAACCATCAATCGGGAGAAACCGCAAGTGGAAGTACTTCAAAAATCCGAGGGTAAATTTTAGATCATTATGTTTAGATCGGTTTTATTATTAGATTATAGTGTTCTAATTATCGTGATACGTATAGGTGTTGACGAATGGAAAGTCTAGTTCTCACTATAACCAGTGTGTAACTTCACACTTATCTTTCTGGTTAGATACTAAACCGTAAGAAATTTGATAAATCGTAAAATGGCCAAATCGAAATGTTGTAGTAATTAGTACTTTTGTGTAAATGCATGAAAACGGATAAACCGAGAAATTTATGAAAAATCGCTAGATCGATAAATTGGGCCATAAAATTGCTAGATCGATAAATTGGGCCATAAAACTGCTAGATCGATAAATTGGGCCATAAAACTGCTAGATCGATAAATTGGGCCATAAAACTCGCTAGATCGATAAATTGGGTCATAAAACCGCTAGATCGATAAATATGGGCCAAAGTTTGCTAGATCGTTAATGGGCCAAAAACCCTCTAGTTCGAGATATGGGCCAAAATTTAATACTATATTGTTAATAGGCCCAAATGAAAGGTTTATTAAAGACTCATTTGTGTTATGGGTTACTTGATAAAAATTTTATGATTTAAAGTTTGTTATTCATACATAATTGCATGGGATGGGATTTGATGAAGAGAAGAAAGGCACTGTGGCCACGTATCTAGTTCGGTGGCTCGCCACAAATTTTGGCTTAATGCCTCTAGTTCGGTGACTATGTCACAATCTAGTTCGATAGTGCACTACAATATTATTAAAAGGCTTAATGCCTACGATTGGTGTGTTTGGCGGGGTGGGTTGACTTGATCCCCACAGTGTGTTGGTTGGTACGGGGTGTTAGTGGATGGAAATTAGGCTTGGTTGGGAAATTCATTTTTACATGCATTATAATTATTTTATCTCATGCTATATTGTTAAAATCAAAATTGGGCTCAAGCCCAAATTAATGCCTTGATGGTCCGCCCAACAATGATGGTAAGTGAGTTACACACTGAGTTCTTTGTAACTCACCCCGCTTTATTATCCATCTCGTAATGGAAATTGATGTGGACTTGGGCCGGGATGACTTGGTGGAGGCCATACTACGAGCTTGGGTTTTATAAACTATGAACTTTATTTAAGTTACTTATTTTAATTACTATTTTGGGTATGATGTAATAAGGCCTCTAATTATGTTTTTATGGATTGTTTTATGCGTGGTTGGATTTAAATTTTATTTTTAGACTCTTAATATGGGCTTATGTTAAATCTATAAAGTTTTCTTAAAAAAAAAAATATTGTGTTTTATAACAATTTTTGGACACCTAAATTACTTTTCAATCTCTTTCAAATTCTTTTAAAAAAATAAAAACTACGTTAAGGTTTTGACTAATATATATATAAGATTTCAAACAAGTATTTTTCTTAATTCATAATCATTGTACTTAGTTTTTATTAAACCTTATTTCTAAAGGTTTTACATTACTGTCTTACTTAAGTCATTAAAGAATTTTGGATGTTCGTTCGGTGTGGCAAACCAAATCTCGTCTTAACGCATAGACCTGGTTTGGGGTGTTACATATCTAGTGGGCTATGTGCGAAACCACTATGAATACCTTGTTGGTAGGCTAAGTGCGATACTACCTTATCAATTGATTGTGGTGGGCTAAGTACGAAACCACCGAGAGATTTGCTGTGTGGATGTGATAGTGAGTAGCATAACTGTGTGGATGTATTATTGAGAAATAATGATGTGTTGTATATTGTGTAAATGTGATATTGAATGCAGGGGTGCATGTCAATGGTTATGAGTAAGTGACTCATGATGTGTTGGAAATGTGGTAAGGGATAGAAAGAGTAAGCATAGTTGTACATTATATGTTAGTATAATGCTAATTGTTGTTTAGCTTATACTATGTTGCTTAATTGTTTATGTGTGAACTTACTAAGCTCAAAGCTTACTCTCTTTCTTTTCCCTTGTCTTATAGAGCAAAAGTGTTGAATCGAGATACGAGGATCAATTGGAAGATCGCCCATGCTATCAGCACACTCTGGTACATTAGACTCAATGTTTTGTATATGGAATGTATAGGGGCTAGACAAGTTAGTGAATTTTGTTGTATATGGCTATGATGTGTTGGCCTTTAGATGGATAATCTATTTTGTATAATGCCATAGTTGTTGGCACATTATTATATCAAAAGATGTAGTTATCTAAGTGAGATTGTAAGATTTTGAGTTGATTATGGATGTGTTGAATGAGTGCATGATTGTGTATGCTAGATGGGTGAAAAGAACTTGGCAAATAGCTTTGTCCTTGTCCATTTGGGTAGACACACGGGCGTGTGTCTAGGCCATGTGTGACACACGGTCAGCCCATGGGCGTGTGACTTGGCCGTGTGTCCTCTGCATGTTAGTATTTGAAGTCAGAATAGACCACGGACTAGTCACACGGGCGTGTGCCTAGAACGTGTGTGTTAATTAGTGTTGGCCACGGGCTAGCCACACGGGCGTGTGTCTAGACTCTAGGCCGTGTTAAGGTGGTCAGTGTGCACCACGGGTGGAAGGCACGGGCGTGTTCCCTAACCGTGGGGCATTGGCAGAATGCTTAAGTTTTCATGCACGGGTAGTGACAATGGTTGTGTGTGACATCCACGGGCATGCTGAATCTTACACGGGCGTGTGAGCCCTGTAGAGATGGAAAAATTTTAAGATCGTAGAGTTTTCGATATGGTCTCGAGAGCCTTCGTGTGTTTGAGAGATGCCTCGTAAGTCGGGATTGAGGTTGTTGTGATGGCCAAAGAGAGTGGTCATGTTGTGCCAAAGTGGCGATCTTGAGGTTTTAATACGGTAACGCCTCGTGTCTGGTTCTGACGTTGAATACGGGTAAGAGGTGTTACACAGATTGAAGCCAATAACATTATCTCCAATGAGCAGGAGTGGGGCAGATCGAAGACAACAAGTCTTATCTCCATGTATTGCCAATGGAGCAGACTGAAGAAATTAGATCTTATCTTCACTGAGTAGGAGTGAAGCAGATCAAATTTGAGCAAGTCTTATCTCCATGTATTGGCAATGGAGCAGACTGAAGAAATCAGATCTTATCTCCACTGAGCAGGAGTGGAGCAGATCGAATTTGAGCAAGTCTTATCTCCATGTATTGGCATTGGAGCAGACTGAAGAAATCAGATCTTATCTCCACTGAGTAGGAGTGGAGCAGATCGAATTTGAGCAAGTCTTATCTCCATGTATTGGCATTGGAGCAGACTGAAGAAATCAAATCTTATCTCCACTGAGCAGGAGTGGAGCATATCGAATTTGAGCAAGTCTTATCTCAATGTATTGGCAATGAAGCAGATTGAAGAAATCAGATCTTATCTCCACTGAGTAGGAGTAGAGCAGATTGAATTTGAGCAAGTCTTATCTCCATGTATTGGCAATGGAGCAGACTGAAGAAACCAGATCTTATCTCCACTGAGCAGGAGTGGAGCAGATCAAATTTGAGCAAGTCTTATCTCCATGTATCAGCAATGGAGCAGACTGAAGATAACAGATCTTATCTCCACTGAGTAGGAGTGGGGCAGATCAAAGACAACAAGTCTTATCTCCATGTATTGGAAATGGAGCAGACTAAAGATAGTAGATCTCATCTTCTTGAAGTTGCAGGAAGCAGATCGAAGACACTTTCAGCCTTGTCTCCCTGAAGTTGTAGCGGAGTAGACTGAAGACAACAGATCTCATCTTCCTGAAGTTGCAGTAAAGCAGATCAAAAACATCAGATCTTATCTCCCTGAGTTTGCAAAGGGAGCGTAACGAAAATTAGTAGATCCGGCATTCCCCGGTTGCAGAAGCAGATTGAAGCCATCAGACTTATTGAAAAGAAGTTCTAATACCGTTGAAGTTGCAGTGGAGTTGGAGCCATTTGAAGACGAGGATCAAGAACTCAAGATTCGGCAAGACCGGGCAAAATTGGTCCTTTTATAGTCTTTTCTCTATCCTCGTTACACGACAATGAGCAAAGAGGGGCAGCTGTAGGAACCCAATTTAGCCTGGGCCCATTCCATTCATACAAAAGCCAAAATAAACAAATATATATATATAATGTCCATTAATACAGTCCATTTACAAACGATTGACAGGCCTAAATATTACCAGGGGCCCAATACCTAAACAAACTAAACAAAGACCCAAAACCCAATTACCTCAGACCCGTTCCAAAACAGACCCAAAACATTTTAAGCCCAACCTACGAAGCCCAAAAGGCCCAGAACCAAAGTCAGAAACAAGGTGTAACATCCCAAAAATGGGGTTATTTAGAATTTAAGTATTTTCTTATTATGAACAGCTGTGATATTATTTATGGAATAATAGAGCTTAATTTAAGGCTTTGAGTGTGCCGGTTTGATAGAAAAATTTCAGTTTTTAATTTAAAAGGTAGGGAGCCTTAACAAGTGGGGGTTATAAGAATAATTGGGGATAAATTGGACATAAGATGAGCCTAGAATAAGTGGCAAAGCAAGCCCACTTAAGAGCTAGCATGTGACGCCACCAAGGAGCAAGGGAGAGCCTTGGTTCGAGTCACAAAATCCCCTTTCTTTTGCTCTTATTTGGACGGCACAAGTGGGAGAGTTTTTCTCCCTTCAAACTCTTTTATTAAGTGTTATTATTAAAGGATAATAGGAGAGTTTTAATTGTTTAATTATAGTATTAATAAGATGATATTCATGGATAATTGATGGAATATTAGGAGATTATTTTATTAATTCAAAATTGTTTGAATTAAATCAAATAAGGGCCAAGAGGATTTTTAGGTGTTGTGTCGAATTTGAACTCCTTGAGCAAGGAGAGTGGACGGCAAGCTTAAGGAGGGGGCCGAATGCTTATAAAAACCCCACCCTAGCTCATTGTTTTGGTTTTTTCCATTCTTGCTAGTTGCCGAAAAACCCTAACCCCTCTCCCTTTGTGCTCTTTTATTTTCCTTGTTCTCTCAAACCCCTTCAAGCCGAAACTTCTACCACCTTTCTTCCCTATTATTTTCTTCCTCCCTTGGCCGAATACACCCCTTGGAAGTGCTGATTTCTTTTCCTCTTATTAAACTCACTATTGGTCGAATATACTCTAGTGGTTTGCCGAAAATTCTCTTCTTCTATTCTAGTGCACTTTGGCCAAGTTTGGAAGGGATATAGATCTCGTTGGATCCTCGTTGTCAACTGATTTGGGGAAGGTAAGAGTATGCCGAAACTCCATGGTTTCCCCTCTCTGCCTTTTCGATTTCTATTAGAGGGGGTAGGTGCCGATTTCGGCAAAGGCTAACAATGCTTCTAAACGCTTTGGTAAACGATTCTCCTAGGTACCCAAATTGCGTGAAGCGATCGACCCAAGCTCCTAATCTCTAGCATTCGGCTTTGGTAAGTGGTGGTAAGATCAATTTCTTTGTCATAACAATTCGATTAAGCCGAAGGCTACTGACATTGTCCATTGACCGATTATAGTTTATGAACCAGATTCGTGATTTGGGTGCTGAGACTAGTATTCAAAGCGAGTAGGTAAGGATTCGGGTTCAAGCAATAACCCTATAGAATCATTGGGTTTGGCCGAATGGCCATTTCACTAACTTTGGTAGTTGGCCGAATATAGGGGCAAGGACTTAGAGTGTGGCCGATTGGTTTCCTTCGGGATTAAGACTATCATCGATATCAGGTGTGTACATACACACTTATAGCAGTTAATGTTGTGTTATATATATTTTGTATGTAAATCTGCTTGATGTAGATGCGGATTGGTACCTTAACGGTACAAGTGAGGATCCCGTAAGTCTCTCGTAAGATGAGATTACTTTAATGCTTTTGGGAAGCATGGCTTATTGACACATGTGATGAATGCATGAGATCCATTGTTAACTTGTTTATCTACCGTGGGTTATATGAGAGGAGAGGCGGTGATGTTTCGTCTTTGACGAGCACCGGTGTTTTGGTAACACATCGTGACTATATGTCACCGAGGTTTGGTACCTCCAGGTTTGGTACCTCATAGCGACTTGTCCCCGTGGTTAACACCACCGTGGGTTGGCCCCACTTGAGATATGGGATCGTCTGCCGGTGATTTGGTATCACACGATGGGTTGGCCCCATCACCCGATTTGTGTCTACGGACACCGTGCTTTGGTAGCACATTGTGACTATATGTCACCAAAGTGGTTTGGCACCACCAAAGGTGTTTTGGTAACACATTGTGACTACGGTCACCAAAGTGGTTTGGTACCACATGGGGTAGACAAAGGCGTTTGGTTGGCTAGGTTGGGCACACGATACTGCATATTAATCTGTTATATGTTGTGTATGAAATGTTGTTTTTAAACGGGGAAGGGTTACATATCGAGTCTTGGTGACTCACCTTCTCCTTTAACATTTTTCAGTGACTCGTAGATGGCGGTTGAGGAGCCGGTTGGACTCGAGGTGGCCATGCAAAGGACTTAAAGTTATTGAACTTTAAATTTGGTTATTTTTATTTTGGTTGTAATAAGGCCTCCATAAACTTTATTTGTGTTATTTTTTTTTATATGTTGGATATTTACTTTAAACTATATTATTAAAACTGAATTGAAATCACACGTTTTCTTAAATTAACACGAAAATGTTTTATCGTGCCATCGGGCACACTTGAAATTTGTATAATAACCGGACTTAATTAAACTTCCAAATTTAAATCCAAGTATAGTTTTGGCAAGATAACCAAAAACAAGGGGTTTTCAATGAAACTTAAATTGGTTCTAGATGGTGTTCAAAAAGTTTTTCTCCGTAGCAAATCAAATTCGGTCGTAATGTTTGGGCCGGGTTTGGGTTGTTACAAAATTGGTATTAGAGCCCAGTTCAAAGCTCATTGTGGGGCCCAAGGCCCAAAAATGTTTTGGTAGGCCTTATGGAATGATTTTTGGTTTTGAACAAAGATGGCCCGAGTCTCCGCACCAATCCGCCTAGGTAAGTATATCTAAACCTCTTGGTGAATTATATTCTGTAGAAGGGTAGGAAGCATGGAACGTAGATAGACTTATAGGACTTGGACCCTAAGGTTAGATTACTCAAACACAAACGAAGCATAAGACTTAAGGAACTAAAACCAACCTATGACTTAGTCAATGAGCTAGGTGTGGTAACCCCTGCATGCATGTCTAGGATTGGATCCTAAGAGCCTGGTATTTAAGCGATCCCTCGTGACTCACCTCCTCTTCGCAGTATCCTACCCGTGCGTAGCTTTGGTTCACCCTAACTCGAGAGGTTCAGGTGGTGTGGCAACCTCTGTGCGCATGTCTAGAAAGGTTCAAAGGAGAGCTTGGTATTTAAGCGGTCCGCGTGACCCACCTCCTCTTCACTCACTCGACTTACGCACAGTGCGTAGCTTTGTTCACCTGCGACCAGAGAGGGCTCGGTCATAGGCTAAACACAATGATTAAAACCCGAGAAGGGAATTAGCCTTGTTTTTCAAATAGAATGAAACAACAAACCCTAACATTTCCAAAACTTGTGCAATAACTTTCTCAAATCCTAGAACATCACTCTTACAACGTTTTTTTGAAAAACTTGACTTGTGAAAAAATTACGTAAATGCCCTTAGGGGTAAAATTACCAAAATGCCCTCGGTTCATAAAATATCAATTACAATGGTTTTGCTCAAAAATTTCAACTATTTTACAAATATTCAACAACTTAGCTTTGGAAATCATCATCAAAATATTTTGGTTCTGAAAATTACTAAAAATACCCTCAGAGGAAAAAGACGAAAATACCCCAGGGTTAGAAATGGGCGTAAATGTCCGATGAGCGAATAGGTATGGAAAGTATTAAGGAATGGATGCATGAACTTCTTTGTGTGAACTAGGATAGGAAATCAAAACTTTGTTTGCTCGAAAGAATCTCTACGATTAAACCTTATCCATAAAATTTCGTCATGAGTAATAAAGTGAAACAAATGCTAACACATAAAATTTTTCTTAATCGATTAAAAGCGCGGTAGTTAGAATGAGTTCTAGAGGACGTGGACGCCGTGGGCGTGGTAGGGGTAGGATGACGGTGTCCGAACCCGTCAGTCGTGACAAGGTTACGAAAATGAGGTACCATCGCCACCACCACCTCCTACCTTTAGAGCCGAGGAGCCGGATCGGACCCGTGGCGGCGGTGTCGCAAGTCGCGTTGCGAGTCTTGGAGATGGTGGTGAGGCCGGTGGAAATGTGGGAGCTCGGAAATCTGTCCCCGGCGACTCGATCTAACGGAGCGGAGGTATTCCGAGGTGTGTCGAGTGGCACCCAAAGCAATGGAATATCGGCTAGAGTCAACCGAAAGAATCATGGACGACCTTGACTTTGACCGAGGAAGAAAAGTCGAAAGGCGTGTCGCTTCTAAAGGATGAAGCGTGCGCGGTGGTGGCTTACGGTTCGAGATGGGGCTACAGCAGATGATTTGACTTGGGAGTATTTCGTAACCACCTATCGGAAGAAGTATGTGGGTATCGGCTACACCGACGCCACAGAAAGGCTTTTCTCGGGATTAGTGCAAGGAACTAAGTCCGTGTCGGAATATGAGGCGCAATTTTTAAGGTGAGTAGGTATGCGAGAGGCATCGTGTCTCATCGAACATGAGCGCTGTGTCCGCTTTGAGGACGGACTCGAGATGATTTAAGGTTCTTGATTGCCCCACAAAGAGTTCGTGAGTTCTCATCTCTAGTGGAGAAGGCTAAGGTGGCCGAAGGGATCAAGGAGGCCGTGAGGCGAGCTATAGTAAGAACAATCGTAAGAGAGGTTTTGGGTCACCGGATCAAGCGGTAGTGCTCGAGAAAAGGCTAGGCCAAGTGGGCCCAATCAGCAAACAAGGCCCACGATCGCTAATCGAGGCCGACTTCGGTGCAATCGCTGGGAAAAACCCATTGGGGAGGTTGTTGGACCGGTGACAAAGGATGTTTTGAGTGTGGGTCTTTGGAGCATCGCGTCGAGATTGTCCCCGAAACTAGCTAAGAAGCGACGGAGGGCGTAACCGTGCTCGTGGATAGAAATGTAGGACCATAGAGGGTCGTGGTAATGGAAGAGGAAACAACGGTCCTAACCGAGGTCGTGGAACTCAAGGCGAGGTTCGGGCAACACGAGGCTAGGCGACTGGCTTGGTTTACTGTGGAGGTGTCGCGAGGAAGGTGACGCACCGGATGTTATAACCGAGACGTTTTTAATTTTTGGTTTTCCTTATGTTGCATTGATTGATGTGGGCTCGACGCACTCATACATTGCTAGTAGTGTGGTAGGAACTATGGACCTAGACTCAAACCGCTTCTAGGAGATGACTGTAGTTAGCCCTTTAGGTCACTCCGTAGTCGTAGATAAACTCTATAGAGGCGTACCCCTAGAACTTCAAGGGGTAGTATTTGTAGCTGATCTAATGGAACTACCATTTGGGGAGTTCGATTTGATCCTCGGTATGGATTGGTTGGTTAAGTACCAAGCAAGGTTGGATCTGCGCGCCCAGCGCATGGTTCTTAAGACACTGAAGGTGAGGAAATGGTTATGATAGGAGATAGAAGGAATTACCTATCCAACGTAGTGTCTGCCTTGAAGGCCGAAAGGATGGTCAAAAAGGGTTGTGAGGCGTATTTGGTTCAAATCAGTGCTTTGGAAGCTAAGGGGTTAGTAATTGAAAAGGTCCGAACGGTAGGGAATTTGCCGATGTGTTCCCGTAAGAACTTCCGGTCCGCCTCGGATCGGGAAGTCGAATCGGTATAGACTTGCTACCGAACGGCACACTGTGTCCATAGCACCATACCGAATGGCACCAAAGGAATTGGTGGAGCTAAAGGCTCAAATTCGGGAGCTCTTGGATAGAGGGTTTATACGACCAAGTATATCTCCGTGGGAGCGCTGTGTTGTTTGTCAAGAAGAAGGACGGTTCTATGCGGATGTGCATCGACTACCGCCGCTTAAATAAGTTAACGATCAAGAACAAGTATCCGCTGCCTCGGATTGACGACTTGTTTGATCAACTCAAGGGTGCCTCGGTGTTTTCGAAGATAGACCTTAGGTCGTCGTTACCATCAACTTAAGGTGAAGGAGGCCGATGTTCACAAAACGGCATTCGAACTCGGTATGGGCATTTTGAGTTCTTGGTAATGCCATTCGGGTTGACCAATGCACCGCGGCATTTATGGACTTGATGAATAGAGTATTCCAACAAGATTGGACCAATTCGTCGTGGTGTTCATAGACGACATATTGGTTTATTCAAAGACGTAAGAGGAGCATGACAAGCATTTACGGATAGTTCTGCAAGTATTGAGGGGGAAGCATTTATATGCCAAATTCAGTAAGTGTGAATTTTGGCTTAGGGAAGTGGCTTTCTTAGGTCATGTAGTGTCAGCAGAAGGAATTAGAGTAGACCCTCGCAAGATTGAAGCAGTATTGGAGTGGAAACCACCTAGGTCGGTGGTGAAAATACGAAGTTTTCTGGTTTAGCAGGTACTATCGGAGATTCGTGGAAGGATTCTCTCTAATAGCAAATAGATTAACTAAGTTGCTAAGGAAAGGTGTTCCATTTGTATGGACGGAGAAGCGAAGAGGAAGCTTTGATAAGCTAAGGAAAATTTTGACTAAGCCCCGCTTTGGTACACTGAAGCGGAAAGTTATTCACGATCTATTGTGATGCATCTCACACCGGTTTGGGATGTGTCTTTGATGCAGATGGGAAGGTAGTAGCCTATGCATCCCGCCGCTTAAGACCGCACGAGGTTAACTACCCAACACACGACTTGGAGTTAGCAGCGATCGTCTTCGCTCAAGATATGGAGACATTACCGTATGGGGAGAAGTCGATAGTCTACACGGATCACAAAAGCTTGAGGTATCTTCTCGACTCGTAAGGATCTAAATCGAGACAGCGTCGGTGGATTGAACTACTAAAGGACTACGATTGTTCAATCGAGTACCATCCGGTAAGGCTAATGTGGTAGCCGACGCATTGAGCCTAAGGTGGTGACGGACTTAAGAGCAATGTTCGCTCGGTTGAGTCTATATGATGATGGGAGTCTTTTGGCGGAACTTCAAGTAAAGCCAACGTGGATTGAGGAGATTAAGGAAAAGCGCTTAGTGGATGCGGGCTTGAGCGCTAAGAGGGTACAAGTTCGGGATGGTGGTTTGGAAGGGTACAAATCTGTCTAGTGATGGAGTGCTTTGTTTTCAAGGACGAGCTTGTATGCCAAGGGATGCGAGAATCGCGAAAAATTCTCCAAGATGCACATAGCAGCCCATACGCTATGCATCCCGGGGAAGCAAGATGTATGGAGATTTGTGGAAACAGATTACGGTGGCTCAGGTTTGAAGTGTGAGATAACGGAGTTCGTAGGAAAGTGTCCGACATGCCAAGCCCAGTTAAGGCTGAACATCGATTACCATCGGGACTACTTCAACCGATAAAGATCCTCAATGGAAATGGGAGAGGATCACCATGGATTTCGTTAGTGGGCTACCCTTACGCCCACCAAGAAGGATGCGCTTTGGGTAATTGTGGATCGCTCGACTAAATCAGCTCACTTCATGCCGGTGAGAATGGATTACTCACTCCGAAGCTAAGCAGCGAAGCCGTATGTGGGTGAAATAGTAAGGTTGCATGGTGTGCCAAGATGTCGATTATCTCGGATAGGGATCCCGATTCACGCTAAGGTTTTGGAAAGCGTTGCATCAAGCTTTGGGTACACTTAGACTTCAAGACGGCTTTCCATCCACAATCGACTGATCGGAAAGGGTGATACAGATTTTAGAAGACATGTTAAGAGGTTGTGTCTTGGATTTTAGTGGTAGTTGGGAGGAGTACCTACCATTAGCAGAATTCGCTTATAACAATAGTTATCAAGCGAGTATTCAGATGGCTCCATATGAGGCTCTATATGGACGAAAGTGCCGTACTCCTACATGTTGGACAGAGTTGGGAGAGCGACAAGTTCTGGGTCCAGAATTGGTAACAGAGACTGAGGACAAAGTCAAGGTGATTCGGTCTCGTCTCAAAGAAGCATCGGATAGGCAGAAGTCCTATGCCGATCTCAAACGCAAGGAAATGGAGTATACTGTGGGAGACAAAGTCTTTTTGAAAGTGTCGCCTTGGAAAAAGGTGTTGAGGTTTAGACGAAAAGGGAAGCTGAGCCCAAGGTTCATCGGGCCATATACAGTTGTAAAGCGAGTAGGACCGGTAGCTTATCGCCTAGAGTGCGCAGAATCGAATCGATTCATGACGTATTTCATGTATCAATGCTGAGACGATATCGGTCAGATCCTTTGCACGTTGTGCCAGTAGCAGAGATTGAGGTGAATTCGGATTTATCTTTTGAAGAGGAACCGGTTCAGATTGTAGACCGAGATGTGAAGGTTCTACGTAGGAAGGCAGTGCCCTTAGTGAAAGTGTTATGGCGGAACCACGGAGTGGAAGAAGCTACGTGGGAGCCCGAGGAGGTGATGCGCAAAGAATACCCCCATCTCTTTTGATCAAGGAATTTCGAGGACGAAATTTATTTTAAGGGGGGTAGAACTGTAACATCCCAAAAATTGGGTTATTTAGAATTTAAGTATTTTCTTATTATGAACAGCTGTGATATTATTTATGGAATAATAGAGCTTAATTTAAGGCTTTGAGTGTGCCGGTTTGATAGAAAAATTTCAGTTTTTAATTTAAAAGGTAGGGAGCCTTAACAAGTGGGGGTTATAAGAATAATTGGGGATAAATTGGACATAAGATGAGCCTAGAATAAGTGGCAAAGCAAGCCCACTTAAGAGCTAGCATGTGACGCCACCAAGGAGCAAGGGAGAGCCTTGGTTCGAGTCACAAAATCCCCTTTCTTTTTGCTCTTATTTGGACGGCACAAGTGGGAGAGTTTTTCTCCCTTCAAACTCTTTTATTAAGTGTTATTATTAAAGGATAATAGGAGAGTTTTAATTGTTTAATTATAGTATTAATAAGATGATATTCATGGATAATTGATGGAATATTAGGAGATTATTTTTATTAATTCAAAATTGTTTGAATTAAATCAAATAAGGGGCCAAGAGGATTTTTAGGTGTTGTGCCGAATTTGAACTCCTTGAGCAAGGAGAGTGGACGGCAAGCTTAAGGAGGGGGGGCCGAATGCTTATAAAAACCCCACCCTAGCTCATTGTTTTGGTTTTTTCCATTCTTGCTAGTTGCCAAAAACCCTAACCCCTCTCCTTTGTGCTCTTTTATTTTCCTTGTTCTCTCAAACCCCTTCAAGCCGAAACTTCTACCACCTTTCTTCCCTATTATTTTCTTCCTCCCCTTGGCCGAATACACCCCTTGGAAGTGCTGATTTCTTTTCCTCTTATTAAACTCACTATTGGCCGAATATACTCTAGTGGTTTGCCGAAAATTCTCTTCTTCTATTCTAGTGCACTTTGGCCAAGTTTGGAAGGGATATAGATCTTGTTGGATCCTCGTTGTCAACTGATTTGGGAAGGTAAGAGTATGCCGAAACTCCATGGTTTCCCCTCTCTGTTCCTTTTCGATTTCTATTAGAGGGGGTAGGTGCCGATTTCTACAAAGGCTAACAATGCTTCTAAACGTTTTGGTAAACGATTCTCCTAGGTACCCAAATTCGTGAAAGCAATCGACCCAAGCTCCTAATCTCTAGCATTCGGCTTTGGTAAGTGGTGGTAAGATCAATTTCTTTGTCATAACAATTCAATTAAGCCGAAGGCTCTTGACATTGTCCATTGACCGATTATAGTTTGTGAACCAGTTTCGTGATTTGGGTGCCGAGACTAGTATTCAAAGCGAGTAGGTAAGGATTCGGGTTCAAGCAATAACCCTATAGAATCATTGGGTTTGGCCGAATGGCCATTTCACTAACTTTGGTAGTTGGCCAATATAGGGGCAAGGACTTAGAGTGTGGCCGATTGGTTTCCTTCGGGATTAAGACTATCATCGATATCAGGTGTGTACATACACACTTATAGCAGTTAATGTTGTGTTATATATATATTTTGTATGTAAATCGCTTGATGTAGATGCGGATTGGTACCTTAACTGGTACAAGTGAGATCCCGTAAGTCTCTGTAAGATGAGATTACTTTAATGCTTTTGGGAAGCATGGCTTATTGACACATGTGATGAATGCATGAGATCATTTGTTAATCGCTTATCTATCGTGGGTTATATGAGAGGAGGGGCGGTGATGTTTCGTCTTTGTGAGCACCGGTGTTTTGGTAACACACCGTGACTATATGTCACCGAGGTTTGGTACCTCCGAGGTTTGGTACCTCATAGCGACTTGTCCCCTGGTTAACACCACACCGGGTTGGCCCCACTTGAGATATGGGATCGTCGCGGTGATTTGGTATCACACGATGGGTTGGCCCCATCACCCGATTTGTGTCTCACGGACACCGGTGCTTTGGTAGCACATTGTGACTATATGTCACCAGTGGTTTGGCACCACCAGTGTTTTGGTAACACATTGTGACTACGGTCACCAAAGTGGTTTGGTACCACATGGGGTAGACAAAGGCGTTTGGTTGGCTAGGTTGGGCACACGATACTCTGCATATTAATCTGTTATATGTTGTGTATGAAATGTTGTTTTTAAACGGGGAAGGGTTACATCTCGAGTCTTGGTGACTCACCTTCTCCTTTAACATTTTTCAGGTGACTCGTAGATGGCGGTTGAGGAGCCGGTTGGACTCGAGGTGGCCATGCAGTGGACTTAAAGTTATTGAACTTTAAATTTGGTTATTTTTATTTTGGTTGTAATAAGGCCTCCATAAACTTTATTTGTGTTATTTTTTTTTATATGTTGGATATTTACTTTAAACTATATTATTAAAACTGAATTGAAATCACACGTTTTCTTAAATTAACACGAAAATGTTTTATCGTGCCATCGGGCACCCTTGAAATTTGTATAATAACCGGACTTAATTAAACTTCCAAATTTAAATCCAAGTATAGTTTTGGAAAGATAACCAAAAACAAGGGGTTTTCAATGAAACTTAAATTGGTTCTAGATGGTGTTCAAAAAGTTTTTCTCCGTAGCAAATCAAATTCGGTCGTAATGTTTGGGCCGGGTTTGGGTTGTTACACAAGGGTTCTCAAACCCTAGGAAAACATCAATGTAACAACCCAAACCCGCCCAAACATTACGATAGAATTTGATTTGTTACGGAGAAAAACCTTGTGAACACCATTTCGATACCTATTTAATTTTTATTTAAAGCTTCTCGTTTTAGGTTATCTTGCCAAAGCTACCCTTAGATTTAATTTGGAAATTTAATTAAGTCCAATTGTTATACTGGTTTCAAGTGTGTGCTGATGGCACGATTAAACTTTTTCGTGTTAACTTAAGAAAACATGTGATTTTAGTTCAATTTAATAATATAGTTTAAAGTAGATATCCAACATAAAAAAAAACACAAATAAAGTTTATGGAGGCCTTATTACAACCCAAAATAAAATTAACCAAATTTAAAGTCCTATAAATTTAAATCCACCGCATGGCCACTCGAGTCCAACCGCTCCTCAACCGCCATCTACGAGTCACCTGAAAATGTTAAAGGAGAAGGTGAGTCACCAAGACTCGATATGTAACCCTTCCCGATAATACAACATTTCATACACAACATATAACGATTAATTATGCAGAGTATCGTGTACCCAACCTAGCCAACCCAACGCCTTTGTCTACCCCATGTGGTACCAAACCACTGGTGACCGTAGTCACAATGTGTTACCAAAACACTGGTGGTGCTAAACCACCGTGACATATAGTCACAATGTGCTACTAAAGCACTGTGTCCGTAGACACAAATCGGTGATGGGGCCAACCCATCGTGGTGATACCAAATCACCGCGACGATCCCATATCTCAAGTGGGGCCAACCACGGTGGTATTAACCACGGGGACAAGTCGCTATGAGGTGCCAAACCTCCGGAGGTACCAAACCTCTCGTGACATATAGTCACACGCATGTGTTACCAAAACACCGGTGCTCACAACACGAAACATCACCGCCCTCCTCTCATATAGCCCATAGTAGGTAAACAATTAACAACAGATCTCATGCATTCATCACATGTATCAATAAACCATGCTTCCCAAAAGCATTAAAGTAATCTCATATCAACAGAGACTTACGGGATCCTCACTTGTACCGTTAAGGTACCAACCGCATCTACATCAAGCGATTTACATACAAAACATATATAACACAACATTAACTGCTATAAGTGTGTATGTACACACCTGATGTTGATGAGAAGTCTAAATCCCGAAAAGGAACGTTGGCCACCCTAGATCTCACTGTACCTATATTCGGCCAACTATGGAATTAGTCTTAGGGCCTATTCGCCAAATCAGTTATTGGAAGGGGTCCTTGTGAACCCGAAATCTCACCTTCACACCTTTGGACACCAACCGCAACACCCAACTCCGAATGCGCTTCGATTCCAAGAATCGACACTCAACAAGTTAGTAGCCTTCGGCTAAAACGAATATCAAGCGACCAACTACATGAGATCTTACCGCATTCGTACCACAATTCGAATGCTAGAGATCGGGGCCTGAATCGACTGCTTCACTTCCCTGAGTACCCAACAGGAATCGGTTACTTCTTGTTTAGAAGACTTAATCATTGCCGAAATCGGCACTTATTCCCCCTATTAGAAATCGACAAAAAACACGAGGAGAAGAAAGATGGCATTCGCCATACCTACCTACCTTATGAACCGATTGGAGATGAGTTTAGAGAAGATTACCCTTGCTTGAACATTGAAGTAAAGGTAAATAATGGAGAGAAAAGGGTGTTGGAGTTTCGGCAACAAGGAGTAGAGGTTCGGTTGACAAAGAAATAAAGAAAAGGGAATTTGAATGTGGAGTTTCGGCTAAAGAGGTTGGGAAAAGAAAAGAAAGGTTTTAGGGGATGTGCTTTCGGTTTAGAGAGGATGGAGAAGAGAAAGTAGAAAATGGGGGACTTTTGGGAGAATTCGGCTAATAGGAAAAGAAGTAAAAGAAACTTGGGCACTCCTAGTACCCCTTGCCGTCCACTCTCCTTGCTCAAGGAGTTCTAATTCGGCACAACTCCTAAAAATCCTCTTGGCCACCTATTTGATTTAATTCAAAATAGCTTGAATTAATCAAACAATAATCTCCTAATAATCCATCCATTATCCCTTTTATTAATACTATAATTAAGCAAATAAAACTCTCCTATTATCCTTTAATAACAACACTTAATAAAAGAGTTTGAAGGGAGAAAAACTCTCCCCCCTTGTGCCGTCCAACTAAAAACAAAAAGGAGGATTTTGTGACTCGAACCAAGGCTCTCCCTTGTTCCTTGGTGGCGTCACATGCTAGCTCTTAAGTGGGCTTGCTTTGCCACTTTACCAAGGGCTTCTTAGTGTTAAATTACCCACATTTATTCTTATAACACCCACTTACTAAGGCTCCCTTCTTTTAAAATTAAAAACTGAAATTTCCCTATCAAACCTAAGCACACTCAAAGCCTTAAATTAAGCTCTATTATTCCATTAATAATATCACGTGATTCATAATAAGAAAATAGTCAAATTCCAAATAACCCCATATTTGGGATGTTACAGATTCTACCCCCTTAAAATAAATTTCGTCCTCGAAATTCCTTGATCAAAAGAGATGGGGTATTGCCGCGCATCACCTCCTCGGGCTCCCACGTAGCTTCTTCCACTCTGTGGTTCCGCCATAACACTTTCACTAAAGCCTTTGCCTTCCTTCGTAGAACTTTCACATCTCGGTCTACAATCGAACCGGTTCTTCCTCAAAAGATAAATCCGAGTTCACCTCAATCTGCTCTCATCGGCACAACGTGCGAAGGATCTGACCGATACCGCCTCAAAGCATTGATACATGAAATACGTCATGGATCTCACTTCGATTCTGCCGGCAGGCTCTAGGCGATAAGCCACTTTGGTCCTACTCGCTTCACAACAAAGATATGGCCCGATGAACCTTGGGCTTAACTTCCTTTCGTCCCAAATCTCAACACCTTTTTCCAAGGCGACACTTTCAGAAAACTTTGTCTCCCACAAAGATACTCCACTTCCTTGCGTTTGAGATCGGCATAAGACTTTTGCCTATCCGATGCTTCCTTGAGACGAGATCGAATCACCTTGACTTTGTCTTCCGTCTCGGTTACCAATTCGGACCCGAACTTGTCTTTCTCCCAACTCCGTCCAACATGTAGGAGTCACGACACTTTCGTCCATATAGGGCCTCGTATGGAGCCATTTGAATACTCGCTGATAACTATTGTTATAAGCGAATTCCGCTAATGGTAGGTACTCCTCCCAACTACCACTAAAATCCAAGACACGACCTCTTAACATGTCTTCTAAAATCAGTATCACCCTTTCCGATCGTCCGTCGATTTGTGGATGGAAAGCCGTCTCGAAATCTAACCGTGTACCCAAAGCTTGATGCAACGCTTTCCAAAACCTTGACGTGAATCGGGATCCCTATCCGAGATAATCGACACCGCACGCGCCATGCAACCTCACTATTTCACCCACATACGACCGCTTCGCTAGCCAGAGTGAGTAATCCATTCTCACCGGCATGAAGTGAGCTGATTTAGTCGAGCGATCCACAATTACCCAAATCGCATCCTTCTTGGTGGGCGTAAGGGGTAGCCCACTAACAAAATCCATGGTGATCCTCTCCCATTTCCATTGAGGATCTTTATCGGTTGAAGTAGTCCCGATGGTGACCGATGTTCACCTTAACCTGTTTGACACGTCGACACTTCCCTACTGAACTCCGTTATCTCACGCTTCAACCTGTGCCACGAGGCTATTTCGCAAAATCTCCATACATCTTGCTTCCCCGGGATGCATAGCGTATGGGCTGCTATGTGCATCTTGGAGAATTTTACGCCTTAATTCTGTATCCATTGGCATACATACTGCGTCTTGAAAACAAAGCACTCCTTCACTAGACAATCAGACCCTTCCAAACCACCGTCTTGAACTTGTACCCTCTTAGAGCTCAAGCCCTCATCCACTAACCGCTTTTCCTTAACCTCCTCAACCCAAGTCGGCTTTACTTGGAGTTCCGCCAAAAGACTTCCATCATCATATAGACTTAACCGAGCGAACATTGCTCTTAAGTCCATCACCACCTTCCAGGCTCAATCGTCGGCTACCACATTAGCCTTACCGGATGGTACTCGATTGAACAATCATAGTCCTTTAGTAGTTCAATCCATCGACGCCATCTCATTCGGATCCTTCGAGTCGAAGATACCTCAAGCTTTTGTGATCCGTGTAGACCATCGACTTCTCTCCATACGGTAATGTCTCCATATCTTGAGCGAAGACGACCGGCCGCTAACTCTAAGTCGTGAGTTGGGTAGTTAACCTCATGCGGTCTTAATTGACGGGATGCATAGGCTACTACCTTCCCATCCTCGCATCAACACACATCCCAAACCGGTGTGAGATGCATCACAATAAACTGTGAATAACTTTCTGCTTGGTGTACCAAAACCGGAGCTTCCGTCAAAATCTTCCTTAACTTATCAAAGCTTTCTTGTTTGCTTCTCCGTCCATACAAATGGGACACCTTTCCTTAGCAACTTAGTTAACAGGCGCTGCTATTAGAGAGAATCCTTCCACGAATCTCAGATAGTACCTGCTAAACCAGTAAAACTTCGTATTTCATTGCACCGTCCTAGGTGGTTTCCACTCCAATCTTTGCTTCAACCTTGCGAGGGTCCACTCTAATTCCTTGGTGACACTACATGACCTAAGAAAGCCACTTCCTAAGCCAAAATTCACACTTACTTGAATTTGGCATATAAGCTACTTCCCCCTCAATACTTGCGAACTATCCGTAAATGCTTGTCATGCTCCTCTTACGTCTTTGAATAAACCAATATGTCGTCTATGAACACCACGACGAATCGGTCCAAGTCTTCTTTGGAATACTCTATTCATCAAGTCCATGAATGCCGCGAGGAGCATTGGTCAACCCGAATGGCATTACCAAGAACTCAAAATGCCCATACCGAGTTCGGAATGCCGTTTTGTGAACATCGACCTCCTTCACCCTTAATTGGTGATAACGACCTAAGGTCTATCTTGAAAACACCGAGGCACCCTTCGGTTGATCAAACAAGTCGTCAATCCGAGGCAACGGATACTTGTTCTTGATCGTTAACTTATTTAATCGGCGGTAGTCGATGCACATCCGCATAGAACCGTCCTTCTTCTTGACAAACAACACAGTGCTCCCCACGGAGATATACTTGGTCGTATAAACCCTCTATCTAAGAGCTCTGAATTTGAGCCTTTAGCTCCACCAATTCCTTTGGTGCCATTCGGTATGGTGCTATGGACACAGTGCCGTTCGGTAGCAAGTCTATACCGACTTCGACTTCTCGATCCGGAGGCAAACCCTAAGTTCTTACGGGAATACATCAAGAAATTCCCCAACCGTTCGGACCTTTCCAACTACTAACCCCTTAACTTCCAAAGCACGATTTGAACCAAATACGCCTCACAACCCTTCTTGACCATCTTTTCGACCTTCAAGGCGATCACTACATTGGATAGATAATTCCTTCTATCACCTATCATAACCACTTCATCACCTTCCGCCGTCTTAAGAACCATGCGCTTGGCGCGCGATCAACCTTGCTTGGTACTTAACCAACCAATCCATACAGAGGATCAAATCGAACTCCCCAAGCGGTAGTTCCATTAGATCGACTACAAATACTACCCCTTGAAGTTCTAGGGTGCGCCTCTATAGAGTTTATCTCTGACGACTACGGAGTGACCTAAGGGCTAACTACGGTCATCTCCCTAGAAGCGCTTTTGAGTTTAGGTCCATAGTTCCTACCACACTACTAGCAATGTGCGAGTGCGTCGAGCCCACATCAATCAATGCAACATAAGGAAAACCGAAAATTAGAAACGTCATCGGTTATGACATCCGGTGCGTCACCTTCTTCGCGACACCTTGCTGCGTAAACTAAGCCGAGTTGCCTAGCCTGCTGTGTTGCTGAACCTGCTCGCCTTGAGTTCCTCGACCTCGGTTAGGACCGTTGTTTCTCTGCCATTACCACGACCCTCTGTGGTCCTATATTTCTATCCCGAGCACGGTTACGCCCCTCTGCGCTTCTTAGCTAGTTTACGGGACAATCTCGTGCGATGCTCCAAAGACCCACACTCAAAACATCCTTTGTCACCGGTCCAACAACCTCCCAATGGGTCTTTCCACAGCGATTGCACCGAGTCGGCCTCGATTAGCGATCGTGGGCCTTGTTTGCGATTGGGCCCACTTGGCCTAGCCTTTTACGAGCACTTCCGCTTGATCCACCGACCCAAAACTTCTCTTACGATTGTTCTTACTATAGTTACGCCTCACGGCCTCCTTGATTCCTTCCGGCTACCTTAGCCTTCTCCACTAGCGATGAGAACTCACGAACTTTCTTTGTGGGGCAATCGATAACCTCAAATCATCTCTGAGTCCGAGTCCTCAAAGCGGACCACGGCGCTCATGTTCGGTAGCCACGATGCCTCTCGCATATCTACTCGACCTTAGAAATTTCGCCTCATATTCCGACACGGACTTAGTTCCTTGCACTAATCCCGAAAAAGCCTTTCTCTGCGTGTCGATGTAGCTAATGCCCACATACTTTTTCGATAGGTGGTTCGAAATACTCCCAAGTCAAATCATCTGCAGTAGCCCCATCTCGAACCGTAAGCCACCACCGTCGCTTCATCCTTTAGAAGCGACACGCCTTTTCGCTGACTTTTCTTCCTCGATCGGTCAAGGTCATCCATGATTCTTTCGGTTGACTCTAGCCGTGATTCCACAGCCTTTGGGTGCCACTCGACGACACACTCGGAATACCTCCGCTCAGTTAGATCGGAGTCGCCTCGGGGACAGATTTCCGAGCTCCTACATTTCCACCAGCCCCGACCACCATCTCCAAGACTCGCAACACAGACTTGCGATACCGACTCGCCACCGCTCTCGGCTCCTCGGCTCTAAAAGTAGGAGGTGGTGGTGGCGATGGTACCTCATTTTCCCGAACCTTGTCACGACTGGCGGGTTCGACACACGTCATCCTACCCCTACCACGTCCACGACGTCCACGTCCTCTAGAACTCATTCTATCTACCGCGCTTTTAATCGATTAAGAAAAATTTTATGCGTTAGCATTTGTTTCACTTTATTACTCGCGAAGAAATTTTATGGATAAGATTTAATCATAGATTCTTTCGAGCAAACAATGTTTGATTTCCTATCCTAGTTCACACAAAGAAGTTCATGCATCCATTCCTTAATACTTTCCATACCTATTCACTCATCGGACATTTCGCCCATTCCTAACCTGGGGGTATTTTCGACTTTTATCCTACGAGGGTATTTTCGTAATTTTCCGAACCAAAATATGTTCTTTGATGATTTCCAAAGCTAAGTTATTGAATATTTGTAATATAATTGAAATTTTTGGGCAAAACCGTCGAATTAATATTTTATGGGTCGAGGCATTTTGGTAATTTTACTCCTAAGGGTATTTCGTAATTTTCCACAAGTCCAGCTTTTACGAGAAAAACGTTGTATACGTAATGTTCTAGGGTTTAAGAGAGTTATTGGACAAGTTTTGAAAACATTAGGGCTTGTTGTTTCGTTCTATTTTGAAAAACAAGCCTAATTCCCTTTTTCGGGTTTTAATCATTGTGTTTAGCCTATGACCAGAGCCCTCCAGGTCGGGGTGAACCAAAGCTACGCACTGCAGCGAGTCGAGTGAAGAGGAGGTGGGTCACGCGGACCGCTTAAATACCAAGCTCTCCTTTGAACCTTTCTAGACATGCGCATGCAGAGGTTACCACACCACCGAGCCTTACGAGTTAGGGTGAACCGGCTACGCACTGCAGGGGATACTGCGAAGAGGAGGTGAGTCACGAGGATGCTTAAATACCGGGCTCTTCCGGATCCAATCCTAGACATGCGTCTGGGGTTACCACACCTAGCTCATTGACTAAGTCATAGGTTGGTTTAGTTCTTTAAGTCTTATGCTTCGTTTGTGTTTGAGTAATCTAACCTTAGGGTCCAAGTCCTATAAATCTATCTACGTTCCATGCTTCCTACCCTTCTACAGAATATAATTCACAAAGAGGTTTAGATGTACTTACATGGGCGGATCGGTGCCGGAGGCTCGGGCCATCTTTGCTTAAAACCCAAAACAATTCAAAAGGCCTATTAAAACATTTTTGGGCCTTGGGCCCCACACAATGAAGCTTTGAACACAGCTCGATACCAATTCTGTAACAACCCAAACCCGGCCCAAACATTACGACCGAATTTGATTTGTTACGGAGAAAAACCTTGTGAACACCATTTCGATACCTATTTAATTTTTATTTAAAGCTTCTCGTTTTCGGTTATCTTGCCAAAGCTACCCTTAGATTTAATTTGGAAATTTAATTAAGTCCAATTGTTATACCAGTTTCAAGTGTGCCCGATGGCACGATTAAACTTTTTCGTGTTAACTTAAGAAAACATGTGATTTTAGTTCAATTTAATAATATAGTTTAAAGTAGATATCCAACATAAAAAAACACAAATAAAGTTTATGGAGGCCTTATTACAACCCAAAATAAAATTAACCAAATTTAAAGTCCTATAAATTTAAATCCACTTGCATGGCCACCTCGAGTCCAACCGGCTCCTCAACCGCCATCTACGAGTCACTGAAAAATGTTAAAGGAGAAGGTGAGTCACCAAGACTCGATATGTAACCCTTCCCCGGTTAATACAACATTTCATACACAACATATAACAGATTAATTATGCAGTATCGTGTACCCAACCTAGCCAACCCAACGCCTTTGTCTACCCCATGTGGTACCAAACCACTTGGTGACCGTAGTCACAATGTGTTACCAAAACACTTGGTGGTGCCAAACCACTTTGGTGACATATAGTCACAATGTGCTACCAAAGCACGGTGTCCGTAGACACAAATCGGGTGATGGGGCCAACCCATCGTGTGATACCAAATCACCGGCGACGATCCCATATCTCAAGTGGGGCCAACCCACGGTGGTATTAACCACGGGGACAAGTCGCTATGAGGTGCCAAACCTCCGGAGGTACCAAACCTCGGTGACATATAGTCACGATGTGTTACCAAAACAACGGTGCTCGTCGAAGACGAAACATCACCGCCCTCCTCTCATATAGCCCATAGTAGGTAAGCAGTTAACAACGGATCTCATGCATTCATCACATGTATCAATAAACCATGCTTCCCAAAAGCATTAAAGTAATCTCATATCAACGAGAGACTTACAGGGATCCTCACTTGTACCGTTAAGGTACCAATCCGCATCTACATCAAGCGGTTTACATACAAAACATATATAACACAACATTAAGCGCTATAAGTGTGTATGTACACACACGATGTTGATGAGAAGTCTAAATCCCGAAAAGGAACGTTGGCCACCTAGATCTCACTGTACCTATATTCGGCCAACTATGGAATTAGTCTTAGGGCCTATTCGGCCAAATCAGATTATTGGAAGGGGTTCCTTGTGAACCCGAAATCTCACCTTCACACTTTGGACACCAACCGCAACACCCAACTCCGAATGCGCTTCGATTCCAAGAATCGGCACTCAACAAGTTAGTAGCCTTCGGCTAAAACGAATATCAAGCCCGACCAACTACGATGAGATCTTACCGCATTCGTACCACAATTCGAATGCTAGAGATCGGGGCTCTGAATCGATTGCTTCACTTCCCCGAGTACCCAACGAGAATCGGTTACTTCTTGTTTAGAAGACTTAATCATTGCCGAAATCGCACTTATTCCCCTATTAGAAATCGACAAAAACACGAGAGGAGAAGAAAGATGGCATTCGGCCATACCTACCTACCTTATGAACCGATTGGAGATGAGTTTAGAGAAGATTACCCTTGCTTGAACATTCAGTAAAAGGTAAATAATGGAGAGAAAAGGGTGTTGGAGTTTCGGCAACAAGGAGTAGAGGTTCGGTTGACAAAGAAATAAAGAAAAGGGAATTTGAATGTGGAGTTTCGGCTAAAGAGGTTGGGAAAAGAAAAGAAAGGTTTTAGGGGATGTGCTTTCGGTTTAGAGAGGATGGAGAAGAGAAAGTAGAAAATGGGGGACTTTTGGGAGAATTCGGCTAATAGGAAAAGAAGTAAAAGAAACTTGGGCACTCCCTAGTACCCCTTGCCGTCCACTCTCCTTGCTCAAGGAGTTCTAATTCGGCACAACTCCTAAAAATCCTCTTGGCCACCTATTTGATTTAATTCAAAATAGCTTGAATTAATCAAACAATAATCTCCTAATAATCCATCCATTATCCCTTTTATTAATACTATAATTAAGCAAATAAAACTCTCCTATTATCCTTTAATAACAACACTTAATAAAAGAGTTTGAAGGGAGAAAAACTCTCCCCCCTTGTGCCGTCCAACTAAAAACAAAAATGAGGATTTTGTGACTCGAACCAAGGCTCTCCCTTGTTCCTTGGTGGCGTCACATGCTAGCTCTTAAGTGGGCTTGCTTTGCCACTTTACCAAGGGCTTCTTAGTGTTAAATTACCCACATTTATTCTTATAACACCCACTTACTAAGGCTCCTTCTTTTAAAATTAAAAACTGAAATTTCCTATCAAACCTAAGCACACTCAAAGCCTTAAATTAAGCTCTATTATTCCATTAATAATATCACAAAGATTCATAATAAGAAAATAGTCAAATTCCAAATAACCCCATATTTGGGATGTTACAATCAAGCTATAGCGACCCGCCCTCGCACCAGCACCACGATCGTCGCACTGCGGCTTTATGAAATCGCCTTATCACCGCCGGGCTTCTCGTCGATCTCCTGCACAAACAAGGAAAAATAGCAGCAAAATATGGACAAGTTATTTTTCCTTTTTTACTTTTCATTTCAAGGGTTATAAAAACCCTATAATAATCTGTAAAGAGGGGAATATACACGAATACAGAGAGATTACAAATAAATACAATAAAAAAACCACAAGAAAAGGTTATTATTTTATATACTGTTTCGTCTTTTTTATTTGATTCCTGCAAGTTTTTATTATATTTTTTTAAAAAAAAATAAAGAACAAGAGTTTACCATTTTGATCGGCGTTAAAAAACGTAAATTTCTGGCCGTCGGCCGCCGTACGTGGCGGCGCTTGCGGTGACGCGTGGGGTATACGCTCGACGGGCCATCATCGGAGTTGGGGCCGGATTCTGGCCTCCGGCCGTGGAGGGAGAGAGCATTGAGAGCTCTGTTTTGATTTTTTTTTTAAAGGGGCTTTTGAAATGAATTTTTGGGTTTAAGTTTGGTTTATATAGGGGATCCATACGACATTGTTTTGAGGACTGCCCTTAAAGCCAAAAACGACGTCATTTTCCCCTTTATGACCCGCGCGTTGACCCGACCCGGGGAGGATCCGCGCGTTTTTATTAAATGGTCTAATTGCTTTATAGGCCCTTTCGCATTTTTATAATTTTACAATAGCGTTTTTCCTTATTTTCAATTTTGACCCAAAATTTATCTTTTGTTCCAATTCAGTCCCTCGGGCTATTTAAAGCCTGATATCGAAACGGCGTCGTTTAATAGATAGGGCAGAATTGCCTAAAAGGTACCTGCATTTGTGCGCGCGTTCTAATATCATCCTTTTTGCTTTTTTAAAAAAAACCTTAATTTTTTTATCATTTTAATTTAATTCTTACTCATTCGATTTTTTTTATTTTCATTTTATTCTTATTTTTAATTATTATATATATTAAATTATTATTATTTATTATTTTTCAATATTATTCATATATTGTATATTATTTTAAAAATTTATATATTAGTTATTATATTACCTTTTTATCTTATATATTATACATTATTATATTATATTTTATATATAACTTTTTAAATTATTTTATCTTTAATGTTGCATATAATTTTGTATAATATTGTTTATTCTTAAATATGTAGTTATATATGTATTAGATTATTATAAATATGTTTTTATTTAAATTTTAAATTATTTTTTATTTCAAAACGTATTTTATTTATTATCTCCAAATATATATATATACTATGTTTTTTTTTTGTTTTTTTTTTATTTTGCAATATTGATTTATTATTTGGTATATGTCATAGCATAAAAAGTTTAATCTTGCATGAATTTTTTTTCATATTTATTTAGTTCTTATTTTATTTTATTATTTACTGCTTTATACATTCTATTTGTCCATACTCTTTCATTTATTTATGATTGCTTTAGTGTAGTTATTTTTATTAATCGTATTTTATATTATTATTTCTTTTATTGTCTATATTAATATGAAATGTTAGTATATTATGTTTGCTTTTTGTATTTATGTTTAATGATGTATTAATGCGATATTTTCATATGGATCATCGTTTAGAATAAAATACATTTTGCAAAATTACTATATTTTATCTAAAAGTTTTTTTAAAATAAGGCAATGTTTTGTATTTAGAAATTCGGGAAATAGTGCCCTAATGTGTTGGGTTTCAATTTTCCGTTTGACTAAATAACTAAATATCCTTTTAATAAAATCTTGTAAATAATGAGATGATTTTAGTTACGAGGGTTTAAAAATATCATGTCCTAACGTGCTGGATGTGATGTTTATATTCTTTCGGAACAAAGAAATATCAAAATTTTAACTCGAATTGTCCAAGTTTTTTAAAGAAATCATGTTTTCAAATCTTTTCAAATTTTCGACATTAGGACAATAACTAATCAATCCGGTACCAATTTATGGGCGTTACGAGGGTGCTAATCCTTCCTCGTACGTAACCGACTCCCGAACCCGTTTTCTTGAATTTCGTAGGCCAAAATCAATATTTTGAAATAAAATGTTTTATAAGGTGATCCGATCACACCTAAGCAAAAAAAAGGATTGGTGGCGACTCCCATTTTTTTTTTAAAAAAAAAAGTCGACCCCATTTTTCAAATTAAAAAATGGTTTCGACAAAGAAAAAACAAAAAAGGATGCAACGTGGAAGCAACCACAACTGAATCTAGACAAAAAAAAGGAAGCAACATGAAGCAACGAAAATTGGAAAATGATGTCATCAATCAAAGATGAGACATCATCCTTATTAGGAAACTAGTAGTAAAGGAAAGATTTACAAAAGAGATAAAGGACTTAAAATTTTGAGAAGTAACTTGAAGGAGAACTTGAATCCAACCTTAATGCCTCATTTAAGCTTCTTCCACCTCCTTTTATAGGAGAAATTTAGAACTCTGTTTAATTAAATTTGAATCCCGTATAGTTTCCTGATAAGGATGATGTATCATCTTTGATTGATGACATCTTTGTCTAGTTGTGGTTACTTCCACATTGCTTCCATTTTTTTTCTCGGTTGCTTTTTTCCACATAGCTTCCTCTGTATTTTATGCTATCCTTCTTGAACATTGTCCAGATTTATTTCTTCAATTTCATCTAAATTTAATGAGTCCATCAACAATCTTGGTGAGTTCCAACTTTCCCATGTATTTTTTATGTCTTCAATTATATGGGAAGGAAATTCATCAATCTCCATTTCAACTATCTTTTTTAATAGTTGAACGGATTATTCATTTATATCATCCTGGTGGTATCCAGCATCATATGCTAGTATTCTTCGACCATCAATCCAAAAGCTATAGGTTTTTTGTTTGAATAGATTTTGGGCTTTGGCGATTAGATCTATTTCTGCTTGGATTTGATAATAACCAAGATTATTATAACACTTGTCAACATATTTTTTCAAGTGTTCTTTCTCTTTTGTAGCTACAAATAGGTTTCTTCCTCCGAGCATTTTTGAGATAGTCCCAATTTGATATGGTTGATAAATTTTTTCTCTTTTAGCTATACCAATAAGGCTACTAATTTCAAGATGAACATAGTAAAAGAAATCATCTTCATATACCATTCGTAATAACTTAGATTTAATAAATGATGTTGGATATCACTAGAGTAAGATAAATAAAGAATCTGCTCAACTATTAAAAAAGATAGTTGAAATGGAGATTGATGACTTTCCTTCCCATATAATTAATGACATCAAAAATACATGGAAAACTTGGAACTCACCAAGATTGTCAATGGATTCATTAAATTTAGATGAAATTGAATAAATGAATTTGGATAATATCCAATAAGGATAACATAAAATATAGAGGAAGTTCCGTGGAAAAAACCAACCAAGAAAATGACAAAAAAGGAAGCACCGTGGAAACAACCACAACTGAATCTAGAAAAAAAAAGGAAGCAACATGGAAGCAACCACAACTGGACAAAGATGTCATCAATCAAAGATGAGACATCATCCTTATTAGGAAACAAGTAGTAAAGAAAAGATTTACAAAAGAGAGAAATGACTTAAAATTTTTAGAAGTAACTTGAAGGAAAACATGAATCCAACTTCAATGCCTCTGTCGAAACCATTTTAAAATTTGGTTTTAAAAAACGGGGATTGACTTTTAAAAAATGAAAATGGAGTCGCCACCAACCTTTTTTACTTAGGTGTGATTGGATCACCTTGAAAACCGTTTATTTTAAAATACTTATTTTGGTCCACGAAAAACAAGAAAAATGGGTTCGTGAAACACCCCAAACCCGGCCCACAAGCCCGACCGGATATGGTATGCTTCTTAAGAAAAACTCATTTTTTTGTCGTTTTGTAATAAGATGTGATTTTTGGGGTAAAAGAATAAATTTAAGTACGAACTTGATAAAAACCGTTTTTAATACGATTATCGAAAATATTTAATTGATTAGTTGAAATTGATCGTAAGCGAATATAAATTTAAAACGTAAAAGTAACATAACTAATGGCGGCCTTATTACAAAAACATATCCCAAAAAAAAAAACCGAAATATATAAGAAAACGTAGTAAGTTTAATAAAAAGTGAAAATTTCAATTTACGGAGTTGAGCAATGGCCACCACGCGATCCTCTTTGACCCGGTCCAAAATCATTGTGTATCACCTGAAAAAAAACCACGAAGGGTGAGTCAACAGACTCAATGTGTAACATTATACTAAAAGTCCAATCGATCATAGCAATAAAGCCCATTTAAATCACATTTAGCCATAAGCCCATAATATAGCAAATCAGATAATCACATGTACATATAAAATGAAATGCAATCCCGAACCCAACTTAGATATCCATCCGCTACACACCACCCGTACCTACCAATCACACCGTGGGGATTACTAAATCGACCCTCCATCCGCTACACACCATCGAAGCGATTCTTTGCAGTCAACATGCACATCGCCCTTATAATCGTGGCATAGCCACCAGATAATTGTGACAGAGTCACCGGATTCATAATATCGTGACCAAAGTCACCGAATAATGTGGTAAAAACCACCGGAACACTTCCCCTTTCAATATTACCCATATGCCCATGCAATAACATATTATTTCATTATCATGCCATATGCCCCATTATCATATCGGAATCGGACACATTTCATATTATGCATATAGCATTATTAGCGATGCAAATATTATGCCTTGTACATTATATCAAAATCAAAATCAAATATCGAATATGTTTCATATTAGAATCATACATAGTACGAAGGAATAACATACCTCAATTCACCGTACCATTGAATGATACCCGAAGCCATAAACATTTATATTTCTTTATAAACACATTTTATCAATAAAGCTATTGATCTATTAGAAGTTTAGCATAAGTTACACACCTGATAATAGTGATAACTAAACTTTCCCGCTCGCTGATACCCTCGGAATCTCGAACAATAACTATAGGCGATTTCTCTCCGATTGATGGTTCATGACCCGATGAAGAACCACGAACGAACAATTGCTCGAAGTACGAACGACTTCAAATAAATGATTATCGCCGCAGAGGGTCCACATCCCGGTGGAAAGTCTCGAATCTGCCGACACGACCCGCCGTTTGAAATTTGAGGGTATAGCGAAACCACCCTTCTTCCAAACACTATTAATCGCTCTTTTCGAACCCATTCTTGATTGCCCCAAAATCTAACGTTCACGGAAAAATATAATAAACGAGAGATAGAGTCCCCAAAAGAATGTAATCGATTAGTAGTCCATCTAAAACGATATAACAAGTATAAAGATCCTTACCACTTGACTTACCCCAAAATGGTTGTCAAAGAATTGAGGCTTAGAACGATTGCTTCCAAAGTCCCAAAGAGTCTATCTTTCAAAACCGATTGAAGAAAACCAAATGAAGACCTACCCTTGTTGATATTCGGCCAAGACAATTCAAAAAGAGTGGGAAGTTTCGACAATATGGTTAAATGGTGAAGGGATTTTCGCTATGGTTGATTTGTATTAACAAAAGGATTTGACTAGAGTGGAGAAAGAGAAATAGAATGGAAATGGATGAAAAGAAATGGAACTTGAGAAGGAGAAGGATTCGGCCAAGAGAGAGTATAAAAGAAAATGTGATTATGAATCAATATCAAAAGAAGAAAAGTGAAATATGTGTGAGAGAGATTCGCCAAACACTTATTTGCCAAAAAGAAAATGCACAAAAGCCAAGTGAGGTTTCGGTTTCAAGAGCAAAGATGAGAGAAAGGAAATAACATTTTTGGTTCAAACAAAATGAAGGCTAAACCAAAAGCAAAATTTGCACAAAATGCACAAAAACATTCGGCCAAAGAGGGGAGTTTTGGAGAGAAAGAAAACAATGCCAAAAGATGCACAAATACCAAAGGTTGACCAAATATCCTCCCCAAACCACCTAACAACATTCGCCACCCCTAGCCACACTTGCCGTCCACATACATGCACTAAAAGCCTTGAAAGAGTTTCCAAAACATCTTCCTTAAGCCAAGCCCTTTGTCTCCCCAACCTTCCATAACTTTAAGATTCTTATCCCTATTTCAAGCTTTCCTTAAACCAATATTCAACTTACCAAAACTTAAGGTCCAACCTATCATAATTAGAGTTTGACCGTCCCATCAATGCTAGGATACAAAAATAAAGTCTTCAAAATGCTTTCCAAGCAACTCGAACCACTTCCCTCAAGTAACCTTTCAAGCTCCTTATCCACTATGCCACTAACTCCTCATGTGTTAGAATTTAACACTTAAATTAACTTAAGTGCTAAGCTCACTTAATCCACTTCATTAAATAAACCATACTAAAAATTATCTAACTTCCTAAATAAAATCAAGCCTTCACAAGACTATGCTAACACACAAAATTCCTACCCGAGCCAACACAAAAATAATACTCAAATTTTTCCTAAAGCTCAAGGCCCAATCCTACTAGGCCCAATTTCGGGATGTTACAGTTCGGGAGTCGATTACGTATGAGGAAGGGTTAGCACCCTCATAACGCCCAAAAATTGGTACCCAATCGATAATATCATGTCCTAATATTGAAACATTGAAAAAAAAATTAAAAAATGGACCTTTTATTTGAAGAAAAAACCCAGACTTACCTATCTCAAAGAAATAAAACACCATTCCCAGTAAGTTAGGATATAGCATCTCATGACTTTGAAACTAAGCACGTCTTTATTTTAGAAAATTCCTACCTCGAGACGCAAAATGTCGAACCTAGTAAGTTAAGGCACAACAATCCGACTTCCCAAGAATAGGTTTTTTTAATTTGAAATTGGTAAATCTCAGTTTTTTTAAAAAAAAAGGATATGTAATACCTAGAGTTTCTCGAGAAAAATCGAACCCAATAAGTTAGGGCAAAATTCTTCTCGAAATTCCCCAAATATCACATATCACCGTATTTTGAAAATCATTTGAATAAAATGCTTTAAATCAACAGATTTTGTAAAAACAATGATTTGAGAAAGATATTACAACATGCATATTGAAATAAATAACAAATTATAAATAATAAAAGAATAATATAAATAACAATATTAAATTATACTAACAATAAAAATATAAACATAAATACAATGAAGAATTATGTTAAGCATTGAATATACAAAATAATGAAAAAGGAATATAATAATTTTTAAAACTATTTAACATATATAAACAATGTTTTAAATAAATAATAAAAAGAAAAATTTATAACAAATACATAATTCAATACATATATAAATAATTATACATAATAAAAAAACAATTAGTAAACAATATATAATAAAAAAACACATATAATATACTAATTATAAAATTACATACATAATATAAATAATATAAATAAAATATGTTATATAATATAAATAGATTTTATACAAAAATAAATTTTAAAAATAATATAATATAATACTATATAATATAAAGATCTTGAAAACATATAATATAGTAATTAATATATAGAAATAATATATAATGAAAATAATTTAAGCTAAACAAAATAAAAAAATAATAGTTCAATATATAAAGATTTTACATAAAAAAATATATAAATTTATACTATTATTGTATTAGTATATAAATAGTAAATAAAATAATATAGATTATCTAATATAATAAAATAATTTAGTACAATATTAAAGTACTAAAATAAAAGAATAAAAAGAAAATTAAAACAAAGCAACAGGGATTAAAATGGCAATTTTGCCAAGTTTCAAAACGGCATCGTTCAGATTTTAATCTTTAAAACAGTCTGAGGGGCCAAATTGGTACAGAAACAAATTTTGGGGCTAATTTAATAAATAACAAAAATGCAAATTGGACTGAATTAAAATTAAAGAAAATTGCGGAAGGACCGAAAAGGCAATTATACCATTTTACAAAAACGCGTGGATCCTCCCCGGGTATTCGGGTCAACGCGCGGATCCTTCCCCTGAACGACGTCGTTTTGCGCTTATTAGTTTAAGCGAAAACGACGTCATTTTATCACGGCTATATAAGTTAAAAAAAGCCTAAAAATCATCTTAAAACTATGTTTAAAAAAAAATTAGAAAAGTTCTCTGAGGATCCTCCTCCTCCGTTATGAGTCGATCCATCGACTCCACGCTACACAGCGCTCCACGCGCCTCCATGGCCGGTGGTCGGGCCGAAATCTCATTTTTGAGTAGCGAATCAAAAGGCAAGTTTCCTTTTATCCCTTTTTATTTAAAAATATGCACGTATATAAAAAAAATAAGCAGAATACAAAATAAAATCACCTCTGTATTCGTGAAAATTTGTTCCCTTTTTTTAATTTCTGTATACTTTCTGTTTCTCTGTATATCAGTGTATTCGTATCCCCTTGTTTACAAGTTTTTGGGGCTTTTATAGCCTCCGAAATGAAAAATAAAAAGGAAATAAACAAAAAAAATGTTGTCATGCTTGCTGGGTTTCCTTTTCTGTGCAGGTCAAGGGCAAAGATTCTGGCGACGAGGGGCCTCCGCGCGTTGATGGTGACTGCGACGTGACTTGCTGAGCGATTCGCGGCTTTGACGAGGGCTGGTGGTGCGACTGTTGGCCTGGGTGCTATTGCGGCGCAAGGGTTGTCAGGAAACCCTAGGTTTCCTGACTGTGTTTAGTGTCTAGGCCCTTTTGGGCCGGTTTAGGTTCTGGGTTTAAGGTCTGTTGGGTCTGGGGGTGTATTTGGGTTACTGGGTAGTATTTGGGCTGCTAGTAATTTTCGGGTTTGGGCCTTAGGGTTGTAAATGGACTGTTAAAAAAAAATGGACTTTGTTTATTTTTTATTGTTTTGGTTTGTTATAAGCCCGGGCAAAATGTCCTTCTTACAGCTGCCCCTCTTTGCTCATTGTCGTGTAACGAGAATAGAGCAAAGACTATAAAAGGACCAATTTTTCCTGGTCCTAGCCAAGCCTTGACTTCTTAGTCCTCGTCTTCTTCAAATGGCTTCCAATCCCAACTGCATCTTCAAGGGTATTGGAACTTCATCTTGATTTCAATAAGTTTGATAGCTTCAATTTCATGAAGGCAGTATCCACTATCTTTGATCTGCTCCACTGCAAACTCAGGGAAACAAGATCTGATGTTTTCGATCTGCTTCTTGGAACCTCAAAAATGCCAGATCTGTTGTCTTTCGATCTGCTTCCTGCAATTTCAGGAATGCCAAATCTGCTATCTTTAATCTGCTCCTGCAACTTCAGGAATGCCAGACTTGTATCTTTGATCTGCTCCTGCAAATTCAGGAATGCTAGATCTGCTATTTTCAATCTGCTCCTGCAACTTCAGGAATTGCCAGACTGATGTCTTCGATCTGCTTCTTGCAACTTCAGGAATTTCCAAATCTGCTATCTTCAATCTGCTCCCTACAAACTCAGGGATTGCCAGACTAATATCTTCGATCTGCTTCCTGCAACTTCAGGAATTGCCAGATCTGCTATCTTCAATCTGCTCCCTGCAAACTCAGGGATTGCCAGACAGATGTCTTCGATCTGCTTTCTGCAACTTCAGGAATTGCCATATCTAATCTCTTCGATCTGCTTTCCTGCAACTTTAGGAATTACCAGATCTGCTATCTCCAATCTGCTCCCTACAAACTCAGGGATTGCCAGACTGATGTCTTCGATCTGTTTCCTGCAACTTCAGGAATTGCCAGATTTGCTACCTTCAATCTGCTCCCTACAAACTCAGGGATTGCCAAACTGATGTCTTCGATCTGCTTCCTGCAAACTCAGGAATTGCTAGATCTACTATCTTCAATTTGCTCCCTGCAAACTCAAGGATTGCCAGACTGATGTCTTTGATCTGCCTCCTGCAAACTCAGGAATTGCCAGATCTGCTTTCTTCAATCTGCTCCCTGCAAACTCAGGGATGCCAGACTGCTATCTTCTACCTCGCTACATAACCTGTAGAATGGGTATATGCTTATGTCTAATAATTAGGATGCTTTGATCGAAATGCATCAAATGCCTCTAATTAGACATGTTGTGATATATGAAGATGATTCCTATTTCAAGGATTAGGATGCAATGACCGAAATGAATCAAATGCCCCTAACAAAATTTGCCATGATACAAAAATGTTATGAGTATGATTCCTATTCTAGGTGTTATCACTTATTTGTTTTTCATTCTTGTTCATCAATCATGTTCTGCTCAAATAATTTGCCCCATGGTAATTCTGAGTCTTCTCCACTTGAACCTTGGGACATAAAGTTGGTATCTCCCACCGCAACTTTAGGGGAAAAACATTTAGTTTCTTCCATCTTTCTATTACCACTCAGAGGTACAGAACTTGTATCACTTTCAATCAATTTGATCTGTTACACCATTCTCTGGGTGTAATAACCAAATGAAATTTACATGAATGCAGGGTATCCCGAAAATGATCCCTTTTTACACATAAATTGGTCTTGTTCGTCACTTGCCGATATGGTATCACCAAGGAAATTGTCTTATCCAATAAGAATCCGAAGAGATAATCATTTTCCAATGTTTCCAATCCTTAGGCTTGGTGAGTTCTGAACAATAGTCACGTTTCAGATTCCTCATATTATTTAGAAGCTTCCAGAGTAATATGCGAAACTCCTTTTATGAAAGTGTTATTAGTCCATTAATCGTTATTTCAATAAAATACTTGAAAAATATCACAACAATGAACATGAAAGAAATTAATCAGGAGTATAGCTCAAAGCAAATAAGCTAATCAAAGATAACCAAGGCAATAAATGAAAATTGGTTGGTGTATCTTAAAAAGAATAAAGTAAGTAAAGATAGCAAAGGCTATAAAACAAAATTAATTAGGGTGTGAAAAGAATAAAGTAATCAAAGATAAATTTAAAATGGGTAACTAGGTGCCCCAGATATCGCAGCCTGAGCTTCTCTGTTCAAACTTCTTGAGGACCATTTTAAGCTCAATATGTATTTAGGGGATCCTGAGTACTTTGTCGATGCCCCAAGACGTAACATACTTCCTCATTGTTAATTCAAATGTAGCAAGACTACTGTATGCCCCACTTTGGATCAAAATTTGAGCCGTCCTTTTCAAATTTTCGGCTCAAACCCCCTTTGGTCTCAAAGCGCCCTTTGCGGGTTTTCGCTTTGGCCTCTCCTTTTTTTTTTTGAAATTTGAATTTGAATTTGAACTCAAGGCGCCCTTTGCGAGTTTTCGCCTTGGTCCTTCCTCTTTTAGGTAAAATCTTTCTTGATTGACCCTGAATTCACCAGATTAGGCGAATCTTCACCATCTGTCTCGGTCAATATCAATGCTCCTCTAGAACAGGCCCTACATAAGTCCTTCCAAGTTCGACATATGCTTTCTTCTAAAATCATTTTGTAGAAGAAAAATCTTTTTCAACATCAAGTTTCTTCGTAGAATTCCCTAAGATGAACTTCTTTAACCTAAGCTCGCATCATCTGGCTGTGGCAAATAGCTTTTAACCTTTCCTTCGATTAGGTTTAATTGATAAAAATGCTTCAATTTTATAAACCAATGTGTAAGATGTTGCCCCGGAAAAGGTCCTGGCCAACGTTCGATAATCATAGAGAGTAGTGATAGCTTCTTATGCCAATCTTTACAAGTCTTAGTCACCTTTCCTATTTTTTTGTTTTTCCTTTTTTTTTGTTTGGCAACCTTTGTTGCACTGTGATATGCTGCCTGATCTTTGGACAAACTATAAACTTTGACTTTGTACAGTTATGCGTTATTAAATGTGATCCTTTAGGGCATTCTTTGCTGACATTTGATTCCTCTTTTTTTTAAAAAAATTTGATGACTTTCGACTTTGTAACATTGGATATGAAGCTACTTCCACCTTCTTAGTGAAGCGAACAATGACCATGACAATGAATAGATGTCGACTAGCAGCTTTTGACAAGATTGGCTCACTCACATCCATGCCCCACATATGGAGAATTTGTGAAGAAATGAAGAAGGCACATGAATCTTGTCTCCTTAAATACGGCATTTGCGGTATAACTGATATAATCCCCTTCCATGGTAAACCAACAGTGCCCGATCCTCATGTTTAGCCCGCGTCTTACTAGCCCAGGCATGTCCTGATATGGTCATGCAAAAACATCTTTGAATTCTCGAAGAAATGTCTCGCCTTATTTCTTGATGAGCTAGGCTACAATCTTCACTCCTTTTCTAGGCTCACAATATCCAATGACCCTTTGTAGAGTAAGGTCTATTTTTCATCTTTTCACCATTCTTAACAAATTAGAAGATAGGCTACAATCTCTGTCATCTTCAAAGTCCTAAGATCCCCTAGACCCATATCTCATTCAAAAAGGGAGTCAGTAACAACGTCACTCATGTCGTTGATATCTGGAGACCTAGTATAGGTTCGAAAGAATATTTCAAAAGAATAAATCATTCAAAGAACAGTTATTTGTATGATCATGAATAAAGAATGAAAGAATATTGTAAAACAAAAGAATGTAAAATATGAAATGGAAAGAATAAAAGAATATTTGCTCAAAAAATGCATTTTATTAAAATAAAAATTTAGGACACAAGCCTATTTCACAAAAGAGTTCTTATTGCCTTTAGGCTTAAGGCAACAAGCATGTTTCGAATATTACTCTAGATTAGCTCTAAGAATATAGGGATCTCTTCCACAGTCCCATTATTCAAAACACTCCCAAATATCCAAGGGTTTGGAAACATTGTTCCCTGATTCCCTCTTCGCTTTCGATTTCTTCAAGGGATCGCAACTTTCTTGTCTCCTCCTTCAATTATCGCATTTAATGCCTCGTCAAAGTGATCAGGTTTTGATAAATCATCAACCTTCACAATTCCCATTCTGATGAGCCTCTCACCTACCTTTTTGAAGGCAGTGCAGTTTTCTATGGAATGCCCCGATATTCCTGCATGGTAATCACATTGGGCATTCTCGTTACACCATTTTGGGAACGGAGGTTGCAACAGTTCCAAATAGAATGGAGACACCACATGTGCGTCAAACAAACTTTGATATAGCTCCTTATACGTCACTGGGATTGGCGTAAATTGGAGCCTTTCAGAGTTTTGCCTGGTGCCTGATTCTTGTCTTGTCGACCCTTGCTGCCCAGCAGTGATTACCTTTGGCCGGTTAACAGTAATTGCTTTTGAGTACCCTTTGTTGTATGTACTCGTATTATTCACCTCATCATCATTTTTCCTAGGAGTAAACCTTCTAGTGGTTTCCCCTGCTTCAATCTTGCCACCCCTTATGGCATTTTCTATCATTTCCCCTGCCATCACTATATCTGCGAAGCTTTTAGTGGTGCTTCCTATCATATGGGTGATAAAAGGTGCCTTTAAAGTGTTTATAAACAACATGGTGGTTTCCTTCTCCAAGATAGGTGGTTGAACATGCATGGCAACTTCTCTTCATCTTTGTGCGTATTGCCTGAAACTTTCGTTTGATTTCTTTTCCATGTTTTGCAACATGATTCGATCAGGCGTCATATCTGTAACATGATTGTACTGCCTCATGAAGGCTTGGGCCAAGTCTCTCCAGGAGCCAATATTAGCACGGCTAAGTTGATTGTACCACCTAGACACTGCTCCCGTCAAACTATCTTGGAAACAATGAATCAAAAGTTGATCATTGTTTACATAGCCCGTCATGCGTCTACAGAATATGGTAATGTGGGCTTCAGGGCAACTAGTCCCGTTGTACTTCTCAAATTCCGGCATCTTGAATTTATAAGGAAGTACCAGATCTGGAACCAGACTCAAGTCCTTGGCATCAATCCCATGATGATGATCAGTATTCTCCAGAGCCTTGAATTTTTCCTCCAACCATCTATAGCGATCCTCTAACTGCCTTGAGGATTCAGTTCTTATCCCTTCTCTCTCTGCCATATCCAAATCAGGGATGACGGGATTAGCAGGGTTGTCTCCTGGATTAGATCCTGAGCCCACTTGGAAGTTCATGGGTGGTCTATTATTAGCTTGCCCTTGTTGAGGCCTCATTGTGACAGGTGGCCTTTGGGGATACTCCTCCGGTTGTACATGTGGTGGGGTGAAACCCCTAGGAAAGTCCTCATTGTCTTCAGCATTAACTAGGGGACCCTTTTCCTTTATACATTATCCCACTCATCATCTGGGCCATTTGAGCCATCATGTTCTTTTAATCCTCCAACATCTGGTCCCTCATCTCTTGTTGGAGTTTTGCCATTTTCTCTTACATCTGGTCTTAAATGTCTCTTTGAAATTGTTCCAATCTCTAATCCATTTTCTTTGATTTAGCTCGTGTACCGTAAGGATGTTTAGCTTCCAGATTTTTTTCACTTTCTCTCTCTCTCTCTCTCTCTCTCTCTCTCTCTCTCTCTCTCTCTCTCTGTTATAAAGTCAACTAATTAGACTCTCTCTATGGACTTAAATGTAAATGATATGATGTAATGAAAATACATGAATGCAAAGAGAGAGAGGCGTTGATTCTGAATTCAATTCCATTAGAAAAACTTTTCTAGAAAGTAGATTTATTTACATAAAATGGATCACATATACGACCATGCCCTCATATTCCAAGCAAAAACATCAATCCCCATCTTCGCATAGGTCAAATCTTGCAAACTTCTAATAGATGCCTCTTATTAGCTCCTTTTTGCTTGATCTAGGCCGCGACTCACTGCTCACTTATCCTTGCAATGCTTATTAACCTCTTCAAGAAAGCCTTGCCGATGATTCTCGAATAATCTTTGTCAGCTTGAATCCTTGGGCAATAAACTTCTTGTATTCCTTCACGGACTATCAGTCTTCTCTCGTTGTGTTTGCTTGAAACATATTCGGACAACCGTATTATAATCCACTTTATCAAAAAATCCATTTCCTTATGACAAGCTTTTCTATTTAGCAATCGAATTTGAATCAACACCTCTTTTCTATGATGTGAATGCAATGCAATCAAAACAAAATAAAAAATGTTAGCACAGGAAAAAAATAAAAATAAATAAATAAATAAAAAACATAGAATACCTATCTGGATGACCACTAAGGTTTGACATAATTCTACCTAAGGTAAGCATTTAGGTTTTCTATATGTGGTTTTAGCTCTAAAGTTTAGGTACCTGAACCAGCAGATTCCTCGATCCTCACCCATTATAGGCTCAATGGACCGAGTTCAGTTCAGGGGAATACATTTCCCTATGGCTGCACGGAGATGAAAATCTCACGAAGACATAGGTACGGATGCATTCCGAAAGCGACTCACTATCCTGCACGGAGGTGAAAACCTCACGAATGAGTAGCTTCTCGCTCCCACTTAAGGGTGCGACCACAACGGTCATACGAATGCAATGCAAAGATATTTTATAAAAAAAACACATGCAATAAAAGGATGATTTTTCAAATCAGAATTTCAAATTTGCAACAATAGGACATGAATTTATTGACTCTACGGCTTGACTCTCTTATTGTCCCCAGTGGAGTCGCCAAGCTGTCGAAACCATTTTAAAATTTGGTTTTAAAAAACGGGGATCGACTTTTAAAAAATGAAAATGGAGTCGCCACCAATCTTTTTTACTTAGGTGTGATTGGATCACCTTGAAAATCGTTTATTTTAAAATACTTATTTTGGTCCACAAAAAACAAGAAAAATGGGTTCGGGAGTCGGTTACGTATGAGGAAGGGTTAGCACCCTCATAACGCCCAAAAATTGGTACCCAATCGATAATATCATGTCCTAATATTGAAACTTTGAAAAAAATTAAAAAATGGACCTTTTATTTGAAGAAAAACCCAGACTTACCTATCTCAAAGAAATAAAACACCATACCCAGTAAGTTAGGATATAGCATCTCATGACTTTGAAACTAAGCACGTCTTTATTTTAGAAAATTCCTACCTCGAGACGCAAAATGTCGAACCCAGTAAGTTAAGGCACAACAATCCGGATTCCCAAGAATAGGTTTTTTTTTTTAATTTGAAATTGGTAAATCTCAGTTTTTTTTTTAAAAAAAAAAGGATATGTAATACCTAGAGTTTCTCGAGAAAAATCGAACCCAATAAGTTAGGGAAAAATTCTTCTCGAAATTCCCCAAATATCACATATCACCATATTTTGAAAATCATTTGAATAAAATGCTTTAAATCAACAGATTTTGTAAAAACAATGATTTGAGAAAGATATTACAACATGCATATTGAAATAAATAACAAATTATAAATAATAAAAGAATAATATAAATAACAATATTAAATTATACTAACAATAAAAAATATAACATAAATACAATGAAGAATTATGTTAAGCATTGAATATACAAAATAATGAAAAAAGGAATATAATAATTTTTAAAACTATTTAACATATATAAACAATGTTTTAAATAAATAATAAAAAGAAAAATTTATAACAAATACATAATTCAATACATATATAAATAATTATACATAATAAGAAAAACAATTAGTAAACAATATATAATAAAAAAACACATATAATATACTAATTATAAAATTACATAAACACATATAATATACTAATTATAAAATTACATACATAATATAAATAATATAAATAAAATATGTTATATAATATAAATAGATTTTATACAAAAATAAATTTTAAAAATAATATAATATAATACTATATAATATAAAGATCTTGAAAACATATAATATAGTAATTAATATATAGAAATAATATATAATGAAAATAATTTAAGCTAAACAAAATAAAAAATAATAGTTTAATATATAAAGATTTTTCATAAAAAAATATATAAATTTATACTATTATTGTATTAGTATATAAATAATAAAGAAAATAATATAGATTATCTAATATAATAAAATAATTTAGTACAATATTAAAGTAATAAAATAAAAGAATAAAAAGAAAATTAAAACAAAGCAACAGGGATTAAAATGGCAATTTTGCCAAGTTTCAAAACGGCATCGTTCAGATTTTAATCTTTAAAACAGTCTGAGGGGCCAAATTGGTACAGAAACAAATTTTGGGGCTAATTTAATAAATAACAAAAATGCAAATTAGACTGAATTAAAATTAAAGAAAATTGCGGAAGGACCGAAAAGGCAATTATACCATTTTACAAAAACGCGCGGATCCTCCCCGGGTATTCGGGTCAACGCGCGGATCCTTCCCCGGAACGACGCCTTTTTGCGCTTATTAGTTTAAGCGAAAACGACGTCGTTTTATCACGGCTATATAAGTTAAAAAACAGGCTAAAAATCATTTTAAAACTATGTTTAAAAAAAAAATTTAGAAAAGTTTTCTGAGGATCCTCCCTCCTCCGTTATGAGTCAGTCACCGGACTCCACGCTACGCGCTCCACGCGCCTCCATGGCCGGTGGTCGGAAGCCGAAAATCTCATTTTTCGGGCGCGAATCAAAAGGCAAGTTCCCTTTTATCCCTTTTTATTTAAAAATATGCACGTATATAAAAAAAATAAGCAGAATACAAAATAAAATCAGCTCTGTATTCGTGAAAATTTGTTCCCTTTTTTTATTTCTGTATTCTTTCTATTTCTTTGTATATCAGTGTATTCGTATCCCCTTGTTTACAAGTTTTTGGGGCTTTTATAGCCTCCGAAATGAAAAATAAAAAGGAAATAAATAAAAAAAATGTTGTCATGCTTGCTGGGTTTCCTTTTCTGTAAGGTCAAGGGCAAAGATTCTGGCGACGAGGGGCCTCCGCGCGTTGATGGTGACTGCGACGTGACTTGCTGCGCGATTTGCGGCTTTGACAAGGGTTGGTGGCGCGACTGTTGGCCTGGGTGCTATTGCGGCGCAAGGGTTGTCAGGAAACCCTAGGTTTCCTAACTGTGTTTAGTGTCTGGGCCCTTTTGGGCCGGTTTAGGTTCTGGGTTTAAGGTCTGTTGGGTCTGGGGGTGTATTTGGGTTACTGGGTAGTATTTGGGCTGCTAGTAATTTTCGGGTTTGGGCCTTAGGGTTGTAAATGGACTGTTAAAAAAAATTAGACTTTGTTTATTTTTTATTTTTTTGGTTTGTTATAAGCCCGGGCAAAATGTCCTTATTACAGCCTCATTTAGGCTTTTTCCACCTCCTTTTATAGGAGAAATTCAGAACTTTTATTTAACTTTGAATCCCGTATAGTTTCCTGATAAGGATGATGTCTCATCTTTGATTTATGACATCTTTGTCCAGATGTGGTTTCTTTCACATTACTTCCTTTTTTGTTTTTTGCTTGGTTGGTTTTTTTCCACGTAGCTTCCCCTGTCTTTTATGTTATCCTTCTTGGATATTGTCTTTCTTCAATTTCATCTAAATTTAATTAATCCATTGACAATTTTGGTGAGTGCCAACTTTCCCATGTATTTTTGGTGTCTTCAATTATATGGGAAGGAAAATCATCAATCTCCATTTAGCTATCTTTTTTAGTTGAACAGATTCTTCATTTATATCCTGGTGATATCCAACATCATATGCTAGTATTCTTTGACCATCAATCCAAAAGCTATAAGTTTTTTATTGGAGTAGATTTTGGACTTTGGCGATTAGATCTATTTCTGCTTGGATTTGATAATAACTATGATTATTATAACACTTATCAACATATTTTGTCAAGTGTTCTTTCTCTTCTGTAGCTACAGATAGGTTTCTTCCTCTAAGCATTTATTAGATAATCCGAATTTGATATGGTTGATAAAAATTTTCTCTTTCAGCTACACTAATAAGGCTACTAATTTCAAGATGAAAATAGTAAAAGAAATCATCTTATATACCATTCGTAATAACATAGATTTAATAAATGATGTTGGATATTACTAAGATGATATAAATGAAGAATTCGTTCAACTCATAAAAACGATAGTTGAAATGGAGATTGCTTATTTTCCTTCCCATATAATTGAAGACATCAAAAATACATGGGAAAGTTGGAACTCGCCAAGATTGTCAATGGATTCATTAAATTTAAATGAAATTGAATAAATGAATCTGGACAATATGCAAGAAGGATAACATAAAAGACAGAAGAAGTTACGTGGAAAAAACCAACTAAGAAAAAGACAAAAAAGGAAGCAACATTGAAGCAACCACTACTTGACAAAGATGCCATCAGTCAAATATGAGACATCATCCTTATTAGGAAACTAGTAGTAAAAGAAATATTTACAAAAAAGAGAAAAGACTTAGAATTTTGAGAAGTAACTTGAAGGAAAACTTGAATCCAACTTCAATGCTTCATTTAGACTTCTTCCACATCCTTTTATAGGAGAAATTCAAAACTCTGTTTAATTGAAATTGAATCCTGCATAGTTTCCTGATAAGGATGATGTCTCATCTTTGATTGATGACATCTTTATCCAGTTATGGTTGCTTCCACGTTGCTTCCTTTTTTGTCTAGATTTAGTTGTGATTGCTTCCACGTTGCTTTCTTTTTTGTCTAGATTCAGTTGTGGTTGCTTCCACGTTGCTTCCTCTTTTGTCTTTTTCTTGGTTGGTTTTTTCCACGTAGCTTCCTTTGTCTTTTATGCTATCCTTCTTGGATCTTGTCCAGATTTATTTCTTCAATTTCATCTAAATTTAATGAATCCATTGACAATCTTGGTGAGTTCCAACTTTCCCATGTATTTTTTATGTCTTCAATTATATGGGAAGGAAAATCATTAATCTCCGTTTCAGCTATCTTTTTTAATAGTTGAACGAATTCTTCATTTATATTATCCTATTGATATCCAACATCATATTGATCTGTCGTAATTCGGTGTAGCAGATTAAACTAGTTTTCGTATTTTAGAAGCTTGAATACATGCACTTTGGTTAAGTTTTAGTTAAGTTTTCGTAATTCTATTTACATTTAATAAAATGTGTAATTTGTGTCTTTTATTGACCTTAGGGGTCGAATGAGGCCTAAAGGTGAGCTAATATGATTTGTGAGTGTGCAGGAGATCATTATAAGGTATGCGCTAACTCAATACTGGTCGTTGTGTTGCAACACGGAGAGTTGGATGTTGTACCATAGGGAGCAGAATGGAAGAATTTCAAGACTGCCTTCGGTGTCGCGACATAGCCTGAGGATGTCGCAACACACCCTTGAAAATACCCTGAAGATGAGCATACTGTCTTCGATGTCACAACGACATCACCTCTGTACGGGGAATAATTACGAGTTAAGGGCATTTTGGTCTGCACAAGCAAACATTAAACACGAGAACAACAACTAACTTATGGTTAAGGAAGACGACCACTCTAATTCTATAAATAGGCTCATTTAACACATGTTATGGACAACTTTTGATATTGTATAATTTTCTTCATAGTTTTTGTTTTTAGTTTTTCCTTTTCTTAGGCTTTTAGGTTATTTTCAGTTTGTTCTTTGCTATTGTGGAAGAAATTATATTTGTGAACTTGGTCAAACTTTGTGAGGATTTGGCATCCTATTCAATACAAATAAGGTTTCTTCCAAACTTTATATTCTTGAATTATTTTCCATGTCTATTCTATATATCAAGTCTATAATGTTTATGAGATCCATGAGGAATTAATCCTCCTATGGGGGATTAGCGAGTGGAGGTATGATTAATTAACTATTTTGTAGGGTTCTCTTAAAGTATTAGATGTTCGGGAAAGAAATAACTTAAACCCTAGGCTTGGTGACCTTAGAAAGTCATTAAGGTGGGAATTAACTCAAAATTGGTATGGCCTATCCGTGAACACCTTAACCCCGAACTAGTTTGGACTATGAGGTCGAGAGATAAATAGTTCTTGCTGACTCGTTATTCTAGTGGATGATCGGAAGATCCTGCGAGGGTATGAACTAGTTGATTGAACAAAAAGCCCAAAGCGACAGTTGATTATGATTATCGAAGCGAGCTAATCACCCATGCTCAGATTTGATAAATTCTGCTATTTGATTTATCATTATTTATTTATGTTCTTTTCACTATTATTATTAAAAATCTCAAAAATCTTCATTTATATTTTATCGTAATATAATCTATCTAAAGTATTGATTAGATCTATTTGTGCTTAGGTTAAAGTTAACTTAGTGCTCGCCTCCCTTGAGTACGATCCTCAGAGTACTCATTATTTCATTGTAACTATATTACAACCTGACCCGTATACTTGTGGATATCGCTTAATTGATATATTTTGTGCAGGATTCTTACTCTGGACATGGTACGTCCGAAGTCGATCAAGTTGTTGGCACTATTTTCGAGGAGGCAACGTCACTAATTTGATTTTAATTTTGGCATTTTAATAGAATAATTAGGAAATTTTTAGATTATAGCTACAATTTTATTTTCTTATTTTTACTAACTTTTTTATTACCTTTGGGTTTAGTGTATGACTCGAAGTAGCAGAATACCTATAGAGCCAGCCACAGATCCAAAAATAATAATTCTTAGAAATCGTCAACAACAACAGCAGCTGTAAATGCACAACCCACCACCTGCTGTGGGCAACTTACCTTATGAGAATCCACTGTTCGACGAGGTTAACAATAATAACTTAGATGATCTACCACCACCACCACAACTACTCGCAAACAATCCTATGGCGTGTAACGAAAGAACTCTGAGGGAGTATGCGCTACCGAATCTAGATATGGTTCAAGGGAGTATAATGAGGCCAACCATCATAACTAGTAACTTTGAAATCAAGCCTGCTATGATCCAGATGAGCCAAAACAATTTGCAATTTTGAGGAACAATGAGGAAGACTCGAGTCAACATTTAAAACGGTTCCTCTAGCTTTGTGACACGTTCAAATATAACGGGGTCACCAATGATGCTATTTGTCTTCAGTTTTCCCCTTTTCATTAATAGATAATGTTTTTCCTTGGTTAGATTCACAGGCACTAGGGTCCATCACGACATAGGACGAACTTATAAGAAAGTTCCTACAGAAGTTCTTCCCTATTAGCAAGACGGTCTAGCTAAGAAAGGAGATTGTCATGTTCAAACAGTTAGAGGGAGAGATTTTTCACGAAGCTTGGGAGTGTTTTAGGACGCTGATTCAGAAATGTCCACGTCACGGACTGCCCAAGTGGTTACGACTGCAAATATTCTACAATGGGTTGGATGTACACGCAAGGTCGGGATTGGATGGAGCCGCAGGAGAAGCCTTAATGAACCAAACGTACGAGGTTGCGTACGAATTAATAGAAATATGGCGATGAACTCTTTCCAGTGACCAACTGAATGATATACATATAGCCGAAGACCTTCTACGGTGAAGGTTGTCTAGAAGGATGACAAATATTAGCAGTTAGTGGACAGACTCAACCGCATAGAGTCCATGAATAGTGCACCATCTATATATGGAGAGGACAAAGCACTCTTCCATTATATCAACAATCCAACTGAGGATGTTAATTACATAGGGAATATGGGTGGAAACCCTTATTCAAATACTTATAACCCCGGATGGAGAGACCACCCAAATCTGATATGTGGCAAAAATCAAGGAGGCAGCCCTTCAAATCAAGTTAAAAATGCTAATTATCAACCTTCTTATTTGTAGAAACCTCAAGAAAGGATCAACCCAAATGATCATACTGTATGTGGTCAACGCTTGGATCGAATAGAAGGGGAAATATAGTCATTGAGGACAGATGTGAAGCAAGTGCAGTCTGAATGCACTAACTCGACAAAAATATTGCTAATAAAATATTCCTATTTGTTATTAAATCATTTGTACAAACTATAGCAATTGATATATTATTCAACTTTTTCTTTTCTTAATAATTAATAAATTGACCATAATAGTTCATATAATTAATATAAATATAATATATTAGATTATATAAATGTATTATCTATTAAATTTTATATATAAAACATAAAGTTATTATATAAATAATTAAATTTACTATCTGAAACAAAAACTAATATATATTTTTTCTTTCTACTTTATTGCTTGATGGGAACATAATTAATAAGTAATTTTTTATCTAATAAATAAAAATTAATTTAATATAAAACTTAATTTTTTATTTATTGGTATATAAAATCATTTACTAAAAATATTTTAATGGAATAAGAGTTCTTATTTACAAGTGTGATAATTTTTATTATAAAATTTATTAAATCGAATACTTTAATAAAATTAAAATTTTTATTTACAAATACAATAAATCTCATAAATAATAAAAAAGTATTTAAAATAATATATACGGTAGTATAATAAAAAATAAAAATTATATTAATCAATTTAAAAGCTTTCTAAACTCGTGCTTTTATATATATATATATATTATACTTATAATTATTTTAGTTTAACGAGTAGCTAACTAAATAATACTAAATATCACTAACAAATTTTGTTACATCAGCTTAATGTTATTTTGATTACAAAATAGACCATTTTTATGTGCGAGGATACATCATTGGCTATCTCGACCAACGATGTCCTTGTAACTGTCAAAAATACGATATGAACGGCTTATATTCAATTGATACCTACAGTGAAACATTTGTTTGCCAAGCTGACTGCTACTCAGTTTTTTTCTTTTTTTTGGCTTGTATTGCTCATATGTTTTCTTTTATTATGATTGTATACAATTCATTTAGGGCTTGTGTCTGCCATGAATACAAGTATTTGAGACGTGCAAGAAAACCCATAACTTGACATGCTTAACTTTCAGAGCACGTGGATTAGTTGATAAATATCCTGCAAGCTTTCTTTACCACAGGCAATGATATTAATCTTTGAAGGACCAATGGATGATCTGTTGAAAACAGAACTTCAGCTTTGTCATCATTCTAAAATTCATCAGGACTTCAATTTTTGATGACCACACACAAGTTTGTTTTGGCACGTAAATCCACGGGATTAAGAGACAGTATCGCATACAAATCACAAAACAAATTCACTGTTACACAGTGAATTTGCCAAATAATAGTTGCAGTAACGCCATGGGATAACGAAAAGTCTTTAACCAGACCTGAAGGAGCTATCAATCGTGCATGGCATCGGCATCCCCACCATCAACGATTGATGCTTCATTGAACATGTATTCTTTTTGGTACTCCATCAAGTACTGTGTTGATCTCCTTACATCCAGAAATAGACTGTAAACACGAGTGATGTCCTGCACTTCCACAACCATCCCCTTCCGCTTCTGGCAATTCAATGCAGAAGCTGTGATCAGATGGATAGCATATCTCAAGGAGGTCTCGTGCCCAATTTTGGTCAACAGTTGTTTTGCATCTTCAGACATCTCTACATCTTCCTCTTGGCACCTGATGTCTAGAATCTTACGAATTTCATCCTCGGAATAAGGTTGAGTAGTGATGATTAGTAGTCTATCAAGAAGATCAATTGGAATTCCATGAGGGGATTTGTAATTTGTGCCACGGATTGAAGTTATGCCTCTGTTTGTAGCAACTACTAATATCGGGGCCATCTCATTCTCAAGAGCACGGTTCAGGAAAGAAAAGCACTCAATGTCAAGCATGTGCACCTCATCGATAAAGAGAACACCAGGCACGATTTCAGCCTTCCCTTCCTCCCTCCACTCTGCCACCTTCGTGTCAATTTGTTCTCTCACCTCAGCACGGATTTCACCAGTATCCCCAGTGAAAAGAGCAAGAAATCCCTGTGTTCTGAACTCAAACATAATGAAACATGAGATGATGACTAAAAATAGATTATTTTCTATTGTGAAACAACGTAAAACTTCTCTAAGTCTATTATCCTATAAGGCAGACTAGCAAAGATAGTGCCTATAGAAAAGTTGCACCGGATATGCATACATTGAACTCACAGTAATGTTTTCTAGGGATAAATTTTATGCTAGGGAGATAAATTTCAACAAGTTAGGATGTTCATACAAGACATATACCATGCACAAATTCTTCCCTAAGAATCACAAACCAATGGTATCATCACATTTGATTGAACAACATGACAAAAGATATGTAGAGATGGTATAAAGGAATGCTACACATGTTGATCCCTAAGACATACACGTTGGAAGAAGCTACCGGCAACCATAGCAAAGAATCATCTACTTATAAGCTAAATGAGTTTAACCTTCTTCATACCTACTCAGAGCTCTTAACATGCAGCATGCAAATTCTGAATAGAATCATCACTAGATAGCTTGAAACATGTAAATCAAATCCACCTAATTGGTTAATTCTTCCAAAATGTTACAGGTTTCTCCATCCAGGCATAGTTTTTGTTAATCTATTTATGTTTTACTTCAGAAGCAAAACAGCTGATAACAGCTCTACGCTAATTTCAGAACAATAACAGATAAACAATGGAAGAACCACTTCGCATTCTAGTTACAGAAAAAGTTAAAAAGACGAGAGAAATCATATTAAACACGGCAACAAAGCTGCAAATCTAGAAAAGGGTACACTTTTTTGCCAAAGATAAGCTCGAATTTACCTGCTGTTAATGACATCGATCTCATGAAGCGTAACACAATGGACGACTTCTTTTCTTTTCTGCAGCTCTCCGTCTGGACATTGCACGAACTTTGTTTGCGGACCCATAGCATCGTAATCCCTCGACCTTGAAAATGACCTTCCAAGCTTCGTTATTTTCCCTGAAGCTTTATCAATAGCTATCACATCTCCACTCTGCACTTTCTCTTTCCCTAATGCCTCGATCATCTTCGCCCCTAAATCGTAAACGGTCTCCATGTCCGTCGTTTTAAGCGTTAATTTTCCAGTTTTTGAAGCCGCCCCAGAAACTGCCGGCCGGTCAATCTGGATTTCAACGACTTCACCTTCGATTATTTCAGTTTCTTCCTTGATTCTTACTCCGATGGACTTTCGAAACGCTTGCATTAAAGCTTCGGTTTTCGACATCTCAAGGGAGAAGATTTCGCTGCCAGAGAGCATAGAGAAAGGGGTTTCAAGGCCAAGGGATTTCGCCATGCCCATAGCGATGGCGGTTTTGCCGGTTCCAGGTTGGCCCGCTAATAAGATAGCACGGCCAGCAATTTTACCGTCTTTGATCATTTGGAGGATGACACCGGCGGCTTTACGAGCTTGTGCTTGGCCCACCATCCCTTCCGAGACGTCACGGGGCTCCAGAGAGGAGTCGAGGCCTAGGCCCCGTATGTGGGAATGAGCCCCAATGCGTTCGATTCGGGTCAGGTCTCGGCTCTCGGAGAGTTTCAGCTCCGCCATTGGATGATTGAGGGAGGGAAAGGCAGGGTTTAGGGTTTTGTGAGAAACTGAAAATTGAAATGGAAGAGAATGATGAAGCAAGCTATTGATAAAGCCTGTGTTCTGAACGCTTGTTTTCAGTTTTGGGTCTAGGGTAAAGTTCTAATTTTTGAATGATTTTTAGAGAGTGATGAAGAAAGCTATTAATAAAACCTGTGTTCTGAAGGCTTGTTTTCAGTTTTAGGTCTAGGGTAAAGTTCTAATTTTTGGATTTTTTTTTGAGTTTGGGCCTTCGGCTCCATTTGCTCCTTGAGCCCAACATTAGCTATGCAAATCGTGAACAGTTCAGTCCGCATGACATTGCTCAGTAATGATCTGCTAGAGCATTTTGGTCGAGGAGTCTTTTTCTATCAGCTCTTTTCCCCATTTTACTAATAGAGCAAAGCAAAGATAATACATTAGGCTCCAAAATGAATCTATTGCATTTGCAGGCATGGTTGTTTTCTAGATTCTTGACCAATGAATCTATACTTCATTGGTATTTTCAAGTTCATGAATCTATTATTCTGCAACTACATCGGAGTTCTGGCTGGTGGAACTACCCGAGTCTTCACAACAAGAACCCATGTTAAAGGACTTAAATTATTAATCTTGATGGCAATTCTCTTTGACTAGATTACTTGGTGCTCTTTGTCTTGACCAGAATTCTCACCTTCAGTGGATTTCAGCCCCTCCTTAGCCAAACTTTTAGCTATCCTCCTCTGTTTCAGCTTCTTCTTGGTACTACAATCACCTTCCTGCTGATCGCCTAAACAAACACCCCAAATCAATGCATTTATTTTAGTCTCCCATCTGGTTAAAGAAGAAGAAAGACCAAGTTAAAATCTTACCAGGTTTGTCACTTGAAGCAACTTGTTCCTGTCGAGCATTTTCTCGAACACCTTCAGGCTCACATTGGAATGAACCCACTCCATCCTTTTTAGATGACGGTAACAAAGGCTCAATTATCTTCCCACGACGAAAAGCATCTTCTTTGAGCTTTTTCTTTCGAAGTCTTTTCCTTTGAGCTCTACTCAGCTTCTGAGTCTCAGATTGACTTTCGTCATCTTCGTCGGCAGCCTTTGGGGAACTACTCTTGTCCTCCTCAAAATCATCTGCCACCCAAATTTGATTACATTTTCTACAATTACATCAAACAACTAGAATCTAAATTATTTGATGTTAAATAATTTTTTAATCACCTGGGTTTCCAAGCCCGAAGTCGACAGCCCTCCGTGATGTGATCAGCTGTTTCTTTTCCTCTTCCTCCTCAGATTCCGGTGGAGATGGCGGTGGATAGAGTGTTCTAAGAACAGCCTCATGGAATCTTTTTCGTTTCTCTTCACGTCTCATTAAAGACCACTCCTTCGCAGTATCCGGTGTGTGTCAAAACCTGGACAATTGGTGAATATTCTCTTCAAGTCTCGTTGAAGACTGTAATAGGCCAATTTTGACCTGCCCCGTTTTAAACCAAAATAAAATAAAAAATCAAAAATAGTAGTAAGTCCAAGTTTAACAGTCCAATTAACCAAAACAATTATCAAGGTCCATTTATAGACGGCCCAAATCAAAATTTTAGCCCAATGCCTAACCTTAAATTGCGAGGCCCAAATAGCCCACAAATTTTAACACTTTCAGAAACCCTAGGGGTTTCTAGAATCTCCTAGCGCCGCAAACCCCATGCCAGCAAGACGTTCGGGCTACCACGTCCCCCACACGCGCGCCACAGGTCATCGAGTACCACACGCGAGTCGCCACGTCAGTGATACCTCCTCCGTACGGTGGTTTTACCTGCAAACAAGGAAACAAAACAGCAGCAAAAAAAAAGCCAGCAAATAATAGCAGAAAATGCCAACGAATAGGAAGCTTTTGTATTTTCATTCTTATTATTTTTCCGGCTATAAAAAAGGCCAAAGATAATCTGTAAATGGTTACTGTTTTTTACGAATACAGAAGGGCAATACAAAGAAACAAAAGAATTTTTTTTGAAGGTGATTTTCTATTTTCGCTTTAAGTTTTTGTTCTTCTTCATTTCTTATACGGGTATAATAAAAAGAAAAGGGAAAGAAGTCTTACCTTGCTGGTGGCCGAAGGGGAGGAAACCGAAGAGTTTTCCTGTCTTCCTTTGATCTTCGAAGGCTTTTAGCCAGTTTTAGGGTAGATCAGAGTCACCAGGGGTTAAAACGGTGCAAAAGGGTCGCTTTTGGGGATTTCTGGCCATCGCACACGGTGGCGACGACGCTGGAACCCCCACCGGTATCTTGGCCGGAATTCGGCCAGAGGGGATGGGGCAGAGAGAATTTAGAGAGAGAGCTTTGTTTTTTTTTTTAAATTCGGCCTTATATACACATGGAAAACGGCGTCGTTTTTTGCCGTGCATTTAGGGGCTAAAACGGCGTCGTTTAAGCCCCTCAACTCGCGCGTTGACCCGACCCAGGGGAGGATCCGCGTGTTTTGTGAAAATGGGTAATTTACAACCCTGGTCCCTCTGCTTTTGAGGCTTGTTTCGATTAAGTCCCACCTTCTTTTTTTATTTTTCTAATTTTACCCCTGTAAGTTTATTTTGTGTTCGATTTAATCCCTCGATTGAGGCTTAAAACGTTGTGTTTCGGGAACAGGGAATAATTTCCCAATTGGTCCTCCACTTTTACGCGCGTTACATTTAGGCCCCGATTCTTTCTTTTTCCTTTTAAATCTGGCCATTCAACTTTATTTTAATCTCAATTTAGTCCTTTTTCAATTTCATCCCTCAATTTATTGCGATTTTAGCCCCCTAATGTTATTCCTATTTCAATACAGTCCTCTAATTAATTTACTTTTTTTATTTGTTTATTAATTTGTCTAATTATTTTCCTTTTTGAATTAATATTAGATGTTATTTATTTTAAATTGTTTTAGATATTATTTATTTCAAATTATTTCACATATTATTACTTTGAATTGCTTCATGTATTATATTATTTTAAACTGTTATTTGCATTGCTTATTTTGAATTTATATATATATATATATATATATTATTCATTTTTAAATTATTTTGTATATTATTTTTTTTAAATTTCTTTTTTTACATATTATTTATTTTAAAAAAATTATGTATTATTTATCTCAAATTGTCTTATTATTTATTTTTGAATTGTTTTATTATTATAAATGTTTTTATTTATACGGTTTGTTTTTAAATCTTTTTTATACATTATTTGTTTTTAAATTTATACATATTATTTATTATTTTTAAGCTTTTGAACATATTCTGTTTTAATTTTTTATATAAATTCCTTAGTTTAAATTGTTTTATATGTTATTTATTTTGTTTTGTTTATTTTAAATTCTTTTATTATTATTTATTTTGATTCTTTTTATAAATTATTTATCTTAAATCATTATTTACTTTAAATTGTTTCTTATATTATTTATTTCATTTTTCTTTGATTATTAATGTTAGCATTTAAATGATGTATGTCGTGCAATTTTCTCGAAATATTCCTTTTAGTATTTGTATCTTGTAATTTATTGGTGTAACGATTTCATTCACAAACCATCGTTTTTTTTAATAAAAATGCATTTCATTTTATTGCTACATTCTGGTTCAAAATGTTTTCACAATGAGACAATGCTCGGAATTTAGGAGCTTCGAGAAATCGTATCCTAACTTACTGGTGTAGTTAGCCCATTTTGCCCGGGCCCATTTTATTCAGAAAAAAGAAAAATAAAATAAAAATAATAAAATGTCCATATACAGTCTACTTACAACCAGAGCCCAAAATAGATTACAAAGCCGAACAGACTACCCAGCAACCCAATTACAGACCCATTTCTAAACAGACTACCCAGCAACCCAACTGAAACCCATTACCCAAATACACCTTGGCCCAAGTTATGAAACACCCTCAGCAGCCCAAATTTAACATGCTAACCCAAGTTTACACGGCCCAAAGGGGCCCAAAAACTAAACAAGTTTCAGTCCTAGGGTTTCTGGGGAAACCCTAGGCGCCGCAGCATTTCAGCCATCGCGCCGCAGCACCCAGCAGCTCTTCGTGCCCACCAATCGCACCGCAATCCGCGCGCAAACCTCGCCATCGCCGAGATTTTCTCATCCACCTGCAAAAGGAAAGAAATCGACAGCAAACATGACAGTATTTTATTTCCTTTTTATTTGTTTATTTTGATGGCTATAAAAAGCCTTACAAAAACCTGTAAATGGGATACACAGAAACAGAGAATACCAAAAAATCCAGAAATAATATACAGAATTTTTTTTCGCAAAGGTGATTTTTTATATTTTTTTCATTCGGTTTTATTTTTTTTGATACATTCATGCATATAAAAACGTTTTAAAAAATAAAAAAGGGAGTGTTTACCTTTCGAAGACGCCGAGAATCAGAGATTTTAGGCCTCCGGCCACCGTCCACGGAGGCGCGTGTGGCGCGTGCCTATGACGTCCGACGATTCCTCCGGACAGAGGCGAGGAGAATTCGAGAGCATTTGGGGGGGGGGCTCTCTGATTTTTTTTTTAAAATGAATGTCAAAATGAATTTTTTTTAAGAAACTGACTTATATAGCCTTGTATAAACGACGCCGTTTTCGCTTAAACTGATAAGTGCCAAAACGACGTCGTTTTACAATCAGATCCGCGTGTTGACCCGATAACCCAGGCAGGATCCGCACGTTTTGTTAAAAGGGGCTAATTGCCTCTTTGGTCCTTCTGCCTTTTTTAATATTTTTAATTCGATCCAATTTGAATTTTTATTCTTTACTAAATTGGCCCTAAATTTTTTTTTTTCAATTTAGGCCCTCAGGCTCTTTGAAGGCTAAAATCAGAACGACGTCGTTTTGGGAAGAAGGCATAATTGCCTAATGAGTCCCTACAGTGTGACGCGCGTTTTAAATTAGTCCTTTTATATTTGTTTTATTGCTATTTAGTCCTTACTCATTTAAAAACCTTTTTTTAATTATTCTAATATTATATTTAGTTATTTGATTATATTAAAATATTAAAATATTCTTATTATTTATATAAAATTCGTATATATGTTTTTTTATGTATTATTCCTTTTTAAAAATTATTATTATTTATCATTTTATTTGTTATTTGTAACTTATACATTATTATTTACATTATATCTTATATATTATATAATATTATATCTTATATTATTTTATTTTATCTAAAATTACTTATATTGCATAGTATATTATTCATTCTTAAAAATGTAGTTTTATAAATATAAATTATTTATTTATTTTAAAATGTATTTTATTTTCTCAATACATATATATATATTTGTATTTATTTATTACTTGGTATAGGTTATTGTATGAAAATTTTCAACCTGCATGAAATGTGTTCATATTTATTTTATTGTTTATTGTATTTGTTTATACTTCATCATGTATTTACAATTGCTTTAGTGTAGGAATTATTATTTGTCATATTTTGTATTATTATTTCTTTATTGCCTATATTAAATGTTAGTATATTATAATTGCTTTTGATGTTTGATAATGTATTAATATGATATTTTCATAAGATCATCATTTTAAAATAAAATGCATTTTGCAAAATTACTATATTTTACCCAAAGGTTTTAAAATAAGGCAATGTTTAGTATTTAGAAATTCGGGAAATAGTGCCCTAACGTGCTGGGTTTCGATTTTTCGTTTGACTAAATAATTAAATACCCTTTTAATAAATTTCGTAAATTATGAGATGATTTTAGTTACGAGGGTTTAAAAATATTGTGTCCTAACTTGCTGGATGTGATGTTTGTATTCTTTCGGAACAAAGAAATCTCAAGTTTTAAATCAAATTGCTTATTTTTTTAGTCATATTTTAAATGTTTATTAAATTTTAAACATTTGGACATGATTCTATCGATTAGGTACCAATTTTTGGGCGTTATAAGGGTGCTAACCCTTCCTCATACGTAACCGACTCCCGAACCCATTTTCTTATTTTTCGTGGACCAAAAATCAGATGTTTCAAAATAAAATGTTTGGTAAGGTGATCCAATCACACCTAAGTAAAAAAGGGATTGGTGGCGACTCCCACTTTCGTTTTTAAAAGTCGACCCCGTTTTTCATAAAACTTTAAAAATGGTTTCGACAGCTTGGCGACTCCACTGGGGACCAATAAGAGAGTCAAGCTGTAAAGTCGATAATTTCATGTCCTTTTGTTCGAATTTAAAATTTTGATTTTAAAAACATGATCCTTTTATTGCATGTGATTCTAAACATCTCTCTGCATTGCACTGCATGACCGTCGTGGTCACACCCTTAAGTGGGAGCGAGAAACTATGCCTTCGTGAGGCTTTCACCTCCACATGGGCTAGTGGACTGCTTCCGGAATACATCTGTACCTATGTCTTCGTGAAGTTTTCACTTCCACATGGCCATATGGAAATGTGTTCCCCTGAACCGAACTCGGTCTGTATGAGCCTATAATGGGTGAGGATCGAGGAATTTGCTGGTTCAGGTACCTCAACTTTAGAACTAAACCGCATATATTAAACCCTAAGAACTCATCTTAGGTAGAGCTATGCCAAACTTTAGTAGTTACCCAGATAGGTGTGCGTTTATTTCACTTACTTTATATTTTATTTTGCGGTACTAACTCGTTGTGTTTCATTTATGTGCATGTCATTTCATATTTTTAGAGGTATCGATTCACGGTCAGTTTCTAAGTCAGAAAGCTGGTTATGGAGAACGAGTTCCTTGATAAAGTGGGAGACAATGCAGCTGTTCGCACATGGTCAGAGCAAACGCAATCGGAGAAAGGAAATAACTTAGTTGACAGGTATGTATCTGAACTATGGGATTTTACTCGTATTAGTATTACACAGAATGAGTTCCAGGAGTTGAAAGAGATATGGACCTAGTGGGACGATGAGTCAAAATAGATGTTCTATCGTAATTATGGTGATCTACCCTACTTACTCGACATCAAGGTAGATAAGCATCTATTTCGGGCTATGACTCAATTTTGGAACTCTACTTATAGCTGTTTCACTTTCAGGAAAGTAGATTTAGTGCCCACACTGGAGGAATATACGACCTTGCTTCGCTGTTCAAGGTTCCAAGTCGAAAAAGCTTATTTTAGGGCTGCCAATGTTACAACTTTTGTGAAGAAGTTGATGAGTATCACAGGGATGAGTGAACAGTGGGTTACAGCTGGAATCCAATAGAAATGTGAAGGTAAATGTATACCTTGGGTGAGTTTGAGAGACCTGATCCTAGTACATCCAAATAAAAAGAAGAGGATCGACGTCTTTGCCTTATGTATTTATGGTTTGGTGATCTTCGCCAAAGCTCTAAGACATATAGATGAAGCAGTTACTGATTTATTTGACCGACTTAGTAAAGGGGTCACACCTGTACCTGCGATATTAGCCGAGACGTTCAGATCTTTAAATGCATGTCAGAGAGCTGGTGAAGGTAGATTCATTGGATGCGCACAGTTATTATTGGTTTGGTTTTATAGTCATTTTTGGAAGGTTGACAAGGTTCCTTACCGAGTGTTCTCTGAAAGTTATTCTCCCTTAAAGGAGGCCATAGCAACGACAATGAGAGACGATATATCAGAGGAAAGATGGATGGAAATTCTTTAAAACCTCTGAGAGGAAGATGTTGAGTGGAAAGCCCCTTGGATGGTTCCCGGCGAAGTCCTTTATCAGGGCAGAAATTTTGATTGGATACCTCTGCCTGGAATATGGGGAGCTGTTGGATACACACTGTTGCTCGTACTAAGGCAATACAAAGCCAGACAGTTCATAACGGTGACATATGGGTTAGCTCAAAGTGAGTTCTCATATAAGGGGGATAATTATAAGAAGAGGATTCAAGAGATTTTTGAGGCTTAGAAGTAGGCTTACCGTATGAAGATATTGATTGGAGCGCCGATGACAACCCCGGAATATAATGAGTGGTCGAGCAAAAGGATCAATGATAACATCCTTGGGCCAAGTTTGGAGGATGCTCGATCGATGAAGGAGTATTTACAAGTGGTCCGATCGGAGTTAGAGATTATAAAGCAGGACTTCGAGAGGCAAAGTTCAGAGCTCGGAAAGAAGATAGAGAAGCTAGAAGAAGAAAAGATGTACTTGAGGCTAGAGGTGGATGTCCAGAAATCAGAAGCCGAGAAAGTAAGAAAGGAGAAAAGGAAGATTGAGGAAGATCGAGATAGCTTGAAGACTGAATATAAGAAGAAGCGTCTATCGATGAAGAATGCCGGATTGAGGAAGACTTCGGAACAGTGGCAACAAGAGGTCCAGGAGGAAAAGGCCAAATCTGACTACTGGGAGAGGAAGTTTCGAGAAATGCAAGTGTAAAATGTGGCCTTAGAGAAGAGTTTGGCAGAAAGTCAAAGTGAAAAGGAAGAATTAAAAGCTAGAGTGGCTGAACTTGGACAGTCTCTTCATCACCATCGGAATCGTAATTCCGCGATCAAGTTAAAGTCAAGCCTGAACAAGATTAAGGAAATGAAGGGTAAGATTGAAGAGTTAGAATCAGCATTACACAGTTGTGAACTTCGGATTGAGCTTCTTGAAACAAGAGAAGGGCATTGGAAGGAAGAGCTTCACCATTCTCATGATTAAGTTAGGAGTTAGGATTACCTCATGGGTGAAGCAATAGTTCAGATTCGAGAAGTAGCTGATCACCTACAGACTTTGGCAACACAGGTTGATATTTTGAGCATGAAGTATGAGCTACAGCCGGATCGTGGTCAAGAGCTAACTTCTTTGCTTGGGAAAATCAAAACCTTAAGACTTAGGGCAAAAGCATATTTGTAGTCTGTTTTATGTAAAGGATTTTGTTTTCTAATAAAGTTTTCTAAAATGAAGTTGAATCAGAATCGATGCCTCTTTGCATTCATGCATTTGCATTACATCATATCATTTGCATTTAAGTTCATAGAGAGAGTCTAATTAGTTGAAATTATAATAGAGAGAGAGAGAAAAAAAGAAGAAAAATCTGGAAGCTGAACATCCTTAGGGTACACGTGCCAAATCAAAGAAAATGGATCAAAAATTGGAACAATTCCAAAGAGACATGCAAGACCAGATGCAAGAGCAGATGGCAAAACTCCAACAAGAGATGAGGGACCAGATGTTGGAGGCACAAAAGAACATGATGACTCAAATGGCCCAGATGCTTAGTGGGGCAATGGACAAGGGAAAGGGTCCCATAGTTAATGCTGAAGACAATGAGGATTTTCCTAGGGGATTCACGCCACCAAACGTGCAAACACAACCTAAGAAATATCCCAGAAGGCCACCTGTCACAATTAGACCTCAGCAAGGGCAAGCTGACACTGGAATACCCATGAATTTTCAAGTTGGCATAGGATCCAACCCAGGGGATAACCCCGCTAATCCTGTTATTCCTGATCTGGACATGGTAGAGAGAGAGGGGATCAGAACTAAATCTTCAAGACAGCTGAAAGATCGTTGTAGATGGTTGGAATAAAAATTTAAGGCTTTAGAAAATGCCGACCATCACCATGGTATTGACGCAAAGGATTTGAGTTTGGTCCCAGATCTGGTGCTTCCTCATAAATTCAAGATGCCAGAATTTGAGAAGTACAATGGGACTAGTTGCCCTGAAGCCCACATCACTATGTTCTGTAGACGCATGACTGGTTACGTAAACAATGATCAACTTTTGATCCATTATTTCCAAGACAGTTTGACGGGAGCAGCGTCTAGGTGGTACAATCAACTTAGCCGTGCTAATATTAGCTCATGGAAAGACTTGGCTCAAGCCTTCATGAAGCAATACAATCATGTCACAGACATGACGCCTGATAGAATCATGTTGCAAAACATAGAAAAGAAATCGAATGAAAGCTTCAGGCAATACACATAAAGATGGAGGAAAGTGGCCATGCAAGTTCAACCACCTCTCCTAGAAAAGGAAACCACCATGCTGTTTATCAATACTTTGAAGACACCTTTTATCACCCATATGATAAGAAGCACCACCAAAAGCTTCGCAGATATAGTGATGGCAGGGGAAATGATAGAAAATGCCATAAGAGGTGGTAAGATTGAAACCCACATCACTATGTTCTGTATACGCATGACTGGTTACGTGAATAATGATCAACTTTTGATCCATTATTTCTAAGACAGTTTGACGGGAGCAGCGTCTAGGTGGTACAATCAACTTAGCCGTGCTAATATTAGCTCATGGAGAGACTTGGCTCAAGCCTTCATGAAGCAATACAATCATGTCACAGACATGACGCCTGATAGAATCATGTTGTAAAACATGAAAAAGAAATCGAATGAAAGCTTCGGGCAATACACACAAAGATGGAGGAAAGTGGCCATGCAAGTTCAACCATCTCTCCTGGAAAAGGAAACCACTATGTTGTTTATCAATACTTTGAAGACACCTTTTATCACCCATATGATAGGAAGCACCACCAAAAGCTTCGCAGATATAGTGATGACAGGGGAAATGATAGAAAATGCCATAAGAGGTGGTAAAATTGAAGCAGGAGAAAGTACTAGAAGATCTGCTCCTAGAAAAAAGGACAACGAGGTGAACAATACAAGTACATACAACAAAGGGTACTCAAAGACAGTTACTGTCAGCCAGCCGAAAGTGGTTACTGCCGGGCAACAAGGGTCGACAAGATAGGAATCAGGCCCAAGATAAATTTCTGAAAAGCTCCAATTTACACCAATCCCAATGACGTATAAGGAGCTACATATGTAGTGTCCCCATATTATCTACAGCCGTTACAACCCCCATATCCTAAATGGTATGACTCCAACGCTTATTGTGATTACCACGCAGGAATAGCGGGGCATTCTATAGAAAATTACACTGCCTTCAAAAAGGTAGTTGAGAGGCTCATCAAGATGGGGATTGTCAAGTTTGATGATACACTCAGTACGGAGAAATCATTACCCAATCATGGAGATAAGGGGATAAATGCGATTGGGGAAAATGTCGTGAGAAAGATTAAGGGGGATATCTCAGAGGTGAGAACTCCATTGAAAATGGTTTGGATGGAAATGGTAAGAAGAGGAATGATATTATCTGATTCTTTGAAAGGAGGTGAAGAACCAAGGAACTATTGTGAGTTCCGCAAAGCTGAAGGACATGAGATCCAGGAATGTGCTGAGTTCAGACTATTGGTACAAAATCTCATGGACAATAAAGAGCTAGAGTTTTACGAAGAAGGCTCAGAAGAAGGAAACGTATGTGCAATTGAAGAAGAATTGACAAAGCAAAAGGTCAATTATCTGAGGATCATAATTTCCCGACCGAGAAATACAAAATGAGGGGTACAATTTGCACCTAAAGTTGTAATCCAAAAACATGTTTCCTTTCCTTACAAGGATAACAAGATGGTACCATAGAATTACGACTGTAATGTGACGACACCGGGAGTGGAAAACTCAGCTAGCACTTCCAAAGAGGTCCAAGGTGAGAGATTCTACATACGAAGTGGAAGGCATTACGACTCGGTAAACGCCAGAACAGAACCCGTGAAATCAAAGACTATGACAGTTGAACCAGAGAAAGGACCTGGCGCCCTTATCAACGAACCTGTGAAAGAGGAAGAAGCTAAAGAATTTTTAAAATTCTTGAAGCATAGTGAATACAGCATGGTAGAGCAGCTGTACAAGCAACTGGCTCGCATATCGGTGCTAGCCTTACTCTTAAGTTTGGAAGTACATCGTGAGGCATTGATGAAAGTGTTGAACGAGACTTACGTGACTAAAGATATATCTGTCAATAAACTTGACCGATTGGTTAGTAACATAAGTGCTGATAACTTTATTTCCTTCAGTGACGATGAAATTCCACCTGGAGGTATGGGATCGACCAAGGCCCTACACATAACTACTCGTTGTAAGGGATATACTCTACCGAGCGTGCTAATCAACAATGGATCAGCCTTGAATTTCTTACCGTTGTCGACACTGAAGAGGTTGCCGATAGACAATTCTCACATGAAGACTTGTCAAAACATAGTGAGAGCGTTTGATGGCACCGAGAGAAGAGTGATAGGAAGAATTGATATACTGTTGCAGATTGGGCCAAACACATATAAAGTTGATTTTCTGGTGATGGATATCAAGCCCTCGTACAATTGCTTACTGGGAAGGCCCTAGATTCATTCGGCAGGGGCAGTACCCTCATCCCTTCATCAAAAACTGAAACTGGTGACGGATGGTCGACTGGTCACTATAAATGCGGAGGAAGACATCATAGCGACTGTTACCAATGACGTGCCATATGTAGAGACAAATGAGGAGGCCATTGAGTGTTCTTTTCGGTCCTTAGAGTTCGTCAACGCAACATTCATTTTGGAAGGAAATGAAGTTCCGGTGCCCAAGATATCCAAGACCACGAGGATGGGCTTACAAATGATGGTGGGGAAGGGAGCCCTACAGGAAAAGGACTGGGCAGACATCTCCAAGGAGAGATTCAAGTGCCATTGCTGAAAGAGAAAAGAGACTGTTTTGGCTTGGGTTTTAGGCCAGATGCCAGACAAAGGAGAAAAGAAATTGAGAAAAAGTAAGAGAGAAGAAGGGCACGGCTAAACGGGGAAGAGGTCCAGTGGGAATCGATGACATTCCCCCACATATCTCAGACCTTTGTATCCAGAAGGGCAATTCACCCTGAGAGAGGGTTATTGGAAGGTCCTCACGTCAATGCCATACACGAGGAAGGAATTGAACAAAGAAACCTGTTGGGCATTCGCCCTTATGAACTTGGAAGCATTTTGAACAATTAGACTGCAGAGGAACTTTCTATAGTTTTTAGAGATTATACAGAGTAATATTCAGAACGCTCTTGTTATTTTTTAGCCTAGGAACAATAAGATTTCTTTTGTGAAATAGGCTCATGTTCAGAAATTTTTATTTCAATAAAATACATTTTTGATAATTAACCTGAGCAAATATTCTTTCATTTCATTCTTTTGACTTTCTAATTTCATTCTAAATTTTATATTTTTCATTCATATCATGTGAATAGTTGTCCTCGAATTCATTTTTTCTTTGTACATTCTTTGGTACCCATCACAGGTCCCTAGATATCAATGATGTGAGCAACGATAATACAGATCCAGAGGTCCACTTTGAGCAGGAAATGTGTTTAGAGGAACCTCAGGATTTTGAAGGTGACCGAGATTGTGATTTATCTCCAGATCTGTTAATAATGGTAAAGCAAGAGGAGAAACAAATTTTACCACATGAAGAGAAGGTAGAGAACATATCCTTGGAGGAAGGAAAGGTTGTGAAAATTGGGACGCGCATAGCTGAGGAAACAAAACAAGACTTGGTTGAGTTACTACGGGAATTCAAGGATGTCTTTGCATGGTCGTACCAAGATATGCCTGGGCTAAGTACCGACGTTGTAGTACATCGCCTTCCCATAAGAGAAGAGTGCAAGCCAGTTTAGCAAAAGCTACTAAGGATGATGCCTGATGTAGTGTTGAAAATAAAAGAAGAAGTCCAGAAACAGTTTGATGCTGGTTTTCTACAAGTGGTCAAGTACTCAGAGTGGGTTGCCAACATTGTTCCTGTCCCTAAGAAGGACGGAAAGGTCCGGATGTGTGTGGACTATAGGGACTTAAATAAAGCTAGCCCAAAGGATAATTTCCCTTTGCCGCATATTGACACTTTAGTGGATAATACGGCAGGATTTTCATTGTTTTCCTTCATGGATAGCTTTTCAGGATACAATCAGATCAAAATGCACCTTGAGGATATGGGGAAAACTACCTTCATAACACTGTAAGGTACTTTTTGTTATAAAGTAATGCCATTCGGACTAAAGAACACTGGGGCAACATATCAAAGGGCCATGGTAACATTGTTCTATGACATGATGCACAAAGAGATTGAAGTATATGTTGATGATATGATTGCTAAATCTTGAACAGAAAAGGAACACATTGAAGTTTTGAAGAAGTTGTTTTTGAGGTTGAGAAAATTTCAATTGAAGCTCAACCCGACAAAGTGTACTTTCGGAGCTCGGTCAGGAAAATTATTAGGTTTCGTGGTCAGCCAGAGAGGAATTGAAGTTGATTCAAGTAAAGTCAAAGCTATACAAGAATTTCCTCCACCGCGTACTCAGAAGGAAGTCCGAGGTTTTCTTGGAAGATTAAATTACATTGCTCGGTTTATTTCACAATTAACTGAGAAATGTGATCCCATATTTCGTCTTCTCAAGAAACACAACCAAGGTGTATGGGACGATGAATGCCAGAGAGCTTTTGACAAAGTCAAACAGTATCTGTCAAATGCACCAGTACTATCTCCGCCTAATCCAGATAGACCATTGATACTGTATTTGTCAGTATTTAATAATTCCAAGGGATGTGTACTTGGACAACACGATGAGTCAGGAAGAAAAGAAAGGGCGATATACTATCTCAGTAAAAAGTTCACTGATTGTGAAATGAGATATTCGTCAATCGAGAAATTGTGTTGCGCCTTGATTTGGACAACTCAGAGGTTGAGGCAGTACATGCTATATCATACTATCTGGTTAATTTTGAAGCTTGATCCGTTAAAGTATATGATGGAGTCCACTGCTTTGAATGGAAGGATGGCTAGGTGGCAGATTTTGCTGTCTGAATTTGATATAGTCTATGTGAACCAAAAGGCTATAAAAGGAAGCGCAGTAGTAGAATTTTTAGCTAGCAGAGCTTTGGACGATTATGAACCTTTGAGCTTTGATTTCCCAAATGAAGAGCTAATGTTTATGGAAAATACCGAAGAATGTCCGTGGAAGCTAAACTTTGATAGAGTGTCAAATGCTGTGGGAAATGGAATTAGGGCAATCTCGGTATCCCCTAGTGGTGATTATTATCCATTCACATGCAAATTAGATTTTGATTGCACAAATAACATGGCGGAATATGAAGCCTGCATCATGAGAATTCGAGCAACCTTAGAGTGTAAGATCAGAGTGCTAGAAGTATATGGAGATTCTGCCTTAGTAATCTACCAGCTTAAAGGAGAGTGGGAGACAAGAGATCCCAAACTAATTGATTACCGAAAAATAGTTCTGGGATTGATTGGGGAGTCTGATGACATTACTTTCAATTATCTCCCACGTGATAAGAACCAGATGGCAGATGCTTTAGCAACCCTGGCTTCTATGATCAAAGTAAACAGACCAGAGGATATGAGACCCATTCAGATGAGTATCTTTGAAGTTCCAGCTCATTGTTATAATATGGAAGAGGAGGAAAAAGATGATCACCCTTGGTATCAGGATGTATTACGATACGTAAAAAATTGTGAATACCCGGAACATGCCACTGAGAATGAGAAAAGGACATTAAGAAGATTGGCCTCTGACTATGTTTTAGACAGGGATATCTTGTACAAAAAAAGAAAAGATCAAGTACTATTGAGGTGCGTTGATGCAGTTGAAGCTAGGAAAATCCTAGAGGAAGTTCATGAGGGCGTTTGTGGAACACACGCTAATGGATTCACAATGGCCAGAAAAATAATGAGATTTGGATATTATTGGTCCACTATGGAAGGAGATTGTATCAGATATGCCAAGAGATGTCATAAATGTCAGATTTATGGAGACAAAATTCATGTGCCTCCGTCACCTTTGCATGTTATGACTTCCCCATGGCCATTTTCCATATGGGGCATGGATGTTATTGGACCGATCTCACCAAAAGCTTCGAATGGGCATCGATTCATCTTCGTGGTAATTGACTACTTCACAAAATGGATAGAGGCTACTTTATATGCTAGCGTCACTAAGTCAGCAGTTAGTTGTTTCTTGAAGAAGGAGATCATTTGTCGATATGGAATGCCTGAGAGGATCATATCAAATAACGCACTGAATTTGAACAACAGCACAATAGCAGAAATTTGTAGTCAATTCAGGATCAAGCACCACAACTCGTCTCTGTATCATCCAAAAATGAATGGGGCAGTGGAAGCGGCTAACAAAAACATCAAGAAGATAGTAGGGAAGATGACTGAGACCTATAAGGATTGGCATGAGAAATTACCGTTTGCACTCTATGCTTATCGAACGTCCGTCAAAACCTCTACTGGGGCAACGCCTTTCTCGTTGGTCTATGGGATGGAGGCAGTTTTACCTATTGAAGTGAAAATACCTTCTCTTCGAGTTTTGTCAGAAATAAAGCTAGATGAAGCTGAATGGATCCAGGCTCGGTATGATCAGTTGAATTTAATTGAAGAAAAGAGGCTAAGGGCTATTTGTCACGGTCAGATGTACCAAAAATGAATGATGTGAGCCTACGATAAAAAGTTCGCCCAAGAGAGTTTCATGAGGGGGACCTTGTATTGAAAAAATCCTTCCCATACAAAAGGATTTCAGAGGAAAATGGATGTCGAATTGGGAAGGACCATATGTGGTGAAGAAGGCTTTCTCTGGAGGAGCACTGATCTTGACCGAAATGGATGGGAAAAGTTTACCCAACCCTGTGAACTCTGACTCAGTCAAAAAGTATTTTGCTTGAAAAAGAGAAGATGCCAAAGTGAAAACCCACAAAGGGCGCTTTGAGTTTCTAAAAAAAAAGAAAAAAAATGGAGAGGCTAAGGCGAAAACCCGCAAAGGGCGCCTTGAGACCAAAGGGGTTTTGAGTTGAAAACCCGAAAAGGGCGGCTCAAATTCTGAATGGACACGCAATCATCTTGCTACACTTGAATCAACAATGAAATGAAGAATGTTGCATATCGGGGCATCAACAAAGTATTTTGGGTCTTCTAAACACACGTTGAACTCAAGGCAGTCTTCATAAAGTTTGTATATAGAAGCTCAATCGGCGATATCTAGGGCATCTGATTTTTGTCCTATTCATTTCACTATCTTGGGATTCTTTTTCTTCTCAAAGATATGTTCTCAGTTAATTTTCTTTGTATTTTTGATAATTTATTTTGAGAAATTTATTTTTTACCCATTATTCATAAATGTGTTGCATTGAAATAATGATTGACGAACTAATAATTTCACAAAAAGAAGTTCTACATATTACTTTGGAAATTTCTAGATAAGACAAGGAAACGAAACAGGACAATTGTTTAGAATTTCCATGTGCATAGCAATATTTGAGAAAGGAGAGTCTAGATAGAGACCATTTCTCTGAATTCTTTGTCCAATTGATAATTGGACAAAGTAAATGAGTTGATATGATGTAAGTAAGTGATGTCATCAGGTCATAACATTCGGGGGTGGTGTGATGAATTAAGAAACCCTGAATTATGGTGGAATGGGTTGAATTCGAAATAAACCATATACCCTAAAAATTACAGATGGGTCGGATTGAAAGAGTTTTGATTCCCATTGTGATAGGATGGTACAAGTCTTGTGTTCTCAAGATCCAAGCAGAGTTGACTCTGAAATTACATTGGGGCAAGCTTGTTGAGTAGAACATGATTGATGAACAAGGATGAAGAACAAATGAGTGATAACACCTAGAGTAGGAATCATACTCATAACATTTTTGTATTATAGCAAATTTCATTATGAGCATTTGATTCATTCCGATCATTGCATCCTAATCCTAATCCTTTAAAAGGAATCATTTTCATAACATGTTACATGTAGCTAGAAGCATTTGATTCATTCTGATCATAGCATCTTAGTCATGTGACATAAACATACTAAACCGAGTCTACAGGACATGTCCCTCAGCGGACGGTGTAGCAATATTGGTGAATTTGCAGATCTTATCTTCCTGAAGTTGCAGGAAGCAGATCAAAAGCATTTTCAGTCTTATCTCCCTGAAGTTGCAGTTGAGTAGACTGAAGACAGAAGATCCTATCTTCCTAAAGTTGCAGGAAGCAGATCAAAAGCCCTTTTAGCCTTATCTCCCTGAAGTTACAGTGGAGTAGGCTGAAGAAAGAAGATCTTATCTTCCTAAAGTTGCAGGAAGCAGATCAAAAGACACTTTCAGTCTTATCTCCCTGAAGTTGCAGTGGAATATACTGAAGACAGAAGATCTTATCTTCCTGAAGTTGCAGGAAGCAGATCAAAATCCCTTTCAGCCTTATCTCCCTGAAGTTGCAGTGGAGTAGACTGAAGAAAGAAGATCTTATCTTCCTGAAGTTGCAGGAAGCAGATTAAAAGACACTTTCAGCCTTATCTCTCTGAAGTTGCAGTGGAGTAGACTGAAGACTGAAGATCTTATCTTCCTGAAGTTGCAGGAAGCAGATCAAAAGCACTTTTAGTCTTATCTCCCTAAAGTTGCAGCGGAGTAGACTGAAGATAAAAGATCTCATCTTCCTGAAGTTGCAGGAAGCAGATCAAAAAACCCTTTCAGCCTTGTCTCCCTGAAGTTGCAGCGGAGTAGACTGAAGATAACAGATCTTGTCTTCCTGAAGTTGCAGTGAAGTAGATCAAAGATAGCAGATCTGGCATTTTTAAGGTTGTAAGAAGCAGATCGAAGACGTCAGATTTTGTCTTCTTGAAGTTGCAGTGAAGCAGATCAAAGATAGCAGATCTGACATTCTTGAGGTTACAAGAAGAAGATCGAAGACATCAGATTTTGTCTCCCTGAAGTTGCAGTGGAGCAAATCAAAAACAGAAGATCTTATCTTTCTGAAGTTGCAGGAAGCAGATCGAAGACACGTTCAGTCTTATCTCCTTGAAGTTGCAGCGGAGTAGACTAAAGACAGAAGATCTTATCTTCCTGAAGTTGCAGGAAGTAGATCAAAAGACAATTTCAACCTTGTCTCCCTGAAGTTGCAGGGAATAGACTGAAGATAGAAGATCTCATCTTCTTGAAGTTGCAGGAAGCAGATCAAAGTAAAGCAGATTGAAGTTATCAGGCTTATTGAAATCAAGATGAAGTTCCAATACCGTTGAAGTTGCAGTGGAGTTGGAAGCCGTTTGAAGAAGACCAAGAAGTCAAGGCTCAGCCAAGATCGGGCAAAATTGGTCATTTTATAGTCTTTGCTCCATTCTCGTTACACGACAATGAGCAAAGAGGGGTAGTTGTAGTTAGCCCATTTTTCCCGGGCCCATTTTATTCAGAAAAAAGAAAAACAAAATAAAAATAATAAAATGTCCATATACAGTCCACTTACAACCAGAGCCCAAAATAAATTACAAAGCCCAACAGACTACCCAGCAACCCAATTACAGACCCATTCCTAAACAGACTACCCAGCAACCCAACTAAAACCCATTACCCGAATACACCTTGGCCCAAGTTATGAAACACCCTCAGCAGCCCAAATTTAACCTGCTAACCCAAGTTTACACGGCCCAAAGGGGCCCAAAAACTAAACAAGTTTCAGACCTAGGGTTTCCCCAGAAACCCTAGGCGCCGTAGCACTTCAGCCCTCGCACCGCAGCACCCAACAGCTCTTTGCGCCCACCAATCGCGCTGCAATCCGCGCGCAAACCTCGCCATCGCTGAGATTTTCTCATCCACCTGTAAAAGGAAAAAAATCGACAGCAAACATGACAGTATTTTATTTCCTTTTTATTTGTTTATTTCGAAGGCTATAAAAAGCCTTACAAAAACCTGTAAAGGGGATACACAGAAACAGAGAATACCAAAAAATCCAGAAATAATATACAGAAATTTTTTTCGCCAAAGGTGATTTTTTATATATTTTTCATTCGGTTTTATTTTTTTTTGATACATTCATGCATATACAAACGTTTTAAAAAATAAAAAGGGAGTGTTTACCTTTCGAAGATGCCGAGAATTGGAGATTTTAGGCCTCCGGCCACCATCCACGGAAGCGCGTGTGGCGCGTGCCTATGACGTCCGACGATTCCTCCGGACAGAGGCTAGGAGAATTCGAGAGCATTTGGGGGGGCTCTCTGATTTTTTTTTAAAATGAATGTCAAAATGAATTTTTTTTTAAGAAACTGACTTATATAGCCTCGTATAAACGACGCCGTTTTCACTTAAACTGATAAGCGCCAAAACGACGTCGTTTTACAATCAGATCCGCGTGTTGACCCGATAACCCGGGCAGGATCCGCGCGTTTTGTTAAAAGGGGCTAATTGCCTCTTTGGTCCTTCCGCCTTTTTAAATATTTTTAATTCGGTCCAATTTGAATTGTTATTCTTTACTAAATTGGCCCTAATTTTTTTTTTCAATTTAGTCCCTCGGGCTCTTTGAAGGCTAAAATCAGAACGACGTCATTTTGGGAAGAAGGCATAATTGCCTAATGAGTCCCTACAGTGTGACGCGCGTTTTAAATTAGTTCTTTTATATTTGTTTTATTGCTATTTAGTCCTTACTCATTTAAAAACCTTTTTTTTAATTATTCTAATATTATATTTAGTTATTTGATTATATTAAAATATTAAAATATTCTTATTATTTATATAAAATTCGTATATATGTTTTTTTATGTATTATTCCTTTTTAAAAATTATTATTATTTATCATTTTATTTTTTATTTGTAACTTATACATTAGTATTTACATTATATCTTATATATTGTATAGAATTATATCTTATATTATTTGATTTTATCTAAAATTACTTATATTGCATAGTATATTGTTCATTCTTAAAAATGTAGTTTTATAAATATAAATTATTTATTTATTTTAAAATGTATTTTATTTTCTCAATACATATATATATATTTTGTATTTATTTACTACTTGGTATAGGTTATTGTATGAAAATTTTCAACCTGCATGAAATGTGTTCATATTTATTTTATTGTTTATTGTATTTGTTTATACTTCATCATGTATTTACAATTGCTTTAGTGTAGGAATTATTATTTGTCATATTTTGTATTATTATTTCTTTATTGCCTATATTAAATGTTAGTATATTATAATTGCTTTTGATGTTTGATAATGTATTAATATGATATTTTCATAAGATCATCGTTTTAAAATAAAATGCATTTTACAAAATTACTATATTTTACCTAAAGGTTTTAAAATAAGGCAATGTTTAGTATTTAGAAATTCGGGAAATAGTGCCCTAACGTGCTAGATTTCGATTTTCCGTTTGACTAAATAATTAAATACCCTTTTAATAAATTTCATAAATTATGAGATGATTTTAGTTACGAGGGTTTAAAAATATCGTGTCCTAACGTGCTGGATGTGATGTTTGTATTCTTTCGGAACAAAGAAATCTCAAGTTTTAAATCAAATTGTTCAGTTTTTTTAGTCATATTTTAAATGTTTATTAAATTTCAAACATTTGGACATGATTCTATCGATTAGGTACCAATTTTTGGGCGTTATGAGGGTGCTAACCCTTCCTCATACGTAACTGACTCCCGAACCCGTTTTCTTGTTTTTCGTGGACCAAAAATCAGATGTTTTAAAATAAAACGTTTAGCAAGATGATCCAATCACACCTAAGTAAAAAGGGATTGGTGGCGACTTCCACTTTCGTTTTTAAAATTTGACCCCGTTTTTCATAAAACTTTAAAAATGGTTTCGACAACTGGGTTTCGATTTTTCTCATCGAGTCTAAAGAACCTATTACTTTCCTTTCAAAATCAAAGCATAAAAGTTAAATAAAAGCTTATTCTCGGGAATTCAAAAAGGTTGTGTCCTAACTCACTGGATGTGACATTTTGTTATCTCGAGATAAGAATTTCTAAAAACAAAGGCAATATTCTGTATTTGGAATATTGAGAAATTGTGCCCTAACTCACTGAGTTCCGATTTTTCATTTGACCCAAATGATCGAATATCCTTTTTGAATTTAAATGCACGAATTTTAAAGGTCAAAAGGCAAGCTTAGTTTCGAGGATTCGAAATGTCATATCCTAACTCACTGGGCATGATATTTTACTTCTTCGAAATGAGCTGGTCTCAGCATCCAATCTAATTTATTCAAGTTTTTAAACAAAAAGGATCGTATTTTAAAATATTTTCAAATTTTCGACATTAAGACGTTAATTAATCAATTCGGTACCAATTTTGGGCGTTACAAGGGTGCTAATCCTTCCTCGTGCGTAACCGACTCCCGAACCCTTTTTCTCAAATTTTGTAGTCCAAAATCATCGTTTTAATAAATTAAATGTATTATTAAAATGACTAAATTACGAGGTGATCCGATCACACCTCATTAAAAAGGATTGGTGGCGACTCCATTTTCGTTTTTAAAGTCGACCCCGTTTTTGAAACAAAAAAAATGGTTTCGACAAAGACTACTACTTTTGCAGTATTGTGGGATTATTTTAGAAATATTTTCGTAGCAGGATTAATTAACAAATTTCAATCTAGGAGATTATGTAGTCAGGGAGTGCATACCATTTGATAATAAATAATTAATACATTTATTTTTATTCAGGTGGAACAAGTAACAGTTTGAATTTATGTCAAACAAATACCAAGTTATGTGCCTTAAGAATGTGTTTAGCGATACTTAAAAATACACTTTCGAAAGAAAAGTTATGTTAAACAAGTAACTTTTGACTGGAGTGGCTTTTTTAAAAGTACTTTCACTCTAAAGCTAAAATTTTTAGTTTTTTTTTAACCAAAAGTACTTCTGAAAGCATTATTATTTTTTTATCCCTCCATTTTTCTTCTCCTATTTTTCATTCACTTTAAATTACAAATGTTAATGTAAAATTTTTAATATTAATATTTAGTATATAAATTTTATCTCTTTTTAAACTTTAATTCAAATACATGTAATATTTTAATTTATTAGGTTTATGATTTCTATGTTATGTTAATATTTAACATGAGTTATATATTCAAATTACATTTTAAAATAATATCATTAATTAAAAAAACATTTCTTACAATAATAGAAATGTGTTAATATCTAATTACAAATATTTAATGGTTATATTTAAATATTTAAAATATAGTTTTTATATTCCAATTAAATTTTATAAATAATTAATATTAATTACTTAAAATATTTAAAATTTATATTTCATATATTAAAATATTAACAAGTTATAATAATTTTTTTTATATTCTTGCTAAAAGATCATAATATTAACTAATTTGAATATTATTTAAATGCGTATTTGTTACTTTATAATACCATATCTAAAATAGATATTTTATTTCTCAAAAACACTTTTTGATAACAATACTAAACACTTAAATCTTAAACAAATCTTTTCAAAAATACTTCTCAAAAGCACTTTTATTATTATGTTCAAATTAGTTAATATTATGATATTTTAACAATAATATAAAAAATAATTTAGACTTACAACGGGAGTTAGTATCGTATTGACTGGTGTATGATTTTTTTAACTGAAATTTGTGTGTTTTTATAATCTATTTCAGTGTACTATTTTCAGATTTATTAATATTTTTGAAAAATATTTAATATATGTATATAAAAATATTTATAAATATCTAATAAATTATATTAAATAAATTACAAGTTTAAAATATTAATGCACAATTGATGTATAAAATACAAATATAAAATATTTGTATTTTTTTAATATCATTCATGCACTAGTGTTACGGGCCGTGGATCAATGTTCGTGACCAATGCGCACGGAACGTCCCATGGAAGTTAACAGATGAAATGAGGCTCATTCGACCCACTGAAACTGGCCCGATTCATGGAATGGAAACAGAAGCCCATCTACTTAAATACTGGTTGAACTGAAACGCTAAAGTAAATTGTATTTTACTAAGATAATTATTGTAAAATCCTAAAGGATAAACACGTATAGAATTTAAATATCTTAGGACTCTCTTATTGTAGATGGCAACTAATCTTAGCCGCTGATGTAAATCGATCTATATTGTTGGTCTCAACTATAAATAGATGCCTCCTCTTCTTTTGTAATCACTTTTCATAGTTGAATATGTCTGAAAGCATTTACCCAAACATTTGGTGGGCGATAGTTTCCTTTGACTTTTCTGTTATTTATTACTCTTTCGGTTCGAGTTGTTTTCATTATACTTCGGTGCCTTAGAGAAATTCTGCGAGAATTCTCACTTTTGCGAGAGTTAAACTGATGTAGGCATATTTGAAGCGAAGAAATCGCCTAAAACTGCACGAATTGAAAGATGAAAGGTCTAACCTCAAGACAATAGCTGATGCATAATATTTCAACCGGTGTGACCTATACTTACTAAAATTTTAATCGGTGTGAAAAAATTTATTACTCGAACGGTATACAGTGAATAAAATAACTGTAACCATTACAGAACCACTGCAATGTTTAGATATCTTTTTTTCTCATAAAAGAAAAAAGAAATCAAGGGATTAAATTGGTGAAATCGACCTTGGAGTTGTGATAAAACTATTGTGGTCGGTACTATCCGGAATATACATAATAAATATATATATATTTTTTGTTTTAATCAAAATTTTGTTATGTTTTCATCAGTTAATATTGAATTGTTTGTACGTGTATATGTTGGTATAAGATTTTTTTTTTATTTTAAATATTTTTTGTCTTAACTATATATATTATAATTATATTAAAAATAAAAATATTTATTAAATTAAATTATTTAACTTAATTAATCATTTTAAAATATGTAGCTAAGGGATATTTGTAGATAAATTGATATATAATTTATTTAAAAATAAAAAAATTAAACTATAAATACACACATTCGTATAAAACAATATTTTAAAACTGATAAATAAAAAAAGCACACACCATCACATACTAGATGTACCAATACCAGAAATAAAAATGATACTTACGTTGATAACTTTGGACAAGAATATTTTGCATTCAAGGGGGGTGAATTTTGAAAGTACGATTGGTTGTAAGTTATGAATTTATTGTGATACAAAATATAACCTCAAGCTTTGGAATGCAACAAAGGAGTAAAACTAGAAAGAACACAAGTAAATTAGTAATGCAGTTTGGCACACCAAGTACTTATCACCTCTATAGGGTCTTGCCTGCAGAAGAAATCCATTACTAAACTTATAGTACAAATAATGATTTAAACCTAATTTACCTAAACTCTCAAATTATTACGGTATCACTTTAGTACATTTAGTATAAACTCTCTCCAAATAATCTCTCCCACTAAAGACTATTAAGTAATTACTTAGAGATGAATAAACAATAAACACTAAATTTTCTTATTATGAACATGTAAGTTCTCTCTAAGTAAATTCTCCTTTTTTTTTTTTTAAAAAAAAAGTCTCTTTAAATAGGCTTTGAAGTAGGCTACTTTAATCTTATAACCTGGAATAAAATTCATTTAATCTCAAAAGCATTATCTTGATATTTAACTCCAAGGCTTTTCAAATACATTACTTTTAAGTCTTTATATTATCTCTAAGGTCTATCTTCAATTTCAAGACTCATGATTGGATAAGAATTCTTTAAAAGCTTGTTGTCGAGGTAAGGATAAGAACTCTTCAAAAATCATACTTGAAATAAAACTCTTATATCTTGGAGTCTTCTAAGTGTATTCTGTTAAGTCGATAGATATCCAATGTATATCCCACATTTTGTTGCTTATAATATAAATATAAGGATAATGTTAAATAAAACTAATTCTTAAATGAGTTGTGGTTTGTCATGAGGAACAACTTGTACCACAAGTTATTGTGTACTAACAATATCCCATTCTGGCATTTTTAACAAAACCCCTGCAGCAAAAACAATCACTCTCCATACATTTAAATAAAATAAAATGAAATGAAACATAAATCACATATTAAAAGAACTTCAAACTTTAGAGCATATATTACATTCAAACCATAAGGCAAAAAAGAAAGTCTCCCCCTGAATAACAATTTCCTTCATCTCCCCCCTTTTTTTTTTTTTTTTGAAAAAATTCAAAGTAATTGTGGTAGCAAGTGTGCCAACATCAAGTGCCAATTGATCTTAAGGTTCCATAGTATCTTCAGCCTATAATGAATGAACAAATGAATCTAAACAAATGAAACTACCCACTTTATCACTTTGCTTCAATTAAAATAGCAATCATTAAATCAATCCATCAAATAGAGTAATAAGCAATAGCATCATACAGAGTTTTAACCATTACCAAGTCAGATGCCAAGAATATTATATCTAGGACTCAATATGTAATTATATAAGCCACAAAAAAGCCATAAAATAAAACAAAATGTTCTCCTTTTACTTAATGAAAGTTTTTTGTAAAACTTGCTACACAAGTTGTTAAACCAACTATTCCAACACAGTTTGCAACAAGTCATGAAGAACTATTGTAACGCCCTGATTAATTTATTTTTGGTTCGGTAAAATTTGACACAAATGTGTATCTGTTTCACTGGTTAAGTGTTCTAGGTGTGTGTGAGAGGTCTGGTGTTCAAGTCTCACTTCTGCTAATTTTTGTTATTTTTGGAATCAAGCCCTATCTTTGTTCAGTGGGCTTATATTAAATAATCTGTAAATTCATATCAGAATGAGCTTGTTGGTTCAAGTGGTAAGGGAGTTAGTGTGTTGGAGGTCTTGTGTTTGAATCTCTACGCAAGCATGAATGCTACTCTTTTTGCTCGGTCTCCTGATAGGGTCTTGATGGAGTTGGATTCTGAGAAGTTGGATGTTAGTGGTTTAGTGGGGAGTAAAATAAGGGATTGTAGAGATTTTTGGGATTTTCCTTTTGTTCGAATTTTCTCTCTCCTCCAAGAGAAATTTGACGTCAATTTCTTTTGTTCTCCCATATCTGACATTTTTTCTTTTCTCCTTCTCTGCAAAATCTCTGCTCGATTTCTTCTTTGATTCGATTCGTAATTTGTTGTTCAATCGTGCCGTTGTTATTGTCGGGTTCTCCTTTTTGATTCGGTAAGTAGAATCCTGTTGTCACTTTCAATTGGTGTTGGGATATTAGCGGTGTGTTGGGCAACTTTTAATTGGTGATTTATCGTTGTAATCTGGTTTAGGTGAAGGTTGTGAGGCTGGAAGTTTCACGGCTACGGATTGATTCGAGGTTGTGGTTGTTTTTCTGGCGGTGAGTCGACTTTTGCGCTTTTGGTTAAACCGTATTAGACTCGTAATTTGGTTGCTGAAGGTTTTGGATACTCTGTTTTTAGGTTTCGGAAGGCTCGGGAGTGGTTTCACATCAAATCGTTACCAGGTGTGTACCTTAAACGCGAAAAACTGAGTTTTAGAAAAAGAAAAAAATGGCCACTGTCAACGCCACACAGGCGTGTGGCCAGCCGTGTGGAAGGCCGTGTGCGAGACACGGCCGTGTGGTCGACGAAGGCATGGCTGTGCGCGGCACATGGCCGTGTGGGCCACACGGGCTAGGCCGTTTTGGGCGTGTGGGCCACACGGGCATGTCACACGGGTGTGTGGATTATGGGCCAGGCCGTGTGGGCCACACAGGCAAAAACCAATCCAGGTGTGTGGGCCACACGGGCATGTGGGCCCATAATTCTGAAAATTTTCCTATGGTCACTCGGGTCGCTCCGATCGACTATGAGCCTACTGTAGGGTCGGTAAGGGCTAATTAAACCCTAATTTGCATGCTATGATATTCTGATAGACTGATTTGAGTAAGATACTAAATGTATGACTGACTATACTTGTCGAAACCAATTTTTTAAACGAGTTTGAAAAAAACGGGGATCGACTTTAAAAATATGGAAATGGAGTCGCCACCAATCCTTTTTTGTTTAGGTGTGATCGGATCACCTATAAAAATATTTTGGTCTGCGAAATTCGAGAAAACGGGTTCGGGAGTCGGTTACGTGCAAGGAAGGGTTAGCACCCTCGCAACGCCCAAAATTGGTACCTAATTGATTATTTAATGTCTTAATGTCGAAAATTTGAAAAGATTCTAGATTACGATCCATTTATTTAAGATACATTTGGACAGAATCATATTGGATGCCAAAACTTCTTATTTCGAAGAAAATAAAATGCCGTACTCAGTAAGTTAGGGCACAACATCTTATGTTCTCGAAATTAGATTTATCCTTCGTCATTCAATACTCGTACATTTAAAATTAAGAAGGATATTCAATTATTTTGGTCAAATGAAAAATCGAAACCCAGTAAGTTAGGGCACTATTTCTCAAAATTCCCGAATACGGAATATTGCCCTTGTTCTTTTGAAATTCTTATCCCGAAATGATAAAATATCACACCCAGTAAGTTAGGGCACAATGTCTCAAATTCCCGAGAATAAGTTTTTTTTTATTTGAAATATTGTGCACTTGGATTTAAGGAAAAAAAAAAGGGGGTACTCGGTTGCTAGGTTTTAACGAGGAAAATCGAAACCCAGTAAGTTAGGGCACGATTTTCTCGGATCTCCCAAACATGAGCATCGCCTCATTTTAAAGTTGAGAAAAACATGAATGGAATCGGTTTTTAAACTCGAATGATATTAAAACATGATTTTATTTTTACAGATAAATTACAATGGAATGATAATATAAAACAAAGTAGCAATTCATATACCAAATATTACAATGATGAGTCACAAATAATTAATAGCTACAAATTAACCGTTATAAACAAGTGAACATCTAATCCATAGAAAATAGTATGCGTTAATTTAAATAATACATACGTAATAAAACTTGATATAATATATTTGTATGTTAAAAATAATAATGACATATGAAAGTGTTTGGAATAAATAGATATATAATTTAAAATAGGGTTTTTCAAAGAAACCAATTAAATACATAAATAAATTTAAGAATATATATATATATATGTATATATACGCAAATAAATTCAAAAGAAAATACACACATAAAATAATACGAAATCAATAATATATATACACAAAAATAATATAAATTATATATAAAAAGAATATATATATACATAAAAATAACTTAATATAAATTACATATGTATATAAAAGGATATATATATATATATAAAATTTAATGAAAATAATATAGAAAAATAAGTAATACTTAGAACCATTTAAAATATATATAATATTTGATGTTAATTTTTAAAAAGAATAATTAAAAAAGAAAAAAAAGGACAACAACAAACAAACAATTAAATAAATTAATAAAGGGATCATATTGCAATCAAAGACAAAATCGAGAGCTAAAGCAATAAAATAAAAGAAAAACGAAAAAAGGATTGAAATGCAATGCGCGTAAATTAGAGAGGACTAAAAGAAAATTTACCCGAGCCATTAAACACAGCGTTTAAATAGGGATTAAATTAACACTGCGCAAAATTTCGGGGCAAAATCAAAATAAAGGAAAAACTTAATTAAAGAAAACTAAAATGCAGAAGGACTAAGGGCGCAATAAACCCCTTAGTCAAAAACACGCGGATCCTTCCCTCGGGTCGGGTCACTCACGCGGGTCATGGCCCTTAGACGACGTCGTTTTGGGTTCAAAAGACCCACGCCAAAACGGCGTCGCATAGGTCTGCTTTAAATATCAACAAAACCCAAAAAACTTCATTTTAAACATCCTTTCTAATTTTTTTTTTAAAAACTCTCTCAAGGAAACTTTCGCCCTCCGAACACCGACCCATGCTTGGCCGAGTTCCGATCATCGGGCCGCCGTACTCCGCCACCATCCGCCGTCGTGCGCGGTGGTCGGAGACCCCCAAAAATGGCCGATTTAGACTCCTTTATGAGCCCTAAACACAAATCTACAAGAACCTAAGCCAAATCTCTTATTAAAATCGAAAAACCCACCCAAAACGCTTCGGATCCAAGACTCCGATCTCACGAAAAGGTAAGAGTTTGTGTTTTTATTCCATTTCTGTGCATGCATGACATTCGAAATGGGAAATGAAAAAAATAGACTAAAAATGAAAATACCTCTGTTTTTTGTATGCTTTTTTTTGTATTTCAAAAAAATCGTAAGTCTTTACAGTGGTTCTCTTCGGCTTTTTATAGCCTGAAATACAAATAAGATAAAAAAAATAATTCTATTCCTTTTATTTTCTGCTATGTATTGCCTTTGTTGATGTCGTTTTTGTCGTTGTTCGCAGTACTGAGCGTGCGTAGCGCATCTGAGGCGCCACCAAGGAAGGTTCAAGGCGCGCATGGTTGCGGGGCTAGGGTTTCTGATAGGTTTAGGTAGTGGGCTGGTTTTGCGGCGCTAGAGGCTTGGAAGCTCCCCTAGGGTTTTCTGAAACCTTGAAATGTTTGAGCCATTTGGGCCTAGTTTGTAATTGGGTTGGTTGGGTCTAAGGGTTAGGTTTATTTTGTTTGGGTCCTAATTTGGGCCATTTTAGTTTTATGAATTGTAAATGGACTATGGACTTTTAATTTCTGGTGGTTTTTGTTCTGGTTTTGTTTTTTTATTTTGTTTTTGGTTAAAAATGGGCCCGAGCGAAAATGGGCTCCTACAGCTGCCCCTCTTTGCTCATTGTCGTGTAACGAGAATGAAGCAAAGACTTCAAAAGGGACCATTTTTGCCCGGTCTTTGGATCTTTGACTTCTTGGCGCTTCTTTCCTTCAAGTAGCTTCATTGCGTCTTCCAGGGTATGGGAAATGATGTCTCAACTTGCTCCAGCAGAATTTCAGAGAGAGGAGATTTGTAGCATCAATCTTCTCTATTTGAAACTTCAAGGAAGTATGGTTTGATCCTCAATAATCTCAGGGAGAAGGGATTTGTAGCCTCCACCTACTCCACTGGGACTTCGGGGTGATAGGAGTTTAGAGAAAAGAGATTCGTAACTTCGATCTTCTTACTGAAACTTCTCGAAAATATAGTTTGATCCTCAATAACCTCAGGAAGAAGGGATTTGTAACCTCCACCTAATCCACTGGGACTTCGGGGTGATAGGAATTCAGAGAGAAGAGATTTGTAACTTCGATCTTCTTACTGAAACTTCTCGGAAATATAGTTTGATCCTTAATAACCTCAGGGAGATGGGATTTGTAACCTCCACCTACTCCACTGGGACTTCGGGGTGATAGGAATTCAGAGAGAAGAGATTTGTAACTTCGATCTTCTTACTGAAACTTCTCAAAAATATAGTTTGATCCTCAATAACCTCAAGGAGAAGGGATTTGTAACCTCCACCTACTCCACTTTGGGACTTGGGTGATAGGAATTCGAGAGAGAAGAGATTTGTAACTTCGATCTTCTTACTGAAACTTCTCGAAAATATAGTTTGATCCTCAATAACCTCGGGGAGAAGGGATTTGTAACCTCCACCTACTCCACTTGGGACTTGGGGTGATAGGAATTCGAGAGAAAGAGATTTGTAACTTCGATCTTCTTACTGAAACTTCTCGAAAATATAGTTTGATCCTCAATAACCTCGGAAGAAGGGATTTGTAACCTCCACCTACTCCACTCGGGACTTGGGGTGATAGGAATTCGTGAGAGAAGAGATTTGTAACTTCGATCTTCTTACTGAAACTTCTCGAAAATATAGTTTGATCCTCAATAACCTCAGGAAGAAGGGATTTGTAACCTCCACCTACTCCACTGGGACTTCAGGGTGATAGGAATTCAGAGAGAAGAGATTTGTAACTTCGATCTTCTTACTGAAACTTCTCGAAAATATAGTTTGATCCTCAATAACCTCAGGAAGAAGGGATTTGTAACCTCCACCTACTCCACTTGGACTTCGAGGAAATAAGACTTGTATGGCTTCGATCTGCTCCTGCAACTTCAGGATTGCCAGATCTGCTATCTTCAATCTGCTCCACTGCAAACTCAGGGAGACAAGATCTGATGTCTTCGATCTGCTCTTATAACTTCAGGATTGCCAGATCTGCTTTCTTCAATCTGCTCCTGCAATTTCAGGATTGCCATATTTGCTATCTTCGATCCGCTTCGTTCAGGAAGGCAAGATCTGCTAATTTATCGACATTGTGACACCGTCCTCTTGGGGACCTGTCCTGTAAAATCAGTTTTATGTGTTTATGCTTATGTAAAATGGTTAGGATGCCATGATCGGAACGACTCTAATGCTCCTAATTAAATGTATTATGGATGACATCTGCCTGGATGCAGAATGTTATGAGAATGATTTCTTCAATGATTAGGATGCAATGATCGGAATGAATCAAATACTCCTAAATGTGTCTTGCATGAATGCAGAATTTCATGAGAACGATCCCTGCTTAAGGTGTCATCGTTCATTGTTCATCAGGGTAATATGCTGCCCTCTTGTTCGGCTGGCATTCTCGATAGAAAACTAAAGAAAACAAATATCTTGCTCAACAGACTTGCCCCCACTGTAGCGGTATAAGATCTGAATCTCTTCCCATCTATCCCACTGCGACCTCAAAATGTAGGATTTGTTTCTTCTTTAATCCATCATATTGTTATTCAAAGGTATAATATTTGTATTATCTTCCATCTATCCCACTATAACTCGAGGGTATAGGGCCTGTAGCTTGTTCCATCAACTGATCACTTCTCTAGTGACCCAATCAGATGTGTATGCATGATGCTCACGTGAATGCAGGATATCAATTTTTTCTCGAGAATGATCCCCATTTTACACTTGGGTTAACGATGCCCACTGACACAATATCTTGTTGTTTGCTCAACCACCATCTTCGTAAAAAATCCGGAGAGAAAATCTCAGTTTAGACTCTTCTTTAAACTCGTGAGTTTTAAACAATAGTCCTGCTTTCAGCTTTCTTGTATGATCTGAAGCTTCCAGAGTAATATGCGAAACTCCTTTTATGAAAGTATTATTAGTCCACTAATCGTTACTTCAATGCAAAAATGCTTGAAAAAGATCATAACTATGGATAAGAATGAAATTGATTGGGAGCATAGCTCGAAACAAGCAAGTTAATCAAAGCTAACAAATGCAATTAAGCAGGGAATTTATTAAAGGCGTATGTTGAAAAGAATGAGGTAATCAAAGATAGCAAATTTAAAATGGATAAGATGGGAAACTAGGTGCCCCAGATATCGCAGCCTGAGCTTCTCTGTTCGAACTTCTTGAGGACCATTTTAAGCTCAACATGTGTTTAGGAGATCCAGAGTACTTTGTCGATGCCCCGAGACGTAGCATTCTTCTTCATTGTTAATTCAGGCATAGCAAGACTGCTGTATGCCCCCTTTGATCAAAATTTGAGCCGCCCTTTTCGGGTTTTCAACTCAAATCCCTTTTGGTCTCAAAGCGCCCTTTGCGGGTTTTCGCCTTAGCCTCTCCTTTTTCTTTCTTCTTTTTTTTGCTAAAAATTTCTATTTTTCTTTTTTGAATTTTTTTTTGAAGGTGCCCTTTGCAGGTTTCACCTTGGTTTCTCATTTTTAGGTGAAATACCTCTTGACTGAATTCACTGGACTGGGCATATCCCTACCATCTATTTTGGTCAGGACAGACTTTTCTGCTACATAAAGTCTTTTCTAGTTTGGCCTCCATTTTTCTCTGAAATCCTTTTATATGTGAAGGATCTTCTTCAATGTCAGGTCCCCCTATGGGAATTTTCTAGGATGAACCTCTTTGTCGCAAACTCGCATCATCTGACTGTAACGGATAGCTATTAACTTTTCCTCACAAATTTGATTGATCATATCGGGATTGGATCTATTCTGCCTCATCCAATTTCAGCTCTGAAAGAATTTCAACTCCAATGGGCAAAACCAATGAGAAATGTGTTGCCCCGGTGACAGTCTTGACCAACATTTGATAAGCATAGAGGGTAAATAGTAACTTCTGTATGCCAATCCTTACAAGTCTCAGTCTTTTTATGATCCTTTGTTTTTCTCTTTTGCTGCACTGATATGTGGCACCTGATCTTTGAACAGACCGCAGACTTCTTGTGCGGTTAAATGTGATCTTTTTGACATTTTTTTTCTTTCTTTTTTTTTTTCAGTATTCTTTCTTTTTCTTTTCTTTGTTCTGATGACTATCGACTTTGTAATATTGGCATATGAAGCGACTTTTACCATCCTAGTGAAGAAATTGAGAACCACGAAGATGAATTGGTGTCAGCCAGAAGCTTCTGATGAGACTGGCCTGATAACATCCATGCCCCACATATAGGAAATCTTGTTTCTGCATTGAGTCAGGCTTTGATCTTCATCTCCTTCCTTGGCTCACGACGTAGGATCTGTTTTTCATCCAGTATTAACAAATCAGAAGATATGTTGCAATTTCTGTCATCTTCAAAGTCCTGCGATCCCTTAGACCCTTATTTCATTCAAAAAGGGAGTTAGTAACAGCGTCGCTCATGTCATTGATATCTGGGTACCTATTGTAGGTACGAAGGCAAATTCCAAAGAATAAATGATTCTAAGGATGATTATTTATACGGTATGGTCATGAAAGAATATTTTAAAACACAAAAGAATGCTCAGTATGAGATGTAAAGAGTAAAAATATTTGCTCCAAAATATGCATTTTATTGAAATAAAAACTCTGGACACAAGCCTATTTCACAAAAGATATCTTATTGCTTCTAGGCTTAAAGCAACAAGTGCGTTTTGTACATTACTCTAGGTAAGCTCTAAATACTACAGGAATTTCTTTCGCAGTTCGATTGTCCAAAATGCTCCCTAGTATATAAAGGCCGATGCTTGGAAAATTTTTATTCCTTGATTCATTCTTTGGATATGCCATTGGTGTTCTGACTTCCCGATTTCTAGGCTTCTGATGACTTCTTCAAGGAATCGCAACTCTCTTACCCCCTCATTCAATTTACTGCTTCATTCAGCTCATCGGGCTTCACAACCCCTATCTTAATAAGCCTTTCCACGACTTTCTTAAAGGCAGTGCAATTTTCTATTGAATGCCCCAAAATTCCTGCATGATAGTCACATTGGGTATTTGCGTCGTACCACTTGGGGTACGGGGGCTGCAATGGTGTCAGGTAGAAAGGGGACACCACGTGTGCATCGAACAAAATTCGGTATAACTCCTTATACGAGATTGGAATGGGCGCGGACTGGAGTTTTTCTGAGTTCGATCTTGGATCGGGTTCTTGCCTTGGGGAGACCTGACGGTTGGCAATTACAGTCCTTGGTTGGCTCTCTGTGATCAGCCCCAAGTGACCCTTGTTATACCTTCTCGTATTATTCGCTTTATTTTCCTTTTTCTTCGGGGCTTTTAAAGTCCACTTTCCTTTTTCTTTTGTTTCTGTCAGTACAACCGGTTTGGCTCGATCATCTTTCGAGTTAAAACCTGAACCCATCGGGAAGTTCAACAAGGCCGAGGTATCAGTCTGATAACGGGGTTTGATAATGACGGGTACCCCATGCGAATGCGTGTCTAGCTGAGTCAGGGTACTTATCGGGGAATAAACAATGTCTTCATCATCATCTACACTGCTGGCCACCAAGCCACTCCTTTTTTCAAGCCCTCCGATTAGTAGTTGGGTTAACTGGCGCATCATATTCATTTGATCTCGCATATCCCGTTGAATTTTGGCCAACTGCTCTTGCATCATTATTTGCCTTTGCTCTATTCTCTCAAACCTTTGTTCCATGTCTTCTAGGTTGACTGAAATAATTTTTAATTAATCAGGGTCTTCTCATGAAATCTAGCACATGCGATGTGATGCTATGTGAATGCATGCAATGCAAAAGGAGCCGATTCTGGTTCAATTCCATTTAGGAAACTTTATTTGAAAACAAAGCTCTTTACATAGAGCGGATTACAAATATACGGACATCCGTATTGTCTTTCGTTTTATCAAGAAAGTTGTTTTCCATGTCGAGCTCCCTAATTTAGCAACCGAACCCGAATCGACACCCTTCTCTAATATGAAAATGCATGCAAAGCAACAAAAATAAAATAAATAGTCAGTATGATAGAAACAAAAAACGTGTAAAATATTCAAGCACCTATTGGGTGACCACTAGGGTTTATCACAACTCCATCTGGGGTAGGCTCTTAGGGCCTTTTACATGCCGTTTGAGTTCTAGAGTTGAGGGTACCTGAACCAGCAGGTTCCTCAATCCTCACCCATTATAGGCTCATATGGATCGAGTTCGGTTCAGGGGAATACATTTCCCTATGGCTGCACGGAGATGAAAATCTCACGAAGACATAGGTACGGATGTATCCCGGAAGCGATTCACTATCCTGCACGGAGGTGAAAACCTCACGAAGGAGTAGCTTCTCACTCCCACTTAGGGGTGTGACCCAGCGGTCATGCAATATGATGCAAAGTATTCTATAAGACTCGAACCATAGCAATCAAATGAGATGATGTAAGCGAATGCAATAAGAGGATCGTAATTTTTCAAATCAAATTTTCAATTTTTGACGAAAAGACAGAAAATAATCAAATTTACGGCTTGACTCTCTTTCGGTCCCCAGCGGAGTCGCCAAGCTGTCGAAACCAATTTTTTTAAACGAGTTTGAAAAAAACGGGGATTGACTTTAAAAATATAGGAATGGAGTCGCCACCAATCCTTTTTTGTTTAGGTGTGATCGGATCACCTATAAAACTATTTTGGCCTGCGAAATTCGAGAAAACGGGTTCGGGAGTCGGTTACGTGCAAGGAAGGGTTAGCACCCTCGCAACGCCCAAAATTGGTACCTAATTGATTATTTAATGTCTTAATGTCGAAAATTTAAAAAGATTCTAGATTACGATCCATTTATTTAAGATACATTGGACAGAATCATATTGGATGCCAAAACTTCTTATTTCGAAGAAAATAAAATGCCGTACTCAGTAAGTTAGGGCACAACATCTTATGTTCTCGAAATTAGATTTATCCTTCGACATTCAATACTCGTACATTTAAAATTAAGAAGGATATTCAATTATTTTGGTCAAATGAAAAATCGAAACCCAGTAAGTTAGGGCACTATTTCTCAAAATTCCCGAATACGGAATATTGCCCTTGTTCTTTTGAAATTCTTATCTCGAGATGATAAAATATCACACCCAGTAAGTTAGGGCGCAATGTCTCAAATTCCCGAGAATAAGTTTTTTTATTTGAAATATTGTGCACTTGGATTTAAGGAAAAAAAAAAGGGGTACTCGGTTGCTAGGTTTTAACGAGGAAAATCGGAACCCAGTAAGTTAGGGCACGATTTTCTCGGATCTCCCAAACACGAGCATCGCCTAATTTTAAAGTTGAGAAAAACATGAATGGAATCGGTTTTTAAACTCGAATGATATTAAAACATGATTTTATTTTTACAGATAAATTACAATGGAATGATAATATAAAACAAAGTAGCAATTCATATACCAAATATTACAATGATGAGTCACAAATAATTAATAGCTACAAATTAACCGTTATAAACAAGTGAACATCTAATCCATAGAAAATAGTATGCGTTAATTTAAATAATACATACGTAATAAAACTTGATATAATATATTTGTATGTTAAAAATAATAATGACATATGAAAGTGTTTGGAATAAATAAATATATAATTTAAAATAGGGTTTTTCAAAGAAACCAATTAAATACATAAATAAATTTAAGAAAATATATATATATATATATGTATATATACGCAAATAAATTCAAAAGAAAATACACACATAAAATAATACGAAATCAATAATATATATACACAAAATAATATAAATTATATATAAAAAGAATATATATATATACATAAAAATAACTTAATATAAATTACATATGTATATAAAAGGATATATATATATAAAATTTAATGAAAATAATATAGAAAAATAAGTAATACTTAGAACCATTTAAAATATATATAATATTTGATGTTAATTTTTAAAAAGAATAATTAAAAAAGAAAAAAAAAAGGACAAAAAACAAACAATTAAATAAATTAATAAAGGGACTGTATTGCAATCAGCACAAAATCAGAGAGCTAAAGCAATAAAATAAAAGAAAAAAGAAAAAAGGATTGAAATGCAATGCGCGTAAATTAGAGAGGACTAAAAGAAAATTTACCCGAGCCATTAAACACAGCGTTTAAATAGGGATTAAATTAACACTGCGCAAAATTTCGGGGCAAAATCAAAATAAAGGAAAAACTTAATTAAAGAAAACTAAAATGCAGAAGGACTAAGGGCGCAATAAACCCCTTAGTCAAAAACACGCGGATCCTTCCCTCGGGTCGGGTCACTCGCGCGGGTCATGGTTCTTAGACGACGTCGTTTTGGGCTCAAAAGACCCACGCCAAAACGGCGTCGCATAGGTCTGCTTTAAATATCAATAAAACCCAAAAAACTTCATTTTAAACATCCCTTCTAAATTTTTTTTTAAAAACTCTCTCAAGGAAACTTCCGCCCTCCGAACACCGACCCATGCTTGGCCGAGTTCCGGTCATCGAGCCGCCGTACTCCGCCACTGTCTGCTGTCGTGCGCGGTGGTCAGAGACCCCCAAAAATGGCCGATTTAGACTCCTTTATGAGCCCTAAACACAAATCTACAAGAACCTAAGCCAAATATCTTATTAAAATCGAAAAACCCACCCAAAACGCTTCGGATTCAAGACTCCGATCTCACGAAAAGGTAAGAGTTTGTGTTTTTATTCCATTTCTGTGCATGCATGACATTCGAAATGGGAAATGAAAAAAATATACTGAAAATGAAAATACCTCTGTTTTTGGTATGCTTTTTTTTTGTATTTCAAAAAAATCGTAAGTCTTTACAGTGGTTCTCTTCGGCTTTTTATAGCCTGAAATACAAATAAGATAAAAAAAATAATTCTATTCCTTTTATTTTCTGCCATGTATTGCCTTTGTTGCTATCGTTTTTGTCGTTGTTCGCAGGTACAGACGTGCGTGGCGTACGGAGGCCATACGCGGAGCGTACGGAGGCGCGCTGAAGGCTGGGTTGCAGCGTATGGTTGCGGGGCTAGGGTTTCTGATAGGTTTAGGTAGTGGGCTAGTTTTGCAGCGCTGGAGGCTTGGAAGCTCCCCTAGGGTTTTCTGAAACCTTGAAATGTTTGGGCCATTTGGGCCTAGTTTTTAATTGGGTTGGTTGGGTCTAAGGGTTAGGTTTATTTTGTTTGGGTCCTAATTTGGGCCATTTTAGTTTTATGAATTGTAAATGGACTATGGACTTTTAATTTCTGGTGGTTTTTGTTCTGGTTTTATTTTTTATTTTGTTTTTGGTTAAAAATGGGCCCGGACGAAAATGGGCTCCTACAATACTGATGTATGCATATTCGTTATTTGTATAAAGCATGTTGAGCATGTTTAATTTGTTATATCTGTATCTAAATATCTGTATATGTTATTGGGGTGGGATTTGTATATGAGGAGGAAATATTATGTTCGGCGATAATCGCCTTTATTCTGGCAGCTTGGTTGCATATTATCTGATGTGTGTCTTAATGGCACAATGTGGTGTGTAGGGATGGGTGGGTGTTTTTAACCCCACATGGTGTGATGGGATGGTTTGAGTTGGTGTGTAGAGCTTGGGGGTAGGATTCTGCATATCTGAACTGAATCTGAAACTGAATCTGTATCTGTATCGATTGTGCATATAATTCTGTATGTTTGCATGCTTAATTCTGTTGGGTTACACACTGAGTTTTTGTAAACTCACATCTGTTGTCTGTTCGGCCAGGTAATCCACAGACTTAGGCGGATTGGTGCGGCAGAGACTCAACGGTGACTACTCGACTGTAAATAGTTTAAAATTTGCAATTTATGGTTTCATTTATGATTTTGGTAATCACCTTGAGAGTTTGTAATTTTTGGGACTCTCTGGACTTTTGTTTTGGGTTTTAAGCTATTTTTTCTGGTTTGTTGATTTTTTTCATGCTTGGTAAATTGTTTTATGAAATTGACGGTTTTCACGCAAAAAAGTTTTTCCTACAAACAATAAATCGGGTTTCTAAAATATGGTGAAATTATTAAACTTCAGCTTTAATAAGTGTTTTGACAAATTAATTATTTAAATGACGTCATCAGTTTATTCGTGAACGAACTTATGGTATTAAACTTGAATGGTTTATCAAGTCAACGTTGTTCTCAAAACCCCTTCCTTGTGACATCGCCAGATTCGGCCATAACGTCTAGGCCGGGTTTGGGGTGTTACAACTATATTAGTACTCCCTTTTTCTTCATTCTCCCATTATCATTATGCATCAAATTTGTTAAAAGAGATAAGGCGGGGTGCGACATGATCAACAACCTTGCAAACAAGAGTTGTGACATGTAGAACAAAAAGGATATTTTCCATGAAACCTCGATGGAGTATTTAAGAGGGATGAAATATCTTCAATTTGATCAATATGTAACATCCCAAAATAGGGGTTATTTGTGATTGAATTATTTTTTCTTGTATTTGAATTTCTGTGATATTATTCGTGTTGATATAAGGCTTAATTAGGGGTCTTGAGTAAGCTCGGTTTAGTAGAATAATTTTTAGTATGGCTTATTTAAAGAAGAGGATTAAATGAGCTTAGCACTTAAGTTAATTTAAGTAGCAATAAGTGTCACAAGATGAGTGCATGGCAAGTTGGTAATGGCGCATGGAGTTTAGCTTGGGGGGAGAGGTTCGAATCCCTTAAATAGCATTGGGACAACTTTTATTTTGCTTTGGTATTGTAAGTGTCGGCCAAGGATAATTAAGATAAGGGTTGACCATGTTAACTTTTGGTTAGTAGACTATAGGTTTAAGGCAAGTGTTAACATATGGAAGGGAATCAAGTAATTAAGGAAAATATGGAGACATGGGGCTAGTATCAAGGATTATGTTTTGGAAACAAAATCATGGCCTTTATGCCATGAACTTGGACGGCAATGTGGCTAAGGGGGGGGATTTGGCCGAATATGCTAGTGTTGGTAAGGCTTGGGAAGAATTTTTGGTCATTTCTTTCATTTGGTGCAAAAGTACAAAACAATTTTCTCTCAAACTTTTTCTTGTTAGCCGAATTTCACCTTTTGATAAGCCTAATACTTTTGACCATTTGGTCATTTTTGGCTCATTTTCTATTTCTCCTTTTCATTCTCTCAAAACCAAAACTTGAGTATTTTCTTCAACCATTGCCAAACACTTATCTCTTTTGTCCATTTTCTTCTTTCTTTCTTAGCCGAATCTCCTATACCATAATACTCTATCTATTTCTTTCTTTTCTCTTCTCAAAAGCACTTAGCCAAAACTATTAGTTCACTTTCTTACTTCATCTTTTCCATACAAGTTGAACCTTGGTTGATTGTGTTGAACAAATCATAGCCGAATCCACTCTCTTGGGTATACCGAATTTTCTTCTCCTATCTTGATCAACTTTGGCCGAATATTGAAGGTAAGATAGTTATCATCGGGACTTCTCTAGAAATTGGTTTTGGTAAGGTGGTAAGGTTTATTTCAAGGATTATTATTTTAAGTTTTCGTTTAGTCCAAGGCTAATAAACATTATTGATGATGGTTGATTGTAGGGAAGTGAGGCCGATTCTTTTAGGAGTGTGTTGGATAAGTGTTCAAGGCTTTGGGTAAGATTTTAGGTTCACAAGGAACCTTTCTCAATTATTTTGGTTTGGCCGATTAGGCCATGGTTCTAATATTCATTTTTGGCCGAATATAGGGGCAAGAATACTTGTGTGGCCGATTTGTCTATTCGGGATTTAGAACTCTTTTTGGTGCTGTGTGTGTACACATACACATCTTATAACTTTTTAATATGCTAAGTGTTGTTTTATGCCTAAACGTTTTGTGTAGACATGGATGAAATACCTTCATGGTATTAACAAGGATTTGGGTAAGTTCCTATTACTATGTGATTATTATTTGATGCTTTTGGGAAGCATGACACATTTGGTATGTGTATTATTTGATATATGGCTTATGATAAATCGATTGGATGTTGTTAAATAAATCTATCAACATGATTTGTGGTACATGCATAAAAATGATTGTTATGGGTTGATGAGAGGAGGGGGCAGTGATATTCGTGTCGACGGACACCGGTGTTTTGGTAACACATCGTGACTACGGTCACGGAGAGGTTTGGTACCTCCAGAGGTTTGGCACCTCATAGCGACTTGTCCTCGTGGTTAATACCACCGTGGGTTGGCCCCACTTTGAGATATGGGATTGTCTGCGGTGATTTGGTATCACACGATGGGTTGGCCCCATCATCTATTTGTGACTTCGGTCACCGGTGTTTTATAACACAATTGTGTCTTCTGACACGGAGATTTGGTATCTCCAAAGTGATTTGGTATCACATTTGTGACTATACGTCACCGGTGGTTTGGCACCACCAAAGGTTTTGGTACCACAAGGGGTAGAAAAAGGCGTATGGATGGTTAGGTTGGGTGCATTTAAACTTATGCATGTTAATTGGTTATAATTTGTGTATGTGATTGCATTAAATTGGGGAAGGGTTACACATTGAGTCTTGGTGACTCACCTTCTCCTTTAATTTTTCAGTGATTCGTAGACCATGGATGAGGAGCCGGATGGACTCGAGGTGGCCATGCAAAGGGAGATTTTTAATAAATGAATTTTTGATTTTATCTATTTTTCTCATTGGGTTTATGTTGCTTAATTGTAATAAGGCCTCCTAGGATTATTTTATTATTGCTTTGCATGTTTGAATGTTTGGTTTAAACTACTTGATGATGTTAAAACGGTTGCACATGTTTTCTCAAATTATACGCAAAAATGTTTTTAAAGTACCATCGGTACATTTGAAATCAGAACAACCTAACTTAGTATATTTTTTTAAAATGACATTAGGTAATGCTTTCTCCATAACACCTCAATTGTTTTAAATCAAATCAATATCTTTTATCAAAATTTAAAACGACTTAACAAGGGATTTTCAAAGGATTTTCCTCCGTAGCATACCAAATTCGGTCGTAATGTTTGGGCCGGGTTTGGGGTGTTACAAAATTGGTATCGAGCCAAGTTCAAAGCTCACTGTGTAGGGCCCAAGGCCCAAAAATGTTTTGGTAGGTCTATTTGAAATATTATGGTTTTGAATAAGCATGGCACTTTGAGTCTCCAAGACCGATCCGCCTGTAAGTACCACTAACTTTTTGTATGAATTATTTCTCAGTAGAAGGTAGGAAGCATGGGACGTAGATAGTGATAGTATTTTAAACCTTAGGACTAGTTTACTCCAAACAAAGACATAAGACTTTAAGAGCCTAATTAAACCAACCTACGACCAAGTCGCCGAGTTAGGGTGTGGTAACCTTGAGTGCGCATGTCTAGGATTGGATCCTAAGAGCTTGGTACTTAAGCGATCCTTGTGACTCATCTCCTCTTCGCGGGATTCCTACCTGTGCGTAGCTTCGGTTCACCCTAACCAAGAGGACTCGGTCATAGGCGAAATCCTAAATAAAACCCGAAAGGGATTAGCCATGTTTTAAGGAAAAACTTGGTTTAAAATCATTAAATTATTTTTAGATGGTAGGACAAATTTATCTTGAAAATTTTCAAAATATCTCGATTTGTTAAAGTTTTCAAATTTCTTCGGTTTATTACAAAAATACTCTTTAGGAAAAATGACGAAAATACCCCACAGGTTAGAAACTGACACGAATGCCCAAGAGTGCATAGGTATGAAAGGTATAGGAAATGGATGTATTATTCTCGTGTAAACCAAGATAGAAGACTTAAAACCTTGTTTGATCGAAAAGAATCTCTATTAAACTCTTTTCATAAAATTTCTTCATGGATAATCAAGTGAAACATGTACTAATTCATAAAAATTTCCTAATCTGATTAAAGCGCGATAGTTAGAATGAGCTTTAGAGGGCGTGGCCGTCGTGGACGCTGGAAGGGAAGGATGGCCGACGTCGAACCTGTCGCTGGGTCGGGTCAAGGATCCGAGAATGAGATACCGCCACCACCACCCCAACCTTTGGAGTGAAGAGCGAGATCGACGAGCCACGACGCGCCGTCACAAGCGATGCTACGGGTTCGGAAAGGGTAGCCGGAATTGGTGGAAGTGGAGGAGCTCGGAAGTCGGTTCTGAGAGACTTGAGCTAACGGAGCTGAATTTTTCGAGGTGTGTCAGTGTAGCGCCCAATACGGTGAGTATTGGCCGGAATCGACCGAAAGAATCATGGATGAGATAGATTTGACAAATGAGGAGAAACCGAAAGGAGCAAAGTGTCGCTTCTCAAGGATGAGTCATATCGATGGTGGCTCACGGTCCGAGATGGTGCTACGGCAGATGATCTCACTTGGGAGTACTTCAAAGCCGCATATCGGAAGAAGTATGTTGGATCAAGCTACATTGACGCTCAAAGGAAAGCTTTTCGGGGTTAGTGCAAGGGAATAAGTCTGTCTCGGAGTATGAAGCGGAATTCCTAAGGTTTGAGTCGTTATGCTCGGGGAATAGTGGCATCGGAACATGATCGTTGTGTTCGCTTTTGAAGACGGACTTAGAGACGAGTTAAGGTCGCTGATTGCTCCACAAAGAAGAACGTGAGTTTGCCGTCTTGGTGGAGAAGGCCAAGGTAGCCAGAAGGAATCAAGGAGTCCGCGAGGCAAAGTTATGATAGGAGCAAGTCAAGAGAGGCTTTGGATCGTGCAGGTCGTGGTAATGTTCGAGAAAAGATTTAGGCAGAGTGGGTCAAATCGGCAGGAGGTCCACAAATGCTAATCAAAGACCGGCCCGGTGTAACCGTTGTGGAAAGTTTCATTGGGGTGAATGTTGGACCGGAGGAAAGGATGTTTCGAGTGTGGTTCGCTAGAACATCGTGTGAGGGACTGTCGCGTAAGCAAGCTAGGAATCGATCCGAAGGTCAAGGTCGTGCCCGATTCGGAAAGGAGGGACCAAAGACCGCAGAGGTCGTGGTTATGGTAGAGGTGGTTATGGCTCTAGTGGAGGTCGCGGAGCACGGTGGCGAGGTATTGGCAACACGGAGGCTAGGCGGCTGGTTTGGTGTATCTTTGCGAGGCGTCGTGAGGAAGGAGACGCACCGGACGTCATAACCGTGCGTTTTAATTTTTGGTGTTCCATATCTTTGCCTTGATAGATGTGGGTTCGACGCACTCTTACGTTGCTAGTAGTATAGTTGAGACCATGAGTTTAGTTCAGGAGACCGCTTCTAAGAGGATGACCGCATTTAGTCCTTTAGGTCACTCTGTAGAAGTAGATAAGTCAGATATGAGATATACCCCTAGAACTCCAAGGGTAGTGTTTGTAGCCGATCCGATGGAACTGCCGTTTGAGGAGTTTGATCGATTCTTGGGATGGACTGGTTGGTCAAGTACCAAGCAAGTTTGGATTGTGCCGCTAAGCGCATGGTTTTGAAGACGGTTGAAGGTGAAGAAGTGGTCATGATAGGTAATAGGAGAGATTATCTATCCAACGTGGTATCTGTGTTGAAAGCAATAAAGATGGTCGGGAAGGGTGTGTGAGGCGTTCGTAGTTCATGTGTGTGCTTTGGAAGCTAAGGAGTCTTACGTGGGAAATGTTCAAATGTAAAGGAATTTGTTGACGTATTTCTGAAGAACTTCCGGGATTGCCTCCGGATCGTGAAGTCGAATTTGGTATAGATCTGCATTTACACGGCAGCGTCGGTGTCTATAGCTCCATATAGGATGGCACCAAGGAATTGTTGGAATTGAAGGCTCGGATACAAGAGTTGTTGGATCGAGGTTTCATTCGACCAAGTGTTTCACCTTGGGGAGCGCCGGTACTTTTTGTCAAGAAGAAGGATGGTACGATGCGGATGTGTATAGACTACCGCTTGATTGAATAAGTCGACGATTAAAAACAAGTATCCTTTGCCGAGGATAGATGACTTGTTTGATCACCAAAAGGAAGTGCGGTTTTCTCTAAGATTGATTTAAGGTCCGGATATCATCAACCCAAGGTGAAAGAGGCTGATATCCATAAGACGGCATTTCGTACTCGGTATGGACACTACGAGTTCTGGTGATGCCGTTTGGTTTGACTAATGCACCAAAGACTTTCATGGACATGATGAATAGGGTATTTCAACGCTTTTGGATCGATTTGTTGTGGTCTTTATAGATGATATTTTGGTGTATTCGAAGTCGAAGAAGAGGAGCATGATGCGCATTTGCGAGTGGTGTTGCGATTACGAGGAAAAGCAAACAGTATCACGAAATTTAGTAAGTGCGACTCGCTTTAAGGAGGTGACTTTCTTGGGTCACGTTGTTTCAAATTAGGGGATTAGAGTGGATCCTCGAAAGATTGAGGCGGTGTTAGATTGGAAGCCGCCTAAATCTGTAATGAAATTCGAGTTTTCTAGGTCTCAGCGGTATTACCAAGATTTGTGGAAGGATTTTCTTTGATTGCCGCACCGATGACCAAGTTGTTGAGGAAAGGAGTTCCATTTGTATGGACCGAGAAGCGCAAGAAAGTTTCGACAAATTGAAGAAGATTCGATCAAGCTCCGGTTTTGATTCAACTCGAGGCGGCAAGGAATTCGCGGTTTATTGCGATGCATCACATATTGGTTTGGGATGCGTCTTGATGCAAGAAGGAAAGGTAGTGGCTTATGCATCTCGGCAGCTTGAGACCACATGAGGCTAATTATCCGACTCATGACTTGGAGTTAGCGGTTTGTAGTCTTCGCTTTGAAGATATGGAGGCACTATTTGTACGGAGAGAAGTCGATAGTTTATACGGATCACAAGAGTCTTAAGTATCTCTTGACTCAGAAGGATTTGAATTTGAGGCAGCGTAGATGGATTGAGCTGTTGAAGGACTACGACTGTTCGATCGAGTATCATCCTGGTAAGGCTAACGTGGTGGCAGACGCGTTGAGTCGTAAGGTTGTATCGGATTTAAGATCGATGTTTGCTCGACTTAGTCTATTCGATGATGGGAGTCTTTTGGCAGAATTGCAAGTCAAGCCGACTTGGTTAGATCGAGATTAAGGAGAAGCGGTTAGAGGATGATGGTTTGAATGATCGGAGGTTGCAAGTCCGAGAATGGTGGATTAGAGGATTTTAGTCTGTCCCGGTGATGGAGTTTTGTGCTTTAAAGGAAGAGCTTGTATGCCGAAAGATGTGGAGTTGAGACAAAGGATTCTTCGGGCGCACATAGCGAGCCCATATGCTATGCATCCCGGAGGTAGCAAGATGTATCGGGATTTGAGAGAGCAATTTTGGTGGTCGTCCAAAAAGCGGGAAGTGGCGAGTTCGTGGGTAAGTGTCCGACGTGTCAACAAGTCAAGGCTGAACATCAGCTTGCCATCCGGTTTACTTCACCGGTGAAGATTCCTCGATGGAAGTGGGAGAGGATCACCATGGACTTTGTCGCTGGATTACCTCTTACGCCTAGCAAGAAGAATTCAGTTTGGGTGATTGTGGATCGTCGACTAAATCAGCGCATTTCATACCTGTAAGGGTAGATTATTCGCCTGAGAGGTTAGCTAAGTTATATGTAGCCGAGATAGTGAGATTGCATGGTGTGCCAATGATCGATTATCTCGGATAGGGATCCGAGGTTTACATCGAGGTTTTGGAGAGCGTTGCATCAAGCTTTGGAGTACGAGATTGGACTTCAAAGACGACTTTTCATCCGCAATCCGACGGACAATCGGAGAGAGTGATTCAGATTTTAGAAGATATGCTCGAGAGGTTGCGTTACGGACTTGATGGCGGTTGGGAGGAGTATCTACACATTGGCGGAATTCGCTTATAACAATAGTTATCAAGCGAGTATCCAAATGGCTCCATATGAAGCAATTTGTATGGGCGAAAATGCCGTACTCCTACGTGTTGGGCGGAACTAGGTGAACGACATGTTTTGGGTCCAGATTTGGTGACTGAAACGAGGACAAAGTTAAGGTAATTCGGGCTCGTCTCAAGGAAGCATCGGATAGGCAAAAGTCTTACGCCGATCTCAAGCGCAAGGAGATGGAATACGAGGTAGGAGATAAAGTCTTTCCGAAGGTGTCGCCTTGGAAAAAGGTGTTGCGTTTTGGGCAAAAAGGAAATTAAGTCCAAGGTTCACCGGCCCGTATCTAATCGTGTTGAAACGAGTAGGACCGGTGAGCTTATCACCTGAATCGCCAGCGAGTTGAGTCGATTCACAATGTCTTCCATGTGTCGATGCTTAGACGGTATAGGTCGGATCCATCGCACATCGTGCGATGCGAGATTGAGGTTAACTCCGACTTATCATTCGAGGAGGAACCAGTTCGATTTTTAGATCGTGATGTCAAGGTGTTGCGTAGAAAGTCAGTACCCTTAGTGAAAGTGCTATGGCGAAACCATGGTACGGAGGAAGCGACGTGGGAATCTGAGGAGGTGATGCGGCAGCAATACCCTCACCTTTTCTGATCAGGTAATTTCGAGGTCGAAATTATTTTAAGGAGGGTAGAACTGTAACATCCCAAAATAGGGGTTATTTGTGATTGAATTATTTTTTCTTGTATTTGAATTTCTGTGATATTATTCGTGTTGATATAAGGCTTAATTAGGGGTCTTGAGTAAGCTCGGTTTAGTAGAATAATTTTTAGTATGGCTTATTTAAAGAAGAGGATTAAATGAGCTTAGCACTTAAGTTAATTTAAGTAGCAATAAGTGTCACAAGATGAGTGCATGGCAAGTTGGTAATGGCGCATGGAGTTTAGCTTGGGGGGAGAGGTTCGAATCCCTTAAATAGCATTGGGACAACTTTTATTTTGCTTTGGTATTGTAAGTGTCGGCCAAGGATAATTAAGATAAGGGTTGACCATGTTAACTTTTGGTTAGTAGACTATAGGTTTAAGGCAAGTGTTAACATATGGAAGGGAATCAAGTAATTAAGGAAAATATGGAGACATGGGGCTAGTATCAAGGATTATGTTTTGGAAACAAAATCATGGCCTTTATGCCATGAACTTGGACGGCAATGTGGCTAAGGGGGGGGATTTGGCCGAATATGCTAGTGTTGGTAAGGCTTGGGAAGAATTTTTGGTCATTTCTTTCATTTGGTGCAAAAGTACAAAACAATTTTCTCTCAAACTTTTTCTTGTTAGCCGAATTTCACCTTTTGATAAGCCTAATACTTTTTGACCATTTGGTCATTTTGGCTCATTTTCTATTTCTCCTTTTCATTCTCTCAAAACCGAAACTTGAGTATTTTCTTCAACCATTGCCGAAACACTTATCTCTTTTGTCCATTTTCTTCTTTCTTTCTTAGCCGAATCTCCTATACCATAATACTCTATCTATTTCTTTCTTTTCTCTTCTCAAAAGCACTTAGCCGAAACTATTAGTTCACTTTCTTACTTCATCTTTTTCCATACAAGTTGAACCTTGGTTGATTGTGTTGAACAGATCATAGCCGAATCCACTCTCTTGGGTATACCGAATTTTCTTCTCCTATCTTGATCAACTTTGGCCGAATATTGAAGGTAAGATAGTTATCATCGGGACTTCTCTAGAAATTGGTTTTGGTAAGGTGGTAAGGTTTATTTCAAGGATTATTATTTTAAGTTTTCGTTTAAGCGAGAAGGCTAATAAACATTATTGATGATGGTTGATTGTAGGAAGTGAGGCCGATTCTTTTAGGAGTGTGTTGGATAAGTGTTCGAAGGCTTTGGGTAAGATTTTAGGTTCACAAGGAACCTTTCTCAATTATTTTGGTTTGGCCGATTAGGCCATGGTTCTAATATTCATTTTTGGCGAATATAGGGGCAAGAATACTTGTGTGTGCCGATTTGTCTATTCGGGATTTAGAACTCTTTTTGGTGCAGTGTGTGTACACATACACATCTTATAACTTTTAATATGCTAAGTGTTGTTTTATGCCTAAACGTTTTGTGTAGACATGGATGAAATACCTTCATGGTATTAACAAGGATTTGGGTAAGTTCCTATTACTATGTGATTATTATTTGATGCTTTTGGGAAGCATGACACATTTGGTATGTGTATTATTTGATATATGGCTTATGATAAATCGATTGGATGTTGTTAAATAAATCTATCAACATGATTTGTGGTACATGCATAAAAATGATTGTTATGGGTTGATGAGAGGAGAGGCGGTGATATTCGTGTCGACGGACACCGTTGTTTTGGTAACACATCGTGACTACGGTCACGAGGTTTTGGTACCTCGGAGGTTTGGCACCTCATAGCGACTTGTCCCCGTGGTTAATACCACCGTGGGGTTGGCCCCACTTTGAGATATGGGATTATGCGCGGTGATTTGGTATCACACGATGGGTTGGCCCCATCATCTATTTGTGACTTCGGTCACCAATGTTTTAGTAACACAATTGTGTCTTCTGACACCGAGAGATTTGGTATCTCCGGTGATTTGGTATCACATTTGTGACTATACGTCACGGTGGTTTGGCACCACCAAAGGGTTTGGTACCACAAGGGGTAGAAAAAGGCGTATGGATGGTTAGGTTGGGTGCATTTAAACTTATGCATGTTAATTGGTTATAATTTGTGTATGTGATTGCATTAAATTGGGGAAGGGTTACACATTGAGTCTTGGTGACTCACCTTCTCCTTTAATTTTTCAGGTGATTCGTAGACCGCGGATGAGGAGCCGGATGGACTCGAGGTGGCCATGCAGTGGAGATTTTTAATAAATGAATTTTTGATTTTATCTATTTTTCTGTTGGGTTTATGTTGCTTAATTGTAATAAGGCCTCCTAGGATTATTTTATTATTGCTGCATGTTTGAATGTTTGGTTTAAACTACTTGATGATGTTAAAACGGTTGCACATGTTTTCTCAAATTATACGCAAAAATGTTTTTAAAGTACCATCGGGTACATTTGAAACTGTAACAACCTAACTTAGTATATTTTTTTTTTAAAATGACATTAGGTAATGCTTTCTCCATAACACCTCAATTGTTTTAAATCAAATCAATATCTTTTATCAAAATTTAAAACGACTTAACAAGGGATTTTCAAAGGATTTTCCTCCGTAGCATACCAAATTCGGTCGTAATGTTTGGGCCGGGTTTGGGGTGTTACAAATATGTGTTACAACCTCATGCTTACTCAAGCATCAACCCTTTTTTTAATATTCAAGAGTGATATGTGATTGATCTTTTCTCACCCACTCTTTTTCGTGAGTTTTTCAACATGTGCTTTGTTTTGTTGGAACACCTCGTCCAACATTTGAATACTACTCCTAACTTAAATCATTAAGGAGCTTATAACATAGAGGTTTAATGTGACATACAACACCATAATAATGGCATATAAGTTTGCCTTTCTTTTTGTGTCATACTTGTTGCTACTGAGATACTATTATTTGAAATGTAACATGTGATAGAAGATTCCTAGTGTTTCTCCATCTTTTATCCTTAATAATTTTGTAGTAATGAGGCATAATATGCTCAACCTTTCCACAATAGTAACAAGTACACTTTTAAAATTTAGTTGTCTTATAAGAACCAACAACATTTTTTTATCTTTAACAAAAATAGTGGGGGAAGATATTTTTCACCATTATTAATATAACATAGGCCTTTATGTCCAATTGTTGTTCTTATAATAGTTGAGATCTCACCAAGTTTCTCACTTCTAGAATTCTTCAAGATGACTTGAGCTTCTATAAACTTATTTTGAACAACATTCAATTTTAACTTTGCGTTTTTCAATTTTCCTTTATGACGATAATAATGACATCCTTCTCTTTGAAAGCCTCATGTAGCTTCACATTAGTCTTTTAAAGACCAACAATTATTGCATCTTTTTATTTGATAGTCTCAATGAACTTTAGATTGATCTCTCTTCTATTATTATCTACTCATGTAAGGATCTGTTTACAACACAAATCATATTCCATTTCTCTAGCATAACTTTATGTCTCATACAAATCAAGAGAATCATCATTACTATCATTAGTTGCATATGAAGTTGTAATTATTGTTGTACCCACACTAGAAAGCACATTATGTGATTAGGTAGTAAAAAAACATAAAAATGAATCTCTTTCATTTTTTTTCATTTCTTTCCCACACCATTCATTTCATTCCTTTTCTATTATTTTTCTCCTTTCTCATCTCCTCGTTCTCCCTAATTCCTCCCATGCTTTTATTTTCCATTGCTTATGAAAAATAGTTTTGGAGTCATAAGTAACACTAAATAAGTAACTTTTAGGGTCAAAGTGCTTTTGAAACACACTAAGCCAAACAGAAAAGCATTTTATTTGAGCTTTTGGCTTTTGCTAAAATCACTTTTGGCCAAATTTATTCTTTTACCCTCATTTAACACAACCATGGTAACTTTAAATTCCCATCACTAGCCTACAATTAAATTTCCTTCTTCCTTCATAAGTATAGGGATCTTATAATTCTAAAGCCAAAAATAAAGTAGCAGTGGAAGAGGACTTTTGCATTTTCATTTTCTTTGAATAGATTTAGCTCTATATTTGTGAAGTAGTATTAGAAGAAGAATTTTCCTTCTTCAAAGATACATATTTTGTGCTTGTTCCTTCAAAGTATGTTTTTCTCTCTTTTATTTGTTTTTTTTTTTTTACATTTAAAGGGTGAAAAGGGATTGATGTTTGGTCTCCATCTTCTTCTTCTTCTTCTTCTTCTTCTTCTTCTTCTTCATACTTTATTGCCCATATTTTTCTTCTTTAGTTAAAACATTTATAATTTCTTTTTGGGTATTTTAAGAATTTCAAGTTAGTATAATGTATATATTATCTATCCATAGTTTATTATTTGTTATATAATGATGTTGCGATTGTCTAATGTTTATTTTAGTTTGAATATTTTGGTATCATCTTTGTTTATTTGCTTTAGTTTTAAGTTGTGCTATTTTGTCTTGCTTGTGAGTTCTCAGGTTTTTTACCTATATAATATAAAATTAAAAAAAAAATACTGAAATGGTATGTTAAAAAGATAATGTATCAAAACGGTACATCCAAAGAGGTGGAGGGTGGTGTATAGGCGGCACCTCCCTAGAATTCTGACACATTTCAGTTAATAATCATAATAATATTTTAGTAGTGGTGCCAAAGTGATAGGCGACACCACTTTGTTCGGCCAAATTGATAGGTGGCACCACTTTGTCTAGAATGGTATATACACGATATAAAAATACGGAAGGGGCATGGTGCCTATCTGATAGGCGACACTGGTGACCCCTATCTGATAGGCGACACTAGTAGCATTCCCCCCAATTCGGCTCAATTTTAAAGTATCAGTTAAAAAAAATAGTAGAACAAGAGAGGGAGAAGAGAAGAAAGAAAGAAAAGAGAAGAAACAAAATGTATTATTATTTTTATTGTTATTTTCAAAAAGAATAGATTATGATAAGAAAAAATTATTTTGTTAGTATTATATAGTTTGTTTAGTGTTATTTTTATATTTTGTTTTAAAGTTATTTTGTTTATTGTGATTTGTTAATAAGTTTTGTGTTTAGATTAATTATGTGTTTATTGTGAACGTTATGTTTTAAATTTTTTTAATATATTTGAAAGTTTTTATGTTAGTAACTATTATAAAGTAATTCTTAGTTAGTAACAACAGAAAAAATAGATAAATATTGAAAATATTTCTATTATAGATATTGTTAGAAATGACAATAAATTTAATATTGTTAGAACTGGTCTCTTTTTATTCATTAAATTTTTTATGTAAGTATTTTTATGCTGTTCGAAATTGTTTTGAGAATTTTTGTTTATTTTTTAACAGATTGAGTATTGAATATGGATAATCAATTTTTCGTATGCGTTTATTTTGATGGAATCATCTTGACAACAACCGTTGGATGTATATTTGAATGTCGGCAATAAATAGCAATGAGATTTAATAGAAATGTCTCGTTCGATGATATGAAGGAAAAGATTAGCGCAAAATTTGTTAGACATTGTGGGAGAAGGATCTCGAAACTTTTCTACAAGTTTTCAGTTTCGACAGATCCCATCAAATTCACTGAAATGGAACTTGTAGACGATGAAGACGTGGAGACAATGATCACTCTTTCTTGTGGGAATCAGAGTGACCAAAATGCACCGATTCAGTTATTTGCTGAGTTAGCTGGTGTGGAGCCAACTGAAGATCTCACTGCATCTGGTGAAGAACATGGAGCTCAAGAACCGTGTATGGTAGCTCTAATATCGTACGTTGATAGTGAATTGACTATACGCGGGATCGATATCGATCTTAATGTTGCACCCGATATTGATGTGGTTGGTGGTGATGGATACAATAGTAGTGATCATTGTGATCAAGAGGTCGATAGTGATAGTGATCTCGATGTGGACGAGGTCCCCGATGATATTGACGATGAAGACGTGAATGACGATGGAAACATTAACGCGTCTTCAGTCGGGAACCAGATTCGATGTATTGTGATACACAATAATCCTGGGCCACACATGTCGCTCATAGACCCCGACGCGGCGCACATAGCCAAGTTCCCGGAGTACCCTGAAATACTACATGCTCACCGGCTGGCCATAGATTCTGATCCTGAGGGGTTGTTCGTAGGCCAGAGATTCGAAAGTAAGGAAGAGTGCATATTTGCTATTAAGCAGTATAGCATGAATATATCAGTGGACTACAAAGTCGCAGTGTCTAAACCGACATTATATATTGGGGAGTGTTAGAAGTCGGAAGAAGGCTACAATTGGCGGGTACGAGCTACATTTATTTAAAATTTGCAGATGTGGGAGATACGGAAATTTGTTGGGCCTCACACATGCACATCAACACGTATGACAGAAGATCATCAAAAACTTGATTCCAAAACTATCTGTACGTGTATCATGCCAATGGTGAAGGACATGCTGACCATTAAAGTTTTGGTACTAATTACCGAAATGCAGGTACGGTTCCAGTATCGAGTATCATACCGAAAGGCGTGGATAGATAAACAGATGGCAATTGAGTAATTGTACGAGGATTTCGATGCACCGTATAATGAGCTACAGGGATGGATAGCTGCTATGTGGGAGTACGTACCGGGAACTGTCATTGAGTTACAAACATGACCTTATTACGGCCCGGATGACCAACTACAACCGGGAAAAAGAATTTTCCATCGGATGTTCTGGACATTTGATACATGTGTGCGCGCATTTCCCCACTGCAAGTCGTTTGTGCAAGTAGATGGGACCTGCCTATACGGAAAATATAGACAGATCCTACTTCTTGTGGTTGCTCAAGATGGCAATAAGAACGTACTCCTGATAGCATTTTCCATCATAGATAAGGAGAACATAGAATCATGAGAATTCTTTCTTGCCAACCTGCGGATGTATGTTATTAGCAATGATAATATTTGCATCATCTCCGATAGAAGAAAATGATTAATTGCCGCCATTAGGCATTTCGGTGTGCCATGGAGATCCGTTTACTGCATCTGGCATATCGCGGCTAACTTCCATCGAGATTATAAGAATGCAGACTGGCAGAGACAAGTTGTGAGAATGGGTAAAGGATAACCTTATCTTTTCAATATAAGTTTTAATGTTTTAGGGCAATACTGTAACTTATCTTTTCTTAATACATATACAGCTCACGAGCTAGAGCCACATATTTTCTGCCAAAGAATGATTCGACTTGAGAGTGACATGGAGGGTCAAACGAACACATCTTTTCAACAGTGGTTGGGTACCATGGAGCTGTGGCAATGGGCTCAAAGTTTTGCTGAGGGCTTTCGTTATGGTCAAATGACCACAAACTTGGTGGAGGGGATCAACGTTGTGTTGTTGAAAACACGACATATTCCGATTTCATCTGTCTTCTCGACTACATTCTACAGGTTGGCTACCTTGATGCCAAGAATGGGTCAGCAACAAGTCAACCAGATGGAGGCGGGACACGTGTTTGTCGAAGATGTCAAGCATGCAATGGTTGCAAACTATCGGATGGCGAGGTCGATGAATGTAGAAGTATATTCACAACGCCTTGAAACGTTTCGAGTTACGGAGACCATCGGTCGTCAACCCGGTATACCACCTAGGTCCTATGGAGTTTATCTCTAAAATAGACTGTGCGATTGCAAGAGGTTCCAAACACTTCATTATCCATGTGCGCATGTCGTGGCATCGTGTGCTAAAGTCTCGCTCAATGTTGAACAATTTGTCGATGATGTGTACAACCTCGAGCGCACGTTGCGTGTCTGGGAGAATGAATTCCTCGTCCTGCTTGACCTGTCTACGTGGGAGGTGCCTCCGACGACTTTCGAGCTTGTCCGAGACAAAGGGTTGCGTAGGAATCCAAAAGGTCATCCACAATCATCCAAAATCTATAATGAAATAGACATCAGGGAGAAATCCGACAGTAAACATTGTGGATTATGCAGATTAGCTGGTCATAATCAGAGTAAATACCCGCAGCGAAACTACCATATTGGACAATCGTCACGATTGGGTAGTAATTGAGCTTATGTAATCCAATGTACCTAATTTATATTACAAATTTTGTTTCAAGTTTTAATGTTGTAATGTATTTAATTTATATAGCAAAATTTATATTACAAAGTTTGTTCCAATTTTTAATGTTGTAATATATTTAATTTATATAACAAAATTTATATTACAAAGTTTGTTCCAAGTTTTAATATTGTAATGTATTTAATTTATATTACAAAATTTATATTACAAAGTTTTTTCCAAGTTTTAATGTTATAATGTTGTAATGTTGCAATTAATCTAATTAAATAAATAAAAAGATTGTCTTTTTCTTGATTTATATTTTTTTAGAATAAAAAAAGTACAAACATTGTAATATTTAAATTGCAAGAAACCCCTAAAATTGATGGTTTGATGGTGTGGTCCTAGGGGTATATTTCTGCGGGGGTCGACATTCACGTTGTGGGTGATCGCGGCGATCAACATCCTCTTCAGTCGCAGGTGGGGGTGTGCGAAACATGGAAGAAAAATCATATGCCTCGAACGCTATCGATGAACTTGACCCGAGAGGAGTGCTGTACTGCGGTGGATACGACTCAAGAGGAGTGGAGTAATACGGTGGATACGGGCTGGGAGGAGTGCTGTACTGTGGTGGTACTGGACTAAAGATATCAAACCCGGAATGATATTCGTGTCCTGACAAGCCCAGGAAATAGTTATTGACCCGCAACTCCGGATGATAAGAACTATCAGCGGAATGTGTATGCGACCGCTCAGGCTCGGGCTCTGGCTCTGGCTCAGCTTCTATAACGAGCACTGGTTCGTATGCCCCAAGTCGATACATGTGCGAGGGGACTACAGTCGACTGCCCACCAAGTAAATATGGTTTTCTCGTACTAGAGTACCATTGTATGAACTCTAACGATGGTTGCAAATCGAAAGAAATATTCATATAAGGTCTCCGCGCCATCCGATTATCCCACACTGCAATATATTTTTGGTGCACAACCCCCCAATTATTTTCATGTTTTCCTCTCTTGTTAATCCCATGAATATTCCCCAACTGCATTGGCGGAGTCGGGATATACTGGATGCAACCAAACTTTCGGAGTACTCAATCCTGGTTATACCACTCGACTGTTTGGAAATTGATAATTGGTGCGTTAATGCACCACAGGTGAGAATGAATGTGGGCAGACGGGAGTATAACAGTTGCAATTTCTGGTCTCCAATACGGCATCCAGATAAACTGCACGATTAATAGCATGGTTAAATTTAACATGGTTCGAGTAATATATACAAAGTAATTACATGTCACGAATATTGGAATAGCTTACCCCTTCCCCAGCATGTTGTTCAATCATCAGACAATATATCGGGACAGTGTACGACCTCCCGATACCCTGATAAAAACTTCATCTACGAAAACAAATTACATGTTAGAATAGTATCATTAGAAAAAAAAAGTCAATTAATTGCTATAACAAGTTAAAATTTATCACCTGTTCACTAGTGGAAATACGTATGCTTGGTGCTAACCGATGCCAAGAATGGCACCTGATAAAAAGCCCATGACTGCAGCAATATAAGATATCCACCTATGCTTACGGCATCAGGCTTTGTCGTCCGACAAAGCTCACGATACAACATAGCCAGAACTGCGGAACCCCAACTATACGAGCGAACATTCTACAAATTAGCTAATAGGGGTAAATACATCAAATGAACCCTGTTGTTGTTCGCATCCAGCATCAGTACACCCCCTATAATATGCATAATGTATGCTCGAGCTGCACACATCACCTCTTGCTCAGTGGCATTAATTGATAAATGTTTAAAATTGGCTTTCAGCCATGAAAATCTCAAACCCGTAAATTTGGACTCAGCATCATTGGGCGAGACTCCTAGTAGGCTATAACAAAGGGCAGCCGACTCAGCTATTGTACTTACGCTCGTTACGGCACTCCCGTCGATTGGGAGCCCAAGTTGCAATGCAACATCCTCCAGAGTGACAGTGCACTCCCCACACAACAAATGAAAGGTGTGGGTCTCCGGGCGCCAACGTCGACCAATGCAGATATTAAATCATACCGCAAATCAAACGTCCAGATCAATGCTGCTGACCCGAATCCAGCTAACTCCAAGTATGGCATCAGTCGTTCATCCGGGGAATATCCTAAACGATTCACCCGACCCCTTAATGCGCGGTACGGGCCCTGGCACTATTAAATTACAGAAAATAGTTATAATAACATAATTTATTTCCGTAAATGACGTAGAACTTTTTTTAAGGAAACCCGTGATTAACAAATAACAATATATTACCATATTATTAACTGTGTTTGATATGTGACCATCGTTCTTAATCAATGAACCCATTGCGATACCTGCAATTTCAAAATAAATTTCGGTTATTAATTTCAAAGTTTGGTGCATTTTAAATATTTATCAAAATACCTAAATTTTATATATTGCTTTTAATTACAAAAAAAATACCAAATAGTTTTGTCCACATCATATTTTTTTGCTATACTACATTAACAAAATAAATATATCTTATAAATTCCAACTCAAACTCCAACTCAATGGTCCCATTCACAAATTCCATCTTAATGGTTTAATCTTTTACCTACATAAAAAACAAAAAATATATATATATTAAAATAATAAAAATAACATGCCAATAAAAAAATATAACAAAACATAACATAAACTATCTCAACATAATAAATACAAATATTATTATTATTATTTTAAAATGATAATAAGTAAAATGTATTGGTTTAAAATATAATATATATAATAACATGCCAACTTAATTATTGTCAAAAAATATAATTTTTTTGCATAAAAGAATTCAAAAGAAATTTCATTTATAATATTTATAAAAAAACATAAAATAAAATTTAAAAACATAAACTCTTATTCTCAATTATAAAATCTTAAAAAAATTAGAACATATAAACTATTATACCTAATTTATCTCATAAATTCTAACTCAATGGTCCCATTCACAAATTCCATATCAATGGTCTCATCTTTTACCTACATAAAAAATAAAAAAAATTATATTAAAATGATCAAAATAACATGCCAAATAAATTACATAAAAATAAATCAAATCAACCTAAAATGTGATACACATAACAAATAAATTACTTAAAAAAACAAAACATTCTTTGTACATAACATAAATAGGTTTTTTTATTTCAATAAACATTAAAAATAAATTATGAATGAATGAAAATATAAAATAAATACAAAACCTTTCTCTTTCTCCTTCTTTTTCTTCTCTTCTTCAAAACCTTTCTTCTCTCTTCTGGCCAAAAATAAGGCATTGGGGACCTTGTAATGGTCCTCGAACACACAACTCATGTAACACCCCAAACCCGGCCTAGGCGCTCTCGCCGAATCTGAAGATGTCACAAAGAAGGATTTTGAAAACAGAATTATTTCGTTATCGCTTTGTAACCCATATTCGTTTATAGCTATTACTGAAAATGTTTTTAAATCAATTGATTTGCCCAAAACATAATTCACAGCGGAAGTTTTAGAAAACGTTATATTTTAAAACCCCGTTCGTGTTTTCAGAAAACCTTTGTTTTAGTAAAAACCCATGTTTTAGCCAACCATCGCAAATAAAGAATCAAATAAAAAATCCAAAACTAAAATATACCAAAAAGTCTGGAGAGTCCATAAATTACAAAACTCCCAGAAATAATCATTAACTAAATAAAAACCATTATTTATAGTCAGTTTGCAAACTTGTGGTCACCATGAGACTCCGTTGCACCGATCTGCCTAAGTCTGTGGATTACCTGAATAAATCAAACAAACGGATGTAAGTTTTCGTAAACTCAGTGTGTAACCCAACAGAAATAGACATGCTTTACATACAGAAATCACATATACAGTCAGATTCAGTTTCAGACTTAAGTCCTTTACAGATACAGATAACAGAATCAGATATGCAAAATAGATATGCAGAATCCTACCCTCATCCTCTACACACCAACTCCGACCATCCCATCAATGTGGGGTTAAAAATACCCATCTATCCCTACACACCATATCGTGTCATTACGATACATATCAGATAATATGCAGCCAAACTGCCATATTATAGGCGAAGGTCGCCATACAGAACACTTCCTCCACATAAACAATTTTCACCCCAAACATATATACAAAATACAGATACAGAAATATCATGCGTACATGCTCGTGTACAGATAACATATATATATTTAACAGAATAGTCAGACATGCATATCAGTGTCCAACTCAGAGCAGAATATCAGATCATATAATTTAGGGTTTGGTTAGCCCTTACCGACCCTACGGTAGGCCCACAGCCAATCGGAACGACCCGTGCGACCTTAGGGAAAAATTCAGAAATATGGGCCCACACGCCCAGATTGGCTTTGCCCGTGTGGCCCACATAGCCTGGCCCCAAACCCACACGCCCGTGTGGCCCACACGCCTAATATGACCTAGCCCGTGTGGCCCACAAGACCACACCCACACCATCACACGGTCGTGTCTCGTACACGGCCATCCCCATGGCCAGGCACACGCCCGTGTGGCATCGATAGAATGCTTTTTCGGCTTTCGTCAAAACTCTATTTTTTGCACTTTGGGTACACACCTGGACCGTTTCCGATGCGAAAAAACTCCCGAGCCATACAACACCTAAAATTGACCAATAAATCACCGAATTAGTCGCTTAAATCGAAACTAACCGTAACTACATTGAATCGGACAATCCTTTATTCCACCAAAACCTTTACCTTCAAATGAGCAACGGTGATTTCGCACAACTATAGCAACGATTGGAAGCTCCAGCCTATTGATCTTCTCCTAAGCAACAATAACGAACCCCATCAACCAAAGGTTCACTAACCAAAACCATAACCACACTTACCACACTTACCAAAAACGCAAAATGAACACCGAAATATCGAGATATGAAATTACGACAGCAGATAGAAAGACAAAAAATAAAATCACCGAAAAGGAAGAGAAAGAAGAAAGTGGCAGAGAACAAGAAAAAAAATTAACGTCAGATTTTTTGGAATTTTGGAAGAGAGAGAAAGTTTTGAAAAAAATAAATAAAATAAACAAAATAACCAAATAGATTCCCAACTCCCCACTAACACTCAATCCCAACTACCTCAGAATTTTAGCTCTGCCAAAACTCTATCAGACAACTGAGCAAAAATTTAACACCCACGCTCACGCTGGGATTCGAACACAAGACCTCCAACACAGTAACCCCTTACCACTCGAACCAGCAGGCTCATTTTGATATGGATTAACAGACAATTTTATATAAGCCTACTCAACAAGGGTAAAGCTTGGATCAAAAATAACAAAATTATCAAATGTGGGACTTGAACCAAAGACCTCATACAAACACCCAAAACACTTAACCACTGAAGCAGATATACAGTTGTGTCAGATTCCACAAAAATAGACTTAAATTAATCAGGGAGTTACAACTCTAACCCCTAAAAGAAATTTCGAGCTCAAAATTTACCTGATCCGAACAGATGAGGATACTGCTGATGCATCGAGTACTCAGGTTCCTATGTGGCTTTCTCAAAGCTATGATTCTGCCATAGAACCTTTATTAACGTTATGGACTTCCTCCTCAAAACCTTAATGTCCCGATCCACAATCTAAACAGGCTCCTCCTCAAAAGTCAAATCCGGTCTAACCTTGATCTCCTCAACAGAGACAACGTGAGATGGATCAAACCGATACATCATGGATACGGTCTAACTCTGAAGGTAGCTCTAACTGATAAGTGACCGGTCCCACACGCTTCAGAATCTGATACGGCCCAATGAACCTAGGGCTCAACTTGCCCTAATGACTGAATCTCAGAACTTTCTTCCACCGAGAAATCTTAAGAAAAGCGAAGTCACCCACAGAGTACTCGATATCCCTCCTCTTCAGATATACATAAGACTTCTGTCTATCAGAAGTCGTCTTTAGATGATCCCGAATCAGTCTAACCTTATCTTCGGTTTCAGAAACCAACTCAGGACCCAAAATCCATCGCTCACCCAACTAAGTCCAACATAGCAGAGTATTACAATTACGACCATACAAAGCCTCGTAAGGTGCCATCTGGATGTTAGACTAGAAACTGTTATTGTAGGCGAACTCAACTAACGATAGAAAATCCTCCCAACTACCTCAAAAATCTATCACACAACTCCGAAGCATATCCTCCAGTATCTGAATCACCCTCTCACATTGACCATCGGTCTGAGGATGGAACACAGTACTGAAGTTCAATCTCGAACCTAGAGCCTCATGGAGTTTCTTCCAAAACCGAGAAGTGAAGTGAGGATCTTTATCAGAAATTATCGAAACAGGAACCCCATGCAGTCTTAGAATCTCAGAAATGTAGAGCTTCGCTAACTTTTACGGAGAGTAGTCCGTCCGAACTGGAATAAAATGAGTGGACTTGGTCAATCGATCCACGATGACCCATACAAAATCCTTCTTAGTGGGTGTCAAGGGAAACCCACTAACAAAATCCATCGTCACTCGTTCCTATTTCCATAAGGAAATCTTAACAGGTTGTAACAAACCCTAAGGCAACTAGTGCTCAGCCTTAACTTGCTGGCACATTAAACAACGGGCAACAAAATTCGTAACCTCACGTTTCAAACTCGGCCACCAGTACAGTTCACGGAGATCCCGATACATCTTATTACCACCGGGATACATAGCATAAGGGCTACTATGCGCCTCACTCAGAATCGACTGTCTCAGATCAGAATCATTCGGTACACAAATCTGACCTCGAAAACACAAAACTCCATCCTTATTCAGTCCAAAATCAGAAGTACTGCCACCCTCAATCTGACGAAATCGTAAACCCAGAGACTCATCATCCATCTGCTTATCCCAAATCTTATCAATCCAAGTTGGCTTAACTTGCAACTCGGCTAACAGGCCTCCATCATCGAACAGACTAAGACGAGCGAATATCACTCTCAAATCAGTTATCATTCTACGACTGAGAGCATTGGCCACCATATTGGCCTTACCAGGATGATACTCTATCGTGCAGTCATAATCTTTGAGCAGCTCAATCCATCGACGCTGTCTAAGATTCAACTCCTTCTAAGTAAGGAGGTACTTGAGGCTCTTGTGATTAGTGTAGATAATACACCTCTCACCATACAGATAGTGCCTCCATATTTTTAACGCAAAAACCACAGCAGCTAGCTCGAGATCATGCGTAAGATAATTCCCCTCGTGTGACTTAAGCTGACGGGACGCATAAGCAACAATCTTACCATCTTGCATCAGTACACATCCCAAACCGACGTGTGACGCATCACTGTACACCACAAACTCTTTACCAGATTCAGGCTGTATCAGAACAAGAGCCTGAGTCAGTACAGACTTGAGTTTCTCGAAGCTCGATTGTTGCACATCAGTCCAAACAAAAGGAACACCCTTGCGCAGAAGCTTAGTCAAATGAGCTACAATCAGAGAGAACCCCTCGACAAACCTCCAATAATATCCTGCAAGACCCAAAAAACTGCGGATCTCCGATACGTTCTTAAGTTGTTTCCAATCAAGCACAGCCTCAATCTTTCTAGGATCAACTCGGATCCCCTCAATAGAAATCACGTGACCAAGAAAATTTACCTCACGCAACCAGAACTCACAATTGCTCAAGTTAGGGTAGAAATATTTCTCTCGGACTATCTGAAGCACTACTCTAAGATGCTCATCATGCTCATCCTCGATCTTAGAGTAAACCAGAATATCGTCGATGAAGACCACGATGAACTGATCCAAATACGGCTGAAACACTCGGTTCATCAAATCATGAATACAACTAGAGCGTTCGTCAAACCAAATGGCATAACTAGGAACTCGTAGTGCCCATAACGAGTCTTAAACGCCGTCTTATGAACATCTACTTTCTTAACTCTAAGCTGATGATACCCAGAATGAAGATCTATTTTCGAGAATGCCTAAGCCCCTCGAAACTGATCAAACAAATCATCGATCTTCGAAAGTGGATACTTATTCTTCACTGTCAGTTTATTTAACTGCTGGTAGTCGGTGCACATCCTCATGATACCATCCATCTTCTTTACAAACAGAACCGGTGCCCCTATAACGACACACTAGGACGGATAAACCACGATCTAGAAGCTCTTGAAGTTGAGCCTTAAGCTCTGTAAGCTCCTTCGATGCCATTCGGTAAAGAGCGATGGACACCGGAGCTGTACCCAGTAGAAGCTCAATGCTGAACTCAACTTCCCAACTCGGAGGTAAACCCAGTAACTCCTCAGGAAAGACATCCAAAAATTCCCTCACTGTTCTGATATCCCTGACAGAAAAGTCCCCAGAAACTAAAACACTAACGTAGGCCAAATGCGCCTCACACCCTTTCCGGACCAATTTCTCAGCCATTAGAGCGGAGATCACAATAGCCAAGTAGTTTCGACGCTCACCGATCACCACCACCTCCTTATCATCCTCGGTCCTCAGAACGACTCTCTTAGTTGCGCAATCCAAGCTAACCCTATGCTTAACTAACCAGTCCATACCTAGAAATAAGTCGAACTCTCCAAACGGTAGCTCCATTAGATTTGCCAGAAATACAGCCTCTTGCACTTCTAACGGAACATTCCTATAAAGTTTATTAACCCGAACAGACTGCCAAAACGAACTAAGTACAGTAATCTCACTAGAAGTACACTCAACTGAAATCTCCAAATTTCAGAAACCGTACTAGCTACATAGGAATGTTTAGAACCTATGTCTATTAGAGTAGAATATGGAACATCAAAAATGAAGAACGTACCCGTGATAACATCAAGAGCGTCTCTCTCCTCTCGGCGTCGAGCAACATAAACCAATGCAGGCTGCCTCACCTCAGTCTGACTAGCACCTCTGCCCGGTGCTCTCTTCCCTCGGCCCATACCATTACCACCCCTGTAACACCCCTTACCCGTGTTCAAAGCCGGAACTGAATATGAGGCATTACCTAACTCAACTTGCTTAAACATACAACATCGGGCCATAAAATTTCGTTTCAACTTAAGACATTTCATTCCTACTCATAATGTCCCTATTATGGGCCTACGAGACCCAAAACTTACACTCGAAATAATTCGGGACTAAACCAAAAACTTTGAAACACATAGACAAATTTGACTTAAAACGGGGTCACACGCCCGTGTGAAGAATGGGACACGCCCGTGTGGCATATCACATGCCCGTGTTCCACACCCGTGGGGATTTATTTCTCAATTTGAACCTACAGGGGTTTTCACACGGCCAGACACACGCCCGTGTCCCTGCCCCGTGTCCCTCACATGGCCTCGACACGTCCGTGTCTTAGCCCGTGTGCAAAAACCATGGCATTCTGTTTATGACGTCATCACCTCAATAAGGTCACACGGCCAAGGCACACGCCCGTGTCCTTAGACCGTGTGTCAAATTAAATTCCTAATTTTAGGTGCAAACTTTACACGGCCTGGGCATACGCCCGTGTCCATGGTCGTGCCTTCCACACGACTGAGACACATGGCTATTTTTTTCCCCATGTGATTACTATTGAGCTTACTGACTTGCCAACCTAGCATGCATGGGGACACACGGTCTATCAACACACCCATAGGGCTGACTGTGTGTCACACACGGCCTAGACACACGCCCGTGTGTCTACCCGTGTGGACATTTGTAAGGCTATCTACCAAGCCAAATGCCACCTTGGAAAGCAACCATACTTAAACCAATTCAATTCAACACATATTATGACCATATGACACATCTAAGAACTCATAATCAAGACATCCACACAAGCATACACTTCATGAAATTCATCATCATTGAATATATGAACATGTCAAGTATAGGCCAACTTTCCATGACCATTTACAAAATGAATTGAACAACATTAATAGCCAACACTTTGGCTAACAAATATGATATAAATTAATGACCAAGTCCTATACATGCCATACTCAAAACGAATCTAACTTGGCTATACCAAAAAGTAGTCGATAGTGTGATTTCTGAACTCCGACGTTCCACAAATTCTCGAGCTAACTTGGCAATGCTACAAGGAAAAGGGAAATGAGAGGGGTAAGACTAAAGCTTAGTAAGTTTGCATGAAATAAATAGCAACAAAAAGCTCATACTTTCACCCACCCATTGCATTGAATAAAAACACAAGTCTTAAGCTCATCTCCATAACTTACTCATACTTACTCTTACCGATTACATATCATGCCATATATCGTAAACCATTCTCGTGAATTACTCACATATACATGTATCGCTTCATCACATAGCCTTAGCATTAATCTCATCTCTATCATAAGCTTAACTATTTACCCCATTAAATCACTTGGGATATTCAAGGATACATGATCATCCTCATTCACAGAATTACGACGCCAATGCCACACCCCAGATGTGGTCTTACGTGGGGTCACTTCTAGATGTCGATGCCATATCCCAGATATGGTCTTATACGGGATCTCATATCGATTGTCAATGCCATATCCCAGATATGGTCTTATACGTTTTTCATATTCAATGTCGATGCCATATCCCAGATATGGTCTTATACGAGATTTCAATTTGGTGCCGAGGCCATGTCTCGGACATGGTCTTATACGGACCTTACCCATCTCAAGTCTTGATGATATTGTTCTCTCCTTTATTTAATTCCAACCGGGACTTCAACATCACAATTCTCATCATTTCATCATTCAACATCATTACTCAAATTCATAGAAACAATATACATCATCATTAACATCGAACGTTTTAAGGCTTAATAACACGATGTTGAATCTAATACACACAAACTTACCTCGATTTTAAAATAAGCTAGATTACCGGTCTAGTCCGATGCTTTGCCCTTTACTCGGTCGAGGTTAATTCTTCGCTCTTCTTGGTCTATAATAACAATTTAGCTCATTTAATCATCAAATTAATCAACACATTTCAATAATCATACTTTGGCAAAATTACTATTTTGCCCTCATACTTTCACAAAATGACTATTTTACCCCTAGGCTCGGAAATCAATTCTAATCAAATTTCTTTCTTTAACGAGCCTAGGTGAACATTTATTACTCTTATGGCAGCCCCTAATACTCATTTTTTCACATATTTACCACATATTTTATAACCTTTACAAAAAGGTCCCTTTTAGGTTTTTTCATGGAAACACCTTTCACAAAAGTTGTTTATCTAACAACTATGACTCATTTTCTTCCATAAATATGCAGCAAACAACTTAAAATCTCACATGGCAAAACTCTAAAATTTCAACCATTTTGCAAGATAGTCCCCTCTTTAGCTAGCTTAAGCTTTAGGGGTTCCAAAAGTACAAATATTAACAAGAAAAGATCACTAAAACACTTACTTGTAAGGAGAAGAGTTTGCTGAAATTTTTGAGCTTTCAAACCCCTATTTGCTGCTAATTTTCAGTGGAGGAGTGAAGGAGAAAAGATGATATATTTTCTTTCTTTATTTTAATATATCTAATCAATTAAGTCCACCTAATTCAACCACTTTGACCAATTTTGACATTGTTTGTCTCCTATGGCCGGCCACCCTATCTTTAGGGGTCTAATTACACTTTAAGGGCCTCAAATTAATATTCTATGGCTTTTAGACACCTTTTGCTTGAAAAATAGAACTTTCGCACTTTATGCGATTTAGTCCTTTTCGCAATTAAGCATGAAATCGCTAGAATTAAAGCACCAAAATTCTTATGCACCTATATATTCATGCTATAACTCATAAAATATCATCAAAATAATTCTCTCTGAACTCGGGGTGGCGGTTCCAAAACCACTATTCTGATTAGCCTCTAAATCGGGCTGTTACAACCCCTAGCCGGTCCACGGCCCCTAGGTAGCTGTTGAACTGCCTTCTAAGGCTGTACAGAACCCGGTCCTGAAGCTTGCATCTAATCAGCCCATTGTGGACACTCTCTAATCTGATGCTTCAAAGTCCCACACCTCAGACAAGTCCCTAACCTCCTCCAACACTCGTCCGGATGACGCCTACCATAATCCCCACATGGTTCAATCCCAGTAGAAGCAATAGGAACCCCGACTCTAACCGACCCATCAGGTCTAACCCGTTTCTTAGGCCTCTGAACAGAACTAGAGGTCTCTGAATCCCTCTTATTCTTGCCTCTCTCCCGATCCCTATTCTGGTGCTCCACGCGCTTAACCTCATCGGCGATCTTCGCCTTATCCACAAGAACCGCGAACTCTCGCTCCTTCTGTGGAGCAATCAATACCCTCAGATTATCCCTCAAGCCATCCTAAAAACGGACACATTTCTCATACTCAGATGCCACCATGCCTCGAGCGTAGCAGTTCAACCTCAGAAACTCGTTCTCATACTCGGCCACAGATCTATCACCTTGCGTGAGATTCATGAACTTACGCCTACGAGCATCAACATAGCTCGCCCCCATATACTTCCCCTGAAAAGCAGTCTTAAAATAATCATAGTTCAGACGATCCGGCTGAGTACCCTCCTCAATCGATAAACACCACTGATATGCCTCGTCGCGAATCAAAGAGACCGCACCCTTTAGTTTCTGCTCAGGAGTATAGTCTATATCGTATATAATTCTCTCAGTGGCCTCCAACTAATACTCGGCCACAGTAGGGGCGACTCTAGTGACACCCGTAAATAGCTTAACTCCATTGGATCGGAGTCGTTCAGTTACCGACCCACGGCCTCCAAACCCAGAATAGGGTCCCGCGACCCTCTCCAACACCCTCAACATGGCTTTGGACAGTGCGTCCTCCCCAGCCGAGAGACTTTGAGACCCAGTCTTAGTAGCAGGAAAAACCAGTGTCTCACTCGTATCTAAATTTGGCATATTACCCAAAGAGGAAGACTCAGCTTGAGCCCCCTTGCGGCCTCTACCGCGCCCCCGAATACCACGATCGCGAGTTTCACGAGCGCTCATCGTAAATTGAAACTTTATCTATATTATAAAAATTTATGGATCAGTTCCAGTATTTATTAGAAAATATTTTATGCTTAAATTATCAGTATAGTTTCAAAAAGTGCTAACTACAATGTTTTTAGAAAGTTCTATCTAAATTCAGAAATATTTACAGGATCGGCGCTAGAGACTCAGTGTACCACATACTTACTCAGAATGATCCAATTTATTTAAAAACCAGTTCTTTTTGAAACACAATTTTTGGAACCCAAAACTTTACAGTCCGAGTTTTGCAAACTTGGAACTGATAGCACTAAATGTAATACCCAAACCCGGCCTAAACGTTCTGGCCGAATCTGAAGATGTCGCAAAGAAGGATTTTGAAAACAAAATTATTTTGTTATTGCTTTGTAACCCATATTCGTTTATAGCTATTACTGAAAACGTTGTTAAATCAATTCATTTGCCCAAAACATAATTTACAGCGGAAGTTTTAGAAAACGTTATATTTTAAAACACCATTCGTATTTTCAAAAAACCTTTGTTTTAGTAAAAACCCATGTTTTAGCCAACCATCGCAAATAAAGAATCAAGTAAAAAAATCCAAAACTAAAATATACCAAAAAGTCTGGAGAGTCCATAAATTACAAAACTCCCGCAAATAATCATTAACTAAATAAAAACCATTATTTATAGTTAGTTTGCAAACTTGTGGTCACCATGAGACTTCGCTACACCAATCTGCCTAAATCTGTGGATTACTTGAACAAATCAGACAAACGGATGTGAGTTTTCGTAAACTCAATGTGTAACCCAACAGAAATAGACATGCTTTACATACAGAAATCACATATACAGTCAGATTTAGTTTCGGACTTAAGTCCTTTACAGATACAGATAACAGAGTCAGATATGTAGAATAGATATATAGAATCCTACCCCCATCCTCTACACACCAACTCCGACCATCCCATCACACCATGTGGTGTTAAAAACACCCACCCGTCAATACACACTATATCGTGCCATTACGACACATATCAGATAATATGCAGCCAAACTACCAGATTATAGGCGAAGGTCGCCATACAGAACACTTCATCCACATAAACAATTCCCACCCCAAACATATATACAGAATACAGATACAGAAATTTCATGCGTACATGCTTGTGTACAGATAACATATATATATATATATTTAAGAGAATAGTCAGACATGCATATCAGTGTCCTACTCAGTGCAGAATATCAGAATATCAGATCACATAATTTAGGGTTTGGTTTGTAACACCCTTTACCCGTATTCAAAACCAGAATCGAGTTTGAGGTATTACCTAACTTATCACGTTCAAACATAACAAATTGGGCTATAAAATTTCATTTAAACCCATTTCTTTCTCATTCTCGGCCTACGAGGCCCTAAACATACCTCCGAGAGGTTTGGGGATTTAACTGGGAACTTATACGAACTTGGAAAACTTTTCATCAAAACAGGGGCCACACGCCCGTGTTGGTCTAGGGACACGCCCGTGTGCCCCAAAGACATGCCCGTGTCTTCCACCCGTGGTCGACCCTGACCATTTTCACATGGCCAAGGCACACGCCCGTGTCCTTAGCCCGTGTGTCGAATTAAATTCCAAATTTAATGTGCAGACTTCACACGGCCTGGGCACATGCCCATGCCCTAGGCCGTGCCTCTAACACGGCTGAGACACACGGCCGTGTCTCTGCCCGTGTGTTTACTACAAGGCATACTGACTTGCAATTCTAACATGCAAGGGGACACACGATCGATCCACACACCCATTGGGCTAACCGTGTGTCACACACGGCCTAGACACACGCCCGTGTGTCTACCCGTGTGGACAATTAGATGGCTATCTACCAAGCCCTTTGCCACCCTAAGTTGCACACATACATAATCCAATTCAAGTCAACACATCTTATAACCCAAAGGCACATCAAAGAACTCAATTCAAAACTTTTCCAATATAAAAGATGACCAAAAGGTATCTCTAAGAACTCAAAGAAACAAGACATACACAAGGCATACACTTCATGAAAATCATATTCATTAAGCAATAGAATTTGCTAAGTATTGGCCTAACTTGTGAGACCATTTACAAAATGACTTTAATAACATAGATAGCCAACACTTTGGCTAAAAATTACAAATTAACAAAATACCTAAGTCCTATACATGCCATACTCAAAATAAGTCCAAATTGGTATACCAAAGTGATGTCGATAGTGTGATTTCCGAACTCCTACGTTCCACGTTCCTCGAGTTATCTTGGTAATACTACAAGGAAAAAGGGCAATGAAAGAGGTAAGCATAAAGCTTAGTAAGTTTGCATGGACATAAATAGCAACAATAAGCTCATAATATAATTCATCCATGGCATTAACTAACCATACATGAGACATAGGCTTCTTGCCATACTTACTCATACTTGCCCTTATTTAGCACATACCATGCCACATATCGTAATCGTTTCCTCATGACTCATTCACGAGTACTTGTATTCACTCATTAACATGACTTTAGTACTAATCCCATTTCTACTTCCAAACTTATCTACTTATCCCATTAATCACTAGGGATACTCAAAGACGCATAATGTCGTCATTAATATAAATACGAGGCCAATGCCACATCCCAGAGGTGGTCTTACATGGATTCACCTCTAAGTGTCGATGCCATATCCCGGATACGGTCTTATACGGAGTTTCACATTAATTATCGTTGCCACATCCTGGATATGGTCTTATACGATTCTCATATACAATACCGAATCCATATCCCAATATGGTCTTATACGAGAATCTCAATTTGGTGCCGATGCCATGCCCCGGACATGGTCTTATATGGGACCTTATTCATCTCATGCTTTGATGATAGCATTTTCATATTCATTATAGTCCACTAGGACTTCAACATCTTATTCAACATCAATTACTCAATTTAGTAGAGTATCATGCATCAATATGATATCAAGCATTTTCAATTATGCCAACATAAATGTTGAATCAATAACATACAACTTACCTCGATTTCAAAAATGAGCTAGTTCGACGGTCTAGTCCGAGACTTTATTCTTTCCCCGATCGAGGCGGATTCTCGGTTCTTCTTGCTCTATAATAGTAATTTAGCTCATTTTAATCATCACATTAATAAAAGCATTTTAATAATCATGCCTTGGCAAAATTACTATTTTGCCCTTAGACTTTGGCAAAATGACCATTTTGCCCCTAAGCTCAGAAATTAATTCTAACCGTATTTCTACCTTCAACAAGCCTAGGGGAACATTTAATACTCTTATGGCTATCATCAAAAATCAACATTTCACATACTTACTACAATTTTGTAACCTTTTCATCAAGGTCCAATTAGGTGTTTTCAAGACAACACCTTTCACAAAAGTTGTTCATCCAATAACCAAAACTAAATTTCTTCCATAAAAATGCAGCAAATAATAATGATAGCTCTCATGGAAAAACTCTAAACTTTTCACTATATTGCACATTAGTCCCCTCATTTGAAAGCTTAAGTTCTAGGGGTCTCAAAAGTACAATTATCATCAAGAAAAATCATCAAAATCACTTACTAGAATGGAGTAGAGCTTACTGAAAATTTTGAGCTTTCAAACCCCTATTTTTCTTGCAAATTTCAGTGGAAGAGTGAAGAAGAAAAGATGATATCTTTTCTTTCCTTATTTTATTAATACTAGTTAAATTAGTCACCAACTATCAACTACTTTGACCAATTTTGTCCATCTATGTCTCCCATGGCCGGCCACTAATATATTGGGGGTCTAATTGCCTTTTAAAGACCTCCAATCATCAATCTATGGCTATTTGGTACCTTTAGCTTACAAAATGGAACTTTCGCACTTTATGCGATTTAGTCCTTTTTCGCGATTAAGCAAGAAATCGCTAAAATTAAAGTACCAAAATTCTCATGTACTATTGTAATCATGCCCTGACTCATAAAATAACATGAAACCAAATTTCTCTAACCTTGAATTAGTGATCCCGAGATCACTATTCCGACTAGCCCCTAAATCAGGCTGTTACATGGTTAACCCTTACCGACCCTACGGTAGGCCCACAATCGATCGGAACGACCCGTGCGACCCTAAGGAAAAATTCAGAATTATGGGCCCACATGCCCAGATTGGCCTTGCCCGTGTGGCCCACACGGCTTGGCCCAAAACCCACAAGCCCGTGTGGCCCACACGCCCAATATGACCTAGCCTGTGTGGCCCACACAGCCACACCTACACCATCACACGGCCGTGTCTTACGCACGGCCATGCCTTCGTCAAACACATGGCCGTGTCTCGCACACGATCATCCACACGGCCAGACACACGCCCGTGTGGCATCGACAGAATGCTTTTTTAACTTTCGTCGAAACTCTATTTTCTGTATTTTGGGTACACACCTGAATCATTTTCGATGCGGAAACACTCTTGAGCCACACAGCACCTAAAATTAACCAATAAATCACTGAATTAGTCGTTTAAATCGAAACTAAACCGTAACTACATTGAAACAGACAATCCTTTATTCCACTAAAACTTTTACTTTCAAATGAACAACGGTGGTTTCGCACAATTATAGCACCGATTGGAAGCCCCTAGCCCCTTGATCTTCTCCTAAGAAACAATAACGAACCCCATCAACCAAAGATTCACTAACCAAAAACGCACAATGAACACCGAAATATCGAGATACAAAATTACGACAGCAGATAGAAAGACGACAAATAGAATCACCAGAAAGGAAGAAGAAAGTGGCAGAGAACATGAAGAAAAGATTAACGTCAAATTTTTTGGAATTTTGGAAGAGAGAGAAAGTTTTGAAAAAAAGAAATAAAATAAACAAAATAACCAAATAGATTATAATCCCAACTCCCCACTAACACTCAATCTCAACTACCTCAGAATTTTAGCTTTGCCGAAACTCTATCAGACAACCGAGCAAAAATTTAACACCCACGCTCACGCAGGGATTCAAACACAAGACCTCCGACACAACAACCCCTTACCACTCGAACTAGCAGGCTCATTCTGATATGGATTAACAGACAATTTCATATAAGCCCACTCAATAAGGGTAAAGCTTGGATCAAAAATAGCAAAATTATCAAATGTGGGACTTGAACCCAAGACCTCATACACATACCCAAAACACTTAACCACTGAAGCAGATACCCAGTTGTGTCAGATTCCACAAAAACATACTTAAATTAATCAAGGCGTTACAACTCACGGGCTGCAAAGATGACCCATCCCATCGCCTGACAACCACAGGCCGGTGCTGCCTGTAAAGATGGCGTGACCGAGGTTGCCGCCTTTGCCCTAGGCGTGACCAGGGGGTGCCGCCTTTTCCCTAGGCGTGACCCCTTGTGCTGTCCCATCTATGATAGCGGGTCGGGTTTTGGGTCTGATTTTTTCCATATACAAGTCGTATTTGACCCGTATTTTCTTTAAGTGCCGCATATTAAGTTGCCTTCACCAGTTTTTTTAATTTTTTTTTGTTTTTAGTCAAATTTTTTCAAAATCCTAGAGTGGTGCCGCTTATGCACCACCTTCCACCTCTTTGAATGTACCGTTCTGGTACATAAATTTTTAAACATGCCATTTTAGTAATTTTTTATTTTATAATATATAGGTAAAAAACCCTGGGTTCTCGGTTTGGATTTTTTATCTAGGATTTTTTTTCTAATTAGTCGATTAGTTCAAGGTGGGATGAGTCCATTGTTTATCACTTCCACCTTGTTTTGACTTTGGTGTATCTATGACTTATTGATGGTTTTAATGGAAGTTTTACTTTTCAATATATATTATTTTAAAAAATAACATATTTCATTAATTTATCTTGTCAAATGAAAATACACAATTTTATTTAAAAACACGCAAGTCTAAATATGTAGATCTTATGGAATATGAAAATAATGACAAGGTATATTAGAATATTACTAACTCAGAAGGTGTGCATGATGAAAAAAGTGATGATGATAGTGAATCAAACAATTTAGCTAGTTACGAAAAGAGATTGATGAGGGATACCCTAACTTGTAATTAAAGAATTCACTTTAAATTGCAAGCACTAATATTTTTTTTGTAATATTTGTATTGGGTAAACAATTATTTCCCCTTCTGAAATTTAATTCATGTAACACCCCAAACCAGGTCTATGCGTTAAGACAAGATTTGGTTTGTCACACCGAACGAACATCCAAAATTTCTCTAATGATTTAAGTACTCAGTAATGCAAAACCTTAACGTAGTTTTAAAAGAAAATTGAAAGAAATTGAAAAATAATTTAGGTGTCCAAAATTGTTATAAAACACAATATTTTTAAGAAAACTTTATAGATTTTAACATACGCCCATATTAAGAGTCTTAAAATAAAATTAAATCCATCCACACATAAAAATCCATAAAAATATAATTAGAGGCCTTATTACAACATACCCAAAATAAAATAAGTAACTTAAATAGAGTTCATAGTTTATAAAACCCAAGCTCGTAGTATGGCCTCCACCATGTCATTCCCTACCCAAGTCCACATCAATTTCCATTACCCGAGATGGATAATAAAACGGGTGAGTTACAAAGAACTCAAAGTGTGTAACTCACTTACCACCATTATTGGGCCAGACCATCAAGGCATTAATTTGGGCTTGAGCCCAATTACAAATTTTAACAATGTAAAATGAAATAACATATATAAAATGCATGTAAAAATGAATTTCCCAACCAAACCTAATATCCATCCGCTACACACCCCGCACCAACCAAAGACACCTGTGGGGGATCAAGTCAACCCACCCCGCCAAACACACCAATCGTAGGCATTTAGCCTTTTTAAATAATATTGTAGTGCACTCATCAACTAGATTGTGACATAGTCACCGAACTAGAGGCATTAAGCCAACATTTGTGGCGAGCCACCGAACTAGATTCATGGCCACAGCCTTACTTCTCTTCATCATGTATCCCATCCCATGCAATTATGTATGAATAACAAACTTTAATCATAAATAATTTATTAAGTAACCCATAATACAAATGAGTTTTTAATTAAACTTTTCATTTGGGTCCATTAAACAAAATAGTATTTAGCCCATTTAGCAATCTAGCTAACTTAGGCCCAAATGTCAAACTAGAAGGTTTTTGGCCCATTTAGCGATCTAGCGCCTTTTGACCCAATTTATCGATCTAGAAATTTTTCGCCCAATTTAACAATCTAGCAATTTTTGGCCCAATTATAAAATTTAGCTAACTTTGGCCCATATATCAAACTAAAGGGTTTTTGGCCCATAAATCGAACTAGAGGGTTTTGGCCCATTATGTCAATCTAGCGCTTTTTCGTATTTTCTCGGTTTTAACTGCTTTTCATGTATTTTCACAAAAGTATCAATTACTACATAATTTCCGAATTTACCATTTTCACGATTTTATCACAAAGACTTATGATTAGGTATCTAACCCAAAATGAGTGTGAAGTTACACACCTTGCTATGGTGAGGACTAAACTTTCCCTCGTCAACACCTATACATATCACGATAACTTATGATCATTATAATCTAATAATAAAACTGATTTAAACATAACGATCTAAAATTTACCCTCGGATTTTTGAACTACTTCCACTTGCGGTTTCTCCCGATTGATGGTTCGTTAACCGAATCAAATCCACGAACAAATAATGGTTCGGAGTACGAACTACTTCAAAAATTGATTCTCCTCGGATGAACGTCCCACAACCCGTGGGAAATCCCGGATTGCGATACTGATCCTTTGTTTATACTTAGGGGGATTAACGGAACCTCCTTCTTCCAAAACTAAACACCGCCCTTTTCTTCCCTATTTTGAATGTCTTAGATGACAAAAGATCATTAACCATTCTAATATTATACCAAAACAATATGACCAAAAGTTTTTAAGAGTGAAATTTCCTTACCACAATAATCCTTGTCCCACAATACGAGAGTCGCCCAAACGTTTCCTTAACACTTAAATCGATTCCAACTTTCTATGTTACTCACGAACACTTGATCCCCTATCTTCCGTTATCGCACTAAAATATAACGAATGGAAACGTTAATAGTATGAACTATTAACTAATCGTAACTAAAAAGAATTCTTACCTATTGACCACGATCATAAAGAAAGGATTGAGAATGATGTTTGATGAAGGATTCGCTATGTATAACCAAAGAAAAAGAGATAATGTTTCGCTATGGGCACACTAGCATTCGGCCATGAGAGAGTTTAATGGAGAAAATTTGAGTGAAAAGAAATAAAAATAAGAGAAAAGATGGTGATGATGTTGTTTCGGTTTTCAAAGAGAAGAGAAGAAAAGATGTGTTTAGGAGCTAGGTACATTCTGCAATGGTAAAAGAAAAGAAAAAGAATGGCTTTTTGGTATAGGTGATTTCGGCACTAAAAGAAAAGGCATACAAAGAATACCAAAGTAATAGACAAAAGTGACCAAATGGTTAAAAAAATTAAGGCTTACCAATGCTCAAATTTGGCTAAAGGAGAAGGGTTGAGAAAAAGGTTGCAAAACTTGCACAAAAACTAAGAATGACCAAAAACAACTCCTAAACCTTACCAAGCTACAAGCATATTCGGCCAACCTCCCCCCTAGCCTCATTGCCGTCCAAATTCATTGGTCAAATGACCATGAATTTGTTTCCAAAACTTTTCCTTGATATATGCCTTATGTCCCCATATCTTTCCAAACTTTCTTGATTCTATACCATAAGTTAACACTTTCCTTAATCCTTTGATATACTAACCAAAAATAACAAGGTCAACACTTACCATATATGTACTTGGCCGACACTTGCTATACATGTGCAGAAAAATTAAAAATAAAATTCATCTAGATGCTAAACAAGGGATTCGAACCTTCTCCCTCATGCACTAACTCATGCGCCAACACCACTTTGCCATTTACTCATCTTATGCTACTATTTAACACTTAATTCAACTTAAGTGTCAATGTCACTTGCTTCACTTCAATAAATTCTCGAACTAAAAAAAATATTTCATACCCGAATAATTCTATACTCTTCTTCCGAACTATAGTAGGCACAAAAAGAAATAAGAAAATTTTTCCTACATAATCTAAACACCAAAACATGCAATAATCGATACTCAAATTTTAGGGTGTTACAACTCTACCCTCCTAAAAAAAAATTTCGTCCTCGAAATTTACCTGGTTGAAAAAGGTGAGGGTATTGTTGTCGAATTGCATCCTCAGTTCCCACGTAGCTTCCTCCACTCCGTGGTTACGCCATAAAATCTTGACCAACGGCACGGTTTTCTTTCTTAGCACCTTAACATCTCGGTCTAAGATTTCCACTGGTTCCTCCTCAAAAGACAAGTCTGACTTCAACTCCACTTCTTCTACCGGTACTATGTGCGAAGGATCCGATCTATAGCGCCTCAGCATGGAAACATGAAAAACATTATGAATTTGGCTCAACTCCGAGGTAATTCGATCTCGATAGGCCACTGGACCAACACGCTTCACCACACGATATGGTCCAATGTATCTAGGACTCAATTTGCCCTTCTTCCCAAACCTAAAGATCTTCTTCCAAGGTGAGACCTTCAAGAACACTTGCTCCCCACAAAGATACTCGATACTTCTACGCTTCAGATCCGCATACGACCTTTGTCTATCCGCTTCCTTTAACCTTGCTCGAATAGCTTTTACTTTTTCTTCCGTTTGCAGATCACCTCCGGACCTAACATCCATCGTTCGCCCAATTCAGTCCAACAACTAGGGGAACGACACCTACGACTATATAATGCCTCGTAGGGTGCCATCCGAATGCTAGATCGATAGCTATTGTTGTAAGAAAATTCCGCCAATGGTAGAAAATCCTCCCAACTACCTTTGAAGTCGATTATACAACCCCTTAACATGTCTTCCGAATCATCTGAATTACTCTTTCGATTGACCATCCGATCGAGGATGAAAAGTCAGATCGAAGTTTAGCTTTGTTCCCAAAGCTCCATGCAATGCTTTCCAAAACCGTGTACGTAAACCTAGGATCCCTATCTCGATATAATAGACACAGTACCCCATGTAACCTCACGATTTCGGATACGCATGACTTAGCCAACTTCGTAACGAGTAATCCGTCTTTAACCGGTAGAAAATGAGCGGTCTTCGTCAAACGATCAACAATTACCCAAACAGAGTTTTTCTTAGTAGGTGTTAAAGGTAACCCACTAACAAAATCCATTGTTATCCGCTCCCATTTCCAAAGAGGAATCTTTACCGGTTGTAATAATCCCGACGGCAATTGATGTTCCGCCTTCACTTGGCGACAAGTTAAACATTTTCCCACAAATTCGTAAATCTCACGCTTCAACCACTGCCACCAATATTGTTCACGAAGATCCCGATACATCTTATTTCCTCCGGGTGCATAGCATAAGGGCTACTATGCGCCTCTCGAAGAATCATTTGTCTCGAGATCCGAGTCCTTAGGCATACTGAGACTTTTCCACGAAAGCACAACACACCTTCCGTGTTTATACCAAAATCCTCTATTCCTCCATTTTCAACTTGTTGAAGTAAAGGTCCCAACTTTCCATCTAATATTTGCTTTTTCTTAATTTGCTCCAACCACGAGGCTTCACCAAGTTCCGCTATCGACTACCATCCTCGTACAAACTTAAATGGGCAAACATTGCTCTCAAATCGAGATACCACCTTACGACTTAACGCGTCGCTGCGCTACCACATTAGCTTTTCCAGATGATACTCGATTGAGAAATCATAGTCCTTTAACAGCTCCACCCATCTTCGTTGTCTCAAGTTTAATTCCTTCCGAGTAAGAAGATACTTAAGACTCTTGTGATCCGTATATAGATGATAGACTTTTCACCGTAGAGGTAATGCCTCCAAATCTTTAGAGCAAACACCACCGCAGCTAACTCCAAGTCATGAGTAGGGTAGTTTACTTCGTGTGGTCTCAATCGACGAGAAGCATAAGCTACCACTTTCCCATTTTGCATCAATACGCAACCTAATCCCGTATGCGACGCATCACAATAAATCAGTAAACTCCTTTCCACCCTCAAAGTTGAATCAATCACCGCGCTTACAAAATCTTCTTCAATTCATCGAAACTTTCTTCTGCTTTTTCACCATATAAATGGTACTCCCTTTCGCAAAAGCTTAGTTAGGGGTGAAGCAATCAACGAAAACCTCTCAACAAAGCGTCTATAGTAACCAGCCAAACCCAAGAAACTCCGAATCTCAGCTACTGACTTTGGTGGTTTCCAATCCAATACTGACCTCAATCTTTCGAGGATCCACCCTTATTCCTTCGGCTGACACCACATGACCCAAGAAAGTCACTTCCCTTAACCAGAATTCACATTTACTGAATTTGGCATAAAGTTGATTATCTCAAGTAATCGCAATACAATTCACAAATGCGAATCATGCTCTTTTTCATTCCCGAATATACCGAATGTCATCTATGAATACCACCACAAACCGGTCTAAGTATGGTTGAAAGACCCAGGTTCATCATATCCATAATGCAAATTGGTGCATTGGTCAACCCAAACGGCATCACCAAAAACTCATAATGTCCATAATGAGTTCGGAAAGCCGTCTTGTGAATATCCGCTTCTTTCACCTTAAGTCGATGATAACCCGATCTCAAATCAATTTTGGAGAAAATCAAGCTCCTTCAATTGATCAAACAGTCGCCAATTCTTGGCAAAGGGTACCTATTCTTGATCGTCAATTTATTTAATTGCTCAGTAGTCAATACACATACGCATCGACCCATCTTTCTTCTTAACAAACAAAACCGGTGCTCCCACTTTGAGACACACTCGGTCGAATAAAGCCTCGATCTAGCAATTCTTGAATTTGAGCTTTAAGCTCCGCCAACTCCTTCGGTGCCATTCTATAAGGTGCAATGGACACCGGAGCGATTCCGCAAAAGCTCAATACCAAATTCCACTTCCCGATCCGAGGTACACCGGAAGTTCTTCCTAAATACATCCGAAATTCCTTCACTGTCCTCACATCTTCCATCGACAACTCTTTGGCATCTAAAGCACTAATAAATGCTAAAAATGCTCCATACCCTTTTCGCACCAACTTTTCTCGCCTTAAGTGCGGATACCACATTTGCCAAGTAATTCCTTCGCTCGCCTATCATAATTATTTCTTTATCCTCCACCGTCCCTTATTGACATCCTCTTTTCAAAGACAATCCAATTTCGCCTGCTTAACCAATCAATCCATGCCCAAAATGATATCGAACTCGCCAAAAGGCAACTCCATCAAATTTGCCAAAAATATTTCTCCTTGAATTTCTAAGGGCACATCTCTAAACAATTTATTTACTATACCAATTGTCCTAAAGGACTAATTACCTTCATCTCATCATCGAAATTTCAGAGTCTAATTTCAAGTTCCCGGATATGGTGCTAGCAACATACGAATGGGTAGAACCAATATCTATCAAAGCAATAACAGTGCATCAAAAATGAAGAACGTATCCGCTTATCACATCAGTGCATTACCATCCTCACGGCGTCTAACCGCATATACCAATCCCGGTGTCTTGCATCTGCGTTGCCTCTAGGACCATTTCCTCGACCACGCACCTTGACCACGCCCACCCCCATTACCACCACGACCGGTCCACGACCTCTCGGTGGTTGCTTTGAATTCCTCTTGCCGGGTGGTGCATCGGTATTACGAGCTTCCCGAGTTGTATCCATTCGACGAGGGCAATTCCTATATTGATGATCCATCGACCGCATTTATAGCAAGCACCCGCTTTTCTTCCAAAGACTCTCCGTAATGCCTTTTCCCACAATCAAGACAATCTCGACTCGATTCACGGCTACGGTGTTCTTCCTTGAGTGGTTCCTCGTCCCGAGGCCTCTTCGTAGAACCTTTTTGAAGAACTCCGAATACTTCATATCTCTCTTGCCTCTAGCTCATTCCCGATTCTCGACGTTCGAGTTCTTAGCCTCTTCGGCTATCTTGGCCTTTTCCACAAGCGTGGCAAAAGTTCTAACTTGTTGTGGGGCTATCAAAACCCGCAATTCATCGTTCAAGCCATCCTCAAAGCGTACACAATGCTCATGATCTGTTACCACTATTGTTCGAGCATAGCGACTCAAGCGCAAAAACTCGACTTCATATGTCACATCACTTTCTTATTCCTTTGGACCAGATTTAGAAATTCCTTCCTTCCGCATCAACATAACTCGTTCCTACATATTTCCCTTGGAAGGAAACTTTAAAGAATTCCCAATTAACTAATGCGACTTGAAGCCTTCTCGCATGAAGAAGCCACCATTGGTATGCTTCGTCCCTTAACAAGGACACCGCTCCCCTTAATTTTTGTTCCACGAAGCACTCAAGATCGTCCATAATTCGCTCCATCGCCTCAAGCCAATATTCAATGACATTTGGAGCTACACTTGAGACACCTCAAAAAACCTCAAAGCACCACTTGATTTCAATCGTTCGATATCGACCCACGAGTCGTTGGCCCGGCTCTAGCTCCAAATACCCTTTCAAGGACTCGCGGCATTGCTTGCGTCGCCACCGCATTATCTTCTTCCATATGATTATGTGATCCCGTCTCACTTTCAAGTGACGCAGTGCATCCATTTCCGGCATATGATCCGGTGCTTCCGGTTGCGCCTCTAACACCTCGTCCTCTACCACGGCCACGCCTACGCGTCCACGACCATGTCCTCTAGAGCTCATAATGACCGATTTAACTGATTAAGAGTTTTATGAATCAAAATACTATTTCGATTGTTTATTAACGATGTTTTATGATATGAAAGAGATAGTGTTGTTTTCGCAACCATATCCTATTGTCTCAATCTCTACGGTTTTCAACACCTAAAACTAGAAGTTCTAGAGTGTTTCTTATGATCATATCATAATAATAATAAACAACCAAAGATCTGAGATACTTACTTGACTTGGCGCGGATGCTCATGGTGCCATACTACCTTTAAATCAAAAAGTCTAGAAATTTGAGTTGTTTCTCAAACAAATATCTTTATTGAACCCAAACCACAAATAGAGTTTTGAAACTATCTCTCGATACCATTAAATGTAACACCCCAAACCAGGTCTATGCGTTAAGACAAGATTTGGTTTGTCACACCGAACGAACATCCAAAATTTCTCTAATGATTTAAGTACTCAGTAATGCAAAACCTTAACGTAGTTTTAAAAGAAAATTGAAAGAAATTGAAAAATAATTTAGGTGTCCAAAATTGTTATAAAACACAATATTTTTAAGAAAACTTTATAGATTTTAACATACGCCCATATTAAGAGTCTTAAAATAAAATTAAATCCATCCACACATAAAAATCCATAAAAATATAATTAGAGGCCTTATTACAACATACCCAAAATAAAATAAGTAACTTAAATAGAGTTCATAGTTTATAAAACCCAAGCTCGTAGTATGGCCTCCACCATGTCATTCCCTACCCAAGTCCACATCAATTTCCATTACCCGAGATGGATAATAAAACGGGTGAGTTACAAAGAACTCAAAGTGTAACTCACTTACCACCATTATTGGGTCGGACCATCAAGGCATTAATTTGGGCTTGAGCCCAATTACAAATTTTAACAATGTAAAATGAAATAACATATATAAAATGCATGTAAAAATGAATTTCCCAACCAAACCTAATATCCATCCGCTACACACCCCCGTACCAACCAAAGACACCCGTGGGGATCAAGTCAACCCACCCCGCCAAACACACCAATCGTAGGCATTTAGCCTTTTAAATAATATTGTAGTGCACTACCGAACTAGATTGTGACATAGTCACCGAACTAGAGGCATTAAGCCAACATTTGTGGCAGAGCCACCGAACTAGATTCATGGCCACAGCCTTACTTCTCTTCATCATGTATCCCATCCCATGCAATTATGTATGAATAACAAACTTTAATCATAAATAATTTATTAAGTAACCCATAATACAAATGAGTTTTTAATTAAACTTTTCATTTGGGTCCATTAAACAAAATAGTATTTAGCCCATTTAGCAATCTAGCGAACTTAGGCCCAAATGTCAAACTAGAAGGTTTTTGGCCCATTTAGCGATCTAGCAGTCTTTTGACCCAATTTATCGATCTAGAAATTTTTCGGCCCAATTTAACAATCTAGCAATTTTTCGGCCCAATTATAAAATTTAGCAAACTTTGGCCCATATATCAAACTAAAGGGTTTTTGGCCCATAAATCGAACTAGAGGGTTTTGGCCCATTATGTCAATCTAGCGCTTTTTTAGTATTTTTCTGCGTTTTAACCGCTTTCATGTATTTTCACAAAAGTATCAATTACTACATAATTTTCGAATTTACCATTTTCACGATTTTATCACAAGACTTATGATTAGGTATCTAACCCAAAATGAGTGTGAAGTTACACACCTTGCTATGGTGAGGACTAAACTTTCCCGCTCGTCAACACCTATACATATCACGATAACTTATGATCATTATAATCTAATAATAAAACTGATTTAAACATAACGATCTAAAATTTACCCTCGGATTTTTGAACTACTTCCACTTGCGGTTTCTCCCGATTGATGGTTCGTTAACCGAATCAAATCCACGAACAAATAATGGTTCGGAGTACGAACTACTTCAAACAATTGATTCTCCTCGGATGAACGTCCACAACCCGGGGAAATCCTGGATTGCTTGATCATGATCCTTTGTTTATACTTAGGGGATTAACAGAACCTCCTTCTTCCAAAAACTAAACACCGCCCTTTTTCTTCCCTATTTTGAATGTCTTAGAAGACAAAAGATCATTAACCATTCTAATATTATACCAAAACAATATGACCAAAAGTTTTTTAAGAGTGAAATTTCCTTACCACAATAATCCTTGTCCCATAATACGAGAGCCGTCCAAACGTTTCCTTAACACTTAAATCGATTCCAACTTTCTATGTTACTCACGAACACTTGATCCCCTATCTTCCGTTATCGCACTAAAATATAACGAATGGAAACGTTAATAGTATGAACTATTAACTAATCGTAACTAAAAAGAATTCTTACCTATTGACCACGATCGAAAAGAAAGGATTGAGAATGATGTTTGATGAAGGATTCGGCTATGTATAACCAAAGAAAAAGAGATAATGTTTCGACTATGGGCACACTAGCATTCGCCATGAGAGAGTTTAATGGAGAAAATTTGAGTGAAAAGAAATAAAAATAAGAGAAAAGATGGTGATGATGTTGTTTCGGTTTTCAAAGAGAAGAGAAGAAAAGATGTGTTTAGGAGCTAGGTACATTCGGCAATGGTAAAAGAAAAGAAAAAGAATGGCTTTTTGGTATAGGTGATTTCGGCACTAAAAGAAAAGGCATACAAAGAATACCAAAGTAATAGACAAAAGTGACCAAATGGTTAAAAAAATTAAGGCTTACCAATGCTCAAATTCGGCTAAAGGAGAAGGGTTGAGAAAAGGTTGCAAAACTTGCACAAAAACTAAGAATGACCAAAAACAACTCCTAAACCTTACTAAGCTACAAGCATATTCGGCCAACCTCCCCCCTAGCCTCATTGCCGTCCAAATTCATTGGTCAAATGACCATGAATTTGTTTCCAAAACTTTTCCTTGATATATGCCTTATGTCCCCATATCTTTCCAAACTTTCTTGATTCTATACCATAAGTTAACACTTTCCTTAATCCTTTGATATACTAACCAAAAATAACAAGGTCAAAACTTACCATATATGTACTTGGCCGACACTTGCTATACATGTGCAGAAAAATTAAAAATAAAATTCATCTAGATGCTAAACAAGGGATTCGAACCTTCTCCCTCATGCACTAACTCATGCGCCAACACCACTTTGCCATTTACTCATCTTATGCTACTATTTAACACTTAATTCAACTTAAGTGTCAATGTCACTTGCTTCACTTCAATAAATTCTCGAACTAAAAAAAATATTTCATACCCGAATAATTCTATACTCTTCTTCCGAACTATAGTAGGCACAAAAAGAAATAAGAAAATTTTTCCTACATAATCTAAACACCAAAACATGCAATAATCGATACTCAAATTTTAGGGTGTTACAATTCAAATATATAGCACACTTGAATTTGTAATGTTTTTGTATGTGATTTTAATAGTTAATATGGTTTATATATTCAAATTATATTTTACAAACAATTCATACTAATTATTTAAAAATATTTAAACTTTGTATTTTATATATAGAAATATTAATAATGACTTATAATAAATTATATTTATATTTTATTATAATTTAAATTGATATATTTCATATGTCATAATATTGACAAATTCTAATATCATTTAAATGCATATTATTTACTTTAAAATATAATATATAAAATGTATATTTCATTACTTTAAAAAGCATATTTTCACAACAATACTAAAACTAAAATCTTAAATTAAAATTTTTAAAAACATTTTCAATCCACTTTTTACGTTTTCAAAAACCCTAAATCCTAAACAATTAATACAAAGCACATATTTTTATAGATTTATATATATAATTATATATAAACTTGTAAGAAAAAGTATTTGTGCATATCAGACAACATAATTTTCTTTTTCCCTTTCTGGAATCCAACATTTTCACACTTTAATATGGATGTTTGGTACAAAAAGGGTTTTTTAGATAAATAATCCAAAAAATTAAAAAAAAATTATTAAAATGACCCTAGTGTACAAGCCCAATTTTGCCCGGGCCCACTAAGACACAAACTAAACAGCCTAATTAAACCACAATCCAATTACCCTAGCCCATTTCACAAACCAAATACAAGACCCATTAAACCCAAATTTAAATCCCTAATTTAAACCGAAAACAACCCAAAATTATTAAGCCCAAAACCAGACCCAACTAAACTAAACCAGAAAAGACAAAACCCTAGCCACTTGCCTCTGCTTCTGACCAACCGCTACTGATCGGACTGCTAATTGCCACCACTGCCACCACCGCCACACCACCACCGCAACTTGCACCTGCAAGAAAAGAGGAGAAAAGACATCAATAATAAATGTAGCTTGTAAAAATGGCTATAAAAGCCAAGCAAAAATCGATGTTTAGGGGGAAATTTTTTATCAATAAAAACAGAGATTTTCAGATCCAAACAGGCAAAAACAACAAATCAAAAAATACGAGCCATAGATTTAAAAGCAAAAACACTACAAAATTAAGAAAACATCCCCAAATCTGAGAACCAAAATACCAAAAATTAGAATCGGAAGCCTAAGGTAATTTATTTCTTCATTATTTACGAATCTGTTCCTTCCATGTTTATGCATGTGTAAAGCATAAAGTGTTAAAAAAGAGAGGAAATAAATACCTAAAAAAGGAGGAGGCCGAAAAGGGGGTTCTTTTAAATTTCGTTTCCGCGGCGGTGCGCGGCGGATGACTCACCGGAAACCCATCGGAGCAGAACCTGCAGAGAAAACAAAAGAAAGAAAAGTTTTTTTTTTAAAAAATGAAACCAAATGATTTTTTTTAAAAAAAAAATAACTTATATAGGCGTTGCAAAACAACGCCGTTTTGGCCGGCGTCCATAAGCCCCAAAACGACGTCGTTTTGCCCCTAACCCGCGCACGGACCCGACCCGCTCCTAGGGGATCCGCGTGTTTTTGCTTTTGGGGCTATTTGTGCGAATGGTCCTTCCGCATTTTTATATCTTTTAATACAGTTTTTTTATTTTCCAATTTTACCCCATAATTTTCATTCATTTGCAATTTGGTCCCACGCAAAGTGATGTCGTTTTGAAGGACCAGGATTATTTCCCATCTGGTCCTTCCCCATTTTCGCGCGTTACACAGGGGCCCCAATTCATATTTTTTATTTTAAATTTCGGCCTTTAATTTTACTTTTCTCCTAATTTAGTCCTTTTTGTTTTCTTTCGTTAGTGTTGCTATTTTATCATTTGATTATTATTATTATTTTTTTTATTACTATTTTTTTATTATCACTATCATTATTAACATATTATTATCGTTATCTTTGTTAGTATTTTTCTTATTAACAACATATTTTATTATTATCCTTACTAATGTATAATTATTTTTTATTTTATTTTATTAATATTATATTGTTATTATTAAGTTATTTCAAGTGAACAAATATTATTACTATTATTATTATCGTTACAATTATATTATTAGCATATTATTATTTTCTTTTTATTGTAATTATCCTTACTAACACATTTTACTTTTGCTATGCTTATTATTATTATCATTATCATTTTATTATTACTTCCTTTATTATATTATTATTCCTTTACTATTATTATTGCTATTATTTTTATTTTTATTACTATTATAATTATATTTTCTTTTCGTATTTATACTTATAATTATTTTTTTTATTTACTATTCTTACTTTTATTTTTTCATTATCTTCATTTTGACTCGTTTATTTTATTCTATTTCATTTTCATCTTTTATGTTGTCATTCATACTAACGCATTTATTTCCATTTTTGCTACGCATATCCGTATTGTAATTTGTTTTTTCATTGTATTACAAATTTATGTTATATTAACCTTTACCCGATACATCAAGTTTTCAAATAATCGATATTTCGTATTAAAGATTCGAGAAAATCGTGCCCTAACGTATTGGGTTTCGATTTTTCTCGTTTAATCTAAATAACTGAATATCCTTTTTTAAAATAAATACATAAATTTTAAATAAAAAGCTTATTCTCAAGAATTCGAGACGTCGTGTCCTAACGCATTGGATGTGACGTTTTATTATTTCGAGATAAGATTTTCCAAAATAAGGCAATATTTTGCGTTTTGGGAATCTGAGAAATCGTGCCCTAACGTGCTGGGTTTCGGTTTTTCGCTTGGCCAAATAATCGAACATCCTTTTGATATTTTCAATGCATGAGTCTCGGGAATCATGAGATGATCTTGGATTCGAGGATTTAAATTACCGTGTCCTAACGTGCTGGATGTGATATTTTATTCCTTCGGAGCGAGAGAATCTTAATATCCGATTCGAGAAAATTCAGATATTCTTAAAAGAGGTCGTTTTTTTTAAATCTTTTTGAAATTTTCAATTTTCGACATTAAGACATTAACTAATCAATTAGGTACCAATTTTGGGCGTATCGAGGGTGCTAACCCTTCCTCGTACGTAACCGACTCCCGAACCTGTTTACTGGTTTTTGTAGACCAAACATCATCGTTTTGATAAATTTAAATTTTTATTGAAATGATTGAATTACAAGGTGATCCGATCACACCTAATAAAGATCGGTGGCGACTCCCATTTTTATTTTCATTTTTTTAAATACAAGTCGACCTCCGTTTTTCCAAAAAATGGTTACGACAGCTTGGCGACTCCACTGGGGACCTATAAGAGAGTCAAGCCGTAAAATTGATTATTTTCTGTCTTATTACCGAAAATTGAAAATTTGATTTGAAAAATTACGATCCTTTTATTGCATTCACCTGCGTCACCTCATTTGGTTGCTGTGGTTCGAGTCTTGTAGAATACTTTTGCATCATAGTGCATGACCATCGGGTCACACCTTTTTAAGTGGGAGTGAGAAGCTACTCCTTCGTGAGGTTTTCACCTCCGTGCAGGATAGTGAATCGCTTTCAGGATACATCCGTACCTATGTCTTCATGAGATTTTCATCTCCGTGCAGCCATAGGGAAATGTATCCCCCTGAACCGAACTCGATCTATATGAGCCTATAATGGGTGAAGATTGAGGAATCTACTGGTTCGGGTACCCTTTCTTTAGAACCAAACCACATATAGAGAGACCTAGGAGCCTACCCTAGATAGAGCCACACCAAACCCTAGTGGTTACCCGGACATGTATTATGTGTTGTTTATTTCTCTTGTACTAACGTGTTTTCTTCTGTTTTGATTGCATTACATTGCATCATCATAGAAAGGAGGTGTTGATTAATATTCGATTGCTAAATAGAGGAGTTCGTCATAAGAAAATGAATTACTTGATAAAGTGGATTATAATACGGTCGTCTGAATATAGTCCAAATAAACAACGAGAGGAGGCTGATAGTCCGCAGAAGAATACAAGACTTTGCCCGAGGATTCAAGCCAACAAGGATTATTCAAGAGTCGTCACATCTCGACTTTCTTAAAGAAGCTTATGAGCATCGCGAGGGATAGGTAAGTGAAAAGTCGCGGCCTAGATCAAAAAACCAGAAGCTAGAAGAGGCATCTATTGAGGAAGTTCATAGGGCACGACCATAACGTCCGGATATGAAGAAAAGGATCGGTATCTTCGCTTGGAATATGAGGGCAAGGCCGCGTATGTAATCCATTTTATGTAAAGTAATTTATTTTCTAGAAAAGTTCTTCTAATAGAATTGAATTCAGAATCAACGCCTCTCTTTCTTTTTGCATTCATTCCATGCATTTGCATTGCATTTCATGCATTTGCATTACATTACATCATATGCAGTTAAGTCCATAGAGAGAGCCTAATTAGTTGAAATTAATACAGAGAAAGAGAGAGAGAGAGAAAAGGAAAAGTCTGGAAACTGAGCACCATTACGGTACACGTGCCAAGACAAAGAAAATGGACCAAAGACTTGAACAATTCCAGAGAGACATGCAAGACCAGATGCAAGAGCAATTGGCAAAGCTTCAATAAGAAATGAGAGACCAAATGTTGGAAGCTAAAAAGAACATGATGGCTCAAATAGCCCAGATGCTGAACGGGGCAATGGACAAAGGAAAAGGTCCCATGGCTATTACAGGAGAGGATAGCGAAGGCATTCCTCCGGATTTTACCCCACCACATGCGCAAGCACAACCAGATATGTATCCCCGAAGGACGCTTGTCACCATCAAGCCTCAGTATCAGGTCGGTATCGCGATACCTGCGCACCTTCCGACAGGCTCGGGTTCTAACCCAGGAGATAGTCTAGCTAACCCTGTGGTCTCTGATCTCGATAAAATGGCAGAAATAGACAAGGCAATGGTGGACCTGCTAAGACAACTCGAGGACCGTTGCAGGTGGTTAGAAGAGAAGTTTAAAGCAATGGAGACTGCTGACTACCGTTGCGGGGTAGACGCTAAATACTTAAGTTTGATCCCAGACTTGGTACTTCCGCCAAAGTTTAAAACTCCGTATTTTGAAAAGTAAATGGGACTAGCTGTCCCGAAGCGCACATCATGATGTTCTGTCGACGGATGGCGGGACACGTTAATAATGACCAATTGCTGATTCACTATTTTTAGGACAGTCTGGTTGGATCTGCGGCCAAATGGTACAATCAGCTCAGTCGTGCCCAGATTAAGACATGGAAGAACCTGGCACAGGCCTTCATGAAACACTATGGCCACGTGGCAGACATAACGCCCGACAAAATCACATTGCAAAATATGGAAAAGAAGCCGAGTGAGAGCTTCAGGCAGTATGCCCAGAGGTGGAGAGAGTTAGCTACACAAGTCCAGCTCCCTCTTCTAGAGAAGAAAACTACAATACTTTTTATCAACACCTTGAAGGCTCCATTCATCACCCACATGATAGGAAGTACTACCAAGAGCTTCGCGGATATAGTGATGGCAGGAGAAATGATAGAAAATTCCATAAGAGGTAAAAAGATCGAAGCAGGGGAAGGCACCAAGAGATCAGTCCCGAGAAGGAGGGAGGATGAGGTGAATAATACGAGTACATACAACAAAGGGTACTCGAAGGCAATTACTGTCAGCCAGCAGAAAGTAATTACTGCTGGACAACAAGGGTCGGTGAGACAAGAATCAGGCGCAAGGGAAAACTTTGAAAAGCTCCAATTTACGCCAATCCCGATGACGTATAAGGAGCTATATCAAAGTTTATTCGACGCACAAATGGTGCCCCCATTTTATCTAAAGCCGTTACAGCCCCCATATCCTAAATGGCATGACCCGAATGCTCAATGCGACTATCATGCGAGAATAACGGGTCACTCAATTGAAAATTGTACTACGTTTAAAAAGTTGGTAGAAAGGTTCATTAAAATGGAAATTGTGAAGTTCGACGATTTATCAAAACCTGATCATTTTGACAAAGCAGTAAATGCGATAATTGAAGGAGGAGATAAGCAAGTTGTGACTCTTTGAAGAAATCAAAAGTGAAGAGGGAACCGGGGAACGAAGTTTCCAAGCCCTTGCGTATTTGGGAGTGTTTTGAATAATGGGACTGTGGAAGAGATCCCTGTATTTTTAGAACCGATCTACAGTAATATTCAAAACATGCTTGTTGCCTCAAGCCTAGAGGCAATAAGAACCCTTTTGTGAAATAGGCTCGTGTCCGAAATTTTATTTCAATAAAATGTATCTTTTGAGCAAATATCCTTTTATTCTTTCTTTTTTTTCCCATTTCATACTATGAATTCTTTTATTCTTTGAGCTCTCTATCAAATATTCTTTTATTCTTCATCCATGATCATATCATACAAATAATCATCCTTAGAATCATTTATTCTTTGGAATTGGCCTCCAATAGGTACCCAGATACCAAGACATGAGCGACGCTGTTACTGACTCCCTTTTTTGAATAAGATATGGGTCTAAGGGATATAAGAACTTTGAAGATGATAGAGATTGTGGCCTATCTTTTGATTTGTTAAGGATGGTAGACCAAGATGAAAATAGACTCTACCTTACAAAGGGTCAGTGGACATTGCGAGTTCAGGAAAAAGGTGAAGATCGAGGCCTAGCTCACAACAAAAATAAGGCGAGACATCATTGAGCTATTTTCAAGAATTCAAGATGTTTCCGCACGATCATATTAAGACACACCAAGCTACTGAAACGTGGGTATGCTGTTAGGATGGGTGCTAATGGTTCTACAATAGTCAGGCTAATCATGAGGTTTGCGTACTACTGGTCTACCAGAAAAGGGAGGTTGCATCAGTTATACCGTGAATGCCAGATGGATGAATACAGGACTTATGCACCTCCTCTATTTCTTCACAGATTCCCTATATGTGGGGCAGGGACGTTATCAAGCCAACCTCCTCAAAAGCTTTTAGCCAACATTGATTCATATTCGTGGTTGTTGGTCACTCCACCAAAAGGGTGAAAGTCGCTTCTTATGCCAATCTTATAATGTCGAAAGTTATCAAATCCCAATCTCAGGGCAAAAAAAAACTGAGACTTGTAAAGATTGGCATACAGAAGTTACTATTTACCCTCTATGCTTATCAAACGTTGGCCAGGACTGTCACCCGGTCAACACATTTCTCATTGGTTTCGCCCATTGAAGTTGAAATTCCTTTTTTCTGAATTTTATCAGAACTGAAGTTGGATGAGGCAGAATGGATTTAATCTCGATATGACCAGTTGAATTTGAAGAGACAATGTTAAAAGCTATCTGTCACGGTCAGATGATGCAAGATTACAACAAAAAGGTCCGCCCTAGAAAATTTCATGATAGGGCTTTGAAGAAGATTTTTCCCATGCAAAAGGGACTTTAGAAGAAAGTGGATGCCAAACTGGGAAGGACCTTATGCAGCAAAGAAGGCCTATTCTGGGGAGGCATGGATATTGTCTAAGATAGATGGCAAAGACCTGCCCAATCCGGTGAATTCAGATTCAATAAAAAGTTTTCTAAAAAAAATGGGGGGAAAGAAAGAAAAAGGAGAGGTCAAGGTGAAAACCCGCAAATGGCGCTTTGAGACCAAAGGGGATTTGAGTTAAAAACCCAAAAAGGGTGGCTCAAATTTTGATCAAAGGTGGGGCATACAGCAGTCTTGCTATGCCTGAATTAACAATGAAGAAGTATGCTACATCTTGGGGCATCGACAAAGTACTCCAGATCCCTTAAACACATATTGAGCTTAAAATAGTCCTCAAGAGTTTGAACAAAGAAGCTCAGGCTGCGATATCTGGGGCATCTAGTTTCCATTTTACCCATTTTAAATTTGTTATTTGGAATATCTTATTCTTTTCAAAGAAATGCTCCCAATAAAAGTTCTTTGCATTTGCTATCTTGGCTTAACTTATTTGTTTCGAGCTATGTTCCTAATTAATTTTGTTCTTATCCATGGTTATGATCTTTTTCAAGCATTTCGAATTGAAATAACGATTAGTGGACTAATAATACTTTCATAAAAGGAGTTTCGCATATTACTTTGGAAGTTTTAAATAGTATAGGAACCTGAAACAGAACTATTGTTTAAAACTCACCAAGCCTAAGGGTTTGAAAATTGAAAGATGATTATCTCTTTTGGATTTTTATTGGTTGAACAAAAATACAAGACATTTCATTAAGTGATACCATCTCGACAAATGACGAGCAGTGTCAACCCAGGTGTAGAAGGGGGATCATTCTCGGGAAAAGAAAAAGATACCCTGCATTCATCTGGTCATTACACCCAGGGAATGGTGCAACAGATCAAGTCGATAATACAAATTCCATACCTCTGAGTGGTAACTGGATGGATAGAAGAAACCAAATGTTATTCCCTTGAAGTTGCAGTGGGAGGTACAGATTTTATGTCCTAAAGTTCAAGGGAAGGGACTCTGAAATTACAGCGGGGCAAGCTTGCTGAGCAGAATATGATCGTTTCTTTGGGTTTTCTATCAAAGTTACCAGCTGAACGAGAAAACATGGTAACGCATCAGTGATAGAACCTTGATGAACAACGAGCAATGACGCCTTAAATATTAAAAAGGATCATTCTCATGAAACTTTGCATTCATCATGCAAAACACATTTAGTTAGGAGCATTTGATTCATTCCGATCATTGCATCCTAATCATTATACAAAGATCATTCTCATGACAGTCTGCCTTCATGCAAATGTCATCCAAAATATCATTGGGTTAGGAGCATTTGATTCATTCCGATCATTGCATTTTAATCATGGTACATAAAAAAAAAGAAGAAAAAAATGACATTTTTTGCATTCGTAACAAGTGTGGCTAGGATCATTTGATTCATTCTGATCATAGCATCCTGATCATTCGGCATAAACATATGTATGTGGAATTGAGTCTACAGGACATGTCCCTCAGAGGACGGTGTAGCAACATCGGTGAATTCACAAATCTTATCTCCCTAAGCAGTAGTGGAGCATGTCAAAATTGGCGAATCCTATCTCCATGTATTGGTAATGGAGCAGATTTTAACCATTGGTCTTATCTCCCTGACGTAGCAAGGGAGCAGACTAAAAAGTTTAGATTTTGTTCCCTGGAGATGGTAGTGGAGCAGACTGAAGGTCGAAGTCTTTCTGAGATAGTAAGAAAGCAAATTGAAAAGTTCAGATTTTGTTCCCTCGAGATGGTAGTGGAGCAGACTGAAGATTGAAGTCTTCCTGAGATAGTAAGGAAGCAAATTGGAAAGTTCAGATTTTGTTCCTCGAGATGGTAGTGGAGCAGATCAAAGATTGAAGTCTTCCCGAGATAGTAAGGAAGCAAATTGAAAAGTTCAGATTTGTTCCTCGAGATGGTAGTGGAGCAGACTGAAGATTGAAGTCTTCCTGAGATAGTAAGGAAGCAAATTGAAAAGTTTAGATTTTGTTCCCTCGAGATGGTAGTGGAGCAGACTGAAGATTGAAGTCTTCCTGAGATAGTAAGGAAGCAAATTGAAAAGTTTAGATCTTGTCTCCCTGAGTTTGCAGTGGAGCAGATTGAAGATAGCAGATCTGGCATTCCTGAAGTTGTAGGAGCAGATTGAAGATAGCAGGTTTGGCATTCCTGAAGTTGCAGGAGCATATCGAAGATATCAGATCTTGTCTCCCTGAGTTTGCAGAGGAGCAGATTGAAGATACCAGATCTGGCATTCCTGAAGTTGCAGGAGCAAATCGAAGACATCAGATCTGGCATTCCTGAAGTTGCAGGAACAGATTGAAGATAGAAGATCTAGCATTCCTGAAGTTGCAAGAGCAGATTGAAGATAGCAGGTCTGGAATTCCTGAAGTTGCAGGAGCAGATTGAAGATAGCAGATCTTGCATTCCTGAAGTTGCAGGAGCAGATCGAAGACATCAGATATTGTCTCCCTGAGTTTGCAGTGGAGCAGATTGAAGATAGCAGATCTGGAATTCCCGAAGTTGCAGGAGCAGATCGAAAACAATCTTATCTCCATCGAAGTTGCAGCAGGAGCAAATTGAAACTATAGGTCCTATCTCTCTGAAGTAGCGGTGGAGTGGATCAAAGCAACAAGATGCGGTGGACTAGAACGAGGCTACCTAAAGAAAAGAGCACCAAAGAAGTAAAGACTCAGCGAGACTGGGCAAAATTGGTCTTTCTTGAAAGTCTTTGCTCCATTCTCGTTACACGACAATGAGCAAAGAGCGGTAGCTGTACAAGCCCAATTCTGCCTGGGCCCACTAAGACCCAAACTAAAAAGCCTAATTAAACCACAACCCAATTACCCTAGCCCATTTCACAAACCAAATACAAGACCCATTAAACCCAAATTTAAATCCCTAATTTAAACCGAAAACAACCCAAAATTACTAAGCCCAAAACCAGACCCAACTAAACTAAACCAGAAAAGACAAAACCCTAGCCATTTGCCTGCCTTACGACCGGTACACTGATCGGACTGCACCGACCACCACCACCGCCATCATTACCACCACGCAACTTGCACCTGCAAGAAAAGAGGAGAAAAGACATCAATAATAAATGTAGCTTGTAAAAATGGCTATAAAAGCCAAGCAAAAATCGATGTTTAGGGGGAAATTTTCGATCAATAAAAACAGAGATTTTCAGATCCAAACAAGCAAAAACAACAAATCAAAAAATACGAGCCATAGATTTAAAAGCAAAAACACTACAAAATTAAGAAAACATCCCCAAATCTGAGAACCAAAATACCAAAAATCAGAATCGGAAGCCTAAGGTAATTTATTTCTTCATTATTTACGAATCTGTTCCTTCCATGTTTATGCATGTGTAAAGCATAAAGTGTTAAAAAAGAGAGGAAATAAATACCTAAAAAAGGAGGAGGCCGAAAAGGGGGTTCTTTTGAATTTCGGCCGCCGCAGAAACGCGGCGGTGCGCGGCGGATGACTCACCGGAAACCCATTGGAGCAGAACCTACAGAGAAAACAAAAGAAAGAAAAGTTTTTTTTTTAAAAATGAAACCAAATGATTTTTTTTTAAAAAAAAAATTAACTTATATAGGCGTTGCAAAACGACGCCGTTTTGGCCGGCGTCCATAAGCCCCAAAACGACGTCGTTTTGCCCCTAACCCACGCACGGACCCGACCCGCTCCCAAGGGATCCGCGTGTTTTTGCTTTTGGGGCTATTTGCGCGAATGGTCCTTCCGCATTTTTATATCTTTTAATACAGTTTTTTTTATTTTCCAATTTTACCCCATAATTTTCATTCATTTGCAATTTGGTCCCACGCAAAGTGATGTCGTTTTGAAGGACCGGGATTATTTCCCATCTGGTCCTTCCCCATTTTCGCGCGTTACACAGGGGCCCCAATTCATTTTTTTTATTTTAAATTTCGGCCTTTAATTTTACTTTTCTCCTAATTTAGTCCTTTTTGTTTTCTTTCGTTAGTGTTGCTATTTTATCATTTGATTATTATTATTATTACTACTGCTATTATTATTATTATTTTTATTACTATTTTTTTATTATCACTATCATTATTAACATATTATTATTGTTATCTTTGTTAGTATTTTTCTTATTAACAACATATTTTATTATTATCCTTACTAATGTATAATTATTTTTTATTTTATTTTATTAATATTATATTATTATTACGTTATTTCAAGTGAACAAATATTATTACTATTATTATTATCGTTACTATTATATTATTAGCATATTATTATTTTCTTTTTATTGTAATTATCCTTACTAACACATTTTACTTTTGCTATGCTTATTATTATTATCATTATCATTTTATTATTACTTCCATTGTTATATTATTATTCCTTTACTATTATTATTGCTATTATTTTTATTATTATTACTATTATAATTATATTTTCTTTTCGTATTTATACTTATAATTATTTTTTATTATTATTTACTATTCTTACTTTTATTTTTTCATTATCTTCATTTTGACTCGTTTATTTTATTCTATTTTATTTTCGTCTTTTATGTTGTCATTCATACTAACATATTTATTTCCATTTTTGCTACGCATATCCGTATTGTAATTTGTTTTTTCATTGTATTACAAATTTATGTTATATTAACCTTTACCCGATACATCAAGTTTTCAAATAATCGATATTTCGTATTAAAGATTCTAGAAAATCGTGCCCTAACGTATTGGGCTTCGATTTTTCTCGTTTAATCTAAATAACCGAATATCCTTTTTTAAAATAAATACATAAATTTTAAATAAAAAGCTTATTCTCAAGAATTCGAGACGTCGTGTCCTAATGCATTGGATGTGACGTTTTTTTATTTCGAGATAAGATTTTCCAAAATAAGGCAATATTTCGCGTTTTGGAAATCCGAGAAATCGTGCCCTAACGTGCTGGGTTTCGGTTTTTCGCTTGGCCAAATAATCGAACATCTTTTTGATATTTTCAATGCATGAGTCTCGGGAATCATGAGATGATCTTGGATTCGAGGATTTAAATTACCGTGTCCTAACGTGCTGGATGTGATATTTTATTCCTTCGGAGCGAGAGAATCTTAATATCTGATTCGAGAAAATTCAGATATTCTTAAAAAAGGTCATTTTTTTTAAAAAATCTTTTTCAAATTTTTAATTTTCGACATTAAGACATTAACTAATCAATTAGGTACCAATTTTGGGCGTATCGAGGGTGCTAACCCTTCCTCGTACGTAACCGACTCCCGAACCCGTTTACTGGTTTTTGTAGACCAAACATCATCGTTTTGATAAATTTAAATTTTTATTGAAATGATTGAATTACAAGGTGATCCGATCACACCTTATAAAGATCGGTGGCGACTCCCATTTTTATTTTCGTTTTTTTAAATACAAGTCGACCTCCGTTTTTCCAAAAGATGGTTACGACACCTAGTACTAGATTATTTAGAAAAATGATCTAGTTTCTACAATAATAATGGGTGCCTCCACTTCCCACGGCGGCACCACCCCAAAAAGCAGCCCAATCATTGTTTCATGATTACAAATATGATAGGATGAAAAAAAAATATTTTTTTGGTGTTGCCACTTCCCAAGGCTGCACTCATATAAATTTTTATATTTTCACGCGTATTTCCACAATTAAACGAAAAAAAAATATTTTTATTATTTTTGGTGCTGCCTCCTTTAATAGAGGCACCAAATTGGATTAAAAAATTATTTTCTGGTGTCGCCTTCTTCCATGGAGTGACCAATATCTGTAAAAAAAAAAAATTTCTCCCTGATGACTACATGAGATGTGGCGGCATTAGTATTATTTTTGAAATTTTTTGGTGTTGCCACTTTACATGGTGTGTCCAAAATTTAAATTTTTTGGTCCCGCCACTTCATGTGGTGTCACCAAAAATGATAAAAAAAAATTCCCTTGGTCCCTACTAAAGATGTGGCGACACCAATATATTTTTTTGATTTTTTCCCACCATTTCATTATATAAAATCACCAAAACGAATAAAAAATTTATTTTCCTGGTCCCTACACCAAATGTGGCTGCACCAAAATCAGTATGTTATATAAGCACCCATTCTGGGTACAGTTCATTATATGTGTTTATTGCTAATTGTTAAAGAGAGAAGAAACAAAAGGCAGTATTTTATTTTAGTTGGAGTGTGTAGCATAAAAATTGTATAAAAAATGAATAACCAAATTATCGTTTATGTTCATTTTGATGGAGTCATTTTAGAAATAGCGGTTGGTTGTGTATTTGAATCTCGTTAGAAGGTTGGAATGAGGTTTGATAAAAATGTAGGGTTACAAAAAATGAAATAAAGGATTGGTACCACAATAGCTCGACGTTGTGAGAGGAAAATGTCCAGACTATCCATAGATTTCCAATTTCCTTCAATCTGTTGAAATTTCAACAAATGGAAAGTGTAGGCGAAGAAGACTTGGGCACAATGGTGGGAATTTATTGTTCAAATGGGGACAATAAAATTGAACCAATTCCATTATTTGTCGAGCTAGTCGACCTCAAGCCCGTTGAAAATGTTGTTCCATTAAGTAAACAACACGGGTTTGACTTTGATCTCAATGTCAAATGGACAAAACAATCATGTTATGGAGGGAAACAGGAGCTGAAAATACACAGTATGGGTTGACAACGTATAATAACTCAATTTCGACTACTCGTTTAAAGATACATCCCGAAGTGAGGGGCACCGATGCAAACGATAAAAAAAAGTCCTGATAATAATGTTCATTCTTACCACGATGGTAAAGAATATAATGACCCCGATCAAAATGAAGTCTCGAATAATATCAACGATGAAGGCGTAGAGGACGGTGAAAATCTACAACCCATTTCGGTCGGGCACTCGAGTCGTGGGATTATTTTAGGAAATGACTTTGGAGCAGACATGTTGAGTGTTGGCCCTGATGCGGCACATACATTTGAGTTCCCCGAGTATGGAGGTATATTACCTTCTCACCGGTTGATGGCATCTTCAGAAACGAAAGATTTGTTCGTAGGGCAGCAATTCCCAAATAAGAAGGATTGCTTACATGTATCAAGCGGTACAACATGAAGGTGTCAGTCGACTACAAAGTCATCAAGTTTACACCAAAATTATATGTTGGACAATGTTGGAAGTTTGGGGTAGGTTGCCAATGGCGGATTCGAGTTGCATTGGGGCAAAGGACTAAAAAATGGTGCATTCAGAAACTTGAAGAGCCTCATACATGCACGTTCACACATATGACGAAGACCATTGCAAACTAGATGCTAAAATAATCTGTAACTGCATCATGCCGGTGGTGAAAGGCATGCCCACCATACAAGTGTCGATTATCATTGCTGAAATGCAAGCCCGGTTCCAGTACTAGGTGTTGTACAACAAATCATGGTGGACGAAACAAATGGTAATGGAGCAGCTGTATAGTGATTGGGATGCGTCGTACAACAAACTTCAAGGATGGATAGTCGCGAAATAGCAGTACGTGCCAGGTACAGTCGTAGAGTTGCAGACGTGGCCTTATTATAACCCTGATAACCAACATCAACCTAGGAGAAGAGTTTTCCATCGAATGTTCTGGACATTGATCCATGCATTCGGGCCTTCACACACTGCAAGTCGCTTGTGCAAGTTGACGGTACTTGGTTATACGAGAAATATACCTAGATATTCTTTATTGCGGTTGCACAAGATGGGAACCGGAACGTCTTACCAATTATGTTTGCGATCGTGGAAAATAAGGACATGGAATCGTTGGAATTTTTCTTAACGAACTTGCGGAGTCATGTTGTTAGAGAAGACATCGTTGGAATTTTTCTTAACGAACTTGCGGAGTCATGTTGTTAGAGAAGACAACATTTGTATTATTTCTAACAGATCGAAGGGGCTGATTGCTATGATTCAACGATCCGAGGTTCTGTGGAGATTCGTCTACTGCATTCGCCACATCGCGATTAATTTCCACCAGGAGTTCAAGAATGCAGACTGACGCAAAGATTTGGCGAAAATAGGTAAATTTCTGAATCACAATATTATTTAAATATCTTGAATACATTTGGGGTATATAACGAAAACGTAACATGTCATATCTTAATACATATGCAGGGTATGAGCTAGAACCACATCGTTTCAGGGAAATGATGACGAGGCTTGAGGCTGATATGCACGATAAAAGAAACAAACACATTCTCCAAGTAGATATGGCACCCTGTTCTCTAAGTACCATTGTTGGTACTCAATAGAGGGGTTGAAGTCAAACAAACACGTTTCCAATCGAGGCCTATGCTGCAACTGGGCATTCCATAATGCGATAAATTGTTGATGCTCGACTGCCCAATTCTTTGACTCCTTCCCCCTTTTATTGATACCATGGAAAACGTCGAAGATGACGGGATTGTTCGGAAGATGTTGTTTGCATCCGAATTATCGAAGAACTCGATCGTCGTTATACCACTCAATGGTCAAGAAATTCAACACCGGAGCGTTGATGCACCACACGGCTGATGTGCATGAGCCTACTGCGGAATAACAACGACAACGTCTGGCACGGAATACGACATCCACATAAACTATAAATATTTAACATAGTTATAAAAAACTTAAAGAAATGATGTAATCAATTAAAAATCATGATGCCGTTTTTATTGACATTTTTATAAAAAATTCACCTCATCCCCGGAATAAGCATCGATCATTTGACAATACACCTCAAACTGTACAGACCTCCCTATAGCGAGGCACGTAGACCATCTACCAACAAATGAAAATTGTTAACAAATAAATTAATGAAAAAAAATTGGACTATTGATTGGGTTACTCTTGATATTTACTTACCTATTTACAATCGGCCACACTGGTGGTTGATGGCTCACTAATGCCAAAAACGACATCCTATACAACGCTCATGATTGTAACAGTATTAGACAACCACCTATTTCTTGCGTATCGTGCTTTGTAGCCCGGCATAGCTCACGATACAATGTTGCCAATACTGTTGACCCCTAATTATACTCCCATGCAGTTCGTAAATCTGAAAATAGGGGCAAGTAAATAATGTGGACTCTACTATTGTTTGCGTTTGGCATCAATACCCCCTATTAGCTGCATAATAAATGCACGAGCAGTGCACATAAGCTCTAACTCTAGGGCACTACTTGATACATTTTCGAAATTTTGTTTTAACCAGCAAAATTTTAAACTGGTAAATTTATTCTCCCCACAACCTGACCATCGACCAAGCAAACGGTCGCACAAAACCGCAGTTTCGGCCACCTTACTGAAGCCGGTGACCACATAACCATCCACTGGTAGCCCGAGTTGTAGTGCGACGTCCTCGAGCGTGATGGTGCACTTCCACACGGTAAATGGAATATGTGGGTCTTTGGCTGCCACCTCTCAGCCAATGCAGATATTAAGTCTAGCCGCAACTCAAAATCTCGATTAAACTAGCTGATCTAAATCCAGCCATTTCCGAGTATAACATTATACGGTCGTCAGGACGATAGCCCAGTCCATGGCTACGGGCCTTCAAAATGCGATACTCATGTTGTCAATTTAAAAAAAAATTGATCAACTAAAAAATAATTCCGCAAATTTAGCATTTCAACTTTTCAGTAAGACAAAGTTAATTTTTTTACCTTCTCATTGATCTTTCGTGCCGTGTAATCGTCTGATCTGATAAGTGTACTCATACCTAAAATACGAAAAACTGATATAAATTAAATATGAAATAATAAATTAATATAACATATCAATTATATTAATAAACGCAATTCCCTAAACATTAAATAAACTCAAATAACCAATTATAAAAAATATGTTCATACCTTAAATACGAAAAATCGATATAACTTAAATACGAAATAATAAATAAATTAATATAACATGTCAATTATATTAATAAATACAATTCCTCAAACATTAAATAAACTCAAATAACCAATTATAAAAAAATATGTTCATATCTTAAATACGAAAAATCGATATAACTTAAATATGAAATAATAAATAAATTAATATAACATATCAATTATATTAATAAACATAGTTTCCCAAACATTAAATAAACTCAAATAACCAATTATAAAAATTTGTTCATACCTTAAATACGAAAAATATTGTGGAATATAACATTCTTCAAAAACATTAATAAAAAAAATTAATCAAACCTAAATACTAACTTAAAGTTAATAAAACACAACAACAAAAAATAACATTTCAAGTAAATACAAAAAAACTAATATAAGATACCACAAAAACATTAATAAAACAAATTAATTATACTTTCAATACAAACCTAAAACTAAAAAAACACAACAAAAAAATATCCTTCTCCTTAAATACAAAAAAAAACTTATATAAGATACAACAATAACATTAATAAAACAAACTAATCATACATTTAATACAAATATCCTTCTTTTAAATATAAAAAACTATTATAAAATATCATACAAACAATAATAAACACACAAATCATACTTCTAATATAAACTTAAACTTAATAAAATACAAAAAAAAAAAATTACCTTTCAAATTTTTTTTTTTTTAACTCCCGAATGTATGTGGTGGGTGTGGCTATTTTACCCATTTGACTTAAAAAAATAATATTTACAAAAATGATCTTGGTTAAAAAATATTCACCCAAATGACCTGAAATGAACAGTAAAATTAGGTTATTGAAACTAGATGGTCGGCACCACTATTTTTTTCTATTAAAAAAAATATTTTTTGGGGTTTTGGACATTAGATGGCCGTCACCCATGTATTTTTTTTTCAAAAAAAATTTGGAGGGTGCTAGCACACTGATGGTTGGCGGCCCTTTATCTAATTAAAAAAATAATTTTTGGGGGGGTGTGGTGCCGGCCAACAAATGGCCAAAATCACCCAACAAAAAAGATTGAGAATATTGCAACATAACCCCTCCTTGTTTGAACTACTTATCATGTTTTTTAATTATTATTGCATCACTCACATTATTATTAAATTTAAAAATTAATTTAAAATATATTGAACTACATATTTTATATAAAATATGTAATGTGAGTGATGCAATAATAATTAAAAAATATGATAAGTAGTCCAATATTGTTTTAAAATATAAAATATGTAATTAAACTTGAGAAATAAAAAAGATGGGAAAACAAGGAGGGGTTATGTTGCAATATTCTCAATCTTTTTTGTTGGGTGATTTTGGCCATTTGTTGGCGGGAACCACACCTCCCCAAAAAATTATTTTTTTAATCAGATAAATGGGTGTCGGCCATCAGTGTACCAGCACTCCCAAATTTTTTTTGAAAAAAATACATGGGTGTCGGCCATCTAGTGTCCAAAACTCTAAAAGTTATTTTTTTAATAGAAAAAAATAGTGGTGCCGGCCATCTATTTCTCATAACTCAATTTTACTATTCATTTCAAGTCATTTGAATGAATGTTTTTGAATTAGGATTATTTTTGTAAATATATATATATATTTTTTTGGATTAGATGAGTAAGGGTGTGCGGTTACGGGGACAATTTTTTCTTTCTTCTATTAACAGCTATATTGGGGGAGCATTTCCATTTAAATAGGGTTGTCAGTTGACAGCCCTGCACTAATGTGACCCGTCCGTCACAAGCCCGTCAATCTTTATTTATTTATTTATTCTTCATTTTTCATTACATAATCACTAACATTTCTTATTAATTCATCTTTTATTAATACATCAATTTTTTCGGGCAAATATCTCAATAATACAAAAAAAAAATAAAAAATTATCGGATAGTACAGGGTTCAGGAAAATTGACCGGAAAGTGCAATTTTCCCCAAAAACGCGTCCACGTCAGCGCGTTTTTGGGGAAACGACCTAAAGCGCGCGTCCCCGGGGCGCTTTAGGCGATTCAACAGTCAAATTTTTGACCGTTGGCTAACGGTCAAAAAAACACCTATAAATACCCCCCCCCCTTCATTTTTTCACACTTCAATCCTTTCTCATTATTCTCTCAATTTACTCTCAAATTTCTCTCAAATTTCTCTCAAAGTCCTTGAAATTTACACTGAAATTTCAAAATAGTCCTTTACTATTTACGAAAAAGCCCTTTATAATTTTTTTTATATATCAATTTTTTAGAAAATTTGAAAATACTTTATCGGAGTACAATGGCCGGGGAATTACGTCGCCTAGATAACAAGCACATTGCCGTCGATTAATTTTTATATATCAACAAGCACAACTGTGTGCATGGTGTTCGCCCGTGCCTTCCCACGGTTAATTTCTTGCAAGACCTTCGGCTCCATACATGGCCTCCTTGCATCTCGCCTCGATAACTTGCGCTCTCTTCGGAAATAGTGCCGCTAAGCGAAAATATGTCTCCCGCAAAACCATTGAATCGGCGGATGACGGGTTCCTTTTAGCACGAAATTTATGCATTCGGCGGGTTTGTGGTCATATGACCATATCGTAGGCGCGCCGTCATATATGCTTGTGTCCACTGCTCAAAAGGAATATTGCATGTACTCTGCGCCTTCCGAGCGTTATCTGCATAAAGCGCCAACATATCGTGAAAACGGTCTTTATTGATCTCGTACCCTACCAATATACGTTGATAGCGAATATTACATACCACTATTCAATTGCGAATAAATTGAAAATTTCAAAAGAAATTATATTAATAGATATTTCATACCCATATCGGTCACTTGCCGCTTCGTCTTTTAGATCGGTGTTGCCCATAGTAGTTGGATGAAACATGCCTCGAGCAATATCGATGGTGTGTGCGATGCCACATGCTTCCCCTTCGTTCTATTGCCGCAAGTATTCCAGGGCCCGATCCGATATAACGCATATGTCAGGTTGAGGGCAGACATGCCTCCTTAACCTAGATAGGAAAAAGTCCCGATCATCACCGACTCCACAAGTGTTATTGCGAAACGCAATCGGAAGGATTCTCCCACAGCCGTCTTGTGCCACAGCTAGCAATAGCCGATGTGTATATCTACCATACATGAAGGTACCGTCAATTTGTACCAATGGCTTGCGGTATGTAAAAGCATCTCGGCATTGCTTAAATGTCCGAACAAGCGCTTGAACACCGCGCATCCACGGAGCGCACGATCGTTGTAGTACGCCGGTTCCGTTTCAAGGTCCGTTGTCTTTGCACGGGACATACGTCTCAACACTGACACCACCGCCACACTTCATTATATGAAGTGTCCCATCGACCGCGTGCAACTTTTCCAACGCATATGCGCTTGGCTATCCAAGCCTTTACGTAAGAGGGCGTGTACCCCATTTGGCTACGAATATTACCAATTAAGGCCGCAGATCAGTAGTTTTGGGATCGGCCTTCACCGTCGGGATTATTAAATCACCAACATGTCCGAATCCATCCTCGGATGATCTTGTGTTACACTGCCAATGAAGTACGTTAAATAATGCAACATTACATAATATTAGTGTTATTCAAATCATTGAACACGTAGTGGTACTCTTGTCTTGAAGCAAGACATGTATGCGGACTTTGTACTTTTCACCTCCCACAACCCCGCCCTTTTCCTCAACGACGCCATGATTTTCCATGAACATGTGCCGTCTTGCATTTGCACACTTCGCATCGCATCTATCGAGGTTTGATCTAACCATAGTGTAGTTAACCCTGCTTCACGATCTTGTATTGTTTCAATGCACCAAGAAAAGTATTCTTGTTGGAAAATCGGTTACCAACTTCTAATTCGTCCGAATCCAACGAAGAATTTGTACGGTCACGCCTCGGTGTGGTAGTTCAGAAACTCCAATGCATCATCTTGAGATAGATCGACATTATGCATGTGCGCTGGAGGTGAGTATGCCCCTGAATAGCGGATCTTCTTCTTCTTCGTGCGAACCGCCTCAACGTCTTCGGTACAATTGGAGCGGGCTCCGGTTGAGAAAATAATCCAACTTCGCGCCGTCGCCCCCTGGCTCCCGAGGTGGATCCACATCGGATTCATCGTCCGACCCTCCATAACCTGCAACAAACGAGGGCCCCTCGCCGGTGGATGTCGTCGGGAGCACATCATCCCTCCTTAAACATCTTTCGTACAGATTCCAATCGTATGTGGATTGCCAACCACTAGAAGTTGACGACGTCCCGCAATACGTATTTCTATCATCGGACGTCGACTGACGGATATGCATGTCCCATCCACCAACCGAGTGTCGTTGTAACATCCCAAATATGGGGTTATGTGGAATTTGATTGTTTTTGATATTGTTAATGGAAGAATAGAACTTAATTTAAGGCTTTGAGTGTGCCCGGTTTGATAGAAAATTTCAGTTTTAATTTTAAAAGAAGGGAACCTTAGCAAGTGGGTGTTATAAGAATAAACGTGGGTAATTTAACACTAATTAGGCCTTGGTAAAGTGGCAAAAAGAAGCCCACTTAGGAGCTAGCATGTGACGCCACATCAAGGGGAAGGGAGAGCCTTGGTTCGAGTCACAAGGATCCCTCTTTTTGCATTATGGATGGACGGCACATGTGGAGAGTTTTTCTCTCCTTGGATTCTTTTTATTTTGGATAATAAAGGGGTTAATATTATTATTATTAAGGGATAATTTAAGCACTTTAAATTGGTTTTAATTTGCTTAAAATTGGTGATAATAAGAGATTTTATTATTATAATGATAATGAGAGGATAAAAGAAGATATTAGTTGGATTATTATTGGATTAAGAGGATTAATTCAATTAAGTTTGAATTAAATTGAATGGGTGGCTTGGAGCAAAATAAGGTGATGGCCGAATTTTAAACTCCTTGGAGGAGTAGTGTGGGCGGCAATGCTACTAGAAGGGTGCCAATGTCTATAAAAGGAGCAACATAGCACCATTCTCTTCTTTTTCTTCATTTTGCTACTTGCCAAATCTCTTAAGCCCTCTTCATTCTTCTTTTATTTTTTTCCAGTCTCCCAAACCCCTTTAGCCGAAACTTCTATTCCCTCTCATCTCCATTATTTTCTTTCCCTCAATAAGCCGAATACACCCCTTGAAGTGCCGAATCTCACACTCCTCCTTGGTAGCGTGGTTAGCCAGAATACTAAAGGAAGTAAGACCTGTGCGAAGTTAGCTCTCAATCGGTTTGAGGAAGGTAAGAAGGGACATAACCGAATGGTTTTGTTATTCTCTTTATGATTTTGTCGATTTAAGCATGGGGAAAGCAGAGTCCGGCACAAGACCGATAGTTGGCTTATCTTTTGTCTAAACCGAAATGTTGTAGGGACTCAAATATTTGGAATCAGGCGGTCAAGGTTCCATCTTCTACCAACCGAATTTGGTAAGTGTAGGTAAGGCTTATATTGGTATTTAAAAGCCGAAGGCTATGGTTATTAGTGCTATTAATTGACTAAGTGAAGTTTGTAACCAGATTCGCAAGTCGGACGCTAAGACTAGCATTCAAAGCGAGTAGGTAAGGATTCGGGTTCAAGTAATAACCCTAAAAAGGATTATTTGGTTTGGCCGAATGGCCCATACCACTAACACTATTTTGGCCGAATATAGGGGCTAGTGGATCTAAGGTGGCCGACTTCTTCATCCGGGATTTAGATTATTCGGGGTGACAGTGTGTACATACACACTTATAGCGATTAATGTTGTGTTATATATATATATTGTATGTAAATCGCTTAATGTAGATGCAGATTGGTACCTTAACTGGTACAAGTGAGGATCCCGTAAGTCTCTCATTAAGATGAGATTACTTTAATGCTTTTGGGAAGCATGGCTTATTGATACATGTGATGAATGCATGAGATCTATTGTTAATTGTTTACCTACTATGGGCTATATGAGAGGAGGGGCGGTGATGTTTCGTCTTGACGAGCACCATGTTTTGGTAACACTGCTCGTGACTATATGTCACGGAGGTTTGGTACCTCCAGAGGTTTGGTACCTCATAGCGACTTGTCCTCGTGGTTAACACCACCGTGGGTTGGCCCCACTTGAGATATGGGATCGTCTGCGCGGTGATTTGGTATCACACGATGGGTTGGCCCCATCACCCGATTTGTGTCTCTGGACACGGTGCTTTGGTAGCACATTGTGACTATACGTCACCAAAGTGGTTTGGCACCACCGGTGTTTTGGTAACACATCGTGACTACGGTCACCAAAGGGTTTGGTACCACGTGGGGTAGACAAAGGCGCTTGGTTGGCTAGGTTGGGCACACGATACTCTGCATGTTAATCTGTTATATGTTGTGTATGAAGTGTTGTATTAACCGGGGAAGGGTTACATATCGAGTCTTGGTGACTCACCTTCTCCTTTAACATTTTTCGTGTGACTCGTAGATGGCGGTTGAGGAGCCGGTTGGACTCGGGGGTGGCCATGCAGTGGATTTAAATTTATAGAACTTTAAATTTGCTTATTTTTACTTTGGTTGTAATAAGGCCTCCATAAACTATATTTGTGTTATTTTTCTTTTATGTTGGATATTTGCTTAAACTATACCATTAAATTGAACTAAAATCACATGTTTTCTTAAATTAACACGAAGATGTTTTATCGTGCCATCGGGCACACTTGAAAGCTGGTATAATAATCGGACTTAATCAAAATTCCAAATTAAATCTAAGGGTAGCTTTGACAAGATAACCGAAAACGAGAAGTTTTCAATAAAAATTTAATAGGTATCGAAATGGTGTTCACAAGGTTTTTCTCCGTAACAAATCAAATTCGGTTCGTAGTGTTTGGGCCGGGTTTGGGTTGTTACAAAATTGGTATCGAGCCCAGTTCAAAGCTGGTACAGGGGGCCCAAGGCCCAAAAATGTTTTAATAGGCCTTTTGAATTGTTTTTGGTTTTAAGCGGCATGGCCCGAGTCTCCTAAGACCGATCCGCCTGGTAAGTACATCTAAACCTCTTTGTGAATTATATTCGTAGAAGGGTAGGAAGCATGGAACGAGATAGACTTATAGGACTTGGACCCTAAGGCTAGATTGCTCAAACACAAACGAAGCATAAGACTTAAAGAACTAAACCAACCTATGACTTAGTCAATGAGCTAGGGTGTGGTAACCCCTCATGCGCATGTCTAGGATTGGATCCGGAAGAGCTTGGTATTTAAGCGACCCTCGTGACTCACCTCCTCTTCGCAGTATCCTACAGTGCGTAACCGGTTCACCTACCTCTAACTCGAGAGGGCTCGGTGGTGTGGCAACCTCTGCAAGCGCATGTCTAGAAAGGTTCAAAGGAGAGCTTGGTATTTAAGCGGTCCGCGTGACCCACCTCCTCTTCACTTGAATTACGCACAGTGCGTAGCTTTGGTTCACCACGACCGGAGGGCTCGGTCATGGGCTAAACACAATGATTAAAACCCGAGAAGGGAATTAGCCTTGTTTTTCAAATGGAATGAAATAACAAGCCCTAATGTTTTCAAAACTTGTCCAATAACTCTCTTAAACCTTAGAACATTACTTTTACAACGTTTTCTCGGAAAACTTGACTTGTGAAAAATTACGAAAAATACCCTTAGAGTAAAATTACCAAAATGCCCCGACCCATAAAATATTAATTCGACGGTTTTGCCCAAAAATTTCAACTATTTTACAAATATTCAATAACTTAGCTTTGGAAATCATCAGCAACATATTTTGGTTCTGGAAAATTACGAAAATACCCCTATAGGATAAAAGTCGAAAATACCCCTGGGTTAGAAATGGGCAGAAATGTCCGATGAGTGAATAGGTATGGAAAGTATTAAGGAATGGATGCATGAACTTCTTTGTGTGAACTAGGATAGGAAACTGAAACGTTGTTTGCTCGAAAGAATCTCCGATTAAATCTTATTCATAAAATTTCTTCGCGAGTAATAAAGTGAAACAAATGCTAACGCATAAAATTTTCTTAATCAGATTAAAAGCGCGGTAGATAGAATGAGTTCTAGAGGACGTGGACGCCGTGGGCGTGGTAGGGTAGAATGACGATTATGCCGAACCCGTCAGTCGGGACAAGGTTCGTAAATGAGGTACCATCGCCACCACCACCTCCTACTTTTAGAGTGAGGCGGGAGGCGAGCCAGGTGGCGAGTCGGTATCGCAAGTCGTGTTGCGAGTCTTGGAGATGGTGGTCGGGCCGGTGGAAATGTAGGAGCTCGTAAATCTGTTCCCGAGCGACTCGATCTAACGGAGCGGAGGTATTCCGAGGTGTGTCGAGTGGCACCCGGTCTGCAATGAATCTCGCTAGAGTCAATCGAAAGAATCATGGATGACCTTGACTTTGACCGAGGAAGAAAAGCCGAAAGGCGATGTCGCTTCTAAAGGATGAAGCGTATCGGTGGTGGCTTACGGTTCGAGATGGGGCTACAGCAGATGATTTGACTTGGGAGTATTTTAGAACCGCCTATCGAGAAAAAGTATGTGGGCATTAGCTACACCGACGCCAGCAGAGAAAGGCTTTTCTCGGGATTAGTTCAAGGAACTAAGTCCGTGTCGAATATGAGGCGAATTTCTAAGGCCGAGTAGATATGCGAGAGGCATCGTGGCTCTCGAACATGAGCGCTGTGTCCGCTTTGAGGACGGACTCAGAGATGATTTAAGGTTCTTCGATTGCCCCACAAAGAGTTCGTGAGTTCTCATCTCTAGTGGAGAAGGCTAAGGTAGCCAAGGAATCAAGGAGGTCATGAGGCGTAACTATAGTAAGAACAATCGAAAGAGAAGTTTTGGGTCACCGGGATCAAGCGGAGGTGCTCGAGAAAAGGCTAGGCCAAGTGGGCCCAATCAGTGAAGAAGGCCCACGATCGCTTGCTAGTCGAGGCCGACTCAGTCAGTCATCGTGTGGAAAGACCCATTGGGGAGGTTGTTGGACCGGAGACAAAGGATGTTTTGAGTGTGGGTCTTTGGAGCATCGCATCGAGATTGTCCCCGAAACTAGCTAAGAAGCGGCCGGAGGGGCGAACCGTGCTCGGGATAGAAATGTAGGACCACGGAGGGGTCGTGGTAATGGTAGAGGAAACAACGGTCCTAACCGAGGTCGTGGAACTCAAGGCGAGGTTCGGGCAACACGAGGCTAGGCGGCTGGCTTAGTTTACGCAAATGCGAGGTGTCGCGAAGAAGGTGACGCACCGGATGTCATAACCGATGCGTTTCTAATTTTCGGTTTTCCTTATGTTGCATTGATTGATGTGGGCTCGACGCACTCGCACATTGCTAGTAGTGTGGTAGGAACTATGGACCTAAACTCAAACCGCTTCTAGGAGATGACCGTAGTTAGCCCCTTAGGTCACTCCGTAGTCGTAGATAAACTCTATAGAGGCGTACCCCTAGAACTTCAAGGGGTAGTATTCGTAGTCGATCTAATGGAACTACCGTTTGGGGAGTTCGATTTGATCCTCGGTATGGATTGGTTGGTTAAGTACCAAGCAAGGTTGACCGCGACCAAGCGCATGGTTCTTAAGGCAACCAAGGTGATGAAGTGGTTATGATAGGAGATAGGAGGAATTACCTATCCAACGTAGTGTCCTTGAAGAAGGTCAAAAGATGGTCAAGAAGGGTTGTGAGGCGTATTTGGTTCAAATCTGTGTGCTTTGGAAGCTAAGGGGTTAGTAATTGAAAAGGTCCGAACGGTTGGGGAATTTGTTTGATGTATTCCCGGAAGAACTTCCGGGTTTGCCTCCCGGATCGAGAAGTCGAGTCGGTATAGACTTGCTACCCGAACGGCACTGTGTCCATAGCACCATACCGAATGGCACCAAAGGAATTGGTGGAGCTAAAGGCTCAAATTCGGAGCTCTTGGATAGAGGGTTTATACGACCAAGTATATCTCCGTGGGGAGCACCTGTGTTGTTTGTCAAGAAGAAGGACGGTTCTATGCGGATGTGCATCGACTCACCGTCGATTAAATAAGTTAACGATCAAGAACAAGTATCCGCTTGCCTCGGATTGACGACTTGTTTGATCAACCTGAAGGGTGCCTCGGTGTTTTCAAGATAGACCTTAGGTCGAGTTATCACCAATTAAGGGTGAAGGAGGTGATGTTCACAAAGCGGCATTCCGAACTCGGTATGGGCATTTTGAGTTCTTGGTAATGCCATTCGGGTTGACCAATGCACCGCGGCATTCATGGACTTGATGAATAGAGTATTCCAAAGAAGATTTGGACCATTCGTCGTGGTGTTCATAGATCGACATATTGGTTTATTCAAAGACGTAAGAGGAGCATGACAAGCATTTACGGATAGTTCTCGCAAGTATTGAGGGGGAAGCGATTATATGCCAAATTCGGTAAGTGTGAATTTTGGCTTAGGAAGTGGCTTTCTTAGGTCATGTAGTGTCACCAAGGAATTAGGTAGACCCTCGCAAGATTGAAGCAAGATTGGAGTGGAAACCACCTAGGACGGTGGGTGAAATACGGAGTTTTCTGGTTTAGCAGGTACTATCGGAGATTCGTGGAAGGATTCTCTCTAATAGCAAATACCAGTTAACTAAGTTGCTAAGGAAAGGTGTCCCATTTGTATGGACGGAGAAGCGACAAGAAAGCTTTGATAAGTTAAGGAAGATTTTGACTAAGCTCCTGGTTTTGGTACACCTGAAGCGGGAAAGTTATTCACGATTTATTGTGATGCATCTCACACCGGTTTGGGATGTGTGTTGATGCAGGAATGGGAAGGTAGTAGCCTATGCATCTCGTCAATTAAGACCGCATGAGGTTAACTACCCAACGCACAACTTGGAGTTAGCGCGGTCGTCTTCGCTCTGAAGATATGGAGACATTACACAGATGGAGAGAAGTCGATGGTCTACGGATCACAAAAGCTTGAGGTATCTTCGACTCGAAGGATCTGAATCTGAGATAGCGTCGGTGGATTGAACTACTAAAGGACTATGATTGTTCAATCGAGTACCATCCGGGTAAGGCTAATGTGGTAGCTGACGCATTGAGCCGGAAGGTGGTGACGGACTTAAGAGCAATGTTCGCTCGGTTAAGTCGTATGATGACGGAGTCTTTTGGCGGAACTCAAGTAAAGCCGACTTGGGTCGAGGAGGTTAAGGAAAAGCGGTTAGTGGATGAGGGCTTGAGCTCTAAGAGGGTACAAGTTCAAGACGGTGGTTTGGAAGGATCTGATCTGTCTAGTGAAGGAGTGCTTTGTTTTCAGGGACGAGTATGTATGCCAAAGGATACGAATTAAGGCGAAAAAATTCTCCAAGATGCACATAGCAGCCCATACGCTATGCATCCCGGGGAAGCAAGATGTATGGAGATTTGCGGAAAGCTTGATTACGTGGCACAGGTTGAAGCGTGAGATAACGGAGTTCGTAGGGGAAGTGTCCGACGTGTCGTCGAGTTAAGGTTGAACATCACCACCATCGGGACTACTTCAACCGATAAAGATCCTCAATGGAAATGGGAGAGGATCACCATGGATTTTGTTAGTGGGCTACCCTTACGCCCACCAAGAAGGATGCGCTTTGGGTAATTGTGGATCGCTTAACTAAATCAGCTCACTTCATGCCGGTGAGAATGGATTACTCACTCCGAAGCTAAGCTGAAGTTTGTATGTGGGAGAAATAGTGAGGTTGCATGGCGTGCGATGTCGATTATCTCGGATAGGGATCCCGATTCACGTCAAGGTTTTGGAAAGCGTTGCATCAAGCTTTGGGTACACGGTTAGATTTTAGTACGGCTTTCCATCCACAATCGGCCAGACGATCGGAAAGGGTGATACTGATTTTAGAAGACATGTTAAGAGGTGTGTCTTGGATTTTAGTGGTAGTTGGGAGGAGTACCTACCATTAGCGGAATTCGCTTATAACAATAGTTATCAAGCGAGTATTCAAATGGCTCCATCACGAGGCCCTATATGGACGAAAGTGTCGTACTCCTACATGTTGGACGGAGTTGGGAGAAAGACAAGTTCTGGTCCGAATTGGTAACCGAGACGGAAGACAAAGTCAAGGTGATTCGGTCTCGTCTCAAGGAAGCATCGATAGGCGAAAGTCTTATGCCGATCTCAAACGCAAGGAAGTGGAGTATCTTTGTGGGAGACAAAGTCTTTACGAAAGTGTCGCCTTGGAAAAGGTGTTGAGATTTAGACGGAAAGGAAGTTAAGCCCAAGGTTCATCGGGCCATATCTTTGTTGTGAAGCGAGTAGGACCGAGTGGCTTATCGCCTAGAGTCGCCGCAGAATCGAGTCGATTCATGACGTATTTCATGTATCAATCTTTGAGGCGGTATCGGTCGATCCTCGCTTACGATGCGTTGTGCCGATGCAGAGATTGAGGTGAACTCGGATTTATCTTTTGAAGAAGAACCGGTTCAGATTGTAGATCGAGATGTGAAAGTTCTACGAAGGAAGGCGGTGCCTTTAGTGAAAGTGTTATGGCGGAACCACGGAGTGGAAGAAGCTACGTGGGAGCCCGAGGAGGTGATGCGGCGTTAATACCCCATCTCTTTTGATCAAGGAATTTCGAGGACTAAATTTATTTTAAGGGGGTAGAACTGTAACATCCCAAATATGGGGTTATGTGGAATTTGATTATTTTTGATATTGTTAATGGAAGAATAGAACTTAATTTAAGGCTTTGAGTGTGCCCGGTTTGATAGAAAATTTCAGTTTTAATTTTAAAAGAAGGGAACCTTAGCAAGTGGGTGTTATAAGAATAAACGTGGGTAATTTAACACTAATTAGGCCTTGGTAAAGTGGCAAAAGAAGCCCACTTAGGAGCTAGCATGTGACGCCACATCAAGGGAAGGGAGAGCCTTGGTTCGAGTCACAAGGATCCTCTTTTTGCATTATGGATGGATTGGCACATGTGGAGTTTTTCTCTCCTTGGATTCTTTTTATTTTGGATAATAAAGGGGTTAATATTATTATTATTAAGGGATAATTTAAGCACTTTAAATTGGTTTTAATTTGCTTAAAATTGGTGATAATAAGAGATTTTATTATTATAATGATAATGAGAGGATAAAAGAAGATATTAGTTGGATTATTATTGGATTAAGAGGGGATTAATTCAATTAAGTTTGAATTAAATTGAATGGGTGGCTTGGAGCAAAATAAGGTGATGGCCAAATTTTAAACTCCTTGGAGGAGTAGTGTGGACGGCAATGCTACTAGAAGGGGTGCCGAATGTCTATAAAAGGGAGCAACATAGCACCATTCTCTTCTTTTTCTTCATTTTGCTACTTGCCGAAATCTCTTAAGCCCTCTTCATTCTTCTTTTATTTTTTTTCCAGTCTCCCAAACCCCTTTAGCCGAAACTTCTATTCCCTCTCATCTCCATTATTTTCTTTCCCTCAATAAGCCGAATACACCCCCCTTGAAGTGCCGAATCTCACACTCCTCCTTGGTAGCGTGGTTAGCCGAATACTAAAGGAAGTAAGACCTGCAAAGTTAGCTCTCAATCGGTTTGAGGAAGGTAAGAAGGGACATAACCGAATGGTTTTGTTATTCTCTTTATGATTTTGTCGATTTAAGCATGGGGAAAACAGGAGTCCGGCACAAGACTGATAGTTGGCTTATCTTTTGTCTAAACCGAAATGTTGTAGGGACTCTGAGATATTTGGAATCAGGCGGTCAAGGTTCCATCTTCTACCAACCGAATTTGGTAAGTGTAGGTAAGGCTTATATTGGTATTTAAAAGCCGAAGGCTATGGTTATTAGTGCTATTAATTGACTAAGTGAAGTTTGTAACCAGATTCGCAAGTCGGACGCTAAGACTAGCATTCAAAGCGAGTAGGTAAGGATTCGGGTTCAAGTAATAACCCTAAAAGGATTATTTGGTTTGGCCGAATGGCCCATACCACTAACACTATTTTGGCCGAATATAGGGGCTAGTGGATCTAAGGTGGCCGACTTCTTCATCCGGGATTTAGATTATTCGGGGGTGACAGGTGTGTACATACACACTTATAGCAGTTAATGTTGTGTTATATATATATATTGTATGTAAATCTGCTTAATGTAGATGCGGATTGGTACCTTAACTTGGTACAAGTGAGGATCCCGTAAGTCTCTGTTAAGATGAGATTACTTTAATGCTTTTGGGAAGCATGGCTTATTGATACATGTGATGAATGCATGAGATCTATTGTTAACTGTTTACCTACTATGGGCTATATGAGAGGAGGGGGCAGTGATGTTTCGTGCTGACGAGCACCAGTGTTTTGGTAACACATTGTGACTATATGTCACCGTTTGGTTTGGTACCTCCGGAGGTTTGGTACCTCATAGCGACTTGTCCCCGTGGTTAACACCACCGTGGGTTGGCCCCACTTGAGATATGGGATCGTCTCGCGGTGATTTGGTATCACACGATGGGTTGGCCCCATCACCCGATTTGTGTCTCACGGACACCGGTGCTTTGGTAGCACATTGTGACTATACGTCACCAGGTGGTTTGGCACCACCAAGCAGTTTTTGGTAACACATCGTGACTACGGTCACCAGTGGTTTGGTACCACGTGGGGTAGACAAAGGCGTTTGGTTGGCTAGGTTGGGCACACGATACTCTGCATGTTAACTGTTATATGTTGTGTATGAAGTGTTGTATTAACCGGGGGAAGGGTTACATACTGAGTCTTGGTGACTCACCTTCTCCTTTAACATTTTTCAGGTGACTCGTAGATGGCGGTTGAGGAGCCGGTTGGACTCGGGGTGGCCATGCAGTGGATTTAAATTTATAGAACTTTAAATTTGCTTATTTTTACTTTGGTTGTAATAAGGCCTCCATAAACTATATTTGTGTTATTTTTCTTTTATGTTGGATATTTGCTTAAACTATACCATTAAATTGAACTAAAATCACATGTTTTCTTAAATTAACACGAAGATGTTTTATCGTGCCATCGGGCACACTTGAAACCGGTATAATAATCGGACTTAATCAAAATTCCAAATTAAATCTAAGGGTAGCTTTGACAAGATAACCGAAAACGAGAAGTTTTCAATAAAAATTTAATAGGTATCGAAATGGTGTTCACAAGGTTTTTCTCCGTAACAAATCAAATTCGGTCGTAGTGTTTGGGCCGGGTTTGGGTTGTTACAGTCGTGCAGGGGTTATGTTTTCCATACTACGATCGCACACGGGCACTTCTGTGTTTTGCCTCCCACTTACAGTGTCGACTTGGGGTCGTGTATTCCTCGAACGATACTAGATGTTGAGGTCGCACCAGGATCGCTTGGAGATGAAAATTCTACATATACCTCGATATAGGGTGAACCACTGGCAAGATGAGTCTCCACCATTGCCTCAAGGCTCCGAGGACCTTTGATGTCGAATGAGTCATATCTCACCGGATCAACCGAAGCGCAAAATCTATACTTAATAGACTGAACTTTCATTGGCGTTGTTCCGAATATTTTACGCCTAATTCTTTTGCGAAGTTCTACCAAATCGACGTTCTGATTAAAACTCAATCGCGCTGTGTTCTCCGATAAGAAAACAACACCATTTTTGGTGTCTCGCACTTCACCATCGTAGTAAATAACAGCATTAATACGTTCACTCATTTTCAATTTTTTTTCCTTTTGCTTGAATTTGGTTTCTGCCAACTGAGAATGAAATTTGGCTGATTTATAGCCTAATTTTGCCGGATAGCACTGTAGCAAAAGTGCGTCCACGTGGGAGCGTTTTTCGCCACTGTTTGTTCAGAAACGTCTCCTCAAAATAATTTTGTCGGAGACCACTGTAGCAAAAGAGAGTCCACGTGGGAGCGTTTTCGGTCACGGTTTGTTCTGCAACGTCTCCTCAAAATAATTTTGCCGGAGACCACTGTAGCAAAAGCGCGTCCACGTGGAAGCGTTTTCGGCCACGGTTTGTTCTGAAACGTCTCCTCAAAATTATTTTGCCGGAGACTACTGCCCAAAAACTTATTTCAATTTTCACGGAAAGAATCCCCAAAAACGCGTCCACGTCAGCGCGTTTTTGGGGGAAAAAGGCCTAAAGCGCGTCCCCGGGGGAGCGCTTTTGGCGTTTTTCCCCAAAAACGCTACCGACGTGATCGCGTTTTTTGGGGAAAATTGCACTTTCCGGTCAATTTTCCTGAACCCTGTACTATCCGGTAATTTTTGATTTTTTTTGGTATTATTGAGATATTTACCCAATTTTTTCAATTAAATTTTCATTTTTTCCTATTTTCAAATATTATTTTTTCCTCATTTTTATTATTATTTTCAAATTTATTTATTTAATTCAGATTTATTTTATTAAACTCCAATAATATATTTTGTATACTTTTTTTCTCTTTTTTTACTATTTTTTATCGGATTAAATGAAATTTTAATTTTTTAAAGTAAAAAAATAATTGTAAAAGCAAATATATTTTTATTTATGTATTAGATTATATGGAATAATAAATTTATTTTTCTCATCATCTAAACATTTTTTCCTTCCACTAATCGTATTTTATATACATAATTAACGGATTAAATATTACTTAACACAATAACATTTCAAATATTACAATAATAATAAAATTTCAATTGAAATCATCACATTATAGAGTTGATAATCTAGTAAATTATAGAGTTGGTAATCTAGTAAAATCAATATTTTGCCTTATTCCATCAACTTCTACTTGAATCGGGTCGATTAGGAACCTTACGATATTCATCTTTGGTTGCTCTTGGGGTACGACATTCCGCCGGCATTTCTCCCGCCTGAGAGCACTTCTCACATAGACGCTTCTACCTTGACAGCATAACCAATTTGCAGTCATGACTGCGTAACCACTGCTAACATGAACTCTTGATCGCGTGACCACTACCAACTAAAAGCCCGTCTCCCTTTGTGTTAAATGAGGTATTTCGATAGGGGATGGACTATTAACCACGTAACCACTACCAACAAAAACTCTTAACCGTGTAACTACTACCCTAAAAACGACATATTTTATGTGCCATTTATATATAATGGTCATGATGAAATAATTTTTTCGTTAAAGAACACCATAATAATAATTTCTCTCCTTCCTTTAACATAACACTTTTTTTTTCTTTCAGCATAAAAAAATTATTAAGACCTCTACTTGTGTTAAGTTGAGGCTAGGGGTATATATAGTTGGTGATGCCGCCACATTTATAGTAGGAATCAGGGGAAAAAAATTTAAACTATTTTGGAAACAACATTAAAGTGGCGGCACCAAAAAATTCCAAAAATAATATTGGTGCCGCCACATCTCATGTAGTCATCAGGGATAAATTTTTTTTTACAGATATTGGTGCCTCCATTAAAGGAGGCGGCACCAAAAATATAAAAAATATTTTATTTTTTGTTTAATTGTGGAAATACACGTGAAAATATAAAAAATTATATGAGTGTCACATTGGAAAGTGATAGCACCAAAAAAAATATTTTTTTTTCATCCTATATTTTTGTAATAATGAAATAATGATTGAACTATTTTTTGGGATGACGGCGCTGTGGGAAGTGGAGGCACCCATTATTACTATAGAAACTAAATCATTTTTCTAAATAATCGAATACTAAGATTATTTATCTTAAAAAAACGGGTTTTTTACCCAAATAATACAAAATAAAAAAATAATCAAAATAATACAGCTAAAAAATTATGTACCAAAATGGTACATGTAGGGTGGTGCCGCCTATGACAGAGGCGTGACCACCCTACTTTGCCATAATCTGCCACATTCTGTTTAAAAAAAAAAAACACTGTTAAAAAAAACATTGTTTTAAAAAAAAAAGGGAGGAGGGTGTGCTAGAGGCGGCACCAAAGGAGGGTGTGCCAGAGGCGGCACCAGTCGACGGGACAACTCCATGCAGCAAATTTGTCCGTTTGCTCAGCTTTGGGAACCTTAAATGGTCCCCAATTTCATTTTCATGGCCATGCGAGAGAAGAAGAGGAAAGGAGAAGAAGAAGAAGAAGAGAAGAAGAAGGAGGAGGAGGAGGAGGACGACGCCGGAAAAAAAAAAGAAAGAGAGAAAGAAAATAGAGAAGAGAAAGGAGAAAGAAAGAGAAGGACAAAAAAGAAAAAAAAGAAAGAAAATAGAGAAGAGAAAGGAGAAAGAAAGAGAAGAAAAAAGAAAAAGAAAAAAAAAGAAGGTATAATTTTTTTTAAAATAATGTTTTTATTGTTTTTTTTTGTTAGTTTAGTTATTAAACAAATTGTTAGTTATCATTAGGGTTTTTTGTTATTTTGTTATTATTAAACAAATTGCTATTTTGTTATTATTTTGTTATTTTGTTATTAGGGGCGAAGCCAGAATAATTTTTTAGGGGTGCCAGATAAAATTTTAATTTTTTATAGTCTATATCTTTATAATTTGTAAATGATTAAATCGAATTTTTATAATTTTAGGGGGGGCTAAAGTACAATTTTACCTTTATTAATTTAAAATTTTTAAAGATTTATAAGGGCCTAAATAGTAATTTTCCAAATTAGGAAGTAGGGGCACTGCCACCCCCCAGCTTCACTGCTTGTTATTATTATTATATATTTATTATTATTATTTTTTTTGTTAGTTTATATACCATCTCAAAATAATATTGTAATTATATAGAAATTAAATTAAGAAATTTTACTTCCATAATATAGGTCTTTTGGCATGCATCATTTAAGTTTTGAATTTTTAGTAAAAAAATAATTATTGTTAGTTTAGTTAGTGTTATTGTTAGTAAAAAACTAATATTATTATTGTTAAAAACCCTATTTATTAATATTGTTAGTTAGTATTATTGTTAGTAAAAAATCTTAATTATTATTTTAGTTAGTATTATTGTTGGTAAAAAACTTTTATTATTATTATTGTTAGTCATTAATATTGTTAGTAAAAAACCCTTATTATTATTATTATTATTATTATTATTATTATTATTGTTAGTTATTAATATTGTTAGTAAAAAACCCTAATTATTATTTTAGTTAGTATTATTATTAATATTGTTATTAAGAAACCCTAAATATTATTATTATTATTGTTAGTTATTAATATTGTTAGTAAAAAATCCTAATTATTACTTTAGTCAGTATTATTATTAATATTGTTAGTAAAAAACCCTAATTATTATTTTAGTTAGTATTATTATTAATATTGTTATTAAGAAACCCTAAATAATAATAATATTATTATTATTATTATTGTTGTTGTTGTTGTTGTTGTTGTTGTTAGTTATTAATATTGTTAGTAAAAAACCCTAATTATTATTTTAGTTAGTATTATTATTAATATTGTTAGTAAAAAACTCTAATTATTATTATTATTATTATTGTTAGTAACTATTAATATTGTTAGTAAAAAACCCTAATTATTATTTTAGTTAGTATTATTATTAATATTGTTAGTAAAAAACCCTAATTATTATTATTATTATTATTATTGTTAGTAACTATTAATATTGTTAGTAAAAAACCCTAATTATTATTTTTATTATGTGTCGTTTATGTTTGTATAAATAATAAAAAATTTGTATTTATCATGTGTCGTTTATGTTATGTTTTTGTTATATTATTTTTATTGGCATGTTATTTTTAGTAATTTAATATAAATTTCTTGTTTTTTTATGTAGGTAAAAAATTAAATATTTGAGACGGCAATGGCTCCATTGATTAGTAAAGATCCTCACATATCTGACGCAGCTAATAATATGGTAATGTATTGTTATTTATTAATCACAGGTTATATTAAAAAAATAGCTACATAATTTAAGGAAATAAATTATGTTATTATAGTTATTTTTTGTGATTTAACACTGTCAGGGCTCGTACCGTGTATTAAGGGGCAGGGTGAATGGCTTAGGAAATCCCCCGGATGAACGACTGATGCCCTACTTAGAGCAAGCTGGATTCGGGTCAGCAGCACTGATCCGGACGTTTGATCTGAGGTATGATTTAATATCCGCACTAGTTGAGCGTTAGCGCCCGAAGACCCACACTTTTCATTTCCCCTGTGGAGAGTGCACAGTCACTCTAGAGGATGTTGCAGTGCAACTTGGGCTCCCAATCGACGGGAGTCCCGTAGCGGGTGTCAGTGCGATAGCTGACCCATTTGCACTTTGTCAGAGCCTACTAGGAGTCTCGTACGGCAATGATGAGGAAAATATTTCGGGCTTGAAATTTACATGGCTGAAAGCGAGGTATGAACACTTATCAGCTAATGCCACTGAAGTCGAGTTGATATGCGCTGCTCGAGCATACATTATGCACACCATAGGGGGTGTACTGATGCCCGATGCAAACAATAACAGGGTTCATATCATGTACTTACCTCTATTAGCTGATTTGAGTAATGCTCGCTCTTATAGTTGGGGCTATGCAGTTCTTGCGGTGTTGTACCGTGAGCTTTGTCGGACGACAAAGCCAGCTGCCGTAGACATAGGCGGATGCCTTACATTATTGCAGTCGTGGGCTCTTTATCGGATGCCATTCTTGGCATCAGTTAGTCACCAACCATACGTATATCCACTAGTTAACAGGTGATAAAATATAACTTGTTATTAATTGACAATTTCTTTATATTGATACTATTGTAACGATACTATATTGACTTGAAATTTGTTTTTATAGATGGAGTATTTATCCGGGTATCGGGAGGTCGTACACTGTCCCGATATATCGGCTTATGATTGAACAACATGCCGGGGAAGGGGTAAGCGATTCCAATATTCGTGACATGTTACTTTGTATATCTTACTCACACCGTGTTAAATTTTAACAATGTTATTAATCGTGCAGTTTATATGGATGCCATATCGTAGACCAGAAATTACAGCCATTATACCCTCGTCTGCCATATCGTATATCTTACTTTGTATTTTTTTATATTACAATGTTTGTACTTTTTTGTATAAATTTAATTCGATTAATTGGAACTTTAAAATTTGTAACAAAATTTGACCATAACGCAGAGTAGATTAATATGGAGATTATAACATTAAAACACTAATACACATTACAACTGTAATAACCCAAATTTCAGCGATGTCAGAAATAGTGGTTCGAGACCACCGGATCCGACAAATGAACTCGTAGATTATATTATTTAATATTTATGAGCCAAATGTAGCTTTTAAAAGGTTTTTGAAATAATAAATTATGTTTTACAAAGATTTATTTGGTCAAGAAATTGAGAAAAAGAAGTATCGAAATCTCGGTGTTATAAACCGAGCCATAAATATTATTGAAAAAGTATGTAAATGATGTGTTTTTTTATATAAATTAAATACATTACAACATAAGCTAAATTCTCACTCGATCGTGACGATTGTCCAACATGATAGTTTCGCTGCGGGCATTTATTTCGATTATGACCACCTAACCTGTATAATCCACAACGCTTACCGTTGGATTTCTCCCTAATGTCCATTTCATTACGGATTCTGGATGATTGCAGACGACCTCTCGGATTCCTGCGTAGCGCTTTGTCTGGGACAAGCTCGAAAGTCGTCAGATGCACCTCCCATGTAGACAGGTCAGGCAGGATGAGGAACTCATTTTCCCAGACACGCAACGTGTGCTCGATTGTGTACACATCATCGACAAATTGTTCAACATTAAGGTTCACTTTAGCACACGCTGCCACGATATGTGCACACGGATAATGAAGTGTTTGGAACCTCCTACATTCGCACCGTCTGTTCCGGAGATAAACTCCATAGGACCTAGGTGGTATACTGGGTCGACGACCGATGGACTCCGTAACTCGAAAAGTTTCCAGGCGTAGTGAATATATTTCTACAGTCATCGACCTCGCAATCCGACGGTTTGCAATCAATGCATCCCTGACATCTTCGACAAACACGTGTCCCGCCTCCATTTGGTTGACTTGTTGTTCACCCATTCTTGGCATCAAGGTTGCCAACCTGTAGAATGTAGCCGAGAAGACAGATGAAATCGAAAGATGTCGTATTTTTAACAACACAGCATTGACCCCCTCCACCAAGTTTGTGGTCATTTGACCATAATGAAAGCCCTCGTCAAAACTTTGAGCCCATTGCCACGGCTCCATTGTACCCAACCACTGTCGAAAAGATGTGTTCGTTTGACCTTCCATGTCACTCTCAAGTCGAGTCATTCTTTGGCGAAAAATATGTGGCTCTAACTCGTACGCTGTATATGTATTAAGAAAAGATAAGTTACAGTAACTGGATAACATAAAACATTAAAACTTATATTGAAAAGATAAGGTTATCCTTTACCCATTTTCAACACTTATCTCTTCCAGTCTGCATTCTTATAATCTCGAAGGAAGTTAGCCGCAATGTGACGGATGCAGTAAACGGATCTCCATGGCACACCAGAACGCCTAATTATGGCAATTAATCCTTTCCCTCTATCGGAGATGATGCAAATATTATCATTGCTAATAACATACCTCCACAGGTTGGTAAGGAAGAATTCCCAGGATTCCAAGTTCTCCTTATCTACGATGGAAAATGATATCGGGAGCACGTTCCTATTGCCGTCTTGAGCAACAACAATAAGTAAGATCTGTGTATATTTTCCATATAGCCAGGTCCCATCGACCTGCACAAATGACTTGCAGTGTGGAAATGCCTGCACACATGGATCAAACGTCCAGAACATCCGATGAAAAATTCTTTTCCCCGGCTATAATTGGTCATCCGGGCCGTAATAAGGTCGTGTCTGTAACTCAATCACAGTCCCCGGTACGTACTCCCTCATAGCAACTATCCATCCCTGTAGCTCGTTATACGACGAATTGTAATCCCCATACAATTGCTCCATTGCCTTCTGTTTAGCTATCCACGCCTTTCGATATGATACTCGATACTAGAATCGTGCTTGTATTTCAAAAATCAGTACCGAAACTTTAATGGTCGGCATGTCCTTCACCATTGGCATGATACACGTACAGATAGTTTTGGAATCAAGTTTTCGATGATCTTCTGTCATACGTGTTGATGTGCATGTGTGAGGTCCAACAAATTTTCGTATCTCACACATCTGCGAATTTTGAATGAATGCAGCTCATACCCGCCAATTGCAGCCTTCCGCTGCCTTCCAACACTCACCAATATATACCGTCGGTTTAGACACTACGACTTTGTAATCCACTGATATATTCATGCTATACCGTTTAATAAAAAATACACACTCTTCTTTACTTTTGAATCTCTGGCCTACGAATAACTCCTCATGATCGGAATTTACGGCTAGCCGATGAGCATGAAGTATTTCAGGGTACTCCGGGAACTCAGCTACATGCGCTGCGTCGGGGTCTATGAGCGACATGTGTGGCCCAGGATTATTGTGTATCATGATACATCGCATCTGGTTCCCGATCGAAGACGCGTTAATGTTTCCATCGTCATTCACATCTTCATCGTCAATATCATCAGGTATATCGTCCACATCGGGATCACGGTCACTATCGACCTCTTGCTCACAATGATCACTACTATCGTATCCATCATCACCAACCACATCAATATCGAGTGTAATATTAAGATCGATATCGATCCCATGTATAGTCGATTCACTATCAACGTACGATATTGGAGGCACCATGCACGGTTCTTGAGCTCCATGTTCTTCACCATATGCATTGATATCTTCATTTTGCTCAATACCGGCTAACTCAGCAAATAAGTGAATCGGTGCATTTTTGTTACTCCCATTCCCATTCCCACAGTAAAGAGCGATTATTGTCTCCACGTCTTCGTCGTCTACAAGTTCCATTTCGGTGAATTTGATCGGATCAGTCGAAACTAGAAACTTGTAGAAAATTCTCGAAATCCTTCTCCCACAACATCTAACAAGTTTTGCGTTAATCCTTCCCTTCATATCATCCAACGAGACATTTCTATTAAATCTCATTGCTATTTGTTGCCGACATTCAAATATGCATCCAACAGTTGTTGTCAAGATGATTCCATCGAAATAAACGCATACGAAAAACTGATCATCCATCTTCAATATTCAATCTGTTAAAAAATAAACAAAATTTCTCAAAACAATTTTAAACAGTAAATAAATTACTTAAATAAAAAATAAAAAATACAGTTTTACTAACAATAATAGTTAACAATAATAATAATAATAGTTTTTTTTACTAACAATATTAATAACTAACACAATAATAATAATAATTAGGGTTTTTTACTAACAATACTAATAATACTAACTAAAATGATAATAATAATAATTAGGGTTTTTACTAATCCTAATAACGAACACAATAATAATAATAATAATAGTTTTTTACTAAAAATAATACTAACTAACAATAATAATTAGGGTTTTACTAAAAATAATAAATAACAATAATATAGTGTAAAAACTAACAATCATACTAACTAATATAATAATTAGGGTTTTTACTAATCCTAATAACTATAAATAATAATAACCAAACCCTAAAAACTAACAATAATAATACTAACTAAAATAATAATTAGGGTTTTTACTAATCTTAATAACTAACAATAATAACTAAACTAACAACAAAAAACAAAAAAAAAATATACAAAAAAAAAACATGATAATTCATTATTTTTAAAATAAATACCTTATTTTTTCTATTTTTTATTCTTCTCTTTCTTTCTCTTTTCTCTTCTCTATTTTCTTTCTCTCCTTTTTTTTTTTCCGACGCCGTCCTCTTGCTTCTTCTTCTTCTTCTTCTCTTCTTCTTCTTCTTCTCCTTTCCTCTTCTTCTCTCGCAGGTGGTCATGAAAATGAAATTGGGGACCTTTTAAGGTCCCCAAAGCTGAGCAAACGGACAATTTTTTTACTGGTGCCGCTTCCGGCACACCCACAACTGGTGCCGCCTCTGGCACACCCTCCTTTGGTGCCGCCTCTGGCACACCCTCCTCCCTTCTATTTTTTTTAAATAGTGTTTTTTTTTAACTGTGTTTTTTTTAACAGAATGTGGCAGATGGCAGAGTAGGGTGGTCACACCTCTGCCATAGGCGGCACCACCCTACATGTACCATTTTGGTACATAATTTTTCATATGTACTATTTTGGTTATTTTTTTTTATTTTGGACTAATTGGGTAAAAAACCCTAAAAAAACCCCAAAGGTTAGGATTCTGACACTACTAGGTTGATTCTGTCCTATCATATTTAGAATCCTTCCTTGAAAATACCACCCTCTCTCTTCTACGGTGTACAATAAAGTCCAACTACTAACATTTGTGTAATCTATACAGTTTATAGGCTTGTGTTTAACACCTTCTCCAAGACTCCAACTCCAGATTAATTGCAGGCAGAAGCTTTAATTCCATTTTACAAAAATACAATTTAGAATTTCAATCTTCTGATTTACCCTAAAAGAGAACATAACAAGGTTTGAAACATATACAATTCATTAAAATCATGTTAAGAGACACATTGGATTTCTCCCCTGGGCACTGCGACATTTTTCACTGCAAACCTCGTTCAACAAGCCGAAACCAGATGGTACTATTAAAGATTGACAAAATTAAATAAATCACCCCCCATTTCACTTAGAAAAAACTACCACAGCATGGCTCTTCCTCCTTGGCACATAATCAATGTTGACCTTGATATCTTCATCAAAGTCACAAGGCCTGTCTTCATCAATCCTCCCAATGCCAACACTATGACTTCTAGGCATCTTCAGAGACTGCCTGGCCTGTTGTCGTCGAACAAGGTCCAACTGAACCCTGTTGTTATTGTCTAAACTCCTCGTGGAAGCGGCCCTGATAAGTTCCCTCAAGTCATCATCGCCATTGCCCGATCTCGTTGAACTGACACTGTAGCTCCTTGGAAAAGTATTAAGCTGGCCAGTCGAGCACCCCATGACGGTTCCATAGCCTACCCGTTCCGAGTATTGCGTCAAGCTTTTTACATAGAATTCCCCGGCCTTGATCAGAAACCTAATGGGTGCCTTTAGATACCTGCTTAGTTTGCTTTCTTTGCTTCCCTTCTTGCTCATTTTGCTGTTAAAAAAAAAAAAAAAAACCAGAACAAAAAGATAGAAAAAGACTAAGAAACAATGGATTTAAACTGTCAGATCGATTGAAAGCTATACATTATATATGAAGAGAAAAGAGGGTTGGTGTAGAAGGATTATAAAGGAAAAGATGGAGCACTATAATTACAGGGCAGGGGCCAATCTTTGAAATTGCATGAAATCTATTTTGCAGTTTCCAACGAATATGAAATATTATAAGGAGTTCATGGAATTTGTCAAGGTAAAGCGGAAGGTCTGTTTTCAGAATCCAATCAAGGTATAACAAGACAAAAGAGAAACTCCAACCTGGAACCCTATGTCTCAAAAGCTTCAAGGATTCAAGTCAACAATTTCATTGCAATGTTGAACCATTTATCTCTCCTCGTACTCAAATTTTGACCATTATGAATTAGATCTAGTGAGTTTTCAAATGATATTGAATACCAACACAGGCTAACATGCGAGAAATAAAGTAATAGTATTAATATAAAATTAAATCTTTGGTACTACGCAGGCTGCTTAATTAGTTGTCAAGCAAGCATTAATTTAACTATCTTAGCTGGATAAATTTTAAATATTACTAGAAACTTTGATTTAATAATTTGATACATAAACATTTCTAATTGGTATTTGGGTTTATATTAATTTTTTAATTAATTTCATTTTTATTAAATATATAATAATAAATAAAATTTCTATAAGCTAAATAATGGAATATCTCGAATTAACTCTTAAATTTTAATTTTTTTTTAATACTGTATTCAATCCTCTATATAACTTTTCAATTAATTATCTTTTATTTATTTTAAGACTCTTACACCATGTTTGCTTCAATGGAATTGTTATGTAGTTACGTTCAAATTGAGGTGACCACCATTCAATTGTTTGGTTCAAATCATCCCACAAAATACGTCATCTTCATTCCCACTCCATTCGTTAAAAACATTGAATGGTTATTCAACACTTAGCCCATGTAATGGTTATTCAGCAAATACAATGAATAACTTAAAATTTTTTTCGTTCCCAATGTACCTGTCAAAAAAGTAAAAATTTACAAGCTTATATTTGGTAAAAACCTGGGACGTTATTCTTTCACCATTTTCTTCCAAACTTTCACTTTTCATCTTTCTATCAAATTGAGGGAAAGGAAAGCTCAGAACGTTGAATTCGTCTCCAGGTAAGCATCAATTTTCATGGGTAAGATTCAAGCTTCTTGAAAACTGAACAATATGGGTATTTGATACTTGAGTTTGATTTGAGTTTTTGATTTGTTTTTTTCTTAAACTGAAAAATATCAATCTTTGATGCTTGGGTTTGATTTGAATTTCTAAAATGTCTTTCTCAATTGAAATTTTAACTTTCTTTTACAATTTTTTGGTTTTGTTTTTCCCTTTTTTTTTTTTTTTGTTATTCAAGTGTGGGGATGATTTATTGGGTTTCATTTCAAGTGGTTAATTAGCTTTTTCTATTTTGATGGAGAATAGATTAAGACCATCCAAATTTTCCTTCTTGATGGTTGTTTATAGCTTTGATTGGTTTCTTGATTTCAATGAAACCAAAATTTTAAGCTAATTTTATATTGTTTAGCATCATATTATTTCAGTTTTTTAAGGAGGAAGATAAAAGGGGGTAAAGTCCTTTTTAGATATAAAGAAAGACAAAAAAATGGCAGAAGAGATTCATGGATTAGAAGAACAAAATTTTCTCATACAGTTTGTCATAGGTTGGATCTGAGGGACCTGCAACGGTAGTTATTTATGTTAAAATGAAAATGATACATATTAATGTGATGGAAGAGTGAAGGGATTTTGACTTTTTAAGAACTCTCTGGTTGCCAAAATGACATTTCTCATTTTGGATGTCCTTTTAATAAGATCTTTCATTTTTGTTTAGATAATAATATCTATTTTAACTTTATAATCATTTGCTCTTTTCATTCATTTAATTATTTACTTAAACTTTCAAAACAAACATTACATTTATAGCATGTCTTTATGGAGTGATATTAACATTTTCTATGTTTTTTTGCCATTTTCATGTAGTGGAATCACACAACCCACATTGAGGAAGAACTGCTATCATTTGCTTAACAAATCGCCCCACACCAAGAAAATATCCACGTGATCCAAGTATACCAACAAAAGAACCACTCTAATAATTAGGGTGTCAATTCTGCTATCTTATTTAGTTTGTTATGCTTACTGCACCTCCAAATGTATATGACTTCTGTTTTTAAATTATTTTTTCTTTTAGTGACCAACTTGGTTATGGCTTCATAATAGGCTTAAGACTTTATCCTCTGCAGTCTGGAGGGATTAATGACTTGTGTAGTTTTTTTACTGCCTCTGAACATACCAACGTCCAGAGTAGAAATCTTGCACAAAAGATATGGAAAAATGGTATCCACAAGTATACGGGTTAGGTTGTAATATAGTTACAACGGAGTAAGTGAGTACTCCAAGGGTCGTACCCAAGGGAGGCGAGCACTAAATTAATTCTAACTCGAATATAAATAGAACTAATCAATACTTTAATCAATTTATAGTACGAAGAATCAAAATAAGAGTTTTTGATAAACTATACTAATAATAAGAAAGAACAAGAAAATTAAATAAATGAAAAGCAGAAATCAAATAAAGAAATATGTATCAAATCTGGACATGGGTGATTAGTTCGCTTTGGTAATTCTAATCAACTATTGTCTCGAGCTTTCTTGTTCAATCAACTAGTTAATATCCTAGCAGGATCTTCCGAAACGTCCACTGAAATACTGAGTCGGCAGGGACTACTTATTTTCTGACCTCACAGTTCAAACCGATTCAAGGTTGAGGTATTCACGGATAGGCCATACCAATTTTGGGTTAATTCCCAGCTTAATGACTTCCTAGGGTTGTCAGGCCTAGGGTTTAGGTTCTTCCTATCCTGAACAGTTGATCCATTAAGAAATCCCTACAAAATAGTTAATTATTCATAGGGATTAGTTCCTCATGGATCTAGTAAACCGTGTAAACTTGAAAAAAAGAATGAACATAAAGAACGATTTCAAGAATAGATTTTAAAAGAAGCCTGATTGTATTGATTTTAAACGCGAAATCCTCACAGAGTTTGAAAACAATTTTAGAATTTGGATTCTTCCCGAAAGTAAATAAAAAAATGGAAATAAAGTCTAAAACATAATAGAAAGGAAAAAAACTAAAATTAAAGAGAAAAAAATTATACAATAGAAAGAGATGTCCATAACATGTGTTAACTGGGCCTATTTATAAATTTAGAGTGGTCGTTGTCCTTAACACTAGGTTAGCTAACGTTCCTAAGCTTAAAGTTGGATTGTGCGGACCAAAACGCCCTTGGCTCGTATTAATTTCCTTTACAGAGACGATGTCGCAACACACCAGGTCTTGTGTCGCGACATCGAGGGCAGTATGTTTAGCTTCAGGGTGTCTTCAGGGGTATGCCGCGACATCCTCAGGCTATGTGGCAACATTGAAGGTAGTCTTGGGCTTTTTCAGTTCTTCTCCTTATGTTGTGACATCTAATGCTCCGTGTTGTAACCTAGCGACCAGTTTTGAGTTAATACACCTTTTAATGGTCTCATGCACACTCACAAAACAAATTAGCTCATCCTCAGGCCTCATTCGGCCCCTAAGGCCAATTAAAGACTTGAATAACACAATTTATTGAATTAACTAATACTTACGGAAATGTAATTAAAACTTAACTAAAATGCTCATGTTCAAGCTCCTAAAGTGCGAAAACTAGTTTAATCTGCTACACCGAATTACGACATATCAAACTCCCTCACACTTAAGTCATTGCTTGTCCTCAAGCAATACAAACAAAAAAATAAATAAATGAAAAGATGACCCTTGAGCTATTATGATACAAGTGTTAGCTTTGCAGCACATGAATAGGCAATTCATATTCACATGTAATCTTGGCATGAGATATAACTGGCTTACCACTTTTGATATTAGACTCCTAAGTTCGATATATTACAAAACATACAAGCATCAAGGGTCTTAAATGTAGGAAGCTATCAATAAATTATACAAGTAATTTAATTACCCTAGCAGAATACAAACAATCATAAATGCAATTATTCAGTATAATTTCGAATTATGAATAAATCTACCTAGATCATAGGACTTTTCGGCTTGTAACATTCTGAGGCTTAGGGCATGTATGTAGTTTAAGAATAGTAAGAATCAAATAGTTTCAAGCACGAAAATAGTTTGGAACATCATATTGTCCCCTATTCTCCCCCTTAGTAACCCTTTCCCGCTTACCACCTTATGTCTACTTCTCTCACCTTCCTTATTTCTCCTTATAGGAAGTCACAGCATAATATAACAATCACGGTTAGCTTATGAGTTTTTGTGCACTAATGAATGAACTTTTCTACTTTTGTGAATTTTTCCCAGTTTTTTTTTCTTTTTCAATACATCTCACTCACAAATGCTCTTACTTTTCAAGTACCTTTTCTACTCGTTTTGATTCGCTTCTTGAAATTTTCTTTTATTGCATATATTGGCTAACCTATAATTACTATATCACGCTGATCCCTCCTATTTCACTCTATTTTTACAAAATCCTCCATAATGTATCTACTTAACCCTCAATATGTATGGCCAAATGTCTATAGTTGTGCGGTTTAGGACAAACGGAAAAGGACAAGTACAAATTTATATTTTGGCTCGAATTTTGTATACAGGTTTTTCAAGAAGTGTTTTCTGGCTCAGAAATAGGTACTAAAGATAGATAACAGGGTTAGCTTTTTGGCTTTGGGTGTATTCCAAACAATGCCTTAGGTCATCCCTAGGTATCTCAATATTCACAACTCTAATAAACCAAACAACCACAAATTCAACAATTTATCATTCATACTAACAAGCTCGTTTCCTTATATTCTCTATATCATCTGGTACATTCAATTACTTTAATGCCTATTTACAGTGTAATAAATAGAACTTAATTGTTAAAATCACCTATAATCATGCCAATTTTTTTGTAAATAAAATCAACCTATGTACATGCTTCTAAGCAATCACTTGTATTTCTACAAGCTCAAGCATACAAATGACGGAAAAAAAAAATCAAAGTAAAGCATAAAAATTCAAGAACAAATTTTCTATTTTACCTTCTCCACACTTTAGATAACACATTATCCTCAATGTGTATCCCTTACAAAGATAAGGAAAGAAGTTACTCGATTGATCGTGATAGTTTCATAGGCTATTGGTGGGTGCTTCCTCCTTTGATCGTTTAAAGTTCTAATTGTTGTGCATCCTCCATATGGGGTTTCTACATAAAAAATTAGAACAAGACATAAAACAACTAGTAATCTACTATTAATCCCACTCTTAAAAAAATCAAATTAAAATCATCTTAAAAATAATTAATACAATCTTTAAAAACATTAAAAAGTTTAAATTAATCTTCTTTCGAATTATCCCAATGTGGCGCACGCCTCATTTTTATTGGGGCTTTTCCCTTTTTGAGCCATATTCTTGATGAGAGCTCCCACTCGTCGAAGGCGCATGGCGGGTTGGACTTCAGATGACGGGCCTTTCTGGTGTAGAATATCGTGGCTGAAAGGCCACATCATAATCATCTACATCTTTCGGTAGATTGTGTTTGCTCTCATTCTCTAGAGTTACCTCCCCCTCTATATTTTCATGATGTGTCTGTGTTTGGCCGAACATGTCCGGCTGGTAATTTGGAGCTCTTAACTCGTTCAGTAGGGCAAATTCTTGGAGTACTGGGTCTTTTTCCTGCATCCATCTAATTATCCCATCAATCTTCTCATTCGCGCCCCCACTTGCCCCTTTTCGAGCTTTCGTCTTCTCTTTCTATTTAAGTGAAACTGGGACATCCATATTTTCTTTCCACCTCTGATTCTAATTCATGATTTGTTTCCTTTGAAGATTGATGTGCTGTGTATACAATGAATCCTCGATGATGCTTTTTGTCTGTTTCATGAACTATTCATTCTCGCCCATTGGAACTCCTGCCCTTCAATATAACTCTGTCACCAAATGGGGAAAGAAGATTCTGACTTTTTGGTTGTATGCACAATGCCTCATTTCACGGTAAATTCGTTTACCCACACATATTTGCTTGCGTTGCAAAATGTCATATAACAAAATAGCTCGAAAAGTATTAACATTAGAAACATTTAATGCAAGTGCAATTCTAGTGCCTAGAAGCTACATCCACATTTTTGCTACTGAGAACATTATTGCTTGATTAAAGTTAATTGGAAAATTTGTATCTGGCCTACGGTTCCATGTACCTCTATCTTGACTTAAGTACTTAATGACATCCTCCATATCTATATTCTCAAAATTGTCTAAATCAGTGCTATTAATGAAGTCTTTGATATAGAAATGTACATCGTAGAACTCACATATCTCCCTAAGAGTGATCGACACCTCTTTACCTCTCACTGTTACAGTGTCTCAATTTAGTCTTTTTCGTATTTCTTGGTCTCTAAAGGAAGCGTAAAATTCTTGCATTACCGAGGTCATTGTAGTTTTCTTGGGAGTGATACAAAATCGCTCCCAACGATGGTACCTAACTAAAGTCCAAATTTTATTACACAAAACCATTGAGGGTTCGAACCCTCGCTCTTGGATGAAAGGCCTACTCTATAACTCGGGAAAATACTTTTCTGCATTTGGATTCTCAAATGTTGCAGGGTCCAAAACTACCAGATTTTTTTGGACCGTAGTTTTCTTACTCTTCCTAGGAGGCATTTTCTACTATTCTATATTAAATAAAAAGAGAACAATTTAGCAATAATCAATGAAACAGTAAAACGAGAAAGAAATACTTAAACCTCAACCCCCTTATTCCTTTTTCGAACGCTGAATGGTTTTGCACCCAACTTCAACTTTTAAAATCAACCAAAGAGATGGGTTTAGTTAGGGTTTGGATTGAAAATAGGGGTTTATGGATGGAGGAGAGTAGAGATTTTTTAGTAGTTAAGAAGGGTTAAGATGGTGATTGGAAGTATTTTTAGTAGCAATAAGGTTTATGTCATCGGGTTGCGCAAACGGGTCGGGTTAACCTTGCAGAAAATTACAGCGATGTCACGAAACAAGGTGATGCGAGTCTCAAGGCCCAAAATCAGGCTCATGAATGTAGTGGGCTTAAATTTCCTCAAGGCCTAATAATAAGGTTGAAGGCCAAGCAAATTCGAGTAAGATTGAACAAGACCATCCAAGACTTCGTTACTAAGGCCCTAGATACATACACGATCAAAAAAGAAAATCAATATTCACTTTCTTGTTTTCAAGAAAATCAAGAAACCGGATCTTGATCCCATTTTGTTGTTTTGGACAATTTCAAGAATCGAGAAAATCAAGATTTTAAATCTTGGAAATCTTAGTCCAAGAAACTGAATCTTGCAACCAAGGCGCATTGGATTTCATTGAACGAGCCAATTTCGAGAGCAAACATATCACAATACGAAATTATTGTAAAAATGACCTATTAAGATGTCTACAAGCCCATCCTAAAGTTTGGAAAGTAATTTAATTGTATATCAAGCCAAATTATGAAAGTGGCCCAAATTGTAAAATATTTAAACTATAGGTTCAATTTTATTTTAACAGGTGGATCATCATGTAAGAATTCAGCCCAAGGAGCCCATTTAATTCATTTGGATGAATTCCCATTAAAAGTCCACACTTAGAATTATTTTATTTTTTTATTTGATGAGTTGTCATGTTAGTTATTCCATTAGAGTTAGAAAAACTTATTTTGGGGGCTTATAAGTAGCATGGATGTTCACCCTTATACACACACAATTAATTTATGTTTTTTTTAGTTAATAATAATTCTCTTTGAGTTTTTTTTTTTCAAGAATTGCTCTTGAGTTTCTTTTAGAAGCTGTTTTAACAATCTTTCAAGTTGTGGGAATTATCTTCAAGCTTTTTCTTCCCAAGATCTTTTTCTTGGAGGGGGAGTTAGAGTCATTGAAAGGAGTTGTAGATTCTTAATGTTTCTAAGGCTTCTTAGGACGTCGTCTTCTCTTTTTTATTCTTAATTTATCATTTCTTGCTTATTTAAGTTAGTTCTTGCTGTTTTGGCTTGCTGATTTTATTGATTTTCGTTCTAGGTTAAAGTTGCTTCAATAAAGACATTCTCATATCTTGTTCCATCAAGAAACATATCAAAATTAGGGGTTTTAATCTTTTCTTTTTGTTTCAAACATTCTTGCACAAAATAGTTTGCTTTTGTCTTTAAAATCACTTCTAACAAATCTGTTTGTGTTTTGTTTTTCTAGATCTGATTGGGGCATTTTTTTGAGGTCCAAGGACGGTTCCTTTCCATAAAAAAACCCTAATTCTTTCTCTTTTGGACTCTTTACCAGCCAGTTCATCTTTCTTTTGTTTTAATTTCGTTTGACGCTCTTTTGTGATAGCTAATCTATTTTCGTTGTTTCTCGTTTCAGTTTATGTTCGTCTAGAGATCTAGGATAAATCTGCAACTTTGACAAACTTTACGATCCGCTTTCACATTCATCCATCTCGTTCCGTATCACAAGGGTTCCGTGTCGCGACATCCTTGTCAGTTTGTTGATGTCGTGACACCGGGGTTTGATGTCATGACACACCCTGCAGTTTAGAATTTTTTGGAACTGTATGCCATGTCGCGACATAGAAGAGTGATGTCGCAACATCGATATAATTTTCTTTTTTTCTTTGCTACTGTTCGTGGTGTTGCGTTACCGTATTGTGACATCATCTCTGTTTTTCCCAAATTTTCCATCTTCTGGGTGCCTCAGGTGCATGGTAGTTCTGTGTTTAATCTTTTTGTTAACAATTCAATTAATTGGTTAGTGAAATATACAATTTTGTATAGTTAGTGAAAGTTACATAAACATGTTAGGTTTTTCTGCCAGACTCATCGATCAGGTTAATTAGTACACCATTGGGTGCTTCTTGCAGTTTAATTTTGTCTATATTAGACCAACACCCATCGTGCCATTCTATTCTTCTTCGTTTATCCCGCTCTCAGAGTTTACCCTTTTGGCTTGCACTAATCACAGGCAATTCCTTTCGCAGATCGTTACTATTAATCACTTGCAGAATTAAGGAACAACACAACCATCCTAACTTTCATTTTTCGTCCTTGTTTTGCAAAAGGTTCGAGGGTTGCTATTCATATTTATTATACATAAAGTACTTAAATAACCCTTCTAACAGAAATGACATTACAAGGATTTCCTTGAACATCTCGATTAGTATGCCATTTGTACCACATAACTTAAGTCCCGATACTAGAGTCCTTCGAGTCTTTCTACAGGTTGTATTACCATTATATCAAGTGTTTCTCGCAGTAATCGAGTACTTCGTGGTTCCTTTAGTCCTATTTCCATGTTTATTAGTGGTATTGATCGGATAATGCCTACTGTGTGGTCATAAGTCCTATCAATGTATATTTATTCTATCTTTGTTAACATCTAGAAGATCCCTAAAACATTAAACTTTTGGGGCATCTGATTAAGGATTAATGTCCTGTAAAAAATATTCAAATTAAGTATATCCCCTGAAAGTGCATGGTTATCATTGCTCTTTCTTACAAATTTCCTAGACTTCGGGCATTCTTCCATTAACTTGGCAGTGAATATCAGTAGCTCTGATTGTCGGGGTAGATTCATAACATACTGATCTTGCACGCTGTCTTTGTTGAAAGAATCTAACATTGTTAGACAGGTGAGTTTAACTCCTAATTGATTTATGTGTCCCCTCACCATTTTCTCAACTTGTTGTATAGCTTCTTGGGATGTTATTCTTCCTATTCCATCTTGATATTCTATCATACTCAGGTTAACCGGTTATTCGAGATCTCTCTTTCCTCACGAGTGCTTACTGTTAAATTGTCCTCCTTGTTCATTCTTTGGTCTTGCTCGTATTAATACCCCTTCGTATTTGTATCGATGTTGATGTCATCATCTTGTAAGGGAGTGGGAATTTCTTCTTGAAATTGACTTAATTCAAGCATCAATAGTCGTTGGTTCTCCTGAATCTCCCATTCTTCATAGACCCCTTCTTTGTAAATATCAGGATCATAATCTAATTCCTCATCTGACCATATATAGTCAAAAGTATCCATGGTTTATACTAGCCAATTCCCATGGTTACTGTTACGGGTATCTTTGAACGAAACTGTTCACGAAGGTTTTTTAAAAAGCAGAGAAATGTTTGTAATATAAATAAATGATTAACTAAACTAAAATTGTATCCATAATCTAAATATTTCCTGATTATTCTATTAATATGCGAAGATTAAAATAAAAATAGTGATGTTGCCTCCAAGTAATAACTCCAACAACTTGACCGCCTTCGGACGTGCCAACACCTAGAGTAGAAAATCCTACACAAAAGATGTGGAAAAACGATATCAGCAAGTATACGAGTCATGTTGTAATATAGTTACAACGAAGTAGGTGAGTACTCCGAGGATCGTATCCAAGGGAGGCGAGCACTAAAATAATTCTAACTTAAACATAAATAGATCTAATCAATACTTTAATCAGTTTATCGTACGAAGAATCAAAAGAAGAGTTTTTGATAAACTATACTAATAATAAGCAAGAACAAGAAAATTAAATAAATAAAAGTAGAAATCAAATAAAGAAATATGTATCAAATCTGGACATGGGTGATTAGCTCACTTTGGTAATTCTAATCAACTGTCATCTCGGGCCTTCTTATTCAATCAACTAGTTAATATCCCAGCAGGATCTTCCGATACATCCACTAAAATATGGAGTCGGCAAGGACTACTTATCTTCTGACCTTACAGTCCAAACCGATTCAGGGTTGAAGTGTTCACGGATAGGTCATACCAATTTTGGGTTAATTCCCAGTTTGATGACTTCCTAGGGTTGTCAGACCTAGGGTTTAGGTTCTTTCTATCCTGAATAGTTGATCTGTTAAGAAATCCCCACAAAATAGTTAATTATTCATATCTCCACTCACTAATCCCCCATAGGAGGATTAGTTCTTCATGGATCTAGTAAACCGTGTAAACTTGAAAAAAAGAATGAACATAAAGAATGATTTCAAGAATAGAGTTTAGAAGAAGCTTGATTGTATTGATTTTAAGCGCAGAGTCCTCACAGAGTTTGAGAACAATTTCAGAATCTGATTTCTTCCTGAAAGTAAATAACAAAAATGGAAATAAAGTCTAAAACCTAAAAGAAAGGAAAAAACTAAATACTAAAACTAAAGTGAAAATTATACAATAGAAAGAGTTGTCTATAACATGTTTTACTGGGCCTATTTATAGATTTAAAGTGGTCGTTGTCCTTAACCCTAGGTCAACTGACACTCCCGAGCTTAAAGTTGGATTGTGCAGACCAAAATGCCTCTGGCTCATATTAATTTCCCTTACAGAGGCGATGTCGCAACACACCAGGTCCTGTGTCATGACATTGAGGGTAGTAAGTTCAGCTTCAGGGTGTCTTCAGGGGTATGTCGCGACAATGAAGGCAGTCTTAGGCTTCTTTAGTTCTGCTCCCTATGCTGCGGCATCTAATGCTTCTTGTTGCAACCTAGCGATCAGTATTGAGTTAATACACCTTCTAATGGTCTCCTGCACGCTCACAAAACATATTAGCTCACCTTTAGTCCTCATTCAGCCCCTAAGGTAAATAAAAGACTCGAATAACACAATTTATTGAATTAACTACTACTTAAGGAAATGTAATTAAAACTTAACTAAAATGCTCATGTTCAAGTTCCTAAAGTGCGAAAACTAGTTTAATCTGCTACACCGAATTATAGCAGATCATTTTATCTCAATATATTTAGCCTTCGTGTCAGTGTCGTGTTTCATATTGCTTTTGTAGTTGTTCTTTTTATGTTATGTTTGTGTCGTGATATCGTATTGTATCAAACATTACCAAGTATAGTATCTAATAGTTGCATAGGTAGTGTCTGTGTATGTTTACGATACATAATTGGCCTTAAGTTGTGGATTATTGGTTAATTATTCATGTAAATATGAAATTGATTTGGCAAAGGCAATCTTGATGGCTTGTTGCTATGCACAAGCTAATAATGTTTCTCATCTTCATCCATCTAATGTATGTAAAAGGTGTGTAAAAAGAATCAATTTCTATAGGATCTATATTGTTCTGGTGGTGATACTCATAACTTTAACTTGGATACCTAAGATATACTATAATAATTGCCTGTGATATTGTCCTAGCTACTCTGCAAGGTTTATACTGATGCTTCATTGAAAATAATGGTATCTTTATGTCTTCTTTTATGGGTATCTTCTGCTTTTATAGCAATAATTCAATTAAGAACATAAGCTTAAAGAATTTTGTGCACTTCTAAATAACAGGGTCATAGTTAGTATCTCTTGTTTCCATCAACATCATATTGTAAGTTTTATGTATTTATAATTTAAATTTATGCATCACAATCTGTTTTAAGATTAATTTATACTATGATGTGAATATTTGTGACACTTTAATATCTTGTAGTAATGGCTCGTTTGCCTTTAATAGTACAAATTTCTTCTACTTCACTTATTGATGCTGCCATGTTATTGGGGAAAAACATACGGACTGTTGGCCTTGAATTAAGTAGGAGCATTGCCTTCGAAGTGCTAATTCAAGAGAAATTATAAATACTCACTCAAGAAAATGCCCAAAAGTTATATTCAACCTTATGTGAAGTAGAAGGATTAACTAAGGATGAGTGCTTTCTTGCGTTGAGCAAAATTCCAGACTATCTAGCGCAAATGCTCGTTTTCTTAAATCTACCTTCTTTTGTACGAATGGAATGGATGAGAAGCTTTATTTCTACCCATTTAAAATCATGGTTGTGTTGGTAATGTTTTGGTAACTTTTTGTATATGTAATATTTGGATTGTATAATGACATGATAGAATGCTACAGACTGTTGTAACTTTTTGATGTTGTAAAATTTAACATATAGATTATGTCATATAAGCTAATGACATCATGTAAGTTTTTGTTAATGTATGAACATTATGTTTGGATGTAAAATCTAATTCTCAATATATTTATTACTTTAATCTTTTGCTTTTTAATTTAGAGGATAATTAAATTATTTATCTCGTTAATGATATTCTAGCACATTAAATATGCATTGCAATTTAAAAAATAATAAAGTAGGCTATATATTATTTTTCTAATATTATATATTTTTATTAATTCATATTTTAATGATAATTATATTAAGAATGTTATTAAATTATTTTTATTTTTATTTTTATTAAATTATATTTAATAATAATCCTATTAAAATTTAATAACAATAACAATAATAGTATACTTAAAAGAATTCTACTAAGGGTACTCAAGTCATTTCAAGTTTTTTCTTATGCTATTACAACATCTATTCCATTCAACCAAATAATTGAATTACTAATTACAGCTTATTCCATGACATCCCTATTCCATTCCAAAAAACCAACACTACGTTTGGTTCGCTGTAATGGAATAGAGTTATAATTAGTAATTCAATTGTTTGGTTGAATGGAATGGAATAAAACTGTAATAATATTCTTGTGCTTGGTTGAATGGAATGATGTTGTAATAGCATGAGGAAAAAAAGCTGAAATGACTAGAGTACCCTTAGCAGATTTTTTTAGGTAGATGATTATTGTTATTGTTATTAAATTTTAATAGGATTATTATTAAATGTAATTTAACAAAAAATAATATATAATTTAATAACAGACTTAATATAATTATTATTAAAATATGAATTAATAAAAATAAAAATATATAATATTAGAAAAATAATATATAGCCTACTTTATTATTTTTAAACTGCATATTTATTGTGCTAAAATATTATTAGCGAAATAAATAATTTAATTATCTTCTAAACTAAAAAGAAAAAAAAATTAGAAGTAATAAATAGATTGAGAATTATATTTTACATCAAAGCATAATGTTCATACATTAACAAAAAATTAGATGATGTGATTAGCTTGTATTAAATTTGGAAACGTCTGTCCTATTTAACATTGTTATTGGTATAATTCTTTAGATTAAAAGATGCATATCACCACCATAAACAAAATGTTATGCTGATTAAAATTTTACAAATGCATCTTCAAAGCATGCAATATGTGATTCCTAATTAAGATATTCTGACAGTTGTCTTAATTTGTTGTTTTACCAATACAAGGATATCGAACTTGTCAAATATAGATCAAAAGACGAAGTCCATTGCCTTTCCCCGATCTTATTAGCAACATTAAAGTTGTTTGTTGCCTCTTTAAGTTGAATTGGGCAAAACAACCTTTTGAGGTTCCTATACAAGAATATATTAAATTACTGGAGTTATCAAACATAATAGTATTCAGTACCAATAAAACTGTAGGTTTTTTAAGGACATCTTGGTCTATCATAAACCCATATTTTTACAGGCTTTCAAGACATGTTTGCATAAGTAGAAAGCTTTGATAAATATTCCATGGATTTTTTTTGTTTTGTAACTGTTAATTATGACTTCTATTTCAGTCAAATTTGAGAAGTAATCTTCTAGTTAAATTTTGTTTATTTGTTTCAATCAAACACTGATTAGTTAGATCATTTTATTATTATTTGACCTATGAATTTAGCCTATAAATAGGCTCTTTTACAACCTTAGAAAATACACCCATTAGATATTAGAACTCATAACACATTTAGAGAATTTTGTGTTTACGTTTTGAGAGTTCTTTGTTTTCGGGTTTTCGGGGTTTAGTTTTATCTCCATCTTTTGTACTCTTCGTTCTGTTGTCATTATACTAAAATTATATTTACCCGTGGTTTTTTATCCTCTTTGGAGGAGTTTTTCCATGTTAAATTTGTGTGTCCAATTTCTTAATTTATTCCGCTACTTTTACTTATTCGTTGCTTAACCGGGTCGATCCTAACAAGTGGTATCAGAGCTAGTTCAATTTTCATAGATCAGCCCATTCAGATATGTCAGCAACAAGGTTTGAAATTGAGAAGTTCGATGGTGAGACAAATTTCAATCTGTGGCAAGTTCGGATAATGGCAATTCTAGTTCAAACCGGCTTGAAAAAGGTTGTTCACCGAAAAAGCCCGAGAATCTAAATCAAACAGAATGGGAAGAGCTTGATGAAAAGGCTTTGTCTCAAATCCAGCTTGTACCTCGCGAATACGGTATTGCAGGAGGTATTGATGGAGAAGACCTCATCTGCCTTGTGGAAAAGGTTAGAAACTCTTTATGCGACTAAGTCTCTGGCTAACCGTTTAGTGTTGAAACAACGTCTATTTACGTTTCGCATGAACGAATGTGAGCTTCTTAGAGATCACATCACCAATTCATTACTCTTTTAAATGATTTAAAGAATGTTGAGGTTCATATTGACGATGAAGATCAAAGCTATGCTATTATTGTGCTCTTTACCCCCTTCATACAAGTCTTTCAGGGAGACCCTGATTTATGACAGAGACAAACTCTCGCTTGAAGATGTGAAGGGTCATTTGTTGAGTAGAGACAAACTCGACAATGAGCTTCATTTGGATAGCAAGGCCGATAGGCAAGCTTCCGTTTTGATAGCATCAAAGAAACGAGACAAAAGGTGTCGCTATTGTAAAAAGTTAGGTCACGTCAAAGCAGATTGTTATAGATCACGAAAGAAAAGAGTCTGCGAGAGTAACGAAGAAGATGTAGCTGGTGCTAAAGCGGCGATGATTTCTTGTTAGTGTCAACGAGCGATAACTCCAAGCTCACGTCCGAGTGGGTCCTAGATTCGGGATGTTCTTTCCACATGTGTCCCAATAGAGAATGGTTCTCCACATACAATTCGGTTGAAGGTGGAGTTGTGTGCATGGGAAACGATTCATCTAGTAAGGTAATTGGTATTGGTACTTTATTAAAATTAGGATACACGATGGGACGATTAGGACACTCTCGGATGTCGTGTATGTACACGATTTACGAAAAGAATCTCATCTCCTTGAGTATTTTAGACTTGAAAGGATGCGAATCAACATCGAGTCGAGCAAAGCATTAAAGTATCTCGTGGAACTCTCGTTTTGTTAAAAGGTAAAAGAACCGCGATCTTTATATTCGGAAGGTTCTACGATGGACCGGTGAAATCGGGCGTCCTTCGTCCGCTTCAGAGTCGAAGTCAACTCATTCAGAGCGGAGGCAACTTGGTCATAGGAGGGAAAAGGTATGACCATTTCGTTGAAGAGAGGTTCTCTTTTGGATGCAGGTTTTGAAAAGTTAGGGCATCTGTGTTCATGAAAATCAAACCCGGATTAGTTTTGATTTGGCGAAGGTACAAGTCGAAGGCTAGAAGTCTTCCAGTTTCTAAGCACAGATTCGACTCGATTAATTCCTCGCATGGTTCAAGATAGGCTCGTGGCGGGCTTTGGCAAAGATGGCATTGTGGAAATATGAGTCAAGGTGGAGATTTGTTAATTATGACTCCTATTTCACTCAAATTTGAGAAGTAATCTTCTAGTTAAACTCATTTATTTGTTTCAATCAAACACCGATTAGTTAGATTATTTTATTATTATTTGACATATGAATTTAGCCTATAAATAGGCTCTTTTACAACCTTAGAAAATACACCCATTAGATATTAGAACTCATAACACATTTAGAGAATTTTGTGTTTACGTTTTGAGGGTTCTTTGTTTTCGGGTTTTCGGGGTTTAGTTTTATCTCCATCTTTTGTACTCTTCGTTCTGTTGTCATTATAGTAAAATTATCTTTGCTCGTGGTTTTTTATCCTCTTTGGAAGGGTTTTTCCACGTTAAATTTGTGTGTCCAATTTCTCAATTTATTCCGCTACTTTTACTTGTTCGTTGCTTAACTGGATCGATCCTAACAGTAACTTTAGTGGCATCCCGGTACTCACATCCTCTTAATCAGAAGAGCTGTCAAATTGATAAATTAAAAACCAAAGATTGTTCAACAGTTCAACAATCAAATACTTACTTCATCTTCGTCTAAGCTGCTATCTTCATCTTGAAGAATCCAAACTACTAGAAGACTTGCCTTTATTAACAGGTGCAGAGCCATTTTTAGCAACTGCTACCTTTGTTTTTACAGCAGACTCCTATATCAAAATTCAATAGAAGATAAAATATCAGGAGATTGTATAAATTTTTTTGGTTCAGTCCATAATTAGCCTCAGTACTTACTTATTTTTCAACAGAGCCATCATCATCAGAAGAATCTGAATTGCTATCTGCTTTCTTTGTCTTAGCAATAGGAACAGACCGCTTTTTAGCAACTACAAAGTATTTTATTCTTAGCAGGGGCTTCCTGGGAAAAAATTGCAACATAAATAATCATATAAGAACACGTGCAACCATGCAACTTTTACAAGCATGAGCGTAACACTCACTTCATCTGAGGATGAATCCTCCTCATTACTAGACTCAAAAGAATCTGAAATTCTAGCTTGTTTTTCTTTCTTTGCAGGTAAAGACCCATTTTGGCAATGGCATGCTGTTTCTTTAGGGGCACAAGTTCCTGAACCAAAAAAAGAAAAGAAAAAAGATATAACATTAAAAAGGCAAAGCAAATACATTATATTGAACTATTACCATTACCATTACCATTACCATGCTAGAAAAGGATGATGAATTCATTATATTGAACCATTACCATGCTTTTCCAAGGAACATAAAAATTAGAGACAGCAGCAACAAGATAAAACATTGCATGAGGTCCAAGGGTTCTCATTGATGAGGCAATGATCCTTAACATTTTCACTTGCAAGAAAAACCATTCTGGTCATAATAGATAGTTGTTGTATATAATGAATTCCAGTGTACTAGCAAATAGCATACTTAAAAGCTATTTATCTAATGACCGTGAGAACTATATATGGTTACCAAATCTGAAGAAAAACTGAAAACATACATTACCGAATACTTTCTCCTAAAATTTACTTCAGAATATCTCTCCCAGTGCATTCATCAACATAGAGAGGTCATGGCCTCAGTCAAAGCTATCATTATGCTTTGCCAAAAGCAAAGATAAGAGACCATTAAGTTAAAGCAATTTTAACCAAAATGGTAGCTCAACCATGAAAAAGCATATAATAATGGCTAAAGCTATCACTATGTGTTGCCAAAAGCAAAGAGAGACCATTGAGTTTAAGTTATTTTAACCAAAATGATAGCTCCCTTAGGAAAAAGCATATAATAAAGGCCAAAATTTTAAGCATATTTAACTATACACTTGAAGCTTCACCCACAAAATACGCATTATGAGTTCCCAAATGTATAAAGATATAAAAATTGGCAATGGGTCATTAATATGAACCTCAAGGAGTCATATGAAAGTTTATTGAAGCCAACATAAATATACTCAAATATGGTTGTAAAGGGTAGCTTCAAAAGGAGACCACTTATTACTGCCTGCAAGAAAATGCAATAAGGCCAACTGTTAAAACAATGTTGATAAGGCTTGCAACCATTACCTAAAAGAGCCAAAAAAGCTATATCAAAGATGAAAAACGAAGAACAATTAATTAGTAATATTGACAACCCAAACAACATGATGATCCCTAATGCAAAATCATCAGAAACAAAAAAAAAATCAATAAAAATGCAAAATGAACCTCAGTTGAATTCAACTTACAACAAAATCTAGAATATTAATCAATATAAAAAAGTTTCAATCATTTGGGATAAAAATTTACCTTTAAATGAAAGAAAGAAACTGGAGAAATGAGAACTAAAAGGCGAGTATACAATGAGTAAACATTGTCGATATATAGATGTGTATAAATAGGAGAATCACCAAGATTCAACCAACCATTGTTAATCTTTTTTATTTGGAAATTTTGAAATTTACATTTACATGTCTAAGTTTTTATAATCTCATCATTTAACAATTTAAAGGCTTTTTTGTGAATTATTTGAAGCTTTTAGATCCAACAAGTCCAACTGAAGAAAACTCACATTTTGAAATTCCTAAATCAATGAAAAAAATGGAAAAGAAAGCAAAGGAAAGAGAAGGTACCACTAGTGAAACAATACTGAAAGCCAGCTCTGTCAACAAGCTTAGCACTAAGACCATAAAAACAAGTAGGGCCTTGGTGGGCACTAGCCGACTCCAGTGATGGGTTGGAATTGCTTAGGAGTGGTAAACGAAGTGTGGGTATTTGGCTTTCAAGTTGATTTGAGGATGAGATTTTTGATGGCCAGAGAAAAAAAGGTGAAACCGTTGAGAAATTTCAGTCTAACGGTATTTTCAGAGGGGAAAAGAAAGGCCATTTGATGGAGAGGCTGTAATAGCCAATTCGGCACCTCCTCCCCTAAATGGCTATTCAGCGATTTTCGGAATAAAGTTAAAATCGTCATTCGGCGTTTGAGCTTTCCAATAAACTAAACATCCGTTTTACTGTAAAATTTGGAACCGTGCCATAATGTCATAGTTATTACATTGAACCAAACATGATACAAATATAGTGTTATGGTTGAAAAATATATACTATATAAAAAATTCTCGCCTAGTTATTCTTAAATTTAATTTAATTATGACAACTTCTTTTAATTTCAGAATAGCGGCCTAATTATCTCTTAAATTTAGTTTAATTATCAATTTTTTTTTTTAAATTTCAGAATATAGTTGCAACTAAATTATATGTAACTCTATTTAAGTAAAAAGTCAAATATGCAAATAACTTACTCTCTTTTTTGACAAACAAATTACTTATTAGATAAAAATAAGTACTAAAAGGTTTTAACCGAACTAGAATTTATTACCCGGCTACATCTGGGTCTAAAAATTTAATTATAAATAAAATTAATTTTAATAATATTAAATAATTATTAAAATATTTAAAATTTATATTTTATGTAAATAAATTTAGTAATTATGATAATTGATGCCAAATATACAATAAAAATATGATATGAGAAAATTAAAACTCAATGCAATACAAAAAAATAATAGTAAAACAGAACAAACATATGTCTCGTTCAACCTTTTTACATAATTCCGATCAACATAATTTGAATAATATCAACCAACCCACAATACTAATTTACTTAAATACATCATCTAAAAAAAAATTAAAGGAAACCATATAATATATATAGATCTTAAATAATTATTCGAATAATTTAACTTTTATTTTTCAATTGTAAGTTACCATGAAGATAACTCTTCAATTACACCTAGCTGGTCAGGTCGATGGGCAATCAATGCACACACTAACTCTAGATAGACAATTTAAAACGATTCAAATAATTAAGTAATAAAATATTTATTTTTCTCAATTGAATCATTATAACAAAATATTTAAATAATTTAAAATCACATTAATATAAACCAAGAATATGGACCGATTTACCCAAAAAGGTCCATTTCCAAATAAAATTACGGAAATGGGCAAATTAAAACATTATTTACGGAAAAGGGCCAACTTTGGCAAAACGCACCTACGTGGCCGCGTTTAAGGGGGAAATTTCCAACAAAGCGCGCCCCTGGGGAGCGCTTTGCTCCGTTTTTTTATGTTTAGGGATATTTGCATGTTTAGCCTCTAGGGTTTTTAGGGTTAGGGTTTTGCTAAAATAAGTTAGGGTTTAGTAGTTATTTTTTAAAAAAATAGGTTAGGGTTTAAAATTTTAGTAGATTTTAAAAATAAATTAGGATTTAGTGTTATTTTGTAAAAATTATTTAAATTAGGTTTATGGTTTTTAAATAAATTAAGTAAATTAGGGTTTTAGGGTTTTAAATAAATAAAATTAGGGTTTTAAATAAATTAAACTAGGGTTTATGGTGTTTAAATAAATTAATTAAATTAGGGTTTAGGGTTAAAATTAATTAAATTAGGGTTTAGTTTTTTTTTAAAATAACATTGTGTTTATTTTTTTAACAAAATTGACTATTTTGACCCTGAAAAAATAATTTTGAGAAGACGTTTCTGAACAAATAGTGTCAAAAACGCTTCAAGAAGGATGCACTCATCAAGAAAATTACGAGAAAAGCTCCCACGTGGGCGCTCTTTTTCTGATGAGTTCTGAAAAATAATTTTTAGAAGACGTTTACGAACAAACGATGTCAAAAACGCTTCAAGCAGGATGCATCATCGGCAAAATTTCTCAAAAAAGCGACGTGAACGCGCTTTTTTCTACGATAGTTCTGAACAAATAGTGTCAAAAACGCTTCAACCAGATGCAATGTCAAGAAAATTTTAGAAAAAGCTCCCACGTGGGCGCTCTTTTCTCTGATGAGTTCATGCTTGGCCTTAGGCTATAAACGAGGCAAATATCATTCTCAGGTTGCATAAGTTACAGCAAGAAAAATTAGAGAGGCTAAGCAGAATAGAAATTGAAGATGAGTGAACGTATTAGTGTTGTTATTTACTATGATGGTGAGGTCCGTGACACCGAGAACGGTGTTGTTTTTTTATCGGAGAACACAGCGCGAATTGTTTTTAACTAGAGTATAGATTTTACAGAATTTCGTAAAAGAATTAGGCGCAAAATCTTCGGAACGACGCCAAGTAGGGTTTCTTCTATTAAGTATCGATTTTGTGCTTCGATTGATCCCGTGACATATGATGCATTTGATATCAAAGGTGTTCGTAGCTTTGAGGCGATGGTGCAGAATCATCTCGCTAGTGGATCACCCTATCTTGAGTTATATGTTCAATTTTCATCGCTAAATGAAACATTTGCGACTTCAACATCAACTGTTGTTCGAGAGGAATACACGACCCCTAGCCGACACTTTGTTAGTGAGAGGAAGAACACGGAAGCACCCGTGTTTGGTGGCAGTATGGAAAACACAACTCCTGCACGACACTAGGTTAGTGGATGGGAAATGCACATCGGTGGGTCAATGTTCGATGCTGGAAATACATATTGGGGAATGACATCAACTTCTAGTGGTTGGCAATCCACATCTGATTGGGGACGTTACGAAACGTCCACAAGAAGGGATGATGTACTCCCTACGACGTATGTTGTAGATCATAGTGGGTTGGATGATGAGTCCGATGTGGATCCACCTCGAGAGCCCGGCCTCGATAGTGCAGAAGTTGCATTATTTTCTGAACCGGAGCCTGTTCCATCCGAACCTGAAGACGTTGAAGGGGTCCAGATGAAGAAGAAGAAGATCCGCAATTTAGGGCGTACTCGCCTTCAGCCTACATGCATAATGTCAACATATCGGCAGATGATGCGTTGGAGTTTCCAAAGCTACCACACAGAACCCGTGACCCTACAAGTTCGTCATTCAATTCGGGTGATTTGGAAGTTGGTAAGGAGTTTTCCAGTAAGGATAGTTTTCTTGGTGCTTTGAAACAATATAGCATCAATCACGGGGTTAACTACAACATGGTTAAATCCAAATCTGAGAAGTTTGAGGCCAAGTGTGCAGTGCAAGACGATACATGTTCATAGAAAATCATGACTTCTTTTAAGAAAAAGACAGGCTTGTGGGAGATAAAAAAAATACAAAGGTCCACATACCTATGTTACCGGTACAATATCACTGGGTGTTTAGGGTTTTGAATAATAATGTTATTACTTAATGTAGCATTATTTAACGTTCTTCGTTGACAGGTGTTTCACAAGATCATCCCAAGATGGATTCAGGCATGATAGCTACCTTAATACTACCGATGTTGAAGGCGGATCCAAAAACTTCTGTGTCATGCATAATTGCCAGTATTCGTAGCCAATTGAGGTACACGCCCTCTTACCGCAAGGCTTGGATAGCTAAGCAAAAGGCATTGGAAAAGATGCATAGTGGGTGGGACGCTTCATATAATAAGGTTTGGCAGTGGTGTCAGGTGCTGGAGAGGTACATCCCAGGTTGTATAACAGACCTTGAAAAGGTCCCTGCGTACTACAACAACCGATTGCTCCGTGGATGCCAAGTGTTCAAACGTCTGTTCTGGAGCTTTAAGTAATGTCGAGATGCATTTGTGTACTGCAAGCCATTGGTACAAATTGGCGGTACATTTATGTATGGTAGATATACCCATCGGCTATTGCTAGCTGTGGCATAGGATGGCGGTGGGAGAATCCTTCCAATTGCGTTTGCAATATCATCGAGGGAGTCAGCTGATGACTGTGATTTCTTTCTTTCTAGGTTAAGGAGGCATGTATGCCCCCAACTTGATATCTGCGTTATATCGGATCGGGGCACTGGAATACTAGCCGTAATTGAGCGACATGGAAGCCTATGGGATCGCATACACCATCGGTATTATCTAAGGCACATTGCGTCCAACTACTACGGGCAATATCGGTCTACGACTGAACGAAAGCAAGTGACCAACATGGGTATTTAATCTCTATTAATATACTTTCGGTTGTAATATTCAATTTAATCTGAATGAAATATTGGTATGTAATTTTTGCTATCAACTTATATTGGCAAGGTACGAGATCAATAAGGACCGTTTTCATGAGATGTTGAGGATTTTGCATTCAGTTAACGATTAAGGCGCAGACTACCTCTGTAACACACCTTTCGAACAGTGGACACAAGCATACGACGGCGGCCTACGATATGGTCATATGACCACAAACCTGGCTGAATGCATAAATTCTGTTCTAAAATGAATGCTTCATTTGCCAATAACCTCGATTGTGCGAGAGACATATTTTTGTTTGGCGGAACTATTTCCAAAGCGAGCAGCGAGTTATAAAGGCCAAATACAGGGAGGCCATGTATGGTCCCGGAAGGTATTGCAAGAAATTAACAAGGCGAAGGCGCGGGCCAACACCATGCACATAGTGTGTCACGATCGCGACAACCTATGGTTTCGTGTGACAGAGTTTGACAGCCCGAGCCAATGTATTACCGGTGGGCAATATCGTGTACATCTGATAAATAGGACTTGCGACTGTGAGACGTTTGACGCACTTCGTTATCCATGCGCTCATGCAATTGCAGCTTGTCAGTATCTCCGTTTGGATCCCATGAGATATGTCGACGAAGTGTACAAAATAGAAAACCTATACAATGTGTGGAGACATGCATTCCCACTGGTCCCAGATGAACGTAAGTGGCCGTCTGTATCGCTTGCTCTGTTTAAGCTATTACCAGATAAAGAATTGCGTAGCAAACTGAAAGGTCGACCTTGCTTGAGTAAAATACGTAATAATATGGATATCCGGGAAAGAACGAACCAACAAAATTTGTGTGGATGGTGTAGGAACCCAAGTCATACAATTCGATCATGTCCAAACCGAAATAGTTGATAATTGTTGTAATGAAACGATGTTGCAATATTTCTATTCCGCCTTATTCAAAAGAACTTATATTCTATAAAAATATAAAATTAATTTACAATTAAAATATTAAAAATAACTTCTTTTTATTAAATGAAACAATATAGAAACAACGTCTACAAATATATTAAAAAAATCAATGTATATACCGGTCGGAATCAGTGCCACATGGGGGTGGACGACGATTATGCACTGGATTCCTCCTTGGTTGCTTTGGCGGGGGTTGTGGTTGCTCTAGCAGGGGTTGTGGTTGCTCCGGTTGTGGGTGTTGGGAGGATGACCCACCTTGGTAGAATAAAGAATGTGGAGGTGTTTGCATCACCCACGGAGGAGGTGTTTGAATCCCATAAGGCGATGGGGAATGGTAATAAGATGAGCTCGCCGGCGGTGCCTTGTGCGATCCCTCCGGCGACGATGGCCTATATATCATGGGTTGAGTCGTCGGAGTCATCGAAAAAGGAGATGCACCAGGCCATGCATTCCAACCTGCCATAGGACTGGGAAAAGGAAACATATAAGCGTTAGGATACATATAAGGGCTAGGATACGTACCTGGCATAATTTGAAAGGGTTGTGATGTGGGTGTCGTCGATTGAGGCATTGGGCCCGGTGATTGTGTGGGTACTGTTGATGGGCCCGGTGATTGTGTGGGCACTATTAATGGGCCCGGTGATTGTGTGGACGCTGTTGATGGGTCTGTCCCATCATCCCTTCTACTTGGATTTAAAAAGGCCCTATCGTTCCCTATCCACATGGATTTGCCGACGCCTCTGCTCTTCCGACAGCAAATATGGCTTGCCATGGATCCTAAACCATGGCATGTAATCCGGGGTGCACGTTAACTCTGGGATGATGATCGGTTCGTGATCAGGTATATGATCGTACCGGTTTTCCCAAATTTTGATATATTCCGACCAGAATAACTGCCAATTCATATTCGTTAGCCGTAAGTCAATTTTGTGCTGCTCATCGAGCACGTCAGGTTCCTCAGAAATCGGTTCTCGAAATCCAAATTATCGCAACACTCTATCCGTCTGGTGCATCTCGACAATAGAATAGTTTACCAATGGGATCTTAACATGCCAAATGTTCGGATTTTGAAAGAATTCTTCCAGAATTACTGCTCGTATTGTCGGATCCTCGTATGGTGTCCATTGAAACTATATGAACGCGATAAAAATATTAGTTATATACATAATACTAAATACTAAATACTAAGTACTAAATATGAAACGACTATTTTATGTATAAATATTTTATTTAATACTTACTTGCGCTTCCGACCGTTGGTCTAATAGAAACCGTATATCTTCAAGACCAGTAGGTATTCCAATATAACTCGCCGGATGGTTCACCTAATTAAATAAATTTTCAGCATACAATTTTATTTTAAATCTATGGAATAATTGTAAAATCAAATAAAAATTTTACCTCGTTATGAGTGGGAACGTATATTGGTGGTTCACTAGAGGACGTAAAAATGGAAAGCGAAACCGAGCCCATGATTGTAGTAGTGATAGACAACCTCCGATTTTGGCTTTATTTGGACGCATCGCCCCGCACATCTCCCGGTACAATGTTGCCAACACGGCAGACCCCCAACTAAGTTCGCCAGCTGCTCTAAAATCAATGAGTTTCAGCAGCCACCTCAGATGTACGAGGTTTCGTGACAAGTCCGGCATCAGATAACCTCCAATCATCTCAAGGACGTATGCCCGAGCATATCGTATTCTTTCAACTTCAGTCGAATCATTCCCCGTCTCTGGGAATGTGTCTCGTAACTAGCCCATCTCAATCCGACCTCCGTAAATATTATCCGGAATCGCACCCAAAAGATCGTAACATATGGCTCCCCTATCAGCAGATTGAACGGACCCGGTGAGTGCGGACCCATCCACCGGCAATCCTAATTGTAACTGGACGTCCTCCAAAGTGATAGTAGACTCTCCGCATGGAAGATGGAATGTGTGCTTCTCGGGTCTCCACCTCTCTATTAACGCGCTGATGAGTTTCGGGTCCAACTTGCACCCGCAGCCTATAGTGGTCGCGTACCAAAAACCCGCTTCCCTAAAGTAATTTTCTATCAACGGTGATGGCGGACCAGACATATTACGAATATAACATTGTAACACCCGATCTACAGAATGTTATAAAAAATTATAAAATAAAAATTAATTAAAATTACATAAATGAAAAAAATATTCAAAAATATTCAAAAATTAAAATTAATTAAAATTACATAAATGAAAAAAATATTAAATAATATTCAAAATTTAAAATAAACCATTACCATTTTCATTTGTTCGATGGAGATATGTTTATGATCGAGACGAATTAATTCCCCGGCCATTGCTAACACGATCAAATATTTTTGAAATTATAAAAAGAATAATATTAATTTAGAAAAAAATAAAGTAAATAACTAATTATAAAGAACTTTGAGAAATTTAATGAGAAATTTGAGAGCTTTAGGGAGAAATTGTAGAGATTTTTGGCTAAATTTTGAAGAAATTAAGTGTGAAATACAAGAAGGGGGTTTTATACTTATTTTTTTGACCGTTGGACCCCCCCAACGGTCAAAAAACGGTAAAAAAAAGTAGCCGTTTGTGCCAGCTGTAACAACCCATTTCTGCCCGGGCCCATACAGACCAAAAAAAAAAATAAACAGTTTTTCTTTACAGTCCATTTACAATCCAAAATTCAAACAGGACCAATCCATTACCTAAACCCATTACCCAATTACACCCACGGAGCCCAACTTAAAACCCAAAACCCGAATGGCCCAATGGCCCAAATTCGGTTTCAGAAATTGGAAACCCCAAACCCTAGGGTTCCTGCCTAGCGCCGCAAGCCCCAACACCAGCCCCTCGGTCACGCCGCAATCAGTGCACGGACAGCGCTCCACCGCCGTGCTTTTCGCCGTTAACCTGCAAAACAAGGAAACAAAATGAACAGTAGCAGTAGATTGCGATTTTATATTTATTTTCGATTTTAGTTTTTGGATTATAAATAACCCCCAAAGCAATCTGTAAAGGGAGACAAATATACACAATACAATATACAAAAAAAAAAAAATCAAAGAAACAACAGGTTTCTTTTTATCTTTTTATTTTTCTTTTCCCGAACCTGTTCTTTATTTATTTTTTATTTTTAGTTTTTTTCCCCACATACAAAGGTTTAAAATATATTAAAAAGGGAGGGAAAAACTCACATTTTTTCGAGTTTTGGCCACCACGCGCGGTGGCTGGCGGCGGCGACGGCGGTGACGGCGGTGGACGGCCGGAATCCTGTTGGAATCCCACCGAAGATCGCCGAGGGCAGGGGAGAAGGGAGAGTGCTCTCTCTCTATTTTTGTTTCAGAATGAATGAAAAAATGATTTTTTTCAAAAAAAATTTGACTTTTATAACTATACAATACGGCGCCGTTTTGAAAATGGGGTTCAGAGGCCAAAACGACGTCGTTTTGGGCCTCTGACCCGTGACCCGACCCGCTCCAAGGGGAAGATCCGCGTGTTTTTATGCGGATGGAATAATTGCATTTTCAGTCCTTCCGTATTTTCTCCCTTTTAAATCAAGTTCTCATTATTCCGAATTTTGCCCAATAATTTTTCCTCTGTTTCAATTTGGTCCGCATTCGAACGGCACCGTTTCTGAGGGTGGGATTATTTTCTATTTTGGTCCCTCTACGTTGCGCGCGCGTTACAATCCGATCCTTCCCCTTTTAATTTTATTTCTGATTTTGCCCCAGATGCCTGTTTTTAAGTTTGATTTTGCCCTTTTCTTTAATTCTTTTATAATTTTCGGCATTTTATTATTAATTTCATTATTATTATTAGTATTTTTATTTTTTTATTATAACAATTATTATTACTATGATTATGGTTATTATTATTAGTGTTATTATCATTAATTGATTTTAATATTTCATTATTATTTTTACCATTATTACTTTTATTTTTATATATATTATTATTACTATTATTTTTATTATTATTAGTATTATTATATTTTTATTACCATTATTTTTATATATTACTACTACTGTTATTATACCCTATTATCATTATTTCCCTATTATTATTATTTTTTATTATTAACTATTTTTAAAATTGTTTACCTAATATCCATTCATTTATTTATTTGATTCATTTTTTTAAATTATTTTTAATCATTTATTTACTTACTTATTTTTCTTATAATTAGTTTTTTTATTCATTTTTATTTTTCTTTATTCTTGTTTTGTTATTTTTCTTATCTTTATTTTATTGTTATTATTCCTTTTATTTCGGTTTGCTTTATTTGAACTTTGATGTTTATTATTGTCATGCACATGTTGGCATTGTAATTCACTCCTTATTTTATTACTTTTGTATTATATTTTGTTCGATACATTAAAATTTTTATTTTAAAATAAGCAAATACTCTGCGTTCTAAGGTTCGAAAGAAATCATACCCTAACTTACTGGGTTTCGATTTTTCTCATCAAATCTAAAGAACCTATTATTTTTTTTTTAAAATCAAAGCATGGGTTAAATAAAAACTTATTCTCGGGAATTCAAAAATTTGTGTTCTAACGCACTGGATGTGACATTCTGTTATCTAGAGATAAGGATTTTTAAAGACAAAGGTAATATTCTGTGTTTGGAAGTTCGAGAAATTGTGCCCTAACGTGTTGGGTTTCGATTTTTCGTTCGTCCAAATAACTAAATATCCTTTTAATTTCGGGTTTTGGGAAATTAAGGGATGATCTTAGTTTCGGGGGTTAAAATATCGCACCCTAACGTACTGGATGTGATATTTTATCCTTTTTGAACAAAAGAGTCTTAATATTCCAAAACGAGTTATGTAAACATTCTTTGAAAGGAATTGTATTTTGAAATCTTTTCAAATTTTTGACATTATGACATTAAATAATCAATTAGGTACCAATTTTTGGGCGTTACGAGGTGCTAATCCTTCCTCGTGCACGTGTCGACTCCCCGAACCCGTTTTCTTGAATTTCGTAGGCCAAAATCAATGTTTTGAAATAAAATATTTTATAAGGTGATCCGATCACACCTAAGCAAAAAGGGATTGGTGGCGACTCCATTTTCGTTTTTAAAAGTCGATCCCCGTTTTTCATAAAACCTTTAAAAATAGTTTCGACAGGTTGGCGACTCCACTGGGGATATAATAAGAGAGTCAAGCCATAAAATTGATTATTTTCTGTCCTTTGTCGAAAATTTGAAAATTCGATTTGAAAATTTAATTTGAAAATTACGATCCTTTTGTTGCATTTGTTTGTGTTATTGCATATGATTTTTATTTTCTTGCACACATTGCATTGCATGACCGTTGTGGTCGCACCCTTAAGTGGGAGTGAGAAACTATGCCTTCGTGAGGTTTTCACCTCTGCATGGGCTAGTGAATCGCTTTCGGGATACATCCGTACCTATGTCTTCGTGAGATTTTCATCTCCGTGCAGCCATAGGGAAATGTATTCCCCTGAACTGAACTCGGTCCGTATGAGCCTATAATGGGTAAGGATCGAAGAATCTGCTGGTTCAGGTACCTCAACTTTAGAGCTAAACCACATGTAGAAAACCTAAGGGCTTACCCTAGGTTGAACTATGCCAAACCCTAGTGGTCACCTAGATAGGTGCCCTATTTTGTTATTTATTTCTGTTGTGCTAACGTGTTCTCTTTTGTTTTGATTGCAATGCATTCACATCACAGAAAAGAGGTGTTGATTCAAATTCGATTGCTAAATAGAAAAGTTTGTCATGAGAAAATGGATTTCTTGATAAAGTGGATTATAATACGGTCGTCCGAAAATGGTCTATGTAAACACAACGATAGAAGACTGATAGTCCGTGAAGGAATACAAGACCTTATTACCCAAGGATTCAAGCTGACAAAGACTATTCGAGAATCACCACGTCTCGGCTTTCTTGAAGAGGCTAACGAGCATTATGGAAATAAGTGAGCAGTGAGTCGCGGCCCAGATCAAGCAAAAAGGAGCTAGTGGAGGCATCTATTAGAAGTTTGCGAGATTTGACCTTTGCGAAGAAGGGGATTAATGTTTTTGCTTGGAATATGAGGGCAAGGCCGCATATGTAATCCGTTTTATGTAAAGAAATTTGCTTTCTAGAAAAGTTTTTCTAATGGAATTGAATTCAGAATCAACGCCTCTCTTTCTTTTGCGTTCATTCCATGCATCTGCATTGCATTGCATCATATGCATTAAAATCCATAGAAGGACCCTAATTAGTTGAAGTTATTTCAGAAAAAGAGAGAGAAAGGTAATCTGGAAACTAAACACCGTTACGGTACACGCGCCAAAACAAAAAACATGGATCAAAGACTTGAACAGTTCCAAAGAGACATGCAAGACCAGATGCAAGAGCAATTGGCAAAGCTCCAACAAGAGATGAGAGACCAAATGCTGGAAGTCCAAAGAAATATGGTTGCTCAAGTGACTCAGCTACTGAATGGGGCGATGGACAAAGGAAAAGGCCCCATGATTAATGCTGGAGAGGATAATAAAGACTATCCTCCGAGTTTCACCCCACCACATGTACAGATACAACCTGAGGTGCCTCCTCAAAGGCCATCTGTCACGATTAGGCCTCAACAAGGTCAAGTTGATACTTGAGTGCCCATGAATATCCAAGTTGGCTCAGGATCTAACCCAGGAGATAACCCAACTAATCCTGTTATCCCTGATTTGGATATAGCAGAGAGAGAAGGGGCAAGAACTGAATTACCAAGGCAATTAGAGGACCGTTGTAAATGGTTGGAAGAAAAATTCAAGACCTTGGAAAATGCTGATAATTACAATGGAATTGATGCCAAGGACCTGAGTTTGGTTCCAGATTTGGTACTTCCTCACAAGTTTAAAATGCCAGAATTCGAGAAGTACAACGGGACTACCTGCCCTGAAACTCATATTACCATGTTCTATAGACGGATGACTGGATATGTTAATAATGATCAATTGCTGATCCACTGCTTCCAATATAGTTTGGTGGGGGCAGCATCCAAGTGGTATAATCAATTAAGCCGTGCTAGGATTAATTCGTGGAGAGACCTAGCGCAAGCATTTATGAAGCAATACAGTCATGTGACAGACATGACCCCTGACAGAATCACCTTACAGAACATGGACAAAAAATCAAATGAAAGTTTCAGGCAGTATGCGCAAAGATGGAGGGAAGTTGCCCTAAAAGTTCAGCCGCCGCTTTTAGAAAAAGAGACCATAATGCTTTTCATCAATACCCTAAAAGCCCCATTCATTAACCATATGTTGGGAAGCACCACCGTAAGCTTTTTAGATATAGTAATGTCTGGCGAGATGATTGAAAATGCAGTAAGGAGTGGGAGGATAGACACGGGAGAAAGCGCCAAAAGATCAGCCCCGAGAAACAAGGAAAATGAAGTGAGTATCCACGAGCATGCATCCCAAATCGATCATCAGTAGGCGGTAGAGGGTCAGTAACGATAGCTATCAAGGTTCTTCAAGGCAGGAATCCAGTTCAAGGACAAATGCAGAAAGACTCCATTTCACACCCATCCCGATGACATATAAGGAGCTGTATCAGAATCTTTTTGATGTGTATGTGGTGTCTCCATCCTACTCGGAACCCGTGCAACCTCCGTTCCCAAAATGGTATAATGAGAATGCCCAATGCGAGTACCACGCGGGAATAATGGGTTACTCAATTGAAAACTGTACTACGTTTAAAAAGTTGGTTGAAAGGTTCATTAAAATGGGAATTGTGAAGTTCGACGATTCATCAAAACCTGATCACTTTGACGAGGCAGTAAATGCGATAATTGAAGGAGGAGACAGGAAAGTTGCGACTCCTTGAAGAAATTAAAAGCGAAGAGGGAATCGGGGAACGAAGTTTCCAAGCCCTTGCGTACTTGGGAGTGTTTTGAATAATGGGACTGTGGAAGAGATCCCTGTATTTTTAGAGCTGATCTAGAGTAATACTCAAAACACGCTTGTTGCCTTAAGCCTAGGGGCAATAAGAATCCTTTTGTGAAATAGGCTCGTGTTCAAATTTTTTATTTCAATAAAATGCATCTTTTTGAGCAAATATTCTTTTATTTTTACCACTTCATACTATACAAACAATTATTTTTTGTTTGTTCTTTAGACTTTCTTTCAAGTATTCTTTCATTCTTTATGACCATACAAATAATCATTCTTTGAATTATTTATTCTTTGGAAATCTTCCTTCGAACCTACAATAAGGTCTCTAGATATCAATGATGTGAGCAACGCTGCTACTGACTCAGAGTCTCCTTTTGAGAAAGATATGCTCACCACAAAGATAAGGCAAGACATCATTGAGTTATTTTCAAAAATTCAAAGATATTTTGCACGATCATATCAAGACACGCTTGGGAAAATCTTAAAAAAGGTCCATAAGAGTGTTTAGAGAACATGCTAATGGTTATACAATAGTCAAGCTAATCATGAGGTTTGGGTACTGTTAATCTACATAGAAGGGGATGGTATCAGCTATGACCGTATTTAAGGAGACAAGATTCATGTGCCTTCTCAAGTTCTTCACAAATTTTCCATATGTGGGACATGGATGTGATGGGGCCAATCTTGTCAAAAGCTTTTAGCCAATATCGATTCATCATAGTGGTCGTCATTTACTTCACTAAGAGGGTGGAAGTAGCTTCATATGCCAATATTACAAGGTCGAAATCATTAAATTATTAAAAAAAAGAGATCAGGCGCCGACAAAGAATGCCAAAAAGGACAAAGTCAAAAGTTTGTAGTCTGTTCAAAGATCAGACGCCATATCATAGAGCAACAAAGGTAGCCAAAAAGAAAAAAAAACAAAATAAGGATTGTAGGAATGATGACCGAGACTTGTAAAGATTGGCATAAGAAGTTACCATTTATTCTCTATGCTTATCAAACGTCGACCAGGACTTTTGCTGGGGCAACACTTTTCCCATTGGTTTATGGAATGGAAGCATTTTTGCCAATTGAACCTAATCGAAGAAAAGGTTAAAAGTTATCCATCACGGTCAGATGATGCAAGCTTATGACAAAGATGTTTATCCTAAAGAATTCCACGAGGGGAACCTGATCTTTCTTTTACAAAAGGATTTCAGAGAAAAGCAGATGCTAAACTGGGAAGGACCTTATGTTGTAAAGAAGGCCTATTATGGAAGAACATTGATATTGACCGAGATGGATGCCAAAGACTTGCCCAATCCGGTAGATTCAGGTTCAGTCAAGAAGTATTTTACCAGAAAGGGGAAAGGCCAAGGTGAAAACCCACAAAGGGCGCCTTGAGATCAAATTAAAAAAAATAAAAAAAGAAAAAAGAAAGAAAGAAAAAAGAGGAGAGGCCAAGGCGAAAACCCGCAAAGGGCGCTTTGAGACCAAAGAGGTTTTGAGCTAAAAACCCAAAAAGGGCGGCTCAAATTTTGATCAAAGATAGGGCATGTGGTAGTCTTGCTATACTTGAATTAACAACGAGGAAGTATGTTACGTCTTGGGGCATTGACAAAGTACTCCAGATCCTCTAAATACGTATTGAGCTCAAAATGGTCCTCAAGAAGTTTGTACAGAGACGCTCAGAATGCGATATCTGGGGCACCTAGCTTCTATCTTACCCATTTTGAATTTGCTATCTTTGATTACTTTATTCTTTTGAAGATACACCCCAGTCAATTTTCTTTTATTGCCTTAGTTATCTTTGATTAACTTATTTGTTTCGAGCTATGCTCCTGATTAATTTCTTTCCTGTCCATTATTGTGATCTTTTTCAAGCATTTTATATTGAAATAACGATTAACGGACTAATAATACTTTCATAAAAGGAGTTTCACATATTACTCTGGAAGCTTCTAAATAATATGAGAATCTGAAACAGGACTATTGTTTAGAACTCACCAAGCCTAAGGGTTGGAAATATTGAAAGATGATTATCTCTTCAGATTTTTATTGGATAAGACATTTCGTCGATGATACCATTTCGACAAATGACGAGCAATGTCAACCCAAGTATAAGAGGGGATCATTCTCAGAAAAAAATGACACCCTGCATTCACACATCTGGTCATTACACCTAGGGAATGGTGTAACAGATCAAATTGATTAAAGATGATAATAATTCTATACTCCTGAGTGGTAACAGGATGGATGGAAGAAACCAAATATTATTCCCCTGAAGTTGCAGTGGGAGGTAAAAACTTTATGTCCCAAAAGGTACAGTGGAAGGGACTCTAAAATTACAGCGGGGCAAGCTTGCTGAGCAGAATATGATTATTTCTTTGGGTTTTCTGTCAAAGATACCAGCTGAACGAGAAAGCACGGTAACGCATCAGTGATAGAACCTTGATGAACTATGAGCAATGACAACCCAAACATTAAAAAGGGGTCATTCTCATGCATTTATAAACACTTCCAATTAGGAGCATTTGATTCATTCCGATCATTGTATCCTAATCGTTGTACATTAAAAAAAGAAAAAAAAAAGAGAAGAAGATCATTCTCATGACATTCTGCATTCATGCAAATTTCGTCTATAATACATTTAGTTAGGAGCATTAGATTCATTCTGATTATAGTATCCTAATCATTTGACATAAACATAAGTATATGAAATTGAGTCTACAGGACATGTCCCCAGAGGACGGTGTAGCAACATTGGTGGAATCACAGATCTTATCTCCATGTATCGGCGATTTTAGCCACTAGCCTTATCTTCCTGAGGTAGCAAGGGAGCAGGCTGAAGTTTGTAGTCTTATCTTCCTGAGGTAGCAAGGAAGCAGACTAAAGATTGTAGATTTTGTTTCCCTGAGATAGCAGTGGAGCAAATCAAAGACGGCGAATCTTATCTTCCCGAGGTAACAGGGGAGCAGATTTTTAACCACTAGCCTTATCTTCCTGAGGTAGCAAGGGAGCAGGCTGAAGTTTGTAGTCTTATCTTCCTAAGGTAGCAAGGAAGCAGACTAAAGATTTTAGATTTTGCTTACCTGAGATAGCAGTGGAGCAAATTGAAGACGGCGAATCTTATCTTCCCGAGGTAGCAGGGGAGCAGATTTTAGCCACTAGCCTTATCTTCCTGAGGTAGCAAGGGAGCAGGCTGAAATTTGTAGTCTTATCTTCCTGAGGTAGCAAGGAAGTAGACTAAAGATAGCAGATCTTGTCTCCCTGAGTTTGCAGTGGAGCAGATCGAAGATAGCAGATCTGGCATTCCTGAAGTTGCAGTAAGTAGATCGAAGTTATCAGTCTGGCATCCCTGAGTTTGCAGTGAAGCAGATTGAAGATAGTAGATCTTACCTTCCTGAAGTTGCAGGAAGAAGATCAAAGACATCAGCTTGACCTCCCTGAAGTTGCAGTGGAGCAAACTGAAGAAAGCAGATCTGGCATTCCTGAAGTTGCGATGAAGCGGTCGAAGACATCGATCTTGTCTTCCGAAGTTGCGGGAAGAAGATCAAAGACATCGATCATTGTCTCCACGGAAGTTGCAAAGGAGCCGATTGAAGACGATAGATCTTACCTTCCGAAGTTGCGGGAGGAAGATCGAGGACATTAGTTTGGTCTCCCCGAGTTTGCGATGGAAGCGGACTAAAAATAGCGAATCTGTGTTCCGAAGTTGCGATGAAGCGGTCGAAGACATTAGATCTTGTCTCCCGAGTTTGCGATGGAGTAGATCGAAGACGATGATCGGCATTCCCGAAGTTGCGCGGAAGCGGATCAAAGTCATCGATATGGCATCCCGAGGTTGCGATGAAGCGATTGAAGATAGCGATCTTACCTTCCCGAAGTTGTAGGAAGAAGATCAAAGACATCGCCTTGACCTCCCGAAGTTCAGATGGAGCAAATCAAGAAAGCGAATCTGGCATTCCCGAAGTTGGAGTGAAGCGGTCGAAGACATCGATCTTGTCTTCCTAAAGTTGCGGGAAGAAGATCAAAGACATCGGTCATTGTCTCCCGAAGTTGCAATGGAGCCGATTGAAGGCAGCAGATCTTACCTTCCACGAAGTTGCGAGGAGGAAGATCGAGGACATTAGTTTGGTCTCCCTGAGTTTGCAGTGGAGTAGACTAAAAATAGCAGATCTGGTGTTCCTGAAGTTGCAGTGAAGCAGATCGAAGACATTAGATCTTGTCTCCCTGAGTTTGCAATGGAGTAGATAAAGATAGCAGATCCTGCCTTTCTGAAGTTGCAGTGAAGCAGATTGCAGACATCAGTCTTGTTTGCAATGGAGTAGACGAAAGATAGTAAATCTCGTCTTCCTGAAGTTGCAGTGAGGCAGATTGAAGATACTAGCCTATCCCCCTGAAGATATAGCCATTTGACATGACCGGGCAAAATGGGTCCTTTTATCGTCTTTGCTCTATTCTCGTTACACGACAATGAGCAAAGAGGGGCAGCTGTAACAGCCCATTTCTGCCCGGGCCCATAAAGACCAAAAAAAAAATAAACAATTTTTCTTTACAGTCCATTTACAATCCAAAATTCAAACAGACCCAATCCATTACCTAAACCCATTACCCAATTACACCCACGGAGCCCAACTTAAAACCCAAAACCCGAATGACCCAATGGCCCAAATTCGGTTTCAGAAATTGGAAACCCCAAACCCTAGGGTTCCTGCCTAGCGCCGCAAGCCCCAACACCTACCCCTCGGTCACGCCAGAATCAGCGCACGAACAGCGCTCCACCGCCGTGCTTTTCGCCGTTAACCTGCAAAACAAGGAAACAAAACGAACAGTAGCAATAGATTGCGATTTTATATTTATTTTCGATTTTAGTTTTTGGGTTATAAATAACCCCCAAAGCAATCTGTAAAGGGAGACGAATATACACAATACAATATACAAAAAAAAAAATCAAAGAAACAACAGGTTTCTTTTTATCTTTTTATTTTTCTTTTCCTGAATCTGTTCTTTATTTATTTTTTATTTTTAGTTTTTTTTCCCCACATACAAAGGTTTAAAATATATTAAAAAGGGAGGGAAAAACTCACATTTTTTCGAGTTTCGGCCACCACGCGCGGTGGCTGGCGGCGGCGGTGGATGGCCGGAATCCCGTCGAAATCCCACCGGAGATCGCCGAGGGCAGGGGAGAAGGGAGAGAGCTCTCTCTCTGTTTTTGTTTCAGAATGAATGAAAAAATGATTTTTTTCAAAAAAAATTGACTTTTATAACTATACAATACGGCGCCGTTTTGAAAATGGGGTTCAGAGGCCAAAACGACGTCGTTTTGGGCCTCTGACCCGCGACCCGACCCGCTCCAAGGGGAAGATCCACGTGTTTTTATGCGGATGGAATAATTGCATTTTCAGTCCTTCCGCATTTTCTCCCTTTTAAATCAAGTTCTCATTATTCCCAATTTTGCCTAATAATTTTTCCTCTGTTTCAATTTGGTCTGCATTCGAACGGCACCGTTTCTGAAGGTGGGATTATTTTCTATTTTGGTCCCTCTACGTTGCGCGCGCGTTCCAATCCGATCCTTCCCCTTTTAATTTTATTTCTGATTTTGCCCCAGATGCCTGTTTTTAAGTTCGATTTTGCCCTTTTCTTTAATTCTTTTATAATTTTCGGCATTTTATTATTAATTTCATTATTATTAGTAATTTTATTTTTTATTATAACAATTATTATTATTATTACTATGATTATGGTTATTATTATTAGCGTTTTTATCATTAATTGATTTTAATATTTCATTATTATTTTTACCATTATTACTTTTATTTTTATATATATTATTATTACTATTATTTTTATTATTATTAGTATTATTATATTTTTATTACCATTATTTTTATATATTACTACTACTGTTATTATACCCTATTATCATTATTTCCCTATTATTATTTTTTTATTAACTATTTTTAAAATTGTTTACCTAATATCCATTCATTTATTTATTTGATTCATTTTTTTTAAATTATTTTTAACCATTTATTTACTTACTTATTTTTCTTATAATTAGTTTTTTTATTCATTTTTATTTTTCTTTATTCTTGTTTTGTTATTTATCTTATCTTTATTTTATTATTATTATTCCTTTTATTTCGGTTCGCTTTATTTGAACTTTGATGTTTATTATTGTCATGCACATGTTGGCATTGTAATTCACTCCTTAGTTTATTACTTTTGTATTATATTTTATTCGATACATTAAAATTTTTATTTTAAAATAAGCAAATACTCTGCGTTCTAAGGTTCGAAAGAAATCATACCCTAACTTACTGGGTTTCGATTTTTCTCATCAAATCTAAAGAACCTATTATTTTCTTTTTAAAATCAAAGCATGGGTTAAATAAAAACTTATTCTCGGGAATTCAAAATGTTGTGTCCTAACGCACTGGATGTGACATTCTGTTATCTCGAGATAAGGATTTTTAAAGACAAAGGCAATATTCTGTGTTTGGAAGTTCGAGAAATTGTGCCCTAACGTGCTGGGTTTCGGTTTTTCGTTCATCCAAATAACTAAATATCCTTTTAATTTCGGGTTTTGGGAAATTAAGGGACGATCTTAGTTTCGAGGGTTAAAATATCGCACCCTAACGTACTAGATGTGATATTTTATCCTTTTGGAACAAAAGAGTCTTAATATTCCAAAACGGGTTATGTAAACATTCTTTGAAAGGAATTGTATTTTGAAATCTTTTCAAATTTTTTACATTAGGACATTAAATAATCAATTAGGTACCAATTTTTAGGCATTATGAGGGTGCTAATCTTTCCTCTTACGTAACTGACTCCCGAACCCGTTTTCTTGAATTTCGTAGGCCAAAATCAATGTTTTGAAATAAAATGTTTTATAAGGTGATCCGATCACACCTAAGCAAAAAAGGATTGGTGGCGACTCCATTTTCATTTTTAAAAGTCGATCCCCCATTTTCATAAAACCTTTAAAAAGCAAAACGCGCCTATGGTGGAGCGCTTTGCTGGAAATTTCCCCCTTAAACGCGGCCACATAGGCGCGTTTTGCCAAAGTTGGCCCTTTTCCGTAAATAATGTTTTAATTGGCCCATTTCCGTAAGTTTGTTTGGAAATGGACCTTGTAACATCCTGAATTTTTGGGCCTATGCGTTTAGGGTGTGGATGCGTTTAATGTGTTAATTTGAGCATTAGGGGTCCAAATTGGGCTCAGGATTGGGCTGAAGCCTTAGTTAAATTTTTGTTTGGGCACTATAGGGTTTAAAAGGTGGTATCTGAGTTTAAAATATCAAAATGGGCTTGTGGCCCAGTGGTCAGTGGCGCCACTTAGGGAGCAAGGAGGTGACACCACACAAGGGAGTAAGGGGCCCAAATTTAAGTTACATGGAGCCCAACTCTTTTAATTTAAGTTAGCTAAATTTCAGCATTAGGGTTAGGTAGAGTGGACGGCAACAAGGCTCAAAAATAGGAGGATTTATGTGAATGGGATAATGTAGATAATATAGTTGATAATATGGAAGAAAAAAAAAAGGAGAAAAGATAGGAGCTATCTAAAAGGCTAGGAGTTGGCCGAAATTCCATCACCTAGAGAAGTGAAGAAATCGGTTTCTTTATGGCAAAGGGGGTGCCGAATTTTCCCTTTTTATTTGATTAATTTTTAGTTATCAGGAAGGGCACTTTCGGTTTTTCATAGGTAAGTGCCGAAATTTCTATAAATAGGGAGCTTTCGGTTTTTCATAGGTAAGTGCCGAAATTTCTATAAATAGGGAGGGTTCTCTTCTTTATTTTTCGGCATTTAGGGTTTCCACCTTTTCTTTCTCTTCTTTCTTTTAAAAGCCGAAAACCCCATTATTCTTTTCTCTTCTTTCTCCTAAAAGCTGAAAACTCCATTATTCTCTTCTTTCTTCTAAAAGCCGAAAACTCCATTATTCTCTTCTCTTCTTTCTTCTAAAAGTCGAAAGTCGAAAACTCCATTATTCCTTTCTCTTCTTTCTTCTAAAAGCCGAAAACTCCATTATTCTCTTCTTTATTCTAAAAGCTGAAAACTCCATTATTCTCTTCTCTTCTTTCTTCTAAAAAGTCGAAAGTCGAAAACTCCATTATTCATTTCTCTTCTTTTTTCTAAAAGCCGAAAACTCCATTATTCTGTTCTTTCTTCTAAATGCCGAAAACTCTATTATTCTCTTCTCTTCTTTCTTCTAAAAAGTCGAAAGCCGAAAACTCTATTATTCTTTTCTCTTCTTTTTTCTAAAAGCCGAATCTCTATAGATTTCTTCGAATCATCTTCTCTTCTGATCTTCTCAAAAGCCGAAATCTCTAAGGGGGTAGTCGAATTCTCTGTGTTAAGGTGAGTGCCGATTTTCCTATCTCTTCAATCTCTCTTTCGATTTTTAAGAGACAAGGCCGAATGGCCACTTGGTTGTTAAGGCTGCCGAATGAAGCTAATATTTCCTCTCTTTTGCGTTTGGGTGGCATTCCGGGATTTGAAGGAAACCTGATCATCTAGATTTAAAAGTCAGAAATCGCTAGTCTCCAATTTTGAGATTTTAAGGTAAGGTGATTTTCCCTAGATTTTCACTAGATTCATTCATCGCATGCGAGATCTTAACTTTATGATGTGGATTAACGATCATATGTTGTGATAGTAGTTCTGACAAGGACTTTTGATGGGATCGAATATGGATCAGGCAAAGGAGAGGATTGGGTCTGTAAACCCAATCCCTAAGTTTAAGAAACGAGCTGTGTCGTGACAGTGATGCGGGATTGGCCATCAGGTTGTGGACCGGCTTCTGAACAATACCTTAGGCAAGTAGCGGTTTGTACCGACTTACGATAGTGTCGACATAGAGAGTGTCGTTCTAATTGATGTCAGTGTGTAGATCTCTAACACACTAGTAATATGTACTAAATATATGTTATGGGCTAAAAGTCGAAAAAAGGTTTGTATAGTAATCAGTACTAAATATATGTTATGGGCTAAAAGCCGGAAAAAGGTCAGATAGTAATCAGTACTAAATATATGTTATGGGCTAAAAGTTGGAAAAAGGTCAGTATAGATAGTCAGATTACCCAAAAGGGTAGGCAAGGGATGCAGTGCGTAATCATAGAAACTTCTCTATGTGTATCGATGTATGTGATAGACTGTGAACTTTTAGATAGTATATTGTTTTGATTACGCATGTATGTATGCATGGGATGGGATTGATGTGATGAAGGGGAAGAAGGTCGCATAGCGATCGGTGGCTTTGCCACATAGGTCACATAGTGATCGGTCTTTATGATGACGACTCACCGTGTCGAAATACTATGATGTATTATTAAGGTCGCATGGCGATCGGTGGCTTTGTCACATAGGTCACACACGATGATCGGTCTTTAAGACAGCAAAGACAAATTGCCGATATGGTGTGTAGCGGTTGGAGGGTTGATTGTAGAAATCCCAAGGTGTGATGGTTGGTACGGGTTGGTGTGTAGAGGATGGATTTCTAGGTTTGGGATGGGCCATGATGCATATATAGTTACCCTTGTATACGAGCCAAGGCCATAATGTGTTTGTGGGCCAAGCCTTTGATGTGTTTTCGGGATTTACACACTGAGTCTTGGTGACTCACCCTATTATTTTTCCCTAACTTTGCAGATGAGCAGTAGATCGTGGACATGGGAGCAAGGGCGGACTCGAGGGGCCATCAAGTTTTTATTCCTATAGATTATTTCGGTTTTTCCTTAAGTTTTTAATTTTGGAAACATTTATGTAATAAGGCCCCATAGTTTATACTCACTACTTAGTTTTTAATATTTGCAACTTATGGAACTTTGTCAAGGGTTTTATTATTCAAAATAGTAATAATACAAGGTTTTTTTCAAAAGTCACTTGTTTATTCGAATTTTGCCTAATAACTTATGATTTACTAAAACCAACTTAGCAAAAGTTTTCAACGTACAACCCGTAGCATACCGGATCTGGTCGAAACTTATGGGCCGGTTTGGGGTGTTACATTTTAGTATCGAGCCAGTTCAAAACTCGAGAATGTGAAATGGGTCTAATCTTGTTTTAAAGTTGATAAGAATTTGGAAAAGTTTGGGTTGAGAAATGGCCTTCGAGTCTACCGGCACCCGATCCACGCAGGTAAGTATTCTGAACTTTTGGATGTGATATGTATGTTGGGCTTGATGGGTTTTATGGACGTAGACTAAGTTTGATAGTATTGATGGACTTTAGGGCTAGTTTACACAACTCTTCAGTTTCATAAAATTTAATCCAACCAAACAAACCTGTGAACAAGTCGCGAGATTAGGGTGTGGCAACAGGCATACACATGTCTAGGATTGGATTCAGGGAGAGCTTGGTATTTAATCAGTCCTAGTGACTCACCTCCTCTTCGCTTGAATCCTACATGGTGCGTAGTAACTGTTCACCTTAGTTATGAGGACTTGTTGACGGGTCAAAATTTATAACTAAAACCCGAAAAGGATCAGCCACCCTATTTTGTAAAATTTCTAAAATCACCTTTAGTTTTGAAAACGACCAAAATACCCCTGATTTGTAAAATTACCGAAATACCCCCGGATTGCAAAATTACCGAAATACCCCCAGATTGCAAAATTACTGAAATACCCCCGGATTGTAAAATTATCGAAATACCCCCAGATTGCAAAATTACCAAAATACCTTCTTTCACAAAATCACCAAGGAACCCTATTTCAGAAAATTACGAAAATACCCCTGTAGGATAAATTACGAAAATACCCCTGTGTAGTGAAATGACGAAAATACCCTTAGGTGATGAACGTAAGTTCGTGAATGCTACTTGTATGTGGTGGTTGATGATTGTATGTGTGTGCTTCCTAGAACTAGGAGATGTGAACTTGAGACTGAATTGTAGTTATAGTTGCGAATTCGAAAGAACTACTCTTAAAACTACTATTCATAAGACTGTTCGTGGATAATCAGTTGAAGAAACCTATTAATTCATAAAATTTCTAATCAGATAAACGTCAATCGGAAGAATGAGTACAATGGGACGAGGACACTCAGATCACGAATCTGCAGTGCGTACTCTATCATATTATCCTAAGTGTTTCTTTTGGCTTTAGAATTAGAGTTCGCAGTGCGGAAGCATAGTGGTGAGACTTGGGTAGTACGATTAATAGTTAATTGGAAATTTCGAGGACGAAATTTCTTTAAGAAATAGAACTGTAACATCCTGAATTTTTGGGCCTATGCGTTTAGGGTGTGGATGCGTTTAATGTGTTAATTTGAGCATTAGGGGTCCAAATTGGGCTCAGGATTGGGCTGAAGCCTTAGTTAAATTTTTGTTTGGGCACTATAGGGTTTAAAAGGTGGTATCTGAGTTTAAAATATCAAAATGGGCTTGTGGCCTAGTGGTCAGTGGCACCACTTAGGGAGCAAGAAGGTGACGCCACACAAGGGAGTAAGAGGCCCAAATTTAAGTTACATGGAGCCCAACTCCTTTAATTTAAGTTAGCTAAATTTCGGCATTAGGGTTAAGTAGAGTGGACGGAAACAAGGCTCAAAAATAGGAGGATTTATGTGAATGGGATAATGTAGATAATATAGTTGATAATATGGAAGAAAAAAAAAGGAGAAAAGATAGGAGCTATCTACAAGGCTAGGAGTTGGCCGAAATTCCATCACCTAGAGAAGTGAAGAAATCGGTTTCTTTATGGCAAAGGGTGCGAATTTTCTCTTTTTATTTGATTAATTTTTAGTTATCAGGAAGGGCACTTTCGGTTTTTCATAGGTAAGTGCCGAAATTTCTATAAATAGGGAGGGTTCTCTTCTTTATTTTTTGCCATTTAGGGTTTCCACCTTTTCTTTCTCTTTTTTCTTCTAAAAGCCGAAAACCTCATTATTCTTTTCTCTTCTTTCTCCTAAAAGTCGAAAACTCCATTATTCTCTTCTTTCTTCTAAAAGCCGAAAACTCTATTATTCTCTTCTTTCTTCTAAAAGCCGAAAACTCCATTATTCTCTTCTCTTCTTTCCTCTAAAAGTCGAAAGCTGAAAACTCTATTATTCTTTTCTCTTCTTTCTTCTAAAAGCTGAAAAATCCATTATTCTCTTCTTTCTTCTAAAAGCCGAAAACTCTATTATTCTCTTCTCTTCTTTCTTCTAAAAAGTTGAAAGCCGAAAACTCTATTATTCCTTTCTCTTCTTTTTTCTAAAAGCCGAAAAATCCATTATTCTATTCTTTCTTCTAAAAGCCGAAAACTCTATTATTCTCTTCTCTTCTTTCTTTTAAAAAGCCGAAAGCCGAAAACTCCATTATTCTTTTCTCTTCTTTCTTCTAAAAGCCGAATCTCTATAGATTTTTTCGAATCATCTTCTCTTCTGATCTTCTCAAAAAGCCGGAATCTCTAAGGGGTAGTCGAATTCTCTGCGTTAAGGTGAGTGCCGATTTTCCTATCTCTTCAATCTCTCTTTCAGTTTTTAAGAGACAAGGCCGAATGGCCACTTGGTTGTTAAGGCTACCGAATGAAGTTAATATTTCCTCTCTTTTTGCGTTTGGGCGGCATTCCGAGATTTGAAGGAAACCTGATCATCTAGATTTAAAAGCCGGAAATCGCTAGTCTCCAATTTCAGGAGTTTAAGGTAAGGTGATTATCCCTAGATTTTCACTAGATTCGTTCATCGCATGCGAGATCTTAACTTTCGATGTGGATTAACGATCATATGTTGTGATAGTAGTTCGACAAGGACTTTTGATGGAATCGAATATGGATCGGGCAAAGGAGAGGATTGGGTCCAGTAAACCCAATCCCTAAGTTTAAGAAACGAAATGTGTGTCGCTGATGCGGGATTGGCCACGTGTTGTGGACCGGCCTTCGAACAACACTTTAGGCAAGTAGCGATTGTATCGACTTCCGATAGTGTTGACATAGAGAGTGTCGTTCTAACGGTGTCAGTGTGTAGATCTCTAACACACTAGTAATCATACTAAATATATGTTATGGGCTAAAAGCCGGAAAAAGTCAGTATAGTAATCAGTACTAAATATATGTTATGGGCTAAAAGCCTAAAAAAAGGTGTATAGACAGTCGGATTACCCAAAAAGGGTAGGCAAGGGATGCAGTGCGTAATCATAGAAACTTCTCTATGTGTATCGATGTATGTGATAGATCGTGAACTTTTAGGTAGTTTATTGTTTTGATTCTGCATGTATGTATGCATGGGATGGGATTGATATGATGAAGGGGGAAGAAGGTCGCATAGCGATCGGTGGCTTTGCCACATAGGTCACATAGTGATCGGTCTTTATGACAACGACTCAATTGTCCGAAATACTACGATGTATTATTAAGGTCGCATGGCGATCGGTGGCTTTGCCACATAGGTCACACATGATCGGGTCTTTAAGACAGTGAAGACACGGTTGTCGATATGGTGTGTAGCGGTTGGAGGGTTGATTGTAGAAATCCCTAAAGTGTGATGGTTGGTACGGGTTGGTGTGTAGAGGATGGATTTCTAGGTCAGGGTGGGCCATGATGCATATATAGTTACCCTTGTATACGGGCCAAGGCCATAATGTGTTTGTGGGCCAAGCCTTTGATGTGTTTTCGGATTTACACACCGAGTCTTGGTGACTCACCCTATTATTTTTCCCTAACTTTGCGGATGAGCGGTAGATCGTGGACATGGGAGCAAGGGCGGACTCGAGGGGCCATCAAGTTTTTATTCCTATAGATTATTTCAGTTTTTCCTTAAGTTTTTAATTTTGGAAACATTTATGTAATAAGGCCCCATAGTTTATACTCACTACTTAGTTTTTAATATTTGCAACTTATGGAACTTTGTCAAGGGTTTTATTATTCAAAATAGTAATAATACAAGGTTTTTTTCAAAAGTCACTTGTTTATTCGAATTTTGCCTAATAACTTATGATTAATTAAAACCAACTTAGCAAAAGTTTTCAATGTACAACCCGTAGCATACCAGATCTGGTCGAAACTTATGGGCCGGGTTTGGGGTGTTACAGACCTTTTTGAGTAAATCGGTCAGGAATATGAATATAAAATTTGTAAATAAATTATGCAAAACATTAAATGAAATGATATATGAGACAAATACAATATTTAAAAAATAATTAAACATAATATAAATGCAAGAGTATGTAAAATTACACATAAATTAAATTATTAATTGATATTTGATAAAAAGTTCAACTAAATTTATAATAAGAACATGTAGTAATACTGCAAACATTTTAAATTAATAAACATTTTCTTTTCCCTTCTTACCTCAAATACCTTTCTTCCTTCACCAAATGTCCCTAGGTGAGAAAGAGAAAGCCACATGTCTTATGGTTTAATTTTTATATTTAATTTTTATAAAAAGTTAATCCAACATAAAAATAAATAAATAAACATGTTGAATGTGAATTGCTTGGGTTATCTAAATTAAGTTTCAGAAATTTTTTTTTTTTAAATTTTGAAGGAGAACCAAAGCAATTCTTTTTATTGTATTTATGTAATTTTTACTTAGTATTTGTCCATGGGCTAAGAATTAAACTTCAAAGCAATTAACTTAACATTCGACAGATATTAAAACAATTGATTTACGACTTGAACCACTCACCAGTAAACTACTTTTTTCTTTCACTACTTAATTCATGAGATTATATTATACTAACCCATTTCTGTCGTATTCTATTTTTTTTATCTTTTTTATATTTTCTGGAGAATATGATATAATAAAGATAGATCTAAGTTGAGCTAACCCCAGGAGAATTATTTAAAGAAATTTAGGAGCGGGCCATGGCCTGCAATTCCTTCTTCTTCTTTTCTTTTTATGAGAAAAGCGAAGCAGTTTCATTAAAAAACTTAAGTAACATCCAAATCAAGCAAATGTTAAAGAGAGGCTGAAGTATTTTATGCCCATCACTACACTATTTTATGAACCAAAGGTTGAAGATGAAATTAGACAAAGTAACATGGTATTGGATTAGCTGACATTTGTTATTATTGATACATGATATAAATGGAAGTGGAGAAATAGAGAGGTTGGAGACGAAGAAGGTTGGTTCACCCGTTCTAGGGCCGAGAGTCCCCATTCTATGTGATATCTTGGGGTATTTATAAGTAAGGATTCCTACACAATTATGCCACTTATTGGGCCCTAGGTAGCCCAATGGAGGGTCCAACTGGATCCAAATTGAGGTAAGGATATAACAATAGTCCCCCCAGTCGAGAGGTAGGTTATAAAGTAATCATGCCTCAAGACCCTCTGCAAGCAATCCTCGCAGGTGGTAGTTTCCGCAAATAAAGTGTCGAAACCATTTTTTTTATGCTTTTTAGAAAACGGGGTCGACTTTAAAAAACAAAAATGGAGTCACCACCAATCCTTTTTGCTTAGGTGTGATCGGATCACCTTATAAAACGTTTTATTTCAAAACATTAATTTTGGCCTACGAAATCCAAAAAAATAGGTTCGGGAGTCGGTTACGTACGAGGAAGGATTAGCACCCTCATAACGCCCAAAATTGGTACCTAATTGATAATTTCATGTCTTAATGTCGAAAAGTCGAAAAGATTTGAAAACATGATTTCTTTAAAAACTTGAACCATTCGAGTTAAAATTTGAGATTTCTTTGTTCTGAAAGAATACAAACATCACATCCAGCACGTTAGGACATGATATTTTAGACCCTCGTAATCAAAATCATCTCATGATTTACGAAATTTATTAAAAGGATATTTAATTATTTAGTCAAACGGAAAATCGAAACCCAGCACGTTAGGGCACTATTTCCCGAATTTCTAAATACGAAATATCGATTATTTTAAAACTTGATGTATCAGGTAAAGGTTAATGTGTCAAGTAATAACGTGAAAATACGATGAGATTTCTTTGTTCCGAAAGAATACAAACATCACATCCAGCACGTTAGGACATGATATTTTAAACCCTCGTGACCAAAATCATCTCATGATTTACGAAATTTATTAAAAGGATATTTAGTTATTTAGTCAAACGGAAAATCGAAACCCAGCACGTTAGGGCACTATTTCCCGAATTTCTAAATATAAAATATTGATTATTTTAAAACTTGATGTATCAGTTAAAGGTTAATGTAATATGATTTGATAAAAGTATGAATTACACAGCTAGGTAATAGTAAAATAAAGAATAGTAATAATAATACATCTATAATAATAATATCAATAGAAGAAATAATAATATAAATAGAAATAGTAATAATAATAATCATAACAAAGTAATAATAGAAATAAAAATGATAAAACGAGAAGTAATAATAATAAAATAGTAATGATAGTATTATAAAGAAAAATAAATAATAATAATAGTAATAATAATAGCAGTTAATGAATAAAATAATAATAAAATATATATTATAAAAAATAACAATATAATAATAGTAATAATAATAATATAATGATAAAAAGACTAAATAATAAAAAAATTGCAAAATAACTAAAAGAGGGACCAAGTTGCATTTAAAACGAAAGTTTGGGGCTGATTCGAAATAAAATAAAAAGGAAAGGACCTATTCTAAGCGCGCGGATAACATGTGGGACTAAAAAGGGCAATAACCCTTTCCTCCCAAAATGCGCAGCATAGGCAAGGACCTAAATGAAACCCGAATAAAGGTTCGGGGTCAAAATTAAAATGCAGATACTTGATCACAAATTGATAAAAAAAGCGGAAGGACCAATACAGCAATAAACCCCAAAAGCAAAAACGCGCGGATCCTCCTGGGCGGGTCTGGTCGACGCGCGGATCCTAGGCAAAACGACGTCGTTTTGGTGCCTGGGAGGCTTGCCCAAAACGGCATCGTTTTGGAGGCCTATTTAAGGCAAAAAATTTCCAAAAAATTCATTTCACCTGCCTGTTTTTAAAAAAAACTTTTAACCCTTTTTGTGTTCTCTGCAGGGGTCTGGTCTCCGGTGGGAATTCCGGCGAGGCGCCGGCGCCGTCGTGTATGGCGGTGGAGAGTCCGAAAAGCCGCGTTTTTGGTGAAAAGTGAGTTTTTTTATATATTCTTTATATATGTATATATATTTTGCATGTATAATTTTAAATAAATGAAGAAATGGAGGCATTGTTTCAAAAAGAAAAAATAAAATAGGAAGAAAAAAAGGTAAACCTTAGCCCGTTCTTCGTTTTCACCACTTACTTTTTTTGATTGTTTGTGCTTGGATCCTTTCCTTTTTTAATATTTTAATCTCTGCTGCTTATTGTTTGAATCTCGTTGATTTTTATTGATAAAAAAAAAGTCCTTTTCAATGGTTTTTTATTCGGCTTATATAGTCGTTTACAATGCTATCTTCTTGCTTTATGTCTTTTCCTCTTTAATGCAGGTACCAGTGGCGGTGCCAATGGGAAGAAGCGGTGGCAGCCCAGTCGATCGGTGGAGTGGGTTAGCGAGCGAGCAAGTGGGCGCCAGAAGACTTGGTCAGATACCTAGAGCGGCGCCACTTGGGTTAGGGGAAAAACTAGGGTTTTTTTCTTTGTTTTAGGTATTTGGGCTAATTGGGCTTAGTTATGTTTGTGGGTTAATTAATTGGGTTGTCTGATTTGTAATTGGGTTTTGGTGTTGTATGGGTCTTAGTGGGCCGGGTAAAAATGGGCTTGTACATAAAGTAGCGGGGTGTAAGGTACAATTTATTGGCTAGATACCTCGGGAATATACGATGCCTTACAAGGTTATTAAATTCATGCCTACCCCCTTTAATAGTGCGTTTTGTGGATGATATTTCTATTCATATATATTTTGCTTTGTGATTTAGTGGGTAGTATACCTATTGGCTTGACAATCCAAAAATGTATGACATATACTCCAGTGGTGTAATTGCCAATTAGAAGATCTGAACATATACAATGGCAATGTGTCGTATGTGTATCGTGGATACGATTATTAAAAAATATAAAATAGAGGAGGCTCAAGCCATCTTTTGGTAATATAGAATGTAAGATATGCAATCCATTCATTGGTAATATGAAACGTAAGAAAATGCATACTATCCGTTGGCAATATAAAATGTAAGAAATGTGTAATATTCATTAGATGTAAGAAATGCATAATGCCCGTCAAAATGTGAGCGGGAGGATTATTCATTGTTATGAATATAGCTTTTGGCCTAAGTTTTTTACGAGCAATATTTAATAAGTGCTTACGAAATGTTGTATTTATAATGCTGATATGAAAATAACTGTTGCTATTGAGAAATAAAGTATGTGTGCTTGTAGTTAAATTAACTCTGATTTTTATGAAGATTATATGTCTCACCTCTGCCGAGAGCCCAAAGGGTTCACAAAGGGGCCCCAATGTTGAAGATATGCCTCACCTCGGGAGCCCAAAGAATTCACAGAGGGGCTTGAATAATGAAGATATACCTCACCTTTGTTAAGAGCCCAAAGGATTCATGAAGGGGCCCAAATGTTGCAGATAATAAAGTGATCATGCTCCCAGACGCATGGAGGGAGGCGTACGAAAGGTAATAAATACCCTACTCCTAGACGCATGGGGGGAGACAATTACGGAAAGTGGTAATAAAGACCCTACTCCCAGATGCATGAGGGAGGCACAAGGAAGGTGGTAATCAAGGCCTTGCTCTCAGGTGCATGGGAGGAGGCTTATTTATAATTACCCTACATAGTAAATTGCTACAGCATTGGGAGTTTAGAAAATATATTTTTATTTACTTAGGCTTCCTTTGGATCATCAATTAACACCAGTGTGATGGAATCTTAAGGAATACTGCATTTTTACTGGAGTTTTTTGGTGTTCGAAAAACCAATGGTGAGGCACGTTCAATGGAAAAAAAAGCAACCCAGTCAAACTGTTTTTTTTTTATTACAATTTTAACATTTTATCTAATGTATGTTTGTGTTGCTAATTTTTTTTATAAAATAGTAGTTATATATATATTTTACCATTATAAAATTAATATTAATTAATTAAAAATAAACATTTTAATAAACATATTTTATTAAATGAATTTATAAATTCACATATTTTTAATAATTTTATAAAAAATAAAATAATTTAAAAACTTCTATTATATATCATTTCTAATCTAATATCCTTTATAGTCATTTTTTATTCTCACATCACCACTACAGTTGCGTTTAAATCCAAACACGTAACTCACTGTTGTTTCTAATTTCACCGCTACAGTATCCAATCTCACCACTACAATAACTAATCTCACCAGTACAGTAACTAATCTCACCGCCACCGCTGTTTTTAACCTCACTGGAGAAAAACACACCACCCATCCAAACTAAGCTTTAGGGTCTTTGGATGTAATCGGATCTACATTTCAATGAGATTCAACATTTTTTCTGCCATTAAAATAAACTCTCATCTTCTCTGCCATTAAAACAAACCCCATTTTTAATATTAAGAACTCAAAATAAGAAAAAAAAAAAAGAAATAATAGAAAAGAAAACTATCATTTTCTTCATTTTTGAGGCCATGATATGTTGTTTTTTATGGGACTTTGATTTTTCACATGGCTAAGAAAATGAAGACTAAGAAGATGAAGAAGGAAGGAGGGGGAGAGGGGAGAGGGGAGAGGGAAATTAAGAGAGGAGAAATTTTATTTTATTTATAATTTAATTTAATTTTTACTTAGAGTCTGTTTGATAGTACAGAGTAATTGAATAAAATGTAGTAGTTTTGTAATTAAAAGATTTGTAATTTCTTAGGTGTGTATAATTACATCGTAATTTCTTATATCATGTTTAGTTATTTAAATTGTAATTACACAATTATATGATTTATATGTTTTAAAAAATATTGATTACTATAAAAAATTATCAGTATAGTAAAAATAATTTTTAAGCAAGTAACAAAAATTTAAATCAAATTATCATATGTATTATGTTACTCTATAAAAGTAGTTGATTATACATTTATTAATAAAAAATAGTAAGGAAAATAAACATTATATGCAATTTTATTTTGTTCTACTAAGGTGATGAAATATGCAACATGGTAGTACGATTCAACCTTATTTTTTTATGCTATACTAACGTGATGTTATTAGTATGAAAAAAAAAAATAGAACAACAAATGTATTCTCAACCACATTTCGAAACCTAAATGTTTCAAATTAATGAGTTCACAAGCTATCTATGGTGCTTGTGTCTGACACTATTCTTTCAAATGTGATTATGCTTGACGATATGGTATAAGAAAGCATTTTTTATTTGCATAATTAGCATTGACCTTATAATATTTGAGCTCATAATCTGAATAGTCTATAGTTTTAATTATAAAAACTTATATAAACTTAATTTGGAGAAAGACTTATGCTAGGTTATATTCTTTTTTACAATATGTAAATTAAGTAAAAAATAATATAAAATTTATAATATATAACCTTTATAAAAAAAAGTTTTATAAATTGTCTTATTATAAATAATATATTTTTTTGCCATAATTTTAGAAAGTTATTTTTTTATAAATAAGTTATGATAGAAAATACTATAACATTTTATATGAATAAGTTTATTATTTTTATAATATATAACATGTACGCATAAATAAGTTATGTACGCACTTGGTCATAAATATATTCCTTTTTACTAGCAACAATGGAATTCATAGCTCGATTAAATAGTTAACGATATTCTCTCTTTGGCATTGTGTGGATTGATAAATATGGAACGTGGTCACAGGTTGTTCGTTCTCGAACGAGCAATTTATCACAGTCATTTATTGATAGTGATCATATTAATCATTAAGAAGACATAAGGATTGTATTGAGTGGACAGATTTAACTCAAAAGAATCAAGGATATCATATGAGGGTAACACACACATGACGAGGTCATTGGACAAAGCAGTTGGATGAATTGCTTTCGTAAAGAGTATACAATAAGAAGTTTTCAGTCCTGGTACTTCTTGTGGACTGACTCCATGATTAAGTAAATTGCGAATTATCATAACGATACTTTTGGACATAATTGCAATTATTAGAGTCTATTGTATATGTCTAATTGGTCCTTCCGCTAGCTCAACAAAAGTTTGATCGGACTACATTTGAATCAGAAGGAAATTCTACGACTTTGGAAATAATTTAATTGAGTCGATTTATTCGATGTGCAATTAAATTAGGCGGTCGTGAAAATTATTCAACTAGAGAATTTGATTAAAGAATTTTCTTGAAAAATTAATTTTGGAAAATCTCAGTGATTTTTGAGGAAATTAATTTTGATTAAGTAAAATTAAATTAATCAAATTAATTAAAATAAATATGATATTTTTAGAAATTAATTTTCAAGTCAGACAATTGGGCCAATGGGTAATTGAACCTAACATCGAAAATTGGACTCGAAAACCCAAAATCGAGACAGAGACCCAAAAACTGATAAAACCGAGCTTGATATGTGAAACCGGATCGACGGTCCAACCGGTGGCTAGACCGAATCAGTTGGACCTTCACTAGCCCAAACCGAACCGGTACCAATCGAACCGGCTCGAGGTGCCATGAGGGTGTCGCGCTTTGCACCACCGTGCACTACTGATGATCGGGCGATCGCGACGGCGACATTCCAGTGGTTGATGGATGGTCGGAGGCGGTGGTTCTTTGGTGGTTGAGCAGTGGAAGAATTACACTCCTACTGGGACTCTACTGGATCATTTGATTTTAGATTAACTATTCCAAAAATAATATTATTTTAATAAAATTTAATATTAAATTTAATATTTATCTTTATATTATTTTATTAATTTAATATTAAATTAATTAATTTAATATTTAATTTAATTTAATATTTATCTTGATCAACATTATATTAATTTAATATTAACATGATTAAGTTTAATCATAGTTGAACTCTCTAAACTCTCCCCATATAAAAAGAGTCTTGGGTCATTATTTTTCACACACTTGAATTCAATAGAATGTTGTAGAGGAAAAAATTCTCTGAAAAAATTATTTCAGAAGATTTCTAGAGATATTTTTCTTATTTACAACTTGACCTAGAAGTTTAGAGAAATTGTGAAATTACCTCATTGGTAATTTTGTGAAATATTTTCTGATTCGAAGCGAGCCCACACTCAGTAGACATGAGCTTAAAGATAGCGGAGAAGACTACTCGGTTGAAGTGTTCATCCTAGACAAGTCGAAAATGTACAATTTTGATTAAGTGTCTACTTTAGATAACACAACCAAGTTCTTGTTTTTGAAAATTTTTTAAAACTCTGGTTTTTCCCTTAAACTTATTTTCTGCTACGTTTTCCAAGCCCGATTTTCCAACAACAAGATTATTGGATTGAATGAATAGCATAATTCTTGTCTTCCAATAATAATAATTTGCTCCATTGAAATAAGGAGTGCAACACTCCTAATCCGTATCCATTGCCAGAATAGGGTTACGGAATATTACCGAACAAACAGAATAGTAAATCATTCAATTCATATATCAATGCAATCATAATCTGATTTCATTCAATTACATTCATAATGTCCTTAAATCGAGCCCTTGAGGCCCTAAAAATATTATATAAACAGTCCGGGACTAAATCGGAAACATTTGGAAAATTTAAGAAAAAGTTGAAAATTTTGAACTGCAGGGGTTACACGATCGTGTGGCCAGGCTGTGTGACTCACACGGCTGAGACACACGCTCGTGTTTCAGGCCGTGTGGGTATTTGAAGTAGGGACAGACGGTCGTATCCTAGCCCGTGTCTGTGCCCGTGTAACTCTCTGACTTGGGACACACGCCCAAGCCACACGCCCATGTAACTCTTGAAATGCAACCCTAAAAACCTACATGGGACACACGGTCGTGTCGCATGACCGTGTGTCACACACTGCTGAGACACACGCCCGTGTCTTAGGTCGTATGGACCCAAAATGAGCCTTAAAACACAAGTTTACCATTCCAAGTTTGCTTGGACCTTAAGAAACTCAAATACCAACCAAAATACCAAATCAAAACGACATTAATCGAGCCAAAAACATACCAAAACTAACCTATTAAGTGCCTAACCAATGTACCCTCATTGGTACCACAATTATATATATAATTATACATAAAAAAAAATATCAATTCAACTCATCAATTCCTTCAAGCAATACCTAACTAAATTACCTATCAAAGGCATTTCAATCACAACATTTCTTTCATACATGTCATTCACATTAGCATAGAAACTATACCTCATTCTCATATATCATAACAGTTAGCCATTTGCACAAAAGATCATACTTGATACATACATATCCCAAAACATTAATAATAACAACACAAAAGCCTATTACATGCCATATAAGCCGAGCCAAACATTCCAAAAATTACCGAATTAAGCTGGATAGTGTGACTTGAGCGTTGATCCGATCGTCCAACCTTTCGAGTATCTACAATGACATTAAACAACACAAGTAAGCTTAATAAAGCTTGGTAAGTTCGACGCATTAAATGAATAATCTCACTGAAGTAAATACAACGGTTCAAACAATAATAATCAACTAGGAGAATTCCCTATCATCCACAATTTCAACTGATGAATTCATCTATTTTCAGATTAATATTCAATAAATAAAAAATATTTCAAATTCATTAAACAGATTATCTTACTGAGGTTTTTCATTCAAATAACGGTTTACGAATAAGAGTACATCGTCAGATCAACCGAACACACCATATAGAAGCTCATAAGAGCTGATCCAACCGAAACACGCCAAACAGAGAGTATAACACGAAAGTTCGCAACAAATGCTAAACCTCAGTGTACTTAGGTATTATCATAATATCTCCCTCCAATACCATCTCTACTCCAAACCCCCGTAACACACCAAATCACGATTGTGCTCTATCCTATGTTCAATCCAAACCGAGTTTCAAATTCAATATTATATCTCAAATTACCATTAATTATCAACAATTAAAGATAAATATATAAGTTTTACCATGTTAATCTACTCAAAAATTAATATTGATGTTAAATTCTAACCGTATGAACTTACCTGGACTGAATTGTAGTAGTTGCATCAGTTCAGGGACTATTCCGCTATTTTTCTTTTTCCACGAGTATCTACGGGATATTGATCTAAAATATAGAATTCCTCAATTATTAGCTTACATTTCACATTCCAATCCATTTTACAATTAATACCCTTTTATTTTTCAAATTTACACAATTACCCTAAACTTTTACAATTTTTACAATTTAGTCCCTTAACCCAAAATTCATCAAATTAAACATTTTTCTCAAGTCAATATTGTAACGCCCTAAATTTCTTAACTTTTTTTCTGGGAATTCTGACACAAATATGTATCTGCTTCAGTGGCTAAGTGTTCTGGATGTGTGTTTGATGTCTTGGGTTCAAGTCCCACTTTTGGCAAATTCTGTTATTTTTTTTTGTCCTAGCCTTATCCCTGTTGGGTGGGCTTATATTTTATCTTTAGTTAACTCATATTAGAATGAGCCTACTGGTTCAAGTGGTAAGGTGTTAGCTTGCCCTAAGGTCTCGTGTTCGATTCCCTCTGTGAGCGTGGATGATATTTTTGTTTCGGTTGTGAGATAGAGGTTTGGTGGAAGTAAAATTCCGAGGTGGTGGACAGTTAGCGGGTTAGTTAGTGGGATAATGAGAAGTTGAGATATTATGGGGTTCAAATTTTATTATTTTATTTTATTTTATTTCTCTTCTCAAAGTTTCTGACGTCAGTTTTCTTCTCTTTTCTTTCCATCTTTTGACATTTTTCCCTTCTCGGTAAAATTCCTTTTCATTTTAATTTGATTCTGTGCGTGAATCAATCGTTCAAATTGTTGCTACTGTGATTTCTGGGTTCTTTAATTTGTTGGTAAGTAGAACTTCGCATCTGTAACATCCTGAGTTTATGGGCTTGTGCATTTTGTGTAGTGCATGCTTAAAATATTAATTTAAGAATATGGGGTACAAATGGGGCTCAAATTGGGCTGAGGCCTTGTTTTAAATATTTTGTTTAGACACTCTAAGGGTTTAAATTAAAGTTTTAATAGTTTAAGTGACATATTGGGCTTGTGGCCCGAAGAACTAGGAGCACAAAGAGAGGGAAATTTAAGTGGCGTCACTTGTGCATGAGGAGGGCCCAAAGTTTGGCAGCTTGAAGCCCAAGTTTTTAGGGATAAAATTTGGCACTCCAAGGGGGGAAGGGAGGACGACACACTAGCTACAAAATAGGGGATTTAATTCTTTTATTTTGATTATTAAATGATGATAATAGGAAGGGAGGAGTTGGTGTCAAGGAAGTCTCTTCTAGTATGAGTAAATTTAGAAAGATAAGGAGCTATCCCTAGGAGTTTAATGTTAGCCAAAATTATTAAGAATTTGAAAAAAAAGGGGCATTCGGTTTTGGCTTAAGGTATGAGTGCCGAAATCCCTAGCTAGTTCTCTCATATTTGTTTTGCCGAAATTCCTATACTATTCTCCCTCTCTTTTCTTTTTTTTTCTTTTTTTTTCTCTTCAGTTGGCTGAACCTCTGACAGATTCTTTTCTCATCTCATTCAAACAATTTAGCCGAAACCTCTAAGCTTCCCTTACTTTTTGCTTACTTTCTTCAAAGCCGAAACACCTCGCTTAGATTTTCTAAAAGCCAAAAACGAGAGATCTAGTCTTCTATATGTGTGTCGAAATCATTCTGGGGTACCTACCTGTGCCGAAATTTTAAAGAAATCAATAGGTATGTGTCGATTTTGAATCTCCAATATTTCTCCGGCTTTTCAAAGTCTCTAGCCGAATGGCTATTCAAGTGACTAATCAAAGGGGTTTTCTTATTTTTCGGTATTTTGGGATTTGAAGAGGAGTCCAACGCCTAGATCTTTAAAGCCAAGGTTCAGTAACCTTTGAGTCGTGTTATTTTCGGGATTTCAAGGTAAGAGATCTATTAGTTTTAAACGTGTGATTTGGGACTTATTTAACCTTGGCCGATTGTTGAAGGGGCTAAATCTTTGTGTATTTTCCGGCTTTTAAGCAAAGCTATAGATTGAGGATATTAGATTCGGATAGCACGGACATCGACTAAGAATATTGGATTTCGCGATATCAGGTGTGTAATTCTCCACACCATCTAGATCTGTTTGATTAGTATATAATTATAAGTCTTATATGTTTTGTTAAATGCCAAAATCCCGGCATAATGATGGAAACCCAAAGAGGGTAAAAGTAAATCACCAGGTTAGTGAATGCTCTGAGTAAATGATTTAAGAATATTGATTATATGTGATTGCATAGGTTGGGTTGATGAAAGGAAGAAGTTATATGTTGTAGCGGTTCCTTACCGTGATCTGTTGTAGCGGCTTCTACCGTGATCTGTTGTAGTGGCTACGGCCATGATCTGATGATGAGCAGCACGACTGCCATCAAGGCATGTAGCGGTGTGGGTTGATTGTAGAAATCCCCAATGGTGTGAATGGCTGGTACGGAGGCGTGTAGCGGATGGACACCTAGGATATGGGTTGGGCTTTGCATATTATTTTTGTTATTTATATTTTTGATTATTCTGTTTTATGGGCCTAAAGCCCAAATCTAATGGTGCATGAGGGTTGCACACTGAGTCTCGCGACTCACCCTTTAATTTTAACCATCTCAGGTGACACTTAGGGCATCGGACCGGGCTAGAGAGGAGAGTAAGGTGGCCATGCGACAGAGCTTTGAGAATTCAGCAAAAAGACTTAGTCTAATATTTGATTTTCATTTAATTAATGGGTTCAAATTTCTTTGTAATAAGGCCATGGGTATGATGAACCGGGTGTTTCAACCATACCTTGATCGGTATGTGGTGGTGTTCATCGATGATATCTTGGTTTACTCCAAGTCCGAAGAGGAGCATGATGTACATCTTCGTGTGGTTTCACAAATTCTGAGGGAGAAATAGTTGTATGCAAAGTTCAGTAAGTGTAAGTTCTAGCTGAATGAAATGACTTTCTTAGGGCATGTAGTTTCCGCAGAGGGGATTAGGGTAGACCCTCGGAAGATAGAAGCTGTGTTAGATTGGAAACCGCCGAAGACTGTGGCGGAAATTCGAAGTTTCTTGGGATTAGCAGGGTATTAGAGGAGATTTGTAGAGGGGTTCTCTTCAATAGCGGCACCTTTAACTAAGTTGTTAAGGAAGGGAGAATTGTTTGTGTGGACTAACAAACAACAAGAGAGCTTTGAGAAGCAAAAGAGAATCCTGACGGAAGCGCCAGTGTTAATTCACCCGAGGCAGAAAGGAATTTACTGCTCATCGTGATGCGTCACACACAGGTTTAGGGTGTGTGTTGATGCAAGAAGGAAAAGGGGTGGCGTATGCATCTCGACAATTAAGACCACATGAGTTGAACTACCCTACGCATGATTTGGAGTTAGCGGCGGTAGTGTTTGCTCTGAAGATCTAGAGACACTACTTGTACAGGGAGAAGTCAGTTATTTACACTGACCATAAGAGCTTGAAGTATCTCCTCACTCAGAAGGAGTTGAACCTAAGACAGAGAAGGTGGATCGAGCTGTTAAAGGACTATGACTGCTCGATTGAGTACCATCTGGGTAAGGCAAATGTGGTGGCGGATGCGTTGAGTAGGAAGGCAATAGCGGACTTAAGGGCAATGTTCGCTCATCTTAGTTTGTATAAGGATGGCAGTTTTGTAGCTGAACTACAAGTAAGACCTATGTGCACAAGTCAAATCAAGGAGAAGCAACTTTTGGATGATATCTTAAGTACTCGAATCCGACAAGTGCAGGAGGGTGAAGTAGAGGACTACAGTCTGAACAATGATGGAGTTTTGTGTTTCCGTGGGAAGGTTTGTATGCCAAAAGATGAGGAGTTAAGGCAGATGATTCTTCGGGAATCGCATAATAGCCCCTATGCTATGCATCCTGGAGGAGTTAAGATGTATCGGGACTTGCGAGAGCAATTTTGGTGGCCAGGTCTGAAGCGAGAAGTGACGGAGTTTGTGGGGAAGTGCTTGACGTGCCAACAGGTGAAAGCGGAACACCAGTTGCCTTCGGGGTTATTGTAACCAATGAAGATGCCGCAGTGGAAATGGGAGAGAATCACGATGGATTTTGTTAGTGGGCTACCCCTTACGCCCACCAAGAAAGATTCAATTTGGGTAATTATGGATCGGCTGACGAAGTCTGCTCACTTCATACCGGTTCGAGTGGACTTTTCGCTACAAAAGCTGGCTAAGTTATACGTGGCTGAGGTTGTAAGATTACATGGTGTACCGGGGTTGATCATATCGGATAGGGACCCTAGGTTCACATCACGATTTTGGAAGGCTCTTCATCAAGCAATGGGAACAAGGTTAGACTTTAGTACCGCTTTTCACCCACACACTGATGGTCAGACGGAGAGGGTAATTCAGATCTTGGAAGATATGCTAAGGGGTTACATCATCGACTTTAGAGGTAGTTGGGAGGAGTATTTACCTTTGGCAGAATTCGCATACAATAATAGTTATCAAGCTAGTATTCAGATGGCGCCGTATGAGGCATTATACGGAAGGAGATGTCGTACCCCTACTTGTTGGACGAAGTTGGGTGAACGTCAGGTGTTGGGTCCTGAGCTAGTTTCGGAAACGGAGGAGAAAGTTAAGTTAATACGGGCTCGATTGAAGGAAGCGTCTGATCGGCAGAAGTCTTATGCGGATCTAAAACGGAAGGAGGTGGAATTTGCAGCGGGAGATCAAGTCTTTTTGAAGGTTTCTCCATGGAAAAAGTTAATGAGATTTGGACGGAAGGGTAAGCTAAGTCCCCGATTTATTGGGCCTTATCGGGTGCTAGAACGTGTGGGCCCAGTGGCTTATCGTTTGGAGTTGCCTTCAGAGTTAGAGCAGATACATGACGTGTTTCATGTCTTGATGTTAAGGCGTTATCGTTCTGATCCATCGCATGTGGTGCTGGTGGAAGAGATTGAAGTAAAGCCAGATTTATCCTTTGAGGAGGAACCAGTGCAAATCATGGATCGGGACGTAAAAGTGCTGAGAAGGAAGTCCGTCACTTTGGTCAAAATTTTGTGGCGAAATCACGGCGTAGAGGAGGCGACGTGGGAGCCAGAGGATGTTATGCGACAGCAGTATCCCCATCTCTTTTGATCAGGTAAATTTCGAGGCCGAAATTTATTTTAAGGGGGGTAGAACTATAACATCCTGAGTTTATGGGCTTGTGCATTTTGTGTAGTGCATGCTTAAAATATTAATTTAAGAATATGGGGTACAAATGGGGCTCAAATTGGGCTGAGGCCTTGTTTTAAATATTTTGTTTAGACACTCTAAGGGTTTAAATTAAAGTTTTAATAGTTTAAGTGACATATTGGGCTTGTGGCCCAGCAACTAGGAGCACAGTAGAGGGGAAATTTAAGTGGCGTCACTTGTGCATGAGGAGGGCCCAAAGTTTGGCAGCTTGAAGCCCAAGTTTTTAGGGCTAAAATTCGGCACTCCAAGGGGAGAAGGAAGGACGGTACACTAGCTACAAAATAGGGGATTTAATTATTTTATTTTGATTATTAAATGATGATAATAGGAAGGGAGGAGTTGGTGTCAAGGAAGTCTCTTCTAGTATGAGTAAATTTAGAAAGATAAGGAGCTATCCCTAGGAGTTTAATGTTAGCCGAAATTATTAAGAATTTGAAAAAAAGGGGCATTCGGTTTTGGCTTAAGGTATGAGTGTCGAAATCCCTAGCTAGTTCTCTCATCTTTGTTTTGCCGAAATTCCTATACTATTCTCCCTCTCTTTTCTTTTTTTCTTTTTTTATCTTCGCTGGTTGAACCTCTCGATGCATTCTTTTCTCATCTCATTCAAACACTTTAGCCAAACCTCTAAGCTTCCCTTACTTTTTGCTTACTTTCTTCAAAGCCGAAACACCTCGCTTAGATTTTCTAAAAGTCGAAAACGGAGATCTAGTCTTCTATATGTGTGCCAAAATCATTCTGGGTACCACTGTCATGTAGAAATTTTGAAGAAATCAATAGGTATGTGTCGATTTTGAATTTCCAATATTTCTCCTATTTTCAAAGTCTCTAGCCGAATGGCTATTCAAGTGACTAATCAAAGGGGTTTTCTTATTTTTCGGTATTTTGGGATCTCAAGAGGAGTCCAACGCCTAGATCTTTAAAGCCAAGGTTCAAAGAACCTTTGAGTCGTGTTATTTTCGGGATTTCAAGGTAAGAGATCTATTAGTTTTAAACGTGTGATTTGGGACTTATTTAACCTTGGCCGATTGTTGAAGGGGCTAAATCTTTGTGTATTTTCCGCTTTTAAAGCAAAGCTATAGATTGAGGATAATAGATTCGGATAGCAAGGACATTGACTAAGAATATTGGATTTCGCGATATCGTGTGTGTAATTCTCCACACCATCTAGATCTGCTTTGATTAGTATATAATTATAAGTCTTATATGTTTTGTTAAATATCAAATCCCTAAGATAATGACGGAAACCCAAAGAGGGTAAAAGCAAATCACCAGTGTTAGTGAATGATCCGATTAAATGATTTAAGAATATTGATTATATGTGATTGCATGGGTTGGGTTGATGAAAGGAAGAAGTTATATGTTGTAGCGGTTTTTACCGTGATCTGTTGTAGCGGTTCCTTACCGTGATCTGTTGTAGCGGCTTCTGCCGTGATCTGTTGTAGTGGCTACGGCCATGATCCGATGATGAGCGGCACGATCGCCATCAAGGCATGTAGTGGTGTGGGTTGATTGTAGAAATCCCCAATGGTGTGAATGGTCGATGCGGGGGCGTGTAGCGGATGGACTCCTAGGATATGGGTTGGGCTTTGCATATTATTTTTGTTATTTATATTTTTGATTATTCTATTTTATGGGGCTAAAGCCCAAATCTAATGTTGCATGAGGGTTGCACACTGAGTCTCGCGACTCACCCTTTAATTTTAACCATCTCGTGTGACACTTAGGGCATCGGACCTGGGCTGAGAGAGAGCAAGGTGGCCATGCAACAGAGCTTTGAGAATTCAAAGAAAAGACTTAGTCTAATATTTGATTTTCATTTAATTAATGGGTTCAAATTTCTTTGTAATAAGGCCATGGGCCACTAGACTACCATTTATGTTTTGGGATTTTGTTGGGCTTTTATTACTGGGTTTTAAGTTTTATGTTTTCAATTAAGTTAAGACCTGCATGAAATTTCGGTTTTTTTTTATTTAAAATCTACCAAGATAATTGGTAACTTAATATTGTATACTTTAATGAATTATTAAGCTTTCGAAATAAAGGTGTAAACCTAGTAACTGTTTTTCGAAATGCGACATGTTATGTAAAATCTCTTAAGTGACATACCAGATCCGGTTGTAGCGTTTGGGCCGGGTTTGGGGTGTTACAAATTGGTATCAGAGCCAAGTTCAAAACTCGGCTTTGGGGGTTTTCGGGCTCAAATCGTTTTCTAAAGATAGGCTTTTGAAATATGGATGTTTTTAAGTGATATCAGGTTGGTTAGCTCAGCATGGCACCTGCCTCTTCGGCCCAAGTCCGCCAGGTAAGTACTCTGAACCATTGTGTGATACATATATGTGGGCTTGATGGGCTTGATGGGACGTAGGATAGTTAGATTAGAACTTGATGAACTTTAGGCCTAGTGAAACAACTCCAAAAAATCTCATAAGACTTAATTTCACTAAACAAACCCGTGAACAAGCCGCGGACTAGGGTGTGGTAACAGCATACGCATGTCTAGGATTAGATCCTAAGAGCACAGTATTTAAGCGCCCTAGTGACTCACCACCTCTTCACTGGAATCCTACCGTGCGTAGTGACTGCTCACCTTAGCCGAGTCGGGTGTGTGGCAATAGGCATACGCATGTCTAGGAGTGGATTCAGGGAGAGCCTGGTACTTAAGCAGTCCTAGCAACTCACCTCCTCTTCACTAGAATCCTACCTGGTGTGTGGTGACTATTCACCCTAGTTATGAGGACTTGTTGATGGGCTAAACCCTATAATTAAAACCCGAAAGGGACCAGCCACCCTAGTTCGAAAAAAAAATTCAAGTTTTGCAAAATTTTCAAAATACATTTGATTTGTGAAAACTTCTAACCAGCTATGAATTTGTAAAATACCTATGTTTTGAAAATTTACCCGAAAATCTCATGATTTCACGAGTAACCCGGACTACGAAACTAGATTTTCCCAAAGTACCTCTATTTAAAAAAAAAAAACAACAACAACCACAACAACATCAAAGTTTGAAAAAAGACCAAAATACCCCTGGTTTGTACAATTACCAAATTACCCCTGATTTGCAAAATTACTAAATTACCCAGATTTCAAAATTACCGAAATACCCCTAGATTTCAAAATTACCAAAATACCCCCGGATTGTAAAATTACTAGAATACCCTTACTTCACGAAATCAACAAGAAACTTTATTATGAAAATTTACGAAAATACCCCTATAGGATAAAATTACGAAAATACCCCTAGGTAGTGAATCAACGAAAACACCTTTACGTGAAGAATGTAAGTGCTTGGATGTTATTTATATGATGTATGTGTTTTATTTTAGTTAGAGGTTACAAACTTGAGACTGTATTATGAATGCGAATTCGAAAGAACTACTCTTAAACTATTATTCATAAGACTGTTAGTGGTTAACTAGTGAAAGAAAACTAATAATTCATAAAATTCTTAATCAGATAAACGCCAATCGGAGGAATGAGTTCAAGGGGTCGAGGACGTCCGCCGCGTGGATGCGGTAGGGGTAGAATGATCGCGTCAGAGCCAGTAGGGTCTGGCCACGGGTCAGGAAACGAGATGCCGGAATCGCCATACCGTAGAAGGAGAATTTTGGGATGAGGCGCCGGAGATGATGTCAGTATCTCGAGCGATGTTGAGGGTTTTAGAGAGGGTTGCTTTGGAGTAGGCATGGGCACCGGGCCCGGAAATCAGACGGAGCGGCTTAAGGCCAATGGGGCGAAAGTGTTTAGGGAGTTTCGGTGTAGCCCCTAACACACCGAGTATTGGTTGAAGCGATCGAGCGTATAATGGATGACTTAGATTTCACGGTGGAGGAGAAGATGAAAGGGGTCGTGTCTCTTCTTTGAGACGAGGCCTATCAGTGGTGGCTCACGGTGAAAGAGGGTACTGCCGCAGACTGTATTGACTGGGATTTCTTTAAGGAATCATTTCAAGGGAAGTATGTTGGGGCCAACTACGTGGATGCACAGAGGAAGGCATTCCTGAACTTGGTGCAGGGAAGTAAGTCTGTGGCTGAGTATGAGGCAGAGTTTCTACATTTGAGCCGCTACGCTCGAAGAATGGTAGCAACGGAGTATGAATGTTGTGTACGGTTCGAGGATGGGCTGCAGAATGAGTTAAGGGTTCTGATAGCACCGCAGCGAGAGAGAGTTTTTACTGTTTTGGTAGATAAGGTTAAAATAGCTGAGAAAGTGAAACGGGTCAAAAGACAAGAAAGGGATAAGGATTGGGGTAAGAGTAAGAGAAGTTTTGGGCCATCAAGAGCATCTGGGAACTTTCAGAAGAGGCCTAGGACTGAGGGGCCAGCTCGTGCTCCGACGGGTCAGAATCGAGCATGTCCTACATGTGGAAGGACGCATTATGGGGAGTGCAGAATGAAAACCGGTGGATGCTTTAGGTGTGGATCCACGGAACATCAGATTAAGGACTGTCCTCAGATGGATCGGGTACAGCCAACGGGCCGAGGTTCTGATCAAACTAGGAGAGGTGACCAGCTTGGACCAAGGGGTCGTGGTACAGCCAGAGGAGGAAATGGATCTGGTCGAGGTCGTGGAGCACTTGGTAGAGGTGCAGGAAATGTAGATGCAAGGCAGTCGGGTCTTGTTTATGCTGTTCGACGACAGGAGGATGGTGACGCACTGGATGTTATAACCGGTACGTTTCTTATTGCTGATAACCCTTTTCTTGCCTTGATTGATATTGGGTCAACCCACTCCTATGTTGCATGTTCAGTATCTGAGACTATAAGTATAGACCATGAAATAACCACTAGGAAGATGACTGTGGTTAGTCCTCTAGGACAAGCTAGGGTAGTGGACAAACTGTTTAGGGAGGTACCTTTAGAGACTCAAGGGGTAGTGTTCCCGGCAGACCTAATGGAATTACCATTTGGAGAGTTTGACCTTATCCTAGGAATGGATTGGTTGATTAAGCATCGTGCTAAGTTGGACTGTGAGAATAAGCACATGGTGTTGAGTACCCCGGAAGGCAGGGAGGTGGTTGTGTTAGGAGAAATGAGGAATTATTTGTCCAACATGGTATCGGCATTGAAAGCTGTTAAGATGATTCGAAAGGGATGTAACGCGTCTTTGGTTTTTATTAGTGCGTTAGATGCTAAGAAGGTAACTGTCAATGAGGTTCGAACAGTCAAGGATTTCACGGATGTTTTTCCGAGGAATTGCCGGATTACCGGATCGCTGTGTGGAATTTGGAATAGAGTTACTTAAGGTGCGACTCGGTATCCATTGCTCCGTATCGAATGGCACCGAAGGAGCTGGTGGAGCTCAAAGCTCAGATTCAGGAACTGTTGGATCGAGGGTTTATTCGACCGAGTGTGTCTCCATGGGGAGCGCTGGTCTTATTCGTGAAGAAAAAGGACAGGTCCATGCGTATGTGCGTGGACTATCATCAACTGAATAAGTTGACGATTAAAAACAAGTACCCATTACCAAGAATCGACGATCTGTTTGATCAGCTCAAAGGGGCTTCGGTCTTTTCTAAGATTGACTTAAGGTCGGGTTATCATCAGTTAAAGGTGAAGGAAGGGGACATTCATAAGACGGCATTTCGAACACGCTATGGTCATTATGAGTTCTTAGTAATGCCGTTCGGGTTGACGAACGCGCCAGCAGCATTCATGGATATGATGAACCGGGTATTTCAACCATACCTTGATCGGTATGTGGTGGTGTTCATCGACGATATCTTGGTTTACTCCAAGTCCGAAGAGGAGCATGATGCACATCTTCGTGTGGTTTTGCAAATTCTGAGGGAGAAATAGTTGTATGCAAAGTTCAGTAAGTGTGAGTTCTAGCTGAATGAAGTAACTTTCTTAGGGCATGTAGTTTCCGCAGAGGGGATTAGGGTAGACCCTCGGAAGATAGAAGCTGTGTTAGATTGGAAACCGCCGAAGACTGTGGCAGAAATTCGAAGTTTCTTGGGATTAGCAGGGTATTACAGGAGATTCGTAGAGGGGTTCTCTTCAATAGCGGCACCTTTAACTAAGTTGTTAAGGAAGGGAGAATTGTTTGTGTGGACAAACAAACAACAGGAGAGCTTTAAGAAGCAAAAGAGAATCCTGACGGAAGCGCCAGTGTTAATTCAGCCAGAGGCAGGAAAGGAATTTACCGTCTACTGTGATGCGTCACACACAGGTTTAGGGTGTGTGTTGATGCAAGAAGGAAAAGTGGTGGCGTATGCATCTCAACAGTTAAGACCACATGAGTTGAACTACCCTGCGCATGATTTGGAGTTAGCGGCGGTAGTGTTTGCTCTGAAGATCTGGAGACACTACTTGTACGGGGAGAAGTCAGTTATTTACACTGACCATAAGAGCTTGAAGTATCTCCTCACTCAGAAGGAGTTGAACCTAAGACAGAGAAGGTGGATCGAGCTGTTAAAGGACTATGACTGCTCGATTGAGTACCATCCGGGTAAGGCAAATGTGGTGGCGGATGCGTTGAGTAGGAAGGCAATAGCGGACTTAAGGGCAATGTTCGCTCATCTTAGTTTGTATGAGGATGGCAGTTTGGTAGCTGAACTACAAGTAAGACCTATGTGGACAAGTCAAATCAAGGAGAAGCAACTTTTGGATGATATCTTAAGTACTCGAATCTGACAAGTGCAGGAGGGTGAAGTAGAGGACTACAGTTTGAACAATGATGGAGTTTTGTGTTTCCGTGGGAAGGTTTGTATGCCAAAAGATGAGGAGTTAAGGCAGATGATTCTTCGGGAATCGCATAATAGCCCCTATGCTATGCATCCTGGAGGAGTTAAGATGTATCGGGACTTGCGAGAGCAATTTTGGTGGCCAGGTCTGAAGCGAGAAGTGACAGAGTTTGTGGGGAAGTGCTTGACGTGCCAACAGATGAAAGCGGAACACCAGTTGCCTTCGGGGTTATTGTAACCGATGAAGATGCCGCAGTGGAAATGGGAGAGAATCACGATGGATTTTGTTAGTGGGCTACCCCTTACGCCCACCAAGAAAGATTCAATTTGGGTAATTATGGATCGGCTGACGAAGTCTGCTCACTTTATACCGGTTCGAGTGGACTTTTCGCTACAAAAGCTGGCTAAGTTATACGTGGCTGAGGTTGTAAGATTACATGGTGTACCGGGGTCGATCATATCGGATAGGGACCCTAGGTTCACATCACGATTTTGGAAGGCTCTTCGTCAAGCAATGGGAACAAGGTTAGACTTTAGTACCGCTTTTCACCTGGTGATCGATGGATGGTCGACGGAGAGGTAATTCGGATCTTGGAAGATATGCTAAGGGGTTGCATCATCGACTTTAGAGGTAGTTGGGAGGAGTATTTAACTTTGGCAGAATTCGTATACAATAATAGTTATCAAGCTGGTATTCAGATGGCGCCGTATGAGGCATTATACGGAAGGAGATGTCGTACCCCTACTTGTTGGAGGGAGTTGGGTGAACGTCAGGTGCTGGGTCCTGAGCTAGTTTTGGAAACGGAGGAGAAAGTTAAGTTAATACGGGCTCGATTGAAGGAAGCGTCTGATCGGCAGAAGTCTTATGCGGATCTAAAACGGAAGGAGGTGGAATTTGCAGCCGGAGATCAAGTCTTTTTTAAGGTTTCTCCATGGAAAAAGTTAATGAGATTTGGACGGAAGGGTAAGCTAAGTCCCCGATTTATTGGGCCTTATCGGGTGCTAGAAGGTGTGGGCCCAGTGGCTTATCGTTTGGAGTTGCCTTCAGAGTTAGAGCAGATACATGACGTGTTTCATGTCTTGATGTTAAGGCGTTATCATTCTGATCCATCGCATGTGGTGCTGGTGGAAGAGATTGAAGTAAAGCCAGATTTATCCTTTGAGGAGGAACCAGTGCAAATCATGGATCGGGACGTAAAAGTGCTGAGAAGGAAGTCCGTCACTTTGGTCAAAATTTTGTGGCAAAATCACGGCGCAGAGGAGGCGACGTGGGAGCCAGAGGATGTTATGCGACAGCAGTATCCCCATCTCTTTTGATCAGGTAAATTTCGAGGCCGAAATTTATTTTAAGGGGGGTAGAACTGTAACATCCTGAGTTTATGGGCTTGTGCATTTTGTGTAGTGCATGCTTAAAATATTAATTTAAGAATATGGGGTACAAATGGGGCTCAAATTGGGCTGAGGCCTTGTTTTAAATATTTTGTTTAGACACTCTAAGGGTTTACATTAAAGTTTTAATAGTTTAAGTGACATATTGGGCTTGTGGCCCAGCAACTAGGAGCACAATAGAGGGGAAATTTAAGTGGCGTCACTTGTGCATGAGGAGGACCCAAAGTTTGGCAGCTTGAAGCCCAAGTTTTTAGGGCTAAAATTCGGCACTCCAAGGGGAGAAGGAAGGACGGCACACTAGCTACAAAATAGGGGATTTAATTATTTTATTTTGATTATTAAATGATGATAATAGGAAGGGAGGAGTTGGTGTCAAGGAAGTCTCTTCTAGTATGAGTAAATTTAGAAAGATAAGGAGCTATCCCTAGGAGTTTAATGTTAGCCGAAATTATTAAGAATTTGAAAAAAAGGGGCATTCGGTTTTGGCTTAAGGTATGAGTGTCGAAATCCCTAGCTAGTTCTCTCATCTTTGTTTTGCCGAAATTCCTATACTATTCTCCCTCTCTTTTCTTTTTTTTTTTTTTTTTTTTATCTTCAGTTGGCTGAACCTCTGACAGATTCTTTTCTCATCTCATTCAAACACTTTAGCCGAAACCTCTAAGCTTCCCTTACTTTTTGCTTACTTTCTTCAAAGCCGAAACACCTCGCTTAGATTTTCTAAAAGTCGAAAACGGGAGATCTAGTCTTCTATATGTGTGCCGAAATCATTCTGGGGTACCTACCTGTGCCGAAATTTTGAAGAAATCAATAGGTATGTGTCGATTTTGAATTTCCAATATTTCTCCGGCTTTTCAAAGTCTCTAGCCGAATGGCTATTCAAGTGACTAATCAAAGGGGTTTTCTTATTTTTCTGGTATTTTGGGATCTCAAGAGGAGTCCAACGCCTATATCTTTAAAGCCAAGGTTCATAACCTTTGAGTCGTGTTATTTTCGGGATTTCAAGGTAAGAGATCTATTAGTTTTAAACGTGTGATTTGGGACTTATTTAACCTTGGCCGATTGTTGAAGGGGCTAAATCTTTGTGTATTTTCCGCTTTTAAGCAAAGCTATAGATTGAGGATAATAGATTCGGATAGCAAGGACATCGACTAAGAATATTGGATTTCGCGATATCGGTGTGTAATTCTCCACACCATCTAGATCTGCTTGATTAGTATATAATTATAAGTCTTATATGTTTTGTTAAATGCCAAAATCCCGCATATTGGACGGAAACCCAAAGAGGTAAAAGCAAATCACCAGGTTAGTGAATGCTCGATTAAATGATTTAAGAATATTGATTATATGTGATTGCATGGGTTGGGTTGATGAAAGGAGGAAGTTATATGTTGTAGCGGTTTTTACAAAGTGATCTGTTGTAGCGGTTCCTTACCATGATCTGTTGTAGCGGCTGCGCCGTGATTCATTGTAGTGGCTACGGCCATGATCTCGATGATGAGCAAAGACGATCGCCATCAAGGTGTGTAGCGGTGTGGGTTGATTGTAGAAATCCCCAATGGTGTGAATGGCTGGTACGGGGGCGTGTAGCGGATGGACACCTAGGATATGGGTTGGGCTTTGCATATTATTTTTGTTATTTATATTTTTGATTATTCTATTTTATGGGGCTAAAGCCCAAATCTAATGTTGCATGAGGGTTGCACACTGAGTCTCGCGACTCACCCTTTAATTTTAACCATCTCAGGTGACACTTAGGGCATCGGACCGGGCTGGAGAGGAGAGCAAGGTGGCCATGCAACAGAGCTTTGAGAATTCAGAAAAAAGACTTAGTCTAATATTTGATTTTCATTTAATTAATGGGTTCAAATTTCTTTGTAATAAGGCCATGGGCCACTAGACTACCATTTATGTTTTGGGATTTTGTTGGGCTTTTATTACTGGGTTTTAAGTTTTATGTTTTCAATTAAGTTAAGACCTGCATGAAATTTCAGTTTTTTTTATTTAAAATCTACCAAGATAATTGGTAACTTAATATTGTATACTTTAATGAATTATTAAGCTTTCGAAATAAAGGTGTAAACCTAGTAACTATTTTCTGAAATGCGACATGTTATGTAAAATCTCTTAAGTGACATACCAGATCCGGTTGTTGCGTTTGGGTCGGGTTTGGGGTGTTACAGCATCTCTTTAACAATTGGTTTTGGGATGTTAACAATGTTAAGCTGTAGCGATTAATTAGTGGATTCTATGTTTAGGAGAAGATTGTGAAGCAGAAAATTCACTTTGATGGCCTAATCTGTGTTAGTGGTGGTTTTCATCGATGGTAAGTTTGTGAGCGTTGTTGAATTTTTGTTGTGAATTCGTAAATTGGTTGCTAAGCGGGGTTAGGGTTACTGTTTACAGGTTTCGATGGTCTCGGGATTAATTACACTGCAAAAACGAACCAGGTGTGTACCCTTAACATGAGAAAACGAGGTTCTGCGAAAGTCAAAAATTTGGGTCTGTCAACGCCACACGGGCATGTGGCCGGCTGTGTGCGTGACACGGCCGTGTGAATATCGTAGGTGTGGCCGTGTTCGAGACACGACAGTGTGACGGTGTGAGTGTGGCCGTGTGGGCCACACGAGCTAGGCCAAATTGGGCATGTGGGCCCAAATGGGCATGTGGGTCCTGAATTTTGAAAATTTCCCTACGAGGCGTTCCGATCGACTGTGGGCCTACCGTAGGGTCGGTAAGGGCTAACCAAACCCTAACTCATGTGATCTGTTATTCTGATAGTCTGATCTGAGTAAGACACTGATAGGTATATCTGACTATTCTGTTTGAGTATATATGTTATCTGTATACGAGCATGTTAAACATGTTAGTTCTGTTAATTCTGTATTTTGTATCCGTGTTTGGGGTGGGATTTGCATATGTGGAGAAAGTGATCTATACGACGACCTTTCACCTATATTCTGGTAGCTTGACTGCATATTATTCTGTTATGTGTCGCATCGACACTATATTGTGTGTTGGGATAGGTGGGTGTTTTTAACCCCACATGGTGTGATGGGATGGTCGGAGATGGTGTGTAGAGGATGGGGGTAGGATATATATCTGTTCTGTTTATCTGATTTTGATATCTGTATCTGTTATGGACTTAGGTCTGAATCTGTATCTGACTATATATGAAATTCTGTGTATGATGCATGACTATTTCTATTGGGTTACACACTGAGTTTACGAAAACTCACATCTGTTTGTCTTTTCTGTTCAGGTAATCCACATATTTAGGCGGGTCGGTGCGATGAAGGCTCAGCGGTGACCACTTGACAGAGAACTATTTTTATTTAGTAATATTGATTTTATTTTAAAATCTGGTTTTCTTGAGAGTTTATAATTTTTGGGACTCTTTGGACTGTATGGTTTTTAACTTATGGATTTGGATTTTGTTTTGCTTTCTTTTCTGCAATGTTGACAAAAACACTTTACGTAAACAAATAGTTTTAACAAATGGTTTTTGGAAACACGAGCTTGGTTTCGAATAAAATGTTTTTCAACTTCCGTTGCAAATTCTTGATAACTTAACATGATTTCAAATAAGATTATAAACTCAAGTTTTTCCAGATATTAAGACTCCGATTAGTAAACTAATAAAATGATACGTTGTAGCATAAAAGGTATAATTTTAAAACCCTTCTTCGTAACACACCCAGATTCGGCCATAACGTCTAGGCCAGGTTAGGAGTGTTACAAATATTTTATCCAAATATACTAGGCCCTTAAATAGTCCCTAATAATCATTAAATTCTCTATTAAACCCTAAAATTTTGACATTTTCACAATTTAATCATAAAATCAAAATCTAACAAAAATCACTTTACAAATTCATCAAATAACATAATCAAAGCTCCAAATACACATTATTCATCAAAAAAATTCAATATTCATCAATGGAAACTTCCAAAATTTTTAACAAAATAAAAAGCGAATATACGAGCTAGTTGGACCTAGTTGCAACGATCTCAAAAAACATAAAAAATGCAAGAAACGAGTACAAATTGAACTCACATGCAAGGCTTCAATGCTTAGCCGATTCTCCAAGTTTCTTTCTATGGTGTTTCGGCAATGGGTAAGAAAAAAATGAAGAAGAAAAGCTCATTTCTTCTAATTTGTTTTATTTTAAATTTCCATTTATTTACAATTATGCCATTATCATTAAATTTCCTTTCATTTTTAATTCTAATTGCCGTCCCACACATTATTTATGGTTTAATTGCTACTTAATTCCATCCTAAACTATTAACTAATCAATTTGATCACCTAATTGTAATAATTACTAACATTTGCACCTTTTTCAATTTAGTCCTTTTTTCTTTAATTAACTATTTAAACGTTAAAATTTCCGAACCAAATTTTAATACGACTTTAGTGACTCTATAAATATTCTAAAAATAATATTTACGAGTCGACACTATGAAAATTTGTGATCCCGAAACCACTGTTCCGTCACCACTAAAAATCGGGCTATTACAACTTTCCACCTTAGGAAATTTTGTCCTCGAAATTGTTACATGAAAATAGATTCGGATGTTGTAGTTTCATTGATTCCTCTGTTTCCCAGGTAGCTTCTTCTGAACCATGACGATGCCATAGGACTTTTACTAGCGGTACTCGTTTATTCCGTAGTTCTTTTGTAACATCCCGATTCAGGGCCTAGTCAGAATAGTGGTGCGAGACCACAAATATGAGTTAGTAAATTGATTTCTTAAGGTTTATGACATGTTTGCATGATAGTATTAAAGTTCCATGTAGAAATTTTGTGAAATTGACATGGAATGATCAAATAGGACTAAATTGCAAAAGTTACAAAATATGAGTGTCTAGAAGCTTTTTGTATGAAATAGCTTTAGAATATTAATTAGAAGTCCTTAAATATCAATTTTCCCAAATTATAATTATTGGACAAAAATGGACATGACTTAGTAGTTTGTAAATTTTTAAAGAGAAGGGCATTTTGGTCATTTACCAATTAAATGATTAAAATGGGAAAAAGATGATAAAAATTTCATTCATCTTCTTCCTTGTGCTAAAAATTGGGAGACTCCATAGCTAGGGTTCTTCAAATTTTTGAAGCTTGCAAGTAAGTCATCCTAGCCCCGTTTTTAATATTCTTCGTATTTTTGGAGTCATCGTATTATGAATTAGCTATTTTTAGCTATAAGATGAGCTAAGAAGCATGTTAAAAAATCTACCCATGTGTATCATGCTTGTAAAATGATATTTTATGGAAGATTATGGGAGTTTGATGTTAGATAAACATCTTTTCCTTAGTGATTTTCATGAAAAATGATAGTATGGACTAATTTGTAATAGTTATGAAATTGGTCATACGTATTAGAAATAGTGAGAATTGATGATTGTTATAGTAGAGAAAATGAATCAGCTAAACATGATGTTTAAGAAAGTTGAATGAGAATTATTTTACGAGCCTAGGGGCAAAAGTGCAAATATAAGAAAGTTTAGGGGCAAAATAGTAATTTTTCCAAAGTATGAGTTAAGAGTCAATTTAGTCAATATGAGTATTAAATGATCTAATTATTATTATAGATCAAGAAAAACGAAGCCCGGATCGAAACTGAGGCAAGAACAAAGTCGAGGACTAAATTGCATATCTACATACATTTTGTATATTGAGGTAAGTTTGTATGATTTCTAAGCTTTATGATTATTATCATTGAATTGCTTAGTGTAATGTACATTATTACCATAGAAATGCTTATTGATATGTTAAATAAAGAAATTAATGAGATTAAGCATGAGAAAGTCCCGATTGAAGTTGAATTACTTAGGATACTCGATCTACCACATGAGACAAGAAAGTCCGTATAAGACCAAGCCAAGGCATGGCATCGACAATCAAGCAAGTTATCATGTAAGTCCAAGACAAGTCTTGGCATTGAAGAGTTATTATGAGATGAAGACCCATGTAAGCCCAAGCCAAGGCATGACATTGGTGAGTCTCCAAGCAAAGATGTCATGTAAGTCCAAGACAAGTCTTGGCATTGAAAAGTTATAAAGAGATAGAGATCCCATGTAAGTCCAAGCCAAGGCATGGCATTGGTGAGTAACAAGAAAGATTTCATGTAAGTCCAAGCCAAGGCTCGGCATTGACCAGTTCATGAGTAAAGATACCAAGTAAGACCATGTCAAGACATGGCAACGGTAAGCTCCCAAGGGAACACACAAGGAAGACTTTGAGTAAGTCCATGTCAAGACATGGAATCAATACCAAGATGAGAGATCCCATGTAAGACCATATCGAGGATATGGCTTTGGCATCGAGTTATGTGGGATGAGATTCAGTATCCTAGGTTATTCATAGAAATTCATCGGGCAAGAGAGTAAAGCTCAAATGATATAGTAAGAAAGTTAAGTAAGTAAAGTTAGAAAGTTAAGTAAGTAAAGTTATTATCAAGTTATGCTAGTTAAGAGTATTATTCATCTTATGAATGATGAAGTTGAGATTATACTTATCATAGTAAAGTATACTGATCTTTGTGATTAAGTGATATAGGTATATTGTTTACCGTACGAGCATGAGAATAGTAAGTACCATGAGATATGTAAGAATCAGTAAGAGTAAGTAAGCTTAAATACTTGAGATTCATAATGCCATTGTTTATGATGAATGGTTAATGTTAAGCAAATATATTGCTATGAGAATTACATGCAAACTTACTAACCTAAATGCTTATGTCCTTTATTCTTTCTTTCCAAGTAGTCCCGCCAAGCTAATCTCGTGGATCATCGTCACCGGAGCTCGGAGCACACTATCAATCGCTATTTTGGTATAGCCAAGTTGTTTATATTAAGTATGGCATGTATAGGAAACATTTCATTTTGAGTTATGTTTTAAAACTAGCCAAAGTGTTGGCTATCAAGCTTAGCATTCTTTTTGTATATGGCCAAAGAGATGAGTCATGAATGATTAAGTATGTATGTTTTAATCTATCAATGAATTATGCATCCTTGTTCATGTTAGATGTAATACTTGAGTTGCTGAATTGAGCATGAGTTTGGTCTTGATTTCAGGGTGGCAATTGGCTTGGTAAATAGCCTCTAAGTGCCCATACGGATGGACACACGGGCGTGTGTCTAGGCCGTGTGCACCCTGCACCTTTGTATCTTAAGTCAAAATAGACCACGAATTAGTCACACGGGTGTATGTCTAGACTCTAGGCCGTGTTAAGGTAGTTAGTGTGCACCACGGGTGGTAAGCACGGGCGTGTGCCTTGGCCGTGGGGCATTGGCAGAATGCTAGAGTTTTAGGCACGGTTTGGGGCCACGGGCGTGTCTAGCCCGTGTGTGAATTGCTAGTATCCACCACGGGTGAAAGACACGGGCATGTTTTAGGGGTGCACGGGCATGTCCCAAGTCACACGGACGTGTGACCCCTGTTTGGAGAGAAAGTTTCCAGATGAGTTTCAAAAGTTTCGGGACGTAAGTCTGAGGCCTTGTAGGCCCATGAAATGTCTGATTTGACTAAGAAAGAGAAGTTTTTAATTCGGATCGAAATTTTATAGCCCGTAAGTACATGTGTAAGTGAGTTCAAGCATGGTAATGTCTCGTATCCAGTCTTAGTCTCGGACTCAGGTATGGGGTGTTAAATTTAGTGGTATCAGAGCTACGGTTTAGTCGGTTCTAAGACTAACGTAGCACGAGCACGAGTCTAGCTATACATGCCATACGTGAGAATGTTTTTATAATGATAGTGTGACGACTCCTGACGACTTAAATTATGTTTATACATTTAGTAAATGGATCCCGATAGAGTTGTGGCAGATGACGTAGAAAGTAATGCTCCGGCTTCCGCTGAAGGGACGGTGCCAAACGAGAATGAGAATAAACCCACTACGGTGAGTCAAGAAGGAGGAGAAGAGGCTAGAGAAGCCTTCCTCCATATGATGAATACATGGTATACGAAGTTCATTCGTACGAACCCGAATGCGCAACCCCCTCCACCCCTACCTATTCCTCAACCTATCCCAAAGAGCCCTCAAGTAGTAGAGGTGGTAAAAGGAGAGAAGCCTTGATTGATAGAATCGAAACATGGGGCGTAAGAATTTCGGGCTAGAAAAGATGATGATCCTGGAAAAGGTGAGTTCTCAGTTAGAAAATACCATCGAGGGTATTTAATGAGTTGTCATGCACACACGAGGAATGCATGAAGTGTGTAGTCTCTCTTTTAAGAGATTCTGCTTACCAATGGTGGAACACCCTTATTTCGGTGGTACCGAGGGAAAAGATCACATGGGAATTTTTCCAAGAAGAGTTCAAGAAAAAGTATATCAGTCAAAGGTTCGTGGACCAGAAAAGAAAGGAATTTCTAGAGTTAAAGCAAGGCAAGATGTCTGTGACTGATTATGAGCGTGAGTTTGTACGGCTCAGCAAATACGCTCGAGAATGCGTGTCCACCGAGGCCATCATGCGTAAGAGATTTGAAGATGGGCTAAATGAGGACATCAAATTGTTTGTTGCTGTCCTGGAACTAAAAGAATTTATTGTGCTAGTAGAGAGGGCTTGTAAAGCCGAAGAATTAGTAAAGGAGAAGAGAAAATCTGAAGTAGAGTCTCGTGACTCTAAAAAGAGACAGTGGAATAAGTCATTCCAATCCTCATCCAAGAAGTCAAGAGATTTCTCCACCCGATCGGCTACTTCCACTGGGTTTTCAAGGAAGGACAAGAGTAAGCAGTATTCGGGAAGTAAGGCACAGACGACCTCAGTTGCTAGTGTAGGGAACATCCGATCGGATAGACCCGAATGCCCACAGTGTGGCAGACGTCATCTTGGAGAATGTCGAGCACATGAAAATGCATGTTTCAGATGTGGCTCCCAGGACCACTACATAAAAGATTGTCCAGAGAAAATGAAAGGAGATAGAGCATAGAACCCGAGATCCGGGAGTGTGGTCAGGGGAAGACCGCAGAGGAACCCAAGAAGTGGGGCAAGTGGAAGAGGTAACCCTAAAGAGCAGGCTGCGAGACCCAAGGGTAGGGCGCTTGCAATGACTTATGCTATTCGCGCTCGCGAAGAGGCATCTTCTCTTGATGTTATTACGGGTACCTTTTCTCTTTATGATATCAAAGTTATTGCTTTAATAGATCCCGGATCCACACACTCTTACATTTGTATGAAACTAGTATCCAGTATGAATATGCCTATAGATTCTACAGAATTTACGATTAAGGTGTCTAATCCTTTCGGCAAGAGTGTGTTAGTTGATGAAGTATGTAAAGATTGTCCATTAATGATTAGAGGTCATTACTTTAAAGTAAATCTTATGCTGCTACCATTTGATGAGTTTGACATCATTCTTGGTATAGATCGTTGATCGCCCATGATGTAATAGTAAATTGTGGGAAAAAGTACATTGAGATGAAATGTGAGAATGGGGACATTCTCCATGTAAAATCAGATGAACAAGGTAGGCCACCGGCAATGATTTCTCATATGACGATACAGAGATACATAAGAAAGGGGTACGTGGCATATTTGGCCTTTGTGATGAATGATAAAGAAACAGAGTTAAAGATTGAGTCGATCTCGATAGTATGTGAGTGCGTGGATGTTTTTCCCGAAGAATTACCAAGACTACCCCATAAGAGAGATTGAGTTCGGCATTGAACTGGCTCCGTGATCGTACCAATATCTATTACTCCTTACGTAATGGCTCCAACGGTTGAGAGAGTTGAAGTCACAGCTGCAAGAGTTGACAGAGATAAGGTTTCTGAGATCAAGTTGTTCTCCATAGGATGCTCCGGTTTTATTTGTGAAAAAGAAAGATGGCACCATGAGATTGTGCATAGATTACCGTCAACTTAATAAAGTGACAGTAAAGAACAAGTACCTATTGCCAAAGATCGATGATTTGTTCGATCAATTGAAGGGAGCCACTGTGTTCTCTAAGATAGACTTGAGATCGAGGTACTACTAGCTGAGAGTAAAGGATTCAGATGTGTCCAAGACAGCTTTTCGAACAAGGTATGGGCATTATGAATTTTTAGTCATGCCCTTTGGTTTGACCAATGCTCCTGCGGTATTCATGGACTTAATGAACCGCATTTTTAGACCATACCTTGACAAGTTTGTAGTCGTTTTCATTGACGACATACTGATTTATTCCTGAGATGAGAATGAGCATGCTGAGAACTTACGGATAGTTTTACAGACTCTTCGAGAAAATCAATTATATGCCAAGTTCAGTAAAAGTGAATTTTGGCTCAAGGAAGTAGGATTTCTGGGACAAATTGTCTCGGGAGATGGAGTCCGAGTAGATCCAAGTAAGATTTCGGCCATAATGAACTGGAATCCACTGAGAAATGTCTCTGAGGTTAGAAGTTTTCTAGGCCTAGCTGGCTATTATAGACGATTCGTCAAGGGGTTTTCTATGATTGCAAACCCGATGACTAAATTGTTACAGAAAAATGTGAAGTTTGAGTGGACAGAAAGATACCAACAAAGTTTCGAGAAACTGAAAGCGATGTTGATGAAGCTCCGGTTTAGTACAACTTTGAGACAGGGGAAAGAATTTGTGATTTACAAATGATGCATCCTTAAATGGATTAGGCTGTGTACTTATGCAAGAAGGCAAAGTGATTACTTACGCCTCAAAACAGTTGAAGCCACATGAGAATAATTATCTGACCCACGATCTAGAGTTGGCTGCCATAGTCTTTGCATTGAAGATATGGAGACACCACCTATATGGTGAGAGATGTCAGATCTTCACCAATCACAAAAGTTTGAAGTACTTGATGACGCAGAAAGAGTTGAACTTAAGGCGTGGAGATGGTTAGAGTTGATAAAAGACTATGAATTGGTCATTGACTACCATCCCGAGAAGGCGAATGTGGTCGCCGACGCTTTGAGTAGAAAGTCCCTATTTGCATTAAGGGCAATGAATTCACGGATGACTTTATCCGACGATGGTTCTATTCTAGTTGAGTTGAAAGCTAGACCAGTATTCCTCCAAGAGATTTTTGAGGCTCAAAAAGAAGATAGTGAATTGCAAGTCAAGAGAGCTCGGTCATGAGACAGGATGTTGAGTCCAGATGCAGATTAGTCCCAATGGAAGTCCGATGTTCAAAGATAGAATTTGTGTACCGAGAAAGGACAAGCTTATTCGAGAGAATTTTGCATGAGGCATATAACGGATGTTTATCAGTACATCCGGTAGTCCCAAAATGTTTAATGACTTAAAGCAACAGTATTGGTGGCGAGAATGAAGAAAGATATTTCGAGTTTGTTTCAAATGCTTGATTTGTCGCTAAGTAAAGGCTGAACACCAAGTACCTTCGGGTTTGCTTCAACCCATTTTGGTTCCGGAGTGGAAATGGGACCGTATTACTATGGATTTTGTAACGGGTCTACCATTATCTCCGAGTAAGAAAGATGTTGTATGGGTTATAGTTGATAGACTCATGAAGTCAGCTCATTTTATACCTGTACGAGTTGACTACTCACTAGACAAGTTGGCAAACTTGTACGTTTCGAGAAATAGTAAGGCTTCACGGTGTTCCAAGTTGTCAATCATCTCGGATAGAGATCCGAGTTTTACATCCAGATTTTGGAAGAAGTTACAAGAGGCCTTGGGTACAAAGTTAAACTTTAGTACCACTTTTCATCCTCAAACTGACGGTCAGTCGGAGAGGTTAATTCAAGTACTCGAGGATATGCTCAGATGTTGTATTCTTGAATTCGAGGCGGTTGGGAAAAGTTTCTCCCATTGGTAGAGTTTGCCTACAATAATAGTTTTCAATCGAGTTTAAAGATGGCGCCTTATGAGGCTCTATATGGGCGTAAGTGCGAGCACGCCTCTATTTGGATCGAACTCAAGGAAAACCAAATTCACGGGGTTGATTTGGTTAGAGAAGTCAAGAGAAAGTGAAAGTGATACGAGAATGTTTAAAAGTCGCATCATCGGAGAGGTAAGTCCTATTCGGACTTAAAGAGAAAAGAGATATAGTATCAAGTCGAAGATAAAGTTTTATTGAAAGTGTCACCATGGAAAAAAGTTCTCATATTTGGCCGTAAAGGCAAGTTGAGTCCACGTTTTATCGGACCATACGAGATTACTGAAAGAGTTGGGCGGTAGCTTATCGATTGGCTTTTCCATCAGAGCTAGAAAAGATTCATGATGTGTTTCACGTGTCAATGTTGAGACGCTACCGATCGAGATCCTTCACATGTAATTACCCCGTCGAGATAGAGATTCATCCCGACATGACTTATGGTGAAAAACCAATTAAGGTTTTAGCTCTCGGAAGTCAAGCGGCTAAGGAATAAAAGTATTGCCCTGGTAAAAGTATTGTGGCAAAGACATGGAACAAGAAGCTACGTGGGAACCGAAGAGAGCATGAGAAACCGGTACCCAAACTCATTTCTTTGGAAAGATTTTCGAGGACGAAAATTCCTAAGAGGGGGAGAATTGTAACATCCCGATTCGGGGGCCTAGTCGGAATAGGGTGCGAGACCACAAATGAAAGTTAGTAAATTGAGTTCTTAAGGTTTATGACATGTTTGCATGATAGTATTAAAGTTCCATGTAGAAATTTTGTGAAATTGACATGGAATGATCAAATAGGACTAAATTGCAAAAGTTACAAAATATGAGTTTCTAGAAGCTTTTTGTATGAAATAGCTTTAGAATATTAATTAAAAGTCCTTAAATAGCAAGTTGCCCAAATTATAATTATTGGACAAAAATGGACATGAGTTAGTAGTTTGTAAATTTTTAAAGAGAAGGGCATTTTGGTCATTTACCAATTAAATGATTAAAATGGGAAAAATATGATAAAAATTTCATTCATCTTCTTCCTTTTGCCGAAAATTGGGAGACTCCATAGCTAGGGTTCTTCAAATTTTTGAAGCTTGCAAGTAAGTTATCCTAGCCCCGTTTTTAATATTCTTCGTATTTTTGGAGTCATCGTATTATGAATTAGCTATTTTTAGCTATAAGATGAGCTAAGAAGCATGTTAAAAAATCTACCCATGTGTATCATGCTTGTAAAATGATATTTTATGGAAGATTATGGGAGTTTGATGTTAGATAAACATCTTTTCCTTAGTGATTTTCATGAAAAATGATAGTATGGACTAATTTGTAATAGTTATGAAATTGGTCATACCTATTAGAAATAGTGAGAATTGATGATTGTTATAGTAGAGAAAATGAATCAGCTAAACATGATGTTTAAGAAAGTTGAATGAGAATTATTTTACGAGCCTAGGGGTAAAAGTGCAAATATAAGAAAGTTTAGGGGCAAAATAATAATTTTTCCAAAGTATGAGTTAAGAGTCAATTTAGTCAATATGAGTATTAAATGATCTAATTATTATTATAGATCAAGAAAAATGAAGCCCGGATCGAAACCGAGGCAAGAACAAAGTCGAGGACTAAATTGCATATCTACATACATTTTGTATATTGAGGTAAGTTTGTATGATTTCTAAGCTTTATGATTATTATCATTGAATTGCTTAGTGTAATGTACATTATTACCATAGAAATGCTTATTGCTATGTTAAATAAAGAAATTAATGAGATTAAGCATGAGAAAGTCCCGATTGAAGTTGAATTACTTAGGATACTCGATCTACCACACGAGATAAGAAAGTCCGTATAAGACCAAGCCAAGGCATGGCATCGGCAATCAAGCAAGTTATCATGTAAGTCCAAGAAAAGTCTTGGCATTGAAGAGTTATTATGAGATGAAGACCTATGTAAGCCCAAGCCAAGGCATGACATTGGTGTGAGTCTCCAAGCAAAGATGTCATGTAAGTCCAAGACAAGTCTTGGCATTGAAAAGTCATAAAGAGATAGAGATCCCATGTAAGTCCAAGCCAAGGCATGGCATTGGTGAGTAACAAGAAAGATTTCATGTAAGTCCAAGCCAAGGCTCGGTATTGACCAGTTCATGAGTAAAGATACCAAGTAAGACCATGTCAAGACATGGCAATGGTAAGTTCCCAAGGGAACACACAAGGAAGACTTTGAGTAAGTCCATGTCAAGACATGGAATCAATACCAAGATGAGAGATCCCATGTAAGACCATATCGAGGATATGGCTTTGGCATCGAGTTATGTGGGATGAGATTCAGTATCCTAGGTTATTCATAGAAATTCATCGGGCAAGAGAGTAAAGCTAAAATGATATAGTAAGAAAGTTAAGTAAGTAAAGTTATTATCAAGTTATGCTAGTTAAGAGTATTATTCATGATATGAATGATGAAGTTGAGATTATACTTATCATAGTAAAGTATACTGATCTATGTGATCAAGTGATACAGGTATATTGTTTACCGTACGAGCATGAGAATAGTAAGTACCATGAGATATGTAAGAATCAGTAAGAGTAAGTAAGCTTAAATACTTGAGATTCATAATTCCATTGTTTATGATGAGTGGTTAATGTTAAGCAAATATATTTCTATGAGAATTACATGCAAACTTACTAAGCTAAATGCTTACGTCCTTTATTCTTTCTTTCCATGTAGTCCCGCCAAGCTAATCTCGTGGATCATCGTCACCGGAGCTCGGAGCACACTATCAATCACTATTTTGGTATAGCCAAGTTGTTTATATTAAGTATGGCATGTATAGGAAACATTTCATTTTGAGTTATGTTTTAAAACTTGCCAAAGTGTTGGCTATCAAGCTTAGCATTCTTTTTGTATATGGCCAAAGACATGAGTCATGAATGGTTAAGTATGTATGTTTTAATCTATCAATGAAGTATGCATCCTTGTTCATGCTAGATGTAATACTTGAGTTGCTGAATTGAGCATGAGTTTGGTCTTGATTTCAGGGTGGCAATTGGCTTGGTAAATAGCCTCTAAGTGCCCATACGGATGGACACACGGGCGTGTGTTTAGGCTGTGTGCACCCTGCACCTTTGTATCTTAAGTCAAAATAGACCACGGACTAGTCACACGGGCGTGTGTCTAGACTCTAGGCCGTGTTAAGGTAGTCAGTGTGCACCACGGGTGGTAAGCACGGGCGTGTGCCTTGGCCGTGGGGCATTGGCAGAATGCTGGAGTTTTAGGCACGGTTTGGGGCCCCGGGCGTGTCCAGGCCATGTGTGAATTGCCAGTATCCACCACGGGTGAAAGACACGGGCATGTTTTAGGGGTGCACGAGCGTGTCCCAAGTCACACGGACGTGTGACCCCTGTTTGGAGAGAAAGTTTCCAGATGAGTTCCGAAAGTTTCGGGACGTAAGTCTGAGGCCTCGTAGGCCCATGAAATGTCTGATTTGACTAAGAAAGAGAAGTTTTTAATTTGGAACGAAATTTTATAGCCCGTAAGTACATGTGTAAGTGAGTTCAAGCATGGTAATGTCTCGTATCCAGTCTTAGTCTCGGACTCGGGTATAGGGTGTTACATATTTGACTTCTCGAGCTAAAAGTCTCACTAATTCTTCCGAATACGACAAGTATGGCTGTAGCTCAATCTCAGTACGAGGAATCACAAGTGAAGGATCAAATCTGTATTGTCTCAACATCGAAACGTGGTACACATTATGAATTTTCTCGAGTTCAGAGGGCAAGGCTAATCTATAAGCTACAGGTCCAATTCTTTCAAAATTTCGTACGGTCCTATAAATCTCGGACTCAGCTTTCCTTTCTTGTCAAAATGCAACATTTTCTTCCACGGAGAGACTTTTAAGAATATTCGATCGCCAACAGTAAATTCTATATCTTTTCTTTTCAGATCTGCGTACGATTTCTGACGATCAAATGCAGCTTTCAAACAATCCCAAATAATTCAAAATTTGTCTTCTGTTTCTCGAATCAAATCAATTCCCACCATTTTAAATTCACTCAATTCTAACCAATACAACTGTGTTTTACACTTTCTCCCGTAAAGAGCTTCAAACGGTGCCATTTTTATACTGGATTGATAACTGTTATTATAAGCGAATTCAGCTAACGGTAGGTACTTTTCCCAGTTACCTTTAAATTCGAGTATACAACATCTGAGCATATCTTCCAGAATCTGAACCACTCATTCTAATTGCCCGTCAGTCTGAGGATGAAACGCTGTGCTGAAATTAAGCTTAGTGCCTAGAGCCTCGTGAAGTTTGCTCTAAAATCTCGATGTAAATCTCGGATCTCGATCTGAAATAATAGATTTCGAAACTCTGTGTAATCTCCCAATCTCATATACATATAGTGCCGCTAATCTCTCAAGTGAGAAGTTTATTCTGACTGGAATAAAATGTGTCGATTTAGTCAATCTGTCAACAATCACCCATATCGAATCTTTTTTTCTTAGAGTTACAGGTAAACCACATACGAAATATGTAACACCCTATACCCGTATTCGACGTCGGAACAGGGTATGAGGCGTTACCGAACATAAATTTAAACAATCATACAAAACCGAGACATGAATTTTTGTCCAAATTTAAAAATTTTCATTTACAATCATGTCATTCCTATTATGGGCCTACGAGGCTCAAAACATGCATCGGAAGTGGTTTGGGATTAAACCGAGAACTTTAAAAAACTTTTGGGATACATAGAAAATTTTCATCATGAAACAGGTCCACACACCCGTGTGGGTGAAGGGACACGCCCGTGTGGCATATCACACGCCCGTTCTTCAGGCCGTGTCCAAAATAGGGGACATTCTGTTCATGACTTCATCATCAAAAGAGGCCACACGGCCAAGTCACACGCCCGTGTGCTTAGGGCGTGTCCTCCACACGGCTGAGACACACGCCCGTGTCTCTGCCTGTATGCTGAATTCTGAACATTCTGTTTTACCTAAATTAAGGTGCAGGGGACACACGGCCGAAACACACGCCCATGGGGCTGACTGTGCGTCACACACGACTTAGACACACGCCCGTGTCTACCCGTATGGACAATTACAAGGCTATTTTCCAAGCCATTTTGCCACCCTCACTTACACATACACACACAACATCACATGGCACAATCTTAAGCATGTAAATGCATTTAGACCAACCAAACACAAACAATAACATATCGTATCAATATCATCATATACATACTCTTAACATCATACTTTACCGAATCCAAACATACCAAGTCACATTTAATAATAAGACTATTGGGCCATATTCAACCATTAGGTCTTTAGGCCATAAACTACAATCCATCACATATACCAAATAAGTACACACCACATCACAAGACATTGTCATATGCATATGAATAAAGATATAGGCTTATAACCAATTAGCCAATATAAGCCACTTCACATGGCTACACCTTTAACCATTACAAGCCAATACCTTTGGCTAAATCATAATGACACAACCACAAAGTGACTTATCCCCTATACATGCCATAAACTTAAGAGGTCTGTATTCACTTTTACCCCACGATGATAGCTTGATAGTGTGATAGCATTTCCGGCGATCTCCAGCTCGAGCTAGCATAAAACCCTATAAGATATGAGAAAGGAAGGGGAGTAAGCTACAATGCTTAGTAAGTTTGTATGCAAATAATAAGAAATTTATTAAAATGTTTTTCACCAATTCTCACAATATGTTCTCAAGGTAATACAATCATAATTGCACAAAATTTCACTATTTACTTATGTTCATCTCAAGTTGTCTACTTAAGTCACAGTCACTAAATTATTTATATCTTGAGCTACGGAACTCAAAATTAAGATCCGCTAATTTTCCCTGAAACTAGACTCACATATATTCTTACCATAAGATTTCCAAATTTTTTGGTTTAGCCAATCAGTACAGTTTATTCTTTAAAATCTCCCCTATTTCGCTGTCCGACAGTTCTGATCCCTTTTCACTAAAAATTTATTTTCTCATTGTACAGAACTCGAATAATGTTCCTATTTGTTTCTCTTGAAAATAGACTCATTAAGAAATTCAATCATATAAATTTTATCCCTTGATTATTTTTTTAAAATTTTTAATGAATTTCCCAAGTCAGAAAAGGGGATTTCGAAATCATTCTAACTCTGTCTCACAAAAATTCAAATATCTCAAAATATGAAATTCTTTTGCTTACACCGTTTCTTTTATGTGAAAATAGGCTCAATAATATTTAATTTAATATCTTATTCAACCTCTAATTCGATTTCCACCATTTTTGGTGATTTTTCAAAGTGATACAGTTGCTGCTGTCCAAACTGTTTTATTGCTAAATTTACTCTATCATGTTTTCTTTGTATTAATTCTCATTTACACACATATAACACTAAAGTATATCCATAGTTAGCCATGCCAATAGCTAGTCATCATCAAATATTTACAATTCTTCATTGTAACACTTACTCCATATCAACCTTACCAAAGTTTGATCACATATCACATACCAGACTCATTTCTCGTGAGTTTCACATATGTACCTGTTTCACTCCATCACATAACTTTAGCCCTTTTTTCCTTCTTTACCATAAACTTTAATTCTTTACCTTGTTGAACCACTTGGAATACCAAAGGATACTCGAAAATTTCCATACACATAGTAAGATGCCAATGCCATATCCCAGATATGGTCTTACATGGGATCACATGTCAATGCCGATGCCATATCCCAGATATGGTCTTATACGGGATCTCATATCGATTTCGACGCCATATCCCAAATATGGTCTTACACGAGATCGCATGTCGATGCCAATGCCATATCCCAGATATGGTCTTATATGGGATCTCATATCGATGTCGACGCCATATCCCGGATATGGTCTTACACGAGATCGCATGTCGATGCCATGTCCCAAACATGGTCTTACACGATTTCATACCGAAGCCAGGTCTCAGACGTGGTCTTACACGGAATCATTATTCGATGTCGATGCCATATCCCAGATATGGTCTTACACAAGATCTCAATTTGCTGTCGAGGCCATATCCCAGATATGGTCTTATACGAGACCTTATTAATCTAATGCAATGACAAGGGTATACTGTCTATTCCTAAGGTTCAATCGAGATTTCGATATAGTAAAACCTCATCATATTTTTCATCGAGACCTCATTAACCAATTTCATAAAAAGAATATAAATTTCATGTAATCTTAAGCATTTCAATACATAATAACATAAGGTTGATTTATTATACACAAACTTACCTCGACTTAAAATGGCGAAAGGGACCGAGTCGTCCAATATTCGTCTTTCTCCCGTTCTAAGTCCGAAACTCATTTTCTTTATCTAAAATATCACATTTTACTTATTAAGTTATTATACTATTCAATTCAGTCCAAAAATCATATTATGGAAAAATTACATTTTTGCCCCTAAACTTTGTCATATTTACACTTTTGCCCTTAGGCTCGTAAAATGATTTTTATTCAATTTCCTTGTATTTTAGGCCTAGCCGAACCATTTTCATAACTATAGCAGTCCACAATTTGCATTCATTCTCACATTTTCATACATTTTTCAACTTTTTACAAACTAGTCCTTTTATGGGATTTCATCGAAAATCACTTAGTAAAAGTCGTTTACTACACACCGAGCCTTCATATTCTACCATTAGGCATAAAAGCACATGCATGTCATCCATGGGTAAATTTTTAAACACAAACCCTAGCTCAAAATAATGGTAGAAATAGCTAAACCGAGTTACGAGGATCTCAAAAATGTAAAGAACATTAAAAATGGGGCTTGGATGCACTTACTATTGAGCTTGAAAGCTTGAAAACCCTAGCCATGGCTTCCCCCATGCTAAATTCGGCCAAGCAAGAAGATGGACAAGGGTTTTTGGCTTTTATTTTGTCTTTTTGTACATTTAATTACCAAATTACCAAAATGCCCCTAACTTAAAAATATCCTATTTTACTTATCTCATGTCCATTTTTGTCCAACAATTTAACCAATGGTCTAATTACCATTTAAGGACCTCCAATTTAAAATTTCATAGAAATTGGACAATTCTAACATGTGGAACTCAACTTTTGCACTATTTACTTTTTAGTCCTTTTGACTAAATTGAGTGCCCAAACGTCGAAATTTTCGAACGAAATTTTCATGAAATCTTTCCGTGAAATCGTAGACCATAAAAATATAATAAAAATAATATTTTCCTCGTCGGATTTGTGGCCCCAATACCACTGTTCCGACTAGGCCCAAAATCGGGCTGTTACAAAATCCATCGTGACTCACTCCCACTTTCATACAGGAATCATAATAGGTTGTAGTAGACCTGACAGAACCTGATGTTCTGCTTTCACTTGCTGAAAAATCAAGCATTTAGCTACAAATTCACAAATTTCTCGTTTCATACCCGGCCACCAATACATTTGTTTCAAATCACAATACATCTTCGTGCTACTCGAATGAATAGAGTACGTACTACTATGAGCTTCAGATAAAATATCTCTTTTCAAATCTGAATCATTCGAAATGCAAATTCTATCATGATAACATAATATACCATTAGCATCAACCCTGTACTTTGAACTCAAATTATTCTGAATCATCTGTCGTTTCAATATCAATTTCGGATCTTCATATTGCAATTCTCGAATTCATTATAGAAACAGAGATTTCGTTCACAACTCTACTAATACAGAACCATATTCATTCAGAATTAAATGAGCGTTCAATGCTCAAAGTGCAAACATTGATGACTTCTGACTAAGTGCATCCGCAACTACATTAGCCTTTCCCGAATGATAATCAATAACTAGATCGCAATCTTTCAGTAACTCTAACCACCATCTCTGTCTCAAATTTAGTTTTTTCTAAGTCATCAAATACTTTAAATTTTTGTGATCTGTGAACACGTGACATTTCTCGCCATGTAAATAATGTCTCCAAATTTTCAAAGCAAATACAATCGCAACCAACTTGATATCATGAGTAGGATAATTCTTTTCATGCGACTTTAACTGACGAGAAGCATAAGCTACTACTTTTGTTTGCCTGCATAAGCACACAACCTAAATCGTTGAGAGACGCATCACTATAAACAACATACGCTACTCTAGATTCAGACTGAGTCAACACTGAAGCTTCTGTCAACATGTTCTTCAGCTGATCAAAACTCTGTTGGCACTTATTGGACCAAACAAAATCAACATTTTTTTGTAATAATCTAGTCATCGACGAAGCAATAATCGAAAAGTTTTTAACAAAACGTCGATAGTAACCTGCTAAACCAAGAAAACTTCGCACTTTTGGAACATTCTTCGGAGTCTTCCAATTCATCATAGTAGAAACTTTACTTGGATCAACTCGGATCCCGTCGGTTGATACTATGTGACCCAAAAATCCAACCTCGCAAAGCCAGAATTCACATTTACTAAATTTCGCGAACCCAAGAATGACTTATGGATAAGAGTACATCGTTAGATCAACCGAACACACTAGACAGAAGCTCATAAGAGCTGATCCAACCGAAACACGCCAAACAAAGAGTATAACACGAAAATTCACAACAAATGTTGAACCTCAGTTTACTCGGGTAATATACAGGTATCTCTCTCCAATACCATCTCCACTCCAAACCCCGATAACACACCAAATCACGATTGTACTCTATCTCGCGTTGAATCTAAACCGAGCATCAAATTCAATATTATATCTCAAATTACTATTAATTAGCAACAATTAAAAAAAATATATAAGTTGTACCATGTTAATCTACTCAAAAATTCATATTGATGTTAAATTCTAACCGTACGAACTTACCTTAACTGAATTGTAGTAGTTGCAGAAGTTTAAGGACTATTCTGCTATTTTTCCTTTTCCACGAGTATATACGGGATCTTGATCTAAAATATAGAATTCCTCAATTATCAGCTAACATTTCACGTTCCAATCTATTTTACAATTAATACCCTTTTATTTTTTGAATTTATATAATTACCCCAAACTTTTACAATTTTTGTAATTTAGTCCCTTAACCCGAAATTCATCAAATTGACCATTTTTCTCAAGTCAATATTTTATCCAAATATACTAGGCCCTTAAAAAGTCCCTGATAATCATTAAATTCTCTACTAAACCCTAAAATTTTGACATTTTCACAATTTAATCCTAAAATCAAAATCTAACAAAAATCACTTTACAAATTCATCAAATAACATAATCAAAGCTCCAAATACACATTATTCATCAAAAACATTCAATATTAATCAATTGAAACTTCCAAAATTTTAACAAAATAAAAAACGAAGGTACGGGTTAGCTGGACCTAGTTGCAACGATCTCAAAAACATAAAAATTACAAGAAACGGGTAAAAATTGAACTTACATGCAAGGATTCAATGCTTAGCCGATTCTCCCAGTTTCTTTCTATGGTGTTTCGGCAATGGGTAAGAAAAAAATGAAGAAGAAAAGTTTATTTCTTCTAATTTGTTTTATTTTAAATTTCTATTTATTTACAATTATACCGTTATTATTAAATTTCCTTTCATTTTTAATTCTAATTGCTGTCCCACACATTAATTATGGTTTGATTTCTTCTTAAGTCCATCCTCAACTATTAACTAATCAATTTGATCACCTAATTGTAATAATTACTAACATTTGCACCTTTTTCAATTTAGTCTTTTTTCTTTAATTAACTATCTAAACTTTAAAATTCCCGAACCAAATTTTAATACGACTTTAGTGACTCTATAAATATTCTAAAAATAATATTTATGAGTCGACATGATAGAAATTTATGATCCCGAAACCACTGTTCCGTCACCACTGAAAATCGGGTTGTTATAAGGAGGCTTGGAGATAGATTGAGATTCTCCATAGAAAACTGACCCAGAAGTAGACGTCATTCTTATGGATTGAGTTGATGATTTGAAGAGCTTTCCCGAGGATCTTCTCTTGGTTGTTAAACCCTCTTTTAGAGACTAGCTTTGATACCAATTGTTAGCTCGATAATGGATCAAAAACTCAATTGAAATAGTCAAGATTGGGTGAATTGATCTTTTAAAATTTTAGTGGAAGTAATAAAAGAATATGAAACAATTGACATGAGAATTTAGAGTGGTTCAGCCCCGACTGCCTACTCCACCACCTTAGTTTTCCACAACTAAGGATTTTCTCAAATTTACTAATTTGATCAACCTTTGAGGACAATATTCAACCTTACAACTCCTTTAAAATTTCTACACAAATCTTAATACGCAAACCCTCTCAAAGAGAAACAAATAAGCAAACAAAGAAATGACCCTTACGAGATAAAAGTGTTTGTCAATTAAGCACAATTATAAAGAAAAACACTTGAGCTGATAAAAAATAATAAAGCTCACAAGTGTATGTAAGAAAAATATGGAAAAATTGAGCACAAAGGTTGTTTGATTGATCTTTAAGCTTGAATAATCTCTCTTGTTTTTGTAAGACCTTTAGAAGCTAGTATTTATACCCTCCAATTGATTTCTAACTGTTGTGGTTGTTGAGATATTGAATAGAGCCATTAGAGATGAAAATACTAGTGCATTAGTTTCACCTGCAACAATAGGTATTGATATTTTTCTACGAGTACCGATAGCAATAGCATTTAATACCTAGTTTAGTGACCGTCGGAAACATTTCTACCGATACCAAATAAAAGATATCGATACTGTATCAATACTTATTGAATCATTTGGAAGTCAGAATGTCAATTTAGTATTGATATTAAAAAGTGTATCGATAAAGGTGTATTATTATCGATACTTAAATAAATTTACCGATACTAAGCAAAAGGTATCGATACTGGATCGATACTTAGTAAATTTTTTGGAAAACAGAATGTCATTCTTGTATTGATACCGAAAAATGTATCGATAAATTTGTGAATCTATCGATACTCATTTAAATTTATCGATACTTGACAAAAGTATCGATACTAGATCGATACTTTTTTGCTTGGAGAAATTTTAAACATGTTTGAAAAATGTTTAAAGGTTTGTTTAACAACATGGTATTAAAATATTTTCTAAGTATGTTCAACCAATTTTCTTTTTAGATGTCATTTGAAATGGAATTTTTGCCAAGTTATGTTTAAAATGATTTTTATTTAAAAGATAATATTTATTATATCAAAATTATTTACCAAGTAAAGCTTGGTTCAACACCACCAATCACAATGGTTACCTAAACATGCCATCCTTGTGTAATTACAAACATTTATGGTCAAATCCAACTTTCCAAAGACTACCTTAATGTTAATTTTAAATATTTTATTTAATTAAAAATATCACCCTTCATAATTTGATTGGTTCAAAGGGTTTCTTTTAACATGAGTTAACGGTTTGTATCTAAAGTGGTAACAAAATAAAACTTTAGGCACCTACCCTGACAAAAAAAACATAACACTTTAGCACCTAAACAAAAAAAAGTTGCATAATTTGAGTATCTATTTTTTATATAAGTCGTTTTAATTTCATCGACCATCCAAATAGACCCTTTGTGGTAGTAGTAAATCCTTTTTATGATTCATGTACATTCTTTCATGTTAATTTTTTAATATATAATTTTTTATCATATTAATAATTTATATTAAATTATGGCACACTCACAATATGATTGAAAAAAAATATACATATAAAACTAATGAAGTTTTGATTGAAATGTTTGATTAACTCGTGATGCTAACTCAACTAAAAACTTAATAGTAGTATTCATATTTTTATGTATTATGTTGATATTCTTTTCTTTTCTTTTCTTTTTTTAACTTTATCTAACACTTTCACTAGTATTTTATTTTTGGCATAATAATTTTTTTGGCCCTCAACTTTACAAAAAAAAAATTATTTTAGTCACCTATTTAATTTTTCGCCTCTTTTAGCCCTTCAACTTGAATTTTTTTGTCAAATCACCCCCAAAATGGATGGAAAAGTTAACGTTTGTTAACTTTGTTGATGTAACATATATGTGGATTGTCATGTAATCATTTAATTAATTTTTGAAAATTAAAAAATATTAAAATATTTTTTTATAATTTCTATAATTATTTTTAATTTTAAAAATATTTTATATATTTTTTTGAATTTTTTAAAATCTAAAAATTTAATTAATGTTTGACGTGTCATCCACATGGCAATCCATGTGTATGCAACATCAACAAAGTTAAAAAAACGCTAACTTTTTCATTCATTTAAGGTGATTTGACCAAAAATGCAAGTTTAAAGGTTAAAAATAAAATCAAGGACTAAAATGATTTTTTTTATAAACTTGGAGGGCCAAATAAGTCATTATGCCTTAATTTTTTTAGAGTTTACAATATTTTTTTTTTGAAGAAAAGCTTGGGCTATAATTAATATGCAAAGACCACATAAAAAAACAGTACTAAAAACGAGCTTAAAACCATACAGGCCCAAGACTAAACAACCCAAACCTAATGCGAAAAAGAAATAGAAAAAAGAAATAGCCCATTGCCCAGGGAAAACCTTTACCCGTCCCATCCTCTTATACAGCACTAATGACCGACGGTTTCCATTTCCCTAAAAACTTTCCAAATTCCCATCCTTGTATCCAGAAGCTTCATTTCATCAAGACCAAATCTGCAAAGCCTTTGTTTCACCCAAGGACCCGAAATTTGAACTATTCTACAGGCCTCAATTAGGTTCACGAATCCAATCGTCTGCTAGAATCTTCACACCATATCTCGGGACAGAGCTCCTCAGGTAAAACTCCTCACCTTTTCTCAAACTTTCAGAAGCTATAGCGTCAGCAAGCTTGTTCGCCGATCTTCTAACATGCATGAAATATATTTTACAAAAATTCCCTAAAATGCTCTTAATTTTTCAAATATAGGGAGAGATTTCTAACTTATTAGTAGAGACTGATTTGCATTTTTTAATAGTTGAAAGTGAATCTCCTTCTAAAATTATTTCTGTTATGCCCAAATCGATCCCCATTTGAGCTGCCCCAAAAGTAGGCGAGGGCTTCCGCTGCAAAAGCCGAGCCAACATTCTCGTGTATAGTTGATCTAGAGGCAACCACCCTCCCTCTTGCATTACTGGCAACAAACCTCGACCCTGACCCAAAAAGAGCCCTGTCAAATGCTGTGTCAAAGTTGATCTTGACCCACTCCCTAGAAGGAGGCTTCCATCTTATAATGTCAACCACTTTGGTATGCACCTTTTCCTCGATGCCATCTAACTCACAGATGTATCTATGAATAAAGTTAGAGATTTCTCTGCATGACTGAATTGTATGCTCATGAACTCTTTTATTTGTTGCAGTCCACAGAGCCCAAAAGGTACAACAAAATATCCAGCACTGCGATGTTGAACAAATGTTAAAAACCCAGGTAAGCCGCTCAATCCACCTCTGATTAACATTAGAGAGAACCACTGATAACCCCACTAATCCCCAAACTTCACTGGCAACAGGGCAGCTACGAAAGACATGCGCCAAGGTTTCAACTCCATCCCTGCATCTTGGGCATATTGCAGTCCCTGAGTCATTTAAAATACAAGTTTGACATAGATGGGATAAAATTGTTTGAAATACGCCAAACTGTAATTTTAAGTTTAGAAGGTAGATTAAGGCTCCATAGTCTTTGATATAAAATTCTAGTCATGGTTTGTAATTCCTCTAAATTAGGATCATATATCTCAGCTTGTAATAGTTTGTAGAAACTTCTAACAGTGAATTCACCAGAGGGTTCACCTCTCCACACCAGCTCGTCATCATGCGGGATTTTTGCGAGCGGAATTCGAAGAATCCTGGCGGCGTCAACAACATCAAAAACATCGGTAATAATCTCACTTCTCCATTCTCTATTAACACTATTGATGAGCTCATCAACTAATTCTATATTACAATTTCGAACTGGATTAGAAATTTTATAATTAACGGAACTTGGGATCCATGCAATATTAAAGATATAGATATTATTGCCTGTACCTACCCTCCAGCACAGACCATCTTGTAATGTCTTCTTCGCTGCCCAAATACTTCTCCACGTATAGGACACTTTTGCCTTCAAACTTGAGTTTAGAAAATTTGAATTTGGGTAATATTTTGCTTTCAACACCCTACCCAATAATGAATTAGGATTAGAAATAAGTCTCCACCCTTTTTTGGTGAGGAGGGCCACATTAAATTTAACAAAGCTTCTAAAACCCAAACCTTTATCCTCCTTCAACTTGCACAGTTTACCCCATTCACACCAATGCATTCCTCATTTTCCATGACCTTTTTGCCACCAAAATCGTGCTACAATACTCTCTATTTCCTTACACAAAGATTTTGGAAGAAGGAAACAAGACATCGAATAGGTTGGAATGGCCTATAAAACAGACTTAATAAACACCTCATTTCCCCCTAGAGATAAAAACCTACTACTCCAGTTATCAATCTTTTGCTTTATACGATCCTTCAAAATATGAAAAGTGGCTTTTTTCTTTCGGCCCACCATATTAGGGAGACCCAAATATTTCTCTGGGTTATTCGAATACCTTATCCCCAAAGCATTGGAAATTTGTACTCGCATCAATTCACAAGTATTCGTACTGAAGAAGATCGTGGACTTATCAAAGTTCACATATTGTCCCGAACTAACTTCATACTCCCTCAAAATATTTTTTAAAATAGTAGCTCCTTACCAATGTGGTATTTTATAACGAAATTTCACGAGATTTAAGTTGAATGAGCTCACGAGAAAGAGACTAAAGAGTTCAGTAGCGGAATAACTAATAATGTGGTCAGAGTTAAGAATAGTTTGGCAAGTGAATACAGTTCTGGAAAAGATGCCAGGTTATTCTAAAGATCATTCAGATATCGCAATGTCACGGTTAAAGAAAAAGTTAATCTCGGCTAATCGACTCATTCATGTATGATGTCTAATGTATGTATTTGCTGGAATTTCTTCCAGATTGATTTTCGTTAGTGTATGGAATAATACGAGATTAGTGATGACAGAATTAGTCAGAGAAATGATATTTGAATCGTAAAGATGTCTGAGTGTAACAGTTATAATTAAATAGATTATGATGATCTCTCCTGGGTATTATATATATACATGTATCCTCAGAGATATATGTGATTGTTCGTTTTCTGATGGAATTCTTATTGTATAAGAATGCTAGTTGATTGTAATGATAGATGAAAGCGCTGTTAGTCTGGTTGGTTGATGAGCAACATTTCTTATCTCTTTCTTTGGGATTCTATCCTATTATGTTTGGAATAAAAGTTGTTGGTGAAAATTTATGTGAGGATATTCTTCTGTTTCTACTGGATGTTGTTTTGTAATATATATATTTAGAAAATATATTATCTCTGTTACAATCTATTCCAGAGCGTATAAGCATTGTTCTTCTTCTGGTTTTCTCTGAGGAATCATCAATATTTTTATTATTTTCTTATGAGTTATGTTCTCGGACTTCCAGTATAATATCGCATTTTGGATTTCTTTATCTTGATTTTCTTATCATTCTTATTTCGTAAATTATCAATCATGGTTTATCTTTAAAGTGTGTTCTTTGGCTTGTGATAACTATGTCTATTATGGGTATATTTCTGGTTCGATCATAGGAACGTGGTGATTCTGCTATCGGGATTTCTCTAATTTTCGTGAAAGGAATCGACATCGGCAAAGGTATAGATAGTGGAAGCTCAAGCTCAAATTGTACGATGGTTTTCTTTTCTCAAGTAAGTTTGATTAAGGTCAATGAGTTCAATCAAGATATTTTGTTTCTTTGATCTAATGCAGTTGTAAAGATCTTTGACTAGCATGTGAGGAAATTTTGAAAGATTGTATGTTTGAGTTGTTTTAATAGCATGAAGAAAGGAATATTTTGATATGATATTATTTAATAGTTGAGATCGACTCAGTTGTTTTTATCTGAGCAAGCTGGTTAGTTGAAAGGTAAATTGAGTTATATGCATTTAAGTTTATCCTCAGGTAAGAAGATAAAATCTTATACATTCATGGGTAAATTGACGAACAGTCTGAATGAAGAATTTATATTCAAAAAGAGTGTGATACAAGGACGTACCTATTAGATCAGTTCTAATTGGATGATATTATTATGAGTTAAAGCTGTTTTGATTGATAAAGTTATCACATTTGTGAAAGTTTGAATGGTCTTTTGTATGATAGCAAAGTTGAAAATTGATGAAGGTGTTATTAACCGAAACACTGGTTCTGGGTTCTGTTTGAATTGAGTAAAGAATTCTTAATTTTTCAGTGATGCACTATCAATGGATTGGAATGTGTTTTAATACAAGAATGTAAAGTGATAGTTTATGCTTTCAGACGGTTAAAGTCACATGAAAGGAACTGTCCGACGAGTGATTTAGAGTCGGCCACTTTTTATGTCTAGGTTGAGAATTTGATGACATCGGTTGTCCGACGAAAAATGTCATATGTTTCCTGATCCCAAGAGTTTAAAGTATCTAATGTCACAGAAGGATCTGAATTTAAAACAGCATAGATGGCTTGAACTATTGAAAGATTGTGAGCAGTTATCAATTAACCTTTGGGAAAGCATATATAGTTGCAAATGCTTGAATGGAAAACCTTTGATTATTTTATGAGTATTGGATACATGATTAATATTATTTAATGACGGTCTGAATCTAGCTAAATTAGAAGCTAAAGCGATGTTTTCTTTGCAAGATTGAGAACCTCAAGAATGTGATAGTTAGTGGTAAACTAAATGAGTACAGTGTGAGACGATTTTTGATTCTGAATTTCAGGTCGGACCTGATGACTGTTATTATTATTCTGAGATAGAATTTGCGCACTGAGTAATTCAGAGCTTATGCAAAAAAATTTGTACGAAGCTCAGTAGTAGCTCATTTGTTCATTCAGGGAGTAATAAAATGTACAGTTATTTGAAATAGATGTTCTGGTGATCGAATATGTAACATGATAGATTAGTTGAGTTATATGTTTCAGAGACTATCCGATCAGAAATCGTACAGAAAGTAAAAGTGATTCGTGGCAGTTTAAAATCCACTTTAGATTGTCAGAAAACGTATGTGAATTTGAAACATGAGAATATGAAATTCCCGTTCAGCGATAGCATGCTTCTGAAAGTATTGCCTTGGAAAAAGATTCAAAATGTGTTTTGTGTATCTATGTTGCGATGATGTCGATTGGACTCTTTAAGTATAAATTCTCCGATAGGGATTAAGTTTCAGCCGATATGTTGTATAACGAAGAATTGATCAAAATTTTAACACGAGAGATTAAAAGTTGAGAAATAAAAGTATAACCTTAGTGAGGGTTCTTTGGCAATGTCATGAGATAGAGGAGTCTACGTGGAAATCAAATTTATATTTCGATAAGATTTTCGGGAACGAAAATCCCTAAGGGGAGAGAATTGTAACAGCCTAATTTTGGGCCTAGTCGGAACAGTGGTTTCGAGACCACAAATCTGATGCAGTAAAATTCATTTTTATTATATTTTATTGGTCTACAGTTTTATGGAACGATTTCGTGAAAATTTTGTTCAAAAATTTTGACGTTTGGGCACTCAATTTAGTCAAAAACACTAAATTGTAAAAAGTGCAAAACTTGAATTCTATATGTTAAAGGTGTCCAATTGCTATGAAATTTTAAATTGGACGTCCTTAAATTGTAATTAGACCATTGGTTAAGTTGGTAGACAAAAATGGACATGGTTTGGTATGTTTCTAAAGTTTTTCATTAAGGGCATTTTAGTAATTTGGTAATTAAATGAATTAAAAAGCCAAATTAAAAGCTAATTTTTGCTCATCTTCTTCCTCGTGGCCGAAATTCACAAGGGGGAAGCCATAGCTAGGGTTTGGCCACTTCCAAGCTTGATTGTAAATCCGTTCTTGCCCCGTTTTCAATGCTCTTTACATTTTTGAAGTTGTTATAGCTCGATTTATCTATTTCTACCACTAATTTGAAGAGATGTCAAAGTATAAAATTTTACACTTGTTGAACATGTATGTATTTTGATGTTATATGGTAGAAAATGCATGTTTGTTGATTGTTAAATGACTTTTGCTAAGTGATTTTCGGTAAAAATGTCAAAAAGGACCTATTTGTAAAAGTTATAAAATATGGTGTAAAAATGTGAATAAATGAAAAATTTGGGCTATTATAAGTATAAAAATGATTTGGCTAGGCTTGAATTTTGAAGAAATTGAATGAAAATCATTTTACGAGCCTAGAAACTAAAATGTAAAATGTTAAAAGTTTAGGGGCAAAAATGTAATTTTTCCATAATGTGATTTTGGGCTGATTTGAATAGTATAATGATTAAATAAGTTAAATGTGATATTATAGATCGAGAAAAACGATATTCGAAGTTAGAACGGGGGAAAAACAAGTATTTGACGATTTAGTCATTTTCTCCATTTTTATGTCGAGGTAAGTTTGTATGTAAATAATGCAATGTTATAATTGTATTTACAATGTTTTGTTATTGCATGAATTGTATGATTGACTCTATGGATGAAATTGACGAAGTTTCGACGAGCGAGTAAATCCCGGTTGAACCTTAGGAATAGATTAGGATACAAGTGACATGTCACTAGGAACCCATGTAATTATGTGATTTATGTGTCCCGGTGCTTTGTCCTCAGACGCCCTACCGGTGGTCGGGTATACCAAGATATGTTGCGTATATCCGACACTTGTGTGAGTAGCAGCACCGTAGCTACGTCTCGACTGACAACTTGTGTGAGCAGGCCTGAGGATAGCTCGAGAGCGAGCTTATATGTGTTATGAGATTTGTGGTAGCATTGGCTACATATGTGGCACTTATATGCAAAGATTTCCGTGTATCCGATAGTATTCCAAGTGGTTCAATGGGTATGACAAAGACGAGAAAGTATGTGATTATGTTACGAGTTGGTACAGGTATGTATGAAAAACTTAAAGGAAATGAATTCGGTATATGATGAACTATTGGTAAGAATGTGATTGGGTATGTTATGTACATGAAGTTTTAATGATATTTAGGTTGATATACGGATGTTATTTATATGGCAATTGTATGGTTAATGTTGTTTATTATTTGCATATGAACTTACTAAGCTGCATAGCTTACCCCCTTCCTTTCCCATGTTTTATAGTGTCATTGAGCTAGCTCGGGTTGGAGATCGCCAGAGATCCTATCACACTATCAAGCTATCACTTTAGGTATTGATGAATTCAAGTATTTTGAGTTTATGGCATGTATAGAGACTTAGTTAATTTGTTAAATGTGTCATTGTGATTGTAGCCAATGTGTTGGCTTGTGATTGTCAAAGGCTTGTTTTGCTATTTGGCCATGTAAGTTGGCTTATATTGGCTAACATGGTTGTAAGCCTAAGTATATTCATATATGTGTCAATGTCTATGGTGATATGATCATGGTATGCTTGGTGAATGTGAAATGTTTGGAATTGTGATTTATGGCATGATTGTGTGATTTTTTTGAAAATGTGACCTATTGATGAGATGAGGAATTTGAGTATCATTTGGTAACTAGAAAGTAGTTGAATGAAGCCTAATGAATGTGAAATTTGTATGTTTGATTTAGGGCTTAATAAATGTAGTGAACATGTTAGACAAAGATATAAAGTTGATATGTTTTAACCATGAATGTGGATGTTTTGGTTGCCTAAGTATGTATTGTTTTGTGCCTTTGAATTGGGGTAAGTGTATGTGTGAATAAGGGTGACAAATGGCTTGGTAAATAGCCTTATTATTGTCCACACGGGCGTGTGTCTAGAAAGTGTGTGACACACGGTCTGCCCTACGGGCATGTGTTCCGACCATGTGTCCCCTGCACCTTAATTTTGAAAAAAAAAGAATGTCCAGAATTGAGCACACGGGCAGAGACACGGGCGTGTGTCTCAGCCGTGTGTGTTACACCGTGTGGCACAAGTCAGAGAGCACCCTAATTTGGACACGGTCTGAAGCACGGGCATGTCCCAGGGTCACACGGGCGTGTCCCTTGGACCACACGGGCGTGTGAGCCCTGCTTCTAGCAAAAATTTTCTAAGTTTTATAAAAATTCCCTGAGTTCTCGGTTTAGTCCCGAACCACCTCCAAATCATGTTTTGGGCCTCGTAGGCTCGTAATAGGGACTTCATGATCGAATATGAATGGTTTTAATTTGGACGCAAATTTATGTCTCGTAATTGTGTGAATGCTTGTGTTGTAAGTCCGGTAATGCCTCGTACCCTGTTCCGGCATTGAATACGGGTAAGGGGTGTTACATTCCCAAAGAAACTCCTCGTTATGTTCTCCATTTCATTGTGATCCCCAGTCACTTTACCATCACCATAAGCCAAACATTTAATAGTATTCATTCTCCTTCGTTGATAGGCAAATTTATGAAAGACGTATTCTTATCCCTAGCTTTAAGCCAATTTGCTCTTGCCCTTTGCTCCCAAAACATCTAGTCCTTCTCAATTTCCATATTTAATTGATTTTTGTATCAATAAGGTCTACCAAATTATCATCGTCATGATCGGTTGCCATTAAGCTCTCTAACTTCCTAGTCAATTACTTTTTCAACTCATTCATTTTCCCCTTAATACGTCTAGCCCATCCCCCCAAACCGAACCGAAGCCTCTCTAATTTTAAAAAGATATCCCCCTTAGTCATTTCCCAGATTTTTTTTACTTCCCCTTCGAACAAGTCTTCCATAGTCCACCAAGCCTCAAATTTAAAATTCCTAGCTACCTTCCCTCCTCCCTTATGACCCAATTGCACTAGTAGGGGGCAATGATCTGAGGAAGAATATGGTAAATGACGAATCAATGCGTTTGGGAAACTCTCTAACCAATCTTCATTTGCCACCCCCTGTCTAACATTTCCCTAATATTTGTTTCAGGCATATTGCCCCACTCCTAAGTAAACCATGGCCTCGAGTACCCTTTATCAAAAGTCGACAATCCTCCAACGTTTCTCTAAACAACTCCATTCTCCTTTCTTCCCTCGGCAAACCCCCATTCTTCTCAAAAGCGTACATAATTTCATTAAGGTCTCCACAAACAAGCCACGAAAGATCATTATTCAACCCTAGGCTTTTAAGATTATTCCACAAATTACTCCTCTGACTTGGAAACGGGGAACTATAGAAACTTGTGAAGTGCCAATCCTTCTCACAGCTCCTAACCACCACATCAATAAAATTCGATGCACAACATCTCAAATCAAGATACATCTCTTTCTTCCATGCAAAACAAAGACCCCCTTTAGTTCCCTTAGCCCCTATGTCTATCCTATTAATAAAACCACAACATTTCTTCACTCTTTCCATCCTTCTCCCATCAAGTTTTGTCTCCATGAAGAAGATGATTTGGGGATTGAATTGCCTCAGCACATGTCGAAGATGATGCACTGCCCGTGGACCCCCTAAACCACGGACATTCCAACATATGATTTTCATTACGCCCGGTCAGCTTGTCTCTTGGCAGTCGTCGATCCTTGTTAAAGTGAAGCTAAATCTTGCTTCGAAGAATTCCTTCCTGTAACAGTAGTCATTAAATCAACTGAGTCATTCTCAACAATTTTCGCTCTTTTTTCGTTCTCAATGCTTGGAAAAAAAATTCCCCAACCCATCAATTTCCTCCCATGTCCTTTTTCTTTTTCCATGAACACCATCCAACTGATTTTGTCCTGACGTAACAGTTTTGATTAATCTCCGCCAACTTTTCTTGATATTCTGAGGACTATCCTCCATAGTACGCATGACCTCAGATTGGACCTCATCCACTTTCATATTGGGCCCTATCTCATTAAGAGATTCATCATGATCCATATTTTCCCAATCAAAGTCCTGGAAAGATTCTATCAGTTACACAATCCTTATCAGCCAAGCCATTCCTAAAATCTCTCCTCACACCAATAGTTTCCGAGTCAGACTCAAACTCCACCACAGCTCCCATCTTCGTCGATTTGACGTCCGCCTCCACCCCTAGAGAATGGACTGACCTCGCTGATTTTATTTTGCGCCGCCACATTTTCGTCATTTGCTATGGTATATGACCATTGCTTCATTGATTTCCTCGCAATGGATCTTAGCTTTAAACTCTCCCTACCTAATAAATTTAATTATACCTTAAGAGCCAACGAATATGGTAACTTATCCTCGAGCAGGTCTTTAACCTTTAGTGTAACCTCGATACACTCCTTAATACTATGCCCCATCCGTCCACACCCAAAGCAAAATCCAGACAAATTTTCATATTTAAAAGGGACCCAAATTCTCTATTGCGACTCAGTCAAAATAAAAATCCCCCTTCTTAAAGGTTTTTGCACATTCATTTACACTTTAATCATATAAAAATCACCTTTGACTTTCGATCTAAGCACTCCCCCAAAGGTGGATCCAATTGCATGCATAAGATCCTTTCGATCACACTCCGGGGGACAATGACCCACTTTGACCCAAAAAGGAGACGCCACCAATCCGGTTTTGCTTCGTTCCATCAATTCCAATAATCTATCAAAAATAATCAATTGCCATCAAAATAGTCATGGTCGTCCCTCCAAAATCAACTCTATATCCTCTTCATCTTCAAATGAAATTAAAAACAAATTTTGTCTTGTCACCTATATCTCAAATTTCTTCTTAGTCTTCCAAATACTTTTTAATTGAGCTCAAAAACTATCTGGATTGTAAGATTTTTTCGTCCACACAATGCATAACAACGTCGGTTTTCCATCTGGAACTACCAGCAAGCTTTTAACGGACAACTGAATCAGTTCCTCCTTTAAGAGAGAGATCTCATCCCTCTCCATTCCCCTCAAAGTCACCACTCTACTCAGACCCAACCACAGGCAACACTGTTTATCTAGGAGACTAAGAGAGAGCATTCTTGACTTTTTGGGAGTTTACAATATAAATACAATACAATTATAATATAATTACAAACACATGCCTAATAAACTACAAAGTAAAATCAAATTAATATAAAACACAAATAAACTAAGAATCCCAATAATTTAGACTAAAATCAATCCATTAAAGTAAAACTCACATAAAATAAATTTAGGGGCTCAAACAATTATATATAACAAGACTTGTACCTTAACTATTCAAATACCTAGATCTTACAATTATAACTATCAATTAATAACATAAATAATGTTTTTTTAAACCTAATATCTACTTTCAATTACTTTTTACCAAACAAAATTGAATTTGCAATTATTAGTCATATATAAATTTAAAAGTCGATATTTGTATTTTCGAATTTACACCAAAAGAGAATACGAAAAAATAGTATTCTTTTATGGGTGCAATTGGTGTGTTAGGTGACACCAATAAGAATTAAAAAAAAAAAGTGAAACAGAAAAATAAACTGTTGAAATTCCTTCTTCTTCTTTTCTTCTTTCTATTTTATCTATTTTTTAATTTTCACTAATGTCGCCTGACATACCGGCTGCACCCATAAAAATATTTTTTTTTTGTATTTTTTCGTGTAAATTTAAAAATACAAATATTTTTTTAAAAAAATGATTGATGCTACAAATATTATTTTCACTCATATCTTAAAAAAAATATAAATACCACCTGACATAATGACAATACCAAAATTTTTATTTTTTTTTAAAACCTAACGATTAGTTAAAGATGCTAACTAAAAAGTGAATGATGCCACTTAACCAATCGGAGACACCAAATTACATTCTTCAAAATAGTCCATTTCCTTAAATAATTTTTTCCCAAGTCATTTTATTAATTAATTTGTTTTTTAAGGTTATTTGTATAAAAAAGCCAAACCTTCCCTTTCTTCCTCCTCTTTCTCCACTGCCGCCGCCACCGCGGTCACCACTAAAAATCTGAACCCTAATCCTAAATCCCATCTTGTATTGTTCCAAATGTCACACCTTGACAACATTCCATCCACTCCTGGCAAATACAAACCCGACAAAGCTTTCCGTTTCAACTCCTCCGCCGCATCTTCCTCTCTTTCCAAACTAACCCTTTATTCCACCCTTTTCCTTTCCGTCCTCCTTATCTTCCTCCTCCTACTTTCCTCCCCTTCTTCCCCACCATCGCCGCGCCGCCACCTCTCTACTGGGTCACACCACACCCCACTCTCTCTTTCCCACAAACTAATCCGCAAATCTGCCCGTCCTCGCTCTACCACCGGTCACACCGTCCTTGTGACCGGCGCCGCCGGTTTCGTCGGAACCCATGTTTCTCTCGCTCTTAAACGCCGTGGAGACGGTGTCCTTGGCCTTGACAACTTTAACCATTACTATGATCCAACCCTGAAAAGGGCTCGCCAGAAGATCCTCGAAAAAGCTGGGGTTTTTATCGTCGAAGGCGACATCAATGACAAGGGTCTTCTCCAGCAACTGTTCGATGCCGTTTTGTTTACTCACGTAATGCATTTAGCAGCTCAGGCAGGTGTTCGTTACGCTATGCAAAACCCAGGATCTTATGTTCATAGTAACATTGCTGGGTTTGTGAACTTACTGGAAGTGTCGAAATCGGCCAACCCTCAACCGGCGATTATCTGGGCATCTTCAAGTTCGGTATACGGCTTGAATTCTAAGGTGCTATTTTCAGAGAAAGATAGAACTGATCAACCTGCTAGTTTATATGCTGCTACAAAGAAAGCCGGTGAGGAAATTGCGCATACTTATAATCATATTTATGGACTTTCAATAACTGGGTTGCGATTCTTCACGGTTTATGGTCCTTGGGGTCGGCCCGATATGGCATATTTCTTTTTCACTAAAGATATAATGAAAGGTAAAACTATCACTGTATATGAATCACCAGATAAGGGTAGTGTGGCTAGAGATTTTACCTATATCGATGATATAGTGAAAGGGTGTTTGGGAGCATTGGATACGGCAAAGAAGAGTACAGGGAGTGGGGGAAAGAAGAGAGGGCCTGCACAATTGAGGATTTTTAATTTGGGGAATACTTCGCCTGTACCTGTGAGTACGTTGGTTAGTATATTGGAGAAGATTATAAAGGTGAAAGCTAAGAAGAAAGTAGTGCCTTTACCAAGAAATGGGGATGTGGAGTTTACACACGCCAATATTACCTTAGCAATGACGGAGCTCGGTTACAACCCGGCGACTGATTTGGAGGCAGGGTTGAAGAAGTTCGTGAGATGGTACCTCAGTTTTTATTCGGGGTCAAAGAAGAAGAGTTCTTAGTGAAACTTTCTCAATCTTTTTTTTTCTCATTTTAGTTCATATTGATTACTTCTCTATTGTGTTCATTTTGTGGTTTATTGAGCATTTACTTCATCGTATGCTTGATATAATCATGCAAGTAGGGGTGCTGTTCTGCTTTGCCTGTAGGGTGGGCATCTCTTCCCAATTCGTAGTGATGGGAAGCTAGCAGCATTTTAGTTGTTATTCCACGTGTTGCTTCCTTTTCTCTTGGAAGCTTCTTTTAGCAGTTTTAAGCCTTGTACAGTTCATGACTGATGGATCGAAAAGATGTTCTGATTGCTGGTTCATTTTGTTTTCTCAACCGTACAGTTATTTCAATAAAATTGCAACCGCTGCAATGTGCTTTTAAATGATATTTTGTCTATTGAATTCCCCTGGTTTTGCCTACCAGTTTTGGTTGGAAAATCTTGAAGATGTATGATGTCTTAACTTGTTTGTTTTGGCCGTATTCTTTACTTGGCCTTTAGAATGGTTATGTTGTCTCAAATCCTTAGCTATAACACGCAATTTTTAGTATGAAAAAGCACATGTTTGCAGAGCTTGTTGTGGAGAAAGCAGTACACATCCTTAGGTTTTGCTTAGTACAAAGGATGGAAAAGAGTGAGGATTTATTTCAAATAAGACCAATTATTTCTTTTAGCCTTGAATCTAGGCATTTCACAGAATGACCTGGTTAAGCAGGTCGAACTTTTTACATTGCATAGCATCCATGGTATTGTTCTGACGGCATTGGCATTATGGTGTAGTATATTATTGAAAACTAGGTAAAAGTATCACGAAGTCTCTTGTATTAGAAGTTGTATTCTATTGTGCCCCTTTTATTCAAAAAAATAGGCAAATTAGTCTTTTAGTTAAAAATTTCATCTATTTTTACTTTTAAAAACTGATTCTGTACATACATAAGAATGAGGTACATGTATCATGTGTAATTGTTTGATTATTCTATCAATTTTTAACAATCTAACATACATATGCTAATTTGCTCATTTTTTAGTAAAAAGAGTAAAATACAATTTGACTCCTAATACAAAGGTCTCTATAGTACTTTTACCTTGAAAACTATCTTGTTTCAAGAAAAAAGAAAAGAAAAAAAGGGAAATATTTGAGCTAGGAACTTGCAAAATGTTGAAAGCCTGATCAAATGCATGAAAAGAATTATGTGCATCATTTTTTCCATTTGTGGTCACTTAAACAAGTGAACCCTTTTATTTTACAGCAGCAAACATCATCCTAGCAAAGGGAACATTAATACGAGTATTTATTAATCATTGCTGATATAGTATCTACAACTAGGTCACAACGTTTAATCTTCGTCTACATATAGATGAACACGACAAAACTACATCTTGCATTTTATGTACTGTAAACCACAGAAAATACAGCCGATGCCTTTCTTCCTCGAGCATCTAATCTCCTACCATAAGATCCTTTTCTTAAGGATGTCAAATTTCACCAAGTCCGGCATCAGATTTACAGCATTCTTATCTAGGAATTCGCATATGGTAATAAAAAACTTCTTGAAGATTGCACGAATGACTCATTGTAAAGTAAGAACAAAAGAATAATTAAATTATTTTAAAAGTCAGAAATATGGTTTAAGTTGTTCGATAAAGTTATCTAAAAGTCAGAAAGGGATCATCTGAATTTCATCTCAAGGAACGAACCCAGCTTCAGAACCACAATGCAGACGTTAACGTACTCAAGTTGATAACTTGATACGAACTCGGCAAGCTACGATGGCGAAGGCAACATCTGCATTATTATTGCGACTTGGAAGAATCAGCATCAGATTCAGTGTCCAACTCCCACCATGAACCAGAATCTTCCTTATGTATATAATCAGAACTGTTTCCATCATCACTACCATCAAAATCCAGATCCTCAATCTCATCATCGAACATATCTTCAGAGCCATATAACTTCCTCTCCACCTCTGGATCATACGTCCACTCTAGTTTCTTCAAGATATCACGGTCTTTCCACTTCCCCACAACGGATACTGCCTCTTTCTTAGCTTTTCCCTTCAATATTTCTGTCCAAGAAAACCCAGCATCTGCAACTCTTTTCAATGCTCCATCATCGGCATCCCCCACAACAACCGTCTTCAAACACCTCAGTTTCGCCTCCTTCAAAACACCAACAAAATCGGAATCATCAGACACGAGCATCAAACACTCGGCTTTCCTCTTATCCATCACATCCACCATGTGATCCCTCAATGCAACATCTGCAGCTTGTGGCCTATTTGAAACAGTCCCAACCCAAAACCCTGCCCTTTTCAACTCATCAGCTAAACCATACCCAACTTTCGGTGTCAAAACCTCCCTAGCGGCATTTTTGTACTTCTCCATTTTCATCGAGTACTTACCCACCAATTTCACCCTTCTGCTCCCTCTAGCAGATTCTATTTGATTCACCCTCTTCTGATGCTCACGCTCATGAATTTGCTTAAAATGGTTAACAAGTTTCTCGTTGGTGTAAAATCTTCTCCCACAAACTTTACAAACATATGGATCAATTGACTTGATCACGCCTTTATTTTCCAACTGATTCAACAATTTCCTCTCTCTTCTCTGCTCCCGAACAGCTTTTGGTACGTAGCTAAACGAATGTTGATTAGCATAGGCCACCATGGACCTTACAACCCCAAATGAAGAAGCTGCTGTTTTCAACTTAACAACGGCTTCAAATGGAGGGAATGCATTTGGGGGCTTGTTATCCAAATCCCAAAACACTGCAACACTATTTTGGACAGATGATGTTTGGTTTAAAGAATCGAAACCCCTTTTCGCTTTGAAATGACAAAGTCTAGACAGAGAGATACAGGGGCTTAGGGTTTTAAATCTTATAGATTGTAAAGTTACTGATGCTAGGAAACAGGTGAAGCATGATGGAAAGTTCATCTGATGAATTGTGGAAGGAAGCATCGCATAACAGAGAAATGGGTGAGAAAAAAAATAAAAAAGGCAGAGATTGGTTAACCTTGAAATGAATGGGATGAAAAGGAAGGTTTTGATATCAATGAAAAAGAGATACGAACATGCATAAACTTCTCCTGAATGTTTTCTAATTAAAAAAAGAAGGAATGAAATTATGGTAGATGAAAGAGAAAGATCAGAATATTCATACCTTGAAATAGTGTAAAAAAGTGTTAGAAGAACAACGGGGTGAAGGGGGCGGCGAAGGGAGACTTGAGCAGTCCCTGGTGAAGCCTTTGCGCTTAATTTATAGATTCAATTTGTGGCTCTTATTTTCTAGTATTCAATAAAAAGAAAAAGGGCAAACTTTTATATTTGGCCCATCTATTTTTCTAGAATTTTTTATAGGTACAAAATTATCAATTTTATTTCTGATAACACTTTTTAACTATACATTATCCCGTACTATAGTATAATTTTGTATTTATTTTTTAAATACTTTTTATTCACTTTCTTATTAAAATAATATTAAAAAACTAATTAAATATAAAAATGAGGTAATGAACAAATTAATTACAAAAATGGGGTATTTCCTACAGTATTCTTCGGTGCCGCCTGACACACTGATGCTACCACCCCACTTCGACTAATCATGCAGCAATCATTAAGATTTAAAAAAAAAAATTATCTTGTCATTATGTCAAGTGGCATCGATATGATTTTTTAAAAATACTCATGAAAATATGAATATATATGAAAAAAAAAGAAAAACAATTTACTAGTGTCGTCAGTGTGTCAACACCATTTTAATTTTATGCTAATCTAAAGCGAGGGAAAATATTTCTCGCTATATGAAAACATGTGACCGTTGATAGGTAAAGACTCATAAAATTACCATAAAAATTATTGTACTAATAGTTGAGTTACATTTATTTTTTTACTCAAACAATTAATAAATTAGTTTTTACACATTGAATCAAAAGTAAATGAGTTTTTCTATTAAAATTTTATCTATTTTTACTATTAAAAATTAGTCCATGTATGTTAGCATGAGTTTTGAATAGTAAAAATGAATAACATTTTTAATAAAAAGGATCAATTTGTTATTTGATTTAATGTACATGTATTAATTTATCTATTTTTTATATAACAAGAATAAAATATAATATGACTTTTAGTATAGAGACTCTATTTATACTTCTACTTTAAGACATTTAAGAAGGCTAATTTGTTTTATATAATTTTTTATCTAACTTATTTGAAGGAAGGAGAATTTGAATATTAATGCAATTCTCTATTTAACTTTATATAAAATGAATATTTAAGGGTTTCTTTGGTTGACATGTGTATCTTGATATTATAAGAAACGGTTAAATTTTAGTTTTAGCCCTTCTATTATTTTTAAATTTAAGATTTAATCTCTATATTTTAATTTTTAATATAAATTTATTTTTAAATTAGTCCAAATAGTTAATATTATTAACTTTTCAATTAAAATGTTTTGAATACCTTAAATATATTAGAGATTAACATCGGGCTTCCCTTTTTTTTTTTTGCCTTGAATTTTTTTACATTATAAAAATAATGATCAAGTTTCAGTTTCAGCCCTTATATTATGCTAAAATTTAAGATTTAATCTATGTACTTTAATTTTTTCATAATGACACATTCAACCCGCAATGTTTACATCTTTTGTCAATTTGACCATTAATATTTTTAGCTAAATTTGTCAATTAACCTTTTAAAAAGAATCAAATTGCTTTTTTTAAAAGCAATGTTGATTAACAAAATTAATTTTTTAATACTGTTGTCGTAGCAACTCACATGCTAGTCCATGTGTACTTTATGCTAACATGACACTATTTGTCTTATATGTCACATTAATAAATAATTTAAAAATTATAAAAATGAAAAAAATGAAAAATAAAATTATAAAATTATAAAAATTCAAAAAAAGAAAGAAAGAAAAGAGCATGAAGTGCATATTGTCACGTTTAAATTAATATTTTAGGTAGTATTTTCATTAAAAAAAAACCAATTTGACTCTTTTTGGGTGATTAATAATCATTTGACTATTTTTCAAAAGATCAATGGACAAATTTAACTTTAAAAATAGAATAAGGGTCAAATTGACAAAAGATGTAAATGTTAAGGGCTAAATTTATCATTATGCTTTTAATTTTTTTTGACATAATTTGGTCGCTCTACTTTTATAATGTCAATTGTTAGTGTAAATAGTTAATATTGTTAATTATTTTAATCAAAATGTTGACATCAATATTTCTTAAGAACACTATTCCAACTAAAAAAATATTTTATCATGACGAGTTCGAATGGGTAGTTTTTAGAAAAAAAAATCCACATCAACATTTTCAACATTATTTTTTCAATTTCAAAATGTTGTACCAGTGAATTTAAAAGAAGAATTTTAATGGAGGTAACAATTATACTTGAATTTATAACACCCCTAACCTGTATTTGTCGCCGGATTAGGGTTACGGAGCATTACCATACAATCAGAACATTTAAATATACAATTAATACATAATCATAGACATATTATAACCTAATCATTCAAATACATATCGTCCCTAAATCGAGCCTTTGAGGCCCTAAAAATAACTTAGAAATAATTCGGGACCAATTTAAAATCATTTGGAAAATTTAAGAAAAAGTTACAGAATTTTGACTACGGGGGTCACACGGTTGTGTGGCCAGGCCGTGTGCCTCACACGGCTGAGACACATGCCCGTGTCCCAGGCCATGTAACTTTCAAACTAGGGACACATGGCCGTTTTCCTCACCCGTATAACTCTCTAAGTAGGGTCACACGCCTGTGTGCCAGGCAGTGTAACTCTCGAACTTGCCCCACACGTCTGTGTGCTAGGCCGTGTAACTCATTGACTTGCATGTAAAGGAACCAACAGGGGACACACGGCCATGTCGTTAAGCCGTGTGTCACACACGGCTGAGACACACGCCCGTGACTCAGGCCATGTGGACTAAAATTTCACCTATAAACAAGCTCTTTCAAAACTATTACAAGCATAACCATTCAACCTATCTAAGCACACTTTAAAAGGGACTTTAAGCAACACCAAAACACAATAAAACATGCTAAAAAACATATCAAAACAAAACATCTTAAGTGTCTAACCAAGGTGCCCTCATTGACACCACATTTAAATCATCCATCTACAACCAATATACCATAGTTACCTCAAATAAAGTTCAAGCATTCAAATAATCGAATATTGTAATTTCATAACCTATACTAATCATTCTCAACCAATTATCAACCAAGAGGCTCAATAAATAAGCTTTCCTTCATTTACTAATCAAGCATCACAAGTTTAATACTAAAATGACCAAATCATTTAAGCAAACACTAATTGAAAGCATTTACATAATAGCTCCAAACATGTATTTACAATCATTTTTAACTTATAGAACTATATTCCTTAGGATTTACTAAACAAAAGGACATTATCTTAATATTGACATCCTAGGTACATGCCAAGACTCAAAAGAAATACATCACCAACATTGAGTACGGGATTTGTCGTGGATGCTGAGATGTAGAACAACAGTAATACCTAACTTGCAACCAATTAAAAATTTAAGCAGTAAGCAACTCATGATCTCAATGTATCCCAATTTCAACTATTAACCAAAATGTACATTTCACAACATATAAATCATCTCATGAACTATTATACCTTACCAAAATATATATTCCAACAAATGGCACTCGGAGCCTAACGGTTAGACCATGATTAAGATTTTGCGCCCAGCGCTAGTCATTTAACTCAACGAAATCATTGGTGTGTCCAGCACTAGTCGAACGAATCAACAAATTATTACGCCCGACGCTAGTCGAATAACTGACAATAGTTGTGCCCAGCACTAGTCGAAATTCCATAATATTACTTTCATCACTCAATATCACATTTTAATATATATAAATCCATATACTTCCATTCACTTGAATTAGCAATTATATTAGAGATATAATAAACATCAAGTAGTAACTAGATTAATTAAATCAATTTGCAAAGTTCGAGTTCAGGGAATACGAACTTACCAAAATACGACAGATGCTACGAATCGAAGACGCCTACTCAATGATCTTTTCCTTCCCACGGTTGATACTTGATCTATTCTTCTCTTGATCTAAGTTTAACAAATTAGTTCAATTACTTAATTTGAATACCATACTTGTTTTTAATTAAATCAATTAACCTTAGATCATAATTTATACTTTTACCAAACAACAATTGACATTTACTCAACTCAATCATTAACATCAAAATTAAGTTGATCACATTTTCTTCTAATTTCCATAACTAACCAAATATACAAATAATTTATTAACAATCCCTAAATTCTTGAATTTTATAATTTAACACCATGCTAGTTTAATTTATAGCATTTACTCCTTGAAAGTTAATACTAACAAAACTCATAGCACAAAATATTTAACTTGCTCAATGAACTTAGTAATTCCACCCAAATTTCCAGCACAAATAACAATCCACCAAAAACAGTCCCTATACTTCACAAAATTAAAAATTTTACCCCCACATTTCAAAGTTTGCTACAATTTAAAATTTCAATGCACAAATTTATGAATTAGCTTACAATTGTTCCCACTTCTATTTCAACTTCAAAAATATACCCCAATAACATTAAGAACTTAGATTTTTCTACCATACTAACTTGTTTAACATCAACAATTGTAAAATTTCTAACATGGGTAATTTAACTCATGATCTTAGGATTCCAAAAACACAAAATCCATGAAGAAAGAACCAAAAAATTGCTAACCAAATTTAGCTTTAAGGCATGAAACAAAGTGGCCGAATGTTCTTCTCCCCTTTTCGGCATGCAAGGAGAAAATGAAGCTTTTAATTTTTTCTTCTTCTTTCTCCCCCCACTAATCTATTTGTTTCCTTATTAAACAATTTCTTTTCATTTTATATTTTATTTATTCTAACCAATTTACTAATTGTCTCCATATGCATAATATATTTATATATTTAATATATACATAAAATCATCATAAACATCCACTATCAAAAGTCTATATAAGTAATGGTCTATTCATTGAATAAGTCCTTAATCTAATCCCACTTTGCAATTTAATATCAATACAAATTTTATCACCTATTTACTTTAATCCTTGTACTTAATTTTTTAACCACTAATAATTAAAATTGTCTAACTATAATTTAATTCACTTATAAGGTAACTCCAAAAATATTATAAATAAATATTAATAAGCCCAATTCACAAAGGCGGGGTCCCAGAATTATGTTTCCTGACACCCCTGACTTACGGGTCGTAATAGAATTTTTAAGGTTTAATGGTATAAAAGGCACTCAAAAAATTTTCTTTTAAAAAAATCAATTAAACCCTTCCCAACTTTTTGAAACCAATTGGGCCCCTAAACTGACAATTTGGATCAATGAGACCTTTTGACCAATATTTACCATTAGAAACTAATGACAACACTAGCGTGATAGTTATGAGTTAACACATGAATGCTGACATGGCGGTCCGCATTAGCATTGGCGGTTGGTGTGGTAGTCTAGTGTCAAAAAAAGTAATTTTTTTTTTAAAAAAATATGCTAAAATTCAAGATTAGAATGAATAACCTAGAGAGTTACAACACGTTTGGTTTACTAGAATAAAATAGGGTTGTAATGGAACTGAATAGGCATAATAGTGGTTTGGTTGGATGGAATAGAATGAGAATTATAATAGTACTCATGTGTTTGATTGAGAGGAATAGATATGTAATAGAAAAAAAAAAAAACTTCAAATGACAAATATGCCCTTTAACATTTTAATGCATTTTCCACGTCAATTTAATATTAAAGAATAATATCTTTCTATCAAACTAATAATATTTAAATATAAAATATTTCATATTAAATTAATTTAATATTTTATTATAAATTATATTAGAATATTTTATTTAATATTTTCTGAAATTTGAAAATAATATTTTATATTAAATTATATTAAAAGATTTTTTTTATTTTTATATTAAATTATATTAAAATATTTAAAACATTAATATGACATACATCCGTGTCATTATATCATCTTGCAATTACATACAAAAAATTATATTAATCCAACACTACACCCATTTACACATATAAAAAGTGGCAACCTACAATTAGATAAAAAAAAAAGTTATATATTAGTTCACCACCACATCCATTTACACATTTAAAATATTTTTAAAATATTAGCATGACATACATCCATGTCATTATATCATCTTGCAATTACATACAAAAAGTTAAATTAGTTCACCACCACATCCATCTACACATACAAAAAGTTACAACCCTCTATGGCATACAAAAAGTTATATTTGTCCACCACCACCACCACCACCACCACCACATCTTTAATGGGTAGAAATATATTTTCTCACTCATGCTAATCGTATAGAAGGTGGTAGACTTAGAAAAACGAGAATTTGCATTGGATGGTCAGGAATTTTGATCAACACATCAATTCGCTCATCATCAGTATAATATTCTATTTCACCTAAAACCACATGGAGAGTTTGTACATTTTATTGAATGATCATATTTGAATTCTATTGAATAAGCATTTCGGAGGCAATGTCCTACTTAATTCAAGGCCAACTGTCCTTATATTATCCCTCAAGAACGTGGAAGCACCGATAAGTGAAGTAGAAGAATTTGGTTCACTAGCCTCAGAACTTTTTTTCTTCTTTTTTGAAAATGTAGCATCAACTTTGTTTAGATTAGACGGTTGAAATTGTGTAGTCGAGACATCCATTTAATCTAAGGAAGCATCAAATTCGCATTTATTGTCATTGCTTTCTTCTTCATTGGCAACATCCTCAGCACATAATTCTTCAAAAATATCAGCAGTTGTTTGAGCATGGCTCGAACTTTTGCGTATATGGAAACAAGTTGCTCATAATAAGGGAAACTTCGAGTTCTGAATTGCCCAGCTTCTTTGACTCTATAAAAAAAAGATTTTATAACCATTACATATTATATGGATATAAGTAAGTTGATAAAAGAAAAGAAATACAAAAAAAAATAAAATTCTTACACTTATATATGAGTCCCACACTACATCTTCAGCAACAATCATCTGCCTATGGTCGTCCCTGAAACACCTTCCACTTGACTCGATGAACAAAATCCAAGTATTGGGTATTATGTCCTATAACAGATGTAACTTAAATTTTTTGCCTATGTTCCAGTTCTATCTATAAATATGAAATAGTCTCTTATGGGTGTACATTGTATGGTTTACATATACAATTCATGATAATAGAATTTCGGTATTCTCTATCTTATCTCTCGGCCTACTGTATACATATTGAAATGTTACTTAATAAACTTATGCTCAGATTTAAGCATGACACTAAACTTTCTCTGTATGCACAACAATCCATCGCACTACTTCCTTTTCGGCGTAGCCCTGACATCGTCCTTTGGTGCATACTATTTTATAACCTGAAACAAGAAATAACTTTAGTAAGTTTATAAGAACTTAGTGAGATAATCCTTAAATACCTGTTTCGTTATATCAGAGTATGATAATTTTTTAGCATGTCCTTCATGTGTCCTTTGACTTTTCTTTATTCCTTCAGGCAGTTACTTCAAAGAGATTTCCGTTAACAGACTGTAACTACTTCTTTCTATTTTTGACCTTTGTCTTCCTCTCTGTGCCTTTAAGGATTTATATTCCTTTCATATTCATTAAGCCTTCACACTACAAGGTTCCAGATTCGAGGTCCACACTCAAATGACCTTTTTTTTCCTTTGAGCATACTATATATTCTTCACTTTCTATGTCCCTTCTTAATTCTCATCTTTACATAGTCCTTATCACTTCATTTACTTCACTAATAGGTTTAAATCTTATTCAATACTTACTAATTTTTCCACTACTTTTGGGCGAGGTAAACTACGCCAAGTACTTCACATAGAGTCAGCCTAGATCTCCCTTACTTTAGGGTATTATCTATACATGCCTATAACACATATCTCAAATTCGCCACCTGTTCTGGCGCGCTCTAGCTTCACCGTTCATTTCTCGTGACTATGCTGAGTTCACCCATTCATTTACATATAGTGCCTTTCTTTTAGAGTTCACTGGATACTTAGTCCTTTCTACTTGTCCCATACGTTATCTCTTACACTTACTATACCCCAGGGTCCTATCTTTACCTTGGATTTAGAGAACCATTTATACCATTTTTTCTTAATTCCTTTCACGCTATTCATTCAAAATTTTGCCATGAATGCATTCTTTTATTTAAATAGCCGTAAAGGCTTCCTTTGTATTCACCACAAGGGTTTTCCTTTACAGAGTTGCACCACAAAGGCATTCCTTTTGACAGTGATCACCACAAAAGCATTTCCTTTCAGGGATTGGCCACAAAAAGATTCTTAAATAGAGGTTGCCACAAAGGCTTTCCTCTACATTCAGTACTCGCCACAAAGGATTTCTTGTTCAGAGTTTTGCCGCAAAGGTCGTCCTTTCAGAGTTTTTCCATGAAGGTTTTCCTTTTCATCTAGTACTCGCCACAAAGGCTTTCCTGTTCAGAGTTTTGCCTCAAAGGTTGTCCTTTCAGAGTTTTTCCATGAAGGTTTTCCTTTTCATCCAGTACTCGCCACAAAGGCTTTCTTTTTAGAGCCTCACCACAAAGGCGTCCCTTAAACGGTTTATCACAAAGGTTTACCCTTCTAGAGTTTTGCCACAAAGGCATCATTTACATCCAAGACTCACCATAAAGGCTTTCCTATCCTGAGTTGTGCCACAAATGAATCATTTATATCTAGTACTTGCCACAAAGGCTTTTACTTTCCTAGTGATTTAGGCGATAGGAATTTGCCTAGACTCACACTTAGTGAGGTTTGTCCCTTATCGTCCTGGGACACACAAAGAACCACATTAAGTAATAACCTTCCTGAATTTTTCCCATATGAAGCCATAATCCACTAGTTACGGTCTTACACGATATAGTCTTCTTTCCATATGATCCCATTACCCATCAGTTACGATCTTACACGATATGGTCTTCAACGCTATGACCATGGACTTGTCTTTTCAGAGGTTCGTGTTTTTAGTCTTGACGGACCCCTTTGATGACTCCGGAGACAGACACAGAATCTTCATATTTAAACCCATCTTTCATGAACTCATCATATCTTGACTCACTCGTAACAGACACATCCAGATCTTACATACACATTAACACATTTCCATTGTTCAGACGCAAGCATACTTAAACTTCAAAATTCATGTTTCATGCTTTGACCACAAGACTTCATGTTATTCATACATGCAAGTTCATAAATCTTATGTTCCCCATCAGATTCATCACATTATACTTTACTAGTCTCTATTTCACGATTTGGTTACTTAGCATAGAAGTTTCCTAAAACATATATACTTTATGATAGAGTTAGCCTAGGGACTCACTTGATAACCTCAAAGGGCAGTTTAGCCTTTAGATCCATCATTCAACCAGATGCTACAACCTCCTCTTCCTTGTAATCAAAGACACTTTGTTACAACCCATCCTGATAACCATTATCATCATTTTCAATCCAAACATCTTCCGAAGCCATATTTCTTCAATCATACTTACAGATCTGTGTTCCCTTGACAGACAAAGTCATAGAACATACCTTATAGTGAAGAAAATCACTAGGAATATCTAGGATTCTTAACTTAGCTTAGAGAAATGTTTCTATCTTTCTTTAGTCTTAAATCTTAATGTTTTCAGATAAAAAAGGGTAAAAAAGATAGTCTTCTTCTTAACTCAATCGAAGTGTCCCTTTAACTTAACCCAAGACTCCATGGGAACTTGGTAAACATCCCATCAAGAATGAGTGGCCTTATCAAAATCTGCCACATCTAAGAACTCACTCAATTACTCTTTTAGCCTTTAACCCTTCAAGTCCACGCTTAATCAGTTCCCAACTAGCTTACCTCACAAATTAACTAGTATGAGACCATATTGGTTATTGAATGTACTATATCACTGGCATGGACTCATACCTTATACTCATTCCTTTCGTATTTCCACTTTTATTTCACTTATAATTGTAATATGATGGAGAGTCCTAGTCTATTTATTTTCACGTCAGAGTCTGCTCGTTCTATACGCTGAAAAGGGCTCTTGGGCGAACACTACTTCGCCAATAATATTTATTATACTATGCGCCATATTTATATATATATTCTTACCAGTACTCCATGATTCACCATACTTACCTTTCTTCAGAGTTAGCCATAAGCTTTGTCCTTTCAGAGTATCCTATATGTTGTACATACCAAATTGCCATGAGTTCCTCTCTTTTCTTTTAGAGTCCGCCAGTCCAGGGTATCACTAGTGCACTTAGAAAGTCCTTGCACTTAATTGAATCCTAACGTTGAGTACTTGAAACTCACATTTAATCCCTACTTTTATAAACAACACTTACGTAGTCAAAACTTCACCATGCAGGATGTTACAACTCTCCCCCACTTAAGAAATTTTATCCTCAAAATTTTCATGATTTTAAGAATCTCATTGCTTGAAGAAGTTGGTTGTACACATGTAACAACCTGTTTTAGTGGTGTCAAAAATAGTGGTTTCGAGACTACAAATTCGATGAGTGAATCCATAAATATTGTTATTTAATATTTATGAATCAAATATAGTATTATATTGAATTTTGATTTGATAAATTTTGTTAATTGGACGAATAGTTAAGTTTAAGTGGTTTGTCCCTAAAGTCAAGTGGTTTTGGAAAATGAGGTATTAGAACCTTGTTTCTGTAAATCGAGATATTTACGAAAATACTATATAGGTGTATTAAAATTCGGTTAGAAAATTTTAACGTTTGGATAATTAATTAAGTAAAAAGGGCTAAATCATAAAAGATGCAAAATTCACTCGCCATTGGTTTTTATTAATTAAATGGCTTATTTTGTTAATGGGGGTGGACTTATATGGTAATTAAACCAAACTGATAGAACATTATGGACGGTTAGTGTTATTTTTTATATGAATATCTTATATTTAGGGGTGAGCAAAACTCGATTCGACTCGAAAAAATCGAAAAAAAATTTGAATTTCGAGTTAAACGAATCGAGTTATTCGAGTTAATCGAGTTATTCGAGTCAACTCGATTTTTTTTTCGAATTTCGAGTTCGAATCGAGTTGATTTTTTGAATTCGAATAACTCGAATAATTCGAATAATTCGAATATCAAACTATAATATTTTATATTTTTACCCCAAACTCCCAAACCTTTTTACTTTTCCCTCAAAACTTTTACTTCTTCCCACTTTCCCCCTAAAACTTTTACTCCCCTCCCATCCCAACCCCCCAATCTACCCAAAATCCATTTCCCACCAAAATTTTACTCTCCCATTTACTTTTTCTCAAAATTTTACTCCCAAAAACCCTCAAAACTTTTTATTTTCTCCCAAAATTTTTACTCCCTCCCACTTTTCCCCTAAAACTTTTACTCCCTTCCCATCTCACCTCCCATCTACCCCAAACCCATCTCCCCTCCAATTTTTTTTTAATATTTTTCCTTCAAAATTTTACTCCCCCCTATTTACTTTCCCTCAAACTTTTATTCTCCAAAACTTTTTATTTTTCCCCTAAACTTTTACTTCTCACCCTTTACTCTCAAATAAAAAATCAAAATTATCCAAAAAAAATCACTAAACATAAATAGTAATAATTTTATTTATATCTACTATTTATATTATTAAATTAAGTTTCACATTTTAATTATTTATATTATTGAATTGTTTAGTCATATTGAATATTTATATTAAAATTGAATTATTAATTATGCCATAAAATATCCGTGTCAAAATTTTATATTGGTATCAATTTCACATTTTATCTTTAAAATAACTTTTATTAAAAAATCACATTTTTACATTTAATATATTTTTTAATTCCAAAATACATAGTGACAAGAATCTGAAGATAATTGAAACAACTAAGCAAGCAAAGAAACTAACCCGTATATAAAAGATTAATAAATAAATTATTTGGTGATGAAAGTTAATAAAAAAATTGGTTAAGGTGGAAAAATTTTATTACGATGGGTGACAATGGTTATAAGGACCCAAAATTATTTTTTAAAATTTAACTCGAACAAATATATTCGATTCGATTCGATTCGAATTCCATCTCACTCGACTCGATTTGAGAAAATTTCAAATCAAATTAGGATGATAAAATATGATTCGTCAATTCGATTAACTCAAAATTTTTTTATTCGATTCGATTCGATTCGATCGAATGCTCACCCCTACTTATATTAATTATGTTAAATAATATTAAAACTTAAGTAATGAAAATATAAGAAGAGAAATAAAGCATCATCATCTTCTTTATTTTCTTGCTATCACCGAATATCCACCATTGAAGGAGAGTTAGAAAGCTTCAAATATATTTAATGTTCGACCCTTTGCATGTAAGTCTAGATCTAGCCAGTTTTTCATAAGTTTTATGTTTTTGAGGTCGTTATAGCTTAATCTAGCTAACCTAGGGACTAATTCGTAAAATTATTAAATGTTTTTATTTATGTAATTGATGAATTTTTGAAGTTTAATCATAGATTTATAAGTTCGGTTCTTAAATAAGACTATCTTGTAAAGTGAGTTTGGTTAATTTTAAGTTTAAGGACTAAGTTGTTAAAACAATAAAATTGTATGAAATTCTTGTGAAAAAAATGATAAATGTGGGCTGTATAGGGACTATAAAGAAATCAACTAGCATTGATTTGGTTAGATTGTGATAGATTTGAAAGTTTCGAGTTTAGGGGCTAAATTGAATGAAAGGTAAAAGTTTAGGGTAAAACTATAAAATGATAATAAAAGGGCTTATATGCATAAGGTGAATTGTTTAAAATTTTTTAAATGGTTAATTGAATTAAATTTATTATTTAGATCAAGAAACGAATCAACCAAACAATAATTATGGAAAAAGGAAAGTTAGCGAAATAAACCTCGGTGTCACGTTCATAGCCGTTTTTTACTAAGTAAGTTCGTAAATCAAATTAAACTAATTTAATTTCTATTTTTGTGTTTTAATACCTATTTATGTATGTTGTGATTGAGTTCCTTTGCTTAACAAATGGTAAGCAATGAAATGAATTAAGTTGAAATGTTAATTAAGTTAAGGGTCATGATTGAAAATGGAGAAATTATATAGTTGAATTCATGTGATAAAGAAATACTTATGTAATTATTTGATATGAATGTGAATCACAACCCGTATGAACCTCGTGAATGCTTAGGATACAAATGACATGTCATTAGGGTTATTTACTTTTTCGGGTGCTGGTCTTGGACGTAACACCCCTTACCCACATCCGACACCGAAACAGAGTACGAGGCATTACCAGACTATAACATACACATTCATGCAATACCACGTCTAGATTTCATATTTCACCCTCATAAGACTTGTTATTTTGATGACCACTTTTACCATTATAATATAGTTACCAACTTATCCATCAAGCACTCATGTCATATTACTAACCATGCATGGCAAACAAACATAATCACATTATAAACATTAAGATATGACATGAATAACTCGGCTTACAAGCCATAATCAATATAACCCACATCTCATGGCCATATGCATATAACTTAATATAAGCCTACACATTTGGCCAAAGCAAAATAATGCATGTCAATCAACTAAATCCCTATACATGCCACTCACTTGAAATTTCTAATATATGCTTCATTATACCAAAGATAGCGACTTGATAGTGTGATGCTGCCTCCGACGATCTCCAACCCCGAGCTAACCTGAAAACACTAAAGGAAAGGAAGGGAGGGAGTAAGCTTTATAGCTTAGTAGGACCGTATGAAAATTAAAAAAAAAAACAATTTATCCCCTTGTTTCTCATGGTAATACAACCCAATTTGCATCTTTACTCACATTCCAGTCAAGCTGTTTTCTCGAGTCACAGTCACTAAATTATTTATATCTGGAGCTACGGAACTCTAAATTAAGTTCCGCTAATTTTCCTTGAAACTAGATTCATATATATTCTTAAAATAAAATTTTTAGAATTTTTGGTTTGGCTAATTAGTACAGTTTATTCATTAAATTATCCCCTGTTAAACTGTCCAATGGTTCTGACCTCTCTTCACTAAAAATCAATTATCTCATTGTAAAGATTTTATATGCCGTTCCCACTTGTTTCTAATGAAAATAGACTCATTTAATATTTCAAGAATATAAATTATATCTCCTAATTATTTTTTTAAAATTTTTAATGATTTTCCAAAGTTGAAACAGGGGATTCCGAAACTCATTCTGACATTGTCTCACTAAAATTCAAATATTTCAGAATATAAAATTTCTTTTCTTACACTGTTTCTTTAATATAAAAATAGACAAAATAAGATTTAATTCTATATCTTATTCACTTTCTAATTCAATTTATCCTATTTTTGGTGATTTTTCAAATTCACATAACTGTTGCTGTCTAAACTGTTTTAATGCTAATTTCACTCTTTCATGTTTTCTTTGCATTCACTTCTATTTAAACATACATAACACCAAAGACTTAAGCTTGTAATTAGCATAACAATGATTTCATGAGTATCACTAACATTTTATGTTTTCACAAATATCCAAAGCATCATAAAACAAATATACTAAACATCTTATCTCTCAATTTGATATGGCTCAAAAGCCTAATACATGATTCTCAACCAAATGTATATATCATCAACATAATTACTTATTCCTAAGATTCACTTAAGGTCACTTTTATAATGATAATAACTCATAATATCAAAAGACCAACACTTATAAAATTTACGTACATACCTGTACCATTTCTACATATAATTTCATGCTTACATGTATACCTGCACATTACTTATATATACAATTACATGCTTTCTCATCTTATGTATCATCAATTTACCCGTTGAACCATTTGGAATACTAAAGGATACACAGAAATCTTGCACATAAGTGCCACACTGATATGTAGCCGAAGCTACCACTTTTATGGAGCCGAAGCTACCACTTATCACTAAAGTATTTCTAAGGTTCAACCGGGATTTTACTTATTTGTTCAGTATCACTTATACATACAATTACATTTCTCAAATCAATACACATTTCACATACTAATTTTTGCAACTATCAAATATTCGTAATGACAATCATAATATCACATGTATAACAATTTAACAATACATAAATTTATTTAAACATAATAGTGCATTATTTACACATAAATGTTATTTACGCTTGATATCACTTTCTCATATACAATATCATCAACATAAACTTTAATACAATCATGGCAAGATAGATTCTCAAGTATAATAACAATGACATCAATAACATGCTCATTTAACCACACGGACTTACCTCAAATGCCGAAACGACTAATTTTCCCAACTTAGCCCACAACTTCGTTCTTCCCCAATCTTAGTCCAAATTTCATGTTTTCTTGATCTAACATGTCAAATTAACACTCATTTAATACATTTTATCAACACACTAATCAATTCAATTCACATATCAAATTTTGGGAAATTTACAATTTTGCCCCCTAACTTTTCAAAAATTACACTTTTACCCCTAAACTCGTAAAATAATTTTTATTCAATTTTCTCATGTTTCATTACATGCTGAACATTTTTCTCTTCTATGGAAACATCAAATTCTTGCTCTAACATGCACTTATGTACATTAGGTATTTTTGCCAATTATGTCGTTTTACTCGTTTTCACTTAAAACCGCTTAGTAAAAGTTGTTTAACATAATTCTAAGCTTCATATTCTGCCATAAAACATCAAAATAAATACATTTCACCTATGGGTATTTTTCCAAATATGAACCCTAGGTTAAATTATTGCTAGAATAAGCTAAATCAAATTACCGGGACTCCAAAAACGTAAAGAACATGAAAAACGGGGCTAAAATGGACTTACCATGAAGCTTGGAAAGCTTGAAAACCCTATCCATGGCTTCCCCCATGTTAAATTCGGCCTAAGCTTGAAGATGGACAAATTTGGCATTTAAATTTTGTTTTTAATTCATTTAATTCACTAAATTACCAAAATGCCCCTAAAAAAATCTTTTGAAACATACCCATCCATGTCCATTTTTGTCCACCAACTTAACCAATGGTCTAATTATCATTTAAGGACCTTCAATTTAAAATTTCATAATAATTGGACACCTCTAACATGTAGAACTCAACTTTTGCACTTTTTACAATTTAGTCCTTTTGACTAAATTGAGTGCTCAAACGTCGAAATTTTTGAACGAAATTTTTACGAAATCTTTCCGTAAAATTGTAGACCATAAAATTATAATAAAAATAAAATTTTTCTCGTCGAATTTGTGGTCTCGAAACCACTGTTTCAACTAGCCCAAATTTGGGCTGTTACAACTCTCCCCCCTTTAGGATTTTCGTCCCCAAAAATCTTACCGGAATGAAGTTTAATATCTTTTTCACGATTTCCAACATCACTAAATAACCCTTTTCAAGACGATACTTTCAAAAACACTCTGTCATCGATCTAAATCCCAATATAAATGTTATTTACGCTGGACATCACTTTCTCATATACAATATCATCAACATAAACTTTAATACAATCATGGCAAGATAGATTCTCAAGTATAATAACAACGAAATCAATAACATGCTCATTTAATCACACGGACTTACCTCAAATGCCGAAACGACTAATTTTCCCAACTTAGCCCACAACTTCGTTCTTCCCTAATCTTAGTCCAAATTTCATGTTTTCTTGATCTAACATGTCAAATTAACACTCATTTAATACATTTTATCAACACACTAATCAATTCAATTCACATATCAAATTTTGGAAAATTTACAATTTTGCCCCCTAACTTTTCAAAAATTACACTTTTACCCCTAAACTCGTAAAATAATTTTTATTCAATTTTCTCATGTTTCATTACATCCTGAACATTTTTATCTTGTATGGCAACATCAAATTCTTGCTCTAACATGCACTTATGTACATTAGGTATTTTTGCCAATTATGTCGTTTTACTCGTTTTCACTTAAAATCGCTTAGTAAAAGTTGTTTAACATAATTCTAAGCTTCATATTCTGCCATAAAACATCAAAATAAACACATTTCACCTATGGGTATTTTTCCAAATATGAACCCTAGGTTAAATTATTGCTAGAATAAGCTAAATCAAGTTACAATGACTCCAAAAACGTAAAGAACATGAAAAACGGGGCTAAAATGGACTTACCATGAAGCTTGGAAAGCTTGAAAACCCTATCCATGGCTTCCCCCATGTTAAATTCGGCCTAAGCTTGAAGATGGACAAATTTGGCATTTAAGTTTTGTTTTTAATTCATTTAATTCACTAAATTACCAAAATGCCCCTAAAAAAATCTTTTGAAACATACCCATCCATGTCCATTTTTGTCCACCAACTTAACCAATGGTCTAATTATCATTTAAGGACCTTCAATTTAAAATTTCATAACAATTGGACACCTCTAACATGTAGAACTCAACTTTTGCACTTTTTACAATTTAGTCCTTTTGACTAAATTGAGTGCTCAAACGTCGAAATTTTTGAACGAAATTTTTACGAAATCTTTCCGTAAAATTGTAGACCATAAAATTATAATAAAAATAAAATTTTTCTCGTCGAATTTGTGGTCTCGAAACCACTGTTTCAACTAGACCCAAATTTGGGCTGCTACAACTCTCCCCCCTTTAGGATTTTCGTCCCCAAAAATCTTACCGGAATGAAGTTTAATATCTTTTTCACGATTTCCAACATCACTAAATAACCCTTTTCAAGACGATACTTTCAAAAACACTCTGTCATCGATCTAAATCCCAATATAACTCGATCCAATTACATCACAAATAAAGAATCGATACATACTGAAATAATTATACTAATTCCAAACAACGCTCGGAAACAATCTACTAGCATTTCTCTTGAGCTGAAGATTGAGGAAAATCCTATTCGAATTTCACAATAGTCTTGTCTCAATATCATTTTAATATTATCACTACATTACTAATCTTGAATACACTTAACATTCAACTTAATCCTATCGACAAATCAACATCTGAATACAGAGTCAGAAGTACCAAGTTCATATTCGTATCCTTAAAACATTTGCTTCAAATCACTGTACTTATTTATTACTCCTTGAATGGATAAACCAAATATTACTACTATAAATTCTAAATAGATTTCTCTGCATAAATCTGGAGTTCCACAGTACATGAAGTCCACCTCAGAATAATAATAATAATAATCAAGTCCAACTTAAAGTTCAGAATCAAAAGTTGATCCTCACTGTACTTATTTAGCTGATCACCCACTAACACATCCTGAGTTTCTCAAATTTGCAAGTATATATCACTTTAGCTTTTTACTTAACTAAAATTAAACTATCATTTAATATGATCCATCAGAAAACATGTACCATTACTTTACTTTCTAGCAGATAAACACATTCTAGTCCATTCACTAGTGCGTCACTGAGAAATCATAATTCCATTGCTCAATTCAAACTAAACTCAGAACTAAAGCTTCAGCTAATCATACCTTCAACAGCTTCAACTTTGCTAGCATGCCCAAATTGTTCAAACTTTCACAATTGGAATAACTTTATCAACAGAACAACTTTGATTCAGAATAAAATCACCTATTTAAGATAAATCCAATAGGTATTAACTCAAACGAAACGTAACATCTTACTTGAGCTCATTGAAAAATATCATAATTACCCAAGGAAACAAAATCATTATATCATTTGAATTTGACTGTCACAATTCACACTTTTGTCGATCTCGATTCAATGATAAATCACACTTGATAAGTTAAACAATAAGGATGGAAAGGAAAACCAAGATAATGAAATCCAAGATACAAGACCATACTGAATGTCCGAGAACACCATTCATACGAAATAATAGAAATCCAGACAATTCCGTAAAGAAAACCAGAAGAGAAAGAAACACGGTTCATATGTCCTGAAATCGATTGTATCAGAAATAAGATATATTCCATACACATATAAACAGAACAATAGCCAGAAGAAACAAAAAATCAATTTCATGTAAGCTCACTATCAACTTTTATCTTAGTCTTAACGGAATTGAATTCCAATAGAAGATAGTGGAATGCTGATCATATATCAATCAGACTAACGATACTTTCATCATAAAACAAACAATCATAATTGTCTCTGCGAATATATGAACACATACAATACCCAGAAGAGATAGTCGTAAATTGCTCAACTGTGACTGTCATACTTAAACATCTTCACATTTCAACATCATTCTTCTGCCTAATTCTGCTCTCACTAATTTCCACATTATTCCTTTCACTAAAGAAAATCAGTTCAGAAAAATTTTAATTAATACATCCTTTCGGTATCGTATCCGAATAAATCGATTTATCAAAGTTAACTTCTTTACTAATTATGATATTGTATAAACCGAATAATTCCTGGGTCAATCTAATATCCTTCTAACTCTGTCCTTCACTTGTCAACCATTTTCAGTCTCTGATCATATCTATAGGTATTTTATCACTGAACTCTTTGATTCCACACTTAGGAACTTAATCAACATTGTTCTCATGAATTTCCGTTATAAACACCTTATCGGTAAGGGGGTGAGGTTGTATAGCCTCTAACTCGATTCTCACATTTTTATACATATGACACATCTTTCATTATCAACATATGTCATTATAATTATAGTATCCACTTCAAGCAATTTATCATTCATACTTGTCTCACACAAAATTTCCAATCATCTCGTTCAAACAAGTGCACTCATTCATACATTCTATGAAATTTAAATAACTTTACTTATCACATTCACTAATTAGTTTTAGTCAGCATGCAACAGCATATGAAAGCCAAACAAATATGAATAAGCATATCACTATATAAACTTTCATTTCACACATTATCACATATGCACATTACGAATTCTTATTCATACCTTTCCGAGTTTAACTCATCATAACTACACTTTATTCAAATACTTCAGTAGCACTATCAAGTGGTCGGATATAGCTCGGTTGAAGAGTACTTTTGTTTTAACAAGATGGTCCTCAATCGCGTCGAAAAACATCACACTATCACATATTGGTGGCATGTATAACTAGACTCTCACACTTGCTATGTTAGTCCGAGAACCGACTAAACCATAGCTCTGAACCACTAAATGTAACACCCCTTACCCACATCCGACACCGAAATAAAGTACGAGGCATTACCAGACTATAACATACACATTCATGCAATACCACGTCTAGATTTCATATTTCACCCTCATAAGACTTGTTATTTTGATGACCACTTTTACCATTATAATATGGTTACCAACTTATGAAACACCCCAAACCCGGCCCACGAGCTTTGACCAGATTTGGTATGTTCCTCAAGTAAACCGGTTCAAAATTCTTTTGTTACTTAGGAAAAACTTGTATGATTTTTTTAAAAAATATTGTTTGGGTTGGGCTTGAGTTGAAAACAAATTTATCTTATGTTAAAACCCATTTATTTAAGGTGACAAAACATTTAGAGTTAATTTTAAAAAGGAATTTACTTAAACTTTAATTGATAAAAATCCATAAACATAATAAATAAAAGAAAAATAAAGTAAACCACAATGGCCTTATTATATCAATGATCCCAAAGTAAAACTTAAAATACTTAAAATAAATTGAAAGTCCAAATCATAAATTTCTTGCTATGCATGGCCACCTTTAAGCTCCTGCCGACCCGGTCCATTACTGCTCATCACCTGAAAAATATTCCCCAAACGGGGTGAGTCAACAGACTCAATGTGTACACAACACTAAGTCATAATAGAATCAGGCATGCAAATGATACACATTCAAATCATAGAATACAATTAATGATGCATTCCCAAACCCAAACCTAATTAACCATCCGCTACACACCACCCCGTACTGCCAGTCACACCGTGGGGACTACTAAGTCAACCCTCCATCCGCTACACACCATCGAAGGCAGTCACTGCAGTCGACGTGCTCATCGCCCATATAATTTGTGTCATTAGACACCATATTCAAATAATGTAACCGAAGTTACCAAATTCAGATAATGTAACCGAAGTTACCATATTCAAATTTTGTGACCGTAGTCACCATATTCCGTTAGTGAGACCAAGTCAACACCTTCTTCCCTTTCTCATATATCCCGAATGCCCCATAAATGCATAACATACTTAATTTCTCATTATTCACATGTAACAATATACATATTCAAAATCCTATCAAAAGTAGGAAACGTACCTGGGTACTTTTACCATATTTATGGTACTTAGCCATATTCACATTCTTATGCATATTCATATATTAAAATAATTGCCATATGATATATTGAAAGTTAGTGTGAGTACACACATTCTTAATAATACATTTAATTTAAACATAGCCATGAACCTATCAAAACTTAGGGTAGGGTACACACCTGATTTGCTTATTAGATTCCTTGAAATCCCGAAGAACGATCTACCGATCTAAAGTTTAGATCTGTTAATTCCTATATTCGGCCCATCATACAAAAACACATCAATAACCTTTTCGATTTTAAAACCAAATCCCAATAGGAATGGTATTACTAATACTTACCTTGTTTGCCGATTGGATTGATCAAGTTCCCAAAAATTACTAGTATCCCTTTTCCTTGAAATCGGCTAACACTAAATCATGTAATTTTGTCAGTTTCTGACTTTTGGATCAATGAAAAATAATTCTTATTACAAAAATAAGCCTTGGCCGATTAGATCTATACTTACCTTACGCTTTCCAAATCTGAAGAGGATTCCTTGCCCTATATGTCTGTCGAAATCTTCATGTTAGATTTAATCTAACATATACATCATAACCTTTAATCGAATAAATTTATCTTACCTTAGATCCTTGATCCTTATATTCGACAAGTTGTAGACCCCTTTAGATGTCGTAGTTGATTGCTCCTTTACTTAGAATCAACAAAGATTCGGCTTTGACAAGAGAGAAACAGAGAAGAAAATAGAAGAAGAGGAGATGGATTTTGCTTAAAGAAAATTCGCGGCAGAGGGGAGAGAGCTAGGAAAATTTCTGGCACAGAGGAAGAGAAAGCAAACGTTGATGAGTAGCCCTCCTGCCTCTCCTTTATAGCCGAAATTATCAGCCTAGGAGTCCCTTACTTGGCCACCACTCCTCTTTTTGATAATATTATCTCTTTTATTTAAAAGATAAAAGCCTTTAATCCATCAATTATCTCCTCAATTTTCTTAAAAGAAAATCCTTTATTTATCACTTATTATTCACATATTTATGCAAATAAAACTCTTCCTTTTCTAGAAACCCATGCTGTCCACCTCACTTTCTGGAAGCAAAAATAAAACTTATTTATTTGCTTCTCAAGTGACTCGAACTCAGGGCCTATTTCCTGTGTGTGACGCCACTTCCTTAGGCCCTAAGTGGCATCTTCGTGCCACTTTTCCAAGCCTGTTTGTGTGTCAAACTTCTCCAACTTTTTCTTTTAAGGCCCTCTAGCCCTTATTTCTTATTTTGAACTTTAAAATTTGACATTTCGGCATCATTTCTAAGTTTCCTAAAATTTTCGATCGGCTCTGTTTGCTGACCATTTTCTTACATTTCCAGGTTTCCAGAAATGTTTACTTTCCTCTTTTGAATCATTTCCACATCATTTCCTTACATCCCCTAGTTTCCAAAAATGTTCACTTTCCTCTTTTAAACTTAACGTTTCCAAAGCATTTCCTTACATTTCCTTACATTTCCATACATTGCCTTACATTTCCATACATTTCCATGCACCTTAGGGTTCCTAGAACTCCTCAGAACACATCCAACACACCCACTGAGCCCACTATCTCATGAATTACACACGAACGCATAACCCCTAATCTAGGATGTTACAACTTATCCATCAAGCACTCATGTCATATTACTAACCATGCATGGCAAACAAACATAATCACATTATAAACATTAAGATATGACATGAATAACTTTCGACACAAAGCCATAATCAATATAACCCACATCTCATGGCCATATGCATATAACTTAATATAAGCCTACACATTTGGCCAAAGCAAAATAATACATGTCAATCAACTAAATCCCTATACATGCCACTCACTTGAAATTTCTAATATATGCTTCATTATACCAAAGATAGCGACTTGATAGTGTGATGTTTGCCTCGACGATCTCCAACCCCGAGCTAACCTGAAAACACTAAAGGAAAGGAAGGGAGGGAGTAAGCTTTGTAGCTTAGTAAGACCGTATGAAAATAATAATAAAAACAATTTATCCCCTTTTTTTCTCATGGTAATACAACCCAATTTGCATCTTTACTCATATTCCAGTCAAGCGGTTTTCTCGAGTCACAGTCACTAAATTATTTATATCTGGATCTACGGAACTCTAAATTAAGTTTCGCTAATTTTCATTGAAACTAGACTCATATATATTCTTACCATAAAATTTTCAGAACTTTTGGTTTGGCTAATTAGTACAGTTTATTCATTAAATTATTCCCTGTTAAACTGTCCAACAGTTCTGACCTCTCTTCACTAAAAATCAATTATCTCATTGTACAAATTTTATATGTCGTTCCCAATTGTTTCTAATGAAAATAGACTCATTTAATATTTCAAGAATATAAATTATATCTCCTAATTATTTTTTTAAAATTTTTAATAATTTTTCAAATTTGAAACATGGGATTCCGAAACTCATTCTGACATTGTCTCACTAAAATTCAAATATTTCAGAATATAAAATTCCTTTTCTTACACTGTTTCTTTCATATGAAAATAGACACAATAATATTTAATTCTATATCTTAATAACTTTCTAATTCAATTTATACTATTTTTGGTGATTTTTCAAATTCACATAACTGTTGCTGTCTAAACTGTTTTAATGCTAATTTCACTCTTTCATGTTTTCTTTGCATTCACTTCTATTTAAACATACATAACACCAAAGACTTAAGGTTTTAATTAGCATAACAATGATTTCATGAGTATTACTAACATTTTATGTTTTCACAAATATCCAAAGAATCATAAAACAAATATACTAAACATCTTATCTCTCAATTTGATATGGCTCAAAAGCCTAATACATGATTCTCAACAAAATGTATATATCATCAACATAATTACTTATTCCTAAGATTCACTTAAGGTCACTTTTATAATGATAATAACTCATAATATCATAAGACCAACACTTATAAAATTTACGTACATACCTGTACCATTCTACATATAATTTCATGCTTACATGTATACCTGCAGATTACTTATATATACAATTACATGCTTTCTCATCTTATGTATCATCAATTTACCCGTTGAACCATTTGGAATACTAAAGGATACACAGAAATCTTGCACATAAGTGCCACACTGATATGTAGCCGAAGCTACCACATTTATGTAGCCGAAGCTACCACTTATCACTAAAGTATTCCTAAGGTTCAACCGGGATTTTACTTATTTGTTCAGTATCACTTATACATACAATTACATTTCTCAAATCAATACACATTTCACATACTAATTTTTGCAACTATTAAATATTCGTAATGACAATCATAATATCACATGTGTAAGAACCCAAATTTGCCCGGGGCCCAATTAACCAAACAAAAACCAAAATTAGAAACCAGTTAATAAAACACCAAAAGTTTAAAGAGTTTGGCAGTCCATTAAATTACAGTCCAAGTTACACAATTTTGGCCCAAACCAAATAAACCTGTTTCTAAACCCAAACCTAACAAAACCCGTTTCTAAATTAACCGAAAACCTACAGGCCCAACAGAGCCCAATGCGGAATAGGCCCGAATGGCCCAAATTTTTGATAGCTCTAGAAACCCTAGAGGGTTCTGGAATCAGCCAGCGCCGCAGCCTCCCCCGCGCGTGCCTCCACAGCCTCTGTACTGCCAGCAAACCTCCGTACGCTACGTTCGCCTTCTGTACCTACAAACAAATAGCAGAGAAACAACAGTGAATGGAGAATATAGAAAAAGAGCATTGTATTTTCGTTTTTTTTCTTTCTTTTCTTTCAGCTATATAAACAAAAAGCCGATGAATGTATTTTTAACCGAGACCACACACACTGTTACGCATACAGAATATATACAGAATACCAAAAAAAGAAAAGTTTTCTAAAAGGTGATTTTTAGTCCTCGATATTTTTTTCTGCCTTCTTTGAATCTTTGTTTTATTTGTTCGCATAAAAGTCTAAGAAAGGGGGAAGGGATTTACCTTCGAAGTGGACTGTCAGACTGCTTTCTTCGTCGTAATCGGAGCAAAGCGATCCTTCGAGGCAGAGAACATGAAGCGTTCGGGTCTGGTTTGAAAGAGCAGTCGATTGAGGCCTGAATCGGCCACTAATCGCCGATTGCCATGGCGTTTGTAGTGGCCAAAAGGGAGATTTCCTTCGGCAGCTGAGGGAGAAGGCAAAAGGGGCTAGGGTTTCGGTGCTAAAAATTTTTGTCTGATAGCCTTAAGAACCATTTTTTAGGGATTATATTTCATTAAGGAAACGACGCCGTTTGGGTTTAATTCAATAGCCCCCAAAACGGTGCCGTGCGAAATGCCCAGATCCGACCCGATCCGACATCCATGGAATCCACGTGATTTCGCGGTGATGGAATATTTGTGCGTTCAGTCCCTCTTCGTTGTACTGTTCTTCGATCAGACCTGTTATACATTTCCTTTGTTTCTTTTAAATTGACCCCTGTAATTTACACGTCATTTCGATTCTGTCTAGTCCATACGCTGCGTTTTGAATCATGGAAATATTTGCTGGTTTAGTCCCTGATAGTTTATGCGTACTTCAATTTGATCCTTGTGCATATTTAAATAATTTTATTTATTATAAATTGGCCTTTTAATTATTTTTTTATTTCAATCAAGTATTTTTCAGTTTTCATTTATAATCCTTACAACCTTTATGGTATTAGACTTATTTATTATTCATTTTTATAAGCTTATTTTAATAAAATTGTTTTGAAATAGATTTTACAATGATTTAATTTGTTTTATCTTCTATTTATATATGTTTTTAATCTATTGCATAAATATTTGATTTCAAAATATTCTTTTATATGTCTCTTTGTTTTAATAATTTGTTCAGTATCACTTATACATACAATTACATTTCTCAAATCAATATACATTTCACATACTAATTTTTGCAACTATCAAATATTCGTAATGACAACCATAATATCACATGTATAACAATTTAACAATACATAAATTTATTTAAACATAATAGTGCATTATTTACACATAAATGTTATTTACGCTTGACATCACTTTCTCATATACAATATCATCAACATAAACTTTAATACAATCATGGCAAGATAGATTCTCAAGTTTAATAACAATGACATCAATATCATGCTCATTTAATCACACGGACTTACCTCAAATGCCGAAACGACTAATTTTCCCAACTTAGCCCACAACTTCGTTCTTCCCCAATCTTAGTCCAAATTTCATGTTTTCTTGATCTAACATGTCAAATTAACACTCATTTAATACATTTTATCAACACACTAATCAATTCAATTCACATATCAAATTTTGGGAAATTTACAATTTTGCCCCCTAACTTTTCAAAAATTACACTTTTACCCCTAAACTTGTAAAATAATTTTTATTCAATTTTATCATGTTTCATTACATGCTGAACATTTTTCTCTTCTATGGCAACATCAAATTCTTGCTCTAACATGCACTTATGTACATTAGGTATTTTTGCCAATTATGTCGTTTTACTCGTTTTCACTTAAAATCGCTTAGTAAAAGTTGTTTAACATAATTCTAAGCTTCATATTCTGCCATAAAAAATCAAAATAAACACATTTCACCTATGGGTATTTTTCCAAATATGAACCCTAGGTTAAATTATTGCTAGAATAATCTAAATCAAGTTACCGGGACTCCAAAAACGTAAAGAACATGAAAAACGGGGCTAAAATGGACTTACCATGAATCTTGGAAAGCTTGAAAACCCTATCCATGGCTTCCCCCATGTTAAATTCGGCCTAAGCTTGAAGATGGACAAATTTGGCATTTAAATTTTGTTTTTAATTCATTTAATTCACTAAATTACTAAAATGCCCCTAAAAAAATCTTTTGAAACATACCCATCCATGTCCATTTTTGTCCACCAACTTAACCAATGGTCTAATTATCATTTAAGGACCTTCAATTTAAAATTTCATAACAATTGGACACCTCTAACATGTAGAACTCAACTTTTGCAGTTTTTACAATTTAGTCCTTTTGACTAAATTGAGTGCTCAAATGTCAAAATTTTTGAACGAAATTTTTACGAAATCTTTCCATAAAATTGTAGACCATAAAAATATAATAAAAATAAAATTTTCCTCGTCGGATTTGTGGTCTCGAAACCACTGTTTCAACTAGACCCAAATTTGGGCTGTTACATTGGATGTCCTATCGATGATTGAGGTCCTATATTTGTTGCAGGTTCTCCATAGCTCGTGTGAGTAGCATAATGTAGTTTAACATCCTGAACCACAGCTCATGTGAGCAGGCCCATTTTATAGCTCATGTGAGCAGGCCCATTTTATAGCTTGTGTGAGCATCGTTCCCGCTTATCCGACGTTATTTCATTTGGTTCATCGGGTGATAAATATGTATATGAAAAATGATATAGGTAGTCGTTATATGAATCAGTTATATGAAAAATGATATATGAAATGGTTATATGAATCAGTTATATGGAAATAGATATATGGAATAGAACAATGGATATAGATATTTAAAGTGAAGTGTGAGTTGTTAAATGAATAGGTGATGGTTGTATTGAGTTTTAAATGTGTTTACTTATAATCTTTATGAAAAATAATATAGGTAATGGTTATATAAATCGGTTATATGAAAAATAATATATGAAATGGTTATATGAATCAGTTATACAGAAATGGATATATGAATTGGTTATATGGAAATAGATATATGAAATAGAACATCGGATATATATATTTGAAGTGAAATGTGAGTTGTTAAATGAATAGGTGATGGTTGTATTGAGTTTTAAATGTATTTACTTATAATGTTTATGACATGATAAAATTATATGTTTTGTATGTGTAAACTCACTAACCTTGTGAGATTTGTGGTATGTATAGGAAATAAATGAACTCATGACCTTATTTATAAAATTAATTGTGAAATGTTTTAGTTACAACAGTTATGGTAAGTTAAAGTTAAAGTTTAATACGGATTTACTAAGCTTTACTTAAGCTTACTCTATCTTTTTTTTTTCTTTTTAGATCATCGGATACAAGCTGTCGATTGGATTGCTTTTGGAGATCACACTATCCGCCAACTCTTTTTGTAGTTATATGTTTATTTTGGTCGGTTATAAGTGGCATGTAAATAAGGTTTTGGTCTATGCATACTGGTGATCATTTGGTCATGTTTTGTGCCATTTGAATTATGAAATACGCATATTGATCTAAATCCTTTATGGTATTTTGGTTGGTTTGGTATTTGATGGCATAGGTGTAGTTGAAACTTAATGCATTATTGGTTTGTTGAATTGGTACATACATGATAGGTTAATTGGTGAAATTCAATTGGTCATAAATTGGCACTAAAAGACTTGGTATAAATTGGCAGTAGAAGCCCAGAGAACTGTTACTGGCTACACCAATTGGAAAACTGGAAATCTTAAGCAAAGTTTGGGTTTCGAAAACCCCAAGATCCCAGGTAATGATTCATTTCCTCCCGAGTTGTGGTGTAGTCACAAATCTTGGTCTCCATGCGTGGTGAAGTTTCACGAATGATGGTTCGGTTGTTCTAGTCATGACCCCTCCCTCTAATGGTGATTCTTCTCATGTTTAGGGTTTAATGGTTAAAAGATGAAAGAATAAAGAAGAAAGAAGAAAAGAGTTATATTTGAGGAAAATTGGGAACGAAAGATGAAGATTGCAGGAAAATTCAACAGAGAAAAGTTGGGGTTTCAAATGATTTTGCAAAGTAACCGATGAAATGTTTGAGTATCTGTTTTATAAGATCAAGCTTGTTTAAGAAGTTTATTTCAGAAAAAGGTTGTTCAAATTCTCCAACGTAAGGTTGACATCTATCTTAACGAGGTAAGTGAAACATTTAGAAATTTTGTGATGGCGGTTAAAATTCAAAAGTACCCAACTCATTGTACGTGCCTGGCAGGTAAATCAGTTTTCAAGCATACAAGCGTAACTTTTCAAGTTAAAATTTTGAGGATGAAATTTTTGTTAAGGGGAAAGGAGTTATAACACCCAGTTTTGGCTTCTGAAATTGGCGGGTAAACCAAGTAGTACTCTAAGTGGCGTAGTGCTATTCACCCTACCGATACTCTTGGCGTGTATAAGTGGGCGCGTAGCAGACATTGGATTGTTGCGAGGAATTGTCTTAGAAAGGATGAATTGTTAGGGAAAGGAGCTTCGTAATGTATTATGGAATTTTAAATAATCAAATTATCGCTGAAAAGTATGGTACGCCAAGTTTGGTTCGTTATGGTGCTGGTTGCAGACTAACGGGGTGGTTAGGAACAAACGATATAATTACTCTCTCTCTATATAAATATATAGACAAAATTTTAGATATTCGTACAAATTTCTTTACAGCTGTAAACCACTTATACGACAGATTGATCAGGATTATGATGCGTGTCAAGTTTTCGTAGGGACAAAGGTTGTATATCTAGATAATCATGATAGGAAAAAAGAGAGTTTTTCTTCTTCCTTCTTCAAGAAGTATTTTTGTCTAGATCTAAAGGGACCTAGAGTATTTCCTTCTTTCACTTAAGCTAAGTTGTAGATCTGGATCTTTACCTGTGAATGTTCCATGTCAATGTAAGGTTTTTGACCCTCCATATTATCTTGTGAAAGAGTAAATCTTAACATGGTAGATCCGTAAGATGGATGATATAAGGCCCTGTTTGGGGATTTCTAGTGTTAGAAATAATGGTAAAAATGGGGTATTTGAATAGATCCTGATGAGTTTCCATGTTCTGTAGTAGTAGTTGCTACTAATCTTACAAGGGAAGTCTAGATCTAGAGTTTGGAACTGTTGTAGGTTAGAATCAAGTGAGTCTCTAAACTGACTCATGTGTGTATACTGTTTATCCTAGATGCTTCCATGAAGAACCATATGAATTGCGAACTGAAACTAGAAAAGGATAGTATAATGAATATACTGATGTGTGAATATCAGTTGAGGATTGCATGTATGACTCGTATGAATCTTACATGTATAGAGTATGTGATAAATAATATGAAGTTGAAGCTTGATTGTATGGGCATGTTTTGAATGTATGAGATGAATAGTGTGTTAAGTTTAAATGGTGTATCTGCATGAAAAGTTTGCTAGTGAGCCTGCGCCTGTCTTCGTGGAGTCGTCTGAAAGGGTCCGTCAGGACTTTAATCACGATCTCTTAAAGGAAAAGTCCATGGCACCAAATCGTGCAAGACAATAACTGATGGGTTATGGCATCATATGGGATGATTTAAATGAAGGTTATTACCTAATGGGGTTTTCTACATGGCTCGGAACGAGGAGGGGCAAACATCATGAAACGTGAGTCTGAAATGGAAGCCTTTGTGGCGTATCTGAAGTGAAAGCTTTCGTGGCATTCTTTGAAAGAATGGCCCTTGTGGCAGCCATCTGAAGGGAATGCCTCTATAACGGACCCTGAATGAAGGAAATGGAATGTATGACAGACTCTAAAAGAATAAATTTTTTGGAAGACTCTGAAGAAACGGTATGAAAGGCAATCTCTGAAATTAATGTCTTAGTAGTAATGTATGAAGGAAATGCCCTTGCAGCGGATTGTGAAGAAACAACCTCAATGGTGAATTCTACAATAAAGGTTTTAATGGCACAGACAGGATGGGCTACTCCTATGGTGTAATATGGAAGGGCTTATAATGATGAACCATGAAGGATGCTTGATAAACCATAATTTACACATATTTTAACCCCATGCTTAGCTTACTTTTGGATGAATTTTGATTGAATTTGATGAATTCGATGCTCCTAATCTCTTTATTTCATGTTTTATACTCAGGAGAGCTTAGGAAGTCGAAAAGGACGAGAAACGGGCCAAAAAGGGGCAAAACGGGCCTACATAGGAAATCAACACGGCCTGGACCATTGGCCACGGCCGTGTGTCACGAGCAGGATCAACCACGGCCTGGACTATCAACCATGGGCAGATCACGTGGCCATGTGTGGCGAGCGGCATTGACCACGGCCGAAGGATTCCACCACGGGAGTGTCACACGGGCGTGTCCCTGCCGAAATCAAGATGAATTCTATTCGAAATGGGATACTTGTGGGCCAAGTAAGGCATCTCAAAGCCTATATAAACACCCTAGGGGGCAACCTAAAATGAGAGCTCGACAGGACATCGAATAGACGCCGAGTAGAAGGAGAAAATACTCCAAGACAGCCGTCGGAAATAGCTTAGGAGAAGGATCTCCATCAAGACTGAAGATCTCCCATCAAGTTCTTTAGGAGTTTTTTGGGTTTTCTTATGTTTTGTTGTTTTTCCTCTTTTCATGATGTTTCCCTCTTTTAGTATGAACTAAATCCCTTAAATATTTAAGGGGATGAAACCTAAGATAGATCTTATTATTATTTGATTTATGAGATAAATACTTGTGCTTATTCTTAATTGTGAGTTCTTATTCTTGTTTTGATAATTCAGGTTATTGATTCAAGTCGAATGTGCTTATTCAGCGGAGCAAAAGTCCCTGTTTAAGAGTAGATCAACACAATTAAGCGGAGTTGATTGCAACCCTAGACATAGGGCGACAAAAATCTGTCGGATTAGGGTCAAACCTAATAAGGGAATCCATAGATCAAGTTAATGCGACAATAAGGGTTTTAATTAGAAAGAGATTTCAATTAATCAACCTAGAGTCAGTTGTTAGTAGCCTCGAGAGAGGTATTAATATAATTTAGGGATTTCTACGGATTAAGCCAAGTGAATAAATCGCATGAATCAAAAGTAATAAGTGAAGTCTAGGTGGATTCTTCCTTAGGTATTGCCTATCTCATATAAAAGTTGTTTAAATGTATTTTCCCCAATTTACTCTCTGTCGCGTTCATAGTTAGTTAAATTAGTTAGTAAATTTTAGGTAAAAAATAAATCTCCTTAATTATTAGGCTAGATAATAAAAAGATAGTTAATACTAGTGCTCTTGGTCCTTGAGGATACGATATTCCGGACTCACCACAATATACTCTTTGTTCGATAGGTGCGCTTGCCTTTGTCGTAATAATAGTTAGTTTCGAGCTCCATCAAGTTTTTGGCGCCGTTGCCGGGGACTAAGATATTAGGAACACTAATTTTTTATTACTTTAGCCATTTTATTTTATTTACATTTTATTTTTTTATTTACTAACTTTTCTCTTTCTTGCTTCTGGCAGGAGTCTCTAGTTTACGACTAGAAGAAACCCGTCAGGACCCTTAGTTTTTGACAGTGAGATTGAAAGTACAGTTTGCAGAAACCGAAGAGAAATAAGGCGAAGTCTACAATACATAGAAGAAGAGCAAGAAGACGAAACCAACACTACCGAAGAGATGGCTGACAATAATCCACTACTTCCAGTAGTTGCCGCAAACCCGGTGAATCAAAATCCTGCTCCTCATACTATGTCTGATTATGCTAAACCTACTTTAACAGGAACTGAATCAAGTATTGTTAGACCTGTTGTTGCTGCAAATAAATTTGAGCTGAAACCTAACACTATTCAGATGATTCAGCAATTTGTTCAGTTTGATGGTTTGTAGGATGAGGATCCAAACAATCACTTGGCAAATTTTCTAGAGTTTTGTGACAATTTCAAAATAAATAGCGTTTCGGATGATGCCATTCGCCTTCGGTTGTTTCCCTTCTTGTTGAGAAACAAAGCTAAATAGTGGTTGAACTCGTTACCACGAGGATCAATCACTACATGGGATTAAATGACCGAAAAATTTTTGTTAAAATATTTTCCGCCGGCTAAAACGGCCAAGTTGAGAAATGATATCTCTTCTTTTGTGCAGATGGATTTAGAAACACTTTACGATGCATGGGAGAGATACAAGGATCTACTGAGAAGGTGCCCTCACCATGGGTTACCATTATGGCTACAGGTTCAAACCTTTTACAACGGTGTGAACCCCTCGACTAGGCAGTTGATTGATGCATCCGCCGATGGTACACTAAACAATAAAACACCTGAGGCTGTTTATGAATTCATTGAAGAGATGTCACTGAATAATTATCAGTGGCAAGTTATGAGAACAAAGCCAACAAAAGCCGCCAGTGTTTTCAACCTCGACGCAGTAACCATGCTATCAAATCAGGTAGAACTTTTAAGTAAGAAAATTGATGGTTTGTGTGGTTCTTCGCAGGTACATCCAGTGATGCAGTGCGACACAAATGGAGGAGGGTCGAACAATATAGAATACCCACCCTACAACCCTGGCATAGAAAATGAATAGATGAACTATATTGGTAACAATTCTAGACCTCAAAATAACCCTTATAGTAACACTTATAATCCAGGTTGGAGAAACCATCCAAATTTCTCATGGGGTGGCCAAGGAAATCAGAGACAACAACCCCCTCCAGGCTTTCAACAGCAACCCTACCCACAAGAGAAGAAGCTGAACCTTGAGGAGATGCTAACGAAATTCATCGCGGTGTCAGAAACCCGTTTCCAAAACATCGAAACAACACTAAAAAATCAGCAAGCATCAATTCAAGGGCTCGAGAACCAAATAGGTCAGCTTGCTAAGCTGATCTCAGAACGACCACAAGGAAACTTGCCAAGCAACACTGAAACTAACCCAAAGGAGCAAATTCACGCCATTACTGTTCACGATAGTGAAGGGTTAGATGAACCAAAACAGAGGGAAGAGAACGTGGTAGATAAGGGTAAGGTTGAGGTAAGCCATGATAAACCGAAACCAGTAATTACAGAGTACCAACCTCGTGTACCATATCCCAATGCGACAAAGATAGACCACATAGAGGAACAATTCGATAAATTTCTTAAACTTTTAAAGAAATTACATATTAACTTACCGTTTCTTGAAGCTCTTTCGCAGATGCCCAATTCAAGGAAATTTTTAAAAGAGCTTTTGACAAACAGACGGAAGTTAGACGATACGTCGCATGTGGAGCTAAACGCAGTGTGCTCAGTAATTCTACAAAATAAACTACCACGAAAATTAAAAGATCCAGGGAGTTTTACAATTCCGTGCTTAATTGGTAGTTTATCTATTAATAATGCTTTTGCTGATTTAGGGGCAAGCATCAATGTTATGCCTTATAAAATGTTTAAACAGTTAGGTCTTTGGAAACCCAAACAAACTAGGATGAGCATTCAATTGGCTGATAAAACCATTAAATTTCCTAGGGGTATAATTGAAAATGTGCCAGTCAAAATTGATAAATTCATATTCCCAGTAGACTTTGTTGTTTTAGACATGGATGAGGATAGTGACGTTCCTTTAATTTCAGGACGACCCTTTTTAGCAACTGCTAGGACCATTATCGATGTTGGTACAGGGGAATTAATACTTCGTGTAGGTGATGACATGGTTAAACTCCAAGCACGTGATTCTGTCAAAATATTTAGTGATCAAGATGATACAAGTCCTGTTAATGTAAGTGAACTTAATGTTCAATCTTCTTTGTAGGAAATTCCTCGGGAAAAGATGATAGAGCCATGGCCTAGCTTCCATATTGAGAACAGAACTGTTCATGAGGAACGAAGGCTCCAGATCGAGGAACTAGATGAATGGCAAACACAGCTTAAGGAGAAATTGAAAGTACACGATGAACCAAAACAGAGCCATGACAAGCCTAAAGATTAAACAAGTCAAATTAAGGTTGGAGATTGAGTTCTAATGGATAATACAAATCCTCGTGTTGCCACTTCTGAACCTAATGGAACAACCCCTTTCACGGTTATGAATATCTTCCCATACGATACAGTCGAGGTAACTCATTCCAAATTCGGCACTTTCAAGGTAAATCGTACTCGTCTAAAACCTTATTTCAATACAATTGATAGCAAGAATGAGGAGTTTCAACTCCTCAAACCATCATGATTATGCGAATGAAAGGTAAGTCTAGCTTAGGACTCTAAACAAGCGCTTCTCGGGAGGCAACCTGAACACTAACCCTACTAATTAGTTTGTTTTCACTTTCATTCATGTTTTAGGCACAGGTTTCCCTACCACACGACCTTGCACACGGGCGTGGCCATGACCGTGTGGACACCACGAGGAGGCACACCAGCGTGACGGAGACCATGCGGGTCAAGGACAAAAATTTTTCGCAAAACACGGGCTGCGATAAATTGCCACGACCGTGCGATGCGGCCGTGGTTGACACTGACTAAAGAACACGGGCGTGTGATCCTCTACACGGGCGTGGGAGGACCTTTGAGTCCATTTATTTTTTTCTTTTTATTTTATTTTAAATTTTGAACTCTTTCTTTTTATCTTTCTTGTCTTAAACTTTTATTAGTATAGTTTGATTTCTTTTATCCCCGGCCGTCTAATTCTCGAGTAAATATAACAACGTCCACTAATAGAACTCCCTAAAAATTTACTGATGACTTCGCAGTTTACAAAGGTTCAAGGTGCCACTAAAGGAACGAACACACCATCGGAGTATTCTCCCCCACCTTCACCTCTGCCTAGTGATCATGTTAATCATTGGTTATTTTCTAAGGATTTCATCCACAATTCAGGAAGTTTCACTTCTCTCCCTCTCTTATGATTTCTAACTTTATTGTTATTATCCATTTTTTGTACATTGAGGACAATGTACATCTTAAGTGTGGGGAGGTTATTGATTTCATTATCAGAAAATCCCTGAATTATGTCTTGCTCTTAAATAATTTTCTCATATTACTTTTAGAATGAAACTTCTATTGATTTATGATTTTCATTAATATATCTTGGATTAAGTCATAAGTAATTGTGCATTGATGATTTAAACTTTAAGATATTAGAGAATCAAGCATGATAAGTCTGTTTTCCGTAATTAAAATTTATAGGTTGTTTTCCTAAATTTAAATATTACTTTGAAGTTTGAAATTTGCAAGGTTGACATCAAAAACCATAATTTTTGTGAGATTTTGAACCTTTTAGAGCATATTCTTTTCTTGCTAACTCTATTAAACATTGATTTGTTATTCTAGAACTTGCTTCGATCATACATGTCGAGACCACACCTTTGATTTGATATACTGAGATGATAAAGGCACCTAGGTTTTAACCCACTTATTCCACTAAAAAGCCTACCCGTTTAATTAACCCTTAGTGAACCCATTTGAAACCTAATCAACCATTTCTTGACTCACCCATTAATATTAACCCAAAACCCATTTTGTATTTGTTATCACCATTTCTCTTGACTACCCTTATATCGAGATTTGATTTGATCAGTTGCTTAACTATTTTCTTTATTCTAGTTGTTAAATTCTATCTTATTATTGTAAATACTTGTTTTTATTCTTAAATTTTTTTTTGGAAATTTATTCATTATTAGTTCTTTGTTATTTGAGCTTAAGCAGTTAATGATACATTTTTAGAAGAAGCTCGTGTTATTAGTTTTCAAGATGTAATTATCAGTATTAGTCCATCTTTTCTAGTTAGGTAATTTATCAATTCAATCTCGATTATAACCCTCTAATTCAGCCTTTATCCACACCTTTAACCCAAGCCCCATTACAACCCTTTAAAAGACCTTTTGATTTGTGTATCATCTCATTTTATAGTGGTGGAGATCTGATTTTCATGCAAGCCTATGGGATTAACTTTTCATGTTTGACTTCTGAGTGCTTAATTTGAACCTTAAACACTTTGAGTGATTTGAGTGAATCTTTAGTGAGGATGTCAATCCTTGTCAGGTTTTGAATCAAAGGTAACTATTTAGATAAGGGGAAATACCTATGTTTTCGTGCTACAAAAATTTGTGACTTAGATTGTTTGAATCTTTAGGACTCTTTTAGTTAAATTATCAATGTATGAATTATCTATGAATTATGATGAAACATTATTGATGAGGATTATGAATTGATGAAGTTAATTTTAATTGTGAGTTGAGGATTTTGCTTGAGGACAAGCAAAGGCTTAAGTGTGGGGATATTTGATAAACCATAATTTACACATATTTTAACCCCATGCTTAGCTTACTTTTGGATGAATTTTGATTGAATTTGATGAATTTGATGCTCCTAATCTCTTAATTTCATGTTTTATACTCAGGAGAGCTTAGGAAGTCGAAAAGGACGAGAAACGGGCCAAAAAGGGGCAAAACGGGCCTACTTAGGAAATCAACACGGCCTGGACCATTGGCCACGGCCGTGTGTCACGAGCAGGATCAACCATGGCCTGGACTATTAACCACGGACAGATTACACGGTTGTGTGTGGCGAGCGAAATTGACCACGGCCGAAGGAGTCCACCACGGGCGTGTCACACGGGCGTGTCCCTACCGAAATCAAGATGAATTCTATTCGGAATGGGATACTTCTGGGCCAAGTAAGGCATCTCAAAGCCTATATAAACACCCTAGGGGGAAACCTAAAATGAGAGCTCGACAGAACGTCGAATAGACGCCGAGTAGAAGGAGAAAATACTCCAAGACAGCCGTTGGGAACAGCTTAGGAGAAGGATCTTCATCAAGACTGAAAATCTCCCATCAAGTTCTTTAGGAGTTTTTTGGGTTTTCTTATGTTTTGTTGTTTTTCCTCTTTTCATAATGTTTCCCTCTTTTAGTATGAACTAAATCCCTTAAATATCTAAGGGGATGAAACCTAAGATAGATCTTATTATCATTTGATTTATGAGATAAATACTTGTGCTTATTCTTAATTGTGAGTTCTTATTCTTATTTTGATAATTCAGGTTATTGATTCAAGTCGAATGTGCTTATTCAGTGGAGCAAAATTTCCTGTTTAAGAGTAGATCAACACAATTAAGCGGAGTTGATTGCAACCCTAGACATAGGGCGACGAAAATCTGTCGGATTAGGGTCAAACCTAAAAAGGGAATCCATAGATCGAGTTAATGCGACAATAGGGGTTTTAATTAGAAAGAGATTTCAATTAATCAACCTAGAGTCAGTTGTTAGTAGCCTCGAGAGAGGTATTAATATAATTTAGGGATTTCTACGGATTAAGCCAAGTGAATAAATCACATGAATCAAAAGTAATAAGTGAAGTCTAGGTGGATTCTTCCTTAGGTATTGCCTATCTCATATAAAAGTTGTTTAAAGGTATTTTTGTAACACCCTAACCCGTATCCAGCGCCGGCTTAGGGTTACGGCATTACTAAAACAATCCCAAGTCAAAACACCTTACAAAAACTACTTCATCATTAATGACCACATTAATATTGATTAAACTAATTACTATCAATTAGCAGTACTATTCAGGTGGTAAATTTGTATATTAAAGCCGAACACTTACGATTTCACATACTTCAACTTATTCATTAACATAATACCTTCATTCGTCACACACATATATATATATATATAAAGTATACCAAATCCTTTCATGTTAAGAATCGTATTGTGCGTATAAATTAAATAAAAGAATGTTCATTATCCAAAGGTACCATATACCCTATTCGAACTAAATTTATGACCTCACTTATTCCATACATACCAAAATTTGAATTAAACTCCAAGTTATGGATTAAAAGTATCCGGTAATAACCAAGACCAAGCAAGACTAGTCAAGTTCAAATTAAAAAAAAAACATGCTAATATAATTTAACCTTCTGAGTAAGACATGTACCACATTTCATCATCTACCGACATCATAAATAGAAAATACTAAACATAATTGAGAAACAAAGCCATTTTCGCATGGCATAAGTTTATATACATATTTACAAGACTTCCAAACGCAGTCCAAAAAGGATTTGATCTATACATGCCATAAGTCTTAAAGGAAAAACTATCGAATAAAATACCAAAATAGGTGATAGTATGACGAGCTTCCCAAAACGATCCCTGAGCTCAGACTGAGTTCCAAAAGAAGACTACAAATGCAACAACCGAAACATGGTAAGCTTCTCAAAGCTTAGTAAGTTTAAGCAAATTAATATCACATACATAAGTAGAATATTTATACCAAGAATTCAAACCTACTTAATTTATATACTCTCACTGAACACCCCAACCCATTTAAGAGTTGAACTTACAACATCTTTATATGCTTATATTACATTCTATATACCATCTTTGCATGAGAAATAACTATTATACATGTCATATACCTTCACTAATTCATCTACTTAACATTCAAGTTACCCAAGTCTCAATTCAATGGTATAACACTTACCTCTAATATACTTACCCTTCCAAACTTAACCATTCGGTATAACGCGTAATAATTCACTCGTACATTTTCCCATGCACAAAATCATTAGAATTAACAAACCTTTAATAAATCTCATTCTTACCTGATCTTTAATAGAATTTAGTAACGTATCGCTCACATAGAGCCGTTACTTACAAGTTTCCATAACGTATCGCTCACATAGAGCCGTTACTTAAAGTTTACGTAACGTATCGCTCACATAGAGCCGTTACTTAAAGTTTACGTAACGTATCACTCACATAGAGTCGTTACTTAAAGTTTACGTAACGTATCGCTCACATAGAGCCGTTACTTACAAGTTTATGTAACGTATCGCTCACATAGAACCGTTACTTAAAGTTTACGTAACGTATCGCTCACATAGAGCCGTTACTTAAAGTTTACGTAACGTATCGCTCACATAGAGCCGTTACTTAAAGTTTACGTAACGTATCGCTCACATAGAGCCGTTATTTAAAGTTTACGTAACGTATCGCTCACATAGAGCCGTTACTTAAAGTTTACGTCGTGTTGCTCATTGAACCATTTCGCACAACTTATGCTTTTCATAACTTGTTGTTCAAGAGGGTATGTATATTTTCATATATAAAAATAAATTTCATTCACACTTCACACAAGGTTATACACATCTATATATATATATATCGAAGTGTTCAATATCCCAAGTCCTAGGTTGCATTCGGCTTATACCACTTCAAGCCATCATCAATTCCATTTAATATGCCTAAATCTCATTTTTGTGCCACTATCGAAATTGTCCATTTCATGCACCTAAATACAACCTCCAAGTAACTTCTCCATCAACTATCTTCTATCAATTTCATATATATATATTCAGCAATTGCATTGTAATAGACTATCACCATTCCACTTAAACTTGAAATAAAGTATAAACTCAACTTAAATTTTTTTATCGCTTAAAACTTACCTCGATAGTTGACCAAACAAGCTCCCCGGCTACTCGTTGAGTTTTGTTTTTCCCCGATCAAGCTCCTTTTCCTTTTTGTACTTGATCTAATAAATGCCAAGTAGTTTATTCAAATTCATTTTCTATTCAATTTAATCCAATACTAAAATTTATAAGATTCTACTATTTTACTCATATAATTTACACCTTTTTGAAATTTCATTCAATATATAATCTAACGCAATTTATCTCTTCATCCCTTATGGCTGTATATACCACTTCAATACACATATATATTTCAATATATATATATATAACCAAACAATTTAAACTAAATAAACATCATACATACTCACCCCAAAAATTTACCGAATGTAAAAAAAAAGGCATCTCTATGCTCAAATTAAAAATAATTTCCATAGCATTCAAACAATTTAAATCACTATTCTCCATTTCCTCTAAATCTCTTTCTCAACTCATCTTGTATTCACCAACACAACAAACCACAAATTTCTCCTCCATGGCCGAATCTAAACATGCTAAATTCTAGAAATTTTAACATGGTTTTGATATCACTCAAGGTAACCAACTCAATTATGTAAGGATTTACTAAAACAAGGCTCAATTACTTACCTTAGCACCACATGCAATGGCCGAAAATGGGGTTCAACTTTCTTCTTTCTTTGAAGAAAAAATTCAGTGGAGAAGATGATAAAAGAGAGAGAAAGTGAATTTTCACACTTGTTCTTTTATTTTCTCCATTTAATTCATATTGGAATATTCTTAAAATATAATAATTAAGGTTATAAAATACTTAAAAGTCTTCCCCCATCATCATTGCCGTCCACTAACATGAAATGTGGGAAATTTGACATGCAAATCCTCACATGTAATAACAACAATTCAATTTACCCCTTCTAACTTTGTACACACTACTTTTACTATTTTAACTATTTGATCCTTTTATTAAAATTAAACATATAAACATTCAAAAATTTTTATACGAAATTTTCACACATACTAATTCACATATAATTATCACAGAAAATAATATCTAAGTATTTTATGGACTCGGATTCGTGGTCCCGAAACCACCGTTCCGATTAGGGTCAAATTCGGACTGTTACAATTTTCCCCAATTTACTCTCTGTCGCGTTCATAGTTAGTTAAATTAGTTAGTAAATTTTAGATAAAAATAAATCTCCTTAATTATTAGGCTAGATAATAAAAAGATAGTTAATACTAGTGCTCTTGGTCCTTGAGGATACGATATTTCGGACTCACTACAGCTATACTACTGTTCGATAGGTGCGCTTGCCTTTGTCGAAATAATAGTTAGTTTCGAGCTCCATCAATACTCTTGTGGCAGACTCTGTGCTACGTAATTGTCGTATTCTACATTGTCCCTAAATGTAAACAGTAAGTCATGTAAGTACGAGACGTATCCATGGGTATAACGGTAAGGTATTTAATATGATTAAGATCTGTACAAAGATAGGGAATTAAAGAGATAGCGAAGTAATGAAAATATATTCTGGAAGTGAATGTAAACATGGTATGCTCTAAAAGAAATACCAATCATCCGTGCATGGGTCTCTTTCTAAAACTCGATGGAGTCATGGCTTAGTGATTGAAGAATACAAGTAAGGTCTCAAAGACACTGAAGAGATGGAAAAAGGCCTTAGGGTAAGGTATGGAAATGAATGTGAGTATGAGAATGACAATTGAGGAAGTAATCGTTAAAGGCAAAGTTACCAGCCTAATTAGGTCAATTACAAGCCTCAATTATGATAAATATGGATTGTATGGACGAAAAAACCCCTGATTAATTTTTGGCTCTCGTCACAATTGTGTCATGACAAAAGGAAGGCACGTCGCGACACACAACTTCGAACTTGATGCTCTTTAGTTGGTTCTACTATGTTCTGACTCTAGAAGCTTGTGTTGCGACCCGATTATCATTCCTACTGCTCCTAGGCCTGAAAATAGGTGTACTGCACTCCTGGTTATGCTATTTAAAACCACCTTAGGCCTTTATCGGCCCATTAGGTCAGCTAACGCTAAATTATGCGTAAAAACACTTATTTTTCTAGAAATTAAATCTAAGTTACTAAAATCGAAAATGCATTAAAATAACAAGATGACATAAAAATAAGTTCCTTAAGTGCAAAAAAGAGTCTAATTTGCGACAACGAATTGTGACAGGCCATTAACCATGCAACATTTCAACCAACCAACCACATAAGATTTAGTGTCTATACATCATCAATATACAAATATCAACCAATTTCATACTTAAATAATTCATCAAAGGAAACGTAAAGAAGGGAAAAGTTGAGAAGTTCTTAGTGACTAGTGAGGTAGCTTTTGTTGAAGATGATAGCAACAAGAAAGGTGATAACAATACAACCAAAAGATGATATTTGTATACTTTTGAAAGTTCATAAGATAAAATATTAGGTACTTTAAAGAGAAATCAAAATAAGAAGAGAGTTTTGTATCTAATTGTAAGAAAATTAAAGCTACAATATAAATAAAGAAACTAATAGCTACTAACTAACTAAGCTAAAAAAGGAAGAAAAAAAACTAAAAACCTAACAATGGTGAAATGAATAAAAGAGAGAACCAAAAAGATTATTCCTTTATGGTTGGCATCAAGCATGCATTTAATGCAACCAATTTCACAACCCTAACATTTGACAAAAATGCCCTTGGAGTGAATGAGTTGACTTGAGTTGATGTTGGACAAAAAATTGCCCCTGTACTATTTGTCACCTCATCAAACTTCAATGTCGCGACACCCAAGCTTTGGTGTCACGACATCCTAGACAATAGGCACAATCTTGGATTAGGGGTTCTTGGTCTTGCGACACAGTCTAACTGGTGTCTCGACATCCTCGACATTGGCCCTATGCTCCTTCACTTCAACCATCAGCTTGGAGTCACGACCTCGAAGGCTTGGATTCGAGACATTGAGGCTCGGTGTCGTGACATCCTTGGCAGACTGTTCCAGGTTGGTTTTTCGTTGAAGTTTTGCTCCTCTAAGGTGATGAAGGGTCAGTGTCACAACACACATGCATCACTGTCGCAACACACATGCATCACTGTCGCGACACCAATATCAGTTGATGTTTTCCTCGAGATTTGACCATTGTTGTCTCCCTACCCAAACTCTAATTATCCATTAGACTCTCAATGGCATAATTTTTCCAATTTGGGTCTCCAAAGAATTAAAATGAAAGAAAAACTATCATTAACACTAAAAACTAAAAATCAACAAAAGCATTGAAAAGAATCGTAAATTGCTTGAGAACAAACTCATCAAGTATTCGAGAGAGTCTAATTTGATATATCAAATTACAACATATTAACTGAACCTACAGTGTAAGCTTGAATTCATCGAGCTGTAATTGAGAAGGTGTAAGCTCAAATTTACTGAGCAGATAGAGGGTAGTACCCTCGAAAGGTGTGTGCCTTAAATAATTTTCTAAATCCATGTTCTTCTATTGACTTAGTGAGCAGTGCCCTCAAAAGGGTATTTGCTTAAATAATTTGCTAAGTGCCTTAAGAGGCTAGAAGCGATTCTTCTATTGACTTGGCAAGCAATACCCTCGAAGAGTGTGTGCTCAAATAATTTGCTAGGTGCATTAAAAAGCTAGAAGCAATTCTTCTATTGACTTAGCGGGCCTAAAAGGTGGTGTCAAGTTTGGAAAGGCTAGAAGGCCTGGACAATGTCAATTTTTATAACAATATATGACTATATCTTTTGTTTATATATTATCTCAAAAGGTGTAAAACTATTTGCTTGTTTGCTAGGGAGGCATTCATGGTGCAACGTTTATCCTCATTTATCAGTGAGGTACACACGACGTGACATTTATCCTTGTATGACTTGAAAAAAATATCAATAATGTTTACAATGATATAATTTTCTCTCTCATCGGAGTATGACTGAAAAAGCTAGAAGGTGCTCAACGAAATACACATGACGCAATATTTTAACTCTACGAGACTTAAGGGTAGCATGTCAATAAATTTTTGTAATAATATTATTTATTCAATGCTTAGCATTTGGTGAGGTACGTAAAAATATGAATTTAAAATTATCTGGGCAAGGTGTGTACCAAAATTTTATCTGAATCCATACTGACGAATTATGGCAACAAATAAATAACTGCCAATTTAATACCGGCTATCTGTATCACCTTCGCGTCAATCAAATGTGAGGTAAGCACCAAAACTTTTGTACATATATACGCGACGTGGGGTAAAATAAATTGACGAGAGCTGAAGCATTTGACGAGGGGTTAATCATTTGTAGAATAAGCAGTGGCGAGGGGTTAATAAAATGAGTAATATATGCGATGGATATACCATGATCACTTGAGTACAAAAGACCAAAATTTAGAACAGGAACGCAGGGCCAAATCTAAAAATTTAACGACCAATTATAAATGGCAAGGAGTTGCCAAATTTTAAACCAAAGTGGTGTATCTATAGCCACTGCTCATGGAGTAGCTAAGAATATATTATTTATAACTACTCCTTATATTTACATATAAGTGCTCACAGGATTCACACCCCAGTTTGAAATTAGCTAATGGCGAGGGGTATTAACCCTTTTTTTTGATGATATAATAATATAATACACATACACCCCTCGGGAGGTTTACAACCTCTAAAGGTGTCAAGGGTTCATGAACCCTCGGGGTTTATACCCCTTTTTTGGCTCCTTTGGTTTTTTTTTTATATGTAATATGTATACATGCATAAAATTGCCCTCGGGGGCTATACTAATACTTGGTTTTAATATAATATATATGCATCAAATTGCCAAGGGGTTAAACCGTTCGGGGGCTATGCTTATACTTTTTTTTTAATATAAAATACAAATATGCGATGGGAAATGTATATTTTTAGCAAAATGGGCGAGGGGTTGGGTGAGGAGTTTGGGGAGGTGCTAACTATCAAACTATAAATATATATTATATATTTAACGCCGCCAAACACATATAAATATATATTTTTACTACTCAATCAATCTAAAACGTATAAATATATAGATGGTGAGGGATTAGCAGGGTGTCAATTGCCAATTAAAAATATATTATATCCATGCAATGGACGAAGGGATGGTGTAAAGCCCTTTTTTATAATAATATAATAATATAAATAGTGCATATACACCCCTTGAGGGGTTTACAGCCCGAAATGTCGTTGCTAGTAAAAAAAAATTGAAGAGGAGACGACTTTTCTGAAATTAGAAAATATGATGAGCATTTGAAATAGAAGATAAAGATAGCAAAGTTGAGGTTGCAACTTGACGAGCATTCGAAAACCAAGTTATTTGCGTCGCATTAGGTAATCCTGAAAGACTTACAACTAACTGAAAGCAAAGGAAAAACATTTGGATTGTATCTTGAAGAAAAGTTATATTTTGCTTTGTTTTTCGCAACTGATTTGGTCTCCGCACGAGTTGAAGAAAAAGAGGGAAACTTAATTTGGCACCGCCCAGTACGGTCCGCACTACAGCAGCCTTGAACAAGTATTTTAGCCGTCATAAAGTTGTTTGTACACACCAACTCGATTCCTCACAACTTTAAATTCACGTTTGACAAAGGATGTATTTCGCACCACACCAACAATATATTCCTCACAAAATAATTACTAAGTCAAAATTTATATACGAAAATGATCGGTTCTCTATTATATTTACTGGTGTCACTTGATATACTGACAACACCCATTAAAAAATGTTTTTTTCTCGAATATTCATATTCTTAACAAATATTTTGAAAAATAAAGACTAGTGTCGCTTGATATAGTGACGACACTCAAAAAAAATATTTTTTTAAAAAGTTGATAATTGGGTCATTATTGGAGAGACGGTGTTGCCGGTGTATCAGGCGACACCGACAAACATGATAAAGAACAGATCATTTCATATATAAATTTTGATTTGAGTTATTTTCATAAATAATTAATTATAGGTAGAAACTTAGTGAAATTGAAATCATAGGTCATACCGTTAGTAGTTAACACTACAATTTCATTAATAATGATGAGAAACGGTTTTAATACAATTGTTTATGAATTCAAACGAGTTTAATGTTGGAAAATTTGGACATTACATATATAATAAGGATAATTACATATTATTTACTATCATGATAAATTAGCCCAAATTAAAAGTGATTTAATTTGGTTAGAATTTTATTGGGTTTTTAATTATTAAATAAAGTATGGGTCAAATATGTGTAGATACTCTTCTAATCAAATTCTAATTAATGATGGGCTAATTAGAATTTGATTAGAACTAATATGCCAAGGTTATAAATATTAGGGTTATGGTCCCCAAATTATACACAAGATATCTTTTCTAATATCCCATCATTAGGAAAGAGAGAGCAGATATTCTCTGAATTTCTTGTGTGCTAATTTGGAAGATCAAATCCCCAAAATCCGGTAAAACTCCAAAGGAATTCATGGATTCAGGTACGCTTCCGCATCTAGTTTTGTTCTTGATTTATTCTTGATGATTTGACATGATAGATCCTGGTTTATTAAGTTTTATTTCAGATTTATTTTACAAATCTAACAAGTGGCATCCGAGCTTTGTCATGTTGAATCATTGAGAATGAATTGATTCTTTATTATTTTTGGATTGATTCGTTTTTCTTTTTTAATTTTATGGATTTGATATTTTAATTATATATTATGTTGAATCTTTGATATTCTTGATAAATTTTTAGGTTTTGATTCTTTAAATAAAATTTTAAAGTTTTAAATAAAGTTTTAAGGTTTTAATTTTCGTATAACTAGAAAGATTTACAGTTTTAATTGAGAATTAAAAAAAAACTGAGGATTTTATGTTGTTTATACAGTTTTAATAAATATTTAAAAAGCTGTGTAGGTTTGGGTTCATTAGAAACTTTTTATAATATATATTTGATTATATCAATAGATGGATTATTAATCCCTAATCGCTTGTTTTACAGTTTTACGGTTATATATATATATATATATTGTTTTGGAGACACTTTAGTAATTATGTTCAGGATTTTACATGATGATATATGGTTGGTAAAAGAAATTGCTTCAGGTAAAGTGTCTCTTATATACCGATTGTTTATCAATGAATTCATTATATATGTTGAATCCTTAAGATTGATGGTAATATTTGTTAGTTTTAAATTTTTTTATCGATTCAATTTTAGGGTTTCATTATAATCATTTTTTAATTCAAATCCAGTTCAACAATTGTACAATTGAATTCGATTTTTATAATCATTAATTCTTGAATTCAATTTATGGTTGATAGAATATATTATTTATTATTGAGTTTATATGCTTATTCTTCTCATACTATTCAGTTTAAGCATATATTTTGAATTTGAATTTACTTGGGATATGTAAGGCAAGTCGATCAGGGTTATATTTTTATGGTTTAATTATGATGAAATTAGATTTTGATGCAAATTGATGTTAATCATAATATGTGTTTAAATAATTTGGTTTTAAGTTTGGTTCTATAATCTTAGGTTTTGGCATCTTATGGTTCCAAATATTTGGTTAAATTATGATGATATGGTCTATGCTATGAATTATGGGGTATGTCAACTATTATAATTTTATTTCTGAGATATATTGACTTGAAGTTTTATTTTTCAAGTATTCATGTGAATATCTGTTTAATCATAAATACAACTTTGGATTTACATGGTAAATTCAGGGTAAGTTTTTCTATTTGATTATGAATACATGTATATGCGTGAATTGCTTTGGTGTTTTTATCCATGTCAAAATTATGAATACATGTGCTTGTTAATTATTTGGCTTTGAACCACTACATTATTTCTGTTTGGTTTTGATATATATGGTTTTGGAACAAAAAAAAAATAGTCAAAAATTAAGGTTTTCGGTTTTTTATTGCATTATTAAGACAACCTTATTTTGGGTTATTTCAGAGTTTATAAAGCAATAAAAAATATAGTTTTGACATTTGACTATTGGGGAAATTTTAATTTTGAATATTGGTATGTTTACATATATTTTAAAATAACTTAATTGAAGCAATAAGTCACCAAAGTGATTTTTTTTGTTTGTATAAATTATTTTGTTTTAAAATATAAAAATTTGTGTGCATGTAACTTAAGTTATGTTGATCGGCCCAAATGAAGTTAATAATATTACATGTGCTACTATGGTGATAAACATGTGATGATTATTCGGTTTTACATGTGAGTAATAAATCGGTCCAAAGGAAGATTTATTGTTCGACATGTTCTTATTGTCAATGTTTGATTACTACACCAAGATATCACTTACAAGTTAATATTTTGTCCAAAGATGAAATATTAATGGAGTGCCCGATATCTTAAGATGAGGTTTACCTTTATTCAAATTATTTTGGTTTAAATTTGAAGTCTTATGTGAAGTTGTTTATGGTTTATGATTTATTCAACTATTATTATATTTGCCAACATCACTGTATGTTGTTTTGGGATAACTATATATACATATATATACTAGTATCTTTTAATTTGATTGAAAGATGAAATTAAAAGAGATATTTTGAAACAAATAAATTCATATTTTGGCTTTTAATTAAGAATGTCTAATATTTTAAATAAATTAGTTGAAACAAAATGTCACCAAAGTGACCTCTTTTGTGTAGATTAGTTTATTTGAAATATTAAGATGATTATATGTTTTTGTGATTCATGCGTTTATTAATTGACCCAAAGGTAAGTTAATATTTGACAGAATTTCAACGACATCTGTGGTGATAAATGTGTGACAATTATAAGGTATTTTATGTAAGCAATAAGTTAGTCCAAAGATTAATTAATTGTTTAACATAATTTATTGTCAATGTTTGATTGCTACAACAAGAGTACCACTTATCATTAATATTATCGCCCAAAGACTTGATATTAATGTTGTGTTTGGTATCTTGAGATGGGATTAGCCATTATCCTGAATTTATTGATTACTTATGAATATTGATGTGAGCTTATTTTTATTTATTTTTTGTTCTATATTCAGCTAATTCATATTCTACTGCCACAATATCTGCTAATATAAATTCTATACCCATGCTTAATGGGACTAATTTCAATGAATGGAAAACGCACTTATTTATAGTGCTTGGCTGTATGAACATAGACCTTGCACTAAGGGAAGAACTACTCGCACCTCTCACTGCGGAAAGCACCCCCTATATTAAAAGGGATTTTGAGAGGTGGGATCGTTCAAATTGCAAGAGTCTAATGATCATGAAGCACAACATTTCAGAATCCTTTAGGGGCAAAGAATCTAAAAAGATTACTCAGGCCAAAGTTTCTGATAAACCGTAAAAGTAACATATTTTAATCCCACATTTAGTATGCTTTTGGATGAATTATCCCTTATTTTATGTAAAAAGGTGCTCTTAATCCTTTCTTTTTAGGTTATATACTCAGGAAAGCACTGAAGGATGAAAAGAACAAGAGACAGGCTTAAAACGGGCCAAATGGGCCAAAGCACGAAATCGACACGGCCTGGGCCCAAGACCACACGGTCGTGCCTCCTCAATAATCTCGAACACGGTCTAGCCACGAGATACACGGGCGTGTCACCTCATTAAAAGTCCGAACACGACCTAAAGACGATTCACACAGGCATGTGCCATGGCCGTGTCCCTGCTGCGAAAAAGAGCAATTTCAACCGGATTTGGATACTTAGGGGCAAAGAAACACATTCCAAAAGCCTATAAATACACCCTAAGTATGACCTGTAAGGGGGAGCCCAAAGCTATCGTTTAGGGGCGTCTTGCTCGGATAGAGAGGGCAGATTTATGGGGATTCGCTCAGGGATAGCCAGTTGATCCATCTCAAGAAGGCGGAATTATAATCAAGACGGGGGATCTCCTCTTCAATTCCTTCAGGGGGTTTTAGGGATTTCTTATGTTTTGTTTTATCTTTTCTTCTGAGATGTTTTCTTTTATTGTTATGAACTAAACCCTCAGATACCTGAGGGGGATGAAACTCAGATGAATCTTGTTATCATTTGCTGAACTATATGATAAATATTTGATTTGTTCTTAATTATGTGTTCTTAATTATTGTGTTGATATTTCGCGGATATTAATTCAAGTTTGATGTGCTTAGGTGGAGGAGCAAAAGTCCCTGCCTAAGAGTAGATCTAGCATAGTTAAGCGGAGTTGATCGCGCGCCTAGAGATAGGGTGACGAGGCATTGCCGGATTAGGGTGAAACCTAATATGGGAGTCTATAGATCGAGTTAATGCAATTCTAGGGGTTTTAATTAGAAAGAGATTTCAATTAATCAACCTAGGGTTAGACGTTATTCGCCTCGAGAGAGGGTTTAATATAAATTAGGGAATCCTATGAATCAAGTCAAATGAATACATCGTCTGGTTCAGAGTTAGATAACAAGTGAAGTCTAGGTGGATTCTTCCTTGGGTGTCGTCTTAATTAATTGGTTTTTCCTCAAGTTATTTTTCCAAATTCATTCTTCTTTGCCTTAGAGTCTTTAAGTCTAGTAATTAATTAATTTAGATTAAACAACAAATTCCCTTTATTTTAGGCTAAATAATAAAAAGAAAGTTAGTATTAGTACTTTTAGTTCCTTTGGGTTCGACAATCCGGTCTTGCCTAAGCTATACTACTATTTGATAGGTGCACTTGCCTCAATCGTTGTCATAGTTAGTTTTCGATTCGATCATTCTCATTAATTAAATTTTTAAAACTCTGACATACGATCAAGTTTTTGGCGCCGTTGCCGGGGAACTAAAATATTAAGAATACTCTATTTTTATTACTTTAGCCATTTTTATTTTTTGCAATTTAATTTTATTTCTTATTTTATTTGCTAATTTTTCCTCTTTCTTCCTTCCAGGTACCTCTAGTTTATGACTAGAAGGAACCCGAGAGGACCACTAGTATACGATAGTGATATTGAAGCTACCGCTCCTAGGAATCGCAGAGAAATTAGGTGAGCCCTAAATTACACAGAAAAAGAGCGAGAAGGCAAATCCAATCCTACTGAAGGGATGGACGAGAATAATCCACCACCCCAAGATGTGGCAGAAAATAATGCTCCACGTACTATGTATGATTATGCTAAACCTCATTTAACAGGAGCCGAATCTAGTATTGTTAGGCCTGCTATAGATGCTAATAATTTTGAATTAAAGCCTAACACTATACAAATGATTCAACAATTTTTTTAATTTGATGGTTTGCAGGACGAAGACCCAAACACTCATATAGCTAATTTTTTAGAGTTCTGTGATACCTTCAAAATAAATGGCATTTCTGATGATGCCATACGGCTTTCTGCTTATTTCCCTTTTCATTAAGGAATAAATCCAAACAAAGGGTTAAACTCGTTACCAGAGGGTCAATCACTACATGGGATCAAATGACCAAAAAATTTTTATTAAAATATTTCCCACCTACCAAAACGGCTAAATTACTTAAATGATATCTCTTCTTTTGTGCAGATGGATTTAGAGACATTATATGACTCATGGGAGAGATATAAGGATCTCTTGAGAAGGTGTCCACACCATGGTTTACCCTTGTGGCTCCAAGTCCAAACTTTCTATAACGGTGTAAACCCTCAACGAGGCAACTAATTGATTCACCACGGTGGAACCCCTCGAACAACGAACTCCCAGCGACCTACGAATTCATAGAGGAGATGTCATCAATAACTATCGCTGGTAGGTTACAAGGACAAAACCAACAAAATCACCGGAGTTTTCAACATCGATGCAAGAACCATGCTATCAACACAAGTAGAGATGATGAATAAAAAGCTTGATAGTTTGTGTTCTTCGCAGGTACATCCAGTAATGCAGTGCGACGCAAGTGGAACTGTGGCGAATCCTGAGTACCCACCCTACCAACCGGGCACAGAAAGCGAACAGATGAACTATATAGGTAATAACTTCAGATCCAATAATAACCTTTATAGTAATAATTATAATCCAGGTTGGAGGAACCACCCAAATTTTTCATGGAGAGGACAAGGAAATCAAGGAAATCAAAGACAACAACCTCCTCAAAATTTCCAAAATCAACCATATCCACAGGAGAAGAAGCCAAACCTTGAAGAGATGCTGACAAAATTTTGTAACACCCCAAACCAGGTCTATGCGTTAAGACGAGATTTGGTTTGTCACACCGAACGAACATCCAATATTCTCTAATGATTTAAGTAAAACAGTAATGTAAAACCTTTAGAAATAAGGTTTAATAAAAACTAAGTACAATGATTAAAATTTATGAATTAAGAAAAATACTTGTTTGAAATCTTATATATATTAGTCAAAACCTTAACGTAGTTTTAAAAGAATTTGAAAGAAATTGAAAAGTAATTTAGGTGTCCAAAATTGTTATAAAACACAATATTTTTAAGAAAAATTTATAGATTTTAACATAAGTCCATATTAAGAGTCTTAAAATAAAATTAAATCCATCCACACATAAAAATCCATAAAAACATAATTAGAGGCCTTATTACATCATACCCAAATAGTAATTAAAATAAGTAACTTAAATAAAGTTCATAGTTTATAAAACCCAAGCTCGTAGCATGGCCTCCACCAAATCATCCCCGGCCCAAGTCCACATCAATTTCCATTACCTGAGATGGATAATAAAACGGGGTGAGTTACAAAGAACCCAGTGTGTAACTCACTTACCACCATTATTGGGCCAGACCATCAAGGCATTAATTTGGGCTTGAGTCCAATTACAAATTTTAACAATATAAAAATGAAATAAAATATATAAAATGCATGTAAAATGAATTTCCCAACCAAGCCTAATTTCCATCCGCTACACACCCCCGTACCAACCAGCACACCTGTGGGGATCAAGTCAACCCACCCCGCCAAACACACCAATCGTAGGCATTTAGCCTTTTAAATAATATTGTAGTGCACTCATCAACTAGATTGTGACATAGTCACCGAACTAGAGGCATTAAGCCAAAATTTGTGGCAGAGCCACCGAACTAGATACGTGGCCACAGGCCTTTCATCTCTTCATCAAATCCCATCCCATGCATTTATGTGTGAATAACAAACTTTAAAACATAAAAATTTTATCAAGTAACCCATAACACAAATGAGTCTTTAATAAAACCTTTCATTTGGGCCTATTAACAATATAGTATTAAACTTTGGCCCATATCTCGAACTAGAGGGTTTTTGGCCCATTAGCGATCTAGCAAACTTTGGCCCATATTTATCGATCTAGCGCTTTTATGGCCCAATTTATCGATCTAGCGCTTTATGGCCCAATTTATCGATCTAGCGCTTTATGGCCCAATTTATCGATCTAGCGCTTTTATGGCCCAATTTATCGATCTAGCGCTTTATGGCCCAATTTATCGATCTAGCGCTTTATGTATTTACACAAAAGTACTAATTACTACAACATTTTCGATTTGGCCATTTTTACGATTTATCAAATTTCTTACGGTTTAGTATCTAACCCGAAAGATAAGTGTGAAGTTACACACCGGTTATAGTGAGAACTAGACTTTCCCGCTCACAACACCTATACGTATCACGATAAATTAGAATCACTATATTTTAATAACGAAATCAATCTTAGGAATTAACGATCTAACTTTTACCCTTGGATTTTCGAACTACTTCTACTTGCGGTTTCTCTCCGATTGATGGTTTGTTAACCGAATCAAATCCACGAACAAATAATGGTTCGGGAGTACGAACTACTTCAAACAATTGATTCTCCTCGGATGAACGTCCACAACCCGGTGGAAAATCCCGGATTGCTGAAATAGTCCTTTGCTTATACTTAGGGGGATTAATGGAACCTCCCTTCTTCCGAACACTAAACACCGCCCTTTTCTTCCCTATCTTGATTGTCTTCAAAGACAAAAGATCGTTAATCCAATCTATTATTACATCAAAATATGACTAAGGGTTTAAGGGTGAAATTCGCTTACCACAAAGATCCTTGTTCCAAAATATGAGAATCGATCAAACGTTCCTTTATCACCTTAAATCGATTCCAACGTTCTAAGATACCCACGAACACTTGATTTCCGATCTTCCGCTATTGCACTAAAATATAACCAATAAAAACGTTAATAGAATGAACGTTTATTTCGATCTAAGAAAGCCTTTATACCCCTTATCAAGATTCGGCCATGACAACTATTAACTAACATGAACTAAAAAGAATTCTTACCTATTGTCCACGGTTGAAAAGAGACGATTGAGAAAGATGTTTATGAATAGAGAAAGATTCGGCTATGATTAACCAAAGAAAAGAGAAAATGGTTCGGCTATGGCTCACTAACATTCGGCCATAAGAAAATTAATGGAGAAGGTATGAGTGAAAAGAAATAAAATATAAGAGAAGAGATGATGATGATGATGTTTCAGTTTTCAAAGAGGAGAAAAGAGAAAGAAAAAGATGTGCTTAGGAGCAAAGTACATTCGGCAATGGAGAAAGAAAACAAAAAGAAAGGAATGGCCTTTTTGGTACTAGCAATTTCGGCACTATGAAGAGGCACAAAAGAATACTAAAGTGATGAGCAAAAATGACCAAATGGTCAAAAGAATTAGGCTTACCAAAAGATCAAATTCGGCCAAAGGAAAAGAGGTTGAAAAGAGAATTGCAAACCTTTGCACAAAATGCTAGGAATGACCAAAACAAACTCCTAATCCTAGCCAACTACTAGCATATTCGGCCAACCTTCCCCCTAGCCATAATGCCGTCCAAATTCATTGGTCAAATGACCATGAATTTGTTTCCAAAACACTTTCCTTGATACTTGCCCTATGTCTCCATATCTTTCCATATTTTCTTGATTCCCTACCATACATTCACTCTTACCTTATTCCTTTGATATACTAACCAAAAATAACAAGGTCAACACTTACCATAAATAAGCTTGGCCGACACTTACCATAGAAGAGCAAAATAAAAGTTGTCCAAATGTTATACAAGGGATTCGAACCACTCCCCTCATGCAATATCTCATGCGCCAACACCACCTTGCCATTTACTCATCTTATGCTACTTTTTAACACTTAATTTAACTTAAGTGTCAATGCCACTTGCTCCACTTCAATAAATTCTCAAACTAAAAATTATTCCATACCCGAATAATTCTATACTCTTCTTCAGGACTATAATAGGCACGAAAAGAAATAAGAAAATTTTTCCTTCATAATCTAAACACCAAAACATGCAATACATCGATACTTGAATTTTAGAGTGTTACAAATTTATAGCAGCTACAGATAACCGTCTCCAAGACACTGAGACCACCCTTAAGAATCAACAAACATCAATTAAAGGGATCGAGAGCCAAGTGGGGGAACTCACTAAAACAGTTGGACAACTTACTAACACAGTTGGACAACTCGCAAAGATAATTTTCGAACGACCACAAGGGCGTCTACCAAGCAACACTGAGATTAACCCAAAGGAACAAATCTAAGCCATATCAACCCAAGAAAGTGAAGGGTTAGACGAGCCCAATTCAAAGCAAGAGAATGTGGTCAAAGAAGGTAAGGTTGAGGTAAGTAATAATAAGCCAAAACCGGTAATCAAAGAGTACCAACCTCGCATACCATATCCCGAAGCATTAAGGAGAGACGACACAGAGGAACAATTCGGTAAGTTTCTTAAACTTTTGAATAAATTACATATTAACTTACCGTTACTTGAAGCTCTTTCACAGATGCCAGATTCGAGGAAATTTTTAAAACATCTCATGACGAACAAGCGTAAGTTAGACGATGAGCCACATGTGGAATTAAACGCAGTATGCTCAGCAATGTTACAGAATAGACTACCGCGAAAGCTTAAAGATCCAGGGAGTTTTACAATTCCATATTTAATTGGTAGTTTACCTATTGATAATGCGTTAGCTGATTTAGGGGTAAGCATAAATGTCATGCCTTATAAATTATTTAAACAACTAGGTTTAGGGAAACCCAAACAAACTAGGATGAGCATTCAACTAGCTGATAAAACTGTTAGAATTCCTAAGGGTATTGATAAACAGAAATAGTAACACATTTTAGGCCCACATTTAGTATGCTTTTGGATGAATTATCCATTATTTTATGTAATTTGGTGCTCTTAATCCTTTCTTTTCATGTTATATACTCAGGAAAGCACCAGGGGATGAAAAGAACGCAAAACGGGCTTAAAACGGGACAAATGGGCCAAAGCATGAAATCGACACGGCCTAGACCAAAGATCACATGGCCGTGCCTCCTTAAAGATCTCGAACACGGCCTGGACCACGATTTACACGGCCGTGCCTCATCAACGAAGTCCACACGGCCTGACCACGATTCACACGGGCGTCTGCCATGGCCGTGCCCCTGCCGCGGCCAAGAGGAGTTTTACTCGGATTTGGATGCTTGGAGGCAAAGAAACACACTCCAAAGTCTAATTAAACCCCCTATTAGGAATTGCGCTCAAATTAGGATACTTGGAGGCCAAGTAACACATCTCAAAGCCTATATGAACACCCTAGGGGGCAACTTAATGGGGGAGTTCGGTAGAAGCCTTCTGCCAGGGCTTTTGTCCAGGGCGGTGAGCTAGGCCAAGGAGCCAAGCTGAAAAGGTCAGAGTTGTGGGAATCACTCGAAGGTAGCCAGTTGATCCATCTCAAGAAGCTGGGATTCTACTCAAGACGGCGGATCTCTCCTTCAATTCTTTCAAGGAGTTTTAGGGATTTCTTATGTTTTGTTTTATCTTTCTCTTGAGATGTTTTCTTATTTAGTTATGAACTAAATCCTTCAGATACCTGAAGGGGATGAAACCTATGATTAATCTTGTTATTATTTTCTAAATTATATGATAAATACTTAGTTTGTTCTTAATTATGTGAGCTTTATCCAAATTTAATGTGCTTAGGTGGAGGAGGAATAGACCCTGCCTAAGAGTAGATCTAGCATAATTAAGCGGAGTTGATCACACGCCTAGAGATAGGGTGACGAGATTTTGTCGGATTAGGGTGAAACCTAATATGGGAGTCCATAGACCGATTTACTGCTATTCTAGGGGGTTATTATAAGAGAACGAGAGTTCCACTAATTAACCTAGGGTTAGACGTTATTCACCTCGAGAGAGGGTTTAATATACGTTAGGGAGTCTTACTGATCAAACTAAGTAAATAAAATCATATGGTTCAGTTGATAGATAACAAGTGAAGTCTAGGTGGATTCTTCCCGAGGGTATCGCCTAAATCAACCGAGTTTTTCTCCTCAAAGTTATCTCCCCAATTTTAGTTTTTTTCGTCTTTGTGTCCTTAGCTTAGTAGTTCGTTAAATTTAGATTAAAAGCAACTTCACGTATTTTGGGTTAAATAATAAAAAGAAAGTTAGTATTAGTACTTTTAGTTTCTTTGGGTTCGATAATCTGATCTTGCCTAAGCTATACTACTGTTCGATAGGTACACTTGCCTTTAATCGTTGTTAGAGTTAGTTTCCGTGTTCGATCGTTCTTTTATAAATTTTAAAGCTCCGATTCACAAATGATCAAGTTTTTTGGCGTCGTTGTGTCGGGAACTAAAATATTAAGAAAGCTCTATTTTTATTACTTTAGCCATTTTTTTTTATTTTTTTACAATTTATTTTTATTTTTATTTTTTTTACTTTGCTAATTTTTCCTCTATTTTGCTTTTGGCAGATAATTTTAGTTTTTAGAGAAGATGGCATTGAATAATTATCAGTGGTGCAAGCGATGAGGACAATTCCTACTAAAGCAAACAAAGCCCTTCAACCTCGACGTGGTCACCAAAGTTATCTAACCAAATAGAGATGATGAATGAAAAGATGGATGGTTTGTATAGTCTCTCGCAGGTACACCCAGAAATGCAATATGACTCAAATCTAGGAGGCGTGGCGAATCCTGAGTACCCACCCTGGGATATGGCATGGAAAACGAGCAAGCTCACTATACGGGTAACTATTTTAGACCACAAAATAATTTTTATAAAGACACTTATAATGCAGGTTGGAGGTACCATCCCAATTTCTCATGGGATGATCAAAATAGCCAAGGATCTAACTTCCTCCAGATTTTCAATAACCACCTCACCAACAGGAAGATGAGTCGAACATTGAAGAGATGCTGACAAAATTCATGGAAGCCACAGAAACTCGTCTCCAAAACACCGAAACATCACTCGAAGATCAAGAGGCATCAATCAAAGGGATCGAGAACCAAGTTGGGGAATTTACTAAGTCGGGTTGGACAACTTGCGGTCGATCTCGTAACAACTACAAGAAAGCTTGCCAAGCAACACCAAAACTAACCCAAAAGAACAAATTCAAACCATCACACTCATGATAGTAAAGGGTTAGATGAACCCAACTCAATACAAGAACACGAGGTAGAAGAAGGTAAAGTAGAGGTAACACGAGAAAAGCCAAAACCGATAATCAAAGAGTACCAACCTCGCATACCTTACCCCAAGCATTAAAGAGAGATGATACAGAGGAACAGTTCGGTAAGTTTCTTAAACTTTTAAAGAAATTACATATTAACTTACCTCTACTACTCAAGCTCTTTCGCAGATACTGACTCTAGAAAATTTTTAAGGAGTCATTAACTAAAAAGCGAAGGATAGACGAGGAATCACATGTGGAACTCAACGCAAAGTGCTCTGGAAATTCTACAAAATAGACTACCACATAAATTAAAAGATCCAGGGAGTTTTACAATTCCAAGCATAATTGGTAGTTTATCTATAGAAAATGCGTTAGCCGATTTAGGGGCAAGCATAAATGTTATGCCTTATAAACTGTTTAAACAACTAGGTCTAGGGAAACCCAAACAAACTAGGATGAGCATCCAATTAACTGATAAAACTATCAGAATTCCTAGGGGTATAATAGAAAATGTTCTAATCAAAACTGATAAATTCGTATTCCCAGTAGACTTTGTCATTTTAGACATGGATGAGGATAATAATATTCCTTTAATTTTAGGAAGACCCTTTTTAGCAACTGCCAGAGCTAAAATTGATATCTATGCAGGTGAACTCATACTTCGTGTAGGCGACGAGATAGTCACTCTTCAAGCTCTTGATTCGGCCAGAACGTCAAGTGATAAAGGTGAGAAAGTAAATTTAGTTGATAACCAACTTGTTCAACCTTCATTGCAGGAAACACCACAAAGCTACAAACCGGAGCCAAATCATAGACCTTGTGCCAATAAAGAAGAACTATATGAGGAACGAAGCCTTAAGGTCGATTTAACTAGACAAGCGGAAAACACACTTTAAAGAGAAACTAGGAATACACGTAAGTGAAACCGACGGAAACCCAGCATTTGAGTTGATAGGAACAACAAATCACTTCAAAATAGGGGATCGGTATTGTTGAATAAGGAAGACCTCGAATCACCAATTCGACCTCAAGACAAACGAAGAAATCACTTTTGAGGTACTTAATGTCTTCCTATACGGCACGCTTAAGGTAAGTAATCCTAAATTCAACACTTTTGAGGTAAACATTACTCGACTTAAACTTTATATCCACAACCGAATTGATCGCATGAGAAAGGATTTTCACCTCCTTAAACCACCTTGACCATACGAATGAGAGGTAAAGTCTAGCTTAAGACTATAACGAGCGCTTCTCGGGAGGCAACCCTGAGCACTAACCCCATTAATTTTTACATTTTTTCTTCTTTTACTTTTATTTTCCCTTTTAGCACCTAACTATAAACTAACCAAAGTGCAGATTTCGCACACACGGCCTTACACACGGCCGTGGTCGTAGGTCAGTGGCCACCACAGAAGGTACAAGAGGCGGCAAACAACCACCAGATCCATAATTCTTATTTAACCCCTTCTTTCTTTTTCTTTCCAGTTATTTTTCTTTTTTTTATCATTTTCCATTATTTATTTTTATTTTTATTTTTATTTCTTTTAATTTTCTTTTATTTTCTTTATTATTTTCTTCTTCTTATTATTCATTCCATTTAGATTTAGCTTAGGATACAATAAAATTAGGACGATCGCTTTCGAGGACTCAAATGGTTCGAGACGCTTTCCCACGCTCACCTCCAATCCTATCCTGTTTCTTTTCATTGACTTCATCCAAAATTCGTGAAGTTTCACTTCTCTCCCTATCTTATGATTTTATGATTATTTTGCTGTTATCTATCTTTGTACATTGAGGGCAATGTACATCTTAAGTGTGGGGGTGTTAACTATAGTATTATTTGAAAATCCCTGAATTATGCCTTGTCTTAAAGTAAGTTTCTCATATTATGATTAGAATGAAATTTCTGATGATTTATGATTTTTATTGATATGTTTTAGATTAAGTCATTGATAATTGTGCATTGATAATTAAATTCTAAGAATACTAGAGAATCAGGCATGATAAGTCTATTTTTCAAGAATTAAAATTTTTTTAGGATGTCTACCTGAATTTAAATATTACTTTGAAGTTTGAAATTTACGAGGTTGACATCAAAACACCCATAATTTTTGTGAGATTTTGAGCTTTATAGAGCATAAATTCTTTTACTTGCTCACTTTATTGATTATGAGTCTGTCAACATTGATTTGTTATTCTAGAACTTGCATCGATTATACATGTCGAGACCACATCTTTGATTTGATATACTGAAATGATAAAGGCACCTAGGATTTAACCCACTTACTCCACTAAAAACCACCTTCATAATTAACCCCTAGTGAACCCCTTTGATCCTAACAACCCTTTTTATTGACATAACCACTAATATTAACCCAAAACCCTTTGTATTTGTTATCACCATTCCTTTTGACTACCTTTTTGTCGAGACTTGATTTTGAGCAGTTACCTAACTATGTTCTATATTTCAGTTGTAAAAAGTTCTTTCCTATTATTATTAAGTAGTTCTAAAAAAAAAATCAATCAAAGAATAGTCAGTATTAGTACGATGAAAGGCGAGCCTGTACAGTTAAAGTCTATTTATTGAAGAAGAAGCTCGTATTATTAGTTTCAAAGTTTCAATTCATGTAATTATTTATTTATCAGTTCATTTTTTTTCTAGTTAGGTAATTTATCAATTCAGTCTCGATTCTAACCTCTAATTCAAATTTATTCCACACCTTTAACCCAAGCCCCAAGTACAACCCTTTTAAAGACCTTTTGATTTGTGTTTCATCTCATATTTTAGTGGTGGAGATTTGATTCTCATGCAAGCCTATGGGATTAACTCTTCATGTTTGACTTTTGAGTGCCTAATTTTGAACCTTAAACACTTTGAGTGATTTGAGTGAATCTTTAAGTGAGGATGTCAATCCTTGGCGATTTTAAATCAGAGGTAATTGTTTAGATGAAGGGAAACACCTATGTTTTGTGCTACAAATGTATGACTTAGACTGTTTGAATCTTTAGGACTCTTTGAGTTGAATTATCCATGTATGAATTATCTCTGAATTATGATGAAACACTATTAATGACTATTATGAATTGAGGGAAGTTCGTTGTAATTATGAGTTGAGAATTTTGTTTGAGGACAAGCAAAAGCTTAAGTGTGGGGGTATTTGATAAACCGAAATAGTAACACATTTTAGGCCCACATTTAGTATGCTTTTGGATGAATTATCCCTTATTTTATGTAATTTGGTGCTCTTAATCCTTTCTTTTCATGTTATATACTCAGGAAAGCACCAGTGGATGAAAAGAACGCAAAACGGGCTTAAAACGGGACAAATGGGCCAAAGCATAAAATCGACACGGCCTGGACCAAAGATCACACGGCCGTGCCTCCTTAAAGATCTCGAACACGGCCTGTACCACGATTTAAACGGCCGTGCGTCATCAAAAAAGTCCACACGGCCTGACCACGATTCACACGGGCGTGTGCCATGGCCATGCCCCTACCGCGGCCAAGAGGAGTTTTACTCGGATTTGGATGCTTGGAGACAAAGAAACACACTCCAAAGTCTAATTAAACCCCCAATTAGGAATTGCACTCAAATTAGGATACTTGGAGGCCAAGTAACACATCTCAAAGCCTATATAAACACCCTAGGGGGCAACTTAATGGGGGAGTTCAGTAGAAGCCTTCTGCCAGGGCTTTTGTCCAGGGCGGTGAGCTAGGCCAAGGAGCCAAGCCGAAAAGGTCAGAGTTGTGGGAATCACTCGAAGGTAGCCAGTTGATCCATCTCAAGAAGCTGGGATTCTACTCAAGACGGTGGATCTCTCCTTCAATTCTTTCAGGGAGTTTTAGGGATTTCTTATGTTTTGTTTTATCTTTTCTCTTGAGATGTTTTCTTATTTAGTTATGAGCTAAATCCTTTAGATACCTGAAGGGGATGAAACCTATGATGAATCTTGTTATTATTTTCTAAATTATATGATAAATACTTAGTTTGTTCTTAATTATGTGAGCTTTATACAAATTTAATGTGCTTAGGTGGAGGAGGAATAGACCCTGCCTCAGAGTAGATCTAGCATAATTAAGCGGAGTTGATCACACGCCTAGAGATAGGGTGACGAGATTTTGCCGAATTAGGGTGAAACCTAATATGGGAGTCCATAGATCGATTTACTGCTACTCTATGGGGTTATTATAAGAGAACGAGAGTTCCACTAATTAACCTAGGGTTAGACGTTATTCGCCTCGAGAGAGGGTTTAATATACGTTAGGGAGTCTTACGGATCAAACTAAGTAAATAAAATCATATGGTTCAGTGATAGATAACAAGTGAAGTCTAGGTGGATTCTTCCTGAGGGTATCGTCTAAATCAACTGAGTTTTTCTGAAAGTTATCTCCCCAATTTTAGTTTTTTTTCGTCTTTGTGCCCTTAGCTTAGTAGTTCGTTAAATTTAGATTAAAAGCAACTTCACGTATTTTAGGTTAAATAATAAAAAGAAAGTTAGTATTAGTACTTTTAGGTCCTTTGGGTTCGATAATCCGGTCTTGCCTAAGCTATACTTCTGTTCGATAGGTACAGTTGCCTTTAATCATTTTCAGAGTTAGTTTCCAGGTTCAATCATTCTTTTTATAAATTTTAAAGCTCTGATTCACAGCGATCAGGTATTATCGAAGATGTTCTTGTAAAAATTGATAAATTCGTTTTCCCAGTAGATTTTGTTGTCTTAGACATGGATGAGGATAATTCGATTCCCTTAATTTTAGGAAGACCCTTTTTAGCAACTGCTAGAACAAAAATTGATGTTGGTATAGGAGAACTCATTCTTCGTGTAGGTAACGAATCAATCAGTTTACAAGCTCTTGACTCAGCCAGGACAACAATTGATGAAGGTAAGAAAGTAAATTCAGTTGATAACCAAGTTGTTCAACTTTCACCACAGGAAACACCACAAGGTTACAAACCTGATCCGAGTCTTGGACCCCATGCTAACAAAGAAGAATTACATAAGGAACGAAGCCTTAGGGTCGATGAACAAGAAGAGTGGAAAACACAATTCAAAGAAGAACCGGAACCACACGAAGAAAAACCAAAGGAGCCTCCAGAAGAGCTCATAGGAACAACAAACCACTTCAAAATAGGGGACCAGGTGCTGTTAAATAAAGCAGATCCTCGCATCATCACATCAGACATAAACACAAACAAAGAAATCCCTTTTAGGGTAATCAGTGTTTTCCCATACTAATAAATCGAGGTAAGTAATCCTATTTTTGGTACTTTCAATATAAATGCATCTCGACTTGAACTCTATCATGATAATAAAACTGATAGCATGAGGAAGGACTTTCAACTCCTCAAACCACCTTGACGATACAAACGAGAGGTAAGTCTAGCTTAAGACTTTAAACAAGCGCTTCTCGGGAGGCAACTCGAGCACTAACCCTAGTTACTTTTGCTTTTATTTTCATTTTCTTTTCTTCTCTTAGTCTTAAACACCTAGCTTTAAACTTACCAAACGTGCAGATTTCTGGCCCACACGGCCTTGCACACGGCCGTGGCCGTGGTCGTGTGGAAGCAGAATCACCGTACTGACACGACAGAGAGGGTACAAGTAAAAAAGAATCAAATCTTCGAGTCACGGACTCCAACCATCCCCACGGGCCCCGACAAAATGCTACGGCCGTGCGATGCGGCCGTGGACGACACTGACTTATCAGAAACGGGCGTGGCAATCTATAAAAATGGGCATGAGAGAATCAACATGCCTACACACACAGCCGTGCGAGGCGGCTGTGTGAAACAACACGCCCACGAGACACTGGCGTGGGGTTATACCTGATTGGAGAATTCTATTTAAACCACCCACCCCTCTCTCTTCTCACCTAACTTTCACCATTCTTCCTCCTTTACACCCTTACACCATACATTCTTAGCATTCTTCATTCTTAGAGCATTCGTCTCAATCTTTTGGCCATGTCGAAGAAACGGAAGGATCCCAGCACAGTCTCCCTCATGGAGACCGATCTATATAAGTTCATGCCTAAATTTGCTTCAATCACTCGACAAGCCAAGGGTCTTTGAGACCATTTATTTTTCTTTTACTTTTATCTTCTCCTTTATTTTCCTTCTCTTTTACTATCTTATGCTTAATTTAGTTTATTTTAATTTAGTGTCTTAGTGTCAGGTTCTTCAGTCGCTTGGGGAATCACGCCACTACGCCACCGCCAAGATTCCTCGGTAGCCTCAGAGGTCACACCCACCTCGCGAACCATCCAACAATAAGGACCCTACGGTCTATTTATCTTTTCTTTTAATTTTAATGTCATCTTTATTTTTCTTCACTTTAGCTTGCTTTTCTTTAGTTATTCAATTAGTATAGTTTTAATTTTTAGTATTTTATCCTGGCTAATCCTCCATGAGCTACCCAATTTCTTCATCTAGCGCAGGATCGTCATCCAGACTGACCCCTCCGACCTATCTTTCACCTCCAACCCAAGGATGCCATTCGAAAATTCAGGAAGTTTCACTTCTTCCCATATCTTAAGATTTTATAATGATATTATCCATCTTTGTACATTGAGGGCAATGTACATCTTAAGTGTGGGGGGTGAATCTTAAGGATGCCAAACTTTTTGCATTATTCTCAAATCCCTGAATTTAGACTTATTTTTAAGTAATTTTCTCATATTACTAATTAGGATGAAATTTCCATGATTTATGATTTTTATTGATATGTTTTATATTAAGTCATTGATAATTGTGCATTGATAAGATACTAGAGAATCAAGCATGATAAGTCTATTTTTCAAGAAATAATTTTTTTTTCTAGGATGTCTACCTGAATTTGAGTATTACTTTAAAGTTTGAAATTTACGAGGTTGACATCAAAATACCCATAATTTTTTGTGAGATTTTGAGCCTTATAAGAGCATATATCCTTTTTCTGCTCACTTTTTGATTATGAGTGTGTCAACATTGATTTGTTATTCTAGAACTTGCATCGATTATACATGTTGAGACCACATCTTTGATTTGATATACTGAAATGATAAAGGTACCTAGGATTTAACCCACTTACTCCATAAAAAGCCTACCTTCATAATTAACCCCTAGTGAACCCCTTTTAATCCTAACAACCCTTTTTATTGACTCACCCACTAATATTAACCCAAAACCCTTTGTATTTGTTATCACCATTCTTCTTGACTACCCTTTTTGTCGAGATTTGATTTTGAGCAGTTGCCTAACTATGTTCTATATTTTAGTTGTTAAAGTACTTTCTTATTATTGTAAACATTTGATTTGTTTAAAAAAAAATCGAAGTATATTCAGTATTAGTATGATGAAAAGCGAGCTTGTACAGTTAACATCTATTTATTGAAGAAGAAGCTCGTATTATTAGTTTCTGTAACATCCCCAAACCCGGCCTATTCACTACGACCAAATCTGGTTATGTTAGTGAAAATATGTCTCTTTACTTAGAATTTAAAACATGAAAATTTATTATCTTTGGAAAATTATGTCCATTTAAAATCTATTAAATATTATTAGCTTGTTGAAATCTTCCGAATTAAAACATTATTATAAGTTGCTACAATATAAATCTTTTGCGAAAATATTACTAAGTGTAGTGTAAACTTCAACATTAATAAATAGAGTACTTTAAATCAAAGAGGCCCTTATTACATCCAATAAAATTCCAAAATACTGATATAAAATACTTAAATAAAGTAAAACATCTTCTGTATGAAAATCTCCTTCTGCATGGGCCACCTTGTATCCACTCCAACCCGGTCCATTACTCACGACTCACCTGCGATGTTTAAAAAGTTGGGTGAGTCATACTGATTCAGTGTGTGTAAGTTAACCACTTTGAAATCCACCCACATGCTAGCCACATAATATCCCAATTATCAAATGCAACAAGTAATATATATATATTCATTTTAACAATTACCACAATCTGGGCTTGGCCCACATTCAAATCATACTCGAATCTTCAAGCTAGGCCCATTTCTTAATAAACCACATATCAACTGGCTTGGCCCATTTCCACGTATGTTCCCAAAACATACCTATCCACATGTCATATTGGGCTTGGCCCATTTCCATATTATCACAAAAATAATGCAACATGATTCCCAACCCAACCTAGGGTCCATCCGCTACACACCCCTTATCCAAATTACCACACACCAGGGACTATCGAGTCACCCTCTCTTTTCCCTCCAAAAGGCAACCAATGCCATCCACGATGTAGCGTATAGCTAACATCAAACCACGATGGAGCACACAAAGCAATCCATCAAGCCACGATATGGCATAAAGCCCATATCAATCAAGGTAACCACGCGAACTAAATCGCAAAGATCCACAACGCGACCTCGATCGGCGCCAATCCACGATGTAGCACCAAGTCGACATCAACCACGTGCTCAAGTACACCCGCACCTTCTTTTCATAACCCACCCATGCACATGTAACATAAAATGATGATAAGGTGGTGCATGTACATATTAAACACAATCATAGGCATACTCACATAATAAGATCGGTGATCACATATTTACAAACTTTGCTACTAACTCGATCATCTTCGTACCCTTAAGGGTACCATTTTCACATCTATCTCAGCATTTGGTTAGCATACATATAAAATAGACATTTATCACGCAAATCCCGAAACAATGGCTAACTACACACCTTATCACTAGGAGTTCTAGACTCTCGATCCTCGACGCTATCGTCTAGCGAAACTACGACTTTACGCCTAACGCTTTCTTCTTTGTTGGCCCACACCGTGTGGCCAATCTCGAACAAAGAAACGGATCTCTTCTTGAACTTTGGGATGGGAGCTTTCCCTTGCCCACTTTGACCGGTATTCGCCTCCATCGAAAGTCACTTAATCGGATAAACGGTTATACCTCCAGGTTATAAACTAAATGTTGAACCTTTACCAAATATTGCTTACCAAAATATCCTCGAATCCCGGAGAATTGATCTATGTTCCTAAATATCCTCGCTCCTCAAGGCTGATTTGATTTCCAATCAAATCTCAGACTACTCTGGAATGGTCCTTTTTGCAACCGACCACACCCTAAAACGCATAAATGATTAGCCTTAATAGCCTTCTTGGCTTTCGAATAATAAAAGAATAATTACAACATGGATCTTTACCACCACTTACCGAATCGACTACCAACGATTGAGGAGAAGAATCAAAGATCCACACCACACCTAGAATTCGGCCAAGGTGCAAACTAATAAAAGAGGAGAAGTTTCGGCTACCAAGGGATTAAAACAAAAGAATTATTTGGCTACAAAGGCCAAAGGAGAAATCGGCACACCAAGAGGGAGAGGCAAAAGACTTGATGAACAACTAGCACTCTACCCTCCCCTATTTATAGCATTCGGCCAACCCCCCTTGAAGTCTCCAAAATTTGGCCAACACTTCACTAATTCAATTCCATTTGAATACTCTACTAATAATCCAATAATTCTTTTAATCTTCATAATATCCTTGATTATCTCCTAAAAAAACTCATATCATCCTCCAATAAAAAAAAATGCTCATATTATCCCATTATTATTTAAAAAAAATAAATAATAATAATTCCACTTAATCTAATTAATAAATAATAATAAATAATAAATAATTATCCCATAATTTATTAAAAAAAAATAAAAACTAAACACATGTTTATCACCTCCTACCAGCCGAATTCCAAAGTGATTAAACCACTTACCCATGTGCCGTCCAATATTCAATTGCTGCCCAAAAAAAAGAAATAAAATAAAGAAGACAAAAAAAAACTCCAATTGCACAGCCTTGGGTTCGAACCTGGGACACCATGCTGCTGCTGACCTTTCCCCTAACGCCCGTGCCACTCGGCCTCATTGAATTTCATGCTAAAAACCCCATCATTTTATTTTAAACCCTTTCTAAACGAGCCCATCACCACCGAAAAATAAAAATGCTAATCCATGACTCAGCGCGCTCGAACCCGCGCTTTATCACTCCTCCAGCACCTAAGCGCCGCACGCTAGCCACTCCACCAGCCCATCTTTCTTGTCCGAATCCCTCGCCACATACCTTTAAGGCCTTACAAAGCCCAACGCCCCAAAAACGGAAATTAAAACGCCAAATGCTTCTGCTGGCCCTCGAAACCGCGACCTCTCCTCCTCTCCAGCGCCTAAGTAGCGCCCAAGAGCCACTTCTCCCGATTGGGCTTTCATGTCCATCAACTTGGACATTTAATCTTAAGGCCTACTTAGCCCAGTCCCTCGACTCATAAAAATAAAACCAAAATGCTGCCGCTTGGACTCGAACCCTTACTCATTTAGGCGCCACCTTCCAAAGCCCCCAAGCAGCGCCTCAATCGCCACTTTGCCAAAGTCTTTCTTGTGTCATAAACTCTCCTAAATTATTTTAAGGCCTTCCTGCCCTATTTCCCCTTTTTACACTAAAATTCAAAAATTTCCTAAGTCATCCCTTGCCTTCTAGGGTTCTCCAAACCCCTCAAAATTCCTCCAACATGACCCTAAGCCTACTAAACACTCGGGTTATGCCCCAAATGCATAACCCCTAAACCAGGGTGTTACAGTTTCAAAGTTTCAATTCATGTAATTATTTATTTTTCGGTTCGTTGTTTCTAGTTAGGTAATTTTTCAGGTCGATCTCGATTCTAACCCTCTAATTCAGCCTTTACCCACACCTTAACCCAAGCCACGTTACAACCCTGATAAAGACCTTTTGATTTGTGCATCATCTCATATTACAGTGGTGGAGATTTGATTTTCATGCAAGCCTATGGGATTAACTTTTCAGGTTTGACATTTGAGTGCTTAATTCTGAACCTTAAACACTTTGAGTGATTTGAGTGAATCTTTTGTGAGGATGCCAATCCTTGTAGGTTTTGAACCAGAGGTAATTATTTAGATGAAAGGAAACACCTATGTTTTATGCTACAAATGTATGACTTAGACTGTTTGAATCTTTAGGACTCTTTGAGTTGAATTATCCATGTATAAATTATCCTTGAATTATGATGAAACATTATTAATGACTATTATGAATTATGGAAAGTTCGTTTTAATTCTAAGTTGAGAATTTTGCTTGAGGACAGGCAAAAGCTTAAGTGTGGGGGTATTTGATAAACCGTAAAAGTAATATATTTTAATCCCACATTTAGTATGCTTTTGGATGAATTATCCCTTATTTTATGTAAAAAGGTGCTATTAATCCTTTATTTTCATGTTATATACTCAGGAAAGCACCGGAGAATGAAAAAAAATAAGAAACGGGCTTAAAACGGGCCAAATGGGCCAAAGCACGAAATCGACACGGCCTGGGCCCAAGACCACACAGCCGTGCCTCCTCAATAATCTCGAACACGGTCTAGCCACGAGATACACGGGTGTGTCACCTCATTAAAAGTCCGAACACGGCCTAAAGACGATTCACACGGGCGTGTGCCATGGCCGTGTCCTCGCCATGAAAAGAGCAATTTCAATCGGATTTGGATACTTAGGGGCAAAGAAACACATTCCAAAAGCCTATAAATACACCCTAAGTATGACCTGAAAGGGGGAGCCCAAAGCTATCGTTTAGGGGCGTCTTGCTCGGACAGAGAGGGCAGATTTGTGGGGATTCGCTCAGGGATAGCCAGTTGATCCATCTCAAGAAGCCAAAATTATACTCAAGACGGGGGATCTCCTCTTCAATTCCTTCAGGGGGTTTTAGGGATTTCTTATGTTTTGTTTTATCTTTTCTTCTGAGATGTTTTCTTTTATTGTTATGAACTAAACCCTCAGATACCTAAGGGGGATGAAACTCAGATGAATCTTGTTATCGTTTGCTAAACTATATGATAAATATTTGATTTGTTCTTAATTATGTGTTCTTAATTCTTGTGTTGATATTTCGCGGATATTAATTCAAGTTTGATGTGCTTAGGTGGAGGAGCAAAAGTCCCTTCCTAAGAGTAGATCTAGCATAGTTAAGCGGAGTTGATCGCGCGCCTAGAGATAGGGGTGACGAGCGCTGCGGATTAGGGTGAAACCTAATATGAGAGTCCATAGATCGAGTTAATGCAACTCTAGGGGTTTTAATTAGAAAGAGATTTCAATTAATCAACCTAAGGTTAGACGTTATTCGCCTCGAGAGAGGGTTTAATATAAATTAGGGAATCCTACGGATCAAGTCAAATGAATACATTGTCTGGTTCAGAGTTAGATAACAAGTGAAGTCTAGGTGGATTCTTCCTTGGGTGTCGTCTTAATTAATTGGTTTTTTCCTCAAGTTATTTTTCCAAATTCATTCTTCTTTGTCTTAGAGTCTTTAAGTCTAGTAATTAATTAATTTAGATTAAACAACAAATTCCCTTTATTTTAGGCTAAATAATAAAAAAAAAGTTAGTATTAGTACTTTTAGTTCCTTTGGGTTCGACAATCCGGTCTTGCCTAAGCCATACTACTATTCGATAGGTGCACTTGCCTCAATCGTTGTCATAGTTAGTTTCCAGGTTCGATCATTCTCATTAATTAAATTTTTAAAACTCTAACATACGATCAATTTCCTTGACGAAATTGAGAAACGTTTTGCTAAAAACAATAATGTTGAAATGACATCACTTCTGACTTCTTTAATGTCTATAAAGTTAAGGGTTAAGGAAATTCTGAGCAATCTAAGGGCTATGAGTTTTATGATCCCATAATAAGGAATATTTTTGAGACGGGAACTGCAATATTTTTTGAGGATGTTGAGTTTGGGGGAGAAATAAGGCTAGAGACATTGCTTTTAAGGAGAAATTAGATTCTAACTCAGTTCCTACTATTACTTTTGATGATGTTCAGGCTCTTATACCTATCATTGATCAAGAAGTGAATCCAGAACCTCTACAAGACAATGTTGAACAACTCCCCATTCAAAATGAAATAATTGTTCCAGAAGAACAAACTCAACAACCTTAAGAACAAGTGCCATTAAGGAGGTCCACAAGAGAAAGGAGAAATGCTATTCCAGATGGTTATGTTGTATTTCTCCAAGAACATGAGGATGATAATGGAATGATGGAAGATGATCTAATCAACTTTCATCAGGCCATGAAAAGTTCAAATTCTCAAAAGTGGATTGATGCCATGAAAGATGAGTATAAGTTTATGCGAGACAATAAAGTTTGGGAACTTGTCCCATTACTTGAAGGTGCAAAACCAATTGGTTGTAAATGGATATTTAAAACCAAGAGGGATGCAAATGGTAATGTGAAGAGGTATAAGGCGTGTCTTGTAGCTAAAGGATATACTCAGAAAGAAGGTGTTGATTTTACAGAGACTTTCTCTCCAGTTTCATCGAAAGACTCCTTTAGGATAATCATGGCGCTTGTTGCTCATTTTGATCTTGAGTTGCATCAGATGGATGTTAAGACTGTGTTTCTTAATGGCGACATGAAGAAACAATTTATATGGTGCAGCCAGAAAATTTTGAGTCGGAAGACTCAAAGAATATGGTTTGCAAATTGACAAAATCCATCTATGGACTCAAACAAGCTTCCCGTCAATGGTACCATAAGTTTCATCAAATAATTGTTTCGTTTGGTTGTGAGATGAATATTGTTGATGATTGCGTGTATCTCAAATTCAATGGTAGTAAGTACATATTTATGGTTTTATATGTTAATGATATACTGCTTGTTAATAATAAGTATAGCCTCAATCAATACCCTAAGAATGATTTTGAAATTTCTAAAATGCATTAGATTTTTTTACATTTTAGCAGTGGAAAGTCTAATGTACGTTCAGGTTTGTATACATTGGAATATTGTGTACACTATTGGAATGTTAGGCAGATATTTTAAGGAACCCTGATTTAGACCATTGGATAGCACCCAAGAGGGTTATAAGGTATTTTCAGAGAACAAAAGATTACATTCTCACATATCGGAGGTCTAATCAGTTAGAGATCATCAGGTATATAAACTCCGATTTTGATGGAATATGGATATAAGATTTTTTCACTAAGGTGCAAATTGTGAAAACAAATTGCAATCTTTTATTCCAATAGCAACAGGAGCACATCAAAGTAAAAACACATAGACTTCAAGTTCCTGGTTGTTAAAGTAAAAGTTCAAAGTGGTTAGGTGCTTATAAAGCATATTAGGACAAACTCCATGATTGCGGATCCGCTTACTAAGGAATTACACCTAAGGTTTTATAATAGCACACTGCTCATATGGGTGTAATGTCATTTAAAGGATATTTGGTTTTAGTGGGAGTTTGTATCTTTAAATGCTTTTATGTTATAGACACATTTTTAGTTATTTCAGTTTAAAGATATTAAGTTTATTTTCTGCAGAAATAAATTTATTTGGTTTATTCACACTCTGATTGTGGCAAGGTTTGATCTCACTAAGGAGGACCAGTTGGAAATAGACATGTTTAGATCATATTGCATGTAATTTCCATGCTGCACATCCATACTTGATCTATGTCATTTGGTTGTGTTAATATACGTTGTAATAGGCCAACTTAGCCCGGGCCCATACAAAAAAATAATAAACCCAAAATAATAAAACAAAGTCCAAGTCCAATCCAAAATATATCATTTGGCCCGATCGGAATGGCCCATTACTTGAAAATATTGAAGGTTCATCTACAAGCTTGACGTATATGGAAACACAATCTTCAAGGATAGGCAATCTTAGATATGATATGTAAATCTTAGATATGATATGCAATCCTAGAAGATACGGTATGCAATCTTAGATATGATATGCAAATCTTAGATATGATATTGTAACACCCCAAACCAGGCCCAAACGCTACGACCAGATCTGGTATGCTACGGGGTTTATTGTTAAAAACTTTACTTTAATGGTTTTTGGAATTCTCAGTTTCTTTACTTAGGCATTTGTTAAAAATAAGATATTTGTTGAAAACCTTTGTTTTTACGTTGAACATGTTTGGAAAACCCATTTAATTACTTTTTATGACTTAAGTCCTTGAACATAAACTTTCAAACTGTAAACATGAACAAATGTGAAGCGATAACCTAAGCCATGGGGCCTTATTACATAAATAGTCCCAAAATTAAAACTTAAATAAAACCGAAAATAGTTCATAAAGATAAATAAAATAAAACTTGATGGCCCCTCGAGTCCGCCTCGGCTTCCATGTTCATGATCTACTGCTCATCTGAAAAGTCAGGGAAAAATAAAGGGGTGAGTCACCAAGACTCAGTGTGCAAATCCCGAAAACACATAAAAGGCTTTAGGCCCACAAACACATTATGGGCCTTGCCCATACACAATGGCAACAAAATATTTACATGCAACATGGCCCAACCCAACCTAGAGATCCATCCTCTACACACACCACTGCACACCACCCAACACACCTTGGGGATTTCTACAATCAACCCACCAACCGCTACACACCATATCGACAAATCATGCCGCCTATTCCTAACAATCAGAATCAATTTAACGTGGCTTAGCCACCGATCACTATGTGACCTAATTTTACAGATTCGTGGTTTAACCACCGATCACCAAGTGACCTATTAACTTGCTCTTCCCCTTCATCGTATTAACCCTATCCCATGCATACATCCAAGCAAATTCAAAACAGTATACAACCTAAAGATCACAGGTTTTTACATACATTGATACACACATAGAAAAGTTGTTACGTACTTGGCATCCTTTGCCTACCCTTTTTGGGTAACACGATCCATCCATCTACAAATTTTTCCGGCTTTTAGCCCATAACATACATAATACAGATAATTAGTGTGTTAGAGATCTACACACTGATTCACGATCAAGACGAGACTTTCTATGTCGACACTATCGTGTTTCGATACGATCGCTAATCGCCTAAGGTTTTGTTCTCGACGCCGGTCCACAACCCGGTGGCCAATCCCGAACTGCTGACACCGTTCGTTTCTTAAACTTAGGGATTGGTTTAACAGATCCAATCCCCTCCTTCACCTGATCGATATTTGATTCCATCCAAAAGACCTTTTTAGTTGCTATCATCATAACATACGGTTAAGATCACAAATACAATAGCGAATCTAACGAGAATCCAAAGAGAACCCCTTACCTTGAAATCCCGAAAGATAGAGTTTAGAGCCTAGCGATTTTCGGCTTTTAGATCTAGACGATCTACTTTGATTCCTGATGTGTCGCCCCACACATAAACACAATAAACCCACAATCCATTAGCCTTTCGGCTTTGTCTTCAAAAACCGAAAGAGAAAAAGAATGGAACAGAAGAAATCGGCACCTACCTTTACAGAGAGTTCGGCAACTTCTAGAAGATTTTGGCTTTTGAGAAGATCAAAAAGAAAAGATGATCTCAAGAGATCTATGCAGATTTGGCTTTGATAAAGAAATCGACAAAGAGAAAGGAATAGACTAGGGTATTCGGCTTATGGAGATGAACACAATGAGATTTCGGCTTTTGCATAAAAGTGGAGATGAGAGCTTGGGATTAGGGGTTTCGGCTTAGCAGAGAATGAGAGAAAAGAAAAAGAACAAACCCTAATGCCGAAAATAAAAAGGTATTCCCCCACTTAATCACAAAATTTTGGCACCTACTTCCTAAAACCGAAAATGCCCTTTTGATGACTTAAAGTTGAGCTACTAATCAAGGGAAATTTCGGCACCCCTTTGCCATACTAAAACCGATTTCTCCTTCCCCTCAGTGTTGGAATTTCGGCCACCACTGTGACCAGCAGATAATCCTAAATTTCCTCACTTATCCACCTGATCACATCTCCAAAAGAAGCCTAGATCACACCACCTCTTCCTCCCTTTATCTGCCATATTATCTGCATTATCCACTCGAGTAAATCTTCCTATTTTTAAGCCTTATTGTCGTCCCTCTCTACTCATTTAAATGCCAAAAATTAGCTAACATTTAATTAAAAGAATTGGGCTATATGCGACTCAATTTGGGCCTCCCTAGTTGACGCCACCTCCCTCGCTCTCTATGTGGCGCCACTTTGCCATCGGGCCACAAGCCCATTTGTGATTTAAAACACAGATAATATCTTTAAGCCCTATCTTGTGGCTTTCCACTAAAGTGTCCAAACAAAGAAATTTAACTAAGGGCTCACCAAACCTCGAGCCCAGTCAACCCCTTAAACACTCTAATTAACACATTAGAGATAACATAAACATCACAGCACACTAAACGCAAAGGCCCATTAATTCAGGATGTTACAGTTATACCCCCCTTAAATAAATTTCAGCCTCGAAATTACTTGATCAGAATAGATGCGGTTCCCAAGTAGCCTCCTCAGAACCGTGATTCCGCCACATAACCTTAACCAACGGGACTGTCTTTCTCCGTAATACTTTGACATCACGATCCAGGATTTCCACTGGCTTCTCATCAAAGGATAAATCGGGTCTTACTTCGATTTCTTCCACCGACACCACATGAGATGGATCCAAACGGTAACGTCTTAACATAGAGACGTGGAAAACATTATGAATCTGACTTAGCTCAGAAGGTAGTTCTAGCTCATAAGCTACTGGTCCCACTCGTTTCAACACCCGATAAGGTCCGATAAATCTGGGACTTAATTTACCTTTCCGTCTGAACCTCAGTACTTTCTTCCATGGCGACACTTTCAAGAACACCTTGTCACCCACTGCAAATTCTATGTCCTTACGCTTTAGGTCAGCATAGGACTTCTGTCTGTCTGACGCCTCCTTCAGTCGAGCCCGAATTACCTCAACCTTCTTCTCTATCTCGGTAACCAACTTCGGTCCCAAAATCCGACGTTCCCCTAATTCCGTCCAACAGGTAGGAGTACGACACTTTCGCCCGTACAATGCTTCATGTAGGCGCCATCCGAATACTTGATCTGGTAGCTATTGTTGTACGCAAACTCCGCCAATGGTAAAAACTCTTCCCAACTACCCCTCAAATCAATGACACATCCTCTCAACATGTCCTCCAAGATCCGAATTACCCGCTCGGGTCATCGTCTCGTTGGTCTCAAGATGAAACGCCAGATCTTTGAAATCCAACTTCGCACTCAACGCTTGATGCAACGCCTTCCAAAATCGTGAGGTGAACCTAGGGTTTCTGTCCGATATGATTGATAATCGGTACCCATGCAACCTTACTTCCTCCGCTATGTATAGCTTAGCCAATTTCTACAGAGAGTAATCGACACGCATCGTATGAAATGAGCAGACTTCGTCAAGCGGTCAACAATCACCTGCACCGAATCTTTCTTAGTAGGCGTGAGGGGTAGCCCACTAACAAAGTCCATTGTGATCCTTTCCCACTTCTATTGTGGAATCTTCACCGGGCCGCAACAACCCCGATGGTAATCGATGTTCCGCTTTACTCACGACAGTCAAACAGCTCCCCACAAATTCGGTCACCTCTCATTTTAAACCCGGCCACCAATCGCTTCTCGCAAATCTCGATACATCTTACTTCCTCCAGGTGCATAGCGTATGGACTACCATGCGCTTCTTGCAAATCTTATGCCTCAACTCAAGATCTTTCTAATACACACTCTCCCTTGAAAACATAATAGCCCTTCCTTATTCATACTAAATTCCGTTGATCCTTCACTTAATCCTACCTGGAAACTTCTCCTTTAGCAACTCACAATCGATCCATTGCTTCTCCTTAACCTAATCGACCCAAGAGGGTTTCACTTGACGCTCAAATTAATAAACTCCCATCATCATATAGACTAAGGTGAGCAAACATTGCTCTCAAGTCGAGATTACTTTACGACTCAAGGCATCCGCCACCACGTTAGCTTTACCGGATGGTACTCGATCGAGCAGTCATAGTCCTTTAGCAACTCGATCCACCTCCTTTGCCTTAGATTCAACTCCTTCTGGGTCAAAAGGTATTTTAAGCTCTTATGATCGGTGTAAATGATAGATTTCTCCCCGTATAGATAATGTCTCCGGATCTTCAGGGCAAAAACCACTGCCGCCAATTCCAAATCATGTGTGGGATAATTTGATTCGTGCGGTCTTAGCTGTCGAGATACGTACGCAACAGCCTTTCCACCTTGCGTCAACACGCATCCTAGTCCCGTGTGTGAAGCATCACAGTAAGTCACGAACTCCTTTCCAGCCTCTGGCTGAATCAACACCGGAGCCTCCGTCAAAATCCTTTTTAACCTCTCAAAACTCTCTTGCTGCTTACGAGACCAAATGAACGGAACCCCTTTCCGTAACAACTTAGTCAATGGTGCCACAATTAAAGAAAATCCTTCAACAAACCTTCGGTAGTACTCGGCCAGACCAAGAAAACTCCGAATTTCCGCCACAGACCTAGGCGGCTTCCAATCCAACACCGCCTCTATTTTCCGAGGGTTAACCCTAATCCCCTCTGCCGACACAACGTGTCCTAGAAAAGTAACTTCCCTTAGCCAAAATTCGCACTTACTGAGTTTGGCATATAACTGCTTCTCCCTCAGAATCTGCAGAACCACTCGAAGATGTGAATCATGCTCCTCTTCTGATTTTGAATAAACCAGAATATCATCTATAAACACCACGACAAACCGATCCAAGTAGGGTTGAAATACTCGGTTCATCATATCCATAAACGCTACTGGTGCATTAGTCAACCCAAATGGCATTACCATGAATTCGTAGTGACCATAGCGAGTCCTAAAAGCCGTCTTATGAATATCCGCCTCTTTGACCTTAAGCTGATGGTACCCTGACCTCAGATCTATCTTGGAAAAGACTGAGGCTCCCTTCAACTAATCGAACAAGTCATCGATCCTTGGCAACGGGTATTTGTTCTTGATCGTCAATTTGTTCAACTGACGATAGTCAATGCACATACGCATTGATCTATCCTTCTTCTTAACCAATAACACCGGCACTCCCCAAGGCGACACACTCGGTCGGATAAACCCTCTATCCAGCAACTCCTGAATCTGTACTTTCAATTCCACCAACTCCTTCGGTGCCATCCTATACGGAGCAATAGATACTGGCGCTGTTCCCGGAAGAAGATCAATACCAAACTCCACTTCACGATCCGGGGGTAATCCTGGGAGCTCTTCTGGGAAAACATCCGAAAATTCCTTCACCGTCTTAACATCCCCAATAGTTAGTTCCTTGGCTTCCAGAGCCCGAACAAACATTAGAATTGCCTCGCATCCTTTCCTCACCATCCTTTCTGCCCTTAAGATAGACACCACATTTGACAAACAGTTCCCCCTTTCACCTATCACCAACACTTCACCACCCTTGGGAGTTTTTAACACCATACGCTTGGTCGCACAAACCAAATTTGCTTGATACTTCACCACCAATCCATTCCTAAGATCAAATCGAACTCCCCAAACGGCAGTTCCATCAGATCAGCCTAAAAAGCTACCCCTTGAACTTCCAGGGGTACATCCTTATGCAGTTTGTTCACCACTACAGTTTGTCCTAAAGGGCTCACTATAGTCATCTCCCTAGAAGAAGTCTCATAATCTAAGTTCAAAGTTCCCGCTATAGCACTAGCAACATAAGAGTGCGTCGAACCAATATCAATCAAGGCAGTATAAGGCAAACCATAAATTAGGAACGTACCGGTTATAACATCCGGTGCATCAGCCTCCTCTCAACATCTGGCAGCATAGACTAACCCCGGTTGTCTCACCTCGGTGTTTTCTGCCCCTCGGCCTGGTGCTCCACGGCCCCGACCGGAACCGTTACCACCTCTGGCTGAACCACGACCTCTCTGTGGCTGCTGACCACCACTTCTCGGCTGTACATTCTCTTGGCCCGTGGGCCCTTCACTGCCCCGTTGCTGCAGACAGTTTCTAACTTGGTGGTCCGTAGATCCACACCTAAAGCACTTCCCACTGCCCACCCAACACTCACCTACATGGAATTTACCACATCGAGCACACTTCTGTGTCTGACTAGCAGCAGCAGGTCTCTCTTCCCGCCCTGGCCCGTCTGACCTAGGCCTTTTCTGAGTACGCCCAGCTGCCCCTGACGATCCAAAATTCCTCTTACTTCCACCCCTATCTCTATCCCGATTTAGTTTCTCTGTCCGCTTCGCCTCCTCAGCTATCTTAGCTTTTTCCACAAGCACAGCAAATTCCCTCTCCCACTGTGGAGCTATCAATACACGTAAATCATCCCTCAGACCATCTTCAAATCGAACACAACGTTCATGGTCTGTGACCACCATTCCTCGAGCATAACGGCAAAGGCGTAAAAATTCCGCTTCATACGCAGCCACCGGCCTACTTCCTTGCACCAGATTCAGAAATGCTCTACGCTGCGCATCCACATAACTTGTCCCAATGTATTTACTCTGAAACGCCGTTTTGAAGGAATCCCAAGTGATACGGTCAGCCATCGTACCATCCTTAACCGTAAGCCACCATTGATAAGCTTCGTCCCGCAGGAGAGATACAACCCATTTCAGTTTTTCCTCTTCATTGAAATCCATATCATCCATTGTACGCTCAACCGCCTCCAACCAGTACTCAGCTGTACTCGGGGCTATTCCAGAAATTCCCCTAAACACTTCTGCCCCATTAGCTCTAAGTCGCTCCGACATAGATTTTCGCCTCGTGCCCATGCCCGCCCCAAAGAACCCTCTCTAAAACCCTTAACATCGCCTCGGGATATCGCATCATCTCCTGGCCGTCTGTCCTCGAAATTCCACCTCCGCAGCTGGTGGAACTGGCATCTCATTTCAAGACCCATAACCAGATCCTCACTGTTCGTGACACGCCCATCCTACCCCTACCACAGCCACGCGCAGGACGTCCACGACCCCTTGTACTCATTCTACTGATTCGCGTTTATCTGATTAGAAATTTTATGAATTATTAATTTCTTCCACTGATTAACCACGAACAATCTTATGGACAGTAGTTTTAAGAGTAGTTCTTTCGAATTCGAAATTATATCTACATGTTTCAGTTTCAAGTTTATATCTCCTAGTTCCACACACATTCAACCATCATACATCAACATACAAGTAGCATCCATGAACCCACATTCATCACCTAAGGGTATTTTCATCATTTCACTACCCAGGGGTATTTTCGTAGTTCTTTCCTACATGGTATTTTTCGTAATTTTACAAAATAGGATATCTTGATGATTTTTCGAAATAGAGATATTTTGGTATTTTTTTTGTAAAGCAGGGGTATTTCGAGAGATTTAATTTTGGCAAATCGGGTACCTTTTGTAGATCTAGAGGTTTTCGGGTAAATTTACAAAACATGGGTATTTTTGGTATTTTTGCCAACCGGGGGTTTTTCGGTGATTTCACAAATTTTGGTAATTTTACAAATTTAGGGTATTCTGGGAAATTTTCACAAATCAAGGGTATTTTAGAAATTTTACAAAACTAGGGGGTATTTTTAGTAATTTTGCGAAATAGGGTGGCTGGTCCCTTCCGGGTTTTAATTATAAATTTTGGCCCGTCAACAAGTCCTCGTGGATAAAGTGAACAGTCACTACGCACCAGGTAGGATTCCAGCGAAGAGGAGGTGAGTCACTAGGACTGCTTAAGTACCAGGCTCTCCCTGAATCCAATCCTAGACATGCGCATGCTCATTGCCACACCCTAACCCAAATGATCGTTTACTGGACATGTTTAGTTAGATTAAGTTTTATGAATTTAAAGAGTTTGTTTAAACTAGGCCTAGAGTCCATTAATTCCTAACATGCTAGTCTACATCCATAAAGCCCATCAACCCAACATGCATATCACATCAAGAGCTAGAATACTTACCTGCGTGGATCGGGTGCTGGTAGACTCGAAGGCCATATCTCAACCAAAGCATTTTCACCAACTTTATAACCTACTACTGGACCCATTTCACAGCCCGAGTTTTGCAACTGGGCTTTGATACCAAAATGTAACACCCCAAACCCGGCCCAAACGCTACGACCAGATCTGGTATGCTACGGGGTTTATTGTTAAAAACTTTACTTTAATGGTTTTTGGAATTCTCAGTTTCTTTACTTAGGCATTTGTTAAAAATAAGATATTTGTTGAAAACCTTTGTTTTTACGTTGAACATGTTTGGAAAACCCATTTAATTACTTTTTATGACTTAAGTCCTTGAACATAAACTTTCAAACTGTAAACATGAACAAATGTAAAGCGATAACCTAAGCCATGGGGCCTTATTACATAAATAGTCCCAAAATTAAAACTTAAAGAAAACTGAAAATAGTTCATGAAGATAAATAAAATAAAACTTGATGGCCCCTCGAGTCCGCCTCGGCTCCCATGTCCATGATCTACCGCTCATCCGAAAAGTCGTGGGGAAAAATAAAGGGGTGAGTCACCAAGACTCAGTGTGCAAATCCCGAAAACACATAAAAGGCTTTAGGCCCACAAACACATTATGGGCCTTGGCCCATACACAATGGCAACAAAATATTTACATGCAACATGGCCCAACCCAACCTAGAGATCCATCCTCTACACACCACCCGCACTCACCCAACACACCTTGGGGATTTCTACAATCAACCCACCAACCGCTACACATCATATCGACAAATATGCGCGCTATTCCTAACAATCAGAATCAATTTAACGTGGCTTAGCCACCGATCACTATGTGACCTAATTTTACAGTTCGTGGTTTAACCACCGATCACCAAGTGACCTATTAACATGCTCTTCCCCTTCATCGTATTAACCCTATCCCATGCATACATCCAAGCAAATTCAAAACAGTATACAACCTAAAGATCACAGGTTTTTACATACATCGATACACACATAGAGAAGTTGTTACGTACCTGGCATCCTTTGCCTACCCTTTTTGGGTAACACGACTGTCCATACAGCCTTTTTCTGGCTTTTAGCCCATAACATACATAATACAAATAATTAGTGTGTTAGAGATCTACACACTTGATTACAGTCAAGACGAGACTTTCTATGTCGACACTATCAGAAGTCGATACGACTGCTAACTATCTAAGGTTTTGTTCTGACGCCGGTCCACAACCCGGTGGCCAATCCCGAATCACGACACCGCTGCTTTCTAAACTTAGGGATTGGTTTAATGTATCCAATCCCCTCCTTCACCTGATCGATATTTGATTCCATCCAAAAGACCTTTTCAGTTGCTATCATCATAACATACGGTTAAGATCACAAATACAATAGCGAATCTAACGAGAATCCAAAGAGAACCCCTTGCCTTGAAATCCCGAAAGATGGAGTTTAGAGCCTAGCGATTTTCGGCTTTTAGATCTAGACGATCTACTTTGATTCCTGATGTGTCGCCCCACACATAAACACAATAAACCCACAATCCATTAGCCTTTCGGCTTTGTCTTCAAAAACTGAAAGAGAAAAAGAATGGAACAGAAGAAATCGACACCTACCTTTACAGAGAGTTCGGCAACTCCTAGAAGATTTCAGCTTTTGAGAAGATCAAAAAGAAAAGATGATCTCAAGAGATCTATGCAGATTCCGCTTTGATAAAGAAATCGACAAAGAGAAAGGAATAGACTAGGGTCTTCGGCTTATGGAGATGAACACAATGAGATTTCGGCTTTTGCATAAAAGTGGAGATGAGAGCTTGGGATTAGGGGTTTCGGCTTAGCAGAGAATGAGAGAAAAGAAAAGAACAAACCCTAATGCCGAAAAATAAAAGGTATTCCCCACTTAATCACAAAATTTCTGCACCTACTTCCTAAAACCAAAAATGCCCTTTTGATGACTTAAAGTTGAGCTACTAATCAAGGGAAATTTCTGCACTTTTTGCCATACTAAAACCGATTTCTCCTTCCCCGGTGTTGGAATTTCGCCACCACTGTGACCAGCAGATAATCCTAAATTTCCTCACTTATCCACCTGATCACATCTCCAAAAGAAGCCTAGATCACACCACCTCTTCCTCCCTTTATCTGCCATATTATCTGCATTATCCACTCGAGTAAATCTTCCTATTTTTAAGCCTTATTGCCGTCCCTCTCTACTCATTTAAATGCCGAAAATTAGCTAACATTTAATTAAAAGAATTGGGCTATATGCGACTCGAATTTGGGCCTCCGTAGTTGACGCCACCTCCCTGCTCTTTATGTGGCGCCACTTTGCCACTGGGCCACAAGCCCATTTGTGATTTAAAACACAGATAATATCTTTAAGCCCTATCTTGTCAGGCATTCCACTAAAGTGTCCAAACAGCAAATTTGACTAAGGGCTTGGCCCAACCCTGAGCCCAGTCTGAACCCCTTAAACACTCTAATTAACACATTAGAGATAACATAAACATCACAGCACACTAAGCGCAAAGGCCCATTAATTTAGGATGTTACAGATATGCAATCCTAGAAGATATGGTATGCAATCTTAGAAGATATGATATGCAATCTTAGATATGATATGCAAATCTTAGATATGATATGCAATCCTAGAAGATATGGTATGCAATCTTAGAAGATATGATTTTGTAATCTTAGAGATTTAATTTGTAGATACCTTTTAATCTTAGCCGTTGATGTAATTAATCTGTACCGTTGGATTTGGGGAGGCTCAACTATAAATAGAGGCATCTCCCTTCATTGTAAAGGACACTGGAGTTTTGAGTAATAAAAATTCTTGAGAGCATTCACTCAAATTTCTCTCTCTTTTGCGTTCTTATTTTCTGTGGCTTGTTCTTATTTTGTTCTTCGCTCATTTTTGTTTCTTTTTGAGTTGCTTCCGTTCGAGTTAGATTTTGGTGGAGGAGTTTCGTTGAATCCTCATATTGCGGTAGTTAGGTTGACTTATGCGTTTTTTTTAACTTTTTTTATTTATCCATTTAATTGCTTAATCATTATTTATTTATTTATTTTAATTATTTTAAATTTTTTTCTTTTTTTGCTTTTCCCTATTTACGTTAAATTGTTTTATCATATATATTATTATTTTTATTTGTTATATATTATTATGTATTATATATTATTTTAAAATATGTATATTATATTTAAATTGTTTTACCATTAACACAAATTTTTTTATTATCTATTTTAAATATGTATATTATTCTTTTATGTATATAATAGATTATTATTATATTATATATGCTTTCCCTTATATTTCTTTATAGTTAAAGTTTTTATATATTCTATTTATTTATTTTTAAAGAAATATATTATTTATTTTATCATGTACATATATTGTTCATCTTAGTTTTTTAGCCATATCATTTTTATACTTTTCTTTCATTTTTCTAAAAATTGTTATAATATTCATTATATTATTTTTTTATACATGAATTTAATCTTGAGAATAATTTTTTTTCCTTAATTTTTTTCATAGATTCTTTTAAAATTGCTATTAGCTACTTTATAGTTTTTCTTTATTTTGATTGTTCGTTTTTTAAAAATTTGAATCCATTATCTTTGTTTACCTTAACATTATTATTATTGCTTGTCATTCTTTTACTTAATTGTTTATGTTAGTGCTAATTGTTAATATGACCTATAACTTTAGTAAATTGCACTTTTTTGTAATAATTTAATGTTACTTTTTTTAAAAAAAATCTTTGTTTAAAAATATCTATCTCCTTTAATTACCACATTTTACAAAAGTTTTTTCTTAAATAAGGCAATGTTTTGTGTTTAGAAATTCGGGAAATAGTGCCCTAACGTGCTGGGTTACGATTTTCCGTTTGACTAAATAACTAAATATCCTTTTAATGAATTTTGTAAATCATGAGATGATTTTGGTTACGAGGGTTTAAGACATCATGTCCTAACGTGCTGGATGTGATGTTTGTATTCTTTCGGAACAAAGGAATCTCAAGTTCCAACTCAAATTGTTCAAGTTTTTAAAGAAATCATGTTTTCAAATCTTTTCGAATTTTCGACATTAGGACAATAACTAATCAATTCGGTACCAATTTTGGGCGTTACGAGGGTGCTAATCCTTCCTCGTACGTAACCGACTCCCGAACCTGTTTTCTCGAATTTCATAGACTAAAATCATTGTTTTAATAAATCAAATTGTTTTTTATTAAAATGATCAATTTAAGGTGACCCGATCACACCTCGAAAAAAGATTGGTGGACTCCATTTTCGTTTTTAAAGTCGATCCCCGTTTTTTTCAAAATATAAAAATGGTTTTGACAGCTTGGCGACTCCACTGGGGACAATAAGAGAGTCAAGCCGTAAAATTGATTATTTCTTGTCCTTTTGTCCAAATTTAAAATCTGATTTGAAAAACCATGATCTTTTTATTGCATGTGGTTCTATTTTTATAAAATATCTCTGCATTGCATTGCATGACCGTTATGGTCGTACCTTTAAGTGGGAGCGAGAAGCTATGCCTTCGTGAGGTTTTCACCTCCGCATGGGCTAGTGGATTGCTTCCGGGATACATCTGTACCTATGTCTTCGTGAAGTTTTCACTTCTGCACAGCCATAGGGAAATGTATTCCCCTGAACCGAACTCGGTCCGTATGAGCCTATAATGGGTGAGGATCGAGGAATCTGTTGGTTCGGGTACCTCAACTTTAGAGCTAAACCACATGTAGAAAACCTAAGGGCTTACCCTAGGTAGAACTATATCAAACCCTAGTGGTCACCCAGATAGGTGCCCTATTTTGTTATTTATTTCTCTTGTGCTAATGTGTTCTCTTTTGTTTTGATTGCATTGCATTCACATCATAGAAAAGAGGTGTTGATTCAAATTTGATTACTAAATAGAAGAGTTTGTCATGAGAAAATGGATTTCTTGATAAAGTGGATTATAATACGATCATCCGAATATGGTCCAAGTAAACACAACGAGAGAAGACTGACAGCCTGTGAAGGAATACAAGACTTTATTGCCCAAGGATTCAAGCTGACAAAGACTATTCGAGAATCACCACATCTCGACTTTCATGAAGAGGCTAACGAGCATTATGGAAATAAGTGAGTAGTGAGTTGCGGCCCAGATTAAGCAAAAAGGTGCTAATGGAGGCATCTATTAGAAGTTTGCAAGATTTGACCTTTGCGAAGAAGGGGATTGATGTTTTGGCTTGGAATATGAGGGTGAGGTCGTATATGTAATCCGTTTTATGTAAAGGAATTTATTTTCTAGAAAAGTTGTTCTAATGAAATTGAATTCAGAATCAACGCCTCTCTTTCTTTTTGCATTCATTTCATGCATTTGCATTACATCGCATCATATGCATTTAAATTTATAGAAGGACCCTAATTAGTTGAAATTATCAAAGAGAGATAAAGAATAAAAGGTTAATCTGGAAACTAAACACCGTTACGGTATACACGCTAAAAAAAAGAAAGAAAAAACATGGATCAAAGACTCGAACAATTCCAAAGAGACATGCAAGACTAGCTGCAAGAGCAGTTGGAAAAAAACCAACAAGATATGAGGGAACAAATGATGGAAGCCCAAAGGAATATGGTGGCTCAAATGATTCAGCTACTGAATGGGGCAATAGACAAGGGAAAAGGTCCCATGACTAATGCTGGAGAAGATAATGAGGATTACCCTCCGGGTTTTATCCCACCGCATGCACAACCTGAAGCATATCCACAAAGGCCATCTGTTACAATTAGGCCTCAACAAGGTCAACCTGATGCTGGGGTACCCATGAATTTCCAAGTTGGCTCAGGATCTGACCCAGGAGATAACCCTGCTGATCTTGTTATCCCTGATTTAGATATAGCGGAGATGGAACCGGGGAACAAAGTTTCCAAGACCTTGCATACTTGGGAGTGTTTTGAATAATGGGACTGTGGAAGAGATCCCTATATTTTTAGAGCTGATCTAGAGTAATATTCAAAACACGCTTGTTGCCTTAAGCCTAGAGGCAATAAGAATCCTTTTGTGAAATAGGCTTGTGTCTGAAATTTTTATTTATATAAAATGCATCTTTTTGAGCAAATATTCTTTTATTCTTTCCATTTCATACTGTACAAACAATTGTTTTTAGTTTTTTCTTTTGTTTGTTCTTTGGACTTTCTTTTAAAGTATTCTTTCATTCTTCATTTATGACCATACAAATAATCATTCTTTGAATCATTTATTCTTTGGAATCTTCCTTCGAACCTACAATAGGTCTCCAGATATCAATGATGTGAGCAACACTGCTACTGACTCAGAGTCTCGTTTCGAGTAAGATATGTGTCTAGAAGGATCTCAGGACTTTGAAGATGACAGAGATTGTAACCTATCTTCTGATTTGTTAATAATGGTAGAACAAGATAAAAAACAGATCCTACCTTACATAAGGTCAGTGGACATTGCGAGCCTAAGAAAAGGGTGAAGATCGAAGCCAGACATCATTGAGTTTTTTTAAAGAATTCAAAGATGTTTTTGCACGATCATATCAAGACACGCCTAGAAAAATCTTAAAAGAGATCCATAAGGGTGTTTAAAGAACATGATAATGGTTCTACAATAACCAGGCTAATCATAAGGTTCGGGTACTATTGGTCCATCATAAAAGGGAGATTGCTTTAGTTATGTCGTAAAGGCCAAATTGAGGAAGACAAGACTTATGTGCCTCATCTATTTCTTCACAAATTTTTTTTATATGTGGGGAATGGATATTATGGGGCCGATCTTGTCAAAAGCTTCTAGTCGACTTCGATTCATTGTCGTGATCGTTGTTTACTTCACTAAGAGGGTGGAAGTAGCTTCATATGCCAATGTTACAAAGTCGATAGTCATCAAATTCCAAAAAAAAAAAGATCAAGCGCCGACAAAGAATGCCAAAAAGGACAATGTCAAAAGTTTGTAGTCTGTTCAAAGATCAGACGCCATATCATAGAGCAACAAAGGTAGCCAAAAAGAAAAAAAAACAAAATAAGGATTGTAGGAATGATGACCGAGACTTGTAAAGATTGGCATAAGAAGTTACCATTTATTCTCTATGCTTATCAAACGTCGATCAGGACTTTTGCTGGGGCAACACTTTTCCCATTGGTTTATGGAATAGAAGTGGTCTTGCCCATGAAAATCGAGATTCCTTTGCTCCAAGCTTTGATTGGATCAAGAATTGGATGAAGTAGAATGTCTCCAGTAAACTTGGCTGAAGAAAAGGGTTTGAAAGTATTCATCATAGTCAAATGTACCAAAAATGGATAATGTTGATTTATGTCGAAAATGGTCCACCCAAAGGAATGTCATGATGGGGACCTAGTATTGAAAGATCTCTTTTCTACAAAATGATTTCAGAGGAAAGCAGATGCCAAATTGGGAAGGAACTTATGTTGTAAAAAAGGCCTATTCGGGAGGAACATTGATATTGACCCAGATGGATGCCAAAGACTTGCCCAATCCGGTGGATTCAGGTTCAGTCAAGAAGTATTTTACCTGAAAGGGGAAAGGCCAAGGTGAAAACCCATAAAGGGCGCATTGAGATCAAATTCAAAAAAAAAATGAAAAGAAAAGAAAAGAAAAAAGAAAGAAAGAAAAAAAAAGGATAGGCCAAGGCAAAAACCCGCAAAGGGCGCTTTGAGACCAAAGGGGTTTTGAGCTGAAAACCTGAAAAGGGCGGCTCAAATTTTGATCAAAGATAGGGCATGTGGTAGTCTTGCTATGCTTGAATTAACAACTAGGAAGTATGTTACGTCTTGGGGCATTGACAAAGTACTCCAGATCCTCTAAATACGTATTGAGCTCAAAATGGTCCTCAAGAAGTTTGTACAGAGACGCTCATGCTGCGATATCCGAGGCACCTAGCTTCTATCTTACCCATTTTGAATTTGCTATCTTTGATTACTTTATTCTTTTCAAGATACACCCCAATCAATTTTCTTTTATGGCCTTAGCAATCTTTGATTACTTTATTCTTTTCAAGATACACCCCAGTCAATTTTCTTTTATTGCTTTGGTTATCTTTGATTAACTTATTTGTTTCGAGCTATGCTCCTGATTAATTTCTTTCTCGTCCATTGTGATCTTTTTTAAGCATTTTATATTGAAATAACGATTAATGGACTAATAATACTTTCATAAAAGGAGTTTCGCATATTACTCTGGAAGCTTCTAAATAATACAAGAACTTGAAACAGGGCTATTGTTTAAAACTCATCAAGTTTAAGGGATGAAAATATTGGTGGAGGAAGAGTCTAAACTGAGACTATCTCTCCAGATTTTTGTCAAAGAAAGGTGATTGAACAAAATAACAAGATATTGCGTCAGTGATACAATCTTGACGAAAAATGGGCAATGGGGAATCATTCTCTAAAAATTATATTCTGCATCCATGCAAATATCATGCATACACATTTGGTTAGGTCATCTTGGGAGTGATCAGTTGATTGAACAAGTTACAAATCCTATACCCTTGAGTTGCAGTGGGATGGGTTGAAGTTGATACAGATCCTATAGCCATAAGTCACAGTAGAATGGTTTAAAGATGATACAAATTCCATACCTCTGAGTGGTAACAGGATGGATGGAAGAAACCAAATGTTATTCCCCTGAAGTTACAGTGGGAGGTAAAAACTTTATGTCCCAAGGTTCAAGTAGAGTGGACTCAGAATTACAATGGGGCAAATTATTTGAGCAGAATATGATTGATACTTCAAGAGGAACGAAGATGAAACCTTGACGAATAAATGAGTGATGACACCCGAAATAGGAATCATTCTCATAACATTTCTGCATTCATATATCATCCAGTTAGGAGCATTTGATTCATTCCGATCATTGTATCCTAATCATTGTACATTTAACAAAGGATCATTCTCATGACATTCTGCATTCATGCAAATGTCATCCATAATATCATTTAGTTAGGAACATTTGATTCATTCCGATCATTGCATCCTAATCATTGTACATTTAAAAAAAGGATCATTCTCATGACATTCTGCATTCATGCAAATGTCGTCCATAATACATTTAGTTGGGAGCATTAGATTCATTCTGATCATAGCATCCTAATCATTTGACACAAACATAAGTATATTGAGTCTACAGGACATGTCCCAGAGGACGGTATAACAACATCGGTGAATTCACAGATCTTATCTCCCAAAGAAGTAGTGGAGCGAATCGAATTTGGCGAATCTTATCTCCATTTATCGGTGATGGAGCAGATTCAAGCCACCAACCTTATCTCTCAGAGGTAGCAAGGGAGCAGGTTGAAGTTTGTAGTCTCATCTTCCTGAGGTAGCAAAGAAGCAGACTAAAGATTGTAGATCTTATCTCCATAAGCGGTAGTGGAGCAGATCGAATTTGGCGAATCTTATCTCCATGTATTGGCAATGGAACAGATTCAAGCCATCAACCTTATCTCCCTGAAGTAGCAAGGGAGCAGGTTGAAGATTATAGTCTTATCTTCCTGATGTAGCAAGGGAGCAGACTAAAAATTATAGATCTTGTCTCCTCGAGATAGTAGTGGGGCATATTGAAGATGGCGAATCTTATCTTCCTGATGTAGCAAGGAAGCAGATTTTAGCCACTAGCCTTATCTTCCTGAGGTAGCAAGGGAGCATGCTGAAGATTATAGTCTTATCTTTCTTATTGTAACAAGGGAGCAGACTAAAAATTGTAGGTCTTGTCTCCTCGAGGTAGCAGTGGGGCAGATCGAAGATGGCGAATCTTATCTTCCCGAGGTAGCAGGGGAGCAGATTTAAACCACCAGCCTTACCCCCTAAGAAGTAGTGGAACAGGATGAAAATTACAAGTCTTATCTCCATGTATCGGCAATTGAGCAGATCGAAGACATCAGATCTTGTCTCCCTGAGTTTGCAGTGGAGCAGATTGAAGATAGCAGATTTGGCATTCCTGAAGTTGCAGGAAGCAGATCGAAGACATCAGATCTTGTCTCCCTGATTTTGCAGTGGAGTAGATTGAAGATAGCAGATCTGGTCTTCCTGAAGTTGCAGGAAGCAGATCGAAGATATTAGCCTGCCTCCCTGAAGTTGCAGCGGAGCAGACTAAAGACAGCAGATCTTATCTTCCTGAAGTTGCAGGAAACAGATCGAAGATATTAGCCTTCCTCCCTGAAGTTGCAACAGAGCAGACTGAAGACAACAGATCTTATCTTCCTGAAGTTACAGGAAGCAGATCGAAGATATTAGCTTGCCTCCCTGAGTTTGCAGTGGAGCAGACTGAAAATAGCAGATCTTGTCTTCCTGAATATTGCAAAGAAGCAAGATCAAAGATACTAGTCCCACTTTCCCCGGTTACAGAGAGGATGGATTAAATCTACAAGAGCGTGTCTTATCTCCCCGAAGTTGCAAAGAGAATAAGATTAAAGCTACAGATTCAATCTCCTTGAAGTTGCAGTTGGGATAGAGACTACTTGAAGAAGATGAGGATCAAGAAGTTAAGGCTCGACAAGACCGGACAAAATTGGTCCTTTTATAGTCTTTGCTCCACTCTCGTTACACGACAATGAGCAAAGAGGGGCAGCTGTAATAGGCCAACTTAGCCTGGGCCCATACAAAAAAATAATAAACCCAAAATAATAAAACAAAGTCCAAGTCCAATCCAAAATATATCATTTGGACCGATCGGAATGGCCCATTACTTGAAAAGGTTGAAGGTCCATCTACAAGCTTGACGTATATGGAAACCCAATCTTCAAGGATACGCAATCTTAGATATGATATGCAAACCTTAGATATGATATGCAATCTTAGATATGATATGCCAATCTTAGATATGATATGCAATCCTAGAAGATATGGTATGCAATCTTAGAAGATATGATATGCAATCTTAGATATGATATGCAATCCTAGAAGATATGATATGCAATCTTAGATATGATATGCAATCCTAGAAGATATGGTATGCAATCTTAGAAGATATGATTTTGTAATCTTAGAGATTTAATTTGTAGATACCTTTTAATCTTAGCCGTTGATGTAATTGATCTGTACCGTTGGATTTGGGAAGGCTCAACTATAAATAGAGGCCTCTCCCTTCATTGTAAAGGACACTGGAGTTTTGAGTAATAAAAATTCTTGAGAGAATTCACTCAAATTTCTCTCTCTTTTGCGTTCTTATTTTCTGTGGCTTGTTCTTATTTTGTTCTTCGCTCATCTTCGTTTCCTTTTTAGTTGCTTCCGTTCGAGTTAGATTTTGGTGGAGGAATTTCGTTGAATCCTCATATTGCGGTAGTTAGGTTGACTTATGCGTTTTTTTTTTAACTTTTTTTTATTTATCCATTTAATTGCTTAATCATTATTTATTCATTCATTTTAATTATTTTTTCTTTTTTGCTTTTCCCTATTTACGTTAAATTGTTGTATCATATATATTATTATGTATTATATATTATTTTAAAATATGTATATTATATTTTAATTGTTTTACCATTAACACAAATTTTTTTATTATCTATTTTAAATATGTATATTATTCTTTTATGTATATAATAGATTATTATATTATATATGCTTTCCCTTATATTTCTTTATAGTTACAGTTTTTATATATTCTATTTATTTATTTTTTAAAGAAATGTATTATTTATTTTATCATGTACATATATTATTCATCTTAGTTTTTTAGCCCTATCATTTTTATACTTTTCTTTCATTTTTCTAAAAATTGTTATAATATTCATTATATTTTTTTATACATGAATTTAATCTTGTGAATAAATTTTTTTCCTTAATTTTTTTCATAGATTCTTTTAAAATTGCTATTAGCTACTTTATATTTTTTCTTTATTTTGATTGTTCGTTTTTTAAAAATTTGAATCCATTATCTTTGTTTACCTTAACATTATTATTATTGCTTGTCATTCTTTTACTTAATTGTTTATGTTAGTGCTAATTCTTAATATGACCTATAACTTTAGAAAATTGCACTTTTTTGTAATAATTTAATGTTACTTTTATTTTTAAAAAATATTTGTTTGAAAATATCTATCTCCTTTAATTACCACATTTTATCCAAAAGTTTTTCTTAAATAAGGCAATGTTTTGTGTTTAGAAATTCGGGAAATAGTGCCCTAACGTGTTGGGTTACGATTTTCCATTTGACTAAATAACTAAATATCCTTTTAATGAATTTTGTAAATCATGAGATGATTTTGGTTACGAGGGTTTAAGACATCATGTCCTAACGTGCTGGATGTGATGTTTGTATTCTTTTGGAACAAAGGAATCTTAAGTTCCAACTCAAATTGTTCAAGTTTTTAAAGAAATCATGTTTTCAAATCTTTTCAAATTTTCGACACTAGGACAATAACTAATCAATCCGGTACCAATTTTGGGCGTTACGAGGGTGCTAATCCTTCCTCGTACGTAACCGACTCCCGAACCCGTTTTCTCGAATTTCGTAGACCAAAATCATTGTTTTAATAAATCAAAATGTTTTTTTTATTAAAATGATCAATTTCAAGGTGACCCGGTCACACCTCGAAAAAAGATTGGTGACGACTCCATTTCGTTTTTAAAGTCGATCCCCGTTTTTTTCAAAATATAAAAATGGTTTCGACATACGTGATCATGGATGGATTTAGTTACGATATATGTAACGAAATTTGCCTTGGTTCTATGCTAACATAATTAATGGACGAGATTATTTGGAATACCTTTTGGATATGATAGTAAAATTTTGAGCTCATAAGGTTATATAATGACATGTAATTATAAAGTAATTAGTATATATATGTGGTCCAAGTGGGAGATTGTTGGAAAATTTGGACATCACATATATAATAAGGATAATTACATGTTATTATTTACTATCATGATAGGTTAGCCCAAATTAAAAGTGATCTAATTTGGTTAGAATTTTATTGGGTTTTTAATTATTAAATAAAGTATGGGTCAAATATGTGTAGATACTCTTCTAATCAAATTCTAATTAATGATGGGCTAATTAGAATTTGATTAGAACTAATATGCCAAGGTTATAAATATTAGGGTTATGGTCCCCAAACTATACACAAGATATCTTTTCTAATATCCCATCATTAGGAAAGAGAGAGCAGATATTCTCTGAATTTCTTGTGTGCAAATTTGGAAGATCAAATCCCAAAAATCCGGTAAAATTCCAAAGGAATTCATGGATTCAGGTACGCTTCCACATCTAGTTTTGTTCTTGATTTATTCTTGATGTGTAACACCCCAAACCCGGCCCATGCGTTAAGGCCAGATCTGACATGTCACATGAGAAAAATGCTTTTAGGCCCTTTTCATTCGTGCGTAAATAGATAATGATTAAAATTAAGTAAAACAAATTTCCCATTTAAAAATTCTTAACTAGGTATTACTGAATAGAAGATTGATTGATAAATCGGTAAATTTGAGCTAATAATTTTACAACCATGTTTTTTTTTGAAAAGTGTTGATGATAATTTAAAGGAAGATTTCTAAATTAAAATATTTATGAAAGTTTATTAGGAAATCCATTTGTACCTCCATTTTAGAAAAGTGTTTATTTAAGTTTTTAGAAAAATCTCATTTAAATTACTTAGAGCAAAATATAAATAAGTCAAACATAAAACAAAATAAAAATAAACCAGAGGCCTTATTACAATTTTAACTCAAAATAGTAAAGTAATTAAGTGTGCTAAAAAGAAATCCAAAGTCCAAATATAACCATTTTTTTTTGTAGTATGGCCTCCATCGAGTCATCCATAGCCCAAGTCCCCGTCACTGAGCATTACCTGAAAGGAATAAGGAAACGGGGTGAGTTACTAGAACTCAGTGTATAACCCCCTTACCGTTGTTCACTGGGCCTGAACCCATTTAGCAAAATTTTGGGCCTAAGCCCCTTTATGCAAAATAATGTATCAAATAAATCATATGAATGTAATGCAATCCCAAACCAACCTAATAATCCATCCGCTACACACCACCCGTACCATCCATCACACCTGTGGGGATCAAGTCAACCCACCCCGCCAACACACCAATCGCAGGCATTTAGCCATTTATAATATAATCAAATTGTGGTCAAGCCACCAGAATCATTGCGAATCAAATTATAAAACATATTTGTGGCAGTGCCACCAGAATCACTTCTCTTCAACATTTTCCCATCCCATGCAAAGTCATGTAAATGCATCATACATAGCAAATCATGATATTTACAATATAACAACGATAATTAATAACTCAGAGATTTATTACAAACAATTTGGCCCATTAACACTTTGCAAAATCGGCCCATTAGGGCATTATATCAAATCGGCCCATCAAGCCATATATCAAATTGGCCCATTAAGGCAATTTATCAAATCGGCCCATTAAGCAATATATCCATTCGACCCATTAAGGTAATTTATCAAATCGGCCCATTAAGCAATATATCTTTTTGGCCCATTAAGGCAATTTCGTAATTCGGTCCTTTAGGGGCATTTTCATAATTCTCACAGTGTTAATACCGATTTTGACCAATTTATCAAAACAATGCAATTTAAGCCACTTTTCCCGGTTTACGCCATATTACTGTTTTAATCATAGCGATATATTTCCAACATAATATCAATCTTAAAACCCATGGAAAACGGTGTGATATTACACACCTAATTACGGTAAGCACTAAACTTTCTTGATCGTCGGCACCTAAGATATCGTAACACTCAATTAATCGACATACACGATTTTAATAATCAAACTCTTAAAATAAACGATCTAAAGTGTTTACCCTTGGAATCGTGAATGACCACGATCTGTCAGTTTTCCCCGGATGACGGTCCACAACCCGGTGGAAAATCCTGGATCGTTGATACCTCAAAATTGTGAACGACTCCGAATAGTCGATTCTCACCGGACGATGGTCCACAACCCGGTGGAAAATCCCGAACCGCCGATACTGCCCTTCGTTTGAATTTAGGAGTAGGGATCGCAAATCCACTCCTTTTGCGATCTCCAATCGCTACCCCTTTCGATTTGATATCGCTTGCCTCCATTGAATAAGATTTTAGTCAAAACGATATTACGATAAAAAGATGGATTGTCAAATGACAAGGGTTCGGCTTACCACTAATATCGTATGATCACAAGTCGATGGATCGAGCGATTTAGTCCCTAAAACATGTAGTCGATTAGCCAACCTTCAATCCGATTAACACAATAACCAAATGGAGATATTGAATGGACTAAGGAAGAACTTCCTTACCTTAATCGATGATAATCCCGTTTCTCATGATTGTCTTATGACTAGAAATGATTAGGCGATGTCGTGGTATTCGGCCTCCCTCTATATCACTACGAAGAAAATATTGATCACAAAAAGAGAGTGATGGAGAGAGATATTTTGATAGAGAAACAAAGTAGAATAACCGTATGATGATGAACTCATATATTCGGCTAGTAAGAGAATAACAATGAATTGAAAAGAGGTATAATTGGTCACTTACCAACTCAGTCAAAAAGAGATTGTCCACGACAAAAAGAAAAGAAAAAGTGAAAAGATGGGATGATACTAGATTCGGCTTTGGAGGAAAATCAAACAAGAAAATGTGATCTTAAAGTGATGTCGATTTTAGAGAAAAGGGAAGATTGAAGAAATGGTTAAAAGAAAAAGAATGGAAGGATGGATGCTTAGATGATTCGGCTATCAAGGGAAAGTGAACAAGAGATGAATGTTTCGACCAAACAAAAGAGAAGAAATGCACTAATGTGCTAGGAGGTTTCGGCAAAGAAGAAAGAAAAGAAGAAAAAAATAAATTCACTAATGGTTTGAGGATTTGGAAATGAGAGTAGCGATTTGGAGAAAATGACACAAAAGGTTGCAAGTAGGAATTTTAGCCAAAACAAGCACCAAAGTTTTTCACCCAAAAGACAAAGAAAATTCGGCTATGCCCTCTGTATACCAAAATCGTCCATGCATTGGCCAATAGGTCAAAATTTGCCAACCAAAACTTTCCAAAACATCACCCTTGAAGATGGCCAACATGTTCCCCATACTTTTCCCTTTCTATTGATTTCTTTCCCTACCTTCATCCTTTCCTAATTTCCTTAGCCACCTTGCCAAAAATAAAAAGTCCAACTTGCCTTATTTACAAGCTTGGCCGACACTTAAGGAAAGAGCACAAAAATAATAGTCAAAATTTGCACATTATGGGATTCGAACCTCTTCCCTCCATACTCTTAACTTAATGCCATAACCTCTTTGCCATATGCTCAATTATACTAACCAATTACTTACTTATTTCTATAAGCATTAATGTCACTTACTAATTCTCCTTAATAGACTTAAACACAAAATTTTTACTAGGGCCCAAATCAATCCCGAGCCTTCATAAAACCTCTTAAACATATACAATTAATATTTTTAGCTAGCTTGACGCAAGAAATAATGCAACACATAAAATTCTAAATTTTAGGATGTTACAATTCTACCCCCCTTAAAGAAAATTTCGTCCTCAAAATTTACCTAATTAAAAGAGGTGAGGATATTGCTGCCGAATCGCGTCCTCAGGCTCCCATGTAGCTTCCTTCGATCTATGATTACGCCATAATACTTTGACTAATGGCACTGACTTCCTTCTCAGCATGTTAACGTCCCGATCTAAAATCCGTATTGGCTCCTCTTCAAAAGACAAGTCAGGTCTTATCTCAACTTCCTCTACCGGTACTATATGAGACGGATCCAATCGATAACGCCTTAACATTGAGACATGAAAAATATTATGTATCTGACTCAACTCCGGAGGTAACTCAAGCTGATAAGCCACTGGCCCAACACGTTTCAATACACGGTACGGTCCGATAAACCTAGGGCTCAACTTGCCCTTCCGTCCAAATCTAAAGATCTTCTTCCAAGGTGAGACCTTTAGAAAGACCTGATCTCCCACCGCAAACTCAATATTTTTACGCTTTAGATCCGTATACGATTTTTGTCTATCCGAAGCTTCCTTTAACCGTACCCGAATTATCTTTACTTTTTCCTCTGTTTCTGATATCAGTTCAGGACCCAATAACTGTCGCTCCCCCAGTTCAGTCCAACAAGTAGGAGTACGACACCTACGACCATACAACGCCTCGTAGGGTGCCATTTGGATGCTGGATTGATAACTGTTGTTGTATGCAAACTCTGCCAACGGTAGGAAATCCTCCCAACTACCCCTGAAGTCAATCACACAGTCCCTTAACATATCTTCCAAGATTTGGATTACTCTCTCCGACTGACCATCCGTCTGAGGATGAAATGCCGTGCTAAAATTTAACCTTGTTCCCAAAGCTTCATGCAAAGCTTTCCAAAACCGTGATGTAAACCTAGGGTCCCTGTCCGAAATAATAGACACTGGTACCCCATGTAACCTCATGATCTCTGCTACATACAACTTGGCCAACTTCTACAATGAGTAATCCGTACGAACAGGTAGAAAATAAGCAGTCTTCGTCAACCGATCCACTATTTCCCAAACAAAATCTTTCTTAGTAGGCGATAAGGGTAACCTACTAACAAAGTCCATTATTATTCTTTCCCATTTCCATAATGGAATTTTCACTGGTTGTAGCAATCCCGACGGTAATTGATGTTCCGCCTTCACCTGCTGACATGTTAAGCACCTACTCACGAATTCAGTAACTTCCCGTTTCAACCCTGGCCACCAATACTGTTCACGAAGGTCTCGATACATCTTATTTCCCCCGGGGTGCATAGCATATGGGCTACTATGCGCCTCACGCAGAATCATTTGCCTCAATTCCGAATCTTTGGGCATACAAATTCTTCCGCGAAACACGAGACTCCATCACTATTTACTCGTAATCCCCTATCACACCACCTTCCACTTGCTGAAGTAAGGAACCCAACCTTTCATCTAATAACTGCTTTTCCTTAATCTGGCTTACCCACACAGGCTTCACCTGAATTTTGGCTAGCAGACTACCATCTTTATACAGGCTGAGATGAGCGAACATCGCTCTCAAATCCGATATCACCTTACGACTCAACGCATCTGCCACCACGTTAGCCTTTCCGGGATGATACTCGATTGAAAAATCATAATCTTTCAACAGTTCTATCCACCTTCGCTGTCTTAAGTTCAACTCCTTTTGGGTAAGGAGGAACTTTAGACTCTTATGATCCGTATAGATGATCGACTTCTCACCGTACATATAGTGTCTCCAAATCTTCAAAGCAAACACCACTGCGGCCAACTCCAAATCATGAGTGGGATAATTCACTTCGTGCGGCCTTAACTGACGAGATGCATACGCCATCACTTTTCCTCCTTGCATCAACACACATCCCAAGCCCGTGTGTGACGCATCACAGTAAACAATAAACTCTTTTCCACCTCAAAGTTGAATCAATATCGCACTTCGCGTAATCTTCTTCAATTTCTCGAAGCTCTCTTGCTGCTGATCTGACCACACAAATGGTACTCCCTTACGCAACAACTTAGTTAGGGGTGTAGCAATCAACGAAAACCCCTCAACGAAATGCCTGTAATAACCAGCCAACCCTAGGAAACTCTAAATTTCGGCCACTGACTTTGGTGGTTTCCAATCCAACACAGCCTCGACCTTCTGGGGATCAACTCTTATTCCTTCGGCAGAAACAACATGCCCCAAAAAGGTCACTTCCTTCAGCCAAAATTCACACTTACTGAATTTGGCATAAAGTTGCTTCTCCCTTAATATCTGCAATACCACTCGCAGATGCGAATCATGCTCTTCTTCATCCTTTGAGAACACCAAGATGTTGTCTATGAACACTACCACAAACCGATCTAAATAGGGTTTGAAAACCCAGTTCATCATGTCCATAAATGCAGCTGGTGCATTAGTCAACCCGAATGGCATCACCGAAAACTCATAATGCCCATAACGAGTTCGAAACGCAGTCTTATGAATATCCGCCTCCTTGACCTTAAGCTGGTGATAACCCGATCTTAAATCTATCTTCGAGAAAATCGAAGCTCCTCGCAGTTGATCAAACAGATCGTCGATCCTCGGTAACGGATACTTGTTCTTAATCGTCAACTTATTCAACTGTCTATAATCGATGCACATACGCATCGACCTATCCTTCTTCTTTACGAATAAAACCAGTGCTCCCCATGGTGACACACTTGGTCGAATGAACCCACGATCTAACAACTCTTGAATTTGAGCCTTAAGCTCCGCTAACTCCTTCGGCGCCATTCTATAAGGAGCAATGGACACCGGAGCTGTTCCTGGCAACAACTCAATGCCGAACTCTACCTCCCGATCCGAAGGCAATCCTGGAAGTTCCTCGAGAAAGACGTCCGAAAACTATTTCACTGTTCTAACACTTTCCACCGATAACTCCTTGGCATCCAAGGCACTGATGTAAGCTAAGAACGCTCCACACCCCTTTCGCACCAACTTTTCTGCCTTTAAAGTAGATACCACATTAGATAGATAATTCCTTCTTTCACCTATCATCATCACTTCCTTACCCTCCGAAGTTCTTAGTATCATCTGCTTTGTAGCACAATCCAAGTTCGCACGGTGTTTCACCAACCAGTCTATGCCCAAAATAAGGTCGAACTCACCGAATGGCAGTTCCATCAAATCCGCCAAAAATATTTCCCCCTGAATTTCTAAGGGCACATCTCTAAACAACTTATTTACTATCATTGACTGTCCTAGAGGACTAATTACAGTTGTCTCTCTAGCAGAAATCTCAAATCTAATGTTCAGAGTTCCAGATACAGCACAAGCAACATACGAATGGGTGGATCCGATATCTATCAAAGCAGTAACAGGTACATCAGATATGAAGAAAGTACCGGTTATTACATCAGGTGCATCGCCATCCTCTCGGCGTCTGACCGCATAGACCAACCCTGGCTGTCTCACCTCCGCGTTACCCCTATTACCGCACCTCTCTACCGTGCACCTCGACCTCGTCCTCTCCGCCATAACCACCTCGACCGGCCCACGGCCTCTCGGTAGGCTATTTGGCGCCTCTAGCTGGCCGTGCATCATAGTTATGAACATCCCGAGTCCGAGCAATGCATCGAGGGCAATTTTTAAGCTGATGGTCCTTGGAACCACATTTGAAACAACCACCGGTTCTCTTTCAGCATCCACCCGGGTGTCGTTTTCCGCAATCCGCACATGGTTGTATCTGATTGGTAGTAGTTGGTACTCTAGCTCGAGCTGGCTCCTCATTCCTGGGCCTCTTCTGAAACCTTCTAGCAGGACCAGAGTACCTAAAGTCCCTCTTGCTCCTGCCCCTATCCTTGTCTCGATTTTTTTGCTCCGAGTGTTTAGCCTCTTCAGCTATCTTGGCTTTCTCCACCAGTGTGGCAAAATTCCTCTCTTTTTGTGGGGCTATCAGTACCCGCAACTCATCATGCAACCCGTCCTCAAAACGCACATAGCGCTCGTAATCAGTTGGCACTATCCCCTAGGCATACCGACTTAGACGCAGAAATTCCGCCTCGTAAGCTGCCACAGTCTTACCTCCTTAGACCAAATTTAGGAATTCCTTCCTTCGGGCATCCACATAGCTAGCCCCTACATACTTTCCCTGGTATGCCGTCTTGAAGAAATCCCAGGTAATACGATCGGCCTGAGTGACTTCCCGAATAGTGAGCCACCATTGATACGCTTAATCTCTCAGCAATGACACAGCCCCTTTCAGTTTCTGCTCGGTAGTGCAATCTAAATCGTCCATGATCCGCTCCACTGCCTCAAGCCAATACTCCGCTACATTTGGGGCCACACCCGAGATACCCCTAAAAACCTCAGCACCATTCGATCTGAGTCTTTCCAAAATTGACCCACGAGCTGCCAGCCCAGTTCTTGCCCCAGTAACCCTTTCCAAAACTCGCAACATTGCTTGGGACAGAGCGTCGTCCTCCCTCATACGATCGTGTGACCCAGCTTCAGTCACAGGTGATGCAGGTGCGTCCATTTCCGGCACATGTCCCGACACTTCAGACACAACTCTAGCGCCTCGACCTCTACCACGGCCACGTCTACCGCATCCACGTCCTCTAGTGCTCATATTGGCTAATTCATTTTAATCTGATTAAGAGTCTTATGAATCAGTATATTATTTCAATGTTTATTAAACAATATTTTATGAAGTATAAGAAGTGAAGTCATTTTTGCAAACGCATCCTATAGTCTCAATCTCTATAGTTTCAACTCCTAAAACTAAAAGTTCTAGAGTATTCCTATAGTCATATAACAATAATCATAATCATACAATGATAACATATACTTACTTGACTTGGTGCCGAATACCCGTGGTGCCATACTTCTTTTAAAACATACATTTTTAATTTAAAAATTGAAACAGCTTGAAAAATGTTTTTGAACCCAAACCACAGCCGAGTTTTGTAACCGGGCTCTGATACCATAAAATGTAACACCCCAAACCTGGCCCATGCGTTAAGGCCAGATCTGACATGTCACATGAGAAAAATGCTTTTAGGCCCTTTTGATTCGTACGTAAATAGATAATAATTAAAATTAAGTAAAACAAATTTCCCATTTAAAAATTCTTGACAAGGTATTACTGAATAGAAGATTGATTGATAAATCGGTAAATTTGAGCTAATAATTTTACAACCATGTTTTTTTTGAAAAGTGTTGATGATAATTTAAAGGAAGATTTCTAAATTAAAATATTTATGAAAGTTTATTAGGAAATCCATTTGTATCTCCATTTTAGAAAAGTGTTTATTTAAGTTTTTAGAAAAATCTCATTTAAATTACTTAGAGCAAAATATAAATAAGTCAAACATAAAACAAAATAAAAATAAACCAGAGGCCTTATTACAATTTTAACTCAAAATAGTAAAGTAATTAAGTGTGCTAAAAAGAAATCCAAAGTCCAAATATAACCGTTTTTTTATAGTATGGCCTCCACCGAGTCATCCATGGCCCAAGTCCCCGTCACTGAGCATTACCTGAAAGGAATAAGGAAACGGGGTGAGTTACTAGAACTCGATGTGTATAACCCCTTACCGTTGTTCATCAACTTGAACCCATTTAGCAAAATTTTGGGCCTAAGCCCCTTTATGCAAAATAATGTATCAAATAAATCAAATGAATGTAATGCAATCCCAAACCAACCTAATAATCCATCCGCTACACACCACTCGTACCATTCATCATACCTGTGGGGATCAAGTCAACCCACCCTGTCAACACACCAATCGCAGGCATTTAGCCATTTATAATATAATCAAATTGTGGTCAAGCCACTAGAATCATTGCGAATCAAATTATCAAACATATTTGTGGCAGTGCCACCAGAATCACTTCTCTTCAACATTTTCCCATCCCATGCAAAGTCATGTAAATGCATCATACATAGCAAATCATGATATTTACAATATAACAACGATAATTAATAACGCAGAGATTTATTACAAACAATTTGGCCCATTAACACTTTGCAAAATCGGCCCATTAGGGCATTATATCAAATCGGCCCATCAAGCCATATATCAAATTGGCCCATTAAGGCAATTTATCAAATCGGCCCATTAAGCAATATATCCATTCGGCCCATTAAGGCAATTTATCAAATCGGCCCATTAAGTAATATATCCTTTCGGCCCATTAAGGCAATTTCATAATTCGGCCCTTTAGGGGCATTTTCATAATTCTCACAGTGTTAATACCGATTTTGACCAATTTATCAAAACAATACAATTTAAGCCACTTTTCCTGGTTTATGCCATATTACGATTTTAATCATAGCGATATATTTCCAACATAATATCAATCTTAAAACCCATGGAAAACGGTGTGAGATTACAAACCTGATTACGGTAAGCACTAAACTTTCTTGATAGTCGGCACCTAAGATATCGCAACACTCGATTAATCGACATACACGATTTTAATAATCAAACTCTTAAATTAAACGATCTAAAGTGTTTACCCTTGGAATCGTGAATGACCACGATAGGTCGGTTTTCCCCGGATGACGGTCCACAACCCGGTGGAAAATCCCGAACCATTGATACCTCAAAATAGTGAACGACTTCGAATAGTCGATTCTCACCGGACGATGGTCCACAACCCGGTGGAAAATCCTGAACTGCCGATACTGCCCTTCGTTTGAATTTAGGAGTAGGGATCGCAAATCCGCTCCTTTTGCGATCTTCAATCGCTACCCCTTTTGATTTGATATCGCTTGCCTCCATTGAATAAGATTTTAGTCAAAACGATATTACGATAAAAAGATGGATTGTCAAATGACAAGGGTTCGGCTTACCACTAATATCGTATGATCACAAGTCGATGGATCGAGCGATTTAGTCCCTAAAACATGTAGTCGATTAGCCAACCTTCAATCCGATTAACACAATAACCAAATGGAGATATCGAAGGGACTAAGGAAGAACTTCCTTACCTTAATCGATGATAATCCCGTTTCTCACGATTGTCCTATGACTAGAAATGATTAGGCGATGTCGTGGTATTCGGCCTCCCTCTATATCACTACGAAGAAAATATTGATCACAACAAGAGAGTGATGGAGAGAGATATTTTGATAGAGAAACAAAGTAGAATAACCGTATGATGATGAACTCATATATTCAGCTAGTAAGAGAATAACAATGAATTGAAAAGAGGGATAATAGGTCACTTACCAACTCAGTCAAAAAGAGATTGTCCACGACAAAAAGAAAAGAAAAAGTGAAAAGAAGGGATGATACTAGATTCGGCTTTGGAGGAAAATCAAACAAGAAAATGTGATCTTAAAGTGATGTCAATTTTAGAGAAAAGGGAAGATTGAAGAAATGGTTAAAAGAAAAAGAATGGAAGGATGGATGCTTAGATGATTCGGCTATCAAGGGAAGGTGAACAAGAGATGAATGTTTCGACCAAACAAAAGAGAAGAAATGCACTAATGTGCTAGGAGGTTTCGGCAAAGAAGAAAGAAAAGAAGAAAAAATTAAATTCACTAATGGTTTGAGGATTTGGCAATGAGAGTAGCAATTTGGAGAAAATGACACAAAAGGTTCCAAGTAAGAATTTTGGCCAAAACAAGCACCAAAGTTTTTCACCCAAAAGACAAAGAAAATTCGGCTATGCCCTCTCTATACCAAAACCGTCCATGCCTTGGCCAATAGGTCAAAATTTGCCAACCAAAACTTTCCAAAACATCACCCTTGAAGATGGCCAACATGTTCCCCATACTTTCCCCTTTCTATTGATTTCTTTCCCTACCTTCATCCTTTCCTAATTTCCTTAGCCACCTTGCCAAAAATAAAAAGTCCAACTTGCCTTATTTACAAGCTTGGCCGACACTTAGGGAAAGAGTACAAAAATAATTGTCAAAATTTGCACATTATGGGATTCAAACCTCTTCCCTCCATACTCTTCACTTAATGCCATAACCTCTTTGCCATATGCTCAATTATGCTAACCAATTACTTACTTATTTCTATAAGCATTAATTCACTTACTAATTCTCTTTAATAGACTTAAACACAAAATTTTTACTAGGGCCCAAATCAATCCCGAGCCTTCATAAAACCTCTTAAACATACACAATTAATATTTTTAGCTAGCTTGACGCAAGAAATAATGCAACACATAAAATTCTAAATTTTAGGATGTTACATGATGATTTGACATGATAGATCCTGGTTTATTAAGTTTTATTTTAGATTTATTTTACAAATCTAACAAGTGGCATCCGAGCTTTGTCATGTTGAATCATTGAGAATGAATTGATTCTTTATTATTTTTGGATTGATTCGTTTTTCTTTTTTAATTTTATGGATTTGATATTTTAATTATATATTATGTCGAATCTTTGATATTCCTGATAAATTTTTGGGTTTTGATTCTTTAAATAAAATTTTAAAATTTTAAATAAAGTTTTAAGGTTTTAATTTTCGTATAACTAGAAATATTTACAGTTTTAATTGAGAATTAAAAAAAAATTGAGGATTTTTTGTTGTTTATACAGTTTTAATAAATATTTAAAAAGCTGTGTAGGTTTGGGTTCATTAGAAACTTTTTATGATATATATTTGATTATATCAATAGATGGATTGTTAATCGCTAATCGCTTGTTTTATAGTTTTACGGTTATATATATATATATATATTGTTTTGGAGACACTTTAGTAATTATGTTCAGGATTTTACATGATGATATATGGTTGGTAAAAGAAATTGCTTCAGGTAATCTCTTATATACCGATTGTTTATCAATGAATTCATTATATATGTTGAATCCTTAAGATTGATGGTAATATTTGTTAGTTTTAATTTTTTTTATCGATTCAATTTTAGGGTTTCGTTATAATCGTTTTTTAATTCAAATCCGGTTCAACAATTGTACAACTGAATTCAATTTTTATAATCATTAATTCTTGAATTCAATATATAGTTGATAGAATATATTATTTATTATTGAGTTTATATGCTTATTCTTCTCATACTATTCAGTTTAAGCATATATTTTGAATTTGGATTTACTTGGGATATGTAAGGCAAGTCGATCAGGGTTATATTTTTATGGTTTAATTATGATGATATTAGATTTTGATGTAAATTGATGTTAATTATAATATGTGTTTAAATAATTTGGTTTTAAGTTTGGTTCTATAATCTTAGGTTTTGGCATCTTATGGTTTCAAATATTTGGTTAAATTATGATGATATGGTCTATGGTATGAATTATGGGGTATGTCAACTATTATAATTTTATTTCTGAGATATATTGACTTGAAGTTTTATTTTTCAAGTATTCATGTGAATATCTGTTTAATCATAAATACAACTTTGAATTTACATGGTAAATTCAGGGTAAGTTTTTCTATTTGATTATGAATACATTTATATGCGTGAATTGCTTTGGTGTTTTTATCCATGCCAAAATTATGAATACATGTGCTTGTTAATTATTTGGCTTTGAACCACTACATTATTTCTGTTTGGTTTTGATATATATGGTTTTGGAACAAAAAAAAAAAGAAATAGTCAAAAATTAAGGTTTTCGATTTTTTATTGCATTATTAAGACAACCTTATTTTGGGTTATTTCAGAGTTTATAAAGCAATAAAAAAAATATAGTTTTGACATTTGACTATTGGGGAAATTTTAATTTTGAATATTGGTATGTTTACATATATTTTAAAATAACTTAATTGAAGCAATAAGTCACCAAAGTGATTTTTTTTTGTGTGTATAAATTATTTTGTTTTAAAATATAAAAGTTTGTGTGCATGTAACTTAAGTCATGTTGATCAGCACAAATGAAGTTAATAATATTACGTGTGCTACTATGGTGATAAACATGTGATAATTATTCGGTTTTACATGTGAGTAATAAATCGGTCCAAAGGAAGATTTATTGTTCGACATGTTCTTATTGTCAATGTTTGATTACTACACCAAGATATCACTTACAAGTTAATATTTTGTCCAAAGATGAAATATTAATGGAGTGCCCGATATCTTAAGATGAGGTTTACCTTTATTCAAATTATTTTGGTTTAAATTTGAAGTCTTATGTGAAGTTGTTTATGGTTTATGATTTATTCAACTATTATTATATTTGCCAACATCACTGTATGTTGTTTTGGGATAACTATATATACATATATATTGTAACATCCTAAAAATTGAATTTTTATATGTTACATTACTTTGGTGCTGAGCTAGTTTATTTATCCTATGTGTGTGTTAAAATAGTCCTGAGAAGGTTCGGGATTTAATTGGATTTTGGAATAAATTTTGGTAAATAGAACTTTATTGAAGTGGAACAAATAACCTTGATGTTTAAGGAAATTAAGTGGAAAAAGTTAGCATAAGATGAGCTAGTAGTAAAGAGGAGTTGACGCCATAAGCATACTTAGAGGGAAGAGGTTCGAATCCCTTGTTATGCATGAGAATTTTTTTTTAATTTTTGCACTCATCTAGCATGTGTCGGCCAAGCTTTATTTTTGGAAAGTTGGACTTTTAGTTTATGGTAAGGTGGCTAATGGATTAAGGCAAGAATTGAACTTAAGGTAGGGAATCATGAGATTATGGTATGTAGGGGGAACACAAGGCACATTTTAAGGAATGTGTTTTGGAAAGTTTGGAATGGCCAAACTTTGACTTTGGTGTCCATGTACTTGGACGGTTTTAGGGGCTAAGGGGGTGGCTGAATTTTTTTGAAGACTTTTGAGTAAGGATAGGTGCTTGTTGGGCATATTTCTTTTTGGGTCATTTTTGCTTTCTCTCAAAACATTTTCTCTTCATCTTTTCTCTCCCTAGCCGAATGCACATTGAGCATTAGGTAAGCATCTTTCGTTTTTCTTTTGGTCATTCCATTTTGACCATTTTGGACTAAATTTGCCTATTCTCTCAAGTCATTTCCCCTAGTGCCGAAAACACCAAAACCTTGAAGGCCATTTTCTCTTTTCTTTTCTTCCTCCATTGCCGAATGCTCTCTAGTCTCAAACCTCTCTCTTTGTTCATCTTCTATTCTTGAAATGAACCAAAACCAAAACACCTAATTGTCCTATACCTTTATTTCATCTCCTTCTTCTTACAAAATTTATTCAACATTTTCTCCCTTTTCTTTTCCTCCATGGCCGAATGTTGCTAACGCCATCTCCTTCAAATTTTTCTCTTCATAGCCGAATATTTTACAACACTTATCTTCTTCTCAAACCATTTCCTTCTTTTCTTCTCACACTTTAATCGCTAGGTAAGTGGCTAATATAATACTCTAGTATTCTTATTTTCCCTTTTTCCTTTGTGCCGAAATTTCATGTTGGTGTGGGATGGTCTTTTGGATCGATACCATCATCATGCCATGACTCACTCGAATCTTTTCTCTATTTTAGAAACTTAGTGGAAGGCCGAAATTTGGAGTGTCCGAAATCATCGTGAATCGCTAGGATTCGGTCCAAAGTTTTAAGGTAAGGGTTTTTATCAAGGAATTCCATATTACTCATTATTTCGTTAATGATGGGGGTTACTAATCGATTTTATCTTAGGAACGCTATCGCTTGATTTTCATCCTTTGAACGTAAGGATTTCGTGGTAAGCCAATTTTGCCCCTTAAAATCAATCGTCTTAATTTTCGAAATAATAGTTGGACTAATATTCAATGGAGGCAAGCAAGATAGGGTCAAAAAGGGTGGTGAATAGTGATCAGAAGAGGGGCGGATTCGCTATTCCCACTAGATTCAAGCGAAGGGCTGTTTCGGCAATCCGACATTTTTCACCAAGTTGTGGACCCTCATCCGGTGAAAACTAGTTATTCAAGGTTGTTCGTAGTTCTGAGCCATTAGCTGTTCGGGATTTTCCAAAGGGTTGTGAACCGTCAACCGGGGAGAACCGACAAATAGTAGTTATTCGAGATTCTGAGGGTAAAAATCTTGACCGCTTACATTAGCATAGATTTATTTTAAGTGTTAGTGTTCTAATCGAGCGTTATAACGTTTTTAGGTGTTCGCGATCAGGAAAGTGTAGTGCTCACCGTAATCAGGTGTGTAATCTCACACCATATCTCACGGGTTAGATAACCACATCGTAAATAATGTTAGATTAAATTCACAAAGTTGGTGAAATCGGGTAAAATGGTATATTTTAACACTTTAATAGTAAAAACTATGAAATTGGTATCGAGATTATGAAAATTATGAAATTGCCCTTAATGGGCTAAATCGATAAAAGTGACTTATTAGGCCATATGTGATTTTGATAAATGGGCCATATGTGATTTTGATAAATGGGCCATATGTGATTTTGATAGATAGGCCATATGTGATTTTGATAAATGGGTCATACGTGATGACTTAAATGGGCCAAATGTGATATGAGATTATGTGAGCCAAAATGTGAAATGGGCCAGTTTGTGATAACTTTTATAATGAGCCTTATGTTGGAATAATTATAAGAATGGATTGTTATGCATATTATATACATGATTGCATGGGTTGGGCTTTTTGGATGAAGAGAAGTTCGGTAGCTTTGCTACAAAATTACGATGGCTTCGTGCCCAGTTTGAAATATGGCTTCGTGCCCAGTTTGAAATATGGCTTCGTGCCTAGTTTGTATATGGCTTAATGCCAGTTTGGTGTGTTGGCGGGGTGGGTGACTAGCTCCCCACAGGTGTGCTGGTTGGTATGGGTGGTGTGTAGCGGATGGAAACTTAGGATTGGTTTTGGGAAATTGCATATCACATGCATTCTATACATGTTAAATTGATATATTTGTAATAGGCTCAGGCCCAAATAAATGCTTAAATGGTTTTGGCTCAGTGGACTATGGTAAGTGAGTTACACATTGAGTTCTAAGTAACTCATCCCGTTTTCTTTACCCTTTCCGGTAATGATCGATGTGATGAGGCTTGGGCGGGGATGACTCGATGGAGGCCATACTACGATTAATGGGTTAATTAAACTTCGAATTTCTTTAAAGTACTTTTTAATATTTCCTTTTAAGTTGTGATGTAATAAGGCCTCTGGTTAAATTTTTATGGATGTTTTACTTGTGGATGGATTTTATATTACGTTTTAAATACTAAATGGGATTTCTTTTCTAAAAATAGAAACAAACATTTTTCATAAATAAACGTACGAAAAGGATTTCATTCTTAGTAAATTTTAACTCGGTAACATTTTTCTGTAACAACTCTTTTAAAAATCTTGTTTTCAAAAATTTCTTTTGAACTCTTTTACATTTCTCGGGATATTGAATCAAGTATTTTATTTTTCAAATTATAAACTCTTACGTCTTAAATTATTAAATTTAACAATCAACCTCGATTTTCAATAAACACCTTTTTAACATCTTTATTTTTAAAATCTATTTTCTACAAACCTTTAAGAGACTTTACATATGATCATTTCGTGTGACATGTCAAATCTGGTTTTAACGCACAGATCGGGTTCGGGGTGTTACATTTTATGGTATCAGAGCCCAGTTTCAAAACTCGGTTGTGGTTGGGTTCAATAACAACTTTCGTTTAAAACTGTTTTGAATTTATAGAATTTATGTTTTAAAGGTAGTATGGCACCACGAGTATCCGGCACCAAGTCAAGTAAGTATTCATATACTGAATGATTATTATTGTGATATGATCAGAGGAACACTCTAGAACTTCTAGTTTTAGGTGTTGAAACTATAGAGATTGAGACTATAGGATGTGTATGCGAAAATGAACTCTATCTCTTATATCTCATAAAATATTGTTAATAAACACTGGAATAGTATTCTGATTCATAAAACTTGTAATCAGATTAAACTGAATTAGTCAATATGAGCGCTAGAGGATGTGGACGTGGTAGACGTGGCCGTGGTAGAGGCCGAGGAGCTAGAGCCGTGTCTGAGGCATCGGGACATATGCCGGAAATGGATGCACCGGCATCACCTGTGTCGAAAAATAGATCCCATGACCATATGAGAGAGGACATTGCTTTGACCCAAGCAATGTTGCGAGTCCTAGAAATGGTTGTTTGGGCTAGAATCTGGGCAGGCAAGCTCGTGGATCAATATCGAACGACTTAAATCAAGTGGTGCTTTGGTTTTTAGGGTGTCTCGTGTAGCTCCAAATGTAGCGGAGTATTGGTGGAGGCGATGGAGCGGATCATGGATGATTTGGAATGCACCACCGAGCAGAAATTGAGAGGAGCTGTGTCCTTGTTGAGGGACGAGGCGTATCAATGGTGGCTTACTGTTTGAGAAGGCGCCAGTGAACATTACTTGAGATTTCTTCAAAACGAATTCCAAGGAAAGTATGTCGGGCAAGTTATGTGGATGGCTAGAGGAAGGAATTCACGAATCGGTTCAAGGAAATAAGACGGTGGCGCTTCTGAAGCGAATTTCTACGCTTGAGTCGTTATGCTCGGACGATAGTGCCAACTGATCATGAGCGTTGTACGCGTTTTGAGGATGGGTTTGAATGATGAGTTGCGGTACTGATAGCCCCACAACAAGAAAGGACTTTTGCCAAGCTCGTGGAGAAAGCCAAAATCGCTGAAGAGGCTAAGAACTCGGAACGTCAGAACCGAGAAAGAGGCAGAGGCAAGAGGGACTTTAAGTACTCGGGTTCCGCTAAAAGGTTTCAAAAGAGGCCCGAGAATGATGAGCCAGCTCCAGTTAGAGCACCTGCAGCTACCAATCAGATTCAACTGTGTGCTGACTGTGGAAGACGACACCCCGGGGAATGCTGGAAGAGAACCAGTGGTTATTTTAAATGTGGTTCTAAGGACCACCAGCTTAAGAATTTTCCTCGACGGACTGCTCCGACTCAAGAAGCTCGTAACCACGATGCACTGATCGGCTAGAGCGCTCAGCCACCCCAGGGGCCGTGGACCAGTCGTGGTGGTAATGGCGCTGGTCGAGGTCAAGGTGCACCGGTAGAGGTAATGGCTTCAGAGGTAACGCGGGCGAGAGACAACCAAGGTTAGTCTATGCGGTCAGGCGTCGGGAGGATGGTGATGCACCTAATGTGATAACCGGTATGTTCTTCATCTTTAATGTACCTGTTACTGCTTTGATAGATATCGAGTCTACCCACTCGTATGTTGCTAGTGCTATATCAGGAAATCAATATTAGATCCGAGATTACTTGATAGAGAGATGATTTATAATTAGTCCTTTAGGACAGTCTGTGATTGTGAATAAATTGTATAGAGACGTGACTTTAGAAATTCAAAGAGAAGTATTTTTGGCAGATTTGATGGAACTGCCTTTTGGCGAGTTCGACCTTATTTTGGGCATGGATTGGTTGGTGAAGCACCGTGCGCATTTGGATTGTCTTTATAAAGCGGATGTCGATAAGGACCTTGGAAGATAAGGAAGTTGTGATGATAGGCGAACAGAGAAATTATTTAGCAAATGTGGTATCTGCTTTAAAGGCAGAAAAGTTGGTGCGAAAAGGGTATAGAGCGTTCCTAGCCTTCATTAGTGCTTTGGATGCTAAGGAATTATCAGTGGAAGGTGTTAGAACGGTGAAAGAATTTCCGGATGTCTTCCCCAAGAACTTCCGGTCTACCTCGGGCAAGGAAGTAGAGTTTGGCATTGAGCTTTTGCCCTGAACGGCTCCGGTGTCCATTGCTCCTTATAGAATGGCGTCGAAGGAGTTAGCGGAGCTTAAAGCTCAAATTCAAGAATTGTTAGATCGGGGATTTATTCGACCGAGTGTGTCTCTGTGGGGAGCACCAGTTTTGTTTGTCAAAAAGAAGGATGGGTCGATACGTATGTGCATTGATTATAGGCGATTGAATAAATTGACAATCAAGAATAGGTATCCATTGCGAGAATCGATGACTGTTTGACCGATTGAGAGGAGCTTGATTTTTCTCAAGATAGATTTGAGATCGGGTTATCATCAACTCAAGGTTAAGGAGGCGGATATTCATAAAACGGCATTCGAACTCGTTATGGACATTATGAGTTTTTAGTGATGCCGTTTGGTTTGACCAATGCACCAGCTGCATTTATGGACATGATGAACCGAGTCTTTCAACCCTACTTAGATCGGTTTGTAGTGGTGTTCATAGATGATATCTTAGTATACTCGAGGAATGAAGAAGAGCATGACTCACATTCGCGCATAGTATTGCAAATACTGCGAGAAAAGCAACTTTATGTCAAATTCAGTAAGTGTGAATTTTGGCTAAAAGAAGTGACTTTCTTGGGACATGTTGTGTCGGCCGAAGGAATCAGAGTTGATCCTCGGAAGGTAGAGGCTGTGTTGGATAGGAAACCACCGAAGTCTGTGGCTAAAATTCGGAGTTTCCTAGGTTTGGCTGGCTATTATAGACGCTTTATTGAGGGGTTTTCGTTGATCGCTGCACCCCTAACTAAACTGTTGCGAAAGGGAGTACCGTTTGTGTAGGCAGTTAAACAACAAGAAAGTTTCGAGAAATTGAAGAAGATTTTGACAGAAGCGCCAAGATCTTGATTCAACTCGAGGCCGGAAAAGAGTTCATTGTTTCTCGCGATCGTCACACACGGGCTTGGGATGTGTGTTGATGCAAGGTGGAAAAGTGGTAGCTTATGCATCTCGTCGATTGAGGCCGCATGAAGTCAACTATCCTACCCATGATTTGGAGTTGGTCATGCGGTGGTTTTGCTTTAAAAATTTGGAGGCATTATCTCTATGGTGAGAAGTCGATCATTTATCACGAACCATAAGAGTTTAAAGTACCTCCTTACCCAAAAGGAGTTGAACTTAAGGCAGTGGAGATGGATAGAGTCATTAAAGGATTATGATCTCTCAATCGAGTATCATCCTGGAAAGGCTAACGTGGTAGCGAGACGCGTTGAGTCGTAAGGTAATATCGATTTGAGAGCGATGTTCACTCATCTCGATCAGTATAAAGATGGTAGTCTTCTAGCCGAAATTCAGGTGAAGCCTGTATGGTTGGGTCAGATTAAGGAGAAGCAAATATCAGATGAAAAGTTGGGTCCCTTAGTTCAACAAGTTGAAAGTGGTGTAATAGGGGATTTTGGAATGAATAAGGATGTAGTGCTGTGTTTTCGCGGAAGAGTTTGTATGCCCATGGATTCGGATTTGAGGCAAATGATTCTGCGTGAGGCGCATAGTAGCCCTTATGCTATGCACCCCGGAGGAAGTAAGATGTATCGAGATCGACGGGAGCAGTATTGATGGCCAGAATTGAAGCGAGAGGTTACGGATTTTGTGAGTAGGTGCTTGATTTGTCAACAAATGAAGGTGAAACATCAATTGCTATCGGGATTGCTACAACCGGTGAAGATTCCATTATGGAAGTGGGAACGGATAACGATGGATTTTGTTAGTGGGTTACCCTTATCACCTACTAAGAAGGATTCCGTTTGGGTAATAGTGGATCGATTGACGAAGACTGCCCATTTTCTACCAGTTCGTATGGATTACTCGATGCAGAAGTTGGCTAATTTGTATGTATCAGAGATCGTGAGGTTGCATGGGGTACCAGTGTCTATTATTTCAGACCGGGACCCTAGGTTTACATCACGGTTTTGGAAAGCTTTGCATAAGGCTGTGGGAACAAAGTTAAACTTCAGTACGGCTTTTCACCCTTAGTCAGATGGACAGTCGGAAAGAGTAATCCAGATTTTGAAAGACATGTTAAGGGGTTGTGTGATTGACTTCAGAGGTAGTTGGGAGGATTATCTACCATTGGCAGAGTTTGTATATAACAATAGCTATCAGTCCAGCATTCAGATGGCACCCTACGAGGCATTGTATGGTCGTAGATGTCGCACTCCTACTTGTTGGACTGAATTGGGCGAACGACAGTTATTGGGTCCTGAGCTTATATTAGAAACAGAAGAAAAGGTAAAGGTAATTCGGGCTCGGTTAAAGGAAGCTTCAGATAGACAGAAATCGTATGCGGATCTGAAGCGTAAGGATATTGAGTTTGCGGTGGGAGATCAGGTCTTTCTAAAGGTCTCACCTTGGAAGAAGATCTTCAGGTTTGGAAGGAAGGGCAAGTTGAGCCCTAGGTTCATTGGACCGTATCGTGTGTTGAAGCGTGTAGGACCAGTGGCTTATCAGCTTGAATTACCTCCGGAACTGAGTTAGATTCATAGCATTTTTCACGTCTCAATGTTAAGGCGTTACCGATCGGATCCATCTCATATAGTACCGATGAGAGAGGTTGAGTTAAGGCGACTTGTCTTCCGAGGAGGAACCAAAGTGAAAATTTTAGATCATGATGTTAAGGTGCTAAGAAAGAAGTCGATCACTGCTGGTTAAGGTTCTATGGCGTAATCACGAGTGGAGGAAGCTACATAGGAGCTGAGGATGCAATTCGGCAACAATACCCTCACCTCTTTTAACTGTAAATTTCGAGGACTAAATTTTCTTTAAGAGGTAGAATTGTAACATCCTAAAAATTGAATTTTTATATGTTACATTACTTTGGTGCTGAGCTTGTTTTTTTTTCCTATGTGGGTGGTTAAAATAGTCCTGAGAAGGTTCGGATTTAATTGGATTTTGGAATAAATTTTGGTAAATAGAACTTTATTGAAGTGGAACAAGTAACCTTGATGTTTAAGGAAATTAAGTGGCAAAAGTTAGCATAAGATGAGCTAGTAGTAAAGAGGAGTTGACGCCATAAGCATACTTAGAGGGAAGAGGTTCGAATCCCTTGTTATGCATGAGAATTTTTTTTTAAATTTTTTCACTCATCTAGCATGTGTTAGCCAAGCTCTATTTTTGGAAAGTTGGACTTTTAGTTTATGGTAAGGTGGCTAATGGATTAAGGCAAGAATTGAACTTAAGGTAGGGAATCATGAGATTATGGTATGTAGGGGGAACACAAGGCACATTTTAAGGAATGTGTTTTGGAAAGTTTGGAATGACCAAACTTTGACTTTGGTGTCCATGTACTTGGACGGTTTTAGGGGCTAAGCTGGTGGCCAAATTTTTTGAAGACTTTTGAGTAAGGATAGGTTCTTGTTGGGCATATTTCTTTTTGGGTCATTTTTACTTTCTCTCAAAACATTTTCTCTTCATCTTTTCTCTCCCTAGCCGAATGCACATTGAGCATTAGGTAAGCATCTTTCGTTTTTCTTTTGGTCATTCCATTTTGACCATTTTGGTCTAAATTTGCCTATTCTCTCAAGTCATTTCCCCTAGTGCCGAAAACACCAAAACCTTGAAGGCCATTTTCTCTTTTCTTTTCTTCCTCCATTGTCGAATGCTCTCTAGTCTCAAACCTCTCTCTATGTTCATCTTCTATTCTTGAAATGAACCAAAACTGAAACACCTAATTGTCCTATACCTTTATTTCATCTCCTTCTTCTTACAAAATTTATTCAACATTTTCTCCCTTTTCTTTTCCTCCATGGTCGAATGTTGCTAACTGTAGCATCCTGAATTTTTGGGCCTATGCATTTAATGGGTGAATATGTGTATTGAGTTAATTTGAGCATTAGGGGTCCAAATTGGGCTCGATTTAAGTGAAGCCTTAGTTAAATTTTTGTTTGGGCACTATAGGGTTTAAAAGGTGGTATCTGAGTTTAAAATATCAAAATGGGCTTGTGGCCCAGTGGTCAGTGGCACCACTTAGGGAGCAAGGAGGTGACGCCACACAAGGGAGTAAGGGGCCCAAATTTAAGTTACATGGAGCCCAACTCTTTTAATTTAAGTTAGCTAAATTTCGGCATTAGGGTTAGGTAGAGTGGATGGCAACAAGGCTCAAAAATAGGAGGATTTATGTGAATGGGATAATGTAGATAATATAGTTGATAATATGGAAGAAAAAAAAAGGAGAAAAGATAGGAGCTATCTACAAGGCTAGGAGTTGGCCGAAATTCCATCACCTAGAGAAGTGAAGAAATCGGTTTCTTTATGGCAAAGGGGGTGCCGAATTTTCCCTTTTTATTTGATTAATTTTTAGTTATCAGGAAGGGCACTTTCGGTTTTTCATAGGTAAGTGCCGAAATTTCTATATATAGGGAGGGTTTTCTTCTTTATTTTTCGGTATTTAGGGTTTCCACCTTTTCTTTCTCTTCTTTCTTTTAAAAGCCGAAAACCCCATTATTCTTTTCTCTTCTTTCTCCTAAAAGCCGAAAACTCCATTATTCTCTTCTTTCTTCTAAAAGCCAAAAACTCCATTATTCTCTTCTCTTCTTTCTTCTAAAAGCCGAAAGCCGAAAACTCTATTATTCCTTTCTCTTTTTTCTTCTAAAAGCCGAAAACTCCATTATTCTCTATAGATTTCTTCGAATCATCTTCTTTTCCTGATTTTTCGCAAAAAGCTGGAATCCTCTAGGAGTAGCCGAATCTTCTCTAGTAAGATCTCTTAGATCTAAAAGCCGGAAACACTAGTTCCTGAATCTCATATCACTTTTCGGGATTTCAAGGCAGATAGCGGTGGTGTTGGCTATGGATAGCGTCGACTTAGAGGGTCTCGTTCTAACAGTAATCAGGTGTGTAGATCTCTAGCACACTAATTAATCTGTACTAATTATATGTTATGGACTAAAAGCCGAAAAAAGGCTATATAGTAATCTGTACTAAATATATGTTATGGGCTAAAAGCCGGAAAAAGGCTGCATAGACAGTCGGATTACCCAAAAAGGGTAGGCAAGGGATGCCAGGTACGTAATCATAGAAATCTCTATGTGTATCGAAATATATGAAAGCCTGTATGATGTTTTCTTTATGTGTGTATGCATGGGGGTGGGACTATGATAATGAAGGGGAAGTGCATGATAGGTCACAATAGTGATCGGTGGTAGAAATCCCACGTTATAAAAATGTTAGGTCGCATAGCGATCGGTGGCTTTGCCACATAGGTCACATAGTGATCGGTCTTTATGACAGGCAGCTCAGCTGTCGAAATGCTACGATGTATTATTAAGGTCGCATGGCGATCGGTGGCTTTGCCACATAGGTCACACAGTGATCGGTCTTTAAGACAGGCAGCACAGCTGTCGATATAGTGTGTAGCGGTTGGAGGGTTGATTGTAGAAATCCCCAAGGTGTGATGGTTGGTACGGGTTGGTGTGTAGAGGATGGATTTCTAGGCTGGGATGGGCCATGATGCATATATAGTTACCCTTGTATACGAGCCAAGGCCATAATGTGTTTGTGGGCCAAGCCTTTGATGTGTTTTTGAGATTTACACACTGAGTCTTGGTGACTCACCCTATTATTTTTCCCTAACTTTGCAGATGAGCAGTAGATCGTGGACATGGGAGCAAAGGCGGACTCGAGGGGCCATCAAGTTTTTATTCCTATAGATTATTTCGGTTTTTCCTTAAGTTTTTAATTTTGGAAACATTTATGTAATAAGGCCCCATAGTTTATACTCACTACTTAGTTTTTAATATTTGCAACTTATGGAACTTTGTCAAAGGTTTTATTATTCAAAATAATAATAATACAAGGTTTTCTTTTCAAAAGTCACTTGTTTATTCGAATTTTGCCCAATAACTTGTGATTTACTAAAACCAACTTAGCAAAAGTTTTCAACGTACAACCCGTAGCATACCAGATCTGGTCGAAACTTATGGGCCGGGTTTGGGGTGTTACACTAACGCCATCTCCTTCAAATTTTTCTCTTCATAGCCGAATATTTTACAACACTTATCTTCTTCTCAAACCATTTCCTTCTTTTCTTCTCACACTTTAATCGATCGGTAAATGGCTAATATAATACTCTAGTATTCTTATTTTCCCTTTTTCCTTTGTGTCGAAATTTCATGTTGGTGTGGGATGGTCTTTTGGATCGATATCATCATCATACCATGACTCACTCGAATCTTTTCTCTATTTTAGAAACTTAGTGGAAGGCCGAAATTTGGAGTGTCCGAAATCATCGTGAACCGCTAGGATTCGGTCCAAAGTTTTAAGGTAAGGGTTTTTATCAAGGAATTCCATATTACTCATTATTTCGTTAATGATGGGGTTTACTAATTGATTTTATCTTAGGAACGCTATCGCTTGATTTTCATCCTTTGAACGTAAGGATTTCGTGGTAAGCCGATTTCGCCCCTTAAAATCAATCGTCTTAATTTTCGAAATAATAGTTGGACTAATATTCAATGGAGGCAAGCAAGATAGGGTCAAAAAGGATGGTGAATAGTGATCGGAAGAGGGGCGGATTCGCTATTCCCACTAGATTCAAGCGAAGGTCGTTTTTTGAGAATCCGAGATTTTCCACGGGTTGTGGACCCTCATCCGGTGAAAACTAGTTATTCGAGGTTGTTCGTAGTTCTCGAGCCATTAGTCGTCGGGATTTTCCAACGGGTTGTGAATCGTCAACCGGGGAGAACCGACAAATAGTTGTTATTCGAGATTCCGAGGGTAAAAATCTTGACCGCTTACATTAGCATAGATTTATTTTAAGTGTTAGTGTTCTCATCGAGCGTTATAACGTTTTTAGGTGTTGACGATCGGGAAAGTGTAGTGCTCACTGTGTCAGTGTGTGTAATCTCACACCTTATCTCATGAGTTTAGATAACCACATCGTAATAATGTTAGATTAAATTCACAAAGTTGGTGAAATCGGGTAAAATGGTATATTTTAACACTTTAATAGTAAAAACTATAAAATTGGTATCGAGATTATGAAAATTACGAAATTGCCCTTAATGGGCTAAATCGATAAAAGTGACTTATTGGGCCATATGTGATTTTGAAAAATGGGCCATATGTGATTTTGATAAATGGGCCATACGTGATGACTTCTAAATGGGCCAAATGTGATATGAGATTATGTGAGCCAAAATGTGAAATGGGCCAATTTGTGATAACTTTTATAATGAGCCTTATCTTTGGAATAATTATAAGAATGGATTGTTATGCATATTATATACATGATTGCATGGGTTGGGCTTTTGGATGAAGAGAAGTTCGTAGCTTTGCTACAAAATTCGATGGCTTCGTGCCCGGTTTGAAATATGGCTTCGTGCCTGGGCTTTGATATATGGCTTAATGCCGCTTTGGTGTGTTAGCGGGTGGGTGACTAAAGCTCCCCACTGTGTGTCTTTGGTTGGTGCGGGTGGTGTGTAGCGGATGGAAACTTAGGATTGGTTTTGGGAAATTGCATATCACATGCATTCTATACATGTTAAATTGTTATATTTGTAATGGGCTCTGCACTCCAAATAAATGCTTAAATGGTTTTGGCTCGATGGACTATGGTAAGTGAGTTACACAATGAGTTCTAAGCAACTCATCCCGCTTTTCTTTACCCTTTCCGGTAATGATCGATGGATTGAGGCTTGGGTAGGGGGCGACTCAAGAGAGGCCATACTACGATTAATGGGTTAATTAAACTTGGATTTCTTTAAAGTACTTTTTAATATTTGCTTTTAAGTTGTGATGTAATAAGGCCTCTGGTTAAACTTTTATGGATGTTTTACTTGTGGATGGATTTTATATTACGTTTTAAATACTTAAATGGGATTTCTTTTCTAAAAATAGAAACAAACGTTTTTCATAAATAAACGTCTTTAAAAGGATTTCATTCTTAGTTAATTTTAACTCGGTAACATTTTTTTCTAGAACAACTCTTTTAAAAATCTTGTTTTCAAAAATTTCTTTTGAACTCTTTTACATTTCTCGATATTGAATCAAGTATTTTATTTTTCAAATTATAAACTCTTACGCCTTAAATTATTAAATTTAACAATCAACCTCGGTTTTCAATAAACACATTTTCAACATCTTTATTTTTAAAATCCGTTTTCTACAAACCTTTAAGAGACTTTACATATGATCATTTCGTGTGACATGTCAAATCTGGTCTTAACGCACAGACCGGGTTTGGGGTGTTACATATATACTAGTATCTTTTAATTTGATTGAAAGATGAAATTAAAAGAGATATTTTGAAACAAATAAATTCATATTTTGGCTTTTAATTAAGAATGTCTAATATTTTAAATAAATTAGTTGAAACAAAATATCGCCAAAGTGACATCTTTTGTGTAGATTAGTTTATTTGAAATATTAAGATGATTATATGTTTTTGTGATTCATGCGTTTATTAATTGACCCAAAGGTAAGTTAATATTTGGCAGAATTTCAACGACATCTGTGGTGATAAATGTGTGACAATTATAAGGTATTTTATGTAAGCAATAGGTTAGTCCAAAGATTAATTAATTGTTTGACATAATTTATTGTCAATGTTTGATTGCTACAACAAGAGTACCGCTTACTGTTAATATTACTGTCCAAAGACTTGATATTAATATTGTGTTTGGTATCTTGAGATGGGATTAGCCATTATCCTGAATTTATTGATTACTTATGAATATTGATGTGAGCTTATTTTTATTTATTTTTTGTTCTATATTCAGCTAATTCATATTCTACTACCACAATATCTGCTAATATAAATTCTATACCCATGCTTAATGGGACTAATTTCAATGAATGGAAAAGGCACTTATTTATAGTGCTTGGCTGTATGAACATAGACCTTACACTAAGGGAAGAACTACTCGCACCTCTCATCATGAAAAGCACCCCTATATTAAAAGGGATTTTGAGAGGTGGGATCGTTCAAATTGCAAGAGTCTAATGATCATGAAGCACAACATTTCAGAATCCTTTAGGGGCAAAGAATCTAAAAAGATTACTCAGGCCAAAGTTTCCTTGACGAAATTGAGAAACGTTTTGCTAAAAACAATAATGTTGAAATGACATCACTTCTGACTTCTTTGATGTCTATAAAGTTAAGGGTTAAGGAAATTATGAGCGATCTAAGGGCTATGAGTTTTATGATCCCATAATAAGGAATATTTTTGAGACAGGAACTGTAACAGTTTTTGAGGATGTTAAGTTTGGGGGGAGAAATAAGGCTAGAGACATTGCTTTTAAGGAGAAATTGGATTCTAACTCAGTTCCTACTATCACTTTTGACGATGTTCAGGCTCTTATACCTATCATTGATCAAGAAGTGAATCCAGAACCTCTACAAGACAATGTTGAACAACTTCCCATTCAAAATGAGATAATTGTTCTAGAAGAACAAACTCAACAACCTCAAGAAAAAGTGCCATTAAGGAGGTCCACAAGAGAAAGGAGAAATGCTATTCCAGATGGTTATGTTGTATTTCTCCAAGAACATGAGGATGATAATGGAATGATGGAAGATGATCTAATCAACTTTCATCAGGCCATGAAAATTTCTAATTCTCAAAAGTGGATTGATGCCATGAAAGATGAGTATAAGTTTATGCGAGACAATAAAGTTTGGGAACTTGTCCCATTACCTGAAGGTGCAAAACCAATTGGTTGTTAATGGATATTTAAAACCAAGAGGGATGCAAATGGTAATGTGGAGAGGAATAAGGCGCGTCTTGTAGCTAAAGGATATACTCAGAAAGAAGGTGTTGATTTTATAGAGACTTTCTCTCCAGTTTTATCGAAAGACTCCTTTAGGATAATCATGGCGCTTGTTGCTCATTTTGATCTTGAGTTACATCAGATGGATGTTATGACTGTGTTTCTTAATGGCGACATTGAAGAAATAATTTATATGGTGCAACCAGAAAATTTTGAGTCGGAAGACTCAAAGAATATGGTTTGCAAATTGACAAAATCCATCTACGGACTCAAACAAGCTTCCCGTCAATGGTACCATAAGTTTCATCAAATAATTGTTTCGTTTGGTTTTGATATGAATATTGTTGATGATTGCGTGTATCTCAAATTCAATGGGAGTAAGTACATATTTCTGGTTTTATATGTTAATGACATACTGCTTGTTAATAATAAGTATAGCCTCAATCAATACCCTAAGAATGATTTTGAAATTACAAAAATGCATTAGATTTTTTTACATTTTAGCAGTGGAAAGTCTAATGTACGTTCAGGTTTGTATACATTGGAATATTGTGTACACTATTGGGATGTTAGGCAGATATTTTAAGCAACCCTGATTTGGACCATTGGATAGCATCCAAGAGGGTTATAAGGTATTTTCAGAGAACAAAAGATTACATGCTCACATATCGGAGGTCTAATCAGTTAGAGATCATCAGGTATATAAACTCCGATTTTGATGGAATATGGATATAAGATTTTTTTTCACTAAGGTGCAAATTGTGAAAACAAATTGCAATCTTTTATTCCAATAGCAACAGGAGCACATCAAAGTAAAAATACATAGACTTTAAGTTCCTGGTTGTTAAAGTAAAAGTTCAAAGTGGTTAGGTGCTTATAAAGCATATTAGGACAAACTCCATGATTGCGGATCCGTTTACTAAGGAATTACACCTAAGGTTTTATAATAGCACACTGGTCATATGGGTGTAATGCCATTTAAAGGATATTTGGCCTTAGTGGGAGTTTGTATTTTTAAATGCTTTTATGTTATAGACACATTTTCAGTTATTTCAGTTTAAAGATATTAAGTTTATTTTCTGCAGAAATAAAGTTTATTTGGTTTATTCACACTCTGATTGTGGTAAGGTTTGATCTCACTAAGGAGGACCAGTTGGAAATAGACATGTTTAGATCATATTGCATGTAATTTCCATGCTACACATCCATACTTGATCTATGTCATTTGGTTGTGTTAATATACGTGATCATGGATGGATTTAGTTACGATATATGTAACGAAAGTCGCCTTGGTTCTATGTTAACATAATTAATGGACGAGATTGTTCGAAATACCTTTTGGATATGATAGTAAAATTTTGAGCTCATAAGGTTATATAATGACATGTAATTATAAAATAATTAGTATATATATGTGGTCCAAGTGGGAGATTGTTGGAAAATTTGGACATCACATATATAATAAGGATAATTACATGTTATTATTTACTATCATGATAGGTTAGCCCAAATTAAAAGTGATCTAATTTGGTTAGAATTTTATTGGGTTTTTAATTATTAAATAAAGTATGGGTCAAATATGTGTAGATACTTTTCTAATCAAATTCTAATTAATGATGGGCTAATTAGAATTTGATTAGAACTAATATGCCAATGTCATAAATATTAGGGTTATGGTCCCCAAATTATACACAATATATGAAACACCCCACACCCGGCCCACGAGCCTGAACCGGATCTGGTATGTTCCTTAAATAAATCGGTTTTCAATGTTCTAAATGACTTAGAGAAAATTTGTGCAATTTTAAAAAAATTGTTTTGGGTTGGGCTTAATTTGAAACCTATTTAATAAATTCTGGAAATCCAACTTAAATAAGGTGACAAAATAATTTTTGGGTTTATTATTTTGAAAGAAATAAATTTACTTATCTTTAATCAAACATAAATTGTATCATATTCAAATAAAAATAAACAGAAATAAAGAAAATCCAATTGGGCCTTATGGCCTTATTACATCATTCAAACCCAAAATAAAGTTTAAAGTACTAAAATTTCATAAAGTCCAAATTCCAAATAATTTCTTCAAGCGATGCATGGCCACCTTTAGCTCCCGCCGACCCGGTCCATTACCGCTCATCACCTGAAAAAATAATTCCCCAACGGGTGAGTCAACAGACTCAATGTGTACATAGTACTAATTTCCAACAAATCGGGCATACAAGTCATATCAATATCATGTTCATACAAAATAAAGGATGATGCAACCCAAATCCAAACCTATTTGTCCATCCGCTACACACCACCCGTACCAACTCAGTACACATCGCGGGGACTACTAAGTCGACCCTCCATCCGCTACACACCATCGAAGCGATCAGCTGCGATCGACGTGCTCATCGCCCACTTATGTTGTGTCATTAGACACCTTTGTATTCACTAGATGTAACCGGTTACCACTTTTCACTTTATGTGACCGTAGTCACCACTTTACGTTGGTGAGACCGTAGTCATCACCTTCACTTTCTTCCTCCACAAATATCCCGAATGCCCCAATTATTTCATAACATATTTCACATACTTAATTTTCATTCATGTTACTAATCACATGTTCAAACTATATCACATTCACAATCCTATCAAAAGTAGGAAACGTGCTGGTACTCCTTACCACATTTGTGGTGCTTAGCCACATTCACATACTGTTACATATTTACATATCTAATGATTTCCATGCAATTTATTGAAAGTTAGTAAGAGTACACACCTTTTTCGCTTAATAGTTCCCGTGAATTCCGTGTAGAGCGATCTACCGATCTAGATCTTTCACTCCTATATTCGGCCATTAATTAAAACATATAAATAAACCTATTTGGTCTTAAAACCAAATCCTACTAGAAGTAGAATTACTTACCTAGTTGCCGAATTGATTTAATCAAGTCCCAACAGCTGCTAGAATTCCTCTTCCTTGAAATCGGCTAATACTAGGTATGTAACCATGTCGCTTTTGGTTTTGAAATAATGGAAAACACTTAAACAAATAATGCCTTGGCCGAATATCCCTTACCTTATGATGGGATTCCAAATCAAGAGGATTCTTTTATAAGCTTGTTGAAATCCTATAACTTCGTGTTAGATTAGATCTAACTTTGAAAACGTGAATCATAATCTTTAACCACATATTTATATTTATAATCCTTACCTTAGATCCTTAGATTTCCCGAAAGATCCCCTTTTGATGTTGTGGATGATTGCCCTCTTTCTTAGAATCCACAAAGATTCAAATTAACAAAGAGAACGGAGAAGAAAATAGAAGAAAAAGAGAGGGATTTTTGCTTAATGAAAATTCGGCGAGAGAGGGGGTTTTGCCTAGGAGAATTTCTCTGCAGAGAGGAAGAGGGAGCAAGTGTTGATGAGTAGCCCTCCTGTCCCTCCTTTTATAGCCAAAGTTATCACCTAGGAGTCCTTTACTTGGCCACCACTCCTCTTTTGATAATATTATCTCTTTTATTTAAAAGATAAAAGCCTTTAATCCATCAATTATCTCCTCAATTATCTCATTAGAAAATAATCCTTTATTTATCTCTTATTATTCACATATTTATGTGAATAAAACTCCTTTATTTATCTCTTATTATTCACATATTTATGTGAATAAAACTCCTTTATTTATCTCTTATTATTCACATATTTATGTGAATAAAACTCTTTATTTATCTCTTATTATTCACATATTTATGTGAATAAAACTCCTTTATTTCTCTCTTATTATTCACATATTTATGTGAATAAAACTCCTTTATTTCTCTCATATATCCAAGTTTCCCGAAATGTTCAAGTTTCCATTTTTGGATCATTTCCAAAATGTTTAGGTTTCCAAAAATGTCTAAGTTTCCAAAATGTCCATTTCCATTTCCACTTTCATTTCCATCTCCATTTTCATTTCCATTTTCATTTTCATTTCCATTTTCATTCATTTCTAGGTTTCCAAAAGTATCAAAAATTTATTCATAATACTTAAGACTTGTCATTTCATACAATTGATCTCAAAAATGCATAGGCCCTTCCTAGGATGTTACAGCTTCTACCCCTTAAATAAAATTTCGTCCTCGAAATTTCCTAACTAAACAGATTGAGGGTATTGCTTGTCGCATTGTCTCTTCTCGCTCCCACGAAGCTTCTTCCGATCCATGATTGCGCCATAACACCTTGACTAAAGGCACCGACTTCTTTCGTAGTGCTTTCACGTCACGCCCAAGATCCGAATCGGCTCCTCCTCGTAGGATAGATCCGCCTTAACTCCACTTCTTCAACAGTACCACATGAGACGGATCCGATCGATAGCGCGGCGTAGCATGGACACATGAAATACGTCGTGCATTTGATGCAACTCGTGGCAACTCCAATTGGTATGCCACCGCCCAACTCGCTTCAAGATTTGATAGGGCCTATAAACCTTGGGCTTAGCTTCCTTTGCGATCGAACGCATAACCTTCTTCCAAGGTGAGACCTTTAGAAACACTTGGTCTCCTACTTCAAACTCAATTTCTTTCCTCTTAAGGTCTGCGACTTACTTCTTCTATCAAAAGCTTCTTTCAACCGTGCCCGAATTAATTCCACCTTCTCCTCGCCCCGCCACTAACTCGGACCCAAAACACGACGCGTTCTCTAACTCGGTCCAACAAGTTGGTGTTCTACATTTCCTTCCATACAATGCTTCGTATGGTGCCATCCGAATGCTTGCCTGATAGCCGTTGTTGTAGGCGAACTCCAGGCTAGAGGCAAGTAATCTTCCCAACTTCCTCGGAAATCCATCACACACCTCTTAGCATATCTTCCAACACTTGTATAACCCGCTCGGTGCGCCTGTCGATTGTGGATGAAAAGCCGTAGTGAAGTCTAGCTTAGTGCCTAATGCTTGATGAAGTGCTTTCCAAAATCGAGACGTAAACCTTGGGTCTCTATCGTAGATGATCGACATCGGTACCCGTGTAGCCTTACGATCTCCGCCACATATAACTTGGCTAACTTTTGAAGGGAATAGTCGATCCTCACAGGGGATAAAATGTGCGGACTTGGTCAAACGGTCCACTATCACCCATACCGAGTCCTTCTTAGTGGGCGTAAGGGAAGCCCACTAACTAAGTCCATGGTAATTCTTTCCCACTTCCATTGGGGAATCTCAATTGGTTGAAGCAATCCGATGGGACTTGGTGTTCACCCTTTACTTGGCCGACATGTCAAACATTTCCCCACAAATTCGGTCACCTCTCGTTTGTGTCCGACCACCAAAATTGTTCCCTTAGATCTCTATACACCTTTGATGCCTCCGGGATGCATAGCATAAGGACTACCATGCGCTTCCCCGAAGAATCCTTTGTCTCAACTCCTTATCCCTCGGCATACAAACCTTTTCCTTGTAGCACAAGACTCCTTCATCATTGACGCCATAATCCTTTAATCCTCCTTGCCGCACTTGCTGCGTAAACTTAGTACTTAAGCCCTTATCCGCCAACCGTCCCTCTTTCACCTCCTTCACCCAAAGTTGGCTTGACTTGTAACTCGCCAACAAAGCTTCCGTCTTCATACAAACTTAAGTGAGCGAACAAAGCCCTTAAATCCGACACAACCTTCCTACTTAGGCGTCGGCTACCACATTCGCCTTGCCCGATGGTATTCTATCGAATATCATAATCTTTCAATAACTCCACCCACCTTCGTTGCCTCAAGTTCAACTCCTTCTGAGTCAACAAATACTTAAGGCTTTTGTGGTCCGTGTAAATTACTGACCTTTCTCCATAAAGGTAGTGCCTCCAAACTTTGAGGGCGAAAACCACTGCCATGAGTTCCAAGTCATGAGTTGGGTAGTTCACCTCATGCGGCCTTAATCATGTCGAGATGCATAAGCGACTACCTTTCCTTCTTGCATTAGCACACAGCCTAACCCCAGTGCGCGAGCATCACAATATACTACTGAAGTCCTTACCGCCTCCTACTGAATTAACACCGAGCTTCACAAGACCTTTTAAGCTTTTCAAAGCTCTCCTGTTGCTTATCCGTCCACACAAACGGTACTTCCTTCCTTAGTAACTTTGTCAAAGGTGCGGCTATTGACGAGAATCCTTCCACGAACCTTCAGTAATAGCCGCCAAGCCTAAGAAACTTCTCGATTTCAGCCACCGACCTAGGTGATTTCCAATCCAACATCGCTTCGATCTTCCTAGGATCCACTCTTATTCCTTCTGCGGATACCACATGTCCTAGGAACGCCACTTCCTTGAGCCAAAATTCGCACTTGCTGAATTTGGCATAAAGCTTCTTTTCCTTAACACTTCTAACACAACTCGGAGATGCTCATCGTGCTCCTCCTCCGCCTTGGGATACACCAAAATGTCGCCGATGAACACCACGACGAATCTATCCAAGTAGGGTTGGAAAACCCTATTCATCATATCCATGAACGCGGCCGGTGCGTTCACAACCCAAACGGCATCACCACAAATTCAAAATGACCGTACCTTGTCCTAAAAGCGGTCTTATGAATATCACCTCCTTCACTTTCGCTTGATGATACCCCGACCTTAAGTCGATCTTTGAGAACACAGCTGCCCCTTTCAGTTGGTCGAACAAGTCATCTATCCTTGGCAAAGGATACTTGTTCTTGATGGTCAATTTGTTCAACTGACGATAATCTATGCACATCCGCATAGTTCCATCCTTCTTCTTCACAAAGAAAACCTGGTGCTCCCACGGAGACACACCGGGTCGAATGAACCCACGATCCAACAACTCTTGGATTTGAGCCTTGAGCTCCACTAACTCCTTTGGTGCCATTCGGTAGGGAGCGATTGACACAGAGAGCTGCTCTCGGTAGCAAATCTATTCCAAATTCCACTTCTCTATCCGGGGGTATTCCGGCAACTCCTCCTAAATACATCCTCAAAATCCTCACTGCTCTAACTCCCTTAACACCTTCCTCTTCTCCTCTTAACGCACTCACGAAGGCTAAGAATGCCTTACATCCTTTCTTAACCATTTTCTCGGCCTTCAGTGCCGAAACTACGTTAGACAAGTAGTTCCTCCTTTCTCCGATCATCACTACTACCTCATCTTCCGGGTTCTTAGTTCCATACGCTTAGCCGCACAATCCAACACGGCTCGATGCTCTACTAGCCAATCCATTCCAAGTATAAGCTCAAACTCTCCGAAGGGTAATTCCATTAAGTCACCCGAAAGTTCGCTCTCCCGAATCTCTAGGGGTACATTCCGAAGATCCTATCTATCCTCACCGCTTTGGCCTAAAGGGCTTACTACGATTATCCGCCTATCGTAAAGTTCGAGTCTAGGCCTAGTGTTTCAACCACACTACATGCAACATAGGAATGAGTTGAGCCCACATCAATAAGAGCAAAATAGGGTTTGTCATTAATAAAGAACGTCACATCGTTATAACATCCGGCGCGTCTCCTCTTCCTCCTCCGGCGAACCGCGTAAACCAAACCCGGTTGCCTTGCTTGGCGTTAGCCGCACCTCGACCCGAGAGCTCCACGGCCTCGCCACTACCTCTGTTGGCCGACCCACGACCTCTTTGAGGTCAGCTGTCGCCTCTACCACCTGGTTAGCATTCTCGAGCCGCTGGTTGGCTCTCATCTAATAGCTTGGGGTAATCCTTAATCATATGGTCCTTGGACCCACACTTGAGACATCGTCCCGCCTTTTCCAACACTCTCCCCGTGCTTCCTTCCACAATGTTCACAAGGGCGAAATTGCCACCCCAGCACCACTGTTGACTTTGTGGCTCTCAACTCTAGGCCTCTTGTGGCCTTTTCCGCAGATGGCCCAAAACCTCTTTTGGGCTTTTTTCCACACACACACCGCTTGGTGGCGTCCTTAATTCCCTCAACCACTTTAGCCTTTTCCACCAAGGCAGAGAATTCCCGCTCCCGATGCGGTGCTATCAAAAGTCTCAAATCGTCCCTAAGTCCGTCCTCAAAACGAACACAAATGTTCATGCTCGATCGCCACTACTCCTCGGGCATATCGGCTCAACCTCAAGAATTCCGCTTCATATTCGGTGATGCACTTACTTCCTTGTACCAACCCCTAAAAGCCTTCCTTTGCTCATCTATATACCGGTTCCCACATACTTCTTCCGAAATGCTTCCTTAGCATATTCCCGTGTCGATCTTTCCGCCGTGGCACCGTCCCGAATCGGTTAACCACCATTGATACGCTTCATCGCGTAATGCTGGCCGCCATCCCTTTCAACTTCTCCTCGGGGTCAAGTCGAGCTCATCCATGATGCGCTCACAGCTTCCAACCAAGACTCACCAGCATCTTTGGTGCCACTCCCGATACTCCTCTAAACATTTCAGCTCCATTAGCACGGAGCCGCTCCGGCACAGACTTACGATTTCCTGAATTGTTTCCTGCACCAGCCTCCAATTCCAAAACTCGCAACACAGCCTGCGACACGGCATCTTCCCATGCGAGCCTCGCGCTCAACATTGACAAACAAGGGGTGATGGTGGTGGTAGTATCTCATTGTCGTAACCTTGTCCCGATCTAATGGTCATCCTTCCTCTACCTCTTCCACGACGACCACCCACGTCCTCTTGAGCTCATTATCGACGAGATCTGATTAAGGAATTTTATGTATTAGTATTCTTGTTTCACTTATTACCCGCGATGATATCTTATGAAGAAGAGTTTAAGAGTGGTTCTTTCGTATTCATACATGCATACAGTCTTGCATTCATTCATTCATCCATCAACAAATATGAACTTTCGTTCATTCAAAGAAACGTTGTAATTCTTGTTGTTGTTTTCGTTATTTTGCTTTTCCACTACCCAGGGGCATTTTCGTAATTTTATCCTACAGGGGTATTTTCGTAAATTTTCAAAAATAAAAAGTTCCCCGGTGATTTTTGACGAAAAGTATTTTGGTACTTCTAAAGTTCCGGGGAAATTTTGGAAGAATTTTGAAATCCAGGGGTATTTCGGTAATTTTTGATCTCAGGGGTATTTTGATAATTTTTCCAAAAATCAGGGTAAATTTGTAAAATTTATTAAGTTAGGGATATTTTCCAAGATTGTAAAACATTGAGGGTTCCTTTGAGAGTTACACTTTTCAAAGCAATGATATTGTAAAAATTTTGGAAATCGTGTCGCTTTTGGTAATTTTGTAAGTTAGGAGCAATTTTGTAATTTTCCAAAATCAAGATAGTTTGATATTTTACAAATTAGGGTTTTTTGAACATTTGATAAAGTAATGAAATTTTGTTAAAACTATGGGTGGTTTGGTCATTTTATAAACCAAGGGTATTTTTTTTTATAAAAGAAAAACGGCTAAGTCCCTTTCGGGTTTTATTCTTTGTGTTTAGCCTATGACCGAGCCCTCTTGGTCAGGGTGAACCAAAGCTACGCACCAGGCAGTTTCAATGAAGAGGAGGTGAGTCACGCGGATCGCTTAAATACCAAGCTCTCACCGACCTTTCTAGACATGCGCACGCAGGTTGCCACACCACCGAGCCTTACGAGTTAGGGCGAACCGAAGCTACGCACTGGTAGGATACTGCGAAGAGGAGGTGAGTCACTAGGACCGCTTAAATACCAGTGCTCTTCCGGATCCAATCCTAGACATGCGTCTGTGGGTTGCCACACCCTAGCTTAATAACTTAGTCATAGGTTTGTTAAGTTCATTAAGTCTTATGAGTTTCAAGTGTTTGAGTAGTCTAATCCTAGGTTCAAGTTCCTATCACACTATTCTACGCCCATGCCTTTGCTACCCTTTTACAATTCATAATTCACATAATCACACGGATGGTTTAGAGGTACTTACCGTGGATCATGGTCGGAGACTTAGGTGCCATGCCATAAAACCTGCTTATTCCAAAGAAATTCATTTGGGCTCGAATTGAAAATGTTTTGGGCCTGAGCCCACAGCCGAGAGAGTTTTAAAACTGGCTCGATACCAATCTGAAACACCCCCACACCCGCCCACGAGCCCGAACCTGGATCTCGTATGTTCCTTAAATAAATCGGTTTTCAATGTTCTAAATGACTTAGAGAAAATTTGTGTAATTTTAAAAAAATTGTTTTGGTTGGGCTTAATTTGAAACCTATTTAATAAATTCTGAAAATCCAACTTAAATAAGGTGACAAAATAATTTTTGGGTTTATTATTTTGAAAGAAATAAATTTACTTATCTTTAATCAAACATAAATTGTATCATATTCAAATAAAAATAAATGAAATAAAGAAAATCCAATTGGGCCTTATGGCCTTATTACATCATTCAAACCCAAAATAAAGTTTAAAGTACTAAAATTTCATAAAGTCCAAATTCCAAATAATTTCTTCAAGCGATGCATGGCCACCTTTAGCTCCTCCCGCCGACCCGGTCCATTACCGCTCATCACCTGAAAAAATAATTCCCAACGGGTGAGTCAACAGACTCAATGTGTACATAGTACTAATTTCCAACAAATCGTGCATACAAGTCATATCAATATCATGTTCATACAAAATAAAGGATGATGCAACCCAAATCCAAACCTATTTGTCCATCCGCTACACACCACCCGTACCAACCTCAGTACACGCGGGGACTACTAAGTCGACCCTCCATCCGCTACACACCATCGAAGCGTCATTGCGATCGGCGTGCTCATCGCCCACTTATGTTGTGTCATTAGACATCAGTATTCACTAGATGTAACCGGTTACCACTTTTCACTTTATGTGACCGTAGTCACCACTTTACGTTGGTGAGACCGTAGTCATCACCTTCACTTTCTTCCTCCACAAATATCCCGAATGCCCCAATTATTTCATAACATATTTCACATACTTAATTTTCATTCATGTTACTAATCACATGTTCAAACTATATCACATTCACAATCCTATCAAAAGTAGGAAACGTGCACTGGTACTCCTTACCACATTTGTGGTGCTTAGCCACATTCACATACTGTTACATATTTACATATCTAATGATTGCCATGCAATTTATTGAAAGTTAGTAAGAGTACACACCTTTTTCGCTTAATAGTTCCCGTGAATTCCCGTAGAGCGATCTACCGATCTAGATCTTTCACTCCTATATTCGGCCATTAATTAAAACATATAAATAAACCTATTTGGTCTTAAAACCAAATCCTACTAGAAGTAGAATTACTTACCTAGTTGCCGAATTGATTTAATCAAGTCCCAACAATTTGCTAGAATTCCTCTTCCTTGAAATCGGCTAATACTAGGTATGTAACCATGTCGCTTTTGGTTTTGAAATAATGGAAAACACTTAAACAAATTATGCCTTGGCCGAATATCCCTTACCTTATGATGGGATTCCAAATCAAGAGGATTCTTTTATAAGCCTCGTTGAAATCCTATAACTTCGTGTTAGATTAGATCTAACTTTGAAAACGTGAATCATAATCTTTAACCACATATTTATATTTATAATCCTTACCTTAGATCCTTAGATTTCCCGAAAGATCCCCTTTTGATGTTGTGGATGATTGCCCTCTTTCTTAGAATCCACAAAGATTCAAATTAACAAGAGAAAGAGAAGAAAATAGAAGAAAAAGAGAGGGATTTTTGCTTAATGAAAATTCTACAGAGAGGGGTTTTGCCTAGGGAGAATTTCGGCAGAGAGGAAGAGGGAGCAAGTGTTGATGAGTAGCCCTCCTGTCCTCCTTTTATAGCCAAAGTTATCAGCCTAGGAGTCCTTTACTTGGCCACCACTCCTCTTTTGATAATATTATCTCTTTTATTTAAAAGATAAAAGCCTTTAATCCATCAATTATCTCCTCAATTATCTCATTAGAAAATAATCCTTTATTTATCTCTTATTATTCACATATTTATGTGAATAAAACTCCTTTATTTATCTCTTATTATTCACATATTTATGTGAATAAAACTCCTTTATTTATCTCTTATTATTCACATATTTATGTGAATAAAACTCCTTTATTTATCTCTTATTATTCACATATTTATGTGAATAAAACTCATTTATTTCTCTCTTATTATTCACATATTTATGTGAATAAAACTCCTTTATTTCTCTCATATATCCAAGTTTCCCGAAATGTTCAAGTTTCCATTTTTGGATCATTTCCAAAAATGTTTAGGTTTCCAAAAATGTCTAAGTTTCCAAAAATGTCCATTTCCATTTCCACTTTCATTTCCATCTCCATTTTCATTTCCATTTTCATTTTCATTTCCATTTTCATTCATTTCTAGGTTTCCAAAAGTATCAAAAATTTATTCATAATACTTAAGACTTGTCATTTCATACAATTGATCTGAAAAATGCATAGGCCCTTCCTAGGATGTTACAATATATTTTTTCTAATATCCCATCATTAGGAAAGAGAGAGCAGATATTCTCTGAATTTCTTGTGTGCTAATTTGGAAGATCAAATCCCCAAAATCCGATAAAAACTCCAGAGGAATTCATGGATTCAGGTACGCTTCCGCATCTAGTTTTGTTCTTGATTTATTCTTGATGATTTGACATGATAGATCCTGGTTTATTAAGTTTTATTTCAGATTTATTCTACAAATTTAACATTTAATTTTTTAATAAAAAAAACTAATTAATTTTACTCTTAAACTTAAGATCTAAAAGAAGATGAAAGGATTAAGCATGCAAGAATGTAATACAAGTCGACATAGCCACTATTAAAAATCAATTAGGGATGCCCTATTTTCGATTTGATTTTTTATATCTTGACATGCATAATATATATAAATAGAACAATACATTTAACGGATAATATTTTAAATATTCAACAGTTAAATTATTAAAATATTAATAAAAATAGAAGAAGATTTTTGACACTTCCCGCACCAGCAATTTCTAACGTGGTGCAGTTAACTTATCATTTTCATAGTGATGGGTTTCTGATATCTGAACCCAATTTTATATCCACATCTTCTCTTGAGCAGCAACACCTATCTAATTCTGCTTCCTTCCGCATGTCTTTCAAAATATGAATTATTTGTAAATTTATTTTATTGTTTTAGACTAATTAAAAATATGTCACATTGGCATATTATTAGGCTGGAACTTTAGCCAACAAATATCAATGTCAGCATCTATTATTTTTTTAAATAAAATATCAATCATTATAAATTTAACGGTTAAATTATTAAAATATAAATCGTATAAAAAATTATATATCTGTGTACACTAAATATATATCTAAAATTTTGAAATCATATTCTTACCTAATCTATCCTTATTATATTTATATTTTTATCGATAAAAACTTATACATTTTAAGATTTAAACTTAAGATGGAATAAATTTTAAACTTAAAAAAAAAAAAAAACCCACCTTGATTGAAAAGTTATTTCAATCAATTTATATGAATTTACATTTCGATCAGAATTTTATTTGATTTTTATATAACTTTTTTAATAAGTATATTTATTACTATTATAAAATAAAGAGACAAAGTAAAGAACAAAGAGAATGAGAAAATAAAGAGAGAGCGTATTTTATTGATCAATCAGAATCATTTACACAACTTCTCTAAAATCTCTATTTATAGACATAAAAAAATATAAATGAAATAGAGATCTACTTCTAATTATTTTTAGAATTTAAAGTATATAAAAACTTATCTTGATCTTGATGGACATTCACTTAATAAGATATTCATAACACTCCCCCCCTTGGATGTCCATTGGTAGATAATGTGTCTCACTAAAACCTTACTAAGATAAAAACCCTGTAGGGAAAAAATTTCCTAGTGAAGGAAAAAGAGTACACGTATCTATAATAGCATAATATGCTGCCTCGTTAAAAACTTTACCAGGAAACCCAATGGGACAAAACCTCAGTTAAGGGAAAAAGAGTACAAAACGTATTTACTCCTCCTCATGAAAACATCACATACTTTCTCATATTCTACGTATTCAATCTTGAATACTAGTTTTTCAAATGACCATTTGAAAGTATTTGCTAAGCATTTATATCACCATTCTTTTAAAGGTCATGAGTGAGAGAAATTTTGGGTAAATATATTTTGATCTCTTTAGGAGCTTCAACAATAATCATAGCAAACTTTAATCATGATTCTTCTATAAAAACACAAATAGGTATTTTGGATCATGTTATAATCCTCCTTCAACTATTATTCACTAAGTCAAATTTACCACATATGTTTAAATTATTTCAATTCATATAAATGAATAATTTCCCGAGAATTTCAATATTCTTCTAGCATCCTAAATCCTTCAAGGATTTTAATATAAACTTTACTATATAGTGGTTCATAAAAAGTTGTAACAATAACCATTAGATGCAAGTTAAATCTTTTATGAATTGTCAAAATAATATATCTAAAGATTATTGCATCCACCACAAAAGAATATTATATATTTTCATAATCAATGTCAGGACTTAGCGAAAAACTTCATATTTTTATTCCGCTTTTGCAAATCTACTTCATTTGCACCCTTACTGGCTTTATACCTTTAGATATTTGGACTACTGCTCCAAAAATTCCATGAACTTAATTGTGCTTGAGTAGTGTTTTTCTATTTTGATCAATTTATTCCATACCTATATTTCTCAATAGATTTATTCAAGATTCTCCTTTTATTTCATTATTTCAATAATAATATTGCATGCAAAATCATTTTTGACCACTTTTATTATTCGGTTCCACATTTTCTCGAATTGACATAACTTATTGAGATATCTTATTTTCATTATTTTAAAATTCAGTTTTAGGTACTTGAATCTCTTTTGGAGTTTTACTTATTAGTTTTGTCTTGGGTGTAAAGTCCCAAAAATTAGGGGCTGTAATTTTGCTTAAAATTCATGTTGTGCTTGAACGGCTAGCTAGTTGAGTGTATTTGGGGGTTCTAAGGAGGCATGGGTTCGAGTCTGAGCTATGGAAAAATTTTAGTTTTTGGCCTTTAAGAAGAGAGGGCTGTTAGCAGTAGGACTTAAGTATATTTGTGTGTGTTTAGGTGTCACAAGATAAGCATGTGACTTGTGGTTGTGGCGTCACTGAAGTAGCATAGGGGAGTGGGGTTCGAATCCCATGGAAAGCAAATGAGAGCTTTTATTTTGTGTCATGGGAGCGGAAGAAGTAGAGTTTGGATCAAACTCTACAAGGGAGGTTGAAGACTTGGTCAAAAATTTCAAATGGAAGGATGGGAGGAATTTTAGGAGATTGGGGTGGAGAAAATCGGGGAAGTTGATGTGTGTGGGAGTGTTGGCCGAAATTGAGAGTCTAGGTAGGAAGAGAATTTTGGCTAGGGGGTTGGCATGATACAATTTCGGCTGAGGGGTCTTTGGGAGCATTTTTGGGATTTCTTCCTTTGAAGCATTTGGAGTATTTTTCTTCTTTCCGTGCATTTTGCTACCTTTCGTGCATTTATTTTCCTCTTTGCTAATAGTTATTCACACTTCAGTTGCTCGGTTTAGCATTTCGTTTGCAAGCTTGGTTGGCCGAATCTTTACTTTTCTTCCCATTTCTCTTCATACTTCGTTGTCTTCTTTTCTTTTCTCTAAGCCAAATATCTACATTTTCTCCTTTCGGTTCTCCTTTGGCCGAACACCCAACCTTTCTTTTCCTCTCATTCTTCTCTTGACCTTGCGAAGCTAGCCAAACATTAAGCCTTGATTCTTTTGTGTAGGTCGAATCTTTTATGGCCTGAATATTCTCTTCGTTCTAACTGTTTCAGAATCTCTCCCACTTGTTGGTAAGTTGTGGCTATAGCCGAATATAGGTTGACTGTTTTTCTCTCTTTCTCGATTTGGATTCTTTGGGGCCGAAAGGCTGTTTCTCTGGTTGCCATGTAGTAGCGTTTCTAACATGTTCTTTTCGTCGTTTGTCGCTAGAGGCTCGTTTCCCTTAACCAGGGGGTGTAGGCCGAATACTCTTCCACTGCAAGGGGTCTTTCATTTTCTGGTAAGTAAAGTAAGTTGATTTAAGCGATTAATACTCAGGCTTAGCAAGACTTTGTGACTAACTAATGGATGGTGTAACATCCCGAATTAATGGGCTTATGCGTTTAATGTGTAGACATGTTTAATGGTTTAATATGAGAATTAGAGGTGCAAATTGGGCTCGGGAATGGGCCGAGGTCTTGGCTAAATATTTTGTTTAGGGACTATGGGGTTTAAATAAAGTATTGAGAGTGAAATAGGCATAATGGGCTTGTGGCCCAGAACAAGAGGCGCCGGTAGGAGGGAGCTATAAGTGGCGCTAATAGGCAAAAAGAAGGGGCCCTCAGTGGCCGCTTGGAGCCCAAGAAATTGGGCTAATTTTGGCAGCCCAAGGAGAGCTAGGGGGACGGCAACAAGGCTAAAATTTAGGGATTTTTAATGTTTTATTTAAGTGGATAATGAGCAGAGAAGAAAGGGGAAGGAGTGGGGTGATGTAGGACTCTTTTGGATGTGAGTTCTGATAAGGATAAGGGAAAAGATGAGAGGCTATCCAGGAGGCTAGAGGTGGCCGAAATTTGGACTCTGTGTGTAAAGGGGGGGACGGCTAGTTAGGGGAAGAAAATGCCAAAATTTTGTGAGTTTTTCCTGAAGCTTTCTCTCGCTTTTCTCTCTGCTTTGCGAAATCTGTTTCCATTCTTTTTCTTCCTAGCCGAAATCTCCAAGCCTCTTTCTTGTTTTCTTTTCTTCTTCTCTTTTTCTTCCAGAAACTGAAACTCCTCACTCAATTCTTCTAAAAGCCAAAAAACACATCTAGTTCATCTTTTCGGGATTTTCTTAAAAGCTGAAATTCCTAGATCTATACTCTTCTACGCTTCGATCTTCTTCTAGGATTGCCGAATCTTTCTGCAAGGGGGTAGCCGAAATCATCTGTAGAGGTAAATGTCGATTTGTGTATTCTTTTTCGGCTTTTAGAGATCTTAGCTGAATGGCTATATGGTTAACTAATCGGGTGTTTTCTATCGTTTACGGTATTCCAGGATTTGAAGGGGATTCAATCGCTTAGATTTCTAGGCCAGAGTTCAGTAGCCCTTGGATCGTATCACTTTCGAGATTTCAAGGTAAGGAGATCTGTTAATTTAAGCATATAATTCGGGTAAAACACTAACCCTTGGCCGAATATAGGAGAGGCCTTATCTTCGCGTTCTTTCAGCTTTTGAACAAAGTTGTAGACAAAGGGCAATAGATCCGATTAGCGAGGGTATCGACGTGAGGGTAGTCCTACGTATTAATCAGTGTGTAACATTCTCACACCATTTGGATTGCTTGTTAGTATATGTTTATAAATCATTATATTACGCTAAATGCCAAAATACCTGCATGGTCGTTGAAAACCCGAGGAGGGTAAAGGAAAATCACCAAAGTTAGTGATCTCTCGTCATTCTAAAGTGATTGTTTACATCGATTTGGTATGATGAACATGTATGCCGGTTTCTGTGATTGCATGGGGTTGGGTGATTGATGAAAGAGGAAGTGTTCTGTTGTAGTGGCTTTTTCCATGATCTGTTGTAGTGGCTATTGCCATGATCTGACGATGAGCAGCTATCTGCAGCATGACTGCCATCGATGGTGTGTAGCGGTGTGGGTTGATTGTAGAAATCCCCAATGGTGTGATTGGCAGGTAAGGGTGGTGTGTAGCGGATGGAAACCTAGGATTGGGTTGGGCTTTGCATATTTTCTGATATATTATACTCTGTTATCTGTTCTGTGGGGCTAAGGCCCAATCTGATGGTGCACGAGGGTTGCACATTGAGTCTCGGGACTCACCCCATTATTTAACATCTTTCAGGTAGCACCTAGTGCATCGGACCGGGTTGGAGAAGAGCGCAAGGTGGCCATACGAGGGATTATTTTGATTCAGCAAAAGACTTTAATAGTTTATTTATTTTTAATATTTTTAATTAGTGGGTTTAAATTTCATTGTAATAAGGCCATGGGCCACTAGCTTCATATTTTCGTTTGTTTTGGGCTTTTATTATTATTAGACATTTACATTTTACTTTTTAATTAAGTTAAGGCATGTATCAAATTTCGATTTTTAATCCATTAAGGTATTAATATAAAATGTATATCTTTTACAAATCATCCAACCATTTAGTTTTCTCGAATAAAGTGTTAAACTCAAGAAAAAATATTTTCCGAAATTGTGACATCTTTTAAAATCTCCCTAAGTGACATGCCAGATCCGGTCATGGTGTTTGGGCCAGGTTTGGGGTGTTACAGATGGTCGTTATCATAGGTGTCTTGGAAGCGTTTCAAACCACAACTCGTAACAGGTGTGTAATCGTACACCCACTTTAGTTTCTGTCCATGCGATGAATGAAGGTGTGCACTCACACCTTGATGAACTGTGAATCGGCTAAAGCCAAAACCCGATAAGCTGGAACTTCAGCATCCGAGATCACTCGAGTGTACGAGCGCTCATAGAGATAAACCGAGCCACAATCATTGGCGATAGAACATGGGGAATGCCACGAATTTTCTTGTGGGCTTCGGTCGTAATGGGCCTTATTGGGCCGAAGTGGGCCCAATGGGCTAACAGGCCCACAAGGGCAAAATCCATGGTAAGTGTCGGATGATAGATACGGCTGCGAGGTTCGCAAAACCGTGACCAAAAATGGGCTGAATGGGCCACACGAGCATGTGGACCCGCTTGGGCCGAAAATTGGGCTTTAGGCCCAATTGCATCGTTTTGACCAGAAAGGGTACCTGTGTCGCTCGATGCGACTGTAGGCCTCTGGAGAGGCCGTTAGATGACTAAATTATTGAAATACCCTCAATGGGTGAAATTACTGAAATACCCCCAATGGGTGAAATGACTGAAATACCCTCAATGGGTGAAATTATTGAAATACCCTCGCTGGGTAAAATTACCGGAATACCCCGAGGGGTAAATTACCGTTTTACCCCCAACCGTCCAAATGACCGTTATACCCTTAGTGGTAGTATAAGAGATGTATGTGTATTTTGTATGATTGATTATGATTGTGATATACTGCATATATGGGTTATATATGACATGACATGCTGCATTGGGTTGGGTTCTGTATTTTGGAGGAAGTATCGCATTACGGTGGCTATGCCACGATTTATCGATTTAGTGGCTTTGCCACGATATCGATTCTAGTGGCTCACCACGCTTATCGCTATTAGCGACTTTCTTTGCGTTGATATTAGATTGATCACGCGTTATTGGTGTATAGGGCTGGGTGGGTCGACTTAGTCCCCACATGGTGTGTAGGGTTGGTACGGGTGGTGTGATGGTTGGACTGGGTTGGGCTGCTTTCTGTTTGCATTGACATGATATTAGGCTTGGACCCACTCTAATTCGGTATAAGGCTAAGGCCCAGACCGAGCGATATTGATTAGGGCTTGGGCCCAGTCTGATACTATAGTAGGGATTACACACTAAGTTCTCGTAACTCACCCTTTTTCCTTAACTGTGCAGGTAATCCCCAGTCTTAGACGATTTGGAGCCGCGAGGGACTCGGAGGTGGCCACACGCTTGATATGTTTTAATCGTAAACTTAGTTATTTTATTTAATTTAGCTTTAATATATTGGGCTAATGATTCTGTAATAAGGCCAATTGGGGATTTTTAACTTTTAATTGGTATTTTCTTTTCATTACTACCCGCTAGACTAGGAAACGCGAGTTTTAAAATGACAACGGATTTTAAAGGATATTACGATTTTCAAACCTTAAAAGAAAATAAAAATATACATCTCAAGCGAGCTTCCGCGATTCTTAAATCTGTTTAACAAAAGATTTAATTAATAAGAAAATAATGTGTTTACGGAATTACTATCCTAAAAGTCTTAAAGAGAATAAATGTTTTGTTTTGAGTTTTCCCGAACTTGTCGATTTACAAACGTCCCTTGATGTGACACGTCAGATCCGGTCGTAACGTCTAGGCCGGGTTTGGGGTGTTACATTTAGTGGTATCAGAGCCAGGTTGTAAAACTCGGCTGTGGAATGGGTTTTGAAAATTTTCTAATCTGTTTAAATTTTGGTTTGGAAAGTAATGTCGTTACCGAAGGTGTGGTACACCGAGTCTCCAGCACCAAATCTATAAGTTCTCTGACACTTTATTCAGTTATATACTGAAATGACTATACTGAGAAACTACTAGGGATAGTAGTAGTATATTGAAACTCCTTAGTTAGAGAAACTGAGACCATAGGAGACTGAAAACTGTTGTAAAAATTAGATCTTCGAAAACAACCCTAATTACTGTTCATCATAAGATATCTGTTAATAATTATGAGAATTATAAGCTGATGCATAACACTCTTAAAACAGATAAATACGCTATACCGATATGAGCACAAGAGGTTACGGAATGGGTACACGTGGTCGTGGTAGAGGCCGAGGTGCTAGGTTTAGGTCTTCAGCATCAAGACACATGCCTGCTAGGGAAGCGCCAGCCTCACCAGTGACTCAGACGGGGTCTCATGACCGAGCCGGTAGGGATGATGCCCTATCCCAAGCGATGTTGCGGGTTCTGTAAAGGGTTGCTAGAGCAAGTACAGGGTCAGTGGGCCGAGGGTCAATTTCTGAACGACTCCGGTCGAATGGGGCAGAAATTTTCAGGGGAATCTCTGGTGTAGCCCCGAATGTGGAAGAATATTGGTTGGAGGCTATCGAGCGAATAATGGATGACCTCGATTGTACGGTGGAGCAAAAATTGAAAGGAGCAGCGTTTTTATTGCGAGATGAGGCGTATCAATGGTGGCTTACCGTGAGGGAAGGCACGCAGGCCGACCGTTTGACATTGGACTTCTTTAAGACAGACTTCCAAGGAAAATATGTCGGGGTGAGTTATGTGGATGCCCGGAGGAAGGAATTTTTGAGTCTGATCTAGGGGAATAAGTCTGTAGCAGAGTATGAGGCAGAGTTTCTGCGGTTGAGCCGGTATGCTCGTGGGATAGTCGCGACTGAGTATGAGCGTTGTGTGCATTTCGAGAAAGGTCTCCGAGATGAGTTGTGAGTGCTGATAGCTCCGCAGAGGGAAAGAGACTTTGTTACCCTGATTGAGAAGGCAAAGATTACCGAGGATGTGAAACGCTCAGAGTGTCAAAACCGTGAGAAGGAAATGGGGAGAAATAAGAGGGATTTTGGGCCCTCAAGTTCTTCTGGTGGGCCTAAGAAAAGGCCTAGATTTGATGGGCTAGTCCGAGCTGGGATTTTTGCTATTGCTGTCGGACCGCAGCCTTACGCTGTGTGTAGAAGATCGCACCAGGGTGAGTTCTGGAAAAGAACTGGAGCGAGCTTCAGATCTGGGTCTAGGGATCATAGGGTTAAAGACTGTACTCAGAGGCCTGGTTAGATGCAAGCTGCGGGTCAGGGCTATGTTCAGCCAGGGAGAGGTGGTCAGCAGCCACTGAGAGGCCGGGGTCAAGCTAGAGGGGGTAATGGTTTAGGACGAAGAGGTGCTGGTAACACAGAGGCGAGACAGCCAGCGTTGGTCTATGTTGTTCGGCCCCGAGAAGATGGCGACGCCCCTGATGTCATAACTGGTACGTTCCTCATTTATAATGTACCATATATCGCTTTAATTGATATTGGGTCTACACATTTGTATGTTCCATGTACTGTGTCGGGGTTGTTAGGTATACAGTCCGAAATTACTGACAGAGAAACGTTGGTGGTAAGTCCGCAGGGAAAGTCAGTTAGAGTGAATAAACTATTTAGAGATGTACCCCTAGAGGTCCAAGGGGTTGTCTTTTTGGCGGATTTGATGGAACTGCCGTTTGGCGAATTTGATCTTATTTTGGGCATGGATTGGTTAGTGAAGCACCGTGCGAATTTGGATTGAGCTGCTAAGCGTATGGTATTGAAGTCTTCGGAGGATGAGGAGGTGATTGTGATAGGGGAGCGAAAGGATTATTTAACTAATGTAATCTCAGCACAAAGGGCCGAGAAACTGATTTGCAAGGGTTGCGAGACATTCTTAGCTTATGTCAGCATTTCGGATTCTGTGGGTCCGTCTGTTGGAAATGTCAGAACTGTAAAGGAGTTTCCGGATGTATTCTCCGAAGAGCTTCTGGGGTTGCCTCCAAATCCTGAGGTCAAATTCGGCATTGAGCTTCTACCTGGAATGGCTCCGATGTCTATCGCCCCTTATAGGATGGCGCCGAAGGAGTTTGTAGAGTTAAAGGCTCAAATCCAAGATCTACTGGACCGAGGATTCATCCGACCGAGTGTGTCTCCTTGGGGAGCACCAGTATTATTCGTGAAGAAGAAGGATGGGTCCATGCGCATGTGTATTGATTATCGTCAATTGAATAAACTAACGATTAAGAACAAGTACCCATTACCAAGGATAGACGATCTGTTTGACCAGCTGTGAGGAGCTTCGATCTTCTCCAAGATAGATCTTAGATCAGGGTACCATCAGCTAAGAGTTAAGGAGGCGAATGTGTACAAGACTGCATTCAGGACTCGTTATGGACATTACGAGTTTCTGGTTATGCCATTTGGGTTGACGAATGCACTAGCTGCTTTCATGGATATGATGAACCGGGTTTTCCAACCCTATTTGGACCGGTTTGTAGTGGTGTTTATAGACGACATTCTGGTGTATTCAAGAACCGAGGAGGATCATGATTCACACCTCCGGATTGTTCTGCAAATACTAAGAGAAAAGCAGCTTTATGCCAAGTTCAGCAAGTACGAGTTTTGGCTGCGAGAGGTGACATTTCTGAGTCATGTAGTGCCTGTCGAGGGGATTAGGGTTGACCCTCGGAAAATTGAGGCCGTATTGGACTGGAAACCACCAAAGACTGTATCTGAGATTCAGAGTTTTCTGGGTCTGGCTAGGTATTACAGACGGTTCATTGAGGGATTCTCTCTGATTGCTGCACCTCTAACTGAGTTACTGCGTAAAGGGGTACCATTTAAATAGACTGATAAACAACAGGAGAGTTTTGAGAAACTGAAGAAGATTCTGACTGAAGCCCCGGTATTAATATAGCCAGAGTCTGAAAAGGAATTCATTGTCTACTGTGATGCGTCGCACACTTGTTTGGGTTGTGTGCTGATGCAAGAGGGTAGGGTGGTGGTGTATGCGTCTCGTCAGCTTAGGCCGCACGAGGTGAATTACCCCACTCATGACTTGGAATTAGCTGCGGTGGTATTCGCACTGAAGATTTGGAGACACTAATTGTACGGGGAGAAGTCGATCATTTATACCGACCATAAAAGCCTCAAGTACCTCCTTACTCAGAATGAGTTGAATCTTAGGAAACGAAGATGGATAGAGTTGCTTAAGGATTATGATTGCTCAATTGAGTATCATCCGGGATAAGCTAACGTAGTAGCGGATGTATTGTGCCGTAAGGTTGTGTCTGATCTAAGAGCAATGTTTGCTCGTCTCAGCCTGTTTGAGGATGGTAGTCTGTTAGCTAAACTTCAAGTGAAATTGAATTGGATTGAGCAAATTAAGGAGAAGCAATTACTGGATGAATCATTGATTCCTTGTTTCCGAATGGTGAAGAAGGGAGAGACTGTGGACTTTGGACTGAATAGTGAGGGAATATTATGCTTCCGTGGGAGAGTTTGTGTACCGAAGGATTCTGAGTTAAGGCAGTCTATACTGCGAGAGGCGCATAGTAGTCCATACGTTATGCATCCTGGTGGGAACAAGTTATACCGAGACATGCGTAAACTATACTGGTGGCCAGGGCTTAAGCGTGAGGTTACCGATTTCGTAGGTAAGTGTTTGACATGCCAGCAAGTGAAGGCTGAGCATCAACTGCCTTCTGGATTACTGCAACCTATTAAAATTCCACTCTGGAAGTGGGAGAGGGTAACCATGGATTTTGTTAGTGGGCTACCCCTGACGCCTACTAAGAAAGATTCGGTATGGGTTATTATTGATCGACTGACTAAGTCCGCCCACTTTATACCGGTCCGCACTGATTATTCATTGCAGAAGTTGGCCAAGTTATACGTGGCTGAGATTGTGAGGTTGCATGAGGTACCAGTGTCTATTATTTCGGATAGGGACCCTAGATTCACATCACGGTTCTGGAGAGTGTTACACGGAGCTTTGGGTACAAGGTTTGATTTCAGCATGACATTTCATCCTCAGACTGATGGACAGTCGGAGAGAGTAATTCAGATTTTGGAAGACATACTAAGAAGCTGTGTAATCGATTTCAAGGGCAGTTGGGAAGACTATTTGCAACTAGTGGAATTCGCTTATAATAACAGCTACCAATCCAGCATTCAGATTGCACCATACGAGGCATTATATGGTCGTAGGTGTTGTACCCCTACTTGTTGGACAGAACTGGGTGATCAGCGAATGTTGGGACCAGAACTAGTTTCTGAAACCGAGGAAAAAGTTAAGTTGATTCGGGACTGGTTAAAAGAAGCATCTGATAGGCAAAAGTCGTATGCTGATTTAAAGCGTAAAGAGATTGAGTACACGGTGGGGGAGTTTTTCTTCTTGAAGTTCTCACCATGGAAGAAGATTCTAAGATTTGGACGGAAAGGCAAGCTGAGCCCTAGATTCATCGGGCCTTACCGAATATTAAAGCATGTGGGACCGGTCGCCTATCAGCTGGAGCTGCCTCCTGAGTTAAATCGTATACATGATGTGTTCCACGTCTCTATGCTGAGGCGATACCGTTCTGATCCCTCTCATATAGTGCCGATTGAGGAGATCAAGGTAAGACCTGATCTGACTTTTGAGGAAGAACCGGTGCAAATATTGGATCGTGATGTTAAAGTGTTAAGAAGAAAATCTGTCCCGTTAGTCAAGGTGCTTTGGCGTAATCACGGTTCAGAGGAAGCCACGTGGGAGCCTGAGGAGGCAATGCGGCAGTAATACCCTCACCTCTTTTGATCAGGTAAATTTCGAGGCCGAAATTTTTTTAAGGAGGGTAGAGTTGTAACGTCCCAAAATTAGGGGCTGTAATTTTGCTTAAAATTCATGTTGTGCTTGAACGGCTAGCTAGTTGAGTGTATTTGCGAGTTCTAATGAGGCCTGGGTTCGAGTCTGAGCTTTGAAAAAATTTTAGTTTTGGGCCTTTAAGAGGAGAGGGCTGTTAGCAGTAGGACTTAAGTATATTTGTGTGCATTTAGATGTCACAAGATTAGCATGTGACTTGTGGTTGTGGCGTCACTGAAGTAGCATGGGGGAGTGGGGTTCGAATCCCATGGAAAACAAATGAGAGCTTTTATTTTGTGTCATGGGAGTGGAAGAAGTAGAGTTTGGATCAAACTCTACAAGGGAGGTTGAAGACTTGGTCAAAAATTTCAAATGAAAGGATGGGAGGAATTTTAGGAGATTGGGGTGGAGAAAATCGAGGAAGTGGATGTGTGTGGGAGTGTTGGCCGAAATTGGGAGTCTAGGTAGGAAGAGAATTTCGGCTAAGGGGTTGGCATGATACAATTTCGGCTGAGGGGTCTTTGGGAGCATTTTCGGGATTTCTTCCTTTGAAGCATTTGGAGCATTTTTCTTCTTTCCGTGCATTTTGCTACCTTTCGTGCATTTCTTTTCCTCTTTGCTAATAGTTATTCACACTTCAGTTTCTCAGTTTAGCATTTCGTCTGCAAGCTTGGTTGGCCGAATCTTTACTTTTCTTCCCATTTCTCTTCATACTTTGTTGTCTTCTTTTCTTTTCTCTAAGCCGAATATCTACATTTTCTCCTTTCAGTTCTCCTTTGGCCGAACACCCAACCTTTCTTTTCCTCTCATTCTTCTCTTGACCTTGCGAAGCTAGCCAAACATTAAGCCTTGATTCTTTTGTGTAGGCCGAATCTTTTAGGGCCTGAATATTCTCTTCGTTCTAACTGTTTCAGAATCTCTCCCACTTGTTGGTAAGTTGTGGCTATAGCTGAATATAGGTTGACTGTTTTTCTCTCTTTCTCGATTTGGATTCTTTGGGGCTGAAAGGCTGTTTCTCTGGTTGCCATGGAGTAGTGTTTCTAACATGTTCTTTTTGTCTTTTGTCGCTAGGGTCTCATTTCCCTTAACCAGGGGGTGTAGGCCGAATACTCTTCCACTGCAAGGGGTCTTTCATTTTCTGGTAAGTAAAGTAAGTTGATTTAAACGCTTAATACTCGGGCTTAGCAAGACTTTGTGACTAACAAATGGATGGTCGTTATCATAGGTGTCTTGGAAGCGTTTCAAACCACAACTCGTAACAGGAATGTGATCGTACACCCACTTTAGTTTTTGTCAATGCGATGAATGAAGGTGTGCACTCACACCCTGATGAACTGTGAATCAGCTAAAGCCGAAAATCGATAAGCCGAAACTTCGGCATCCGAGATCACTCGAGCGTGCGAGTGCTCATAGAGATAAACTGAGCCATAATTGTTGGCGATAGACTGTGGGGAATGCCACGAATTTTCTTGTGGGCCTAGGTCGTAATGGGCCTTGTTGGGCCAAAGTGGGCCCAATAGGCTAACAGGCCCACAGGGACGAAATCCATGGTAAGTGCCGGATGATAGATACGGCTGTGAGGTTCGTAGAATCGTGACCGAAAATAGGCTGAATGGGCCACACGAGCATGTGGGCCCGCTTGGGCCGAAAATTGGGCTTTAGGCCCAATTGCACCGTTTTGACCAGAAAGGGTACTTGTGTCGCTCGATGCGACAGTATGCCTCTGGAGAGGCCGTTAGATGACTAAATTACTGAAATACCCTCAATGGGTGAAATTACTGAAATACCCTCACTAGGTAAAATTACTAAAATACCCCCGAGGGGTAAATTACCGTTTTACCCCCAACTGTCCAAATGACCGTTATACCCTTAGTGGTAGTATAAGATATGTATGCGTATTTTGTATGATTGATTATGATTGTGATATACTGTATACATGGGTTATATATGACATGACATACTGCATTGGGTTGGATTCTGTATTTTGGAGGAAGTACTGTATTGGTGGCTATGCCACGATTTACTGATTTAGTGGCTTTGCCACGTATAATGATTCTAGTGGCTCAGCCACATTTATCGTTATTAGCGCTTTCTTTGTGTTGATATTAGCGGCTCTACCGCGTTATTGGTGTGTAAATTTGGGTGGGTCGACTTGGTCCCCACATGGTGTGTAGGGTTGGTACGGGTGGTGTGATGGTTGGACTGGGTTGGGCTGCGTTCTGTTTGCATTGACATGATATTGGGCTTGGACCCACTCTGATTCGGTATAGGGCTAAGGCCCAGACCGAGTGGTATTGATTAGGGCTTCGACCCAGTCTGATACTGTAGTAGGGGATTATACACTGAGTTCTCGTAACTCACCCTTTTTCCTTAACTGTGCAGGTAATCCCCAGTCTTAGACGATTTGGAGCCGCGAGGGACTCGGAGGTGGCCACACGCTCGATATGTTTTAATCGTAAACTTAGTTATTTTATTTAATTTAGCTTTAATATATTGGGCTAATGATTCTGTAATAAGGCCAATTGGGGATTTTTAACTTTTAATTGGTATTTTCTTTTCATTATTACCCACTAGATTAGGAAGCGTGAGTTTTAAAATGACAACGAATTTTAAAGGATATTACGATTTTCAAACCTTAAAAGAAAAATAAAAATATACATCTCAAGCGAGCTTCCGCGATTCTTAAATCTGTTTAACAAATGATTTAATTAATAAGAAAATAATGTGTTTACGGAATTACTATCCTAAAAGTCTTAAAGAGAATAAATGTTTTGTATTGAGTTTTTTCGAGCTTGCCGGTTTACAAACGTCCTTTGATGTGACACGTCAGATCCAGTCGTAACGTCTAGGCCGGGTTTGGGGTGTTACATTGGGTCTCTTCTGAAATATATATGCACATACAAAAATTCAAAGATAAGAGATATTTAGCTCTTGACTAAAAATCAATTGTAATGGAGAGTATTTATAACTTATTGGTTTGATGCGTACAACACGTAAATCAACATAATCTCATGTCGAAATAGGATGTTTAGTTCTCATAAGTAATGGTTTAGACATTAATAAGAGGCGTTCAATCAACAATTTCTCTAAACCATTATGCGCATAAATAACAAACTTTTACGAAAGTTTTTCAAACTCAATCAAAAAAAGACTGAGATATGTCTCATAAGTATTAGCAAAATGAATTGTTTTAATTGCATGATCTGAAATTAATTATTTAAACAAGCAATCTTGCAAACAACGTGTTGCAAGTTGATGACACGTACGTGATTATTTTGTAGATGCATCTACCAAAATCATATAATATCAAAACCATCCACATGGTGGATGAATGGACCCATATTCATTTCAGAAATGCAAGGCATTAAATCTCAACTTTAGCTAGTGAGTTTCTAACAATCAATTTTCACTGAAAACAAGCAACAAATGAGAATTCTTTAAATTAAAGAATCTTCGGTTCTTTAATGAATGTTCATGTGAATTCTCAATTAATTTTCGCATCATATATGATCCAAAATGATCTAACTGGTCACGCCAAGTAGTAAATGCATTTGTATCAGTAAACTTTTGGTTTACTTTAATATGTGTTTCAATTGTATTAAATTGATACTCTTACTATCATTCATTTTACTTTGTATCCGTATATAAGTACTACTGTGACATTTACTACTGGAAATGTCTAAATCAATGTGAAGTTTATAATGTCATTAAGTAAATAAATATAATTTCCAAATAATTATATGCAATATTCGCTTCAGAGAATATGCCAAAATCTTCAAATGCAAAGCATTTGGTCTAGTGGTATGATTCTCGCTTCAGATGCGAGAAGTTTCGAGTTCGATTCAAAATACTTTTAAAACCCTTTTAATAAGAGTTTTGCATAATCCGTTAACTACCAAGAATAACTACCTAGGTCATGTGTAGAAACAAGTCTATATTAAATATATCAATAAATGTCACATCTCAAACATAAAAATATTACATAATGAAAAACTAGCAATTTTTTCCATAACCATCATCATAAACATGCATGAAATTTAATTCAAAATCTAACTATTCAAACTCATATAACTTTTCATTTACAATTGCTCATGTAATTTCTCTAAATAATTAACAAATGGAATAATATTAAAACATATGAACTTACTACATTTAACAATTCTTTGAACTAAATCAAATCTGAATAACCATAAAATTCATTGTTTTGTTAACATAAATTTGCATACTAGATATGTTTTAATCAAATGTATTATTTAATTATAAAATCTACTATAGCGACATAAATAAATCAGTTAATATTCATTTTCATGAACAAATGAGATGCTTAAAACAATATGTAACACATGTAATCAAAACTTAAAAAGAAGATATCTCAAAATATTTAAATCATATATCAAGTTGATTTAATATTTAAAGATGTACTTTTTTTGTTTTACGTTGAGTCTTGACGATAAACAGTAAGCAGATTAAACTTTAGCAGTAGACTTTGAATCCAATCAAAATCTATTAATAGCAAACTTTGAGAGTGGATCTTATTTTCCAAGTGTAAAATAGGTACATAACCAATGACTCTTCATAAATAAATTATCTCTTTTCTTAAAAAGTTCTTGGAAATTCTTGTTATTTTATTGCTTTCTTCATTTTTTCACTTCTAGTGGTGAGAAAATTTATTACGACCATCCCCATGACTATTATTATACTTCAATTTACTACATGCACGTTAAAGATTATGTCTTTCGAATTTATTGCATATTGTTACATTCTCTTCAGGAAATGGTTAGGTTTCGTGGTTAAAAACTTTTGTTCAATCATAAGTAAAATTCTTTTTCATGATATTGCTACCGTAGGAGCACATTTGAATCATGAAAAGTTGAATAAGCTCTCTCTTGCAAGGTTCTCATCAATATTATTTTTCCACGTAATTTTAATTGAGAACTTATTATGAATATTGTAGAGTTATACTCACAGTTTAAAAAAAATTGCAACTTCGGGTGCATCCAACCATAACGAGTTTTAGATAGAATTACCATATTCTATTGCTCATAAATAGATCTTTCACGGTCAAATATTTTGCTTTCAACCCCTTAATAGGGATGATGACAAAAGAAGATCACAAATATAATTACAATCAATTCAATTTAATAACAAGAGTAATCAATAACTCAATCCTCCTTTTTTTTCATCATTTCAAAATAGATGTTTATCTTCATTCACAATCTCAATATGATATCCATTATAAATATCTTTTAAAACCAATGGATTAACCATCACAAGATATTAATAAATTAGCTCTTCTAGAGCTTTCGACTAATTTTGTACTACCAAATTTTGGAATAAAATTAGTTTTTATTTTCTTTTATGCTTGCGTTCACTTCGAGAAATGCAATAGATTTACTAGGACGAACTTATGAACGTCCTAATAGATTCTTTATTTCATAATCACCATCACAAACATGCATGGATTTCAAATCAAAATCTATGTGTGGATTTTAAATCAAAATCTATCTATTCATGTTGTCATGATTAGTCTCCAATTATAATAAACATGATATAATAAATAAATCATAGTAAAATATACCTGAAGATCTGAGTGATTAAAGGCTCTAATGATTACCCATAGTGTGCAGGCCTCAATTGAAGACTAAAATTGCATAGCTCAAGAAAGCAATCGACAACAACTTGAGTAGCAGATTTGGAGTGACCGTATTATAAAATAAAAGAGAATCATGCTGATAACGTATTATAAAATAAAGAGACAAAGTAAAGAACAAAGAGAATGGGAGAGCAAAGAGAAAGCATATTTTATTGATCAATCGGAATCATATACAAAGCTTCTCTAAAGTCTCTATTTATAGGCATAAGAAATATAAATGAAATAGAGATCTACTTCTAATTATTATTAGAATTTAAAGTACATCAAAACTTAACTTGATCTTAATGGGCATCCACTTAATAAGATATTTATAACAATTACATATTTTTTCCAACTGAACCCTCATAATCTAATATTTTTTGCAAGGGAATGCACAAAAATTATGGACTCATTAAAATGTCATCACATTAATAGTTAAATGGGATTAAGAAGTAAATGTTATATATTTCTATTTAAAAAATGTATTCTTTTTGTCCCCAATTGAGTATTTTTTACCCTTACATTTTAGTGACACTAAAGTTATTATTTTATATGAAATATATATAATTTGGATTTTTATAATATTTAATAAATATTATCAATTTTTTATAAATTTATTTATTATTTAAAAATATATATTATTAACTATTTATTTTACAAATACAAAAAATTTTCTTAATAATAATTTTTTATTCTCATCTCACCTACAATTAATTCCACACACATACTCTACAATTACTTTATCTCACCCCTACAATAAATTAAAAACTAATGACAGTAAAATTAATTTCCTTGCACCTGCAAAAGTCAACCCCAGTTTTGGGTCAATTTGCTCTCATGCCTAGCTAATGGCTCACTCCCACAACTCACCGCTCATTTTTATTAGGTTAAAATATATTAAAAAATTACTTAAACTATTTTAATTTCTTTTATAAAAAAAATAATTTATGTATCTACCTTGTTTAAATAAAGTTTTAAGTGGAAGAAGAAGTAACACGTTAGACACATGATTAAATATAAATAGCATCTTTGGCATTATTATTAATTAATTGTTTTCTGAGATTAAATTATTGAAAGAATCTGATTTTGTAGGAAAAAAATATTCATTCAATCAACTGTGTGGCATAATCATTCACATGTAATATAAACAAAAATTTAGATAAAATAGAGACTTATATCACATGAGGAAAGGAACTAAATTTATTCTAGGAAAGCCAAAACTTAGGGCTTAATAATATAGAATTAACCTTTTTAGATCCATTTTGTTTTCCTGAGTATATCATGAAAAGCGTGCTTAATTTTCTTTGTTTTTTCATGTCATGCTCAAGATGATTTTTTTTTGTATAATTGAGAGTGAAAGGAAGAACATTAGAAGAGATTAACATAGAAATAATATAATCTTCTATAATTAAATAAAACAAAAGGATATATATATATATATATATATTATGAAATGAAATTGGGTCAAAATTCAGGTGCTTCGCCCAATTTCCTAAGTAATCTGTTAGCCATATTATACGGCTGCTGACGGAATCACGTTTGAATTTTTGCTTATAAGCCCCACAGCGTATTCCATTATCCAGCACACCCTCCTTTTTTTTTTCCTTTTTCTTCCCTTTTTAATTTATTCCTCCCATTTTCTTCTCCTTTTTTCCCTATATAAATCGGTGTCCTCATTCTAAATTTCCAGGTCCAGATTTACTAGATTTTCGCTATGGAAGCTACTTATTCATCTTCTTCTTCTTCTTCTTCTTCGGCTTTACAAGGAACAGGAGGGTTCAAGCTGATATCACAAGGACAACACCCTTTTCATGGATCGCTTCATTCGGTACGTAAGCCATTGGCAAAGCCCTGGAAAAAGCCGATTGCACCCTTGCCACCGACACCACCTAAAGTTTACCGGGTCGACCCCGTAAACTTCCGGGACTTGGTTCAAAAGCTCACCGGTGCACCGCAGTTCATGTCTCAATCCCATCAAACGCCGTCGTCGTCGTCGGCTCAGCGTCTTCAAAGAATGGCACCTTCTCCTCTTAAAATCGCAGCATCGTCAGTGTCGGAGGAACAAGTTTCTGCACCATTGGATCTCGCTTCGGGATTCGATCATACTAAATCCCAAAACCAGCAATTTTCTGATAATGCATCGAATTCATCATTTGGTTTGAACTTGTCACCATCTTCTTATAACTGGTGTAATTTCTCTATTCTCAGTCCCGGAACCTTGTCCAGCTTGGACCTAAGCACTGTTCCATAAATAAGTAAGATTTTTTTTTCTTTTTTTTTTTTAAGAAGGAATAAATAAGATTGATTAAAACTACATTCTTTTGTTTGTAGAAGTTATATGTAACGCGAGAATAATTAATGATGTTGAGGAACTCTCCATCTGTCGATGATCATTACAATGTACGCTAATAATAGCCATAACTGCATTCATTAAATAATAAGCTTGCCCCACTTAATGGGTAAATTACCAATAAAAGCCCTTTTTTTTCAAAATTATGGAAAAGGTCATATTTCCCAATTATTTACTGGAATGGGCCAATTTCCCCTAAAACGCGTCCATGTCAGCGCGAAGTCAGGGGATGCAGCAGGAAAACACGTCCTTGAGGAAGCGTTTTATGCCACATTAGCAGAAATCGCGTCCTTAAGGGCGCGCTTTGCTGACGTGGCAAAAATGCTCCCTTAGGGACGCGTTTTTGCCATCCACTCTCGTTAGGGTTTTCAGCTGTTTTTAGGGTTAGGGTTAGGGTTTTGGGGGTTTTAGGGCTAGGGTTTTGTGTTTTAGGGTTTTTAGGGTTTAGGGTTTTTGGGGAAAGTTAATGAATTAGAGTTTAGGGTTAATTAATTAAAATAATTTTAGGGTTAGGGTTTTTGAAAAATATATATCAGCAATATAAAAATTATTATTATTTTTTAACAGTAGTATCTGGTAAAATAATTTTGAGAAGACGTTTCTGAACAAATAGTAACCAAAACACTTCAAGCAGGATGCACTGTAAGCAAGAGTACTGAAAAAAGCTCCCACGTGGACGCTCTTTTGCTACAGTAGTCTCTGGTAAAATAATTTTGAGAAGACGTTTCTGAACAAATAGTGACCAAAATGCTTCAAGCAGGATGCACTGTCAGCAAGAGTACTGAAAAAAAGCTCCCACGTGGATGCTCTTTTGCTACAGTAGTCTCTAGTAAAATAATTTTGAGAAGACGTTTCTGAACAAATAGTGACCAAAACGCTTCAAGCAGGATGCACTGTCAACAAGAGTACTGAAAAAAGCTCCCACGTGGACGCTCTTTTGCTACAGTAGTTCCTATTTGTCCTTAGACTATAAATGAGCCAAATTTTATTCTCAGGTTGCATAATAGAAATTGAGGCAAAAGTAAAATAGAAACTGAAGATGAGTGAAAGTATTAGTGCTGTTATTTACTATGATGGTGAGGTTCGTGACACCGAAGACGGTGTTATTTTTTTATCGGAGAACACAGCGCGGCTGGTTTTTAACCAAAACATAGATTTGACAGAACTTCGCAAAAGAATTAGGCGAAAAATCTTCGGAACAACGCCAATGAAAGTTTAGTCTATTAAGTATAGATTTTGTGCTTCGGTTGATCCCGTAAGATATGACTCAATCGACATCAAAGGTCCTCGGAGTTTGGAGGCAATGGTGGAGACTCATCTCGCCAGTGGATCACCCTATCTTGAGGTATATGTACAATTTTCATCGCCAAGTGATCTTCCTTCGACTTCAACATCTACTGCTGTTCGAGGGGAATACACGACCCCAAGCCCACACTCTGCTAGTGGGAGGCAGAATACGGAATCGCCCGTGTTTGGTGGTAGTATGGAAAATACAACCCCTGTACGACACTCGGTTGGTGGATGGGACATGCATATCCTTCCTTCGACGTTCGATGCTAGAAATACGTATTGGGGAACGTCATCAAATTCTAATGGTTGGCAATCCACATATGATTGGGGACGTTACGAAAGTTGTTTAAGAAGGGATAATGTACTCCCCACGACATCCACCGGCGAGGGGACCTCGTTCGTTACAGATGATGGTGGGTTGGATGATGAGTCTAATGTCGATCCACCTCGAGTGCCCGACCCCGATGGTGCAGAAGTTGTATTATTTTCTAAACCGGAGCCTGCTCCAACCATACCTGAAGATGTTGAAGGGGTTCAGATGAAGAAGAAGAAGATTCGCGATTCAGTGCGTACTCGCCTCCAGCCCACATGCATAATGTCGATCTATCTCAAGACGATGCGTTGGAGTTTCCTGAACTACCACACAGAAGGCGTGACAGTACAAGTTCGTCATTGGATTCGGGTGAATTAGAAGTTGGTAAAGAGTTTTCCAACAAGGGTAGTTTTCTTGGTGCATTGAAACAATATAGCATCGAGAACGGGGTTAACTACAACGTGGTTAAATCCAAACTCGATAAGTACGAGGCCAAGTGTGCAGTGCAAGACGGTACATGTTCATGGAAAACCATGGCCTCGTTGAGGAAACGGACAGGCTTGTGGGAGATTAAAAAGTACAAAGGTCCACATGCATGTCTTGCCGGTACAGTATCACTAGGTGTTTAGGGTTTTTGAATAATACTGATATCACGTAATGTTTCATTATTTAACGTACTTCGTTGACAGGTGTTTCACAAGATCATCCCAAGATGGATTCAGATATGTTGGCTAGCTTAATAATACCGACAATGAAGGCAGATCCCAAGACTTCGGTGCTGGTCTTAATTGCCAATATTCGTAGCCAATTGGGGTACACGCCCTCTTACCGCAAGACTTGGATAGCTAAGCAGAAGGCGTTGGAAAAGTTGCATGGTCGGTGGGACGCTTCATATAATGAAGTGTGGCAGTGGTGTCAGGTGCTAGAGAGATATGTCCCAGGCAACATAACAGACCTTGAAACGGTACCTACGTACTACAACGATAGATTGCTCCATGGATGCCAAGTGTTCAAGCGTCTGTTCTGGACATTTAAGCAATGCCGAGACGCATTTCTATACTGCAAGCCATTGGTACAGATTGACGGTACCTTTATGTATGGTAGATATACACATCAGCTATTGCTAGCTGTGGCACAGGATGGCAGTGGGAGAATCCTCCCAATTGCGTTTGCAATAACACCGGGTGAGTCAGCTGATGACTGGGATTTCTTTTTATCTAGGTTAAGGAGGCATGTCTTCCCCCAACCTGATATATGCGTTATATCGGATCAGGGCCCTGGAATACTAGCCGCAATAGAGCGACAGGGAAGCCTATGGCATCGCACACACCATCGATATTGCCTAAGGCATGTTTCGTCCAACTACCACGGGCAACATCGATCTACAAGTGAACGACGACAAGTGACCAACATGGGTATGTAATATTTATTAATATAATTTCGTTTGTAATATTCAATTTATTCTTAAATGAATAGTGGTATGTAATATTCGCTATCAACTTATATTGGCGGGGTACGAGATCAATAAGGACCGTTTTCACGAGATGTTGGCGATTTTGCGCTCAATTAACGAAGAAGGCGCAAACTACCTATGCAACATACCTTTCGAACAGTGGACACAAGCATATGACGGCGGCCTACGATATGGTCATATGACCTCAAACCTAGCTGAATGCATAAATTCTATTCTAAAAGGAACGCGTCATTTACCGATAACATTGGTTCTGCGAGAGACATATTTTCGTTTAGCGGTACTATTTCTGAAGCGAGCAGCAAGTTAAAAAGGCCAAATACAGGGAGGCCATGTATGGTGCGCGAAGGTATTGCGAGAAATTAACAATGCGAAGGCACGAGCCAACACCATGCACACAGTATGTCACGACCGCGACAACCTATGGTTTCGTGTGACGGAGTTCGACAGACCGAACCAAGGTATTGTTGGCGGGCAATATCATGTACACTTGAGAAATAAGACCTGCGACTGTGGGATATTTGACGCACTTCGTTATCCATGCGCTCATATAATTGCAGCTTGTCAGAATCTCCGTATTGATCCCATGAGATATGTCGACAAAGTTTACAAAATAGAATACATGTACAACGTGTGGAGACACGTATTCCCACCAGTACCAGATGAATGTAAGTGACCATCTGTATCGCTTGCTCCGTTTAAGCTGTTACCGGATAGAGAACTGCGTCGCAAACCAAAGGGTCGACCTTGCTCGACTAGAATATGCAACAATATGGATATCCGAGAAACAATCAACCAACAGAAGTTATGCGGATGGTGTAGGAACCCAGGCCATACATCTTGCTCATGTTGAAATCGGAATAGTTGATAGTCTCCTTATCATTTTTGTCTCTTGATGGCTATGAAATTTCTTTTAATTTCTTGATGAAAATGGTGAACTTTTGTAGAAGGACTAAGTTGCAAAACAAAAAAAAAAGTTATTCAATTAATTTAAAATATCACCATCATCAGTATTCTTCAAAATTATCTTTCTTTCTAAATGATTATTTTGCCCCTTACGATCCTTCAAAATTCCTACATTGGATCAACACCCATCTTGATAAAATTACAAATTAACCCCTCATACTTTTTCACTTATTCAATTTAGTCCTAATTTACCCATTTCTTCTTAGTTTCTAGATCCTTCCACCCTTAAAAACAACTCTTATTTTATTAAAAATATTAAAAAATAAATTACAATAAAAAATAAAAAACAACATTTATTTTATTAAAAATAATAAAAATAAATTACAATAAAAAATAAAAAAATAACTTTTATTTTTAAGGATATAAAAATAAATTACAATAATAAAATATAAAAAAACTTTTATTTTATTAAAGATATAAAAAATAAATTACAATAAAAATATAAAAATAACTTTTATTTTATTAAAGATATAAAAAAAGTACAATAAAAAAATAAAACAACTTTTATTTTTTAAAGATATAAAAATAAATTACAATAAAAAATATAAAAACAACTTTTATTTTATTAAAGATATAAAAATAAATTACAATAAAAAATATAAAAAACTTTTATTTTATTAAAGATATAAAAATAAATTACAATAAAAAATATAAAAACAACTTTTATTTTATTAAAGATATAAAAATAAATTACAATAAAAAATATAAAAAACTTTTATTTTATTAAAGATATAAAAATAAATTACAATAATAAAATATAAAAACAACTTTTATTTTATTAAAGATATAAAAATCAATTATAATAAAAATAAAAAAACAACTTTTATTTTATTAAAGATATAAAAAATAAATTACAATAAAAAAAACGTTTATTTTTTTAAAGATATAAAAAATAAATTACAATAAAAAAATATAAAAACAACTTTTGTTTTATTAAAGATATAAAAAATAAATTACAATAAAAAATAAAAAATAACAACTTTTATTTTAATAAATGAAACGATATAAAAAAGTTTATACAAATATTTAAAAAAAATTAATGTGGGTGCCGGTCGAAATCAGTGCCACATGGGGGTGGTTGACGGTTACGCGTTGGATTCCTCATTGTTCCAGCTTTCGGCGGGGGTTGTGGTTGCTCCGGCGGGAATTCTGGTTCCTCCGGTTGAGGGTCTGGTGGTGGGTGTTGGGAGGATGACCCACCTTGATAAAATAATGAATGCGGAGGTGTTTGCATCACCCATGGCGGAGGTGTTTGAATCCCATAAGGCATCAGAGATTTGTAAAAAGAATAGCTCCCCGACGGCGCCTCGTGCGATCCCTCATACGACGACGGCCTATAGATTGGCGGTCCACTGGGAGTAGTCTGGAACGGACTCGAACCGAGCCATGCATTCCAACCTGCCATAGGACTGGGAAAAGGAAACATATAAGGGTTAAGATACATATAAGGGCTAGGATACGCACCTGACATAACCGAAAAAGGCCGTGATGTGGGTGTCGTCGGCTGAAGTGTTGGGCCCAGTGACTGTGTGGGCGCTCTTGATAGGCCCGGTTATTGTGTCGGCACTGTTGATGGGCCCGTCCCATCATCCCTTCTCTTTGGATTTAAAGGGCCCCGTTGTTCCCTTTGTACACGAAGTTGCCATCGCCTCTCCTTTTCTGACAATAAATACGGCTTAACATGGATCCTAAACCATGGCATGTATTCCAGAATGCACGCTAACTCAGGAACGATGATCGGTTCCCGAGTAGGTATATAATCATACCGGTTTTCCCACAACTCGATATATGCTGACCAAAATCTTGGCCAATCCGTATGCAACTGCTGTAAATCGATTTTGTGCTCATCATCGAGTACCTCAGGTGCCACGGGAATCGGTTGTCGGAATCCAAATTGACGCAGAACCCGATCTGACTGGTGCATCTCCACGGTGGCATAGTTGACCAATGGGACCTTCACATGCCAAATGTTCAGATTTTGAAAGAACTCATCCGGAATTACTCCCCGAATTGACGGATCCTTGTATGGTGTCCATTGAAACTATATTAACATGATAAAAATATTAGTTATATACTAAATACTAAATACTAAATATTAAATACTAAATACTAAATACGAAATATGAAATACGAAACGACTATTTTATTACGAAAATATATTTTATTTAATACTTACTTGTGCTTCCGACCGTTGGTCTAATAGAAGCCGTATATCTTCAAGCGAGTAGGTATTCCAACATAACTTTCGCGAATGGTTCCACCTAATTAAATAAATTTTTAGCATACAATTATATTTTAAATCTACGTAATAATTGTAAAATCTAATATTAAATTTACCTCGTTATGAGTGGGAATGTATATGGGTGGTCCACTCGAGGACGTAAAAATGGAAAGCGAAACCGTGTCCATGATTGCAGTAGTAATAGGCAACCTCCGATTTTCGCTTTATTCGGTCGCGTTGCCCGCACATCTCCCGATACAATTTAGCTAGCACGCATGACCCCAACTCAATTCACCTACTGCTCTAAAATCAACGAGTTTCAGCACCATCTCGAATGTACGAGGTTTAGTGACAAGTCCGGCATCGAGATAGCCTCCAATCATCTCAAGAATGTATGCCCGAGCATACCGTATTCTTCCTAATTCGGTCGAATCATTATTCGGCTCCGGGAATGTGTCTCGTAACTAGCCCATCTCGATTCGACCTCCGTTAATGTTATCCGGAATAACACCCAAAAGCTCGTAGCATCGGCTCCCCAATCACGAGAGTCTACGGACCCGGGTGATCACGTACCCATCCACCGGCAATCCCAATTGCAAATGCACGTCTTCGAGAGTGATAGTACACTCTCCGCATGGAAGATGGAAAGTGTGCGTCTCGGGTCTCCACCTCTCTATCAACACACTGATTAGCTTCGGGTCCAACTTGCACCCCCGGCCTATCGTGGCCACGTGTAAAAAACCCGCTTCCCGCAGGTAATTCTTGATCAACGGCGATGGCGGACTAGGCATATTGCGAATATAGCATTGCAACACCCGATCTACAGACTGTTTAAAAAATTATAAAATAAAAATTAATTAAAATTGCATAAACCTAAAAAATATTAAATAGTATTGAAAAAATAAAATTATAACTTACCATTGTCATTTGATCGACGGAGATGTGTTTATTGTCGAGACGAATTAGTTCTCCGGCCATTGCTAATACGATCGAATATTTTTAATTTTTTAAAAAAAACTATTTCAAAAAACTTTTAAATAGGGATTTTTTGTAAAAATTAATGGACTTTTGTGAAATTTGAGAGGAACTTTAAAGGAATTTGAGAGAAATTTGAGAGGAATTTGAGAGAAAGTTGAGAGAAAATTGAGAGAAAATTGAGTAAGGACCTTTGTGTGAAAAAAATGAAAGGGTTGGGGGGTTTTATAGTTTTTTTTTTTACCGTTGGAGGCCCAACGGTAAAAAAATGACCGTTGGAAGCAGGCAAAACGCGTCCTTGAGGGAGCGTTTTTGCCACGTCAGCAAAGTGCGCCCTCAAGGACGCAATTTCTGCTAATGTGGCATAAAACGCTTCCTCAGGGACGCGTTTTCCTGCTGCATCCCCTGACTTCGCGCTGACGTGGACGCGTTTTAAGGGAAATTGGCCCATTCCGGTAATTAATTGGGAAATATGACCTTTTCCGTAAATTTTGAAAAGAAAGGGCTTTTATTGGTAATTTACCCTCACTTAATTAATATTAAATTTTGCCTAGTCACCCAAGAGCAGTGATCACTTTTTAAACTTTTTTCTTTCTTTCTCTTTTCTTCTTTGATTCTTCTTTAAATTCTTTTGCTTTTTGTAGTTTGTTTGAAAGAGTTGTGTAGTTATAGCGGTGATAAACATATGCTTATGCATATTAAGAGAGACCTTGTCATAAGACAAAAGGGAAATTTGCTACACATACATTTTTCATTATGAAATAAAGAGGGATCGATGTTATAAGCAAATTAATGAGAGCTAATTAACGAATGAAGTTTTGGTTATGTTACGGTTTTGGGATTTTAAGTTTCATGATGGGAGTTCTTCCTTATTTAGATTATATATGGATTTTATTCATATTTATTTTGATTTAAATCTCGTTATGTCTAATCTTATTTAGAGTTATTTTAATTTAAATTATAATTGTAATAATTGTTGTTAATAATAATAATAATAATAATAATAACAATAATAATAATATAAAGAGCACAAAAATAATAGATGAGAATCAGGAAGATTTCTATTTCATTTTTCTTCTTTTTCATCATCATTATAAGTAGTGTATATATATAGGGAGACTAGACTCCTCATTTTCTAAAACATAAATAGGAAAGGGGGTTACAAGGAGATAAAAGGTGAAGAGTTAAGGAAGATAAAAGATGAAAGGTTGATTATAATGAACATTCACTTAATAGCATTCATAACATCCCCCCTTGGATGTTCATTGTATAAATGATATATCTCATTAAAAACCTTAATAAAAAAAAACCTTGTAGGAGAAAAACCTAGTGAAGGAAAAAAGAGAATATATAATCTTTTAATACACAGTATGTCAGAACCTTAAAAGAAAAATATAGTGCGAATTTACTCCCCTCATGTAAGCATAACTTAAGATCTTTGAAACGACGCAATCCAATGTTGAAAATTAACTTCTCAAATGTAACGGTAGGGAGTGCCTAATTGAATTCTCGATTATTCTTCGCATTGGGGGAGGGTGTTACAACAGTGCATATTTTGCTCCCCTTATTTAAATATCATTTTATAACTCAATACTGAGACATTCAATATTATTTATCAATACTAAATCATCAACATATACAACAAATTTTGTTGATGCGTATCAATATAGCAATAAAATTTAGTTGCATTCTCATACTTTAGATGTCGCCAACAACTTCATAAAGCATAATATATTGTATCATTCACTATCATCAATACAATGAGTGTATTGGACACATAAAGATTTGATACTTCAGGACCATTGTTTTATAACATCATTGTATGATCATTTGTTCTTATTGAACGCTCGATCTTTAGTTCGAGACAAAATTTAATTTTTAGATATACTTTCATTATAAAGTTTATCTACCGAATAATTATTGCTCTTGAAAATTCTTTAAGAACTCCAATGATATTTGATACATTAATATCAACAATGATGATAATAACCTATATGTATAAATACATTAATGAATAAAATGTAACATCCTAAAAATATGAGTATAGATATGTTGCATGTTTTGGTGTTTAGCTTGTGAATGGTTAAATTTGTGTGCTTAATATAGTCTTGAGAAGGCATGGGATTATTTGGAATTAGAATAAATTTTAGTAATGAGTACTTTATTGAAGTGGAACAAGTGACCTTGATGTTTAAGGAAATTAAGTGTCAAAAACTAGCATAAGATGAGCTAGTAGTAAAGTGGAGTTGGCGTCATATGTGTTGCTTGAGGGGAGAGGTTCGAATTCCATGGATTGCATTTTGGTGACTTTAATTTTTGCACCTTTATGGCATGTGTCAGTCAAGCCTTATTTATGGTAAGGTTGGAATATTTCTTTTATGGTAAGGTGGCTAATGGTTAAGGTAAGCTTGAACTTGGGGAAAGAAATCCTAAACTTATGGAATGTAGGGGGAACACAAGGCACGAATCAAGGATGTTGTCTTGGAAACTCTTGGGTGGCTAAAACTTTGACTTTTGGCCATTGTACATGGACGGTTTTGTGGCTAGGGAGGAATGGCCGAATGTTGTTAGTAGTTTGGCTAGGATTAGGAGTTAGTTTTGGTTAATTCTTAGCATTTTGTGTGAAATTTTCATTTCTCTCCAAACTCTTTCTCTTAGCCGAATTTGAGCATTAGGTAAGCTTTGTTTCTTTTGGCCATTTCATTTCATTTTTACCATTTGGTCATATTTTTGTCTTACATCTCAAGACACTCTCTCCCTTGTGCCGAAATACCAAAGCATAAAGGCCATTTTTCTTTTCTTCTCCTCTTCACCATTGCCGAATGCTTCCTTGTCCCAAATCTCACTCTTTGCTCCTTTCTCACATTTGAAAAACCCAAAACACATTGTCTCCCATCTCTTTCTCCCCATGGCCGAATGGTGCTAACACCATTCTCTCCAATTTTCCTTCAAAGCCGAATCTTCTCTTCACTTATATTGTTTTGTTGATTATTCTTTCAACCTTCGTTTTAATCAATCGGTAAGAACCCTTTTCGAATCTTTATTCTCTTCTTTTTCTTAGCCGAATATATATTAGTTTGGGAGGGTCTTTTGACCGAAAATAGCATCCATTATCCTTTTCTCTTAGACGATCCTTTCATTTTTTATAGTGTTATAAAGAAGGCCGAACTCGGAGTAGTCATAATCATCGTGACACGCTAGAAATCGAGTCGAAGTGTTAAGGTAAGGGTTCCTATCAAGGATTTCTATATTACTCGTCATATTGTTATAGATAGACTACTAATCGATTTCGTTTTAGGGGACACTATCGCTCGATTATCATTTCTGTGAACGTAAGATTTTGTGGCAAACAAGATAGGTTCGAAAAGAGTAGTGAATAGTGTTCGGAAGAGGGGCGGTTATGCTATTCCCTCTAAATTCAAACGAAGGACTGTTTCAGCAATCCGAGATTTTCCACCGGGTTGTGGACCCTCATCCGGCGAAAATCAATTATTTGAAGTCATTCGTACTCCTGAGCCTTTGACTGTTCGTGGTTCTTCATCGGGTTATAAATTATCGATCAAGGAGAAATCACAAATAGTTGTTGTTCAAGATTCTGAGGGTAAAGATCTAGATCGTTCATCATTAGAATAGCTTTATATTAAATATTAGTGTTCTAATTAAGCGTGATAAATATTTAGGTATCGACGAGCGGGAAAGTATAGTACTCACCGTAATCAGGTGTGTAACTTCACACTTATCTCATCGGTTATACTATGCCGTAAGTATTCAATTAAAAATCGTAAAGTCGGTAAAATTGGAAAATACAGTTTATTAGCACTTTTGGTGTGAAAGCATGAAAACGGTATTAAAGTTGTGAAAATTACGAATTTGCCCTTAATAAGCTATATTGTTAAAAAGTGATATTTTGGGCCATATGAATTATTTTTGATAAATTGGCCAAGTGAGAAAATTGTGAAAAGGGCCTCATGTGTATATATGGGCCAAAACTGCTAGATCGATATATGGGCCAAAACTGCTAGATCGATATAAGGGCCAAAATTGCTAGATCATTAAATGGGTTAAATTGTTATTTTGACTAATGGGCCAAGTTGATAACTTGTCTGGCTTTTGTTGAAATTTACCTTATGAATATATTGTGATGCATTCTATATATACATGACTGCATGGGTTGGGATAATTGACGAAGAGAAGAAAGGCCTGTTGCCAAAATCTAGTTCGGTGACACTGTCACAATCTAGTTCGGTGACTCTGTCACAATCTAGTTCGGTGGCTCTGCCACAAATATTTTAAATGGCTTAATGCCTATGATTGATGTGTTGGCGGGGTGGGTTGACTTGATCCCCACAGGTGTGATGGTTGGTACGGGTGGTGTGTAGCGGATGGAAATTAGGCTTGGTTGGGAATTGCATATCACATGCATTTTTTTTATATTTGATTTATATATTGTATTTTTGTAAATGGGCTCAAGCCCAATTTAATGCTTAAATGGATTTGGCCCAGTGGTCAAGGTAAGTGGGTTACACACTGAGTTCTAAGTAACTCACCCCGTTTTTCTTACCCTTCTCAGGTAATAAAAATTGATGGAGGCTTGGGCCGGGGATGATTTCGTGTGGAGGCCATACTACGAATGATGGGTTTTTATAAACTTGAACTTCTTATTAATATTTTTTTATTTAAGTACTATTTTTATTGTGATGTAATAAGGCCTCTGGTATTATTTTATGGATTTTTTTATTCGTGGATGGAATTTTAATATGTTTTAGTTACTTAAATGGGGCTGTTTAAATTTTATAAATGATTTCTTAAACTTGCGTATAAAGAAAAATAAAAAAAAAAAGATTTTCTTAAATATCACTTAATCCAAAATATTTTGTGAAAACTCTTTTATAAGTTTAAGATTTCCACCAATTATTTTTCTGAAAATCAAATTGTAAATTCTTATGTTTTAAAATTATGGTTTTCAAATAAATCTCGGTTTATGATAAATTCCATTTTTTCAAAATCGTTTTGAAGAATTGTTTTCATTAAAAGCAGTGATGACTAGATGTAAGTTCGAATTGTGTGGCATGCCAAGTCTGGTTTTAACGCATAGGCCGGGTTTGGGGTGTTACATTTTATGGTAATAGAGCCAGTTTCAAAACTCGACTGTGGTTTGGGTTCAACAAATTTTTTTGTTTAAAACTGTTTTAATTTCTAGACTTTATGTTTTAGAGGTAGTATGGCACCACGAGCATCCGACACCAAGCCAAGTAAGTATTTGTATATTAAATGTTTATTATTGTGATATGAACATAGGAACACTCTAGAACTTCTAGTTTTAGGTGTCGAAAACGATAGAGATTGAGACTATAGGACGTGATTGCGAAAACAACTTTACCTCTTATATCTCATAAAATATCGTTAATAAAAACTGAAATGGTATTCTGATTCATAAAACTCATGTCGAGTTAAATCGAATTAGTCATTATGAGCACTAGAGGATGTGGTCGTGGACGTGGTAGACGTGGCCGTGGTAGAGGACGAGGTGCTAGAGATACAACTGAAGCGCCGGGTCATATGCCGAAAATGGATGCACCTGCTTCACTCGGGAGTGAGACTGGATCACATGACCATTCGAGAGAGGACAATGCTTTGACTCAAGCAATGTTGCGAGTCCTTGAAAGGGTTGCTGGGACTAGAACTGGTCCAGTAGTTCGTGGATCAATTTCGGAACAACTTAAATCAAGTGGTACCGAGGTTTTTAGAGGTGTCTCCGGTGTAGCTCCGAATGTTGCGGAATATTGGCTCGAGGCTGTAGAGCGGATTATGGATGATTTGGAGTGCACCGCCGAGCAGAAACTAAGAGGAGCTGTGTCCTTGTTAAGGGACGAGGCATATCAATGGTGGCTTACTGTTCGAGAAGGCACCGAGGCTGTATTGGTTACTTGGGATTTCTTCAAAGCTTCTTTCCAAGGGAAGTACGTCGGGACAAGTTATGTGGATGCCCGGAGGAAGGAATTCCTGAATTTGGTTCAAGGAAATAAGATGGTGGCAGCTTACGAGGCAAAATTTCTTCATTTGAGCCGATATGCTCGCACAATAGTGTCGACAGATCATGAGCGTTGTGTACGCTTTGAAGATGGGCTGAATGATGAGTTGCGGGTACTGATAGCCCCACAACAAGTACAGATTTTTGCCTCGCTTGTGAAGAAAGCCAAGATAGCCGAATAGGCTAAGAATTCAGAATGTCAGAACCGGGAAAGAGTCAGAGGCAAGAGGGATTTTAAGTATTCGGTTTCTGCTAAAAGGTTCCAGAAAAGGCCTCGAAATGATGAGCCAGCTCAAGCTAGAGCGCCTGTGGTTACCAATCAAAGTCGGGACTATGCTGACTGTGGGAAGCGACACCCCGGGGAATGTTGGAGGAAAACTGGTGCTTGCTATAAATATGGTTTCAAGGATCATCAGTATAAGAATTGCCCTCGACGGTCTGATACGAATCAGGAAGCTCGTAACTCTGATGCTCAGCCAGCTAGAGGTACTCAGCAGCCACCGAGAGGTCGTGGATTGGGTCGTGGTGGTAATAGTAACGGACGTGGTCAAGGTACACCAGGTCGAGGTAATGGCTTCAGAGGTAACGCGGAGGCAAGATAGCCGGGGTTGGTCTATCCGATTAGGCGTCGGGAAGATGGCGATGCACCTGATGTGATAACTGGTATGTTCTTCATCTTTGATGCACATGTTACTGCTTTGATAGATATCGGGTCTACCCACTCGTATGTTGCTAGTGCCATATCTAAAAACCTGAATATTAGATCTGAGATTACCGATAGAGAGATGACCGTAATTAGTCCTTTAGGACAGTCGGTAATCGTGAATAAATTGTTTAGAGACGTGCCCTTAGAAATTCAAAGAGAAATATTTTTGGCGAATTTGATGGAATTGCCTTTTGGCGAGTTTGATCTTATTTTGGGCATGTATTGGTTGGTGAAGCACCGGGCGCAATTGGATTGTGCCGAAAAGCGGATGTCAATAAGGACTGTGGATGATGAGGAGGTAGTAATGATAGGCGAGCGAAGGAACTTTTTGGCAAATGTGGTATCTGCTTTGAAGGGAGAGAAGTTGGTGTGAAAAGGGTATGGAGCATTCCTAGCCTTCATTATTGCTTTGGATGCCAAAGAACTATCGGTGGAAGGTGTGAGAACGGTGAAAGAATTTTTAGATGTCTTTCTCGAAGAACTTCCGGGTCTACCTCCAGATCGGGAAGTAGAATTTGGCATTGAGCTTTTGTCCGGAACGGCTCCAGTGTCTATTGCTCCTTATAGAATGGCACCGAAGGAGTTAGCGGAGCTTAAAGCTCAAATTCAAGAATTGTTAGATCGAGGATTTATTCGACCGAGTGTGTCCCCGTGGGGAGCACCGATTTTGTTCGTCAAAAAGAAGGATGGGTCGATGCGTATGTGCATTAATTATAGGCAGTTGAATAAATTGACGATCAAGAATAGGTATCCATTGCTGAGAATTGACGACCTGTTTGATCAATTGAGAGGAGCTTCAGTTTTCTCTAAGATTGATTTAAGATCGGGTTATCATCAACTCAAGGTGAAAGAGGCAGATATTCATAAGACGGCATTCCGAACTCGTTATGGACATTATGAGTTTTTGGTTATGCCGTTTGGTTTGACCAATGCACCAACTGCATTTATGGACATGATGAATCGAGTCTTTCAACCTTATCTAGACCGGTTCGTAGTGGTGTTCATAGATGATATCTTGGTATATTCGAGGAATGAAGAAGAGCATGACTCACATTTGCGCATTGTGTTGCAAATTTTGCGAGATAAGCAACTTTATGCCAAATTCGATGAAATGCGAATTTTGGTTGAAGGAAGTGACTTTCTTGGGTCATGTGGTGTCAGCCGAAGGAATAAGAGTTGATCCTCGGAAGGTTGAGGCAGTGTTGGATTGAAAACCGCCGAAGTCAGTGGCTGAGATCCGGAGTTTCTTGGGTTTTGTTGGTTACTATAGACGCTTTGTTGAGGGGTTTTCGTTGATTGCTGCACCTCTAACCAAGTCATTGCGAAAGAAAAGGGGGTACCGTATGTGTGGGACCGATAAACAATGAAAGATTCGAGAAATCAAGAAGATTTTGACTAAGCGCCAAGATCTTGATTCACTGAGGTTTGAAAAAGAGTTTATTGTTTACTGTGATGCGTCAGACACGGGTTTAGGATGTGTGTTGATGCAAAGAGGAAAAGTGGTGGCTTATGCTTCACGTCAATTAAGGCCGCACGAAGTCAACTATCCTACTCATGACTTGGAGTTGGCTGCGGTGGTGTTTGCCTTAAAGATTTGGAGGCACTATCTCTACGGTGAGAAGTCGATCATTTATACGGACCATAAGAGTCTTAAGTACCTCCTTACCCAAAAGGAGTTGAACTTGAGACAACAGAGATGGGTGGAGTTGTTAAAAGATTATGACTTCTCAATCGAGTACCATCTTGGAAAGGCTAATGTGGTGGCAGACGCGTTGAGTCGTAAGGTAGTATCGGAGTTAAGAGCAATGTTTGCTCATCTCAGTTTGTATGAGGATGGCGATGCTGCTAGCGGAACTTGGTGAAGCTATTGTGGTTAGAAACAGATCAAGGAAAAGCGATTATTAGATGAAAAGTTGGGTCCTTTAATGCAACAAGTTGAAAGTGGTATAATAGGGATTTTGGATTAAACAAGGATGGCGTCTTTGTGTTTTTCGTGGAAGAGTTTGTATGCCCATGGATTCGGATTTGAGACAAATGATTCTACGAGAGGCGCATAGTAGCCCTTATGCTATACACCCCGGAGGAAATAAGATGTATCAGGATCTCCGTGAGCAGTATTGGTGGCCAAGGTTAAAGCGGGAGGTTACTGATTTTGTAGGAAAGTGTTTGACGTGTCAACAAGTGAAGGCGGAAAATCAATTACCATCGGGTTTATTGCAACCGGTAAAGATTCCTCTATGGAAATGGGAGCGGATAACGATGGATTTTGTTAGTGGGTTACCCTTAACACCTACTAAGAAAGATTTCATTTGGGTGGTAGTTGATCGATTGACGAAGACTGCTCATTTTCTACTGTTAAATGCGGATTACTCGCTGCAGAAGTTGGCTAAGCTGTATGTATCTGAGATTGTGAGGTTGCATGGGGTACCAGTGTCTATCATATCAGACAAGGATCCTTGGTTTACATCATGGTTTTGGAAAGCTTTGCATGAGGCTTTGGGAACAAAGTTAAACTTGATCTGGCTTTTCATCCTCGATCGGAAGGTCGATCGAAAAAGAGTAATTCAGATTTTGGAAGACATGTTAAGAGGTTGCGTGATTGACTTGAGAGGTAGTTGGGAGGATTTTCTACCGTTGGCGAGTTCGCGTATAATAACAGATTACCAATCCAAAGATTCAAATGGCGCCTATAAAGAGTTATACGATGCGTAAGTGTCGTACCCTACTTGTTGGACCGAATTGGAGGAACGATGGTTGTTGGGTCCCGAGTTGATAAGCGAGACGGAAGAGAAGGTAAAGGTGATTCGAAAGCTAAGTTAAAGGAAGCTTCGGATAGACAAAAGTCGTATGCGGATCTGAAGCGTAAGGATATTGAGTTTGCGGTGGGAGATCGATCTTTACGAAAGTCTCACCTTGGAAGAAAATTTTCAGATTTGGAAGGAAGGGCAAGTTGAGCCCTAGGTTCATTGGACATGATCGTGTGTTGAAGCGTGTAGGACCAGGTGGCCTATCGGCTTGAATTACCTCCGGAGTTGAGTCAGATTCATAGTGTTTTCCATGTTTCTATCTTTGAGGCGTTATAGATCGGATCCATCTCACATAGTACCTGGTAGAAGAAGTAGAGTTAAGGCCAGACTTGTCTTTCGAGGAGGAACCAGTGAAAATCTTAGACCGTGATGTTAAGGTGCTAAGAAAGAAGACTGTGCTGTTGGTTAAGGTTCTATGGCGTAATCACGGAGCGGAGGAAGCTACGTGGGAGCCTGAGGATGCAATTCGGCAACAATATCCTCATCTCTTTTAATCAGGTAAATTTCGAGGACGAAATTTTTTTTAAGGAGGGTAGAATTGTAACATCCTAAAAATATGAGTATAGATATGTTGCATGTTTTGGTGTTTAGCTTGTGAATGGTTAAATTTGTGTGCTTAATATAGTCTTGAGAAGGCATGGGATTATTTGGAATTAGAATAAATTTTAGTAATGAGTACTTTATAGAAGTGGAACAAGTGACCTTGATGTTTAAGGAAATTAAGTGTCAAAAACTAGCATAAGATGAGCTAGTAGTAAAGTGGAGTTGGCGTCATATGTGTTGCTTGAGGGGAGAGGTTCGAATTCCATGGATTGCATTTTGGTGACTTTAATTTTTGCACCTTTATGGCATGTGTCGGTCAAGCCTTATTTATGGTAAGGTTGGACTATTTCTTTTATGGTAAGGTGGCTAATGGTTAAGGTAAGCTTGAACTTGGGGAAAGAAATCCTAAACTTATGGAATGTAGGGGGAACACAAGGCACGAATCAAGGATGTTGTCTTGGAAACTCTTGGGTGGCTAAAACTTTGACTTTTGGCCATTTTACATGGACGGTTTTATGGCTAGGGGGCAATGGCCGAATGTTGTTAGTAGTTTGGCTAGGATTAGGAGTTAGTTTTGGTTAATTCTTAGCATTTTGTGTAAAATTTTCTTTTCTCTCTAAACTCTTTCTCTTAGCCGAATTTGAGCATTAGGTAAGCTTTGTTTCTTTTGGCCATTTCATTTCATTTTTACCATTTGGTCATATTTTTGTCTTACATCTCAAGACACTCTCTCCCTTATGCCGAAATACCAAAGCATAAAGGTCATTTTTCTTTTCTTCTCCTCTTCACCATTGCCGAATGCTTCCTTGTCCCAAATCTCACTCTTTGCTCCTTTCTCACATTTGAAAAACCCAAAACACATTGTCTCCCATCTCTTTCTCCCCATGGCCGAATGGTGCTAACACCATTCTCTCCAATTTTCCTTCAAAGCCGAATCTTCTCTTCACTTATATTGTTTTGTTGATTATTCTTTCAACCTTCGTTTTAATCAATCGGTAAGAACCCTTTTCGAATCTTTATTCTCTTCTTTTTCTTAGCCGAATATATATTAGTTTGGGAGGGTCTTTTGACCGAAAATAGCATCCTTTATCCTTTTCTCTTAGACGATCCTTTCCTTTTTTATAGTGTTATAAAGAAGGCCGAACTTGGAGTATTCATAATCATCGTGACACGCTAGAAATCGAGTCGAAGTGTTAAGGTAAGGGTTCCTATCAAGGATTTCTATATTACTCGTCATATTGTTATAGATGGACTACTAATCGATTTTGTTTTAGGGGACACTATCGCTCGATTATCATTTCCATGAACGTAAGATTTTGTGGCAAACAAGATAGGTTCGAAAAGAGTAGTGAATAGTGTTCGGAAGAGGGGCAGTTATGCTATTCCCTCTAAATTCAAACGAAGGACTGTTTCAGCAATCCGAGATTTTCCACCGGGTTGTGGACCCTCATCCGGCGAAAATCAATTATTTGAAGTCATTCGTACTCCTGAGCCTTTGACTGTTCGTGGTTCTTCATCGGGTTATGAACTATCGATCGAGGAGAAATCACAAATAGCTATTGTTCGAGATTCCGAGGGTAAAAATCTAGATCGTTCATCATTAGAATAGCTTTATATTAAATATTAGTGTTCTAATTAAGCGTGATAAATATTTAGGTATCGACGAGCGGGAAAGTATAGTACTCACCGTGTCAGTGTGTAACTTCACACTTATCTCATGGGTTATACTATCTTTGTAAGTATTCGATTAAAAATCGTAAAGTCGGTAAAATTGGAAAATAAGGTTTATTAGCACTTTTGGTGTGAAAGCATGAAAACGGTATTAAAGTTGTGAAAATTACGAATTTGCCCTTAATAAGCTATATTGTTAAAAAGTGATATTTTGGGCCATATGAATTATTTTTGATAAATTGGCCAAGTGAGAAAATTGTGAAAAGGGCCTCATGTGTATATATGGGCCAAAACCGCTAGATCGATATATGGGTCAAAATCGCTAGATCGATATAAGGGCCAAAATTGCTAGATCGTTAAATGGGTTAAATTGTTATTTTGACTAATGGGCCAAGTTGATAACTTGTAATACGGGCTTTTGTTGAAATTTACCTTATGAATATATTGTGATGCATTCTATATATACATGATTGCATGGGTTGGGATAATTGACGAAGAGAAGAAAGGCTGTTGCCAAAATCTAGTTCGGTGACACTCGTCACAATCTAGTTCGGTGACTCTGTCACAATCTAGTTCGGTGGCTCTGCCACAAATATTTTAAATGGCTTAATGCCCGTGATTGGTGTGTTGGCGGGGTGGGTTGACTTGATCCCCACAGTGTGTGATGGTTGGTACGGGTGGTGTGTAGCGGATGGAAATTAGGCTTGGTTGGGAATTGCATATCACATGCATTTTTTTATATTTGATTTATATATTGTATTTTTGTAAATGGGCTCAAGCCCAATTTAATGCTTAAATGGATTTGGCCCAGTGGTCAAGGTAAGTGGGTTACACACTGAGTTCTAAGTAACTCACCCCGTTTTTCTTACCCTTCTCAGGTAATAATAATTGATGGAGGCTTGGGCCGGGGATGACTTCGTGTGGAGGTCATACTACGAATGATGGGTTTTTATAAACTTGAACTTCTTATTAATATTTTTATTTTTATTTAAGTACTATTTTGATTGCGATGTAATAAGGCCTCTGGTATTATTTTATGGATTTTTTATTCGTGGATGGAATTTTAATATGTTTTAGTTACTTAAATGGGGCTGTTTAAATTTTATAAATGATTTCTTAAACTTGCATATAAAGAAAAATAAAAAAAAAAGGATTTTCTTAAATATCACTTAATCCAAAATATTTTGTGAAAACTCTTTTATAAGTTTAAGATTTCCACCAATTATTTCTCTGAAAATCAAATTGTAAATTCTTATGTTTTAAAATTATGGTTTTCAAATAAATCTCGGTTTATGATAAATTTCATTTTTTCAAAATCATTTTGAAGAATTGTTTTCATTAAAAGCAGTGATGACTAGATGTAAGTTCGAATTGTGTGGCATGCCAAGTCTGGTCTTAACGCATAAGCCGGGTTTGGGGTGTTACATAAAAACTCCTGAACAAAATCATATTCACATTTAATGATTTTCTTATGAAACTCGAGTTTTATGCTTTAGGCATCAATATTATGTAATAATTTATACCAATTACATACAAATTCACTAGACCTAAATAAATAATTTTATTTAATGTCAAACTATTGCATCCACAACAAATTAATCATTTTTCGTAACCAAAACCAAGTATCTTGTGAAAGTTTATGTTACAAGTCAATTCTATTTATTATGACTTGTATTTTTTCGCTATTATGATAACATGTACTTCACTTGGCTTTACACTTTCAGGGTGTTTGGACTTCATGTCCGAGATACATTTCATAAGTTACAATAAAATTATAATAAAAGCATTTATTTCTTTTGATGACTTGTTCTCATCTCAATGCTTTCAAGTATATTTTCATTCAAAATCCTCACTTTTCTATAATATTTCCTTTTGCCAGCTCCATCATCTTTGGTCATGACATAACTAATTGAGATATCTCATTATATTCATAATTTTAGGTGCCTAAACCTCTTCTGGGGTTTTATCAAAAGTTTTGTCTTGGGTCTCTTCATGAATACCTGCCTCATTTAGCATGTGACCATCTTCATTTCTTTCAAGAATTTTTCGTTTTATGGAATCAACTGGCTTATCATGCTTCTAGCATGCCCAAGATTTATTTTTATCACATGGAAAGCATAATTATTTGGAGCTTTTTAGTTTTTATATGTATAAGCTAGTATATGCAATCTCTAAATGTCATCATTAAACATGTCTAACAAATAATTTTATCCTTCAAACTTTGTGCACATAATATTAGTGAGGATCACAAAAAGTGATGACATAATAATTTTACCAACTTGTCTCCCCTTAATACTAACAAAATTTGCAACATGACAATACCTTTTCAAAATTATAAATATATCTCCTTTCAATTTTTAACATCTAATGAAAATTCTAATTTTTTTCTCAACTTTATACTTGATGATTCATCTTAGTGCATTATGGTGGAATATAAAATAGATATTGCACATCCAAATATTCTTAGATGAAATCTATTGGCTTATGAATGAAAGTCAGTTCTCATGAGACAAATATTTCTTACATGTTGGCTTGATGCAAATAAAATTGCATGCTTAACGTAATGCTATTCTTATATTAATGGTTAAGCAATTAAATGGAGACATAATTTTGTTCACCATTAATTATAGCATATATAGACATAGACAACTTAATCCCAGATAAAATTACGAAAATCAAGTTTGGGATATAATGCACGAGCATGGTTAGCACAAATTGCATACCATAAAGATTGTGCACAATCAAATTATTTCAACAAATAATATCGCAAACTTTGGGTTACACACATGTGATACATGAGTTCATATATTATTTGGTTATTATCCAAAAATGCAACTGACCTCTACATTTAGCTGGTGTTAGTTCAATATTTTCTCCAAAGAAATAGTATTGATGACAATTATTAAAATATAACTTCTAATTCTTTAATAAAATCATATAAATTTTCATCAAATTATTTTGCATCATCATTGACTCGGGATGGTCTAACCAGTCATACCAACACTTGAATTTCTTTTCACTATCTTATATGTCAATCATATACGTATAATGTATTCCTTTGAGAAATATTTATAATACAAAAACACGAGTATCTCATGTCATTTCTATCTATGGTTTTAGTGTATAACACATAAAGATTTCCTTCAACATATATCTTATTGATCTGAGAAATAATATTATGTTTTACAAAATTTTGCATCGCAAGGAGGTAAAGTATTAGCTCTTAAAGAGCTTTTTATAATTTGATACAATATTAGCTCTTCAGGAGCATGTAATTATTTTATTATATAACATTAATGAATGTTTAATATATTTTAAATAATATACACTTTTGTATTTCTTTTCAACATGAATGATAAAAAAAATTTGATCTTCAAAAACTTTATTTATTCATATAAAAATAAAATGAATAGGTATAAATAAAACATATATTAAACATAACAAATAATAAATTCATGTTACTAATAAATCACTATGGTTAGATAATATTTATATATATATCATAACACAGCAAAATACAAAATATTATAATGTCAGATTAAAATAACTTTACAACTATAAAAGTTTAAACATAAACATTTTCTAACATCCACCTCAATCATGAAACTATCCAGACGGGGTGAATATCCTAAAGTTCATGACAAATAAGTACTTTTACTCTTATTCCGCAATAATCATATATTTTAATCAAAATTAAAATTAAATCAATCAATTCTATTAAAAATGAATCAATAAAATGTAAAAACATTTACCTCCACATAAAAATCCCAATAACTAAATGCATGAAGAGTTTTAAAAATTCATAGAGTTACGGATAGAGAATTATATAAATTAAACTTCTTAATAGAAATCAAATCAAATTTCAAAAGAAGTTGATTAGACTGACTTAGGTTACCATAGATGAGAAGCAATGATTATAAACATATTTTGTAAAGAAGAGAAAAAGATCATCCCCAAGCAAATATCAAGTAGCCATTGATTCTAATGATTCTTAAGCCAACCAATTAAATTTCAATGTTTGTATCTTAAGAAAATTTTGAAGCTAAAAACATATTAATCATCCTTGTATGCATAGTCAACTTTAGCCTCATAGTAAAATTTTTCATCTTTTGCCGAAAAATTATCCTCCATTTCATCATTTTGCGATAACGAAACTTATCTCAATATTGTTTCCCTTTTTTTAAATGGATGCTTTGATAAAGTTTTACTAGATGTCTAAACATACGACAAGTATGTGACCAATGTAGTTTCATACCACATTGGTAGCATGAATTTTCAATAATCTTTGAATATTTTAACCACCATTTTCTTGTTTTTTTCCTTATTATTCTTTTTCTAGTGGTTAGAAGTATCACTATTATAACCACCATGATAACAATTATTAGTACATCTCCAACCTCATCCTCAATTACAACGAAAACCACGATCTCTATATTTAAAATTTTCATAATTGTTATTTATTGTTACATTCACTTCAAGTAATTGAGCCTTTTTCACTAGAAGGCATGAGATTGTTTCAAAACACTTTTTAAAACCTTTTTCACAATATTGTTGCTATAGGAGCACATAAGATATTTCAATCATAACAAGCTTTAGAGAGTATTATCATTTTCTAATGGTCAAATTATTCTTTCAAATTATTACGCAATTCAATAGTCAAGAGGATTTTTTGCAATTAAATATTCCACTTTTAATCCTTCATTTAGATGATGTTGGACAAAAGCAATGGTTTTTTATTAAACCAAGCTTTATTTGATAAAAGATTTTGATATAACAAATTGAAGTGTTTTTTTAATATAAGTTAAAATTGACAAAATGATTTTTAAGTTTGAAGTCTAAGAAATAAAACTTTGAATATTTACATTAAACTCTTAGAAAATTTTGAAATAATTTTAAAATAAAGTGAAAATGATTTTAACCAATTCAAAATGATTTCAATCAAGATAAAATTATTTTAACACATCAAAATGATTTTCAGACAAGTCAAAATTGCTCTAGGCCAAAAAGTATCGATATTTTTGGAATTATTGATACCCTTAGAAAAATCGAGACCAAACATGCATTCTATTTTCAGGAACCCTAGAAATTACCGATACCATTTGCCGGGTATCGATACTTTTTGAAAATAATCGATACTTTTCTTAAAAACGATACCAAAATAGCATTCCATTTCTTTTAAATCCTACAAAGTATCGATTCGGTATCAATACCTATTTCAAAAAGTATCGATAAAATTTTTTTGGCATCGATTAATAAATCCCAATGGTCACTAAATCAACATTTATTAAAAAAATATCTATACCCTTTTATTTGGTATTGATACTCGCAGTTGCAGGTGAAATAAATGTTCTGGTTTTATATCCCCAACGACCATATTCACTACACCAACAACTTCAACGGTTGGAAATCTATTAGGGGGTATAAATATCATCCTTCGAAAACGTACAACATTAAGAAAAGTACTTTCAAGAAAAAAATCATCAATCAAACAACCTTAGAGCTTAATACTTCCACATTCTTCTTACAGACACTTATGAGCTTAATCTCTATTCTCTTTCTCGAGTGTATTTTATTATATTTGGGTTTCATTTTGCTAACAACTTAATCTTGTAAGGATTTTTTCTTTGTTTGCTTATTTGTATCTCTTTGAGAGGGTTTGTAACTTGAGATTTGGGGTAGAAATCTTAAGGAGTTGTAAGGTTAAACCTTGTCTTCAAAGGTTGAACAAATTAGTGAGTTTGGGAAAATCCTTAGTGGTGTAAAGCTAAGGTAGTGTGTAACACCCCAAACCCGGTCTATGCGTTTAGACAAGATTTGGTTTGTCACACCAATCATACATTCGTTTATTTTCATAGGGTTAAGATAAAATAGTGCTACAAAACTTTTTGTTATAAAAACCAATGTTCTTAAGAAAACTTAACATATTGAGATAAAACCATATTAAGAGTTTAGAAATAAAATTTAAATCATCCACACAATAAAACCATAAAACATAATAAGAGGCCTTATTACATCAACCCAATAATAGCAATTAAAATAAAAACTTAAATAAAGTCATAGTTTATTAAAAACCCAAGTTTGTAGTATGGCCTCCACCAAGTCATCTCCGCCCAAGTCCACGTCAATTTCCATTACACAAAATGGTTAATAAAATTTGGGTGAGTTACAAAGAACTCGATGTGCAACTCACTTACCACCATTTTTAGGTCAAATCGTCAAGATATCATGCCGGGCTTGAGCCCATTAATGATTTCAACCATACATCGTAAAGTAACATAATTTAAAGAGAAGAATGCATGAAATATGAATTTCCCAAACCAACCTAGTATCCATCCGCTAACACCCCGTACCAACCAACACACAGTGGGGATCAAGTCAACCCACCCCGCCAAACACACCAATCATGGGCTTAAAGCCCTTAAATAATTTTGTAGTGCACTCACAGAACTAGATTGTGACATTGTCACCGAACTAGAGGCATTTAGCTTGAATTTGTGGCGAGCCACCGAACTAGAGGCATTGAGCCATATTGTGGCGAGCCACCGAACTAGAGGCAATGAGCCAAATTTGTGGCAATGGCCATTCTTCTCTTCATATAACCCACCCCATGCAATCATGCGTATATAACAAATACAATCATATAACAGATTTTCATTAATCCATATCATCGGTGGGCTTATCAATTAACCCTTCATTAGGCTCATATAAACAATTTATCAACTAGCCCATTTAGTAGTTTAGTGACTTTGGCCCATTTTAGCCCAATTTATCGAAACAGAGTATTTTCGGCCCATTTAATCGAACTAGAGTATTATCGGCCCATTTTATCGAACTAGAGTTTTATCGGCCCATTTTATCGAACTAGAGTATTATCGGCCCATTTTATCGAACTAGAGTATTATCGGCCCATTTTATCGAACTAGAGTATTATCGGCCCATTTTATCGAACTAGAGTATTATCGGATTTCATTTTCTCGGTTTTAACCGTTTTCATGCATTTACTCAAAAATATGAGTTGCTACGTATTTTTCCCGTTTTTACTATTTTACGAATTTATCACAGAACTTACAACATGATGTCCAACCCGAAAATGAGTGTGAAGTTACACACCTGGTTATGGAGAGAACTAAACTTTCCCGCTCTTCAACACCTATACGTATTGTGTTAATTAAAACACTATAATCTATAATAAAACCGATCTAACTATAGCGATCTAGAAATTTACCCTCGGATTTTCGTAAGACTTCTACTTGCGATTTTTCTCCGATCGATGGTTCGCTAATCGAATCGAATCCACGAACAAATAATGGTTCGGGAGTACGAACGACTTGAGCAGATTGATTTTCCTCGGTTGAACGTCCACAACCCGGTGGGAAATCCCGGATTCTTTAAACAGATCCTTTGCTTGTACTTAGGGGAATAACAGAACCTCCTTCTTCCGAAGGCTAAACACCGCCCTTTTCTTCCCTATTTTGAATGTCTTCAAGGACAAAGATCGTTAATCCAATGATATCAAAATAATCCTAAGGTTTTAAAGATATGATTTCCTTACCACAAAATTGATTCCAACGTTTTGTCACCCACGACTTCTTGATTCCAAACTTCCGTTATCGCACTAAAGTATAACAAAATAAGCGTTAAAAGAAGGAACGTTTATTTTGATCTAATAAAGCTTTCAAACCATCATCAATATTCGCCATAACCACTATTAACTAATCGAAGCGAAAAGGATTCTTACCTATTTCCACGTCGAAAAGATAGGATTTGAGAATAATATGGATCTAAGAAGAATTCGGCTATGAAGAAACAAAGAAAAGAGAAAATAAAATCGGTTATAGGCACTTTAACATTCGGCCATGAAAGTGTAGGTGGAGAGAATTTCGATTGAAAGAAATCAAATAGGAGAGAGATGGTGATGATGTTTGGTTTCCAAATAGAATGGAAAAGAAAAGAAAGAAAAAGATAAGTTTTGAGAGCAATGTATAATCGGCAATGGGAGAAGAAAAGAAAAGAATGGTCTCTTTAGGTATTGGTAAAATCGGCACAAAGAGAAAGGCACAAAATTGACACCAAAGTGTAAAACAAAAATGACCAATTTGACAAAAGAAACTAGGCTTACCAAGTGCACAATTTCGGCCAAGGAAAAGAGAGTTTGAGAGAATTTTCAAAACTTGCACAAACTAAACAAAATGACCAAAACCAAAGACTAAAATTCCTAGCCAAACTATCACCAAAATTCGGCTCCCCTAGCCATAATGCCGTCCATATGCTTGGTCTTTAGGCCAAGATATTGTTTCCTTAAACAACTCCTTGATTCATGCCTCATATCCTCACATTTTCCTTATTCTTTTGATACCCTTCCTTAAGTTCAAATTTTCCTTATTCCTTTGATATACTAACCAAAAATAACAAGTCAACACCTTCCATATATGCTCTTGGCCGACACTTGCTATACATGGGCGGAAAAATCAAAAATAAAATTCACCTAGATGCTATTTAGGGATTCAACCTTCACCCCCATGTACTAGCTCATGCGCCATCACCACTTGTCCAACTACTCATCTTATGCTACACATTGACACTTAAATTAATTTATGTGTCAATGCCACTTAGTCTATTTCCATAAATTCTCAAAATTAATATTATTCCTTCTAAAAAAATTTTAAACCCTTCTTCAGGACTATACTAACCACGAAAATAAATCGAGAAAATTTTACTTTCTAGAATAATTACTCAAAGCACACATAGAAAATAAATTACTCAAATTTTCGTGGTGTTACAACTCTACCCCTAAAAGAAAATTTCGTCCTCGAAAATTTACTCAGCTGAAAAAGGTGAGGTATTGTTGCCGAATTGCATCCTCGGGCTCCACGTAGCTTCCTCCACTCGTGGTTACGCCACAACACTTTGACCAACGGCACAGTCTTTCTTTCTTAGCACCTTCACGTCTCGGTCTAAGATTTCCACTTTGTTCCTCCTCAAAAGACAAATCCAAATTCAACTCCACTTCTTCTACCAGTACTATGTGCGAAGGATCCGATCTATAGCGCCTCAACATGGACACGTGGAAAACATTATGAATTTGGCTCAATTCGAGGTAACTCAATCGATAGGCCATTTGGACCAACTCGTTTCACCACACGATATGGTCCAATGTATCTAGGACTCAACTTGCCCTTCTTCCCGAATCGAATATCTTCTTCCAAGGTGAGACCTTCAGAAAACTTGATCTCCTACGGCATACTCGATATCCTTACGCTTGAGATCCGCATACGACTTACGTCTATCCGAAGCTTCCTTTAACCGCGTGCCGAATAACTTTCACTTTTTCTTCCGTTTGAAATCATCTCGAGTCCTAACAATGCCGATCACCCAACTCACCAACAAATAGGAGAACGACACCTCGACCATACAATGCCTCGTAGGGTGCCATCTGAATGCTAGGCGGTAGTAGTTTGTTGTTGTACGCAAATTCCGCTAACGGTAGAAAATCCTCCCAACTACCTTTGAAGTCGATTACATCCCCTTAACATGTCTTCCGAATCGAATCACTCTCTCCGAGTGACCATCGATGAGGATGAAAAGCCGTACTAAAATTAAGCTTTGTACCCAAGGCTTCATGCAAAGCTTTCCAAAATCGAGATGTAAACCTAGGATCCCGATCCGATATAATGGATACAGGTACCCCATGCAACCTCACGATTTCGGATACATACACCGCCAACTTCGCAACGAGTAGTCCGTGACGCCTTTGGTAGAAAATGAGCGATCTTCGTCGGACGATCAACAATTACCCAAATGTAATTTTTCTTAGTAGGTGTTAAAGGTAACCCACTAACAAAATCCATTGTTATCCGCTCCCATTTCCAAAGAGGAATCTTAATCAAGTGCAAAGACCTCGACGGCAATTGATGCTCGCCTTCACTTGGCGACAAGTTAAGCATTTTCCCACAAATTACAAATCTCACGTTTCAACCTGTGCCACCAATACTGTTCACGAAGATCCCGATACATCTTATTTCCTCCGGGTGCATAGCATAAGGGCTACTATGCGCCTCCTCAAAATCATTTGCCTCGAGATCTGAATCCTTAGGCATACTGACTTTCCACGAAAACACAATACACCTTCGAATTTATTCCAAAATCCTCAATTTCACCATTTTCCACTTGCTTTGAAATAAAAGTCTCAACTTCTCATCTAAAATCTGTTTTTCCTTAATTTGTTCCAACCACATAGGCTTCACTTGAAATTCCGCTATCAAACTACCATCCTCATACAAACTCAAATGGGCAAACATAGCTCTCAAATCGAGATACCACCTTACGACTTAATCGTCCGCCACTACATTAGCCTTTCCAGGATGATACTCAATAGAGAAATCATAATCCTTTAACAGCTCCACCCATCTTCGTTGTCTCAAGTTTAACTCCTTCGAGTAAGAAGATACTTAAGACTCTTGTGATCCAGTATAGATGATAGACTTTTCACCATAGAGGTAATGCCTCCAAATCTTTAAGGCAAACACCACTGCTGCTAACTCCAAATCATGAGTAGGGTAGTTCACTTCGTGCGGTCTCAATTGAGAAGCGTAAGCTACAACTTTCCCACTTTGCATCAATACGCGACCTAAACCCGTATGTGACGCATCACAATAAACGTAAACTCCTTCCCTCGAGTTGAATCAATACTGGCGCTTCCGTTAAAACCTTCTTGATCGCTCGAAACTTTCTTGCTTGCTTATCACCCCATATAAACAACACTCCCTTCCGCAAAAGCTTAGTTAGAGGTGCGACAATCAATGAGAACCCCTCAACAAAGCGTCTATAATATCCAACAAACCCAAGAAACTCCGAATCTCGACTCTACCGACTTCGGTGGTTTCCAATCCAATACCGCCTCAATCTTCCGAGATCCACCCTTATTCCTTCTACTGTGATACCACATGACCCAAGAAAGTCACTTCTCTTAACCAAAATTCACATTTACCGAATTTGGCATACAACCGATTATCTCGAAGCACTTGCAATACAATCCGCAAATGCGAGTCATGTTCTTCTTCGCTCCTCGAATAAACCGTAATGTCATCTATGAATACCACCACAAACCGATCTAAGAATGGTTGAAAGACCCGGTTCATCATATCCATAAATGCACTGGTGCATTGGTCAACCCAAACGGCATCACTAAAAACTCATAGTGTCCGTAGCAGGTTCGAACGCATTTGTCTTGTGAATATCCGCTTCTTTCACCTTAAAGGTGGTGGTAACCCGACCTTAAATCAATCTTGGAGAAAATGAAGCTCCCTTCAATTGATCAAACAGTCGTCAATCCTCGGCGAGAGGGTACCGATTCTTGATCGTCGACTTATTCAATTGCCTATAATCGATACACATACGCATTGACCCATCCTTCATCTTAACAAACAAAATCGGTGCTCCCCACGGAGACACACTCGGTCGAATAAAACCCCGATCTAGCGGTTCTTGAATTTGGGCTTTAAGCTCAGACAACTCCTTCGGTGCCATTCTATAAGGAGCAATGGACACTGGAGGCGATTCCGAGCAAAAGCTCAATACCAAATTCCACTTCCGATCCGGAGGTACACCAGAAGTTCTTCGGAAAAAAACATCCGAAAATTCCTTCACCGTTCTCACATCTTCCACTGACAACTCTTTGGCATCTAAAGCACTAATAAATGCTAAAAATGCTCCATATCCTTTTCGTACCAACTTCTCCGCCTTTAACGCAGAAATCACGTTTGTCAAGAAATTTCTCCGCTCGCCTATCATAACTATCTCCTTATCCTCCGCAGTTCTTATCAACATCCGCTTTTCAGCACAGTCCAATTGCGCCCGGTGCTTAACCAACCAATCCATGCCCAGAATGATATCGAATTCGCCAAAAGGCAATTCCATCAAATTTGCCAAGAATGTTTCTCCTTGAATAACTAAGGGCACGTCTCCAAACAGTTTATTAACCACCACCGACTGACCTAAGGGACTAATCACCCTCATCTCTTTATCGGAAATTTCAGAGTCTAATTTCAAGTTTCCAGTTATGGTGCTAGCAATGTACGAATGAGTAGAACCAATATCTATCAAGGCAATAACGGGTACATCAGAAATGAAGAACGTACCAGTTATCACATCAGGTGCATTGCCATCCTCACGACGTCTGACCGCATACACCAATCCTGGCTGTCTTGCATCCGCGTTGCCTCTAGGACCATTGCCTCGACCCGCTGCACCTTGACCACGTCCAGCCCCATTACCACCACGACCTGGTCCCCGACCTCTCGGTGGTTCTTTGAACTCCTCTTGCTTGCGGTGGTGCATCGAGAGCACGAACTTCTTGAGTTGTATCCATACGTCGAGGCAACTCCTATATTGATGCTCCGTCGATCCACATTTATAGCAAGCACCGTTTTCTCCAACATTCTCCTAATGTCTTTTCCCACATTCAAAGCACAATCCCGACTGATTAACACTACTAGTGCTCTTCCTTGGTGGTTCCTCATTCCGGGCCTCTTGAGAATCTTCTCGAAGAACCCGAATGCTTGAGATCTTTCTTGCCTCGAATTTGCTCCCGATTTTGACGTTCGAGAGTTCTTAGCCTCTTCGGCTATCTTGGCCTTCTCCACAAGAGCGGCAAAAGTTCTAACTTGTTGTGGGGCTATCGTAACCCGCAACTCGTCTTTCAAACCGTCCTCGAAGCGCACACAACGCTCATGGTCCGTTGCCACTATCGTTCGAGCATAGCGACTCAAACGTAAGAACTCACTCCTCATATCTTGCCACCGTCTTATTTCCTTGCACCAGTTCAAGAATTCCTTCCTTCGGGCATCCACATAGCTTGTTCCCACATATTTCCCTTGAAAGGAAGCCTTGAAAAATTCCCAGATTAATTAAAGCGACATCGTGCCATCTCGGATAGTAAGCCACCATTGGTAAGCTTCGTCTCTCAACAAAGATACCGCTCCTCTTAAATTTTGTTCCACGGTGCACTCAAGATCGTCCATAATTCGCTCTCTCGCCTCAAGCCAATATTCAAATGACATTGGGAGCTACACGAGAGACACCTCTGAAAACCTCGGCTCCTTTGGATTTGATCGCTCCGATATCGACCCACGAGCGGTTGGTCCGATTCCGGATCCACCGACCCTTTCAAGTACTCGCAGGCATTGCTCGTGTCACGGCATTATCCTCTTCTATATGGTCGTGCGATCCCGTCTCACTCTCGAGTGACGCAGTGCATCCATTTCTCGACATATAACCCGGCACATCGGTTGCGCCCTAACACCTCGTCCTCTACCACGGCCACGCCCTCTGCGTCCACGACCACGTCCTCTAGTGCTCATGGCGAATAATTCGATTTAATCGATTAAGAGTTTTATGAATCGAATAATATTTCAATTGTTTATTAACGATGTCTTATGATATGAAAGAGATAGAGTGTTTTCGCATCAATATCCTATTGTCTCAATCTCTACGGTTTTAACACCTAAAACTAGAAGTTCTAGAGTGTTTCTTATAATCATATCACAATGATAATAAACATACAATGATATCTGAATACTTACTTGACTTGGCGCGGGATGCTCATGGTGCCATACTACCTTTACTCAAAACTCTAGAAATTATTTTCAAACAAATTTCTTTATTGAACCCAAACCACAGTAGAGTTTTGAACTGGGCTCGATACCACTAAATGTAACACCCCAAACCCGGTCTATGCGTTTAGACAAGATTTGGTTTGTCACACCAATCATACATTCGTTTATTTTCATAGGGTTAAGATAAAATAGTGCTACAAAACTTTTTGTTATAAAAACCAATGTTCTTAAGAAAACTTAACATATTGAGATAAAACCATATTAAGAGTTTAGAAATAAAATTTAAATCATCCACACAATAAAACCATAAAACATAATAAGAGGCCTTATTACATCAACCCAATAATAGCAATTAAAATAAAAACTTAAATAAAGTCATAGTTTATTAAAACCCAAGTTTGTAGTATGGCCTCCACCAAGTCATCTCCTACCCAAGTCCACGTCAATTTCCATTACTCAAATGGTTAATAAAATTTGGGTGAGTTACAAAGAACTCGAGTGTGCAACTCACTTACCACCATTTTTAGGTCAAATCGTCAAGATATCATGCCGGGCTTGAGCCCATTAATGTATTTCAACCATACATCGTAAAGTAACATAATTTAAAGAGAAGAATGCATGAAATATGAATTTCCCAAACCAACCTAGTATCCATCCGCTAACACCCCGTACCAACCAACACACACGTGGGGATCAAGTCAACCCACCCCGCCAAACACACCAATCATGGGCTTAAAGCCCTTAAATAATTTTGTAGTGCACTCACAGAACTAGATTGTGACATTGTCACCGAACTAGAGGCATTTAGTTGAATTTGTGGCGAGAGCCACCGAACTAGAGGCATTGAGCCATATTGTGGCAGAGCCACCGAACTAGAGGCAATGAGCCAAATTTGTGGCAATGGCCATTCTTCTCTTCATATAACCCACCCCATGCAATCATGCGTATATAACAAATACAATCATATAACAGATTTTCATTAATCCATATCATCGGTGGGCTTATCAATTAACCCTTCATTAGGCTCATATAAACAATTTATCAACTAGCCCATTTAGTAGTTTAGTGACTTTGGCCCATTTTAGCCCAATTTATCGAAACAGTAGTATTTTCGCCCATTTAATCGAACTAGAGTATTATCGGCCCATTTTATCGAACTAGAGTTTTATCGCCCATTTTATCGAACTAGAGTATTATCGGCCCATTTTATCGAACTAGAGTATTATCGGCCCATTTTATCGAACTAGAGTATTATCGCCCATTTTATCGAACTAGAGTATTATCGCCCATTTTATCGAACTAGAGTATTATCGCCCATTTTATCGAACTAGAGTATTATCGGATTTCATTTTCTCGGTTTTAACTGTTTTCATGCATTTACTCAAAAATATGAGTTGCTACGTATTTTTCCCGTTTTTACTATTTTACGAATTTATCACGAACTTACAACATGATGTCCAACCCAAAATGAGTGTGAAGTTACACACCGGTTATGGAGAGAACTAAACTTTCCCGCTCTTCAACACCTATACGTATTGTGTTAATTAAAACACTATAATCTATAATAAAACCGATCTAACTATAGCGATCTAGAAATTTACCCTCGGATTTTCGTAAGACTTCTACTTGCGATTTTTCTCCGATCGATGGTTCGCTAATCGAATCGAATCCACGAACAAATAATGGTTCGGGAGTACGAACGACTTGAGCAGATTGATTTTCCTCGGTTGAACGTCCACAACCCGTGGGAAATCCCGGATTCTTTGAAATAGATCCTTTGCTTGTACTTAGGGAATAACGTAACCTCCTTCTTCCGAAGGCTAAACATCGCCCTTTTCTTCCCTATTTTGAATGTCTTCAAGGACAAAGATCGTTAATCCAATGATATCAAAATAATCCTAAGGTTTTAAAGATATGATTTCCTTACCACAAAATTGATTCCAACGTTTTGTCACCCACGACTTCTTGATTCCAAACTTCCGTTATCGCGCTAAAGTATAACAAAATAAACGTTAAAAGAAGGAACGTTTATTTTGATCTAATAAAGCTTTCAAACCATCATCAATATTCGGCCATAACCACTATTAACTAATCGAAACAAAAGGATTCTTACCTATTTCCACGTCGAAAAGATAGGATTTGAGAATAATATGGATCTAAGAAGAATTCGGCTATGAAGAAACAAAGAAAAGAGAAAATAAAATCGGTTATAGGCACTTTAACATTCGCCATGAAAGTGTAGGTGGAGAGAATTTCGATTGAAAGAAATCAAATAGGAGAGAGATGGTGATGATGTTTCGGTTTCCAAATAGAATGGAAAAGAAAAGAAAGAAAAAGATAAGTTTTGAGAGCAATGTATAATCGGCAATGGGGAGAAGAAAAGAAAAGAATGGTCTCTTTAGGTATTGGTAAAATCGGCAAAAGAGAAAGGCACAAAATTGACACCAAAGTGTAAAACAAAATGACCAATTTGACAAAAGAAACTAGGCTTACCAAGTGCACAATTTCGCCAAGGAAAAGAGAGTTTGAGAGAATTTTCAAAACTTGCACAAACTAAACAAAATGACCAAAACCAAAGACTAAAATTCCTAGCCAAACTATCACCAAAATTCGGCTCCCCTAGCCATAATGCCGTCCATATGCTTGGTCTTTAGGCCAAGATATTGTTTCCTTAAACAACTCCTTGATTCATGCCTCATATCCTCACATTTTCCTTATTCTTTTGATACCCTTCCTTAAGTTCAAATTTTCCTTATTCCTTTGATATACTAACCAAAAATAACAAGTCAACACCTTCCATATATGCTCTTGGCCGACACTTGCTATACATGGGCGTAAAAATCAAAAATAAAATTCACCTAGATGCTATTTAGGGGATTCAACCTTCACCCCCATGTACTAGCTCATGCGCCATCACCACTTGTCCAACTACTCATCTTATGCTACACATTGACACTTAAATTAATTTATGTGTCAATGCCACTAAGTCTATTTCCATAAATTCTCAAAATTAATATTATTCCTTCTAAAAAAATTTTAAACCCTTCTTGGACTATACTAACCACGAAAATAAATCAGAAAATTTTACTTTCTAGAATAATTACTCAAAGCACACATAGAAAATAAATTACTCAAATTTTCAGGGTGTTACATAGTGGGAGTAGGCAATTGGGGCTGAACCACTCTAAATTCTTTGTGTTTATTGTTTCATTTTTTGTCTTTGCTTTCACCTAAATTTTTAAAGGCCAATTCACCCCCTCTTGGCATTTTCGGTTTGTTCCATCGAGCTAACATTTTTGCTTTATCTATATACAAATTCAAATTCATTTATACTCACAAATCGTGTGTGGCTCTATTAGAAATAATCTAATAGGCAACATAGTTATCATATAAATAACATACGTTATGAAAGATATACATATTTAAGCAAAAATATTCAAGTTGTTGATACTTCAATCTTATTCAAAGTCTTAAATCATAAACAAGCATACCATAGAATATATAAAACATAAATTCAAACTTAAATGTGAAAAAAAAATAGCATCATTTTTAATTTTTTTTTCATTAAGTATGTTGAAATCTCAAAATCTTTCAAGCACGTATAAAAAATTACACACTTTAGGATTGTTGCTTCAACAAGGTTGTTGTACCTCTCAATTGCTTGTTCTCTAACAAAATATTGGATACTATCAAGCAAGCTCTTGCTGATAACGTATTATGAAATAATAATAATACAAAGAACACAAGAATAATAGATGAGAATAAGGAGGATTTCTATTACATTTCTCTTCTTTTTCATCATCATTACAAGTACTATACTCTTATATAAAGAGATTAGACTCATTATTTTCTAATACATAAATAGAAAAGGTGTAACACGCCTATACCGGTTCGACCCAAGAACCTGATATAGGAATATTACATTTGGTGCCAAAGTGATTTTGGCTAATCACTATTATATTTGAACATTAAAAATAAATTTAGATAATTTATATTTTAGTCCTTACTACTTGAAACACACTTGATCTTCCTAAGTACATGCCATTCTATTCCAAAATTTTGAAACATACCCTCTTGGCACTTGGAGATGTGATGAGATAGATGCCCACAATCTCAATAACAACTCTTTAAAATCATTGTACCTAATCTGCGCATGATAAACCATCATTTATACATATTTTAACCCCACGCTTAGCTTATTTTTGGATGAGTTTTCATTAGATTTGATGAATTCGATGCTCCTAATCCTTTAATTTCATGTTTTACACTCAAGAGAGCTTAGGGAGTCGAAAAGAACGAGAAACGGGCCAAAAAGGGACAAAATGGGCCTAACTTGGAAATCAACACGGCCTGGACCATTGGACACGGCCGTGTGTTACGAGCAGGATCAACCACGGCCTGGACTATCATCCACGGGCAGACCACACGGTCGTGTGTGGTGAGCAGGAGCGAGTACGGCCTAGGGCTATCGAGAACGGGCGTGTCCCTGCCGTATCAAAGACTAATTCTATCCGGAAAAGGTTACTTGTGAGCAAAGAAAGACGTTCCAAAGCCTATATAAACACCCTAGGGGGTAACCTAAAAGAGGACGAGCAGAATCTGCGAAAAATACTCAAAGACAGTAGTCGGAGGCATTTCGGAGGAAGGATCTCCATCAAGACCAAGATCTCCCATCAAGTTCTTTAGAAGTTTTTGGGTTTTCTTATGTTTTGTAGTTTTCCTTATTCTATGATGTTTCCTTCTATCAGTATGAACTAAATCCCTTAGATAACTAAGGGGATGAAATCTAAGATGGATCTTATTACTATTTGATTTATAAGATAAATATTTGTTCTTATTCTTGTTTTGATAATTCAGGTTATTGATTCAAGTCGAATATGCTTATTCAGTGGAGCAAAAGTCCCTGCTTAAGAGTAGATCAACACAATTAAGCGGAGTTGATTGCAACCCTAGACATAGGGAGACGAAAATCTGCCGGATTAGAGTCAAATCTAATAAGGGAATCCATAGATCGAGTTAATGCGACAATAGGGGTTTTAATTAGAAAGAGATTTCAATTAATCAACCTAGAGTCAGTTGTTTTTAGTCTCGAGAGAGATATTAACATAAATCAGAGATTTCTACGGATTAAGACAAGTGAATAAATCATATGAATCAAAAGTAATAAGTGAAGTCTAGGTAGATTCTTCCTTAGGTATTGCCTATCACATAAGTTGTCTAAAAGTATTTTCCCAATTCTTTCGTTGTCGTGTTTTTAATTAAGTTTTTGTTTAAAAGAATTCACTCCAATTTTTAGGCTAGATAATAAAAGGATATTAATTACTAGTACTCTTGGTCCTTGTGGATACGATATTACCGGTCTTACCATAACTATACTATTAAACGATAGGTGCGCTTGCCTTTATTGTGGTCATAGTTAGTTTTAGACACATCAAGTTTTTGGCGCCGTTGCTGGGGACTAAGATATTAGGAACACTAAATATTTATTACTTTAGCCATTTTTATTTTTATTACAATTTATTTTTTGTTTTTAGTTTAATTTACTAACTTTTATTTTATCTGCTTCTGGCAGGAACTTTTAGTTTTTGACTAGAAGGAACCCGTCAGGACCATTACTTTTTGGCAGTGATATAGAAGGTACAGCTCGCAGAAATCGAAGAGAAATAAGGTGAAGTCTACAATACATAGAAGAAGAGCAAGAAGACGAAACTAATACTACAGAAGAGATGGCTGATAATAATTCGCTACCTCCTATGGTTGCCGTAAACCCGGTGAATCAAAATCCTGCTGCTCGTACTATGTATGATTATGCTAAACCTAATTTAACAGGAACCGAATCAAGTATTGTTAGACCTGCTATTGCTGCAAATAATTTTGAACTGAAACCTAACACTATACAGATGATTCAGCAATTTGTTCAGTTTGATGGTTTGCAGGATGAGGATCCAAACAATCACTTGGCAAATTTTCTAAAGTTGTGCGACACTTTCAAAATTAATGGCGTTTCTAATGATGCCATTCGCCTTCGGTTGTTTCCCTTCTTGTTGAGGAACAAAGCTAAATAGTGGTTGAACTCGTTACCACGAGGATCAATCACTACATGGGTATAAATGACCGAAAATTTTTTACTTAAATATTTTCTGCCGGCTAAAACGACTAAGTTGAGGAATGATATCTCTCCTTTTGTGTAGATGGATTTAGAGACACTTTACGATGCATGAGATAGATACAAGGATTTACTAAGAAGGTGCCCTCACCATGGGTTACCTTTGTGGCTACAGGTTCAAACCTTTTACAACGGTGTGAACCCTCAACTAAGTAGTTGATTGATTTAACCGCCGATGGAACCCTAAATAACAAGACCCCTGAAGCGGCATATGAGTTTATAGAGGAGATGACACTAAATAATTATCAGTGGCAAGTTATGAGGACAAAGCCAACAAAAGCTGCCAGTGTTTTTAACCTCGACGCAGTGACCATGCTATCAAATCAGGTAGAACTATTAAATAAAAAGATTGATGGATTATATGGTTCTTCGCAGGTACATCCAGTGATGCAGTGCGATACAAATGGAGGAAGGACGGACAATACAGAATACCCACCCTACAACCCTAGCATAGAAAGGGAACAGATAAACTATATGGGTAATAATTCTAGACCTCAAAATAACTCTTATAGTAACACTTACAATCCAGGTTGGAGGAACCACCCAAACTTTTCATGGGGTGGCCAAGGAAATCAGAGACAGCAACCCTCTCCAGGCTTTCAACAGCAACCCTACCCACAAGAGAAGTAGCCGAACCTCAAAGAGATGCTAACAAAATTCATCGCTATGTCAGAAACCCGTTTTCAAAACACCAAAACAACACAAAAAAATCAGCAAGCATCGATTCAAAGGCTCGAGAACCAATTAGGTCAGCTTGCCAAGTTGATCCCAGAACGACCACAAGGTAGCTTGCCAAGCAACACTGAAACTAACCCAAAAGAGCAAATTCATGCCATTACTGTTCACGGTAGTGAAGGGTTGGACGAACCAAAACAGAGGCAAGAGAACGTGGTAGATAAAGGTACGGTTGAGGTAAGCCATGATAAACAGAAATCAATAAGTACAGAGTACAAACCTCGTGCGACGAAGAAAGACCGTACAAATGAACAATTCGGTAAATTTCTTAAACTTCTAAAGAAATTACATATTAACTTACCATTTATTGAAGCTCTTTCGCAGATGCCCAATTCAACAAAATTTCTAAAAGAGCTCTTATAAAAAAACAGAAGCTAGACAAAGCATCGCATGTGGAGCTAAATACAGTATGCTCAGCAATTCTATAGAATAGACTTCCACAAAAGTTAAAAGGTCCAGGGAGTTTTACGATTCCTTGCTTAATTGGTGGTTATCTGTTAATAATGCTTTAGCAGATTTAGGGGCAAGCATAAATGTTATGCCTTATAAAATGTTAAAACAACTAGGTCTTGGGAAACCCAAACAAACTAGGATGAGCATTCAATTAGCTGATAAAACCATTAGAATTCCTAGGGGTATAATTGAATATGTACTAGTAAAAATTGATAAATTCATTTTCCCAGTAGACTTTGTTGTGTTAGACATGGATGAGGACAATAATTTTCCTTTAATTTTAGGAAAACCCTTTTTGGCAACTGCTAAAACTAGAATTAATGTTGGTACAGGTGAACTCACACTTCGTGTAGGTGACGAAACGATCACTCTTCAGGCTCTTGATTTGGCTAAGACATCGAGTAATAAAGGTGAGAACATAAATTCTATTAATGACTATTTGGTTCAACCTTTTTTTCAGGAAGCACCACAAAATTACACAACTGAGTCATATTCTAGACCTCGTGCCAATAAAAAAATAACTCATGAGGAGAGAAGGCTTCAGATCGATGAACTAGACGAGTGGAAGACACATGTTAAGGAGAAACCAAGAACACACGAAGCAAAACTGAGGCAACTCCATAACGAACTTAAAGATGAAGCAAACTACTTCAAGGTTGGAGACCAAGTTCTAATGGATAATACAGATCCTCGTATTGCCACTTCTGAACCTAATGGAATAACTCCTTTCACGGTACTTAATACTTTCCCATACGGTACAGTCGAGGTAACTCATTCTCAATTTGGCACCTTCAAGGTAAATCATACTCGTCTAAAATCGTATTTCAATACAATTGATAGCAAGAATGAGGAGTTTCAACTTCTCAAACCACCACGATTATACGAATGAGAGGTAAGTCTAGCTTAAGACTTTAAACGAGCGCTTCTCGGGAGGCAACTCGAGCACTAACCCCTTTAATTTTCATATTTTTTATTCTTAGCACCTAACTAAAAACTAACCAAATTAATAAAGCGCAGGTTTCCCTACCATACGGCCTTGTACACGGGCGTAGCCGTGGCCGTGTGGACACCACGAATACGCACATCGGCGTGGCCAAATCCGTGCGAACCAAGGACGACAATTTTCCCAAAACACGGGCTGCGATAAAATGCCACGGCCGTGCGATACGGCCGTGGTCGACACTGAGAAAGTAACACGGGTGTGCAACACGCGTGTGCCCCTAGGCCGTGGTCGACACTGATTAATCAAACATGGGCGTGGAAAACTCTACACAGGCGTAGGAGAAACGAATGAGGCACCACACGGTCGTGCGATACGGCCGTGTGACCTAACACGCCCAGGGCACACGGGCGTGGGCAACTGATTTCTATTTAACCCTCTCTTTCTATTCACTTTCTTCCCCAAATCCCTTCTTTCCTAACCCTAGCCACCACAGCTTTTCTCTCTTTTCACCACTAGCCACCGCCTCCTCACTCCATTTACTCTATTTTTTCCACCTCTTCTTCAACCCCCAAAAAACCCCTCTTTTCCTACTATCTTCTTCATTCATTTCCCTTACCACTTACTCCCTTTTCTCTTCACACCACTACCACACCGACCACCATCCTTGCCACCATGCTAGAAGCAAGATCAAAGCCACCATCTCCATGTCGAAGAAGTGAAAGGACTCTGGCACGATATCCCCGTGCACGACCACTCTACATAAGTTCATGCCGGCCGCTTCATCGACTCGAGAAGTCAAGGACCTTTGAGTCCATTTATTTTTTCTTTTTTATTTACTTTTGATAAACCATCATTTATACATATTTTAACCCCATGCTTAGCTTATTTTTGGATGAGTTTTCATTAGATTTGATGAATTTGATGCTCCTAATCCTTTAATTTCATGTTTTACACTCAGGAGAGCTTAGGGAGTCAAAAAGAATGAGAAACAGGCCAAAAAGGGACAAAATGGGCCTAACTTGGAAATCAGCACGGCCTGGACCATTGGACATGACCGTGTGTTACGAGCAAGATCAACCACGGCCTGGACTATCATCCACGAGCAGACCACACGGCCGTGTGTGGTGAGCAGGAGCGAGCACTGCCTAGGGCTATCGAGCACGGGCGTGTCCCTGCCGTATCAAAGACTAATTCTATCCGGAAAAGGTTACTTGTGAGCAAAGAAAGACGTTCCAAAGCCTATATAAACACCCTAGGGTGACCTAAAAGAGGACGCTGAACAGAATGTAGAAAATACTCGAAGACAGCCGTCGGAAGCAGCTTAGAGGAAGGATCTCCATCAAGACTGAAGATCTCCCATCAAGTTATTTAGAAGTTTTTGGGTTTTCTTATATTTTGTAGTTTTCATTATTCTATGATGTTTCCTTCTATCTGAATGAACTAAATCCCTTAGATACCTAAGGGGATGAAACCTAAGACGGATCTTATTACTATTTGATTTATAAGATAAATATTTGTTCTTATTCTTAATTGTGAGTTCTTATTCTTGTTTTGATAATTCAGGTTATTGATTCAAGTCGAATGTGCTTATTCAGTGGAGCAAAAGTCCCTATTTAAGAGTAGACCAACACAATTAAGTGGAGTTGATTGCAACACTAGACATAGGGCGACGAAAATCTGCCGGATTAGAGTCAAATCTAATAAGGGAATCCATAGATAGAGTTAATGCGACAATAGGGGTTTTAATTAGAAAGAGATTTCAATTAATCAACCTAGAGTCAGTTGTTTTTAGTCTCGAGAGAGATATTAACATAAATCAGATATTTCTACGGATTAAGACAAGTGAATAAATCATATGAATCAAAAGTAATAAGTGAAGTCTAGGTGGATTCTTCCTTAGGTATTGCTTATCACATAAGTTGTCTAAAAGTATTTTCCCAATTCTTTCGTTGTCGTGTTTTTAATTAAGTTTTAGTTTAAAAGAAATCACTCCAATTTTTAGGCTAGACAATAAAAGGATAGTAATTACTAGTACTCTTGGTCCTTGTGGATACGATATTACCGGTCTTACCATAACTATACTATTAAACGATAGGTGCGCTTGCCTTTATTATTGTCATAGTTAGTTTTAGACACATCAAGTTTTTGGCGCCGTTACCGGGGACTGAGATATTAGGAACACTAAATTTTTATTACTTTAGCCATTTTTATTTTTATTACAATTTATTTTTTGTTTTTAGTTTAATTTACTAACTTTTATCTGTTTCTGGCAGGAACTTTTAGTTTATGACTAGAAGTAACCCGTCAGGACCATTACTTTTTGACAGTGATATAGAAGGTACAGCTCACAGAAACCGAAGAGAAATAAGGCGAAGTCTACAATACATAGAAGAAGAGCAATACATAGAAATAATCCGCTACCTCTTGTGGTTGTCGCAAACCCGGTGAATCAAAATCTTGCTCCTCGTACTATGTATGATTATGCTAAACCTAATTTAACAGGAACCGAATCAAGTATTGTTAGACTTGCTATTGCTGCAAATAAATTTGAACTAAAACCTAACACTATACAGATGATTCAGCAATTTGTTCAGTTTGATGGTTTGCAGGATGAGGATCCAAACAATCATTTGGCAAATTTTCTAGAGTTGTGCGAAACTTTCAAAATTAATGGCGTTTCTGATGATGCCATTTGCCTTCAGTTGTTTCCCTTCTCGTTGAGGAACAAAGCTAAACAGTGGTTGAACTCGTTACCACGAGGATCAATCACTACATGAGACCAAATGACCGAAAAATTTTTACTTAAATATTTTCTGCCGGCTAAAACGGCTAAGTTGAGGAATGATATCTCTTTTTTTGTGCAGATGGATTTAGAGACACTTTACGATGCATGGGAGAGATACAAGGATTTACTAAGAAGGTGCCCTCACCATGGGTTACCTTTGTGGCTACAGGTTCAAACCTTTTACAACGGTGTGAACCCCTCAACTAGGCAGTTGATTGATTCAGCCGCCGGTGGAACCCTAAATAACAGGACTCCTGAAGCGGCTTATGAGTTTATAGAGGAGATGGCACTGAATAACTATCAGTGGCAAGTCATGAGAACAAAGCTGACAAAAGCCGTCAATGTCTTCAACCTCGACGCAATTACCATGCTATCAAACTAGGTAGAGCTTTTAAATAAAAAGATTGATGGTTTGTGTGGTTCTTTGCAGGTACATCCAGTGATGCAGTGCGATGCAAATGGAGGAGGAATGGGCAATACGTAATATCCATTTCACAACTCTAGCATGGAGAATGAGCAACTGAATTATATGGGTAATAACTCTAAATCTCCAAATCTTCCTTACAATAATACATATAATCCAGGATGGAGGAACTACTCAAGTTTCTCATCGGGTAATGAAACGAATCAAAGACCGAATATTCCTCCAGTTTTCCAACCATCCTACCAGTAAGAAAGAAAGCTGAACCTTGAAGATATGCTAGCAAAGTTTATTTTGGTGTTAGAGACTCGTTTCCAGAATACCGAAACAGCATTGAAAAATCAGCAAGCGTCGATTCAAGGGCTTGAGAATCAAATTGGACAACTGGTTAAGTTAGTTTTTGAAAAGCAATCAGGTAGTTTACCTAGTAACACCAAACCCAAACAAAAAGAGCATGTGAAGGCAGTTACACTAAGGAGTGGGAAGGAGTTAATTGAAGATGAAAAGAAGATGCCACAAGAAACTGATAAGGAAAAGGGCGAGGAAGTAAATGAGAATGTAACACCGGTACTTAAAGAGTATAAACCACCGATCCCATATCCGGCAAAGTTGAAGAAAGACCGCATGGACACAAAATTAGGTAAATTTCTTGAACTTTTTAAACAATTACATATTAACTTACCTTTTGTTGAAGCTATTTCGCAGATGCCTACGTACACAAAATTCTTAAAAGAGCTTTTAACAAATAAAAGAAAGTTTGAAGAGCTATCAACCGTGGAGCTTAACTAGGAATGTTCAGCTATTCTCTAGAATAAGCTACCAACCAAATTGAAAGATCCAGGAAGTTTTACTATTCCCTGTTTAATTGGTAGTTTAAATGTTGAGAAAGCATTAGCTGATTTAGGTGCCAGTATTAATTTAATACCTTATAAAATGTTCAAGCAGCTTGGTCTTGGAGAACCGAATCCCACTAGGATGAGTATCCAATTAGCTGATAGATCCATTAAATATCCTAGGGGAATTATTGAAGGTGTTTTGGTAAAAGTTGATAAATTCATATTCCCTGTTGATTTTGTTGTGCTTGACATGGATGAAGATGTTGAGGTGCCCTTAATTTCAGGACGCCTATTTTTAGCTACTGTTAGGGTTGTTATTGATGTAGGTGATGGTAAACTTATGCTCAGGATAGGTGACGAGGAAATTATTTTTAAAATTTATGATGTTATGCGATACTCTAGAGAGCAAGATGATTCCTGTTATTTTATCGATGCTATTGATCATTCTATTCAAGATTCTTTTCAGGAAATCATACATAAAGACACGTTGGAACTGTGTCTTGCCCAAGGAGAGGAGGCCGATGACGATACCAATGAGATGGGGGAAGTAAAAATTTCTTCCCCAAGACAAAAGAAGTATGAGGGCATTGAAATAAACGACGAACTAAAACAAAAACCCTCTATTGAAGAGCCCCCCAAATTGGAATTGAAACAGTTACCAAATCACTTAGAGTATGCATTCCTCGGAGCTAATTCTACACTACCGGTAATTATTTCTTCAAAATTGGAACCCAATGAGAAAGACGAGTTAATACAGGTACTAAAGGAGCATAGAAGAGCCATAGCTTGGAAAATTTCTGACATTAAAGGGATAAGCCCATCGTTTTGCACCCATAAAATTTTAATGGAAGATGAATATAAACCATGTGTACAACCTCAAAGATGATTAAATCCCAACATGAAGGAAGTTGTTAAAGCTGAGGTAATTAAACTTCTAGATTCTAGAATTATTTATCCTATTTCTGACAGTACTTGGGTAAGTCCTGTGCAGGTTGTTCCAAAGAAGGGAGGCATGACTGTTATAGCCAACGAGAAGAATGAATTGATTCCAACAAGGACAGTCACAGGTTGGAGAGTTTGCATTGATTATAGGAAATTAAACGATGCCACGAGAAAAGATCACTTTCCCTTACCATTCATTGATCAGATGTTAGAAAGTATATGTACTATTGCTTCTTGGACGGACTCTTTGGCTACTTCCAAATCCCTATAGCCCCTGAGGATCAAGAAAATACAACATTTACATGTCCATACAGTACTTTTACTTATCGTAGAATGCCTTTTGGATTATGTAATGCTCCTGCTACTTTTCAGCGCTGCATGTTAGCCATCTTTGACGAACTTGTGGAGGACATCATGGAGGTATTTATGCACGAATTTTTGGTATTTGGTAATTCATTCCACCTTTTCCTTAAAAATTTAAAACGAGTTCTAATGAGATGTGAGGAAACGAACCTTGTGCTTAATTGCGAAAAGTGTCACTTTAAAATTTTCTAGTAAGAGGATTGAGGTTGATAAAGCAAAAATTGAAACCGTAGAAAAATTACCTCCTCCTAGTTCAGTTAAGGCTATAAGAAGCTTTTTAGGACACGCTGGATTTTATAGAAGATTTATCAAGGATTTTTCTAAAATAGCTAAGCCCTTAACTAAATTACTAGAAAAAGATGTGCCTTTCAATTTTGATCAAGAATGTTTAGATGAATTTAATACCCTCAAAAATAAATTAATAAATTCTCCGATTATAATTGCACCTGATTGGAATTTACCCTTTGAACTAATGTGTGATGAGAGTGATTTTGCAGTAGGTGCGATTTTGGTACAGCGAAGAGACAAGATTTTCAGCCAATTTATTACACTAGCAAAACATTGACGGCCGCGCAAGAAAATTACACCACAACAGAAAAAGAGTTGCTAGCTGTGGTTTTTGCATTTGATAAATTTAGACAATATTTGATATTATCTAAAGTTGTCGTTTACACTGACCATTTAGCTCTTCGTTATCTTTTAACTAAATCTGATGCAAAACCTCGACTCATAAGATGGATTTTACTCTTACAGGAATTTGATTTGGAAATTCAGGATAAGAAAGGAGCTGAAAATCTCGCAGCAGACCATCTTTCTAGACTTGAAAATCCACATATCAAAGAACTCGATGAAAGTGAGATAAATGACTCGTTTCCTGAAGAACAACTCTTTGCTATTTCTGACTTCGAGGTACCTTGTTTTGCAGATATTGTGAATTATTTAGCTGCTAACATCCTACCAAAAGGGTTAACACATCATCAAAAGAAGTGATTCTTTGCTGATGTGAAAAACAATTTTTTAGAGGACCCTTTTCTTTTTCATATATGTGCAGATCAAGTAATTCGGAGATGTGTTACAAAGGCAGAAGCAAGTAAAATATTAGAACATTGCCATTCAGAACCATCAGGAGGACATTATAGTGGGATTAGGACAGCACATAAAACGCTCGAATCAGGTTTTTATTGGCCCACTCTGTTCAAGGACGCTAAAAGGTATGTTGCTTCATGTGATAGATGTCAGAGAACAGGTAGTATCTCTAAACGCGATGAAATGCCTCAAACATATATGCTATCATGTGAAATATTTGATGTATGGGGTATTGATTTTATGGGTCTGATCGTAGTGTCGATAGTCTTAATATTTATATAATGAATGATCTAGCCTAGAAACTAACAATCACCATGATTGAGGCAAGTGCACCTATCGAACAGCAGTATAGCTTAGTGGCAAGACCGGATTGTCGAACCCAAAGGAACCAAAAGTACTACTGACTTTCTTTTTATTATTTAGCCTAAAAATTAAGGGATTTGTTGTTTATTCTAAAATTAACTAACTACTAAGCTAAAGACGCTAAGACACAGAGAATAAATTGGGGAAAATACTTGTGGGAAAAACCAATTGATTGAGACGATACCCAAGGAAGAGTCCCCCTAGACTTCACTTGTTATTTAACTCTGAACCAGACAATTTATTCACTTGACTTGATCCGTAGGATTCCCTAATTTATATTAATACCTCTCTCGAGGCTACTAACGTCTAACCCTAGGTTGATTAATTGAAATCTCTTTCTAATTAAAACCCTTAGGATTGCATTAACTCGATCTATGGACTCCCATATTAGGTTTGACTCTAATCCGGTAGATTTTCGTCATCCTATCTCTAGGGTTGCGATCAACTCCGCTTAACTATGCTAGATCTACTCTTAAACATGGAATATTCCTCCACTGCCTAAGCACATCAATACTTGAATCAATATCCTGAAATACCAAAACAAGAATTAAGAACACATAGTTAAGATCAAATCAAGTATTTATCATATAGTTCAGAAAACAATAACAAGATCCGTCTTAGGTTTCATCCCCCTCAGGTATCTGAGGGGTTTAGTTCATAATCATAAAAGAATACATCTCAGAAGAAAAGATAAAACAAAACATAAGAAAACCCTAAAAACCCCCTGAAGAAATTGAAGGAGAGATCATCTGTCTTGAGTATGATTTCGGCTTCTTGAGATGAATCAACTGGCTTTCTTCGAGTAAATCCCACAATTCTGACCTCTCTGGCTTCGCTCCTTGGCCTAGCTGGACGCCCCCTCAAGGTTGGCCTTTAGGGTGTTTATATAGGCTTTTGGAATATATTTCTTTGCCTCTAAGTACCCTAAACCGAGTGAAATTCCTCTTTGTCACGGCAGGGACACGCCCGTGCAACACGCCCGTGTGAATCGAATTCAGGCCGTGGTCGAGCCTACTAAAGGGGCACGGCCGTGTGGCTACCTCCAGGCCGTGTTGATTTCTTACTTTGGCCCATTTGGTCCGTTTTTAGCCCGTTTCTCGTTCTTTTCGACCTTTGATGCTCTCCTAAGTATAAAACATGAAATTAAAGGATTAGGAGCATCAAATTCCATAATTCAAAGGATAAATCAACCAAAAAGCATGCTACATGTGGGATTAAAATTTGTATAAATTACAGTTTATCAAATACCCCCACACTTAAGCTTTTGCTTGTCCTCAAGCAAAATTCTTAACTTATAATTAAAATCGAATTTCCTCGATTCATAACCTTCATCAATAATGTTTCATCATAATCCATAGGTAATTCATACATTGATAATTTAACCAGAAGGTTCCTAAAGATTCAGACAATCAAAGTCATAGTTTTTATAGTACAAAAAATAGGTGTTTCCCCTTACCTAAATAATTACCATTAATTCAAAATCGACAAAAATTGACATCCTCACTAAAGATTCACTCAAATCACTCGAAGTGTTTAAGGTTCAAAAATTAAGCACTCATAAGTCAAACATGAAAAGTTAATCCCATAGGCTTGCATGAAAATTAAATCTCCACCACTATAATATGAGATGATACACAAATCAAAAGGTCTTTAAAAAGGGTTGTAACGGGGCTCGGGTTAAAGGTGTGGATAAAGGCTGAATTAGAGGGTTAGAATCGAGACTGAATTGACAAATTACCTAACTAGAAAGTCGGACTAATACTGAATAATTACATCAATTGAAAACTTAATACTAATAACATGAGCTTCTTTTAAAGATAATGAAATTAACTGCTTAAGCTCCAATAACAAAGAAGTAAAAATGAATATACTTCATTTTTTTAAGAGCAAATCAAGTACAATAATAATAAGATAGAATTTAACAACTGAAGTAAAGAAAATAGTTAAGTAACCGATCAAATCAAATCTCGATATAGGGGTAGTCAAGAGAAATGGTGATAACAAATACAAAGTGGGTTTTAGGTTAATATTAATGGGTGAGTTAAGAAATGGTTTGTTAGGATTCAAAGGGGTTCACTAGGGGTTAATTATGAAGTAGGCTTTTTATGGAGTAAGTGGGTTAAAACCTAGGTGCCTTTATCATCTCAGTATATCAAATCAAAGGTATGGTCTCGACATGTATAATCGAAGCAAGTTGTAGAATAACAAATCAATGTTGACACACTCATAATCAATAAAGTGAGCACGAAAAATGTATGCTCTAAGAGGCTCAAGATCTCACAAGAATTATGGGCTTTTGATATCAACATTGTAAATCTCAAATTTCAAGGTAATCATTAGATTCAGGTAGACTACCTAACAAATTTTTTATTCTAAAAAATAGACTTATCATGCTTGATTCTCTAGTCTCCTAAAGTTTAAATCATCACTGCATAATTAATTATGACTTAATTCAAAACATATCAATGAAAATCATAAATAAAAGGAAATTTCATTCTAATCGTAACATGAGAAAATTACTTAAAAACAAGACATAATTCATGGATTTGAGAATAATGAAAAAAGTTAGGCACTTTTCACGATAAAATTCGTCCCCCCCCACACTTAAGATGTACATTTTCCTCAATGTAAAAATATAACAGTTGTAATAAGAAAAGCACAAGATAGGGAAAGAGGTGAAACTTCCTGAATTTTAGATGGAGTCAGAGAAAAAAATTGGGGAAGTTCGGGCCGAGTTGGAGGAAGACATTCCTGTGGCGGCGGTGCCCGTGGTCGTGGTAGGGTGATTCCTAAGCAGCCTGAAGAACCTAAAACCAAATAACTAGAATAAAATAAATAAAATTAAGCATAAGAGAGTCATAGAGAAGGAAAATAAAGGAGAAGAGAAAAAACATAGGTAAAATAATTGGACTCAAATGTCCTTGGCTTGTTGGATCGATGAAGCGGCCGGCATGAACTTATGTAGATCAGTCTCGCACGGGAGACTGTGCTAGGGTCCTTCCGCTTCTTTGACATGGGTAAAGTGAAAATAGAGAGTTTGGGACAGGAGAATGAGAGGAAATGAAAAGGGGGAGGATGAAAAGGTATGGAAGAAAGGGAATGGGGAGTAGGTGGGAAAGGGAGAGGGGTGTTTTTTAAATAGAGGTTCCAGATCTGGTACATCCCCACGCCCGTGTATCGTGTGCGTCTTGTGTCACACGGCCATATCACACGGCTATTTGCTATCTTGTTCGCTTCTCCAACGCTTGTGTAGAGGGTTCCACGCCCATGTTTCTTTCTCAGTGTCGGCCACGGCCCCAAAGCACAGGCGTGTCTCATACCTGTGTGACTTCCTCAGTGTTGGCCACGGACATATCGCACGGCTGTGGCAATTTATAGTCGTCCGTGATCTGGGAATTTTTCGTCCTTGGCTCGTATGACCTCTGCCATGCCAGTGTGTAAATTCGTGATGCCCACACGGCCACGGCCACACCCGTGTGCAAGGCCGTGTGGCACGGAAACCTATGCTTTATTTACTTTGGTTAGTCTTTAGTTAGGTACTAAAAATCAAAGATATGAAAATAAAGGGGGTTAGTGCTCGGGTTGCCTCCCGAGAAGTGCTTGTTTAAAGTCTTAAGCTAGACTCACCTCTCATTCGCATAATCAGGGTTGTTTGAAGAGTTGAACATCCTTTCTCATGCTATCAGTTCTACTATCATGATAAAGTTTGAGTCGAGTAGCGTTTACCTTAAAAGTGCCGAATATAGGATTACTTACCTCGATTGTTCCGTATGGGAAGACATTGAGTACCTTAAAAGGGTTTTCTTCGTTTGTATTAAAGTCTGAAGGAGATATTCGAGGGTCTGTTTTATCTAATAATATCTAATCTCCGATCTTAAATTTGTTTGCCGTTCCTATAAGCTCGTCTGGGGGTTCCCTTGGTTTTGCTTCGTGTGATTCTGGTTTCTCCTTGAAATGTGTTTTCCACTCGTCTAGTTCATCAATATGAAGCCTTCGTTTCTCATGAATTACTTCTTTGTTGTCATGATGTCTAGGATCTGGCTCAGTTGTGTGGTTCTGTGGTGCTTCCCGAAAATAAGGTTTAACTGAATGGTCATTAATAAAATTAATTTTCTCACCTTGATTACTTGATTTCCTAGCTAAGTCAAGAGCCTAAAGACTGATTGATTCGTCACCTACACGGAGTATGAGTTCACCTGTACCAACATCAATTTTAGTTCTAGCTGTTTCTAAAAAGGGTCTTCCTAAAATTAAAGGGATCGTATTGTCCTCATCCATGTCTAAAACAACAAAGTCAACTGGGAATACGAATTTATCAATTTTCATGAGTACATCTTCGATTATACCCCTAGGAATATTAACAGTTTTATCAGCTAATTGAATGCTCATCCTAGTTTGTTTGGGTTTCCCTAGACCTAGCTATTTAAACATTTTATAAGGCATGACATTGATGCTCGCTTCAGGTCCAAGTAAAGCATTATCAATGGATAAACTACCAATTAAACAAGGAATCGTAAAACTCCCTGGATCTTTTAATTTCCGTGGTAGTTTGTTTTGTAGAATCACTAAGCACACTGCGTTTAGCTCCACATGCGATGCCTCGTCTAGCCTTCGTTTGTTTATCAAAAGTTCTTTTAAAAATTTCTTTAAATCTGGCATCTGCGAAAGAGCTTCGAGAAACGATAAGTTAATATGTAATTTCTTTAAAAGTTTAAGAAATTTACCAAATTGTTCGTCTGTGTTGTCTTTCTTCATCTCATCGGAGTATGGTATGCGAGGTTGGTACCCTTTAATTACCGTTTTTAGTTTGTCATGGTTCACCTCAACCTTACCTTCCTCTACCACATTCTCTTACCTTAAATTGGGCTCATCTAACCCTACACTATCATGAGCTATTATGGCTTGAATTTGCTCCTTTGGGTTAGTCTCAGTGTTGCTTGGTAGGCTTCCTTGCGGTCGTTTGGAGATCAGCTTAGCAAGTTGCCCCAACTGGTTCTCGATCCCTTGAATCGATGCTTGTTGATTTTTAAGTGTTGTCTCGGTGTTCTGAAAACGTGTTTCTGACACCGCTATGAATTTTGTCAGCATCTCCTCAAGGTTCAGCTTCTTCTCCTGTGGGTAGGGCAGTTGTTGGAAGTTTGGAAGGGGTTGTTGTCTCTGATTTCCTTGACCACCCCATGAAAAATTGGGGTGGTTTCTCCAACCTGGATTATAAGTATTGCTATGAGGGTTATTTTGATATATTAAATTGTTACCCACATAGTTCATTTGTTCGCCTTCCATGCCATGTCCGTAGGTGGGTACTCAGGATTCGCCACACCTCCACTTGTTTCATGATCGCACTACTGGATGTACTGCGAAGAACACAAACCATCAATCTTTTGTTTAACATCTCTACCTGATTTGATAGCATGGTTACTGCGTCGAGGTTGAAAACTCTTGTTGTTTTTGTTGGCCTTATCCTTGTGACTTGCCACTGATAGTTATTCAGTGACATCTCTTCTATAAACTCGTAGGCCGCTTTAGGAGTTTTGTTGTTCAAATCACGAGGCTGGATCGATCAATTGCCTCGTTGAGGGGTTCACACCGCTGTAGAAGGTTTGAACTCGAAGCCACAAAGGTAGCCCATGGTGAGGCACCTTCTCAACAAATCCTTGTATCTCTCCCATGCATCATATAGTGTTTCTAGATCCATCTCACACAAAAGAAGAGATATCATTCCTCAACTTGGCCGTTTTGGCCGGTGGAAAATATTTTAACAAGAATTTTTCTGGTCATTTGATCCCATGTAGTGATTGACCCTGTGGAAGAGAATTCAACCACTTGCTTGGCTTTATTCCTCAAAGAAAAGGGAAACAACCAAAGACGGATGGCATCATCGAAACGCCATTTATTTTGAAAGTATCGCAAAAAATTCTAGGAAATTCGCTAAGTGTGTGTTAGGATCCTCATCCTGCAAACCATCAAACTGAACAAATTATTGTATCATCTATATAGTGTTAGGTTTCAATTCAAAATTATTTGCGAGCAATAGCGAGTCTAACAATACTTGACTCGGTTCTGTTAAATTAGGTTTAGCATAATCATACATAGTTCGAGGAGCATGATTTTCGGCCACCTCCAGAGGTAGCAGATTATTTTCAGCCATCTCTTCGGTGGTATTGGTTTCGTCTTCTTGCTCTTCTGCTATGTAATTTAAGCTTCGCCTTATTTCTCTACGATTTCTGCGAGCAGTACCTTCAATATCACTGTCGTAAATTAAGGGTCCTATCGGGTTCCTTCTAGTCATAAACTAGGGGTACCTGCTAGGAACAAAATAGAAGAAGAAAAATTAGCAAATTTAAAAACAAAATAAAAGTAAATCGCAAAAATAAAAATGGCTAAAGTAATAAAACTTAAGCGTTCTTAATATTTTTAGTTCCCCGGTAATGGCGCCAAAAACTTGATCGTAGTGTCGATAGTCTTAATATTTATATAATGAATGATCTAGCCTAGAAACTAACTATCACCACGATTGAGGCAAGTGCACCTATCGAACAGTAGTATAGCTTAGTGGCAAAACCAGATTGTCGAACCCAAAGGAACCAAAAGTACTAATACTGACTTTCTTTTTAATATTTAGCCTAAAAATTAAAGGATTTGTTGTTTATTCTAAAATTAACTAACTACTAAGCTAAAGACGCTAAGACACAGAGAATGAATTGGGGAAAATACTTGTGGGAAAAACCAATTGATTGAGACGATACCCAAGGAAGAGTCCACCTAGACTTCACTTGTTATTTAACTCTGAACCAGATGATTTATTCACTTGACTTGATCCGTAAGATTCCCTAATTTATATTAATACCTCTCTCGAGGCTACTAACGTCTAACCCTAGGTTGATTAATTGAAATCTCTTTCTAATTAAAACCCCTAGGATTGCATTAACTCGATCTATGGACTCCCATATTAGGTTTGACCCTAATCCGGCAGATTTTCGTCATCCTATCTTTAGGGTTGCGGTCAACTCCGCTTAACTATGCTAGATCTACTCTTAAACAGGGAATATTCCTCCACTGCCTAAGCACATCGATACTTGAATCAATATCCTGAAATACCAAAACAATAATTAAGAACACATAGTTAAGAGCAAATCAAGTATTTATCATATAGTTCAGAAAACAATAACAAGATCCGTCTTAGGTTTCATCCCCCTCAGGTATCTGAGGGGTTTAGTTCATAATCATAAAAGAATACATCTCAGAAGAAAAGATAAAACAAAACATAAGAAAACCCTAAGAACCCCCTGAAGGAATTGAAGGAGAGATCCTTCGTCTTGAGTATGATTTCGGCTTCTTGAGATGAATCAACAGGCTTTCTTCGAGTAAATCCCACAATTCTGACCTCTCTGGCTTGGCTCCTTGGCCTAGCTGGACGCCCCCCTCAATGTTGGCCTTTAGGGTGTTTATATAGGCTTTTGGAATATATTTCTTTGCCTCTAAGTGCCCTATTCCGAGTGAAATTCCTCTTTTTCACGGCAGGGACACGCCCGTGCAACACGCCCGTGTGAATCGAATTCAGGCCGTGGTCGAGCCTTCTAAATAGGCACGGCTGTGTGGCTACCTCCAAGCCGTGTTGATTTCCTACTTTGGCCCATTTGGTCTGTTTTTAGCCTGTTTCTCGTTCTTTTCGACCTCTGATGCTCTTCTAAGTATAAAACATGAAATTAAAGGATTAGGAGCATCAAATTCCACAATTCAAAGGATAAATCATCCAAAAAGCATGCTAAATGTGGGATTAAAATTTGTATAAATTACGGTTTATCAGGGTCCATTCCCTAGCTCATTCGGGAATAAATACATCTTAGTAGCAATTGATTATATGTAACATCCTAGATTAGGGGTTATGCGTTTGTGCATAATTCATGAGTTAGTAGGTTTTGGCAGTATTTGGAAGTGTATTAAGGGTTTTGAGAACCCTAGGGTGTAGGTGAAAGTTTTGGGAAAATATTGGATTTTAAGTATAAAAGGGGGAGCTGGGTGAAGGAGCCCTTAAGAAAAGTTTTGGGGAGTTTAGGACACAAGTAGCCGTGTGGTAAAGTGGCAAGGGACGCCACCTGGGTGCTGGGGAGTTTGCGCCAAGTGGAGTGTCAAGGGGAGGAGGTTCGAGCTGCAGGAATCGCACTTGGGAGTTTTATTTTTGGCGTTAAAAGGGGAATTGGGCCAGGGAAGCCTTAAGGAAAAATTGTGGGCGTTTTTGGCATAAAGCAGGCCTTGGTAAAGTGGCTACAAGGCACTACTTAAGGCCTGGAAATAACGCCATAACAGGTCTGGAGTTCGAGTCTTGGGCGCAGCATAAGTGTGTTTTATTTTTGCAAGATTGGCGTTAAGGGAGAAGGAGGTTTTAAAAGAAAATATGGGGAGTTGATGACACAAAAGAACCAGCGACAAAGTGGTACGGACGCTTATGCAAAGGAGGTGCAGAGAGAGTTCAAGTTCGAGTCCTGTTGACAAAGATAAGTGAGTGTCAAGTATTTTCACTTTTTGCGTCAAGAAGAGGGAGCTTGATTAGGTAGGCCTTAAAAGGATAAGTGGGGAGTTTATGTCACAAAGAAACGCCTTGGCGAGTGGCTAGGGGCGTTATTGCGACTTGCTCCATCAGGTCCCATGTTCGAACCATGGGGGTAGCGGTTTGGTGTTTTATTTTGCATCCTCGACGTTAGAGAGAAGAAGTGGACGGCACTTGGACTTCAATTAGATAGAGATAAGCCTTGTTTTTCTTTTAAATATTTGGCTATAGATAGTGGATAAATAAGATTTTATTTTATTTATTTTAGGAGTGTGATAATGTGATAAAGGAGGATAAGCTTGGTTAATATTTATTTTCAATATTCCGCTAAAAGTAGGATAATTGTTAATTTATTTATTTTTAGTTTAGATTAGTAGATAGAAGATAATTATTGTTTTATTTTTATTTATTTTAGTTTAATAGGTGATAAGAGAAATATGAGGGATAAAGATTTGTTTAATTCAATTATTTTTGAATGAGGTTTGAAGAGATAAAATAGGAGATTGATTTGGAGTTTGATAAGAGCAAGGATGTAGTAGCCGAATTCTTTATAAGGGGAGTAATCATCCTTCATATCTTTTCTTCTTTAATTTTCTTTGTGCCGAAATTCCCTACTCTTCTCCTCTTCTTCCTTATTTTCTTTCAACACCAAATTCCTTCCTATTTCTTGAAAGCCGAATGCCCCTTTGCCATTAAGAGTATAGCCGAATATTTCACCATTATTGGGAGGCTTAGCCGAACCTTGTAAGTGACCATTCTTTTGTTTGTATTTTTCTTTTATTAATAACCATAGTCGAATCTTAAAGGAGGCTGTATTCTTTTCCTTCTATCGCAAGTTCTAAAAGCCGGATCCATTCTCTTTTAGTCTTCATGCAAGCAACGATAGTGGAAGCATTAAAGGAGTTTCGGGATTTGGAGTACTCAAGGGATTTCGGCGGTTTCATAGTTAAGTGGTGATTCGGGATTTTTGGTAAGGTGCTAAGTGGTATATAGTTTCTACCATAGGCCATTTTATAAGTTTCAGGACTGATTGTGTATTATGATTTTTAGGGGCTAATCGACAAAAGTAAGCAGAGTATCGAGATTCTAGATCGTGTTAGATTGGAGTAGTTCAAAATTTCGCTAGAAAGTCAGGTGTGTGATTAACCCACCGTTTTTCGGGTTTTTGCTATATCTGTATGTGTTGATTGTGTACTAACAAGTGCAATAAAAGTTATGAGATGGATACCCTCAAGGGTATATCGATAATCCGTAAGTACCGAATCGATAAAATGTGATTATTGATGTGAATATGTGATAATATCCTAAATAACATGTACATGCATTATCATGGCATTATTTTATGTTGCATGTGCATGGGTGGGTTATGAAAGAAGGACAGGGTGTACTTCGAGTACGTGGTTTGATGTTAGCCTTGAGCTACATCGTGGATTGACGTTGGATCGAGGTCACGCGTTGTGGATTAATTGCGATTTAGTTCGCGTGGCTTGATGAGTAGCTCGTGCTTTCATCGTGGTTGATATCGGCTATGTGCCATATCGTGGTTGATGAGTGACTATGTGTCCCATCGTTGTTTTGGTGTTAGCTACGGCTACATCGTGGATTGGCGCCGATCGAGGTCGCGTTGTGGATTATTGTGCTTAATTGCACGTGGGCGGCGAGTGATTGCCTTTGGAGTAAAAAGGAGAGGGTGATTTGATAATCCCCGTGTGTGGTAGGTCGGATACGGGGTGTGTAGAGGATGGACCTTAGGTTTGGGTTGGGTGCATTTTGCATAATTGTATATTATGTGTGGATTAATGTGATATGAGTATTTAATGTGGAAGTGGGCCAAGCCCAGTTGATATGTGGATCGGTGTGGAAATGGGCTAAGCCCAAGTATGTGGAAATTTTGTGGGTAACTACCCTATTGGATGAATGTGATATGAATATGGGCCAAGCCCAGAATGTGTTAATATGTAAGTATGCTATTTTGTTATCCGATAAATGGGTTAATACGTGGTTAACATGTGGGTGGAATTCAGTGGATTAATTACACACTCGAGTCCGTGTGACTCACCCAAATATTTTATCAAACATCGCAGTGATATGATGATCGGACCGGGTTGGAGTGGATACGAGGTGGCCCATGCGTAAGATAATTTAATTAATTAAGTATTTATAGTTTCAGATTTTTGATTAAGTCTTTATTGTAATAAGGCCCATTAAAGTATTTAAGGTTGTTTAAGTATTTTTCATTAAGTTTAATTACTATATTTATTATGGATTGACAATTTAAATATTGATTGCAAATGATTTTATTTTCTTAAGTGTGTATAATAAAGTTTTGAATCCGGTGTTTTCATAATAATTTAATTTTTACCTAGAATATTTTAAGTCACGAAAAGGTTTTATTAAAGGAAACAAATTTTTAACAATTTTTACTCTTAAGTAAGAATATTTTCGAACGTGTTCCACAAAGATGGCATTTCAAATTCGGTTAGTAGTGAATGGGCCGGGTTTGGGGTGTTAGAGTTTGGTATCAGAGCCCGGTTCAAAACTCGGCTTTAAGGGTTTTGGGTCCAAAAATAATTTTTTTCAAAGATGGGCTTTTCAAAAGTATGGGCTTTCATAAACTTTTCAGTTATTCGGCATGGCACTGTATCTCGACCAGAGTCCACCGTGTAAGTACTTCTAATTGTTGAAGTGACTTGTTTATGTGAATCATTATGGGCTTATTTGGGCTCGTAGATTAGAATATTAGGGCTATTGAACCCTAGGGCTAGTGCACTCAAACACATGCATAAGACTTAAGGACTATTAAACAAACTCAGTGAACTAAGTCGCCGAGCTAGGGTGTGGCAACCATTGTGCGCATGTCTAGGATTGGATCCTAAGAGCACAGGTACTTAAGCGAAGCCCTAGTGACTCACCTCCTCTTCGGAATCCTGCAGTGCGTAGCTACTGGTTCACCCCTAACCAAGAGGACTTATTCGCGGGCTAAACCAATGATTAAAACCCGAAAGGGACTAGCCATGCGATTTTATAAAATTCCTAGTTTTAAAATCCCTAAATTACCCTTTTAATTGTAGTAAAAGATTATTGTGAAAATTTTTCCAAAATATCTCCGATTTACAAAATTACAAAAATGCCCTCAGTATTGTAAATTACTAAAATACCCTTAGTTTTTAAGATTTTCAAAAATACCCTCGACTTTTGTTAAAATATTTCTACTTTACAAAGATATCAAAACTTACATTTTACAAATAACAAGATACTGATTTGGAAAATTTACTGGAACGCTTCGACTTCCAAAATTACCGAAATAACCTCGATTTCTAAAATTTTTGCAACACCTCGGATTTGGAAAACAAAATAACCCAGAGATTTTGTAAATTCTGAAATACCTTTAATTTGAAAAATATTTTCGAATTGACCCCGATTTATTACCAAAATACCCCTGGGTAGTGGAAAAACAATAACAATGAAAACTACAACCTTTCTCAGAATGAACGAAAGTTCATAATTGTTGATGGATGTATGTATGAATGAAAAGACTGTGTGCATGTATGAATACGAAAGAACCACTCCTAAGATTCTTTTCATAAAACTTCTTCGCGGGTAATCAAGTGAAACAAGGACTAATTCATAAAACTTTTTAATCGGATTAAATCGCGACGTTAGAAATGAGTTCTAGGGGACGTGAACTTAGAGATTGTGCCTAGAAAGTATGATGGTTCTATTAAGATCAGTGTGTAGCATAAGCGTAAAAAGCGTGAGTTAAGATGTATGATTATTCGTTAGTAAGTAATTTCGAGGATGAAATTATTTTTAAGGAGGGTAGAACTGTAACATCCTAGATTAGAGGTTATGCGTTTGTGCATAATTCATGAGTTAGTAGGTTTTGGCAGTATTTGGAAGTGTATTAAGGGTTTTGAGAACCCTAGGGTGTAGGTGAAAGTTTTGGGAAAATATTGGATTTTAAGTATAAAAGGGGGAGTGGGTGAAGGAGCCCTTAAGAAAAGTTTTGGGGAGTTTAGGACACAAGTAGCCGTGTGGTAAAGTGGCATGGGACGCCACCTGGGTGCTGGGGAGTTTGCGCCAAGTGGAGTGTCAAGGGGAGGAGGTTCGAGCTGCAGGAATCGCACTTGGGAGTTTTATTTTTGGCGTTAAAAGGGGAATTGGGCCAGGGAAGCCTTAAGGAAAAATTTTGGGCGTTCTTGGCATAAAGCAGGCCTTGGTAAAGTGGCTACAAGGCACTACTTAAGGCCTGGAAATAACGCCATAACAGTCCGAGTTCGAGTCTTGGGCGCAGATAAGTGTGTTTTATTTTGCAAGATTGGCGTTAAGGAGAAAGGAGGTTTTAAAAGAAAATATGGGGGAGTTGATGACACAAAGAACCAGCAAGAAAGTGGTCGGGACACTTGCGGCAAAGGGAGGTGCGAGAGAGTTCAAGTTCGAGTCCTGTTGATGACATAAGGAGTGCTGTTATTTTTTCACTTTTTGCGTCAAGAAGAGGAGCTTGATTAGGTAGGCCTTAAAAGGATAAGTGGGGAGTTTATGTCACAAAGAAACGCCTTGGCAGAGTGGCTAGGGCGTTATTGCGGCTTGCTCCATCAGTCCCATGTTCGAACCATGGGGGTAGCGGTTTGGTGTTTTATTTTGCATCCCGGCGTTAGAGAGAAGAAGTGGGCGGCACTTGGACTTCAATTAGATAGAGATAAGCCTTGTTTTTCTTTTTAAATATTTGGCTATAGATAGTGGATAAATAAGATTTTATTTTATTTATTTTAGAAGTGTGATAATGTGATAAAGGAGGGATAAGCTTGGTTAATATTTATTTTCAATATTCCGCTAAAAGTAGGATAATTGTTAATTTATTTATTTTTAGTTTAGATTAGTAGATAGAAGATAATTATTGTTTTATTTTTATTTATTTTAGTTTAATAGGTGATAAGAGAAATATGAGGATAAAGATTTGTTTAATTCAATTATTTTTGAATGAGGTTTGAAGAGATAAAATAGGTGATTGATTTGGAGTTTGATAAGAGCAAGGATGTAGTAGTTGAATTCTTTATAAGGGGGAGTAATCATCCTTCATATCTTTTTCTTCTTTAATTTTCTTTGTGCCGAAATTCCCTACTCTTCTCCTCTTCTTCCTTATTTTCTTTCAACACCAAATTCCTTCCTATTTCTTGAAAGCCGAATGCCCCTTTGCCATTAAGAGTATAGCCGAATATTTCACCATTATTGGGAGGCTTAGCCGAACCTTGTAAGTGACCATTCTTTTGTTTGTATTTTTTTATTAATAACCATAGCCAAGAATCTCAAAGGAGGGTCAGATTCTTTTCCTTCTATCGCAAGTTCTAAAAGCCGGGATCCATTCTCTTTTAGTCTTTGCAAGCAACGATAGTGGAAGCATTAAAGGACTTTCGGATTTGGAGTACTCAAGGGATTTCGGCGGTTTCATAGTTAAGTGGTGATTCGGGATTTTCGTTAAGGTAAAGTGGTATATAGTTTCGCCATAGGCCATTTTATAAGTTTCAGTGTGACCGATTGTGTATTATGATTTTTAGGGGCTAATCGACAAAAGTAAGCAGAGTATCGAGATTCTAGATCGTGTTAGATTCGAGTAGTTCGAAATTTCGCTAGAAAGTCAGGTGTGTGATTAACCCACCGTTTTCCGGGTTTTTGCTATATCTGTATGTGTTGATTGTGTACTAACAAGTGCAGTAAAAGTTATGAGATGGATACCCTCAAAGGGTATGTCGATAATCCGGTAAGTATCGAATCTGATAAAATGTGATTATTGATGTGAATATGTGATAATATGCTAAATAACATGTACATGCATTATCATGGCATTATTTTATGTTGCATGTGCATGGGTGGGTTATGAAAGAAGGACAGGGTGTACTTCGAGTACGTGGTTTGATGTTAGCCTTAAGCTACATCGTGGATTGACGTTGACTGAGGTCACGTTGTGGATTAATTGCGATTTAGTTCGCGTGGCTTGATGAGTAGCTCTGTGCTTCATCGTGGTTGATATCGGCTATGTGCCATATCGTGGTTGATGAGTGACTATGTGTCCCATCGTGGTTTTGGTGTTAGCTACGGCTACATCGTGGATTGGCGCTGACTGAGGTCGCGTTGTGGATTATTGTGCTTAATTGCACGTGGACGGCAGTGATTGCCTTTGGAGTAAAAAGGAGAGGGTGATTTGATAATCCCCTGGTGTGTGGTAGGCTGGATACGGGGGTGTGTAGAGGATGGACCCTAGGTTTGGGTTGGGTGCATTTTGCATAATTGTATATTATGTGTGGATTAATGTGATATGAGTATTTAATGTGGAAGTGGGCCAAGCCCAGTTGATATGTGGATCAGTGTGGAAATGGGCTAAGCCCAGTATGTGGAAATTTTGTGGGTAACTACCCTATTGGATGAATGTGATATGAATATGGGCCAAGCCCAGAATGTGTTAATATGTGAGTATGCTATTTTGTTATCAGATAAATGGGTTAATACGTGGTTAACATGTGGGTGGAATTCGAGTGGATTAATTACACACCGAGTCCGTGTGACTCACCCAAATATTTTATCAAACATCGCAGTGATATGATGATCGGACCGGGTTGGAGTGGATACGAGGTGGCCCATGCAGAAGATAATTTAATTAATTAAGTATTTATAGTTTCATATTTTGATTAAGTCTTTATTGTAATAAGGCCCATTAAAGTATTTAAGGTTGTTTAAGTATTTTTCATTAAGTTTAATTATTATATTTATTATGGATTGACAATTTAAATATTGATTGCAAATGATTTTATTTTCTTAAGTGTGTATAATAAAGTTTTGAATCCGGTGTTTTCATAATAATTTAATTTTTACCTAGAATATTTTAAGTCATGAAAAGGTTTTATTAAAGGAAACAAATTTTTAACGATTTTTACTCTTAAGTAAGAATATTTTCGAACGTGTTCCGCAGTGGCATTTCAAATTCGGTCGTAGTGAATGGGCCGGGTTTGGGGTGTTACATTATATGTCAAAATGGGTGGAAGCTCAAGCTTTACCTACTAATGATGCTAGAGTGGTAGTAAGATTTCTTAAGAGACTCTTCTCTCGATTTGGAACACCTAGAGCAATTATTAGTGATTGGGGTACTCATTTTTGTAATACTCAATTTGATAAAGTCTTAAAGAAATATGGAGTACACCATAGAACAGCTACCCCTTATCACCCTCAAACTAGTGGACAAGTGGAAGTAGCAAATCGAGAGCTTAAGCGTATTCTAGAGAAAAAAATAGAATCGAACAGGAAAGATTGGGCATTAAAAGTAGACGATGCAGTATGGGCCTATAGAACCGCTTTTAAAACTCCCATAGGAACATCCCCATACAGACTTGTCTACGGAAAGAGTTGTCATCTACCATTCGAATTAGAGCACAAAGCATTTTGGGCTATAAAATTCTTAAATTACGATCTTAAACTTGTAGGTGAGAAAAGAATGATGCAGTTGAACGAGCTAGATGAGTGGCGAGCTAATGCCTACGAGAACTCACGTTTATATAAGGAGGCCACAAAGCGACGCCATGATGCTCGTTTGAAGCAACCGAAGCAATTTGAAGTGGGAGGTCTTGTTCTGCTATACAATTCAAAGCTCAAATTGTTTCCTGGAAAGCTGAAATCAAGATGGTCAGGTCCATTCATAGTCAAAACCATTTTTCCCAATGGCACAATCGAGGTAACTCATCCGACTCATGGCACATTCAAGGTAAAAGGTCAACGACTTAAACTATATAACGGTGAGGATTTTAGAGATATTAGAAGGGAGCTTCAGCTCCGTGAACCTCCATAAAAGAGCAGATACAAGGTAAGTCTAGCTTAGGACTCTAAACAAGCGCTTCTCAGGAGGCAACCCGAGCACTAACTTCATTAATGTCAATATTTTCGATTTTTGACACCTAACTAAAAACTAACTAGATTAATAAGCGCAAGTTTCCATACCACACGGCCTTACACATGGGCATGGCCGTGGCCGTGTGGACACCACGAGTAGGCACATCGGCATGGCGGGGACCGTGCGGGCCAAGGAAGAAAATTTTCCCCAAAACACGGGCTACGATAAAACGCCACGTGTAACATCCCAAAGTTAGGGGTTTGTCATATTTGTGTAATTGTATGTTATGCTTGCTCTGCGGGTTATTTGAGGGTGTTTAGGGGCTTTAGGGAGGCCTGGGGTCAAGGCCAAACCTTGGAAAAAAAATTTGTTTTTGGGCACTTTAGGGGAGAGGACTGTTGGAAGCAGGGCTTAAGGGAATTTGTAGGTGTTTTGCTAACACAAGTGAGCACCTGGTGGAGTGGTGGTGGCGTCAATATGGAAGCAAGGTGGGATGGGGTTCGAATCCCACAAGAGCTAAAACAAAGGTTTTATTTTGTGCTAAGCGGGTGGAAGAAGTAGAGTTCAGTTAGAACTCTGCAAGGGAGAGTAGAGACTCAGTCAAATCGGTTTGAATGGGAGGTGGAGAGCAATGTGGGGAGGAAATTAAGGAGTGAATCAAGGGATTGGGGTGAGAGGTGGTAGTGGCCGAATATGGGGAAGTGGATGGGGGAGTTTCGGTCAAAAAGGTTTTGTCATTTTGAAGGGTGCATTCGGTTTGGTTAAAGGTGTGCCGAATTTTTCTTGTGTTGTTTTGGAAAAAGAGCAATTGTCATTTGAGTTTAGTGTGACGTTTTAGGTCATTTTCCCTCCTTTGTGAATCTCTGCCGAATTCTCTTGTGGCCTTTCTTCCATTCTCAATTCTTTTTCATTTCTTTCTTTTTTTTTCTTCTTGCTCTTTCATTTTTCCTTGCCGAAATTTCTCCTAAGCCCTCTCTTTACTTCTTAGACTTCTTTTCTACTCTTCCTCTCCATAACCGAATACGACTCTTTTGTTTTGCTACCAAGTGCCGAGTGGTTTCATCTATTATTCATTGCTCCTAGTCATTGTTGCCGAATAATCCTTCCATCCGGGTTCTCTTTGAACGAAGGTGCTGGTTTCTTTTCTATCATCCTCTTCTTTTCTCTCGTTGCTTTGTTAAAACCGAAAATCCTAACTCCATCTCTTTGTGCCTAGGCCAATTTTATTAGGGATCAATCTTATCTTCTTCTCTATTCATTCAACATTCAGGTTCGGGAAGTATTCGGCAAGTGAAGCTATGACCGAATAGGGGGTTGGCAATTCTTGTATTATTTTATGAGTTTCTTAGGACCGGATAGCCTTTTCTTTGGGGACTTGGAGCAACTTTGCTAACTTATGATTTTTGTTAGGGACCCAATTTCGTAATCGAAGGGAGTGACCAAACGTTCTAGCATAGCAGGGAGTTGCCGCCGTTGTTGGTAAGTATTGGGGATTGTTTTATCAATCTCAAATTTGGGAGTATCGTGGATTAAGACTAACTGCTAGTCAATTATGATCTCAGGTGTTTTGGAAAGTATCGAGTACCACAAATCGAAAACAGGTGTGTAATCTCACACCCACCTTGATGAATACATGTGATGTTCTGTGAAACGGCCAAAAGCCGAAAAGCCAAAAAATTGGAAATCGTGACCACTCGAGCATGCAAAAGCTCGTAGTGTTAAACCGAGACACGAATGATGGCAATATATCGTTGAGAGTGTCACGAGCACTCACGCAAAATTGAGGCTGTAACGGGCCTGATCGAGCCAAAACAGGCTAAATGGGCCCAATGGGCTAACGGGCCCACATGGGAAAAATTGATAGAAAACGACCGAATGATAGATGCGGTTGCAAAAACTGCAAAACTGATACCGAAACCATACGTAATGGGCCACACGAGCGTGTGGGCCCGTTTGGGCCTGAAATGGATTTTAGGCCCAATTGTATTGTAGAGACCCGAAAAGGGGTCCCATGACGCTCAAGGCGACAATAGGCCTCCAAAAAGGCAGTTAGACGATTAAATTACTGAAATACCCTCAATGGGTAAATTATTGAAATACCCTCAATGGGTAAATTACTGAGATACCCTTAATGGGTAAATTACTAAGATACCCTTGGTGGGTAAATTACTGAAATACCCTTGGTGGGTAAATTACTGAAACGCCCTCGTTGGGCAAAATTACTGTTATTCCATTGGGAGGAAATTTAGTTGGTTTGTGTGAAAACAAATTAATTGCCATGATGATACATTATTGCATACACTGAAATATTATGCCATGACATGTTGCATTGGGTTGGGTTATATTTATAGAGGAAGTCTCAGATTGGTGGCTATGCCACGTTATCACCAATTTAGTGGCTCACCCACATATCTCATTCTCGGGCGACTTTGCTACGTTTATATTAGGCGGCTCACCGCATTCTTGGAGTGTACGGCTGGATGGGTTGACTTGGTCCCCACATGGAGTGTAGGGCTGGTACGGGTGGAATGTAGGGTTGGATTGGGGTGGGCGTTTCAATAATTTACCCACCAAGGGTATTTCAGTAATTTACCCACCAAGGGTATCTCAGTAATTTACCTATTGAGGGTATTTCAGTAATTTGCCCATTGAGGGTATTTCAGTAATTTACCCATTGAAGGTATTTCAGTAATTTAATCATCTAACTGCCCTTTTGGAGGCCTATTGTCGCCTTGAGCGTCATGGGACCCCTTTTCGGGTCTCTACAATACAATTGGGCCTTAAATCCATTTCAGGCCCAAACAGGCCCACACGCTCGTGTGGCCCATTACGCATGGTTTCGGTCTCAATTTTGTAGTTTTTGCAACCGCATCTATCATTCGGTCGTTTTCTATCAATTTTGCCCATGTAGGCCCGTTAGCCCATTGGGCCCATTTAGCCTGTTTCGGCTCGATCAGGCCCGTTACAGCCTCAATTTCGCGTGAGTGCTCATGACACTCTCAATGATCTATTGCCATCATTCGTGTCTCAGTTTAACACCACGACCTTTCGCATGCTCGAGTGGTCACGGTTGCTGGTTTTTTGGCTTTTCGGCTTTTGGCCGTTTCACAGAACATCACATGTATTCATCAAGGTGGGTGTGAGATTACACACCTATTTCCGGTTTGCGGTACTCGGTACTTTCCAAAACACCTGATATCATAATTGACTAGCAGTTAGTCTTAATCCACGATACTCCCAAATTTGAGATTGATAAAACAATCCCCAATACTTACCAACAACGGCGGCAACTCCCTGCTATGCTAGAACGTCTGGTCACTCCCTTCGATTACGAAATTGGGTCCCTAACAAAAATCATAAGTTAGCAAAGTTGCTCTAAGTCTCCAAAGAAAAGGCTATCCGGTCCTAAGAAACTCATAAAATAATACAAGAATTGCAAACCCCCTATTCGGTCATAGCTTCACTTACCAAATGCTTCCCGAACCTGAATGTTGAATGAATAGAGAAGAAGATAAGATCGATCCCTAATAAAATCGGCCTAGGCACAAAGAGATGGAGTTAGGATTTTTGGTTTTAACAAAGCAACGAGAGAAAAGAAGAGGATGATAGAAAAGAAACCAGCACCTTCGTTCCGAGAGAACCCGGATGGAAGGATGATTCGGCAACAATGACTAGCAACAATGAATAATAGATGAAACCACTCGGCACTTGGTAGCAAAACAAAAGAGTCGTATTCGGTTATGAAGAGGAAGAGTAGAAAAGAAGCCTAAGAAGTAAAAAGAGGGCTTAGGAGAAATTTCGGCAAGGAAAAATGAAAGAGTAAGAAAAAAAAAGAAAGAAATGAAAAAGAATTGAGAATGGAAGAAAGGCCACAAGAGAATTCGGCAGAGATTCACAAAGGAGGGAAAATGACCTAAAACGTCACAATAAACTCAAATGACAATTGCTCTTTTTCCAAAACAACACAAGAAAAATTCGACACACCCTTAACCAAACCGAATGCACCCTTCAAAATGACAAAACCTTTTTGACTGAAACTCCCCCATCTACTTCCCCATATTCGGCCACTACCACCTCTCACCCCAATCCCTTGATTCACTCCTTAATTTCCTCCCCACATTGCTCTCCACCTCCCATTCAAACCAATTTGACTGAGTCTCCACTCTCCCTTGCAAAGTTCTAATTGAACTCTACTTCTTTCACCCACTTAGCACAAAATAAAACCTTTGTTTTAGCTCTTGTGGGATTCGAACCCCATCCCACCTTACTTCCATATTGACGCCACCACCACTCCACCATGTGCTCACTTGTGTTAGCAAAACACCTACAAATTCCCTTAAGCCCTGCTTCCAACAGTCCTCTCCCCTAAAGTGCCCAAAAACCAAAAAATTTTCCAAGGTTTGGCCTTGACCCCAGGCCTCCTTAGAGCCCCTAAACACCCTCAAATAACCCGCAGAGCAAGCATAACATACAATTACACAAATATGACAAACCCCTAACTTTGGGATGTTATAATTTTACCCTCTTAAAGAAATTCCGGCCTCAAAATTTTACCTGATCAAAAGAGATGGGGTATTGATGTCGCATTGCCTCCTCAGGCTCCCACGTGGCTTCCTCTGAATTGTGATTACGCCACAACACTTTGACCAATGGTACGGATTTTCTTCTCAACACTTTAACATCATGATCCAAAATCTGCACCGATTCCTCTTCAAAAGACAGATCAGGTCTTATCTCAATTTCTTCCACCGGCACTATATGAGAAGGATCTGACCGATAGCGTCTCAGCATAGAAACATGGAATACGTTATGTATCCGGTGTAACTCAGGAGGTAGTTCAAGTTGATAGGCGACCGGTCCAACACGTTTCGACACCCGGTAAGGTCTAATGAATCTGGGACTTAACTTTCCCTTCCGTCCAAATCTCAGAATCTTCTTCCAAGGTGAGACTTTCAAGAAGACAAAATCTCCCACAGAAAACTCTATCTCTTTACGCTTTAAGTCAGCATACGACTTTTGCCTATCAGAGGCTTCTTTTAACCGACCCCGTATTAGCTTCACTTTTTCTTCTGTTTCAGAAATTAACTTTGGACCCAACAGATGTCGCACACCCAATTCTGTCCAACATGTAGGGGTGCGACACCTACGACCATATAATGCCTTGTATGGTACCATCTGAATGCTGGATTGGTAGCTGTTGTTATACGCGAATTCTGCCAACGGTAAATAATCTTCCCAACTGCCCTGAAATCAATCACACAGCTTCTCAACATGTCCTCCAAAATCTGGATTACCCTCTCCGACTGACCATCAGTCTACGGATGAAACATTGTGCTGAAGTTTAACCTTGTACCCAGAGCTTCATGTAACACCTTCCAGAACCGAGATGTGAATCTAGGGTCCCTATCTGAGATGATAGACACTGGTACCCCATGCAGCCTCACAATTTCTGCCACGTACAACTTGGCCAACTTCTGTAACGAGTAGTCAGTGCGAACCGGTATGAAGTGCGCGGACTTAGTCAACCGATCAACAATTACCCACACTGAATCTTTCTTAGTTGGCGTCAGGGGTAGCCCACTAACGAAATCCATTGTTATCCTCTCCCATTTCCAGAGTGGAATCTTTACAGGTTGCAGCAATCCTGAAGGGACTTGATGCTCAGCCTTCACTTTCTGGCATGTCAAACACTTACTTACGAAATCAGTCACCTTACGCTTAAGTCCTGGCCACCAATACTGTTCACGTAGGTCTCGATATAATTTGTTCCCACCGGGATGCATAGCATATGGGCTACTATGCGCTTCCCGCAGAATCATCTGTCTTAAATCAGAATCCCTCGGTACACAGACCCTTCCGCGAAAACATAATACCCCTTCACCATTCAATTCAAAATCCACAGTCTCTCTCTTCTCTACCTGTTGAAAACGAGAACTCAACGACTCATCCAGCATCTGTTTCTCCTTAATCTGACTAATCCATGTGGGTTTTACTTGCAGTTCCGCCAATAAACTACCATCCTCAAATAGACTGAGCCGAGCGAACATTGCTCTCAAGTCAGACACCACTTTACGACTCAGCGCATCTGCTACCACATTGGCTTTCCCCGGATGATACTCAATCGAGCAATCGTAATCTTTCAGCAACTCTATCCATCTCTGTTGCCTGAGGTTCAACTCCTTTTGGGTAAGGAGATACTTCAGACTCTTATGGTCGGTGTAGATGATCGACTTCTCCCCATACAGGTAGTGTCTCCAAATCTTTAGTGCGAAAACTACTGCAGCTAGTTCCAAGTCATGAGTAGGGTAGTTCACCTCGTGTGGCCTAAGTTGACGAGATGCATAAGCCACCACCTTTCCTTCCCCGCATCAAAGACACAACCCAAACCCGTGTGCGACGCATCACAAGATGGCAACAAATTCTTTCCCGACCTCCGTTGAATTAATACCGGTGCTTCAGTCAAAATCTTCTTCAGTTTCTCAAAACTCTCTTGCTGCTTATCAATCCACACAAACGGTACCCCCTTACGCAACAATTTAGTTAGAGGTGCGGCAATCAAAGAAAACCCCTCGACGAACCGCCTGTAGTACCCAGCCAAACCCAGAAATCTTCGGATCTCTGACACTGACTTCGGTGGCTTCCAATCCAATACAGCTTCGACCTTCTGAGGATCAACCCTAATCCCCTATGCAGACACAACATGACCCAAAAATGTCACTTCCTTCAGCCAAAACTCGCACTTACTAAATTTGGTGTAAAGTTGTTTTTCCCTCAATATCTGTAGAACAACCCGAAGATGTGAATCATGCTCCTCTTCAGTTTTTGAATACACCAAAATGTCATCTATGAATACCACCATGAACCGGTCTAGATAGGGTTGGAAGACCCTATTCATCATATCCATGAAAGTAGCTAGTACATTCGTTAATCCAAACGACATGACCAGAAACTCGTAATGCCCATAACGAGTTCGGAATGCAGTCTTGTGTATATCTGGCTCCTTGAACCTTAACTGATGATATCCCAATCTTAAATCTATTTTCGAGAAGATCGAAGCTCCTCGCAGCTGATCGAACAGATCATCAATTCTTGGCAGCGGGTATTTGTTAATAATCGTTAACTTGTTCAACTGACGATAGTCAATACACATACGCATTGACCCATCCTTCTTCTTTACGAACAATACCGGCGCTCCCCACAGAGATACACTTGGTTTGATAAATCCTCGATCTAACAACTCTTGGATCTGAGCCTTTAGTTCTACCAGCTCCTTCGGTGCCATCCTATAAGGGACGATAGACACCGGAGCCGTTCCTGGTAACAGCTCAATGCCAAATTCGACCTCACGATTCGGAGGCAACCCTGAAAGCTCTTCTGGAAATACATCAGGAAATTTCTTTACTGTCCTGACATCCCCAACAGACAACTCATTAGCATCAGATGTGCTGACAAAAGCTAGAAACACCTCGCACCCCTTTCGAATCAGTTTCTCGACTCTTAACGCGGTGATTGCATTGGTCAGATAGTCCCTTCTCTCTCCTATCACCATCACTTCCTCGTCCTCTAACATCTTTAGTATCATGCGCTTAGCAGCGCAATCTAAGTTCGCCCGGTGCTTCACCAACTAGTCCATGCCAAGTATGAGGTCAAATTCACCAAACAACAGTTCCATCAACTCTTTTGGGAAGACAACCCCTTGAACCTCTAAAGGCACATCCCTAAATAGCTTATTCACTACGACAGACTATCCTAGAGGACTAATCACTGATATTTCTTTTTCGGCAAGTTTGAATTGTATATCCAATGTTCCAGACACATTACAAGCAACATATGAATGCGTTGACCCAATATCAATTAAAGCAAAACATGGTACATCATGAATAAAGAACGTACCAGTTATGACATCAGGTGCGTCGCCCTCCTCTCGACGCCGAGCAGCATAAACCAACCCTGGCTGTCTTGCGATCAGTACCTCTGCCCGGTGCTCCACGACCTCGTCCAAACCCATTTCCCCTTCGGGCTGGGCCACGACCTCTCGGTGGCTGCTGACCACTTCTCTCTGGCTGAACATACCCCTGTCTCGCAACTGGCATCGGACCCAGTTTCAGCATACAATCCTTAATTCTATGGTCTCTTGACCCACACCTGAAGCAGGCCCCAACTTTCTTCCAACATTCACCCTGATGAGACAACCCGCACACTGCGCAAGGCTGCGGTCTGCCAGCAGCAAACGGAACTTCAGTTCGGACCGGCCCATCAAATCTAGGCCTCTTTTGAAATCTTTCTGAAGAACTGGAAGGCCTAAAATCTCTCTTATTCCTGCCCCTTTCCTTGTCACGGTTCTGACGCTCAGAGCGTTTCATCTCCTCAGCAATCTTGGCCTTCTCCACTAAAGCAGCGAAATCTCTCTCCCTCTGTGGGGCTATCAGTACCAGTAACTCATCTCGCAGCCCATCTTCAAACTGCACACAGCGCTCATAATCGTTCGTGACTATTCCCCGAGCATACCGGCTCAGATGCAAAAACTCTGCCTCATACTCTGCCACAGATTTATTCCCCTGAACTAGATTCAAGAATTCTTTTCTCCGGGCGTCCACATAACTAGCCCGACATATTTCCCCTGGAAAGCCGTTTTAAAGAAATCCCGTGTTAATCGATCCGCTTGTGTGCCTTCCTCACAAAGTGAGCCACCACCGGTATGCCTCATCTCTCGGTGGGATATCGCCTCTTTCAGCTTTTTGCTCCATCGAGCAATCCAGGTCATCCATGATCCGCTCTACTGGCTTCCAACCAATATTCCGCCACATTCGGGGCTACACCAGAGATGCCCCTAAAAACTTTGGCCCTGCTTCGACCGAGTCGCTCGTAAATAGACCCTCGAGCTATCGACCCGATGCTTTGCTCCAAAGAACCCATTCTAAAACTCAGAACATTGCTTGGGACAAAGCATCGTCCCCACCAGCTCGATCATGCGACCACCTCGATCATCAAGATGTGTCGGTGCCTCCTTATCAGGCATATGCCCTGACGCTGAAGATCCAGCCCTAGCACCCCGGCCTCTACCACGGCCACGTGTACCTCTTCCGCGACCTCTTGTACTCATCTCGATGTAACGCGTTAATCTGTTTAAGAGTTTTATGAATCAGTTTATTTTTCCCGTGCTTATTAACAAGTGTTTTATGGATAACAGTTATAAGAGTTATTTTTCGCAGATTGAGTTTACTACCGTCTCAGTCTCTACAGTCTCAGTTTCTATAGCTAGAGTTTCAGTGTACTACCACTATCTCTAGTAGTTTCTTACTACAGTCATTTCATCGTAAAATCTAGTATAAAGTATGGAAACTTACGGATTTGGTGCCGGAGACTCAGTGTGCCATACTTTCAGTAACACTATTTCTAAACCACATTTTGAACTGTTTTGGAAAAATTTTCAAACCCATTCCACAACCGAGTTTTGTAACCTGATTCTGATACCATTAAATGTAACACCCCAAACCTGGCCTAAACGTTATGGTCGGATCTAGCATGTCACATCAAAAGGTAGTTGAAAAGTTAAGCGATCGTTAAGAATGTTGCATCTCTTTTTGAAACTCCGAGTTTCGTTGTTTGTTTGTAAAAATGCGATTTGCTTATTGTCTGTTTTTATAAAGTTGCTATTATCTTAAAAAAACTATTTTTGTTGTGAAAATCGAACTTGAATAGTTGCGGAAACGTGTTTTTTTGAAAAATGAATATTAATGTTTTAAGAAACCCAGTTTTTAAACACTTAACAATTTAGTAAATGCCGAAATGAAAGTTTAAAAAGTAAAATAATTCCAATGGCCTTATTACAAAACAATAACCCAAATTAAATAATCTAAAAAAATAAGATAAAAACCAGATTTATCGAGTTTCATGAGGAACAACTCCGATGTATGGCCACCACCGAGTTCTCATGCCTCCCAAATCCTCTAACACTCGGGATTACCGCAGGTTATGGGAAAAAGGGTGAGTTACAAGAACTCGATGTGTAATCCCATTTTCAGATCCACAGTCATAGTGCGGGCCTAAGCCCACGCAGATGTCGTTTGGGCCTGACATTTAAAATCATGGTAATGCAAATAGAGAATGCAGCCCACCCCAATCCAACCCTACACTCCACCGTACCAGCCCTACACTCTATGTGGGGACCAAGTCAACCCACCCAGCCCTACACTCCAAGAATGCAGCCGAGCTGCCAGTATAAATGCATCAAAGCTGCCAATAACAGTATATGTGGCGGGCCTGAAATGGATTTTAGGCCCAATTGTATTTTAGAGACCCGAAAAGGGGTCCCATGACACTCGAGGCGACAATAGGCCTCTAAAAAGGCAATTAGACGATTAAATTACTAAAATACCCTCAATGGGTAAATTACTGAAATACCCTCAATGGGTAAATTACTGAAATACCCTTAATAGGTAAATTACTGAGATACCCTTGGTGGGTAAATTACTGAAACGCCCTCGTTGGGCAAAATTACTGTTATACCCTTGGAAGGAAATTTAGTTGGTTTGTGTGAAAACAAATTAATTGCCATGATGATACATTATTGCATACACTGAAATATTATGCCATGACATGTTGCATTGGGTTGGGTTATATTTATGGAGGAAGTCTCAGTCTTGGTGGCTATGCCACATTATATCAATTTAGTGGCTCACCCACATATCATTCATCTTGCGACTTTCTTTGCGTTTATCTTAGTAGCTTGGCTGCATTCTTGGAGTGTAGGGCTGGGTGGGTTGACTTGGTCCCCACATGGAGTGTAGGGCTGGTACGGGTGGAGTGTAGGGTTGGATTGGGGTGGGCTGCATTCTCTATTTGCATTACCATGATTTTGGGGCTGTAGGCCCAAATTGATACTGCATGGGCTTAGGCCCAGACTATGACTGTGACTGAAAATGGGATTACACACTGAGTTCTTGTAACTCACCCCTTTTTCCCATAACCTTGCAGTAATCCCGGTGTTAGAGGATTTGGGAGCCATGAGAACTCGATGGTGGCCATACATCGTAGTTGTTCCTCACGAAACTCAAGAAATCTGGTTTTTATCTTATTTTTTAGATTATTTAATTTGGGTTATTGTTTTGTAATAAGGCCATTGGAATTATTTTACTTTTTAAACTTTCATTTCGGCATTTACTAAACTGTTAAGTGTTTAAAAACTGGGTTTTTTAAAACATTAATATTCGTTTTTCAAAAAAACACATTTTCGCAACTATTCAAGTTCGATTTTCACAACAAAAACAGTTTTTTTAAGATAATAGCAACTTTATAAAAACAGACAATAAGCAAATCGCGTTTTTACAAACAAACAACGAAACTCGAAGTTTCAAAAAGAGATGCAACATTCTTAACGATCGCTTAGCTTTTCAACTACCTTTTGATGTGACATGCTAGATCCGGCTATAACGTTTAAGCCGAGTTTGGGGTGTTACACCACGGCCGTGTGACACAGCCGTGGTCGAAACTGACTCAAAAACACGAGTTGTGATAAAAGGCCACGGCCGTGCGATACGGTCGTGCTCGATACTGAGCAAGTAACACGGGCAAGTAACACGCCCGTGCCAAAAAGCCGTGGGTAAAACTAAGTAAGTCACACGGGCATGCGACACTCCCGTGCCTATAGGCCGTGGTCGACACTGACTAAATCAACACGGGCATGCTAACCTATACACGGATGTGGGAGAAACAAACGAAGCCTCACACGGCCGTGCGATCAGGCCGTGTGACCCAACACGCCCAAGGAACGCGGGCGTGGGTTACGATTCAGACGAGCCATAACTCAAAATTTTCGAATCACACGGCCTAAATAAAGAGCACACGGGCGTGGCCCCTGATCTTGTGCCCTAATCTCTATACAAACCAACCCTCTGTTCATCTTCCCCCCCCCAAATACCCCTCCCAAAAACCCTAGCCACTCTCTACTCTCTCTGCTCACTTTCCCCATTCCGGCCACCACCGTCAACTTCCTCTCCGTCCCTTTACTTCCCTCTCCTCCCCTTCCCCTCATTTTTCTCCTTTCCCCTTTCTCTTCCATGCACACTAGCACGCAGTCCACGCCCGTGTTCGACACCACGCCCGTGCCCACCGCCACGACCGAGCCATAACTTTAACACCTCCATCGGTTCACCTTTCTACACCATTGTTACTTATTTCTTTCATTTTTAATTAATTATTTGATATTATTCATTGTTCTTATGATTATCTTCATTTTTGCTATTACCTTAGTTCTTTTGATAGTTAGTTAGTTGAATATATTAGTTTAATACTAATGCTTACTCTTGTTAACTCGTACTAATGTTAGAATCAATTAATAATCTGATCTCACTATTATAGGTTTATCTAGGAATACTAGGATAGTACGTTTTTGGCTAGCAATGATACTTTATTCATTGAAAATATTTGGCTTTTTCAGGTACGTCATGACTCCACCACGAGGGAAAAAGACAGCCGCTCCTGCTTCAAAAAAGCGGAAGGGAACCGGTGCGACTTCCTCGAGCTCCTCTGCCGAAGTGTGCCACCTTTACCTACATTTTCCTCCGGGATCCCAGGAGGACCTTTTTCAGACACTTCACGCGCGACCCCTCGGTGTGGGGAGGTGCATTGATTGGGTCTCCCTAGAGTAGGTCCAGCTAGCCGATGCAGTTCGAGCCCTTTTATCCACCGACCCGTGGGGACACTTCATTGATATCATCGAGCCTACATACCTAGAGCTCACTTTGGAGTTCTGTTCTACTTTTCACCTCCAGACGATCATGACGAACTTTGACGACTCTGGCACAATCCAATTCCGTCTCAGAGGCCTCGTACGTGAGCTGAGTGTCCCACAGTTCGGAGTCGCTTTGGGACTTTACACTGAGAAGTTCATGGAGGATGACGACTTCGAGGATCTCCATTGCCATATCCACCGCTCCCCTTCATCATGTTGGAACAACTTGGTCCCTGTCTCAGCGACATATGATCCCAGTCGCTCTAAGGCCTCCGCTCTCGCCCCATCATTAAGGTACTTACACACCATCCCGGCTCATACTTTGACAGGTAGGCGAGAGAGCACCAGCGTCGTCAACACCCACGACGCCTACTTCTTGTGGTGCATGGCGAACGGGTACATTTTCAACTTAGCTTACTTCATCCCCTGTTCTATTCAGCATCAGACGGAGCGGCATAGGAGAGGATTCATCTCCATGGGCCCATACATTACGCACTTGGCTCGACATTTTGGGCTCCTCAACACCGCAGCTCAATCCTCCTCGCTCACCCTTATCGGACAAATGTCCCCACAGGGCATTCAGACAATGCTTCACATGAGGATAATTGAGCGCCGATGTGGGTTTGATCCTCCCCAGTACCGGCTCTCGCAACCCATCGAGCAGGACGACCCAGAGGACATTACTGATGATGTCCCCACACAGCACGAGGAGCCACCATCTGCGCCACCACCGCCACGCCGACCAGCTCATGCGACAGCTTCACTAACTGACATTTCTGAGCGCCTCACTAGGTTTGAGCAGTATTGTACACAGTAATTTAATGACAACGCTCGACGATTCGACGGCATCGATGCGACCTACAACAGATTTGTCAGCACTTTCACATATCGCCGCCACCTCCACCTCGCGACGCATCCGACGATGAGGACCTATGAGTCCAATTATTTTATTTTCTATTTCTATTTTCCTTTTATTTTCATTTCTAGTCCATTTCCCTTTTTATTTTGTATTATAATTCCAAAAGACTCATCTTTTATATTTTGAACTTTATTTTAGTTTTTATAATTATTCCTAATCGAGTAATCCCGTAACCTTCTTCCACAGTTGTGTTTATGTTCTTAATAGTTGCTCAGAATTATGCACTTCACTTTGCTATATCTACAATCCCGCGTCAACTACTCCATGGATTTCATCCAAAATTTAGGAAGTTTCACTTCTCTTCCTCTCTTATGATATTCTTATTATATTGTCATTATATATCTTTGTACATTGAGGACAATGTACATCTTAAGTGTGGGGAGGCTATTTAATTGATTATCAAAAAATCCCTGAATTTTGTCTTGTTCCTAAGTAATTTGCTCATATTGCTATTAGAATGAAACTTATATTAATTTATGATTTTCATTAATATGTTTTGGATTAAGTCATAGGTAATTGTGCATTGATGATTTAAACTTTAAGACATTAGAGAATCAAGCATGATAAGTCTATTTTCAGAATTAAAACTTCTAGGTTGTTTTCCTAAATTTAAATATTACTTTGAAGTTTGAAATTTGCAAGGTTGACATCAAAAACCATAATTTTTGTGAGATTTTTGAGCCTTTTAGAGCATATATCTTTTCTTGCTCACTTTATTGATTATGAGTGTGTCAATATTGATTTGTTATTCTAAAACTTGCTTCGATTATGCATGTCGAGACCACACCTTTGATTTGATATACTGAGATGATAAATGCACTTAGGATTTAACCCACTTACTCCATTAAAAGCCTACCTTCATAATTAACCCCTAGTGAACCCCCTTTGAAGCCTAATCAACCATTTCTTGATATACGACTAATATTAACCCGAAAACCATTTTTATTTGTTATCCCCATGTTTCTTGACTACCCTTTTGTCGAGAATTGATTTGATCAGTTGCCTAACTAATTTCTTCATTTCAGTTTCTATGTTCTTATTCTTAAAAAAAAAAGGGAGTTTGAATTTTATTCATTATTAGTTGGAAATTTATTTATTATTAGTTTTTTTTTTGTTATTTGAGCTTAAGCAGTTAATTTCACATTCTGAGAAGAAGCTCGTGTTATTAGTATTAAGGTTTCAATTATTGTAATTATTCAGTATTAGTTTATTTCTCTAGTTAGGTAAATTATCAATTCAATCTCGATTCTAACCCTCTAATTCAGCCTTTATCCACACCTTTAACCCAAGCCCCGTTACAACCCTTTTTAAAAGACCTTTTGATTTGTGTATCATCTCAGTTTATAGTGGTGGAGATTTGATTTTCATGCAAGCCTATGGGATTAACTTTTCATGTTTGACTTTTGAGTGCATAATTTGAACCTTAAACATTTTGAGTGAACTTGTCGGTTTTGAATCAAAGGTAATTATTTAGGTAAGGAGAAACACCTATGTTTTCATGCTATAAAAGTCTATGACTTAAATGTTTGAATCTCTAGGACTCTTTTAGTTAAATTATCAATGTATGAATTATCTGTGAATTATGATGAAACATTATTGATGAGAATTATGAATTAAGGGAGTTAGTTTTAATTGTGAGTTGAGGATTTTGCTTGAGGACAAGCAAAGGCTTAAGTGTGGGGATATTTGATAAACCATCATTTATACATATTTTAACCCCATGCTTAGCTTATTTTTGGATGAGTTTTCATTAGATTTGATGAATTCGATGCTCCTAATCCTTTAATTTCATGTTTTACACTCAGGAGAGCTTAGGGAGTCGAAAAAAACAAGAAACGGGCCAAAAAGGGACAAAATGGGCCTAACTTGGAAATCAACACGGCCTGGACCATTGGACACGGCCGTGTGTTACGAGCAGGATCAACCACGGCCTGGACTATCGTCCACGGCGCACCACACACTGCGTGTGTGGTGGTGGCAGAGTGAGCACGGCCTAGGGCTATCAAGCACGGTCGTGTCCCTGCTGTATCAAAGACTAATTCTATCCAGAAAAGGTTACTTGTGAGCAAAGAAAGATGTTCCAAAGCCTATATAAACACCCTAGGGGTGACCTAAAAGAGGACGGCCATTGAACGCAGAAAATACTCAAAGACAGTAGTCGAAGCAAATTTCGGAGGAAGGATCTCCATCAAGACCAAAGATCTCCCATCAAGTTCTTTAGAAGTTTTTGGGTTTTCTTATGTTTTGTAGTTTTCCTTATTCTATGATGTTTCCTTCTATCAGTATGAACTAAATCCCTTAGATACCTAAGGGGATGAAACCTAAGACGGATCTTATTACTATTTGATTTATAAGATAAATATTTGTTCTTATTCTTAATTGTGAGTTCTTATTCTTGTTTTGATAATTCAGGTTATTGATTCAAGTCGAATGTGCTTATTCAGTGGAGCAAAAGTCCCTATTTAAGAGTAGATCAACACAATTAAGCGGAGTTGATTGTAACCCTAGACATAGGGTGAAGAAAACCTGCCGGATTAGAGTCAAATCTAATAAGGGAATCCATAGATCGAGTTAATGCGACAATAGGGGTTTTAATTAGAAAGAGATTTCAATTAATCAACCTAGAGTCAGTTGTTTTTAGTCTCGAGAGAGATATTAACATAAATCAGGGATTTCTACGGATTAAGACAAGTGAATAAATCATATGAATCAAAAGTAATAAGTGAAGTCTAGGTGGATTTTGCCTTAGGTATTGCCTATCACATAAGTTGTCTAAAAGTATTTTCCCAATTCTTTCGTTGCTGTGTTTTTAATTAAGTTTTAGTTTAAAAGAATTCACTCCAATTTTTAGGCTAGATAATAAGAAGATAGTAATTACTAGTACTCTTGGTCCTTGTGGATACGATATTACCGGTCTTACCATAACTATACTATTAAACGATGGGTGCGCTTGCCTTTATTGTGGTCATAGTTAGTTTTAGACACATCAGCGCACGAAAAATAAAACCGTACACTGAGTAAAAACTCAGTGGTATTTCTATAATCCGAATATTTAAAAACAATATAATATAATAGGCAAAATTAAATTATAAGGACATATTTATGTCTAGTATCATAACTATCATTTTTCATTTATTAAACAATATCCTAATTCACACAATTACTATATAAATGGTTATTCACATATCAAACCATATTTATTCGTATAATGACATTAGTCATACAATACTCAATTATCACATAAATCACAATTTCTCATACATTTATTTATAACTTATTCAATCTTTATTATTTGCTATCCGAGATAGCTTTTCACAATATTAACACAAATAACATTTTATTTTCAATTCACTATATCAGTTTCATTTCTCATATTCTTCACTTTGGCTTACATATCATTTCACTATATCAATATCCATTTCATTCATTGCATCAATATTTATTTCATGCAACCATTGTTTCATACTTTTCATTTTCATATCGCAATACAATATTTCATTCCATTTCATATTCACAATCATTCAATATCATTCAATTTGCTAATTCATTTATTTACCCCTATTAACATGACTCGGATTCAGATGGATACATGGATCCAACCAAACACACCAGTACGGCACATTGTGCCTAAAACGGTACTCAGTACCTGATCAATATATCAGAAGCAGTATACGACACATAAAGTGCTTAAAATGACACACGTGGTGCCTAATACGACACATATAGTGCCTGATCGACAAAGCTGATAAATTCCCGTACTCTTCCAATCCTATGGCATGCCAACTATATCTGACTCAGCCCGACTAATTAATAGGGTATTCAAATAATTTCTCAATTTCAATTTCACTTTCAATGTACAATTCAATTCGATACAATTTTCCACTTTCCAACAATATACTATCAAATATTCATACATAATCATACTTCATCTCAATTTCATATAATTCAATATTGATACTTACCTTATAATTTTACTTGTCATACACATAAATTTAATTATAACATTTAATAAATAGTAGTTTGAATTATAGTAATACAAACCGTAATTTCCAAGCTACCCCTAGTTAACTTTATCTTTTCCTTTCTTAGCCGAGGTCTGCGGCACCATATTAGCTACGGAAATTAAACAACTAAAAATCATCAATACAACACAGTTTCACATTGAATATTTAAATTTTTATTCAACTTTTGCCTAATTTCCAATTTAGTCCCTAAATCGAGACTAACTTTATTTCTTCATAATTAATCTTATATTTTCATACAAATTCTACTTTAAACTAAATTTAACTCCCTAATTTCACTTAAATCCATAAATTTCAAAAATTTCACAATTACTCCAGCTTTTACAATTTTTATAATTTAGTCTCTTAACTAGTTAATCAAATCAACTAATTTTTCTCAATTAATACTTTATCCAAATATTCTAGGCTATCATACAGCCCTTAATAAGACAGAAATTTAATACCAAACCCTAATATTTTAACTATTTTCACAATTTGATCCTAACATCAGTATTTAACAAAATTACTTTATAATATCTTCATACAACAAAATTAAAGCTCTAAACCCACTTGATATTAATAATTTCTTCCAATGTATTAATTTATTCATGCAATTTGGTCATTTTTAATATTTTATAAAATTGCCCCTAAAGTTTTACTTTTGTTCAATTTAGTCCCTGAGCCTAAAACATGCAAATTAGCCATTTTTAATGTAAACCCATACTAGCTGAATATTCATATATTTTCCTCCTCATCCTCTCCATTCCACATCCTTAATGTATATATAATTCCACTATTTACTTATATGTTCATATCAAGTTGTCCACTTGAGTCATAGTCACTAAATTATTTATATCTTGAGCTATAGAATTCTAAATTAAGATCCGCTTGATGTTTTAGAAACTAGACTCAAATATATTTCTATCATAAAATTTTTAGAATTTATAGTTTATCCAATAAGTACAGTAAAATCTTCAAATTTGTCCTTGTTCTACTGTTTGACAGCTTTGACCTTTCTTCACTAAAAATTAATTATCTCTTAGTACGGAATTCGGATGATGTTCTCGTTTGTTTCTCTTGAAAATAGACCCGTTAAGAATTTAAAAATATAAATTTAAGCCCCTAATTATATTTTTTTACAATTTTTTATGATTTTCCAAAGTCAGAACAGAGGAACCCAAAATCATTCTAACCTTTTCTCATAAAATTTATTATAACTCATAATTTACAACTCCATTACTTACACCGTTTCTTCTATAAGAAACTAGACTCAATAAAATTAAATTTTATATTTTATTCAACCTCTAATTCAATTTCTATAATTTTTGGTGACTTTTCAAAGTTAGACTATTGCTGCTGTTCAAAACTGGTTTAGTGCAAAATGTTGATTACCAAGTTTATAACACCCTTATTTTCTTTCTCTACAATATTTCCCATCATTTTCTCTTATTTCCCTTCACTAATATATCAAGAACGTAGAACTTTATATAAGAAAACTCTACTTTAACATCATTTTCATGCTTTTGATATTACCTTATATAAGAAAACTCTACTTAAAATATATTGAAATCTTAAAGTTCTTACCTTGTCCTATTGATTTCAATCTTTAACTTGATTTTCTCTCTCCTCCAGCTTCCATTTCTTGAATATAACTTGATATTCTAGCTCTCCATTGTCTTCTTATTATTTTACTCTCTCGGTAGCTATGGAAATTCTTTTGATTTCTAGGTGAAAATGATGAATTTTTTTTGTGGAATGACTAAATTGTAAAGAAAGCAAAACTTTCTTTCTTTCTCTCTTCTTCTAACGTGGGTTCATGCAAGGAAAGATGAAGATTCTTCATCTTTCCTTCCTTATATACTAAATAAATATTAATAAAATAATAATAAACATCTTATTAATATTAATAAAATAATATTTATCTAATTAATTAATTTAAAATATCATCAACATAATCATTACATTCTAGAATTCTCTCTCTTACTAATTGACCATTTTGCCCTTTATGATCTTTTAAAATTCCATCCTTGAGTCATCACTTAATTTGGTAAAATTTTGATTTAGTCCCTCATAATTCTTCACCTATTCAATTTGGTCCTAATTCATCCATTTTCCTTAGTTTCTAGATCATTCCACCCATAAATTATTTGCACTATTGGTCCTTCAACTTTTTCATATTTACACTTTAAACCCCCCAATTTTTGAGTATTTACTCTTGGGCAACAAAACTTTTCTCACTTTTGCGATTTAATCCTTTCTTGAATTAATATGTCATAATATACTTCCCAATGTTGACATAACTCTAAATTTCCCCTTTTTGTCACTTTATTTATATATTTTACTATATCAAGATACTATCTTACTTTCTTACTGTAGAAAATTTCGGGGTATTACAAAAGGGGTTACAAGGAGATGAAAGGTGAAGAGTTAAAGAAGATGAAAGGTGAAAGGTTGATTATAATGAAAATCCACTTAATAGCATTCATAACAATAATTTTTTTTTTGAATTGATTTGGATGTTGTATAATTTTATAGTTGTCTATCTTTATGATTGTATTTGTATTTGTTCTAAAAATATTATTTTGATTATGTTACATATTTTTACCATTGTTAAGTAAAGCTATATTCAAAAAGAAATATTATCATGAGTAGAGTTAAGAGGTTGTTCAAATTTAAATATGTAATATGAGGGTTAAGAGCTCGGAGCTTTCGCTCGTTGACACCAACAAGAAATCATAACCCCTTTCGTCGGTCAAATTAGCACCAATTATATCTTCCTTGTTGCTCTCAGCAGCCCTTTTATTTCGCAGTTTGTAACAATCTACTTTGACGTGACCTAACTTTTTACAATAGCGACACCTCTTGTCTTACTTCCTTGATGCTACCAAAATGGAGGCTTGCCTATCTGCCTTGCTATCCAAACCAAACTCATTTTCGAGTTTGTCTTTACTCAACAAATGACCCTTCACATCCTCGAACGGGAGATTATCCCTGCCATAAATCAAGGTTTCCTTGAAAGATTTGTATGAAGTGGGTAAAGAGCACAATAATAGCATAGCCTAATCTTCATCGTCAATCTGAACCTCAACGTTATTTAAATCATTCAAAAGAGTAATAAATTGACTGAAGTAATCCCTAAGAAGCTCACCTTTGTTCATACGAAACGTGTATAGATGTTTTAACACTAAACGATTGGCCAAAGACTTAGTCGCATAAAAGGTTTCTAACCTTTTCCACAAGGCGAATGCAATTTTTTTCCATCAATACCTCCTGCAATACCCTATTTATGAGGCACAACTAGATTGCAGACAAGACCTTTTCATCAAACTCTTCCCATTCTGATTGATCTAGATTCTTAGGCTTTTTCTCGATAGCGACCTTTTTCAGGCCGACAGAAACAAAAATTGTTGTCATCTAAACTTGCCACAGATTGAAATTTGTGACAACATCGAACTTCTCAATGTCAAACCTTGTTGCTTCCATCTTTGAACAGACTGATCTTGGGAAATCTAAATAGCTCTGATACCAGTTTATTGGGGATAAATTCGGTTAAGCAACAAATAAGTAAAATAACGAAGAAATTAAAAAAATCGAACACAAATATTTTACGTTGAAAAACCTTTCTAATGAGGATAAAAAACTATGAGTAAAGATAATTTTACTAAAACGGCAAAAGAACGAATAGTACAAAAGATGGAGATAAAACTAAACCCCGAAACCCGAAAAACAAAAACCCTCAAAACGTAAACACAAAATTCTCCAAAAGCTTGTAAAAGCTAATACCTAAATGTGTTATGGGTTTTGTCACTTTTTCTAAGATTGTAAAAGAGTCTATTTATAGGCTAAATTCATAGGTCAAATAATAAAAAAATAATCTACACTAATCAGACTTTGATTGAAACAAATAATCAGAGTTTAACTAGAAGAAAATCGAGAAAATTGGATGAAACATCGCCACGTGGCTTATCGGCTCATCGCGACGTCGTCTCTTGCTTCGCCATTTAAAAGTTGTCGCGTCGTCGGGGCGAGGAGCTCCTCCTCGTTGTGACGTTATAGTCTGATTGTGCTCAAATTTGACCGAAATGCAAGATATACACAGCAGATCTCAACCAAATAATCAAAGAACTCACTCTTCAAGTTGGTTTTTAAAAAAAGAAAAAAAAAATCTCTCCGAATAACAATAGACTTGGTAAAAAGAGAAATTGTGATGAATTTCTCGATTCTACAACAAAGTCGGGGAAGAGAGCTAACCATTTTATCAAATTTTAAGAGGAAACTTTATGAGCTTTATGTTAAGAATTAATATATGGTCTAATTTATAAGATTACCACACAATATATCTATTTTAAACTTTGGGAATAAAATTCTATATTAATGAATATATTTTTTTTTTTTACATTTTACATTTTAATGCATTCACTAATTATTTTATATTATTTCTTTAACTATTGGTTATTTTGCTTTATGTTTTGAAAGAAAATGTTAGCATTTTAATATTTTATATCAACTAATTGCTTTTTTTAAAAAAAAATTAAATATGTTAATATTTAGTTTAATCACCCAAAATGTAATATTTTACTTATGAAATATTATTAAAACTAAAAAATTATTAACTTGTAATGACTATTCATCTAAGTTTTACATTGTTAATCTTATAAACATTTTTTTATTCTTTTGGAATAATATATATTGAAAAATATAAATTGTAGTAATTAGTATTATTTTGAGGTATACATATATATTTAATGCAATAATATTCTAAATCCTAATAAAAATGTTAAAAAATATTAACAAAAATACATTACATTATTACCTTATATACCAGGATGTGCCCCATAAATCAAGTGAATAATTATAGTACACATTGATACCTGCACAACAAAAACTTATTTGTGAATTTAAAGCATTTTTATTTTTAAAATAAAAACATTTTTAATTTGACAAGCTTTTAAATTTTTTATTTTGATTTTTTAATTATTATATTTCTCTTAATAAGAAAATATAAGAAGTGATATATTTAAAAAGAAGATTTAAATTATTATATTTGTAGTAATAATATGGAAAATAAAAATAATTGTGAAGGTTTATGTCAGCAATCCACAATTCTAGAACCAAAATTTTAAAGTTTGTGTGGTCAAATATTTTACATGATAATTTTACAATTTTTTTTTAATAAATGGTCAACGACGACTAAAATGATTAGTTTTATAGTTTTTCCACACCTTCTATTTTGCATATAAAATTCTTTTTCATTCTAATTTTTCCAAACAATCGTTTAACATGCTAATATTGCACTAAACTATACATATAAAACATTGACATCATGAATTCCTTTTTAAATTTTATTTTTTATTTATTTTGATACTTAATTTAAGTTTATTTTAAATATTAAATTGTTTTTCTTAATTTATATAAACTATCAAATTTTAAACATTACAAATTTATATTATTTTGTTTTTACTTTCTTAATCATCAAATTTTATAATAAATAAATATAAAATATTAGAGAGAAACCTATTGCCATCTTTTTTGGCGATCAATCAAACCTTAATTCCACTTTCCAAAGTTACTTTTATCAATTCCAAAGTTTTAATTCAGTCAGAGATTTATACTTTTTTTTTTAAAATTTTAATTATTGTGATTTAAAAACCATTTCTCCCTTTCTTTTTATTAACCATCATAATGATTGTTTAATTTTATAAAAATTTTTAATTTTGCAATATTTGAGAAATCATCTCAAAAAGAATAGAATTTTACTAACGTGACATATATATAAATTATCACATGAATATCACATAAACAATTAATTAATTTTTTAAAATTTTAAAATATTAAAATTTAACTATTATAACGAATAATTGTTATAAAAAGGAAAGGGGGAATATAGAATAAGAGGGATGTGGTGTGGCGAACAAGCAATGGGGGTAGAGATTAGGGTAGATTAAGTCAAAAAATTTCAAGTTAGTAGAGTTGGCGAATCTTATTTTAATATTCGAACTCAATTTGGAATTTTTTCGAATCGAGTCAACAAATTTCGAGTCGAGTTAACAATTCTATTATTTATACTCAATGTTGTATTTACATGGACCGAATATTTATTAGTAGACAAAGTACAAAATTATTTAACTATATAAACAATACTATGGTTTTGCTTTTAATTTAATGGGTAAACATTTATCAAAACGACATAATTTTGTCTTTTCTTATTCAGATTTTCGAATAACTCGATTGTGTAATTCATATTTGAGTTAAATACAAAATTTTAATTTTTTTATTCAAGTTGATCCGAATAACTCAATTAACACAAACTATTTAATTCAAAATTTAAATTTTTTTATCAAATTTTTCGAATCGAATTAGATTTTGTCCACTCTTAATAGAGACCGAAAAAAATATTTAGGGATGAAGAGTTTTTTGACCGAAATAAATTTTAGAAATTTAAAAATACAAAATCGATCTTATTTAGCGATTCACCTAATTAATGTATATTTTTAAATTTATACTTGAGATTGATAAAATCAACTTTGGAAATTGAACTAGAGAGCTGACAAATTGGGAAATCTGTTTATACATTGCATTTTAAAAGAAGTATTAGTTTGATAATTAGTTAAAGTGTAAATTATAAAAATAGTTATTTTTATTTATTTCATATTATATTTTAGTTACTTATGTTTGAAATGTTACGTTTTAGTTACTTATGTTATCGTTTTATTACGAAGTGGTCACCCTACCGTTAAGTTCTGTTACCTCCCCAACGGCTGTCCTACATGACAATCTAAATATGTTTTAAATACCAACTTGAATGTCCTACGTGGCAGTCCAAATTAAATTTATTTAATTAAAAATCTATTTTTATCCCAACAATTGAACATTCAAGTTGGCATTTAAAACTTATTTAGACTGTCATATAGGATTGCCGTTAGGGAGATTAACAGAGTTTAATAGTAAAATAATCACTTTGTAACAAAACGATAACGTAAATAACTAAAACGTAATATTTTAAACATAAATGACTAAATATAATTTGAAACAAATAAAAGTAACTCCTTTTATAGTTTACCCATAATTAAAAAATGTATTAAATTAAAAAAAATAATAAGAAATCCAAACCCAAATATGAAAATGAAGTGGGCACATTAATAAATATAGAAGCTATGGTAGATAACGTGAGAGATTTAACACATATATTGTAACTTCAAATACTTTGACTACATTATTAAATAAAAGCCGTTAATTTTTTCAGGAGAATCCCTAAGAAATTGTAAATGGGTGTGTACTGTATACTGTGGTGCGTGGACACAGATTATTAAAGGTGTGCTTTAGGGGTGTTGAGACAGTAGTTGGGCTAAAAAGACCATTTCACTCATTCTTTTTAGTGTTGCAGGGGACATTTTGGGGAATTTGTTATGGGTGTTGATTGCTTCTACAATGGTCCATTACTTTAATGTTTTCATTTAATTATTATTGTAAGCAGATCTGAAAATATCTGTCATTGGTGTTTTATAAAACTACTTACATTCCCGTGTTTCACAACGGTAAGTCCAATTATCCACGTAGAATGAAAGTTTAAAGTGATAGATAGGGTAAATTTTTGAAAATTTTATTAACTTGTGACTTGTTTTAAATGGAATTTAAGTATTTCTGGGTTGAGATATTTTTATAGTGTTTAAAGATCTATTTCTTAGCTTTAAAATGTACCTTGAATTACTTGATTTTAAGTTCAGAAATTCAAGTTATGATCATATTTTAATGAAGATTACGCGAGTAAAATTCATGGATGAGATTGTTACGAAAATTATGAGTTTCATGATTTTAATTTTAATTTAAATCATATTGTGTTCGATTTTTAGGCTTAATTTTTATTATATATTAGCCTAATATTGTATTTATTAAGTCTTATTATTTCATTATTTATTTATTTCGAATTTTATATATATTTTTAAGTATTTTAAGTTATTTAGGAATTTTATGTCAAAAAAAAGTTTAGTTTAAAACTACTTTTTATTTAGATTAATTAGAGTTCAATATACTTAAAATTTTTATTTAAATGTACTTAGCTAGCCTATATAAAGACCTCTTCAATCACTTTTCTCTTTGAGTTAATAAAATTTTCTTTGAGTTTTCTTTTAAAAGAGTTTTAACAATCTTTTTATATTGTGGATATTATTTTCAAACTTTTTCTTATCTAGTTTTCTTTCTTGAAGGGAGAATTAGAGTTTTTTGAAGGGGGTTTTGGATTTATCTGGTTTCCAAGGCTCCTTAGGACCTCTATACGCCACTTTCCATCTTTAGAGGTGAGAAAAATTCAATTCTATTCGAAAAACTCGATAAAAATTTAAATTTTGAATTAAATAGTTCGAGTTTTTTGAGTTAACCGAGTTATTCGGATCAACTCGAATAAAAAACCAAATATTTTGGCGAATTACATAATTTAAGGTGAGATTGTAAATTTTTTTTTTTTTTTTTTGGCTTTGTGCGTATGAGTGAGTGAATGTTTTCATGTTTGGTTCTGTAATGACTTTGTGCCGAGAACATGGGAGGTTTCATTCTAGAACAATAGAACCTTGTATATTTCCTGTTTCTCCTTAGTTCTCTGTTTGGTTCTCACGATATTTCAGTTTTTGCTATCAGATAATCTAAAAACCTTTCCTTTGTAGAACAAACATTAATTGTCAATACTTTAGGCATGAAACTCTTCATTGTTTTCATGTTTTCCTTTGCCTTTACATTGCTTTTTGAGCAAACCACCTATGTCTTTATACATATCAAACTGCTTCATCAGGAAAGATGAGAATTGAAATTTGCAACATATCATAACATATAGCTTGACTTTTCAATATGAAAGCTCACCTTCAACTGGGTCTCTGCTCTGATTTTTTGAGTTTAGTTATTTATTTTTCCATAGTTTGAAAATATATTTGACTAAAGCTTACAAATGTTGAGATTCTTATCACATAGACTTCAACTTTTACTTCCCAGTTTAAGAAATATCCCTCCTTTTTTTGTTTAGCACTTTACGTGTTGATATACCCTTTTTATATTTACATATAATTTATTTACTTTAGATTATGCTTCAGAATGGTAAAAGATCCAACTTTAAACTTACTTGAATCATGTTGGCTTTAGAGTCTTTGTTTTTTCTTGTTAATTACTATAAGAGATGCATGAACTGATCTTAAATAAAGGAAGTAATTTTTTGTTAATCTGGCAATTTGCAATTTGCATGGCAATACCAAAATACCTATAAACTCTCTTGTAAGCGGAGATATTATTGGATTTATAAACGGTTTGTTCCATCATTTTAAATTCTACAATAATTTTACACATTAAAAATGAATAATAAATGTAGAAATTCTAAAATTTTGGCAAATAATGCTATTGTAGCCTTCGTTTCTTATGAGTTATCATCTTTAATTCATTTTTAATTTTTTTTTAATTATTAATAACTTTATATATATTCATTTTTTCTCATGTTACATAGTTTGCCAATGATAGATATGAATTTTTGGTGTCTATTGAAAAAAAGGACATGATTATTGATTTGTTTATAGCTCAACTTTGTACATATAGTTGAATGAGATATGTACAGGGGCGAACCCAGGAGGGGTTGGCTAGGGCCTTGGCCCCCCTAAAATAGAAAATTTTCTATTTAACCCCCTTTAAGTTGTTAAAATTTTAAATTAGTAAATGTAAAATTTCATTTTGGCCCCCTAAAAATATAAAAATTTGATTTAATCATTTAAAATTTATAAAGATATAGGCTATTAAAATGATAAAATTATATTTTTTGTATCGTAAAAATTACAATTTAATTTTTGTCCCCTAAAAAAATTTCCTTGTTTCGCCCCTGGGTATGTAACAACCCGTTTTATAGTGGTGTCGGAAATAGTCATATTAAATTTTAATCTAGTAATTTTGTTAAGTTTACTTAATTATAAGTTTTGTTATTATATTCTATATGTTAAATTAGTATATTTTATAAGTTACTCTTTTGTTTTTGTTTTGGGTTAATTTTGAATGCTTTAATTTGAATTATTGATGAGTATTTGTGTGAAACATATCTATGAGTATAAAAGTTTGACGGAATTATGACCCTTGACCACTTTGTAATTTTAATTGGTTATATTTATTATTGTAGATGAATGACTCAATGTCATCGCAAAATTCTCAAAGCAAAAAACCATTATAAGAAGCTACACTTACTTCTCCTACTAAAGTTTTCCACACAACAAAGAAGGGAAATACTCGAAGAATGACCAAACTAAGGGCACCTTGTTGGCAACATTTCAACAAATACTCAACAAAAGATGGGGAGAATAGGGCAAAGTGAAATTATTACGATGCCACTTACACAATGGAAACTGGGGCTTCTACCACCAATCGAAATAACCATTTGAAGACTTGCTCAAGAAAACCTCGAGGTAATACCTCTGATCTAAAGAAAGAAGAACTTGCATTTGCAAAATCTAGCCAAGAAAATGAGATTTGTCAACTTGGGTGTTTAATCAAGATGATATTAGAAATGCATTGATTCATATGATTATTGTGGATGAATTGCCTTTTAAATTTGTGGAAGGGGAGGGTTTTAAGTTCTTTATTTCTATAGCATACCCAAGGTTTCATCTTTCATCTTGTTGGAAAATTAGAAAGGGTTATCTTGATTTGTTTAATTCTATGAAGAATACATTAAAGCAATCTTTTCAAAAAGAGACAAGTAGAATTCGTTTGACAACAGACACTTAGTCTTCATTGCAAATGATATCCTACATGGTTCTAACAGCTCATTGGATAGATGATGAGTGGAAGTTACAAAAGAGAATTATAAACTTTTGCCCAATTTCTACTCATAGAGGTGAGAGCATTGGTTAAGCCCTTGAGAAATGTATTCAGGATTAGGAGATTGAGAAGTTCTTTGCTATAACTGTTGATAACGCATCTTCTAACAATGTTGCTGTTGATTATTTGAGAAAGAAGTTGGTTCATCGAAAAGCTTGTGTTGCGAATGGTAAATATATACATATGAGATGTGCGACACACATTATTAATCTCATTGTCCAAGAATGGGTTAAGGACACTTTTAAATATGTGGATCGAGTTAGAGGAGCCGTGAGATATATTAGAGCATCACCATCAATGTTGTCTAAATTTAATTGTCGGGAAGAAGAAGAAATGGTAGGTATTACGGCTCATTTATGTCTTGATGTGCCTATTAGATGGAATTCAACCTATATGATTTTAAATGTGGCTAAAAAATATGAATGTGTGTTTGAAACTTATGTTCATAATGATCATAACTAGTTTCTAGACCTTAGTGTTAGATATGGAGTCCCAACATGTGATGATTGGAAAAATGTTCAAAGAGTTACAAAAGTGTTTGAGCCTTTTCATGAACTTACATTGAAGGTGTCTGGATATTACATGTCACCTTTAATTCTTTTTTTAAAATAGTCACAGATGTGCATTGTCTTCTCGATGGGTGGAAACATTGTGGGGATTTAGACATAATGCCTATGGCTTCAAATATGAATGCCAAGTACAAGAAGTATTGGGGTGATTCAAAAGTGATGAACTTGCTTATTTATCTTGCATTTGGAGTCAACTTGTTTTTTCGTGCTATTGCAGATGACATTATAAGGATGGTTAATAGATAATTGTATTGTTTGTTTGATGAATATTCTGTAATTGTTGAGGGAAACCATCACATGAACATTGAAGTTGAATTTAGTTTTCCAACTAGAGCTCTAAGTTCAAGTGAAAATGAAAGAGATCAAGTAAAACCGAAAATAAGCTTAGTCATGCAACAATATATGAAGAAAAAGCAACGTGTTAGCTTGGAAAGAAAATCTGAGTTGGATAAATATTTGGGAGAAGATTGTGAAAATAATTCAGATTCATTTGATTTGTTATTGTGGTGGAAAGTTAATAGTCCAATATTCCCAATTGTTGCGCAAATGGCTCGAGATGTGTTATCCGTTCCTATCTCAATCGTTGCATCTGAAAGTGCTTTCAACACGAGTGGACGTGTTCTAGATGATTTTAGAAGTTCCTTGACTCCTTTTATGGTTGAAGCTTTGGTTTGCACATAGGATTGGCTTCGAAGATCACAAAATCCTATCAACCTTGAGGAGTATGTGGAGGAACTTCAAAATATAGATGATGGTAAGGGATTGGACTTTAATCCAAAAAGTTAATTTCTTATTTTATTTATTTTATAAATATTCTCATAATTTAACTAACATTTTCCTCTTTTGATATTTATTAGAATTGTCAAAGTTATCAGAACATGAAGATGGTAACATAACTACAACTCACAAAATTGAATGTTTATTTTAATTTTTCTAGTAAAGATTTTCATAATTTAAGAATACATTTTTATTTTTGTTACATAATTTTTGGTACTATCTACAATGTTTGAAGAAGACGAAGCTTGAAGATAGTTTGATTTTAACTTTTTGGAATAGATATTTTGTTAATTCTTATGGAAACTTCAACCTTGCATTTGCTTTGATTTGGTCAAAACAATTGGTTAAACTCTTGATTTTTTTTTTATTTTTTTTTTGTGTAGGAAGCTTGAATCTATTTTGTTGAATTCGAGTCTTGGAGCACCACACCATCTATATCATACTTTTTTTGTGTATCATTTTGTTATATCATATTTTTGTAGTAGTGCATCTATCCCTATATCATACTTTTGGTATATCATTTTGTTATCTTGTATATATGATAGTTCTTGATGCATAATGCATAATTATGCACTCTGTAAATATAGTTATGCGTGTGGTGTAATAGCTTATGTAGTTGACTCGAATTATGGCCACAATGATCATCTTGCAATGTTATGTATAGTTATTTTGCATGCCTAAAATAGTTCTTTACATGTAATTATTAAGTAACTTATATTTTTTATGTAGTTAAATAATATTGTACTTCATCTACTAGTTAAATAATCGGTCCCAATAAACGCAACATTAAGTATAAATAATAGGATTTGTTAACTCGACTCGACTCAAAATTTTTTTACTCAATTCGACTCGATTCAAAAAAATTTCAAATTGACTTCGATTGCTAAAATAAGTTTCGTTAACTTAATTAACTTGAATTTTTTTTACTCAATTTGACTCAATCAAATAATCACCCCTATCTATCTTGTTTCGTTTCTTTGTTATTCTATTTTGTTCTTGTTTAATTGTTTCTATTGTTTAATTTGGATTCCTTGTTCTTTTTCTATCTTGTTTTAATTACTGCCCTTTGTAATTTTTAGATCTAACTTGGATTTGTTTGCATTTCAGGTCGTGAAAAACTCCAAGTTTTCTTTCATTCGTCTAGAGCCCTAGGCCAAATTCGCGGCTTAGATAAACTTGCAATCTTGTTCCGCACGCGTTCCATATCAAAGAGGTAAATTTAAAAAGTTTTAGAAAAGTTTAATTCAACAAGAGGCCTTTAAATTATGCTTTTTGTTTGAGGTAGGTATTCAAACTTTTTTTTAGTTGAATAAGACATCTAAATTTTATTTCGTAACCGAAATTGGCCCATACCGTTACATTCATTAAAAAAATCGTTCTAGCCAATCAAAAAGAGCCATGTCACCACTTCATTAAAATATAATTAAATAAAAATTATATTAATGTTAAATAAAAACAAATTTATATTAATAAAGTTTATGTACTTGATTAGACAAAAAAATTTAAATACCTAACTCAAACAAATGACATAATTATCGAGTGAACTTTCAAGCTAAAATCATCAATCAAACAACCTTTGAGCTTACTATTTCCATATTCTTTTTACATACACATGTGAGCTTTACTTCTATTCTTTTGCTCGCGTGTATTTCATTGTATTTGAGTTTAATTTGCAAACACTTTGATCTTGTAAGAATTATTTCTTTGTTTGCTTAATTGTATTTCCTTAAGAGGGTTTGTGTCTTAAGATTTGGGGTAGAAATATTAAGGGATTTGTGTGGTTAAACCTTATCCTAAAAGGTTACCAAATTAGTGAACTTGAGAAAATATTTAGTTATAGAAAGCTAAGGTAATGGAGTAGGGAATTGGGCCGGACCACTATAAATTATTGTGTTCATCTTTCAATTTTCTTTCTAGCTTTCTAAAAAAAAAATATAAGGCAATTCACCCCCTTGGCAATTTCGATTTGATTTATCGAGCTAACAATTAGTATCAAAGCTATCTCTAAAAGACGGTCTATGTAACGCCCCAAAATTTCTATTTCGACTTTTGTGAAATGTGACATAAATGTGTATCTGCTTCAGTGGTTATGTGTTCTGGGTGTGTGTGAGAGGTCCCAAGTTCAAGCCTTGCATTTAGCACATTTTGGAATTTTTCTGACTTAAGCCTTTTACTTGTTCAGTGGGATTATATGGAGATAATTGTAGAAACATATCAGAATGGGCCTGCTGGTCTAGTGGTTGAGTTGAGTGTGGGTTTGTTGGAGGTCTTGTGTTCGAACCCTAGCACAAGCGGGATTATTAATATTTTTGCGCCGTTGGCTTATAGCGTTTCATTTTTAGCAGGAAATCTGAGTAGTGAGGAGTTGGGGGAGATCAAAGTTTATTTTCATTTTTATTTTATTTTCCCAAAAATCGCTTTTCTTTTTGTTACGTTTCTGTGCTCCCATCTTCCCCAATCCGTTTGTTTTGAGTTTCTTTCTTCCCCTTTTCCTTTTCAATTTCAATTCATTTCCCTTTTGGCGCAATTTCCTGCTGATTTCGCTCGGTAAGTCCTATTCTATTTAATCTCGATGCTCTTGGTTAAGTGTTTGATGAAGGGTCGTTTATGTTGTTTTCGATTTAGGCGAAGGGCAATATTTGGCTGGGAAACCTGCAACAATTTAAGTGTTTGGGGTGCTGATCAATAACGGTAAGTTTTCGCACGCGTTGATTAATAGTATAAGGCTTCGATTGAGAATTAAGTTCGGTTGTGATTTCGTAAATGTTAATAATTCGGGCTCTGAAATGTCGATTTCTAGGTTTTGGAGGTCTCGGGATTGTATTAGCTGCGAAAATGAACCAGGTGTGTACCCGAAAATGTAGAAAACGGGGTTTCGGTGAAAGCTAAAAACCCCACTGTCGACGCCACACGGGCGTATGGTCGCCCGTGTGGTAGGCTGTGTGCCCTAACACGGGTGTGTGATCGACGAGGTAGGCCGTGCGCACAAGACACGGTCGTGTGATGGCTAGGTAGGCTATGTGCGACACACGGGCCTGATCGAATTGGGCCGTGTGGGCCACACGGGCCTGTGGGTCCACACAGGTAGTCCACACGGACATGTGGGAATTTAGGCCAAGCCGTGTGATCCACACGGGCTAAGGTCAATCTAGGCGTGTGGGCCCACATGGGCAGGCCGCATGAGCGTGTGAGCCCATTTAACTGAAATGTGTTCTAAGGTTGCACGGGTCGCCCAAGTCGACTGTGAACGTACTGTAGGGTCGGTAAGCACTACTTAGACCCTTAAATGCGTGAACTGTATGTATTATGTATGTACTGAGCATGATGATTATATGAATGAATACTGAACTGTATGTGTATTAGCATTTCATTCTGTATGTTGCATTGCATTGGGTTGGGATGTTGATATTTGGAGGAAGTGTACTGAAAGGCTTTTAAGCCTAATATCCGCGGCTTTTCACCGCAATTTCTTGATTATGTCTTTGCATTCGGTACCACTTGGAGTGTAGGGGTGAGTGGGTGTTTGATGTGTCTCTAACTAACTATGATCACAATAAAGGCAAGCACACCTATCGTTTAATAGTATAGTTATGGTAAGACCGGAAATATCATATCCACAAGGACCAAGAGTACTAGTAATTACTATCTTCCTATTATCTAGCCTAAGAATTGGAGTGATTTCTTTTAAACTAAAATTAATTAAAAGCACGTCAGGGAATGAATTGGGAAAATACTTTTAGACAACTTTGTGAAAGAGGCAATACCTAAGGAAGAATCCACCTAGACTTCACTTATTATTTCTGATTCATACGATTTATTCACTTGACTTAATCCGTAGAAATCCCTAAATTATGTTAATATCTCTTTCGAGACTAAAAACAACTGACTCTAGGTTGATTAATTGAAATCTCTTTCTAATTAAAACCCCTATCATCGCATTAACTCGATCTATGGATTCCCTTATTAGATTTGACTCTAATGCGGTAGATTTATGTCGCACTATTTCTGTAACATCATGAATTTTTGGGCCTATGCGTTTAATGGGTGGATATGTTTAATGTGTTAATTTAAGTGTTAGGGGTCCAAATTGGGCTCAGGCTTAGGTAGAGGCCTTGATTAAAATTATCTGTTTGGGCATTATATGGTTTAAAAGGTAGTATCTATGTTTAAAATACCAAAGTGGGCTTGTGGCCCAATCTTAGGAGGTGACGCCACACAAGGGAGTAAGGGGCCCAAATTTAAGTTTCATGGAGCCCAATTCTTTTAATTTAAGTTAGCTAAATTTTGGGCATTAGGATTAGGTGGAGTGGATGGCAACAAGGCTAAAATTTAGGGGTTTTAATGTTTAAAATATGTGGATAATAAGTAGATAAAGGCTAAAATTTAGGGATTTTAATGATTAAAATATGTGGATAATATGCTGACAAAGGAGGGAGGAGTTAGAGATAATTAAGTCTCTTTTAGATGAGCTAGTAGATTAAGATAAAGGAGAAAAGATAGGATTTATATCTGCAAGGTTAGGTAAGTGCCAAATTTCTATAAATAGGGGAATATCTCTTCAATTTCAGCATTTGGGTTTTTCTCATTCTTTTCTCTTCTTCTCTGAGTAAAAGCCAAAAAACTCCTAAAGTTCCATCTTCTTCTTCATTCTCTACAAAAGCTGAAATTTCTAAGCCTATTCCCTCATCTTCACTTTGATTCAAAAGTTTGAAACTCTTTCCATTCTTTTTCTTCCTAGTCGAAATCTTCATGTCTCTTCCTTGTTTTCTTTTCTTCTTCTCTTTTCCTGTTAGAAACCGAAACTCCTCACTCAAGTATTTTAAAAGCCAAAGACACATCAGCCTTCTCTTGTTCATACTTTTTCCGGGATTTTCCTAAAAGCCAAAATCCCTAGATCTCATCTCCTGTGATTGCCGAATTACTTCTGTGGTGCCTACTTGTGCCGAAATCTGAAGGGAACTTTAGTGGAGTCAATCGCATAGATCTCTAAGTTATAGAATCGTGTTACTTTCGGGATTTCAAGGTAAGGGATCTATTAGTTTTAACGTGTAATTTGGGATTTATTAACCTTGGCCGATTGTTGAAGGGGCTAAATCTTTGTGTGTTTTTCCGGCTTTTGAGCAAGGCTTTACATTGAGGATAATAGATCCGGATAGCAAGGACATCGACTAAGAATATTGGATTTCGCGATAACAGGTGTGTAATACTTCCCCATCATCTAGATCTGATTATTAATGTATGCTCATAAGTTTATATGTTGTGATAAATACCGATATCTTGGTTTAATGTTGGAAACCCGAAAAGGGTGAAGCAAATCACCAAGTCAGTGAATGTTTGACTTTATATGATAAAAGCATATTGATTTTATGACTGCATGGGTTGGGTTGATGAAAGGAAGAAGTTGTACGTTATATGTGTAGCGGTTTATACCGTGATCTTTTATATGTTGTAGCGTCTAATGCCGTGATTCACATAAGGGCTTCGGCCATAATATGTTGATGAGCGACATGACCGCCATCTTGGCGTGTAGCGGTGTGGGTCGATTGTAGAAATCCCCAATGGTGTGAATGGTCGATGCGGGGCGTGTAGCGGATGGAAACCTAGGCAAATGGGTTGGGCCTTGCATATTATTTGTTATTTTTTTATAAATGGAATTATTAATCTGCTTTTATGGGCCTAAGGCCAAAATCTAGTGGTGCATGAGGGTTGCACATCGAGTCTCGCGACTCACCCTATTAATTAACCTTTCGGTGATACCTAGTGCTTGGACCGGTGGAGAGGAACGCAAGGTGGCCATGCAAAAGACCAATCTGGATCCAAAGCAAAAAGTCTCAAGTTAATACTTTATATTTTTAATTAATGGATTTTAAATCTCGTTGTAATAAGGCTATGGACCACTAGTTTATGTTTTGTTTTATTTTGGGCTTTAATTACTTTTAGTTATTTAAATTCTTATTGAACTAATGTATCTATTTAAATCTGGGTTTTAATTTATAAAGGCATATTTTATTTAAACTATCAACTATTAAATTTCTCTCGAATAAGAAGATAAACTTTAGAAAAATATTTTTCTGAAAATACGACATGTTCTTCCAAAATTTTTAGTGACATACCGGATCCTTCGTGGTGTTTGGGCCGGTTTGGGGTGTTACAAATTGGTATCGAGCCCGATTCAAAACTCACTTTGGGTTTTGGGTTCAAAACATTTTCGGAAAAAAGGGTTCTTAAAACATGAATGTTTTTAAATGATAACAGTCATTAGCTCAAAGATGGCACTGCGTCTCAGGCCCAAGTCCGCGAGGTAAGTATTCGAACCATTGTGTGATATAATATATGTGGGCTTTATGGGACGTGGATTAGTTAGATTAGAACTTGATGGACTTTAGGCCTAGTGAAACAACTCTTAAAATCTCATAAGACTTAACTTCACTAAACAAACCCGTGAACGCAGCCATAAGACTAGGGTGTGGTAACAGGCATACGCATGTCTAGGATTGGATCCTAAGAGCACGGTATTTAAGCGGTCCCTAGTGACTCAGCTCCTCTTCACCGGAATCCTACAGCACGTAGTGACTGTTCACCTTAGCCAAGTTAGGGTGTGGCAATGGGCATACGCATGTCTAGGAGTGGATTCGGGAGAGCTTGGTACTTAAGCAGATCCTAGCGACTCACCTCCTCTTCACTAGAATCCTACAGTGCGCGTGGTGACTATTCACCCTAGTTACGAGGACTTGTTGATGGGCTAAACCTTATAATTAAAACCCGAAAGGGACTAACCACCCTATTTTGGCAAACAAAAACCCCTAAGTTTTGTACATTTCCAAAAAGATACACTTGATTTGAAAATGTTCACAGCTATGAAAAAATTTACCCAAAAACCCTATGTTTACAAGAGTAACTAGATCTTTTCCAAAGTGCCCCTGTTTTGAAAAAAAAAATCAAAATATTCCTGGTTTGTAAATTACCGAAATACCCCCGGATCATAAAATTACCGAAATATCCCCAGATTTCAAAATTACCGAAATGTCCCCGGATTGTAAAATTACCAATATACCCCTGATTTGTAAAATTACTAAAATACCCCCAGATTGCAAAATTACCAAAATACCCTTCTTTTACAAAATCACTAAAGAACCCTATTTTGGAAAATTACAAAAATACCGCTGTAGGATAAAATTACGAAAAATACCCATAGGTAGTGGAATAACAAAAATACCCCTATGTGTTGAATGTGGGTGCATGGATGTTGTCTGTATGTTGATGGTTGAATGTATGTAGTTCTTAGAACTAGGAAAGGTGAACTTGAAACTGAATTGTGAATTCGAAAGAACTACTCTTAAAACTACTAATCATAAGACTGTTCGTGGATAATCAGTAGAAGAAAACCAATAATTCATAAAATTTTTAATCAGATAAACGCGAACCGATAGCATGAGTACAAGGGGACGAGGACGCTTTAGATGCGAATACTGGTGCGTACCCTACCATAGTATACTAAGTGTTTATTTTGACTTGAGAAATTAGAGTGCGCAAATAAAAGCATAGTGGTGAGACTTGGGTAGTACGATTAATAGTTAGTTGGAAATTTCGAGGACGAAATTTCTTTAAGAAGGGGTAGAAGCTGTAACATCCTGAATTTTTGGGCCTATGCGTTTAATGGGTGGATATGTTTAATGTGTTAATTTAAGTGTTAGGGGTCCAAATTGGGCTCAGGAGCTTAGGTAGAGGCCTTGATTAAAATTATCTGTTTGGGCATTATAGGGTTTAAAAGGTAGTATCTATGTTTAAAATACCAAAGTGGGCTTGTGGCCCAATCTTAGGAGGTGACGCCACACAAGGGAGTAAGGGCCCAAATTTAAGTTTCATGGAGCCCAATTCTTTTAATTTAAGTTAGCTAAATTTTGGGCATTAGGATTAGGTGGAGTGGATGGCAACAAGGCTAAAATTTAGGGGTTTTAATGTTTAAAATATGTGGATAATAAGCAGATAAAGGCTATTATTTAGGAATTTATTTTATGTGGATAATAAGCAGATAAAGGCTAAAATTTAGGGATTTTAATGATTAAAATATGTGGATAATATGCTGATAAAGGAGGGAGGAGTTAGAGATAATTAAGTCTCTTTTAGATGAGCTAGTAGATTAAGATAAAGGAGAAAAGATAGGATTTATCTGCAAGGTTAGGTAAGTGCCGAAATTTCTATAAATAGGGGGAATATCTCTTCAATTTCAGCATTTGGGTTTTTCTCTCATTCTTTTCTCTTCTTCTCTAAGTAAAAGCCGAAAACTCCTAAAGTTCCATCTTCTTCTTCATTCTCTGCAAAAGTCGAAATTTCTAAGCCTATTCCCTCATCTTCACTTTGATTCAAAAGCCGAAACTCTTTCCATTCTTTTTCTTCCTAGCCAAATCTTCATGTCTCTTCCTTGTTTTCTTTTCTTCTTCTCTTTTCTGTCGAAACCGAAACTCCTCACTCAAGTATTTTAAAAGCCAAAGACACATCAGCCTTCTCTTGTTCATACTTTTTCCGGGATTTTCCTAAAAGCCAAAATCCTAGATCTCATCTCCTGTGATTGCCGAATTACTTCTGTGGTGCCTACTTGTGCCGAAATCAAGGGAACTTTAGTGGAGTCAATCGCATAGATCTCTAAGTTATAGAATCGTGTTACTTTCGGGATTTCAAGGTAAGGGATCTATTAGTTTTAACGTGTAATTTGGGATTTATTAACCTTGGCCGATTGTTGAAGGGGCTAAATCTTTGTGTGTTTTTTCGGCTTTTGAGCAAGGCTTTACATTGAGGATAATAGATCCGGATAGCAAGGACATTGACTAAGAATATTGGATTTCGCGATAACAGGTGTGTAATACTTCCCCACCATCTAGATCTGATTATTAATGTATGCTCATAAGTTTATATGTTGTGATAAATACCGATATCTCGGTTTAATGTTGGAAACTCGAAAAGGGTGAAGCAAATCACCAGGTCAGTGAATGTTTGTCTTTATATGATAAAAGCATATTGATTTTATGACCGCATGGGTTGGGTTGATGAAAGGAGGAAGTTATACGTTATATGTGTAGCGGTTTATACCGTGATCTCATTATATGTTGTAGCGGCTAATGCCGTGATCTCATATAAGGGCTTCGGCCATAATATGTTGATGAGCGACATGACCGCCATCTTGGCGTGTAGCGGTGTGGGTCGATTGTAGAAATCCCCAATGGTGTGAATGGTCGGTACGGGGCGTGTAGCGGATGGAAACCTAGGCAAATGGGTTGGGCCTTGCATATTATTTGTTATTTTTTATATAAATGGAATTATTAATCTGCTTTATGGGCCTAAGGCCAAAATCTAGTGGTGCATGAGGGTTGCTGCTGAGTCTCGCGACTCACCCTATTAATTAACCTTTCGGTGATACCTAGTGCTTGGACCGGCCGGAGAGAGGAACGCAAGGTGGCCATGCAAAAGACCAAGCTGGATCCAGCAAAAAGTCTCAAGTTAATACTTTATATTTTTAATTAATGGATTTTAAATCTCGTTGTAATAAGGCTATGGGCCACTAGTTTATGTTTTGTTTTATTTTGGGCTTTAATTACTTTTAGTTATTTAAATTCTTATTGAACTAATGTATCTATTTAAATTTGGGGTTTTAATTTATAATGGCATATTTTATTTAAACTATCAACTATTAAATTTCTCTCGAATAAGAAGATAAACTTTAGAAAAATATTTTTCTGAAAATACGACATGTTCTTCCAAAATTTTTAGTGACATACCAGATCCAGTCGTGGTGTTTGGGCCGGGTTTGGGGTGTTACAATTTCTAGGGTTGCAATCAACTCCACTTAATTGTGTTGATCTACTCTTAAACAGGGACTTTTGCTCCTCTGAATAAGCACATTCGACTTGAATCAATAACCTGAATTATTAAAACAAGGATAAGAACTCACAATTAAGAATAAGAACAAGTATTTATCTTATAAATCAAATAGTAATAAGATCCATCTTAGGTTTCATCCCCTCAGGTATTTAAGGGATTTAGTTCATACTGATAGGAGAAATTGATAGAAGATCTTCAGTCTTGATGGAGATCATTCTTCCAAGCTGCTCCCAATGGCTGTCTTCGAGTATTTTCTCTTTTCCACCCTGCGTCCTCCTTAGATCCTCCCCTAGGGTGTTTATATAGGCTTTGGAGCACCTTTCTTGGCCAACAAGTAGCCTTTTCCGAATAGAATTAGACTTGGGTTCGGCAGGGACACGCCCGTGTACGATAGCTTAGGTCGTGTTTGATTCTGATCGTCACACACGACCGTGTGGTCTGCCCGTGTGCGATAGTCCAGGCAGTGTTGATTTCTGAGGTAGGCCTATTTTGTCCCTTTTTGGCCCGTTTCTCGTTCTTTTCGATTCCCTAAGCTCTCCTGAGTGTAAAACATGAAATTAAAGGATTAGGAACATCGAATTCATCAAATCTAATGAAAATTCATCCAAAAAAAAGCCAAGCATGGGGTCAAAATATGTATAAATTATGGTTTATCAAATATCGCCAGACTTAAGCCTTTGCTTGTCCTTAAGCAAAATTCTCAACTCACAATTAAAATTAACTCCCTCAATTCACAATTCTCATCAATAATGTCTCATCATAATTCACAGATAATTCATACGTTGATAATTTAACTAAAAGAGTCCTAAAGATTCAAACAATCCAAGTCTCATTTTTTATAGCACGAAAGCATAGGTGTTTCCCCTTATCTAAATAATTACCTTTGATTCAAAACCGACAAGAATCGACATCCTCACTAAAGATTCACTCAAATCACTCAAAGTGTTTAGGGTTCAAAAATTAAGCACTCAAAAGTCAAACATGAAAAGTTATTACCATAGGCTTGCATGAAAATCAAATCTCCACCACTATAAAATGAGATGATACACAAATCAAAAGGTCTTAAAAAGGGTTGTAACGGGGCTTGGGTCAAAGGTGTGGATAAAGGCTGAATTAGAGGGTTAGAATCGAGATCGAATTGACAGTTTACCTAACTTGAAAAATGAACTAATGCTGAATAATTACATTAATTAAAAACTTAATAACACGAGCTTCTTCTCAAAATGTGAAATTAACCGTTTAAGCTCAAAAACATAGAACTAATAAAACTTCTTCTCTTTTTTTTCACGTACAATAATAAGAAAGAATTTAACAACTGAAGTATAGAACATAGTTAGGCAACTGATCAAATCAAATCTCGACAAAAAGGGGTTAATACAATAGGGAAAATTCTCAATGAATCAAAAAGAATGAGTCTTGGGTTAATATTAAGGGTAAATCAAGAAACGGTTTATTAGGATCAAAAGAGTTCACTAGGGGTTAATTATGAAGGTAGGCTTTCTAGGGTAAGTGGGTTAAAACCTAGGTGCCTTTATCATCTCAGTATATCAAATCAAGGATGTGGTCTCGACATGCATAATCGAAGCAAGTTCTAGAATAACAATCAATGTTTACACACTCATAACCAACAATAAAGTGAGCAAGAAAAGTATATGCTCTAGAAGGCTCAAGATCTCACAAAAATTATGGTTTTTTATGTCAACCTTGCAGATTTCAAACTTTAAAGTAATATTTAAATTTAGGGAAACAACCTAATAAATTTTTAATTCTGAAAATAGACTTATCATGCTTGATTATCTAATGTTTTAAAGTTTAAACCATCAATGCATAATTACCTATGACTTAATCCAAAACATATCAATAGAAATCATAAATCAATAAGAATTTTATTCTAATAGTAATATGAGAAAATTACTTAAGAATAAGACATAATTCAGGAATTTTCTGATAATGATATAATTAACCTCCCCACACTTAAGATGTACATTGTCCTCAATGTACCAAAATAGATAATGGCAAGATAATAAGAATATCATAAGAGAGGGAGAGAAGTGAAACTTCCTGAATTATGGATGAAATCCTTAGAAAGTGAAAATTGTTGAAATAGATCCAATGAGGAGTATGATGAACTAGGCAGAGGTGAAGGTGGGGGAGAATACTCCACTTGTTTGTTCGTTCCTTAGTAGCACCTTGAACCTTTTGAAACAGCGGAGTCATCAGTAAAGTTTTAGGGAGTTTTATTATGGACTTCGTTATGGTTACTCGATAATAAACAGCCAGAGATATAAAGAATTCAAAATATACTAATGTAAATCAAAGACGAGAAAGATAAAGAGAAAGAGTTTAAAAATTAAAATAAAAGAAAAGGAAAAAATAAATGGACTCAAAGGTCCTCATCAACAGATGGATCGCGAGGTGGGGGTGGTGGTGATATGTGGAAGTGCTGACAAATCTGTTGTAGAGTTGCCTCGATTCCGTCAAATTATCGAGTGTTGTCATTAAGTTGTTGAGTGCAGTACTGCTCGAAACGAGTGAGGCGCTCAAAGATGTCAGTCAGTGAAGCAACCGCATGAACTGGTCGGTGAGGCGATGGTGGCGCAGAAGGTGGCTCCTCATGATGTGAAGGGACATCATCAGTAATGTCCTCTAGGTCGTCCTGGTTGGTGGCTTGCGATAGACGGTACTGAGGAGGATCAAACCCATGACGACGCTCAATCATCCTCATATGAAGCATCGTCGAGATGCCCTGTGGGGACATCTGCCCAATAAGTGTGAGCGAGGAGGACTGAGCTACGGTGTTGAGGAGGCCAAAGTATCGAGCCAGGCGCGTCACATATGGGCCAATGGAGAGGATTCCTTTCCTATGTCGCTCCGTCTGATGCTGAATGGCGAGGGCGATGAAGTAAGCTAAATCAAACACGTGCCCATGCACCATGCACCATAAAAAGTAGGCGTCGTGAGTGTTGACGACGCCAGTGCTCTTTCACTTACCTGTCAAAGTGTGAGCCAGGATGGCGTGTAAGTACCTCAGGGATGGGGCGAGAGCTGATGCCTTGGAGCGACTGGGATCGTAGGTAGCCGAGGCAGGGACTAAGTCTCTCCAGCAGGACGAAGGGGAGTAGTGGATGTGGCGATGAAGGTTCTCGAAGTCGTCGTCCTCCATGAATTCCTCGGTATAAAGTCCCAAAGCGACCCCAAACTCTGGGATACTCAACTCTCGTACTAGGCCTCCAAGGCGGAACTGGACTGTGCCTGGGTCGTCGAAATTTGTCATGATCGCCTGAAGGTGGAAGGTGGAACAGAGCTCCAAAGTAAGCTCTAAATAGGTCAGCTCGACAATCTCGAAAAAGTGCCCCCATGGGTCAGTGGACAATAGGGCCCGAACTGCGTCAGCTAGTTGGACCTGCTCTAAGGCGGCCCAATCAATGCATCTCCCCACGCTGAGGGGTCGTGCACGAAGTATCCAAAAAAGTTCCTCCTGGGGTCCCAGGGGAAATTGTAGAAAAGTGTGGTGCACCTCGGTAGATGCACTCGCAGAGGCAGCTCCGGGTCCCTTCCGCTTTTTCGAAGCGGGGAAAACAGTCTTTTTCCCACGAGGGGGAGTCATTACGTACTTGAAAATGTAAAATATTTTCAATAAATCAAGTATCATCGCCAGCCAAAAATGTACTATCCTGGTGGTCCTAAATAATAGTATAATCCTATAATAGTGAATTAGATTATCAAGTAATGCTAAAATCAGATACTGAAATTAGACAGTACGAATTTATGGTAGGCTTAATACAATAGCATTAGCAATGGAATTTTAAAAGGAATAGACTAAAATAAAATTAAGTAAATTAACAATATCACTAATAATTAGTATCAAAATAATAAAATCAAACTAAATAAAATAAAAAATCAAAAGAACTAAGAAAATAGAAATCTAAATCGTAATAAGAATGAAAATAATAATAAGAACAAAGAATAAGATCAAATAAATAAATAAAAATGGAAGAAAGAAGCAAAAGGGGGAGAAGGGTGAACCGACGAGAGGCAGTGGTCGGAGCATGGACGTGGCGGTGGCGCACGGGCGTGGTGGTCGTACACGGGCGTGGACTACGGAGGCTGGTGCGCGTAGAAAAGGAAGGGGGAAGAGGAAAGGAAAAGAAGAGAAAAAGGAAAAGTGAGGGATAGTTTCGGGTTGGGGAAGAAGGGAGAAAGGAGGAAAATGGAGAAAGAGGGCGGTGGCTAGAAATGGGGAGCGGCGGCTAGGGTTTGGGGGGAAATTTGGGGAAGAAAGTGAACAGGAGACGAGAGTTTAAGTAGGGATTGGGGCACACGGTCGAGGCCCACGCCCGTGTGCCCTGTGTTTAGCCCGTGTGTTTCGTAAATGTAGGTTTAGGGCGTGTCTGAGTTTTGACCCACGCTCGTGTTCCCTGGGCGTGTTGGGTCACACAGCCGAATTGCACGGCCGTGTGATGCTTCGTTTGTTTCTCCCACGCCCGTGTAGAGGTTCCCACGCCCGTGTTAATTGATCAGTATTGACCACGGCCTATAGGCACGGGCGTGTCGCACGCCCGTGTGACTTACTCAGTTTCACCGTGGTCTTAAGGCATGCCCGTGTGGGTTTATCGCATCCCGTGTTCTTTAGTCAGTGTCGACCACGGCCTCGTCGCACGGCCGTGGCATTTTATCGCAGCCTGTGTTTTGGGGAAAATTTTCGTCCTGTTTCCACACGGTCTCCGCCACGCCAATGTACCTACTCGTGGTATCTACACGGCCACGGCCACGCCCGTGTGCAAGTCCTTGTGGGTAGGAAAACCTGCGCCTATTAATTTGGTTAGTTTTTTAGTTAGGTGCTAAAATTAAAAAATATGGACATTAATGAGGTTAGTGCTCGGGTTGCCTCCCGAGAAGCGCTTGTTTAGAGTCTAAGCTCGACTCACCTTTCATTCGCATAATCATGGTGGTTCGAGGAGTTGAAACTCCTCATTCCCGCTATCAATTTTGTTAAAATAAGGTTTTAGACGAGTACTAATTACCTTAAAGGTGCCAAATTTGGAATGAGTTACCTCGACTGTACCGTATGGGAAAATATTAAGTACCGCGAAAGGGGTTGTTCCATTAGGTTCAGAAGTGGCAACACGAGGATCTGCATTATCCATTAGAACTCGGTCTCTAACCTTAATTTGACTCGTTTTATTTTTACGCTCATCATGGCTCTGCTTTGGTTCATCGTGTACTTTCAATTTCTCCTTAAACTGTGTTTGCCATTCATCTAGTTCCTCGATCTGGAGCCTTCGTTCCTCATGAACAGTTCTGTTCTCAATGTGAGAGCTAGACCATGGCTCTGTCATCTTTTTCCGAGGAATTTCCTGCAAAAAGATTGAACATTAAGTTCACTTACATTAACAGGACTTGTATCATTTTGATCACTAGATATTTTGACAGAATCACGTTCTTGGAGTTTAATCATGTCATCACCTACACGAAGTATTAATTCTCATGTACCAACATCAATAATGGTCCTAGCAGTTGCTAAAAAGGGTCGTCCTAAAATTAAAGGAACGTCACTATCATCATCCATGTCTAAAACAACAAAGTCTACTGGGAATATGAATTTATCAATTTTGACTAGCACATCTTCAATTATACCCCTAGGAAATCTAATGGTTTTATCAGCCAATTGAATGCTCATCCTAGTTTGTTTGGGTTTCCTAAGACCTAGCTGTTTAAACATTTTATAAGGCATAACATTGATACTTGCACCTAAATCAGCTAAAGCATTATTAACAGATAAATCACCAATTAAGCAAGGAATCGTAAAACTCCCTAGATCTTTTAATTTACGGGGTAGTTTATTCTGTAAAATTGCTGAGCAAATTGCATTTAGCTCCACATGCGACGCATCGTCTAACTTTCGTTTGTTTGCCAAAAGCTCTTTTAAAAATTTTACTGAATTGGGCATCTGCGAAAGAGCTTCAATAAATGGTAAGTTAATATGTAATTTTTTTAAAAGTTTAAGAAATTTACCGAATTGTTCATATGTGCGGTCTTTCTTCGTCGCATTGGGATATGGCACACGAGGTTTGTACTCTGTACTTACCAGTTTTGGTTTATTATGGCTTACCTCAACCTTACCTTTATCTACCACGTTTTCTTGCCTCGGTTTTGGTTCGTCTAACCCTTCACTATCATGAGTAGTAATGGCATGAAGTTGCTCCTTTGGGTTAATTTCAGTGTTGCTTGGCAGGCTGCCTTGTGGTCGTTTCAGATATTAGCTTAGCAAGCTGTCCTATTTGAGTCTCGAGACCTTGAATTGACGCTTGTTAATTTTTTAGTGCAGTTTTGGTGTTCTGGAAGCGCGTTTCTGACACCGAGATGAATTTAGTAAGCATCTCTTCAAGGTTCAGCTTCTTTTCCTGTTGGTAAGGTGGCTGAAAGCCTGGAGGGGGTTACTGTCTTTGGTTTCCTTGACCTCCTCATGAAAAGTTTGGGTGGTTCCTCCAACCTGGATTGTAAGTGTTACTATAGGATTATTCTGAGGTCTAGAATTATTACCCGTATAGTTCATCTGTTCGCTTTCTAGGCCAGAGTTGTAGGATGGATATTCTGTATTGCCTATTCCTCTTCCATTCGTATCGCATTGCATCACCGGATGTACCTGCGTAGAAACACATAAACCATCAATCTTTTTATTTAAGAGCTCTACCTGGTTTGATAGCATGGTAACTGCATCGAGGTTGAAAACACCGGCTGCCTTTGTTGGCTTCGTCCTCATAACTTGCCACTGATAGTTATTCAGTGACATCTCTTCAATGAATTCGTAAGCAGCCTCAGGTGTTTTGTTGTTTAATGTACTGCCGGCGGCTGCATCAATCAGCTATCTAGTTGAGGGGTTCAAACCGTTGTAAAAGGTTTGAACCTGTAGCCATAAAGGTAACCCATGGTGAGGGCATCTTCTCAGTAGATCCTTGTATCTCTCCCATGCATCGTTAAGTGTTTCTAAATCCATCTGCACAAAAGAAGAGATATCATTCCTCAACTTAGCCGTTTTAGCCTGCAGAAAATATTTTAACAAAAATTTTTCGGTCATTTGTTCCCAAGTAGTGATAGAATCCCGGGGTAACGAGTTCAACCACTGTTTAGTTTTGTTTCTTAACGAAAAGGGAAATAACCGTAAGCGAATGGCATCATCAGAAATGCCATTAATTTTAAAAGTATCGCAGAATTCTAAAAAGTTAGCTAAATGAGTATTTGGATCCTCATCTTGTAGACCGTCGAACTGAACACATTATTGGATCATCTGTATAGTGTTCGGTTTCAGCTCGAAGTTATTTGCAGCAATAGCAGGCCTCACGATACTCGATTCGGCTCCAGTCAAATTAGGCTTAGCATAATCATACATAGTACGAGGAGTAGGATTCTAATTTACTGGATTTGCGGCAACTACAAGAGGCAGCGGATTATTATCAGCCATCTCTTCAGTAGTACTAGTATCGTCCTCTTGCTCTTCCTGTGTGTATTGTAAACTTTGCCTTATCTCCCTACGATTTCTGCGAGCGATACTTTCTATTTCATTGTCAAAGAGTAATGGTCCTGACGGGTTCCTTCTAATCGTAAACTAAAAATACCTACCAGGAGCAATTAAAAGAAAAGTTAGTAAAAAAATAAAAAAAAATAAAAACAAAAAATAATTTGCAATAAAATAAAAATGGCTAAAGTAATAAAAATTTAGCGTTCCTAATATCTTAGTCCCCGGCAACGGCGCCAAAAACTTGATGTGTCTCTAACTAACTATGATCACAATAAAGGCAAGCGCATCTATCATTTAATAGTATAGTTATGGTAAGACCAGAAATATCGTATCCACAAGGACCAAGAGTACTAGTAATTACTATCTTCCTATTATCTAGCCTAAGAATTGGAGTGATTTGTTTTAAATTAAAATTAATTAAAAGCACGACAGGGAATGAATTGGGAAAATACTTTTAGACAACTTTATGAAAGAGGCAATACCTAAGGAAGAATCCACCTAGACTTCACTTATTATTTCTGATTCATACGATTTATTCACTTGACTTAATCCGTAGAAATCCCTAAATTATGTTAATATCTCTTTCGAGACTAAAAACAACTGACTCCGGGTTGATTAATTGAAATCTCTTTCTAATTAAAACCCCTATATCGTGATTAACTCGATCTATGGATTCCTTTATTAGATTTGACTCTAATCCGGCAGATTTATGTCGCCTATTTCTACTGGTTGCAATCAACTCCGCTTAATTGTGTTGATCTACTCTTAAACAGGACTTTTGCTCCTCTGAATAAGCACATTCGACTTGAATCAATAACCTGAATTATTAAAACAAGGATAAGAACTCACAATTAAGAATAAGAATAAGTATTTATCTTATAAATCAAATAGTAATAAGATCCATCTTAGGTTTCATCCTCTCAGGTATTTAAGGGATTTAGTTCATACTGATAGAGGGAAACATCTTAAAATAAGGAAAACTACGAAACATAAGAAAACCCAAAAACTTCAAGAGAAATTGATAGGAGATCTTCAGTCTTGATGGAGATCCTTCTTCCAAGCTGCTCCCAATGGCTGTCTTCGAGTATTTTCTCTTTTCCACCCTGCGTCCTCCTTAGGTCCTCCCCTAGGGTGTTTATATAGGCTTTGGAGCACCTTTCTTGGCCCACAAGTAGCCTTTTCTGAATAGAATTAGACTTGGGTTCTGCAGGGACACACCCGTGTGATACGCCCGTGTACGATAGCTTAGGCCGTGTTCGATTCTGCTTGTCACACACGGCCGTGTAGTCTGCCCGTGTGCAATAGTCCAGGCCGTGTTGATTTCTGAGGTAGGCCCATTTTGTCCCTTTTTGGCCCGTTTCTCGTTCTTTTCGACTCGCTAAGCTCTCCTGAGTGTAAAACATGAAATTAGAGGATTAGGAGCATCGAATTCATCAAATCTAATGAAAATTCATCCAAAAATAAGCCAAGCGTGGGGTCAAAATATGTATAAATTATGGTTTATCAGTGTTTTAAACCCCACATAGAGTGTAGGGATGGCGGAGATGGTGTGTAGAGGCTGGTGGGGTAGGACTCTGTTTACTGATCAATGTATATCTGATACTGTTACTGTGATGGACTTAGGCCCTAATGCATATCTGAAACTGAAACTGAAATGGGCTAAGGCCCGAACTGCTACTGAAACTAAAATGGGCTTAGGCCCAGACTGCATTTGAATGTTTGCTCTGATTGACTGTATGCATGTTATCTGTGGGGATTACACACTGAGTTTACGTAAACTAACACCTTTCTATTTTATTTGTACAGGTAATCCCCAGAATTAGATGGATCGGTGCGGCGGAGGACTCTACGGTGACCACACGGTTATTGGACTGATTTAATTTTTATTATTTTGGGAGTATTTTGTTGTAAACTGGACTTTTAGACTGTTTGCTTTCGTTTTGGTTTATTTTACTATTTTCTTAAACTTTTGAACTGCAACGAAAACTCGGTTTTAATAAACACAATGTTTTCTTAAACGCGAATGATTTTCTCTAAATAACACGTTTTAAAAAGCTTCCGCTACAGAATATGATTTTAAATGAATCAAAATTAACGAGGAATTCATTTTTGAAATTGACGATAGGTAAATAGATGCTAATAAATGGAAACGGCTTTAACTGGGTAAATTCAATTTCAAATTCCATTCCATGTAACATCGCTAGACTCGACCATATTGTCTAGGCCGGGTTTGGGGTGCTACAGTCTAGCAACCAAAAGAAGATCCTCGAAGTAGCTCAAATCTCATCTCTTCAAACCACACAAGATGACATCTTTTTCCAGCTCCATTATGGTTGGTGAGTCTCAATCTATCTCCAAAACTCCTTATTTCAATAGTGCAAATTATTCATATTGGAAGACTAGAATGACATTGTTCATCCAAGCCAACAATGTTGTCGTGTAGGACATCATCATGGATGGTCCATCCATTCCTCAAAAGTAAGAAAGAGATAAATTAGTTCCAAAGAGCAATAATGAATGGAATGAGAAAGATAGGAGAAACATTTAACTCAACACTAAGGCCGTGCACACTCTCTTTTGTGCACTTGGTTCGAATGAATATAGTAGAGTTTCTTTATGTTCCAATGCAAAGGAAATTTGAGACAAATTGGGGGTTACTCATGAGGGTACTGATCAAGTTAAAAAATCAAATGTGTGAATTCTCACTCTCAATTATAAGACTTTCATGATGAAGCCCGATGAGGACATCAAAGCTATGTCCGATAGATTCACCATCATCAACAACGAACTCAAATCATATGGGAAGACCTATCCCAATGAAGAAGTAGTTCGGAAGATGCTTAGAATCTTGTCTATGTCTTGGGTTGTGAAAGTTACAGCCATAGAGGAAGCTAAAAACTTCGCGACTCTTTCATTAGATGAGCTAATTGGTTCCTTGCTCATGCATGAAATGAGACTCAAGAGAGTGAATAAAGGAGAAGAAAAAGTTTGAAAAGAAGAAGGTTGGTGTTGCTCTAAGTTCACAATAGAATAGAGTAATTCTAATGAAGATGTGGATGAGGATGAAGACATGGCCATGTTTACAAGAAGATTCAAGAGATTTATGAGGTCTTATAAAGGAAGAATATTTCAAAAGAAGGAATGACTCAAAATTGAATCAACCAAGGAGAAAGATCCTATCATTTGTTATGAGTGCAAGAAACTGGGACACATCAAGTTTGATTATCCTCAATGGAAAAAGAAGGGGTCTAGCAAACAAAAACACAAGGCCAATGTTGCTACTTGCAGTGATGATGGTTCATCTGATTAAGAAAATCAAGAAATAGTTAACCTATGTCTCATGGCCATCAATGATTCTAAGGTAACTTCTAACTTATCTATTTCAAATTCTTATTCTTTTGATGAGTTGCAAAATTCCTATGATGAATTGGGTTTGGAATTTGAAGTCATGAATTCAAAACACAAGAAAAATATTTCAAATTTGAAAAATAAAAATGACTTGCTTTCCGATACCAATCATGAACTTGAAGAGAAAGGAAACAAAATATAAGAAATTATTAATGGTTTTGAAAAAAAGAATTTAGATTTGCATAATTAACTTTCTAAAGTTCATGATAATCATGAAAAGCAACTTGAGTTCCTTAAGAGTGAAAAGGCTCACTATAATAAAGTTTTTGAAAAGGGAGAAAATTCATAACAAAATCTTGTTAAAAATAGTTTTATTTTCTATAAACATAGAGGTTCCCAAAACTTTTACAAAAGAAAAATTTATTAAAAGTGTATGGGTCCTAAAGGACTCATAACTTCTCAAGATAGGAACTTGATTTCAAAATGGATTCCTAAATGGACTAAAATTATAGGAACTAATGCTTGTGAACCCAAAAGAATTTGGGTACCAAAAATCAACGTTTATTTCTATGTTTGTAGGAAAATAAGCATTGCTTTGAGGTGGACTATACAAGGAAAAACTTATGTTACCTTGATAATGTATGCTCAAGACACACGACTATTGACAAGATTCACTTTATCAATTTGAAGTCAAAAAGTGGAAAAGAATTTACATTCGGTGACAACTCCACAAAAAAGTTGAAGAAATAGGCTCTATTGGTAAAAACTCTTCAATTATTACTAAGAATTTCTTATATGTCAACGATCTAAAGCATAATCTTCTACGTATTAGTCAATTATGTGATAAAGGTTTCAATTTCATATTTAAGTCTAAAGGTTGTAGAGTTATTGACATTGCTTTTAATAAGATTGTGCTTGTAGGACATAGGATATAATATATATATTGTGCATTTAAATGATTTGCATTATTCTAATATATGCCTTGTTGCTGAAAATGAAAATAGTTCTTTATTATGGCATAGAAAACTAGGACATGCTAGCATGAACATATTGCATAAACTAACTAAAAATGACTTAGTAAGAGGTTTGCCTAAATTTAATTTTGAACTAGATAAAGTTTGTGATGCATGTGTTAAGGGTAAACATAAAAGAGTTTCCTTCAAACCTATTAATAATGTATCAACTAGTAGAGCTCTTCAACTAATTCACATATACTTATTTGGTCCTATTAGGAAAACTAGCTTGGGTGGAAAACAATATGCTTTTGTGTTTGTTGATGACTATTCTAGATTTACTTGGATTCTTTTCTTAAGTACTAAAGATGAAACTTTAGAAAAATTCATCACATTTTCAAAAATGAACCAAAATGAAAAAGGTTACTCTATCATTAGTGTTAGAAGTGACCATGGAACCGAATTTCAAAATCTTGGTTTTGAAAACTTTTACAACTCAAATGGAATTAGCCATAATTTTTCTGCACCTAGAACCCCTTAACAAAATGGAGTTGTTAAGAAGAAAAATAGAACTTTAGAGGAAATGGCTAAAACTATGCTTTGTGAAAATAATTTTACCAAAATATTTTTGGATGGAAACCACAAACACCACTTGCTATGTTGTAAATAGAGTGATGAATAGGTCTATTTTAAAGAAAACTCCATATGAAATTTTCAAAAATAAAAAGTCTAACAATAGTTATTTTCATCCTTTTGGATGCAAATGTTTTGTTTTAAACAATGACAACGATAATCTTGGTAAATTTGATGCAAAAAGTGATGAAGGATTTTTTCTTTGTTATTCTTTAAGTTCTAAAGCTTATCGAGTCTTTAACAAAAGAACTTTAGTAGTAGAAGAGTCTATACATGTTTTTTTACTTTAATCCTCCTCCTAAAAAGGATTCTTGTATTGATGATGATGCAAAATTTTTTAATAACAATGATAAAGAGGATAAATCATCAAATGAAAAAAATTCAAAAACAAACACAATATGCTCTAGAAGAACTTTCAATTGAGGAAAAAGAAATCACTCTTCCAAAAGAGTTCAACTATGTGAAGGATGGTATGATTTTGTGAGATCCATCCCAATGGGTAATTACTAGATATTCTCTTAGAAATACTTGTAATTATGTTGCATTATCTCATGCATTGAGCCTAAAAATATCAAAGAAGCATTAAATGATGAATATTGGATATTGGCTATGCAAGAAGAGTTAAATACATTTGAGAGATTTAAAGTATGAACCCTAGTTGATAGACCTAGTGATAAATCTACTATAAGTACTAAATGAGTTTTTAGGAACAAGCTAGATGAGAGTGGTAACTTAGTGAGGAACAAGGCTAGACTTGTTGCTCAAGGTTACACTCAAGAGGAAGGAATAGATTATGATGAAACTTATGCTCCCGTAGCTAGGATGGAAACCATTAGAATGCTCTTATCTTTTGCATGCTTTAATGGTTTCAAATTATATCAAATGGATGTAAAAAGTGATTTTTTAAATGGCTTTATAAATGAAGAAATGTATGTTGAACAACCACTCGGTTTTCAAGATCCAAAATTTCCCAACCATGTTTTCAAACTTTCAAAAGCTTTATATGGTTTGAAACAAGCTCCTAGAGCTTGGTATGAAAGATTATCACATTTCCTTATTGAAAAAGGTTTTTGTAAAGGAAAGGTTGACACAAGACTTTTTATTAAAAAAAAAAAGACAGATTTATTAGTAGTTCAAATTTATGTTGATATTATTTTTTGTTCTACTAATAATCTTCTTTGTCAAGAATTTTTTTAAGCTAATGCAATGTGAGTTTGAGATGAACATGATGGGAAAACTAAACTTCTTTTTAGGGCTGCAAATCAAGTAAAGAAAGGATGGCATCTTAATCAATCAAGTTAAGTACACAAAGGAAATGCTCAAGAAGTTTGGGATGGACACTGTCAAACCACAAGCTACTCCTATGAGTCCTTCTATAAAGCTTGACAAAGATGAAGAATGTAAATGTGTAGATTTAAAATTATATAGGTAGATTTAAAATTATATAGGTCAATGATTGGTTCTTTTCTTTATCTTATCGCAAGTAGACTCGACATTATGTTTAGTGTATGCTTGTGTGCTAGATATCAATCTTTGATGTGAGCACACCTAGGGCTCCCTCGAATTCAATTCTTGATTCACTCAAGCTACCTAAAGGCCCTATAACTCGAGCTCGAGCTAAGCAAATGCAAGAGGCTGTTTCGGCCTTAACAAGAAAATTTTGGCATGAAGTCCAACCCGAAGACGATGGACAAGCTCGGGCCCGAACTTTGAGCAATCCGTGCACCTTGGTGCTAGCTGATTTCAGCTCACTTCCAGCTCATCAAACTCCTATCCACACGGTTCAGCTCACATGAGCTTATTTCAGTTCGTTGAGCTCGGTTTAAGTTCATTTCAGCTCATTTAAATTAGTGTTTGAACAAATTAAATAATTAATTTAATTTAGTTAATTTACTACAGCTCATAAATATGATTGAATTATTACATGCTTTAATGGTGTCCTAGTCCTAGCCGATTATTAATGTGTCTTATTTAGTTTTTATTTAATTTGTCTAAGTGTTTATTTAGTATGTCTAAATTATGTTTTAATTATTTCCAGCTGAAATTATTTTAATTAAATTTGTTTCATGTGGTTAATAGGTGCAGCCGAAATTATTAAGGAGCATTAAGCAAGATGCATGCATGTAGGTTCAATGTATGGAGAGGTGCATGTTCGGATAGTTTCAATGCATGAAGGCTAATCCATTTGGATCCCCAAGGCACCCATTCGGCCAAGAGACACCAGCCATTAAGCTTCCCCAAGCTTGGTTGATTCTCTCCCTAAGGCAGCACCTATGCGTTCACACTTGATGTTCACACCATGTCCATTCGGTTCAGCCTTTCACACTATGAAGGCCTTTCAAAACCGGCCATTCACACTCCAAATGGCTGCTCAAGTCCTCCTTTAATGTTGGTAGTTTTTCAGCAAAAGTTTCACATTGATTGAGCTCAATTAAGCCATTGGCCGAACCTAGCTAGTACCATGCACCCTTGAAGTGATCAAGATTCATGCAAGCTGAATTGTTCCTTCTAGAAGCCGTCCATTAAGCTCCCTTCAGCTAAATTTAGCTACAGCAAATTAATGACTTAATTCCAGAATTTTTTAGCTCATTCTAGCTAAATTTGCTTAGCTATTAAGCTATGTAGATGACCATTCGGCTAGCTAGTAACTTAGGCTATAAATAGTTGTTCATTTTGTTTGTAAAAGGACTTTTGCCAATTTGATTAATGAACTTTGAGTTCTTGAGTGAGTTTATCTCCTCTCCAAATTTCGTAAAGTCTTGTTGACTTATCTAGCGTGCTAGTGGTGTCTTCCCGACTTGTTTTGAACTTATCACCGTAACCCGATGTGGCGTTCACCAACCTACCAATCCGCAAATCCACCTTAAATGATATAGGAATCGGGGTGACATTTTTTAGTGTTGAATCATTCTTGTAGTTTAAGTTCGTTTTTCCATCCTCACCTTTATCCCGAATTATCCATCCTTATCATTCTTGTTAAACCGAGCCCATCTAAATATCCACCTTCCTTGTTTTCTTTCCTAGCCGAACCTACCATCACAACTTAACCAATTTTTATAACCATTTGAAAGCTTTCGCATTCCCTAGCCTACTTTATTCCTTTTTCGACAACTCAACTACTTCTCGTCAATGATCGGGCAATTTTGTGAAACGACTCGAATTAACCCGGGCCGGATCACATCAATCTTTTCCTAAGAAATCACATTTATAAGCCCTAAGAGAATCTTTAGATACCTTAGAGACACTTCTAACTTAGGCCTTTGGTATCCTAGAGACTCATCTTTTAGCTTGTATGCATTCTCGAATACAGATTTTGGAGGTTGCAAATTAGATAAGAAGAGCACCTTCGGTATTTGTTAATTCTTAGGCAACATACTAATATCATGGTTTTCAAAGAAACAAAATAGTGTTGCTTTGTCCACCACTGAATCAGAATATATTTCTACCGGTAGTTATTGTGCTCAAGTTTTATGGATGAAACAACAACTTAAAGACTATGGAATTGATATAGATACCATTCCTATCAAGTGTGACAATACTAGTGCTATTTGTCTCAATAAAAATCTCATCCAACATTCTAGGACTAAACACATTGAAATTAGACATCATTTCATTGGAGATCATGTCTAAAAGGGTGAAATAGTTCTAGAGTATATATACATCTTAAACCAATTAGTTGACATTTTTATAAAACCATTAGACAAAGAGGGATTTTGGATACTTAGGAGAGAACTAGGTCTAACCACCTTGCCTTGACTTTGTGTTGAAACTTTCTATGTTCTTTGACTATTTTTGTTCCAAAAAGCTTGTTAAGTAAAGATTTCATGGCTCTTGTATGATAAAGATAGTGGGAGTTTAAGTAGATATTTGATCTATTTGGACCTTATTTATCTAGAATGACTTACTCTTGTGATATTTTTGAACTTATTAAATTAGTCTTATTCTTACTAATTTAGTCATTTTCCTTAAATCTAAGTTTGCTTTATGAATTCTATGCATCATGCTTACATTTTGCATTTCCATGCATATGAAACATTTAGGGATGTTCTTAGAGTCATTTTAGGACCCTGAGAACCTTTCAAGACTTAAAAATCTCGGTTTTGTAATTTTCACTACACTTGGAAAAAGGAACTGTAAAACCCCAAACCCGGCCTAGACATTATGGCCAAATCTGGAGAAGTCACAGAGATTGGGTTTAGTTGCATAAAATCATTTCAGTTACTTAACTCATATACTTTATATCCATTTCAAAAATGTTAATTAGTTAGCTTATTTGCCAAAACCGATTTTACAGCGAAAGTCTATCAAAACTGATACATTTAGAAATCGATTCGTATTTTTTTGGAAAATCTCTATTTGCGTGAAAACTTTTAATTTCATAAAATAATTTAACCAAGCATGCAGAAAAATCAGGAAAACAAAATCAACAGTTTAAAACCAAAAAGTCCAGAGAATCCCAAAAATTACAAACTCTCAAAAATAATTACCAATAACATAAATAAAACCGTAAATTTGCTAAGTTTAATCAATTTACGATCAAGTGGTCACCATTGAGTCTCTGCCGTACCGATCTGCCTAAGCCTGTGGATTACCTAACAAAACAGACAACAGATGTGGGTTTACGAAAACTCAGTGTGTAACCCAACAGAATTAAGCATGCAAACATACAGAGTTATATGCACAGTCAGACATAGATACAGTTTCAGTTTCAGATTCAGATAACAGATTCAGTTTCAGATATGTAGAATCCTACCCCCATCCTCTACACACCAACTCCGACCATCCTATCACACCTTGTGGGGTTAAAAACACCCACCAATCCCTACACACCACGTTGTGCCATTAAGACACATATCAGATAATATGCAGCCAAGCTGCCAAAATAAAGGTGATTGAACAGAATACTTCCTCCTCATATACAAATCCTACCCCAATAACAAATACAGAGATTCAGATACCGATATAACAAATTAAACATGCTCAACATGCTTTATACAAATAATGGATACACATACATCAGTATAGTCAGGCATACATTTAGTATCCTACTGAGGTCAGTCTATCAGAATATCATAGCATACAAATCAAGGTTTAATTAGCCCTTACCGACCCTACAGTAGGCCCACAGTCGATCGGAGCGACCCGTATGACCCTAGGGAAATTTTCAAAAGTATGGGCCCACACGCCCTGTAGGCCCACACGCCCAGATTGGCCTTTTCCCGTGTGGCCTAAACGGCCTGGCCCAAAATCCACACGCCCATGTGACATGCCCGTGTGGACCCACACGCCCAACACGGCCTAGCCCGTGTAGTCCACACGGCCACACTCATGCCACCACACAGCTATTTCGTACACACGGCCAAGCCTTCGTCAATCACACGGCCATCCACACGGGCGACCACACGCCCGTGTGGCGTCTACAGTGTAGATTTTTGACTTTCAATGAAACTCAATTTTTCGTGTTTTTAGAACACACTTGGTTCGGTTTTGATGCTGCTGCCAAAACGAACTCACCAAAACCTAAAAATGGCATACCAACGCTCAGAATCAGACTTAGAACACGATTAAATCGTGACTACGAAACCGACAACAATTCAATTCACACTATCAACACTTACCCCGACACTTTAAACATTATTGACTATGATTTCGCAAGAGCAGAGCCCCGTTCCTCACAATTCTTTACTTCTAAAACACAAATTTCAGTACAAACAGAAGCGATAACATCACTCTAAACGAATTAAAGAAAAATCCCTTACCCGAGCAAAAGTACTATCACCACTTACCAACACACATGAATACTGTAGACTTTAAACACCGCAATTTGAGGGAACGAAAAGAGGGTACCAATCAAAGAAAAAGTAACAAAATAGAAGAAAAAGGAAGAAGCAGAAAGGACGTAAGAAATTTTTGGAAGAGAAACCAAAATTTGGGAAAGAAAAATAATAATACAAAAATAAGAAAAAACAAGATGTGATACACATCCTTTATTTTTCTCCCACTACTCCACTAACCTACAACTACCTCAGAATCCCAACTCCACCGAAATACTTGCCCATAACCGAGCCAAAAATAACATCCATGCTCGCGCGAAGATTCGAACTCAGGACCTCCAACATACTGACTCCCTTACCACTCGAACCAGCAGGCTCATTCTGATATAGACTAACATAAGATTTTATATAAGCCCACTCCACAAAGGTAAAGGCTTGGGTAAAAAAAAAATAGAATTTGGCAGAAGTGGGACTTGAACTTGGGACCTCACACACACACCCAGAACACTTAACCACTAAAGCAGATACACAGTTGTGTCAAATTTTATAGGAACATAAATAAATTAATCAGGGAGTTATAAGAATCGTAATTTGGTATCGATACTTTTATAAAAATATCAATACTCATGTGAAATTACCAATACCACGGGGTGTTTTAAGGTACCTGAACTAGTTTCTAAAACATATTTTCAAAACCTAAAAAAATATTCTTCCCTCCACCGAAAATCTCTCAACTCCTCTCCAAAATTTCTTCATTTTTTCGACAAATCTCAGCCTTTCAACACCTTTAAACATCTTTTCCTCAAGATTTGTTCAACATTGCTTGGAGATTTTGACTATTTCAACATTTTTGAGGTAAAAACCTAAAACATTTAACTTGTTAATTTTATAAAATGTAGGTTGAAATAGTGTTTGTTGATGGTTTATTGGGTTGTTTTGAACATCATATATTGTGTTTTGTTACAAGAGGTTACCTATTTTTAAAAGTTTTCTTAAATTTTTTACCAAAAACCCTTGCCCACCAAGTGTTTGTTAAAATTCCCCAAAGAGTTTTATTTTTAAATCTTAGTGTTTCTAAGTGTCTAATTAGTTAGAATGACCCCTAAGAAAAAGCCAAGAACCGATGCATCATCTTCTAACCCATCTAGGGCAGTAGAGTCCTCTTTTAGTAAGTGTTTTCAATCCTCAAACTCTCGATCTCGTTTTAATGAAAAATTTGCTTCGAAAAATGTTTAAGAGTCTAGAAAAATAGATGTTGGCATGCTTGAAGCAATATATTTTATTTATCTATCTACTTTTCAAGATTGAGGTTGGATGAATTTTTTGAAAATTTCTTCATCGACATTTTATAACATTGTTCGAGCTTTTTATTCAAATGCCAAGCTCGAGCATGACGAGTTCGATGATCTTGTTGTTGCCATCACCTCTTTTTTAATGAACACTGTAACAGCCCTCACCCGTATTCAACGCCGGAATAGGGTTAAGGAGTATTATCGGACTTACAACTTAAACAACCATCCAATTCAAATAAAAAATCATCAACCAAATGTAATTCCAATCAAATACAGTCACATTGTCCCTATTACGAGCCTACGAGACCCTAAACCTGCTTTAGGAGTGGTTTAGGACTAAACCGATAACTTTGGAAACTTTTTAAACACTTAGAAAATTTTCTCATAAACAGGGGACACACGCTTGTGTGGCCTGCCCGTGTGTCTCACACAGCCAACAAACACGCCCGTGTCACAGGTCGTGTGGACATTCAAAATGGGAGTACATGGCTGTGTCTCAGCCCGTGTTCGACCACATGTAACTCTCTAACTTGGGTCACACGGCCAACACACACACCCATGTGGCAAGCCCGTGTGCCCTAAAAATGGCCATACACGCCCGTGTGCCAGGCCTTGCCAAACCTGTAGGGTATACTGACTTATGCTGTAACAGCCCGGTTTTGGTCAAATGGGAATAGTGGTTTCAGGACCACAAATCTGATGTCAAAATAATTATTTTATTATTATTCTAATGATTACAGCATGATAATATGTTTTTTTGAAAGTTTCGTTAAGAAATTTTATCGTTTGAATGGTTAATTTGATAAAAAGGACTAAATCGCGTAAAGTGTAAAACTTGTGTCCTATTAGTTAAAGGTATCAAATGGATATAGAATCTTAAAGTAGAAGTCCTTATGTAGTAATTAACCCATTTGAGAGTTGGTGGATGATAGTGGCTTGGTTTTTTGTGTAAATATTAATTATTTTAAAGGTTAAATATGTAAATTAATTATTAAAGGTTAATTATAATGAAACAAAATTTTGATGTTGTGGCTAGGGTTAAGCCACGGGAATGAGCTAGGGTTAGGCTACTTTGATAGCTCAATTGGTGAGTGTATTTTGTCCCATTTTTAATAATTTTTACGTTTTTGAGATCGTTGCAGCTTAGTCTAGCTAGCCCAGGGACTATTTTGCAAAAAATATTAAAGATTTTAGTTGTTTCCATTGATGAATACATGAGTATTTTGATGTTTAATGATAGATTATGAATGTTTGATGATAGTTACAAAAGTTTTGTTAAGTGAAAATGCAAATGAGGGATTAAATTGTGAAATGTGGAAACTTTGAGGTAAAATTGGGAAATAAATGAAAAATATGGGCTACTAGGGACCTAATTAAATTTCAGCTAGCATGGGTTATGCTTGAATTTCATGAATTTGTGATTTTATGAAATAAGGATTAAATTATAAAATTGTGAAATTCTAGGGGTAAAAGTGTAAATGTGTTTAAATTTGTGTTTTGGATTAAATTGAAAAGAGAGATTATTAAATAATTTAATTTTGAATATATTTAGATCAAAAAAGTGAAATTTCGGATCTAGATCGGGGGAAATTTAAAGTTATCGACTAGTCGACCTATTTCATCATTTTTGAACTCGAGGTAAGTTCGTATATTATAAATTTTAATACAAATGTATTTCATATGCTTTGATATTGCATAAATTGTGAATACGAGACTATGGATTTGATCGATAGTGATTCAACGACGAATCGGCATTCGAAATTTCGGTTGAACCTTAGGAATAGTTTATGATACTAGTGACATGTCATTAGGGATACATTGAGTTGGCTTCGGGCCATGATATTAGCACTTCGGGTGCGAGTTATACCAATTTGGCTTCGGGCCATGTTATCAGTACTTCGGATATAAGTTACCTTGATTTGGCTTCGGGCCATGGTATAGGTACTTATTGTGCGAGACTCTCGAGTATCCGACTTATATTCCAAATGGTTCAACAGATAAACGAAAAATTTAATTAAGTGTGAGAATGATATAAAATGGTACAGGTACGTACGTGATATGTATAAGCTTTGGTTTGAAGAAACTTGTGAAGAATGTGATTAATATCATAATTGTGTATATGTAAGGTTTGTTAGCTAATATATTCAAATTATTAAATTACAATCTTGAGATTGAATTGAGTTTATTTTATACGAGCTTACTAAGCTTTATAGCTTACTTTGTTTATTTTCCCGTGTTTTATAGTGTTATCAAGCTAGCTCAGATTCGGGGATCGTCGGAGATCGTTTCACACTATCTACCTATCACTTGGTACCTATGAACTTTGGTATTTTAAGTATATGGCATGTATAGGGACTTTGAGTCATTTTGGTATATGTAGCATGATTTTGGCCATTTGTGTTGGCTTGTAAATATTACGTGTTTGGTTTTGTGTTAGCCATGTAAGTTGGCTTATTTTGGCAATTATGTGATGTATGTATATATGTATTAATGCCTCTTAGTGATGTGGTTCATTATTGCTTGGGAATGGCTTGTTGAATGCAACTTTCAAGGTAGCTAATGGTTAATGAATTGAGAATGGTTTTGCTTGTGGTTTTAGGCTAAGAAATGCTTAGTTGAAATGATACATATGAATGCTTTGGAAATGTGACTTGGCATGATTTGAGTAGGCAAAATATGGTATTATAAGCTTGTTAGATGTTGGTATTGAAATGGTATATATATTTTAGTCTTGGTTATGGTTGTATTGGTTGCTTGTAAATGCTATCAATTGTGCAAATTGGTTTGATGTAGGTGTGTGCCAATTTGGGTGGCAAAATGGCTTAGTAAATAGCCTATTTTTATCCACACGGGTAGAGACACGGGCATGTGTCTCAACCATGTGTGACACGCGGTTATATTGAAAACAAGTCAGTATGATCCACACGGCCTCACACACGAGCGTGTGACTTGGCCATGTGCATAAGTTAGTACACCCTACAGGTTTGGCACAGCTTAGCACATGGCTTGGCACACGGGCGTGTATGGCCATTTTCAGGGCACACGGGCTAGCCACACGGGCATGTATGTTTGCCGTGTGACTCAGGTCAGAGAGTTACACGGGGTTGGACACGGGCTGGGACACGACCATTTGATCCCATTTCGAATGTCCACACGGGTTGGGCTACACGGGCGTGTGTCCCTTGTTTTATGTAAAAAATTTCTAAGTGTTCTAAGAATTTCCAAAGTTATCGGTTTAGTCCTGAACCACTCCCAATGTATGTTTAAGGCCTCGTAGGCTCGTATTAGGGAAAAAATTATTGGTTGTGAATGAAATGTATATGATTTGATTAATTGTATATGAAATGTATGTTTGAACATGTTATAAGTTCGGTAATGCTCTGTAACCCTATTCTGGCATTGAATACGGGTGATGGGTGTTACATTTATTGCTATCAGAGCTACGGTTTAGTTGATTCTTGGACTAACGTAGCGTATGTGAGTCTAGCTATACATTCCATTATATAACCTCTGATAGTGTGATCTCTCCCGACTTTGATGAGAATTGTCTTACTTAGATAGAGATGTTTTCCAACCGAGCTAGTTTCGATGATACTGAAAATGATACTCAAGTATCTGAGTAAAAATGTGTCTATGATGAGTTGAAACTCATAAAGGTATGAATAAAAGTTCCTATTATTGTGTTGATGATAAATATTATATTATATGAGAGTGAAAGTTTGAGGCTTTACAATCTTCACCCCCTCACCAGTATAGTGTTATATAATGAAGTTCAAAAGATTTAGATTGGATAAGCTCACAAGTGTGAAACTAAAGAGTTCAGTGGTGGAATAATTATTAATGCGGTTAGAGATGAGAAAGGGTTAGGAAGTAAAGACAGTTCCAAAAGAGATATCAGCTTGTTCTGAAGATCATTCGGATTACGCGATGACGTTGTTAAAGAAGAAGTTAATCTCGACTAATCAACTCATTCAGGTATAATATCTAAAGAATGTATTAATTGGAAATTCTTTTGAATTAATTTTCGTTAGTGAATGGAATAATGTGGGATTAGTGATGACTGTAATAGTCAATGGAATCATGTTTGAATTGTAAAGATATCTGAGTGCAGTGGTTATAGTTGAGTAGATTATGATGATTTCTTCTGGGTATTCTATGTGGTTATTCATTCTCAGAGATATATGCAGCTGTTCATTTTCAGATGAGATTATTGTTGTATGAGAATGCTAACTAACCATATTGTTAGATGAAAGCATTATGGGTTTAGTTGTTTTATGATCGGCGTTGCTTTATCTTTCTTTGGTATTCTATTCCATTACATTTGGTAGAAAATTTGACGGTAAAATCCATATGATGCTGGTATTATGTTTCTATTGGTTGTTGCTCTGCTTTATATATATATGGAAATTATATTGTTTCTGTCACAATTGATTCCAATGCTTATGAGTGGTTTTTTCTTCTGGATTTTCTCTGGGATATCATCGAGATCTTTATCATCCAATATAGGTTGTGTTCTCGAAAATTCAGTATACCTTCACATCTTGGATTTCATTATCTCGGTTTTCTTATCATTCTTATTGTTTAATGTATCAAATATGACTCATCTATAAAGGATATTCAGTGAGTGGAAATAATTATATTATTACGGTTATAATTTCTAGTCTGATCATGGGAGCTTGGTGATGCTGATCTCAGATTTTTCTAGTTTTTGTGAAAGGGGTTGACATCGGCAAAAGTATAGACGATGGAAGCTCAAGCTAAAATTTGTATAATGGTTTTCTTTTCTCAGGTAAGTTTGATTAAGGTCAATGAGTTAAATCGGTATATTATGATTCGTTGAGCTAATGCAGTTTGTAAAGATCTTTGACTAGTATGTTGAGGGAATTATGAAAGATTGTATGTTTGAGTTGTTCTAACAACATGAAGAATAAATTACTTTGAAATGTTATTATCTAATAGATAAGATCGATTCAGTTGCTTTAAATCTAATCAGGTTAATTAATTGTAGAATAATTTGAGTTATATGCATTTAAGTTTATCCTCAGGTATGGAAATAAATTTGTGTATTCACGGGTAAATAGACTGACAGTTTGAATGAAGAATTCATGTTCTAGAAAACATGATACAGAAATATATCTATTAGATTTGTTCTAATTGAAAGACGCTATTATGAGTTAAAGTTGTTCTGATTGATAAAGTTATCGCGCGTGTGAAGTTTGAATGGTCTGATACTTGTTAACAAAGTTTTAAACAGTTGAAAGCATTGTTAACCAAAACATTAGTTTTGGTTCAGCCTGAATCAGGTAAAGAATTCGTGATTTTCAGTGATGCATCATTGAAAGGATTGGGATGTGTTTTTGTACAAGAATGTAAAGTGGTAGTTTATACTTCCAGACGGTTAAAGCCATATTAAAAGTATTATCCGACACACGACTTAGAGTTGGCTGCTATTGTGTTTGCATTGAAAATTTGACGACATCATTTGTTCGACGAAAAATGTTACATACTTTCTGATCACAAGAGTTTAAAGTAGCTGATGTCATAAAAAAGATTTGAATCTGAGACAACGTTGATGGCTCGAGCTATTGAAAAATTGTGAGTTAATTATTGATTAACCTTTGGGGAAAAGCGAATATAGTTGCCGATGCTTGAGTGGAAAATTTTTGTTTATTTTGTGAACGATGGTTACACGATTGACCTTGAAATGATGGTACAATATTAACTGAGTTAAAAGCTAAACCGATGTTTTCATTAAAAATCTAGCTCGGGATCAAAGATCGTCAGAGATCCATTCACACTATCAATCATTATTTTGGGTACCATTGAAATGTCAATATTTTGAGTTATGGCATGTATAGGGACTTGGTCATTTTGTTATATGTGTCATTGTTAATGTGGCCAAATGTATTAGCTTATAATGGTTAATGGTTTCATTTTGTATATGGCCATGAATGTTGGCTAATGTTGGTTATGAGTATCATTATATGTTGATACCATTCATGAATGTGGAAACTTGCATGATTTGTGTTGATAAATTATGATGTTAAAGCATGTTAGATGTTAGCATGTGGATATGATGTTAATACCTTGGTTGTGGATGTTTTGGTTGCCTAAGTATGCTTGAGTTGGTATTATATGATGTTGTGTAGGTATGTGCATGGAAGGGTGGCAAAAGGCTTGGTAAATAGCCTTATTTTGGCCACACGGGTAGACACACGGGCGTGTGTCTAGGCCATGTGCGACACAGGGCCTGCCCCACGAGCGTGTGTAATGACCGTGTGTCCCCTGCACTTTAATTTTGAGAAAGAGAATGCTCATAATTCAGCACACGGGAAGAGACACGGGCGTGTGTCTCGGCCGTGTGAGGGACACGGCCTCAGGCATGGGCGTGTGAAGTCTGCACCTATTTTATGAAAAATCATGAAAATTAAATCGACCACACGGCCTAGCACACGGGCGTGTGACTTGGCCATGTGACTTTAATTTGTTCATGAGTTACAAACAAAAAGTTACACGGATTAGGGACACGGGCTTGTGTGATCACACGGGCGTGTCCCAAAACCACACGGGCGTGTGACCCCTGTTTCTAGCAAAAATTTTCTAAGTTTTGTAAAAAAAATTCCTAAGTGCTCGATTTAGTCCCGAACCACTACTAAAGCATGCTTTGGGCCTCGTAGGCTCGTATTAGAGACTTTATGATTGATTATGAATGGCTTTAATTTGGACGCAAATTTATAACTCGATTTGTATGTTTACTTGCGATGTAAGTCTGGTAATGTGTAATATCCCGGGTTAGGGGGCTGTTTTGGTGTTGCATGATATTGCATGTTTGTAGTGTGCTGTGTTGCTGTTTTTATGTCTTAGGGGCTTAGCTATAGCTTAGGTGTATGGCTGAGTAAATTAGAAAATTTTGGTTTTTGAGCTAAGGCATTAGGAGCTGAGGAAGCTGGGGGCTTTTAAATTTATTTTGGGAGTTTGTTAGCACAAGAAATTAATTGGTGGAGTGGCAATGTAGGCGCCACTAAGGCTTGGAGTGGGTAACGCCTAAAGCAAGGTGGAGGCCTTGTGTTCGAGCTGCGGAGTGGCCACTTTTTGGCACTCATTTTGACGGCATGGAGGAGGAGTTTGTAGGCGGTTCAAACTCGCGCTATGACTTGGTCTCCACTTTCAAATGGAAGGTGTGGAGTGAAGATAGGAGTGTGACTTGGTCCACTCAATTCAAATGAGTGTATGGGAGCTTTTGGGGGGATATGGCCGAATATTTGGGGGTTTTGGGAGTGGCCTGGTTGTGGTAGTAAGTGGGAAGGCTAGGCCGAAATTCTATTTGGCATTTTGTTGTTTCGGTCAAAAAGGTAGGGAACAAAATTTCTTCTTTTGTCAACGACTTAAACAGAAAAATTCAAGAGAGTCTCTTATTCTTTTCTTCTTGGAAAAACCAAATACCAAACCTCTAAGGCTTGCCGAATTTGTTTTGCTTTTCTTCCAACCTTCTTGTAGCCGAATGCACTCTTGCATTTTCTCTTCTCCTTCACCTGCATAAGTCGAAACTAGTACCAATTGTCTTCTTATTCATTTTCTTCTCTCTTCTTGAAAAACACTAGTGCCGAAACTCACCATTTCCCCAACCGATTTCTCCATTTCTTCTTGTCTATCTTTTTGGGTGTCTTAACCCATATCAACTTGCAAAACTTTCTTTTGTTCTTCTCAAAACTCATTGCCGTAGTCTCTAATTCTTCTCTTGTTTGCACTCCATTTTTCACCTTTGGAAGCCGAATATAGGTGTGTGTAAAACACCAAGGCCGAACCTTCTCTCCCTCCCCCCTAGTGGTTTCTTGGCCGAATTTTGGTTTTGGGTTAAGGGCCGATTATGGTCAGTTTGGAAGGATGTTAACCTTTGGTTATCATCTTGTGTTAGGGTCTTGGATATCGAAAGCGATCAGTGTGGAGCCTTCTCTCTTTGTGAACCGATTAGGTAAGTGATGGTAAGATATCATTCGCAGTTATTCGTTTAAATCTGATTAAGTCAAGGTGACAAAGGATTAACCATTCTCTCTTAAGGTGTAGCCGATTGGTGATCAAAGAAGGGGCTATTAGTTGGTTCGGGTTTGGTAGGAAACCAAACTTTTGCAAGGTAAGGGTCCAACGCTAACCCTTGTGGTTCATTTGGTTATGGCCGAATGGTCTTAGTGCCTAACCCCTATGTTGGCGAATATTGTGGTTGCCTAATGGTTTACTTTTGGCCGATTCTAGGAGCCGGATAGTCAAGGACTCGAGTGATTCGTAGGGATCTTTAGACTCAGTAGCTATCGGTGTGTATACTAACACACTTATATTTAGTAATATCGTTAATAACTTTGTGCAATGACTAATGGAACAGTGGTGACTATTATGATACCCTCATGGAGTACGAGTTTGGACTCGGGTAAGTCGGTGCTATTATTATGAGTTATTGATGATCCGTATGATACCATGGTTATGGATATGTGACATGGGGTATGAGATTAGACATATTGGCATGATATGCATGATAGTATGATATGCATGATAGCATGATATTCATGATTACATGAGTTTGGCATGTTGATGGGTGATACGAGAGGAGGGAGCGGTGATGTATTGTCTTGTGAGCACCGGTGCTTTGGTAGCACACTTTGTGACTTTGGGTCACCAGAGGTTTGGCACCTCCAGAGGTTTGGTACCTCGGCGTCTCGTCCCAGTGGCTCGGTACCACAAAGGGGTTGGCCCCACAGATGATTATACGGGATTGACGCCAAAGTGTTTTGGTAACACACGATGGGTTGGCCCCATCACCGATTTGTGACTACGGTCACCAAAAGCTTTGGTAGCACATCGTGTCTTTGGGACACCGGAGGTTTGGCACCTCATTGCGACTTGTCCCCGTGGTTTGACCACCGTGGGTTGGCCCCACTTGAGATATGGGATCGTGCACGCTAGTGTTTTGGTAACACACGATGGGTTGGCCCCATCATCATTGGATTCGTGACTTCGGTCACCAAAGGTGCTTTAGTAGCACAACCGTGTGTCTTTGGGACACCAATGCTTTGGTAGCACATTGACTCGGATATTGTGTCTTTGGGACACCAGTGCTTTGGTAGCACATTGTGACTATATGTCACCAGTGGTTTGGCACCACCAAAGGTTTTGGTACCACACGGGTAGAAAAGGCGATATGGATGGTTAGGTTCGGGTTGCATTAATCATGTTGCTATGTATGATGTGTGTTAGCATGTTGATTCTTTGGGAGCGGGATTTACACACTGAGTCACTCGACTCACCCTCTCCTTTGACATTTCGGTGACTCGTGACGCGGACTTGGAGCCGGGATGGACTCGAGGTGCTTATGCCATGCTTTGAATAAAGTCTTTACTCGGACTCTATATTTTGGGTACTTTAGTTATTTACTTTTATTTGGGTTTTTATTTGGGTTGTAAAAGGCCTCTAAATTTATGTCTTAAGTTGGTTGATGTTTTAATTAGATTTAATATGCCTTAACAAAATAAGCCGGTATAAGTTTTACTAAAACTGGAAAGATAATGTTTTCAAAATTATAACGCGACGTGTTTTTAACTATACCATCTGGTATCACATTAAGTCTTTGTGACAAACAAATTCAACCGGTTTCCAATTCTAACTTGTAATTCACCTAAGTTCAAAAGTGTTTTATGTATCACTAAGAAACTAAGGAGGTTTTAAATGGTTTTAACTTGTTTTAACTACAAACTCTAGCTAAGTTTTCAAAATCTCCGTGTTTCAAATACATCAACCGTTTTCCAAACAAGACTACTCAAATTTGTTTCAAACACACTTTGTGTTTTCACTCCACTTTTAAACGAAAAATCTAGTTTTCCCAAGACGTTTTCCCCAGTAGCATACCGCATTCGGACGTGGTGTCTTGTCCGGGTTTGGGGTGTTACATTTGTGGTATCGAGCCAAGTTCAAAGGCTCAAGCGTGTGGGCTGAGGCCCAAAATGTTTTCAAAAGTCTGTTTAAGTGTTGTTTTGGAATATATGATTTTGAAAGGCATGCACACCGAGTCTCCTGCACTGATTCGCGGAGTAAGTACCGTATTATTACTTGTGATTTGATTGGATATGATTTGATGAATAGCTATAGTATGCTACTTTAGAGATTGAAACCGATAGGATTCTCAGACACTTGCGAGAACAAATCCTCTTTAATATTCATAAGACTTGCTTTTTAAACAAGTGGAATAAACAACGATGCATAAAACTCTTTAATCGGATCCGTAGAAAGATTTAGCATGAGCACTCGAGGCGGACGTGGTCGTAACACTCGTGGTAGAGGTAGGGTAGAAGGATCGGTTTACGAGCCCGTAGGATCTCGGCGGGGTTGTAAATGAGATACGGCCCGCCACCACCGGAGGTGGTGAGTTCCAAGATCGACGGAGAGAGGCGACACGCGGTCACACGAGCGATCTGCGAGTGTTGGAAAGGGTAGGCGGGGCTAGTGGTGGTGCAGGAGTTAGAAATCGGTTCTGAGCGACTCGCCTATCTGAGCTGAATTCTTCCGAGGTGTTTCGTGTTGCTCCTAGCACCGCCGAATATTGGTGGAGGCAACCGAGCGGATCATGGATGATCTGGACTTGACGGCGAAAGAGAAGCCGAAGGGTATCGTGACGCTTCTCCGGGATGAGTCATATCGCTGGTGGCTCACGATGCGGGACAAAGTGTGGCGGAGGATTTGACATGGGATTATTTCCGCCGCATATCAAAAGAAGTACATCGGAGCTAGTTATATCGACTCCCGCAGAAAGGCATTTCGAGGCTTGTTCGTGGAGTAAATCATGCTATGCGAGTACGAGGCCGAGTTCCCGGCCGAGTAGGTATGCCGGGCATTGTGGCCACCGAGCATGAGAGGTGTGTTCGTTTCGAGGATGGTCTCGCGAGACGAGTTGAGGTCGCTGATTGCTCCTCGCCAGGAGCGCGAGTTTGCCGTCTTAGTTGAGAAGGCTAAGGTGGCCGAGGTGTCAAAGAATCGGTAAGAAGAGCAGCATGGACAGGAGTAGGCTTAAGAGGAGCTTTGGGTCTTCGGTTCGTCCGCAATCCGCGAGAAGAGGGCTAGACCGAGTGGGCGTAATCGATCTGCTAGGTTTGTTGTCGCTAGGCGTGGACCGCCGCAGCGGTAATCGCGTGTGGGAAATCTCATTGGGGTGGTTGCCGGACCGAGGTAAAGGTTGCTTCGAGTGTGGTTCTCTCGAGCATCGCATTAGGGATTGTCCGCGTAGGATGGCCAGATTCGATCCGAGAGTCGGGCCGTGTCGGGCCTCAGAGGTAATGGACCGCCACCGCAGAGGGGCGTGGTAATGGCGAGAGGTGGTTATGGATCCGTCGGGGCCGTGAGCACCGGCGAGGTGCGGGTAGTTCCGAGGCTAGGCACCGGGTTGGTGTATCTTTGCGAGACGCCGAGAGGAGAGCGACGCACCGGACGTCCATAACCTGCAGACGCTTTTTGATTTTTGGTACTCCTTATACCGCTTTAATCGATGTGGGTTCTACGCACTCTTATGTTGCTTCGGTAGTATAGTAGAGACAATGGATTTAGACTCGAGATATCTTCTAGGCGGATGACCGTGATTAGCCCTCTAGGTCACTCAGTAGTGGTAGATAAACTGTTTAGAGAGTACCCCTAGAACTCCAAGGGGTAGTGTTTGCTGCCGATCCGATGGAACCGCCGTTTGGGGAGTTCGATCGATTCTCTCGATGGATTGGCTAGTTAAGTACCGAGCGAGGTTGGATTGCGCGGCTAAGCGTATGGTTCTTAAGACGGTTGATGGCGTTGAGGTGGCTATGATAGGTAATAGGAGGGATTACTTATCAAATGTGGTATCCGCTCCAAAGCGGAGAAGATGGTCGTGAAGAAGTCGAAGCATATGTGGTTCATGTGTATGCCTTGGAGGCTAAAGAGTCTGCATTGTTGAGGAGGTTCGTGCTTTGTTAAGGAATTTGCCGATGTGTTTCTGAAGAGCTTCCGGTTTGCCGCGAGATCGAGAGGTAGAGTTTGGGATTGATCATTGCAGGGACGGCGCCGGTGTCTATTGCTCCGTATAGGATGGCACCAAAGGAATTGGTGGAGCTTAAGGCTCGAGATCCGGAGTTATTGGATCGAGGTTTTATCGGCCGAGTGTTTCGCGTAAGTGTGCGCCAGGTACTCTTTGTTAAGAAGAAAGATGGTACGATGCGGATGTGTATAGACTACCGCCATTGAACAAGTGACGATTAAAAACAAGTATCCGCTGCCACGGATAGATGACTTATTTGATCACCGGCGAAGTGTCGCGGTATTCTCGAAGATCGACTTGAGGTCCGGGTACCATCGCCTAAAGGTTAAGGAGGTGATATCCATAAAACAAATTTTTGGACTCGGTATGGGCACTACGAATTCTCGTAATGCCATTCGGGTTGACTAACGCGCCGGCAGCCGCTTATGGATATGATGAATAGGGTGTTTCAAAGCAGATCTGGATCGGTTCGTGGTGGTTTTTATAGACGACATCTTAGTATACTCAAGGTCGAGGAAGAGCATGATAAGCATTTGAGGGTGGTGCCGCAGATTCTCGAGGAAAAGCAACTCTATGCTAAGTTTAGTAAGTGTGAGTTACGCTTAGGGAAGTGACGTTCTTGGGGCATGTAGTGTCGCGAGGGTATTCGAGTAGATCCTCGCAAGATTGAGGCGATTCGATTGGAAGCCACCTAGGTCGCAATGTGAGATTCGTAGTTTTCTGGTTTACCGGATACTACGTAAGATTTGTTGAGGTTTCTCGTTGATAGCAATACCGATGACTAAGTTGTTAAGGAAAGAGGTTCCGCTTGTTTGGGAGAAACAACAGAAAGCTTCGATAGGTTAAAGAAGATTTTGACCGAGGCTCCGTTCTAATTCAACCCGAGGTGGTAAGGAATACACAGCTCTTCGCGATGCATCACACACGTGCAGGTTGTGTCTTTGATGCAGAAGGTAAGGTTGTGGCTTACGCTTCTAGGCAAACGAGGCCACATGAGGTCAACTATCCGACGCACGATCTGGAGCTAGCGGCCGTAGTTTTCGCCTTAAAGATTTGGAGGCACTACTTATATGGAGAGAGATCGATAGTCTACACGGATCATAAGAGCTTGAAGTATCTACCGACTCGTAAGGATTTGAATTTGAGGCGTAGAGATGGGTTGAGTTGCTTTGAAGGATTACGATCGTTTCTATTGAGTATCATCCGCAAGGCTAACGTGGTGGCGACGCGTTGAGCCGTAAGGTTGTTTCGGATTTAAGAGCTTTGTTTGCCCATTTGAGCTTGTATGACGACGGAGTATTTTGGCGAGCCGCAAGTTAAGCCTACTTGGGTTGAGCAGATCGAGAGAAACAAGCAGAGGATGAGGTTACTGGTGCGCGAAGGTTGCAAGTGCGAGAATGGTGGTGTGGATGGTTACGACTTGTCTAGTGACGAGGTTCTGTGGTTTTCAAGGTAAGGCTTGTATGCCTAAAGATGTTGAGTGAGGCAAAAGATTCTTCAGACGCACATATAGCGCCTCTCATGCTATGCATCCCGGAGGTAGCAAGATGTATAAGGATCTTAGAGAGCGCTTTTGGTGGCCTGGTCCAAGAAAGAGGTGACGGAGTTTGTTGGAAAATGTCCGACTTGTCGCAGTCAAGGTCGAACATCGATTGTTGTCGGGTTTGCTTCACTGTAAAAGATTCCTCGATGGAAGTGGGAAAGGATAACCATGGATTTTGTCGGTGGGTTACGCTTACGCCAAGCAAGAAGGATTCATTTTGGGTAGTGGTGGATCGTCGACTAAATCACTCACTTTATTCCGGTGAGGGTTGACTACTCACTTGAAAGCTAGCAAAGTCGTATGTGTCGGAGATAGTGAGGTTGCACGGTGTGCGATTTCGATAATCTCGGATAGGGATCCTGTGTTTACTTCAAGGTTACGGAAGGCATTGCATCAAGCATTGGGTACTCGTTTGGATTTTAGCACGGCTTTTCACCCGCAAATCGACGGACAATCGTAAAGGGTTATTCGGATCTTAGAAGACATGCCGAGAGGTTGTGTCTTGGATTTGAGGTAGTTGGGAGGAGTTTCTACCGTTGGCGAGTTTGCCTACAACAACGATTATCAAGCGAGCATCAAGATGGCTCCGTATGAGGCGTTGTATGGTAGGAAGTGTCGCTCACCTACGTGTTGGACGGAGTTAGGTGAACGCCGATTGTTGGGACCCGAGTTGGTAGTGAGGCCGAGGACAAGGTTAAGTTGATTCGGCTCGATTGAAGGAAGCTTGACCTAGCGTAAGTCTTATGCCGATCTTAAGCGAAGAGATATAGAGTTTGCTTTGTTGGGGATCGAGTGTTTACAAGGTCTCGCCTTGAAGAAAGTACCGAGGTTCGGAAGAAAGGCAAGCTTAGTCCGAGGTTCATTGGGCGTATAAGATTTTGAGACGAGTTGGACCAAGATGGCGTATCGGCTTGAGTTGCCGCAGAGCTTAGTCCGATTCACGACGTTTTTCATGTTTCGATGCTTGGAGGTATCGTTCGGATCCGTCACATGTGGTAGCAAATGGAAGAAATCGAGGTAAATCCGGACTTGACTATGGAAGAAGAACCATGTCATGATTCTTGATCGAGATGTAAAGGTTCTACGTAGGAAGTCTGTGCCTTTGGTTAAGGTACTTTGGCGGAATCATGGCGTAGAGGAAGCGACGTGGGAACCCGAGGATACGATGAGACAAAGAATACCCGCAACTCTTTTGACTGAGGTAATTTCGAGGCCGAAATTATTTTTAAGAGGGTAGAACTGTAATATCCCGGTTAGGGGCTGTTTTGGTGTTGCATGATATTGCATGTTTGTAGTGTCTTTGTGTTCTTTGTTTTTATGTCTTAGGGGCTTAGCTATAGCTTAGGTGTATGGTGAGTAAATTAGAAAATTTTGGTTTTTGAGCTAAGGCATTAGGAGTGAGGAAGTCGGGGCTTTTAAATTTATTTTGGGAGTTTGTTAGCACAAGAAATTAATTGGTGGAGTGGCAATGTAGGCGCCACTAAGGCTTGGAGTGGGTAACGCCTAAAGCAAGGTGGAGGCCTTGTGTTCGAGCCATGAGTGGCCACTTTTTGGCACTCATTTTGACGGCATGGAGGAGGAGTTTGTAGGCGGTTCAAACTCGCTTATGACTTGGTCTCCACTTTCAAATGGAAGGTGTGGAGTGAAGATAGGAGTGTGACTTGGTCCACTCAATTCAAATGAGTGTATGGGAGCTTTTGGGGGGATATGGCCGAATATTTGGGGAGTTTTGGGGAGTGGCCGGTTGTGGTAGTAAGTGGGAAGGCTAGGCCAAAATTCTATTTGGCATTTTGTTGTTTCGGTCAAAAAGGTAGGGAACAAAATTTCTTCTTTTGTCAACAACTTAAATGTAAAAATTCAAGAGAGTCTCTTATTCTTTTCTTCTTGAAAAACCGAAATACCAAACCTCTAAGGCTTGCCGAATTTGTTTTGCTTTTCTTCCAACCTTCTTGTAGCCGAATGCACTCTTGCATTTTCTCTTCTCCTTCACTGCATAAGTGAAACTAGTACCAATTGTCTTCTTATTCATTTTCTTCTCTCTTCTTGAAAAACACTAGTGCCGAAACTCACCATTTCCCCAACCGATTTCTCCATTTCTTCTTGTCTATCTTTTTGGGTGTCTTAACCCATATCAACTTGCAAAACTTTCTTTTGTTCTTCTCAAAACCTCATTCTGTCGTAGTCTCTAATTCTTCTCTTGTTTGCACTCCATTTTTCACCTTTGGAAGCGAATATAGGTGTGTGTAAAAACACCAAGGCCGAACCTTCTCTCCCTCCCCTAGTGGTTTCTTGGCCGAATTTTGGTTTTGGGTTAAGGGCCGATTATGGTCGGTTTGGAAGGATGTTAACCTTTGGTTATCATCTTGTGTTAGGGTCTTGGATATCGAAAGCGATCGGTGGAGCCTTCTCTCTTTGTGAACCGATTAGGTAAGTGATGGTAAGATATCATTCGCAGCTATTCGTTTAAATCTGATTAAGTCAAGGTGACAAAGGATTAACCATTCTCTCTTAAGGTGTAGCCGATTGGTGATCAAAGAAGGGGCTATTAGTTGGTTCGGGTTTGGTAGGAAACCAAACTTTTGCAAGGTAAGGGTCCAACGCTAACCCTTGTGGTTCATTTGGTTATGGCCGAATGGTCTTAGTGCCTAACCCCTATGTTGGCCGAATATTGTGGTTGCCTAATGGTTTACTTTTGGCCGATTCTAGGAGCCGATAGTCAAGGACTCAGAGTGATTCGTAGGGATCTTTAGACTCGTAGCTATCGTGTGTGTATACTAACACACTTATATTTAGTAATAATATCGTTAATAACCTGTGCAATGACTAATGGAACAAGGTGACTATTATGATACCCTCATGGAGTACGAGTTTGGACTCGGGTAAGTCGATGCTATTATTATGAGTTATTGATGATCTATGATACCATGGTTATGGATATGTGACATGGGGTATGAGATTAGACATATTGGCATGATATGCATGATAGTATGATATGCATGATAGCATGATATTCATGATTACATGAGTTTGGCATGTTGATGGGTGATACGAGAGGAGGGAGCAGCGATGTATTGTCTTGTGAGCACCGGTGCTTTGGTAGCACACTTTGTGACTTTGGGTCACGAGAGGTTTGGCACCTCCAGAGGTTTGGTACCTCGGCGTCTCGCGTCCCGATGGCTCAAGTACCACGCTGGGTTGGCCCCACGATGATTATACGGGATTGACGCCAGTTGTTTTGGTAACACACGATGGGTTGGCCCCATCACCGATTTGTGACTACGGTCACCAAAGGTGCTTTGGTAGCACATCGTGTCTTTGGGACACCAGAGGTTTGGCACCTCATTGCGACTTGTCCCCTGTGGTTTGACCACCGTGGGTTGGCCCCACTTGAGATATGGGATCGTCTGCTAGTGTTTTGGTAACACACGATGGGTTGGCCCCATCATCATTGGATTCGTGACTTCGGTCACGGTGCTTTGGTAGCACAACCGTGTCTTTGGGACACCAAAGCTTTGGTAGCACATTGACGGATATTGTGTCTTTGGGACACCAGTGCTTTGGTAGCACATTGTGACTATATGTCACCGGTGGTTTGGCACCACCAGTGGTTTGGTACCACACGGGGGTAGAAAAGGCGATATGGATGGTTAGGTTCGGGTTGCATTAATCATGTTGCTATGTATGATGTGTGTTAGCATGTTGATTCTTTGGGAGCGGGATTTACACATCGAGTCACTCGACTCACCCTCTCCTTTGACATTTCAGGTGACTCGTGAGACGCGGACTTGGGAGCCGGATGGACTCGAGGTGCTTATGCCATCTTTGAATAAAGTCTTTACTCGGACTCTATATTTTGGGTACTTTAGTTATTTACTTTTATTTGGGTTTTTATTTGGGTTGTAAAAGGCCTCTAAATTTATGTCTTAAGTTGGTTGATGTTTTAATTAGATTTAATATGCCTTAACAAAATAAGCCGGTATAAGTTTTACTAAAACACGGAAAGATAATGTTTTCAAAATTATAACGCGACGTGTTTTTAACTATACCATCGGGTATCACATTAAGTCTTTGTGACAAACAAATTCAACCGGTTTCCAATTCTAACTTGTAATTCACCTAAGTTCAAAAGTGTTTTATGTATCACTAAGAAACTAAGGAGGTTTTAAATGGTTTTAACTTGTTTTAACTACAAACTCTAGCTAAGTTTTCAAAATCTCCAGGTTTCAAATACATCAACCGTTTTCCAAACAAGACTACTCAAATTTGTTTCAAACACACTGTGTTTTCACTCCACTTTTAAACGAAAAATCTAGTTTTCCCAAGACGTTTTCCCCGTAGCATACCAGATTCGGACGTGGTGTCTTGTCCGGGTTTGGGGTGTTACATAATGCCTTGTACCCTGGTCCGGCATTGAATACGGGTAAGGGGTGTTACATTTAGTGGTATCAGAGCTACGGTTTAGTCAATTCTCGTACTAACGTTGCGTGTGTAAGAGTCTAGCTATACATGCCATAAATGAATCGTGATAGTGTGATGACTCCTGACAACTTTAATTTGTGTTTTTATATAGTAAATGGATCCCAATCGAGCTGAAGCTAATGACATAGAAAGTAATGCACCGGCTCCCGCTCAAGGGACTGCGCCATCTGAAAGTAGACCAGTGACACTTGGTCAAGGAGAAGGGGCTAGGGAAGTCTTCCTCCACATGATGAACGAGTGGTATAAGGAGTTTGTTCGAACAAATCCGACTGCTCAACCCCCTCCACCCCCACCTATTCCTCAGCCGGTTCCCGTAGCTCCACAAGGTATGGAATTTGTAATATTGAGTAAGCCTCTTGTTGATAAGATCCGAAAGCATGGGGCTGAAGATTTCAGAGCTAATGTCGATGATGATCCCAAGAGAGCCGAGTTTTGGCTCGAAAACTCCATCAGGGTATTTGATGAACTATCTTGCACATCGGATGAATGTCTGAAATGTGCTGTGTCGCTTTTGACAAACTCAGCTACCAGTGGTAGAAAACTCTTGTGTCAGTAGTACCGAGAGAGAGAGTTAACTGGGAATTCTTCCAAGATGAGTTTAGGAAGAAATATATCAGCTAACGGTTCATTGATCAGAAACGTAAGGAGTTTTTAGAGCTGAAACAGGGCCGAATGTCTGTAACCGAGTACGAACGAGAGTTTGTCAGGCTCAGTGAAAAAGGCTATCATGTGAAAAAGGTTCGAAGACGGGTTGAATGAGGATATCCGATTGTTAGTTGGAGTTCTTGAGCTGAAAGAATTTGTAGTGCTATTCGACCGAGCTTGTAAAGTTGAAGAATTAAACAAGGAGAAGAGAAGAGCTAAAATTGAGACTAGAGATTCGAGAAAGAGGCCGATGAGTAAGTCATTTCAATCTCAGTCTAAGAAATTGAGAGATTTATATACTCGTTCGAGTGCTTCAGTTGGGTATTCCAACAGAGATCGTGGGAAACAATATTCGAGTTCTAAAGCCCAAACAACGTCGATAGCGAGTGTTGGTAATGTTAGATCCAATCGACCTGAATGTCAACACTGTGGTAGGTGAAATCCCGGTGAATGTAGAATTAATGATCGGGCTTGCTTTAAGTATGGCTCACAAGACCACTTTATTCGGGACTGCCCTAAAATGGCTGAGAAAGACAAGATTTAGAATGCAAGATCGGGCAACACAACCACTAAAGGGAGACCCCCGAGGAATATGGGGAATGTGACCAATAGTAAAGGTGTAACTAAAGATTCAACTGTAAGATCCGAGGCTAGAGCCTATGCTATCCGTGCTCGCGAAGAAGCGACATCTCCCGATGTTATCACTGGTACTTTTTCTCTCTATAATACTGATGTAGTTGTATTGATTGATCCTGGATTGACTCATTCTTATATTTGCATGAAATTGGTAGCTAATAAGAGCTTGCCTGTTGAGTTTACTGAGTTTGTGATTAAAGTGTCAAACCCCTTAGGCAAACATATATTAGTTGATAGAGTTTGCAAGAATTGTCCCTTGATGATTCGAGGTCACTATTTTCCGACTGACTTAATGTTGTTTCCATTTGATGAGTTTGATGTTATTTTGGGTATGAATTGGTTGACACTGCATGATGCTGTAGTGAATTATAGACGGAAAATTATTGAATTGAAATGTAAAAATGGTGAAATTCTTTGGATTGATTCAGATGAGTCGGGTGAGTTACCTATTGTAATTTCTTCGATGTCTGTCCAGAGATATGTGAGAAAGGGTTGTGAAGCTTACCTTGCTTATGTATTGAATACAAAAGTGTCTGAATTAAAAAGTGAATCAGTGCCGGTAGTTTGTGAATATCCGGATGTTTTTCCAGAAGAGTTGTCTGGGTCGCCACCGATTAGAGAAGTTGAATTTGGTATTGATTTTGTGCCAGGGACTTCACTGATATTGATTGCTCCGTATAGAATGGCTCTGACCGAATTGAAAGAATTAAAAACTCAGTTGCAAGAGTTGACAGATAAGGGTTTTACAAGACCGAGTTTTTCTCCGTGAGGTGCACCAGTATTATTTGTAAAGAAAAAGGACGGATCTATAAGACTTTGTATCGATTATCGACAGCTCAACAAGGTAACGATAAAGAACAAGTATCCTTTGCCAAGAATTGATGACTTGTTTGATCAGTTAAAAGGGGCAACAGTGTTCTCGAAGATTGACTTGAGGTCTAGAAACTACCAGTTGAGAGTTAAAGAGTCGGATGTACCGAAAACTGCTTTCAAAACAAGGTACGAGCATTATTAATTTCTTGTCATGTATTCTGGACTAACTAATGCTCCTGCTGTTTTTATGGACTTGATGAATTGAATCCTCCGACCATATTTAGATAAATTCGTGGTTGTGTTTATTGATAATATTCTAATTTATTCTCGAGATGAGACTGAGCATGCCGAGCACTTAAGAACTATATTGTAGACTTTGAGAGATAAGAAATTATTTTCTAAATTCAGTAAAAGTGAGTTTTAGCTCCGAGAAGTCAGATTTTTGGGACAATTGTTTCTGGAGATGGTATTCGGGTTGATCCGAGTAAGATTTCGGCAATTGTTGACTGGAAACTACCGAGAAATGTATCGGAGGTTAGAAGGTTTTTTGGGATTAGCTGGCTATTATAGACGTTTTGTTAAGGGTTTTTCGATGATTGCTACTCCTATGACTAAGCTATTGTAAAAAGATGTTAAGTTTGAATGGTCCGAGAAATGCCAAAAGAGTTTTGAACAGTTGAAAGCCTTATTAACTGAGGCGCCGGTTTTAGTGCAACCTAAATCGAGAAAAGAGTTTGAGATTTATAGTGATGCGTCACTGAATGGTCTTGGTTGTGTGTTGATGCAAGAGGGCAAGGTGATAGCCTATGCCTCGAGACAGTTGAAATCGCATGAGAAGAATTATCCGACGCACGATCTAGAATTGGCTACCATAGTGTTTGCTTTGAAGATTTGGAGACATCATTTGTATGGTGAGAAATGTCATGTCTTTTCGCATCATAAAAGTTTAAAGTACTTGATGACTCAGAAGGATTTGAATTTGCGACAACGGAGATGGCTTGAGCTACTAAAAGATTATGAGTTGGTAATTGACTACCATCCCGGAAAGGATATAGTCACAGACGCTTTGAGTAGAAAGTCCTTGTTTGCCTTGAGAGCTATGAATACGAGGTTGACTTTATCTGAGGATAGTTCGATTCTAGCTGAGTTGAGAGCTAGACCGGTTTTTCTTCAGCAAATTTGTGAAGCTCAGAAAAGTGATAGTGAATTGCAAGCCAAAAGAGCTCAGTGTGAATCGAGTAGTGATTCAGACTTTCGGATCGATTCTGATGATTGCTTAAAGTTCCGAGATAGAGTATGTGTACCGAAAAATGATGAGATTATTTAGAAAATTCTTCATGAGGCACATAATGGCTGTTTATCTGTTCATCCAGGAAGTACGAAGATGTACAATGATTTGAAGAAATTGTATTGGTGGTCAGGTATGAAAAGAAATATCTCTGAATTTGTATCAAAATGTTTGATTTGTCAACAAGTAAAAGCCGAACACCAAGTACCTTTGGGTTTACTTCAGCCAGTGATGGTACCCGAATGGAAATGGGACAGAATTACAATGGATTTCGTAACGGGTTTACCTTTGACTCCGAAAAAGAAAGATGCAGTTTGGGTCGTTGTTGATAGATTGACGAAATCGGCTCATTTTATTCCGGTAAGTACTGACTATTCACTTGATAAGCTCGCTGATTTGTACATTGCTGAAATTGTTAGATTGCACGAGGTGCCTATTTCTATTATTTTGGATAGAGATCTGAGGTTTACTTCGCATTTTTGGAAAAAGTTGCAAGAAGCTTCGAGTACGAAATTGAACTTTAGTACCGCATTTCATCCGCAAACCAACGGTCAATCTGAAAGAACAATACAGATTCTCGAAGATATGCTCCGATGTTGTGTTCTCAAGTTCGAAGGTAGTTGGGAAATGATCGTTGGTATCGATAGTCTTAATATTTATATAATGAATGATCTAGCCTAGAAACTAACTATCACCCCGATTGAGGCAAGTGCACCTATCGAACAGTAGTATAGCTTAGTGTCAAGACCAGATTGTCGAACCCAAAGGAACCAAAAGTACTAATACTGACTTTCTTCTTATTATTTAGCCTAAGAATTAAGGGAATTGTTATTTATTCTAAAATTAACTAACTACTAAGCTAAAGACGCTAACACGAAGAGAATGAATTGGGGAAATACTTGTGGAAAAAACCAATTGATTAAGACAATACCCAAAGAGGAATCCACCTAGACTTCACTTGTTATTTAACTCAAACTGCATTTATTTATTCACTTAACTTTGATCCGTAGGATTCCCTAATTTATATTAATACCTCTCTCGAGGCTACTAACATCTAACCCTAGGTTGATTAATTGAAATCTCTTTCTAATTAAAACCCCTAGGATTGCATTAACTCGATCTATGGACTCCCATATTAGGTTTGACCCTAATCCGTAAGTGATTTTAGTCATCCTATCTCTGTGGGTTGCGATCAACTCCGCTTAATTATGCTAGATCTACTCTTAGACGAGGTCTATTCCTCCTCCGCCTAAGCACATCAATAATTGAATCAATATCCTGAAATATCAAAACAAGAATTAAGAACACATAATTAAGAACAAATCAAGTATTTATCATATAGTTGAGAAACAATAACAAGATCCATCTTAGGTTTAATCCCCTCGGTATCTCGAGGGTTTAGTTCATAATCATAAAAGAATACATCTCGAAAGAAAAGATAAAACAAAACATAAGAAAATCCTCAAACCCCCTGAAGGAATTGAAGGAGAGATCCTCCGTCTTGAGTATGATTTCGGCTTCTTGAGATGAATCAACTGGCTTTCTTCGAGTAAATCCCACAATTCTGACCTCCCTGGCTCGGCTCCTTGGCCTAGTGATCGTTGTTTTCACGATGTCAAAGTCTTAAAATTTATAAAAAGAATGATCGAACCTGGAAACTAACTCTGACAACGATTTGAGGCAAGCGCACCTATCGAACAGTAGTATAGCTTAGGCAAGACCGGATTGTCGAACCCAAAGGAACCAAAAGTACTAATACTAACTTTCTTTTTATTATCTATCCTAAAATAAGTGAAGTTGTTATTTAATCTAAATTTAACTAACTACTAAGCTAAAGACGCAAAGACAAAAAATAATGAATTGGGGAAATACTGTTGGAAAAACTCAGTTGATTAAGACGATACCCTTAAGAAGAATCCACCTAGACTTCACTTGTTATCTAACTCTGAACCAGACGATTTATTCACTTGACTTGATCCGTAAGACTCCCTAATGTCTATTAAACCCTCTCTCGAAGCGAATAACGTCTAACCCTAGGTTGATTAATTGAAATCTCTTTCTAATTAAAACCTCTAGAATTGCATTAACTCGATCTATGGACTCACATATTATGAGTCGAGGTTTTGCATCAGGTTTAGTTAAAAGATAACGAAGAGCGGAGTGGTCAGTGTAAACGAAAACTTTAGATAATACTAAATATTGTCTGAATTTATCAAATGCAAAGACCACAACTAGTAATTCTTTTTCGTGGTGGTATAATTTTCTTCTTGTATTTGTTAATGTCTTGGCCGGTGTAATAGATTGGTGGAAGTGGTTGTCTCTTCATTTGTCCTAAAACGCACCCTCTTTGCAAAGTCACTCGCATCACACATCGGTTCAAAGGAGATTCCAATCGGGGCAATTATAATTGGGGCGTTTATTAATTTCTCTTTAAGAATATTAAATGCATCTAAACATTTCTGATTAAAATTAAAAGGTACATCTTTTTCTAGCAATTTCGTTAGAGGCTTAGCTATTTTAGAAAAATCTTTAATAAATCTTCTGTAAAATCCTGCATGTCTTAAAAAGCTTCTAATAGCCTTAACTGAACTAGGGGGAGGTAATTTTTCTATGGTTTCAACCTTTGCTTTATCTACCTCGATTCCCTTACTAGAAATTTTATGTCCCAATACAATTCCCTCTTGTACCATAAAGTGGCATTTTTCCCAATTTAAAACAAGGTTTGTTTCTTCACATCTCATTAGAACTCGTTTTAAATTTTTAAGACAAAGATGGAAAGATTTACCGAATACCGAAAAATCGTCCATAAATACCTCCATAATGTCTTCCACAAGTTCGTCAAAGATTGCCAACATGCAACGCTGAAAAGTAGCAGGAGCATTACATAATCCAAAAGGCATTCTACGATAAGAAAACGTACCGTATGGGCATGTGAATGTTGTTTTCTCTTGATCTTTAGGTGCTATTGGGATTTGGAAATAACCGGAAAGTCCATCTAGGAAGTAATAGTACATATTCCCAGATAACCTTTCTAACATTTGATCAATGAAGGGTAAAGGAAAGTGATCTTTTCTAGTGGCATCGTTCGACTTCACAGTAATCAATGCAAACTCTCCAACTGTGATCGTTCGGTGGGAATTAGTTCATTCTTTTAGTTGGCTACCACCGTCATGCCTCATTTCTTTGGAACAACACCGCACAGGACTTACCCAATTCTTTGTCGAAAATAGGATAAATTATTCCAAAGATCTAGAAGTTCAATTACCTCGGCTTTCACAACTTCTTTTACGTTGGGATTCAATCGTCTTTGAGGTTGCACACATGGCTTGTATTCCTCTTCCATTAAAATTTTGTGGGTGCAAAGCGATGGGCTTATTCCCTTAATGTCGAGATTTTCCAAGCTATGGCTCTTTTATGTTCTCTTAGTACCATATCAACTCCTCTTTTTCCTTGGGTTCTAATTACAAGAGATAATTACAGGTAGCATGGAATTGTCCCCGAGGAATGCATATTCTAAGTGTTTCGGCAACTATTTTAATTCTAATTTGGGCGGCTCATCAATGGAGGGTTTTTGTTTTAGTTCGTTATTGACTTTAATGCTCTCTTCTTTCGTATGTCTAGATGAAGATGTACTCAAATTCAGCTCGTCAACTTCATCTTTTTCCCCCTCTTCTTGAGTCAGGCACCGTTCCATCGTGTCATCATGTATAATTTCCTGTAATGAGTTTTGAATGATATGATCAGTGGTATCAAAAAAATAACATGAATCATCTTGTTCTCTAGAATATCGCATGGCATCATAAATTTGAAAAATAATTTCCTCATCGCCTATCCTTAATGCAAGTTTACCGTCACCTACATCGATAACAGCCCTAGCAGTAGCTAAAAAAGGGCGCCCTAAAATTAAGGGAACCTCAATGTCCTCATCCATGTCAAGCACAACAAAATCAACAGGGAAAATAAATTTATCAATTTTTACCAAGACATCTTCGATAACTCCTCTAGGATATTTAATAGATCTATCAGCTAACTGAATACTCATCCTAGTGGGTTTTGGTTCCCCAAGATCTAGTTGTTTAAACATTTTGTAAGGCATTAAATTAATACTGGCTCCTAGATCAGCTAATGCTTTCTTAATATTTAAATTACCAATTAAACAGGGAATAGTAAAACTTCCTGGGTCTTTTAATTTGGTTGGTAACTTGTTTTAGAGGATGGCTGAACATTCTTCATTAAGCTCCACTGTTGATACTTCTTCAAGCTTCCTTTTATTAAATCGGGAGTTCTTTTAAGAATTTTGCGTACGTCGGCATCTGTGAAATGGCTTCAACAAAGGGTAAGTTAATATGTATTTGTTTAAAAAGTTTAAGAAATTTACCGTATTAGGCATCTAATTGGTCTTTCTTCAACTTTGCTGGGTATGGGATTGGTGGTTTACTTTCTTTGTGCACTGGAGTTACATCCTCAACTCCCTCATCCTTTGCTTTGTCATCTTCATGTGGTATTTTTTTCTTTGGTTCGACTAACTCCTTTCCACTTCTCAGTGTAACCGCCTTTACCTGTTCTATTCCTTTAGAAAAAATCTCTGATCGAATTTCAGAAACCATCTTAGTAAGTTGTCCAACTAACTTTCATTAAGTTCCATAACAACTTGACTTTCGATCCCTTAATTGATGCCTCGTTGATTCTTAAGGGTGGTTTTAGTGTCTTGGAGACGATTATCCGTCGCCATGAATTTTGTCGAGCATCTCTTCAAGGTTCGGCCTCTTTTCACGTGGATAGGGTGATTTTGGAAATTTTAAGGAGGTTGTTGTCTTTGAATTCCTTGATTTCCTTGACCTCCCCATGAAAAATTTGGTTGGTTCCTCCAACTTTGGATTATAAGTATTACTATAAGAGTTATTATTAGATCCGAAGTTATTACCTATATAGTTCATATGTTCACTTTACGTGCACAGTCGGTAGGGTGGGTACTCGGGATTCGCCACAGTTCCACTTGTGTCGCATTTGCATTCTTGGATGTACTGCGAAGAACACAAACTATCAAGCTTTTTATTCATCATCTCTACCGTGTTGATAGCATGGTTCTTTGCGTCGAGGTTAAAAACTCCGGCTGATTTTGTTGGTTTTGTCCTTGTAACTTTTGCCACCGATAGTTATTCAATGACATCTCTTCAATAAACTCGTAGGTCGCCCGGGAGTTACATTGTTCAGGGGTTCCACCGTGGTGAATCAATTAGTTGCCTCGTTGAGGGTTTACACCGTTATAAAAGTTTGGACTTGGAGCCACAAGGGTAAACCATGGTGCGGACACCTTCTCAAGAGATCCTTGTATCTCTCCCATGCGTCGTATAATGTCTCTAAATCCATCTGCACAAAAGAAGAGATATCATTCCGTAATTTGGCCGTTTTGGCGGGTGGAAAATATTTTAATAAAAATTTTCGGTCATTTGATCCCATGTAGTGATTGACCCTCGTGGTAACGAAGTTTAACCAACGCTTTGGCTTTATTCCTTAATGAAAAGGAAATAATCGAAGGCGGATGGCATCATCGAAACGCCATTTATTTTGAAGGTATCACGAACTCTAAAAAAATTAGCTATATGAGTATTTGGGTCTTCGTCACGTAAACCATCAAATTGAACAAATTGTTGAATCATTTGTATAGTGTTAGGCTTTAATTCAAAATTATTAGCGACTATAGCGAGCCTAACAATACTTGATTCTGCTCCTGCTAAATGAGGTTTAGCATAATCATATATAGTACGCGGAGCATTATTTTCTGCAACATCTTGTGGTGGTGGATTATTCTCGTCCATCCCTTCAGTAGGATTGGATCTGCCTTCTCGCTCTTTTTCTATGTAATTTAGGGCTCGTCTAATTTCTCTGTGATTCCTGCGAGTGGAAGCTTCAATATCACTGTCGTATACTAGTGGTCCTCTCGGGTTCCTTCTAGTCATAAACTAGAGGTACCTGTTAGGAAAAGAAAGAAAGAAAATTTAGCAAAGTTAAAAACAAAACAAAAATAAGAATAAAAATAAAAGTAAATTGCGGAAAATAATGGCTAAAGTAATAAAAATAGAGCTTTCTTAATATTTTAGTTCCCCGGCAATGGCGCCAAAAACTTGATCGTTGTTTTTGCGATGTCAAAGTCTTAAAATTTATAAAAAGAATGATCGAACCTATCGAACAGTAGTATAGCTTAGGCAAGACCGGATTATCGAACCCAAAGGAACCAAAAGTACTAATACTAACTTTCTTTTTATTATCTAGCCTAAAATAAGTGAAGTTGTTATTTAATCTAAATTTAACTAACTACTAAGCTAAAGACGCAAAGACAAAAAAGAATGAATTGGGGAAATACTGTTGGAAAAACTCAGATGATTAAGACGATACCCTTAGGAAGAATCCACCTAGACTTCACTTGTTATCTAACTCTGAACCAGACGATTTATTCACTTGACTTGATCTGTAAGACTCCCTAATGTATATTAAACCCTCTCTCGAAGCGAATAACGTCTAACCCTAGGTTGATTAATTGAAATCTCTTTCTAATTAAAACCCCTAGAATTGCATTAACTCGATCTATGGACTCCCATATTAGGTTTCACCCTAATCCGGCAAAATCTCGTCACCCTATCTCTAGGCGCGCGATCAACTCCGCTTAATTATGCTAGATCTACTCTTAAGCAGGGACTTTTGCTCCTCCACCTAAGCACATCAAACTTGAATCAATATCCCAGAAATATCAACACAAGAATTAAGAATACATAATTAAGAACAAATCAAGTATTTATCATATAGTTCAGCAAACGATAACAAGATTCATCTAAGTTTCATCCCCTTAAGGTATTTGAAGGGTTTAGTTCATAACAATAAAAGAAAACATCTCAGAAGAAAAGATAAAACAAAACATAAGAAATCCCTAAAACCCCCTGAAGGAATTGAAGGAGAGATCCGCCGTCTTGAGTAGAATTCTGGCTTCTTAAGATGGATCAACTGGCTATCTTCGAGTGTTTCCCACAAATCTGACCTTTTTCGGCTCGGCTCCTTGGCCTAGCTCACTGCCCCCTTCTAGGTTATACTTAGGGTGTTTATATAGGCTTTTAAAATAGGTTTCTTTGCCCCTAAGTATCCTTTTAAGAGAAATTGCTCTTCTCGCGACGAGGACACGACCATGGCACACGCCCGTGTGAATCATCTTTAGGCCGTGTTCGGACTTTTAATGAGGTGACACGCCCGTGTAAATCGTGATCAGGCCGTGTTCTAGTCTGTCAAGGAGACACGCCCGTGTTGGCTCAAGTCCAGGCCGTGTCGATTTTCACTTTGGCCCAATTTGGTCCGTTCTGAGCCCATTTCTCGTTCTTTCCATCCTCCAGTGCTTTCCTGAGTATAAAACATGAAAAGAAAGGATTAAGAGCACCTTTTTACATAAATCAAGGGATAAATCATCCAAAAGTATGCTAAATGTGGGATTAAAATATGTTACTTTTACGGTTTATCACCTAGCTGGACGCCCTCCTCAAGGTTGGCATTTAGGGTGTTTATATAAGCTTTTGCAATGTCTTTCTTTGCCTCTAAGTACCCTATTCCGAGTGAATCGAATCTAGGCCGTGGTCGAACTTGCTAAAGGGGCACGGCCGTGTGGATTGGGCTCAGGCTGTGTTGATTTCTTACTTTGGCCCATTTGGTCCATTTTTAGCCCGTTTCATATTCTTTTCATCCTCCGATGCTTTCGTAAGTATAAAACATGAAATAAAAGGATTAGGAGCATCAAATTCCACGAATCAAGGGATAAATCATCCAAAAAGTATGCTAAATGTGGGATTAAAATATGTATATATTACGGTTTATCAAATACCCCCACACTTAAGCTTTTGCTTGTCCTCAAGCAAAATTCTCAACTCACAATCAAATTACCTCGATTCATAACCTTCATCAATAATGTTTCATCATAATCCATAGGTAATTCATACATTGATAATTTAACCAGAAGGTTCCTTAAAGATTCAGACAATCAAAGTCATAGTTTTTATAGTACGAAAAATAGGTGTTTCCCTGTACCTAAATAATAACCTTTAATTCAAAATCGACAAAAGTTGACATCCTCACTAAAGATTCACTCAAATCACTCAAAGTGTTTAAGGTTCAAAATTAAGCACTCAAAAGTCGAACATGAAAAGTTAATCCCATAGGCTTGCATGAAAATCAAATCTCCACCACTATAAAATGAAATGATACACAGATTAAAAGGTCTTTAACGGGTTGTAATGGGGCTTGGGTTAAAGGTGTGGATAAAGGCTGAATTAGAGGGTTAGAATCGAGATTGAATTGACAATTTACCTAACTAGAAAAATGAACTAATCATGAATAATTACATCAATTAAAACTTCATTACTAACAATTACGAACTTCTACTTCAAGATGTAGAATTTAAACGTATAAGCTCACTTAATCATAGAACTAATAATGAATATACTTCGAATTTTTTTAGAACAAATCATACAATAATAATAAAGAATTTAACAACTGAAATGGAAAACATAGTTAGGCAACTTCTCAAATTAAATCTCGACAAAAAGGGTTAGTCAAGAAAAGTGGTGATAACAAATACAAGATGGGTTTTGGGTTAATATTAGTGGGTGAGTCAATAAATGGTTTGTTAAGATCAAAGGGGTTCACTAGGGGTTAATTGTGAAGATAGGCTTTTTATGGAGTAAGTGGGTTAAAACCTAAGTGCCTTTATCATCTCTGTATATCAAATCAAAGGTGTGGTCTCGACATGTATAATCGAAGTAATTTCTAGAATAACAGATCAATGTTGACACACTCATAATCAATAAAGTGAGCACGAAAAGGAATGTATGCTCTAAAAGGCTCAAGATCTCACAAAAATTATGGGCTTTTGATGTCAACTTTGTAAATTTCAAACTTCAAGGTAATACTTAAATTTAGGTAGACAACCTAAAAAAAATTTTAACTTTGAAAATAAACTCATCATGCTTGATTCTCTAGTCTCCTAAAGTTTAAATCATCACTGCACAATTATCAATGAATTAATCCAAAACATATCAATAAAAATCATGAATCAAAGGAAATTTCATTCTAATAGTAAAATGAGAGAATTACTTAAGAACAAGATATCATTTAGGGAAAGTATTGTTGACACCTCTCCACAAGAATTAATTCAGGGATTTGAGAATAATGAAAAAAGTTAGGCATTTTTAAGATTCACCCCCTACACTTAAGATGTACATTGCCCTCAATGTACAAAGATAGATATATATACAGAAAATCAAAAGATAGGGCGAAGTGAAGTGAAACTTCCTGAATTTTTTTATGGGGTCACAATATTCGGGCCGCGTTGGAGGAAGACATTTCTGTAGAAGTGGATACTAGGGTCGTGGTGGTGTGATTCCCAAGCAGCCTGAAGAACCTAAAACCAAGAAACTAAAATAAAATAAACTAGATTTAGCATAAGAGAGTCAAAGAGAAGGAAAATAAAGGAGAAGAGAAAAGAAAAACAAAAATGAAATGGACTCAAAGGTCCCTGTCCTGTCGAGTTAATGAAGCGGCCGACATGAACTTATGTAGATCGGTCTCGCACAGGGCGACTGTGCTAGGATCCTTTCGCTTCTTTAACATGGGAACGATGTAGATCAAAAGGGTTGGAGACTGAAGAATGAGGAAAATGAAAGGGGAAGAGTGTGGGGGTATGGAAGAAGAGGAATGGGGAGTGGGTGAGAAAGGGAAAAAGGGGTGTTTTAAATAGAGTTTTCAAATCTGGTACATCCCCACGCCCGTGTACCATGGGCGTGTTGAATCACACGGCCGTATCGCACGGCCGTGTTATGCTATGTTTGTTTCTCCCATGCCCGTTTCGTGGTCACCACGCCCATGTTTGATGAAACAGTGTCGACCACGGTTGTATCGCACGGCCGTGGTGTTTTGTTGGAGCCTGTGGCTTGAAGATATTTTTCGTCCTTGATTCGTACCACCTCTGCCATGTCAGTACGGGAGTCTGTAGTGTCCACACAGCCACGGCCACAGCCGTGTGCGAGGCCGTGTGGTATGGAAATCTACATTTTGGTTAGTTAATAGTTAGATGCTACAAAGGGGAAATAAAAGTAAAATATAAAAATATAAAAATTAATGGTGTTAGTGCTCGGGTTGCCTCCCGAGAAGCACTCGTTTAAAGTCTTAAGCTAGACTCACCTCTCATTCGCATAATCAGGGTGGTTTGAAGAGTTGAACATCCTCTCTCATGCTATCAGTTCTACTATCATGATATAACTCGAGTCGAGTAGCGTTTACTTTAAAAGTGCCGAAAATAGGATTACTTAACTCGACTGTTCCGTATGGGAAAACATTGATTATCTTAAAAGAAATTTCTTTGTTTGTATTAAGGTCTGAAGGAGATATTCGAGGGTCTATTTTATCTAATAATACCTGATCTCCGATCTTAAATTTGTTTGTCCCATGGAATGGCGTTGGTTCTGCTGCGTGTATCCCTAATTTCTTTTTAAAATGTGTCTTCCACTCGTCTAGTTCATCGATCTGAAGCCTTCGTTCCTCATGAGTTATTTCCTTGTTGTCATGATGTCTAGGATCTGGCTCAGTTGTGTGGTTCTATGGTGCTTCCTAAAAAGAAGGTTTAACTGAATGGTCATTAATACAATTAATTTTCTCACCTTGATTACTTGATGTCCTAGCTGAGTCAAGAGCCTGAAGATTGATTGATTCGTTACCTACACGGAGTATGAGTTCACCTGTACCAACATCAATTTTAGTTCTAGCAGTTGCTAAAAAGGGTCTTCCTAAAATTAAAGGAATCGTGTTGTCCTCATCCATGTCTAAAACAACAAAGTCTACTAGGAATATGAATTTATCAATTTTCACGAGTACATCTTCAATTATACCCCTAGGAATTCTAATAGTTTTATCAGCTAATTAAATGCTCATCCTAGTTTGTTTGGGTTTCCCTAGACCTAGCTGTTTAAACATTTTATAAGGCATAACATTTATACTTGCCCCTGAATCAGCTAAAGCATTATCAATAGATAAACTACCAATTAAGCATGGAATTGTAAAACTCCCTGGATCTTTTAATTTTTGTGGTAGTTTGTGTTGTAGAATTGCTTAGCATACTGCGTTTAGCTCCACATGCGATGCCTCGTCTAACCTACGTTTGTTTGTCAAAAGCTCTTTTAAAAATTTCCTTGAATCTGGCATTTGCGAAAGAGCTTCGAGAAACGGTAAGTTAATATGTAATTTCTTTAAAAGTTTAAGAAATTTACTGAATTATTCGTTTGTGTTGTCTTTCTTCATCGCATCGAGATATGGTATACGCAGTTTGTACTCTTTAATTACCGGTTTTAGTTTGTCATGGTTCACCTCAACCTTACCTTCCTCTACCACATTTTCTTGCCTTAATTTCGGCTCATCTAACCCTACACCATCATGAGCTGTTATGGCTTGAATTTGCTCCTTTGGGTTAGTCTCAGTGTTGCTTAGTAGGCTTCCTTGTGGTCGTTCGAAAATCAGCTTAGCAAGTTGCCCTAACTGGTTCTTGATCCCTTGAATCGATGCTTGTTGATTTTTAAGTGTTGTTTTGGTGTTTTGGAAATGAGTTTCTGACACCGCTATGAATTTTGTCAGCATCTCCTCAAGGTTCAGCTTCTTTTCCTGTGGGTAGGGCTGTTGTTGGAAGTTTAGAGGGGGTTGTTGTCTCTGGTTTCCTTGAACACCCCACGAGAAATTTGGGTGGTTCCTCCAACCTGGATTATAGTTGTTACTATAGGGGTTATTTTGAGATCTAAAATTGTTACCCACATAGTTCATTTGTTCGCCTTCCATGCCATGTCCGTAGGGTGGGTACTCAAGATTCGCCACACCTCCACTTGTTTCGCACTACATTACCGGATGTACCTACGAAAAACACAAACCATCAATCTTTTTGTTTAATATTTCTACCTGATTTGATAGCATGGTTACTGTGTCGAGTTTGAAAACTCCGGCTATTTTTGTTGGCCTTGTCCTCGTGACTTGCCACTGATAGTTATTCAGTGACATCTCTTCTATAAACTCGTAGGCCGCTTCAGGAGTTTTGTTGTTCAGTGTTCCGCCGGTGGCTGAATCAATCAATCGCTCGGTTGAAAGGTTTACACCATTGTAAAAGGTTTGGACACAGAGCCACAAGGGTAATCCATGGTGTGGGCACCTTCTCAATAGATCTTTGTATCTCTCCCATGCATCATAAAGTGTCTCTAAATCCATCTGCACAAAAGAAGAGATATCATTCCTTAACTTAGCCATTTTAGCCGACGAAAAATATTTTAATAAAAGTTTTTCGGTCATTTGCTCCCATGTAGTGATTGATCCTCGTGGAAGAGAATTCAACCACTGTTTTGCTTTGTTCCTCAAGGAGAAGGGAAATAACCGAAGACGGATGGCATCATCAGGAACGCCATTTATTTTGAAGGTATCACAGAATTCTAGAAAATTTGCTAAATGTGTGTTAGGATCCTCATCCTGCAAACCATCAAACTGAACAAACTGTTGTATCATCTGTATAGTGTTAGGTTTCAATTAAAAATTATTTGCAGCAATAGCAGGACTAACAATACTTGACTCAGTTCCTATTAAATTAGGTTTAGCATAATCATACATAGTTCGAGGAGCATGATTTTCGGCCACCTCTGGAGGTAGTAAATTATTTTCAGCCATCTCTTCGGTGGTATTGGTTTCGTCTTCTTGCTCTTCTGCTATGTAATTTAAGCTTCGCCTTATTTCTCTACGATTTTTGCGAGCGGTACCTTCAATATCACTGTCGTAAATTAAGGGTCCTGTTGGGTTCCTTCTAGTCATAAACTAGAGGTACCTGCTAGGAACAAAATAGAAAAAATAGCAAAGTTGAAAAACAAAATAAAAGTAAATCGAAAAATTAAAAATGGCTAAAGTAATAAAAATTAAGCGTTCTTAATATTTTAGTTCCTCGGCAACGGCGCCAAAAACTTGATCGTTGGTATCAATAGTCTTAATATTTATATAATGAATGATCTAGCCTAGAAACTAACTATCACCACGATTGAGGCAAGTGCACCTATCGAACAGTAGTATAGCTTAATGGCAAGACCGGATTATCGAACCCAAAGGAACCAAAAGTACTAATACTGACTTTCTTCTTATTATTTAGCCTAAGAATTAAGGGAATTGTTATTTATTCTAAAATTAACTAACTACTAAGCTAAAGACGCTAAGATCAAGAGAATGAATTGGGAAATACTTGTGGGAAAAACCAATTGATTAAGACAATACCCAATGAGGAATCCACCTAGACTTCACTTGTTATTTAACTCAACCAATCGATTTATTCACTTGACTGATCCGTAGGATTCCTAATTTATATTAATACCTCTCTCGAGGCTACTAACATCTAACCCTAGGTTGATTAATTGAAATCTCTTTCTAATTAAAACTCCTAGGATTGCATTAACTCGATCTATAGACTCCCATATTAGGTTTGACCCTAATCCGGTAGATTTTCGTCATCCTATCTCTAGGGTTGCGATCAACTCCGCTTAATTATGCTAGATCTACTCTTAGACAGGGTCTATTCCTCCTCTGCGTAAGCACATCAATACTTGAATCAATATCCTGAAATATCAAAACAAGAATTAAGAACACATAATTAAGAACAAATCAAGTATTTATCATATAGTTCAGAAAAAAATAACAAGATCCGTCCTAGGTTTCATCCCCCTCAGGTATCTGAGGGGTTTAGTTCATAATCATAAAAGAATACATCTCAGAAGAAAAGATAAAACAAAACATAAGAAAACCCTAAAACCCCCTGAAGGAATTGAAAGAGAGATCCTCCGTCTTGAGTATGATTTCGGCTTCTTGAGATGAATCAACTAGCTTTCTTCAAGTAAATCCCACAATTCTGACCTCTCTGGCTCGGCTCCTTGGCCTAGCTGGACGCCCTCCTCAAGGTTGGCCTTTAGGGTGTTTATATAAGCTTTTGGAATGTCTTTCTTTGCCTCTAAGTACCCTATTCCGAGTGAAATTCCTCTTTGTCACGGTAGGGACACGCCCGTGTCAATCGAATCGAGGCCGTGGTCGAGCCTGCTAAAGGGGCACGGTCGTGTGGATTGGGCCCAGGCTGTGTTGATTTCTTACTTTGGCCCATTTGGTCCATTTTTAGCCCGTTTCGTAGTCTTTTCATCCTCCGATGCTTTCCTAAGTATAAAACATGAAATAAAAGGATTAGGAGCATCAAATTCCATGAATCAAGGGATAAATCATCCAAAAAGTATGCTAAATGTGGGATTAAAATATGTATATATTACGGTTTATCAGGAAAAATATCTACCTTTAGCCGAATTTGCTTATAACAACAGTTTTCAGTCGAGTATTAAGATGGCATCGTATGAAGCATTGTATGGCCGCAAGTTTCGAACTCCATTGTACTGGATCGAGCTCAGTGAGAGACAGATTCACGGGGTTGATTGGTTAGAGAGACTGAAGAGAAAGTGAAAGTAATTCGTGACTGTTTGAAAGAAGCTTCAGATCGATAGAAATCCTACACAGATTTGAAAAGAAAAGAGATTGAGTTTCAAGTTGGTGATAAAGTATTTCTCAAAGTATCTCCGTGGAAGAAAATTCTTAGATTTGGTCGCAAAGGCAATTTGAGTCCGCGTTTCATTGGACTGTATGTGATAGTTGAAAGAATAGGGCCAGTGGCATATCGGTTAGCTTTGCCGACGGAGTTGGAAAGGATTCACAATGTATTTCATGTGTCGATGTTGCGGCGTTATCGATTTGACCCTTCACATGTGGTTTCTCCGACAGAGGTTGAGATTCGACCCGATATGACTTATAGTGAAGAACTGATCAAGATTTTGGCTCGGGAAGTCAAACAGTTGAGAAATAAAAGCATAGCCCTAGTAAAGGTTTTGTGGCAACGACACAGGGTCGAAGAGGCTACGTGGAAATTTGAGGAAGCTATGAGAAAATAGTACCCAAACCTCTTTTTCGGTAAGATTTTCGGGGACAAAAATCCCTAAGGAGGGGAGAGTTGTAACAGCTCGATTTTGGGTCTAGTTAGAACAGTGGTTTCGGGACAACAAATCTGACGCAGTAAAATTTATTTTTATTATATTTTTATGGTCTACAGTTTTATGGAATGATTTCGTGAAAATTTTGTTCGAAAATTTTGACGTTTGGGCACTCAATTTAGTTAAAGGGACTAAATTGTAAAAAGTGCAAAAATTGAGTTCTATATGTTAAAGGTGTTCAATTGCTATGAGATCTTAAATTAAAGGTCTTTAGATGGTAATTAGACCATTATACTTTAAGATGGACAAAAATGGACATGGTTAGGTGAAATTTCAAAGTTATGCATTAAGGGTATTTTGGTCATTTGGTAAATAAAGATTAAATAAAACAAATAAAAAGATGTCATCTTCTTTAATTGAGTCCCTTAGTTCCGAAATTTCAAGGGAGACCATAGCTAGGGTTTGTTCATCTTCTAAGCTCGATTGTAAGTCCGTTCTAGCCCCGTTTTTAATGATTTTTATGTTTTTGAGATCCTTGCAACCTAACCTAGCTATTGCAAGGACTAATTTGAAAAGATGTCAAAGTCTAAAATTTTACCTATGTTAGATATTTGTGTATTTTGATGTTTAATGGTAGAAAATGTATGTTTGATGTTAGACAAACAACATTTACCAAGTGATTTTTGATGAAAATGCCTAAAAAGGACCTATGTGTAAAAGTTGTAAAATATGTAGTAGAAGTGTGATTTAACGAAAAATGCGGGCTGTTATGGGTATGAAAATGGTTCGGCTAGGCTTGGGTTTTGATGAAATTGACTATATTTCATTTTACGAGCCTAGGGACTAAAGTGTAAAATATTGAAAAGTTAGGGGCAAAAATGTAATTTTTCCATTATGTGATTTTTGGACTGGATTTAATAATGTGAGTATTAAATTAGTTAAATTTTCTATTATAGATCAAGAAAAACGAAGCTCGGACCTAGATCGGGGGAAAAACAAAGTGTTTGACGATTATGTCCATTTTCACTATTTTTGTACCGAGGTAAGTTCGTATGTTAATAATGCAACGTTATAATTGAATTTATAATGTTTTGATGATGCATAAATTGTATGATTGACTCTATGGGTGTAATTGACGAAGTTTCGACAAGCGCAAAAATCTCGGTTGAACCTTAGGAATAGATTAAGATACAAGTGACATGTCACTAGGAACCCATGTGATTATGTAATTATGTGACCCGGGTGCTGGTCCTGTACGTCCTACTTGTGGCTGAGTATACCGGCATATGTTACGGATACTTGACAGCTTGTGTGAGCAGCACTGTGTAGCTACGTCTTGACTGACAGCTTGTGTGAGCAAACCCGTGGATAGCTCGAGAGTGAGCCTATATGTGATGAGATTTGTGGTAGCATTGGCTACATATGTGGCACTTATGTGCAAATCTTTCCGAGTATCTGATAGTATTCCAAGTGGTTCAACGGGTATGTCAAAGATGAGAAAGTATGTGATTATGTTACAAGTTGGTACAGGTATGTATGAAAAACTCAATGGAAATGGATTCGGTATATGATGAACTAATGGTAGGAATGTGATTAAGTTATGCTCATGAAATTTTAATGTCATTTATGTTGGTATATGTTGAGTTATTTATATGACAAATGTATAATTAATGTTGTTTATTATTTGCATATGAACTTACTAAGCTCTATAGCTTACCCCCTTTCTTTCCCTTATCTTATAGTGTCACCAAGCTAGCTCCGGATCGGAGATCGTCAGAGATCCAATCACACTATCAATCATTATTTTGGGTACCATTGAAATGTCAATATTTTGAGTTATGGCATGTATAGGGACTTGGTCATTTTGTTATATGTGTCATTGGTAATGTGGACAAATGTATTGGCTTATAATGGTTAATGATTTCATTTTGTATATGGCCATGAATGTTGGCTAATGTTGGTTATGAGTATCATTATATGTTGATACCATTCATGAATGTGGAAACTTGCATGATTTGTGTTGATACATTATGATGTTAAAGCATGTTAGATGTTAGCATGTGGATGTGATGTTAATACCTTGGTTGTGGATGTTTTGGTTGCCTAAGTATGCTTGAGTTGGTATTATATGATGTTGTGTAGGTATGTACATGGAAGGGTGGTAAAAGGCTTGGTAAATAGCCTTATTTTGTCCATACGGGTAGACACACGGGCGTGTGTCTAGGCCTGTGCGACACACGGCTTGCCCCACGGACGTGTGTATTGGCCGTGTGTCCCCTGCACCTTAATTTTGAGAAAGAGAATGCTCATAATTGAGCACACAGGAAGAGACACGGGCGTGTGTCTCGGCCGTGTGAGGGACACGACCTCAGGCACGGGCGTGTGAAGTCTGCACCTATTTTATGAAAAATCATGAAAATTAAATCGACCGCATGGCCTAGCACACGGGCGTGTGACTTGGCCGTATGACTTTAATTTGTTCATAAGTTACAAACAGAAAGTTACACGGGTTAGGAACACCGGCGTGTGTGACCACACGGCCTGCCCACACGGCCTGCCCACACGGGCGTATCCCAAAACCATACGGGCTTGTGACCCCTGTTTCTAGCAAAAATTTTCTAAGTTTTGTAAAAAAAATTTCCTAAGTGCTCGGTTTAGTCCCAAACCACTACTAAAGCATGTTTTGGGCCTCGTAGGCTCGTATTAGGGACTTTATGATTGATTATGAATGGCTTTAATTTGGACGCAAATTTATAACTAGATTTGTATGTTTACTTGCGATGTAAGTCCGGTAATGCCTCGTACCCTGTTTCGGTGTTGAATACGGGTAAGGGGTGTTACAACTCAGCTATGATTGAATCATCATCAGACAATGATAACCGAGTGCTCAATGCCCTTAAGGCAAATAAAGATTTTCAACTCAAGGCATCTGCAACTACATTAGCTTTCCCCGGATGATAATCAATAACGAGATCATAATCTTTTAATAATTCCAACCACCTACGTTGTCTCAAATTCAATTCTTTTTGTGTCATTAAATACTTCAAACTTTTGTTATCCGTAAAGATGTGACACTTTTCGCCAAAAAGATAATGCCGCCATATTTTCAATACAAAAACAATGGCTGCCAATTCAAGATCATGTTTCGGGTAATTTCTCTCATGCGGTTTCAACTGCCTAGATGCATAAGCTACTACTTTACCATCTTGCATCAACACACAACCCAAACCATTAAATGAGGCATCACTTTAAATTACAAATTCTTTACCTAATTCAGGTTGGACTAATACAAGTGCTTCCTTCAGTAACGCTTTCAATCTATCAAAACTCTGTTGACATTTGTCAGCCCACTCGAATTTCACATCTTTTTGCAGCAATCGGGTCATCGGAGAAGCCATCATTAAAACCCTTTAACAAGCCTCCAATAATATCCAGCTAGTCCCAGAAAACTTCTTACTTCTGAAACATTCCTCGATGGCTTCCAACTTACAATAGCTGAAATTTTATTCGAGTCCACCCGAATACCTTCTGTAGATGCAACATGTCCAAGGAAACTAACTTCCTTTAACCAGAATTCACATTTACTGAACTTGGCATACAATTGCTTCTCACACAGAGTTTGCAATACAGTTCTCAAATATTCAGTATGCTCATTTTCATCCCAGGAATAAACCAAAATATCATCAATAAAGAAACCACGAACCTGTCCAGGTATGGTCTGCAAATTCGGTTCATCAGATCCATAAATACTGCCGGGGCATTAGTTAATCTGAATGGCATCACCAAAAACTCATAATGCCCATATCTGGTTCTGAAACTTGTCTTCGGCACATCCGAATCTTTTTCCCGTAGTTGATAATAACCAGATCGTAGGTCAATTTTTGAAAATACAGTGGCTGTAACACCCCAAACCCGGTCTATGAGTTAAGGCCGGATTTGGCATGTCACACGAAATAAATGTACATCTAGCCCTTTAAAGAAAATTTAATTAAAATAGATTTTCAAAAAAAATTTGACGTGGAGTTTATTGAAAACTAAGGTTAATTGATAAATCATACAATTTGAGACGTAAGAATTTATAAATTAAAACTTAGAAAAATTTAATTAATATTTCGAGAAGATTTAAAAGAGTTTGAAAATAAAATTTGGAAAAACATTGTTAAGAGAAAAATTTTCGAGTTAAATTATTTAAGAAAGTTATTATGAAACCCTTTTTTGCATATCCATTTGAGAAAAACATTTATTTAAATTTTTAGAAAAATCCCACTTGAAGTATTTTAAGCAAATTATAAAATCCATCAAACATTAAACAACATTAAAATTTATCCAGAGGCCTTATTACAATTTAACCTAAAATAGCAAAATAATTAAAAGTACTTAGAAGAAATCCGGAATTTAAATAACCAATTATTCGTAGTATGGCCTCCACTGAGTCGTCCACGGCCCAAGTCTCCGTCACTGATCATTACCTGAGAAGGGTAAGGAAAACGGGGTGAGTTACTAGAACTCAGTGTGTAACCCACTTACCATTATCCATTGGGCCAAAATCCAATTAAGCATTTATTAGGCCAAAGCCCATTTACAATTATAATACAATAATAACATATATAATATGAATATGATATGCAATTCCCAAACCAAACCTAATTTCCATCCGCTACACACCACCCATACCAACCAACACACCTGTGGGGAGCTTTAGTCACCCACCCCGCCAACACACCAAAATAGGCATTAAGCCGTTTATATTAATTTGTGGACAAGCCACCAGATTCACAGGGTTTACATGGCATTTCCATTTTTCAGATTTGTGGCAGAGCCACCAGAATTTCGTAGCAAAGCTACCAGAACTTCTCTTCATCAATATCCCATCCCATGCAATCCATGTATATAATGCATATTCATTTACAACAATTCATTCAAATATTTATTACGAACAATAAGGCCCATTATAACAATTATCACAATCTGGCCCATATCACAATCCGGCCCATATATCAAATATCACAATTGGCCTATATAACCAATATTTCATTTTGGCCCATATAGCAAATATCACAATTGGCCCATATAACCAATATTTCATTTTGGCCCATATAGCAAATATCACAGTTGGCCCATATATCAAATATCACAATTGGGCCTTATAACCAATATTTCATTTTGGCCCATATATCAATATCATAATTGGGCCATATATCAAATATCACCTTTATCGATTTGGCCCATTGAGGGCAATTTCGTAATTTTCACAGTCTTAATATCGATTTCATAGTCTTTACCAACATAGTGATAATTATGCCATTTTACCCGATTTCACTAACATGTGATTTAATCAAGCGATTAACACAATATAATTATCTAACCCATGAAATACGGTGTGAGATTACACACCTGATTACGGTAAGTACTACACTTTCCTGATCGTCGACACCTAAAAATATTTTTAACGCTCGATTAGATCATGTACACTTATAGTAAATCTACTCTAAGATAAACGGTCTAGGTTTTTACCCTCGGAATCGCGAACAACTACTATTTGTCGGTTCTCCCGGTTGTGATCCACAACCCAACCCTGGATAATCCTGAATTGCTGATGCCTCACAATTGCGAACAACCTCGAATAGTTTCTTCTCACCGGATGAGGGTCCACAACCCGGTGGAAAGTCTCGAATCGCCAAAATAGCCCTTCGTTTGAATTTAGGAGTAGGGATCGCTAACCCGCTCCTTTTTCGATCACCAATCACTACCCCTTTTGATTCGATATTGCTTGCCTCCATTGAAAACAAATATTAGTCCAAACTAATATTACGTTGTTATGAATGATAGATCTTAGAAGTGAGGTCGGCTTACCACAAAAATCCGTATGATCGCAAGATAATAATTCGAGCGATTACGTACGTAAAACATATAGCCGATAAATTATCCTTCAATCCAATTAATACAATAACCAAGGGAGTTATTGAAAAAAGACTATGAGAGAGCTTCCTTACCTTGAACAATGAGATTCCCGTTTCTCACGATCTTCCTATTGCTAAGGTCGATTAAACGATGTTGTAGTAATTGGCACTCCACTATACCACTACAAAGAAGAGAATGATCTTCTTTGAGAGAGTATAATAATATGATGGTTTCGGTTCATATGATCCTCCCAAATCAAAACTTATATTCGGCACTAAGAGAAAGAAAACAAGATAAAATGTTGGAAGAACGCCTACCGATTGCTCAAAGATTGAATGTAAGTACGGATGAGAAGAAAGGTAGAAAAGAAATGAGAGTTCGGTTTATAAAGAAAATATAAATTAATAATCGGCTATATGAAATGATCAAACAAAAGTTTGTAATTAAAAGATGGTGTTGGTTTTGAGAAGATAAAGAATTAAAGGAATGGTTAAAATAAAAAGAAGATGGGAGGTTGGATGATTGATAGATGATTCGGCTATCAAGAGGGAGATAAACAAGAGATGAAAATCTTGATCAAACAAAAGAGTGAGAAAATGCACAAATGTGCTAGGATAATTCGGCCAAAGTAAAAAGAAAGAAGAAAAAATATGGTAACCAAGGCTAGCAATTTCGGCACAAAGTAAAAGAAAGAATTGGGAGAAAACACAAATTGCAAAAGTGATTTTTGGCCTAACAACACCAAAATCCTACCAAAAGACTAAGCAAATTTCGGCTACCACACTATAGCCCCCAAAACCGTCCACATACATGCTCTAAAAGTCAAAAACTTTGCCAACCATCCATTTCCATAACATTTTCCTTGAATTATGCCACATGTTCCCCTTACATGCTTTCATTTGATTCCTTTCCTTAACTTCAATCTTTCCTAAATCCTTTAGCCATCTTGCCATAAAAATAAAAGTCCAACTTACCATAATTAGTTATTGGCCGACACTATAAGGAAGGAAAGCAAAAATAAAAATCACAAATGCACATAAAGGGATTCAAACTCCTTCCCTCAAGGTAATACATATGGCACCATCTCCTCTTCATTACTAGCTCACTTATGCTAGCTATTTACCAATTTATTTCCTTAAGCTTTAAGGTTACTTACTCCATTTCCTTAAAGTGCTAAATGCCAAAAGTTTTTACTAGATCCAAATAAATCCCGAGCCTTCTCAGGACTACTTAAACACACACAATTGATAGTCTAACAAGCTCAGCACCAAAATAATGCAACATATAATATTCAAATTCTAGGATGTTACATTGGCTCCTTTTAATTGATCAAACAAGTCATCTATACGAGGCAACGGGTACTTATTCTTTACTGTGACTTTATTAAGCTGTCTGTAATAGATGCATAATCTCAATGACCCATCTTTCTTCTTTACAAACAATACTGTTGCACCCCATGGTGAAAAGCTGGGTCAGGCAAATCCTCTATCAATCAACTTTTGCAACTATACCTTCAGTTCTTTCAATTCAGTAGGAGCCATTCTATATGGTGCTATAGATATCGGCGTCATTCTTGGTACAAGGTCTATGGAAAATTCCACCTCTCTGGCTGGAGGTAAACCAGGTAGTTCTTCTGGAAATACCTTAGGAAACTCACAAATGACCGGCACCGACTAGATTTTCAACTCTGATACTTTAGTATCAAGTACAATAGCAAGATAAGCCTCATACCCTTTTTTAATATATCTCTATGCCGATATTGCTGAAATCACATTAGACAACCCATCCAGTTTCTCAGATTCAACCTGAAGTAACTCACCATTCTGACACTTCAATACAATGTATTTATGCTTACAATTTACCGCTGCATCATGTTGGGTTAACCAATCCATTCTCAATATCACATCAAAATCATCAAAAAGTAACATCAAATTAGCTAGAAAACAGTGACCCTCTATTATCAACAGATAATTCTTACAAATTTTATCCACCATAACATGCTGACCCAAGGGGTTTGAAACTTTAACCACAAATTCAGTGAATTCAACAATCACATTTTTATCAGACACAAATTTCGTGCATATATATGAATGCGTGGAACCAGGATCAAACAAAGCAATAATATCAGTATCAAGTAGAGAGAATGTACCAGTGATAACATCTGGTGATGAGGCATCTTCTCTTGCACGTATCGCATATGTTCTTGCCGGAGCCTGAGCCTCGAATTTAGCTGTTGAATATTTTGCAGTACTACGACTACCACCGACATTTTCGAAATACCGTGGTGGTCTCCCCTCGAGACAAGATTACTCGGCTTGGGGGTCTGTTCAATTTCTTTCTCAACCCTTTCCGGGCAATCTTTAAGAAAATGGTCGAGAGAACCACACTTAAAGCAAGCCCCACTTCTCATCCAGCACTCTCTGAAATGCAATTTATTACAGACATTGCATCGTGGTTTAGGGTTTCCAACACTCCCAACACTGGTTGTTAAGGCAGACGAAGACCTCGGGTTGGTGCGTTTAGAACTTTGTTCCTTTCCCGAATACTCCCTTGATGTAGCAAAACGTTCATGATAATTCTTTGATTTCTTCGAAGCAGATGATTGCGTCTTGCTAAAAAATCTTTTACTCGTAACCTGAGCTTCCCTTTCTGCCTGCTTTTTTCTTTACTTAATTCATCGGCCTTGTGTGTCCGTTCAGCCAACACCGTGAATTCTCTTAATTCTAGAATTCCAATTAATAGCTTGACATCTTCATTAAGCCCTTCTTCAAATCGTTTGCACATTTTAGCTTTCGTCTGAACCCATTCACTAGCATACTTGCTCAATCTAAAAAATTCTCGTTCATACTCGAACACTGTCATATTTCCCTATTTGAGCTCTAAAAATTCCTTCTTTTTTTGGTCCAAAAATCTCTGACTAATACATTTCTTTTTGAACTCTGTTTGGAAAAATTCCCATGTAACATTTTCCCTTGGCACCACAGAAGATATGGTTTTCCACCAATGGTAGGCTGTGTCTTTCAACAAAGATACCGCACATTTCAGACATTCGGCTGGTGTGCAAGATAGCTCATCTAAAACCCGAATAGTATTTTCCAGCCAAAACTCAGCCCTCTCAGGATCGTCATCGGCTGTAGCCCTAAATTCTTCAACCCCGTATTTTCTAATTTTATCTACTGGAGCCTTACCAATTCTAACAAGTCTAGTACCCTGTGGCGTTTTATCATGTTGTGAAGCAGGTGGGGGAGGTCGTTGAACAGCGGGATTTGTTCTCATATACTCGCTAAACCACTCATCCATCATTTCGAAGAAGGCTGCTTTTGCCTCTTCACGGCCCTCAGACATGGGCCTCCTACTACTACTGGTTGCGGCTCGTTGCACGGAAGCTTGAGCTGTGCTCTCAGCTTCCTAAGACTCATCTCTCGCTTGGTTGGAAGATATTACTATATGAAAATAAATTTAAGAGTGGTCAGGAGATATCACACTATCATGATTCATATATTGGCATGTATAGCTAGACTCGTACTCGCTATGTTAGTTCGAGAATCGACTAAATCGTAGCTCTGATACCACTAAATGTAACACCCCTAACCCGTATTCGTCGTCAGAACAAGGTTTCAGAGTATTACCGAAACATTCAAAACATTTTACAAATAATTTATGTAGATTACTATTCATTTACCGAGATCATTCAAAACGTCCCTTAATTGGACCCCCGAGGCCCAATATGAACAGTAGAAACAAATCGAGACTTAATCAAAACCTCTAAGGACTTTTCACGAAATTACAAAATTTTTCTAAGTTACAGGGCTCACACACCCATATGGTCTAGGGACACGCCCGTGTGATCAGGCCGTGTGGTCACACACGCCCGTGTCCCTAACCCGTGTAACTCTCTAACTTGCAAGCATGAAGAAATTGAAGTCACACGGCCAAGTCACACACCCGTGTGCTAGGCCGTGTGGCGAATTTAATTTTCAAAATTAAGGTGCAGTTTTCACACGACTGTGTAACACGCCCGTGTCCAAGGCCGTGTCAACTACACGGCTGAGACACACGCCCCTGTCTCTGCCCGTGTGCCCAATTCTGAGCATTTTGTTTCTCATTTTTAAGATGCAGGGGACACACGGCCAGGCCACACTCCCATGGGGTAGGCCGTGTGTCACACAAGGCCTAGACACACGCCCGTGTGTCTACCCGTGTGGACAAAATAAAGCCATTTCTTAGCTTTATTTTCTCACCCAATTTACCACAAACCTACACCCAATCATGCAAACATATATCAACCAATCTAAACATTATAAATCAAGCCAATTCTAACATCCATCATGATTCATTATCATATGCAATTCATATTCATGATCATGCTATTAGTAAACTTATAAGTTAAGCATCACCTAATCAACCATACTCAATACATACGAAATAAACATGAAATAACCTTATATAATGTACCAATTAACCATTACTAGCCATACCAATGGCTAGATTACAAAACATCATTTACAAGCCATCATTTGTCCAAACAAGCCTATACATGCCATTATACCAAAATGTGATAGTGGATAGTGTGATGATGCTCCGACCGACCTCCACCCTTCGCGAGCTTTTGAGCACTATAAAACAGGGAAAATTAAACGGAGTAAGCATTATATGCTTTGTAAGTTCATATAACGGGAATTTAAATTACCGATCACATTTTATAATATTAAGCATACATAGACATACATTCCATCATTTTTGGTAAGTTACCTAAACACATACACTCAATCAAACAAGTTAGTCACATAACTTCATATGAATATCAAGTAAATATAGATGAGCTCATCATATTACAAGTTTTCATTTAATTTCACCTTTCCTCATTTCAATGGTCCTCTCCGTTGAACTATCGAAATTTCGATGGACATTCGTGTAGTATACATAAAGTATACATATCAATTATCCATCAATTCATGTTCATTGTTACCCATTAGGGCACAAAATTAAAGAGAACACTCTCGGGTCACATATTATGCAACAGGATTACCTGTCCAGGCTAAATCCCATTTTCAACCAATTCTCATGAGAGTTATTCAGGATTGCCGGTCCAGGCTAAATCCCATTTACAACATATGCTCTAAAGAGCTTAAATCAGGGTTACCCGTCCGGGATAAAACCAATCTATAACATATGCTCGAGAGGGCTTACTTCAGGATTACCCATCCGGGCTAAATCCTATCTGCAACATATGCAGTATTATACTCTTTTCGAGGAATCACCTTAATCCATCGAATTTCAATATTCAACCGGGACATGATATTTTATCAACATCTTCAACGTGTAACAATTTCATTATGTATATCATCACATGCATATTATCACAATCACACAATTCAATTCAAACATATTAACATACCAAATTAAGTTACACGAACTTACCTGGATAGTTGTTTGTATTTGATTTCCAACTAATCCGACACCTTCTGTTTTCCTCGATCTAATTCCGTAGTTGGTCTTTCCGAGTCTATATAAACAAATTTAACTATCAATTTATCATATTTCATACACATTTGCATTCTACTACATCCTAGGCAAAATTACCATTTTGCCCCCATTCTTTTTAAAAATTCCAATTTCGTCCCTAGGCTCGAAAAATGACATTCATGAAATCTGACCCCTTTTTCAAGCCTAGCCGAAATTTATGTATCACATTTAAAGCACTTAAATTTCTCAAATTTTAGCATTTTCCTTGGGTTTTACCCATTTTTCATTTTAGTCCCTAAGTTAAGTTTTCATCAAAAATTGCTTTGTAAAAGTTATTTATCTATGAACAACCTTTCATTTTCTACCATAAATTTCTAATTTTTAGCATATTCATCCATGACCCAAATTTCTTACCTTGATAACTTTTCAAATAAATCCCCTAAATAGAAAGATTAGACTATCCTGATTCCAAAAATATAAAAATTACTAAAAAAGGGACTTGATTACATACCTTATTAAGCTTGAAAAGTTTTCTTCCTCTCTCTTAGGGTTTCCATAGAAAAATTGGGGAAGATGATATGAAAATAGATTATTTATTTCTTTTTAATTAATTATCATCTATTAATTTTATTGATTTCCAATTTAGTCCCTACCCTTTTTCTAATTTTTCCATGAATGAGTCATTAAAATATCTACTAACTACTCTTCAATGGTCTAATTACCAAATAAGGACCTTAAGTTTTGAATTCCATAGCTATTTGATACCTATAGCTACTAGAACCCAACTTTTGCATTTTATGCAATTTAGTCCTTTCCCTAATTAAACACACAATCGGTAAAATTTTCGTATCGAAATTTTCATGTGACCTTCCTATCATAATACCAACCATAAAATAAAATAAAATAAACTTTTATTTTTTTGGCTCGGATTTGTGGTCCCGAAACCAGTATTTCGATCTCACCGAAAATGGGCTGTTACAGAGATTATTAAACCAAGCTTTATTTGATAAAATGTTTTGATATAAAAAATTGAAGTGTTTTTTTAATAAAAGTTAAAATTGAACAAAATTGACAAAATGATTTGTTTAAAATTGAAGTCTAAGAGATAAAATTTTGAATATCTACTTTAAACTATTAGAAAATTTTTGAAACAAATTTAAAATAAAGTTAAAATGAGTTTTACTTCTATTCTTTTGCTCAAGTGTATTTCATTGTATTTGAGCTTAATTTACAAACACTTTGATCTTGTAAGGATTATTTCTTTGTTTGCTTATTTGTATTTCTTTAAGAGGATTTGTGTCTTAAGATTTTAGGCAGAAATCTTAAGGGAGATGTAAGGTTAAACCTTATCCTCAAAGGTTATCAAATTAGTGAATTTGGGAAAATCCTTAGTTGTAGAAAGTTAAGCTAGTGGAGTAGGCAATTGGGGCTGAACCACTATAAATTATCGTGTTCATCTTTCAATTTTCTTTCTAGCTTTCTCAAAAAAATTTATAAGCCAATTCACCCCCTCTTAGCAATTTTTATTTTAATTTATCAAGCTAACACTTAATAAGACCACAGACACTCATGCATACAACCCATCACACACTCAAGCTCAAGCAGATACTATACGAGGATCAGACATATATGTTCAACAGTTACTTCAAAAAACATGCATCGTCAATGAAACATCAACCATAATAAGAAACTTTTTGAAATGACTAGTAGGAGTCGAGGCTAAGGACTCACTTGAGAACTCACCTTTACTTCAACTCAGAGTTTTTGTTCCGATAATCCTACTCGAACTAGTAGCAAATGCTTAAAAGATTATGGAATTTCCATTAAAATTCCATTTACAAAGAGTTTACTAACATCACAATTACAGACGACCCCTATGTAGGGCCTCCTATTCACACCCTACTATTTTTATGCCTCTTAACATCCTTACTCTTTCAAAACCATAACATGCAAAGCTATCAAACTTGTCAGGAGATTGAAATAGCCACTGACTAACCCAAAGACCTTAGCTTTCAGTTTAACGAAAAAGAAGAGGATATTTAGTCTTAAGAAGAACCAAAGCGTAGAACAGAAGGAAGAAAAATTCATCTAAATGTTCCCTTCTCACCATATATATATACTTAGTTCCTTTTAGTGGATTTTGACATGTGTCGAATGCATACAGAAATTGTCCCTTAATTGCCCTAAAAAAACTGGGAAAAATATAAAAGAGAATCTGGTGTAGATACGGTTTGACTAGTCAATCCATTCAGTTGACTACCAACCCATGACGTTATAGAACCCACCTTGCATGACATTCGAGCAAACCAGGAGTACCATTCCTTTGGCGGTAACCCTCATAAGGCGTGCTCTTCGGTTGGCATACTCTTCTTCAATTGGAAAACATCCCGGGATGAAAACCTCAAATTCTACGCGGGCAGATACATTATACATCAGGATTTAACTTGTCAAAATTTTAAGAAGTGGCGGACTATACTACAATAGTGCGTCAAAAAAGGTAACTTTCACATCTATTCTATTTTCTCTCAGATCCGTCGATTTTGAGGTGGGATATGAAAGTAACCATTTATCAAAATTAATTGTAAAGAAATCTTTATGAAGATACATTGGAACTAACCTTTTCCATACAACTTGAACCATTGGGAATGTTCTTAGGACATGGCCAATATTCTCCATTTTATGGCCATAGATATAACACGACCCATCATCCTTTAAGCCCCTTTTGCATCTTTCTTCATTGGTAAGCAAATGGCCTTGCATGCATAACCAAAGGAATTGCCTTATCCTTTACGGAACCCGAATTCTCCAAATCATTTTCCATTTTGCATTCATTTCATTCCAAGAGTCCTGCTTGAGGGATTTATACCCCTTAGTTATTGTGTAATTACCCGATGCAATAGCCTTCCACATGCAAATATCTCATCCTTCGGTTTCCAGCTGTGGTCGCGATTCAACTAGCAAATGAATAATCTCATGCGACAATTCACCAATAAATAAAGGCCAATTCCACTCTCCTTTTAATGTCACCATCCCGTATACAGAAGCCTCCAGGAACGTTGGACTTGGTTGTGTACAATAATAAATTAAAGGTCCCAAGTCTTTAAACCAAGTATCCGTCCAGATTTTGATCCCTACCATTACCTATTTTCTAAGTCGTATTTTCTCGTAAATTCTTCCAGATACTCCACATTGATCTCTAGACATAACTACAATGCCCACTTGAGATTTTATTCGACAAACTATCAAACACCTTGTACTCTGATCGCACCACTTTCACCCAGAATGCCTCAATATTATTAATAAAGTTCATCCCAATTTAATAAAGAATGCCTTGTTTTGACTATGAATATGTCTAAACCCAAGCCCTCTTCTTTCAATCAGCATACAACATATATCTCAACCAACCAAAGATATCTTTCGATCCATACCTGAAGCACCCCATAAAAATTTCCTCATAATCTTCCCAATCTCTAAACACATCCCTTTTGGAAAAGGGCCGATTGCATGAAGTAGCTTATATAATTATATTCAGTTTTTTTATGAGTTTTGTATGATGATTTAAATATATTTAGTATTCATAAAGCCCTGCAACTCAATTTTGATTTACTTGTAAATATTGAACAATATTTGAATGTATGCAGTTTATCATTCAAAAAGTAATTGAATGTAAGCGCATTTTATTAACTGTGACTCCCGCTTAGAGGTGTTCATGGGCCGGGCGGCCCGGCCCGGCCCGAAGGCCCGACCGAAATTTAGGAGGGTTTGGGCAAAAATATAAGCCCGAAAAATGGGCTTGGGCAAAAAATAATGCCCTTTTTAAAAAATGGGCCGGGCCTCGGGTAAGGTATTTTTGGCCTGGGCCCGGCCCAAATTCACTAAATGACAAAAAAATCTGCTATTTTTTTTTATTTTTGAATGTTATTTTCTTGTTGTTTTCTCCCTATTTTGCTACCATATTACTATTATGTTGCTACTATTTTGTTGTTATTGATTGAATATTGTATAAAACTTATTTTATTGTTAATTTTGTTATTATTTTAAAGGCATTTGTTAATTTTATTATTATTTTAGATGTATTTGCTTGTTAAGTTACATCTATCTTAGTGTTATTTAAGTCTACATATTTTTTTAAAATTTATTTTCAATTTGTTGGGAAATATTTATTTTGATTTTTTTAGTATTTTTTATGTATTATATATATTTAAAAATTATATAAAATAATATAAAAATTTAATACGGGCGGGCCGGGCCGGGCCCGGGTTTTAACATTTTTATATGGGTCGGGCTTGGGCAAAATGTTAGGCCCATTTTTTAGGCCCGGCCCGGCCCGAGCCCGATGAATGGGCCTAAATTTTTAGTTGAGCCCGGCCCGGCCCGGCCCATGAACACCTCTACTCCCGCTACGCGGGCTTTTAATTTTTTTATTTAATTTTTATTTAAACTTAATTTAAAATAAATTATAATTATTTGCTTGTTAGTCTCTTTATTATGCCCAAATTTAGGGTTAAGTCTCTATAATTTAATTTTAACATAATTTAGTCCTTTTATTTATAATGTCATTAATTATTCCAAATAGCTAACACATTTAACTATGCCGATTAAAATAATGTCGTGTATTTTTTTAAAAAAAATCACCCTTTCTAACTAAAGCATGACTTAATCACCTTCTAACTAATCGTATTAACATAAACTTTTTTTTTTTTTTGGAATGAGTATGTTTAAAGAAAAATTCACATCAACATTTTAACTGAAATTATTAAATGTGTTATAATTTGGAGTAACAAAATCATTGCTTAATCATCTTCTAACTATCATACTAACATACGTATTATTTTTGTTGGAATGAGTATATTTAAGAAAAAAAATCACTTCAACATTTTAATTGAAATTATTAACCATATTAATTATTTGGACTAACTAATTATATTATAAAAATAGATGAAATTAATTTCAAATTAAATTATAGTGACAATCTCAAATCCGAGTATAATAAAAAACCAAAACCACAATTTAAAATTATAAATTTAAAGAAAAAAATTATGTCAAATTAAATTATAAGCAAAAATATCAAATCTAAATATAATAAAAAGACCAAAACCATAATTTGACATTAATTTTCTTACAATTCTCTTTTCTCTTCTATTTTTTCTCCTCGCAAGGCCGGAGTCCCTCTCTTCTCTCCCCAACGTCCCCACCCAACAAAATAAATAAAGACTAAACTATAACAATAGTCATTTTTGTTTGCCTCAAATTGCATTTTAGTCACTTATATTTGAAAAGTTACGTTTTTGTCACTTTTATCGTTTTGTTATGAAGTAGTCACTCTGCCGTTAAGCTTCGTTACCTCCCTAACGGCAATCCTACGTGGTAATCCAAATGAGTTTTAAATGCCAACTTGGATGTCCAACTGGAATGAGAATAGTTTTTTTAGTCAAAATGGAAAAGAAAACTAAAACAAAGAGGAGATGAACGGTTTTTCTTTTCCTGTTCAAGGTGTAATTAATTTAAAATTTTCAATTAATTAAATTTATTTAATTAAAAACCTATTCTCTTCCCAGTTGGACATACAAGTTGGTATTTAAAATCCATTTGGACTGCTACGTAGGATTGTCGTTAGGGAGATAACGGAGCTTAATGACAGAGTGACCACATCGTAATAAAACAATAACGTAAGTGACTAAAACGTAATATTTCAAACATAAGTGACTAAAATGTAATATGAGGCAAACAAAAGTGACTATTTTTATAGTTTACCCATAAAAAAATAAAAATGCTAGGTGCCAAATGTTGTGCCAAACACTTCTATGGTGCTTATCTTCAGTAAAATATGTATTTGGTTCTCGTACTTTCCATTCCGTTGATTATTTGTTTAGTCAAATTATGGAGTAAAATTTTGAAAGTTAAAATATGCTCTAAGTTTCTGTACACTTTGTACATTTGAAATTTAGTCTTTACTTTTATTTTCAGGAATTTAGTCCCTCTACTTTTTGAATTTAAAATTTTAAGTCTAGTTGTTATCACTGATTAAATTCTTCTATTCAATTTACTTGAGTGACATTTTAAAATTTTAAAAAAAAATTACTTGATAGTCATGTAACAATAAAAATAATGATAAGGATTTTTTTCTTAAAACAATCATTCGAACTTGTCATTATAAAATAAGTTTTTTATTGTAGTGTTCTTAATAAAAATTGATGTCAACATTTTGATTGAAATAATTAGTAATGTTAACTATTTAGGCTAGCTAATGACATTACAAAGAAAGGAACAAAATTATATAAAAAAAATTAAATCATATATATCAAATCTCAAGTTTTAGCATAGTATAGGAGCCAAAATTGAAATTTGACCATCATCTTATATGTAAAAAAAAAAAAAAAGACAAACTCAAAAAAAATGGGAAGCTATCGATCAGTCTCTAAAACTTTTAAGACGGGCAATTTACTAAAATATACCAAAATTAAAAAAAAATTACAGAAATGGGCCGAAAATTTTATTATTTACGGAAAAGGGCCATTTCCCCCCAAAACGCGTCCACGTCGGCGCGTTTTGGGGGGGATGCAGCAGGAAACCGCTCCCTCAAGGGAGCGCTTTTACCCTCCACCCCGATAGGCTTTTCAGCTGTTTTTAGTGTTAAGGTATGAGTTTTTAGGGTTTTAGGGCTACGGTTTAGGAATTTTTAGGGTTGTAGGGTTTAGGATTTTTAGGGAAAAATTAATGGACTAGATTATAGGGTTAATTAATTAGAATAATTTTAAGTTTAGGGTTTTGGGAAAAATATATCAGCAAAATAAAAATTATTTGAATTTTTTTTACAGTTGTATCTGGCAAGATAATTTTGAGAAGACGTTTCTGAACAAATAGTGCCCAAAATGCTTCAAGCAGGATGCACTGTCAGCAAGAGTACTGGAAAAAGCTCCCACGTGGACGCTCTTTTGGTATAGTAGTATCTGGTAAAATAATTTTGAGAAGACGTTTCTGAACAAATAGTGACCAAAACGCTTCAAGCAAGATGCACTGTCAGCAAGAGTACTGAAAAAAGCTCCCACGTGGACGCTCTTTTGCTCTGATAGTCTCTGGCAAAATAATTTTGAGAAGACGCTTACAACAAATAGTGTCCAAAACGCTTCAAGCGGGAGGATGCACCGTCGGCAAAGAGTACTAAAAAAGCTCCCACGTGGGCGCTCTTTTGCTCTGATGATCTCTCGTAAAATAATTTTGAGAAGACGTTTACGAAAAAATAGTGTCCAAAACACTTCAAGCGGATGCACTGTCGGCAAAGAGTACTGAAAAAGCTCCCACGTGGGCGCTCTTTTTGCTCTGATGAGAGTCTCTGGCAATCCTTAGACTATAAATCAGCCAAATTTCATTCTTAGGTTGCATAACGAAAATTGAGGCAAAAGAAAAATAGAAACGAAAATGAGTGAACGTATTAATCTTTGTTATTTACTACGATGGTGAGGTTTGTGACACCAAAAATGGTGTTGTTTTTTTATCGGAGAAACACAAGTAGCGATCGGGTTTTAATCGGAACATAGATTTGTGAGAACTTCGCAAAAGAATTAGGCGTAAAATCTTCGGAACAACGCCAATGAAAGTTCAGTCTATTAAGTATAGATTTTGCGCTTCGGTTGATCCGGTGAGATATGACTCATTCGACATCAAAGGTCCTCGGAGCTTTGAAGCAATGGTGGAGACTCATCTTGCCAGTAGATCACCCTATCTTGAGGTATATGTACAATTTTTATCGCCAAGTGATCTTCCTTCGACCTCAACATCTACTGCTGTTCGAGGGGAATACACGACCCCAAGTCGATACTCTGTTAGTGGGAGGCAGAATACGAAAGTACCCGTGTTTGGTGGTAGTATGGAAAACACAACCCCTGCACGACACTCGGTTGGTGGATGGGACATGCATATCCTTCCTTCGACGTTCGATGATAGAAATACGTATTGGGGAACGTCATCAACTTCTAGTGGTTGACAATCCACATATGATTGGGAATGTTACGAAAGATGTTTAAGAATGGATAATGTACTCCCCATGACATCCACCGGTGAGGGGCCCTCGTTCGTTGCAGATGATGGTGGGTCGGATGATGAGTCCGATGTGGATCCACCTCGAGAGCCCGGGCCCGATGGTGCAGAAGTTGTATTATTTTCTGAACCGGAGCCTGTTCCAACCGTACCTGAAGATGTTGAAGGCGATTCAGATGAAGAAGAAGAAGATCTGCTATTCAGGGCGTACTTGCCTCCAGCCCACATGCATAATGTCGATCTATCTCAAGACGATGCATTGGAGTTTCTTGAACTACCACACAGAACGTGTGACCGTACAAGTTCGTCATTGGATTCGGGCGAATTAGAAGTTGGTAAAGAGTTTTCCAACAAGGATACTTTTCTTGGTGCATTGAAACAATATAGCATCAAGAACGGGGTTAACTACAATGTGGTTAAATCCAAGCTCGATAAGTACGAGACGAAGTGTGCAGTGCAAGACGGTACATGTTCATGGAAAATTATGGCCTCGTTAAGGAAAAGGACAGGCTTGTGGGAGATCAAAAAGTACAAAGGTCCACATACATGTCTTGCCGGTACAGTATCACTAGGTGTTCAAGGTTTTTGAATAATACTAATATTACGTAATGTTGCATTATTTAACGTACTTCATTGATAGGTGTTTCACAAGATCATCCGAAGATGGATTCAGAGATGTTGGCTGACTTAATAATATCGACGGTGAAGGCCGATCCCAAGACTAAAGTGCTGGCCTTAATTGGCAATATTCGTAGCCAATTGGGGTACATGCCCTCTTATCGGAAGACTTGTGAAACACCCCAAACCCAGCCCACGAGCTTTGACCAGATTTGGTATGTTCCTCAAGTAAACCGGTTCAAAATTCTTTTGTTACTTAGGAAAAACTTGTATGATTTTTAAAAAATATTGTTTGGGTTGGGCTTGAGTTGAAAACAAATTTATCTTATGTTAAAACCCATCAAAACATTTAGAGTTAATTTTAAAAAAAGGAATTTACTTAAACTTTAATTGATAAAAATCCATAAACATAATAAATAAAAGAAAAATAAAGTAAACCACAATGGCCTTATTATATCAATGATCCCAAAGTAAAACTTAAAATACTTAAAATAAATTGAAAGTCCAAATCATAAATTTCTTGCTATGCATGGCCACCTTTAAGCTCCCCGCCACCCTGGTCCATTACTTTGCTCATCACTGAAAAATATTCCCCAAACGGGGTGAGTCAACAGACTCAATGTGTACACAACACTAAGTCATAATAGAATCAGGCATGCAAATGATACACATTCAAATCATAGAATACAATTAATGATGCATTCCCAAACCCAAACCTAATTAACCATCCGCTACACACCACCCGTACACGCCAATCACACAATGGGACTACTAAGTCAACCCTCCATTCGCTACACACCATCAAAGGCGATCATTGCGGTCGACGTGCTCATCGCCCATATAATTTGTGTCATTAGACACCATATTCAAATAATGTAACCGAAGTTACCAAATTCGGATAATGTAACCGAAGTTACCATATTCAAATTTTGTGACCGTAGTCACCATATTCCGCTGGTGAGACCGGTCAACACCTTCTTCCCCTTTCACATAGATCCCGAATGCCCCATAAATTTTATATCATGCATAACATACTTAATTCTCATTCATGTTACTATTCATATGTTCAAAATATATCATATTCATAATCCTATCGTAAGTAGGAAACGTGCACAGGTACTTTTACCACATTTGTGGTACTTAGCCACATTCACATTCTTATGCATATTCATATATTAAAATAATTGTCATATGATATATCGAAGGTTAGTATGAGTACACACATTCTTAATAATACATTTAATTTAAACATAGCCATGAACCTATCAAAACTTAGGGTAGGGTACACACTGATTTGTTAACGAATTCCTTGAAATCTCAAATCGATCTCTTGCCTTAGATCTCAAATTCCTACATTTGATTAATCACTTACTAATTTAATAAAAAGCCATTCGACCATAAATCCAAATCCTAGTAGGATTAGTATTCTTAAAACTTACCTTGAAATTCTCAAATCCCAAAATCCTTGTATCCTCTCATTGAAATCCCTATAACTACATGTTAGATCAATTTCTAACATTTATTCACAACAAATAACCCTTAGTCGTATGTTAAATATGACTTACCTTAGATTCTTAAATCCCAAATTCACCGAATAACTAGGGAACACGCGGCTTATGGTGTACCTTCTGAAAAGAACTTCTCCTTCCTTGTAGTCGACACTTAGTAAATCCCAAAGATCTCTTCTACAATGAGATATTAAGGGTATTAGAATCTTAATTTACAACTGACCTTAAAAGAAATAGAATGAGAATCTAACCTAATCTTACCCTTATCAAGAATTTGATGGAACTCTTGCTTGAACCCTTAGCGAGTGTTCGGCTATGGCTTTGATGTGGATAACAATTTCGGCTCTTGAGGCTTAGTGAGAAATCGACTAGGGCTATTGGTATCTTCGGCTTTTGATTGTGTTTGTAATAGAAAAGAAAAGAAAAGAGAAAAAGAGAATAATGGCAGAGAAAATTCGGCAGAGAGAAGAGGAGAAACTTTAGAGAATTTCGTGGAGGTTTTCTTGAAAAGAAAAGAATGAATGAAGAATAGCCTTACTCTTCCTTTTATAGCCAAAATTACTAGCTAGAGTCCTTTACTTGGCCACCACTCTTCTATTTTGATAGCTTTATCCCTTGATTTATCACTTTAATAAAACTTAATCCAATAATTATCTCTTATCTCTTAATAAAAATAATACTAATAATAATCCTCTTTTATCTCTTCCTTATCTATCAAAATAAAAGAAATAATATCCACATTTATCTCTTGAAAATAATCTAAAATAAATCCATTATTTATCCCTTATTTATCCACCCTTTATCTCTTAAAAATAAAAGAATAAAAGCTCCTAATTTATAGCCATGTGCCGTCCACCTCATTACTTCTTCTCGGAAGCAAAATAAAATTTCTTTTATTTGCTTCCCATGTGACTCGAACTCAGGCCCAACACCTTGCATGTGGCGCCATTTCCAGAGGCCCTAAGTGGCATCTCCGTGCCACTTTTCCAAGCCTGTTTATGTCAAATTCCTCATATTATTTTTCTTAAGGCCACCTTGCCTTAGTTTTCTCTTTTAAGCCTTAAAACTTGACATTTCTTTACATTTCCAAGTTTCCAAAAATTTTCGTTTGGCTCTTTAAACTTGACATTTCCTTACATTTCCAAGTTTCCAGAAATGTTTACTTTCCTCTTTTGAATCATTTCCACATCATTTCCTTACATCCCTAGTTTCCAAAAATGTTCACTTTCCTCTTTTAAACTTAACGCTTCCAAAGCATTTCCTTACATTTCCTTACATTTCCATACATTGCCTTACATTTCCATACATTTCCATGCACCTTAGGGTTCCTAGAACTCCTCAAAACACATCCAACACACCCACTGAGCCCACTATCTCATGAATTACACACGAACGCATAACCCCTAATCTAGGATGTTACAACTTGGATAGCCAAGCAGAAGGCGTTGGAAAATTTGCATGGTCGGTGGGACGCTTCATATAATGAAGTGTGGCAGTGGTGTCAGTCTTTGGAGAGATATGTCCCGAGCAAAGATAACGACCTCGAAACGAAACCGGCGTACTACAACGATCGATTGCTCAGTGGATGCGCAGTGTTCAAGCGTCTGTTCTGGACATTTAAGCAATGCCGAGACACATTTATATACTACAAGCCATTGGTACAAATTGACGGTACCTTTATGTATGGCAGATATACGCATCGGCTATTGCTAGCTGTGGCACAGGACGGCAGTGGGAGAATCATTCCAGTTACATTTGCAATAATACCGGGGGAGTCAACTGATGACTGGGATTTCTTCCTATCTAGGTTAAGGAGGCATGTCTGCCCCCAACCTGATATATGCGTTATATCGGATCGGGGCCCTAGAATACTAGCCGCAATAGAGCGACAGGAAAGCCTGTGGCATCGCACACACCATCGATATTGCCTAAGGCATGTTGCATCCAACTACCACGGGCAACATCGATCTACAAGTCAGCGACATCAAGTGACCAATATGGGTATGTAATATCTATTAATATAATTCCGTTTGTAATATTCAATTTATTCTTAATTGAAGAGTGGTATGTAATATTCGCTATCAACTTATATTGGCAGGGTACGAGATCAATAAGGACCGTTTTCACGATATGTTGGCTAGTTTGCGATCAGTTAACGAAGAAGGCGCAAACTACCTATGCAATATTCCTTTCGAACAGTGGACACAAGCATACGACGGTGGCCTACGATATGGTCATATGACCTCAAACCTGGTCGAATGCATAAATTATGTTCTAAAAGGAACGCGTCATTTGTCGATAACACCGGTTGTGCGAGAGACATATTTTCGTTTAGCGGCACTATTTTCGAAGCGAGCAGCGAGTTATGAAGGTCAAATGCAAAGAGGCCATGTATGGGGCGCGAAGGTCTTGCGAGAAATTAACAAGGGGAAGGCACGGGCCAACACCATGCACACAGTGTGTCACGATCGCGACAACCTATGGTTTCGTGTGACGGAGTTTGACAGACCGAACCAAGGTATTGTTGGCGGGCAATATTGTGTACACTTGAGAAATAGGACCTGCGATTGTGGGATATTTGATGCACTTCGCTACCCATGCGCTCATGTACTTGCGGCTTGTCAGAATCTCCGTCTTGATCCCATGAGCTATGTCGACGAAGTGTATAAAATAGAAAACATGTATAACGTGTGGAGACACGTATTCCCACCAGTCCCAGATGAACGTAAGTGGACGTTTGTATCGCTTGCACCGTATAAGCTGTTGTCGGATAGACAACTGAGGCGCAAACCAAAATGTCGACCTTGCTCGACTAGAATACGCAACAATATGGATATCCGAGAAACGACCAACCAATGTAGGTTGTGCGGATGGTGTAGGAACCCAGGCCATACATCTCGCTCGTGTCCAAATCGGAATAGTTGATAGTCTTCTTAGCTTTTTTGTCTCTTGGTGGCTATGTAAATTCTATTAATTTCTTGATGAAAACGGTGAACTTTTGTAGAAGGACTAATTTGCAAAACAAAAAAATAAAAAATAAATTACAATAAAAAAATCTTGGACTTTTATTTTATTAAAGATATTAAAATTAAATTACAATAAAAAATAAACAACTTTTATTTTATTAAAGATATTAAAATTAAATTACAATAAAAAAATAAACAACTTTTATTTTATTAAAGATATTAAAATTAAATTACAATTAAAAAAATAAACAACTTTTATTTTATTAAAGATATTAAAATTAAATTACAATAAAAAATATAAACAAATTTTATTTTATTAAAGATATTAAAATTAAATTACAATAAAAAAATAAACAACTTTTATTTTATTAAAGATATTAAAATTAAATTACAATAAAAATATAAACAACTTTTATTTTATTAAATATATAAAAATAAATTACAATAAAAAATCTTGGACTTTTATTTTATTAAAGATATTAAAATTAAATTACAATAAAAAATAAACAACTTTTATTTTATTAAAGATATTAAAATTAAATTACAATAAAAAATAAACAACTTTCATTTTATTAAAAAAATAAAAATTATATTACAATAAAAAAATTAAAAAAAGGCGGTTTAATCAATGTTGGTGCCGGTCGGAATCGATTGCCACATGGGGGTGGTCGGCGATTCTGTATACCGATTCCTCCTTCTAGCTTCCGGCGGGGTCGTGGAACATCAAAGCGGGATTTGGTTCCCGGCAGATGGAGTGCAGTTGTGGGTGTTGGGAGGATGACCCACCTTGATAAAATAACAAGCTGCGGAGGTGTTTGCATAAACCATGGCGGGGTGTCTCAATCCCATAAGGCGACGGAGACCGGTAAAAGAAGAGCTCCCGATGGCGCCTCGTGTGATCCTCATGCGACGGCGCGCCTCAAGATCGGTGGCCGATCGGAGTAGTCGAAACGGACTCGAACCGGGCCATGCATTCCAACTGCAGTGGGACTGGGAAAAGGAAACATATAAGGGTTAGAATATATATAAGGGCTAGGGTACGCACCTGGCATAAAGGCCAAAGGCTGTGATGTCGGTGTCGTCGGCTGAAGTGTTGGGCCCGGTGACTGTGTGGCGCTGTTGATGGTCCCGTCTCATCACCCCTTCTCCTTGGATTTAAAGGGTCCTGTCGTTCCCTTTGTTCACGAAGTTATCGTCGCCTCTCCTCTTCCGACAATAAATACGGCTTGCCATGGATCCTAAACCATGGCATGTATTCCGGTACGCACGCTAACTCAGGAATGACGATCGGTTCTCGAATAGGTATATAATCATACCGGTTCTCCCACATTTCGATATATGCTGACCAAAATCGTGGCCAATCTGTGTGCAACTGCCGTAAGTCGACTTTGTGCTCATCATCGAACACCTCAGGTGGCACGAGAATCGGTTGTCAGAATCCAAATTGACGCAGAACCCGATCTGACTGGTGCATCTCCACGGTGGCATAGTTGATCAATGGGACCTTCACATGCCAAAGGTTCGGATTTATCAAGAACTCCTCCGGAATTACTGCCCGAATTGCCGGATCCTCGTATGGTGTCCATTGAAACTATATTAACATGATAAAAATATTAGTTATATACATAATACTAAATACTAAATACTAAATACGAAATACTAAATTCTAAATACGAAATTCAAAATGACTATTTTATTACGAAAATATATTTTATTTAATACTTACTTGTGATTCCGACCGTTGCTCTAATAGAAGCCGTATATCTTTAAGTGAGGTAGGTATTCCAACATAACTCGCCGAATGGTTCCACCTAATTAAATAAATTTTTAGCATACAATTATATTTTAAATCTACGTAATAATTGTAAAATATAATATTAAATTTACCTCGTTATGAGTGGGAATGTATATGGGTGGTCGACTCGAGGACGTAAAAATGGAAATCGAAACCATGCCCATGATTGCAGTAGTGATAGGCAACCTCCGATTTTTGCTTTATTCGGCGCGTCACCGCACATCTCCCGATACAATTTTGCTAGCACGCAGGACCCCAACTCAATTCACCGGCCGCTCTAAAATCAACGAGTTTCAAAGACCATCTCGTGTGTCTGAGGTTTCGAGACAGGTCCGGCATCAGATAACCTCCAATCATCTCAAGAATGTATGCCCGAGCATACCGTATTCTTTCTATTTCGGTCGAATGATTATTCGGCTCCGGGAATGTGTCTCGTAACCAGCCCATCTCGATCCGACCTCCGTAAATGTTATCCGGAATGGCACCCAAAAGCTCGTAGCATACGGCGGTCCAATTGCTAGAAGTTGCCGACTCGGTGACTACGGACTCATCCATCGGCAATCCCAATTGCAAATGCACGTCTTCCAGAGTGATAGTACACTCTCTGCATGGAAGATGGATAGTGTGCGTCTCGGGTCTCCACCTCTCTATCAACGCACTGATTAACTTCGGGTCCAACTTGCACCCCCGGCCTATCGTGGCCACGTGCCAAAAACCCGCTTCCCGCAGGTAATTCTCGATCAACGGCGACGGCGGACCAGGCATATTGCGAATATAGCATTGCAACACCCGATCTACAGACTGTTTAAAAAATTATAAAATAAAATTTAATTAAATTTGCATAAACTTAAAAAATATTAAATAGTATTGAAAATTAAAATTAAAATTAAAACTTACCATTTTCATTTGATCGACGGAAATGTGTTTATTGTCGAGACGAATTAATTCCCCGGCCATTGCTAATACGATCGAATATTTTAAAATTTATCAAAAAAAATATATTTCAAAAAATTTAAAAAAGGGCTTTTTGTAAATATAAAAGGACTATTGTGAAATTTGAGAAAAAGTTTCAAGGAATTTAAGAGAAATTTGAGAAGAATTTGAGAGAAAGTTGAGAGAAAAATGAATAAGGACTTTGTTGTGAAAAAATAAAAGGGTGGGGGGGTTTTATAGTTTTTTTTTTTCTGATCGTTGGGCCTCCAACGGTCAAAAAAAAAATTTGGCCGTTGCAGGAAAGCGCTCCCTCAAGAGAGCGCTTTGAGGGAGCGCTTTCCTGCTGCATCCCCCCAAAACACGCTGACGTTGACGCGTTTTGGGGGGAAATGGCCATTTTCCGTAAATAATGAAATTTTCGGCCCATTTCCGTAATTTTTTTTTATTTTGGTATATTTTAGTAAATTTCCCCTTTTAAGACATTCAAATTATACATAACCAATTAATATTTTAATAAAAATTACTAATTAATAACATTATAAAATATTAAAACTAAATTACATTTGAAATCAAAATATAGAAATTAAATCACAAATTTAGTTATAATAGAAAAACCAAAATTAAAATTTAACATGGCAACAAAGTATGAGGTGCCACGTGTCAATAGATGGAAGGTGAAAAGACCTTTTTATATATAGTTTATAGATATATGTTATAGATTTTTAAAACAAATATTGAAAAAAATTTGTTTATCACCATTACATATAGCATTGTAAGTAGTTAATATCTTATAAATCTTCATTTTTTATCCTTGAAATATGAAATATAATAAATAAAATAACAAGTTAAATAAATATAATTACATAACATTCACAAAAATTTGCAAACCTAAATATAAGTATAAAATAGATGTTTTGGAGGAAGAAAGAGTGAAAGGTAAAACAGAACTTTGATTATGTAATTACATGCTATGGCACAGAGTCAAATTACAAAGCCTATTTGAACAGGACGCCTTTTGAAAATCCAAATGATTCCAAACAAAAATCTGTATGCAGTTACTTGCATCAGTTGTCTATGCTTTGTATACACTTGCACATTTAATTTACTAACAAATCCACTACTACTATTGATCCCAATAGTTCCTTAATTGTGACAAATGTAGGAGAAGCTCATCTCTGCCAAGACCAGTGACACTGCTGGTCATGATCCATGCCGGATGTTGCTTATAGTTTTCTCTAATCAGTTCTTGGAAGTCCCTGATGTTCTCATCAGGCCTTTTCCCTTTGCTTGCCTTCAATTTGTCACACTTTGTGAACACAAAAGTCATTGGTATCTGAAATTAGGAAAAGGAAAATGAAGTAATGAGTCAGAAATAGCTAAATCTAAAAGCCAGGGGACAATAAACAAGAGAAATTGAGATTGTCATAAGGATAAAGCTAACATTGTTGCGTCCGAGCCAGTTAGCGCAGTCCAGATCAATCCTTTGAGGTGGGACACTTGCATCAATAAGAAGTAGCACAGTAACCAGAGTGTCTCTGTTTAGAAAATAGCCTTTAGTGAATGAAGACCAATCTGTTCGAGCAGCATCGGAGGCTCTAGCAAATCTGCAAATATATGAACCTTTCAAGGATTATATTCTATGTCAAGGAGTCATCCTACACACACCAAAATCTTATTGAAAGCATAACTGATATACTAATTTATTCCGGCATGTAAACAGAGGTGTCCATCAACCAGATTACGCATTGACTTTTCAAGTATTCTTACCCTATCTGAGTGAAGATGTGGTACAGATTAAGCATAAACTTTAGTGACATGAAGGAACTTCAAGTGCAGGGTTGGCTAACCAACAAGAAAGCAATTTCACTATTACATCTATTAACTGATTGATTTAGTTCTCATCAACATTGCAAAATGAGGACTAAACAGAGGAGGAGGGAACAATTCATTAGATTGGCGTATTTGATATGCAGAATGTTCGAAAGAGTAACGACACCAGTTCATAGGGTAAACTCAAAGCCCCAACTAAAAACTTCAAAAACTTATGCCTAAAGTGCAGGGAACTGCATAAGCCAACTATCTGCAATCCTCAACTAAATTGTGTGTACCAAACTACAATACTACCATAACTGCATTTATTAAAGTGATACTGAAGAGTGAAAGGACTTGAACAGAAAACATGCTGATAACTTGCAGTGTTATCTTGCTACTGGGTTCAAATTCATTGTTCTGGTTGTCGGCTGACTGGAAGAAGATAACCAGAATATTAAAATTATATGGTAACCTAATACTGACTTACTCAAATAGTACTTATAAATCATACTATAATCTGATTATTGATTTAATGTATGTGAAAATTAGAAATAAAAACCTCATTCCTCGATAGACAGCCAAACTGTAAATATATTCGGTACAGCTAATTTGCCTTTTGCCTATACAAGTCCATGCCTCTTTCTTTTGCAGATGAAAATGTTACCCAACAACAAGCAGCCATAATAAAAGAGCATGCAAACGTAAATAACTAGGCATAAGAACATCCCCCCATTAATACATGCTTACATTAATGTAATCTAACTTGTACTATAGAACTGCCGGTTGAGCTTAGCTCATTTGGCATTGAGCGTGCTTAAGTGTGTTTTATCCTCCAATTTAAAGGTTGTATAAAGGAAACTAATATAAAAGAACTACAATCAAATAGTTACGTGATTGCCTGTTAATAATAATAAAAATGTTCATCCACCAGAATCAACTCTGAAAATTTTAGCATGATACATTGGAAATTCAATCCTTTTTCTGTCTTACCAACTATTTTAAATCCTTAAACGTGAATTGAAGGAGACAAATGTTGAAGCAGATAATTAAAAGAAGAAATCAAACGTACCCATAACCAGGCAAATCCACTATATACCAACTTTTATTCACCAAGAAATGATTAATAAGCTGTGTCTTCCCTGCATATTCAACAATCCCACAACAAAGATAATAACAAAAATAAAAAATAAACTCAGAAATGGTGATGTAAAAGAAAGAAGAATTTTAAACTTTAAGGAGAAAAAAATTGAAAAAAATACCGACCTGGTTTCTTAGAAGTAAGAGCAACTTCTTTTTTCCGAACCAAAGCATTAATAAGTGAAGATTTGCCCACATTAGACCGACCCAAGATTGCAAACTCGGGTCGGTCATCTTTGGGACAATCCTTAGCCCGGCCGCTACTCTTCACAAACTCCACTTCCTTAATCTGAGAATGACCCGCATAAGGTCCGACTACGATGTTGGAACCCGGCAATATCATTTCATCCGTTACGTCTTCCGGGTCGACCCCGGGTGGCACGAACAACACCGTCTTCGCAAACCGCGCCCGTTCGGACATCGGTTGCTTGGCGGCCCTTGAAGCTGACACGTCGGGTTTCGATTCGGGGCGCTTATGGGTTGAGTGAGCGATGGTTTTGTTGAAAGAGAAAAGGAAAGATGCTGATTTGGGAGGTGGAGAAGGAGGAGACAGAAACGACGTGAGATTGAGAGACAAGAGACGATTTCGAAGGAGCATTTTTTTTATTGGGAAGGATTGATTAACAACTGTTGAAGTAAGTAGCTTTATTTTTTGAGCCTCTCTAAGACTCTAACTAACTTACATGAGCTTAAGCAGCTGGAGTTTTTGTTTGTTTGCCGAGAAAATTGAAAGAAAGAGAAGGGAAACTATAGGGGCTGGCCTCGGGCCTAAACTTTAAATAATTATATTTTCTTCTGGGTTTTCTATTTTGAACTTGGGCTTGAGGGTGAAAACGAAGCTGTTTCAGAAAGAGTTTGCCACCAGTATTTCTATTTGGGTTATCTAACAAAATGTTCCCAAACTATCAACAAAATTCTATATTGGTCCCTAAGCTTTACAATGTTCTGATTAAAGTAGTTAGAACTGTACCAGTGGAGATTTTCTTTTTCTACTCTAGTATCGGTTTGTTTCTATGTATTATTTCTAATTTATTATTATTTTTAAAATAATATTTTATATATATATATATTTATAAATATCAAATATGATATTAAATAAATCTTAAATATAAAATACTCTCCAATAAAATTCAAAAATACAATTAATCATTAAATAAACTCAAAATAAATAAGCAAAAAAATTATTCCATAGCTTTAATCAGAAAGACTATCTCATACTATGCATGTAATATATAATCATTCAACTAATCCAAAATAAATAATAAAAAATTAATTTTATATTTTAAATTTCAATTTTTGTATCAATCAGTACACCATATTTCGATTGGTACATCATATTCTAACTGTTATGGACAAAACCAATCGTTACAATTGATACTGATAGAAAGTTGCATCGGAATGAAATCTAAATTTTGTTGTTTTAGTTTATTACCAGAACAAAGCATTCCGACCAATACAGATGATACCGGAGGAATGAAATTGATTACCTTGGTTCTCATTAAATTCTCAAAATATCAATATTATATTAGTCATATCCTTCTATCAATCTACTCACCAATTTAAGCATTAAATAGAGTTTATATTTGACATGGAGCATATTTAAAGGGCACGGATCACATTGTAAGTAATGTAGCATAATTAACATAAATCTATCATGTTTAAAAAAGTAATATTAAAAAAATTAAAATGATTATTTTTTAAAACACAACAAATCTAAGTGATTTATGCAATAGATAGATATATATATATATTTGTAATTTTTCACGTGTTTTAAACTAGCATTTAATGCTTAAACTAACATAAAATAAAAAAGCTTAATTGGTACAATATTTGTAACACCCTATACCCGGTCTGGTCACCGAACCCAAGTTACGGGATGCTACCACAGAAAACATGTCACATCTCAAAAATTGGGTTAGTAGAATCGGGTTAGTAAATCGGAAACCATAATTAGGTTAGATAATTAAATAACTAGGGATAGTTAAATAAAATATTAAAATAATTAGAATTTAAAAATTTAGGTTAAGAAATTAAAATTAAATTTTCGGGAATTAATTTGGTTAAAACAAATTCTAAAAACGAGACTTGATTTGAAAATAATTTTGAAATTGGCTTTAATTGAAAATCAAGGACTAATTTGGAAAAGAAAGAAAATTGTAGGTGGTCAAAAGGGCAAATACCCAATTTTTAAAATCTGGTTGGCTATTTAAAACCACCCACGTTTCTTCCCACCCATTCTTCATCTCTTCAAAAAATTTTGCCAAACACCAATTCTTTTTTTTCTCTCAAAATTAGTTCATCCTTTTTTATTTCTAAGCTTTCCAAACACAAAATTTCCTTTCAATTTCAAAGAATACTTATGATTTCATCCTCAATTTCTCTAAAAAGTTCTTCACATGTTCAAACTTGAATTAGCTTCGTAGCTTGTCGATTTTGCAAAATTGAGGTAACATTCTGACTTTTCATGATTAAATTAGGTGTGTTAGCTTTTTAAATTGAGTTTTAATCAATTAATTCATGATTTCAATATATCTTTTCATTTTAAGTTAATTTCGAGCTTGAAAATGATAGATATCGTTTTATTGAGTTAAAGTACTGTTTAAAAGCTCTTTTCAATTTATTTTGATCTTATTAGAAGGTTTTCAATCCTAATTTAACAAATATTTAAGTAATTTTGAAATATTTAAATGATCTCTTCACTTTAAAGCTCCTTTGACTTAATTTTTCCATCCACGAAATTTGATTAAATTTAAGGTTTAAATATGAAATTATATGATATTTAGGAAGATTAGGATTGAAATTAAGGTTTAGAAACAAGATTTAAGTGGTGAAATCGTATTTTCGGCAAAACTAGCTAAGTTTTTTATATAGAGATCTAGAGGCTTTGATATGTGATTTTAAAGTTATTTAATCTTGTTGCTATTGTTTGTAATGCCTTTGTATTGTGTTTGATGTGTATGTAAAGTGCCAACTCATTTGGGAGCCTCAATAAACAAGGACAAAGGCAAACAAAAGCTCACTTTAGCTTATTATGGAAGCTAGTTGCTAAGGTAAGTGATATTGTGTGCTATAGTTAATGCACAAAACAGTGAGTTAAAGGGGGCTTAGGTGACTAAATCATCTAATATAAGTCCTTGAAGTAAGTGTTCTTACTTAACCTTTGCTATTCTATGAACAAACTCACTTATGTTATAATATGCTAAAGTGTGTGATGTGCATATTTGTGTTGGATATATGAATAAATATGCCTTGTGGATAGCTGGTATTACACACATCTCTGGTATAAAAGTAAATTTGGCTCAATGAGTAAAGTGTTAGCACTTGTAATGCAATATGTGAACATGTGTAAGTGTTTGGCAGGGTAAAGCATGATATGTGTAGTGTGTATAAACCAGAAAATAAATGTGTGAAATGGATATATTAGCATTGTGAACTTTTGAAAACATTGGATATAATTGGCATGCCATAGGATTTGAGTACTCATTTATATGTTTTGTTATTGGGACATGTGGAGGGATAAGGAAAAGCATTGCTCCATTCATGGGACATATTGGTGTGTTGGAGAGTGTTAGTTTTATGCTACACTTACTTAAGACATGTAGACTCTTTGGAGTCATGGTTGTTGGAAAATATGGACATCACATATATATAATAAAGGTAATTACATGTTATTATTTACTATCATGATAGGTTAGCCCAAATTAAAAGTGATCTAATTTGGTTAGAATTTTATTGGGCTTTAATTACTAAATAAAGTATGGGTCAAATATGTGTAGATACTCTAGTAATTGAGCTCTAATCAAATTCTAATTAATGATGGGCTAATTAGAATTTGATTAGAACTAATATGCCAAGGTTATAAATATTAAGGTTATGGTCCCCAAATTATATACAAGATATCTTTTCTAATATCCCATCATTAGGAAAGAGAGAGCATATATTCTCTAAATTTCTTGTGTGCTAATTTGGAAGATCAAATCCCCAAGATTTAGTAAAACTTCAAGGAATTCATGGATTCAGGTACGCTTCCGCATCTAGTTTTGTTCTTGATTTATTCTTGATAATTTGACATGATAGATCCTGGTTTATTCAGTTTTATTTTAGATTTATTTTACAAATATAACAAGTGGTATCAGAGCCTCGTCATATCGAATCATTGAGAACTACTTAAAGTTCTTCCTTTGAATTATTAATTCATGAAATTTCATGGGTTTTATATTTTGAAGGTTTATATTAAAATTTTAGGTTTTTGATTTAATTTTTTTAATTTGGGGTGATTTTCAAACTAATGGATTAAATTACGGAGTTTAAAATATTTGTGTACTTGCAAATCTTGCCATTGAATTTCTATCAAATCTTGCTTTTAAATAAAGAATGTATACTTTGCATGTAACATCCTAGATTAGGGGTTATGCATTCGTGTGTAATTCATGAGATAGTGGGCTTAGTGGGTGTGTTGGATGTGTTCTGAGGAGTTCTAGGAACCCTAAGGTGCATGGAAATGTATGGAAATGTAAGGCAATGTATGGAAATGTAAGGAAATGTAAGGAAATGCTTTGGAAACGTTAAGTTTAAAAGAGGAAAGTGAACATTTTTGGAAACTAGGGGATGTAAGGAAATGATGTGGAAATGATTCAAAAGAGGAAAGTAAACATTTCTGGAAACTTGGAAATGTAAGGAAATGTCAAGTTTAAAGAGCCAAACGAAAATTTTTGGAAACTTGGAAATGTAAAGAAATGTCAAGTTCTAAGGCTTAAAAGAGAAAACTAAGGCAAGGTGGCCTTAAGAAAAATAATATGAGGAATTTGACACACAAACAGGCTTGGAAAAGTGGCCGGAGATGCCACTTAGGGCCTCGGAAATGGCGCCACATGCAAGGTGTTGGGCCCGAGTTCGAGTCACATGGGAAGCAAATAAAAGAAATTTTATTTTGCTTCCAGAAGAAGTGAGGTGGACGGCACATGGCTATAAATTAGGAGCTTTTATTCTTTTATTTTTAAGAGATAAAGGGTGGATAAATAAGGGATAAATAATGGATTTATTTTAGATTATTTTCAAGAGATAAATGTGGATATTATTTCTTTTATTTTGATAGATAAGGAAGAGATAAAAGAGGATTATTATTAGTATTATTTTTATTAAGAGATAAGAGATAATTATTGGATTAAGTTTTATTAAAGTGATAAATCAAGGGATAAAGCTATCAAAATAGAAGAGTGGTGGCCAAGTAAAGGACTCTAGCTAGTAATTTTGGCTATAAAAGGAAGAGTAAGGCTATTCTTCATTCATTCTTTTCTTTTCAAGAAAACCTCTGCGAAAATTCTCTAAAGTTTCTCCTCTTCTCTCTGCCGAATTTTCTCGCCATTATTCTCTTTTTCTCTTTTCTTTTCTTCTTCTATTACAAACACAATCAAAAGCCAAGATACCAATAGCCCTAGTCGATTTCTCACTAAGCCTCAAGAGCCGAAATTGTTATCCACATCAAAGCCATAGCCGAATCACGCTAAGGGTTCAAGCAAGAGTTCCATCAAATTCTTCATGAAGGGTAAGATTAGGTTAGATTCTCATTCTATTTCTTTTAAGGTCATCGAAATTAAGATTCTAATACCCTTAATATCTCATTTGTCAAGAGATCTTTCGGATTTACTAAGTGTCGACTACAAGGAAGGAGAAGTTCTTTTCCGAAGGTACACCATAAGCGCGTGTTCCCTAGTTATTCGGTGAATTTCGGGATTTAAGAATCTAAGGTAAGTCATATTTAACATACGGCTAAGGGTTATTTGTTGTGAATAAATGTTAGAAATTGATCTAACATGTAGTTATAGGGATTTCGACAGGAGGGGATACAAGGATTTTGGGATTTGAGAATTTCAAGGTAAGTTTTAAGAATACTAATCCTACTAGGATTTGGATTTATGGTCGAATGGTTTTTTTATTAAATTAGTAAGTGATTAATCAAATGTAGGAATTTGAGATCTAAGGCGAGAGATCGATTTCGGATTTCAAGGAATTCGTTAAGCAAATCAGTGTGTACCCTACCCTAAGTTTTGATAGGTTCATGGCTATGTTTAAATTAAATGTATTATTAAGAATGTGTGTACTCATACTAACCTTCGATATATCATATGGCAATTATTTTAATATATGAATATGCATAAGAATGTGAATGTGGCTAAGTACCACACATGTGGTAAAAGTACCAGTGCACGTTTCCTACTTACGATAGGATTATGAATATGATATATTTTGAACATATGAATAGTAACATGAATGAGAATTAAGTATGTTATGCATGATATAAAATTTATGGGGCATTCGGGATCTATGTGAAAGGGGAAGAAGGTGTTGACTTGGTCTCACCAACGGAATATGGTGACTACGGTCACAAAATTTGAATATGGTAACTTCGGTTACATTATCCGAATTTGGTAACTTCGGTTACATTATTTGAATATGGTGTCTAATGACACAAATTATATGGGCGATGAGCACGCGATCGCAGCTGATGCCTTCGATGGTGTGTAGCGGATGGAGGGTTGACTTAGTAGTCCCCACGGTGTGACCGAGTGCACGGTGGTGTGTAGCGGATGGTTAATTAGGTTTGGGTTTGGGAATGCATCATTAATTGTATTCTATGATTTGAATGTGTATCATTTGCATGCCTGATTCTATTATGACTTAGTGTTGTGTACACATTGAGTCTGTTGACTCACCCCGCTTGGGGAATATTTTTCGTGATGAGCGAAGAATGGACCGGGTCGGCGGGAGCTTAAAGGTGGTCATGCATAGCAAGAAATTTATGATTTGGACTTTCAATTTATTTTAAGTATTTTAAGTTTTACTTTGGGATCATTGATATAATAAGGTCACTGTGGTTTACTTTATTTTTCTTTTATTTATTATGTTTGTGGATTTTTATCAATTAAAGTTTAAGTAAATTCCTTTTTAAAATTAACTCTAAATGTTTTGTCACCTTAAATAAATGGGTTTTAACATAAGATAAATTTGTTTTCAACTCAAGCCCAACCCAAACAATATTTTTTAAAAATCATACAAGTTTTTCCTAAGTAACAAAAGAATTTTGAACCGGTTTACTTGAGGAACATACCAAATCTGGTCAAAGCTCGTGGGCCGGGTTTGGGGTGTTTCAGTTTTGGTATCGAGCCCAGTTTTAAACTCTCGGCCTGTGGTCTAAAGCCCAAAACATTTTCAAATCGAGCCCAAATGAGTTTTATGAAAATATTTTTGGAAATAAGCAGGTTTTCTGGCATGGCACCTAAGTCTCCGACCCGCAGTCCACCAGGTAAGTACTTCGATCTCTTGTGTGATTTATATTATGATTTGTAGAAGGGTAGAAATGGAATGGAACGTAGATTAGTGAACTAGAATCTATTGAACCATAGGACTAGTCTATTCAAACACAAGTGCATAAGACTTAAGGACCATTAAACAAACATATGACTAAGTCGCCGAGTTAGGGTGTGGCAACCATTGTGCGCATGTCTAGGATTGGATCCTAAGAGCACAGTATTTAAGCAGTCCTAGTGACTCACCTCCTCTTCGCAGAATCCTACCGGTGCGTAGCTTCTGGTTCACCCTAACCAAGAGGACTTATTCATAGGCTAAACCCCTAACTAAAACCCGAAAGGAAACTAGCCGTATTTTCAAAAAAAAAAAACCTAGTTTTAAAACTCTTAAAATTATCCTTTTGAATTGAAAACATGATTCTATAAAATTTTCTCAAGTATTCTTGATTTATAAAAATTACTAAAATACCCCTATTTGCAAAATTACTAAATTGCCCTTGGTTTATGAAATTTCCAAAATACCCACAGTTCTTATCAAAAATTCATTACTTTATAAAATGTCCAAAACCCTAATTTGCAAAATATCAAAATACCTTGATTTTGGAAAATTACAAAATCGCCCCTAACTTACAAAATTACCAAAATGACCCTAATTTCCAAATTTTTGCAACATCACCGTTTTGGAAAGTACAATTCTCAAAAAGAACCTCAAAGTTTTGCAAAATTTGGAAATACCCTGAAAATATTAAACTCTACAAATTTACCATGGTTTATTACCAAAATACCCCCCGAGCTCCAAAATTACCGAAATACCCCTGGATTTCAAAATTTTTCAAAATACCCTGAATTTAAAAATTCCAAAATACTTTTTGACAAAATCACCAAGGAACCTCATTTTGACAAATTAAAAATACCCTATAGGGCAAATTACTTAAAATACCCACTGGTAGTGGAAAAACAACAACAATGAAAACTACAACATTTCTCAATGAACGAAAGTTCATAATTGATTGATGGATGTATGAATGTAAAGATCTGTGTGCATGTATGGATACGAAAAGAACCACTCCTAAAATTTTTCCATAAAAATTCTTCGCGAATAATCATGAAACAAGGACTAATTCATCAAACTTTTTACTCGGATTAAATCGCGACGTTAGAAATAAGTTCTAGGGGACGTGAACTTAGGGATTGTGCCTAGAAAGTATGATGGTTCTATTAAGATCAGAGTGCGCAGCGAAAGCATAGTGCGGTGAGAAGGATTGTACAGCTGTTAATAAGTAATTTCGAGGACGAAATTATTTTTAAGGAGGGTAGAACTGTAACATCCTAGATTAGGGGTTATGCGTTCGTGTGTAATTCATGAGATAGTGGGCTCAGTGGGTGTGTTGGATGTGTTCTGAGGAGTTCTAGGAACCCTAAGGTGCATGGAAATGTATGGAAATGTAAGGCAATGTATGGAAATGCTTTGGAAACGTTAAGTTTAAAAGAGGAAAGTGAACATTTTTGGAAACTAGGGGATGTAAGGAAATGATGTGGAAATGATTCAAAAGAGGAAAGTAAACATTTCTGAAACTTGGAAATGTAAGGAAATGTCAAGTTTAAAGAGCCAAACGAAAATTTTTGAAACTTGGAAATGTAAAGAAATGTCAAGTTTTAAGGCTTAAAAAGAGAAAACTAAGGCAAGGTGGCCTTAAGAAAAATAATATGAGGAATTTGACACACAAATAGGCTTGGAAAAGTGGCCTGGAGATGCCACTTAGGGCCTCTGGAAATGGCGCCACATGCAAGGTGTTGGGCCTGAGTTCGAAATCACATGGGAAGCAAATAAAAGAAATTTTATTTTGCTTCCGTAAGAAGTGAGGTGGACGGCACATGGCTATAAATTAGGAGCTTTTATTCTTTTATTTTTAAGAGATAAAGGGTGGATAAATAAGGGATAAATAATGGATTTATTTTAGATTATTTTCAAGAGATAAATGTGGATATTATTTCTTTTATTTTGATAGATAAGGAAGAGATAAAAGAGGATTATTATTAGTATTATTTTTATTAAGAGATAAGAGATAATTATTGGATTAAGTTTTATTAAAGTGATAAATCAAGGGATAAAGCTATCAAAATAGAAGAGTGGTGGCCAAGTAAAGGACTCTAGCTAGTAATTTTGGCTATAAAAGGAAGAGTAAGGCTATTCTTCATTCATTCTTTTCTTTTCAAGAAAACCTCTGCACAAATTCTCTAAAGTTTCTCCTCTTCTCTCTGCTGAATTTTCTCTGCCATTATTCTCTTTTTCTCTTTTCTTTTCTTCTTCTATTACAAACACAATCAAAAGCCAAGATACCAATAGCCCTAGTCGATTTCTCACTAAGCCTCAAGAGCCGAAATTGTTATCCACATCAAAGCCATAGCCAAATCACTAAGGGTTCAAGCAAGAGTTCCATCAAATTCTTCAAGATGAGGGTAAGATTAGGTTAGATTCTCATTCTATTTCTTTTAAAGGTTTGTCATTAAATTAAGATTCTAATACCCTTAATATCACATGTCAAGAGATCTTTCGGATTTACTAAGTGTCGACTACAAGGAATGAGAAGTTCTTTTCCGAAGGTACACCATAAGCCGCGTGTTCCCTAGTTATTCGGTGAATTTCTGGATTTAAGAATCTAAGGTAAGTCATATTTAACATACGGCTAAGGGTTATTTGTTGTAAATAAATGTTAGAAATTGATCTAACATGTAGTTATAGGGATTTCAATGAGAGGATACAAGGATTTTGGGATTTGAGAATTTCAAGGTAAGTTTTAAGAATACTAATCCTACTAGGATTTGGATTTATGGCGAATGGTTTTTTTATTAAATTAGTAAGTGATTAATCAAATGTAGGAATTTGAGATCTAAGGCGATAGATCGATTTCGGGATTTCAAGGAATTCGTTAAGCAAATCAGGTGTGTACCCTACCCTAAGTTTTGATAGGTTCATGGCTATGTTTAAATTAAATGTATTATTAAGAATGTGTGTACTCATACTAACCTTCGATATATCATATGACAATTATTTTAATATATGAATATGCATAAGAATGTGAATGTGGCTAAGTACCACACATGTGGTAAAAGTACCTGTGCACGTTTCCTACTTACGATAGGATTATGAATATGATATATTTTGAACATATGAATAGTAACATGAATGAGAATTAAGTATGTTATGCATGATATAAAATTTATGGGGCATTCGGGATCTATGTGAAAGGGGAAGAAGGTGTTGACTTCGGTCTCACCAACGGAATATGGTGACTACGGTCACAAAATTTGAATATGGTAACTTCGTTTACATTATCGAATTTGGTAACTTCGTTACATTATTTGAATATGGTGTCTAATGACACAAATTATATGGGCGATGAGCACGTCGATCGCAGCCGATCGCCTTCGATGGTGTGTAGCGGATGGAGGAGGGTTGACTTAGTAGTCCCACGGTGTGTGGCTGGCGAGTGCGGGGGTGGTGTGTAGCGGATGGTTAATTAGGTTTGGGTTTGGGAATGCATCATTAATTGTATTCTATGATTTGAATGTGTATCATTTGCATGCCTGATTCTATTATGACTTAGTGTTGTGTACACATTGAGTCTGTTGACTCACCCCGTTTGGGGAATATTTTTCGGTGATGAGCAAGAATGGACCGGGTCGGCGGAGCTTAAAGGTGGCCATGCATAGCAAGAAATTTATGATTTGGACTTTCAATTTATTTTAAGTATTTTAAGTTTTACTTTGGGATCATTGATATAATAAGGCCATTGTGGTTTACTTTATTTTTCTTTTATTTATTATGTTTATGGATTTTTATCAATTAAAGTTTAAGTAAATTCCTTTTTAAAATTAACTCTAAATGTTTTGTCACCTTAAATAAATGGGTTTTAACATAAGATAAATTTGTTTTCAACTCAAGCCCAACCCAAACAATATTTTTTAAAAATCATACAAGTTTTTCCTAAGTAACAAAAGAATTTTGAACCAGTTTACTTGAGGAACATACCAAATCTTGTCAAAGCTCGTGGGCCGGGTTTGGGGTGTTTCATTGCATGCTTTGATTGGTTTAATGCATGTTGTTTTGGAAAATTATATAAATATATATGATTATCTTTTAATTTAATTGAAAGATGAAATTAAGGAAAATGTTTTGAAACAAATTCAGATTTTGGCTTTTAATTAATGATGTCTAATATTTTAAATAAATTAGTTGAAACAAAATGCCGCCAAAGTGACCTCTTTTGTGTAGATTAGTTTATTTAAAATATCAAGATGATTATATGTTTTTGTGATTCATGCGTTTATTAATTGACCCAAAGGTAAGTTAACATTTGGCAGAATTTCAACGACATCTGTGGTGATAAATGTGTGACAATTATAAGGTATTTTATGTGAGCAATAAGTTAGTTCAAAGATTAATTAATTGTTTGACATAATTTATTGTCAATGTTTGATTGCTACAACAAGAGTACCGTTTACTATTAATATTACTGTTTAAAGACTTGATATTAATGTTGTGTTTGGTATCTTGAGATGGGATTAGCCATTATTTTGAATTTATTGTTTACTTATGAATATTGATTTAAGCTTGTTTTTATTTGTTCTATATTCAGCTAATTCATCTTCTGCTACCACAATATCTGCTAATATAAATTCTATACCCATGCTTAATTGGAATAATTTTAAGGAATGGAAAAGGCACTTACTTATAGTGCTTAGTTGTATGGACATAGACCTTGCACTAAGGGAAGAACAACCTGCACCTCTCACTGCGGAAAGCACCACTGATGTTAAAAGGGATTTTGAGTGGTGGGATCGTTCAAATCGCATGAGTCTAATGATCATGAAACACAACATTCCAGAAGCCTTTAGGGGTACATAATCTGAAGAGGTTACTCAGGCCAAGGGTTTCCTTGATGAAATTGAGAAACGTTTTGCTAAAAACGATAAGGTTGAGATGATATCACTTCTGACTTCTTTGATGTCTATGAAGTATAAGGGTCAAGGAAACGTAAGGGAGTAGATTATGGAGATGTTCCATACTGCTCCAAGACTTAAGGCACTTAAGCTCGAGCTTTCTGAGGAATTGCTTGTTCTTATGGTTTTGGTATAGCTTCCTGTACAATTTAATCAATTTAAAATTAGTTATAATTGTCAAAAGGAGAAATGGACCCTAAATGAGCTCATTTCTCATTGTGTGCAAGAGGAAGAAAGGTTGAAACGTGATAAGTCTGAAAGTGCTCATTTGGCCAATGCCCCTAAAGACAATGGCAAGAAAATAAAATGTCAGAATGAAGCTGCTAAGGGTCCATGTAACAGCCCAATTTTTGATAAAATAAATAGTGGTTGCAGGGCCACAGATCCGAGCCCGGAAATAAAAATTATTTTAATAATATTTTATGATCTACAGTATGATAATAATATTGTGTGAAAATTTCGTAAAGAAATTTTATCGATTACATGTTTAATTTGATAAAGGATTAAATCGCGTAAAGTGCAAAAGGTGTGTTCTAATAGCTAAAGAGATTAATTAGCTATAGAACTTTAAATTTGAGGTCCTTATATGGTAATTAGACCATTAATGAAAAGTTACTAGATATTTTTGGACGATTCATCCATGGAAAATTAGAAAAAGGCTAAGGACTAAATTGGAAAGTGATAAAATTAAAAGATGATAAATAATTAAATAGAAATAAAAATCATTTTATGTCATCTTCTTCCCCAAATATTCCATGGAAACCCTAGGAAAGATAAAGCAAGCTTTCTTGGCCAAATTAGGTAAGTATTCAAGCCCCGTTTTTAGTAATATTTATATTTTTGAAACCGGGATAGTCTAATATATCTATTTGGGGGATTAATTTGAAAAGTTATCAAAGTATAGAAATTATGTCATGGATTAATATGCTGAAAATTTGAAATTTATGGTAGAATATGAAAGGTTGATGATAGGTAAAGAACTTTTACAAAGTGATTTTTGATGAAAACATGATTTAGGGACTAAAATGTAAAGTTGTGAAAATTGAAGAAAAATTCTAAATTTTATAGAACACATGTGCTGTAAATTTTGTATTGAAATTTTGGTTAGGCTTGGAATAGGGAGTAAATTGCATAAATTTCATTTTCCAAGCCTAGGGACGAAATTGGAATTTATGGAAAGTTTAGGGGCGAAATGGTAATTTTTCCTAAAATGTAAATTGGACTGAATTGAGCTTAAAATGTGATAAATTGATGTTAAATTTACTCGTATATATCCGGATAGACCAAGTTCGGAGCTAGAACGAGGAAAAGAGGAAAATGTTGGATTAGTAGATTTTATGTACACAAACATTTGTCGAGGTAAGTTCGTGTAACTAAATTGTGTATATTTATATGCTTGAATTAAATGTTGTGCTTGTGAATTGTATAAATATTATATGTATATGACATTAGAAATATACCTAACGAAGCCCGATTAATAATAAGGCCCGATAAATGATAAATGATAAAAATGTTACTTATGTACTTGAAATGAAGGTGGAATGTGTTTATTTGAATTATGTGAATATTATAAATGTATGAAATAATCACATGCCTGATAATGCTTGGAAAATGTCAAATTCCGTTTGAATAAATGGAAAATTCGATGGATATGTGATTACCCAAAATGAATGAGGTCCTGCATTTGTTGCAAACGAGATTTAGTTGGATGAATAATCCTATTGACCTCATTATAGAAAGGATTTAGCCCGGATGGGTAATCCTGATATAAGTCCTCTCGAGCATATGTTATGGATTGGATTTAGCCCGGACGGGTAATCCAGATCAAGCTCTTTAGAGCATATGTCATAAAAAGGATTTAGCCTGGACCAGTAATCCTGTTGTATATATGTGTGGCTCGAAAGTGTACTCTCTGAAATAGTACCTTATGGGCACCATTGAATATGAATTGACGGATTTACTGATTTGTACACTTTGTGTGTACTACCTGTGTATCTATCGATATTCCGAATAAATTCAACGTGTAAAAATCCTGACATGAGAAAATATGAATAAGAAATGAGTTATTACACATATTTTTCTGAAATACATGAAAATGACGATACATGATGATTGATTTATGGTAATATGGGATGATAATATTTGTACTTGAAATTTATTTTATGAGTATGTTCATCCTTGATTATAGATTTGTACAACTTGAGTGTACTATTCGTGACATTGATATTTTGAATGATATGAGTAAAGTTCTGACATGAAATAATCTGAACTCGAGACGAACTATTATGAAATTATACTTGTAATATAAAGAGATGATTTATACATGTTAAATGAATACATGTTGTGATAAGCATATGTGCCTGGAAACTTGATTGTTGTTTAGCCCAAATATGTTTTGATGTTATTATGGAATATATGACTAACAAGGGCAATGAGGATATGTGTAGGGCTTGAGGTCGAATTGAATGAATGTGCCTTACATAGTTACCTCAAAATAGAATGAATGGTAAGTTAAGTACCATGTTATACGAACTTACTAAGCATGTAATGCTTACTTAGTTTTATTTCCCTGTTTTATAGTAAATCGGAAGCTCGTTGGATTGGAAGCTTGGTGGAGATCACTCACACTATCCATCGGCCCATGTCGGTACAATATGGTAAATCAATTATGGTTATAATGGCATGTATAGGTTATATTGGCCATATTGGCATGTAAATGTAAATGATTATTGTAATCTAGCCATTGGAATGGCTAGTGATGATTATGTTTTGGTATATGTATATATATGTATTAAGTTTATTTTATGGAGATAACATAAGTGTTTGTTATTGATTGATTGAGAAAGGTTAAATGAGTATGCTTACTAAAGGGTAAGATTAAAAGCATGAATGCATGTAACAACATATCATGTTAGATGTTAAAAATTTCTTGAATTCAATGCTTGGATTGGCTTTTATTTGGATGAAAGTTTGGTGTAGGTCATTAGCAAAATTTTGGGTGAGAAATGAAGCTAGAAGTGGCTTTATTTTATCCACACAGGCAGACAAATGGGCGTGTGTCTAGACCGTGTGTGACACACGGCCTGGTTCATGGGTGTGTGGTTAGGTCGTGTGTCCCCTGCATCTTAAATTTGAGAAAAACAGAATGCTCAGAATTGAGCACACGGGCATAGACACAGGCGTGTGTCTCAGCCGTGTGTGCTACACGGCCTAGCACACGGGCGTGTGGCCGACCGTGTAGCGCAAGTCAAAGAGCTACCTAGTTTCGAACACGGCCTGTAGCACGGGCGTGTCCTAGGGTCACACGGGCGTGTCCCTTGGACCACACGGGCATGTGAGCCCTGCACCTTGGAAATTTTTTAAAAATTTCGCGAAAAATTCTTAGAGTTTCTGATTAAGTCCCGACTCGATTCTAATGCTCATATTGGGCTTCGAGGGTCCATTTAAGGGACGTTATGAATAAATCTCGGGAAATGAATAGTAATTGTTATGAATTATCTGAAAATGTTCTGAAGTGGTAATACTCCGTAACTCTGTTCCTACGACGGACACGGGTTAAGGGTGTTACTGATGGATCTCGAAACTAACTATTATTTCGACAAAGGCAAGCGCACCTATTGAATAGTAGTATAGCTGTGGTGAGTCCGGAATATCGTATCCTCAATAACCAAGAGTACTAGTATTAACTATCTTTTTATTATCTAGCCTAATAATTAAGGGGATTTATTTTTAATCTAAAATCTATTTAACTAATTTAACTAACTATGAACGCGACAGAGAGTAAATTGGGGAAAATACTTTTGGACAACTTATATGAGATAGACAATACCTAAGGAAGAATCCACCTAGACTTCACTTATTACTTTTGATTCATGCAATTTATTCATTTGGCTTAATCCGTAGAAATCCCTAAATTATATTAATACCTCTCTCGAGGCTACTAACAACTGACTCTAGGTTGATTAATTGAAATCTCTTTCTAATTAAAACCCCTATTGTCGCATTAACTCAATCTATGGATTCCCTTATTAGGTTTTACCCTAATCCGTGATTTTAAATAAGCCCTATGTCTAGGGTTGCGATCAACTCCGCTTAATTGTGTTGATCTACTCTTAAATAGGGACTTCTGCTCCACTGAATAAGCACATTCGGCTTGAATCAATAACCTGAATTATCAAAACAAGAATAAGAACTCACAATTAAGAATAAGCACAAGTATTTATCTCATAAATCAAATAATAATAAGATCTGTCTTAGGTTTCATCCCCTTAGGTATCTAAGGATTTAGTTCATACTAAAAGAGGGAAACATCATAAAAGAGAAAAAACAACAAAACATAAGAAAACCCAAAAAACTCCTAAAGAACTTGATGGGAGATCTTCAGTCTTGATGGAGATCCTTCTCCTAAGTTGTTCCCGACGGCTGTCTTGGAGTATTTTCTCATTCTACTCGGCCGTCTATTCGACGTCCTGTCGAGCCCTCTTTTTAGGTTGCCCCCTAGGGTGTTTGTATAGGCTTCGAGATGCCTTTCTTGGCCCACAAGTATCCTATTCCGAATGAAACTCATCTTGATTTCGGCAGAGACATGCCCGTGTGACATGCCCGTGGTGGACTCCCTTGGCCGTGGTCGATCCTGCTCACCACACATGGCCGTGTGATCTGCCCGTGGTCAATAGTCCAAGCCGTGTCTAGGTTGTTGCTCGAAACACACGGCCGTGGGTGATAGCCCAGGCCGTGTAAGTCTCTAAAGTAGGCCTATTTTGTCCATTTTTGGCCCATTTCTCGTTCTTTTCGGTTTCCTAAGCTCTCCTGAGTATAAAACATGAAATTAAGAGATTAGGAGCATCGAATTCATCAAATATAATGAATATTCATCCAAAATTAAGCCAAGCATGGGGTTAAAATATGTGTAGATTATGGTTTATCAAATACCCCCACACTTAAGCGTTTGCTTGTCCTCAAGGAAAATCCTCAACTCACAATTAAAATTAACTTCTCTCAATTCATAATTCTCATCAACAATGTCTTATCATAATTCATAGATAATTCATACATGGATAATTTAACTAAAAGAGTCCTAGAGATTCAAACAATCTAAGTCATAGGTTTTTATAGCATAAAAACATAGGTGTTTCCCCTTACCAAAATAATTACCTCTGATTCAAAACCGACAAGTATTGACATCCTCACTAAAGATTCACTCAAATCACTCAAAGTGTTTAAGGTTCAAAAATTAAGCACTCAAAAGTCTAACATGAAAAGTTAATCCCATAGACTTGCATGAAAATCAAATCTCCACCACTATAAAATGAGATGATACACAAATCAAAAGGTCTTTTAAAGGGTTGTAATGGGGCTTGGGTTAAAGGTGTGGATAAAGGCTGAATTAGAAGGTTAAAAATCGAGATTGAATTGACAAATTACCTAACTAGAAAAATAAACTAAAACTTGAATAATTACATCAGTTAAGAATTCATCACTAATAACACGAGCTTCTTCTCAAAATGTAAAATTAAACGTAAGCTCAAGTAACATAGAACTAATAATGAATAAACTTCATTTTTTTTTATTTTAAGCACATACAATAATAAGATAGAATTTTAACAACTGAAATAAAGAAAATAGTTAAGCAACCGATCAAATCAAATCTCGATATAAGGGTAGTCAAGAGAAATGGTGATAACAAATACAAAGTGGGTTTTGGGTTAATATTAATGGGTGAGTCAAGAAATGGTTTATTAGTCTCAAAGGGGTTCACTATGGGTTAATTATGAAGGTAGGCTTTTTATGGAGTAAGTGGGTTAAAACCTAGGTGCCTTTATCATCTCAGTATATCAAATCAGAGGTGTGGTCTTGATATGTATGATCGAAGCAAGTTCTAGAATAACAAATCAATGTTAACACACTCATAATTAATAAAGTGAGAAAGAAAAGAATATGCTCTAAAAGGCTCAAGATCTCACAAAAATTATGGTTTTTGATGTCAACATTGCAAATTTCAAACTTTAAAGTAATATTTAAATTTAGGAAAACAACCTAGAAATTTTAATTACGGAAAATAGACTTATCATGCTTGATTCTCTAATATCTTAAAGTTTAAATCATCAATGCACAATTAACTATGACTTAATCCAAAACATATCAATGGAAATCATAAATCAAAAGAAATTTCATTCTAACAGTGATATGAGAAAGTGGCTTGAGAGAAAGACAAAATTCAGAGATTTGAGAATAATGCAAAAAGTTAGGAACTTTTAAAATTCACCCTCCACACTTAAGATGTACATTGTCCTCAATGTACAAAAATAGATATTCACAATATAGTAAGAAGATCATAAGGTAGGGAGAGAAGTGAAACTTCTTGAAGTTTGGATGGAGTCAAAGAAAAGAAACGAGGGAAATTTGGACCGAGTTGGAGGAGGATGCGCCGGTGGTGGTGGATACTAGGGTCGTGGTGTGGTGATTCCCTAGCAGCCTTTAGGACCTAAATAAAAGAAATCAAAATATAATAAAATAAATTAAGCACAAGAAAGATAAAGAGAAGGAAAATAAATGAGAAGAGAAAAGAAATAGGAAAAAAAAATGGACTCAAATGTCCTTGGCTTGTTGAGTCGATGAAACGGCCGACATGAACTTATGTAGAGTGGTCGTGCACGGGGATACCGTGCTAGGACCCTTTTCGCTTCTTTGACATGGAGATGGTGGTGAGGATGGTGAAAGAAAAAAAATGAGGGGAAGGGGAAAGGAAAATGAAGGCAGAAGATAGTGAGAAGAGAAAGGGGTGTGGTGGCTGTGGGTTGGGAGAAGAAGAATTTGGGGAGAAAGTGAGAAGAAGGGGGGGTTTTAAATAAGAGTCAGGGACCTAGTTGCTGCCCATGCCTGTGTGCTGTGGGCGTGTTAAGTCACACGACCATATCGCACGGCCGTATGGTGGCTTGTTCGTTTCTCCCACGCTTGTGTAGAGGTTTCCACGCCCGTGTATCTTTCTCAGTGTCGGCCACGGCCTCAAAGCACGGGCGTGTCTCATACCTGTATGACTTTCTCAGTGTTGACCACGACCGTGTCGCACGGCCATGGCATTTTATCGCCGTCTGTGATTTAGGGATATTTCGTCCTTGGGTCGTACGATCTCTGCCACGCCAGTGTGCAAATTCGTGATGTCCACACGGTCACGGCCACGGAAACCTACGCTTTATTAACTTGGTTAGTTTTTTAGTTAGGTGCTAAAAATCAAAGATATAAAAATTAAATGGGTTAGTGCTCGGGTTGCCTCCCGAAAAGCGCTCGTTTAAAGTCTTAAGCTAGACTTACCTCTCAGTCGCATAATCATGGTGGTTTGAAGAGTTGAAGCTCCTCATTCTTGCTATCAATTCAGTTATCGATATATAGTTTAAGTCGAGTAGTGTTTACCTTAAAAGTGCCAAATGTAGGATTAGTTACCTCGACTGTTCCGTATGGGAAGGTATTCAATACTATGAAAGGGATCTCTTCATTTGCATTATGGTCCGAAGTGGCGATTCGAGGGTCTTTCTTATCCAACAAAACCTGATCTCCGATCTAAAATTGGTATGCCTCATGGAGTTGCCTCAGTTTTACTTCGTGTGTTCTTGGTTTCTCCTTGACACGTGGCTTCCACTCGTCTAGTTCATCGATTTGAAGCCTTCGTTCCTCATGAGTTATTTCTTTATTGGCCCGAGGTCTAGGATCTGGCTCAGTTGTGTAGTTTCGTGGTGTTTCCTATAAAGAGGGTTGAACCAAATGGTTATTAATGGAATTTATGTTTTCACCTTGATTACTCGATGTCCTAGCCGAGTCAAGAGCACGAAGAGTGATCGTTTAAATCACCTACACGAAGTGTGAGTTCACCAATATCAATATCAATTTTAGTTACGCGGTTGCTAAAAAGGGTGTTCCTAAAATTAAAGGAACATTATTATCCTCATCCATGTCTAAAACGACAAAGTCTACCGGGAATATGAATTTATCAATTTTTACTAGTACATCTTCGATTATACCCCTAAGAATTCTAATAGTTTTATCAGCTAATTGAATGCTCATCCTAGTTTATTTGGGTTTCCCGAGACCTAGTTGTTCAAACATTTTATAAGGCATAACATTGATGCTTGCCCCTAAATCAGCTAAGGCATTATTAATAGATAAACTACCAATTAAACATGGAATTGTAAAACTCCCTGGATCTTTTAATTTTTGTGGTAGTTTATTTTGCAAAATTGCTGAGCACACTGCGTTTAGCTCCACATGTGACGCCTCGTCTAATCTTCGTTTGTTCGTCAACAGCTCTTTTAAAAATTTCCTTGAATCTGGTATCTGTGAAAGAGCTTCAAGGAACGGTAAGTTAATATGTAATTTCTTTAGAAGTTTAAGAAACTTACCAAATTGTTCATCTGTGTTGTCTTTCTTCATCGCATTGGGGTATGGCACTCGAGGTTGGTACTCTGTAATTACCAGTTTTAGTTTATCATGGCTTACCTCAACCTTACCTTCCCCTACCACATTCTCTTGCCTCAGTTCTGGGTCGTCTAACCCCTCATTGTTGTGAATAGAGACGGCATGAATTTGATCCTTTGGGTTAGTTTCAGTGTTGCTTGGCAAGCTGCCTTGTGGTAGTTCAGATATGATCTTAGCAAGTTGTCCTAATTAGTTCTCGATCCCTTTAATCGATGCTTGTTTATTTTTTAGCGCTGTTTCGGTATTTTGGAAACGTGTCTCTGACACCGCGATGAATTTTGTTAGCATCTTTTCTAGGTTCAGCTTCTTCTCTTGCGGGTAGGGTTGCTGTTGAAAGCCTGGGAAGGGTTGTTGTCTCTGATTTCCTTGACCACCCCATGAGAAGTTTGGGTGGTTCCTCCAAACTGGATTATAATTGTTACTATAGGGGTTATTTTGAGATCTAAAATTATTACCCATATAGTTCATCTGCTCGCTTTCTATGCCAGGGTTGTAGGGTAGGTATTCTGTATTGTTCGTCCCTCTTCCATTTGTATCGCACTGCATCACTGGATGTACCTACGAAGAACCACACAAACCATCAATTTTCTTATTAAGGAGTTCTACCTGGTTTGATAGCATGGTCACTGCGTCGAGGTTGAAAACACTGGTGGCTTTTGTCGGCCTTATCCTTGTAACTTGCCATTGATAGTTATTCAGTGACATCTCCTTTATAAACTCATAAGCCGCCTTTTTATTTAGGGTTCCATCGGCGGCTGAATCAATCAATTGCCTAGTTGAGGGGTTCACACCGTTGTAAAAGGTTTGAACCTGTAGCCACAAAGGTAACCCATGGTGAGGGCACCTCCTTAGTAGATCCTTATATCTCTCCCATGCATCGTAGAGTGTTTCTAGATCCATCTGCACAAAAGAAGAAATATCATTCCTCAACTTAGCCGTTTTAGCCGGCGAAAAATATTTTAACAGAAATTTTTCGGTCATTTGTTCCCATGTAGTGATTGATCCTCGTGGTAACGAGTTTAATCACTGTTTAGCTTTATTTCTCAGCGAAAAGGGAAACAACAGAAGGCGAATATCATCATCAGAAATGCCATTAATCTTGAAAGTGTCGCAAAACTCAAGAAAATTTTCCAAGTTAAGGGAAAATTCTTTTCGGTTTCCTAAGCTCTCCTGAGTATAAAACATGAAATTAAGAGATTAGGAGCATCGAATTCATCAAATCTAATGAATATTCATCCAAAATTAAGCCAAGCATGGGGTTAAAATATGTGTAGATTATGGTTTATCAGTTACAGTCCAGCTCAAAAAGAAACAATAACAAGCTACAGAGAATTGTTTCTTTTGTAACAAGTTTGGACACGTAAAGAAAGATTGTACCAAATATCATGATTGGCGTGCAAATAAAGGTATTATTCTTAATTTGGTCTGTTCGGAGATTAATTTAGCTTTAGTAACTAGAAACACTTGATGGATAGATTCTGGTGCCACTACTCACATAAGTGTTTCTATGCAGGGTTGCCTGAGTTACCGAAAGCCAAGTGATGGTGAAAGACACATCTTTGTGTGCGATGGAAAATCGTTAGAAGTGGAAGCGATTGGGCATTTTAGGTTGTTATTAGGAACTGATTTTTTATTTGGATTTAAAAGACACTTTTATTGTACTGTCATTTAGACGGAATTTATTTTTTGTTTCTTCATTGGACAAATTTGGATATTATTGTTCATTCGGAAACAATCAATTTAGTTTGTCTTTAAATTCAAACATTATTGGAACTGGTTATTTAAATACTTATGACAACCTTTATTTTCTAGAAACAGTTGCATCCTATAATGAAACCTCGCATGTGGAATCACGTGGTATTAAACGCAAATTAAATAAGGAAAGTTCAACATCATTATGGCATAAGTGCTTAGGTCATATCTCAAAAGGTAGAGTTGAACACCTTGTGTCTGATGGTATTTTAGAGTCCTTTGACTTCACAGGCTTTGATGTCTGTGTCGATTGCATTAAGGGAAAACAGACCAAAACTAAGAGATTGGGCACCAACAGATCTTTAGACGTCTTAGAATTAATTTATACAGATATTTTGGGTCATTCCCTACGGCATCCTGGAATAGTCAACAATATTTCATAACATTCATAGACGATTACTCACGTTATGGGTACCTATATCTCATTCATGAGAAATCTCAGTCTTTGGACGTGTTCAAAGCTTATAAAGCTGAAGTTAAGAATCAACTCAACAAAAGGATTAAAAATGTTAGATCTGATCGTGGTGGTAAGTACTATGGTAGATATGATGGCTTAGGTGAACAATGTCCAGGACCATTTGCGAAATTCCTAGAGGAATGTGGTATTGTCCCACAGTACACCATGCCAGGATCACCTAGTATGAATGGTGTAGCTAAAAGACGAAACAGAACTCTTGGTAAGGAGCATGATTGCTCATTCTACCTTACCTGAGTCCCTCTGGGGAGAAGCATTAATGACAGCAACTTACATTCTGAATAGTGTACCCAATAAAATAGTTGCAAAAACACCTTATGAGCTTTGGACAAGTCAAAAGCCTAGTTTAAAGCACTTTCACATTTGAGGATGTCCAGCTGAGGCAAGACCTTATAGGCCACATGAAAAGAAATTGAACTCTAAAATAGTAAGCAGCTACTTTATTGGTTATTCTGAGAGATCTAGGGGCTATAAATTTTATGATCCAATAATAAGGAATATTTTTTAGACGAGAATTGCAACATTTTTTGAGGATGTTGAGTTTGGGGGGAGAAATAAGGTTAGAGACATTGCTTTTGAGGAGGATTTGGATTCTTACTCAGTTCCTACTATCACTTTTGACGATGTTCAGGTTCTTATACCTATCATTGATCAAGAAGTGAATCTAGGACCTTTATAAGACAATGTTGAACAACTCCCCATTCAAAATGAGATAATTGTTCCAGAAGAACAAACTCAACAACCTTAATAACAAGTGCCATTAAGGAGGTCCACAAAAGAAAAGAGAAATGCTATTCCAGATGATTATGTTGTATTTCTCCAAGAACATGAGGATGATAATGGAATGATGGAAGATGATCCAATCAACTTTCATCAGGCCATGAAAAGTTCTAATTCTCAAAAGTGGATTGATGCCATGAAAGATAAGTATAAGTCTATGCAAGACAATAAAGTTTGGGAACTTGTCCCATTACCTGAAGGTGTAAAACCAGTTGGTTGTAAATGGATATTTAAAACCATGAGGGATGCAAATGGTAATGTGGAGAGGTATAAGGCGCGTCTTGTAGCAAAAGGATATACTAAAAAAGAAGGTATTGATTTTACAGAGACTTTCTCTCCAGTTTCATCGAAAGACTCCTTTAGGATAATCATGGCGCTTGTTGCTCATTTTGATCTTGAGTTACATCAGATGGATGTTAAGACTGCATTTCTCAATGGCGACATTGAAGAAACAATTTATATGGTGCAACCAGAAAATTTTGAGTCAAAAGACTCAAAGAATATGGTTTGCAAATTGATAAAATCCATCTATGGACTCAAACAAGCTTCCCATCAATGGTACCATAAGTTACATCAGATAATTGTTTTTTTTTTGTTTTAAGATGAATATTGTTGATGATTGTGTGTATCACAAATTCAATGGAAGTACATATTTCTGGTTCTATATGTTGATGACATTTTGCTTGCCGCTAATGATATAGGATTATTGCACGAAACCAAGAGGTTTTTATCTAAGCATTTTGAGATGAAAGATCTTGAGGACGCCTCTTTTGTTTTAGGAATTCAAATACATCGAGATCGATCTCGAGGTATTCTTGGATTATCACAAAAGAGTTATATCGATAAAGTACTTAAAAGGTTTGGCATGCAGAGTTGTAGACCAGATGACACCGCTGCTGCTAAAGGAGACAAATTTAGTCTCACTCAATGCCCTAAAAGTAACCTTGAAATTCAGGAAATGCAAAAGATTCCCTATGCATCACCGTTGGGAGTTTAATGTATGCTCAAGTATGTACGCGTCCAGACATTGCGTACATTGTTGGGATGTTAGGTAGATATTTAAGCAACCCTGGTATAGACCATTGGATAGCAGCCAAAAGGGTTATGAGATATCTTTAGAGAACAAAAGATTACATGCTTACTTATAAGAGATCAGATCTTTTGGAGGTCGTAGGGTATTCTAATTCTGATTTTGCTGGGTGTCAAGATTGTAGGAAATCTACATTAGGCTATATTTACCTGTTAGCTGGAGGGGCTATATCTTGGAAAAGTGTCAAACAGACACTTGTAGCTTCATCCACTATGGCAGCAGAGTTTGTAGCATGCTATGAGGCATCAAACCATGGAATATGGTTGCGAAATTTTGTCACAGGGCTGTACATTTTGGAGAATGTAGAAGGACCACTCAAATTATTTTGTGACAATAAGTCAGCAGTGTTGTATTCCATAGCATATTGACATAAAGTTCCTAGTTGTAAAAAAAAGAGTGCAAAATGGTCAAATATCCATAGAGCACATTGGGACAAACTCCATGATAGCGGATCCGCTCACAAAAGGTTTACCACCCAAGGTCTTTCATGAGCACACTGCTCACATGGGTGTTACATTGTTTGAGGATATCATGATTTAGTAGGAGTTTATATTTTATTTGTTTTATGTTTATTTTCAGACATTTATGTATTTGGTTATTTTTTGATCAGAAATGAAGGATTCAGTTTATTCACTTTGTTTATTGTTTTGAAATTGACCTCACTTAAGTTAAAGAGGACCAGTTGGAAATAGACATGTTTAGATCATATTGCATGTAATTTTCATGCTACACATCCATACTTGATCTATGTCATTTATTTGTGTTAATATACGTGATTAGGGATGGATTTAGTTACGATATATGTAATGAAAGTCGCTTTGGTTCTATGTTAGCATAATTAATGGACTAGATTGTTCGGAATATCTTTTGGATATGATAGTAAAAATTTGAGCTCATAAGGTTGTATAATGACATGTAATTATAAAGGAATTAGTATATATATGTGTGGTCCAAGTAGGAGATTGTTGGAAAATATGGGCATCACATATATATAATAAAGGTAATTACATGTTATTATTTACTATTATGATAAGTTAGCCCAAATTAAAAGTGATCTAATTTGGTTAGAATTTTATTGGGCTTTAATTATTAAATAAAGTATAGGTCAAATATGTGTAGATACTCTAGTAATTGAGCTCTAATCAAATTCTAATTAATGATGGGCTAATTAGAATTTGATTAGAACTAATATGCCAAGGTTATAAATATTAGGGTTATGGTCCCCAAATTATACACAAGATATCTTTTCTGATATCCCATCATTAGGAAAGAGAGAGCAGATACTCTAAATTTCTTGTGTGCTAATTTGGAAGATCAAATCCCCAAGATCCGGTAAAACTTCAAGGAATTCATGGATTTAAGTACGCTTCCGCATCTAGTTTTGTTCTTGATTTATTCTTGATGATTTGACATGATAGATCCTGGTTTATTCAATTTTACTTTAGATTTATTTTACAAATCTAACAATGATGTGATAAAGATTCGAGTATCCAATAAGATCCATTGTTATGCATTTTCATCTTCTCAAGTTGTCAATGTAACGCCCCAAAATCCAAGTATTTATTTTTGTATGTTTGTAACACAAATACTGGTCTACTTCAGTGGTTAAGTGATTTGGGTGTGTTTAGGAGTGTCTGAGAAGTCTTGGATTCAAGCTTGGGCAAGTGCAAAAAGTTTTGTTTTTAAGGAATAAACCATTGCCTATAGTTAGTAGGCTTTTAAATTATTGTGGGTAAAGCAAGACATAAAAAGTTTGCTGGTCTAGGGGGTAAGTGGCGTGTTACCTTTGCCAAAGGACTGATGTTCGAATCTTGATGGGGACAGTGGAGTATTTATTTTGCTGCTGTGCCGTGGGGGGTGTTGTAGTTTGACTAAAATACTGGAGTGGTAGAGAAGAATTCAAATTGAGTGGTTGAGGGGAGGAGTGATCGGGGTGGAGAGATTTGAGGAGGGATTTTAGGAGAAAATCAAGGGAGGTGAGAAGAGAGGGAGTGTTGTGCCGAAATTGGACTGTGGGCACTCAAGAATTTCTGCTAGAGTGGTATACTCCTCATTTGGTATACTCCTCATTTCGGGTTTTGCTTTGTAATTGTTTTTCCTCTGTTGCTTGAAGGCCGAATGTGGTAGGGGTTCTGTTTCACCTCGTTCGTTTTTTTCTTTTTGACAACCATTTCTTTGGCCGAATTCTTCCTCTTTCAATTGCCTCTTCTTCATTTCTTTTCCCAATTGAGTTTGTGTTGGCCGAATATACCTTCTTCCCCTCCTTCGATTTCTCTTCTCTTTTCTCTCTTAAACCATTTTCTCTTACCATCTTGCTCTAGTTGGTAGCCAGGCGGATTACTTCATTCTTCTATCGCTATTGTGTCTTCGGTTTAGCGATTATTCTCTGACAAATAGGTAAGAGCACTCGACTCCTTCCTATTTTCTCTTAATACGTATCAAGTCTTCTTTTCATACACTGTCTAAAGCTGAATACTATTTTCCCTTATTGCCGATTCTCGGCTTTCTTCCCTTATGTGTGGTGTTTCTTTCGGTTTTAGAACTTCTCGAGGAGTGAAGGAGTTTGCAAGTGGTTTTGAAACGGTCAAAACCTTTCTCTCATCAATCAAGGTAACGATATTCTTAATTAGCGTGTTCAATATGAGTACTTTTTCTTGCATTCGTGGGCATATGTCGAACGCTCTTTCCCTTACTTTTGGGTTCTGTGGTGCTAAAAATTATCACATGTGGATTTAATCATGTGTATAAACAATTCTGCCTAATAAAATCCGCTTGTAACGCAGATATTCGTCAAGGAGTTTGTAATCAACCTTCGTCAGCGGTCTAAGAGGGCTAGACCACTTTTGTTCAATCAAGGCAGTTTTGGTGCTTGCAGGTTATTCGCACGTTTTCGCAAATAGGTGCGTAAACACTACCCAAATCGTAAAATGGCAAAAGCTGGAAAATATGACAATTGACGCTACATGAGCGTGCGCTCGCTCGTGTGGTAATCTAAACACAGAAAACGTGGGCGTTTGACTATTGAGGCCACCATGAGCTATTTCATGGTCTTAGGCCGTTTTGGGCCATGTTGGGCCGAAATGAGCCGTTTGGGCCCAACGGGCTTGTGGGCCCCACACGGGTAAACTACACGAACGTGTGGAGAATATTGGGCCAAGCTGTGTAATTTACATGGTCGAGACAAATTATGGGCTATGTGGGCCGCACGGGCATGTGGGCCTACATGGGCCGCATTATGGGCATTGGGCCCATTTTCACTGTTTGACTGTTAAGGTTGCACGGGTCGCCCAAGACGACTGTGGACCTACTGATGGGTCGGTAAGTATACCTAGACCCCAAACTGATATAAAATGACTGTTACGCCCCTATGATATAAAATGAATGTATGCCTTATGTTATGTATGACTATATGTGAGCATGCCATGATATATATATATATATGTTGCATATATGTGTGATATGTTGCATGGGGATGGGATTATTATGATTAGAGGAAGTGTATCAGTACTAGCGACTCTGCTTTGCAAATCTCGCTTTAGTCTTTGCACCTGGTGCTAATTTTTGGAGTGTAGGGATAGGTGGGTTGATTTTATCCCCACATGGAGTGTAGAAATGGACGGAGTGGAGTGTAGAGGCCGGTTGGGTAGGATTTACGATTGCATACAGAATTCATCACATCAGAATGGGCTAACACCCCAACTGAATTGAACTGTTATTGATTTGGGCTTAGGCCCAGACTGTGCTTGCCTACGGCATGATTGGCTAATTGCTTATATGGGATTACACAGTGAGTTTTTGTAAACTCACCCCTCTATTTATCTGTACAGGTAATCCCCAGTCTTAGGTGGATCGGTACTGTGAGGGATTCGGAGGTGGCCACACAACAGCACCTGCTTCTATATTTGACTTTTTATTTATAAGAAATTTAATTTGGGTATTTGTTTTTGTAATAAGGCCTCTTTAAATTTTTAACTTTTAATTTGGGATTTTACTTAGCTTAATTCATTTATGAGAGTAGTAGGACGCGGATTTCCAAAAGGTAAATGCTTTTCAAAACACCACGTTTTCGTAACATACTATAAAAGCTTCCGCATCAAACATTGTTTTAAAGTATAGTGACAAACGAATATGATCAACATTCTGCTAAAAACAACTTGAGTTTTCAAATGAATAGGATACCCTAAAATTTCCGTTAAGATCGTAAACGAAAATTAATATAGAACGGGTTTTTCAATGAAACTATGTTTTCAAAAAAAAAAAACACTTCAATGTGATACTGCCAGATTCGGCCATAACGTCTAGGCCGGATTTGGGGTGTTACAGCCAATGTATTAATATGATATGATGTTTGATGATGCTATGTGATAAGTATATTTAGCATGTTTGCTTTAACTCTTGAGTTTGTGATTTATTGTAGCATTTGAAGTACCCACTGAGCTTGGTTAAACTCACACTCTTTTGTGTCTATCTTTGTAGAGAAATAGCTTGTGTGGAGTGGTGAAGTGGGCAAGCTTGAGATCCAAAGGTAAAGGCATCTTGGTTAAACATATGAAATGATCTTGGTTAATAAGGGATAACAATGTGGGTTTATATTGAAGAATTAGACTTTAGATTTGTTTTGGTTTGGTTTGTAAATGGACTTTCCATGGACTGTTTAAGGACTTTTATAACTGTTTTGTGGATGTTTTAATTGCTTGGATGATTGCACGAAGTATGTTAGATGAATGTTTAGTTAAATTGTTGAATAACATGTATGTGATTTGTTGATTTGTGGTTAACATGGCTTAAAGGATATGTTGAGGGCTTAGACAGATGCAAAATGACCAAATGGCAAGGTATGTACCTTTATTGCACTTTAAATTGCCTTATATGCAAATTTGTTATGTTGAGTAAATTGGTTTGAGACTTTAGAAAAGCATGTTAGCTTAGTTGATTGATTTGGATGCCAAAGCATGTTAATGTATGACCTTATGTGTTTGAGCATGATTGATATGATTTAAGTATGCTATATGATATGTTAGGATAGGAAAAATGGCATGAAACCACGAATTGGTATGTACATTTGAGTATCAAAGTGTTATATGTTAGTGCTGAAATTTTTCTGCAATTCTTCCAGTCGATGTCACGACAAGGGCTCGATGTCACGACGTGAAAAGCACATGGTCATGACAAGGTTTTCAGAGTGTTCTGGGAATATTTTGAAGTTGTTGCAAATTAGTCCTAATTTTTACACACTAAAATTGGAGGCCTTAAACACCACGAAATGCTTTGAAAATTTACATGACATGGATTTAAACCTTGAATTTTAGTATGTTAACTTCAATTTATTAAAATGGTTTATCTGGATATTTTGTAAAATTTACATTTTAGTCCTTAAAATTTGGTTTTGAAATTGAGTTTTAAATGTTGTTATAAGCTAAAATTTTCACAAATGGTTTAAAATAAAAATCCCAAGACACTTGTTGGATTAATTTTATGATTTACGTGTTTTTCACCAATGACATGTAAAATGACGATTTTACCCATGTTCTTGAATTGTTAATTTGTGTTAATCGAAGCATGATTTAGGCTTGCATGACTAGAAATACTTGATTAAGCATGGTGTGATGGTTGGTTTTCTGGTGTGTTTGGATGACCAATAAGAAGATTCACATAAGTGGCTAATGTGATGTTCTGGATTCGGGTCAGTCCTTTCGGCCGGGTTTGGGGCACCACAAAACAGAGATCATCATATGCAATTCTGACTTCAAAATTAATTTCTCATTTCATAATTTATGCAAAACATGATTAACAAACTAATTTGGGTCCCAATCAAGCTGACGTAAACTCTAAAATCAACCTGGAAATAATCAATGACTAATTTGAAACATTTCAAAAAAGAATAGGCAAAAGTGGACAACAGGGGTCACATGGCCGTGTGAAAGGTTGTGCCCGTGTGTGCATATGTCACACAACTGTGTGTTTAGGCCATGTAACTAATTGTGATAATGTGATTCAAATATTACTAAACCTGCAGTATCCACATGGGTGTGTGGCCAACCCGTGTGAGGCACACGTCCGTGTGCTAAGCCGTGTGGGACAAATATGTGCCATTTTAAGTGTTCATCATATATTTAGAAAGCCTATGATTCATATACTACATAAATGGAAACACAACCAATACAAAAACTAATCAACCATCATATCAAACATGCAACTAACCATTCTTAAGGCCATTCATTCATAACACATAGGTCTTTCTTTTTTACAAGCTTAATGACTTAAGCAATCAACACTTAAACAATAAGTCTTATTCATCCATGATATTATTTTCAATTCATCTCAAAACATATCATAGATAAATATTTCCTAGTCTTCTAACCAATATGCCTCAATGGCACCTTTTCATAACAAGATTATACAAGCATGATAAATCATTCAAATAGGTTTGTACAATTCCTTACCATTCATGCATTTCAAACATACCATTTAACATGTATTATCATCACCTATTTGAGCATTTTATACCATTTTCATTAGCCTACCATTGTACCTTATTTAGTTATCAACTGACATTCACATCTATACCTTTCTTCACATTGATCACCTAGCAAACATCATTCAAGTGTTATCCACAAGCTAGAACCATATTAGCACCATTCAATATAACACAACCACTTTGCAAGACTTATAAACATACCATCCATGATCATGAATAAGTGTTATACACATATCATAAGCATTATCAACTAAGATGACTGTAACACCCCTAACCCGTATCCCTCGCCGGAACTGGGTTACAGAGCATTACCGGAGTTTACAGATCAAACAAACAGAAATTTCAAACATTTCATATCATCAAAACAAATCATCAAAGCATCGTTTTAATCCAAATTATAAACATACAAAATCTAAATCAATTTGCCTAGTTCATGAGCACTTAAACATAGAATTAAATTCACATGCACTTATCTAGATTTAGTTCAATTTACCACGCCATAATATGGCTTCAAAAACAAACACATATTTATATGTATAAAACCAACCAAAATTAAACTTATAACCTCATTTACAATCAAACCACAAAATAACTATTATTTAGACACCCTAGGTACATGCCGACACAAAGGATAAACATCACCACATTTGAGTTCGGGATCGTTGTTGGATGCTGAATCGGCGATCAAAACTCAGTACCTAACCTGCGTACAGAAAACAAAACCGTACACTGAGTATAAACTCAGTGGTATTTCTATAATCTGAATAATTAAAAATAAAACAATATAATATGCACAATTAAATATTAACACAGTTGAACATTTAAAACCATATTTATTTATATAATAACACAATCCATACAATACTCAAATCTTGAATACATTATTTTATACCATATTCGATTTCCATCACTTGCTATATAATAGCTTTTCTCACTTTGATCCACATATCAATTAAAATAATATTATCCATTTCATGAACACATAATTCATGCATTTCATTTGTACATTTCAATTCACTATCCCATTTCAATTCACATATAATACCATCCAATATCAATCATAGTGCCATTTCATTTAATTACCCCTATTAACACGACTCAGACTCGGACGGATACACGGATCCAACCAAAACACACCAGTTTGGCACCTAGTGCCTCATAGGATAATTCGAAGTAATAATTTGACACCCAGTGTCTCATCGGTTAAACTGAAGTAAATTGGCACCCAGTGCCTCATCGAATTAATCCAAAGTAGTAAATTGACACCCAGTGTCTCATCGACTCGAAGTCGAAGAAATCTCTGAACTCTTCCAATCCTATGGCATGCCATCTATATCCGACTCAGCCCGATACAGGTAATAGGATTCCAATTCACTTTCCAAATACAACCAATATCCAATTATCATATTTACACAATATCACATTTACACACACATATATATTCATAATATATATATATATTCCAATTTAACTCAATCAATATAAATTCAATAAATTCATCACATACCAAATTAATCCATTTCAATTGTAAAACACAATAATTCTCACCTCAACACTTACCATATGCATTAAATGAAAATTACAACAATTAATAACTAGCTTCGGATTATAAAAATACAAATCAGAAATTTCGAGCTACTCCTCGTCGACTTTATTTTTCTCCTTTTTAGTCAAGGGTTGCGGTACGACGTTAGCTACGGAATTAAAACAATTAAAATTTATCAATACAACACAATTCAATCTCATATTAAATATTTCAATTTTCCTCAATATTTTCCTAAATTCCAATTTAGTCCCTAAACCGAGACTAATATTTATTTTTCACATTTAATTCTTTATTTTCATGCAAATTCCACTTTAGACTAAACTCAACTCCCTATTTTCACATAAATTCCTAAAATTTTTTGAATTTTTCACAATTTAGTCCCTATTACTCAAAATTTACCATTTATTCTACAATTCAATCCTTTTTCATTTCTAACTTAAAAATCTATCAATTTAATCCCTAATACTCAAATTATTCAACATAGACAACATTTAAAAATTCAATAATTTCTAAAATTTTGACATGGGTCGGGTAATATTTAATACCGAGACTCCAAAAACATAAAAATTACAAGAAAAATAGACTAAATTGACTAACCGATTGAACTTGGAACTTTTGAAACCCTTGGCCGTGGCTTCCTTCTTTCTCCTTTGTCTTTTTCTTTCTATTTCGTTTAACCTTCTCTATTTCTTTCTTTCTTTCTTTTTCTTTTATTTCTTTGTTTTATTATTATAATATATATATATATATATATATATAATAAACTTATAAATATCTATTTTATGCCGCCTTAATTTTAAGCAATGGCATAATTGCTTCTTTGGCCCCTTTAATTTTTCTTTAATCTATAATTCAACTTTTACCCTATATACAATTTAATCCTTATACCTAATTACTTTTAACTCAAGCAAATTCACTTAATTAAAACCTAATTAACTACACAACTAGCTTCGAAAATATTTATTAAAAATATTTACGAGTCTGATTTACGAGAACGGAGTCTCGGGAATGCATTTTTTAAATTTGGTCCTTTTTAATTAATTAACTATCGAAACGTTAAAATTTCTAAACGAAACTTTAATATCACCTTAATGACACTCCGTAAATATTTATAAAAATATTTACGGCTCAGTTTATAAAAACAAGGTCCCGATACCTTATTTTCTAAAACCACTTGAACTTAATAAATTACTTATATAACATAAATTATCAAATCAAAAACCTTTTTAAAAATCACACTTGTCTCGTAAATATTAAATAATAATATTTACAAATTTACTCGTCGGATTTGGTGCCCCCGAAACCACTGTTTCCGACACCACTAAAAAATGGGCTATTACAATGACACTTACACATATGAAGCCTATATAATGCCACAAAACCGAATCTTGAGCGATTAAAGGTCTACCGAGATAGAAGTTTGATAGTGTGAGCTTCAAGTTGATCTGATCTTCACGTTTCGCAAAAAACAAATACAAGACAGGAAAAACATAACCAATTAAGAATTAAATATGCTTAGTAAGACCATAGGTGCTAAAACATTAATTTACCTCATTTCATAAGTAAATCTATCCAAATAAAAAATTTAACTAAGTTTCCTGTCACAACACACCACAACTGTAAGGTGAGTATTTCATATCTATTCATATAATCATCAATTCGTTCGTGTCATTCAATTAAATATCATTTCATCAGAGCTATCAAGCGAAATGCAACATTTGCTCAATCAGAACAGGTGAATACAAATAACTGTATGATCTCATTTATTTCAATCACTATACCAAGTCAGACAATACTCCTTCATCAAAGAATCATTAGCCCGATGAACAATAGTAAAAGAGTTCGGATACACAGGTTATAGTATCAAGATACACAGAGGTGATAAACAGGGCACGAAAGTGCATATAGGAGCACCGAAGTGCAAACATGGCACTAGAGTACATAACCGGGCACAAATGTGCAGTCAGGGCATCGTAATACAAACAGGAGCATGAATATGCTATTAAAAGCACCGTAATGCTAACAAGAGCATCGTAGTGCTATCAGAAGCACCATAGTGCTAACAAGAGCATCGTAGTGCTATCAGAAGCACCGTAGTGCTAACAGGAGCACTTCTTCAAGATTCAGGCATTCATGTTATCACAACACTTTCAAAAACTAAAACATGTATCATAATCATCTCAATGTTATGCAATACTCTACATATGGTTTAATTCTCACATACACATCTAATTACCTTTCAATTGAGTCCAAACTCAAAATTTATATTAATGTCATTTCATTCAAGATTCATTAAGTATATACAAGTATTTATAACACAATTAGTCCACATTTATTAATTATCATATTCAATTTATCAGTCAATTTTCTCAGTTCTATACGATTTAATCTACATCTCACCATTTGTATCAAATCACAATTAGTCCAAATTATTATCTATCATATACAAATTTATAATTAAATTATCTAACAATTTAAATAAAAATTTAATTACAATCATACCATATGAACTTACCAGGGCAAACAATAAAAACAAGAGTGTTAGGGATTAATCTGTAATTTTCCCTTTTCTTCAATTATCTACTAGTTCTTGATCTATACAATAATTAAGTTTAAAATATCAATTCTTATACTTTATAATACTCAAATACATGCATATGAACTTTTAATTTCATTTTATACAATTTTCCTGAACTTTAACATTTTATTCAATTTAGTCTCTAAAACCGAAACTATTATATCTTTCACAAATAAGCTCCGTTTTCAATTTCATCATTCTTTAATCCTATAGAAACAATATTTACAAAAAATTATATATCAAATCTACACTATTTTCATTTTAATCTCTAAACTCAAAACTAACCAAATTCACTTTACAAATAAATCCTATTTCATTTCTAAACTTCAAAATCTACCATTTAATATTCAAAAAGCTTAAAAGTCATCAATGAAAACTCTTAAAACTTTTAACAATCTTACGATTTAACACCCAAACTAGTTAAATTAAACTACAATGATTTTAAAAATATAAAATTTATGAAAAAATGGAGCTCAAGAATACTAACATGCATGGATGGAAGCTTGGCCGAACCTTGGAACTTAAAAAATTGGTGTTTCTTGATTGTTTGTTTGAAGAATCGGTGGTAAGGGTAAAAATAAAGATGATCACTCTTTTGTTTAATACTCTTAACATATATATTATTATTAATTTATTAAAAAAATTAACTTATAAAACACCCATTAACCGTCCAACCAAATAAAGAATGGTCCTATTGCCATTTAAACCCTTGTACAATTACTTTTTAGCTCATTTAACTAATAAAAATCATTAGCAATTAACTTTTATGATTTTTACAATTTAATCTTTATATCTTAATACTATTAAATCATTGAAATTTTCAGATCAAATCCCAATTCATTTATATAATAAATTCGTAAATATCTAATAATAATATTTACAGACTCGATTTATAGAAACGATATCTCGATCTTTTATTTTCTAAAATCACTAGTTTTTGATATGCACTACTTGTACTATAATTAATTATTCTATTAGCAAAACTTTTCGGATATATTATATTTAATTCGTAAATATTAAATAATAATGTTTTAGGATTCAAATATAGGTAGGATGATTTTTAGTGCAATTAACCCATTTCTATTTCCTCCTCTCCAAACTGTACTTCGGACTTTAAGAACAAGATAGAATGGGAACGGGAAGAAATAATAATGTCGTGGTTATCTAGATCCATTGTCAACTCGCTGAAACTCGACGAAGACGATGATGACCGTACAGATGCTGCACCGAATCCAAAAGCCGAACCCGACCTTGACCCTGATCAATCCTCTCCCTCCCATTCCCATCCTTCGTCGGATCCCAACACTCCTCGTGGCGTTAAAGAAGACATCTCCGAGCTTACCAAAACCCTAACCCGCCAATTCTGGGGCGTTGCCTCTTTCCTTGCCCCGCCTCCTCTGGGGTCATCTACCCAACAATTCGATCACATTGAGAATGAACAATCCCTCCGACCATCGTCCGATGGTTGGGATGAGGCGTCCGATGAGGCATTGATAGCGGGAATACGTAGCGATTTATCGGAGATTGGCGGGAAGTTCAAGACCGAAATCTCGAAACTGTCTAAAAATATTGCCGTCTCAGAGTTCACTAAGATGGCTTCGAATTTTCTTCAGTTGGGATCTGACGAAGAGAATCTTGAAAAATATGAGAGTGGAAACGTTGTCGGTGTGACGGAAGATGTTGTTGCCTTCGCTAGGGATATCGCGATGCATCCAAGAACTTGGCTCGATTTTCCCGTACCTGATAATGATGATTTTGATGGTAATTTACTTTCTAATTTCGCGGACTGATGTGTTTTAATAAAAAAGAAAGCCCACATTTTGTTCATTCATTGGTAAATTCCCTCTGTTTCTCTTTTTATTTGGAGATTTCTTCCTGCGAATTGGGATTTTATTTGATTGATTTTGATTGTTGATTATTCCTGTGCATATTGATTATCTAGTATAAAATGTTGTAATTCTTCTGGCCCTTTCTGGTTTCCATTGAAGGATCGCCCAATTGCTTTATGCTTTGTAGTTGCTCAATCAGGTTAAGTTTGTAATCTCTATTAGATTTAGCTGAAAACCCCCGTATAGGAAGGTTTGGCTGCTTATACTGTCGTGTGTATAAGCCTGCCTGCTTTAGGGTGCTCTGTGTAGTTGGATGGCTGATTGGTGTTAAAGCAATTATCAGAACTGCTCATCAATCTTACGTGAGACCTTTCTGTATAATCTTTTATTAATGATTTGTGAATTTCTTCTTTGCTCTATTCAATTAATTTTTAATTCTGAATTAGGAAACTTTGGAGTATAAGGTAGTACTTGTTCTGGTCATATTGTGTTATACCGTCCTCTGCTTCTTGGTGACACTCATGCCTTCTTTTTAGCTGATTCTTGGTTAAATTAACGTCTTTTCTTCTATTTAGCTGCCTTGCATGGCCAATATATATGTGTGCACGCGCTAGTACGGAAACTTCTGGCTCTTCACCCTTGAGAAATTGGCTGAATATTTTGATGTCTTGTATGAAGTTGCATTTAATGGCATATCTCAGCACCATTTCATTGCCTCTATATTAACTAAGGGTTGCCAACTTCCATGAGGGCTGGTCTGTCCTTAATTATGCTTATCAGTGTTTTAGGTATGAATCTGGCTGATTACAAGTATCCTTGTATGTTTTTTCTTTTCTAAATTTTAGATTTTGACATGTCTGATGCACAACAAGAACATGCCTTAGCCATTGAGCGTCTTGCACCAAGATTGGCTGCACTTAGGATTGAAATTTGCCCAGGATATATGAGTGAGTGTTGCTTTTGGAAGATCTATTTTATACTTCTACATCCCCAACTCAATGAACATGATGCGGAACTTTTGTCTACTCCCCAGGTAAGTTCGTCAGTTTTCTTGTTTTCATTGGTTGACCACCAATTTTTGTTTTTCCAATGTAATGTAGGGTATGTTGTCAAGGTGTCACTTCAAGAATTCATTTACCAAGTTCTGGGAATGAGAAAAAAACATATAGTTATAGTTAAAAGATGCAAAAGAAATTCTTAGTGAGATAGGAAATTAGAAACTCATCTAGTTTTCAGCAATGTCTTTTCTAGACTTGAACATCATTTTCCCTCATTCTCTCTCATGAGAAAGAAGTGCTAGTATATCAAATATTCTGCTTTGCCAATCTGTTCTGCTAGCAGCCCTGACATTTCCTTGCAGTGACCATCTTTGTGTAAACACATTTTTTTTTACTCTTATGCTCATCATTTCCTTCATTATTCTTTTGTGATTCAGCTTCCTTGACTCTGTTCCTCATTCCCTTTCTACAATTTTAACTGTTTAATGGTTTACAAGCAGGTAGTTGCAGCTAGAGAGATGTTAATGCCAGGGTTACAGTATCGAGCGAAGATGAAGGTGGTAGAAGATCATTCTGAAAGAGACACTTCAAAAATAACAGATTTACCACGTGAAGAGTCTCTTTCATTGCCTTGTTCAAGTCAATCAAAGGCAGTGCTACTCAAGGCAACTGGAAGTGAAGAAGGCGATACTGCTATAGTTGTTGAAATTGTAACAGAGAAGCATCCAGTTGAGAGTGGTGAGATGCAGGTTGTTGACAAGTCTGTCATTGAGGAAGAGCCGACGAAAGTGATTAAACATCAACATTCAACATCTGGTTCATCTGGAGTTTCTATTGAGAAATTTGAAGATGATGCTGATGACTGGTTAGAGGAGGAAACTTCAGAGGCATTTGGCAGAAGTGCTACCACAATCCCACTTAGAAATGATGAGGATGTTTCATTCAGTGACCTTGAGGATGATGATGACGATAGTGTGCCAATAAGTTATAAGCAAGTGACATCTGGTTCTGATTCTTCAACAAAAGACTCAAGAGATTGGGTTCAACTTGGCAGGAGCTCTACAGACTCGGTTAAAGATGTTAGCTGTGTTGGTGATAAACATCTTGGGTCTGAGCAGGTAAGTGCTTGTAACCCTGAAACCAAGGAATCAAATGACTGGCTTGATATTGAAGAGATCATGTGAACCCTAAACCTTTGGGGTATTTGAAATTTAGATTCTTCATGGTTATATGTGTATGGTTCCATCAGTCCAAGCTAAGGCTCTAGAAACTGTGTTTTGTACATAAAACCCAGTTAAAATTGGATAATTATATGCTCATGTGATTTCCACGTGGATTTGTGTCTAATGAATTATGTAATTGCTGTTTGATCAGAGAAAAATTTGAAGCTGTAGTGATTGAAGTTGTTATGTATCTTTGTGGAGCGATGCATAATGGCTTAGCTAGAAACTACAATATGCTTATCAGGAAGTTGTTTGATGCAGGCTTGGGACTGGTTTGTTTTGTAGGAAAAATTAACGCCCTGCTCTACTTTGAATTTTCATAGAAGAATTGCTTTGGGGAAAGAATCAATGTAAGCAATTGCTGATTTATTCCAAGAGATGAAGAAATTTATGTACAGACAATGACATAGTTACAGCATGAAAGGGTAGTTTGATCCCTTAATGACCGAAACTGGATGTAAGTCGCTCAAGCTGAGACCACAAGAGATTTCCTAATGAAAATCTGGGTCTTTCTTCCATTTCACCGCTGCTTCTGCTGATACTTAATGAAGAATTGGGGGACTTGTTTACAACCAAAACAGATCCCCCAATCTGTTGTCTCACCAATTCCACCGTCCTTGGATTTGCATCATTCCCTGAAGCATCTGTAACATAAAAACATCCGCTTGCTCTTTCCCCATGTGTTCCTATCTCCGTTCGTGTTATTGATAGCCCATTTTCTCGGAACACCCTCGTTAAATACCACAGCAACCCCATCTTGTTTTCAGTACATATATCCAACCTTACTCCCTGCGTCAATGCCATCACATAAAAGGATTATATTACTTTTGTACCACTTCATCTGTCCGTATCTAACACATTTCAAAACATGGGAAACTGAATCAAAAATTTAAATGTTTTTATGTAACTAACATGGGAAACTCTTCGTTCGATTGCCGCAACCAAACATTGTGCAAGTTTACGACTTTCAGTTTCTGACACCAAACTGCAGCCGTCCTGCCTCCTTATAAAATATTCCTGGAAGTTGAAAAAATAAACAATTTTAAAACCATATTAACAAGGATAACATTGCGAGACATTTGCAAGAATTTCCAAGTTAACTTACCTGATTAGCCATGAAGCCTTTTAAGCTGACGGCTGCATGGAATACAACATATTGCATGTCGGTTAAGACACAAACTGTATCAAACAATAGCTTGTTTCTGTCCCTACTCCTCACGTTCACCACCGAGTACCCTTTTTCCTTGCAAGTCTCAACCGTCACATGAGTCTTCTTACACCCATTCCAGTGCCTGCAGCTGCCATCACATCCCTGACATGGTTCGTAGTCTTTGTCGGCGTACATCATCTGGTGGAGTCGCCGTTCCGTATGTGTCCTATCGGCTGCCGGAGCGGTTAACAGTACACTCCTCTTATCTCCATTCTCATGATGGCCCTCAACTACACTCTCTAGCTTCTCCTGTACTAGAGCCAGCCGTTTTTGAACCATGATAGGCCCTCCTTTGAGTCCATCTTCAACTTGAATTATGCAGGCCATGCGGCCGTTATGAGTCCACGCGACGGCTGCGGTAATATGGCATCCCAATTCGTATAGGGCTGCAGATATATCAGACATGAGGCCAGGCCGGTCCCTTCCAGTTATCTCCAAGGCCGTATGCTCTGTTGAGATATGGCATGGCCTCAGCTTCCTTTTGTGACATGTTTGTAATTCCTTTGGAACCCCCCCTCTCCTCCTAGTATCACAAAGTTCCTGTCAATTATCATTTCCTTTTCCCATTAGAAAACAAATCAAAACCCACCATACCATAATAAATCAAAACTTTGCTACTCCATATATATATATAATATCAGAAAAAAATATAGGGAAGAAGAGACCTGTTGAATGTAAAGATTAAGAGTCTCATCAGTGATTTTCTTCCCAAGCTGGTCTCTCACATGGAACACTGCAAGCCATGCAACCCCAAAAAGGGAAAAACAAATGAATTAGGGGGACTGAAAATTACTGTTTGATACTTTATGGTGGATGGTATGTGGGGAGGAGCATTGAGCCACTGACCATCCATGAGCCATCCACCGTCGGAGCAAATGTATGATTTGGATATAACAAGGTCGAGATCAGTCAAAACTTGGACCATTTCTAGCAAAATCCCATGCCTGTTTGCACTGTCCACCTGTGAACGATGACATATATAAAGAAGGAGGGTTGGTTTCCCATGTTATATTCTTGCTTTTCAGATGGCTATATAGCCTTTAAAAGCCTCTTTAGAAGAGAACTGCATACACCCCAAAAATATCACACAAATACCCTTCTATATATAAACCAAACATCATGTATCAATAGTTTAGTTTATTCTGAACCTTGACAACCGTGCAGTGTTGGCATGTGTCGTTATCGATACAAACTCTGCAAAAAACCAAACTGGCGAATTAAACCAAGCCAGGTTTCGTTTTTATTTATCAAACAAAACAAGTAATTAATATAATTAACTCATTTTGTTTGCAATACCTTGGAGCATTGATTCGTTCAATAAGGGACTCAAACTCAGGGTCAATATAAGGCTGATACACAATCTCCATCTTCTTGTTCAAATAATGAAAAGAAGGCCTTTCAAGTTTTGCTTCCTTTGGAGACTAAAGCCTTAGGAACCATGAAAAAGATATGCATCAACGTGATCTATATACATGTCAATAATTGAAATTGCGTGGCAAAACAAATGTATACGATAGAGGAAGTTATAAGCAAGCAGCGGGGTCCAACTTGCTTTTTTTTTTTTTTTTTTTAAAGATAATAGATATGGAACAAAGGATATGATTGCAAACGACAGCTGTTTTTTAAGCTGATATGAAAATTTCTGCATGTTTGGCTTTGTTTAATTTCTTCATTGGAAAGGATAAGAGAGAAGAAAATTAAATGAAAATCTCTTTGGATCTAATCCAAATAGGAATTGGGGGTCATCGAGATAAAACCAAAAAACGGTTCCTATTGACTTCTGGGTATTCTCATTGCATGCATAAATGCAAAAACAATTAAAAAAATATTGAATTTTCTATAAAACCCTCCCTTCCCCAAGTGTTTTCAAACACGAAACTCAAATGGAAGAAACGTATAAAGAGATGAAAAAAGAAAAAAGAAAAAAAAGGCAAAGAAACTAAAGATACCTTTGTATAGGAAGAGATGGGTTTGAGCTGCAGAAGGCAAATCTTCTGGACAAATAACAGTCCCTGCGATTTTGCTAACTATAGGAAGGTTTTTATGGGTAACAATGGTGTAAAACCGAAACAAATGGAGAGTCTAACCAAAATAAAGAACGTTGATCCAATTTCCTGTTTTCTTTGTTAGCTGGTTAAGTGTGTGATGAAAATAATATAAAAAAAAAGTTGTAGTTGATGCAAGGAACTCATAAGTGAATGAATGTGAAAAGAGCTTTATATGGAAAATTTGGTTAGTTTCCTTTTTACGTAGTAGGAAAATGTACGAGTGTCGATGAGGATTTAGCCACGTACGAGGATGAGACACACGTGTCACTTCTGGGTTAGGGCGGCTCCAGCTCTCCCATTCATCGCCACCTGGCTCCAAACCTTTTGTGGCTCTTTACCCAGTCAGGATTAGGTGTCAATGACGTGGCGTCTAATGGTGGGTTGTTTCAAAAATTAAAATTTTCTAATTTTGGTTGGTTGATGAGTAGTTTATAAGGCTGAGCTGTTTTCAAGTGATCTGCATTTAGGCTAATGACTATTTATTCTTTCCCTAAAATTGCTCAAAATAGTTTTAAGGAAATATTACTGTTTTTTAACCACGTTTTCCCCCATTTTTATTTAATTTGGATTTTTCGGATTCTCTTTTCATTTATTATTATAAATGCATCCCAAAATTTAAAAAAAAATTCAGTTTAGTTCTTTTTAACCTTTGGCTAAATAGAAAAATCATAATTTTTAGTCCTTTTGATAAATTAATAATTTATTTTTTTTAGTTTTAGCCCCCCTAAAATTTTATAATCATAATTTTAGTCCTTTGATTATATCGTAATTTTTTATATCATGATATTATAATTACATATACTAATTGTCATCATTAGTCAGTCCTTGGACAAGTAAAAATAATTAACAAATACTATATAATGTAATTGAAATTAGTATAAATAATTTATAATAAATACTAAATAATGTAATTAAATATTTAATAGGTCAAAATGTACGAGAAGTCATCTCTGATCAATATGTTTTTTAGATTATTTGGACAAAGTTCATAAACTAAGATGTATTTATATTTAAAAAATAAAATATATGTCTAAAATTTAAAATATCATTAATGTATAAAAATAACTTATTAAATTTAAAATATTCCAAGACCATGACATATGCACACTTGTCTCTATTTCCATTTCCATTAAAATATTCCATTCACTCATGATTATTGATATTTAATCCCATTTTAGCATTAAGCCATTTAAACTCTAAACCTTTGAAAGAGAAAAGTCATCAAATTTCTCTACTTTATTAGTCCAAGACTTCTCTTACTCAAAGCTTTACCAGCCACTTATTAACTCTTTGTTTTTCACTTTGTCACATTAACTCAAGCTTTCTCTCTAGCTCAAGAAAAACCTTACCTTCCATGGAAAAGATGATGATGATGGAACCAAGTTTAGATATGGGGATTCTACAAGATTTTTGCAAGAAAATAAGGTGAATAGGGAAGATTTTTTGTGGGATTTGAGAAAGAGAATGAAGAAGTGAAAAGAAAAATTCTTCATGGATTTTCGACCACAAATCATTATAATTCCTTTAAAATTTTGTTACTTGTCTCATATTTTATTTTTTTTCAAAATTTCATTGTAACTATCACTTACTATGTGAAAAAAATCAAAGCATTACAAATGATGTTATGAAAGTATTGGAACCGAATTATGTTAGAATAAAGTATAAATACTAAATCTTAAACTTAAACATAGTAGAGGGGTCAAACTATAATTTTAACTATACTCTGTATATGTAAGGGCCTTTTCCCCATGACAAGTGTCGAACTTCATTCGTTTTATTGACCCATTATAAGACAATGGTCAAATCACAATTTTGATCTCTTTATTGTGCTCAAATTGAGATTTAGTCTTGGATATAATTTGATTTTCCACTTTTAAAATGACATTAGTTAGCTCGGATAGTTGCCATCAGTTCAAATGATTTTCGATTTAATAAAAAATTGATATAATTTTTTTAAAAATATTTTAATTAAATTGATTATGTATTTACCCGAAAGGAAGCATGATGGAAAAGTAGTGAGGTGTAAATTTGAGGTTTATCCAATTTTAATATTCACAAGATGTGTGTGAATTATAAACTAAAACAAGCTGAAAACTGTGAGCGTGTAGGCCCATTGGAGTACAATCGCAAAGGCCTGCCTTTTATTATTGTTATTAGTTTGGTGACATACCTTAAATTTTCTGGTGGTCGTTGAAACTTAAGAACTTCAAAAACCTGATAATGAATGCTTGAATTTGCTCATCATTCCTCTCTTTCCTTTTTTTTTTTTTTTTTTGCATAAATAAATATTATATGCAAATCAAATATTATTATCCCTGCGCCAGACTGCTCTATTATACTGCAACTGCTTTGACGTCTTTGCCTTCTACAATATACTTTAAGTTTGATCTTGTTTCTGTTTTTATCTCTTCCTTTTCATGTTCTTTGTACTTGTAATAACCATTTACCGTAGATTGAAAAAAAAAAAAAAAACTTTGCTTATTTTCTTTTCTCTATGTGGGCTAGAAGACTTCATTTGAAGGAAGAGGGAGACTTCATTTGAGTTTGAGGTGAGTTTTCTTGGCTTTTTTCGAAGAGTTTTGTCTTAGCAACTTATGGAGCTGCAATTGGCTTTAAAGGGTTTGGAATTTTCCCAGAAGAAGAAGAAATGGGTTGCTTTAATGGCGGCTTTTGGTTTAACCAGTTATGGTTTCTATAGAGTTTATCACTTTCCTGCTATAGCTCAAAAGCGAAACAGAGTTTTAAAGCTTTTAGGAGCTTTGGTTTCCATTACTGAAGCCGTCTCTGATTGTGCTGAAACAATAAGAGTTGTTTCTAATGATTTGAATGGTTTTCTCCAATCAGAATTAGACCAAATTCCTAATAGTTTGAAACAAGTTTCCAAAATCACCAGGTCCAATGAGTTTTCACAGTCCATAGCAAGGGTTACACAAGGCCTGACTGTGGGAATTTTACGTGGTTATCAATCGGAGGCAAGAAGTGGTGATACCTTAAATGCCAAATCTAGTTCAATGGATCAAGTTATGGATAAGCTTTTTACTGAAGCTGGTGCTGGTTTTGCTTCCGCTGTTGTTGGAAGCTTTGCTAGGAATTTGGTCATGGCAGCATGTAAAGAACTGCAATCTGAAGGAGATTCGAACTCAAATTCGACTCCGTGCTGGCTGAATTTGGTGTGTGGTGATGAGTTTAGGGAGCTGATTGGTGATTGTATTCAAGTTTTTGTTACCTCTATGGTGGGCGTTTATCTTGAAAAGACTAAAGATGTCAACACTTTTGATGAGTTCTTTGCAGGGTTGACTAACCCCAACCATGCAACACAACTGAGGAACTTGTTGGTCACTACTTCTAATGGTGCAATGGAGGCCCTTGTCAAAACATCTCATCAAGTTTTGACAAATTCTAATGGTTCAAAGGACTCACCTGATGATGTCAATGATGATGATGATGGGTGGGTTAGAAAAGTGTCATCAACTTTATCAGAGCCAAGAAATAAGAAATTTGTTGTTGATATGAGTGGAAGGATTGCATTCGAAACAGTTAGAGCATTCCTTGAAGCTTTGTTGGAGATAGTATGTCAAGGCATGAAAAAATGTGTCAAGGTTGCTCATGAAGCTGTCGTTGAAGGTGGTCTAGAGATAGTGAGATATGTTAGTGCAAAGTCTTCAGTTGTTGCCACCATATGTCTGTCTCTGTGCTTGCACATTCTTGGTGGTGTTTGGATCTTGGTGCCAGCACAAGTTGTTTCACCAAGTCATGTCATCCTATAGTTTTCACCAACGCCTCCATGTGTTCATTTCTTCGCTCTATGTTAAGTTGCTTCCATGAATAAAAAACATGTTTGGAATTTGTAATAATTAATCTTTAGCTTCATTGCTTGTACGTATTTGGCATTTATAAAATCTTTGTATTTACAAGTATTTTAAGCCTATGGAGTCGATTCAATTTAGTTTTCATTCTCGAAGAAGAGTAATAGCTGTTTAGCTCATGCCTAATCTGCAACAATTGTATAGTAAGCTTCAACGTGGTGCTTCTGCTATGGCCTACAACTCTACTACTCTAGTGCTGATGAAGTGCCTTTAATGGCTCACATTTACTTCTGCAACCAGAAAGAAGCGGTTATTTTACCAATCTAATCTAATTTTTTTTTATATTTACAAAAAATACCCAGATATAAAAAAATCACCAAAATGACTTGAAATGAACAGTCAAATGGGGTTTTGGGAACCCAATGGTCAGCACCAAGGTGTTTTTTTTTTAAATCGTATCATACTGGTATACAAAAATACCAGTATTTAAAAAAAAATTTGGTGTTGGCCATTAGAGATGTAAAAAATATTTTTTTTTGGGTGTTGGCCAGTAGATGGCCGGCACTAGGTACATTGTTCGTGTCCCAATGCAATTTTTTTTTACTTTGGTACACTGATAGCCGGTACCAGAGATGTAAATTTTTTTTTTTGCATGGGCGGCACCAGAGATGTTAAAAAAATTAAAAAAAAAATTGGGGTGCTAGCTAGTAGATGGCTGGCATCAGGTATTTTTTTCATGTCAAAATGTAATTTTTTTTTACTTTGGTACACTGATGGCCGACACCAGAGATGTAAAAAAAAAATTGGGTGCCGGCCATTTTTTTATGTCCCAATGCAATTTTTTTTTGCATTGGTACACTGATGGTCGGCACTAGAGATGTAAAAAAAAATGGGTGCTGGCCATGTGATGGCCTGCACCAGATATATAAAAAAAAAATTCGCTGCTGGCCACCAAGTACTTTTTTCGGTCCCCAACGCAAATTTTTTTGACTTTTTGACACTGATGACCGGCACCAGTGACATTTAAAAAAAAAAAATTGGTGCTGGGCAGTAGATGGTCGGCACCAAATTTATCATATATATAGGTGTTTTATCTTCCATTTGAGTTTTTTTTTCTTTGCTTTATTAGTTGAAAATATTTATTAAAAATATTAGTTTTTTCTTTGTTGAGAAGGAAGCAAAAAAATTTTTAAGATGAGTTCCGAAATTTTGTTTTTTTATGTTCATTTCGATGAAGAAATGATAAATACAACTGAAGAAGGCTGTGTATTTCAAAGTCAGAAAAAAATAGGAATGAGATTCAACAAGCGTGTTTTGCTGGCGGATTTAAAACGAAAAATCAATACAAAGATAGCAACCCGTTGCGGAAAGCAAATGTTGAGACTGTTTTACAAATTTCCGGTTTCAACTGATCCGCTCAAGTTCTCAGAAATGGAGCTTGAAGATGATGATGATCTAGTGACAATGATAGCACTTTATTGCCCCCTAAGATAGAAAATCCCAGCCCGGTTGAGTTGTTCGCGGAAATAGCTGAACCGGATCCCAGTCAAGTTGTAATTACAGCAAGCCAGCGCTCTGGAATTGATTTTGATCTTAACGTCTCCTGGGAAGATCAGTCGAGTTTTGGACGATCAATGGCAACTCCCGAAAATCCAAACACCGGTAGATGTTCGTATAACATCCCAAACTCGTGTACTCGTCTAGAGATCCATCCAGAGGTGTTGGCCACCATAGAAGATGGTGATGAAGGGTCTAATAATGATGATCAGTCACATCGTGATCCCAACGATGATTTCAGTGACCCTGATTTGGATGACATTCCTGAAGACATAGACGAGGAAGGGCCAGTGGAAGGTGAAAATACAAACCCCCATTCGGTCGGGAACACGGTCCCTGGTATAGTTATAAGAAATAATCCAGGTTCCTTCATGACCGATGTGGATCCTGATGCGGCTCTTGCATGCGAGTTCCCGGAATATACAAACATTGTGCCGGGTCACCTATTTAATGGTGAATTCGGCAATGAAGAGTTGTTTGTAGGACAACAATTCGTTAACAAAAAAGACTTTTTACATGTTATAAAACAACTTAGCTTGAAGTTAGGTGTGGATTATAAAGTAACGAAGTCGACGCAATCTTTGTACGTAGGAGAATGTTGGAAAGCGTCAAGTGGTTGTAACTGGCGTGTTCAAGTCGCGTTAATCACGGCGAACACGGATCACGGATGATAAGGAAACTAGAAGGTCCACACACATGCACGCCTGCTCGTATGTCGCAAGACCATAGAAAGATAGATGCAAAAAGTATATGCAACTGCATCATCTGTAACAGCCCGATTTAGACCCTAGTCGGAACAGTGGTTTTGGGACCACAAATCTGAGGTCAGAGAAATATTTTAATATTATTTTTGATGTTTGTGGCATGTGATAAAGTATGTGTGAAATTTCTGTGTGAGAATTTTATCATTTGTGTGCTTAATTTGCAAAAAGGACCTAATCGCGTAAAATGCAAAAGTTGTGTGCTAATTGTTAAAAGTGCTTAATTGTTACGGCTTATTAAATGAGAGGTCATTATGTTGTTATTAAATCATTAATAGATTGGATGGACAAAAATGGGTTTAAGTTAATGGAATTTTATATGAAATCACAAATGTTATAATGGTAATTAGTTAATTATATGTGCATTAAGTAAAAACAACGCCAAAATTTCATTTAATTCATCCATCTTCCACCGAAAATAGAAAGAATAAATAGGGTTTAAAGATTTAGAGGTTTCGGCTAGAATTTGGCTTGATTGAGGTATGTGTTTTGATCCGTTTTTGATGATTTTTACGTTTTTGTGATCGTTGCTTCGTGTTCTATAAAGCCCATACTTGAATTCATGAAATTAATGATGATTTTGAGTTATGCCATTGTTGAATATGTGAGCTTTGAGTTGATAGTTGGTGAAATATGAAAGCTTTATGGATGATAAATGTATGAGCCCAGATTTACCCGGGCCCCTTAACCAATTTTAAAACCAAAAAACAATAAAACCATTAAATAAACAAAATATTAACAGTCCATTAAAAGTCCATTAAAAATTGGCCCAAAAAAACTAGCCCGATTCCAGCAGGCCCAAATACCCAATTACAAGGCCCAAAAGCTTAAGCCAAGCTAGGAAACCCTAGGGTTTCCCCTTGGCGCTGCAAGCCTCCAGCCGCCGTACATCCCACGCGCGCGTGCGTTCAGCCCACCACAACCGCACGTACGACATCCGTACACTGCCGAGCCTCCGCACCTACAAACAAACAACAAAGAACCTGTAAACAGTAACAGAAAAGGGCAATGAATATGAAAAACAGATTGTATTTTTTTATGATTATTTTATTTTCAATTTCATTCGGTTATAAAAGACCGAAGAAATCACTTGTAAGGGGGTTCGCGATTTTTTTGACAAGGAAATACAAATAAAAAAAAGAGAGAGAATCCATTTTTTGTAGAAGAACGCATACTGAATACAAAAGAAAAAAAATCAATTTTGAAAGGTGATTTGGAGAGATTTCAACAGTCTTTTCCTTTCGTTTTTTTTCTTTTTCTCTTTTGGAATCTTTGTTCTTCTTTGCTCATGTGAATAATCAAAAAAGAAAAGATTTACCTTTACGAGAACAGGCATCGTCGAACCACCTTTCTTCGTTAAAATCGAAGTAAAGAGGTCTTCAAGGTTGAAAATTTTGAAGCATTCGAGTTTGATTTTAAAAGGAATGTTCAAAAGGCTCAAATTTGTCGCTAATTGTCGATTACCATGGCGTGCACGATGGCGAATCGTGGCTTCTTTTAGTGCGGTGAAAGGAGAACAAAAAGGGGGCTAGGGTTTTGATTTCAAAAAGAGAGGGGGTGCTAATTTTCGGATTGTTTTTAGGTTTCACTAACCTTTTAAAACCGTGCGAAACGGCGCCGTTTGAAGCCTGATTAAGTGGCCTCAAAACGACGCCGTATAAGGCTGCCCCAACCCGATCCGATCCACTGCCCTCAGGATCCGCGCGTTTTCCTTTGGATGGGATAATTGCGCTGCGGGTCCTTCCGCTCTTTTTATCTTTTAATGCTGTTACTCTTTTATTTTCAAATTTACCCCATAATATTTCCTCTGTCTCAATTTGGTCCTATCTATACACTGCGTTTTGATTGTTTAAATATTTGCTATTTTAACCCCCGATTATTTGAGCGCATTTTAATTTAGTCCTTAATTCTGTTTAAATTTTTATAAAATAGCTTGTTAATTTTATTCTTATTTTAATTATCTTTTTAGTTTATAAAATTTATTCATCATTTATTTGTAGAAGTTGTTTTAATAAATTATTTTGAATTCTTTTATTGATTTTACTATGTTTTAATTTGTTTTAAACTTTCATTTGTATATATTTTTATTTATTATCTATGATTGATTTCAAAATATTTCTTTTATATGTCTCTTTGTCTTAATATTTTGTATAATATTCAACTTAAATACTCTTATATATATTATTATTTTGTGCACATATACATATAATTTGTATTAAAACTATCTTATTTTATGTATATATATATTATTAATTTCATGTTATTTTATATATGTATTCTCTTTTAAATCTATATACGTACATATTTTATTTTAAATCTATATAAACATATGATTGTTATTTTAAAGATCTTATTTTAAATTATGTTTTATTTATTTCAAACACCTTCCTATATTATTATTTTTATATACATATGTTATTTATAGTATGTATCATTTTTAAATTATTTGGTATATCATGTATTTAAATTTCAAAATGTATATATTTTGAACTCATTTGTGTAAGTATTATGTTTGTTTGTAATTTTCTTTGAATTTCTTTTGGAATTGTTCTTAATTCATAAGTTTTCAAATATTATCGTTAGCATTTGCATAATGTTGATATGAGACCATTGCTATTGTGTATATCTTAATGTGTTCCTTCATATGAAATTATTTGTTTTTATATAACCTCATTGCCATGTATTATTATTCCATGTTTACTACTATACTTCATTTTTATCATTGTATTGCAATCGAGATTTTCAACTTACTTGTTCAAATGTTTTTATCCAAACAAACCAAATAAATACTTTATAAGTCGATTTTAAAATCGCTCATTTGAAAACTCTTCAAAATAAGGCAATGTTCCGTGTTTAAAAATCCGAGGAATCGTGCCCTAACGTGCTGGGTTTCGATTTTTCGTTTAACCAACTAACTGAATATCCTTTTAAAATTTCATTCGTGTTTTCTTAAATTAAAAACAAGGCAATATTTCGTGTTTGGAAATTCGAGAAATCGTGCCCTAACGTGCTGGGTTTCGATTTCCTATTTGACCAAATAACTAAATATCCTTTCGAAATTTCATCCATGTTTTCTTAACTTTAAAGCGAGGCAATATTTCGTGTTTAGAAATCCGAGAGATCTTGCCCTAACGTGCTTGGTTTCGGTTTTTCGTTTGACCAAATAACCGAATATCCTTTTAAGATTTCATTCGTGTTTTCTCAACTTTAAAACAAGGCAACATCTTGTGTTTGGAAATCCGAGAAATCGTGCCCTAACGTGCTGGGTTTCGGTTTTTCGTATGACCAAATTCTCGAGTATCCTTTTAATTTTTTTTAAACCGTATGATTTGGAAATTATGAGATGATCTTGGTTTCGAGGTTTAAGACGTCATATCCTAACGTGTTGGATATGGTGTTTTATTCCTTCGGAACGAGAAAATCTTAAATTCCAACTTAAATTAATTAAACATTTTTCAAAAGGAATTACATTTTAATTTTTTTCTAATTTTCAACATAAGGACATTAATTAATCAATTTGGTACCAGTTTTGGGCATACGAAGGTGCTGATCCTTCCTCGTGTGTAACCGACTCCCGAACCCGTTTTCTTTATTTCGTAGAACAAAATTGTTTTCTACAAGGTGATCCAATCCCACCTAAACAAAAGGGTTGGTGGCGACTCCATTTGTCATTTTAAAGTCGATCCCCTTTTTTTCAAACATTTTAAAAAATGGTTTCGATAGCTTGGCGACTCTACTGGGGACTTCCAAAAAGAGAGTCAAGCCGTAAAAATGATTAATTTCTGTCCTTTTGTCGAAAATTAAAAATTTGATTCGAAAAATTACGATCCTATTATTACATTCGTTCATATTGTTGTTATTACTGTGGTTTGAGTCTTTTAGAATACTTTTGCATCATATTGCATGACCGTTGGGTCACACCCTTTTAAGTGGGAGTGAGAAGCTACTCATTTTTGAGGTTTTCACCTCCGTGCAGGATAGTGAATCGCTTTCGGGATACATCCGTACCTATGTCTTCGTGAGATTTTCATCTCCGTGCAGCCATAGGGAAATGTATTCCCATGAACTGAACTCGGTCTGTATGAGCCTATAATGGGTGAGGATCGAGGAATCTGCTGGTTCAGGTACCTCTCTTTAGAACCAAACCTCATATAGCAAGCCTTAAGAGCCCACCTTAGGTAGAGCCATGCTAAACCCTAGTGGTTACCCGAGTAGGTGCTTTATTTCTTGCTTGCTTTAAGCTGTGTGTGAAATACTGACTTGTTTTGTTTTACTTGAATGGCATTTCATCACACTTAGTTCACTTTCACGCATCATATTGCATAATCGTCTGATTTTTACCCTCTTAAGTGGGAGTAAAAAACCACGCCTTCGTGAGGTTTTCACCTCCGCATGGGCTAGTGGATTTCTTCCGAGATACATCCGTACCTATGTCTTCGTGAGATTTTCATCTCCGTATGGCCATAGGGAAATGTATTCCCCTGAACCGAACTCGATCCATATGAGCCTATAATGGGTGAGGATTGAGGAATCTGCTGTTCAGGTACCCTCTCGTTAGAACCAAACCACATATAGTGAACCCTAAGAGCTAACCCTAGGTAAAGCCACGCCAAACCCTAATGGTCACACGATTAGGTATTTCATTCTGTTGTTTATTTCTCTTGTGCTAACGTGTTTCTTTTGTTTTCATTGCATTGCATCGCATCATCTTAGAAAGGAGGTGTTGATTCATATTCGATTGCTAAATAGAAGAGTTTGTCATAAGGAAATAAGTTACTTGATAAAGTGGATTATAATACGGTCGTTCGAACATAGTCCAGGTAAACAACGAGAGAAGGCTAATAGTCCGTAGAAGAATACAAGACTTTGCCCGAGGATTCAAGCCGACAAAGATTATTTGAGAGTCATCATGTCTCAATATCGCGGAGGATAAGTGAGTGAAAAGGTACGGCCTGGACCAAGCAACAAGAAGCTAGAAGAGGCATCTATTGAGAAAGTTCACGGGACACGTCCATAACATTCGGATACGAAGAAAAGGATTGGTGTTTTCACCTGGACTCTGAGGACAAAGCTGCATATGCAATCCGTTTTATGTAAAGAATTTTATTTTCTAGAAAATTTCTTCTAATGGAATTGAATTCATAATCAATGCCTCTCTTTCTTTTTTGCATTCATTCCATGCATTTGCATTGCATTTCATGCATTTGCATTGCATTTCATGCATTTGCATTACATCACATCACATGCATTAAAATTTGTAGAAAGACCCTAATTAGGTGAAATTATTTCAGTTAACCTAGGAAACATGGAACGAAGGTTGGATAGATTAGAGCAAAGGCAAATACAAATGCAGGAGCAATTGGCTGAAATCCAGCAGGATATGCGAGATCAAATGAATATGATGCGCCAGTTAACCCAATTACTAGTCGGAGGGCTTGAAAAAATGAAAGGTCCGATGGTCAACAATGAGGATGATAATGAAGTCTTCATTTATCCTCCAAGTTTTACTCCAATAAGTGTCTCGGCCCAACCAGACGTGCCTCCGCAAGGGGCACCTGTCATTATCAAACCCCAATGTCAGATTGATACCCTGGCACTGTTGAACTTCCCGATGGGCTCAAGTTTTAACCCAAAGGATGATCGAGTCAAACCAATTGTTCTGGCAGAAACAAAGGAAAGGGGAGAGTGGGCTTCAAGGGCCCCGAAAAGGAAGGACAAGGATGTGAATAATACGAGTGGGTATAACAAGGGCCATTCAAAGCCATTTATAGTAAACTAGCCAAAGAAGGCAGTTACCAGTTATCTGGTCTCCCCAAGAGAAGAACTCAATCCAAGACCGAACTCAGAAAAACCCCAGTTCGCACCCATCCCAATCACGTATAGGGAGTTGTACCAAATTTTATTTGAAGCACATGTTGTATCCCCTTTTTACGTGGAACCAATACAGCCTCCATACCCTAAATGGTACGATGTGAATGCCCAATGCGAATACCATGCAGGAATTATGGGGCACTCGATTGAAAAATGCACCACTTTCAAGAAATTAGTCGAAAGATTCATCAAAATGGGCATTGTAAAATTCGATGATCCCTCTGGTGCAGAAAATCTGTTACCCAATCTTTCTGTTAAAGGGGTAAACATTGTAAGTTCCATGATAGATAGGGGCAGGAGATCTAAGAATGCATCGAGCTCAGGGCCCTAGCGCAAGGCCTGATCGATAACAAATTGAAGAGATCAAAGTCCCGGTAGGAACGTTGGGGGATCTAAACATTAATGACATATTCGAAGAGGGAACCAAGGAATAGACTTTTCCAAGCTTCTGCTTTTACGTACTTGGGAAGATTTTAAACAATGGGACTGTGGAAGGGATCCCTGTATTTTAGAACCAGTTTAGAGTAATATTCAGAACACGCTTGTTGCTTTAAGCCTAGAGGCAATGAGAATTCTTTTGTGAAATAGGCTTGTGTCCAGAATTTTTATTTCAATAAAATGCATCTTTTTAAGCAAATATTTTTTCATTCTTTCCATTTCATATTATACATTCTTTTGTTTTAGAATATTCTTTCATTATTTATTCATGACCATACTATACAAATAATCATCCTTAGAATCATTTATTCTTTGGATTTTCTGCCTTCATACCTAGGTACCCAGATATCAACGACATGAGCGACGTTGTTACTGACTCCCTTTTTGAATGAAATATGGGTCTAAGGAATCTCAGGACTTTGAAGATGACAGAAATTGTAACCTATCTTCTGATTTGTTAAGGATGATAGAACTAGATGAAAAACAGAGCCTACGTCGCGAGCTTAGGAAAGGGATGAAGATCGAAGCCTAGCTCACCACAGAAACGAAACGAGACGTCATATCTTTGCATGATCACATCAAGATACACCGAGATGTGAGGATGCTATAAAGTTTTAATAGTTCTAAGATAGCCAAGCCAATCAAGAGGTTTGGGTACTGCTGGTCCACCCTGGAAGGGGATTGCATCAGTATGTCGTAAATGCCAAATTGGGGAAGACAAGACTTATATGCCTTCTCCATTTCTTCACAGATTTTTTATATGTGGGGCATGGATGTTATGGGGCCAATCTCGCCAACATCAATTCATCTTTGTGGTCGTCGATTACTTTACTAAGAGGGTGAAGGTCGCTTCATATGCCAAAGTTACAAAGTCAACAGTCATCAAATTCAAATTCAAGTCCAAATCCAAATCCAAATCCAAAACCAGATCCAAATCCAAATCCAAATTCAAGTTCAAACTCAAATTCGAATGAAAAAATGAAAGAGAAAAATGGCAATAAAGAATGCCAGAAAAGAATATGTCTAACATAATTGCACAATGTCAAAGATTTACAGTCTATTCAAAGATCAGACACCATATCAGTGTAGCGAAGGCAACCAAAAAACCATTTAAGATTTTTGAAAAATGACTGATATTTGTAAAAGTTGGCATAGAGTAGTTACCATTTACCTTCTATGCTTTATGAACGTTGGCCAGGACCTTCACCGGGGCAACGTCTTTCTCATTGGTTCACGAAAGGGAAGAAATCATTGGAAGTTAAAACTTCTTTTCTCCAAGCTTTGATTGATTGAATTGGATGAAGCAGGATGTCTCCAGTAAGCTTGATTGAAAGTATTCATCATGGTCGAATGTACCAAAAACAGATGATACGGGCTTATGACAAAAAGGTTCGCCCAAGAGAATTTTAGGATGGGGACCTGGCATTAAGAAAGATTCTTCTCATCCAAAAGGACTTCAGAGGAAAGTAAATGGCAAATTTGGAAAAAACCTTATGTGCCGAAGAAGGCTTGTTCTGGAAGGTTATTAACTTTGACCAAGATGGATGGAAAAGACATGCTCAAGCCGGTGAATTCAGATTTCTGTCTAAAAGGAGAGGCCAAGGTGAAACCCGCAAAGGGGCACTTTGAGACAAAAAAAAAATTCAATCAAAAAGAAGAAAGAAAAAGAGAGGCCAAGGCGAAAACCCGCAAAAGGCGCCTTGAGTCCAAAGGGGATTTGAGTTGAAAACCCGAAAAGGGCGGCTCAAATTTTGATCAAAGTAGGGCATACAACAGTCTTGCTATGCCTAAATTAACAATGAAGAAGTATGCTACGTCTTGGGGCATCGACAAAGTACTCCGGATCCCCTAAACACATATTAAGCTCAGAATGGTCCTCAAGAAGTTTAAACAAAGAAGCTCAGGATGCGATATCTGGGGCACCTAGTTTCCGTCTTACTCATTCTGAATTTGCTATCTTTAATTGTTGTATTCATTTCAAAATACACTACCACTAAATTTCCTTCTTGATTGCATTTGCTATCTTTGCTTAACTTATTTGTTTCGAGCTATGCTTCTAATTAATTTCCTTCTTGTCCATGGTTATGATTTTTTTCAGGCATTTTGCATTGAAATAACGATTAGTGGACTAATAATATTTTCATAAAAAGAGTTTCGCATATTACTCTGGAAGCTTTTGAATAATACAAGAACCTGAAACAGGGCTATTATTTAGAACTTACTAAGCTTAAGGGCTGGAAATGTTTAAGAAAGAGTCAAAATAGAGACCATTTCTTCGGATTGTTTGTCAAAAATAGTGATTGATCAAAAGATTAGATATTGTGTAGGTGATACAACCTTGACGGAAAAATGAGCAATGTCAACCTGAATGTAAAAGGGGAATCATTCTCGAGAAAAAAATGATATTCTGCATCCATGCAAATATCATGCATACACATTTGGTTAGGTCACACGGGGAGTGATCAGTTGATGGAGCAAGTCACAGATTCTATATCTTTGATTTGCAGCCGGTTGGATTGAGGAAGAGGCAGATCTTATACTCCTGATTTACAGTGGGATGGATTGAAGAAGAAACAAATCCTATATTTTGAAGTCGCAATGGGATGGATGGGAAAAGATTCAGATCCTGTACCTCTAAGTCACAATGAGATGAACCCTGAAGTTACAGTGGGGCAAATCTGTTGAACAAAATATAATTGTTTTCTCGGGTTTTCTGTTGAGAATACCAGCCGAACAAGATGACATCACAATACGTCAGTGATAAAACCCTGATAAACAATGAGTGATGACACCTGAAATAGGAATCATTCTCATAACATTTTCGCATTTATATATCATAGCATGTCTAAATAGGAGCATTTGACTCATTTCGATCATGGCATCCTAATTATTAGGCATAAGCATGTACCCATTCTATACGAGTTATGTCCTCAAGAGGACAATGTAGTAAGGTAGATTGAAGATAGCGATCGGCATTCCCGAAGTTACGAGAGCGGATCGAAGACATTAAATCTTGTCTCCCCGAGTTTGCGATGGAGCAGATTGAAGATAGCGATCCGGCATTCCCGAAGTTGCGGGAGCGGTCGAAGATACCAATCGGCATCCCCGAGTTTGCGATGGAGCAGATTAAAGATAGCGGATCGGCATTCCACGAAGTTACGAGGTAGATCATAGATACCACCGGCATCCCCGAGTTTGCGATGGAGCGATTGAAGATAGCGATCGGCATTCCCGAAGTTGCGGGAGCGGTCGAAGATATCAAATCTTGTCTCCCCGAGTTTGCGATGGATCGATTGAAGATAACAGATCCGGCATTCCCGAAGTTGCGGGAGCGGTCGAAGACATCAAATCTTGTCTCCCGAGTTTACAATGGAGCAGATTGAAGATAGCGAGATCTGGCATTCCCGAAGTTGCGGAGCAGATCGAAGACATCAGGTCTTGTCTCCCTGAGTTTGAAGTGGAGTAGATTGAAGATAGCAGATCTGGCATTCTTGAAGTTGCAGGAGCAGATTGAAGACATCAGATCTTGTCTCCCTGAGTTTGCAGTGGAGCATATTAAAGATAGCAGATCTGGCATTCCTGAAGTTGCAGGAGTAGATCGAAGACATCAGATCTTGTCTCCTTGAGTTTACAGTGAAGCAGATTGAAGCTACAAGTCTAATTCCTTGAATTGGTCGAAGCGCTAGTTCTCGTGCCCCTGAAGATGCAGCGGGATAGAACGAAGCTACTCGAAGAAGAAAAGCACTGAAAGAGGTCAAGATTTGGCAAGACCGGGCAAATTTGGCTCTTTTATAGTCTTTGCTCTATTCTCGTTACACGATAATGAGCAAAGAGGGGCAGCTGTATGAGCCCAAATTTACCCGGGCCCCTTAACCAATTTTAAAACCAAAAAACAATAAATCCATTAAATAAACAAAATATTAACAATCCATTAAAAGTCCATTAAAAATTGGCCCAAAAAAACTAGCCCGATTCCAGTAGGCCCAAATACCCAATTACAAGGCCCAAAAGCTTAAGCCAAGCTAGGAAACCCTAGGGTTTCCCCTTGGCGCCGCAAGCCTCCAACCGCCGTACACCCCACGCGCGCGTGCGTTCAGCCCACCACACCTGCACGTACGACCTTCGTACACTGCCGAGCCTCCGCACCTGCAAACAAACAACAAAGAACCAAAGAAATGAAAATGCGAGAAAAAGAACGCGAATATGAAAAATAGACTGTATTTTTTTATGATTATTTTATTTTCAATTTCATTCGGTTATAAAAGACCGAAGAAATCACTTGTAAGGGGGTTCGCGATTTTTTTGACAAGGAAATACAAATAAAAAAAAAGAGAGAGAATCTATTTTTTGTAGAAGAACGCATACTGAATACAAAAGAAAAAAATCAATTTTGAAAGGTGATTTGGAGAGATTTCAACAGTCTTTTCCTTTCGTTTTTTTTCTTTTTCTCTTTTGGAATCTTTGTTCTTCTTTGCTCATGTGAATAATCAAAAAAGAAAAGATTTACCTTTACGAGACGAACCGTCGAAACCTGCTTTCTTCGTTAAAATCGAAGTAAATAGGGTCTTCAAGGTTGAAAATTTTGAAGCATTCGAGTTTGATTTTAAAAGGAATGTTCAAAAAGGCTCAAATTTGTCGCTAATTGCCGATTACCATGGCGGCACAGTGGCCGAACTGTGGCTTCTTTTGGTGCGGCTGAAAGGAGAACAAAAAAGGGGGCTAGGGTTTTGATTTCAAAAAGAGAGGGGGTGCTAATTTTCGGATTGTTTTTAGGTTTCACTAACCTTTTAAAACCGTGCGAAACGGCGCCGTTTGAAGCCTGATTAAGTGGCCTCAAAATGATGCCGTATAAGGCTGCCCCAACCCGATCCGATCCACTGCCCTCAGGATCCGCGCGTTTTCCTTTGGATGGGATGATTGCGCTGCGGGTCCTTCCGCTCTTTTTATCTTTTAATGCTGTTACTCTTTTATTTTCAAATTTACCCCATAATATTTCCTCTGTCTCAATTTGGTCCTATCTATACACTGCGTTTTGATTGTTTAAATATTTGCTATTTTAACCCCCGATTATTTGAGCGCATTTTAATTTAGTCCTTAATTCTGTTTAATTTTTTATAAAATAGCTTGTTAATTTTATTCTTATTTTAATTATCTTTTTAGTTTATAAAATTTATTCATCATTTATTTGTAGAAGTTGTTTTAATAAATTATTTTGAATTATTTTATTGATTTTACTATGTTTTAATTTGTTTTAAACTTTCATTTGTATATATTTTTATTTATTATCTATCATTGATTTCAAAATATTTCTTTTATATGTCTCTTTGTCTTAATATTTTGTATAATATTCAACTTAAATACTCTTATATATATTATTATTTTGTGCACATATACATATAATTTGTATTAAAACTATCTTATTTTAGGTATATATATTATTAATTTCATGTTATTTTATATATGTATTCTCTTTTAAATCTATATACGTACATATTTTATTTTAAATCTATATAAACATATGATTGTTATTTTAAAGATCTTATTTTAAATTATGTTTTATTTATTTCAAACACCTTCCTATATTATTATTTTTATATACATATGTTATTTATAGTATGTATCATTTTTAAATTATTTTGTATATCATGTATTTAAATTTCAAAATGTATATATTTTGAACTCATTTGTGTAAGTATTATGTTTGTTTGTAATTTTCTTTGAATTTCTTTTGGAATTGTTCTTAATTCATAAGTTTTCAAATATTATCGTTAGCATTTGCATAATGTTGATATGAGACCATTGCTATTGTGTATATCTTAATGTGTTCCTTCATATGAAATTATTTGTTTTTTTATATAACCTCATTGCCATGTATTATTATTCCATGTTTACTACTATACTTCATTTTTATCATTGTATTGCAATCGAGATTTTCAACTTACTTGTTCAAATGTTTTTATCCAAACAAACCAAATAAATACTTTATAAGTCGATTTTAAAATCGCTCATTTGAAAACTCTTCAAAATAAGGCAATGTTCCGTGTTTGAAAATCCGAGGAATCGTGCCCTAACGTGCTGGGTTTCGATTTTTCGTTTAACCAACTAACTGAATATCCTTTTAAAATTTCATTCGTGTTTTCTTAAATTAAAAACAAGGCAATATTTCGTGTTTGGAAATTCGAGAAATCGTGCCCTAACGTGCTGGGTTTTGATTTCCTGTTTGACCAAATAACTAAATATCCTTTCGAAATTTCATCCATGTTTTCTTAACTTTAAAACGAGGCAATATTTCGTGTTTGGAAATCCAAGAGATCGTGCCCTAACGTGCTGGGTTTCGGTTTTTCGTTTGACTAAATAACCGAATATTCTTTTAAGATTTCATTCGCCTTTTCTCAACTTTAAAACAAGGCAACATCTTGTGTTTCGAAATCCAAGAAATCGTGCCCTAACGTGCTGGGTTTCAGTTTTTCGTATGACCAAATTCTCGAGTATCCTTTTAATTTTTTTTAAACCGCATGATTTGGAAATTATGAGATGATCTTGGTTTCGAGGTTTAAGACGTCATATTCTAACGTGTTGGATATGGTGTTTTATTCCTTCGGAACGAGAAAATCTTAAATTCCAACTTAAATTAATTAACATTTTTCAAAAGGAATTACATTTTAAATTTTTTCTAATTTTCAACATAAGGACATTAATTAATCAATTTAGTACCAGTTTTGGGCATACGAGGGTGCTGATCCTTCCTCGTGTGTAATTGACTCCCGAACCCATTTTATTTATTTCGTAGACTAAAATTGTTTTCTACAAGGTGATCCAATCCCACCTAAACAAAAGGGTTGGTGGCGACTCCATTTGTCATTTTAAAGTCGATCCCCGTTTTTTTCAAACATTTTAAAAAATGGTTTCGACAATAAACATATTTTGTATTTGAAATTTTTGATGAAATTGGTTATTAAGGGCTAATTTATGAAAACAAAACTTTGAAGGGTTAAAATGTGTAATAAATGAAAGATATGGGCTGCTAGGGACTAGTTGGAAATTCGGCCAAGCTTGGGTATGAATAAATTATTTGTATTTTCTGTAATTGTGAAATTGGGACTAAAATGTCAAAATGTGGAATTATAGTGGCTAAAGTGTAAAATGCTTTAACTATGTGTTGTGGATTGTTTTGGTTGAAAATGTGATTGAATGAGTTGAATTTGATATTATATAGATCAAGAAAGGAGAAATTCAGACTTAGATCGAGGCAAGAACAAAGTGCTCGATTGATCGACTAGTGTCGTTGTTTCTACGTCCGAGGTAAGTTCGTGTATAATACAAATTGTTAAAACAATGTTCACCTGTTATAAAATGAATGGGAATGTGATTGTTGAATTTGTAATGCTATATGTGAGTTCAAAGATATGTGGCACTAAGTGTGCGTAAATATAATAGTTATTGCGATGAATTGCACTAAGTGTGCGAGATAAAGAAATGCATCGGCTATATTAGTTGGCACTGTGTGTGTGATATCGAGACATCTTCGGTTAAATGTGATGACACTAAGTGTGCGATACTATTGTAGCATCGGCTAATTAAATGGAACTGAGTGTGCGAGATCATCGAACGTTTAAAGAGGATCGAACGAATTATGGCATTGAGCATTGAGTGGTAAATGTGATTGATATATACGTGATGGTACAGGTATGTACAGAACCTATGTGGTTGATGATATTGTGTATGAGATAAATGGATGATTATGTGAATGAATGATGGAAAGAGTTAGATTGAGTAGCATTGTAAATGCTTGTACATGAACATATAGTCATGGTATGAAAGTGAGTAGTAGTTATGGATGAGATTGAGTAATGATGTGAATTGAACTAAGTGTTAGTAACTTTGCATATTGAATTTGAATTGTTGAGTTAATTGTGTTATATTACGAACTTACTAAGCTTTAGAGCTTACTGTGTGAAGTCTTTCTCTGTTTTACAGTGTTATTAAAGCTAGCTCGGATCCGGGGATCGTCAGCAACTCAATCACACTATCGGACATCTATTTTGGTACCTTTTTGGAAGTTGTATATATGGTATATGGCATGTATAGGCTAGTGCGGTTGTGGGATGATTTTTGCACATGTTTTGCTATGTGAAAATGGTGTATGTGATATGTATATATGATCTTGTGTGAATAACCATCATGGTATGTTTTGGTGAAATAGAAATGGCATGCTTCATACTTGATTTGGTAGTTGAGAATGATGAATGAATTGAATGTTAATTGATGTTGGAATTGAGCATGTAGAGATGACCCAAATTGGGTGGCAATTTGGCCTTGTAAATGGCCTATAATTGTCCACACGGGTGAGCACACGGGCATGTGTCTCGCCTGTGTCTATCACTGTCCATTTTAGTAGCAAGCTAGACTTGCACACGGGCCAGACACATGTGCGTGTGATGTAGTGTGATCCAAGTCGATCTTTGCACACGGCCGCATACATGGGCGTGTGACAGTAGTGTGTGTGTAACAGCCCGATTTTGACCCTAATCAGAAAAGTGGTTTCGAGACCACAAATCCGAGTCCAAAAAATATTTTAAAATTATTTTTCGTGTTTATTATGTGTGAATTTGTTGGTGTTAAATTTTCGTGACTTAATTTCATCGTTTAAGTGTCCGATTAAATAAAATGATTTAATTGCGTAAAATGAAAATTTGAGGGTTAAATCTAAAAGTGCCTATTTGTTGTTGTCTTTATAAAGTGGAGGTTTTATGATGCAATAAGACCAAAAGATAGATAGTGGGTGGCATTTGACAAAACTAACCTTAAGATATATGTTATATATTATTATTAAAAGGTTAATTTAGTAATTAGGTAAAATATATCAATATAATAATATAAACCATAAAAAGATGGCATATTCATCTTTGTTTTTGCCGAATGTAGAAAAGAAAGAAACAATCCATGGCTTCTTAGGTTTCGGCACTTATTTAACTCAATTAAGGTATGTTTTGGTTTCGGTTTTTGATGATTTTTACGTTTTTGAGATCGTTGCTTTGAGTACTATCCGACCCATGTTTGAATTTTTAATTTTGATGGATATTTTGAGTTGAGCCATTGATGATAGCTTGTTGTTTGTGTTTTTTGATGATGAAATATGAAATATATGTGTTAGATTAACAAGTTTTGTCTTTGAATTTTTTATGAATTTGAGTAATTTGGACTAAATTGCAAAAATAATTTTTTGAAGGAATAAAATGTGAAATAAATGAAATGTGTAGGTATGTATGGACACTAGGAATATTCAGCCCTTAAGGAGTATAGTCAAATTTTGTGTATTTTGTGTTTTGAGTAAAAAGGACTAAATTGTAAGAAGTGTGAAATATTAGGGGCAAAATTGTAATTTGCCCATTTATGTGTTTTTAGGCTAAATTGAATAGAATGGTGTTTAAATAAGCTTAATTTGAATATGTTTAGATCAAGAATTAAAGAAATCAGATTTGGATCGGGGAAAGAAAAAAGTGGTCGAGTAGCCGATTTAGCAGTCGACGACGTCCGAGGTAAGTCAATAAGCATATGAACGTTGTTAAATTTGATAATACATATATATTTTATGTGAAAATGAAATTTTATGAATTTAAATGTGTAATGCCGAATGCAAATGTGATTCAGAGCCTGATTGCGATGTTCGATTCGATCGAGATTCAATATCCGAAAGCCCCGTACGAACCCTAGGAATAGTTAGGATACATATGTCATGACATAGGATTTCCGATATGTGTTTTCGTGTAAGACCACGTCTGGGACGTTGGCATCGACTTGTGTTTACGTGTAAGACCATGTCTGGGACATTGGCATCGTATTTGATTCGTGTAAGACCCTATCTAGGACAGTGGCATCGATATGTGATTACATGTAAGACCACGTCTGGGACGTTGGCATTGTACGAGCTTCCGACTATTCGCGTATCCTTTTTAATTCCGAACGGTTCAACGGGAAATGTGAAACAAAGACCGAATGAAAATCGAATTAAAAGTTTCAGGTATGTGTTAATTAATTGTTTATATGAAACAAGGTAAGTTGATTACTTGAAAAGATATTAAGTTATGTGAATATAAGTTTCGAGTTAACATATTTGAACATACAAGTGTTTTGGTTTACTTATGTGTTTGTGATAATAAAAGTGAATAAATATATATGTATATGATTGATTATGTTCGGGCTTATGGTATATGAATGTGAGGTTATAATGTGATCTGGTAGTAAATGACAACTTATAAATGATATTGTGCATATTCGGTTTTGTTAATAAAATGTTAATTTGTAATTATTGATATATATGTTTTTGCTTAAGACTTACTAAGCTCAAATAGCTTACTCTGTGTGTGTTTTTGTATACTTCTGTTTTATAGATTTTGGAGTCACGTTACGAGCTCAGGGATCGTCAGTAAAGCCTATCACACTATCGACCGTTTCTTTTGGTATTTTATTAATTTTGAATTTGAACTTATGGCATGTATAGTCTAGTTGAAATGTTTGATTTTTTGGGGGATATGTAAATATATAAAGCCATGCGAAAATGGCTTGATTATTATGTTTAAGTTTGGTTTTATATGTTCTTGGTTAATGCTTGATGTGTTTGATTTCTATGCTTGAATTCGATTATGCTTGATTATAGTTTAAGTATAAGTGAAAAGAAATATCATGTATATATATATAAATAATGTGATGATTAGTCATGTGAGTCGGCAATAAGGTAAGTAATAGATATTAGTTGAGTTAAGATATGTTATGTGTTAGGATGGCCATAGACATGTTATATACATATGCATGTGGTGTACTTGAAATATGTTTAAATTGTAAAATGGTTAATTGAGTTGGTTTGAAATGGTAAGCTTCATAGGTTTTTGGTTTAGAAATGGTGAACATATGTGTATGAGCATATTCGGTCTTGGCAATAAATTTATATTGATAGGTTCGTATTATGATTTATAGTGTGTATGTAATGCTAAGTGCTCTTGGTTGAATTAATAGTATAGATTGATGTATTTGGTAAGATTAAATTTGGTTGATGTATTTAGATTATGACTATTTGAGTAGTGAATTATATAAAGTTTTGACATGAAAGTTATATGCGAATATGGTAAGTTTGGTAATAGTTAAATAAATGGAATTGAATTAATGGATGTCTTAACGCATGCTAGGTATGAGAGAATTATATGTTCAAATATATATATACATATAAGTTATTATGATTCGGTTGTAATGGCAAAGTATGCAACTTATTTCGCTTGAATGGTTGGTATATGTGTACTTTGAATTGATTATAAAGTATGCAAATTTGCTACACTATGAATTGTTCTTTATGTTCATAAATGTTTAATGTAATTATAGTGACATGTGCATGTTTATGTATTTTGGTTTGGTTATTGAGCATGTGGATTAGATGCTACGAAATGTCTTTGAAGTTCGAAAATGATTAAAGATATTATAGTGAATGGCGCATGAAATAGTAATGCTTATAAATATACTTGATCAATTGGTAATATTTTAAAAATGTTCCATGTATGAAATGAATATGATTGGTTTTGATATGTGCATGTATGAAAGTAATATGGTTGATACTCAGTTTATGAAATATTTGTTTTGATGTTGTTCAATATATGTTAAGTAATGTATTACGATTTAATAAATTTTAAAATGCAATTGATATGAACATGAGAGTATTAAATGTTTGAATTTTGAATGGGATAAGTGATTTGATGTGATTAATTTACGAAGCATGAAAAGAAATGAATGTCTGTTCTGAGTTGTGTTTTATTCGGTAATACCACATAACCCTAGTCCGGCGACGGATACGGGTTAAGGGGTGTTACAGTGTGACTATAGTCAGAGTGGTGCACGGGGTAAAACATGGTCTGAGGCATGGTCGTGTGAGGCACACGGTCTATATACACGGGCGTGTGCCCTGTTTAGAAGAAAATTTTTTTAAGTTCTTTAAAGTTTCTGTATGAGATCGGTTTAGTCCCGAACCTTCTCTAAAGCATGTTTAAGGTCTCGTAGACCTTCTAAAGGGACTATGTGTGTTTGATTATCTATGATGTGTTGATGTGTGAGCTATGATAGTATAAATGTTATGATTTGACCGGTAATACCTCGTAACCCTAGTCCGGCGATGGATACGGGTTATGGGTGTTACATCATCCCTTTGTTGAAAGAGTCGCCCACCATTCAGGTGTCGGTCCTTATTGCGGATATGTAAGCTCGATTCAAGTATAAAGCGTCGTACCGAAAGGCATGGTGGGCAAAGCAAATGGCGATGCGAGATTTGTATGGTGACTTGGATGTGTCATACAACGAGCTTTAAGGGTGGATAGCCGAGATGTAGGAGTATGTGCCCGGAACAGTGACTGATTTGCAAACACTGTCGTATAAAGGCGCGGACGGGGAGATTCAATCGGGGAAACGAGTTTTTCACCAATTGTTTTAGACGTTCGAGCCGTTTGTTAGGGCCTTCCCTCACTGCAAGCCGATGGTGCAGGTGGATGGGACATGGTTGTACGAAAAATACACTTAAATACTTCTGATTGCTGTTGCACAAGACGGAACTGAAATGTACTTCTGATCGCTTTCGCCATCGTGGAGCGTAAGTGCTTCGAGTCTTGGGAATTTTTCCTCAGAAATATACGGAGGCACGTTGTCAGAGAAGACAACATTCTCCTTATATCAGATAGATCGAAAGGATTACTTGTTGCGATAAGGCGATCGGGGGTTTCGTGGAGGTCTGTTTATTGCATCCGATATATCGCGACAAACTTCCATAGAGATTATAAGAATAAAGATTGGAAAAAAGAACTCGTGAACATTGTTAAAAAAGATTTTGTTTGTATTTATTACAAGAAATACTTTTCAAAATTTTTCAGCCTGTAGTTTTTTTAAAATACTGATTTCAAATTAAATATGCAGTTCATGAGTTAGAACTGCGAAGATTCAAGCAGAGGTTTGCGAGGCTTGAATATTAGATGTCATCTTTACCAACAGATCTCCGGACATGAATATTAGATGTCATCTTTACCAACAGATCTCCAGACATGGTTGGGTAGCATGGAGAATTGACAATAGACTCAAAGTTACGATGAGGGGTTTCGGTATGGGCAGATGACGACGAACCTGGTAGAGGCGGTCAACTCTATATTGAGGCGCACACGTCATCTGTCGATTTCTGCTGTTTTCTCAGTAACATTTTATAGGTTGGCCACATTGATGCCTAAGATGGGGTTGAGACAAGCTAAGCAGATCGAAGCCGAGCACGTGTATGTTGAGGGCGTCCAAAAGGCCATGGCGGCAAATAGTTGAATGGCACAAACAATGAACGCAGAATTGTATTCGCGTGACTTAGAGACTTTCCGAGTTCAAGAGTACATCAGCCGTCGTTCGGGTCTTCCACCTAGGTCGTACGTAGTTAATCTGCGAAATAGGCGGTGCTAGTGCGGGATATTTCAGAGTCTTCGATATCCGTGTGCGCATGTTCATGCAGCGTGTGCGAGAGCAAACTTAAATGTTGAACAATTCATAGACGAGATCTACACGTTGCAACGCGCATTGCGTATATGGGGGAACGAATTTCCTATAATGCCCGATGTCTCAAACTGGGAAGTTCCACCGCCTGCTTTCGAGATGGTGCCTGGCCGTAGTCTCCGTAGACATCCTAAAGATCGACCACAATCGACGAAAATTCGAAATGACATGGATGACATGGATATCAGGGAGACGGGCGAACCCAAACTGTGCACTGTGTGTCGAACATCCGGACACAACCGATCAACATGCCCACATCGTATCTATGTTTCCGGTCAATCGTCTCGTAATGTCGAACTCGAAGATGACGAATGATATATTATTGAGCGCATGTTCTTGAAAAAACATTGTAAAAATATGAAAAATTAGATAAATGATATACTTTATTCAGATTATAAACTTGATTAAATATAACATAATATACATACGTATTTAATTTAAAAGACATTAAAATGAAATAAATAACAATGAGAGAAAAAATAATATGAAAAAAATGTAAATTAAAATGGAAAGAAAGATAATTTAAATGAAAAGAGAAAAAAATTAAATTTAAATGAAATGAGAAAAAAATTAAATTAAAATGGGAAGATAGATAAATTAAATGAAATGAGGAAAAAATTAAATTTAAATGAAATGAGAAAATATTAAATTTAAATGAAAAGAAAGATAATTTAAATGAAATGAGGAAAATATTAAATTTAAATGGAAAAAAAAAATATAAATGAAATGAAAATTGAAATGAAATGAAATGGAAATTCAAATTAAATGGAATTAAAATTGAAATGAAATGAAAAAAAAAGGTGACATGACATTTTAGGCTGGCGCAGAAATGGGTTGGCATTGGCCGGCACCAGAGGAAAAAAAAATGAAATGATAGGTTTGAGAAATGAGCTTGCATTGGTCGACACCAGCACAAAAAAAAATTAAGTGAAAATTTAAATTTTGTAATGGAATGATATTTAATTTGACAAAAAAGTTTAAATAAAATATGAAAAATTTTAAATGACCCTGATATTGAGACTACTTCTAATTAATATGAAAAAATATAAAATGAATTGAAAAAAAATTGAATTGAAAAAAGATAAATTGAAATGAGACTACTTGTGATTAATATGAAAAAAAAATTGTATGTTAGAAAAAAATAAATTTAAATGAAAAAAATTAATGAAATGAAATATGAATATGAAATGAAATGTAATTTGTAATGAATATGAAATGAAATGAAATGATGATTATGAAATGGAGTAAAAGTTTAAATGAAAATAAAAACTGAAATGAAAAAAAAAATTGAAATGATAAATAAATAAATTAAAATAGAAAATATAAATTTAAATGAAATGAAATGTAAATGAAATTTGAAATTCAAATAAAAATGAAAAAAAAAAGTTTGACATGATAGGGCCTGTGCCTATGTCAGGCCTACATCACTGCCCAAGGCTAAATTGGCCTTCCAATGGCCAGCAATAGTATGCCATTTCAAACAATTTTTTTTTCCAAATTTGCCCTTGCTCAGTCACTATGGTCCCTCACTATAAATTAGCTACTTCAACCTATAACCGCCGACCACCGTCGACCGACAACTACCGATCACCTCCAAACACCTTCGACAATTGTCGTTCACCGTCAACCACCGCCGACCATCGCCGATCACTTCATGGATCCTAATCCTAATAATCTTTTAAATGATATCGATCACATTGCTAAAAATGTGAATAAGGTAAATGAGAAGAAAAATGTCCTGTTTAATTTTAAATATTCATTTAAATTCTTTTTTTTTAACGAGAAATATAACAATCTATATTTACTATAAACGTAGGATCTGTATCGAATTGTGAGACCCCTGTTACATGATCCCGGTTATTTTCCCAATCGAAGAGTTTTGCCGTATTTGAATATCGCGGGTTTTGAGGTAGCCGCGTACATTCAGATATCTGAGCTATGGACCAATTTAATATCGGCCTTAGTTGAAAGATGGTGCTCGAAGACATATACGTTCCACCTTCCGTGTGATGAGGTAACTATAACACTGCAAGACGTAGCACTCCAACTAGGGCTGTCTATAAACGGCGAAGCAGTGACCAGGCTTGGAAAAGTACCTGATCTGTGGGGCATTTGCGTGCTCTTACTTGGAAGAGTTGCCCCCAACAACGAGGAAGGACGATTAACCTATATTAAATTTACTTGGTTAAAAGAAAACTTCCAACATCTTTCGAATATCCAACGCAGATGGACATTATCTACGCTGCAAGAGCGTTCATTCTGCAACTTATAGGTGGGAAACTATTGCCGGACGTCAATCAAAATAAAGTCTCAATAATGTATCTCCCCTTATTAGAGGATCTCGAGCTTGCCAGAAGATTTAGTTGGGGCTCTGCAGTGTTGGCATGCTTATATCGCGAGCTTTGTCGAGCGTCAAAGCCGTCTACGAAAACAATGGGCGGTTGTTGCCTTCTACTGCAGTCTTGGGCGTCATACCGAATGCCATTTTTTGGCATCAGTGAGCCACCAACCGTATGTATGGCCACTCGTTAATAGGTAAATATATAGTTCAATTTTACCATATATTTTTTAATTGTATAGTATAGTATACAAATTTTTTGAATGGAAAAAATAATCTGATAATTTACTCGTTTTTTTAGATGGGCAACTGTACCGGGAATCAGCGATCGTTCACCATATCTATGTACTGTATGATGATAGAGACTCATTCCGGGGATGGCGTAAAATACGCTTCCGAATCTTTCTTTTTTAAATACAATAATTGCAAAAGAAAAAATTAAATAATAACGTATTGTCTATATTATGCGCTTCTATGGATGCCATATCTTTGAGGAAGAGATCGTGGTCAGTAACACCCCATACCCGAGTCCGAGGCTCGCATCGGATACGAGACATTACTATGCTTGAACTTGCTTAATCATGACATTACGGGCTATAAAATTTCGTTCCAAATTAAAACTTCTCATTCTTAAACAATTCAGACATTTCATGGGCCTCACGAGGCCTTAAACTTGTCTTGGTAAACTTTCAAACCTTATCGAAAAACTTTTCTTTGAAACAGGGGTTACACGCTCATGTAATATAAGACACGCCTGCAGTGCATAGGCATACACGCCCATGTCCTCGCACCGTGCCCTAAAACTCGATGATTCGCCAATTTCCACACGGCCATGACACGCCCGTGGACTTAGACCGTGTACTACATCTTGATATACTGACTTATTTCACACGACCGGGCACACGCCCATGTTCTAACCGTGTGTCATGCACGGTCTTAACACACGGCCGTGGGATTAGTCCGTGGCCTATTCTTACTTATAAGACTAAGGTGCAGTTTACACACGACCTAGACACACGCCCGTGTGTCCAACCGTGTGGGCACTTAGAGGCTATTTACCAAGCCAATTGCCACCCTGAAATTAAGATCCAATTCATACTCATTTCAACAACTCAATACTACATCATTCTTGAATAATACTACACGCTTCATTGATAATTATAAACATATACACTTGGTCAATCACTTAGCCATATACAAAAGAATAACAAACTTAATAGCCTATACTTTGGCTCTTCTTAAAATATTTACTCAAAATGTAATGCTACCTATACATGCCATACTTAATAAAACAACTTGGCTATACCAAAATAACGATTGATAGTGTGCTCCGAGCTCCGATGACGGTGATCCTCGATATTAGCTTTGCGGGACCACATGGAAAGAATGAATGAAAGACATAAGCATTTAGCTTAGTAAGTTTGCATAATACACATAGCAACATTCTTACTTAATATAGACCATTTGATATAAACAATGGCATCATAAATTCAGCTATATAAAGCTTACTTACTCATACTTGATTCTTACATAACTCATGAAACTTACTAGTCTCATACTTGATAGGCAAACAAAGTACTGTATCACTAGATCACATTGATCAAAGATACTTGAACATAATACTCATAATTTCTAATTCATCATTCATAACATGAATAATATTCTTTTTCACTTGATAATAACCTTACTTACTTAGCTTTCTTGTTCTCTCTTTGGAGCTTAACTCATTTGCCCGATGAATTTATATGAATAACCGAGGATACTAAACCTCATCTAAATTTCGAGGCGATGACTTAACATGGACTTATACGAAGTCTTTCTTGTTCTCACCAATGCCATGCCTTAACTTGGACTTATATGGGATCTCTTTCTCTTGATAACTTTTCAATGCCAAGCTTGCCTTGGTCTTACATGATAACTTGTTCAATGCCAAGCTTGCCTTGGACTTACATGATAACTTATTCAATGCCAAGCTTGCCTTGGACTTACATGATATCATACTCAATGCCAAGCTTGCCTTGGACTTACATGATAACTTACTCAATGCCAAGCTTGCCTTGGACTTACATGATAACTTACTCAATGTCGAGCTTGCCTTGGACTTACATGATAACTTACTCAATGCCAAGCTTGCCTTGGACTTACATGATATCTTGCTTGCTTGCCGATGCCATGCCTCGGCTTGGTCTTATACGGACTTTCTTGTTTTATGTGGTAGATCGAGTATCCTAAGTTATTCAACTTCAATCGGGGCTTTCTCATGCTTGATCTCATTAATTTATTTGTTTAACATAACATTAAACATTTTTCATAATAACATTGTACATTATACTAAGCAATTCAATGATATAAATCATAAAGCTTAGAAATCATACAAACTTACCTCAATATACAAAATGTAGCTAGGTATGCAATTTAGTCATCGATCTTGTTCTTGCCTCGGTTTCGATCCAGGCTTCATTTTTCTTGATCTATAGTCATAAGATCATTTAATATTCACATTGACTAAATTGACCCTTTACTCATACTTGGGCAAAATTACTATTTTGCCCTTATACTTTCTCATATTTGCACTTTTGCCCCAAGGCTCGTAAAATAATTTTCATTCAACTTTCTTAGACTACATGCTTAGCTGATTCATTTTCTCTACTATAGCAATCATCAATTCTCATTATTTCTAGTAGGTATGACTAATTTCATAACTATTACAAACTAGTCCATACTATCATATTTCATGAAATTCATTAAGGAAAAGATGTTTATCTAACATCAAACTCTCATAATCTTCCATAAAACATCATTTAACAAGCATGTCATTCATAGATGAAATTTTTGAACATGCATCTTAGCTTATTTTATAGCTAAAAATAGCTAATTCATAATACGAGGACTTCAAAACACGAAGAAATATTAAAAAGCAGGGCTAAGATGAACTTGCTAGCAAGCTTGAAAAAATGAAGAACCCTAGCTATGGAGTCTTCAAATTTTCGGCAATGGAAGGAAGAAGATGAATGAAATTTTATCATCTTTTCCCATTTTAATCATTTATTTGCTAAATGACCAAAATGCCCTTCTCTTTAAAATTTTACAAACTACTAACTCATGTCCATTTTTGTCCAAAAATTATGATTTGGACAAATTGCTATTTAAGGACCTATAATTGCTATTCTAAAGCTATTTCATACAAAATGCTTCTAGAAACTCATATTTTACAACTTTTACAATTTAGTCCTTTTTGACCATTCAACTTCAATTTAGAAAAATTACTTCATGAAACTTTCACACTAACATGCAAACATGGCATGAACCTTAAAAACTCATAAATCCACCTCGGATTCGTGGGCTCGCACCACTATTCTGACTAGGCCCTAAATCGAGCTGTTACAATTCTCCCCCCTTAGGGATTTTCAGTCTCGAAAATCTTACCAAGATAAAAGGTTTGGATAATGGTTTCTCATACTCTCTTCTGGTTCCCATGTGGCTTCTTCTATTCCATGTCTTTGCCACAATACTTTCACTAAGGCAATACTTTTCTTTCTTAGCTGCTTCACTTCCCGAGCTAATATCTTGATTGGTTCTTCACCATAAGTCATGTCGGGATGAATCTCTACCTCTGACTGGGGAATTACATGCGAAGGGTCTGATCGGTAGCGTCTTAACATTGACACGTGAAACACATCATGTATCTTTTCTAACTCTGATGGCAAAGCCAATCTGTAAGCTACAGGCCCAACTTTCTTAGTAATCTCATACGGTCCAATAAAACGTGGACTCAACTTGCCTTTTCGGCCAAATATGAGAACTTTTCTCCAAGGTGACACTTTCAAGAAAACTTTATCTCTGACTTGATACTCTATCTCTTTTCTCTTTAAGCCCGAATAGGACTTTTTTCTGTCCGATGCAGCTTTTAAACTTTCTCGTATCACTTTCACTTTCTCTTCAGCTTCTCTAACCAAATCAACCCCGTGAATTTGGTTTTCTTTAACTTCAGTCCAATATAAAGCGTTAGCACTTACGCCCATATAAAGCCTCGTAAGGCGCCATCTTTAAGCTCGATCAAAAACTATTATTGTAGGCAAACTCTGCTAATGGGAGAAACTTTTCCCAACTGCCTCGAAATTCAAGAATACAACATCTGAGCATATCCCCGAGTACTTGAATTAACCTCTCGGATTGACCGTCAGTTTGAGGATGAAAAGTGGTACTAAAGTTCAACTTTGTACCCAAGGCCTCTTGTAACTTCTTCCAAAACCTGGATGTGAATCTCGGATCTCTATCCGATATGATTGACAAGGAACTCCATTAAGTCTTACTATTTACGAAACATACAAGTTTGCCAACTTGTCTAGTGAGTAATCAACTCGCATGCAGTATAAAATGGGCTGATTTCATGAGTCTATCAACTACAACCCATACGGCATCTTTCTTGCTCGGAGATAGTGGTAAACCCGTTAAAAATCCATAGTAATACGGTCCCACTTCCACTCCTAACTAAAATGGGTTGAAGCAAACTCGAAGGTACTTGGTGTTCAAATTTTACTTGTCGACAAATCAAGCATTTGGAAACAAATTCAAAATATCTTTCTTCATTCTCGCCACCAATACTCGTGCTTCAAGTCATTATACATCTTGGTACTACCCGATGTACAGATAAACATCCATTATGGGCCTCATGCAAAATTTTCTCGAATAAGCTCTTCTTTTCTCGGTACACAAACTCGTCTTTGAACATCGACTTCCTTTGGGACTAATCCTAAGTCGGACTCAACATCCGCCTCGCACCGATATCTCTGAACTTGCAATTCACTATCCTCTTTTTGGGCTTCAATGATCTCTTAGAGGAAAATTGGTCTAGATCTCAACTCAGCTAGAATAGAACCATCGTCGGATAAAGTCATCCGTGAATTCATTGCCCTTAATGCAAATAAGGATTTTCTCGCTCAAAGCGTCGGCGACCACATTCGCTTTCCCTTAATGGTAATCAATGACCATCTCATAATCTTTTATCAACTCTAACCATCTCCGTTGTCTTAAGTTCAACTCTTTCTGCGTCATCAAGTACTTCAAACTTTTATGATCAGTGAAAATCTGACATTTCTCACCATATAGGTGATGTCTCCATATCTTCAATGCGAAGACTATGGCAGCCAACTCTAAATCATGCGTCGGATAATTCTTCTCATGAGGCTTCAACTGCCTAGAGGCATAAGCAATAACTTTGCCTTCTTGCATAAGTACACAAACCTAATCCATTTAAGGATGCATCATTTGAAATCACAAATTCTTTCCCCTGTCTCAAAGTTGAACCAAAACCGGGCTTTTGTCAACATCGCTTTCAGTTTCTCGAAACTTTGTTGGCATCTTTCAGTCCACTCAAACTTCACATTTTTCTGCAACAATTTAGTCATCGGGGTTGCAATAATAGAAAACCCCTTGACAAATCGTCTATAATAGCTTCTGGCCTAGGCCTAGAAAGCTTCTAATCTCGTAGATATTCTTTGGTGGATTCCAGTCCATTATGGTCGAAATCTTACTGGGGTCTACTCGAACTCCTTCTTCTGAGACAATATGTCCCAGAAACCCTACTTCCTTGAGCCAAAATTTACTTTTACTGAACTTGGCATATAATTGATTTTCTTGTAGAATCTGTAAAACTGTCCGTAGGTGCTCAGCATGCTCATCCTGATCTCGGGAATAAATCAGTATGTCGTTAATGAAAACGACTACAAACTTGTCAAGGTATGGTCTAAACATGCGGTTCATTAAGTCCATGAATACCGCCGGAGCATTGGTCAAACCAAAGGGCATGACTAAAAATTCATAATGCCCATACCTTGTTCGGAAGGCTGTTTTAGGCACATCTGATTCTTTTACTCGTAGCTGGTAGTACCTTGATCTCAAGTTTATTTTGGAGAACATAGTGGCTCTTTTCAACTGATCAAACAAATCATCGATTCTAGGCAATGGGTACTTATTCTTTTCTGTCACTTTATTAAGTTGACGGTAATCTATGCACAATCTCATAGTGCCATCTTTCTTTTCACAAATAAAACCGAGCACCCTGGGAGAACAACTTGACCTTGCAAAGCCTTTATCTCACAACTCTTGTAATCTGCGACTTCACTCCTTCAACTCCGTCGGAGCCATTCTGTAAGGAGTAATAGATATTGGTACAAAGATGTGAGCTAGTTCAATGCTCAACTCAACCTCTCTAATCGGTGGTAGTCCCGGCAATTCCTCAGAAACACATCCACGTACTCACATACTATTGGCACCGACTCAATCCTTAACTCGCTTTCTTTTTCATTCAACACAAAGGCCAAATATGCTTCATACCCCTTTCTCATGTATCTCTGTGTACCACGTGAGAAATCAATTACGACAATCTATTCTGCTTCATCCGATTCTATGTGAAGGGTGTTCCCATCCCCACATCTCATTTCAATGTATTTCTTCCCACAATTAACTATTACATTATGGGCGATTAACTATCCCATACCGAGAATGAGATCAAACTCGTCAAATGGTAACAACATAAGGTTTGCTTTAAAACAATGACCTCTAATCATTAATGGACATTCTCTACATACTTCATTCACTAACACACTCTTGCCTAAAGGATTAGACACTCTAATCACAAATTCTGTAAACTCTATAGGCATACTCAAATCGGATACCAATTTCATGCAAATGTAAGAGTGTGTAGATCCGGGATCTATTAAAGCAATAACTTTAACATCATGAAGAGAAAAGGTACCCGTGATAACATCATGGGAAGATGCCTCTTCGCGAGCGCGAATGGCATAAGTCCGTGCAGGCGCTCTACCATCGGGTCTCATGGCCTGCTCTCTAGGGTCACCTCTTCCACTTGCCCCACTTCCGGGGTTTCTCTGCGGTCTTTCTTTGACCATACTCCCGGATTTTGGGTTCTGAGTTCTATCCTCTTTCATCATCTCTGGACAATATTTTATGTAGTGGTCCTGGGAACCACATCTGAAACAGGCATTTTCTTGTGCTCGGTATTCTCCTAAATGGCGTCTGCCACAATGTGGGTATTCGGGTCTATCAGATTGAACATTCCCCACACTAGCGATCAAGTAGTCATGCTTTATTTCCCGAATCACTTTTACTCTTGTCGTTCCTGGAAAATCCAGTGGAAGTAGCCGATCGGGCAGGGAAATCTCTTGACTTCTTGGATGGAGATTGGAATGACTTGTTCCACTGCCTCTTTTTCGAGTCACGGGACTCCATTTCAGATTTCTTCTTCTCTTTTACTAGTTTTTCGGCTTTACAAGCCCTCTCGACTAGCACAACAAATTCCTTCAATTCTAGGACAGCAACAAACAGTTTGATGTCCTCATTTAGCCCATCTTCAAATCTCTTACTCATGATGGCCTCGGTGGATACGCATTCTCGAGCGTATTTGCTGAGTCTTACAAACTCTCGCTTGTAGTCAGTTACAGACATCTTGCCTTGTTTCAGTTCTAGGAATTCCTTCCTTTCTACGTCCACAAACCTTTGATGATATACTTTTTCTTGAACTCTTCTTGGAAGAATTCCCATGTGATCTTTTCTCTTGGGGCTACGATACCAATGTGTTCCACCATTGATAGGTAGAATCTCTTAAAAGAGAAACTACGCACTTCATGCACTCTTCAGTGTACATGATGACTCATTAAATACCACGATGGTATTTTCTAACCAGTCGACTCTTTCCGGATCTTCATCCTTTCTAGCCCGAATTCTTCAAATTTCATGTTTCTGATCCTATCAATCTGGAGGCTTAACCCCTCTTGCCACCTCTATTACTTGAGGGGCTCTTTGGGATAGGTTGAGGATAGGCGGGGTGGAGGGTTGTGCATTCGGTTCGCATTTAACGAACTCCGTGTACCATTTGTTCATCATATGGAGGAAGGCTTCTTTAGCCTCTTCTCCTCCTTCTTGACTCACCGTAGTGGGTCTATTCTCGTTCTCATTCGTCAGGACCCTTCAATGGTGGGAGCCAGCGCATTACTTTCTACATCATCCGCCATATCTCTTTCAGGATCCATTTACTATATATATAAACATAATTTAAGTCGTCAGGAGTCGTCACACTATCATTATAATAACATTCTTAGGATGGCATGTATAGCTAGACTCGTGCTCATGCTACGTTAGTCCTAGAACCGACTAAACCGTAGCTCTGATACCACTAAATGTAACACCCCATGCCCGAGTCCGAGGCTCGGACTCGATCTGAGACATTACTATGCTTGAACTTGCTTAATCATGACATTACGGGCTATAAAATTTCGTTCCAAATTAAAACTTCTCATTCTTAAACAATTCAGACATTTCATGGGCCTCACGAGGCCTTAAACTTGTACTGTAAACTTTCAAACCTTATCGAAAAACTTTTCTTTGAAACAGGGGTTACACGCCGTGTAATATAAGACACGCCCATGCATAGGCATACACGCCCATGTCCACAGACCGTGCCCTAAAACTCAGTATTCTGTCAATTTCCACACGGCCATGACACGCCCGTGGACTTAGACCGTGTACTACATCTTGATATACTGACTTATTTTACACGACCGGGCACACGCCCATGTTCTAACCGTGTGTCATGCACGGCCTTAACACACGGCCGTGGGATTAGTCCATGGCCTATTCTTACTTATAAGACTAAGGTGCAATTACACACGGCCTAGACACACGCCCGTGTGTCCAACCGTGTGGGCACTTAGAGGCTATTTACCAAGCCAATTGCCACCCTGAAATTAAGATCCAATTCATACTCATTTCAACAACTCAATACTACATCATTCTTGAATAATACTACACGCTTCATTGATAATTATAAACATATACACTTGGTCAATCACTTAGCCATATACAAAAGAATAACAAACTTAATAGCCTATACTTTGGCTCTTCTTAAAATATTTACTCAAAATGTAATGCTACCTATACATGCCATACTTAATAAAACAACTTGGCTATACCAAAATAACGATTGATAGTGTGCTCCGAGCTCCGATGACGGTGATCCTCGATATTAGCTTGGCGGGACTACATGGAAAGAAAGAATGAAAGACATAAGCATTTAGCTTAGTAAGTTTGCATAATACACATAGCAACATTCTTACTTAATATAGACCATTTGATATAAACAATGGCATCATAAATTCAGCTATATAAAGCTTACTTACTCATACTTGATTCTTACATAACTCATGAAACTTACTAGTCTCATACTTGATAGGCAAACAAAGTACTGTATCACTAGATCACATTGATCAAACATACTTGAACATAATACTCATAATTTCTAATTCATCATTCATAACATGAATAATATTCTTTTTCACTTGATAATAACCTTACTTACTTAGCTTTCTTGTTCTCTCTTTGGAGCTTAACTCGTTTGCCCGATGAATTTATATGAATAACCGAGAATACTAAACCTCATCTAAATTTCGAGGCCATGACTTAACATGGACTTATACGAAGTCTTTCTTGTTCTCACCAATGCCATGCCTTAACTTGGACTTATATGGGATCTCTTTCTCTTGATAACTTTTCAATGCCAAGCTTGCCTTGGTCTTACATGATAACTTGTTCAATGCCAAGCTTGCCTTGGACTTACATGATAACTTACTCAATGCCAAGCTTGCCTTGGACTTACATGATAACTTACTCAATCCCGAGCTTGCCTTGGACTTACATGATAACTTACTCAATGCCAAGCTTGCCTTGGACTTACATGATATCTTGCTTGCTTGCCGATGCCATGCCTCGACTTGGTCTTATACGGACTTTCTTGTTTCATGTGGTAGATCGAGTATCCTAAGTTATTCAACTTCAATCGGGGCTTTCTCATGCTTGATCTCATTAATTTCTTTGTTTAACATAACATTAAACATTTTTCATAATAACATTGTACATTATACTAAGCAATTCAATGGTATAAATCATAAAGCTTAGAAATCATACAAACTTACCTCAATATACAAAATGTAGCTAGGTATGCAATTTAGTCCTCGATCTTGTTCTTGCCTCGGTTTCGATCCAGGCTTCGTTTTTCTTGATCTATAGTCATAAGATCATTTAATATTCACATTGACTAAATTGACCCTTTACTCATACTTGGGCAAAATTACTATTTTGCCCTTATACTTTCTCATATTTGCACTTTTGCCCCAAGGCTCGTAAAATAATTTTCATTCAACTTTCTTAGACTACATGCTTAGCTGATTCATTTTCTCTACTATAGCAATCATCAATTCTCATTATTTCTAGTAGGTATGACTAATTTCATAACTATTACAAACTAGTTCATACTATCATATTTCAAGAAATTCATTAAGGAAAAGATGTTTATCTAACATCAAACTCTCATAATCTTCCATAAAACATCATTTAACAAGCATGTCATTCATAGATGAAATTTTTGAACATGCATCTTAGCTTATTTTATAGCTAAAAATAGCTAATTCATAATACGAGGACTTCAAAAACACGAAGAATATTAAAAATGGGGCTAAGATGAACTTGCTAGCAAGCTTGAAAAAAATGAAGAACCCTAGCTATGGAGTCTTCAAATTTTCGGCAATGGAAGGAAGAAGATGAATGAAATTTTATCATCTTTTCCCATTTTAATCATTTATTTGCTAAATGACCAAAATGCCCTTCTCTTTAAAATTTTACAAACTACTAACTCATGTCCATTTTTGTCCAAAAATTATGATTTGGGAAAATTGCTATTTAAGGACCTATAATTGCTATTCTAAAGCTATTTCATACAAAATGCTTCTAGAAACTCATATTTTACAACTTTTACAATTTAGTCCTTTTTGACCATTCAACTTCAATTTAGAAAAATTACTTCATGAAACTTTCACACTAACATGCAAACATGGCATGAACCTTAAAAACTCATAAATCCACCTCGGATTCATGGGCTCGCACCACTATTCTGACTAGGCCCTAAATCGAGCTGTTACAATTCTCCCCCCTTAGGGATTTTCGTCCTCGAAAATCTTACCAGTAAAAAGGTTTGGATAATGGTTTCTCATACTCTCTTCTGGTTCCCATGTGGCTTCTTCTATTCCATGTCTTTGCCACAATACTTTCACTAAGGCAATACTTTTCTTTCTTAGCTGCTTCACTTCCCGAGGTAATATCTTGATTGGCCCTTCACCATAAGTCATGTCGGGATGAATCTCTACCTCTGACTGGGGAATTACATGCGAAGGGTCTGATCGGTAGCGTCTTAACATTGACACGTGAAACACATCATGTATCTTTTCTAACTCTGATGGCAAAGCCAATCTGTAAGCTACAGGCCCAACTTTCTTAGTAATCTCATACGGTCCAATAAAACGTGGACTCAACTTGCCTTTTCGGCCAAATCTGAGAACTTTTCTCCAAGGTGACACTTTCAAGAAAACTTTATCTCTGACTTGATACTCTATCTCTTTTCTCTTTAAGTCCGAATAGGACTTTTGTCTGTCCGATGCAGCTTTTAAACTTTCTCGTATCACTTTCACTTTCTCTTCAGCTTCTCTAACCAAATCAACCCCGTGAATTTGGTTTTCTTTAAGTTCAGTCCAATATAAAGGCATTCGGCACTTACGCCCATATAAAGCCTCGTAAGGCGCCATCTTTAAGCTCGACTGAAAACTATTATTGTAGGCAAACTCTACTAATGGGAGAAACTTTTCCCAACTGCCTCGGAATTCAAGAATACAACATCTGAGTATATCCTCGAGTACTTGAATTAACCTCTCGGATTGACCGTCAGTTTGAGGATGAAAAGCGGTACTAAAGTTCAACTTTGTACCCAAGGCCTCTTGTAACTTCTTCCAAAACCTGGATGTGAATCTCGGATCTCTATTCGATATGATTGACAAGGGAACTCCATTAAGTCTTACTATTTTTGAAACATACAAGTTTGCCAACTTGTCTAGTGAGTAATCAACTCGTACAGGTATAAAATGGGCTGATTTCGTGAGTCTATCAACTACAACCCGTACGACATCTTTCTTGCTCGGAAAATTGCTTCATGAAACTTTCACACTAACATGCAAACATGGCATGAACCTTAAAAACTCATAAATCCACCTCGAATTTGTGGTCTCGCACCACTATTCTGACTAGGCCCTAAATCGGGCTGTTACAGTGGCGCTCATACCATCATGGGTTATCGAGCAGCAACAGCTGTTCGTGTCAAATGTACCGTTGATTAATTTTCATATGCTGGAGTGGCACGATAGAGGTCGGGTATTGAGGTAGTTCGGTTGCGCACAACCTATCCCGAACCCTTCCGTCGACATCACGAAAGTCCACGGAATGGACAAAAAGGGTTCGGGTCGGGAAGATTTAAATTGGGCGCAAAAACATGAACCGTATATCTTTTTGTGGAATGATCGGCATTCGAGGCGCCCTCCCTTGTATGTCTTAGAGGGAGGGTTCTCTTCTACGCGCGAGTACGCACAATGGTATATGGCACACGAGAAGTCATTTTTATTCCAAGGTCGTTATATGCTGATCCAAAGAGACGCGCAACCGGAATCTTCACGATGGCAACCCAGAGATGCACAACAGCGCTGTAATCGAGTTCCGCCATTCGGGAACACCAAAATCAATTTTGCCTCGAACCCCGAACTTGAGCCCCAATATGAAGCATCCAGGTCGTCATCACACCACTCGAAGCCTGAGCCCGAGGCCCAATTTCCTCCATCGTTCGAGGATATTTTTGGTTACGACCCCGAGCCTCAACATTCAACACGGTCCGGATCGTCCTCATACCACCCGGAGCTCGATCAGGAAGCATGTACACCTACTACTGAGGATATTTTTCCATCGGCACCTCCGGTCACGCAATACCCCCTTAACTCTCGATTCTGGTGTATATGATTATGCTAATTTTCTAAATACACCGGACGAGACACCGGAGGCTGGACCGAGTAATTATCAAATGCCTCAGCAAGGTGCACGACATCACCGACGGAGGCATCCGGACCGTTACACGCCAGCGCCGGGGACGACACCGAGATCATGACAATTTTAATTTTTATCTGTAAATATTTACTTTATTTTGTAATTATTTTGTTTTTAATATTACTTTAATTTCTCTAAAATAATTATTTGTTTTAATAAATGACTTTGAAATATTTAATAAAAAAAATATAATTTAAATAAGTAATAGTACACGACAAATTAAATTTACAGAGACAATAAAATACAAACATTCTAAAATATTAATACAAAAAAATATAAAATTCAAACAAAAATAATACGCACTAAATTAAATTTAAACACCCAACAAACTACAAACATATGGGTAAAATTAATACACGAAAATTTTAAATTCAAACTACATATAATACGGACTAAATTAAATTTACAGATACAAAAAAATACAAACATTCTGAGAAGCTAATACACGAAAATATAAAAATTGAAACCTTAAATCCTAAACAACTACATTAAATTTACAGATATAAAAAAATACAAACATTCTAAAGAAATAATACAATTATTTTGAATAGTAGTTTCTTCACAATTAATCGTCTTCTATTTGAATCAGGTCTACGTTGCATCAGTACAGGATAATTGGATAGCTGAAACGGTCAGCAAAATTAAAAAGAAACAGAAAACTAGCTGCATAAACCAAGGGAAAATATAACTTCCTAAAAGCTCCAGACCCTTTCTTCTTCCATTGTCCCCTGAGATACCTTTGCATGGAGACTCTACCAACCGATTCCAACCACAGCCTAGTTCGACGGCTTCAACCACTTTTGATCGTTCTTCACCGCCACCACCTCAAATCTGGGCACACTCTGTAACAGATAAGTCTTTTTCAAATCCGGGCATCAGTACCCCACTTATAAGTTGCGGAATAAACGCTATTGCACCATAGATAATGTCCATCTGCGTTGGACATATCGATTAGCCATCTATGGTGCAGAAAGTCATCCAACCCGTAATAGCATAACCTTTAGGGTGGACATGACAGTATATAATTCAACTCCGTTAAAATATAACAGTATATAATTCAACCCCGAAATTCAGTTGTACACTAAGAAAAACTCTCATCTACAATCCACTACAAAAAACTCCCATCTACAATCTACTACAAAAAACTCATTTGATGATATACTACAAAACACTCTCATTTTGATGCCTCTTTTAAAAAAATATTTTCTTATCCATTTACACTATCAAAACCCAAACCACCCACTATATATATAAGGTTTGGTGCCGGCCATTACATGGCCAGCACAAAAAAAAATTAAATTAAGTAGTGTCGGTCATCAGTGTACCAAAGCAAAAAAATTACATTGGGACATGAAAAAAGTACATTGTCGGCCATATACTGGCCAGCACCCAAAAAATTTTTTTTTTTTTACATCTCTGGTGTCGACCATGAAATGGCCAGCACCAAATTTTTTTTTACATCTCTGGTGCTGCCCATCAGTGTACCAATGTAAAAAAATTTGCATTGGGACACGAAAAAAGTATCTGGTGCCGGCCATCTACTGGCCAGCAGCCAAAAAAATTTTTTTTAACATCTTTGGTGCCGGCCATTATATGGCCAGCACCCAATTTTTTTTTTTTTTACATCTCTGGTGCCGACCATTACATGGCCAGCACCCAAATTTTTTTTAAATACTGGTATTTTTGTATACTAGTATGATACGATTTTAAAAAAAAATATCTTGGTGCCAGCCATTGGGTTCCCAAAGTCAAAAAAATCAATTTTTTAAAGCCTGACACAATCATCAAGCAATCATGGGGCCAAAACACAAGGTAGTGCCGGCCATTGGGTTCTCAAACCCCATTCTACTGTTCATTTCAAGTCATTTTGGTGATTATTTTTAAACTTGAGTCATTTTTGTAAATATCAAAATTTTTTGAGTTAGATTGGTAAAATAGCGGAAAGAAGCATTTCAATGCATGCCATACGTCGACTGCAAATTTGCTGCATTTCATTGAATGCTGCCAGCAAAACAGTACTAACTGGTATAAATGCAAACCGTCTTTTGTTCTTTTTTCCTTTTTGAAATTTACTCTTACATGTATTGTCGGTTAAGTAACTTTAGTTGCTTATTTGCATCATGCACATATTCATATTGGATACACACTCAACACTTAGTGCAGCTTGGATTAATTTAAGGGGAGATGACCCTTTTTTTTTGGTTCCAGGTTGAGCCAGGGTTTCAAATAGCGGACCGATATCAGAATAGCGGCCGCTATATAGCGGTAGCGGCGTCGTCCGAAACCGCTATTGCTGAAAATAGCAGTGTGAAGAGGAGTCACACCGATAGCAGTGGATCGCAGCCGTAATTTAACGGGTAACGGCCAATTACGGTAATAACGGGCCGCTATTCCCGTTATTTTCCGTTACATTAAATTAAAAAAATACATATATTCTAAACAAAAATCAACAGAAGCAGAATAAAACAAAAGGAAATATATTCCCTACCTGCAAAATCAGAGATTTTCAGTCAAAAAAAAAAGTAAAAAGAAGTGTAAATAAACAGAAAAAAGCAATCAAATTCAAAACTTAAAAGCAATAGAAAATATGAAAATGAAATTCTATTTCTCATTTTCGGCAAACAACACACACAAAGAGTTGACCAAACAGTGAAAGCGAGATTCTCTGATAATTTTCAAGTAAGTAGTAGAGTTACTAGAGTAGTACCTGAAATTTTGTCTTCTTGAACTCTTGATTCTTGCTTGCTTGCATGTCTTGAATCTGCAGCAGTGCATATATTTTCTTTAAACTTTAGGGATGAAAGCAGGGTTAGGGATGAAAACTCTTGATTTCTCCGATGAAGGGAGAACTGGAGATTGGAGAAGGCACAAGTTGGGATTTGGGAACAAGGGAAACTTTAGCCTTTAGGGATTTTAGAATAGAGAGGCAGAACGTTTCTGCTTCTGCCGTTTCATTTTGTTTTTCTTTTATTTTTTCATTAAGAGTTATAATCAAATAGGAAAAGGGTAAAAAAGAGAGATCATTTGGTATTTATTAATAATAAATAAATTAATAATTTTATGAATGTTGTGTAACGTTTCTACTTCTGCCGTTTCATTTTGTTTTTCTTTTATTTTTTCATTAAGGGTTATAATCAGATAGGAAAAGGGTAAAAAAGAGAGAGTTCATTTGGTATTTATTAATAATAAATAAATTAATAATTTTATGAATGTTGTGTATTTATTTGGGCTTGGGTATGGATATGGATTAGGTAATAAAGTAATAATAAAATGATTTTTTCTTAACCCATTTGTAATTAAATTGGCCTGATTTTAGTTTAGTCCCTTTATTATGATTAGATTTAAAATATATATATATTATATAATATTGAATGATGGGGTCATACAATTTAAATTTGTCTCTCAATAGTTTTAATCACTTAATACAGATCAAGACTTAAGATATGATTATTATACTTTAGTTTGACATAATTTAATCATGTTTTTTTTTTTTGCAATATTATTAGTAAGTGCAAATCGATAACATTGTAAATTGGCATTAAAGTTATAACGTGAAATTTTTTAAGAGTTTATCTTAGATAGGATGATATTAAAAAATCTCCTTTTAATCACTCAATAATAATATACCACATCATATTTTTTTTAGAGTGCATGAATAATATAATAAATTAAAAAACATTAAATTAACTCTTATTACTATTTTCAAGTCTAAAATAAATCTAATTTTTATATAAAATTCTTAGATTTTAGAATTTTATATTATCTAAAATAATTTTTTATATTGTCATTCATTTATAAAATATACTGCAATGAGAGTGTTTATATATATATATTAAATAAAAACTATAAGGAAACAATTTAAACCTAAAATACTTCAACTAATATTATAAAACTTCTAAAATTAGGGGTGGATTCAATAATTTTTTAGGGGCTGGAATTGAATAATAAAATTTTGAGAGATCAGAATATAATTTTACAATGTATTAATTTACGATTTCATATTTTTAAAAGGATTAAACATAATTTTATTTATTTTTAAGAGTCAAAATGTAATTTTACAACAAATTAATATTTAATTTAATAATTTAATAAGGACTTATATGAAAATTTTCTATTTGAGGGGGGCCAAAGCCTTTGCCTACCCTTTCAAATTAACCCCTACCTGAAATTATCAACATTGTGATTTAAGCCAAAATTTCATTAATATTTTATAGGTCAAAACATACCATAAGTTCCTATACTCTTCACAAATTAAGAATTTAATATTTTTATTTTTATTTTTAAGAATTTAGACTCTTTATTTTTCAGATTTCAAAATTCATATCTAATTGTTAAAACTATTAATTTTTTTTGTTAAATTTGTTGGCGTGACATTTTGAAATAAAAAAAATATCATTTGGTAGCCATGTAACTAAAAAAAATGGCATTGTAATTAAAGCTGGATTTAACAAAATAGTTTTAACAGTGTTAACAATTAGTCTTAAATTTTAAAATTGAAAAAATAGAGAGACTAAATTCTTAGAATTAAAAGTATAAGGACTAAATTTCAATTTTATGAAAAATATAAGGACTTATTGCATATTTTAACCTATTTTGTAAATATATTTTCACTTATGACTTGTATTATAAAAGGTAAAAAATCAAGACAAATTAATTCATTGTGTTTTTCTTTATCAAATCCGATAGATGACTTCAATTCAACATTAGATAAATCTCTATTGATTTTAGTTTGCATAATATGAAAAACTTGAATTTTTAAATTTGATCCAAAATTTTATTAAGATGGAATGGAATAAAACAAACTATTTATACCAAAAACTTTGGAACCAAGTAATAATGGGTTATGGTGTATCGTTGTTTTTAAAAAAAATAAAATATGTATGGATTATGCAATAAATTTAAATTTTTCATGTTAATGATGTTTACTCTTTTTTTTGTATTATATTGTTGATAATATAAGTAATGAGTTGCTTATATTTCTAAATATAATTTTATGTTTCTTATATATAAATAAAAATAAAGCATGCCACCACGTGAAGAGTTCCCGACTAAAGGATTGGAGGGTGCACCAAGTAATGATATAGGTTGGCACTTTGGAACTCCAGTGCCAAATGCGAGAGGAAATATCGTGTGTAAACTTTGTGGTAAAGTTGTGAAAGGAGGAATAACACGAGCACATTGCTCATAAAACCGGCAATGTTGCACCATGCCCTAATGTTACTGGTATGTGATACTTCATTATTATTTTTAAATGTTATTGTAAATTTATCAATAAAGATTATATAATATTGATAATAATATAAAGTGTGAATTTTTTTTTATTAACAAAGTCATTAGAGAAAGTATGATGAATATATCAAGGAAAGCAACACAAAGAAAATAGACAAAAGAGGAGAAAAGATGAATTCTTATCTCAATTAATAGAAGAGGAGGATGAACACGAGGAATTCATTGATGAGGTTTCTGCTATAAGGCAAGCAACTCGAGAAAGTATCCAATCACAACACGAGTGGCATAGAAGGGAAGAATTCGCATTTAAGTACTTGATGGTTGTGATAACATTTATGAAGAAGGCGATCTTCTCATGGATCACCTAGAGAATATCATAGAGAAAGAACAAGTAAATCCATCCCAAGTGAGTCTGAGTTTACCTTAAGGGGAGCTATACCTGAATTGGTTAGAAGCAAAAGTTCAAAGCAACCAAAGGTCAATGACTCTTTTTTAAAGAGTTTTCGAAGGAAGATAGGTGAAGCGGTATCTAAATTTTTAATATATAAAAGACTTCCTTTTCAATTAGCAAGCTCTCCATGGTTGTATAACTTAATTCAAGTGAAAACAGAAGTTGGACAATGTGTAAAGCTCCCAACACCTTATGAGGTTTCAGATGTATATTTGGAGTTAGAGTATCAACGAGTTCATGATTGGGTAAATGGACTAAAGACTCATTGGAAAGAATTGGGTGCAACTCTAATGTGTGATGGTTGGACCAACAGTTTGAATCAAATGCACATCATTAATTTCTTTGTTTATTGCAGCAAAGGAACCATTTTTTGGAAATCGGTAGATGCCTCAAGTGTTCGTAGTAGAGATGCTGAATTCTACTACAGTTTGTTAGATTCAGTTGTAGAAGAAGTTGGAGAAAATTACATTGTCCAAATAGTGACTGATAATGAGGCAACAATGAAAGTTGCTGGAAAAAAATTAATGTTGAAAAGAAAACACCTATATTGGACCTCATATGCAGCTCACTGTTTAGATTTATGCCTTGAAGATATTGGGAAAAAGCCCAGTGTAGCAAAAGTGTTAGATGAGGCAAAGAAAGTGACTTGTTTTATATACAATCACATTTGGACAGTTGATTTGATGAAGAAGTATACACAAGGGAAACAAATACTTCGACCCGCTCTTACTCGATTTGCAACTCATTTCATTCAACTTGAAGAGATAACAAGACAAAAGCAAGGTCTGAGAGAAATATTTAATTCAAAGGTTAGTATTTTATAATTAGTTAATATAATTACTTAAATATAGCAACCTTTAATGATTTTATTAGTTCCAAATAATTTAAATTATATTATTTTAAAATTTTTCTTATGAATATATAGGATTTTAAAGAATCAAAATGGGGACAAACAAAAGTCGTGGCTCATTATGAAGCCAAAAAAATTGTTTTGAGAAAAGATTTTTGGAAAAAAGCCAATGACCTCATAAAAGTTTATGAGCCCCTAGTAAAAGTATTGAGACTTGTGGATAGCGATGAAAAACCAACAATGAGCTTTATTTATGAGGCTGTTGATAGAGCTAAACGAGCAATTCAACAAGATTGTCGATATTTCACTGAGTACGAAAAGATTATTAACAATAGATGGAATTTTATGCATTTCGACTTGCATTCAGCTGGTAAGATAAAATGTTTCATATAATTAAGAAATATTTTTATATTTTATTATTTTAAGCTTTAGATTATTATTATATTCTTATAAATTATACTTAGGTTATTTTCTCAATCCTCAATTTCAATTTGGGGTGGGGCACTCTGAGAATGTACTAATAGAAACATTAGAAGGTACACGATCAGTAATTGAAAGATTAGAACCTTCTCTTGATAATCAAGTCAGAATGGTTAATCAGGTTAGATTCAAGTACTATTATTTGTAACTTAGTTACATAATTTGAAATAGAATTTTTTTTTAACTCTATCTTTTATTTATGCAGTTGTTACTATTTAGAGATAAACATGAGACATTCGGTACTCCACAAGCACAAAGAGCTTGGAAGCAAATGAATCCGGGTAAACAGTTAATTAAATTATTTAATTTAATTTATATTATTTAATTATATTGTACATTTTGAAGTTATTTTGAAATTTAAATAATATTATGCAGCTAAGTGGTGGATAATATACGGCACATGTGTTCCCGAATTAAAAAAATTAGCAATTAAAGTGCTTAGTCAAAAACTTCAGCATCAAATTGCGAACGAAATTGGAGCACATTTAGTTATATTCACACCAAGGCAAGAAATAGGTTAAAGTATAAAAAACTTGAGAAACTAGTGTTTACCTATTATAATATGAGGCTTCAAATAAGGCATCAAAAAAGAATGAGCACTGATGATATAAACACTAGTTTTAATCCTATCAGCCTTGATCATATCTTTGAAGATGTTGATCCACTATCAGAATGGCTTCATGAGAAAGAGAATCCATTATTAGATGGTGAAAATGCCGGTGTGTTGCCCGTGGATACCTCTGATGATGAAATGGATGTTAATAAATCTCAACAACAAAAGTTGTCTCATTCAAGTTCTAGTTCAACGCCAAGTCAGAGTGGCGATGGACCCGATGGTGGTGGTTTAAGTCTAATTGATGAGGATGATGGATATAGTGGTGATAGAGGTGAAATTAGATCTTCTAGCCAGTATGGAGGATAATATGGGGTTGGTACCACTAGTGGGCATTTTCGTGATAGATCAGAGTTTGATGGAAATATGTTTCCTGAACCTAGGAGAGATAGAAGTGAACCTAGAGCTCCATCAAAAGGAAAAGGCAAAAAACATACTTCTATAGGCTCTTCATCTGATAGGAGATCGAGTTCTAGTAACCTTGGGTATAGTGATTCATCTACTAGCACTCAAGGTTCTTATCCACCAGAACAACCTTCATATTTTCAACCTTCACATGGTTATCCACAACCATATGGTTATTATCCACCATTTCCTAATTATGGTGTGCCATACCAGCCTCAAATGCATCCTCCACCACCAATGTATCACCCACCTCCACCTCTCATGTATCCTCCTCCTCAAATATATCCTCCATATCAATTATATGAAAACCAATGTGAAAATGTTACTTTTTTTGGATATATTTTTGGACAAAGGCCAAGAGAATCAAGTCAAGAACGTTCTCAAAGTGAAGGTGAAGGATCTGATCTTCCTCGTCATTCCACTAATTGGTGAAAACTAAATCGTACCACTACCATTATTTGTAAGGTGTGTTTTTTTTTTTAAAGAAAACTTTTGTTAATGTTCTTAATTTTGATGATATTAAAACATTTAAAATATATCTTTAGATAAATGAATGGAGTATATTTTATGAAAAGATAATTAAGAATCGAAGCATGTTAAACTATATATGAAAGTAGAATGAGAGTGAGAATAAGTGGTAGGAAATAGAAATAATTAATGAGAATCTATACATTTATCTATTCCTTTTTCCTTTTTGCAAAGATAGAATGTTTATATCTTCACCCTCTTCAAAGTTTGTCAAAGAAATATTGTAGACATCTCTCGGTATGAATTTTCAATTATTTTATCTATAAAAACTTTCAAACTTATTAAATATGATAAATGTTTAATATTTCCTTTTTTTTTTTACTTTGTTATTAGTTAATATAACATTCTTAGAAAATTCGTATATAAATGTAAGAATATTTAATGATTATAAAAGTTGTATTCTCATATCATATTAATAAAAGTTCATAAGTGTTAGAAAACACTCTAAAAATCATTAAAAGTGACTTTTTATAATTATAATTATAATTATTATGTTTTATAATAAGTTGTGCGAATTTTAAAAAAATTCACGACCGCGATACCTACAGTAACCGCAATAGTATCCGTTATGTCCGCAACCGCGATAAACGCAACGCGACCGCGACCGCAATTTAAATCCCTAGGTTGAGCCAAAGGATGGCCATTGCTTCTTTTGTGTGAGTGTATTTGGATGCATGCACTTGTTTAGATAAGTAGTTGATAAACTTTATCAGCAGGAAGGGGTGGGGGGGGGGACACAAATAAGTAAAAGAATATTCTAACCGTAAGTAGATCTTTACCTTCGCAGTATGGCGGCAAGAGGTCACCTGTTTTGTAGTTACTCGGTGCCAACATCATCTTAATTTGCTTCTTTCAAGACTCTTCCTTCATTTGTGGCAAACGAATATTAAGAAAAAGACAAACATGATCAAAGCTTTATAAATGGCCTATATCGCAAGACAGTTTCTCCTACATGCTAAGCACTATTTTTGGTCGGATTCGGACATTTTGAGTAGTTAACTACTACATCAAGAAAATGGTACAAACGAACATGCAAACTTGTAGGGGATTGGAAAAAACCCAACTGATAAAAACAATAAATAAATTAAAATAAGGACCCAAATCACCTTTGGGAAGGAGAGAAGCTTGCTGCTTCTAAAAGTTTCATTCTGCCTCATTTCAATTTAGGGCTTTACCTTCCTTTATCTTCTTCTTCAGTTCTTATTCTCAGCTGACCACAAATTTGTACTCTAATATCTGACGGTTGCAGGATTAGAGTATGTGAGTCTTTTCTGAATCATTTCCTTGCATGAAAGAAGAATCAAGTTTCAAAACCCAATAAGGGTCCTAATAATGCCCAGTATTGGAGGGCATACCAACAATCTGAGCCCATTTTAGTTTAATCAACCGTCCCGATTCTCAAACTCCTTGTGAATTAGGTAACTCTTGAAACCGCTTCTTATCTAGTGGCAAGTTTCAAAGCTAAATTCTAGCACATATAAGACACTTTTGAGAATGTTATCATTTGTATTCTGTACCCAACTTGCACTCATGTCACATAGGTTTAAACCCTGCAAGTCGCTTTCAAATCATCTTTTTAAGCACTCAATAAAATTGAAATAAAACATCTTATTATATGATGCTCCTACACTCTCTCTTCACACGCTCAAACTCTTAATACAGTTAAACCAATAAATAAAATATAATGACGAAACTAGGATCAAACATTGGCAGTTGAAATATAAATTAAAATCACAGTTTGTGGTTGCCTTATTGGCTCTAACAAATACTTTGTTAACCAGTTCAGCAACTGCCATCTCAACAAGTACTGACAGATCAGCCAAGGAGGAGTAGACGTGAGCGGAAACATCCTCAGGCCCTTGTTCATTATCTTAAGTTGTTACAACCGTTTTTACTTGGTTAATAAAAGTGGGAAATTTGCAACAGGGAGGGAATCAATCTGTTAAGTTGTTACAACCGTTTTTTTTTTTTTTTTATTTGCTAAAGAGGTATATAAACTCTTTTAACTTTCGCGATAAAACCAATTAAGCCTCAAATGCATTCAATTAAGCCCTCAAACTCTTAAATAGTATCAATTAAATCTTTTGATCAATGTTTTTCATCTTTGACTGTTACAGTGGTGACGTGACAGTTAACGGTGTTGACATGGCGCTCCATGTCAACAATAGTTGCGTGACCAACTACCATGTTAGCAAAATAAAAAATTCAAAAAAGTTTTAAAAAATATTTTTTATTAGGTTCATTCATTTCAAAACTTAATTTTTTTAAATTAAAAAATATTTTTGAAAAAAAATAAAAAGATATATTTAAAAATATTCTAAAAATTAATAAAAAAATTAAATAAAATTCAAAAAGTTAAAAAAAATTAAAAATTAATCAAAACCATTTAAAAGTTAAAAGTTTAGAATGAATATGGACATAAGATTATCCAGATTCAATGAAAACCTAGACGACGATTTTTCTAAATTATAAAGTTTAAAAGATATTTAAAATATTTTCCTTTAAAAACATGAAATGTGCATGAATGTTTTAATTTTATTGGTAACTTTTAAGATATGTAAAAAAAAAGAAGTTATTTTAGTAAATAAATATATAAATAGATTATAATTTTATTAATGTGGATGTAAAGTTTTTTTAAATGTGAATATATAAATAGGAAAACTTTTATTTATATATTGAGGATAATATTAGTGTGTGTGGATTGTGTCACTTTTCAAACAGACAATGGTGGCACCTCTCAAGTGATACTGATATGTGTATTAGTTTAAAATTTTGGCTATTTTTGGTCAGGGGATCTTTTACCTTTGGATATGTTCATGTAAAACACATTTACTTTTTCATCTTACCATTGTTTTCAATTATGTGATTCTCATCAATAACTCCACGCATTATGGATGTGCGACTTCGGCTCTTCTTAACATTTATTTTATTAAAATAATTTTTATATATTTCAAAAGGTGCCAATAAAATTAAAACATTGTTGAAGGAATTTTTTTTTATTTTATATTTTTAAACTTTATATAATTTAGAATAATCATCTTCAATGAAATTGGACATACTTATGTCCAGGTTCACAATAAATCTGGACAAACGTATGTCCAGATTCATTATTTATTTTAAATTTAAATGGTTTTTTTATTACTTTTTTAATTTTTTAATATTTTTTATAAATTTTAATAATTTTTTTAAAAATTTATAAAATTTTAACAAATAAGATTTGAAATGAATAAACCCGGACAACCATTAATCAAAGTTTATTCCATTTAAAAAACATTTCTTTTAATTTTTTTTTGAGGACGTGACAATTAACATGGCACAGTCACTTACATGAAGCGCCAATTCACCAGCACCATTAATAGCCACGTCAGCCTTACAACAGTCTAAGACAAAAAATGATGCTTAAAAATTTTAATTGATACAATTTAAGAATTTAAAAAATTAATTAATTCTATTTGCGAAAATTAAAAGGCTTATATACCCTTAAACCAAGGTTTGAAACTTGGGTTTTTTTTTTTTTTTTGTCGACTTGCAACTTAGGGTATTGGTGTAAGAAGGGTTAATTGTAATTTTGTTTTTTTCTTTTGTGAAATAACTATAGAAATTTTAATTAAGAGAGAAATAAAGAATTTTAAAAATATATAAAATATAATAATATGTAGAAATATATAGACCACCACCCAGTTCATATAAATTAAATAAATTTTTTTATCACTATTGGTCATTGTCTCAACATAAAATACAATACTTGTAGAGTTTGGTGTTTATTTTGAATTGACAAATTCTTTTCATGAAAAAATGTTTTTAAATTGAAATTGGAACTCATTTTTTGTCTTGCAGCGTAAAACTTAAAAATAAAGGTTTTATTTTATTTGAAGTTTCTAGAACACAAGTGAATAAATATAAATGCTTTTTTGGCCAAAAGAATAAGTTAGAAATAAAAGGAATTGGGCTTTTAGAATAAAAGTGAATAAATATAAGTGTGTTTTTTTATCTTAATTTATATTCAAAATTTATGATTATTTCTTCGAACAATATCATTTTCAAGACTAGAATTAACCTTCTTTTATTTAGAGTGCAATATATCTTATCAATTATCTTTACTTCCAATATTTATTGTTATAAATATATTTTTTAAAAAGAGTTAGAAATAATAAGTAAATAAAACCTGAATTTAATTGATCTAAGAAGAGAGTAGCGTTTTATTTGGTGGGTGAATCCATTTTTAAAATTAGGAAGGGCCAATCCATATTTAAATCTAAAAAATTATGAATACAGAAGTTGTAAAAGAAATACATATTAAAAGAGAAAAAAATAGAAAAATCGACAAATTATCTGTAAAAATTAAAAAAAACCATAGATGGTGGCTGCAGAGTTTTAAAACACATTGAGGGAAGCTATTCACATTGGCACTAAACCACCACTACTATCCTTAAAATAACCCTTCATCCTTATCATTTCCACACAGTCAACGTGGTAAACCAAACCCTATTTTTCAGCAATTGTGAAAAGCTAGGAAAGGGGTCAAATCTCACTATTTTCCTTCCTTTTTTTCTTTTTCTTTATATGAGTAAAGAACAAGTGGTGGATGAGACTAAAGGGGAAAGTAGAGAATAAGACACGACATTCACAAACGTGTGTTCAAATTGCTTTCGGTTGCCTTTCTCTTTCTTTCCTTAACATGGAAGAAAATTTAATCCCACTGAAATGTGCATGTGTTCTGAAAATAGTGATCAGTGTGGAGGAAGAGATGGGAAATCCTTTTCGATAGACTCCATTAAGGAACACTTACTTATCAGGTCACAGATTTTGACCTCTGGAATCATTTGATAATACATCAAGTGGTCCCAACATTATTATGTTCCTTCTTTTGGCTCTATCAATTCTCCCAATCTTTTTCTCTTCTTACAACTAAGAAATTCATTATATTATAATATATATATATAGAAGCTCAAAGACTGTGCAAGAAGGAACAAGGAAGCTTCAATTAAAGCTGATGAAGAGCAAGGCTTCATATAAGGGGATGGATGCTTTTTTCTTTATTTACTGGAAAGGAATACTTGTTACTTTTTAGAAATAAATAAGGTGAAATGATTTGTTATACATATAGCATTACAACCCAGATTCCAAAACTTAAAAAAGAGAAAATGGAAGAAATGTGGTTGTGATGACAAAGCCCCACTATAATCAAGGAAGAATCAAACACAGACAAAAGTAGAAAAACGTAACCGGTTTATACGTATTATAAGACAATTTGATTAACCAAGAAGCATAAAGGCTTATAACTGAGAAACAAGCAGAATAAGAAAAAGTCAAGGCTTTTGTTTCTGAGTATAGATATAGTCAAGATGAGCAGCAAGAGTTGTTCTCATCAAACACTCATCTTCTCCAGCTCCTTCACACCTATCTTCACTCTGCTCTATCTCATCAGTTGTAGTGGTGCCCTATAATATATCAACAAAAACCCCAAATCATCAAATGTAAAATCACGAAAAAGAAAATGAAAGGGAGATTGAAATCAGTCAAATTAATTTAAGTAACCTGAGATTGGGTTTTTGCAGGGGAGTCGTTAGGGAAAGCTGGGCCAGACCGGGCGGCAAAGCTGAAGGATAGAGTGGAAACGAGGAGGAGGGTTAAGATGAAAAGGGAGGCAAGTTTAGCCATCTTTTAATTTGCTTCACTAAATTAAAGAGAGAATTAAGAAGTTGTGAAGACAAAGAGATGGGGAGAATGGAGGTTTGGTGATGGAGAGAAGAAGGGATAAAAGCAGGAGACACTCCTGCTAATATTAAAAAAAGATGAATTAAGAAACAGAATGTTCTCAAAATGGGAAAGCCCCCAAACCAACGGCTAATAATTTATATTAAAAAGGGAAGGCTTTCAATTCCTTATATTATTGTCCTTAGCAAGATGGGCTATTTATGAAATAAACTTAAGCTATAGTTATAATAATTAATTTTACTATTATCCCAAATAATCAACACCACCTTTCATCAAATTGCCTCGAGAGAGACGTGGTTTGAACATGGAAATCAATAAATAGCTAGGGATGATTCTTTTTTTATTCTTATCTGGGAACATAGATTATTCCAACTTTTTTTATTCTTCGAGGTAACATCTGTGCTTAACATTTGCCTTATTTCTATTTCAATGATTGAATCTAGTTAATTTTATTGATTATTTGTTTATAAAATTTTGAAAATTAAAATATACTAAGTAAGATTTTTAGAACCAACTCGATGATTGCACTGTTCAGATTACTGGTTCGTATAGTTTGATTGAATAAATTATTAAAAAAGAAAAAAAATATTTAAAAATTAAAAACCAGTTCAATCGGTTTTTTAGTTTGGTTCAACTAGTCCATAGTTTATAAGTCAATTGGTCTGATGTCTCTCTCCAAACCGATACCACGACTGGTTCAAACAACCATGACTCTAAGCCTCTACATTTTGTACATTCGAAATTTACTACTCCTATTTTTATTTTAAGAACTTAATCTCTCTGCTTTTTGAATTTATAAATCTACTTTCAAATTATATATAACTACGTAAAATTTTAATTAAAAAGTTAACGATATTAATTATTTGAACTAATTAATTACATTATAAAAATATAGAAACTAAATTATGTTAGAAAATAAAGTATAAAGATTAAATATCAAATTTAAGCATATTAGAAAGACCAAAACTGAAAATTAATCACTTTTATAAAATGTAAAGAAAGAAAAGAAAAGAAAAAGCATGGTGAGTGTGTGCCATGCGTCAATATGAGAAAGATCCTTTGGACTTTACTTTAATATATAGATTTAGATTGTTGAATTTTTAATTTGTTCAGATTTTAAATTAATCTTTAAATTTTAAAATGTTTAGTTATTAAAGTATTGATATTGCATTAATTTGACTTTTTCGTCAACTATGTTATCAATTTAGGCACATTTTTTAAATTTAATATGGAACATATTTAAAACATGTTGATTATAATATAAACATATGTATACCTACCATATGAACAACTTGGGTTTGACTTGTTAAAAATAGTGTTAATCCTGAGAGTTTTGCTCAATTTCGCCCAATTAGTTTGTGTTTGGTCATTTACAAGTTAATTATGAAGATCATAGCCAATCGATTGAAATTGATTTTTCCCAAATTAATTGCTCAAGAAGAAACGGGGTTTATAGCAGGTAGAAGTATTGTGGAAATATCATTTTAGCATAGGAAGTTATACACTCTATGAAAGGGAAAAGAAGTAACAAACAATGGATGGCAGTTAAGATTGATTTGGAGAAGGCTTATAACAGAGTGCAATGGGAGTTTATCGATGCATCGACCTAGGCTGTAGGTATTCCAAACTACCTCAGAAATGTAATTATGTCTGCAATCTCTAACTCTACCATGCAGGTGTTGTGGAACGGAATACCCACACAAAAATTTAGGCTTGCCAGATGAATTCGGCAGGGTTACCCTTTGTCTCCTTATCTCTTTGCGTTGTGAATGGAGTGGCTTGGTCACATTATTCACTCTGCTGTTTCTATAAGCACGTGGTGCCCTATCCGATTATCCCGCTCAAGACTAGCCTTATCTCATCTCTTCTTTGCAGATGATTTGGTTATTTTCAGGAAAACAGATGTCCACCATGCTAGATTACTTAAGAATATTTTGGAGACTTTTTGTGCTTTTTCTGGGCACATGATTAATGCTAGGAAGATGAATATTTTCTTTTCTAGTGTAGTTGGGGAGGATTTGGGAAGGGTAATCAGTGGCACGCTTGGTTTCCAAAAAGTAGAGGATATGAGATACTATTTGGGGGTTCCTCTGTTTCATGAAAGAGTCACTAACAGTACTCTGAGGTTTGTAGTGGAAAAGGTTCGGGACAAATTGCAGAGTTGGGAGGTTAGAGAACTTTCGCTAGCAGGCAGAGTTACGTTGGCACAAGCAATCCTTTTATCAATTCCTATGTATTTTATGCAGTCCATGATGATTTCCAAAGGAATCTGTGAGGAGATTGAACGCATGGTCAAATATTTTATTTGGGGTTCTTCTAATGGATGGAAGAAGATGTCTTTTATTAGCTGGGATTTAGTGTGCCAACCACGTTGTTATGGTGGCCTAGGACTTAGGCAATTGAGAGATCAAAATACCTCATTTCTACTAAAACTTGGTTATAATATAGTTGCAAAGGATAACGCCTTGTGGGTCCGTGTTTTTCTATCTAAATATAACATAAAGAATATACTCTCGGATAATATTGCAAGGAGTAAATGCTCTTTTATTTGGAAAGGACTCTCTAAAGTTTGACCCTACTATGTGATAATTTAACATGCTCAGTAGGAGATGAAAATAGTATTCATTATTGGGAAGACCTTTGGATTCCGAGAGCAGGTCCTTTAATCAAGTAGATTCCTTCCCAGGCTAATATTACTTCGGGTTCTTTTCTTAGTGACATGGTAGCAGATGAAGGTATGTGGAATTTGACCTTTTTTAAATTTGGCTATCGAAGGATGTTATTAAAAATATTTTGAGTATTCCTCCTCCCCATCCTTTTACGGGGTCAAATAGGATCATTTGGACGCGTAACCCAACAAGGTCTTTCTCAGTGAAAAGTGCATATTGGATGATACGAGAAAGATCTTGGTCCCCTAGAAATACGGAATGGAATTTGGCATGGAAGTTTTAAGGGCCCCAAAAGGTAAGGTTTTTCTTGTGGTTAGTGCTCAAACAACGATTGCTTACTAATTTTGAGCGTGTGAGAAAAGGTGTTGGTCATGATAGCTCTTGTCTTCATTGTGGTTATTCTACGAAAGATATCTTACATGTGCTTAGGGACTGTTCAGCTGCAAAGGATGTTTGGTCACAGGTCATTCTGGTAAATCACCATGATATGCTTTTCTCAGCCAATCTCTAAGTCTGGTTTGTTTCTAATTTGCAGAATGGTTCGATGCTAAATATAAGAGGGGTTAGTTGGTCGTGTTTTTTTTTTTTTGCTTGCATGACGCATATGGAAAAACAAAAATCTTTATTTTCCAAGGTGCATCTTGGAGCTCCTTTGAGATTGTTAAAGTTCCATACAATTGGGCAAAACAATACATGTTAGTTCATAATGATACTCAAATCAGACATTATGAAGATAGTCTTTGTCAGGAAATTGGGTCCATTTAAATACAGATGGAGCGGTAAAATCAGACTCAGGATTAGGTGGTGCTAGGGGAGTGTTGCGGAATGAAGTTGGGGAATGGATTATTGGGTATAACAGGCATGTGGGGAAATGGCTGGTCTTTGATGTTGAATTATGGGGTATACCGTATGGTTTGGGCCTTCTTTAACGGCAAGGATACAACAAGGTTGTGATTCATTTTGATAGTTTACAAGTGATTAAATGTATCCAAGATAGTGTATTGGTGGAATCAAACTCTACTTTGATTAGATGGATTCATCAGATTTTGTCGCATGTAGAGCATTGAAGTCTAAGACATGTTTCTAGAGAAAATAACCGAGTTGCTAATTGCTTAACCAAAATGGCTCTTAACAGAAATGACGGATTTATGACAATCCACCAAGGGAGGCTTTAGAAGTCCTACATTTTGATAACAGTAGATGGTATTTGTGATCAGTTCATTTTAGTGTCATTTTTAATCTTTTTACAAAAAAAAAAAATTGAGAAAGCTATTTTTTTAATACATTAGATATAAACTGTCCAAGTAATAAAGACATATATATTTACAATTTCATCCATACAATATAAATACACTCCACTTTAAATTTACATAGATATTTAATACTTGATCTATGGCTAAATTGATAAAAAATGTTTAACTGATATATTACTACATTTTAGAAAATTTCTTTAAAAAGTATTTTAGAGAACCAATTAGAGTATTTTAAAATTTATAAATAAATTTAAAATCTAGACCACATTAATTTTGATTTAATATATGAATTTTGATTTTAATATACACATTAATTTTAATATATATATGAATTTTTTATTGTAGTTCAAATGTATACATGAATTTTAATTTGATTTAACTATACGTATTTAAAGAAATAAACACATCAATTTAAATATATATTAGATAAATATAATTATGTTTATAGGCAATATGTAGATGTAAAATGGTTCTACATTGATATTTGTATTAGTGATTTGTGAAAATTGAATCAAATGAAAACTTCACGTATAAAATTACACAAAATCAAAGTTTATTTATAACATTACACATTAAATCAAAATTCATGTATAATTTTTGAGATTTATTTCTTTTATGTTGATTCTGTCACACTCATAATGTGAGTGAAAGAAAAAAAATTATATTAAAATTATATCTATAAAAAAAATTCAACAGGATGTATTAAAGAATTTGCAAAATAATTATTATTTAGGCATGAATTCAATCCTTAAACATCACAATTTTTTTTGTTTTATTTAAGTATTTTATATAAAAATAATATAAGATGAAAACACCATTATATTAATATTCAATACTTTATTAAAAAGAAACTTTTAAGTAATTTCACTGATTGAAAGTTGAATCGTGACACTAACTCAATCAAATATATATAATAGATATTAAGCATAATGATTTTTTTTAGCCCTCCAACTTTAAAAAAAAAAAAAATCATCTTAGCTATTCATTTAATTTTTCGCTACTTTTAGCCCTTAGACTTGCATTTTTATCAAATCACTCAAAAATGGATGAAAAAATTTAACATTTGTTAACTTTGTTGACGTAAAATATACATGAATTGTCATGTGGATTATATGTCAACATTTAATTAATTTTTTAAAATTTTATACTTTTATAATTTTTAAAAATAATCTTTAATTTTTTTTTGAATTTTTAAAATTTTAAAAATAATTAAATGCTGACATTCACGTGTATGTCATGTCAATAAAATTAAAAAAAATAATTTTTAGGTGATTTGATAAAAAAATGTAAATTTAAAAATTTAAAAAAATTAAAGAGAGGACAAAAATGATTTTTGTTCACAAAATTAGAGGGTCAGATATTCATAAGCATTGATAACGGCACCAACTTGAATGAGGGCTAGTCTGGCAATGCTTTTGAGAAGTGCTGTGAAAAAGTGCTTTTGAGAAGTGCTTTTGAAAAATTTAAGTGTTTGGTATTCCTGTCAAAAAATGTTTTTGAGAAGTAAAATGTCTATTTTAGACATGATATTATAAAGTAACAAATATGTATTTAAATAATATTCAAATTAGTTAATATTATGATATTTTAGCAAAAATATAAAAAATAATTTATTATAATTTATTGTTAATATTTTAATAAATAATATTAATTTTAAATATTTCTAAGTAATTAATATTAATTATTTATTAAATTTAATTAGAATATATAAACTATATTTAAATATAATAATTAAATATTTGTAATTAGATATTGACACAATTGTATTATTTTAAAAATTATTTTTTTATTTTTAATGCTTTTAACACATTTGTAAAACTCATATTAGATATTAACATAACATAGAAAACATAAACGTAACAAATTAAAATATTACATATATTTGGATTAAAGTTTCAAAAAGGGATCATATTTATATACCAAATATAAATACTAAAAATTTTACAATAGCATTTACAATTTAAAGTGAATTCATTAAACTAGAAGCTATAGCATCTCTTGTTAATTCCATTTCAAAACCACTTAAATTGCTTGATTCACCGTCATCATCACCACCATCATCGTCGTCGTCATCATCATCACTTTCTCGACCATGCGCATTTTTTGGATCAATAGTATTCTCATATGCCCAGTTAATATCTTCGTATTCCATAAAATCTGCATCATTTCTACCGACATGTTTTCGGATAAAATTGTGTATCGTCATTGTAGCAACAATGATCATCGTTTGCTTTTCAAAACTATAACTTGGCATATCCCTTAAAATGGCCAATTTTTTTTTCAAAACACCAAAAGTTCGTTCAATCACACTACGTAATGATGAATGTGAATGATTAAATATCTCTTCTTTACCAGATACTGGTCTACCTCTACGAAAGTCAGGTAAATGATATCGCTGACCTCTATATGATCCAAGATAACCTTTCATTTGAGGATATCTAGAATCAACAAGATAATATTTTCCTACATGTCATAATATAACAAACAATTAGTTCAATAATTTTTTTAATAAAAATTATCAATTAAAGAACTTATACTTTATTTTTTTAAAAATCACATATAAATAAAATATCTAACCATTTGGTGGGTGCGGAAATTTGTATTTTGGATCTCGAATTGCATCAAGAAATATTCTAGTGTCATGTGCCGGTCCTTCCCATCCAGCCATGACAAAGGTGAAACACATATTAAAATCACATACTGCCATAACATTTTGAGTCGAGATACATTTTCTTCCAATATAGGGAATTTGTTCATTTGGTGGAAGAATAGCAGTAATATGAGTACCATCAATTGCACCTATGCAATCCTGAACAAATAATCATATTAGTCTCGTGCATATTTTTAGTCGACCAAAAATATTAAAAATATAATAAGATAAAATTAAATTTTAACCTTAAAATGCGGCATATATCTAGAATCATTACGTATTTGTTCGGTATTGAGCTAAAAAGGATCTTCGGTGCAATTAGATCGGTGGCCATCCTTGAAACTTTCTCAAGCACAATTGCAAAGTATCGACTTATTATTGATCCAGACCTTTGAAATCTTTCTCGACATTGGGAAACTTTTGCACCGTTGCCCAAGATGTATAAAAAAATTCCCAACATTTCACTAGAAGATATGTTTCTTGAAGTTTGCAAGTTGTATCTTGTCTCCAAAACTCTCAACAAACTTGTGAATACCATTTTAAACATCCTAAAATTAATCATACAATATGATTCGTGACCGTCAAGGATCTCTCGGATCCATGTCTCACCTGACTGTTTTGAATTCATGCATGGTTGCTTCAATATATACTTCTCGTGATATAATTGCACAGAAGAAGATGCAACAACAAATAATCGGTTAAAACATTCCACGCATTGTAAAATCTCTTTCTTTTCCCGTTTATCATCACTTTCATCACCGCTGTAATTCTCAACTATACTCATCACCTGTGAAAAAAATTGAACATCCAAAATCATATATAAACAACTATTGATAAAACTAATTTAGTATAAATAAGTTGAACATAAATTCAATATCCAAAGACCAAATATAAACAACTATTAATAAAAGTAGATTACACATAAATAGGTAGAACATAAATTCAATATCCAAAAACCAAACATAAACAGTCATTGATAAAACATAAATTCAATATCCAAAAACCAAACATAAGTAACTATTGATAAACTAGTTTAGCATTTTTTTTAGTCACATAATAGATATCTCTAAACACTAGAAGATCAGAAAATTTTCAACTATCCTCCATTTCCGTCTTAAGCCACAAAGCTCTAATCTTGGGATTAATTGATAAAAACATAATTCGCTTGTCCTTATTGAGCAATAATCTAAGTGCGAAAAAGTATAGCGGACTAGCTTCTGGAACTTCTTCCGACATGTTTGTCGAGCACTTTGACCGCTTACGGAATACCATATGGATCCATAACAGAGTCAAACTAGCTATGGCTTGGACTCATATTGTCACCGCATTGCATAATTTTTCTATTTGATGGACAATCTTGCAAATTTCTCTCAATTTGCTTTGAGGATTTCTTTCTTCTAGTTTTAAAATGTGAACTTGATATCTCAGGGTTTTTTCTTTTTTGCCTATTTCCATCAATTTGAACATCATTTGAAATATGAACATCATTTGAAATGTGAACATCATTTAAAATGCGAACATCGTTTCTCACATTCTCTTCAGGTATTTCATTGTTAACATCCTCAAAAAAATCACTACGGAGTGTACCAGAAGAAGGTGCCCATGCTTTATCACCTGTTGCAACTATCCCCATGAACATTTGGTCCAACTTCCCTTCGAATTCAGGATCAATGCCCGATATTTTAAATTTTTTAGCTTCAGGCACAACCTACATATAAAATGATAGTTTAATAATAGTAATTATCAATAACCTCATAGAAAAGAAAAAAAAAACAAAAATATTCAGAACTATTAATGTACCTTTAGCCTACTCTCCCACCAATCATCCGATGCATCAACGGTTCTTTTTATAGGATTCCACCCTAGACCAATGATCTTCGCCTTTAAGTTTTTTCCAAGCTTTCCATTCTTTTTTAGGGCATCCCACCTATTTTTAAGTTGTCTTTGTGAAAAACCCTTGCCCGTTTCTTTCTCAAAGTTGGTCATTATTTTCAACCATCCATCTTTTGTGAAATGAGTACCAGGCCTATTGCCTTTCAATATCTCTTTAATACAAATATCACAAAATATTTCTGTCAATCTCTTATCCCACATTGCTTTCACTTTTTCACTACTAACTTCAATCGCCGAAGTACTCATCTATTGTGTATACAAACAGATTCTTTTCAGCCAAGCAATCAAAAAAATCAAATGTCACATAAGTATATTTGTTAACATGTGTATCAAAATATTTATATTCGTTTCACCCCTACTTACACTCAACAAAGGACCGCACTATTATTTTAAACACCATCCCAACAGATGCTATATAAAATGCCAAAATTCTCTCAACCAAAAATGAGCTCATCAAGGGATCATACTCTTAGGACCATGGCAAAACATTGAGCGCACGTAACCAAATAATATTTTTCATCATTTTTATATTGTAATAAAGATTTTTTATTTTAAAACAATGACTACCATATGCTTTGTAACAAACAATTTTATATCTTAAAAACGAGGAAGGGGATAAAAATGAGAAGATTCAATTTCATAAAAATGAGGAAGGGGATAAAAAATAATATATTATATTGAATTAGATAAATGGATTATCTATAAAGTTTTACACACTAAATATAAAGTTATTATATAAATAAAATTTGATATTTAAAACTATAACAATATCATTTTTCTTACTGGTAAATGAAACCAACATTTTATATAAAAAATAATTTAATATCAATTTTAACCCTTTTATGTGTTATGAACTTATGATATAAATTTATTTAAAGTATTTTCATAAAATCAAAAAGCTTATTTATAAAGATGATAAATCAATAATTCAATGAACAATAAAAAGCATATTGATTAATTCAAAAGTTTCTTTATATAGAAAAAATTTTGCCATTCTGAAAAATGTATCTAAATTTTAATGCATTTTTTAGTATTACAACTTGAAATTAGGTAAAACAACATAAAGTGACACGCATTGATTATGATCATAATACAAACATAATATTTTAATTAAATATCAAGCAGGATGAAATATTATTTAATATTATTTATTCATTGCTTTCCAACACATTTAAATGCGCAAGACTCATTTATGAAATGTTAAAATCAAACTTATAAATGATGATTAAAATTATATTATAATCTATAATGGAGACAAAAGTAATGGATGGGAGGTTGATGAATTTTACAGTCAACTATTAACATTGGAACTACAAACATGAGATTCCTCCTGGGGTTAAAACCAACAGGTGTTATAATATTTAAATTAAACTAATGAATCCGTTTAATGATAATTACTGGTCGTCTCCAATCCTTCACTACTTATTCTATATGTAGTGTTTTATATATATATATATATATATATATATATATCTATAAATAAAATAACAATTATTACTTGGCTTCGTTACCTTCTACTCCTATTCTTTTTGTTTCTCCCGTTAGGTGCACATATCATAATTCCGGGGCAAAACCTTATAGCCAATGAAAACTATCATCACATCCTATTTCACTAAAAATAAACAATGACTACCATATGCTTTGTAACAAACAATTTCATATCTTAAAACGAGGAAGGGGATAAAAATGAGAAGATTCAATTTCATCCTAAGCCATTAACCAATATCATTGGCATAAATGATCATATTTCATATAATTCTTCAAACCATGCTCAAAGAACAAATCATTTTTTTAGTGAGAAAAATTAGTTGGGAGCAAAGATCTCCAATATTTTTAGGAACATACCTCTTAATATCCTCCAAAGCTTCTTTACGCCGTTGTATCTCAAGTTCTAGAATGTGAATTAGTGTTGCTCTAGCTTTGCATAAACAAAAAACAAAAAACAAACATAAAACTGAATGGATTCAAAAGCATTTACCAAGCAGAACAAAAGAAGTCGAGATAATGCGATAATGTTTTTCTTTTACCTGATGGGGGCGCAATGAATTCAGCAAGTGGTGCAAGTTCTTGAATATGAGAGATATCTCCTCCACTTGTCTAGCATATTCTGATGGTCTCTCGACGAGAACATCTGCGAGCTCCAAAATATGTAGTTGCAATTCTCTCATTAGCGACCTCAATTCCTTCTTGAAATCTAAAAGTGGTCAAAATGTTCTTCATAAGTATATCAACAAAGTGAAAATTTTATCGGAGAAATTCAATTATGCAACCGTTCTATAACCACATGAACCCGTGGAAAAGACATATTCAAATATAAATCGAACTAAAAGTTCACTAAAAATATCTCCTAATTTCCACTCCATGAAATTAGATTACTTGCCTATTGGGGTGCAAACAAAGTTCAATTATTACAACCTTGACAGTGAAGCCATTCATATGTTTTTCCCAATGCAGAGAGACAACTCAAACTATTCAACGGTGGTCAGTCTCGCCTATATGCCCTGCAGTTGTCTTTGGCTGCAAAGTTTTCTCTCTAAGTTTCGACATCAACATTTTGAGGATTTCCAGAGTCCTTTCTGGGGTTCATTAGATTTTAGGAGTTCATTTTTCAGTTTTGTCAATTGCCTAGATAAAGTTTCTACTAAACTACACCATTTTGAGTTAGGCCAATCTTTTTTCGGTCGGAGACCCTCCAGTATTAGGTATCGACTAGCCATATTGAGGTCTGGCTAAATCTAGAGTCGAGCCTGATCGGAACCTATTTACAATCTAAAACTTAGGAAATTCGTAGAGAACATAAGCTTAACTGATGAAGCACAAACTATCGAATTGAAACCGATGATTCAGTAACTTAAACACGAAATTTTGCATCAATACCTGGGAAAATTTGGAACTTTTCATGAAACGAATTCAACTTAAACTAATAACAGAAATAAAATTATTCACTAGAGTACTGATCAGAAGTACATTCATAACAAACCCAACCCACACATGCATTCCAGACCTCAATCCCCCAATTCCAAGAAATCAGAAGATTCAAACCCATGAAGAAGAAAAAAAAATCAAATTGGGGTCACAAGAGAACTAATAAAAAAAGGCTTGTACATACATTCCAAACCTCAATTCCCCCAAATCAAAACAATGTTTCAAACCAACAGAGAGAACAAAACCCAAATTAAGGTTTGCCGAAACATATCAGAAAATCGAAACAAGCAATCACCAGGAACAACTTAAACCGATTGATCGAATCCAACGGCGAGAGATCGAAGAGAAGCGAAAAATCACCATAGGAACCAGAGGAAAAATCAGACAAAAGAGAAAAGGGGAAAAAAGAGAATTGTTAGACGTCTATTTGGAAGAAGAAATAATAAGGATAAAAAAGTAAAACACCAGCCAAAAGTCCTTTTACTCTGAGAAAAGCTAAAATTTTTGGCTTTTTCATCTGTGAAAAAGTACTTCTGAAACGTTAAAATAATTTCCCCATTGGCCCTTGTTCTTTATTACTTTTTAGTGAAAAGGACTTTTAGACAAAAAAGTCCATCACAGATGGAATGAAGAACGGGCCCTGAGACAAGTCGGAAATCTTAAATATTGTAGTCTCAAGGTGCTGAATTATTCTTTAATGTCCCTTTTCTCTTCATGGATGGAATGTCGTTCCAATTTCCTATTATCTTTTTTGTTAATAAATCAATATCATTTGACATGCGTTCACAATATAGAAGACCTTAGGGAAAGTGGAGCCGAGTGGGATAGTAAAAAATATATAGTAATTTAGGTTTAGAAAATCTTTTTATTATATATAATAACTATACACCATAATTAAATTTTAATGAAATTATTTTATATATTAAATTGTGTTTGAATTGGTTGGATTTTGAATACAAAAGTTTTAGAATTGCTTAAATTTCTTCTATCCTATGGAGTAATTTTAAAATTCGTGGTCAATATCTACCATTTAATGGGTTTACAGAATACAGTAGATTAATTACTGAACTCGCTCTGATAGATATCTTGAGAAAGAAAAAAAAATGTCCTTCTATATATCTTCATTATGTGATGATTATTTTATTTGAATTGTAAAAAAATATTAATATTGAAACTAAAAAATAAAAGATGAGAGATATGGTGAATATATTAAAGAAATGGTAATGGTCTGAAAACTCAGCCATTGACGTGAGAAAAAATTGGCAGATCAATGAAAGTGGCATGAAAAGCGATACGTAATTGAGGACTTTTAGCATGCCATTCATTCTTTCACTCGTTTAAAGGGTGGCTATTGATGTTTGACCATTATGAACACCTCATGTTTTTTACAAGTGCTACGCTTTTATTGTTAGCTCGTAATCAGGGGCGAAGCCAGGGGGCTGGCATGGGCCCGGCCTCCCTAAAATGTAAAATTGTTATTTAAGCTTTTAAATTTTTTTAAAAATTTTAAATTAGTAAAGATAAAATTGCACTTTGCCCCCCCTAAAATTATAAAAATTCGATTTAATCATTTACAAATTATAAAGATATAAACTATAAAAAATTAAAATTTCATCCGCCCCCTAAAAAATTGTTCTGACTTCGCCCCTGGTTGTAATTATCATTTTTAGCTACTATTTCTTCGTATTTTTTCTTAAAAACAAGATACAAAGTCTCTAGAAAATTAATTTAATAATTAAAAGTTGATGCATGGTATGTCACCTAAATAAGTCTGTTAACATGTCATGCTACATTCACATATATTTACAATATATATATGTGTGTGTGCAGGTTCTGAATGAATCTAGACACTGATGTCTAAACTAATATGATCCTAGACATCCATTTGTGCTCACGGAATCTTGACCTCCATCAAACTTCAACAATTTGGTCATGCTCCACCTCTATCCGGTAACAAAATTGAGTCCTAGAAGGGGACGCATCATAGAATAGAACCAGTAACTTCATGCAAATGGTGTGTAACAATGGCAAATCAAAACATCTTAAACAAAGACAATGACATCAAATGCGCATTGCTTTGCAAGAGAAAATGGCATCACAATAGCCGATTCACACACAATCAACTCAAAAACAAAGCTACAAGCAAAGGCATAAGAGCTGCAATTTTTAAGCACATTAGTAGAATTTAATTTCACATAAAAAAAAATACTTAGCATCATATATACTCACTTTCGATCCCATAGACATTGCACCAAAATCCAATGTTGTCTGTGTATCTGTCAGGATGTGTGATGGTACCATGTGTAATTGCAAACAGTAAAGATTTTGTTATGAAATCAAAAGCTCTTATTGCAGAACCCCTTATGAATATTTAAGAATTTGTTGACAATTAAGGTTGATACAAGTTCATCAATGCTTAAGTTGCTCACTGACATTTTCATAGACATCCCTAGCTAGCATAGGACCTAACAATGTATTCTAAGAACAGAAACCATGAGATATTTCTTTAATATGTAAATATATTCAACAATACAATAAGCTGTTTGAAACTAACTATTTTTACAGTTGATAATCGCCATGTTTAAACCTAAACCACAACCTATAAGAGTTTCACCAATCTTGGTTGTGGTTAGACAAATTCATGTAAACCACGAATTCTACGTTTAGGAAGAGGTGGGAGATTAGACAATCTCACCAAATTATCATTACTGATATCACAAGATTTCTTGCAGGAAAAAGTTATCTTCTTCTTCCTTGATAATTCGGAGCTACCAGTGCTTTCCTTAGCTTCACTTGACAAGTGCTTCATATTTCCCCCAGATTTGGTGAACTTTTTATATGCCAGAAGAAAAGGGTCCTCTTGCCACCACTTCAAGCTGCCTTTCCCGGAAGGGCTCCCCTTCAGTTGTACAGATAATGGAGGAGGAGGTGGAACTTTCTTTTCATGAACCAAAATGCTGGACGAGCCACTAGGATCAGAAACATAATTTTTTTGGTTCAAGTCATATAACTTTAAACCGATGGGGCAATCTTGATCATAATGGTTGACCTTGGGCTCGGACTTGGAGACCCCTGGCTTGTCCTCCCAAGAAAAGGGTATACTTCCTTCCATAGCTCATTTTGTCTGTATTAAAATGAAGCATTTGCTTGTTGTTTTGCTTATATTTTATACATGGAAATGATGGTTTTTGGAGAATAAATTTGTCACACAATCCACACATTGTAACTGCAAAGACAAGAATCCCTAAAGAGAGGAAGGCAATGAAACGTGAATACTCAGCAGCATTTTGCTTTTGAATGAATTTAACAAAAGAAAAAAAATGGTCAAAGTTGGTTGAAATGTGCAATTCCAATTTTGTAGTAGGCAAGAGTTACTAAAGAGCGTGTTTGTTAATTTAACAGTGACAAAACCCCAATGTTTCAATCTTGGAGTAGGTTAGGCTGCTAATAATTATAGTTATTGAAAAGTGTTAGTTTTAATTATCATTGAGTTTGCACTTTTAATTATAAACTCTTAAAGAAATACTTTAACTCAGTTGGGTGATAATTTATTCAAAACTTAAAACTCCCTTCTCCCAATGAAAAAGATAACTTAATAATCAACAACCAAAACACAGTAATAAATTAGTAAGAAAAGTAATTAAACAGATTTTGATCAGTGTCATTATGATTGAAAAGGATCATATTTATGTATATGTATATACTCAAAGCATATTAGCCACGAGAAGATCGGATTTGGCCAAATATTTTTCTTTTACAAACTTAGGCTGAGAGACAAAATTACAAAAATTTAGAACCAAATCTTCTATGGTAAAATAAATGTGATTAAAATGTTGGGTTGACAGTCAAAATTAAGGAAAACAAATGATTGGATTATAAGGTGAAACAAAGTAGCCCAAGAAAATAGATATTTTGTATCATCTGTTGTGGTTTTAAATTTAATATGAAAAATCTATTTTCCATTTTTCGTAAGTTAGAAAAGAATAAAAAATATGGATGAATTTTATGAGACTTGAAAACTCCTACTTGATGTTAGGTATCAATAAAGGAGGAGATACGAATAAAGATGTGGTGTAGTTGATAGAGGTCGATTTATCTAGTGTTAGCGGAGAGTTAAAGGATGTAAGTGAATAAGGAGATTGATGATACAAACGTGTAAGTTGAGGATGATATGGGGGCTTGATTGCTTGAGGGTCGATCCCTCCTTTATTGCATCGGAGGTATATATCGATGAGGTTTCATATGTGAGGATAGTAACATGACGAGCTTGCTACCAATTAAGTCATCATTATGAGATACACAAAAAAAAAATGTTTGCAATGGGATACATTCTATTTTTTTTAACCATAATGCAGAGTGTTCCGGTGAGGGGTTTGGTGGCCTAAACACTTTGCTAAAGTGTCTTCAAACAAAATTCTTTGTTTTGATTCATTGAACCGGTATGTGGGAGTTGCCTTAGGAGATAGTTTGATCTCACCAGAGGATTTCGCAGTATCCTCATGTAATTTGTTAAATTCTCAAGGAAATTTGCAGAATTCAATGCTTGCATTTGGGTATTATCTAAAGTTTTCTTCCCTCCACAATATGGATAATTACAATTTTCTTGGGGGCCTCTTCTTAAAGTTGTTTTAAAGGCTAGAAAAAAATGGCCTGGAAAAATCAAACAGGTTTTTTATTCCCCCATTCTTTTGCCAAAAAGCAAATGTATTTATGTTATCTATTAAGGAGTTAGTCTGTGAAAGCTAACATGTTAGTTTGTTATTCAAGTAGTTGAGCTGCAGTTAAACTGTTAGCAAAGGAGCAGTTAGTCATATGCCTATAAATACTATAATCACAATGTACAGAGCAGATTAGAAGTCTAAATATAGAATTATTTCTTTCAGAATTTTCAGCATAACTTTCTTTCTATTCAAATCAGTATAGCTTCATTTATAATTCACATCAAGTCTTGAACTCACCGTGGTTCTCAACATGGTATCAGTCGCCTAAAGGTTCTGGAGACTTGCTGCCATGATCACCACTGCCTCTGCCGATTTCGCCTCCGTTGAACCTGGATGTCCAGCGTTCACCAGTGCTCGACTCGTCCAATCATTTCCTCGCCATGAGACCATCAAGCTAGATGAAGGTACATTTGTCCAGTGCCAACAACATGTTCGGTTAATCATCGACGGATATGAGTTGACTGGCTTTTTAGATGGAACCTTGTCGACTCTGCCACGATTTGTGCAGTCACCGGAGGGCTCGCTCGTTCCAAATCCGGATGCGTAGGCTTTTGTTCAATAGGACCGGCTACTGGCATCTTGGTTACTTTCCGCAATTCATCCATCGCTTCTCTCCTCCTTTACAGAAGCTCGTTCAGCTTGTGATGTGTGGAACACTGCCACACGACTCTTCGCTGCAGCTACCAGTGCAAAGCTCTCTCGCCTTCGTCATGGGATTCATTCTTTCAAGAAAAGTAACATTTCTATTAAGGATTATGTTGCAAAAAAAAAAAAATCTTTGTGCTTTGATTGAGGCCTCCGGATCTCGGAGAAGAAAATGCTGAAATCGTGCTTGCAGGGCTACCACCGGAGTTTGATGATGTTCTTACTTTGGCCTCTTTCTCGTCGGAACCATTGCCGCTTCAACGCCTTCTTGATGTGTTACTCGAGTTCGAAAGTCGATAGGCGCGTGTAGTTCAAGAACTGTCCATTCATGAATCTTGTGGAATCCGCTCCGTCGCAGGTGATGGAGGGATATATGTGCGATGGACATCCTCCATCTGGCGGTCATGGGAGAGGCTTCCGTTCGCGAGTCCAGTGTCAGATTTGCTGCAGATTCGGCCATCTAGCCCAACGATATTTTTATCGCTTTAATCGCGCTTATGATGGTTCGTCAATGATGGCTCGGGCGTCACATCCAGGAGATCAGACTTCTTTTTTGTCGCCAGCGTCTGGTTTTCATCCTGGTTTATCTTTGGCTGCGCCACAAGGATGTTTTTCAAATGAAAATTGGTGGTCTTCTGTTACATCATAAGGAAATAACCACATAAGGTATAATCACCCGAGCAGTCAATACCTAGGTGATGCTGGTCGGCATATTGGGTCCCATGTTGGGTCAAATCATTATGTTGACCGTGGCCCTCTTAATTTCCATGCTTCCAGGCCGGTTATTGATGAGCAATTTCGGCCGAATGATCTTGGGACTTCAACTCAGCAAGGTGGGCCATCTGGCCCGAGACAAGATTTTGTTGGTTCGTATGATCTTTTAAATGGGCCTTCCTTGAACTGTGTTCAAGTCGCTCATTCGCCAACTGTTGGTAATATTGGTAATATTGAGCCGTCGGGTGTTGGGCCGTCGGGTACTATTGGGCCGTCGAGTGTTGGTTTCGGGCTGTCAGGTGGTGGCGCGTATCCTAGATATGGCCCATATGTCCCTTGGCGGACTAAACCGCGGGCTCGCGTCTACACGGGATCTGATCCTTGCATTGGGCTCCCTCGTATACCTGATTTTTATGTCTCCAACTTCTCCGATTCTTTCGGGTCTCACGTGAATACTGCTCAGTATGGGTCAAATGGTAATGGCACTGACTCCTATATTTATCTGCCCGTTGGTACTGTGTCTTGGTATCCAAACTCCGGGGCCACTCATCATGTCTGTCGTGATGCCTCGGCTTTGCATGAGTCTGCACCCTACTCAGGTACGGTTTTCTCTTAATGGGCGACGGGACTCCCACTACGATCTTGTCTGTTGGTAATTCTATTTTACCTACGCACTCTAAATTGCTTCGTTTAACTAATGTGCTATGCGTCCTGAATATCCGGAAGAATCTCTTATCTGTGTCCCAGTTTGCCACTGACAATGCTGTGTTTTTTGAATTTTATCCTACCTATTGTGTTATTAAAGATGCCATGACTCGGGAAATCCTACTGAGGGGCCACATTCGTGATGGGCTCTACCATTTTTCTATACCAGTTATGACTGCTTAGTCTATTGAAGCCTCGATTGCTGCTTCCATTGGACTCCAGAATCGATCTGATGACTGTAATGTTTTCTCTTTGTGGCACAAACACTTGGTCACCCGTCTGCTTCTGTTGTTAAATCTATTTTAGATAAGTGTAGTATTTCTACAAATAAGTTTTGTCTTGATAATGTGTGTACTGTATGTAAAAAATGGAAGTCCCATAAATTGCCCTTTCCAAATTCAACTACTGAATATTATGATCCGTTTACCTTGGTTGTTTTTGATCTCTAGGGTCCTGCATCCGTTGCCTGTGGTAATAATTGGTATTATGTATCTTTTATTGACATGTGCACTCGATTTACGTGAATTTATCTTATTCGTCAAAAGTCTCAGGCCGTAGAATGTTTCGTTCAGTTTCAGCAACTTGTCAAAACGCTGTTTGGAAAAACCATTAAACAGTTTCAGAGTGATTGGGGCGGAGAATATCGAGCTTTCACTTCTGTTCTAGCATCTTAAGGGATTATTCATCGGTTTTCATGTCCACATACTTCTGAACATGATGGAGTGGCTGAGTGTAAACATCGCCACATTGTTGACATGGGTATCACGCTTTTGGCTCAGGCGAATCTCTCTATGGAATACTGGGGCTATGCATTTTATTGCACTGTTAATCTAATTAATCGTCTTCCTACCTTGGTTCTGAAAGGACAAACTCCTTTCAAGGCTCTTCATGGACAAGATCCCACCTATGATCATCTACGGGTATTCGGGTGTTGTTGTTTTCCTTATTTACATCCGTTTCTGTCTCATAAGTTGGATTTTCGTTCCCAACCCTCTACATTTTTGGGCTATAGTCCTCAACACAAGGGGTATCAATGTCTTCTCCGGACTGGTAAGGTTGTCATTTCCCATCATGTTGTGTTTGTGATCATGTCCAAACTAACTATGACAACGAATAAGGCAAGCACACTTATCGTTCGGTAGTATAGCTATGGCAAGACCAGAAAATATCGTATCCTCAAGGACCAAGAGTACTGGTAGTTACTATCCTTTTATTATTTAGCCTAAGTATTAAGGGAATCGATGTTTAATTAACTAATTACTAAGCTAAGGATGCTAAGACACAGAGAGTGAATTGGGAAAATACTTTTGGGGAAAAAACCAGTTGATTAAGACAATACCCGAGGAAGAATCCACCTAGACTTCACTTGTTATTTAACTCTGAACCAGATGATTTATTCACTTGACTTGATCCGTAGGATTCCCTAATTTATATTAATTCCTCTTTCGAGGCTACTAACGTCTAGCCCTAGGTTGATTAATTGAAATCTCTTTCTAATTAAAACCCCTAGTGTTGCATTAACTCGATCTATGGACTCCCATATTAGGTTTGACCCTAATCCGGCAGATTTGCGTCATCCTATCTCTAGGGTTGCGATCAACTCCGCTTAACTATACTAGATATACTCTTAAACAGGGACTTTTGCTCCACTGCCTAAGTACATCAATACTTGAATCAATATCCTGAAATATTAAAACAAGAATTAAGAACACATAATTAAGAACAAATCAAGTATTTATCATATAGTTCAGAAAACAATAACAAGATCCGTCTTAGGTTTCATCCCCCTCAGGTATTTAAGGGGTTTAGTTCATGTTTAGTAAAGAATACATCTCAGAAGAAAGTAAATAACAAAACATAAGAAAAACCCTAAAACCCCCTGAAGGAAATTGAAGGGAAGATCTTCCGTCTTGAGCGTGATTCCAGCTTCTGAGATGGATCAACTGGCTTTCTCAGAGTAATCCCCTGTGTTCAGCCCTCTCTGGCTTCGCCCCCGACCAAAGACGCTTTTTAGGTTATACTTAGGGCGTTTATATAGGCTTCAGAATGTCTTTCTTGGCCCACAAGTATCCTATTTCGAATGAAACTCATCTTGGCTGTAGCAGGGACACGCCCGTGTGACACGCCCATGGTCGACTCTCTTGGTCGTGGTTGATCCTATTTGCCACACACGGCCATGTGATCTGGCCGTGTACGATGTTCTAGGCCGTGTCTCGATTGTTACTCGAAACGTACGGCCGCGGGTGATAGTCCAGGCCGTGTACAATCTCTAAAGTAAGCCCATTTGCTCCATTTTCGGCCCGTTTCTCGTTCTTTTCATCCTCCAATGTTTTCCTAAGTATAAAACATGAAATTAAAGGATTAGGAGCATTAAATTCCATAATTCAAGGGATTAAATCATCCAAAAGTATGCCAAGTGTGGGATTAAAATATGTATATATTACTGTTTATCAGTTTGATGAAAATCGATTTCTGTCTACTGAGCCTGCTACAAAGGGTTCTGTGTCTGTGAATACTCAATTTGTCTCAACGTTCGTTCCTCTTGTCAAGAAAGTCTCTTCTCGGCCTCTGAGTAAACTTTTGAGTCAACTTCTCAACCTGATGCCTGCCCTTCACCGTCTATCTCTCGTATTTCTCAGGCTGGGGTTGGATCTGACCGTGAGCTGTGTAGTTCTTCCTTACCAAATGGTGATGATGTTTGTTGTTCCACCGGGCGTGTTGCAAATGTTCCGTCTTCTCTTAATGATCGGTTTTCTTTATTGCCTATGACTAATAATCATTCGATGGTTAGTTGATCTAAGGTTGGCATTTTTAAGCCCAAAGTTATGACAATTGAAGTTGTAGAACCTTCCACGATTGAGGAAGCATTTTCTACTTCTGAATGGTGTGCAACAGCTCAAGCTGAGTATGATGCTCTTCTTCATAATTCTACCTGAGATCTTGTTCCTTTATCGCCTAATCGCAAGGTTATCGGATGTAAATGGCTCTTCAAAATCAAGAAAAATCCTGATGGCACTATTGCCCGACGAAAGGCTCGGTTAGTACCCAAAGGTTTTTCTCAAGTACCTGGGTGTGATTTCCAGGAAATGTTTAGTCCGATGGTCAAACCTGCTACTATACGGGTCATTTTATCTATTTCTGTTTCTAAAGGCTGGCAGCTTAGTCAAGTCGATGTGAATAATGCCTTTTAAATGGCGATCTTAATAATGAAGTGTTCATGCAATAACCTCCGGGATATGTCCAGTATGATTCGAATGGCAAACCTTTAGTATGTCATCTGAAGAAAGCTTTATATGGACTCCGTCAGGCTCCACGTGCTTGGTTTGAGAAGCTGAAGAGGTTTCAAGTCTCTCTTGGCTTCATCATATCTAAATCTGATGCGTCTCTATTTGTTAGAGTTACATCTGATTCCACCCTTTATGTTATTGTGTATGTGGATGATATTATCATAACTGGAAGTGTGTCTACCTCTATAAATTGGTTTGTTCAGCAATTAAATGATGAGTTCTTACTTAAAGATATGGGTGATCTATACTATTTTCTCGGGATTGAAGTAACTCGTTCATCCACAGGGTGCCTTTATCTTTGTCAGAAAAAGTATATCCGTGATCTTCTTGACATGAGTTTTATGTCTCATGCTAAGGGTGTTCATACTCCAATAATTAGCTCGTCTACCATATCTAAGGATGACAATGATCGTCTGTGTGATCCGACTGAGTACAGAAGCCTTGTCGGTGCTCTACAGTATGTGGTTCTTACTCATCCTGATATTGCATATGCAGTGAACCAGATTTGTCAATTCATGCATAGTCCTACTACAATTCATACGGTTGCATTAAAATGGATTTTACGGTATTTATGTGGCACACTTGATTATGGCATTGTTTTTCGTCCGTCTACATGATTATCTCTCATTGGGTATGCAGACACTAACTGGGGATTGGATTTTGATGATCGGTGGTCTACATCGGGTTACTGTGTATAATTTAGTCACACATCTGTATCTTGGTATTCCAAGAAACAACAAGTGGTTTCATGGTCGACGGCTAAGGCTGAATATCGGAGCCTTGCTGCAGCCACCAGCGATGTTACTTGGTTAATTTTGTTACTTCAAGAATTACAACTTCAATCTGATGATACTTCTAATATTTGGTGTGACAATTCTAGTGCAGTTGCTGTAGCAGCTAATCCTGTCTTACATTCCAAATTCAAACATGTCGAACTTGATCTATTTTTTTTTTTGCGAGAAGGTTGCTGATGGGTCTATTTTTGTTGGTGAAGTTCCTGCGTGTGACCAGGTAGCTGACATTCTTACCAAGCCACTTTCTGTATCGTACTTTACTCGATTTCGAAATCTTCTTCTGGTCTTACCTCTCGAGAAGATGGATGAATGTTAAGGAGTTAGTCTGTGAAAGCTAACCTATTAGTTTGTTATTCAAGTAGTTGAGCAGCAGTTAAACTGTTAGCAAGTTGTTAGCAAATGAGCAGTTAGTCATATGCCTATAAATACTATAATCACAATGTACAGAAGTCTAAATACAGAATTATTTCTTTCAGAATTTTTAGCATAACTTTCTTTTTATTCAAATCAGTATAGCTTCATTTACAATTCACATCAAGTCTTGAACTCACCGTGGTTCTCAACATTATCTAATAAAATCCCATTTGGAAAATCAGTCTAGCTGAGAAGATTAGCCATCAACTCAAAGATGGTCAATATACTGATGCAACTGATACATAGAGTCGACTTGAGTCTGTAATTGGCGCCAACAACAATTCAGTGGTATGCTAATTTTTCACTTCTTTTTATCACAATTGGCCACAAAATTATTTTTTTCTCCCTTAATTATGAGTAAATTTGCAGGATTTCTACAATTTTCTTTTGGGTTTAGAGATGAGACTTGTAGCTTTAACAACAGCATTTTCCAATGGAGCTTTTTCAGTCGATAGATACTTAAAATATTGCTTAGCTAAATATTGTGATGACCATAAGGTAAGGATCGATTATGTTTTTACTTCGACAAGAGTCGCAAATTGGTGTAATGTCTAAAGAATTCTTTTTCAGAATCATAGCAAGAAATCGTTGAAGTAAGATGTTGGAGCGGTTCATTGTGAAGACGACTGAAGCTGGATACTTTCAGTCGTTTGCTGTTAAATTCAACCAAGGTGAAAAATATGGAACTAAGGTAGAAAAAAAGTTATGATATGATATGTTTATCGAATTAACTTATTTATTTGAAACCTATTCTTGCAGTGATCGGACGCCAAGAGACTCGAGCATTGATGGCGCCAGCGTTGATAATGATGCAACTCAAAGAAAACAACATAGACAACTTGAAAGACAAACAATTTTTTCATAGTCTAGTTCCCATGCTATAGCCTATATATACCAAAGCCCCAGAATGTAGATATACTTGCATCAAATGTGTCAAGAAGCTCGTACAATATCCTAAAATTGTAAAGTGGTTCCTATCGGACCTTGTATATCACTTACCTTTACGCTCGTGTTCATGCATTATGATGCTAAAAGTATTAGAATTTTAAATTATCATAGTTGGCAAGTAACTTACCTTTCAACTAGATAACTTGAGGATTTGGATATTATAAAATAAATCTAACCTATTTAAACATAATCTTATGTTTATGCTAATTACTTTAAATAGTAAAAGTAAATTACTATTAAATAGAATAAAACAAAATTATTAGTATAGAACATTCAATAAATACTAAATATTTAGTCATCTTAATGTAAATATTTAAATTAAAATTTAAAATCTACATGTAAATATGGTTTTTGCCGGCACTTTAAAATGCTTTCAAAAGTATTTTACATATAACAGAGGTTAAAATTGTTGGGGAAATTTTTGTCGGCAAATGTTAACACTTTATTGGCACTTTTGGTTAACCCACTGGAAACTTTTTATCGGCACTTGCTTAGTCGGCAGTCAAAAAGTTGTCGGGAAAGTTAACACTGACGGTTTATTTTACTTTTACCAACACTTATAAATACCGGTAATAGTGAGTTTTTTGTAGTGAAAGAGTCATGTTCTGAATAGAATAATAGGTGTCGAGCGGAAACCTTCCTTAGAAGGTAGGTGGCTAGCTCACAAAGATGTCCAACCAAGACCCTTTCAGGGGAAAATAAGAGGTTAGTTGGAACTAGGGCTTCTGACTAGCTGGTCAATATTGAGCAGAGGGGTGCTTTTCGGGTGGTTTGTTGCGTTGCCACATGTCTAGAGCTAAAGGGATTATAACCCCCCTCAAGTTAAGAGACTTGTTACAAAATGTTTTGCCTTGAGACAAACTGTGCTTTTGCTTTTCACAAGAAGTGTAACAACGGACGGTTGGGAGTGCAGGTGCAACTTGACGCGAAAAGTGAAGAGTCGTTGTAAAACCTTTTAGAATGTTTGCCATAAATATCATCTAGGAATTGTTTCTAGGGAAAGAAGACAATGATGAGTAGTAGCTTGCAGTGACATGTTGGGTCGCTATTGGCATCTGAAATGGATGATGAAACGATACATTTCAAATGAACTTCTATACATTCCTTGTTTGTTCTTCCTTGAAACTATTTTTGCTTTTGTGATTTTGAAATTCCTTTTTGCTTTTTATTCTTAAATTGTGCTTTTGCTTTCTGTGTCTTTTGTGCCTTAGGTTTTTGCTAAAATTGTGCCACAATTCTTATTGTTAGGATATTTTGTTACAGTTTTTTAGTGTGATAACTCATTATTCACTTTTTGTGAAAACTATGGCCAAAAGTAGAGGCAGATGTAGTAACATTCTAGCCAGAGACAGTGGTAGGTCTAGTGTTGCTCCATCGAAGAGGCTGATGAAAAAGAGGAATGTCATAATTAGGCAACCGAAAAGGAAAAATGATGAACTAATGGCAAGCCTTTTTTACTTGTGCCAAGCCACGCAATTGGAGATGCAAAGGTTGTTGAGATGTCATGGGTTGTCTAACAAGCATTATAAATAAGAGTTCAACGTCTCAAATGGGCCTTATCACTTGAGCGAAGTCTTTGGACCTGATTATAGTGGTGGCAAACCTAGCTTCTACCTTCCACTACACTTACTCGAGGCCGGGTTCGCATTGCCTGTAACACCCTATACCCGGCCTAGACGTTAGGACCAAGTTTGGAGGCTACATCAAACCGTTAGAAAAATCCAACCTTAATTGTCTAAAGTTAAATGTCAAAACCATTTATATAAACAAACCAACATAGAAATCCAATTTACAAATTGGAATCCAAACTAAACACATAAAAGCATAAGTCTAAATAAAATATTAAGTAAAAAGAAAGGAGATAACAGAGCTCCTATCACGCTGACCCGCCTAAGTCTGTGGTTTACCTAAAATTTAGACAAACAATCCAAATGAGTTTATAGCTCTGTGTGTGTGTGTGTGTGCATGTAACTTATATTCAATAGTAATTAGTAATATACAGACGTAATTTCACTTTCCATAGATCAACCATTTCTCAGAAACAGAGAATATCAGGTACAGATGCAAAACATATCAGATACAGATGTAGATTCCTACCCCTATCCACTACACACCATCTCCGTTCATCTCGACACACCACATAGGGCATCAAGTACCCATCCATCCCTATACACCGCGTAGTGATTGTATGTCACGATTCAGAATAATTGCAACCTAGCTGCCAGATCAGAATGCGATAAATTAAATCAGAAATGTTTGTGGCATAACCACCAGAGTTGGCAGATTATTAAATTGCTCACACTTTCTTCTTTTTTCAGTCTCAATCTTGATTTAGATGCAGATTTAACTATACCATATATAAGTACATAATAATATAATTTCAAATCGTGCTCATGTAATGCTATCACACTTACTTATCAGATCACAAAAAATGTATATATTTATATTAGAATAACAGATTATTCAGTAACAGATTGTCAGATAACAATTTCAATGTCTAAATCAGGTCATACGGACCCTACGATAAGCCTATGTTCGATTCGAATGACGATTACAACCCTAGAGAAAAATCCTGATTTTTTGCTTACACGCCCGTATGGATTCACACGGCTTGAGTGGTTGGCTCGTGTGGCCCACACAGCCTAGCACACGCCCGTGTGGCCCTCTTAATGTCACCCACGACTTGGGACATGACCGTGTGGCACAAAATAGTGAGTTACACGGTCTAGCACACGGTCAAACGTACTCCCGTGTGACTCAAAGCTCGAATTATCTCCCACACAGCCTGGACACTTACCCGTGTCTCTGGCCCGTGTGTCCCTAAATCCAAAACATTGTATTACATGGTCGTGTGACCCATACGGGCGTGTGGCTTTGACATTCGTGTTTTCTGACATTCGCAAATCGTAGAAAATCATTTTTCGTTACACACCTGGTATAGTTTCGATGTAGGAACAATGCAAAAGAATCTCGATACCTAAAATGACCATTCAATAACCAATTAAATGACCTAATCAACAAAAATTCACATGATTTTAGCGCTTAACTAACTATGTCAAAAGCTTCGACGCAAAACCTCCTAACGAAACTAACACTTATCGACGAGTCAACAACAATTGCTCAAATTAGCGCGTTAGAGATCGTTACCTTCAATATCTACGCCTAAAAAGAAAATCAAACGAACACTTAGCACAGAATTCAAGAAAATCAAACAGAAACCAACTTCGACAGAAACTGACAAAAGCGAACGTTTAACAGAAATTCTACAATAAAACTCACACAATTAACCTTTCAGACGACAACAATGAAATGTGTACTTTCCCGAGCACACAACAGCAAAAATTTAATGGCAAACTTCAACGATTAAGAAAATAGAAAAGAAAAGAAAAGAAAGGAAAATGAAATAAGGAAAAGAAGAAAAAAAGAAATAATGTAAAAGAAAAACATAAAGTACAGGAAACCATTTAATTTTTTAAAACAAACTAATTCTGCAGAGTAGCAAAAACATATCCCTATTTCGCTTACGCAGAGACTCGAACACAAGATCAAGAAGTATACAAAAACTTAACTATCAAACCAGTAGGCTCATTCTTGACGCAGATTAACACGGAAATAAACTTAAGTCAAATGTTCAAAGATAAGGGTCAAGTCAAACAAAATAACAAAATTTCCAAAAGTGAGGTTTGAACCCTTGACCTCCAGCACACAAACATAGCACTTAGCCACAAATACAAAGATTTAATTATATCAGAATTTAATAAGCAACACTCAATTTTTTGGGGCTTTACAACTCTCTCCACCTAAAAGAAATTTCGGCCTCAAAATTTACCTGATTCAAATAGATAAGGGTATTGTTGATAAATCGAGTCCTTAGGTTCCTAAGTGGCTTCGTCAATACCATGATTCCGCCACAGAACCTTAACTAGAGGGACGATTTTCTTCCTCAAGACCTTGATGTCTCGATCCAGAATCTGAACAGGTTCCTCCTCAAAAGTCAGATCCGATTGCACCTCAATCTCTTCCACAAGAACAAGGTGAGATGGATCAGACTGATACCATCTCAACATGGAGACGTGGAACACATCGTGAATTTGATCCAGCTCAAGAGGTAGTTCTAACTGATAAGCAACAGGTTCGATACGTTTCAGAATACGGTAAATTCCATTGAACCTCGGGCTCAACTTACCCTTATGTCCGAACCGAAGAACCTTTTTTCATAGAAAAACTTTTAGAAATACCTAATCCCCCACAGAATACTCAATATCTCATCTTTTCAAATCTGCATACAATTTCTGTTGATCGGAAGCTGCCTTGAGATAGTCTTGAATCAATCTAACCGTATTTTTAATTTCAGGTACTAGCTCGGGACCCAGAACCCGATGTTCACCTAACTTAGTCCAACATAAAGGGGTACGACACTTACGACCATACAAAGCGTTGTAATGTGCCATCTGAATGCTATTCTGAAAGTTGTTATTATACACAAACTCAGCCAGTGACAGATACTCCTCCCAACTGCCCCGGAAATCGATTACACAACTTTACAACATATCTTTCAGAATCTGAATAACTCGCTCAGACAGTCCATCGGTCTGAGGATGGTATGCAGTACTGAAATACAATCAGGTACCCAAAGCCTCATGAAGCTTCTTCTAGAATTGAGAAGTAAAACGTGGATCTCTGTTAGAAATGATCAAAACTGGAACTCCGTGCAATCTTACGATTTCGGAGACATACAACTTAGCCAATTTCTGAAGCGAATAATCAGTCTAGAATGGGAAAAAGTGAGTAGACTTAGTCAATCGATCCACGATGACCCAAACTGAATATTTCTTAATGGGTGTCAAAGGCAATCCACTAACAAAGTCCATAGTCACACGCTCTCATTTCCAAAGGGGAATTTTAACCGGTTGTAGCAGACCTGAAGGTAGGGTGCTCAGCCTTAAACTTCTGACACGTCAGACAATAAGAAACAAAAACAGTTACCTCCCACTTTAACAATAAAACTCATGGAGATCTCTGTACATCTTATTCCCACCGGGGTACATAGCATAAGGGCTACTATGCGCTTTTCGCAAGATCGACTGCCTCAACTCTATATCTTTAGGCACACAAATTCGACCCTTGAAACACAAAACTCCATCGTTGTTTAATCCAAAATCTAAAGTCCCACCACCCTCGACTTGACGAAAACGAGAAACCAAAAACTCATCACTCAACTGTTTAGCTCAAATCTGATCAACCTAGGTCGATTTAGCTTGTAACTCAGTCAGAAGATTATTGTCGTCAAACAAACTTAAACGAGCAAAAATCACTCTCAGATCAGTAATTGCTCTACGGTTAAGAGCATTGGGCACAACATTGACCTTACCAGGATGATACTCTATCGTACAGTCTTAGTCCTTAAGCAACTCGACCCATCTATGTTGCCTAAGGTTCAACTCCTTCTGAGTTAACAAATACTTGAGGCTCTTATGGTCGATGTAGATGATACACCTGTCACTATTTAGATAGTGCCTCCAAATTTTTAGACCAAAAACAACTACAGCCAACTCAAGTTCGAGCGTGGGATAGTTGCCCTCGTGTGACTTAAGCTGCCAAGACGCATAAGCTACAACCTTACCATCCTGCATTAAAACGTAGCCCAATCTAAGGTGTGAAGTATCCCTGTACATGACAAACTCTCTACCAAATTCAAGCTGTACCAAAACAAGTGCCTGAGTCAGAACAGACTTGAGCTTTTCAAAGTTCGCTTGTTCACCAAACCACACAAAAGGTGTGTTTTTACATAACACCTTGGTTAAAGGAGTTGCAATAAATGAAAACCCCTCGACAAACCTCTGGTAATAACCTTCCAAATGAAGGAATCTCTAGATCTTAGACACATTATTCGATTGTTTCCACTTGACCACTGCCTCAAATTTCTTAGGATCAACTCGTATCCCCTCAACAGACACAACATGGCCCAGAAAAATAACCTCTTGCAACCAAAACTCACACTTGCTAAACTAAGCGTACAACTATTTCTCGTAGAGTATCTGTAGAACTATGCGAAGATGTTCATCGTGTTTATTCTCTTGGAATAAATCAAAATATCATCGATGAAGACTACGACAAACTGATCCAAATACTGCTAAAATACCCAGTTCATCAGATCCATAAACGTAGCCAGAACATTCGTCAAACCAAAGTTTATGACCAAGAACTCGTAATTCCCATAACAAGTCCTGAAAGCAGTCTTATACACATCAGTCTCCTTAACCTTGAGCTGATGGTACTCAGAATAGAGATCGATTTTGGAAAATACAGATGCCCCATGGAACTGCTCAAACAGATCGTCGATCCTCGAAAGTGGATACTTGTTCTTTACCATCAACTTATTTAACTGACGATAATCCATACACATTCTCATCGTGCCATCCTTTTTCTTGACAAACAAAATTGGTGCTCCCTACGGGGACACACTTAGTCGGATGAACCCTCAATCGAGAAGTTTCTGAAGCTGAGCATTTAGCTCCAAAAGCTCATTCGGTGCCATGTGATACGGAGCAATGGACACATGAGCGGTACCCTGTAACAGTTCAATACCGAACTCGAACTCCCTGTTCGAGGGTATCCCTAACAAGTCTTCGGGGAACACATCTAGAAAGTTCCTTACAGTACGAATGCCTTTAATAGAGAGCTTTACAGAATCAGAATCAGACACAAAGGCCAGGTACGCTTTGTAACATTTCTGAACTAGCTTTTCAACTATAAGAGTGGAGATTACATTAGAGAGATAATCTTAACGCTCATCGATCATAACGATCTCAGTATTTTCATATGATATTAGAGTAACCCTCTTAGAGGCACAATTTAGACAGACTCGATGTTTCACGAGTCAGTCCATTCCTAGAATCAAATCAAACTCTCCAAACAGAAATTCTATTAGATTAGTCGGGAACACCACACCCTGAATTTCTAACAAAACTTGTCTATACACTTTATCAACTCAAACCGACTGACCTAAGAAACTAATTATAGAAATATCCTTAGCAGTACTCTTAGTAGATATACCCAAATTCACAGAAATATTACTAGTTATATAAGAGTGAGTAGAACCAATATCTATCAGAGCAAAATACAGAATAGAATGGATAAAAAATGTACCCGCTATAACATCGACAACATTTTTGTACTCACGGTGCCTCGCCGCATACACAAGGGCAGGCTGTCGTGCCTCAGTCTAATCCACACCTCTACTCGGTGCTACCTAACCTCGACCAAAACCGTTACTACCTCTGACAATACCACGACCCCTAGGTAGCTATTGAGCTGCTCTTGGCAGTTGAATGAAACCTGGAGCCGGAGCCTGTGTAGAAGCTTGCACCTGATCAAATCGTTGATGATAGTTCCAAACACGGTGCTCTATCGATCCATACCGAAGACAAGCTTCTAACTTCCTCCAACACTTTCTCGGATGACGTCTCTTACAGTCGCTATAGTTCTGAATGTTAGTCGGTGCAACTGGACCCTTAGTCCTCGGAAGCCCATCAAATCTAGCCCGTTTCTTAGGGTGCTAAACAGAATTAGAGGGACCCGAATCCCTCTTAAGCTTACTCTAACCTCTCTCTCGGTCTTTCCTATCGTGCTTAGTGCGCTTCACTTCCTCGACCATCTTTACATTGTCAACTAAGGTTACAAAAACATGCTCCCTCTAAGGAGCTATCAGAACTCTCACGTCATACCTTAATCCCTCATCAAATCGGATACTCCTCTCATAATTGTTCGGAACCAGACTGCGAGCATACCTGCTCAATCTCAGAAACTTGGCCTCATACTCAGCCACAAACCTTTCACCCTGAACTAAGCTCATAAACTCGCGTCTACAAGCCTTTACATAACTCGCCCCCACATACTTCCTCTAGAAGGCTCTCTTAAAAAAATCCCACATAACCTATTCGGGCTAGACGCCCTACTCAATTGTCAATCATCACTAGTAAGCCTTATTTTGGAGCAGAGATACGGCACCCCTCAATTTTTGTGCAGAAGTGCAGTCAATGTCGTTTATAATATGCTCGGTGACCTCTAACCAATACTCGGCCACTGTAGGGGCGACTCTAGTGACACCCCTAAACAATTCAGCACCATTCGACCAGAGTCGTTCAGTATCCGACCCTCGACCCTCGGATTCAGAATGGGTCCCAGCTACCTCTCTAAAACACGCAACATAGCCTGGGACAGTACGTCATCCTTGACTGTCAGAGCCTGAGACCTAATCTCAATAGTAGGAGTACCAACGATCTCGCTGGTCTCCAAATTAGGCATACTGCCCATAAAGGATGACTTCGCTCGAGCTCTTTTTCGGCGTCCATGACACCCACTGAATCACATCCACGACTACTATGCGAACTCATAATATCAACTTATCTACAATGCTAGAAGTTCACAGATCATTCCAGAATTCTCATTAGATATCTTATTTCACAGTTCATATCACATTCTCTAATTAGAACCACAAGTTCAGTCGTTACAATATTTCTAGCTAAATAATATAGCTATAGTAGAAGTACTTATAGGTTCAGCGCTAGAGACTCGATCTTTTATAAAATCCATTTTTAAAGTTATTTAAATAAAATTTTCCTTTGAAACACATTTTTAAAAAAAAATAGGAGCCTAGAAAACACAGCCCAAGTTTTGTGAACTTGACTCTGATACCACTAAATGTAACACCCCGTCCCGGCCTAGACATTAAGACCATGTCTACAGGCTATATCAAACCATTAGAAAAATCCAACCTTAATTGTCTAAAGTTAAATGTCGAAATCATTTATATAAACAAACCAACGTAGAACTTCAATTTACAAATTAGAATCCGAACTAAACGCATAAAAGCATAAGTCTAAATAAAACATTAAGTAAAAAGAAATGAGATGACTGAGCTCTTATCACGCTGACCAGCCTAAGTTTGTGCTTTACCTGAAATTTAGACAAACAATCCAAATGAGTTTATAACTTAGTATACAGATGTAATTTCACTTTCCATAGATCAACGATTTCTCAGAAACAGATACAGAAACAGAAATAGAGAATATCAGGTACAGATACAGAACAAATAAGATACATATGCAGGTTCCTACCCCTATTTGCTACACACAATCTTCGTCCATGCCATACCATATAGGGCATCAAGTACCCATCCATCCCTACACACCGCGTAGTAATTAGACCTGTTCATGGGTCGAGTCACCCGGCCCGGCCCCAAGGCCCGCCTAGAATGTGGGAGGGTTTAAGCAAAAATATAGGCCCAAAAAATGGGCTTGTACAAAAAAATAATGCCCTTTTAAAAAATGGGCTGGGCCTTGGGTAAGACATTTTTGGCCCAGGCCCGGCCCGAATTCACTAAAGGACAAAAAAATATGCCTTTTTTGTATTTTAATGTTATTTTCTTGTTGTTTTTTTTCCTATTTTGCTACCATTTTACTATTAAGTTGCTACTATTTTATTGTTATTGTTTAGATATTGTATAAAACTTATTTTATTGTTAATTTTGTTATTATTTTAAAGGCATTTGTTAATTTTGTTATTATTTTAGAGGCATTTGCTTGTTAAGTTGCATCTATCTTAGTGTTATTCAAGTATACATATTTTTTAAATTTTATTTTCAATTTTTTGGGAAATATTTATTTTGATGTTTTTAGTATTTTTGATGTATTATATATATTTAAAAATTATATAAAAAATTAATACAGGCGGGCTGGGTCGGGCCCGGGCTTTAGCATTTTTATCCGGGTTGAGCTTGCGTAAAATTTTAGGCCTATTTTTCGGGTCGGGCTCGGTCTTAGCAAATGGGTCTAAATTTTTAGTTGAACTTGGTCCGACCCGGCCCATGAACACCTCTAGTAGTGATTGTATGTCACGTTTCAGAATATTTGCAGCCTAGCTACCAGATCAGAATATAATAAATCGCCAAAATAAAAAATGTTTGTGGCTTAGCCACTAGAGTTGGCAGATTATTAAACTGCTCACACTTCCTTCTTTATTCAGTCCCAATCCCGATGCAGATGTAGGTTTAACAGATACCATATATAAGTACATAATAATACAATTTCAGATTGTGCTCATGTAATGCTATTTCACTTATCAAATCACAGAACAAATGTATATATTTATATCAAAATAAGATATTATTCTGCAATAGATTGTCAGATAACAGTTTCAATGTCTAAATCATATCATATGGACCTTACGGTAGGCCTACATTGGATTTGAACGACAATTACGGTCTTAGGGAAAAATCCTGATTTTTGGTCCACACGCTCGTGTGGGTTCACATGGCCTAAGTGGCTGGCCCGTGTGACCCACACGGCCTAGCACACGCCCGTGTGGTCTTCTTAATGTTACACATGGCCTGTCACATTGCCGTGTGGCTCAAACCAGTGAGTTACACGGTCTGGCACATGACCAAACGCATGTTCGTGTGACTCAAAGCTCGAATTATCTCTCATATGACCTGTACACACGCCCGTGTCTCTGCCCGTGTGTCCCTAAATCCAAAATAGTGAGTTACATAGCCTGGCACACGATCGTGTGGCATTGACAGATATGTTTTCCAGCGTTCACAAATCGCAAAAAATCTGTTTTCGTTACACACCTGGTATAGTTTCGATGTAGGAACAACGCAGAAGAATAGAACCTAAAACGACCATTAAATAACCAATGAAATGACCTAATCGCCAAAATTCACACGATTTAGCACTTAACTAACTATGTTGAAAGCTTCGACCTAAAACCTCCAAATGAAACTAACACTTACCGATGAGTCAACAACAATTGCTTGAATTAGCACGTTTGAGATTGTTACCTTTGATATCTATGCCTAAAAAGAAAATCAAGCGAACGATTAACAGAGAATTCAAGCAAATCAAATAGAAACCAACTTTGACAGAAATAGACAAAAGCGAACGTTTAACAGATATTCTACAATAAAACTCACACAATTAACCTTTTAGGCAACAACAATGAAATGCGCACTTCCCCGAGCACACATCAGTAAAAATTTAACAGCAAACTTCAGCGATTGAGAAAACAGAAAAGAAAAGAAAAGAAAAGAAAGGAAAATGAAAGAAGAAAAAGAAAAAAAATAACATAAAAGAAAAAATAAAGTTCAAGAAACCATTTAATTTTTTAAACAAACTAATTCTGCAGAGTAGCAAAAACATATCCTCTTTTCACTTATGCAAAGACTCGAACACAAGATCAAGAAATATATAGAAACTTAACCATTGAACCAACAAGCTCATTCTTGACACAAATTAACACATAAATAAACTTAAGTCAAATGTTCAAGAATAAGGGTTAAGTGAAACAAAATAACAAAATTTCCAAAAGTAAGGTTTGAACATCTGACCTCCAACACACAAACAGAGCACTTAGCCATGGATATAAAGATTTAATTTTATTAGAATTTAACAAGCAACACTCAAATTTTTGGGGCGTTACATTGCCTTTACTTAACTTTATATGGGAGTTACTCAATGGGTATGGTGTGGCACCTAGGTAACTATTGGGTGCTTCATGGTGGGTGATAGTAGGGTATTTCATTTTGTGTCGAAGGAGGAGCATCTTACCCTCCGTGCATGTTTTCAAGTACATGTACTATTTGAAGGAGGCGGATAGCAACAAGCTTCCAGGACTTTTTTCCATATTTACCCATGGGAGAACCCTCCGAAAACAAAGAACTTGTTTTTCAATGGTGTGGTCAAGTTTAATTTCGATCTCAACAAGTACATTCTTATTTTATTTTCTATTAAACTATTAATATTTAACCAAAGATTATTCAAAAAGAACTCTTGTATTGATTATCTATAAATAGGAATTATGTTTTGAGCTATTCACACACATTATTCTACGTCATTATTCTATCAAAAAATAGGGTAAATATATTTTATAGAATAAAATTTATTTTCTGGGAAAAACGCATAATTTTGCTTATAGGAAGAATTAACTTTCCTACTGAAAATTAATAAAGTTTTTCGTTATGTGCTATTGGTTCAATAAACTTTTAAGTTCACATTCAAAATAGTTCGTGGTTCAAGAATAACGAAGAATGTTGTTCGATAGAAAGTCGGGGTCGCCTTTAAACCGCCTCGTATAAAGCACGTGTATAGTTTTGATTAAGTTTATTACTATAAATATCATAACGTCTCGATTTCTAAAAAAAAAAAATTTAAACTTCTGTTGTGCTTAAAAACATTATATTTTTTAAACCGATTTTTTCAACATGGATTAAGGTAATATGATAGAAGATAGACAATCCACCACTTGCTTTTGTGTATATCTTGAGGGAAATTTAATTTCCTAGAGATCTAAGAAACAAGAAGTTGTCTCAAGAGCAATTGAATATAGAAGATTAACTAATACTATTCAAGAAGTGCTCAGGATAAAGGTTTTAATTACTTAATTGAGAATGCATTCAACATTTAAACTAGCTTTCTAGTGCGATAATATTAGTAAAATAACTCTAATATCAGATGGAATCATTAAGGCTAGAATAAAGCAACTTGAGGTCGATATGCATTCCACACCGAAGAAAAAGTGGTGGCAAGATATGATGTTGTTAATTTTTCACCCGCATCTTATCAGATAGCAAATTTCTTACAAGTTCAACATTTCTTTTATTTTATGAACACATACTTTTTTTTGTTTATATATAAACTTTTACAAAAAAAACATAATAAATATCTTATTGATAAATAAATAATGCATACTTCTCTCTTTTTTCTCCTTTCTCTTTTTCTTTTACCATATTATTTTACTTTCATAACAAAAATAATATTTTAACAATAAAAATAAATTTTAAAAAATATTAGTTTATAAATTGAAGTAATTTTATTTTCAATAAACTTTATTTAAGTTATATATATTAATTTTTTTTCATTTTAATTAATTTTTCATCATTAAAACTTTTTAAAATAATAACTAATTTATTTTAAATGAAAATAATTTAAAGAATTCATCTAAATTTTTTTAGTTAAAGTAAAATATAATATAATTAGAATTGAATTTTATAGTACTTCATTGTAACTCTATTTCTTAATTAATAATAAAAAATTGAATAGAAATAATTAAACAATATATGGTTAATAATAGCATAGGAATAATGTTGTTTTAATTAAAATTTTCTAAATAAATAATTTTTAAAGGATTTATTTGATTTTATTTTTTTTGGTAGAAAGGAAAATAGGCCAAGCATAAATACAAGAAAAAAACAACTAATTACTACTTGATTCCATAAGAATACTCGAACGGATATCTTCTTCTAATAAAGACTTGATCTTGGACGACAGTTCTTCAAGTACCACTAAATGATCGATATCATTACTAATCATCTTGGCTAGGCGATCTGCCACTTTATTATTTGTTCTACATATACTCCTGAAATTTACTCTCCAATCTTTGAGGCACAAGTCATTAATCATCTGAATTTCAACAACATTGCTAACCGCTGCAAGTCTAGTTTGAAGAATTACAATAAGCAAATCGTTGCCACTCTCCAATTCAAATTGTCTAAATCCTTTATCCCAGGCTAGTCTCAGACCTTCAAGAACTGTTTTGGCTTCAATCTGGAAAATAAATGTTATACCTATTGTCATCTTGAAACTAAACAACCAACCACCGCTTGGTCTTCTTACCACTCCACCGATTGCTGCTCCTAAACCGCATCTTGATAATGATCTATCAACATTAATTTTGGTCCATCTGACAGTTGGTTTTTGCCAACAATTTGTCGTCATAGATTTGCATACCCATCTTCCAATTGCTACTCCTGATTGCAAGGATTTAGTCCAAGCAATAGCTGATGAAATAATATCTCTACCATTCTTGTTCGCCTTGTTAAAGATGACATCGTTCCTGCCTTTCCAAATAAACCAACAAACAATCTAAAAAAAAACCTCCTATTGGCCACAATTAAAAGCACAATTACAAGCACAATTACCTTCATTCTCTAAGTTCTAAGTGATCCATTTTTCAAGGGGAAAACTGAAAAAAAACATCTCCAAAATTTCATAGGGACAACTACTTTCCAAACTGATTGTGCAAAAGAACAGTCCCTAACAGTATACAAAGTAGATTCCAAAATAGCACCGTATTGTTCGCAAAAAGGAAAATGAGTCATACCTCGTCTAGCACGCTCCTCGTTTGTCAATAGTCGTCCACGAATAAACAACCACAAAAACATCCTGACTTGTTGAGGTGCCACAGTTTTCCATAGTAACTTGTAATTTCTAGAAAATCCTGAATTTGTTTCAATAAAGAGATGTTTGCAAGACTCCGCGATAAAGAACTTCCCCGCTGATGTCCATTTCCAGGAAATAAAGTCTGTCCCAGTAGCACTAGAAGGCACATTATTGGCAAGAATATGTGTTACAATTTCTCTGGGTAGAACTTAAAATAGCCATTGCATGTTCCAAATTCCATCCGAGAGGGCCACATCACGTACTAAAAAAGTTTCATCTAGGTCTCCGGATCCAAGATAGAACTGTCAAAGAGGACCAAGTTCTTGCACCCAATCGCCATTCCAAAAGTTAACAAGATGTCCATCCCGAATAATCCAGATTATGCCTTCCTTGACCTTATCCCAAATGTGCATTAATGATATCCATAAGTAAGACGAATTACTACGTCGAATATCATCAGGCATCAAACTATGGACGCTATATTTATTTCTTAAAATTCTGACCTAAAACGCATATGTATTAGCAATCAGATTAAACCAAGCTTCGTAATGAACAACTTATTTTGGACTTGCAAGCTTCGTATTTCCAGACCACCATTGTCTTTAGCTGTACAACGAACATTCCAATTGACTAGAGATGGTTTTTTTATTAGAATTAAAAGATCCCCACAAAAAAACACGAGCCAATTTTTCAATTTCATTACAAATAGTAATAGGAATTCTTGCAATTGGCATGAAATAATTAGGAATGGACAACAACACAGATTTTTCCAATGTAAGTCAACCTGCCAATGATAACTTGCGTGCATCCCACCCAGAAGTCGGGCTCTGACTTTGTCAAGTATGAACTGAACCCCCACTCTATCATGGAAGAAAGGAATTCTAAGGTATCTTCCCAAATCAGTGACCCGTGTGAAGCCAAGTTTAGTGCATACTTTTCTAACTTCCTCGTCTTTAACATTTGATGAGAAGAAAAGTTGCGTCTTTTGCTTATTTACACGATGACCAACAAAATGACAAAAGGTGTCTAAGACACGCTTGAGACAATCTACTCCTGAATTATTGGCTCTACAAATCAGTAGTAAATCATCTGTAAAAAATAGGTGTGACACACCTGGCCCCCTTCGAGAGATCATAATTGGTTCCCATTGCTTCTGATCAACTGCCACTTCAATTAGGTGGTCTAATCGTTCCATACACAACACAAAAAGGTATAGTGAAAGTGGATCACCCTGTCGGACACCTCTTGTTGGAATCAACGAATTGGAAATAGATCCATTCCAAAAAAGTTGCATTGAAACAGATGAAACACATAGCATAATTGCCCGTATCAGCGTCTCCGATAAGCCTACGTCAAACAAAGTATCCTGAAGAAAATCTCGTCGAACCTTGCAATAAGCTTTTTTCAAGATCAACATTTACCGCCATCCAACCCTTCATACTCTTGGTTTGTTTCATCGTATGAATTACTTCTTGAGCTATGATGATATTATCTTAAATGTCTCGTGAGGCAATGAAACTCGACTGATTCTGTCGAACCAAATCTTGCATAATTCTCCGAAAATGGATCACGATTGTCTTTGTAATTATTTTGTACAAAACAATGCATAAACTGATGGGTCGGTATTGACTTATTGAATGAATTTTATTTGATTTTCATCGAACTTTAAGAAATAAGAGAATATTTTTCAAATTATAGGGGGTAAGTGTAGTTTTTGTAAAACTTTACCTTTAAAAATAAAAAGTGCATATCTGAACTCATAAAGTAATTTGAATTGTTATATATATATATATATATATATATTTGATTTTAATAATTAATTAATTTATATCATATTTTAATTTTTCTAACATAATTATATTAAAATATTATTATTTTATAATATTCGACATGTTAATAATTTATATTACGTAAAATTTAAATATATTTGTATTATTTTTATTTTTATCTTTCCTTTTAAATAGAAGTGTTAATGGGTCTGCTTATACATGACATTACTTCGTACTTGTTCAAGTCTTGCCTAACTTGAAATATAGGCCTAAAATTTCACCCATACATGCTTATATTTGTGAATTGCTCACCCAACCCAATTTTAGACTACCCATATAATTTTTTAAATTTTTCTTAAAAGTATTTATATTATTTTTAATTTGACATTTAATAATTTTATTATTTTTATTTTATTAAAATTATATATATAAGTATCTTAACATTTTTTAATGTTTTAATTAAAAAAATTATTTTTCAATGTTTACATTATAATATTATATATAACTATAGATTTAATTTTTATGTATTATTGTCGATTGAGTCTTAACTCGATTGGCATGGGTATTGTTGCCAATGTAGGAGGACGTGGGTTCGAGTGCGTTGAACTGTATTATCCTCCTATTTATGAGTGGGGGAGGGGCTATGAGTAGTTTTAGGCATTGTCTCAAAAAGAGTAGATATGATCAGAACCTATAATGAGATTGTTCAAAAAAAAATTATGTGTTATAAATTATATAATATATACATATAACATATTATAAACAAGTCGATTGAGTCTTAACTCAATTGGCATGAGCATTGTTGCCAATGTAGGAGGACGTGTGTTTAAGTGCGTTGGAGCGCATTATCCTCTTATTTATGGGTTGGAGAGGGACTATGGGTAGTTCTAGGTATTGTGTCAAAAAGCTATAATGAAATTGTTAGAAAAAAAAACATATTATGAACAAAGAGTCGAGCCGAGTTCGAGCATTGGATATTCATGTTTTTTTCACTTATATTTGTGAATGATTAATATAAACTTAATTTTGGGCTTAATATTTTTGTTCAAACTATTACAAATTTTAAACGAAATTTTAAACTTGGACAAATAATTCGACCCATTACTATGGCTAAAAAAACATAATCATGTTAAAATGCTTGGATATAGTTATTAATAAGGCATAGGTCAAATCGAAAAAATAGGCATGGGTGAAGCTTAAGATTTGGTTATATAAACATAAATTGGGCTTTTGGCCTATAATTTTAAACCTGAAAAATGAAGGATTATATCGTCATTTACCACAAAACCCTAAAAATCCTGAAAACTAGGGTTTCGCATTTATAAAATGCCATTGCAACTCTTCTCCCTTGCCTACCTTTCAAGTCGTCTTCTCCGTTCCGCGATTTATTTGTCAACATTTTCTTTTTATTTCGAGTATAATTTTAGTTCATAGCGTGTTGTGAAATTAGGGAAAGTATGATGTATCCACGTTTCTCGGTTATGATTTTAACCTCTTTTTTTTTTTTTTATGTTCTTAAATTCTTTTGATTCAACGATCAAAGAGCTTTCTGACTACAGCGCTTGTTTGTGCCTTAATGAGCTTAATTATCTTCTTTTTTTCTAAGATTTATTTGGTTTCTTTTTTCAAGAGAGGGAAAAATGGAGGAAGCGATGATTATAAAAAATAATTCCTCGTTCTGATAGCTCGAAATGGGCATGACAGACCTCTTATTACACCCATAGAATCTGAGCTCCTCTACTCTGTTATATATATATATATACAGATTTTAGTGTTGTTTTTTTTGTCGTATTAAGCTTATGTTTCTTTCTTTTTCTTTTAATTGCTATATTGAAATTTGAAAGCTGAGATTAGCATCCAAATTTTTACCTCACCTTGTAGGTTTCCCGTTTAAAAGACTGCTGTTTGGCCGATAATCTCAATCTTACATAGTGGGTAAAAAAGCAATGTAGTTCTGAAATGTATTTATATTTTAAGATTTACGTATTTCTTATTCTTTTTAAAAAAAAATAAAATGTTTGATTTTAGAAATTCTTTAATGAACAAAATTTTAAACATGCCTTTGTTTTATTGGTGGAACAGTGTGAACGGATGGTTAAAAGGGAATGGCGGCTAGGGTTTATTTTGTGGAAGGTGAAGGAATAAAGGGGAAGAAAATGGAGAATCAAAGACTAAAAAATATATTAAAAAAGAAAAAAGGGAAAATTGGAAGAGAAAAGAGAAGGGGAAATTTTTTATTCAATCCTTTTGGCAAGTTGGCTCTTATTTTGATAGAATAAATGTATTATTGTCAGTGGCTGATTTGGGGTAATTAAAAAAGTTTTCATATTATTCTTGAAAAAACCTATTTTAAAGATAAATGTTGATAGAATTTAATTTAAATATGAAAATTGTATTTTAATATAATCATTACTTTTGAGTTTAAAAGGACTTGAAAATGATGAGTTGCCTAACCTTAGGGGGATCCTGTTAGTTAGGTTTTTGATCTACAGACCATGAAGTTGTGCCCAAAATCTGAGACACGATTTTAGCCCTTGAATATCTGGTAAACTTGAGTGGTTGGATTTCAGGTTGGTGGTGGAAAACATTAGGAACACCCTCTCTTAATTTTGTACCTATCATAGACTTGTGAGAATCCAACTTTATAGGTCGATTTGATTCCATCTAAATTAAATAATAATAATCATAATAATTCTTTCTTCAGAAATAAGCAAAATAATTAGTACAAAATTCGGGGTTTTTTACAAGAGAAAGGAAAATCCTAAGTATCATCTACAAGGTATTGGGTTAACAAAATGTAATTTGGATACTATATCCTCTAAAGCAATATCATCCTAATATTATATATCTAAAACCGATAAATATTAAGGTAAATTATACAAATGGTTATCATATATATTTGCATTCTTGTTTTGGTTATTTAATTTTGAAAAAAATTTGCTTATTCATCAGTTTACATTTGAGATAACGTTGATTCTAAAACCATGGTTTTGAATATTTTTCAGCTTATTAAGAGAGGAAGATGGCATCCACTTTCACAGCCATGTCATCAGTTGGCTCATTCGTTGCACCTAATGGTCTGGTCATGGATAAGAAGCTTTCATCTTCTTCCAACAGATTGTCATCTTTAACATCCATTTCTTCATCTTCATCTTCATCTTGTGCCCAGGTACATTGTTGTTGAGTTTGCATCAATATGGCGAGGCTTGGGTGCTACTGTGGATCTCTTTTACCGGAAGGAACTTCCTTTGAGGTTATTATTTAGTCTGGTTTTATACATTATTGCTGGATTTTTCTAGTATTGCATAAGAATTCCTATATGATCTAAGTTAATTTATGATATCTGAAATTTTCTGCTTCATACTTTGTATGTATCTCTGATGTTTGTTCTGGTGTTTAATTTGGAAATTTACATTATCCCAATCTGTTATTGGTATTTGGTTTTTTTTCAAGTATTTAAAGATACTCATAAGAAGATTACAAGGCTGTTATCAAATAGGATGACATAGACTTTAGTGGTTGCTATCAAATAGGCTGTTATCAAAGAGGTCTGTGACCTAAACTAGGAGTCTAGGGCTGACTAGATTTATGTGTCTATGCTACAGAGGATTTGATGATGAAATGAGGGCAGTGGTTGCAAGAAATCTAGAAGGAAGGGGAATAAAGTTGGTTCTAACATATGTGAATTCAGTTGGTTAAAACAGATAATGGCATTACAGATCATGGTGGTGAGTTGATAGCAGACGTTGTACTATTTGTCACAGGTGATTACAATTCCTTTCTAGATTCGAAGCAAATGGTCTCTCATTTCCATATTCTTGTCATTCTGTTTGTTCTGTATTGTTTCTCTCTCCATATTTTATGGATCTCACTATTGACTTTAGGCTTGCATTTTATATTTCGTGGCTGAATGGCAATAGCCATTACACCGCTTAGTGCTTTGATATCCATGGTGCCTTTTGGTTGTTTCTAACCATTTGTGGGTTACCATCAGTTCTAATTCTATCAATACTTACCATCATTTAAAGAATAATGTCAGCTTACTTGCTTTATTTATGCAATTTGTTACAAAATTGCCATTTAGTTCTCTTTCGTGTTTATATTCTTCATGATAATGTTTTGTGGTCATTTAACAGTTCGTTAATCTAGATGAGAAAACCTGCATACAATAACAATTTTTTTTAAAAAAAATTCTGTTACAAGCTACAAAATATAGATCTTGTCATGTTTGTTCTAATTATTACTCCTTGTAGGATTAGAAAAGTAACCATTACCACCTTGAACCTTACTATGCTGCTCTATTTATTTTATAATGGTTAGCCAAGTTTTGAATGACTTGCTGTTGCACTCTTATTTGGAGGTCTTGGTTAACATTATATATTGAATGTTTTTTTGATATCTGTAAATGGTTTGCATTTGAAGTTCTGAACTTTGATTTATCTTTAAAGGTATCAAGGTTCGTTCATTTATCTTCATATAATTATGTTCATTTATCTTCATACTAGGCTTTCTTGCAGGCTTACAATGTCTAACTTATTATTACTTTAATGCAGGCTGCAGGATAGGATTTTGAGAAGGAAAAACTTAACGAAAGGAATTGAAGTTTCTTGGGGCTACCTTTGTAGAAATAAGAGATCAACAGAGTTTCTTGGAATTGAAGTTGCAATTTCAAATTGTATTAGCTTTTATGTAGTACAACATCAATATCAATGTCCATCATCTTAGGTACTTTTTTATTTGTTTACTTTTGTACATTGAGTTGAATATTAGTGGTATACATTTCAGCTAAATGTTAGTGTATTTTAATTGTTGGATCGATTTTTTTAGTGAATATTCAATCTTTATTTTAATTTTAATTTTAATTTTAATTTTATATTTTATATTTTTTAGTTGTATTTAAAGAACAATTCCTATCATTATTCACTGTAAATATTTATAAAAATATATTAATATTGAAATAATAAAAAATAGAAAAAAATTACATTATACGTGTCTATTCCAATCCTTTTAAGGTTACTTTAGACAGGTTTATCTCAACCTTTTTTAAAGGTTGTCTTAGACAAAATTTATCCCAACCTTTTTAAGGTTGCTTTAAACGGGTCTATCCCAACCTTTTTTAAAAGTTGCCTTAGACAAGGTCTATTCCAACCTTTTTAAGGTTGCCTTAGACGGGTCTATCTTAATCTTTTTTAAAGGTCGGCATTGACTAAGCTTTTCACAACCCTTCAATAAGGGTCAGCTTATGTTGACTTATGGCGACGCTTTTTCAAAAGCGTCGCCATGCCTATGCCAACTGTACTATAGACAACCATTTTGAAAGCGTCGAGAGAAGCGTCGCGAAACCTATGACAACCTTTTTTGCGTCATCTTAGGTCAAAAAAAGTGCCGCGGTAGAGTTGTTTTATTGTAGTGAGATCAAATTTTAGTTTTGATTTGGAAAAAGAAACTAGTTTTCAAGTATAATTAGGAAAAATGGCTGAATCTTTTAGGGCTTCAAAACTAAAGGGGCTGCTAGGTAAATTCCCCTAGCTGCCGAAAATAAAAAAAAAATGGAAGGGGAATTGGTGTGATTTGAACCTAGGTAGCAAAAGATAATGCAAAGCCTTACCATTTAAATTACTACCCAATCTTCGTTTATTTCTACCCCATTTAATACATATACTAGTTTGAATTTGTTCCTTAGTTCCTGAAAAATAAATAGACGAAAATGAAAAGAATGAGGTTGGAACATAAGATTTCTTAAGAGATTTCTCTAGCTATATAACCATTAAGACTAAGTAATTTTTTGATAGATTAATAAATTTTGGGGTGTTACATCATAAGTTAATTTTGATTTCAATTTATATGAAAAGACAATAAAAAAGTCATCAACTAAAATTTAAAAGAAAAAAAAAAAAAAACTAGATGCATGAGTAATAAATGGGGTCAAAGGGTTAATAAACGGTATACAATTTAATTTTTGAGAAACAAAAATAATAAATTAAATAAATTATTTGATATTCATTAACAATCAACACGTGTTAAAAAAATATTTTCATAATAATTTGTAAGTTTACCACCAATTTTCTATTTAAATATTTTACTATTATATATCATTTATGTTAATTACGCCTTTAATTGATATTAAACTTGGTAAATGTTGTTCTCTTCCAGATTTAATTGGTCAAACTGTTTTTATCAATAATGGAAACTACAGCTCACACATGAGCATAAATTCTGCTGATATTGGCAGCAATTCCACGCCTATCCTCAATGAGTTGTTCCTCGATCACATCCGGTACATCAACGAAAATACTAAGCCCTGGGGCCGCATACAGTTTCATCTTTGCCAAAGCATCCACTGCCCTGTTAGCTTCACGATTAACATACTTGAAGGTGACTATCCAAGATCGAGTTTGGAGTGTCCTAATGCGCCTCATCAATTCCTCCTCATCTTCCCCATTTAGTTGTTTATGAATTAAACTAATGAGCATCAAGTTATCACTTTCGGCTTCCACTCGTCTAAACCCCATATTCCAAGCTAGTTCTAAACCATCCACAAGTCCCCACGTTTCAGCCCGAAGAATAGTACAAATACTAAGCTGTCGACAGTTACCCCTTATCCACCTTCCATTACAATCTCAAACTAATCCCCCAGCGGCCGTTTTGCCATCCGATTCAAGAAAAAAAGCATCCACGTTTAACTTGATCCATCCCACCTCCTGCCTGCACCAGGATAGTTGTCGTTGTAAAGACAAAAGAGCAGCCTCCTTTTGCATATTGGCATGCATAATATGTTTAGACCAAGCTAAACTCTCTATCAGTACATCTTTAGTGTTCGTACAAGCATTGCTAAAAACAAAATCATTCCTATTTTTCAGATTCTCCAACAGACCACTGGAAATAAGATCTCCGAATTACTAACCTGAGTATTGATAGCACCATGGTTACACAGAGTACTTACCAACCAACATTCAAGAGAATGGGAGAAGAACCAAGTGTGAAGATGGCGGGAGAGATGAGACTTCTCCAAACTATTTTCGGCGATCCAACAGTCTCTAATAGCATGTATATTCGACCCCACAACCTGGCCGAACACCAGACAACAACTATCATCTAACATAACTAGCTTACATCTACCTTCGTTTGTGAGAAGTCGATTATTCGCAAGTAACCATACAAATTGCTCAACCCTCTAAGGAGTTCCCCTTTTCCAAATTAGCTTCCACTTATCATCTCTTGGGCACCAGCTGGGACTCACAATGTGGTCATACGCCTTATCTATAGAAAACTTGCCACCAACTGTCCACCTCCAGGCTAGTCGATCATAAACATCATCATCTGATGGCGGTTTTATAGCAGCTATCTTTAAGACAACTTACCTAGGAAGAACATTCGCAAACTCTCCCCACAACCAATGACCATCTTCCGTAACCATGACTCGTACCATCACATCCGTGAGATTCAAAGTACTAGAAGAGACAGTTACAAAGGGGATTTAAAGCCGGGATCCAAGGGTCATACCAAAGGCTCACGATCCATCCACTACCAAGGGACTAGTACACACCATCAATCACCTCCTTCCAAATATTCGGCAAAGCCCTCCAAAGAAAGGGACAGTTCGCTCGAGCGATATTCAAAGGCCATCGACCAAGAACACCATATTTATTTCGGAGGACCCGAACCCACATAGTATCAACATTTGCAATAATACTAAAAACCAATTTAAGTAAAAAGGCTTTATTTTGGACAGCAATTTTCCGCAAACCTAGCCCTCCATCACCAAGCTCCATACAACATTTGTCACAACTAACCAAAGCAGGTTTATGCGTGGTGTTAGAAGAGCCCCAAATAAAGCCTCGCACCAATTTTCAATTTCCTTGCCAACACTTATAGGTAGACAAGTCATTAGAATATGAAAAATATTAAACTTTTTAATGATATTATATATGTAAAAAAAAACAAAGTAGTTCCCATTTTAAATTGATTGCTAGTAATTTTGAGGATATGAGTCGAAGTTTTGCATTTTGATGGTAATTGCCTTTTAACTTAATTTTATTAATTTTAAATTGATTACTCGGCCCAAGTGGGCCCACACGCTCGTGTGGCCCAATTAGCCCAAAAATAGCCTCGGCTATACGAACAGCACAGTTCACATACCACATCACATACATTTTATCCGTGTGGGCCCACAAGCCCATCGGGCCCACTCAGCCCTTTTCGGCCCAACGAGGCCCAAAACTACCTAAGTCATGTGCGCGACATGACAAATCTATCTACGTCCCACTTAACAGTGAAGTTTACCCACGCAGGCCCACGGGCCCATAGGGCCCATTTCGGCCCAAGCCCATGAGATCGCTCATGGCGGCCTTCCTCGTACGCCCACGTTTCGTGAGCTCGGTTGATCACATGGGCGTCCGCACGCTCATGTGGCCCAAAAGCCCAATCCTTAGGCTTTTCGACAATCCGGCATTTCGGCATTTGCCGCTACAGCTAACACCGTGCGAAAAACATTCACACCCTATCGGCATTTCGACTTTTCCGCCGATCATCAACAGAGCACAAAGTTACACACCTGATCACGTAGAGTACTAAGAATTCACGATCGCGAGAACCTATATTCAAACATAACATTCAGTTAATCACTTATCAAATAGTGTTAGAAAGACTCTGAACAACCACTTAACCGAGAGGTCGACTACCACTTGCCTTGACTAGATCGGTCGACTGTGATTAGCCTACTCGAACCAGAGTTTGGTGCAGCCACCCTTCCACATCCTGGTGGAAAGTCCCAAATAGCCGACACTGAACGCCTCTTAAACTTGGGAGCAGGGACTACGAGTCCATTTCCAGTAGGCACTCTTCCTGATCCCCCCTCAGACTGGCTATCACTTGCCTCCATGATAATCTCTTGATTGCCTAAACATACGGGTTAAACATATATTAATCTACAGCAAGCACAACACCCCAGAATAGGGAAAATGGCATTCGGCCCAAACCAAGAATACAATCTAACTTGCCTTAGATATTCGAACGAAAGAAAAAGGTAGATTCGAATGCTCCAATGATACTTGAAAACTCTTCTATAACTTGAGAAATTTTAGAAACTGAAAGAAGACGTATGGCAAGAGACAAGATCAATTCGGCAAGGTTTAAGAAGAAAGAAGCAAAACTTGGCAACAAAATGAGACCAACAGATAAACACCTATTCGGCCAAGGAAGTAACTCAGTACTACAAAATAAGGGAAAAGAGTTTGGGAAAGGGAAAGGAGAATAGCATTCGGCTTAGGAGAAGAGAAGGGAGAAGCAAAATAAATGATGAGGGAGGAGAAGGAGATGTATTCGGCTTAACAAAGCAATCAAAGAAGAGATGATAAGATGCAGAATACTTGAGAGGGCCTATAGTGTATTCGGCTAGAGTAGAAACAAATTGAAGAAGAAAAAGAGAGAAGAAGAAATGGGAGAGTTGTTCACCAAACTGACTAACCACTATTGACTGAAACAAAAAGAGAGAAAGTAAAAGGGAATTTCGACAAATGCATATACCACAATGCTCCTCCCAAGCCAAAATGACCAACACAATCTTCCATCAGCCGAAATTCCTATGCTTTTCCCTTTTCAAATTCAGCACAAACTCCCTTCCAAATCAAACTCCTTAATTCTCCCCTCAAATCTCTCCACATTTTCCTCCTCCAAATCCCCAACAACCATCATCCATATCCCATGATACTCTCCCCCTTTTACCAAGTCCACAACCACTCCAAAGAGTTTGAATCCACCACAACTCTTGCCATTCATGCTGCAAAATAAAACCTCCCTTACTCCTCAAGAGACTTGAACCTCAGACCACAAGCTTCACTCCCTACGCCACTTACCACTAAGGCACCAGCTCCTCTTGTGTCACAATTTAATCTTAATTACTTAAAAGGCTTAATACCAGGAGTCAGGTTTCCCCTAATGCTAAAAAATAAAAATTTCCCAAATGACATGACTTGAACCCAGGACTTCTTAGAAGCCCCCTAACCTTCCAAAATCACTCACCTAACAGATCCAACATGCATTTGTGCCGTTCTCTTGTTCTCAAAAATTTTACACACTCTCATGCCTAAGGCCCAATAGGCCCAATTCTACTAGGCCCAAATTCAGGGTGTTACATCATGAAAGTACGATAAACAAAGTGTTAGCAACATCCTAATCGAAATAATAATATAAAATAAAGTAATGAACCAAAGGATCTTCTATACTTACCAAATAACGGAACAAAAAAGGCTCGACAATATTTCCCGAAAAGCCGACTAAAAAGGAGGATTTAGCACTAAAGCGCACAGAATAACGAGTTAGAAAGATAAGATAAGAAGTGATCTTTTAATAAATAAAAATCAGAATTGAGGGATTATAGAGATAAGTTTTGAAAAGAGGAGAAGAAATAAAGAAAAATAGAGAATTTTGGTGGTGGCCGACGGCGCGACGGCAATAGCAATGACGGAAGAGAAGTGGTGGTGTGGTGGAGGTGCGATGGTCTTGCATGGTGGTGGAGTGGAAGAGAAATGAGAAGAAAAGGGACTTCTAAGGTGATAAAAATAAAGAAAATGAGAGAAGAATGGAGGAGCAATGTGGTGGTGCGACTAAAGGAGAGGAGAGAAAATGGGAGAAAATAAAAATGAAATAGGGAGTGTCTAGGTTCAATGGCCGACCAAGGTAAGGTAAGGGAGAGGTTTTGGCAAGTTGAGGGAACAATGGCACCAAAAGTGGATCATTGGAGTGAAAAGGGGAGAACTTTGGGAAAGTTGACCTTGCAATTAAGGAAAGAATCTTCCCTTAAATGGCAATATGTGTTGGACGGCAAGAGTGTTCACACTAGCTCAAAATTGTCAAAAAAATTTAATTAAAAGATGTAATTATGAGGGCTTGAACTTGGGACATTATGGAAACAACTAAAACACTTAACCACTATACCATTAATTCCCTTGTGACATAAACTACCGCACATAAATAAATAAAATCTAGGGCGTGACACCACCACTCGAGCTAAACACCACCACTTCATCACCCATCCTCCTCTTCTTTTCTTCTTTTTATTCCATCGCCACCCTTAGTGCCACTCTCCACCATCGCGGTAACCATCACGGACCACCATGCAACTCCTATTTTTTCTTATTTTTCTCTCTTCTCCTTTCTCCTCTTTTAAGTGAGTGGCCGAACCCATATTCTTTTCTTCTCCGTCGTCAGACCGCCACCGATGTCGCCACTATAAAACCACCGTATGCGATGAAGATCCATTCTCTTTTTCTTCTTCATTTCAAATGTTCATTATTTTTTTATATAATAAAAAATTATGCACTAAATATTTTGTTTAATACCTAATTCTAAACTCTATTTTTCTTGGGCTTATTTTTGAATAATCCTCATTTTAGATCATTCTTTCCCCCGATGATTTTTAATCATTACAATCCGTCGAACCTTCTGTTTCAACATAGTATGTATAAAAGTAAGGGTTGTGAAGAAATATTTTTCTTTTCTTTATTTTTTCCCTTGGCCGAATACTTTAGAAAGCCTTAGTAAATTATTTTCCTCGTGTACTAACATCTCTTATGTCATGTATTGTTGAAGGGTCGATCGACATCAACCCGAGAGACCACTAAACGTTGGGATTTAAATTGCTTATCCAAGAGATTATTTTAACGGTAAGTAACAATGGAAAAGTCGACACCACTATTACATCAACCTTATTGACGATTGTTATTAATGTAAGATCACTATTATTGATTGAATAGGTAATCTAATTATTAGATCCACATGTGGGCGTTCTTAGAGATTTGCTGCACATTGGATCTACGATCAGGTGTATGTTTTAACACTAAACTAAATTAAGTATTTTTTTATATTTATAAAAATGTTGTTATTTAAATAATGTTATTGATAAGGATACTTTATGTATCCATAAAGAGAGATAAACCATCGATGTGGATTTTGTCAAGTAAGTATTTCCCAAAACTGTATATGTTGTGAAAGGCATGTTGTGTGATATTAATGCTTATTATTTATTTGAAAAATATATACATCTCATTCTCATGGTATGTGATTATATGACATACGTAATGTTCACATGAAAATAAATTGTGAAATTTTGGTACCATGTGATGCGTGCTTGTATTCGTGAATTCAATTACAAGACGCTAAATTTCTCGATCGTCTAATTTCAGTATCGTTTCAAGTTGAAATTCAAAATGAAATTGTGAGTAATGGAAAATAGGTTGAATGAAAACAACAAAGAAGGTTTCGGAAGGATGACTTGTACGAATTAAACACTTAGAAAAAGAACCAACGATATAAATGATCGTGACCCAATTTCTATATAGTGAAATAACAAACAAGTCTTTGAAGAAGAAGTAAACTGTGACCTGCTATTTAGCAAAATAGGAACCAACAGTATGTTAGAACACCACACTTCAGAACAAAGAACGAAAGGATGGAAGTGATAAGTTCAAAAAAGAAAAGGTTTGACGTCACATGGAGAACCTTGATAAGTCCAAGTAAGTTAGACCAAGAACAAAGAGATAGAATTCTCACACAAAACTCATAAAAATTCAATTCAACATTCATTCATTATCTAACAAAGGCTCTTTTCACAAATTATTTATAGGCAGCATTGTGACTATTCGAATGCCTATGTGAGACATTTTATCTTCAGCGATTAACTAAGGTTAATACAAGCATTAACTTCGTTTTAAACTCATGTAAGGAATCCAATAGTTATGTCTCTTCACTTGATTCTAGTGTAGATGAAAAGGCATGTCTCTTCACTTTATTGATGACTTAATGAACCCTTAATGTGCTGTTTGGTGTCCCTTCATCTTCCTTAAACCGAATGTCAAAAGACTTGTGCATTCATCTCTTTAATTGGCTCTTTAACTAGCTTTGAGTGCTTTCAAACTGAACAGATTTGAAGAGACACTCTTGGACCATTTGAACAGCCACCACGATGATCTTTGAAGGCTTGAAAAACATCCAAACTTGAAGAGCCAATTAGCCATATGAATAGCCACCCATAATGATCTTTGAAGGCTTGAAAAACGTCCAAACTTGAAGAGTCAATTAGCCATATGAATAGTCACCTACAAGATAGATAATTAAGCATTAAAGACACTCATAAGAATCAGCACACTATAAACACTCATACACGAATTTATTAATGAACATGCAACTCAAATCACCTTATTTAAAATGAAAATAAACACACTTTAATTTATGTAGTAAAAAGTAACAGCCAAATTAAATAACATACTTATATAAACAAACTCAAACATATTTGACAACTAAGATACTTAAATGCATAGTTTAAGATGCAAACTAAATGAATAGATGAGTTACTTAATGCATGACTTAATATAATGATGCAAAATTTAACTAACATGGGAGTTACATAATGCATGTCATAATTTATTATGCAAACTTAACTAACATGAGAGTTACATAATGCATGACTTTATTAAATGCAGAATACATAGTGCATGTCACAATTAAAAGATGTAGATTAATAATGCAAGGCATTAATTAAAGATGCATATAATAAATAAGACATAATTAAAAGCTGTAAAATTAATTAAACTAAGAAAAACAGCCACATACAAAACATTGCATGGACTTGGGACGTTATTTTGGGTCCAATAAGGGTTGGACATCTCATGTTCAGCCCAAACTTGCTGAATCAGGCCCATCATCGCCTCTTTAAACTTCTTTGATCTAGCACGTGTTATAAATTCGATGAGAATTTCAGTTGGAACCTCTCTTAAAACGGGCAACTTGGAGTTTGGTCCACTTAATGAACTCGAATGCACTTCAATCATTCCCGTGCATGTATCACCATGTGTACATATGAGATTTGCATGTTAAACATGCCTATATGATTTGAGTGATTTTGGTCATATCACATACATGGGGTGGGATATGTAAAAGGTGGAAGTATGTGGCAGTTTATCTACATTAATGTGATACTATTCACGATTTTGATTATATGGTAATATATATGTGATTTTGGTGGCTTGTCCACGATATTGATTATTGGCAGTTTATCTGCGATTTTGGTGACACTGTTCACAATTTGGTGTGTTGGATGGACGCGTTCTGGGGAACTCGATTTTGGTGTGTAGCGAGATGGGTAGGATCGTTTTCATAAAATCTGCATCATTTTACGACATGTGCATTGGCATGATCATGCATAGTTTAAGTGTGAAATATTGAGTTACATGAAATTGATATGATTATTATGATTGTATAATGTATATGTTTATATGTATATGATTGTTTTTATGTTAATCTCATACTGACCTTTATAGCTCTCCCCCTTTAGTTTTCTGATTTTACAGATAACCCCAAGGTTAGGATTTAATGACGGGACTTGGAGGAGTTTCTCAAAAGTCTTTTTAAATTAAAGTAATTAAATTTTATTTTGATATTTTGGGTTTGTAATAAGTTTGAGTATGGACTGTGGCATGGGACTTTATTTTGAGGCGTTAAAAATGCATTTAAAACAAATATTTGTTTTTCAAAATGAGTGAATGATGAGTTGGTGGGGTGCTTATGTCATATCCTTGGGTTTTACAAAGTTCAAAATCTTGGAAAATATTTAGGGGTACCTTTTTTCACAAAAGAGTGACTAACAGTACTTTGCGTTTTGTAGTTGATAAGGTCCAGAGTAAACTGAAAAGTTGGGACGCTAGGAAGTTGTCACTTGCCGGGAGGGTCACTTTGGCCCAGTCGGTCTTGATGGCGATTCCTAACTATTCCATGTAATCAATGATGATTACCAAAGGGCTCTGTGAGGAAATAAAACAAATGGCTAGATAGTTCATCTGGGGATCTTCTAATGGTGAGAAGAAATTGGCATTGGTAAGTTGGGATACCATTTGTTAGCCTCGGAATCATGGTTGTTTGGGTTTTTGAAAACTGCAAGACCACAACATTTCCTTTATGATGAAATTGGGCTACAATGTTGTATCTGATTCTAAGGCCCTTTGGGTGCAAGTTTTAAGGTCCAAGTATGGGATTTCAAGGGGAATACCAGAAACTTTATCACGGGGAAGAGGTTTTTTCTTATGGACAACCTTCACTAAAGCTTGGCCACTTATTCGAGAGTATTTGGTTTGGTCAGTAGGGGATGGTACTAACATTAGATGTTGGCGTGATCCATGGATCCCGAAAGTGAGGTCGTTGGTTAATATAGTTCCTGGACGTTGCACTCTGGATATGGATTTTCTTTTGAGTGATATGGTGACAGAGGATGGTGATTAGAACTTAGAACTCTTCAGTCTTTGGCTCCTAGAGGAGGTGATCCGGAAGATTGTAGGGATTCCTCTGTCTCACCAAGCAGCAGGGGTTGACAAGATCATTTGGAGAGGTACCTCGACAAGTTCCTTTTCTCTTAAAAATGCCTATGAAAAGCTTTGAGAAGGGTCGTGGAATCTGAAAGAACCGATGTGGTGCATCCCTTTGAAATTCCAAGGACCTCAACGGGTTAGGTTCTTTATTTGGCTTGCTTTAAATCAACGCCTGCTTACCAAAGTGGAACTTGTAAGGCGAGGACTAGATCATGATTCAACATGTGGGGTTTGTGGTCATGGTTCTGAGGATGTGCTTCATGCTACTAGGGATTGTCCTACAGCGGGAAATATTTGGAATCACTTAATTCCATTTGAATGGCATACTAGGTTCTATGCAGGAAATTTGTACGAGTGGCTTATGTTAAACTTGAAAATTCAAAATGGTTGGTGTTTGGGAGATGCAGACTAACGATGTCTTTTTGGGATCACCACTTGGCGTAAATCTTCTCAATTTTCAGGGTGTTTCATGGAGTGTTAATGAATCTATTAAGGCGTCTTATAGTTGGGCAAAGGAATACGTCTCTCCTACCAGGAGGAAGTCGATTGGGCCATGAGGTAAGTTTTCTTCTTCATATTTAACTAACGATTGAGTCATTTTGAATACAAATGGATCTGTCCAAAAAGAAGTTGGTTTCACAGTGGCAAGGGGAATAGTGCATGATCAAGGTGGAGAGTGGATTCTTGGTTTTTATAGACATTTGGGAAATTGTTCTGTTTTTTATGCTGAGTAATGGAGTATTTTGGATGGTTTGATTATTTTAACTGAGAAGGGGCTATGATAGTGTGTTAATTTAATTAGATTGTCTTGAGGTGATAACGACTATTCAGGAGAGGTCTTCAGAGGGGTCCAATTCTGCTTTGGTTAGGAGAATTCATCATATGCTGTTGCATTCCAGACAGTGGAGCATTAGACACATTTCTAGAGAGGAAAATCAGGGAGTGGACCATTTGGTCAACTTGGTCCAACATAGAACTAAATATTTATGCTTGTTTGAGACCTCCTCATTGAAGGGGTTGGGCTAGTTTGTGTGATTAGTTTATATATTCTACTTTTTCACCCAAAAAAATCAAGATAAGATTTTGAAGGAAAATAAATTAAGTAATATATTGGGTTAGGTAAAATACAAGAGGAATTTTGATTGATTAAGTAAAGGTATTAATTATATTTTAATACATTTTAAATTTGAAAATAATATACCTTAGTTTTTTTTATAAAAAATCGTCTTTTTTTTTAAATCTTTTTAAAATTCAGTCAAAGATTTTAAATATTTTTAATTAATATAATTTTAGTTAAAGAAATTAATTTGTACATAATTTATGGAAATAAAGTATTAATGTGTAAAAATTTGTAGTAAGTAATTAGTGTGTACAAAAATTTTATTAATGTTAATATTATTGAATAAAACATATAATTGTAATCAAATTATATTAATTAATTAATTGAACTTATAGGATTGTTAGCATAAATTTCATGTTAATTTTTAGGAATGCCATAATCATTCATGTAAGTGTGACACATAGGATTGTTACCATAAACTACATGCTTATATTATTTTAGTATATATATTATTATATTACATTGATTTATAAATTTTAATCTCTTATATTAATATGATTAATAAAAGAATATATATATATATATTGTTTGGTGACAAGTAAAATAAAAAAATTAGCTACATGGCCCTAAAACCTTCGACAGATATATTGTTAATTTATAAATTTATTATTCAAATATATTGTATTTAATATATTTTAATCAATTATGTTGCATTTATTTATAAATTTTTCTTTCCAAATATATTGCATTTGATATATTTTAGTTAATTATGTTGAATTGATTCATAAATTTTAGTTTCACAAATCTATAATTAGGTATATTATTTCTATTTTTATATACAACAATATAATATTTTATTTAATCATTCTATTTTGATTGCAATGTAAGGATTTAAATGAAAATTAAAAAATTATTCCCTAATGTGTCAATTAAAGAAAACCTCGCTTATTGCAATACTTCATAATTGTGTTGTAGTTTGTAATATGATTCATTGTATTTCATAATTTATTTTAAAATGTTTTAAGAAGCGTTAAAATTATGATTATAAAATTAAAATATAATAAGTATAATTTTAAAGACATAACAATTGATCAATTTTTTTGTATGAAAAAAAAAATCAGAAGGCAATTACAAAATACATAAGAAACTAGTGAATGTCATCAGCCATACGATCAAGATTCGCTTTGAGAATATTTTGTATTGAGCTTGGGGGTTCTACAAATACTTGTAACTCATTGCAATTGAAAATTACACTTTTGGCTAAAGAATCAACAGCATTAAGGTCTCGAGGAATATGACGAAGTTTTATTTTCCAGTTGGGACACAGGAGTTGATGTACCAAACGCAACTCCGACATTTCACTGTTTGCAATGCTTCAAAATAACAACATTTCCACTACTAAAGCCTTATCACTTTCCACCTCTAATTGCCTAAAACCCAATTCCCATGCTAACTTGAGTCTTTCTAGAATAACTCTTACCTCAATTTTGATGATTGACTCCTTTCCAGTCCTCATAGCAAAGCCATATAACCAATTGGCACAACAATCTCTAAAAACTCCTTCGATCGAGGCGGTGCTACTAGAGACCGAAACTCCACCATTGGTATTAAGCTTAACTCACCCTCTCTCCTGTGGCATCCAATATGTATCGAACACCTTCTATATGCAAAACAGGTCACAAGATTTAGAGTCCATAATGCTTGTGGCCCACCTTTTACCTGTACAAATAACGACATCAATATTGTTATGACTATTGTTAAATATGAAGTTGTTGCGACTTTTCCATAACAACCAATACATAATTGCAAACAAAGTCGGCCACTTCTACTCCTTAAACAAGTAGCCTGCATGGGTTGTCAAGTTCTAATTTAACCATTCATTTAGATTGGCTGAAAAAAAATGCTCCTAGCAGCCCTCAAAACCACCACTTGCCAAACTACTTTCGATAAATCACAATATCAAATTGTATGTAAACTTGACTCAAAAGGATTTCCACATCGAGTACAATTTCCTTCGTTAGACATGTGCCGCCGAACCGTTCCCTATCTGAAAATAATTGATTCTGTCAAAGCAGCCAAATGAAAACACGCACACATTGCGAAGCCTTACACTTCCAAACCAAATCACAATTCAAGGACAGATAGACATTCCCAAAGTCGCCAGGTTCTTATAAGTTTCAACAGAGGAAAAAAAAGTCACTAGCTAACCATTTCCAAGCAATTCAGTCGGGTAATATAGTTGCAATTTGAAGTAGAACATGGTTAAGCAAAAGTAGGTTAAGTCGTGTCCAGTCCCACCTACCAAAAATGTCCATCATATCACACACTTTGAGAGTTTCATCATGTTGGCCAGGTCCTGCAAAGAAACATCGAAGTGGTCCAAGTTGTCCAAGCCATACATCATTCCAAAAGTTCATCAAACGACCATCTTTAATCTACTAGAAACTATTAACAATAACCTCTGGCCAAACTTTCGTGATGGACTTCCAAATGAACGAACAATAGCTTCTTGAGATCAACCGTGGCCTCAACCCTTGAGTATTATATTTGTTCCTCAACACTCTAACCCATAAGGCTTCAAGATTAGTGATAATGTTGAAACTAACCTTTAATAGGAAAACTCTATTCTGATCAACAAAGCTCATCAATCCAAGCCTCCCATTATCCAAAGGCCTACAGTAAATAGTCCAATTCAACAAAGCATGTTTCTGTGATTCCTCACTAGAACCCCAAATAAAATCTTGAATGATCTTTTCAATATTCCTACAGATAAAAAAAGGTAAACGAGTCGTGCACATGAAATAGTTTGGTATGACTAAGAGGACAGATTTAGCGAACATGATCCTTTCTGCCAACGAGAGGTTTTTTGCTATCCACTGAGCTTACACCAAATCTTATCAATCACAAAGGCAAAGGTATCTAACATGGCCCTCTGATGGAAAATCGACATGCCAAGATATTTGCCAAGATTATTCGCCCTTGAGACTTTGAGATCTTCACAAATTGCGCAACTACCTTCTCTGACGTATTATTTGAAAAGAATATCTGAGTTTTATTCCTATTGACCTTCTATCCAAAGAAGTTGCAGAAAGTATTGATGGTCGTATTGACATATTCAACCTCACCCCTTTCTTTCTTAAAAAATTAAATTAAATCGTTAGCAAAAAAGAGACGTGAAAGAGTTAGACCTCATCTTAATAGAAGTGACGAACTCCATGTCTTCCTTTCAACAACCCTTTCAGTCATATGGCCAAATCGTTCCATGCACAACACGAACAAATAAGGTGAAAGGGGATCCCCTTGTTGTATTTCATGGAAAGGGTAAATGGATTAGAAACTTCCCTATTCCAAAGGACCTGCAAAATCGAAGAAGATACACAATTCATAATCATATTCACTAGTTTAAAAGGAATCCTGCATCTACCAAGGTCTCTTCCAAAAAATCCCAGCGGATGCGATCATAGGCTTTTTCCAAGTCAACTTTTAAAGTCATCCAGTAGTTCTTCTCTTTGGTTGTCTTCATTGTATGAAAAACCTCTTGTGCCACAATAATATTGTCCGAAATATTCCTTCTTGCTATGGAACTTGCCTGGTTTCGTTTAACAATGTCCGCCATAATCAGTCTAAGCTTATTAACAATAGTTTTGGTGATGATCTTGTATAAAACCATACATAAGCTAATCTGATGAAATTGGGAAAGATTACTAGGCCCCGAAAATTTTGAGATCAAAACAAACAAAGTCCGGTTGATATTAGGATCTAGTCTCTGCCCCTCAAGAACCCTCTGAACTAACAAACAAACAGACTCCCCTATAATTTCTCAATGTGACTGGTAGAATTTCGCATGAAACCCATCATACTAAAAACAGCTCTATGAATTTCCTCATCAGTAGACACCATCAACAATAACTCTCGATCATATTCTGATATCGTAAGGAATATGCCCCGACATGGAAAATTTCTCGTTACTCGAGTTCCAGCTGTGTAGAGTTCTTGGAAAAAGTTAACATGTTGTTGTAGGATTTCATAATCAAAACACCAACCTCCATCACCAACTATCAGCCCATCAACTCTGTTAAGTTTTCTCCTAGCTATCATACACCTATGGAAGTACTTAGTATTCCTATCTCCATTCGTAAGTCACTCAGCCCGAGATTTCTGAAACCAAATGTTCTCCTCATGTTTCAACAGATCATCAATTTCCCTTTGAAGCTCAGCCTCCCTCACATTCAAACGGTCGATTGACGAAACTCCAACATCCTCTGAACACATTTTGTAACACCCCTAACCCGTATTCGTCGCCAAAACAAGGTTACGAAGCATTACCAAAATATACAGATCAAGTAAACATATATTTCATTTTATACAGTATTCATGTCAGAAATCAAACATAAAGTCCCTTATATGAACCCTCGAGGTCCAAAACATGCATTAAAACGAGTCGGGACTAAACCGGGTACTCAGAGAATTTTTCGCAAAATCTCATTTTTTTTCCTAGGTGTAGGTGTCACATGCCCGTGTCTCGGGCCGTGTAACTCTCTGACTTGGGTCACACAGCCAAGCCACGCGCCCGTGTGCTAGGCCGTGTGTAAATACCTGGGCATTCTGTTTTGAAATTTTAAAGATGCAGGGGACACACGGCCAGGTCACATGCCCATGTTCCACGGCTGAGACACATGCCCGTGTCTCTGCCCGTGTGGACGAAAATAGGCTATTTTCCAAGCCATATTTCTCACCCCATTTTGTCATCCTCGTACACCAACACTTTAACACATTCACAAGCTATTATAGATCATTTAACCCAACTCAAAATCAAGTCCTATACATGATATAATACCTCATATAATCAAGTTTACACACTTAATTAAATTACCAAATTCACATATATGCATATCTTATCAAATATGCTAACTTAATCCAATCATCAATATGCCAATATAATTTCTCTCAATCAACCATGTCAAACACATGCCAAACATATCCATCACAAGCCATTCCAATGGCTAGTTACACTTAAAGCATTCATATGCCGATATTGACCAATTAACCTATACATGCCATTATAACCATAATTGATTTACCATATATATACCGAAATAGGCTGATGGATAGTGTGAGTGGTCTCTGCCAAGCTTCCAATCCAACGAGCCTCCGAATTACTATAGAATAGGGGAAAATAAAATAGAGTAAGCATGAAATGCTTAGTAAGTTCGTATAACATGGTAATTAACTTACCACTCATTTAAATTCAATATAAACATACAAGGCACATTCATTCAACTTGATCACGAGCCCTAACACATATCCTCATCACCCTTGTTAGTCATATATTTCATATAAATATCAAGAAACATGTATGGGCTCAACAATAATTAGATTTCCATGTACATATACTTTCCACATCATGTATTCATATAACACATACAAATCATATCCTTGTATTTCAAGTACATTTTCATAATAATTCGTCTCGCGTTCAGATTATTTCATGTCAGAACTTTGCCCATTAAATTATTTGAAATGTCAGTGTCACACGGGTAATACACTCAAGGTGTACAAATCTATAATCATGGATGAACATATTCATCAAACAAATTCCATGTTCATATATTATCATCTCGTATTTCCATATATCATGTATCATCATTTTTATGCATTTCAGGTAGATACATTTATTAATTCATTTCATGTTCATATTTTCTCATGTTAGGATTTTTCCTGTTGAATTTTATTTGAAATATCGATGGATACCCAAGTAGTACACTCGAAGTGTACAAATTAGCAATCCGTCAATTCATATTCGGGAGTGCTCATAAGAACACTTAAACGGGAAGCACTCTCTTGAGCCATATAACGGGAAGCTCATGTGAGCCATGTAACGGGAAGCTTATCCGGGCTTTATAACAGGAAGCTCCTAATAGCCATATTCAGGAAGTTCCCAAAGAACTTTTAATCAGGAAGCTCACGAAGAGCCTTTAATCAGGAGCTCTGGATAGCCATATATCGGGAAGTTCAAGCAAGCCATATCAGAATGCTTACAAAGAGCTGCGTTTGTGTCCGCAATATATGCAGGATCACAACCGATCATAAAACAGGACGCTCACAAAGAGCTGCGTTTGTGTCTGAAATATATGCAGGATCACAACCAATCATATAACAGGATGCTTACAAAGAGCTGCGGTAGTCCGCAACACATGCAAGATCACTACCGATCAGGATGCTCGCAGGAACCATGTAAGAGGAAGCTCGAGAGGTCTTATTACAAAATGCTCGTAAAAGCTATGGTGTGTCCGCAACATATGCAGGACCACAACCAATCGGGAAATCATGTATCCATCGAATTCCATTATTCAAACGGGATTTAATATTTATCGGGCTTTGTCGGATATGTAACCAATTTTATGTATATGGCATTTATACAATTCACATACACAACATTCAATTCAAGCATATAAATATACACAATTTAGTTACACGAACTTACCTCAACAAATGTTCGTGTATGTAAAATCTACTAATCCGACATTTTCTCTTTTCCTCGTTCTAACTCCAAATTTGGTCTATCCGAATCTATATGAATGAATTTAACATTAATTCATATTCATTTCAATTCAATTCACATCTTAGGAAAAATTATCATTTTGCCCCTAAACTTTTAATTAATGATGATTTCGTCCCTAGACTTGAAAAATGAAATTCATGCAATTTAATCCTTGTTCCAAGCCTAGCTGATTTTTACATGTAAAATTTACAGCCCATGTATTTAAATAAAATTTAGAATTTTTCCATGAATTTTACATCTTTTCAATTTAGTCCCTAAATCATAATTTCATCAAAATTCCCTTTACAAAAGTTGTTTATCTATCAACAACCTTTCATTTTTTACCATAAAACTTCATAATTCATCTATGTTCATCCATGGCAAAACCCTGGTTCTTTGATAACTTTACAAATTAGTCCCCGAGATAGCTAGATTAAGCTATTACGATCTCGGAAACATAAAAATCATTAAAAACAGGACAAGAAAATATACCTAATTTATCAAAATAAGCTTGCTCGAGTTACTTTCTCTTAGCTAGGGTTTCCATGAAAATAATTTGGGAAAGATGATGAAAAAGATGATATTTTCATTATTTAATTAATTATCATCTTTTATTTTTTTCACTTTCCAATTTCATCATTTTCTTTATTTTATTTTCCATGGATGAATCATCATCCTTAACCACTAAGCATTTTTAAATGGTCTATTTACCATATAAGGACATCCACTTTAAAGTTCTATAGCTATTTAATCCATTTTGCTATTAGAACTCAACTTTTGCACTTTGTGCAATTTGGTCCTTTATCAAATTAACATGTAATCGATAAAATTTATTTACGAAATTTTTATACGACATTACTATCATACTATAGACCATAAAATAATATAAAAATAATTTTTCTTCCGAAATCTGATTTGTGGTCCCGAAACCACTATTTCGATTTTACCGAAAATGGGTTGTTACACATTTGAGTTCCGCAATCAACTCTTTCTTACTAGTAAAAATGTTACCATAAACCTTCTTATTCTAAAGCACAACCACTGACTTAAACTGCTCTAGATTTGAAGCTACCGTAAGATTCCTTTTCCAGTGAGTGCGAACCAAATCCTTAACCTCTAAATGAATAAATCAGCTTGTTAAAAATAAAAAAGGTTAACGATCAGAGTTATAAGGAGCATTGCTTGGCACAACCAACAACGGTCGATGGTCTAATTTTAACCCATGAAGATGTCGAACAAAATAATTTAGAGCTATATCATCCCACCGTGTGTTGCATAAGACTCTATCAAGTCTCTAAAATAAATTTCCCCTACTCCATGTAAATCGTGGACTAGAAAACTCCATATCTCAAAGTCCATTTTTGAACACAAACTCATTAAAAAGTTTATAACCATAGCCCACTCTATTAGCACCTCCATTCCTACCCGAGTTGTCCAAAATTGCATTAAAATCTCCCCATATTATCCAAGGCTCATTAACATTCATTGCAAGCAAATCCAAAACTTGCCACAAGTTACGCCTTATATCATATTGAGGGCTAGCATAAATCGCTAAAACCAAGAAAGTATAATTCATTCGCTTACTACAGACCCTCATGTGGATCACTTGAGGATGCAAATAGAGAATATCAATATCAACATTCCCATTCCAGATTAACCAAATTCCTCCGGAAAAGACACACGCTTCAATTCTAAACAAATTTTGGTAACGCAACTTGCCAATTATCCCATCAACCCTTTGACCACTTGCACGAGTTTCAAATAAACTAATTAAATCTAGGGAAAATTCCCTTTTATATTCTTTAACAAAGTTATGAAATCTTGGATGGTCAATACCCTAACAATTCCAAAACACAATTTGCGAATTCATCAAAGATAAATACTTACGAAAGAAATACAAATCGAGATCCCTAATCAGTAGCTTGGTTCAACATTGATACCTTCCCCACCTCAAAAAATCTCCACAGCCATGGATTCCACATCAAGTGAATCTCTCATACCTGATTCCCTTTCAATGCCTTCAACTATTTTCTTTATAGCCATCGTTACCTCTACCGAGGGCTGCTTTGAAATCCCCAATTCCATATCTGGTGGTCGTGTGTGCTAGGTTTCCTCCAATCTTGTCAGTCGTTGACCCGTATTCTTGTCATCCATGTTGCGTTCCCCAAATTTGAAAGAAGCGATTTCACTTTCAAGGATTGGAGCATTGTTTCGTGACTAAACCAACTTGACAGCCTTTTTTTTGTTGATATCTAGGGACCCCATAATCTGAATGGGTTGAACCAAAAAATGGGTTAGCATCATCCTTAAGGCCCATTTTCGCACCATTATCAAATGGTTTCAGCCCACTCCTTGATGAAGAACCCATCATGTTATTAACTGGCTTTAAAACCCTTGGGGCCAATCTTGGCCCATTTGACATTACAACCCGATCTTTTAGCTGCCCTTCCACTTCTATATTCACTTTCCTTACCCTTTTCATTATCCAAATCTTTCTCTGCATTAATCTCCTCCAAATTCGCCCCTCTCTGATTCTCGACAAGCACATCAAATCGAGAACCTCCACCATTATTGCCATGATTTGTTGTCACATTGTCTACCATTGTTCTTGCTTTCCGCTATGGGCGGCGTTCCACTAACATCCAAGGTCCGTAGCTCTCTTCCTCCACCCTCCGCTGCAAGTCTTGTGTTTTTTACACTAGCTCATTCGCAGACGTTTCCTCCATTGGTGTTGAAAACCAATCCTTCGGTCACGAGTCTATACTGTGGGCTGTGGCCATAAAGTCCACAACAAAAATAGACATTAGGTAAAGACTCATATTCTACTCTCTGTATTCGTCCATCAATCTTTATTTTTTACAACAAAGGCTTTTTGAGGTCTACACAAATAGCCATATGGGCAAATCACCCTATTTTAGCATGGACTGTGTTTCCATTAATTTTGATCATCGAACCAATCACTTGCCCAATAGCCTTTTGTTAATTATGACTCCTATTTCAGTCAAATTTGAGAAGTAATCTTCTAGTTAAACTCTGTTTATTTGTTTCAATCAAACACTGATTAGTTAGATTATTTTATTATTATTTGACCGATGAATTTAGCCTATAAATAGGCTCTTTTACAACCTTAGAAAATACACCCATTAGATATTAGAACTCATAACACATTTAGAGAATTTTGTGTTTACATTTTGAGGGTTCTTTGTTTTCGGGTTTTCGGGGTTTAGTTTTTATCTCCATCTTTTGTACTCTTCGTTCTGTTGCCATTATAGTAAAATTATTTTTGCCCGTGGTTTTTTATCCTCTTTGGAGGGGTTTTTCCACGTTAAATTTGTGTGTCCAATTTCTCAATTTATTCCGCTATTATTACTTGTTCGTTACTTAATCGGTCGATCCTAACAAGTGGTATCGAGCTAGTTCAATTTTCATAGATCACCCCATTCGGATATTGCAAGCAACAAGGTTTGAAATTGAGAATTTCGATGGTGAGACAAATTTCAATCAGGCAAGTTCGGATGATGGCAATTCTAGTTCAATCCGGTTTGAAAAAGGTTGTTACCGGGAAAAAGTCGAGAATCTAAATAAAATGAATGGGAAGAGCTTGATGAAAAGGCTTTGTCTGCAATCCAGTTGTGCCTCGCGAATACGGTATTGCGGAGGTATTGATGGAGAAAACCTCATCCGCCTTATGGAAAAGGTTAGAAACTCTTTATGCGACTAAGTCTCTCAGCTAACCGCTTAGTGTTGAAACAACGTCTATTTACGTTTTCGCATGAACGAAGGTGAGCTTCTTAGAGATCACATCACCAATTCATTACTCTTTTAAATGATTTAAAGAATGTTGAGGTTCATATTGATGATGAAGATCAAAGCTATACTATTATTGTGCTCTTTACCCCCTTCATACAAGTCTTTTAGGAGACCACGATTTATGGCGAGAGACAAACTCTCGCTCGAAGATGTGAAGGGTCATTTGTTGAGTAGAGACAAACTCGACAATGAGCTTCATTTGGATAGCAAGATAGATAGGCAAGCTTCCGTTTTGATAGCATCAAAGAAACGAGACAAAAGGTGTCGCTATTGTAAAAAGTCAGGTCACGTCAAAGCGATTGTTATAAATCGTGAAAGAAAAGAGTCACTTTGAGTAACGAGGAAGATGTAGCTGGTGCTAATTTGGCCGATGAAAGCGGCGATGATTTCTTGTTAGTGTCAACGAGCGATAACTCTAAGCTCACGTCCGAGTGGGTCCTAGATTCTGGATGTTCTTTCCACATGTGTCCCAATAGAGAATGGTTCTCCACATACAGTTCGGTTGAAGGTAGAGTTGTGTGCATAGGAAACGATTCATCTAGTAAGGTAATTGGTATTGTAACTGTTAAAATTAGGATACACGATTGGACGATTAGGACACTCTCAGATGTCAAGTATGTACCTAATTTACGAAAGAATCTCATCTCCTTGAGTATTTTAGATTTGAAAGGATGCAGAATCAACATCAAGTCGAGCAGCATTAAAGTATCTCATGGAGCTCTCGTTTTGTTAAAAGGTAAAAGAACCGGCAGTCTTTATATTTTGGAAGGTTCTACAGTGACCGGTGAAATCGGATGTCCCTCGTCCGTTATAGAGTCGAAGTCAACTCATTTAGAGCGAAGGCAACTTGGTCATATGAGGGAAAAAGGTATGACCGTTTCGTTGAAGAGAGGTTCTCTTTTGGATGCAGGTTTTGAAAAGTTAAGGCATCAGTGTTCGTGAAAATCAAACACGTTAGTTTTGATTTGGCGAAAGTACAAGTCGAGAGTCGGAAGTCTTCCAGCTTTCTAAGCACGATTCGACTCAATTAATTCCTGCATGGTTCAAGATAGGCTCGTGGCGGGCTTTGGCAAAGATGGCATTGTGGAAATATGAGTCAAGGTGGAGATTTGTTAATTATGACTCTATTTCACTCAAATTTGAGAAGTAATCTTCTAGTTAAACTCTGTTTATTTGTTTCAATCAAACAACGATTAGTTAGATTATTTTATTATTATTTGACCTATGAATTTAGCCTATAAATTGGCTCTTTTACAACCTTAGAAAATACACCCATTAGATATTAGAACTCATAACACATTTAGAGAATTTTGTGTTTACGTTTTGAGGGTTCTTTGTTTTCGGGTTTTCGGGGTTTAGTTTTTATCTCCATCTTTTGTACTCTTCGTTCTGTTGCCATTATAGTAAAATTATCTTTGCCCGTGGTTTTTTATCCTCTTTGGAGGGGTTTTTCCACGTTAAATTTGTGTGTCCAATTTCTCAATTTATTCCGCTATTATTACTTGTTCGTTGCTTAATCGGGTCGATCCTAACACCTTTAGAATAAAACTTGTGTAGTATCCCTCTGATAACCTAGGCAGCCGAACCCATACAACTTGGGTATCAGTCTCATTCTGCTCAGCCAAAAATCCTGGTGACCATGGTCTCACCGTCAAATACTGTCTGAAAAACACCCATGGTCCCTTGGTCAGAATGTCATTATAGTCATCCTCATCATTGAAACAATCAGATAATAGTCATTCTCAAGATCCATAATTTGGAAGGATTTCTTAGTCTTCCATGGTAGAGTGACTTTATTCAACAGAGCATTAAAAGTAATTCTCCGACCTAAGAGCTTGACAATGACTATCTTAGCCATTAACCTTGTAATAAATTCCTAAACTCTATCAAAGAAAGATTCAACTAACATTTTAAAATTTATATTTGAAAACAGCTTCCCAAAAATGCATTGTTTATTTGCAAAGCTTTGAAATTGTCACTTTCTTTTAAATTGGTATTTACTTTTTCTTTCTTCTTTTGTCTGAAGTTGGTACCCAAATTTTCGTTCTGTCAAAGCTTTCGATACTTTTTTTTTGTAACGGTGTTAAGTCTGGGGCACATGGCGCATTGGTATTAAGCCACATGTCAATGATGACATTATAATAATGTCATAATTTGATTTTTTTAATAAAATAAAAAAAATAAAGATATATATTATAAATTATAAATAAAAATATATTATTTTTAAAAAAGTTACAAAAACTGAATCCACTTATCGATTTTTCTATCTTGTTATCTTTTCTTTTCTTTTAAATCTGACATCCATTAAAACAAAATTAATCCGAAATTGATTCATTGCAAGTCCTTGACCGGAAAATTTATTGTTGCATTCGAAAATCTCACAAATCTTAAATGCATGGCAGTTTCATTCATTACTTCCCATATCTAAGTTTGGTTTATGTTGAAGCCATGAAGCACTTTGTGACTAGATGAAGACAACCTTTTTAATTTTGTTTAATTGTATGCTTTTATTCATTAATATAATAATTTGAAAGGAAATAATGGTTTTAAACAATTATAAATCTTCAATATAAAAACTTAATTTCATTATTTTTCTACCACCAAATTTGCGTTCCATTTAATTTTGGTGTTTTACTTACAAAGGTAACTTACCACATGTCTAATATTTATGTGACGAATGCCATGAATACAATTATGCCACACACGAATCATTTCATTAACTTAATATATATGATTATAAATATTTAAAATAAAAACTTAATTTCATTTTTTTATCACAAAATTTCCGTTGATCAGTGTAATTTAATCACGGTGTTTACCGTATAAAAATATTTTTCATAATTACAACCTCATATTATTTTAGTATATATATGTATTGGCTGAATTGTCAGAAAAGGCCCATTTTTTTCAAAATATCAGAAATAGGTCACTTTTTTTAAAATTGATGGAAATGGGTCGATTTTACTAAAATGCGACCAACTGGTGATGTTTTCAGGGGAAACTCAAAAAAGTTTCTCTAACTAAAAGCGATTTTTCACATCAGTACTAAAATTGGCAACACCATTTTTTTTTTAATTTTTAGTGCCACCTATTAATGTGAAAATAAAACTTACAAAATATTATTTAGGAACAAGCGGTAAACATTTTCATGAGTCTATATATCACAATTTAAGGAAGCAATCTCATATTATATAGGAACAATAAGAAAATAAGGGAAATGAGACTTTGGGTTTATATAAAGACCTATTTTATAAGTTTTATTTCCACATTAATAGGTGGTACCAAAAATTTTAAACAAATTGGTGTTGTCATTTTTAGTTCTAATTTGGCAAAAACTCTTCTAAATTACTGGTCGGAGAGGAAAAGCACTTTCAACTGGACATATTTTTCTAGATTTTCCTTAAAAAGGGCACCAACTAGGCACATTTTAATAAAATTGACCCATTTTCGTCAAATTTAACAAAAGTGACCTATATCTATTATTTTAAGAAAAAAATGAGATTTTTTATAATTCAGTCATATTTATTCTACTCTTAGACGACATTTTTATTAAACTTAAATCCTGATGATTGGAACAATTAATGATCATTAAATAAATGTAAATTTCTATCAATGTATGACATACAAAATTCCTAAGCTGGGAACCATGTAATGGAGTTAAATTAGTGGGATCGATAATTGTCCTTTTCAATATCATTTTAATTGCTAATAAGTCAATGTGTCTCACACCTTGCTTTATGAGGGCAAAACAAAAGGAGAATACTACAAATTAATCCATATTTCCAGGACCCTTGTTGTAGGAGACATGAATTCAAAAAGCTACTCTTGCATCAAAGGTGGGTTTTAAGAGTTAATTTGGATTCTTTTGTGAAACCAACCCTCTCACCAAACACCTTTTGCACCATTTCAGGATTAGTTTAGTTCACGTTCTTATTACAGAATCATATACTATATGCTTATTTTATTTATTTAGGATTGTTTCAATACATTTCACTTTTAATTGGAGAATTTATAAATATAATTGAGAGTGACAATCATAACCCAAAAAAGATTAATCATTATATCGTTCATAAAAAAAATATTTATCTGTATATAAAAAATTCTTTGTATGACCAATGAAATTTTGGCTTGTTGGCTAAGGTTCAAGTTAAGAGTCCTTAAGTATCATATATAATTGTAATGGATGGATCTTCGTTCCACCATATGCATATGCCATGTGTAAATTCAGATTGGTTCTTTCTTAGTTTTTTTTTTTTTTTGTATTGATTTGATTATATATTATAATCGATTGGATATATATATTTATATTTTAAGGTAAATATATTATATTTGTAATACTTAAACTTAAAAAAATATATGCACTCTCATTGAGAATTATAGAGGTCTTAGGAATGTGGGTATTTTATGGTGATGAGTGCTTTATTATTATGACTTTAACAAGACAACAGAGTTTGGCTATGCTTTGTTTGTACATACCTAGAGAGCTTTCTCTATTTGTGATAGGAAATCACTCCTTTTTACCTTGTAAGCAGGGCTACAAACACCTCTAGTGTTTAGGGTAGTCTAGTGGCAGCCTATATAAAACACCATCTGAGTTATCAGAGACCAACAAATTACTAAATAAGATCTTTTCATAAATTTGAACACAGATGGAGATGGTTTACTTGTCCATGTGTTTGCAGACTTGCAGTGACCAAAAAAAAAGTAGGTCTAGAGAAAGAATCTAATGTCTGAATGTGACATTACCAATTAGCCTTTAGACAAATGACATCTCAATGAAGAAGAAACAGAGAGAGAGAAGAGAGATAATACAAAAGCAAAGTTAAAAGAGAGTAATGAGGTTAGGAAGTTGCAGGCGGCATTGGTTAATTGAAGGGAGGGGGGCAAACTTTATTGGTGAGAAGAGAGACCTCTCTGTGTCTCCATATCTCTCTTAAATCACAGTACTTACACTCCCTCTAAAAGGAAAATGAGCCAATCACCTTTTAGCCCCATTAGCAATACAATATTCCACAAAAATATTAACGTGTGATTGAATTTGAGTAAAAAAATTTTAAATTAATCAAATTGATTAGTCTAATTTTATTATTTTAATTTGATTTAAAAAAAATTAAAATCAAGTCGAGTAAAGTTAAATTTGAGTCAAGTTAAATTGAATGAAATTGTTCGAGTTAAATTTAAAAAAATTAAACATGTCAAATTAAAATCTTGTTAAATATAACTAATTTTATATTAGAGCACATAAATTTAAAACCATATAAATTTTAAAACTCTTTGAAAGCAAAATAAGAAAAAAAAATATTTTAGTATGATAAACTTTAATCATTAATTTACTTATTTAGATCCTAAAAATTATTATTCTAGATTCTTTTAAAATTTTTTTATATATTCTTTAGATTTTTTAATTTTTTAATTTTTTTTAAAATACAAGTTTTAGAATTTTTATAAATATTCTGATTCTTTTGTAATTTTTGTTGAGAGAGTCTAATTTTCTCATTTTTAAAATTGACAAGGACTAAGAGTATATTTATATCAATATGTTATTTGAATTATTTTAATCCAAATAACTTGAAATAACTGGATTCAATGGTTCGAATTTTGCATAACCTAATGCTGAGAGCTCCGGTCACTCTCAGATTGGTGGCTAGCCATGACATTACGTTCTTTATCTGTGACCCTTTGCTTTGCATTTGCATGCTAGACATTTTTCAGTGATCCCATTTGGATATTGATTAGATTTATCTTTTGGACTCCCGAGAATTACCATAAATAATCTCCTCATATCTTGTTTCTTTCATGGTTTTTAATTGGTTTCAACTCTAATCTCATGGTTTATCTCTTCCTCTTTTCCCTACAATGAAAACGACCACCACTCCCTGCTTTCCTGGGAAAGTAAAGCATCTCTAACACCCACAACATAAATAAATGCTTTCTTCTAGGAAAATTAGAGGGTTAGCTAAGAGATAAGCATTATAACTTTGTCGTAGAGGCTGCAAAAGAGTAATTGTGGTTTATTAATGATTAATTTAAAATACAATCAAAATACTCTACTCCTGGGGTTTTTTTTAATGCACTGTAAGCAACATGTTGTTTTGCTTTGCGGCTGTTAATGAAAAAACAATAGAGTTTAATTTTTAAGTTGACAGTTTCAGAAAAGTTGAAGTGTGATTTCAAAATCTGACAACTCTTTCTTTTGTTTGGGGTTCTTTATAAATGGCATGCCAAGTGATCAGACTGCTTTTTCCTTTTCTTTTTCTTTACAAGATTGTTGATGTTGAATTTGTTGAAATATGTGGAGTTGTGTGAAGCTGTTGATAAGTTTAACCCAGTCATCTTAGATTCCAAACGGATAGGATAACATCAATCATTCGGCCATTGTTTAAAGAAACCAGTACTTATCTATTTTTCACTAATTCACTTCATCTTACGCTAACAAGCTCCCACCTGGTTCCTGCTAATTTTAGATGCTATCAATATTTTTATTTATACTAGTTCTACAAATTACAGTTCCTTCCAAGCTGACCTGTTTGGTCTTAGCATTTCTCTATAACATGAGATGCTTCTTGGTATGCATGTAGTGTTCCAGATTACTTAAAATTGGAGATACTGAAAAACATGCAATTATGCAAAGGTCATGAAAGGTTAACAGGATTATTGGGTTGCTTTACTATTGGAATATCTTAAATAACGTGACTTGAAGATTTAAAACACAAGTTACTAACCTGAGAATAATCAAGTGTTATATAGCAGCTAATGTTTTGATTTGAATTAAAGTATCCGTAGGACAATCTATTAGAATGATTAAAAGTAATGCATGCTGAAGTACGGTAGACCTATTGGTTTTAAATATGAAAATTCTTTTTAAAAAAAAATAGTAAATTAAGATGGGCATATAGCGAAGGCGAGTGCTCCTGAAAAGACCTAAGACATAATTAATTATTTAAACTCTAGAAGATATTCAAGTATCTGAATATGAAGAATGATGAAAATGAAAAAAAGATCTCAATAAGTTATGTCAATACAATAAAATACAATATGGAAATGTAGAAAATAGAAAGTTGTCGACAACAGTTTTACATGCAATGTTATTGTTGAGATAATGAAAGAAAATGAGGATATTGAATAAATTTATCAAAAAATATAGACATGGAATATATTGGCTGAAAATAGTCCAATAGTCCAAGCATCTAAAGGTGTAAAGCCAATGGGGTACAAATTATTAAAAATAGAACATTCTTTTGTGGTGGATACAATAACCTTTAGTGTATTATTAAGTTTGGTAGTTTATGAAATCTTTGACATGTGTCTTATTATTGTTGTTACAATCTTTATGTGAATCACTATATAGTAGAAGTTTATATTAAATTTCTTGAAGGATTTAGAATGTTGGAAGCATATAGAAATTCTCAAGAAATTGTTCGATACGTTTGAATAAATATTTATATGAATTAAATTGATTTGAACATATGTGGTAAATTCGACTTAGTGAATAATAGTTGAAAGAATATTATAAAATGATCCAACATGCGCATGTATAGAAGGATCATGATCAAAATTTGCTATAATTGTTGTTAGAACTCCGAAAGAGATCAAAATATATTTTCCCAAAAGTCTTCCTCACTCATGACTTCTGAAGAATGATGATACAAATGTTTAGCGAATTTGCTCAAGTGATCATTTGAAAAGCTAGCATTCAAGATTGAATACATAGAATTTGAGATATCATGTGATGTTGTCATGATGGGGAGTAAATATGCATTGTACTCTTTTTTCACTTAACCAATGTTTGTCCCACTGAGTTTTTCTAGTAAAGTTTTTAATGAGGTGCCATGTTATACGTGTTATGACAAGTGTACTATTTTTCCTTCACTAAGATTTTTTTTCCACTGGATTTTTATTTTAGTAAGATTTTATCGAAGCTTATCATCTACTAATGGATAGAGGTGATCATGGGTTGGGCTACCCGGCCCGGCCCGACGGCCCGTCCGAAAAATAGGAGGGTTTGGGTAAAAATATAGGCCCGAAATATGGGTTTGGGTAAAAAAACGAGGCCCGTTTAGAAAACGGGTCGGGCTCGGGTAAAACTTTTTTGGCCCGAGCCAGGCCCGGCCCGAATTATATATTAAATATATATTTTATTTTTAATCAAATATACTTTTTAAATTTACATATTTTTTATTTGTTTTTTGTTTTAATATTTGTTTTAAAAATTTTTATTTAATGAAAAAAACTAAAAAAAAAATTAATATGGGCCGGGCAGGGCCGGGCTCGGGTTTATCAATTTTCTTTCGGGCCGGGCTTGGACAAATTTTTAGCCCATATTTCGGGCCCGGCCCATGATCACCTCTACTAATGGACATCTAAAGGGAAGTGTTATAAATATTTTATTATTAAATAGATGTCCATCAAGATAAGTTTGATGTACTTTAGAAGTATAATAGTCATTAGAAATAGAGTTTTTTTTTTTTCATTTATACATCTTATATCTATAAATATAGACTTTGAAAAAACATTATAAACATCCCTATTGACCAATAAAAATTCGTTCTCTTTTGCTCTCTTATTTCTTATTCTTTACTCTCTTTTTTATTTATTTCATAACAATACGAAAACTACTTTAAAACATCAATAAACCCAAAATAATACATAATCGATACATACCAATACCAAAATAAAAATGATACACTTACAGGTGCCATACTAACTGCCTTATTCTAGGCCTCTACACTAATATTTATAAGGAATTTATGGGTGCCATCGTTGAGCGAGCCAGAGATCGCCAAAGCTAACGGATGCCATGATGTTGGCAAGATGATTTCGAGTCCTAAAACTCTACTACCAAAAATCGTTATTTTTTCTACTATGAGATTAATCAAGGTCGATTTTACTATTAGATCTTATACTTTGTATAAGTTATAGATTTAGTGTTTATATTTTAATTTGATTATTTTCAGTTCTTGTACTTTTAGATATTTAAAATTTTAATCTTGATCAAATGGTAACTATTTAATTCATTAAGTTATGTTATTTTAAAAAAGTTTGATGCTTCAAACATATTATCGTATATGTAAAGTCATGTTAGCTAGTTATTTTCACATATTACTCATAAAAAAAATCAGTTAATAGATTTAATAACTGTCATTTACATTAAAATTAAAATTTTAAAATTAAAACTTTAACCTAAACTAAAATTGACCAATTTGAAAAATACATAAATTAAAATTGACGAAATTAAAGTAAGTATAGTAAATCTATAACTTACAAAGAATGGTCCATATAGGGTAAGAAGTAAGGGGGGGGGGGTGGAGTTGATCGAGACATTAAGAGGTAGGTAATTAAGAAGCCAAATACTTCCTAATGTAATAATGAAAAGGTTAATGTGATGAGAAGCCAATTAGAAGCAGACAAAGAAAAGAAAAGAAAAGAAAGGGGCTTCCTTTCCTTCCTGGTTGCCACCCAAAAGCCAAAATGGGGTCAATTCAATTTACGACAAATTACTTGGTCACAGACAGTGAAAGGAAAAGCAAAAGCTGGTGGTTGCAGCTCAACACCAGAGGGCATCATCATCTTTGTTCAGTCAGTCCATGCAAATTGCAAAATGCCAATCCACTATTTCTACTAAAACTTTAACTTAATTTGGTCTCTCTTAGTGCTTTTGTTTTTTTGGGTGGATTTTCTCATCATTGCTACAATCAATAAAGATGGGAGATGGGGCATCTCTCCATCTCCAAACAAAATACTCTCCCACTCTTTTCAAACCAAATCATTCTCTCTGGAAATTCTGTCTCCATTAACTTCACTATTCCCATGCAATTTTTTATTTCATGCAAAATTATATATCTATAATATTATACCATGAAATTATTCAGGCATGTCAAATCAGTTTAAATAGAATTTTTTTTTAAAAATTTTAACTAATGAAAATAACACTTTAAAAACTTCAAAAAAAAAACGCTTGTTTTTTTTTTTTAACAAATAAATACTTTATATGTAATGAGATTTAAATTTTAATCCCTTAACAAGTATTTATCTTATTAAATATTTATTTAATATCATCAATTAAATCGGTGGGAAGTCTCACTGATTTGATCGATAAGGCCAACCAAACTCCTTAAATAAATCCATTTTTTTCTTTGAAAACCTTACCAAGCTTTTAGCATGATTCATGAATTCATTGTGAAACAAATGTCCTGGCACCAGCGCCGCCGCCGCCGACGACCACACTTACTAGTACCACTCTGTTTAGCTACTACAGTTTTCATTTTTTAAGAGGAATTCTTCTTAGAAAATTATAAAAATCTTCTAATAAAAAATTATCCTAATTATAAAGTGTTGCGTGATAGTTGTTTACCTTCATCCCTTAATTATATGATTAGGAGTTCGATTTCTACTTATAAAAATGGAACATATTTCATGACTAATCGTTTATCCTTTCAAATAACACTTACAACAAGGAAATTAATTACAATTACACATGTTATGATAAAAAAAAACAACTTATCCTAACCTATACTCAAAAAATATTTTTTTTTTAACTTTTATAAAGTATATTTTAATATTATTTACTATATGTTATAATATTGTTTTTTAACTTTTATACAATATATTTTAATATTTAGTGGAATATGTGGAAGATTATTTCAACACTCACAGGATTAAGTTTGGTGTATATGTCAAATCATTGCACTAATCCATGTTATGCATGTCAAGAAGTAGTACTATAAAATACATGTACGAAGTCGAGTTTAAGATTAAGAGGTTTGACTAGGATATATATCTGGTTGTTGGCTCAACCCAATTAATTATAGTGAAAGTTGACTCCCATCTTCCTAAACCCTCCAACTCTCTCAAGTTCTAGAACTCTAAAAAAAAAATTATTATTTTTCACTTATTTTTAGGAAAAAAATGGTGGAACATGTATGTTTAATAATATTGATTTTTGAAAATGGACCAAATTTATTATTTTTCAACTCAATTCCTTCTAATTTAATTTTTTAGAAATATTTTTATGATTTTTTAATTTTAATAATATTTTTTTGTGATTGTTTAATAGTTGGTAGATCAAATTCTTTAGATCTGGCATAATTTACATTTCTTAAAGCTCAATCATTCTACCGAAAAACACTTAAAGGATACCAGTTTATATGTGACATTTACAATGACAAAGTTGAAAAGCATTCCAGATTTGGTTGTCACCTTGGTGGAAAGATGAAGGCTGGAAACGTTTACATTTCATTTTCCATGCGAGGAAACAACCAGTATGCTTGAAAATGTCATTTTAATAACCGACCTTTCACCTTTCACTCAATGAGGAGGTGGAAACCACAACTAGTGGCATCGATCCCGAGTACAAATACAGTTGATTGTTGGGTGTCATGCCATCAAGGGAGAAACCAAATAATGATTTAGATGGGTACTAGGTGGAGTGCACATGGTTGGACAAACTTGTCAAACCAACCCTTTCAACATACACAATCTTGAAGAAGATGGATTGATACACCTGAGCTTGGATGCTTTGAATGGTTGGAGGAATGTTGTTGCCAAACCATACCATTTTTCTCCCTCTATTCTAAGATTTTAAGGTGATCGATAGATTCAGCTCGGGTTCTTTTACTTTGACATATTTGTATAGGGTGATTTGTAGGGTGATCAGTGAATCGATCGGCAAAGTGAACATTTGTTGCTTTCTCTTGCAAACTTAGGCATGGATACACATACTGTGGTTAGCGCTCATCGTTTCCCAACCGTAAGATTTCCTTCTTACTAGAAGGTAATAATATCACATATTTAATATCTTAATATGTATTTTAGTACAAATACTTAATCTCCCCTATTACACTTGAATATGGAACAAATTTAGGGGTCGTATGAACCATATGTGTTATAGGAGGGACTTGACATGGTTGCATCAAGAAATCAATTGACGAGACAGTGAAAAAGTATGTTGATGTTGCATTTGCATTCAATGAAATCCAATGTTCCAATTAATGAATATAAATGTATTTGTATATTTTTTCAATTTTGGTGGATGTCATACCTAGACAATACAATATTTGCCAACATAACAGAGACTATTCTTGAGTAGTATGCGTCATTCAGAGAGTGAGTGCTCATAATTTGTTTTCACATCGTGGACGACATTGCCCTGATTGGGTGAAATGTAAGTTTTGAGTTCATCTAAAAAAATTCAAGGATCCCCAAAATGATAAGGGGCCTCGGATAATATATATGAAAGGGCAAGATTAATATTGGTCGAGAGATCATACAGAGTGGGTCCAGCTTCGGGGGGCAGTGAGCTAAGCTAAGCATTTTTGGGAAAATGATCTTGGATGGTAATTTTCGAGCCTCTGAGGTATATACATATACAATGGTTTAGGCAAGCCGATCACAAACAATTTTATCCGATGAAAGAGTATCTGGTTGTACGGAAACGATGCGTACCATCAAGTTGTCGATGAGCACATCAGTAAGATCGTTCTCGAGTATCCTCGCCTCCCCACTTGGACTTGGAGCCACCAATGCAATAGTTCGTCCATTTTGGCTCTTTGACCTATTATCCTAGTGGGTCTTTGTACCACGACGACCAAAGATTTAGTCATGGCGGTATCTTTTGATGACTATTTTTTTACTTAAGTGATGAAAGTAAACTATAATATTAAATGATTTTATTATTTTTAATAAATTATATTAATCATATTAATAATTTATTATCTCTTATTAAATATAAACATGTATGTTTAATAATATTGAAAAATATAATATTAGGAATCAATATTTTAATATTTTAGATATTTTTAAAATTAAATATAAAAAAACATGTTATTTGTAAGGGCTTTATATATATATATATATATATATAAATTGACTTACACTTTTTAAAAGATAAATCAATTTTCAGAAGAAAAAAAAAGGCTTATTTTTTATTGACGAATAAGTCATTTTTAATTAGTTAATCTATTTTCTAGTAAAATAAATAAAGTAAAATGCATAAAACATTTTCATTACCTATGTCATTTTCCGCTAAACAAAAACACACTTAATGTGTAATGTGATACAGAACATAGATTTAGTGTAATTACACATATAAAATTTTGATTTGAATTCAACTGTACTAAAATTGCCAAATTATAGATCCTTATATTATATTTTTTTATTTCTGAAATGCTTATTTTCAATATTTAGATAAACTTTTTCCTTAATTTTATAAAATACTTTAATATATTTTCTTTAAATATGATGTTTTAGAAAGAAAATCATGTAAAATTATTGACAGAGTGAATGATGATAAATGAAAACAAGAATCATTGTACATAAATTGACCTTTAAAAATAAGTAAATATAAGTAGGTTAAAATGGGACACAAAGTTGAGGTATAGAAAAGGTAAGGAGGGAAAAGGAGTTTGAAGGACGGTTGCAAATTAACGCAGCAATTAAATAGAAAAAGAAAGCATGCAAATGGCCAAAGAAGTCTTTAAACTTAAAAAAGATATTTACACCCAAAATTGGCTTATAAAATATTCTCCCTCAGATCTGAGACAATCGGATATACGAAGTGTTAATCCCACAAAAAGCATGTTCTTTTAAGGGCCCCATCATCTCAGGAATTTCAAACTTTTACCTTTCATCACACCATTAAATTAAACCAAATACTAGCATTTTCTTCTTCTTCTTTTTCTTTCATGTTCAAATCAATCACCACTTATTTCCTTAAAATGCCTATTTATATTTGTAAACATACTTTCTTCATTAACTCAAATTGTGATTAAACAGTTTTAATCACGAAGAAAAGAAAAAAAAGGTGTGAAAATAATAAAAAGAATATCAAGATTGTTTATACAGTTCGACCTTAGTCTATGTTTGCTGGACCTTACTCAAAGCAATGCTCCATTATCTTTCTCATAGTACAACCAATGATTAAGTCCTAACACTGGTCTAACACTCACAAATTTAGCAACTTCATTGTTATACAAAGACCATATCACTCTCCCACTAAGCTTTACCCTTGGAAGCTTAACTTTGCAACTCAAGAGGCTCTCCTTATTGCTTATAGAAATTGTTATACTCTACGTCGATAATGGCAGTAGGAATAATGGCAAAGCAATAAGAAAGAAAAATAAGAACACACAAATTTGATGTGGAAGCCCTTATCGAGAAAAATCACGAGCAGAGGAACAGAAATTTACTAATGTTGAAAAAACAACAATACGAGAGGTTATTGACTACATATTTTAAGGGTTAAACAACCTTGTCATAATCAATATCTAATAGAAGAAGTATAATTCTATACAAATTCAACTTGTGCAACATGGCCTTCGGTCCTTCGTCCCCACAAATCCCTCTATTTTGCCTCTCTATTTTATTTGTTTAACAAGTTAAGGGATTCGGATCACATAACTCTAACAAAAATAATGTACACATACACGTTCCTAACTTGAACAGATTTGTGCTCTATCAAATTCTCAAAGTCTCAGTTTATTTTTAACCTAGACAAAACTTAAGTTTATATACTACTTAAGTTTAAACTAAACTTTTGTTTACATAATAATTACAATCTAATCACTACTCTATAAAGAAGCCTAAAAATCAATACAAGATACTACTTTCTATGAGACTTCCAATTTAATCCAATGCCTTCAAAGATAAAAAAATGATTTGACGTGTTTCGCAAATAACCTATTTACTGCAAAGATGTCTTCAGTTTCAACTCAAGTGATATTCATGTTATGAATTTTTCTCATCTAAATGTCTTCGAAATAAATAGCCCAATAATATCGTTTCAACCAAAAATACGACATTGCCCCCAAATGTGTTTTATGTTATTTTTTTTTTCTCATTAATTCTCTAAAAATTATAGATGAACAAATGAAATGAAAGAACAAGTATTGAATAATTTAAAATTTAAGATAATATTATTAAGAGGAGTTGGTCACAAATCTCAAGAAATTAATGTTGATAGACAATAAAGATATATTAATGATAAAAAACAAAATTGAAAGGACTGGTCTTGCTATACTTTCACAATAGAGCTTCCCTCCATGTTTCATCACAGTGACCCACTCACTTTTTGTCATGTAAGAGAGGTGTTGAGTGTTGACTACATCCAACGACTTATATAAATCATTAAATAAATAAAAAGAATCTTCTACTGTATCTGCTGCCACGTCAATAATTCTGAATGTTTTTATTCTGTTAGCCCGACATGGACTTTCGACATTGATGCCCTTGCTTTCTTTAGTCAATTTTTATATCCTACAACTTAATTTCTTTTTATTTATACAAATGGTTTATAATAAATTTAAAATTTATTTTGAATTAATTATACTATTAATCATTCAATTATTATTATTTATTCTGGTAATCTAATTATGAAAAATTATAAAAAAAACCGTTCAATTATTTTTTTTTATTTTTGACACAATACCTAAAAACACCAATGGCCCTTCCCTAACCCATAAATAGGAAGATAATGTGTTTTAACACACTCGAACCCACATCCTCCTACATTGACAACAATGTTTATGCCAATCAAGCTACACTAAGGGTTAATTTTAAAAGAATAAGAAAAGATGAAAATTATTATCTTAGATTTTTAGTATTTCCATTTTTTTTCATATTTTCAATCAAATTTTGTTGATAATTCTTTTTTCAGCTTTTTAGGTGAAAAATGTCACAAAAAAAAAAGAAGAAAGAAAGTAAAACTACAAAATAAATCAAATTATACAATGTGTAAATATTAAGGGTTAAATTTTTTTAGTATCAAAACTAAATTGACACAATGTATAAATGTTGAGTGTTAAAATTATTATTATGCTAATTTCAAAAGCTGCTACGTCATCATCCCATTAATCATCTAACGACTAATAATCAAAAAAGACAAAATCGAATAATTAGGTGATTATTTTATAATTTTTCATAATTGATATATAAAAAAAAGTTATGAATAGTTATGACTACTAGTGTAGTTTAACCTTTAAATTTTAGCATTTGAAGCATTTTCTTTTTATGTAATTTCATTTTTTTTTCTCTTCTCTTTATCATCACCATCATCATGATGGTTGTTTAAACTTAAGGATTGTACACCCAAAAGGTACATGCATTAATTCGTTGAGTTAAAGTTTTGATATGGGCACATAAGGTTGATATTTAAGACTACCCAAAAGAGAAAAGAAAAGAAAAAGCAGGCTAAGACAAGGTGGGGTTGATTTTCTAACCCTTCTTTAAGGCTTGTCATTTTGTATTATGCTTGATTTGATTTCTTTTAGCAAGTGTTTTCTTTTTTTCAATTTTAAAGCAAGCCATTTTTGAAATTTATAATATATTTAGTGAAATATATTTGTTAAAAAATATATAAAATTTAAATGAGTTTTTACTGAAATTATAAAATTAAATGTTTAAAATTCATTATAATACAGGTTCAAATTTTACCATTATTGATTTTAAGTAAAAATATGAAAAAATTAATACAACTTACTTTGTATATATAAACTAATTAACTCGTGACATTAAATCAATAAAAAATATTATATGTAGTATAAATATAGTTATAAAAATTCGTTTTTTTTTAACACCAAAAAAATAAAAACACTTTTTTAAAAATCCCAAAGTCTATCACAACCTCAGTAGTAAAATATTAAAGCAACATGAAATGGATGTCTTAAAATTTGTATAAATTATTTTAAATACAACCATAAAAGGACAAAATAAATAGATAAGAAAACGAAGGATTTATGGGACATTGGTCTTTTCACTTCAACTCTATGAATTATGTATGGCAACTCATTTAATAAGCTAATTTTGTCATTCATTTTTGGTGTTTATAGCCTTGTAGACATGCTTCTTACATCTCTTGTAAAGTGATCTAAAAGGCTAGTCCTTTAGGAGACACCATTACTTTCCCATGATGAAGGTTTTTAAATTTTAATGTAATATATTGAGGTGTACGAAATAAAAATACTACTATTGTACTTAGAGCTTAAATTTATGTCATGTAAATTGGAATCTTAATATTTGTAAAACAGAATTTCTGTCCTAAAATTAGGGTCTTTTTTGTATTAAAAAAAAAGACGAGAGATGCTCACTTATTTAGATTTTCAAGTTTAAGTGGTACATGAAATCAGTGTATTTAATGTGTCGATGGATACATCCTTTCGCTTTTAAAAATATTGGAATAATAATAAATAAATAATTTTGATCATACGGAAGCTTGAAAGACCAAAAACATACATACCCTAATCCATCTTTGCTTAAAGGGGGAAATAACATTTAATGTTATGTAAGTGGAAGATTCTAACCTTTTAAGACTAATGCTTAATCGCGGCAAGTATTTAAGTACATATTAAACCGACATGAAAGAAAAGAGAAGGTGTTGATATTTTGATTGGAGAACAGGAAACTGTGGTATATCCACATGGAAAAATAAGGATCCATTGCCCATTGGCTCGTAAGTAGCGCTACTACTGCTACAAGCATCTTGTCTTTGGGTGCAGCAGCTTCTGGTTGGGGCTAGTCTTTTCCCAATCTTTCTAAATGAATCTTTGAATTTTCAATGTGTGTTGGGGGAGGGGTCTTTAAAAAGAAAAAGGGTATGTGGAAGCAAGAAGGAGCGTAGGGTAAAGCAAAAGATGAGGTCTTTCTCATACACAGATCCCTATGGAATGCAGGAAGGATGCCCAGCATAGCTTGCTGTAACTCATTCTTTTTGTTTAGTTTAAAGGAACTTACTAGCTTTGTTTCTCTTTAGAAATCCTTTTTCAGTGAGAAAGAGAGAGAGTCATGCATAGAAATAGAATTGATTCAGTTGCAGGAGCTTTGGATTTGTTTTAGATAAGTTGCTAGATTTGATCCATCACTTCTGCAGCTAAAAGCCAAAAATCCCTGTTGTTTGTGTGTGTCTGTTTTTTCTTCTTCTTTTTTTCTTTTGCAAAAATGGAGTGAAGCATTGAGATGTTTGGTTTGTGATTAGTTCGTTTGTTTCCCAATGATTGAGTTGCCCTGCGCCAAGATAAACTTGCCTAGAATCTTTACTAGGTTTGAAAGAAGCATCATAGTTAAAAGATGAAGTCCATGAGCAATGATGATAACAACAACAACAACAATAACAGTAGTAACTGGTTAGGTTTTTCACTATCTTCTCACATGAAAATGGAGGTTAGCAATCAAGGCCCTAATAGTAATCACAAAACACAGTCAGCTGCTTCTGGTGTTACAACAGCAGTTCCATCAAGCTTTTTCCCATCTCCACCATCTCATCTTAATTATGGACTTTATTATGGAGTTGAAGGAGAAAATGGGGGCTTGTATTCTCACTTTCCTGTGATGCCACTAAAGTCTGATGGGTCTCTTTGTTTAATGGAAGCTCTTGGCAGGTCCCAGTCACAAGGTTAGGCTCAAACTTCTACTTGTATATTCTTTTCTTTTGGAGTTTGTTTTATGCTTTGGGGGAAATAGTAGTTTATATTTTTTCTGGACTTTTCTGTCTTTGACTTTTGGTGTGAAGCAATGGTTCCTACTTCAACTCCTAAACTGGAGGATTTCTTTGGGGGTGCAACCATGGGGACCCATCACTATGAAAGCAGTGACAGAGAAACTATGGCTCTTAGCTTAGACAGCATGTATTACCATCAAAATCCCAATCAAGATCACAACTCTCAGAACTGCCTAGACCACCTGCAACACTCCTCGAGGCAGCAGCACCACCACCACCAACTTCAGGTCCAACAATACCAATACTACTCAGGATACAGAAACCAAGAAATGTTGCTAGCAGAAGAAGCTGATCAAGAAACCCATGTTACTGATTGCAATCTTCAGCTCCCAACAATGGCAGATGATGGAAGCGCTGCTATGAAGCACTGGGCTTCAAGAAACTACTCCACTGAGCATTCTGCGATGAATCAGAAGATGATAGGGTGCATGGGTGATAATGGAGCTGACTCTGGCTCTATTGGTGCCATGGCATATGGAGATTTACAGTCTTTGAGCTTGTCCATGAGCCCTGGCTCACAATCAAGCAGTGTTGCTGGTTCACAGCAAATCTCACCTTCTGCAACTGACTATGCAGCAATGGAAACCAAGAAAAGAGGGCCTGAGAAAGTAGATCAGAAGCAAATTGCCCACAGGAAATCCATTGATACTTTCGGGCAAAGAACCTCTCAATATAGAGGCGTTACAAGGTTAAAAGTTTTTTCCTGCATCTTTAATATCTTCTTATTCAACATTCTTCTGTCTTCTATGCTTTCCTACAAAACCCTTTTTCTTTCTTTACATATTAAAGTTTCTATTTGGCTCTTTCTTGTAATCTGTTCCTTTAATCCTGTTTTTATTAGTTCTTTAAAGCATTTCCCTTTTATGTTACTTAGACATAGATGGACGGGAAGATATGAAGCTCATCTATGGGACAATAGTTGCAAGAAGGAAGGGCAAAGCAGGAAAGGAAGACAAGGTTAGTGTGGAACAATAATATACCGTCTAATTTTGGTATTTTTTGTTCTTGACCGGACTCAATTTTTGTTTTTTCTTTTTCATGCATGACTTGGGGATTCCGATTCTAATCAAATGATTGTTTTCAGTTTATTTGGGTAAGCCCTTCTGGCATTATTAATCATTAATTATTATCTTATGTTTATTCTTGTAATGTGTTGAATAACAAATCATTTCCAAAATCTTTGTTTTAGGGGGTTATGATATGGAAGAGAAAGCTGCAAGAGCTTATGATTTAGCTGCACTCAAGTATTGGGGACCCTCCACTCACATCAACTTCCCAGTAATTAGCTAATTTTCTAGTTACTCTTTTTTTTTTTTTTTTTTTTTAAATCGTAGCGTTTCCAGGGAATGTGAACTCTTTTTTGGTACTGAAATGTAATTATGATACTTTGTTTGGTAGTTGGAAAATTACCAAAAAGAACTTGAGGAAATGAAGAACATGACTAGACAGGAGTATGTTGCTCATTTGAGAAGGTAATTGATCTTTGTCCCCCTTCTTCTTTCACTGCAGTGCATGGATCACCATGATCTATGATATTTTTTTTAATGATTATAAAATTATACAATATGCAGGAAAAGCAGTGGATTCTCAAGGGGAGCTTCAATGTACAGAGGAGTGACAAGGTCTTATGTACTTCAGTTATAGAAGCTGTTGAGCTTCAGCTCCACATCATTTCAGCTCCTATTATCTTATTATTTTTTTTCTGTTCTGAAATTTTAAGCAGACATCATCAGCATGGAAGATGGCAAGCTCGGATAGGCAGAGTTGCTGGGAACAAGGACCTTTATCTTGGAACATTTAGTGAGTTTATTTCGGCCATTTTCATTTAATCATATCATTGAATTTTAGAGTGTGTTTTTATTGACCTCAGAACCGCCAATTCGTTGGCTCTTTCGGCTCTTTTCCTAAAACAAAAAGCAAAAGCAAAGTGAAAAGAATAAGGCTGTTTTGTCCACAATCATGCACGAGAAGAAAGCTGATTATAATTCTAGATTGTATTCTTTTGTACTATACGTAACAAGGTTAATTCAAGCTTTTTTTCCCCTCCATTTCAGGCACTCAGGAAGAAGCAGCCGAGGCTTATGACATAGCGGCTATCAAATTCCGTGGTGCAAATGCCGTGACAAATTTCGACATAACGAGGTACGATGTGGAACGAATCATGGCAAGCAGCACCCTCCTTGCAGGAGACCTGGCACGGCGAAACAAAGACATAGGACCTGCAAATGAGGCTATCAACCACAATCTTTTAGCTCATAACAGCTACGGTGAAACCAACATTTCACCTAAGAACAATGGGTCTCAACCAGACTGGAAAATCGTCCTTCACCAGTCCCCTGAACAGCAGATGGAGATGAAACAGGCAAATATGATTGAGAACTATAAGAGACAGGATTTCTCATTGGCCCCAGACAATCTGGTTGGGATGGACACAATCAACTCAGGCCAGAGGGAAGTGGATGATTCGAACAAAATGGGGACTCACTTTTCCAATGCTTCCTCACTGTTGACTAGTTTGAGCAGCTCAACACAAGGTAGCAGCGGTAGCCTAGATAGAAATAGCCTACCTTTGCCGTTTGCCATGCCTGCTCCACCGACCAAGTTGTTCACTAGTTCAACAAACTCTCTGAATTCTTGGATTCCTTCAGCTCAGCTAAGGCCTGCACTCACTGTGCCAACTGTGCCAGTATTTACTGCCTGGACAGATGCTTAGCTTAGACGTTTTGGTATAGTAGCCATTTTTTTTTGCATGAAAAAAAAATCAGGAAAAAAAGGCTGTTTGTTCTTTTGTGAGTTTTTTTTCCCTTGGTGAAAGCAATTAAGAACTTAATGGAGGTTTATGTGATAACTGTTGTGAAAAAAGAACAAAGTTTTAAACTTAAATCATATCCTCTTTAACCTTTCTTAGGATCTTGAAATGAAAATTGATTGAGGGAAATACTTTAAAGACAATATGATTGAAGTCTATGAAATGATTTTTGCAACATTGGGGGGTGAACTGATGACCCTATAGTCATAATTAGATTCACCTTTTACTGTTCTTCTTTAAGTACAAAAACAGCTCAGTAGTTGTCCCAATAATGCAAAGCTGGTCTTCAGCTTTGGGGCCTTTGACCATAATATCTCTCATCTCAAAACACCCTTAAGTTCTCCATATCCATAACACCATCATTGCCAGTACCCTTTTTTTTTTTTTTTTAAATCTCAGCTTTCTCCAAAGGCAAAAGAAGAAAAAGAAGGGTCCAAGGGAAATGGATTCCCCGCCCTTGTATGATTCAAGGGCACATAATTATTTCAAATTTTATCTGTTATTTTGGTGGAAAGTGAATGAATTAACCTTTTTTAATGGTCTTCCTTTAGAATCCCACTAACTGTAAGACCTAATGATGCAGGGGAAGAAGGGAGGGAGTTTTTTAAAAGACATTCCATGTCCAATTGTGGGTTTCCCATGACCAGTCTAAGGTTAGGTTGAATCAATCATGTTTTTTTTTTTTTTTTTTGTTTGTAACTCGTGGGATATGATTTCTTCCCTTCATGCACATGTGCATAATCAAAGCACTTCCATGCAAAGACAATAATGATATATTTCTAATAAAAAAACAATAGAAGGTTTCAATTTCATACCACCAGAGTTAATGGTTCAGCTCAAAGTTATCAAAGTGCAGTAGCTTAAGAAGTTTGCATTTGTTAAAATCTACTGACAAGTAGTAGCAGCATTAAACGAAACAGTGGCTAAAACCCGGAAAGGACAGTGACCATTAATTTTTGGTGCTGACCAACAGTGCAAAAAGCATTGAAGATGATTGAACAGTGCTTTTCTGCTAACAATGAGCCTTGTAATTCAATTTCATGAATGATTGCAAGAGCTTACATTCTGGGTTTTCTCTGTGTTTAGGATAAAAAAATGCTTTTTATACAATCATAAGAGCCAGAGATGTGTGGCGCCTTCAAACATGGAGCTTAAGAGACTAAGAATAGTATTAACTTAATTTCTTTTTTACAACCCAGCAGGAGTAAATCAGTAACATGAAAATGTATGACCAATAAAACAAACATTGGGGTTCAAATAGCATAAATAACTTGATTGACATTGGAAATCCATTGTTTTCATTGATAAACAGCATACGACAGGCATATCTTTTGATAATGAAAAGCTTGATTGGAGGCTTTGTCCAAAGTACAGGATTACAGTGAACATAGACACCCTCCCCTGGTGTGGATAACAGTGTTTTCCCTGTTTTGGATTTTAATGCTTTAATTAATGAAAATAATAAAACATAGATTGGAATTGGATACGAGTGGCCTATCTCTCAACCTCTTCCATGGATATCTCTTTTTTTCCACAATTATATTTTATATTATTTTAATTTCGGAGAAAATAGTCAGAATTATACAATTTGTGTAAAAGGTTTCATGTTTCATTTTTAAAAAGATTTATAATGGTAAAATAAACTACTTTTTGTAGAGAAAATTCAACTTTATAAGATGTCAAACGATTGATATAACTGGTTCATCTTTCTTACAAAAGAAATCAATTATTTATCCCCATCTTTCAATTCCACCCAATATTCAAAGCTGGAAACAAACAAATTTACTGACAAAAAAAATTTTATTTTTATTTTTTTGGTTTGAGATAAGTGGTGGTAGCAAAATTGCAGAAGAAATAATGACACATCACTTTATTCATCATCGGGTGGGTGGACTTTAAATTTTTGCTTTCAACGAAATTATGCTGCATATAGACAAAAATCTTTTGACTAAACTTCTCCCTTGTTTCTTTACAAAAATACAAATTCAATTATCTAAACTTTAATTCATCTTTAAAAACCGATATTAGATTTAGTATCATTATTATTGCACTATATAGAAGAATATTAGTTTGAGTGTACTTAAGAATCTATTATTTCTTTTTTGTAAATTTTATATACTTTTATTTAGGAGTAATATAATTTTTGACCTTTGAACTTAGCAGTTAGGTCTACTTTAGTACTTGCACTTATTTTTGTTCACTTTGGTGCCTAAACTCCACAACTAGATCCATTTTGATCCCTTAACTTAGATTTCGTTAAGATTTCATAATATGACTAATGTTCTTGGAATAAGACTGGATTCTTCGATCAGGCTGATTGGACTGAGAACCAATTGGTATCCTGGTTTGAAGAAAATGATTGAATCAATTGAATCAAAAGCTACTCAAAACTAGTAAAAATCGAAAACCAAGACAAAAACCAATAGTTGAATAAGTTGTACCTGTTAAATATTATGTAATTATTCTTGGTCTAACAATTGAACCAATCAAACTGATTGAATCGGGAACCAGTGATCTGATTGGTTCAACCACTAGCCCGATTATTAGAACACTCTATTTGACACTCTAATATTGTACCACATTACCACCTAAAAATTTATACATTTTTTTAATTTTCAATTGATGATGTTGCACAATCTCAAAGTGTTACGTTATCAAACTTTTATATTTTTTAAGTTTTAGGACCAAAATGAATCTAGTTGCCAAGTTCAGGTGCTAAAGTAGATAAAGAAAGTATAAGTACCAAAATAGGCCTAATTACCAAATTTAAGGACCAAAATTATATTATCCCTTTTACATATAATCATTTTTTTGTTTATATATATTTTTTTGGTTTCTCAAAAAGATATTTTAATTGGAGCGAGCTCACTGACTCCAGTTGATTAATTTTTCGTGTTTTGTAAGTCCATCAAAAGGGTAGATAGTGATGACAAGTTTTAAAACTACTCCATATCCAAAATAGGAATTGAACCCTCGACCATTAATTAAGGTAAAAAAAACATTTATCATTTTATATATAACCCTGTGATTTGTTTATAAAACTTTAGAAATGTTACCATTGTTTAACAATCTCAATTTTTTTTTAAGAAAAAAAAAAGTAAAATTAGAATTTACATACGACCATAATTAATTGTCATAACATAAAAAATATTTTATTCATTAAAAAACTATTTCATAAGTTTGTTTTTTTTTAAACCAATATAAAGTTGAAGGCAACATTTTTCAAAATATATTATATTTATATTTTTCTATTGAAAGTTATTTCAAAATATAAAACATTATATATTTTAATTTGTAATTGTTATATTTTAATATTTAAAATATAATTTATATATTCAAATTAAATTTTATAAATAATTTATATTAATTACTTAAAAATATTTAAAAATAATATTTAATATATCAAAATAATAATAAGTTACAATAAAATATTTTTTTAGTATTTTATTAAAATATCATAATATTAATAAATTTAAATCTATTACCATATTTAAGTTTTTTATTGAATTAGTGTCACCCTCAACATAGTCACTAACTCTCAAGAATTTACCAAAAGTCCCTCATTTTCAATAAGTAATAGATATTATATTGTTTTATCAAAAAAAATATATTATATTGAGATAATTTTTTTTTCATATAAAATCTAGAAAAGTACTTCTGCATAATGAATTCGAACCCAAAACATTGTAATTTGTAGTTTTTTTAAGATTAAAACATTTCAACCAAAGACATTTTTTTATTATCATTTATATATTATTATATTTAAGTGTTTTACTGAATTGGTGTCACTCTCAACTAGGTCACCAACTCAGTAATGAATTTACCAAAAGTCCCCCATCTCTAATAAGTAATAGATATTATCTTGAGAGTAATTTTATCTTTTCATATAAAATCTAGAAAAAAAAATACTTGCATATAATGGGATTTGAATCCAAAACATTATGATTTTTATTTTTTTATTTTTTTAATTTGCTACATACATTTATTTTCACTCTCATTGTGGATATGATAAAATTTAGTATCATTTAAATGTATATATTTTACTTTACAACATCAAGTTTACAATAAACATTTTATTTTCTCTAAAGCAATAATATTAAATATTTAAATTTTAAATCAAAATTTTCAAAAGCAATTTTCTATCGCAGTTTTCAAGTTAAACTAGCCCTAAATCCATCAATTACAAAGAAAAACCACACGCACACAAATTCAAAACTTACAATAGAAAATGAATTGGGAATGTCATGTTGTCCAACAATTGTGGAATTCTGTTTATTCTCACGATTAGATTAGGCCTCCACAACCAAGAAATTGGGAGGAATGGCTTCAAGATAATGTTACCTCAAAGGAGTGAGCCCACCATCCACTGATGCTCTGGTTCATTGTTTTTGTTTTCGCCCTATGGGAAATTTGGTTGTGTCATAATGCATTAGTTTTTTTTTCAAAACCTAGACCTTTACAGGGGTTTGTGCAATGAGTAATCCTTGGTGCGGGGGAATTTTCTGCTCTCTCCCCCCTTTCAAAGAAGCTTAGCCTATCAGGTTTTGTTCCAATGCTATGGAAACCCCTTTTATCGGGGTGTTTCAAATTAAATTCGGATGAACCATCTTTGGGGAACTTAAGGAAAGCAAGTGCATGCACGTTTACTCATGATCATCAAGTCTATTAGGTGATTGGTTTTTTTTGTCATATCCCTAATGTGACTAGTGTAGAACCAGAACTTTGGGCACTATGAGATGGACTAATATTAGCTAAAGACCATAACATTGAAAATCTTGATATTGAAGTTGACACTACATCTATGTTACATTTCATGAAAGCCCCTTCACACTCTAACTTATTACTATCTCATTTAATTGTTAAGTGCAGGATGCTCCTCCATTCTATGAGTTCTAGCTATATGATGCACATTTTTCAGGGAAGGGAACAAATGTGCAGATTCGTTGACCCGTTTGAGAAATAGTTATCAACCTTAAGTTTCTCATAGTGTAGCCCTATTTAATGAGTTATTATGTATGTGTTCTAATCTACCTAGTTGTATTTCTCATTTATTGTTAGAAGACTCAAGGGCATATTATGTATTGGACTTTAATCTAAGGATAAAGTAACCAACACTCACTCAACTAGATCTCAATGACAAAACAGTCACTCAACTTTCAACTCAATCACTAAAATTTTGAAAAATAACAAATCAGTCACCACTAACCATTTTACGTTACAAACATAACAAATATGCCATTTTTCGTTACAAACATAATGGAGCTGCCATTTTACATCCTTCTCACCCCCTCCCTTCTCATCTCACTCCCCCTACCTCTGTTCTCCCATCCCTTTCCTTCTTCCCCGCCATCCTCCCCTACTTTGATTCTATCCTTCTCCCCACCGTCCTCCCCCCTACTCTGACTCTCTCCCTCTTCCCCACCATCCCTCACCTTACTCCTCTTCTCTCCCTCTCCCCCACCATCCCTCACCTTACTCCTCTTCTCTCCCTCTCCCCAACTGTCCCTTTCCCTCTACTAACCCTTCCCTAAATCAACAATCATTTACAGTCATTTTCCCTCTACTTTGTAATCGTTTACAGTCTCTTTTCCATGCTCAATCCTGGAAAACAAACTTGTTTAGCAACAAATGAAGCCTTGAATCCCATTACATTCACAAAGAAATCCACCAATGTTTTAATTCTACCCTCAGAAGCTGCCATTATCGAGGGATGGTTCTTAAAGGCATCTAAAATCTCTTCCTCAGACCAACCAAATTTCTTATAAACATCAAACTTTGTCTCCCAAGTGGATTTGCTTATTGAACCCAAAATAATAACAGCTAAAATAAAAGTAAACCTTTCAGGACTAAACCCCGTTTGCTTTACTTTCTCTACAATCCCTTTGAATTGAATTGGAGAATAAAAGAATATCTTAGAAACCCGACGAAATCCTTTAACTATGTTAAGCTCAGGCACTCTATTTTGTCTCAAAACATAAAAGGGTTAACTTTACCATATTTCTCAAAATCTGAAGAAAGTTATGGTTTTTCAAATTTTCAAGTGAAAGAAATGCATTTTTTCTTCAGTTTTTAAAATGGGTTTTTGTTTACCAACGTAGCTGTGGAGGTCACTTCTGTCATTTTTGTTTTTGCCAAATTTGTTAAAGCTATCATTTTGATAAGCAAAAGAAGAAGATGATGAGAGAAAGAGAGAAACTTACTGGTAGTGGTGCGAAAAGAGGAATGGAGCAAAAGTAACCACCAATTGTGGCTACCACAATCTAGGCTTTGCTTGCTGAAACTACTCCACTGCTCATTCTTCAAAAATGGGTCTTTGATGGGATTTTGCTTAGAGGTTCAGATTGAGATTTCTGGTTGGGAAGAAAAGGACCCATGGTTTTGGGAGAAAAAATCAAGGGGCTTGAAGGGTGGGTGGGTTAGTAGAGGGAAAAGGACAATAAGGAAGAGGGAGAGAATCGGAGTAGTTACCTGTATCCGATGCCAGAATAGGGTACGAGGCATTACCAGACTTATTCACAAGCAAACATTCAAAACCGATACATGAATTTCCACTCAAATTTAAAAATTTTCAAAGACATTCATATTGTCCCTATTACGAGCCTACGAGGCCCAAAACATGCATCAAAAGTGGTTCGAGACTAAACTGAGAACTTTGGGAACTTTTGGAGAACTTAGAAATTTTTTCATGAAAAAGGGGTTACACGCCCGTGTGGGTTGGGGCCACGCCCGTGTGACCCTATGACACGCCCGTGCTTCAGGCCGTGTTCAAATTAGGGAGCATTCTATTTATGACGTCATCATCAAATTAAGGACACACGGCCAAGTCCACGCCCGTGTGCTTAGGCCGTGTGATCGATTAAATTTTTATAATTTTTCATAAAATAGGTGCAGACTTCACACGGCCAGAGCACACGCCCGTGTTCGAGGCCGTGTCGTCCACACGGCTGAGACACACGCCCGTGTCTCTGCCCGTGTGCTCATTACTGAGCATTCTGTTTTGCAACAATTAAGGTGCAGGGGACACATGGCCGAAACACATGCCCATGGGGCAGACCGTGTGTCGTACACGGCCTAGACACACGCCCGTGTGTCTACCCATGTGAACAAATATAAGACTATTTACCAAGCCTTTTTGCCACCCTCCCATGCACCAACCTACACAACAAAACATAACACTAATCCAAGTATATTCATACAACCAATTCAACCACAAACAAGATATCAATATATCATTCACATGCTATTTTCTATCATATACAACATCTCAAACCATGCAAAATCCACATCCATGAAAGACATAATCATATGCATATATACTTAACCAATATTAGCCAATTCCAATGGCCATTTACAAAATGAATAATCAACTAACATAAGCCAACACTTTTGGCCAAATCAACTATGACACATAACAAAAAGACCAAGTCCCTATACATGCCATAACTCAAAATAATGTAATCATAGGTACCCAAAATGATAATTTGATAGTGTGAATGGATCTCCGGCCGTCTTCGATCCCCGAGCTGGCTTGGTGAAACTATAAGACAAGGGAAAAAGAAAGGGAGTAAGCTTTAAAGCTTAGTAAGTTCCTATGCAAATAATAGGCATCATACACACTTTAACATATATTTAACATAAAGTAAATTAACATAAATGTCATTGTGAATTCATAATCAAGCTTAGCATAGATGTTATTAAAATCTTAACATCATTACTTACTCAATCGAACCAATCCGAGGTTTCATCACATATCGAGCTCATTAAGCATGAGTTTTATGTACATACATGTACCAACTTGCAACTTACTGTCGAAACCATTTTTTTGAAAAACGGGGGTCGACTTTGATTTTAAAAATGAAAACGAAAAACGGGAGTCACCACCAATCATTTTTGATGAGGTGTGATTGGGTCACCTCGTAATTCAATCATTTTAATAAAAGTTTAAATTTATCAAAACGATGGCTTTTGGTCTACAAAATCCAGAAAATGGGTTCGAGAGTCGGTTACGCACGAGGATGGATTAGCACCCTCGATACGCCCAAAATTGGTACCTAGTTGATTAATTGATGTCTTTAGTGTCAAAAATTGAAAATTTGAAGAAATTTTAAAATACGATCCTTTATTATAAAATTGAATTTTTTTAGAACAGGGCCTATTTCACGTTAATCGAGAAAAAGAATTACGTCCCGTAAGTTAGGACACAATGTCTTGAATTCTCGATACGAGAGAAAACACCGAAAAATTTTATTTTGAAAGATGTTTGATTATCTCGGATTTGGAAAGAGATCATACTCCGTAAGTTAGTATATGATCTTTTCGTAATTCCCGAGATTATTTAAAAATGTTTTAAAAACGTTCGTTTATTCGAATTTATCGAGAAAATCGAAACTCCGTAAGTTAGAGAACGACTTTTTGACTCTCGAATTACGAAAGATTGCTTATTTAAAAAAATGATATTTTATATATAGGGCAAAGATTAACATAACACGATTTATAGTAAAATATATAAAAATAAATCACGGCTCATGGCATGATAATAAAATGATGACACATGTGTATGAAATAATAATATAACAAAAATAAAGAACAAATAGTGGCATTAATTAATTAAATCTAATACTAGTTAAGTAAAAATAATAATAATAATAATGATGAAATAATAAAAACATTTATTAATAATAATAATAATATGTAAAACAAATTAAAATAAATAATATGTAAAGAGAAATTTAAAATAAATAATATACAAAACAATTTAAAAATGAATAATATATAAAAAAAAACAATTCAAAATAAGCAATATAAATAACAGTTTAAAATAATGTAATATATAAAGCAATTCAAAGTAATAATATGTGAAATAATTTAAAATAAATAATTTCTAAAACAATTTAAAATAAATAATGTAAAACAGCTTAATAATATATAAAAAATTTATAATAAAATATAAAACCTAAAAAATATATAATATATAAAGAGAATTACAAAGAATAAATAAATAACAAATTAAAAGGTTGAAATCAAACAGGCTAAGGACTAAATCAGAATAAAAATGAAATTAAAGGTAAAAACTATAATAAAATAACAAATTCGAACTAAAATCAAAAGGCGCGAAAAGGCTGAGGGCCAAATGGGCATAAAACCCAATTCCTAGACACGTGTCCACTTTCCAGCGCATCAATAGGCCAGGGACTAAATTGAAACACACAACAAATTCTGCAGCCAAATCTATAAATAAGAAAAAAAGCGAAAGGACTAAATTAAAACCAATTAAAAAAGCGAAAGCATCAAAAGGGTAAATAACCCAATTATTAAAAACACGCGGATCCTCCTTGCAGGTCTGGTCACGTACGGGTCAGGCTCAAAACGACGCCGTTTTGGGGCTATTGAACTCAGCCCTAAACGACGTCGTTCCATGGGCTTATAAAAGAGAATTTTTTTTTTAACTTTCATTCTGCTCACTTTTTTTAAAAAAAAACTTTAAAAAAAATATATATTTTTCTCTCAACTCTCCCTTGGTCCGGTCAGTCGCCGCCATGGACTCCGCCGCCGTCGACCGCCATGCACGGTGGCCGAAACCCTAAAATGCCCCCTTTTTTTTTAGCGAAGACAGAAAAAAGGTAACTTTCTTTTTAAACTTTTTTTAATATATATATATATATATATGTATAGTTTCGAAAAAAAGAAACAAAAATAAAGAGATAAAAGGAATCAAATAAAAGGAATCAAAATAACGCCTCCGATCTTTGAATCAAACTCCTCTGCTTTGTATGAAAATAAAAACTTAAATGGTAAAATAAATAGAAAAAGAAAATGAGGATAACCTTTTTGAAATTTTCTCTTCTGTTTTTTATTGATCTCTTTTTTTTTTACAAAGGTTTTCTTCGGTTTTATAACCGAAATTGAAGAAATATAAAATACAATATATATTTTTTGTTTTTTTGTTGTTTGTTGTCTTTGTTAAATCTGCAGTACGGAGATGTCGACGCGTGGAGGTGGCGTCACGATAGTGGTGGCGCGCGTGGCAGTGTACGGAGGTCAGAAGACATGCGGCTGCTAGGGTTTTTTTCTTCTTTTTGCTGAAAATTGGTTTAGTTTTAGGCTATTTGGGCTCTAGGGTTTTTTTATTGTTGGGCTATAATTGGGTTGTTTAATTGGGTAGTGTATTTGGGCTGATGTTTTGGGCCTGTTTGTAAAATAAACTGGACTTTGTTATTTTTTATTTGTTTATTTGGTTTTGCTTGGGGCCCGGGCTAAATTTGGGCTTTACACTTACCATAATCTTTCACATCATACCATAGTCTTTCACAACTTAAACTTTGCTGTTAAATTTTCTGTTGAACCACTTGGAATATTAAAGGATACTCGGGAAATTTCACACACATAGTACTATACCAATGCCATATCCCAGATATGGTATTACATGGGATTTCATATCGATGCCAATAGCCCAGCTATGGTCTTACACGAAATCTCATATCGATGCCATATCCCAGATATGGTCTTACACAAAATCTCAACTAACCCTAATGTCATGACATTTGTATCCTATCTATTCCTAAGGTTCAACCGGGATATTTCTCACTTGTCGAAACTTTGTCGAATTACATTCATAAAGTAAATCACAATTCATGCAATACTAAAGCAATTAAAGCATAAATAACGATGCATTATTTACATACGAACTTACCTCGGCGCAAAAATAGTAGGAAAGAATTTAATCGTCAAACACCTTATTCTTTCCCCGATCAAGGTCTGAACTTCATTTTTCTTGATCTATAATAGCAAATTTAGCTTATTTAATATTCACATTACTCAAATCAGTCCAAACATCACATTATGGCAAAATTATATTTTTGCCCCTAAACTTTGACATATTTATATTTTTGCCTTTAGGCTCGTAAAATGAAACGTGTGCAATTTTTTTAATATACAAGCCTAGCCGAACCATTTAACAGCCCACAATTTCCATTAAAACACACTTTTACTACATATTTTATAACTTTTACAAATAAGTCATTTTAAGCATTTCCATTAAAATACACATCAAACATGCATAATCTACCATTAGACATCAAAATACACAAACATCCAACATGGGTCAAACACTAGACCTTGATCTTTCCTTAAATTAATGGTAGAAATAGATAGATCGGATGATAACGACTTTAAAAACATAAAGAGCATTAAAAACGGGGCTAGGATGCACTTACTATCAAAGCTTGAAAAGTGGAAAAACCCTAGATATGGAGCCCTTCTAAATTTAGGCACTTGGAGGAGAAGATGGACAAGATTTTAGCTTGATTTTCCCTTTTTATTCTTTTATTTACCAAATGACCAAAATGCCCTTCACTTAAAACTTTGAAATTTTATCTCACCATGTCCATTTTTGTCCACTATCTTAACAAATGGTCTAATTACCATCTAAGGACCTTCTATTTAAAATTTCATAGCAATTAGACACCTCTAGCATGTAGAACTCAACTTTTGCACTTTTTACAATTTAGTCTTTTTGACTAAATTGAGTGCCCAAACGTCAAAATTTTCGAACGAAATTTTTACGAAATCATTTCGTGAAACTGTAGACCATAAAAATATAATAAAAATGAACTTTACTGTGTCAGATTTGTGGTCCCGAAACCACTGTTCCGACTAGGCCCAAAATCGGGCTGTTACAAGGGGGAGGGATGACGAGAGGGGAGGGGGAGAGTAGGATGTAAAATGGCAACTTCGTTATGTCAGTAACGAAAAATGACAGCTCTGTTACATCTGTAACAGAAAATGGTTAGTGGTGATTAATTTTTTATTTTTTGAAAGTTTACTGACTGAGTTAAAAGTTGAGTGACTGTTGATATACTTTACCCTTAATCTAATAGTTGAATAATAATCGTTACTTTTCTTGCTAAAAAGAAAGAATTGAGCCAAAAAGTAAGTAAAAAGCTTTGGGCCATAACTTATTTACAACGATACAATAAGGTAAACGAATGCATGGTTATTTGGTGTTCGTTAATATAAAAATTTAACACTTTTAAAAACTGCAATTATCTCTAGTAAATTATATGGGCTTCCATCAAAGATACGTATGGGATGGTTTCTTCTGGGTTTTTTTTTTTTCTAAATCTCAAAGTTATATATTAATTTTGATTTAAAGTGAAATTTTATATATAAATTTTGATTTTGTGTAAATTTATATATAAAATTTTGATTTATTGCAATTCTCATAAATTATTAACACAATTATTGATATATTATTTTATGTTTATGTAACACCCCAAACCCGGCCTAGAAGTTAGGCCCGAATCTGGTGTGTCACATGGAAGTAAAAAAAATCATCTTTGCGATTATTAAAAACTTGCTTGAGAAATACAGCCTCTTTGTTAAAACCAAAAATACTTAAGCAATTGTTAACTACTTGAAAACGTAATTATCTTTAAAAACCTTTTTGGTGGCGAAAGCATATTTGAAATAAACAATTTACAAAAATGTGATGTTTAGAAATAGAGTTGCAGAAGCATTTTTAAATCGTTGCGGAAACGTAGATAAAATACAAGTATTTTGAAAGATCGTTTGATGAGTCGAAAATCGAGGTAGTGAGCTTTAAAACCGTGACTTTTGAAAATGTCGTAGATAATTTTGAAAGAGAATCCGAATTAAATCATTTGTAAAAAGTTTGCTATAAAATCCATTTATTAATCAATTTTGGAAACCATTATTTATATTTTTAGAAAATTCCCTTTTTAAACAATTTAAGCAAAATAATAAGAATATCAACCATAAAGCAAATAATAAAATACTCCAGAGGCCTTATTACAACATAAAAACCCAAAATAGTAAAGTGAACGGAAATAAAAATCTAAAGTTCAAAATAAAACACCATTTCTGAAGTATGGCTTCCACCGAGTCATCCATGGCCCAAGTCCACATCACTGAGCATTACCTATAAGGGTTAAGAAAAAGGGGGGGTGAGTTACAAGAACTCAGTGTGAAATCCCCTTACCGTCATCCACTGGGCCTGAACCCATATAGCAAAAATTTGGGCCTAAGCCCTTTTACAAAAAAATCTTAAAATGAAGCAAATGTATGAATGTATGCAATCCCAAACCAACCTAATAATCCATCCGCTACACACCACCCGTACCATCCAACACACCTGTGGGGATCAAGTCAACCCACCCCGCCAACACACCAATCGTAGACATTTAGCCATTTATATCAAATTGAATTGTGGACAAGCCACCGAATAACGTAGAATATACGTGGCTTAGACACTGCACAAAATGTGACAGAGTCACTGAATATGTGGCGTAAACCACCAAATTTCACTTCTCCGATCATCAATATCCCAATCCCATGCAACTTATGTAAATGCAACATACACCGTAAATCATAATATTTCCAATAAAACCACGATAATTAATAACTCAGAGATTTATTACAAACAATTTGGCCCATTAACACTTTACAAAATCGGCCCATTAGGGCATTATATCAAATCGACCCATTAAGCCATATATCAGATCGGCCCATTAAGGCAATATATCAAATCGGCCCGTTAAGGCAATATAACAAATCAGCCCATTAAGGCAATATAACAATTCGGCCCTTTAGGGGCATTTCTGTAATTCGGCCCATAGGGGCATTTTCGTAATTCGGTAATCTTACCCACTAAGGGTAATTTGGTAATCTCGCAATCCAGGGGTATTTCGGTAATTTACCCTCCAAGGGTATTTTGGTAATTCCGTAACCTAGACTTAACTACTAATGTGGGGCATAAATAAAATCGAAACTGTCCATCTGCGTCGTACTTACTAAATTGACTATAACTCGAGTTATGAATCTCGAAATCTAAATCCGTAAATTTTCCTTGAAACTAGACTCATATATCTTCTTACTACTATTTTTCCAAAATTTTTGGCTTAACCATTTAGTACAGTTTATTCCTTAAAGTTTCCCTTGTTTCACTGTCCAATGATTCTGACCTCTCTTAACCGAAATTCAAATATCTCACTGTACAGTTTTCATATGTTGCTCCCACTTGTTTTTATTGAAAATAGGCTCACTAAGGAATCTATACCTATAAATTATAACTCATAATTTCCTTTGTACAATTTTAAAAGATTTTTCCAAGACAGAACAGAGAACCGCAAAGTCGATCAGATCCAGTCTCACTAAAATTAAGATATCACAGAATATAAAATTTTTCTTCCTCCTCTATTTCTTTCATATAAAAATAGACACAGTAAGCTTTATTTTGATATCTTTTTCACTTTCTAACTCCCTTTATCCTATTTTTCGTGATTTTTCAAAATCACATCACTGCTGCTGACCAAACTGTTTCATTGCAAAAATATGGTTACCACTACGAATATACGCACGCCCGAGTGGTCACGGATGTCGGTTTCTGGTTTTCTTCGGTATTTCGAACGAATCATAGAACATATCATACAAACATTCAGAGAGGTATGAGATTACACACCATTTCAAACATGTATTCGGAAGGGTACGGGATTACACACTTGATAAGGATTCTCTGAAGAACCACTCTTCGTTGCCCCCTAAAAATAAAATCGATCAAAAGTTAGCCTCGATTTCTTAAAAGTTCCAAAGTTCCAAAAGTCCAAAAGTACTCACTCACAAGAGCCACTTACCACAATCGCGATCCTTCCCTACTAGATTCTAAAATCCGGTCTTGCACCTTGGCTATTGCAACGAGTCCCAATCAACTTTCGAAACCAAGGCTAAGAGAAAGATAAGTAGCAGCAAGGATGGCTTGATTCGGCCTTCATCAAAAGAGAAGAAGAGGAGTTTAAAATAACAACAAGTGGCTAGATTCGGCTTAGCCAAGGGATGAGAGTTTCGGCTTAGCCAAGTCAAGAGAAGAAAGAACAAACAACATGAATAAGAAGAAAGAACCTTTACCTTAATAATAGGGATGAACCGAAATGAAGAACACGGTTTGGCACTAGTAGCAAGACAACAAAGAAGGATCGGTAGTTTTGATTTTCAAGAGAAGATGAGTGAAAATAATTGGTCACAAAGGCTAGGTGTTTTCGGCAAGACAAGAAAGAAAAGAGAAAATGCCCAATATTGTCTTGAAGTTGCGGCAATGAGAGGAGAAGTTGGAAGAATGAACACAAGGGATGCCAAAAGGAATTAGGCCTAACCAACACCAAAACTATCAAAATGCTCCCATCAAAATTCGGCTACCCTCTCCCTTTCCCAACCCATTATCATCTTTACCAAAAGATGAACATAGACCAAATAAAACCTTTCCAAAACATCCCCCACGAAAAATGCCAACATGTTCCCTATTCCTTCCCTTTTCTTTTACTCCTTTCCATCCACTCTTTCTTACCATATTTCCTTAGCCACCTTGCCAAAATTAAAAAGTCCATCTTGCCTTATTTGCAAGCTTGGCCGACACTTAGGGAAAGAGTACAAAAAAAATAGTCAAAATTTTGCACTTGATGGGATTTGAACCTCCTCCCTCAAAGTCCTTCATGTGGCACCACATCCTCTTTACCAAATGCTCATTTATGCTAGCAATTGCTCACTTATTTTCATAGTTATTGATGCCACTTACTATTTCTCCTAAATAGGCTTAAACACCAAATTTTTACTAGGGCCCAATTTGAACCGGACTTCCTAGAAACCTCAGAATCTTCCAAAATCACCTTCCTAATAAGTCCAACTTGAAATAATGCCATTCTCAAATTCCCATGAATTTTAAAACGCTTCTACGCTCAAGGCCCAATGGGCCCAATAGGTCCAATTCTACTAGGCCCAATTTCGGGTCGTTACAGTTTATATATTGCATACACAAATAATTATATTTAATTAATATAAAATAAATTAGTGTATTTATTTCTTTAAATATATATGATTGAATCAAAATTAAAGTTTCATATACACATTTGAGCCACAATCAAAATTTCATGTGTAATTGCATCAAATCAAAGTTGTAACACCCTAGTCCCGGCCTAGACGTTACGGTCAGATTGTGAGGGATACTTCGTACGTGAAAACTATAACACCCCTAACCCGAGTCCGTCGCCGGAATAGAGTTAAGAGGCATTACCAGACAATCAGAATGTTTCATTACTATTTCACGACACAAAGTCAAACATCAATCAAACATATTCATTCATAAGTATATAGTCCCTTATGGAGGTCTTCGAGACCTTAAACACATGTTAGAAAGGGGTCAGGACTAAATCGGAACACATACAGAAATTCTCAGAAATTTAAAACTTTTCAAAGTTTCAGGGATTACACGCCCGTGTGGGCAGACCGTGTGCCTCCCACGGCTGATAGACACCCCCGTGTGTCTTCCCCGTGTTCGAACCTGACTTTACTCCACGGCCACCAAGCACACCTGTGTACCTTGGCCGGGGTCAATTCTGACTTGGCTCCACGGCCACCAAGCACGCCCTTGTACTTTGGCCGTGGTCGATCCTGTTGAAACCACACGGCTACCAAGCACGTCCGTGTGCCAAGGCCGTGTACTCTTAGCCAGCTACTGACTTAGCCCCACGGTCACTAGACACGCCTGTGTGCCAATCCGTGTGACAAAATAGGCCATTTACAAGGCCAATTTGCCACCCACACAAGGGTCTATCCTACAAGCACAATTAAGCATAATCCCACACACAATTTAGCAACCAATTTCATGTCAAGTGATCATCATATTATCACATACAATCCTCATTACTAAATATGTCAACTTATATACCATCTTGCTCAACCAAAATATACATAACCTATAATGCCATTCTTACCTATCATGAAATTATTTACTGCATCATATAAACACCGTGGTCGAAATTTCATATCTATAATTTAACTTAATGATCAATCAAGCCATATATTCAAACACCAAACATAAACACATCAGAAATTATAATTTCATATTAAGCTAACATCATAGCCGAATTCACTTAAGACCAAAATACTACAATTCAGCCATATTCGCATGGCATATATTTGTATACACACCATTCAGAATAACTCAAAAAGTAACATAACCTATACATGCCATAAACTTTAAGTTTAACCTCCAAAAAGGTACCAAAATATAGATGATAGTGTGACGAGCTTTAACGATGATCCCCGAGCACGTAACGATCACCCGAAGTAAATCTAAAACACGAGAGCAAACAAGAACCAAGTAAGCTTTAACAGCTTAGTAAGTTATAAGCAATTGTATAACAACAATGCATAATACTATCCTATATATAATAGATCAATTTATTATAATGATCCTCAAAATTTATAATAAAAATTATAAGTTATAACACCATTCATAGACTTTTGTGTTTCATAACCTTAGGACCGAACAATTACACATTCAATAATAGGTTCACAATGAACTATAAACCACCTTCTCGTCTCAAAACAATTACACACACATATATATATAGATATACATCACATTTACTTAATTTCATATGCATATATCACTTATCGAATTTAAATTTCTATTCCTTATAAATCACATATTGATAAGCAAAATACCTGGTCTCAATTCAACCGCCCATACTTACTTCACTATCCATATAGGATATATCATCACATACCTGCTCATTTTATTTCGCTTAATACTTTAAATAACCGATATCCTTGATGGATCATTAAACCCGTACACTCAATGCCAAACCCTGTAACGTATCGCACACATAGTGCCGTTACATTAATATTTCGCACACTTAGTGCTAAATTCTCGTAACGCATCGCACACTTAGTGTCGTTACCTTTAATATCTCGCACACTTAGTGCCAAATGACCGATTTCGCACACATAGTGCTCGGTATTTACATTCGCACACATAGTGCATTACTTGAACTTGTTATTCGTTTAATTAAACACATATATAAGCCCTAAACCTCAATTACACATACATATACAAATTTGCTTATTTCATCTCCATATGAACAACACATTCGGCTATATTATTGGCACATAAATATACATCATTTCCTGCTGTATTCATCTCTTAAATCAATATCACACATAGCTATATTATTAATGTATATGAATGCATCACATTCAACTAAATTCATCTCCCAACCAATATCACATTCGGCAATATCAACATTGTACATATTTACCTCTATTAAATACATGTACATTATTATAGATAAATACAACTCAACTCAATTGCTTAAAACTTACCTCGAGTATCGACATATTATGTTTTCCGACTATTCGACTAACTTCGCTTTTCCCCGATCCAATCCCGATCCTTTTTGTTCTTGATCTAATAAATTCCAAATTTAACTCATTCAAACATATTTTTCATTCAATTTAATCCAAAAACACATAAATGGGTAAATTACTATTTTACCCCTGACATTTATAATTTTTACAATTTAATCCCTATTGCACAAAACACAAAATACTCAAAATTTGCATATACTATGCTTAGGCCAAATATTCACTAGCTCCATACAAGTCCATATATTTCATTTTTTTCACATTTTAGTCCCTCAAAATTTTATTTTCACAATTTAGTCCAAATTACTCAAAATTATCAAAAATCCAAAGACAAAACATGTTAATTCAACACATATCTTCCATTTTCTATCATCAAACAACAAAAATCACAAATTATCATCAATGGCATAACACAAAATCATCATCAATTTCAAAAATTCAAGCATGGGTCTTGTACATTTCGAAGCAACATCCACAAAAACGTAGAAATTATCAAAAACCGAACAAAACACATACCTAAATCAAAGCTTCCAAATGCCGAAAGTAGCTTAGATTTTTCCTTTCTCTTTTCTTTAGTATTCGGTCAAGAAAGATGAACCAAATGCATGTTTGTTTTTGTTTTATTTTATTATAACATTATAACATTATTTTATTATTATTAACTTAACTAATATAATAAACATATAAAAGCATAATGTATGCATGTTGCCGTCCACTACACTTGTAAAAAGGGTAATTTACAACATAAGGCCTCATCTTTATAAAGACACATCAATTTGATCACTCAATCAAATAAAAGGCTACTTTTACCACTTATGCGATTTAGTCTTTTTTCTTAAATTAAACACACAAACGGACAAATTAACTCACGAAACTTTAACACATGCTCAATCATATATCATAAGTACTGAATATAATATTAAAATATTTTACTGACTCGAATTTGTGGTCTCGAAACCACTATTTCGATTAGGGTCAAAAATCGGGCTGTTACAAAAACAATAATGCTTATCTTTAGTGAAAAGCTCATTCCAACTTAAGGAAAAACAGAATTGATTAACACATTGAAAACATTTTTGTTCTGAAAAACTCGTAAGTACTATGATGAAAACCCCATTTTATTAGCTTTATTAAAATAAATCCATTTTACTTAAATTGTTTGTATGGTAACATGTCCTAACGACTTAGTTAAAAACTTTACAGCGGAAAAACAGTATAGCAATTTGGTCTTATACAACCTTAGTTTATTTGGTCATGTTGTCTTGATTAAAATACCGCTTAAAATTAAGATTTTTTCAAAACAAATACCAAAATAAATTTTAAAGTCCCAAACAGAATTAAATGTCCAAAAGCCCGAAAAGCCCGTAAAAAGTCCAAAACATACTTAAACACAATGTGCAAACCAAGCTCTAGAGTCGACATCCAAACCTAAGCTTAAGGATCACCTGAAACGAAATAAGACAAACGAGTGAACTAGAAGCCTAGTATGTGACTTGGCCCACAAACAGAATTTACTTATGGGATTTGCATATACAAATAATCAGATCGAAATTTTGTATTATATAACATATCGGAGAATATAATATAACATATTGGAGCATATCATATAACATATCAGAACATATCCTACTCCCATCCGCTACACACCATCTCCGTCCAACCAATCACACCAATTAGGACAATAAGAGTCAATCCATCCAATCACACCGATATGTGGCGATATGCCACTCATAAATATGTAGCTGAGCTGTCAGACTGAAATTTGCAGTCTAGTCGCCATAATTGTAGTAATAACAACCAGATTACACTTCCTTCATCATATCATAACCCATCCCCAATGCAACTGCATAACATAATAGCATACATACATATATCATATATTGCATGACATGCATACCTACACATATATTTTACGGAACATAACTCAGCACAAGATTTTTACAAAAAAAAAACTTACTTATCATGCATCCAAAGCTTACCCATGTGTATACACTAAAACTTACGCTTTTCTGGGCCTATATTATGCTCTCGGACCCAATGTATTGAGTCCCTTAATCGAGCCTTAAAATTGGTCGTGTAATCACACACAGCCGTGTGCTCCACACGGCCTACCACATGGTCGTGTGGCACACACGGTCTGTCACACGGCCGTGTAATGTTGGGCAGCTTTGAAAACAACCCTTGTTTTTTAATTTTTTTTGAGTTTCAGTCAAAGTTTTAGATTTGTTTCACACGCATGGTTGCTTATTTGATTGACCACACAACTAAGAACTCACAATACATATATTCAACAATCAAATCATACCAACTAATCATAAAAAAACCCATTCAACATAGCATTTTATTATCAAAATTTTAGCCCCTCAAAGCGAGATTTGAGTACTTACCACTCGAAAAACAGTGTCCAAAACGAGAATCACTCCGCTGGTGGGACTTGATTTTCGCATCTTTCGCCTAACCACAACACAAGAATATTTAATACCTTTGAGAATGAAGATTTAACATTAACGCAACCCTATATTGTTCCAAAGAACGAACTAAGAATAGAGCTTCAGCAAAAGTAATTAAAGGGAAACTTACATTGCAAACAACTTACAATCCAATAGCAACAATATGCACGAAGTAAAAGGCAATACTCAAGAGTAATCAAAAAGAAGAAAAAGAATTTAAGGAAGAAGAGAGAAAAGAAAAGAAAATCAGCAGGATAGGATAAAGAAAGAAAACCAACGTGCAAAAGGGGTGGGGGTTGGACAGTTGCAAGTGGAGAAAAGTTAGAGATTTTGATCATTTTTGAAAAATAAAATAACATATTCTAATAATAACCCCACCCACCAGATTTTGTAGAATTTGAATTGAACTCTACAACCCACAATAACAAGGAGCAAAAATATTCCATATTTGAACACAAGACTTAGAGGTAAGCTAAAACCATTGAACCAACAGGCTCATTCTTACCATAATCTCACGAAAACAAAAGATATGCCCTTAGGCTCAAGTTGAGCATACTTCAAAAATAAATAAGAAAATCTCACAACATCAGGATCAAACTCAAGACCTAAGAAAACATCCAAGGCACTTAACCAACACACCAAATCAAATTATTTAACAAATTTACACAATTTAAATCTAAGAAATTTGGGGCGTTACAAAAGTTCATGTATCAAATTGCACATTGAATCAAAGTTAATGTATAATTTTGAGATTTGTGTTTTTTGTTTTTGAAAGTGAGATGGTTGGTCTTAGCTTTACAAATTACAACCAAATTATTGAATAATGTTTCAAAATATAGGTCCGATTGTTAACATTTTTAATTTTTTGTTAAATTTGTTGGTGTGATATTTTGAAAAAAAAAGTATTCATTCGGTAGCAATGTAACTAAAAAGATGATGTAATGAATCTGAATTTAGTAAAATGATTTTAACAATGTTAATAGTTGAAATTAAATTTTAAAATCTAAAAGTAGAAGAACTAAATTCCTAAAAACGAAAGTAAAAGGACAAAAATTCAAAATTACCAAAAGTAAAGGGACTTATTGCATATTTTAACATAAATTTAAAAATGAATCAAGAATGGGAGAGACAAGAACGTAAGGCAAAGTGTTCATCCATGAACAAATTAAACTCTTTTGGTGTGAAAGCAAGCAAAGAAATAGACAAATCTATTTTAGTTTGGAACCAACTTTAGGAAGGCATAATTGTAAAAAAAACCCTCAACGTTTGGGGGCTTTTGGTTTTATGCCCTTAACCTTTATATTTTTCAGAAATCAGCCCATTTTTAACGGTCAACGTGAGTTGACCGTTAATCAAACTATAGGTCAACATAGTAGCCCATGTGGCATGCCACATAAGCGCACGACGTCATATATGACATCATCTATTTAACTTTTTTTTTTCATTTTGTTTCCATTTTCTTTCTTCTTCCCTCTTTCTCTCTTCCCCTGTAAATCACATCATTGAAGAGCTGAATGCTTGTTGTTTGAACCAGATTTTTGATTCAATGTTAAAGCAAAAGCACAAGTAATAAATGATCCGTCACTTTCGGGCCAAATTCATTAACAATCCCAAAGAAAGATAAAGAACAATGAAATCGAAACAATCGGTACTGCAGTGAGCGATTACCATCGATAGCCATTAACCGTGAATGAACCTCGTTACAAAGACGGAGACAAGTATCACACGCCGTTAAATCACCGAGATCGACTTTGCAACCTTGGTCTAACTCGTGGATTGACCTAATTTAGCGACCCAATCTTTAGTCGTTTGTATCTCGCCACAAAGATCGGCGTAATCACGAACCGGTCGGCTCAAAACAAAGGGAAACGACGTCGTTAGGGAGAAAGCAAATCGAGCTTGGACCGAAATCATGAAGGCATGAAACGGAAGTGGGCAAATCGGGGAGCTAAAAAGACTAGTTTCTTTAAGGTGTTCGGCTAATCCAATGTCGAAAACCGATAATGATGAAAACACAATGACTTTGTTTCGAGATTTCACTTTGGTGTTGAATTTGAAGGGTGAAAATCATTGCAAAGAGTTGAGTTCCATGGGATTCTCGTTACATAGTTGAGATCCATTAGACAAGAAGCACTTATGGTTAATGAAAGGGTTGATAGGAAAACAATGGATGAGATTGAAAACTTTAAACTATTGATGATATTCATTGCTTGGGTGGTGTTTTTTTTTTTTTACTTTTTTTTATTTGGTGATATTAATATGAGGAAGAAAATTTTCATTTCTTTGAAATTTGCCATTGTAGTGGTTGTGATAAAGAGTAAATTTAAAGCTTTGGGTTTTAGAAAAATCCTTCAATAGTGTGATTTGCAGGGGAAGAGAGAAAGAGGGAAGAAGAAGAAAAATGGAAACAAAATGAAAAAAAAAAGTTAAATAGATGATGTCATATATGACATCGTGCGCTTATGTGATATGCCACATGAGCTAATATATTGACTTACAGTTTAATTAACGGTCAACGTTAAAAGTGAGCTGATTTCTAGAAAATTCGTAATGTTGAGGGTGTCAATCAAAAAATAAAAAATTAAGGGCACAAAACCAAAAGTCCCCAAACGTTGAAGGTTTTTTTTACAATTATGCCTTTTAGGAAACCCAACCCAACCATGCATGTATAGTTGCAATCAAATTGACTGGGCCTCTCATTTGATTTCCACTAAGTGTAATTTTAGACAATTGGGGTCCCTACAAGTAGCTAACTTATTTCACCTCCAACCTAACAGTTCTTTTTTAATAATGGATTTATATAAAATCTTTCATCACTTCACTCTGACATCTAACCTTTTCTTTCTTCTTCTCCTCCTTTTTTTTTTTTCAAGTATGTGAGTACCTGTTTTCAAACATCAATCTTTAATAATTGTAATAGGGAATAAGATTATTAGGGATTCAACCTTTTACAATTAAAATTGGTATAACCACTCACGTTGTTTATAAACATATATTTACTTTTGAGCTTACCTTAAAGAGGTCCATTAGCTTATGTCTAACATGATTGCACAAAATATGGTAGAAAGTTATGTATTATTTTTATATTTACATTAAATAAATTATGTTGAAACATCAACATTGAGAGAAGAAGAATTCCCGAGTTCCTTGCACCCCGAAGCATTGGACTAGAACCTGAAATAACCTTTGATTCCACAAACAGTTTCCTCATTAGGCTTTACAACAGAGAAATTATCTAAAGACACATGAATATCCCTTTTTCTTTTCTAAAGTATTTATAGGAGTGAGCCCAATAAATAATCTTTACATCTTGTAATCTGTTAAGGGTAGGGATGGATCCAGGGGGCGCGAGGGCTGTCGCCCCCTTGGAATTTTCAGATTTCTAAATTTTATATATAAATTATCATGTATTCTAGATTTAGTGTTTACATTGTATAAAATTCGCCCCCTTGACCAAATTGTATTTCATATAATTCGCCCCCTTAAGTCTTTAAGTTATACTTTATATTAACAAAGTATTTTTTAGCCATGAAAATTGTGAAGGCAAGTTTCACAATAGAATGGAGGATGATTTTCTTTCAACTTACTTGGTGGCATACATCGAAAAAGAGATAGCTCGAGAATTTTCTATAGTTTCTATCATTGATGAGTTTGATCTTATGAAAAAACGGATGGTGCAATTTAAGATGCCTAGTATTAAGAAAGAGAAATAAGGCCAAATTTTTTTCATTTAATTTTTGGAATTATAATAATATTTATGAAATTTTTAGTATAGTATTAATTATTCTTTTTTGCATATTGAAAAGAAATATTTAATTTTATATAGTGTAATTTTTTTCTGAAAAAAAAATATTTAAGAAGAATTGTCACTTTTTATGTTTAAAAAAAAGTCGTTTAAATTTAAAAGTTCTAACTCTTTAGAGTAAAATCCTGAATTCATCCATAACTAATGGGTCGATGTTGACCATTCATTATCACCCTCAACCTATAGACTAGAGTTTAAAGAAGTGTCATATTTTGTCTCCTTGTGCCCAAGCAAATCACAAATGTCAAGATATGCTCTTACTTAATGAGACCCCCTTTCACACCACGGAAAGAAATAAAACGTGATAGCGATTTGGAGACAGAAAGTTCAACTCTGATCCGCACAACTCTAACTCTTCAAGGCTTAAATCAAGCATAATACAAAAAACCAATAGGTTCAGTCGTGCTTAAAACCATCAACTTTGGAGGTAAGCCATAAACTGTTGTTGAACGAATAGTCAGAGGGGGCATCGTAAAGTTGAAACAAATGTGCATGTTTGTTGAAACACTAGGGAGCACCCTCAAGCATCCGATTCATATCTCTTATTTATCCGAATTTGATAAGAGTGATGTTATCATCTGAATCTGAAAGTTGTTGAATATCCTCCACATCAAGGTCTGTCAACAAGAAACTTGTCCAACCTTGAACCAAATCATCCACCACAGAAAACACCTCAAACAGCAAAAAGAATAAACACAAAATATTATCAAGTGAAAAACTAGGAACCAAAGCAAGACTTAACCATGGGAAAACGCTTGCACTAAAGGCAACACAACTAAGCTCCTATTGCTTCCTTGGAGAAAATCAAGGAGACAAAAATGTTTTATGATGAATCAATAATTAAATTGCAGTAATTTAGGTATTTTAAGTTATTAATTAATTAATAATTTACTTTTATAAATTTTAAATTTTCATTGAATTATGTCTTGTAATTAAATTAAATTAATCATCTAATTCTTATTGGGATCATTTGGAGCATTGAGATTTCTTGTTTTCTTGTTTGCAATTTCATGGCGGGAAGAACCTCTTTATGTTACTTGCGTTTTTGTTTTAGTCCTGCATGTAGTTTTGCTTATTTCTAATAATTTATGTTCTACTGCCGAAAAGAAAATAAAAGAAGATTAAAACTGTAGACTAGAGAATAAATGGAAAACAAAAGAATAAAAGCAAAATTTTAAAATTTTAATTCTAATTAAATTTGGTTTTCACTAAAACAAATTAAATTGTTTTTTATTTTGTATAATATATTGTTCAAATAAATTCACTTTTTTTTGGTGAATTACAATAACAGGGCAAAGCCCGAACAACAATCGCGACTAGCGCGACTCGAATCTAGGCTACACCTGGACGGTGAACACCCTTGACCAACAGGCCATCACATGGTTTCAAATAAATTCACTTTGATCCAATGGGTCAAATTATTTTGATTCTTACACTTGTCACCCATAAATATAAATAATAACATTCAAATTTAAAAAAGTCATTTTAGTCTAATTAAAAAATTGTCTGCTATTGGTTGCACGCCTTTTCGTTTTCTTGTTTGTTTTTGTCTTCTTGCATTTTTTGTTATTCTGGTTCTTTTAGGGTGTGCTTTTTCGTCTTTGGTACAATCTCTGTTATTCGGTGCTGCATGAGTATGGAAAAGGAAATGGCAGATCTGCAGCTGGAGGATGAGGAAGATGAGATTATGGATTTACCTGTTAATTTGGAGACAAATGATAATGGAATTGTGATGGAGTTCTGCTGGAATCTAGATTTGAAGGCTCAATCAAGAAGAGCGGTGGTTGCTAGCAATGTTTGGCTTTGTGAGGAAGGGGATGAAAAATTTATGGCAACTAATCTGTCAAATTAAAATAAAGGGAGTAAACTACGGGATAATGAGATGAGAAATTCGTGGAGAAATTTAAATCTAATTTTGGGATTTAATTTGGAGTGCTTTCCTAATATCGGTAAGTCAACTATGGCTGAACAGTCAAGTGGGCTGGGTCACGCTATGATGGAACATGATTTTGAGGATTCAACGATTGGCTCTGTTGATGGAAAGAAAAGGCCTAGAATTGTTCAGTTTGACTCTAATGTTTCTGAATTTAGTGATTTATTGGGGACTCTAGATAAGCATATCAATGTTTATCAAAATCAGATATTGGCGGCTATCAGAAGGCAAGCCGATCGGACGCAATGAAGATATTATGTTGGAATGTCCGCCGATTGGGGAGTACGAAGGCTATTCGTAGGCTTCGGCACACGCTGAAGTGTCATAATACCCAAATTATCTTCTTAATGGAGACTAAATTGAATGGGAGTCGCATGGAAAGAGTAAGGAGACGATGTGGTTTTAATAACGGGATAGATGTTCACGCTAATGGATCCCGAGGGGGTCTTAACTTAGCATGGAATGGGAATGATTTAGTCAAGCTTCGCAGCTATTCCAAAAACCATATTGATGTGCAAGTTGAAATGAATGGAGGAGATATTAAATGGAGATTTATTGATTTTTATGGTGCCCCAGATTCGCGACATAAGGAGGAATGTTGGGACTTACTCAAAAGTCTTGGAAGGGATCAAAGTCTCCCTTGGTTAGTGTGTGGGGATTTCAATGAAATATTGTACTCTTTTGATAAAGTTGGTGGTTTTCCATGAGATGAATGTAAATTGAGTGTTTTGGGAAGACTTTTGAATAATATCGTCTAGTTAATGTGGGGTATTCTACATCTCCTTACACTTGGGAGAAAGGGAATCTTTGATAGGTGATAAACCGTAATAGTAACATATTTTATCTCCACATTTAGCATGCTTTTGGATGATTTATCCCTTGAATTATGGAATTTGGTGCTCTTAATCCTTTAATTTCATGTTTTATACTCAGGAGAGCATAGGAGGATGAAAAGAACGGAAAATGGGCCAAATGGGCCAAAGTAGAAAATCAACACGGCCTGGGCCCAAAGCACACGGCCATGCCCCTTTAGCAGGCTCGAACACGGCCTGAATTCGATTCACACGGGCGTGCCACATGGGCGTGTCCCTGCCGTGACAAAGAGGAATTTCACTCGGAATAGGATACTTAGAGGCAAAGAAACACATTCCAAAGCCTATATAAACACCCTAGAGGCCAACCTTGAAAGGGCGCGTCCAGCTAGGCCAAGGAGCCGAGCCAGAGAGGTCGAAATCGTGGGATTTACTCGAAGAAAGCCAGTTGATTCATCTCAAGAAGCCGAAATCATACTCAAGACGGTGGATCTCTCCTTCAATTCCTTCAGGGGGTTTTAGGGTTTTCTTATGTTTTGTTTTATCTTTTCTTCTGAGATGTATTCTTTTATTATTATGAACTAAACCCCTCAGATACCTGAGGGGGATGAAACCTAAGACGGATCTTGTTATTGTTTTTTGAACTATATGATAAATACTTAATTTGTTCTTAGTTATGTGTTTTTAATTCTTGCTTTGATATTTCAGGGTATTGATTCAAGTATTGATGTGCTTAGGCAGTGAAGAAAAAGTCTCTGTCTATGAGTAGATCTAGCATAGTTAAGCGGAGTTGATCGCAACCCTAGACATAGGATGACGAAAATTTGCCGGATTAGGGTCAAACCTAATATGGGAGTCCATAGATCGAGTTAATACAATTCTAGCGGTTTTAATTAGAAAGAGATTTCAATTAATCAACCTAGGGTTAGACGTTAGTAGCGTCGACGGAGGTATTAATATACATTAGGGAATCCTACGGATCAGGTCAAGTGAATAAATCGTCTGGTTCAGAGTTAGATAACAAGTGAAGTCTAGGTGGATTCCTCCTTGGGTATTGTCTTAATCAATTGGTTTTTCCCACAAGTATTTCCCCAATTCATTCTCTTTGTCTTAGCGTCTTTAGCTTAGTAATTAGTTAATTTTAGATTAAACAATAATTCACTTCAATTCTTAGGCTAAATAATAGAAAGAAAGTTAGTATTAGTACTTTTGGTTCCTTTGGGTTCGACATTCCGGTCTTGCCACTAAACTATACTATTGTTCGATAGGTGCGCTTGCCTCAATCGTTGTCACAGTTAGTTTCTAGGCTAGATCATTCATTATATAAATTTTAAGACTCTGACATAACGATCAAACACAAATAAATCTTTCCCTCCCAAAATTTCAACACTCAACAAAAAAAAAAAAATTTAAAAGAGAATTTTTTTTATTTTTTTAATGGACGGTGTGCGAGAGAGTTGATGAAGTAGGGAGGAGCAAAACCCCCTTTATATAGGCAATCAAGGGGAAATTTCTAAAAAAAATTTATGTGGGAGCCTACGACCGTCCAGGATTCTCGGGATGGGATGTCTAAAAATTATCTCGAGATTCTTGGGTTTTAAATTTTTTTCACGGGTTAGGGTTAGGGTTGAAAATGTGAGGGAAGAAAACACCTCTTGCATGACGCGTTTTCATCGCTAAAAGCATGTCCTACAGCAAATATCGGCGATTTACAAGTTGGAATAGAGTTTTCCTCGAAAGATGAGATGGCTCTAAGTTCTTCGTTAAATGTCGATGATTTACAAGTTGGAATAGAGTTTTCCTCAAAAGACGTTTTTATTGCTGTAGTAAAGCGGTGTAGCATAAAGCATGGAGTCAACTTCTATGTTACAAAATCCTGATCAGAAAAATTTGAGGACAAGTGCGCAATGTGTGACGGTAGATGTCCATGAAAAATCATGGCATCTATGAGAAAGAATACGGGGTTCTAGACAATTAAAAAATATAACGCTCTACATACTTAAGTTGTTGCAGGTACGTTACATGATCATCCGAGATTGGATTCTGGCCTAAATTTTGACATTGTCTTACTCATTTTGAAATACTCGTGTTGTCACTGGTATGCCACAGAATCACCCAAAATTGGATTCTAACATGATCTCTGACATTATCTTACCTATAGTGAAACGAGTCCTAGGATTTCGGTGTTGATTTTGATTAGCAATGTTCATAGTCAATACAATTACATCGTGTTGTACTATAAGGCATGAGTTGCAAAAAAAAAAAGGCTATGGAAAAGATGTATTATGGGTGGGATAAATCATATAATGATTTGTGGTAATGGTGTCAAGTACTCATTCAGTATGTCCCAAGGATCGTTATTGATCTACAAACAGAACCTGCGTATTTTGACGATTGATTGGACCCCAAGAAAAGAGTTTTCCATTGTCTTTTTTAGATATTCAAGAAATGCATCGTAGCGTTATGGTATTGTAATCATTAGTCCAAATTAATAGCACATTCATGTACGGGAGATATGAGTATAAGTTGTTGTTGGTTGTTGCATAGGATGATAATCGAAAAATCTTGCCAATAGCTTTTGAAATAACAGAAAAAGAATCCGCTGATGCTTGGGATTTCTTCTTGACTAACTTGAGAAGGCATGTTGTGTGACAACCCGATATATGCATCATTTCTGATAGGGGAATCAAAATATAGGCTGCAATTGACTGACGTGGAAGCCTTTGGGACTGTGCAAACCATATGTATTGTATACGTCATACAAGGACAAATTATATGGGCCAATATCATAAAGATGTTGAGCAGCAATATGTTATTAATGTAGGTATGTAGTAGTTACTATTTTCTATATCATTCTTTAACATATACATTTTTTGCATTCATGGATATACTTTTTATTTACTTCGACAAGGTACGAGCTCATCCAACATCGTTTCCATTAAATGTTGGAGAACTTGTGGGTTATAAACAAAGATGGTGTAGAATACCGCGATGGGATACCCAATAAGCAATGGACTTAATCATATAATGGAGGTCTATGAGACGGGCACATGACAACGAACCTAGCAGAATGCATAAACTCCATATTGAAAGGGACGTTCATTTACTGATAACCTCAGTGGTCAAATAAAACATATTTTCGTTTATCAGTCTTGTTTCCAAAGCCAGCGAAAAAATATGTTGGATAGATAAAGGGCGATCATATTTGGTGCAAGGAGGTGATGAAAGATATTAGAGAAAATGCAAAAAGTATGAACTCTATGTTTGTAGTGTGTCACTCGCATCCAAATCAAATATTTTGAGTTGCAGAGTTCCATAGACCCCAAAAAGGTATTATTGGGGATTGTACCATGCATACTTGGGGCGAAGGACCTGCGACTGTGAGAGATTTCGAGCACTTCGTTTTTCATGTGCACATGCAATTGATGCATGTGTCTCAGTACGTCTGGATTGCATGAGCTATGTTAACGAAGTTTACAAACTAAAACGCATATATAAAGTATGGAAATCTGAATTCCCACTATCCCAAATGAAAGTATGTGGCTATCTATCTCGAGCGTTCCATTCGAGTTGGTACCATATATTACGTTGCGTCACAAGCCAAAAGGTTGGTCAAATTCTACTCAAATATGCGACAATATGGATATTTGGGAGAGGATAGACCAACCAAGTTTATGCAGTTATTGTAGGAACCAAGGGCATAGTAAGCCAATATGTTCACACTTGGGGCAACATTGAGGAGAAGACCTGACTAAAACATTTATTCAATTTTTTATAGACATACAAAAAAGAAACAACAATCAATTTGTTCATTTTTTCATCTTTTCATTGCTTCTTATTTTTTAGTAAATTATAAGTATTGATATATTATTGATGTAAAATACAGTAGAATACAATATAAACAATTTTTCTTTTTTTTTTTCCGTAGATTGTAAATAAGTATATATTATTGACATGGAATACAATAGAATACAATACAAACAATTTTTTATTTTTTTTAGATTGTAAATAAGTATATATTATTGATGTAAAATAAAATAGAATAATTTCTTTGATATAATTGGAATAAGTACATTATGGATGAAAATTTTTAATACAATACAAATTAAAAGTTAATAAAGTAAATGATGATTTACATGACAAAAAATTAAAATAAAATATTCATTAGCGTCGTCGGCCCGAATGTGTGTCACAACCCGATGGGTGTCGGTTACGAGAAGGATTTCTTCATAGTTGGGGTTCTGATTCCTCATCTTCCTCTTCACCTTGACCGCCATGTTAATCTTCATCTTCATCTCGCTCCTCCGTGCTAGAGTATTGTGTTATCCTAGGTTCCCATTGTATATCTTCTGTTGTATTAACAGGTGATTGCGAAGATGACCCACCTCAATAGAACAATGATGTTGTGGGGTGTTTGCGACACTATCGACGGATAAGTGTATGGTGTCCCATAAACCAGTTGTAGACAGAATGTTGGAATTGTCGGTGATGGCAAATACATCGATGTTGTTGTTGGCATTGACGTGTAATATGGTCTTGAGGATGGAGGTAGTGCAAAAAAATATACTTAAAGAAGGTGTTGATGCATGTATGATGGTGTAGTACTTGTGTAAAAAAATGGGGTTAGTGAAAGCACTAGAAAAATATGAATCATACTGACTGGGAGGTGGTGCACCCATCGGTGCCCCATGTGGGGTTGGAGTTAATGATGATTCCATTGAAGCATGTACTCCCAATCTAGGATTCATGCGAGGTCGTCTTGGCCTCTTATAACGATGTTGCCTACTTATTTCCTCCTCCGACAGTAGATATGACTTACCATGAAGTCTAAACTATGTCATGTAATCTGGAGAGGTCGCCAAATCCGGTGGGAGAATTGGTTCGCGCATAGGTATGAAATCGTACCAATTATTCCGAATGTAGATATATTTGGCATGGAATTTTGGCCAATCTTCATTGATTCTCCCCGCAAGCCGATCGTATGCAGTTCATCGAGCTTTTAAGGTGGCGGAGGAATACTTTTCCTAAACCCAAATTGGCACATCACTCAATCGGATTTGTACCTCTCGACCATTGCAAAAACTATTAATGACACTTTGATGTGCTAGATATTGCGATTGGCCAAAAATTCGGTCGGGATGCATTCTTGAATTCTTATATCAGCGTATGACATCCATTCAAACTAAAATACGAAATTATAAATTTTATTACATGCCTAATATTAAATTTCAAATCCTTACATAAATATTATATAATTTAAATTTTAAAAACTAATCTCGGCTTCCGATCGTTGATCTAACAATAGTTGGATATCTTCAAGCTCGTCCGATATACCCACATGACTAGTGTCATTGTTCCACATATTCAAATAATATGTTATTTCAAAAATATAATAATAAAAAATATTAAGATAATTATATTATCAAATGAATTTTACCTTAGTACGAGTGGGAATACATAAAAGGCGTTTACTCGGGGACGTAAAAATAGTAGCCGGTATCATGCCCATGGTTGAAGGAGTATGCAACCACCGATTTTAATTTTTTATGGTTCTATTGTCCGAAACATCTCTCGATACAATGTTGCCAACACAACTGATCCCCAACTAAGTTGTCTCGCTTCTTTCAAGTCGACTAGTTGTAGTAGCCACCTCAAATGTACCAGATTTCGATATTTATCTGGCATTAGAAGACCCCCGATTAACTTCAGGATGAATGTTCGTGTGTATTGTTCTCTTTCAACGACACTCACAAAGTTGTCAATATAATTAAAATTGTCTTCTAACCATTTCATCTCGATCTGACTACCATTAAACTTGTCTGGCACCAAACCTAATAGTTGCTCACAAATTGTACTTCAATCGCCAATGCGTAATACCCTTGATTCTCTCATCCACTAGTAAACCGAGTTGTAAAGCAACGTACTCAAGTGTAATTGTACATTCACTGCATGAAAGATGAAATGTATGTGTCTCTGGTCTCCATCTTTCCACCAAAGCACTAATAAGTGCAAGATCCGATTTAGTCCCCCCGAGCATTCGAGACACGTGCAAGAATCCCGCCTCTTGCAAGGGTTGTTCAATCGCATGTGGTGCCCTCACACTTAAATTGTGTATGTACGTCTCCGTAATCTGATCTTTCGTTTGATTATATAAATATAAAGAATTTATAAAATTAATAATGTTAACAACTTAATAATTAAATTAATTAAAATTAAAAATTTTAATAATACTTTCTTACCATTTACAATTGAACGCCAAAAAAATATTTTTTATCCAAGCGAATAAGCAATATTGACATTTTTTAAATTATAAAAATCAAAGAAATTACAAAATATAAATTAAAACAAGAAGAAATTGAGAGAAATTGAATGAAAAATTGAGAACTAAATAGTTGAGAGAATTGAGAGAATAAGATTTGAATGCAAAAGAAAGAAAACGAGTTGGGTTTATATAGCAAATAAACTAGCCGTTAGAAAAAACAATTAGTCCGTTAAATTTTTTGACCATTGAAAAAAGTTATCGTTAGAGGAAAACGTGTCCAGCTGAGGTGGCAGTAGGGACGTTGAAAGCGCGACGCCCTTTTTTACCACCTCAACTGAAAATGCGTCTTACTAGATGCGTTTTTTATTTCTCTCTCTAAAAGGAAAAAAGTAACCTAATTCTCTCATTAACTTTAAAAATCGACCTTTTTAGCTAACCAACCCCACATCATTATTTATTAATTCGTGTACCGAAACTACTTACGAGATTGAGATTAAATTTGTTCATTTATTAATGATAATTATGTCTTTTTCTATCTTAAAAATATGAAATATATTAAGGCCAGATTTAGTTTTTTTTTTAAATAATTCCTTTTCTTTATTCAATTAATTATTCCCTTGATAACTTGCAAAGACTCTACTCGCATAAAAATTCTAAATAGACCAATAATCTAATGGCGTGTTTTCAAAGATTATATTTTGGAATGATTTGTTCACAAAGATCCAAACTTAATTAATAAAAAAATCATTTGGTACATTATGGATAAAATTTTCAGAAAGTTAAGAAATTAATAAATGTTCTATAAATATATAAATAAATATTAAAAAAAACATAAAATAATTTTTAAATATTATTTGTGAAATAAAAAAATACAGTACTATTATATTAAATACTAACCTCTAAAAAATAGTGCTTACCAACCAAATATTGCATCGACACAAGTACAAAAAGATAATGGCATTTTAAAACTAAGTACCCCTTTTTTGAGGTGATGAAGGTCAAAGAAAATGTTAGGTAACATCCAAGTAGGGGCCACTTCCTCTTTACTTATCTCTCAAATTGATCCAAAGTTGTTGTTTTTATAGGGCTGAAGATGACTACACTCTTAAGAGCTTTTCCCATCCACGAAGAGAGGGAAAGATGCTCTTTTGATGGGCTGAATTTACAAAGAGTTGAGATGAAGGACGCATGAAAGAGAGCGCCTCCTGATTAAATCTTCATTTGAATGAGTGGTAACATTAAATTCGATAAAACTAATAATAATAAGGGTAAATTATTAAAATAGTTATTTTTGTTTCCTTCAGGTTACATTTCAGTCATTTATGTTTGAAATGTTACGTTTTAGTCACTTACGTTAACGTATTGTGACATTTTAGTCACTGATCCGTTAATTGTCGTTAACGGTGTAACAGTAAGCTTATGTGGCACGTTAAATCATCATTTCAAACAAAAAAAATTAGATTAAATTATACAATTGGTCCCCATATTTTTTCGTTTTAAGCAATTTATTTTTTTCCTTTTATGTTCTTTTAACTTTCCCTTTTTTTCTTTTATTTTCATTCGCTTCTGCTTCTCCCTCTATTTGCCTCCCTTCTCCATCTCTTTTAAAGTAAAAGAAAAAAATTAAATTGCTCAAAATGAAAAAAATATAGGGACCAATTATATAATTTAACCTAAAATTTTCGTTTGAAATGGTGATTTCATGTGCCACGTCAACTTACCGTTATACCGTTAATGGCAATTAACACTCAGTGACTAAAATGTGGCGATAACGTAAGTGACTAAAACGTAACATTTCAAATATAAGTAACTAAAATATAACCGGAGAGAAACAAAAGTGACTATTTTGGTAGTTTACTCAAATAATAATAACGGTGAAATTAATTATTGTAATGGTGGGCTGGTGAAGTCAAAATTGAAAATAGAAATTAAAGACATTAAATTGAGATATATGTATATATAATAAATTATTAAATAATTATTTAAACTGATAATGTCGAAACCATTTTAAAATTTGATTTTAAAAAAACGGGAATCGACTTTCAAAAATGAAAATGGAGTCGCCACCAATCTTTTTTACTTAGGTGTGATTGGATCACCTTGAAAATCGTTTATTTTAAAATACTTATTTTGGCCCACCAAAAACAAGAAAAATGGGTTCGGGAGTCGGTTACGTATGAGGAAGGGTTAGCACCCTCATAACGCCCAAAATTGGTACCCAATCGATAACATCATGTCCTAATATTGAAATTTTAAAAAATTTAGAAAATAGTCATTTTTAGTTGAAAAGAAAAACTCAGACTTACCTATCTTCAAAGAAATAAAACTCCATACCCAGTAAGTTAGGATATAACATCTTATGACCTTGAAACTAAGTACGTCTTTATTTTAGAAAATTCCTACCTCGAGAAGCAAAACGTCGAACCCAATAAGTTAAGACACAACGATCCGAATTCCCAAGAATAGGTTTTTTTTTTAATTTGAAATTGGTAAATCTCATTTTTTTAAGGAAAAAGGGATAGGTAATACCTAAAGTTTCACGAGAAAAATCGAACCCAATAAGTTAGGGCAAAATTCTTCTCGAAATCCTTCAAATATCACATATCACCGTATTTTGAAAACTATTTGAAATAAATATTTTAATTTGAAAGGTATTTTTATAAAATAATGGTTTGAGTATACAAATAACAATTTTACAAAAGTACAAATTATACTAACAATAAATAATTAAAGGATAATATAACATGAATATACAGTAGAATATGCTAAACAATAATAAACAATCTAAAGAATATAAATAAACATATAATATAGCAATAATTGACATCTTCACGAAATAACAAAATTAAATGAAAAAAAGAATGACATATTTAAACATCGAGAAAAAAAATATGATGATTTTTAAAATGATTTAATGTATATACATAATAACAAAAAAAAATAAAAGAGTATTTATGATAAATAAATATAAGTTAATAATTTAATACATATATATATAAATAATAGTTAGTAAACGATATATAATACTTCTATATAAAACATATATCTAATTCAATAGTCATAAAAATTACATATGTAATAAAATAGGTTATAAAACATAAATAAATTTTATAAAACAAAAATTCCAAAATAATATATGATATAATGTACTATTATATAATATACAAATTAAAAAACATAATATAGTACTTAATATATAAATCATAAAAATAATATTAAGCTAAATAAAATAATAAATAATAATAATATATATAAGGATATTACATATAAAAATATATATAAATTTTAATAAATTATAATAAAGACAATAATATAAACTATTTAATAAAATAATTTAAAATAATGTAAAATAATAAAATAAAGTAAAAGGATAAAAATAAAATTAAAACAAAGAAAACAGGAGTTGAATAGCAATTAAAACAAATAAAATGATTAAATTAAAACACGCGTTAAATCACAGGGGTTAAAATGGCAATTAAAATAAATTTAAAATAATTAAAATAAATAAATAAATAATGATTAAGCAATTGAATGGATAAATAATAAAAAAAAAACACATAAGTCAACCTAACTCCCGCAATATGAGGATTCGACGAAATTCCTCCACCAAAAACTAACTCGAATGTATAAACTCAAAAAGAAACGAAGATGAGCGAAGAACAAAATAAGAACAAGTCACGTAAAAAATAAGAACGCAAAAAGAGAGAAAATTTGAGTGAATGTTCTCAAGAATTTTATTACTCAAAACTCAAGTCCCATTCCAAAGTGTCATTCAAGTGTGTTTACAATGAAGGAGAGGCTCTATTTATAGTTGAGCCTCCCAAAATCAGCACTGGCATGAGATCAATTACATCAACGACTAAGATTAAAAGGTATCTACAAATTAAATCTCTAAGATTACAAAATCATATCTTTTAATATTACATACCATATCTTCTAAGATTGCATATCATATCTAAGATTTCATACCATAACTTTTAGGATTGCATATCATATCTAAGATTTGCATATCATATCTAAGATTGCATATCCTTGAAGATTGTACTTCCATATACGTCAAGCTTGTAGATAGACCTTCAATGTTTTTAAGTAATGGGCCATTCCGATCGGGCCAAATGATATATTTTGGACTGGACTTGGACTTTATTTTATTATTTTGGGTTTATTATTTTTTGTATGGGCCCGGGCTAAATTGGCCTATTACAGCTGCCCCTCTTTGCTCATTATCGTGTAACGAGAATAGAGCAAAGACTATAAAAGGCCCAATTTTTCCCGGTCTTTGCTAAGCCTTGACTTCTTGGTCCTCATCTTCTTCAAATGGTTTCCAACTCCATTGCAACTTCAACGGTATTTGGAACTTCATCTTGATTTCAATAAGTCTGATAACTTCAATCTGCTCCACTGCAAACTTCAGGAAGGTAATATCTGCTATCTTCGATCTGCTCCACTGCAAACTCGGGGAGACAGGATCTGATGTCTTCAGTCTGCTCCTTTGCTATCTTCAGGAAGACTTCATTCTTCGATTTGATCCACTAGGAACAAAATCAAAATTTCATTCTTGATTTGCTCCACTACTATTTCTAGGGAACAAAATCTGAAATTTCATTCTTCATTTGCTCCACTACCATTTCTAGGAACAAAATCTGAAATTCCAATTTGCTTCCTTACTATCTTCGTGAAGACTTCATTCTTCATTTGCTCCACTATCATTTCTAGGAACAAAATCAAATTTCATTCTTCATTTGCTCCACTAAGGAACAAAATCTAAAATTTCATGGTTTGCTTCCTTACTATATTCAGGAAGACTTCATTCTTCAGTCTGCTCTACTAAGGAACAAAATCTGAAATTTTCAATTTGCTTCCTTACTATCTTCAGGAAGATTTCATTCTTCAGTTTGCTCCACTACCATTTCTGGGGAACAAAATTTGAAATTTCATTCTTCAGTTTGCTCCACTAAGGAACAAAATCTGAAATTTCATGGTTTGCTTCCTTACTATCTTCAGGAAGACTTCATTCTTCAGTCTGCTCTACTAAGAAACAAAATCTAAAATTTTCAATTTGCTTCCTTACTATCTTCAGGAAGACTTCATTCTTCAGTCTGCTCTGCTAAGGAACAAAATCTGAAATTTTCAATTTGCTTCATTACTATCTTCAGGAAGACTTCATTCTTCAGTTTGCTCCACTACTATTTTTAGGGAACAAAATCTGAAATTTCATTCTTCAGTTTGTTCCACTAAGGAACAAAATCTGAAATTTCATGGTTTGCTTCCTTACTATCTTCAGGAAGACTTCATTCTTCAGTCTGCTCTACTAAGGAACAAAATCTGAAATTTTCAATTTGCTTCCTTACTATCTTCAGGAAAACTTCATTCTTCAGTTTGCTCCATTAGGGAACAAAATCTAAAATTTTTGGATTTTGCTACACCGTCCTCTGAGGGACCTGTCCTGTATATTTGAATGTATTATGGATGACTTTTGTATGAATGCAGAATGTCATGAGAATGATGATTATAACGCATGATCGGAATGAATCTAATGCTCCTAACTAAATAATATTAGGGATGACATTTTCATGAATACAGGATGTCATGAAAATGATTTTTTTTTTGTAAAACGATTAGGACGCAATGATTGTCATAAATCAAATACTCCTAATTGGAAATGAGAGAATGATCTCTATAGGTTGTCATTGCTCATAGTTCATCAAGGTTCTATCACTGATGCGCTACCATGTTTTCTCGTTCAGCTGGTCTCTTGGACAAAAAACCCAAAGAAACAATCATTTTGCTCAGCAAGCTTGCCCCGCTGTAATTCCAGGGTCCCTTTCCTTAAACCTTAGGACATAAAAATTTATACCTCCTACTGCAACTTCTGGGGAATAACATTTGGTTTTTTCATCCATCCAGTTATCACTTAGAGGTATGGAATTTTCAATCAACTTGGTCTATTATATCATCCCTGAGTATAATGACCAGATGTATGTATGCAGGGTATTCCGACAATAATCCCCTTTTATACTTGGATTGACCTTGTTCGTCATTTGCCGATATGGTGTTACCAACGAAATTGTCTTATCCAATGAGAATTTGAAAAGATAATCATTTTTCAATGTTTCCAATCCCCTTAGGCTTGGTGAGTTCTGAACAATAGTCCTGTTTCAGATTCTCATAATATTTAGAAGCTTCCAAAGTAATATGCGAAACTCCTTTTATGAAAGCATTAGTCCAATAATCATTATTTCAATATAAAATGCTTGAAAAAGATCAATGGACAAGAAAGAAATTAATCAAGAGCATAGCTCGAAATAAATAAGTTATAAAAGATAATCAATAAAATTGATTGGAGTGCATATTGAAAAGAATAACAAATTCAAAAATGGGTAAAATAGAAGCTAAGTGCCCTAGATATCGCAGCCTGAGCTTCTCTTGTTCAAACTTCTTGAGGACCATTTTAAACTCAATATGTGTTTAGGGGATCCGGAGTACTTTGTCGATGCCCCAAGACGTAACATACTTCCTCATTGCTAATTCAGATGTAACAAGACTACCACAAACCCTATCTTTGATTAAAATTTGAACCGCCTTTTTCGGGTTTTCGACTCAAAACCCCTTTGGTCTCAAAGTGCCCTTTGCGGGTTTTCGCCTTGGCCTCTCCTTTTTCTTTTTTTTTTCTTTTTTTTTTGAATTTGGACTCAATGCGTCCTTTGTGGGTTTTCACCTTTCCCCTTTCAGGTAAAATAATTCTTGATTGAACCTGAATTCGTCGGATTAGGCAAGTCTTCGCCATTCATCTCAGTCAATATCAATGCTCCTCCAGAATAGGCCTTTTTCAACATAAGGTATTTCCCAGTTCGAATATGCTTTCCTCTCAAATCGTTTTATAGAAAAAGATCTGCTTTCAACATCGTTCCCCTTGTGGAATTCTCTAGGATGAACTTCGTAAGTTTGCATCATCTAGCCGTGACAAATAGCTTTTAACCTTTTCTTCAATTAGGTTCAATTTATAAACCAATGTGTAAGATGTTGCCCCGGCAAAGGTTCTGGCCAACGTTCGATAATCATAGAGAATAGTGATAGCTTCTTATGCGAATCTTTACAAGTCTTAGCCTCTTTTTTTTTGGCAACTTTTGTTGCACTGTGATATGTTGCATGATCTTTGGACCAACTGTAAACTTTGACTTTGTACAGTTATTTAAACGCGATCCTTTGTAGCATTCTGCTAACATCTTGATCTCTTTTTTTTTTTAAATTTGATGGCTATCGGCCTTGTAACATTGACATATGAAGCTACTTCCACTCTCTTAGCGAAGTAAACGATGACTATGTTGATGAGTCGATATTGGCTAAAAGCTTCTGATGAGATTGGCCCCATCACATCCATGCCCACATATGAAAAATTTGTGAAGAACTGGAGTAGGCATATGAATCTTGTCTACTTAAATTCGACATAGCTGATACCACCCCTTTCTATGTAGATCGACAGTGCCCGATCCTCATGTTTAGCCCGCATCTTAGTAGCCCAGGCATATCCTGATGTGATTGTGCAAGAACATATTTGAATTCTTGAAAATAACTCAATAATGTCTTGCATTATTTCTATGGTAAGCTGGGCTTCGAACTTCACCCCTTTTCTAGGCTCATAATATCCGTTGACCCTTTGTTGAATAAGGTCTGTTTTTCATCTTGTTGGACCATTCTTAACAAATCAGAAGGTATGTTACAATCTCTGTCATCTTCAAAGTCCTGAGATCCCCTAAACCCATATCTCATTCAAAAAGGGAGTCAGTAACAACGTCGCTCATATCGTTGATATCTGGGAACCTAGTATAGGCTCGAAAGAATATTTCAAAAGAATAAATGATTCAAAGAACAGTTATTTGTATGATCATGAATAAAGAATGAAAGAATATTGTAAAACAAAAGAATGTACAATATGAAATGGAAAGAATAAAAGAATATTTTCTCAAAAAAATGCATTTTATTAAAATAAAAATTTAGGACACAAGCCTATTTCACAAAAGAGTTCTTATTGCCTTTAGGCTTAAGGCAACAAGCATGTTTCGAATATTACTCTAGATCAACTCTAAGAATATAAGGATCTCCTCCACAGTCCCATTATTCAAAACACTCCCATGTACACAAGGATTTGGAAACATTGTCCTCTGATTCCCTCTTCATTTTTGATTTCTCCAAGGGATCGCAACTTTTTTGTCTCCTTCTTCAATTATCACTTTTACTGCCTCGTCAAAGTGATCAGGTTTTGATGAATCGTCGACTTTCACAATTCCCATTTTGATGAGCCTCTCAACTACCTTTTTGAAGGCAGTGCAGTTTTCTATGGAATGCCCCGATATTCCCGTATGGTAATCACATTTAGCGTTTGAGTCATACCATTTAGGATATGGGGGTTGTAACGGTTTTAGATGAAATGGGGACACAATATGCGCGTCAAATAAACTTTGATATAGCTCCTTATACGTCATCAGGATTGACGTAAATTGGAGCTTTTCAGAGTTTTGCCTTGGAGAGACCTGATCGTTGGTAGTTACTGTCCTTGGCTGGTTCATTGTAATTGGCTCCGAATGGCTCTTGTTATACCTACCGGTATTATTTACTCTCTTTTCCTTCTTCCTTAGGGCCTTTGAGGTCCATTCTCATTTTTCCCTTGTTTCTACCAGAACAACCGGTTTAGCTTGATCATCATTCGAGTCAAAACCTGAACCCATTGGTAGGTTCAATATGGCCGAAGTATTAGTCTGACATTGGGGGTCCAATAATGACGGGTACCTCATGTGAATACATGTCTGGTTGAGTCGGGACACTAATCGGGGAATAGACAATGTCTTCCTCATCATCCACGTTGTTGACTACTTGGCCTCTCATTTTTTTAAGTCCTTCGGCTAGTAACTGGGTTAGCTGGCCTATAATATTCCTTTGAGATTCCTGTATTTTTTGTTGAATTTTAGTCAATTGCCCCTGCATCTGTATTTGCATTTGCTCTATTCTTTCCAATCTTTGTTCCATGTTTTCCAGGTTAACTAAAACATTTTACCTAATTATGGTCCTTTTGTAAAAGTCTAATGCAAATGATGCAATGTAATGCAAATGCATGAATGCAAAGAAAGAGAGGCGTTGACTCTGAATTCAGTTACATTAGAAAAACTTTACTAGAAAATAAATTTCTTTACACAAAATGGATCGCATACACGGCCTTATCTTCATAGTCCAAGTGAGAACATCAATCCCCTTCTTCGCAAAAGTCAAATCTTGCAAACTTCTAATAGATGCCTCCTCTAGCTCCTTTTGCTTGATTTGGACCGCGACTCCTATTCACTTGTTAGCCTCTTCAAGAAAGCTGAGATGTGGTAATTCTCGAATAGTCTTCGTCAACTTGAATCCTTGGGTGATAAGGTCTTGTATTCCTTCACGGACTATCAGTCTTCTCTCGGTGTATTCACTTGGACTATATTCGGACGACCGTATTATAATCCACTTTATCAAAAAATCCATTTTCTTATGACCAACTTTTCTATTTAGCAATCGAATTTGAGATCAACACCTCTTTTCTATGATGTGAATGCAATGCAATCAAAACAAAAGAGAACACGTTAGAACAGGAGAAATAAATAACATAGAACACCTATCAGGGTGACCACTAGGGTTTGACATAGTTCTATCTAAGGTAAACTCTTAGGGTTCACTATATGCGGTTTAGTTCTAAAGTTAAGGTACCCGAACGAGCAGATTCCTCGATCCTCACCCATTATAGGCTCATGTGGACCGAGTTCAGTTCAGAGGAATACATTTCCCTATGGTCGCACTGGAGATGAAAATCTCACGAAGACATAGGTGCGGATGTATCCCGAAAGCGATTCACTATCCCGCACGAGGTGAAAACCTCATGAAGGAGTAGCTTCGCCCCACTTAAGGGTGCGACCACAACGGTCATGCGAATGCAATGCAAAGATATTTTATAGAAAAAACACATGCAATAAAAAGGATGATTTTTCAAATCAGAATTTCAAATTTGCAACAATAGGACATGAATTTATCGACTTTACGGCTTGACTCTCTTATTTATCCCCAGTGGAGTCGCCAAGCTGTCGAAACCATTTTAAAATTTGATTTTAAAAAAAACGGGAATCGACTTTCAAAAACGAAAATGGAGTCGCCACCAATCTTTTTTACTTAGGTGTGATTGGATCACCTTGAAAATCGTTTATTTTAAAATACTTATTTTGGCCCACCAAAAACAAGAAAAATGGGTTCGGGAGTCGGTTACGTATGAGGAAGGGTTAGCACCCTTACCCAATCGATAACATCATGTCCTAATATTGAAATTTTGAAAAATTTAGAAAATAGTCCTTTTTAGTTGAAAAGAAAAACTCAGACTTACCTATCTTCAAAGAAATAAAACACCATACCCAGTAAGTTAGGATATAACATCTTATAACCTTGAAACTAAGTATGTCTTTATTTTAGAAAATTCCTACCTCGAGAAGCAAAACGTCGAACCCAATAAGTTAAGACACAACGATCCGAATTCCCAAGAATAGGTTTTTTTTTTAATTTGAAATTGATAAATCTCATTTTTTTAAGGAAAAAGGGATAGGTAATACCTAAACTTTCACGAGAAAAATCGAACCCAATAAGTTAGGGCAAAATTCTTCTCGAAATCCTTCAAATATCACATATCATCGTATTTTGAAAACTATTTGAAATAAATATTTTAATTTGAAAGGTATTTTTATAAAACAATGGTTTGAGTATACAAATAACAATTTTACAAAAGTACAAATTATACTAGCAATAAATAATTAAAGGATAATATAACATGAATATATAATAGAATATGCTAAACAATAATAAACAATCTAAAGAATATAAATAAACATATAATATAACAATAATTGACATCTTCACGAAATAACATATTTAAACATCGAGAAAAAAAATATGATGATTTTTAAAATGATTTAATGTATATACATAATAACAAAAAAAATAAAAGAGTATTTATGATAAATAAATATAAGTTAATAATTTAATACATATATATAAAAATAATAATTAGTAAAAGATATATAATACTTCTATATAAAACATATATCTAATTCAATAGTCATAAAAATTACATATGTAATAAAATAGGTTATAAAACATAAATAAATTTTATAAAACAAAAATTCCAAAAATAATATATGATATAATGTACTATTATATAATATACAAATTAAAAAACATAATATAGTACTTAATATATAAATCATAAAAATAATATTAAGCTAAATAAAATAATAAATAATAATAATATATATAAGGATATTACATATAAAAATATATATAAATTTTAATAAATTATAATAAAGACAATAATATAAACTATTTAATAAAATAATTTAAAATAATGTAAAATAATAAAATAAAGTAAAAGGATAAAAATAAAATTAAAACAAAGAAAACAGTGGTTGAATAGCCATTAAAACAAATAAAATGATTAAATTAAAACACGCGTTAAATCACAGGGGTTAAAATGGCAATTAAAATAAATTTAAAATAATTAAAATAAATGAATAAATAATGGTTAAGCAATTAAATGGATAAATAAAAAAAAAAACACATAAGTCAACCTAACTCCCGCAATATGAGGATTCGACGAAATTCCTCCACAAAAAACTAACTCGAACAGAAGCAACTCAAAAAGAAACGAAGATGAGCGAAGAACAAAATAAGAACAAGCCACAGAAAATAAGAACGCAAAAGAGAGAGAAATTTGAGTGAATGTTCTCAAGAATTTTTATTACTCAAAACTCAAGTCCCATTCCAGTGTCATTCAAGTGTGTTTACAATGAAGGGAGAGGCCTCTATTTATAGTTGAGCCTCCCAAATCCAACGGCATGCATCAATTACATCAACGGCTAAGATTAAAAGGTATCTACAAATTAAATCTCTAAGATTACAAAATCATATCTTTTAATATTACATACCATATCTTCTAAGATTGCATATCATATCTAAGATTCCATACCATAACTTTTAGGATTGCATATCATATCTAAGATTTGCATATCATATCTAATATTGCATATCCTTGAAGATTGTACTTCCATATACGTCAAGCTTGTAGATAGACCTTCAATGTTTTTAAGTAATGGGCCATTCCGATCGGGCCAAATGATATATTTTGGACTGGACTTGGACTTTATTTTATTATTTTGGGTTTATTATTTTTTGTATGGGCCCGGGCTAAATTGGCCTATTACAGATAATAAAATATGAAATAAATTTATATTTTTATTTATTTAGTTAAGTTATAACTGAAAACACATTTATATTAAAAAATTAAATGTATAAAAATAATATTTCTATTTAGAAAATATTAAATAATAATTAAATCCATTATTACATTAAAATATATTAAATATCTTATCACATGCGTATGCACGTGGAAACCACAAATTTAGAACACATATATGTGTTTAAAAATAACATATAATAAATAATGAAATGTGTGGTTTGAAGTTAACTAATCATAATAACACATGAAATATGTGTTGTAACGACCCGATTTTCAGTGGTGTTGGAAAATACGGTTTCAAGATCTTGTTTCTGTAAATCGAGTCCATAAATATTAAATTATGATATTTAAGGAGTTAAAATATAAATGAATTGAAATTTGGTTAAGTAATTTAGCTGAAATTGTGTTTAATTGAGGCCCATGGACTAAATTATAAAAATGCAATTGCTATAAATTTTTAATTGGCTAAAAGTTTAGGGATTTAAATTGCAATTAACCAAATGTCCAAAATGGTAAATAAACCAATTTTTGATAGTGGATGATGATGGTAATTAGCATTAGGATTAGTTAATTATGATTAAAGTAAGTTAAACCATGATTTAAACTAATTAATTAGGATTAAATTAAACTAACTAAACTATAAAAGCCAAAGTTAGTGGAAAGAAAGATGAATTCATCATCTTCTTCCACTGGTTGTGCATGCTTGAAGAAGAAAACTCCATTGTAGGAGCTTAAAACAATCGGCCAACAATTAGGTAATGCAATTAAATCTTTTTCTTGTAATTTTTATAGATTTGAGGTCATAGGAGCTTGATTTAGCTAGCTCATGTATCAATTTGTGAAACCATTAAAGTTTTATAAAGTTTTCATTGTTGAGAATTGAATGATTTAGGTGTTAAATTGATAGAAATTAAGCTTAGTTTAAGAAAAAGGACTTAATTGTAAAGTCTAATTGCAAGTTTCATACATTAGAGATCAAATTGAATAAAATGTAAAATTATCATGAAATTTTGGTAAGAATAAAAAATAGAAGGTCTCTAATGAATATATGTAAAATCGAATTTTAATTCGAAGGTCTAAATCGAAAGATTATGTTTGTCCCAGGTTTAGGGACTAAATTGAATAAATTGCAAAATATGTGTGACTTTGTTATTGATTGTAATTTGAGTTGGAATTTGATATTGTGTATTGTAGGATTATTATTCGTAGCTAAAGACAGCGCATGATCGTCGAAAGGGAAAGGAAAGGTAATAGCCGACAACGAGTAACTCAAATCTTCGGTTTGTATTTCTATGATTTGAATCACTAAATTGTTGCATATTTATACTATTTTGCATAATATTGTTTTGAGGTAAGATGAAAGTAATTATTTGAATTGAATTGTTAGAATTGAGATTGGTTATCAAAATAAAGGACTAAATTGAATAAAATGGAAGATAGTGTAATTTGGTGAAAATATGAAATTGACTTTGAATTGGGCTGGAATATATTATGTTATGTGATAAATTGATTATTTGGATTCTGAATTGGAGATGATGAAATGTAAATTGTGTTATATGATGAATTGAATAATTGATTACCCTATTAATTGTTCGGGTAGAGTCGGATATAGTTGGCATGTCATAGGATAAATTGAGTACGAGTTACTTCAGTTATATGTCGATGAGCGTTGAGCGCATTTTCCTTCGGACGTTTCAATGAGTGCAAGGCACAACTTTTATTTCGATTATACCGATGAACGCTGGGCACAATTTATCTACTTTGGATGTTTAGATAAGGCACCGGGTGCCAAATTGGTGTGTTAGTTGGGATCCGTGTATTCGTTTGAGTCTGAGTTATATTAATAAGAAATATAAATTGCAAAACAGTTAATTGACATTTGAAAATTATATCGACATTATGAAATTGTATTACAAGTACACATTTGCGATATATAATAATCAATAGCATGTGAAAGATCATGCAAACCGGTTGAACGAGCCTGAGGACTGATACAGAATGATGATGGTAGATTTGATTTCAATTCAAGAATGATATACGAACTTGATTTAATGTAATAGAGTGAAAAATAATGTGACTGTTAAGTACATTGGTATGATATGTTAATTACTTGTTAATTGAGGTAGTATGTTTAGTTGGTTCTTTTGGCATAAACAATGTATCTTGTAGCATATGTATAGTGTTATATGTATTGAAGAATGGCATGAGTTGTATGTAAATTAGTTGGTATTGAATTGGAAATTGGTTGTATGCTTTTGATTTGAAATTTGTATTAAATTGATTTGAATAATGAAAATGCCACTGAGCTTTATTGCTTAGCGTACGATTTTGTTTTCCATGCGCATGTTAGGTTCGTGACGAGGTACCGAGCATCAACTTCAGCATCCAGACAAAGATCCAAACTCAACAACGTTTGTATTGTTTCTTTTGTTGGTTATACGTCATGTACCTAGGTTGAGTCAGAATTAGTATTTTGATTTGATTATATGCTAAATACATGGAATTCAAAATGTCATAACCTATAATTAGGCAAGTTTTGTGGTACGATAATAGCTTAATTGGTTTTGTGTTGATATACATATGTTTATAAGTTCCAACTAGTTAAATGAAGGACTTAAATGAATTGATTGTGTATTCAAATGAAATTATTGAAATGGATGTTAACATGTATCTATAATTGGTACTTTAGACATAAATGAACTCACTAGGTGTATAGATTTGGTGGAAAATTTTATGTGCAAGTAAATTTGAAAGGTTTTAAGTGTTTACAAACAGGTACCAAAACTTATCCATTTGATAACAGTATGTCACGTCGCGACGTCGAATGGTGGTTATCGCAACGAGATCAGGCCATCATGCCACGATGCGACATCGAGCATGGGTCGTTGAGACGAGACCTAGACAGTATGTTGCGTTGCGACGAGAAACCACCTGACGCCACGACATCGGCTTGAAATTTTGTAAACATTACAATTTGGTCCTATTTCGATCTTGGGTTAGTATTGAGCTTTCGTAAGCTCATATAAGATCCAAAAATAAATACGAATCAATTTATATACCTCTTTAACTTATATTGAGATGTTTATGTTATAAATTAAACAATGATTTGATTGTTGTTGCTCTGCCAATGAATATGACACCTTGTAACTCGAACTTGGCAAGCGGGTCGGGTATGGGGTGTTACATGTACAATTTCAAAAAAAAAATTAAAAAAAGAGATTAAATTGTGAGTAAAATAAAATTTAAACACATAAATATATCAGATTAACAATACTAAATACACTACAAGTATTTATCATCATGTTGTCATCAATTGTAAGTTAGCATTGAGTTGACTTGTGATACCAACTTAATAATAATATTATTAATACAACTGTTGGAGATAATAAATTATGCATATTAAAATAAAAATAATTATAAAATACATTAAAATGAAACATTAGTTGAGTGGTACATTTAAAGTTTTACCAATTCAATTGGCATGAGTTTAAATCCTACTATATGCAACTTTTTTATTAACTTTTGTTAATATGAAAAGATTAAAGTTTATTCAAATAATATAATTTATTTTAATTACGAAAAGATATTTTTCGTAATTTCCATAATAGAAAATTAAATAATAGTATAAATAATAAATTAAAGGGTAAAATGAAAATTTTGATCTCTATTGAAGGTACAGCCTATGTACTGGATGTCTGCTGAAAAATAACTCAGTGTAGTTGAAAAGTAAACGAGAGGTTTATCCAAATAATCTTTCAGTTGGATATTATTATTATTATTATTTGCCTAAAGATTGCAACTCATAGGAGCTGGGATGCATCCAAAGGGCCCTAAGGCTTTGAGTTGAGGCCTCAATTTATAGCAGAAAAAGCAGAAGAAAAAGAAAGGGTGATTGGGGGATATTTCATTTTCATGGTAAGGAAAAACCCCATTTTTAAGAGAATGCAAGAATGGAATGGAGCCCCAAAAAATGTGATGGTTTATAGGCATTCACTTCAGCCAACCAAACCCCACACTCCATCCCCCTGCCCCTGGGTTCCACCCCTTGGATAGGGCTCTCCCTTATTTTAATTGAATTGTCGCATCTCACTAGGTTTTCTAACCATCTACTGAATATTTTTAATGAATTAATTTGAAAATGGTTTATTAGAAACGAATGTGTGAGTGACATTAGTCACTAAGTGATGTCTGAATCTAATGCTTCTTCCCTTTTTTTTTATTTTTTGGGGTCAAAACTTGCATTTAATATTGTAAGGTATTCTTTGAAGGCAAAAGTAGTTTCAATAAATTATGTAACTGAACAATCAAATAATTTAATATTAGTAAAGAAATAAATAAAAAGTATTAACAAAACCATTACTCGATAATAAGGTAATTAATATAGTCAATAGTAAAAAAAAGTTATAATTTTTGAGAAATTGAAATTATAAAATTTATATTAAAGAAAAAGAAATTCCAATCAAATTAAAACATGAAAAATGAGAATTGACCAAAAGGGAGTAAATGGCAAATGGAAAAGCAAGCAAACAAATAAATAAAATATGTAAGTCTTCCATTTGGAAGAGATGATACTTCACAGTTAATTCTCTTACTCCATTTATATGATATAATTAGTAAGCTGAAAATTTATTACAGTTGATTCAACATCTGATGGGTCACAGTTTCCCATCATAAGGAAAAGAAAATATAGCATTAATGGTGGAACACATAGGCTAAAACTTAAAAGCTTCTAATTCCATCATTGTTTGTCATGGACTAATATTCCTTCAATTCAACGCTTCCAAGTTTCAATCAATCCTTCCACGACACAACTACAAGACAATCACAATTGCCTGCTGGTTCCCCACAACTCAGACCCCCCCCCCCCCCCAAATTCCCCTCCCATGACCCATCTCCCAACAAAAGTTAAATGACCAAATCCTCTACTTCTATTCCCTTTCTTTCACCTTTTTCTCCCTTTCTAATCCGTTTTGTCACTATCCTTAAGCCCTCAGTTGTGCAGCTCTCAGCCCCCACCTTCTCTTGTCTCTCTCTCGCTTTGGCCTCAATTTCATCCAACGGTATTCGGTCTCTCTCCCTCTGTCTCCTTTGTTGCTACCTTGTACCACTGCAACCCAAGGAGGATTGACCTGTCTTTTTTCCTCTTTACATTTCCTTGCCATCTGCTGACCAAGTTTTTGGGGTTTTGTTCCATGGATATGCTAATTATTCTCTTCCTGCTAACCTCCGCCGCACTTCCATTGGCTTCACCAGATCCAAACGACGAGGCTTGTTTAACCCACGTTAGCCAAACCTTGAAAGACCCTTTGAAGAACCTGCAAAACTGGACCAAACCCAACTTCGCTAACCCTTGCAACGGTTTCACTTCTTATCTCCCTGGTGCCACTTGCAACAATGGTCGAATCTACAAGCTTTCCCTTACAAACCTCTCTCTCCAAGGCTCTATCTCACCTTTCCTTTCCAACTGCACTAATCTTCAGTCACTTGACTTGTCTTCAAATTCCATCTCAGGCCCCATCCCCCAAGAATTGCAGTATTTACTCAACCTGGCAGTGCTGAACCTTTCATCGAACCAACTTGAAGGCGTGATCCCACCGCAGATTACCTTATGTGCTTATTTAAACGTCATTGATCTTCATGACAATTTACTCACCGGTCAGATTCCTCAACAATTAGGCTTTCTATCACGGTTGTCAGCTTTTGATGTTTCTTATAACAAGCTTTCGGGGCCAATACCAGCCTCTTTAGGGAACAGAAGTGGGAATCGGCCGAGTTTCAATGTCACTTCTTTTGAAGGCAATAAGGATCTTTATGGATACCCTTTACCACCCATGAAAAGCAAAGGGTTGTCAGTTCTGGCCATTGTTGGGATCGGGTTAGGAAGTGGGCTTGCTAGTTTGGTGCTTAGTTTTACAGGAGTTTGTATCTGGTTGAAGATTAGAGATGAAAAGATGGCTGCCGAAGAAGGGAAGAGGAGTCACCCTATGCCTGATTATTAAAAGCTTGAATCTAAGATTAATTACTGATCTAAAATGGAGGGGGGGGGGGGGAGACTGAAAATTCCAGGTATGCTTTTAATTAAATCCTTTCCTTTCTTCTCAATTTTTAAGTGAGGTTTGGGTTTAATCTTTATTTTCCTAAAGCAGTTGCCTTTTCTGGGTTTTTATGATCTTTTTGTGTTTAACGAATTTAGGATTCTCTATAACATTTATTTTCAACAATGTATAAATTTGTGAGTAAATATAAAGTATTTATAAGATTTAAAGTGGATCCAATTTTAACACTGCTTTTTTGCTACTTGGTAGACACATCCCCGGCTGGTTTCTGCATAATTTTGGGATATGGAATTCAATGTTGAAGTCTCTAATCTATGGGCGCAACAAAAAGGAGAAACCATACATTTATTGCATTTTATTATTGATAACCCATGTGACCTTGATGATTAACATTTTAATTTTTAAAATTTTGGAAAAGTGATCCGAAACCATTTTAAAGTGACCCTGAATAACATGCTAAAATTTTGTTTGGGCCCGGCTCAAACCTGGCCTAACCCATGATCAACTATACTCAAGTGAATTGGCTATAACATCGATTCTAATGAAAATTTAGGGTTGTTTTATTGATTCATTTCTTTATCTCATCTTTGCTTCTTCATTTTATTTTTAGTCCACCAATTCATTTATCTACTTTTCTCACCTAAAATCCACTTGTCTTTTTGTGTCTACTTTTTTAGTGGAAGGTGACATCTTGTTTATTTAAAATCCTCCTTCATCTATTAATAACTTTATTGGTCTTATTTAATAATTGGCTGATAATTGATTGCAATAGTTTGTTTAATCAACTTATTTTATTAATTGTTTATTTAAAAGTATTCGGTAAAACTTAATTGATATGTGTAAAATGACAAATAAGGACATGATATATTTTATTCTTAAATATTTATTTGTTTATAATACTTTAGTTTTTATTTGGTGAAATTATTAAAATAAAACACAATTACCAAAGAATTAAAACACCCATTATGGAAATTAATTAGTAAATACTTTTGAAAATTTAAATAAACAAATTTCTTAAGTTCCTTATTTCCAAATATTAACCTTATGGAAATTGATAAATATTAATAGTGTATCGATATAGTTGTAAACTATATTCTTACTGATAATTGTGTCATGTTCTTAGCATGTAAATTGGTGATAATTATATCACTCTCTGAATAAACTTGTCAAGTAGCATATTTCAATTAATATAAAGTTGCATAAGAAATCATTTTACACAAGTAAATTGAAAATAAATTAAAAATACATAAATATTCAAGAAATAGATACATATCCAAACAAGTAAAAACAAATATTTAAGAAACACGACATTATCGTTTAACTGCCATCAAACTTGTAGTGATGTCATCGATTTACAAGGGCAAAAAAATTCAACAAATAAAGGCCAGAGAAAAAGTACAACAATTTAAAATGATAGAAATAACTAATCTTACTAGATGAAATCATCTTGCAAATGAATTTTCATAGTTGGATTTTTGTAGATTCACGATAGAGGGCTTTTTTTTTTTTTCTTTTTTGAGATTTACTTTGGACTTTGAATGTGAAACTGAAAACGGGAGAATGGATGCTATTGATATATTGACACCCCTATTAGGTTTGAGAGCATGTGGTAAATTGAATAATTTTTGAATAAGTATGGTTAGATATATCATTCCACATATCTTATTCATAATCAGTTCTGAAAAAAGTTGTCTATCTTTGCGTTTTTTGTTTTGGAGGTTTTAGCTCAACAAGCTTTTACAAATCTCTATTCACCAAACATTACAATTAGAGGGTTTGACTGCCCAATCCTCCATTTGTGCCAAAAACAACTAAAAAATGTCCAAAACTTTATTTACCAAACACCTTAATTTTTAAAAAAAAAATTAAAATTGGTAAGTGGAAATTTTGAGATGGATTCAAATTTTATTTTCATTCGAGTTAAAAAAAAAAGATAAATATCAAATTTATAGGTTCATGTGTAATTTATTACATGAATTTTGATTTGGTGCAATTATATATATGAAATTTGAATTGTGGTTCATATGTATATATGAAACTTTGATTTTGATTGAATTGTACACATTTAAATAAATGCATACATACATTTATTTTCATATTGAGTTAATATAATTATTTGTATATGCAATATATCAATATAAAATTATGCAATCAAATCAAAATTTTATATTTAAAATCAAACAAAATCAAAGTTTATATATGATACTACATATTGAATCAAAATTTGTGTATAATTTTTATATTTATCCTAAATTTAAGATTTTTAATTAAAATTAAATGATTTATTTATAATTTTAACATCCACTTTTAAAACAGTAATTAAGTCCTCTATTTGGCTTCTTAATTATAAAAGTTGAAATTTTGTTAATGCAATTTCCTTTGTTAATTTACAATATTTCAAAAGATGATTTTTTTTTTCGAGAAATAAAAATAGAATTTCAATAATAAAAACATGGTAACTATTTTTTTTTATAAGAAACATGAAAAATAAAATAAAATAAAATATTTTTATTTTTATTGATTCGAATCGAGACACCAAATTTAATATTTAACAAACTATTAAAAAATATATATATATTTTTTTTGCGTTTATATGAGTTTAAACTAAGGACAATTTCTTTATAACTAAAAATACTTATTTTCATCATTTTTCACTTTTACATATAACATTTTTAATGGAAGAAATGAAAACAATTTTTAATTTTTATATATTTAATTTTTTTAACTAATCATGTTTTCATTTTCTAATAAAATGAAAACAAACTTAACAGAGTCTTTGCTTTTGGGTGTTATATAATAAAATTATAGATCGTTTATATTAATTATGAAGAGTTTAAAATATATATTTTGCATGTTGTAATATTGATAATGGATTATCATAATTTATTTTATATTTTTATTATAATCTATGTTGAATTCTGAAATTTATATTAAAACAACATTTTATAAAATTAAAATTTCATATATTATAATATTAATATTATTTACTTTAAAACATCATATTTAAAATTTATATAAATTAATCCATCTTATTTATAAATTTATTGTGTACGGGTGTTTGTATGAGGTGGATCCTGATTTCATAACCCGGTCCACTTTTGACCCACCTTCACAAATCATCACCGATTCACCATCCACTTCTCAAACCTTAATACCTCTAATCTCTCTCTCTTCCCGCTTTTTCTCCAAAACCCTAATTTCTCCTTGTCGAAGCTAAAACCTCCCTTAAAAAAATGGCTAAAAAGAACAAGCAGAAGCCTCCGCAAGACCCCAAACCTCGCCAGGAGGAAGAAAAGAAACAAGTAGAGCGCAAGGAAGAGGAAGTAGAAGATGAAGAAGAAGAGAAAAGCTTCGAAGACTTGGGCCTCGACCATCGATTACTCCGAGCTCTTATCAAGAAAGGCGTTGGCAAGCCTTTTCCGATTCAACGTGTTGCAATCCCTCTCATTCTAGTAAGTTCATATCATGTTCAAATAGTTGCTTAATTTTAGTTATTTTTTGTTGATCGATGTTTAATTGCTTTCGGTACGGCGAACTCGTGTTATTAGCAAGGCAAAGACGTGGTAGCTCAAGCTAGAACAGGCACTGGCAAAACCTTTGCATATCTTCTTCCGTTACTTCAGAAGCTGTTTCCGTCGGATTCCGGTTTAAAATCCCGGCTTGCTCCAGGCGGTTTCATCCTCGTGCCCTCGCGTGAATTATGTCAACAGGCATGATATATATTTTTTTAAACTCCTTTGGTTAGTTAAATGCATTTGAAAAGGAAATAACTTTTTGTAGTAGAATTGGAAATTTTCAATTTATGTTTCGTGAATAACAAGTAGGTAGTAGTTTGGATATTATAATTTGATCAACTTTTAGGTATTTTCGTGTATAATTGGTTTTCAGGTTTATAAAGAGGCCGTATCATTGGTTGAACTATGTAGAGTTCAATTGAAAATTGTGCAGTTAACCGGTGGAATGCCAGCTTCTGATTTGGTTGGTTTGATTATAGATGTATCATTCTTATGCTTTAGCACTGAATCACCTTTACTAATTTTTTTTTTCCTTATATTGTTAAACTTGCAGCGAGCTGCATTGGCAGGGCCTCCCGATATTTTGGTAACCACGCCAAAGTGCATAAGGGATTGCTTGGCTGCTGGATTACTTCAGCCTGCTTCTATCAGTGAATCACTCGAAATTCTAGTCCTTGATGAGGTAAGGGTTTGAGAAAATGTAGAGCGACTTTCTAAAGTTAGTTCGGTTCATGCAGCTTAAGTCAGTTCGGTTCATGCAGCTATTTTTATCATAAGTGAAGTTATGATTTGAGCAAGTATGTACTCATATGATTTGCAAGCCACACTTCAAACATGTCAAACTGTTATCAGGAATGGAACTGTATAGTGTATACCTTAAATGCTTGCTCTTTTCTAACGTAGTTAGCATATATCGAGTAAATCTGTAACCTATATTGCATTTGCTGTTTCTGTGCACTTTCTACTAGTGAAACATGCAAGGAGGTCATTGATGGATATTTGTTTTTACAGGCTGATCTTTTGTTGCAATTTGGCTTTGGAGATGATCTTAAAGCTCTTACTCCTGCCATTCCTAGAAGTTGTCAATGCCTTCTAATGTCTGCTACCTCAAGGTGTGTTATTTGTGTAAGCTTTGTATTCTTTGTAAACCAGGTTATGATGTTTGTGTTAATCGTTTTCACTGTTCTTTAGAGCCCATTGATTTATTTCATCTGATCCATCCTTCTAATTGTATTTTGTTTTGATGATTAAATGATCGTCAGCCACTGCATGTATACGATGTAAACCTGCATTTTAAATTTCCTATTTTTCTTTTTCCATTAAGATTGGCAATACCTGCTGATCAATCTATTTTGGCATTTGGTATTTGGCAGCCCTGATGTTGACCAACTTAAAAAGCTGATTTTGCACAATCCATTCGTTTTGACGTTGTCAGAAGTAGATGTTAAGGATGAGGTTATCTCAAAAAATGTTCAGCAGTTCTGGGTATGAACCTATAACCACTATTAGGAAACTGTTAAGGCTATTCCATTTAGTCAGTTGGTTTTTCTCTAAATTTGGAACAATGGTTTACCTAAATTATTCTTCCCTGTTCTTTAATGGATTGCAAAAGTTATTTGTAGTTCAAGCAAAAGACTTCCTGATCCTTTACCCCTATATCCTATGTTTTTCAGATTTCATGCAGTGCGAATGATAAGTTACTTTATGTTCTTGCTCTCCTAAAGTTAGAGTTGGTGTTGAAGAAGGTTTTGATTTTTACTAACACTATTGGGGCTGGTTTCAGATTGAAACTATTCTTTGAAAAGGTATTCTTTTTGTCATCTTAAACTTACCTATACGATAATTAGCTTAATTCTTGCATGCTTTCCATTTATGTGTCTATCATAAAATCGAAAGTAATTGCCAACTTGCATAGTTTTAAAGTATGTCAAATGAGCAATGTAGATTTATATCATTTTTGCTGAATGTCAAGACTAAGCTTTTGCTTGGTAGGGTGGAAAAAATTAGAAAGATGAAAAATTAGAGGAGAAAACAGAAATGAACTATATTTTTTCTTCCGAATTAGTGTGCTTGGTAGGAAAGATAGAAAAATGAAAAGAAAAAGTCATTTTCTTTCCATGCTTTGCTTGGTAAGGTTGAAAAATAGGAGGAAAGAAAATGATAATTTAAAAAAAAAAATGCATTGTCTTGTAAATTTGCACTCGTATCTCTTTCGTTTTCTCTCTTATCATTCCAATTTGGAATGACTTTTTTTATACATTAGATGGAAATATTCATCTTTCTTATTTTCTTTTCTCTCGCTTCTCTTTCTTACCAAGCACACCCAAAACTTATTTTCTTTTCCCTTTTCCCTTTTCCACTCTCTTCTTTCATCCTTTCACTTTTCCATTGAACCAAGCATACCCTAAGTGTTCTGTTGCTTCAAACCTCTATCTTAGATTAGTCCTAGTTTTTTTAAGTTTTTATGCATCTCATGGAGATTACTATGTGTATGACATAATTATTTATTTTTAAGTACATTATTTTGACTTTATAATATTTGTTGTCAAGTTTAGCTACTGAGGCTCGAGCACTTTTTAATTTTTTCTGTTCTTCCTAAATAAGAAAACCTGTCCTGTAGTCATTAATTTAGTATACCTATTTCTCATGACGTTTACTGTGGCAGTTTGGAATCAGGTCTGCTATATTGAATGCTGAGTTGCCTCAGAACTCTCGTCTACATATCCTGGAGGTATACTAAATAGTCCTGTTTCAATTAATTTTATTTAGATTTAAAAAGTTGATTTTATATGTTTTTTTATTTGTGTTATGCTAGAGTTGAAAAATGAAATTTTTGATGATACCATTTGCAACCTCCGTTGTGATTGTTTGCCTGGCTGTATCTACTAACAATAGTAAGTTTAGTTGCTTATGACCTGTGTTTTTTCTCTCTTTTATCAGGAATTCAATGCTGGGCTTTTTGATTATTTGATTGCAACTGATGACAGCCAAACAAAAGAGAAGGAACAAGTTAATAGGGACAAAGACATGGACTCAAGGAAGTCCAGAAAAGGTGCTAAGCCAAAAATTGACTCTGAGTTTGGTGTTGTGAGGGGAATTGACTTCAAAAATGTCTACACCGTAAGCCCACTTTTTTAAAGAAAATATTTTAAGCTTTAAACAGTTGTTTTATGGTTAATTGTTACTGTTTTAGGATAGTTTTTTTATCTTCATATTTTGCTTTGTACTATAGTTACTGGCCTTTGCACGCAAGGTGGAGTTTGTCTTCTTCTTTTCTTTTCCTTTTTCTTTTTCTTTTCCAAACTTTGATTTTACTGTTGTTTCCACATTCCTTTCTTGAGCAGGTTATAAATTTTGATATGCCTTCAAGTGCTTCAGGATATGTACATCGTATTGGACGAACTGGAAGAGCATATAGTGCTGGTGCTTCTGTTTCTCTTGTGAGTTTCCTGACTAAATTATAAATAACTTCTGTAGGGGCTGCAATTTTTGCTGAATGACTTATTAATCCTGATGCATTTTATATGAATTCACTCTGCACTCCCGTTTTACCATTTTCAACATCTTTTATTTTGGCATGGTAACAGTTTATTTTTGGTGTCATGTCATTCAGGCATTGATTAGAGAACCCTAATATTGTCTGTATTTAGGCTAGATGCATCTGATAATGATGAGCTGGACGTGTTGGATGACGTTTATGATTGTTGCATAATACATTTTATTTCAACTTGTTATTCGTAGCTCTTGCCAATTATTCCTTCGTCGTTAACAGGTTTCACCAGATGAGATGGAAATTTTTGAAGAAATTAAATCCTTCTTGGGTGAAGAAGACATTGGCACAAATACTATCATGCCATTTTCACTGTTGACCAAGGATGCGGTGGAGTCTTTACGATACAGAGCTGAGGTGATATTATTTGGTTCCTTAAGTGTCCAATGTATCATTCATGGTTTCTTTTATAAAATTGGGGTGGATAGCTTCATTATATAGCAAGTTGTTTCGTGGTTTATAGATTAAGTGCATGTTGCTTATTTTGAGAGGGGGAATCTTGCAGGATGTGGCAAGGAGTGTGACAAGAGTTGCTGTTAGAGAATCACGAGCTCAGGATTTAAGGAATGAAATTCTCAACTCTGAAAAGTGAGTAATTACTGATTGTCAAAGACATCAAAAGTCAACCTTTAATTTAGCCTTGTTGCAGAGTTTAATCTTGCGTTTTCTGAGTTGCGTGCTTCTGTTTGTTTAGGTTGAAGTCTCATTTTGAAGTAAATCCGAGAGATCTAGGTAATGAACGTAGTAGGCTAATGCTTTCATTTATTTCTAATGCACTTGTAAAATCCTGAATCCTGATGTCGGAAAATGAACTTGTACCGTACCAGATTTATTGAAACATGATAAGGTTCTGAGCAAGGAACCTCCTGCACCTCATCTTCGTGATGTGCCTGACTATCTATTAGACCAGAAGACACGTGATGCCAGCAAAATGGTCAAGCTTACTAGAGCCGCGATGGGAGATAACAAATCCAGTCGTCGCCAGGGAGCCAAGAAAAGATTCAGAAAAAGCAGGGATCCTCTCAAGAGCTTTTCTGCTGAGGTAACCGGTTTTATGTTTATCTGAGAATTCTGTGCATTGCCTACGTTTAGTGATTTAATCTTAACATCATTCCTATTGTTTGGTGTCAGGCACCGAAGAGAGTCGGCAAAGATGGGGTGAAAGGAGAGGGAAAAGGTTTGGATTATACCCATAAATCCAAAAAGCAAAAAGCTGTTTGATTATTCTGTACAACAATGTCTGCTTATTGCCGCAGGCAAAAATTTTGTTCTTTTCATTTATTCGAAAATTGTTGTTTTCTTTTTCAAGTTTCGTTTTGTCTGGATTTTTATTACCTGTTTTCTGAAGAGAAGATAAATACCTTTCAATTAATGTAGTTGTCTACTACATTTTTGCCTATTAAGTGAATTTTGACAATATTTAGAAAAGAAGAAAATAAGTAATAAATTCACGGCGCCTCTTCAAAAATTGGTCAACAGAAATTAATCATCTTTGGTATATAATCTGTTATACCCCCCCAACCCGCCCCTTATGATATCATAATTCATGGTAATAATATTTAAACCATAAAATCAAATGAAACAAAATCAAGGGAAGTCCATAAGCCATTTCTCATTTTTGATGTGGTTTTGCATCTCTTTCACTATTATAAATATTTGATTTTATTTAAGATTTAGCTTTCAACTATACCTGTTTTTCCATTGTAGTCATTCAATTTTTTGTCACTTTAGTACTTAAAACTGTTATTTTATTTCAGTAAACCCTCCAAAATACTAGAATAGATGACATTATTTATCACATGTCACGTTTTTATTGGATGGCATTGAGCTTTTTGAGTAAACTCGGATAAAGCGATTGTTTAAATATCAAAATTGATCCCAAAAAAGATTAGATACCAAAATAAGAAAACTAATATAATTCGAAGGCTAAATTATAAATTGAACCCCAACCTTGGGCATTACATCACTGAGTGCTCACCCCAAAAACTCACATTGTGGATTTGAATCACATGAGCATTCTTGTTTCTGGTGTGTGGGTTGACAGTGGTTTACTCCTATCAGGGTGTGTAAATTGTAAATACCTTGTTCAGGTTGAGGGTGATATTCAGGTCAAGCCCTACCAACAATGATGACTCTTGGATTCAAACTTGATCCAAATAGCTGGGAAAGAAGTCTACTTCCACTTCTTCAAATCACTTATTGGTTTCTTATTTTTTAATATACTAATTAGTAGAACTCTTACTCTTAAAAAAAATTAGTGAAACTCTTAGATCTTTATCTTGCTCTAAAACTCCAACTCTTAAATCCTTGGTAAAACTCTAACTCTAAAACTAACCAAATCAAACCTTCTTTTTATTTTTGCAATTTGGGTTAAGCTTTTCTCATCATCAAAATTCAAAAGCTTACTCTATGCCATTTTTACCCATCAGGAATTATCTATAGCCTTTAGGGACATTTTAGTTTGCAACAATTATATTGATTCGATAACTTTATGTTTTTAACAATGTTAAAGATTTTGAAATATATGGAATGATCTCTGAAGGTACAAGTGTTCAACAAGAGGAAGAGAGGGAGGAGATGGTGGTGGAGACAAGGGGTCGGTTCACTTGTGACAAGTGGATAGCCAGGGTAATTGAAGAGGAATGAGGAGAAAGGAGTTAAGGAGAGGAAAATGAGATTGAGTACTAAGGTATATTGCCTAGGGTAGCTTAGAGGAGAAGAAGATCCTGTTATCATCGTGCCTTGGGGTATTTATAGGGGGAAGGTCCTCATGCTTGGTGGTGCCACGTCACTGACAGCATGGGTAATGGCCCGTGCGTGTAGTCAGCCAGGTGGCAGGTCCGTTACATGCTGGTTATTGTCAAGTAAGGTACAGTCTGAAATTCCCTTTATTGAGGTAGTACCAGGTTGTTACGCCTCAGTAGTCATTTGGTGGTCCCTTATTGGGGACAAGTGCGCACCTGCTAATAGCGAGTGGCCTTCCTGTAGATAGTGTGGGGCTTCAAGTGGCTAATCGCTCGGTGACCATCTAGGCGGTGTGAAGAGTAGGGCCATCCGTAGGTGACTCAGGTTACTTCTTGTGCTGTCATGTGTTTAAGCCAATGTAGGGGTATAACAATTGTTCGCCCCCTAGTTGAGAAGTGTTGGATCTAGTGCCCTTAGTGTAGTATTTTCGTCTTTGTATACTTGCATTTTTTGAATAAATTGGTTTAATAAAATATCCATTAATTATATTAATATCCTTTGTATACTTTCCTCAACGGTTTTTGTATGCAAAGCAAAATGGAAACAAATATTGGCTTACTGATTATCTAACATTTAACTAATACTAAGAAATATTACGTGGTCGAATCGTGATACGAAAAGATAACTTATATTAGTAGATAATCTAAACATGTCCTTATTCTAATCGAAAACAAACAAACTGGTCGAAAGGCTAATATGTCGTCTATCAAGTCTAATTGGGGAGATACCTTCTCGTGGTTATTGGAGCGGATGACACCCAAAAGATAGAGACATAAATGTGATTGACTAAACGGATAGTATATCAGACAGGATCCAAATACAATAGATCCTAAATCCGTTTATGGATTTGTTCACTTGTGATGTTCATAGTATTGCATACCTTAATCTTGAGTGGGTGATGGAATATGTATGCGTGACTCATATATTTTGATGTAAATGAAAGCTTGAGTTCAAATAGATAAGGAACCAAAAGCTGATACGTTAAGTATACAACTTTTGCAGTATGTAGCGTCATTCCACAATAGTGAAATTCATAGCTTAACTAAAGGGTAAATGATATCCTCTCATCGATATTACATGATAGATGAAAAGTAAACATGGCCACAAGTAATTTGTCTTTGTGATAAATGTTTTGATTACTATTTAATAGTAATTGACTTTTTTTGAAGGAAGATGTAATGGTTATCATGAGATAAAATAGGATCATATTGGGAGAACAAAATTATCCCAAAGAAATTAAAGATATCTTATGAGGGAAACACACTTATGAAAAGGTAATTGGATGGACACTAATTAAATAACTTTCGTTATGGTATATAATAAGGGAGAGCTCAATCACGATACTTTAGTGAAATGGCATTATGACTAAATAAGTTTATAATTAATAAGTGACAAGTCTAAACTTAATTATAAATTATTTGACCTCTAATTATATATTTCTAATCGGTATCTTCTCTAGCTTGAGATTACTAGTAACAAATTGCATGTAGAATTGATAGAGAGAAATGAATGGAAACGATGAAGTAAGAGAAATGGATCGCATGAATCACTACTCGCAGTGAATGTGTTTTTTCACTAAGTAAAAAATTGACTTGAGAATTAATTTAAGGTTCATTGAATTATTATTTAATTAAATAATTTAAGTTTGAAGATGAAATTAAATTAATTAAGTCATTATGAATGGAAGTGGGAAGTGATCTTTTCGAGTGGCCTCATTGAGCTTCCGATAGTCGATACACACTTACCATTCCATCACCGTTCGTGTAGGGACCAGTTCATTCTTCTCATTAGAGACTATGGTCATCCCCCCTTTCTTCGGAACACAGTGTGTAACTCATTCATTATCGGAAATGGTGTAAACAATTCCAGCATCTAACCAAAGTCAATTCCTTCTTCACTACCTCTTTCATAGTGGGATTTAGCCTCCATTTAGCATCAACCATGGGTTTCTTTCCTTCTTTCAAGTATACCTTATATCGGAAAAGAGATAGACTTATGCTTTTTATGTCGGCTATAGTCCACCCAATGGCCTTCTTACAAGCCTTTAACACTTGAAGCAGAGCCAATTCCTTTTCCAAAGTTAGACATGCAGAGATGATAATCGACAATGTATTGTTCTCTCCTAGATATCAATACTTCAAATCCTCGAAAAGGGGTTTCAGTTCTAACTTTGGCGGTTTAATTATGGACGATATCATCTTTTCAAAAGTATCCTCGAGAGGTCCAGTGGTTCTTTGCAATTCCTCCACCAATCCAACTGATTTACACGTTCACTTTTGAGTTGGACCTCAGTGTCTTCTTGGGATTCCTAACCATCATCATTGATAGATGGTACATTTTCTCTTGGAGATGCGATCTCCCTATGCTCCTTTTGTAATTCAGTTCCTGCAGATTCCATGCTTTCGACATCAGAAAATTATTTAATGTCATGCTCTTCTGGTTCATTAAACGATTCCTCTTCTATAGGTGTAGCTCCCATCAGTATTGACAGCTCATTTACCTATCTCATTCTTTAACCCAATGCTTCTCCAAAATTTCTGCTAGAAGCTTCTCTGTTAGATGAACGGTTGTAGTTCCAAGTGGAATCATTGTCGCTAACAATCTCAAGTAGGACAACTACTTCCCGTGCAGTTTTTTGTCCAAATGCTCCCCCTAGAAATGATATCAATTTATAATTTACTTCTGTAACACCCTTAACCCGTATCGGTCACCAGAACAGGGTTACTGTAACACCCCTAACCCTTATTCGTCACCGAAACAAGGTTACGGAGTATTACCAGTCAATACAGTTTTAATACAAATAATACAGAAATAATTAACATTCAAATAAGAAATTAATCATGTTGTCCCTTTTATGGGCCTTCGAAGCCCAAAATATATGTTGGAAACATCGGGACTTAATCAGAAACTCTGAGGATTTTACATGAAATTTCAAAATTTTTTCTATGTACAGGGCTCACACGCCCGTGTGTCCCTAAAACATGCCCGTTTTTCAGGCCGTGTCCTACCCCGTGTAACTCTTTGACTTACTTCACACGGCCAAGACACACGCCCGTGTGGTCAATTTATTTTTCGAATTTTAGGTGCAGTTTCCATACGGCTGGCCACATGCCCGTGTGCTGGGCCGTATACCTCACACGGCTGAGACACACGCCCGTGTCTCTACCCGTGTGGCAATACCTGTGCATTCTGTTTCTAAAATTCTAAGTTGCAGGGGACATACGGCCTACCCACACGCCCATGTGTAAGCCGTGTGTCTCACACGGTCTGGTCACACGTTCGTGTGCAAGGTCATGTGGACTTAAAATGAGCCTTTTACAACAAGTTTACCAACCCTACAATTCTTGAACGACAAGTAACTCAAAATTCAATCTTTCAATCAATCCAAAACACAATTAAATACTTCTAAAACATGTCAGAACTATCATTGTAATAATCTAATTCATATATTCATAGATGTCTAACATAATTTATCTAAACAAATCATTTATATATCATTCAACCAATTCAAACTATAACTATGTAAATAACTATATTATAAGACTTATATTTATATGTTTATCAAACAATGTTATCTTATACACTATAATATACACATCTCAAAAGGACATAAAAAGACAACCTAGGTACATGCCATTTCAAAAGAGAAAATAATTCACCACGTATTTGAGTTCGGGATCGGCTATGGATGCTGATTCAACAGTCTGATTTTGATCTAACCTGTGCACAGAAACAAACCGTACGCTGAGTATATAACTCAGTGGTATTTCTATAATCCGAATACTTATAAAATAAAAATTTATAAAGTTCAAATATATATTTATACATAAAAAATCCATTCATAATTAATCAATTTCACAATACACATCATTCATAACACTTTCAATTATCACATCTTCAATTTCAATTTCATAGATGCTATTCAATAGCATTTCACCATAAGGTATTCAATTTAATTTCAATATCATTCAGTATCAATCAATTTAACCAATTCATTTACTTATCCCTATTAACACGACTCGGACTTCAACGGATACACGGATCCAACCAACACACTAGTACGGCACTCTGTGCCTCATCGGCCAAGCCAAAGTAAAACAGTAACAGTACGGTACTCAATACCTCATCGGATTTATCCGAAGTAATAACAGTAAAATGACACTTATAGTGCCTCATCGACTCGAAGTCGAAGTATCCCTGAACACTTCCAATCCTATGGCATGCCAACTATATCCGACTTAGCCCGACAATATTAATAGGGTATTTCAATTCATAATTCAATTTCCAATCAATATACAATTTCAATCAATTCTAATTCAATACACTTTTCAATCATACACATATGTTTACAAAACAATTCAATTCAATATTAATATGTCAAACTCACCTCAATTTCACTTACCATACATAATAATAAATTCAACAAATAATTTTAGTTTTTATATTATAGAAATACAAACCGTATTTTCCGAGCTAATCCTCGTTGACTTTCTCTTTTCCTTTCCTAGTCGAGGCTTCCGGCTCAACGTTAGCTACGGAATTTAAACAATTAAAAATTATCAATACAACAAAGTTTTATATTAATCAATTCAATTTATACACAACTTTTGTCTAAATTCCAATTTAGTCCTTACATCAATATTAATTTTATTCTTTCCAAAACCATTTCATATTTTCATTCAATTCTCACTTAAAACTAACTTCAATCCTCAATTTCATCCTAAATCCCTAATTTTGAAATTCTCTCAATTTAGTCCCTACTACATAAAAACTTATGATTTAACTTACAATTCAATCCTTTTTCAATTCTAACTTACAAATTCTATCAATTCTAACCCAAATTCTTCAATTAATTCAACATAAACCACATCTAAAAATCAACTAACTTTCAAAATTTCCACTTATATCAAGTAGTATCTTGCTTTAGGATTCCAAAAACATCAAAATTACAAGAAAAGTGACTAAATTGACTTACCACTTGAGCTTCAAACCCTAAAATCCCTAATTTTCCTTTTTCTTTTCTTTCTCCTTTCTTTCTCCCCTGTTTCGTTTGTTTCTCTGTTTCTTTTTCTATTTCATTTGCTTTATTTCTTTTATTTTAACTTAACTATATAATATAATATAATAGTTTAATAATATAATAATAATAAAATAACATTTACTTATATAATAAGTAAATGTATAATAATTACTAATATATGAATTTTAATTTACCACATGTCATCATCTACACCAAACACTTGTCACATTTTGGTTTATTTACTAATTTAATTCTTCAACTTTTCTTTAATCTATAATTAAACTTTCACACTTTATTCAATTTAATCCTTATACCTAATTATCATTAATTCTAGCTAATTCAATTAACCAAAACTTAATTAATCACACAACCAACTTCGTAAATATTTCTAATAAATATTTACGAATCTATTTTACGGAAACAGTGACCCAAAATGTACTTTTTCGATACCCGTAAATTTTGGATCGTTACAGTTATAGAGCATTACCAGGGTTTACAGATCAATCAGACATAAATTTCAAACGTTTCATTACATATCAATTTTCATAATAAAACCAATCAAAATCATATATACTGTCCCTTATACGAGTCCTCAAGGCCCAAAATACGCATTAGAAACAAGTCGAGACTAAATCGAAAACTCAGAAAATTTTTCTAAAACAGTAGAAAAGTTTCAAAGTTGCAGGGGTCACACGGCCGTGTGGCCAGGCTGTGTGACTCACACGGTCAGGAGACATGCCCGCGTCTCAAGTTGTGTGGGAATTCAAAATAGGGACACACGGCCGTGTCCGTGCCCGTGTAACTCTTTGACTTGGTCACACGGCTAAGTCACACGTCCGTGTGCTAGGCCATGTGAGCATACTGACTTGCATTCTTAAAAAGATACAGGGGACGCACGGCCATGTCACTTGGCCGTGTGTCACACACGAATGAGACACATGCTCGTGTCTCTGCCCGTGTGGACGAAAATAGGCCATTTTCCAAGCCACATTTCTCACCCAATTTGACACCAACCTAGACTTAACATATTGCACACCAACAAGCCATAACAAGGCATTCAAAACAAGCTAAAATCAAGTCTTAAACACCTCAAATGACAACTTAAAAACATGTCAACCAAGTATCCAAACTTACCTAATTAATTTACCTAACAAAGTTACCAAAGTTCACTACAATTCAAATACATACATACATATATCACTCATACTAACATCACGATTATACCTTATTCTCATACCAATATGTAAGTTGATTATATAAAAAAAATATTATTCATAATATTTACATAAGCCAAACTTTGACCAAGACCGTACAAAAGCCTATACATGCCATATAAATCGAATTTAACGTTTCAAAAACTACCGAGATAAGCTGGATAGTGTGACTTGAGTGCTAATTCGATCGTCCAACCTTCCGAAAATCTACAATGACATTAAACAAATACAAATAAGCTTAATAAAGCTTAGTAAGTTCGATGAGTTAAACAAAAATCTTATCGAACTAACTATAATAAATTAAGTAATAAAAATCATCCATGACAACTCCCTGTCATTTACAACTTCAATCGATAAATACATCCGTATTCAAATCAATACAAAAAAAATAAATAACATGTCTTTCAAATTTATTAAATAAATCACTTTACTGAGATTTTTCCATTCGAAGAATGTCTTACGGATAAGAGTACATCGTCAACAGAAGCTCGAAAGCTGAACAGAAGCTCATAAGAGCTGATCCACCCAATTACGCCAAACAGAAAGTAAAACACGAGAGTTCGCAACAAATGCTGAACCCCGATTTACTTGGGAATAATGCCGATATCTCCCTCCAATACCATCATACACCAAATCACGAATGTACTCAAATCTCGCGTTCAATTCAAACCGAATATCCAACTCAATATTATAATTCAAACAATAATTCGTTTCCAACAATAGAATATATGCATAATACCAATCATCAATTTATAAAAAATGTTAAATTTTAACCGTACGAACTTACCTGGACTTAATTGTAGTAATTGCAGAAGTTCAGGGGCTATTCTGCTATTTTTCCTTTTTCACGAGTATCTACGGGATCTTGATCTAGAATATAAAATTACTCATTTATTAGCATATATTTAATTTCCAATTCATTTTACAATTAATACCCTTTTATTTTTTTGAATTTATGCAATTACCCCTAACTTTTATAATTTTTGCAACTTAATCCCTTAATTAGTTAATCTATCAAATTAACTAATTTTCTCAATTAATAATCTATCCAAATATTCTATGCCCTCATACAGCCTCTAATAAACCTAAAATTCACTATCAAACCCTAATATTTTGACATTTTCCCAATTTAATCCTAAAATCAATATTTAACAAAATCACTGTACAAAATCATCACACAACACAATCAAAGCTCCAAATCCATGTTATTCATCAAAAAAATCTAATATTTATCAATGGAAACTTCCAAAAATTTTAATAAAATAAAAAAATGAAGGTACGGTTTAGTTGGACCTAATTGCAACGATCTCAAAAACATAAAAATTAGAATTGAACTCACATGAAACAAAAATGAATAAACCAACTTAGAGCTCCCTCCTATGGTGGTTTCGACCAAAATTAAAGAAGAAATGTATAGGAAGCTTTTAAATTTCAATTTGTTTGTTTTAATTTCATCAAAATTACAATTTTGCCATTCAATTGCTTTATTTTATTATTTTACCTTAATATGCCGTCCCACCACTTTAATTTAAGTATATTTATTACTTAAGTCCTTCCTTATTTATTAATCAAGCCATTTAATCACTTAATTATTATAATTAGCAAGTTTTGCACTTTTTTCAATTTAGTCCTTTTTAATTAATTAACTATCGAAACGTTAAATTTTTTCAACGAAACTTTAATACCACATTAATGACACTCCGTCAATATTTATAAAAATATTTACGGCTCGGTTTATAGAAACGAGGTCCTAATACCTCACTTTCTAAAACCGCTTGACCTAGGGTTTTACCACTCGAACCTAATAAATCATTATAAAACATAAATTACCAATTCAAAAAACTTTTTAAAACCATTTTTGATTCGTAAATATTAAATAATAATATTTACGAACTTACTTTCTAGATTTGGTGGCCTCGAAACCACTATTTCTGGCACCATTAAAAAAAATCAGGCTGTTACAACTGTCCTCATTGAATCTGACATAAAAATATTGCAATTGAATTGCACTTTCAACATCGTTACCGATTAAACCTCGCAACATCCTTTTAAACCTTTCCTAAGCTTGGCCTAGTGTCTCCATACTTTTTTTGCTTAAACTCAAATAACTCTTCGTATACAGTAAGCATCGTGATCATTGGGATGTTCCCCACCTCAAGAAAAGTTGAAGAAATTCTTCCATGAGGTAATGGTATCCAAAAGCAACATATCCAACCATTTCTTTGATTTTCCTCCCAGCGCAAATAAAATCAACAGTAACCAGATTGTCTCATTCGGAACCCCATAACTAATCATGTTGCAAATATGTTCGAACTTACGAAGAAAACCCACTAGATCTTCTTTCTCACCTACATTGAATTGGAGATTAGAGATAGCCCAAGATATTAGAGACGAACTAATCACGAAATATGTGATGCCAATATACGATATAGTTATATCGGGCTGTAACCAACTGGATCGCGAGGGAATGTGCAAGTGTATACAGTCATTATCAAGTAATAAGTAAGTATAAGAGTTATCGTCTCCACAAGGACTGTGTTTAAATCGGTAATTGTAAAATTACTATTCACAAGGTGGTTGAGAAAAACACAATAATTTTGAGCGATAGGTGTCAAATTAAATTAATTAAATAAATGTAAGTTAACCTAAATGCAAATGAAATGAAATGCAAGGTGATGGTTTAACAACAATTTCACTAGTTAACAACAATAACATGAATAGGCTAGAATAATTACAACATTTGACTTAATTTATTTTTCATCATGCTTAACAATGTTCCAGAAAAATTTTATGGCAACTCGATCATTCATTAACTTGGAATCTAATATAAGTTCTTTCGAAATCTTATACCTAAAAAACATGTATATTTATATGTCCATATTTAACTAAGGATTCCTTAGAATTTATGTGAAGTAATAGGGACGGGTTAGGTTTGAAACAATTTAATCACACAAACCTAAAAGCTATGCAAGATAATAGAGCTCTTTCGAGTTATTACCAACCTTTAATTTAATCGGGTTAGGATCTAAATTATGCATGCACCTTCCAATTATTGCGTCCATTAATCGCCATCTAGTTAGGATCGATAAACTAATTCTAGTGCATTCAAACATGTTTTAATTTGGAAGCATGAATGACTGAGGCACAGAACATCATAAGCATGAACCAAAATGAACTTTATCAAATTAATGTAATCATTCTAGCTAAAATGAAATTAAGTCATCATGGTCAATGAAAAAACATCAAAACAATTTGCAAACATGTTGAATAAAAAAATAAGATTAAGGAAGAAGAAACTCTTGATGATTTTGACTGTTCTTCGAAAACTGATCATGGTGGCTTCTGCCAATTCTTATGATTGAAAAATGCTCCTCAAGGTGGCTGATCAAGAGTGATTTTCCTCAAGGGAAAATGCTAGCTAAAGGGAAGTGGAGAAATTGAGGGCTTATGCGTGGAAGAGATGAAAGAAAGATGAGAAATGTTGTGAATTGAGGGATGAGTGAATGATGATTGAATGAGAATTGAGGAATGGTATTTATAGTAGAGGGATGGCATGGTAGTTTGCTAAAAATAGCTTGGAGATCCTTTGGTTTTCTCCTTTTCTTGGCCGGCCATGAAATGTGGAGAGAGAGGTTGATAGTTGGTTGATTCATGCATGAATCATGCAAGGGGTTAGACCATTTTGACAGATTTATTTGGAAGCTAATTTATGATTTTTCCATAAGTGTGAGGGTCTTCAATTTAATTATCCCAAGGCTAATTTGGACTGCTCTCATGCCTTTTGCCGAATTTGGGCTATTCTCTCCCCTTATTGGACGGTTTTGACAACCCAATTAAGAGCAGACTTCATTCTTTTCAGTAACCATCTTCCAAGTTGGGTTAAATTGAATTTATGAGTCCAATTTGATGAGTTTTCCATCTACATGGAGTAGGAATTACTTGTGTTCATGTGTGATATTATTGACTCTCGCATGAATTAATTCTATGGTCCAACTGTAGCAAATTGAGTAAAAAAATTAACATGTAGCATAAAATAGCAAAATTATGTAAAATTAATACTAAATTGTATAAAATTAAAAACTTCACTCAAATTATTTCTAATGTTTCAATATGAATTAAAATGACTCAATTGGCTACCCACATGCTCAGAATTTGCATAAATTATGAGTAAAAAGGTGTTAATAAAACCTATATAATTTATATGTATCACCAACTCCGGTCATACAACATTGTGTCAAGTAGAGATGTCATTCTTGGCCTAATCGACGGTTTCTTCCTCTTCAAGAAAGCTTAATTCCCTACAACAAATAAAAGAGTCAAATCAAATAAACGAATAATATGAATTCTCCAATTAAGACATTGGATATTCAATTATGAGAAAGAAAGAAAGAAAAACGTCGTATCTATTAACTTAGTTGTGGTCAGTTATCTCTTTAGAAAACATGCAACACTAATAAAATCACTCAATCATGAACCGACTCCCCGACAACGGCGCCAACAACTTGATCGCTTCCGCCACTGGCGCGCGAATACCGGAGCGGAGAATCAACACTAAACAATCAAATATAATGTGGAATCTGCAAGTGTGACAACTCAGTTGTAATATTTATAATGTTCAATGGAAAAATAGAGTATTCCAAGGATCGAACCCAAAGGAGTCAGCGATTAAGTGATCCCTAAATAATTAACATGAGATTACATGAGTCTAACTAACTTCTCACTAGGTGCTATATTATGGCAAATCATAATTGAGGGTGAATTAAACTAATTAATTATCTAAAAACAGAGAAATAATAAATAATAAATCATGCAAATTATGAAACTAGCAAATTCGATAACAGACAGCGGTTGGTTGATTTCCACGTTGTTGGCTAACCTTTGAATTAGGGATCTAAATTGCTAATACTCCTAAATCGGCTTAATTTTACCTCTCAGCCTCAAATTGACCAAATTAGACAAATTAGTCCAGTTTATCTCTTGACCTCACCAAACTAACCCGGGATTATCAAATTGGTGCTCGATAAGATCTCCTATCGATCTCCCTTATCTAGATTTTCCCTTAAGATCGTCAATCCTAAGTTTTGAATTCTATTTGATTTAGTCCAGATGTTGCAATTTAGTCCATGAACCCAAAAATAAAATAATGAGCATTTCCATCAACCAACCACCTAGGATTTAGCTACTCATGCTCATATCTAAACACACCAACAACAAATAATCAAGCAAAAATGACATTAACTTAAACTCAATGCAAAGTAATAAAAATTTAAGCTTTCTTGCAAAAGCTTGGAGAACACAACAATGAGAGCAAGATATATGAATAAAAACACCAAAGAAATTATTTTTAACATATAAAATGAAAAGAAACTAAATGATATTAAACTAAGGATTAAAGTGAAAATACAAAGAAATTTGAAGTATTAAAAGACAATTAACACCAAGCTATAATAACCTTAACTAACTAACTAACTAACTTAACATAAAACCAGAAAAGAAAAAGCTTGAACCCTAAAAGATAAAGAAAAACAACTAAAACCTTAAGCTAAAAAGATGTTAAAAGATGAATAATATGAAAATTGTTGTTTCTCTCATCCAAAAGAAGGCTTTTTGTTCTGATTATAACCCAAAAATTTTGCCCAAAATGCCCATCAGCGTGTATTTTCTATTAGTGTTAGAGTTGGACGAGGACTAACCCTACAGTCATTTTTTGTCTCTTCTCGTCAGGGGTATTACGATACCTATGGTCTAGTATCACGATACCTACGTAAGTCTTGAAATGGAGAAGCCCTGGGACATTAGGTATCGTGATACCACTATAGATGGCCTTCATCCTCTTCATTTTAGCACTCTTATGGGTATAATGACTTTCATGCTTTGATATCGCGATACCCCTTTTTAGGTGATGTTTTCATTCATGTTTGGACCATCGTTGACTCCCTACAACACTTAATCCACCATTAGAGTCCCTATGGCATATTTGGCCAATTCGGGTTTCAAAAGTAGCACAAAACACACCAATTCACTAATTAAAGGAAATAACTAAAACTAAGTAAAAACACGAAAAATACCTTCAAATTTCTAGAGAATAAGCTCTTTAATTGTAATGGAGAGACTAATTTGATGTATCAAATTATGACAGATCACTTATACATTTTATATTGGCAATAGTTCACCCAATGGTTTTCTTATGTGCCTTTGATAGACCGTAATAGTAACATATTTTATCTCCACATTTAGCATGCTTTTGGATGATTATCCATTGAGTTATGAAATTTGGTGCTCTTAATCCTTTAATTTCATGTTTTATACTCAGGAGAGCATAGGAGGATGAAAAGAACGGAAAACGGGCTTAAAACGGGCCAAATGGGCCAAAGTAGGAAATTAACACGACCTAGGCCCAAAGCACACGGCCGTGCCCCTTTAGCAGGCTCGAACACGGCCTGAAGTCGACTCACACGGGCGTGCTACACGGGCGTGTCCCTGCCGTGACAAAGAGGATAGTTAGAGGCAAAGAAACACATTCCAAAGCCTATATAAACACCCTAGAGGCCAACCTTGAAAGGGGGCGTCCAGCTAGGCCAAGGAGCCGAGCCAGAGAGGTCAGAATCGTGGGATTTACTCGAAGAAAGCCAGTTGATTCATCTCAAGAAGCCGGAGTCGTACTCAAGACGGAAGAACTCTCCTTCAATTCCTTCAGGGGGTTTTAGGGTTTTTCTTATGTTTTGTTTTATCTTTTCTTCTGAGATGTATTCTTTTATAATTATGAACTAAACCCTCAGATACCTGAGGGGGATGAAACCTAAGATGGATCTTGTTATTGTTTTCTGAACTATATGATAAATACTTGATTTGTTCTTAATTATGTGTTCTTAATTCTTGCTTTGATATTTCAGGTATTGATTCAAGTATTGATGTGCTTAGGCGGTGGAGCAAAAGTCCTGTCTAAGAGTAGATCTAGCATAATTAAGTGGAGTTGATCGCAACCCTAGACATAGGATGACGAAAATCTGCTTGGATTAGGGTCAAACCTAATATGGGAGTCCATAGATCGAAAGTTAATGCAATTCTAGGGTTTTAATTAGAAAGAGATTTCAATTAATCAACCTAGGGTTAGACGTTAGTAGCCTCGACGGAGGTATTAATATACATTAGGGAATCCTACGGATCAAGTCAAGTGAATAAATCGTCTGCAGTTTGAGTTAGATAACAAGTGAAGTCTAGGTGGATTCTTCCTTGGTTATTGTCTTAATCAATTGGTTTTTCCCACAAGTATTTCCCCAATTCATTCTCTTTGTCTTAGCGTCTTTAGCTTAGTAGTTAGTTAATTTTAAATTAAACAATAATTCACTTCAATTCTTAGGCTAAATAATAGAAAGAAAGTTAGTATTAGTACTTTTGGTTCCTTTGGATTCGACAATCCGGTCTTGCCACTAAACTATACTACTGTTCAATAGGTGCGTGATAAACCGTAAAAGTAATATATTTTAATCCCACATTTAGCATTCTTTTGGTTGAATTATCCCTTATTTTATGTCATTTGGTGCTCTTAATCCTTTGTTTTCATGTTTTATACTCAGGAAAGCACCGAAGGATGAAAAGAACAAGAAACGGGCTTAAAACAGGCCAAATGGGCCACATCACGAAATTGACACGGCCTGGGCCCAAGACCACACGGTCGTGCCTCATCAACGGACTCCACACGACCTGCCCACGATTTACACGAGCGTGTGCCATGGCTGTGCCCCTGCCGTTACAAAGAGAAATTTCACTCGGATTAGGATACTTAGAAGCGAAGTAACACATTCTAAAGCCTATATAAACACCCTAAGTATGACCTAAGAATGGGGTGTAACACCCCTTACCCGGGTTCTATGCCGGAACCGGGCCCGAGACGTCACCATACTAAAACCTCACGATCGCCACTTAGGCTAATCGTGACTACTCTCTTTAGTCAGCTCAATCACCCCATTCTTGACTTACGAGGCCTCACTCATACACACGAGGGCTCTCGAGACTAATCCGGTACTTTTTCCAATCTTAAAATTTTTCTCTTCAATACAGGTCTTACACGCCCGTGCAAGATTAGACACGCCCGTGCATAGACACACACGCCCATGTCCCCGGACCGTGCCTAAAAACCCAAGCATTCTGCCAAATGCCCTACGGTTAAGGCACACGCCCATGCAGTTTGGGAACACGCCCGTGTACCCTATTACATGTTTGTGCCTTCCACCCGTGGTCGACATTGACTAATCACACACGGTCTTGACACGCCCGTGGGCCTAAACCGTGTGCTATACCTTGATATACTGACTTACTCAACACGGCCTAGGCACACGCCCATGTGTTGGCCGTGCGTATCACACGACTTGAACAAACGGCCGTGTGATCACCCGTGGTCTATTCTCGACTTAAGGCACTAAGGTGCAAGGTGCACACGCCTGACACATGCCCGTGTGTCTATCCGTGTGGGCACTTAGAGGCTATCTTGCCAAGCCTCTTTCTACTCTCACTTGCATACATTCATATATTTCTTCAAAACATTCTCAAATCATTTAAGGGATAGGGTCATTCATCCCATACACTAGGGAGAACTATTCCAATATAATTACAAACAACATAAGCCACCATCTATGTCTATATACAATTGTCCCATAACTCATTTAGGCCAACACATTTGGCACATTAACAATGACTAAATCAACCTTATGTACTAGCCCTATACATGCCATGACTCAAAAAGACTTGATACCTCATACCAAGTGTCTCCTCGATAGTGTGAAAACATCTCCAGCGGTTTTCAACCCGAGCTAGCTAAATTAACCTATAAGAGATGAGAAAGGAAGTGGAGTAAGCAATAATGCTTAGTAAGTTCATATGCTTATAATGATCAGATATTGATAATCATTGATTATACTTAACCGTAAGGTATTATAATGAGTTTTTCATCTTAAACTCATAGATACCTACACAATAACCTTTGAAGCTTACTCATTCTGTCTCTTACCATATTCTTACCATACCATAAACGAAATGCTCGTCTAATTAGCATACATTCCTGCACTGATCATCACAAGATCATATAAAACAACACATCACACATTCTCAATAAATCACTCATACTACTAATCTCTCGGTGGTTACGCATTTAGCCCACCATTGAATCTCTTATAGGGTGGTATCGCACACAACCCACCAATCATTTATACCTATGGTGATTTCGCACTTAGCTCACCAATAATTTATAAGCGATGGTATCGCACACAGCCCATCGATTTCTAATTTATCGTGGTAACGCACACCCCACCGAGATAATAATAAAGTTGATGGTAACGCACACACACCCATCAATTAATAATATTTCGTGGTAACGCACACGCATTTCACCGATAATAATATAGTTGATGGTATCGCACATAGCCCATCAGTTAATAATATATCAGGTGGTAACGGACACAGCCCACTGATATTATACATTCGCAAATACTTATCCACACACATTTTCTCTAATTCAAATGTTCATCCGTAAACATCCTCACTCACTATCATTCTTACCTAACTTTCTACGATTCTCATTCGCGTTCACACAATACATTAACAAATCTCTCTCTCATACACTAAGGTGTGTTGATTACACCCATCCCACCAAAGGTTCATCATATACTGAATTCATCTCAACTGTTAAATGATACTATTAGGTCTCATACACATATTGTCACATTGACATCATACCCCTGATAGGGTCATACATGAATTATCATATCGATGCCATGTTCACGACAAGGCCTTATACGAAATATCACATCATTGTCATGTCCTTTATATGGTCTTATTTAATATCTCTCACCGAAGCCATATTCTAATATGGTCTTACACGGAACCTTAACTATCATCATTTCATACTATTTATATTTCTTACCATTCTTAGGTTCAATTATCTTAACAACTCATCGATAAATATTTAATACATTCATTGCGTAATTATACATTCCATACAACATTGGAATATTAAAATAACTCATACGTAATTACAACTCTTGCACATGAACTTACCTCGATGCCGAAAGGGCCGAAAAGGGACTTTTACCCACCTTTCTCTTTTCACCCGTTCTAGGTCCAAAACTCGATTTCTTTAATCTAGAACAATAGAATTTACCGATTTAATCACTTATAAATCATAATATATCATAATCTACACTCTAGGCAAAAATGACTATTTTGCCCCTACACTTTGGCAAAATTACGATTTTGCCCCTAGGCTCGTAAATAAATTTTTATCACATTTTCTCGATAAACAAGCCTAGACGAACATTTAATCCTCTTACAACTATCCAAAATTTTAACTATTTCGTGCCTAAATGAACAAATTACCACATTTGCATCTTAAACCATTTTAGGTATTTTTCATGAAAATCCTTTCACAAAAGTTGTTTATCAAACAAATAGGATTCATTTTCTTTCATAAAAACTCATCAAACAACATAAACTCTCTCATGGAAAGTCTCTATACTTTCAACCATATTACAAACCAGTTCCCTCTTTAGAAAGCTTAAGCTTTGGGGACTACAAAAGTACAATTTTTATCAAGAAAAATCATCAAAAACACTTACTTGTGAGGAGAAATGTTTGCTGAAATTTTTGAGCTCCATAGCCCTTTTTTATCTTCAATTTCCAGTGGAAGAAGGTAAAGGAATAGTGAAAAGATGATAACATCTTTATTCATCCTATTTTATTCATTTAAAACACCTAACATCACCAAATTTTTTACCATCATTTAATGTCTTTGTCCCCCTTGGCCGGCCATCATATCCTAGATGGTCTAATTTTCCTTTAAAGACCTCCACATTATGCTCCATAACTATTTGGCACCTCTAGCAAATAAAATAGAACTTTTGCACTTTATGCGATTTAGTCATTTTTCACAATTTAGCTAGAAATCGCTAAAATTAAGACACCAAAATTTTCATGCAACCTTAAAAACATGTTATAACACATAACATAACATAAAAAATAATTTTATCTAACCTCGAATTAGTGATTCCGAGATCACTACTCCGACTAGCCCCTAAATCGGGCTGTTACAAGAGGAGTCGACAGGAGCCCAAGGCTGCTGTCAAGAGGCGTCTTGCTAGGCCGTGCCCCTGCCGTGACAAAGAGAAATTTCACTCGGATTAGGATACTTAGAGGCGAAGTAACACATTCCGAAGCCTATATAAATACCCTAAGTATGACCTAAGAAGGGGGAGTCGACAGGAGCCCAAGGCTGCTGTCAAGGGGCGTCTTGCTAGGCCAAAGGAGGCAGATTTGTGGATGTTTACTTGAAGATAGCCAGTTGATCCATCTCAAGAAGCCGGAATCATATTCAAGTCAGAGGATCTCTCCTTCAATTCCTTCAGGGGGTTTTAGGGGTTTCTTATGTTTTGTTTTATTTTATTGTTATGAACTAAACCCTTAGATACCTGAGGGGGATGAAACCTAAGATGAATCTTGTTATCGTTTGCTGAACTATATGATAAATATTTGACTTGTTCTTAATTATGTGTTCTTAATTCTTGTGTTGATATTTTCGGGATATTGATTCAAGTTTGATGTGCTTAGGTGGAGGAGCAAAAGTCCCTGCCTAAGAGTAGATCTAGCATAGTTAAGCGGAGTTGATCGCGCGCCTAGAGATAGGGTGACGAGATTTTGCCGGATTAGGGTGAAACCTATTATGGGATTCCATAGATCGAGTTAATGCAATTCTAGGGGTTTTAATTAGAAAGAGATTTCAATTAATCAACCTAGGGTTAGACGTTATTCGCTTCGAGAGAGGGTTTAATATACATTAGGGAATCTTACGGATCAAGTCAAATGAATAAATCGTCTGGTTCAGAGTTAGATAACAAGTGAAGTCTAGGTGGATTCTTCCTTGGGTATTGTCTTTATCAATTTGTTTTTTCCACAAGTATTTTCCCCAAATTCATTCTTCTTTGTCTTAGAGTCTTTAGTTTAATAATTAGTTAATTTAGATTAAACAACAAATTCCCTTTATTTTAGGCTAGATAATAAAAAGAAAGTTAGTATTAGTACTTTTAGTTCCTTTGGGTTTGACATTCCGGTCTTGCCTTAACTATACTACTGTTCGATAGGTGTGCTTGCCTCAAATCGTTGTCATAGTTAGTTTCCAGGTTCGATCATTCTCATTATAAATTTTAAGACTTTGACATCGCATAAACATAACGATCAAGTTTTTGGCGCCGTTGCCGGGGAACTAAAATATTAAGAAAGCTCAATTTTTATTACTTTAGCCATTTTTTTTATTTTGCAATTTACTTTTATTTCCTAATTTATTTTAACTTTGCTAAATTTTCTTCTTTTTTATTATTTCCTCCTTTCAGTACCTCTAGTTTATGACTAGAAGGAACCCGATCGACCCCTACTTTACGATGACAGTGATATTGAAAGAACAAATCAGTAAAAATCGCAGAGAAATAAGACGAAGCTTAAACTACATAGAAGAAGAGCAAGAAGCGCGAAACCAATCCTACTGAAGGGATGGTGAAAATAACCCACTACCTCCGAGAGATGGTTGAAAATAATGCTCCTAGAACTATGTATGATTATGCTAAACCTAGTTTAACAGGAACTGAGTCAAGTATTGTTAGACTTGCTATTGCTGCAAATAATTTTGAACTGAAACCTAACACAATTTAGATGATACAGCAATTTGTTCAGTTTGATGGTTTGCAGGATGAAGACCCAAATAATCACTTGGCAAATTTCCTGGAATTTCGCGACACTTTCAAGATAAATGGCGTTACTGATGATGCCATCCGCCTTCGGTTATTTCCCTTCTCTTTAAGGAATAAAGCCAAACAGTGGTTGCATTCTCTTCCACGAGGGTCAATCACTACATGGGATCAAATGACCGAAAATTTTTTATTAAAATATTTTCCGCCGGCCAAAACTGCCAAGTTAAGGAATGATATCTCTTCTTTTGTGCAGGTGGATTTAGAAACACTTTACGACGCATGGGAGAGATGCAAATATTTTCTTAGAAGGTGTCCACACATGGTTTACCCTTGTGGCTCTGAGTCCAAACTTTTACAACGGTGTGAACCCTTCAACAAGGCAATTAATCGATTCAGCTACCATGGAAACTCGTAATAACAAAACTCCTGAAATTTTATGAATTTATAGAAGAGATGTCACTGAACAACTATCGCGGCAAGTCACAAGGACAAGGCCAACAAAAGCGTATGAGTTTACAACCTTGACGCAAAGAACCATGCTATCAAATCGGTAGAGATGTTACATAAAAACTTTGATGGTGTATATGGTTCCTCGCAGGTACAACCAGTTATGCAGTGCAACACAAGTGGAGGCGTGGTGAATCCTGAGTACCCACCCTACGGACAGGGCATGGAGAGCGAACAAATGAACTATATCGGTAACAATTTCTGATATAATAATAACCCTTATAGTAGCACTTATAATCCAGGTTGGAAGAACCACCCCAATTTCTCATGGGGTGGTCAAGGAAATCAAAGGCAACAACAATCCCAAAACTTCCAACAACAACCCTACCCACAGGAAAAGAAGCCAAACCTTGAGGAGGTGCTGACAAAATTCATGGTAGCCACAGAAATACGTTTCCAAAATACCGAGACAACATTAAAAAATCAACAAGCATTAATTCAAAGGATCGAGAATCAGTTAGGGAAAATAGCTAAGGCGATCGCTGAAAGACCACAAGGAAGCTTACCAAGCAACACTGAGACTAACCCAAAGGAGCAAGTCCAAGCCATAACAGCTCAAGAAAGTAAAGGGTTAGATGAGCTCAATTTAAGGCAAGAGAATGTGGTCGAAGAAGGTAAGGTTGAGGTAAGTAATAACAAGCACAAACCGGCAATCAAAGAGTACCAACCTCGCATACCATATCCCGAAGCATTAAGAAGAGACGCCACAGAGGAACAGTTCAGTAAGTTTCTTAAACTTTTAAAGAAATTACATATTAACTTATCATTACTTGAAGCTTTTTCATGAGATGCGATTCTAGTAAATTTTTAAAAGAGTTGACTGAAAAAGCAAAGGATAGACGAGGCATCACATGTGGAACTAAACGCAATGTGCTCTCGGCGATGTGCAAAATAGACTACCACGGAAATTAAAAGATCCAGGGAGTTTTACAATTCCATGCTTAATTGGTAGTTTATCTATCGACAATCGCGTTAGGCGATTTAGGGGCAAGCATAAATGTCATGCCTTATAAAATGTTTAAACAACTAGGTCTAGGAAACCCAAACAAACTAGGATGAGCATTCAATTAGTGATAAAACTGTTAGAATTCCTAGGGGGTATAATTGAAGATGTACTCGTAAAAGTTGAAAAATTCGTATTCCCAGTAGACTTTGTCGTATTAGACATAGATGAGGACAATAGTATCCCCTTAATCTTAGGAAGACCATTTTTAGCAATGGCCAGGACTAAAATTGATATTGATGTAGGAGAACTCATACTTCATGTAGGTAATGAGACCGTCACTCTCCAAGCTCTCGATTCGGCTGGAACATCGAGTAATCAAGGTGAGAAAATAAATTCTAATGATAACCATTCGGTTAACCCTTCTTTTCAGGAAGCACCACAAAAGAATACAACTGAACCCGATCCTAGACCCCGCACCAACAAAGAAATAACTCATGAGGAACGAAGGATTCAGATCGATGATCTAGACGAGTGGAAGACGCATTTCAAGGAAAAATTAGGGATACACAAAGCAGAACCAGAGCTAGTCCACGAAGCAGACAAGTTCAAAATCGAAGATCAAGTATTGATAGATAAAGCAGGCCCTCGAATATCTCCTCCTGACCCTAACACAGACAAAGAAATCCCTTTTAGGGTAATCAGTGTTTTTCCATACGGAACAATCGAGGTAAATAATCCTATTTTTGGTACTTTCAATATAAGCGCATATCGAATTGAACTTTATCATGATAATGAAACTGATAGCATGTAGAGGGACTTTCAACTCCTCAAACCACCCTGATGATGTAAACGAGAGGTAAGTCTAGCTTAAGACTTTAAACGAGGGCTTCTCGGGAGGCAACCCGAGCACTAACTCCATTACTCTTTCTATTTTATTTTATTTTATTTTCACTCTTAATTATCATTTGTAACAACTAACTGTAAACTAACCAAGGCCAATTTCCATACCACACGGCCTTATACACGGCCGTGGCCGTGGCCGTGTGGATACACCAAATCTCCGTACTAACATGGCAGAGATGGTACGGGTCAGGACAGATCGTATCTTCGAGTCACGGACCCAACTACCCCACCACGGCCGTGCGACATGGCCATGGCCGACACCTAGAAATCCACACGGGGGGAGGCACGCCCGTGCTAGGAGACCGTGGTCGACACTGTTTCATCAAACATGGGCATGGCGACTTGAACATGGGCGTGGGAGAAATGAACGAAGCACAACACGGCCGTACGATGCGGCCGTGTGACTCAACACGCCCATGGTACACGGGCGTGGGAACGTACCAGACTTGAAATTTCTATTTAAACCACCCCCTCTTCTCAACTACTCCCCATTCCCCTTCCTCCATACATTCTCAGACCCCCCTTCCATATTCTCATTTCTTGGCCCTTTTCCAAACTCTAGATGTACACCATATCCATGTCGAAGAAGCGAAAGGATCCTAGCACAGTCTTCCCTTGTGGGAGACCGATCTACATAAGTTCATACCGGTCGCTTCATCCATTCGACAAGCCAAGAATATTTGAGGCCATTTCGTTTTTAATTTTCTTTTTTCGTCGTATTTATTTTCCTTCTCTTTATCTTCCTTGTCCCTAAATAAATAATTAGTTTATTTTGAATTTTTCTTAGTATTTCTTGGCTATTTCTTCACGGGATACCCAATTTCTTCATCTAGCGCAGTACTAGTGGGCAGCCCCCATACCACTACCAGAGACGCCTCCTCTAACTTATCTTTCACCTCCGAATCAAGTTTCCACACCTCCAACTCAAGGAATCCATCCAAATTTAGGAAGTTTCATCTCTCCCTATCTTTTATGAATTCCTATCTATCTTTGTACATTGAGGGCAATGTACATCTTAAGTGTGGGGGGGTGAATCTTAAAAGTGTCAAACTTTTTGCATTATTCTCAAATCCTGAATTATGCCTTGTCTTAAAGTAAGTTTCTCATATTATGATTAGAATGAAATTTCCTTTGATTTATGATTTTTGTTAATGTCTTTTGAATTAAGTCATTGATAATTGTGCATTGATGATTTATACTTTAAGATACTAGAGAATCAAGCATGATAGGTCTATTTTTCAAAATTAAAAATTTTTCTAAGTTGTCTACCTAAATTTAAATATTACTTTGAAATTTGAAATTTACAAGAATGACATCAAATTACCCATAATTTGTGTGAGATTTTGAGCCTTATAGAGCATATATTCTTTCTCTTGCTCACTTTATTGATTATGAGTGTGTCAACATTGATTTGTTATTTTAGAACTTGCATCGGTTATACATGTCGAGACCATACCTTTGATTTGATATACTAAGATGATAAAGGCACCTAGGATTTAACCCACTTACTCCACTAAAAGCCTACCTTCATAATTAACCCCTAGTGAACCCCTTTGATCCTAACAACCCTTTTTATTGACTCACCCACTAATATTAACCCAAAACCCTTTGTATTCGTTATCACCATTCTTCTTGACTACCCCTATATCGAGATTTGATTTGATCGATTACTTAACTATTTTCTTTATCAGTTGTTAAATTCTATCTTCTTATTACTCGATTTGTTCTTAAAAAAAAATCAAATCAAAGTATATTCATTATTAGTTCTGTGATCAAGTGAGCTTATACATCTAAATTTCAATTGTTGAAAAAGAAGCTCATATTAGTAGTGGTATTATTATTACAAGTTTTCAATTGATGTAATTATTTATATCCAGTTCATTGTTTCTAGTTAGGTAATTTGTCATGTCAATCTCGATTCTAACCCTTTAATTCAGCCTTTGTCCACACCTTTAACCAAGCCCCGTTACAACCATGTTAAAGACCTTTTGGTTTGTGTATCATCTCATTTTACAGTGGTGGAGATTTGATTTTCATGCAAGCCTATGGGATTAACTCTTCATGTTTGACTTTTGAGTGCTTTTTCTTGAACCTTAAACACCTCGAGTGATTTGAGTGAATCTTTAGTGAGGATGTCAATCCTTATCGATTTTGAATCAGAGGTAACTATTTAGATGAGGAGAAACACCTAGGTTTTGTGCTACAAAGGTATGAATTAGATTGTTTGAATCTTTAGGACTCTTTGAGTTGAATCATCCATGTATAAATTATCTTTGAATTATGATGAAACACTATTGATGAATATTATGAATTGAGGGAAGTTCGTTTTAATTATGAGTTGAGAATTTTGCTTGAGGACAAGCAAAAGCTTAAGTGTGGGGGTATTTGGTAAACCGTAAAAGTAACATATTTTAATCCCACATTTAGCATGCTTTTGGATGAATTATCCCTTATTTTATGTCATTTGGTGCTCTTAATCCTTTGTTTTCATGTTTTATACTCAGGAAAGCATCGGAGGATGAAAAGAACAAGAAACGGGCTTAAAACGGGACAAATGGGCCACATCACAAAATCGACACGGCCTGGGCCCAAGACCACACGGTCGTGCCTCATAAACGAACTCCACACGGCCTGCCCACGATTTACACGGGTGTGTGCCATGGCCGTGCCCCTACCGTGACAAAGAGAAATTTCACTCAGATTAGGATACTTAGAGGCGAAGTAACACATTCCGAAGCCTATATAAATACCCTAAGTATGACCTAAGAAGGGGGAGTCGACAGGAGCCCAAGGCTGCTGTCAAGGGGCGTCTTGCTAGGCCAAAGGAGGCAGATTTGTGGAGGTTTACTTGAAGATAGCCAGTTGATCCATCTCAAGAAGCCGGAATCATATTCAAGTCGGAGGATCTCTCCTTCAATTCCTTCAGGGGGTTTTAGGGATTTCTTATGTTTTGTTTTATCTTTTCTTCTGAGATGTTTTCTTTTATTGTTATGAACTAAACCCTTAGATACCTGAGGGGGATGAAACCTAAGATGAATCTTGTTATCGTTTGCTGAACTATATGATAAATATTTAACTTGTTCTTAATTATGTGTTCTTAATTCTTGTGTTGATATTTCCGGGATATTGATTCAAGTTTGATGTGCTTAGGTGGAGGAGCAAAAGTCCCTGCCTAAGAGTAGATCTAGCATAGTTAAGCGGAGTTGATCGCGCGCCTAGAGATAGGGTGACGAGATTTTGCCGGATTAGGGTGAAACCTAGTATGGGATTTCATAGATCGAGTTAATGCAATTCTAGGGGTTTTAATTAGAAAGAGATTTCAATTAATCAACCTAGGGTTAGACGTTATTCGCTTTGAGAGAGGGTTTAATATACATTAGGGAATCTTACGGATCAAGTCAAATGAATAAATCGTGCAGTTCGAGAGTTAGATAACAAGTGAAGTCTAGGTGGATTCTTCCTTGGGTATTGTCTTTATCAATTGGTTTTTCCCACAAGTATTTTCCCCAAATTCATTCTTCTTTGTCTTAGAGTCTTTAGTTTAATAATTAGTTAATTTAGATTAAATAATAAATTCCCTTTATTTTAGGCTAGATAATAAAAAGAAAGTTAGTATTAGTACTTTTAGTTCCTTTGGGTTTGACATTCTGGTCTTGCCTTAACTATACTACTGTTCGATAGGTGCGCTTGCCTCAAATCGTTGTCATAGTTAGTTTTCAGGTTCGATCATTCTCATTATATATTTTAAGACTTTGACATCGTATAAACACAACGATCAGTGCGCTTGCTTCAATCGTTGTCATAGTTAGTTTCTAGGCTAGATCATTCATTATATAAATTTTTAAGACTCTGACATAACGATCAAGTTTTTGGCGCCGTTACCGGGGAACCAAAATTTTAAGAACGCTCAATTTTTATTACTTTAGCCATTTTTATTTTTTGCAATCTACTTTTATTTTGTTTTTAATTTCGCTAATATTCTTTCTTTTATTTGTTCCTAGCAGGTACCTCTAGTTTATGACTAGAAGGAACCCGACAGGACCCTTAATCTACGAGACTGATATTGAAGGCACCGTTCGTAGAAATCGTAGAGAAATAAGGCGAAGCCTAAATTACATAGAAGAAGAGCAAGAGGATGATACTAATAACACGGAAGAGATGGCTAATCACCAGAATAATCCACTCCCCCTTGTGGTTGCCGAAAATCCTCCTCCTCGAACTATGTATGATTATGCTAAACCTAATTTAACAGGAACTGAGTCAAGTATCGTTAGACCTACTATTGCTGCAAATAATTTTGAACTGAAACCTAACACAATTCAAATGATACAACAATTTTTTCAGTTTGATGGTTTGCAGGATGAGGATCCTAACACACACTTAGCAAATTTCCTAGAATTTTGTGATACCTTCAAAATAAATGGCATTTCTGATGATGCCATCCGTCTTCGGTTGTTTCCCTTTTCTTTGAGGAATAAAGCCAAACAGTGGTTGAATTCTCTTCTACGAGGATCAATCACTACATGGGAGCAAATGACTGAAATTTTTTTATTAAAATATTTTCTGCCGGCTAAAACGGCTAAGTTAAGGAATGATATCTCTTCTTTTGTGCAGATGGATTTAGAGACACTTTATGATGCATGGGAGAGATATAAAGATCTATTGATAAGGTGCCCACACCATGGATTACCCTTGTGGCTACAAGTCCAAACCTTTTATAATGGTGTAAACCCTTCAACCAGGCAATTGATCGATTCAGTCACCGGCGGAACCTTGAATAACAAAACACCTGAGGCTGCCTACGAGTTTATAGAAGAGATGTCACTGAATAACTATCAGTGGTAAGTCACAAGGAGAAGGCCAACAAAAACAGCCGGAGTTTTCAACCTCGACGCAGTAACCATGCTATCCAATCAGGTAGAACTCTTAAATAAAAAGATTGATGGTTTGTATAGTTTTTCGCAGGTACATCCAGTGATGCAGTGTGATACGAATGGAGGGTCGAACAATACGAAACATCCACCCTACAACCCTGGCATAGAAAGCAAGCAGATGAACTATATGGGTAATAATTTTAGATCTCAAAATAACCCCTATAGCAACAATTATAATCCAGGTTGGAGGAACCACCCCAATTTTTCATGGGGAGGTCAAAGAAATCAGAGACAACAACCCCCTCCAAACTTCCAACAACAGCCCTACCCACAAGAAAAGAAGCCGAACCTTGAGGAAATGCTGACAAAATTCATAGTGGTGTCAGAAACACGTTTCTAAAACACTGAAACAACACTTAAAAAGCAAGAAGCATCGATTCAAGAGATCAAGAATCAGTTAGGACAACTTACCAAGATCATATCAGAACGACCACAAGGTAGATTGCCAAACAACACTGAAACTAACCCAAAGGAGCAACTTCAAGCCATAACCACTCATGATAGTAAAGGGTTAGATGAGCCCAAATTAAGGCAAGAGAATGTGGTAGAGGAAGGTAAGGTCGAGGTAAGTCATGACAAGTCAAAACCGATAATCAAAGAGTACCAACCTCGTATACCATATCCCGAAGCAATGAAGAAAGATAACACAGAGGAACAGTACGGTAAGTTTCTTAAACTTTTAAAGAAATTACATATCAACTTACCGTTTCTTGAAGCTCTTTCGCAGATGCCAGATTCAAGGAAATTTTTAAAAGAGCTTCTGACAAACAAACGAAAGTTAGACGAGGAGTCACATGTGGAACTGAACGCAGTATGCTCAGCAATGTTGCAAAATCGACTACCACGAAAATTAAAAGATCCAGGGAGTTTTACAATTCCATGCTTAATTGGTAGTTTATCTGTTGATAATGCTTTAGCTAATTTAGGGGCAAGTATAAATGTCATGCCTTATAAAATGTTTAAACAGCTAGGTCTAGGGAAACCCAAACAAACTAGGATGAGCATTCAATTAGCTGATAAAACTATTAGAATTCCTAGGGGTATAATTGAAGATGTACTCATAAAAATTGATAAATTCATATTCCCAGTAGACTTTGTCATTTTAGACATGGATGAGGACAACACAATCCCTTTAATTCTGGGAAGACCCTTTTTAGCAACTGCTAGAACTAAAATTGACATTGATATAGGTGAACTCATACTTCGGGTAGGTGACGAGACAGTCACTCTTCAGGCTCTTGACTCGGCTAGAACATCAAGTCATCAATATGAGAAAATTAATTTTATTAATGACCATTCAGTTAAGCCTTCTTTTCAGGAAACACAAGAGAACCACACAACTGAGCCAGATCCTAGACATCATGACAACAAAGAAGTAGTTCATGAGGACCGAAGGCTTCATATTGATGAACTAGACGAGTGGAAGACACATTTCAAGGAAAAATCAAAATCACACGAAGAAAAACCAAGGGAACTCCCAGATGAGCTTATAGGAACGACAAATCACTTCAAGATAGGAGATCAGGTATTGTTGGATAAGAAATACCCTCGATTCGCTATCTCAGACCGTAATACAAACGAAGAAATCCCTTTTACGGTACTGAATGTCCTTCCATATGGAACAGTCGAGGTAACTAATCTTGAATTCGGAACTTTTAAGGTAAACACCACTCGACTCAAACCATATATTGTTAGAATTGATAGCATAAAAGAGGATGTTCAACTCTTCAAACCACCCTGAATATACGAATGAGAGGTAAGTCTAGCTTAAGACTTTAAACAAGCGCTTCTCGGGAGGCAACCCGAGCACTAACTCCGTTTATTTTTACATTTATTTATAATTTTATTTCTCCTTTTTAGTATCTAACTATTAACTAACAAAAGTGCAGATTTCCATACCATACGGCCTTGCACACGGCCGTTGCCGTGGCCGTGTGGACACCACAGATTTCTGTACTGACATGGCAGAGGTTGTACAAGCCGATGACGAAAGATTCCCAAGATCACGGACGATTATAAATGGCCATGGCGTGCGTGCGACGTGGGCCGTGGCGACATCGAGGAAGTCACACGGGCTCGACTAAACACCACGGCACGCCGTGTGATACAGGTAGTGGTCGACAACGCTTTATCAAACATGGGCGTGGTGAACATAAAACGGGCGTGGGAAAAATGAACAAAGCACAACACGGCCGTGCGATACGGCCATGTGACCCAACACGCCCATGGTACACGGGCGTGGGGATGTACCAGATTTGAAATCTCTATTTAACACACCACGGCCTTAGAAATCGCACCCACCTCGCCAACCATCTAACGGAAAGAACTTTTCAGTCCATTAATCTTCTTTTTTAATTTTAATTTTATTTTTATTTTTCTTCCTCTTATCTTTCTTTTCTTTAAATATATACTTAGTATATTTTGAGTTATTCTTATTATTTCCTGGCTTTTTCTTCACGAGCTGCCCAATTTCATCATCTAGCGCAGCAATTGTGGGCGGCCACCATACCACCAAAAACGCCTCCTCCAACTCCGCCCGAATTCCCCTCGTTTCTTTCTTTTGACTCCACCCAAAATTCAGGAAGTTTCACTCTCCTCCTTACCTTATGATTTTCTTACTACATTGTGGATATCTATATTTGTACATTGAGGGCAATGTACATCTTAAGTGTGGGGGGGTGAATCTTAAAAGTGCCTAACTTTTTGCATTATTCTCAAATTCTTGAATTATGTCTTGTTCTTAAGTAAAATTTCTCATATTACTGTTAGAATGAAATTTCCTTTAATTCATGGTTTTCATTGATATGTTTTGAATTAAGTCATAGTTAATTGTGCAGTGATGATTTAAACTTTAGGAGACTAGAGAATCAAGCAGGATAAGTCTATTTTTCAGAAGTAAAAATTTTGTTAGGTTGTCTACCTGAATTTAAGTATTACCTTGAAGTTTGAAATTTACAAGGTTGATATCAAAAAGCCCATAATTTTTGTGAGATTTTGAGCCTTTTAGAGCATATATTCTTTTCCGTGCTCACTTTATTGATTACGAGTGTGTCAACATTGATTTGTTATTCTAGAACTTGCTTCGATTATACATGTCGAGACCACACCTTTGATTTGATATACAGAGATGATGAAGGCACTTAGGTTTTAACCCAATTACTCCACTAAAAGCCTACCCTCACAATTAACCCCTAGTGAACCCCTTTGATCCTAACAACCCCCCCTTTTTTTTTGACTCACCCTCAACATTAACCAAAAACCATTATTGTTGAAATCCCTTTAATTAATTTAACCCACATTAAGTCGAGGTCTGATTTGAACTGATTACTTAGCTAAACTATGCTTTCCATTTTAATTGTTAATTTCTTTATTATTGTATGTTTTGTTCCTAAAAAAAACGAAGTATATTCATTATTAGTTCTATGTTATTTGAGCTCAAACTGTTAATTTCATTATCTTTAGAAAAAGGTCATGTTATTAGTACTAAGTTTCCGTGATGTAATTATTAGTACAACTTTTTAGTTAGGTAATTTGTCAATTCAGTCTCGATACTAACCTTCTAATTCAAGCCTTTATCCACACCTTTAACCCAAGCCCCGTTACAACCCATAAAAGACCTTTTTGATTTGTGTATCATATCATTTCACAGTGGTGGAGATTTGATTTTCATGCAAGCCTATGGGATTAACTTTTCATGTTCGACTTCTGAGTGCTTATTTTTGAACCTTAAACACTTCGAGTGATTTGAGTGAATCTTTAGCGAGGATGTCAATTTTTGTCGATTTTGAATCAGAGGTAATTATTTAGGTAAGGGGAAACACCTATTTTTCATACTATAAAAACTATGACTTTGATTGTTTGAATCTTTAGGAACTTTCTGGTTAAGTTATCAATGTATGAATTACCTATGAATTATGATGAAACATTATGGATGAAGGTTATGAATTGAGGAAGTTCGTTTTAATTGTGAGTTTAGAATTTTGCTTGAGGACAAGCAAAAGCTTAAGTGTGGGGGTATTTGATAAACCGTAATAGTAACATATTTTATCTCCACATTTAGCATGCTTTTGGATGATTTATCCCTTGAGTTATGGAATTTGGTGCTCTTAATCCTTTAATTTCATGTTTTATACTCAAGAGAGCATAGGAGGATGAAAAGAACAAAAAACGGGCTTAAAACGGGCCAAATGGGCCAAAGTAAGAAATTAACACGGCCTGGGCCCAAAGCACACGACCGTAGGCCGTGCCCCTTTAGCAGGCTCGAACACGGCCTGAAGTCGATTCACACGGGCGTGCTACACGGGCGTGTCCCTGCCATGACAAAGAGAAATTTCACTCGAAATAGGATACTTAGAGGCAAAGAAACACATTCCAAAGCCTATATAAACACCCTAGATGCCAACCTTGAAAGGGGGCGTCCAGCTAGGCCAAAGAGTCGAGCCAGAGAGGTCGGAATCGTGGGATTTACTCGAAGAAAGCCAGTTAATTCATCTCAAGAAGCCGGAGTCATACTCAAGACGGAGGAACTCTCCTTCAATTCCTTCAGTGGGTTTTAGGGTTTTTCTTATGTTTTGTTTTATCTTTTCTTCTAAGATGTATTCTTTTATAATTATGAACTAAACCCTCAGATACCTGAGGGGGATGAAACCTAAGACGGATCTTGTTATTGTTTTCTGAACTATATGATAAATACTTGATTTGTTCTTAATTATGTGTTCTTAATTCTTGCTTTGATATTTCAGGGTATTGATTCAAGTATTGATGTGCTTAGGCAGTGGAGCAAAAGTCCCTGTCTAAGAGTAGATCTAGCATAATTAAGCGGAGTTGATCGTAACCCTAGACATAAGATGACGAAAATCTGCCGGATTAGGGTCAAACCTATTATGGGAGTCCATAGATCGAGTTAATGCAATTCTAGGGGTTTTTAATTAGAAAGAGATTTCAATTAATCAACCTAGGGTTAGACGTTAGTAGCCTCGACGGAGGTATTAATATACATTAGGGAATCCTACGGATCAAGTCAAGTGAATAAATCGTCTGGTTCAGAGTTAGATAACAAGTGAAGTCTAGGTGGATTCTTCCTTGGGTATTGTCTTAATCAATTGGTTTTTCCCACAAGTATTTCCCCAATTCATTCTCTTTGTCTTAGCGTCTTTAGCTTAGTAGTTAGTTAATTTTAAATTAAACAATAATTCACTTCAATTCTTAGGCTAAATAATAGAAAGAAAGTTAGTATTAGTACTTTTGGTTCCTTTGGGTTCGACAATCCGGTCTTGCCACTAAACTATACTACTGTTCGATAGGTGCGCTTACCTCAATCGTTGTCACAGTTAGTTTCTAGGCTAGATCATTCATTATATAAATTTTTAAGACTCTGACATAACGATCAGCCTTCAATACTTGAAGTAGAGCTTATTTGTAACAGCCCGGTTTAGACCCTAGTTAGAACAGTTGTTTCGGGACCACAATTCTAAGTCAAAAAAATATTTTAATATTATTTTCTGTGTTTACAGCATGATATGTGATATGTGTGAAAATTTCGTGTGAAAATTTTATCGATTGGTTAGTTAATTTGATAAAAAGGACTAAATCGCATAAAATGTAAAAGTGGCTTTCTAATTGTTAAAGGTGTTTAATAGCTATTAAATGGAAATGTGGAGCACTTGCATGTCAATTATACCATTTATAATCATGGTGGACAATATTGGACAAGGTTAGGTGAATTTTCATATTATTTCATTAAGGTTAATTTGGTAAAAAGTAAAATAACATGAAATAAAATAAAACAAAAATTAAAATGGCCATGCATTCATCTTTCTTGGCTGAAACTTTAGAAGAAAATAAAGCTTTGAATATTTGGCACCTTTGGAAGCTTGATTCGGGTATGTGTTTTGCTCGGTTTTTGATAATTTTTACGTTTTTTAGATCATTGCTTTGTGTTTTAGCTAGCCCATGCTTGAATTTTTGAATTGGTTGTATATTTTGTGATTTTCCATTGAAGAGAGCTTGTTTTTGTTGTTGTTTGATGATGAAAAATAAATATATGTTGTTAGATTATCAAGTTTAATTAAGTGATTTTTAGTAAAAATGCCTATTTGGGATTAAATTGTAAATTTTGTAAATTGAGGGGTCAAAATGTGAAATAAATGAAAGAAATGGACTGCTAGGGACCTTAGTGAAATTCGGCCAAGCATGGGTGTGGTGAAATTTTGAATATTTTGTGTTTTGTGAAATAGGGACTAAATTGTGAAAAATGTGAAATGTTAGGGGCAAAAGTGTGATTTGCCCATTTATGTGTTTTTGGATAAATTTGAATGAATATATGATTAAATAAGTCAAATTTGTATTAATTTAGATCAAGAAAAGAGGAAATCGGATTTGGATCGGGGGAATCTAAAGTTGTTGAATAGTCGCTCCGGTCCATTTGTCTTTGTCCGGGGTAAGTTCATAAGTAAATAAATATCGTTAATTTCAAATGTATATGAATTATAAGTGCTGAATTGAATTATTAAATATAATTTTGTATATTCCAAATTTGATATAAGCATGGGAGAATTAATTACGAGCTTGAATCGATCGAAGTACGACGTTCGAAAGCCTCGTACGAACCTTAGGAATAGTTAGGATACATATGTCATGACATAGGATTCCGACATGTGATTTTGTGTAAGACCAAGTCTGGGACATTGGCATCGACTTGAGATTTACGTGTAAGACCATGTCTGGGACATCGGCATCGTATATGATTTCGTGTAAGACCCTGTCTGGGACAGTGGCATCGATATTTGATTACATGTAAGACCACATCTGGGACGTTGGCATTGTACGAGCTTTCCGAGTTATCCGAGTATCCTATTTGATTTCGAACGGTTCAACGGGCAATGATACGGCAAAACCGAATGTGAGTTCGAATTAAACGATTCAGGTATGTTTGATGTTTATATGAAGTTTGGAAATGAAGGTAAGTGTTGTTGTATAATATGATAATGTGAACTAATTGTTTAAATGTGATTATAAATACATGTGTTTGAGATTGGGAGTATTCGGCCTACTTGAAATAATCATATTAATGTTCATTTGATAATTTATTTGCTTATGACTTACTAAGCTATTCAAGCTTATTGTTTGTGTGTTCGTTGTTTTATAGATTTTGGAAGCTAGTTACGAGCTCGGGGATCGTCAAGGAAATCCGTCACACTATCGATTGCTATTTTGGTATTTTGAAAAGCTTGATCTTTGAACATATGGCATGTATAGGCTACCGATTGTTGTTGTCAATTTTGAAGTTGTATATATGTAAAGCCATGCTAAAATGGCTAGTAATGATGCTTATGTTTATGCATTTTCGGTCATGGTATAAGTTCATGTTGAGAATTATGTTTCATGAAATATGTTTTTGGTGTGCTTGATATATGATTTGGAATGAAGTAATGATATGTATGGTTTATAATTAGCTCATCTTGGTAAGGTTGTTAATTGGTATGATATGTATTTGTGGTTGTTATAATTCGGCTCAAGTGAATTAAGTATGGTTGTTGGATGTGTTTCGGGTATGGTTTATTATTGATTTACATTTTGACACTAATTTGTTTATGTATTAGTTTGGGAAATGACAGTGATGAGCTGTTATATTTGGTTGATGTAAGTTGAGTACATGAAAATGAAAATGAAAATGAAAATGAAACATGATTATTTTAAGAGTTCAAGTGACATGTTATTTAGTTAATATGTTCGGCTAATAGACATATAAAATATATGTGATATGATATGTTTCATGTTAATGAGTTCAGTAAAATGATTAAATAAATATTATTGGTATGTTTAATTTCTAAAGCATGATTAGTATATGTTTTATAAGTGGTAAAAATCATATTGGTTTTTGTTTGGTTAAATAATGCAAATGTGTGAATATTATAAGTTAAGAACTTTATGGTTTAAATTAATATGGTCTTATGCGCATAGTCTTGTGATGAGTTAAAATGGCTAGGCATATTTGGTTTGGATTGGTTTTTTTTTAGCATGCGGATTAGGTATGCTTTGAAATGTCTTTGATGTTTGAAAACAATTAAAGATATTATAATGGATTGCGCATGAAATAGTAATGCACATGATTTTATTTGATTAATTGGAAATGATTAAAAATGTCTCATGTATGAATGTTTTATAAGACATATGTGGTAAGTTTTGATAAATATTAGTTGAATTGAAATTTTGATTTGACAAAAGATAATGATATTGATATGGTTAAATTTTTATAGCATGGATTATTTTTTTGTAATATGATTAATAATGTATGTTCGATTTATATTGGTCATGTGCTTTGTATATGCAGACTTGACTTATGTGGATGAGTGATTGGTTACTAATTGAGTACAAAATTATTATAAAGAAGTTGATTTAATTTTTTGCATGATTTGTAATAAGTGATTGTGATGAATTGTGCTTATGTTTGGTAATGCCTCGTAACCCTAATCCGGCAATGAATACGGGTTAGGGGTGTTACATTATTCCCATTTCAAACTCAATTGAGCGGAGATGATAACTAGAAATGTGTTGTTTCCCCCTAAATATCCATATTTCAAATTCCCAAAAAGGGGTTTCAATTCTAATTCAGGCGGTTTAACTATGGAGTGTATCATCTTCTCAGAAGCATCCTTGAGAGGTCCCAATGGTTCCTTGCAATGTCCCCATCAATCTAGCTAATTAACCTATTCCCTTTCGATCTAAACATCCATGTCGTCTTGATAGTTCCAATCATTCTCATCAAATACATTGTAATCCCCTTTTGGGAAGGTGAGATCCTTATGGTCAACTTGTGATTTGATTCCCATGGATTCTATGCTCTCAGCGCCCGAATTCACTCTAATTCACACTCTTCAGGTCCCTTATTCGACTTCTTCTTAATGGGAGTCGTCATAACCAGCACGAATAACTCCTGTACATGTTCTACACTATGATTGGTGGGTTTTCCCGCACTCTTACTCACAGTCTCATGGTTCGGTGAACATTTACATGTCCAGGCGGAATCATTGCTACTAACATTTTCCAGTAAAATTATTACTTCTCATGTGTTTTTTATCCAAATGCTCCCTTTAGAAATGATATCAAATTGTTTTCTACTGTTCTCACCTAATCTAACATAAAAGTATTGTAATTGGACTGCACTCTCGACATCGTTTCCAATCAAAATTCGTAATATTCTCTTGAACCTCTCCCAAGCTTGACCGAGTGTCTCCATGCTTTCTTGTTTAAATTCGAACAACCCCTTATGAACAATGAGCACAATAGTTATCGAAATATTCCGCTTAAAAAATAGTTGAATAAATTATTTCCAAGAAGTAATGGTGTTCAGAGGTAACATATCCAACCATTCCTTCATTTTTCTCTAAGAGCAAATGGAATAATCAACAATCGTATCGTCTTGTTCAGAACCCCTTCATAACTAACAATGTTGCATATATGTTCGAATCTATGGAGAAAACCCACTAGATCTTCGTGTTCATCTTTGCTGAATTGGAGATTCAAAATAACCCAAGATATATGAAACAAATTAAGCTCATGTAAACACAATCTTATATGCAGCAATTCAGGAAATAAAAGCTTTTTATAATCTAGGCTTACCATTAGAATTATATAATTTTATTAATGAAATATGAAAAACCCATATTACCTAACAAAGAGCAAACTTCAAAAGAGCTCTTACTAAGCTCTCACAATTTTTAGTTAAAAAAAAAAACTAAAGAACAATAAATTCATGATTTATTGTTAAATTCTATTTTATATCGTGATTGAGAGGAACTCGAAATTAGTTTCTTAGATATTAAGAAGATAAACAATCTTCTTGATATATCCCAATATTTTATAAACAATGGAACAAATAATCCAGTTATAAATAAAATATTTAGATTATGCTTATATGATAAAGCTAGAATTATTTTACCTATAGAAATTTTTAATAAAATTGATGGAGCTATTTGCAACCAGCAAGCTCAATTTCAAAAAGTTTTTCTGAATATTTTCTATAAACTTATGTTTTTACAAATAATTTAGCTGAAAAATTCCCTACTATAAAATTTAGACTCAATCATGAACCATTTGATATATCATGAAGCATTTGATATAAGCATTGAATGGGGTTTTGTTAGGGAAATAACAGTTTAAAATTTTTCTTTTCATTTATTAAAAAATATTCTGGCATTCATAAAATCTATGTTATTACGTTTGGTATATGAAGACAATTTCTTTTACTACTTTCATCTTGAAATCAATAGCCTCATGAAAGAGAAAAAATTTATCAGCCATATTTGGATTATTTCAGAAATGCTTGGAGGAAACAACCTATCTGCAGCAACAGAGGAGAAAGAATACTTGACAAAATATATTGACAAGTGTTATAATAATCTCAGTTACTATCAAATCCAAGCAGGAATAGATTTAATGCCCAAAGCCCAATATGTACTTCAACAAGATTCTTATTGCTTTTGGACTGATGGTCGAAGAATACTGACATACGATGCTGGAGCTAGATATCGTCAGGATAATAGAAATAAAAAATCCATTTAACTATTAAAAAAGATAGCTGTAATTGAAGACATAAAAAATACATGAGAAAGTTAAAACTCAACAAAATGTAGAACAAACCACAATTACTTCCTGACAAAAAGGAAACTATGTGCAAGCAACCACAACCCAACCGCATCTAAACAAAAAAGAAGCTAAGTGGAAGTAACTATAGCCGAATAAAAATGTATCAATCAAAATCCAAAAAAGGAAGCTAAGTAGAAGCAACTATAGTCGAATAAAAATGAATCAATCATAATCTCATATAATGATTTGATGATTAAAGCTATTCACTAATCTAGATATGACTTGATTTGAGTTGAGCTAGTTCGGTTTTATCTTGAAAGAAAATATATCATCAATACAGACATCACCGTCCTCCTCTCCGTGCTTTTTCATCTCTTCCACCTTCATCTTTGCTTCTAACTTCTGCTTTTTCTTTCTCAATTCTCAATTTTTCACGTAAAAACCACATTTTTTTTCTTTAAACAGGAAGACAAGAACAGAATCATGGGTTTTAACTGTAAATTTAGTAAGAACAATAATAAAACGAGACTTGCTTTTTAAACCTTAGTATTTCATCTTCTTCAATGCCATTACTTAACGTAACCCTAACATCCATTAGCCTTCCTTCTCAGGCCCTGCTCCTGCTCCCATCTCCTATAATATCTCTCAAATTCACCACATATCGGAGTTTTCCATCAAAAACAAGGCTAAAAAAACCCTTCAAAGCTACCACCACTTGCCGCTTCTGCAAAAACCAAGAAAGCTCTATATCTCTTCTTATGAATTCCGCTTCTGGGTTTCGTCCTTTGAAGAGAATGACGATGGTTTTCAATTATTATATTATTGGGGGAACATTCTTGGTTTCTCTTTTTGGCTCTGTTTTACTTTTCATTTTGCGGCATGATAGCTATAGAGAGAAGAAAATCGAGAAAGGTTCTACGAAATTTGAGATCCAAACTGACACTGTTACCGGCACAGAAACAGGATAATGCTCCCCGGAAAATGATTCAGGCGACGATTTCATCATTGTTGGTGCCGGCGTTGCTGGTACTGCTCTTGCTCATACTCTTGGCAAGGTCATTTTATTGTTTTTTCTTATGCGCTATAAGTTATTGTGTTCTTTTTTATAGATTGATTTTGTCGAATGTTGGAGTAATTATTGAAATTTAGTGATTACTCATTTTCCTGTTTCTTTTGATTAACCGAGATTTCATTGTTCCTGAAAATCTGGGTTTTCTTTTGTTTTGGCTTGAAATTTAGTTGATTATTGCCTGAACGTAAGCTACTCATGGATACTCTTCACGAAATTGGTGTTCTTGGAGTTAATAAGAAGTTTGCCTTTGTTTACGTAGTGAAAAAGATATCTATCTACTGTACATTTCGTTTGACTAATAATTTCTGTTTAGAATTTTATTGGTATTTACTGGAAATTTATATCTTTTGATCAAATGAGTAATTGACTATTGTTTAGAATTTAACTTGTAAATAATCAGATTGTTGACTGTTGATTTGAACTTTGAATTCTCAGAAACAATTTGGATTTCATTTTGATTGTTGTCTTCTTTTCTATGTAAGATTCTACTGCAATTGAAGAGATTCTAGAATTAGAATAACCTGGATAGGTTGCCCTTAAGGGCAAGAACTTAAGACCAACTTGAACTTCCTTGCAATTTTACTTTTCCATGTATTTGCTTTGTATGGGGAAGATTGCAGATGATTTCTCAACCATTAGAATAATAGAAGGGCTTAAACTGATGTTCATTTGCAAGGATTGTTTTTTAGTTATTTAGTGCTGATTTACTTACAATCTTATTGCTTATTTCAGGATGGAAGGCGGGTTCGTGTGATAGAAAGAGACTTGACAGAACCCGACAGGATTGTTGGGGAACTCCTGCAGCCTGGAGGATACCTTAAATTAGCTGAATTGGGCCTTGAAGATATGGATTGAAATTGTTATGCATCTATTAAATTGTGAACAAACTTTGGTTTTTGTTGGATCTGTTCTCCCTATTTGATTCACTCGAAGAGAAAAAAATGATATCTCTTGGTTCTCTTCTGGTTACAGATTGTGTGGAGGAAATTGATGCACAAAGAGTGCTTGGATAAGCTCTCTTCAAGGATGGGAGAAATACTAAGTTGTCATATACCCTGGAGAAATTTCATGCAGATGTTGCTGGGAGGAGCTTCCATAATGGGCGTTTCATACGGAGGATGAGAGAAAAAGCTGCCACTCTTCACAAGTAATCTTTTTTGCTTCCCGGATTCGTGCTACATTCATATTAATGACCGACTAATTGCAGCATTGTTGATTTTGCAATTCTTTTTCATGCGTAATATTTCATTTTACATTTTAGGTTAATGAATTACGAGCTTGCAATTGATCTTCTTTCACCATCGTATGTAAAATTATCAGTGTGCGGTTAGAAGAAGGAACTGTAACGTCTCTGCTTCAAGAAAAGGGAACAATTAGGAGGGGTGCAATACAAAACTAAGGATGGTCAAGAATTAAGAGCTTATGCTCCTCTTACGATTGTATGTGACGGTTGCTTTTCAAACCTACGTCGCTCTCTTTGCAACCCAAAGGTGAAGTTACCATTTTCTAATTGTTATGTGAATACTTTGTCATCTTGTCTAACAATGATATAGAAAATCATGTTGATGAGACAGTTATCTTTCAGCAGTGGTGAAGCCAGGAAATTTTCGTTGGGGGCCAGGATAAGAATATAAATTGTTGGAGGGCCAAACTTAAAAATTTCATGCTAAAAGGGTTAAATTATATTACAAAACAATATGAGGGTCTAAAATTGTAATAAACCCACTTTATCCAAGGGGGACAGCGCCCTGCCTGCCCCCTTTTGGTTTCACCCGTCTTTCAGGCTATAATTTCTTAGAGTTGCATTGTCTGCTTGAATACTAAATGAAATCATTTAATTTGCATGTGCTCAGTTTCTTATGATGTTCTAGCAGGAAAGTAAATTTAGTATTTTTTAACTTTTCAACAGGTAGATGTGCCCTCTTGTTTTGTGGGTTTGATCCTAGAGAACTGTAAACTCCCATTTCCAAATCACGGACATTTTATCCTAGCAGATCCTTCACCTATCTTGTTTTATCCGATCAGTAGCACAGAGGTTCGCTGCTTGGTTGATGTTCCAGGGAAGAAAGTGCCTTCTCTTGCAAATGGAGAAATGGCAAATTATTTGAAGACCATGGTGGCACCCCAGGTAATCAGCTAATTGTTGATTGATTCATGATTTTGGATTAGTACCTATTTCTTTATAGTTTCACCACAACATTTAACTTTAATCCTTTATTGGTGTTAAAGCATCCCTTGCCTTTCTGCACATGTTACCTTGGTTTAATCGAATAGAGTGTCTGTTTCAGGTTCCACCTGAGCTTTGTGAAGCTTTCATTGCTGCTGTTGACAAAGGTAATATTAGAACCATGCCAAATAGAAGCATGCCAGCTGATCCTCATCAGACTCCTGGAGCACTTCTAATGGGTGATGCTTTCAACATGCGTCATCCTTTAACTGGCGGAGGAATGACTGTCGCATTGTCTGATATCGTTGTACTTCGGGATCTTCTTAGGCCTCTGCATGACCTTCATGATGCAGATTCCCTCGCTAAGTATCTCGAATCATTCTACACGTTACGCAAGGTTAGTTGGCTGCTTACTCTACGATCCTATTTTAGTAACAATAGCTCTTTCACCATTTGATTTCCTTTGTGCCCCATGTCATATAGTTGGCTTCACATGCTTTGATTCTAACCAACTAGCTAGGATTGTGTATTTCGTTCGTTTCAATAGCACTAGGTTTTGGCGTCATCTTCAAAAATCTGAACTGATGGTCTAGCAATGTTCTTGACATAAAAGAAAAAAAATTCTTCAATTCTAGGTTCGATCACTGACATTATGCCCAATGGCGGAGCCTAGTAGAGGCCCAGGGGGGCCATGCCCCCCCCCCCCCCCTGCCCCCAAGTTTAAAATTTTTGCAATTTAGCTCTTTGTAGATATATTATGGCCCTCCCAAAAAGATAAGTAGGCCTCCCCAAGGTTTAATATTTTTGCAATTTCCCCCTTTGTATATATACTATAGCCCTCCCAAAAATCAATTGTTTATATGTTTAAATCGACTGTTATGTAGCACATCTAATTTTAGCTAGGCCCCCCCAATATTAACATCCTGGCTCCGCCACTGATTATGCCCCTTTTCTTTCCAACCTGATTGGTCTTTGGAGATATACAATGAATCAGAGATGTTATTACTTATTTTCAAAATTTTCTGTTTGGTTGTGTACTGCAGCCTGTGGCTTCTACAATAAATACGCTGGCCGTTGCTCTTTACAAGGTGTTTTCTGCTTCCCCTGATCAAGCAAGGTTGGAAATGCGAGAAGCCTGTTTCGACTATTTAAGCCTTGGGGGTGATTTCTCAACAGGACCAGTGGCTTTACTCTCTGGTCTAAACCCTTGCCCATTGAGTCTAGTTCTTCATTTCTTTGCTGTGGCAATTTATGGAATTGGTCGCCTACTCTTACCATTTCCTTCACTTGGACGCATGCTAATTGGAGCTAGGTTAATTTCGGTATGTATTATTCCATTCTTTATACAGTTGATGCCTCTCTTTTCACCTTTGCTCTTTCCTTTTGTTTTCCTTGGGACCGCTCTCTACTTGTATGAAATAGATATTCCAACTGTACAATTTATTTGATATTCCACACAAATTTTCAATAGATACCATGGTACAAAGGTTTCCATTAATATGTGTTAGCTCAAGTTAAAATCAAAGCTAAAAGTATAATATCTGTGTATGTTGAACTGGATTTCGCCACCTTGCGATGATATTTTTTCCTCTCATTCATGCAGAGTGCATCAGGTATTGTTTTCCCCATAATCAAAGCAGAGGGAGTGAGACAAATGTTCTTTCCTGCCACTGTTCCAGCAGTATATCGAGGTCCGCCCGTTGATTGATCTACCCCATCATGGTAGCGTCATCTTTTAGCACCCAAGGTTTAGAGGGATGACTGATAAATGATGAGTGCATCCTAGGACATTGTTCAACTGTGCGAACTGTTCATTCATTTATGGAAAAAGTTGTGGCAAAAACCAATGTACTTTATATTTGTTGTATTACACTGTGAGAAATAATAAAAGAAAAGATTCATCATTGTTGAGTAAATAGATTTCAACAATCAAAACACTGAGTGAAGAAATGTCGCTTGAACAAAACACAATGGAAGCTGGAAGAAAGCCGTCATTCATAAACATGCAATAAGCTATAAAACTACGTTCTGAAAAAAAAAATGAATGTTATATTTAAGATCACATTACCTAAATTATATTTACAGGATAAATTTTACTTAACAATGAATATGAAAATTTTAATTTGAATAGAGAAAGTTCCTTTAAAAATGATATTGAGTAGATGGGGCTACTTGCTAAAATACAAGGCCGAAAAAGCAAATTTTGGATCCTCAAAATGGTGAATGGGTTGGACAGGCATGGAGTCGTAGTAAAAGTAGGAGATGGGCTCCGAGGGTTTTAATTTTATAAGCTGAAGGGCTAAAACATGACCGACCGTCCGATTACGGAACCCCTCCCCTCGATCAAGTACTAGAGAAGCGAAAGTAGAAACGTTCCTCCCACAGTCCCACTCCAGGGCCATTTTCTATTTCATTAGAGACTGCAAAATTTTCTTATTAGCCAACAATTTTCAGAGAAATGCTAAGAATTCTCACTTGGTCACGGTCCTCCCTCAGGTCCCGATCTCAACTTTCTCCTTCTTCTCCATTTTCCTTTCTTTCATCATCATACTCAACTTTGATCAAAGGCTCCGAAGACAATCAAAGCACCGCCGGTTCAGTTTTCAGCAGGGACCCATCTGACCCACCTCGCCTTTTCGTCGTCCAGCCTCGTCTCCGTCCCGCTACTTTCTTGCAGGCCAAGCTCAACGAGGCTCTTTGTTTAGCTAACTCCCTTGAGGAACAACGTGATGGCTACTTTCATTCTGATTTCTTCGATAAGGAGTTGCCTCCTCATGTTGTTGTCCAAAACCCTTCTCTTAAATCTGCCAAAATCCGCGCTGGTATCTCAACTCTCTTGTTTATTCATGTTTCTAGTCACTTCTTTCTTTAATGTTTTGTTCTTGGTTTTTATTTTTATTTTTATTTCTAGACATGTATTTTGGACCTGGAACTGTAGAAAACATCAAATGCCATTTGAATGCTCTGGAGTCCAAGGCAAGACAGCTTCTTCTTATGTTTTTCGTAACGACCTTATGATTTTAATGCAACTGTGGAAACCTTATCTATCACCATATGGTTTTACTAGGATGGAGTTGATGCTGTTTTTGTCAATATCATCCTGTCTGGAGTACAGCAACGTAATTTAGAGGCAAGTACTGGCTGTCTAATTTCTCTCATTCTTTTGGTGGCAATGGAAACTCAAGCAGTACTGTAATGTGTTTTGCTAATATATTTGCTATTTTCTTTGGCAGCGAATTTTGGGAAAACCTGTCTTAGATCGTGTTGGCCTTATAATAGAAATATTCAATGCTCATGCACACACTAAGGAAGCCAAGTTACAGGTGCAATTCTTGGCTTTACTTGGCATGGAATCGCATTTTGAATTCCACTGTTTTCACTAAGACTTGTTTCACTTGCTATTATGCAGGCTGAGTTAGCAGCTCTTATGTACAAGAAGAGTAGACTTGTCCGTGTACGTGGGCTGGACGGCCGCAATACGTTTGGAGCTAGTGGAGAAGTTGAAGTTGTTAGTGCACGAGGGTGAGGCCTGAGTTCCCTGTAGAACAAAATAGGACTAGATTATAAAGCTTTGAAGATTTCCAAGATGATTTGGACCATTATTCTAGCTGCCTTAGATTATAAATCCTTCCTCTTTTTTCTTTTAACCAAATAGGAAAAACACTATGACCTGAGAATAAGTTGAAATTAACTTTATAGGGTGGGGTAATGGGTAAACGTTTTTTCTTTTTTCCAATATTCTCTTTTGAAGATTGAAATGTTTCCATAGTTCAACGTTCAAACAGTTTTGATTTCTCTCTCTCCCCTCAACATATTCATTTGTCATGTTCATAAATGCTTGTCACTAATAATTGTCTATTCTTAGAAATGGTTTTGATTATGCATATGTATTGGTTGCAGGAGAGGAAGTGGGGGTCGTGGTTTCATCAGTGGTGCTGGAGAAACTGAACTGCAGCTTCAACGCCGAAGGTTTGTTCTTTATGCTACATATGTGTGTGTGTGTGTGTGAAGCTGTCTCAGATGCTTATGTACTCATAAATGTCTGATGACCTGGATACCATGCGAATTTTTATATGCATGCTATAGTTGTTCTTGATTTTTGAAATTTCTTTTTTAATGGGCAATGTCTGTTCTATTATTATCTGGAGATGCCCCATCCCCTCCATAATAACTGAATACATTCAAGAATGTCTACACTTCTTTAATTAATGGGAGCTTAGGATATTCTGCTTTAGCATTGCCTTGTTGATTATATCCCTTCCTTTCTAAGATGGTGATAACTATGAAATGCGTGCTCTTTTATTAGAGGTTTCTAGCTATCCATATTGACTATTTTATTCATCCTTTGTCCTCTCATCTCAATTTGGATCTGGCTATTTGGATTGTGGCATGGCTGTTTTCAGTCTCTGTATGTTGCTCTTTTATAACTAGCTACTTTTTACTGTGCTCTGTTATCATAATCCTTATTAAGTCAGTGTGTGTTTATATGTTCGCTGACTGGAACTTATTCTCAGAATCTTGGAGCGGCGGAATCATTTGTTATCCCAGATTGAAGAGGTTCGCCGTACCCGAGCTGTGCAACGTGCAGCTCGTAAGAAACGAGGTGGACTTGATGGCCAAGGTTTAGCTACTGTTGCTGTTGTAGGATACACAAATGCTGTAGGTGGCCAAATTCTGACCAAAACTGCATTTTGTTTCAACCAGACTAACAAGTTAGAGATATCTTGTGTTTTTTCCCTCTATTTTCTCATGCTCAACATTTACCCTTTTTCTCAATTAACAGGGGAAGTCTACATTAATTAGTGCACTCTCAGATAGTAATCTGTATAGTGATGCAAGGTATATTTATTCTTTAAAACAATTTTTCCTCGAAGTTAAATTCTTTGTTATAAGTAAAAGGATGGATGCTTTTGCCTAATTGGAGGCAATGGCTTTGTGCAGATTGTTTGCAACATTGGATGCTAGATTAAAAAGTGTTGTTCTTCCTTCAGGGTGAGATGGTCCATATCTAATCTAATTTCCTCTCTTACAAATTTTGGCAATCAAATATAAACATGCTTTTTAACCATTGACGAGATTACAATCTTATGCAATTGATCTAATTATGCACATAATAATTCAGGAGGAAAGTGCTTCTTAGTGATACTGTGGGATTCATATCTGATCTGCCAGTACAGGTAACTGAAAATCATTGAGTATATGTGTCATTGATTATATTTTTCCCCTTTTTGCTATTTTCGGTCTTCATTCACTAATGGATATTGCTCTTATAGTTGGTGGAAGCATTTCATTCAACCTTGGAAGAGGTGCTGGAGGCTAACCTCCTTGTGGTATGAACGGATAAACTTTCCCTTTTTTTTTTTTTAAATAAAAAAAAAAATTGTCTATTGTAAATTGTAGTTTCGACTTTCTTTTCTTCTTTGTCTATTTATAAAAGCAGATTCTTTTAAAGATGCTGACCTTTTGATCATCTTTAATCAATCAAAGCTGATTAACACCATCGAACCTTATCTTGGCTGTATACAGTTATAAAATCCAGATAAATTAAAAAGAAAAAAAGAAAGAGAATATTTCTTAGTAACTTAATTTTATCCTTCTTACAATTCTGAAGTTACATATTCTTTTGTTGCGAAGCAATGAATTTTTGAGAAATGACTTTCAAGTAGATTCTATTATGAAAGAATTGAAGCTTGAAAGGGCAGTATCTTGGTTAAAGAATATTGATATCTGCCTTTAATCTTTTCTTCCTTACACCGGATTTTCCCTAGCAGCTTTTTTACCCTCTTTAGTAGTGTTGCATTTGCCAAATCTTCTATCACCCAGATATATCCTCTTTAAGAGGTCAATTATTATGCAATCAAGTGTTTGCTGTCACTCACTGTTATTATTGTTGTTATTGTTATTGCTTTTCTTTTGAGTAGTCTGGTTCTAAATGAATTTTTCTTCATATGATCAACTGGCCACTGTAAATAATAAATATGATCAGCAAACTCTGATGAGTGATCCTTGAAACATGTTTAAATTGTCCTTTTTTCAGAATAATTGAAGTATCTTTCTTTGGACGTGTAATTTATGTGAAACATTATCTCCTGAGTCAGAGAATCAAGATTTCTGTCCTGCCTGCTTATGGATTTTTCTAATAACTCTGCAGCATGTAATAGATTGCACTGCACCTAACCGTGATGAACACCGGTCCACGGTGTTGCAAGTCCTTCAGCAAATTGGAGTGTCAGAGGAGAAGCTTCAGAACATGATTGAAGTCTGGAACAAGGTATTTTACCACTCTTTCCTCTCCAAAAACAACAATAAAAATGATGTCTTCTAACTTTACAATCTACTAAGATTGATTATGAAGAAGAAATGGGTGCTGGTGAATATATGGATGATGGTGAAGATGTTGAGATGAGCGATTTCTCAGCTGCAGAAGATGGTGAGACTAAAGATTCTCCAGGAGAAGATTGTAATGTGACATTTGAGCTATTAGATGGGAAATCAGTTGATGGTAGTGATGCATTGAAGCCTTCACTTGGAGAGCTTCAACAGACCATGGATGACAAGCAAGACAATTACTCTGATGGCTGGCTGTTGTCAGAGGACGACACTGCGGATGACTACTGGAATACCCTGAATGAACAGCAGCAAGCTGAGACTTCCAATGAGTGTAAGGTGGAAAAAGATTCTGAATCTCAACCTCAGCATGTTTCTCATGTCAAAGTGTCTGCACTAACCGGCGTGGGCTTGCAAGAACTATTGGAACTTATAGATGAAAAACTCAAGGTGCAAGATGACCAGCTGAAGTCTGAAAAAGTAGTGGGAAACAGTTACATGGATCGAAAATGGAGGCCCCCTCGAAAAGAGGACGAAGAGGTAGCAATTGAACAATAAACAGCAGGCAAATGCAGTTCATTTTCTTCACCTCTGGTGACTGTCAGCATATCACACACACCATCATCAAAATACTGGTGAAAGCCCTGATGGCACAGATGATGAATAAGCCCGAGAGCAACTTGAGATGAATCTCACCGTTTCCCTAGGTCGAGTTCAGAGTTATGGGACGTGGGATCTCCCAATGAAGACAGAGTTTCCAGGCATTGGATTATGCTGCATGAGAGCTCAAACGTTGTTGTATATTTAATGTAGAATGTGATGCACTTCCTTTGCTTGCAAAATTGTACTTACTAAAAGGTTTGAATCCCAAATCTTTGGATTTTGTGCACACAAACAATAATAAAAATCGTATTAACCCAAAGATTATTCGTGCTCATAACGACGTCGTTTACTACACCGACACGCTATTGACTGTAATAACACAAAGCGCGCGTGGCGACCCAGATCATTCAGTCTGAGACAGGGATCTTAGCTTTGCGCAAAACTAAAATAAAAAACTAAGTCTGTTTGTTTGCAGGAAAACATTTTTTGGAAAATGTTTTTTTGCTTTTACAGTGTTTGGAAGATTGAAAATATTTTACATTTGGAAAATGTTTTCTAAAATACGGGTAAAATGAGTATGAGTGTACGGAAAATGTCTTACCGGTTTTATTTCCGTAAGACATTTTCTAACTCTCACCAGGTTACTTTCTCCTTCTTCCTTCCGTTCTTCATCCAGGTAACTTTCCTCCTTCTACTTCTTTTTTTCTTCATCTTTTATAATCTCTTCCGTTTTCCTTGGCTGTGTCCATCGTATATCTTCTCTTCTCAGGCAAATTACACGCTGCTTTTTGGTTTCGCTCAAATCTTCCTCTTCGCAGGGTCTTGGCTTAAGGTATGGCAATTTCTTTATCTTCTTTATCATTTTCGTTTCTTCTTGTTCTTGAAAAACTGCGTAAGGTATGCTATCATTTTGGTTCTGTAGAAAATTAGAGATATTTCTCATATATTATTCTGCTGTTTTAGCTTACAAATATATAGACAGAAAATATCCTAAGGTAGGAAATAATCACAAGAAGATAGTGAAAGCCTAAGAATCGATAACTAGGATTAGTTTCTATTTACAGATGATCTTCTAGAATCTATCCTTAATTTAAGGGATTCTAACACTCCCCCTCAAGTCAGTAGTGTAGATGTTTATCAACCCCACTTGCCAACAAGTTCTTCAAACAAATTCTTGTTCAAGCTTTTTGTTAATACATCGACAACTTTGTTATGCAGTGGTAGATAGGTAACACTCACTTCTCCTGAGTGTATTTTCTCTTTATAAAATGACGATCTATCTCAACATGTTTAGTACGATCGTGATGGACGAGATTGTGAGCTATCTTGACAAAGCAGCTTGGTTGTCACAAAACAAATTTGCATAGGCCTATTATAAGGAACTTTTAGTTCCTTCATTAGTCTTTGTACCCAAACTCCTCGCAAATACCATGCGCTAGTGCTCGATATTCTTCTACGCATTCTGCTGCGTGCTACCACAGCATCTTTTTACTCCTCCATGTCACTAGGTTCCCCAAACATAGCTACAATAGCCACCGTGGTAGAGCGTCGTCGTTGATAGAACACTGCCCGATCAAGATCTCAGATAGATCTTCACATTCCTATTTGTCATTCTTCTTGAAGTATAGGCCTTTTCCGGAGTTCCTTTTAAGTACCTTAGTATTCGATATGCACGACTTCTAGGTGTTTTTCCTTGGAGCATGCATATATTGACTTATGACACTCACACTAAAAGCAATGTGCGGGCGAGTGTGAGCTAGGTAGATAAGTCTACCTACCAATCGTTGATATCTCCCCTATCAACTTCTTCTCCGTCGTGATCGGTACCCAACTTGAGATTAAACTCCATAGGAGTTTCAAATGGTTTGCAACCCATCAAGCCAACTTCGATAGTAAATCGAGGACATATTTCCTTTGGGAGATGGAAATGCCTCTTTTAGATCTCGCTACCTCCATGCCAAGAAAGTACTTAAGATTCCCCAAGTCTTTAAGTTCAAATTGCATTCAGAAAATTCTTTCAATCATCAATTTCACTAGTATCATCTCCTGTCACGATAATATCATCCACATAGACAATGAGAATGCAACATTTTCCTTGCTCTGAGTGCTTGTAGAACATTGTGTGGTTAGCTTTGTCCTTGTGTATACCATCACGCTCATCATCGCTTTTGTAAATCGAGTGAACCATGCCCTTGGAGATTGTTTCAAATTCAGCATAACGACTTTTTCAACTTGCAAACTTGATCCTTACTTTCTTCAAACCCCGGAGGAAAATCCATGTAAACTTCTTCATTTAGCTCCCCATTGAGAAACGCATTTTTGACATCCAATCGAGTCAAGTGCCAATTAAGATTGACAAATGAGAGATAGGAGAACTCTAATGGTGTTAAGTTTGGCAACCGTGCAAACGCCTCTTCATAGTCAAGCCCATAAGTTTGAGTGAAGCCCTTAGCCACCAATCGAGCCTTGTATCTATCAATACAACCATCGGTTTGAATTTCGTAGTAAAAATCCATTTGCGACCCTCTTTGTTTTCTTCCCTTTAGGCGGATCTGAAATTTCCCAAGTTTCATTATTCTTGAGGGCATCCATTTCTTCCATTACTGACTTGTCTCCATTCATCGGACTCGATTGCTTCTTCTATATTTTTGGAGTTTTTGACAGAATCAACATTAGTCACAAATACTTTATAGGTCTTAGATAAGTTACCATAGGAGACAAACCGAGAGATAGGGTGTTGAGTGCGCTCCTTGTACCCTTTCTTCACTGCGATTGGAAGATAGATGGACGGTGATGGAGGTGAGACTTGATGACGTGAGCCTCGAGCAGATCCTCGGGAAGAGATGGAATCGCAAGACCTTCTTTATGATCGATTTGGGGATGACGATTTCTTCGGTGTAAACTCTGCAGTTTAGGCACTGTTCTTGCTTTTTTTTCTGATTAGAAGGCAACCCCAATTCGATATTAGGATCGGGTAGGATTGTGCTAACTGCATGCGGTTTATAGGGAAGGAGAAACAGATATCTATATTGAGGGTAGTGATAGGATCTTGAGGGGTTATGATAAGAAGGGTTTTAAGAGTTTCATCTTCATTTAAGGTCTCCCCCTGAAGATGAGAGGCTCTAAAATATGGTTCATTTTCAAAGAAGGTCACATCTCGAGAGACAAACATTCGGCGTAAAAGAGGTGAATAACACTTATAGCCCTTTTGGGTGGAGGAATAACCAATGAATATGCAGGTGTGAGCTCGAGGGTCAAGTTTTGACTGATTTGGTTGATGGTTATGGACAAAGGCTTTGCAACCAAATATTCTGGCTGGAAGGTTAGTAACCCGGAATAGGGGAAAAGATTTTAGAAGGATATTTAGAGGTGTTTGAAAGTTTAATACCTTTGAGGGCATTCGGTTTATGAGGTAACAAGCGAAGAAAAATGCCTCGCCCCAAAGGTATTTAGGGACATTCATAGTGAACATAATGGCTCGAGCCATAGCCAAGAGGTGTCGATTTTTCTCTCGGGAATCCCATTTTGTTGGGAGTGTCGGGTAAGAACTTTGGTGTATAATGCCATGGTCGAGAAAGGTAAGTACTTAGGACGAGTTAAAGTATTCTCTTCCATTATCAGTGTGGAGGGTATGTATGGTGGAGTTGAATTGGGTTCGAACCATAGAGTGAAACTTTTTAAAAACATTGGGTGTGTCAAATTTTTCTTTTAATAGATAGACCCAACATACTCTAGTATGATCGTCAATAAATGTTATAAACCACTTAGCACCAGTAATGTTTTTCACTCGACTAGCTCCCCACAAGTCACTGTGAATTAAAGAAAAAGGTTGAGATTGGGTATATGGTTTTAAAGGATATGGCACACGGGTATGTTTGGATAACTCACAAATTTCACATTTCAAAGAATTTATTCTTTTATTTCTAAATAACAATGGAAGATGTCTTTTTAGATACAAGAGATTTGGATGTCCTAACCTCACGGTGCCATAGCATAATAGTGTCTTCTTTTGAAGTAGATAGGGCAATCTCCTTGTGTGCTTTGTTTTTATTCCAAACGTATAATCCATCATCAACTTTAGCGGTGCCAATCATCTTCCCGATTTACTCTCAGACATTACACAACCAAGTTTAGAAAATTCAAAGAAGCATGTTTCCATCTTTTGTAAGTTTACTTATTGAGAGTAAATTACAAGACAAGTTTGGGACATGTAGAACATTATCAAGGGAAAAGTTTTACTGCTATTTTTACTTTCCCTACTCCAACCACGGTGAGTATGAACCATCAACTATACGGATTCTGGAATTGTTATGACAAGTGGTGTAGGTTTGAAACAAAGTGATGTTACTCAACATGTGATCCGAGGCTCCCGAATCTAGTATCCAAGAGGATTGGTTATTAGATTCAAGAGCAATATTAAGAGCGTGACCTTGAGTGGCTAGAGTCCCATGTCCAAATGAGGTACTAAGTATCTTATGGAGATTTTCAAGCTGAGTTTTGGTTAGACGGACATCAAGCACTTCATCTGCAGCATTTGAGGATAACATGGCGCTTTTCTTTTCTCTGCTTTTTATCCTGGATAACCATGAAGCTTAAAACATTTTTCCTTAGTGTGACCAATACGGTTGCGGTGGCTACATCTTGGTCTGTTTGATCCGTAATCACTCCCGCCACGTGATTTTTGTGTTGATGGACCTTTGGAGACGAGGCGAAGCTTGATGGGCTGATTTTGAAGTGATTGTTGGTTTAGGTTCTCCCATCATGACAAGACGACGTTTTTCTTCTCGTCTTACTTCAAAGAAAAGCTTCACCAATGGTTGGAAGGGTGATCTACCTGAGTCTGCCCAACTTCATCTAATTCATTCCTTAGTCCAAATGAAACTCATAGAGCCGTTCCTTGTTTAGGTGAGTCATGAACTTAGAGTGGTCTAAGCCTTCACCCCAATCGCCTCGTAGTACATGTCTAACTCCTGCCACAATATTTTCAGATTATTGTAGTAGTGAGTTACCTCTAATGTCCCTTGTCTAATACTCTTCAACTTGAGTTTTATCTCAAACACTTGAGAAGCGTTTCCAAGATCAGAATAATTCTCTCTAACTGCATCCCACATGTCTTTTGCGCTTTGAAGAGAAGGTAGGTTCGGCTTATATGGCCTTCCATAGAGTTAATCAACCATGCCATAATAATGGAGTTGTTGAGCTCCCAAGTAGCATAAGTCGGGTCAGCTACATTCGGTCGTGGAAGTTCTCCATTGATGTATCCTAATTTGCCTCGGCCACGGATCACCATAAGAACGGATTGAGACCATTGTAGAAAATTCTTCCCATCTAGTAGATGACTAGTGATCATTAGTGAAGAATTAAGATCACTTTGATTGATTCCTCACTGGTTAACATTCCGAGATATTTGTGAAATCTCGCCTGCATAAGCTTCATTAAGGTCACCCATGGGAGAAAAAAAGCAGGAGGATTTTTAGGAAGGTGGATGAGAAATCGGAGGATTTTTAGGAAGATGGATGAGAGGATCGAATAATTCCTAGAGCTCCGATACCATGTAGAAAATTAGAGATATTTCTCATATATTATTCTCACTGCTTTAGCTTACAAATATATAGACAGAAAATATCCTAAGGTAGGAAATAATCACAAGAAGATAGTGAAAGCCTAAGAATCAGTAACTAGGATTAGTTTCTATTTACAGATGATCTTCTAGAATTTATCCTTAATTTAAGGGATTCTAACAGGTTCTGTATTTTTATATTGTTGAATACCCATTTGTTTTTTGTGCTGAATTAGTGGTGGGTTTTTTCTGAAAATGAAGCAACGTTGGTTTGGGTCTTATACCTTTCTTTGTTTCTTTATTTTTAATTTTTTTTCTAGGTTTGGGATTAAAATATGAAAATGATAATTCAAATGATGAAAATGATAATTATTTTTAACTCAATATGAGGGGAAAGTTAGATACATGAAGAGGCATATCATTTCAAAATGATGCATTATTTGGAAGTGGAAAGGGATATGCTTAAAAATGATCCTTAGAGCATAAATTTCTCACCATAGGTTGATTTAACAATGCCCAATTTGCACCACATATAACAACATTTATTTTTTTTTTCTGCTAATCTGCAGTCCAACCCTGTTTTAGAAGCATTTGGTAATGCTAAGACTATTAGGAACAATAAATCAAGGTGAGCGTATTTTGTTTTTACAAGTTTTACACCATGCATGTAGTAGATTCTATGTTATAATCGTTTTTTTTTTACCTTTACATGCATACTTTGAATGATGTAGTCGTTTTGGTAAGTTTGTGGAGATTCAATTTGACCGGAAGGGAAGGATTTCAGGAGTTGCCATTAGGACTTACTTATTAGAAAGATCACGTGTTTGTCAAGTGTCTAATCCTGAGAGAAATTATCATTGTTTCTACATGCTTTGTGCAGCACCACCAGAAGTAAGTAGTTTTTGATTGCTTTAATCAAGTTGCTTATAAATTTTTTGATACAATTTGTTCTTATATAGTCTTTACCCCATTAAGCATTTTCCATGTTTACTTTTAATGATTTCTAGATTATCTTAGTACCAAAATGTTCTGTCTAGAAAAGGATTTGGGTTGGGAAGTTCCATTGTGAGAATGATATTTCCCATATTTTTAGCTTGTGATTTCAATATATTTGGATATGCTTAATGCTTGAAGGTTGTAATTTGGGTTGAACTATGATAATTTTTATTATCTCTCATTCTTATCTATCCCCTTTTCTATTTGATTCTCCATCTCCCTCTTATCTTTGATTTATTTATTGGTGTCATTCTCTTAGCTTGTGAGAAGAACAACTTACAAGTTAAAGAGTTTCACTTTAACATTCTCTTTGCCAAATTTATTATTGTTGAACTGAGGTCTTTTAAGATGTACATTGGAGGCCCCGAGATAGCATTATTATGTGATTGTTTGATGGCTTCCATGTGATGTGATTATAGACATGAGTCATTTATGTCTCCTACCTAGTTCATCTTCTTTTAATTCCAATCATTAATTTGGATTCTAAAGCTACGTTGGTGTATACAATCTATTATCCTCCAAGCTTAGTGTCTAGTGATTTTGTATCAGATTTCCTAGCATGCCAGTGGTCCCAAGAGACATTCACAAAACTTGTAATAGTTGTGGTATAGAACATCAAATAGGAGGCGCTTTCTTGTTTCTAGAAAACCGCTTTTTAGCCTTTTGTTTAACTTAGATGTCATATTATTGTCTTGATCTGAATAAGAAAGGCCTTCAATTTTCTAAATCATTCCACTTCCAATTTTATTAATCTTCTATTTCATGCTTTGATTTTAATTTACTGTCTACCTTTATTCAATGTAATATTAGCTTATTGGAGAGGAAGAAACAACCAAAAAAGTTAGGTCACTTTCCACAACTAAGCATTCCACAAATATGAAAACTCGAAGGTGGTCATCCTTTGGGTTAGGCCTCTACACAAATATGAAAACTGAGAGCGGACATTCTATGTAAGTTTTAGTTTAGCAATATTTCAATTTCTGCTAATTTATAACTACTTACCTCGTTATAATTTTACAATTTTTAGTCTGGATTGAGATCAAATACAACACAGTCAGGTTAGAGATCAACTACAAGCTCTTCAGTGAAGTTGAAATCACCAAAAAGGAAACGCCAAACTGGTGGAGATCCTATAAGCACACAAGAATCAGTTGCAAATTAGAAGCAAGCGAAGAGCTTTGGTATTTTGTTAGTTTGATATTGGATATTGGAATATGGTTGGTATTAGTACAGAGTTTATGCTGGTATAGCCACTGTTTTGTTTTTGGTAAAGGCAATATTTTGGTGTTGGTTGATATTGCTATAGGCATTTTGTTATTGTTGGGTTCTTTTTGCTTGTGTAAATGTTGGATGGGTTGATAAAGGCCTACAATATTTCCACTCAATATAGGACATACAAGGATTAATCTATACTACTGATCATTGTACTTGTATAATTGACTTATTAGCTCGATGTGGAAATATATGAATTAACTCATACTACTGATCATTACTATTGTATAATTGACATATTAGCTCGATTTTATTGCTTTGGTTGTTTTCAATTTATGAAAGTTAATATTTTAGCTTAATAATTGAGTAATATATATATATATATAATAAACTCAATTAAACAATAAAAAGATAATAAATTCTTAAATATATATTTTTTTAATTTAAAACAATTTTTTCGGAAAATATTTTTAAGAAATCTGTCAAACAACAGAAAATATATCATTTTCCAGAAAAATAAATTATTTTCTAGAAATTATTTTCCGAAAAACATTTTACTGGCAAACAAACGGACCCAAGAGAATCTTAAAAACTTGTAGGCATCAGTCCTTACTTTATTTCACGTGAAAATGTTATTATACAATCTTTAACTTTAATTAAATTAAACAAACTTCTTTGAAGTTTATTGGAGAAGCGGTCAAATTTCAATTTTATTCTTAGACGAATGACTTGTAACTTTAATATCTCTTGTTCATGTTCTTGAGAAGGCATGGCATGGCATGGTTAAGTAATTTATTTATGTCAGTTTTTTTCTTAAAAAATAGAGAAATGTTGAATTTCTTGGTTTTATTATGAAAACTAAAGAACCACTATCCCCATTCGAACCTAGAAATTGGCAATCCATTACACACAACTTTTCCTTTTGAAATTTTTTGACAATCTTTTATAAAGTATATTTTTAATGTTGGCTGCTTGCGCTGATATTTCTGTTTTTATTTTTCTGGTTTAATAAATTACTTTTGACATTAAAATTTTCTTTTCCTAGGATTTTCTCTGAATTTTTATGTCAAGAAAGAGAGTTTCCAGGCTGTCCTAATCTTTAATCCTCTTCTACTTTTATATATATATATATATATATATATATATATATATATATAAATAACATAATAATACTATATCAAACTGAAGTGAACAAAAACACTTGAACCTTTGTCTTGCCTAAGAAAGTCAATTAACTCCCCAGGTACATCTTCGATCACCTGTATATCCTCCTTCCCAACAAAAGATATTTTGGCTATAAGATCAGCAACTTGATTACACTCTCTAAACACATGCCTTTTCACCCATTGATTTATGCTTTGTAGCATTTGTTGAATTCCCTGATGCAAAGTCGAATTCGAGGACACAAAGTAACCTTCTTGGATAGCTTTGGCTACCTCTAAGCAATCTGTTTGAATCATAGCCCTATCATGCTCCATTTTTTGTAACAAAAGTAAACCATCCCATATGCCCCATAACCCAGCATCAAAAATTGATCAATCACCCAAATCATTGTTAAACCCAACAATTCACTCTTTGGATTGGTCTCGCACCACACCGCTAGCAGAGGCTAACCTTGTACTCATATTCCTCGCCCCATCAATATGTAGATAAACAAAGTTACCTGACAATGATTGATCTTGAGTATCAATACGCCTATTAGATAGTTTATCTTTATGTGAAAACAAAAACTGCCCAGCCTAGTGTAATGAAACTTTAAATGAAACTTTAACAATCTCAGAAGCATTTCAAGACAAACCTTGGCATATGAATAAATTTCTATTTGTTTATAGGCGCCACACAATTAGGCCAAAAAGGCAAGACCAGTTAACATCCGCAGAAATCAAATCCAATCTAGAAGATCAATTAGAAACTAACCATTCAACAAGATTGGTAAAGAAAAAATTGCTACTCTGACTTGCAGGCACCACTTATAACAAGACCTTTTTCGCAGCGGAACAATCTCTAAGGACATGATAACCGCAAACTGGGCAAAAAGGATCCTATCCCACGCCTAACTCGTTCTATGTTAGTGAGCAGACGTTACTTGAAGCCAAGCCACATAAAGAGACAGACTCTGTGCGTTCCTTGAAATTTCCAAATAGTTTTCTAGAAATCATCTCTGGGGATCCAAGAATTCTCCTAGAGCAAGTGATACACACTTTTAACCAAGAAAGATCCGTTAGAATTACGACTCCAAGCTATTCTATCCTGACCCGCAAAAGGGTGAGGAGGCAAGATACTCACTATGCGCCTGACAAAATCTTCAAATACCTACACACGAAACAAATCTAGATTCCAAACACATTCTTTCGTTACCATCTCATTAAGCCTGCAATCAAATTCCAAGAGAGCATAAGAAGGTATGTTTCTTGTCAAAGGGTCTACACTCACAACCCAAGGATTCTTCCAACATCGAATTGATCTACCATCCCCTACAGACCACACTAGATTATCCCTGAGTAATGGCCAAACCTTAGAGAGAGACCTCCAAAGAAAAGAGCCCTTACCTCGCGAGATACTTTCCGGCAACTGCTCCTTCATACCATACTTCGAATGGAGCACCCTAACCCATAAGGCCTTATCATTCGATACCAAATTGAACCCCAATTTCATCAAGAAAGATTTATTATGATCCTCCAAACAACAAAACCTAAGACCTCTGTAGTAGCCCATTTATGCCCGGGGCTTGAAAACAAACCAAAAATAATAAAAACCAAAAATAAAATGTCCAGATTTTATTTTTACAAAGCCCAAACAGATAACCCAAAACCCAATTACACCCCCAGACCCAAACTTATGCGGCCCAAAAGGGCCCAATGCCTAAACAGAAACAGGGACCTAGGGTTTCTGGGAAACCCTTGCGCCGCAAGCTCCAACACCAGACCCTCGGGCACGCCGCAATCAACGCGCAGATTATAGCTCCACCGCCGTGATTTTTGCCATTCACCTGCAAAAGGAAAGAAAATGGCAGAAAACAAGTAAGACAGAATATTTGTATTTACTTTCGATTTATTTTTGGGGCTATGAAAACCCTAATACAATCTGTAAAATGGGGATACGGAGAATTTTCACAAATCCCAGAATCAATAGGAAAGCAAAAAAAATCAACAAAGGTTTTCATTTTTTTTTCTTTTCTTATTTCGATTACTGTTTAAATGTATATATAAAGATAGTTTTCTTTTTTCTTAAAACTATACATACATATATTAGAAGATAAAAAAAAGAGGAAAAAATCACCTTTTTTTTAGTGCCGGCCACCATGTACGGCGGCGTCGGCGGCGACAGACGGCGGCGGTGACTGGTCGGAGTACTCGCCGGAAATCGCAGGGGACTTGGAGAGGGAAAGCATTTTTTTTTATAAAGCTTTTTAGTTTTTTTTTTAAAAAGAGGGAGCAAATGATTTTTTTAGTCAAAAATTTAACTTATATAGCAATATTAAAATGACGTCGTTTTGGCTTAGGGTAATAAGCATCGAAACGGCGCCGTTTGGCCTTTACCCAAAATCTGACCCGATCTGACCCGAAGGATCCGCGTGTTTTAAAGCGGAAGGGTTATTTTTACTTTTAGCCCTTCCGCCTTTTTGACTATTTTCAATTTAGTCATTTCTTTGTTTTTGCTTGTAATTTTACCGCGCAATTTTGATTTTATTTCAATTTAATCCTTTAAATAAACGATGTCGTTTCAAAAAGAGGGTTTATATTCCCAATCTTGGCCCCAAAACCTTGTTTTAATCCCAATTTAACCCTTTAATTATTTATTCATTATAATTTAGCCTAACAATTTTATTTAAATTCTAATTTAATTCCCATTATTTTAATCCGATTTTTTTATATTATTTTATTTAATTCATTCATTTTTCTTTTATTTTGTGCATACTTTTTTATTATTTCCATTTTTTTATATATGTGAATTTATATATATTTATATGTTTTTTTATCTTGTTGTACATACATGTATTCTTTATTTTTATTATATATATTTTTTTATTTTGTTTACATTTTATTTTTTGTATTTTAATATTGATTATCTTTAAAATTATTATTATTATTAAGATTAACATTATTATTACTTTTATTATTATTAGTATTATTATTTTATTATTATTATTATTATATATTATTATTACTATTTTAGTATTACTATTATTATCATCTTGTTATTACCATTATTATTTTTATTAATATTATTAATATTATTACTTTTAACATTACTAGTATTATTATTTTAATATTACTACTATTGTTGTTTTTTTTTTATTTATAATTAATTTTATAATTATTATTATATTCATTAGTATTATTATTTTTTATTATTATCACTGTTATTATATATATATTATTATTATTACTGTAATTATATTTATTATTATATCTATTATTATTATTATTTTTCATTAATGTATTATTATTATTTGCGTTATTAATCATGTTATTTTATCTTTTCGTTTGATTGTCTATGTTAACTTTAAAATTGGTCCATCTTGTAATTTTCGTGAATTGTTTCTTAGTATTTGTGTTTTGTAATTTATTAGTACGACATTTTGTTCTCCAATCATTGTTTTAAATAAAGGTGCATATCATTTAATTGTTACATCTTATTCGAAAGTTTTTCAAAATAAGCAATACTCGTATTTGGGAGCTACGAGAAAATTGAAGCCTAACTCACTAGGTTCTGATTTTCCTCGTCGAATCTAAATAATCAAGTACCCTTTCTTAAATCAAGACAAATAAGCTAAATAAAAAACTTAGTCTCGGGAACTCAAACATGTTGTGTCCTAACGCACTGGATGTGACATTTCGTTATCTCGAGATAAGGATTTCGAAAAACAAGGCAATGTTTCGTGTTTGGAAGTTTGAGAAATTGTGCCCTAACGTGCTGGGTTTCGGTTTTTCGTTCGTCCAAATAGTTAAATATCCTTTTAATTTTGGGTTTTGGGAAATTAAGGGATGATCTTAGTTTCGGGGGTTAAAATGTCGCACCCTAACGTACTGGATGTGATATCTTATCCTTTTGGAACAAAAGAGTCTTAATATTCCAAAATGGGTCATACAAACATTCTTTAAAAGGAATTGTATTTTAAAATCTTTTCAAATTCTCGACATTAGGACAATAGCTAATCAATCCGGTACCAATTTTGGGCGTTACGAGGGTGCTAATCCTTCCTTGTACGTGTAATCTCCCAACCTGTTTTTCTTGAGTTTCAGTGGCCAAAATCAATGTTTTGAAATAAAACGTTTTATAAGGTGATTCAATCACACCTAAGCAAAAAGGAATTGGTGGCGACTCCCGTTTTCGTTTTTTTTAAAGTCGATCTCTGTTTTTTTTTTAATAAAAATGATTTCGACAGCTTGGCGACTCCCGTTTTCGTTTTTTTTTTAAATCGATCTCTGTTTTTTTTTTCAAAATAAAAATGGTTTCGACAACCTCCACAAGAACGAGATTGACAACCTGAATCCCAATTAACTAATGCCAATTTATTCCTTCCATTCGAAAAACCCAAATAAACTACCTGACCAAATGCTCGATCTCTTCACAGATACCTTCGGGTATCATTAAAGATTGCATAAAATAGTTCGGTATGGATAGAAGCACAAATTGTGCTAAGGTGACTCTCCCAGTTAGAGACAACTTCTTGGTATCCCAATTGAATAACTTACCGTGAACCTTATCCACCACATATATAAGGGTGTTATTGGTGACTCTCTCCTGAAAATGAGGGACACCCAGATACGAACTGATATTTTTCACTCTTTGGAATCCAAACAAACTATTAATTCCACTCCCTAAAGCTTCATCAACTCCTTTCGAGAAACAAAATTGGTCTTCAGTGGATTAACATGATGACTAGAAAACTCACAAAAACGATCTCGAATCACCTTAAGAATCTGGGCATGCTTGAAATCCGTTTTGCTAAAAATAACCAAATCGTCAACGAAGAAGAGATGTGACAAACCCAGACTTGCTCTAGATAGTTTGATAGGTCACAACTGACCATTCAAAATTTCGAGTGAAAGTCATGCCCAAACCATTCCATATACAGAACAAATAAATATGGGGATAAAGGACATCCTTAACGAATCCCCCTAGTCAGCCTGAACTTTTATGTTGGAACCCCATTCCAAGGAATCTGCATGATGGAGTTCAATATTGCAGACATAATAATCTCCATCAAAAAATCCAAAATACCAGTAGCTCTAAGCGAGGCATTGATAAAATCCCAGCACACTTGATCATAAGCTTTCTCCAAATTGATTTTAATAGTCATCCAGGCCTTTTTATTATTATTGGCTCTTATAGAATGAATAACTTCTTATGTAATGAGGATGTTATCCGTTATGTTCCTTCCTATAATAAAACTCATCTATTTATGCTCAATTATTTTTGGGAAAAATAAACTGAAACTGATTAGAAATAATCTTCATGATCAACTTTTACAACAAAGAACACAAGCTGATCGGCCTAAACTGTTGAAGACACTCAGGATGTGTAACCTTAAGAATGAGAACAATAAGGGTATTGTTCAACTCCGAATCAATTGAACCACCATTAAACACCCTTTTGACCCATTCACAGATAGCACTTTCCACTACATCCTATTGACTTTGGAAAAATAGAGCATGAAAGTCATCGCTACTTGGGGCCTTCAAAAGGGCCATATCAAAGAAAGCTATATTGATTTCCTCATCCGAAATATCATTGCCTAGAAAGTCAATATCACTCGAATCAAGGCTTGGAAAAGGATTAGGCGGTAACGATCCCAAGGGACCTGGAATTTTGCCATAAAGGTTCTGAAAAAACATTACTACATCGGACTGAAGAACATTTGGATCATAACATTATTCACCACTCTGAAGTCGCAAGCAAAAATGCAGATAAATTTCCTCCTCCAAAGTGTTTGACTATGAAAAATGTTGTAGCCCAAATTTTGCCCGTCAAAACCCATTAGCCCATTACTCATTAACAGCCCACTTTACAAACAAACCCCAAACCCAACAGATCAGCCCAATTTCAAATTAAACAAACCCTGGCCCACTATCCTAAACTCTTCTAAGAAACCCTAGCCCCCTAGGTGTGCGCCTCTATCCTCCGACCACTACCACCGCGCCGACGCTTTGCACCACCGCCCTTGTCACGGCCACCGCCCACTTGCACCTGCAAGGAAAATAAGACAAGACAAAAACAATAAAAAAATCGTGTAAAAATGGCTATAAAGCCAAGCAAAAACCATTGTAACGAGGACCTTTTTTTTTTGAGCAATAAAAAAAGAACAGATTTACCGATACTGGGCAATATATTTGCAAATACGAAAACACAACCAGATTCGAACAAAAAAAAGGCAGAGAAAAACACGAAATAGAGAAGGGTTCTAACGAAAATGTGGTTCATCTCTTTTTACCTTTCTTTTCTTTTCCTTTTTTGAAACTATTCATATCCAAACTAGGATTTTCCTTTTTTAAAAATACGTATATATATATGCTAATAGATCTTATAAGAAAAAGAGAGAAAAAGGAGATCTTTTACCTTTTCCGGCCACCGTGCGCGGTGGCCTGAAACACCCCACACCCGGCCCACGAGCCTGAACCGGATCTGGTATGTTCCTTAAATAAATCGGTTTTCAATGTTCTAAATGACTTAGAGAAAACTTGTGTAATTTAAAAAAAATTGTTTTGGGTTGGGCTTAATTTGAAACCTATTTAATAAATTCTGGAAATCCAACTTAAATAAGGTGACAAAATAATTTTTGGGTTTATTATTTTAAAAGAAATAAATTTACTTATCTTTAATCAAACATAAATTGTATCATATTCAAATAAAAATAAATGTAAATAAAGAAAATCCAATTGGGCCTTATGGCCTTATTACATCATTCAAACCCAAAATAAAGTTTAAAGTACTAAAATTTCATAAAGTCCAAATTCCAAATAATTTCTTCAAGCGATGCATGGCCACCCTTAGCTCCTGCCGACCGGTCCATTACCGCTCATCACCTGAAAAATAATTCCCCAACGGGTGAGTCTACAGACTCAATGTGTACATAGTACTAATTTCCAACAAATCGGGCATACAAGTCATATCAATATCATGTTCATACAAAATAAAGGATGATGCAACCCAAACCCAAACCTATTTGTCCATCCGCTCACGCACCACCCGTACCAACTCAGTACACCGCGGGGGACTACTAAGTCGACCCTCCATCCGCTACACACCATCGAAGGCGGCGATCATTGCGATCGACGTGCTCATCGCCCACTTATGTTGTGTCATTAGACAATTGTATTCACTGGATGTAACCGAAGTTACCACTTTTCACTTTATGTGACCGTAGTCACCACTTTACGTTGGTGAGACCGTAGTCATCACCTTCACTTTCTTCCTCCACAAATATCCCGAATGCCCCAATTATTTCATAACATATTTCACATACTTAATTTTCATTCATGTTACTAATCACATGTTCAAAATATATCACATTCACAATCCTATCAAAAGTAGGAAACGTGCACAGGTACTCCTTACCACATTTGTGGTGCTTAGCCACATTCACATACTGTTACATATTTATATATTTAATGATTGCCATGCAATTTATTGAAAGTTAGTAAGAGTACACACCTTTTTCGCTTAATAGTTTCCGTGAATTCCAGTAGAGCGATCTACCGATCTAGATCTTTCACTCCTATATTCGACCATTAATTAAAACATATAAATAAACCTATTTGGTCTTAAAACCAAATCCTACTAGAAGTAGAATTACTTACCTAGTTGCCGAATTGATTTAATCAAGTCCCAACAGTTGCTAGAATTCCTCTTCCTTGAAATCGGCTAATACTAGGTATGTAACCATGTCGATTTCGGTTTTGAAATAATGGAAAACACTTAAACAAATTATGCCTTGGCCGAATATCCCTTACCTTATGATGGGATTCCAAATCAAAGAGGATTCCTTTATAAGCTGTTGAAATCCTATAACTTCGTGTTAGATTAGATCTAACTTTGAAAACGTGAATCATAATCTTTAACCACATATTTATATTTATAATCCTTACCTTAGATCCTTAGATTTCCTGAAAGATCCCTTTTGATGTTGTGGATGATTGCCTCTTTCTTAGAATCCACAAAGATTCAGACAACAATGAGAAACGGAAGAAAATAGAAGAAAAAAGAGAGGATTTTTGCTTAATGAAAATTCGCGAGAGAGGGGTTTTGCCTAGGAGAATTTCTGCAGAGAGAGGAAGAGGGAGCAAATGTTGATGAGTAGCCCTCCTGTCCTCCTTTTTTATAGCCAAAGTTATCAGCCTAGGAGTCCTTTACTTGGCCACCACTCCTCTTTTGATAATATTATCTCTTTTATTTAAAAGATAAAAGCCTTTAATCCATCAATTATCTCCTCAATTATCTCATTAGAAAATAATCCTTTATTTATCTCTTATTATTCACATATTTATGTGAATAAAACTCCTTTATTTATCTCTTATTATTCACATATTTATGTGAATAAAACTCCTTTATTTCTCTCTTATTATTCACATATTTATGTGAATAAAACTCCTTTATTTATCTCTTATTATTCACATATTTATGTGAATAAAACTCCTTTATTTATCTCTTATTATTCACATATTTATGTGAATAAAACTCCTTTATTTCTCTCATATATCCAAGTTTCCCGAAATGTTCAAGTTTCCATTTTTGGATCATTTCCAAAAATGTTTAGGTTTCCAAAAATGTCTAAGTTTCCAAAATGTCCATTTCCATTTCCATTTTCATTTCCATCTCCATTTTCATTTCCATTTTCATTTTCATTTCCATTTTCATTCATTTCTAGGTTTCCAAAAGTATCAAAAATTTATTCATAATACTTAAGACTTGTCATTTCATACAATTGATCTCAAAAATGCATAGGCCCTTCCTAGGATGTTACAGCTTCTACCCCCTTAAATAAAATTTCATCCTCGAAATTTCCTAACTAAACAGATTGAGGGTATTGTTTGTCGCATTGTCTCTTCCGCTCCCACGAAGCTTCTTCCGATCCATGATTGCGCCATAACACCTTGACTAAAGGCACCGACTTCTTTCGTAGTGCTTTCACGTCACGTTCAAGATCTGAATCGGCTCCTCCTCGTAGGATAGATCGGCCTTAACTCCACTTCTTCAACAAAACCACATGAGACGGATCCGATCGATAGCGGCGTAGCATGGACACATGAAATACGTCGTGCATTTGATGCAACTCGGTGGCAACTCCAATTGGTATGCCACTCGCCCAACTCGCTTCGATGACTTGATAGGGCCTATAAAACCTTGGGCTTAGCTTCCTTTGCGACCGAACCGCATAACCTTCTTCCAAGGTGAGACCTTTAGAAACACTTGGTCTCCTACTTCAAACTCAATTTCTTTCCTCTTAAGGTCTGCGTGACGACTTCTCTATCATCGAAGCTTCTTTCAACCGTGCCCGAATTAATTCCACCTTCTCCTCGCCGCCACTAACTCGGACCCAAAACGCGGTGTTCTCCTAACTCGGTCCAACAAGTTGGTGTTCTACATTTCCTTCCATACAATGCTTCGTATGGTGCCATCCGAATGCTTGCCTGATAGCTGTTGTTGTAGGCGAACTCAACTAGAGGCAAGTAATCTTCCCAACTTCCTCGGAAATCCATCACACGACCTCTTAGCATATCTTCCAACACTTGTATAACCTGTTCGATCGCCTGTCGATTGTGGATGAAAAGCCGTAGTGAAGTCTAGCTTAGTGCCTAATGCTTGATGAAGTGCTTTCCAAAATCGAGACGTAAACCTTGGGTCTCTATCGAGATGATCGACATCGGTACCCCGTGTAGCCTCACGATCTCCGCCACATATAACTTGGCTAACTTTTGAAGGGAATAGTCGATCCTCACAGGGGATAAAATGTGCGGACTTGGTCAAACGGTCCACTATCACCCATACTGAGTCCTTCTTAGTGGGCGTGGGGAAGCCCACTAACTAAGTCCATGGTAATTCTTTCCCACTTCCATTGGGGAATCTCAATTGGTTGAAGCAATCTCGATGGGACTTGGTGTTCGACCTTTACTTGTCGACATGTCAAACATTTCCCCACAAATTCGTCACCTCTCGTTTGTGTCGACCACCAAAATTGTTCCCTTAGATCTCTATACTGACTTGATGCCTCCGGATGCATAGCATAAGGACTACCATGCGCTTCCCGAAGAATCCTTTGTCTCAACTCCTTATCCTCGGCATACAAACCTTTTCCTTGTAGCACAGTACTCCTTCATCATTGACGCCATAATCCTTTAATCCTCCTTGCCGTACTTGCTGTAACTTAGTACTTAAGTCCTTATCCGCCAACCGTCCCTCTTTCACCTCCTTCACCAGTTGGCTTGACTTGTAACTCGCCAACAAAGCTTAGTCTTCATACAAACTTAAGTGAGCGAACAAAGCCCTTAAATCCGACACAACCTTCCTACTTAGGGCGTCGGCTACCACATTCGCCTTGCCGGATGGTATTCTATCGAATAGTCATAATCTTTCAATAACTCCACCCACCTTCGTTGCCTCAAGTTCAACTCCTTCTCGAGTCAACAAATACTTAAGGCTTTTGTGGTCCGTGTAAATTCTCGACCTTTCTCCATAAAGGTAGTGCCTCCAAACTTTGAGGCGAAAACCACACCATGAGTTCCAAGTCATGAGTTGGGTAGTTCACCTCATGCGGCCTTAATCACGAGATGCATAAGCGACTACCTTTCCTTCTTGCATTAGCACACACCTAACCACGTGTGCGAAGCATCACAATATACTATGAAGCCCTTACCCGCCTCCGCTGAATTAACACCGAGCTTCATCACAAGACCTTTTAAGCTTTTCAAAGCTCTCCACATTTGCTTATCCGTCCACACAAACGGTACTTCCTTCCTTAGTAACTTTGTCAAAGGTGCGGCTATTGACGAGAATCCTTCCACGAACCTTCAGTAATAGCCTGCCAAGCCTAAGAAACTTCGATTTTAGCCACCGACCTAGGTGATTTCCAATCCAACACGCTTCGATCTTCCTAGGATCCACTCTTATTCCTTCTGCGGATACCACATGTCCTAGGAACGCCACTTCCTTGAGCCAAAATTAGCACTTGCTGAATTTGGCATAAAGCTTCTTTTCCCTTAACACTTCTAACACAACTCGGAGATGCTCATCGTGCTCCTCCTCCGTCTTGAATACACCAAAATGTCGTCGATGAACACCACGACGAATCTATCCAAGTAGGGTTGGAAAACCCTATTCATCATATCCATGAACGCGGCGGTGCGTTCGTCAACCCAAACGGCATCACCACAAATTCAAAATGACCGTACCTTGTCCTAAAAGCGGTCTTATGAATATCACCTCCTTCACTTTCGATTGATGATACCCCACCTTAAGTCGATCTTTGAGAACACAAATTGCTTCTTTTCGGTTGGTCGAACAAGTCATCTATCCTTGGCAAAGGATACTTGTTCTTGATGGTCGGTTTGTTCAATGACGATAATCTATGCACATCCGCATAGTTCCATCCTTCTTCTTCACAAAGAGAACCAGGTGCTCCCACGGAGACACACCGGGTCGAATGAACCCACGATCCAACAACTCTTGGATTTGAGCCTTGAGCTCCACTAACTCCTTTGGTGCCATTCGGTAGGGAGCGATTGACACAGGGAGCTGTTCTCGTAGCAAATCTATTCCAAATTCCACTTCTCTATCCGGGGTATTCCGGGCAACTCCTCGGAAATACATCCTCAAAATCTCTTCTTGTTCTAACTCCCTTAACACCTTCCTCTTCTCCTCTTAACGCACTCACGAAGGCTAAGAATGCCTTACATCCTTTCTTAACCATTTTCTCGGCCTTCAATCACAAAAACTACGTTAGACAAGTAGTTCCTCCTTTCTCCGATCATCACTACTACCTCATCTTCCGGGTTCTTAGTTCCATACGTTTAGCCGCACAATCCAACACGGCTCGATGCTCTACTAGCCAATCCATTCCAAGTATAAGCTCAAACTCTCCGAAGGGTAATTCCATTAAGTCACCCAGAAAGTTCGCTCCCGAATCTCTAGGGGTACATTCCAAAAGATCCTATCTATCCTCACCGCTTGGCCTAAAGGGCTTACTACGATTATCCGCCTATCGAAAGTTCGAGTCTAGGCCTAGTGTTTCAACCACACTACATGCAACATAGGAATGAGTTGAGCCCACATCAATAAGAGCAAAATAGGGTTTGTCATGAATAAAGAACGTCTCAGTTATAACATCCGGCCGTCTCCCTCTTCCCTCCGGGGAACCGCGTAAACCAAACCCGGTGCCTTGCTTGGCGTTAGTTTGCACCTCGCCCCGAGCTCCACGGCCTCTGCCACTACCTCTGTTGGCCGACCCACGACCTCTTTGAGGTCAGCTTGTCCGCCTCTACCACTGGTTAGCATTACGAGTCTGCTTGGTTGGCTCTCATCTAATAGCTTGGGGCAATCCTTAATCATATGGTCCTTGGACCCACACTTGAGACATCGTCCCGCCTTTTCCAACACTCTCCCCGTGCTTCTTTCCACAATGTTCACAAGGGGCGAAATTGCTAGCCTGTACCGGCCTGTTGACTTTGTGACTGTCAACTCTTGGCCTCTTGTGGCCTTTTCGGATATTTAAAACCTCTTTTGGGCTTATTTACGCACACACCGCTTGGTGGCGTCCTTAATTCCTCACCCACTTTAGCCTTTTCCACCAAGGCGAGAGAATTCCGCCTCACGATGCGGTGCTATCAAAAGTCTCAAATCGTCCCTAAGTCCGTCCTCAAAACGAACACGGCGTTCATGCTCATGCTCGCCACCACTACTCGGGGCATATCGGCTCAACCTCAAGAATTCCGCTTCATATTCGGTGACGGACTTACTTCCTTGTACCAACCCCGGAAAAGCCTTCCTTTGCTCGTCTATATACCGGTTCCCACATACTTCTTACAAATGCTTCCTTAGCATATTCCCGTGTCGATCTTCCGCCGTGGCACCGTCCCGAACGGTTAACCACCATTGATACGCTTCATCGCGTAAAGGTGCCGTCATCCCTTTCAACTTCTCCTCGGGGTCAAGTCGAGCTCATCCATGATGCGCTTCGATTGCTTCCAACCATGACTCACCATCTTGGGTGCCACCCCGATACTCCTCTAAACATTTCGGCTCCATTAGCACGGAGCCGCTCGAGCCACGGAGACTTACGATTTCTGAATTGTTTCTGCACGACCACCAATTCCAAAACTCGCGGCCACGACTGCGACACGGCATCTTCCCCATGCGAGCCTGCTTTGCTCAACATTGACAAATGGGGTGATGGTGGTGGTGGTATCTCATTGTCGAACCTTGTCCCGATCTAACACCATCCTTCCTCTACCTCTTCCACGACGACCACGTCCTCTTGAGCTCATTATCGACGAGATCCGATTAAGGAATTTTATGTATTAGTATTCTTGTTTCACTTATTACCCGCGATAATATCTTATGAAGAAGAGTTTAAGAGTGGTTCTTTCGTATTCATACATGCATACAGTCTTGCATTCATTCATTCATCCATCAACAAATATGAACTTTCGTTCATTCAAAGAAACGTTGTAATTCTTGTTGTTGTTTTCGTTATTTTGCTTTTCCACTACCCAGGGGCATTTTCGTAATTTTATCCTACTGGGGGTATTTTCAGAAAATTTTCAAAAATAAAAAGTTCCCTGGTGATTTTGACGAAAGTATTTTGGTACTTCTAAAGTTCCGGAAATTTTGGAAAAATTTTGAAATCCAGGGTATTTCGGTAATTTTTGATCTCGTGGTATTTTGATAATTTTTCCAAAAATCAGGGTAAATTTGTAAAATTTATTAAGTTAGGGATATTTTCCAAGATTGTAAAACATTGAGGGTTCCTTTGAGAGTTACACTTTTCAAAGCAATGATATTGTAAAAATTTTGGAAATCGAGTGGTCGCTTTTAGTAATTTTGTAAGTTAGGAGCAATTTTGTAATTTTCCAAAATCAAGATAGTTTGATATTTTACAAATTAGGGTTTTTTTGAACATTTGATAAAGTAATGAAATTTTGTTAAAACTATGGGTGGTTTGGTCATTTTATAAACCAAGGGTATTTTTTTTTTTTTTTTAGAAGAAAATGTAAAATAGTTCTCATAAGTTTCTAAGAGTTTTAAAACTAAATTTTGGTTATACATTTTTTTTTTTATAAAAGAAAAACGGCTAAGTCCCTTTCGGGTTTTATTCTTTGTGTTTAGCCTATGACCGAGCCCTCTTGGTCAGGGTGAACCAAAGCTACGCACCAGCAGATTCGAATGAAGAGGAGGTGAGTCACGCGGATCGCTTAAATACCAAGCTCTCACCGACCTTTCTAGACATGCGCATGAGGGTTGCCACACCACCGAGCCTTCCGAGTTAGGGCGAACCGAAGCTACGCACCAGGTAGGATACCTACGAAGAGGAGGTGAGTCACTAGACCGCTGCTTAAATACCGTGCTCTTCCGGATCCAATCCTGAGACATGCGTCTGAGGGTTGCCACACCTAGCTTAATAACTTAGTCATAGGTTTGTTAAGTTCATTAAGTCTTATGAGTTTCAAGTGTTTGAGTAGTCTAATCCTAGGGTTCAAGTTCCTATCACACTATTCTACGTTCCATGCCTTTGCTACCCTTTTACAATTCATAATTCACATATTCACACGGATGGTTAAAGGTACTTACAGTGGATCTGGGGTCGGAGACTTAGGTACCATGCCATAAAACCTGCTATTTCAAAGAAATTCATTTGGGCTCGAATTGAAAACGTTTTGGGCCTCAACCCACAAAGCCGAGAGTTTTAAAACTGGGCTCGATACCAATCTGACACACCACCACCCGCCCACGAGCCCGAACCGGATCTGGTATGTTCCTTAAATAAATCGGTTTTCAATGTTCTAAATGACTTAGAGAAAATTTGTGTAATTTAAAAAAATTGTTTTGGGTTGGGCTTAATTTGAAACCTATTTAATAAATTCTGAAATCCAACTTAAATAAGGTGACAAAATAATTTTTGGGTTTATTATTTTAAAAGAAATAAATTTACTTATCTTTAATCAAACATAAATTGTATCATATTCAAATAAAAATAAATGAAATAAAGAAAATCCAATTGGGCCTTATGGCCTTATTACATCATTCAAACCCAAAATAAAGTTTAAAGTACTAAAATTTCATAAAGTCCAAATTCCAAATAATTTCTTCAAGCGATGCATGGCCACCCTTAGCTCCTGCCGACCCGGTCCATTACTGCTCATCACCCGAAAAATAATTCCCAACGGGTGAGTCTACAGACTCAATGTGTACATAGTACTAATTTCCAACAAATCGAGGCATACAAGTCATATCAATATCATGTTCATACAAAATAAAGGATGATGCAACCCAAACCCAAACCTATTTGTCCATCCGCTACGCACCACCCGTACCAACTTTGTACACCGCGGGACTACTAAGTCGACCCTCCATCCGCTACACACCATCGAAGCGCGTCACTGCGATCGGCGTGCTCATCGCCCACTTATGTTGTGTCATTAGACACTCAGTATTCACTTGGATGTAACCGAAGTTACCACTTTTCACTTTATGTGACCGTAGTCACCACTTTACGTTGGTGAGACCGTAGTCATCACCTTCACTTTCTTCCTCCACAAATATCCCGAATGCCCCAATTATTTCATAACATATTTCACATACTTAATTTTCATTCATGTTACTAATCACATGTTCAAAATATATCACATTCACAATCCTATCAAAAGTAGGAAACGTGCACTGGTACTCCTTACCACATTTGTGGTGCTTAGCCACATTCACATACTTGTTACATATTTATATATTTAATGATTGCCATGCAATTTATTGAAAGTTAGTAAGAGTACACACCTTTTTCGCTTAATAGTTTCCGTGAATTCCAGTAGAGCGATCTACCGATCTAGATCTTTCACTCCTATATTCGACCATTAATTAAAACATATAAATAAACCTATTTGGTCTTAAAACCAAATCCTACTAGAAGTAGAATTACTTACCTAGTTGCCGAATTGATTTAATCAAGTCCCAACAGTTGCTAGAATTCCTCTTCCTTGAAATCGGCTAATACTAGGTATGTAACCATGTCGGTTTTCGGTTTTTGAAATAATGGAAAACACTTAAACAAATTATGCCTTGGCCGAATATCCCTTACCTTATGATGGGATTCCAAATCAAGAGGATTCCTTTATAAGCTGTTGAAATCCTATAACTTCGTGTTAGATTAGATCTAACTTTGAAAACGTGAATCATAATCTTTAACCACATATTTATATTTATAATCCTTACCTTAGATCCTTAGATTTCCCGAAAGATCCCCTTTGATGTTGTGGATGATTGCCCTCTTTCTTAGAATCCACAAAGATTCAAATAACAATGAGAACGGAGAAGAAAATAGAAGAAAAAGAGAGGGATTTTGCTTAATGAAAATTCGGCAGAGGGGTTTTGCCTAGGAGAATTTCGGCAGAGAGAAGAGGAGCAAATGTTGATGAGTAGCCCTCCTGTCCTCCTTTTATAGCCAAAGTTATCGACCTAGGAGTCCTTTACTTGGCCACCACTCCTCTTTTGATAATATTATCTCTTTTATTTAAAAGATAAAAGCCTTTAATCCATCAATTATCTCCTCAATTATCTCATTAGAAAATAATCCTTTATTTATCTCTTATTATTCATATATTTATGTGAATAAAACTCCTTTATTTATCTCTTATTATTCACATATTTATGTGAATAAAACTCCTTTATTTCTCTCTTATTATTCACATATTTATGTGAATAAAACTCCTTTATTTATCTCTTATTATTCACATATTTATGTGAATAAAACTCCTTTATTTATCTCTTATTATTCACATATTTATGTGAATAAAACTCCTTTATTTCTCTCATATATCCAAGTTTCCCGAAATGTTCAAGTTTCCATTTTGGATCATTTCCAAAAATGTTTAGGTTTCCAAAATGTCTAAGTTTCCAAAATGTCCATTTCCATTTCCATTTTCATTTCCATCTCCATTTTCATTTCCATTTTCATTTTCATTTCCATTTTCATTCATTTTTAGGTTTCCAAAAGTATCAAAAATTTATTCATAATACTTAAGACTTGTCATTTCATACAATTGATCTGAAAAATGCATAGGCCCTTCCTAGGATGTTACATGGCGGTGCGTCGCGCCGACGACGGCTCTCTCACGGATTCGGACTTGGTCCAGAGAAAACACACCCTTTTTTTTGCCAACAAAGAATCAAATGATTTTTTCAGAAAAATCGGCCTTTATATAACAATGAGAATCACGGCGTCGTTTTGCTTCAGTGTTAAACGTCAAAACGACGCCGCTTTTGCAAGATCCGCGTGTCGACCCGACCCGCCCGGAGGATCCGCGTGTTTTTACAAAGGGGTTTATTGCGCTCCGATCATTCCGTATTTTTATTATTTTTAATTAGATTTTTATTATTTCAAAATCGCCCGAACATTTAGTTTGGTTTTCAATTTGGTCTCCTCATTGTTACGTGTTTTGGCCGAAAGGATTTATTGCGTCGTGGTCCCCTGTTTCCTCAGCGTGTGCAAATTGGTCCTTTTCTTTTATTCTTGCTTGAATTGACCACTGAAATTTCGTTTTATTTACAAATTGACCCCTTCTATTTTGTTTTAAGTTTAATTTGGCCCATTTGCTATATTATTACTTCATAATTTTTATTTGATCTTGCAATCATTTTTGTCCTTTTCTTTATTTTACTATTGTTTGTTTATTATTGCATTATTACTAATATTATAATCATATTTTTATGTACATATATATTATTATTGCCTATTATATTATTGTCGGTGTTGCATTATTACTAATATTATATTATCATTTTTCATATACATATATATTATTATTATTACTATGTTATTATTATTGTATTACCATTATTGCTAGGTTATTATTATTTTTTATTATCTCTATGCACATATATATCATATTACTATTATTATATTACTACTATTGCTATCAATAATATTCTATTTATCGCTTGTTGTCTTCGTTATTATTATCTATTTCATCATTGCCTTATCATTATCACTACTAATATTATACTATTTTCATATATATGTGAATATCTCGCTTATTTTATGTGTACTACCGGTATTTTCCTTATATATATATATCCCACATTACTACTAACATTATATTATTTCTCAATAGACATATATTTTACCTAGTTTATATATATTACCACCATTATTATCATTATTTTCTACCATTGTCAATGCATATACACCTTTGTCACAATACTTTTCTTTCCCCACTACTTATATTCTCATCGTTCGTCTCCTTGATTTCCCGACATCTCAATTTTCATAACAATCGATATTCCGTATTAGCAATTCGAGTGAATCGAGCCCTAACTTACTGGGTTCCGATTTTTCTCGTTTAAAGTTAAACAACGGGATATCCCTTTTGAAATCGCAATTTAAATTTTAAACAAAACACTTAATCTCGGATATTCGAAATGTCGCGCCCTAACTTACTGGACTCGACATTTAGACACTTCGAGATAAGTTTCTTTTCTTTCTTCTAAAATGGAGGCAATATTCCTAATTTGGACCTTCGAGAAAACGAGCCCTAACTTACTGGGTTCTGATTTCTCGTTTGACAAATGGCGGGAGATCCTCTCCAAAAATAAAACCAAGTTTTAAAAGGCGAGCTTAGTTTCAAGAGCCTAAAGTGTCGCGACCTAACTTACTGGACATGATACTTTATCTCTTTGAAAATAAGAGAGCCTTAACGTCTCTTCCAATTCCTCCAAGTTTTGGAGATAAAAAGTATCTATTTTCAAACCATTTCAAAGTTTTCAACATTTAGGACATCAATCAATCGGTTTGGTACCAATTTCGGGCGTGATTTAGGGTGCTAATCCTTCCTCGCATGCGTAACCGACTCGAGCCCATTTTCTCAAAATTCGCAGACCAAAAACATTATTTTAGTAAATTGAAATATTTATTAAAACAAAGGTGATCCGATCTCACCCAAATAAAGATCGGTGGCGACCCCCTTCCTTTTTATTTTCAAAAATCGAGTCGACCGCGTCGTTTACAGTTTTATCAAAAAAATGGTTACGACAGCTTGGCGACTCCGCTGGGGATTTATTCGTTGAGAGTCAGGCCATAGATTGATTGATCCTTGTCCTTTTGATTAAAATTAGAAAATGGTTTCGGAATTCATGTTTCTTTAAATGCACTTTCAATGTTATATTGGATCTCTTGAATACTTTGGCATTGCATTGCATGACCATTGTGGTCACACCTTTAAGTGGGAGCGAGAAGCTATGCCTTCGTGAGGTTTTCACCTCCGCATGGGCTAGTGGATCGCTTTACATCTGCATGTGCCTATGTCTTCGTGAAGTTTTCACTTCCGCATGGCCATAGGGAAATGTATTCCTCTGAACCGAACTCAGTCCGTATGAGCCTATAAATGGGTGAGGATCGAGGAATCTGCTGGTTCAGGTACCTCAACTATAGAACTAAAACCCCATATAGTGAACCCTAGGAGCCCACCTTAGGTAGAACTACGTCAAACCTTAGTGGTCACCCAGGTAGGTGTTTGTTCATTTTCACTTGTTTTATACTTTACGATACTAACTCGTTGTATTTTATTTTCGTGCATTCATCTCATTTTCTTTGGAGGTATCGATTCACGGTCGGTTCGAGTTAGAAAGTCTGGTTATGAAAAAACGGATTCCTTGATAAAGTGGAAGACAATGCAATCGTTCGTATAGTTAGAACCTAGGCGCTTAGAAGGGTATGGATCCATTTGAGCAAAAGGAAATGTGGCGATGCTTAAAATCGTGGTCACCACAGACGGCAAGGGTGTTGGAAGGAAAGTGATTGGCGAGGGCAATGGACCCGTGACAATGAATTGGCTGGAAAGGACTTTGCTTACGACGGGAGAAAAGTTTATTTATCGTTGGTACTCTTCCAAATAACAAGCATGAGTTTATAGTTGTATTTGAGGATGTTACATCTAATGAAACAATGGTAATGCAAGACTTGATGTCTATGATGACTCAAATGGGCAAGATAGGAAGAGAATTAAACGGCCTTATCACCAAATCAGCTTTGTTACATAGACACCCATCCGAGCAACTCAAAATGCTTGGCGCGACAGAATCAAAAACTCTCAAGAAGCATTGAGGGTGATAGATGTCATTTTAAGATAGCATGTTGCGAAACAGGGATGCCTACTAGTTTGCCAATCTTTCAAGATAATCAGAACAACCTCACAGACATTGGAAGAGGTGCCCTTGGCAATAGGGGCTTCCATTCAAATTTCATGGCCACTCGAAGAGGCCTTTCCCTGAATATTGATATTCGTCCTAGCCCAGTTATGGATCCTTTGCCAATCAGAATGCTATGGATCCTGGACTGGACCATGGCTAAGCGAAGCTTTAAGAACCTGAGGACAAAAGTCATTCCATCCAATCACGAGTACAAGATCACTGGATTGAGCGAGCAGTTGTGCAAAGATCTGTTGTTTTCATTGAAGGAGAAAAGTGTGAAAAAAGTTAATGGTGAAGCTGAGAATCTAGAGATTACTGTCTATAATCATTTTGTCGACCATCACAATATACAGTCGTGCTTCTCTGTAAGACTGGCCATGCTTTAATGTTAGAGAGCCGAAACAACCTACATACATTCCTTTGGAGCTCCATTCCTTGATGTATTTGTAATTGACAAAGCGTTAACTAGAGAGCTTCTTTGGTTAAGACAGAAGTCTCAGGAAAGAATGAAAGCCTTATTCTATGCTTCACAGGGGAGCAACCATAGTGCCGAGCCAATGCTGTGTTCTTGTGGTGTCTCTTTCAGCACTAATTTCACCCAAGTCGAAGGTCATGCTCATCAAAGGGGCAATGATGGAAATTTCTTTCCAAGAATGGGCGTTGGAATTTGTGGAACCATCTAGGATGGAAGGATAGGTCATTGTGAACTTCCGTGCTCATCGTGGTGATCCAAACAACATTGCAAGGGATTTGATTCGTGTGAAGAAATGAAAGGAACTTGTATTGACCCTGTTAGATAGATTCAAAAGAGACAAACCAGAATAGACGACTTTCACCGAGGTTAGAATTGGAAAAGCTATCGACAGATACAATCTAAAATATCCGAGCTCAGTAGTTTCTTCTTTGTCTAGAAAAACTCTAATCTTTATGAGCCTTGGAAGCGGAAGAATCCTTCTGGGCATGGCGCTAGCTAGAGTGAATGATCAATACTTTTCTCAAGAATTGATGCTAAGCTTGGATAGCCTCTTCACTACCATCGAAGCTATAACTCTGCAATCGAGTTGAAGTTAAGCTGAACAAGATTAAGGAAATGAAATGTGGGATCGAAAAGTTAGAACCAAAGATTACACAATTGTGAATCATGGATCGAGCTTCTTGAAACAAGAGAGGAGTAGAAGACCTTCATCATTCTTATGATCATCAATTTAAAGAGTCGAGATTACCTCGTGAGGGAAGCAATAGTGCGATTCAAGAGGTAGCTGGTCATCTATAGATTTTGGCATTACAGGTGAATATGTTAAGCATAAAATATGGGTGCATGACTTAACTATAGTCAAGAGCTAGATCCACTGCTTGGGAACCAAAACCTTTAGGACTTAGGACGAAAGCATATAGTAGTCCGTTTTATGTAAAAGAACTTGTTTTCTAATAAAGTTTCCTAAAATGAAGTTGATCGAAATTGATACCTCTTTGCATTCATGCATTCGTACTACATTGCATTCGCATTACATTGCATTCATTTGTATTAGACCTTTACAAAAGGACCCTAATTAGGTAAAATGTTTCATTAACTTTGAAAACATGGAACAAAGGTTGGTGAGGATAGAGCAAAGGCAAATCTGACAGATGCAAGAGCAATTGACCCAAATTCAACAAGAAATGCGAGAGCAAATGCTAGACTTCCAAAAGAACATGATGGGCCAACTAACTCGATTACTAGCCGGAGGACTTGAAAAAGAAGTGACCCAAATGATCGACAATGTGGATAATGATGAAGACATCGTTTATTCCCCAATAAATTTCCCAACTCAACCAGACGCGCACTCTCGCGTGGTACACGCCATTATTGGATCTCAATATAGGACCCGATACTTGTCTTCTTTGAACTCTCCGATGGGCCCCGTAATGAGCAAGTCAATCGTGTTGTTTTTGGTCTACCAGAGGCGAGAAAAAAGGAGGAAAGGGGCTTCAAAAGCCCCAAGAGGAAGGACAAGGATGTGGCTAGCACGAGTGGGTATACTAAGGGTTATTCGAGCCGTTTACAACAAACCGACCAAAGAAGGTAGTTACAGTCACCGGTCCCCCAAAGAAAAACCCAATCCAAAGAGCGTATTCGGAAAAACCTCGGCCACTCCTATTCCCATGACGTATATGGAGTTATACGAGAACTTATTTGATATGCATGTTGTAGCTCCTTGTTATATAAAACCACTGCAACCTCCATACCCAAAATGGTATAACCTAAATGTCCGTGTGAGTATCATGCGGGGTTACAGGGCACTCAATAGAAAATTGCACAGACTTTTAAGAAGTTGGTGGAAAAATTCATCAAAATAGGTGTTGTGGAGATAGGCGACGCACCAAAAGCGTAAGCATGAACACAGGGAGCATTTTGAGCAATGAGATCATGGAAGAAATTCCTATAGTATTTAGAAGCTTACCTAGAGTAATGTACGAAATATACTTTGGTTGCTTTAAGCCTAGAAGCAATGAGAACTCTTTTGTGAAATAGGCTCGTGTTAAAAATTACTATTTCAAGAAAATGCATCTTTTTGAACCAATATTTTTTGTTCTTTTTCATGCTTTAAATTCTACTCAATATTCTTTTATTCTTCATTCATAAATAACCATTCTTGGAATCATTTATTCTCTGAAATTACTTTCATAATCGACAATGGGACCCAGATATCAATGACATGAGCGACGCTATTACGGACTCCTTTCTAGTGAGATATGTGTCCGTAAGAATCTAAGGACTTAGAAGATGATAGAGATTGCAACTTATTTCCAACTTGTTAAAAATGGCGAGATCCTACCTTACGAAATGTCACCACACAATGCAAGCCAACGAGGGAGATGAAGATGGAAACTTAGCTCACCGCAAGAATAAGGCAAGACATTATCGCATGATCACAGCCAGACATGTTGGGGCCACTGAAACGTGGATTCCTATATGTGAGGCATGGACGCTATCAAGCTAGTCTCCTCATAATCTTTGAACCAACATCGATTCATATTCATAGCCTTTGATTACCTTACCTAGAGGGTAAAGGTCGCTTCACATGTCAAAATTACAAAGTCAGCAGTCGTCGACTTCAACTTCAAATTCAAATTCGAAAAAAAGAAAAAAAAAAAAGAAAAAAAAAAAAAGAAAAAGAAAAAAGAGAGTGGTGATAAAGGATACCGAAAAGGAACGTGTTTAACGTGATAACACGAATTTATAGTCTGTTCAAAGGTCAGACACCACATCAGTGCAGCAAGAGAGCCAAAAACCATCCAAATTCTTTCTGAGGACAACTGATATTTGTAAAAGTTGGCATCGAGAAGTTACCATTTACTTTCTATGTTGGCTAAGATCCTCACCGGGGTAACGCTTTTCTCATTGGTTCATCAAAATAAGAGCAATTATCGGTTAAGATTCCTTTTTGGACAAAGTTTAACATCTACAATAAGTCTAATTGAAGCATTCATACAAAGCTTACGACAAAAAAAAAAGGTCCGTTCAAAAGACTCGCATTAAGAAGGATTCTTCATATCCAAAAGGACTCAGGAGGAAAAGTAAGTGCCCTATGCAAAGAAAGAAGGCCAGGGCTTGGAAAACATAGGCACTAATCAAGATGGATGATAAGGACTTGCCCAATCCTATGAGTTCAGATTTGCAAAAAAAAAAAGAAAAAAAGAGAAAAGAAAAACACACAAAAAGGAAAGAAAAAGAAGAAAAGGAGAGGCCAAGATGGAAACCCGCAAAGGGCGCCTTGAGACCAAAGGGGATTTGGGTTGAAAACCCGAGAAGGGCAGCTCAAATTTTGACCAAAAGTAAGGCATACGGTAGTCTTACCACGCTTGGGTTAACAATGAAGAAGTATGTTGCGTCTCTCAAGCATCGACAAAGTACTCCGGATCCCCTAAACACATATTGAGCCTAAAATGGTCCTCAAGAAGTTTGAACAGAGAAGCTCAGGCTGCGATATCTGGGGCACCTAGCTTCTATTTTACCCAATTTTTGTTATTTATTTCCCTTGCAAAATCACGCCAATAAATTTCCTTCCTAATTACATTTGCTATTTTTCTTTACCTATTTGTTTCGAGCTATGCTCCTAACTAGCTTCTCTCTTATCCGTAGTTATGGTCTCTTTCGGCATTTTGCATTGAAATAATGATTAATAGAATAACGACACTTTCACAAAAAGAGTTCCGCATATTACTCTAGGAAACTTTTGAGTAGTGCCGGAACTCAAATAGACCATTGCTTAAAACTCCTCGAGTTTAAAGGATCGTGAATAATGATGGAGGAAAATTACGAATCGAGGCTATCTCTTCGAATTTGGTTGAAAATAGTGATCGAACAAAATGACGAGGTATTACGTAAGTAGTATCATCTCGATGAAAAAGGGCGATGTATGAATGGGCAATCATTCGCGCGAAGAATGATTTTGTATCCATCATGCGTGCACACCGGTCATGAAACTTAGGGAATGGAAGGTGTAGTAGACCAAATCATTTGAATAAGTTACAAATTCTATACCCGAGTCGTAGTGGGATGGATCGAAGATGGCACAGATCCTACACCCCGAAGTTGAAGAGAGGGGATCCAAGATGGTATAAGCCTTGAAGTTCTATAGGTGCCGTGGAATGGATCTTGAAGTTACATTGGGGCAAGTTATTTGAGCAAAATATGATTGTTTCTTTGAGTTTTTGGCAAAGGTACTAGCAGAGCGAGATAGCGGCGTAATACGTCAAAGAATAAGACTCGATGGACGACGCAGCAGAGACAACCCTAAGCATTAAAAAGGATAATTTCATTTTACATTCATACATCATCATTAGGGCGTTTTGATCATCGCATCCCGATCCTTATATGTTTTTTTAACAAAGAATCATTATCATGACATTCTGCATTCATGTAAATATCCTCTATAATATCATTTAGTTAGGAGCATTCGATTTATTACGATCATTGCATCTTAATCATTGAAAAAAATCATCATTCTCATGACATTCTGCATTCACGTAAATGTCATCCATAGCACATGTAGTTAGGAACGTTTGAGTCATTCTGATCATAGCATCCGTATCATTTGCATAAGCATAAGCACATAAAACTGAGTTTACAGGATATGTCCCCAGAGGACAGTGTAGCAACATTGTTAAAGACCATCCCATTGTCACTAACCAGTAGTGGAATAGGTTGAAGATTTTCCTATTGCCACTAACCAGTAGTGGAATAGGTTGAAGATTGTCCTATTACCACTGACCAGTAGTGGAATAGGTTGAAGATTGTCCTATTGCCACTGACCAGTAGTGGAATAGGTTGAAGAATGTAGACCTTGTCGCCTCTAAACGATGAGTGGGGCAAGATCGAAGACAACAAATTTGGCATTCCTGAGTTTGCAGGGATCAGATTGAAGATAGCAGATTTGACCTTCCTGAAGTTGCAGAAAGCAGATCGAAGATATCAATCTGGTGATCCCTGAGTTTGCAGGGATCAAATTGAAGATAGTAGATTTGACATTCCTGAAGTTGCGGGAAGCAGATCGAAGACATCAGTCTGGTGATCCCTGAGTTTGCAGGGATCAGATTGAAGATAGCAGATTTGACCTTCCTGAAGTTGCAGGAAGCATATCAAAGATATCAATCTGGTGATCCCTGGATTTGCAGGGATCAGATTGAAGATAGCAGATTTGACCTTCTTGAAGTTGCAGGAAGCAGATCGAAGACATCAGTCTAGTGATCCCTGAGTTTGCAGGGATCAGATTGAAAATAGCAGAGTTGACCTTCCCGAAGTTGCGAGAAGCGGTCGAAGATATCAATCTGGTGATCCCTGAGTTTGCAGGGATCAAATTGAAGATAGTAGATTTGACATTCCTGAAGTTGCAGGAAGCAGATCGAAAGCATCAGTCTGGTGATCCCTAAGTTTGTAGGGATCAGATTGAAGAAAGCAAATTTGACATTTCCGAAGTTGCGGGAAGCGGTCGAAGACATCACTAGTGATCCCCGAGCTTGCGGGATCGATTGAAAATAGCGATTTGACCTTTACGAAGTTGCGGGGAAGCGGATCGAAGACATCACCAGTAGTGATCCCCGAGTTTGCGGGGATCGATTGAAAGATAACGATTTGACCTTTACGAAGTTATAGGAAGCGGATCGAAGACATCACCTAGTGATCCCCGAGCTTGCGGGGATCGATTGAAAATAGCGATTTGACCTTTCCGAAGTTGCGGGAAGCGGATCGAAGACATCGATCTAGTGATCCCCGAGCTTGCGGGGATCGATTGAAGATAGCGATTTGACCTTTACGAAGTTGCGAGAAGCAGATCGAAGACATCAGTCTAGTGATCCCTGAGCTTGCAGGGATCAAATTGAAGAAAGCAGATTTGACATTCTTGAAGTTGCAGGAAGCAGATCGAAGACATCAGTCTGGCGATCCCTGAGTTTGTGGGGATCAGATTGAAGATAATAGATTTGGCGATTCCTGTGGTTACAGGAGCATACTGAAGTTAGCCAATTAAAACGAAGAGTCCTATACCTCTGAAGTTGCAGCAATGGAGTGGATTAAAGTGACAAGATGCGGTGGACAGGAATGAAGCTACCTATGGAAGAGCACCCAAGAAGTCAAGACTCAATAAGACCGGGCAAAATTGGTCCTTTGAAAGTCTTTGCTCCATTCCCGTTACACGATAATGAACAAAGAGGGCAAATTTGTAGCCCAAATTTTGCCCACAAAACCCATTAGCCCATTACTCATTAATGTACCCACTTTACAAACAAACCCCAAACCCAACAGATCACCCCAATTTCAAATTAAACAAACCTGCCCACTATCCTAAACTCTTCTAAGAAACCCTAGCCCCTAGGTGTGCCGCCCCTATCCTCGACCGACTACTTACCATCGACGCCGCTTTGCACCACCGCCCTTGTCACGGCCACCGCCCACTTGCACCTGCAAGGAAAATAAGACAAGACAAAAACAATAAAAAAATCGTGTAAAAATGGCTATAAAGCCAAGCAAAAACCATTGTAACGAGGACCTTTTTTTTAGCAATAAAAAAAAGAACAGATTTACCGATCTTCGGGCAATATATTTGCAAATACGAAAAAAACAACCAGATTCGAACAAAAAAAGCAGAGAAAAAACACGAAATAGAGAAGGGTTCTAACGAAAAGGTGGTTCATCTCTTTTTACCTTTCTTTTCTTTTCCTTTTTTGAAATTATTCATATCCAAACTAGGATTTTCCTTTTTTAAAAATACGTATATATATATGCTAATAGATCTTATAAGAAAAAGAGAGAAAAAGGAGATCTTTTACCTTTTCCCGCCACCGTGCTTGTGGTGGTGGCGCAAGCCAGCGACGGCGGTCTCCTCGCCGGATTCTGGACTTGGTCCAGAGAGAAAACACCCCCCTTTTTTTGCCAACACCAATCAAATGATTTTTTTCGAAAAATCGGCTTTTATATAACGAGAATCACGGCGTCATTTTGCTTCAGTCATTAAACGTCAAAACGACGCCGCTTTTGGCAAGATCCGCGTGTCGACCCGACCCGCCAGAGGATCTGCGTGTTTTTACAAAGGGGTTTATTGCGCTTCGATCATTCTGTATTTTTATTATTTTTAATTAGATTTTTATTATTTCAAAATCGCCCGAACATTTAGTTTGGTTTTCAATTTGGTCTCCTCATTTATTCGTGTTTTGGCCGAAAAGATTTATTGCGTCGTGGTCCCCTGTTTCCTCCGCGTGTGCAAATTGGTCCTTTTCTTTTATTCTTGCTTGAATTGACCCTGAAATTTCGTTTTATTTACAAATTGACCCTTCTATTTTGTTTTAAGTTTAATTTGGCCCATTTGCTATATTATTACTTCATAATTTTTATTTGATCTTGCAATCATTTTTGTCCTTTTCTTTATTTTACTATTGTTTGTTTATTATTGCATTATTACTAATATTATAATCATATTTTTATGTACATATATATTATTATTGCCTATTATATTATTGTCGGTGTTGCATTATTACTAATATTATATTATCATTTTTCATATACATATATATTATTATTATTATTACTATGTTATTATTATTGTATTACCATTATTGCTAGGTTATTATTATTTTTATTATCTCTATGCACATATATATCATATTACTATTATTATATTACTACTATTGCTATCAATAATATTCTATTTATCGCTTGTTGTCTTCGTTATTATTATCTATTTCATCATTGCCTTATCATTATCACTACTAATATTATACTATTTTCATATATATGTGAATATCTCGCTTATTTTATGTGTACTACCGTATTTTCCTTATATATATATATATATATCCCACATTACTACTAACATTATATTATTTCTCAATAGACATATATTTTACCTAGTTTATATATATTACCACCATTATTATCATTATTTTCTACCATTGTCAATGCATATACACCTTTGTCACAATACTTTTCTTTCCCCACTACTTATATTCTCATCGTTCGTCTCCTTGATTTCCGACATCTCAATTTTCATAACAATCGATATTTCAGATTAGCAATTCGAGTGAATCGAGCCCTAACTTACTGGTTCCGATTTTTCTCGTTTAAAGTTAAACAACGGGATATCCCTTTTGAAATCGCAATTTAAATTTTAAACAAAACACTTAATCTCGGATATTCGAAATGTCGCGCCTAACTTCATCGGACTCGACATTTAGACACTTCGAGATAAGTTTCTTTTCTTTCTTCTAAAATGGAGGCAATATTCCTAATTTGGACCTTCGAGAAAACGAGCCCTAACTTACTGGGTTCTCGATTTCTCGTTTGACAAATGGCGGAGATCCTCTCCAAAAATAAAACCAAGTTTTAAAAGGCGAGCTTAGTTTCAAGAGCCTAAAGTGTCGCGACCTAACTTATCGGACATGATACTTTATCTCTTTGAAAATAAGAGAGCCTTAACGCCTCTCTTCCAATTCCTCCAAGTTTTGGAGATAAAAGTATCTATTTTCAAACCATTTCAAAGTTTTCAACATTTAGGACATCAATCAATCAGTTTGGTACCAATTTCGGGCGTGACGAGGGTGCTAATCCTTCCTCGCACGTAACCGACTCCCGAGCCCATTTTCTCAAAATTCGCAGACCAAAAACATTGTTTTAGTAAATTGAAATATTTATTAAAACAAAGGTGATCCGATCTCACCCAAATAAAGATCGGTGGCGACCCCCTTCCTTTTTATTTTCAAAAATCGAGTCGACCGCGTCGTTTACAGTTTTATCAAAAAAATGGTTACGACAAAAAAACCTAATATTCCTATCACCCATTTTTAGCCAATCACATTTAGATTTTTGCTTCCACAATAACTCTTCATGATGCGTGACTGATTCTAACTCATCCCTTACCTCCGTCTCTTGCATACACAAGCGAACAGAACTAGACCTCTCCATCGCTCTCTGAATGACAGCCAAACAATTAACAAGATGCCTTTTCCTATAACCAATTTGCTTATAAATAACTTTATTCCACTTTTTGATATCCATGGAAAATCTAGAAATAGTATCTGACATGCATTCATCAGACCTCCACTGCTTTTTAACAAAGTCTGTGAAATTCGGGTGTTCAGTCCCCCCAGCCAAGAACAGGAAGGGATGCGTATTAGAATTTAACCTAAGGGAGAGCCAAATAGGCTGACAGTCTGATTTGATCCTCGAAATATGAGACACCATACAATTAGGGAAAGCAATTGCCCAAGCATCATTACCAATGGCACGATCAAGCGTCTCAAAGGTTCGACCTCTCTGCTAGGTGAAAGAAGGGCCCTTAAAACCTATGTCTTGCAAATTTTCTGAGTCAACAAAATCACCAAATATAGGGCACCTCCCACCTTTGGATTTACCACCCTTTTTTTATATTATCATTTTTGGCCAATAATGCATTAAAATCCCCAATAGCCACTCATGGAGTCGAATCAAAAAGAATAGATGACTTCAAATCTTTCCAAAGCCTTTTACGCTTCACTTTATTAGGGCTACCATAAATAAAGGCAATAAAAGAACTAGTAGAAAAACTGCTACTAAGAACATGAACCAAAATAAACTGAGGATGGCTCCAAGCAACTTCCACTTGAACCGAACCCTTCTACCCAACCCATATACCTCCAAAGAAACCAGCCGCTTCTACTCGATGAGAGTACTGCAACCCCAACTTAGTAATAACAACATTTGCTTTTGTCTCATATACCTGAGGGTTCTCGATCATTTTGAATCGACTTCCCCGATCACGAATAGTTCTATTGAGATTTCTCCCAATTTTACCATCTCCAACCTTAATCCTAGTAGCCCGTCCTTTGGAAACTATAACAGTGTTTCCCCTGACTCTAGAAAGACCAGCAACACCTGAAATAACCGGCGAAGGAATCAAATTCTCCTTGAACGCCACTATCGAATGTCACCCAAAATCTAGAACTCCCTTTGTTAACGGAACTGCTACCTCAATCGTCTTTTCAAAAATCGAATTAAAATGGGAATTTATGCCAGACTGAGTTCTCGCCGGAGAATAAATTCCAGCAGCTACACCGAATGAACCTGGAAAAACAACAATGTCAGGATTAGGCCTTAGATGCTTGGGCCTTGACCCGACCTTGAATAGGCCACCAAAATGTGCACCGAAAACTTTGAGGCCTCTAAAGCCCGATTAGAAGGAGAGCCCTTTAACGACCCGTCTGATTTCACCAGATTAATAAAACCCAAATCACTAGGTTGGGCATTCGTCTTTTCTTGGCCCTTTAAGCTAGCTTCCCCCAAATAAAATGGTCCACTGTCACCCGTACTCCCTTCCTTGACTCCACTAACCTATTCATTCCTTCTTGATCCACCTTATTACGCAGCCCAACTTTGTCCTGAGAAGATCCAACACCCATCTTTCCATTATTCCCCTTAACCCCTTCTAGAAAAGCTTTGTCATTGCTTTTGGTAATTGAAAAATTATCATTTCCCTCCTTTTTCGCCCTCCTTTCCATCTATGAGGGTCAACGCATTAAACCTTGATTCAAAAGTTTTCTCTCTCTGATATCCACTTTATGATTTTTGGGGATTCCTTAATTTCCTCATTGATTTTCTTTCAACTATCATCCATGGTCCATAAGCTTTAGGCCCTCTGCAATATCATCTTCCACCATCATTGAATCATCTGATGAAACTTTCCCAGCAGAAGACAAAACTTCGCCGTCTACTTTTGAACAGGGTACTGATTTTGGAAAAACCTCCTTTACATGACCATAACGTCTGTAAGAAAAACAAACCACCGGTAAATATTCAAACTCAATTCGTTGAAGAGCATCGTTAATTAAAACCTGAGAGACTAATGGTTCATCCAGATTTACGTAGACCGCCATTTTAGCAAACTGCCCTCCTGCTCTATTATCAGTATTGAAATATAATTTTGCAACCTTTTCACCATCTCACTAATTTCCCATAAAATTTTTTGTTTACACATATACCCCGGGAGTCTTGAGAAACAAATCCAAACCATTACCATGCTCGGGTAAGGTTGAGCAAAATTGAAATCCATTTATCATGGTTGCATTGTCAATTATTTCCCGTAAATGACCCAAGGTCCTTGAGAAAGCACATTCTCAAAATCTTCATTGTTCTGGAACTTAGCCAAGTAATATCCATCAGTTTGAATGGCATAGAGGGCTTTCAAAGATTGTAAACCCTATTTTGGAGAGTAGCAAAGCCTATGTTTAGACCTAAGAGTTTAATCACACCATAGTAGCCATATCTTTTACTAACAACTGATGAACCCTGCCCGAGAAAACCATCAAAGGAATACCATTAACAGTTGATCTTATGATATCCCCTTCCACGAAATCAAAATTATCATCCACTTCCAAACATGCTGAATTGTTTTCCCTTCTCAATCAAATGGGTCCTTTTCCCACCAATCTTTCTTTCCAAAATAACTAAGGTTCAAATGTGAAATCCACAACCATAGCTATGTCAGAAATAGCGTGCTGATCCTTGAGACGCACTTTCTTGGTTGAGTGATCTTCTACATATTATTTTTAATTATCAATATATGTTAATATGAATAGTAATTAAAATATTTTTTTTGATAAAAAAGAACATTGTAATGTAATTCTAAAAATAAAAATAAAAATGTGTCTGTCTATCGACACGCTCTGGTCTGTCTCTCTGACATGTGTTTTTCGTTTTAATTTTTTATTTTCAAAATTTTTCAGATTCACTTTTTGTCTTGTTCTGGTTTTGGAGTGTTACTATTTTCACCGTGACTTAGTGTGAGTGACTGGTTTCTATGGAAAGGGGTATGGAGAATCTGCGGATCGAAGATGACGAAGAAGTGGGATGGGATAATAATGGGGAACAGAGTGCATAAGAATCTGTCTATGTGTTCTACCTGATGGGATGTTATTTAACTGCTAGCGTAGTTTATTTCCCAGCCCTGAGGACGACAATGGTGAATCTATGGCATCCTCCTGGGGGGGACCAAATCTCAGACTTAGGGGATAAACGCTATTTGTTTAAATTTTTCAACAAAATGGATATTGAACGAGTGGAAAATGGGTCACCGTGGACTTTCAGTAACCATTTACTGATTTTACACTGATTACGAGATGATGAAGATCCCTTTTTAATCCTATTAATTTTCTCCAATTTTTGGGTTAAAGTGCATGATTTACCCCCAGAATTTTTCTCTGAAAGAATGACAAAGCAGTTCAGGGATTTTATTGGTTCGTTTGTTGAATATGATACAAAGCAAGGTTCCGGTGTGGGGAGAAAATTTATGCAAATTAGAGTCTAAATTGATATTCGTAAGCGACTAAAAAAAAAGAAGAAGCTAATAATCTCTCTCAATCGCTCTACTTATGCCATCTTTAAGTATGAGAAATTGTCCCTATTTTATTTTGTTTGTGGCATTTTAGGGCATGGAGACAGCTTTTGCCTAGTTCGACTTAGTAATGGGAGAGAAGAGATGCCGTTAGGATGGGATTTGTCTCTCCAGGCGCCGCCAAGGAGAGCGTCGATGGATAGTAGCGTTTGGTTATAGAAAGATGGGGATGACAAATTATTTGGTGCAAATAAGAAAATGAGAGTTTGGGAGTGATTCTAGGAGAGAAGGGTGGAAAGGCAGCTATCAGTAAATTAATCCTATCCTGGGATTTAATTTAGAAGGACTTTCCTTAAAGAACGAGTTGCCGAAAGAAGATTTGAATATTGGGTTAGGTTTACAAACAGTGAGTCGTGACTTGGAGGATGACCCTATTTGTAACACCTCGAACCCACATCCGTCACCGGAACAGGGTTACGGGATGTTACCAGAGTTTACAAAAAAATTACAGATAATTCCACTATTTACTTATGTTCATATCAAAGCTGTCCACTTGAGTCGTAGTCACTAAATTATTTCAATTATAAAACTTTACATATAAAAAATAACTCATTATTGTTACTGTAATACTTATAAACTATTCTCACTAATTCACAAGGTGACCTAATCCATAGTATCACTCATAGACATATACCCTCAAGCTTAGTAAAATTTTATATAACTTTAACTCTTCTACACTTATTTCATATGCATGTCATTCAGCCATAGTTACAAGTTAGTGCATCTAACCAAGCCTTTTTCATATTGGACACATAATAAGTCATTTCATAAGAAATTTCATAATTTAAGCCTTACCATTCTTTCATGAGCACTAACTTACTTTCACTTAAATACTTACCTTTTCAGTGCTTCAAATAAATAAATATACTACTATTTAATCAATAGCTTGGCACTTGCCTAATCATCAAGCAACAACAATAGTTAGCGTACTTACACATCTTACATATAAATTCAATATTGATAAACTTATTTTCTCGACATATCACACTTGGGTTTAATACTCATCATCATATACATAATCTTCTTATATCAACATATTAAAGTTAAACACATATTTATATGTCACTTTGCAATATATATTAAATAAATATAATTCCCATGTCACATTTCAATATATATATCAAGTAAATATCATTTTCCAATACACTTTTCAATATATATCAATTATATATCAATACCGAGTATTTTAGATATAATTTCATAAATATACCATTTATAACACTTTTAATTCTCATATCATACTATTTCAATCTTATAATTGCTATTCAATAGCTTTTCTCATTAGGATACACAATTCAATTTCAATATCAATATCCATTTCATGAATCCATGATTCATGCAATTTCATGCATTTCAATTGCATATTTCATTTCGTTGTCCATTCCAATCCATATTCAATATCACTCAATATCAATCAATTGGCCAAATCATTTGTTTACCCCTATTAACCTGACTCAGACTCAGACGGATACACGGATCCAACCAAAACACACCAATACGGCACTCAGTGCCTCATCGGATAGTTCGAAGCAATAAGTTGACACCTAGTGTCTCATCGGCCATGCCGAAATAAGTTGGTACCTAGTACCTCATTGAATCTATCTGAAGTAATATAATGACACCCAGTGTCTCATCGACTCGAAGTCGAAGTAACCCTGAACACTTCTAATCCTATGGCATGCCAACTATATCCGACTTAGCCCGACTTGTTAATAGGGTTTCCAAATCACTTTTCAGTTTCCAATCAATACACATTTTTATTAATCAAATATATTCATAATTCAATATAATTCAATTCACTTTTCAATAACAATCAATATTTATTTCAATTCAGTCAGTCAATATAATCAATATATATATACCAACTCAATCAATATAATTTCAATAAATTCATCACTTATTAAATCTATCCGTTTCAATATATCCAATATTTAAATATCACTATTCCGAATACATTCAATTCAATAACAATCAATATTTATAAATTTTTCATGTTTTTTTAACATATAATATAAATAAATACATAATATCATACATAAATTCAATATAAATATCAAATTTCGATCATACGAACTTACCTGGGCCTATTTGTAGAATTTGTAGAAATTTGGGGACTAGTCTGTTAATTTCTCTTTTCCCCGTTTATCTTCGGTTTCTTGATCTATAATATAAAATTACTCATTCATTAGCATCTATTCCATTTCTAATTCACTTCACAATTTATACCCTTTAATTTTCAAAATTACACTTTTACCCCAAATTTTTTACAGTTTTTACAATTTAGTCCCTATGCAATTAACCCATCAATTGAGCTAATTTTTATCAATTGAAAATTTAAATAATTATTTTAGGCTACCATACAGCCATTAATATTCAGAATTTTAATACCAAACCCTAATTCTTAACTTTTTCACAATTAGGTCCTAAAATCAATTTCTATTGAAATTACTTGATAAAATCATCATATAGTGAAATTAAAGCTTCAAATCCATGATAATTCATCATAAAATTCCAGCAATCATTCATGGTAACTTTCAAAATCACTCATGGAATCAAAAACAAATGAATTCAATAGTTGGACCTAATTGTAAAAGTCCAAAAACATAAAAATTTCAAGGAAAAAGCAAGAATTAAACTTAATTGAAGCTAAAATATGAAATACCAGCTCAAATAATATTCAATGGCTATTTTTGACAGAAAATTGATGAAGAAAATGTCTAGAAACTATTAAAATAACATTTGGCCATATAAACTTTTTTTAATTCCAATTTTGTCCCTAATCACATAAATATCTTTGATTTTTTTTCACGTTATGCTGCCTCAGCCATTTAAGATGGTGCATTTTACCTTTTAGTCCTCCTTTATTTACCATTAGGTTATTTAATCACTTTAGCAAGTTTTGTACCTTTTTTCAATTTAGTCCTTTTTAATTAATTGACTACCGAAACGTTAAAATTTTCTGACGAAACTTTAATACTAACTCAATGACACTCCATAAATATTTTTAGAAATATTTATGGCTTGGTTTATAAATTTTAGGTCTCGATACCTCGTTTTCGACCCAATTTACCTAATAAATTCTTTTAAATCACAAAATTCACTAATTCAAAAATACTTCTAAAATCACACTTGACTAATATATTAATTTATTAAAATTTTGAACTCACTTGTTGAATTTAGTGATCCCGAATCACTATTTTCGACACCACTGAAAATTAGGCTATTACACTATTCAAGTTGGGGAAAGAAAGAAACGGCTTAGATCTATATATTTCTCTTCAAAAAAATCATGTTCAACATCCAGTAATTCTACTAATGGTGTGGAAATACAAGCCTTACAAATATCGACGGCTTCCAAGAGGCATGCCGGTCGGATGCAATGAGACTGTTATGCTGGAACGTTCACGGTTTGAAGAACCCGCGAAATGTTCAAAGGCTTCAACACATGTTGAAGTTATACTCTCCCCACCTCGTCTTCTTTATGGAGACAAAATTTTCGGTTACTAGGATGAATAAGGTGTATGGAATGTCGTTTTCTATGTGGAATCGATGTAGGGGCTGATGGATCAAGGGGTGGCTTAAGTCTAGGATAGAGGGAGGGTTGTTCGGTCACACTTCGAAGCTACTCAAACAATTATATTGATGTGGAGATTCAAGAGCATCTAGATAGCCTAAAATGGAGATGGACCAATTTTTATGGGTCCCCGTATAATCACAGTAGAGAAGGAACGTGGAACAAGATGAAAAATCTAAGTAGATTTTGTACACTCCCTTGGCTTGTGAGCGGAAATACTAATGAGATACTATTTTCTCATGAGAAAAAAAGGGGTATCCCAAGGGATGATCGAAGAATAGAATAATTTCGTAATGTGTTGGAGGATTGTGCTTTAGAGGATATCAGGTATATTGGTCCTTAGTTTACTTGGGAATGTGGCAACTTGCGTGAACCTAATATAAAAGAGCGACTCGATAGAGGGGTTACTACGACTGAGTAGGGGCAACTTTTCCTAGATTTTTCCTTGAGGCATATTCCTCACTCATTTTCTGACCATTGTCCGTTGCTAATTAGAATTGATCAAGAAGAGTCGACGCGTCGCTGAAGGTCTTGTAAGTTTGAATTTTGGTTGTGTATAGAGGAATCATGTGAGGCTGAAATTCAAAGATTGTGGGCGTTACATGTTGAGCCTTTATTAGAAAATTAAGATCTGTTATAATGTGCCTTTAAAAGTGGGCAAATACAATTTGGCATAAATAGAGCGCCTTAACAAAGAGGTTGAGTAACGTCTTGAGGAATTAAAACAAGAGGATCGAACTGATGAGATGCTGGCTGAGATTATCAATGTCAAAATGTATTTTAACTTTGAAGTGGAAAAAGAAGAATGCTTTTGGGAGTAGAGAGCTAAGGCCAATTGGTTAAAATCGAGTGACAAAAAACACCTTTTTTTTTTCCATAAATTTGCTTCTAATAGGCATCATTTCAATAAAATTAGAGGCTTACAAGATGCTGATGGGCGCATTGTTTCTAATTCTGCTAATATAGAGAGAGTGGCCAGGAATTATTTTAATGATTTATTCTCCTATTAGGGTATAGGTGACACAACCCATTTACTATCTGGTGTTAATAGACTTTTGATGCAAGTATAATAGACAGATGTGAGTCTGTCGGATATCGATCCCACAGGGATGTGTTTATTTTGTCTATTAATCTCGGTGCAATAACTTGATAAGAACGAGATAAATTGTAAGGATAGTTGTCGATGCAATAACTTGAGAACAATAAAATAAAATATGATAATGATAAATTGGGATCCCCAACATAAATATTCAGTAGAATACTAAGTGCTTACAAGGTATAAAAATATAGGTGATTGTCGATGCAATAAAATTCAATGTATATCTTACTCATCGTTACTCCTTTATTTAATCTCAGACTTAACCATGCATATGAACCTCACCTTTCGATGATGACAGTATGGCACTATTAAGAACAAGAGGACTAAATTCCTCTAACCCTCACTCAACTTACGTTGTAATGCTTGTTGGCTCAAACTGTCACTGCACTTTTCAGTGTCAGTGACTGCAATAACACTTTCGTGTTAAAAATATTCAAACCCTAAGATTAAACAATAAAAGCAAAGATTAAATAAGATAACAATTCACCAAGAATTCATCAGTACTTCCATACAATCAGAAATCAGAGAGTAATCACCAGCATTTAGAAAGAAATAAGATGAACCGAATAGAGAATACTATCCCTAGACAACTCGACTGAATCTCTCTATTCCCTCTTGTCGCGCACTTAAGTCTCCTCGTCAGGAGCTAGTTTGCATATGGTTTTCACGTTGGCTCACCCGTGAGAGGTTTAAGCTGCCATGGCCGCAAGCTCCAATTTCAGATGATGAAGATGATGATGGAGAGAAAAAAACTCAAGAATGCCTTTTTTCATCTCATGTCCACTTTTTATGTCCTCCCTTACAGTACAGGTGTCCTTTCCCTAGAATTATTCTGTCCTTGTTCGTATAGGTTGGTTATACCAGACTGGATAGCTCACGCAATTTTGCTTCTTATCCGGGCAGCTGTTAGGTACGGTGACAATTCTGAACGCAATCTAGAATTAATCCATGTAGCAACATTGCAGACATCTGTCAGGTGTGGCGATAATTCTGGACACAATCTGGAATTAACTCATGCAGCGACATTAATGCAAAAAGATAGCAAAATTAAGGATAAAATAGGCTAGGATTCACTGAGTTATAAAATGCAATTTACTAAACTAAAAATGCTAAAATGTATGCTAAGGATAACTAAATAGGAACAATTTAACCAATAAGTAGAGAGAAAACCTATGTTCTTTCTAATGCTATCAGATATTCTTAATAAAGGATCATCGATGGAATTCATTAATAAGATGAATATTGTTTAGATACCGAAGATTGGCAGCCCCACCAACTTGAAAGATTTCAGGCCAATTAGCCTTTGTACGGTGCTTTACAAGATTATTGCAAAAATAACAGCAAATCGTTTGCAAAAGATGTTGGAATCATGTATAGATGAGGCACAAAGCGCCTTTGTACCCGGACGTCTCATTACGGATAATGTTCTTCTATCCTATGAGGTACTTCACACGCTTAAAAATAAGAGAATTGGAAGAAAATGGCAAATAACTTTGAAGCTTGATATGAGCAAAGCCTACGATCTAGTAGAATAACCTTTCATTGAGCTAATGATAAGAGCAATGGGTTTTGCGGATTCTTAGGTAAATTTCATAATGATATGTATTAACTCAGTATCCTATTCTGTTATTCTTAATGAGTAGGCTGGTGGAATTTTTAAACTAGAAAGGGGATTGAAACAAGGTGAACCTTTGAGTCCTTATTTGTTCTTGTTTTGAGGAGAAAAGCTTTCGACGCTAATGAAACTTACAAATCAGGAGGGATTGATAAGGGGTATGAAGGTATGTAGAAGGGGGTCACAGATTACTCACTTAATGTTTGCAGACGATTGCTTACTATTTTAGGAAGTGACACGTGAGGGTGCTAATGTTCTAAAAGAAATCCTAAGGGAGTATGAAGATATTTCTGGGCAGCGCATCAATTTTGAGAAATCCACAATGTTTTTTAGCTCAAACACTACAAACGCGAGTAAGGAAGTGGTTTCCCAAATGATGAACATACGGATTTCTACTGTACCAGAGAAGTACCTAAGCCTACCAAACATTGTTAGAGGTGGTAAAAGAAAAGCTTTTCAGAGTCTTAAGGACAGGATGCGAGAAAAAAAATTTGGATGGAGTATTCGACATCTTTCACATGGAGGCAAAGAAGTATTTATAAAAATCAGTCCTCCAAGCTCTCCTTACCTATTCTATGTTATGTTTTTTATTACCAAAAGCGCTTTGTTATGAATTAGAAAGCATTATTAGCCAATTCTGGTGGCGTCGAAGTAGTAATAAGCGTGGTATTCATTGTTGTACATGGAACCGATTATGTGAATTGAAAAGTTACGGTGGCCTAGGTTTTCGCTCTTTATCTCAATTTAATTTAGCCCTACTTCCCAAACAAGGATGAAGGTTGCTTAGTTATCCAGATTCATTATTAGCACGTACTCTAAAAGCCAAATATTTTCCAAATACTAATTTTATGGAGTCAAGTTTAGGACAACTACCCTCCTATACTTGGAGAAGCATATGGGCCACCAATGGCATTTTGGAGGCTGGAATGTGCTGGAGAATTGGTTCGGGTACTGAGGTCTCGATTAGGGCAGATGCATGGATACTTGGAAATCAAAATCAACGAATTCAAAATCCCATACAAGATGATTCTATTCAAAGAGTGGCAGATTTAATAGACTAGTAAACAAATAATTGGAAAGAGTATTTAATCAATTCTACCTTTACTGTTGATAATGCTTGGTGGATTCTAGCCATTCCTTTACCCTTTGTTCCACAGAAGGATGTTCGCGCTTGGAGTGGTGAAGCTACGGGGGAATATATGGTTCGAAGTGCTTACAAATGGTTGATACATAACCATTATGGAATTTCTCTGATGGAAATTTCTACCCCTACTCCAACTTACACAAAAGACTATGGAATATTGATCTACCCTCCAAAATAAAAATTACAACATGGAGGATTATGAACAACTTTGTGTCTACTTATGCGAACCTATACTACAGGGGGTTGATGAACTCTGTGAACTGTCCCCGCTGCCACAGTGGTGTGGAAACAATTGAACATGTTTTTCAAGAGTGTCTACACACAAAGGAGATCTAGCAACAGTTAGGGTTCACACAATGTAAGCAGATGCATATGACTCAAATGGCAGAACGGGTAAACATTTTTTTTTGAAAATAGTTCCATGTACCTTTGTCGATTGTTTTGCTATAGGTTGTGGGCAATCTGGATTGCACGCAACAAATTGCTACATGAAGGGCAAAGTGCGACTGCAAGGGAGACAATATATTTCATCAGAAAGTATTTGGGTGAAATTATGGGGGATAAGAGCAAAACTGCAGAGCGAATCGTACTCGTTGGTGTGTGGAAGGCGCCTCAGAACCTTTTTGTCAAAATAAATTTTAATGCAAGATTTTGCAAGCAAGATAATAAATCCTGTTCAGGGATTATTATTAGAAATAACATAGGTAATATTCTCTGTTCAAAAACTATTTACATGCCAACAGACCTTCACCGTTTTACAACAGAGGTGATGGCTTGCTTCCAGGCAGTTTTGACAGAAGCTCAAATGGGTTTCCTAAATGTAGAAGTCGAAGGAGATTGCTTGTCCGTGATTCGTAATCTGAAAGAAAATAAAGGGGAACGATCAGTAATTGGAGCATATATTCATAATAACCGTGCGTCATGTGTGATTTTCCAAAACTGTGTTGTAACAGCCCGGTTTAGGGGCTAGTCGGAATAGTGATCTCGGGGTCACTAATCTGAGAATTGAGAAATTTATTTTCATGTTATATTATGAGTCGGAGCATGATAGTATATGTGCATAAGAATTTAGGTGCTTTAATTTTAGCGATTTCACGTTTAATCGCAAAAAAGGACTAAATCGCATAAAGTGCAAAAGTTCCATTCTATAAGATAAAAGTACCAAATAGCCTTAGAATGTAAATTGGAGGTCTTTAAAAGGAAATTAGACCCCCAATATATGCTTGGCCGGCCATGGACTAGCATAGGAGACAAAGATGGACAAAAAATTGGTCAAAGTAGTTGATAGTTGGTGACTTGTTTGACTAGTTTAATATTAGAATAAAGAAAGAGAAAATATCATCTTTCTCTCCATCTTTCTCCACCAAAATTTGCAAGAAAAATAGGGGTTTGAAAGCTCACAATTTTCAGCAAGCTCTCCTCCATTCTAGTAAGTGATTTTGATGATTTTTCTTTATGATAATTGTACTTTTAAGACCCCTAGAACTTAAGCTTTCAAATGAGAGGACTATTGTGCAATTTGATGAAAAGTTTAGAGTTTTACCATGAGAGCTTTCATTGCTATTTGCTGCATTTTTTTGGAAGAAAATGAGTCTTAGTTGTTGGATGAACAACTTTTGTGAAAGGTGTTGTCTTGAAAACACCTAATTTGGACCTTGATGAAAAGGTTACAAAATTGTAGTAAATATGTGAAATGTTGAGTTTTGATGATAGCTATAAGAGTATTAAATGTTCACCTAGGCTTGTTGAAGGTAGAAATGTGATTAGAATTTATTTCCGAGCCTAGGGGCAAAATGGTCAATTTGCCAAAGTCTAGGGGCAAAATAGTAATTTTGCCTAAGTATGATTATTGAAATGCTTTATTAATGATATGATTAAAATGAGCTAAATTATTGTTATAGAGCAAGAAGAACCGAGGATCCGCCTCGATCGGGGAAAGAATAAAGTCTCGGACTAAATCGTCGAGCTAGCTCATTTTGAAATCGAGGTAAGTTTGTATGTGATTAATGAAATATTTATGTTAGCATAATTGAAAATACTTGGTATCACATTGATGTATGATACTTCATTGAAATGAGGAATTGATGTTAAGTATGATGTTGAAGTCCTAGTGGACTATAATGAATATGGGATTGCTATCATCGAGATGTGAATCAGATAAAGTCCCGTATAAGACCATCATCGAGATGTGAATCAGATAAAGTCCCGTATAAGACCATGTCCGGGACATGGCCTCAGTACCGAGTTAAGATCCCGTATAAGACCATATCCGGGATATGGCTTCGAAAAAGAATAAGAAACTCGTCAAGACCATATTCGGGATGTGGCATCGATAATTGATGTGAAAGTCCATATAAGACCATATCCGGGATATGGCATTGGCATTTAGAAGTAACTCCATGTAAGACCACCTCGGGGATGTGGCATTGGCTTCGTCTCTACATGACCGACGTCAAATATACGTCTTTGACTATCCCTAGTGATTAAAGGGATAAGTAGATGGGTTTAGAAGAATAAATGAGATTTGCACTAAAGTCATATGAATGAGTGAATACAGGTACTCGTGAATGAGTCACGAAGAAACGTTTACGACATGTGGCATGGTATGTGCTAAATGAGGGCAATTGTGAGTAAGTATGGCAAGATGCCTATGACTTGTGTATGGTTAGTTAATATCATAGATGGATTATTTTATGAGCTTATTGTTGCTATTTATATTCATTCAAACTTACTAAGCTTTATGCTTACCCCTTTCATTGCCCTTCTTCCTTGTAGTATTGCCAAGATAACTCGAGGATCGTGGACGTAGGAGTTTGGAAATCACACTATCAACATCACTTTGGTATAATAATTTAGACTTATTTTGAGTATGGCATGTATAGGACTCGAGTATTTTGTTAAGTTGTAATTGTTAGCCAAAGTGTTGGCTATGTATGTTACTAAAGTCATTTTGTAAATGGCCTTAAGTTAGGCAAATACTTGGCAAATTCTTTTGTTTAATGAAAGTGGTTTTCTTGAAGTGTATGCCCTTATGTATGAATGTCGAATTGAGTATTTAGATGTGTCTTTGGGTCATGAATTACGTTGAATGGAATTGGAGTATGTATGTTTGCAATGTAGGGTGGCAAAGGGCTTAGTAGATAGCCTTCTAATTTTCTACAAGGGTAGACACACGGGCGTGTATCTAGACCGTGTGAGCGGCACGGCTAGCACATGGGCGTGTGCCCAGGCCGTGTGAAGTCTGCACCATGCACTTGGAATTTAAATCGCCACACGGTTAAAACACACGGGCGTGTGTGTGGGCCGTGTAGATTAGTCAGAATGCCAAGGTTTGGCACATGGGCCAAGGCCACGAGTGTGTCAAGGCCGTGTGAAATTAGTCAGTTTCGACCACAGGTGGTAGACACGGGCATGTCTTAGGGGCACACGGGTGTGTCCTCAGAGACTCACACGCGTGTAACCCTGCTTTGTTGAAAAGTTTCTCGAACGTGTAAATGTCCCCGGAATAGTCCCGATACCTCTCGGAAGTATGTTTAGGGCCTCTTAGGCCAAGTATAAGTAAGTGATGGGTTTAAACGAGAATTTGTAACCCTATTTGAGATGTTTAAGCAAGATTAGTTAGGTAATGCCTCGAACCCTGTCCCGGCTTGAAGACGGGTAAGGGGTGTTACATGTGTTTTTCACCATGTACAAAAGCATATAAACGGTGCTACTCATGCTTTGGCTACAGAGGGTCTTAAAAAAGATGAAGCAACTTATCTTGTGGGCGATGTTCCTGCTTATGCATTCGATGATGTTGAAGTAGATCGGCGATAACTACATCGTACAACCCACATCTGATATCGGTTCCCCGTTCTGGAAGAGGGGAAGGAAATAGTTGGAAAAGGGATTTTTAGGTCTTTTTAGATGAAAGAGTGCCAATATTCTAAAAAGGCGCAATGGTTTTTGAAAGAACACCTTCCAGTATATTATTGAAGTAGATTGATAGGATTGATGGGTTAATACTCTGACAGGCTGTTGAAAGGTTTTGCTTTTTAGATGCTTTGGAATTGAACAATCTGCCTGGGTGGTTAGGATCATTTATGTTTCTTTTAATGCTTTATCGGTTTTCTTCTTCTATCAGAACTAATTTCCCTTATATTTAGTCTATTCATTGGGTTGGTCTTATTTATTTTGGGTTGCAATTTTTGTTCTATTTTGTTGGGTCTGTCTTTATACACTTCTATTTAAATAAAATCTCAACCATTCTATTTCAAAAAAAAAAAAATTAAAACAACCGAATGCATAATCTTTATTTTAATTGTCAATATGCTCTTTTTTTTTCAATCTTATTAGCTTCTTATTTCATAAATAATTTAATTAAAATTTAATTGAGTTAGAGAGAAGCTTATACATAAATGTGTGTATAATAAATTTTTGTGTTTAAAAAAGGATGATATAGAAATTGATTTTTTTAAGGATAATATAAGTTATTTAAAAAAAAATGCAAAAGCAAATAAATAGCGAATTTTGAGCTGCTTTCATAATTCCTACTGAGTAGTGTTTCCAAGGGCAAAAGAAGCAAAAAGGAAGGCCAAAAAAACACTGGCTGACAATCACAGATCTAAGATCCTAAATCGAAATGCCCCTTTCTCATTTCTTCATATCAAAGGTGAACATTGCCCTCTGTCTTTTCTCTCTTTATATCATATTCAAAGCTTTCTCATGCTTTGGATCTGATTTTCTCGTTTTGATTGTTTGCCATTGATGTTTCTTCTTCCCATGAAGCTGGAATTTTGTCTAAATCTCTTGTTTTCTTGTTACAGTGTAAATAAAAGGCAAGATTTAGAACGATAGTAAGCAAGCAACCATGTCAAGGAGGCAAGCTAATCCCATGCGCCGCTTTGTCGACAGCGGAAGCTTTTCTCTCGCTGGTGCCCTACATTCCAAACCCCGATCTTCTCCCATTTTACCAATCGGTCTTGTCCTTGTGGTATTTCTCTCTCTCTCTCTCTTTTTTTTCCTCTTTATTTAATTTTGTTTCTAATTTTGTTGCTTTTAGCGAAGGAAATTAACTTCTGTGATAAAATTGAACTTTCAGGGCGCTATCCTTCTTATTGGCTATGTATATAGTGGCTCAGGTATCCTTACATTTTTACTGCTATTTCTTGTTTGGATTTACTTGCTTTGTTATTCAATACGCTAATCTTATTTGTTCAATTAATTAACCGTTACGTCTCTTCGGAGGAATATAGGCAAATTCCGAGGCGAAGCAGTTAGTCGGATCGGAGGTAAATTTTATTTTAGTTTGATTTTCACAATTAAATTAACTTGCGATTGTGAAGTTACTGGTTTCCGTGTGAATGTTTTAGGGTCCGGTTCCCTTTAGTACTTTTTAGTCTATTTCTTTATAGTACATCTTTAATCAACGTTTAACTTTCACAATTAACGAGTGATTCCTACTAATTTGAATGTTAATGATGAGTGCAGTAATGAACTGGAAACTATTGCTATGTTTCTTTTTTTGGATAGATTTTATTTATTCATCCAAATAAGCAGTAGTTTGTGATTAATCCCCCATGCTATACAAATGTGTTTGTTTAACCTATCATTCATACTGACTTTGTTATGTACCAGTTTAATTAAACAACATCCTTAATTTTGGATACTAATGCTATGTTTGTGAGTAGTTTTGAATTTGATATTTTTTCTCATAAATCAAGGATAAAAATAGACATTTAGTTAAAGTTGGTTAAGATTTAGTAAACCTATATTTTCATATGCATTTGAAACTAATTATTAAGCTTATGGTTTCATGTATTTTATTATGCAATTTGTTCTAAATTTGAAATCTGTATCTATTCTCCCAACTTCAAGTTGTACGATGCAACCTTAACGAGTTGGAGACCTTAAGTTATTTTAAGGTGCATCTAGATGAGCAATGAGATTGGCTTTAGTGAGATTAAAAACAACAGTGGAGGTGCGATTGGTTATTGTAGTGGTGAGATTAAATATTGTAGTAATGAGATTAAAATTAGTGGTGAGACATGTGTGACTATTAGTGATATTAAATTAAATTGATATAAAATGGACTTTGTAACATTTTCTGAAAAAGCTAATAGTAATTAAAAATTACTAAAATTAAACTAAATATTTTAAAAATAAAATTAACGATAGTTATGAAAACAAATAAAAAATATATTTAAATTAATAATTCGTTTAATAAATATTATTCAAATAATTTATTAAATTATAAAATTAATATCAAGTTTTAAATAATAAATTATAAATGAAATTTTAATTTTAAAATACCATAAAGATAAAATAATAAAAATGAAATTACAAAATTTTAAATACAAAAGACAAAAGAAAGAGGGATAAAAATGGAAGTAGCTCTCAAGTGGGTTTCACTGGACACTTTTAAACCAGTGAAAATTTGGTTTTCCATTGGTGTCCACGTAAGTTAATTGCACCGGAGGTGTGCTATCCAAAGGGATAGCAATTGTGCTATTGCACCAAAAAGGTTCTCAAACTCACTGTCCTGGAGCTATGATGGGTTTCGAAAGGAAGCCTTAGCCTGTGTGTAAGATTACTAAATTCAACAGCGATTGTATTTTGGGAACAGATTTGATCTTAGAGGTCTTGTTTCTGAATCTTATTGTATTCAGGCGTTCATTCATTTGGTACTTGTGCCATGACCTTTTTCTTCAGTGATGCTCAGAGGTAACACCCTAAGGCGTAGTTTCTCCATTGTTTCATTCAATTCTGGCCCCAGGAATAAAAAAGTATACCAGTGGCGGTTATATAAAGGAGAAACAGTTTCCATGTGTTCTGATTAGTGTAACATTCATATGTGATTATAATGGAATTCCCAGGTTTTAAAAAGTGTGTTTTAATTAAGAATAACATTCCAAATATCAATTAATTGCTTGTGATTTTGTAGGTGACTATTCATGTTCAGTAGAAGTTCAGAGGGTAATACCTTTTTTAAAGAAGGCATATGGTGACAGCATGCACAAGGTTTTGCATGTAGGCCCTGATACCTGTTCAGTGGTATATAAACTTTTGAAAGAGGAGGAAACTGAAGCCTGGGGTGTGGAACCATATGACATAGAGGATGCTGAGGCAACCTGCAAGAGTCTTGTGCACAAAGGAATTGTACGTGTGGCAGATATCAAGTTTCCTCTTCCATATAGGCCAAAGTCATTTTCGCTTGTAATTGTATCAGATGCCCTTGATTACTTGTCTCCAAGATACCTGAACAAGACTCTACCTGAGTTGACAAGGGTGGCCTCTGATGGTCTAGTTGTTTTTACAGGTAATCTCTTACACTTTCAAGTACAAATTATAAAATATGAGTTACACAGGCAGAGAAATTGATTCTATAATGATATCTACTTGTAAAGATAATTGTGTCATAGATGAATTGTTCTTTTTTTCTGATGTAACTACACTAATGACATCTAACGATGAATAATCAACCACCATGGCCTTCCAAAGAAAGTTAATAAGTTAAAAAAACTGTTTTTCTTTCTCTGGTCCCTTTTTTTTGCCATGCCTGTCGGAGTACTTGTCAGACACCTAAAACCTGCTAGTTCTAAATATGCATGAATTATTATGATAAGTAGATGCAGACGGTTACCAGTCTGAAGTAACATTACCATTCAGAATGGTTTCCTAGAGAGGCTATAGGTGCAGCCTTGAGTGATTTTTAGATGGATACGGTGCATATATTCATTGTTTTCTTTGTCATCCTGGGGGATTCTTCAAAGCTTTTCTTGATATATTTGATGCATTGTGGTTTATTTGAGTTAAAAATTTTAATTGATTTCATATTCTTTTTCAGGTTACCCTGTTAATCAGAGAGCTAAAGTGGCAGAATTATCCAAATTTGGGCGACCGGTCAGTCTCTATCTGCTCCTTATTATAACAATGAGATTTGGAATTGAAAGTGGCCATAGCATATCTTATAACTTTCATTGGAATAAAATTGTCATACAGCATTTTTGTTTCAGTTAATCATGTATTTTTTATATTGATATTATCATATTCCTGTTGGTTGTTCATTGGGACTTTAATTAACAGTTTAGCAGACCAAGGTATTGATGAGATTTTATTGTCATTAGTCAGAACTTTTGGTCTAAATGTTAAGCAAGAAAAAGGCCCAAAAGTCTGGACTTTGGTTGCATGTATCATTCACTAAATTAGCGAGGGATGAGGTTTTTGTGTAAAGTCTGATAGGAGCAAAGATGTCATATTTCACTTAGTTCCAGTTGTGGTCCTTGTTTCTGAATTATCTCTTAGCAGTAACATTATTGTGCCAAGTTGGCTTTAGCATTGATATAGCTGTTTCATTTGTGAAGGCTAAAATGCGGGGTTCATCGTGGTGGGTTCGATTTTTCCTCCAGAATAGTTTAGAAGAAAACGAAGGTGCCATTAAGAAGTTTGAGCAGGCTGCATCAAAGGGATCATACCATCCAGCTTGTCAAGTGTTCCACCTAAAGCCATATCACTGATACAAGAGAAATTTCATCAAGATCAAATTTTCATTAATTTCTTCTATCTGTCATTCATGGAAGATAAAGTAGAAATATATTCTCATCTCAAATGAAATATAGCATGTTGGGTAAAAAGAGAGATCACTATTGTTGTGGCCTTAACATTACAAACTTTATATTTATTAATTTAATTTTTTTTTAAATATAACTCTGGACCTGTTTGGTAGGAGTGAGATACGTTGGGTTCAGTTTTTCCATTTTCTGAACAGAAATTGAATCGTTGGACATAAAAAAAATCCCTTATCATCGAACCGTTTTCATATCGTTTCTGGGCTTGGAGCTTTTTAATTTTATTTAGATAATTTTTATTTATTTATATTTTTAGACATTATTTGATAATTTTAATTTTTTAAGTTATATATAAAATTTCAATTAATATATTTATTTTAAAAAATTTAAAAATATATAATTATAAATGTTTATTAAAAATAAAATTAAATCTTGATTTAATCACTCTCAAAGTTCATTCAATATTATGAAATGTTAAATTATTCATCAGCTTAGAAATGTTAATGATGATAAAAAAGCACCAACAAAAAATTTTAGAAGTTTTAACAACATAATAATAGAAAAAGGAGATGAACACTTAATTCTTAGAAGTTTTAACAATAATAATAAATAAGCAATGAATTTGTGAGGTACTGATATTGAAAATAAATTTAATTTTTTTATTTAATAATAGAATATATAAAAGTATAATAAAAATTATATTTAGAATTTAGAATTTAGAATTTAGAATATATAAAAGTATAATGAAAAATTCGGCTAATGCATCAGAAATGTTGAAGTTTGATCTATCCATACTATCTGTGTAATGACTATGAGTTGGTGCCGCAACCAATTCCAGTTGTGAAAAATACTAAAAAATCAATTTCCTTCTTAAATCAATAATCTTAAAAGGTTTTTTTTTTTTATACAAGTTAAAAAGAAAATCCCCATTAAAAATTATCATTCGTTTTTAGAATCTGTCATTTTATTTTACATATTTACTTATTTCGAGAACAAATAACTATATTCATTAAACAACCATACTGTCTTTTAAAAATTGCCATTTTATTTTTCTTTAGTTCATGTAGTGGATGCGGTATTATCTATGCTTAAAATCCATTGATTATCATCTCATTAACAAAAACATTTTGGACCCCTATAGCATCATTAGTAACCCCAACAAAGCCCTCAATCTCGATGGACTCCATCTATTTTTCTACCAACAGTGTTGGGTCAATACTAGTAGCAAGGTCTCACCTATGGTAAGGGAGGCTTTCTAGAGCAGCATAATCCCAGAAGGGGTTAAACGACATTTAGATCGTCCTTATCCTGAAGTTAATGGAAGCAAGTTCCATTCAGCAATACGACCAATTAGTTTGTGTAACACCTCCTACAAGATAATCACAGAAATAATAGTGATAAAGACTTCACCCATTACTACAAAAACTCATCTCTCTATTTCAAGGTAGCTTTCTTACAGGTCATCACACCTCAAATAATGCCATCATTGTGCAAGAGGTTAAACGCTCCCTCAAAAGAATGAAAGGAAAGAAAGTAGCTATGCTTCTGAAGCTAGATTGGAGAAGGCTTATGATAAATTGAAGCGGAGTTTCGTCTGCAAAGTTCTCCACTACCTTGATTTCCCTAGGCCTTAGATTGATCTCATAACGTATTGCATTATTTGGCAAATTTCACGGTCCTCTTGATTGGCTCTAAACTAGTCATCACATCAAATAATTTCAAACTTAAATACAATTTATATACTTGCAAATCACATATCATACATACATAATAAATTGAGATCAATAAGGACCTAATTTTAAAAATCTAGACATAAAATGAGATTAGACTGTAAAATTTCAAACTTTTAAAGTTAGTATCAAAAGTTTATAGTTGGTATCGATACCTTATTAAAAATCGATACCAATTTACGATTCTGTTTTCTTTGCAAATAAAGGTATCGATATTTATCAACTGGTATTGATATTTTATGAAAAATTATCGATACTCATATAAACATCAATACCATTTTGGCATTCTGTTTGTTTTAAAAACTGTTCATATAATCAAGTATCGATTCCAAATGCCAAAATATCGATACCTAATTCTAGAAATAGTAAAATCTCATCTCTAAAAATGTTCATTTCATACCAAAATCACCTAAGTTCAAATGGTACCTTTTAGAAGTAATTAGAGACATGAAATCATCAATAAAAAAACATACCAACTCATAACCAAGTATCCTTATAACCATCTAATTATCAATACGACATTTTTATTACTATTTATACCAAACCTTATCACAACCAAACAATACCAATATGTCCTCAATGGCACCTCAACAAATCAACAAACATGTATTCATTCATTCATCCATTCAAACACACCCACATTTGACTCCATAACAACTATATAACATCTACATACCATTTCGTTAAACCGCAATTAACACATTTACCTTCACCTACTAGAGCACAAAATAACCTTAAAGTCAATTCCATGATTTATGCATCAAACTTACTAAATATCACCTAAACTTATCATGCATCATTCCTCACTCAAACATCAACCAAGACATATTATATAACATGGTACCTCCTCAACTATAATGAGACCAGACATATAATCCAAGCAACCATACAAACCATCAACCTCATGACAAAAGCTATTACATCTATACATATATATTTACAAAGTCTTTAATTACCAACAAACCACAAAATGACTATTTTAAATATAAAACATCCTAAGTACATGCCAAGACAATAAAGAACCATTTACCAACACTTGAGTTCGGGATTGTTGCTGGATGCTGGAATGACGATCGAATCTTTAAGTACCTAACCTATGCACGGAAAATAAAAACCGTATGCTGAGTATAACTCAATGGTATTTCTATAATCCAAACATTTAAAACATACTATAAGTCATAATGATGCCTAAACTTAATAAAGATGACATGTAATATGTAAATTCAATAGGCTAATTCACATAGTCATTAATCCCAACATGCTCATTTTACCAAATATTAAGACATGGCAATCACATTTTGTAAGTCATTTGTAAATTCAACTAACGTAATGGCACATTTCATATCAATTCCTCATTTCAAGTGTTCATTGAACAAATGTAATCAATATTTATAGTTCAATCCACCATTCCATAATTCCATTTCACTTTTCATTTCCATTTTGCAACATTTTTTCCATTTTAATATAAAATATCTCGATTTTACCATTTGTTTCCCTATTAAAACAACTTGGACGGATACATGGATCCAACCAACACACCAGTTTGGCACCCAGTGCCTCATCAGATAAATCTGAAGTAAATAGTTGCGTCCAGTGCTATGTAAATTGACACTCAGTGTTTCATCAGTTAAATTGAAGCAAATTGGCACCCAGTGTCTCATCGACTCGTAGTCGAAGTAACCCTAAACTTTTCCTATCCTATGGCATGCCAACTATATCTGACTCTGCCTGAACAGTTAATAGGTTATTTAATTAATTTTTCAATATCATTCAATCAAACATATGGAAGCATCAAATATCACATTTTGTATTCAATTTTCATTTTTATATAAACATACATATGTTTTTCACATATAATCAATTTAGTTCCTATAATTATCAATCAGTTCAAATCATCTCCATTAAATAAGGAACTTCACCTACATTCTTACCATGCACAACCAAATCAAAATGTAGCAATTACAAGTTAGTTCGGATTACAGAAACACAAACCGTAAACTCTGAGCTATTCATTGACGACTTTGTCCTGTCCTTTATTTTTCGAGGAATCGGGTTAAATGTTAGCTACGGATCAAAACAAATATAATAATTTTATCAATACACAATCAAATTCACATTCAATTTCTAGTTTATGAAACTTTTTCATTTTATTCAATTTAGTATCTAAAATCGGGACTATCACAACTTTCAATTACCCAAACTTCTTTCTTTTTAGTTGGACTGAAAGGAAAACATGAGACGAAATCAATGATAATCATGTCCCACTTCTACTCAGGAATTTATAAAGGATACAACTTCCTTGAGGGAACTTGATGTAATGCCTTCACTTGCTGGCAAGTCAAACAACTTGAGACATACTCTGATATCTCCTTCTTCATTCCAGGCCACCAATACAAACTTTTTAAATCATGATACATCTTAAAGCTTCCTGGATGAAGCGAGAAGGGTCTTTAGTGAGCCTCTTTTAACAATACCTGCCTCAAATCATTTCCTGTTGGCACATACATCTTACCCATTATTTGAAGTTCGCCATCCCTTCCCAAGGTGAAGTTCATTGTATCGTTAGACACCATTCACCTCTTGTATTCATCACACTTCGTATCTTTTAACTGTTCCTCTAAAATTTGAGAGAGAAAAATGAGTCGCACAGTTAATTTGACAAGGAGTGATCCGTCGTTTTCCAGGTGAACACTTACTCGAAGGGATGCCAAAGTTGCCACAGTTTTCCTACTTAAAGCATCCGCCACTACTTTCGCCTTTCTAGGGTGGTACTCGATTGTTAGCTCGTAGTCTTGCAGTAGTTCCATCCAACATCGTTGGTGTGGGTTTAAGTCTTTCTGTGTCAACGAGATACTTTAAGCTCTTGTGGTCCGAGAACACGTGACACTTACTCCTCATAGAGATAGTGTCTCCAGATCTTTAGTGCTAGCACCACAATAGCTAATTCCAAGTCATGTGTTGGATAATTCTTCTCGTGTGGTTTGAGTTGATAAGATGCAAATGCTACAACTTTCCCTTTCTGCATGAGCACACATCGAAGCCCATTTAGGGATGCGTTAGTAAACACTGTGTACTCCACGCTAGACTCTATCTGAGCCAAAATAGAGGCCTCTGTAAGAACTTCTTTTAGCTTGTCAAAGCTCTTCTGACATGTCTCTGTCCACTCGAATTATTCTTTCTTTCTTAGTAGTCGCATGAGAGGTGTTGCCATAATGGTGAACCCTTTTAAAAATTGTCTGTAGTAACCTACTAACCCCAAGAAGCTACAAACCTTAGTGGCATTTCTCGGCGGATTCAAATTGAGCATCCCTTTAATCTTATCAGGTTCTACCTTGATGCATTCTGCAGAAATAATGTGATCCAGGAAATGAACTTCTCTCAGCCAAAATTCGCACATACTGAATTTGGCGTATAACTTAGCACAATCTCTAGGTGTTCATCATGATCTACTACACTTTTAGACTAGATTAAAATATCATCGATAAAGAAGACTACAAAGCGGTCCAAGTAGGGCTGGAAAACTCTACTCATTAGATTCATAAATACTGTTGGGGCATTCGTTAATTCAAATGGCATTACTAGAAAATTGTAATGCCCATAACATGAGCGAAACATAATTTTCGGAAAATTATCACCCTTAATCTTCACTTGATAGTAGTCAGATCGAAAGCCAATTTTAGAGAAAATGATAGCTCTACTTAGTTGGTCGAACAAGTCTTTTAATCGAGGTAGTGGGTACTTGTTCTTCATAGTCACCTTACTCAATTAGCGATAATAGATGCATAAGCAGAGAGTCATATCCTTCTTTTTCACGACTAGGATTGGCGCACTACAAGGTGAAACAATTGGTCGAATAATCCTTTATCCAAAAGATCTTGTAGCTGCTTCTTTAACTCCTTTAACTCCAATGGCGCCATCCTGTATAGTGTAAAAGCTATGGGCATAATACCAGGGGCTACTTCAATCGAAAACTCTACCTCTCAATCTGGTGGCATGCTTGGGTGTTCTTCTGGAAACACATTGGAGAACTCCTTCACAATCGGTACTTGGCTGATATTTTTCCTTGCCTCAGCTGAGTCCATAATATACGCTAGATAGGCGTCTGCGCCCTTAACTAATAGCATCTTGGTGGATACTGTCAAAATTATGCTACCTGTCATACAAGTCTGTACGCCAGGTAGTAACACTTCTTTACCTTCAGCAGTTACAAGTCGTACACCTCTAGTTTGGTAGTCTACAATGACGTTATATATGGTTAACCAATCCAACCCAATACTAGCATCGAACTCATGAAAACTTAGTAGTAATAGGTCCTCCAAAAAGATGTGTTCGTCAAAAGTTAGCAGGCGATTTCTAATTATTCTATTGACCACCGTACTTTGACCAAGGGGGTTGGCACCAACACATTTGTCTCAAAAGAGACAACTTCTAAACTCTTACCTTCCACAACCTTTGTACAGATATACAAATAGGTTGATTTAGGGTCTATTAATGCATGAATATTATGTCCCAAAAAGGAAAATTTACCCTTAATAACCTCTGGTAGGTCTGCATCTTCCTTAGCTTTCATTACATTGGCTCTGGCAAACATCCTTGAGTTGGGCTTGATGTAGTTTTTCTTTGAAGCTCCTAGAATTGATTTAGATTTTGCAGCTATTCTAGATCTCGCCTCTTGTTGAGTACTTTGAGCCCTCCGCACAGATTGTTCCAATATGGTATATGCCTTTGAGGGGCAATCTCTAATATGATGATCCAATAACCCACATGCATAATAGGCTCCCTATATTTTCCAACAATTACCTAGTGATTCCTCTCATAGTGTTCGCATATAGGGTCCCTTATCATCTTGGACCCACTTGTGCTTGCTATTGAGGTGGCTTGTCATGCACTTCTTTCTCATCGAAAACTCGAGGGCTGAAAATCTCTCCTTGGTGGAGGGAAGCTTCTATCTTTCGATTTCTTGAAATTTGTTGGGGGTGGAGGACTAGAGAACCCATGCTTCATTCTTTCTTAAATAATCGTTTCCATCTTTTAAGCCTTGGTTGTCATGACTTCTAAACTTTGAACTTCTTATGTTGCCACCAGGGCACGAATTTCATCTCTTATGCCCCACTCAAATTTTTTACACAAGGATTTTTCGGTTTGGAACATGTCTCGCACATAATGATTGAGTTTAACGAATTCTCGTTTGTACTCCATTACTGACATTCATCCCTACCTGAGATACATAAATGCTTTCTTCACTTATTCAACATACATCGGATTAACATACTTTCCCCTAAATTTAATTAAAAAGAACTCCCAATTAATCTTCTCCTCAGGAGTTACGCTTATCAGCGTCTCCCACCATTGATATGCCTTCCCCTCCAACAAGGATACAATGCATAAGAGGCTATCCGTCAGCATACATTTCAACTCTGTAATTACTTTACCAACACAAAACAACCATTGGTCTACTGCGGCGAGGTCATCACCCTTATCTCTAAATAACTCTTTAACACCACGTTTGTGTATCTCTCTCACGGGATCCCTTTTAAATTGGTTTGCAGTAGGGGTATTGATGCGTCGTTGAAAGCACCAAAAATATCCTATTCCCTGTAAAATAGTAAAAATAACAGTAAAGGGGAAGTAGGGTCTAATCCTCAGGGACCGAATTGTACGAATGCTCGTTTCTTGAAATCTTGGACAATTTCTTGGCCAAGAAAACCTGCGTTCCTGAAAAATAAAAAAATAGAATTAAGAATTTCGATCTGGAAAAATAAAAACAAAATTTAAAGTGAATTGAAATTGCGAAAATTAAAATGAGGAATATGAAAATAAACAGAGTTTAGGGAAGAGTAAGTTTCTTATGTGGTGAGATTCTAGCCTCTGGTTGTCTCGTTCCGCCTTAGGTTCAATCCTTGGCGTTTAAGTAACCCTTCTCGAGCAGGATAAGCCAGTTATAGTGGAAGAGGACGCCTACGACCACCAGCTCCAAGGATTTAGACTTAAAATTTGGTGGAGCCTGACTCTAGCCAATAATCGATTTTGTGGGACTATCTTCTGCTAGATTATCACTTCCCAACGGCGAATACCACGCCGTTTTGTCTCTTGGATTCGCCAACCTCTAACGCAGAAAGCCAACGAACCGACTGTGCAACCTTCCCAAAACATACAAAGCGGCCGTTCCTTGCACAAGTTTAAAAGATCACCTATTAAGGGACATGGACGAAAGCGTTAGCCCCGTAATGCGGAGAAGCGATGAATATCTTGTTGAGAAGGCTAAGCGCGGGTTCTAAGCCTCATGAACCTTTTTGGGGAATTTTGACAACCTTCGGCTAGATTGGTTTAGTGGCTCATGATTTTTGAGAAAGAAATAAATATAATAGAAATGAGATTTTTATTGAAGAAAATATGGAGAGAACAAAAGACAGAGTTTTTTGGAGAATGAGTGTTTGCAGAAAAAAGAGATGGATCCATTTTGAGTCACTTCACCCCCTATTTATAGCTAGGGGAGATAGTCTAATCCTACTTAAACTCCCCAAAAGATAAATACATTTAATTGAAGATAAATAAAATAAAATCCTAAAATTAAATAATCCTTAATAGTTATCTTAATATTAATTATCCTAATATTATTAAAATAGAATTTGATAGAATAAAATCTCTTCTTTTTGCATTTCAACCCTTGTGTCCTCCATGCTTGCATTTTTGGCACCAACTTTTCCCTGTGTCGCACATTGGCCCATTTTATCTCTAAATTCACGCTTTTGGCCCTTAATTTTGCTTTTGCCTCCAATTTAGTCCCTATGAGATAAAAGATCATAAATAACTCAAATTAGCAGGATCATACTCAGAATAAACACATAATTAATACATAAAAATACGTTATTCTAGAGTATTATTAAATTCTCCCTACTTAGCCCATGCTTGCCCTCAAGTATGGTTCCTATCTACTATGAAAATTAGATTTTGCCATAAAAGAAATACCACTCCAAAGTTTTATAAAAATTAGTCAAAATGCATACGAAAAATAAAGAGAACCCTTAGCTTGATTTAAGTAAAATTGAAAAAGTGTTCCAATTAACACACACAAAATTAAGATCGACTTGGATTATTTCATGAAAATTTGGTAATTTACCAAACCTATCAAGACACCTTATTTATTTCTCCCTTTAGTCCCCAAATTTTATTAATGCATATTTATTTATTTATTTATTTTTCTTTTTTCTTTTTTATTTAATTATTTATTTATTTGCTTAGAAATATATTACTATTTTCGGTTAGCGGAGTTTTTCCCATCACGTCACACAACCTTTTGACGCGAAGTAGAATGACAACCCAAGCACCCTACCCCGGTTACTCAGTCAGTCATGTTCTGGGCTACACTCATAACCTCGACTAGCGGAGTTTTACTTGTCACGTCACACAACCTTTTGACGCGAAGTAGAATGACAACCCAAGCACCCTACCCCGTTTACTCAGTCAGTCATGTTCTAAGCTGTACTCATAGCCACGGAAAAAATTATTAACAATTAAATGAAATTTAAATTTTTGAGAACTTAGGAAAAGCAATATAAGTGTCAAGGATAAGTTTCAATAATCACCTAATATCCATGAACATAAATTAAGCATGCAATCAATTTAAGTGTTCACTTTATATTAAACTTGATTAATTTCACGAAAAGTAAGATAGAGTTAATTATATTAATCAAAATTCTTTTTAGCCTAATAAAAATAAAATAGTGGAGATGGCATCAATTATGGGAAAAATCATAATTTCCTCAGAGGGCAAGAATCATGCTTGTGGGGCAAACAGTAGGCAATTCCTGGTCAAAATCTTGGGCATGAAAAGAGGCAGGATATTCTAAAAAAATAAATGTGGACAAAATGGGGCCTCAAATAGCGACACCAAACAAAAACACGGTAGCAACAATAACCAAAATCACAACAGAAAATGACAGAAACAACGAAGAATTCCTCCCCCTACTTAAATCACATTGTCGTCAATGTTGACTAAAAGAGATAAATAGGTAGAAAGGTTTAGTAAAACTCCCGGTCTAGTTACCATCGATCGCGCATGATGGCAAGGAGCTCGGTGGAGAAGAAGAAGAAGATGGCGAGGATGGGTCGTGCAGAGGAGAGGAGGACGGCGCGGTGTGTAAGGAGGAGAGGAAGAGTAATCGGCAGTGGGGATGTTAAGGAGAGTTGCGGCGGCTGGTAGAAGAAGAAAGGGAAAAATTGAAAAATATCTTAGGGTTTTGGGGGTTATTTGTGGCTGAAGGTGGATGTTTGGTTGCAGGGATATGGGTACTCTGGTCTGGAATATGGATTGGATAGGGCTGTTTGGTTCCATTTTACTAATTTTTTACTTTTTTTCTTCGTATTTTCGCTCTGTTTCACCTAGGCAGAAGAAGAGAAATTTATTAATATTCAAAAAACAATAAATAAAATAAAATAAAACAATAAATAAAGTTAAGAAAATAAAAGAAAATAATAAATAATAAAATAAAAAATAAAAAAAATAAATAAAAATTGGGTTGCCTCCCAACAAGAGCTTGTTTAACGTCTCTAGCTTGATGCCTCTACTAGTATTGGAGCTGTTCCAACTGAATTCTTTCGTCCGTATGGGCTCGAAAATTCTCATTTTTTAACACATCCACCATATTTGGCTTTAATCGGCTTTGCGTGCCTTTCATAGGGTTAATCCCTTTTAAATTGGGTATGGTCTCATCATTCTCCAAAAATGTGCACTTGAGATGCTCGGGAAGTGGTTTTAATTCTAGATCTGGTGCTTGCACAACAGAAGGTAGAAGTTTAGTATCCTTAGGAGCCAATAATTTATTAACAGAAAAATCATCAGACATCATTTTAGATTTATCTCCATAAGATGACTCAAAAGTTTGTTCTACTAATGAGTCCATTATGTCGACATGGTTTACGCTCAAGATTTCACTTGGATGACTAATAGCATCGTAAACATTAAACTTCGCGATCTCCCCATCAAACTCCATCGTGAGAGTTCCGCTTCGTACGTCGATCTTAGTATTTGCAGTACTAAGGAAAGGTCGCCCCAACAAGATGTCTGAAGACCCAGGAGCTTTATCCTCCTCCATTTTTATCACATAAAAATCTACAGGGAAAATAAGCTCGTTAACTTTCACTAATACGTCCTCAAGGACTCCTTTAGGATGCACAATGCACTGTCCCGCCAACCGTATAGTAACACTGTTTTTCGTCAAAAAACCCACGTTAAGTGATTCATAAATAGAAAAAGGCATTACATTTATGGAGGCCCCTAAATCACACATAGCCTTTTTTATTCTCAAGTGGCCTATTTTGGATGATATCGCAAACATGCCCCTATCTTTACATTTCGCCGGCATTTTTCGCTGTAACACTGCAGATACATTTTCACCAACATTTACCCTTTCATTACCTGTTAATTTCCGTTTGTTGGTGCAAAGCTTTTTAAGAAACTTGGCATAACGTGGAATTTGTCTGATGGCATCCAATAGTGGTATATTGATCTCGACATTTCTAAATGTTTCGAGGATCTCCTTGTCCTCTTTACCTCTTTGACATTGGTAAAACCTTTCTGGAAATGGAGGTTGAATTATGGGCAATGGGGGTTTCGTTCGGACCTGTTCATCGTTCTTGGGCTTTTCTTGGGCGGAATCTTGGCTAAGATTTCTGCCAGAAATTGGTTCCAATACCTTTCCACTTTGCAACATCACTGCATTAGTGTGTTGTCTTGGATTCGGTTCTGTTTGTGATGGCAGCTTCCCTTGAGAGTTCAATTTCTCAACTGATATGGTTAATTCTCTTATAGACGCCTCAGTTTTCTGTTGAAAATCCTTCATTTCTCTTTGGAAATTAAGAGTTTACTGTTGAAAATCAAGGACATTAGTTACTAATTTATTGACCATGGTTTCTAAGAAATTACCTGAATCTCGAGGCTGTTGTGGAAGCTGATTTTGGTATGACTGGTTATTTCGTGGATTGGCCCCATAACTTAAGTTAGGATGGTCTCTCCACCCTAGGTTGTAGGTATTAGCGTAGGGGTCGTATTGCCTTTGTGGCGGCCCAGGAAAATTTCCCACAGCATCCAGATGGGCCATGGTATCATCATACAAATTGGGACATGCATCAGTTGCATGATCAAGAGTAGCACATATTTCGCATAACCGAGCTGTCTTTGTTTTTTCTGCAAGAAGAGTATTCATCATATTAGTAAGTTTATCAAGTCTATATTCTATTGGAGAATTACTTAGCTGGTGAACCCTTCTAGGGGGTTCAGGATTGGCTCGAAATATCTGAGAATTTGCAGCCATCGTGGAGATCAAGTCTCTTGCTTGTTGGGGAGTCATGTTGACCAATGCTCCTCCACTAGCGGCGTCTACCATATTCATCTCCATGGGCTTCAAGCCTTCATAAAAGTATTGGAGGAGAGATTGCTCCGTTATACCATGTTGTGGGCAACTTGCACACAATTTCTTAAACCGCCCCAATAGTCGTAAAGGGACTCAACTTCTTTTGCCTTATTCCAACGATCTCCTTCTTAGCTCAATTTGCTCGAGATCTTTGGAAAAAACACATTGAGGAATAAATGAGATAAATCAGCCCAAGTGGTAATAGATCCAGGGGGTAAATAGAATAACCATTCCTTAGCAGAATCTGCTAGGGAGAAAGGGAAAGCACGCAATTTAATCTGATACTCAGTTACCCCTTGAGGTTTCATACTAAGAAAAACCATATGAAAATCTTTCAGATGTTTGTGGGGATTTTCCTTTTGCAGCCCACGAAAAGTTGGCAGTAGTTGGATTAAGCCTGACTTTAGTTCAAAATCGGTATCCATAGTAGGATACGCGAAGCACAATGGCGGTTGTTCTGCCGGAGCTTCGGCTAGTTGCCGAATTGTTTGAGCCATTGGTTGTTGTGCTAAATTTGGGTTTTCGTTAACCCTAGTTTCAAGCACTTCTTCAAGAGAGTCGACTTCTACTTTTTCACTTTCAATTTCTTGAGCAGGGTTTTGTTAACCCTAGACTCAGCTTCGTCGACTTCGATTTCTGGCGGTGGGTTACTTTGAGTCCCAACCACTGCTGACTGCTTTTTCCTTAGTTTTTGTTTCCTTGCGATTGGCTCTAGCAGTCTTCTCTATTTCAGAATCGAACGCAAGAGTACCTGGAGCAGATCTGGTCATAAGAAATAAAAAACAAGATTAGTACGTTGCCAGTCCCCGGCAACGGTGCCAAAATTTGATGCATCGTTGAAAGCACCAAAAATATCCTATTCCCTGTAAAATAGTAAAAATAACAGTAAAGGGGAAGTAGGGTCGAATCCTCAGGGACCGAATTGTATAAATGCTCGTTTCTTGAAATCTTGGACAATTTCTTGGCCAAGAAAACCTGCGTTCCTGAAAAATAAAAAAAATAGAATTAAGAATTTCGATCTAGAAAAATAAAAGCAGAATTTAAAGTGAATTGAAATTGCAAAATTAAATAAATTGCGAAAATTAAAATGAGGAATATGAAAATAAACCGAGTTTAGGGAAGAGTAAGTTTCTTATGTGGCGAGATTCTAGCCTCCGGTTGTCTCGTTCCGCCTTGGGTTCAATCCTTGGCTTTTAAGTAACCCTTCTCGAGCATAATAAGCCAGTTATAGTGGAAGAGGACGCCTACGACCACCAGCTCCAAGGATTTAGACTTAAAATTTGGTGGAGCCTGACTCTAGCCAATAATCAATTTTGTGGGACTATCTTCTTCTAGATCATCACTTCCCAACGGCGAATACCACGCCGTTTTGTCTCTTGGATTCGCCAACCTCTAACGCAGAAAGCGAATGAACCGACTGTGCAACCTTCCCAAAACATACAAAGCGGCCGTTCCTTGCACAAGTTTAAAAGATCACCTATTAAGGGACATGGACGAAAGCGTTAGCCCCGTAATGCGGAGAAGCGATGAATATCTTGTTGAGAAGGCTAAGCGCGGGTTCTAAGCCTCATGAACCTTTTTGGGGAATTTTGACAACCTTCGGCTAGATTGATTTAGTGGTTCATGATTTTTGGGAAAGAAATAAATATAATAGAAATGAGATTTTTATTGAAGAAAATATGGAGAGAACAAAAGACAGAGTTTTTGGGAGGAGTGTTTGCAGAAAAAAGAGATGGATCCATTTTGAGTCACTTCACCCCCTTTTATAGCTAGGGGAGATAGTCTAATCCTACTTAAACTCCCCAAAAGATAAATACATTTAATTGAAGATAAATAAAATAAAATCCTAAAATTAAATAATCCTTAATAGTTATCTTAATATTAATTATCCTAATATAATTAAAATAGAATTTGATAGAATAAAATCTCTTCTTTTTGCATTTCAACCCTTGTGTCCTCCATGCTTGCACTTTTGGCACCAACTTTTCCCTATGTCGCACATTAGCCCATTTTATCTCTAAATTAACGCTTTTGGCCCTTAATTTCACTTTTGCCTCCAATTTAGCCCATATGAGATAAAAGATCATAAATAACTCAAATTAGCAGGATCATACTCAGAATAAACACATAATTAATACATAAAAATACTCAGGATCCCTTTTAAATTGGTTTGCAGTAGGGGTATAGGTCGCAGCACTTCCGGCTGAGGTTGAGGAGGCACTTGGGTTGACCCCCTGAATTGGTCAAACCATTGACTCATTATCACAACGAAGACGTTCCAAAAATCATTTCTGGCTGCGGTCGAATCTATTGCAGAACCCAGTTCTTGCGCCAGAGGTACATGGCTCTCAGTCTCTTCGCCCGTCACTTCTTTTCAGCTTTTAGACATATTTCTTAGCTACAACAAAACTTAAATAAATCAAACTATAGACACTAAGCCAGTTATATATCATGCATGGCAGGACGTGAATTAACCATCAATTTTCCAAGAATTGGCTAAACCTAGGTTATGATACTAAAACTTGTAACACCCCTAGCTCGTCAGGAAGACTTGGTGCACATCATTCAGCCAGGCATATCGCCCGATGCACTGGAGCGTTACTGACGGATTCAAAATTCTTTGGTTTTAGTTAAATATTTGAGAAAACAGTTATGAAGGTATCCTTTTTAGTTACAAACCATTATTCTTTTTCTCTAAATTGGTAACACATCTTTAAATGAGAAAAAAATAGGGTTATAAAATATTGGCTATTGATCAACCGCTGTTATCAATGGAGAATACATACAAAAGATTTCATAAACTACAAATCAAGGAAGCTTGGCATACACTTTTATAATAATGGGTAAATTCTCTTTAAAAGACAAAACAATACAGACGATGAAGTGAATTACAAAAAATGATTACAAAACAGATTTATGCACCACACGCCAACGTAGCCATGCATGATACAAACATTAACAAGTGGCTCACTTGCAGACGCAGCTTTGGCGTAGTCCCTTTCAACTAATCTTATTCTACTAATCAAACGTCTGAGAAATAAAAGTAACAGAATAAGTTCAATTGAACTTAGTGAGTTCCAAATAGACAAAAAATGATTATCAGGGTACTGATAATCAACCTAGGAATAAAGACATTTTCGAGACTCAATCTGGAAGACACATTACGCCAAGTTACCAGTACAGTCCCCTGGCGACAACACTTCATCGATATAACACACACAGAATCCCTAGTGGACACATATCACTAACTTATACATCTCTTAATCGTGTATGTTTACCTATGACCCAACTTTGTGCCAACCTCGGACCCATATTTCATAAATCAAAATCGCATATTAGCCATAATTATATTTATCTTCATATTTCTTGTTAAATTGGACATGTGTTCTCCCACAAGGTTGGGCCGTAATCTACCAGTTCGGTTTGCAATAAAGCTGCCCTATTGGAGGCATCACAAATAAAGCTTATTTCCACATTATTTACATGTCACAAATAGTCTTCTACTAGACTCGCACACAAGGTGGGTATTTACCTCGACCATGGCCATGCTCACACATACAACACTAGTTCATTACACACACATCAATTCACAACACATCGACCCATCTTCTCTGGGGACAACTTACCTTACACAATCCACAAATCATAGTATTTTCATAACTCAAAGGAAGTAAGAAAAAACTCACTAGAAACTTTAGGACCGAATCTACTTTACTGGTCCTTTGCCTTGACTGCTCAGACCTTCATTAACTTCTTGAGCTAAATTAGAAACAATTAAAATCATCATACCATTCTCTTATTAGAATTTAATCATGCATGCACCAATGCAAGAACGTAAATGCCCTCGACATCAACCTAAGGGTTTTCCAGAAACTACCAATCAGCTGGTACTTATCAATGGTGTTTTGACAAGCTTCTGGAAACCTTCCCGTCTCCTCTAGTGAAGAGACGTAAGGAAGAACACACAGAAAAACAAAGGTGAAACATGCTGGCTATAGGCACCCTTTTATAGCACAGACAACGAAAAATAAGCTTAGTAAAGAGGTTAGAAATCCCACTATCACCCTTGAAATAAGAGACTAAATTTGCCTAACAAAAATTAAAGTCTAATCTTTTACCAAACGCAACTACTACCACTAATCAGAGTAGTAAAACATTGCTTGTACACTTAAGCAACCAACTAAACAAGTCATTCGGCTACCTAAACACATCAAGCTGTCATCTATATAATCTAGTTCAATTCCAACTAGGTTTCAACTAAACTCTAACGATACTCATTGAGTTATCGTTTCCATACTAAAGCACAAAAAAATAATTTTATCATTCTACGAACTAAGAAGTTTGCCCAAAGTATATGGGGTTGGTGGGTTGTCTCACAAAAAGTCCGTCAAATCTTTAGAGTTCACCAAATGACGAATTCTAGTGATGCGCTCCTTACATAAGGATCCTCACAACACACCATCTAAGAATTTAATGGATCAGTCACTAGTCTAATCCTTTTACTACCCTTGGCTTATTGAACTATAAGCCAATCAGTATCAATACGGTCTACGCCGAGCGGGATGTTACACCGTTAACTACCTCCCTTACATTAGCAGCGACTCAAAAATAAAGGTGATGGTCTTATTAGAAAGAAAGTCCACCTAATAAGGTTCTTACCACAAAAAGATATTTTAAGTCAACGTAGTAAAACTCTGCAGTTTCGACGAAGTTTAACGAAGTACTTTGCCATGAAGTTATCATCCTTATCTGGTCTAAGTCTCGTGACTTAGGCGATCTTTGCCAGCATAGTCTCCCAAACCGAACTAGCTCGCCAAACAAGGGTGTGACAACTCCCACCCTTATAAAAATTTTGTTCATTGAAATTTCATACCTACAAAGAGATGCAGATACTTCTCTCTCACTGTGCTTTCCCTCTCTCATGTAGCCTTTTCAACTTTGTGGTTCCGCCACAACACTTTAACCAAGGGAATTTCTTTATTTATGAGTGTCTTGGTTCCTTTGTCTAAGATATAGACAAACTTTTCCTTGTAAGAAAAATTTGGATCAGAGCAATATCTTTGCAACATTGACACATGAAACACATTGTGGATTTTAGATAGTTCTAGTAGAAGAGCTAATTGATATTCTACTGGCTCGATACACTCCAAAATTTCATATGGTCCAATGAATCTTGGGCTAAGTTTCCTCTTTAATCTAAAATGAATAATATTTTTCTAGGGTGAGACCTTAAGAAACACTTTGTCGCCAACTTCATAAGATACATCTTTCATTCTTCTTTTTTTCTGCATATGCTTTTCGGTGGTATTGGGCAATCTTTAAGTGGTTCTTGATGACCATTACTTTCTCTTATGTTTCACAGACTAGGTATCGGCCAACCAGCTTTTTCTCACTAAGGTCCATCCAACAAATCAGTGGTCGACACTTCCTCCCATATAGTGTCTCAAAAGGTGACATGCCCAAACTGGCGTGATAACTGTTGTTATATGCAAACTCCGCCCAAGGTAGGTACTTTTCCCAATTCCTCCCAAAATCGATCACACAACTTCTGAGCAGATATTCTAATACTTGGATCACCCTTTTCGTTTGTTCATCAGTTTGAGGATGGAAGGCAGTGCTGAACCGAAGCTTGGTTCCAAGAGACATCTACAACTGCTTCTAGAATCTTGATATGAATTTGGGGTCATAGTCAGATACAATTGATGAAGGAATACCGTGTAGGCAAACTATTTCTTAAATGTACTGCCATAAAGTGAGTCGACTTTGTTAACCTGTCCATGACCATCCAAACAAAATTCTACTTTGATGCACTGAGAGGCAACCCTAAAATGAAATCCTGTCCCACTTCCATTTTGGGATCTCTAATGAACACAACTTACCCAAAGGAACCTGATGTTTGATCTTGACACTTTGACAGGTTACGCACTTAATTACAAATTCTAATATCTCTTTTTTCATCCTTGGCTACCAAAATAAATTCCTCAAATCGCGATACATCATTAAACTACTTGGATGAAGGGAGTAGGGTATTTGGTGAGCTTCCTTCATGGTCTCCTACCTCAGGTCTTCTTCGTTGGGAACATATAACCTTCCCATAAAGCGTAGCTCTCCTTCATTTCCCAAGTTAAAATTCCTAGCATCGCCATAATTCATGTGTTCCTTTATCTCATTACATCGTGCATCCTTGAATTGAGACTCCAATATCTAGGAAAGGAAAATTGGTCACACCCTTAATTTGGCGAGAATTGACCCATCATTAGCTAGACACATTCTTGCTCTCAGGGAAGCCATAGTTGAAATAGTTTTCCTACTTAATGCATTAGCCACCACATTTACCTTACCTAGATGGCACTCAATTGTTAAGTCATAATCCTTTAACAATTCAATCCATCTTCGCTGACGTAGGTTCAGTTCCTTTTGGATGAGTAGATACTTCAAGTTCTTGTGGTATGAAAATATATGACACTTTTCCCTGTAGAGATAATGTCTTCAAATCTTTAAAGCCAATATCGCGACTGTTAATTCTAGATCATGAGTTGCGTAATTCTTCTCATGAGGCTTGATTTGGCATGGCACATAAGCAATCACTTTTCCCTTCTGTATGAGCACACACCCTAAACCATTCAAAGATACATCCGCGAACACGACGTATTCTATTATCTGTTCTGGTTGACTTGACATTGTGGCTTCAATCAATGTTTTCTTCAGTTCATCGAAATTGTATTGACACTCTTTAGACCAGTAAAACTTCCCATCTTTCCTCAACAATCACGTCAATGGCATTGCAATTGTGGGGAACCTTTTCAGAAGCCTTCTATAATACCGTGCCTGGCCAAGGAAACTGCATACCTCTGTAATGCTCTTCTGCAGATTACATTCAAGTATAGTTTGGATGTAACAGCCCGATTTTAGGGCTAGTCGGAACAGTGATTTTAGAACCGCTAATCCGAGGCTAGAGAAATTATTATTTTTTTATTTTATGTGTTATAGCATGATATATGAGTGTTTGAAAATTTTGGTGAATTAATTTTAGTGATTACTTGCTTAATTTCGAAAAAGGACTAAATCGCATAAAGTGCGAAAGTTTTGTTCTACAAGCTAAAGGTGTTAAATAGCTATGGAACACTAAAGTAGAGGTCCTTATTGAGTAAATAGACCAATAAAATTTGTGGCTTGACATGAATTTTTAATTCATGAAATTGGTCAAAGGTTAGGTAGATTTTTGGTAACTTAATTGATAAGATAATCATAAAATAAAAAGAAAGTTTCATCCTTTTCATTCTTTCTCTTCACCACCGAAAATTACAAAAAAAATGGGGGGTTTTTGCAGCTTAAAGTTTCAGCCAAACTTCCCTCTTGCAAGTAAGTGTTTTGATGGTCATTCTTGATGATTTTTGTATTTTTGTGACCCTTCTAGCTTAAGGTAACTAATGGAGGGACTATTTTGCAAAATGGTTGAGAGTCTAGGGTCTTACCATTTGAGTATTCATGTTGTTTGCTGGAATTTTAGCGAAGAAAATGAAACTTGGTTGTTTAATAAACAACTTTTGTGAAAGGATTTTTCATGAAAACTCCTAAAATGGACATTTTTGTAAAAGTTATAAAATGGGTAGTAAATGTGTGAAATAATTGGAATTGTGAGTTTCTATAAGAGTAATAAAGGTTCGGCTAGACTTGTTAAAAGAGGAAATTTGATGAAAATCGTTTTACGAGCTGATGGGCAAAATCGTAATTATGTGAAATTCTAAAGGCAAAATGGTAATTTTGCCAAAATAGAAATTTTGGAATGTCTTGATTAATGTGGTGATTAAATAAGTAAATTTTGTCATTATAGATCAAGAAAAACGGAGTCTGGACCCAGACTAGGGGAAAACCAAACTATTGGACTAAATCAAACTAATCGCCCATATTTTGTATACCGAGGTAAGTTGTACGTAAATAATACAAATTTATTGTTATTATGTATTGAACAATTAATATGTCATAAAGTGTTTGTTTATTGTTGTGAATATGCATGAGGAGAATTGATGTAGTAAAAACTCCTGGTTGAACCTTAGGAATAGATTGGATATCCATGCCATGACATTTGGGTGACATGTGTGCTAGTGTAAAACCATGTCTGGGACATGGCATCGGCGTTGATATGTGTGCTAGTGTAAGACCATGTCTGGGACATGGCGTCGACCACATTATGAGAGCCAGTGTAAGACCATGTCTGGGACATGGTATCGGCATTAAGACGAGAGCTACTGTAAAACCATGTCTGGGACATGGCATCGGCCTCGACAGGTGAGCCAATGTAAGACCATGTCTGGGGCATGGCATCGGAATTTTACCCTCTTGTGTGAGGCTTATCGGATATCCTTTAGTATTCCAAATGGTTCCACGAGTTATTTAAAGCTTATGATAAAGATATGAAAGGATATAATCATGTTGTGAGTGGTACAGGTTCTTACTCGAAACTCATGAGATATGAGCTTAGTTATGATGCCTTAATTGTAAGGATGAAATTGAGTAAGTTCTATCTATGAGAATGATTTCGGGACGATCTTGTAATCCTTGGCCTATACTTGGGATGTGTAAATATGTAGTAAATCTACCATTGTTAAATCAAGAATGTTGTGCTGGTTTATAATAGGCTATGTGTTTAAAGATGCATGGTTGATGTTGTTACTTATTTACATGCAACTTACTAAGCTTTATGCTTACTCCCTTTCCTTTCTATTTTCTTATAGTATCGCCGAGCTAGCTCGGGGATCAAAGTACGTCGGAGGCTCGACCACACAATCAATCTAAACATTTGGTATAGTTAGATTTATCATTTTGAGTATGGCATGTATAGGGACTTGGTCTCTTGTCAAGTGTCATATTGTCTCGGCCAAATGTGTTGGCTTGTCTTGAAGATTGATTCATTTTGTATAAGGCCATGGATGATGGCTAATACTTGTTATTGATATATGCAAATAATGATGTTTTTCATGAATGTGCAATTTGCATGGTGAAATAAGTGTGTATGTCTTGGTTGTGGGTGATTTGGTCAGATGTTTATGTGCGGATTGGTGTTACTTGATGTGGCTTATGTTGGTGCAAGTAAGGGGGGCAAAAAGGCTTGGTAAATAGCCTTGTTTTTGTCCACACGGGTAGACACACGGGCGTGTGTCTAGGCCGTATGTGACACACGGTCTGCCCCATGGGCGTGTAGTCTGGCCGTGTGTCCCCTGCACCTTAATTTGGTAAAACAGAATGTCCAGTAGTAACCACACAGGCTAAGGCACGGCCGTGTGTCTACCTGTGTGGAAAAAAAACATGGTTAATACTTGTTATTGATATATGCAAATAATGATGTTTTTCATGAATGTGCAATTTGCATGGTGAAATATGTGTGTATGTCTTGGTTGTGGTTGATTTGGTCAGATGTTTATGTGTGGATTGGTGTTACTTGATGTGGCTTATGTTGGTGCAAGTAAGGGTGGCAAAAGGGCTTGGTAAATAGCCTTTTTTGTCCACATGGGTAGACACACGAGCGTGTGTCTAGGCCGTATGTGACACACGGTCTGCCCCATGGGCATGTAATCTGGCCGTGTGTCCCCTGCACCTTAATTTGGTAAAACAGAATGCCCAGTCCGTGTGAAGTCTGCACCTTAAATGCGACATTAAATTCGCCACACGGCCTAGCACAAGGGCGTATGTCTTGGCCGTGCGACCCTAAAATGTTCTGACGTCAAAAACAAAATGTCAAGGTTTTAACACACGGGCGTGTCATGGCCGTGTGAGGGACACGGCCCATGGACACGGGCGTGTGCCAGGCCGAGTGAAAACCCCTGTAGGTTCGAATTGAGAAATAAATCCACACGGCTAGGGACATAGGCGTGTGTGATCACACGGTCTGCCCACTCGGGCGTGTCCCTTGCCACACGGGCGTGTGCCCCTATTTTTTAGTGATATTTTCCAAAGTTTTCTAAAGTGCCTGGTTTAGTGCCGAACCATTTCTAAAGTATGTTTTGGGCCTTGTAGGCACATATTAGGGACTTCAAGATGAAGTTTGAAGAGTTTTAAATTTGAACAAAATTTCATAACCCGGAAATGTTTGTATGCATGTTATTAAGTTAGGTAACGCCTCGTACCTTATTCCGGCATAGGATACGGGTAAGGGGTGTTTCATTTAGTGGTATCAGAGCTATGGTTTAGTCAATTATCGGACTAACCTAGCGTGTATACGAGTCTAGCTATACATGCCATATATGAATTATGATAGTGTGACTACTCCTGACAATTTAAATTGTGTTTTTTTATATTTAGTAAATGGATCCCGACGGAGTAGTGGCGGATGATGTAGAAAGTAATGCGACGGCTCCCGCAGAAGGGACCGCGCCAGTCGAAAGTGGGCCCGTGACACTGAGGTAGGGCGGAGGGGCTAGAGAAGCATTCCTCTATATGATGAATGCTTGGTATTTGGAGTTTGTTCGTGCAAACCCGAACGCTCCACCTCCTCCTCCCCCTCCAATCCCTCAGCCTGCCCCTATCGCTCCCCAAGTAGTGGAAATGATTAGAAGAGAAAAACCTCCGGTAGACAGAATTCGGAAGCAAGGGGACGAGGAATTTTGGGCAAATATAGACGATGACCCAGAAAGAGTAGAGTTCTGGCTAAAAAATACCATTAGGGTATTCGACGAACTGTCTTGCACACCTGAGGAGTGCATAAAGTGTGTTGTGTTACTCCTACGAGACTCGGCTTACCAATGGTGGAACACCCTTGTGTCGGTTGTACCAAGGGAGAGGGTAACGTGGGAATTTTTCTAAGAAGAGTTCTGAAAGAAGTATATTAGCCAAAGGTTTATCGATTAGAAAAGAAAGGAATTCCTTGAGCTAAAACAAGGCTGAATGACGGTAACCGAGTATGAGCATGAGTCTGTAAGGCTCAACAAATACGCTCGGGAGTGTGTATCCATCGAAGCCATCATGTGTAAGAGGTTTGAAGACGGATTAAATGAAGACATCTGACTATTAGTTGGCATCTTGGAATTAAAGGAGTTTTTAGTGCTTGTTGAGAGAGCGTGCAAGGCCGAAGAATTGGCCAAAGAGAAAAGAAAAGCTGAAATCGAGTTTCGTGACTCGAAGAAAAGACAGTTGGGGAAATCATTTCAGTCCTCCTTTGAAAAAATCGAAAGAGTTCACTACTCGATCAAATGCTTCAGCAGGGTTCTCGAACAGAAATAGGAGTAAGCAGTACTCAGTGTCTAAAGCTCAAACCAGTTCTATCGCGAGTGTTGGTAGTGCTCGAACGAACAGACCAGAATGTTCACAGTGCGGTAGACGTCATTTTGGTGAGTTCCTAGGAAATGAAAGAGGCTATTTCAAATGTGGGTCACTAGACCATTTTATTCGTAGTTGTCCCGAGATGGTCGAGAAAGATAGAGATCAAGGTGTGAGATCGGGTAACGCTCCTTCTAGGAGTAGACTAAAAAAGAACCCGAGAAGTGGGGCTAGCAGCAGAGTTGTGGCTAGAGATTCCACAGTGACGTCCGAGGGCCGAGCGCCTGCAAGGACTTATGCCGTTCACGCTCACGAAGAGGCATCGTCACCGGATGTGATTACGGGTACTTTTTCTCTTCACGATATTTATGTTGTTGCCTTTCTCTAAATTGGCAACACATCTTTAAATGAGAAAACAATAGGGTTATAAAATATTGGCTATTAATCAACCGCTGCTATCAATGGAGAATACATACAAAAGATTTCATAAACTACAAATCAAGGAAGCTTGGCATACACTTTTATAATAAGGGGTAAATTCTTTTAAAAGACAAAACAATACAGACGATGAAGTGAATTAGAAAAGTTGATTACAAAACAGATTTATGCACCACGTGCCAATGTTGCCATGCATGATACAAACATTAACAAGTGGCTCACTTGCAGACGCAGCTTTGGCGTAGTCCCTTTCAACTAATCTTCTTCTACTAATCAAACGTTTGAGAAATAAAAGTAACATAATAAGTTCAATTGAACTTAGTGAGTTCCAAATAGACAAAAAATGATTATCAGGGTACTGATAATCAACTTAGGAATAAAGACATTTTCGAGACTCAATCTGGAAGACACATTACGCCAAGTTACCAGTACAGTCCCCTGGCGACAACACTTCACCGATATAACACACACAGAATCCCTAGTGGACACATATCACTAACTTATACATCTCTTAATCGTGTATGTTTACCTATGACCCAACTTTGTGCCAACCTCGGACCCATATTTCATAAATCAAAATCGCATATTAGCCATAATTATATTTATCTTCATATTTCTTGTTAAATTGGACATGTGTTCTCCCACAAGGTTGGGCCGTAATCTACCAAATCCGGTTTGCAATAAAGTCGCCCTATTGGAGGCATCACAAATAAAGCTTATTTCCACATTATTTACATGTCACAAATAGGCTTCTACTAGACTCGCACACAAGGTGGGTATTTACCTCGACCATGGCCATGCTCACACATACAACACTAGTTTATTACACACACATCAATTCACAACACATCGACCCATCTTCTCTAGGGACAACTTACCTTACACAATCCACAAATCATAGTATTTTCATAACTTAAAGGAAGTAAGAAAAAACTCACCAGAAACTTTAGGACCGAATCTACTTTACTGGTCCTTTGCCTTGACTGCTCAGACCTTCATTAACTTCTTGAGCTAAATTAGAAACAATTAAAATCATCATACCATTCTCTTATTAGAATTTAATCATGCATGCACCAATGCAAGAACGTAAATGCCCTCGACATCAACCTAAGGGTTTTCCAAAAACTACCAATCAGCTGGTACTTATCAATGGTGTTTTGACAAGCTTCTGGAAACCTTCCCGTCTCCTCTAGCGAAGAGACGTAAGGAAGAACACACAGAAAAACAAAGGTGAAACATGCTGGCTATAGGCACCCTTTTATAGCACAGACAACGAAAAATAAGCTTAGTAAAGAGGTTAGAAATCCCACTATCACCCTTGAAATTAGAGACTAAATTTGCCTAACAAAAATTAAAGTCTAATCTTTTACCAAACGCAACTACTACCACTAATCAGAGTAGTAAAACATTGCTTGTACACTTAAGCAACCAACTAAACAAGTCATTCGGCTACCTAAACACATCAAGCTTTCATCTATATACTCTAGTTCAATTCCAACTAGGTTTCAACTAAACTCTAACGATACTCATTGAGTTATCGTTTCTATACTAAAGCACAGAAAAATAATTTTATCATTCTGCGAACTAAGAAGTTTTCCCAAAGTATATGGGGTTGGCGGGTTGTCTCACAAAAAGTGCGTAAAATCTTTAGAGTTCACCAATTGGTGAATTCTAGTGATCCGCTCCTTACATAAGGATCCTCACAACACACCATCTAAGCATTTAACGGATCAGTCACTAGTCTAATCCTTTTACTACCCTTGGCTTATTAAACTATAAGCCAATCAGTATCTATACGGTCTACACCTAGCGGGATGTTACACCGTTAACTACCTCCCTTACATTAGCAGCGACTCAAAAATAGAGGTGATGGTCTTATTAGAAAGAAAGTCCACCTAATAAGGTTCTTACCACAAAAAGATATTTTAAGTCCGCGTAGTGAAACTCTGCAGTGTCGACGAAGTTTAATGAAGTACTTTGCCATGAAGTTATCATCCTTATCCGGACTAAGTCTCGCGACTTAGGTGATCTTTGCCAGCATAGTCTCCCAAACCGAACCAGCTTTCCAAACAAGGGTGTGACAACTCCCACCCTTATAAAAATTTTGTCCTTGAAATTTCATACCTACGAAGAGATGCGGATACTTCTCTCTCACTGTGCTTTCCCTCTCCCACGTAGCCTTTTCAACTTTGTGGTTCCGCCACAACACTTTAACCAAGGGAATTTCTTTATTTATGAGTGTCTTGGTTTCTTTGTCTAAGACACAGACAAACTTTTCCTTGTAAGAAAAAATTGGATCAGAGCAATATCTTCGCAACATTGACACATGAAACACATTGTGGATTTTAGATAGTTCTGGTAGAAGAGTTAATTGATATTCTACTGGCCCGATGCACTCCAAAATTTCATACGGTCTAATGAATCTTGGGCTAAGTTTCCTCTTTAATCTAAAATAAATAATATTTTTCCAGGGTGAGACCTTAAGAAACACTTTGTCGCCAACTTCATAAGATACATCTTTCCTTCTTCTTTTTTTTCTGCATATGCTTTTCGGTGGTCTTGGGCAATCTTTAAGTGGTTCTTGATGACCATTACTTTCTCTTCTGTTTAACAGACTAGGTCTAGGCTAACCAGCTTTTTCTCACTAAGGTCCATCCAACAAATCGATGGTCGACACTTCCTCCCATACAGTGTCTCAAAAGGTGACATGCCCAAACTGGCGTGATAACTGTTGTTATATGCAAACTCCGCCCAAGGTAGGTACTTTTCCCAATTCATCCCAAAATTGACCACACAACTTTTGAGCAGATATTCTAATACTTGGATCACCCTTTTCATTTGTTCATCAGTTTGAGGATGGAAGGCAGTGCTGAATCGAAGCTTGGTTCCAAGAGACATCTACAACTGCTTCTAGAACCTTGATGTGAATTTGGGGTCATAGTCAGATACAATTGATGAAGGAATACTGTGTAGGCGAACTATTTCTGAAATGTACTGCCATAAAGTGAGTCGACTTTGTTAACCTGTCCATGACCACCCAAACAAAATTCTGCTTTGATGCACTGAGAGGCAACCCTAAAACAAAATCCATCGTGATCCTGTCCCACTTCTATTTTGGGATCTCTAATGAACATAACTTACCCAAAGGAACCTGATGTTTGATCTTGTCACTTTGACAGGTTACGCACTTAATTATAAATTCTAATATCTCTTTTTCATCATTGGCTACCAAAATAAATTCCTTAAATCGCGATACATCTTTAAACTACTTGGATGAAGGGAGTAGGGTATTCGGTGAGCTTCCTTCATGGTCTCCTACCTCAGGTCTTCTTCGTTGGGAACATATAACATTCCTATAAAGCGTAGCTCTCCTTCATTTCCCAAGTTAAAATTCCTAGCATCGCCAGAATTCATGTGTTCCTTTATCTCATTACATCGTGCATCCTTGAATTGAGACTCCAATATCTAGGAAAGGAAAATTGGTCACACCCTTAATTTGGCGAGAATTGACCCATCATTAGCTAGACACATTCTTGCTCTCAGGGAAGCCAGAGTTGAAACAGTTTTCCTACTTAATGCATTAGCCACCACATTTACCTTACCTAGATGGTACTCAATTGTTAAGTCATAATCCTTTAACAATTCAATTCATCTTCGCTAACGTAGGTTCAGTTCCTTTTGGATGAATAGATACTTCAAGTTCTTGTGGTGTAAAAATATATGACACTTTTCCCTGTAGAGATAATGTCTTCAAATCTTTAAAGCCAACACCGCGACTGTTAATTCTAGATCATGAGTTGCGTAATTCTTCTCATGAGGCTTGACTTGGCATGGCATATAAGCAATCACTTTTCCCTTCTGTATGAGCACACACCCTAAACCATTCAAATATGCATCCGCGAACACGACATATTCTATTATCTGTTCTAGTTGACTTGACATTGTGGCTTCAATCAATGTTTTCTTCAGTTCATCGAAATTGTGTTGACACTCTTTAGACTAGTAAAACTTCTCATCTTTCCTCAACAATCACGTCAATGGCATTGCAATTGTGGGGATCCTTTTCACAAGCCTTCTATAATACCCTACCTGGCCATGGAAACTGCATACCTCTGTAATGCTCTTCTGCAGATTACATTCAAGTATAGTTTGGATGAAACAGCCCGATTTTAGGGCTAGTCGGAATAGTGGTTTCAGAACCACTAATCCGAGGCCAGAGAAATTATTTTTTATTTTATTTTATGTGTTATAGCATGATATATGAGTGTTTGAAAATTTTGGTGAATTAATGTTAGTGATTACTTGCTTAATTTCGAAAAAGGACTAAATCGCATAAAGTGCGAAAGTTTTGTTCTACAAGCTAAAGGTGTTAAATAGCTATGGAACACTAAAGTAGAGGTCCTTATTGAGTAAATAGACCAATAAAAGTGGTGGCTGGACATGAATTTTTAATTCATGAAATTGGTCAAAGGTTAGGTAGATTTTTGGTAACTTAATTGATAAAATAATCATAAAATAAAAAGAAAGTTTCATCCTTTTCATTATTTCTCTTCACCACCAAAAATTAAAAAAAAAATGGGGGGTTTTTGCAGCTTAAAGTTTCAGCCAAACTTCCCTCTTGCAAGTAAGTGTTTTGATGGTCATTCTTGATGATTTTTGTATTTTTGTGACCCTTGTAGCTTAAGGTAACTAATAGAGGGACTATTTTGCAAAATTGTTGAGAGTCTAGGGCCTTACCATGTGAGTATTCATGTTTTTTACTGAAATTTTATGGAAGAAAATGAAACTTGGTTGTTTAATAAACAACTTTTGTGAAAGGATTTTTCATGAAAACACCTAAAATGGACCTTTTTGAAAAAAGTTATAAAATGGGTAGTAAATGTTTGAAATAATTGGAACTGTGAGTTGCTATAAGAGTAATAAAGGTTTGGCTAGACTTGTTAAAGGAGGAAATTTGATGAAAATCATTTTACGAGCCAATGGGCAAAATCATAATTATGTGAAAGTCTAAAGGCAAAACGGTAATTTTGCCAAAGTAGAAATTTTGGAATGTCTTGATTAATGTGGTGATTTAATAAGTAAATTTTGTCATTATAGATCAAGAAAAATGGAGTCTGGACCCAGACCAGGGGAAAACCAAACTATTGGACTAAATCGAACTAGTCGCCCATATTTTGTATACCGAGGTAAGTAGTACGTAAATAATACAAATTTATTGTTATTATGTATTGAACAATTAATATGTCATAAAGTGTTTGTTTATTGTTGTGAATATGCATGAGGAGAATTGATGTAGTAAAAACTCCTAGTTGAACCTTAGGAATAGATTGGATATCCATGCCATGACATTTGGGTGACATGTGTGCTAGTGTAAAACCATGTCTGGGACATGGCATCAGCGTTGATATGTGTGCTAGTGTAAGACCATGTCTGGGACATGGCGTCAGCCACATTATGAGAGCCACTGTAAGACCATGTCTGGGACATGGCATCAGCATTGAGAAGAGAGCTACTGTAAGACCATGTCTGGGACATGGCTTTTGCCTCGACAGGTGAGCCCGTGTAAGACCATGTCTAGGGCATGGCATCCGAAATTTACCCTCTTGTGTGAGGCTTATCGGATATCCTTTAGTATTCCAAATGGTTCCACGAGTTATTTAAAGCTTATGATAAAGATATGAAAGGGTATAATCATGTTGTGAGTGGTACAGGTTCTTACTCGAAACTCATGAGATATGAGCTTAGTTATGATGCCTTAATAGTAAGGATGAAATTGAGTAAGTTCTATCTATGAGAATGATTTCGGGACGATCTTGTAATCTTTGGCCTATACTTGTGATGTGTAAATATGTAGTAAATCTACCATTGTTAAATCAAGAATGTTGTGCTGGTTTATAATAGGCTATGTGTTTAAAGATGCATTGTTGATGTTGTTACTTATTTACATGCAACTTACTAAGCTTTATGCTTACTCCCTTTCCTTTCTATTTTCTTATAGTATCGCCAAGCTAGCTCGGGGATCAAAGTACGTCGGAGGCTCGACCACACAATCAATCTAAACATTTGGTATAGTTAGATTTATCATTTTGAGTATGGCATGTATAGGGACTTGGTCTCTTGTCAAGTGTCATATTGTTTCGGCCAAATGTGTTGGCTTGTCTTGAAGATTGATTCATTTTGTATAAGGCCATGGATGATGGCTAATACTTGTTATTGATATATGCAAATAATGATGTTTTTCATGAATGTGCAATTTGCATGGTGAAATATGTGTGTATGTCTTGGTTGTGGTTGATTTGGTCAAATGTTTATGTGTGGATTGGTGTTACTTGATGTGGCTTATGTTGGTGCAAGTAAGGGTGGCAAAAGGGCTTGGTAAATAGCATTGTTGTTGTCCACACGGGTAGACACACGGGCGTGTGTCTAGGCCGTATGTGACACACGGTCTGCGCCATGGGCGTGTAGTCTGGCCGTGTGTCCCCTGTACCTTAATTTGGTAAAACAGAAGTCCTAGTAGTAACCACACGGGCTAAGGCACGGCCGTGTATCTCAACCATGTGGATGACACGGCCATAATACATGGGCATGTGCCCAGTTCGTGTGAAGTCTGCGCTTTAAATGCGACATTAAATTCGCCACACGACCTAGCACATGGGCGTGTGTCTTGGCCGTGTGACCCTAAAATGTTGCTGACGTCAGAAACAAAATGTCAAGGTTTTAACACACGGGCGTGTCATGGCCGTGTGAGGGACACGGGCCATGGACACGGGCGTGTGCCAGGCCGAGTGAAAACCTCTGTAGGTTCGAATTGAAAAATAAATCCACACGGCTAGGGACATGGGCGTGTGTGATCACACGGTCTGCCCACCCGGGCGTGTCCCTTGCCATACGGGCGTGTGCCTCTATTTTTCAGTGAAATTTTCCAAAGTTTTCTAAAGTGCCTGGTTATGAAGTTTGAAGAGTTTTAAATTTGAACGAAATTTCATAAACCGAAAATGTTTGTATGCATGTTATTAAGTTAGGTAACGCCTCGTACCTTATTCCGGCATAGGATACGGGTAAGGGGTGTTTCATTTAGTGGTGTCAGAGCTATGGTTTAGTCAATTCTCGGACTAACCTAGCGTGTATACGAGTCTAGCTATACGTGCCATATATGAATTATGATAGTGTGACGACTCTTGACAATTTAAATTGTGTTTTATTTATTTATTTAGTAAATGGATCACGATAGAGTAGTGGCAGATGATGTAGAAAGTAATGCGCCGGCTCCCGCAGAAGGGACCGCGCCAGTCGAAAGTGGGCCCGTGACACTGAGTTAGGGCGGAAGGGCTAGAGAAGCATTCCTTCATATGATGAATGCTTGGTATTTAGAGTTTGTTCGTGCAAACCCGAACGCTCCATCTGCTCCACCCCCTACAATCCCTCAGCCTGCCCCTATCACTCCCCATGTAGTGGAAATGATTAGAAGGGAAAAACCCCCGGTAGACAGAATTCGGAAGCAAGGGGCCGAGAAATTTCGGGCAAATATAGACGATGACCCAGAAAGAGTAGAGTTCTGGCTAGAAAATACCATTAGGGTATTCGACGAACTGTCTTGCACACCTGAGGAGTGCATAAAGTGTGTTGTGTCACTCCTACGAGACTCAGCTTACCAATGGTGGAACACCCTTGTGTCGGTTGTACCAAGGGAGAGGGTAACGTGGGAATTTTTCTGAGAAGAGTTCTGAAAGAAGTATATTAGCCAAAGGCTTATCGATCAAAAAAGAAAAGAATTCCTTGAGCTAAAACAAGGCCGAATGACGGTAATCGAGTATGAGCGTGAGTTTGTAAGGCTCAGCAAATACACTCGGGAGTGCGTATCTACCAAAGCCATCATGTGTAAAAGGTTTGAAGACGGATTAAATGAAGACATTCGACTATTAGTTGGCATCTTTGAATTAAAGGAGTTTGTGGTGCTTGTTGAGAGAGCGTGTAAGGCCGAAGAATTGGCCAAAGAGAAAAGAAAAGCTGAAATCGAGTTTCGTGACTCGAAGAAAAGACAGTTGGGGAAATCATTTCAGTCCTCCTTTGAAGAAATCGAAAGAGTTCACTACTCGATCAAATGCTTCAGCAGGGTTCTCGAACAGAAATAGGAGTAAGCAGTACTCAATGTCTAAAGCTCAAACTACTTCTATCGCGAGTGTTGGAAGTGCTCGAACGAACAGACCAGAATGTTCACAGTGCGGTGGATGTCATTTTGGTGAGTGCCTAGGAAATGAAAGAGGCTGTTTCAAATGTGGGTCACTAGACCATTTTATTCATAGTTGTCCCGAGATGGTCGAGAAAGATAGAGATCAAGGTGTGAGATCGGGTAACGCTCCTTCTAGGAGTAGACTAAAAACTAACCCGAGAAGTGGGGTTAACAGCAGAGTTGCGGCTAGAGATTCCGCAGTGACGTCCGAGGACCGAGCGCCTGCAAGGACTTATGCCATTCGCGCTCACGAAGAGGCATCGTCACCGGATGTGTTTACGGGTACTCTTTCTCTTCACGATATTTCTATTGTTGCTTTGATTGATCCGGGGTCTACCCATTCGTATGCTTGTGTGAAATTGGTGTCTAGCATGAATATGCCTGTTGAGTCTACAGAATTTGTGATAAAAGTGTCAAACCCGTTAGGCAAGCATGTGATAGTTGACAAAGTGTGTAGAAACATTCCTTTGATGATTAGAGGTCATTGTTTTCCGGCTAACGTCATGCTACTACCGTTTGATGAATTTGACCTAATTCTTGGCATGGATTGGTTGACTGTTCATAACGTGTTAGTAAACTATGGTAGTAAGTTTATTGAACTGAGATGTGAAAATGGGGATATTATTCGGGTTGAATCAGGTGAATCAGATAGCTTACCTGTACTAATTTCTTCTATGACTGCTAAGAAATACATGAGAAAAGGGTATGAGTACTATCTTGCATTTGTGTTGAATACCCAAGAGTTGGAAGTAAAGATTGAGTCAGTGCCTGTGGTATGTGAGTACCTAAATGTGTTTCCGGAAGAGTTGCCCGGATTTCCTCCAACTAGGGAAGTCGAGTTCGGTATTGAGTTGGTCCCTAGTATGGCACCTATTTCAGTTGCCCCGTATAGGATGGCACCGTTGAAGCTAAAAGAGTTGAAGGTTTAGCTACAAGAGTTAACGGATAAGGGTTTTGCAAGACCGAGCTATTCTCCGTGGGGTGCTCCGGTACTTTTTGTGAAAAAGAAAGACAGGTCGATGAGGTTATGTATAGACTACAGACAGCTCAACAAGGTGACCGTGAAGAACAAGTATCCTTTGCCAAGGATCGATGATCTGTTTGACCAATTGAAAGGAGCCACAGTGTTTTCTAAGAAAGACTTAAGGTCCGATTATTACCAGCTAAGAGTTAAGGAGCAAGATGTATCAAAAACCACGTTTCAGACGAGGTACGGGCACTATAAGTTCCTTGTCATGCCCTTTGGCTTAACAAATGCTCCCGCCGTGTTTATGGATTTAATGAATCGTATTTTCTGACTGTACTTGGATAAGTTCGTTGTTGTTTTTATCGATGATATATTCATTTATTCTCGTGATGAGGGTGAGCACGCGGAGCATTTGAGAATTGTTTTACAGACTTTAAGAGATAAGTAGTTGTATGCCAAGTTTAGTAAAAGTGAGTTTTGGCTCCAAGAGGTCGGATTCTTAGGACACATCGTGTCGGGTGATGGAATTAGAGTTGACCCGAGTAAGATCTCAGCTATTGTTGAGTGGAAACCGCCGAGGAATGTATCGGAGATTAGAAGCTTTCAAGGCTTAGCGGGTTACTACAGACGATTCGTTAAAAGATTCTCCATGATTGCTACTCTGATGACGAGGTTGCTACAGAAAGATGTCAAGTTCGAATGGATGGAAAGATGTCAATAGAGTTTCGAGAAACTAAAGGCGTTGTTGACTGAAGCTCCAATTTTAGTGCAACCGGAACCGAGAAAAGAATTCGTAGTGTATAGTGACGCATCCTTGAATGGATTGCGATGCGTGCTCATGCAAGAAGGCAAGGTAATAGCATATGCCTCGAGACAACTGAAGCCGCATGAGAAAAACTATCCGACTCACGACTTAGAGTTAGCCGCCATAGTGTTCGCACTGAAGATTTGGAGACACCATTTGTATGGCGAGAGATGCCAAGTATTCACCGACCATAAAAGTCTAAAGTATTTGATGACTCGAAAGGAAATGAACCTTCGCCAACGGAGATGGCTAGAGCTCATAAAATATTACGAATTGGTGATCGACTATCACCCGGGGAAGGCGAACGTGGTCGCCGATGCTTTGAGTAGGAAGTCATTGTTTGCCTTGAGGGCTATGAACACTCAGTTGTTAGTAACCGACGATGGTTTGATTTTAGCTGAGTTGAGAGCGAAACCAATGTTTTTGCAAGAGATCTGCGAAGCTCAGAAAGGTGATAAAGAATTGCAAGCTAAGATAACTCAGTGCGGGACGAGTATAGAATCAGACTTTCAGATTGGTTCAAATGGCTGTTTAATATTTCAAGACAGAATTTGTGTACCCAAAGACGATGAGCTTATTCGGAAAATTTTTCATGAGGCACATAGCAGTTGTATGTCTATCCATCCAGGTAGTGTGAAAATGTACAATGACTTGAAGAAAATGTATTGGTGGTCGGGAATGAAGAGAGACGTTTCAGAGTTTGTCTCTAAGTGCCTAATTTGTCAGCAAGTGAAAGTCGAACACCAAGTACCTTCAGGTTTACTTCAGCCTGTGATGGTTCCCGAATGGAAATGGGATCATATTACTATGGATTTTGTGTCCAGTTTGCCTTAGATGCCAAGGAAAAAAGATGTCGTATGGGTTGTGGTTAATAGGCTAACAAAGTCAGCTCATTTTATACCGGTGCGTATGGATTATCCGCTTGAAAAATTGGTTGATTTGTATGTTTCCGAAATTGTGAGACTCCACGGAGTGCCCTAGTCAATTATTTCGGATAGAGATCTGAGGTTTACCTCGCGGTTTTGGAAAAGGTTACATGAAGCTTTGGGGACAAAGTTGAATTTTAGCACGGCTTTCCATCCACAAACCGACAGTCAGTCGGAGAGAGTAATTCATATTCTTGAAGACATGTTGCGGTGTTGTGTCCTTGAATTCCAAGGCAGTTGGGAAAAAGTATTTACCGTTGGTAGAGTTTGCCTACAACAATAGCTATCAGTCGAGTTTGAAAATGGTGCCTTATGAGGCTTTGTATGAGCGTAAGTGCCGAACGCCCTTGTATTGGATCGAACTCAGAGAAAATCAAATTCACGGGGTTGACTTAGTCAAAGAGACCGAAGAGAAAGTAAAGGTAATTTGTGACTATTTGAAGGCCACTTCGGATAGATAGAAATCCTACACGGATTTGAAACGAAAAGAAATTTAGTTTCAAGTCGGTTTATAAGGTGTTTTTGAAAGTATCCCCGTGGAAGATAGTCCTTAGATTCGGTAAGAAAGGAAAATTAAGTCCACGTTTTATTGGACCTTATGAGGTGACTGAGAGAATTAGACTGGTAGCTTATCGACTAGCCTTGCCATCCGAGTTAGAAAAGATCCACAATGTTTTCCATGTGTCAATGTTGTTCCGTTACCGTTCTGGCCCTTCGCATGTTCTTTCACCAACAGAGGTTGGGATTCGATCAGACATGACTTATGGCGAAGAGCCGGTTAAGATCTTGGCCCGAGAGGTCAAGTGATTGAGAAATAAAAGTATAGCACTCGTGAAAATACTATGGCATAGACATGGGGTTGAAGAGGCCACATGGGAGTCTGAGGAGACTATGAGAGATAATTACCCAAACCTTTTCACTAGTAAGATTTTCGGGGACGAAAATTCCTAAAGGGGGAGAATTGTAACAGCCCGATTTTAGGGCTAGTCGGAACAGTGGTTTCCAAACCACTAATCCGAGGCCATAGAAATTATTTTTATTATTATTTTATGTGTTATAGCATGAAATATGAGTGTTTGAAAATTTTGGTGAATTAATTTTAGTGATTACTTGCTTAATTTCGAAAAAGGACTAAATCGCATAAAGTGTGAAAGTTTTGTTCTACAAGCTAAAGGTGTTAAATAGCTATGGAACACTAAAGTAGAGGTCCTTATTGAGTAAATAGACCAATAAAAGTGGTGGCTGGACATGAATTTTTAATTCATGAAATTGGTCAAAGGTTAGGTAGATTTTTGGTAACTTAATTGATAAAATAATCATAAAATAAAAAGGAAGCTTCATCCTTTTCATTCTTTCTCTTCACCACCAAAAATTACAACAAAAATGGGGGGTTTTTGCAGCTTAAAGTTTCAGCCAAACTTCACTCTTGCAAGTAAGTGTTTTGATGGTCATTCTTGATGATTTTTGTATTTTTGTGACCCTTGTAGCTTAAGGTAACTAATGGAGGGACTATTTTGCAAAATGGTTGAGAGTCTAGGGTCTTACCATGTGAGTGTTCATGTTGTTTTCTGAAATTTTATGGAATAAAATGAAACTTGGTTGTTTAATAAACAACTTTTGTGAAAGGATTTTTCATGAAAACACCTAAAATAGACCTTTTTGTAAAAGTTATAAAATGGGTAGTAAATGTGTGAAATAATTGGAATTTTGAGTTGCTATAAGAGTAATAAAGGTTCGGCTAGACTTGTTAAAGGAGGAAATTTGATGAAAATCATTTTACGAGCCTAGGAGCAAAATTATAATTATGTGAAAGTCTAAGGGCAAAACGGTAATTTTGCCAAAGTAGGAATTTTGGAATGTCTTGATTAATGTGGTGATTAAATAAGTAAATTTTGTCATTATAGATCAAGAAAAATGGAGTCCGAACCCAGACCGGGGGAAAACCAAACTATTGGACTAAATCGAACTAGTCGCCCATATTTTGTATACCGAGGTAAGTTGTACGTAAATAATACAAATTTATTGTTATTATGTATTAAACAATTAATATGGCATAAAGTGTTTGATTATTGTTGTGAATATGCATGAGGAGAATTGATGTAGTAAAAACTCCCAGTTGAACCTTAGGAATAGATTGGATATCCATACCATGACATTTGGGTGACATGTGTGCTAGTGTAAGACCATGTCTGGGACATGGCATCAGCCACATTATGAGAGCCAGTGTAAGACCATGTCTGGGACATGGCATCGGAATTGATATGTGTGCTAGTGTAAGACCATGTCTGGGACATGGCGTCGGCCACATTATGAGAGCCAGTGTAAGACCATGTCTGGGACATGGCATCGGCATTGAGACGAGAGCTACTGTAAGACCATGTCTGGGACATGACATCGGCCTCGACAGGTGAGCCAGTGTAAGACGATGTCTGGGACATGGCATCAGCATTTTACCCTCTTGTGTGAGGCTTATATGATATCCTTTAGTATTCCAAATGGTTCCACGGGTTATTTAAAGCTTATGATAAAGAAATGAAAGGATATAATCATGTTGTGAGTGGTACAGGTTCTTACTCGAAACGCGTGAGATATGAGCTTAGTTATGATGCCTTAATGGTAAGGATGAAATTGAGTAAGTTCTATCTATGAGAATGATTTCGGGACGATCTTGTAATCTTTGGCCTATACTTGTGATGTGTCAATATGTAGTAAATCTACCATTGTTAAATCAAGAATGTTGTGCTGGTTTATAATAGGCTATGTGTTTAAAGATGCATGGTTGATGTTGCTACTTATTTACATACGACTTACTAAGTTTTATGCTTACTCCCTTTCCTTTCCATTTTCTTATTGTATCGCCAAGCTAGCTCGGGGATCAAAGTACGTTGGAGGCTCGATCACACTATCAATCTAGACATTTGGTATAGTTAGATTTATCATTTTGAGTATGGCATGTATAGGGACTTGGTCTCTTATCAAGTGTCATAGTGTTTTGGCCAAATGTGTTGGCTTGTCTTGAAGATTGATTCATTTTTTATAAGGCCATGGATGATGGCTAATACTTGTTATTGATATATGCAAATGATGATGTTTTTCATGAATGTGCAATTTGCATGGTGAAATATGTGTGTATGTCTTTGTTGTGGCTGATTTGGTCAGATTTTTATGTGTGGATTGGTGTTACTTGATGTGGATTATGTTGGTGCAAGTAAGGGTGGCAAAAGGGCTTGGTAAATAGCCTTTTTTTTGTCCACACGGGTAGACACACGGGCGTGTATCTAGGCCGTGTTTGACACACAGTCTGCCCCATGGGCGTGTAGTCTGGCCGTGTGTCCCCTGCACCTTAATTTGGTAAAACAGAAGTCCCAGTAGTAACCACACGGGCTAAGGCACGATCATGTATCTCAACCGTGTAGATGACACGGCCATAATACATGGGCATGTGCCCAGTCTGTGTGAAGTCTGCACCTTAAATGCGACTTTAAATTTGCCACACGGTCTAGCACACGGGCGTGTGTCTTGGCCGTGTGACCCTAAAATGTTGCTGACGTCAGAAACAGAATGTCAAGGTTTTAACACACGAGCGTGTCATGGCCGTGTGAGGGACACGGGCCATGGACACGGGCGTGTGCCAGGCTGAGGGAAAGCCCCTGTAGGTTCGAATTGAAAAATAAATCCACACGGCTAGGGACATGGGCGTGTGTGATCACACGGTCTGCCCACTCGGGTGTGTCCCTTGCCACACGGGCGTGTGCCCCTATTTTTCAGTGAAATTTTCCAAAGTTTTCTAAAGTGTCTGGTTTAGTGCCGAACCATTTCTAAAGTATGTTTTGGGCCTTGTAGGCCCATATTAGGGAATTCAAGATGAAGTTTGAAGAGTTTAAAATTTGAACGAAATTTTATAACCCGGAAATGTTTGTATGCATGTTATTAAGTTAGGTAACGCCTCGTACCTTATTCCGGCATAGGATACGGGTAAGGGGTGTTTCACTGGATCTTTTCATAATCTACCTTTATTCCCTCCGCAGAGATGACATGGCCCAAGAAGTGAACTTCTTTTAGCCAGAACTCACACTTGCTGAATTTGACGTATAGTTTGTTTTCTTGGAGAACATTTAAAACTATCCGCAAGTGCTCTTTGTGCTCCGCCTCACTCTTCGAGTAACCAAAAATCATTAATGAAGACAACAACACAATGATCAAGGTAGAGCTAGAATACTCGGTTCATCAAATCTATGAATACCGCTGGCTTAGTAGTTAAGCTAAAAGGCATCACTAGAAATTCATAATGCCCATAGCGTGTGCAGAATGTAGCCTTAGGAATATCATCCCCTTTAATCTTAACTTGATAATACCCCAACCATATAACAATCTTTGAGAACACCTTCGCTCCGCTTAGTTGATCGAAGAAGTCCTCAATTCTAGGCAGCGAGTACTTATTTTTAATGGTTACCTTGTTCAGCTGCCTATAATCAATACACAATCGGAGGGTTCCATCCTTCTTCTTTATAAACAGTATTAGCAAACCCCAAGGCGAAAAACTTGGTCTGATGAACCCCTTATCCAACAATTCTTACAGTTAAGCTTTCAACTCCTTCAGCTTTACTGGAGCAATTCTATACGGCGCGCTTGGTATAAGAGCAATCCCTAATGTCACATCAATAGAGAACTTCACGTTTCAGTTTGGCAAGATCTCCGATAGTTCTTCTGGAAAGACATCTTCAAATTCATTCACAATTGGTACTTGCTCAAAGTCTTCCCTCACCATATTAGAGTCCAAGATATACGCCAAGTAAGTATCTCCACCATTTGTAATCATTTTTTCTGATATTAGCCACATCTCTTTGGACTTGCACCTTATCGCCTTATTGCCATCTGTGGATATTAGCCACAACCTGCTAGACTTGCACTCAAATATTGCGCTATGTCTCGTTAACCAATCCAACCTTAATATAGTGTCGAACTCATGGAAACATTAAGTCCGCTAAGAAAACTTGTCCGTCAAAACTCAACGAACAGTCCTTTACCACCCTATTTACTACAATACTCTAGCCTGATGGGTTAGTGACTATCATGCTAACCTTGGCGGAGGACAACTCTAAGACTCTTACCAGTTACAAACTTATCACAAATGTAAGAATAAGTAGACTTAGGGTCTATCAATGCATATATTTTGGTGTCAAATAAAGAAAATTTACCCGTAATAATGTCGAGGGCTTTAGTGTCCTCTTTTTTCCTACATGACATATACTTTAAATGAGGCTTTCGGGCTAGGCTTAACAATGTTTCTTTTTGAAGCTCTCTAGGCCGATCCTGATTTCGTCGCCGTCCCAGTTTTCACTTTAGGTTGGGACTCCTTAACTATCTGAACAGAGTGTTTAGTATTTCCTCCTCCTCTCATGGGGTAATCCTTTTTGTAATGGTCATAGGCTCCATAATTATAACATCCCCCGATGGCCCTTTAGCATATACCAGTATGATTCTTCTCACAAATATTACAAACAGGAACCTTCATTCTCCAGAATCCTCCTATGCTGGCCATGGATGTTGTTTAGTGTCCACTTCGCTCTCGGTGGAAACCTGTAGTCTGCGACTCCTTTGCTGAGGCAACAGAGTGCCATTTTACATCCCTAGGTCTTTTGAACCTAGAGTTAGAGATCGTGCCGGAAGCTTTGTGCTTGCTTCTTTATTTATCCTTTACCTTATTTCTCTCCTGAATTGTTGTCTCCATTCTTTGAGCCTTCACAGATAAGGAAGAAAATTCTCTAATCTCAAGGGCAGCCAACAACACCCTAAGCTCCTAATTTAATCCTCCTTCAAACCTAACACAGAAGTCTTCCTCATCAAAAACTAAGTCCTTGGCATACTTACTCAATTTGATAAGCTTTCTCTTGTATTCAAAAACTGACATCCTTCATTGCTTAAGTTCCAAAAAAAATTTCATCTACTTGACGAAGAGTCTGTTGATAAACTTTTCTCTGAACTTTTTTAGGAAGAATTTCCATCTCACTTGCTCTCTTAGGACCATGTTGGTTATCGTGGTCCACTATTGATACGCTTCATCTTCAAGCAGGGAGATGGTCCATCTCAAATTCTCGATTAAAGAGCACTACAGGTCCTCTATTACATGACTGACACAAGAAAGCCAATTTTCTGCCACAATTGGATCATTTTCTTTAACGCCTCTGAACTCTTGGCACCTTACTTACGAATAACCTCTACAAGGTTCCCTCTAGACACTGCCACAACTGGGACTAGAGGTGCAGGGTTCGTTGGTGGTGCAACTTCTGTCATTCATACTGTCTTCTCAGGTCTCACTGGTTCATCACGACAACTATAGGACGAGGTTGGTGCAGCTCCCATGTATTTGTCGAACCATTGCCCTATAACATGGTCCACCGTTTCCATCATTGCCTCATCAGCCTCTATTCCCAAAACTCCTCGGCTCGCAGAAGGAGCAGGGTTGCTCACTGGTGGAGGGGCATTGCTTTCTATTTCCTACCCTTCAGCATTCCTAGAATTTATTGACATTATTCCTTCTTTCATTCTTTGCTACATTACACAAATTTTGTTAGCAATACCATGAGGGATCCAAACAGATATATGTAACATGTATTGTGATGTTTCTAACTAATAATGGGTTCTGAGAATCGGCTAAATCGAAGCTCTAATACCAATAAAAGTATAACATCCTATGCCCGACCCTATCGTCGGATTCGAGTATGGAGCGTCATGAGTCAAAATCATTTAAAGCACTGAACCCTTTTTAAAAAAAAATAACTTTCCAGTTTGATGAGTACCCACTTACTCGAGCATTGTTCTGTTAATTTGAAAATATATATTATTGAAAGCAAAATTAAAATAGTACCACGCTATTTTTAAAGATTGAAGATACAAGTAAATAACCTTTGTTAGCAGGTTAGAAAATATCCATAAGATCGAATGAAATTTTCCTTTCGAGTTACTGTTCGAGATATAATTTAAAACTCAACTCAATTTAATCTGATAACACTAATAATCACATTTAATAACTAGCCAACACAACTACCAATAAACATTCAAAAGTAAAAAATATCATTTTCAAAATATAGTTTGTTAAATTTTAAATGGCGGCATTCATGTTACCCACGAGAAACAAAGAAGGCTCACAAATGGGCCTCTAATCTAGTTGATTCCTTGCTATCACAACGTTCAACCTAAGAACCTAAAAAAAAAAAAAGCTAGGTAAGTTTGAAGAACTTAGTGAGCTCCCGAGAAATGAATCTTACTATAAATACCATCAGGCATTAAAGGTTAGACTCAAACTAACAGACTAGCACACCATACTTGGTGGATACAACTCTCTCTGATCTGAACTATCCGCTGGCCAATACTACCGCAATCAGACTTAGCCTACCGTTGGACACTAACTATTTTTGGAATATCGCATATGACGGACATGGGCACAACTGCTCCTCATGTACGACACTTGTGCGGACTACCCTTTTTGAACTGTTAGGCTTACTATTTATATTTCATGCAATGTGCACTCCTTATTTTACACACATGCACCCTTTTTCCCACATACTCCCTTCATTGTGCTAACTTCTAATCCTAGTTCCGAAAAACCATTTTCTTGTATATTCATACCACTCATCAAAGCTATTTACCAGTCATCACCTCTGTACCCCCTAACACTCCTATTTGTTTTTGAACACATACGTGCTTCCCCAAAAGGCCGGGTTTTCACCAGTCATGGTTTGCACCAGAGTGCCATACAAGAGTCAAAACATATTATCTTGTGTCTTTTTTTCATCATCATACACATCCTTCCATTGCCTCCTTACTCCAGTCTGGATACGGAGCTTGTGCATAAAGGAAAGAGTTTTTGCACCATATATATACCAGATTTCTGGGTCTATTTAACAGATTCTACCCTTGCATGCACAGACTATTTAAATGCATTTATTTAGACACGAGCACCAGAGAAAAAGGTCAAAGCCACTTACCTAGATGTATAGTGTTAAAGGTTAAACGAAATAATACAGAATTTAGACTCAATGTATGAAGGAACTCACCAGAATTCTTTACTCAGAGCTTTATCTACTTTACGGGTTCCTTCCTTTTGGTATTGGGACCTTCTCTTGTTTCTTTGGCTAAAAAAAATAAAATGATTTCTTTAAACATCAAAAACAAAAAAAAAGTTATGAAATAACATGAATATGTAGACATGCAAACAATGTTTGGATAGAAGTTTCCTCCCTATCCAGTATCCAAATGAAAATTCTATTGTACCACTCTTACTGCAACTTCCTTCTATATGGTAAAACTTAAAAGAAGGTTTAAGAGTTTACCAGTAGACAACTAGGACATAAGCTCTTTTAAGCTTAACGGACAACACCTTCGTTAACGACGAATGACTCTCTTGGTTTTTTTCGATGATAACAAAGACTAGAAGAGAAGATGAAACATAAGTCTTCTTTCCACTACCAGGTTATCCTATTTAGAAATAAATCACGTCCAAATCTCACTTAGGATTAACTTTGATCAGTCATCATTCTCACATGCTTCCACTAATTAATCACATCCTACGATTCTCCCTAAGTGTCCTAACTACTGGTACGTTACATCCACTAGGATGCTAGATGACTTAAAGATGTCCCGCTAACTAACTCCTTTACATTAACAGTGACACAAAAACATGGGTGGGAGTCTTATTCGCGGGAAAGTCCACTTAATAAGGTTCTCGCCACAATAAAACTTTTAAATCTGCAGAGTGAAACTCCACAAGTTTGACGATGTTCAACGAAGTACTTCGCCACGAAGTTACCATCCTTATCCAATCTAAGTCTCATGACTTAGGCGGTCTTCGCCAGCGTAGTCTCCCAAACTGAACCAACTCGTCAAACGATAGTGTGACAACCCACAAGTTCATTAATAGATATTTTTGACAGATCTTTTGATTCTTCGATGGCTAAAACCACATATAATTTGTGTGCTAATAACCACAAAATTTGTTCCATTACTCTTACGTCAGCAAGAGTTTAATTGTTCCTTTTCATTTCATTTATAATTGTTTTCACTCGGGTGACATAATCATCAATATTTTTTCAAAATTTCATTTTCAATGTCTCAAAGTCAGCTCTTAGCATTTGTAAATGTACCTTTTTGGCCTTTTCAGCTCATTGAAGGGATTTTTGCAAAATTCCCCATGTTTTCTTTGGTGTCTTGAAATTTGAATTCTTTTTCCAATGTTGATTCATCAACTCCTTAGAAAATAATCAACAATGCCTCTTATCCTTTTTACGAGCTTCTTTCAATGCTCTTTCCTCTTTGTTTGTCAAAATTGCTTCGACAACTGCATTTTTGAGGTCAAGATATCCTTCTTCAACAATATGCTAACAATATTAAGAGCTGAGTAAAACCTTCATTTGGATGCTCCAATTTCCATAATTTGTCTTTATTAATTTTGAGATCTAGGTTGAATCATGTTTGCCATTGTGGCGTCGACACGAAACTAGCTCGAACAACACTTGTTGGAAGCGTAGTGGGCAATTAATAATCAAAAACAATTTTATTACTCATACAAGTATTACACATTACAAATAGAAATATTTTTTCTCAATACACTAACTGCTACTAGTTTTTCTCACTCACATCAATTTAACACTCACACTATCTTTTTTCTCTCAACATTCACTCATATACTTTTCATTACACTAACATATAAAACATATTTTTAAGCATATTTAACTGACTTAGAAAACTCTAGCAAACCTTGCTTCCTAAGACTTTTCAAACTATTGTTGCCATAAATATCCATTATTTTTATCTTTTAATATTTCATGAAACTTCCAGCAAGTTTATCATTATCATTATTTTAGTCCTTAAGTAATTATCAGCAACCTGCCATGTGTTGGGTTTGGTACCTTAAGTGTAGTATTTTCGTCTAAGTACACTTGTAATTTTTCAAACAAATTGGTTAATAAAATTATTCATGAATTACATTAATACTTTGTACATCGTCCTTACATGGTTTTTGCACACAAAGCAAAATGGAAACAAATTTTGCTCATTGGTTGTCTAATGTTTAACTGATACTAAGCGGTATTATGTAATCAGATCGTAATACAGAAAGATAGTTGGTATTAGTAGACGAACCTAAACATGTCCTTAGCCTAGTCGAAAATGAGCAAACCGACTGAAAGACTAATATGTTGTCTATCAAGTCTAATTGGGGAGATACCTTGTCTTGGGCATCGGAGCAGACGACTCCTAAAAGATAAAGACATAAATGTAACTGACTCGGTAAAATGACAATACATTGGATAAGACCCAAGTAGGATAGATCCTGAATCCGTTTATGGATTTATTCACTTGTGACGTTCATAGTGTGGCATACCTAAATCCTTATTAGATGGCAGACTATGTATGTGTGACTCGTACACTTTGATGTAAGTAAAAGCCTGAGTTCAAACAGATAAGGAACCGAAAGCTGGTGCATTAGGTGTACGACTTTTACAGTACGTAGCGTCATTCAAAATAGTGGAATTCAAAGCTTGAGACATCCTGAGACATGGGTAAATGATATCCTCTCATTAGCATTACATGGTTGATGAAAAGTAAAATTGGCCACGGGTTGTTCGTCTGTGTGATGAATGACTTGATTACTATTTGATAGTAATTGACTTTTCATAAAGGAAGATGTAATGGTTACCATGAGATAAAATAGGATCATATTGGGAGAACGAATATTATTCCAAAGAGATCAAGGATATCCTATGAGGGTAACACACATATGATAAGGTCATTGGATGAGCACTGAGTAGTTGTTTTCGTAATGGTATGTCGTTAGGGAGAGCTTAGTCACGATACTATAGTGGAATAACTTCGTGATTAAATGAGTTTATAATTAATAGACAAAAAGTCAAAATTTAATTATAAATTATTTGAGCCCTAATTACATATGTTTAATAGGTCCCTCCGCTAGCTCGTTGAAGCCATAAATGATTTGTGTGTTTGAATCGAAATGAACATAATGAATAGAAATAGAGAGATGAAAACCATTCAGAAATGATTATGGTTTTCTTCGAAATAGAGAAATAGAACCATTTGGAAATGAATGTAATTTTCTCAAAATGGAAATGGAAATGAAAATAAAAATGAAAATGAAAATGAAAATGAAAATGAGAAATGATTCATTTGCAAATGTAGATGAATTAGTTAAAAATGATCGGAAGAATGAATTTATGTTTTTAAGTTATTTTTATGCCCAAAAAATGAAAATAAATCATTTGATCATAGTGAACATATTGAGTGGTGAAATATTAAACATATTTTCTCGTAAATTTTACCAGAGGTAAAATCGTCATAATTTTACATTCGGTAAAATTGGGATGAAAAAATTATTTAATATAAAATATTAAAGTTTATTTTGGGAAATAGAAAAACTGAATCGGGTTGGATCGAATTACAAAGCACTGGGTTGAAAAGTTCAGGAAGTATTCATAATTGGACCCGATGTGAGATAAGCCCAAAACCCCCTCATGGATATGAAGGGGGTGGCAACCCTAGTAGGAATACTAGGGGATGTCATCCACCTTTCTCCTAGTTTAAGTAGGAAGTTGTTTTTCTATTTGAAATAAACATTTACAATTCAACGAGGGTTATATCTTCTCTTCCTATAAATAGATAACACCGGTAGAGCTATTAACACAACTTTGAGATATAGTTACTCTACTGAAAAATAAAGAGAATTTATTCTCAACTATTAAATATATTTTTCCAGAATAACAATTCTACTGGTTTTTATTAAAGAAAAGAGAATTTTCGTTTTCACCCCAAAAGAAAAGAAAATTATTTCTAGTTCTGTGCTTTGATTCAATTGGTTCGAGCCTACGCTCGAAGCAATTCATGGTATGAGAATAGCGGAAAAGATCATTTAGTTGAAATTCGGAAAACATTAAGGATTCGCTTATCCGAAAACACATGTACGATTTTGGTCTAAGGGTTTATTGCTATAAATATCACAAACTGAGTCGATTTTCAAAATTTTAATTTTCCACTTTGTAAGAAAACCGTTTTCAAACTAGATTTTTTCCAACACCACGTTACTAATTTTGCCAAGTTGCAGGCAAATCTTTCCCAACTCATCATGACCATGTTTAGCCAACCTTGAGAAGGTAATTTTGCTCCTAACAAAATCAACTTAATCGAATAAACAGAAACTTTCTCTGTAGGGGTAGCGAGGAAGCAAGAAAACTTCAATTAGTGAGATAGGAGAAAGTCACTAAACTAAAAGTTGAAGGGGGCTTGGGCTTACGAAAGGCTGAAGGTTGAAATCAAACGCAAATCATGAAATTCAATTAGAAGCTCATCCACGAAAGAGATATGTTGTGGGCTCAGATGCTCTTTACCAAATACCTTTCAAGCTTATGTTAAGGGGCTAAAACTTTAGTCTCGCAATCCGTGCAATTTTAGGCGATTTCTTAGTTTTAAATCTACCTCAGTCAGCCTAGCACTCGAAAAGTGAGAATTCATAATAGAAATTCTTCAAAGCATTGAAAATAAAGTGGAAGCAACTCAAAGACAAAGAATCAATGAGAGGATAGAAAAACCATAAGAAAGTAACACTCACAAGGTGTTTGAGTAAATGCTCTCAATAGTATTCACTTACTATGAATGAGGATACAATGGGATGATTACAAATGAGGGGGAAGGTCTCGATTTATAATTGAACTCCCCCAGATCCAACAATATAGTTTACTTTACATTGACGGTCGAGATTAAGCCAATCTACAATTTGAGATTTTTAAGGGATTGACACAATCCTCTAAGATTACAAAAGCAAATCTTATACAATTACAAATATTCTAAGATTAGTTTCCATTTTTCGTTGCTTCGGTCTAGAAGCCAACACCCCATAGGATCCCATTATATTCCATTTAGAGTTAGTGAATATGTTTTGAGAGCATTTACTCAAACACCTTTTGGGCGTTACTTTCTTGTGACTTTTCTATTTTTTCGTTTCTCTTTTGTCTTTGAGCTGCTTCTGGTTTATTTTCGGTGCCTTAGAGAGTTTTTATTGAGAATTTTCACTTTGTGAAAGTTAAGCTGACTTAAGCGGATTTGAATTTAAGAAATCACTTAAGGCTACACAGATTGCGAGACTAAAATTCTAGTCTCATGAAAATTACATCAACTTCAATAATATAAAATCAAAGACACTAAGCTAATTCCAAACGGACAAATTTAATATAACATTCTTTAAAGTCATATAGGTATAATTCAAATATTTTATTTAAAGCAGTATAGATTTATTCATTCAGAATAATAAAACCTTGACATGATATAAATTATATTTTGAAATATTAACTAACAAAAGAATTTCAATGGAGAAATCATATATTCTTTAACATTACTTTGATATCAAATGTAAATTTTCAAAATCATGATATTATGCATATCAAAACTTAATTATTGTATAATTAATAATTCTAATATTTTTAAAGTAATATGATTTTCACAAATATAAACAATTATTTGATGTGAAATTGAAGTTAACTATTGGATTTAATGAAAAAGAACATCACAATAAATTGATTTCTCCATCTAAACATTTTCCCTTTAGCTATACAACCCTTAATGATTGGAGCTATGAACTTTCTATTAGTTTTATGTGTGTAACCCTAATAGGTAGAAGGTGGATCAATTTATAATAATCAATATTTATTTTAATACGTCCATCAAGTTTTAGAATGAATGGATACTCAAATAAGATTTAATTTCTATTAAAGGAAATAACTTAATCACTTTAAATTGAGTTACTTGATTTTAAACTTAATTATGTCCATAAATATGGGCTAAAATCTTACATAATTAGCAATTCGTATAGTAATTTATGGTCTATACTTATATTAAGTCCCTGACTGAGTTAGTGTCATAAGTCAACTGAACACCAATTTAGTTGAAAAATTACTAGAATACCTTTGTATGTACAAAGTTATATTATTTTTTAACAATTTTTTTGTCTTTCTACATTTTATAAATCAATAAAAATTTAATCATAACAAGGTTTGAGCCAGTAATACATAAATTTTAAACATTTTATCATTTAAACCAAAACACTATTTAATTTCTATATGAAATTTTAATAAGCATATTTGTTACCAGTTTTGTTGTCCTATAATTTAGTATTATTAGTAATTTATATGCAATTCATTAACAATTCATCAAGTTTTGTTAGCAATTCACACTTAAATTTAGGAAAGTTTAAGAATTTATTATCATTAGCAATTCATATGGTAAATTAATAATATGTTTAGAATTCATTAAGTTAGCAATTCATTAAATCTCATTACCGATTGTACTCCATAAATTAGTAATAAGTTTGACCTAATTGAACTCCATAATTCATTTACACGTTCCACTCATATAATGTGTCAATTATCAAAAAATTAAACATGTTACATTGAAAATATTTTATAAATACATAAAAATCTTACTTTAGAATATATATATATATATATATATATATATATGTATATAATATATGATTAGTGATAAGCGAAGTAAATAAAACCTCCTAGTCCTAACTAGGGCAGTTTAGCTTCTCGTTCTGGTTTTTATTTGTGTCCTTAGATTATATGCCCAACAGGCTATGGCGACAAAAGTGTAGGTTTATTACCCACAATTATACAATCACATGAAAGAAAAAGAAACTCATTAAGCAAAGGATAATGACAAGTGACCCCCAAATGGCCAAGATTAGTAGTCTTAAAAACGACGGAAGGGTTTGAAACAACGACCTCTGGGTCTCCCCAAGTGGTACGCATTTAAGGCCCAGCATGCATGGCATAATGCATAGTACGTAGGCCATAATATTGGGGGCTACCAAATTAAAAATCACTTTCAAGCTAGGCTGGAGACCAGTCTATATTGACGGAATCAATCGGGGCAAGCGGCATGGCTTTGTTGGAATTGTTTTGATATCCAATCACTACTGTGAGTCCCAAATTATTAGAAAACAGGTTCACAGTTGAGACACACCCTTTGTTATACCAGACTAAGCTTACACTCCAAGCTCATACCCACACACTATGTTAAGTGTTAACATCTCGACCCACCACTCCCATAATTATAGTGTCTTTGAAAGTAACACCCCATAACTAAGACTGGAGATTTTAATGGCTCCATGGTCTATATATTCTAATGCAAGTACAGTGAAAACCAGAAAAAATGGTCTACGAACCTTAAATTTATTATATAGTTTTATTAAGGGAATATTATATGTTAGCTAAGTTTGTTTTACCGTATATCAGTTATGAAATTATACAATTTGAATGAAAGAAAAATGTTGCTTTCTTTTAGTCGTTGTTGGATATATCTTTGTCGTAAAGCTCAACTTAATTGTATTCGATTGGTCAGATTTCATTGTGAGTACTTATTAGGAGAATTTATTTATTTATTTTATAGGATGCTTCATGGATATATATATATATATATATATATATATATATATATGGGTATTTACTGTTCAGATTTTGTAACACCCCTATACCCGACCTGCTTGTTGGGTCCGGGCACCGAAATGTTATATTCGTTGCCGAAGCAACTTTAAAGAAATATAATTCAAATACTTTTTTTAGTCAAGTTAAAAAAATAATCTACAGTAAATATAAGGTTTTCGTTTCCATTCCAAGTTTTATTCAAGCTTTCTTTAGCTCCTTCAATAGCTTATAAACCATTTAGGACTTATTTATAAACTTTTTAAACTTCAGGGACAAATAGAAATTTGTCTCAAATATTTTATAGGTAGAAAATTAGTTCAAAAGGAGTCAAGTATCGATACTCTCTATATGGTATCAGTACCTTGACTCGGGTATTGATACCCCTGACTAGTATCGATACTAATTTGAGCTTCAATGTTCAAATTTTAATCATAATTATCGACACCCTGCTTGAAGTATTGATACCTTCCTCAAAGTACTATGCCCCTAGTATCGATACCAAAATATGGTTCGATGTTCAAAATTTAAGAGAAAATTCATTTTAGGACAATTTGCATCTTACACTCTAACTTCTCATAATTATTACAATTAACCCAATATATATTAAATTTGTTATCAAAAGTCATTACTCATTAACTTATTTTTGGAATATATGATATTGTCTTAAATAATCCTATGTACATGCCGTTTATATCAAAGTTTATAAATTTATAATAATTGAAGTTTTACAAATAAGTCCATTAGAGGATTCACACTTTACAAAAATAGTTTACTCTTTCTACATATCGTCACTATTGCCAATTTTTATCAATCAATTTATCAATTAGGACTCCCTTAATTTATTTTATAACAATCACTCACTTAGTATTTCAACATTTCATTTGAGCTTCTTTTATATATTAATAAATTTGCCGTTTGCAACAATTTATTAATGTTATAACTCTTCTATTATTTTCCTCCCCCTCCTCCTCTCCATTCCACATCCTATATGTATATTTATTTATATAAAAATATTTAACCTTTAGTATGACATGCTTATATATCACATTAATTATTCTTTCACTATTTACACATATACTTTGACAAAGTTGTCTTCGAGTAGCAATTACTAAATTATTTATATCTTGACCTACAGAATTCAAAATTAAGATCCGATTTTTTTTTAAAACTAGGCTCAATGTTGTTTTAACCATGAAAATTTTAGAATTTCTACATAAGCCAATAAATACAGTTTTTTCTTCAAATCTTATTTTGTTCTACTGCTAGGCAGCTCTGACCCTTCTTCACTAAAAATCAATTATCTTTCAGTACAAGACTTGTATTATATTTCCCTTTTTTCCATTGAAAATAGACCTATCAAGATTTTAGTCATATAAATTTAATCACCTAAACAATTTTTTTACAATTTATAATGATTTTTCAAAGTCAAAACAGGGGAATCCGAAATCATTTTGACATTATCTCACTAAAATTCATATATATCATAATCTACAATTCTATTACTTACACTGTTTCTTTTATGCTAAACTAGACTAAATAAAAATTAATTACATATTTAATTCACCCTCTAAATCGATTTCTACAATTTTTCATGTATTTTAAAAGTTAATCTACTGTTGTTGTCCAAGAGTGTTTTAGTGAAAATTTTGCTCTCCCATAATTTCATTATATAAGTTCTTATCACTTCATCATCCACAATTCAATTACACTCTTATTGTAACACCCTAGATTTTGGGGTTAGAAGTTTTTGGGGTTTGCATTTAGGGTCTATGCGTAGCTCGGCCAATTATGTGTGTTTCTGCGTTCTAGTGACAGAATGGGTCTGCTGGTCTGGTGGTTGGTTGTGTGTTAGTTTAGCCTGGGGTCTCGGGTTTGAGTCTGCATGTGTGTTATGAGTGAATTATTTTTTATTTAGCTTTCTTTTGTTGAAAATTTTAATATTTATTTATTTATTTTATTTATTTTTGTTTCTTTTCCCTCATTATTTTTTTTCACGTTCTCTCCTCTCCCTCACCATCGTTTTTCTTTCTCCTTATTTAATTTTTGGATTTCTTGCGCCTTTTGAAAAAAACAATAGAACGGTTTTGTTTATGATTTTTGGAAAGCTACAGTTTCATTGTCATCAAGTCGGTGTTTGGGTGTACGATCACGAACTAAGGTGTGGGTTTCAAACTTTTCTTTTACATTATTGAAATTCTGAAATGGATATGTGAAATTCAGCAATTGTGGGTGCGTTCCTGAATTGTTTAGTTTTGATATTGGATTCCATAGAGTTTAGTTATGTCTTGAATATTACGGGAATTAAACCATAGGTTTTTTGTATTAAAGCGGATAGGAAACGTTTTTAAGCAATTTCGGGGTGGGTTTTAGATCTATTGAGGTTGGGAATGCATTTTGAGAAAGAAAGGCACGATTTGCAGCCAATTTCGGGGTGGTTTCGTGACCACAAGGGCGTGTACCCCCACACGGGTGGTTCACATGGCCGTGTACATTCGGATTTTAGGGTTTCCAGGAAAATTCTGGTGACACACGGCCTGGCCACACAGTCGTGTGGCTAATTTGAGGATTTTAGTCGACTTCCACATGGCCATATCCCGTGGGCACACGGGCGTGTGCATTTGGGATTAGGGTTTGGATGGTTTGGTGCCACACGGTCGTGTGGTCAAATTTGGGGATTTAGGGATCCCACACGAGTGTGTGTTTTGGAGACACGGGCGTGTCAGACCATCACATGACCGTGTCTGCCCTGTACCCTTTTTTAGCACAAACGGACAAAGAGTTATACAGCTGGATCGCATGGCCATGTCCCTAGGTCACACGGGCGTGTGCCTTAGCCACACGGCCATGTGCCTCCTTTCACACCGGCGTGCGCCTCTCCACATGGGCGTGTTGACCCCTCACACGGCTTAGGCACTTCCACACGGTAACGTGGCCCTATTTCGTAAACTTTTGTCCCGTAGCATAACTTATTCGTTCTGTTTCTTGTGTCGTCCAACGGTTGTTGAGACCTCTGTATAAGTACTAAGGGCTCTGATATGGCTTAGGGTCGTGTGATTAAATGTAAGCGTGGTGCTAAACTTTCGATTTGATAGTTCGTGTTTGTATTGTGCTCTGCGAAATGAAACCGTGTCCAATAACTGTGAAGAAATTTGACATTGAGTTTGTGTGTGTAAGAGCATTCGATTACATACTCGATTACGTAGTATCCGATTCCAAAGAGTGTGTATTTTTTGTAATCGCACAGAATTCTGTATTTGTCTAACTGTTTAGACCTTCTGTGTCTGTGTGACTGTTCGTGTTTGGTGTGCATTGTTGCATTTGCATCATGATTTGGTGTTTGGTTGTGAAGAGAAGGAAGGCTGATACTGATCTGATCTGGCAGTTTAACTGCAATATATTTGTACAACGGTTTACCGCAGATTACCTTTATCTTCGTATCTCACGCTCGACTTTCTACTGCGTACTTTTATCTGAGTGGCTTAGTCCACATACATGGTGTGTAGGGTTGGATGGGCCTTTCGAGGTCCTATGTGGTGTGTCTGGTTGGATGAGCTTAAACAGCTCTATTAGGGTGTGATCGGGGGACGGAGAGTTGTTTGGTTGGATGGGTGGGTTTTCACTACTTGACTGCATTCATAAGCATCTGATTAAGTGATTGGGTGTAAGTTTGTTTGTCTGCATTTTGTTTGTTTGACTTATCATTTGTGATTGTTCTTGCGAATAATGACATTTTTTAACACTGTGTGTGATGATAAGTGCTTTGCTTAAGTACGTTCGTTTCGGACGTGGGCTTCGTGTATACCTTCTGGTTCTATATATCTCTGTAAGTACGTTTCACTGTTGTACTACTATCTGGAATTCTGGTATGTAATTTTGTTGTTTTTCATGTCTCGAACTCACCCTGAGCTCGTGTAGCTCACCCCCTTAGTGTTTCCCCTTTCATGTACCTTTTCGAATTCTGATGCTGGACTTGGCACGCCGGAGGTCTCGGAGTTACGCATTTTAAATATTTGGTTTAAGTACTGTTTTGAAAACTGTGGTATGAACTTTCGTATTAAATACAAGTAAGCGTTATTTGGACTGAGGTTTTTGTAATACCGGGTGTAACAGCCCAATTTCGACCCTAATCGGAACGGTGGTCTCGGGACCCCGAATTCGGGATAGAATAATATTTTTAATTATTATTTTGATATCTATGTTATGTGGTTAAACATGTGTTAAAATATCATTGATTAAATTTCATGTTTGGGTGATTAATTTAAGAAAAAGGATTAAATTGCAAGAGTGATAAAATTTGCCAATTGCTTGATAGGGAGAATTAAATCAAAGTGTCTTTTTAATTAAGGGATTTTGTGTTATAATATAACCTTTTTAGTTTGTAGTGGACGGCAACATGCATCCGCTAAGAATTTTGCTATTATTTTTAATGTATTATGTAGTGATGATAATACATATTTTATATTAAAAATCTATTTTAATAAAGCATAAAAGAAAATGGCCACTGCATGTTTACCATTTTAGCTTTCTTGACCGAAAATAAAGAAGAAGAGAGGAGTTAAGCTTTCATCTATTTCGGCATTTGCATGTTTTATTAAGGTGAGTAATTTCACTTAGTTTTTGTTAATTTTAATAATTTTGAGGTTATTGTCTTGTTAATTAACTAGCCCATGCTCAAATTCTTGAATTGGTTGTGGAAGTCGAAAGTTGCCATGGGTGGAAATTGTGTTTGTGAGATTAATGGTAGAATATGTTAAAAGCATGCAAGGTTAACAATATTTTCTTTAGAATTTTTGGATAGAGCTTAGTAGGAGGAATTAATAGAAAGAAAATTTTTGGAATGTGCTAAATAGCAAATAGATGGAAGAAAGGAGTTGAAAGAAGGGCTATGAACATTCGGCCCTTCATTGATGTGATTAAATTGCGGATATTTTATGTTTTGAGTTGTAAAGTCTTGAACCTTTAAATTTTCGGTTTTGGTACCTACACTACTGATAAACATGATAAATTTGCATAAAGATGGTAAATTGAGCTTTAATTTCCTTGATTAATTATGTTCTTAAAAAGTTGTTGCTGTCCAAATTGGTATAGATTAAATGTATGTCCGATTGAGGTTTTACATACTGCCCAATATGAAAATTTTAAGACAAATTCGATTGGATTAAGTGCATGACCGAATGTGGTTTTACATGCTGTCCAATGTAAAAAAAAAAAGAAAAGATTTATGATAATTCGATTAGGCAAAACATGTTGAGGATTCAAAGCTGTCAAAATTTAACATTTTTATGGTTGCTCGGTTGAGCTTTATTGTTGGTTAAATTGAATATTTATTCCTGTCCAAAGTATAATATGTGGTTGAATGAGTTCAATTTGAATTATTTAGATCAAGTACAAAAGGAAAAGGTTTTGGATCGGGGAAAAACAAAGTTGAACGAATAGTCGGAAAGCCCAATCCGTCAAATTTTGAGGTAAGTTTTAAGCAATCGGATTAATTTTAATTATCTCTATATTAAATTGTACATGTTCGAGTGACATAATAAATTTTATTTTCAAATTGCCGAATAAGGCATAGGAATTATTATATGCGATAGCCGAATGTGGATTAGTAAATACATGTATATATCTATAACCATTGAATAATTGAGTTGGCCAAATATATGCACTTGTGATAAGGGATAAAAATAAATATATATATATGGGAATAGAATAGTCGGATATGTGTGAGTGTATATATATTTGATGATGCCAAATGTGGTATGGTGACTTTAAATGTGTTTGCCGAGTATGATAGTATCATGAACATGTATTTATTTATATAAATACCTTGGATGGTTGAAATACGTATAAAGATATATATATATATATATATATATATATATATATATTTATATAAATGTTACCAATGTGATAGGGTATAAGATTAAATATTTGTATTGGCCGAATGTATATTTGCCTTATGTATGAAATTTTGATATGTTTGGACTGGATAAATAATTATGAGTTGAGTAGTATTTAATTGTGGAACATGAAATAGGTGATGGTGGTGATTGAATAAATAAATATGTGTTTAATTGAGTGTGACCGAATGTGATGGTAAATTATAGGAAGAAAGAGTTGGTTTGAATGTGCGTATTTGTGTATGTTCATATTTATAATATGTGAATATATATGTTATGTTTAAGAGGAGATTTGTTAATGAGCACTATGTGTGCGAATATTTACACCGAGCACTGTGTGTGCGAAATCGGTTATATGGCACTGTGTGTGCGAAAATGTTAAGTAACGGCTCTATGTGAGCGACACGTTACGGGAAGTTGGCACTGTGTGTGCGAAAATGTTAAGTAACGGCTCTATGTGAGCGACACGTTACGGGAAGTTGGCACTGTGTGTGCGAAAATGTTAAGTAACGGCTCTATGTGAGCGATACGTTACGGGAAGTTGGCACTAGGTGTGCGAAAATGTTAAGTAACGGCTCTTTGTGAGCGATACGTTACGGGAAGTTGGCACTAAGTGTGCGAAAATGTTAAGTAACGGCTCTTTGTGAGCGATACGTTACGGGAAGTTGGCACAAGTGTGCGGAAATGTTAAGTAACGGCTCTATGTGAGCGATACGTTACGGGAAGTTGGCACTAAGTGTGCGAAAATGTTAAGTAACGGCTCTTTGTGAGCGATACGTTATTGGAAGTTGGCACTAAGTGTGCAGGGTTATGAATTCATCCAAATATTGACTAATGAATGGAGATATTTAGAAATTTTGCTTATGAAAATGATGCATAATATCTGGGACATTACGGTATTAACGAGGTAAGTTACTCCTACTTCATGAAATTATAGGATGAGACATATCTATTAATTAAGGAATTTATTCAAATTGAATATGTGGTATAATAATATGCGATTTTGAGGCATATGAAAATAGGTAAGGTTTGCATATTAATCGATTACATGTGTATACCGTTATGAGCTTTTTTACGATTGAATTGATTCATTTAAAGTTCGGTTATTGAAATGTTGTTCATAAAAACCATTGCTTATCACTTACTAAGCTAAGTAAGCTTACCGTTGATTTTATTTGACTATTTATAGGTCTTGAGGTTTAAGCTCGTACTCGGGGTTTCTTGTCGAAGTCAAGCACACTATCAACTACTATTTTGGTACCTTACCAAAGTTGATCATTTGTATTAATGGCATGTATAGGCTATGTTACCTTTGGAATTGTTGCAGATGACGAGTATATGTAACTTTGTAATTATGTATGCCATGCGAAAATGGCTAAAATATGATATTTTGGGTTTATGAGAGTTCGGTCATGTTAAGATGTTATGGTGAAAGTATGATTCATGATGTGTATGTGTTTAATGCTTGGTTATAAGAATGAATGTGTGAAATAAGGTTTGGTGTATGTATATTTGGTTTTGATAATGGTTAATTCATCTTAGTAAAGTGATTATATCATGTATGTATTCAGAGAATGGAGTTTTGATGACCTGATGAATTGGGTCTTTTGTTTGTATTGAATAATTTTTTTTTTTTTTACATGAAATGGGTTATACAAATTAGGGTTAAATAAGATAATGTTTAAAGCATGCTATGGAAGTTCATTATTACCTATTAAGCATTCGGTAAAGATCATATGAATAGTGTATTTTATGCACGAAATGTATATACATGTTCATATTATTCTATCTTGTTATATATAACTAAATAAGTAGTTAAGTTTTATTACATGTTAGTTGATTACAATATTGAATAAACAAATGATAGGTATTTAAATTATTTATTTGTGAATGCTTGTTTGGGGTTATGTTATGTTGGGTAATGCCTCGTAACCCTAATCCAGTGACAGATACGGGTTAGGGGTGTTACACCGGGATTTTATATATGAGAGTTTTTACGGAACTTAAATACAGTAATGTTTTTCGGTTTGTTAAACTAAAATTTCGCACGATCACTTTGATGATCAATGTGACCTCTAAAATTCGATCTAAACTCCTAGGCCGAGTATTGAGGTGTTACACTTATATTCCATACACTTTTAAGATTACTTGATCTTTGGATTTTCATCTCATGCAATTTATGGATTATTTATGAATTTAGCTCATTTTACCCAAATTAAACATTTCCTCGTACTATTACTCTTAATACTAATTTCATCATTTTAATATTTATATCACTTAACATTTATTGATATTTAGCAAAAAATCATTTGATTATAGATAACATTACACTTTTGATCATTATTCAATTTAGCTCTTAAAACTCACATATTACCAACATATAAAATTGGTCCCTCATACTTTTTTACTTATTCAATTTGGTCCTGCACACCAATTTCATGTCATAAGAAATTGAGTTTTTTCACTTTTGGTACTTCAACTTTCTTGTGTTTACACTTCAACCCTTCAAATTTTGAATTATCATATTTGAACCCTAAATCTTCTTCTTATTTCAACTTTCTCTGACGTCACCAAATCTTCTCTTTTACCACTTTGATTTTTTTATTATTATTTCAGTTTATTGAGAAATCAATCGTACACAATTCTCGATTTATTATAGATTTTATAGTATAACAATTTTAGGGGTATTACAGAGTTTGATGGAATTAATATTTGTAGCTCTAGTTTACATCTAAAGAAATATATAAATCGTTTATTTCAGCAATTTTGCTTAAAGTAATCTTCAACATCATTTTCTGAAAAAATATGGGAGTATTAACACGTAACTCATAAATTAAGGGTCTTTTTTAGATTCTTAAATTTCCTATAAACCCTAAACCGGAGGAGATTAAGTGTTTAAGCGAGTTTCATCTCATAATCCTAAAATTACCTTGACATACTAGGCTAGTAGCTATAGGTAGAGTGGGTATCCATAGTTGTGGTTGACTTAAGTCTTCATTCAAGTATTTAAATGGATAAATACATATGTTACCTACGTCGAGCATCAACGTCAGGAAGAAGAGACAAAGGGGTGATTGATGGAGAGGGGCCTACGTTATTGAAGCAAAGGTTAGCAAATGGTCCATGGTTGTGTCTCCTGGGAAGACTATGAAGAATGGATAAAACATGCAGCCTCATGTTGGTTGTCACCAAAGGTAGAGCTAGCAACTGCCCAAATGGTCCCCGCCCGATCCCAACCCTACCCAATGGGAGGGGGCATGTAAACAAGGGTTTCACATGCCCTATTAACACCCCTTCTACCCCTCTTCTTCAACAAAGCACGTGGCCTTCAATTATTTTCCACATCTCAAATCATTCTAAACCATAACCCAAATGTAAATCCAAAAGGGGATTTCAATTAGGAAAAGTTTTGCTATCACTCCCTGTAATATACGTGAGTTATAGATTTAGTGCTTATGTTTTAATTTAGTCTGTTTTAGTCTATGTATTTTTTTATTTTTGAAATTTTAGTCTTAACCTAAATGACAACAGTTGAATTATATTATGCTATTATTCATGTACTACTATGTGTAAGCTCAAGATTGAGTCCATGTTCTCCTTTTTAATCATTATTAGTCCCTATACTTTTTAAATTTTAAAATTTAAATCCTACCTCAAACGATAACGGCTAAATCTATTAACTAAAATGATGTGATTTTTTAATGAATATTATGTAAAATAACAAGTTGACATGATATTATACATGTAATAATATGTTTGTAAAAAAAAAAATTTAAAAATAACAAATTTTAACTCAACGAATTTAACACTCGTATTTAAATTAAGTCTAAAATTTTAAATTAAAAAAAAAACAACTAAAAGAGATTAAATAAGCAACATATGCATGGTAAGCATGATAAGAGCCAAAATTGAATTTCCCTTGTGCCCTTGTCAAGGGGGTTACCTGCAGGTCGGGTTCATCTCTAGCAAACTAATAAATTTATTGCCGTCCAAAAGATCATCATTACTAATGATAATGCTGTATATAAAAATAAGTTGATGATCTAAGGTGAGTACTGTGAATATATAAAACCACATTGCATTATTAAATTCAGGATTTCGCGTCATGTTTTGGCTTGTCGTTCAATGGCCATGTTTATGTCTCTCAAACCTAAGTCTTATGAAATCGTATCAATCAGATCAATGTAAGCATTTCCAGGTCCCATTTGCTGCATCGGAACAAGGATTGAGGGACATTTTATTCATACACCATTATCAATGATGTATGCTCATCAATACTTGGATTTTTATACACTTGCCATTCTCCACATACAATATACTATTTTTTGGACGCTGGGTAATTATGGATTTTATTATTGTCATTATAAAAATATATATATTAACGTCATTGTAAAGTAGTTTAGCCAATTTCTCTGCCATAAGGAAGTTGTTTGTCACTTTCCTCAAAGCTTGACAATTTCATTTCACATTAATTCACATGATCTATATCGGTGAAGAGAATTAATTATATAGTTTACTTGTTTACTTACATATAACATTAATGACACAAACCCTATCTGTCCCTAATTCCCTTTCTTTCTTAGCTTGTTTGACTTCAATATCAACCCTCCACTGCATGGAGCTGTATCTCATGGTTGACTTTCATATTGCCCAAACCAAGCCACCTTTTTTCGGTTTGCCTTTTCTTTGAATGATAAAATGAATTTCTATTTTTTTTAATAAAAGAAATTTAATCACGTGTTGTGTCAGCGTATAATTTTTATTGGCCGATTATGAATTACACTATGTTACATTTTAAAAAAATCTTATTATATTTATCTTTAGTAATTTTTAAAAATAATGTTTATTATTAATTACTTTTGACCAAAAACATTTAAGTATAAATTCTGCTGATATCTAGAATTTAATCAAACCTGAATTCTAACATTGAATCTATTGGTTAATATTATTTATTTTATCCCAAAACATGACATCAATCTGTAATTTTAACTTTTTGTGTTTGTAGGAGTTGTATTGAATGGTATTAAAAAATTCATTAAATAAGAGAGAAGAAATTTTCACGTAAAGAAATGGTCCACACTAAGGTTACTTCAAAGTGGGATCTTAAACGAAGGACCCCCGCCCTCCCCTTCAAATCTCATCCAACTTCTGTAATTAAACTCGTGAAAGACTACGTGATTATGAGCTGTCCCTCACTTTATTTGTATTGATCCATTTATTATTAGATTTCCTCTTTCGTTTTACTTCACCTTCCCCATGTGATCATACAGACAGACAGACAAAACACACTTTGAAATCAGGTAGCCAAAACATTCAAAACAAAGGGCGGATGGAACGATTGGTTACTCACGACTTAGAAGGTTGTTAAGCAATAATTGCTTGGGTTGGAATATCTATTGGAATATCTATCTCATCGTGTTTTCTCACCCTATCCCCATTTAATTTTCCTTTTGTCATTGACAAAGATCTTTAGTTTAGTAATGGTTAATAACTTCGATATATGACCAAAGTTGGTATATATAATAAAACCACGGCATTGCATTTAATATTAATAGGATCTAGATTTCTTAATTTTCATTACTAAATTAATTTGATTTAAATTAATTCAAACTCATAATTGATGTAACTTGATTTAATAATAAGATAGTCAGCAATTTAAACCTATTCAACGTGAATGAAAATTGACTTAAATCGAAAACTTTTTCCAACTATTAGTGTTGCTAGTTATACAATTAGTTGAAACTCACTTTGCAACTAGATTGATTGCAATTGGTGTATTCTGTTGGCATTTTTTGACTAAATTATATTGGCTATTTTTGTGCATCTTTTTAAAGGATTTTAAGCAACAATTATCATGACAATAATTGGTAAAGATACTTAGTCGATATTTTTAAAGAGTTCCAGTATATTCACTTGCATTGTTTAAAGAAATTTAGGATTGGGAAAAGTTTATTTGGTGAAAAAGTCTTTTTATTTCATGCCATATCAAGAGCTTAATTGGGAAAGTAATTAGTGGCTTAATTGGATCATACTAATTGAGGTTCACATGTCTACTACTCTATATATTGAAGACTTGTTTACTGTTTTATGTATGAGTTAAAGAGAGTAATAAAATGTTCATTAGAGGAACTTACTAAAGTGCAAATTGTGTCGTAAACAAATTGACTTCATCAATTTTTGACTAAGTATTCAAGGGGAAAGATATAGTAGAAGAGTAGATCTAAATAATTGTATAGGAATGAGGCTACAACATGGTGAATGAGTTTAGCTTAATTCATAGGTTCTACTATTGAATTATAGTGGATTACTATCTAAGAAAGGTCATGTAGAAGTAGGATAAAGTTTCAATCTGCACAACCAATTTGTGTGTTCATTGTTTTACTTTTTCAAATACAAATGTATCTTTAGTTACAACTCACTATACAACTAGTAGCAATTCAAAATTAACGATTGTATTAAAGCTTGATACAGGACAAAATTTGTGAAGACCCTTTTATTGAATTACTAAGACATAGAAGGAAGCTCAATCTCTAACTCCTTATTATTGATGGCTCCAACTATGTCTATTCAAAGACACTACTGAGGGCGTTTATTCAACACATATATGAGAATATGTGAAGAGAAATGCTTATTGGTTGGAATCTGTTAGAAAATATGCCCATATTGTAGCAAATATGTAATTGTTTTCTATGTATTTGAACAATGAATAAATAAATAAAGTCAATTTCACATTTCACTATTAAGTATTTTGTGTTTTTGTCTTTCATGTTTTGCATGCATAGCGAAATTATGAGCATTTGATAATCTAAATGAGTCTGTAATCCCAAAAAATAATCAAAGTGAGCATTTGATTCAAATACTTAGAAGGATTATTATGTCGTCTAAAATTCCAATAGGGAGATGGCTAGTCTTAGCTATTGGAGCAGTTGACTCCATGGGAAGAGACATAGATGAATTCATTGGAAGCATTACTTGTGAATTACTTTTGAATCCGTTTGTGAATTAATTTACTTGTGACGTTCATGGTGTGATTTACCTAAATCTTGAGTTAGTCACTGACCATGCGTATGTAATTCATGTGCTCTGATAAAAGTAGAGGCTTATGCTCTAAAGATGATCGAACCCATAGCTGATATGTTCGGTACATGACTTGTGTATGACATGGCTTTACTAGCAACAATAAAATTCATAACTCAATTAAAGAGTTAATGATATCCTCTCATTGGCATTGTGTGGATTGATAAATATGAAACGTGGCCACGGGTTGCTTGTTCTCGAACAAGGAATTTACCACAATCATTTGTCGATAGTGATCATATTAATCATTAAGAAGACACAATGGTGATAATGAGATAAAATAGGATTATATTGAGTGAACGGATTCAACTCAAATAAATCAATGATATCATATGAGGGTAACACACACATGACGAGGTCATTGGACAAAACAGTTGGATAAATTATTTTCGTAAATAGTATACAATAAGGAGTTTTCAATCATGGTACTTTTTTGTGGACTGACTCCATGATTAAGTAAATTGTAAATTATCGAAACGATACTTCTAAACATTTGCAATTACTAGAGCCTAATTGTATATGTGTGATTAGTCCCTCGACTAGTTCAACAAAAGCTCGATTGGACTACATTTGAATCAGGAAAATTTTTTACGACTCTCGAAATAATTTAGTTGAGTCGATTTATTCGATGTGGAATTAAATTGGATGATCGTGAGAATTGTTCAATTAGAAATTTTGATTAAAGAATTTTCTTGAAAAATTAATTTTGGAAAATTAATTTTGATCAAGTAAAATTAAAATAATTAAAATAAATATGATGTTTTTGAAAACTAATTTTCAAGTCAGACAATTGGGTCAATGGGTAATTGAACTTAAAAATTGGACTTCAGATTGAAAATTGGAACAGAGAACCAAAAACCAAGACTGAGACCCAAAACTAGTCGAACCGAGCCCGGTATGTGAAACCTGACTAACGGTCCAACCGGTAGCTTGATCGTATTGATCGGGTCATCATTGGTCTGGACTGAACCAGCTTGGGGTGCCATGAGGGTGTCATGTCTGTGATGACACCACCAGGCATGGCGGTGCCAACGACTGCGATTGTGGCATTCTGGTGGCCAGTGGATGCTCGACGGTGGTGGTTCTTCGACAGTTTAGCAGTGGAAGAATCATACACCTACTAGGACTCTACCGAATAATTTGATTTCAGATTAACTATTCCAAAAATAATAATATTTTAATAAATATTTAATATTAAATTAAATTTAATACTTATCTTAATAGTATTTTATTAATTTAATATTAAAGTGATTATCTTAATATTAAATTTAATTTAACAAGATAAATATTCTATTAATTTAATATATTTAGTATTAAATTTAATCTAATTTTTATCTTGATAAGTATTATATTACTTTAATATTGAAGTGATTAAGTTTAATCATAGTTGAACTCTCTAAAGTCTCCCTATATAAATAGTCATTAGTCATTATTTTTCACACACTTGAATTCAAGAGAAAGTTGTAGAGAGAAATTTCTCTGAAGAAATTATTTTAGAAAATTTCTAGAGATATTCTTTCATATTTATAATTTGACCCCAAATTTTAGATAAATTGAAAAATTTCCCCACTGATAATTTTTTGTGAAATTTTTTCTGATTCGAAGTGAGCCCACACTTGCCAGACATGAGCTTGAGAATAGTGAAGAAGACTACTTGGTCGAAGTGTTCATCCTAGATGAATCATAAAGGTACAATTTTGATTAAGTGTTTATTACTTTAAATATCACAACCAAGTTCTTGTTTTTGGAAAACAATTTAAAACTCTAGTTTTTCCCTTAAACTTATTTTTCGATGCGTTTTGCAAACTCGATTTTCCAATAGGATCCACTAGCAATTGAAGCTAATGATGTAAGGACACCCAAGCCAAAGACTATTTGGACTACTAAGGAAGATAATACAACCAATTTTAACTCCAAGGCCTTGAACACCATATTTAATGGTGCGGATCCTCAACAATTTAGAAGAATTTCTAAGTACATTACTGCTTGAGAGGCATGGATTATTCTTGAAATTTCATGTAAAAGGACTTTAACAGTGAAACAATTCAAACTCCAAATATTTTCATCCAAGTTTGAGAATATCAAAATGTTACAAGATGAAACCTTGTCTAACTTTTATGCAAAATTATGTGACATCTTTAATGAAGAATTTACCTTTGGAAAGGAGTATTCTAATGCAAAGTTGGTGCGAGGGGTCCTTAGATCACTCACAGAACATTGCTCCATCAACGTGACTACGTAAAAGAGTATAACAACATCAGTATAGTGAAGATTGATGAATTGATTGGGTCCCTATAAACATCTAAGATGAATTTGAGAGAAACCAAGAATAGAAAAATCAAGATAGAAATGAACATTGCTCTACAAGTTGCTTCTTTAGTTGCAATTGATGATCAAACTACCATTGAGGACTTGTAGGAGCAATAACCCTTCTAACTAAGAACTTCAATAAGGCATTCAAAAAGTTGTCCAATACGAGGAAGGGATTTGAAGAAGGTCATAGGTTCACTAAAGGAAAAGGGAAGATAATAGGTATTAATGAAGAAAGTCCTAAAGAGAAAAAAAAAAGGCATTTAGTGTCTCGAGTGTTAGGGATACAGTCACATGCAAGTTGAGTATATTAATACACCAAAGAAAAAAATCATTATCAAACATAAAGTGATGAGGGCTCTTCTATTGAATAAGATAAATATGAAAAGCACTTAAGTAATTATGTAGCTTTCGCATCCAAAGTTGTAATTGTAGTTGTAATTGACTCGGATAAATATAGCGATAGTGACACTAAATTCATTGAAAACTTCATGGACATTTACAAGGCTATGCTTGATAAGTGAGATCAAGTTTGTAAGATCAATATATGCCTCATTGATGAAATTATATGTTGAAACAAAAAATTGGAAGTTGATGAAAAATCTTAAGGAAAATGACTCTTTGTTTACTAAGAAAAAAAGCTAGACTTAATGAAGTTATGAAGGAAATAAAAATATCCTATCCCGTTCTAAAGACTAGCAGTTCTACGAACAGAAAGCTGAATGAAATACTTGTTGATACAAGAATAAAATTTTGTTAAGGAAGCTTGAGGTATAGACACCAAAGACAAAAAAATGACCACAATTGTTTTCATGAAAGCTGAAGGGATTATTGAAAAATCTAAAAGCTCCAAGAAGGTTGAAGTTATTCATATGGAGAGGCACTAAAAGCAAATTGGAATAGTGGTGTTTTATTACTTTAGTGTCTCATAACATATAATGCTCAAATATTACATACTACTAAAAGATCTCAAAAGGAAGCGGTTAGTCGTAGTGCTAATTGCAACTTGAGTTACATCTAATAGAAGGAAGAAGCAAAACCTTGTCTGGAAGAAAAAGATCAAAAATGCTTTTTTGTTGCTCACCAGTCCTTGAAGGCTTCCACTTAGCATATTTAAAATTTTGACAGAGGATGTTCTAGACATATTACTAGAGTAGAAAATGTAACACCTTATACCCGACCCGATCGACAGGTCCGAACTATAAGGTGCCACATTCGTTGCTGGAGAAATTGTGATCAAGTTTAATAAGAATTCACATAATCAAGCATACAACCATAAGAAATATAAGAAATCAATACAATAATAATCATTCTTAAGTCTTATACGAGCTTATGAAAGCTTTAAAGTTAACCTGAGATTGAATCAATACTGAAATGTAAAATTTTCAAAATACACGGTTGACATCGTGACGTCATCGTTTCAACGTCGTGATGTTGCCAAATTGTGACATCCCACTCGGTAAAGCCCTAGTGTCGAGTGTTGTTGTAGGAGTAAGAATTTTGGAGTAGGCTTCGAATAAGTAAGGTGTAGGATTTAACAAAGAGGTTGAAGTCTACAGGCACACCATTGGGTGAAGTCTTGGTTAGGCGAATAAGTTAGAGAGAAGTAAGGGTGTGGTTCTAACCGCCCAAACAAAACTTTGGCGGATAGATTGGGCAAACTGTTCACATTGGGATATTGAATAGAAGTGCCTTAGAGTGTAAGACATCTCTAAGAGTGGAACTTGGTATAATGTTAAGGAATTTTGAGTAATAGGGATATCATCGAAAGGCGTTGTATGCCAAGTTTGACTAGTTAAGGTGTTGGTTATATTTTAATGAGATGTTTAGGAGTGAACGATGGATTTGACCCGAAAATATTTATTTATACATGTAACTATGCATTGTTGTACACGTTCCCTTACAGCTATTAACCACTCATATGGTAGATAGAGTAAGATTGTGACGCGTATCAAGTTTCCATAAGGACAAAGGTTGTATATCTAGATAGTCAGAAATTGAAAAAGGAGAGTTTCTCTTCCACCTTCTTCAGGAAATATTTCCCTAGTCTAGATCTAAAATAATATGAAGTACTTCCTTCCTTCACGAAAGTTGAAGGTTAATCTGGATTTCCACCTATGAGTGCTTCATGTCAAGGTAAGGTGTATAATCTTTCAAGCTAAGTTGTAAAAGAGCAAGTTTGTTTCTAATGGGTAAGGCTAAGAACCCAATGCTCTTTTGGGGGGATTTTAGCAATTGAAATGACGAAAAACAGAGATACATGAGTGGGTCTTGATAAGTTTTCATGTTTTGAAGAAATAATTACTACTGATCGTTCGATTGAAGTCTAGATCTGGAGTTTGGAGCTAAAAAAAGGGTAAAAGTCAGATAAGTCCTTAAACTGACTCATACATGCGTAATATGCCTTCTCTAAACTTCTATGCTAAGTAGTTAAAGCATAAGAGTGAAATTAATAGAGCATGATTGACTATGGTGTGCTTATGTCTGAAAATGAGAACGAGACTGATAGGAAGTGCATGTTTGTCTAGTAGGCGTAAGAATGATTGTCATGAGTGAGTCGATGCATGATGAGTCTGTGTTTGTCTCTAGAGTCATTAAAGAGGTCCATCAGGACTAAAAACACGAATCTTTAAAAGGACAAGTCCATTGCCATGGCACTAAAGGATCATATTGTGTAAGACCATAATTGGAGGGTTATGATATCGTATGAAAAGAAGATCATGTTGTATAATACCATAACTAGTGGGCTATGGCATTATATGGAAAGAAGACCATATCGTATAAGACCCTAACTGATGGGTTATGGCATCATATCAAAAGAAGACAATATTGTGTAAGATCATAACTAGTGGGTTATGGTATCATATGGAAGAATTTAAGGAAGGTTATTACCTAATGTGGTCCCCTGTGTGTCTCGGGACAATGAGGGGAAAACCTCACCAAGTGTGAGTCTAGGCAAATCCCAATCGCCTAAATCACTAGGAAAGGAAAAGTCTTTGTAACGATCTCTGTCAAAGGAAAGCCTCTGTGGAAAAACTCTAGACGGGAAAGCCTTGGTGACGACTATTGATTATTAAGGAAATGACATTTGTGGCACAACTCTGGACAAGAAATCATTTGTGGCGAGTACTGGATGTAAAGAATGTCTTTGTGGCAAAACTCCGGAAGGGTAAGCCTTTGTGGCGAACCTCTTAAGGGATGCCTTTGTGGTGAGGCTCTGAAAGGAAAGCCTTTGTGGCAATTTCTGGATAAGGAAGTCTTTGTGGCTATCTCTGAAAAAGAACATCTTTGTGGCGGATTTTGAACGAAAAGAAGGGAACCTCTGGCAAGCTCTAATAAATGACGTACGAAGTCTTCTGAAGGAACGATAAGTATGGCGAATTCTAAAAGAAAGGCTCCGTAAGAAGTGTTATGGCGAACCTAGTATAGTAAAATGGTAAGAACAACAATACTAGAGTGCATCAGCGTGAGTGGCGAACCAAAGGTATTCTGTCTGTAAATCTTTCTGTAACAAGAATGGTTAAGAAATCACGAAAGAACAAAATGAAGAATGTGAATGAGGTAACGATGATAGGAACAACAAGTTATGATCTTGGATCGAAAAGTGACACCAACGGCCCAATGAATGGAATCTTAAGGATGTAACCGCCTGAGTCAAGGAAAGCACAAGAGCAAAGAAGATGAATGTGGAATTCTCAAGTATGAATCAGGTAAAAGAGGATTTTCTCACTAAGTTCTCATGAACTTACCTTTGTGTCTTTTTGTCACAGGTAAGAAGATTCAAGGCTAGGCTAGGAGGACAACGCCAGGGCTATGCCAGAGGAATGATGAGATAGGCTGTTATGCATACAGAGCAAGAGGAGCGGCGTATTCAAGTCTGATAGAAATATTGTGAATAAAAATTGTTTATAAGCCTTATGACGTGTACAGAATGTGTTAGTATCATAAATGTTGCCGGTAATATTGCTTAGAGGTAGAATAAGTGGAGTAATGTAAATAAGCGGGATATATGTACTTGTAAGTCCTCGTCAAGTGAGAGGTCTTGTTCAATGGTTGTAACTACAAGTTGTAAGCCTAAACGTAAATTAGTTGGGCAATGCTACTAAATAAGATGTATTGTTGAAAGTTGTATGTTTTGGTTAATTATAAGTTTGTGTTAGAGTGGTAACACTCGAGATCCGGATCCAATGAATCGGATCGAGTTGAGGGTGTTACACAAACAGTTTGTTACGTCACGACGTTAAGTCACTCGACGTCGTGACATCACTTACTGTATTGGCTTCGTCGAGACGATCGGGTTCCTTGCTTCGTCGTGACATTATAGGTCTTTTCTGGTCACGACAATATTCAAATAACGTCACGACGTCATATACTGTTTCTACAATTTCTTCTTGCTAAACAACCTGTAAATTTACCATTCATTTACCAACCAATTCAGCTAACACAAAGACCATCACAACCAAAGCTTAAGCAACAATTCATGATATCATTACACGATATATAACCATTTACTAATGTCATAATACCTATAAATCAATTAGTTAACATAATTTATCGAAGTTCTAAACATGCATACTCAATATACCCTATCTCTAGCATTATAACACTTAAGTACAACATGTTAATCATTTGCTTAATTCATACATGCATTGCGTTCAAGGAACCATCTCATTTTTCATACCTTAATCAAACTATGGCAATTCTAAGTTGCATACATGTATAAACTTATCAAACCTAACAAATTTATGTATATACCATCTTTTCAGCTTCAAATTTAACATTACTCAACCAATTAGGTACATGCCAAGTTAAAAAAAAATAGAAACGAACAAATTTTGCTGAGTTTGGGATCGTTGGTTGGATGCTGAAGTCAATGCTCGGGATCTCAAATTGAACCTAACTTGCGCACAGAGATAACAAATCGTACACTGAGCATAATGCCCAGTGGTAAATCTATTATTCAAGATAAAGTAAATACACTTATGCAACATGCATACATTCAATTCTAAACTAATTACATACTATTCTATGTAAAACTCTTCCATTTTCACAAAGGTAAGCATACTACCAATTTCATTTACCAATTTATTAGATTGCACACAAGTTGACAATTTTCCAACAATTCCATAAACTACTTGATTCATTTTAAACACGTTATCTAGATAAAATTATATTCATCATATTTCATCTTTAACGTACATATATATACACATTCTTTTCATCTCATACCACATTTATATCATTTCAGAATCCATCGGCTCATTAATACACAATCAGCCTCCAGGGCTCGTTTTCAATTCAGTTCGCATACAAACTTCCACCTCATATTCATTCATATATCAATCAAGTAATTCAATTGTTTATAACCCTATTAACCAAAATGGGCTCAGAACCGATACACGGATTCTTCACCCCAAGTTGCCCGACAACGATGACGCTATAATGATTCATAATACCACACTAGATTACCCAGCAACAATGGTTTTCTCAACTCAATCAATTTGTCACCCCGATTTGCCCGTCAACGATGACTTAATGCATAATATCTACCAACCTGGATTGTCCAACAATGATGGTTTTACTCAAACTTTCGATCCTATAACATGTCAACTATATCCTACTCGGTCCGAACAACTAATAGGGTATTCAATTTGCAATTCATTATGAATAGTTCAATTTGCATCCCAATATATACAATCCATCAACATTTCACAAATTCATAGCATACATAACATATCTCAACACTATTTCATATCAATTATTACATATCAAGTAGACTGGAAATTATGTACTTTATTCAATTTAGTCCCTATTTCGGTATTCAACCTCAATCATAGTAAATCAAGTTAAATAGCCATTAAAAAATCACCTCAATACCATATAATGCAACATGTAAAGAATATGAAATAAATAAGTTGGACTCGAATCATAAAAATACAAACCAAAAATTTCGAGCTATTCGTTGATAGCTTTAGATTTTCCTTTCCCTTTTGAAAAATTCGGGTCGAAGTTAGCTACGGATTAAAATAAACATGTAGCATTATCAATGAAAATCCAGTTCACAATCAATTAGCAATTTATACAAAATTTTCAATTTATTCAATTTAGTCCCTAAAATTGGGACTAACCCAACTTTCAATTTAAAGCTCCAAATTGAATTCTGATTTCACTATTATCCATTAGAGACCTTCTATTTCACATTTTTACATTAAATTTTACATTTTATTCAGTTTGGTCCCTCATGTATGAAACTATCAAATAAACTTTACAATTTGGTCCATTTTTATATTTGAGCTTAAAATCTATCAAATTAATACCTAAAACTTTCAATTCTCAACAATGGGATTTTTCAAAACTTTAAAATTTTTACAAATTGGTACATGGGCTAGCTAAATCAAGCTTCTATGACCTCAAAAACATAAAAATTACAAGAAAAACACTTAATTGCACTAACCAATTTATTGATTTAAAGCTTGAAGGATGCAAAAACGGTGGTCTTCTTCTTCTTTCTTTCTTTGGCTGGATGGAGGAGATACATTTATCTCTCCATCCACTTATATTTTCCTATTTATACTTGGTTTTAAGTTTAATTAAGTTAACTAATTATGATTTATGCTAATTAAATTAATATTTACTTAATTAAATTTCAACACTACCATCCACTAACACTTGATTTGGCGTGGTCTAATTACTTTTTTGGGCCTTGGGTTAAATTTTAAGTCCTAAAGTCATTTTCTAATTAAAAATCTACAGCGATTGGACTTTACAATTTAGTCTCTGAGCCCTAATTAAACACAATTTTGGCTAAATCACCATGGAGGAAGGTCCTCAGATTTGGCCGGAAAGGAAAATTAAGTCCGCATTTTATCGGACCTTATGAAGTTACCGAGAGGATAGGACCGGTAGCTTATCGTTTAGCTTTACCACCCGGACTGGAAAAGATTCACGATGTCTTCCACGTGTCCATGTTGCATCGATACCGTTCGGACCCTACACATGTAATAGTACCAACAGAGGTAGAAATTCAACCGGACTTGACTTATGGTTAAGAGCCGGTTAAGATCTTGGCACGAGAGGTCAAACAGTTAAGAAACAAAAGTATAGCTCTTGTTAAAGTGCTATGGCAGAGACATGGAATAGAAGAGGCTACATGGGAGCCAGAAGAAGCTATGAGAAACTAATATCCCAACCTTTTCGCCGGTAAGATTTTCAGGGACGAAAATCCTTAAGGGGGAGAATTGTAAAGGCCCGATTTAGGGGCTAGCCGGAACAGTGGTTCGGAACCACTAATCTGAGGTTAGAGAAAATTATTTTTCATGATATTTTATGAGTCAGAACATGATTATATTAGTACATGAAAATTTTGGTATTTTAATTTTAGCGATTTCTTGCTTAATCGCGAAAAAGGACTAAATCGCATAAAGTGCGAAAATTCCATTTTATAATCTAAGGGTTCCAAATAGCTATAGAATGTTAATTAGAGGTCTTTAAAAGGTAATTAACCCCTTAAATAAAGGTTGACCGGCCATAGGGGGACAAAGAAGTCAAAAATTGGTCAAAGTGGGTGTAGTTGGTGGATTAAATTGATAAATAGAATAAAATAAAGAAAGAAAAGATATCATCTTTTTCTCTCTTCTTCACCATCGAAAATAGAAAGCAAAATAGGGGTTTTGAAAGCTCAAAACTTCAGCAAGCTCTTCTCCATTCAAGTAAGTGCTTTTAATGGTTTTTCTTGATGATATTTGTACTTTTAGAACCCCTAGAGCTTAAGCTTTCTAAAGAAGGGACTAATTTGCAATATGGTGAAAAGTTTAGGGTTTTTCCATGAGAACTTGTATGTGGTTTGCTGCATTTTTTATGGAAGAAAATGAGTCTTAGTTGTTAGATGAACAACTTTTGTGAAAGGTGTTGCCATGAAAACACCTAAATGAACCTTTTTGTAAAGGTTGTAAAGTTGGTAGTAAATGTGTGAAATGTTGGGTTTTAATGATAGCCATAAGAGAAATAAATGTTCACCTATGCTCATTAAAGGTATAAATTTGATTAGAATTGATTTTCGAGCCTAGGGGTAAAATGGTCATTTTGCGAAAGTGTAAGGGCAAAATAGTTATTTTGCCAAAGCATGATTATTAAAATGTTTTTATTAATGTGATGATTGGAACGAGCTAATTTGCTATTATAGAGCAAGAAGAACCAAGAATCAACCTCGATCGGGGAAAGAATAAAGTCTCAGACTAGATCGACGATCTAGGTTATTTTGAAATCGAGGCAAGTTTGTATGTGATAAATTCAACATTTATGCTCGTATTGTTTGAGAATGTTTCACATTATATTGATGTACGATATTCTAAGAAATTGAAATGTTGAAGTCTCGGTTGGACTATACTGAATGTGAGTATATTATTATCGAGACATGAGATAGATAAGGTCCCGTGTAAGATCATGTCGGGGACATGGCTTCGGCACCAAATTGAAATTCTGTATAAGACCGTATCTGGGATATGGCTTCGGTATTGAATATGAGAATTGTATAAGACCGTATCCGGGATATGGCATCGATACTTGAGGTGAGGTTCCGTATAAGACCATATCTGGGATATGGCATCGGTAATCAAAGGTAATCCAATGTAAGACCGCATCCGGGATGTGGCATTGGCTTCGGGTTCATGATAGTGGTAATGAATATGCATTTTTTAGTGTCCCTAGAAAATTATTGGGATTAAATAATCTAGCAGTAAATATAGAATTGAAATTGGTAATTAAAGTTATGTGATTGAGTGAAAACAGGTATGCGTGAATAATTCACGAGGAACATTTACATTATGTGGCGTGGTAAGTGCTAGATAAGGGCAAATACGAGTAAGCTATGGTAAAGAGCCTATGACATTGTGCATGGTTATTTAATGTCATGGATGGGTATCTTTATGAGTTTATGGTTGCTATTTAATTCCATGCAAACTTACTAAGCTTATTGCTTACCCCTCTCATTTCTCTCTTCCTTGTAGTATTGCCAAGATAGCTTGAGAAATCGCAAACGTCAAAGTTGGAGATCACACTTTCGACTAATATTTGGTATAGCCCACTAGATTCATTTTGAGTATGGCATGTATAGGACTTGGTATTTTTGTCATGTCATATTTGTAAGCCAAATGTGTTGGCTATTCTAGTTGTTCAATTTATTTTGTAAAAGGTCTTGGGAGGTTGGCCTATACTTGATATGTCCATATATTCAATGAAGATGAATTTCATGAAGTGTATGTTTTTGTGGATGTCTTGATTCTTTTGAGTTCTTAGAGGTACCATATGGTCATCTTAAATATTGAATTGTTTTGGTATGAGTGTGATTTTTTGCTAGGGTGGCAAATGGCTTGGTAGATAGCCATATAATTGTCCACACGGGCAGACACACGGGCGTGTGTCTAGGTCGTGTGTGACACACGGTCAGCCCCATGGGCATGGTGCTCGGCCGTGTGTCCCCTTGCATGCTAGAGTTGCAAGTTAGTATGCTCAGTAGTAAACACACGGGCAGAGACATGACCGTGTGTCTCAGTCGTGTGGGAGGCACGGCCAGGAACATGGGCGTGTGCCCAGGCCGTGTGACCATAGTGAGATGATGACGTCATAAACAGAATGCCAAGGTTTTGGCACATGGGCTAAGACACGGGCGTGTCGAGGACGTGTGAGGGACACGGGCCAAGGACACGGGCGTGTGTCTGGCCGTGTGTATTAAGTCAGTGTCGACCACGGGCGAGGAGCACAGGCATGTCCCAGGGGCACACGGGCGTGTCGCTTGAGCAACACGGGCGTGTGGCCCCTGTTTAGGCAAGATTTTTCTAAGTGCGTAAAAATTTCTGATTAATTCCCGAAACCTTCCGAAAGTATGTTTAAGGCCTCGTAGGCCTAGGATGAGTATGTTATGGGTTTAAATGGAAAGTTTTTGAGACGAAACGAAAATTTATAGCCCAAAACGTCATGTTTAAGCAAGTTAAGTTAGGTAATGCCTCGTATCTGGTTCCGGCTTCGAACACGTGTAAGGGGTGTTACATTAATACCCTCCTCAAGTTGGTGCGTGAAGATTACGAACTCCCAACTTGCGTAGAAGATACCCAAACTGTTGTATCCCTAATCCATTAGTGAAGATATCGGCTAGTTGCTCAGAGCTGCGAACATAAGCTATTTGAACATGTCCATGTTGAATCTCATCACGAATAAAATGACAATCAATTTCAATGTGCTTTGTTCACTCATGAAACACGGGATTTGCACTAATATATAAGGTTGCTTGACTATCACAATACAACTATAATAGCCCAATTTTTAGTAGTGTCGGCAACAGTGGTTCGAGACCACCAAATCCGACAAGTAAGCTCGTAAATTTTATTATTTAATATTTACAAGTCAAATATGGTTTTAAAAATATTTTTGAATGGGTAATTTATGTTTTATAATGAATTATTAGGTTCGAGTGGTAAAATCCTAGGTCAAGTGGTTTTAGAAAGTGAGGTATCAGGACCTCGTTTCTATAAACTGAGTCGTAAATATTTTTATAAATATATACGGAGTAGCATTAAGGTGGTATTAAAGTTTCGTTGAAAAATTTTAACGTTTTGATAGTTAATTAATTAAAAAGGACTAAATTGTAAAAGATGTAAAATTTAATCACTATTTGATTAAATGGGTAATTGATAAAGGAAAAGGGACTTAAATGGAAATTAAACCATGGTCAAAGTTTCCAAGCGGTGGTGTTATGATTGATTCCACTAGCTTTTGGATTAATTGTTCTTTTAGTCCTAATAAGTTTAGGATTAAATTGTAAATAAGTTTATTTAGTTAGAATTTAATTAAATTGAAGGACTGATAAACCGTAATAATAACATATTTTAAACCCACATTTAGCATACTTTTGGATGATTTATCCCTTGAATTATGTAATTTGGTGCTCTTAATCCTTTAATTTCATGTTTTATACTCAGGAGAGCACCGGAGGATGAAGAGAACGAGAAACGGGCCTAAAACAGAGTAAATGGGCCATATCACGAAATCGACACGGCCTGGGCCCAAGACTACACGGACGTGCTCCTTTAGTAGGTTCGAACACGGCCTAGCCATGATTCACACGGGCGTGTGCCATGGGCGTGTCCCTGACGTGACAAAGAAGAATTTTATTCGGATTAGGGTACTTAGAGGCAAAGAAAGCCATTCCAAAAGCCTATATAAACACCCTAGAGGCCAACCTTCAAGGGGGCGTCCAGCTAGGCCAAGGAGCCGAGCCAGAGAGGTCAGAATTGTGGAATTTACTCAAAGAAAGCCGGTTGATTCATCTAAAGAAGCCGGAGTCATACTCAAGACGGAGGATCTTCTCTTTAATTCCTTCAGGGGGTTTTAGGGTTTTTCTTATGTTTTGTTTTATCTTTTCTTCTGAGATGTATTCTTTTATAATTATGAACTAAACCCTCAGATACCTGAGGGGGATGAAACCTAAGATGAATCTTGTTATCGTTTGCTGAACTATATGATAAATACTTGATTTGTTCTTAATTATGTGTTCTTAATTCTTGCTTTGATAATCCATGATATTGATTCAAGTACTGATGTGCTTAGGTGGTGGAGCAAAAGTCCCTGCCTAAGAGTATATCTAGCATAATTGAGCGGAGTTGCTCACGCGCCTAGACATAGGGTGACGAAATTTTGCCGGATTAGGGTCAAACCTAATATGGGAGTCCATAGATCGAGTTAATGCAATTCTAGGGGTTTTAATTAGAAAGAGATTTCATTTAATCAACCTAGGGTTAGACGTTGGTCGCCTCGAGAGAGGGATTAATATACATTAGGGAATCCTATGGATCAAGTCAAGTGAATAAATCGTCTGGTTCAGAGTTAGATAACAAGTGAAGTCTAGGTGGATTCTTCCTTGGGTATTGTCTTAATCAATTGGTTTTCCCCACAAATATTTTCCCCAATTCATTCTCTTTGTATTAGCGTCTTTATCTTAGTAGTTAGTTAATTTTAGTTTAAACAACAAATTCTTTAAATCTTAGGTTAAATAATAGAAAGAGAGTTAGTATTAGTACTTCTGGTTCCTTTGGGTTCGACATTCCGGTCTTGCCACTAAACTATACTACTGTTCGATAGGTGCGCTTGCCTCAATCGTTGTCATAGTTAGTTTCTAGGCTCGATCATTCTTTATATAAATTTTTAAGACTCTGACACACGATCAAGGACCAATTGTGAAATTAAACCTTCCTTTGATGGTAATTGTGCCATATATTTATGTGATGGGAAAATATGGGCATAGATTTGGTGTTTTAAATTAATTATTAACTAAGGGTAATATGGTAATTTAATGGATTAAATTAAAATAAAAACATAAGAAAAAAAAGGTGTGGTCATCATCTTCTTTCCCAATTACAACCGAAAGCTTCCATGAAAATAGATCTAGGGTTTGGCCAAGCTTTAAAATTCAATCGGTAAGTGATTTTCGTCCTGTTTTTAATAATTTTTATGTTTTTGATATCGTTGCAACTAGATCCAGCTAGCCTGTACCTTCGATTTTGAACCTGTTAAAGATTTTGAAAGTTGCCATTGATGAACCATGTGATTTATGATATTAAATTATGAATTTAAGATATTAATTGTTATTTAAAAGTATTTTATTAAGTGATTTTTGATGAATTTTCCGGTTAGGGACTAAATTATTGAAATAGTATAAATACAAGGGTTTGTTGCGAAATTATTACAAAAATGGGCTGTATTGAATGCCATGAATATTCGGCCAGCTTGGATTTTTATTAAAAATGGTTAATTTGCATGTTTTGGGTTTAGGGACTAAATTAAATAAAAGTAAAACTTTAGAGGCAATTTTGTAAAAATGTAAAAAATGACCAAATTACATTAAATGAATTTTTTTTATTGTCTAAATTAATATATTGAATGAAATTATTAATTTAGATCAAGATTGGATGGAAAATCGATGAAAATAAAAAATTACCAAAATGCCCTTGGACCACACGGGCTGCCTAATTTCGAACACGGCCTACAGCACGGGCGTGTCTAAGGGTCACACGGGCGTGTGAGCCCTGTAACATGGAAAATTTTCTAAGTTTTGTAAAAATTTCTAAAGTTCTCGGTTTAGTCCCAAACCACCTCCAAAGCATGTTTTGGGCCTTGTAGGCTCGTATAAGGGACTTTATGATTGAATATGAATGGTTTTAATTTGGACGAAAATTTATGACTCGGAATTGTGTGAATGCTTGTGATATAAGTCCGGTAATGCCTCGAACCCTGTTCCGGCGTTGAATACGGGTAAGGGGTGTTACACTTCCTTTGGTTGATGCATAAATTGCGCCAAGATATAAACACTAATTTCCAATACTTCTACGAATCTTCCAAAACAACACTCTCTGCCAAGGCTAAATGATGATTTTGTTCGATGGGAAAACCAGATGGTTTAGCACCCAATAGCCCAACTTCACTAATAATATCCAAAGCATATTTGCGTTGGCAAAGAAAAATCCCTTTGTGATTCCGTGCCACCTCTATGCCCAAAAATATTTCAATGTCCCGAAATCTTTCATGTGGAAACAATGGCATAAATAATCTTTAAACTTCTGAATGGCAACACTGTTATTTCCCGTAATAACAAGATCATCAACATACACCAGTATACTCAATTGTATCTTGTCCCGATTAAAGTAAACGGTGAATAGTTAGACTAAGATTGAAGAAACCCTACCCTTTAATGCAGCTTCAACTTTGTAAACCAACACCAAGGGGCCTGTCGTAAACCATAAAGTGATTTATGTAATCTATAGAATTTGCCAGCCTGTTGAGTGACAACCATGAGGCATATTCATGTACACCTCTTCTTCTATATATCCATGCAAGAATGCATGATGAACATCCATTTGATGAAGTTCCCACTTCTTTGCTATTGCCACTGAAAGAAATGTATGAACGGTCACCATTTTTGCTACAGGGGTGAAGGTCTCACTGTAATCAATTAATTTAATATGATTATTGCCAAGAATCACCAATCGAGCTTTATAACGTTCAACTGAACCATCTAAATTATATTTGATCTTGCAAACCTATTGGCACTCTATAGCTCACTTTCCCGACGGTAAATCTTCCAAAGTCCATGTCCCATTAGCTTCAAGAGCCTCAATTTCTTTTTTCATAGCTTTTTTCCATCGAATATCTTTTATGGCTTGAACATATGAAGTAGGCTCCCTTTCGGTTGTCATAGTTACTAGAAAAGAACGATGTTTTGGAGAAAAAATGTCACAATTTACATAATGTGCTATAGGGTAGGAGATACCTAAGGAAAAAATTGATTTGGATGAACGTGCAGAGAGGCTTATTCATTCTGTAGTATATGTCACAAAATCTCGCAGTCAAGTAGAAACTTCTTTTGTTCTATGGCCACGCCCAAGTTGTTCTTGAACAAATTAATCCGAGACTTCAATGACACCCCACCGTCATCGTTATCACATTGAGTCACAGTTGAATTCTCAAGTACCTCATTTTCTTCGACCTCATTCAAGTTATCATCAGCATGGTTGGTGATACCGAAAGGAACACTCTATACTAGTTCTGGTTGTGCACCCTCCTTACTAACATCAACAAATGGAAATTCATATTCAGAGAAGACAACATCTCTTGAAAAAAAATACTTTCCTGTATCAAGATCATAAACTCTCCAGCCTTTGTTTCCAAAATGATATCCTACAAACAAACAACATTGACTTCTGCTAGCAAACTTGTCTTTCTCCTTATTCAAGTTTCGAACATAACAAAGGCATCCAAAAGTTCGAATATGATTATAACTAGAAGGTTTACTAAACAAGAGCTCATAAGGAGCCTTTCCTCCCAATAGTTTAGAAGGTGTCCGATTGATCAAATATCCAACCGTCAAAACACATTCTCCCCAAAACTTGATGGGAAGATTGCCCTAAAATCTTAAAGCTCTAGCCACATTTAATATATGGCGATGCTTCCTCTCAACACAACCATTCTGTTGAGGTGTTCCTACACATGAAGTCTGATATAAAATTTCATTTTCAGAAAAATAGTCTTTCAAACACGTAAATTCAATCCCATTATCACTTCTAACTACTTTTACATCTTTATGAAATTGTCTTTTAATCATAGCCAAGAAATTACGCATGACAAGATCCACTTCTGTTTTTTCAGTCAACAAATATACCCATATACCCCTAGAAAAATCATCAACAATGGTCAAAAAATACGAAGCACCACAAGAAGCATTAACACGATAAGTTCCCCACAAATCATAATGAATTAATTCAAAATTTTTATTTGCTTTAGTTTCACTAAAAACAAAAGCTTCTCTCATTTACTTAGCTCTCAAACAAATGTCACATGGTTTATTCTTCAGCAAATTATTACTCAGTTTAATATAAGGAAGAGATTCTACTATTTTTGCAGACGGATGCCCCATCCTCATATGCCATAATTCAAAGGAATCTACATGACTAGCCTTGCATGCTTGGACTGATGCTGTCGACTTCAAATAGTAACGCCCCTTACATTGTTCACCCACTCCAATCATCATCCTCAAGGTGCGGTCCTGTATAACACAAATTTTCTTAGTAAATTGGACATCACAATTAGACCCATCAACCAACTATGACACAGATATCAAATTGCAATTCAAGTTTGGAACATAAAGAACATTGTCTAGTTTCATATGTTTTCCCAAACAAACCGATCCCTCCTTCAACGCCATTACCTCCTTACCATTAGGCAAACCAATTGGACATGCCTCAATTTCTTGCAAATTTGCTAAACATTCTAAATTACCTATCATACGTTGGGAAGCACCCAAATCAATGATCCAACTTAGATTACTCTTACCATTCAACTTTTCACTAGTACCCGATTTGCACGTGTTCAACAAATAGCGAAAGAGTGTCTATTGTTCAGATGTCAAGGCCCTAGAAGTTGTACTTTCTCCAGAATTACCACTCAAAGTCAACACGTAAGTGAAAACAGGTTTCTTTCCCTCGCTATTCATGGTTATTTCATTTTTTATGTGGCTCTTGATACCATGAAAGAACTCTTGAGAGGAATGACTTTCTTCCTACTCTCCATTAACAGGAAAAAAGAGCCATATATATATACATGATAAGCATGGAAAATAAATCATCCAATAAATCTGTGTAAATCCTTAACTTCTAGAATAAAATCCCTAACTTCTCTCATAAATATATTATTTACATATTTAACAGATATTTGCATATCTAAATATATTCCTTGATTTCTTTCCTAATATAAAAAAATCTATAGAAAACTTTTAAAAAGTTGTGGCATCATGATCATCGCATACCTTGAAAATTTTCCTTCTGCTTCTCTTTGTGACAGATTTGGAAGGTAAAAAGCCTTTTTGTTTTCAACTAGACAGCCATGAGATCTTCTCAAAGTCGAACCTCATTTGGAATAAATCCTTCTCCTTGGACTGCTCCAGAACCGAAGAAGCTCTCAATGGCTTGGAGCAACAAACTCTAGTTGTTGAGCTCGATTGCAGGAGCAAAATGATGCCAATTCTTGGATAGATGGAGGAGTCAAAGCTTTTGGGATCACTTGAAATGACATATATTTTTAATAATTTTTAAAAGCTTTCTATATTTTTAATTTTAATTTTTTATAAATTTTAAATATTTTTCTAATTTTTATATTTTATGATAATTTATATAATAAATTTTAATTTTTATATTTTTAAGATTTTTTTAAATTTTTAAAAGTTTTCTATATGTTTTTATAAATTTTGAATACTTTTATATATTTTTAATAATTTTTTTTATTTTAAATAATTTTTTTCATATATATATATATATTTATAATTTTAATTTTTATTGATTTTTTATTAATTAAAATATTTTTTTCATGTGACACGTGGCAAGGTTAACTCAAGAAAAGGAAAAATAAAAATAAGGATCGTTAATTTTAACGGTCAAAAAGACTTTTTTTTTATGGATTTTGGTAGTTCAAGCACCCAACTGAGTGCCAACAAAAAAAAAACAGAGACTTAATTGTTTTTCTACAAAAGTTCGAAGGCTTTTTACACCCTTAATCTAAATTAATATATATATACTTGTAATATATATAAATTCTTTTTCAATAATATATGAAGAATTTTAATTTAAACTTTAAATTTATTATTTTTAAATTTTATTATTAAAATAAAACTATAATATTGAATAATTTATTAAAATAATAAATTATATTAATAATTTATTAAATTATTAAATATAAATAATCAAATATGTATGTTTAATATAAAAATTATAATATTTTATATTAATATATTAATATTTTAAATGTTTTTAAAATTAAAATTTAAAAATTATAATATAATAATATTAAGCTTGATTCAAGTTAATTTTTATAAAAATAAAATTATTTATAAAGCATCGCTTTTTGTAAAAGGTAAGTCATTTTATAAGAAAATATATATATATATATATATATATATATATATATATATATATCTGTTGACTTATAAGTCATTTTTATTATCCAAACTATTTTTCATGAAATAAATACACAAAAATGTAGAAAAAAAAATTGTAAATTATTTTCTGTGCAACAAGCACCCTTAGATGTAACTGACAATACAAAACTAATCAACAAATCAACACTAACACAAAATTGAAATAATTTAAACCCAAAATAACTCGATTCAAAAAAATCAAGCCTCAAACCCAAATAATTAGAACCTACCCAAAATTGATTTCAACTTAAAATATTCAAACTAAAAAATTAAATTTTAAATTAGCTGGACCCAACCACTGGCATAATTCATAGAGGGCATAAAAATTAATCCAGGAATTGTTTGCATATTTCAGCACATAATGGAAAGCTATCTTTTCCTATTATGTATTATAGTATATGTTAGTTCTTTCTGGTACTGAATTTTGACTTCAAATTTGCGTTTTAATTTTTGGTATAATATTGGGCTAAAAGAAATAAAGACAGAAACGGAAAAGGGAGATTATACTAGCCTAGGTGGCAGACAAGGGGTTCATTGGCTGAAGCTAGGAAAGGGAACATATGGACCATAGTTGCACACTATGGACTTCAACTTGTGCTGTTGCTGTCCGTATGGCTTTTAAATCATCTCTAAGACATATATAGGTAAATTTATATATTTCTTAATTTAATGAAAATGTATTAAAATTTCAAACAAAATGGTAGAACAAAACATTAGAGAAAAAGATGGCCCTATTACCCCCACTTGATTATTGCTTGTAAAAATAGATGGGAGACACAGACGGTGGAGAAAATGTTTATCCCCTAAATTATTTAATTTATTTAATAAAAATATCAATTATCTAAATGAAGGCATGTTGTGTATGGTCAAAAGCGTCGTATTGAAGCTGTCGCTGTTATATACATTTATATTTTAGTTATTTTAGGTGGGCAAATAATACGGCTTATTTTTTAAACCCCCTCTACTAGCTTATATATATATATATATATATATATATGTACCGTTTGCCATACATCTCCATCGCCATTCCCAACAACAATCATCAAAGTTTTCTCTAATTCAACACTTGCACCTCCTCCTCCTCCTTCAACAACAACAACAAAACAATTTTCTGGGCTAAAAGAAAGATAGGTAGCTATATCTTATTGTAGAGGGTTTGAAGAGGAATTGACCTCATCTACAGAAATAAGCACAAGAAAATGGGGCTGTTGTCAAGAACAGTCACGTGCAATTCTCATGGACAGGATTCTTCTTACTTCCTAGGATGGGAGGAATACGAAAAAAACCCTTACGATGAAGTAAAGAATCCTAAAGGAATTATTCAGATGGGCCTTGCAGAGAATCAGGTAATATAAAAAGACCCAGAAAATTCACAGTGATTTTCATTATTATATTTATCCTAGTACAATGGGTCTTACGGCTTCTTTTTCTGTGCAGCTCTGCTTTGATCTTCTTGAGTCGTGGTTGGCCAAAAACCCCGACGCAGTTAGTTTCAAGAGAGAGGAGCAATCCATATTCAAAGAGCTTGCTCTTTTCCAAGATTATCATGGCCTACCCGCATTCAAAAAGGTAAAAAGCTACAAACTTCATTGCTGAGTGCTGACATTATAAAAGACAGCTTTTGTCAATTTTCTAATCTTTCGATGAAACAGGCATTGGTTGATTTCATGGCTGAAATCAGAGGAAACAAAGTAAGTTTCGACCCGGATCACTTAGTCCTCACCGCCGGTGCAACTTCAGCTAATGAAACGCTCATGTTTTGCCTCGCTGAAAAAGGCGACGCTATTCTGCTTCCCACGCCATATTACCCAGGGTATGTTTATCTTTGCTTTCTACATTAATTTCCTGTCGCTTTAATGTTAAGGAACTAATCCATAACTTTATGCATGAAATTTGCAACTTACTAAATGTTTTAAAAAATAATTTCTTTTTTACAGATTTGATAGAGATCTCAAGTGGCGAACTGGGGTTGAGATTGTACCAATCCAGTGCAGCAGCTCAAATGGCTTCCAAATCACTGAATCGGCCCTTGAAGCAGGTTATCAAGAAGCGCAAAGAAAGAACTTGAGGGTGAAAGGGGTGTTGGTCACTAACCCATCTAACCCCTTGGGCACAACCATGTCCAGAAACGAATTGGACCTACTTGTTAACTTCGTTACAGACAAAGAAGTTCATTTAATTAGCGACGAGATTTACTCGGGAACTGTTTTTAGCTCCCCAGCCTTCGTATCTATCATGGAAGTTTTAAAAGATAGAAAACTTGAGAATACTCAAGTCTGGGAAAGAGTTCATGTTGTTTATAGCCTTTCAAAGGATCTAGGCCTCCCTGGTTTTCGAGTTGGTGCAATTTACTCCAACGATCCCATTGTTGTGGCCGCCGCCACAAAAATGTCCAGCTTCGGCCTAGTTTCTTCCCAAACCCAATACCTTCTCTCCGCCATGTTGTCTGACAAGAAATTCACCAAAGAATACATTTCCAAAAACCACAAGCGGCTTCAAAAGCGACAAAACAAGCTGGTTTCCGGCCTGGAAAAAGCCGGCATCAGTTGCTTAGAGAGCAACGCCGGGTTGTTCTGTTGGGTTGACATGAGACACCTATTGAGCTCCAACACCTTCGAAGCCGAAATGGAACTTTGGAAACGAATAGTTTACGACGTTAAGCTAAACATCTCGCCTGGCTCTTCCTGCCATTGCACTGAACCAGGCTGGTTCCGTGTCTGCTTCGCTAACATGTCCGAAGACACCCTGAAACTCGCCATGCAACGCTTGAAGTCCTTCGTTAGTTCCATCACCATTGACAACCAGACCCACCAGGACTTGAAAAACATGAGAAAAAAGAACCGCACCAAATGGGTTTTCCGACTATCGTTCCAATCATTCCATGACAGGGAGCAAGGTGAACGATAAGCCTGGTCAAATTTTACAAATGTGAAAATACCCATTTTTATTATTATTTTTTTCCATTCAAAGTTATATCGTAGAGAGAGAGAGAGAGAGAGAGAAACTGCACTCAGTCCATGTGGGATTTGAAGTGTGTTTAGTTTCACCTGTAAAATTTTACGATTTTTTCCACTTGCCATGGAAATCTTCTTGGATTCTTCAAAACCATTATAGTAAATTATTAGCTAATACAAGATTCCATATCTCTTTACATATAAACAATTCTCCTTCAAACATCTAGAATCTGTTCATTAATTGCTTGTATTATTTTAATGTTTGATAACTGTACTGACATGCAACTGACAACGCGTATGCATCATATTTTCCCGGCCCGGCTGGTTGTACACGGTGACTTCCTCACTATCAGCTGCCGACGTTTTCCATTAATTGTGGTGATTGTTCAACCGACCTTATCATCGGGAATTCTAAAAAAGAGTTAAAAGGTCATGCCTATTAAATTAGTATTAGGGTTTCCCAAATGAAGCAGCCATATATAATAACTTCACCATCTCCAAATTTCCTTGAAATAAAAGAAAAGATTGTGCAGATTTAGATGTGAATAAACCTAGTAACTGTTTTTTAAAAAAAAATTTCCCCAAAATCATCACCAACAACGCAAGCTTTGGAAAGCAAAGAGTTATTTGCAAGAAATCTTTAAAGTGAAATTTGCCTTTGAACTTTTTAGGGTTTTTAGATTAGTGCGCAAAAAATGGTTTTGAGATAGAGCTTACGCGGTATTGCAGAAAAAAAAAAATACTCTTACCATGTTGAGGGAATTATGTTATCCACCACTTCACAAATGCATATAAAAATATAAACATGTCTGACTAATTTCTACAACGTAAAATTATTGACAAATTATACTTTTAATTCTACTTATAACGTTGTCGGTTAAACCCTTAATTTAAATTAGTAAATAAAACTATGACTTGAAAGTCAATTGATATATATATTTATAATTAGATTACAATACAATAATCTTATCACTAAGTCAAAGCAGTTGTTGGCAACTCAATCAATAGTACTTACTATTATTGAATGTTTTCCTGACCTAAATATAAAACACAATGCATTTGCTCCATTGTCAAACAGATTCAATTCTAGTTCATTACTAATAAAAAGAAAAAAAATAACACATCAACAGCACCACTGTAAACAGATTACATTACACAAATGACCTTTTTTGTTTAGAAATCATTACTTTGTGCCATTATATTTAATTCAGTTGAGCTCTGTTCAGGTGGCATGATTAGATCGCAATTAACCAATCAAATCATGTGAAGATACCATTAATTATGCAATGATAACAATAAATCTTCCAACATTTTAATAGCAGCAACAAGAAAGAATATATATATCTATAATCATTTAAAACTGATATTGCTCCACCTTACACACTTTTTCTTAATCATATATCTCCAATCATTCATAACTAAAAGTACTGATGCACTTCCGTTAAGGTTCTTCTACATCTTGATATTGAAGAACAAATACATAAATAATTCCATGGTGCTTAGTTTCAACAAACAAACTCTCGCCTGGACCAATGCTCAAGTGGTCCATCAACTTGCAAGAATATTGTCATCTTAGAGGGAGATTGTATGGTAAGAATATGACAGTGCTTTGAGATAATAAGAATATGATTGTTGAGGTGGAGTCTGTGGGTTGATTTGAAACATCATGAATGAATGATTCCAGAGATTGAATAACTTTTTGTTGAATGCTCGAATTGTAGGGGTCAGACTAGTAATACCACCTCAAAACTTTGGACAGATTTAGTTAAAAAGCATATGTTGTACTGCAGTTTAAAGAGATAACAGGAAAATGCATATATTACGGCAGCGATTCACTTAATGTAGTTTTACATATTTATGTAATTATTTATATAATTAATATTTTAATAATTCAATTTTGAATTTATACTTTTTCCGAAACAATCCGATACATCTATCATATCGATATAAAATACTCTATATATTAAAGGTTGAATTTTTTTTTACATAAAACAAATTATTAGAAATTTTAATTTTACATCAAATTTGATATGCATCATCTACATGAATAAACATGAAATATAAAATATTATTCATATAAATAATTACGGATATGCACAAAACTATTTAAACTTTTACATTATATAAGTGAATCTTTCCTCGGATATTAACTAGTTTAATGTATTTATTTATGGTTCATGTTAATTAAATTAAGTAACTTGGGGTCAGCTGATCTTTTGCACTAAAGTCTTTATATGTTCTCCATGAACCAAACAAACAATACTGAAATCTATACAATTATATATAAATGGAAGGAGTAAGGCCTTCCACAATGGATAAATTTGAATCTTAATAAGAATGGTTAAATTTCAATTTGATCCCATATGTTGTTCAAATTTAATACTTAATCTATATAGTTTAATTTTGACATAATTTTATACTTTAGCTTTTGTAATTATATTAGTTAGTCCAAATATTTCATTCTAATTAAAATGACGATGTGAATTTTTAAGAATTGTTAGCACCATTAAAATTCTTTATTAAATTCAGGTCTGTTACAATGTTATTTTTTTGTTACGTGAATACCAATTTTTTTTCAAAATGTCACACTAACACAAAAGAATTCTAATAGTGTTAATAAATGAACCTAAATTTTTAAAATTTAAAAGTAGAGATAAAAAAAATTCTAAAAATTATATAAAAGAAATAAAATTCTATATATATATATATATATATATTTGGTATAAGATCCCACTTATTAACTCAGATACCAATAAGGATTTGGATTCTCTATACTTAAATTTAATTAATGCATACTTTAATTAATTAGTGAAATAATATTGAAATAGCATCCACAACTAAAACTAGAACTAGTTCAAGATCCACCTTCCACAAATAAATCATTTGAAAGATACAATTTTTCTAATATAGTAATTCAAAAAAGTATAAAATAGTTTAACTAACCATATATATATATATCAAATATTTTCATAAATGATATGACAATTCATATATTTATGTATTTCTAAGTTTTTTTTTTTTTTTAAAGAAAATGGCAGATGAGATCATAAATATTGTCTGTTGCATGTGGCATGTGGCAGCAAAATCTCTCATTTGCCAATCCTTTTTGGCATATCTTTAAAAATAAACGATAAGCCAAAACTATTATTTGCATTACGCAATCTTTTTTAGTTACATAAAATCTAAAAAATTGCATTTTAAAAAAAACAAATATATTTTCTAATTTTGACAAAAAAAAAACAATTTATTCATAATTAAACAAAGAAGAAGAAGAAGAATTCGGTTGTCCATGATATGAAGCAATACCGGTCGCAACTGCCCATGATCCTTACATGTGGTGGAAGAGTTTGGTAGGTGTTAATTTTCATAAATTAATGGCTTTAGGTGGAATAAAAAATAATTTAAAGAAGAAAGTGGGAATTTCGGTCGATTTCTTGCTCTCCTTTGATATTTGATTGCATGTGGTGTTCACAGAATGATCAAGTTTGTGCTGCACAATTTCTTATAAGGACTTGCTATTATTTTATATTAAAAAACAAATTATTCAAGTCCATATTTAATTTATTCAATTAAACAACCTTCTTTCATAATTCCACCCAGTTTATTCACAATTTTCATTCCACTTGAGTGTTGGAATCATGTGTAGTCTAATTATTTCTTTGTTGGAATGTGAACACGGTTTTAGTTAATTTAGTCAACGCGTCTTCGGTTTTGTCATCTCTATTAAAAGAAGGAGAAAAATAATTAGGGAGTGAAAGTAAAGTGTTGGAGTGTCCTTTTGGCTGGGAAATATAGAGGCATAAAAAGATAATTAAGGGTCGGAAACAGCTAATTAATTGGCTTTTCATGAAGACAATGAAAGAGAAAAAGCAATGAAAAGTGGGACATTAAAACCATTGATTATGAGACCTTTGTCCAAAGCCCAACATCTGAAGTAGACCTAAATCACCCCCCCCCCCCCCCCATCTATTAATGTCTAAACATTATAGGGGACATCGACAAGAAAGAATAAATTTAATTTTTTTTTGTTACTTTTTCCGGTTAAATTTTCATTCCCAACTCTTATCATTTTTTATTTGGATCTTCAATTCAACAGATTTGACATCTTTTGTTCCTATATTTTATATAATTCTTTAATTTATGTTATCCTAAAAATTCCATTAAAAAAATTATAAATTTATAATTTGATTTTTTTTTACTTAAAAAAAAATTAATAAAAATATGTATATGATAAATTTTGAACTCAAACCAATTGTATTAGTAAAACTTTTAATTTACCACCTAACTAAAATTTTATTTTGATATTTTTATACATTTCAATTTTTATTGTATTTATGTTAATGTATTTGATTGAGTAGACGTCACAAATTAACTCAACACCGACTCAAGTTGATGACAATACCATAATAAATAATTTTAATCTAATTTTTTATTTTGACATCGTATACATTTCATGCATTATTATTACTTACTTTCAATCCATATATTTTAAGATTTATTGTATATTATTTTTAAACACAGGTATATACGTTTTAAGATATTGATATTTACATAGTATTTATATTTATATTTTATATTGCTAATATATTGAGATATGATTACGTGGGTATGGGAGTCATGTGGGTTTCACATGAGCGAAGCAGAGCAGCACATGTTATTAAGCTTAAAGGAACATAGAAACCACCTGCACTGCGCAATCTCATAAAACCAAATATTAATCGGTATCATTATGCACAAATTGAACCCATATTTATAAAATAAAATAATAAAATAATTTGGACGAAATTAAAAATTTCAAATAAAATTTAATTAAAATATATAACAAAAACCAAATAATGGTGTATAAAAATTTAGAAATATAGTTTGAAAGAGGGGGCCAAGTGAACATGGCTCACTACTGCCTCATCATGGCCCTCCTCCTTAACCCACTTCCCATACCCAAATTTAATTCTTTTGAAGTGTAAAAAGAAATAAAAAAAAAAAAAAAAAACTTTAGAATCTGAATGTTGGGGCCATTGATGTAGATTGGTGTTATTGTTTTGGGGAATTTAATTTGATTTGAATGATTGAGCAATGAGAGGTTTTCTTCTCATTTGTTTTTGTCTTCATTTAGGACCATACCATAATAATGTAAAACCTATAATATATATGAAAGCTTTTTGTTGTTCAAAACGCGTCATCCATACATTATTAACCTTTTTTTAATACCATTAACTTACATTTAAGTGTTTTTCGTATTTATATTCTTTAAAATATTATAATAACAACGATATCAAACAATGTAAATTTTAATTAATGAATTATACATATTTTTTTTATATTCCTTCTAACAATGTTTTTTTTATTTTTTTATTTTTCGAACTTACATTAAGATTACAATAATATATAGATGACACATGATTGATGAATTGTATGATATTATTTATTATCAATAAATAAATTGTTTTATTTGTTTTAAAAAGGTTAAAATTTTATGTTTAACTATATCAATTATTAATTTACAAAAATGTTGGGTGTAAGTGAATAATTTTTTCAATTCATTAATAATTAAACATAAAATTTTAACCTTTGTTTATTGTATTATATTTTATCAATTATATTACTTATTAGTGAGAAAATTTAACATCTTCTATATTCTTATTGTTTTACCTTTTTTCCCTATATTTTCATAGTTAATTTCACTCTTAATAATTTTTTTTTATCTTTGTTTATAATTATCGATAATTTTATAAAATGCACTTTTAGGTAATTTTATATTTTATCTATCAAACAATAAAATCTTACATTTCATTTAAATGGACCAAACAAGGAAATCTAACATACTAGATAATGTACTAAATAATCATATATTCTAATAATTTTATTACCAAAAGTAATATTATTACATTTATTGAACCAAACATCCTCTCAATGTCGTAATTTTTTTAGAAGAGTTAATCTTGAAATACAAGTATTCAATACTCTTTTAATATGTGAAGTGCACAAAATTAGAATTTCAATCCCTCTATTTCAAGAATCATGATCATCAAATGAATACACAAAATTACAATAAAAACTTAAAAGAAGAAAGATACATCTATATATATATATATATATTTAATTTAAAACCGGGGCTGTAGCACATCAATTAGAGGATATTGTAACGAGTAAAAATCTTTAGGATTTCCAACATACATTAAGTCTCAAATCACACATACGTGTGTCGTATTTTGTAATTTTGGGATTAATCACTATAAACATAAAACAAAGTATTAATGTATTAATATATATATATATATATATATATATATATATATATAAGTTATTTGATATGCTACATATGGGTGCCGAAAGCCCATAAAAACAAACAATTTCATTTGAAGTCATCAATGTTGTCTTAAACCCATACCGTCTGCAGGATGGAGAAAAAGAAATGATGTCGTATTACACACGGGCGCTTTGTCTGGGAAAGAAAAAAAGTATGTTTTGATGAACCTTTTTCAAAAGTTAGCCCTTGCTTAAGATCCTGCCTGCTCTCATTTTAGCAAACATCTATAGTTCCCATTAATAATTTAACCCCAAGCATGCATGCATACATACATATATATATATATATATATGCCATGGCCAGTCAGAGATTTGCAAGTTCAGGAAGGCAGAAACAATGAAACATGTCTTTATGGTACGGGGAAGAGAATCTTCACATGACACATTATTTTTCGTGTAAAATTACAACATATGGTTACACTGCATTGATGTAATTAATTTGCATGGGATGCTACTTGCTTTCACTACAATTTCATGGGGAAATAGAGTAACATTCCTTCCGGAACTCTCCCAACAATTTGCTCACTTTTTTGTATCCAAAAGTGGAAGATATCCCTAATATTCCGCTTCACACATCATCATTATGTGGTTTATGACCTAAACTATTGTTCTTACCTGGCTTGCTTTATGAAAATTTGAAGCCGACCCTTGCTAGTAAAAGTACATACATATTCTTTGCATGTGGGCAGAAAAGTAAAGGAAAAAAGCAGACATTGAATGTGTTTATGAGATGATAATGGAGTAAACATCTGTTTAACAAATTGTTCTTGGCCCCTACCTGCCTTCTGTTTATTTCACAATCCATCATTAATCGTCTTTACAACCTTTTTAATATGATTTCTTACGTGCATTAAGGAACATTACAAGTTACAAAATCACAGTTTAAATGCATCTGATACATTGTTAATTAAATACTTATTTTTTTTTCATTTAATAATTGTCGAAACCATTTTTTTATTTTAAGTTTGAAAAAATGGGGTCAACTTAAAAAATATGATGTGGAGTCGCCACCAACCTTTTTTTGTTTAGGTGTGATTGGATCACCTTGTAAAAATTTTATTGGTCTGCGAAATTAAATGACAAAAAGGGTTCGGGAGTCGGTTACGCACGAGGAAGGGTTAGCAACCCCGTACGCCCCAAAACGGGTACCAAATCGATTAATTAATGTCCTTGGGTTGAAAACTTGAAAATGCTTAAGATATAATTCTTTTTAAGGAAGGTTAATTAATTTTGAATTGAATCTCAAGATTAACTCGTTTCAAAGTAATAAAAGTATCACATCCAATACGTTAGGATATGACACGTTTATACTCCGACACCGATATCATCTTTGATCTTCAAAACATGTAATTAAAAAGGGTATTTGGTTATTTGGTTGAACAAAAAATTGACACCCAGTACGTTAGGGCGTAATTTTCTGAACTTCCAAACATACAAATATTGCCTTATCTTGAAAATTTTCAAATACGTAATCTTAAAATATATAATTTTTAATGAAATGAAACATTTAATAAAGGCTTGAACATATTGGAATTTGAGGCATAATACAATGACAAGATGCACAAACATTAATCATGAAATACACACAAATTAAACATCATATTAACAATAGGCTATAAAATATAATAATTCTACAAAATTGACAATGGCAAATTAACATAAAATAAAACTTTGGATGCTAACAAATACATTTAAAGTAAATAAAGTAAATTGATTTTGAAATTAGCACTTTACGGAATTATTTAAAATAAAATAATTTATGAATGAATTCATTAGATATGTATTTTAAAAGAACTTACACGTTTAAATATATATATGCAAACGTATATAAGTAATAAGATATAAAATGTATGAAATAAATTAAAATATACAATAAAATATGATCTTATTATTATATATACATGTATGTATAAAATAATAGCATATAATTGTTTTTTTTTTAGATTAGATATTATACAAATCATCAAAAGAATACATAATATGATTTTGAAATTAAACATTTATACAATACATATAAACAAAATAGATTAAAGCAATGTAGAATCAATTTTAAAATAATTTGATTAAAATAACTTGAATAATGAATAAATTTAAGACTAAAAATATAAGAATTATAAATAAAAGTTAACACTTAATCGAAAAAAAAATTAGAAGGCTATTATGTAAATAAACAAAATGATTTAAACAAAATTAAGGATCATATTGAATTTTCGCATGAAAAATAAGGGATCAAATCGAAAAATATTCTAATATCCAAACGCAGTACATGTATAGGACTAGATTAAAATAAAGCATAAGTTATTGAGATCGATTAAACAATAAAGCCAAAGCATAACGGATCTAATCAAAAACAGTACAGAAATAAAAGGGACCAAACGCGCAAATTCCCCTTTAACACGTAAACACGCGGATCCTAAGAAGCTTTGGATCGGCCTACCGTAACGGCCTTAAATGACGCCGCTTTAAAGCTATTGAAATGAGCTTTAAACGACATCGCTCTCTTAATGAATGTTAAACCCTTAAAACAGTAATTAAAACTCACCATTTCTCTTTGAAATAAAACCTAGCCCCTTTTTTGTTTCAACCGCAATCCAAAACCCCTCCATCGAGCCACTAAAACGCCACCGTGAACGGCGAATAGCAGCACACGAGGGTTCGATCGCTTCAGTAACACCGACCCTAAAGCCTTGCTCTCGACCGACCTCTTCGCCTATCTCCGGTGCGGACGGAGAAAACGAACAATGGTACATCCCGCATCTTCGCCTAACTCCGATTGCGACGGAGAAGATGAGGATATTCACAATGGTACGCACCTCTCCTTTTCTTTTTATTTATTGCACATATGCTAAGAAAACAAAGGAAAGAAAATAAGAAAATAACCTGCATCCGTAAAATAATCACCTTGCAAACAAATGTGTTTTGTGTATTTACAGATTTACGTATGCGTGCGTAAAAAAAAACCTTACAATGGTTTCCTTTCTTTTTAAAGGCCGAAAATTTGAATAATATAAAAATAAATTACTGCTCTCTATTTTTTGCTGTTTCTCTGCCATTTGCTTGCAGGTACGGAGGGCGGACGTGGTGTACGGAGGCTCGCTGGCGGTACGGAGGCCGTATGGAGGCGCGCGTGGTGGCGCGCGTGGAGGCACGCTACACGGTCTTTGGAAGCATCCGGAAGTCCTCTAGGGTTTGACTTGCTGAAATTGTTTGGGCCATTCGGGCGGTTTCCATTGGGCTTGGTTGTAAGTGGGTTAGGCATGTAGAAAACGGGTAGTGGTTTATTTAGTATCTGGGCCAATTGGGCTTACTGTTGGGTTGTAAATAGGTTAGGATTTAGTTTATTTATTTGGGTCCTAGTTTGGGCCCCCTTGTAAATGGACTATGGACTGATATTTATTTTTGGTTGTTTTTTTTAATGTTTTATTCTTTGGTTTAATCTGGAGGGCCCGGGCAAAATGGGCTTCCTACAGCTGCCCCTCTTTGCTCGTTGTCGTGTAACGAGAATGGAGCAAAGATTTCAAAAGGACCATTTTTTCCCGGTCTTCAAATATTCGACTTTTCGGTATTTTCCTTCTTCGAGTAGCTTCATTCCATCCCACTGCATCTTCAGGGGCCCGGGAACTAACGCTTTGATTCTAGACTTGTAGCTTCAATCTGCTCAACTGTAACCTCAGGGAGAAGGGATTTGTAGTCTCAACCTACTCCATTGGGACTTCGAGATGATGAGAATCTAGAGAGAAGAGATTTGCAGCTTCGATCTTCTCACTGAAACTTCTCGGAAATAAAGGTTGATCCTCAATAACCTCAGGGAAAAAGGATTTGTAGCCTCAACCTGCTCCACTGGGACTTCGAGGTGATAAGAATCCAGAGAGAAGAGATTTGTAGTTTTGATCTTCTCACTGAAACTTCTCGGAAATAAAGGTTGATCCTCAATAACCTCAGGGAGGAGGGATTTGTAGCCTCAACCTACTCCATTGGGACTTCAAGGTGATAAGAATCTAGAGAGAAGAGATTTGTAGTTTCGATCTTCTCACTGAAACTTTCACTGAAACTTCTCAGAAATAAAGGTTGATCCTCAATAACCTCAGGGAGGAGGGATTTGTAGCCTCAACCTGCTCCACTGAGACTTCGAGGTGATAAGAATCCAGAGAAAAGAGATTTGTAGTTTCGATCTTCTCACTGAAACTTCTCAGAAATAAAGGTTGATCCTCAATAACCTCAAGGATGAGGGATTTGTAGCCTCAACCTACTCCACTAGGACCTCGAGGTGATAAGAATCCAGAGAGAATAGATTTGTAGTTTCGATCTTCTCACTGAAACTTCTCGAAAATAAAGGTTGATCCTCAATAACCTCAGGGAGGAGGGATTTGTAGCCTCAACCTACTCTACTGGGACTTCGAGGTGATGAAATTTGTATCTTCAATCCGCTTCGCTCAAGAAGGCAAGATCCTATATCTTCAATCTGCTCCACTGCAAACTCTGGGACGCCAGACTGGTATCTTCGATCCGCTTCGCTCAGAAAGGTAAGATCTTCGAATTCACCGATGTTGCGACACCGTCCTCTGGGGGACCTGACCTGTAAAATCGGTTTTGTGTTTATGCTTATGCAAAATGATTAGGATGCAATGATCGGAATGAATCTAATGCTCCTAACATAAATGCCGAATGTCATGAGAGTGATTTTTTACAATGATTAGGATGCAGTGATCAGAATTAATCGAATGCTCCTAACTAAATGTATCTTGCATGAATGCAGAATTTCATGAGAATGATCATTTTCAAATGTTTAAGGGCATCTTTGCTCGCATCATGTTGTCCTTGTTTGGCTGGTATTTTGACCCAAAACCCGAAGGAACAATTATACTTTGCTCAACTGATTTGCCCCCATTGTAACTTCAAGGTCCATTCCATCATGCCTCGAAGGCGCAAGGTTTGTATTATTACGCAGCCACTCGCCGTGACTCAAGTGTATAGGATCCAGAATAATCTGTTACACCATTCTCTAAGTGTTAAGCCTGAGCACAGAATTTCATCTTTAAGAATGGTCTCATTCTTATTGTTTGTTTGTTAAAGCCTCATATCTACCGTGGTACTTTAAAAAACGAAGAGATCATCACTATTTAGACACCTCCTTCTCAAATATTATCAAGCCTTTAGATCTGGTGAGTTCTAAACAATAGTCTTATTTTAGGCTCTTGTATTATTTAGAGACCTCTAGGGCAATATGCAGAAATTCTTCTATGAAAGTTTTATTAGTTCATCCATCATTATTTCAATGTAACATGCTTGCATAAAGGTAATAACAATAGATGAGAATAAAATTGGTGTGAGGTAAAGCTTAAGATAAATTATCAAAAGAAATTAAAAAAAATGCTCATCTTGAAAAGAACAAAGTATTCAAAGATAGCACATTCAATAAAAACGAATACTATATGCCCTCTAGATATCGCAATGAGCTTTCTTCCGCCAAAAGGCCCAAAGACTGCTTTTTGAGTTTGGCATGTGTTTAGGAGATCTTGAGTACTTCGTCGATGCACCAAAACGCAACATACCCCTTCCTTATTAATTTAAGTATAGCAGGATCACCGCATGTCCCATTATACTTTAATCACAATTTGAGCCGCCCTTTTTGGGTTTTCAACTCAAATCCCTTTTGGTCTCAAAGCGCCCTTTACGGGTTTTCACTTTGACCTCTCACTTTTTTTTTTGGTCTCAAAGTGCCCTTTGCGGGTTTTCACCTTGGCCTTTTCCTTCTTCACGTGTAGTACTTCTTGACTGAATCTGAATTTACAGGATTGGGCAAGTTTTTCCCATCCATTTTGGCCAAAATTAGTGCCCTTTCGGAGAAAGCCTTATTTACCACGTAAGGTCCTTCCCAATTTGGCATCTATTTTCCTCTGAAATCTCTTTGTATAGGGAGAATCTTTTTCAATACCAAGTATCCCTCATGAAATTCCCTTGGGCAAACCTTTTTATCGTAAGCGCGCATCATTCGTCTTTGATACATCTGCCCATGCTGGATAGCCCTCAGCCTCTTTTCCTCAATTAAGTTTAATTGATCATATCGAGACTGGATCCATTCTGCTTCATCTAACTTTAGCTCTGACAGGACTCGGAGGGAAGGTATCTCCACTTCAATAGGTAAAACTGTCTCCATCCCATAGACCAACGAGAAAGATGTTGCCCCAGTAGAAGTCCTGACAGATGTCCGATAGGCACATAGAACAAAGGGCAACTTCTCGTGCCAATCTCTATAAGTTTCTGTCATCTTTCCTACAATTTTCTTAATGTTTTTTATTAGCTACTTCTACTACACCATTCATTTTTGAACGATACGGCGACGGGTTGTGGTGTCTGATCTTGAACTGACTATAAACTTCCGCTATCGTACTGTTGTTCAGGTTGAGTGCATTATCAGATATGATCTTCTCAGGTATCCCATATCGGCATATAATTTCCTTTTTTAAGAATCTGCTAACTGCCGATTTAGTGACGCTAGCGTACGAAGCGGCCTCTACCCACTTGGTGAAGTAATCAATGACTATAAAAATGAATCGATGCCCATTCGAAGCTTTCGGTGAAATTGGTCCAATGACATCCATGCCCCACATAGAGAAAGGCCATGGAGAAGTCATAACATGCAGGGGTGAAGGGGGTACATGAATTTTGTCCTCATAAATCTGGCATTTGTGACATCTCTTGGCATAGTTGATGCAGTCACCTTCCATGGTTGACCAATAGTATCCGAATCTCATAATCTGTCTGGCCATTGTAAAGCCGTTGGCGTGAGTCCCACAGACACCCTCATGGACTTCTTCCAGAATTTTCTTAGCTTCAATAGCATCCACACATCTCAAAAGTACTTGATCCTTTCGTCTTTTGTATAAGACCTCCCCGTCTAAGACATAATCACACGCTAGCCTTCTCAACATCCTTTTATAATTCTCAGTTGCCTGCTCAGGATATTCACGATTTCTCACGTACCGCAATATATCGTGATACCAAGGGTGATTATCTCTTTCCTCTTCATCCACATTATAGCAATGGGCTGGAGCTTCGTAGATACTCATTTGGATAGGTTTCACATCCTCTTGTTTGCTTACTTTGATCATAGAGGCCAAAGTGGCCAAAGCATCTGCCATGTGATTTTCTTCTCGTGGGAGATAACTAAAAGTGATATCGTCAAACTCCTCAATTAACCCTATAACTATCCTTCGGTAATTGATCAATTTGGGGTCTCTTGTTTCCCATTCGCCTTTTAGTTAGTAGATCACTAGTGCAGAATCTCCATATACTTCTAGCACTTTGATTTCGCGCTCAATGGCTGTCCGGAGTCCCATGATACACGTTTCATATTCTGCCATATTATTTGTACAATCGAAATCTAATTTGCAAGTGAATGGGTAATGATCTCCATTTGGGGCTACTAAGACTGCCCCAATTCCATTACCGACGAAAGATTTGATGCTCCAAATCGAAATTTAGCTTCCAAAGATGATTCTTTATGGCGTCTTCCTTCACTGCCTCTACATACATTAAATCCTCGTTGGGGAAATCAAAATTCAATGGCTTGTAATCCTCTAAAGCTCTGTTTGCTAGAAAGTCTGTTATCGCGCTCCCTTTCACAGTTTTTTGACTCACATAGATGATGTCGAATTCAGAAAGCAAAACTTGCCATATGGACATCCTTCTATTTAAAGCAGTTGACTCCATCATGTACTTTATGGGGTCTAATTTCGAGATTAACCAGGTGGTGTGGTACAGCATGTATTGCCTCAATCTCCGAGTTGTCCAAATCAAGGCACAACACAATTTTTCAATTGGCGAATATCTCAACTCACACTCAGTGAATTTCTTACTGAGGTAGTATATCGCCTTTTCTTTTCTTCCTGAATCATCATGTTGACCCAGTACACACCCCATAGAGTGATCAAATACTGTTAAGTACAGGATTAGTGACCTATCTGGGCTAGGAGGTGACAAGACTGGAGGATTTGACAAGTACTGTTTGACCCTATCGAAAGCTTTCTGGCATTCATCATCCCACACACTTGGATTATGTTTCTTCAGAAGACGGAATATGGGGTCACATTTTTCGGTTAACTGTGAAATAAACCGAGCAATATAATTTATCCTTCCAAGGAAACCTCGAACTTCTTTTTGAGTGCGCGGTGGAGGCAATTCCTGTATAGCCCAGACCTTGTCTGAGTCAATCTCGATTCCCTTTTCACTGACTATGAAGCCTAACAATTTTCCCGATCTAGCTCCAAAAGTGCATTTTGTGGGATTGAGTTTTAACTGAATTTCTCGGTCCTCAAGAACAATTTTCTCAAAACTTGGATATGTTCAACCTCTGCTCGAGATTTTGCAATCATATCATCGACGTGAGACTTCAATCTCTTTGTGCATCATGTCATGGAACAAAGTCACCATAGCTCTTTGGTACGTAGCCCCGCATTTTTTCAACCCAAACGGCATTACTTTGTAAATGTAACGCACTCCCACAATTTTATGAAGGTAGTCTTTCCCATATCTTCGTGGATGCATTTTTATCCGATTGTACCCGAGAATCCATCCATAAATGAAAACAAATAACAACCGACTGTTGTGTTATCCACCAGAGTATCAATATGAGGTAAAGGTAAATTATCCTTTGGGCTAGCCTTATTTAGGTCTCTATAATCTATACACATTCGCACTTTCTCATCTTTCTTAGGGACAGGCACGATGTTGGCTACCCATTCCGAATATTTGATCTCTTGCAAGAATCCGGCGTCAAACTACCTTTTGACCTCCTCCTTTATTTTTAGCACAATATCCAGTCTCATCCTTCGGAGCTTTTACTGAACTGGCTTGCGATCCTCTTTTATGGGCAGGCGGTGTACTACGATGTCGGTGCTTAAACCGGGCATATCCTTATATGACCATGCGAAGACATCCTTGAATTCCTGTAGCAACTCGACAAGATCCTGTCTCATTTCTTCGGCTATACACGTTCCAATATTTACTACTTTCCCTTCCTCTAATGTCACAATCTCTACTGTTTCCTTATGAGGTAGAATTTGTTTCTCTTCCTGTTCTAACATTCTTAACAAGTCAGGAGATAAGTCACCGTCCGTGTCATCTTCAAAATCATGTGATCCTTCTAATCACATGTCTTGCTCAAAAGGATATTCTGAGTCCCTGGCAGCGTCGCTCATGTCATTGATATCCGGGGACCTATTGTAAGTTCAAAAGAATATGGAAAGAATGAATAGATTTATGAATGATTATTTGTATGTATAATTGTGAATAATTATGAAAGAATGATTTGATGGAATCACAAAATAAAGAAAAGAATGGAAGAATGTTTGCTTCAAATGATAGCAAAGATGTACTTCATTAATATAATAATGTTTGAACATGCGCCTATTTCACAAAAGAAATCTTATCGCTTCTAGGCTTAAAGCAATAAGTGCGTTCTAAACATTACTCTGAATAAGCTTTAAATACTACAGGAATTTCCTCTGCAGTCCAATTGTCTAAAACGCTTCCCAGTTTGTAAGGTCGAATATCTGATAAGGTCCCCTCTTCAATTGCCTCATCGAATATGGCATTAATGCAGACATTGCCCAACATCACTACAATGTCTTCTCCCTTCGGCGCCTTCAGCTCAGCATGAATTACCCCTCCCGACACAAAGGTTTTGGATGTGCGAAATTATCATGGGTTCCCACTTGGTTTCTTTGCCACTCAAACGAGTACGTCTTCTTTCTTGCCTTTTTTCTAATTCTTTCTTTTTTTTTGTTTTGCATCTAGCCTAAACCCTAAGCCAAAGCGATCTTGCTTTTCTTTCAATATTGAGGCCAAAATTCTCCTCTGAAGATATTTTCCAAGCCCTTTTCCAGGCGAAGCTCCTTTTCCTACGGTCATCTACAATCTCATTCTTGTGGTTTTAGAGATTCTCGGCACTAGAATTCTGTTTCCTTCCGTAATGAAAGTTTCATTCACGAATTCTAAGGACCAGAAAGAACATTCAGTTGTCTCGTTGTTTATCTCCAAATACGGCATATCATTAGTCACAGCTGCAATAATATCCTCTTCAGCCTTTATTGTTATTAGCCGGCCATCCATCACCAACTTCAACTTCTGATGTAATGATGAAGGTACTGCTCCTGACGAATGTATCCACGGTCTTTCTAGTAAGCAGTTATAGGGCGACTGGATATCCATGACCAAGAAATCCACCTCATAAGAAGTCGGGCCAATTATTAAGGGTATCTCAATTCTCCCCATGACTCTTCTTTGGGTGCCATCAAATGCCTTCACTATGCTCTGGCACTCTTTTATGTGTGAACTGTCCACCGGTAATCTATTTAGAGTGGACAAGGGTAATACGTTTAATGTCGACCCGTTGTCTATCAAGACCCCTGGTAGCGTGTACCCTTTGCATCTAGTGGTAATATGCAAAGCCTTGGTGGATCCTCTACCACCTGGTGGTATCTCGTCGTCATTGAAATAGATGAAGTTGCCAGCACTTATGTTACCAATCAATCGATCCAGTTTATTAACCAAGATATCGTTGGCCACGTAAGTCTCATTCAAAACCTTCATCAATGCGTTTCTATGTACCTCCGAACTCTGAAGCAAAGCTAACACAGATATGCGCGCTGGCTGTTTGTGCAGCTGTTCTACAACATAATGTTCACTGTGTTTCAGAAATTTTAGGAACTCCTTAGCTTCTTCCTCTTTCACTGGTTCCTTGATAGGCGACTCAGGCTCGACTAATTTTTCTTTCTCCTGCTCTACCATTAGAGCTTTCCCTTTTGTCAAATCATAGCGTCTCCCGCTACGAGTATGAGAACCTACATCTAGATCCTCCTTCGAAGCACTAGCCAAATTCTTCTTCCCTGGAACTGCCACATTACACTCATAGTTTCAGGGAACCCTTTTACTATCTTTATAAGCAAAGGTCATGGCCTCTCAGATATCACTTTCTGGTCTTTGTCTCGTATTCCACTCAATTGCTTTTGGGTCACGAAATAACGATTCTCGGAAAGTTGACTTTTGAGCTCTTTGTTGTTGACTCTGATGCGCATATGCTCTTCTCTTTCGCGCCCTCTTCACAAAACTCAATTTCTTTATTGTTCATCAATTTTTTTACCAAAGTTCTAAATTCCTTACAATTCTGAATCTCATGTCCCATTTCATGGTGATACTCGCAATAATTTATCAACCTCCCCTGACTCTCTTCTGCCACAACTAGTCTCTGTTTGACCATTTCTTCCCAGACCACTCTTAAAAAAGTCTTAATCTCTGCGACACTTGCTTTGATTCTTTTCTCTGAACTTTCGCTAATTACATTGACCCCGTTATTAGCATGATTGGGTAATAGATTTTCTGCGTTTGACGCGTCATCTAACTTCACAACACCCATATTGATGAATCTTTCTACCAATTTCTTAAAGGCAAGGCAATTTTCTATTGAATGCCCTGTGATCCCCGCATGGTGCTCACACTGTGCATTCGAGTCATACCATTTGGGATACGGAGGCTGCATTGGTTTTAGATAGTGAGGAGACACAACATGCGCATCGAATAGGCTTTGATACAACTCCTTGTACGTCATTGGGGTCGGCGTAAATTGAAATTTCTCATTGCTTTGTCTTGTGGTGCCAGATTCTTTCCTGGACGAACCCAGATGCCCCGTAGCCTCTGCTTTTGGCTGATTAACGGTGATCGACTTTGAGTACCCTATGCTTGCGTTATTCACTTCGCTTTCTTTCTTCCTTGTGGTCGTTCTTTTGTTTCTTTCCCCTGCCTCAATCTTTCTACTTTTTATGGTATTCTCGATCATTTATCCGGTCATTACAATGTCTGAGAAACTCCTGGTTGCACTTCCTAGCATATGCGTGATAAATGGGGCCTTCAGTGTATTGATAAAGAGCTTTGTGGTCTCTTTCTCCAAAAGTGGTGGCTGGACTTGGATGGCAACCTCCCTCCACCTCTGTGCGTATTGTCTAAAGCTCTCATTTCCTTTTTTTTCCATGTTTTGAAGAGTAATCCTATCGGGAGTCATGTCTGTCACATGATTGTACTGTTTCATGAATGCTTGAGCCAAATCTCTCCATGAACCAATTCTGGCACGACTCAACTGGTTATACCATTTGGCTGCGGCTCCCACAGCTATCTTGGAAGCAATGAATCAACAGGTTGGTCATTGTTAATGTATCCCGTCATCCTTCTACAAAACATAGTAATATGGGCCTCGGGGCAACTTGTCCCATTGTATTTCTCGAATTCAGGCATCTTGAATTTGTATGGGAGCACCAAGTATGGGACCAAGCTTAAATCCTTGGCATCGATTCCATAACAGCTATCAGCATTTTCTATTGCCTTAAACTTCTCTTCCAACCATTTACATCTATCTTCTAGCTGCTTTGGTAATTCCACTTTTACCCTCTCTCCTTCGGCTATCTCATCCAAATTAGGGACATTAGGATTGATTGGACTACGGCCAGGGTTAGAGCCTGAGCCGTCCTAGAAATTCATCGGTATCGAGGCTCCGGCTGGAATCTATTATGGCCTGATAGAGACAGATGGCCCTTGTGGACTTATCTTTGGCGGTGCATGTACACGCGTTGGAGTAAAGTCAGGAGGATATTGATTACTTTCCGTGATATTATCTATAGGGCTTTTCCCTTTGTCTATTCCTCCTGCCAGTAATTGAGTCAATTAAGACATCATGTTTTTTTGTGATTCCATCATCTGATCCATCATATCCTGCTGGATCTTAGCAAGTCGTTCTCGCATTTGCAAATGAAGTTTATCCCGCATCTCCCTTTGGAGTTGTTCAAGCTTCTCTAATCTCTGATCCATATCTTTCGTTTTGGTTCGGGTACCGTAGGGATGTTTAGTTTTGCCGGTGTTCAGGTTAATGCTGAAATAATTTTTAATTAATTAGAATCCTTCTATGACCTTTAATGCATATGAATGAAATGAAAACGAATGCAAATGCATGAATGCAAAGAAGGTGTCAGTTCTAATTCAATTCCATATAGAAAACTTTATTAGAAAATAAAATTCTTTACATAATATAGATTACAGATATGGCTTGGCTTTAATGCCCAAAGCTTTAATTTTCCTAAGTAGTGAAGCTAGTTCCTGTCCACGATCTGACCGCGACTCATATTGTATACTCAGCATATCCGCTTGCACTGCCAAAGTCTGCACGTAGTCAGCTACCTCTCGAATTTGGGTTATGGCTTCTCCCAAGATGTAATCCCTATTTCTAACTTGATTCTGAGAGTAGTGAAGCTCTTCTTTCCATCGCTCTTTATTCACCTCTAGGGACCCAATACGGTTTTGACAATTCTGTAATACAACTTCTAATTCTTCAATTTTCTTTTTCATTTCCTCAATTTTGCTCAAGCTTGCTTTTAGTTCATCACAGAATTACAGTTTCGATGATGACAAAGAGACCTTTCCAATTCCACCACTCTAGCCTTTAGTTCATTTCTTCCATTTTGGCTTTCTAACATTTGCCTTTCTAAAATCTCATTTTGAGCCTGCATTTCTTGAAATTTCTTTTCCCATTGCTCAGCCTTAACTTTTTCCTCTTGCACTTCTTGCCGCCGTTGATCTGCAATTTTTCCTAGGCCAGCGAATTTCATTGATAGCTGCATCTTCTTGTAATCTGTCTTTAGACTATCTAGATCATCTTCAGATTTATTTTTCCCCTTTCTTAACTTCTCAGCTTCTAATTTTTGTACTTCCACATCTAACCTTAGGTGCATTTTTTCTTCCACTAGCTGCTCAATTTTCTTTCCAAACTCTGAACTCTGTTTTTCAAAATCCTGCTTTATAATCTCTAGCTCCGCTCGGACTACCCATAAAGCATTCTTCCATAGATCGAGCATCATCTAAATTTGGTCCCGGAATATTATTGTTAACCCTTCTGCTTAACCACACTTTATACTCAGGAGTCGTCATTTCGCCCACGCTTACTCTCTTTATCCGACGGGTTTGCTTCCAAGCATTTGCAATTTCCCGAATCTTTTTCTTATAATTCTCTCCTTTATAAGAGAATTCACTTTGAGCCAATCCGTGCGTCACCGGCACAAACTGTCTGGACTTATACTGTCTTGTTGCAAGCAAATGAGCGTATCCAATGGCTCCCCAAATCCCGGGTAAAGGGACCCAATCAAAGCTTCCACATTTGTAAAGTATCTCATCAGGCACCATCCATGAAGCTCTCCACTCAATATCCTCTTCTTGAAGGTTCTGAAAAATCATCATCCACCCTTCTGCTGATATATCTTCCCGCCTTGGCGTAGTTACTTCTTCTTTTAAAGGTGAATAGTTCTTACAGAAAGGTCGATAAGAGATTTTATCTACCTTCCAGAAGTGACCGTGAAACCAAACCATCAATAATTGTGCACATCCAAAAAATCTACCTTCTCCCGCTCTTCGACATGCATTTAAGGATCTGAAGGTCTCAGCGAGAATTGCAGGAATAGGTGTAACTTGCTTATCGAACCGATCAAATAAATCTGTGATGGCTTCATCTATATGCCTTAGAGCTTTAGGGAAGATGACTAATCCGTAAATACTCAAAGCAAAGATATCAATTTTCCTCTTTACATCAGGGTGCATCAAGATCAAATCTCTCAAATTTACCCAAGGAATACATTTTTCGTCGCCCTTTTGCTGAATACGAGATGAAACCCACTGTTCACTCATTCCCGTAATTTTCATCAACTTTTTCACGAAATGAGGAACATTAGCAGCCCTAATATAAACTTTATCAACTTGGACCCCTGGACAACGAAGTAAGGTAGTGTATTCCTCTATAGTAGGCACCAAATCCAGCTTTCTAAAAGTGAAAGAACTATATGCAGAATTCTAAAACTGAACCATAGCCCTAAACAAGCGCTTATCTAACTTGACATCAAGTAAATAAGCAATATCACCATAGCTGCGATAGAACATCTGTTTAGTCTTATACTCCCAATGAGTCCAAATATCCCTTAATTCTTGAAGCTCATTTTGCGTCACACTAATGCGGGTGAAGTCCCACAGCTCTGACGTGTATCCTTCAACTAGACTATTCCCCTTTTCCAATTGTAACTCCTCTGACCACGTGCGAACAGCCGCATTATCCTCCACTTTATCAAGAAATTCATTTTCTATGGTAAACTTTCTATCTTAGTAACCGAACAGGAATCGACAAATCTTTAATATGAAATGACATGTAACAAGAAAACAAATCAAAACACAACAAGTCAGTATCGCATTATAAAATTCAAAACAAACAAAATATTATCAAGCGCTTATCTGGGTAACCACTAAAAGTTTGGCATAGCTCTACCTAGGGTGGGCTCTTAGGGCTACTATATGCGGCTTGGTTCTAGAGAATGGGTACCTGAACCAGTAGATTCCTCGATCCTCACCCATTATAGGCTCATATGGATCAAGTTCGGTTCAAGGGGATACATTTCCCTATGCCCATGCGGAAGTGAAAACCTCACGAAGACATAGGTACGGATGTATCCCGGAAGCAGTCCACTAGCCCGTGCGGAGGTGAAAACCTCACGAAGGCATAGTTTCTCACTCTCACTTACAGGTGTAACCACAACGGTCATGCAATGCAATGCCAGAGTATTCTACGAGATTTTAATCATAACATCAATAAATGCATTAAAAGAAACGTGATTTTTCAAAACAATTTTCCAAGTTTTCAATTCAAAGGACAAAACTTAATCAATCTATGGCCTGACTCTCAACGTCCCCAGCGGAGTCGCCAAGCTGTCGAAACAATTTTTTTATTTTAAGTTTGAAAAAATGGGGTCAACTTAAAAAATATGATGTGGAGTCGCCACCAACCTTTTTTCGTTTAGGTGTGATTGGATCACCTTGTAAAAATTTTATTGGTCTGCAAAATTAAATGGAAAAAAGGGTTCGGGAGTCGGTTACGCACGAGGAAGGGTTAGCAACCCTGTACGCCCCAAAACGGGTACCAAATCGATTAATTAATGTCCTTGGGTTGAAAACTTGAAAATGCTTAAGATATAATTCTTTTTAAGGAAGGTTAATTAATTTTGAATTGAATCTCAAGATTAACTCGTTTCAAAGTAATAAAAGTATCACATCTAATACGTTAGGATATAACACGTTTATACTCCGACACCGAGATCATCTTTGATCTTCAAAACATGTAATTAAAAAGGGTATTTGGTTATTTGGTTGAACAAAAAATTGACACCCAGTACGTTAGGGCGTAATTTTCCGAACTTCCAAACATACAAATATTGCCTTATCTTGAAAATTTTCAAATACGTAATCTTAAAATATATAATTTTTAATGAAATGAAACATTTAATAAAGGCTTGAATATATTGGAATTTGAGGCATAATACAATGACAAGATGCACAAACATTAATCATGAAATACACACAAATTAAACATCATATTAACAATAGGCTATAAAATATAATAATTCTACAAAATTGACAATGACAAATTAACATAAAATAAAACTTTGGATGCTAACAAATACATTTAAAGTAAATAAAGTAAATTGATTTTGAAATTAGCACTTTACGGAATTATTTAAAATAAAATAATTTATGAATGAATTCATTAGATATGTATTTTAAAAGAACTTACATGTTTAAATATATATATGCAAACGTATATAAGTAATAAGATATAAAATGTATGAAATAAATTAAAATATACAATAAAATATGATCTTATTATTATATATACATGTATGTATAAAATAATAGCATCTAATTGTTTTTTTTTAGATTAGATATCATACAAATCATCAAAAGAATACATAATATGATTTTGAAATTTAACATTTATACAATACATATAAACAAAATAGATTAAAGCAATGTAGAATCAATTTTAAAATAATTTGATTAAAATAACTTGAATAATGAATAAATTTAAGACTAAAAATATAAGAATTATAAATAAAAATTAACACTTAATTGAAAAAAAAATTAGAAGGCTATTATGTAAATAAACAAAATGATTTAAACAAAATTAAGGATCATATTGAATTTTCGCATGAAAATAAGGGATCAAACCGACAAATATTCTAATATCCAAACGCAATACATGTATGGGACTAGATTAAAATAAAGCATAAGTTATTGAGATCGATTAAACAATAAAGCCAAAGCATAACGGATCTAATAAAAAACAGTACGGAAATAAAAGGGACCAAACGCGCAAATTCCCCTTTAACACGTAAACACGCGAATCCTAAGAAGCTTTGGATCGGGTCGGGTTAGAACGGCCTTAAATGACGTCGTTTTAAAGCTATTGAAATGAGCTTTAAACGACGTCGCTCTCTTAATGAATGTTAAACCCTTAAAACAGAATTAAAACTCAGCTGATTTCTCTTTGAAATAAAACCTAGCCCCCTTTTGTTTTCAGCCGCAATCCAAAACCCCTCCATCGAGCCACTAAAACGCCACCGTGAACGGCGAATAGCAGCACACGAGGGTTCGATCTGCTTCTGTAACACCAACCCTAAAGCCTTGCTCTCTGACCGACCTCTTCGTCTATCTCCGATTGCGACGGAGAAAACGAACAATGGTACATCCTGCATCTTCGTCTAACTCCGATTGCGACGGAGAAGACGAGGATATTCATAATGGTACGCACCTCTCCTTTTCTTTTTATTTATTGCACATATGCTAAGAAAACAAATGAAAGAAAATAAGAAAATAACCCAAATCCAGAAAATAATCACCTTGCAAAAATCAGGTTTTTGTGTATTTCTATATTTCTGTATGCGTGCGTAAAAAAAACCTTACAATGGTTTCCTTTCTTTTTAAAGGCCGAAAATTCGAATAATATAAAAATAAAATTGCTGCTCTCTATTTTTTGCTGTTTCTCTGCCATTTGCTTGCAGGTACGGAGGGCGGACGTGGCGTATGGAGGCTCGCTGGTGGTACGGAGGCCGCATGGAGGCGCGCGTGGTGGCGCGTGTGGAGGCACGCGCGCGGTGCTGGAAGCATCTGGAAGTGCTCTAGGGTTTGACTTGCTGAAATTGTTTGGGCCATTCGGGCCAGTTTCCAGATTGGGCTTGGTTGTAAGTGGGTTAGGCATGTAGAAAACGGGTAGTGGTTTATTTAGTATCTGGGCCAATTGGGCCTACCGTTGGGTTGTAAATAGGTTAGGATTTAGTTTATTTATTTGGGTCCTAGTTTGGGCCCCCTTGTAAATTGACTATGGACTGATATTTATTTTTGGTTGTTTTTTTTTTAATGTTTTATTCTTTGGTTTAATCTAGAGGGGTCGGGCAAAATGGACTTCCTACAAGAATGTATAAAAATGAATTCCTACTTTAATTATCTGACAATAAAAATGTTGAAATCACTTAAGAAATAAAAAAAATCTAAATTTAAAATAAATTACAGAAGGAAATGAAAGTAAAAATAAACAAAATAATTTATCCACCTTTTGATGAATGCTATTAATCATTGTCCCATAAAAATTTTCTTAATCAAAATTGTCCATTTCTAGCATTAGAGAACTTTTTTTTCCCCTTATTTACTATTTACTACCAATAGTTAAATATCTCACATCACATAATATAACATACATCTAATAACATAAGACTAGAAATAGTTAAACATTTCCTGAACCAAATAATAATGGGCAAAATGAAAAGATAAACATTTGAAAAAAATGAAATAATTTTTAGTTTTGATTTAAATACATTAAATTAAATTAGATAAAAATAAAAATATATACTCACATATACAAAGAAAATATTCAAAATTTTTGAGGTGACTCCTTAAGCTATCCACAATTGATTACAAATGTAAGCATTTGGTTAAAATTTATATTTGATAATGAATCGAATTTTTATACATTGAAGTCGCCTGAGTTTATTTTTATTGATTGTATAGAATTAGATATTATCATCCAATAAAATATATACCCAAAACCTAATTATTTTTATAGGTATTATTGAAATGTAGCCTGGAAGCCTTTATAATTCCAGGCCAGATATCTTCTTCTCCTAATGTAGCCCATAAATAAATGGTTAATGACCCATCAGGAGTTGTTTGGTCCCTACTTTGGCCTGTTGCTTCACACAAAAACATAATGTTTATTTGTCTATTTCAAATCTCGATCATGCTTCCAAAAATTGCGGTCCCTGAAGCAAAAATGGTCATCCAAGAGTTTTGTGCATGTTCAAATTTAAACGCATCATGTTTGTGATATTCAAGTCATTCAGGCAAAAATGGTGCCACTTTGGTTGGTTAATCCAAATCCTTGCATTTATGACTTTTATATTCTTAGAAGTTATTGCAAAGTCGAGCAATTCATAAAAAAGATAATGGAAAAATGATCGATTATTACTTTCAATTATTGTTAAAGTAAAAACATTTAAAATAAGAAGAGTCATAGCATCCAAAAGCACGTCGAATTTTGTACATAAAATGGAATTGACCAAATCTTCTAAGCACTTAAAAGCACCTCGCTAGATGGTATAATTTATTGACATGAAATTGTTTTGTGTTTAGAAACCTACACAGATTTATACTAGTTCTACCGTCAAGAAGTACCATAACAATTTGCTCCTAATTTCATAGCAATAATTGGAAGTGGTTTCATATTTTAGTGGGTATTTTCAAATGGTTCTCACAATATGAACTATTAAAACCATTTGAGGCAACGCCTACGTTGCTTAAAAAACTAATAATATGGGTTTAAATTTTATCATGTGCAAAGCTGTTTAATAATAATGATTTTGTTTATTGTCTGAAACAAAATCTTCACATTATCGGCACAATGTTGAAATATTCCATTTGTTAAACAACTTTTTATGTAAGGGTGGCTAAACTAAAGGGTTGTGAAATCAATTCCTAAGATAAGTTTGGAAGGTTAAATACATTGTAGACACAAACAAGCATGGCATCGCCCCCTCTGAATTTTGGCTGCTTCTCCCACATTCAATCCATTATATTATCTCTTCCCCCAATACCCATTGTACAACAAATCCCGGAAGTTTTCGCAGAGAAAACCAAAATAAAGAGTGGGAATACTATATTTAAAATTCATCAACTGTCACAACCCGTATAGATTACAAAAAAACCACCCAACTTTTTCTTCTTTGAAAACGAATAAACACAACCATCCAATTTTTTTAATCAGATACAAACAAGGTTTGCTAACTTTGAAGATTAGAATCAATTGGGAATAGTAACTCTATTAGTGTGAGTATCCCTATCAACAGATTAGTGGGATTGATTATTTTATTCTAAATAAAAGAATGTCGTCGGGTGGCTTTTGTCGCGGCGTAGGTGACCTTAAGCCTTCAATCAAGGTTTCATTTAGTTTGATTATGATTTATTTTAATTAATAAAGAAATAAAAAAGTTATGATCTGACACAACAATGTGCCCTTTAAAATTTTGGAAATTTTTGATGGTATCCTTGGACATTGTTTCTGTTTTGCCTTGTTCTAAACCATTCATTATTCCTTTCACTTTACCAACAACTTTATATTTGTTTACTGTGCTTGCCCAATTTATCCATCTCCATATATGCCTTCCTCGCACCTTAATTTTTCGAAATTAAGATTGATTTGCATTCTCATTTTCAAAATGGTACATCTCTCCCAAGGTAGTATGTACTCGGGATTGAGCTTTAAATTTCATTCTTGATAAGATTCCAAGTAAAACTCTCAAGGTTGGAAAAGTAAAAACATTTTATCTCAAGCAGGTAAGGCAATGCAGTTCCAAAGTCCTTTTGTTATGAGATTAACGCCATTCTGGTGGACTAGTTCCTCCTCTGATACGTCGATACATCCAAAGGATTGAGGGGGGTTGGGCTTTCGTGAATTTGACATCTCCTTTTGGCAAAACAAGCTTGGCCAGTGCTTTTGGGTTCAGGTTCTTAAAGCCATTTGTTTTCCTTTTACCTCGATTCTTGATGCTCAAAAGGGTGAAGTCCTGTCATGAGCATGGAAAAGTCTATCTGAAGGTGTAAAAATGCTGCGACCTGGATGGTACACTGATCCAATCAACATTAAAAACGCCCTGAACCGATCCCTCTCTAGCATAAATAGAACATGCAACATTTATTTTAATGAAAAATTTGATACGATACCGAAATTGTACCCACCACCATGCTCCCATAACCCTAAAATTTCCCCAACATTTTCTAGTACAATTCTTCATTATTTTTGTAATAGGCCAATTTAGCCCGGGCCCAATACAAAAAAAATAATAAACCTAAAATAATAAAATAAAGTCCAAGTCCAGTCCAAAATATATCATTTAGCCCGATCGGAATAGCTCATTACTTGAAAAGATTGAAGGTCCATCTACAAGCTTGACGTATATGGGAACACAATCTTCAAGGATATGCAATCTTAGATATGATATGCAATCCTAGAAAATATGGTATGCAATATTAGAAGATATGATTTTGTAATCTTAGAGATTTAATTTGTAGATACCTTTTAATCTTAGCCGTTGATGTAATTGATCTGTACCGTTGGATTTGTGGAGGCTCAACTATAAATAGAGGCCTCTCCCATCATTGTAAAGGGGCTTGAGTTTTGGGGAGGCAATAAGAATTCTTGAGAGCATTCACTCAAATTTCTCTCCCTCTTGCGTTCTTATTTTCTATGGTTTGTTCTTATTTTATTCTTCATTCATCTTCGTTTTTTCAACCTTTTTTATTTATCCATTTAATTGTTCAATTATTAATTATTATTTTTATTTAATTCGTTTATTTATTATTTCTATATAGAGATTTATTTTATTTTCACACTTTTGCAAATTTGTATTTTATTTATTTATTACAAATTTTTATGTGGTATTTATTTCAAGCTGTTCTATTTTATTATTTTTGATATTACTTATTTTAAATAGTTTTATTTTGATTAATTTTTTTATATTATTACTTTAAATTATCTTATATATCATTCATTTTTCTTATTGTTTTACATAACGATTATTTTAAAGTAGTTTTATTTTATATCATTTTAAACTGTTTTATATTATCTATTTTAAGTTTTCGTATATTGTTTATTTTAAACTTATACGTATCTTTTTAGGATTTGTCACATATCATTTTCTTTAAGTCATTTTGTATATTATTTATTTAGATTGATATATATATTGTTTTATATATTACTTATTTAAACTTACTTCTTATATAATATTTATTTTAAAATTCATTTATATATTACAGTTTCATATATTATTTATTTTTATCTTTTTTTTTTTGGATTTATTTCAAACTTTTACATATATTACCTACTTTAAAATTTTTATACATGAATTTATTTTTAAGTTGCTTTTTATTATCGATTTCAAAATCATTTTCTTTCACATTATTTATTTTAACATTGTCCATTATTATTTGAAAGCTTGGTACATTTTGTTTTTTATTTGTTTTTTAGATTTGTTATTTTTTTTAAAAAAAAATTATTAATCTTTATTTATTAATGTGGCCAAATATACCTGCATATTTCAAAATCCATGATTTTTTAAATTTAAAAATAAGGCAATATTTGATATTTGAGAGTTTTGAGAAAATCGTGCCCTAACTTACTGGGTTTCGATTTTTCTCATTAAGTCCAAATGATTAAGTACCTTTTTGAAATTAAAACATATGAATTTTTAAATAAAAAACCTATTCTCGGGAATTTAAGATGTTGTGTCCTAACTCACTGGATGCGACGTTTTGTCATCTCGAGGCAAGGATTTCTAAAAAGCAAAGGATATTCGGTGTTTGAAAAATTTAAAAGATCGTGCTCTAACTTACTGAGTTTCGATTTTTTCTTTTAAAATCCAAATAATTGAGTGTCCATTTAAAATTAAAGGACATAAGTTTTAAAAATCAAAAGGATCGTGTTTTAAAATCTTTTCAAATTTTTGACATTAGGACATTAATTAATCAATTAGGTACCAATTTTTGGGCGTTACGAGGGTGTTAATCCTTCCTCGTGCGTAACTGAATCCCGAGCCCGTTTTCTCGAATTTTGTAGACCAAAATCATTATTTTAATAAATCAAAATGTTTTATTAAAATGACTAATCTCAAGGTGACCCGTTCACACCTCGAAAAAAGATTGGTGGCGACTCCATTTTTGTTTTTAAAGTCGACCCCCATTTTTTAAAAAAAAAAAATTAAAATGGTTTCGACAGTTTTAATATTAGCTTATGAATTAAAAAATATATAGTTTGGGACTGGATCAGTTGACATAATCACTCATATCCATGATCTCTTTACTGAAAGAACAGAGTTCAAACCCTTTCGCACAAGAGAGAATGAAAATGCTAAAGTCTCTTCTCAAAAGCTTGGTGCCATGTATTATTGTTTGAGGAAATTGATTATTGCTGGTAATTGACACTTGAAATTAATGTAGTAAATTTTGAAACCATTTGACAATATTTTTGATAATATGGTAAGAGACAGCTGCTGTCTATCTTCTTTTCTTTTCTTTTTTTTTTTGAAAGATATTATTGTTATTTTTTCCTTTCCATTATTGTTGTCGAGTTCATATATATGCATTCTCATTCATTGATGTCATTGCTTACATGTATAATATAATTTAATTAATGTAGGGTAAGTTGGAAGGAATAATATTTGGTATACTGTTAGTGGAGTTTTTATACTCTATAAGTTAAGTTACGTTAGGGGTTGACAAGTATTTTATAAGAATATAGGAAAATATTAAAATATAAATATTTAAAAAAAGAATACACATGACAACGTTTTAAGACTATTTGTAAAATAAAATTTTTAATTGAATTTTTTTTATTCTAATTCATGTTTATCCTTCTTAATTTATAAATTAAATATAAAATATCATATATTAACAAAAAAAGAAATTCTCTGTAAAAAAGGCAAAGAGGGCTTTGCCCCCAAAAAATGAAAAATATATATATTTAGTATATATTTATATGTATTTTTATTTTAAATAAAATAAAATTGATCCATAAAAATAAATTTGATGCTTTTATCTTTAATTTAATTCTATGCATCATGAATTTAAAAAAAAAAAATTTCTTAACTAGTATAGTTCATCTACATTTTGCACACGATTAATTATTTGTTTATGTTAAAATATAGACTAAACATTTGAAGATTAAATATACTCTGAGTAAAGTTTTCAGAACCAAAACAGTAGTTGAACTGGTCAGACAACCGTTCATATGATTTGATTAAATGAATCGTTCAAAAGCATAAAAAATAGAAATATTTAAAATATAAAAAACGAGTTCAATTGGGTTTTTAGCCTAGTTCTATCGGCCCTTACTAATTCACGAGTCAATCGGTCTGATGCTTCGAACTGGTACCCCAGTCAGTTCAATTGGTTCAAAGAACCATGACTCTAGGTCTCTACACTTCATACATTTAGAATTTAGTCCAAATTTTATTTTCAAGAATCTAATCTCTCAATTTTATGGATTTAAAAATATGCTTTCAAAATATATATAACCATGTAATATTTTAATTGGAAAGCTAACGATATTAATTATTTGAACTAGTTAATAAAATTATAAAGATATAAAGACCGAATTAGAAATTACAGTATGAGGATTAAATCTCAAATTTAAGCATATTAGAAAGACCAAAATTAAAAATTAATTATGAAGGTGGGTGTGTGCCACGTGTCTTAAGGAGGAACTTGGACCTTCCTTTAATATATATGTACTAGTATGGTTCACCCACACTTCGCGTTGGGTTGATTCTTTATTTATGTCAAATTATAGAGTAACAAATTTGATTATTAGAATATACTCCAAGTCTTTATACACTTCATATATTTGGAATTTAATCCCTCTACTTTTGCTTTTAAAATTTAACCATTCTATTTTTCGGATTTAAAAATCCGCTTTCAAATATATATAACTACATAACATTTTAATAGAAAGGTTAATGATATTAACTATTTGGTCTAATCAATTAATATTATCAAAATATAGAAACCAAATTATGCTAGAAATTAAAGTATGAAGATTAAATTTCAAATTTAAATATAATAGAGGGACTAAAATTAAAATTAACCATTTTATAATGCAAAGAAGAATAAAGAAAGCACCACCATGAAGGAAGGTCACAACATTTTATTGTATCGAGCAAAAATAACTTATTTTAGTCTAAATTTAGTAACAGATAAATAAATTAGAGGCATGGAGTTAATTGAACATTCTAAATGCTTGAAATAAGAACGTAATCATATAAACAACAAAATGTGAGGGACTGGATCTAAAATTATCCATGATTCATTTCAGGCATACGCTAAAAGGCATTTCTCTAATTCTCTCTGAGGCAATACCATAGACACTACTTTTATAGATTATCATTTCATTTTACGTACATTCTTAGTTATTATTTCATTTTATCTATCTATCAATTCTTATTTATAGACAATGATGTCTAACTTAATTAATATTTTATAGTTGCATTAATAAAATAATTAGAAAAGTTATAAACCTGTTATCATTATAAACTAATTATGTATGTATTACAATAGTTAGATATAAAATAAACAATAGTTAATGCAAAGTTAAATTTGAAATTAGAAAGATGAGTAATAACTCTTGTGAAAAATAAAACATCTTCAAAATAAGCAAAAAATTCCCTTTCTCTTTGCTAAAAATTAAGTAATGGAAGTGGCTAAATATTACCAATTGAATTACTTTATTGTTAATCAGGGGCAAAATCAAAAAATTTTCTTAGGGGGGGCAAAATTAAATTGTAATTTTTACAATAGAAAAAATGCAAATTCACCATTTTAATAGACTATATTTTATAATTTTTAAAGGATTAAATCAAATTTTTATATTTTTAGGAGGGCTAAAATGTAATTTTATATTTATTAATTTAAAATTTAAAAAATTTTAAAGGGGCCATATGAAAACAATTTCATTTTAGGGAACCCCCTAGTTTCGCCACTATTATTAACCCATATACTAAAACATTCGTAAAAAAAAAAAATAATACTTCTACATTTGAATTAAGTTCGAATTCTAGAATCAACATTGTTGAGACTCAAGAAACAAGGGATGCCAAACTAGAATTGATGGAAATGAAGATAAAGAACAAAAACGATAAGTTAATTTCAGATGAAATGCAAGGAGTTTTGAGACCAATACTTTAATGAATTAATAGTACAAGCTACTATCAATTGTTTATGAAAAGCAAAAAGATTAGAGGGAAACAACTCAAAATGTTGACATATATATCAAGCGGCATTTAACTTTAAAAAACACAATAAGAAAAATGCTTCTCATGGTTTTGCACTGAGTTGAGAATTGCTGTTCACAATTTCTACATATATGGACAAAAAATAAGTGATGGATTCTTCTAATTACGTCAACAATATATAATTTAAAATAGAAAAAGTTAGTATATACATGGATATAAACATATCTTGGCCTACTATCAAAATCAAACGGGAAAGTCAAGATAAAGTAAACACTAAACAATAATATTTTTGATTCAGTTTGCAACAGCTACGTGTAAAATGATTTATGAATTGATTGAGTCGGTCCGGTTTTGACCTCAAAAGTAAGCACATTGTCTTTGATGAAGATCTCATTTGACGTTTCCATTATTTTAGTTCGTCAACAATGAATAATTCAAAAACATAATGCCTGGGTTTCTTGGAAGCTGAGAGTGATGGGTTTTTGCTCAACGTGGTAGGTTTTCAAGTTGGAAATATTAGTATCAATCAAAACTTCATTTCCATCTTTGTAATTGATGGTCGTACAATGTTTCAAGAAATTAAATTTGTATAAAATATATATGTTCTCATCACTGAACCAGAAGGGAATTTTCATGATATCATGGTTTAGATGCCACTGACTCTTATGGGGCCAATGCTGATGAATCCTTAAATCAGAGGTGGTTAAACCTAACTAGGTAGGATTGCTTTGTTGACTGAGTAAAAATGAACCAAAAAATTAGAAATGAAAAAAATACTGGGTTCATATCAACCGTTCATCCTTCATATTTAGAGCCAGAATAAATATATATAACCTATGAAAAGATTATAACATTAATGAGAATTAATTTCCTTTGATATGGAAAGTGATGCATGACTGACTTAGCAAATACGTACTTAAAATCTTGAATAAATGGCTGCCAAGACGACAATATAAGAAGCAGGTCAATTGTGTTTGGCCGATGGCCAAGCTGACTTTGAGACCACCTAAACCCGTGGTTTCATTTTCCCTACAAATTCTCCCATGTCAATATATTTTAAAAGATAAATCCTATATATTTATTTAAATTAAACAATTATATGTTGGGTGAATTGTCTTTTCCACCCTCGAATTTTCTTGGGAAATTTTCTTAAACTTGTTCATGTTTTGATAAAGAAAAGAAGAGAGAAAGAAAAACCCATTGTAGTTTTTTGCTTTTCTCCTGTTTTGTGTTGGCGAGTAAATAAAGATAGATGGCCATATTTAAATGAATGAAAGAAAGTGCATGCATGGTTTAGTTCCATGGAGTCTCCGACATATATAAACAAAACTTGTAATTTGAAAGATAGAAACATTGATTATTATACGAAAAAGACTCAGCTTTTGTCTTTAGATTTTGTTTCCAACAAAGGAAGGTAATGCAAGGCAACCCAAATCCCATTTTTACAAGGATCAAAAGACATCAAATCAAAAAATGCACCATCAAACACCTACCATATTCAATAAGGGGAAAAGCTATATATATAGTATTTAAATGCTTTGATAATGTTCACCATGAACATTGTGGCCAGCATCTTATCTCTCTTCTACGTAATCTGTCTTATTTAACTAAGTGGAAGTAACTGTTTCGGGCATCAATAATCGTTTCAGATATAAGCGAGAGCAATAAATGATTACTTTGTTTTTTATTTGGGTGATATTATTGAGTAGTTACATTAACTTTTAATTAATTTCGTAGTTAAAAGTTGGGTTAATTTTGAAAAAGGAAAAAAAATCTCTCCCGTTACTCGAACCTAAGATTTTATTTCATGAGAAAGGATTGTATGAAACAGTGACGCCACGTCATCTGTATCCATTTCCAGTAGTTTTATGCCACATCAGTATTCTTATCCTGAAATTCAGGATTTTAATTTGGATTTGATATTTTTTCAGGATGAAAATCCTGAAATTCAGGATAAGAATACTGATGTGGCATAAAACTATTGGAAATAGATACAGATGACGTGGCGTCACTGTTTCATACAACCCTTTCCCTTTATGTCATTGAGCTACTAATCATTCGATGCAACAAATATTTTTATTTTATTTATTGTTATTATAACTAAACAGATGCCTTAAATCAAGGAGTGGAAGAACTTATGGGATTGCCTTAAAAAGTGAAAACAAAAATATAATACCAACCTTTATAATCTTTTATGCCTAACATGTGCATTCAAAGCTCTTCCAATGTTTTAATTTGCAGGCTGGGAGATAGTAATAAAAGAATGCAGCCAGTGTCAGATATCCAATTTGCTAGAGCCTAGGAGGTTAAGGCCAAAACGTCTAAGCACCTTAACTTTACTATTGTGCTTTTTTCATGGATACCTAGGAGGGGGATTTTATAGCAGAAATTGGAATTCAATCCATGTGTTACAAAGAGGGGGGAAAAGATGTACTTTTTTTTTTGCATTGTAATTAAGAAATATACCATAAAGTTCTTCAGACAGTACTGATCCAGGGAGATCAGAAATATAATATAAAGATATTGAAGTTCCCAATTTATGACTGTCGTTCTCAAAGTGCAAAGCAAATTTGGACTAATCAACTGCATCTGATCACATTAATTTTAGAACTTAAAGTTAAAGAGAACCCAGAAGAGGAAAAGCTGAAGAAAAACAAATGTCAAAAATCATAAAACAAAACAATAATCTCTGCATATGTTTATTAAGAAAGAGATTCTGACATCAAATTAAATTTCCCTAATAGGTACTAATTTACACCGCCCATGTACAGTACTGTTCACCATAGGTAGAAGCTTGTGGCATGTTTTGTTGGCAAGGTTCAAATCCAGTGACAAGCTGAGGAAAGCCTAGAGAATATATGTCTCCCCAGCTGCTACTTTCAACGGAGCTACTCCCAGTAGTACTGCTGCCATCGACCATGTTGTCCGTTCCATAAAACCCCTCCAACCCATTCATTATTTGTTGATTGTTGCTGTAGATCAGCTCACGTAGCTCATCTGTGAAACCATCAAGCCCTTGGAACATATCATTAGGAACAGCGGCTTCGTTGGTGTTAAAGTGGGTACTATTTGTCACTTGAGAACAAGTGCTGTTTATTGGACTAATGGAAGATGCAGGTGAAACCGTGTTGTTCATGGAATTCTCATATAGTTGATCTTGAGCGAAAGAAACATCAAGAGGGTACCGAGAAGAATTCATGGGATTGGGGATTGGAGTGCTTGTGCTTGATTGTGGGTGATGATCATCTGAGAATCTTCCTCCTAGTTTGATAAGCAAATTCTTGATGGATTCTTGGTCTTTAGGAAGAGGAGGATCTTGATTTGTGGTGGTTGTAAAAGGTAAGACTGGTGGTTGCTGTGGCCAGTATGGGGGTTGGCTCACCATTCCAGGAAGCATATAATCCCCACTTTCTCTCTTCATTTCTTGCTTAACGGTGAGCCAGCTAGCTCTCCGAGCTTGTTGCTCTTTTCGCTGCTTGCCCAGGAGTTTCTTTTTTAGCCTCGTGTTCCAGTAGTTCTTGATGTCATTGTCAGTTCTTCCAGGCAATTGTGCTGCAATTATAGACCATCTGCGCATTCAAAGAAAGCATATATGTAATTGAAGTTTTCAATTGCTCAAATTCCAAGAAAGATCTTTAACCATATAGAGCTAATTACCTGCTACCAATGTTTATGTAAAGGCTGCAGATTATGTTATCTTCTTCCTCAGAGAACGCTCCATGCTTAATGTTGGGTCGAAGATAATTCAACCATCTGAGCCTACAACTCTTGCCACATCTCTTAAGCCCTGGAAACAAAGAGATCAATTTAGACTATATATATATATATTTGGAAGGTTTAATATATAAAATTGAAGTTGAGCAATTGATTGCTAATTACTAACCTATCTTCTGAGGCAAGGCAATCCAGTTGCCACCGGTGCCGTTTTCCTCTATATAAGCCTTGAGTTTGGCATCTTCCTCCGGCGACCATGGACCTTTCTTCACGTTAGCTTTGTCACAGCAAGGAGCTCTCCCCATGTTTCTATGTGTTGATGAGACAAGTTTGAAAGTTAGCTACTCTTTTCTGCTCACTTGACAATAATAATGAGAGTGATTTTATATATATACACACAAGAAGAAGAGGGAGACTGTAATGGCAGAGGAAAACTGACTTGGAGGAGAAACAATGTCCCCCAGAATTCAAAAAGGAGAAATTTTTTTTCTAAAAAATAATAAAGGTTGAAACTTTAAGCATAAAATATTGAAGCAATAGAAAGTGCCAGAACAGAAGACCAGGATTTTTCTTATTGTCCTTCTACCTCCAGAATCTAAGATAATCTAAATTTATATTGCAACATAACGTTTATTTATGATTGGCTACCCATCTCCATAATTTGACCCTCTCTCCCCCATGGAATTATTGGTGGACCCTGCAAATTAAGCTGATGATTAAATCAAATGGATTGAATTGTTCCTCAGCTATACGTACGTACTTGCCTTCCTCAGCCACTTCGTTGCTTCTTTTTTAAGCAACAACTAAAACACATCATGGTTTTTAGAACAGATTTGGAAAAAGACCAATGCCTGCCTTAATATTAATTAGATTGAGGATAATTTTACCTTCTATTTTTTTTTTCCAACTTTTGTCGAGCTTTTTCTTCTCAATTTATTATCTTTAGAGGAAAAGCTTTTGAATTTTTTTAAAAATATTTGAGGTTGATAGCAAGTGAATTACGATAACCAGTGAAATCGTACAGTTATTAACAACTTCTAGCTTATGATTTTATCAAGAGATGACACAATTATTAACAACTTTAATCTTAACGATCAAGCTTAATTACTACTTTGGTTACTGGTTTATTGTTTCATTAAAAAAAATTAATATGGTTTATTGGATGTAGTTATAGTTTGGCTTAATATATCGTTTGACTTTATTTTTAATAAGGTACCTGTGTTATTTTTTTATCAAATTTGGTACATGCGTTTGACAAAAGTTATATATTTTGGTACCTAAAGTAACAATATTAACTTTTTAGTGTTTAATTCGGGTTTTAAGACTGATTTAATGAAAGTTGATTGCTAATATTATTATATTTGAATTTTTCATGATTTAATAAAATAAATTTTGTGTCAATTGTGAATTCATTCAATTTTGTGTTTAATTTGTCAAATACAGTCCGATGGATGTGATTTAATTCAAGTTTTAGGGTTGATTTGATGAAAATTAATTACTTTCTAAAATCTAAATCAAACACTAAAAAGTTTATATTGTTGCCTTAAGATACTAAAACGTACAACTTTATCAAATATAGGTACCAAATTGAAAAAAAAAAACACAAATAACACATTAAAAATAAGTGTTCAACTCAGATACCAAAATATATATGGAAATTATTTTATCATTTAAAAATTTCTATTCAATTTCCCTAGTTCCTTTTTTCTATTAATTTTCCACCTTTAGGGTTAGGTGTCAACGCCTTAACCCAAAAAACAAGTTACAATAATCATAGAGAAACCTGTCTATAATCAGATTTCTGTTTAAAAGAGAAAAGAAGAAGAAGATTTCGTTGGTGTGTGTCATAAATGTGGTTAGAAAGGTGAAATGGCCTAAGTTAATGTTAGAGATGAAATTACTTCAGCTAATTTATGGCCTGAGATGAGGAGTAAAAGAAAGTAATCTAGAAAAGTAGGCATAGTCAAATAATGTAGAATTGAAGGGATATTTCCGTTAGGTTAGGTGACCCAATTAAGAAGAAGATTACCAGGGTCTTGAATTCACCACCCTTTTTACTTTTACTATAATCAATAATAGATTTTCTTGTTAATTTTCAGTGCTTCGGAATTAAATAGCTTAATACTTGAAGGGAAATAATCAATAAAAGAGGCCTAGTTATATTAAATGCAAAATAGATAGAAATAAAAGTTAACTCGTACAAGATGGCTGACTTGACCAAAGAGACAATTGAAGTCAAACTATAGCAATAATAATGGTATAAAACTGAACAATTCCCCTCAAAAAGAATAATTATATAAAATTGGTCTTTGAATAATTGCGCTAAGTTCACAAGGGGGTTGAATATGATCGTGTTGGTTGCATGGCATTGCCTAAAAAGGCTTGACATTTTGGAAAAAGAAAAGCTGAAAGTGAAAGATGACAACTCTTTCAACACGCAACCAAAGGGAAATACCCGTCTGCTTTACTTAATTTTATTAATCCCATCGAATTGGAATTGATTAAAATCAGTTGATTTAAAAATTAGTATAGATCGTTTTTATTTTTATCATTTTTTTTAATTTAATTGATCGGATCAATTGAACCAATGAATTGGTGGTTTGATCGATTCAACCATTAATTCAGTTTTATAAACTTTGTTATTTTTCCCTTGGTTAAGTTTAATACAATATTTGATATTTGAATTTGGTAAAAGTTATATATTTTGGTACATGTAAGTAATAATATTAACATTTTAGTATTTAATCCAAATTTCAGATTCATAATTTTACTAATAATATTAATAATTAAATTTTATTAAATCAATCCTAAATTTTGAAAAAAGAAATCGCAACAATCGAATTGCATTTAACATATTAAACACAAAATCTAACAAATTCACAATTGACACTAAATTTATTCTACTAACAAAATTATGAAAATTCAAACATAATAATATTATAACAAAATAATTTTTATCTAATCAAACTTTAAAACTTGAATTAAATATTAAAAAAAAATATTATTATTTTTAAATATAAAAAAATATAATTTATTATTTCAGAGTGAATAATATAATATATTAATGATATCTGCCTGTGTTTGGAAGAAGTATCTGTGTCGGTATCATTGATAGTCTTTTCAAAAATCTTAAGCTGTACAGCCCTAAACATCTAAGCTTTTTCTCCTCAAGGCATCTTTCTCTAACGATGCTTTTATCTAATGTTAATGGATATAATAATATGTATATCTAACCACATTGGCCAATGCAAATTTGACATGCTTTGAAAAGACAAAATTTTGAAAAAGGGGTCATAAATATCAATGGATGATTGGAAATTTGGGAAAAAGTGGGAGACTCGTGGTGGGGAAGACTAATTTGCTGTTCATATTTGATTTAAATAAATAAATATGACCCACTTGACTCCATTAGGTAAATATATATGATGATGAGAAAATCATCTCATAATGATGCGATCATTCTGGGTTTTAGTCTACTTTTTTTCATTCAACCCTATCCCTTTTTCTTTTGGATAAATGGTGATTTTATTATTCAAAGAAGCAGAATTCTGCTACATTAAAACTTCTGAAAACAACAACACACTCTCTAGTATATTTTAAATTGAAAATTAACTACATTAACTTTATCAATGTTTTTATCACTAAGTCGAATTGTTACTAATTCCTTTATTGAATTCAAGATCTCACTCTCATTTCTATGCTGCCCCTTAAATTGTCTTTTATTACGTTCTTCCCTAATCAAGTAAACATACTTACTCCAAGCAATCCTTAATATAATTGCAATCCACTGTAATTCCCTTTGCCAATCCTGCATAATCCAAGAATACATTTCCATTTGCCTTTTGAATATGAGCATTTAAAGAAAAGATGATTCTTGGTCTCTAACTCACTGTTACTTAACTTGCACTACCCATCATTGATAATACCCAACTGAACAAGTTTGTCTTTTGTCCGAATTCTTCCCAACATGACCATCCAGGTAACGACTGCATGTTTTGGGATATGTAATGGGAACCAAATTAGTTTATGCCACAATACTTTGCACATTTTCTCTCTAACCTCATCCCAAATTTTACTTCCTGAAGCCTTATTTGGATCAGAAAACATGCTTTGTAATTGAGTTAGTTCATCTCTCATCTTGAAAAGTGTAATACCCTACTCTCGACCCAATCGTTAGATCCAAGATGTGAGATGCCACATTCATTGTCGAAGCAACTACGAACAATTAAATTCTAAAGCTTTTAAAACACATTATTTATTCAAATATAGGTTATAAGCGAGCTTATGAATGCTTTCATGAAATTACGGTAACAAACGAGGGACTAAAATGTAAAAGAAACTAATACATGAGTGTTGTCGCGACATTCAAGAATAAGTGCCGCAACCCTGAGGGAAAAAACATGATGTTGCGACTTCAACTAAAGTGAGTCGCGACCTTGAAAATAGGAACTTGACATCGCAACGTCAACAGAAGAATGTCGCGACCTTAAAGACAGAGTACTTAATATCGCAACACCAACATGGGGATGTCACAACTATAAAGATAGTTTCACCCAAATTTTGCATCATTTGCCTCAAACTTGCCAAATACTAATCTTAATGGTCTAAATGACCCAAAAACTCAACACATCTTATTTTAGGCATTAATTCAAATGTCAAACTACATCCTTGGCATATTTAAACATCTTTATACATATGATCATATACATATTCACATTCATTCTAGTTTCATGCATCATATTCTATTACTTGGCATGCAAGCAATCCTTAATATTAACATACATATACAAAATGAGCACATATATAATTTTATCACTAGATTAGAGCATACACATCATCAAATAAACTTGAACATATACAAAATGCAAACATTCCTACCACAAGTACTAAAACATTCAAAATGGACCTGAAAACCAACTCAAGACCTTAGGTACATGCCACTTGCTACAAACATAACATGATCTTTACAAACTTTCTGAGTCGAGAATTGAAACTGCATGTTTCTGATCACTTTGAGACTTCAAGATCTATGATACCTGCAGACGAAAATAAACAAACCATATGCTAAGAAATAATGCTTAGTGGTGCTATCATGATTTAAAACAATTATAAATAGAAGCAAGATACCAAAAACAACTAACATGTAACTTATAACTATTAAAATACAACAACTAATCTTGTCCCATGCCTTATGTTGGTGCTTTCATACATGTTGTAATAAGTTACTTATTAAATTTTGCTTTCGTTTAATATAACATCTCGATCACATTAATTACATAGTATCCCATAAGAACATATTCATTTTCTCATTTCATAATCGAAAATATTGATTCATTTTATATCCATATCAGCCCTTAGGGCTCGTATTAACCTGATCACAAGGTCTTTCACATTCCATCTTTTATTACTTTAACTTCAAGATACCATTTCCCAATTCAATATCCAATATCAATAGACAAAATACATGTTTTCATAATCCCTATTAACTGTCACAGCGGAAAAATAAAAATTTGAAAACCAAGCCGATTCGTGATATTTATAGTAATAAATGTTTCTTGAAAATCTCGTGCTCTGTGCAAAACAGATCCTTGACGTTTTCGGCATTCAACGAAACGACCTTCTCCGCTATTCTCGTACCACGAATCGCTTCAAGTGTGGGTTTGAACAATCACGAATCAAACACAGAACTAGAAACAATTTTCTTTACTTTTAGTAGGAAAGTAATTCTCTCTATCAATAGAAACCAGTAGAACTGTTATTCCCAGAAAATAGAATTTATACTTAGAAAATAAATTCTCACTATTTTTGGGTAAAATAACAATATCTCAAAGTTGTGTATAATTTGTGTTTTACTTCCTATAGTGACATCTATTTATAGGGAGATATTGGAGAATCTTAGTTGAAATAGTAGAATACAGATAATACTTATTTGATAGAAAAACAAGTCCCCTAGTTCTAATAGGAAAGAGGGGCGACAACCCTAGTTAGCTACCCCTCATACTTATTATAAGGGGTTTTAGGCCGCTCTGTATTGGGCCCAGTTATATGTGCTTCCTGTCAAAACCATTTTTTTTGAAAAACGGAGGTCGATTGGATTTTAAAAATGAAAACGAAAAAACAGGAGTCGCCACCAATCTTTTTTGCTGAGGTGTGATCGGGTCACCTCGAAAAGTGGTTGTTTTAAATAAACAGTTTGATTTATCAAAACAACAACTTTGGTCTACGAAAGTCCAGAAAAATGGGTTCGGGAGTCTGTTACGCACGAGGAAGGATTAGCACCCTCGATGCGCCCAAAATTGGTACCTAGTTGATTAATTTGTATCTTAGTGTCGAAATTTTGAAAACTTGAAAGAATTCAAAATGCGATCCCTCATTGTATTAATGTTAATTGCAAAATGCTTGGATGAATCGAAAAGAATGTTAAAGACCCTCATGTCTCGAAGTAATAAAATGTCATATCCAATAAGTTAGGACACAACATCTTGAACCCTTAAGAACGAGCTTGTCTTTTATTTGAAATTCATGTATTTTAATTTTAAAAGGATATTCGGTTATTTAGGTTAAACGAGAAAAATTGAAACCCAGTAAGTTAGGGCACGATTTCTCGAATTTCCAAATACAGAATATTGCCTTTATTTTAAGAAATATTTTTTCCCGAGGCAACAAAATGTCACATCCAATACGTTAGGACACAACATCTCAAATTCTCGAGAAATAACTTTTTTATTTATTTAAAACTTATTTTCTATGTGTCGAGGTAAAATGTAACACATTTTGGTAGTAAAATATGAAATGAATTACAATGCTAATGTGAATAACAGAGTAATAATCGCTATAATACGAGTAACAATAACGAGAGCAAAAAAGAATCAATAAAATAAAATAACAAACTAAAAAAGAAGGTAAATCCATGAAAACTAATAAAAGTTTAAATAATGATAAAAATGAAAATAATAATAAAATAAAATGAAAATTATAATAATAAGGATGATAATAATACTAATTATAATTAAAATAATAATTATAATAATGTAAGTGAATACAAAAGAAAAAATATATAATATAATAAAAATAGTATTAAAATTAAGTAATTTAATAATATGAAAATAATGATATAATAATAATAATAATAATAATAATAATAATAATAATAACAATAAAAGTAGAAAATAATAATACATTAATAATAATGTGCATGTTAATAATAATAATGAAAAAAATGTTATAGTAATAAAAAAATAGTACGTTAGTAATAATAAAATAATACGATAATAATAAGGTAGAAAGTAATAATAATACACTAATAGGAATAATAATATATATTAATAACAATAATAGTAAATAATAATAATAAATATAAAATTAATTAATAATAAAATAGCAAAAATAACTAAAAAAGGGACTAAATTGAACCTAAAACAGAAGTTTGGGGGCAAATCTGAAATAAATAAAAAGAAAAAGGACCCCATTGAACGCGCGAATAACATGGAGGGACTAAAAGGGAAATTTTCCCTTCTCCTCCAAAACGCACAACATCAGGGGGACCAGATTGAAACCTGAAATAAATTGTTGGGCCAAATTAAAAATACCATAAACTTAATTGCAAAAACATAAAAAAGCGGAAGGACCAAAAGTGCAATAAACCCCTTGCTAAAAAAACACGCGAATTCTGAGGCGGGTCGGGTCGGATCGGGTTGGTTAGGGGTAAAACGACGTCGTTTTGGTGCCTGGGAGGCCTGCCCAAAACGACGTCGTTTTGGAGGCCTATGTAAGGCAAAAATTTTCCAAAAAAATTCATTTTCACCTGCTTTTAAAAAAAAACCTTAACCCCCTTTCATTTTTTCTCTACAGGGCCTAGGTCTCCGGCGAGGTTTTCCGGCAGTTCACCGCCGCTCCTTCGCCGCCGTCAAGTCATGACGTCGTCCAGACGTCTGTAAGGGCGTTCGATAAATTAAAATTCTTCCCTTTTTTTCCTTTTTTATAATTAGTGTATATATATATGTGTATATATATATTTTAAAAAAAACAAGAGGAAGAGAAATAAATTGAATATGACAGTTTCAAAACAAGGAGATAGAAAAATCAAAGCGACCTTTGTGCGATTTTAATCTGCTCTGTTGGTATTTGTTGCTTGTATATTTGAGTGTGTTTTTGAATTGATAACTTCCTTCTGTTTTTTTGAATCTCTCTGTTTCTTATTCAAATAAAATCGTCTCTCTCTAAAAAATTACAAATGATTTGGATTGGCTTTTATAGCCTTTTACAAATTGTTTGCTGTCACTTCCATTTTTAATGCTTGCAGGTGCTCAGTGCAAGTGGATGGCGGTGGCCAGAGGCGGTGGATGGGACTGCTGGTCAGAAGGCAGACCTAGGTGCGGCGCACCTAGGGCTTCTTTGCTATTTTTTTTTTACTGTGGTTTGGGCTAGGGTTTATTTTATTTGGGCTGAATTTGGGTTGGTTTAGTTTTGGGTTGTGGTTTAATTTGGGTTTTGTAATTGGGCCCGGGCAGAATTGGGTTTGTACAGCTGCCCCTCTTTGCTCGTTATTGTGTAACGAAAACAGAGCAAAGACTTTTAAGAAAGACCAATTTTGCTCAGTCTCGCTGAGTTTTGACTTCTTTGGTGCTCTTTTCTTCAGGTAGCCTCGTTCTAGTCCACCGCATCTTGTTGCTTTGATCTACTCCATCGCCACTTCGGAGAGACAGGACTTGCAGCTTCAATCTGCTTCATCCACTGGGACTTCAAGGAGACAAGGATTGGTAATTGATCCTGTTCCACTGTAATTTCAGAGAAATAAGATTCACTATCTTTAGTCTGCTCCACTGCTGGTCAGGGAGATAGGACGATGGCTTAAATCATGTTCCACTACTATTTAGGGAGACAAGATTTTCCTTCGATCTTGCCCCAAATTTGCTTGGGGTGACAAGATCTACAATCTTCAACCTATTCTACTGCTGGTCAGGGAGATAGGATGGTGGCCTAAATCATGTTCCACTACTGTTTAGGGAGACAAGATTTTCCTTCGATCTTGTCCCACTACTGTTTAGGGTGACGAGATCTACAATCTTTAACCTATTCCACTGCTGGTCAGGGAGATATGATGGTGGCTTAAATCATGTTCCACTACTGTTTAGGGAGATAAGATTTGCCTTCGATCTTGTCCCACTACTGTTTAGGGTGACGAGATCTACAATCTTCAACCTATTCCACTGCTGGTTAGGGAGATAGGATGGTGGCTTAAATCATGTTCCACTACTATTTAGGGAGACAAGATTTGCCTTTGATCTTGTCCCACTACTGTTTAGGGCGACAAGATCTACAATCTTCAACCTATTCCACTGCTGGTCAGGGAGATAGGATGGTGGCTTAAATCATGTTCCACTACTGTTTAGGGAGACAAGATTTGCCTTCGATCTTGTCCCACTACTGTTTAGGGCGACAAGATCTACAATCTTCAACCTATTCAACTACTGGTCAGGGAGATAGGATGGTGGCATAAATCATGTTCCACTACTGTTTAGGGAGACAAGATTTGCCTTCGATCTTGTCCCACTACTGTTTAGGGTGACGAGATCTACAATCTTCAACCTATTCCACTGCTGGTCAGGGAGATAGGATGGTGGCATAAATCATGTTCCACTACTGTTTAGGGAGACAAGATTTGCCTTTGATCTTGTCCCACTACTGTTTAGGGCGATAAGATCTACAATCTTCAACCTATTCCACTGCTGGTCAGGGAGATAGGATGGTGGCATAAATCATGTTCCACTACTGTTTAGGGAGACAAGATTTGCCTTCGATCTTGTCCCACTACTGTTTAGGGTGACGAGATCTATAATCTTCAACCTATTCCACTGCTGGTCAGGGAGATAGGATGGTGGCATAAATCATGTTCCACTACTGTTTAGGGAGACAAGATTTGCCTTCGATCTTGTCCCACTACTGTTTAGGGCGACAAGATCTACAATCTTCAACCTATTCCACTGCTGGTCAGGGAGATAGGATGGTGGCATAAATCATGTTCCACTACTGTTTAGGGAGACAAGATTTTCCGTTTCACCGATGTTGCTACACCGTCCTCTAGGGGACATGTCTTGTAGACTCGATTTCATATGCTTATGTTTATGCCAAATGATTAGGATGCTATGATCAGAATGAATCAAATGCTCCTAAATGAATGTATTATGGACGACATTTGCATGAATGCAGAATATCATGAGAACGATCCCTTTTTTAAATGTACAATGATTAGGATGCAATGATCGGAATGAATCAAATGCTGTTAACTAAATGATATCATGAATGACATTTGCACGAATGCAGAATGTCATGAGAATGATCCCTTTTTTTATTATATATATATATACAATGAATAATATGCAATGATCGGAATGAATCAAATGCTCCTAACATTTGCATGAATGCAGAATGTCATGAGAATTATCCCTTTTTAAAATGCTTAGGGTTGTCATTGCTCGTTGTTCTTCCAGGTTGTATCACTTGACGTAATATCCTGTCTTCTTGCTTGGGTGGTATTTTGACCAAAAACCCGAAGAACAATCATATTTTTCTCAACCGGTTTGCCCCACTGTAACTTCAGAGTCCCTTCCCCTGTACCTTCTGGGACATAAAGTTTGTACCTCCCACTGCAACTTCAGGAGAATAACATTTTGTAACAGCCCGATTTATGGGCTAGTCGGAATAGTGGTCTCGGGATCACTCATCCGAGATTTGAGAAATTTATTTTCATGATATATTATGAGTTAGAACATGATAGCATATGTACATGAAACTTTTCTGCTTTAATTTTAGCGATTTCGTGTTTAATCGCGAAAAAGGACTAAATCGCATAAAGTGCGAAAGTTCCATTCTATAAGATAAAAGTGCCAAATGGCCATAGATTGTAAATTGGAGGTCTTTAAAATGCAATTAGACCCCCAAATTTAGCATGGCCGGCCATAGGAGACAAAGATGGACAATGTTGGTCAAAGTTGGTGATAGTTGGTGACTTATTTGGCTAATATTAATAAAATAAGGAGAGAAAAAGATATCATCTTTTCTCCTTTCATCTTCCACCGAAAATTAGCAGCAAATAGGGGTTTTGAATGCTCAAAATTTCAGCAAGCTCTCATCCATTCAAGTAAGTGTTCTAGAGAACTTTTCTTGAAAATAATTGTACCTTTGAAACCCCTAAAGCTTAAGCTTTCAAATGAGGGGACTATTGTGCAATATGGTAAAGAGTTTAAGGTTTTTCCATGAGATCTATTTTAGTTATTGTTACATTTTTATGGAAGAGAATGAGTCTTAGTTGTTGTATGAACAACTTTTATGAAAGGTGTTAGCATGAAAACACCAATAAGGACCTTGATGAAAAGGTTACAAATTTTGTAGTAAGTATGTGAAATATTAATTTTTGATGATAGCTTTAAGAGCATTAAATGTTTATCTAGGCTTGTTGAAGGTAGAAATGTGATTAGAACTTATTCCCGAGCCTAGGGGCAAAACAGTCATTTTGCCAAAGTCTAGGGGCAAAATGGTAATTTTGCTTAAGCATGATTATTGAGATGCTTATATTAATGTAGTGATTAAAATGAGCTAATTTGCTATTATAGAGCAAGACGAGACGAGAATCTGCCTCGATCGGGGAAAGAATAAAGTCGTGGACTGAACCGAAGAACTACTCATTTTGAAAACGAGGTAAGTTGTATGTGACTTAAATAATATGCATATTAGCTTGTTGAGAAATGCTTGGCATTGTATTAGAGCATAATACATTACTAAATTGGGTAGTTAATGTGAATGAGATGTTGGAGTCCTAATTGGGCCATGTTGATTATAGAAAATGCTATCATTGAATTATGAAATAAATAAGGTCCCGTATAAGACCATGTCCGGGACATGGCCTCAGCACCAATTTGAGATCCCGTATAAGACCATATCCGGGATATGGCTTCGGTGATGAACATGGAAATCTTATAAGACCATATCCGAGATATGGCATCGTTACACCTAGAGGTAATCCCATATAAGACCATAACCGGGATATGGCATTGGCACCTAGAGGTAATTCCATATAAGACCATGTCCGGGATATGGCATTGGTATCTAGAGAAGACTTCATGTAAGACCACCTCGGGGATGTGGCATTGGTTTTATGTTTATAGTAATGACGATAAACACGTGTCTTTGACTATCCCTTATGAGTGGTGGGATAAGTAGATGAATTTAGAAGTAGGGATGCGAATGATATTTACGTCATGTGAATGAGTGAATACAGGTACTCGTGATTGGGTCACGAAGAAACGATTGCGATGTGTGGCACGGTATGTGCTAAATAAGGGCAATTGTAAGTAAGCATGGAAAGAAGCCTTGATTTGTGTATGGTTAGATAATACCGTGGATGGATTATCTTTATGAGTATTATGATTGTTATTTATTTCCATGCAACTTACTAAGCTTTATGCTTACCCTTTTTTTTTTCATTGCCCTTCTTCCTTGTAGTATTGCCAAAGTAACTCAAGGATCGTGACTGCAGGAGTTCGAAAATCACACTATCGATAGTACTTTGGTATAACAATCTTGGACTTGTTTTGAGTATGGCATGTATAGGACTTGAGTTTTTTGTCAAGATGTGATTGTTAGTTAAATTGTTGGTTATGTAAGTCATTTTGTAAATGGCCCTATGAGTTAGGCAAATACTTGGCAACTCTTTTGTTTAATGAAGATGAAATTCATGAATTGTATGTTCATTTCAATAATGTGTATGTTGGATGAGTTCTTATACTTGCAAAAGGGCTAGGAGTTGTATTGTTCTGAATGGAGGTTTGTTTGTGTGCACCCTTAGGTGGCAATGGCTTGGTATATAGCCTACTAATTGCCCACTTAGTTAGACACACGGGCGTGGGTCTAAACCGTGTGGGAGGCACGACTAGCCCATGGGCGTGTACCCAGGCCGTGTGAAGTCTGCACCTTACTCATGAAATTATTAATTCCCCACGGCCATGATACACGGGCATGTGTATAGGCCGTGTGGTTAAGTCAGAATGCTAAGGTTTTACATACGGGCTAGGGCCACGGGCGTGCCATGGCCGTGTGATTTTAGTTAGTGCAGACCACGGGTGGAAGGCACGGGCGTGTCCAGGCCGTGTGGATTTAGTCAGTGTCGACCACGAGTAGAAGGCACGGGCATGTCTTAAGGATACACGGGCGTGTCCCTATACCAACACGGGCGTGTGGCCCCTGTTTTAAAGAAAAGTTTCTTTTAGCCTGTAAAAGTTTCCGGACGCAAGTTTAAGGCCTTATAGACCCTCGATATGAATGATTTGACTAAGAAAAAGAATTTTTTTTATTTAGAACGAAATTTTATAGCCCGTAAGTACATGTTTAAGGAAGTTCAAGCATAGTAATGTCTCGTATCTGATTTTAGCCTCGGAATCGGGTATGGGGTGTTACATTTATTGGTATCAGAGTTACGGTTTAGTCGATTCTAGGACTAACGTAACGTAAGTACGAGTCTAGCTATACATGCCATACGTAAGAGTGTCTGAGTAATGATAGTGTGACAGCTCTTGACGTATAAATTTGTGTTTTATGTAGTAGATGGATTTTGATCCAGACTGAACTGCAGCCGATGATGCTGCGAGTAATGCGCCGGCTCCCGCTCAAGGGATCGCGCCAGCTAATTGTAGACCTGAGACTTTGAGTCAGGGGGAAGAGGCTCGAGAAGCCTTTCTCCATATGATGAGCAACTAGTATACTGAGTATATCCGAGCAAATCCTAATGCTCAACCCCCTCCGCCCCCACGAATTCCTCAACCCGCTCCAGTAACCCCTCAAGTAGTTGAGGTGGTGAGAAGAGAAAGACCTCCGGTGGATAAGATCCGGAAGCAAGGAGCCGAGGAATTTCGGATGAATAAGGATGATGACCCGGAGAAAGCGAAATTCTGGCTCGAGAATACCATTCGGGTATTCGATGAGTTATCCTGCACGCCTGAGGAGTGCTTAAAGTGTGCGGTGTCTCTCTTGAGAGATTCAGCCTACCGATGGTTGAACACCCTGGTGTCGGTAGTACCAAGGGAGAGAGTTAGTTGGGAACTCTTCCAAAAGGAATATCGGAAGAAGTATATCAGCCAGCGGTTCATCGACCATAAGAGAAAGGAGTTCTTGGAATTGAAGCAAGGCCGTATGTCAGTGACCGACTACGAACGGGATTTCGTAAGGCTTAGCAAGTATGCACGAGAGTGCGTGTCTACGAAAGCCATCATGTGCAAGAGATTCGACGACGAACTGAATGAAGATATCCGCCTGTACGTGGGAGTTCTCGAATTAAAGGAGTTTGTAGTATTGGTGGATAGGGCTTGTAAAGCTGAAGAGTTGGCTAAAGAGAAGAGAAGAGCTGAATACGAGTCTCGTGACTCAAGGAAGAGACAACTGAACAAGTCTCACCAATCCTCATCTAAGAAATCGAGGGATTTCACTACTCGATTAATCACTTCAGAGGGGTTTTCAACCCGAAATAAAGGCAAGCGACTCTCGGGATCGAAAGGGCACACTACATCAGTTGCTTGTGTGGGCAACGTTTGACCAAATAGACCTGAATGCCCTCAGTGTAGCAGGCACCATTCTGGTGAGTGTAGAGCTAATGAGAAAGCTTGTTTCAGATGTGGGTCCTTAGACCATTTTATCAGAAACTGTCCCGAGGTAGATGAGAAAGGAAGGCCTCAGAATGTGAGATCGGGAAGTACCACAAGGGGAAGACCATTGAGAAACCCGGGGATTGAGATGGGGAGCAAAAATCCACCTAAAGAGCAAGCTGTTAAAGTTGAGGGTAGAGCACTGGCGAGGACATATGCCATTCGTGCTCGTGACGAGGCATCTTCCCCCGACATGATCACGGGTATCTTTTCTCTCTATAATACTCGTGTTATAGCTTTAATTGACCCGGGATCTACTCACTCATACATATGCATGAAATTAGTCTCTAGCATGAGCATGCCTATAGAGTCTATCGAATTCATTATAAGAGTGTCTAATCCCCTAGGCAAGTGTGTGTTGGTTGATAGAGTTTGCAAATGGTGCCCTTTGATGATTAAGGGTCATTATTTCTCGGTCGATCTTATGTTATTACCGTTTGACGAATTTGATGTCATTCTCGGGATGGATTGGTTAGTTACCCATAGTGTAATTGTGAATTGTGGGAAGAAGCATATCGAGTTGAGAGATGAAAATGGTAATTTTATTCGTGTTGAATCAAATAAGCTGGATAGGTCACCAATAGTGGTATCGACCCTGTCAGCTCAGAGGTACCTAAGGAAGGGGTATGAGGCTTATCTTGCCTTTGTGTTGAACACTAAAGAGACTGAGTTGAAAATTGAGTCAGTACCTATAGTATGCGAGTACCTAGATGTTTTCCCAGAAGAGTTTCCTGGGCTACCACCGGATAGAGAGATTGAATTTGGGATTGAATTAGCTCAAGATCGCTTCTATTTCTATCGCTCCCTATAGAATTGCCCAACCGAACTGAAAGAGTTGAAAGCACGATTGCAAGAATTAACGGATAAAGGTTTTGCGAGGCCGTTTTTTCTCCGTGGGTGCACCCGTCCTATTTGTGAATAAGAAAGATGGTTCCATGAGATTATGTATAGACTATCGGCAACTCAACAAGGTGACAAAGTGAAGAATAAATACCGTTGTTTGGGGATCGGCGATCTATTTGATCAATTGAAGGGAGCTACGATGTATTTTCCAAGATAGATCTAAGGTCAGGGTACTATCAGTTGAGAGTCAAGGACTCGGATGTGCCGAAAACCGCATTTAGAACTAGGTATGACCACTATGAATTTTTGGTCATGCCTTTTGGTCTAACAAATGCCCCTGCTATCTTCATGGATTTGATGAATCGCATTTTTCGACCGTACTTGGATAGGTTTGTTGTGGTCTTTATTGACGGCATATTGATCTACTCTCGAGATGAGAACGATCATGCAGAGCATTTGAGTATGGTTCTACAAGTTTTGAGAGAAAAACAATTGTATGCCAAATTCAGTAAGAGTGAATTTTGGCTCAAGGAAGTGGGACTTTTGGGGCATATTGTCTTTGGAGAAGGGATTAGAGTCAACCTGAGTAAGATTTCGGCAATTGTCGAGTGGAAATCACCGAGGAGCGTAACTGAAGTGAGGAGTTTTCTAGGCCTAGCAGGATATTATAGGCGTTTTGTCAAGGGGTTTTCCATGATAGCTACCCCGATGACGAGACTTTTGCAGAAAGATGTAAAGTTTGACTGGATGGAAAAGTGTCAACAGAGTTTTGAGAAACTAAAGACACTGTTGACTGAGGCTCCTATTTTGCTGCAACCAGAACCGGGAAAAGAATTTGTGGTTTATAGTGATGTGTCCTTGAACGGGTTGGATTGTGTACTTATGCAAGAGGGTAAAGTGATTGCATACGCATCTAGACAGTTGAAGCCGCACGAGAAGAACTACCCGACTCATGATTTAGAATTGGCCGCAATTATTTTTGCGTTGAAAATTTGGAGACATCATTTATATGGTGAAAGGTGTCAGATTTTCACTGACCACAAGAGCCTAAAATATTTGATGACTCAAAAGGAATTGAATTTGAGGCAACGAAGGTGGTTAGAGCTGATCAAAGATTATGAGTTGGTAATTGACTACCATCCGGGAAAGGCAAATGTAGTCGCCGACGCTTTGAGCAGAAAATCTTTGTTTGCACTAAAAGCCATGAATACTCAGATGACCTTGCTAGATGATGGTTCTGTTTTAGCCAAGTTGAGGGCTAAACCATTATTTCCCCAGGAGGTTTGTGAAGCTCAGAAGGATGATAACAGTTTGCAAGCCAAGAGAGTTTTATGTGAGTCGAGCGTTGAGACAGACTTTCGAGTAAATCTTGATGGATGTCTAACATTTCGAGATCGAGTTTGTGTACCCAGGAATGATGAACTTATCCGCAAAATTTTGCATGAAGCACATAATAGATGTTTGAATGTACACCCAGGCAGTACAAAGATGTACCATGATTTGAGGAAATGGTACTGGTGGCTTGGTATGAAGAAAGATATTTCCGAGTTTGTATCAAAATGCCTAATTTGTCAAAAAGTGAAGGCTGAACATCAAGTACCTCCGGGTTTACTTCAGCCCATTATGGTTCCTGAATGGAAATGGGACCGTATTGTTATGGACTTCGTGACGGGTTTACCATTAACTCCAAAGAAGAAAGATGCAGTATGGGTAGTGGTTGATAGACTCACTAAGTTAGCCCACTTTATACCAGTGCGAGTCGACTATTCGCTCGACAAATTGACAGATTTGTATATGTCTGAGATAGTAAGACTTCATGGTGTACCATTGTCGATCATTTCAGATAGAGATCCGAGATTCACGTCACGGTTTTGGAAAAAGCTACTAGAAGCATTAGGCACGAAATTGAGTTTCATCTGACTTTTCCATCCACAAACCGATGGACGATCGAGAGAGGGTAATTCGGATACTAGAAGACATGCTTCGGTGTTGTGTTTTTGAATTCCATGGTAATTGGGAGAAATACTTACCATTGGTGGAATTTGCCTACAACAACAGCTTTCAATCAAGTTTGAAGATGGCACCTTATGAGGCATTGTATGGGCGTAAATGTCGAATGCCCTTGTATTGGTCGAACTCGAGAGAAAGCACATACAGGGTTGACTTGGTTAAGGAAACCGAAGATAAAGTAAAAGTGATACGTGGATCGTTTGAAAGTCGCCTCGAGATAGACGTAAGTCCTATTCGGATTTAAAAGGAAAAAAATAGAATTCAAAGTCGGTGATAAAGTGTTCTTGAAAGTATCACCTTGGAGGAAAGTCCTCAGATTTGGCCGGAAGGGCAAATTGAGTCCGCGTTTTATCGGACCTTACGAAGTTACCGAAAGGACAGGACCGGTAGCTTATCGGTTAGCCTTGCCACCTGAGCTGGAAAGAATCCACGGCGTCTTTCATGTGTCTATGTTACTTCGATACCGTTCAGACCCTTCACATGTTATAAAGCCGACAGAGGTAGAGATACAACCGGATTTAACGTATGGAGAGGAACCAGTTAGAATTTTGGCTCGTGAAGTCAAACAGTTAAGGAACAAAAGCATAGCCATAGTAAAAGTCCTATGGCAAAGGCACGGTATAGAAGAGGCTACATGGGAGTCCGAGGAAACGATGAGAAACCAATACCCCAATCTCTTCACTGGTAAGATATTCGAGGACGAAAATCATTAACGGGGGAGAATTGTAACAGCCCGATTAAGGGGCTAGTCAGAATAGTGGTCTCGGGATCACTCATCCGAGATTTGAGAAATTTATTTTCATGATATATTATGAGTTAGAACATGATAACATATGTACATGAAAATTTTGATGCTTTAATTTTACCGATTTCGTGTTTAATCGCGAAAAAAGACTAAATCGCATAAAGTGCGAAAGTTCCATTCTATAAGCTAAAAGTGCCAAATGGCCATAGATTGTAAATTGGAGGTCTTTAAAATGCAATTAGACCCCCAAATTTAGCATGTCCGGCCATAGGAGACAAAGATGGACAATGTTGGTCAAAGTTGGTGATAGTTGGTGACTTATTTGGCTAATATTAATAAAATAAGGAGAGAAAAAGATATCATCTTTTCTCCTTTCATCTTCCACCGAAAATTAGCAGCAAATAGGGGTTTTGAATGCTCAAAATTTCAGCAAGCTCTCATCCATTCAAGTAAGTGTTCTAGAGAACTTTTCTTGAAAATAATTGTACCTTTGAAACCCCTAAAGCTTAAGCTTTCAAATGAGGGGACTATTGTGCAATATGGTAAAGATTTTAAAGTTTTACCATGAGAGCTATTTTAGTTATTGTTACATTTTTATGGAAGAGAATGAGTCTTAGTTGTTGTATGAACAATTTTTGTGAAAGGTGTTAGCATGAAAACACCAATAAGGACCTTGATGAAAAGGTTACAAATTTTGTAGTAAGTATGTGAAATATTAATTTTTGATGATAGCTTTACGAGCATTAAATGTTTATCTAGGCTTGTTGAAGGTAGAAATATGATTAGAATTTATTCCCGAGCCTAGGGGCAAAACGGCCATTTTGCCAAAGTCTAGAGGCAAAATGGTAATTTTGCTTAAGCATGATTATTGAGATGCTTATATTAATGTAGTGATTAAAATGAGCTAATTTGCTATTATAGAGCAAGAGGAGACGAGAATTTGCCTCGATCGGGGAAAGAATAAAGTCGTGGACTGAACCGAAGAACTAACTCATTTTGAAAACGAGGTAAGTTGTATGTGACTTAAATAATATGCATATTAGCATGTTGAGAAATGCTTGGCATTATATTAGAGCATAATGCATTACTAAATTGGGTAGTTAATGTGAATGAGATGTTGGAGTCCTAATTGGGCCATGTTGATTATAGAAAATGCTATCATTGGATTATGAAATAAATAAGGTCCCGTATAAGACCATGTCCGGGACATGGCCTCGGTACCAAGTTGAGATCCCGTATAAGACCATATTCGGGATATGGCTTTGGTGATGAACATGGAAATCGTATAAGACCATATCCGGGATATGGCATCGTTACACCTAGAGCTAATCCCATATAAGACCATATCCGGGATATGGCATTGGCACCTAGAGGTAATCCCATTTAAGACCATGTCCAGGATATGGCATTGGTATCTAGAGAAGACTCCATGTAAGACCACCTCGGGGACGTGGCATTGGTTTTATGTTTATAGTAATGACGACAAACACGTGTCTTTGACTATCCCTTGTGATTGGTAGGATAAGTAGATGAATTTAGAAGTAGAGATGCGAATGATATTTAAGTCATGTGAATAGTGAATAAATGTACTCGTGACTGGGTCACAAAGAAACGATTGCGATGTGTGGCACGGTATGTGCTAAATAAGGGCAATTGTAAGTAAGCATGGCAAGAAGCCTTGATTTGTGTATGGTTAGATAATACCGTGGATGGATTATTTTTATGAGTATTATGATTGTTGTTTATTTCCATGCAACTTACTAAGCTTTATGCTTACCCTTTTTTTTTCATTGCCCTTCTTCCTTGTAGTATTGCCAAAGTAACTCGAGGATCGTGACTGCAGGAGTTCAAAAATCACACTATCGACAACACTTTGGTATAACAATCTTAGACTTGTTTTGAGTATGGTATGTATAGGACTTGAGTATTTTGTCAAGATGTGATTGTTAGTTAAAGTGTTGGTTATGTAAGTCATTTTGTAAATGGCCCTATGAGTTAGGGAAATACTTGGCAACTCTTTTGTTTAATGAAGATGAAATTCATGAATTGTATGTTCATTTCAATAATGTGTATGTTGGATGAGTTCTTATACTTGCAAAAGGGCTAGGAGTTGTATTGTTCTGAGTGGAGGTATGTTTGTGTGCACCCTTAGGTGGCAATAGCTTGGTATATAGCCTACTAATTGCCCACTTAGTTAGACACACGGGCGTGGGTCTAAACTGTGTGGGAGGCACGGCTAGCCCATGGGTGTGTACCCAGGCCGTGTGAAGTCTGCACCTTACTCATGAAATTATAAAATCTCCATGGCCATGATACACGGGCGTGTGTATAGGCCGTGTGGTTCAGTCAAAATGCTAAGGTTTTACACACGGGCTAGGGCCACGGGCGTGCTATGGCCGTGTGATTTTAGTCAGTGCCGACCACGGGTGGAAGGCACGGGCGTGTCCAGGCCGTGTGGATTTAGTCAATGTCGACCACGGGTAGAAGGCACGGGCATGTCTTAGGGATACACGGGCATGTCCCTATACCAACACGGGCGTGTGGCCCCTGTTTTAAAGAAAAGTTTCTTTTAGCCTGTAAAAGTTTTCGGACGCAAGTTTAAGGCCTTATAGACCCTCGATATGAATGATTTGACTAAGAAAGAGAAGTTTTTTTTTATTTGGAACGAAATTTTATAGCCCGTAAGTACATGTTTAAGGAAGTTCAAGCATAGTAATGTCTCGTATCCAATTTTAGCTTCGAAATTGGGTATGGGGTGTTACACATTTGATTTCTTCCATCCATCCTACAGCAACTCCGAGGTATAGGATTTGTATCATCTTCAATCAATTTGATCTATTACACCATTCGCTGGGTGTAATGACCAGATGTATATGTCTGATATTTGCATGAATGCAGAGTATCATTTTTCTTTCCCCGAGAATTATCCCCTTGTACACTTGGGTTGACATTACTCATTATTTGTCAAGGTTGTATCACCGACAAAATGTCTTTTCTTTTTGTTCAACCAATAAAAAGTCCAAAGAGATAATCATCTTTCTCCAATATTTCCAAACCTTAGGCTTAGTGAGTTCTAAACAACAGTCCTATTTTCGGTTCTTGTATTATTTAGAAGCTTCCAAAGTAATATGCGAAACTCATTTTATGAAAGTATTATTAGTCCACTGATCGTTATTTCAATGCAAAATGCTTGAAAAAGATCATAACAATGGACTGAAATTAATTAGGAGCATAGCTCTAAATAAATAAGTTAAGCAAAGATAGCAAATGCAATCAAGAAGGAAATTTATTGGTAGTGTATTTTGAAAAGAATAAGGTAATCAAAGATAGCAAATTCAAAATGGGTAAAATAGAAAACTAAGTGCCCCATATATCGCCGCCTGAGCTTCTCCGTACAAACTTCTTGAGGACCATTTTAAGCTCAATATGTGTTTAGGGGATCCGAAGTACTCTATTGATGCCCCAAGACATAACATCTCTCCCTCTTGTTAGTTCAGGCATAGCAAGACTACTGCATGCCCCACATTTGATCAAAATTTGAATTGCCCTTTTCCTGGGTTTTCAATTCAAAACCCCTTTGGTCTCAAGGCGCCCTTTATGGGTTTTCGCCTTGGCCTCTCCCTTTTTTTATCGTTTCTTTTGAGGCGATACGGTATTTAATCTTGAACTGACTGCAAACTTCTGATGTCGTAATGTTCAAATCATCAGATATGATCCCTTTTTGGGATTCTATACCGACATAGAATTTGCTGACTGTCCGCTTTGTGGCATCGACATATGAAGCAGCTTCCGCCCACTTGATGAAGTAGTTGACGACCACAAAGATGAACCGATACTCGTTAGAAGTTTTTGGCATGAGTGGCCCACTGGCATCCATGCCCCACATATATAAAGGCCATAGAGATGTCCTATGAAGAGATGAAGGAGGCACAGGAATCGTGTCTCCATAAATTTGGCACTTATGCCCTTTTTTTTTTGGTATAGCTGATGCAATCCCCTTCCATGGTGGACCAGCAGTACCCGAACTTCATGATTTGCTTGGTTATTGTAAAACCATTACCGTGTGTTCTTCAGACACCCTTATGGACCTCTTCTAAGATTTATTTAGCCTATACGATCAGGCGAAAATATCTTTGAATTCTTGGAATAACTCAATGACGTCTCGCTTTGTCTCTGTAGTGATACGGGCTCCGATCTTCACCTCTTTCTCTTCTCCTGGGCTCAAAATTCCCATTGATTCTTTGTAGGATAGTATATGCTTCATCTTATTCTATCATCCTTAATAAATCATGAGATAAGTTACAGTCTCTATCGTCTTCAAAGTCCTGAGATCCCTCTAGACACATATCTTGCTCAAAAGTAGATTCTCGAGTCGATGAATGTGTCGCTCTTGTCGTTGATATCTAGGGACCTGTTGTAGGTATGAGGGAATATTCAAAGAACAAATGAATCTAAGAATAATTATTATGTGGTATGAATCATGAATGAAATAAAGGAATAAAAGAATATTTGATAGAGAGCTCAAAGGATAAAAGAATTCATAGTATGAAATGGAAAAAAGAAGAAAAAATAAAAGAGTACTTGCTCAAAAGATGCATCTTATTGAAATAAATATTTTGGACACAAGCCTATTTCACAAAAGGACTCTTATTGCCTCTAGGCTTAAGGAAACAAGCGTGTTTTGAATATTACTCTGAATTAATTCTAAAAACATAGGGATCTTTTCCACAGTCCCATTGTTCAAAACACCCCAAGTACGTAACGACAGAAGCTTGGAAAAGTTTATTCCCCGGTTCTCTCTTCAAATATGTCACTAATATTTAGATTCCCCAACGTTCCCACCGGGTCTTTGATCTCTTCAATTTATTATCCATCAGGCCTTGCACAAAAGCCCTGAGATCGATGCATTCTTGGATCTCATGCCCCAATCCATCATGGAACTCACAATGTTTACCCCTTTAACAGAAAGGTTGGGTAATGGATTTTCTGCACCAAATGGATCATCGAATTTTACAATGCCCATTTTGACGAATCTTTCGACTAATTTCTTGAAAGCGGTGCAGTCTTCTATCGAGTGCCCCGTAATCCCCGCATGATACTCACATTGAGCTTTTGCGTCATACCATTTGGGGTATGGGGGCTGCATTGGTTTTGGGTAGTAAGGAGACACCACATGCGTATCAAATAAAATTTCATAGAGCTCCCTGTATGTCATCGGGATGGGTGTGAACTGGAGCCTTCCCGTGTTTGGGATGAAATCCTTCCTAGGGGGGCCTTGATGGCTAGTAGTCACCGTTCTTAGCTGGCTTACTGTAATCGACTCCGAATGGCCCTTGTTATACCTACTCGTACTACCCGCTTCCTTTTCCTTCTTCTTCGGGGCCTTCAAAGTCCACTCTCCCTTTTCATTTGTTTCTGCCAGAACAACTGATTTGGCTCGATCATCCTCAGGGTTAAAACCTGAGCCCATCGGGAAGTTCAACAGGGCCGAGGTATTAGTCTGACATTGGGGTCCGATAATGACGGGTACCCCATGCGAATGCGTGTCTGGTTGGGTCGGGACACTTATTGGGGAAAAACCTAGGGAATAAATGATATCTTCATCGTCATCCCCACTGTTGACCACCGGGCCACTACTTTTTTAACGTCCTCCGGCTAGTAACTAGGTTAACTGGCCCATCATATTCCTTTGGAATTCTAGCATTTGTTCCCGCATTTCTTGTTAAATTTTGGTCAATTGCTCATGCATCTGTATTTGCATTTGCTCTATTCTTTCCAACCTTCGGTCCATGGCTTTTGTTCTTGCACGAGTACCGTAACTATGCTCAGTTCAGTAGACTTTCACCGGTTTCCATGTTACTAAAATAATTTTTAATTAATTAGAGTCTTTCTACAAATTTTAATTCATATAATGTGATGTAATGCAAATGCATGAAATGCAATGTAAATGCATGGAATGAATGCAAAAAGAAAGAGCGACGTTGATTCTGAATTCAATTCCATTAGAAGAACTTTTCTAGAAAATAGATTCCTTTACATAAAACAGATTACATATGCGGCCTTGCCCTTATATTCCAAGCCTTAGCCTCCCTAAGGAGTCAGGTTAACTCATAACCCTAATCTGATTCTGATTCACTTTAAACTTAGCGTGACAGCTTGAACTGCTATGATTTGCTGATGATTGGCCACCTCTTGTATTTGAGCAACTAATTCTTTCAATGGAGAGTAGTTCTCAGAGATAAGAAACCCTTTTCACTCTCCAAAAATGGCTATGGAACCACATCAACAAGAGTTGTGTACATCCAAATGAATCTTCCTTCTCCTGCTCCTCGGTATGTATTCAAAGATTGAAATGTTTCGGCCAAAATTACAAGGACGGGCGTGACCCTCTTGTCAAGTCTATCAAACAAATCTGAAACTATCTCGTCAATGTGCCCCAGTACTTTAGGGAAAACATCCAGCCTGTAAATGCTCAAAGCGAAGACATTGCCCCTTTTCTTCATACCTGGGTGTGCTAAGATCCAATCTCGCAAATTTTTTAATGGATGTCTTTACTAGATCCTTTTTTATTGATCTGGATTGCGACCTATTGCTCATTCATCCCGTGATGCTTGTTAGTTTCTTTAAGGAAATCGAGACATTAACGGCTCTCGGATAATCTTTTTTGGCTTGAATCTTCGGGTAACGAAGTAGAGTCACGTACTCCTCCGTCAGACCATCACCCTTCTTTCGTTGTGTTTACTCGGACCATATTCGGAAGGTCGCATTATCCTCCACTTTATCAAGAAATCCATTTTCTTATGACAAGCTCTCTATTTAGCAACTGAACGTGAATCAACACCTCTTTTCTATTATGCAAATGCAATGCAATCATAACCAGAACAAAAGAAAATACGTCAGTACAAACCAAAATTAAGCAAGAAAGAAATAAATAGAGCACCTATTCGGGTGACCTCTAGGGGTTTGGAGTGGTTATGCCTAGGGTTGGCTCTTAAGGTTTGCTATATGAGGTTCGGTTCTAAAGAAAGGGTACCTGAACCAGCAGATCCCACGATCCTCACCCATTATAGGCTCATATGGACCGAGTTCAGTTCAGGGGAACACATTTCCCTATGGCTGCACGGAGATGAAAATCTCACGAAGACATAGGTACGGATGTATATCCCGGCGATCCACTATCCCGCATGCAGGTGAAGACCTCACGAAGGAATAGTTTCTCACTCCCACTTAAAAGGGTATAATCGAGCGGTAATGTAATGCAATGTGCAGAGACATATCAAAAAAAATCAAACCAGAAAAGTGAACCAAAATGATAAAAGTCGTAACAAAGACGAATGACATGTAACGAAAGGATCGTATATTTAAAACAAGTTTTCAATTTTCGACAAAAAGACAAAAAATAATCAACTTGTGGCTTGACTCTCTTATTTGAAGTCCCCAGTGGAGTCGCCAAGCTGTCGAAACTATTTTTTTGAAAAACGGAGGTCGACTTGGATTTTAAAAATGAAAACGAAAAAACGGGAGTCGCCACCAATCTTTTTTGTTGAGGTGTGATCGGGTCACCTCGAAAAGTGGTTGTTTTAAATAAACAGTTTGATTTATCAAAACAACAATTTTGGTTTACGAAAATATAGAAAAATGGGTTCGGGAGTCGGTTACGCATGAGGAAGGGTTAGCACCCTCGATGCGCCCAAAATTGGTACCTAGTTGATTAATTTGTGTCTTAGTGTCGAAATTTTGAAAACTTGAAAGAATTCAAAATGCGATCCCTCATTGTATTAATGTTAATTTCAAAATGCTTGGATGAATCGAAAAGAATGTTAAAGACCCTCTCGTCTCGAAGTAATAAAATGTCATATCCAATAAGTTAGGACACGACATCTTGAACCCTTAAGAACGAGCTTGCCTTTTATTTGAAATTCATGTATTTTAATTTTAAAAGGATATTCGGTTATTTAGGTTAAACGAGAAAAATCGAAACCCAGTAAGTTAGGGCACGATTTCTCGAATTTCCAAATACAGAATATTGCCTTTATTTTAAGAAATCTTCTTCCCGAGGCAACAAAATGTCACATCCAATACGTTAGGACACAACATCTCAAATTCTCGAGAAATAACTTTTTTATTTATTTAAAACTTATTTTTTATGTGTCGAGGTAAAATGTAACACATTTTGGTAGTAAAATATGAAATGAATTACAATGCTAATGTGAATAACAGAGTAATAATTGCTATAATATGAGTAACAATAACGAGAGCAAAAAAGAATCAATAAAATAAAATAACAAACTAAAAAAGAAGGTAAATCCATGAAAACTAATAAAAGTTTAAATAATGATAAAAATGAAAATAATTGAAAATAATAATAAAATAAAATGAAAATTATAAAAATAAGGATGATAATAATACTAATTATAATTAAAATAATAATTATAATAATGTAAGTGAATACAAAAAGAAAAATATATAATATAATAAAAATAGTATTAAAATTAAGTAATTTAATAATATGAAAATAATGATATATTAATAATAATAACAATAAAAGTAGAAAATAATAATACATTAATAATAATGTGCATGTTAATAATAATAATGAAAAAAATGTTTTAGTAATAATAAAATAATACGATAATAATAAGGTAGAAAGTAATAATAATACACTAATAGGAATAATAATATATATTAATAACAATAATAGAAAATAATACTATAAAAGGTAATATGTTAATAATAACAATAACAGTAAATAATAATAATAAAATTAAAATTAATTAATAATAAAATAGCGAAAATAACTAAAAAAGAAACTAAATTGAACCTAAAACAGAAGTTTGGGGGCAAATCAAAAATAAATAAAAAGAAAAAGGACCCCATTGAACGCGCGAATAACATGGAGGGACTAAAAGGGAAATTTTCCCTTCTCCTCCAAAACGCACAGCATCAGGAGGGACCAGATTGAAACCCGAAATAAATTGTTGGGCCAAATTAAAAATACCATAAACTTAATCGCAAAAACATAAAAAAGCAGAAGGACCAAAAGCGCAATAAAGCCCTTGCTAAAAACGCGGATCCTAAGGCGGGTCGGGTCGGGTCGGATCGGGTCGGTTAGGGGTAAAACGACGTCGTTTTGGTGCCTGAGAGGCCTGCCCAAAACGACGTCGTTTTGGAGGCCTATTTAAGGCAAAAATTTTCCAAAAAAATTCATTTTCACCTGCTTTTAAAAAAAAACCTTAACCCCCTTTCCTTTTTTCTCTGCAGGGCCTGGGTCTCCAGCGAGGTTTTTCGGCAGTTCACCTGTAACACCCCAAACCCGGTCAATACACCACGACCGAATCTGGTATGTTACGGGGAAAACGTACTTTAGAGGTTTAGGTTTTTCATTTAAAGGCAGGATGTAAACACTTCACTATCTAGTGTATTTGAGGAAAATTTGAGTAGGCTTGTTTGAAATCGGTGGTGTATTCGAAAAACCCAAATCAAAAGCTTAACCGTAAGATGTAATTAAAACGAGTTTATTCCATTTCATTATTCAAATAGTTTCTAATGCTAGTCATGGTGAGATACCCGATGGTATAGTTTAAAACACTTTGCGTTATAGTTTTTAAATCATTGTCTTTCCAAATTTTAATAAAATTCCAACCCACTTATTTTGTTAAGGCATATTAAAATCTATTTAAAGCATAAACATCATAAAACATAAATTAAAGGCCTTTTACAATCCAAAACCAAACCCAAATAATAATAAAAACAAGCAAAAGTACCCAAATTTATAAAGTCTGAGTAAAACTTTATTAAGCGTGGCATGAGCACCCCGAGTCCATCCCGGCTCCATGTCCGCGTCTAAGTGTCACCTGATGTCAAAGGAGAGGGTGAGTCGAATGACTCGGTGCATAAATCCCGCTCCCGATGAAACAACATGCTAACACACATCATACATAGCAACATGATTAATGCAACCCGATCCTAACCATCCATATCGCCTTTTCTACCCCGTGTGGTACCAAACCACTGGTGGTGCCAAACCATTGGTGACCCAAAGTCACGATATCCATAAGTGTGGTGCCAAACCACTGGTGACCCAAAGTCACGTATAATCCAATGATGGGGCCAACCCATCGTGTGATACCAAATCACTAGCAGACAATCCCATATCTCAAAGTGGGGCCAACCAACGGTGGTGTTAACCACAGGGACGAGTCGCAATGAGGTGCCAAACCTCTGGTGTCCCAAAGACACAAATGTGATACCAAATCACTGGTGACCGTAGTCACAAATCCGATGATGGGGCCAACCCATCGTGTGATACCAAATCACTAGCAGACGATCCCATATCTCAAAGTGGGGCCAACCCACGGTGGTGTTAACCACGGGGGCGAGTCGCAATGAGGTGCCAAACCTCTGGTGTCCCAAAGACACAAATGTGATACCAAATCACCGGTGACCGAAGTCACAAAATCAAGCGTGGTACCAAACCACCGGAGGTGCCAAACCTCACGGTGTCCCAAAGACACGGTGTCCCAAAGACACGGATATCATCATCATCCTCCCTCCACTCATAATACCCATCATCATGCCATACTCATGTGATCATGCATCTCGTACAAGTCATGCATATCATGCCAACATGCCAAGCAAAGATATCTCATAGCATACATAACATAGATCATAATATTGAGTATACATCAGTAGAACTCATAATGCTACGGACTTACCCGGATCCGTACATATACCCCACTTGGGTACCAATTAATCCATCATACTGTTTTGGTTTTACAAAGCAATCGAGTTATTAATAATATTACTAAGTGTGGGTGTGTTAGTTACACACCAGTAAAGCGAAGGTTTTAATCCTAAGAACCGGTCTACAACCCTCGATCCTCTTGCTCCTAAAACAATCGGCCAACAAGAGTTAATCACTTAGACCATTCGGCCATAGCCATTTAAACCAAAAAAGGTTTATCAAATAACCCTTACCTTGCAAATGTTTGGTTTCCTACCAAACCCGAACCAACTAATAGTCCCTTTGACAATCGGTCACCACCTAATAAGAAGAACAGTTAAACCATTGTCATCCTTGACTTAATCGAACTAAATAAATAAACCGATAATAACATAGCCACTTACCACGACTTACCAATCGGTCTCTAACAGTAAAGGCCTCCTTGATTCCCACCACAAATCAAAGATCCCAACACCAACTAAAATTCGGCCAACACCACACTAGAAGGGAATGGAGATTCGGCCTTACTCACAAAAGGAAGCAAGAAAAAGGTGAAGAAATGAGGGGTTGATATTCGGCCAAGATGAACACCACTAGGAGAGAGGGGAAATTCGGCTAACACATTAAGCAAAAGAAAAGAGGATTCGGCCAAGGTGTTTAACACACCTATGTTCGGCTTTGAGTGCAAAGAGAGAAGATGAGAAATAGGTAAAGTTTCGGCTAAGGGTATAGGGAAAAGAAAGAAAATAAAATGAAGGTTTAAGGGAACAAGATGATAAGGTTTCGATTTAATGAAATGATAAGAACAATTAGAAGTTTTGGCTAAAGAGGAGATATGGATTCGGCACAAGAGTTGTAGAAGAATGAAAATATGAGAAAGAAAGATTACTAATTTCGGTTTCAACCAATGAATAAAAGAAAGGGAGATGGTTGGGAACTTTCGCCACCAACTCAAAAGGCAACACAATTCGGCAAAAGAGAGATTGAGCTTTCGGTTTGCAAAAGAAAGTATGAAGAACTCACTTAGAATTTCGGCTTGAAGGAGTGAAGAAAATGAGAGAAATGCTTTAGAAGAATCGGCTTACTTTGACAAAAAGAGAGAACTTGCTAACTCAAGACCGAAATCACCAATAATGTCAAAATGACATTCGGCACACCCAAAATCCCATACCAAGCCGTCCACACTCCCCCCCAAAACTCCTAAAATTCGGCCAAGATCCCCCTAAACACTCCAAGCCACCATTTCAAATCACCTTGACCAAGTCCTCCTCCACAAATCACTCTCCACCCACCATTCCACCAATTGACTAGGTCATCACCAGAGTTCAAATTGCCACCAACTCCTCCCTTCATGCCGTCCAAAAAGAATGCCAAAATGTGAGGTCTTTGCGGCTTGAACACAAGACCTCCACCTCATGCAATTGACGCCACACCTAGCTCCCAAGTAGCGCATGCCTTGCCACCTTCCCAGCTCCTCTTTTGTGCAACAAAACAACAAAATAAAATTCTTAAACCCCAGCTCTTTCAGCTCCTCTCACCTAAGCCCAAAAACTAAATTTTTCCCATTCACTCAGGCATACTCCTAGCCTACAATTAAGCCCCTAAAACACAAAAATAGCAACACAGCACACTAAACACATGCGATATCATGCAACAACAAAATAGCCCCCGACCCGGGATATTACAGTTCTACCCCCCTTAAAAATAATTTCGACCTCGAAATTACCTGATCAGAAGAGTTGCGGGTATTGCTGTCTCATCATATCCTCGGGTTCCCACGTAGCTTCTTCCACGCCATGATTCCGCCAAAGTACCTTAACCAAAGGCACGGACTTCCTACGCGTAACCTTCACTTCCCGATCCGAGAATGCGCACGGGTTCTTCTTCCATGGTCAAATCGGATTTACCTCGATCTCTTCCATTTGCTACCACATGCGACGGATCCGAGCGATAACGTCCAAGCATCGAGCGCGAAATACGTCGTGAATCTGACTAAGCTCTGCTGGCAACTCTAGTTGATACGCCACTGGTCCCACTCGTCTCAAAACCTTATACGGCCCAATAAACCTCGGACTTAGCTTGCCTTTCTTTCCGAACCTTAAAACCTTCTTCCATGGCGAGACCTTCAGAAACACTTGATCCCCCACAGAAAACTCTATGTCTCTTCGCTTAAGATCGGCATAAGACTTCTGCCGGTCCGAAGCTTCCTTCAACCGAGCCTAAATCAACTTAACCTTGTTTTCAGTCTCAGCAACCAACTCGGGTCCTAACAACTGGCGTTCACCTAACTCCGTCCAACACGTAGGTGATCGACACTTCCTACCATACAACGCCTCATATGGTGCCATCTTGATGCTCGCTTGGTAACTGTTGTTGTAGGCAAACTCAGCTAATGGTAGAAACTCTTCCCAACTACCTCTAAAATCCAGGACACAACCTCTCAAAGATATCCTCTAAGATCTGAATAACCCTTTCTTGATCGCCCGTCGATCGCGGGTGAAAAGCCGTCTTTGAAATCAACCGCGTACCCGAGCACGATGCAACGTTTTCCGAACCTTGACGTAAATGCGGGATCCCTATCCGAGATGATCGAAACGGCACACCGTGCAACCTTACTATCTCTCGAAACATACGGCTTTGCCAACTTCAAGTGAATAGTCAACCCTCACCGGAATAAAGTGAGTGATTTAGTCGATCGATCCACCACTACCCAAATCCGAATCCTTCTTGCTTGGCGTGGCGGTAACCCACCGACAAAATCCATGGTTATCCTTTCCCACTTCCACTAAGAAATCTTCACAGTGAGAAGCAAACCCGACGGCAAGCGATGTTCACCTTGACTGGCCGACAAGTCGGGCACTTCCCAACAAACTCTGTCACCTCTTTCTTCAAGCCGAGCCACCAAAATCGCTCTCTAAGATCTCTATACATCTTGCTACCTCCGGATGCATAGCATAAGGACTGCTATGTGCGTCCTGAAGAATCTTCTGTCTCAGCTCCACATCTTTAGGCATACAAGCCTTACCTTGGAAACACAGAACCTCATCACTAGAAAAGCTGTAACCCTCCAAACCACCATCCTGCACTTGCAACCTTCGCGCACTCGTAACCTCATCCCCTAATCTGTTTCTCTGATCGCTCAACCCAAGTAGGCTTAACCTGCAACTCTGCCAGAATACTCCCATCGTCATACAAACTCAAGTGGGCAAACATCGCTCTTAAGTCCGAAACAACCTTACGGCTCAACGCGTCTGCTACCACGTTAGCCTTGCCCGGATGATACTCAATCGAACGATCGTAATCTTTAAGCAACTCAACCCATCTGCGCGCCTCAAATTCAAATCCTTCCGAGTCAAGAGGTACTTGGACTCTTATGATCGGTGTGGACTATTGATCTCTCTCGTACAAGTAGTGCCTCCAAATCTTCAACGCAAAGACTACAACCGCTAACTCCGGATCGTGCGTCGGATAGTTGACCTCATGTGGCCTCAAATGCCGAGATCGTAAGCCACAACCTTTCCTTCTTGCATCAAGACACAACCCAATCTCGTGTGATGCATCGCGATGATGCTGTGAATTCCTTACCACCTCGGGTTGAATTAAAACCGGAGCTTACATTAGAATCTTCTTAAGCTTGTCGAAACTCTCCTGCTTGTTTCTCGGTCCCAAAAACGGAACCTCTTTCCTTAACAACTTGGTCATTGGCGCCGCTATCAACGAAAACCTCAACAAACCTTCGGTAGTATCCGCCAAACCAGAAAACTCCGAATCTCGACCAGCGACCTAGGCGACTTCCAATCCAAAATCGCCTCAATCTTACGAGGATCTACTCGAATCCTCCACCGACACTACATGACCCAAGAAAGTCACTTCTCTAAGCGAACTCGCGCTTACTGAACTTAGCATAGAGTGCTTTTCCTCAAAATCTGCAACACAACTCTCAAATGCGCATCATGCTCTTCCTCTGTTCTTGAATACACCAAGATGTCGTCTATGAAAACCACGACGAATCGATCCAGATCTTCTTTGAACCACTCTATTCATCATATCCATAAATGCTTTGCCGGTCGTTAGTCAACCCGAACGGCATTACGTAAATTCGTAGTGCCCATCACAGTGTGCAAACGCTTGTCTTGTGAATATCCGCTTCTCTCACCTTTAATCGGTGATACCTGACCTCGGTCAATCTTAGAAAATACCGCTGCACCCTTGGTGATCAAACAAGTCATCTATCCGTGGCAGCGGATACTTGTTTTTGATCGTCGACTTATTCAATGGCGGTAGTCTATGCACATCCGCATCGTACCATCTTTCTTCTTAACAAAGAGTACCGCGCACTTACGGCGAAACACTAGGCCCGATAAAACCTCGATCCAATAATTCCCGAATCTGAGCCTTAAGCTCCACCAATTCTTTTGGCGCCATCCTATACGGAGCAATAGACACTGGCGCGATTCAAGATGCAGATCTATCCCGAACTCTACCTCACGATCGGCGGCAAACCCTAAGCTCCTCGAAACACATCGGCAAATTCCTTAACAAGACTGGACCTTCTCTACAAAGACTCTCTTTAGCCTCCAAGGCATACACATGAACCATATACGCCTCACGGCCCTTCCGACCATCTTCTGCGCCTTGGAGCGGATACCACATTTGATAAGTAATCTCTCCTATTACCTATCATAGCCACTTCATCACCCTCGATCGTCCTTAGAACCATGCGCTTTAGCGCATAATCCAACTTCGCTGGTACTTAACCAACCAGTCCATCCCAAGAATCAAATCGAACTCCCCAAGCGGCGGTTCCATCGGATCGGCAAACACTACCCCTTGGAGTTCTAGGGGTGCGTCTCTAAACAACTTATCTACTACCACGAGTGACCTAAAGGGCTAATCACGGTCATCGCCTAGAAGATATCTCGAGTCTAGATCCATGGTCTCTACTATACATCGGCAACATAAGAGTGCGTTGAACCCACATCAATCAAAGCAGTGTAAGGAGAACCAAAGATCAGAAACGTACCGGTTATGACGTCCGGTGCGTCGCCCTCCTCTCGGCGCCTCGCAGCATACACCAAACCAGGCTGTCGTGCCTCAGAACTACCCGCACCTCTGCCCGGTGCTCCACGGCCTCGACCAAAACCATTACCGCCTCTGCCATTACCACGGCCCCTCTGCGGTGGCGGTCCATTATTCCTGAACTGATTACGGCCCTGACTCTCAGATTGAATCCTAGCCAACTTACGCGGACAATCCCTCACACGATGATCCAGAGAACCACACTCGAAGCAACCTTTTCCACCAGTCCAACAACCTCCCCAATGATATCTCCCACAATGGTTACACCGCGGCGGTCCCTGACTAGCAGCAACAACCCTACCAGACTGATTCGGCCCACTCTGTCTAGCCCTTTTCTGAGGATTACCCGACGATCCAGAAGACCCAAAGCTCCTCTTATGCCTATTCCTGTCCATACCCTGCCTCACGGACTCCTTAACACCCTCGGCTACCTTAGCCTTCTCAACCAGGACAGTAAACTCACGCTCCTGTTGGGGAGCAATCGGCGACCTCAACTCGTCTCTCGGACCATCCTCAAACGAACACACCTCTCGTGTTCGGTGAGCCACAATACCTGGCATACCGGCTCCGGCTTCAGAACTCGACCTCATACTCGGAAATGCAGACTTACTCCCCGAACAAGCCTCGAAAATGCCTTTGTTTGAGAGTCAATATAACTAGCTCCGATGTACTTCTTTTGATATGCACTACGAAATAATCCCATGTCGGATCCTCTCTTTGCCACACTATCTCGAACCGTGAGCCACCACCGATATGACTCATCCCGAGAAGCGATCGATGCCCTTCACTTCTCTTCAAGCAGTCAAGTCCAGATCATCCATGATCCGCTCGGTTGCCTCCAGCCAATATTCAGCAGCGATCTTTGGGAGCAACACCAGATACACCTCGAAAGAATTCGGCCCCATTTGCCCGAAGTCGCTCAGGCACAGATTTCCTAACTCCTGCACCACCCCCTACACCAGCTACCCTTTCCAACACTCGCAGCATCGCCTGTGATACTGCATCGTCTCCAGTCTGATCTTGGAACTCACCACCCCCAGCTGGTGGCGGAACCGGTATCTCATTTTCTGACCCCTGACCAGATCCTACGGGTTCAGAAACCGTCATCCTACCACGACCTCGTCCACGACCACGTCCACCTCTAGCGCTCATGACTAAATTCTCTACGTATCTGATTAAAGAGTTTTATGCATCCGTATTTATTCCACTGTTTTAAAGCAAATCTTATGAATATTTAAGGAGATTTGTTCTCGCGAGTTCACAGAATCCTATCAGTTTCAATCTCTAAAGTAATGTACTATTGCTAATCATCAAATCACCTCACATCCAACAAATCACGAGCAATAGTAAGGGGTACTTACCTGGGCGAACTGGTGCCAGAGACTCGGTGCCATGCCTTAGAAACCATATATTTAAAAACAAAGACTATCAAACAAACTTTTAAAACGTTTTGGGCCTTGGGCCCACAGCCGAGCTTTTGAACTTGGCTCTGATACCACAATTGTAACACCCCAAACCCGGTCAATACACCACGACCGAATCTGGTATGTTACGGGGAAAACATACTTGAGAGGTTTAGGTTTTTCGTTTAAAGGCAGGATGTAAACACTTCACTATCTAGTGTATTTGAGGAAAATTTGAGTAGGCTTGTTTGAAATCAGGTGGTGTATTCAGAAAACCCAAATCTGAAAGCTTAACCAGAAGATGTAATTAAAACGAGTTTATTCCATTTCATTATTCAAATAGTTTCTAATGCTAGTCATGGTGAGATACCCGATGGTATAGTTTAAAACACTTTGCGTTATAGTTTTTAAATCATTGTCTTTCCAAATTTTAATAAAATTCCAACCCACTTATTTTGTTAAGGCATATTAAAATCTATTTAAAGCATAAACATCATAAAACATAAATTAAAGGCCTTTTACAATCCAAAACCAAACCCAAATAATAATAAAAAACAAGCAAAAGTACCCAAATTTATAAAGTCTGAGTAAAACTTTATTAAGCGTGGCATGAGCACCCCGAGTCCATCCCGGCTCCATGTCCGCGTCTAAGTGTCACCTGAAATGTCAAAGGAGAGGGTGAGTCGAATGACTCAGTGCATAAATCCCGCTCCCGATGAAACAACATGCTAACACACATCATACATAGCAACATGATTAATGCAACCCGATCCTAACCATCCATATCGCCTTTTCTACCCCGTGTGGTACCAAACCACTGGTGGTGCCAAACCACTGGTGACCCAAAGTCACGATATCCATAAGTGTGGTGCCAAACCACTGGTGACCCAAAGTCACGTATAATCCAATGATGGGGCCAACCCATCGTGTGATACCAAATCACTAGCAGACAATCCCATATCTCAAAGTGGGGCCAACCCACGGTGGTGTTAACCACAGGGACGAGTCGCAATGAGGTGCCAAACCTCTGGTGTCCCAAAGACACAAATGTGATACCAAATCACTAGTGACCGTAGTCACAAATCCGATGATGGGGCCAACCCATCGTGTGATACCAAATCACTAGCAGACGATCCCATATCTCAAAGTGGGGCCAACCCACGGTGGTGTTAACCACAGGGACGAGTCGCAATGAGGTGCCAAACCTCTGGTGTCCTAAAGACACAAATGTGATACCAAATCACTGGTGACCGAAGTCACAAAATCAACTGTGGTACCAAACCACTGGAGGTGCCAAACCTCTGGTGTCCCAAAGACACGGTGTCCCAAAGACACGGATATCATCATCATCCTCCCTCCACTCATAATACCCATCATCATGCCATACTCATGTGATCATGCATCTCGTACAAGTCATGCATATCATGCCAACATGCCAAGCAGTATATCTCATAGCATACATAACATAGATCATAATATTGAGTATACATCAGTAGAACTCATAATGCTACGGACTTACCCGGATCCGTACATATACCCCACTTGGGTACCAATTAATCCATCATACTATTTTGGTTTTACAAAGCAATCAGAGTTATTAATAATATTACTAAGTGTGGGTGTGTTAGTTACACACCTGGTAAAGCGAAGGTTTTAATCCTAAGAACCGGTCTACAACCCTCGATCCTCTTGCTCCTAAAACAATCGGCCAACAAGAGTTAATCACTTAGACCATTCGGCCATAGCCATTTAAACCAAAAAGGGTTTATCAAATAACCCTTACCTTGCAAATGTTTGGTTTCCTACCAAACCCAAACCAACTAATGGTCCTTTGACAATCGGTCACCACCTAATAAGAAGAACAGTTAAACCATTGTCATCCTTGACTTAATCGAACTAAATAAATAAACCGATAATAACATAGCCACTTACCACAGCTTACCAATCGGTCTCTAACAGGTAAAGGCCTCCCTTGATTCCCACCACAAATCAAAGATCCCAACACCAACTAAAATTCGGCCAACACCACACTAGAAGGGAATGGAGATTCGGCCTTACTCACAAAAGGGAACGCAAGAAAAGGTGAAGAAAGGAGGGGTTGATATTCGGCCAAGATGAACACCACTAGGAGAGAGGGGAAATTCGGCTAACACACTAAGCAAAAGAAAAGAGGATTCGGCCAAGGTGTTTAACACACCTATGTTCGGCTTTGAGTGCAAAGAGAGAAGATGAGAAATAGGTAAAGTTTCGGCTAAGGGTATAGGGAAAAGAAAGAAAATAAAATGAAGGTTTAAGGGAACAAGATGATAAGGTTTCGGTTTAATGAAATGATAAGAACAATTAGAAGTTTTGGCTAAAGAGGAGATATGGATTCGGCACAAGAGTTGTAGAAGAATGAAAATATGAGAAAGAAAGATTACTAATTTCGGTTTCAACCAATGAATAAAAGAAAGGGAGATGGTTGGGAACTTTCGCCACCAACTCAAAAGGCAACACAATTCGGCAAAGAGAGATTGAGCTTTCGGTTTGCAAAAGAAAGTATGAAGAACTCACTTAGAATTTCGGCTTGAAGGAGTGAAGAAAATGAGAGAAATGCTTTAGAAGAATCGGCTTACTTTGACAAAAAGAGAGAACTTGCTAACTCAAGACCGAAATCACCAAAAATGTCAAAATGACATTCGGCACACCCAAAATCCCATACCAAGCCGTCCACACTCCCCCCTAAAACTCCTAAAATTCGGCCAAGATCCCCCTAAACACTCTAAGCCACCATTTCAAATCACCTTGACCAAGTCCTCCTCCACAAATCACTCTCCACCCACCATTCCACCAATTGACTAGGTCATCACCAGAGTTCAAATTGCCACCAACTCCTCCCTTCATGCCGTCCAAAAAGAATGCCAAAATGTGAGGTCTTTGCGGCTTGAACACAAGACCTCCACCTCATGCAATTGACGCCACACCTAGCTCCCAAGTAGCGCATGCCTTGCCACCTTGCCAGCTCCTCTTTTGTGCAACAAAACAACAAAATAAAATTCTTAAACCCCAGCTCTTTCAGCTCCTCTCACCTAAGCCCAAAAACTAAATTTTTCCCATTCACTCAGGCATACTCCTAGCCTACAATTAAGCCCCTAAAACACAAAAATAGCAACACAGCACACTAAACACATGCGATATCATGCAACAACAAAATAGCCCCCGACCCGGGATATTACATCACCGCCGCTCCTCCGCCGCCGTCCGTCATCGACGTCCGCCGTACGCGACGGCGTTCCAGGTAAAATTCTTCCTTTTTTTCCTTTTTTATAATTAGTGTGTGTATATATATATATGTATATATATATTTTAAAAAAAACAAGAGGAAGAGAAATAAACTGAATATGACAGTTTCAAAACAAGGAGATAGAAAAATCAAAGCGACCTTTGTGCGATTTTAATCTGCTCTGTTGGTATTTGTTGCTTGTATATTTGAGTGTGTTTTTGTATTGATAACTTCCTTCTGTTTTTTTGAATATCTCTGTTTCTTATTCAAATAAAATCGTTTCTCTCTAAAAAAATTACAAAGGATTTGGATTGGCTTTTATAGCCTTTTACAAATATTTTTCTATCACTTCCATTTTTAATGCTTGCAGGTGCTCGGTGCAAGTGGATGGCGGTGGCCAGAGGCGGTGGGTGGGACTGCTGGTCAGAAGGCAGACCTAGGTGCGGCGCACCTAGGGCTTCTTTGCTGTTTTTTTTTTACTGTGGTTTGGGCTAGGGTTTATTTTATTTGGGCTGAATTTGGGTTGGTTTAGTTTTGGGTTGTGGTTTAATTTGGGTTTTGTAATTGGGCCCGGGCAGAATTGGGTTTGTACACTTCCTATACTTTAACACAACAATTTATAACTTAATATAACCCAATACATGTTTTTCTACTTCCCAAAATAAATATTATTTATTAAATTTAATTTAATTAATTAATTTGTCAATTAAATAATTTTTTCAACTCAATTTATACAACTTTACTGTAAAAGAATCTATGATAAAATATATTTAAATTCCATATTCGACGAATTCAAAATGGCCAATTAATTTAATTTTATTTTCGAATTTCAATTATGTACTTAAATAATAATTCGAAAAACATAAATTAATTCTCAGGTCATTTACATTCTAAGTGAGAAACTACATTCATTTCCGAATGTAACCCATTGCTCTAACTTTATCACTTTTATTCATTTATATTCATTTGATTCTACATGCAATTCATTTCTGGTTTCAACAAGCTAGCGAAGGTACCGGTTGAACATATGTAATCAGGGCTCAAATGATTTATAAATAAGTTCCAGTTTTTCACCTATTAATTAAAAATTCATTTAGCCGCGAAGTCATTCCACTATAGAATCGTGACTGAGCTCTCCTCAATTACATACCATTACAAAAGCTACTCGATCAGTGCTCGTCCAATGACCTTGTCATAACTGTGTTACCCTCATAGGATATCCTTAATCTCTTTGGGATAAATCTGTTCTCCCAATATGATCATATTTTATCTCATGGTAATCATTACATCTTCCTTCATGAAAAGTCAATTAGTATCAAATAGTAATCAAGTCACCCATCACAAAGACAAATGACCCATGACTACGTGTAATGCCAATGAGAGGGTATCATTTACCCATTACTTGGGCTATGAATTCCACTATTGTGAATTATGCTACATATTGCAAAAGTTGTATACCCAACGCATTAGCTTTCGGTTCCTTATCTTTTTGAACCCAGGCTTTTACTTACATCAAAGTATATGAGTCACACATACATAGTCCATCATTCACTCAGGATTAAAGTATGTCACACTATGAACATCACAAGTGAATAAATCTATAAACGGATTCAAGATCTACTCTACTTGGATTCTGTCTGATGTACTGTCAGTTCAGTCAGTCACATCTATGTATTTATCTTTTAGTAGTCATTAGCTCCAATGCGCAAGACAAAATATCTCTCCAATTGCACTTAATAGACAACATATTAGTCTTTCAATGGGTTTGCTCATTTCTAATTAGACTAAGGACATGTTTAGGTTCATCTACTAATACAAGTTGTCTTTCCGAATTACGATCTGACAACATAATACCGCATAATATTAGTTAAACAATAGATAACCAATGATTTAATATTTTCTTTCATTTTGCTTTGCGTGAAAAAACCATTGAGGATGATATACGAAGAATCTTAATGCAACTTACGAATACTTTTATTAAACCAATCAGTTCAAAAAAAGACAAGTATACAAACGAATATACTACACTTAAGGCACCAGATCCAACAGTCTTTCATTTACCTTAGTGAAGTAGATGAGTCATATTTCACATTCCCATACTCTCTACATGTTTCTCAAAATTCCTAACTAGTAAAGTCTTAGTAAACGAGTCTACAAGGTTGTCCTCTAATAGGAATTTGACTACATCTACAATTTCATCATTATTGCCTCCATTATGATGTGATACTTTATATCATATTGTTTCATCCTCTTGTGGTTTCTGGTTTCCTTGGTGTTAGCTATTGCTAGAATGTTATCACAATGCAGTGTGATAGATTTTTTCATACCAAGAACAACTTCAAGATCCATAAGGAATATAGATTTTTTCATACCAAGAACAACTTCAAGATCCATAAGGAACTTTCGCAACCATGTTACTTCTCAAAAGTAGCCAAATATTTAGCCTCCATAGTGGAGTTAGTAGTACAACTACTTGACACTTCTCCACACTATGGAACCACCACATAGGACAAAAACACAGCCTGACATCGATTTTCTCAAATCTCGATACATGTGGAAGTCAAAATCAATATATTCGATAGAAGTAAGATCTCATTCAAAATACACAAACATATAATCCCTCGTTCTCCATAAATAATTGAGTATATGCTTAACTGCTTGTTAGTGTCTTGGATCGAGATTTTCTTGATAACGACTCACCAACCCTACTGCAAAATAGATATATAAATGTGTGCATAACATAACATACACGAGACTATTGGAAAAAATTAGGTTCAAAAATGGTTTTCTTGCACAGCGAAAAATAAAAATTTTGAAAATCGAGCTGACTTGTAATATTTATAACAATAAACCCTTTATCGAAATCGCACCTGTGTTTTCAACTAAACAGATCCTTTTCGTTCTCTACTTTCAACCTAACGACCTTCTCTGTTATTCTCGAACCATAACCTACTTCAGGTATGGGCTCGAACGATTTGAATCAAACAGATAACCAAAAATAGTTTTTGTAACACCCCCACCCGACCCGTAATCTCACTAAGTTAAAAACAAATTATATTTCCTATTTACAAATTAAACTTACATCACAGACATAAATTCCCAAATAAAGTTTGTTTTCCCAACTACGGACTCTAAGGAATCTAAATAAATACAACATAATCGCCCCATTGGAGAAGTTCCTAAAGGTGCCCCCTTCCTATGTACATGACACTTCGATACGAAGTTTTATGATTCAACATGGTCTGGTTTTATCCTTTCTCGAGTTCCTTAATATGCAATTCCTACAACTACAATCAATCCTCTGTAAGTTCAAATGAACTTAGTTCCTTCAGTACACAAATTATACCCCAACTTGTCGAAGATTCAGATAATAATAATAGTAATAATAATACAACAAACTCCCTATTTGTTTAGGACATTTCCCTTAAACCGTCGTAGTGGACTTCTCATATTCCTGATCTTATCCACTAGCGGATAGATCGTTGAATAATTTTCTTCTGGTCATTCTATTAGCCTTTGATCAGCTTTGACAATTCCACTTATCATTTCACCATCTCTACAGACTTTATCCTTTACTTAAACTCTTTCTTTCACTTAACCCCAATATGGATTTCTTTTTTCCATCATTATGCCCTATTAATGCAGCCTTTCGACTTACCTTCCTAAGGGCTCTTGGTGAGTATTCTCAACCTCTTTAGTCCGTAGCAGACTCTTTCCTTATCTTAGTCCTGTATAACTTGCACACCTTCCATCCATTGATATGACTAACAAGGTCCCAAGCCACCTTTGTAGCCTAAATCCTACTTAATTTAATCAAAAGTCGGATTACTTATTTGTAATCCACTTCAATCGCATGACCTTACCCTTAAGTGTAGCACGCCCTTCTACTACGACCCACTACAACCTACAATACTCAACCTAATATTGTTGTGTGGCCATCTGAGTTCATGATTTCTCTTTCATATTGCATTTCCTCGTAACTCGCCATTTGGAAAATACTCCTTAAATGGTTTCCCTTTAAAAAAGAATAGTCTTGACAAATATATCTGTTATCTCATGTACTCTTCTTCGTAAATGGGTTCTATTTAACCCCTCATTTCCTTATGGACTAAATTGCATTTTCATGACAACCCCTTAGCATATAAGGTTTCTCTTAGCGTCCTATAATGGCTCTTATTAACAAATCCTTATCTACGATCCTCGGTTATATAAAATTTTGTTCACCTTTTCACTAGGCACTACTAATGCGTCAACTCCCATGACTATTCATGATAGGTTACCACCCATATGCACTATTAGCTTTTACAACTGCTATTCTAGCAATCTTTTCCCTCTTAATGTTTCCCCTTTTATTGGCGGATTCATTCGATTTGCTGGCTAACTAATGCATGCCCATATTTCCAATTTTCCTTATAGCTCTTTTTCCTTGTTGCGGGTTGTCATACGACTACTCCTTTATTGTACCGGCAGACTCTCTATGCTGCCATAGTTGAGCAATGGTCTTAAACATTATACCCCATATTTAATGTCCTGGCATACTACATTAGTTGCCATAGTCTACCTATGGTCCTTTACTTCAAGATCCCTGTGTTTAACATCTCGTCAGACTATCCTGTGTTTAACATCCCGTTGGACTATCCTGGACTATCCTGTCTTTAATGTCCTATCAAAGTATCCCATAATTAACATCCCATTGGGCTATCTATGATGATGTAACATCTTTCAGCTAGGGTCTTACACAGTATAATCCTCGTGTTTATTGTCCCGGCGAACTATCTCATGTTTATTTTCCTTGTGGACTATACTAGTTGACATAGCCCAACTATGGTCTTACACCCTAAATTCCCCGTATTTACTGTCCCGACGGACTATCAAAGGATACCATGGCATCTTTTAGCCATGGTATTAGTCCTATTTAGCCACTCTGGTGTGCTTTCACATGATGTCATAGCGTCTTTCAGCCATGATCTTACTCATTTCTATCATGATGTCATAGCATCTTTCAGCTATGGTCTTACTAGTCTTAATCATGATGTCATAATGTCTTTCAACTATGGTCTTATTCAGCTATGGTCTTACTAATCTTAATCATGATGTCATAATGTCTTTCAACTATGGTCTTACTCATTTTATATACCCTTCCCTTTGCATTCCTTCCATTCCTCCATTTCAACGTTCCTATACCTTGATACTCAAACATCGTAGTGTCCCCTCGGGAAGGCCTGGAGCTTCGCTCATCACGGGTGCTCACAGAAACACCATATGATAGTATCTAATATAATTAACCATTTTTACCATTCCTAACTTTGTCTAACCCATCAATTATCCCATTTTCTTAATTTCTTATGCAATACACATGTTTTCTAAATAAAGCATCATAGGATTATGCATACTGAACTAAAATGGAGGACATTCACAAACCCATGCAATCATGCATCACACTTTAGCAATTCAGGGTTTGAGTACAGAAACTCACCTGATCCTTCTCTAGGCGTCGAAGCTTCCATTCTACTGGCAGCTAAGCAAGACAACCAATTCATAAGTTAAGCTCAGTAATCCTAGTTTAAAACTTAGTTTTCCAAAAACATGCAAAACCCTTAAAATAGTTTTCTGGAAGCTCTTAACTTTGGTTCATAAATCTTGCATGCACTAAAGGGTTTAGAACCTTACTACCTTTCTAGATTCACCATTTTTCCTACTCAAATCTCATGACCATCGCCACATGTAGAGCTTCCACGGGTATCTCTCCTTCATAGCAACCAAGGAAGGAGATAAAAATGAAACAAATTGAAAAAAGAAGTCTCTCCTAGGAAGTCACTCTCTAGCTATTTATAGCCTTTCTCTCATGATCTTCAACCATGTAAAAACCACTCATTTTCAATCATTTTGTCCCCCACTAAAGGGCCGACAGGTTCTAATCCAACCGAATCAAAATTGGATTTCAATCTTATCTAATATTGTTTCTAGCTTTTCCTATTTTTCCAATAGAGATCGCCAACTTATAGTCTTTTTCAATTTAACACCTAGTGTTTCTAATTTTGTGGGTTCAACGAAAATCCGAGTGTGACAATTTTCTTTTATTTTAGTGTGAAAACAAAAAAAATCTTCTCAATAGAAACCAACAAAATTGTTATTCCAAAATATAGATTTTATACTTAAAGAATAAACTCTCACTATTTTCAGGTAGATTAACAATATCTTAAAGTTTATATTTTGTCATATTGGTGCCATCAGTTTAACCCTAATGTTCCTAATTTCTCAGATTTAAAGGAAATTCGGGTGTGACAACTCTTCTACCCTAAAAAAATTTTGTCCTCGAAATTTCCTTTTACTCTTAACAACAGGGGCGGTCTTAGTGAGACTTCCCTCTTATACTTGCTTGCATAGGGCTTGCATAAATATCACCTCTCATCCTTTTATCAAAATCCTTAGTCTTAGTTATCCTTTTATTCCTTCACGTTATCCTCAATCCACCTGATTTTGTGGATCTCTTTCACTAAATGAATTATAGATACCTATCTGATCTGATGTTAGACATACTCTATTTCATATATTCTTGTCACTCTCAATTTGGTGATTGCTCTTGAGCAGACACCGTCTAGCTAACATCTTTTTATTTATATTTCTAGTGGGTAATCTTGTAGTTCCTAATTTCATTCATACGTTAACCCTTCCCATCTTAATAGGGCAATTCCCTTCTTGACATAAGGCAACTAAGCTCACCCGCGGAACATTTTTATTCCTACCTTGGCGAAGTACCAGAGCTACTACTCTGATCCCAGAGTTCTACACTAACAATAATCAATGGTTTATCAGCCTTGTTCGAAAAAACTTATCACTAAACGAACTTATGACTAGTTCTATTTTCATAAGGGTCACACCATAATAGGTAACAGTTGGCAGATATTCCCATTTTGGAAATCTTAAAGATTTATTCCTTCTCCCAATGCCACAGGTGGCTTCCTTGCATTAATAGATTTGAACGGTTTCTTAGCACACAATTAATTTTTCCATAACTCTCCACTCTCTCTTTTGGTTATAAATAACTCGAAACATGAAAGGAGAAACTCACAGCTCCTCGATCTTTCTACTTAGTCATTTTACCTTATATTTCTCACCTTTCTTTTCCCTATATTTCTTTCTCTTATTTAAGTACATCCCTGGGGTGTAGTTCCCTGACTACTCTCGTCACCAAAATCCATAAAATAAATCCTTTATTCCCTGCCCTCTTTACTTGTCCAATATCTAAATCCTTCATAGAAGGCCCAAACATGGCAGCAACTCTTGATTTATAGGGTCACATCCATCGGTTGTAATATGATAGATTACCTGATATTTTGGGTGATCCGTTTTCCCTTCCATACTTCTATTTTCTAAGCAAATCAGGGAAAGGGTCTACTGAGTGACACTAATAACTACCTCATCTTCCCTTGGAGGGTACGGTTTATCGTAGGAGAATACACACCTTCTTCGTTTTTAGTTAACATAGAATATGGCGAGGATCTATTTCAAGTATAGAGGGAGTACCTTTCCTCAACCTCCCCATTCCTCTTCAAGACGTCGTTCATTGCAACTCCGTCTATAACATTGTGGGAAGACGACATCAACATCACTTATCTCCCATTCTCCTTTCCTACCAGAGGTTTATCTTTTTGCCTCAACAACCCTATTAACTTCCTTCCACTATCGACAGGGTGGGAAAATAAATCATTCCCCATCCTTCAAAGTGGAAGCAAAGTTAGGTAGGTTGAATTTGAGAGGGTCACCTATTCTAACGAACAGCGTCGTGTTCAACTCCCTAAATTCCTAAGAGTCTGCCTGTCAGTGTTGGGGCTTTATCTATATTCTCCCTACTTTGAGGGTTAAATGCAACACTTCCCTGGTTCACAAAAGGAAATGGATTGGTGGTAGCTGTGCCCTGGTGAAAAGGCGCACTTGCAAAATGGAGGGTTTCTAAGCCCTCAAGGTTAACACTACAAACCCCAAGTCTGGCATCCAAGTGTACCTTCCTTCACACCCTACTTGTCTACTCTTAGACCGACCCATCACAAGGGTCTTTCTTATCTGGGTTCAAACTTGAAATCATTATTAGACACTCAACCAAAAAAAGTACAAACACTCATTCAGCAGATTACAATATTTTTCCTTTTTTTTGTATTTCTTCCTTAATAATATTCTTAGTTTTCCGGTACTTGTACTTTTTGATCATTTGCTTATCCTTACTTGTACTTATTCTTACATTTCCAGTACTTGTTCTTTTTGATCATTTGCTTGTCCTTACTTGTACTTATTATTACCTTTCGAGTACTTGTACTTTTTGATCAATGTACCTTCTTATCCTTGACGTCTTTCCATCTATTCATATACTTTTACTTTCATTTTGCTCGTCAATCTAGGCCATCACATTTACACACTCGGCACATAACAACTTAAATAAACAAGGACTCAAGGGACTCAACTAGATCAATTATCAAGCACATAAAGGGTACTTCTCCCAATTCCTTGGTTCAAAGGACCGGCTTAATCATGCTCTGATACCAAAAAATTTGTAACACCTCTACCCGACCATTCACGGGATTCAGGTACGGACATCAAAAAATAATCGGGTTATCGTTCTTACTAAAATCTCACTAAGTTAAAAATAAATTGTATTACCTATTCACAAATTAAACTTGCATCAGAGCCATAGATTTCAAAATAAAGTTTATTGTCCCAACTACGGACTTTAAGGAACCTAGATAAATACAACATAATCGCCATTGTCGAAGTTTCTAAAGGTGCCCCCTTCTTATGTGTATGACATTTTGCTATGAAGCTCATTGATTTAATATGGTCTGGATTGGTCCCTCATCGAGTTCCTTAGTCTGTAATTCCTACAACCACAGATCAATCCTCTGTAAGTTCAAACGAACTTAGTGAGTTCCTCCAATACTTCAAATCATACCCCACCTTGTTGAGGATTCAAATAATAATAGTGATAATAATACAATAAACTCCATGTTCATTTGATATTTCCCTTAAACCATCGTAGTGGACTTTTCCTATACCCGATCTTATCCACTGGCAGATAGATCGTTGAGTGATTTCCTTCTGGCCATTCTATCAACCTTTGATCAGCTTTGACAGTTCCACTTATTGTCTCACCATCTCTACATTCTCTATCATTTCCTTTACTTAAATTCTTTCTTCCACTTAACCTCAATGTGGATTTCTTTTTCCTTATATTAGTCATGTATGATTTGCTCACCTTCAATCTATTGGCATGAAAAACAAGGTCCCACGCCACCCTAGCAGACTAAATCTTGCTTAGTTTAATTAGAGGTTGGATTACTTCTTTGTAATGCATTTCAGTCGTATGACCTTAACCTTAAGTATAGTATGCCATTTTGCTACGACCCACTATAGCCTACAGTACTCAACCTAATGTTGTTGTATGGTCGTTTGAGTTCACGATTTCTCTTTCATACTGCATCCATCGTAACTCGCCATTTGATGGATACTCCCTAAATGGTTCCCCTTTAAAGAGAAATAGTCTTGACAGACATATTCGCCATCTCATGTACTCTTCTTCATAAATGGGTTCTATCTAACCCCTTCTTTCCTTATAGACTAACCTACATTTTCATGACAACCCCCTAGCATATAGGGTTTCTTTGAGCATCCACTAGTGACTTATTGGCGGATTATTATCTACGATTCTCAGTTATACCAACTTTCGTTCTCTTTTTCACCAGGCACCGTTACTATGTTAACTTGTGACTATTCATGCTGGGTTACCACCCATATGCATTACTGGCTTTTGCAACTGTTATTCTAGCAATATTTTCTCTCTTAATATATCCCATTTTTATTGGCAGATTACTTGGAACCACTAGCTAACTAATGCATCCCTATATTTCCATTTTTTCTACTGGCATTTTTTTTCCTTATTTCAGGTTATCCCACGACTACTCCTCTGATTTGCCACTCATTTTTATTGTCCCGACGAACTTCTCATGCTGCCATAGTCGAGCCATGGTCTTACATAGTATACCCCATGCTTAATGTCCTGGTGGACCCCTTTAGTTGCCATATTCTAACTATGGTCCTTCACTTCAGGATCCCCGTGTTTAACATCCTGTTGGACTATCCTGTGTTTAACGTCTTGTCAGACTATCTCGTGTTTAACGTCTCATTGGATTATCCCGTCTTTAACATACCCTTGAAGTATCCCATGTTTAACGTCTCGTTGGATTATCTATGATGTCGTAGCGTCTTTCTGCTAGGGTTTTACACAACATAACCCTCGTGTTTCCTGTCCCGATGGACTATCAAAGGATGTTATAACGTCTTTCAGCCATGGTATCAGTTCTATGTAGCCACTCTTGTGTGCTTTCACATAATGTCGTAGCATATTTTAGCCATAGTCTTACTCATTTATATTATGATGTCATAGCATATTTCAGCTATGGTCTTACTCATCTTAATCATGATGCTATAGCGTCTTTCTACTATGGTCTTACTCATTTTAGGTGTATAGCCTCCGATCAATTCCATGGCCTAGTCATGAACATTCTTATATATCATTCCCTTCACCTTCCTTCTATTCCTCCATTTCACTATTCCTATACCTTGATACTCAAACATCGTAGTGTCCCCTCCGCAAGGCCCGGAGCTTCACTTATCACAAGTATTCACAACAACACCGTATGGCGGTATCTAACAGAATTAATCCTTTTTTCTCATTCCTAAATTCATCTAACCCATCATTTATCCTCTTTTCTTAATTCCTTACACAATATATATATGTTTTTTGAATAAATCATCAGAGAATTATGCATACTAAACTAAAATGACAAGTACTCATAAACCTATGCAATCATGCAACATACTTTACCAATTCAGGGTTTGAGTATAGAAACTCACGTGATGCTTCTTCTCCTTATTCGCATAGCTTTTCTGGACGTTGGAGCTTTGGAAACACGAAAATATACATATTTTTTCATGCCCTTTTTAACTCAAATTCATGCAGTTTTGGTAAAATTCTCGTCAAAAAATATATAATTATTATAAAATAATTAAATTGTACTTAAATTATTAACATGTTGAATTTTAATTAATTTTATAATAAGTTTTGATTAATTTTGATCATTTTCGACAGATTCGCATAACGGGCGAAAAACGGCTCAGCAGACACTACTAGAAGCACAAAACCGAGAAGCGATTTTGAAGCATCGAGGCGAATTAATTTTTCAGTCGAAGATGGTCTAAATTATGAATATTAATTCATAATATAATTAATTTTAATTTTAATCCAATTTAATCTGGGTTAAATAAATTATTGTTAAATAATTATGAAAAGGGGCCCAGTTGAGCTGAACCGAGAAAATCGAGCACTGGGCAGCCCAAAACCATCCCACAAGCTGACCCAACCAGCTTGTTTGGCTGATTATTCGGCTTGGAAAATAGCCCTTGAAGATTCTTTCAATTTGCATTCAAACCCCTCCACTATTTATGCCTTTCTAAATTTGCCATTACCTTAAAATAGCAAGTTTGAAACCTTCAAACTTGCCACATGTGTGGCTGGCCATGGGGGGATTCTATGGCTGCTGTTTTTTGCTATTTTTAGCAGTCTTCTCAACCTATAAATACCCCATTGGGCCTTGGCTGCTCACTTCAAACACATCTCAAAACCATTCATTCTTCACTTCTCTCTCACTTTTCTCTCTTCATTGTTCTTCATTTTCTTCCCCATTCCCTTTCCAATTTCACCTCTTGAAAATGAGTTCTTCAACCACCATTTGGAGCAGCATTCAAGTGTTCATGGAAGCCTCAATTCAATAAGAACAAGTGGAGAAGGAGGAGCGGAGCAAACTAGTCAAGCCTTAGAGAAACACCAGATTTGATTCTTGTTCCTTATCCTTTTAATTTTATTGTTGTTATTATGAACATGTCTATGAATATTTGTGATGTTGATATGTTTAATTTAATTAATATGGCTTAAATTTAATTTGTGTTAGGTTGATTTCATTTCGTCTACTTGAATTATTAAAATTGCGTTTGTGTAGTTATAGGCATCGGTAAGATGTTTCATTAAGTAAAACCATGACTAAGTTATTCTTGCATTACAATTGTAAGGTAACTAATGAATTAATTATTTAAATAGACTGAAATTGTAATTAATTGACACGATACTTAATCAGTGCATGTTTAATCATCTAAGGTAGCTAAGGGTTAAATTAGCAACGGTATCTAACGATACATTAGCCTTGCATAATTTGCAAGATTATTGTGATTAAATTGTTTCAAGGTAGAAATACATTGTTACCTTATGTAATCTTTTATGTGCTTATGAGATTGAATTAATTGTTTGAATTGGCATACAGATATGTATAAGAGATTATTTTAATTTCATAAGTATGTATGTGCATTAACACATTTGCTTATTAAAATTTGTTTAATCGGTTGAATTGACATAGAGATATAGTCAAGAGATAAATGGATTTTGGTAGGTAAGTATGTTGATAAGTTAGCAAATTACCGAGTTGCCGTGAATTTATTCGTAACAACATAAACATGAGTTTAATAATTCTAAGTTAAGAAATGTAATTAATCTAACACAATTATGTCATCTTGATTAAAATCATCTTTTGAAATCGTGCAATGGAACTTTTATTTTCTTTTTATTTATTTTACTTAGTTAAAATCTTAGTTTTTAATCACCTTCTCAAATCAAAATATTTTTCTTCACCAAAGTGCTTTTAATTGCATTCATAAAAAAATCTTTTCACAGTCCCTGTGGGTACGATAACTCGACATTTACTTGTCACATTATTACTTGTTGCGATTGTATACACTTGCACATTTCCGTCGTTCCAAGCTTCCTTTCTCCTGGAAGCTAAGTAAGACAATCAATTCATGAGTTCAGCTTAATAATCCCAATTTAAAACTCAGTTTTCCAGATACATGCAGAATCCTTAAAATGATTTTCTAAAAGCTTTTAACTTTGGTTCGTAAATCTTACGTGCACTAAAGGGTTCAGAACCCTACCAACTTAATAGATGCTCTATTTTTCCTACTCAAATCACATGATCATCGCCCAATACAGAGCTTCCACAACTATCTTCCATTCGGAGCAACCAAGGAAGGAGAGAAAATGAAACAAATTGAAAAAGAAGTCTCTCCCGGGAAGTCACTCTCCAGCTATTTATAGTCCTTCCCACATGATCTCCAACTGTGTAAAATCCACCAGTTTTTAATCATTTTGTCCCCACTAAGGGACCGACTAGTTCTAATCCAACCGAACCAGAATTTGATTTCAACCTTGTCTAATATCATTTCTAGCTTTTCCTATTTTCCAATAGAGTCTGCCAGCTTACCGTGTTTTTCAATTTGACACCTAATGTTCCAAATTTTTTGGGTTCAAAGGAAATCTGAGTGTGACAGTTTTCTTTTCTTTTAATGTGAAAACAGAAATATATCTTCTAAATAGAAACCAACAAAATTGTTATTTTGGAAAATAGATTTTATACTTAGATAATAAACAATATCTATTTTATACTATTTTCAGGCTGATTAACAATATCTTTGAGTTTTATAGTTAGTCATATCGGTGCCATCAATTAATATGGAGAAGAAGTAAAACCCTTGTTGAATTGTAGGAGTTTATTTCAAATAGAAAAACAAACTCCTAGTCTAACTAGAAGTATAAAAGGTGGCAACCCTGGTTAATAATACTAGGGTTTGTCATCCCTCCCTTTAGCATGAGGGGCTTTTGGGCCTCTTCTATATCAAGTCTAATTTAAGTACTTCTTGGACTTTTAACCCAATACTTTATAATTCGGTTCGACCCGATATTAGATTTTCTATTTCCCATAATAAACATTTCAAATTAATAAATTAATTTCTCGATTAAATAATCTTCTCAACCTAATTCTAATTTCATTAAAATCATGATGACTTTACCGTAAAAGAATTTAGGAGAAAATATATCTAATATTTCTACATTCAACGAGTTTATTATGACCAAATGATTTCTTTTCATTTTCAAACTTCATTTAATTCGAAAACCATAAATTCATTTTCAGGTCATTTTAATTTTTATTTTGGAGAAAATCACATTTATTTCCAAATGTTTCTCATTTCTCAATTTTCACAATTTCTATCCATTTATGTTTATTTTGATTCAAGATGCAATTTATTTTTGGTTTCAATGAGCTAACGAAGGGACCAATTGGACAAATATAATTAAGGCTCAAATGATTTATAATTAAGTTCCAACCTTTTGCCTATTAATTATAAACTCATTTAGTCACGAAGTCATTCTACTATAGTATCGTGACTGAACACTCCCCAAAGGCATACCATTACAAAAACAACTCGATCAGTGCTCGTCTAATGACCTTGTCATAAATGTGTTACCCTCATAGGATATCCTTAATCTCTTTGGGGTAACATTCGTTCTCCAAATATGATTCTATTTTATCTCAAGGTAATCATTACATCTTCCTTCATGAAAACTCAATTACTATCAAATAGTAATGAAGTCATTCATCACAAAGACGAACGACCCATGGCCACGTTTACTTTTCATCAACCATGTAATGTTAATGAGAGGATATTATTTACCCATGTATTGGGCTATGAGTTCCACTATTTTGAATGACGCTACATACTGCAAAAGTCGTGTACCCAATGCACCAGCTTTAGGTATAGTATAGGAGTCACGCATACATAGTTCGTCATCCACTCAAGATTTAGGTATGCCACACTATGAACGTCACCAGTGAATAAATCCATAAACAGATTCTGAATCTATTCTTCTTAGGTCCAATCTGATGTACTGTCAATCCAGCCAGTCACATCTATGTCTCTATCTACTGGATGTTATCCGCTCCGATGCCCAAGACAAGACATTTTTCCAATTGGACTTGATAGACGATATATTAGTCTTTCAATCGATTTGCTCATTTTCGATTAGACTAAGGACATGTTTAGGTTCGTCTACTAATATAAGTTGTCTTTTCGTATTACAAACTAACCACATAATACCTCTTAGTATTAGTTTAAACATTAAACAACCAGTGAGCTAATTTTTCTTCTATTTTGCTTTGCGTGCAAAAACCACATAAGGATATTATACAAAGTATATTAATATAATCTATGAATTATTTTATTACCCAATCTATTCAGAAAAAATTACAAGTGTACATAAACAAAAATACTACACTCGGGGCATCAGATCTAATAGAGACTTCCTACTGTAGAAGTATAAGGAACAATTCTCATGTTTTCTCGTTCTTCTGTTTTCTTAAGGCAGTCCTCCAATGAAAGATGAAATCATTACACTAAAGGTTGGGTTCGCTTCTTAGAATCGGTTATTTCATAACATTCCAATATCTTATCTATGTATAAAGCTTGTGAAAATGCTATCACTTTGTTCTTTTGATACTTTAGGATTCAAATACTTAGAATAAAATTAGCTTCTTCAAAATCCATCGACATATAGAACGAGAAAAATCATATTTACATCCTCAATACGTTTATAAACACAAGGTTCATCTATGTTATACTCAACTCCAAAAGTTTTGATCGCTTGAACAAATCTTTGATTCCATGAGCGGGATGTTTGCTTAAGTCCATATATGGATCTATGTAACCTCTCAAACCCGGCCCAGAAGTTATGGTCGAATTCTGAAGGCCAAATTGGCCATCGAAATGGCCCAGTAAGAAAAATGATCAAATTCTTAGAAATTTAATCCTTAAAATATTTGAGCTTATATTTTTCAGAAAACCAATAGTGGGCTTCTCTTTATTTTATAAAAACATTAGTTTTTTCCAAGTTTAATTAAAGTCCAATTAAAAAGTTTCTTATTAATTTTACAAACATATTTGATTATTAATTCGTTATTCGGAGTTTTGAAAACCAGTTTTGCAGTGGAAAATCTGACGTGTTTAATTTGTTAGTAAATCCATAATTTATAACTTAAACGTGACCAGTTATTAAATCAGCCCAATTGTTTAACATCCATGCATTAAAATACTAAAAATATTTCAAAATCAAATCCCATGCCATAGTTCATATAAAAATAATTACAGTCCCAAAAATATATAAAATTAAAGATACTTTATTTAGCAAAAAATCGAGACGAGACCTCCGTATACTGAGTCTGAGCCTAATCCTAAGGGTTATCTATAAAAACTAAACTAGGGGTGAGCTTTAAAAGTTTAGTGTGAGATTAATAAAAAATAAACAGTGTACCAAAGACCACAAAATCATTTATAAACACAGAAATATCAGATAAAACAATATCAACAATCATCGTATTATTAGTGTATATATCCCAGAATTTATGCACATGTACATGAATTTCAATGTCCTACCCATCCATCCGCTAAACACCATATCCAACCATATACACTATAGTAGAAGGAGCCTTAGCTCATTATGGTTAAACCACCGGTAACGAAAAATAATTACAGTTATATTGCCAGTCAGATTTTGTGTATAAACCACCAGAACAGTGTTGTGGACATACTACCAGAACAATATTCGAACAAACCGCCAGAACTCCATAGATCTCCTGTGTCTCCGGTCAACCCAATCCTGATGTAATGCATAATGTCATTTTTATCAGAATAGCAGAATCAAATACTGCGCAGTATAGAAGTAAGTCATATCATGTGATCAATAATTCAGAACAATGTCATGCTTTATAATCATGCAAATAGAAGATACAGAAAATAACAGCATGCTTATTAGTCATACAATGAGGCAGAACAGTGGGCATGTAAGTAAACACAACTAACATTTCAAAATCAGCTAATTATACAACCACATTTACATTCAGCCATGGCCCAAAATAGCAACCATGTTTTCGGCTACCACAAGCATCATGGTTAGAACATACACAAATAACATTATTTTAAGTCACACATATACAATTTACAAATAATTAAGTCTCACACCGTAAAATCGCAAATCCGTAGCACTAATTCGAAAAAGTCTACACTTCCCCACTATAGATCTAGATAACCCTAGATCGAATCTGCACTTAATACGGCCAAATAGTGATTAACAAGCGACATTTCAGATCCAACTTTGGTGAACGATACTTATATTGATTTGTTATGAAACTAAGATGCGAAATAATTCTATTAACACTACTAGTCCAAGGTGTCTAGATTGATTCCTACAACACAATAACATCAAAATCCAGTAAAAAAAATTGGCTATGGCCTTAAAGACATTCAGCCAAAGCAGAGAAATATCAAAGGAAAATACGACACTAGATCTTGACAAAAACAACACTTACGCTCTTCCAATTTCTAGATCCGTGACGGCAAACCAGATGAGATCGGATGCAAATTTAAATGACAAAATTAGGGACTAATTTTGACAGCAAAAATAAGGGAAGAAAACAACAAAAAGGGTACGACAATGACCAAAATTGACAACAACAAAAGGAGAGAGGAAGAGGCTACAATGGGCGGCAAAGAGAAGAAAATGGCAAGAATAAAATGGCTAAAGAAAAACAATAGCAGAAGGCTAGAAAATGACAGCAAAGAGGCAACTAAAATATTGAAAAATAATCAAGAAAAAGGTGACAGCAACGGTAAAAATAGAGGAGCAAGGAGTGGCACAACAAAGAAGCAAAAAGAGTGAGCAGAGAAATGTAATGAGTGGCAGCAACAATGGTGAATGAATGAAAAATAATAGAGAGAAAAAAAAGGTAATGGAAAAAATAAATAAGGGACAACAAAAAGAGGAAAAAGAGTGAAAAAGAAAATTAAAATAAAAAAACTAAACAAAAATGTAGTTTATGTTATAAAATAAAGAGAGACGGAGAGAATAAAGAACAAAGAAAATATGAAAGCATGTTATAAAATAAAGAGAGGCGGAGAGAATAAAGAACAAAGAAAATATGAAAGTAATAAAGAATGTACTTTATTGATCAAAGGAATGATTATAATGCTTCATCAGAGTCTCTATTTATAGGCATAAGAAGTATAAAAGAAGTAGAGATCTAATTCTAATAACTATTAGAATTTAAAGTACATTAAAACTTTATCTTGATCATGATGGACATCCACTTAATAAGATATTCATAACACTCCCCCTTGGATGTCCATTGGTAGATAATGTGCCTCGTTAAAACCTTATTAGGAAAAACTCTGTGGGATAAAAACCTGATGAAGGAAAAAGAGTACACGATCTATAATATGCATAATATACTGCCTCATTAAAAACCTTACCAGGAAAACCCAATTGGACAAAACCTCGGTTAAGGGAAAAAAGAGTACAACGCGTATTTACTCCCCCTTATGAAAACATCACATACTTTCTCATATTCTACGTATTCAATCTTGAATACTAGTTTTTCAAATGACTATTTGAATGTATTGCTAACCATTTATATCACCATTCTTTTAAAAGTCATGACAGAGGGAAATTTGGGGAAATATATTTTGATCTCTTCAGGAGATTCAACAATAATCATAATAAACTTTAATCATGATTCTTTTATAAAAAAACAAATAGATATTTTGGATCATTTTATAATCCTCCTTCAACTACTATTCACTAAGTCAAATTTACCACATATGTTCAAATTATTTCAATTCATATAAATGAACAATTTCTCGAGAATTTAAATATGCTTCTAGCATCCTAAATCCTTCAAGGATTTTAATATAAACTTTACGATATAGTGATTCATAAAAGGTTGTAACAATAACCATTAGATGCAAGTTAAACCTTTTATGAATTGTCAATTTAATAATATATCTAAGGGTTATTGCATCCACCACAAAAAAATATTATATCTTTTCATAATCAGTGCCAGGACTTAGCGAAATACCTCATATTTTTATTCCGCTTTTGCAAAACTACTTCAATTGCACCCTTACTGGCTATATACCTTTAGATATTTGGACTACTGGTCCAAAAACTCCACGAATTTAATTGTACTTGAGTTGCGTCTTTCTCTTTTGATCAATTTATTTTATATCTATATTTCTCAAAAGATTTATTCAGATCCTCCTTTTATTTCATTATTTCAATAATAATATTGCATGCAAAATCATTGTCGACCACTTTTATTATTCAGTTCCACATTTTCTCGAATTGACATAACTTATCGAGATATCTTATTTTCATTCTTTTAAAATTCAGTTTCAGGTACTTGAATCTCTTTTGGAGTTTTACTTATTAGTTATGTCTTGGGTCTCTTCTGGAGCACCCGCCTCCACTATATGACCATCTAGAAGAATTTTTCATCTTTGGAACCGATCAATCTATATAACACTTGGTTATTCTCATTAAGTTTGTAAATACATCTAATAGTTAACTTGTAATGAGTTATCCTATTGAACTTTTGGTTCAAATTACTCTCCCCCTAACTCATTACAAGTTATTATTTCTCTTCCCCTAATGTTGGGAAAACTATCGAATCAAATTGTAATCACCAATAATGTTATAATTGAATCTCCAATGCATTCAAAATATCTAATAATACAAAGAAACTTGTCATTAATATATATTCCCCATTTTCTTTAAGGATTCACTCATCTTTGTGCGTTGGGTGGAGCACTTGGAACATATACGCACATACAAAAATTCAAAGATGAGAAATATTTGTCTCTTGACCAAAAATCAATTGTAATGGGAGTATTTATAACTTATTGGCTTGATGCGTACAACATATAAATCAACATAATCTCATGCTGAAATAGAAAGTTTAGTTCTCATAAGTAATGATTTAACTATTAGTTGGAGGCATTTGATAAACAATTCAGCTAAATCATTTTGTGTGTGAACATGAGCTATAGGATGTTCAACTTTTATCCCAATTGACATGCAATAATAATTGAAAACTTGGGATGTAAACTCACCAACATTAGCAAGATGAATTGTCTTAATTGCATGATCTGAAATTAATTATTTAAACAAGAAATCTTGCAAACGAGAGGTTGCAAATTAATAACACATATGTGATTATTTTGTAGATGCATCTACCAAAATCATATAATATCAAAATCATCCACATGGTGGATGAATGAGCCCATATTCATTTTAGAAATGCAAGACATTAAATCTCAACTTTAGCTAGTGAGTTTCTAATAATCAATTTTCATTGAAAATAAACAACAAATGAGAATTCTTTAAATTAAAGAATCTTCTGGTTCTTTAATTGAATGTCCATATAAATTCTCAATTAATTTTCGCATCATATATGATCCAGGATGGTCTAACTGGTCACGCCAAGTAGTAAACGCATTTGTATTAGTAAACTTCTGGCTTACTTTAACATGTGTTTTAATTGTACTAAATTGTAACAAATTAATAATTTTACTATCATTCATTTTACTTTGTATCCACATATAAGTGCTATTGTGACATTTACTACTGGAAATATCTAAATCAATGTGAATATTATAATTTCACTAAGTCAACAAAATAAATATAATTTTCAAACAATTATATGCAATATTCGCTTTAGAGAATATTTCAAAATCTTCAAATATCTAAAAAAAATTACAACTTTAGGTGCATCCAACCATAACGAGCTTTAGATAGAATTATCATATTTTATTGCTCATAAATAGATCTTTCACAGTCAAATATTTTGCTTCCAACCCCTTAATGGGGATGATGACAAAAAAAGATCACAAAGATAATCACAATCAATTCAATTTAATAACAAGAGTAATCAATAACTCAATCCTCCCTTTTTCATCCTTTCAAAATAGATATTTATAGTAATAGTGATTCATATGAAATATAATATTTTACTCATTCAAAATCTTAATATAAGATCCATTATAAATATCTTTTAAAAGTAATGTATTAACCATCACAAATTTTTTTGCTTTTTAGATAGTGATATATTAGCTCTTCTAGAGCTTTCGACTAATTTTGTACCATCAAATATTGGAATAATATTTGTTTTTTTTAGTACCAAATAAGATAAATACTTTCTATCTATAATGATAGAATTTATTACTACATTCTCATATCCTTCCTCAAAGAATATTAACAGAAACAAAATATTTAGGCATATGCCACATATGTGGCCAATAATCTTTCATATCACATTGATAACATAAGTTATCTTTACCATTTGAAGAGTTATCTTGAGAACTCTCATTGTTCTCTTATTTATTACTATGTTCTCACTTTTAGTGGTCCATGAGTATATCTTTTACTTTCTTAATGTTTACATTCACTTCGGGGAATGCAATAAATTTACTAGGACGAACTTATAAACGTCCCAATAGATTCTTTATTTCATAATCACCATCGCAAACATGCGTGGATTTTAAATTAAAATCTATCTATGCATGTTGTCATGATTAGTCTCCAATTATAATAAACAATAAATAAAACATAGTAAAATATACCTGAAGATCTTTAACATCATTGTCATCACTAGAAGGTATGAGATAGTTCGAAAATATTCTTGATTTCATATAGATAACGGTATCAAATCTTTCACCATCCTTAAGAACAAAAAGTAAAATAAGTTAATCAAAACAATGATAATGTATAACGAAAGAAGAATGAAAAATAATAATCAGATATGAAACATTAAATAAAAGAAACTTCCTGTAAAAACTTTGCATCTTGTTGTCAAAGATATTGAAAATCATGAAAGATAAATTTGATTGTTGATAAAAGGAACTATCACTTTGAGCAAGATCGTGTTGATAACGTGTTATAAAATAAAGAGATATGGAGAGAATAAATAGCAAAGAAAATATGAAAGCAATAGAGAATGTACTTTATTGATCAAAGGGTATGATTACAATGCTTCATTTGAGTCTCTATTTATAGGCATAAGAAGTATAAAAGAAGTAGAGATCTAATTCTAATACATTAAAATTTAATGTACATTAAAACTTTATCTTGATCATGATGGACATCCACTTAATAAGATATTCATAACAGTTTACTAATAGCCTTTTTGATAAATTAGATAAAATATTTTTTTATTCAAGTTAATCAAGAGATTTTCAGTGTTTGAGTCAGACTGAAATCTGAACATATTGGCTAGAATATCTGACGGAACAAAGCTCAGCTGAAACAGAAATACGAGTGAGGGGAATCGAACTCAGGTATCAAGGCTAATTACATTATCTCCTTACTCACTCTTAACCATTAAGTCAATAGCTCACTGTTGTTATAAACACACAAACATAACCTTAAGAGTTAAGGCGTGACAACTTTCAATTCACTAACCCATTTTCTTCTAGCCCGAATTTTTAGGATGTGAGAATCTAAGTATAATCTTTTTTTTTCTGAGAGAATCTAGGTATAACCATTTTTTTCTGAGTATAACATTTTGCAACAAGTCTTAGTATAACAATATGTGGATTGACTTGAGCATGGCAACCGAAGAGAAGGTTTCTTCATAATCAATATTTTTTTTCTGAGTATAACCTTTTGCTACAAGTTTGTCCCTATAAGTTTCCACTTTTCCATTCACATTTCTTTTCTTCTTGTAGATCCACTCACACCCTATGGGTTTATCTCTTCCAGTAAGTCTACAAGTTCTCATACTGAGTTAGATTACATAGAATCCATCTCAACTTTCATAGTTATTTCCCAGAGCTTGGAATCAATACTTTGCACCAATTTATCAAATGTGAGTGGAACATCATTTTCTTGTTCAAAAGACTCCGTGTTTAGAAAACTTCGCCTATATTGGAAGAACTCAGGCCTACAAGAGACCCTTCCACTGCGACAAAGCACCCTATGTTGCTAATTGTTTGTAGGTCTACTATTAAAAGTTGGTTCTGGATCAGTCACTATAAGGCTTTGTCTATTTCCCGAAAGTTTATCAAGTACTTCTTTACTTCGAGATTCAAAGACGTTCGTGTAACCTTCTTCTAGAAAGGCAGTATGAGTCGACATTATCAATGTTTATTCTTTCGGGCTATAAAACAAACCACATTTTGTTCCCTTAGGATATCCCACAAACATGCGGAATTTTGTCCGTGAATCCAACTTCTTCGCATCTTTATCCAATATGTGGGATGGGCATCCCCAAATCCTTAAATGATTTAGACTTGGCTTCCTACCGTGTTACAATTCGTATGAAGTTTTATATGTTACTTTAGTTAACACATCATTCAAAATATAGCAAGTCATTTGTAAGTTGTATCCCTAAAAGGAGATTAACAACTTCGAATAACTTAACATCAATCGAACCATGTCTAACAAAGTTTAATTCCTTCTCTCTGTCACGCCATCCTGTCGTGTAGTTTCTAGCTCAGTTAATTGGGATAATATCTCATTCTCTATGAGATACCCTTTAGAACTCATCCGATAAATATACCCCACCACAATTAGACCGAAGTGCCTTGTAACATCCTAAAATTGAATTTTTTATATGTTGCATTATTTTGGTGCTCAGCTAGTTAAACTACCCAATGTGTGTGTTTAGGTAGTCCTGAGAAGGCTCGGGATTTATTTAGAATTAGTAAAATATTTTGGCATTTAGTACTTTAAGGTAATGGAGTAAGTGGCCTTAAAGCTTAAGGAAATAAATTGGTAAATAGCTAGCATAAGTGAGCTAGTAGTGAAGAGGAGATGGCGCCATATGTATTACCTTGAGGGAAGGAGTTCGAATCCCTTTATGTGCATTTGTGATTTTTTTATTTTTGCTTTCCTTCCTTATAGTGTCGGCCAAGAACTAATTATGGTAAGTTGGACTTTTATTTTTATGGCAAGATGGCTAAGAGAAAAGGCGAGATTGAACTTAGGGAAAGGAATTAATTGGAAAAGGCATGTAGGGGGAACATAAGGCTTATTCCAAGGGAGATGTTTTGGAAAGTTTGGGTGGCCAAACTTTGACCATTTGGCATGCACTTGGATGGTTTTTGGGCTAAAGGGGGATGGCCGAATTTTTTGTTAGCATTTGGTAAGGTAGGTGCTAGTTTTGGTCATTTCTCATTTTGGCATTTTGGTGTATCAATAGTTTTCCTCTCCAAAACTCTTCTCCCTAGCCGAATGTGTCTTGAGCAATAGGTAAAATTTGTGTTTTGTTTTGGCCATTTCATTTTGACCATTTCAGTATTATCTTTCATTCTCCCCAAAATATTTTTCTCTTGTGCCGAAACCATACAATCTTGAAGGGCATTTTTCTTTTCTTTTCTTTTCTTCTCTTGCCGAATGCACACTAGCCTCAAGACTTTTTCTTTGTTCATCTTTCATTCTTGAAAAACTGAAACATAAACACCCTATTTTCTTCTTCTTTTCTTCTTGCAAAAACTCTCAAACATCACTCCCTCTTTAATATTTCACCATGGCCAAATGTTATTGACCATCATCCTCTCCAATATTTTCATTATAGCCGAATCTTCCTTCCTTCCATTTAACTCTCTTTTTCATTCGAGTGGTTATCTTTGAACAATAGGTAAGAACACTCTTTTCAATTCTTTTATATTTCCTCTATTGCCGAAATTCATATGTTGGCTCGGAAGGGTCTTTTTGATCGAAATCATCATATTTTTTCTTTCAAACGAAACCCTTTCTTCTTGTAGTGGTACAGTGGAGTGCCGATTATTTCTACATCATTTAATCGACCTTAGCAATAGGAAGATCGTGAGAAACCGGAATCTCATTGTTCAAGGTAAGGAAGCTCTCTCATAGTCTTTTTCAATAACTCCCTTGGTTATTGTATTAATCGGATTGAAGGATAATTTATCGACTATATGTTTTAGGTACGTAATCGCTCGAATTATTATCTTACGATCATACGGATCTTTACGGTAAGCCGACCTCACTTCTAAGATCTATCATTCATAACAACGTAATATTAGTTTGGACTAATATTTGTTTTCAATGGAGGCAAGCAATATCGAATCAAAATGGGTAGTGATTGGTGATCGAAAAAGGAGTGGGTTAGCGATCCCTACTCTTAAATTCAAACGAAAGGCTGTTTCGGAAATTCGAGACTTTCCACCGGGTTGTGGACCCTCATCCGGTGAGAAGCAACTATTCGAGGTTGTTCGCAATTGTGAGGCATCAGTGATTCGGGATTATCCACCGGGTTGTGGACCGTCAACCGGGGAGAACCGGAAAATCGTAGTTGTTCGCGATTCCGAGGGTAAAAACACTTAGATCGTTTATCTTAGAGTAAATTTACTATGTCGCGTTCATTGTCTAATCGAGAGTTGAAATATTTTTAGGTGTCGACGATCAGGAAAGTGTAGTGCTTACCGTAATCAGGTGTGTAATCTCACACCGTATTTCATGGGTTAGATAGTTATATCGTATTAAATCGCTTGATTAAATCACATGTTAGTGAAATCGGGTAAAATGGCATTTTATCACTATATTGGTAAAGTCTATGAAATCGGTATTAAGATCGTGAAAATTTTGAAATTTCCTCAATGGGCCAAATCGATAAAAGTGACTATATGGGCCAAATGTGATATTTGATATATGGGCCAAGTGTGATATGTGCTATATGGGCCAAAATGTGATATGGGCCAGATTGTGAAAATTTTTATAATGGGCCATATGTTTGTAACAATTATATGAATGGATGGTTGTAAATGAATATGCATATTATGTACATGATTTACATGGGTTGGGATATTTGACGAAGAGAAGTTCTGGTAGCTTTGCTACAAAATTCTGGTGGCTCTGCCACAAATCTGAAAAATGGCAATGCCATATAAACTCTGTAAATCTGGTGGCTTGTCCACAAATTGATAAACAGCTCAATGCCTATTTTGGTGTGTTGGTGGGGTGGGTGACTAAAGCTCCCCACAGGTGTGTTTGTTGATACGGGTGGTGTGTAGCGGATGGAAATTAGGTTTGGTTTGGGAATTGCATATCACATTCATTTTATACATATTATTATGTTATATTTGTAAATGGGCTTTGGCCCAACATATGCTTAATTGGATTTTTGGCCCAAAGGACATGGTAAGTGGTTTACACACTTTGAGTTCTAAGTAACTCACCTCGTTTTCCTTACCCTTCTCGTAAATGATAAGTGACGGAGACTTGGGTCATGGACGACTCGATGGAGGCCATACTACGAATAAAGGGTTATTTAAATTTTGGATGTCTTTTAAGTACTTTTTATTATCTTGCTATTTTAAGTTAAGTTGTAACAAGGCCTCTGGATAAATTTTAATGTTGTTTTACTTTTGATGGATTTTATAATTTGCTTGAATACTTTAAGTGGGATTTTTCTAAAATTGAAATAAATGTTTTTCTCAAATGAACATGTAAAAATAGGGTTTCATTCTTAAATATTTTAACTCGAGAAAATTTTCGGTTTAACAATGTTCTTCAAATTTTTTTCCAAAATTATTTTCAAACTCTCTTAAATCTTCTCAAATTATTAATTTAATTTTTCTAAGTTTCAATTTATAAATTCTTACGTCACAAATTATTTGATTTATCAATAAACCTTAGTTTTCAATAAACTCCACATCAAGAATTTTTTTTAAAATCAGATTTTCTTTAAATCTTTAAAGGACTAGATGTACATTCATTCTGTGTGACATGTCAAATCTGGTCTTAACGCATAGACCGGGTTTGGGGTGTTACATTTTGTGGTATTAGAGCCCGGTTCAAAACTCGGCTGTGGTTTGGGTTCAAAAACATTTATTGTTCGAAACTGTTTGAATCATAGAACGTATGTTTTAAAGGTAGTATGGCACCACGAGTATCTGGCACCAAGTCAAGTAAGTATGTTATTGTATGATTATGATTGTTATGATATGACTATAGGAACACTCTAGAACTTTTAGTTTTAGGTGTTGAAACTATAGAGATTGAGACTATAGGATACGTTTACGAAAACGACTCGACTTCTTATATCTCATAAAATATCGTTAATAAACACAAAAATAGTATACTGATTCATAAAACTTGTAATCAGATTGAATCGAAATAGTCAATATGAGCGCTAGAGGACGTGGACCTGGTAGACGTGGTCGTGGTAGAGACCGAGGTGCTAGGGTTGCGTCTGAAGCATCGGGACATATGCCGAAAATAGATGCACCTGCGTCCCTCTGTGACTGAGGATGGGTCACAAGACCGTATGAGAGAAGACATTGCTCTGTCCCAAGCAATGTTACGAGTCTTGGAAAGGGTTGCTGGGGCTAGAACTGGGCCAGCAGCTCGTGGATCAAATTCAGAATGACTTAGATCGAGCGGTGTTGAGATTTTTAGGGGTGTCTCGGGTGTAGCCCCAAATGTAGCGGAATATTAGCTCAAGGCAGTGGAACGAATCATGGATGATTTGGAGTGCACCACCAAGCAGAAACTGAGAGGAGCTGTGTCCTTGTTGATAGACGAAGCATATCAATGGTTGCTTACTGTTCGGGAGGGCACTCAGGCCGATCGTGTTACTTGGGATTTCTTCAAAACATCATTTCAAGGAAAGTGTGTTGGGGCTAGCTATGTGGACGCCCGAAGGAAGGAATTCCTTAATTTGGTTCAAGGAAGTAAGACCGTGGCAGCTTACGAAGCGGAACTTCTGCGTCTGAGTCCTTATGCCCGAGGTATTGTGCCAAATGACTATGAACGTTGCGTGCGTTTCAAGGATGGGTTGAGTGATGAATTGCGGGTACTGATAGCCCCACAGCAAGAAAGGAATTTTGCCACACTGGTGGAGAAAGCGAAGATAGCCGAAGAGGCTAAGCACTCGGAGCGGCGAAATCGAGAAAAAGATAGAGGCAAGAGTAAGAGGGACTTTAAGTACGCGGGTCCTGCAAAAAGGTTTCAGAAGAGGCCCAGGAATGATGAGCCAGGTCAAGCTAGAGCACCTGCTGCTACCAATCAGATACAACCATGTGCTAACTGTGGAAGACGACACCCTAGTGAATGCTGGAAGAGAACCGGTGGTTGTTTCAAATGTGGTTCTAAGGACCATCAGCTTAAGAATTATCCTCGACGGACTACTCCGACTCAGGAAGCTGGTAACCATGACGCACAGCCAGCTAGAGGAGCTCAGCAACCACCGAGGGGCCGTGGACCAAGTCGAGGTGGTAATGGTGCAGGTCGAGGTCAAGGTGCACTGGGTAGAGGTAATGGCTTCAGGGGTAACGCGGAGGCGAGACAGCCAGGGTTAGTTTATGTGGTCAGACGCCGAGAGGATGGCGATGCACGTGATGTGATAACCGGTACGTTCTTCATCTCTGATGTACCTGTTACTGCTTTGATAGATATCGGATCTACCCATTCGTATGTTGCTAGTGCTATATCTGGAAACCTGAACATTAGATCTGAGATTTCTGATAGAGAGATGAAGGTAATTAGTCCCTTAAGATAGTCTGTGATGGTGAATAGATTGTTTAGAGACGTGCCCTTAGAAATTCAGGAAGAAATATTTTTGGCGGATTTGATGGAATTCCCTTTCGGTGAGTTCGACCTTATTTTGGGCATGGGCTGGTTGGTGAAACACCGCATTTAACTTGGATTGTCTTTATAAAGCGGATGACGATAAGAACTTCAGAAGATAAAGAAGTGGTGATGATAGGTGAAAGGAGAAATTATCTATCGAATGTGGTATCTGCTTTAAAGGTAGAAAAGTTGGTGCGAAAAGGGTGTGGAGCCTTCCTAGCCTTCATTAGCGCGTTGGATGCCAAGGAAGTATCAGTAGAAGGTGTTAGAACGGTGAAGGAGTTTTTGGACATCTTTCCCGAAGAACTTCCGGGTTTACCTCTGGATCTGGAAGTAGAGTTTGGCATTGAGCTTTTGCCCGGAACGGCTCCGGTGTCTATTGCTTCTTATACGATGGTGCCGAAGGAGTTAGCGGAGCTTAAAGCTCAAATTCAAGAGTTGTTGGATCGGGGATTTGTTCGACCGAGTGTGTCACCGTGGGGAGCACCGGTCTTGTTCGTCAAGAAGAAGGATGGGTCGATGCGTATGTGCATCGATTATAGGCAGTTGAATAAGTTGACGATCAAGAATAGATATCCATTGCCAAGAATCGATGACCTGTTCGACCAACTGCGAGGAGCTTCAGTTTTCTCAAAAATAGATTTGAGATCGGGTTATCACCAGCTTAAGGTGAAGGAGGCGGATATTCATATGACAGCGTTCCGAACTCGTTATGGACAGTACGAGTTCTTGGTGATGTCGTTTGGGTTGACCAATACACCAGCTGCATTTATGGACATGATGAACCGGATCTTCCAACCCTATTTAGACCGGTTTGTGGTGGTGTTCATAGATGACATCTTGGTATACTCGAAGAATGAAGAAGAACATGATTCACATCTGCGAATAGTATTGCAAATATTGAGGGAAAAGCAGCTTTATGCCAAATTCAGTAAGTGTGAATTTTGGCTAAAGGAAGTGACTTTCTTGGGACATGTTGTGTCAGCCGAAGGAATCAGAGTTGATCCTCGGAAGGTAGAGGTTGTGTTGGATTGGAAACCACCGAAGTCAGTGGCTGAGATTCAGAGTTTCCTAGGGTTGGCTTGTTATTATAGACGTTTTGTTGAGGGGTTTTTGTTGATTGCTGCACCCCTAACTAGATGTTGCGCAAGGGAGTACCATTTGTGTGGTCAGGTCAACAGCAAGAGAGCTTTGAGAAATTGAAGAAGATTCTGACGGAAGCGCCAGTTTTGATTCAACCTGAAGCTGGAAAAGAGTTTATTGTCTACTGTGATGCGTCACACACGAGCTTAGGATGTGTATTGATGCAAGGTGGGAAAGTGGTATCTTATGCTTCTCGTCAGTTAAGGCCGTACGGAGTCAATTATCCTACTCATGATTTGGAGTTGGCTGCGGTGGTTTTTGCTTTGAAGATTTGGAGGTACTATCTCTACGGTGAGAAGTCGATCATTTATATAGATCATAAAAGTCTAAAGTACCTCCTTACCCAAAAGGAGTTGAACTTAAGACAGCGGAGGTGGATAGAACTGTTGAAGGATTACGACTTCTCAATCGAGTATCACCCCGGAAAGGCTAACGTGGTGGTAGACGCGTTGAGTCGTAAAGTGATATCGGAGTTGAGAGCGATGTTTGCTCATCCCAGTTTGTATGAAGATGGTAGACTGCTAGCCAAACTTCAGGTGAAGCCTATGTGGTTAGGTCAGATTAAGGAAAATCAGTCATTAGATGAAAAGCTGGGTCTCTTACTTCAGCAAGTGGAAGGTGGTGTGATAGGGGATTTTGGATTGAATAATGATGGAGTATTGTGTTTCCTCGGAAGAATTTGTATGCCCAAAGATTCAGAATTTAGACAAATGATTCTGCGAGAGGCGCATAGTAGCCCTTATGCTATGCACCCCGAGGGAAATAAAATGTATCGAGACCTCCGTGAGCAGTATTGGTGGCCAGGGTTGAAGCGAGAGGTTACTGATTTTGTGAGTAGGTGCCTGACATGTCAGCAAGTGAAGGCGGAACATCAATTACCGTCGGCATTGCTGCAACCGGTGAAGATTCCATTATGGAAATGGGAACGGATAACGATGGACTTTGTTAGTGGGTTACCCTTATCACCTACTAAGAGGGATTTCGTCTGGGTAATAGTGGATCGATTGACGAAGACTGCCCATTTTCTACTTGTTCGTACGGATTACTCACTGCAGAAGTTGGCTAAGTTGTATGTAGCAGAGATCGTGAGGTTACATTGACTACCAGTGTCTATTATATCGGACAGGGACCCTAGGTTTACATCACGGTTTTGGAAAGCTTTACATGAAGCTTTGGCAACAAAGTTAAATTTCAGCACGGCTTTTCATCCTCAGTCAGATGGTCAGTCGGAAAGAGTAATCCAGATTTTGGAAGACATGTTAAGGGGTTGTGTGATTGACTTCAGGGGTAGTTGGGAGGATTTCCTACCATTGGCAGAATTTGCGTATAACAATAGTTATCAATCCAATATCCAGATGGCACCCTACGAGGCTTTGTATGGTCGTAGGTGTCAAACTCCTACTTGTTGGACTGAATTGGAGGAGCGGCAGTTACTGGGTCCTGAGCTGATATCAGAGACGAAAGAAAAAGTAAAGGTGATTCGAGCACGATTAAAGGAAGCTTCGGATAGGCAAAAGTCGTATGCGGATCTGAAGCGTAAGGATATTGAGTTTGCGGTGGGAGATCAGGTCTTTCTAAAGGTCTCACCTTGGAAGAAGATCTTCAGATTTGGAAGGAAGGGCAAGTTGAGCCCTAGGTTCATCGGATCGTACCGTGTGTTGAAGCGTGTAGGACCAGTGGCTTATCAGCTTGAATTACCTCCAGAGTTGAGTCAGATTCATAGTGTTTTCCATGTCTCAATGTTGAGGCATTATCGATCGGATCCGTCTCACATAGTACCGGTAGAGGAAGATGAGTTAAGGCCTGACTTGTCATTCGAGGAAGAGCCAGTGAAAATTTTAGATCGTGATGTAAAGGTGCTGAGAAAGAAGTCAGTACCATTAATTAAGGTTCTATGGCGTAATCACGGAGCGGAGGAAGCTACGTGGGAGCCTAAGGACGAAATTCGACAGCAATATCCTCACCTCTTTTAACCAGGTAAATTTTGAGGACGAAATTTTCTTTAAGGGGGTAGAATTGTAACATCCTAAAATTGAATTTTTTTTATATGTTGCATTATTTTTGTGCTCAGCTAGTTAAACTATCCAATGTGTGTGTTTAGGTAGTCCTGAGAAGGCTCAGGATTTATTTGGAATTAGTAAAATATTTTGGCATTTAGTACTTTAAGGTAATGGAGTAAGTGGCCTTAAAGCTTAAGGAAATAAATTGGTAAATAGCTAGCATAAGTGAGCTAGTAGTGAAGATGAGATGGCGCCATATGTATTACCTTGAGGGAAGGAGTTCAAATCCCTTTATGTGCATTTGTGATTTTTTTATTTTTGCTTTCCTTCCTTATAGTGTCGGCCAAGAACTAATTATGGTAAGTTGGACTTTTATTTTTATGGCAAGATGGATAAGAGAAAAGGCAAGATTGAACTTAGGGAAAGGAATCAATTGGAAAAGGCATGTAGGGGGAACATAAGGCTTATTCTAAGGGAGATGTTTTGGAAAGTTTGGGTGGCCAAACTTTGATCATTTGGCCATGCACTTGGACGGTTTTTGGGCTAGAGGGGGATGGCCGAATTTTTGGTTAGCATTTGGTAAGGTAGGTGCTATTTTTGCTCATTTCTCATTTTTGCATTTTGGTGTATCAATAGTTTTCCTCTCCAAAACTCTTCTCCCTAGCCGAATGTGTCTTGAGCAATAGGTAAAATTTGTATTTTGTTTTGGCCATTTCATTTTGACCATTTTGGTATTATCTTTCATTCTCCCCAAAATCTTTTCCTCTTATGCCGAAACCATACAATCTTGAAGGGCATTTTTCTTTTCTTTTCTTTTCTTCTCTTGCCGAATGCACACTAGCCTCAAGACTTTTTCTTTGTTCATCTTTCATTCTTAAAAAACTGAAACATAAACACCCTATTTTCTTCTTCTTTTCTTCTTGCAAAAACTCTCAAACATCACTCCCTCTTTAATATTTCACCATGGCCGAATGTTATTGACCATCATCCTCTCAAATATTTTCATTATAGCCGAATCTTCCTTCCTTACATTTAACTCTCTTTTTCATTCGAGTGGTTATCTTTGAACAATCGGTAAGAACACTCTTTTCAATTCTTTTATTTTTCCTCTATTGCCAAAATTCATATGTTGGCTCGGAAGGGTCTTTTTGATCGAAATCATCATCTTTTCTCTTTCAAACGAAACCCTTTCTTCTTGTAGTGGTATAGTGGAGTGCCGATTATTTCTACATTGTTTAATCAACCTTAGCAATAGGAAGATCGTGAGAAACCAGAATCTCATTGTTCAAGGTAAGGAAGCTCTCTCATAGTCTTTTTCAATAACTCCCTTGGTTATTGTATTAATCGGATTGAAGGATAATTTATCGACAATATATTTTAGGTACGTAATTGCTCGAATTATTATCTTGCGATCATACAGATCTTTGTGGTAAGCCGACCTCACTTCTAAGATCTATCATTCATAACAACGTAATATTAGTTTGGACTAATATTTGTTTTCAATGGAGGCAAGCAATATCGAATCAAAAGGGGTAGTGATTGGTGATCGAAAAAGGAGCGGGTTAGCGATCCCTACTCCTAAATTCAAACGAAGGGCTGTTTCGGCGATTCGAGACTTTCCACCGGGTTGTGGACCCTCATCCGGTGAGAAGCAACTATTCAAGGTTGTTCGCAATTGTGAGGCATCAGCGATTCGGGATTATCCATCGGGTTGTGGACCGTCAACCGGGGAGAACCGGCAAATCGTAGTTGTTCGCGATTCCGAGGGTAAAAACACTTAGATCGTTTATCTTAGAGTAAATTTACTATGTCGCGTTCATTGTCTAATCGAGAGTTGAAATATTTTTAGGTGTCGACGATCAGGAAAGTGTAGTGCTTACCGTAATCAGGTGTGTAATCTCACACCGTATTTCATGGGTTAGATAATTATATCGTATTAAATCGCTTGATTAAATCACATGTTATTGAAATCGGGTAAAATGGCATTTTTATCACTATATTGGTAAAGTCTATGAAATCGATATTAAGACTGTGAAAATTTCGAAATTTCCCTCAATGGGCCAAATCGATAAAAGTGACTATATGGGCCAAATGTGATATTTGATATATGGGCCAAGTGTGATATGTGCTATATGGGCCAAAATGTGATATGGGCCAGATTGTGAAAATTTTTATAATGGGCCATATGTTTGTAACAATTATATGAATGGATGGTTGTAAATGAATATGCATATTATGTACATGATTTGCATGGGTTGGGATATTTGACGAAGAGAAGTTCTGGTAGCTTTGCTACAAAATTCGTGGCTCACCACAAATCGAAAAATGGCAATGCCATATAAACTCAGAAAATCTGGTGGCTTATCCACAAATTGATAAACGGCTCAATGCCTATTTTGGTGTGTTGGTGGGGTGGGTGACTAAAGCTCCCCCACGGTGTGTCTTTAGTTGATACGGGTGGTGTGTAGCGGATGGAAATTAGGTTTGGTTTGGGAATTGCATATCACATTCATTTTATACATATTATTATGTTATATTTGTAAATGGGCTTTGGCCCAACATATGCTTAATTGGATTTTTGGCCCAATGGACATGGTAAGTGGTTTACACACTCGAGTTCTAAGTAACTCACCCGCTTTCCTTACCCTTCTCGTAATGATCGATGTGACGGAGACTTGGGGTGTGGGCGACTCGGTGGAGGCCATACTACTGAATAAAGGGTTATTTAAATTTTGGATTTCTTTTAAGTACTTTTTATTATCTTGCTATTTTAAGTTAAGTTGTAACAAGGCCTCTAGATAAATTTTAATGTTGTTTTACTTTTGATGGATTTTATAATTTGCTTGAATACTTTAAGTGGGATTTTTCTAAAAATTGAAATAAATGTTTTTCTCAAATGAACATGTAAAAAAAAGGGTTTCATTCTTAAATATTTTAACTCGAAAAATTTTCGGTTAACAATGTTCTTCAAATTTTTTTCCAAAATTATTTTCAAACTCTCTTAAATCTTCTCAAATTATTAATTTAATTTTTCTAAGTTTCAATTTATAAATTCTTACGTCACAAATTGTTTGATTTATCAATCAACCTTAGTTTTCAATAAACTCCACGTCGAGAATTTTTTTTAAAATTAGATTTTCTTTAAATCCTTAAAGGACTAGATGTACATTCATTCCGTGTGACATGTCAAATCTGGTCTTAACGCATAGACCGGGTTTGAGGTGTTACATGCCTTTATAAGTAAACCTAGTTGTTTCTCCACTTTCACACGAAACTCTTTGAATTTATCAAAGGTTTCACTTTTGGGTGCATTAGGTACACATACCCATATCTGGAATAATCATCAATAAAGGTTACGTATTAATCATAACCACCTCTTATACTAACATTCATGGGGCTATTGGAAAAAAGTTGATTTGAAAACGGTTTTCTTACACAACGGAAAATTAAAATTTTGAAAACCGACCCGGTTTGTGATATTTATAGCAATAAACCTTGGATCAAAATCTACTTGTGCTTTCGGATAAGTGGATCCTTTATGTTTTTTGGCTTTCAACTGAACAATATTCTTCGCTATTCTTGTACCACGAATTGCTTCAAGTGTGGGCTTGAATAAATTGAATCGAAACATAGAACTAAAAAAATTTTTCTCTTTTTTATTTTGGGTGAAAACAGAAACTCTTTCTTCTTTAATAGAAACCGGTAGAATTGTTATTCTGGAAAAATATATCAAATAGTTGAGAATAAATTCTCTCTATTTTTCGGTAGAGTAACAATTTCTCAAAGTTGTGTGTTATGCCCTACCGGTGCCATCTATTTATAAGAAGAGAAAGTAGAACCTTTGTTGAATTGTAGAGGTTTATTTCAAATAGAAAACAACTTCCTAATCCAAGAAGGAGAGGGAGAGGGGCTAATAGGATGTACTTCCCCTCATATGTATTAAGATGAGGATTCGGGCCTCTCTCACATCGAGTCCAATTACAAGTACTTCTTGGGCCTTTTGACCCAGTAATTTATAATGTGATCTAACTCGGTTTGGTTTTTCTATTTCCCAAAATAAACTTTCATATTCTATATTAAATAATTTTCTCATCCTTATTTTACCCCTAGTAAAATTTTGGCGCTTTTACCCCTGATAAAAATTTGAGAAAATATGTTCAATATTTCATAACTCAACATGTTCACTATGACCGAATGGTTTATTTTCATTTTTGGGCTTCAAAATAGTTCAAAAATATAAACTCATTCTTCCAATCATTTTTAACAAATCCATATAAAATTGCGAATAGATCATTTCCATTTCCATTTTTGGAAACCTACATTCATTTCCAAATGGTTCTATTTTTTTATTTTAGAAAAAACCATAATCATTCCTTAATATTTTTCATTTCTCTTTTCCTATTCATTCTGTTCATTTCTATTTAAACTTGCAATTCATTTATGGTTTCAATGAGCCAGCGGATGGACCAATTGGATATATGTATATAGGGCTCAAATAATTTATAATTAAGTTTTGACTTTTCTCCTATTAATTATAAACTCATTTAGTCATGAAGTCATTCCAATATAGTATCGTGACTGAGCTCTCCCTAACAACATATCACTACGAAAGTAACTACACGGTGCTCGTGCAATGACCTTGTCATAAATGTGTTACCCTCGTAAGATATCTTTGATCTTTTGGGGATAATATCTGTTCTCCCAATATGATCATATTTTATTTGATGGTAATCATTATATCTTCCTTCATGAAAAGTCAATTACTATCAAAAAGTAATCAAGTCATTCATCACAAAGACGAACGACCTATGGCCACATTTACTTTTCATAAACCATGTAATGCCAATAATAGGATATCATTCACCCATGTCTCAGGCTATGAATTCCACTACTGTGAATGACTCTACGTATTGCAAAAGTCGTGTACCCAATGCACCAGCTTTCAATTCCTTATCTATTTGAACTTAGGCTTTTACTTACATCAAAGTATAGGAGTCATGCATACATAGTTCATCATCCACTCAAGATTTAGGTATGCCACACTATGAACGTCACAAGTGAATAAATCCATAAATGGATTCTGGATCTATTCTTCTTAGGTCCAGTCCAATATACTGTTAGTCGCATCTATGTCTCTATCTTTTGGGAGTCATCCACTCCGATGCCCAAGACAAGACATCTACCCAATTGGACTTGATAGAAGACATACTAGCCTTTCAATAGGTTTGTTCATTTTCAATCAAACTAAAGACATGTTTAGGTTCGTCTACTAATACAAGCTATATTTTTATACTACAATCTGACCACGTAGTACCGCTTAGTATCAGTTTAAACAATAGACAACCAATTAGCAACATTTGCTTCTATTTTGCTTTGTGCGAAAAATTCATTTGAGGACAATAATAAAAAGTATATTAATTGTAATGAATGATTTTTTTTTTATTAACCAATCTATTTGAAAAAATTACAAGTTTATATTAACAAAAAATACTACACTTAGGGCACCAGATCCAACAAGGGCCACATATGTCAGTGTGTACAAGTTCTAAGGGTTTCACGGCCTTCGTTTCTTTTGCATTAAAAGATCACTTTAGTCCTCTTGCCTTCCAAGCAAGATTTACATTATGGAAGAACAAATTCTTTAAGTGAACTTAAAGTGCCATCTTTCACAAGTCTAGTGATTCTTTCTTGGTTAATATGACCAAGTCTAAAATGCCAAAGTTATGTCTCATTAGAGTGAGAAGTTTTAAGTCCTTTATTTGAAATTTAAATTTCAAGAAGTGTGTACATTTTTGGTTTGATAAAATGAAGATTATTAGACATCCATCCATTAAAGATAAGATCACGATTTCTAAATATTGCAACATTATTATTAAAAGTCACGGTTAAGTCGTCTTCAAATAAATATGCAAGAGAAATTAAGTTTCTTTTAAAACTTGATACATAGAAAATGCCTTTCAAAATAATCTTCCTAAAATTATCAAAATAAAAATGTACATCTTACACTGCTTCAACTGCTACACTTGTCCCATTTTTTATACGCAATGATAGGCTCTTATCTCTAAAGTCTTTTGTTTACTCGAACCCCTGTAGAGAAACACACATGATTAGTGGTTCCAAAATCAATAACCTAGTGGTCTATTGAATCTTCCACTAAGAAGATTTTTATCATAAAGAGTTTCATACCTTTGCCCTTAATGGCTAGGTTATCCTCTCACTCTTTGCAGTTGACCTTGAAATGCGCTTTCTTATTACAGAAGAAACATTTAGACTTAAACAAGCCTTTAGCATTCTTGGTTCTCTTCCTTTCCACTTTAGGTGGCTAAAGAATTTAACCTTGCTTCTTTTAGCGCGTTTCCCATTCCATTTAAAGGAAGAAGCAATCACTAAGTTTGCTTCTACTTTTTGGATCGGTTGACCTCCATTCAACATAAACTCATAAGATCGTAACTCCTTCATGAGTTGTGTAAGTGTTAAATTCTTGTTCCCAATATTATAAATGGCCTTAAAGCCTACAAAGTCCTTAGACAAGCTTTTGAACACCATCTCTATTTGTGTGTTCTGATCTATATTGGTCTCATTATTTGCGGCCTCGACAAGGTATCCCATAAGACCGATCATATGATCTTTGACCGGAGTGTCGGGTTTTTTCTAGGCATTCATCAAACTGGTTATAGCCGACTGTCGAGCCAAGAAAGCTTGGCCTCTGAACATGTCTTCTAGTTTGTCTAGAATCAATTTGGCAATCTTACAACTCTCTAGTTGCTTATAAATGGTGTTGGTCATGCCTGCCAGCATATAGGAACGAGTTATTTCATCAAACTCCTCCTAGCGTTTTCTAACCTCAACGTAAGTGGCCGATGGACATCTATTATCAAGACCCATTTTGAGTTTCTCACAAGTCAGGACAATCATGAGGTTCCTTTTCCATTCCTTATAGTTATTTTTGTTGAGTTTGTTCTCAATAAGTATGTTTTGTAAAGGAGTAGGTTCCATTTTTCGAACTAAAAAACAAAATATTTATTTGTTAATATCTTTGTATTTATCAAATATTAAGAAAATGTTTTGCAACATATAATATGTTAACTCTCATCTCTCGACTTTGGAGATGCAAATGGCATCTCTCTTAGCCAGTTTCACTTCGACGCCTCCTTTCTCCCCTCATCATGATGATTAGACTAACTCTAGACCATACATTTCATTTTCATAACTTTTGCACATTTATTTTTATGCTTTTGCCTATAACTTGTTATTGCACTTTATTGCTTTATTTGTATCTTATGATTTTTTTTAATGCTCGTTTCACTTTATATATCTTTTGATGAGTTAACTTCTTTTCTCTTTAAGCTTTATTTGTCTTTTGATATAACAAAAAGGGGGAGAAAAAAAGGTAAATTGATTGAGATTACTCTTTGTTGATAACTAAATGCAAATTTTTGTGACCAAAATTTTTTTAAGAATGAATGCCAACTTGAATGACAAATTTTATTTTAGCCTAAAATTTAAAATGTCTTTTATTAAGGGGGAGCAATTATTCAAGAACAAATTTACCAAATGTTTTGTTATATCAAAAACGGGGAGATTGTTAAACTAAGCTTTATTTGATAAAAGATTTTGATATAACAAATTAAAAGTGTTTTTTAATATAAGCTAAATTTGACAAAATAATTTTTAAATTTGAATTCTAAGAAATAAAACTTTAAATACTTACAATAAACTCTTAGAAAATTTTGAAACAATTTTAAAATCAAGTGAAAAAGTTTTTAACCAAGTCAAAATGATCTCAATTTGGTTAAAATCATTTTAACACATCAAAATGATTTTCAAACAAGTCAGAATTGCTCCAGGCCAAAAAGTATCGATGCCATTTGGCCAAGTGTCGATAATTTTTGAAAATAATCGATACCGTTAGAAAATCGAGATTGAAAAGGCATTTTGTCAAAACCCTAAAAATTATCAATATCATGTTTTTGATATCCATACTTTTTTTACAATAATCGATACCTTTCTTAAAAACGATACCAAAATTGTATTTAGTTTCTCATAAACCCTACAAAGTATCGATCCAGTATCAATACTTATTTCAGGAAGTATCAATAAATTATTTTTGAAGTATCGATTATTTCATTCCAACAGTCACTGAATTAGCATTTATGATAAAAAATATCGATACCCTTTTTGGAGGTATTGATACTCGCAGTTGCAGGTGAAATAAATGCTCTGGTTTTACATCCCCAATGGCCATATTAACTTCACCAACAACCTCAATGGCTGGAAATCTATTAGGGGGTATAAATACCATCTTTTAAAGTCCTACAACAGCCAAGAAAGTACTTTCAAGCAAAAATCATCAATCAAATAATCTTAAAGCTTAAATTTTCATATTCTTCTTACATACACTTGTGAGCCTTATCTCTTTTCTTTTGCTCAAGTGTATCTCATTGTATTTGTGCTTCAATTTGTAAAAAAAATTATCTTGTAAGGATTTTTTTCTTTATTTGCTCATTGTATCTCTTTGAGAGGTTTTGAAACTTAAAATTTGGGGTAGAAATCTTAAGGATTTGTAAGGTTAAACCTTTTCCTCAAAGGTTGAACAAATTAGTGAATTTGGGAAAAATCCTTAGTGGTGGAAAGCTAAGGTAGTGGAGTAGGCACTTGGGGCCGAACCAGTCTAAATTCCTTGTGTTCTTTGTTTCATTCTTGCCTTTGCTTTGACCAAATTTGTAAAGGCCAATTCACCCCTTCTTGGCATTTTCGGTTTGCTTCATCGAGCTTTCAATATGCATTAAGATGATGCATGTGTCTTACATTAAATCTTAAAAATGTTTGTAAGTTTTTGCAGCGATAATTCTTATACCCATTGAATTAAGTCACCTTAGGACAATCTTAACCAACTAGTAAGAACATGGATTTCCATCCAATTAATGTGTGAACCTAATTCCTTAGGCATTCACACGTACTAATAATCGCCTTATGTTTGGCCATCATTCTAATTTAAGTATAGCTTCTTGGGAAGTTACTTAACTAAAATGATCTTAAATGTATAACCATCAACTCAACATCTATCATTCCATACACCACAATTGAGTCATCATGAGACAATCTCAAAGAGTAACATGTATGACTGTTTGTCCTCTATGAAAGAAAATTTTCTTTTTATATAGCATGATAATTCTTACAACGTGGCCAACCAACTATCATACAGTTACAGGATAATTCTTCTTTCTTTTAGGAAATCACCTCGGTGAAATCCACATGACAACGTCTACCTTGGGGCAAGTCCATTCCATGCCATCACAAGAGATCATCGATGAAGGTTGTAGGTCTTGTTTAATGACCATCTTCCACTCAATATTTTAAAAGCATGAAAGGTTTCATGTCCAGTTTTAATCATGAATGTTTAATAAATGCACGACAATTACATGTGGCATTCTTTTCCTAAATTATATGTGTAACACCTCTAACCCGAAACCGTCGCCGGAATAGGGTTAAGAGGCGTTACCGATCAATCAAAACATTTCACATCCATTTCACGACACAAAGTCAATCATCAATCAAACATATTCAAATATAAACATATAGTCCCTTATCGAGGTCTGCGAGACCTTAAACCTGTATTAGAAGAGGATCGAGACAGAACCGAGCACTTAGAAAATTTTCCAAAATTTTAAACATTTTTCAACACTGCAGAGGTTACACGCCCGTGCTGTCATACCGTGTGCCTCACACGGATACTAGACACGCCCATGTATCTAGGTCGTGCCAAAACAGGGCATAAATACTGACTAGTCCACACGGCCACCAAACACGCCCGTCTGCCATTGCCGTGTGAAATTAAGCTAGCTACTGACTTGGTCACACGGCCACCTGGCATGCCCGTGTGCCACGGCCATGTAACCTGCCCAGGCACACTTCGAAGTGGCCCTTGAGCCACACGGCAGAGACACACGCCCGTGTCCCTTGGCCGTATATGCAAAATAGGCCATTTGCAAGGCCAAAATGCCACCCACACTTGGGTCATACCAACAAGCATATACAAGCCTATCTTCACACACAATTTGGCAACCAAATACATGTCAAATGATCAACATGTCATCCCATCCAATCTCATTTCTAATCATGTCAACTTATATGCTAAATAGCTCAACTAATTCACATGTAAAACCAAGCATGATTCATCCACAATTTCACTAAATCACTGTGGCATCAATCCATCAATAAATTTACCGTTCTTAAGACCATTTCATTGCCATCAAGCCATACCAAAACACACTTCCTTTACCATAATCATTCATGCATATTACCAACATTTATCTAGCCACATCACATGGCTATTTACACATCTCAAACATGTTTCAAAACAACTAGCCTATACATGCCATATTCAAATATACACATCTTCAAAAATACCAAAATAGATTGTCGATAGTGTGATAGAGATGCTGGCGATCCCCGGATCCGAGCTAGCTTTACTGACACTGTAAAACAGAGAAACAAATCACACAGTAAGCTTTCAAAAGCTTAGTAAGTTCGTAATATAATACATATTACTCAATAATACCACATCAATACATAATTAAACCATCACATAGATAAATACACAATTAGGCTCATCATCAATCTCAACCATATGTCCAAGTATCTATTCATTCAACTTTTAAGGCTATCATCAACCACATAGGTTCAAACGTACCTTGATCAACACATAGTTACCCACCATTCATGCTACTCAATTGCTCGATATTACCTCTCGTTCAACCTTTGTTATTCCTTTGATTTATTCGCACACTTAGTGCCAATTTCATAACCGAAACATAATCGTCATCGCACACTTAGTGCCAATATGTTAAACCAAACTTATATCGGTATCGCACACACAGTGCCAATTCGATAAGCCGAAGCTTCTATCTCTTCGCACACACAGTGCTAATCATCTCTGTCTCGTTTCTAATCTCGCACACTTAGTGCCCTCTAATTCAATTCCGCACATAGCATTTCTAATCCCATAGTTATATATATATATATATATATTCATTCAATTCACATCACATAGATATAGTTTACAACTAGTATTATATCCGAACTTACCTCGGACGTCGAAATACTGAAACTGGCCGATTAATCGAGTATTTTGTCTTTGCCTCGATCTCGATCCGAATCTCTCCTTTCTTGGTCTAAACACATTCAAATTCAGCCCATTCAATCACCAATTCATTCAATTTAGTCCACACACACATATTTAGGGTCTTTTGTAAAATAGCCCTCACATTTTCACATTTTGACACTTTAGTCCCTAATTCATCAAATCACAAAATACACCAAATTCCTACTCACACAAGCTTAGCCAAATTCTTCCCATGCAAATACAAGCCCACGTATTTCATTTATTTTACAATTTAGTCCTCCAATTTCTCATTTAAACAATTTAGCTCAAAATAGCCAATTTCACCAAAACTCCAAATACAAACTATGTTAACCCAACACTAAGCTTTCATATTCCACCAACTATCAACACAAAGCTCACATATTCATCAATGGCATATCTCAAAATCACCATCAATTTCTAAAATTTAAGCATGGGTTTCGAAGTACACAAAGCAACGATTACGAAAACGTAGAAATTATTAAAAACCGAAGCAAAACTAACCTTGAATTAAGCTCCCAAATGGCCGAATGCCCTAGCTCAATTTTCTTTCTTTTCTTTTCTTCAAATTCGACTAGAATGGATGAACACATCCACTAACATTTCCATTTGTTTTATTTACTATCATATTATTAATCTATTTACCATATTAACCTTTTAAATTAATAACTAAAACATATAAACATTAAGGTCACATTTGTCCATTGCCACCCAATATCTTTAAACATGGTTTTATTGCCTCATAAGGCCTCCACATTTAAAAGCCACAACACATAGATACTTCAACAATCAGCACACAGCTTTTACATTTTATGCGATTAAGTCCTTTTTGCAAATTAAACACACAATCAATAAAATTTTCACACAGAAATTTCACACAGGTTAATTCACATACTGTAGGCACCAAAAATAATATTAAAATATTTTTATAACCTCGGATTTGTGATCTCGAAACCACTGTTCCGACTAGGGTCTAAACTGGGCTGTTACCACTCTCCTCCCCTTAGAGATTTTCGTCCCCGAAAATTTTACCAGTGAATAGGTGTGGATATTGCTCTCTCATAACGTTCTCAGGCTCCCACATAGCCTTTTCTACTCCGTGTTTGTGCCACAACACTTTCACTAAGGATATTCTTTTGTTTCTCAATTCTTTGGTCTCTCGTGCCAAAATTCGAATCGGTTCTTCACTATACGACAAGTCTGACTAAAATTCAACCTCAGTAGGAGCAATCATATGAGACGGATCAGATCTGTACCGTCGAAGCATCGACACATGAAACACATTATGACTTTTCTCTAATTCAGGTGGCAACAGCAATTTATAAGCAACCAGCCCAACTCATTCAATGATCTCATACGGTCCTATGAACCTCGGACTCAACTTGCCCTTTCGGGCAAATCGAAGTATTTTCTTCCACGGAGACACTTTCAGAAACACTTTGTCACCAACTTTGAATTCAATGTCTTTTCGTTTCAAGTCTGCATAAGACTTCTGGCGATCTGAGGCCGCTTTCAAACTGTCACGAATCACTTTCACTTTCTGCTTAGTCTCTTTAATTACATCAACCCCGTGAATCTTATTCTCACTCAGCTCAGTCCAATATAATAGAGTTCGGCATTTTTGACCGTAAAGAGCCTCATATGGTGCCATTTTAATGCTAGATTGAAAACTGTTATTATACGCAAACTCAATCAATGACAAATGTTTTTCCCACGTACTTTCAAATTCAAGAACACAACACCTTAACATATCTTCGAGAATCTGAATGATCCGCTCGGATTGTCCATCCGTTTGCGGATGAAATGCAGTGCTGAAATACAATTTTGTGCCTAAAGCCTCTTGCAATTTCCTCCAAAATCGCGAGGTAAATCTCGGATCTCTGTCAGATACAATAGATAGTGGCACCCCGTGCAATCTCACAATCTCAGCAATATACAATTCGGCTAATTTATCAAGTGAATAATCTGTTCTCACCGGAACAAAATGAGCTGATTTCACAAATCATTAACTATCACCCGTGATTGCATCTTTCTTTCCCAGAGATAAAGGCAATCCCGACACAAAGTCCATCGCAATCCTTTCCCATTTCCACTCAGGAATCATAATCGGTTGCAACAAATTGAATGGAACCTGATGTTCAGCTTTAACTTGCTGACAAACCAAACATTTCAACACAAAGTCAGAGATATCTCGTTTCATACCATGCCACCAGTAAAACCGTTTCAGATCATTATATATTTTTGTACTTCCCGGATGAACAGTCAAACGACCATTGTGAGCTTCATTCAAAATCAACTGAATCAAGTCTAAATTCTTCGAAACACAAATCCAATCTCTGAATCTCAGACAATCATCATTATCGATTCGAAATTCTGAATCGAAATTCAAATCACATTGAGATCATTTTGCTATCATTTCATCATCACTTTTCTGGGCATTACAAATCTAACGTACGAACATCGGCCTTACTTTCAATTCGGCCAAAACGGAATCATCATCACATAGATCTATCTGAGTACTCATAGCTCGCAAAGCACATAAAGACTTTCGACTCAAGGCATCAGCAACCACATTAGCTTTGTCCGGATGGTAATCAATTACAAGTTCGTAATCTTTCAATAATTCTAACCATCTCCTCTGTCTCAAATTCAATTCTTTCTGAGTCATCAAATACCTCAAACTCTTATGATCGGTATAAATATGACATTTCTCACCAAATAGATAGTGACGCCAAATTTTCAATGCAAACACAATTACAGCTAATTCAAGGTTGTGCATCGGATAGTTCTTTTCGTGTGGCTTCAATTGCCTCGATGCATAAGCAATGACTTTGCCTTCTTGCATCAGCACACAGCCCAAACCATTCAATGGTGCATCACTATAAACTATGAATTCTTTACCCGATTCAGGCTGAACTAACAATGGTGCTTCCGTCAAAGACGCTTTCAACTGCTCAAAACACTGATGGCACTTTTTCTGACCACTCGAATTTAACATTTTTCTGTAGCAACTTCGTCAACGGAGTCGCAATCATCGAAAAACTTTTCACAAACTGTCTATAGTATCTCGCTAGTCCTAGAAAACTACAGACTTCAGACACATTTCTTGGAGGTTTCCATTCTAGAATAGCTGCGATTTTACTCTGGTCAACTCGTATTCCCGCAGCTGATACAATATGTCCCAGAAATCCAACCTCACGCAACCAAAACTCACACTTGCTAAACTTAGCATACAATTATTTCTCACGCAAAGTCTGTAACACAATTTTCAAATGCTCAGCATGTTGTGTCTCATCACATGAATAAATCAGAATGTCATCAATAAACACTACAACAAAACGATACAAATACGGTCTGAATATCCGATTCATCAGATCCATAAACACTGCAGGAGCATTCGTTAGTCCACAAGGCATAACTAAGAATTCATAATGTCCGTACCTCGTTCTGAAAGCAGTTTTCGGTAATCTGATTCTTTGACTCGTAATTGGTAGTAGCCCAATCTCAAATCTATCTTAGAAAACACTGTAGCTTCTTTCAACTGATCAAACAAATCATCAATACGGGGTAACGGATATTTATTCTTTACCGTCACTTTATTCAACTGCCTGTAATCAATACACATCCTCATAGTGCCATCTTTTTTTTTCACGAACAACACAAGAGCACCCCAAGGCGAGAAACTCGGTCGTACAAATCCTCTATCAGTCAACTCTTGCAACTGAGACTTTAACTCTTTCAATTCCGTTGGTGCCATTCTATACGGAGCTATTGAGATAGGAGTAGTCCCCGACACTAATTCAATACCGAATTCAACTTCTCTGATAGGAGGTAATCCCGGTAATTCTTCAGAAAACACATCAGGGAATTCACAAACCACTGGCACAGATTCAACTTTCTTTTTTGACACTTTCGTATCAATCACATATACCAGATAAGCTTCGCAACCCTTTCTCACATAGTTCAAAGCTTTCATCGCAGATACAACAGCTGATAACCCATTCAAATCACTGGATTCAATTCGAACCATCTCACCATTCTGACTTATCAAATCAATACTCTTTCGTTTACAATTCACAATGCCATTATGCAAGGTGAGCCAATCCATACCCAGAATTATATCAAATTCATCGAATGGTAGCAACATCAAATTAGTCGGAAAGCATATATCTCGAAACATCAATGGGCAATTCTTACACACTTTATCCACCAAGACACACTTGCCTAAGGGGTTCGATACTCTAATCACAAATCCAGTAGACTCAACAGGTAGAGTCTTACTCGATACTAGATTCACACACACATATGAATCAGTAGATTTGGGATCTATCAATGCAATCACATCAGTATCAAATAAAGTAAAAGTACCAGTAATGACATCTGGAGATGACGCTTCCTCTCGTGCACGTATAGCATAGGCTCAGGCAGGTACTCTCGCCTCTGATCTCACAGCTGTATCGGTAATCCCTCTTTTACTTCCACTCACATTCCCGGCGTTCCTAGGTGGTCTACTGATAAACCATAAAAGTAACATATTCTAAGCCCACATTTAGTATGCTTTTGGATGATTTAAGCCCCAATTTATGTAAAAAGGTGCTCTTAATCCCTTCTTTTCATGTCTTATACTCAGGAAAGCACCCGATGACAAAAAGAACAAGAAACGGGCTTGAAACGGACCAAATTGGGCCAAGCCATGAAATCAGCACGGCCTGGACTTCAAGCCACACGGCCGTGCCACCAGTCTTACTAGAACACGGCCTTACCACGACTTACACATGCGTGCCTCATTCAACAAATGTCGAACACGGCACCGCCCACGATTTACACGCGCGTGTGCCATGGCCGTGCCTCTCTGCTGTGGAGAAAGAGTAATTCCATTCGAGAAAGGATACTTAGGAGAAAGAAACGTGTTTCAAAAGCCTATAAATACACCCTAGGTACCACAAAGGGGGGCGGTGAGCTAGGCCAAGAAGCCAAGCCAAAAGGTCGATTTGTGGGAATCACTCAAGATAGCCAGTTGATCCATCTCAAGAAGCCGAATTCTACTCAAGACGGAGGATCTCCTCTTCAATTCCTTCAGGGGTTTTAGGGATTTCTTATGTTTTGTTTTATCTTTTCTCTTGAGATGTTGTCTTTTATTATTATGAGCTAAACCTTCTGATACCCGAAGGGATGAAACCTATGAGGAATCTTATTATTTGATTTTTTGAATTATATGATAATAACTTAGTTTGTTCTTAATTGTGTGAACTTAATCCAAATCTAATGTGCTTAGGTGGAGGAGGAATAGACCCCGCCAAGAGCAGATCCAACATAATTAAGCGGAGTTGATCGCACGCCTAGAGATAGGGTGATTTAGATTTTGCCGAGATTAGGGTGAAACCTAATATGGGAGTCCACAGATCGATTTCTCGCTATTCTAGAGGGTTATTATAAGCGAATGAGAGTTCCACTAATTAACCTAGGGTTAGACGTTATTCGCCTCGAGAGAGGGTTTAATATACGTTAGGGAGTCTCACAGATCGAACTAAGTAAATAAATCATATGGTTCAGGGTTAAATAACAAGTGAAGTCTAGGTGGATTTTTCCTAAGGGTATCGCTTGAGTCAACTGAGTTTTCCCAAAAGTTATTTCCCGAATTCATTCTTTTTGTCTTTGCATCTTAGATTAGTAAGTAGATTAGTTTTAGTTTAAACAATCATCACTTTATATTAAGGCTAAATAATAAAAAGACGGTGAGTATTAGTACTTTTAGTTCCTTTGGGTTCGATAATCCGGTCTTGCCTAAGCTATACTACTGTTCGATAGGTGCACTTGCCTCAATCGTTGTCAGAGTTAGTTTCCAGGTTCGATCATTCTTTTATAAATTTTTAAAACTCTGATTTATAGCGATCAAGTTTTTTGCGTCATTGTCGGGGAACTAAAATATTAAGAAAACTCTATTTTTATTACTTTAGCCATTATTTTTCGCAATTTTTTTTTTTAGTTTTAATTTTAAATTTGCTAAATTTTCTTTCTTTCTTTTCCTAGCAGGTACCTCTAGTTTATGACTAGAAGGAACCCGAGAGGACCTTTAGAATTCGATAGTGATATTGAAGCTACCGCTCGAAGAAATCGCAGAGAAATTAGGCGAGCCCTAAATTACCAAGGAGAGCGAGAAGATAAATCCAATCCTACTGAAGGGATGGATGAAAATAATCTTCCACCACAGGATGTGGGAGAAAATAATGCTCCTCGTACTATGTTTGATTATGCTAAACCGCATTTAACAGGAGCCGAATCTAGTATTGTTAGGCCTGCTATAGCTGCTAATAATTTTGAATTAAAGCCTAACACTATTCAAATGATTCAACAATTTGTTTAATTTGATGGTTTGCGGGATGAAGATCCAAACACTCATATAGCTAACTTTTTAGAATTATGTGATACCTTCAAAATAAATGGCGTTTCTGACGATGCCATACGTCTTCGGTTATTTCCCTTTTCACTAAGAAATAAAGCTAAACAGTGGTTAAACTCGTTACCACGAGGGTCGATCACTACATGGGAACAAATGACCAAAAAATTTTATTAAAATATTTCCCACCGCCAAAACGGTCGACACGTAATGATATATCTTCTTTTGTGCGGATGGATTTAGAGACATTATACGACGCATGGGAGAGATACAAAGATCTCTTGAGGAGATGCCCACACCACGGATTACCATTGTGGCTCCAAGTCCAAACTTTTACAACGGTGTGAATCCTTCAACGAGGCAATTAATTGATTCAAATGCACTGTGGAACCTCGAATAATAAAACTCCTCAAAAATTTCCTACGAGTTTATTGAAGAGATGTCACCGAATAACTATCGCTGGCAAGTTACAAGAACAAGGCCAACAAAAACAAAGGAGTTTACAACCTCGACGCAGATAACCAAGCTATCAAATCGTAGAGTTGATGAATAAGAAGATTGATAGTTTGTGTTCTTCGCAGGTACATCCAGTCATGCAGTGCGACGCAAGTGGAACTGTGGCGAATCCTGAGTACCCACCCTACCAACCGGGCACAGAGAGCGAATAGATGAACTATATAGGTAACAATTTCATATCTAATAATAACCCATATAGTAATAATTATAATCCAGGTTGGAGGAACCACCCAAATTTTTCGTGGGAAGGACAAGGAAATCAAGGAAATCAAAGACAACAACCTCCTCAAAATTTCCAAAACCAGCCCTAACAACAAGAAAAGAAGCCGAGTCTTGAAGAGACGTTGAACAAATTCATAGCATCCACAGAAGCCCGTCTCCAAAAAAATGAGGTAACACTCGACACCCAAAAAACATCGATCAAAAAGATCGAGAACCAAGTTGGAGGACTTACAAAGGCAATCAGGGAAATTACCCAGTTGATAATGCGTTAGCTAATTTAGGGGCAAGTATAAATGTCATGCCTTATAAATTGTTTAAACAATTAGGTCTAGGGAAACCCAAACAAACTAGGATGAGCATTCAATTAGCTGATAAAACTGTTAGAATTCCTAGGGGTATTATCGAAGATGTTCTTGTAAAGATTTACAAATTCGTTTTCCCAGTAGATTTTGTTGTCTTAGACATGGATGAGGATAATTCGATCCCCTAATTTTAGGAAGACCCTTTTAGCAACTCATCGGACTAAAATTGATGTTGATGCAGAGAACTCATACTTTGTGTAGGTAATGAGACAAATCACCATCAAAGCTCTCGATTCGGCTAGAACATCGAGTAATCAAGGTGAGAACGTAAATTCTACTGATAACCATTCGGTTAACCCTTATTTTCAGGAAGCACCACCAAAGAATACAACTGAACCCGATCCTAAACCCCATGTCAGTAAAGAAATAACTCATGACGATCGAGGGAATCAGTTCGATGATCTAAACGAGTGGAAGACACACTTCAAGGAGAAATTAGGGATACACGACGAAGAACCAGAACCACACGAGATAAAACGGAAGGAGCCCCCAAAAGAGCTAATAGGAACAACAAATCACTTCAAAATAGGGGACCAAGTACTGTTAGATTAGGTAAATCCTCGAATATCTCCTCCGGACCCTAGCACAAACAAAGAAATATCTTTTAGGGTAACCAGTGTTTTGCCACATGGAGCAGTCGAGGTAAGTAATCCTATTTTTGGTACTTTTACTATAAACACATCTCCACTTAATTTTTTTCACGAAGACACAAATGATAGCATGAGGAAGGACTTCCAACTCCTCAAACCACCCTGACAAAGCAAACGGGAGGAGAGTCTAGCTTAAGATTATAAACGAGCGCTTCTCGGGAGGCAACCCGAGCACTAACATAATTTATTCTCACATTTTGCTTTAAATTTATTTTTCTTTTCTTCTTTTCTTCCTGAACGTGTAGTTATAAACTAACAAGGGGTGCAGAATTCCAGGACACACGGCCTCGCACACGGCCGTAGTTGTGGTCGTGTGTACCTCAAGAATCTTGGTACTAACATGGCAGGACGGTACAAGTCAGAATAAACTAATTTCTTGAAATCACGGACCCAACTACTACCCACGGGTACCGAAAAAGTAGAACGGCCGTGCTTCACGGCCGTGTGAGGCTACTGACTTGCCAACCACGGGCTGAACACACTCGTGCCCGATAACCGTGCCAATATACTGACTTATCGAACACAGGCTAGACACGAGCGTGGGGAACCAACACGCCCTAGAGCACGGCCGTGCGAGGCGGCCGTGTGAATTGACACACCCTCAACCCACGGGCGTGGAAAACCGCCAGACCTGAAATTTTATTTAAACACCATACCCTATCATTTCTCTGCTTAACCCACTTCTTTCTTCTTTCCTTCTTCCTTCCTTACCTTTCTCTTTCCTTTTTCCTTTTCCTAATAAATCCTTAGACTCTTGAGCTACATCAAAATCATATTCATGGCAAAGAAGCGTAAGAGGCCAATCTCCTCAAAGGAGACCGATTCACATGAGTTCATGCCGGCAGCTTCATCCAAACAACAAGCCAAGGGTCTTTGAGACCAATTATCTATTCTTTTATTTTTATCTTCTCCTTTATTTTCCTTATCTTTACTTCTCTTCAACTTAATTTAGCTTATTTTATCTTACTTTCTTAATTTTAGGTTCTAAAGGCTGCTTGGGAATCACGCCACCACCACCACCATAACCTCAACCTTAGAAATCACACCCAACAATAAGGACCTCTCAGTCCATTCATCTTTTCTCTTAATTTTAGTTTTCTTCTTAGTCTCCTTCTTTTTATCTTCCTTGTCCTTAATTTTATATTTATTTTACTTTAATTATGTCTTAATGAACCCTGGCTAACTCTCTACGAGCCTCCCAATTTCTTCATCTAGCGCAGATTCATCATCCAGACGGGCCATCACCACCACCAAAGGCACAATCTCCTCTCAAAGAATCATCCGAAAATTCAGGAAGTTTTCACTCACCCCCACATCTGATGATTTTACTACAAGGTTATTATATATCTTTGTACATTGAGGGCAATGTACATCTTAAGTGTGGGGGGTTGAACAACCTAAAAAGGTGCCTAACTTTTTTCATTATTCTCAAATTTCTGAAATTAGGTACCAAACGTTTTGCATTGTTCTCAAAATCCTGAATTTAGTCTTGTTTGAAAGTAAATTACTCATATTGCTAATTATGATGAAATTTCTGATGATTTATGATTTTTATTGATATGTTTTAGATTAAGTCATTGATAATTATGCATTGATAATTAAATTCTAAGAATTCTAGAGAATCAAGCATGATAAGTCTATTTTTTAGAAATTAAAAATTCAAACTGAGTTTAAATATTACCTTGAAGTTTGAAATTTACGAGGTTGACATCAAAATACCCATAATTTTTGTGAGTTTTTGAGCCTTATAGAGCATATATTCTTTTTCTTGCTCACTTTATTGATTATGAGTATGTCAACACTGATCTGTTATTCTAGAACTTGCATCGATTATACATGTCGAGACCACATTTTTTTGATTTGATACACAGAGATGATAAAGGCACCTAGGATTTAACCCACTAATTCCATAAAAAGCCTACCTTCATGATTAACCCCTAGTGAACCCCTTTTTAATCCTAACAACCCTATTTATTGACTCACCCACTAATATTAACCCAGAACCCCCTTTGTTTTTGTTATCACCATTTCTTTTGACTACCCTTATATCGAGATTTGATTTGATTAAATAGCCTAACTATGTTTCTTTTTTTAGTTATGTATTTATAGTTTGTTCTTAAAAAAAAATCATCAAGAGTATATTCATTATTTGTTGTGATTAAATGAGCTTATACGCTTGAATCCCAGATATCGGAAAAAGAAGCTTGTATTATTAGTATTATTAGTTTCAATTGATGTAATTATTATTATTAGTTCATTAGTTCTTAGTTAGGTAATTTGTCAATTTAATCTCGATTCTAACCCTCTAACTTAGCCTTACTCCACACCTTAACCCTAGCCCCGTTACAACCCTAACAAAGACCTTTTGATTTGTGTTTCGTCTCATATTTCAGTGGTGGAGATTTGATTTTCATGTAAGCCTGTGGGATTAACTCTTCATATTTGACTTTTGAGTGCCTAAATTTTGAACCTTAAACACTTTGAGTGATTTGAGTGAATCTTTTGTGAGGATGTCAATCCTTGTCGATTTCAAATTAAATGTAATTATTTAGATAAGGGGAGACACCTATGTTTTCGAGCTACAAAATCTATGACTTATACTGTTTGAATTTTTAGGACTCTTTGAGTTGAATTATCCATGTATAAATTATCTATGAATTATGATGAGACACTATCAATGACTATTATGAATTGAGGAAAGTTCGTTTTAATTGTAAGTTGAGAATTTTGCTTGAGGACAAGCAAAAGCTTAAGTGTGGGGGTATTTGATAAACCGTAAAAGTAACATATTCTAAGCCCACATTTAGTATGCTTTTGGATGATTTAAGCCCCAATTTATGTAAAAAGGTGCTCTTAATCCCTTCTTTTCATGTCTTATACTCAGGAAAGCACCCGATGACAAAAAGAAAGAGAAACAGGCTTAAAATGGACCAAATTGGGCCAAGCCACGAAATCAGCACGGCCTGGACTTCAAGCCACTCGGCCGTGCCACCATCCTACTAGAACACACACTTACCACGACGACTTACCGGTGGCGTGCCTCATTCAACAGTTGTCGAACACGGCTACCGCCCACGATTTACACGGGCGTGTGCCATGGCCGTGCCTCTCTGCTGTGGAGAAGAGCAATTCCATTCGGAAAGGATACTTAGGAGAAAGAAACGTGTTTCAAAAGCCTATAAATACACCCTAGGTACCAAATGAAAGGGGCGCGAGCTAGGCCAAGCCAAGCTGCCGAAAAGGTCGATTTGTGGGAATCACTCAAGATAGCCAGCTTGATCCATCTCAAGAAGCTGAAATTCTACTCAAGACGGAGAATCTCCTCTTCAATTCCTTCAAGATGGGTTTTAGGGATTTCTTATGTTTTGTTTTATCTTTTCTCTTGAGATGTTGTCTTTTATTATTATGAACTAAACCTTCGGATACCCGAAGGGGATGAAACCTATGAGGAATCTTGTTATTTGATTTTTTGAATTATATGATAATAACTTAGTTTGTTCTTAATTGTGTGAACTTAATCCAAATCTAATGTGCTTAGGTGGAGGAGAAATAGACCCTGCCTAAGAGCAGATCCAACATAATTAAGTAGAGTTGATCGCACGCCTAGAGATAAGGTGACGAGATTTTGTCGGATTAGGGTGAAACCTAATATAGGAGTCCACAGATCGATTTACTGCTATTCTAGGGGGTTATTATAAGCGAACGAGAGTTCCACTAATATACCTAGGGTTAGACGTTATTCGCCTCGAGAGAGGGTTTAATATACATTAGGGAGTCTCACGGATCGAACTAAGTAAATAAATCATATGGTTCAAGGTTAAATAACAAGTGAAGTCTAGGTGGATTTTTCCTAAGGGTATCGCTTGAGTCAACTGAGTTTTCCCAAAAGTTATTTCCCGAATTCATTCTTTTTGTCTTTGCATCTTAGCTTAGTAAGTAGATTAGTTTTAGTTTAAACAACCATCACTTTATATTAAGGCTAAATAATAAAAAGACGGTAAGTATTAGTACTTTTAGTTCCTTTGGGTTCGATAATCCGGTCTTGCCTAAGCTATACTACTGTTCGATAGGTGCACTTGCCTCAATCGTTGTCAGAGTTAGTTTCCAGGTTCGATCATTCTTTTATAAATTTTTAAAACTCTGATTTACAGCGATCATCTACCCCTAGCCGTCACATTACTCGGTTTCACATTCTGAACATTTTTTTCCTCGGCTAACTTTGGGCAACCTCGAATGAAGTGATCTCGTGATCCATACTTATAACAAGTTCGATTATTGTACTTACCCCAGCATTCTCCCACATGTCGCCTTCCACACTGTCTACACTCAGGCTTGTTACTTTTGGCACTTCCAACACTTGATTCAGTCAGAATTTGAACTCTTGGACCAACACTTTATCTCGTACGATCTCTACTCGAATGTCCAAATGAAACATTTGAACGATTGCTTGCATCCCTAAATCTCTTCATCGAAGGTTGTGACAACTTACTCATCGACTTTTTCTTTCATCTCGAGCTTCAAAATCTGCTTTCTTCTTTTCTTTACTGAGCTCATCGGCTTTACAAGCTCTTTCAACTAACACAACAAATTCATTTATGTCAAGTATCCCAACCAACAACTTAATATTCTCGTTTAGCCCTTCAATGAAGCTTTTACACATAGTGGCTTCAGTCGAAACACATTCCCGTGCATATTGGCTCAATCCTACAAACTCTCATTCATACTCAGTAACTAACATACGACCCTATTTCAACTCTAAAAAATCTTTACGTTTCTGATTTATGAACCGTTGACTGATATACTTCTTTCTAAATTCAGCCTGAAAGAAATCCCAGGTGATTCTCTCTCTCGGAACCACAGATGTCAACGTTTTCCACCAATTATAAGCCGTATCTCTCAACAAGGAAACTGCACACTTAATACATTCATCAAGGGTCAACGACATCTCATCGAACACCCGGATTGTATTCTCGAGCCAAAACTCAGCTCGCTTGGCATCATCATCAGCTGTGGCCCTAAACTCTTCGGCCCCGTACTTCCGAATTTTATCCACAGGAGGTTTGTTCAATCTGATCGGATCTACAACTTGTGGCACAACAGGTACTTGTGGGGGTGGAGGTTGTGGAGCAGCCGGATTCATTCGAACGAACTCCGAAAACCACTCACTCATCATTCTGAAGAAAGCTTGCTTAGCCTCTCCTCCTCACTACTATCATTCGGCCTAGATGTGGCGCTACCCCCTTGAGCGGGCAGCGGCGTTACTCTCAACATCATCAGCAACTGCTCGATCGGGATCTATTACTATATGAAAACACATTTTTAGCTGTCAGGATTCATCACACTATCGTAATTATATATATGGCATGTATAGCTAGACTCACACGCGCTACGTTAGTCCGAGAATCGACTAAACCGTAGCTCGATACCAATAAAATTGTAACACCCTAACCCAAAACCGCCACCTAAATAGGGTTAAGAGGCGCTACCGATCAATCGGAACATTTCACATCCATTTCACGACACAAAGTCAATCATCAATCAAACATATTCAAATATAAACATATAGTCCCTTATCGAGGTCTATGAGACCTCAAACCTGTATTAGAAGAGGTTCGGGACTGAATCGAGCACTTAGAAAATTTTCTAAAATTTTAAACATTTTTCAACACTGCAGAGGTTACACGCCCGTGCTATCATACCGTGTGCCTCACACGGCTACTAGACATGCCCCTGTATCTAGGCCGTGCCAAAACAGGGCATACATACTGACTAATCCACATGGCCACCAAACATGCCCGTGTGCCATGGCCGTGTGAAATTAAGCTAGCTACTAACTTGGTCACACAGCCACCAGGCATGCCCGTGTGCCACGGCCGTGTAACCTGCCCAGGCACACTTCGAAGTGGCCCTTGAGCCACACGGCAAAGATACACACCTGTGTCCCTTGGCCGTGTATGCAAAATAGGTCATTTGCAAGGCCAAAATGCCACCCACACTTGGGTCATACCTACAAGCACATACAAGCCTATCTTCACACACAATTTGGCAACCAAATACATGTCAAATGATCAACATATCATCCCATCCAATCTCATTTCTAATCATGTCAACTTATATGCTAAATAGCTCAACTAATTCACATGTAAAACCAAGCATGATTCATCCACAATTTCACTAAATCACTATGGCATCAATCCATCAATAAATTTACCGTTCTTAAGACCATTTCATTGCCATCAAGCCATACCAAAACACACTTCCTTTACCATAATCATTCATGAATATTACCAATATTTATCTAGCCACATCACATGGCTATTTACACATCTCAAACATGTTTCAAAACAACTAGCCTATACATGCCATATTCAAATATACACATCTTCAAAAGTACCAAAATAGATTGTCGATAGTGTGATAGAGATGCTGACGATCCCCGGATCCGAGCTAGCTTTACTGACACTGTAAAACAGAGAAACAAATCACACAGTAAGCTTTCAAAAGCTTAGTAAGTTCGTAATATAATACATATTACTCAATAATACCACATCAATACATAATTAAACCATCACATAGATAAATACACAATTAGGCTCATCATCAATCTCAACCGTATGCTCAAGTATCTATTCATTCAACTTTTAAGGCTATCATCAACCACATAGGTTCAAACGTACCTTAATCAACACATAGTTACCCACCATTCATGCTACTCAATTGCTCGATATTACCTCTCGTTCAACCTTTTCTATTCCTTTGATTTATTCGCACACTTAGTGCCAATTTCATAACCGAAACATAATCGTCATTGCACACTTAGTGCCAATATGTTAAACCAAACTTATATCGGTATCGCACACACAGTGCCAATTTGATAAGCTGAAGCTTCTATCTTTTCTCACACACAGTGCTAATCATCTCTGTCTCGTTTCTAATCTCGCACACTTAGTGCCCTCTAATTCAATTCGACATATAGCATTTCTAATCCCATAGTTATATATATATATTCATTCAATTCACATCACATAGATATAGTTTACAACTAGTATTATATCTGAACTTACCTTGAACGTCGAAATACTGAAGCTGGCCGATTAATCGAGTACTTTGTCTTTGCCTCGATCTCGATTCGAATCTCTCCTTTCTTGGTCTAAACACATTCAAATCCAGCCCATTCAATCACCAATTCATTCAATTTAGTCCACACACACATATTTAGGGCATTTTTCAAAATAGCCCTCACATTTTCACATTTCGACACTTTAGTCCCTAATTCATCAAATCACAAAATACACCAAATTCCTACTCACACAAGCTTAGCCGAATTCTTCCCATGCAAATACAAGCCCACACATTTCATTTATTTTACAATTTAGTCCTCCAATTTCTCATTTAAACAATTTAGCTCAAAATAGCCAATTTCACCAAAAATCCAAATACAAACTATGTTAACCCAACACTAAGCTGTCATATTCCACCAACTATCAACACAAAGCTCACATATTAATCAATGGCATATCTCAAAATCACCATCAATTTCTAAAATTTAAGTATGGGTTTCGAAGTACACAAAGCAACGATTACGAAAACGTAGAAATTATTAAAAACCGAAGCAAAACTAACCTTGAATTAAGCTCACAAATGGCCGAATGCCCTAGCTCAATTTTCTTTCTTTTCTTTTCTTCAAATTCGGCTAGAATGGATGAACACATCCACTAACATTTCCATTTGTTTTATTTACTATCATATTATTAATCTATTTACCATATTAACCTTTTGAATTAATAACTAAAACATATAAACATTAAGGTCACATTTGTCCATTGCCACCCACTATCTTTAAACATGGTTTTATTGCCTCATAAGGCCTCCACATTTAAAAGCCACAACACATAGATACTTCAACAATCAGCACACAGCTTTTACATTTTATGCGATTAAGTCCTTTTTGCAAATTAAACACACAATCAATAAAATCTTCACACAGAAATTTCACACAGGCTAATTCACATACTGTAGGCACCAAAAATAATATTAAAATATTTTTACGATCTCAAATTTACGATCTCGAAACCACTGTTCCAACTAGGGTCTAAACCGGGCTGTTACCATATGGCATGCTTATCATACATATGCATGAACATACTTTGAAGTCAATTTAAATATCATCATGCTATCAAAGAAAAACATAAAATTAACTAACTCGGACCAACCAATGTTTCCATGATTCCATGCTGGAAAAATAATAAATAAAAATTACAGTTATGATCCCAAAACGTACTTTAGGTCTTTTGGGTGAAAGTCAAATATCCTAATTTTTTGGGATTTCCCCAAAACCACGAATGATGTTGTCAAATTGTTGTTGCCATCATGGACTTCCACTGCCACCATAATTGATGTCACCATCATTGTTGCCGGGGTGTCGTCATTGCCACCATTGACCACTGTCGACCGCCGCCGCCACCGACCACCAAAAACCCTCGCTACCGGACCACCATCGGTCTTTTTCCAGTTGGTTGGGTCAAGTTTGCGTTGTCTCTATCAGTCTTGAAAATGCTAACTAAAATGTTTTTAGTGAAAATGATGGCTAAAATGTTAAATTTTTAAACATGGCAGCCTGCATAGTAATTCATATGTACTTCATGCTATTTTTTGAATTTATAATTCTAAAATTATTTGTTTATGTGAAATATAATACAAATAATGCCATAACAGCATGAAGTGCATGCAGACTACCATGTAGGTTGTCATGCTAATATTGTTAAAATATTTATGTTTTTGTTAAGAAAAAAATGATTTTGACTCTTTTTGAAATGTTAATTATCAAATTTATGTAATAAAAAAAAAGAGTTAAATTGATAAAAGATATAATTGTTGAGGGTTAGATTTATCATTATACCAAAAATAAATGACAGACAAACTTTTACATTGAAATGCTATTCCATAATTAACCCTCAATTTTATATTAAATGACTAAGGTGAGTCAAAACCTCTAAAATTGAAATTAAGCGCAAGTCATTGAAATATGGATTGTTGTAGACTATTGAAATTTCCCAGAAATCTTTGAATTATAAAATTGATATTGATTCTCCTTTATCTGTAATGCTGAATCTAAGACTTTCATAGCAAGTGCTGTTCTCAAGGCATGAAAAGAAAAAATTGTTGCCATATTTGTAACGTGTTTTTTTCTACCAGATTGGAACCCTAATTCTGCAGTCCATCCAATTGAAAAACACTTAGATGACCTTACTCTCTCTTTATTTAATTGTTAAAAAAATACAACACACTAAATCAAGAATCGTGACAAAGATATGTTTTGAAATTTATGCCTAATTTCTAGAAACATGTTTTATGGTGGTTTGATTTGAGTGGTCAAGAAACATGTGAACGACTTCATTATCAATGTTATAAATGTAAATGCATGCACCTTGTTTTTTCAAATCTTTAACCCTACTAATTGTATTTCTAAAGCTCAGTGTAATTAGAAAATTGGCTTGGTGAGTAAGATATTTTTTTTAATGTCAACTTCTATTAGTCCATTATAATCCTCCTTTAATATTTATATTTGATATTATCAATCAAGCTTTAAATCCTAAATACAATTCATCATGTATGGATCACCGAGTTCCATTATAAGTTATTGCCATGTATTTGATATTAATAGTTCTATTCTTTATTTCAATTCTTAACCCATTTATTCTAAAATAATTTGACTCTATATTTAATTATTTGAGCATGTATTTATACTGGTATTTTTATTATATTGTACTCATAAACTTTTAAAAATATATTCATATTTGATGAGGCTTTTTAAATATATTTGACGAGTTAAAACTATATACTAAATCAAAAGAAAATTATCTTCTTTTTTTTGGACGAATTAAAAAATTTGTCTTAATAATTGAAAAAAAAAGGTAATTCCAATTATTAGTATTGAATCCCAAGCGTCTAGAGTACAAAAATAAATTATCATGTGAATGAGAGAAGAAATAACCTAGTTTTGTATAATAAGGGAGGGGTAGGTATAGGGTTTGAACTCTGAATTAGGTGACAAGAGATAAAGCAATTAATGAAGCTATATTATTGTTTTTCTGTTTCAGTATTGTGAGATATATATATATATATAAAAGAAAAAAAAAAACCTGATGATCTGAGGGGATCATCATCAGCATATGATATCTAGAAACCATGACATGCAAAAGCATGAGGAAGAGTGACTCGATATAGGGGTGAAGACTTTGTAATGGAAGAAAGGTTCAAAAGGTGTTCCCTGAATTGACTGCCATTGAAGGGGATAAAGCGATTGATACTTTCCAATCATGTGTGCTAAATCCTCCATGAAAACTGAAAAAGCAAGTCAGCAAACGCGGTTTCTATCTCTCTTTTTGCTCAGCTGCTGTTGCAGTAATGCTGAGTTTAGAAGCTCAGGAAAAAGATGTGTAAAAAGGTCAAAAGAACAAAGAAAAAACAATTTGCAGATAAACCCAGATTCTTATGGTAACTTTTGAAGTTTCAATATTGGTTTATATGGCTGTCATTCAATTTTGATTAATATAATATTCACAACGTATTTTTCTTTCTTTTTCCCGGGCCGTTATCACAAGCCAATGTGTTCTTGTAACGTGTCTCTTTTATAGGGGGCTTTTTCTTTTTCTTTTTTTACTTAAAGAAATACTCACAAAACTGATTTACGATTCGCTCAAGCTCAAGCTGGAGATGATATTTAAGTACATCTCTCTTTTAAGAGTTATGACTTAAGATTTGATCTCAATCCAAACACACTGCTTTTTTTTATTTAGGTAGAAAAAGCATTGCTTTATGTTTGGAATTAATTCTAGAAACCCTGATGGAAGAATGCTATGTTATTTAAATATGAATATAGGTTCAAAACTTTCATCAAGAAAAATTGAGTACGTACGTCTTAGACATATTTTATCCGACACTAATCCAAATCCATATAACATAGGAACAAACGTACTTTCTCAGCGAGGGCTAGGCAAATGTTTCATTACTACAGAGGCCTTACTTTGGGTAATGATTGCCTTGTTATTATTATTATTATTATTTAAGAAGGAAAAGGAAAAAGGATTCAAGGAAACGTCCGGAAACAAGTTGGGTCCAGTTACGCTGGGTTCCAGCTTATATCAACCAATAGAATGGTATGGTCAGAAATATAATACAACTCAAAGAAGGTTTGGGAAAAGAGTATGAATGCCAATCCACGAAAGTAACTTAAATGCAAATGCTGGAAAATTCTTCACCAATTTCTTTTAGACACATCACATGAAGGGAAAAGGAAGGAAGCACTTTGTCGAAATAGTATTGAACACACTCAATCACGTAATAGTGGGCTGGACTTCACCCGACCACCTCCGCGTTCATCTATTAAGTGGGAAACACACCACCTTATGAATTCCAGGGCCCATCTATTTTGGCATTTTCAAGTAAATTCCAATCCTTCCACTACATTTACATGTAAATGTTCAGCAAATCAAACAGGCAAATTGGATTGGTTGCTTTTCAGGCCAACTTTTATTTTTTATGCTTAGTTTCCTGCTTTAAAACATAGACCGTCTCTATGGCCAACAATTGAAATTTCACTAACTTGACAAGTTCCAAGACAAAAACTAAGGAAATCCTGACCAACATAAAGATTAAAACTATATCTACACATTACTAAAGGGAGAAAACAAACATTTTAACCAATGCAGGCCATGTCTCAGGTGGAGTCAACACATGCAAACCAGACTGTGACTTACAGTATCCCTCAACTCAACTCAACAGTCCAGTTCATCTTGTCGTCTATAAGACCCATCTGGAGTCTGGTAAGCACAGAGTAGAGCTGTTGTGCAACAGCCCCAAAACCATCTACGCCATATGACACCCTGCACGTTTTGAAAATCTTTACATCAAATTTGATTTCTTCCACCACTGAATGCGAGATGGACAACCTACTTCAGCATTTAGGGAAAATGCAAGTAAAATAGCAGTCTTGCTTTATCAAGACAATGTTACCTATGGCTTCAATCAGTTTCTATTAAATAAAGTTTACAATCATAGAAATAGTAAAAATTTGTAAACAAAAATGACTTTTTTCCTGTACTCAATGTCCATCTAAAAGGTAAGCTCAACTGTGGACTCTCCTAATTTTCCATACAATTGGGAAGTTTAAATTCTATAGACATGAAAAAAAAGTAATTAATGAAACACTATATGCCTACCATCTCCATCTTTGTCTCCGACAATGATATAGAGACAAGTAAAAATTTAAGACTGTAAACAGAACATGAAGAAGCAAATAACTAACTAAAGAAAAAGACATTTACTCAATTGCACATGGAATTTACCTTTTACCCTTGTATGTAATGCTGCCAACAGGCGACACTACTACTGCTGTCCCTGTGCAAAACACTTCGTCAGCATCAAGCAATTCATCTACTGGCACAAAACGCTCCTCAACCTGCATCATCAGCATAGTTGGAATTAGGAAGTGATCCCTAAGAGCTCCCTCAGACACTCAGTGATTCAAATGAGCTACTATTAGGATGTCATACAATAGAAAAATTGAAAAATTTTACTAACTAAATCAGGAAAGACCGTGCATAAAAAAGCAGAAAAAAGAAATGGCTGCACCAAGTATTGAAGAATGCCTACCAACGAATTCAGAAGATATAGACAGGTGAAGAAACTTTATAATCAAGGAAAATAGGCAGTATTCTTTTCCCTGTTCTCTTTCTAAGATATGCAAGCCTTTACCTCTAAAAAGGGATTCTAAGCGACAAAGAAAAGAAAGAAAAGGATGGAAACCACTTTGAAACACTCCTTCATAAGAAAAAACATTAGACAAGAAACACCAAAACTATTATTCACATTAACACAACAGCATCCACATGCTGTAGAAACCAAATAATACACATTCTCCATGATCAAACAGCTGAATTTTGAGCCATAGGGCTCCTGTAGAAACTCTTTCCGTATTTTGATTACTGAATCATTAATGTCTAGGAACTTCCATACCAATCAACAAAGAATATGATTTCAATGTGCATATTATGTATAAATCCATTTTTTCATCAACAAGTCCGTAGAAAGCAATGCAAGGACTCCAGGAAACACAATGAAAAGAACTTCAGTTGCCCTCCATTATCAAAGAATAAAGATTCTGTAATGCCAACTTTATCCTGTGATAGTAATAACTTGAAACTCTAATAATTAGAAGACAAACCCTTCGATGTCAGGTAAAGTGCGTGCAAATCCAATTACATGCATTCCTAGATATACATGATATTACTTTTAACACAATTAATTTGTCAACAGTCTTCCAAACTGCAGAACAAGTACCTGGAACCCTTGGCTTCGAGCAACATCAATTATACTCTTTCTTGTGATGCCAGGTAAGATTGTTCCCTTTATTGCAGGAGTTGAGATGACATTACCCTGAAAACACAAATATTAAGTTAAAAAAGGAAGCATTAGTGTCAACAGCACTATCTCAATATGTTTGAACTCATCAACCACCATTGAGTACAGAAAAATAAAAAACAAGCCTTAATTAACTCTAAGATTAAATCCTTCAACAGATCATTTAAACCGCAACTATTTTACCGTAAATAGATTAAACAAAATATCCTTCAACAGATCATTTAAAACCAATTATTTTATTTGATCAAACTATGCAAGTATTTAGAGATACTAAATTTAACAAAGATGAATTCTTAGCATCTACAACAACTGGCTGTAGTGAATAAGCAAGAGTCATTTAGCCAAGGTCGAGACAATATGGCAACCCCAATTCTTAGTTGAGTGTCAATGAAAGACTACAAAGATGGGACTCTTTTGTTGTTATAGTACATTACGCAAACATTCAGCAAGGAGATCATGGTAACAGAATGGCCCACTGATAAAGCATGGTTATGAAGTTTCAATATGAAGACACATACTTGTTGAACAAATGGAACAAGGTTTTCTAAGAGTGGGAGAATGCAGAAAGGTAGGGGCAATATCCAGCTAAAACATAGATTGCTGTTAAATGCATCTATCTATTATAAAATGAGTGATGTAACAAAGCATGGTTATAAAATATTAACTACGACAATTGAACATAATACCTTCACCACGAAAATGTTGCAAGAAGAAACTTCCTCCAAATACTTTTTGTGAACACAATCAAGATAGAGAACATCAGAATATCCTTTGGCCTTTGCAGCAGATTGTGCCTTCAGAACCTGCATATGACATAAAGAGACAGCATTAACTTGTAGAAAATTTAATGAGTTCAATTGTTTCACCGTCAAAAGCATTTCAACTGCCAAAGGCAAACAACATGGTAATGGATTCCCAAGCACCAGAAAGCTAGCTTACCGCAGCATAATTCCCAATGGTTTTAACACCCCCAGTGCCACCAGGAGTGGCACGATGCAATTCATGCTCCACAATTAAATTTATTGGAGCAACACCTTCCTGGAATCATATATAAATTATGGTGAATGAATACATCATACAATGGTATGCCAAAACTATCAAAACAAGAAAAATACCAAAGAGTAAACATAATGCAAATGTTTGTCTAAAGAAACTAATAGCTTAATATTATCAGCCTTCATTTGAGAAAGAAAATGGTAGAAGGCTTTTAGACTTAGCACAATAACAAATGGTTGCTTCTCATAAAGATCAAAACACAAACCATCTTCATCAATTACTAATTTATGGAAGTTATAAACATAAACCAACAAAACCTTTCTAAAATATTGGCATGCAAAATTAAGAAACTTAATCACAAACCAGTCTCTGGCTCAACAAGGGTCTCCACATGTGGGAAAACATTCCACATAAAGCAGCAGTTCATTTTTCTATTCAAATGACTTACATAATACTTTCAAGATAAGTTATTTTGCATACGAAGTCATGCTCATATTTTCCTACAAGGTTACCTATAAAGATTTAACTTTAAGCCTTTCATGGTTATATAAATAAGAACTCTAAAACAAATTATAGAACTAACATTCTCTCTTGCTTCCACAGGGACGAAGACAGAGGGGGGCACCCCCTGCCCCAAAAAAAAGGGGTAAAATTATCATTTAGTCCCTTAAATTTTTATGAAATTACATGTTAGTATGATGGCAAAATTGCATTTTGGCCCCCCAATAATTTATGATTCATCTCTGGCCCCCTCTAAAGTAATCTTCTGGCTTTGTCCCTGCTTGGCCAAAGAAATGGAAATCTGATTTAATCTTATGCATTACTAAAAATCAAGCAAGGAAGATAGCAAACCTTAAAATAGTTTCCAACAGGTGAGACATAAATAAGGAAGGTGTACTCAGGAGCAGGTGCAAGACCAAGTACAGCTCCACTTCCCATAAGCAATGGCCTGATATACAAGGACCCTTTACCTGGTGGGGGAACCTGTAATGAGAAATTTAACAATCTACTCATAAAACATGTAAATCAAATTGCTAAACTGGACATGCTTCATATCAGGGATATTAGTTACCCAACGTTTGTTTGCCAGGACGGTTTCCTTTACAGCTTCCACAAACTGGTCAACAGTAGGTGCTGGCATGCACATCCTCTCTGCACCCTGTCTCATTCGAAGAGCATTCTCCTCAGGGCGAAAAAGAAGAATATTACCATCTTCTTTTCTATAGGCTTTCAGACCTTCAAATAATCCCTATAGACACAAACCAAAAAATGATGTTCAGAGAGAAATAAAAGAGAACTGCTATATCACAATGCTTAAAGACAAATTGAAACATAAGTTTTCCAGATAAAAATGGGGTCTTAAGCGAAAATTATCTTAGAGGACATTGAAGGCAGGATGAACTCTTTCTTCCTTTTGCTTTTGTCAGAGGAGAGGTGAAAGAGGTCATTTTATATAACAACAATTTATAAACTAACTTAATTTGTAAGCATCTGCAAATAAGAATAGACGCACAAATAAAGCACAGAAACTGTCACATAACCGTACGTCCCGATTGGCAATGTAGAAGAATGAAATCTAAGAGAAAGCCGCAGATAAAATTCAGGCATGAAAATTAAGAAACCTGACCTGCCCATAATTTAAGACCCCGGCTGAGGGATTTAATTCAATATTCCCAAACCGCTGTAATTCACCGTTAGAGAAGTTTCCACCTTGAGAACATTTCATCATATACATATAATCAGTAGGAAGTAACCCAAATCCAAGATTGTCCCACTCTATATCAGCTAGTTCGGATGCCTCACTACTGCATTCAACACACTTAGTCAAGGCACAGAACAAATAACTGCCATGTAGGGTAGATATAAGCAGAGTAACAGATGAAATTTAACAAAATCATTAGATGATACCTATAGGCAGAGGAAATTTCAAGAAAATTAGTGAACAAAAATGTTCTTTGTGTAGATACTCGTTTTTTATTATTAACACTTCTGCCAATAGTAGTGCTAGGAAATATCATTCCCCGCAGAATCACTCCATGTTGAAAAGACTGTAGAGCTAAGCTTAAGAAGGTTGGCAGGATTTTTAGGTTTGCTCCACTATTGAGATGTCTTAGAGAACATGGCTTGGAGGCTAAGATACGAATATTGTTAAGAGTTCTACTTCTTAACCTTTCTCTAGAGTACAAGTTTTTTTTCTCTCCCTCGACTCGTTGATCAAACTGTGCACTTGCACTCAAGTTTGCATGGAGCACTCTCCCTGCCAAAATGAGTTAGATGAGTGTAACTTCCACGAAACTACCATTATATCCACTATCTTCGTAACTTCTGTCCCATTACTTATACAAGTAACATGAACATGTTTTCATTCACTCTCATTACCCATAATTTATTACACATTGTTGTGAATTAACCCACATCTCTCCCACATCCTATCAAGTATACCACTTGTTTCATAATCATTCTTTAGGATAATTACTCTGGAAAAACTATAAATGGAAGATCCAAAGTTTCATCAGGGGACTTTTGATCTTTTGGCGAACTTTAGCCTTCTAAAATCCTCTCTACAATTATAATACCCATTGTAGGTCTCATCTTTCTAAGCCCCTTATTGCATCCATCACCACAGCCGGCCACCGCACTTGTTTTCTTGAGCCTGCTCCGATCTACTTCTTTGCCATCTCTCTGCTATAACTCGTTTTGCTATATTGTAATGTCTCCTCACCTTAACAAAAGAACTTAGAGACTCCACTAGGTCGAAGCAAACTTTGGGGTTAGTGATGGAAGCAATAAGGGGCTGAGAAAGATGAGACCTACGATGGTTATTATGATTGTAGAAAGAAAGTAGCAAAGAGAAGTTTAGAGGGTTTGCCAAAAGATCCCCAATGAAACTTTAGATTTTACATTTATAGTCTTTCCAAAGTAGTTATCCCAACAAACAATCATGAAACAACTAGCATATTTTATAGGATGTGAAAGAGATGTGGGTTAATTTAAAAGAATGTGTACGGGTAATGAGAGCGAGTAAAATCACATTCATGTTACTTGTGTGAGTAATGGGAAAGAAGTTACGAAGATGGCAAATATAATGGTAGTTTCAAGGAAGTTACACTCATGTAACTAATTTTGGCAAGGACAGTGCTACTTGCAAACTTAAGTGCAAGTGCACAGTTTGATCAACGAGTAGAGGGAGAAAATAATCTAGAGAAAGGTTAAGAAGTAGAATTCTTAACAATATCCATAATCCGTATTTGAGCCTCCAACCCATTCTCTCCAAGACATCCCAGCAATGGAGCAAAATTAAGAATCCTGTCAAACTTCTTAAGCTTAGTTTCACAACCTTTTCAACATTGAGTGATCCTGCGAGGAACCATATTTTCTAACAGTACTATTGACAAAAGCGTTAATAACCAAAAACGAGTATCTACACTTTGTTGAGTTATTTTCTTGTTCTCTGGAGGAGAGACTTAGGATAAAATGGAACCAATAACCCATTTCTTTAATACTAAAAAAAAAATTGAACTTCCAAAATTTTTAGCATTTCTTGTGGCTTCTCTTGTTATATAAATTTCCAAAATACTAGATGATGATTGCATTAGTAACTATTTAGCATCAAGGTCCATTTGCAAGTAGTCTGCTCTGCTATAAAAGGAAATGCCATCAGCAAATGGAGCGATATACAAATTTTATTAGCCCAACAATAAATAATTAAATTAATCTTACAGAAGCAGTCATATGTTTAGCTACAGATAAATTCAATTTTTTTAAAAGCATTTTCCATATGCACCTAAACATTATCTGCTTTGGTCAGGCAAAAGTGTACTAAAATGAAGTCTAAAACTATTTTATTTACATGCTTTTCTTTTTTTAGCTTTTTAACAAAAGCAAGAATCAGTGTTGTTGAGGCATGTGCCTAGGTGCACCCACACCCTAGCACCAACAAAAAAAGCACCTTAGACCCTTGAAGACAAGGTCCATTTGATTAGACACATACCCAGTGTGTCTAGGTATGCATTTTTGTAAAGTTTTAGGCATAAAAATAAAGGCCACCTGATTGAATTTCTCTTTAATTTCTTGTGTTTGCACTTTTTTCATTAGATGTACCTTTACTTGTAAGAAAGGGATAGTATCAAACTATATACTTCTCAATATTTGAGTATTGAACTATAGAAATGGACAATAACGAAATCATACATATTGACAGATGAACTAGACTACACTTTTAGAGTTTAATATATGTCTTAGCTATTTACACACTCGAATACAAAAACTCATATATATCACGATTACTCGCTTAAGCTTAAGCTAGCCCCCTTTTTTTGGCGCCTAAGGCAATATAAGAGTCCTAGAACCAGAGTGCACGTTGTGCCCATCACAATACTAACTTTAGTATTTTATTGTTGCTTTTGCTATTTACTTTCTATTTAATAAAAAAATGAAAAAGATTGCCATTAAAAAAAAAATTGCTATTAGCTATTTGCTTTTCTTTTTTGCTCTCCTATCTTTCAATTGATAGAAAAATTAAAACTTTAAAAATAGTTCTTTGATTAACAAAAAAACTGGGAAGACGCTAAAAGAAGGGAGCTTAATCGGAAAAGGAACAATGCACAGCAAAAATCTAATGCGGTTTGGTCATATAATTTGAAATTTTTTAATCTTAGCGTTAAAAAAGAAAAACAAAAAGTACGCACCTATAAGAATCGGATAAAACAGCAGCATTCTTAAAAGGAGACTTAACTTCATGAACATAGCGACAGGAAGCAGAAGCTAAAACTTGCTTATCTAACTGCAAAATAAACGCATAAGCAATTTAGCAAATAAGAAAGAAAAAAAAAACAGTCAAAAACGCGAGGGGAAAAGTGAGATTACCTTGAGATATTGCGGCGGAGAGAAGCGCGTGCGTTGAGGGTAGAAAACAGGAAGAAATGTGGCGGCGGCGGAAGCGGAAGAGGAGTAAAAACGTGAAGGGCTAAGAATGTTGTAATTAGGCTGGAGAGTAGCTAGGACGGCGTTGCTCTCCATCTCCCCCCTTCTCTTTGGTCTACGAAATGGCAGTTTCTTTTGTAAATCTGTATTTGTTCGCTGACGTGACCAATATTTAACCTAAACCGCTAAGGATGGAAATCCCCTGCCCCTTCTCCATGACCCCGTCCGTGCCCGTTATTATAAAAGGGGCCACGTTTTTTTTTTTTTAAAGTTGTAAATAATTTTCTTACTGATAATATAATTTTTAGCCATGGACTTTAGTTTGTTTATAGTTTGTATATTTTTTTTTATCTATTTTGGTATTTAAACTTGATAACTATATTTATTTTGGTCTCTAAATTTGATCAATATAAAATTTTGATGATATGATATTTTAAGATTGTGTTACATCAATTAAAAATTAAAAAAATATATATAAATTTTTAAGTAATGATGTGATATAATTTTAGAGTGTCACATGCAATATTCTAATAACTGACAAGTGGTCAAATAGGTCATACTATTGGTTCTCGATTCAATCGATTTGATTGGTTCAATTGCTAGACCAACAATAATTAATTAATTAATTACTTAAAAATTCATAAAATTTTAAAAAATATATTAAACTGGTTCAACTTGTTCAATTATGGGTTTTTGTCCTAGTTTTTTTTTATTGATTTCAAGCAATTTTCGATTCAATCGATTCAACCCCTTTTTATGGACTAATATATCAGTTGATTATCAGTCCAATCGGTTCAACCAACTAATCCAATCATGCTCTAAGGACACGGTCACATCATCAAATCTTGACAAAATCTAAATTAAGGGACTAAAATAAATTTAATTCCCAAGTTTAAGAGCCAAAAATTATATTATACCTTTTTATAATAAAAAAATTACTTTTTCCTAATTTGTTTTTTAGATTACATATTAATTGCAAAAAAAATCAAATTTTTAAAAATAAAAATTACAATAAGAAATTAATTTAATTTATCATTATATTTTTAATTTATTCGATAGAAAAATAAAAATAATTGAAGATTGCCACGTACTAGTTCAGTTAGTTGAGTCTTCACAAGTTAATTTTACAAATAAATCTAAAATATTAAACCAAACAATTAATTTTTTTTTATTTGACTAAGATTTTATATTTATTTTTATATATAAAATACATAATAAATATCATATAATAATTAAAAAAGAGTTAGATCTAAAAAACCTATTCAAGGTCTGGCTATCAAAAAGTCAATTAAAATTTGGAAGGACTTGGGCAAAAAATATTAAGGTTAAAAAATTATATAATTTTTGCAATTTTCAATTGATGATGTAGCACAGTCTCAGAGTGTCATGTCATCAAACTTTTATAATTTTCAAGTTTGGGACCAAAATGAATATAGTTACCAAGTTCAGGTACCAAAATAAAAAAAAAGTACAAGAACTAAAGTGGATTTAAATAATACATATTCATAATCAATAAAGTGTAGGATTAGATGTTACCTAACCCTATCCATCGTAGTGTGTCTAGAGCATCCAAATTGTTATTTTTTTCTCCCCAATTTTATTTTCAATTTTTCATTTTGCTTCTTAAATAAAATTTTGTTTCTAAAAGAAAATCATTCTAAACTTCAACTTTTGAAATCATTTTCTTGTATTTGGAATCTATGTCTCAAATTCTGATACTACTCCTTAAAGGCATCTTGTAATTCATTAAAAGAATATGAATTTAAATAATGTGAACTAAAAGATTGGCTCTTTGATAGCCATTAAACACATCACCTTTGGATTTGAGGGGTAGATTTCATTAGATTGTTGATCATTGATTCCCTATCCATTAGTTGAGCATTTGCTTTTGCAAGGAACTTTAATCTCCTTCTTTTCCTTCCTGCCCCCAAAGATTTCCTCTAATTTATCCCATATTTGCTTGGCACTACTATAAGAGGAAACTGTGTTGAACACTTATCCATTCAATCCACAAAAGAAAGTGTGTGTAGCATTAGTAGTTTGTTGAGCCTTGGCCTTGTCATTTGCATCCCGTCTTTCTTCCTCCTTGGGCACCTCCAATGAACCTCTTGTAATACCTCTCCAAGCACCATAATCAAATGTTTGGACAAAGAATTCCATTATCACTTTCCAATTTGAGTACTTATCTTCATTTAGGAGTGGAGGACACATGATGTAATAACCTTCTTCCATAGTTGTTGACCTTAATCTTGTAGGCATATTTGAAACTTGCTATTTACCTTGAATCACTTCTCCCAATGGTGAAAATTTTAATGGAGAACTGCTCCGATACCAATTATTAAGCTCCAAAATACCAAAAGGACATTGGGAATGATGTAAGGACATTGTCATCGGTAAAATTGTGGTTAACCCAATAATTTAGAATGAAGGACTTGGGAGAAGCTAATTGTTTTAGGTATTTGAATCCTAAGGGATCGAAAGAACAAAGTGATAGCATTATCTAAAGCTTCATACATAGAAAATATATTGGAACGTTATATTGTTTTAGAGGATTGTCCTAAGACAATGGAAGAAAGAGAGAACATGAGAAAGGTTCCTTATGCTTCAACAGTAGGAAGTCTCATGTATATTATGTTTTGCACATGCCCAAATATTTGTTTTGCAGTGGGGTCAGTAAGTCAATATCAGGCGAATCCAGGAGATTTGTTTTGGGAAATATACAAAACCTATAGTAACGCTCATATATCACATATGAGGACAAACCTTGGGGATTTGTTTTGCCAAGAATCTACTAGCTAGAGAGCTCTTTGGGAAACATATGGAGGGGCACAAGAATGCGAAACATGACTCATCTACTTCATTAGGGCAAGTGGGAGATTGTTGAATTTGGTGCCCTAAGTGTAGTATTTTTGTCCAAGTACACTTATAATTGGTACTAATGTTACTTCATTTTGCATATCTATTCTTAATGGTGTTGCAAGCCTAAACTCAGTTAGCTAAATGAATATTTTCCTAATCCCTAAAACTACTTATTTGACTATTATGTCTCAATATCAACCTATTTGTTTTTAGATTGTCCTCTACAAGATTATTGCTAAAGTTATTGCCAGCCAATTTAAAATGGTTCTCTTTGCTTGTATTGATAAAGGACAAGGTGCCTTTGTTTTGGACGACTTATTTTAGATAATATTTTAGTGGCATATGAATTGAATACAATGAAAACAAGCAAGCTGGTAATCAAGGTTACTTTGCACTCAAACTTGATATAAGTAATGCTTACAATCGAGTTGAGTGGAATTTTTTGGAGGGTATGCTTCCGCTTTTGGGATATGCAAAAAGCTGGATTGATTAGTAATGACTTGTGTTCAAGCTATTTCTTACTCTATTATTTTTATTGACAAGTGGTTTTCTTATTTTTTTTCTCGGATGTGGTTCACAATAGGGTTTCCCTCTCTCCCCATATTTATTCCTTATTTGTAGTCAAGGCTTCTCTTCTCTTTTCAAAATGGTTAAAAGTATTCTCTAGGGAGTACAAGTTAGTCGTGGAGGCCCTAAACTTACTCTTTTATGGTTTGCTGACAACAATATTATTTTTAGAGATGCCATGTATGATGGGGGTTGATTCTATTCATTTGTTTATTCACGAGTATGAATCTCATTCTGGTCAATTAGTTAATTTTGATAAGTCCATGGTGTTTTTCAGTGCTAACACTTCTGACGTGGATAAAAAGCGGCATGCTTTAGTTATTACGTGTTTGTAATGTGCCTTGCCTGAAAAAGTATCTAAGCCTCCCTTCTATTGTTGGAAGGAATCATTGATCAATGTTTCAACATCTTAAGGATAACATACTTTCTATAATATCTGGTTGGAATACTCAATTTCTTTCCGAAGGTAGGCGTGTTGTGTTGATTAAATCGATTTTGCAATCATTACCTAGCCATGCTATGTCATGTTCTCTATTACCTAATTCTATGTGTGATTCTTTTCATGTTAGTTTTAATCGCTTTTGGTGGCAAAAGGGTCCCAATAGAGGCTCCAATATGGTGAAAAATTGGACTGGAAAGTATCCAAATAATAGACCAGTCACATTGCGTTGCAGTTGAATTCTTTTTTCTAAAGGTTCTAACCCGCAAAGATTCCAGTGCATCCAAAAAGGCCCTAAATCTCACAATGTAAGTATTATTGATGTTATATAATAATATTAAAATAATAATATAATTTACACATTGAATAACTTGAGTTGCCAAATATGCTAAATTTAAATATTTGTTATAAAATAGTAATAATAATGCAAAGAACACAAGAATAATAAAAGAGAATAAGAGGCATTTTTATTGTATTTCTCTTATTTTCTATCATCATTACAAGTAGTATACTCCTATATATATAGGGAAATTAGACTTCTCATTTTCTAATACATAAATAGGAAAGGGATTACAAGAAGATGAAAGGTGAAGAGTTAAGGAAGATGAAATGTGAAAGGTTAAGAAAGATGAAAGGTTGAACATCCACTTAATAGCATTCATAATACTCTCCCTTGGATGTTCATTGTATAAAGGATATGTCTCATTAAAAACATTACTAGGAAAAACCCTATGAAACAAAAACCTAGTGAAGGAAAAAAGAGTACATAATCCTTTAATACAAAACTTGTCACAACCTTAAAAGAAAAAATGTAATGCGAATTTAGTCCCCCTTAAGTAAACATCACTTAAGATCTTTGAAACAATACAATCAAATGCTGAAAATTAACTTCTCAAGTGTAGCGGTAGGGAGTGCCTAATTGAATTCTCAATTATTCTTTGCATTGGGTGAGGGGTGTTACAACAGTGCGTATTTTGCTCACATTATTTGAACATCATTTTATAACTCAATATTGAGTCATTCAATATTATTTATCAATAATAAATCATCAACATATACAACAAATTTTGTTAATGCGTATCAATATAACAATAAAATTCAATTGCATTTTCATGCTTTAGATGTCGTTAACAACTTTATAAAGCATGATATATTGTATCATTCACTATTACCAATATAATGAGTGCATTGAGCACATAAAAAAAAAGGTACTTCAGGTCCATTGTTTTATAACATTATTGTTTGATCATTTGTATTCCTTTTCAATATCTTCAATCTACATGAAAAATTAGTCTAATTAATTTTGATTATATAAACACTATTGGATACTCAATAGCAATTCTTTATAATATCATTGTGTAAATATTTGTCCTTACTGAACACTTGATCTTCATGTCGAGACAAAGTTTTATTTTTAGATATACTTTCATTATAAAGTTTATCTATCGAATAAGTATTTCTCTTGGAAATTCGTCAGGAACTCCAATGATTTTCTCATGAAACTCGAGTTTTATGCTTCATGCATCAATATTATCAAATCATTTATATCAGTTGAATACAAATTCAGTAGACGTAAATAAATAACTTTATTTGGTTTTTGCATTCACCACAAATTAATAATTTTTCATAACCAAAACCAAGTGTCCTGTGGACGTTCTTGTTACAAGTCAATTATATATATTATGACTTGTATTTTTTTTCTTTATTATGCTAACATGTACTCCCCTTGGCTTTACACCTTCCGGGTGTTTGGACTTCTTGTCTGAGATGTATTTCATAAGTTATAATAGAAGCGTTTATTTATTTTTGAAGACTTGTTCTCATCTCAATGCTTTCAAATATATTTTCATTCAAGATCCCATTTCTCCATAATATTGAAGTATTCTATTTATATTATCATTGTTGATAATAATTTCCTTTTTGTCAGCTCCATCATATTTAGGTATGACATAACTGATTGGGATATCCCATTATATTCATAATTTTAGGTACCTAAACCTCTTTTGGGGTTTTATCAAAAGTTATGCATTGAGTCTCTTCATGAGTACCCACCTCATTTAGCATATGACCATCTTAATATCTTTTTCCTTTCTTTCAATAATTTTTCATTTTATGGAATCGACTAGTTTGTCATGCTTCTAGCATGCCCAAGACTTATTTTTATCATATTGTCCTTCTGGGACATATAACTATTTGGAGCATTTTAGCTGGTATATGTATCAACTAGTATACGCAATCTCTAAATATCATCACTAAACATTAATTTTATCATTCAAACTTTGTGCACATAATATTAATGAGGACCACAAAAAAATGATGACATAATTATTTAACCAATTTGTCTCCCCTTAATATTAAGAAAATTTGTAACATGGCAATACTTTCCCTTAAACTTTTTCACATCTAATGAAAATTCTAAATTTTATCAATTTCATACTTGATGATCCATCTTAGTGCGTTATGGTGGAACATAAAATAGATATTGCACATCCAAATATTCTTAGATGAAATCTATTAGTTTATAAATGAAAATCAATTCTCATGAGACAAATATTTCTTACATGTTGGCCTTGATGCAAATAATAAATACTTATTGTAAAGCTATTCTTATATTAATGGTTAAGCAACTAAATGGAGGCATGCATAGTTTTGCTAACCATTAAGTATAACATATATAGGCATAGACATCTTAAAATTATCCCAGATAAAACTATGAAAATCAAGCTTAGGATATAGTGCACCAGTGCTGTTAGCACAAATTGCATACTATATAGATTGTGCACAATCAAATTATTTCAAGAAATAATATCGCAAACTTTGGGTTGCACACATGTGATACATGAGCTCATATATTATTTGGTATCGTCCAAAACTGCAACCGACCTCTAACTTTAGTTGGTGTTAGTTTAATATGTTGTCAAAATAACTAGTATTAATGAAAATTATTAAAATACTTCTAATTCTTCAATAAGATCATATAAATTTTCATAAAATAGTTTTGCATCATCATTGACTCAGGATGGTCTAACCGGTCATACCAACACTATGAACTTTTCACTATCTCATATGTCAATCATATACGTGTAATGTATTTCTTCGGGGAATATTTATCATATAAAAACATGAGTATCTCATGTCATTTCTATCCATGGTTTAATGTAAAACACATAAAGATTACCTGCAGCATATATCTTTTTTATCTAAAATAATAATATTATGATTTACAAAATTTTGCATCATAAAAAGGTGCAAAATTAGCTCTTCTAGAGTTTTAACAATCTAATGTAATATTAATTAGCTCTTCAGGAGCATGTAATAAAATATTATTTTATCATATAACATTAGTAAATGTATAATTTAATTTTAAAAAAATGCAGTTTTGCAAATCTTTTCAATATGGATGATAAAAATTTCAGATCCTAAAAAAAAAACTTTATTTATTCATATTAAAAAAAATGCAGTTTTGCAAATCTTTTCAATATGGATGATAAAAATTTCAGATCCTAAAAAAAAAACTTTATTTATTCATATTAAAGAAAATATATTTTTATATAAAGAATAAGTATAAATAAAACATATGTTAAACATAGCAAAGAATAAGTTAAAGTCACTAATCAATCACGTTAAGAAGCATGCAGTTAGATAAATTGTTTTATATGTCATAACACAATAAAATATAAATAATTATAATGTCACAATAATATATTAAAGCTACAACTATAGAGGTTTAAAATTAAAATTTTCTAACCTCCACCTCTTATAGCATAATTTCAATTCAAATTTTATTATCATGCATTACGGAACATCTATTTTTCTTTATAAAACTTTGCAAAATTTAATGTTTTAGACATGCTACAGGCATGTACACAATGCATTCATATTTATCATAATATATATTAACGTCATCCCCTTTTTTTAGCCTTATACTTTTTCACAACTAGTAGAATTATAATGTCAATAGAAACTGTGATAATTGATAATTTCATTGTCATTCATTTTATCTAGTATCCACATATAGTTATTTCAAAAAAATATATATTTTTTATAAAAGTATATGCAATATTCACTTCAAGAATATATCGAAATTTTCAAATAGCCAAATTGAGTTCAATGATCAAAAGTGATCATAGAATTTATTATATTTATTGAAAACTTCAAGGAATGTATAAGAAATAATTCGGAAAATAATGTAAACTTATCTCATATTCTTTGCCAATAATATCATAAGGTATTATTCGCTCCAAAGAATGATTAATTAGTATAAACTGTAAGAAAATATAATATTGTATGTAGTATTAATATGTCAGTAACAATGATAATACAATACAATGCAGTAGCAGTAACACAACAAAATACTTGTAATACCTGTAATCGTACAGAGTCGAAAATTAGAAGAAAAATTTTGTTGAGGCCTGTATGAATAGTTTCCTTAAGACAAATTCGACCTCTCCTCAGTGCTTTGAGTAACGTTGGACGTCTGTCTCCCAAGATATAACAACAAACGATCACAGTAGTAGCACAACAACAGTGATCAATCAAACACAATCTTGTCTTTCTCTATTACTAGGAGAAATGAATTTAGAAGGAATTTTTGATATTGATGGTTTTTTGAGGATGTGTTCTTGAAATCTCCTAACTTGGCTTTCTATAGAGAAGAGGAAATGAATGAAGAGGTTTCGACTGATTCATGAAGAGTTTTGTTGAAAAATTAATAGATATAAGTGAATAGAGATAATGAATGAAAAAAATGTAATATTAAACCAAGAGATACAATTGTTCAAAAGATACAACTGTATGAAAAAATGCAATATTAAACCAAAAGATACAATTGTTTAATCAATTTATCATTCATCACTCAACAATCATTTTCCAACATAAACCATTAATCATTTTGTTTCAGGAATAAACATTTAGCAACATTTTAGACTATCCATCTTCCACTTTTCTATTTGCCAATAACAACAATAAGTTCCATTCACTTCTAGGAATGAATAAATAATATAATTTGTTAACAAAACTAATAAAGTCATCATTGTTTGCAAATTTACTTCAATATCATTGTGATAAATCAAATGTGTCTATACATTGTTCCTTTTTCTTTTTAATCAAACCTTGGTAAAATATTCAACCAAGATGCATGCGTCAAATTATCTTTTAAGTATCACATAAATATTTTCATTAAAATTATTACAATCACTATAGTTATAGTGATTATTATACCCATACTAGCCCATCAAAGACCATGCTCACAACCACAATTATAACTCTGTTATTTTTAAGATTGATTATGCAATGCTACATTCATCTTAGGGAATAGAATAGATCTAATGAGAATTTGTTTTTTCATTATCATAATTTTCTTTCAAAAACTAATACATAATTTTAAAGAATATTTTACGTGTTTTCTTACAAATATTCATGATTAATATCATTATACGATTCTCAAGCATCTATAGATTTGAAGTCCAAACTAATCATTGCATATAATACACAAATAAACATTGCATATAATACACATTTACAATAGACAAAAACATATAAGAACAATCATTTAATTTAATCAAAATTAAAACTAAACCAATAAATTTTATAAAAAAAACAAAACAAATATATATCCACATAGAAAGCACAACAAATAAACTTGAGAAACGATTTATAAATTCATAGAGATGCAAATAGAGAATTATATAAATTGAACTTATTAATAGAAATCGAATCAATTTTTTTTAAAAAAATTATTAGACTTACTTAGGTAATTGTGGATGATAAGTAGAGACTATGAGCATTCTTTGCAGTGAAGAGAAACTGATATCCCCAAGCAAATCTCGAGCAACCACTCACGATTTTTTTAACCATATAATTAAATTTCAATACTTGGAGCCCAACAAAATGTTGATGTAAACTAATAACCTATCACTCTTGAATAAAATCGTATTGATATTGTTATAAAATAGTAATAATAATGCAAAGAACATAAAAATAATATATGAGAATAAGAGAGATTTTTATTGTATTTCTCTTCTTTTCTATCATCATTACAAGTAGAATACTCCTATATATATATATATATATATATATATATATGGAGATTAGACTCCTTGTTTTCTAATACATAAATAGAAAAGAGGTTACAAGAAGATGAAAAGTGAAAAGTTAAGAAAGATGAAATATTGAACATCCACTTAATAGCATTCATAACAATATTTTATTATTTTTCTTATAAGCTTTTTTCTAATTAAATATTTTAATTAACATTGGAATTATTAATTCAAATTTGAAGCCGAGCATAAATAGTTAAATGTTAAATCAAGGTTTTATTACTGAATTAAAGCTTTTATTCAATTCATCCTTTCGTTTTCTTGGATTTTGCTTTTACTCATAACCACTTTTAAGTAATTTTTTTTTCTTTTGAAAGAAAGTCTACCTTAGTTAACGTTTAATATAAATATTGTCCATTAAACTATATCATTTTTCCCATTTTAATATCTAAACATTTTTTTGGGTCAAAATCGATACCTTAATTAAGATTTTTTTCTCATGTTGGTACCTCCATCTGTCAATTGTTAGTTAACTATGGGAAATGATGACTGACCCAATTGCTCAGGAACATGTGGCAAAATGCCACAAAAGCAATGCCACATCATTATTATTTATGTAAAATAATTCCAAAAAAATAAAATAAAAATTAGAAAAACTTAAAAAAATAGAAAATATATGAAAAATTATAAATAAATAATCAATATAATTAAAACAATTATATTAATATTTAAAAAAATTCCTTCCCCCACCCTCACCCTAGCCCCTTTCCCCTCCTCTCCCTAATGTAAATATTAAAATAATGTTAAGATAATTATATAAAAAAATCAATAAAAAATGTATAAAATTATTAAATATTAAAATAATATAATATAAATATATTTTTAAAAAAATTAAAAACAATATGGGCGACCCTAAAAAAGGCTTGGATTAGCATTTTGTAAATATGGGCAAGTTCGGGCCAAAGCGGACTTAGACAAACATAAAATATGTTAATATCATATTTAGACCCGACCTGACCCATGATACCTCTAATTTACTCTAATCTCAAATTTATGTACACATTCTCTCATATTCATCTCAACTTTGTAATTAAATTAACTACATTAACATTCTATTAGAAAAAGAAAACAAACATGGCAAATTATATCCTACAAGCTTCTATAAATTAATAGGTGGTTCTAATTTTTAAGCTCCCAATAATGATGTGGTGGGAGGAGGGGAGGGGGAGAAGGTCGAGGTGGGGAGGGGAGGGAGCAAGGAAATTTTTTTTAAATATTAATATAATTATTTTTCATTAATATTAATATTGATATTTTTAATTATATATTAATTTTTTATATAATTTTGTAATTTTTATTTCAATTTTTTCAATTTTTCGAAATTATTTGACATAAATAATTACGTGACATTGTTTATGTGGAATTATTATCACATATTGCTTGGTAATTGGGTCACATCATCATTGTTTATAATTGATTGACAGTTGATTGACGGAAATATCATATTGAGAAAAAAAATTTAATGTAAGTATCAATTTTAATAAAAAAAATTTAAGTACCAAAGTGAAAAAAATAGATATAATTTAAGGAGCAACTTTTATATTAAGCCTTAATTAAGTAGATTTTCTTTCAAAAGGAAAAAAAAATATTTAAAAGTGGTTGTGTAAAAATAAAAGGTAAACTATACTCATGGTCACTTTTGTTTACCTCATGTTACATTTTAGTCATTTATGTTTGAAATGTTATGTTTTAGTCACTTACATTATCGTGATGTAACATTTTATTCACTGAGTCATTAATTGTCGTTAACGGTGTACCGGTAAGCTGACGTGACACGTTAAATCATCATTTTAAACAAAAATTTTATGTTAAATTATATAATTGGTCCCCATATTTTTTTGTTTTGAGCAATTTATTTTTTTCTTTTATGTTCTTTTAACTTTCCTTTTTTTCTTTTTTCATTCTCTTTGCTTCTCCCTATGTTTTCCTACATCCTTTTTTTTTAACATATCAAGAAGTCAAATTGATAGTGAAGAAAGAAGCATGGTATGGGTTTATGGTTATAGGCAATGATGGCTTTCGACTTCTTGCTTCTTTTTTCACTACCAATTCAACTTCTTGATATGTTAAAAGAAATAGAGAAGGTAGAAAAACAGAGAGAGAAACAGAAGAGAATGGTAAATAAAGAAAAAAAGAAAGGAAAGTTTAAAGAACATAAAAGAAAAAAAAATTGCTTAAAATGAAAAAAAAAATATGAGAATTGATTGTATAATTTAACCTAAATTTTTGTTTGAAATGATAATTTAACGTATTATATCAGCTTACCGTTACACCGTTAACGATAATTAACGACTCAGTGACTAAAATGTTACAACACTATAACATAAGTGACTAAAACGTAATATTTTAAATATAAATAACTAAAATGTAACCTAAAGTAAACAAAATAAATATTTAATTCATCTTTTCGTTTTCTCGGATTTTGTTTTTACACATAACCACTTTTAAGTAATATATTTTTTTCCTTTTGAAAGAAACCCTACTTTAGTTAATTGCAATAAGCAAAGCGGTCAGTATTTAATATTCATTACAAATTACAAAGCCAATGAAGAGTCAATACATAGCACAGAGGCGAAAATCCCCAAAGCATATGCATCACCGTTACCGTAACTACTTTTGTTTTGAATTTTAATACATATATTTTAGTTTCACCATTATTGAATCTGTTCAACAGAGAATTGGTGGTTGGTTGGTCCAATTTTTAATAAATTATCCAAAAATCATAAAATAAAATCTAGTTCGCTAAAATAAGTTTAAAAACTCAAAAACCTAAAATCAATATGAAAATACAAAAAAATAAAACCGAATCAGAATAATTCAAGAAATTCAAAAAAACCTCAACCACCTCTACTAAGCTCTATCATTACTCCTTTCTAATTGGTGATAGGCAGAAGGGGAACAATGTCAAGACTTTCAAATTTGGCATATGACAGAACAGTATTAGTTGGCCCTTCATCGAATGCTCACTCGACTGTGGAAACTCCAGAGCATCTATTTCTCAACAGTTGTTCTGTTATGCCGCTGATCTTGACACCACCAAAATAGCCTCATGGATTGATTATCCAGCAGGATAGATCACACCATGAGGGTGAAAGGCTTATGCACAATAATTGCCATTATCCAACAAGGCTATTTTTGACAATGCTCATCCTAATCCTGTTGCTACGAAATGGAAATGGAAATGAATGCCTGGATTTGAACTCACACGACCATATCAGCTTCTTCTCGGACTGCAATCGACTACAGAATTAAGATATCGGAAGGTAATAACCTGCTAACTAACACGCCTACTGTTACAGCAAATGACAAGGATTATTCTCCCTACTACAAGAGAGATCCTCATCCAAGCTTCTACTATGAATTCTCAACACTCTGGCAGCCTAGTCCCCGAAAAAGTCTTTACCCCAGTAATCCCTCGAGTATTAATTCACATCAAATAATTTATTTTAAGGGCTTCTTTAAGCAAAAATGAAAGATTAATGCTTATTTGAATACAAATTAACATGCATTATCATATGGAAAAACAATGAAGTTTAATCATGTAAAAGATTGTAAAAATCTCCAGCGGGAATGTCTCATCTGTGGGTTGAAGAGTTCTAAACAAAACAAATCCCATCCGAATCAATTTCCAATATCAGTTTCACTGATAGAGAAACTGACGACTTTGAAACATCTAGGGCAAAAATCTAATCCTATTTTTTCATCATATCAGCCATAATAAACCAACGCAAACACACTATAAAACCTAACAAACCACCCTATGGAAACTAGGAACATCATAAACCAGCACTGCTAAACAAACCCACACCAAAATAAAAAGGATAAGCATTTACAAGTATTCTGAACAAGATCCAAGTTAGTAAGCAACTTTCCCATGTTTAGTTGTTACATGGCATGTTGAACATCTGCTATTCTGCAAAACTCCAAAAACAAAGAGTACTTCAAAAGCTGCTTCAAGGTGTAATTCATAATTTGACGGGACACTAGGATGCGAGATTGGAAAGAAAAGAGTACCTTTGTGCAAAATGGTTAAAATATAACTGTAGAAGCTAAAAAGAAACTACATATATTTCTACAACTTCTGCTTTGACCTCGTCCTCATTCCAATTTTCTCATTCTCATCTAGTTTGGGAACTACATTGTCTTCAAGCTTTGTGCCTCCTTCTGACACGTCTTTCATTGGCTACAGAATAAAAACATTTATGAACCGCAAGGATACAAAATAGAAAGACAGAAAAAGACACCCAAAAACAAAAGAACCTGATCAACTTATATAACTATTATGAGAAATTTACTAACTTGATCATAAATGGGGAATGCTACTGTTAAAGAACCGGAGAACACAAATGAGGGGAAAAGCAAACAAAATGCAAATTCACATTGTAAATAAGAGCCTAGTAAAATGTTGATACTGTCATCTGCATGCAAGAAAAAAGGAATTTGCATATAGCTAGAATCAGCCTTTACCTGATAGGGCTTGGTAACTTGAGAAACCTTCCCCAAATGTGCTTCTTGAACAATTACTGGATCCCCAGATCCACCATTCTCTCCTGAAGCACTTGCAAGACTGCACATTCCTCCACTTTGAGGAATACCCTGCATTGATTCTGCTACAATATCCTGCAAATGGTCTGTATTTCCTAGATTGGAAGAATCAACCACAAACTTTTTTTCAAAGGTCTCTTCCAAAATCTCTGTTATTTTATCAACAACCAGTGCATCATCAGCTCCTCCTTGACTCTGATCATATGACAATGATACAGGCTGATCTGGAAGCGAATTTGGTTCAGTTGAATTTACACTGAAAAACAACAAACGTAATTGTAAACAGACCGGAGTTATCTGAATCAAGAAATAATCAGAATATCAGCGCATGGTTAAATAACATACCAAAAGAAATCAATATAAGGGCAGAAGTGGATACCTGTGAGCACGATCCTCTTCTTCAATTACAGAAGCATCTTTTGTTTGCCTCCTTTTTTTAGTACCATGTGAAGGTGAGCTGTCAACTCTTCTTTTCCTTCCAGCTTGAATCCCTTCTTCAGATACTAAAGACTTTTCCGCATTGCTTTTTTCAAATCCAGATTCCAAATGATGAATTCCTTTGATCACCTCATCTTCTGAGGGCACTTCCACTGTCACTTTTGGTTCCCCATCAAATCCCAAGGGCTTTCTTCCATACTGCTTGTATTTTTGCCCATCACACCCATGGCTTAAAACCAACTTTCCAGCTGACGTCAAACACACATCTTCATGGTCAGAGATCAAAGATCTTTCTTTTGGCTTCATTTGGGCCATGTCAGGGGCATTTTTGAATATCAATTCTCTGCAGCGCTTAATCCAAGAGAAACGGGCAGAGCTAGGAGAAGCACCATCTGGTTTTGACATTGGCGAGTTGAATCCATTGCCATTGTCAGCAACGACCCTATTTTTAACTGAAACGGATCCAGAATTTTGCATGACAGTTTGCTCTTTCAGAGTCTTTCTTTCAGATGCTTTCTGCTGGCTAAGCTCTACAATAGAGCATTGCATTTGAGCAACCATCATGTTATCCACAGCAGCTTTCAAGTCCCCCAACTTTTTTAGCTCTTCAATCTCAGCATGTATTTCTTTTCTATCAGCATGCAGTAGTTCTCTCTGCTGCTTCAATTTGTGCCTTTGCACCTTAAGCTCCTCAATAGACTTGTTCAACTCTGCCCACTCCCTTTCCCTTCGCTCACGATCCAATTTGATCTCTATTCTCTCAGCATCAAGCCTTTTCATTTCTAAGGTAGCTTGTTCTAACTCTTTCTCTGCTCTTTCCTTCAAAGCATTAATATGCTGAAATTGATTTCTCTTTTCTCGCTCAAAAGCTTCCTCTCTTTCCTTCAAAGAACTTTCCAATTCTTCACGCCTTTTCTCAATAAAATTCTCCAGTTCCCTCTTCTGGGTTTCAATTCCCAGCAACAATTCAGCACGCTCTTGTTGAATCCTGTTGAACCAATCAGAATGCTCACTTACCATCTTGTTCATGAAATCTTCTCTCTCACGATTCAATGATTCAACATCCTTGTTATGCTTCTCTCGCATTACATCACGCTCTCTTCTCAAGCTATCACGCTCGTCCTTGAGAAACTTCAAAACTGCTTCTCTCTCCTCATGAACACGCATGGCTTCCTTCTTCAGCTCTTCTCTTTTTTCATCAATCAATTCCCACTCAGTTTCAAATTTGGCCTTCTCTACTTGTAACCTATCTGCATTAGCCATCAGCTCCAACTTTTGTGCCCTAACCAAATCAAGTTCCTCCTTCAGTTTTGATTCTAAATTCGATAATTCATGTGTCTCACTTCTCATGGCTAGTAGTTTCTCCTTTGCACAATCAACTTGGTTTCTTTTATCTTCTAATGAAGACAATGACTTCTGAAGCTCAAGTTTCATTTTCTCTATCTCTTCCTTTTCTTTTTCTAAAAGAACTTTATTCAATTCAAGTTCCTTTTCAAAACCACTCACACTTTTTTCTCTCTCCTCTATGAGATTTGACTTTTCAGTCACATCCTTCTCCTTCTCTGCTAATATCCTTGATCGAACATCAAAATCATGTTCTCTTTCACGAATTAGGTCTTCCCTTTGATTGATATCCATCTCCTTCAACTCCCATGCCCGTCTCTTCATTTCAATCTCATCTTCAGCCATTTTGCGCTTGATCTCAAGCTCAGCCTCAAACTCAGATTTTTTGGTTCTTAGTACAGTTTCATGACTAGCAATGGCCTTGCGAATTTCATCCTACATCATTCATTAAAAAGAATAAGTTTTCCATAAAAGAAAGAAAAAAGTTGAAAATCCTAAAGCATATTCTACAAGGTAACTCACAGATTCCTTGTTTGCAAGTTTCTCTTGAGAAACAAGCAGCTGTTGTTCTTTCTTGCTAAGCAGAACTTCTCGATCAGTAATAGCCTGCATGTAGAAAAGATGAATCCAATTTATATGATTTTCCGTGATGCAAAATTAAAAAGTTTCAAATGAAGGTGCATCAAAATCCTAACTTCCATAGTCAAATGAAATATGCAGACCTCCTCTTTTTTTGAAAGAGAAGCTAAAGTCAACTCAAGTTTGGATTTTTCATCCTTCAAAGCTTTACGTTCCCGCTCAATATCCACTCTTGATGCCTCCAACTCCTTCTCCAGTTGATTTAATTCTTGACTTCTACTAAAGATATACTCCTCTCTCTGGTTCAAAGAAGCTTGCCCATCAAGTAGTCTTTCATGTTCTTGCTGTATAATCTTCTGCCTCTCACTCAGTGATTGCCGTTCAAGAGTAATCTCCTTCTCCTTTATGTCACAACTAAAACATGGAACAAAATAATTATCTGACTCCTTGAACAGAAAATCTAAATAAAATCAAACTGCACAAATGCAGCCAAGCAAGAATGTGTATCCAGCATCCACACAATACCGTTTCCAACCAAGGCAGTTTTTACTGGTTCACTTCCAACTAGGCAACTCAAATCATGTCTGCCTATAAGAACATTTTAAATAGAATAATAGGCCATCATTTACGGTTCTTATTTATGGACACTTTTCAATGCAAGATATAATCATACTGCAATCCAGTAACAAATACCACACAATACGAATACAAAGAGATGTATAAGGCACAACTGTTTCCCCTTGGGTAATAAAAGCTTGTTCAAAAACTACACACTGTTAGGAAAGAAACAAAGAGATAATAAATATATATAGTACAAACAACAAAGAGAAGGAAATGCAATGTAAATCACATACTCATTTTTGAACAGTACAATACGTCTACTAAGGTCTTCTTCACGTGCTTCAACTTCTTGGAGCTTTCTCTCAGCAGTACGTTGAAAGAGGCTAGCTTCTGTTTGTAAGGACTTTGCAGCATGAAACTTTACCTCAGCCTCTGCAAACTTCTTCTGAGCATCCTCTATCATAATACGCGCTTCAGCTAATCTACTTTCAGCTGCAACCTTAGTTTCAGCAGATTCTGCACGCATCTCATGCAAAGCCTTCTCAATCTGCAAAACCCCACCACAAAGTCCTAAGAAACATACAATGCTGAAAGATAAGTGAACAAGGAAAACAAGTTCAATTAAAGAGACTTTCAAATGATAACCGTACGCTTGCTATGCACTCTTTCTCAACTCCTAAAGATTTCTTCAAACCATCCTCTCGCTTTTTTGCTTCTGCAAGAGCAGATGCATGTGCAGCTTGATCCCGCTTTTGCATTATCTCACTTGCTTCAGCAGAGGCTTTAATTTGTTCATACTTGGAAGCAAGCTCCTTTCTCTCCAATATAAGAAGGCCCATGTGGTGTTGGTGCTCAAAGAGCTAAATACAAGAATAGATAATATTAGAACTAAATGCTAGTAAGCTATGTGGAAAGAAGCACAAAATGAAGGAAGATTTACAATATGAACTTATGAAAAACAAGATAATGCATAGATCATCTTGTGCTAAACCAAGAATGCCATTATTCCTCACTCTGATCCTTTGTACAAACAAAGCATTCATAAGTCTCATTCATGCATAAAGTTGGGTAAAGATCGCAGCTTAGTAATATGAAATCCATAGGAACTAACAAGTGCAAAAACTCAGAAGTTTAAAAAAGCAATCAATCCCTAAATAATGGCACAGAAAACAGGAAATGCTGTCTAAAAACAACGAAACAAATCATTGAAGTCACTAAAAAACAAACAATAAATGCTCCTAAAAGCTCTTATAATCCCACAAAATTAACAGCTCAATGTGCCATTTGCACGCCCACGACGTCAACCACACCTAAAGGGCATTGCAAGGTGATACAACACCTCAATCAAATAATGCAATTGGAACATTAGGTAAAAATCAAGTTTGTTCCATTCAAAGCTTCTACAAGGAAACACAACTAGGCAACCGGAAGGACATTTAAGTGAAGTACGGAACTTTAACCAAAAGGTTTATTCAAGAAACAAGACTTAAGTTGATGGCTTGGCATTAAAATTTGACTTGAGAAAAGAATAAGAGAAAACAAGATCACAAGGACACAGAGGAATAGGTGGTTCTACTATGGTAGCCTACATCTAGTGAAAAGACGCAAGGATTAAATTGTCGATATTATGAACATATTGTTTTAGTTTATACAAGAATGCCCTATTTATATAGAAGGTTATCACCAATTTAGAAAAGAACCAAGCAAGAATATTGTATCGTAATATCTAAAAAATGGCGTCGTAATTATATCATAATCCCTAATATAACTAAGTACATTTATTAGATTAACAATATGTCAAAAATATTAAAACAAATTCTATATACAACAGTCTAGCATCTTTAAAGTACCAAAACCCTTACTGTTTTATGTTGAAATCTGTTAGAGATCACTTCCATTACTTAACCTTTTTATTAATATATATCTGATTTTCTTTTCGTCTTAAAGTTTAAAACTGAAACGCAATATAAAGAAAGAAAAATCCATATTTTATTGCGACCTTCGCAATTCACAATTTAAAATTTCAATATACTACTACTCTCTTTGACCAATTGCACCTGCGACCAAACAAGTCTTTAAAGAAAAACAAATGGAAAAGAAGAGCCATGAAAATTTTTGAGAAAAGCAGTTAAAAGATTTGAAGCAAACCTCAGCTTCAAGCTTTGCAATATAAGCAATAAGCGCAGCTTTATCTCTCTTCTTGATCGATTCCTCATCGAATCCAGCTTCCTTGAGTCGTTTCCAAATGGTTTCGTCACTAAGAGGACTCTTCACAACCCTAGACCCCGGCATTATAGACAACGCCCTACCGCTTCCCGGCGTGATCGGACTCGCCATCTTCTAAACCAGATCACGGCACCAAAACCCTAGAGTTCCGTACGCCTGTAGCTATTCTGAATATGATTCTTCACTTTTCTTTCTTTTTCGCTGTAAAGAGGGAAAGGGAGAGAATCAAAGTACTGAGTCACCGGCTCACCACTGAGTGAGGTTTTGTTTTTTCGAGAGTTGAAATCGCCGAGAAAAAGAACTTTCTATTGGGATGATCCAAAAGCGATGTCGTATCGGGAAATTTAGGCTGCCAGTTTATGGGGGAAAAAATGAGAAAGGAAACAAAAATTGAAATTTTAAACAGTAAAGAGTAAGAATTGACAGTCAGCGTCCAACGTCAGCTAATTTGAAATTTAAAAAACATAATTAACGGCTGGTTTTCATTGGAATTTGAAATCCAGATAATTTACACGTTTGGGTACTTGATTTTGCACCCAAAATCTATCCTCCCAAAATAGCTACCAAGAAAATTATGGAAAAGAATTTCAAACATAATCACCTTTTTGTTCTTCTAACTTTATAAAAAAAAAATTATTTTAGCCCTCCAGTTAAATTTTCATCTCTTTTAGTCTTTGAATTTATATTTTCTATCAAATCACCTCAAAATAGATGAAAAAAATTAATATTTGATAACTTTACTGATCTGATATACACATAGATTCCACATAGATGACACATCAACATTTAATTAATATTTTTAAAATTTTAAAAATATTGGAAAAATATTTTTTATAAATTTTAAATAATTTTAATGATTTATAGTTTTTAAAAATAGTTTCTATAATTTTTTTGAATTTTTAAAATTTTTAAAAATTAATTAAATGTTTACTTGTCATCCACGTTTACATGATAATCCACGTGTATGCAACATCAACAAAGTTAAAGTACATTAACTTTCTCATTCATTCTAGGATGATTTGACAAAAATGCAAGTTTAAGAGCAAAAAAAGTTGAAAAATTAAATAAATAGTTAAAATAATTTTTTTTTGTAAAGTTGGAGGGCTAAAAAAGTTATTATATCATTCAATTTTTTCATCACTTCTGGTTTTGATAATTTACTAAAGGGTTAAATCATTATTTGTGGCTTAAATTTGGTAAGTACTCTTGTATTAGGATTTTTTTTTTCACATTGGGGCATGAACTAGACACGTGTTCCACATTGGGGCTTAAACTTTAAGGTTTTCAATGAAATATAAGAATTAACTTGGACAAAAAAAGTTCAAGTGTCAATATGAAAATAGTTACCAAATTCAAGGACTCACTTGGATAAAAAATAATTCAAGCTCTAATATGAGAACAATTATTAAATTTAAAGGCTAACTTAACAAAAAAAAATTAAAGCTGTAATGTGTATTAATTAACTTTTTTAAATTAATGCAAAATTTAATTTAAAATTCCTTTTAGGACTGAATCTTGGAAATCCGTTGACATAATTGCTAAGACCTACGGGCGAATTTTTTCTATTTTAGCTTGAAATAGCTAATTATTTAAAGCCAGTTATACTACTTAAGCTAGGTCTTAACCTAATAATTTAGTGTGGGAAATGAAGGCATATGTGGCAACATAAGATGTTGCCAAGATTTTCCCACTTGAGGAGCTGAAACATCTTACTTCATTTGGAAAAATAAAGAAAGAAAATAGAAAGAAGTAACGGAAGAAAAAAGAGTAGAGAAAGTGAGTGGAAGGTTTAACATTCGGCAAGGCTTGAAGGAGGAAAAAGTTTTGAAGCCATGAGATTTCATCTTTTACCAACCATGTATTAAGAGGAAGGCCGTTTTTTTTTTTTTTTATAATATGAAATTAAAAGGTTAATATTTATGCATTCGGGGTTTACCCATATCACACACGTATACCTTACGTTCAAAGGGGACTACTCAAATAAGGGCTTACCACTGCTCCTCGAAGATTCGAACCTAGGTGAGTTTTAGGATGAACAATCCTTGGCTATCATGTATTAAGAGGAAGTTAGAATTACGACTCGCATGTAAATATATAATGGCCCGTTTAGTAGAGTTAATATTGACGTGATATATTAATTAATACTAATGTATCATCTTATTTTGAAATAACAAGTTGTTTGATAAGCTTAAAATATCACTTGTGTCAACACTTTTTTATGTTATTTTTCTGAATAATACCTTCACCTAAAACTAAAAATTACACACTTTTCATTGTTGAGTACTAAAAATCATTCTATAGACCTTCATTTTCTCCATGTTCTCTGTTTTCTTTTATTGCTATTGTTGTTAAATAAAGGTAAAAAGATTGTTCAAATTTCATCATTTGTGAGGCAAGATCAGATATATTTATGAATACCTGAAGTTTTTAGATGAAATTTATAATTGAAAATTTTCATCGTTCATTACTCATTATCATTTTTTTTCAGAATTCCTTTATGTTAGGATCGACCCGATTAAGCAACGAACAAGTAATAACAGCGGAATAAATTGAGAAATTGGACACACAAATTTAACGTGGAAAAACCCCTCCAAAGAGGATAAAAAACCACGGACAAAGATAATTTTACTATAATGGCAACAGAACGATGAGTACAAAAGATGGAGATAAAACTAAACCCCGAAAACAAAGAACCCTCAAAACGTAAACACAAAATTCTCTAAATGTGTTATGAGTTCTAATATCTAATGGGTGTGTTTTCTAAGGTTGTAAAAGAGCCTATTTATAGGCTAAATTCATAGGTCAAATAATAATAAAATAATCTAACTAATCGTTGTTTGATTGAAACAAATAAACAGAGTTTAACTAGAAGATTACTTCTCAAATTTGACTGAAATAGAGTCATAATTAACAAATCTCACCTTGACTCATATTTCCATAATGTCATCTTTGCCAAAGCCCGCCACGAGCCTATCTTGAACCATGCAGGAATTAATTAAGTCGAATCAGTGCTTAGAAACTGGAAGACTTCTAGCCTTCGACTTGTACAACCGCCAAATCAAAACTAACCCGGTTTGATTTTCACGAACACAAAGGTTGCCTAACTTTTCAAAACTCGCATCCGAAAGAGAACTTCTCTTCAACGAAACGGTCATACCTTTTCCCTCCTATGACCAAATTGCCTCCGCTCTAAATGAGTTGACTTCGACTCAGAACGGACGAGGGCGTCCGATTTCACCGGCCATGTAGAACCTTCCGTAATATAAAGATCGCCGCTTCTTTTACCTTTTAACAAAACGAGAGCTCCACGAGATACTTTAATGCCGCTCGACTCGATGTTGATTCTGCATCCTTTCAAGTCTAAAATACTCAAGGAGATGAGATTCTGTAACATCCCCAAACCCGGCCCATTCACTACGACCGAATCTGGTTATGTTAGTGAAAATATTTTAGACTTAGAATAAAATAGTAAAAATTTATTTGCTCTTGGAAACCATGTTCTTTTGAAATTATAGCCACATGTTTAATAATTCCATATTTGAATAAGTAAGTTATAAAAATATAACCATCTTCACATAGTGTTTCAATTTAAACAAACCATAATAGAGTTAATAATAAAATGATACCAAAATAATAAAATAAATCCTTATTACAACCATTATTTGAATGAAATACTTAATATTTAATATAGCCAAAAACATCTCCTTCGGCATGGGCCACCATGTATCCTCTCCGATCCCGATCCATCTCATGAATCACCTGAAAGGTTAGGAAAATAATTGGGTGAGTCCACAGACTCAGTGCATAACCACAACACAAATTTCCCACACGTATGGGCTTGGCCCATACCCACACAATCCTCAAAACAAATCATGCAAAGATGCACTTCAACCCAACCTACTATCCAACCGTACGCCAACCTTAGCAGACTCCCTGCCTAAGGCCGTGGATAAACCACCACTGATCACCTCGTGATCCAAACATTAATCCGTCTACGGTGATGCACTCAGCTATCAACCGCCGAGGTGGGCACCGAGCCAACATCTCCCTTGAGGTAGCACAAAGCTAACCCTCAAGCGCTAACGTAGCCGAGGCTAACATTAGACCACGTACATCATATGTACCCTTCTTCCTTCATCGAATCAAGCCCAAATCCCATGCAACTATATAAATGTCACAGGTTAAATCATCATATAACATGAGTATATATATATACATATTTATCATATCATCACTACATCATACATATATAAATATACATCATAATTAACTTACCATCATCACCGCTTGACTCACCACTTAAGCCATCCTAATCGGCTACACACACATAATACACATGTAAAAACGTTAGCAAGCAAACCGAGAAATAGTGCGATGTTTACGCACCTAATTACTAGCACAACCGATCAACCTCAAACGCTACTCTATGCCTCTCCAAATGTCGTCTATACGAAACCCGAAAGGTCTCTGCGTTAGGCTCTTCTCCCCTACAAACGGCCTTATCATCATATACTTTAACAACCTTAAACTTAATCGAAATATCACATACATAGCTTACCAAAAGCCTTACCACCACTTACCAAGCCGATCGCTAACTACACGAGACTAGACCGAAAGCCTTAAAATCCCGAATACCTTCAACCACGATTGCAACAAAACCCGAAGAGGTCTAAACTAATATTCGGCCAATAGTGCTACCAAATTGAGGAAAGAAATTCGCAAAGGTGGTGGTGTAGATTCGGCTATCAATAAATCAAGGGGTAGGGAATAGTGGTTTCGGCAAAGAGAAGAGAAAGAAAGGTGTGGGGTGTACCTTCGATTTAAAAAAATGGAAGAAAAAGGGGAATGCAAGATGAGTGGTTCGGCCAAGGGTCCAAAAGGAAGAGAGGAAGGATGGCAATGAAGGTTTCGGCTCAAGTGAAATGGAAGAGATGTGTGAAGAAATTTTCGACAAGCAAGCACATGGGAAAAACCCAAAAGATGAGCACCTTCCCTATTTATAACATTCGGCCAAGCTCCCCTAGAAGAAACAAAATTCGCCAAACACTCCACCTCCCACAAAATCCCAACATTCTCTCCTAAAAACACTCTACACCATCCCTTCAAATAAAATCAAAAAGTAACCAACCCACCTCTTCTCCTAGCCATCCATTCAAAACATTTGAACAAGTCAAATGTCCTTCATTTAAGCATCCAAAAACCGTCCAACACTCTACCTTTATGACACAAAAACAAAGGCCTCCTGCTGCCCTTGCGAATCGAACCTGAGACCCTTACCAGCTCCCCCTTGAGGCGTCACTTTTCCCATGCCTTATGTGGCGCCTCCTTGCCACTCTGCCACTTTATTTCTTGTGCCTAATTCCCACCAAAATTTCTCTTAAGGCCCCCTCTATCCAAGCTCCTTTTGACCCCTAAAACTAAAAATTTTCCTAAGGCATCTACCACCACCTAGGGTTCTCGGACCCCTAAAACTTACTCCAACCACACACTAAAGTGTGCCAACCCCGAGCTAAGCCCCAAAAGCCTAACCCCTAAAACCAGGGTGTTACAATTCTACCCTCCTTAAAATAATTTCGTCCTCGAAATTACTTGTCTAAACTAACACCACACTACGCTATAGCTGCGCACTCTGATCTTAAAGAGCTAACATACTTTTAGGCACAGTATCTATCATACTTAAGGTTCTAAATACTTTACGAGCAACAAAACAAACAGCCACCCACACGAAAAACAACAGAGAACATTCCAAACACAAGATACTTACCCGCTGACACATCCGACACATCATTATCCTCTCTCCGACGAACTGCATAAACCAGACCTGGTTGTCTTGCCTCAGTGCCACCATTATCGCGACCCAAAGCTCCACGACCTCGGCCGAAACCATTCCTCCATGGTTCGGACCACGACCTCTCGCCGCTCACGACCACCTCTCTGCTGGTTGCACATAACCTTGACCCACTCGTCCGAGTCCTATTCGAATCCTGGGGACAATCCTTAACCAGATGAGACTTGGACTTACATCTGAAGCATTCTCGAACTCGATTCTAGCACTCGCCAACATGATACCTTCCGCACTGCGCACACGGACGATCTGGATTTCCGCTGCCGGCAAGTAATACTGACAGAGTCTTGACTCTCGGTCTTTTCTGAAACCTCTCAAACGATTCTAACGATCCCAAGCTCCTCTTATCACGGTTTCTTTCTCTGCATTCGCCTCTCACGGCCTTCTTGACCTCCTCGGCTATCCGAGCTTTCTCCACTAAAACAGCGAAGTCTCTTTCGTTGCGGCGCAATCAAAACCCGCACTCATCCCGTAGCCCATCTTCAAATCGACGCATCTCTCATAATCGGTTGCCACGATGCCCGAGCATACCGGCTCAAACGCAGAAACTCGAGCCTTCAGTACTCGCTATTGACTTGCTACCTTGCACCGGTGAGGAACGCCTTCCTCTGAGCATCCACATAGCTTGCTCCGACATACTTCCCTTCGAACTTGATCTTAAAGTAGCCCCAGTCCACTCGATCCGCAGGTGCACTTTCCTTAACAGTGAGCCACCACTGGTAGGCCTCATCTCGCAAAGAACGAAACAACACCCTTAAGCTTCTCCTCGGCCAGCTTAAGTCTAAGTCGCCCATAATCCTCTCCACGCCTCTCAAGCCGATTATTCGCCACGCTCGTTGAGCTACCCCGCACACTCACAAGACCTCGGCCCATTCGCCTAAGCCTTTCGGTCGCGACTTCCGAGTCCCATCGCCCCATTGGCTCCTCGCCACTCGCTCAAGCACCCGCAAAGATAGCTCGCGAGCGTCGTCTCCTCGATCCGATCCCTGCTGTTCCACCTCAACACCGATGGCGGTGCATCGCTCTCGACCCATGGCGTGACCCAACCGGTTCCGATCATCGACATCCCGCCTCTACCACGTCCACGAGTATTGCGACCACGCCCCTAGAACTCATATCTAGCGCCTCGATTTAGTCTGCTTTAGAAAGTTTTATGCATCGAAAATTCTTGTTTCACTGCTTTTATCCACGAGCAATTTTATGCAATGAAGTTTCCAAGAGTAGTTCTTTCGAGCAATCAAGTTTCATTCCCAACCTAGGGGTAATTTCGTCATTTTCCTATAAGAGGTATATCGGTAATAACTCAGGTCAATTTTGAAAAATAGTTTTCCAACTTAAAGATAATTCAAAATTTACAAAATCACAGGGGTCATCTTGAAAATTTTGTTTTTCAAACCAGAGGTATCGCACAAATTTCGTAAATCGTGGTTATTTTTGTAATTTAGAAATCATGGGCATTTTGGTAATTTTATAAATTAAAAAAACGTCCTTCAAAATTAGATTTAGGGTTTATAGACCAAAAGGGTAAAATTGATAATTTTAAAACAGGAATTTAAAACAATCAGGCCAAATCCCTTTCGGGTTTAATAATCGGTTTAGCCTATGAACAAGTCCTCTTGGTTAAGGTGAACCGTAGCTACGCACTGCAGGATTCAAGTAAAGAGGAGGTGAGTCGCTAGGATCGCTTAAATACCAAGCTCTTCATGAATACCATTCCTAGACATGCGTCTGATGGTTGCCACACCTTAACTCGACGACTAACTTCACAGTTTGTTTAGTAGCCTTAAGTTTTATGCATATGTTTGAGTAGACTATTCCTAGGGTCCAACAGATCCTAGTATTCTAACCTCTGAGCCCAAACTAAGCCCATAATAAGTCATACAAACAAATCACTTCAAGAAAGTCCGGCAGTACTTACCTGGTGGACTTCTGGTCTGAGAATACAGTGCCATGCCGAATATCCTAAAAATATTTCATAAAAACCTGTATTTTTGAAAAGCCCATTTTGAAAATGTTTTTGGGCCCAAAACCTCAAAGCCGAAGTTTTGAACTGGCTCGATACCAAATCAGAACATCCCCAAACCCTACCATTCACTACGACCGAATCTGGTTATGTTAGTGAAAATATTTTAGACTTAGAATAAAATAGTAAAAATTTATTTGCTCTTGAAACCATGTTCTTTTGAAATTATAGCCACATGTTTAATAATTCCATATTTGAATAAGTAAGTTATAAAAATATAACCATCTTCACATAGTGTTTCAATTTAAACAAACCATAATAGAGTTAATAATAAAATGATACCAAAATAATAAAATAAATCCTTATTACAACCATTATTTGAATGAAATACTTAATATTTAATATAGCCAAAAACATCTCCTTCTGCATGGGCCACCATGTATCCTCTCCGATCCCGGTCCATCTCATGAATCACCCGAAAGGTTAGGAAAATAATTGGGTGAGTCCACGGACTCGAGTGCATAACCACAACACAAATTTCCCACACGTATGGGCTTGGCCCATACCCACACAATCCTCAAAACAAATCATGCAAAGATGCACTTCAACCCAACCTACTATCCAACCAGCACGCCAACCTTAGCGGACTCCTGCCAAGGCCGTGGATAAACCACCACTGATCACCTCGTGATCCAAACATTAATCCGTCTACGGTGATGCACTCAGCTATCAACCGCCGAGATGGGCACCGAGCCAACATCTCCCTTGAGGTAGCACAAAGCTAACCCTCAAGCGCTAACGTAGCCGAGGCTAACATTAGACCACGTACATCATATGTACCCTTCTTCCTTCATCGAATCAAGCCCAAATCCCATGCAACTATATAAATGTCACAGGTTAAATCATCATATAACATGAGTATATATATATACATATTTATCATATCATCACTACATCATACATATATAAATATACATCATAATTAACTTACCATCACCGTTTGACTCACCACTTAAGCCATCCTAATCGGCTACCGCACACATAATACACATGTAAAAACGTTAGCAAGCAAACCGAGAAATAGTGCGATGTTTACGCACCTAATTACTAGCACAACTGATCAACCCCGAAACGCTACTCTATGCCTCTCCAAATGCTATCTATACGAAACCCGAAAAGGTCTCCTGCGTTAGGCTCTTCTCCCCCCTACAAACGGTCTTATCATCATATACTTTAACAACCTTAAACTTAATCGAAATATCACATACATAGCTTACCAAAAAGCCTTACCACCACTTACCAAGCCGATCGCTAACTCATCGAGACTAGACCGAAAGCCTTAAAATCCCGAATACCTTCAACCACGATTGCAACAAAACCCAAGAGGTCTAAACTAATATTCGGCCAATAGTGCTACCAAATTGAGGGAAAGAAATTCGGCAAAGGTGGTGGTGTAGATTCTGGCTATCAATAAATCAAGGGGTAGGGAATAGTGGTTTCGGCCAAAGAGAAGAGAAAGAAAGGTGTGGGGTGTACCTTCGATTTAAAAAAATGGAAGAAAAGGGGGAATGCAAGATGAGTGGTTCGGCCAAGGGTCCAAAAGGAAGAGAGGAAGGATGGCAATGAAAGTTTCGGCTCAAGTGAAATGGAAGAGATGTGTGAAGAAATTTTCTACAAAGCAAGCACATGGGAAAAACCCAAAAGGATGAGCACCTTCCCTATTTATAACATTCGGCCAAGCTCCCCTAGAAGAAACAAAATTCGCCAAACACTCCACCTCCCCACAAAATCCCAACATTCTCTCCTAAAAACACTCTACACCATCCCTTCAAATAAAATCAAAAAGTAACCAACCCACCTCTTCTCCTAGCCATCCATTTAAAACATTTGAACAAGTCAAATGTCCTTCATTTAAGCATCAAAAACCGTCCAACACTCTACCTTTATGACGCAAAAAACAAAGGCCTCCTGCGCCCTTGCGAATCGAACTCGAGACCCTTACTAGCTCCCCCTTGAGGCGTCACTTTTCCCATGCCTTATGTGGCGCCTCTTTGCCACTCTGCCAGCTTATTTCTTGTGCCTAATTCCCACTGAAATTTCTCTTAAGGCCCCCTCTATCCAAGCTCCCCTTTTGACCCCTAAAACTAAAAATTTTCCTAAGGCATCTACCACCACCTAGGGTTCTCAGGACCCCTAAAACTTACCCAACCACACACTAAAGTGTGCCAACCCCCGAGCTAAGCCCCAAAAGCCTAACCCCTAAAACCAGGGTGTTACAGATTCTTTCGTAAATCAGGTACATACCTGACATCTGAGAGTGTCCTAATCGTCCCATCGTGTATCCTAATTTTAACAGTACCAATACCAATTACCTTGCTAGATGAATCGTTTCCCATGCACACAACTCCACCTTCAACCGAACTGTATGTGGAGAACCATTCTCTATTGGGACACATGTGGAAAGAACATCCCGAATCTAGGACCCACTCGGACGTGAGCTTGGAGTTATCGCTCGTTGACACTAACGAGAAATCATCACCGCTTTCATCGGCCAAATTAGCACCAGCTACATCTTCCTCGTTACTCTCGAAATTTCTTTTCTTTCGCAGCTTATAACAATCGCTTTGACGTGACCTAACTTTTTTACAATAGCGACACCTTTTGTCTCGTTTCTTTGATGCTATCAAAACGGAAGCTTGCCTATCTGCCTTGCTATCCAAATGAAGCTCATTTTCAAGTTTGTCTCTACTCAACAAATGACCCTTCACATCTTCAAACGAGAGTTTGTCTCTGCCATAAATCAGGGTCTCCCTGAAAGACTTGTATGAAGGGGGTAAAGAGCACAATAATAGCATAGCCTGATCTTCATCGTCAATATGAACCTCAACATTCTTTAAATCATTTAAAAGAGTAATGAATTGACTGATGTGATCTCTAAGAAGCTCACCTTCGTTCATGCGAAACGTAAATAGACGTTGTTTTAACACTAAACGGTTAGCCAGAGACTTAGTCGCATAAAGAGTTTCTAACCTTTTTCATAAGGTATTGAGGTTTTCTCCATCAATACCTCCTGCAATACCGTATTCGCGAGGCACAACTGGATTGCAGACAAAGCCTTTTCATCAAGCTCTTCCCATTCTGTTTTATTTAGATTCTCAGGCTTTTTCCCGGTAATAACCTTTTTCAACCCAGATTGAACTAGAATTGCCATCATCCGAACTTGCCACAGATTGAAATTTGTCTCACCATCGAACTTCTCAATTTCACACTTTGTTGCTGCCATATCTGAATGGGCTGATATATGAAAATTGAACTAGCTTTGATACCACCTGTTAGGATCGACCCGATTAAGCAACGAACAAGTAATAATAGCGGAATAAATTAAGAAATTGGACACACAAATTTAACGTGGAAAAACCCCTCTAAAGAGGATAAAAAACCACGAGCAAAGATAATTTTACTATAATGGCAACAGAACGAAGAGTACAAAAGATGGAGATAAAATTAAACCCTGAAAACCCAAAAATAAAGAATCCTCAAAACGTAAACACAAAATTCTCTAAATGTGTTATGAGTTCTAATATCTAATTGGTGTGTTTTCTAAGGTTGTAAAAGAGCCTATTTATAGGCTAAATTCATAGGTCAAATAATAATAAAATAATCTAACTAATTAGTGTTTGATTGAAACAAATAAACAGACTTTAACTAGAAGATTACTTCTCAAATTTGACTGAAATAGGAGTCATAATTAACAAATCTCCACCTTGACTCATATTTCCATAATGTCATCTTTGCCAAAGCCCGCCACGAGCCTATCTTGAACCATGCAGGGAATTAATTAAGTCGAATCTGCTTAGAAACCGGAAGACTTCTAGCCTTCGACTTGTACAAATCGCCAAATCAAAACTAACCCGGGTTTGATTTTTACGAACACAATGCCTAACTTTTCAAAACTCGCATCCAAAGAGAACCTCTCTTCAACGAAACGGTCATACCTTTTTCCTCCTATGACCAAGTTGCCTCCGCTCTGAATGAGTTGACTTCGACTCAGAATTGACGAGGGACGTGCGATTTCACCGGCCATCGTAGAACATTCCGAATATAAAGATCGCCATTCTTTTTACCTTTTAATAAAACGAGATCTCCACGAGATACTTTAATGCCGCTTTCGACTCGATGTTGATTCTCGCATCCTTTCAAGTCTAAAATACTCAAGGAGATGAGATTCTTTCGTAAATCAGTACATACACGACATCCGAGAGTGTCCTAATCGTCCCATCGTGTATCCTAATTTTAACAGTACCAATACCAATTACCTTACTAGATGAATCGTTTCCCATGCACACAACTCCACCTTCAACCGAATCAGATGTGGAGAACCATTCTCTATTGGGACACATGTGGAAAGAACATCCCGAATCTAGGACCCACTCGGACGTGAGCTTGGAGTTATCGCCGTTGACACTAACAAGAAATCATCACCGCTTTCATCGGCCAAATTAGCACCAAAGCAACATCTTCCTCGTTACTCTCAAGACTCTTTTCTTTCGCAGTTTATAACAATCTGCTTTAACGTGACCTAACTTTTTACAATAGCGACACCTTTTGTCTCATTTCTTTGATGCTATCAAAACGAAAGCTTGCCTATCTTTCTTGCTATCCAAATGAAGCTCATTGTCGAGTTTGTCTCTACTCAACAAATGACCCTTCACATCTTCGAGCGAGAGTTTGTCTCTACCATAAATCGTGGTCTCCCCAGAAAGACTTGTATGAAGGGGGTAAAGAGCACAATAATAGCATAGCCTGATATTCATCGTCAATATGAACCTCAACATTCTTTAAATCATTTAAAAGAGTAATGAATTGACTGATGTGATCTCTAAGAAGCTCACCTTCGTTCATGCGAAACGTAAATAGACGTTGTTTCAACACTAAACAGTTAGCTGAGACTTAGTCGCATAAAGAGTTTCTAACCTTTTCATAAGGCGGATGAGGTCTTCTCCATCAATACCTCCCGCAATACCGTATTCACGAGGCACAACCGGATTGCGATACAAAGCCTTTTCATCAAGCTCTTCCCATTCTGTTTTATTTAGATTCTCGGGCTTTTTCCGGTAACAACCTTTTTCAAACCGGTTTGAACTAGAATTGCCATCATCCGAACTTGCCATAGATTGAAATTTGTCTCACCATCGAACTTCTCAATTTCAAACTTTGTTGCTGCCATATTTGAATGGGCTGATATATGAAAATTGAACTAGCTCGATACCACTTGTTAGGATCGACCCGATTAAACAACGAACAAGTAATAACAAATGAATAAATTGAGAAATTGGACACACAAATTTAACGTGGAAAAACCCTCCAAAGAGGATAAAAACCACGGGCAAATATAATTTTACTATAATGGCAACAGAACGAAGAGTACAAAAGATGGAGATAAAACTAAACCCCGAAAACCCGAAAATAAAGAACCCTCAAAACGTAAACATAAAATTCTCTAAATGTGTTATGAGTTCTAATATCTAATGGGTGTGTTTTCTAAGGTTGTAAAAGAGCCTATTTATAGGCTAAATTCATAGGTCAAATAATAATAAAATAATCTAACTAATCAGTGTTTGATTGAAACAAATAAACAAAGTTTAACTAGAAGATTACTTCTCAAATTTGACTGAAATAGGAGTCATAATTAACACTTTATAAACAAGAGTTAAAGTCTTCAATTCACAATTATTAGAATGTATTTTATAACCCACTCTTGATTGTTATGTTTTTTTTTTAAAAGAAATTTATGGAGTATATATTTTAAGAAATTTTCACATGTAAAAACTTCATAAATGATATATCTAATTATTCTCATTCTTAACTTACTACTTATATTACCCCTATCTTATTTAGACCATTAGCATCTCATTAAGTTGCAAATTGTTATAAATCTATCTAATCCCCCAATTGCTTGATTATAGTTGGGACAAATGTTTAAACTAGCATTTTGTTTTTCTCTTAAGTTCAAAACACTACAAAGCTAAGAAATATTTTAATTAATAAATACACTACTGGTCCTCATAGGTATTTCATAAACTGTAATTTTGGTTAAACATGCTTGGAAGAAATATAAACAGTAAAGAAGAAAACAATGAGCCATTAATCTCGTTTTTTTTTTATACATTTTCTCTAATATGGATATGATTGCAATTGGGTTTTATAATTGATTTGTGTGTTATTTGTGTTTTTTTTATACAATACACTGAAATATATTGTGTAATTGTTGGGTATAGATAGCGTTATTATTATTAAATATGACAATGTTTTTGTATGGTGTTAAACAATTAAAGGTATTTCATAAAAAAATTGTCTCATTTGGGTATTAATGTTCAAAGAAGTAAGAATGGATGTTTTAATTTGATTGGGTTTAAGAACTGAAGGTAAAGAATACTAATTGTGTTAAGTCATTGGATTAAAATGATAACACTGATAGGCCTAAAATTAGATTTTATACTTTGGATTCTTTTCAAGAAGCCAAAGAAGATTAAAGCTTTTGTCCATGGTGATAAGCAAACTTGTATTGCTGAGTTAAGAATGTTTAGAACTGCCTCTTTTAAGTTGCGTGGGTTAATAAAAATAAAAGGAGAGTTGAGGGACACAAAAAACTTGTTGATTGATGAGCAAGTAGCAATTTCCCTTCTCATACTTTCTCATCATGTTAAGAATAGGACTCGTAGTGACATGTTTCAAAGGTCAAATGAAATATTGAGTTGGTATTTCAATAAAATTTGTTGAGCACATGGCACCACCTTCGCCCACAATCACCGGCATCAATAACGCTTACTTTGAACTCCTCAAATTCCATATTCTCTATCGTCGCACCATTGAACTAGGAATTAGTTGCGGAGTTGTTGGTATGGCCTTCCAACTACTGCAATATCTCATCTTCACCTATATATCCCCAATTATGCTCATCCTCAAGTATAACCTCAAACACAACAAACTCGTTCTGAGCAACAACCTAAAGACATCAATTCTTATCATTTTTTACCTTAGCCTGTAGTATTTGATCCAATTTGAACATGAGGGTCGTTAATGTTAAAAAAGAGAGGAAAAACTTGAATCTATTTAAGTTTTCGTTATGAATTTTCCCCTTTTAACTTGTTTTATTTATAAAATTATTATTTACTAAATAAATGTCAATGAGAAAAAAATAGATATTCATTTATTTATAAATATTTTTATAATTCTATATGTAATTTTATAAGATATTGTATATTTTATCGAAAAAAGGAACATTTAAATATTTTTTATTTTTAAAAAAAATTAAGACTAAATTGATAGAATGTGTAAAATTGATGACTAAATTTGTTGATTTTTTAAAATTAGTACCAAATTAATAGAATTTATAAATGTTGAGGCCTCTTCAACATTCTATTAGTGATTTAATGGAGGAGGGATCAAAATATTAAATTTTAATAATGTTAGTAACTAAAATAAAAAAATTTACACCTGAATGGTGAAAACGAAAATATGGTAGATTATTCATCTAGTTTATCATTTCTTTAAAAAGAAAAATCAGGGCAGCATTGCACAGAGAGACTGTATTTTGTTTACTTTAGAAAATGAAGGACAAATATTTAGTTTTCTATATCAAAATTATTTTGCACCCGTCTTACAAGGAAGCACCAGTGGTTTAGTGGTAGAATAGTACCCTGCCACGGTACAGACCCGGGTTTGATTACGGTTGGTGCATTATTGTAACATTTTTATAATTCTGTATGTAATTTTATAAAAATGAATACTTAAATAAATTTTTATTTTTTAATTTAATTTTTTTAAAGAATCAAGGTTAAATTGATAGAATGTGCAAAGTTGAGTGCTAAATTTATTAATTTTTTAGAATTGGAACCAAATTGATAGAATCTATAAGCTTTGGAGGGTTAAATTTGTTATTATGGCACTAGAAAAAGGCCACAACAACATTTCATTAGTGGTTTAATAGAGGGGTGACTAAAATATTAAATTTCAATAATGTTAATGACTAAAAACAGAAAAATTTAAATTTAGATAATCAAAATAGAAACACGTTTATAGTTGGGCAACTATTTGTACAGTTTAATAATTTTTTTGGTTAAAATATGCCTTAAATCATCGTATTCTTTAAAAACTTGGAATTCAATTCATGTACTTCTATTTTCAGGAATTTAGTCACCCTACTTTTTAGATTCTAAAGTTCAGGTCCAACTATTAGAATTGTTAAATTTTTTTTAAAATTTAGGTTAATTACAAGATCATTTTTTTAATTACATAACTACCAAATGAATGCTTTTCTTATTTCAAAATATCACAACAAATTTAACAGTATTAATAATTACACTTAAAATTTGAAATTTAAAGATAAAACAATTAAATTCTTAAAAAGTAAAAGTAGAGTTAAATTTCAAAATTTGAAAAAAATACTAACCTTTTCTTAAGAAAAATTAGGGCACATTTCTCAAGGGATTGCATTTTGTAAGTGAAGAAAAAATCTGTAGTATCTATTTAATAGCCCTCCCCTCGCATAGAAGCACCAGTGGTCTAGTGGTAGAATAGTACCCTGCCACGGTACAGACCCGGGTTCGATTCCCGGCTGGTGCAATATGAGAGCTTTTTGGGCTCCATTTTTTTTCTCTTTGTCTGTTTTAACAATGAAATACAGAGCATTGCAGCTCTTGTGCCATTTTCAGGAACCCATTTTGTCAACCTCGAAATTTTTTCCAAAATATCCATCAGTTTTGCTATGCCTTTCCATATCCATGACTCAACCACCTTTTTCTCCTCTACAAACCTGCAAATCCATGGCCCAACCATACGAGCAGGCTTATGGAAAGATTCCATTTTCCAAAACCATTTAATCTCCTTTCTGTTTTCGTTAATGTTCACGTCCTCAAAATGTTCCATGAAATTCTAGGATCAGGACCATGAGTTCTAACGTGAAACACGTTAAAATGGAATGTTGTATTTGATAATTTGACATTGAAATAGGTAATCAGGAACCCCAAAACGATATTTTATGGACCATAAAACCAAAACAGCTTTGCATCGCTTAATAAATACTCACAAATAAGAAGAATCCATTAATGGAAAACTTCATTTGAGCATTAAAATCTCTGAGCAGGATACATTGTACCCCATCTTTCACCATTCACGCCTGTGCGTATCACTTCTAACATGCAGTTTAGCTTTCAAGGATTTAGGGCATACACAAATCAAGTTGAAAATGAACCAAACCTAGGCACCTTTCATTTTTGCATTTACTCATAGATTAGGTTATTCAATGGCTTAAACACCTGCAAGGTAATATTTCATGATGGCAATTGAAACCTTTCCATGTTTCCGGTACTTGTAAGGAATATACCCATCTTATTAAACCCCACATGATCAAATATCACCAATTCCCTTTATTAGTATGGTGAATACTAATGCCATTATATGATAAACTGTATACCTACTTGGGCTAGTCTCATGTATTAAAGAGAGTAAATCAATAGATTTCTGTATGGACAAAATGTTGTAAATTTATACTTTTAAATTTTGGTTCAACATGCAACGTTATAAATAAATTCTGATATTATATTATTTTATATATGAAAATTTGATTTTAATTCAACTTTTACAAATCATTAACAACATTATCAACATAGCACCAGTTTATATTTATATATTGTATATACAAATAATTGTATTAATTAAATATAAAAATAAATAGATATTTTTATTTTTTAAATGAATAAAATTGAATTAAAATAAAAGTTTCGTATGTATATACCAATCATAATATCATTTTTAGCTCTTTAAAATTTATGAAATTTTAAATTAGTATATGGTAAAATTGTATTTTGCCATTCAAAAATGATAAAATTTTGATTTAGTCCTTTAAAAATTAAAAGAAGAAGAAGATATAAGCTATTAATTAAACTGATAAATTTACATTTTAGCTCTCATAAAAATATATAATTTAAGTTTGATTCCCCTAAAAATTCTTTTGACTTCACTATTGCATCAAATTAAAATTATTATATCAAATTACACATTAAACTAAAGTTAATATATACATTTTCTTAAACCATGGAAGATTTTACTGTGAGGCTCACACCAAAATTTTTAATGCTTATGTTAGAAAATTGAGTATTGGTATAAAATAAAAAAAATTATTAAACAATAAAAAAAAATCATAGTCTATAATGCGATGCTAGCTAATAACTAAAATTGTTAAAAAAAATTGTCATAACGGTTTTTTCCTTTTTGACGGCATGATGAATTTTAAAAATAAATAGAGTTATTTGCAACGGACATACTTAACTATAACCTTCATTTTAAATTGTTCCCTAAACTTTAAAACATTTTAATTACATCTCCAAATTATTGAGTTATATCAATAAAGTTTTTTCATTACTAAAATCTTTAATTTAACTGTTAAATTATTTTTAAAAAATGCATATTGTAAAAATCTTGGTATTGAGGTTTTTGAAGTTTTTATAAAAATTTTATCGTTCACTCTTTCTTTTATCGGTTTTACTTTATTTTTAGTTTTTATTTTTAAAATTTATGCGGTAACGTTTGCTTTTTTTTTTTTAAATTTTTCATTTAAAATTATGTTATATAATATTTGGCATGTCATTTAACGGTTAAATTAATAATTTTAATAATTGAAGGATTTGATTGAAATGTCATTAATAGTTTGAGGATGTAATTAGAACGTTTTGAAGTTTGAGAGCCAATTTAAAAATGCTATATCACTATATTTGAATCCAAACACATATTTCACCGTCGATTTTAATCTCACCGTTACAAAATCCTATCTCACTATCACCACTATGTTATAGTTGTTTTTTTTAAGATAACAAAATTTAGGGAGGGAAGAGAAAAGAGGGGAGAGCACGAGACAATTACAGAGAAAATGAGAGAAGAAGAAAATAGTTTGCTTCATTCATAACCGTCCCATTTGTTACAAACTAGGCTAAAAAGGGAAAAAGAAGGTAATCGTTGTACCGGGTTACGCTTATCAGCTGTTACTACAATTGTAAACAGAAGGAATGAAACACAATGTTTCATTTAAAACAAACACACCGTTCTACTAAAACATATGCCACTAACTATCAAAATAAAATGCACCGTTTCACTTATATATTCTAACTAAAACGTAATGTTCAATTAACTGCTATAACGACCATAACAATACTCCCTTGATCAAAACGATCATTGACTTCAATGATCAAATGAATGAAACTGCTATAAGTTTTGAAGAACTTCACACATGGTATCCTCTGGAAAGGTGTTAGTCTATTCCAATAACACTTTAGTGACAGCCTGATTACCACGACGAACCATTCAACGATCTAAGATACAGATAGGTTCCTTGGACAAAGCTCCATCTAAACCAACCAATGGTAGGGTAGTCTGTACAGTCTGTTTGCCTACATGTTTCTTCAATTGAGAGACATGGAAGGTGGGGTGAATGCATGACCCTAGTGGTAATTGCTGTCTATAAGCCATTGATTTAATCTTGGCCACTACTGGAAATGGCCCAAAAAACTTTGGAGCCAACTTTTGGTTGAGTACCCTCTTAATTGAGTGTTGCCTATGTGGTTGCAGCCTGAGATAAACCAAATCTCCCTCCTGAAACACTCAACCACTCCTACTTCTATCAATCAACAACTTTATTCTGTCTTGAGCACGTTTGAGATAGAATTGAAGAAGCTTCCTAGCTACTTCTCATTGCTGAAGGCTCCTACAACATAAACCATTGTGGAAGTTCCAATCAGGTAAGGAAGGTGGTGATGAGGGGGCTACCCATAGAGAGCTTAATAAGTGTAGTTTGTAGGATAGAATGGAAGGTTGAATTGTACCACCATTCTACCAAGGGTAGCCATAGGAACCAATCTGCTGGTCGTTCCCTAGTCATACACTTGAGGTAGCTTTCGAAGCACTTATTAAAGACCTCTGTCTGGCCATCACTCTATGAATGGCAAGTAATGGACAACTACAACCTTGTACCCAATCTCTTGAAAAGTTCCTGCCAAAATTGACTAACAAATTGACTAACCAATCTGACTCACGATTTAGAGCTTGCAGCTGTTGTTTTTGCTCTAAAGATTTGGCGACACCATTTGTACGGAGAAAAATGTCATATCTTCACAGATCACAAAAGTTTAAAGTATTTGGTGTCATAGAAAGACCTAAACTTGAGACAACGTAGATGGCTTGAGTTGTTGAAAGATTACAATTCGATCATCGACTACCATCCGGGAAAGGCTAATGTTGTTGCTGACGCACTGAGTAGAAAATCCATGTTTGCTTTGCGAGCTTTGAACAAACGGTTGACGTTGATTAGTGATGGTTCAATTTTAGCTGAGTTAAAAGTTAGATCGATCTTTCTGTAATAGATTTGCAAAGCTAAAAAATGCAGTGATGTTTTGATTGCAAAATGGAAATAGATTTAGACGACATCTGATTCAGATTTTCATGTTGGTTCCGATGACAGTTTGTATTTCAAAGACAGAATTTGTGTTCCGAGACATTTTGATCTTATTCAGAAGATTTTACAAGAAGCTCACAGTAGTAGCTTAATGATTCATCCTAGTGGCAATAAAATGTACGACGATTTGAAACAGATGTATTGGTGGCCAGGTATGAAACGAGAGATTTCAAAGTTTGTATCAAAGTGTTTAGTCTGTCAGCAAGTTAAAGCCGAACATCAGGTACCTTTTAGTTTGTTGTAACCTGTGATGATTTCAGAGTGGAAATGAGAATGTGTTACGGTGAATTTTGTATTGGGATTGCCTCTATCTCCGAGAAAGAAAGATGCTGTGTGGGTTATTGTAGATTATTTAACGAAATCCACGTATTTCATTCCAATGCGTATGAATTATTCAATTGAGAGATTCGCAGAGTTGTATGTACCCAATATTGTTAGACTGCACGGTGTGCTAGTTTCTATTATCTCTAATAGGGATCCATAGTTTACATCTCAATTCTAGAGCAAGCTACATGAAGCTCTAGGTACTCAATTGCATTTTAGCATAACGTTTCATCCATAGACCGATGGCCAGTCTGAGCGAGTAATTCAAATACTCAAAGATATGCTTTGATATAGTGTTTTAGAGTCTGAAGGTAACTGGGAGAGATTTCTACCGTTAGTTGAATTTACGTATAATAATAGTTATCAAGCGAGCATTAAAATGTCATCGTACGAAGCTTTGTATGGTCGAAAGTGTCAAACTCCATTATACTAAACTGAGCTCAGTGAGAAAAAGTTATTCGGTGTTGATTTGATTCGAGAAACCAAAGAAAAGGTCAAAGTGATACGTAATAGCTTGAAAGCAGTTTTGGATCGACATAAATCTTACGCAATTTGAAAAGAAAAGACATTGAATTTCAAGTTGGTGACAAAGTATTTCTGAAAGTATCATCGTGGAAGAAAGTTCTTCGATTTGGCCGGAAAGGAAAGCTTAGTCCGCTGTTGTAACAGCCCGATTTAGGGGCTAGTCAGAACAGTGGTTCAAAACCACTAATCTGAGGTTAGAGAAAATTATTTTTAAGTTATTCTATAAGTTAGAGCATGATTATATATGTGTATGAAAATTTTGGTGCTTTAATTTTAGCGATTTCATGCTTAATCGCGAAGAAGGACTAAATCGCATAAAGTGTGAAAGTTCCATTTTAAAGGCTAAAGGTGTTTAATAGCTAAACAATGTTAATTGGAGGTCTTTAAAGTGCAATTAGACCCCTAAAGATAGGGTGACCGGCCATAGGAGACAAAAATTGTCAAAATTGGTCAAAGTTGGTGACTTAATTGATTGTTTTATATTAAAATAAAGAAAAGATGATATTCATCTTTTTACTGATCTTCCTCCACCGAAATTTTCAGCAAACAAGGGGTTTTAGAACTCAAAAATTTCAGCAAACTTCTCTCTTTACAAGTAAGTGCTTTAGTGATCATTTCTTGATAAAAATTGTACTTTTGAAACCCCTAAAACTCAAGCTTTCTAATGAGGGGACTATTTTGCAAGATGGTGAAAAGCTTAAGGTTTTTCTATGAGAGCATTTATGTGAGTTTCTGCATTTTTATGGAAGAAAATGAGTCTTAGTTGTTAGAAGAACAACTTTTGTGAAAGGTGTTACCATGAAAACACCTAAATGGACCTTTTTGTAAAGGTTATAAAATTTGTTGTAAGTGTGTGAAATGTTGGGTTTTGATGATAGCCATAAGATAAATAAATGTTCACCTAGGCTTGTTAAAGGTAGAAATTTGATTAGAATTGATTTCGAGCCTAGGGGCAAAATGGTCATTTTGCCAAAAGTCTAAGGGCAAAATAGTAATTTTGCCAAAGCATGATTATTGAAATGTATTTATTATTGTGATATTAAAATGAGCTAAATTGCCATTATAGAGCAAGAAGAACCAAGAATCAACCTCGATCGGGGGAAGAACAAAATAGCGGACTAAATGAACAAGCTAGCCTATTTTGAAATTGAGGTAAGTTTGTATGTGATAAATTCAACATTCATGCTAGTATGTTTGAGAATGTTTGATATTATAATGATGCATAATATTCTATGAAATTGTGAATTGGTGTTGAATGAAAAAGATGAAAAAGGTTGAGATGTTGAAGTCCTGGTTGGACTATAATAAATGTGAGAACACTATCACCGAGACATGAGATGGATAAGATCCCGTGTAAGACCATGTCGGGGGCATGTACTCGGCACCGAGTTGAGATTCCATGTAAGACCATATCTGGGATATGACTTCAGCATTGACTATAAAAAAAAGAAAACGAAATCGTACAAGACCATATCTGGGATATGGCATCGATATTGATGTGAGGTTCCGTATAAGACCATATCCGGGATATGGCATTGGTATTTAGAGATGATCCATGTGAGACCACATCCGGGATGTGGCATTGGCTTCGTGTTTATGCTAATGATGATGAATATGCATATTTGAGTATCACTAGTGAATTAGTGGGATAAATAGATAAGCTTGGAAATAGGAATGAGATTAGTACTAAAGTCATGTGATTGAGTGAATACAGGTACCTGTGAATTATTCACGAGGAATGTTTACGATATGTGGCATGGTATATACTAGATAAGAACAAGTACGAGTAAGTTATGGCAAAGTGCTTATGACTTTGTGTGGTTATCTAATGCCATGAATTGATGTCATTATGAATGTATAGTTGCTATTATTTCCATGCAAACTTACTAAGCTTTATGCTTACCCCTCTCTTTTCCTTTTTTTCCTTGTAGTATTGCCAAGTTAATTCGAGAAATTGGTGGACATCGGAGTTTGGAGATCACACTATCGACCACTTTTTGGTATAGCCAAATTAGATTTATTTTGAGTATGGCATGTATAGGACTTGGGTATTTTGTTATGTTATATTTGCAAGCCAAAAGTGTTGGCTATCTATGTTAGCAAATTCATTTTGTATATGGCCATTGAAGTTGGGCCAATACTCGACAAGTTTATATATATATTCGATGATGATAAATTTCATGAAGTGTATGCTTGTGTGGATGCATTGATTTTGAGTCCTTAGAAGTGTTTTATAATCATGAAATGTGTTGGATTGAATGGGTACAAGTATGGTTGCTATTTAGGGTGGCATTTGGCTTGGTAGATAGCCCTTTAAATGTCCACACGGGTAGACACACGGGTGTGTGTCTAGGTCGTGTGTGACACATGGTCAGCCCTATGGGCGTGTGGAGAGGCCGTGTGTCCCCTTGCATGCTAGGTTTACAAGTCAACATGCTCAGTAGTAAACACATGGGCAGAGACACAACCGTGTGTCTCAGCCATGTGGTAGGCACGGCTATGGACATGGGTGTGTGCCCAGGCTGTGTGAAGTCTGCACCTAAAATTAGGAATTTAATTCGACACATGGTCTAAGGGCACGGGCATGTGCCTTGACCATGTGACCATAGTGAAGTGATGACGTCATAAACAAAATGCCATGGTTTTTGACAGACGGACTAAGACACGGGCGTGTCGAGGCCATGTGAGGGACACGGGCTAATCACACGGGTATGGAGCACGGGCATGTGAAATGTCACAAGGGCGTGTCCCATTCTTCATACGGGCGTGTGGCCCTGTTTCATGTCAAAAATTTTCTAAGTGTTTGAAAGTTTCCGGTTTGGTCCCGGAACATCACGAGTATATGTATAGGGTCTCGCAGACCCATAATAGGGAAGTTACATTTGTAAATGAAAAAGTTTTAAGTTGGAACGAAATTTTATAGCCCAAAGTTTTAAGTTTAAGCAAGTACATTAGGTAATGCCTCGTATCCAGTTCCGGCTTCGAATACGGGTAAGGGGTGTTACAGCTGTTTATCAGACCGTACGAGATCATTGAAAAGATTGGGCCAGTAGCTTATCAATTAGCTTACTTTGCAGTCAGAGTTAGAAAAGATTCATAATGTTTTCCATGTATCGATGTTACGAAGGTATCAATCAGATCCTTCATATGTGATTTCACCTGTTGATGTTGAGATACAACTAGATATGACGTATAGTGAATAACCGATCAGAATTTTAGCTTGGGAAGTTAAAGAATTGAGAAATAAAAGTATAGATTTAGTGAAAGTTCTCTGGCAGTGGCACGAAATAGAAAAAGCTACCTGGGAACTGGAAGAAGCTATGAAAGTGCAATACCTGAACTTATTTTCTGGTAAGATTTTCAGGGACAAAAATTCCTATAAGAGGGAGAGTTGTAACAACCCGTTTTTAGTGAAATCGAAATAGTGGTTTTGGGACCATCAATTCGATAAGTAAATTACTATTTTATTATTATTTTAATGTCTATGGGATGATAGTAAGGTCGTATTAAAATTTCGTTTAGAAATTTTGATGTTTGTATGATTAATTAAGTGAGAAGGACTAAATCGTAAAAAGTACAAAAGTAGAGTTCTATTAATTAAAGGTGTCAAATAGCTATGAAATTTTAATCTAAGGGACTTGGATGGTAAATATACCAATTGAGTTGATAGTGGATGTTTATGGACATGGTTTTGTTGAAATTATTAAAGTTTCTAAAGGTTAATTTGGTAGTTAAGTAAATTAAGGTTAAATTAAATAAACAAAAGTGTCATCTTCTTCATTTCATCAAAACCTAAACGATTTTAGCCATTGAAGAAGAAGAGGTTTCGACTAAGCTTGCTTCTCTTGCATGATCAAGATAGACTACTTACAGATTTAGATCGGGGAAAAGCTAAAGCCTTGGATTAGCTCGATTTCGTTTTTACGCCTTATTTGTCGAGGTAAGTTCGTATGTACGAATTACTATATATTCATGTTATTCAATTGTATGCTACTATGTATTTATAATGCTATTGAATAATGTATATCCAAAGTAATGCTATGATGGTTATTGAGTCCCGGTTGAACCTTAGAAATTCGTAGGATACAAATGACATGTCATTAGGGATTTCATGTTTTGGGTACTGGTCTTAAATGTCCTACCGATGGCTGAGATCTTGCATTTGTTACGAATACTCTACAGCTCATGTGACCAGCATCGTGTAGCTTACATTCTGACCCACAACTCTTGTGAGCTGACCCATTTCACAACTCTTGTGAGCAGACCCATTTCACAGCTCGTGTGAGCAACGATGTAAAGGAAATGTTATGGTTATATGTTTAAGCACACTTTGTGTGAGCTTTCCTGAGTATCTGATGATATTCTAGATAGTTCAACGGGCAAGAAAAGGGATTGAAATGGTAAGTTTCCAAATGGAATTATGCATATGCTCATGAAAATGATAAATGAATCAAATGATGTATGTTCATGTGGAAATGAATTATCATATGTTTAATTCAAGTGAATTATGTATGAATGCACTAACTCGTGTATTGATGATGATGCTTAGGCTTGTGCCAAGCTTGTGGTTGGATTACACTATGTTATTAATTATTGTTAAGAAATGAAATGGTAAGTTATATTTCATGTTCTACGAACTTACTAAGCATTATGTGCTTACGTAGTTTCTTTCTTATGTTTTATAGATAATCAGAAGTTCGATCAGTTTGGAATCTCGTCAGAGATCTATCACACTATCCAGCATAAATATCGGTAGTTTTTGAATGTTTTGGCCAAGGTTATAATGGCATGTATAGTTTGTATTGTAATGTCATTGTGATGAATGTTTGGTTGGTGTTTTGGCTTGTAAAAATTGTAAATGTTATCTTGTTTTGGTACCTTGATGCCTTAATGACTTGTGTCATTGTGCTATTTCATGTTGCATGTTTTGGAAAAGCTTATGTGGTATGTTTTGAGATAGTTTGAATATGATAAGATTATGGCATGTTTTGTAAGGAATTTGTACTAGTAGTAGATGAATGAAAAGTGATAAAATGTGCATGTTTAGGTAAGTTTTGGATGTTTGCATTTGAAGTGCCTTGAATAACATATTGGTTAGTTGATTTTAGGACATTTGAATTGGTAATGTATGTTTTAACAGGATTTTGATGCCTTGTGTAACACCCCTATCCCGTATCCGTAGTCGGAACAGAGTTACGGGGCATTACTAAAATTTTTAGAACATTTACAAACATGTCATGTCAATCACTATTCATTAATCGAGATCATTCGTAACGTCCTTTAAATGGACCCTCAAGGCCCAATACAAGCATTAGAATCGAGTCGGGACTTAATCGGAAACTCTAAGAATTTTTCGTGACATTTCAAAAATTTTCCAAGGTGCAGGGCTCACACGCCCGTGTGGTCCAAGAGACACGCCCGTGCCTTAGGCCGTGTTCGATTTAGGTTGTTCTCTGACTTGCGCCACACGGCCATGCCACACGCCCGTGTGCTAGGCCGTGTGGTTAATTAATTCCTTTCGAATTAGGTGCAGGTTTCACACGGCCAAGACACACGCTCGTGTTCAAGGCCGTGTCTCCCACACGGCAAGGACACATGCCCGTGTCTCTGCCCGTGTGCTCAATTCTAAGCATTCTGTTTTCTCAAATTTAAGGTGCAGGGGACACACGGCCTAACTACACGCCCATGTACCAGGTCGTGTCACACACGGTCTAGACACACGCCTGTGTGTCTACCCGTGTGGACAAAATAAAGCCATTTCTAGCTTCATTTCTCACCCGAAATCACACCCATGACTTGCATTTGAATCACACATCCAAATACTAACCATTTCAAGCATTCAGATCAAGCAAATTCTATCATTCAACATGGTATACCATTATATGCATACATGTTTATTATCTTGTCTTGGTTTAGTCCATATGATAGGCATAATTTGATCAACTACTTAATACATGTGTAGCTACGATAGTATAACATTACAAATAGATCAAATCAAACCATTACTAGCCATTCCAATCGCTAGATTACAAGCATCATTTACATTATATGCCAATATGGCTAATATAACCTATACATGCCATTATAACCATAATTGATTTACCATACTATACCGACATAGGTTGATGGATAGTGTGAGTGATCTCCGCCAAGCTTCCAATCCAACGAGCTTCTGATTTACGCTAAAATAGGGGAAAATAAAACGGGGTAAGCATTTTATGCTTAGTAAGTTCATATAACATAGTACTTAACTTACCATTCATTCTATTTTGAGGTAACTATGTAAGGCATATTCAATAAATTTGACCTCAAGCCTTACACATATCCTTATTGCCCTTGTTAGTCATGTATTCCATAATAACATCAAAACATATATGAGCTCACAACAATCAAGTTTCCATGCACATATGCTTTCTACCACATATATTCATTAAACATGTATAATTCATATCATTATTACAAGTATAATTTCATAATAGTTCAATTCGAGTTCAGATCATTTCACATCAGAACTTTACTTTTTTCACTCGGAATATCAAGGTCACGATTAGTACACTCAAGGTGTACAAGTTTATCATCAAGAATGCACATATATTCATCAAATAAAGTTCATGTACAGATAACATCATCTCATGTTTTCATATATCATTTGTTGTGTAACATCATTTTCTTGTATTTCAGACGGATACGTATAATAACTCATTTCTTATACATATATTCTCATATGAAGATTTGTACCCGTTGAATTTATCTGAAATATCGATGGTTACTCAGGTAGTACACTCGAGGTGTACAAATCAGGATCCGTCAATTCATATTCAATGGTACCCATAAGGTACTATCTCATAGAGTACACTTTCGAGCCACACATGTATACAACAGAATTACCAGTCCAGGCTAAATCCTTTTTATGACATATGCTCTAAGGAGCTTGATCTGGATTACCCATCCGGGCTAAATCCAATTCATAATATATACTCAAGAGGACTCACATCAGGATTACCCGTCCAGGCTAAATCCTTTCTGTAATGAAGTCATTAGGATTGCTCGTTTGAGCCTAATCCATTCTGCAACAAATGCATGACCTCATTCATTTCGACAATTACATTTATCCATCGATTTTCATTTATTCAAACGAGATTTAAACATTTTTCTAACATTATCGGGTATGTGATTATTTCATACATCCACAACATTCATATAATTCAAATAAACACATTCCACATCCATTTCAAGCACATAAGTAACATTTTCATCATTTGACCTTTATCATCTATCGGACATTATCATTTAAATTAGACATTTTTAATTATCCGGCTTGATCAGATATGTAATCATTTCACTTAGTTATGACGTTTATACAATTCACATGAACACAATCAATGCAAGCATGTAAATAAACACAATTTAGTTACACGAACTTACCTCGACAATGTTCGTGTACGTAAAATCTACAAATCCGACATTTTCCTCTTTCCTCGTTCTAGCTCCGAATTTGGTCTATCCGGATCTATACGAGTAAATTTAACATTAATTTACCATATTTCACATTCAAGTGGACTCAATTTTCATCCTAGGTAAAATTACCATTTTACCCCTAACTTTTCCATAAATTCCATTTTCGTCCCTAGGCTCGGAAAATGAAACTTGTGCAAATTACTCCCTATTCCAAGCCTAACCAAAGCCCCATTACAAAATTTACAGCACATGTATTCATAAAATTTTAGAATTTTTCCTTCAATTTCACAAGTTTACATTTTAGTCCCTAAATCATGTTTTCATCAAAAATCACTTTGTAAAAGTTGTTTATCTATCAACAACCTTTCATTTTCTACCATAAATTTCTAATTTTCAGCATATTCATCCATGACCCAAATTTTATACTTTGATAACTTTTCAAATTAATCCCCCAAATAGATAGTTTAGACTATCCCGATTCCAAAAATATAAAAATCATTAAAAACGAGACTTGATTTTATACCTTATTGAGCTTGAAAAGTTTTCATCCTCTCTCCTAGGGTTTCCATGGAAATATTTGAGGAAGATGATATGAAAATGTTTTCTTTTTCATTTAATTAAATTGTCATTTAATAACTTTTCATCTTTCCAATTTAGTCCTTAGCCTTTTTTAATTTTTCCATGGATGAGTCATACCAAAATATCTACATACTTTATTTAATGGTATAATTACCATATAAGGACCTTTAGTTTTGAATTCCATAGCTATTTAATCCTTATAGCTACTAGAATTCATCTTTCGCATTTTATGCGATTTAGTCATTCTCGTAGTTAAGCACTAACTCGATAAAATTTTCTTTTCAAAATTTTTACATGACATTTCTATTATATTATGGACCATATAATAAAATAAAAATAAATTTTATTTTCGGCTCGGATTTGTGGTCCTGAAATTACTGTTCCGATTTTACCGAAAAATGGGCTGTTACACCTTGTTTATGTGCACAAAAGGCCTATTGGTATATGCGTGATTTGATGATGGAATTGGCTTGATTTTGGGCAAATTTATGTCCACACGGCCTAAAACACGAGTGTATGACTCAGCCGTGTGTGACAAACAGCCTGGCGACACGGTCATGTTGTAACACCCCTTACCCGTATTCAACTCCGGAATCGGGTACGAGGCATTACCGGACTTGACTTGCTTGAGCATTCGACTTTGTGCTATAAAATATGTTCCAATTTAAAACATTTTCATTTACAATCGTAACGTCCCCATTATGGGTCTACGAGACCCTTTACATAAACCTGAGATGTTTTGGGACCAAACCGAAACTTTTAAACACTTAGGAAATTTTGGCATAAAAACTGGGCCACACGCCCGTGTGTAGAGTGGGGCACGCTCGTGTGACATATCACACACCCATACTCCATACCCGTGTAGAATTATTTTCTTTTTGAACCTACAGGGGTTTTCACACGGCCGGACACACGCCTGTATTCTTGGCCCGTGTGCTCCACACAGCCTAGACACGCCCGTGTGTAAAAACCTGGGTATTCTATTTGTGACGTCAACAACCTCATATGGGGCACACGGCCTAGACACACGCCCGTGTGGCTAGCCCGTGGTCGATAATGACTTGCAATACCGATATTCAGGGGACGCACGGCCTGCTCACACACCCATGGGGCTGACCGTATGTCTCACACGGCCTAGACACACACCCGTGTGTCTACCCGTGTGGACCAATTCAAGGCTATTTTTCAAGCCATTTAGCCACCCTCACTTGCATACATTCACGCATCATCGCATAACATTTTCAAATCATTAATTATAACTCTTGAGTTATCACATTTGAATCATGAAAATTAAATCTTCACCCAAATACGAGAGAGAGCTATTACTAGTACAATTACAACCGACTTGAGCCATCATCTATGGCTGTACATAACCAATCCACAAACTCTTTTAAGCCAACACATTTGGCTACTTTAACTATGACTTAATTAAACCAAAATAAGATCCCTATACATGCCATATTTCAAGAAGACTTGAATCTCATACCCAAGTGTCTGCTCGATAGTGTGAAAACATCTCCAGCGGTTTCCAACCCGAGCTAGTTAAGTTAACCTATAAGAGATAGGAAAGGAAGAGGAGTAAGCAATATTGCTTAGTAAGTTCATATGCAAATAATAATCAACTATTGACATTCATTAATTTCACTCAGCCACAAAGGCATTATAATGAGATTTACTCTTAAACTTATGGTTACCCACTATATCATTCATAAGGCTTACTCATTCCGTCTCTTACCACATTTTAACCATGTGACAATTATAGTACTCTCATTTATTAGCACATAATCCCTGCATCCATCATCACAACAATCCATTACACATATACTTGAACAATTTCTCAATGATCCATTCGGGATAATACCAACTCTCGGTGGTTCCGCACACAGCCCACCATTTAATAATTTATAAGATGGTATCGCACATAGCCCACCATTTAATAATTTATAAGGTGGTATCGCATATAGCCCACCATTTAATAATTTATAAGGTGGTATCGCACATAGCCTACCAGTTAATAATTTATAAGGTGGTATCGCACATAGCCCACCATTTAATAATAAGCATGATGGTATCGCACACAGCCCATCTGTAACAAATAATAAGGTGGTAACGCACACAGCCCACCATTGATTACACATTCACGGATATTTATCCACACACCTTTTTTTTATCCTGTTTCGAATGTTCATCCAAGAATATCCTCACACTCTATCATTCTTAAATAGATTTCTAAAATAATCATTTGCATTCACGCAATGCATTAATAAATATAACATATGCAATCAAGATGCATCATTTACACATAACTCACCATGGGTTCATCATATACCGAATTCACCTCAATTGAGTTCTGGCACATACTTGTACCTCTCATGGTATAACCACATACTTTCTCATTTTCATCATACCTGTTGAATTATTCAAAATGCTAAAGAAGACTCTTAAATCTCATACATATAGTATCAAATCAACATCCTACCCCCAATAGGGTCTTACATGAAATATCATATCGATGCCATGTCCCTGACATGGTCTTATACGAAATCTCACACTGAGTCCATAATCCAATTAGGGTCTTACACGGGACCTTAATTATCATAGTATCATAATATTTGCATTCCCTCTATTCTTAGATTCAATTGATGACTTTCAATTCTTGACATCTCGTCAAAACGTATTTAATATATATTCGTAGAGTCAATATACATTTCATACAATATCAAAATATTAAATACTTCACTTACAGTTGCATTATTAGCACACGAACTTACCTCGATATCGAAAAGGGCAAAAAGGGACCTAATTGTCCATATTTTTCTTTTCTCTTGTTCTAGGTCCGAATCTCATTTTCTTTGATCTAGAAAAATAAAATTTACCCATTTAATCATTTTATGATCATATTACATCATAATCTCTACTTAGGAAAAATTGACCATTTTGCCCTTGTACTATGGCAAAATTACGATTTTGCCCCTAGGCTCGTAAATCATTTTTCATCACATTTTCTTATTAAACAAGCCTAGCTGAACATTTATTTCTCTTACAACTACTCACAAATCCAACTATTTCATGCATTTATTACCAAATTACAACATTTACAACTTAGTCTCATTTAGGTGTTTTCATGATAACACCTTTAACAAAAGTTGTTTCTCATCTCCCTAACATTCATTTTCTTCCATAAAAACTCAGCAAACAACATAAAATCTCTCATGGCAAGTCCCTAGACTTTCAACCATTTAGCAATTTAGTTCCCTAATTAGCTAGCTTAAGCTTTGGGGGTTCCAAAAGTACAAAAAATATCAACTAAAACCATCAAAATCACTTACTTGTAAGGAAGAAAGCTTGGCTGAAATTTTGAGCTCTCAACCCCCATTTGTGCTGCTCATTTTTGGTGGAGAGAAGATGGAGAGGAAAGGTGATATTTTCCTTTCTTTATTTTATGATAGAAATAAATTTTTATCACCAAATTTCCACCTAACCATTGACAAAATCCTTTCTTTGTCCCCCTATGTCCGGCCATCACTCCTCCCATGGCCTATTTGCACTTTAAGGACCTCCAATTAATATTCTATGGATATTTGACACGTTTAGCAAATAAAATAGAACTTTCACACTTTATGCGATTTAGTCCTTTTTCGTAATTATGCGTTCAATCGTTAAAATTAAGGTACAAAAATTCTCATGCATCCTTATAAACATGTTACAACACATAAAATAATATCAAAATAATTTTCCTCCACCTTGGATTAGTGGACTCAAAACCACTGTCCCGACTAGCCCCTAATTCGGGCTGTTACACATGTGTCCCCTGTTGGTTCATTTGTATGCAAGTCAGTTACACGGCCTAGCACATGGCCTGACATACAGGCAGGTGAGGCAACTTTGAGAGTTACACGACCTGGTACACGGGTGTGTGACACGACCGTGTGGCCCTACTCAGTGAGTTACTGTAATATCCGGGATTTAGGGCTTGTGCATTTTTGCTAAATTGAATGTGCTAGTATGCCTATGTGTGTTTTGATGTGTTTTTATGAATCATGAGAACTTTAGAGTGTAGGAAAATGCCTTAGAAATTATTTGATTTTAAGTTTCAAAGAGAGAGTTAAGCCTGATATGCCTTAAGAGAAATTGTAGGGGAGATTGGACATAAGAATCAGCTTGTTAAAGTGGCAGGGAGGCGCCACTTAAGGCATTGGTAAGTGACGCCTCAAGCAGTGGAGAAGGGCTTGAGTTCGAGCCACAAGGGAAGCAAAAAGGGAGCTTTTATTTTGCGGCAATGGGGAGCAGTAGTGGACGGCATTTGGACTTTCAAATGGATGAGGATGAGACTTGGTCTCTTTCTTTTAAAAATTCAGCTAGAAGAGAAGGATAAGTGTTGATTTATTCAATTTATTTTGAATGAGTAGTATGGAGAGAAAATATGAGAAAAGGAAGGGGGAGATAGAGTTTGAGTGCTAGCCGAATTTAGGAGAGGGGAGTAGGATGGTACATTGGGTCATGTAAGGGGTAGTGTGTGCCGAAATTTCCTTTTGGTTGAGTATTCATCCTTTTGTTTCTTCTTTTAGTCTCCTTGCCGAAATTTGTAGTCAAGAGAATCCTTTCTTTTTTTCTCTCTTTTCTTTGAAACAAGAGCCGAAATTGAAGCACCATTCGGGTATTTTGAGCATCTTCTTTTCATTTTCTTTTCCCAAAGCCGAACCTTATAGTTCTTCTTCTTCTTTTTTTTTCTTGGAACCTTAAAGCCGAATCACCCCTTGTGTTAGCCGAAACCTTCTAGGTACCTTTTATATTTCTTTTCTTTCCTTCAACGTCAACTCCACATCTATTTTCTTGGTGGCCGAATGTCCCAACTCCATTTGGGAGCCTTAGCCGAATCTATCAGTGATCAAAGAGGGGAAGTGTTGTTGATTTCTTTTGGTGCAAGCTATCCAACCGATTCTCAATAGGGGGTAAGGGACTTCTTTTAATCGCCTTTCTCCTACCTCTTTTGATTTACCGAAAGTTAAGGGTCTAACTCTATTTCTTTAAGGTGGCAGAATCTAGGAGGTGATTTCGGGAAGTTGATCATTAGAGGTAAGTAAAGTGTAATATTAGGCCAAAGGCCATTTATTAAGTTCATTAAGTGATTGAAAAACGGATCTAACATGAGCCTATAGGTATTTAGACAGATACCACAAACAAGTGGCATTTTCGAGATTTAGACGAGCAAGTTCGACAGGGTTTAGGAGAGTCTCGGGATTCAGATCCATTTCGGTAAGGGTATTTAAATTATGGATTTTATTCGTTTAGATCTCGTATTAATCGGGCTTTGATTAAGTGTTCCTCATGGATGCGAGTACCGGTAGAGGAGAGAAAGGGGTAGTTCCTACCCCTAAATTCAAGAAACGCTCGGTTTCTACTGTTCGTGATTGGCCACCGGGGTGTGGGCCAGCATCGGAAAGGGATAAGCAGTTCATTGTCATCCCTGCTAGCGAGAGTGTCGGTATCGATAGTATCGTACTCACTGTTACCAGGTGTGTAGCCCTACACTAATTCCTAATAGATCTATGGTATTACTATTATGTATGTGTTAATGGAAATATGAAAATATGGCTAAAGGTATCATTCAATGGTACAGAGTATTCAGGTACGTTAACATACTACTACTACAGGTGAATTTGTTATGAATATGGAATAAAGTACATGGCATGATCTCTGTTTGTTTTGTATTATGCATGGGCATATGGGTGATACTGAAAAGGGGAAGTGATCTGGTGGTTTTTACCACAATATCTGGTGACTCATGTCACATAATCTGAATATGGTGACTTATGTCACAATATCTGGTGACTCTGTCACATCTGGTGGCTATGCCACAATTTATAAGGGCGATGAGCAAGTCGTCTGCAGCCGATCGCTGGCGATGATGTGTAGCGGATGGAGGGTCGATTTAGTAATCCCACGGTGTGATGGCAGTGCACGGGGATGTGTAGAGGATGGTTATTAGGTTTGGGTTCGGGATTGCATCATTGTTATATATGTTTTATATATGATTTGTATGCCTAAATCGTTGTGAGTTTGTGTTGGTGGTTACACATTGAGTCCGTTGACTCACCCCGTTGTGGGATATCTTTTCAGGTGACACTCAGTAGATGGACCGGGTCGGCAGGAGCTTAGTGGTGGCCATGCGTAGCTCATCATTTATTTTACTTTAAATTTTCTTTTATAATTAAGTATTTCAGGTTTATTTCGGGTTTTGTTTTGATGTAATAAGGCCATTACCATTAACTGTTTTAAGCATGCATTATATATTTGAGTTATTATGCGATAATTTATTAAATCAAGAATTAATTAACTTTTCTTAGGAATTAAATTTTAAATGTTTTGACACCTAAACAGAAACGATTTTCGAACTAAAGGTTAACTTCTAAAACAATTCGGTATTTCTCCTAACTTATAGCTTTGAAACGAAAAAATAAAGTTTTGCTAAAATCTAGACTTCGAGTACCCCACCGTTTTCAATTTGAACTCAACACAAATAAATTTTTTTCAAAACCACCGTTAATTTTCCAAAGTAACAAACAAGTTTTGAACTATTTTACTCAGGGAACATACCAGATCCGGTCAAAGCTCGTGGGCCGGGTTTTGGGGTGTTTCAGTTTGGTATCAGAGCCCAGTTTTAAACTCTTGGCCTTGGGTTTAAAGCCCACAACGTTTTCAAAATTCAGCCCAAACAAGTTTTTGTGAAAATTTTTGAAATTGAGCAGGTTTTCTGGCATGGCACCTAAGTCTCCGACCCGAAGTCCACCAGGTAAGTACCCCTAACTGTTGTATGATTTGTATGTGGGTATAACGGGAACGTAGATTAGTATATTAAGTTATTGAACCCTAGGATTAGCTTACTTCAACACAGAATTACATAAAACTTTAAGGCCTAATTAAACAAACCTGTGAGTAAGTCGCCGAGTTAGGGTGTGGCAACCATTGTGCGCATGTCTAGGATTGGATTCAGGAAGAGCTTGATATTTAAGCAGTCCTAGTGACTCACCTCCTCTTCGCTGAATCCTACCTGGTGCGTAGTGACGGTTCACCTTAACCAAGAGGACTTATTCACGGGCTAAACCCAATAATTAAAACCCGAAAGGGACTAGCCATACTGTTTTATAAAAAAAACCCTTAGTTTTAAAATCACCAAATTACCCCTTTGATTTGTAAAAACTATTCTAGATTTTAAAAAGAAAATCCGGTTTACAAAATTACCCAAATGCCCTGGTTTGTAAAAAAATTACTAAAATACCCTTGGTTTATAAAATTACCATACTACCCTCAACTTTTACTAAGATATTCCTACTTTAACAAAAAAAAATACCAAAAATCCCTATTTTGCGAAATATTGAGATACCCGGATTTTGAAAATTTCTGAAATACCCCTATAGGACAAATTGCGAAAATACCCCTGGGATTGGATCGGACGAAATTGTTCGAGTGATGAATGTGTATGGTAGATACTATTGAATGGATGTGCTTCTCTGAATTAGGGTAGAAGACTTGAAACGAAAACCCTGTACTGAACGAAAGAACTACTATTAAACTTCTTCACATAAAACTTGTTCGTGGATAATCAGTGGAACAAAGACTAATGCATAAAACTTTTTGAAACCAGATTGAATCACGATCGTAGACATGAGTTCTAGGGGACGTGGTCGTAATGTACGAGGGCGTGGTAGAGGCAGAATGGTCGATCGGAACCGTTAGGTCCGGTCAAGGGTCCGAGAATGAGGTACCACCACCACCACCGTCTTGGCGTTGAGCATCGTGGATCGACGGGGATGATGCGATGATCGCAAGCGATGCTACGGGTTCTTGAGATGGTGGCTGGAACAGGTGGGGGTTGGGGGAGCTCGAAAATCAGACCGGCGACTCGAGCCAATGGAGCCGAGGTGTTCCGTGGTGTATCCGGTGTGGCGCCCAATACTACCGAGTATTGGTTGGAGGTGACGGGCGGATTATGGACGAGTTGGATCTGACTACTGAGGAGAAACTGAAGGGAGTGGTGTCGCTACTTCACGATGAGTTATATCAATGGTGGCTCACAGTTCGGGATGGTTCTATAGCTGAGGATCTTACTTGGGAGAATTTTAAGGCGGCGTATCAGAAGAAGTATGTTGGGACTAGCTATATTGATGTGCGAGAGGAAGGCATTTCGAGGTTGGTTCAAGGGAATAAGTCCGTAGCGAGTCTGAGGCAAAATTCTTAAGGTTGAGCCAGATGCGCTCGAGGATCGTGGCTACGGAGCATGAACGATGTGTCCGGTTTGAGGACGGGTGAGGATGACTCGAGGTTGTTGATAGCTCCACAGCAGGAGCAGGAGTTTGTAGTGTTGGTAGAAAAGGCTAAGGTAGCCGAAGGGGTTAAGGAATCTGTGAGGCAGAATACGAATAGGAACAGACAAAGGAGAGGTTTTGGATCATCAGGGTCATCCGGGAATGTCCAAAAGAGACAGAGAGTTGATGGGCGCGGGTCGTGAGTTGCTTGCTACAGGAGGACAGTACCGTACTTGTACTCAGTGTGGAAAGATGCACCTAGGAGAGTGTTGGAAGAAGACAGGGGGATGTTTCAAGTGTGGGTCCAAGGAACACATGATTCGGGACTGTCCTATGAAAACAGATGGGAGCCGACCAACAGGTCAGGGTTTCAATCAGGCGGGTAGAGGTGGACCGCAGCCACCGCGGGGTCATGGTCTGATTGGCAGAGGTAATGGTTCAGGAAGAGGACGAGGAACACCGGGCAGAGGTGTTGGTAATACAGAGGCAAGACAGCCGGGTCTGGTGTATACAGTTCACCGGAGGGAGGATGGAGACGCACCAGACGTCATAACCGGTATGTTCCTTATAGCTGATAAGCCTTACTTTACTTTAATTGATGTTGGCTCGACCCACTCGTATGTTGCATGTAGAGTAGTCAAAATGCTAGGCATAGCATCTGAACTATCTAGTAGGGAGATGACTGTAGTGAGCCCGTTAGGTCAAACTGTAGTGGTGAATAGGATATTTCGCAATGTATCTCTAGAGATTCAGGGAGTGGTATTCCCTGCCGACTTGATGGAACTATCCTTTGGAGAATTTGATCTCATTCTTAGCATGGATTGGCTAGTGGAACATCGGGCTAAGTTGGATTGCGCGGCTAAGCGAATGGAGTTAAGGACCCCGGAGGATGAGGAGATAATTATGATAGGAGAAAGAAGAAACTATTTGTCCAACGTAGTTTCTGCATTAAAGGCTGATAAGATGGTGCGGAAAGGGTGCAAGGCATTTTTGACCTTCGTTAGTGCGTTGGATGCGAACGAAGAGAGAGTTAGTGGAGTTAGAACAGTAAGGGAATTTGTGGATGTTTTCCCAGAGGAGTTACCTGGAATACCCCCTGACAGGGAGGTGGAGTTTGGAATTGACTTGTTGCCTGGAACGGCGCTAGTATCTATCGCTCCGTATAGAATGACACCAAAGGAGTTGGTTGAGCTCAAGTCTCAAATTCAAGAATTGCTTGATCGTGGGTTTATCCGACCCAGTGTGTCTCCATGGGGAGCACCGGTCTTGCTCGTGAAGAAGAAGGACGGAACTATGCGTATGTGCATAGACTATCGTCAGTTGAATAAGTTGACCATCAAGAACAAGTACCCGTTGCCAAGGATAGACGACTTGTTCGATCAGCTTAAGGGGGCCGCGGTGTTTTCAAAGATAGATTTACGGTCGGGATATCATCAGCTTAAGGTGAAGGAAGTGGATATCCATAAGACAGCTTTCCAGACAAGATACGGACATTATGAGTTCGTGGTAATGCCGTTCGGGTTGACGAATGCCTCAGCTGCGTTCATGGATATGATGAACCGGGTTTTTCAACCCTACTTGGATCGGTTCGTCGTTGTGTTCATCGACGACATCCTAGTGTATTCCAAGTCTGAGGAAGAACATGATGAGCATCTCCGGATAGTGTTGCAAGTGTTAAGGAAAAGAAGCTATATGCCAAATTCAGCAAGTGTGAATTTTGGCTTAAGGAAGGTTGCGTTCTTAGGGCATGTGGTGTCTGCAGAAGGGATAAGGGTGGATCCCAGGAAGATTGAGGTAGTGCTAGATTGGAAACCACCTAAGTCTGTGGCTGAGGTTCGTAGTTTCTTGGGATTGGCAGGCTACTACAGAAGGTTCGTAGAAGGGTTCTCATTAATAGCTACTCCTTTGACGAAGTTGTTGAGAAAGGAGGTACCTTTCGTATGGACAGATAGGCAACATGAGAGCTTTGAGAAGCTTAAGAGGGTTTTGACTGAAGCTCCGGTTTTGATTCAGCCTGAGCCAGGGAAGGATTTCGTGGTGTATTGTGACGCTTCTCATACAGGATTAGGATGTGTTTTGATGCAAGACGGGAAGGTAGTCGCTTATGCGTCTCGACAATTAAGGCCGCATGAGGTTAACTACCCGACGCATGATTTGGAGTTGGCGGCGGTGGTCTTTGCTCTTAAGGTATGGAGGCATTATCTATATGGAGAAAAGTCAGTGATTTACACGCACCACAAGAGCCTTAAGTATCTGCTTGACTCGTAAAGAGCTAAACCCGATACAAATGAGGTGGGTGGAGTTATTAAAGGACTACGATTGTTCTATAGAATATCACCCGGGCAAGGCGAATGTGGTAGCAGATGCCCTAAGTCAGAAAGTAGTGTCGGATTTGAGGGCGATATTTGCACATCTTAGCTTATATGACGACGGAAGTTTGTTAGCGAGTTACAGTCGGACCGTCATGGTTGGATGAGGTAAAGGAAGGACGGTTGGCGGATGATGATTTAAGTGCTAAGTTGCGGCAAGTGCGGAATGGACGGCTAGAGGATTATGGTGTTAACAAATGATGGAGTATTGTGTTTCAAGGGTAAGGTCCAGTATGTTAAGAATGAGGAGTTAAGACGGAGAATTCTTCAGAATCGCATAGTAGCCCTTATGCTATGCATCCTGGAGGTAGTAAGTTGTATAGAGATCTAAGGGAACAGTTTTGGTGGCCTGGTCTTAAGCGGGAAGTTACAAAATTTGTAGGGAAGTGCTTAACGTGTCAGCAAGTCAAGGCTGAACATCAAGTTCCGTCAGGGTTGCTTCAGCCGATAAAGATTCCGCAGTGAAAGTGGGAGAGAATCACCATGGACTTCGTTAGTGGGCTTCCCCTTACGCCTACTAAGAAGGACTCGGTATGGGTGATACTGGATCGATTGACGAAGTCCGCGCATTTCATACTAGTGCGGGTTGATTATTCTTTGTAGAAGTTGGCGAAGTTGTATGTGGCTGAAATTGTGAGGTTGCGTGGAGTACCGGTTTCGATTATTTCAGATAGGGATCCAAGATTTACGTCTCGGTTTTGGAAAGCGCTACATCAAGCTTAAGGCACCAGATTGGATTTTACTACGGCATTTCACCCACAGTCAGACGGTCAATCTGAGCGAGTGATCCAAGTGTTAGAGGATATGCTGAGGGGCTGTGTGATAGACTTCAGAGGAAGTTGGGAAGAATATTTGCCTTTAGCGGAGTTTGCATATAATAACAGCTATCAAGCCAGTAATCGGATGGCACCATATGAAGCGCTGTATGGACGGAAGTGTCGCACTCCTACGTGTTGGACAGAATTAGGGGAATGTCAAGTTTTGGGTCCGGAAATTGTGGCAGAATCTGAAGAGAAGGTTAGGGTAATTCGGACACGGTTGAAGGAAGCATCTGATAGGAAAAAGTCGTACGCAGATCTTAAGCGGAAGGAAATAGAGTTTGATGTGGGAGATCAGGTGTTTCTTAAAGTTTCGCCATGGAAGAAGGTGATGAGATTTGGTCGCAAAGGGAAGTTAAGTCCCAGATTTATAGGACCTTATCAGGTATTGAAGCGAGTTGGACCAGTGGCATACCAATTAGAGTTGCCTCCGGAGTTGAGGCAGATGCACGATGTATTCCATGTTTCTATGCTACGTCGTTACCGATCGGATCCATCTCATGTAGTGCCGGTAGAAGAGGTGGAGCTGAGACCAGATTTGTCCTACGAGGAGGAGCCGATTCAGATTTTGGAACGAGATGTGAAAGTGTTACGGAGGAAATCAATTCCTCTAGTAAAAGTGTTATGGCGTAATCATGGATCGGAAGAAGCTTCGTGGGAGCCGGAAGAAGCAATGCGACAACAATACCCTCACTTATTTTAGCCAGGTAATTTCGTGGTCGAAATTATTTTAAGGGGGGTAGAACTGTAATATTCGGGATTTAGGGCTTGTGCATTTTTGCTAAATTGAATGTGCTAGTATGCCTATGTGTGTTTTGATGTGTTTTTATGAATCATGAGAACTTTAGAGTGTAGGAAAATGCCTTAGAAATTATTTGATTTTAAGTTTCAAAGAGAGAGTTAAGCCTGATAGGCCTTAAGAGAAATTGTAGGAGAGATTGGACATAAGAATCAGCTTGTTAAAGTGGCAGGGAGGCGCCACTTAAGGCTTTGGTAAGTGACGCCTCAAGCAGTGGAGAAGGGCTTGAGTTCGAGCCACAAGGGAAGCAAAAAGGGAGCTTTTATTTTGCGGCAATGGGGAGCAGTAGTGGACGGCATTTGGACTTTCAAATGGATGAGGATGAGACTTGGTCTCTTTCTTTTAAAAATTCGGCTAGAAGAGAAGGATAAGTGTTAATTTATTCAATTTATTTTGAATGAGTAGTATGGAGAGAAAATAGGAGAAAAGGAAGGGGGAGATAGAGTTTGAGTGCTAGCCGAATTTAGGAGAGGGGAGTAGGATGGTACATTGGGTCATGTAGGGGGTAGTGTGTGCCGAAATTTCCTTTTGGTTGAGTATTCATCCTTTTGTTTCTTCTTTTAGTCTCCTTGCCGAAATTTGTAGTCAAGAGAATCCTTTCTTTTTTTCTCTCTTTTCTTTGAAACAAGAGCCGAAATTGAAGCACCATTCGGGTATTTTGAGCATCTTCTTTTCATTTTCTTTTCCCAAAGCTGAACCTTATAGTTCTTCTTCTTCTTTTCTTTTCTTGGAACCTTAAAGCCGAATCACCCCTTGTGTTAGCCGAAACCTTCTAGGTACCTTTTATATTTCTTTTCTTTCCTTCAACGTCAACTCCACATCTATTTTCTTGGTGGCCGAATGTCCCAACTCCATTTGGGAGCCTTAGCCGAATCTATCAGTGATCAAAGAAGGGAAGTGTTGTCGATTTCTTTTGGTGCAAGCTATCCCACCGATTCTCAATAGGGGGTAAGGGACTTCTTTTAATCGCCTTTCTCCTACCTCTTTTGATTTACCGAAAGTTAAGGGTCTAACTCCATTTCTTTAAGGTGGCAGAATCTAGGAGGTGATTTCGGGAAGTTGATCATTAGAGGTAAGTAAAGTGTAATATTAGGCCAAAGGCCATTTATTAAGTTCATTAAGTGATTGAAAAACGGATCTAACATGAGCCTATAGGTATTTAGACAGATACCACAAACAAGTGGCATTTTCGGGATTCAGACGAGCAAGTTCGACAGGGTTTAGGAGAGTCTCGGGATTCAGATCCATTTCGGTAAGGGTATTTAAATTATGGATTTTATTCGTTTAGATCTCGTATTAATCGGGCTTTGATTAAGTGTTCCTCATGGATACGAAGTGCACCTAGAGAGAGAAAGGGGTAGTTCCTACCCTAAATTCAAGAAACACTCGGTTCTGCTTTGTTCGTGATTGGCCACCGGGGTGTGGGCGAAATCGGAAAGGGATAAGCGAGTTCATTGTCATCCTCCGCTGGCGAGTGTGTCGGTATCGATAGTATCGTACTCATCGCTACTGCAGTGTGTAGCCCTACACTAATTCCTAATAGATCTATGGTATTACTATTATGTATGTGTTAATGGAAATATGAAAATATGGCTAAAGGTATCATTCAATGGTACAGAGTATTCAGGTACGTTAACATACTACTACTACTATGTTAATAATGTTTATGAACACTGAATATGACACACAGGTGAATTTGTTATGAATATGGAATAAAGTACATGGCATGATCTATGTTTGTTTTGTATTATGCATGGGCATATGGGTGATACTGAAAAGGGGAAGTGATCTGGTGGTTTTTACCACAATATCTGGTGACTCATGTCACATAATTTGAATGTGGTGACTTATGTCACAATATCTGGTGACTCTGTCACATTATCTGGTGGCTATGCCACAATTTATAAGGGCGATGAACAAGTCATCTGCAGCGACTGCCTTCGATGATGTGTAGCGGATGGAGGGTCGATTTAGTAATCCCCATGGTGTGATGGCAGGTACGGGTGATGTGTAGAGGATGGTTATCAGGTTTGGGTTCGGGATTGCATCATTGTTATATATGTTTTATAAATGATTTGTATGCCTAAATCGTTGTGAGTTTGTGTTGGTGGTTACACATTGAGTCCGTTGACTCACCCCGTTGTGGGATATCTTTTCAGGTGACACTCAGTAGATGGACCGGGTCGGCAGGAGCTTAGTGGTGGCCATGCGTAGCTCAGCATTTATTTTACTTTAAATTTTCTTTTATAATTAAGTATTTCAGGTTTATTTCGGGTTTTGTTTTGATGTAATAAGGCCATTACCATTAACTGTTTTAAGCATGCATTATATATTTGAGTTATTATGCGATAATTTATTAAATCAAGAATTAATTAACTTTTCTTAAGAATTAAATTTTAAATGTTTTGACACCTAAACACAAACGATTTTCGAACTAAAGGTTAACTTCTAAAACAATTCGGTATTTCTCCTAACTTATAGCTTTGAAACGTAAAAATAAAGTTTTGCTAAAATCTAGACTTCGAGTACCCCACCGTTTTCAATTTGAACTCAACACAAATAAATTTTTTTCAAAACCACCGTTAATTTTTCCAAAGTAACAAACAAGTTTTGAACTATTTTACTCAGGGAACATACCAGATCCGGTCAAAGCTCGTGGGCCGGGTTTGGGGGTGTTTCAGTTACACAGGTGAGGACACGGGCTGGGACACAACTGTGTGTCACTAGTTCTATTGTTACACGGCCTGGCCACACGGCCGTGTGATCCGTGTAATCAAATTTTTGTAACTATTTCTTATATTTTCCAAATGTTTCCGATTTAGTCCCGAATCATTTTTAACGCAGTTTTAGGGCTTCAAGGGATCGATTTAGGGACGATATGTATGTGAATGACTGTTTTATAATGTGTTTATGATAATGTATGAAATGTATGTTTTAATGTTCCGTTTGTATGGTAATGTTCCGTAACCATAATTCGACGACGGATACGGGTTAGGGGTGTTACACAATTCTTGACATCTCTTGTCATTCCCTTCCAATACACATACTGGTTAATCTATGTCTGGTAGCATGGTTTCCAGAATGTCCTCCAAGGGGGACCTCATGGAAATAACCAAACAACTCACTTTCCAAGTCCTTATCTCAAACCACCACTAGTTTTCCCTTCATCCTTAGGAGTTTACCATCCCATGTATACTTGGGATGGAACAATGATTGCTGTTGGATTTCTAAACAAAACTTGCTGAGCTTTTCATCTAATTTCCAAGAACCTTGTACCTTGGCTAGCAGTTTAGATATGACGAAACTACTAGCCATCTGGAGCAGTTGAATTGAGGATTGCAGCTCCCTTTTAGAAAGTGCATTTGTTACCACATTTTGGCTTCCTTTTCTATATACCACTTCAAAATTATAGCCAAGCGTATTTTCCACTCATTTCTATTGGAAGGGAGTGATGGCTTGTTGCTCAGAAAGGAACCTAATACTTTAGTGGTCTGTCTTGACCTTAAACTTACACCCAATGAGATAGGGATGCCATTTCTTGCCAACTAGTAAGAATGCTATCATTTCCTTTTCATAGATGGAAAGGGCTTGGTGCCTCACCCTTAATGCCTTACTGAAAAAGGCAATAGGGTGATCCTTTTACTGCCAAAAACCCCTACTCCTTGATTGCTTGCATCTATGTTCACACAGAATTTTGAATGAAGGTCAGGCAAAGATAAGACTGGAGCTATACTAAGAACTACTTTCAAAGTCTTGAAGGAGTCTTCAGCCTGTTGATCCTATTTCCATTTATTTTTCTTGAGAATTCCATTTATTTTTCTTGAGAAGATCAGTTAAGGGCTTAGCTAATACCTTATAGTTGTAGATAAATCTTCTATAATAACCAAACAGCCCAAGAAACCCTTTGAGTTCCTTTACTGACTTGGGGGTTGGCCATGAAAGCACATTTTCCACTTTTGCTTGATCCATGGATATTGTTACCCTATAGATCACATGCCCCAAGTATTCAATGGTAGTGGCTGTAAAGCTGCACTTCTCTTAGAAAACAAGTGGTGATTCCTTAAAAGATGAAAACTTCCCTCAAGTGTATCATATGATTTGACCAGTCCTTGGAATGGACAAGACTGTCATTAAAAAAAAACTAAGGTAGTTTTCTTTAGCAGTTGCTTAAAGACAAAATTCATTAAGGCCTGGAAAGTGGAGGAGGCATTGGTGACCCCAAAGGGCATCATCAAGAACTCATAGTGCCCCTTATTAGTTCTGGATGCAATCTTAAGGATGTCAACCTCCTTCATTATGATTTGGTGATATCCAGACCTAAGGTCAAGCTTGGATAAGTAAACAACTTGACCCAGTTCATCCAAAAGCTCCTCTATAATAGGGATGGGAAAGTTGTGTTTGATGGTCAATTGGTTGAGTTCCCTATAGTCAACATACATTCTCCAACTGCCATTTTTTTTACTATCACTATTGGGGAAGAAAAGGAACTGCTACTGTCTCAAATGAACCAGCCTGTAGCATTTCTCTTACCAATTTCTGGATTTCATTCTTTTGAACATTGAGATATCAATATGGCTTGATTTTTGACCACTGATGACTAATCTTTCAAAGGTATACCATGATCATGTTGGCGAGGAGGGGGAGGCCAACAGGATCCGTAAAGATGTCATCATACTCATTTAGCAGTTGTTGTAACACAAAAGGAGGAGGAGAGGTAGCCACTGATAAGGTAGCTTGAGGTGGAGTTGCTAACACCATAATACAAGGCCCCAACATATGATCTACTGATGAAAGATATTTAGAAGACTATGATGTACTAAGTAGGTGGATTTGTAGCATCCTAAAAATCGAGTTAGTAGAAATTGAGTTAATGAACCGTGAGCTGTCACACCCCAATTTTTTTAAGGTTATCTTTGCACATTTGGTAATAAATAGATATCAATTATAGTGATTGAGTAGTGGTGGAGCTGTCCCTGATGATTTGTGTTCGAATGCCTTCCCTCTCGTTAATTTCTATTTGGTGCAAATTTGTTTCAAACCCTTACATAGATCACACTATGTTTTATTTATTTTCTTACTAAATTGATCACAGAGAAGTCAATGGTAGAGTGGTTAAGTGTTTAATTAATATTATATAGGTCATAGGTTCAAGTCTTCTAATCAACAAAAAAATTAATTAATTTTTGTGATTTTTCCATGTGCAAAACACCCCATTGCTGTCCAACTTTCTTGCCATAGTGTAGGAAAGATTCTTTCCTTTTCTTTTGGTTAACATGCCTTAATTGTGCAGGCCACATGATCCCCTTTTCACTCCATTGTCCCCCTTACTTGCCCATTCTTCCATTTTTGCCATATGAATGGTTCATTAAACCTAGACAAGGTTGACCACACTCTTTCCATCCATCCTATCACTCTCCCCCTTTCATTGTAGCACCACCCTTTACTCCTCCTCGTTTCCTCTCTTTTTCTCTTTTGTTTAGCTCTCAACCTCTCTTTTTGCTTTCTTTTTCTTTCTCCTCCACCATTTCTTGGCCTTGAACCATCATCACCTTACCGCCAAACCTCCTTTGCGCTACCACTTTTCTTCTCTTTTCTCTCAAAGCGCCGCCCCTAGCGCCGTCCTCCACCACCGTGGCAACCACCGCGGAACTTCTCTTTTTTTTTCTCATTTTCTTTCTCTTCTCATTTCTCCTCCTTTAAGACCGAACTCATATTCTTTTTTTCTTCCTCCTTCGCCATAGCACCACCACCTCAGTCGCCAAACCTTTGCCACCGTCGCCGCGCCTCCACTAGCTTTGATGATTCTTTCTCTTTTCTTTACTAATTTCCAACCTCTACCATCCTTATAGTAAATGAAAATTCTACAGCCCTATTTCAATAAGCTTAAATATTATGTTTTAAAATATTAAACTGAATGACTCACTTTTTCAAGTGATCATTTTCTCTAGATTCTCATCATTCTCAAGAGCATAGTGATCCTTTGACCCTCTCGTTTTAATTGAAATAGAGTCAGTATGGTAGTGGAATGAAATCTACTATTCTTCCCTACTTTTTCCTGTTGGTGGAATGTGTTTAAGGGGTTTTAATGTATTTTCCTTTAAGTATTAACGCATCGTATTTAACTTTTGATGAAGGGAAAATCGATACCGTTCCGGAAAACCCTTAACATTAGGAACGAGATCAATCTTTGATTTATTATTATTAGAGTAAGTGCTAATGAGATTTTTGTCAAATTGGCATATCTTATAAATCGTTTTTTGTTGATAAGTAGGTAACCTATCGATTAGATTTGAGTGTGGGTGTTTCTTTAGAGTGATGATTTGTGTTGGATCTACTATCAGGTGTGAGTTTTAACACCAAATAAAATTAATACTTGTTTTATATTGATAAAAATGTTGTTATTTAAATAATGTTGATTGATGGGGATACTATATGTATCCATAATGAGAGATAAAACCCGTCGTTATGGACTAGGTCAAGTAAGTGATCGAAACCATTGATTTTGGTGATATGTACGATGTGTGATTTGTTGATTATTAATGATATAAAAAATATGTACATCTCATTCTCATGTTAGGTGATTATATGGCGTATGTGATATTTGTATGAAAATAAAATATGAAATTTTGGTACCATAAATATATATGTGATTTGCATTTTAAACATGCCTATATGATTTTGAGAGATTTTGGCCATATCACATGCATGGGGTGAGATATGTGAAAGGTGGAAATATATGACAGTTTATCTGCATTAATATAACACTATTCACGATTTGGTTATATGACAATTTATCTGTGACTTAGGTGGCTTGTCCACGATCTTGATTATGTGGTAGTTTATCTACATTATTGTGACACTGTTCATAATTTGGTGTGCTGGATGGACGTGTTCTGGGGAACTCGATTTTGGTGTGTAGCGGAGATGGGTAGGACTATTTTCACAAAACCCGTATTGTTTTACAAAATGTGCATTGACATGATCCTTCATAGTATAAGTGTCAAATATTGAGTTATATGAAACTGGTATGATTATTTTGATTGTATAATGTATATGTTTATATGTATGCGATTGTGTTTATGTTAATCTCACACTGATTTTTTTTCTAATTTTACAGATAACCCCGATATTAGGATTCGACGACAGCAATTGGAGGAGTTTCTCGAAATTCTTTTTAAGTCAAAGTAATTAAATTTTATTTTGATATTTTGGGTTTGTAATAAGTTTGAGTATGGACCGTGGCATGGGACTTTATTTTGGGGATTTTCATTCTGATTTGCATAAATTGCTTGCATGACATTAAGTTTTAAAAACTGCATAAATTAGTGTTTGATAAGATTTTGCTTGAAACTTGAAACACCCCAGACCCGACCCACGAGCCTTGACCGGATCTGGTATGTTCCTCGATGTAAACCGGTTCAAATTCTTTTGTTACTTTGGAAAAACTATGTGTTTTGAAAGAAAGATTGTTTTCGGGTTGGGCTTGAGTTGAAAACATGTTTATCTCATGTTAAAAACCTTTTATTTTAGGTGATAAAACATTAGAGTTATTTAAAAATAAATTTACTTAATCTTTAGTCAATAAATATTCGTAAACATAATAAATAAAAGAAAAATTTAAAGTAGTTCACTATGGCCTTATTACATCAAACGAAACCCAAAATTAAATTAAAGTACATAAAGTAAAAAGTTCAAATAAAATTAAATTCCTTGCTGAGCATGGCCATCCCTAAGCTTCTCGCTAACCCATCCGTCACCGATCATCACACAAAAATGTTCCCACAACGGGGTGAGTCAAACAGACTCAATGTGTAACCAACACTAAAATTTAACAATTCAGCTTACATAATCATATCACGTATCAATACATATAACAGATAAAAATAATGATGCAACTTTGAACCCAAACCTAGATGCCATCCGCTACACATCACCCGTACCAACTCGCACACCGTGGGGACTACTAAGTCAACCCTCCATCCGCTACACACCATCGAAGCGATCATGCTTGACGTGCTCATCGCTCTTATAAATATTTGTGGTCCGAGGTCACCACATTCGAGATATCGTGGGTCTTTGGTCACCACATTCAAATACCATGGTCTTAGGTCACTACAGATCAAATATTGTGGTCTTAGGTCACCACCTTTACTTCCCTTTTCAATAACCCATATGCCCCATATCATACATATTATGCATTAACATGCCAAATTTCACATTCTTATCACTTATCACATGTTAAACATAACATATTTCATAATCCTAGTAGGAGTAGGAAACGCGTGCACAGGTACTTTGTACCATTGTATGGTACCTTAGCCATATTCACATTCTTATAAACATGCTAATATTAAATATTGCCATAAATCTTATTAAAAGATAGTGTGGGGTACACACCTGGTACACTTAGCGGTTCACTTAAATCCCGAAAAGCTTGATCTAATGCCTTAGATCTTAAATCCCTACATTCGGCCAACCTTAATATGTTAGCAAAGAGCCTATTCGGCTATAAGACCAAATCCTAATAGGATTAGTACTTTCAAAACCTACCTTGTTGCCGATTTGGTCACCAACAAATCCCGAAAACTTTGCTTTTATTCCTTCTTGTATTCGGCCAAGCATTAAATTAACAAATGGGTTAGTTTTCGGCTTTTATACGAAGTAAGAAATAGATCTGGGTTCCAAAATAGGCCTTGGCCGAATGCTATAGACACTTACCTTGTGGATTTTAAATCCCGAAACTCACCGAATAACTAGGGAACACGCGACCTATGGTGTACCTTCAGGAAAAGAACTTCTCTTCCTTGTAGTCGACACTTAGTAAATCCCGAAAGATCTCTTCAAAGTTTCGGCAACAAGATATTAATGGGGTTAGTCCTAGATTTCGGCAAATCTTAAAAGAAAAAGGATGAAACCGAATGAGATCTTACCCTTACTTTAGGAATCGTCAATCCTTGCTTGAAGTCCCAACAATATTCGGCTATGGCCTTGATGTGGATCACAATTTCGGCTCTTGAGGCTTAATGAAAAATTGGCTAGGGCTATTGATATATTCACTTTTGATTGTGTTTGTAAAAGAAGAAGAAAAAGGGTTGAGCAATTTGGTATTGAAGTTTCGGCTTCACAAGGTGTATTTTCGGCTTGGCAAAAACAAATGAAGAGAGGAGAAATTTGCTAGAGAATTTCAGTGAGAAGAAAAGAGAGAATGAAGAATGGCTACCCCTTTTCCTCCTATTGTTGAATTTACTAGGCCAAGACTCCCTTACTTGGCCACCACTCTTCCTTATTTTCCTCCTTATCTTTTATTCAAATTAATAGAAATAATCCTTTAATTATCTCTTATTATAAATACCAATAATTATCCATCATTTATCCATCTATTTAGCCGAATTTTAAAAAGAATAAAACTCCTTTTTTAAGAGCCTTAATGCCGTCCACCTCTTTGCTCCTTGTAGCGAAAATAAAATCCTTTATTTGCTTCCCATGCGACTCGAACTCAGGCCCCTTTCCCCTTGCTTGTGGCGTCACTTATTGGGCTTTAAGTGGCGCCTCCTTGCCACTTTTCCAAACCCGTTCTTGTGTCAAATTTCCTCTATTAATTTTCTTAAGGCCACCTTGCCTTAGTTCTCTCTTTTAAACTTTAAAACTTAACATTTCTAAGACATTTCCTTACATTTCCATGACATTTCCTTACATTTCCATGACATTTCCTTACATTTCCATGACATTTCCTTACAAGACATTTCCTTACATTTCCAAGACATTTCCTTACATTTCCTTACATTTCCATGACATTTCCTTACATTTCCATGACATTTCCTTACAAGACATTTCCTTACATTTCCAAGACATTTCCTTACATTTCCAAGTTTCCAAAAATGTTCACAATACATTCATAACACATAAGACATGCCATTTCGTATAATTAAATCAAAAATGCATAGGCCCATTTTTAGGATGTTACAAAACTCGATTTTTAAAATAGAATCCATCAATAACACATTTTCCGCTGTATTTATGAAAAATGAGTTTTTAATAATATTAGACTTAGTTTTCGAAATTATTAATGTTTACAAATGAGTTTTCTAAAGACATTTGATTTATGAAGTTAATATGTTTTTATTTCCGAAATAATGACGAATAATCAAGTTCTCTAAAATTTGAATAAAATGACAAATGGTTTAGAAGTATGATTGAAAATCTGAAATAGTTTTGAATAAATGATTGAATGTTTATGTAACACCCCTCACCCATATTCAATGCCGGAATAGAGTTACGGAGCATTACCGTACTTATTATAAAATTAAACATACATTTCACATACATATTAAAATTTAATGTAATCATCAATCAACCTTATTCACATTGTCCCTAATACGAGCCTACGAGGCCCAAAACATGCATTAGGAATGGTTCGGGACTAAACCGATAATTTTGGAAACTTTTAGAAAACTTAGAAAAATTTTCAAAATAAAGGGGACACACGCTCGTGTGGCCCGACCGTGTGTCTCACACGGCCAAAGACACGCCCGTGTCACAGGCAGTATGGACATTCGAAATGGGATCACATGGCCGTGTCCCAGCCCTTTCCGACCCCGTGCAACTCTTTGAGTTGGGTCACATGGCCAACCACATGCCCGTGTGACCAGCCCGTGTTCCCTTTCGAAATGGCCTCACACGCCCGTGTGCCAGGCCGTGTGTTAGGCTGTGCCAAACCTGTAGGGTATATTGACTTATGCCACATGGCCAAGTCATACGCCCGTATGCTAGTCTGTGTGAAGCATACTGACTTGATTTTTAATTCAACACCAGTGGACACACGGCCATGTCACTTGACCGTGTGTCACACACGGATGAGACACACTCCCGTGTCTCTGCCCGTGTGGACAAAAATAGGTATTTACCAAGCCATTTTCTCACCCAAATAGCACACACCTACACCAACCAAATTTGCATATAACCGTAGTTCCAAATGGCATTTAAACTCATCAAAACCAAGTTCAATTCATGCTATATCAACACCAACAACTACAAGGCACACAAGTACCAGAATATGTCATTAAATTTTATCCCAAATTCACATACTTAAATCACCTAAATAGTCACTTCCATTTATGCATCAATTTACCTAAATCACAAGCAAACAAATCTCAAATTTCAACCATCTAGTACTCATAAATGCCAATTATCAAAAAGTATTACATATCCATCATCAAAAACATAACTAAAGCCATATGCACATACATATACATCACCAAAAATGTCAAAATAAGCCAACTCTCATGGCCATTTACAAGCCAAATCAAATGGCTAACAACATTACTAACATATATACTAAGATGACCATAATTCCTATACATGCCATATAACCAAATACATAGATTCAAAAGTACCAAAGTGATAGCTTGATAGTGTGATGAGGTCTCCGACGATTCCCGAATCCGAGCTAGCTTTAATTTCACTATAAAACACGAAAAAATAAACAAAGTAAGATAGAAAGCTTAGTAAGCTCGTATGAAATAATAAGCAAAGCTCACCATTCAATTATCATTCAAAAATATGAACATAACATGCTACAAAACATTTAAAAACAATGTTAACATGTAATTAATCACATAATTAACCATGAACTCACAATTTTCATAGATTCAATGCTTTTATAGTTTCCGTACATACCTGTACTGATTCGTATCTATTTCTCACCATTTCATATCTTCGATATACCCGTTGAACAATTCAGAATACTATCGGATACTCGGGAATCTCGCACCTTAAGTGTCACATATATAGCCGAAGCTATCTCAATCTCATATCACATATAATGCTCACTCTCGAGCTATCAATGGGTCTGCTCACATAAGCTGACGGTCATGACGAAGCTACACAGTGTTGCTTACACAAGATGACGAGAATCCCAACACATGCCGGATAACTTAGCCACCGGTAGGACGTACGAACCAACACCCAAATCACATAACCTCTAATGACATGTCATTCGTATCCTAATCTATTCCTAAGGTTCAACCGAGATTTCACATTTTCCAAATCGTCGTCGAATATGTCCATAAGGTCGTATTCATAGTTTATGTAATATCAAAGCATTTAAAACACAAATATAATAATGCTTATTACATACGAACTTACCTCGAATGCAAAAACGATGAAATGAGTCGATTAGTCCAACACTTTGTTTTTCCCCCAATCTAAATTCGAATTTCGCTTTTCTTGATCTAAATGTAATCAAAATTAACTTATTTAATTATCACTCTATTCAATTCAATCCAAAAATACACATTAAGGTAATTTTACACTTTTGCCCCTAATACTTCAATATTTTCACAATTTAGTCCTTATCTCATAAAAATACAAATTCATGGAATTCAACCTATACCCATGCTAGCCGAATTTCAATTAAGTCCCTAGAAGCCCATATTTTTCATTTATTTCACCATATAACCACAAAATTTTAACATTTCTCAATTTAATCCCTAAATGACAATTTTGTCAAAAATCACTTTACAAAGGTTGTTTATCTAACAACAAGCATACATTTTCTATCATCAACCATCAAAATACACCTATATTCATAAATGGAAAAACCCAAAACCTTTAACTATTTTGCAAATTAGTCCCTGGGCTAGCTAGATTAAGCTGCAACGATCTCAAGAATATAGAAATCATTAAAAACGGAACAAAATTCACTCACCAATTGAGCTTGTAAGCTTTGCCGAACCCTAGCTTCAAAAATGGCTATTCTTTCTTTGTGAAATCGGTTGAAGAAGAAATAAAATGATGGTAACTTTGTTTTACTTATTTTTAATTATCATTAATTACCAAATTATAAAATTAACCTTAATGATAAACCATTAAAATCACCTAAATGATGTCCATCTTTGTCCACTCATATTAACAATGGTATAATTACCACATAAGGACTTCCACTATTTAATTTCATAGTCATTTAATACCTTTAACTAACAGAACTCAAATTTTGCACTTTACGCGATTTAGTCCTTTTTATCAAATTGAGCATTCAAACGATAAAATTTCATAACAAAATTTTCACACAATCACACTATCATGCTGTAAACATTAAAATAATAATAAAATAAATATTTTGACTTTAGATTTATGGTCCCGAAACCACTCTTTCGATTTGACTAAAAACGGGCTGTTACAACTCTCCCCCCTTAGAAATTTTCGTCACCAAAAATCTTACCAGAAAAGAGGTTAGGGTACTGTTTTCTCATAGCTTTCTCGGGTTCCCACGTGGCCTCTTTGACACCGTGCCATTTCCACAAAAACTTCACTAAAGCTATGCGTTTATTTCTCAACTCTTTAACCTCTCGAGCTAAAATTCTGATCGGTTCTTCTTTATATGTCATATCAGGTTGAATTTCAATCTCTGTCGGAGAATTTACATGCGATGGATCTGATCGATACCGTCGTAACATCAACACATGAAATACATTGTGGACCTTTTCTAATTCTGACGACAAAGCTACTTGATAAGCCACTGGCCCTATTCTTTTGATAATTTCGTATGGCCTGATAAATCGTGGACTCAATTCTCCTTTACGACCAAATCGAAAAATCTTCTTCCATGGAGATACTATCAAAAATACTCTGTTGCCGATTTGAAATTCAATGTCTTTACGTTTTAAATCCGCATACGATTTCTGTTGATCTGAAGCTTCTTTTAAACTGTCACGAATTACTTTTACTTTATCTTCAGTCTCTCTAATCAAATCAACCCTGTGAATCTTTTTCTCACTAAGCTCGGTCCAGTACAATGAAGTTCGACATTTGTGACCATACAATGCTTCATACGGTGCCATCTTTATACTCGATTGAAAACTGTTATTATACGCGAATTCAACCAACGGTAAATATTTTTCCCAATTGCCTTCGAACTCTAAAACACAGCAACGAAGCATATCTTCGAGAGTCTGAATTACTCTCTTAGACTGACCGTCGGTTTGGAGATGAAATGTAGTACTAAAGTGCAACCGTGTTCCCAAAGCTTCTTGCAATTTCTTCCAGAATCATGACGTAAACCTCGGATCTCTATCCAAAATAATAGAAACTGGCACCCCGTGCAATCTAACAATCTCAGAGATGTACAAATCAGCTAGTCTATCAAGCAAAAAGTCTGTACATACCGGAATAAAATGTGTAGACTTCGTCATTCGATCAACGACAACCCAAATAACATCTTTCTTTTTTGGAGACAGGGGTAATCCCGATACGAAATCCACCGTAACTCTATCCCATTTCTACTCTGGTATCATCACAGGCTGTAGTAATCCCGAAGGTACTTGATGTTCAGCTTTAACTTGTTGGCAAATGAAGCATCTCGACACAAACTCTGAAATGTCTGGTTTCATGCTCGACAACCAATATAACTGTTATAAATCATTGTACATTTTAGTACTCCCCGGATGAACAGATAAACAACCACTATGTGCTTCATATAAAATTTTCTAAATGAGCTCGGAATTCTTTGGTACACAAATTCTACCTTGGAACATTAAACAATCATTTGATCGATCTGATACTCTTAATCATTAGTCGACTCTCATTGCACTCTTTTAGCTTGAATTTCGTTGTCACACTTTTGTGCTTCACAAATTTGCTGAAGAAATATCAGTTTAACTTCTAACTCAGCCAAATCGAACCATCATAGGACAAAGTTAACTGTGTGTTCATCGCCTGCAACGCAAACAAAGATATTCTACTTAGAGCATCCACGACTACATTCGCTTTCCCCAGATGGTAATCAATCACCAATTCATAGTCTTTCAACAACTCGAGCCATCTTTGTTGTCGCAAATTCAAATCTTTTTGAGTCATTAGATATTTCAAGCTCTTGTGATTGGTAAAAATATGACACTTTTCACCGTACAAATGATGTCGGCAAATCTTTATTGAAAAAACAATAGCAGCCAACTCTAAATCATGCGTCGGAAATTCTTTTCATGTGGTTTCAACTGTCTGCAGGCATAAGCTATCAGTTTACCCTCTTGCATCAAAACACAACCCAAACCGTTCCATGACGCGTCGCTGAAAATCAAAAACTCTTTACCCGATTCAGGCTGAACTAAAACTGGTGCCTCAGTTAGCAATGCTTTCAACTGTTCAAAACTCTACTGACATTTCTTGGACCATTCGAATTTTACATCTTTTTGTAGCAAACGGGTCATCGATGTAGCAATCATCGAGAATCCTTTTACAAAACGCCGATGATAGCTAGCTAATCCAAGAAAACTTCTGACTTCGGATACGTTTCTTGGGGGTTTCCAGTCAACAACTACTGAAATCTTGCTCGGATCAACTCGTATAACTTCCGCTAAAACAATATGCCCCAAAAATACAACTTCTCGAAGCCAAAACTCACATTTGTTGAATTTAACAAACAGTTGCTTCTCTCAATGTTTGTAACACAATTCTCAAATGCTCGGCATGCTCAGACTCATCTCTGGAATAGATCAGAATGTCATCAATGAACACAACAACAAGTCTATCTAAATACGGTCTAAAGATCCGATTCATGAAATCCATAAAAACTACAGGAGCATTAGTGTAACACCCCTCACCCGTATTCAACGCCGGAATAGGGTTATGGAGCATTACCGGATTACAATACACATAAACATACTTTTCTCATACATTCAATCATTTCATACAATCACCATTCAAATTCAATCAATTTATCATTTATACGGTGTACGAGGCCCTAAACATGCTTTGAGAGGGGTTTGGGACTAAACCGATAACTTATGAAACTTTCACGAAACATTGAAAATTTTTCTCAAAATAGGGGACACACGCCCGTGTGGCCAGGCCGTGTGTCTCACATGGCCACCAAACACGCCCGCGTCACAGGCCGTATGAACATTCAAAAAGGGATCACATGGCCGTGTCCCAGCCCGTGTCCTACCTCGTGTCCAAACAAGTGAGCTTATTGACTTGGGTCACACGGCCAACACACACGCCCGTGTTACTAGCCCGTGTGCCCTAAAAATGGCCATACACGCCCGTGTGCCAGGCCGTGTGCTAGGCCGTGTCAAACCTGTAGGGTATACTGACTTATGCCCCACGGCCAAGTCACACGCCTGTGTGTGAGGCCGTGTGGAGCATACTGACTTGATTTCTAAAACCACACAAGGGGACACACGGCCGTGTAACATAATCATGTGTCACACACGGCTGAGACACACGCCCGTATCTCTGCCCTTGTGGACAAAAATAGGCTACTTACCAAGCCATTTTGCCACCCAAATTTAGGTACATCTACACCTCTCAAATAGCACACAATATAGCATCAAAACGCATATATTTCAATTCCAATCAAGCATGATTTATACCAATTCCAACATCAACCAATACAAAACATAAATACCACATATTGCCATCTAATTTCATGCCAATCTTTGTCTTCTCAAAACATCAAAATGACCATTTACAATTATACATTATTATGCTCAATTCCACAAACATACCAATTCACAAATCATCACCTATTGACATTCAAAATTACCTATTATCAATGAGCATTATGAATCCACCTCAATCACACAACATAGGTCAATTACCAACTCAATATAAAAGCCATTTGCACACTTATAAACACATCCAAATCAACCAAAATATGCCAACTTCCTTGGCTATATGCAAACCAAACATAGATGTTTATAAACTAAATCAATTGGCTACATCATTTGCCAAAATTGACTCAAAGTCCCTATACATGCCATATACTCAAACCGTAAGCTTAAAAGTGCCGAATCGATAATAGGATAGTGTGGCGAAATCTACGACGATTCCTAAATCCAAGCTAGCTTTGAAATCACTTTAAAATATAGAAAAATAAACAAAATAAGCTTTATAAAGCTTAGTAAGCTCGTATGTAAAAATGAAATAAACTTCACCATTCATTAACATTTCAAATTAGATAACATAAATTGCATGAAAGCATCCAACACTAAGTTAACATGAATTTTAACCACATAATTAATCATAAGTTCTCAACTTCCTTTAACTCGTTACTCGAATAGTTTTCGTACATACTTGTATAGATACATATCTATTTCTCACCAATTCACATCTTTGATATTCCCGTTGAACCATTCGGAATAGAAGTCGCATACTCAGGAGTCTCGCACACTAAGCGCCAATATCATGGCCCGAAGCCAACTTAACGTATCTCACACACGAAGTGCTAATATCATTGCCCGAAGCCAAATCAACGTATCTCGCACACAAAGTGCTAATAACATGACCCGAAGCCAAATCAACGTATCTCGCACACAAAGTGCTAATATAATGGCCCAAAGCCAAATCAACGTGTCTCGCACACAAAGTGCTAATATCATGGCCCTAAGCCAAATTAATGAAGTTCCCTAATGACATGTCACTAGTATCCTAACTTATTCCTAAGGTTCAATCGGGATTTCGAATGCCGAAATATCATCGAATCATTATCGAACTTGTCTGAAGTCTCGTATTCACAATTTATGCAATATCAATGCATTTAAAATACATTTACAATGTACTCTATTACATACGAACTTACCTCGGATGTGAAAACGGCGAATCTAGTCGATTAGTCGATAACTTTATCTTTTCCCCCAATCTAAGTCCGTATTTTGCTTTTCTTGATCTAAATATATTCAAAATTAAATTATTTAATCATCCATTCATTCAATTTAGTCCAAAAAACTCTTTAAGGCACATTTACACTTTTGTCCCTAAACTTTCACATTTTCACAATTTAGTCCTTATTACACAAAATCACAAATTCATGAAATTTCTTTAATACTCATTATAGCCGAATTCCTATAAGACCCCTACCAGCCCATATTTATCACTTTTTCACACATTTAATAACTAACTTTACACATTTCTCAATTAAATCCCTATTTTGCATTTTCTCTAAAAATCACTTTACAAAACTTGTGTATCTAACAAAAATATTTCATATTTCATCATCAAACATCAAAGAACACATATATTCATCAATGGAAACTTTCAAAATCTTTAACAGTTTTGCAAAATAGTCCTTGGGCTAGCTAGTACTAGTTGCAACGATCATAAAAACATAAAAATCATTAAAATTGGAGTCAAAATTACTCACCAAGTAAAGCTTGCAATGGTGAAACCCTAGCTTATTCCCATGGCCTTTTTCTCTTTGAAAATTCGATGGAAGATGAATGAATAAAGATGATAGTTTGAATTTGTTTTAATTTTTTATCATTTATTAACCATTTTACCATTTTAACCTTTAATAACATTTAAAATTTCCATTATACCAAGCCATCACATTCCACTAACTCAATAATGGGATAATTTCTATATAAGGACCTCCAGTTTAAAGGTCTATAGCTATTTAACACCTTTAACTTATAAAACTTTACTTTTACACTTTACGCGATTTAGTCCTTTTTATCCAATTGACTAATTAAACGGTAAAATTTCTTAACAAAAATTTCACACCATCATATATTCATGCTGTAGACATTAAAATAATAATAAAATAAATATTTTGACCTCAGATTTATGGTCCCGAAACCACTGTTTCAATTTGACCAAAAACGGGCTGTTACAACTCTCCCCCATTAGGGATTTTCGTCCCCAAAAATCTTACCAGTGAATAGGTTAGGGTAGTGTTTTCTCATAGCTTCCTCGGGCTCCCACGTAGCCTCTTCAACTCCGGGTCATTTCCATAAAACTTTCACTAAAGCTATGGTTTTATTTCTTAACTCTTTGATCTCTCGAGCTAGAATCCTGATTGGTTCTTCGTTGTACGTTCTATCAGGTTGAATATCAATCTCTGAAGGAGAAATCACATGTGAGGGATCCAATCGATATCTACGCAACATCGACACATGAAAAACATTGTGGATTTTCTCTAACTCAGTCGGTAAAGCTAGCCGATATGCCACTGGACCTATTCTTTCGATGATCTCATGCGACTCGATGAATCTCGGACTCAATTTGCCTTTACGACCGAAATGAAGTATTTTCTTCCACGGGGATACTTTCAAAAACACTTTGTCACCGATTTGAAATTCAATATCTTTACGTTTCAAATCTACATACCATTTATGTAAATCTAAAGCTGCTTTCAATATTCATGAATCACATTCATCTTTTCTCTAGAATCACGAATCAATTCAACCTCGCGTATCTTTTCTCACTGAGCTCCATCCAATATAACAAAGTTTGTCATTTACAACCACATAAAATTTCATACAGTACCATCTTATACTCGACTGAAAATTATTATTATACGTGAATTCGACCAACAGTAAACATTTTTCCAGTTAACTTTGCACTCTAAACATAGTAACAAAGCATATCGTCATAATCTAAATCATTCTCTCAGACTTATCATCGATCTAAAAATGAATTTCAGTGTTAAAATGCAACCGCGTACTCATATTTTCCTGTAACTTTCTCCACAATCGCAATATAAACCTTGGATCTCTATCCAAAATAATGAAGTCTGGCACTCTGTACAACCTGACAATTTCAGAAACACATAACTTAATAATTTTGCGACGTGAGAAATCTATACGTACTGGAATAATATGCAGATTTCGTCAACCAATCAACAATAACTCAAATAGCATCTTTCTTTGTCGGAGTCAAAGGTAATCCCGATACGAAGTTTATCATAACTCTATCTCATTTTCCACTTCAGTATCATCATTAGCTATGATAGTCCTGAATGCACAAACATCTGAACACAAAATCAAAATTATCGCTTTTCATATCCAACCATCAGTGCTTCTATCTCAAATCATTATACATCTTATTACTCCTCTGATGAATAGACAAGTTACCACTGTGAACCTCGTGCAAATTTTTTTATATAAGCTCTGGATTCTTCATTACACAAATTCTATCTCAAAATAATAATAAGAATCACCAGGTTCGACCTAAAATTTAGAATCAGAAGTCTATTCACACTGTACTCGTTTCGTTTGCAATTCTCTATTGCATGTTTGAACTTCTCAGATTTGCAATGAAAACATCGGTTTAGCTTTTAAATCATCTAAAATTATGCCATTATTTCAAGATCAATCATGTAACCATCGTTCAAAAAGTAAACAAAAACTTTCTACTCAAGCATCGACAACTATATTTGTTTTTCCCCAAATGTTAATCAATAGCTAACTCACCATCTTTCAATAGCTTGAACCATCAACGCTGCCTCAGATTCAATTTTTTATGACATCCGCTACTTTAAACTCTCATGATCAGTAAGTATGTGACATTTTTCACCGTATAAGTAGTGTCGCCAAATTTTTAATCCGAACACGATTGCAGCCAACTCTAAGTCGTGTGTCGAATAGTTCTTTTCATGCGGTTTCAATTGTCGGGAAGCATAAGCTATAACTTTTCCTTCTTACATCAGAACACATCCCAGACCGTTTAATGACGTGTCACTATAAATCACAAACTCTTTCCCCTATTCAGGTTGAACCAGAACTGGTGCTTCAGTTAATAGTACTTTCAACTGTTCGAAACTCCGCCGACATTTTTCTGACCATTAAAATTTCACATCTTTCTAAAGCAGTCGTGTCATCGGTGTCGCAATCATCGAAAATCCTTTCATGAATCTTCGGTAATAGCCCGCTAAGCCCAGAAAACTACGGGCTTCAAACACATTTCTCGGGGGTTTCAAGTCAACAATAGCAGAAATCTTACTCGGGTCAACTCTAATACCTTCAGCTAAAACAATATACCCCAGAAAACCAACCTCTCGGAGCCAAAACTCACAGTTGCTGAACTTTTCAAATAATTGATTATCACGTAGAGTTTGTAACACAATTTTCAAGTGCTCGGTATGTTCAGATTCATCTCGCTAATAGATCAGAATGTCGTCAATAAACACAACAACAAATCTGTCTAACTAAAGATCCGATTCATAAAATCCATAAAAATGGCAGGAGCATTAGTTAGTCCAAAAGGCATAGCAAGGAATTCATAGTGTCCGTACCTCATTCTGAACGCAGTTTTCGGCACATCTTAATCTTTCACTCACAACTAATAATAACCAGATCTCAAATCAATCTTCGAAAACACTATTGCACCTTTCAACTGATCGAATAAATCATATATTCTCGGTAACGGATACTTGTTCTTTATCGTAACCTTATTGAGCTATCGATAATCAATACACATTCTCATTGACCCATCTTTCTTTTTTACAAACAATACTGGCGCACCGTAGAGCGAAAAACTAGATCGTGCAAAACCTCTATCTGTTAACTCTTGCAACTGAGATTTCAACTCTTTCAATTCTGTCGGAGCCATTCTGTATGGATCTATTGATATCGGTGAAGTTCTCGGTACTAAATCAATTGCAAATTCAACTTCTCTGATCGATGGTAACCCAGGTAACTCTTCTGGAAACACATCTAGAAACTCACAAACTATGGGTATTGATTCAATCTTCGATTCAGTCACTTTTGTATTCAGTATATAAACAAGATAAACTTCACAACCTTTTCTAGCACATTTCTGAGCTAACATAGACGAAATCACAACAGTTAATCCACTCGACTCATCTGATTTAATTCGAAGTATTTCATTATTCCAACATTTTAATTCTCTAACATTTCGTCTATAGTTCACAACAGCATCATGTAGAGTCAACCAATTGATGTGTCTAAAACTAACTATGACCACAATAAAGGCAAGCGCACCTATCGTTTAATAGTATAGTTATGGTAAGACCGGTAATATCGTATCCACAAGGACCAAGAGTACTAGTAATTACTATTTTCTTATTATCTAGCCTAAAAATTGGAGTGAATTCTTTTTAACTAAAACTTAATTAAAAATACGACAATGAAAGAATTGGGAAAATATTTTTAGACAACTTATGTGATAGGCAATACCTAAGGAAGACTCCACCTAGACTTCACTTATTACTTTTGATTCATATGATTTATTCACTTGACTTAATCCGTAGAAATCCCTGATTTATGTTAATATCTCTCTCGAGACTAAAAACAACTGACTCTAGGTTGATTAATTGAAATCTCTTTCTAATTAAAACCCCTATTGTCGCATTAACTCAATCTATGGATTCCCTTATTAGATTTGACTCTAATCCGATAGATTTTTGTCGCCCTATCTCTAGGGTTGCAATCAACTCCGCTTAATTGTGTTGATCTACTCTTAAACAGGGACTTTTGCTCCACTGAATAAGCACATTCGACTTGGATCAATAACCTGAATTATCAAAATAAGAATAAGAACTCACAATTAAGAATAAGAACAAGTATTTATCTTATAAATTAAATAGTAATAAGATCTGTCTTAGGTTTCATCCCCTTAGGTATCTAAGGGATCTAGTTCATACTGATAGAGGGAAAAATCTTAAAATAAGGAAAACAACAAAACATAGGAAAACCTAAAAACTTCTAAAGAACTTGATGGGAGATCTTCAGTCTTGATGGAGATCCTTCCTTCGAGCTACTTTCGATGGCTGTCTTCGAGTATTTTTTGCGTTCTATTCAGCGTCCATTTTTAGGTCACCCCTTAGGGTGTTTATATAGGCTTTGGAACGTCTTTCTTTGCCCACAAGTAACCTTTTCCGGAAAGAATTAATCTTTGATACTGCAGGGACACGCCCGTGTACGATAGCCTTAGGCCGTGCTCGCTCCTGCTCACCACACACGGCCATGTGGTCTGCCCGTGTACGTTGATCCAAGCCGTGTTTGATCCTGCTCGTAACGCACGGCCGTGTCTAATGGCCCAGGCCGTGTTGAATTCTAAGATAGGCCCATTTTGTCCCTTTTTAGCTCGTTTCTCGTTCTTTTTGACTCCCTAAGCTCTCCTGAGTGTAAAACATGAAATTAAAGGATTAGGAGCATCGAATTCATCAAATCTAATGAAAACTCATCCAAAAATAAGCTAAGCATGGGGTTAAAATATGTATAAATTATGGTTTATCAAATATCCTCACACTTAAACCTTTGCTTGTTCTCAAGCAAAATCCTCAACTCACAATTAAAATTAACTTCCTCAATTCATAATTCTCATTCATAATGTCTCATCATAATTCATAGATAATTTATACATTGATAATTTAACTAGAAGAGTCCTAGAGATTCAAACAATCTAAGTCTTAGATTTTTATAGCATGAAAACATAGGTGTTTCACCTTACCTAAATAATTACCTTTGATTCAAAACCGGAAAGTATTGACATCCTCATTAAAGATTCACTCAAATCACTCAAAGTGTTTAAGGTTAAAAAATTAAGCACTCAAAAGTCAAACATGAAAAGTTATTACCATAGGCTTGCATGAAAATCAACTCTCCACCACTATAAAATGAGATGATACACAAATCAAAAGGTCTTTAAAAGGGTTGTAACGGGGCTTGGGTTAAAGGTGTGGATAAAGGTTGAAAAGGAGGGTTAAAATCGAGATCGAATTGACAATTCACCTAACTAGAAAAATGGACTAACAATGAAAAATTACATCAATCGAAAACTTAATACTAATAACACGAGGTTCTATTCAAAATGTATAATTAACTGCTTAAGCTCAATTAATAAAGAATTAATAATGAATAAATTTATAACTTTTTTTTAAGGATAATAATAACATACAATAATAAGATAGAATTTAACAACTGAAATAAAGAAAATAGTTAGGCAACTGATCAAATCAAATCTCGACATAAGGGGGTCAAAGTAGGGGAAGTAAAAATTTGGTTTTGGGTAAATATTAATAGGTGAGTCAAGAAACGGTTTATTAGGCTAAAAAGGGTTCACTAGGGGTTAATTATGAGGGTATGATTTTAATAGAGTAAGTGGGTTAAATCCCAGGTGCCTTTATCATCTCAGTATATCAAATCAAAAGTGTGGTCTCGACATGAATAATCGAAGCAAGTTCTAGAATAACAAATCAATATTGACACACTCATAATCAAGAAAGTGAGCAAGAAAATATATATGTTCTAAAAGGCTCAAAGACTCACAAAATTTATGGTTTTTGATGTCAACCTTGCAAATTTCAAACTTCAAAGTAATATTTCAATTTAGAAAAGCAACCTATTACAATTTTTTTTATTATGAAAATAGACTTATCATGCTTGAATCTCTAATATCTTAAAGTTTAAACCATCAATGCACCATTACCTATGACTTAATCCAAAACATATCAATGAAAATCATCAATCAATAGAAGTTTCATTCTAATAGTAATATGAGAAATTTACTTAAGAACAAGGCATAACTCAGTATTTTTGACACCTCCCCACACTTAAGATGTACATTATCCTCAATGTACAAAGATAAGTAATGACAAAGTAGTAAGAAAATCATAAGGTAGGGAAAGAAGTGAAACTTCCTAAATTTTGGATGGAGTCAAAGAAAAGAAACGGTGTAAAGGTGGGCAGGGGTGGTGGATACTCCGGTGGTGGTAGGGTCGTTCCGTAATAGCCCCATGAACCTAAATTAGAGAAATCAAAATATAATAATATAAATTAAAGACAAGAAATGTAAACGGAAAGAATTTAAAAATGAAAATAAAAGAAAAAGAAAAAATAAATGAACTCAAAGGTCCTTGTCTTGTCGAATTAATCAAGCGGCTGGCATGAACTTATGTAGAGTGGATGCGCACAGGGAGACTGTGCCAGGATCCTTTCACTTTTTCGACATGGGGATGGTGGCTTTGGTCTTGCCTGTAGTATTAGTCATTGTGTATGATGGCAAGGATGGTGGTGGTGTGCTGGTGGTGTAAAGGAGGAATAAGGGAATAAGGGGAAGATAATGGGAAAAGAAAAAGGGAAAAAAAGGGGGGGTTTTTGGGTGGAAGAAGAGGTGGAAAAAAATGGAGTAAGTGGAGTGAGGAGGCGGTGGCCGGTGGTGAAAAGAGAGAAAAGCTATGGTGGCTAGGGTTGGGAAAGAAGGGATTTGGGGAAGAAAGTGAACAGAAAAAGAGGTTTATATAGAATTCAGTTGCCCACGCCTGTGTGCCCTTGGCGTGTTAGGTCATACGACCGTACCGCACAGCCTTGTGGTCCCTCGTTCGTTTCTCCCACACCTATGTAGAGGTTTTCACGCCCATGTTGCTTAATCAGTGTCGGCCACGGCCTATAGGCACGGGCGTGTCGCATGCCCGTGTGACTTACTTAGTTTCACCCACGGCTTATTGGCACGGGCGTGTCACATGCCCGTGTCACTTACTTAGTATCGACCACGTCCGTATCGCACGACCGTGGCATTTATTGTAACACCCCAAACCCGACCGAGAAGTTAGGCCTGAATCTGGCGTGTCACATTGAGGTGTTTTTTGAAAACCATGTTTTCATTGAAAACCCTTCTTCAATTTAAAACTTTCTACCGTTTAAAAATCCGTGTTTCGTTCCTTAACAAAACCAGATTTGCTCAAGTCATTCCCTTGTAAAAATATTATTATTTCTAAAACCTTGTTTGTAGCGGAAGTCTGACTTAAACAGTTGCGAAAATGTGATATTTTGAAAACAGTAGTTATTGTTTTAAAAACCCGTGTTTAATAGCCTAGCAGTTTGTAAATGAAAGAAGTACCACATAAAAGTTAAAATGAAAATCCCAATGGCCTTATTACAAAAATTATTAACCCAATAATTAAAATAAAGTAAAAATAGAGTCGCTAAGTTCAGCTTTAAAGCATGTCGATCGTGTGGCCACCTCTGAGTCCCTCGCAGCTCCAAATCCTCTATGACTGGGGATTACCTGCACGGTTAAATTGAAAAGGGTGAGTTACGAAACTCGCAGGTGTCCTACTACGATAATGATGCAGGCCTAAGCCCTATTCGGTAACAATCTGGGCCAAATCCCTATTCGGTAACAATCTGGGCCTAAGCCCTATTCGGTAACAATCTGGGCCTAAGCCCTATTCATATTAATACAATGGACATGTAACCCAACCCATACCAACCAAACTCTCCATGTGGGGACCATGTGGACCCACCCAGCCAAACTCTTCAATGGTGCAGTCTAGCTGCTAACAATGGTATACGTGGTTGTGCCACTAGAATCAGAATACGTGGCAATGCCACTATAACAACGGTGTATGTGGCTGAGCCACTATAACGGTACTTCCTCCAAATCAGAAAAACCCAACCCAATGCAATATGTCATGTATGCAGTGTATCACAATCATATACATTTATATAAATATCACATAAACATCATTTAAACTACCACTAAGGGTATAACGATCATTTTGCCGCTTAGGGGTAAAATGGTAATTTCACCCTTCGGGGTATTTCGATAATTTACCCATCAAGGGTATTTCGATAATTTACCCATCAAGGGTATTTCGGTAATTTTGTAAATTAGGGGTACTTTGGTAATTTCGTAAACCGAGGGTATTTTAGTAATTTTGTAAACCAAGGTATTCTAAACAGAGATAACGATGCGAATGGGCCTAGGGCCCATTCTCGACCCAAATGGGCCCACATGCTCGTGTGGCCCATTTAGCCCAAATCTAGCCACAGATATGAGATTCACATAGTCTAGTCCAATATTTACTACACAACCATACAACTTATCCGATTGGGCCCACGGGCCCATTAGCCCCACATGGCCCTTTTTGGCCCATCGTGGGCCAAACAGCCTAAACCCACAAGAACACTCATGATGGCCTCAACTATCGCGTCGAAGCTCCCACACGTGTGCTCGCACGCTCGTGTGGCTACCATCACCGTGTGACTGGCATTTCGGCATTTGCCGCTCTACAGCTAGAGTAGTGCGAAATACACACACCTGATAGGAATCTGAAGTTAATCCGCACTTCAAACACTGTTCTGTGCAGAAGCCAACAATGATCGCACCCTTGACCGCCAAGGGGTGTGTCGATCAACTTCGGTCACCACCACCGCGACCCAACGGCATACAGATCAACGAATGATCCAACGCCTAACCCAAACGAGCACGCCACAAAGCGAAAGGGATAAGCCAAGAAAGGTGTGCTTACTCTCCTCATGGTTTGCTCTATTTAAAGGCAGCTTCTCGCCTACTCTCATGCTAGCTTCCCGATGTGGATCCCCTTCACAGAGTTTAAATCCAACACAAACTCTGGCCGTCTAATCCGCAAAATAAACACTCCTTTGCTTGACATGAGATTCGAACCCTTGCCCTCTGCTATGCTCCAGACGCTACATGCCACCACAACACAAGCTCCTTTTGTGACTTAGAACATGCGCAACTAAATATAAGCCTATGGGCCAAAGTCTAAGTTCATTTAAAAGAAAAAAAAAATGAATTGCAAGCGCCAAGACTTGAACCTTGGACCCCTTGCTTCCTCTATGGCGTCACTTCCTTGTCTCCCATGTGGCGCCATTTGCCACTAGACCACAACTCCTTTTGTGTCTTTTTTTCCCACAATTTATTCTTAAAGCCTACTTATTTACCCCCGGGGCTTTATTCACCTAAACCAAAATTTTTCCTAAAGCCCAGGTTTGAACCCGAGACTTCATGGAATCCTCCTAACCTTCCAAAATCACTCACCTAATAGGTCCAACTTGCATTAGTGCCGTTCTCTTGTTCTCAAAAATTTTAAACGCTCCCATGCCCAAGGCCCAATAGGCCCAATTCTACTAGGCCCAAATTCAGGGCGTTACATTTATCGTAGCCCGTGTTTTGGGGAAAATTTCCGTCCTTGGCCCGTACGGTATCCGCCACGCCGATATGCCTACCCGTGGTGTCCACACGGCCACGGCCACGCCCGTGTGCAAGGCCGTGTGGTAGGGAAACCTGCGCTTTATTAATTTGGTTAGTTTTTTTTAGTTAGGTGCTAAAAATAAAAAATATGAAATTTAAAAGGGTTAGTGCTCGGATTGCCTCCCGAGAAGTGCTCGTTTAAAGTCTTAAGCTAGACTTACCTCTCATTCGCATAATCATGGTGGTTTCAGGAGTTGGAACTCCTCATTCTTGCTATCAATTGTATTAAAATAAGGTTTTAGACGAGTACGATTTACCTTGAAGGTGCTAAATTGAGAATGAGTTACCTCGATCAGATCTCATGCGGAAAGTATTAAAATACCGTGAAAGGAGTTATTCCATTAGGTTCAGAAGTGGCCACGTGAGGATCTGTATTATCCATTAGAACTTGGTCTCCAACCTTGAAGTAGTTTGCTTCATCTTTAAGTTCGTTATGGAGTTGCCTCGGTTTTTCTTCGTGTGTTCTTGGTTTCTCCTTAACATGTGTCTTCCACTCGTCTAGTTCATCGATCTCAAGCCTTCGCTCCTCATGAGTTATTTCATTGTTGGTACGAGATCTAGGATGTGGCTCAGTTGTGTAATTTCGTGGTGCTTCCTGAAAACAAGGTTGAACCAAATGGTCATTAATAGAATTTATGTTCTCACCTTTATTACTCGAGGTCCTAGCCGAGTCAAGAGCCTAAAGAGTGATCGTTTCATCACCTACACGAAGTGTGAGTTCACCTGTACCAACATCAATTCTAGTTTTAGCAGTTGCTAAAAAGGGTCTTCCTAAAATTAAAGGAACTTTATTGTCCTCATCCATGTCTAAGACAACAAATTCTACTGGGAATATGAGTTTATCAATTTTTACTAGTACATCTTTGATTATACCCATAGGAACTTTAATAGTTTTATCAGCCAATTGAATGCTCATCCTAGTTTGTTTGGGTTTTTCAAGACCTAGCTGTTTAAACATTTTATAAGGCATAACATTTATGCTTGCCCCTAAATCTGCTAAAGCATTACTAACAGATAAACCACCAATTAAGCAAGGAATCGTAAAACTCCCTGAATCTTTTAACTTTTGTGGTAGTCTATTTTGTAAGATTGCTGAGCATACTGCATTTAGCTCCACATGCGACGCTTCGTCTAACTTCTGTTTGTTTGATAAGAGCTCTTTTAGAAATTTTGCTGAATTGGGCATCTGCGAAAGAGCTTTAATAAACGGTAAGTTAATATGTAATTTTTTTAGAAGCTTAAGAAATTTACCGAATTATTCATCTGTGCTGTCTTTCTTCGTCGCATTGGGGTATGGTACATGAGGTTTGTACTCTGTACTTACTGATTTTGGTTTATCATGGCTTACCTCAACCTTACCTTTATCTACCACGTTCTCTTGCCTCTGTTTTGGTTCATCTAACCCTTCACTATCGTGAACAGTAATGGCGTGGATTTGCTCTTTTGGATTAGTTTCAGTGTTGCTTGGCAAGCTACCTTGTGTTAGTTCTGAGATCAGCTTGGCAAGCTGACTTATTTGGTTTTCGAGCCCTTGAATTGATGCTTGCTGATTTTTGAGTGCTATTTCAGTGTTTTGGAAACGGGTTTCTGACACCGCAATGAATTTTGTTAGCATCTCTTCAAGGTTCGGCTTCTTCTCTTGTGGGTAGGGTTGCTGTTGAAAGCCTGGAGGGGGTTGCTGTCTCTGATTTCCTTGACCACCCTATGAGAAGTTTGGGTGGTTCCTCCAACCTGGATTGTACGTGTTACTATAAGGGTTATTTTGAGGTCTAGAATTGTTACCCATATAGTTCATCTGTTCGTTTTCTATGCCGGGGTTGTAGGGTGGGTATTCTGTATTGTTCGACCCTCCTCCATTTGTATCGCATCGCATCACCGGATGTACTGCGAAGAACCACACAAACCATCAATCTTTTTATTTAACAGTTCTACCTGGTTTGATAGCATGGTCACTGCGTCGAGGTTGAAAACTCTGGCAACTTTTGTTGGTTTTATCCTCATAACTTGCCACTGATAGTTATTCAGTGCCATCTCCTCTATAAACTCATAGGCCACTTCAGGGTCTTGTTATTTAGGTTCCACTCATGGGTCAATCGATCAATCGCTTAGTTGAGGGTTCACACCATTGTAAAAGGTTTGAACTCAAGCCACAAAGGTAACCCATGGTGAGGGCACCTTCTTAGTAAATCCTTGTATCTCTCCCATGCATCGTAAAGTGTCTCTAAATCCATCTGCACAAAAGAAGAGATATCATTCCTCAACTTAGCCGTCTTAGTCGGCGGAAAATATTTAAGTAAAATTTTTTTGGTCATTTGATCCCATGTAGTGATTGGTCCTCGTGGTAACGAGTTCAACCACTATTTAGCTTTGTTCCTCAACGAGAAGGGAAACAACCGAAGGTGAATGGCATCATTAGAAACGCCATTAATTTTGAAAGTATCGCAAAACTCCAGAAAATTTGCCAAGTGATTGTTTGGATCCTCATCCTGCAAACCATCAAACTGAACAAATTGCTGAATCATCTGTATAGTGTTAGGTTTCAGTTTAAAATTATTTGCAGCAATAGCAAGTCTAACAATACTTGATTCAGTTCCTGTTAAATTAGGTTTAGCATAATCATACATAGTACGAGGAGCAGGATTTTGATTCACCGGGTTTGCGGCAACCACAGGAGGTAGTGGATTATTATCAGCCATCTCTCCTGTAGTGTTAGTTTCGTCTTCTTGCTCTTCTTCTATGTATTGTAGACTTCGCCTTATTTCTCTTTGATTTCTGCGAGCTGTACTTTCAATTTCACTATCAAAAAGTAATGGTCCTGACGGGTTCCTTCTAGTCATAAACTAAAAGTTCCTGCCAGAAGCAAAGAAAAAAATTAGTGAATAGAAATAAAAAAATAAATTGCAAATAAAATGGCTAAAATAATAAAAATTTAGCGTTCGTAATATCTTAGTTCCCCGGCAACGGCGCCAAAAACTTGATGTGTCTAAAACTAACTATGACCACAATAAAGGCAAGCGCACCTATCGTTTAATAGTATAGTTATGGTAAGACCGGTAATATCGTATCCACAAGGACCAAGAGTACTAGTAATTACTATCTTCTTATTATCTAGCCTAAAAATTGGAGTGAATTCTTTTTAACTAAAACTTAATTAAAAATACGACAATGAAAGAATTGGGAAAATATTTTTAGACAACTTATGTGATAGGCAATACCTAAGGAAGAATCCACCTAGACTTCACTTATTACTTTTGATTCATATGATTTATTCACTTGACTTAATCCGCATAAAATCTCTCGATTTATGTTAATATCTCTCTCGAGACTAAAAACAACTGACTCTAGGTTGATTAATTGAAATCTCTTTCTAATTAAAACCCCTATTGTCGCATTAACTCGATCTATGGATTCCCTTATTAGATTTGACTCTAATCCGATAGATTTTCGTCGCCCTATCTCTAGGGTTGCAATCAACTCCGCTTAATTGTGTTGATCTACTCTTAAACAGGGACTTTTGCTCCACTGAATAAGCACATTCGACTTGGATCAATAACCTGAATTATCAAAACAAGAATAAGAACTCACAATTAAGAATAAGAACAAGTATTTATCTTATAAATCAAATAGTAATAAGATCTGTCTTAGGTTTCATCCCCTTAGGTATCTAAGGGATCTAGTTCATACTGATAGAGGGAAACATCTTAAAATAAGGAAAACAACAAAACATAGGAAAACCTAAAAACTTCTAAAGAACTTGATGGGAGATCTTCAGTCTTGATGGAGATCCTTCCTTCGAGCTACTTCCGATGGCTGTCTTCGAGTATTTTTTGCATTCTATTCAGCGTCCATTTTTAGGTCACCCCTTAGGGTGTTTATATAGGCTTTGGAACGTCTTTCTTTGCCCATAAGTAACCTTTTACGGATAGAATTAATCTTTGATACCGCAGGGACACGCCCATGTACGATAGCCTTAGGCCGTGCTGCTCTCGCTTCTCACCACCACACACGCCATATGGTCCGCGTGCACGCTGATCCAGCCGTGTTCGATCCTCGCTCAGTACGCACGGTCATGTCCAATGGCCCAGGCCTTGTTAAATTCTAAGATAGGCCCATTTTGTCCCTTTTTGGCCCGTTTCTCGTTCTTTTTGACTCCCTAAGCTCTTTTGAGTGAAAAACATGAAATTAAAGGATTAGGAGCATCGAATTCATCAAATCTAATGAAAACTCATCCAAAAATAAGCTAAGCATGGGGTTAAAATATGTATAAATTATGGTTTATCACCAATCCATACCCAGAATCATATCAAACTCATCAAATGGTAAAAGCATTAAGTCAGCCGAAAAATAGTAACCCCGAGTCGTTAAAGGACAATTCTTACATATTTTATCAACTAACACATACCTGCCTAAGGGGTTCGATACTTTAATCACAAACTCAGTATACTCTCAGGAAAATCTTACTAAACACTAAATTCATACAGATATACGAATGAGTTGATCCAGGATCAATCAAAGCAATCACATTAGTGTCGTAAAGAGAGAAGGTACTGATAATAACATCTGGTGACGACGCATCTTCGCGAACACGAATAGCGTAAACTCTAGCAGGTGCTCTGGCTTTGGATCTTACTTTAGAATCTCTCGTAGTACCACGATTACCACTCGCATTTCCCGCATTTCTTGATGGCCTCCCTCTAGTGGCTGTGTTACTCGTTCTTGCATTTTGAACATTATCTTTCTCAGCTAGCTCATGACAATCCCAAATAAAATGATCTCGTGAACCACATTTGTAACAAACTCTATTATTGTATTTCACCCAACATTCCTCAAAATGCCATCTTCCACACTTTTGACACTCGGGTTTATTATTTCTCACACTGCCAACACTCGTTTCTAAAGTAACTTGAGCTTTAGGACTTGAGAATTGCTTTCAACGATCTCTGTTTGAATGCCCGATTGAAACATTTAGACGAGTAAACGAATCTCTGAATTTCTTTAACGAGGATTGACATGGTTCATTCATCGGTCTTTTCCTCAAATCTCTAGCCTCTGAATCTGCTTTTCTCTTTTCTTTACTAAGCTCCTCGGAATCATCATCAACGGTAGCTCTAAACTCTTCGACCCCGTACTTTCAAATTTTATCTACTGACGGCTTATTCAATCGTTGAAGTTCCACAACTTGAGGGGCTACGTGAACCAGTTGAGAATAAGGTGGGGGAAGAGGTTGTTGAGCAGCCAGATTTGTCCGAAAAAATTGTGTGAACAATTTGTTCATCATTTGGAAAAATGCCTCTTTAGCCTCTCTTCCCTGACTATTCGACACATTTCTAGATTCAGAAGGCGTTGTCCCTTGAGCGAGAGCAGGTGCATTACTCTCAACCTCATCAGCTATAACTCGATTGGGATCCACTTGCTATATGAAAACACATTTTCAAATGTTAGGAGTCATCACACTATCACAATTTATATATGGCATATATAGCAAGACTCACACACACGCTACGTTAGGCCAAGAATCGACTAAACCGTAGCTCTAATACCAATAAATGTAACACCCCTCACCCGTATGCAACACCGAAATAGGGTTATGGAGCATTACCGGACTTACAATACATATAAACATACTTTTCTCATACATTCAATCATTTCATACAATCACCATTCAAATTCAATCAATTTATCATTTATACGAGCCTACGAGGCCCTAAACATGCTTTGAGAGGGGTTCGGGACTAAACCAATAACTTATGAAACTTTCACGAAACTTTGAAAATTTTTCTCAAAACAGGGGACACACGCCCATGTCACAGGCCGTGTGAACATTCAAAAAGGGATCACATCGCCATGTCCCAGCCCGTGTCCTACCCCGTGTCTAAACAAGTGAGCTTACTTGTAACGACCCAATTTCAGTGAAATCGGAATAGTGGTTTCGTGACCACAAATCCGAGCTAAAAAGAAAAAAAATATTTTAATATTATGGCATGGTCTATATTATGATAGAAAGGTGGCATGAAAATTTTGATAAGAAAATTTTATTGATTTTGTAGTTAATTGATTAAAAAGGACAAAAAAAAATATACATTTCTGGGACTCCGTTCCGGTAAATTGGATTCATAAATATTTTTAATAAATATTTACGAAGCTAGTTGTGTAGTTAATTAGGTTTTGATTAGGTGAATTTGACTTAATTGGGAATAATTATGAAAATGGGCAAAATTGCAATATAGGTAAAAGTTTAATTATAGATTAAAGAAAAGCTAAAGGGACTAAATAGGAAATTATGCCATTATTATAGTTGAGGCGGTTTAATAAGGAAAAATTTGAGATTTTTAGTTAAAATATATATTAATATATTAACTTAATATTTAAGTATTAATAGTATAATATATTATATTATTATATTGTATATATAAAAAATAAAGTAAAAGAAACAAATAAAAAGAAAAAAAAGAACCAGAATAGGTAGGACGAAACAGGGGAGAAAAAGGGAGAAAGAAAAAGAAAGGGAAAATTAGGGATTTTTAAGGTTCAAACTCAAATTGGTAAGTCAATTTAACACCTTTTCTTGTAATTTTTGAGTTTTTATGATCCTAGAACAAAATATTACTTAGTATATGTTGAAATTTTGAAAGTTTAGTAGATTTTTGGACATGGTTTATGTTGAATTAATTAATGAATTAGGGGTTGAATTGATAGAATTTCAAGTTAGAATTGGGTAAAGGATTAAATTGAAGAATAAGTTAAAAGTTTTGTGTAATAGGAACTAAATTGTAAAGTTGTGAAATTCAAAGAAAAATTCTGAATTTTATGAAACATAAGTGCTGTAAATAATATATGGGAATTTCAGCTAGGCTTGAAATAAGGATTAGATTGCATGAATTTTATTTTTCGAGCCTAGAGACAAAATTGGAATTAATGAAAAATTTAGGGGCAAAATAGTAAATCTGCCTAGAGTGTAAATTGAGTCCAAATGAATATGAAATGTATTAAATTGATGATTAAACTTATTTATTTAGATCCGAAAAACTCAAATACGAAGCTAGATCGAGGAAAGGAAAAAGTCTCAGATTAGTAGACTTTTGTATACAAACAAGTATCGAGGTAAGTTCGTGTAACTTAATATTGATTCTTGAAATGTTTGGATTGTATGATTATGTGATATGAACGTTAATTGAATATTTAATATATAAAATATGATCGTATGTTCAATATGACTTGAGAAAAGGGATAAGTCCCGGTTGAATGAAGGGAATTCGATGGAATATTGTAATGGTGATTCTGCATGTGTTGCAGACAGGATTTAGCTCGGATGAGTAATCCTGATAAGTATCTCGGGCATTATGAGATAAAGTTCCATGAGTATAGTGATTGGTAGTATTCCGCATATGTTTTGGACTACCGTAGCTCTGTGTGAGCATCGAGGATTGGTAGTGTTCCGCATATGTTGTGGACTACCGCAGCTCTGTGTGAGCATCGAAGCATACAAATTGCCCAAATGATTTAAAAAGGGTAGCTCGAGAGTTACGTACACTTTAAGTGTACTATACGAAAGTATCCATCGATATTCCGATAAATTCAATGGGCAAAACTTGGAAATGGTTAATGGGTTTGAATGAATTTCTCTTGAAAATGTACATGTGGTATGGAATTATAAGCAAGTATAAATTATTATATGATGAGCTTATCTATGTGATGATATTATGTGTAATTGCTTGACTAACTTTGATGATGAAGTTGTATGTGATAGAATAATGAATTATTTGCTTGAATGCATGCATGTTTGATTAAATTTAATGGAAAAACTTGGTAAGTTAGTTTCTGGTTACATGAACTTACTAAGCATTAAATGCTTACTAGGTTTTATTTTCTATGTTATATAGTACTCAGAAGCTCGAGAAGGTTGGAGATAAGTCGGAGCATCATCACACTATCAACCTACTCATTTTGGTATACAAAAATGTTTTTATTTTGGTATAATGGCATGTATAGGCTACTAGTACCAATGTTAATGATGAATTGGGTGAATGTAATCTAGCCATTTGAAATGGCTTGTAATGACTTGATTTTGGTATGTTTATAAAGTAAATTATGGTTATACATGTATGCTTGGTACATTTTAGGTTAATTACATTTAAACATGTATGTTATGGAAAGGTAAGATATGAGTTAAGATTGTAGGCATACATATCATGTTAAATGTTTGAAATTGGCTTGTAAATCATGCTTGAATTGGTTGATTGGTATTGGGAAAGTTTTGTGCAGGTTTTGGATGAAATGGGTGAGAAATAGGGCTTGGAAAATAGCCTTATTTTATCTACACGGGTGTGTGACTGCTATAAGTAAGAAAAATTTTGGAAGTTTGCAAAAAATTTCCCCGAGATCCGATTAGTTCCGAATCGATTCTAATGCATGTTTTGGGCCTCGAGGGTCCATTTAAGGGACGTTATGACTTGTAATGACCCAAAATTCACGGGCACCGGAAAAGCGAGTTATAGGGCCTCCATCTTAGTGAACCGAGTTCGTAAATATTTATTAGGAATATTTGTGAGGCTAGTTGTGTGTTTAATTAGGCTTTAATTAAGTGAATTTAGCTTAATTAAGGGAAATTAGGAAAAAGGGCTAAATTGAATAAGGGGTAAAAGTAGAATTATAGATTAATAAAAAGAAAGAGGGACCAAAATGGAAAATGTACCATTCACCATAAATGAGGCGGCAAATGTTGATAATAATCTAAGATTTTTATTGTTTAAATTATTATTAAATTGTAATGTATATAATTATTTTATTATATGATAATTTATATTAGTTATAAATTAAAAATATTATATTATATGAATAAATCAAAAATTTGCCAAATGGATGGTGATGATATTGTACAATTGTAAAAAAAAAAAAAGTACATTTGTAATACTTATATTTAATTAGTAAATAGATATTTATTATTTAAAAGATATTTATTAGATAAATAATTAAATTGTGAGATTTTTGTATAATAAACAAATTGGATAGTGACAATTGTAATAATGTAAATATATACATTTGTATTATATTTATTTATTTACTTGAAAATTAAGTAAAAGATAGTTATTAATTAAATAATTATATTATGAGATTTTTGTGTATGATAAACAAATTAAGTGGTGACAAATGTAATGTAAATATGTGTTATTAAAAGATATTTGTATTATTATTATAATTATTATCATTATTAACTAATATATATATATCTATATATAAGATATAAAAGAAATGAAATAAAAAAAGAAAGCAAAAGAAAGAATAGCAGAAGCCATTCGAAAACAAGAAGAAAGAAAGGGGAAAGAAAAGAAAAAGGGGAAAACTAGGGTTTGAAGGTTTAAAGCTTTAATAGTTAACAAAGAACTCGAGGCATCGGCATTGAAAGGAAAGGAAAAGTAATCGAGGAGTAATCGAACAAATCCGGGTTTGTATTACTATAATTCAAATCTATTTATTATTAATTGTTATATTTTAATTAAAATGCATGGTAGATAAATTTAGGAAAGTAATTGAAATAATGATATTGATTAGAAAACATGAATTATGATATGTAAACATGATTTTTAATGTGAAAATATTGTGTATTTTGATATGAAAAATTGAAGAAAAAGTGAAGAAAGTTAATAAACAAATAGAGAAATAAAGCAATGTGGTGGACAAAGGATGAAGGAGGAGAAGAAAGTTGACTTCAAGCTTAAAGTTGTAAGTACAACTAGATTCTTACTTGTTTTGATTATGAAGTTAATTGTTAGAATGAATATAATTTTAATATGGTATTTAATTACAAATTTATAAGTTGAATAAGTGAAGAATAAGGCTTGATAATTATTAAATATAATAAATGATGAATTGATTGTATTTATTAAGTAATATGTGATAAAGAAATTGAAAGAGATGTGAGAAAAGATTTAAAGAGCATAAAAAAATGAAAGACAATGATTAGTGTGTTAAAAATGTAAAATAACATGAGAAAGAAAGAATTAATAAAGATTAGTGATGAATTATGAGAAAATGTGAAATTTTATGAAAATAAGGACTAAATTGAAAGACTTGAGAAATACATGTGGTGGAAATGATATAAGTAAAATACATAGAAATTTGATGTGGAAAATGAGATAGTGGAATTAATTATGTGAATTAAGTGAGATGTGAAAGAAATATTGTTTAATAGTGAATAGAGAATTTTTGTGATAAAAAAAGAAGAAAAATGATTAAATATGAAAGTTATAAAAGTTTACAAGGAAATATTGATAATAAAGCATATGGTGAAAAATAAAAGAATATATGAATTTTGTAATCCAAACTACAATTATTTCCTAAGTTGTGGAAAATTAAGGGTTAAATCGTAAATTTGGGAAATTTTATATTAGAAATAGAAAAGTGAAGTGCATAACACTTAGAATGAGAAACATTTATGTTGTAGTGAATTTTGGAATATTAATAAGCATTGAATTATGTTATATGTGTTATTAAAAGTAAAATATATTGCTACATGAAATTTTTTGCTAAGGACTAAATTACAAAATATATAAAAGTGATATGTGAATACATGATAAGGATTATTAGTGAATTATGGATGAATAATGAATTTAGAAATATATTACATGTATTAAAGATAGTGAAGATATAAGTATACGGATTATCGGTGCAATGATTAAATTGTAAAGTATGTAGAAGTATTATGTGAAAAGTGTAAAAGTGATATATGTGCATAATATAATTTGCACAAGTAGACGAGATAAGAACTATTGGGATATTAGTGGCATGCCATTAAGGAACCTTAGCACGCTCTCTGATTATTAGCACGTTAATGCTCTCTGATTATTAGCACGTTGGTGCTCTCAGATTATTAGCATGTTGGTGCTCTCTGATTATTAGCACGTAAGTGCTCTCTGATTATTAGCACGTAACTGCTCTCTGATTATTAGCACGTCTGTGCTCTCCGATTAGCACATTTGTGCTCTCTGTTTTATCCGTTTTGGTGGTCTGTTCTGTTCCGTATATCCTGTGTGTTCTATTAAGTCTACTGGCCTCTGAAAAAGGTACAAGACTATTTTAGTGATTATTAAATTATATAGATTTTATGTATTGAAAAGATTTGAAATTGAGAGAAATAAGAAAATGCATTGTTGAAACAAGTAAAGTAAATTATCAGAAATTTTAGCTAAATGGAATGTAACACCCTGAAATTGGGCCTAGTAGAATTGGGCCTATTAGGCCTTGGGCATGGGAGCGTTTAAAATTTTTGAGAATAAGAGAACGGCACAATTGCATGTTGGATATGTTGGGAGAGTGATTTTGGAAGGTTAGGGGGCTTCTATGAAGTCCTGGGTTCAAGCCATGTCATATGAAAAATTTTTATTTTTAGAATTAGGGGAACCCTGACTCCTGGTATTAAGCCTTTTAAGTAATTGTGATTAAAAAGAGACACAAAGAGAGCCTGTGGTGGAGTGGTTGTGGCGTCACAGGTATGGCAAGGAGAATAGAGGTTCAAGTCTCACTGCATGCAAAATGGATTATTTATTTTACTCATGTGTGGGCAAGAGTTTGTGTTGGATTTGAATTTTGTGTTGGAGAGTTTGAATTGGTCAAGTGAGTGATTTAAGGAGTAGATTGTGGAGAGATAAGGGGGGAGAAAATTGTGGACTTTGGGTGGGAAGAGTTGTGCCATATAGGGACTTTGGGCACTCAGAAATTCGGAATTTTAGTGTGGTGAGGGAGTGAGTGTCGATTCTTTCTCTCCATCTCAGGTTTTTATCACTTTTTGGAGCCGGTTTTGTTAAGGAACTCTGGGGTTCACTCCTTTCCTCTTTTGATTGCTTATTCCGAGTCTATTTTTCCCCTTTTCATCTTGCTTCTTTAGTCAAATATCTTTTTCTCTCAAGTTTGTCGGTCTTAGCATTTTCCTCTCCTTGCATCTTGATTCTTCTTTTAGCCGAATGCACTTTCTTCCCCCCTTCGATTCTTTTTGTTAACGGATTTCCTTTCTCTCCATCTTGCTATTAGGACTGAATACTGCATCTTATTCTCTCTGTTCGCCCTCAAACCGTTTCGCCTATCATCTCTTCTTTTTGATAACCAGGCCGAATTCTTCACCTCTCTCAAACTTTGTTCGGGTGGAGCAACTGCTTTTGGCAAATCGGTGAGTAGTTTGTTCAACTTCTATTTGTTCTTTTTATTCTTTAAAGAGTGTTACGTCTCCTCTCTTCTGCGCTCTTCTAAGCCGATTCCTTCCTTCCTTTTATGGCCGAATTCTCCCTTCTCTTTGTATGGTATGTTGATTCGTTTGATTTCTAGGTTTTCTCATGGAATGAAGGAGTTGCGAGTGTTCTGAGATAGACGAAGCTTTTCTCTCATCACTCGATCAAGATACCCTTCAAGGGGTTTATTATCAATCTCTGTCAATGGTTTAAGCGGGCTAAACCGCGCTCGTTCAATCAAAGCAGGTATCGACATTGTTCGGTTTAAGTACTAGAAGAGGGTGTTAAGCTCTGTCATTAAATGACTAATAGAATATCATCGTTGATTGTAGGTTCGGTGCTCGTGGGTTATTGACTCGATTTTGGTAAACAGGTGTGTATTTTACCCTGTACCTGATAGTCGGCTGATTAGCCGAAAAGCGTGTGTACACGCACACCACTCCAAGCAGATCGACAAATACCGAAAAGCCGAAATATCGACGAATGATGCCACACGAGCGGGCGATCGCACGTGTGGTGGACCGAGCCCACGAATATGGGCGTAAGATGGTTGAGGCCACCGTGAGCGTCCTCATGGGCTAAGGCCGTTTTTGGGGCCAAATAGACCGAATTGGGCCGAGTAGGCCCAATGGGCTCGTGGGCCCTATGCGAGTAAATTTTGCGGATGGATAGGAATTAATGAGGCGGCCATGACGATCACATGGCCAAAGGCAAGTTATGGGCTAAATGGGCCACACGAGTGTGTAGGCCTATTTGGGCCGAATAATGGGCCTTAGGCCCAATTACACCGTTTTGACCATATATGTTATCTGTGTCGCTCGAGGCGACTGTAGACCTTCAGGAAGGTCGTAAATTAACTGAAATACCCCCATTGGGTAAATGACTGAAATACCCTCATAGGGTAAATGACTATAATACCCCTGTAGGGTAAAAAGACCGTTATGCCCTTGAAGGGCAAAATGACTAAAATGCCCCTACATGTTATATGATTGTTATTGTATGCCGTTTATAATATGTTTGCATTCATGTGATATTATGTTGCATGGGGAATGGGATCATTGATTTGGAGGAAGTGTATGACTTGTTAGGGTCGCATGGTCGCTTGACGACTGTGGATCCACCGATGGCTTTAAGCCGATTATGAGATTGGCAGCTCTGCTGCAATATTGGTTAGTGCCGCAACCGGTGCTACATAAAGAGTGTAGGGATAGGTGGGTCGATTAAATCCCCACAGGAGTGTAGGGTTGGAAGGGATTCGGAGTGCAGGGTTGGTTGGGCATTTGTGCATTGCATGATCTGATTTGATTGAGAAATGGGCTCAGGCCCAACTGAGGCTATTATGTGCTAAGGCCCAAAGCCATCGTTACTGTGTGGGGCTTAGGCCCACATTGGTTACTGTAATGGGCTTAGGCCCGGATTGATGTGATGCATGCTTTATGATTGATGAGGGTTGTACACACTGAGTTTTCATAAACTCACCCTCTCTTTTTAATTTTTCAGGAAATCATCAGTAAGCGGTTCGACGTACAGGAGGACTCAGAGGTGGCCACACTATGAGTAGCCTTAAATTTTAGTATTCTATTTTACCTTACTTAACCGCTTTCTTATTGGGTTGTAATAAGGCCTATTCTAATTTTTGGTTTTTAATTTGGGATTTTCAGTTTATTACGTTTCTTATCTGTTAAAAGTAGATCGTAGTTTTCCAAAACAATAACTGTTTTCAAAACACTGCGTTTCCACAACTTAATCTTTAAACATCACATTTTCGTAAATCAGTTTCTTTTAAACTTAGCTTCTGCAACTGAAAAGAAGTTTTGGGAATAAACTTAATAATTTTTCTATATACCACATTTTTAAAAAAAATATATAAATAATAATAAACTGACATAATTGGGATTTTACTCAAGCTTTTAATTAAGAAGGGTTTTCAATGAAAACATGGTTTTCGAAAAACACTTCAATGTGGCACGCTGGATTTGGGCCTAACTTCTAGGCCGGGTTTGGGGTGTTACATGGAATAAATGAAAATTTAAAATAAAACATGTGATTCTAGTATTATATAAATGATAATTAAATCAATATGTTTAGTTGGAGCTTAATGAGTAAATAATAATAAAAGTGGATCTAATTGTAAGAATAAGTGAATTAATTGGTAAATTATGTATGATAAATACAAACAGGTCATTTAAATGATTATGTGTAGTAATATTAGAATAAATTTAAAGTTTAAATGCATGAATGATTTATTGAAGGTAAAATAGTGGTAAGATTTAATGTGTACATATATTGTTTTTACCTTAAGTATTTGAATTATAGTAATACCACTGGGTGTATACTCAGCGTACGGTTTGTTTCTGTGCGCAGATTAGGTACAAAAATTTTTGAGAGTCGAATTTGAGATTGCAAGCTTTCATCTCATCACATCTTCAAGCAACAACAGGGTATGTTTTAAAATTTTGAATAGAATGGCATGTACTTAGGAAAAATTAAGTATATCCTAAGTAGTAGTAGTAGATTTAAATTTAAATTATTTAAATTTATTATTTATCCATTTTATGTTCAAATATAATAGTAATTAGCCAAGAATTACTTTGGCACCAAATGTAATATTCCTATATCAGGTTTCTTGAGTCAAACATGGTATAGGGGTGTTACATGACTAATCTCGAAAAATGAATAGTATTTGACTCGATTTATCTGAAAATGTTCTGTAAACTCTGGTAATGCATCGTGACCCTGTTTCAGTGACGGATACGGGTTAGGGGTGTTACATTTGTTGGTATCTAAGCTACGGTTTAGCCGATTCTCAGACTAATGTAGCAAGTACGGGATTAGCTATACATGCCATTATATTATTTACGATAGTGTGATATCTCCTGACCATTTTAATTGTGTTTTTCTTATAGTAATGTCATCCAACCGAGCTGAATCCGGGGAAGCTGAGAGCCATGCTCCGGCTTCAATACAAAGAGAAGAGTCTAGTAGTAGAATTAGAAGGCCCGTATATGAGGGCCGAGGTGAGGAGGCAAAATAAGCCTTCTTTCAAACAATGAATGAGTGGTTTAATCAGTATTTGAGAACTAATCCTGTTGTACAACAAGCTCCCCCACCTGCTCCTCCACAGCCGGTTCCCGAGATACCACAAGGTATTTAACTTGTTAGAACTGGTAAAGCTCCCGTAGATAAAATTCGAAAATATGGGGCAAAAAAATTCAGGGCAACAGCTGAAGATGATCCGGAAAGGGCTGAGTTCTGGTTAGAGAATACCATCCGGGTTTTAGATGAATTATCTTGTACCCCAGTTGAGTGTCTAAAATGTGATGTGTCATTGTTAAAAGATACGGCTTATCATTGGTGGAATACTAAAATTTCTGTGGTACCGAAAGAAGATGTTACTTGGGAATTTTTCCAGACAGACTTCCGAAAGAAATATATTAGTCAGAGATTCCTCGATCAAAAAAGGAAAGAATTTCTAGAACTCAAATAGGGTAACATGATAGTATCTGAGTACGAAAGGGAATTTGTTCGGTTAAGTAAGTATGCCAGAGAATGGGTTCCAATTGAGGCCGATATGTGTAAACGTTTTGAAGAAGGGCTGAATGAAGATATCAAGTTGTTGATGAATTCTTGAGTTAACAGAATTTGCAGTATTAGTTGATCAAACATATAAAGCAGAATAATTAAGTAAAGAAAAGAAACAAGCTGAAAAAGAAGCTCGGACTTTTAGTAAAAGACCCATGGGGAGGTCGCAATCTTCTGTTTTGAAGAAGTCAAAGAAGTATTATGATCGTTCCACCTCAGCCACGGGGTATTCTGGAAAGGGACGAGGCTCCCAACACTATAATTTGAGATCTTCTACTCCATCTATGACTAGTGTAGAAAGTGTTGGTAACCCCAAATTGAGATGCCAATATTGTAATAGATTCCATTTTGGGGAATGACGTATGAAGGAAGGAGCCTGCTATAAATGTGGTTCTCTCGATCATTTTCTTAGGGATTTTCCAGAAATAGTTGAAAAAGAAGTAGATCAGATTTCAAAGCCGGTTAGTCCTACTTCTAGAGGTAGACCACCCCGATATCCCAAAAATGTCAGTGGTAGCCGAAGAGTTATAAAGGATTCAACAGTTAAATCAGAAGCGAGAGCACCGGCAAGGACATATGCCATTCGTGCTAGAGAGGATGCTTCCGCACCGGACGTCATTACTGGTGCATTTTCTTTACTTGACACTGATATTACTACTTTGATTGATCCTGGTTCCACACATTCTTATATATGTACAAAGCTGGTATCTATTCAAAATTTACCTATTGAATTCACTGAATTTGTGGTAAAAGTTTCAAATCCCCTGGGCCAGTATGTTATAGTGGATAAAATTTGTAAAAATTGTCCATTGATGGTTAAAGGTTATTATTTTCTGGCTGACTTGATGCTATTTCCTTTTGATGAATTTGATGTGATTTTGGGAATGGATTGGCTAACCCAACATGATACAGTGGTAAACTGTAAGCAGAAGCACAATGAGTTAAAATGTTAGAATGGTGAATTGCTCCGTGTTGAATCTGATAAGATAGAGGGATTGTCTAATGTGATTTCAGCTATGTCAGCATAGATATATGTTAGAAAAGGGTGTGATGCTTATCTTGCATATGTGTTGGACACTAAAGTATCTGAATCAAAGTTTCAATTAGTACCAGTTGTATGTGAATTTCCTGATGTATTTCCAGAAGAGTTACTTGGGTTACCACCGGAACGAGAGGTAGAATTCTCTATAGATATTATTCGGGGAACTACTCCAATATCTATAGAACTTTACAAAATGACTCCTACTTAATTAAAAGAGTTAAAAGCACAGTTGCAAGAACTCACTGACAGGGGTTTTGCTCGACCTAGCCACTCACCTTGGGGTGCTTCAGTTTTGTTTATAAAGAAGAAAGATGGATCTTTGAGACTGTGTATCGACTACAGGCAGCTCAACAAAGTCACTGTAAAGAATAAGTACCTGTTGCCTCGGATTGATGACTTGTTTGATCAGCTGAAAGGTGCCACTGTATTTTCAAAGATTGATCTCCGATCGGGTTATTATCAGTTACGGGTAAAAGAGTCTGATGTTTCAAAAACAGGTTTCAGAACCAGGTATGGGCACTATGAGTTTCTTGTGAAGCCATTTGGGATGACTAATGCACCTGCTGTGTTTATGGATCTGATGAACAAAATATTCAGATCGTATTTAGACAGGTTCGTGGTAGTGTTTATTGATGATATTCTGGTGTATTCCCGAGATGAAAATGAGCATGTTGATCACTTGAGAATTGTACTCAAACCCTACGTGAAAAGCAGTTGTATGCCAAGTTTAGTAAATGTGAGTTTTGGCTTCAGGAAGTCGGTTTTATTGGGAATATTGTGTTTGCTGAAGGTATCGGGGTTGATCCGAGTAAAATTCCAGCTATCGTCAATTGGAAGCCACCAAAGAATATGATCGAAGTTAGAAGTTTTCTGGGATTAGCTAGATATTATCGGAGATCTATACAGGGATTTTCTATGATAGCTTTTCCGATGACATGTCTATTGCAGAAAGATGTAAAGTTTGAGTGGACTGATGAATGCCAACAGAGTTTTGACAGATTGAAAGACCTGTTGATGAAAACACCTGTTCTAGTACAGCCTGAATCAGGTAAGGAATTTGTTATTTATAGTGATGCTTCATTAAATGGTTTAGGTTGTGTTTTGATGCAAGAAGGTAAAGTAATAGTCTATGCTTCAAGACAACTAAAACCACATGAAAAGAATTACCCGGTACATGATCTTGAATTAGCAGCCATTGTGTTTGCACTTAAAATATGGCGACACTACTTGTATGGTGAAAAATGTCATATTTATACTGATCATAAAAGTTTAAAGTATTTGATGACACAGAAAAATTGAACTTGAGATAGCGCAGGTGGCTTGAATTGCTAAAGGATTATGATCTGGTTATTGACTATCATCCAGGTAAGGCTAATGTAGTTGCTGATGCTTTAAGCCAAAAATCTCTGTTTGCTTTAAGAGCTATGAATACTCAATTTTCATTGTCTAATGATGGTACACTTATAGATGAATTGAAAGCTAAATCAATGTTTCTACAGCAAATCTGTAAAGCTCAGAAAAATGATGATGAATTACAAGCTAAACGGGTGCAACATGAATCTAGTACAGATTCAGAATTTCATGTCAGATCTAATGGATGTTTATTATTCAGAGGCAGAGTATGTCTACCGAAGAATTTAGAGCTTATACAGAAGATTTTGCATGAGGCTCACAGTGGTACTATGTCTATACATCCGAGGAGTAATAAAATGTATAATGATCTAAAAAGGATGTACTGGTGGTCGGGGATGAAACGTGACATTTCCGAGTTTGTATCGAGATGTTTGATATGTCAGCAAGTTAAAGCTGAACATCAGGTACCTTCGGGATTACTACAACCAATTACGATATCAGAATGGAAATGGGAAAGGATTACAATGGACTTTGTGTCGGGATTACCTTTGTCTCCAAGGAAGAAAAATGCTATTTGGGTAATCGTTGACCGGTTAACAAAGTCAACACTTTTTATACCAGTACGTATGGATTTTTCCTTATATAAGTTGGCTGAATTGTATGTATCCGAGATTGTCAGGTTACATGGAGTGCCAGTTTCTATTATCTAGGATAGAGATCCCCGGTTGACGTCTCGTTTCTTGAATAAATCGCAAAAAGCTTTGGGAACTCAATTGCATTTTAGTACCGCATTCCATCCTCAGATTGATGGCCAGTCAAAATGTGTAATTCAGGTATTAGAGGATATGCTCCGATGTTGTGTGTTAGAGTTTGAAGGTAATTGGGAAAGATATTTGCCTTTAATTGAATTTGCTTATAATAATAGCTATCAGTCCAGTATTAAAATGGCACCGTATGAGGCTCTGTATGGTCGTAAATGTAGAACACCATTGTATTGGATAGAGCTTAATGAGAAAAAGATACATGGAGTTGATTTGGTTTGGGAAACTGAAGAGAAAGTAAAGATGATCTGTGATAGTTTGAAAGCAGCCTCAGATCGTCAGAAGTCCTATACCGATCTTAAATGAAAAGAGATTGAATTTCAGGTCGGCGACAAGGCATTCTTGAAAGTATCACCTTGGAAGAAATTCCTTCGATTTGGTCGTAAAGGTAAATTGAGTCCACGATTCATTGGGCCATATGAAATCACTGAGAGAATTGGACCTGTTGCTTATCGGCTGGCATTACTGCCAGAACTTGACAAAATTCATAATGTTTTTCATGTGTCTATGTTACGGCGGTATCAGTTAGATCATCACATGTTATTTCTCTGACAGAGATTGAGATTCAGCCCGATATGACTTATAATGAAGAACCGTTTAAGATCTTGGCACGGGAGATAAAAGAATTGAGAAACAAAAAGGTAGCTATAGTGAAAGTGCTTTGGCAACGACACGGAATTGAAGAGGCTACCTAGGAACCAGAGGAGGCAATGAGGAAACAATACCCAAACCTCTTTACTGGTAAGATTTTCGAGGACGAAAATCCTTAAGGGGAAGAGTTGTAACGACCCAATTTCAGTGAAATCGGAATAGTGCTTTCGTGACGACAAATCCGAGCTAAAAAGAAAAAAATATTTTAATATTATAGCATGGTATATAATATGATAGAAAGGTGGCATGAAAATTTTGATAAGAAAATTTTATTGATTTTGTAGTTAATTGATTAAAAGGGGCCAAAAAAAATGCATTTTCGGGACTCCGTTCTGGTAAATCGGATTTATAAATATTTTTGATAAATATTTACGAAACTAGTTGTGTAGTTAATTAGGTTTTGATTAGGTGAATTTGACTTAATTAGGAGTAATTATGAAAAAGGGCTAAATTGCAATAGAGGTAAAAGTTTAATTATAGATTAAAGAAAAGCTAAAGGGACTAAATAGGCAATTATGCCATTATTATAGCTGAGGCGGTTTAATAAGGAAAAATCTGAGATTTTTAGTTAAAATATATATTAATATATTAACTTAATATTTAAGTATTAATATTATAATATAATATATTATTATATTATATATATAAAAAATAAAGTAAAAGAAACAAATAAAAAGAAAAAAAGAACCAGACTATGTAGGACGAAACAGGGGAGAAAAAGGGAGAAAGGAAAAGAAAGGGAAAATTAGGGATTTTTAAGGTTCAAACTCAAATTGGTAAGTCAATTTAACTCATTTTCTTGTAATTTTTGAGTTTTTATGATCCTAGAACAAAATATTACTTAGTATATGTTGAAATTTTGAAAGTTAGCAGATTTTTGGACATGGTTTATGTTGAATTAATTGATGAATTAGGGGTTGAATTGATAGAATTTCAAATTAAAATTGGGTAAAGGATTAAATTGAAGAATAAGTTAAAAGTTTTGTTTAATAGGGACTAAATTGTAAACTTGTGAAATTCAAAGAAAAATTCTAAATTTTATGAAACATAAGTTCTGTAAATAATATATGGGAATTTCGGCTAGGCTTGTAATAAGGATTATATTGCATGAATTTTATTTTTCGAGCCTAGGGACAAAATTGGAATTAATGAAAAATTTAGGGGCAAAATAGTAATTTTGCCTAGAGTGTAAATTGAGTCCAAATGAATATGAAATGTATTAAATTTATGATTAAACTTATTTATTTTGATCCGGAAAACTCAAATACGAAGCTAGATCGAGGAAAGGAAAAAGTCTCGGATTAGTAGACTTTTGTATACAAACAAGTATCGAGGTAAGTTCGTGTAACTTAATATTGATTCTTGAAATGTTTGGATTGTATGATTATGTGATATGAACGTTAATTGAATATTTAATATATAAAATATGATCGTATGTTCAATATGACTTGAGAAAAGGGATAAGTCCCGGTTGAATGAAGGAAATTCGATGGAATATTGTAATGGTGATTTTGCATGTGTTGCAGACAGGATTTAGCTCGGATGAGTAATCCTGATAAGTCTCTCGGGCATTATGAGATAAAGTTCCATGAGTATAGTGATTGGTAGTATTCCGCATATGTTGTGGACTACCGTAGCTCTGTGTGAGCATCGAGGATTGGTAGTATTCCGCATATGTTGTGGACTACAGTAGCTCTATGTGAGCATCGAAGCATACAAATTGCCCAAATGATTTAAAAATGGTAGCTCGAGAGTTACGTACACTTTAAGTGTACTATACGAAAGTATCCATCGATATTCCGATAAATTCAACGGGCAAAACTTGGAAATGGTTAATGGGTTTGAATGAATTTCTCTTGAAAATGTACATGTGGTATGGAATTATAAGCAAGTATAAATTATTATATGATGAGCTCATCTATGTGATGATATTATGTGTAATTGCTTGACTAACTTTGATGATGAAGTTGTATGTGATAGAATAATGAATTATTTGCTTGAATGCATGCATGTTTGATTAAATTTAATGGAAAAACTTGGTAAGTTAGTTTCTAGTTACATGAACTTACTAAGCATTAAATGCTTACTAGGTTTTATTTTCTATGTTTTATAGTGCTCAGAAGCTCGGGAAGGTTGGAGATAAGTCGGAGCATCATCACACTATCAACCTACTCATTTTGGTATACAAAAATGTTTTTATTTTGGTATAATGGCATGTATAGGCTACAAGTACCAATGTTAATGATGAATTGGATGAATGTAATATAGCCATTTGAAATGGCTAGTAATGACTTGATTTTGGTATGTTTATAAAGTAAATTATGGTTATACATGTATGCTTGGTACATTTTAGGTTAATTAGATTTAAACATGTATGTTATGGAAAGGTAAGATATGAGTTAAGATTGTAGGCATACATATCATGTTAAATGTTTGAAATTGGCTTGTAAATCATGCTTGAATTGGTTGGTTGGTATTGGGAAAGTTTTGTGCAGGTTTTGGATGAAATGAGTGAGAAATAGGGCTTGGAAAATAGCCTTATTTTATCTACACGGGTGTGTGACTGCTATAAGTAAGAAAAATTTTGGAAGTTTGCAAAAAATTTCCCGAGATCCCGATTAGTTCCGAATCGATTCTAATGCATGTTTTTGGCCTCGAGGGTCCATTTAAGGGATGTTATGACTAATCTCAGAAAATGAATAGTGTTTGACTCGATTTATATGAAAATGTTCTGTAAAATCTAGAAATGCCTCGTGACCCTGTTCCGGCGACAGATACGGGTTAGGGGTGTTACATTACTTACTTGGGTCACACGGCCATCACACACGCCCGTGTGACTAACCCGTGTGCCCAAAAGATGGCCATTCACGCCCGTGTGCCAGGCCGTGTGCTAGGCTGTGTCAAACCTATAGGGTATACTGACTTATGCCACACGACCAAGTCACACGCCCGTGTGTGAGGCTGTGTGGAGCATACTGACTTGATTTCTAAAACCACACCAGTGGACACACGGCTGTGTAACATAACTGTGTGTCACACACGGCTGAGACACACGCCCGTGTGGACAAAAATAGGCTATTTACCAAGCCATTTTGCCACCCAAATTTAGGTACATCTACACCTCTCAAATAGCACACAATATAGCATCAAAAGGCATATATTTCAATTCCAATCAAGCATGATTTATACCAGTTGTAACAGCCTGATTTTGGGTCTAGTTGGAACAGTGGTTTCGGGACCACAAATCCAACACAGTAAAATTTATTTTTATTATATTTTTGTGGTCTACAATTTTATGGAATGATTTCGTGAAAATCTCGTTCGAAAATTTTGACGTTTGGGCACTCAATTTAGTTAAAAGGACTAAATTACAAAAAGTGAAAACTTGAATTCTATATGCTAAATGTGTCCAATTGCTATGAAATTTTAAATTAGAGGTCCTTAAATGGTAATTAGACCATTGGGTCCTTAAATGGTAATTATACCATTGGTTAAGTTGGTGGACAAAAATGGACATGGTTTGGTATGTTTCTAAAGTTTTTCATTAAGGGCATTTTAGTAATTTGGTAATTAAAATGAATGAAAAAGCCAAATAAAACCAAAATCTTGTCCATCTTCCTCCCATGGCCGAATTTTACATGGAGAAGACATGGCTAGGGTTTTTCAAGCTTCCAAGCTTGATTTTAAGTCCATTCTAGCCCTGTTTTTAATGATTTTTATGTTTTTGAAATCCTTGTAACATGATCTATCTATTTCTACGACCAATTTGAAGAGATGTCAAAGTCTAAAATTTTACCCATGTTTAACATATATGTATTTTTATGTTTGATGGTAGAAAATGCATGTTTGATGTTTGTTAAACGACTTTTGCTAAGTGATTTTCGGTAAAAATGTCAATAAGGACTTATTTGTAAAAGTTATAAAATATGGTGTAAAAATGTGAATAAATTAAAATTATGGGCTGTTATAAATATGAAAATGGTTTGGCTAGGCTTGGGTTTTGAAGAAGTTGAATGAAAATCATTTTACGAGCCTAGGGACTAAAATGTAAATTATCAAAAGTTTAGGGGCAAAAATGTAATTTTTGTCATAATGTGATTTTGGGCTGATTTGAATAGTATAATGATTAAATAAGTTAAATATGATATTATAGATCAAGAAAAATGAGGTTCGGGCCTAGAGCGAAGGAAAAATAAGTATTTGGCGATTTAGTCCTTTTTATCGTTTTTATGCCGAGGTAAGTTCGTATGTTTAATAAGCATTAAATTATATGTGTATAAATGCTTAATTGATTTAATTTTGGTAAATGCTATATTATTGAAATGAAATGTGAATGCTATTGAGTACGATACTACGGAAATGACCGACAGAGATTCGATACAACGAAAGTCCCGGTTGAACCTTAGGAATAGATAGGATACAAATGTCATGACATTAGGGTTACTGAGATTTCGTGTAAGACCATATTTGGGATATGGTATCAATATGAGACTTCGTGTAAGACCATAACTGGGATATGACATCGATATGAGACTTTGTGTAAGACCATAGCTGGGCTATTGGCATCGATACGAGATTACATGTAAGACCATATCCGGGATATGGCATTGGTACGGTACTGTGTGTACGAGATTCCCAAGTATCCTTTAGTATTCCAAATGGGTCCGGGAAATTCAACAAGTATGTCAAAGAAGAGAAAGTGTATGTAAGTAATTACGAATCGGTACAGGTATGTACGTAAAGTCTATAAGCATTGACTTCATGAAATTGTGAGTTCATGATTTCCACGAGAATGATTTTGTGAAAACCTTGTGATTATTAGTCTATACTTGTGATGTATGAAATTCATGATAAATTCGGTTGATGATTATGTGATTGGCTTTCGGGCCAAATTGAGTTATGATATAACATGTTTTATTCATGCAAATTGTGATTTATCGGGTATGAGAAAAAGGGAAGATTGGCATAATTGCCTATTAAAATGGTTATGGAAGTATGGGAAGATAAGAGTTTAGGTAATTGAAAGATATTAAGATATATGCTTGAAATGTAAATACTCATAATTAATGTGCATGTTTACTATGAGGTTTGAAATGAGTTGTTAATTATTGTTATATGTTGCAAAAGAGAGATTACGGTTGTTAGGCTAATGCCAGGACATGTTAAATTATGCTTATAAGTTGATAGAGTAAACAATGTGACTGAATAAATTATAACTGTGAGATTTCTAGCAATTTGTACTATATTATGTTTATATTGTTGGACTTGGTAAATGATTGGTAAGAGTTGCTTATTATTTTCATACGGACTTACTAAGCTATATATATAGCTTACCCTCTTCCTTTCCATGTCTTATAGGGTTATTGAGCTAGCTCGGGTTGGAAATCACCGGAGATCCTATCACACTATCAAGCTGTCATTTTGGGTATCAATGAATTCAAGTATTTTAAGTCTATGGCATGTATAGGGACTAGGCCAATTTGTTATATGTGTCATGATTAATTTGGTCATATGTGTTGGCTTGTAATTGTTCATGCTTCATCTTATATATAGCCATGAATGATGGCTTATGCTGATTATAAGTTTAATCATATGTTAATGCCCTTTTGTGAATATGAAATTAATATGTATTTAATGGGCTAAGTATGATGTTTTAAGCATGATAAATGATGGTATAAGAATGACATGTTATTGTCTTGTTTGTGGTTGTTTGGTTGCATTTATATGCTTGAATTTGTGCCATGTGATGTTGTGTAGATGTCTGCAAGTAAGGGTGGCAAAATGGCTTGGTAAATAGCCTTGTTTTTGTCCACACGGGTAGACACACGAGCGTGTGTCTAGGCCGTGTGTGACACACGGTCTATCCCACGGGCATGAGATCCGATCGTGTGTCCCCTGCACCTTAATTGTTGCAAAACAGAATGACCAGAATTGAGCACACAGCGAGACACGGCCGCCGTGTGTCTCGGTAGTGTGTGCTACGACGCCTAAGACACACGAGCGTGTGGCACGGCCATGTGGCACAAGTCAGAAAGCACCCTATTTTGAACACGGCCTGTAGCACGGGCGTGTCTAAGGGTCACACGGGCGTGTCCCTCGGACCATACGGGCGTGTGAGCTCTGTAACATGAAAACTTTTCTCTGATGTGTAGATGTGTAAATGTTGTGTAGATGTGTGCAAGTAAGGGTGGCAAAATGGCTTGGTAAATAGCCTTGTTTTTGTCCACACGGCTAGACACACGGGAGTGTGTCTAGGTCGTGCGTGACACACGGTCTGCCCCACGGGCATGAGATCCGGCCGTGTGTCCCCCTGATAAACCGAAATAGTAACATATTTTAGGCCCACATTTAGTATGCTTTTGGATGAATTATCCCTTATTTTATGTAAAAAGGTGCTCTTAATCCTTTCTTTTCATGTCTTATACTCAGGAAAGCACCCAAGGATAAAAAGAACGAGAAATGGGCTCAAAACGGACCAAAACGGGCCAAAGAGGAAATCGACACAGCCTGGACTTGGACCCACACGGCCGTGCCAAGTCAATCATCTAGAAGACGGTCTAACCCCGACTCACACGGCCGTGTCTCATTAAAGAAATCCGAACACGGCCTGGCCACGATTCACACGGGCGTGCGCCATGGTCGTGCCTCTGTCGTGGAAAAGAGCAATTTCATTTAGGAAAGGATACTTAGGGAGAAAGAAACTTATTTCAAAAGCCTATAAATACACCCTAAGTATGACCTAAGAGGGGGAGCCCAAAGCCATCGTCTAGGGGGCGTCGTGCTAGGCCGTAGAAGGCGGCGATTTGTGGGGATTCACTCAGTGGATAGCCAGTTGATCCATCTCAAGAAGCCAGAATTATACTCAAGATGGAGGATCTCTCCTTTAATTCCTTCAGGGGGTTTTAGGGATTTCTTATGTTTTGCTTTATCTTTTCTCTTGAGATGTTTTCCTTTATTGTTATGAACTAAACCCTTCAGATACCCAAAGGGGATGAAACCTATGATGAATCTTGTTATTGTTTTCTGAATTATATGATAAATACTTAGTTTGTTCTTAATTATGTGAGCTTAATCCAAATTTAATGTGCTTAGGTGGAGGAGGAATAGACCCTGCCTAAGAGTAGATCCAACATAATTAAGCGGAATTGATCGCACGCCTAGAGATAGGGTGACGAGATTTTGCCGAATTAGGGTGAAACCTAATATGGGAATCCATAGATCGATTTCTTTCGCTATTCTAGGGGTTATTATAAGAGAACGAGAGTTCCACTAATTAACCTAGGGTTAGACGTTATTCGCCTCGAGAGATGGTTTAATATACGTTAGGGAGTCTTACTGATCAAACTAAGTGAATAAATCAATGCGGTTCAAAGGTTAGATAACAAGTGAAGTCTAGGTAGATTCTTCCTAGGGTGTCATCTAAATCAATTGACTTTTTCCCAAGTTATTTTCCAAATTCATTCTTCTTTATCTTAGAGTCTTTAGTTTAGTAGTTAATTAATTTAGATTAGATAAACAATCTCTCTTTATTTTTAGGCTAGATAATAAGAAAAAGTTAGTATTAGTACTTTTAGTTCCTTTGGGTTCGATAATCCGGTCTTGCCTAAGCTATACTATCGCTTCGATAGGTGCACTTGCCTCAATCGTTGTCGAGTTAGTTTCAGGTTCGATCATTCTTTTATAAATTTTAAAGCTCGATTCATAGCAATCAAGTTTTTGCGCGCTGCTGTTTCTGGGAACTAAAATATTAAGAAAGCTCTATTTTTATTACTTTAGCCATTATTTTTTTTTTCGCAATTTATTTTTATTTTTATTGTTTTTAAATTTTGCTAAATTTTCTTTCTTTCTTTTCCTAGCAGGTACCTCTAGTTTATGACTAGAAGGATCCCGAGAGGACCTTTAGTATACGACATGTGATATTGATGCTACCGTCATAGGAATCGCAGGGAAATTAGGCGAGCCCTAAATTACACTAAGAAGAGCGAGAAGACAGGTCCAATCCTACTGAAGGGATGGACGAAAATAACCCACCACCACAAGATGTGGGAGAAAATAATGCTCCTCGTACTATGTTTGATTATGCTAAACCTCATTTAACAGAGCCTAATCAAGTATTGTTTGGCATGCTATAGCCGCTAATAATTTTGAATTAAAGCCTAACACTATACAAATGATTCAACAGCTTTGTTCAATTTGATGGTTTGCGGAGATCTAAGATCCAAACACTCATATAGCTAATTTTTAGAGTTCTGTGATACCTTCAAAATAAATGGCGTTTCGATGATGCCATACGACTTCTATTATTTCCCTTTTCATTAAGGAATAAAGCTAAACAGTGGTTAAACTCGCTACCACGAGGGTCAATCACTACATGGGATCAAATGACCGAAAATTTTTTATTAAAATATTTCCCACCGGCCAAATTACGAAATGATATCTCTTCTTTTGTGCAGATGGATTTAGAGACATTATACGATGCATGAGAGATATAAGGATCTCTTGAGAAGGTGTCCGCACCATGGTTTACCTTTGTGGCTCCAAGTCCAGACTTTCTATAACGGTGTAAACCCCTAAACGAGACAACTAATTGATTCAGTCGCCGGTGGAACCTTGAATAATAGAACTCCTGAGGCAGCCTACGAGTTTATTGAAGAGATGTCACTGAATAACTATCAGTGGTAGGTTACAAGGACCAAACCAACAAAATCGGCCGGAGTTTTCAACATAGATGCTGTAACCATGCTATCAACACAGGTAGAGATGATGAATAAAAGGCTTGATAGTTTGTGTTCTTCGCAGGCACATCCAATAATGTAGTGCGACACAAGTGGAATTATGGCGAATCCTGAGTACCCACCCTACCAACCGGGCACAGAAAGCGAATAGATGAACTATATAGGTAACGATTTCAGATCTAATATTAACCCATATAGTAATAATTATAATCCAGGTTGGAGGAACCACCCAAATTTTTCATGGGGAGGTCAAGGAAATTAAGGAAATCAAAGACAACAACCTCCTCAAAATTTCCAAAATCAGCCCTATCCACAGGAAAAGAAGCCGAATCTTGAAGAGACGTTGAACAAATTCATAGCATCCACAGAAGCCCGTCTCCAATAAACTGAGGTAACACTCGACACCCAACAAACATCGATCAAAATGATCGAGAACCAAGTTGGAGGACTTACAAAGGCAATCGGGGAAATTACCCAGTCAGTCGGACAAATTACGAAGCTATTATCCGAACGACCGCAAGGGCGTCTACCGAGTAATACTGAAATTAATCCAAAGGAGCAAATCCAAGCCATAACAGCTCAAGAAAGCGAAGAAGTAGACGAACCCAGTCCAACACAAGGAAACGAGGTAGAAAAAGGTAAAGTTGAGGTAACACAAGACAAGCCAAAACCGGTAATCAAGGAGTACCAACCTCGCATACCATATCCCGAAGTGTTAACGAGAGACGATACAGAGGAACGGTTCGGTAAGTTTCTTAAACTTTTAAAGAAATTACATATTAACTTACCGCTACTTGAAGCTCTTTCACAGATGCCAGATTTGAGGAAATTTTTAAAACATCTCTTGACGAATAAGCGCAAATTAGACGAAGATCCACATGTGGAATTAAACGCAGTGTGCTTAGCAATGTTACAGAATAGACTACCACAAAAGCTAAAAGATCCAGGGAGTTTTACAATTCCATGTTTAATTGGTAGACTAACTGTTGATAATGCGTTAGCTGATTTAGGGGCAAGCATTAATGTCATGCCTTATAAATTATTTAAACAACTAGGTCTAGGGAAACCCAAGCAAACTAGGATGAGCATTCAATTAGCTGATAAAACTGTTAGAATTCCTAGGGGTATTATCGAAGATGTTCTTGTAAAAATTGACAGATTCGTTTTCCCAGTAGATTTTGTTGTCTTAGACATGGATGAGGATAATTCGATTCCCTAATTTTAGGAAGACCTTTTTAGCGATCGCCAGACTAAAATTGATGTTGATGCAGGAGAACTATACTTTGTGTAGGGAATGAGACAAATCACCATCAAGGCTCTCGACTCACTAGAACATCGAATAATCAAGGTGAGAACGTAAATTCTATCGATAATCATTCGGTTAACCCCTATTTTCAGGAAGCACCACCAAAGAATACAACTGAACCCGATCCTAAACCTCAAGCCAACAAGGAAGTAGTTCATGAAGATCGAGGGATTCATTTCGATGATCTAGACGAGTGGAAGACACACTTCAAGGAGAAATTAGGGATACACGACGAAGAAATGGAACCAAACAAGGCAAAATCGAAAGAGCCGCCAGATGAGCTCATAGGAACAACAAACCACTTCAAAATAGGAGATCAAGTATTGATAGAAAAAACTGACCCTCGAATATCTCCTCCGGACCCTAGCACAAACAAAGAAATATCTTTTAGGGTAACCAAAGTGTTTTCCCACACCTTAACAATCGAGGTAAGTAATCCTATTTTTGGTACTTTTACTATAAACACATCTCGACTTAAATTTTTTCACGAAGACACAAATGATAACATGAGGAAGGACTTCCAACTCCTCAAACCACCTCAAGATGCAAATGAGAGGTAAAGTCTAGCTTAAGACTATAACGAGCGCTTCTGGAGGAAACCCGAGCACTAACCCTATTAACTTTTTATTTTATTTCTATCTTATCCTTTCTTTATAATACCTAGCTTTAAACTAACAAGGGGTGTAGAATTCCGTGCCACACGGCCTGCACACTGGCGTGGCCGTGGCCGTGGCCGTGTACCTCCTCAAGAATCTTGGTACTAACATGGCGGGATCTGGTACAAGTCGAGCAACTAAATTTAGAACTCATGGACTCAACCACTCCCACGGGCACACCGACAAAGTGGCACTGGCCGCCCCATAATCGTGTGAAGCTACCGACTTGCAAACCACGGGCTGAACACACGCCTGCGTTCAAAAACCATGCCAACATATTTACTTGTCGAACACAAAGGCTAGACACGGCGTGGGGGGAACCAACACGCCTTAGAACACAAACTGGTGCGGCGGCGTGTGGTGAATCGATCGACACCCTCAACCCACGGGCGTGGGAAACCGCGACTTGAAATTTTATTTAAACACCATACCCCTCTCCTTTCTCTTCTTAACCCACTTTCCTTCTTTCTTTTTTTCTTTTCTCCCTCTTTCCTTTTCCTTTTCCTAATAAATCCTTAGACTCTTGAGCTACAACAAAAGCATATCCATGGCAAAGAAGCGTAAAAGGCCAATCTCCTCAAGGGAGATCGATTCACATGAGTTCATGCTGGCAGCTTCATTCAAACAACAAGCCAAGGGTCTTTGAGACCATTTAATTTCTATTTTTCTTTTCTCTTTCCTTTCATTCTCCTTCCCTTTGGCTATCTTATGCTTTATCTAGTTCATTTTGTTTTAGTTTCTTGTTTTTAGGTTTTTAAGGTTGCTTGGGAATCATGCCACTTCCAACATCACCAACACCTCCGTCACCTTCAAAGTCACACCCACCTCTCGAACCATCTACCAATAAGGATTCTCAAGCCCCTTTATCTTTTAAACTTAGTTTATTTTCCTTCTTAGTCTCCTTCTCTTTATCTTTCTTGTCTTTAATTATATTATTAGTATATTATTAAGGTTTCTTTAGATTTCTTGGCTAATTCTTCACGAGTTCCCCAATTTCTTCATCTAGCACAGGATCGTCATCCAGAACGACCCCTCCAACATATCGTTCATCCAGCTCAAGGATTTCATCCATGATTCAGGGAGTTTCACTTATCCCCATATCTTCTGATCTGAACATTACATTTATATTATCTATCTTTGTACATTGAGGGCAATGTACATCTTAAGTGTGGGGGGGTGAATCTTAGACGTAGTACCAAACTTTTTTCATTATTCTCAAAATCCCTGAATTTAGTCTTGTTTTTAAGTAATTTCCTCATATTACTAATTAGGATGAAATTTCTGATGATTTATGATTTTTATTGATATTTTTTAGATTAAGTCATTGATAATTGTGCATTGATGATTAAATTCTAAGAATACTAGAGAATCAAGCATAATAAGTCTATTTTTCTGAATTAAAAATTTTCTAGGTCGTCTACCTGAATTTAAATATTACCTAGAAATTTGATATTTACAAGGTTGATGTCAAAAATACCCATAATTTTTGTGAGTTTTTGAGCCTTATAGAGCATAAATTCTTTTTCTTGCTCACTTTATTGATTATGAGTATGTCAACAATGATTTGTTATTCTAGAACTTGCATCGATTATACATGTCGAGACCACACTTTTGATTTGATATACAGAGATGATAAAGGCACCTAGGTTTTAACCCACTAACTCCATTAAAAGCCCACCTTCACAAATTAACCCCTAGTGAACCCCTTTTAATCCTAACAACCCTATTTATTGACTCACCCACTATTATTAACCCAAAACCCTTTGTAATTGTTATCACCATTCTTTCTAACTACCCCTATATCAAGATTTGATCTGATTAGTTGCCTAATTATGAATTTTAGTAATTTATCCTTTATTATGTATTTATTATGTACTTAAAAAAAACGACGAAGTATATTCATTATTAGTGATGTGATTAAACGAGCTTATACATTTATTTAAATTCCAAATATCGAAGAAGAAGCTCGTATTATTAGTATTATTAGTTTTCAATTGATGTAATTATTATTATTAGTTCATTAGTTCTTAGTTAGGTAATTTGTCAATTCAATCTCGATTCCAACCCTCTAATTCAGCCTTATTCCACACCTTAACCCTAGCCCCAAGCATAAACACTAACAAAGACCTTTTGATTTGTGTTTCATCTCATATTTCAGTGGTGGAGATTTGATTTTCATGCAAGCCTATGGGATTAACTCTTCATGTTTGACTTTTGAGTGCCTAAATTTTGAACCTTAAACACTTTGAGTGATTTGAGTGAATCTTTAGTGAGGATGTCAATCCTTGACAATTTCGAATCAGAGGTAATTATTTAGATGAAGGGAAACACCTATGTTTTGTGCTACAAAATATAAGGCTTATAGTGTTTGAATTTTTAGGACACTTTGAGTTGAATTATCCATGTATAAATTATCCCTGAATTATGATGAGACACTATCAATGACTATTATGAATTATAGGAAGTTCGTTTTAATTGTAAGTTGAGAATTTTGCTTGAGAACAAGCAAAAGCTTAAGTGTGGGGGTATTTGATAAATCGAAATAGTAACATATTTTAGGCCCACATTTAGTATGCTTTTGGATGAATTATCCCTTATTTTATGTAAAAAGGTGCTCTTAATCCTTTCTTTTCATGTCTTATACTCAAGAAAGCACCCAAGGATAAAAAGAACGAGAAGCGGGCTCAAAATGGACCAAAATGGGCCAAAGAGGAAATCGACACGGCCTGGACTTGGACCCACACGACCGTGCCAAGTCAATCATCTAGAAGACAGTCTAACCCCGACTCACATGGCCGTGTCTCATTAAAGAAATCCGTACACGGCCTAGCCACGATTCACACGGGCGTGCGCCATGGCCGTGCCTCTGCCATGGAGAAGAGCAATTTCATTCGGGAAAGGATACTTAGGGAGAAAGAAACGTATTTCAAAAGCCTATAAATACACCCTAAGTATGACCTAAGAGGGGGAGCCCAAAGCCATCGTGTAGGGGCGTCGTGCTAGGCCAGAGAAGGCAGATTTGTAGGGATTCACTCAGGGATAGCCAGTTGATCCATCTCAAGAAGCCAGAATTATACACAAGACGGAGGATATCTCCTTTAATTCCTTCAGGGGGTTTTAGGGATTTCTTATTTTTTGCTTTATCTTTTCTCTTGAGATGTTTTCTTTTATTGTTATGAACTAAACCCTTCGGATACCCGAAGGGGATGAAACCTATGATGAATCTTGTTATTGTTTTCTGAATTATATGATAAATACTTAGTTTGTTCTTAATTATGTGAGCTTAATCCAAATTTAATGTGCTTCGGTGGAGGAGGAATAGACTCTGCCTAAGAGTAGATCCAACATAATTAAGCGAAGTTGATCGCACGCCTAGAGATAGGGTGATGAGATTTTGCCGGATTTAGGTGAAACCTAATATGGGAATCCATAGATCGATTTACTGCTATTCTAGGGGGTTATTATAAGAGAACGAGAGTTCCACTAATTAACCTAGGGTTAGACGTTATTCGCCTCGAGAGAGGGTTTAATATACGTTAGGGAGTCTTACGGATCAAACTAAGTGAACAAATCGTATGGTTCAGTGTTAGATAACAAGTGAAGTCTAGGTGGATTCTTCCTAGGGTATCATTTAAATCAACTGAGTTTTTCCCAAGTTATTTTCCAAATTCATTCTTCTTTGTCTTAGAGTCTTTAGTTTAGTAGTTAATTAATTTAGATTAGATAAACAATCTCTCTTTATTTTTAGGCTAGATAATAAGAAAAAAAGTTAGTATTAGTACTTTTAGTTCCTTTGGGTTCGATAATCCGGTCTTGCCTAAGCTATGCTATCGTTCGATAGGTGCACTTGCCTCAATCGTTGTCGAGTTAGTTTCGTGTTTCGATCATTCTTTTTAAAAATTTTAAAGCTCGATTCACAAAGAATCACCCCGCACCTTAATTGTTGCAAAACAGAATGTCCAGACTGAGCACACGGGCAGAGACATGGGCGTGTGTCTCCGGCCATGTGTGCTACACGCCTAGCACACAGGCGCGTGTGGCACAAGTCGAGAGCACCTATTTTGAACACGGCCCGTAGCATCGGGCGTGTTTAAGGGTCACACGGCGTGTCCCTTGGACCATACGGGCGTGTGAGCTCTGTAACATGAAAATTTTTCTAGGTTTTGTAAAATTTTCTAAAACTCTCGGTTTAGTCCCGAACCAATTCTAAAGCATGTTTTGGGCCTCGTAGGCTCATTTTAGGGACGATATGAATGTATGTGAAAAGTTTTTAATTTTGATGGAAATTTAAGTCTCGGTTTTGTATGTTTGCTTGTCTTTATGTCCGGTAATGCCTCGTACCCTGTTCCGGCGTCGAATACGGGTAAAGGGTGTTACACCAATTTCAACATCAACCAATAAAAAACATAAATACCACATATTGCCATCTAATTTCATGCCAATCTTTATCTTCTCAAAACATCAAAATGACAATTTACAATTATACATTATTATGCTCAATTCCACAAACATACCAATTCACAAATCATCATCTATTGACATTCAAAATTACCTATTATAAATGAGCATTATGAATCCACCTCAATCACACACATAGGTCAATTACCAACTCAATATAAAAGCCATTTGCACACTTATAAACACATCCAAATCAACCAAAATATGCCAACTTCCTTGGCTATATGCAAACAAAACATAGATGTTTATAAACCAAATCAATTGGCTACATCATTTGCCAAAATTGACTCAAAGTCTCTATACATGCCATATACTTAAAACATAAGCTTAAAAGTACCGAATCGATAATAGGATAGTGTGACGAAATCTCCGACGATCCCCGAGTCCGAGCTAGCTTTGAAATCACTATAAAACATAGAAAAATAAACCAAGTAAGCTTTATAAAGCTTAGTAAGCTCGTATGTAAAAATGAAATAAACTTCACCATTCATTAACATTTAAAATTAGATAACATAAATTGCATGAAAGCATCCAACACTAAGTTAACATAAACTTTAACCACATAATTAATCATAAGTTCTCAACTTCCTTTAACTCGTTACTCGAATAGTTTCCGTACATACCTGTATCAATACATATCTATTTCTCACCAATTCACATCTTCAATATTCATATTGAACCATTCGGAATAGAAGTCAGATACTCAGGAGTCTCGCACACTAAGTGCCAATATCATGGCTCGAAGCCAACTTAACGTATCTCGCACATGAAGTGTTAATATCATGAACCGAAGCCAAATTAACGTATCTCGCACACAAAGTTCTAATAATATGTCCCGAAGCCAAATCAACGTATCTCGCACACAAAATGCTAATATCATATCCCAAAGCCAAATCAACGTGTCTCGCACACAAAGTGCTAATATCATCGCCCGAAGCCGAATTAATGAAGTTCCCTAATGACATGTCACTAGTATCCTAACTTATTCCTAAGGTTCAATCGGGCTTTCGAATGCCGAAATATCATTGAATCATTATGAAACTTGTTCGAAGTCTCGTATTCACAATTTATGCAATATCAATGCATTTAAAATATATTTACAATGTAATCTATTACATACGAACTTACCTCGGATGTGAAAATGACGAATCTAGTAGATTAGTCGATAACTTTATCTTTTCCCCCGATCCAAGTCCGTATTTCGCTTGTCTTGATCTAAATATATTCAAAATTAACTTATTTAATCATCTATTCATTCAATTTAGTCCAAAACACTCTTTAAGGCACATTTACACTTTTGCCCCTAAACTTTTACATTTTCACAATTTAGTCCTTATTACACAAAATCATAAATTCATGAAATTTCTTTAATACCCATTATAGTCGGATTCTTATAAGAGCCCTAGCAGCCCATATTTATCACTTTTTCACTCATTTAATAACTAACTTTACACATTTCTCAATTAAATCCCTATTTTGTATTTTCTCTAAAAATCACTTTACAAAACTTGTGTATCTAACAACAAGATTTCATATTTCATCATCAAACATCAAAGAACACATATATTCATGAATGGCAACTTTCAAAATCTTTAACAATTTTGCAAAATAGTCCCTGGGCTAGCTAGTACTAGTTGCAATGATCACAAAAATATAAAATCATTAAAAACGGAGTCAAAATTACTCACCAATTAAAGCTTGAAATGGCTGAACCCTAGCTTATTCCCATGGCCTTTTTCTCTTTGAAAATTCGGTGGAAGATGAATGAATAAAGATGATAGTTTGAATTTGTTTTAATTATTTTATCATTTATTAACCATTTTACCATTTTAACCTTTAATAACATTTAAAATTTCTATTATACCAAGCCATCATATTCCACTCACTCAATAATGGGCTAATTTCTTTATAAGGGCCTCCACTTTAAACGTCTATAGCTATTTAACACCTTTAACTTATAAAACTGTACTTTTACACTTTACACAATTTAGTCCTTTTTATCCAATTGACTAATTAAACAGTAAAATTTCTTAACGAAAATTTCACACCATCATATATTGATGCTGTAGAAATTAAAATAATAATAAAATAAATATTTTGACCTCAGATTTGTGGTCTCGAAACCACTGTTCTGATTTAACCAAAAACGGGCTGTTACAATTAGTTAATCCGAAAGGCATAGCAAGAAACTCATAATGCCCATGCCTTGTTCTGAATGCAGTCTTCGGCACATCCGAATCTTTAACTCGCAACTGATAATAGCTAGATCTCAGATCAATCTTCGAAAATACAGTTGCTCCTTTCAACTGATCAAACAAATCATCAATTCTCAGCAAAGGATACTTATTCTTAATTGTAACCTTATTGAGTTGACGATAGTCGATAGCAGTCTCATCGATCTGTCTTTCTTCTTTACAAACAAAACTGGTGTAACACCCCTAACCCGTATCCGTCACTGAAACAGGGTTATAGAGTATTACCGGAGTTTACAGAACCATCACAGATAAATCAAGTAAAAATACTACTCATATCTGAAAACAATCATATCGTCCCTTAAATGGACCCTCGAGACCCATTATAAGCATTAGAAAAGAATCGAGACTAGATCGGGATCTCATAAAATTTTTCTCAAAATTTCAAAATTTTTCTTATAAACAGTGCCCACACGCCCGTGTGGTCTAGGGAAACGCCTGTGTGGTCGGGCCGTGTGATTACACACGCCCGTGTCCCTAACCTGTGTAACTTTCTGACTTATAAGGCATGAAGTGATTAAAGTCACACGCCCGTGTGCTAGGCCGTGTCAACCACACGGCTGAGACACACGCCCGTGTCTCTACCCGTGTGCCTAATTCTAAGCATTTTGTTTCTCATTTTTAAGATGCAGGGGACACACAGCGAGGCCACATGCCCATGGGGTAGGCCGTGTGTCACACATGGCCTAGACACATGCCCGTGTGGACAAAATAAAGCCATTTCCTAGCCTCATTTGTCACCCAAAACTTACCATTTTCCTGCACCAAAACTCACTAACATATATCCACCAATCCAAACATAATAATCACATACAATTAGTCATCAACCATGTTGAACCAATTCATGTACTCATGGGTATAGACCTACTCTTTTCATTAATATATATACTTAATATAATTCCATCAAACCAATACACAATAGGCACTTATGTATTTACCAAAACATAACTTTTTAAGATAGCCAACATAGATCATCACTAGCCACTCCAATAGCTAGATTACAAAACAATAATTACAAGCCATCATTGGCCAAATAAGCTTATACATGTCATTATACCAAAATGAGATTTCTATTTGTACCAAAATGAGATAGTGGATAGTGTGATTGATGCTCCAACCGACCTCCAACCTTCACGAGCTTACGAGAACTATAAAATAAGGAAAATTAAATGGGGTAAGCATTTTCATGCTTAGTAAGTTCATATAACGGGAATTAAACTTACCGGTTATATTTATTCATACAAGCATACATAACCATACCATCCAAAATTTTTGGGTAAATTTACCTAAACATATACACTTAATCAAACAAGTTAGTCACATAACATCATATGAATATCAAGTAAACATAGATGAGCTCATCGCATTACAAACTTCTATTTAGTTTCACCTTTTCGTATTTCAAGAATCTTTCCCGTTGAACTATTGAAATTTCAATGGACATTCGGGTAGTATACACAAAGTATACATATCAACTATCTGTCAACTCATGTTCAAAAGTATCCATTTGGCACATGATCATAAAGCACACTCTCAAGCCACATATTTTATAACAGGATTACCAGTCCAGGCTAAATCCTTTCTGTAGCATACGCTCTAAAAGCTTGATTTGGATTACCCGTCTAGGCTAAATCTAATCTATAACATGTGCTTGAGAGGGCTTACTTTAGGATTACCTGTCCGGGCTAAATCCTATCTGTAACATATGCAGTATTATACTCTTTTCGAGAAATCACCTTATTCCATCGAATTTCAACATTCAACCGGGACATAGCATTTTATCATCATTTTCAAATTTGTGGTCATTTCATAATGTATATCTTCACATACATATCAACACAATCATACAATTCAATTCAAGCACATTAACATACATATTTAGGTTACACGAACTTACCTTGACAATTGATCGTATTTGAATTTCAACTAATCCGAAACCTTTTGTTTCCCTCGATCTAGTTCGGTAGTTGGTCTTTCCGGGTCTATATAAACAAATTTAACTATCAATTTATCACATTTCATATACATTTGCATTCAATTACATCCTAGGCAAAATTACCATTTTACCCCTATACTTTTTAAAAATTCTGATTTCGTCCCTAGGCTCGGAAAATGAAATTCATGAAATTTAACCCTCTTTCCAAGCCTAGCTGAAATCCATGTACAACTTTTACAGCACCTACATTTCACAAATTTCAGCATTTTCCTTGGGTTTTACCACTTTTTCATTTTAGTCCCTAAATCAAATTTTCATCAAAAATTGCTTTGTAAAAGTTGTTTATTTATGAATAACTTTTCATTTTCCACCATAAATTTCAAATTTTCAGCATATTCATCCATGGCCCAAATTTCATAGCTTGATAACTTTTCAAATAAATCCCCTGAATAGAAAGATTAGACTATCCCGATTCGGAAAACATAAAAATCATTAAAAATGGGACTTGATTTCATACCTTATTGAGCTTGGAAAGTTTTCATCCTCTCTCCTAGGGTTTCCATAGAAATTTTAGGGAAGAAGATGAATAAAAAGATGATAATTTCCTTTTTAATTATTTGTCATCTTTTAATTTTAATGATTTCCAATTTAGACCTTGCCTATTTCTAATTTTTCCATGGATGAGTCACTAAATTATCTAATAAATTTTCTTCAATGGTCTAATTACCATATAAGGACCTCTAGTTTTAAATTCTATAGCTATTTGATACCTATAGCTACTAAAAGGCAACTTTTGCATTTTATGCAATTTAGTCATTTCCCTAATTAAACATGCAATCGATAAAATTTTCGTATCAAAATTTTCATATGACCTTTCTAACATAATGCAAACCATAAAATAATATTAAAATAAATTTTACTTTGGCTCGAATTTCTGGTTCCAAAACCACTGTTCCGATCTCACCGAAAATGGGCTGTTACAACTGGTGCACCCTAGGGCGAAAAACTAGGTCGTGCAAAACATCTATCTGTTAACTCTTGTAACTAAGCCTTCAATTCTTTCAATTATGTCGGAGCCATTCTGTATGGAACTATAGATATCGGTGATGTTCCCGGCAAACTCAACTTCTTTGATCGGTGGCAACCCAGACAACTCTTCTGGAAACACATCCGAATATTCATAAAACACTGGTACTGATTCAATATTCGATTTAGACACTTTTGTATCCAATACATATGCAAGATAAGCATCACAACCTTTTCTCACATATCTCTGAGCTGACGTCGACGAAATCACAACAGGCAATCCACTCGACTCATCTGATTCAGTTCGAAGAGTTTCACTATTCTGACATTTCAATTCAATAGTCTTTCGTCTACAGTTCACAACAGCATCATGCAGAGTCAACCAATCCATACCCAGAATCACATCAAATTCATCAAACGATAAAAACATCAGATTTGCCGAAAAATAGTAACCACGAGTCATCAAAGGACAATTCTTGCAAACTTTATCAACTAGGACATACTTGCTAAAGGGTTCAATATTTTAATCACAAATTCAGTAGACTCAACAAGAAAACTCTTACTAAACACTAATTTCATACAAATATATGAATGAGTCGATCTAGGATCAATCAAGGCAATTACATTAGTGTCATAGAGAGAAAATGTACCAGTGACAACATCAGGTGACGACGTATCTTCGCGAGCGCGAATAGCGTAAGCTCTAGCTGGTGCTCTAGCCTCTGATCTCACAGCAGAGTCATTTGTCATTCCTTTGCTACTGATCACATTTCCCGCATTTCTAGGTGGTCTCCCTCTAGCAGATGTGTTACTCGGTCTTGCATTCTGAAATTTATCTTTTTCGGCTAACTCAGGACAATCCCGAATAAAATGATCTCCCGAGCCACATTTAAAACAAAATTTATTACTCATCCAGCAGTCTCCAAAATGTCGCCTTCCACACTGTTGACACTAGGGTTTATTATTTCTCACACTACCAACACTTGACACCGAAGTAGCTTGAGCTTTAGGACTTGAGTATTGCTTTCCGCGATCTCTATTTGGATATCCCACTGAAGCATTCAGACGACTATATGAATCCCATGATTTCTTTGATGAAGACTGATATGGTTTACTCATCGATCTCTTTCTTGAATCTCTAGCCTCAAAATCAACTTTTTTCTTTTCTTTGCCAAGTTCCTCGACTTTGTAAGCTCGGTCAACTAGCACTACAAATTCTTTCAACTCTAGAATCCCAACTAGCAATCTGATATCTTCATTCAACCCATCTTCAAATCATTTACACATAATTGCCTCAGTTGAAACACATTCTCGAGCATATTTACTAAGTCTCACAAACTCTCTCTCGTACTCAGTTACAGACATTCGACCCTGATTCAAATAAAAAATTCCTTGCGCTTCTGGTCGATAAACCGCTAGCTTATATATTTCTTTCTAAACTCAGTTTGAAAGAATTCCCACGTGACCCTTTCTCTCGGTACCACAGATATCAAAGTATTCCACCACTGATAGCAGTGTCTCTCAAAAGCGATACAACACATTTTACACATTCAGCTGGTGTGTAAGATAGTTCATCAAATACTCTGATAGTATTATCAAGCCAAAACTCGGCTCTCTCATGATCGTCGTCAACTGTAGCTCTGAACTCTTCAGGCCCATATTTTCGGATCTTATCAAATGGTGGCTTATTCAATTGTAAAAGTTCCACACCTTGATGAACTACGGGAACCGGTTAGGGATTAGGTGGGGTGGAGGTTGCTGAGCAGCCAGATTTGTTTGAACAAACTCCGTAAACCACTCATTCAGCATTTGGAAGAAGGCTTTCTCGGCCTCTTCTACCTGACTACCCGATACGGGTCTCGACTCAGATTGCGCTACTCTGTGAACAGAGGCTGGTGCATTACTCTCAACATTATCAGCCAATGCTCGACTGGGATCCATAGTTATATGAAAACGCGATTTAAAACTGTCAGGAGACATCACACTATCACATGTTATATATGGCATGTATAGCTAGACTCTCACATACGCTATGTTAGTCCTAGAATCGACTAAACCGTAGCTCTGATACCAATAAATGTAACACCCCTCACTCGTATTCAACACCGGAATAGGGTTACAGAGTATTACCAAACTTATTATACAATTAAACATATATTTCACATACATATTCAAATTTAATGTAATCATCAATCAACCTCATTCACATTGTCCCTAATACGAGCCTACGAGGCCCAAAACATGCATTAGGAATGGTTCGGGACTAAATAGGTAATTTGGGAAACATTTAGAAAATTTAGAAAAATTTTCAAAATACAGGGGACACATGCCCGTATGGCCCGGCCGTGTGTCTCACACGGCCAAAGACACGTTCGTGTCACAGGCCATGTGGACATTCAAAATGGGATCACATGGCCGTGTCCCAGTCCGTGTCTGACCCCGTGTAACTCTATGACTTGGGTCACATGGCCAACCACACGCTCGTGTGACCAGCCCGTGTGCCTTTCAAAATGGCCTCCAACGCCTGTGTGCCAGGCTGTGCCAAACCTCTAAGGTACACTGACTTATGCCACACGGCCAAGTCACACGCCCGTGTGCTAGGCCGTGTGGAGCATACTGACTTGATTTTTAATTCAACACCAGGGGACACACGGCCATGTCACTTGACCGTGTGTCACACACGGCTGAGACACACGCCCGTGTCTTTGCCTGTATGGACAAAAATAAGCTATTTACCAAGCCATTTTGCTCACCCAAATAGCACACACCTACACCAACCAAGTTTGCATATAACCATAGTTCCAAATGGCATTTAAACTCATCAAAACCAAGTTCAATTCATGCTATATCAACACCAACAACTACAAGGCACACAAGTACCACAATATGTCATTCAATTTTATACCAAACTCACATACTTAAATCACCTAAATAGTCACTTCCATTTATGCATCAATTTACCTAAATCACAAGCAAACAGATCTCAAATTTCAACCATCTAGTACTCATAAATGCCAATTATCAACAAGTATCACATATCCATCATCAAAAACATAACTAAAGTCATATGCACATACATATACATCACCAAAAATGTCAAAATAAGCCAACTCTCATGGCCATATACAAAACCAAACACTTAACATTTACAAGCCAAATCAAATGGCTAACAACATTACTAACATATATACTAAGATGACCATAATTCCTATACATGCCATATAGCCAAATACATAGATTCAAAAGTACCAAAGTGATAGCTTGATAGTGTGATGAGGTCTCCGACGATTCCCAAATCCAAGCTAGCTTTAATTTCACTATAAAACACGAAAAAATAAACAAACTAAGCTATAAAGCTTAGTAAGCTCGTATGAAATAATAAGCAAAGCTCACCATTCAATTATCATTCAAAAATATGAACATAACATGCTACAAAACATTTAAACACAATGTTAACATGTAATTAATCACATAAGTAACCATGAACTCACAATTTCCATAGATTCGATGCTTTTATAGTTTTCGTACATACCTATACTGATACGTATCTATTTCTCACCATTTCATATCTTCGATATACCCGTTGAACCATTTGGAATACTATCAGATACTCGGGAATCTCGCACCTTAAGTGCCACATATATAGCCGAAGCTATCTCAATCTCATATCACATATAATGCTCACTCTCGAGCTATCAACGGGTCTGCTCACACAAGCTGATAGTCATGACGAAGCTACACGGTGCTTCTCACACAAGCTGACGAGAATCCGCAACACATGCCGAATAACTCAGCCACCTGTATTACGTATGAACCACCACCCAAATCACATAACCCCTAATGACATGTCATTCGTATCTTAATCTATTCCTAAGGTTCAACCGGGATTTCACATTTGCCGAATTGTCGTCGAATATGTTCGCAAGGTCATATTCACAGTTTATGCAATATCAAAGCATTTAAAACACAAATATAATAATGCTTATTACATACAAACTTACCTCGAATGCAAAAACAATGAAATGAGTCGATTAGTCCAACACTTTGTTTTTCCCCCCGATCTAAATTCGAATTTCGCTTTTCTTGATCTAAATGTAATCACAATTAACTTATTCAATTATCACTCTATTGAATTTAGTCCAAAAATACACATTAAGGTAGTTTTACACTTTTGCCCCTAATACTTCAACATATTTACAATTTAGTCCTTATATCATAAAAATACAAATTCATGCAATTCAACCTATACTCATGCTAGCCGGATTTCAACTAAGTCCCTAGTAGCCCATAATTTTCATTTATTTCACTATATAACCACAAAATTTCAACATTTCTCAATTTAATCCCTAAATGACAATTTTGTCAAAAATCACTTTACAAAGGTTATTTATCTAACAACAAGCATACATTTTCTAACATCAACCATCAAAATACACCTATATTCATAAATAGAAAAACCCTAAACCTCTAACAATTTTTCAAATTAGTCCCTGGGCTAGCTAGATTAAGCTGCAACGATATCAAAAACATAGAAATCATTAAAAACGAAACAAAATTCACTCACCAATTTAGCTTGTAAGCTTGGACGAACCCTAGCTTCAAAAATGGCTATTCTTTCTTTGTGAAATCAGTTGAAGAAGAAATAAAATGATGGTAACTTTGTTTTACTTATTTTTAATTATCATTAATTACCAAATTACAAAATTAACCTTAATGATAAACCATTAAAATCACCTAAATGATGTCCATCTTTGTCCACTCATATTAAAAATGGTATAATTACCACATAAGGACTTCCAATATTTAATTTCATAGTCATTTAATACCTTTAACTAACAGAACTCAAATTTTACACTTTACGCGATTTAGTCCTTTTTATCAAATTGAGCATTCAAACGATAAAATTTCTTAACGAAATTTTCACACAATCACACTATCATGCTGTAGACATTAAAATAATAATAAAATAAATATTTCAACTTCAGATTTGTGGTCCCGAAGACCACTGTTCCGATTTGACTAAAAACGGGCTGTTATAATTTACAATTGAGATATTTTTTATTTCAATTCTTGAAATTTGCACAGTTTTTACGAAATTAAAATAAATGCTTTATTTTATTTATTTTGAATTGATAAGCCAACAATATTAAAATATACTTTTAAAAATTCCTAAATTTTATTTTGGCCATGTTCGTGGATAAATGGTTTTGAAATGAGATTTGTAAATTAAATTGAGGATTCGATTTTACTAGTTTTGAATGAACTGCGTAAATGGTTTAAAAAGTACGTTTGAAGTTACAAAACTTTTTTTGGGCCATTCCGGTGGCCAATGTAGCTTTCTGAATTCGGCCATAACGACTAGGCCAAGTTTGGGGCGTTACAGGATTGCACCAGGCACAATTCCTTGTAGCTTGCAAGCTTCTCCTTGATAAGTAAACTGCATTGTTGGAGAGCTAAATTCCCTTACAATGTCTGTAATAGCCCACCCAACGTAGACTGTATCGATATGTTGTTTGGCGTATAGTTGAATAATCCAGGGTAGAAAGTGTTGGAAAAATTTGGTTTGAAAACGATTTTCTTGCACAGTAGAAAATTAAAATTTTGAAAATCGACTCGGTTTGTGATATTTATAGCAATAAACCTTAGATTGAAATCTTACCCGTGTTTTTGGATAAGCGAATCCTTAATGTTTTTCGGCTTTCAACCAAACGATCTTCTCCATTATTCTCGTACCACGAATTACTTCGAGTGTGGGCTCGAACCAATTGAATCAAAACACAAATTTAGAAAAAGTTTTCATTTTGGGGTGAAAATGAAAATTCTCTCGTCTTTAATAGAAATCGATAAAATTATTATTTTGAAAAATATGTATATAACTTGAGAATTAATTCTCTCTATTTTTTGGCAGAAGAACAATCTCTTAAAAGTTTTGTTAATAGCTCTACCGGTGTCATATATTTATAGGAAGAGAAGGTAGAATCCTTGTAGAGTTGTAGATGGTTATTTTAAATAAAAAATAACATCCTATTTTGAGTAGAAGAGGGGTGAATGACTCACCATTGTATTTCTACTAGGGTTGCCGCCACCTTCATGTTATACGAGGGGTTTTGAGCCTCTCTTACATCAGGTCCAATTACGACTACTTCCTGGCCTTTTTGACCTAATACTCTGTAATATGATCCAACCCGATTTAATTTTTCTATTTCCCAAAATAAAATTTAATATCTACATATTAAATTATTTTCTAACCCCAATTTTACAATAGTAAAATTTTTACATCTTTATCCCCGATAAAATTTCGAGAAAATTCGTTCAATATGTCACAACTTAACATGCTCACTATGGATGATTTATTTTCATATTCAATGTAACAGCCCGATTTTGGGGCTAGTCGGAACAGTGGTTTCGGGATCACTAACCCGAGGTTGAAGAAAATCATTTTAATATTACCTTATGTGTTATAGCATGATTATAAGGATGCATGAAAATTTTGGTGCTTAAATTTTAGAGATTGCATGCTTAATTGCGAAAAAGAACTAAATCGCATAAGGTGTGAAAGTTCTATTTTACAAGCTAGAGGTGTCTAATAGCTATGGAATATTAAATTGGAGGTCCTTAAAGTGCAATTAGACCTTCCTAAAAGTGATGGCCGGCCAAGGGAGACAAGAGCATTAAATTGGTCAATATTTGGTGAAATTAGGTGGCTAAATGAATAAAATAAGAATAAATAAAGAATATATCATCTTTTACTATTCTCATTTCTTCTTCCACCCAAAATTCAAGTGAGAATAGGGGTTTTTGAAGCTCAAACTTTCAGCCAAGCTATTCTCTTCCAAGTAAGTGATTTTAGAGGTCTTTCTTGATAAATTCTGTACTTTTGGAACCCCTAAAGCTTAAGCTAGCTAATGAGGGGACTATTTTGCAAAATGGTTGAAAGTTTAGGGATTTTCAAAGTGATTTCTTGTGTTTTTTGCTGAGTTTTTATGAAATAGAATGAATTTTGAGTATTAAATACACAATTTTTGTGAAAGGTGTTTCCATGAAAACACCTAAATAGGACCTATTTGTAAAGGTTGTAATTGAGTAATAAATGCATGAAATGATTGGTATTGTGAATTGTTATAAGAGTAATAAATGTTCAGCTAGGTTTTTTTAATGAGGAAATTTGATGAAAAATGATTTACGAGCCTAGGGGCAAAATCGTAATTTTGCCAAAGTATAAGGGCAAAACGGTCGCTTTTGCCTAAGTAGAAATTTTGAAGTATCATGATTTGTGTAGTGATTAAATGAATAAATTTTATTATTTTAGATCAAGAATAACGCGGAAACAACCTTGACCGGGGAAAAGGCAAGGTTACGGATTAAGCCGCAAATTAACATATTTTGCACCGATGTAAGTTTATGTGTAAATGATACATCCTTAATACATATGTTGTTACCTATTGATGCATTGTATGGTTGTAAATACTTATTGGTGAGATTGATTGAAAATGATAGAGAATGAGTAATTCTCGAATGAACCTCGGAATAGAAATGTGGGCACGGATAAATATCTGTAAATGTGTAATTATCGATGGGTTGTGTGCGAAACCATCGTTTATATTATCATTTGGTGGGCTGTGTGCGATACCACCTTGTTATCTATTCACGATGGGCTGTGTGCGATACCATCGTTTATATTATCATTTGGTGGGCTATGTGCGATACCACCGTAATTATCATTGTTGGTGGGCTGTGTGCGATACCACCCTATTATTGATTAATGGTGGGCTGTGTGCGAAACCACCGGGTATCTTGTATTATTCCGAAGGGTTCATCGAGAAACTTGTTTAAGTAAACATTTCATGTGGCTTTGTGGTGATAAGTGCAGGGCATAAGTACAAAAAAATGTGAGCAATGTGTATGATTTATGGTTGGGATGTGGTAAGAGTTGAGATGAGTAAGCATAATTATGAAAATGTGAATTGTTCTTACATAGTATGTAATGCTTTTGTTTGATTAGCATATGATATGATGCTTATTGTTTACATGTAGACTTACTAAGCTTAAAGCTTACTCCCTTTATTTTCCCTTGTTTTATAGTGTCAAAGAGCCAGCTCGGGATACGAAGATAATCAGAAGATCAGCCACACTATCATCACATCTTGGTATATTTAGACTTAGCATTTTAAGTATGGCATGTATAGGGACTAGACTTAGTTGAATGTCATATTGTTTTGGCCAAATGTGTTGGCATATTCAAAGATGAACTCTTTTGTATAAGGCCATAGTTGGTGACTCATCCCTATTAATCTATGAAAAGATGAGGTTATTCATGATTGTGCAAGTAGCATGATGATTTACTTGGTTTAATTATGCATGATTGAGTTGATGGTCGAATGTGGATTATGCTTGTAAGAGTTGAGTGATAGAAAGAGCTTGGCAAATAGCCTTGTTCTTGTCCACAAGGGTAGACCCACGGGCGTGTGTCTAGGCCGTGTGTGACACACGGTCAACCTTATGGGCGTGTGGTTAGGCCGTGTGTCCCCTTGCATGTTAGGTTTACAAGTCAGTATGTAGTAAACACACGGGCAGAGACATGGCCGTGTGTCTCAGCCGTGTAGAAGGCACGGCCATGGACACGGGCGTGTGCCTAGGCCGTGTGACATTTATGGGATGATGACGTTAGAAACAAAATGTCAAGGTTTTTGCACACGAGCTAAGACACGGGCATGTCGAGGTCGTGTGAGGTACACGGGCTAGGGACACGGGCGTGTGTCCGGCCGTGTGAAAACCCCTGTAGGTTCGAATTGAAAATAAATCCACACGGGTGCGGAACATGGGCATGTGATATGCCATACGGGCGTGTCCCTTTCTCCACACGGGCGTGTGGACTGTTTAGTGAAAATTTTCTAAGATTTTAGGGGGAGCTTCGAAGAAGCTCGATTTGATCCTGAACCATCCCCAAAGTGTGGTTTAAACCTAGTGGGCTTGTCTAAGAGGCGATAATAAAAGTTTAAGGTTTGGATAGGAAAGTCAAGTCTCGGAAGTGTATGATTGTTTACGTAATAGCCTAGTAATGCCTCGTACCCTGTTTCGGCGTTGAATATGGGTAAGGGGTGTTACATTCAGGCTTCAAAACAGTCCAAAAACATGAACTTATTCTTCCATCATTTTTTAAGTAATCGTATATAAGATTGCAAGTTTCCATTTTCATTTGGATTTCCATTTTTGGAAACCTACATTCATTTCCATGATTTCATTTCTCCATTTCGGAGAAAACCATAATAATTTCTGAATGTTTTCCATTTCTCTTTTTCTATTCATTTCGTTCATTTTTATTCAAACACACAACTCATTTCTCGTTTCAACGAGCTAGCGGAGGGATCGATTGGACATATGTAGTTAAGGCTCAAATGATTTATAATTAAGTTCTATCTTTTCGCTTATTAATTATAAACTCATTTAGTCATGAAAGAAGCTAGTGAAGGTCTAAGCAATCAAGGCAAATGAGCGGTACAGTAGATTCTGTTCTGAAATTGCTGGTGAGTTCCTTTTTACTTCCTTTAAGTTATGAAACTTTCATGATATGTGAGTTGTGTGTAGTAAGTTTCTCTTAATGTAAATGAGTTGATGTGTTGTGTCGGGACATGTGTGTGAGTATGGCTATTGTAAAAACACTCTTATTTTTGCACGAGCCCAGTACCAAAAAAATTATGATATGTGAAAATTGTGGAAAGGAAATCTATATTTGATGCCTCCGGTAGGGTAGCTATATTGCAAACTAGACTGGCAGATCATGGCCCGACCTTGCAGGAGAACATGTGTTCGACTTAACAAGGATATGAAATGAAAATAAATATGACTTATATGTGATTCTGATTTCTGAGATATGGGTTCGAGGTTGGCACAAGGAGGGGTCGTTGATAACCATGCAGGGTTGTGGGAGATATGTATAAGTCGACAAAATGTATCCACCAGAGTGTTGTATGTGTTGTGTTAAATTGGCATACTGTTGCCGCCAAGGAACTGTGGATGACAATTAGTATATTATATCTATATAACAGAGTCTCCCAAAAATGTGTATTGTTCTTTTCTTACGAGTACTAATTCTTGTTGATTATCGGAGTCCTTGTAAAAACTAATTGTGTCTATTTTGGAACTCACTAAGTTCAAATGAACTTACTCTGTTACTCTTCATTCACATGCATTTTTATAGTAGAAGAAAGATCTGTCGAAGGGGACTATGCCAGAGTTGCGGTTGCGAGTGAGCCACTTGTTTATTTTTTTTTATCATGCATGGCTATGTGGAGGATGACGTATACATATGTTTTGTAACTAAATTTTTCTATTAACTACGTTGTTTGTATTGTTTTATCTTAAAAGAGAATTGCCCATTCTTTTGAAAGTGTATGCTGAACCCTCTTGATTTGCTGATCATAAATGTTTATTATTTCGATTTATGCACCATAACTAGGCAGTAGTTTAATAAAAGAAATGGATTTTACATTAAGGAAAACCTTCATAATTGTTTTTCTAAAAATTTTAAGTTAAGCCGAAGGATTTGAATCTGTTAGTAATGCCCAATTCGTCGGGTGGTCTGCTGGCTGAATGATACACATCATGTCTTCTTGACGGATTAAGGGTTGTTACAATGTCCCCTAATGATAATAACCACTGAACTCTTAACACCAAGTCACAACCCTTCAGTGGTAACACCATGAAATCAATAGCAAATGACATGCCCTGAGCCTTCCAAGGGACTGATTGGCAAGTGCCAATGGTTGTCAAATAACCACCACCTACAATTGTGACTCTGAGCTTCTCTATTTGTTTCACAGGCCACGAAAGTTTTCTGACTAACTTGGAGCTAATGAAGTTATGTATGCTCCCTAAATCCACTAGGATGATCATTGGAGTGGAGCCAATGTGTGCTACAATGCACATTATATGAAGGCCTTGGGAGCCTGGAGAACATGTAAAAACAATTTGAGAAATTTAGCAGCCTCTTCCTCCTAACAATTGATCTGAGCAGTCTTGAAAATCATTTCCTTCTCCATTAGATGAAGGATTCAGCAATAGTTGATACAACTGTGACCTGACACATTTGTGTCCCAAATTATACTTAGCCCCATACCAGAAGCAGGGCCCATTTCTTTTCCTGTCCTCAATTTTAGCAGCAAACAAATATCTAATAGGACTTTTATTATGGCTATTGGTGGTATGTGTGTGACTCCCTTGAGAGCTTAAAATGGTTAAGTGGTTTCAGAACTCACCTTAGATACATGAACATGTGATGGAAATAAGGTGGAAGTCCTATGAGTCCCTCATAAGGTAGAAGGGTAGCCCTTTTTATAAGAGTTGGTAATGATCCCTTCCACCTGCCTAGCCACTAAGAATCCTTCAACTATGGACTTAGGCTTAAAGAGTTGGAGTGATTGCCTAATCTCTGGCTTCAAATTTCTTGTAACGATGCTCAGAGCATAGTTATCTGGGAATTGCAACTGGTTGAGTAGGCTGATGAAAGCATCATGGTGGTGGTCCACTATTCCTTATTGCCTGAGAGAAACTAAGCTAGCCATAGGATCCTTGAAAACTTTGGATCCAAAACGTTATTGTAGGTTATGGGCAAAACAAGGCTAAGTTAGCAGATGAAATCCACCTTGACTTTAGGTGAAGAAGTGGTGCCAATCCAATGCTTTTCCCTCAAGATGCAACATCACAGTACTTACCTTAGCCTAGTCAATGACTCATTCACCTTAAAGTACTGTTCTAGTTTAGCCCACCACCCTCGAAAGTGTGTACCATTGTATTGAGGACATTCGAGCTTGTGGCTCCTGGGGTTGAGTTCCAAATTGCCAGACCTTGATGGGGGTACCTACGCCTTCTAGTTCCATCATGGGTGTTAGTGGCGGATGGTCCCTAGGTGAAAACCCTAGTGGTGGACCTCCCAGCACCCCCTTACCCTTATTGAGGGATGAAGTTGTCGAATGAGCTGGATCTGAGTTGCTCAAGTACTGTTTAAAGAGACCAAACTCCAGTTTAAGTTCTCCACGAAACTTTTCCTTGAACTCCTTCAAATGTGAATCCAATCTATTGTCCCACTGAGAGAGCTCTACCTGAAGCTTGGCTAATTCTTGTTGCAAGTGTCCAAAATCCTTTTGCGATTTGGTGGTGACATCATCACCGACCATGGAGGAACGTCTTACTTTGATACCTTTGTTACAATTGTTTTTTGAAGATAATAAAATTTAGGGAGAGAAGGGGAGAGAGGGGAGAGCACGAGAAAATTATAAGAGAAAATGAGAGAAGAAGAAAACATTTTGCTTGATTCATAATTGTTCCCATTTGTTACAGACTAGGCTAAAAAGGGAAAAAGAAGGTGACCGTTGTACCTGATTACAGTTATCAGCTATAAACAGAAGGAATGAAACACATTGTTTCATTTAAAACAAAACATACCGTTTTTTCTAAAACACGTGCCACCAACTATCAAAATAAAATGCACCGTTTCATTTATATAATTCTAACCAAAACACAACGTTCAATTAACTGCTATAACGACCATAACACACTGTTTTTAATCTCAGCAAAACTAACTCAACTTCCAGATACTTGATTTCTAAATTAAATTATGCCCTTTGAACAAATTTTGGACGCCAAATCAACCTTATAAGGGTTTTACTTTATGTCAAAACATAGATAAAAATCTAGAAAAGTGGATGAGGTGGGAAATCCTTCATATAGGAACCACGTAGTTATAATAAAACCATGCAAATTGGAGGAAGTAACCAACTTATAGTAACAAAGATGAATACATGGAAACGCTATTGGTGGGCCGGATCACAATTCTGGCCCAAATCTTTCTTATAAGTTAGAGCCTGGTCTATCTTAATATGGACTCGTTAAAAATACATTATTATTGTATTTGTATGTTTTTATAATTAAACAATAAATTTGGTTTAGCGTCGATGCCAAAATGATTAGAGTAGGCTTGTGCTTCGAAAGTCTAAAAATCATCTTCGCTTTTTGTTCTTTGAAGAAAAAGCTCCGAAATGTGACCTTTGCTTTACTATAAAGCCATATTAGGATTGTTTTCCCACAACATGTTACAATAAAACCCTACAAAAATAATACTATTGGCACTAACAACATTATTTTTATCAAACCTTTATGTTTCCAATCATTATATCCATTTCTTTCCCATGCATTTAAACTAAATTCCGAATTCTAGTATCTTCAATGTTGGGTATATAATATATAATTTGCAAAATAAAATTTTCATGTAATGTATAATAGAAACACTATTTTATTTAGGGTTAAATGTGCAAATTTGCCACTACACTTTAGATAGAAATAGAAATTTAATTTTGTTGATATTTACCATTGTTCATGATTAACATCAATCAAAATAAAATATAATAAAATGACAAATTTATACTATAATTGTTTTATTTATGGCAAACTGGAATGGGTATATGAGATTGATACTTAAATAGCCCAAAAGTTAAAAAAAAATTAAGAAAAAGGTTTAGAAACCCAACTGACCTGCTAATTAGTTTTTTAATGGAGTTAATTAATTATTAACTAGTTAAGCTAAGTATTTTAATATTAAATATGGAAAAAATATATACAATTATAATGGATCATTACATTCAAATGCCATTGAATAAACAAATCAAAATATATAAATGTAAAATCTATACATACTAGACTTAAACTTGAGACTATAAAAATTTAAAATTACCTTACATTAAACTAAAATCTTATTCGCAATTGTAATTTTTAAGTGTAATATACGTGAGTAATTATTTACTGTTTATAACTTGAACTCAGATTTAAGTTTTAAATTCTTTTTTATTAAACCAATGATAATTAAGTCGACTTAAATTTAATAAATTGATAGTGTATTTTTGATGCACGGTTGCTTAGAACAGGAAAGAGAGTTGTTTAATCAGGAGGTCAGAGTAGAACCTAGTAGGAGAGGAGGCTTGGGTTTTTTGCCCCTAGTTTCAAGCCCCAAGCCTTATATGTCTTGTCTCCTATCACGAGACGTCACGTGTCGGGTCATTATTGGTGAGATAAAGACAAGTGGCCAAATGATATGATGCTATATAAGTTTAGGTAGAATGACTCTATGATGTGCTCTAATTCACCTTCAATGAGACGGTGTAGTTGAAGTTAGATGTGATAATTAATAAGTGGGTTTGTCTATTAGAATCGAGGGGTTGTTACTAAGAGTTTCTTCGAAGGATTTGCATGTACTGCTCGTGAACCCGACGGCCCGGGCATCGTTAATATAATACATACAAAAATTTAATAAGGAAAATAAAAAGATTAAAATAAAATATAATTACTTATTTCGAGGTAACATAACAAAAATATAATAGAAAAATAAAATATAAAATTAATCTTTTTGGTGAATTATAATAATAGAACAAAACCCGAATAACAAACACGACATAAATTATTAATCAATTTAAATTTAACATTAAATTAAAACTTAGAAGTATGTCTTTTTCTTTTCCACTTTAGATTTGAAAAAGTAAAATAAATAACACGTTTAAATGATTTTACATATGAAACACCATGCACATGATAAGCAATTCATACAAGTCTTTGTTAGGAAATTTCAAAATTGGTGTATGAATGAGATATTTTTATGGGGAAAAAGGAAAATATTGAACTTGAAAAACGTGATAAATTATGTAGTTAAATTCAATTGATGAATCGGATTCCGAATTTCAACAATCAGATTATTGGAACGTGGGCTTTATATTGCGACATAGACCCATTACTAATTATAGCAATTCATTATTTGACTACCATATTCTTTAACCAATACTAATCCGAACGTTTTTATTTCATTACCACATATTTTATTTTTTTATTTTTATTTTTAAATAAAATTAAAGACAATAATAAAATTTTAAAAATTTTAATTTTCAGTGTACTAATTATTTTTTATCTAAAATTCGATCTTGTTTGTAAGATTTAATAGCTACTTTATTATTTAAAATATAAAATTATTTTAATTAAAATTCATGAGAATTTTAATTATATTTAAATAAAAATAAATTTTATTTATTAAATAATAATTTCAACTAGATATGCAATTTGATTTAAAATATGAATAATTATTTACACTATGGGTAGTCAAGATATTTAATTTCACAAATTGGGTTAGAAAACTACTATATATCTTGTCGATCAAGTCTTAACTCAGTTGGCATATGTATTGTTACTAGTGAGAAAGATGTGGATTCAAATTTAATGAAACGAGTTTATTCCCCTATTTAAGGGTTGAGAGGGGTTATGGGTAGTTGTGGAGTGTGTTTCGCATTTTCGGGTCAAACTAGAGTCAAAATAGGTTTGATGTCATGACGAGGAAGATCACAACGTCCCGACGATGCGACGGACGACGTCACAACGAGGCGATCACTATGTTGCAATGACACGATGTGTTCCCTATAATCAAACTCTGATGTGTCTAGGAATATTTTAATCATATTAGCCCACAAATTTTAGCATATAAAAGGGGCCTTTAGTAACCCTAGAAAAATTAATCATAACATAATATTATAGATAAAATTAAGAGAAAGTTTTTTGGGAGAGATTTGTAGGGAATTTTGTGTTTAAGCTGGAGAGCTTTGTATTTAGGGGTTAGGGTTTGTTTAGAATTTTTCCATCTTATACTCTTCAAAATTTTCTCATTAGTGAAGTCTCCTTTTGCCCATGGTTTTTTATCCTCTTCATGAGAAGAGTTTTTTCATGTAAATTTGTGTGTCCAATTTTCTCTATTCCTTCTTTCTCGTTGTTTATACGGGTTGATCCTCACTGTAGTTTTAGATATTATATCAAATAAAAAAATACTACGTGTCTTTAATTCATATTTTAAAAATAAAAAAATAGAAAATGAGACATATGATGATTTTTTAAATGTAGAGTTAAAAAGTTTCATCATCCTTAAAACAATTTATTTTAAATTTAATTAATTTAAGCTTAATTAACTTTTACCACTCCCTCAAACAAATTTATTTTTGAATAATCATACATACATTAAATATTTATATTAAATTTTAATTAAAAATCATGGATGTTTGAAATAGAGGAAGGAGGAAGGAGGAAGGATTTGATTAGTATATTATATTTGTAGAATTGATACGAGATAAAATGATTTAGTATTTATATTTTGATAATATTTAAGATCGAATTTAAATAAATAAATAAGTGGATTACTATATTTGAATTTTAGCTCACTATGCAATGTGATATTTATGTAAGTTAAATATTTAATTTGGTACATGTATCATATCGTTAGTCCGTGTGTTTCAAAGCTTTAACATTGTTTAATTCACATGTTGACTTGACAACAATAAAAAAAGAAAGAATGCCATGTGTCATCATATAACTTGTTTTAGTTTTTATATATAATTTTTACCACTTGAATTTATTTTTACTTGTGATAAAATTATTAGTTTTTTATTTATAAGCATTAAACAAAATTTTAAAATAAGTTAAAAAGGAAAAAGACTAAAAGTGAAAGTGAAAATTGATTGATGAAAACATCTTTTACCCCAATGATTCAAAATTTCAGAAGAATTATAAAAAATCTATCACAGCAGGAATATCTCTAAACATAACTTCTACTTAACATGTATCCTCCATTGAGTTGGAAAAAGTTTTTGGAGTTGCAAAATCAGTTGAAAAATGAGTGAATCGGTGAGGAGTAACGTCAAAATCTCTCTCTCTCTCTAAAATTTGATACCTTATTTTTTCCTGTATGTATTTTTTAGAGGTTAATTCACTTTAGCCGATTAGTTTTCAACTTTCACTATTAGCCTTTTTTTTTTTTAAATTTTGTTTAATGTTTAAAAAATAGAAATAAAAATGCATAATAATTTAATTACCAGTAAAAATATATTTAATTAGTAAAAATTATAAGCAAAACTCAAAACAAATCATATGATGTCACATGGCAAGTTATTTATTCATTGTTGTCAAGTCAATATGTGAATAAAATAGTAATAATTACGCATGGATACATGATAGTATAATATAAGTACCAAGTTAGACGTTTTATTTCTACAAGTACTCCATTATATATTTGGTGAAAGTTTAGGTGCAAACTGTGAGATTAACCTTAAATAAATGAATGGAAGAAACATATTTAGTATAAGTGTTTTAGTGTTATAATTCTCTTCATTTGTTGGATTGTTTAGATTCTCTTGGGATAGTTTGTGAGTCTAAATAATTTTCCTTCTTCAAAGGAGTTCTTTAGGGAAATTGGGATAGTTCATTCTCTTGGGGTAGTTTATGGCCTCAACTACTACAGTTCTCAATGCCGCCAACACCTCTGGCACTACTATCATCTAAATGGATCTACTTTTGCTCCATCTCACACCACCGCAATCAGTAACAATCCTCTATACACTTTATGGTTTCGACAAGATCAGCTAATCTAGAATGCTCTTATAGCGTCCGTCGATCCTGCAATCGGCACTACTTTTGCCGCTCCTAAAACATCAAAACAAGCATTGGACTCCTTACACATTGTTTTATGCCAACGTATCTCAAACAAGGATCTTTAGCCTTCGTAACTAACTTGCAAGGCTTATGAAGGAATCATGACCTATCACTGAATATTTACTATATATTTGATCTCTTTCAAACAAACTCTCCAGGGTTGACGCCCCAATTTCAAACTCTGATCTCATTGTCAAAATCCATAGTGGTCTAGCTCCAAATTTTGGTGAAATTTCTACAGTAATTCGGGCTTGTGACTCCATCATTACATATGAGGATCTTTACAAAAAAATTCCTTCAACATGAAGAATCAAAAGCAACTCCTAGTCAAACTATTGTGGTCAAGATAGTCAATACCGTACTAGCTGATGTACTATTTTTCTATTGGTATTAGTACGTATTAGTATCGATTTGTTTTTGTGTACCATTTCGGATTTATCACTATTTTTTAAAAACATTTAATATACGTATATAAAAAACATTTAAAATATCACATAAGAAAATATCAAATATAAATACTCATAACAAATAAAGCTTTGGTTGAAGTGGTAAAGAAAATATTTTAAAAATACTAGTGGCATGAGTTCAAATCTCATCATATATCGATTTTAAGATGCAAAAAAAAAAAAAAAAAATTCATAATACAATCTATCATTTACAAACTCAAAATAAACAAACAAAAAGAATATTCTATAAATTAAACAATAATATAATCTCATACTATGCATATGACAATTCAATATTCAACAAATAAAAATAAATAATAAAAAATTAACTTTAAATTTAAAATTATTTTTTGGTATAAGTAATAAAAAATTAAAGTTAAAATATTTTTTAAAATTAAATTTTTTGGTATCAATCGGTATGGGCGAAATCAATCGGTATACACTATTATAGTTGATATCGACAAAAATTTACATCGAAAAGAAACCTAAAGTTTATTGTTCCGATTCACTACTGGAATGAAGTGTTTCGAATGGACCCAATACATAGCAGTATCGAATCTCAGATACATTCTTGTTCTTGTAATATTCGACCAAGCCAAGGAAGCTTTGAATCTCAGATACATTCTTCGATGCTTTTCACAGGAGGATAGCTTCAATCTTTTTAGGATCGACCAGAATTTCCTCGGCCGAAATAACGTTCCCCAAAAATACCACTTTAAATAGGCAAAACTCACACTTACTAAGCTTCTCGTAAAGTTGCTTTTCACACAACACCTGTAATACAATTCTCAAATGTTCATCATCTTCCGCTTTTGACTTCGAATAGATCAATATATAACCAATGAATACCACTACAAACTGATCCAGATAAGGTCGAAATATGCTATTCATGAGATCTATGAATGTTGCGGGAGCATTTGTCAGCCTGAATGACATCACAAGAAATTCATAATGGCCATACCGTGCTCGAAACTCTGTTTTCGTTATGTCACTATCCTTCACCTTCAACTGATAATATCTCAACCTCAAATCAATCTTAGAAAAGATAGAGACACCTTTCAATTGATCGAATAAATTGTCGATACACGGTAGAGGATATCAATTTTTGATTTTCAGCGACCGATAATCAATGCAGAGCCGTATCAACCCATCTTTCTTCTTAACGAATAAAATTGGAGCTCCATAGGGCGATACACTAGGACGTATAAAGCCGTGATCCAGGAGGTCCTGCAATTGAACTTTCAGCTCTTTTAAATTCTTTGGCGCCATACAGTAAAGAGTAATTGATATTGGAGCTGTACTCGGGTAAACTTCAATCGTAAATTTGACTTCACGATTAGGAGGTAATCTTGGAAATTCTTCAAGAAAAACATTTGGGACCTGACACATTTTCCGAATCTTGATTATTTGACTTTTGTCTGAGTTCGAGTAAATAATGTAGGCTAAGTATGCTTCAAAGCCTTAATTTAGGAGCTTATTAGCTCAAATTGATGAAATGATACGAGTCAAACCACTCGATCTGATGTCATTCACTTCTACAATATCACCTTTTGGACTTTGAATAAAAAATTTCTTTTTACGACAGTCCAGAATCATACCATGATCGGTTAACCAGTCCATTCCCAGAATCACATTAAAATCGCCAAATGCCCTGATCAACAAATCAATAGAGAACGATCTTTTCTGGATTTCCAATGAACACCGTTTACAAACTTGGTCAACGAGCACGACTTGCTTTAATAGACTCGATACAACCATTGCAACATTCGACATTTTCAAATTCAAATTTCTTGTTTTCACAAAGCTAGAATTTATATAAGAGTAGGAAGAGCCATGATCAATCAAAGCATATACAGGTACTGAATATAAAAGGAAAATACATGCTACAACATTTGTAGCATCTTCTCCCTCACGGGTACGACCCATGCATGCTTGTGCTGGAGCTCTAGCTTCAGATATCTAAAATGTTGGCTTAGTCCCTTTCCTTAAAATAACCCTCGATACAGAGCCATCATGAGGATTCCCTGACCCTTAACTGTAAGAGAGGATCTTTGGGTAGCAACGGCTGAATCAACATCATTCCTCGAAAAATTCCACGCATAATGGTCTAGTGACCCATAACATAAACATGCCGTGGTCTACTTCCAACATTCACCCTTATGTTTTTCTCTGCACAGATCGCAACTCTGAATATCAACATCTCTAGCATGGCCTCTTACACTTCCTATTAACACTTTTAGCTGATGATCCCGCTTCTTTTTGACTTAGCAAACCTCTGTGTTGACTTCCAGTGCTCCTAAGATTTTTTGGCTCACTTAGCCAATGGATGCGAGCTACAAGTCCCAACTCACTTTCCCAAGGCTCGGGAGGGTTTAGGTTTCTTGTCAAGGCCCATTGCTTACTCGACCATTTTTGCTTGTTTAGTTAGATCAACAAACTCTTTTATTTTATTCGAGACCAACTAAACTCTAAGCTTGTCACGCAATCCCCAAAGGAACCACTTACAACTTTTTTCTTCCGTTGGCACTAGTTCTAGAGCATATTTACTGAGCCGCAAAAACTCATACTCATAGTCAACAACAAATATCCCTTATTGTTTCAACATCATAAACTCTTGCTTCTGGTCTTCTAGATACAACTCGCTGATTTATTTTTTAGGAATTCTGACTGAAAGAAAGCCCAATTAATCTGATCCTCTAGATATCAATCACCATTGATATGCTTCCTTTTGAAAGAGGGATACAACGCATGTGACACACTCGTGTGGGGAACATTTGAGCTGTTGCAACACTCGGTTTTTTGATTCTGACCAAGCTTCAGCTGACGAAGGATCAACGCTTTTCAACCATTTGAATTTGGTCACCCGGTATTTGTGTTGAAACACCCCAAACCCGGCCCACGAGCTTTGACCAGATTTGGTATGTTCCTCAAGTAAACCGGTTCAAAATTCTTTTGTTACTTAGGAAAAACTTGTATGATTTTAAAAAAAATATTGTTTGGGTTGGGCTTGAGTTGAAAACAAATTTATCTTATGTTAAAACCCATTTATTTAAGGTGACAAAACATTTAGAGTTAATTTTAAAAAGGAATTTACTTAAACTTTAATTGATAAAAATCCATAAACATAATAAATAAAAGAAAAATAAAGTAAACCACAATGGCCTTATTATATCAATGATCCCAAAGTAAAACTTAAAATACTTAAAATAAATTGAAAGTCCAAATCATAAATTTCTTGCTATGCATGGCCACCTTTAAGCTCCTGCGCCGACCCTGGTCCATTACTTGCTCATCACTGAAAATATTCCCCAAGCGGGGTGAGTCAACAGACTCAATGTGTACACAACACTAAGTCATAATAGAATCGGGCATGCAAATGATACACATTCAAATCATAGAATACAATTAATGATGCATTCCCAAACCCAAACCTAATTAACCATCCGCTACACACCACCCGTGCTGCCAGGTCACACCGTGGACTACTAAGTCAACCCTCCATCCGCTACACACCATCGAAGGCGTCATTCGACGTGCTCATCGCCCATATAATTTGTGTCATTAGACACCATATTCAAATAATGTAACCGAAGTTACCAAATTCGAGATAATGTAACCGGTTACCATATTCAAATTTTGTGACCGTAGTCACCATATTCCGTTGGTGAGACCAAGTCAACACCTTCTTCCCCTTTCTCATATATCCCGAATGCCCCATAAATGCATAACATACTTAATTTCTCATTATTCACATGTTAACAATATAACATATTCGTAATCCTATCGAAAGTAGGAAACGTGCACTGGTACTCTTACCACATTTACGGTACTTAGCCACATTCACATTCTTATGCATATTCATATATTAAAATAATTGCCATATGATATATCGAAGGTTAGTATGAGTACACACATTCTTAATAATACATTTAATTTAAACATAGCCATGAACTTATCAAAACTTAGGGTAGGGTACACACACGATTTGCTTAACGAATTCCTTGAAATCCCGAATCGATCTTCGCCTTAGATCTCAAATTCCTACATTTGATTAATCACTTACTAATTTAATAAAAAGCCATTCGGCCATAAATCCAAATCCTAGTAGGATTAGTATTCTTAAAACTTACCTTGAAATTCTCAAATCCCAAAATCCTTGTATCCCTCTGTCGAAATCCCTATAACTACATGTTAGATCAATTTCTAACATTTATTCACAACAAATAACCCTTAGCCGTATGTTAAATATGACTTACCTTAGATTCTTAAATCCCGAAATTCACCGAATAACTAGGGAACACGCGGCTTATGGTGTACCTTCGGGAAAAGAACTTCTCCTTCCTTGTAGTCGACACTTAGTAAATCCCGAAAGATCTCTTCGGCAACAGATATTAAGGGTATTAGAATCTTAATTTTGACAGCCTTAAAAGAAATAGAATGAGAATCTAACCTAATCTTACCCTTACTGAAGAATTTGATGGAACTCTTGCTTGAACCCTTAGCAGTATTCGGCTATGGCTTTGATGTGGATAACAATTTCGGCTCTTGAGGCTTAGTGAGAAATCGACTAGGGCTATTGGTATCTTCGGCTTTTGATTGTGTTTGTAATAGAAGAAGAAAAGAAAAGAGAAAAAGAGAATAATGGCAGAGAAAATTCGGCAGAGAGAAGAGGAGAAACTTTAGAGAATTTCGGCAGAGGTTTTCTTGAAAAGAAAAGAACGAATGAAGAATAGCCTTACTCTTCCTTTTATAGCCAAAATAACTAGCTAGAGTCCTTTACTTGGCCACCACTCTTCTATTTTGATAGCTTTATCCCTTGATTTATCACTTTAATAAAACTTAATCCAATAATTATCTCTTATCTCTTAATAAAAATAATACTAATAATAATCCTCTTTTATCTCTTCCTTATCTATCAAAATAAAAGAAATAATATCCACATTTATCTCTTGAAAATAATCTAAAATAAATCCATTATTTATCCCTTATTTATCCACCCTTTATCTCTTAAAAATAAAAGAATAAAAGCTCCTAATTTATAGCCATGTGCCGTCCACCTCACTTCTTCCTGGAAGCAAAATAAAATTTCTTTTATTTGCTTCCCATGTGACTCGAACTCAGGCCCAACACCTTGCATGTGGCGCCATTTCCAGAGCCCTAAGTGGCATCTTGGACCACTTTTCCAAGCTTTGTTTGTGTGTCAAATTCCTCATATTATTTTTCTTAAGGCCACCTTGCCTTAGTTTTCTCTTTTAAGCCTTAAAACTTGACATGTCTTTACATTTCCAAGTTTCCAAAAATTTCGTTTGGCTCTTTAAACTTGACATTTCCTTACATTTCCAAGTTTCCAGAAATGTTTACTTTCCTCTTTTGAATCATTTCCACATCATTTCCTTACATCCCTAGTTTCCAAAAATGTTCACTTTCCTCTTTTAAACTTAACGTTTCCAAAGCATTTCCTTACATTTCCTTACATTTCCATACATTGCCTTACATTTCCATACATTTCCATGCACCTTAGGGTTCCTAGAACTCCTCGAGAACACATCCAACACACCTCACGAGCCCACTATCTCATGAATTACACACGAACGCATAACCCCTAATCTAGGATGTTACAGGTTCTACCCTCCTTAAAAATAATTTCGTCCTCGAAATTACTTATTAACAAATTGTATAATCCTTCTCACCGCATTATGCTTTCATTGCGCACTCTGATCTTAATAGAACCATCATACTTTCTAGGCACAATCCCTAAGTTCACGTCCCCTAGAACTTATTTCTAACGTCGCGATTTAATCCGAGTAAAAAGTTTTATGAATTAGTCCTTGTTTCACTGATTATTCGCGAAGAATTTTTATGGAAAAATTTTAGGAGTGGTTCTTTCGTATCCATACATGCACACAGTCTTTACATTCATACATCCATCAATCAATTATGAACTTTCGTTCATTCAGAGAAACGTTGTAGTTTTCATCGTTGATGTTTTTCCACTACCCAGGGGTATTTTCGTAATTTTGTCCTACAGGGACATTTTCGTAATTTTCAAAAGGGAAGAGTTCCTCGGTGGTTTCGTCAAAAAGTATTTTGGTAATTTCAAAATCCCGAGGTAATTTGGAAAATTTTAAAATCCGGGGGTATTTCGGTAATTTTTTTAACCTCGAAATATTTCTGGTAATTTTCCAAAACCAGGGTAAATTTGTAAAATTTAATAAGTTAGGGATATTTCAAAAGTTGTAAAACTTTGAGGGTTCTCTTTTTGAGAGTTGCACTTTTCAAAACGATGATGTTGCAAAATTTTTAGAAGTCAGGGTCATTTTAGTAATTTTGTAAGTTAGGGGCAATTTTGTAATTTTTCCAAAATCAAGGTATTTTGATATTTTGAAAATTAGGGTTTTTGGACATTTTATAAAGTAATGAATTTTTTGATAAGAACTGTGGGTATTTTGGAAATTTCATAAACCAAGGGCAATTTAGTAATTTTGCAAATAGGGGTATTTTAGTAATTTTTATAAATCAAGAATACTTCAGAAAATTTTATAGAATCATGTTTGCAATTCAAAGGATAATTTTAAGAGTTTTAAAACTAGGTTTTTTTTTTTGAAAATACTGCTAGTTCCTTCCGGGTTTTAGTTGGGGTTTAGCCTATGAATAAGTCCTCTTGGTTAGGGTGAACCGAAGCTACGCACTGGGTAGGATTCTGCGAAAGAGGAGGTGAGTCACTAGGACTGCTTAAATACCAGCTCTTCCGGATCCAATCCTAGACATGCGCACAATGGTTGCCACACCCTAACTCGTGACTTAGTCATAGGTTTGTTTAATGGTCCTTAAGTCTTATGCACTTGTGTTTGAATAGACTAGTCCTATGGTTCAATAGATTCTAGTTCACTAATCTACATTCCATTCCATTTCTACCCTTCTACAAATCATAATATAAATCACACAAGAGATCGAAGTACTTACCTGGTGGACTGCGGGTCGGAGACTTAGGTGCCATGCCAGAAAACCTACTTATTTTAAAGCAAATCATTTGGGCTCGAATTAAAAACGTTTTGGGCCTTAGCCCACAGGCCGAGAGTTTAAAACTGGGCTCTGATACCAAACTGAAACACCCCAAACCCGGCCCACGAGCTTTGACTAGTTTGGTATGTTCCTCAAGTAAACCGGTTCAAAATTCTTTTGTTACTTAGGAAAAACTTGTATGATTTTTAAAAAAATATTGTTTAGGTTGGGCTTGAGTTGAAAACAAATTTATCTTATGTTAAAACCTATTTATTTAAGGTGACAAAACATTTAGAGTTAATTTTAAAAAGGAATTTACTTAAACTTTAATTGATAAAAATCCATAAACATAATAAATAAAAGAAAAATAAAGTAAACCACAATGGCCTTATTATATCAATGATCCCAAAGTAAAACTTAAAATACTTAAAATAAATTGAAAGTCCAAATCATAAATTTCTTGCTATGCATGGCCACCTTTAAGCTCCTGCTAGGCCCGGTCTATTACCTCATCACACGAAAAATATTCCCCAAACGGGGTGAGTCAACAGACTCAATGTGTACACAACACTAAGTCATAATAGAATCGGGCATGCAAATGATACACATTCAAATCATAGAATACAATTAATGATGCATTCCCAAACCCAAACCTAATTAACCATCCGCTACACACCACCCGTACCGCCACCGGTCACACCGTGGGACTACTAAGTCAACCCTCCATCCGCTACACACCATCGAAGGCGATCATTTGTAGTCGACGTGCTCATCGCCCATATAATTTGTGTCATTAGACACCATATTCAAATAATGTAACCGGTTACCAAATTCGAGATAATGTAACCGGTTACCATATTCAAATTTTGTGACCGTAGTCACCATATTCCGTTGGTGAGACCAAGTCAACACCTTCTTCCCCTTCTCATATATCCCGAATGCCCCATAAATGCATAACATACTTAATTTCTCATTATTCACATGTTAACAATATAACATATTCGTAATCCTATCGAAAGTAGGAAACATACACAGGTACTCTTACCACATTTGTGGTACTTAGCCACATTCACATTCTTATGCATATTCATATATTAAAATAATTGACATATGATATATCGAAGGTTAGTATGAGTACACACATTCTTAATAATACATTAAATTTAAACATAGCCATGAACCTATCAAAACTTAGGGTAGGGTACACACTGATTTGCTTAACGAATTCCTTGAAATCCCAAAATCGATCTACTTCGCCTTAGATCTCAAATTCCTACATTTGATTAATCACTTACTAATTTAATAAAAAGCCATTCGACCATAAATCCAAATCCTAGTAGGATTAGTATTCTTAAAACTTACCTTGAAATTCTCAAATCCCAAAATCCTTGTATCCTCTCATTAAAATCCCTATAACTACATGTTAGATCAATTTCTAACATTTATTCACAACAAATAACCCTTAGTCAGTATGTTAAATATGACTTACCTTAGATTCTTAAATCCCAAATTCACCGAATAACTAGGGAACACGCGGCTTATGGTGTACCTTTGGGAAAAGAACTTCTCCTTCCTTGTAGTCGACACTTAGTAAATCCCGAAAGATCTCTTCGACAATGTATATTAAGGGTATTAGAATCTTAATTTCGATGCTTTAAAAGAAATAGAATGAGAATCTAACCTAATCTTACCCTTATCAAGAATTTGATGGAACTCTTGCTTGAACCCTTAGCGATGATTCGGCTATGGCTTTGATGTGGATAACAATTTCGGCTCTTGAGGCTTAGTGAGAAATCGACTAGGGCTATTGGTATCTTCGGCTTTTGATTGTGTTTGTAATAGAAGAAGAAAAGAAAAGAGAAAAAGAGAATAATGGCAGAGAAAATTCGGCAGAGAAGAGGAGAAACTTTAGAGAATTTCGGCAGAGGTTTTCTTGAAAAGAAAAGAATGAATGAAGAATAGCCTTACTCTTCCTTTTATAGCCAAAATTACTAGCTAGAGTCATTTACTTGGCCACCACTCTTCTATTTTGATAGCTTTATCCCTTGATTTATCACTTTAATAAAACTTAATCCAATAATTATCTCTTATCTCTTAATAAAAATAATACTAATAATAATCCTCTTTTATCTCTTCCTTATCTATCAAAGTAAAAGAAATAATATCCACATTTATCTCTTGAAAATAATCTAAAATAAATCCATTATTTATCCCTTATTTATCCACCCTTTATCTCTTAAAAATAAAAGAATAAAAGCTCCTAATTTATAGCCATGTGCCGTCCACCTCACTTCTTCTGGAAGCAAAATAAAATTTCTTTTATTTGCTTCCCATGTGACTCGAACTCAGGCCCAACACCTTGCATGTGGCGCCATTTCCAGAGGCCCTAAGTGGCATCTTCAGACCACTTTTTCAAGCCTGTTTGTGTGTCAAATTCCTCATATTATTTTTCTTAAGGCCACATTGCCTTAGTTTTCTCTTTTTAAGCCTTAAAACTTGACATGTCTTTACATTTCCAAGTTTCCAAAAATTTTCGTTTGGCTCTTTAAACTTGACATTTCCTTACATTTCCAAGTTTCCAGAAATGTTTACTTTCCTCTTTTGAATCATTTCCACATCATTTCCTTACATCCCCTAGTTTCCAAAAATGTTCACTTTCCTCTTTTAAACTTAACGTTTCCAAAGCATTTCCTTACATTTCCTTACATTTCCATACATTGCCTTACATTTCCATACATTTCCATGCACCTTAGGGTTCCTAGAACTCCTCAGAACACATCCAACACACCCACTGAGCCCACTATCTCATGAATTACACACGAACGCATAACCCCTAATCTAGGATGTTACATGTGTAACTCCTTTATCGGTGCTCGCCGAGTTATGAAAACTAGAGCAACTTGCGAAGCAACTCCCGTTACTCGCTGAAGGACTTCCGTTATAGTGCAAAGCAAATTTGTTTCTTTCTGTCGAGGGCTATCATTTCTATGTTGTCGAGCATTGAATGGATCGATGCTAGGTTCCTCGACCCCAATCCTATTTTCACTCCCAGCGGAGTGACCACTACTATATATATCATCACCAACATCATTTCTCGAATTTTCTAAAATTTTCAGCTATAAAACATTATAAATTTATAATCAGCATCCAAATCCTGACTCAAACTCGACTCAAATTTGTTATGTACTTCTAGATTCAATTCTGAGTTTGATTTAGTTTGAGAATCGATTAAACCTATAACTCTAATACCATTAAATGTAACACCGTATACCCGACCCGATTGTTGGATCCGAGATACAAGATGCTACACTCATTGCCGGAGAAACTACAGTCAAGTTATATTCAATTAATACCAATTAACATGAAAATACAAATAATATTAGCAAATGATGACATATAATCATCCTCGGTTCTTATATGAGCTTACGGAAGCTCTAATGCTAACCGAGGTTGAATTAAAACTAAATTGTAATATTAATAAAACTTCAGCTTGACGTCGCGACATTGAGAGTTCCTCATCATGACGTGAAATACTATTTTAGCCTTGTCACAATGACCAAGTTTGATGTCACACCATGGCCTGGAGTCTTGATCTCGTCACGACGTCACATACCATTTCTGTAATTTCTAAATGAAAATGAACCTGCAACTTCTAAATTCAACTACCAAACACAAGCAATTCATATTTAACCAATACATGGCATTTCCTAGCATTACTTCCTACACTGAAATACCTTATTTAAACTTATACTAATGCATTATCACCAATAAGCTAACCATTTAGTGTAATTCATTCCAAACTTAAACATTCGTACTTAAATTCACCAAGTTCATTAGCATTTACAACCTTCCATACCATTTAAACCATATATATACATATAAATTTTAAGAACATGTTACAACCATTTAACCAATTTTACACCTTTAAGCCCTACCTCTAAAGGAGACATGTACTTAGAAGCAAACCAAAATTTGACTCAACTTAGGTCCATGACAAATTTAAAACAAAATTAGGTTTTATACAAACTTTATTGAGTCAGGAACCAATTGTTGGATGCTAGATCAACTGCTCGAATTACCGGGATCTACTTTACCTGCGCATAGAGAAAACCAAATCGTACACTGAGCAAATACACTCAGTGGTAAATCTATGATTCAAGACAATATAACAAGCTTAAATATGTACATGCATTCAATTAAATTTTCAATTTACAAACTATACTTATGCCATTCATACCAAATCACTTTCATTTTCACAATGACAAGTACATAATACCTAACCAATTTTACACACTAATTTAGTTTATATGCATACAAGTTTACCAATTCCCCACAATTACATATACCATTGAATTTATTTCAAATACCATTTCTAATGATATACATTTTCATTCATTCTTCATTCTGAACTTATAAATATACATATATCACATTCCATACTATATTACATTTAATTTTTGAGCCTATTAGCTCATTATAACATGATCAACCGCCAATGCTCGTTTTAGTCCATTTTGCATAATGCAATTCAATGTCATTTATCAACTTACATATCATTCACCATTCGTCATGTTTATAACCTTATTAACCAGACATAGAATCAGAACAGATACGTGGATCCGTTACCCCTGGTAACTCAGCCACGATAAGGCTATAACAATACATACTACCATCCTGAATTGCCCGACAATGATGATTTTCTCAATCTAAACAAACTACCGCCCCGGTTTTCCCGTAAACAATGACTCTATGCATATAATCTGCCATCCTGGGTTTCTTGACAACAATGGTTTTAATCAATAATCTAACCATATGCCATGCCAACTATATTCGACTCAGTTTGGATAGTTAATAAGATAACCAAAATTTTCGACTCATTATATAAAGTTCTAGTTAATAATATCCAAATAAACCATGAATTCATCAAATCATCATATAACAACATATTTCACCTCAATTTCAAACAAGTTATCACATATCAATCAATTCACACAAATTTCCATTCTATTCAATTTAGTACCTATCTCGATATTCAATCTTCTATATATCAATTCAACTCAATTAACCATCAATTACTTACCTCGACTCCATATAATGCAAAATGATGAAAAATAAACAATTCCCGAATCATAGAAATACAAACCAAATTTCCGAGCTATTCGTCGTCGACTTTCGATTTTCCTTTCCCTTTCGACGGTTCCGTGACAATGTTAGCTAAATAAAATCATAAAACATATAATGTTATCAAATTTCATTCAAATAAGAACCAATCACAAAATCAAGCATATTTTATAATTTATTCAATTTAGTCCCTAAACATGGGACAAACATAACTTTCAATCCAAAGCTTCGGATTAAAGTCCAATTTCATAATTACTCATAAGGGACCTCCTATTTATTATTTATACTAAAATTTCTTGTCAATTCTACATTTTATTCAATTTGATCCCTAATGTACAAAACTATCAATTAAGCTTTACAATTTAGTCATTTTCTTAAACTAACTTTAATTTCTATCAATTTAACACTTAAAGCCTTCAATTCTCAAGAATGAAATCTTTCAAAAATTTACTATTTTTACAAATTGGTACATGGTCTAGCTAAATCAAGCTCCCATGACCTCATATCTACAAAAAATACAAGAAAAAGACTTGATTGCACTAACCGACTTATTGATTGAAAGCTTAAAGGTGCAAAAATTGAGTTTTCTTTTTTATTTTCTTCTTTGGCCAGTTGAGGAAGATGACTTTTTCATCTCTCCTTACACTAACTTCTTATTTATACCAAGATTATGGCTTAATTAACTTTAGTTAATTATAATTTATCTTAATAAATCTCTATTTCACTTAACTAATCAACATAAGCCACCACCGTCCGCTATCTCATGTTTTTGCATGGTTTAATTGCTATTTGAAACTTGGGTTAGTTGCAATATAAGCTCCTAAGTCAATTCCTAATTAAAAATCTATAGGGATTGAACTTAACAATTTAGTCCCTAGACCTTAAGTAATCATAATTTTGGCTAAATTAACTATCCAAATTCCAATCCAATTATATAATAACTTCGTAAATATCTTTATTTAATATTTACGAACTCAATTTAAGGAATCGAGTCTTAAAACTGAAATTTTTGGTATGATTAAAAATTGGGTCATTACATAAGTGATACTAAAATGGTACTGACTACCATGATTGCTACTATTGCCTCAATATTTGGAATCTCTATCAACATTCCCGTTCGACGTCCCTTCAATAATAATGCTAAAAATCACTCTTGGTGTCCCTACAACGTTTCAATACCACAAATTAGCAGAGTCCTTCACATAACAACAATTTTAATAATTGTATCTGGTGTTAGTTATGTAGCAAACCATATTATGTTTTGAGTTTGTGTAGATCCAAATCTCATCACATAACCAGTGAACCACACAACGTTTAAGCTTACAAGGGTATTGAAGAAATTTCCATAGGTGATGGTAAAGGAATTCCAATTACTCACATTGGTTTAACTCAAATACATGCATCAAATAATGCTTTTCAAGCTTTCTAATACTTTATATGATCCTAGGATTACACGCAATTTAATTTTAGTTTCCAAATTTTTCCAAGATAACCTAATATCTGTTGAATTCTTCCCTTTTCATATTTCTTTGAAGGACCTACAAACATAGACATTGTTGGTGACCCGAGTAAAGATAGTCCCTATGAGTGGCTAAGTTTCCCTTTTCTAAATTCTCCACAAGCTCATATGGCTTTTATGAATACTTCCATTGTCACCTATCATCGTCAATTGGGTCACCCATATGAAAGTGTACTTGTAACACCCCATACCCGACCTAATCGCCGAGTTTGAGCTAAAAGATGCCACATTTGTTACTAGACCAACTACATTCTAAATTAACCTTTTTCACATGCAACTAACTACATTACGCATTCACAATATGTCTTTCAATCGTATCTGGGTCTTATATGAACTTATGAAAGCTCTATTGCTAACCTGGGGTTGAATAATGATTAAAATGTAAAAAATCAAACTATTAAGCTAATGTTATAACGCCATGGATATCATGTCACGACCTTATCAGAACAATGAGTGTTGTCACGACTTTAGAAGCTTGAGGTTATGATGCCACTCTCTTTCGATTCATGCCAGGACGTTGGAAACTCGTCACTGTGACAATACCATCTGTTTGTGCATAACTATTTGGTACCAGTTCAATATTTCCAACCTAAATCACATTTGTATATAATGGTGCATCCTAATTTCAACAAATCACCCCATCATGTAAACTTATGCACATAAGACTCGTGAGACTTTTGAAATCAAAGAGTTTATGTCACATCCCAAAAACCAAGTTAGTTAATCGAGAGTTAGGTTGAATTCCGGAATTAGGATCTTAGTGATTAATTAATTAAATTATTAAAATAATATTCATGATTAGAAATTTAGGTTATGAATTAAAATTAAGTGTTCGAAAAATTATTTACTTTAAACAAATTTTTTTTAAAATGAGACCGGATTTGAAACTAATTTAGAAAATGTGTTTCAATTGAAAATAAAGATTAAGTTGAAAAAGGGAAGATCTGGAGGTGGAAAAAAGGGAAATTGGCAAATTTTAAAAAATTGGTTGATTATTAAAATCCCCACCGTCCCTTCCCTCTCATTTATCCTTTCATTCAAAAATTTTCCCATACACCAAATTAGAGCTTTCTCTCTGAATTGGTTCATCTTTTTTTATTATCAAACCTTTTAAACACAAATTCCTCTTTCAATTTCAAAGAATCATCAATATTTTTTCTTCAATTCCTATATTATTCTTCACACAATCTAGCCTGAATTTGATCTTAAACTCGTCATTTTCGTCAAATTGAGATAACATTCTGACTTTTTATGATTAAACTAAGTATGTTGTTATTTTAATTCGATTTTTTATTGATCTAATCAAGATCTCAATAGATCTAATAATTTTAAACTGATTTTTGGCTTGAAAATGGTAGATCTGTAATACTAAACTAAGCTACTATTTTAAAGTGATTTCTAACTCATTTTGATCTAATTATAAGGCATTTGATCTTAATTTAACAAATCTTTAATGAATTTTAATGAATTGAATGTTTTCCTCTTTTTAATGTTCATGTAAGCTTGAGTTTTGCGGGAAAGTTAGATTCGTGTAATTAGGTGAAATTAAGGGTTCATATATGTAATTAAATGATATTTAGGATGTTTAAAAACTTATTCAAGGATTAGAAATGAGATTTGAGTGTTGAAACTCCTATTTCGGTAAATCTAGCTAGATTTTCGGTATTGTGAATGAAAAGCTTAATTCTATGATTCTAGAGTGATTTGATTGTGCTTGTTGCTATCTATAATGTATTTGCATTGTGTTTGATGTGTATGCAAAATGCCAAATTAATTGGTAGCCTCTACAAGCAAGAACAAGAACAAGCAAAAGCTTACTTGAGCTTTGGCTTTAAAGCAAAACTTAATTAAGGTGAATGGTCTGGTGTGCTGCAATTATGCACAATTCAAAGTGTTAAAGGGGAGCTTAGGTAACCTAATTCCATACCTTAGGGTGCGAAAATAACATCAAGCGGGACAACTTCCTCCTTAGCTCGAATAGCATATGTTCCAGCAGGTGCCCTAACTTCAGATCGGGCAACTGTATCTTTGGTCCCACTGTTATTTGCACTTGTATTACTACTCTGACCTGAACGTCTACCTTTCTGAGGTGTCAACATTAGTTTATCACATCGCTCTTCATTGTCTCCTACCACTTTCGGGCAATTCCACACAAAATGATCGGTCGAGCCACATCTGCAACACGCATCCAGTTTGGTTCTGCATTCACCGGTGTGAAGTTTTCCGCAATGTTTACAAATCGGCTTCGGATTATTCCGAACACTTTCCACACTATCAACAGGTTTAACTGGATTTTTAGAATCTTGTTGAATTGATTTGTTTCTATCCGAAAACCTAGATGTTGAAGTGTCACGATTAAATTCTTCTTTTATTTTCTTTGACGGCGGTGCGAAAAACGACTTAGAAAAGCTTCTTTTATTAATTTCCCGAGCATTCCTTTCTCTTTTCTTCTTATTATTATAGACTTCCTCAATTTGAGCCCAATCAGATATAACTACAAATTGTCAAAATTCTGTCCCTCCAATAATCATTTTAATTTTGTCGTTTAAACCATCTTTGAAACAAATACACATTTCTTCCACATTTGGCACAATTTCCCGAGCATACTTTCTGAGATACACAAACTCTCTCTCATATTCAACTATTGATTTATTTATCTGCTTTAATTTAAGAAATTCTTTCTTTTTCTGGTCTAGGTATCGTTTAATGACATACTTCTTTTTAAATTCAGACTTGAAGTAGTCCCAAATAATAATATCTCTCGGTACCACTACTATTATCGTTGACCACTAGTTGTAAACTTTGTCCTTAAGTAAATACACAACACATCAGAGATAATCACTAGGAGAGCAGACCATCTCATCAAAGACTTGTTGAATATTTTCGAGCCAATACTCAACTTTAGTTGGATCATCTTCTATTCTTCCTCGAAACTCCTGAGCACCATATTTTCTAACTTTGTTAATAGGAATCCGTCGACTCGTTTTAGTTGTTTGAGGAGGTGGAGGTATCACAGGATGTACAATAGGGGGTGGAGATTGTTGAGCCATAGGGTTGGTTCGCATAAATTCTGTGAACCACTGACCCCTTATACCAATGAAAACATTTTCACCTTATTTTTAAAAACTTGTGGAAACGGTAAACTATGACTTGCTTCTTGTTCATTAGTCGGGTATTTCTATTCACTTAATCAGTGTCAGTAAGATTAGATTCTGCTGACATCTTTAAAATCTATAAGAAAATCAGGGGTTATGTCGGATCAATAATATCACACTATGACATGTTTATAAGGCGTGTAATTTCTAGACTTCAAACACGCTACGTTCAGTCTGAGAACCGATTAAACTATAGCTTTGATACCACTAAATGTAAGACCCCTAACCCATTTCTGTTCTCGAATTAGAGTTACTGAGTATTACGCACAAAACAAAATTTTCAATTTCAAAACAAAACAATTATGCAATTTAAATATTATCATTTAATAACTCAACCTAATTATGGTAGAAATACACTCACGAGCCTTAAATCGAGCCTACGGGGCCCTAAAAATAGTTTGAAAACATTTAGGGATCATTTTGAAACAAAAAAAGAAAAATTTTGAAAAGTTAAAAAAATAGGGGTCACATGCCGTGTAGCCAGGCCGTGTGACATAGCCCAGACCGTGTGAACATTCGAAATATGGACACATGACCGTGTCCCAGACTGTGTGTTTGCCCGTATAGGTATTCAAAACAGGGTCACACGGCCGTGTCCCAGGCTGTGTAACAATCGAAGTAGCCCCACATGGCCATGTCATTGACCGTTTGATAGCCCGTGTTCAATTCAATGTTGGGTCACACAACTGTCTTAGGCCGTGTGTCAAACCGTGTCAAACCTGCACCTAAAACAATATCGACACATGACCATGTGGGTTGGTCGTGTGTGGCACACGATAGTGTGGATTGGTCATATGTGGCACACGGCCGTGTGACAGCCCGTGTCCCAGGCCGTGTGCTACCTAGATTACCCCTAAAACAAGCTACTTTCTACCCATTTACTTAGGATTCAAGACATACCAAAAACAAATGTTTACAAGCCTTTAAAATACATTCAAATAGACTCAAAACATCCCAAAATAACCAACCTATGTGCCTAACCAATGTGCCTTTAATGACACCACAATCCAAACACCTAAACAATCCAAAACCAAAGCACTGTTCTCATGTCATAAGCATATACAAATGGTTTGCATTTAAGCTCAATAATCATTCATTAACTCATGTCAAAACATACCATTTTCTTCTCATTCAATCACATTCACATGTACCATAATAAAAAACCTTTGCAAGTTTATACGAGTAATCAATAAACACAACAAGATCATAAACACACCAAGGTCTAAAACATAATTACATAAAGGCTATTACAAAACATAAACATCATTTCATCAACTTAACCAATACCACATCTAGTACACAATCAAAACATATTCAAATTTATCCTATTACATTCCATATAAGCCAAAAGTAAACATTTAACAACTATCAAAAGATATCTAGATAGTGTGATTTCTTTGGGTTGATCCGATCACCCGATTTCCACAAAATGCTATTTACAAAGAAACAAGATAAACAACACGAGTAAGCTTTTACAGGGCTTAGTAAGTTCAACGATTAAAATGATAAAGCTTACCGAAATAACATAGAAATTTTAATAAAAAAATTAATAATCAGTGTTTCTTATCAACCACAATCCATAATAGGTGAGTTTATGCACAAACAAGTACAAGTTACATTTGAATAAACTATATAAGATCATTTCATATCAAGCTACAATGCTATCAAGAGTTCATGAACAACATTCTGACAATTCGATAATAAGACTTTTAACATTATCAGTTTTACCCGATGAACGATATATAGATATGAGTACAAAGTTATCCATCCGAAACACGCAAAATGCTGAAACGAGCTAGTCCAACCAAAAACACGCCTTGGCACCAAGTGCCTAGCTCGTAGGCTAACATCCCTCTAAAAACACGCATGGGCACCAATTGCCAAGCCCGAAAGCTTTACATCCGCCTTTGGTAACACGCTAGAATCACTGTAATATGGCACGATAGTTCACAACAAATGTTGAACTTCGGTATATTCAGTGTACAAACACAAGTCAGGAATCATAGCCTTATCACATATCAATCCCGTACAGTGCACACTATATCCTATTGGCATTTCAATCGTACTCTATCCTACGTTCATCGGCTCAATATATTATTAAATAAAAATGCCTAAATCAAATATTTCCTTGACTCTCATCCATTTTAATTACATTACAACAATTTAAAACATCAAACAATCTTAACTCAAAAATAATTTAACATCATAATTTATACAAAACTAAATCGTACGAACTTACCAGGGCTAAACTGTAGAAATAACAAAAGCTCAGGGACTAGTCAGCAACCTTCCCTTTTCCTCGATTACCAGCCTGATCTTGATCATGCAAGGTTACCAAGCTATAGCCGAATGTGAGAGTACAGCAATGGCTTTTTCTTTCCTTCAAATTTCGGTGGAAATGTTTTTAGGAAGATGAATACCTTCTGATTTTTCTTTTGTTTTCATTTAATAGCCTTAGTAATAAAATCAAATTTCACCTTAAACCAACCACTAAATCGTCCACCTATCTTAATTTTGGTGGATTTAACCATTTAGACCTTAAATTCTTATTTCCATAACTAATTAATATAATTTGACATATAGTAACTAACTTTAATAACTTTTACAATTTAATCCTTTTTTCGAAATTAACTATCTAAACATTAAAAATCCTTAACCAAATTTTAATACGACTCTACTAAATACTCATAAATATTAAAAAAAATGTTGACTCACATGTCGAAATCGTGGTCCCGAAACCACTATTTTCAACATCACTAAAAAATGAGCTATTACATTTATTCCTAATGCAAACATAATTACTTGACTAAGTTAAAATGTCAATAGATGTAGAGGCAATGGAAATGAACAAATGTACAAGTGTTATCCATCAAAATAAATTATGCAGATCGCTCATAGATATTTAAAACTAATTTGTCATGTTTGTTCAAACAAATGCAAGCTATTCATGAATTATTATGTTGGTGACTTATTCGGGTCCTAAAGGTCTTCTAGGCTTGTAACATTCTGAAGCTTAGGAAGGTTTAGAATTCAAACAATAGATACTTAAAATGGGTTCAAGCACTAGAAACGGTTGAGCACATGACATTGTTCCCTACTCGTCCCCAATTTATTTACAAGCTCACCTCCTTATTTCTCCTTCTCTCACCTACCTTATTTTTCCAAAATGTTAGAAGGTATTACACGAGATGAGTACATACAAAATTATATTTTTGAATCGAAAGATTTTTATTTTTGAGCTTAATTTTGATTTAGCTCTCTTGTTTTTTAATTTTCACTCTTTTGTTCACCCTTTTTTTAAACGTACGAATTCACGTAATCATTTAATTTTTGTTTTTCGCGCACAAAGCCACTATAATGTTTCTACCTAGCCCTCAATTTCTATGGCCAGACATCCATTACATAGTGCATTTAAAGAATGAGACAGAGAAAGATTGAGTACTAGACTCGTTTAGGCATGAGGCTTTGATATTAAGGCTTACAAGAAAAGGGTACTCGAGGCTCAAAAATATAGGAACTAAGGGTACATAGCTACAGGTAAGCTTTTAGGCTCAAGGCTATTTCAAACAATGCCTAAGGTCTTTCCCGAATCAATCACCTAGCACCAATTCTTTCAAGCATACATCTACTTAAATGAACAATTAACAATTCAAATTATTTATCTACAAGGATCCATATTCTTTTTCACCCTATGGTATACTTTATACATTTTCATTTAGGTTATTACCTCTAGTCTATTATACACATTAACTAATTGAACTAATTAGTTTACAATTAAGAATAAGAATGTAGCACCCCAATTTTTCTTATGATTGAATTGCTAAAGTATGTCAAGTAAATTAATTTGGTCCAGTGGTTAAGTGTTGTGCTTGTATGTGAGAGGTTTTGGGTCTCAAGTTCATATCCCGTAGTGCCTAAAGCGGGATTTATTTTTTATTGTTCTTTTTCTGTGCCGCCTAGGGTAGTAGGATATGGGTGAAATTCAAACTCTTAGTGGCTGGATAGCGTAGAAGTTGATCATATTTGTTAGCATATAGGTAGTTAATATTTTATTTTTATTTTAAAAATTTTCCTAATTTTTTCTTCACTACAGTCCAGTTTTTCTATTCTTTGCACGTTTGTTTTTATTTCTTCTACCGTTCTTTTCTTCTTGTAATTACTTTATTCTGCTTTCCTTCTACGTTCTTCTGGTCTTCCTTTTTTCCATTGTTCGTTTCGTGTTACCTTTTTCTTTTGTGATCATTGCACAGTGTTCGTTTGGTTTGATCGTAATCCAAGCATATTGTAAGTATTGTCGTATCATTTTCTGATATTAGGTTTTCAACTTATTTTTTGAGCAAAGTAGGTGTTGTGAATTGTGTTTAATTCTCGATCTTTGTCGTTCTGAATGTTTCTGTGATCTTTAATTAGGTAAAGTGTGTGAGATTCGTGATCCTCTGGCGATGTAGTTGCTGTTTGGCCACTGCTTTTACGGGCTAAGTGTTTGAATATCAGTTTTTGGGAACTAATTGTAATAAAGAGAAATTAACGAAGTTAAGTGTTGGCTTAATTTTTGGTTTTTGATTGGTGCGATTTGATGTTGTGTGTAGTTGCGGACTGTGCTGCTGTAGTGTCGATATTCTAGATGTAGTAAAGATTGTGTTCTAACCCGAAAACACCGATTCAAAACTCAAAAAATATGGAAAATCAAACTGTTTTCAAACTGCAGTTTGTCACACAGGCTTGTGCTAGGCCGTGTGCGATTACACGAGCAAATCAGGTAGGGCATTTGGGCCACACTGTAACAGCCTGTTTCTTAGTGGTGTCGAAAATAGTGGTTCCGGGGCCACAAATCCGACGAGTGAGTTCACAAATATTAATAATATTTACAAGTCAAATATTGTATTATATTTGATTTTGATATGGTAAATTATGTTATTTGAATGAATAACTAAGTTTAAGTGGTGTGTCCCTAAAGTTAAGTGGGTTTAGAAAATGGGGTATCGAGATCTCATTTCTATAAAATGAGCCCGTAAATATTTTTTTAAAATATCTACGGAGTGTTATTAGGGTAATATTAAATTTTGGTTAAGAAATTTTAATGTGTAGATAGTTAATTAAATAAAAAGGACTAAATCATAAAAGGTTGCAAAAGTGGGTTTCTATTAGTCAAAGGGAATAAATAGCTATGTTAAAGTAAGGTAGTGGAATTAGTGGGTAAATAAACCATATAGATGGTTGGTGGACAATTATAAACATGTTTTGATAAGTATTAAGTTAACAGTTATAAGGGCAAAAGGGTACTTAAATAATAAATTAACATAAAAAAAATATAAAGCAAAAACACTATCATTTTCTTTAATTTCTTCTCACCGAAATTTGGAAAGAAGAAAACCATGGAAGAAGCTTGATATTTGTCCATTTCAATTAAGCTTGAATGTGAGTGATTCTAACCCCGTTTTTGGTAATTTTTATGTTTTTGAGCTCGTATAAGCTTAGTCTAGCTAGCTCCGGGGTCAATTTGTGAAACTATTAAAACTTTAGGGACTTTCCATGAATAATTTTAAGGTGTTTTTTTTTATTTTAATTGATAGATTATTAAAGTTGGTAGTTAAATATAAGTATTTTGTTAAGTAATTTTCGATGATTTTAAGGTTTAGGGACTTATTTATGAAAATGGTAAAATTCAAGGAAAATATTATCAATTGATGATAAATATGGGCTGTTGTATGATTAGATAAAAATTGTCTAGCATGATTTATGGTTAAAAATGGTGAAATTGTAAGTTTCGATTTTAGGGACTAAATTGCATAAAAGGTAAAAATTGAGGGAAATTTCATAATTTTTATTATTATTAAGGGTTATAAGTTAAATTGATTATTTTAAATGCTAGAATGGGGTTAATTGAATAAAATTATTTATCTAGATCAAGAAACAACTCGAATGGATACAAATCGCGAAAAAAAACCAAAATAGCGGATTAGTAGTTGGATCACGTTAGGGCATCGTTTTGGTACAGGTAAGTTTGTATAAGGATTAAATTTGTTATTTCTGTTTTGGATGGAATGTTAATTAATATTTGTGATATGCATAATTAGATGGATAGTTGTGTATTAATTTGGTATAATGGATTAAGTTGTTAAGCTAATTAAATTAAAGTCTATATATGAAAAATATGAACTTCACTAATGTGTAATGGAATGATACAATGGAATGAAAGGAAAGAGTTTGGATGTGTAAAATTAAAAAATGGGTATTTCATGAAGTATGTGTGAAATGGTATAATATAATGAAATTTAAAGAATCAGATATGTGAAAAGATCTCGTTTGAACCTGGTGAATTCTTAGGATACAATTGACATGTCATTAGGGTTTATACGATTTCGGGTGCTAGTCTTGAATGTCCTACCGATGGCTGAGGTCCTGCATTTGTTGCGGATTCTCCACAACTCATGTAATCAGCATCGTGTAGCTAACATCCGACCCACAGCTCGTGTGAGCAGACCCACTTTACAGCTCGTGTGAGCAGACCCATTTTATAGCTCGTGTGAGCACTATTGAAAAGGAAATGTTATGATTACATGAAAAGGCACACTATGTGTGAACATTCCCGAGTATCTGATGAAATTCTAGATGGCTCAACGGGTAAGTAAAGGTTAATTGAAATGCATGTATAAAAACTTAATGTTACTAATGTTCATATGAAATTGAAAGATGGATATGCATATATGAAATGAAAATGATGAGAATTTATCATGTGATGGATGAAATATGCATGGAATTTTGTTCTTAATATATGTTATGTTTACTTATCATCTACTAACTATGTGGATTCAAATGAGAGGAATGTGTAATGGATATATATGTGATGGATGATATAGAAAGCCTAAATGCTTATTATGTATATGCCATGATTTACTTGGAACTTACATGTAATGTTACATTTACTAACCTTATGAGGTGGTGTGTATAGGAAAGGAAGTTTGGCATATGATATGATGAAAGTAGGTTTGGTATATGCTTTGAAATAAGTGGTATATGCTTGTGTTAATAGGTGAGTTTGGTCACTAATGTGTGTCTTGTGAAGGAATGTGACTAAGTGGTATAATTTGAGAATGAAGTAACTAAATGGTGAGTGTGTGATTTGTGTTTGGCATGTATAAGGCTCATATGTAAAAGGTGTCATGAATATGTTACTTGGTTTGGCCATATCTTTTGGAGATTGTGTTTTGTAACACCCAAAACCCGGCCCATGCGTTATGAGCGGATTTGGTATGTCACACGAGCAAAACATGTTAAACCCTTTTTGTTCGTACTAAAATATTGCTTCGTTAAAAATCAAGAAAACAAGTTTGATTTGATAAAAAACTACTAACCTCAAAGATTTGATTGATAAATCGATAAATTTGAACTAATGATCTTACAAAACCGTGACTTTTGAAAACGACGTTGAAAAATTCGAAAGAGAATCCAAGTCTTTTGAAAATATCGTTAATAGTTCGAGAGAAAATATCCGTGTTAAAAATATTTGTAAAAGTTTATTTTGAAATACATTTTTTAATCGATTTTGGAAACCATTGTTTAAGTTTTTAGAAAATTCCCCTTTTTAAACAATTTAAGAAAAATAATAAAAACATCCCAACCAAAAAGCAAAAATAAAAATAGTCCAGAGGCCTTATTATAACATTTAACCCAAAATAGTAAAGTAATAAAATAAACGAGAAACAAGTCTAAAGTCCAAATAAACCATTTTCGAAGTATGGCCTCCCACGAGTCATCCATAGCCCAAGTCCATATCATCAAGCATTACCTACAAGGGTTAAGAGAAAAGGGGGTGAGTTACAAGAACTCAGTGTGAAATCCCTTTACCGTCATCCACTGGGCCTGAACCCATATTACAATGAAACACCCCAAACCCGGCCCACGAGCTTTGACCAGATTTGGTATGTTCCTCAAGTAAACCGGTTCAAAATTCTTTTGTTACTTAGGAAAAACTTATATGATTTTTAAAAAAAATATTGTTTGGGTTGGGCTTGAGTTGAAAACAAATTTATCTTATGTTAAAACACATTTATTTAAGGTGACAAAACATTTAGAGTTAATTTTAAAAAGGAATTTACTTAAACTTTAATTGATAAAAATCCATAAACATAATAAATAAAAGAAAAATAAAGTAAACCACAATGGCCTTATTATATCAATGATCCCAAAGTAAAACTTAAAATACTTAAAATAAATTGAAAGTCCAAATCATAAATTTCTTGCTATGCATGGCCACCTTTAAGCTCCCGCCGACCCGGTCCATTACTCGCCATCACCTGAAAAATATTCCCAAACGGGTGAGTCAATGCACTCAATGTGTACACAACACTAAGTCATAATAGAATCAGGCATGCAAATGATTCACATTCAAATCATAGAATACAATTAATGATGCATTCCCAAACCCAAACCTAATTAACCATCCGCTACACACCACCCGTACCGCCAGGGCCACACCGTGGGGACTACTAAGTCAACCCTCCATCCGCTACACACCATCGAAGGCGATCAGCTGCAATCGACGTGCTCATCGCCCATATAATTTGTGTCATTAGACACCATATTCAAATAATGTAACCGGTTACCAAATTCGATAATGTAACCGGTTACCATATTCAAATTTTTGTGACCGTAGTCACCATATTCCGCTAGTGAGACCAAGTCAACACCTTCTTCCCTTTTACATATATCCCGAATGCCCCATATATTTTATATCATGCATAACATACTTAATTTCTCATTATTCACATGTAACAATATACATATTCAAAATCCTATCAAAAGCGAGAAACGTGCTCAGTACTTTTACCATATTTATGGTACTTAGCCATATTCACATTCTTATGCATATTCATATATTAAAAATAATTGCCGTATAATATATCGAAAGTTAGTGTGAGTACACACGTGATTGGCTTAATAGATTCCTTGAAATCCCGAAGAACGATCTACCGATCTAAAGTTTAGATCTCATAATTCCTATATTCGCCCATCATACAAAAACACATTAATACCCTTTTCGATTTTAAAACCAAATCCCAATAGGAATGGTATTACTAATACTTACCTTGTTTGCCGATTGGATTGATCAAGTTCCCAAAAATTACTAGTATCCCTTTTCCTTGAAATCGGCTAACACTAAATCATGTAATTTTGTCGGTTTCGACTTTTGGATCAATGAAAATTCTAAATACCAAAAATAAGCCTTGGCCGATTAGATCTATGTACTTACCTTACGCTTTCCAAATCAAGAGGATTCCTTGCCCTATATGTCCTGTTTCGAAATCTTCATGTTAGATTTAATCTAACATATACATCATAACCTTTAATCAAATAAATTTATCTTACCTTAGATCCTTGATCCTTATATTTGACAATTTGTAGACCCCTTTAGATGTCGTAGTTGATTGCTCCTTTACTTAGAATCAACAAAGATTCGGCTTTGACAAGAGAAACAGAGAAGAAAATAGAAGAAGAGGAGATGGATTTTGCTTAAAGAAAATTTCTGCAGAGAGGGGAGAGAGAGCTAGGAAAATTTCGCACAGAGGAAGAGAAAGCAACGCTGATGAGTAGCCCTCCCGCCTCCTTTTTATAGCCGAAATTATCACCTAGGAGTCCCTTACTTGGCCACCACTCCTCTTTTGATAATATTATCTCTTTTATTTAAAAGATAAAAGCCTTTAATCCATCAATTATCTCTCAATTTTCTTAAAAGAAAATCCTTTATTTATCACTTATTATTCACATATTTATGCAAATAGAACTCTTCCTTTTCTAGAAACCCATGCCGTCCACTCAAAATTTGCCTGAAGCAAAAATAAAACTTATTTATTTGCTTCTCAAGTGACTCAACTCGTGCCTATTTCCTGTATGTGACGCCACTTCCTTGGGCCCTAAGTGGCATCTTCAGTGCCACTTTTCCAAGCCTGTTTGTGTGTCAAACTTCTCCAACTTTTTCTTTTAAGGCCCTCTAGCCCTTATTTCCTATTTTGAACTTTAAAATTTGACATTTCGGCATCATTTCTAAGTTTCCTAAAATTTTCGATCGGCTCAGAATTTGCCATTTTTCTTACATTTCCGTGTTTCCCGAAATGTTCACTTTCCATTTTGAAACATTTCCAAAAATGTTCAGTTTCCAAAATGTTCAAGTTTCCAAAAATGTTCATTTCCATTTCTATGCATTTCTAGAATTCCAAAATACCAAAAATTTATTCATAGTGCTTAAGACTTGTCATTTCGTACAATTAAACCGAAAATGCATAGGCCCTTTCCAGATGTTACAGCTCTACCCCTTAAAAATAATTTCGTCCTCGAAATTGCTTACTAACGAACAATCGATGGGCCTAACTCACCCCCACTACGCTATTGTCGCGCACTATGATCTTAAAGAACTATCACACCTTCTAGGCACATTCTCTAGGTTCACATCCCCTAGAACTCATTTCTAATGTCGCGACTTATCTGATTAAGAAGTTTTATGAATTAGTCCTTGTTTCACTTGATTACCCGCGAAGAAGTTTTATGAGAAAGAATTTAGGAGTGGTTCTTTCGTATGCACACAGTCTTTCCATTCATTCGTACATCCATCAAACAATTATGAACTTTCGTTCATTCAGAGAAAGGTTGTAGTTTTCATTGTTATTGTTTTTCCACTACCCAGGGGTATTTTCGTAATTTTGTCCTACAGGGACATTTTCGTAATTTTCAAAAGGGAAGAGTTCCTCGGTGATTTTGTCAAAAGTATTTTGGAAATTTTTAAGTTCTGGGGAAATTTTGGAAAAAATTTGGAATCCAGGGCGTTTCGGTAATTTTTGACCTCGGGGGTATTTTGGTAATAAACCATGGTAAATTTGTAGAGTTTAATATTTTCGGGGTATTTCCAAATTTTGCAAAACTTTGAGGGTTCTTTTTGAGAATTGTACTTTCCAAAACGGTGATGTTGCAAAAATTTAGAAATTAGGGTCATTTTGGTAATTTTGTAAGTTAGGGGCAGTTTTGTAATTTTCCAAAATCAAGGTATTTTGATATTTTGCAAATTAGGGTTTTTGGACATTTTATAAAGTAATAAATTTTTTGATAAGAACTGTGGGTATTTTGGAAATGTCATAAACCAAGGGCAATTTAGTAATTTTGCAAATAGGGGTATTTTAGTAATTTTTATAAATCAAGAATACTTCAGAAAATTTTATAGAATCATGTTTTCAATTCAAAAGGATAATTTTAAGAGTTTTAAAACTAGGTTTTTTTTTTTTTTTTTGAAAATACGCTAGTTCCTTTCTGGTTTTAGTTAGGGGTTTAGCCTATGAATAAGTCCTCTTGGTTAGGGTGAACCAGAAGCTACGCACTGGTAGGATTCTCACAAGAGGAGGTGAGTCACTAGGATCGCTAAATACTGTGCTCTTCCGGATCCAATCCTGAACATGCGCACAATGGTTGCCACACCCTAACTCTCACGACTTAGTCATAGGTTTGTTTAATGGTCCTTAAGTCTTATGCACTTGTGTTTGAATAGACTAGTCCTATGGTTCAATAGATTCTAGTTCACTAATCTACGCTCCATTCCATTTCTACCCTTCTACAAATCATAATATAAATCACACAAGAGATCAAGTACTTACCGTGGATCATGGTCTGAGACTTAGGTGCCATGCCGTAAAACCCGCTTATTTCCAAAAATACTTTCATAAAACTCATTTGGGCTCGATTTGAAAACGTTTTGGGCCTTAGCCCACAGTGCCGAGAGTTTAAAATCGGGCTCGATACTAAACTAAAACACCCCAAACCCGCCCACGAGCTTTGACCAGATTTGGTATGTTCCTCAAGTAAACCTGGTTCAAAATTCTTTTGTTACTTAGGAAAACTTATATGATTTTTAAAAAATATTGTTTGGGTTGGGCTTGAGTTGAAAACAAATTTATCTTATGTTAAAACCCATTTATTTAAGGTGACAAAACATTTAGAGTTAATTTTAAAAAGGAATTTACTTAAACTTTAATTGATAAAAATCCATAAACATAATAAATAAAAGAAAAATAAAGTAAACCACAATGGCCTTATTATATCAATGATCCCAAAGTAAAACTTAAAATACTTAAAATAAATTGAAAGTCCAAATCATAAATTTCTTGCTATGCATGGCCACCTTTAAGCTCCCGCCGACCCTTGGTCCATTATCGCTCATCACCTGAAAAATATTCCCAAACGGGTGAGTCAATGCACTCAATGTGTACACAACACTAAGTCATAATAGAATCAGGCATGCAAATGATTCACATTCAAATCATAGAATACAATTAATGATGCATTCCCAAACCCAAACCTAATTAACCATCCGCTACACACCACCACGCACTGCCAAATACACCGTGGGGACTACTAAGTCAACCCTCCATCCGCTACACACCATCGAAGGCGTCATTGCAATGACGTGCTCATCGCCCATATAATTTGTGTCATTAGACACCATATTCAAATAATGTAACCGGTTACCAAATTCGGATAATGTAACCGGTTACCATATTCAAATTTTTGTGACCGTAGTCACCATATTCCGTTGGTGAGACCGAAGTCAACACCTTCTTCCCCTTTTACATATATCCCGAATGCCCCATATATTTTATATCATGCATAACATACTTAATTTCTCATTATTCACATGTAACAATATACATATTCAAAATCCTATCAAAAGCAGGAAACGTACCTGAGTACTTTTACCATATTTATGGTACTTAGCCATATTCACATTCTTATGCATATTCATATATTAAAAATAATTGCCGTATAATATATCGAAAGTTAGTGTGAGTACACACGTGATTGGCTTAATAGATTCCTTGAAATCCCGAAGAACGATCTACCGATCTAAAGTTTAGATCTGTTAATTCCTATATTCGGCCCATCATACAAAAACACATTAATACCCTTTTCGATTTTAAAACCAAATCCCAATAGGAATGGTATTACTAATACTTACCTTGTTTGCCAATTGGATTGATCAAGTTCCCAAAAATTACTAGTATCCCTTTTCCTTGAAATCGCTAACACTAAATCATGTAATTTTGTCGGTTTAAACTTTTGGATCAATGAAAATTCTAAATACCAAAAATAAGCCTTGGCCGATTAGATCTATGTACTTACCTTACGCTTTCCAAATCAAGAGGATTCCTTGCCCTATATGTCTGTCGAAATCTTCATGTTAGATTTAATCTAACATATACATCATAACCTTTAATCAAATAAATTTATCTTACCTTAGATCCTTGATCCTTATATTTGACAGTTGTAGACCCCTTTAGATGTCGTAGTTGATTGCTCCTTTACTTAGAATCAACAAAGATTCGGCTTTGACAAGAGAAACAGAGAAGAAAAATAGAAGAAGAGGAGATGGATTTTGCTTAAAGAAAATTTCTCGGCAGAGAGGGGAGAGAGCTAGGAAAATTTCGGCACAGAGGAAGAGAAAGCAAACGTTGATGAGTAGCCCTCCCGCCTCCTTTTATAGCCGAAATTATCAGCCTAGGAGTCCCTTACTTGGCCACCACTCCTCTTTTGATAATATTATCTCTTTTATTTAAAAGATAAAAGCCTTTAATCCATCAATTATCTCCTCAATTTTCTTAAAAGAAAATCCTTTATTTATCACTTATTATTCACATATTTATGCAAATAGAACTCTTCCTTTTCTAGAAACCCATGCCGCATCCACTCTCACCTTCCGGAAGCAAAAATAAAACTTATTTATTTGCTTCTCAAGTGACTCGAACTCAGGCCTATTTCCTGTATGTGACGCCACTTCCTTGGGCCCTAAGTGGCATCTTCAGCCACTTTTCCAAGCCTGCTTGTGTGTCAAACTTCTCCAACTTTTTCTTTTAAGGCCCTCTAGCCTTTATTTCCTATTTTGAACTTTAAAATTTGACATTTCGGCATCATTTCTAAGTTTCCTAAAATTTTCGATCGGCTCAGAATTTGCCATTTTTCTTACATTTCGTGTTTCCTGAATGTTCACTTTCCATTTTTGAAAATTTCCAAAATGTTCAGTTTCCAAAATTGTTCAAGTTTCCAAAAATGTTCATTTCCATTTCTATGCATTTCTAGAATTCCAAAAATACCAAAAATTTATTCATAGTGCTTAAGACTTGTCATTTCGTACAATTAAACCGAAAATGCATAGGCCCTTTCCAGGATGTTACATACGATCATCTTGGACCAAAGCCCATAAACAAATAATAAATATATGAAATGAATGCAACCCATCCCATCCTACCAGCCATCTAACTCTCCACCCGTACCAACCAATCTCTCCTGTGGGGATCAAGTCAACCCACCCCGCCAGTCTCTCCAATTTGCTGTCAAGCTGCCATTTATACTATTTGTAGCTGAGCCACCAGAACCATATATGGTAATATAATCGGTACACAGCCTTGGTAAAAATGATTAACACAGAGTCGTTAATTCATATGTTAGGCACAGAGCCCCGGTAAATACGTTTAGAACAAAGCCATAATCACGATGGCACAAAGCCAAAATCACGTTTTTATTGGCACATAGCCTTAATCACGATGGCACAAAGCCAAATCACGTTTATATTGGCACATAGCCTTAATCACTATGGCACAAAGCCAAATCACGTTTATATTGACACATAGCCCTTATCGGTATTTGTGGCAATGCCACCGGTCTATACTTCTCTTCATTCATATTTTCCCATCCCATGCAAAATTATGTAAATGCAACATTCATAGTAAGGCATCATATTTACAAATATAAACAACAATTATTACTCCAGAGATTTGTTACGATAAATCGGCCCATTATAACACTTTGCAATTCGGCCCATTAAGGCATTCTATCAAATCAGCCCATAGGGGCATTTTCGGTAAATCGGTCCATAAGGATATTTCAGTAAATCGGTCCATAAGGACATTTCGATAAATCGGTCCATAAGGACATTTCGGTAAATCGATAATCTTACCCATTAAGGGTAATTCGATAATCTCGTAACCCAGGGGTATTTCGGCAATTTACCCTCCAAGGGTTATTTGGTAATTCGGCAACCCCGGACTTAACTACTAATTTGAGCATAGAAAATTGAAATTGTCCATCTGCATCATATTGACTAAACTGACCATAACTCGGATTAGGAAACTCAAAATTTAGATCTGTAAATTTTCCTTGAAACTAGACTCATATATGTTCTTACGATAATTTTTCCAGAATTTTTGACTTAACCATTTAGTATAGTTTATTCCTTAAAGTTTCCCTTGTTTCACTGTCCAACGATTCTGACCTCTCTTACCTTAATTTCAAATATCTCACTATACGGTTTTCATATACTGCTCCCACTTCTTTCTAATGAAAATAGGCTCACTAATGAATCCATACATATAAATTATAACTCTTAATTCACTTTGTAAAATTTTATACCATTTTTCCAAGACAGATCAGGGAACCACGAAGTCATTCAGAACCAGTCTCACTAAAATTAAGATATCTCAGAATATAGAATTCCTTTTCCTTCTCCGTTTCTTTCTTATCAAAATAGACACAGTAAGATTTAATCTGATATCTTATTCACTTTGTAATTCCTTTCCTTCTATTTTTCATGTTTTTTCAAAAACACACCACTGCTTCTAACTGAAACTGTTTTATTACAAAATACGATTACCATTACGATCATACGCATGCCCGAGTGATCACGGATGCCGGTTTTTGGTTTTCTTCGGTATTTCGACCGATTCACAGAATATTTCATACAAACTTTTAGAGAAGTGTGAGATTACACACCAATTCAGATATGTATACGGAAGATACGGGATTACACACCTGATTTTGATTTCCTAAAGAACCACTCGTCGATGACCTAGAACAATACCAACCAAAAGTTAGCCTCGGATTTCCAAAAGATTTCGTATCACTTACACTTGAATCACTTACCACTATATCTGAAGGTAGAAATATATCGAGTGATTTGTCCCTAAAACATATAGTCGATTAGTCGAAACTTTAATCCGATTTGCAACATAGCCAAATAGAGATATAACGAAAAATCCAAAAATGAACCCCTTACCTTATCGATATTGGATCCAATTTCCACCATTTGACTTCTGGCTAGAACAATACACGGTCTCCCACTTAAAGCACTACGAAAAGAGAGTGATTAAGACATGAAGAAGTGGAGGATAACACCATTTTCTATTCACATTTATCACGATTTACAACCGAATAGTGATAAATACTTATTCTAGCTAAAGAGAAAAGAATATGATCATAGAAAAGAATTCACTTACCGATTTAATCAAGAAAGAATGTCACCTCAAACGAGAAAGAAATTATGAAGGAGTGGTTGTGGATTGTGAGTTTCGGCTATGGAAGAAAATGAACAAGAATAGTTTCGGTTATGAGGGTATGGATTAGAGGAAAAAGATAGTAGAGTTGGAGAATTTCGTGAAAAGAAAAGAAAGGTTGAGAAGGGGTGCTTATCAAATTTTGGTTTTCAAGAGAAGATGAATGAAAATAGTTTGGTCTCAATCGTTTGGTACCTACGGCAACAAGAAAGAATTGAAGAAAAGAAATGCTCACTAATGGCTTGAAGTTTCGGCAAAGATAAGATGAAATTTGAGAGAAATGGCATAAAAATGCAAGAAGGAATTTTGACCAACCAAGCACCAAAGTTTCTACCAAAACACTAACAAAAATTCGGCTACCCCTCTTACACCCAAAACCGTCCACATTCATGATCAAAATGGTCAAAATTAGCCAACCATACTTTCCATAACATTTCCCTTGAAAAAGGCCACTTGTTCCCCCTACTTTCCTATTTCTCTTGATTCCTTTCCCCAACTTCAACCTTGCCTTTTTCTTTTAGCCACCTTACCAAAAAAAATGAAGTCAACCTTGCCATGAATGCCTCTTGGCCGACACTTAAGGAAAGGGTGCAAAAATATAAGTCAAAATTTGCACACAAAGTGATTCGAACCTCTTCCCTCAAGGTACTACATGTGGCGCCATAACCCTTTACCAATTGCTCATTTATGCTAGCAATTTACTCTTTTATTTCCATAAGCCTTGATGCCACTTACTATCTCTCCTTAATAGGCTTAAACACAAAATTTTACTAAGGCCCAACTTGAACCTGGAACATCATAGAAACCTCATAACTTTCCAAAATTACCTTCTTAATAAGTCCAACTTGACATAATGCCGTTCTCTTGTTCTCAAAATTTTAAAACGCTTCTACGCTCAAGGCCCATTGGGCCAAATTCTACTAGGCCCAATTTCAGGATGTTACAATTCTACCCTCCTTAAAGAAATTTCGTCCTCGAAATTTCCAACCAACTACTAAATGCATCGCTAAAATCACACCACTAAGCCTTCGCTGCGCACTCTGATCTTAATAACACTAATGTACCTTTAACAAAATCTTGAATCCTTTTTCACACAACCAAACATCTAGTCACAAAAGCAAGCAGTTATCTGCCACTTATACTGAAAATTTTCTACATTCAATCATCACGTCCAACCAAAACATACCTGACTTGATGGCGATGAAACAATCCCGAGCCTTATGCTCCTTAGACCCGCATCTCAAGCATGCTCCTAACCTCCTCCAGCATTCTCCCGAATGACGCCTTCTGCAATAATCACAAGCCGAAAAGTTTGGTCGTGCCTTGACATGCTTCACGGAACGTGACTGCGACCCAAAAGAACCGCAATCTCTTTTCTTCTTACAGTCCACAGACCCAACTTGAAGCGCTTCACCGATTCCTTTAACCTCTTCCAATACCTCCTTAACTATCTGAGTCAACTCGACAACCCCAGCTCGATCATGAGACCCCGTCTCAGCCACTGGCGATGCTAACGTCTCCCTTTCGGAAACATGCCTCGGTGCCGAAGATCTAGCCCTAGCACCTCAGACTCTACCACGTCCACGTCTACCGCGTCTACATCTTCTAGCGTTCATGTTCACTAAGTCAATTTAATCTGATTAAGAGTTTTATGAATCATTATGTTATTTCAGTGTTTATTAAACAATGTTTTATGGAGTACAAGAAGTAAAGTTGTTTTCGCACAACGCATCCTAAAGTCTCAATCTCTATAGTTTCAGCTCCTATAGCTTAAAGTTCTAGAGTATTTCTATTTCGTAGAATTTTCGCACCACAGTAATAACACAATAATCATAAAATGAAAACAAATACTTACTTGACTTGGTGCCGGATACTCGTGGTGCCATACTTCCTTTAGAACATATATTTATAAATCAAAATTCTAAACAGCTTTGGAAAACGCTTTTGAACCCAAACCACGACCGAGTTTTGCAACTGGGCTCTGATACCATAAAATGTAACACCCCAAACCCGGCCCATGCGTTATGAGCGGATTTGGTATGTCACACGAGCAAAACATGTTAAACCCTTTTTGTTCGTACTAAAATATTGCTTTGTTAAAAATCAAGAAAACAAGTTTGATTTGATAAAAAAACCTACTAACCTCAAAGATTTGATTGATAAATCGATAAATTTTAACTAATGATCTTACAAAATCGTGACTTTTGAAAACGACGTTGAAAAATTCGAAAGAGAATCCAAGTCTTTTGAAAATATCGTTAATAGTTCGAGAGAAAATATCCGTGTTAAAAATATTTGTAAAAGTTTATTTTGAAATCCATTTGTTAATCGATTTTGGAAACCATTGTTTAAGTTTTTAGAAAATTTCCCTTTTTAAACAATTTAAGAAAAATAATAAAAACATCCCAACCAAAAAGCAAAAATAAAAATAGTCCAGAGGCCTTATTACAACATTTAACCCAAAATAGTAAAGTAATAAAATAAACGAGAAAGAAGTCTAAAGTCCAAATAAACCATTTTCGAAGTATGGCCTCCCTCGAGTCATCCATAGCCCAAGTCCATATCATCAAGCATTACCTACAAGGGTTAAGAGAAAGGGGGTGAGTTACAAGAACTCAGTGTGAAATCCCTTTATCGTCATCCACTGGGCCTGAACCCATATAACAATCATCTTGGACCAAAGCCCATAAACAAATAATAAATATATGAAATAAATGCAACCCATCCCATCCTACCAACCGCCTAACTCTCCACCCGTACTCAACCAATCTCTCCCGTGGGGATCAAGTCAACCCACCCCGCCGCCTTCTCCAAATTGCGCTCAAGCCGCCATTTATACTATTTGTATCGAGCCACCGTAATCATATACGGTAATATAATTGGCACACAAAATTCTCGGTAAAAATGATCGACACGTAGTCGTTAATTCATATGTTAGGCACATAGCCCCTGTAAATACGTTTAGCACAAAGCCATAATCACGATGGCACAAAGCCAAAGTTACGTTTATATTGGCACATAGCCTTAATCACGATGGCACAAAGCCAAATCACGTTTATATTGGCACATAGCCCTTATCTGTATTTGTGGCAATGCCACCGGTCTATACTTCTCTTCATTCATATTTTCCCATCCCATGCAAAATTATGTAAATGCAACATTCATAGTAAGGCATCATATTTACAAATATAAACAACAATTATTACTCCAGAGATTTGTTACGATAAATCGGCCCATTATAACACTTTGCAATTCGGCCCATTAAGGCATTCTATCAAATCAGCCCATAGGGGCATTTTCGGTAAATCGGTCCATAAGGACATTTCGGTAAATCGGTCCATAAGGACATTTCGGTAAATCAATCCATAAGGACATTTCAGTAAATCGGTTCATAAGGACATTTCGGTAAATCGGTAATCTTACCCACTAAGGGTAATTCGGTAATCTCGTAACCCAGGGGTATTTTGGTAATTTACCCTCCAAGGGTTATTTGGTAATTCGGCAACCCCGGACTTAACTACTAATTTGAGCATAGAAAATTGAAATTGTCCATCTGCATCATATTGACTAAACTGACCATAACTTGGATTAGGAAACTCAAAATTTAGATCCGTAAATTTTCCTTGAAACTAGACTCATATATCTTCTTTCGATAATTTTTCCAGAATTTTTGACTTAACCATTTAGTACAGTTTATTACTTAAAGTTTCCCTTGTTTCACTGTCCAACGATTCTGACCTCTCTTACCTTAATTTCAAATATCTCACTATACGATTTTCATATATTGCTCCCACTTGTTTCTAATGAAAATAGGCTCACCAATGAATCCATACATATAAATTATAACTCTTAATTCACTTTGTACAATTTTATACCATTTTTCCAAGACAGATCAGGGAACCACGAAGTCATTCAGAACCAGTCTCACTAAAATTAAGATATCTCAGAATATAGAATTCCTTTTCCTTCTCCGTTTCTTCCTTATCAAAATAGACACAGTAAGCGTTAATCTGATATCTTATTCACTTTGTATTCCTTTTCTCCTATTTTTCGTGATTTTTCAAAAACACGCCACTGCTTCTAACCGAAACTGTTTTATTACAAAATACGATTACCATTACGATCATACGCATGCCCGAGTGATCACGGATGCCGGTTTTTGGTTTTCATCGGTATTTCGACCGATTCACAGAATATTTCATACAAACTTTCAGATAAGTGTGAGATTACACACCAGTTCAGATATGTATACGGAAGATACGGGATTACACACCTGATTTTGATTTCCTAAAGAACCACTCGTCGATGACCTAGAACAATACCAACCAAAAGTTAGCCTCGGATTTCCAAAAGATTTCGTATCACTTACACTTGAATCACTTACCACTATATCCAAAGGCAGAAATATATCGAGTGATTTGTCCCTAAAACATATAGTCGATTAGTCGAAACTTCAATCCGATTTGCAACATAGCCAAATAGAGATATAACGAAAAATCCAAAAATGAACCCCCTTACCTTATCGATATTGGATCCAATTTCCACCATTTGACTTCGGCTAGAACAATACACGGTCTCCCACTTAAAACACTACGAAAAGAGAGTGATTAAGACATGAAGAAGTGGAGGATAACACCATTTTCGGTTATGATCACGATTTACAACCGAATAGTGATAAATACTTATTCGGCTAAAGAGAAAAGAATATGATCATAGAAAAGAATTCACTTACCGATTTAATCAAAGAAAGAATGTCACCTCAAATGAGAAAGAAATTATGAAGGAGTGATTGTGGATTGTGAGTTTCGGCTATGGAAGAAAATGAACAAGAATAGTTTCGGTTATGAGGGTATGGATTAGAGGAAAAAGATAGTAGAGTTGGAGAATTTCGTGAAAAGAAAAGAAAGGTTGAGAAGGGGTGCTTATCAAATTTCGGATTTCAAGAGAAGATGAATGAAAATAGTTTGGTCTCAATCATTTGGTACCTACGGCAACAAGAAAGAATTGAAGAAAAGAAATGCTCACTAATGGCTTGAAGCTTCTCAAAAAGATGAGAAGAAATTTGAGAGAAATGGCATAAAAATGCAAGAAGGAATTTTGACCAACCAAGCACCAAAGTTTCTACCAAAACACTAACAAAAATTCGGCTACCCTCTTACACCCAAAACCGTCCACATTCATGATCAAAATGGTCAAAATTAGCCAACCATACTTTCCATAACATTTCCCTTGAAAAAGGCCACTTGTTCCCCTACTTTCCTATTTCTCTTGATTCCTTTCCCCAACTTCAACCTTGCCTTTTTCTTTTAGCCACCTTACCAAAAAAAATGAAGTCAACCTTGCCATGAATGCCTCTTGGCCGACACTTAAGGAAAGGGTGCAAAAATATAAGTCAAAATTTGCACACAAAGTGATTCGAACCTCTTCCCTCAAGGTACTACATGTGGCGCCATAACCCTTTTACCAATTGCTCATTTATGCTAGCAATTTACTCTTTTATTTCTATAAGCCTTGATGCCACTTACTATCTCTCCTTAATAGGCTTAAACACAAAATTTTACTAAGGCCCAACTTGAACCCGGAACATCATAGAAACCTCGTAACTTTCCAAAATTACCTTCTTAATAAGTCCAACTTGAAATAATGTTGTTCTCTTGTTCTCAAAATTTTAAAACACTTCTACGCTCAAGGCCCATTGGGCCCAATTCTTCTAGGCCCAATTTCAGGATGTTACATGTTTTGTGGTGGACTTGTAAAGCTTTGTAAATAAGTGTCATTTGGTCACTTTGAGTGACATGTAAATGTATATTTTAGACATGTTTATATGTGTGGTTGAAATGGCTGAAATGTTTATGGTTGCAGTGAAGTAAGCTTAGGTTATGGAATGATAGTAAATTGTTTTAAGTTGAGTTGCCTTTGAATGACATATTGGTTAGAACCTATAGGTTGATTATTTTGGCATGTTTTAGGCTTGTTTAAATTTGTTTTTAAAGTATGGGAATGGCTGATTTTGATTTGGCTTAGAACCTAAGTGTTAGATGAAAGTTTGTCTTGTTTTAGAAGCTTTTTTAAGGTGCACACAGCCTGGGCTATTCCACACGGCCTGACCACATGGCCATGCGTGAAGCCACACGGCCTGGGCTATTCCACACAGCCGTGTGACCGCTGTTTTTAAAATTTTCAAATTTTTACATATTTTTCTGTTTTGATTCAAATTAGTCCTGGATTGTTCCCAAACTATTTTTAGGGTCCTGTAAGCTCGATTTAAGGCCTATAAGTGTAATTTTTACCCTGATTTTTATAAGTTATTGAATGTTATTATTTATTTTATGTTTTTGTTTTTGTTTGATGGTAAATGTCTTGATTTGTATTGTACCACTCCCTAACCCCAATCTAGCGACGGAGACAAGTTAGAGGTGTTACACACACGGTCTGGCTTATTGGGCCGTGTGGGCCACATAGGCATGTGGGCCCATTTTAGGTTGGGAATAAGATTTTGAAATAGAATATTTAGATACTCTGTAAGCATATAAGACTGTAAGTTTATGTTTTTGTATGTTAGTAAGCATGGTTATGACTAGTTACTTCATTTAAGTTTTGTGATAAATCTGTATTAACGACACTGATTATCATGTCATATTATTGTTTTGATAAGATTATATGTTGCATGAGATATTAGTATGATAATATATGTGCATTGGGGGTGGGATATGATATGTGTTGGAGGAAGTGTGATTCTGGTAGTATTACAGCATTTCTGATGGTATATCTGTAATCTCTGTCTAACAGCTTAGCTGCATAAATTCTGAGTGGCATACGACCACGACTGTAACGCCCTGAATTTGGGCCTAGAAGGAAATAGGTATTGAGCGTGGGAACACATAAAAGTTATGTGTGCAAGAAAATGACACAATTGATTGTTTGCTTTGATGGTTAAGTGATTTAGGAGTGTTTGGGAGTGTTTGAGAAGTCCTGGGTTCAAGCCCTGGCTTTTGCAAAATTTTGGTTTTCTCTTAAGTGAACCTTGATGTTGGCACATAGGCTTTAAATATATTTATGGCGGAAAGATGACACAAAGAGAGCTTGTAGCTTAGTGGTAGGTGGCATGTTGCTTCTACTGGGGAACCTGAGTTCGAGTCACTCCTTGCTCTAGGAGAATTTATTTTATCTCCTTGCTGCGTGAGAGGTGGAGTTTAACTGAAACTCTACTGGGAGAGAGAGTTGAATTGGTCTTGGGAGAGAATCAGGGGATATGGATAGAGGTTGGTATGGATATGGAGAGAATTATGTAGAGGAAATCGTGGACTTTAAAAGTTTGAGTGTTGTAGCCGAATTGGTAAGCTAGCTACTCAGGAATTCGGTTTAGGCTAGTAGTGGGGGGCTGTCGAATTCTCTTGCTGCCATTTTGGGGTTTTTTTTCTTGTTTGCATTTTTGGTTTCTCTTTATTTTTCTCTGTGCTGCGAATTCATTGTGGGAAGCTGACCATTCGTGTCATTTTCTTCTGTTGGTGCCCGAATTCTCTACTGCTGTCTACTGCTTCTTTCTCTTCATATTTACTATTTTCTTTCTCTCATAGCCGAACCTTCTCATTTTTCATCTTTATTTTCTGTTCATTCTCTCTCGATTCTCCTATTCTTATTTGGTCGAATACTCTCTACCCTTTTTGTTGGTCATTTTCACCTTACCTTGTAATTTGGTCCTTGGCCGAAACACAATACTGTTCCCCCTCTATTTCGGTTCTGCAAAGATTCTGACAATCGGTAGGTACTTATGTGTTCTTTATTCTTTCTTTTGTCGATAACTCTGCTTTCGTTTGATTTCTTCCCTAACAACCGAATGTTTTCTCCTTACGCCTTCATCGCAAAATACATTTCTTCTCTCGTGATATGGCCATCGTTGGGCTTAGGGATTTCGGTGGTGTGAAGGGGCGCAAGTGGCTTGAAGCAATCAAACTTTTATTTTTCTGCTCATCGTTCTATCAAGGTAAGAACGATTATCATAATATTGGGTTTTGGCCGAATGTGCTTTTGTGCCTGTAAGCACGATATGTGTGTATTTAAGCCACACTTATGACTGTTTTTGTCTAATGAGATCTGTTATACTACAGATTTTTTATAGAGGTGTGTATTCGATTGTGATCAGCATTCTTGGGAGGTTTAAGGACATTCGTTCAGACAGGGTAAGGAAGGTGTATTTTTGGGCTAAGTATTAAAAGTGATTACCCTAATGGACAACTGGCTAACGAATTATTCTGATGGACTATAGGTTCGATACGAGTGGGTTGATCGCGCGTTCGTAAATAGGTGTGTAACCGTACCCTGCAAACAATAATAGGCGTAAAAGCCGGTAAAGTGTGTATGCACACACTGATTAGACTGTAGAAAGGCGAAAGTCGAAAAGCTGAAACTTCGGCATTTGAGGCCTCACGAGCGTGCGATCACTCGTGTGGTAAATTGAGTCCACAAATCGTGGGCGATAGACTATAGAGGCCGCCATGAGTGTCCTCGTGCTCTTAGGTCGATATGGGCCCCATTGGGCCAAAACGGGCCGTGTGGGCCCAATGGGCTCGTGGGCTCCACATGGATGAAATCCACGATTTGTGGCAAATAATGGACTGGGCTATATAGGTCTCATAGCCGTGGCAAAATCTGGGCTGAACGGGCCGCACGAGCGTGTGGGCCCACTTGGGCCGAGTAATAGACCTTGGGCCCATTTACACTGTTATGACTGTAATGCCCCTTTAGGGTAAAATGATCGTAATACCCCTGTAGGGTAAAATGACCGTAATGCCCTTGTAGGGTAAAATGACCGTAATATCCTTGTAGAGTAAAATGACCATAATACCCCCAAAGGGTAAAATGACTATTTTGCCCCTCGAGGGTAAATGACTGATTTGTCTGTGATTTAAATGACTAATTTGTCTGTGATTTAAATGACTAATTTATCTGTGATGTAAATTACTGATTTGTCTGTGGTTTAAATGACTGATTTGTCTATGATTTAAATGACGAATTTGTCTGTGAATTAAATGACTGATTCTGAGCATGGCATTCTGCATACACGACATACTACATGGGGTCGGGTCATATTCTACGAGGAAGTATATCAGATCGGTGGCTTTGCTACATATCACTATTATCGTAGCTTTGTTGCGATATCATTCTCGCGCACTTTGTCGCGATATTGGTGTGTTGGCTAGGTGAGTCGATTTTATCCCCACATGGTGTGTTGCTTGGTACGAGTGGTGTGTTGGCTGGATTGGGGTAGGTTGCATATTTGCACCGTACTGATACTGTATTGGGCTTAGGCCCACAGTTTTATTGAAATGGGCTAAGGCCCACACTGCACTATTACTCGAATAGGGCTCGTGCCCGCATCATATCGCATATATTGTTATTGATCGATCGATAGGGGCTTACACACTGAGTTTTCGTAAACTCACCCCGTTTTTAGTTGTACAGGTAATCCCCAGTGTTAGGCAGATCGGTGTTGCGAGGGACTCGGAGATGGCCACACTACTGCTCCTACTTCCTTTTATTTGGCTTAAATTTACTATTAAATTTCGTTCTGGGTTTTTGAATTATGTAATAAGGCCTCTCTATAATTTTTCTAGCTTTTAATTTGGGATTTGATTCATTTTGATTTACATCTGATAGAAGTAAAACGCGGTTTTCCATAACGATAACTATTTTCAAAACATCACGTTCCGCAATACTGTTGAAATGCTTTCGCAAAAAATCGTGTTTTAAAAGTAATGACCTTTTAAAATCTGATAAAAATTGGCTAGAATGAGTTGAGTTTTAACAAAGAGGCTTTAACTTTCTTACGGGTTTTATCAACAAGAGCAAGTTTTCAAAAAGCACTCCAATGTGACACCGCCAGATTCGGCCATAACGTCTAGGCCGGGTTTGGGGTGTTACAACAACATGGTGTGATGGATGGATGGGCTCTTATAGTCCTATTTGGTGTGATTGGTTGGACGGAGATGATGTGTAGCGGATGGGGTAGGATAATTATGTTCTGATTTGTTTTTCTGATATTTGCATATAAGTATGTTCTAGTATGATTTTTGTATGTGGGCCAAGACGCACACTGGGCTTTTTAGTTCAATCTGTTAATTTACCATATTTAAGGTAATCCTTAGACTTAGGGTTTGACGGCGATCCCGGAGCTCAGTTCTGTTATTTGAACTTTAACTTTGCTTGGATCTTTATTACGGACTTTATGAACTTTCAATTATTTATTTTCAGGACATTTACTTTGGTTTTTGGGTTTTGCAAAATATACTTCTAGTTGGTATTTTTGATAAGTTGGTATGATTTTTGATAATTTAAACTAGTCGAACGATTTATGAAATTTAATGATTTTCCAAAATAATAACTCTAAGAGATTTTTCCATTGTGAATATATAATCAGAACATAGTGTTTTACGAGATAAGGAATTAAGGAAAAATGGTTTCGTTAAACTAATGTTATAAGAAAATATTTCAAAATACACTCATATGTTATTGTGACAAACACTTTTTATTGAAATTGAAGTGATCGAAGTTTTGGGTTTCATTGTAACCTTCATAATTCAGCCATAATGTCTAGACCGGATTTGGGGTGTTACAAAGAAGTTATCTAGTATCATTCAAAATTTACAAGTTTGGCAATTCTTTGTACTTATTCAATATGTACAACTAGTAACTTATTACCAAATTATAGTCTAAGCACCATGCAATTACACAAAATAAAAAAAAATGAAAAATAATTTTGAATATTTGGATTTTTTTTTGAAATAGTCGAAAAATTAAAATAAACACAGAAAATGGCATAAATGCAAGAAAAAATAAAACCAATAAAACTATGTGCACCCCCACACTTAGACTACACATTGTCCCTAATGTGTCCCAAAACAGATAGGAGGTTACCGGACTACCCTAAAATGGAGCGTCAAACTAGCTCGAGGGTCCACCACCTCGTTGAAGCTCACAATGTTGTGTAGTATTTTATGGTTTTGTGTTTAGGGTTTTAGTTTTCCTTCCTTTGTCTATGACTTTGTTTTGTAGTGATAAACATGATTGCAACTTATTTCCTTGTTTTCAATTTAATTATTATGACTTAATTTTGTTTATGGTAGAATAATTATGATTCTGTAGCTTTAGTTATTAAAGTTTTGCTGAATATGTTCTGTGCATTTGGTAGTTTACTCATTCAAGTATTATCATGATCAGCTTGCTAATGCATCAATAGCATGGGTAACTCTATGAATTAATTTATTTATTTGAAAAGATGATAATCAATGGAAACACTACTTGAATGGTGCATGTTTGATTTCTTAATAATCATATTAGTAATAATATCGAGATATGTTGTTACCTTGCATAACCTCTAGGTATGATGCCTGGATATGTAACCTTGAAGTTAATTAGACATAGACATGTGTAAAAGAAACTAAAAGGTTAAACATTCATGATCAGATTATAGCTTGTAGATTTCGGGTTAGTAAATCACCAATTCGCCATAGGATCACCGTAACATTCTTTAGCATTGTTTTTAATAATTCTAGGTTAAGGGAAAGTAATTATTCTAGCCCTTCATGTCATTGTGATTAAAACTTTTGTTAATATTTGTTGCTTACATTCTGTGTTAAACATTTTAATTTGCTTTGCATACTCAGTTTAATTTAGTTCAAGTCCTTAATTAAATCCTCACAACCAAAGCTTTGTTACTTACCAAAATTATTAATAGCTAATTTTGCAATTATTGACTTACATATACAGTCACTATGGAGATGATAACTTTATACTTACTATTTTATTACTTGTTGACGATTATGTACACTTGCACATCATTCGATAATTTGTGACAATTTGTGCCACAATGGCTTGCATAAGGAGTTTGTGCAATGGTATGAGAGACATTTTTGAGTTCTGAAGAGAGTAGGCAAGGTGACCTATAAACTTGAGTTGTCAACAAAAATCAATATTTATCCAGTGTTCCATGTCATTTATGTTTAAGTCATTCTATGAGGATTAGGAACCAATGGGGCTAAAGGTCTCCTATGACCGTGAAGTTGAATGCGTCATGGCACACCGAGTGATTCGACAGAAGTACTATAGACCAAGGCATGAATTCTTAGTTCAATGGAAGGGACTTCCCGACAGTGATGCTAGTTGGGAACCTACTGAGGCCTTAAGGCAGTTTCAAGACAAGATAGACCAACCATTCTGAGGCTGCAACGAGGGCATCACAACAATAGGTGGGAGAGAATGTCACAGGCTGCGCAAGGGAGCCTGTAACTAAGGCACACTTGAATGATCCATCTTGTTCGCAAGGGTCACATGGCCCAACAGGACTGGCTTGTTGCTTGGAAATATTGAAGGCCCATCTATATAGCATGGAAAATATGGGAAGTAATCTTAGAAGATTTGTAATCTTAGAGGATTTTATTCTATAAATCGTAGGATATTTGATTTGTAGATTGCTTTTAATCTTAACCATTGATGTACTTTAATCTGTACCACTGGATCTGGGGGAGCTCAACTATAAATAAAGGCCTTCCTCCCCTCATTTTTACTCACTTCATTCTTGATTAATAGAATTCTTTGAGAGAATTTACTCAAACACTTCATGTGCTTTTTTTTTCTTGTGACTTTTCTGTTCTTTCGAGTTCTTTTATCTTTGAGTTGTTTCTTTTTATTTTCGGTGCTTTAAAGAATTTCTATGAGAATTCTCACTTTGCGAAAATTAGGCAGATTTGAAACCAATGAATTGCCTAAGGCTGCACGGATTGCTAGACTAAACAGTTAGCCTCGTGACACTAACACATAGCGTCTCATCTCTTTTAAGTTTGTGTTGAGACATTATAAGACAATGATCAAATTTTACTTTTGGCTTCTAAACTATGCTGAAATTTGAGATTTAATCTATATACTTTAATTTTTTGCATAATTTGGTCTCTCTAGTTTTGCCATGTTATTAGTTAGTCTAAATAGTTAATATTGTTGACTATTTCAATTACTTTTTACAAAGTCATTATTTAGTCTAAATAGTTCATATTATTAACTACTTCAATCAAAACATCAATGTCAGTTTTTCTTTAGAAATTATTCCAATAAAAAAAAGTATTTTCATGACGATTTTGAATGGATGTTTTTAAGAAAAAAAATCTTAATTAATATTTTCAACGTTATTTTTATAGTTACATGTCTACCAAGTGCATATTTTTTTTAATTTTAAAATGCCAACCAGAGAACTTAATAGAAAAATTTTAACTGTGGTAATAATTTGACCTAAATTTTTAAATAAAAAAAGTAGAGAAAATATTCTTGAAAATAAAAGTAGTGAACTAAATTCCAAATATACAAATTGTATAGACTTAGAGCATATTTTAACATTCTAATTTTTACTTTATAATTTAATACAAATAAAAAATCAATCTAACGTAAAACGTGGATTAGGAACCATACTAGTACTTATATATAAAAGGGAGGTCTTTTGTTGACATGTGGCACACCCCCTACTCTCTCTCTTTACATTTTAGAAAACTAGTTAGATTTTAGTTTTGTTCCCTCTAATATGCTTAAATTTGAGATTTAATCTCTATACTTTATTTTTTAACATAATTTGATCCATATATTTTTATAATATTGTTAATTAGTCCAAATAATTAAAACATTACGAGGTTATATACAATTTGAATACCCTAATGCTATGTTTGGTTGAAGTATTATTTTTTCCACATGTTTTAGTCATTGGTTAGCTATAAACTAATCACAATTAGTAATTTTGGCCACTTACATGACTTGGTTGTGGCAAAGACAAGGAAAACTTTTCACTTATTTTGGAGATGTCTAATTTTTTACAAGAGTTTTTACTTATTTTTCTAATTATATATTTAAAATTGTATTGATTATTCTTTATTTTATGTCTAACTATTTTAGAACATATGTTAAATAAGTTTTTACCTCATGTTATTACACTAGTAAGCAAATGTAGCATAAGAGTTTTAGAGACTGGCACATGACTTCCCTTTACTTTTAGGTTTGCGCCACTTTTCTTGACATTATAAGACAATGGTCAATTTTCAATTTTGACCCCTCGACCATGCTAAAACTCGAGATTTAACCCATATATTTTAATTTTTTGACATAATTTAGTCACTAGTTAGTCTAAGTAGTTGATAATATTAATACTGATGTCAATTTTTTTTAAGAACTCTATTCTAACAAAAAAAAATATCATAACGATTCGAATGAGTGTTGTTAAGAATAAAATACTAATAAGAATTTTCAACGTTATTTTTAAGTGAATATATATTTTTTGTTTCAAAATGTCATACCAAAGAATTTAATAGAAGAATTTTAATATTGGTAACAACTGAATCTAAATTTATAAATCTAAAATGTAGACAACTATATTCTTGAAAATAAAAGTAAAAACTAAATTACAAATAAATTTTAAAGATTTATAACATATTTTAACTTTCAAATTTTTATTTTATAATTAAACGGGTTTTTTACCCAAATAATATAAAAATAATTAATTATGAAAAATGTATAAAAACATATTAATTACAAAAATAGGCATTTGCTACAGTGTTCTGACGGCGCCGCCTGACTAATTGGCGGCACCAGACTAAAATCTGATGACCTAAAATATTTAGGGATCTGATATGTAACTTTACCGTTTTAAATGGCAGTTGCAAAAAGGGCTTTAAGGTGCAGCTTGATAGTATGGCGGCACCAAACATTAAAAAGGGTAAATTGCTTCATAAACCCCCCTTATTTATTATTTTCTTTTATTCCCCTTTTAACATAAAAAAAAAGAGGCCTCTTATCAATTAGTCCAAAATATTTTTGTAAAAAAGTTGTTTCCAACTGGAAATAAATTTTAATTATTTTTCGAAAAATATTTTTTTGTTCAAATAATGTCTGACATAACAGTTAACGATATTCATAGTAGTTTTCTTTCACTCACATTATATTTGGAAACTATAAATTTAACTAATAATTATAATTTATAAATAATAAGATTTTTCTAAAGCTTTTATAATTATAATTTTATATTGTGTCTGTAAATCAAATTGATAATAAAATTTTAATTATTTTTTGAAAAATAATTAAAATTTATTTCCAGTTGAAATAGACTTTTTTTTATAAAAAACTTTTTGGTAGAAATTTTTCTTTGAACTATTTGGTAAGAGGCCTCTCAATTTTTTATGTTAAAAGGGAATCAAAGAAAATAATAAATAAGGGGGAGTTATGAGGCAATTTACCCTTTTGAAAGCTTGGTGCCGCCAATTAAAACGGTAAATTTACATATCAGGTCCCTAAATATTTTAAGTCATCACATTTTGTTTGGTGCCGCCGATATATTAGGTGGCACCGTCAGAAACTATAACAAATACCTATTTTCATAATTAATCTATTTTCCATATTTTTTGTAATTAATAATTTTTTGTATTATTTAGATTAAAAACCCAATTAAACATAAATAAATAATTAACACAGGTGAAACCATTCTAGTTTTTATAAATAAAATGCAGCAATAATAATGTCGTACATGGCGAAAGGGATTGGGTAGGGATGGGGGTCCAAGGATCACGTAGGCATGGATTTGTCTTTAGCAACCCATTGCGTGCCGCCCCTTCGCCTTTTCAAAATTTCATGGCTGGAGACGAAAACCTTAGGCAGAAAGTGGTGGGCGGTGGGCCAACAAAATTCCAGTGAATGAATGAGAAGAAAATTCCCAACCCAAAAGTAGCATCTGAAAAAATATTTATTTCCATTTTATCCATTCCAATGATGAAATAAAAATGTTTTGAGACATGAAATTGTGATATGATTGGCATGCCATATATCATGTTCCTTGCCTCTGTCCCATTTATTTGTTTTCCAGTTAATTATAAGGTTAGGTAGAATCCAATTATATTTGGAAATAGTGACATTTCTGGCTCAATAAACCAGGCACTTATTATGCTGCTATGTTGTGACTATCATACAAAGTATACACATCCTATATATCATCTTTTTATAAGGGTTAATTTATTTAATTTAATGTATAGTTGTAACACTAAAAAGACTTTTTAAATATATATTTTGAATATGACTTTTGCAATCAAAGCTAACCAAGCTCAAGTTATTGTTTAACTAATACAAATAATTTAATTTAAAATTAGTTATAATATATATAAACTAAACCCAGGTTATTAAACTATTATTTTAACTTTTACATTTTAGCCATTCATTTAAAATAGTTACAAAATGATCATTTAATTACTCGAAAGTTTTTATTTAAGTTACTGGGTTATTAACCCGTTGTTGTATGATCTTCTTTGTTCATACTGCTTGCACCAATCGAAAGCTCTCTTTCTCCTATTTTTTCACAATTCATTTTTTTTTATGAAACACTTTGAACGTTACAAATCTGCAAATCAAAATTCAAACAACCTTTTTCTTCAATCTCTGACACTGACTGTCAGATCAACTTGGATCTAATGTATGTTGTTCTACTCATCGATGAGTGCTGATCTATCATACTGATTGTCGAATTGTCGCTTGAAACTCGCTAGCTGAACTTAAAAAAAAAAACTTAATAACCTAGTGATTTAAATAAAAAAATTTGGAATAGCTCAATGGTCATTTTGTAACTTTTTAAAGTTGAATGATCAAAATGTAGACTTGCTATTAGTTTAATCACCTTAATATAATTTATCCTATTTTTAATTATTCTAGTATACTTTAATTATATTCCTGAACACTTCTATATAGGATACATACATGACTAGAAACTAAAAGTATTAGTTAAGGCTGCTTAGAATGAGCAAATAACATTTGATACAAGTTTTTTAGTTGAACAGTAAGGAATTCACATTACATCCCTTGACTATTATTAGTACAAAAGTCAATGCTCAAGCATATCCCACTGCGAATCTGAAATTGTTATGGAACCCCACTTGAACTGAGTGACACAATTATGACACCAAGAATAAAATTTCAGACACCAAGGCATGTATTTCCCAGTTTCAACAACTTAATATTGTGTTATGACCCCCTAACCAAGTGGCCTGTCCATGCCCCATGTGGCTTAGCTTTGGCCTCTACCACCCACAACCACTGCCTCACGCACCCACGTTCCTCCCCACCAATAAATTTCCCCACTGCCCATTTCGGATAAGACTCTAAATTATATAGGATTGTGATTTCACATTATGCGGACTATTTAAAATATAAAATTTTAAATTTATATGACAAATGTAATATTATAATATTTTGATTTTAATTCAATTTTATATATTATTTTAAAAAATAAATCTAATTATTTTTATGGCAAGTAAATATAATGGTATCTCTTTTTGTAAATAATGATAGTGTTAAATCAAGTTTTTGTGTCACATTATATATATTGAAGTTACTATCACAATTACAATTAAATACATCCCATAAATATAATAAGGTTCAATTAGTAAAATTTACAAACAAAATTAGTGAGTCATTATTATGTACACACAAACATATTGATAATTGAAACATATTTGAATTTAAAATAAAATAAATTTGGACATGAATCACATATAATAAGATTTAAAATCAAAATAAAATGTAGATTAAAAATCCAAATATAATATTTACGCACAATGAAATTTAAGCTTGAAACCTCTAACTCCTCAAAACTCCAATCTCGATCTCATTTCACATTTTTGGTATTTATGCTATTGGCAAATGAATGGGGCTATGATTGAAGGTGTTGGAGCATGGGGGCCATATTGCCTTAACTCTGTGCCACAATGCAGCCGGCAATTCCTCAACTATTTCCGCCTCGCCCCTAAGGTCCATCCCAAGTGCCAACCAAACAACTCAAAATTAGGGGTTCCCTCTTCTCTCTTTATTACTACTTTTCTTTTATGGGAACAAACAAGGAAGTCACAATTGTGGGGTATTCCCATTTCACTACTTTTAAACGCAAGCAATGATGCTTTGTTCTTGAAAGCTTCAATCCCAACAAGTCTTATTTAAAATAAAATATAAAAGGAAGAGTTCAAGTGGGGCAAGCTAAAGCTTTTGCTTTAGTGCTAGTCGGTGGATTTTCTCGATGTCCCCCTTCAATTAAAATTCTAAATTTTCAAACCAAGATTAATACATTTTATGAATAGATTGATAGTTTTGTTTTCCAGTGCCAAATTATTCTACCCCTACGGAAATTCAACTCATCTTATGATTTTTTTTCTAGATAATAATATAGTCAAGAGAGTCCAAATTTTGCTTCACCTGACTTTTCTGAAATGATGTTTACAAAAATGCATTTTCGTACATTAATCAATTTAATAGATTTACTTTTCAGCACTTTCAATTTTCTTTTTTCAAATTACAAATTCAACCCCCCAAGTCTTTTTCCCTTCGTCATCAAATGATTCTTCCTTATTTCTATTAGATTTCTTTTTCAGCTTGGTAATATTTTACGATACAGAAAAACCAGGGAATGAGTCCAACAACAATAATGTACTAAATTTTTGGAATGGAGAGAAATTCTTGTGAAATTCATTAATATTGAATGAAAGTTACAACCTCCCTATATATACAACTGATGCAATAAGCTGAAAGTTGAACAAAATAGCTAATAGGTATGCTAATTGAGAGTAATTGATTAATAACTATTTGCTACATGCTATTTACTTATAATACCCTCCTCAAGATGGAGCTGCACATTTTGCCTATAAACCTTTGAAACACAAGGGCATATAAAGACTTCGTGAAAATGTTAGCGAACTGATTTGAAGATCTAACATGAAGCAACTATAAAATACCATCTTTGGCTTTCTCTCAAACAAAATGATAATCAACCTCTATATGTTTTGCTCATTCGTGGAAAATTGGATTGCTAGCTATGTGTAGGATAACTTAGTTAGTGTCACATCCCAAAAAATCGGGTTAGAAGATATTGGGTTAGTGATTGTCACGCTCTGACTTTTAATTATAAGCTTGTAAAATTATTTAAAGAATGAGCTATTGGCTAAGTGGTTAAGGGAAAATAAGGTGAAGGTGTAATTGACTTAGAGGCTTGAGTTCAAATACCTTCTTGAGCAAATAAATTAATTTCTCTATTTCTGCTCTCACTTCCTTAGTATTTTTTCCAACCTAGTGTCTAACCCAATACAACTTTTTAACAGAGAAATCAACTTTTCACTCTTAATTTTTCCTCTCTAGTCGTTCCTCTTCTCTCCCTCCCCCTTTCTCTCTCAATTTTTCCCTTTTCTTCTTCCTTGTGTCGTCCCAAATTGTAACAGCCTGATTTTGGGTCTAGTTGGAACTGTGGTTTCGGGACCACAAATCCGACGTATTGAAGTTTATTTTTATTATATTTCTATGGTCTACAATTTTACGAAATAATTTCGTGAAAATTTCGTTCGAAAATTTTGACGTTTGAGCACTCAATTTAGTAAAAAGGACTAAATTGTAAAAAGTGCAAAAGTTGAGTTCTACATGCTATAGGTGTCTAATTGCTATGAAATTTTAAATTTGAGGTCCTTAGATGATAATTAAACCATTTTTTAAGTTAGTGGACAAAAATGAACATGGTGAGATAAAATTTCAAAGTTTTAAGTGAAGGGCATTTTGGTCATTTAGTAATTAAATGAATTAAAAACCAAAAATCAAGCCAAAATTTAGCCCATCTTCTTCATGCTTGTGTCAAAAATTAGAAGGGAAGCCATAGCCAGGGTTTAGCCACTTTCAAGCTCGATTGTAAGTCCGTTCTTGTCCCGTTTTTAATGCTCTTTACATTTTTGAAGTCGTTATCACTCGATCTATCTATTTTTACCATTAATTTGAGAGATGATTGAGATCTAGGGTTTGACCCATGTTAGACATGTGTGTATTTTGATGTTTAATGGCAGATTTTGCAAGTTTAATGTTAGATACACAACCTTTGCTAAGTGATTTTTTGATGAAAATGTCAAAAGGAACTATTTGTAAAAAGATTTCAAAATGTGTGTAAAAGTTTGATTAAATGAAAAATGTGGGCTGTTATAAGCATGAAAGAGGTTCGGCTAGGCTTGAGTCTTCAAGAAATCGAATAGATTTCATTTTACGAGCCTAAGGGCCAAAATGTAAAAATGTCAAAGTTTAGGGGCAAAAATGTAATTTTTCCATAATGTGATTTTTGGACTGAATTGAGACATGTGGATAATAAGTGAGTTAAATTTGCTATTATAGATCAAGAGAAACGAGGTTCTGACCTAGATAGGGGGAAAAACAAGGTGTTTGACGATTAGGTCTATTTCTACTATTTTTGTACCGAGGTAAGTTCGTATGTAAATAATGCATTGTTTTATTTATGTTTTAAATTTTTTAATATTGTATGAATTATGATTGACTCCTTGGATGTAATTGATAAAGTTTGACAAGTGAGAAATCCCGGTTGAACTTTAGGAATAGGTAGGATACGAATGTCATGACATTAGGGTTATTTGAGATTACGTGTAAGACCATATTTGGGATATGGCATCGATGTGAGACTTCATGTAAGACCATAGCTGGGATATTGGCATCGATAAGAGATCCTATGTAAGACCATATCTGGGATATGGCATTGGTATGGTATTATGTGTGCGAGATTCCCGAGTATCCTTTAGTATTCCAAGTGGTTCAACGGGAAATTCAAAGAGTATGTCAAAGTTGTGAAAGGTTATGATTATGTTGCGAGTTGGTACAGGTACGTACGTAAAACTCATTTACTAATGAGCTCGATATGTGATGAATCCCTCGGTCAGGTTATGAATGAGTAAGTTATGATTAGAAGATCTTGATACTATGTATGCCAAGTTCATCATGTTTATTTGTATGATGCATGTGTGATTATAATGCTTATTATTTGCATAGGAGCTTACTAAGCTATATATATAGCTTACCCCTCTTCCTTTCCCATGTTTTATAGTGTCGTCAAGCTAGCTCGGGTTGAAGTTCGCCGGAGATCCTATCACACTATCAAGCTATCATTTTGGGTATAAATGAATTCAAGCATTTTAAGTCTATGGCATGTATAGGGACTAGGTCAATTTGTTATATGTGTCATGATTAATTTGGCCATATGTGTTGGCTTGTAATTGTTAATGCTTCATCTTATATATAGCCATAAATGGTGGCTTATGCTGATTATAAGTTTATCCGTATGTTAATGCCCTCTTGTGAATTTTAAATTAGTATGTTTTTAACGGGCTAAGTATGATGTTTTAAGCATGATGAATGATGGTATAATAATGTCATGTTATTTTATTGTTTGTGGTTGTTTGGTTGCATTTATATGCTTGAATTTGTGCCATGTGATGTTGTATAGATGTGTGCAAGTAAGGGTGGCAAAATGGCTTGGTAAATAGCCTTATTTTATTCCACACGAGTAGACTCACGGGCGTGTGTCTAGGCCGTGCGTGACACACGGTCTGTCCCACGGGCATGTGATCCAGCCGTGTGTCCTCTGCATCGTAATTGTTGCAAAACAGAATGTCCATAATTGAGCACACGGGCAGAGACACGGGCGTGTGTCTCAGCCGTGTGTGCTACACGGCCTAGCACACGGGCGTGTGGGACAAGTCAGAGAGCACCCCTAAATCAAACACGGTCTGAAGCACGGGCGTGTCCTAGGGTCACACGGGCATGTCCCTTGGACGAAACGGACGTGTGAGCCCTGTAACATGAAAAAAAAATTCTAAGTTTTGTAAAATTTTCTAAAGTTCTCAGTTTAGTCCCGAATTGCTTCCAAACTATGTTTTAAGCCTCGTAGGCTCGTTTTAGGGACGATATGAATGTATGTGAAAAGTTTTAAATTTGGATGGAAATTACGTCTCGATTTTGTATGTTTGCTTGTGTTTAAATCTGGTAATGCCTCGTACCCTATTCCGGCGTCGAACACGGGTAAGGGGTGTTACATTTAGTGGTATCAGAGCTACGGTTTAGTCGATTCTCAAACTGATGTAGCGTATGTGAGTCTAGCTATACATGCCATATTACTACATGTGATAGTGTGATATCTCCCGACTCTGATGAAATTGTTTTGCTGAGGTAGAGATACTTTCCAACTGAGCTATTTTCGAAAACGCTGAAAGTGATACTAAGATATTTGAAAATGTGTTTCTGATGAGTCCAAACTTGGAAAGGTATGAATAAGAGTTCATGATATGTATGTGATGATGTACAAAATGAAATAACCATAAGTTGTGAAATATGGATAAAATGTCATTGTTCCGGTTGAACGTTGTATTTCGATGGATTATGATGATTTTATGAAACGGATAAAATGTTTTAAATGTTACTGAAAGGATTTAGCCCTGAAGGGTAATCCTGAATTAAGCCCTCTCAAGCATATGTTATGAAATGGATTTAGCCCGGACGGGTAATCCAGAGTAAGCCCTTTAGAGCATACGTTACTGAAAGGATTTAGCTTGGACTGGCAATCCTGTTATATCATATGTGGCTCGAGAGTGTGCTCTATGAATATGTGCCAAAAATGTACTTTTGAATATGAATTGACGGATTGATGACATGCATACCTTGAGTATACTACTCGAGTATCCATCGAAATTACAATAGTTCAATGGAAATTATTCTTGAAATATGAAAGGTGAAATGAAATGAAAGTTTATATTGTGATAAGCTCATCTATGTTTATTTGGCATTCATATGATGTTATGTGCCTAATTTTTTTGATTAAGTGAATGTGATTAGTAAACTTACTCAAATTTATGGAATGTATGTTTAAGTACACTTGTTTGAATAAAGGTAATCGAAAAGTTCGTGTGACATAAATATGTATGTTAATTAGCTTGAAGTGAATTATATAATTGTGAAGATATTATGTTGGTGATGAATGCTAAGCTATATGTGTGTATTTATGAGAGTCGAGTTAGAGGCTTCACGACCTCACCCCCTTACCAATGTGGTATTTTATAACGAAATTTCATGAGATTTAAATTGAATGAGCTCACAAGTAAGAGACTAAAGAGTTCAGTAGCGGAATAACTAATAATGTGGTCAGAGTTAAGAATAGTTTGGCAAGTGAATACAGTTCTGGAAAAGATGCCAGGTTATTTTAAAGATCATTCGGATTTCGCGATGTCACAGGTAAAGAAAAAGTTAATCTCAGCTAATCGACTCATTCAGGTATGATGTCTAAAGTATGTATTTGCTAGAATTTCTTCCGGATTGATTTTCATTAGTGAATGGAATAATACGGGATTAGTGATGACGGAATTAGTTAGAGAAATGATATTTGAATCGTAAAGATGTCTGAGTGTAACAGTTGTAATTGAATAGATTATGATGATCTCTCCTGGGTATTTTATATATATTCATTTATCCTTAGAGATAAAAGGGATTGTTCGTTTTCTGATGAAATTCTTATCGTATGAGAATGCTAGCTGCTTATAATGTTAGATGAGAGCACTATTGATCTGGTTGGTTGATGAGCAACAATTCTTATCTCTCTCTGTGGAATTCTATCCTATTATGTTTGGAATAAGAGTTGTTGGTGAAAATTTATGTGAGGCTATTCTTCTGTTTCTACTGGATGTTGTTTTGTTTTATATATATTTGGAAAATATATTATCTCTGTTACAATTGATTCCAGAGCGTATAAGCATTATTTTTATTCTGGTTTTCTCTGAGGAATCATCAAGATCATTATTATTTTCTTATGAGTTATGTTTTCGGACTTTCAGTATGATATCGCATCTTGGATTTCTTTATCTCGATTTTCTTATCATCCTTATTCCATAAATTACCAATCATAGCTCATCCTTGAAGTGTGTTCTTTGGCTTGTGATAACTATGTCTATTATGGTTGTATTTCTGGTTCGATCATAGGAACGTGGTGATTCTGGTATCAGGATTTCTCTAATTTTTGTAAAAGGAATTGACATCGGCAAATGTATAGATAGTGGAAGCTCAAGCTCAAATTGTATGATGGTTTTCTTTTCTCAGGTAAGTTTGATTAAGGTCAATGAGTTAAATCAGGATATTTTGTTTCATTGATCTAGTGCAGTTGTAAAGATCTTTGGCTAGCATGTGAGGAAATTTTGAAAGATTGTATGTTTGAGTTATTTTAACAGCATAAAGAAGGGAGTATTTCGATATGATATTATTTGATAGCTGAGATCGACTCAATTGTTTTTATCTGAGTGAGCTGGTTAGTTGAAAGGTAATTTGAGTTATATGCATTTAAGTTTATCCTTAGGTAAGAAGATAAAATCTTGTACATTCACGGGTAAATTGACGAACAGTCTGAATGAAGAATTTATATTCAAAAAGAGTGTGATACAAGGACGTAAGATCAGTTCTAATTGGATGATATTATTATGAGTAAAAGTTGTTTTGATTGATAAAGTTATCACATTTGTGAAAGTTTAAATGGTCTGTTGAGTATTAGTAAAGTTGAAAATAGTTGAAGGTATTGTTAACCGAAGCACTAATTTTGGGTCCAGTTTAAGTTGAGTAAAGAATTTGTGAATTTTTCAGCGATGCACTATCGAACGGATTGGAATGTGTTTTAATACAAGAATGTAAAGTGATAGTTTATGCTTTCAGACGGTGAAAGTCACATGAAAGGAACTGTCCGACGGGTGATTTAAAGCCGGCCATTTTTTATGTCTGTGTTGAGAATTTGATGACATCGGTTGTCCGATGAAAAAATGTCATATATTTCCTGATCCCAAGAGTTTAAAGTATCTAATGTCACAGAAGGATCTGAAATTTAAGCAACATAGATGGCTTGAACTATTGAAAGATTGTGACCAATTTTCGATTAACCTTCGGGAAAGCAAATATAGTTGCAAATGCTTGAATGGAAAACCTTTGATTATTTTGTGAGTATTTGGTACATGATTAATCTTATTTGATGACAGTTTGAATCTAGCTAAATTATAAGCTAAGGCGATGTTTTCTTTGTAAGACTAAGAACCTCAAGAATGTGGTAATGTGTGGTAAACTAAACGAGTACAGTGTGAGACGACTTTTGATTATGAATTTTAGGTCAGACTTGATGACTGTTATTATTATTCCGAGATAGAATTTGCGCACTGAGTAAATTCAGAGCTTATGTAGAAAATTTTGTACGAAGCTCAGTAGTAGCTCGTTTGTTCATTCAGGGAGTAATAAAATGTACAGTTATTTGAAATAGATGTCCTGGTGGTCGGGTATGTAACATGATAGATTAGTTGAGTTATATGTTTCAGAGACTATTCGATCAGAAATCGTATAGAAAGTAAAAGTGATTTGTGGCAATTTAGAATCCACTTCCGAATGTCAGAAACGTATGTGAATTTGAAACATGAGGATATGAAATTCCCGATCAACGATAGCATGCTTCTGAAAGTATTGCCTTGAAAAATATTCAAAATGTGTTTTGTGTATCTATGTTGCGATGGTAACAATTGGACTCTCTGAGTATGAATTATCCGATAGGGATTATGATTGAGCCGATGTGTTGTATAACGAAGAATCGATCGAAATTTTGACACGAGAGATTAAAAAGTTGGGAAATAAATGCATAACCTTAGTGAGGGTTCTTTGGCAGTGTCATGAGATAGAGGAGTCTACGTGGAAATCGAATTTATATTTCGGTAAGATTTTCAGGGACGAAAATCCCTAAAGGGGGGAGAGTTGTGACATCCCGATTTTGGGTCTAGTCAGAATAGTGGTTTCGGGACCACAAATCCGACGTAGTAAAGTTTATTTTTATTATATTTCTATGGTCTACAGTTTTACAAAATGATTTCGTGAAAATTTCGTTCGAAAGTTTTGACGTTTGAGCACTCAATTAGCAAAAAGGACTAAATTGTAAAAAGTGCAAAAGTTGAGTTCTACATGCTAGAGGTGTCTAATTGCTATGAAATTTTAAATTGAAGGTCCTTAGATGGTAATTAAACCATTTTTTAAGTTAGTGGACAAAAATGGAAACGGGGAGACAAAATTTCAAAGTTTTAAGTGAAGGGCATTTTGGTCATTTAGTAATTAAATGAATTAAAACCAAAAATCAAGCCAAAATTTAGCCCATCTTCTTGATGCTTGTGCCGAAAATTAGAAGGGAAGCCATAGCTAGGGTTAGGCCACTTTCAAGCTCAGTTGTAAGTCCGTTCTTGTCCCATTTTTAATGCTCTTTACATTTTTAAAGTCGTTATCACTCGATCTATCTATTTTTACCATTAATTTGAGAGATGATTGAGCTATAGGGTTTTACCCATGTTAGACATGTGTGTATTTTGATGTTTAATGGTAGATTTTGCAAGTTTAATGTTAGATAAACAACTTTTGCTAGGTGATTTTTTGATGAAAATGTCAAAAGGACCTATTTGTAAAAAGATTTTAAAATGTGTGTAAAACTGTGATAAAATGAAAAATGTGGGCTTTTATAAGCATGAATGAGGTTCGGCTAGGCTTGGGTCTTCAAGAAATCGAAAAGATTTCATTTTACGAGCCTAGGGGCCAAAATGTAAAAATGTCAAAATTTAGGGGAAAAATGTCAAAGAGTATGTCAAAGTTGTGAAAGGTTATGATTATGTTGCGAGTTGGTACAGGTACGTACGTAAAAATCATTTACTAATGAGCTCGATATGTTATAAATCCCTCGGTAAGGTTATGAATGAGTAAGTTATGATTAGAAGATCTTGATACTATTTATGCCAAGTTCATCATGTTTATTTGTATGATGCATGTGTGATTATAATGTTTATTATTTGCATAGGAACTTACTAAGCTATATATATAGCTTACCCCCTTCCTTTCCCATGTTTTATAGTGTCGTCAAGCTAGCTCGAGTTGGAGTTCGCTGGAGATCTTATCACACTATCAAGCTATCATTTTGGGTATAAATGAATTCAAGCATTTTAAGTCTATGGCATGTATAGGGACTAGGTCAATTTGTTATATGTGTCATGATTAATTTGGCCATATGTGTTGGCTTTACAATTGTTAATGCTTCGTCTTATTTAGCCATGAATGATGGCTTATGCTGATTATAAGTTTATTCGTATGTTAATGCCCTCTTGTGAATGTGAAATTAGTATGTTTTTAACGGGCTAAGTATGATGTTTTAAGCATGATAAATGATGGTATAAGAATGACATGTTATTGTATTGTTTGTGGTTGTTTGGTTGTATTTATATGCTTGAATTTGTGCCATGTGATGTTGTATAGATGTGTGCAAGTAAGGGTGGCAAAATGGCTTGGTAAATAACCTTGTTTTTGTCCACACAGGTTGACACATGGGCGTGTGTCTAGGCCCTGTGTGACACTCGGTCTGTCCCACGGGCATGTGATCCAGTCGTGTGTCCCCTTCACCTTAATTGTTGCAAAACAAAATGTCCAGAATTGAGCACACGGGTAGAGACACAGGCGTGTGTCTCAGCCATGTGTGCTACACGGCCTAGTACACGGGCGTGTGGCACGACCGTGTGGCACAAGTCAGAGAGCACCCCTAAATCGAACACGGTCTTAAGCACGGGTGTGTCCCAGGGTCACACTTGCATGTCCCTTGGACCACACGGGTGTGTGAGCCCTATAACATGAAATTTTTTTTCTAAGTTTTGTAAAATTTTCTTAAGTTCTCGGTTTAGTCCCGAACCGCTTTCAAAGTATGTTTTGAGCCTCGTAGGCTTGTTTTAGGGACGATATGAATTTATGTGAAAAGTTTTAAATTTGTATGGAAATTACGTCTCGGTTTTGTATGTTTGCTTGTGTTTAAGTCCGGTAATGCCTCGTACCCTGTTCCGACGTCAAACATGGGTAAGGGGTGTTACACAAATAGTGTGATTCTCACCATTGTTGTACCGACGTTTAGCCTATTATTTTTGCAGTCATTTTTCCAGCTATATTACTGATATTTAAAATATTTAAATCAATCTTTTGCTACTGTAAAATCGCACAAAATAAGTCTCTCCTTGCTGCCATTAGATCTCCATTACTACCCCCTCTTCTCCATTCTTGGTGGTGCTGATTTGTTCACTTTTCCCTATCATTTCTTTTTCTTCTGTTGTTGATTATTGTTGTTGCTTTTACAATCATTTATTTACTGTTTCTAGCCTCTAAAATTTTTCCCCATTGCTACCAAAAATCCTTTCTTGTGCAGATCCTAAACCGATTCGTTTGTTGTTGTCGTTTGAGGTGTTGCTGCCCTTGGAGCAGCATTGTTTTGGCTGTTGTTTTTCCCTTCTTTTGTCGCCTTTTACAGAAATTTTTTCTTCAATATTTCTCTGTTTAAAAAAACCCTTAACTCTCCAAATTAAGGGTGTATTCGATCTATCTCATCTGACATCTCAAATCTAATTAACGGGAAGTGTAACTGTGGGTTTAAGCGAGATCTTGTGCCGGTTTGATCTCGTTAAATGTTGTTGTTTTGTCCAATTGATCTAAGGCCTTTAATTGGTTATTAGTTCTTGATTTTAGGTTTTAACTTAATTGTAGGTGATTATCTGAATGTCCCGAATCAATAATGAAGTCAGATCTCGTCCGTACCCTCGTTTTGAATCAAATCAGTGTAAGTTCGTTAGTCGTTTCAAATCTGAAAATTTGTTAATGTGACAATGCTTTGATCAAATCCTTAGGGGTGTTTCAAGGTTGTTCATTAACCGTATTTTAATGTATTAAGTGCTGTAACACCCTATACCTGACCTGAATTACCGGATCCGAATATTTGATGTTACAAGCTTAAACACTTAGCAAAATTTTTTGACAGACATGAAACCATTCTAAAATAAACTGTTTATTTCTTTAATTACTATTTTAAAATCATTACATCATATTTTAAAAAGTAATATATGTCGTTAAAACTTAAAACTTTGTTAAAGGTAGACATCTTCATGGCATAAAGTACTAAGCGTTATATTCCTTTGGTGCCCTCTGTATGCAAAGTATTGCAACACGAACTGCCACATTGGCTCATTTCTGGCTGGGTCCCTCCTGGCATATCAACTGTTACCTCAGAACCTACACCACAACCATACACTTATAAGTTCAAATGAACTTTGTGAATTTTAACCAAGGTTACTTTTGAACATTTGTTGTTGAATTCTTCAACTCATAGATTCTGAATGACTTCTTAGTCTTTGGTGGATAATTTCCTAAACTTTAGGTGCATACCTATACACCAAACTCTACACTTCACCTCATATACACCTTTCACCCATTAGGCGGATTGCAAAGTTTACCCGTCAATGCGGGTCCTATATGTCACTCTCTAGAAAGACAGAAGATGGATACATTCCTCAGAGTAATATTCATGTTGAAATTACTTTCGACAGATTCTGACGCAACCAGACGTTAAATGCTTCACTTTGAATGCTATACACAAAGTTATTTTTCTTGGCGGTTTCTTATACAATCAAACATTGGGTATTTATCTCAGAGTGGTTTACAAACAGATCCTATCTCTGGCGAACTCTTACCCTAATTCCACGGCTGTCAGAATACTAATCAGATCATATCTTTAAATTAACCCAGAAAACAACCAAATTCTAATGGATGCAATATTTTAAGACCTTCAATAGAATCCCATAACGCTAAATTACATAGCGAGAGATACCCTAATTTGGCGGATACTGTATAAACCAGGTAACCTCTATAGTTTGGTGAACACTTTCACTACCCAAAACTTCAAGCACACCGAATTCTCTATTATGGCGGAACCATAGCGGATTCATATAACATGGAAATACTCTAGTTTGGCGGACACTTTCACTACCCATAACTTTGAGCACCTCGAATTCTCTATTCTAGCGGAACCATAGCGGGTTCATATATCAATTATATATAGAGAAACTCTTTCAGAAATTTCTTCAAACATATGTTCAGACCTTGACACAAATATGGGCTAATAAATAATCGCCACTTAGGCAATACAAAACTTACCATAGAGACATTATAGAATACGCCATAAAGGCATTACAGAATATGCCACAAAGGTATCCCGGAATACGCCACAAAGGCATTTTGAAATACGACACAAAGGCTTCATAATTTATGCCACAAAGGCTCCACAGAATACACCACAAAGGCTTCATAGATAACTTACCTAAAAAAGGCTCTGTTTCGCTACCACCAAGGCACCACATAAACTGTCGTGTTTTGCGACATGGATTTTCGTAAACTCACCATCGTGTGAGGTTTTCCCATATCGCCCTGGGACATGCAGAAACCCTAGTAGATAAATGTGACTTATCCGCCCATTCTAGAATGTGTCATGGCCATGGTCTTTCCTCAGTATTTTTGTACCAAAATTTGTGTTTACTATCCCGATGGACTTCATTGAATACCACCGCGGTGTCAAATCTCATATCACATAATTTTCCAACACTCTGTCAAACCCTTATTTCTCCAACATTTTCATTCATGAATCATACATATAACATAAGTACACATTCATGTAGACTTTACTCATAGCCATAATAGAATCATACTTCTTATATCATGCAGCACAGTATACGCTCAATGTACACACATACAATTGCTTCACAAAACCACATGCACACATACATACAACACATCACACAGACACTATACAAGATCACACATATACGTTCAACAGTCACTCAAGGACTCATGCATCGTTACTGGAACATCAACCATAAGAAGAACTTTTTAGAATGACTTGTAGGAGTCGAGACTATGGACTCACTTTAACTTCAACTCAGAATTTTTTCCCGATGATCTTACCTGAACTAGCAGCACAAACTACTTAAAAGATTATGGATCTTCCACTAAAATCCCATTTACTTATAGTTTACTGACATCTCAAATACAGACGACCCCTATGCAAGGCCTCCTACTCAAAACCTACTGTTTTTATGTCACTTAACATCCTTAGTCTTTTAAAATCATAACATGCAGAGCTATAAGACTTTCCAGGGGGTTGAAACATCAACTTATTATCCCAAAAACTCTAGCTTTTAGTTTATCAAAGAAGAAGAAGGGAATATTTAGGCTTAAGAAGAAGAACCAAAGTGTAGGACGAAAGGAAGAAAATAAAACCATCTGAATGTTCCATTCTTACCATATATATATTCAGTTCCTCTCAGTGGATCTTGACAAGTGTCGAATGCATACAGAAATTATCCCTTTAATGCCCTACCAAAAATGGAAAAAAAAATTGGTGCAAATACTATTTGACCAGCCAAGTCTGTTCAATTAACTCCTAAAAAATTAAGTTATAGAACCCATAATGCATAGTTTTGAGCAAATCGACGTACCATACCTTTGGCGGTAACTTTCATAAGGTATACCTATAGGGACGATTTAATCCTCCATATATTTCTCATGCTAGGTAAGCACATCATGCTCAGTCCAAAACTCTGAGGCGTACTTCTTCAGTTGGCGTACTTTTTCTTCAATTGGGAAACACCCCAAGACAACAATCCTTAGTTACTACATGGGCGGATACATTATCTGCCAAGAATTTAACTTGTTAAAATTCTAAAAAGTGGCGGATTATACTACAATAGTGCGCAAAAACATGTAACGTTCATATCCACTCGAATTTTTCTCATATCCGTCAAATTTGAGGTGTGACAAGTGCTACTTTTTGATCTAGGCTCATCTAAGGCTTAAGTGCAGAAGTGCGAATTTTACAAATTAGTGCCGCAGATTTGCGAAAATTAAGGTGTGGGTCTTTCCTTTGTCTAAATTAATAAGAAAATATTAAAATATGTTTTAAAATGGTAGTTGTGCTTGCTGGTTTTGGCATGGCCGAATAGCCTAAATTCTAATGAGAGGAATACCGAGCAAGGTACATGTAACACCCCAAACCCGGTCCAGACGTTATGACCGGATCTAGCATGTCACATAGAAGGGTTGTCTAAAAACTGCGCGTTCGTTAAAAAGTTCGTATTCTTTTTGAAACTTCGAGTTTTGTTGTTTGTGAAATTCAGATTTGCTTTTATGGTTTTCTTGTAAAAACGTTATTATTATTATTATTATTTCCGAAAACTTTGTTTATAACAGAAATGAGATCCAGTGGATTGCGAAGATGTGATATTTTGAAAACAGTTATTGTCGTTTTAAGAAAATCCAGAGTTTAATCATTTATAGTTTAAGTATAACTGAAATGAAAGTTTAAAAGAACAATAAAATCCAATGGCCTTATTACAAAATATTAAACCCAAATTAAAATAATCTTAAAATGAAGTAAAATGAAATTTACTGAAGTTTGTGAGAAATACTCCGATGTATGGCCACCACGAGTCCTCTGCGACTTCAAATCCTCTAACATTGGGGATCACCGCAAGGTTAAAGCGAGAGGGTGAGTTACGAGAACTCGATGTGTAATCCCCTAATCGGTCATTAACTGGGCTCGAGCCCATACGGAAGCAGACTGGGCCGAAGCCCTATTCGGTAACAATCTGGGCCTTAGCCCTATAAACATGATAATGCAAACAGAGTATGCATCCCAACCCAATCCAACCAGACACACCCCCGTACCAACCCTACACACCTGTGGGGACCAAGTCAACCCACCCAGCCTTACACACCAAGAATGTAGCCGAGCTGCCAGATTATAAGCGGCTTAAAGCCATCGATAGGTCCACAGTCGTCTCAGGTGACCCATGCGACCCTAACAGACAAATCGGTGGGTCCACAGTCGTCTCGGGCGACCCGTACGACCTTAATAGATCAACCACTTCCTCCAATTACAAAAATCCCAACCCCATGCAGAATGTCATGTATGCAAAGCACATATCAAAATGATGTATGAAATAAATTACCATTATAAACAATTAAACAGGTTATAAACATACTAAATCTACCCCTAAGGGTATAACAGTAATTTTACCCACCGAGGGTATTTCAGTAATTTTACCCACCAGGGGTATTTCAGTGATTTTAAACATCCAACGGACTTTAAAGAGGCCTACTGTGGCCTCGAGCAACTCGGGACCCCTTCTTGGGTCTCTATAGTGCAATTGGGCCTAAGATCCATTCCCGGCCCAAACGGACCCACACACTCGTGTGGCCCATTAAACATGATTTTGGTCACAATTTTGTAGACTTCGTAGCCGTATCCGTCATTCGGTGATTTTCTAGCAATGTTGCCCATGTGAGCCCATAAGCCCATTGGGCCCATTTAGCCTGTTTCGGCTCGATTCGACCCCTTACGGCCTCAGTTTCGTGAGAGTGCTCGTGACACTCTTCACGACCTATCGCCACCATTAGTGGCTCAGTTTATCACTATGAGCGCTCGCACGCTCGAGTGGTCACGGCTGCCGGTTTTTTGGCTTTTCGGCTTTTGGCCGAAACATAGATCTAGACATGCTTTCATTGTTGATTGGTGTGAAATTACACACCTGTTTACGGGTTGAGACTTCTGTCGCTTCTAAACACCTAACATGACGATTTAACAATAGTTAACCTCTACTTCAAGAAAATCAACATGTTGATGTATTCGACAGAATAGGCCTCACTTACCACGTGATACAATTTTCCCCTAACACTAAGGCAATCGACCTTATTCTAAGGTTAGAGATATCGGTTCCCTAACATTGATCATTAACAATAGCACATTAGAACGCTACTCCACAATAATCTAATAACCAGCCCTTCGGCTTAAAGAACCCAAACGAGAAAGAGAAGAGAGATAGCTGACCTTTATTGATTGAAAGCGCTCTTACCAATGTTTAGAAAACTCAAGATTGCTTGCACCCGTATTCGGCCTCAAGGATGATGATCAACTAGGAAGAGAAGAAGAAATTAGATCCGGCTTTTCCAAAAAGGGAACAAAAGAGGAAATACTAGGGAAGAAAAGATTCGGCCTTGTCAAAAGAATCAAGATTAAAGTTTCGGCTTTAGTAGAGAGAAATGAGAGGGAAGAAGAAATTGAAAGAAAAGAAGCATTACCTTGCTACCACAAGTGAGCCGAATGGGAAAAGAAGAATTTGACAGCCACAATAGAACTATAGAATGATGATAGACGAGTAGGAGAAAATGGAAGAAAAGAAACTTAATGGTGCAATAAACAGCCACCGCCAACGAATGAAGAATTGGTGAAACTAATACGAATTTGGTAGGGAATCAAACAAGGAATAAAGCAATTGGATGAACTTGAATTAACACACTAAAGAAAAGATGAAGATATACCTAAAGTGACACTTAGAGAAAGACCCGAAATGACAGGAAAAGAAAAAGAAAACAACACAATGACACACACAAAGGTTTCAGTTTTGCTACCCCCACCAAATGTCGAATTTGCTTCCTAAAACCATCCCTTAGCCGAAATTCTCATCCTCCATACACTCCACATTCGGCCAAACTCTACCACTCTCCCATATCCCATGATTATCTCCTCTTTTTGCTCCACCATTCACTCTCCACCTCCCATTCAAAGTTGCTTGTCCAAGTCTCCATCCACCTTGTAGAGTTCTAATCCAACTCCACCTCTTCTCCTCCCAAAGCATAAAATAAAAACTCCTACATGCTGCTTGTGGGATTTGAACCCCTTCCCCCTTGCTCACCTTATTGACGCCACAACCTCCACACCACACACTTCACTTTTGTTAAAAACCACAATTTAATTTACTTAGACCTTGCTTTCAACAGCCCTCTCCACTGAAGGCCCAAAAATCAAATATTTTTCAGGGCTTGGCCTCGACCCCAAGCCCCCCTAGAGCCCCTAAATCACCTCAAACCACCTGCAAAACAAGAACAACATGCAATCATACAGCAAAAACACAAACCCCCTGATTTTTTGGATGTTACAATTCTACCCCCTTAAAGAAATTTCATCCTCGAAATTTCCCACTACCCAATAATCGCACAACATAGGTTACACCATTACGCTTCTACTGCGCACTCTGATTCCAATGCCAAATTAGGTAAATAGTACACTATGGGTAATGTACGTACCAGTATTCACATCTGGAGCGTCCCCATCTTCTTGGCGACGTGCTGCATAAACTAAAGCTAGCTGCCTCACCTCTGTATGACCAGCACCTCTGCCTGGAGCTCCACGACCCAAACCGTCTCCCCCTCTGGCCTGGCCGCGGCCTTCCAAAGGCTGCTGACCACCCCTCAGCGGCTGCACATTACCTCTACCCGTAGTTTGCATCTGATCCAACCTTCTAGGACATTCTCTAACACGGTGCTCCATCGATCCACAACTTAAATAGGCTCCTATCCTTCTCCAGCATTCGTCCACATGGCGTCTTTCACAATCAGCGCAAGGTGGCAGCCCAAAAGTGCCAAAATGGGGCCCAGCTCTGACTGGCCCATCAACTCTGGCCCTTTTCCTGGCTCTGCTCAGAACCTGTGGGCTCTACATCCCTTCTGTTCTTTCCTTTGTCTTCCTCATGATTCTGGCACTCTGCGCGCTTTACCTCCTCAACAATCTTGGCTTTCTCTACTAACATAGTAAAGTCCCTCTCCCTCTGTGGAGCTATCAACACTCGAAAACTATCTCTGAGGCCATCCTCAAATCGCGCACAGCGCTCGTATTCGGTCGCCACTATGCCCCGAGCGTATCGGCTCAAGCGCAAGAACTCTGTCTCATATTCCGCAACGGACTTATTCCCCTGAACCAGATTCAAGAATTCCTTTCTCCGAGCATCCACATAACTAGCCCCAACATACTTCCCTTGGAAAGTCGTTTTAAAGAAATCCCATGTTATACGATCTGCTTGTGTACCTTCCCTCACAGTGAGCCACCACTGATATGCCTCATCTCGTAGTAGAGACACTGCTCCTTTCAGCTTTTGCTCCACTGTGCAGTCTAGATCATCCATGACCCGCTCAACTGCCTCCAACCAGTATTCGGCTACATTCGGGGCTACACCAGAAATACCCCTGAAGATTTCGGCCCCGTTTGCCTAGAGTCGCTCAAAAATGGACCCCCGAACTACCGACCCAGTACTTGCTCTAGCAACCCGTTCCAAAACTCGCAGCATTGCTTGGGACAAAGCATCGTCCCCTCCAGTCTGGTCATGAGACCTCGTTTCCACCATTGACGATGCTGGCACCTCCCCTTCAGGTACATGCCCCGACTCTGAGGATCCAGCCCCAGCACCTTGGCCTCTACCATGGCCGCGTGTATCTCGTCCACGTCCTCTCGTACTCATACTGCTGAATCGTGTTATTCTGATTAAGAATTTTATGAATCAATCTATAATACCAATGTTTATTAACAAGTGTTTTATGGAAAACAGGTATAAGAGTTGTTTTCGGGAATCGAATTTCCTACTGTTTCAGTCTCTATAGTCTTAATTCCTATAGCTAACAGTTTTACTGCACTACCACTAATTCTAGTGGTTTTCTCTCTACAGTCATTTCATCATATCATCAGATAAAGTAAGAAGACTTACGGATTTGGTGCCGGAGACTCGGGGTGCCATACTTCCAATAGAGATATATATTTTCTAAACTATATTTCAAACAAATTTTGAAAAACATTTTCAACCCCATTCCACAGCCGAGTTTTGCAACCTGGCTCTGATACCATAAAATTTAACACTCCAAACCTGGCCCAGACGTTATGACCGGATCTAGCATGTCACATAGAAGGGTTGTCTAAAAACTGCGTGTTCGTTAAAAAGTTCGTATTCTTTTTGAAACTTCGAGCTTTGTTGTTTGTGAAATTCAAATTTGCTTTTATGGTTTTCTTGTAAAAATGTTATTATTATTTCCGAAAACTTTGTTTATAACAGAAATGAGATCCAGTGGATTGCGAAGATGTGATATTTTGAAAACAGTTATTGTCGTTTTAAGAAAATCCAGAGTTTAATCATTTATAGTTTGAGTATAACTGAAATGAAAGTTTAAAAGAAAAATAAAATCCAATGGCCTTATTACAAAATATTAAACCCAAATTAAAATAATCTTAAAATGAAGAAAAATGAAATTTACTGAAGTTTGTGAGAAATACTCCGATGTATGGCCACCACAGAGTCCTCCGCAGCTCCAAATCCTCTAACGCTGGGGATCACCTGCAAGGTTAAAGCAGAGGGGTGAGTTACGAGAACTCAGTGTGTAATCCCCTAATCGGTCATTAACTGGGCTCGAGCCCATACGGAAGTAGACTAGGCCGAAGCCATATTCAGTAACAATCTGGGCCTTAGCCCTATAAACATGATAATGCAAACAGAGTATGCAGCCCAACCCAATCCAACCAAACACACCCCCATACCAACCCTACACACCTGTGGGGACCAAGTCAACCCACCCAGCCCTACACAACAAGAATGTAGCTGAGCTGGCAGCTTATAAGCGGCTTAGAGCCGTCAGTAGGTCCACAGTCGTCTCGGGCGACCCGTGCGACCCTAACAGATCAATCACTTCCTCCAATTACAAAGATCCCAACCCCATGCAGAATTTCATGTATGCAAAGCACATATCAAAATGATGTATGAAATAAATTACCATCATAAACAATTAAACAGGTTATAAACATACTAAATCTACCCCTAAGGGTATAACAGTAATTTTACCCACCGAGGGTATTTCAGTAATTTTACCCACCAGGGGTATTTCAGTGATTTTAAACATCCAATGGACTTTCAAGAGGCCTACCGTGGCCTCGAGCAATTCGGGACCCCTTCTTGGGTCTCTATAGTGCAATTGGGCCTAAGATCCATTCCCGGCCCAAACGGGCCCATACACTCGTGTGGCCCATTAAACATGATTTCGGTCACGGTTTTGTAGACTTCGCAGTCGTATCTGTCATTCGGTGATTTTCTAGCAATGTTGCCCATGTGAGCCCGTAAGCCCATTGGGCCCATTTAGCTCGTTTCGGCTCGATCCGGCCCGTTATGGCCTCAGTTTCGCGAGAGTGCTCGTGACACTCTTCACGACTGATAAACCGTAAAAGTAGCATATTTTAATCCCACATTTAGCATGCTTTTGGATTAATTATCCCTTATTTTATGTCATTTGGTGCTCTTAATCCTTTGTTTTCATGTTTTATACTCAGGAAAGCACCGGAGGATGAAAAGAACAAGAAACGGGCTTAAAACGGGCCAAATGGGCCACATCACAAAATCGAAATGGCCTGGGCCCAAGACCACGCGGCCATGCCTCATCAACGGACTCCACACAGCCTGCCCACGATTTACACGGGCGTGTACCATGGCCGTGCCCCTGCCGTGACAAAGAGAAATTTCACTCGGATTAGGATACTTAGGGGCAAAGAAACACATTCCAAAGCCTATATAAACAACCTAAGTATGACCTAAAAAGGGGGGAGCCCAAGGCTGTTGTCAAGGGGCGTCTTGCTAGGCCAAATGAGGCAGATTTGTGGAGGTTTACTTGAAGATAGCCAGTTGATCCATCTCAAGAAGCCGGAATCATACTCAAGACGGAGGATCTCTCCTTCAATTCTTTCAGGGGGTTTTAGGGATTTCTTATGTTTTGTTTTATCTTTTCTTCTGAGATGTTTTGTTTTATTGTTATGAACTAAACCCTCAGATACCTGAGGGGGATGAAACCTAAGATGAATCTTGTTATCGTTTGCTGAACTATATGATAAATATTTGACTTGTTCTTAATTATGTGTTCTTAATTCTTGTGTTGATATTTCCGGGATATTGATTCAAGTTTGATGTGCTTAGGTGGAGGAGAAAAAGTCCTTGCCTAAGAGTAGATCTAGCATAGTTAAGCGGAGTTGATCGCGCGCCTAGAGATAGGGTGACGAGATTTTGTCGGATTAGGGTGAAACCTAATATGGGATTCCATAGATCGAGTTAATGCAATTCTAGAGGTTTTAATTAGAAAGAGATTTCAATTAATCAACCTAGGGTTAGACGTTATTCACTTCGAGAGAGGGGTTAATATACATTAGGGAATCTTACGGATCAAGTCAAATGAATAAATCGTCTGGTTCAGAGTTAGATAACAAGTGAAGTCTAGGTGGATTTTTCCTTGGGTATTGTCTTTATCAATTGGCTTTTCCCACAAGTATTTTCCCCAAATTCATTCTTCTTTGTCTTAGAGTCTTTAGTTTAATAATTAGTTAATATAGATTAAACAACAAATTCCCTTTATTTTAGGCTAGATAATAAAAAGAAAGTTAGTATTAGTACTTTTAGTTCCTTTGGGTTCGACATTCCGGTCTTGTCTTAACTATACTACTGTTCGATAGGTGCGCTTGCCTCAAATCGTTGTCATAGTTAGTTTCCAGGTTCGATCATTCTCATTATAAATTTTAAGACTTTGACATCGCATAAACACAACGATCAAGTTTTTGGCGCCGTTGCAGAGGAACTAAAATATTATGAAAGCTTATTTTTTATTACTTTAGCCATTTTTTTTATTTTGCAATTTACTTTTATTTCTTAACTTTTCTAAATTTTCTTCTTTTATTATTTCCTCCTTTCGGGTACCTCTAGTTTATGACTAGAAGGAACCCGAAAGGACCCCTACTTTACGACAGTGATATTGAAAGAACAGTTCGTAGAAATCGTAGAGAAATAAGGCAAAGCTTAAACTACATAGAAGAAGAGCAAGAAGGCGAAACCAATCCTACTGAAGGGATGGCTGAAAACAATCCACCACCTCAAGAGATGGCCGAAAATCATGCTCCTTGAACTATGTATGATTATGCTAAACCTAGTTTAACAGGAACTGAGTCAAGTATTGTTAGACCTGCTATTGCTGCAAATAATTTTGAACTGAAACCTAACACAATTCAGATGATACAACAATTTGTTCAGTTTGATGGTTTGCAGGATGAAGATCCAAATAATCACTTGGTAAATTTCCTAGAATTTTGCGATACTTTCAAGATAAATGGTGTTACTGATGATGCCATCCGTCTTCGGTTATTTCCCTTCTCTCTGAGGAATAAAGCCAAACATTGGTTGCATTCTCTTCCACGAGGGTCAATCACTACATGGGATCAAATGACCGAAAAATTTTTATTAAAATATTTTTCGCCGGCCAAAACGGCAAAGTTAAGGAATGATATCTCTTCTTTTGTGCAGATGTATTTAGAGACACTTTACGACGCATGGGAGAGATACAAAGATTTGCTGAGAAGGTGTCCACATCATTGATTACCCTTATGGCTACAGGTCCAAACTTTTTACAATGGTGTTAACCCTTCAACAAGGCAATTAATTGATTCACTTGCGCGTGAACTCAATAACAAAACTCCCAAGCGACTTACGAGTTTATAGAAGAAATGTCACTGAATAACTATCAGTGGCAAGTCACAAGGACAAGGCCAACAAAAGCAGCCGGAGTTTATAACCTCGATGCAGTAACCATGCTATTAAATCAGGTAGAGATTTACATAAAAATTTGATGGTGTATATGGTTCCTCGCAGTACAAACCGGCTATGCGATGCGACACAAGTGGAGGCGTGGCGAATCCTCGAGTACCCACCCTACGGACAGGGGCATGGAGAGTGAACAAATGAACTATATGGGTAATGGGCTTTCGATATAATAATAACCCTTATAGTAATACTTACAATCCAGTTGGAAGAACCACCCCAATTTCTCATGGGGTGGTCAAGGGAATCAAAGGCAACAACCATCCTAAAATTTCCAACAACAAATTTCTACCCACGGAAAAGAAGCCAAACCTCGAGGAGATGCCGACAAAATTCATGGCACCCACGAAACACGCTTTTAGAATACTGAGACATCCTTTAAACATCAACTTGAAAAATCGACACAGAGCTCAAGGATCAAATCAGTAAACTTGCTAGCGGATCTCCGAGAGACCATAGGAAGACTACTGAGCAACACCGAGACTAACCCAAAGGAGAAAATCCAAGCCATAACAAACAAGAAAGTGAAGGGTTAGACGAGCCCAATTCAAGGCAAGAGAATGTGGTCGGAGAAGGTAAGGTTGAGGTAAGTAATAATAAGCCAAAACCGATAATTAAAGAGTACCAACCTCGCATACCATATCCCGAAGCATTAAAGAGAGACGACACAGAGGAATAGTTCGGTAAGTTTCTTAAACTTTTAAAGAAATTATATATTAACTTACCGTTACTTGAAGCACTTTCACAGATGCCAAATTCTAGAAAATTTTTAAAAGAGCTGTTGATGAAAAAGCAAAGGATAGACGAGGCATCACATGTGGAACTAAACGCAATGTGCTCGGTAGTATTGCAAAATAGACTACCACGGAAATTAAAAGATCCAGGGAGTTTTACAATTCCATGCTTAATTGGTAGTTTATCTATTGATAATGCGTTAGCTGATTTAGGGGCAAGCTTAAATGTCATGCCTTATAAAATGTTTAAACAACTTGGTCTAGGGAAACCCAAAAAAACTAGGATGAGCATTCAATTAGCTGATAAAACTGTTAGAATTCCTAGGGGTATAATTGAAGATGTACTCGTAAAAGTTGAAAAATTTGTATTCCCAGTAGACTTTGTCGTATTAGACATAGATGAGGACAATAGTATCCCCTTAATCTTAGGAAGACCATTTTTAGCAACTGCCAGATCTAAAATTGATATTGATGCAGGACAACTCATACTTCGTGTAGGTAATGAGACAAATACACTCAAAGCTCTCGATCTGGCTAGAACATCGAGTAATCAAGGTGAGAAAATAAATTCTATGGATAACCATTCTGCTTAACCCTTCTTTTCGTGAAGCACCACAAAAGAGCACAATCAACTCGATCCTATACCCCGTACCAACAAAGAAATAACTCATGAGGAACAAAGGATTCGGATCGATGATCTAGACGAGTGAAAGACGCATTTCAAGGAAAAATTAGGGATATACGGCGTAACCAAAGCTACTCTACGGCGCATAAGTTCAAAATTGGAGATCGTGTATTGATAGATAAAGCGCACTTCGAATATCTCCTCCCGATCCTAACACAAACAAAGAAATCCCTTTTAAGGTAATCAGTGTTTTCCCATACAGAACCGTCGAGGTAAGTAATCCTATTTTTGGCACTTTCAAAATAAGCGCATCTCGACTTGAACTTTATTATGATAATGAAACTGATAGCATGAGGAAGGAATTTCAACTCCTCAAACCACCCTGATTATGCAAACGAGAGGTAAGTCTAGCTTAAGACTTTAAACGAGCGCTTCTCGAGAGGCAACCCAAGTACTAACTCCATTACTCATTCTATTTTATTTTATTTTATTTTCACTCTTAATTCTCCTTTGTAGCAACTAACTATAAACTAACCAAGGCCAATTTTCATACCATACGGCCTTACACACGGCCGTGGTCGTGGCCGTGTGGATGCACCGAATCTCCGTACTGACATGACAGAGATGGTACGAGTCAGGACGGATCGTATCTTCGAATCACAGACCCAACTACCCCACCACGGCCGTGCGACATGGCCGTGGCCGACACCGAGAAATCCACACGGGGGGAGGCATGCCCGTGCTAGGAGACCGCAGTCGACACTGTTTCATCAAACATGGGCGTGGCTAATTGAACATGGGCGTGGGAGAAATGAACGAAGCACAACACGGCCGTGCGATGCGGCCGTGTGACTCAACACGCCCATGGTACAAGGGCGTGGGGACGTACCAGACTTGAAATTTCTATTTAAAACACCCACCCCCCATCTCTTCCATCCCATTTTCCTTTCCTTTTCTCTCTCAGACCTCTCCCTACTTTCCTTCTCTAATATTTTCCCCAACCATCAAGCCACACCACATCTATGTCGAAGAGGTGGAAGGATCCACGCATAGTCTCTCTGTGGGAGACCGATCTACATAAGTTCATGCCGGTCGCTTCATCCACTCGACAAGCCAAAGATATTTGAGGTCATTTCGTTTTTAATTTTCTTTTTTCGTCACATTTATTCTCCTTCTCTTTATCTTTCTTGTCCCTAAATAAATAATTAGTTTATTTTGAATTTTTCTTAGTATTTCTTGGCTATTTCTTCACGGAATACCCAATTTCTTCATCTAGCGCAGTAATCGTGGGCAGCCCCCATACCACCACCAACGACGCCTACTCCAACTTATCTTTCACCTCCGAATCAAGTTTCCACACCTCCAACTCAAGGAATCCATCCAAATTCAGGAAGTTTCATCTCTCCCTATCTTTTATGAATTTCTATCTATCTTTATACATTGAGGGCAATGTACATCATAGGTGTGGGGGGTGAATCTTAAAAGTGCCAAACTTTTTGCATTATTCTCAAATCCTGAATTATGCCTTGTCTTAAAGTAAGTTTCTCATATTATGATTAGAATGAAATTTCCTTTAATTTATGATTTTTGTTGATGTGTTTTGGATTAAGTCATTGATAATTGTGCATTGATGATTTATACTAGAGATTCAAGCATGATAAGTCTATTTTTCAAAATTAAAAATTTTTCTAGGTTGTCTACCAGAATTTGAATATTACTTTGGAGTTTGAAATTTACAAGAGTGACATCAAAGTACCCATAATTTTTATGAGATTTTGAGCCTTATAGAGTATATATTCTTTTTCTTGCTCACCTTATTGATTATGAGTGTGTCAACATTGATTTGTTATTCTAGAACTTGCATCGATTATACATGTTGAGACCACACCTTTGATTTGATATACAGAGATGATAAAGGCACCTAGGATTTAACCCCTTACTCCACTAAAAAGCCTACCTTCATAATTAACCCCTAGTGAACCCCGTTGATCCTAATAACCCTTTTTATTGACTCACCCACTAATTTTAACCCAAAACCCTTTGTGTTTATTATCACCATTCCTTTTGACTACTCTTATATCGAGATTTGATTTGATCAGTTGCCTAACTATGACCTTTATTTTAGTAACTTATCCTTTATTATATATTTATGATGTGTAAAAAAAATGAAGTATATTCATTATTAGTTTTGTGATTAAATGAGCTTATACATCTGAATTCCAAATATTAAAGAAGAAGCTCGTTTTATTAGTATTATTAGTTTTCAATTGAGGTAATTACTTATATTCAGTTCGTTGTTTCTGGTTAGGTAATTTGTCAGGTCAATCTCGATTCTAACCTTCTAATTTAGCCTTTACCCACACCTTTAACCCAAGCCCCGTTACAACCTTTTCAAAGACCTTTTGATTTGTGCATCATTTCATATCATAGTGGTGGAGATTTAATTTTCATGCAAGCCTATGAGATTACTTTTCATGTTTGACTTTTGAGTGCTTAATTCTGAACCTTAAACACCTCGAGTGATTTGAGTGAATCTTTAGTTAGGATGTCAATTCTTGTCGGTTTTGAATCAGAGGTAATTATTTAGATGAAGGGAAACACTTATGTTTTGTGCTACAAATGTATGACTTAGACTGTTTGAATCTTTAGAACTCTTTGAGTTGAATCATCCATGTATAAATTATCTTTGAATTATGATGAAACACTATTGATAAATATTATGAATCGAGGAAGTTCATTTTAATTATGAGTTGAGAGTTTTGCTTGAGGACAGGCAAAAGCTTAAGTGTGGGGGTATTTGATAAACCGTAAAAGTAACATATTTTAATCCGACATTTAGCATGCTTTTGGATGAATTATCCCTTATTTTATGTCATTTGGTGCTCTTAATCCTTTATTTTCATGTTTTATACTCAAGAAAGTATCGGAGGATGAAAAGAACAAGAAACGAGCATAAAACGGGCCAAATGGGCCACATCACGAAATTGACACGGCCTGGGCCCAAGACCACACGGCTGTGCCTCATCAACGGACTCCATACGGCCTGCCCACGACTTACACGGGCGTGGGCCATGGCCGTGCCCCTGCCCTGACAAAGAGAAATTTCACTCTAATTAGGATACTTAGGGGCAAAGAAACACATTCCAAAGCCTATATAAAAACCCTAAGTATGACCTAAAAAGGGGGGAGCCCAAGGCTGTTGTCAAGGGGCGTCTTGCTAGGCCAAAGGAGGCAGATTTGTGGAGGTTTACTTCAAGATAGCCAGTTGATCCATCTCAAGAAGCCGGAATCATACTCAAGACGGAGGATCTCTTCTTCAATTCCTTCAGGGGTTTTAGGGATTTCTTATGTTTTGTTTTATCTTTTCTTCTGAGATGTTTTCTTTTATTGTTATGAACTAAACCCTCGGATGCCTGAGGGGATGAAACCTAAAAATAAACTTTGTTATCGTTTGCTGAACTATATGATAAATATTTGACTTGTTCTTAATTATGTGTTCTTAATTCTTGTGTTGATATTTCCGGGATATTGATTCAAGTTTGATGTGCTTAGGTGGAGGAGCAAAAGTCCCTGCCTAAGAGTAGATCTAGCATAGTTAAGCAGAGTTGATCGCGCGCCTAGAGATAGGGTGACGAGATTTTACCGGATTAGGGTGAAACCTAATATGGGATTCCATAGATCGAGTTAATGCAATTCTAGGGGTTTTAATTAGAAAGAGATTTCAATTAATCAACCTAGGGTTAGACGTTATTCACTTTGAGAGAGGGTTTAATATACATTAGGGAATCTTACGGATCAAGTCAAATGAATAAATCGTCTGGTTCAGAGTTAGATAACAAGTGAAGTCTAGGTGGATTCTTCCTTGGGTATTGTCTTTATCAATTGGCTTTTCCCACAAGTATTTTCCCCAAATTCATTCTTCTTTGTCTTAGAGTCTTTAGTTTAATAATTAGTTAATTTAGATTAAACAACAAATTCCCTTTATTTTAGGCTAGATAATAAAAAGAAAGTTAGTATTAGTACTTTTAGTTCCTCTGGGTTCGACATTCCGGTCTTGCCTTAACTATACTACTGTTCGATAGATGCGCTTGCCTCAAATCGTTGTCATAGTTAGTTTCAAGGTTTGATCATTCTCATTATAAATTTTAAGACTTTGACATCGCATAAACACAATGATCAACGACCTACCGCCACCATTAGTGGCTCAGTTTATCACTACGAGCGCTCGCACGCTCGAGTGGTCACGGTTGCCGATTTTTCAGCTTTTCAGCTTTTGGCCGAAACATAGATCTAGACATGCTTTCATTGTTGATTGGTGTGAGATTACACACCTGTTTACGGGCTGAGACTTTCGCCACTTCTAAACACCTAACATGACGATTTAACAATAGTTAACCTCTACTTCAAGAAAATCAACATGTTGATGTATTCGACAGAATATGCCTCACTTACCACGTGATACAATTTCCCCCTAACACCAAGGCAATCGACCTTATTCTGAGGTTAGAGATATCGGTTCCCTAACATTGATCGTCAACAATAGCAAATTAGAACGCTACTCCACAATAATCTAATAACCAGCCCTTCGGCTTAAAGAACCCAAACAAGAAAGAGAAGAGAGATAGCTGACCTTTATTGATTGAAAGCGCTCTTACCAATGTTTAGAAAACTCCAGATTGCTTGCACCCGTATTCGGCCTCAAGGATGATGATCAACTAAGAAGAGAAGAAGAGGTTAGATCCGGGTTTTCCAAAAGGGAACAAAAGAGGAAATACTAGGGAAGAAAAGATTCGGCCTTGTCAAAAGAATCAAGATTAAAGTTTCGGCTTTAGTAGAGTGAAAGGAGAGGGAAGAAGAAATTGAAAGAAAAGAAGCATTACCTTGCTACCACAAGTGAGCCGAATGGGAAAAGAAGAATTCGACAGCCACAATAGAACTACAGAATGATGATAGACGAGTAGGAGAAAATGGAAGAAAAGAGACTTAATGGTGCAATAAACGGCCACCGCCAACGAATGAAGAATTGGTGAAACTAATACGAATTCAGCAGGGAATCAAAATCAGTATTTATTGATTCGTTGGTGTGTAATCTGCTATCCGTACTTTTTTGTATATTTGATATAGCTAAGAAATGATGACTTGCTAATGTATAATGTACATTTGTAAGGATACGTTAAGGTATGTGATTTATCTAGGTACAATCTGTATTTTGTTAAGTTTGATGGTACGCCTCTATGTTACTCTATTGCTTAAGAACATGTGATATCTGAATATCTTGAATTGATTTGTACTGATTCTGATTTATAACCATGCATGTGACTTCATGGAAAATCTGATATTATTTGTTAAAGTTTGATAAATCTGTTTTACAACGCATGGACTCTCATGCCTACTGACTCTGTTATTGTACGATAGCATGACTTACATGCTTATCACTTTGCTTCTATATATGCATGCAATGACACATTGCATGGGCCTTGGGATGATGTGAAATGAGAAAGTTTTTGGCAGTTTAATGATCTGCATTATCTGGTGGTTTATCCATAATTTTTTTCTGGCATTGGATTAAGACATAGCTATGTCCGACAGTTAATCTCTGATGGAGTGATCACTATTAATTATGTGATGTCAAGTGAAAACTTGGCGGATCCTTTGACAAAAAGTTTGCTAGAGATATAGTCAAAGAACTCAAAAGGGATGGAACTCAAGTCCATTAATTAGAGTCACCCATTATGGAAACTCTACTCAATACTTGGTATAATGTCAAATCTTGAGTTCAAGGAGACAAAGTACATGATTAGTATGTGACTACTAGCACCATAAAAAAATTCATCCTAAGATTAAAGTGCTAGGTACCTGTAATGATAACGAAATGATGAGTAATGTACTCTTAATGGACCCATAACATAAATATGTTAGTGTTATAATTACGGGAACACTCTCGATGGGATCTACCTATGTGAGGGTTAAATGTGGTCGTTTCTAAGAGCTCAATTGCTTGGCTCTAACAACACTCATGAAAAGAGGTTACAGATACATGACCATAATAATATCCTTAGATATTATACATTGATTGGTGTTGAAATCATTGTGTGAGATGTATTCGGTTAATCAAATAGAATAGTTACTTCAAGTGAAGGTTCAATCGTAAGACACCTTCATTTATGCAAATTGATTTACAAGATTATTAAAATCTAAAATATTTTGAAAATGGGGGAGATTGTGAAACATTTTCAAATATTTATAATGTTCCAATAACTATAAATGAAAGGGTGTGAATCAAAAGTTATATCTTTTGGTTATTGATTCAGAGTTATATCTTGTTGTTTTTGACAAAGAATTATAATTATTCAAGCAATTCAAGCAATAAAAGTTATGTTTATTTAAGAAATATTAGTTGAATAATTATGCCTCTTTTAAATATGTGATTATTCAAAGAAGACACCTATTGAAAGTTACCTCTCTATGAAGAAACATGAGAATTCCTATAAATAGGAGTGGGATTTCATTTGGAAAACATACCAAAAAATTCTCAAGAAGTTGTTTCTATCCTTCCTCCATCTACTATTATCAGATTGTTCTATAAAGAATTACTGCAATTTTTTTATAGAAATTGATTTCCATGTTATACTCTGCTCAAATTTTATTGGACTATTTACGTTAGTGCAAAACGCAAATAGTCACTGAGCTTCATTGTATCCTCGAGGTTCATTTGCTTGAAAATCTTTTGTACACTGAGTATAGCTGGGGGTGAAAATAACCTTAAATATAATGGCTTGAAACATGCATTAGATCCTTGTCCTATTGCTCAATTTTTTGTTCAATTTGTTATTTGTGTTCCGTTCGTGTGTTCAAGATTTTCCTCACTGAAGTTCTGCATTAACATACTTTTCTTTAGCAAAGTATTTGCTTTCTTTGTAGATTTCAAAGAAAGCAATGAATCTCCAAGGCATAATTTAAATCAATAACGGCATTGAGTTAGCATATGATGAGCTACAGAAAGATGTGATTGAATTGGAGGAAAAACATATTGACTAAGGCAGTGGACGGGATGAGTGATGTCAGGATGAGTGTGTGCAAGATAAAGCAACTGACCTATGAGTTGTTGATAAACCATAGGGTCTAGTAGTAAATCACACTCATGTGCACTAATTTTTAAAGATTGACTCATAGGTAACTTGGTAGGTTTTGTCTTAAGACATCTATTGTCTTTAAGTAATTGTAAGTACAATGTTGCTGTAGAACTAAAATTCCAATGGCATTCCTAGCAATTTCAAATCCAAGGAAATAGTGGAAAGGGCTTAAATCCTTGATCTCTAAGTATTGTTGAAGAAATTATCGTACATCATATAGCATGTTCCAATTCATTCTAACAGGAGCAATATTGTCCACATACACTAGGAAAGTGATAAAATCATTGCTAGAACCTTTAGTGAACAAAGAGTGCTTATACATTGAGAATTCATACTTGAGAACCACTTCAGAGAAGGTATTGAACTATTGCTTTGAGGCATGTCTGAGACCATATATGGACTGAGCTATCTACTAACTTGATTTCCTTAGGACCATAGTTAGGAAACAACTTCCTATAGACTTTTTCTTTGAGCATTTCATTTAAAATGACATTATTGATGTCTACTTTCTACAAATAATAGTTGTTGATGCCAACAAGAGTTACTAAATTTTTGAAGGTTTCCATTTTAACAATAGGAGATAATGTCTCAATATAATCAATCTATTTTGGTTGCATGAAACATTTTGCAACTAATCAAGCTTTATATCTTTCTACATTGCCATTGGATTTATTTTTAATCTAATAAACCCATTTGCAATCTATAGGTTGCTTCCCCTCAAGTAATGTAACTATGGACCAAGTGTTGAGAGATCCATTATCCATAGCTACTCTTCATTCAGGATATTTCATGGCTTGATGATAAAATGTTGGCTTATAATGTTAGGAAATATTAGCAAAAAATGTATTGCAGGTTGATGATAATTTGTAGTTAAACATATGGTTTTGAATAGAATATTTTACAAGTACTTGTTTCAACAGTATTGCAATAAAACTCCTTTAGATAGGAAGGTTAATGAGATCAATGATGAGTTTCATGAATAGGTTTTAGTTGGCTAGGCATAGGTTTTGGTTAGGATAGAATAGGCACAATAGAAGTGGGTCTGGAATTGGGTACATTAGGTAGCATAAGGAAAGGTGCATGTGAGGAATATGATATAGGCATAGGTGGGCTAAGTTAATTATCAACCATTTTAGGCCAAACTAGGTTATTAAAGGGATCAATAAGCTCCAAAAGAGATGTGATATTATAAAACAGAAACACATCAATGTATATTACAATCTTTCAATGATGTCGATCATAAACTTTATACTTTATGACCCCTAAAGGATAACCGATGAACACAACATTTACTGCTCGTGAAGAAAACTTATCCTTATGTGCCCTTAAAGTAGAGATGAACCATGTATAAGTTAATAAGGGGACTTATTGTTCAATAATAGTGAAGGAAGATGATTTATAAGAAAAGTGGTAGTGGGCAAACATTCTCCCCAAAACTCAATGGCTATTCGTGACAAAAAATAATGAGGTATTATCATATTCAAGATATATTAGTGTTTCTTTTCTACCATAGTGTTTTTTTGAGAAGTTTTAATATAAGAAAATTGATTTAGAATATCTATATTAGAAAATAAATCAATAAAGCACAACTATAGTGCAATTCTGATAAAAAAAAATCTTTCAAATCCCTTAAAAATTACCTTTTCACCATAATAATAAAGTTGGGAATAACATACGTAACATTAAACTTATGCTGCAAAAGAAAAGTTCACAAAGATCTTGTGCAATCATTAATAAGAGTTAAGGAATATTATTGATTGGAAAATGTTTAGAATTTATAAGGACCCCAAATATCACAATGGATAAGACCAAATGAACCATCATCTAGTTTTGTCACATCCCCAAAGTCGAGTTAGAAGAAATTGGGTTAGTGAAACCTAGAGTGGTTATGTTTAGTTTTTGAATTAAGGTTATAGGAATTTTGTCAAATGAGTTATTCTGGTTCAGTGGATAGGTGTTGTGCTTGTGTGTGAGAGGTTTTGGGTTTGAATCTTTTCCCTTTATTATTATTATTATTTTTATCCTAACCCTATACTTAAACTTCTGGCTTATATATTATTTTCACTCAATTGATGACAGAATGAGTCTGTTGGTTCAGTTGTAAGACTTCCCCTCACCCTTGGGTTCTGTGTTTGAATCCTAGCGCGTGGAAACGAGAATAATTTTTGCTAGTTCCCTAGGTGTGCAGCCCATGTGGATGTAGTTGTGTTGAAATTGAACTCTGGTAGAATTTGGTAGGATTATTATTCTGATTTAGTAAGGATATGAGTGGTTATTGTTAAAAATATATTTTTACTATTTTTTATTTTTTATTTTGAAACTATCTCCTAATTTTACTCCCCTATTTCTGCCGTCCCAATTCTTTCTCCATATTTCCCATACACGTTTTTTTCTTTTGTTGTATTGAGTGTTCGGAAAATCCCTTTTTTACATTTTCTTGTTCTCTACTACTTTTCTTTCACCTTTTATTATATTTTTCTATTCTAAGTGTAACACCCCCAAAATAGGGCCTATGAGTTTTAGGGGTATTTTAGGGATTTTAGCCTTAGAGTGTTCAGAATTTTGCGACATGGTTTATTGGTAATGTTTTTTACTATGGTTTTCAAGAAATTAAATAAATTTCTGAAAATAAGTTTTAAAGACCTTCAATTTTGAAAATTGGACTAATTTGTTAAAGAGCCAAAATTGTAAGTTTTTAAGAGGTAATTAGACCAGATTTTAAAATCCAACCTAAAAACCCTCATTTATAGTTTCATTTTCACGTTAGTCTTCTTCCTCTCTCATACTTGTGTCGTCCATAGTTCTCCTAACTCTCCCAATCAATTTTGAATTCCAAATCCTAATTCCTTTTGAATTCTATCATCTCTTAAGTTATAAATCTCAATAGAAGTTAAGAAAAACACCCAAAAACACCATTGTTTCTCCATTGTCAAGCTTGTGAGTTTTTCAAGATTTCGATTAAACGCTCAGTTTTTCATCAACTAATGTAACAATTCATCTTCCCATTACTTTTAAATGTTATTTAGTCTTTAAAACTATGTTTTTAGCCATTAAAGCACATGTTTTAAATAAATGTCAAAAATTAGGTTGTTAATGGTGGATTTCAGGGTTTTGGGTAAAAATGTGGTTTTAAAGTGTTTTTCAACTTGTTTTGACATGATTAGAATATTTCTAAACTTACTCTGAAGTTTCGTTGAAGATTTCTTGAGTTTTAGTGAAATTTCGAAAAATAGTCATAAAACATGTCGAAAAAGTCAATTTTATGAGTTGAGTATATTATTGTAGTTTAAAGGTTGGGAAATAGTCGTAGGTGAATAATTAGATGAATGAAACTCATTTTAGGCAAAAAGATTAAGTGTAGATCGAGATATTTGGATTTCAAGTTGGTTGTGTTAAAGGTTTCGGCTACATGAGAACATAGGGCTTATGTTTTTGATTGCTTGTGGTGAGTCTCTAGCTAATTTTTGAATGTATTGTTGTGTGAATTATTGTGTTGAAACTTCGAATTCATTAGGACCTTCTACAAGTTAAGGAAAAACTAGTTCGAGCTTTTGGCTTTTCGACGAAAGTGTAATTGGTGAGTGTTTGGAATAATTGCTTGTGGACATGATTCAACGCATTATTTGGGAATTTAGTAGTAGCCTAAACCCCTACTCTAAATTTCAAGTATAAGCTTTCTCATACCTATGTTATCTTGTGAACTATGTGCTTATGTGTTTGTTAATATGTGAATTGAGATGAGATGCTATAACATGTGATATGTGGTTATGATAACCGTTGTGAAAGTGCAAATGTGTACATGTTATGTATATGTTAAATATTAGTGACAGTGTTTTGCTAAATATACAAATATGCAGAGATAGTGCACGAACAATCAGTAAGTGGTATGTGTTTAATTTTAGATATTTTGGCCTTGCGATCTTGAAATCGTTGGATATAGTTGGCATGCCATAAGATTATGAGTAATCACCTATATATATAGTGATTTTGGGCATTGATACCCTGGGACATGTTGGAGGGATAAGGGAATGTGAGCTAAGCTTCATTCAACGAGACATGTGAGGGGAAATAAGAAGAGTGTTAGATTTATGCTTCAATTTTGGTACATGTTTGACTCTGTGAGTCTATGTGGTGTGTTGGAGATCCGTGTATCCAATGAGTGATGATAGAGCTCACTTTTATGTTTCATAGCTCAAGTGCCAAATTATCTTAAATTATGAATATTTGTGTATTGTGATATGTAACATGCGACCATTATGCAATATATCTATAAACATGTTTTTGAGTATTGTGATATATGCTTGAATGTTAAGTGATTATATGAGTATTGTTATATATGCTTAAATGTTATGTGAATATATGTGTAATGTGATACATGCTTAAAATAGGTTGTGCTATATGGTTGTTTCGTTAATGTTTGATGAATTATTTGCATGGTAGTTGTTCTAGGCATTCACTGAGCTTGTTAAGCTCACCCACTCCCTTTTTAAACCCTTGCAGATTAGTAGTGTGTCGATGTGAGCGGTGTGGTTCCGAGGGGTGATCCAAGCAAGTCCTTTTTCGTTATTTCATAGGTGTTATTTTTATTTGTTTATGTTTTGGGAATAAGGCAATGTGGTAGACTTTTAAAGATATTTTTCATGATGCTTTAGAAGTTCCATAGCTTAATTACTCTTAGGATTTTGAGAATTGAATCGTATTATGCCGATTATCATTTGAACTTACTTTCAATGTTTGAGACTATTACTATGTCCGTTTTGATGTTTATTTGATGATGATATGATAGCATGATGAATTGGTACGAGTTGGAATGAATTATATGCTTAAAAATGTGGTATTTTTCTGGTCTGAAGTTGGGATATTGATATTCATTTTGTAAAAACGATACCTCTATGATATTTCAATGTGTAGGAAGTGAGTTTGGTAATTTGGTATCGATACCTTATCAATGAGTATCAATACTCGGGGTAATTTTATTGATACTTTTGCAAAGGTACGAATATTTTATAAGACTTTGATTTTAGAAAAGAAACATAATACTGATTTGGTAATGATTTTACAAACGGTATCAATACCGTACCAGGAAAATATCGATACCTACATGACTTGCTTTGGTATTTTGCTAAATGGACCTTATGCATGTTTAATTATTATTATTATAAAACCATTTAAAGTATGTTTGGCATGTTTTAATGATGATTGATATATGTTTGACTAAAAATTTGTAAGATCATGTAACGCCCCAAATTTTTGGGCCTAGTAGAATTGGGCCTATTGGGCCTTGGGCATGAGAGTGTGTAAAATTATTTAAGAACAAGGGAACGGCACAAATGCATGCTGGATCTGTTAGGTGAGTGATTTTGGAAGGTTAGGGAGCTTCTAAGAAGTCCTGGGTTCAAGTCATGTCATTTGGGAAATTTTTAGTTTTTAGCATTAGGGGAAACCTGACTCCTGGTATTAAGCCTTTTAAGTAATTAAGATTAAATTGTGACATAAGAGGAGCTGGTGGCTTAGTGGTAAGTGGCATAGGGAGTGAAGCTTGTGGTCTGAGGTTCAAGTCTCTTGAGGAGCAAGGGAGGTTTTATTTTGCAGCATGGATGGCAAGAGTTGTGGTGGATTCAAACTCTTTGGAGTGGTTGTGGACTTGGTAAAAGGGGGAGAGTATAATGGGATATGGATGATGGTTGTTGGGGATTTGGAGGAGGAAAATGTGGAGAGATTTTAGGGGAGAATTAAGGAGTTTGATTTGGAAGGGAGTTTGTGTCAAATTTGAAAAGGGAAAAGCATAGGAATTTCGGCTGAGGGAAGATTGTGTTGGTCATTTCGGCTTGGGAGGAGCATTGTGGTATATGCATTTGCCAAAATTCCCTTTTACTTTCTCTCTTTTTTTTTTTCCAGTCAATAGTGGTTAGTCAGTTTGGTGAACAACTCTCTCATTTCTTCTTCTCTCTTTCTCTTCTTCAATTTGTTTCTACTCTAGCCGAATGCACTATAGGCCCTCTAAAGTATTATGCATCTTATCATCTCTTCTTTGATTGCTTTGTTAAGCCGAATACGTCCCCTTCTCCTCCCTCATCATTTATTTTGCTTCTCCCTTCTCTTCTCCTAAGCTGAATGCTATTCTCCTTTCCCTTTCCCAAACTCTTTTCCCTTATTTTGTAGTACTGAGTTACTTCCTTAGCCGAATAGGTGTTTATCTGTTGGTCTCATTTTGTTGCCAAGTTTTGCTTCTTTCTTCTTAAACCTTGCCGAATTGATCTTGTCTCTTACCATACGTCTTCTTTCGGTTTCTAAAACTTCTCAAGTTTTAAAAGAGTTTTCAAGTATCATTGGAGCATTTGAATCTGCCATTTTCTTTCGTTCGAATATCTAAGGCAAGTTAGATTGTATTCTTGGTTTGGGTCGAATGCCATTTCCCCTATTCTGGGGTGTTGTGCTTGCTGTAGAATAATATATGTTTAACCCGTGGGTTTAGGCAATCAAGAGATTATCATGGAGGCAAGTGATAGCCAGTCTGAGGGGGGATCAGGAAGAGTGCCTACTGGAAATGGACTCGTAGTCCCTGCTCCCAAGTTTAAGAGGCGTTCGGTGTCGGCTATTCGGGACTTTCCGCCAGGATGTGGAAGCGTGGCTGCACCAAACTCTGGTTCGAGTAGGCTAATCACAGTTGACCGATCTAGTCAAGCTTCTGGCGATCGTGAACTATTAGTACTCTACGTGATCAGGTGTGTAACTTTGTGCTCTGTTGATGATCGGACGAAAAGCCGAAAGTGTGTATTAGTACCGTAATTGCTAATCGGTCAAAAACCGATAGAGTGTGAATGTTTTTCGCACGGTGTTAGCTGTAGCGGTAAATGCCGAAATGCCAGATTGTCGAAAAGCCGAAAAGCCAAAGGATTGGGCTTTTGGGCCACATGAGCGTGCGAACGCTCATGTGATCAACCGAGCTCACGAAACGTCGGCGTACGACGAGGAAGGCCGCCATGAGCGATCTCATGGTATTGAGCCAGAATGGGCCCGTGGGGCCGCGTGGGTAAACTTCACTGTTAAGTGGGACGTAGATAGACTTGTCATATCGCGCACACGACTTAGGTAGTTCTGGGCCTCGTTGGGCCGAAGTGGGCTGTGTGGGCCCAATGGGCTTGTGGGCCCACACGGATAAAATGTATGTGATGTGGTAAGTGTTGTTTGGACTGTGGCGTTTGCATAACTGTGGCTATTTCTGGGCTAATTGGGCCACACGAGCATATGGGCCCACTAATGCCGAATAATGGGCCTTAAGCCCATTTACACCGTTGTGACTGTTTAGGTTACTTAAGTCGCTCGAGGCGACAGTGGACCTTCTGTTGAGTCGCTGAGACCCTGATTTGTGAAAATTACTGAAATATCCCCGGTTTGCAAAATTATCGAAATACCCCTGGGTTGTAAAATTACTGAAATACCCGCAGTTTGCAAAATTACTAAAATACCCCCAGTTTTCAAAATTACCGAAATACCCCTGTAGGATAGAATTACCGAAATACCCTTGTAGGTAGAATTACCGAAAATACCCCTAAAAGGTAGGATTATCGAAATACCCTTATAGGTTAAAATGACTATTTTGCCCTTGTGGGTAAATGAATGACTTAGGCTATGAATTTGACCGATTTGACTGTGATCGTATGACTGTGTTTTAGCTGACTTGACTGTGGTCGTGTGACTGATATGCTTTTAGTATATGTTTAAATGACTGTTACTGAGCATGGCCATTTTGCATACACGTGTAACGATTGAGCATGACATACACGACATATTGCACGGGGTTGGGACATTGATACGGAGGAAGTTCTGATAGGGTCGCACGGGTCGCATGAGACAACTGTGGATCCAGTATTGATCTGATAGGGTCGTACGGGTCGCATAAGACGACTGTGGATCCAGTATTGATCTGTTAAGGTCGCACGGGTCGCATGAGATGACTGTGGACCGATGGACAGCTTAAAGCCGCGTAATCTGATTATGGCTCTGTGCCAACCTAAATATGGCTCTGTGCCATCTTGATTATGGCTTTGTACCAATCGTATTTACCCGTGGCTATGCGCCTAACATATATATTGATGACTCTGTGTCGATCATAATTACCCGTGGCTATGTGCCGATTATATTACCATCGCTAATGGCTATGTGCCAAACTTATTACAGTGACTGATAGCTTTGTGCCATCCTGATTATGGCTCTGTGCCATCCTGATTATGGTTTATAACCATTCTGTTTATGGCTTTTAGCCGTTCTGTCCATGGCGCCGAGTTGTTCTGTTGACTTAGTGCCGCAACCGGTGCTAAGCTTGGTGTGTTGGCTGGGTCGGTCGATTTTATCCCCACAGGAGTATAGTTCGTACGGGTGGTGTGTTGGCTGGATCAGGGTGGGATGCTTCCTCATACTGTTGCATATCTATTTATGAGATCTGTAACACCCCTTACCCGGGTTCTACGTCGGAATTGGGCCCGAGGCGTTACCGAACTCAAACCACTTGATCGCCACTTAGGCTCGTCGTAACTACTCTCTGAAGTCATCTCAACAACCTCATTCTCGACTTACGAGGCTCACTCATACACACGAGGGCTCTCGAGACTAAACCAAAAATTTTGTCCAATCTTAAAAATTTTCTCTTTTATACAGGTCTCACACGCCCGTGCAAGATTAGACACGCCCGTGCATGGACACACACGCCCATGTCCCCAGACCGTGTCTAAAAACTCAGTATTCTGCCAATTTGCCCATGGCCAAGGCATGACCGTGCTTCTCAACCGTAGTGAATCCTGACTTCACACACACAGCCTCAAAACCAAGTCACACGCCCGTGTGGCTAGCCCGTGGACCATCCTGACTTAAAATGTTAACATGCAGGGGACACATGGCCACAACACACGCCCGTGGGCTGACCGTGGGTCACACATGGCCTAGACACACGCCCGTATGTCTAACCACATGGTCGAGAACAAGGCTAAGTGCCAAGTTCTTTTCACCCCTCTAACATACACAACATATAATCAACCAACACAACCATAATCAACTCAAATTGGATTGCAATCTCACACAGACAACTATGACTTTTCATATAATATGGTAGCCAACAACTATGGCATTATACAAAATGAGGTATCATCTATAGGCCAACACTTCTTAGCCATTTACAACAAAATTTACTAACTTATCTAGCCCCGATACATGCCATATACAAAACATTAAGTTTCATGTACCAAAGTGTGCTGATATGTGGGCTATCTTCTGATGATCCTCGTATCTCGATTCAACGCTTTTAATCTATAAGACAAGGGAAAAGAAAGGGAGTAAGCTTTGAGCTTAATAAGTTTACACATAAACAAATAAGCATCATAGTATAAGCTAAACAATAATTAGCATTATACTACCAAAAGTAGTGAACAACTATGCTTACTCTTTCTAACCCTTACCACATTTCCAACACGTCATGAGTCACATACTCATAACCATCAAAATGCACCCCTGCATTCTATGTCACATTTACACAATATACAACACATCATTATTTCTCGTAACACATCCACACAGTTTATCGACATAGTTTATCCACACAACTTATCCACATAGCTAGTTCGTATAGCTAATCCACACAGCTATTACACACAGCTAATACACACAGTTAATCCACACAGCCAATGTCTCAGTGGTTTCGCACTTAGCACACCACAATTGATTAATAAGGTGGTATCGCACTTAGCCTACCATAAAGGTATTTATAGTGATTCAGCACATAGCTCACCAAACGATATACCTCACGATAGCATCGCACATAGCTAGCTCATCGTCAATATGCATTAGGATGGTATCGCACTTAGCCCACCATCTAGTGTTATCACAACACATGCACAAGTCTACTTACTTAATCATTCTCGATCATACATTCATTCCACATTTTCTACTACATTCATCCCACATAGGTTCTCAAACATGATACACACTAGCTAGCATTAACAAATTGTAAGTATGAATGCATTATTTATGCATAGACTTACCTCGATACTCAAAAGTATAGAAATATGCAATTTAGTCCACCACCTTACTTTTGCCTCGGTTTCGATCTGGGCTTCGTCTTTCTTGATCTATAATAAATAATTCAGCTTATTCAATACACACGTTGACTAAATTGACTCACATTTCATACTTTAGCAAAATTACTATTTTGCCCCTAAACTTCTTCATATTTACACTTTAGCCCCAAGGCTCGTAAAGTGATTTTTATTCAACTTTCTATCCTTTCATGCTTAGCCGAACCACTTACTATACTAAAGCATTCATCAAATCTCACTAAATCACACATGTATGACCAAACTAAAGTTTTTTACAATCAAGTCCCTACATGCATTTTCATGGAAAATCACTTAACAAAAGATGTTTCTACTACATCAAGCTTTCATAATCTTCCATAAAACATCAAAATACATGCATGTCATACATGACCACATTTTTGAACATCCATAATAGCTCACCAAATAGCTAAAAATAGCTTACTCATGCTACTAGGACTTCAAAAATATGAAGAATATCAAAACCGGGCTTAGGAGCACTTACTAGCAAGCTTGAAAAGTTGAAAGAGCCCTAACAATGGCTTCTCAAATTTTCGGCAGCTAAAGGGGAAGAAGATGAATGAATTTGTCATCTTTTCACCTATTTTAATCACTTATTTGATAAATGACCAAAATACCCTTTTTGATAAACTTCAAATTTTGACTCATCCATGCCCATTTTTGTCTAAAAATTAGAATTTGGGTAAATTACTATTTAAGGACCTCTAATTAATAATCTAAAGCTATTTCACACAAATAGCTTCTAGAAACACACATTTTGCAACTTTTGCAATTTAGTCCTTTTTGGACAATTCAACCACAATTCCATAAAATTGCTTCATGAAACTTTCACACTAGCATGCATACATAATATAAACCTCAGAAACTCATTCATAACCCTCGGATTTGTGGTCTCGAACAACTATTTCGACTAGGCCCTAAACTGGGATGTTACAACTCTCCCCCATTTTAGAGATTTTCGTCCCCGAAAATCTTACCAGAAAAGAGGTTTGGATGTTGCTCTCTCATAGCTTCTTCCGTTTCCCACGTAGCCTCTTCCACGCCATGTTTCTGCCATAACACTTTCAATAGTGCTATGCTCTTATTTCTCAACTGTTTCACTTCTCGAGCTAAGATCTTAATCGGCTCCTCTTCATAAGACATATCCGGTCTTATCTCAATTTCCGTTGAAGGAATCACATGTGAAGGATCGGAGCGGTACCGTCGCAACATCGACACATGGAACATATTATGAATCTTTTCCAACTCTACTGGTAAAGCCAACCGGTAAGCTACAGGCCCAATTCTGTCTGTAATCTCATACGGCCCTATGAACCTTGGACTCAATTTCCCTTTCCGTCCAAATCTCATAATCTTCTTCCACGGGGACACTTTCAAAAATACTTTGTCACCCACTTTAAACTCAATTTATTTTCTTTTCAAATCTGCGTACAACTTCTGTCGATCCGAAGTAGCTTTCAGACTATTACGGATTACTTTCACTTTCTCTTCGGTCTCTTTTACTAGATCGACCCCATGGATCCGCTTCTCACTAAGCTCGATCCAATACAAAGGAGTCTGACACTTACGGCCATATAAAGCCTCATATGGTGCCATCTGTATACTCGACTGATAACTATTGTTATAGGCGAATTCAACCAAAGGTAGATATCTCTCCCAACTACCTTCGAATTCTAACACACAGCATCGAAGCATATCTTCAAGAACTTGAATCACTCTTTCAGGCTGACCATCGGATTACGGATGGAACGCATCTTGAAATTCAATCTCGCACTACCATGGCTTCTTACAACTTCTTCCAAAATCTCAAGTAAACCTCGGATCTCTATCCGATATAATGAACACGGTACACCATGCAATCTCACTATCTCTTCCACGCATAACTCAAATAACTTAGCGGTGAATAATAAACACGTCTCGGAATAAAGTGAGCCGACTTCGTCAATCTATCCACAACAACCCACACAAAGATCTCTCTTTCTCGAGTCATCGGCAACCCGTTACAAAATCTATGGTAACCCGATACCACTTCCATTCGGGAACCATCACTGGCTGAAGCAATCCCGAAGGCACTTGATGCTCAGCTTTCACTTGTTGGAAAATCAGACACTTTTCCACAAACTCTGAAATATCTCTTTCCATACCTGGCCACCAATACAACTTCCTCAAGTCGTTGTACATTTTCGTACTGCCCGGATGTACTGACAAACATCCACTGTAGGCCTCATGCAAAACTTTTCGAATCAACTCCTCATCTTTAGGAACACAAATTCTGTCACGATACATCAGACAACCATTCAAATTCACTCGAAAATCAGAATCACTTTCTGATCCGCACTTAGCTATCTTAGCTTGCATCTCGCTGTCATTTCTCTGAGCCTCACATATTTGTTGAACAAATAGTGGCCTAGCTCTCAACTCTGCCAAAATAGCACCATCATCAGATAATACTAAACTCGCTCTCATAACTCTTAGAGCATACATGGATTTCCTACTCAAGGCATCCGCAACCACATTCGCTTTTCCCGGGTGGTAATCAATGACTAACTCATAGTCTTTCAACAGCTCAAGCCACCGTCTCTGTCTCAAATTCAGATCCTTCTGATCCATCAAATACTTTAAACTCTTGTGATCCGTAAAGATTTGGCACTTTTCACCATACAAATAATGTCGCCAAATCTTTAACGCAAAAATAATCGCAATCAACACAAAATCATGAGTCAGATAATTCTTCTCGTGCGGCTTTAGCTGCCTCGAGGCATAAGCGACTACCTTACCCTCTTGCATCAACACACAACCGAGACCATTAAACGATGCATCACTGTAAACCACGAACTCTTTCCCGATTCTGGTTGAACCAAAATCGGTGCCTCAGTTAACATTGTCTTCAGTCTCTCGAAGCTCTGTTGACATGTCTCAGTCTATTCAAACTTGGCATCTTTATGCAACAGTTTTGCCATCGGGGTAGCAATCACAGAGAACCCCTTTAGGAAACGTCTGTAATATCCCGCTAATCCCAAGAAACTCCTAATTTCAGACACGTTCCTCGGCAGTTTCCAATCCATAACAGCCGATATCATACTCGGGTCAACTCTGACACCATCACCTGACACCATGTGTCCTAGGAATCCAACCTCTCGGAGCCAAAACTCACTCTTGCTAAACTTAGCATACAACTGCTTATCTCTCAAAGTTTGCAAGACAATTCTTTAGTGCTCTTCATGATCGTTCTCATCTCGAGAATAGATCAATATGTCGTCAATAAAGACAACCACAAACTTGTCCACATATGGTCTGAAAACACGGTTCATCAGATCCATAAAAATCACCAGTGCATTCGTCAAACCAAACGGCATAACCAAAAACTCATAATGGCCATACCTTGTCCGAAATGCGCTTTTCAACACATCTTGCTCTTTCACTGGAAATGATAATAACTGTGACGTCAATTCTATCTTGGAGAACACTGTAGCTCCTTCATTGATCAAAAGATCATCAATCCTTGGTAAAGGATACTTATTCTTAACCGTCACCTTATTGAGTTGTCTATAGTCTATACACAACCTCATAGACCCATCTTTCTTCTTCACAAACAATACCGGAGCACCCCACTACGAGTAGCTCTGGTCTTGCAAAACCCTTATCTGTCAATTCTTGCAACTGAATCTTCAGTTCCTTCAACTCTACAGGTGTCATTCTATATGGAGCAATTGAAATAGGTGCCGTTCCCGGAACCAACTCAATTCCAAACTCAACCTCTCTCACTGGAGGTAATCTGGGTAACTCTTTCGGAAATACATCTGGGTACTCACATACCACTGGCACTGTTTTAAACTCTACTCCAACCTCTTGAGTATTCAACAAAAATGCAAGATAGGACTCACATCCTTTCTTCAAACATTTCTCAGCCACTAGGGAAGAAATCATAATGGGTAAACTATTCGATCCACCTGATTCAACCCGAACCACATCTCCACTCTCACATTTCAGTTCAATAAACTTACTACCACAGTTCACTAAGACACTATGGGTAGTCAACCAATCCCTGCCTAGGATTAGATCAAACTCATCAAACGGCAACAACATAAGGTTTGCCAGAAAACAATGATCATCAATCAACAAAGGACAATTCTTGCACACTTTGTCCACTAACACATGCTTTCCTACCGGGTTTGACACCTTAATCACAATGTCCGTAGACTCAACGGTCATACTCAAACTAGATGCTAATCTCATGCAAATATAAAAGTGAGTAGACCCTGGATCTATTAAAGCGATAACAAGGGTGTCAAAGAGAGAAAAAGTACCCGTTATCATATCAGGGGAGGATGCCTCTTTGCGAGCGCGAATGACATACGTCCTCGCGGGTGCCCGACCCTCTGGTCTCACAGCAGAATCTCTGGGCGCACCTCTACCACTAGCCCCACCTCTTGGGTTCCTTGGTGGTCTAGCCCTCCTAGACACATCACTAGGTCTCACTTCATGCTTCTCTTCCTTATCATCCTTCTCGGGACAGCTACGAATAAAGTGGTCAGGGGAACCACATTTATAACATTTCTGACTGTTTCCCCAACACTCTCCGGTGTGATACCTACCACAACTTGGACACTCCGATTTACTCTTCGTATTGCCCACACTTTCCATCAAGGGGGCTTAGACTCTCAAACCCGAACGAATATTGCCCAAGTCTCGATGCGGATAACCCACTGGTGCTGTCGTCCGATGATTCACTTCCTTGGATCTTTTCAACTAGGCTTGGTATGACTTGCCCATCGGCCTCTTTCTAGCATCTCGGGCTTCACTTACAGCCCTCCTCTTTTCTGAACTCAGCTCTTCAGCCTTACTTGCCCTCTCAACTAACACCACAAATTCTTTCAACTCCAAAATTCCCACTAGGAGTTTGATGTCCTCATTCAGCCCATCTTCGAACCTCTTACACAAGATGGTCTCAGTCGATAAACATTCTTGAGCGTATTTGCTAAGCCTAACAAACTCACACTCATATTCCGCCACTGTCATTCTTCCTTGTTTCAACTCAAGGAATTCCTTCCTTTTTCGATCAGTAAACCCCTGGCTTATATACTTCTTCCGAAACTCTTCCAGAATGAAGTCCCATGTCACCCGCTCTCTCGGGACCACTAGCGTTAACGTCTTCCACCAATGGTATGTCGAATCTCCCAGCAAGGACACGGTACACTTCAAACTCTCTTTAGGCGTACATGAGAGTTCATCGAACACCCTCATCGAGTTCTCCAACCAGAACTCTGCCCTCTCTGGGTCATCATCTACCTTAGCTCTAAACTCCTCAGCCTCGTGCTTCCTAATCTTATCCACCGGGGGCTTCGATATCCTCACTACATCTATACCTTGAGGAGCCACTGGATTTGGCTGAGGTACAGGAGGAGGAGGTGGAGGAGGTTGAGCATTAGGGTTCGCTCGAACATAATCCGAGTACCAATTGCTCATCATCTAGAGAAAGGCTTCCCGTGCCTCTTCCCCTTGACCCCTAACCTCGGGTCCACTCTCAACGGGCGCGGTTCCTTACGCAGGAGCCGGCGCATTACTAGCTGCTTCATCAGCAGTCAATGGATCGGAATCCATATAATATATAAAATAAGATTTAAATCATCAGAAATCACCACACTATCATTGTACACTTATGGCATGTATAGCTAGACTCTTACACCCGCTACGGTAGTCCTAGAAATGGCTAAACCATAGCTCTGATACCACTAAATGTAACACCCCTTACCCGGGTTCTACGCTAGAACCGGGCCCGAGGCGTTACCGAACTCAAACCACTTGATCGCCACTTAGGCTCGTCGTAACTACTCTTTGAACTCATCTCAACAACCTCATTCTAGACTTACGAGGCCTCACTCATACACACGAGGGCTCTCGAGACTAAACCGGAACTTTTTCCAATCTTAAAAATTTTCTCTTTTATATAGGTCTCACACGCCCATGCAAGATTAGACACGCCCGTGCATGGACACACACGCCCATGTCCCCAGACTGTGTCTAAAAACTCAGTATTCTGCCAATTTGCCCATGGCCAAGGCACGACCGTGCTTCTCAACCGTGGTGAATCCTGACTTCACACACACGGCCTCAAAACCAAGTCACACGCCCGTGTGGCTAGCCCGTGGACCATCCTGACTTAAAATGTTAACATGCAGGGGACACACGGCTACAGCGCACGCCCGTGGGCTGACCGTGTGTCACACATGGCCTAGACACACACCTGTGTGTCTAACCACATGGTCGAGAACAAGGCTAAGTGCCAAGTTCTTTTCACCCCTCTAACATACCCAACATATAATCAACCAACACAACCATAATCAACTCAAATTGGATTGTAATCTCATATAGACAACTATGACTTTTCATATAATATGGTAGCCAACAACTATGGCATTATACAAAATATGCTATCATCTATAGGCCAACACATCTTAGCCATTTACAACAAAATTTACTAACTTATCTAGCCCCTATACATGCCATATACAAAACATTAAGTTTCATGTACCAAAGTGTGCTGATATGTGGGCTATCTTCTAATGATCCTCGTATCTCGATTCAACGCTTTTAATCTATAAGACAAGGGAAAAGAAAGGGAGTAAGCTTTGAGCTTAATAAGTTTACACATAAACAAATAAGCATCATAGTATAAGCTAAACAACAATTAGCATTATACTACCAAAAGTAATGAACAACTATGCTTACTCTTTCTAACCCTTACCACATTTCCAACACGTCATGAGTCACATACTCATAACCATCGAAATGCACCCCTGCATTTTATGTCACATTTACACAATATACAACACATCATTATTTCTCGTAATACATCCACACAGTTTATCAACACAACTTATCCACACAGCCTATCCACACAGCTAGTTCATATAGCTAATCCACACAGCTATTACACACAGCTAATACACACAGTTAATCCATACAGCCAATGTCTCAATAGTTTCGCACTTAGCACACCACAATTGATTAATAAGGTGGTATCGCACTTAGCCTACCACAAAGGTATTCATAGTGATTCAGCACATAGCTCACCAAACGATATACCTCACGATAGCATCGTACATAGCTAGCTCATCGTCAATATGCATTAGGATGGTATCGCACTTAGCCCACCATCTAGCATTATCACAACACATGCACAAGTCTACTTACTTAGTCATTCTCGATCCTACATTAATTCCATATTTTCTACTACATTCATCCCACATAGGATCTCAAACATGCTACACACTAGCTAGCATTAACAAATTTTAAGTATGAATGCATTATTTATGCATAGACTTACCTCGATACTCAAAAGTATAGAAATATGCAATTTAGTCCACCACCTTGCTTTTGCCTCGATTTCGATCCGAGCTTCATCTTTCTTGATCTATAATGAATAATTCAGCTTATTCAATAAACACGTTGACTAAATTGACTCACATTTCATACTTTAGCAAAATTACTATTTTGCCCCTAAACTTCCTCATATTTACACTTTAGCTCCAAGGCTCGTAAAGTGATTTTTATTCAACTTTCTATCCTTTCATGCTTAGCCGAACCACTTACTCAACTAAATCATTCATCAAATCTCACTAAATCACACATGTATGACAAAACTAAAGTTTTTCACAATCAAGCCCCTACATGCATTTTCATGGAAAATCAATTAACAAAAGATGTTTATACTACATCAAGCTTTCATAATCTTCCATAAAACATCAAAATACATGCATTTCATACATGACCACATTTTTGAACATCCATAATAGCTCACCAAATAGCTAAAAAGAGCTTACTCATGCTACTAGGACTTCAAAAATACGAAGAATATCAAAACCGGGCTTAGGAGCACTTACTAGCAAGCTTGAAAAGTTGAAAGAGCCCTAACAATGGCTTCTCAAATTTTCGGCAGCTAAAGGGGAAGAAGATGAATGAATTTGTCATCTTTTCACCTATTTTAATCACTTATTTGATAAATGACCAAAATGCCCTTTTTGATAAATTTCAAATTTTGACTCATCCATGCCCATTTTTGTCCAAAAATTATAAGTTGGGTAAATTACTATTTAAGGACCTCTAGTTAATAATCTAAAGCTATTTTACACATATAGCTTCTAGAAACACACATTTTGCAACTTTTGCAATTTAGTCATTTTTGGACAATTCAACCACAATTCCACAAAATTGCTTCATGAAACTTTCATACTAGCATGCATACATAATATAAACTTCAGAAACTCATTCATAACCCTCATATTTGTGGTCTTGAACCACTATTTTCACTAGGCCCTAAACTGGGATGTTACAAGATCTGTCACTGTACTGGGCTTAGGCCACTTGTTCTGTTATTGGTTTGGGCTAGGCCCAATTCATTCTATTATGGGCTGTGACCCAAATGATATTGTAGTGGGTTTTGGCCCACGTATGCTCTGAACTGGACTGTACTATTACTGTTATAGGGCTTTGGCCCAGCATCGCTTTGGTTTCGTTGCAGATCTTGATCATTACTCTAGTAAAGGGATTACACACTGAGTTTTCGTAAATTCACCCCATTTTTAACTGTGCAGGTAATCCCCAGCCTTAGACAGATTGGTGCTGCGAGGGACTCGGAGAAGGCCACACACTGCTTGTGTTCCGTTTTGATTATTTACATTCAACTATTTTGATTTGGGTTGTAATAAGGCCTGTTTAAGTTTCTGGATTTTAACTTTGGGTCTTTCTTTACTTTGGTTTATATCGGTTAGAAGTAAGCCACGGTTTTCCAAAATGACAACTGTTTTCAACAACACTACTTTTCTGCAACATTTTCGAAATGGTTTCGAGACCTATTCTTTAAACATCAGGTTTTCGTAAATCGGTTACTTATAAACTTAGCTTCCGCATCTAAAAGGAACTTTGAGAATAAACTTAATAATTTTTCTATTTACCACGTGCTAATAATAGACTAACGTAACTGGGATTTTTCTCAAGCTTTTAAATAAGAAGGGTTTTCAATGAAAACATGGTTTTCGAAAAACACTTCAATGTGACACGCCAAATTCGGGCCTAACTTCTAGGCCGGGTTTGGGGTGTTACAGATCACTGTTAAAGAGGATGATTTCTTAATAATGGGACAATTGGATATGAGTATGACATGAGACGGTGGTTTGCGTCCTGATATTCGGGCTTGGTGACCAGGCCGAGTATAGGGTGTTACACTAAGTGCTAAGAATCCTAGTGTTTCCATTTTTTGATCCTTGCTTTTGTGGCATTTCTTTACGATGATTATTGTTGGTAAGTTTTATGTTTTCTATCTAGGAATTTTGTTTTGGGTTTTCTCTAAATGTTGTAGTCAGTTTTGGTTAATTGATGGTCTAATTGTTTGTGTTCTTTAGGGGTGATCTTGTGACAAATGCTCTATCGACGAATTGAGTGTTGGGGCATTGTTTCACCTTTGGGTAAGAATTTGAATACTTCAGTTTAGAGGCTGGTTGAGTAAATTGTTACTTTGGTTGATACCCCTAACATTTGAGGCTGAATACTCTAATTGAGTAAGAACCAAGTGATTAATTTTGAATTGGTATGGTTGCTAATTAGATTGTTTTAATTGCTATTTTAGGGCTTAGAAGTGTGTCGTATAATCATTTTTTAGAAACAGTAAGGTGTATGCCTTGATCTCGTAAAAACAGTGAACGACAGAAAGTCAAAAAATTCATTGTCGAAGTCACACACCCATGCGAGCCACACAATCTGGGTTAATTGGGTCGTGTGGGTCACACAGGCGTGTGTCAGGCCGTGTGGACCAAACGGGCTAACCCAATTAGGCCGTGTGGGCCACAAGGGTTGGCCTAGTTAGGTCATGTGGGCCACACGAACGTGTGGGCCCATTTTTTAGAATTTTACCCTAGGATTGTTTTTTATGTGCAAATTAAATTTAAGCTATTAGTAGGGTCCGTACTGTATAAATGAGATTGTAAAACATGAGATCTGATATTTTGCTTTCGTTAATATGATTTCTAAAATTCTGATGTGTATAGTATGTGCGACTTTGATATTTGTAAGATTGATATGGCATGTGTAATATCCGCAAGCATGTCAGTAGTGTGTGATTCGTATCTAACTTATAAATTTAAGAGTTCTATTTGCCTATTTTCTGTATAGCAAGGCATATTTGATTAATGGTGAGTTATGATTTGTTTCAATTCCATAGCATGTGACATTGTGGCCTTTCTGTTAAGGTGATTTGTAATATGATATATCTGTCTGCAAAGCATAGAATTGCATACTTACTAGTTTTTTTCAAAAATATAAACGCATGTTCAACATGCTCATCATTCTATTTCTGTATATGCATGCCATGTCACATTGCATGGGGTTGGGTTAATATGGTAAGGAGGAAGTTCTGGCAATTTAATAATCTGCGTAATCTGGTGGTTTAACCACATATCTGTTCTGGCAGCTTGACTGCAGTATAGTGGTTTGACAACATATATATAATCTGACAGATTTAACTGCAACTCTGGTGGCATTGTCCACAATTATCTATTGGTGTGCTTTTGGATGGACGAATTCTGGGGAACTCTTGTTGGTGTGTAGCAGAGTTGGGTAGGCAGTTTTTTAAAAATCTGCATATTCTTTTCTGAAAAATAATGCATTGTCATAACTATTCATGCACAATTTTGCCATTTGAATTTGATAAATTTCTCTGCGATGTTCTGACATGTTTAATATGTTATTGGTGTTTCTGTTGGAGTTTTAGTTACACACTGAGCTTGTTAGCTCATTCTTCTATATTTTTCCTTTTCAGATAATCTGCAAATTTAGGACTGGACGACGTGAGGGAGCTTAGAATATTTTCTCACTTAAGATGGTTTGAATTATTTTTAACTAAGTTTTCTGGACTCTTGGTTTATGGACTAAGTTTTCGGATTTGATTTTAGTTTTTGGGTTTTTGTTATTGGCTTAAGTTTTCTGTTAAGTTAAAGGAAGGCTTTTTTTTTTTTTAAATTAATCATAATATGGATTTTCTGCTACAAATTTGAAATAAGTTTTACGAAAGTTAACAACGAAAGTTTCAGAATATGCACAATCAATAAATATACATTTTCTCTAAGTTAAATCACAGTTTCCAATTTAGCTACTTTGGAATTTTCACTGCAAATCTAAGTATCAAATTAAGCATTTTTTCATAAAATAAATAAAAACTGCACGTGATTTCATAAATAACTTAAAGTGTTATTGTCCAAGCTAATATTTTTAGAATTCACGATTTTTAATGCTGGATTTAAATCTTTGTGTTTTTAAACAAACTAACATAATTCTTCTAGATTCGGCCTTAACGTCTAGGTTGGGTGTGGGGCGTTACAAGTTTATTACAAGAATAAAAAGGCAGACAATGTTGTTTTACCAAAGTACATACTGAGCAATGTCTCATTTTATTTGATGAAGACAAAGGGATTGCATCATTCAAATATTATAACATTGATTAGGTGAACAAGTCTATTGTACCAAGAACTTGTATAAATTATATTGGCAGTAGTAATAGTATCTCGATCATCAGGAGAAACACTTCTTATTTGAGAAGGAATTTGAAAAAAACTATTTTTTCTCTAAAGTCACATTTCCTAATCACTTGCCACCGGTCTTGAATAAGAAAATGTGATTTGGAAATAATAAATTGAAGTTAGACGTTGATCTTAGGCTAGTGACTAAGATTAAATTGAACTAAAGCTATGGAACATATAAAACATCATGTAGAAAAATCTTTGAGGAGATTCAAATTGGGCTAAAAAATTTCACACAAACAATACACTTCTCTAGAAGGGTGGTGAATGTGTTCTCAATAGAACAGAGAGAATCAAACGACGACCTTTGAAAAGATATGCAGTTGGGTTTACCAATGTCTAATCCAACAATGTGAGACATCCTAAGGAATGTTAGAAACATGAGAAAAAATCATACCCTAAAGTGTCATATTCACTAATGTGGTAGATATGTCGATGGTGGAAGCAACTTATAATTGAGTGGTGAGTATGTTAATTAATTGTTAACATTGAATTAGAGACAACAATTTAGTTAATGATTGGTTGAAGTATGTTAATTAATTGTTAAGATTGGAATATGATTGGTTGAAGTAGAATGGAAAGGGTCAAAATGTGAATTTTCATTGAAAGATCTAAAACTTGGCTAGCAGCCTAGGGGGTAATCATGACGTTCATAACACTTATCTTTGGTAAGTCTTAAAAGATTGCGGTTGATACACTATAGTCTCTCTTTCTTGTTATTGCTGGTGTTCAAATTTCTTGTTGCAGCAAATGCAATAGCTTGTAGAATTGAAAATAAACTGATTGTTCTTTGGTTCTCTTCCAATAGGGAAAACCTTTATGATTGAAGGTAGTGGATCCATCAGTAGATTATGACCCATAATTAGTGAATATGACTTATTAAGCCCAATTAAGATTATTGCTTAGTCTACTATCAAGCCCATATTGTAATTTGAAGAATTGATGATGTTAATGAGATGTGCCATTGATGAAATGGTGAGTTTTGTGATGAGTTTAGGTGTTAAATGAAAGATATGTGTTAAATGAACATGTTTTGTTCTTGAATTTTTGATGAATTTAGCTAATTAGGGCTAAATTGTGAAAATAGTATTTTAAGGGATTAAATTGTGAATTTGAGGAAATTTTTGAACTTATATGAGGTACATGAACATTCGGTTAAGCATGGAGATATGGTGATCTTGTATATTTGATGTTTTGTGAAAAATGGACTAAATTGATAAAATGTGCAAATGTGAGGGTTAAGTTGTAAATAGCCCTAAATGTATGTTTTTGGATTGAATTGAATAAGTTGATGATGAAAGGGTTAAATTTGGATATGTATAGATCAAGAACCAAAGAAAACGGACTTAGATCGCAGAAAAGCGAAGGTAGTCGAGTAACCGAGTCCGAACGAATGTCTGAATCCGAGGTAAGTCGATATACAAATAAATGAATTTGTATTGAATTATGTATGTTCATATGATTATTGATGATAATGAATGCATATGAGATGATGTATACATGAATTCCGAGATAGAATCGACATAGTGTCAATGTTTGAGAAGTCCCGTTTGAACCTAGGAATAGATAGGAATTACGTATGTCATGACATAGGTGTCTGTTATGTGATATCATGTAAGACCACGTCTGGGACGTTGGCATCGATATGAGTTTTACGTGTAAGACCATGTCTGGGACAGTGGCATCGATATCTGATTACATGTAAGACCACGTCTGGGACGTTGGCATTGTACGACTATTCTGAGCATTCCGAGTATCCTATTTAGTTTCGAACGGTTCAACGGGCAAATCTGAGATACGAATGACTATGTGATTTGTATATCCATTTCAGGTACGTTTGATATGTACACTAAGTGTGTATGAAAGGTAAGTATCTATATAAACTTACTAAGATGATTATGTATATGGAAATGATGAGATTATATGTGAAGATATGCTTGAATGAGCCATGTGTATATGTGATATTTGAGTTGAAGAATATGGTAAGATATGGCTAAGCAAATGAGCCAAAGAATATATGTGATGAATTTTTTTATGAGAATCAATGATGTTATTGTATCAAATTGGTTATATGCATTTTATGCTAAACTTATTTGTATATGGCTTACTAAGCTTTTGAAAGCTTACTCTGTGTGTGTTTGCTCTGTTTTATAGATTGTCAAAGCTAATGAAGGCTCGAGGACCGTCGAGGATTGTCATCACACTACTCAAATTCATTTTGGTACCTTCTGGAAATGTATATACTAAGTATGGCATGTATAGGCTAGCGATTTGGTATATGTTTGAGATGTAAATAGCCATGTGATTTGGCTAGCTAAATGTCGGTAATGTGCATGAGTGAATATGGTATTTTGGTGCATGCTTTGGTATGGCTTGATGGCAATGAAATAGCCTTATGAATGGTAAGCTTATGGATGAATTGATGCCTTAGTGATTTAATGAGGTTATGGTTGAATTATACTTGGATTGACATGGGAGTTGATTGTACAAATTAGCATGTTTATAAATGAGATTGAATGGAATAATATGATGACCATTTGGTGTGTTTTTGGTTGCCATTTGATTGTGGAAATAGGCTTGTTTATGCTTGTAGGTATGGCCCTAGTGTGGGTGGCATATTGGCCTTACAAATGGCTTGTTATGCATACACGGCTGTGGCACACGGGCGTGCCTAGTGACCATGGGATTAAGTCAGTAGTTAGCCCAAGTGTGCATGGCCATGGTACACGAACGTGCCTGGTAGCCGTGTGAATAATTCAGTATCTAGACTAAGAGTACACGGCCATGGCACACGGGCGTGTCGGGTGGCCGTGTGGATAAGTCAGAATACTTGCTCTGTTTTAGCACGGCCAGAACACATGGGTGTGTCTGGTAGCCGTGGGAGGCACACGGACTGACTGCACGGGCGTGTGACCTCTGTAACTTAAAAAAGTTTTTTAAATTTTCGAGAAATTCCATATGTGTTCGGTTTAGTCCCGACCCTATTCGAAAGCATGATTATGGTCTCGTTGACCTATAAAAAGGGACAATTTGATTGTGATTGATGATTTGTAATATGAAATGTCTGTAAAAGATTCTGATCTGTCCGGTAATGTCTTTAACCCTAATCCGGCGACGGATACGGGTTAGGGGTGTTACAATAGGCAACTGCATATAGGCTTCATTTAATACATCTCATCCCAAATAATCTTGAACTGTGTATAATATGTCATAACAAAGAACTTCCCTTAAGTTAATCTACCAATTACTATTTCAAATGAAAGATCCCTGGTCCATTTTTTGTTGGAAGTGAACCTTAAGATTCTTTCATATATTTACAGCTGATGCATGATATAGTAAATTAGTTGCAATATATTTGGAAAGTAAATTAATAATTTAGTAATTTCCCAGATTGTTGATGTAACACCCCTAACCCGTATCCGTCGCCAGAACAGGGTTACAGAGTATTACCGAAACTTTCAGAACATTTTCAGATAATTTACATCAAATACTATTCATTAACTGAGATTATTCATATCGTCCCTTAAATGAACCCTCGAGGCCCAATACGAGCTTTAGAATCGAGCTTTAGACCCTCGGGACTTAATCATATATTTTCCAAGTGGCAGGGCTCACACGCCCGTATGGTCCGAGGGACACGCCCGCGTGTGGCCTCGGGACACGCCGTGCTACAGGCCGTGTTCGACCCCGTGTAACTCTCGACTTGTGCACACGGCCATGCCACACGCCTTGCAGTGCTAGGTCAGTATGGTTAATTAATTCATTTCAAATTAGGTGCAGGTTTCACACGGCTAAGACACACGCCCGTGTTCTAAGCTGTGTAGCACACACGGCTGAGACATACGCCCGTGTCTCTGCCTGGGTGCTCAATTCTGAGCATTCTGTTTCTCAATTTTAAGGTGCAAGGGACACACGGCTTAACTACACGTCCATGTACCAGACCGTGTGTCACACACGGTCTAGACACACGCCCGTGTGTCTGCCCATGTGGACAAAATAAAGCCATTCCTAGCTTTATTTCTCACCCAAAATAACACCCATAACTTACACTTGAATCACACATCTAAATACCAACCATTTCAAGCGTTGAAATCAAGCAAATTCCATCATTCATCATGGCATATCATTTCATGAATACATGTCTATAATCTTACTTTAGTTAAGACCTCGAGTTAGACATAGTTTGATCAACTACTCAACATACATGTAGCTACCATAGTTTGACATTACAAGTATATTAGAACAAACCATTACTAGCCATTTCAATGGCTAGATTACAAGCATCATTTACATTTACATGCCAATATGGCCAATATATCCTATACATGCCATTACAACCATAATTGATTTACCATATATACCGATATAGGTCGATGGATAGTGTGAGTGATCTCCGCCGAGCTTCCAATCCAACGAGCTTTCGATTTACTATAAAACAAGGAAATAAAACTAAGTAAGCATTACATGCTTAGTAAGTTCGTATAACATGGTACTTAACTTACCATTCATTCTATTTTGAGGTAACTATGTAAGGCACATTCATTCAATTCGACCTCAAGCCCTACACATATCCTCATTTCCCTTGTTAGTCATATATTCCATACTAACATCAAAACATGTTTGGGCTCAACAACAATCAAGTTTCCAGGCACATATGCTTTCCACAACATGTATTCATTTAACATGTATAAATCATCTCTTTATATTACAAGTATAATCTCATAATAGTTCATCTCGAGTTCAAATTATTTCATATCAGAACTTTACTCATATTACTCAAAATATCAATGTCACACGAGTAGTGGTACACTCAAAGTATACAAGTCTACATTCAAGGATGAACATATTCATCAAATCAATTCATTGTTCAAATATCATCCTCTCATGTTTTCATCTATTAAATGTCATATATCATCACTCTCATGTATTTTAGACAAATACGTGTAACAACTTATTTCTTATTCATATTCTCTCATGTTAAGATTTTTACCCGTTGAATTTATTCGGAATATCGATGGATACATAGGTAGTACACACAAAATGTACAAATCAGTAAATCCATCAATTCATATTCAGTGGTACCCATAAGGTACTATTTCAGAGAGTACACTCTCGAGCCACACATATATACAACAGGATTACCAGCCCAGGCTAAATCCCGTCTCCAATATATATATACTCAATAGAGCTTAGTCAGGATTACCAGTCCAGGCTAAATCCTTTTTATGACATATGCTCTAAAGAGCTTGATCTGGATTACCCATCTGGCTAAATCCAATCCATAACATATGCTCGAGAGGACTTATATCAGGATTACCCGTCCGGGCTAAATCCTTTCTATAATAAGATCAATAGGATTACTCGTCCGAGCTAAATCCCGACAGCAACAATTTCAGGATCTCATTCATTTCGGGAAATCACATATCCATTGAATTTTCCATTTATTCAAACGGAATTTAACATCTTTCAAGCATGATCAAACAGGTGTTCTATCTCATATATTTATGCATTTATGCAATTCAAATGTTCACATTCAACTCAAGCATAAAATTAACATTTTTATCATTTATCATTTATCGAGCATTAACGAGTATGTGATCATTTTACATAGTTATGGCATTTATACAATTTACAAACACAACATTTAATTCAAGCATAAAAACATATACAATTTAGTTACACGAACTTACCTCGACAAATGTTCGTGTACATAAATCTACTAATCCGACATTTTCCTCTTTTTCTCGTTCTAACTTCGAATTTGGTCTATCCGGATCTATACGAGTAAATTTAACATCAATTTATCACATTTCATATTCATGTGGACTCAATTTATATCCTAGGCAAAATTATCATTGTGCCCCTAACTTTTCCATAAATTCCAATTTCGTCCCTAGGCTCGGAAAATGAAATTTATGCAATTTACTCCCTATTCCAAGCCTAACCAAAATTCCAACATAAAATTTACAGCACATATTTTCTATAAATTTCAGAATTTTTCATCAATTTTCACCACTTTGCATTTTAGTCCCTAAATCATGTTTTCATCAAAAATCACTTTGTAAAAGTTGTTTATCTATCAACAACCTTTCATTTTCTACCATAAATTTCTAATTTTAAGCATATTCATCCATGACCCAAATTTCATACCTTGATAACTTTTCAAATTAATCTTCCAAATAGATAGATTAAGCTATCCCGATTTTAAAAATATCAAAATTACTAAAAACAGGCCAAGGAAACTTACTCAATTTGGCCATGAAAGTTTCTTCTCTCTCTCCTAGGGTTTCCATGTATTATTTTGGGGAAGAAGATGAGAAAATAAGATGATATCTCTGTTATCATCTTTTAATTAATTAAATATTTTCACTTTCCAAGTTAGTCCTTGCCCTTTTTCTAAATTTACATGAATGAGTCACCAAAATATCTACATACTTTTCTTTAATGGTCTAATTACCTTATAAGGACCTTAAGTTTTGAATTCCATAGCTATTTAATCCTTATAGCTAATAGAATTCATTTTTTGCATTTTATGCGATTTGGTCCTTATCGTAATTAAGCACATAATCGATAAAATTTTCTTTTCAAAATTTTCACATGACATTTCTAACATAATACGGTCCATATAATAAAATAAAAATAAATTATTTTCGGCTCGGCTTTGTGATCCCGAAACTACTGTTCCGATTTCACCGAAATTAGGCTATTATAGTTGGTCACTGTCCAAGCTAATGAGATCGATTGATGATGAATTTGGTCTAAGAACTGAACCATTAACAAATCCAAGTTTGTTTGTTTTTTCTTTTTGTAGACAATGCCTTGATCATAAATCTCTTCTATGTGTTGTAGTTGTTTCTAGTAAAGGCTTAGGAAACCAAAACTAATATTGGGTAATTATATTGTTGGAAATAGAATGGATTATTTCCATAATCAAATTGATTGTTCATAAAGGCCATGGTGATTTGAAAAAACAAGAAATCAAAGTATTTGATTGATAAGAAAATGTGTCAGAAAACATAAAGTAAATAAAAAAAATGAGAAAATCATGAAAAATAAAAAGAAAATCTATTTGTTAGCTCTGATACCATATTGGGGTGGAGAGAAATTCTTGTGAAATTAATTAACTTAAAATTAAAGTTACAACCTCTCTATACATACAACTAACGCAGTAAGCTAAAAGTTGAACTAAATAACTAATTGGTATACTAATTGACAATATCTAACTAATTAACTAGTTAGCACATGTTATTTAAATGTGATATATTTTCTTCGTTGAGGGTAACAAGTAATTGAAACATAAGATTTTGGAGTTTGACTTATATTTTGTATGGAATTTAAGATTTAGAGTTCTACTTAAACTTGAATTCTAGTTTCAATTGAGATCTTTTAATTATCAATTTGAAGTAAAAATATATTTAAAAACTGATTAAGTGTATGAGCTATTAAAATATTCAAATTTTGATCAATTGATAGTTTAAGTTCGATTCAATTATAGCTAAATTGAATTTCTTTTAACCGAACCTACATGACTTGTGAGCATAGATATTTCACTTACATATCTACTCGCTATAAAAAAAATGAGATGATTAAAATTTTATTGTACTACTAAAAAAGAATTGTATAGAAAAATTATATGGTTAGTTAAATACACTTGTGACATAAAAAGTGCAATGATTCTTTAATATATATATGTATATTTATAAAAGTAAAAATATTAATAATATTTTAAACCAGAACTATTTTTCAATTTTCAGATGTCCGAATTATTCCAACAATTAATAATTATAATTCAAATTAAAAGATAAAGCAATTAAGTTGGCAGTCCTAATTTATGCATTAAATAATGAAGTTTACGTACAAAGGGAATTGGATATCCAGTCGTGCATGGTACGGTATCTGTTGTTTAGTTGATGAAGGTTTATGGGAATAATAGTAGGAGGGCATAATTTTCAATATATGCGGTGGGAATCTCCTTATTATGACCTATACCCAACTTTGCTCCCTTTTCTAGTAATTATTGTAGTTTATACATAAATCTTTTTAAGAATAGATGTCCTTTAGCAGAACTAAGGGGTTAGCGGTCAAGTATTGTCATTTAAAAAAATGGTAGATGCTAGTGTTTGGTTGGATTGTATTTAAGTAAGAAGATATGGGGTAAGTGCCAAATTTTGGTATAAATTTTAAATTTCTAACCACTTTAATTACATCTAATTAATCAAACAATTATAATCTTTTAGATCCTTTAGTTTAGCAATTGTAGGGGATACAAAGTAAGACAGCAATGTACAATGAGGATCACGTGTTTAGGCAATTGAAAATTTAGGTGGATATATAGAGACGAGGATTAAGTCAATCACAAGTAAAAAATTGAACTGAAAACCATATATATAATTCCACAATAACTGAAACTACCAGAACACATCCTCAAGATTTTCAAAAAATTAAACTCGCATGTTAGTTAGTAAAACTACCATTAGTTTGGTAATTATATGCATAAGCTTTAAATTTTATTGCCCACCTATAGTAACTAATACTTTCTCTTCTATTCCAATTAAACCTTTTGTTTTAATAGGAAACTTTTAATTAAGGTTATGTTTCATGAATTAAAAATTTAAGTATTGAAAAAATTTAAAAATATGTTAGCTAAATTATTTAAAATTAAATATTGAATATAATGATAATATAATGTTAAATGAAATAGAATAAAATAAAAGACAGTTAATTTATTCTCTATTAAGCGATATCTATTTATCATTTTCATCATTTTTTTTGTACAAAAAATTCTATCTAGTATTTTTCATATATAATTATCAAATGTGTTTAAAAAATTAAGTTGTTCAAAATATTAATTTTCAGTTGATTGAATTTTTTTCAACACTTTATCAAATAAGGCCTAAATTAAATATTTTATAGTTATAATTGTAATAAAAAAAAAGGTATAATGAAAATTTTAATTTTCAACATTTATATTTTTTGTCAATTTGGTCCCTTTTTTTATGTTAAATTTAGCCATTAATCTTTCAAAAAGAGTCAAATCATTTCTTTAACCGAAATACTGAGTAGAACATTATTTTTTAACAATAATAACGTGACAACCCGCATGGTAGTCCGCATGTTAGAACAAAATCACATAGAATAGATTAAATGCAAAGTAACTTAATGAGCAAAGTGAGGAGAGAATTAACACACGATATGTGTTAACCTGGTCCAGATACAACGGTCCTACGTTTGCGATGTCTCTCCCAGTGAATGATTTTATTCAACAATCGTCTGGATCGTCTATTAGCTTAAACCCAATATACCCTTATACAAAGAAATAATTGCAGCCCCAAGACCGACCCTAATTGTTATAAATCATTCACTCAACTACATCATAATACAATCAATAAACCTCTCCAAACAATACTTAAAAGAGTGTCATAAAATCACCACAAGAACACAGCAAAGCTGTCAACAAATACACTAAAAAACTTCTCCACAAATGATGCCACAAGCAGCCTATTTATAAGCTGATACAAGAGTCCATCTAATAGAGTTTTGATAAGCTTTAAACTCTCATTTAAAAGCTAAAATTTTCTCATTAATTATCTTGAGTATTTATCACATAATAACCTTCATAAACCAATCTTTCAATATCTCCAAAACTCTCTCAAGATATAAGGATAAATATTTTCAACACTTTAAACTTCTCAATATGAACAGCTGAAGAGTCTTAGTCGAGGTATCACACCCTTCCCTCAAAGGAACTGTAGGACAAAACACTTTAGCGAATAAATATAAATATTACAAAACACGTTAGCAAATAAATATAAATATAAATATTTATATTAAATACAAGATCTGAACAAATAATATAAACAAATATTTATATTTATGTAAAAACATCAAATCTGAAAAATAATTAAATAAACAAGATCTTGAAAATCAGAAATCGAATAAGGGAATCGAGTTTTACTAGATGTTGAGGCATGTTTTCACTGTTTCCTTAAGATAGATTCGGCCGCTCCTATGGTACTTGGAGAAACGTTGGTCGTCTGTGTCCCATAATACAACAACAAAATGATCGCGGCAGTAGTACCTCTAAAGTGATCAACGGACAAACCTTGCATTCTTCTATCACCAAAACGTTTGAAAATTTGGAAAGAAAAAGAAAAGAATTTTTGAAAGTGAAATAAATTTATTTTTTGTCTCTTTAAAAGTTATGCACTATTCTTTATGCTTTTATAGACATTTAATATGGAGGAATTTTGAAAATTTCCATTAATAAAGATACAAATTTGCATTAAAAGAGCCTTTAAATCAATTTGAATAAAATCAAATCAAATTGATTTTAAATTTGATTGGAATAAAATCAAATCAAGATATTTGTCCTTTTAAAACAGATTTTGTACAATATCTGCTGAGAAAAAAATACGTATTAGGCTAAAATAGCCACAAATGTCTAAAAGGGCCTGACTGGTCATTTCGCATTGTCCACGTCGTGCGGGTGCGCCTCTAACCCCGATAGATTTTTATTCGCACCCCCCTACGCGCGAAGGAGAACATTAGTTTAGTTATTCAATAACCACCAAGTTGGTTTACATTTATATACAAGTTCCACACTTGATTCCCAATCAATGTTGGACTAATACTTTTCATTTCCTCAACATAATTCACAAGTAGCTTACTTTGAGCATCAATTTCTCATTCATCACTCAACCATTTTTGGCATATGATATCCCGTTGTAAAGGTCTTATGGGGTAGAACATAAAATCATAATTTTATGATTCAAAACTCCTCATTTACCAATCGAAAATATGCCTTAAAGATCCCAAAAATCATATTTTTCCAACAGGAACAACACCTTAATTTGTTACTCAAGACACTTCATTTCCCAAGTACCGCACCCCTCCTAGTTGAGGTGCGGTACTTGTGTGCCCCAACAGCCACTTTTTGACCAAAGGAACCAGACGTTTATAGCTTGGGTCCTGGTACCTAAAGGCCTGCAGAAGCATGTAATGTTGCATACCTAAAGGCCTGTAGAAGCATTTAATGTTATAATTAAAGACTCCAACGTCTCCAATTTGTTTCTAACATCTTCAAACGACTATTAATCCATGAGAGGATATAAATGAAGCACAAGAACACTTGAAACAAGTCAAGAAAGAAGTGCATAAAGATCAAGAGCTTAGTTTTAATAATTTCTCATATTTATTCTCATTTTCTCTTGTACACACTTGTGGGTTTAGCTATGATTCATTCTTTCCAATGTTGTATTATTGTGTGAGAGTGTCTCATTATTATATATCAACCTTCTAGAGGTGATAATTCTTTCCATACTTTATTTCTCATTTTTTAGAAGATTTTACTTAAGGTTTTGGGTAGAAAATTTTAAGGGGAAGAGACCCTATTTTGCCTTGTGAAAAGATAGAGATTGTAAAGGTTAAATATTATCCTTAAATTGTTCAAATCTAGTGAATTTGGGAATTCTTTAGTTTTGGAAAATTAAGGTAATAGAGATAGGCAATTGGGGCCGAACCACTATAAATTCTCGAGTCTATATTTTTAGCCATCTTTGCTTAAATCTTTTATACACCAATTCACCCCCTCTTGATGATTATTGGTTTCAACAAATGTGATGGTAAAATAAAAAATTAATTATTATATTAATTAAAAATAGTAAATATAGCTTAATATGAATACAAAGTCTAATAAAATATTGATATGATTTATCTAAAAAATTATTTTTAATACCATTTCTGTAATATAATAAATAATAAAAGATATTTATGTTAATTCAAAAATTTCTCCAAGCTAATACTTTATATATATTACGGATAATGAATATATAGTTTTAAAAACTATTCGCTCTTTATTTTTAATAATTACCCAAATTTATTAATTAAAAAATTATTAACTTTTTTAGTTAAAAATACTAAATATATATAATATTACAAGTTACAGTCTTAAAATCATTGGTGGCTCCTACTTGTCTCTTAAAATTTGTTGTCCTCTTAGCATGCCGGACAATACTAGATTTTACATTAAGTGTTGAGTTAATAATTTAATTACTATGAAACCTCTAATTATAATTTTATTGGTCAAATGTTAATTTATCTCAAAAATAATTTAAGTTCAAATTATTTTGTAAAAAAATATATATTAAATTTTAATTACTACGAGAATATTTTGCTCGCGAATTCATAGAGAATTAATTTTTATATATTTTTAACCATACTAAAAAATATTTGTTTAGATGTTCGTTAAACTTTTTTATATTTATTTATTAATATGAATGTAGTTTTAAAAAATTTTAAAATTTGAAATTATTTCAAATTAATAAAACTAATTTATTTATTTATTTAAAAAACCCAACATTTTATTAAATCAAGTTACAAATTCATAGAATTAGAAATTATCTCAACTTTTGCATTATTAAGATTTCACTTTCGTAAATTGTGAAATCAAAGCTAATTAGTTACTTCTATCATTAATTTTTCACCCAAAAGATAAAACAAAATATAAGAAAAATAGGTATAAATATACTTGAAAAGAAGGGATATTTTTTGTTTGTTTATTTGTGTCAATAATTATAACAACAAAAAACTTCATTAATTAGATTCTTATAGATATTAGAATTTATTAAATTATTTTTTAAAAAGTAACATAACTTTAACTATAAAAATGATTATTTAGTTGTTGGAAATATACTACTGTAAAATAAAAATCGTTAACGCTAACATGAAATTAAATTGGATGTAAATAAATAAAGCAATCACTGCGTTATGAAAGAACCACTGCCTTACAAGCTGGTGTAAATAAATAAACCGAGTGTAAATAAACTGAATATAAATATTCAGGTGTACGAATATTGAAGTACTATATTAACCAAGGGGGGCGACATCTACTATATGATGAAATCACTTATGTAAGTGGTTCTTCCGCAACAGATTTTTGGATAGGAAATCACCTACGTAAGTTGTTTTTCTCTTGTTAAGTTCTTCCGTAAGTGGTTCTCTTGATCAAATTACCTGAGTAGTAAAATACATAGGGGCAAAAGTAAAATAGTTTCCTAAAAATCTGCAATAGTCAAAAAAAAATATTTTCGGTTGAGCAGATTTTCTATAACAGATTTTTGGATAGTAAATAATTTTTTTCTGAAAAATAATACAGAAGTTTTATCCAAAAATAAACACGTGGTATGTGTTGTAGACACATGTTAACACAAACATGGATCGGACAAGGTAGCGGCACATGCGTGTTAGGCCTTTAACTCCAATTACTCAAAGAGGGTAAGAAGTAAGGTTATATTTAAACCCTCTTAGAAGCCTTTTCTCAATCAATGTAAAATTGCCATTTTCTTTTGCATTACCAACACTAGTTTGAACATATGAAATCTTTATTTTTATAAGTAATTCGACTTTTGATAATAAATTCAAATATCTAAAATATGTTTATTAAAATCAAAGTGAATTTAAGTCATGAATATTCTTTAGCTCATATTCATATGCACTGTGAATTAATACCAAATAATAAATTTAATATTCAAATATATAATATATATATATCCATAAAATAAATTTAATAGTGTTGGATATTTAATTTTTTATTAAACATTCAATATCTCTCTATATATCAAGTATTGTTGACAATCTTTTATATTACTGTAATTAATAGATTATTAAGGATGTAAATTAATATTGTTTCCTTATTTGACACTATTGCTTGTGTATATATATGTGTATATTCTCTGAAAAATATGAATGAGTTGAGTAAAAAATCCATCAATATTATATGTTGCCTTCTCTAATTATTAACATAATATCATATTAAGGTTCAATTTTATGGATCCCCCTCCCCCCCTCAATTTCATTTTTTTGAAACATTAAAATTTCAAAATTGGTACTTTTTACCTTAGATTTGTCCTTATTTCTCACCGCCCCCACCATTAGAGTCGGCCACCCATTGCAAGTGAAACCCAAAGTCTGATGACCATCTGCCACGAGTGTGTGCCTCACGCACTTCTACAAGCTTCTAGAGTCTTCTTCACGCACTGCGCATAACACTACCCTATTGCCAGAGTTTGCCTTTTTTCGTTGTACCTCAATTAGTGCTCCTTTCCAATCTCTTTCCTCTGTGTGTGGCATATTTAGTTGGTTGGTGTTTTGGGATTTCCTTTTATTTTGTGGTTTATTTTGAAAACTATTTTTTTTTGCCTATTTATTTCAAGCAATTTTTGGAGGGTGTAACACTCTATACCCGTCCGGTCGTCAAATCCAGATATCGAATAATACAATAACCCAACTCACTTAGTAGTATTTCTAATTCTGATTACACTACGCAGTTAAACACTTAAATTAAAACTCGAGTTGAACTAAAATGAAGTGCTTATAATTCTATTTTCCTATAACTAATTACATATTTTAAAATAAGTTTCGAACACATTATGTGAGCAACTTAAACCCTGAGGCATGGCCTTCAAGGGTGCCTCTCTACATACATGGTGCAACTACCACGCCCAAGTTTTCGCTCTAGTGGAGTCTGGCTTAGTCCCTTTTGACTTTTACGAGTCTTAATCTAACCTACATTCAAGTAATGATTTATATAAGTTCGTAAGAATTTAGTGATATCTATACATAGAATGTGTATAAAACTACATAAAATTTTTAAAAAATGAGATTTCCAACACAGAATTTGACTCCCTGTTATTCACATCCATTATCTCTGGCTAGCAACGCTTGGCATCTACCTAAGTAATTATCATAACTGCGGTCTTACCAGAATACAATACCCTCTCTTCTTTGGGGAACTAGGGCCCTTATTTCAGCACTATAGTACCCGCTGTGTCATTCCCTTCTCAGGTATTTCATGAAGATTTCTACCCTTGGTATATCAACAAGACCTTTACCATGTTTCACGGTCCTATCGGCCTCTGTTTATCACTATTCTCTGGTGGATTTTATTGAGCAATCAGCCTTGAGTTGGCATTCCCTCTCGTCAAGAATCTTATCTATCTACAGATATTTCGGCTGCCTTTTTGTCAACTTACATTTTAGGATTGTTCCCAATATAGCCTATTCCATAGTTGCTTAAATGAAATGAGGTACGCGACTTCCCTAGCAGACTCTTTTTTGTTGTACAATACATTTACCTCCCTATTTAGAAAGTCTCTTCCTCCTTTCACCCTAGCTGGGTTGAGGCACTTCTTTGGTTCCACTCATCATTGCTTTTGGTAAAATCCTCATTATCCTATAGTCTATATTCCTCAGATGCACTCATCCCATTCGTTCTTGTGACTTATCGCACTAGTCACACAATGAACTCTACTTTAAACCTTGGCGTCTCTCCTACGGGTTTCTCAAGTATAACCCCGTGTTTAGTGTATCGGGGGACTCCATTGGTTGCTATAGTCGAGCTATGGTCTTACAGCCTAAACCTCTTTATGGTATCGCCTTGAAGGACCTCACCACCGTCGTAATGCCACCCCATAGAGCCTGCTGATCGTAGTTGTGGTGTTGCTCTATAGAACCTAAATATTATCATTATGGTTGTCGCCCCGAAAGACCAATCGATATTTTTCCTTTCCACATTTTTACCTTAATGCTCAAACACTGAAGTGTCCCCCCCATCGCAAGGCCCGGTTGCTTCACACATCATGGTTTGCACTCAGCAACACCATATGGTTGTATCTTAATAGAATTTCAGATTCTTATCCATCCGTCCATACCTTCATTTCATGAATTCTATACATTGATGCTCAAACACCGAAGTGTCCCCTCCATAAAGCCCAGAGCTTCGCAAATCACGGTTTTCACCCAGCAACACCGTATGGTAGTATATTGAAACCCCATTTCCTACATCCTATCTTCTTCTTACTCGTCGAATATTTCCCTTTGCACCACGAATACATTACTCAAACACATCTTAATATATACATCACGTCAGTTAACCAGTCATCAACTATCTACCATAAAATAATCATCATACAATTGGCAAGCTTACACAGTATTATACATACACAGCCTATTCCTTCTTTAAATACATTCACACACATACACACATACACATGACATCATCTATCATTCTGAAGGTAAGGTACAAAAACTCACCTCGCTTCCTTATCCTTTACAGCTTAGTTGGTCTAGACGTCAGAGCCTCCTTTCTCCCGAAAGTTAAGCATGAAAACTATTTATTGGTTAAAATAAAGGTGTTCTATAACACCCCAGATCTGGCGGGTCCAAAGTTTCAGCATATAGCAGTAAATAGTTTGTCTCGCATAGTATTATCCGTCTAAAAGATTGTTTTGGCGTCTACGTGTGGGCCTATATTAACTGCCACAATAGTAAGTAAGAATTTAACTTTCTAATATTGTACCAGGTATTAAGGAGAAGTTTGTGTTAAGAAATTTAAGGTAAGTATAGAAGGAGTATCCGCCAAAAGTATAGTACGCCTGGTTTGTATGAAATACTATGCTAGTTAGAATTTAAGTAATTTGGTTAGAAACCAACTGTATAACTTAGCTTGATAAGTATGATGAAGGGAACTTATTTATATTTTTTCTCGGAAATAGAGGCCAATAAGAAGGCAAGTTCTGATACGTATGGCACATGTTAAATTCCATTAAGTAAGTTGGTCATATTTATATGTGAGAAATGAGTTTCGAAAGGGTTCTTCCTTTTTTTTTCATCTTCCTTAAGTGGTATTTACTAATACATTCATTAAGTCTGAATGTAACTTACATTGATGATCTAAAAGCTATGGTTCTTTTATGATCAATGGTTACTTCGCGTCAGGGTGAGTATTTCAGCTCTGCATGTTAAGTTTTGAATGAGTAAATCTGTATGTGCTGTTTGAACAGTAAGACTATAAGTATAAGATTTTTGCATGATTTTGTCAATGATTGATATGATAAGTAATTTTTATGTACAAAAGTAGTAATAGTGAAATTATATTTCTAAGCAGTGGTTGTTGTTGGTTCGAGATAGATATCTGGATCTGGAGTTTTGAAATACAGTAAGTGAGAATCAGGTGAGTCTTTACTCTGACTCTTGCATATATATTGTTCATATTGAAGCATATCTATATGAAAGTGATCAAACTGAAATATGGAAATCTTGGATAGTATAGTATGAATATGATACTTATACAACTATAGGAATAAATTTATTATTAGGTTAAGAGATAAGTCGGTCTGCTTGAAAATAAGTTCTAAGGGATGGTTGAAAAGTTTCATGAACTTATGAAATCTTTGTTCTGGGGTATGTGTTTAGGTCTGCGGTGGTATATAAGCAAATTTGTCAGAATTATAAACACGAACTCTGGTATGAAACTATGAAGGAAAATGTCTGTGGCCATGGCATTCTCTAAAAAGGATCTATTGAATGGCATTATATCTAATGAGGTTCTCTGCGTGTCCTAGGGCAACGATGGGTAAACCTCACTTAATGTGAGTTTAGGCAAATTCATATCGCAAACATGGCAGTTTTGGGGATGCCTATATGGCATCCTGTCAGCCTATATGACATCCTGTCAGCCTTTATGGTGTACTCTGAATGAATTACCTTTGTGGATGAATCGCTTTTGTGGCATACTCTGTATATATAACCTTTGTGGCATACTCTGCATATATGGCCTTTGTGGCGAATTCTGTATGGATCACTTTGTGTTGTATTTTGTAATAATGACTTACAGCGTGTACGGTATATTGTTTGTTTGCCTCCGGAGTGTTCTGTGATATTTGCCAGGACAGTAAACACGAGATTCTGTATGAATGCTTTTATGGCGTACTCTATTAGGCCTGTGTGACATGAACTGTCAAGAATGTCTGGTAAGAGTTGAATCTGATTTGTCTGTCATTATTGTAAGATATGAGTAAATTCTTTTAGTTCTATAATAAGTAAAGTTAATATGAATTATTCATATGTTCTGGGTTATGAGTGACTAAGTCTTAAGGGTTTTCCATGAAAAAGATATGTGTATATGTATGTTAAGAAGGGTATTCATTATGATGATCTGTAAATATGGAAAAGGAGGGGTATTGTATCTTCTACTAGAATTATTCTAAATTTAAGTTAATGTTACCTTGAATTATGGGATTCTGATATATCATAATATGGAATTCGTCCGAGTGGTCTATGCAGTGATTTATCATAGTGAATATGTGTAGTACTAAATCAGGGTATGTCTGAGTATGAATTGTTGGTATTATATTCTACATAAGTATTCACTAAACATATATGTATCTGTTCGTGATAAATGTCAATGAACAACTATTTAAGATAAGAGCATGAGTTAAGGCAATGATTATTGGAGGTGGTTTCTAAAGGTATGTACTATTAAGAAATTATTATGAGACAAGAGAGTTATGAAACATTTGGAAGGATTTTTTCAGTTAGCTAAATAAGGAAGATTCAGTATGATAAGAGTAAGATAACTAGTGTATAAGAGAATGATAAAATTGTGGTGGTATCTGCCGGAATAAATAATGTAGAATGATGGTTGGCATATTAACTCGAGTAATATTGCAAAGCATCCATCAAGGTATAGTTAATGAGCTCACTAAGTATCCCTGTACTTACAAGATCTGTTATTGCTTTTCAGGTATCTAATATGAGACTTCGCCTGGAGAGACAATGCCAGAAGTACGCCAAGGTGGTGACGAAATGGGCTATTATGCATACAGTGGATTTGTGGCATAATGTAATAGCCCAAATTTTAGCGATGTAGGAAATAGTGGTTTGAGACCACCAAATCCGGCAAATGAACTCGTAAACTTTATTATTTAATATTTACGAGCAAAATGTAGCTTTTAAAAGATTTTTGAAATAGTAAATTGTGTTTTATAAAGATTTATTTGGTTAAGAAATTGAGAAAAAGAGGTATTGAGATCTCGGTGTTATAAACCGAGCCATAAATATTTTTATGAATATTTACGGAGTGTCAATAATGTAGTATTAAAATTTCGTCAGAAAATTTTAACGTTTCGGTAGTCAATTAGATAAAAAGGACTAAATGGAAAAGGTGCAAAACTTGCTAAAGTGATTAAATAGCTTAACCATTAAATAAGGAAGGACTAAAAGGGCAAATGGACCATTTTAAAATGGCTGAGGCGGCATAGCGTGAAAAAAAATCAAAGATTTTTATGTGAAAAAAGACAAAATTGGAATTTTAACAAAAGTTACATGGCCAAAGTTGATTTTAATGATTTCTAGGCCATTTCTTCTTCAACTTTCTGTCAAAAATAGCCATGGAAGAGTGTTCTGAGCTGGTCTTCCATATTTTAGCTTCAAGTAATTTCAATTCTTGCTTTTTCCTTGAATTTTTTATATTTTTGGAACTTTACAATTAGGTCCAACTTAGTATTCTATTAGTTTTTTATTTTGTTGAAAACTTTTGAAGTTACCATTGATAAGTTCATATGATTTTTATTATTTGATGATGAAATTGAGATGTTAATGGATGTTTAAAGGTGTTTTATTAAAGAATTTTTGATGAAAACATGTTTTAGGGGTTAAATTGAAAAGTGTTGAATTTATGGAAAATTCTGAAATTTCATGGAATTCATGGGCTGTGATTGGTATGTATGAGAATAATTAGGCTTGGAATAAGGATTAAATTGCAAGAATTTCATTTTCCGAGCCTAGGGACGAAATTGTCATGTATTAATAGTTTAGGGGGAAAATGGTAATCAACATTTTGCACTAAAATAGTTTTAGACAGCAGCAGTAGTCTAACTTTGAAAAATCACCAAATATTTTTAAAATCAAATTATAGGATGAATAAAATATGAAATTAAAGCTTATTGAGTCTAGTTTCTCATAGAAGAAATAGTGTAAGCAATGGAATTGTAAATCATGAGATATAATAAATTGTATGAGACAAGGTCAGAATAATTTCGGGTTCCTCTGTTCTGACTTTGGAAAATCATCAAAACTTGGAGAAAAATAATTATGGGCTTAAATTTATATGTTTAAATTCTTGATGAGTTTATTTTCAATAGAAACAAACGGTAATCTCATCCAAATTCTTTGCTAAGAGATAATTAATTTTTAGTAAGCAAATGTCAAAGCTGTCAAATAGCAGAACAGGGATAAATTTGAAGATTTTACTGTACTAATTGGCTAAACTATAAATTCTAAAATTTTTATGGTAGAATGATATATGAATTGAGTTTCAAAAACATCAAGCGGATCTTAATTTGGAGTTCTGTAGCTCAAGATAAAAATAATTTAGTGACTATGACACGAATGGACAACTTTGAATATACATATAAGTAAATAGTGAAATTATAGATAATGTTACTTATAAGCGTGATATATACTTTAAGAATATGGAATGGAGAAGAGGAGGAGGAAAATATATGAATGACATGTGTATAAATTGATCACATGCCCGATTATAATCGATAAACGTTGAATTAGAAATGATATAATGTTTTATTTCAAATATTTATTATGAAATTAAGATTATCGTTATGGTATAAAAATCGAATTGTAAGTTTATGTAACTTGAATTGTATTCTTAAATGTTTGAAATGTATGTTTATGTGATGAAAATGTGATTTGAATGCTCAATGTATGATTATTGATGAAATATTGATAATATTCAATAAAAAGGGAAAATAAATCCCGGTTGAATGGAATGGAATTCTATGGATCACTAAAAAGGATTTGACAGTAAAGAGGATCTAGCCTGGACGGGTGATCCTGATATAAGCCCTCCCGAATAATATGTGTGAAAAGGATCTAGCCCGGACGGGTGATCCTGATATAAGCCCTCCCGAAGAATATGTGTGAAATTGATTTAGCCCGGACGGGTAATCCAAAGTAAATGTGAGTCTGGATTTAGCCTAGACTGGTAATCCAGACAAAGCTCTATAGATTATTTTTCATTGCGGATTTAGCTTTGAACTGGTAATCCCGACAATACTCTTTGAGCATATGTTACAGTGATTTAGCTCGACTGTAATCCCATTGTAAGAAATGAGGTTCGCGAGTGTGCTCTCTTACAGGGATTTAGCTGACCGGTAATCTGCATGTAAGAAATGAGGTTCGCGGAGTGTGCTCCTGAAAAGGACTTATGTATATATGCGTACGAATTGACGGTTAATGAGATTGTACACCATGAGTGTACTACAGGAAATCCATCGAAATTCCGAGGAATTCAACAGGATAAATATGGAAAACGATAAATACATGGAATTATGAAATTGGTGAGCGTATTCACAAGAATTTTTCATTTGAAATTGTGATTGATAGGAAGAAATAGCGAATTGCATACTTATGTAAGGTTACAAGTATTTATCTGAAATACAAAAAAAATGATGGTTATTGATATATGGAGACATGAGACTATGATATATAAACATGGAATATGTTTGATAAATATGTTCATTCATAATTATGGAATTATGTACCTCATGTGTACTATTTGCATAAAGATGATATTTCAAATACTTTGATGAGTAAAGCTCAAATATAAAATAGTATGAAATCAAGACAAGTTGTTATGAAAATGTATTTAAAATACAGAGATATGGTTGCTATATGTTATATGATTACATAATGTGAAATTGTCCATATATATGAGAAATTTAATGAGAATTGACCCCATACATGTTTCTTGGTATTTATATGAAGTGTACGACTAACAAGGGTGATGAGGTTATGTGTTAGGGCTCGTGATCAAGATGATTGAATATACCTTGTATGTTTATATTAAATTTAAATGAGTGAGTTTTCGGAAGCTCGACGGAGATCACTCACACTATCCATCGGCCTATTTTGGTATGTATGATAAATGAATTATGGTTATAATGGCATGTATAGGTTAATTAGTTAATGTTGGCTTATAAATGATCTAATTGTAACTAGCCATTAGTATGGCTTGTATTTAGTAAGTTTTGAGTTACATATAATTATTATTTTATCATGTTTGATATGGGTTTAAAATGAAAAAAATGATGAGATGGTATAAGTATAGGGATGAAGATGATGGTTAAGAATGCTTTAAATATTTATGAATATGTCTATATATATATATATATATGAATAGTTGATTGATAAATTTAGATATTTAACCATATAAATTGAATCTTGAACATATTTAAATGTTGGTGTAAGTAAAAGACCAATTGGGTGAGAAATGAGGCTTGGATATAGCCTTGTTTTTGTCCACACGGGTAGACACACGGGCGTGTGTCTAGGCCGTGCGTGACACACGGTCTAGTACATGGGCGTGTGTCAAGGTCGTGTGTCCCTTGTATCCAGAAATTGCAAAACAGAATGACCAGGATCGAGCACACGGGCTCCCACACGGGCGTGTGCCTTGCCCGTGTGAGGTACACGGCCTAGATACACGGACGTGTGATACGGTCGTGTGAATCCTGCACCTAATTCAAAAATTAAAATTAACCACACGGCCTAGCAATGCGGGCGCTTGCCTTGGCTGTGTGAGATCAATTTGTTCATGAGTTGCAAGTCAGTGAGTCACACGGCCTAGGGACACGGGCATGTGAAGCCACACGGCCTGGAGCGAGGTAAGTCACATGGGTGTGTTGGTCACACGGCCTGAACCACACGGGCGTGTCCTTATAGCACATGGGCGTGTGACCCTTGTAATTGAGAAAAAAATTTGGGATTATGCGAAAAATTCCCTATGATCCTGATTTAGTCCCGAATAGTTTCTAATGTATGTTTTGGGCTTCGAGAGCCCAATAGAGGGACATTATAATTAAGTCCAGAATATGAATAGTAAATTGACTTGGTTTAATGAAAAATGGTTCTGTAAACTCCGGTAATGCCTCGTACCTTATTCCGACAAAGGATACGGGTAGGGGGTGTTACATTTAGTGGTACCAGAGCTACGGTTTAGTCAGTTCTCGGGCCGAACGTAGCACATGGGAAGTCTAGAAAAACATATCATTATAAAACCTGTGATAGTGTGATATCTCCTGACCTTGATGAGAATTGTTTCCTAATAGATATAGAAATGCTTCCAACCGAGCTAATTCCGACAGTGATGAAAGTGATATTTGAGTATTTGATAGAAAAAGGGGATTGCTTATGATGAGTGAAAATTTATAAAGGTACGAAATGAATGTTTGTAATGAATATATTGACGATAAAAGTCATGTTATGTGTGTATATATGAAAGGCAAATATTGAGGCTTTATGAGCTCTGTCCCCTCATAAGTATAGTTTTATACAGTGAAATTTACCAGATTTATATTGATTAAGTTTACAAGTGTGAAATTGAAGAGCTCAGTGGCTAAATGATTAATAATGCAGTTAGAGCTAAGAATGGGTTAGTTAGTAAATATGATTATAACTGAGATATCAGATAACTTTTCTAAAGATTATTCAGAATACGCAATGTTATTGTTAAGAAAGAAGTTATTCATGAGTAATCGATTTATTCAGGTATGGAATTTACAAAACGAATTTACTGGAAAATTTCTTTTGAATTAGTTCCTTTAGTGAACTGAATAATGTGATATTATTGATGACTTTAGTAGTCGGTGGAGTAGTAATAAAATCGTAAAAATATCTGAAAGCAGTTGTTATAATTGGACATGATACATCAATTTCTTCTAAGTATACTACATGTTCTGCTATTTTCATAGACATGTGTGAATGTTCATTTTCAGATGTGATTCTTATTTACATAGAAAGGTTGTCTGATTATGATATTAGAAGGAATTATTGAAAGTCTTGATAAACTATGAGCGGCACTGTTCTATCTTCCTCTGGTATTCTAATCAATTATGCTTGAGAGAACACTTGATGGAAACATTCATATGATACTGCTTTCTACTTCTATGGGTCGAAACTCCGAATTGCAAATATGATTTATTCGTGGAAGATATTCATTGGCCGAAGGTACTATATTTGCTGTTATAAACCCTGACTCGATTAGGGGAGTTCAGTAATATGAATCTCGAATCATACAAATTATATTACTGCACTGATAGTTACTGGAACTATTTTCATTTTTTCTTTTCTAATTGGAGAATATAATTAATATTGAGGTATTGTTCTATTTATAAGGTTGAAATGCCGACTCTATTAAGGTACTATGGTTTCAATCTGTATGATGGTAATAATTTCAGAAAATTTAAGGTTTCAGTGTTGATAATTGATAGCTATATTGATGATACAGTTATTACAGAAAAATGTAAGATTTGAATGACCTGATAAATGTTAAAAAAAAATTGACCAGATGAAAGTTCTGTTGACCGAAGCATCAGCTTTGATTCAGCCTAAATCAGGTAAGAAAGTTGTGATTTACAGTGATATATCATTGAGTTGGTAAACTGTGTTTTGATGCAGTAAGACAAAGTAATAATCTATACTTTTAAACAGTTAAAAAAAATCGTATGAAAAGAATTACCTGATATATGATTTAGAAGTGGCAGTTAATGTTTCAACTTTGAGAACTGGTGATACTATTAGTTAGTGAAAAATATTTGAACCTCTCCACCGAAGGAATTTTCGAGGATGAAAATTCTTAAGGGGGGAGAGTTGTAATAGCCCAAATTTCAGTGATGTAGGAAATAGTGGTTCGAGACCACCAAATCCGGCAAATGAACTCGTAAATTATATTATTTAATATTTACGAGCCAAATGTAGCTTTTAAAAGATTTTTGAAATAGTAAATTATGTTTTATAAAGATTTATTTGGTTAAGAAATTAAGAAAAAGAGGTATTGAGATCTCGGTGTTATAAACCGAGCCATAAATATTTTTATGAATATTTACGGAGTGTCAATAATGTAGTATTAAAATTTCGTCAGAAAATTTTAACGTTTCGGTAGTCAATTAGATAAAAAGGACTAAATAGAAAATGTGCAAAACTTGCTAAAGTGATTAAATAGCTTAACCATTAAATAAGGAAGGACTAAAAGGGCAAATGGACCATTTTAAAATGGCTGAGGCGGCATAGCGTGAAAAAAATCAAAGATTTTTATGTGAAAAAAGACAAAATTGGAATTTTAACAAAAGTTACATGGCCAAAGTTGATTTTAATAATTTCTAGGTCATTTCTTCTTCAACTTTCTGTCAAAAACAGCCATGGAAGAGGGTTCTGAGCTGGTCTTTCATGTTTTAGCTTCAAGTAAGTTCATTTCTTGCATTTTCCTTGAAATTTTTATATTTTTGGACTTTTACAATTAGGTCCAACTTAGTATTCTATTAGTTTTTGATTTTGTTGAAAATTTTTGAAGTTACCATTGATAAGTTCATATGATTTTTGTTATTTCATGATGAAATTGATATGTTAATGAATGTTTAAAGGTGTTTTATTAAAGAAGTTTTGATGAAAACATGTTTTAGGGGTTAAATTGAAAAGTGTTGGATTTATGGAAAATTCTGAAATTTCATGGAATTCATGGGCTGTGATTGGTATGTATGAGAATAATTAGGCTTGGAATAAGGATTAAATTGCAAGAATTTCATTTTCCGAGCCTAGGGACGAAATTGTCATGTATTAATAGTTTAGGGGGAAAATAGTAATCAACATTTTGCACTAAAACAGTTTTGGACAGCAGTAGTCTAACTTTAAAAAATCACCAAAAATTTTTAAAATAATATTAGAGGATGAATAAAATATTAAATTAAAGCTTATTGAGTCTAGTTTCTCATAGAAGAAACGGTGTAAGCAATGGAATTATAAATCATGAGATATAATAAATTTTGTGAGACAAGGTCAGAATAATTTAGGGTTCCCCTATTCTGACTTTGGAAAATCATCAAAAATCGGATAAAAATAATTATGGGCTTAAATTTATATTTTTAAATTCTTAATGAGTCTATTTTCAATAGAAACAAATGAGAATATCATCCAAATTCTGTGTTAAGATATAATTAATTTTTAGTAAGTAAAGGTCAAAGCTGTCAAACAGCAGAACAGGGATAAATTTGAAGGTTTTACTGTACTAATTGGCTAAACTATAAATTCTGGTATTTTTATGGTAGAAGGATATATGAATATAGTTTCAAAAACATCAAGCAGATCTTAATTTGGAGCTCTGTAGCTCAAGATAAAAATAATTTAGTGACTATGACACGAATGGACAACTTTGAATATACATATAAGTAAATAGTGAAATTATAGATAATGTAACTTATAAGCGTGATATATACATTAAGAATGTGGAATGGAAAGGAGGAGGAGGAAAATATATGAATGACTTGTTTATAAATTGATCACATGCCTGATTATAATCGATAAACGTTGAATTAGAAATGATATAATGTTTTATTTCAAATATTTATTATGAAATTAAGATTATCGTTATGGTATAAAAATCGAATTGTAAGTTTGTGTAACTTGAATTGTATTCTTAAATGTTTGAAATGTATGTTTATGTGATGAAAATGTGATTTGAATGCTCAATGTATGATTATTGATGAAATGTTGATAATATTCAATAAAAAGGGAAATAAATCCCGGTTGAATGGAATAGAATTCTATGGATCACTGAAAAGGATTTTACGGTAAAATGGATCTAGCCCAGATGGGTGATCCTGATATAAGCCCTCCCGAAGAATAAGTGTGAAATTGATTTAGCCCTATTGGGTAATCCAAGGTAAATGTGAGTGCGGATTTAGCTTTGATCGGTAATCCGAACAAAGCTCTATAGAGTATTTGTCATTGCAGAGATTTAGCTCGATTGGTAATCTCGACAATACTCTTTGAGCATATGTTACAGGGGATTTAGCCTAGATTGGTAATCCCGCTGTAAGAAATGAGGTTCACGGGAGTGTGCTCTCTTACAGGGGATTTAGCCTGGACTGGTAATCCTGCTGTAAGAAATGAGGTTCGCGGGAGTGTGCTCCCTGAAAAGGATTTATGTATATATGTGTACGAATTGACGGTTAATGAGATTGTACACCATGAGTGTACTACAGGAAAATCCATCGAAATTCCGAGGAATTCAACGGGATAAATATGGAAAACGGTAAATATATGGAATTATGAAATTGGTGAGTGTATTCACAAGAATTTTTCATTCGAAATTGTGATTGATATGAAGAAATAGCGAATTGCATACTTATGTATGGTTACAAGTATTTATCTGAAATATAAGAAAATGATGGTTATTGATATATGGAGACATGAGAACTATGATATATGAACATGGAATATATTTGATAAATATGTTCATTCATAATTATTGAATTATGTACCTCATGTGTACTATTTGCATAAAGATGATATTTAAAATACTTTGATGAGTAAAGCTCAAATATAAAATAGTATGAAATCAAGACAAGTTGTTATGAAAATGTATTTAAAATACAAAGATATGGTTGCTATATGTTATATGATTACATAATGTGAAATTGTCTATATATATGAGAAATTTAATGAGAATTGACCCCATACATGTTTCTTGGTATTTATATGAAGTGTACGACTAACAAGGGTGATGAGGTTATGTGTTAGGGCTCGTGATCAAGATGATTGAATATGCCTTGTATGTTTATATTAAATTTAAATGTGTGAGTTTTCGAAAGCTCGTTGGTTAGGAAGCTCGACAGAGATTACTCACACTATTCATCGGCCTATTTTGGTATGTATGGTAAATGAATTATGGTTATAATAGCATGTATAGGTTAATTAGTTAATGTTGGCTTATAAATGATCTAACTATAACTAGCCATTGGTATGGCTTGTATTTAGTAAGTTTTGAGTTACATATAATTATGATTTTATCATGTTTGATATGGGTTTAAAATGAAAAAATGATGAGATGGTATAAGTATAGGGATGAAGATGATGGTTAAGAATGCTATAAAAATTTATGAATATGTCTATATATATGTAACAGTCCGGTTTATACCCTAGTCGGAACAGTGGTTTCGAGACCACAAATCCGAGTCCGTATAATATTTTAATATTATTTTCTGTGCCGTTGATATGTGACTGAGCATGTGGTAAATTTCCGTAAGTTAATTTGTCCGTTTGTGTGTTTAATTTGACAAAAGAACTGAATTGCATAATTGGTAAAAGTGGCCTTTTATTTGATTAATGGCTAAATTGATGTGGCTTTGTTAAAGTGAAGTCCTTAAAGGGCAAATAGCCCATTTTTATTTATAGTGGACGGTAACATGGCTTTATAACATGTTTTTTTATGTTAACTTTATATGTTAAAAGTTATAATATTTATTTTATAAGTTATAATTATAATATAAAATAAAAGAAACATGAAAGTGGAGTTCATTCTTGTATTCTCCACCGAAAATCAAAAGAAAAAGAAAAGGTAGAACTCTTCAAATATTCGGCTATTATCAAGTTAAATTCAAGGTTCGTTTTTGATCGGTTTTCGATAATTTTTACGTTTTTGTAATCGTTGCTTTGAGAGCTACAAAACCCATGTATTAATTTTGTGAATCGGTGATGCTTGTGTGATATGCCATTGATGATATGTTAAGCTTTTTGATGATTTATGGTGTTAAATGAAAGATTGAAGCTAGATGAGCATACTTTGTTCTTGAAGTTTTGATAAATTTAGCTAAATAGGGCTAAATTGTGAAAATAGCAAATTGAGGGACTAAATTGCTAATTTGATGGAAAATATGGGCTTGTATGATGTACATATATATTCGTCTATGCATGGGTGTGAACAAATTTTGTGAATTTGATGTTTTGTGAAAAATGGACTAAATTGATAAATTGTGCAAATATGAGGGCTAATTTGCAAATAGCCCTAAATATATGTCTTTGGATTGAATTGAAGGAGTTAGTGAATAAAAATGTTAATTCTGAATATGTATAGATCAAGAACCGAGGAAAATGGACTTAGATCGCGGGAAAACGAAAATAACTGAGTAGCCGTTTCCATTTCGATAAATCAAATCCGAGGTAAGTCATATTGCAAATAAATGTAATTGTATTGAATTGAGTTTATTTCCATGAGTGTAAATGATAATGAATGCTTATGAGATGCCATGTATATGAATTTTGGGATAAGTTCAATATAGTGATAAGTCTGAGAAGTCCCGTACGAACTTAGGAATACAAAGGTATCTATTTTGTGTTATCGAGTAAGACCCTGTCTGGGACAGTGGCATCAATATCTGAATACGAGTAAGAATAAGACCACGTGCGGGACAAAGTGGCATCAATATCTGAATACGAATAAGACCACATGCTCGGGACAAAGGCATCAATATCTCGAATACGAGTAAGACCACATGCTCGGGACAAGGGCATCAATATCTCGAATACGAGTAAGACCTATATCGGGACAAAGTGGCATCAATATCTCAATACGAGTAAGACCGCTGCGGGACAATGGCATCAATATCTCGAATACGAGTAAGACCACATGCAGGACAAAGTGGCATCAATATCGAATACGAATAAGACCACATGGGACAATGGCATCAATATCTCGAATACGAGTAAGACCGCATGCGACAAAGTGGCATCAATATCTCGAATACGAATAAGACCGTCTGCGGACAAAGGCATCAATATCTCGAATACGAGTAAGACCACATGTCTGGGACAAAGGGTATCAATATCTCGAATACGAGTAAGACCACATGCGGGACAATGGCATCAATATTTGATTACATTTAAGACCACGTCTGGGACGTTGGCATTGTATTACTATTCTGGGCACTCTACCTATTCTATTAGATTACAAACGGTTCAATGGTCAAGTTCGAGAAGCAAAGAATATGTAAATTGTATATTTGTTTCAGGTATGTTTGATAAGTACACTATGTGCGTATAAGAAGGTAAGTAATTCCTTAAACTTACTTAGATGAATTATGTATTTGAATATGGGAATATAAGTGCGTTATATGGATAGAAAAGCTATGGTCTGATAAAGTGTGTACTAATATACAAGTTTGAAGAATGAAAGGCCTAAGTGAATGTACTAAGAAGAATTATGATGGTGCAATTGAGCCATTGGTGGAATTTAGATCGATTATATGTTTTGAGTGTTTATATGCTAAGTGTATTGGTATTATGACTTACTAAGCTTTTGGAAAGCTTACTCTGTGTATGTTCTCTCTGTTTTATAGGTCGTCAAAGCTACTGAAGGCTCGGGACTGTCACGGATCATCATCACACTACTAAATTTATTTTGGTACACTTTGAAAATGTATATGGCTAGATATGGCATGTATAGGCTAGTCATTGGTATGAATTGTTATGTGAACTTAGCCATGTGATTTGGCTAGTTATGTTTTGGTAATATGCTTTAAGGAATGTGATATGTGAAGTTGTTTTGGTAAGATTAGTTGATATATGAAATGGTTATGATATGGTAAGTATATAGATGAATGGTTTTTGGGCATAATTGTGATTTGGTCATGCAAATTGGTATGTTTGGAATTGGTTTTGAATGTAAAGATAGAATGGATATTGAATGTATTATTGTGTGATTTCCTTAGTTGTCAAATATGATTGATTTGGGATGGCTATTTGGTATAATTTGGTGGTTATATGTGAATGAAATGGGATGATATATGTTGCTTGTAGGTTTGACCCTAATGGGTGGCATTTTGGCCTTGTAAATGGCCTATAATGTTACACGGTTGTAGCACACAGCGCGCCTAAAAGACCGTGGGTGAATTGGCAGAATGTAGCTTAGTAGCACACGGCCTCGACACGGGGGTGTCAACTAGCCGTGGTGTGCAAGTCAGTAGCTAGCTAAGCGCACACGGCCATGGCACACGGGCATGCTTGGTGGTCGTGGTGGGGAAGTCAGTATATGGCCTAGTAGCACACGGCCATGGCACACGGGCGTGCCTAGTGACCGTGTTGATATAGTCAGTATATAGACACGGATGGACACACGGGGGTGTCTAGAAGCCGTGGAGGGCACACGGTCTCCTCCCACGGGCGTGTCTCCCCTGTATTTTAGAAAAGTTTAATTTTTTTTCAATGAGATTCTGTATGTGTTTCAATTTAGTCCCAACTTGGTTTATATGCATGCTTAGGGACTTGTTGACCGTATTAAGGGTCACTATGCTTGAGAATGATGAATGAATGTATGAATTTCTGTAAATGCTTTCCGATCTGTCTGGTAACGCCTTTAACCCTAATCCGGTGACGGTTTCGAGTTAGGGGTGTTACAATATATATATGAATAGTTGATTAATAAATTTAGATATTTAACCATATAAATTGAATCTTGAACATATTTAAATGTTGGTGTAAATAAAAGACCAATTGGGTGAGAAATGATTTTATCATGTTTGATATGGGTTTAAAATGAATAAATGATGAGATAGTATAAGTATAGGGATGAAGATGATGGTTAAGAATGCTATAAAAATTTATGAATATGTCTATATATATATATATGAATAGTTGATTGATAAATTTAGATATTTAACCATATAAATTGAATCTTGAACATATTTAAATGTTGGTGTAAATAAAAGACCAATTGGGTGAGAAATGAGGCTTGGATATAGCCTTGTTTTTGTCCACACGGGTGGACACACGGGCGTGTGTCTAGGCCATGTGTGACACACGGTCTAGTACATGGGCGTGTGTTAAGGTCGTGTGTCCCCTGTATCCAGAAATTGCAAAATAGAATGCCCAGGATTGAGCACACGGGCTCCCACACGGGTGTGTGCCTTGCCCGTGTGAGGTACACGGCCTGGATACACGGGCATGTGATACGGTCGTGTGAATCCTACACCTAATTCGAAAATTAAAATTAACCACACGGCCTAGCAACACGGGCGTGTGCCTTGGCTGTGTGAGATCAATTTGTTCATGAGTTGCAAGTCAATGAGTTACACGGCCTAAGGACACGGGCGTGTGAAGTCACATGGCCTAGAGCGAGGTAAGTCACATGGGTGTGTTGGTCACACGGCCTGAACCACACGGGCGTGTCCCTATAGCACATGGGTGTGTGACCCCTGTAATAGAGAAAAAAAATTGGGATTATGCGAAAAATTCCCTATGATCCCGATTTAGTCCCAAATAGTTTCTAATGTATATTTTGGGCTTCGAGAGCCCAATAGATGGACATTATAATTACGTTAAGAATATGAATAGTAAATTGACTCGGTTTAATAAAAAATGGTTCTGTAAACTCCGGTAATGCCTCGTACCTTATGTCGGCGACGGATACGGGTAGGGGGTGTTACACGTATTATAGGAATACGCCCTTTGATTCTGTAATAAATAAACTTCTATTTTATAAGGTTTGAATCGAGTCTGTTGTAATCAAATATATTTTAAATACATCCATTGTTTTCTTGTAATAAGTTTTTAATTAAAGTGCCACAATACATGTTTAAAGAATTGGGTAAACGTAAGTTGTTTTCTTTAATGATTGAGTTTTGTGTAGTAACACCCGAATCCAAACCTAATGAATCGGGTGGGATTTGGGGCGTTACATGTTCAACCCTTATAGCTTAAAATCCATAACTATACAAAGCTTTTAAGAGTTCTTACACTACCTCTTTCTTTAATTCACAAGTACAAAGGGGTAAGGAAGCTTAGGATTTCCCAAGTTCCTTTACTTCTCGACTTTAATTCATATAGTAATTGCAACATGTAAAGCTTCCTTCAACCTCATCCTCTTCTTCTTTGGAGTGAATGAAGAAGACGTGCTACAAAGAAAATTTTGATAAACAGAATTAAAAAAAAACTTGTTTCTATATTCCTAAGACACTGTAGGATGGCTAATTTATCTCTCTCACACTCAACCAGACATAACACATGCAGTTCATCTGGTAAGCCAATTCATGCATGATACTCGAGAATCCCATATACATGCAACATTGTGAATTTTGTGCTGCCTAAAGTCTACCTCAAGAAAAGGTATTCTCTTCTCCAAAAATGTCCATCGAGATAGAAGCCTTTATTGATGTGAATTGGGCTAGTTCTCTAGATGATAGGAGGTCTACAACGGGTTATGGCATGTTCATGGGAGGAAACCTACTCACTTGGAGAAGTAAGAAGTAGAGTGTTGTTACTCAATCAAGTGCATAAGCTTAATATAGGGCTATGACTTAGGGTGTCTGTGCACTTTTATGGTTGTGAAAGATATTGGAAGAATTGAAATTTTTGGACGAGAATGAATCATCCTTGTATTGTGAAATTGTTAAATGAATGGTTAAATAGCACATTGTCACAGTACTGTGACAAGAATGAAACCTTGAGCCATAGCCCTATATTAAGCTCAAAATCCAATGCAATACAATAAGACCAAACACATTGAAATCAATCGCCATTTTATCAAAGAAAAATTAGCTAGTGGTCTCTTGAGCCTATTTCATTTAACGTTAGATAAACAGCTCTTTACCAAGTGGCTTATTTTTAAGACTAATCACAATCTACTCTACAAGTTCCGCCTGCAGGGCATCGACAAACTAACTTGAGGGTGAGTGTTGGTAGCCTTTTATATAGTTGTAATTAGTAGATTATTAGGGATGTAAATTAGTATTATTTCTTTATTTATCACTATTTCTTGTGTATATAATCATATGCATATTCTCTAAAAATATGAATGAATTAGTAAAAATTTCCTCAATATTATTCGTTGCCTTCTTTGATTATTAGCAGGTATATATATTAAGAATGATTGTGTTAGGTATAGATTGTCTTTTGTCACATATGGTATTGATTGTTCCACTATGCTTAAATTTGTGATTTAGTCCATATACCTTTTTTTGAAAGGAGTCTATATGCTTTTATTTGATCTAATTGTTTCCTCTATTATTATAATATCATTAGTTAGTCTAAATAATGCTTTCTCTTAAAATGATGTAATGGATTTTTTTAAAAAACACTTATTTTAACTCATCATATTAAAATGCATTTTTTTTTTTTTGTTGGAAGCATGTGTGTTTAAAAATTTAACATAAACATTTTAATTAAAATAATTAACTATTTGAATTAACTAATAATATTATAAAAATATAGGGACCAATTTGTGTTGGAAATTACAATATAAATTTTAAATTTTAAATTTAAGCATAGTAGAGATGAAAATTAAAATTTAACATTATAAAAATATATAATTATGTTAAGAGAAAAGAGAGAGAACAAATGGATACGAGTCAACAAAAGAAACCTTGGTATTACTTTTATTGTAATTATATATTTTTAAAAAAATTATATTTAATAATTTTTTAAATAAAAATAAATTATTAATTCAATTTTTCTATATATAATACTTTTATTAGTGTTATTGTATATTGGTTCACACAATATACATTTTTCTCAATATATAATCTTACATATGTTACATAATTTAGTGTAGCTTTCATAAGGGTTTCTCTAACAAGTACTCTGTAACACCCCTCGCCCAACCCGATCATTGGGTCCCAATTTCTGGATGCTACAATCGTTTCTGGAGCAACTACCAACGAAAACACAGTAATTATATCAATCAAACAGACATTTATAACTTAAGCACATTCATATTACGTTTCACAACTAAATCTAAGCCTTAATCGAGCTTACAAAAACTCTTTTGTTAACCCGAGCATGAATTTGGACCAAATTGCAAAATTTTTGAAAATCTAGGGCCGTTGTCATGATGTCATCTTTTCCAAATCATGACGTCGCCACAATTTGTCACATTGCGACATCCGGCCACTCGACGTTGGGACATCACAAATTGTCAATTGACGTTGCAACGAGGAGAGTTTCTCGTCTTGACGTGGACTCTGTTTGGTACATTTTAGACCATTTGGTACCTATTCCATGCCAAGCCAAAATATTAGCTCAATTGGTGTATATTATACACTTATAACCTGCACAAAATCAGTCCAAAAAGATATTTAACCATCCATTTAACTATTTCTAAACTTTCATTCCAACATTTCCACAAATTTGGCAACCACAGTCAATCCAAGTTATACCAATTCAACCAACCAACCTTTGGTTTATAAACATTCATAATCATCCAATTTACTTTGCGTTAACAAACTCAAAATGCCATTCAAGTTGTGTTCATTATAACACAACATATTACCAATGCATCTTATCACTTTTAACCATGTCATATTAAAACATACTCAATTTATCTATTAGATGATAGATTAAAAATTACTACATGATACCAAACATTACCATTATGTTATGCATTTAATCATTCCACACTTCCAACATTAAACATTTCAAACCAATTTATCCATCCAAGTAAACACATTTAATAACATCTATATACATGCCACATATAACCAAACAAAACATTCAAAAGGCTACCGATTCAACAACTGGATAATGTAAGTCCCAAGATGATCCAACCTACAGGATTCCGCAAATGGACAACTACAAAAAAGAAAACAACAGAGTAAGCATTTCGAATGCTTAGTAAGTTCATAGGTTTTAGAATGGTAAACTTACCTCAAAACATAATTAACACAACGAATTAGCTAAATACACAACTCTCTTCTCTTCACATTTCACAATAGTAAGATGAGGTAATCAATTATGATTTGTATAACATTTTAATCTGACAACACAATTCAATTCAATGTCATTCTATCTAAATCATCAAACATATACATCATTTATATCATTCCTAGTACACATAGTCATCTGAGCATAATTTCATAACATTTATCTGACAATTCCCTTTTAAAAATTATTCCAGTAGCCCAATGAATTAATAAATAGATTCGAATATACGAGTAACTGCGCCACACCATAGGGCACTAAAGTGCAAACAGAGACACCTAAGTGCAAACTTGTACAAGCACGCAACTAACCATATTGGCATGCCAATTTTATCCTATCCTTTAATATGTTCACTCGGGCACAATTAACTCGTTTAATCCTTTCTTTACAATTCAGTCCTTATCTCACATTTTTGAACCAATTTGTAAATAACTCAAATTACATACACATATATACAAAGATTATAATTCAAGTACATATAACAATTAAATATGAATATATATGTCATATGGACTTACTTGAAAAAACTCAAAAAACAAGTTGAATCATAAGGACTAATCAACAATTTCCCCTTTTCTTGATTATCCTTGACTTGATTCAAATCTTGACCCAAACGATAGTTTAATTTCAATTTACCAATCCAAAATACCTTATATCAATTAACTACATGCATTTGAAAATTTAATTTTCATTTTACAAAATTTTTCCTAAAGTTCTACATTTTATTCAATTTAGTCCCTAAAGCCGAAAATGTCATATCTTTCAAAATTGAGCTTCAATTTCGAAATCGATCTCAATTACATCCATTTACAGCCCTATATTGATAATAATTACCAAAATTTTGTGCTAATTTCAAAATATTCACACTTTAGCCCTTATGTTCAAAACTAAAAAATTTCACTTTACAAATTAATCATTTTTCATATCTAAACTTAAAACCTAACAATTTAGTACCAAAATATTCAAGACTCAACAATGAAAACTTTTGAAAACTTTAACATTTTTAAAAATTAATCCCCATGTTAGCTAAATCAAGCTCTTGGGATCTCAAAAACATAAAAGTTATAAGAAACAGATTAAAAACAACTTACCAATCAAGGACTTTAACATGAAAACGTCAAACCCTATATTTTCTTCCCTTAGACGGTTGAAGAAGAAGATGGAAGAAAATGATTCTTTTCTTTTAATACTTATGTCTTGTATATTTTAATTATAACGAATGAACATTAATTATTTAACTTAAACTTTAATTAATTAAACATAATTGTAATTAAGAAACTTAGTGGATGAATACATCATCTTCCACCATTACTAATTATAAATGGGTCCAATTGTTCAATTGGTCCCTAAACTAATTTAAAAATTATTATCGATTAAAGTTTTATCACTTTTGCAATTTAGTCCTACCACAATTAACCATCTAATTGACAAAATTAAAGGACCAAATTTTAATTAAACTTTATACTAACCCCGTAAATATTAAATAATAATATTTATAGACTTACTCGTCAAAAATAGGGTTCCAGAATCACTATTTTCGACACCACTGAAAAACGAATTGTTACGTACTTACCATATATATTGTGCAAGGAAAATGCTAAATACTGGTTAAGGTGTGATATTAACAAAAAAATGTAATTAATGAATTAATTTTTCAAATTTAGTAAAATAATATTTTAAATATAATTTTTAAATAGTAATTAAATAATCTTTATATAGTATTTATGTGTTTATGGGTGACACAAGTAAATCTTTAGAAGGCATTTGGATCAAAGAATGTTAAGTATTGGGTTTTTTTCTGTTGCAAAAAAAAATTAATTATTTACGAAAATGACATGTTTTTTACAGTGCATGTTGGTGTCAGCCATCTCACCGCCGGCACCACCCTCCATCATCTCCTAATGATTGCTCGGTCTGTAACAGCCTGTTTTCAGTGAAATCAGAACAGTGGTTTCGGGACCACAAATCCAAGTCCGGAAGAAAATTTATTTTAATGTTATTGCATGGTCTGTTTTATGATAAAAATACGGTAGGAAAATTTCATTAGGAAATTTTTACCGATTACATGTTTAATTTAATGAAAATGACCAAATTGCATAAAGTGCAAAAGTTGAATTCTAGTAGCTAAAGGGATCAAATAGCTATGGAATTCAAAATTTGAGGTTCTTATATGGAAAATAGACCAACTAGAGGAGTTAGTAGATAAGTATGATTAGTCATCAATGGAAAATTAAATAAAAAAAAGGACTAAATTGGAAAGTAAAAGATAAAAAGATGATAAATAATAAAATAAAGAAAAATATCATCATTTTATCATCTTTCCTAAATAAAAAGACATGGAAACCCTAGTTATGGAGCTTGAAGATGGACAAGCTTATTTGGCTTAATTAGATGTGAATTTTTGTCCCGTTTTTAGTAATTTTCATATTTTCGAGATTGTAATAGCTTAATCTAGCTATCTCGGGGATTAATTTGTAAAGTTATCAAAGTACTAGGGTTTTGGCATGGATGAGTATGCATGAATTATGAAGTTTTATGGTAGAAAATGAAAGGTTGTTGATAGATAAACAACTTTTGTAAAGTGAATTTTGATGAAATTGTGATTTAGGGACTAAATTGAAAAGATGTAAAATTCATGGAAAAATTTTGAATTTTTTGAAATACATGGGTTACTATTGTTATATGTAAAAATCGGTTAGGCTTGGAATAAGAACTAAATTGCATGAATTTTATTTTCCGAGCCTAAGGACGAAATCAAAATTAATTAAAAGTATAGGGGCAAAATGATAATTTTGCCAAAAAGTGTATTGGATTGAATTGAGTATGAATTGTATCAAATTGAGTTAAATTCATTCATATAGATCCGAATAGACCAAATACGAAGTTAGATCGAGGAAAAGAAAAAGTGTCAGATTAGTAGATTTTGCATACACAAACATGGTCGAGGTAAGTTCGTGTAACTAAATTGTATATTTATATGTTTTAAATTGAATGTTATGTATTTGAAATGTGTAATTGTCATGTATGGAAATCAATCACATATCTGACAATGTCCAACAAGTATTAAGTCCCGTTTGAATAAATGAAATTAGATGGATAAAGGGTTCCCGAATTGGTTGTGGTCCTGCATGTGTTGCGGACACACCATAGCTCGAAAGAGCGTCCCGTTATTAGCTCTAATGAGCATCCTAATAATTGGCTCTTTTGAGCTTCCCGTTATATTGTTCTTGCGAGCTTCCTGATAACTGGCTCTTATGAGCTTCCTGATTAATGGCTCTCCGGAGCTTCTCGATATTGGCTCGTATGAGCTTCCCGTTAATGGCTCTCCAGAGCTTCCCGTTATATGACTCGAAAGAGCTTCCTGTTTATGTGCTCGTATGAGCATTCTTGAATATATATTGACAGATAATACACGAATTGATGATTTACAGTTTTGTACACTTCGTGTGTACTACCCATGTATCCATCGACATTTTAAATGGTTTAACAGGCAAAGTTCTAATATAAAATAACATGCGTTTGAAAGGAACTATTACCCGAATAAATTTGAAATATATGGCAATGATTTGTACATGTTATATGGACACATGATGTGGAAAATAAATGTACATGGAAATTTGATTATTATTGAGCTCATACATGTTTCTTAATGTTTATATGTAATACATGTCTAACAAGATTGATGAGGATATGTGTTAGGGCTTTTGGTCAATTTGGTTTGATTATACCTTGAATGCCCACACGGTTGAGCACACGGGCGTGTGGCTCGACCGTGTCTCTTAAATTTGCAAATCGAAACAAGTCAGACTCGCACACGGGCTAGACACACGGGCGTGTGACTGGTCGTGTGAAATAAGTCAGTGTCGACCACGGGTTAAGCACACGGGCGTGTCTTCGGTCGTGTGAGGTACACGGCCTACCGATACGGGCATGTGACCTCTGTAGCTTTGAAAAATGATAAGTTTTTTGGAAAAATTTTATATGTGCTCGGTTTAGTCCCAACCCCTTCCCAATGCATATTTAAGGTCTCGTAGACCTTATTAAGGGACTTAATGACATTGATTGATTATGTTTTAATGGTGTATGAATAATGAGGGTTAAAGGTTATGTTTTGATCGGTAATACCTCTTAACCCAATTCCGACGACGGATACGGATTAGGGGTGTTACATTTTATTAGTGTCAGAGCTACGGTTTAGTCAATTCTAGGACTAACGTAGCGTGTGAAAGTCTAGCTATACATGCCATATATATGCCTGTGATAGTGTGATGAATCCTGACAGTTGAAAATGTGTTCTTATATAGAAAATGGATCCCGATCGAGCAGTAGCTGACAATGTCGAAAGTAATGCGCCTGCTCCCGCTCAAGAGATAGTGTCGACTGAATCTAGGCCGATAGCTAGTAGTCACGAGGGAGAGGCAAAGGAAGCCTTTTACCAAATGATGAGTGAGTGGTTTATGAAGTTCGTTCGAACGAATCCGGCTGCTCAACAACCTCCACCCCCACAAGTACCTGTAGTGCCACAAGTTTTAGATCCAATCTGATTGAGTAAGCCTCCTGTGGATAAAATATGAAAGTACGAGGCCGAAGAGTTCAGAGCCACAGTTGATGATGATGCAGAGCGAGATGAATTCTGGCTTGAGAATACCGTAAGAGTGTTTGATAAATTATCATGTACTCCTGATGAATGCTTAAAATGTGATGTTTCACTGTTGAGAGATACGGCGTATAATTGGTGGAAAACATTGATACCTGTGGCTCCGAGAGAAAGAATCACCTGGGATTTCTTTCAAGCTGAATTCCAGAAGAAATACATTAGTCAACGATTTATAGACCAGAAACGTAAAGAGTTCCTAGAGCTGAAATAAGGTCATATGTCTGTTACGAAATACGAGCGGGAATTTGTGAGATTAAGCCAATATGCGCGAGAATGTGTTTCGACAGAAACTACTATGTGTAAACGATTCGTTGAAGGTTTGAATGAAGACATTAAACTGTTGGTCAGAATTCTTGATTTGAATGAATTTGTAGTATTGGTTGAAAGAGCCTGCAAAGCCGAAGAGCTTAGTAAAGAAAAGAAGAAAGAGGATTCAGAAGCTAGAGATGAAAGAAAAAGGTCGATGAGTAAGTCGTATCAACCTTCGTTAAAGAGATTTAGAGATACAGCTAATCGCTCAAATGTTTCGTTTGGACATTTGAGTAAAGATCGAGTGAAACATAATGCTGGTTCTAAAACTCAAACTCAAATTGAATCGAGTGTTGGAAGTGTCAGAAGCAATAAGCCTGAGTGTAGATAGTGTGGAAGACGTCATATCGGAGAATGCTGGGGCAAGTACAATAATAGAGCTTGCTACAAATGTGGACCACGAGATCATTTTATTCGGGATTGTCCAGAGTTGGATGAGAAAGATAATGTTCAGAGTACGATGCTGAGTAACACGACGGCTAGGGATAGACCACCGAGAAACACTGGAAATGTAAGTGGTAGTCAGAGGGGGACAACAGATACAGCTGTGAGATCCGAGGCGAGAGCACCTGCCCGAGCCTACGCTATTCGAGATTGAGAAGAAGCGTCATCTCCAGACGTCATTACTAGTACTTTACTCTTTTCGATACTAATGTGATTGCATTGATAGATCCAGGGTCTACTCATTCATATGTGTGTGTGAATTAGTATCTAGTAAGACTCTACCTGTTGAGTCTACTGAGTTTGTAATTAGAGTATCAAACCCCTTAGGCAAGTGTGTTCTGGTTGATAAAGTGTGCAAGAACTGTCCATTGATGTTTTGGGATATTTGCTTTCCGGCTAATCTGATGCTGCTACCCTTTGATGAATTCGATATAATTATGGGTATGGATTGGCTAACCTTGCATCATGCTATTGTGAATTGTAAACGGGAGAGTATTGATTTGAGAAGTCAGAATGGTAAGATAGTTCGAATGGAATCCAGTTATTTGAATGGGCTACCGGCTATAATATCTTTAATGAAAGCTTTGAATTATGTGAAAAAGGCATGTGAAGCTTATCTAGCATATGTGATAGATGCAAAAGTGTCAGAAAAGAAGGTTGAATCTGTGCCTGTAGTTTGTGAATTCCCTGATGTGTTTCCTGAAGAACTACAGGGATTACCTCCGATACGAGAAGTTGAGTTTGGTATTGACTTAGTGCCGGGGACAACTCCTATCTCAATAGCTCTGTATAGAATGGCACCGACAGAATTGAAAGAGTTGAAGTCTCAGTTGCAAGAGTTGACTGATAGAGGATTTGCTCGACTGAGTTTTTCACCCTGGGGTGCTTCTGTGTTGTTTGTGAAAAAGAAATATGGTACTATGAGGATGTGTATTGATTACCGACATCTGAATAAAGTGACGATAAAGAATAAGTATCCTCTACCGCGAATTGATGATTTGTTTGATCAGTTGAAATGAGCTACAGTGTTTTCTAAGATAGATTTGAGATCTGGCTACTATCAGCTACGAGTTAAAGACTCTGATGTGCTTAAAATTGCTTTCAGAATGAGGTACGGACATTATGAATTCTTAGTTATGCCTTTCGGACTAACGAATGCTCCTGCAGTGTTTATGGATTTGATGAATCAGATATTCAGACCGTATTTGGATCGACTTGTCGTGGTGTTTATTGACGATATTTTGATTTATTCTTGTAATGAGACGCAACATGCCGAGCATTTGAGAATCATGTTACATACTCTGCATGAGAAGCAATTGTATGCAAAGTTTAGCAAATGTGAGTTTTGGCTGCGTGAGGTTGGTTTTCTGGGACATATAATGTCAGCTGCGGGAATACGAGTTGATCCGAGCAAGATTTCAACAATTCTAGATTGGAAACCTCCGAGAAATGTGTCTGAAGTCCGTAGTTTTCTGGGACTAGCGGGATATTATAGACGATTTGTGAAAGGCTTCTCAATGATTGTGACTCCGTCGACGAAATTGCTACAGAAGGATGTTAAATTTGAGTGGTCAGAAAAGTGTCATCAGAGTTTTGAACAGTTGAAAGCATTATTGACAGAAGCACCAGTGTTAGTTCAACCTGAATCGGGTAAAGAATTCATAGTTTATAGTGATGCATCGTTGAATGGTTTAGGCTGTGTGTTGATGCAAGAAGGAAAAGTTATAGCTTATGCTTCGAGACAGTTAAAACCGCATGAAAAGAACTATCCGACGCACGATCTCGAATTAGCCGCTATTGTATTTGCATTGAAGATTTGGCGTTACTACTTATTTGGTGAGAAGTATCACATTTATACTAATCACAAGAGCTTGAAATATTTGATGACTCAAAAAGAATTGAATTTGCGACAGCGAAGATGGTTGGAATTACTAAAAGACTACGAACTAGTAATTGATTATCATCCGGGGAAAGCTAACGTGGTTGCTGACGCTTTGAGTCGAAAGTCTTTAGTTGCTTTACGAGCAATGAGTACTCAGATAGATCTGTGTGATGATGGTTTGATTTTGACTGAGTTGAAAGTGAGGCCAATGTTTATACGTCATATTTGTGATGCTTAGAAAGCTAATGCCGAGATGATGGCAAAACGGGGTCAGTGTGGTTTGAATTCTGATTCAGAATTTCGAGTTGATGATGATGGTTGTTTGAGATTTCGAGATCGGATTTGTATTCCAAGAAATTTAGAATTAATCCAATTGATTTTGAACGAAGCTCATAATAGTTGTATGTCTGTTCATCCAGGAAGTACGAAAATGTATAATGATCTGAAATAGTTTTATTGGTGGCATGGTATGAAACAAGATATTTCAGAGTTTGTTTCGAGATGTTTAGTTTGTCAACAAGTTAAAGCTGAACATCAAGTTCCATCTGGTTTGTTACAACCGATCATGATTCCTGAGTGGAAATGGGAGAGAATCACAATGGACTTTGTGTCGGGGTTGCCTTTATCTCCGAGAAAGAAAGATGCAATCTGGGTGATAGTTGACAGATTAACGAAATCAGCTCATTTTATTCCGGCGAGAACAGATTATTCACTTGATAAGCTAGCTGAATTGTATATTTCTGAGATTGTAAGATTGCACGGGGTACCATTATCTATTGTGTCCGACAGAGATCCGAGGTTTACTTCGCTATTTTGGAAGAAATTACAAGAGGCCCTAGGTACAAAACTGTATTTTAGTACTGCATTTCATCCGCAAACGGATGGTCAATCTGAACGAATCATTCAGATTCTCGAGGATATGTTAAGATGTTATATTCTTGAGTTTGAAAGTACATGGGAAAAGCATTTGTCGTTGATTGAATTCGCGTACAATAATAGTTTTCAATCGAACATTAAAATGGCACCATATGAGGATCTTTACGGTCGTAAATGCAGAACTCCATTGTATTGGACTGAGCTTAGTGAAAATAAGATTCACGAAGTCGATTTGATAAAAGAGACTGAACAGAAAGTGAAAGTGATTCGTGACAGTTTGAGAGCCGCATCAAATCGTCAGAAGACTTATGCAGATTTGAAACGAAAAGATATTGAATTTGATATCGGTGATAAAGTGTCTCCGTGGAAGAAAATACTTTGATTCGATAGAAAAGGCAAATTGAGTCCGAGGTTCATCGGGCCGTATGAGATTGTTGAACGTATCGGACCGGTTGCCTATAGATTGTTGTTGCCACCTGAGTTAGAAAAGATTCATAATGCATTTCATGTATCGATGCTTAGATGATACCGATCTGATCCATCGCATGTGATTGCTCCTACTGAAGTTGAGATTCAGTCAGATTTATCGTATAATAAAGAACTAATTCGAATTCTGGCACGTGAGATTAAAGAGTTGAGAAATAAAAGGATTTCTCTAGTGAAAGTGTTGTGGCACAAACACGGAGTTGAAGAGGCTACGTGAGAGCCTGAAGATGTTATGAGAGAGCAATATCCGAATCTATTCACTGGTAAGATTTTCGGGGACGAAAATCCCTAAGGGGGAGAGTTGTAACAACCCGGTTTAGACCCTAGTCGGAATAGTGGTTTCATGACCATAAATCTGAGGTCGAAAAAATATTTTAATACTATTTTTAGTGTTTACAGTATGTGATTAAGCATGTGTGAAAATTTTATCGTTTGTGTGTCGAATTGTGAAAAAGGATTTAATTGCATAAAATGCAAAAGCTGTGTGCTAGTTGTTAAAGTGCTGAATTGACATGGATTTTTAAATGAGAGGTCATTATGTTATAAATGGACCATTAATGGTTTGAATGGACAAGTATGGACATGAGATAGTGGATTTTTAATGTTAATAATAAGGTTAAAATTGGTTTTTAATTATTAAAGTTATTATAATTATAATTAAAATAACAAAAATTACATGGCCATTATGTTCATATTTGGCTGAAAATAGCAAGAAAAGAAAAGAAAAAGATTAAGCTAGGGTCCGGCACTTCTAAGTCTTGATTGAGGTATGTTTTTACTTCGGTTTTTGATAATTTCTACGTTTTTGTGATCGTTGCTTAGCATACTATCAAGCACATGTCTTAATTTTAGAAATTGATGATGATTTTGAGATGTTCTATTAATGAATATGTGAGCTTGGTGTTGATAGTTGGTGAAATATGAAAGTTTAATGTTGGGTTAACATATTTTGTCTTTGAATTTTTGGTGAATTTGACTATTTTGGGCTAAATTGTGAAAATGAGAAATTGAAGGACTAAAATGTGAAATAAATGAATTATGTGGGTTTGTATGGACATGAGGAAAATTCGGCCTAAGCATGGTAGGATGAAATTGTGTGTATTTTGTGATTTCATGAAATAGGGACTAAAATGTCAAAGTGTGCAAATGTGAGGGCTATTTTGTAAAATGCCCTAAATATATGTTGTTGGATAAAATTGAATGATCTGGTGAATGAATGAGCTAAATTTGAATATGTATAGATCAAGAAAGGAGAGATTTGGATCGAGATCGAGGCAAGAATAAAGTGCTCGATTGATCGACTTGTTTCGTTATTTCTACGTTCGAGGTAAGTTCGTGTATAATGCGAATTGTTTAAATCATGTTCATGTGTTATGTAATGAGTGAATATGTGGTTGACGAATTAATAATGTTATATGTGGATTTGAGAGATGTGGCACTAAGTGTGCGAAATAGAATTGATACAGTGGTGAACGGCACTGTGTGTGCGAAATAAAGAAAGCATCGACTAAATTGATTGGCACTGTTTATGCGATACCGAGTTGAATTCGGTTTAATGTAAAGGCACTAAGTGTGCGATGATATTAAAGCTTCGGCTAAGGAATTGGCACTAAGTGTGCGAGTAAATCGAATGATTAATGAAGATTGAGCGAAACGTGGTATTAAGTATTGTGTAACAAAAGTGATCGTTAACTTAGTGTTGGCACAGGTATGTACGGAACCTATGTGGTTGATGATATTGTATATGGATAAATGGATGATTATGTGAGTAATGATTATGAATGAGATTGTATATCAATGTGAATTGAACCATGTGTTATTTTATTTTTTATATTGAATTCGAATGGTTAAGTTAAATGTATTATATGACGAACTTCCTAAGCTTTTAAAGCTTACTGTGTGAAGTTTTTCTCTGTTTTACAGTGTTGTTAAAGCTAGGGTCGTCAGCGACTCAATCACACTATCGGCCATCTATTTTGGTACTTTTGGAAGTTGTATATTTGGTATATGGCATGTATAGGCTAGTGATTACGATATGTTTTGAGAAGTATAGATCTTGCCATGTGATATGGCTTGATAGTTAATGGTTTTGGTTTATGCTTTGGATAAGTGAAATGAATGGTTATTATGTGTATGTGTGTTTTATGTGAATGATCAATATGGTATGAATTAGTGAAATGGAAATGATATGTTTCATGCTTAAATATGGTAAGGATTAAATGATGAATGGATTAAAGATTTGGATGTAAAGTTGATACTATGAATTGGTAAGTTGAGTTGAAGTTGTGTAGGGAATTGAATTGTAACACCCCTTATCCGTATTCGACGCCGGAACAGGGTACGAGGCATTACTAAACTTATACACCAACATTCATGCAATGCTGAGACATGGCTTTCAACTCCAAGTTATAACTTTTCATAACACCTCTTAAACAAGCCTACGAGGCGTAAATCACGCTTTAAGAATAGTTCGGGATCAAATCAAACTCTTTAGGAGATCCCTAATAGTCTTAGAAAAATTTTCATTTAAACAGTCCACACGCCCATATGGATGAAGGGACACGCCCGTGTGGCATATCACACGCCCGTGTTCCACACCCGTGTGGAATTATTTTTCAATTCGAACCTACAAGGGTTTTCACACTGCCGGACACACGCCCGTGTCCCTCACACGGCCTCGACACGCCCGTGTCTTAGCCCGTGTGCCAAAACCTTGGCATTCTGTTTATGACGTCTTCACCCCATATATGTCACACGGCCTGATCACACGCCCGTGTCTATGGCCGTGCCTTCCACACGACTGAGACACACGGTCGTGTCTCTGCCCGTGTGTTTACTACTGAGCATTCTGACTTGTAAATCTAGTATGCAATGGGACACACAGCCTAACCACACGCCCATGAGGCCAACCGTGTGTCACACACGGCCTAGACACACGCCTGTGTGTCTACCCTTGTGGACAAGAACAAGGCTATTTGTCAAGCTCATTTTATCACCCAAACTCATACAACATAAAATCACATTCAAACAACAACCCATTCATGCATACTTAAACCAAGTAAATCTACATGCTACTTGCACAATCATGAATAACCTCATCATTTCATAGATTCATAAGAAAGAGCCACCAACTATGGCATTATACAAAAGAGTTCATCTTTGAATGAGCCAACACATTTGGCCAAAACAATATGACATTCAACTAAGTCTAGGCCCTATACATGTCATACTCAAAATGCTAAGTCTAAATATACCAAGATGTGCTGATAGTGTGGGTGGTCTTCTGATTGTCTTCGTATCCCGAGCTGGCTCTTTGACACTATAAAACAAGGGAAAAGAGAGGGGGTAAGCTTTAAGCTTAGTAAGTCTACATGTAAACAATAAGCATCATACCAATTGCTAATCAACCAAAAGCTTTACATACTATGTAAGAATAATTCATATTTTCATAATCATGCTTACTCATCTCAACTCTTACTACATCCCAAACTCATACCACAACCATTGGTCACAATTACTTGCACATATACCCTGCACTTATCACCACAAAGCCACGTGAAATATTTACTTAAACAAGTTCCTCGATGAACCCTTCGGAATAATACAAAGTACCCGGTGGTTTCGCACACAGCCCACCATTAATCAATAATAGGGTGGTATCGCACATAGCCCACCAAATGATAATATAAACGATGGTATCGCACATAGCCCATCGTAAATGAATTACAAGGTGGTATCGCACACAGCCCACCAAATGATAATATAAACGATGGTATCGCACGCAGCCCATCGACAATTACATATTTACGGATATTTACCCGTGCCCACATTTCTATTCCGAGGTTCATTCGAGAACTACTCATTTCTATTATTTTCAATCAATTTCACCAATAAGTATTTACTCCCATACAATGCATCAATACATAACAACATATGTACTAAAGATGTATCGTTTACACATAAACTTACCTCGGTGCAAAATATGCTAATTGACGATTTAGTCCGTAACCTTGCCTTTTCCTCGGTCAAGGTTGTTTCCACGTTCTTCTTGATCTATAATAATAAAATTCACTCATTCAATTACTACATAACTCATGACACTTCAAAATTTCTACTTAGGCAAAAATGACCATTTTTCCCTTATACTTTGGCAAAATTACGATTTTGCCCCTAAGCTCGTAAATCATTTTCATCACATTTTCTCATTAAACAAGCCTAGATGAACATTTATTCCTCTTACAATAATTTATAAAACCCATTATTTCATGCATTTATTACACAATTACAACCTTTACAAATAAGTCCTATTTAGGTGTTTTCATGGTAACACCCTTCACAAAAGTTATTCCTTAACCCTCTAACATTCATTTTCTTCCATTAAAACTCAGCAAACAACATGAACACTTTCATGGCAAGTCCCTAAACTTTCAACCATTTTGCAAAATTATCCCCTCATTAGCTAGCTTAAGCTTTAGGGGTTCCAAAAATACAAAAATTATCAAGAAATACCTCTAAAGTCACTTACTTGCAAGGAGATAGCTTGGCTGAAAGTTTAAGCTCCAAAAATCTCTATTTCCTCTTCAATTTTCGGTGGAAGAAGAAAGGTGAATAGTAAAAGATGACATCTCTTTTATTCATTTTAGTTACCTAATATCACCAAATTTTTGACTAAATTTAATGCCCTTGTCTCACTTGTCCCTATGGCCGGCCAACACCCTTTAATTGGCCTAATTGCACATTAAGGACCTCCAATTTAACATTCTATAGCTATTAGACACCTCTAGCTTGTAAAATAAAACTTCCGCACTTTATGGGATTTAGTCCTTTTTCACAATTAAGCATACAATCGCTAAAATTAAAGCATCAAAATTTTCATGCATCCTTATAATTATGCAATAACACATAAAATAATATCAAAAATAATTTTATCCAACCTCGAATTAGTGGTCCCGAAACCACTATTCCAATTAGCCCCAAAATCGGGCTGTTACATGAATGGTGATGATATTAGTTTAAACTATGCCATGTTTTAGTATGTTTAAATGCTATTTGGGGTATGAAATTATATGGCTTGATGCTTGTAGGTGTGACCCAACGTGTGGGTGGCAAATTGGTCTTGCAAATGGCCTATATTTGCCCACACGGTTGAGCACACGGGCGTGTGGCTTGACCGTGTTTCTTAAGTTTGCAAATCGAAACAAGTCAGACTCGCACATAGGCTAGACACACGGGCGTGTGACTGACCGTTTGAAATAAGTCAGTGTCGACCACGGGTTAAGCACACGGGCGTGTCTTCGGTCGTGTGGACAAGTCAATATGTATGCCCTGTTTTGGCACGGCTTGGACACACGGGTGTGTCTGAGGCCGTGTGAGGCATACGGCCTACCCACACGGGCGTGTGACCTCTGTAGCTTTGAAAAATGATAAGTTTTTTAGAAAAATTTCGTATGTGCTCGGTTTAGTCCCAACCCCTTCCCAATGCATATTTAAGGTCTCGTAAACCTTATTAAGGGACTTAATGACATTGATTGATTATGTTTTGATGGTGTATGAATAATGAGGGTTAAAGGTTATGTTTTGACCGGTAATGCCTCTTAACCCTATTCCGGCGACGGATACGGGTTAGGGGTGTTACAATTAGGTCTTTCAGGATTATGTTTTGACCGGTAATGCCTCTTAACCCTATTCCGGCGACGGATACGGGTTAGGGGTGTTACAATTAGGTCTTTCAGGATCTATATAAATAAATTTAACATCAATTTAATCCATTTCATACTCAATTTAATTTAATTCACATCCTAGGCAAAATTACTATTTTGCCCCTATACTTTTCACAAATGACGATTTCGTCTCTAGGCTCGGAAAATAAAATTCATGCAATTTAATCCTTATTCCGAGCCTAACCGAAATTTTCATATAACTTTTACAGCACATGTATTTCACAAAATTCAGAAGTTTTTCATAATTTTTACATCTTTACAATTTAATCCCTAAATCATATTTGCATCAAAATTTACTTTGTAAAAGTTGTTTATCTATCAACAACCTTTCATCTTCTACCATAAATTTAAAATTTTAAGCATATTCATCCATGGAAAACTTTGTTACTTTGATAACTTTTCAAATTAATCCCCAAAATAGATAGATTGGACTATCCCGATCTCAAAAATATAAAATTTACTAAAAACGGGACAAGAATACTTACCCAATTGAACCAATTAAGCTTGCTTGAAGACTTTTCTCTTTCCTAGGGTTTCCATATCTTAATTTGGGGAAGATGATATAAAATAAGATGATATTTCTATTATCATCTTTTAATTATTTTAGTTTCCAATTTAGTCCTTAGCCTTTTTTAATTTTTCCATGGATGAATCACCAAAAATATCTATTAACTTTTCTTTAATGTTCTAATTACCATATAAGGACCTCAAGTTTTGAATTCCATAGCTATTTGATACTTATAGCTACTAGAATTCAACTTTTACATTTTATGCAATTTGATCCTTTCCCTAATTAAACACATAATCGGTAAAATTTTCTTATCAGAATTTTCATATAACATTCCTATCACAAAGCAGACCATGCAATAATATTAAAATAAATTTTCTTTTCGACTCGGATTTGTGGTCCCGAAACTACTATTCTGATTTTATTGAAAATGGGCTGCTACAACGGCCCTGTGCCCCTAATTCGAATACCCACAAGGCTTGAGACACGGGTGTGTTTCTTGACCATGTGAACCACACGGCCTGGCCACACGGGCGTGTGCCCCCTACACCTTGGAAAAATTTTGATGTTTTGCGAAAAATTCTTTGAGTACTCGGTTTAGCCCCGACTTGTTTCTAATATGTATTTTGGGCCTCGAGAGCTCATTTAAGAGATGATATGATTGATTATTACAGGTTTATGATATGAATGCATAATGATATGAATTTATCTATATTTGATCTGTAAATTTTGGTAATGCTCTGTGACCCTGTTCCGGCAACAGATAAGGGTTAGGGGTGTTACACAGTCTATAAAAAATGATTTCTTTTGGTATCAGCACTCTATTCGCTCGCATTGGTATGTTTTTTTTCTAAATACACTTAAAATACCAGTATTCCAGGATTAAAAAAAGAAATAATAATATTTTAATAGGTGTCATTGTTCTTGTTACCAATACTGATTCAAAATTTTATTTTTTTTAAATTTTTTTGTTTTTTAGTGTCGGCATTCATGTTGTTGGCACCGGTTCAAATTTAAAAAAATTAATTTTTTGCTTTTCTGGTGTCGGCGTTCTCTTTGCTGACACCGGTGTGGTTTTTGAATTTTTCTTTTGCCGGCGTGCTCTAGTTGCGTGGTTTTTGCTCATGCATTTGCCTTACCTTCTTTTCTTCTTTTCACCGGTCCCGGCAAGTAGAGTACGCCGGCAATTTTTTTTTTTCAAAAACCACACAGGTGTCAGCAAAGGGAACGTTGACACCAAAAAGACAAAAAGAAAATCATTTTTTTTTAATTTGAACTAGTGTCGGCACCAAAAAAGCAAAAAAATATTTTTTTAAAAATTTGAATCGGTGTCGGCAACGAGAACGCTAACACCTTTTAAAATATTAATTATTTTTCCTTTTTTTTTAATCCCAAAATACTCGTATTTTTTAAGTATATTTGAAAAAAATATATATATTGGTGCTAACAAATACAATGTCGATAAAAAGAAAATTATTTTTTATAGACCGGACAATCATTAGAGGATGATAGAGGTTGGTGCAAGTGGTGAAATGGCTGGCACCAACATACGGTGTAGAAAACAAGTAATTTTTGTTCAAAATTTTACAGTTAAGTTATTTTAGTAAATAATCAATTTATTTGAATCAATTATTTTCGTAAAAAATGTCAATGACAATTTTTTGTCAATTTTTTCGAACTTTGATTTGAATTATTTTTAATTAATTATATTTTATAAAAATACATGAAATAAGTTTTTATAATATATTTTGCAATTTTGTATTGATAATAAGTTATTAAGGTTGAAAATTTTTGACAATGTAACAAATTTAGTAGAAAAACGAGTATACAAAAAAGAATTTGTCTTTGATACTTTCCTTTCAAAGAAATCATAATTTTGGTAGGCATCAATAATACTAGGTAGGGGCCTAAGCCCACAGGTGAAAGGTATACTAGGTTGGTTGGATATATAATCAAAGCAAATCTCACCTACACCATTCCCTCTACCACCCTATTCAATAGATCTTATCCCATACCCTAACAACTAGAGCCGGATGATGGGTTTAGTTCCTATTATTAGAATTTTTTTAAAAGGAATAAATACATATATTTTTAGCTGATTGAATGGTCGTTCAATGTAACTATAAGAATAACAAGAAAAACGTTTTTTCTTTGAGATTATGAAAAGAGATACATAAATTAAATAAAATAAAACTTTATTTGAATTATTATTTATTAAATAATTTTTAAATTTAATTATAACAAGAATATAAAAATATTAATATAAACAATAAAATATATTTTTAATTATAAGATCATTTTAAACGATAAATTGATGATCGACAGCCACACTGTATGAAAAATAAATTTACCTTTATCAACTCTAACTATACTTGTTCAAGGATTAAACAATTTATCAAAGTCTAACTGAGTTTAGGTAAAAAAAAATGATTTTGAATCCATCCTACTCAAATTACTATTTATTAATTAAAATTATTTTTATTTAAATTTAATTACAAAACATATAAATATTTAAAAAAAATACTTCAATTTCAACCCACATTACTAAAAAAAAAAAAAAAAAGATGAGCATTCAATTAATAAACCATAAATTAGATTTTTAACAAAATATTTTTAAAACTTTTTAATGTTAAATAAGTGATTTTCCAACTCATAGCCAGATCACAACAAAAACGAACCTAAGTATAACTGTCTATAAAGCTTTTCTCTTTTCTTTTTCCTCTATTTTTCATTATTTAATTTAATAGGAAATGTACTTATTAGTTATTTATCTGAAATCATTTTCGGCATTCCAATCTAGAGTTCACACGTCACTAGATGATAAACAAGATTGTCCTCTACACATAAATTTTGAGTCAGTAAAATAATTTTGTAAAAAAGATTATAATTTTTGAAATTTTTTCAAATACAAAGAAAAATATTTTTTTATTCTTCTCTTTGGTTTGACTTTGATCCAAGACTTGGTTTTATTAAGATGTATATGGATTGCTTAAAGTGCCATGGTGACTTATTCTTGAGACAAGTTTAGATCTAATTTCTTTAGTTGATTTGGATCGAAAGGCAACTTTCTTCATAAATGACTTTTAGTTTTTTCTCCACGGAAGACAACTTTTCTTCAGAACTGATGCACATTCTTCAAAATTTCTTCAAGTTCTTTGACTTCTTCAAAGAATTCTACAAAGATTTGTAAGCTTCTTGATGGCTTAAGGTGACCCCATTTTATAGTGCCAATTACTTGAATAAAAGAGAGTCATTGTAGAATTTGATTGCTCCATTTGATCCAATCACATTAATAAAAGAGAGTTATTGTAGAATTTAACTATTCTATAAGAATTTGAACTCTTTTATTTATTATTTATCTCTTATTAATTCAATTAATTAGAGATAAAATAATCATTTGATATTATTACTTAATTATTTTATTATTTAATTAGTGATAATATAAAATTTTAATATTTATCTCTTAATTGATTTAAATTAATTAGAGAAAATTAATTGTGGTACATATATGATGTCATCATTTTCACCACGGTAATTTTCACTGTGACCCACAATAATTTTGGCTTGATACGTGGCACTTTGTAATTGGTCCGTAAATTTTCCTCATCTATAGAGACTCTAATTTAGGTTAAATGCTCAAATTGACTCTGACCTTTTAGGGATTGCTCACATAAGGGCCAAACCTTTCAAAATGCTCATATAAGAGCTTAACCTTTACAAAAGTGCTCAAATGGAAGCCAAATCTTTCAAAGTGCTCAAATAAGGACCAAAACTTTTAGAAAGTGCTCATATGAGAGCCAAACCTTTATGGAAAGTGCTCAAATAAGGACTTTTCAAATGTTGTATATCATGTCTTAAATTATGTTTTTATTACTTTTTATTTTCAAGCAACATCTTATTCAACTGTCATGTATTTTATTCTAAGTACGTTAGAATTCACTTAATTTTTACTCAAATTGGGTTGAAGTGCGTGAAAAATCCTTACTTGAACATTTTTGTAAAGATTAAGACCTTATTAAAGCATTTTCAAAAGTTTGACTCTTATATGAGCAACCCCTAAAAGATTGAGACTTAATTTGAGCATTTAACCCTTAATTTATTATGATTTACGACCGAGTTAGAGATTCTTTTAAAAAATGTTATTTTTTAAAAGAATACAATTAACAAGTTTTTTAAGTTTTATATTTTATCCTATTATTTTAAATTTCACTTAACAGCATATGAAAAAAAAAAAACCATTTTTATATAATTTTGTATGTGAAAACCTTATTATATATTTTATCTAAATTCTTTCCTTGAACAAACGTTATTGTATGTGAAATTTCATTTTTTGTTGTTGACTGGCTCTTTCCAAAGTAATGATAAATGAATAATCTGGTCTATGTAATCTTATAACCATTCAAAGATTGTTCATAAACTAATTAATATATGTAAAAAGGAAAGAAATTTGCACTCCATTTTCCATTAGTCAATAAACTAATAGTCTGATTGGGTTGTTAAGTTGCGTACTTCTTTTTAGTTTTCTAATGCAAAATATTAAAAAAAAAAAACATGTTTATTTTCTAATTACATATATGTAAATACATACTTATAAATTAATGGTGCCATTCACGTAAAATTATCTCTAAAAATCTATAAAACCCAAGTTTCAAATTCAATAATATTCTTTTGTTTTTTACTTTATATCTATATTATACTTAAAGATTTTATGTAAATGAGTTCTCGAGTATCAATTCAATTGAGAATTAACTGAAAAACTATTTATTTTACAAAAAAAATAATAATAAATTTTTTATATAAAATTAATTAAAATTTATATATAACGTATAGTAATATTAAAATTTTTAATTCTACCATTTGAATTAAAATTTTATATAAAATTTTAATAAATATATTTATTACAGACTTAATTAATTGTAATTCAATTAGGGTTGGCTGACTTACCTTTTAAAATACGCACAATTGCAATATACACACAGGGAGACCAAATTCAACCTAATCCCTAACGATCATGATGATCACCAAAGAAGAAACATAAACAAAATTGACTAATCAGAGTTGAAAGAAGAGAATTCCCTTTCTAAATTCCAATTAATTTGTAAAAGAAAAGGAAACTTTTGGTTCCAATTTTCAAACTTGATCAGCTGAAAAGAATAGAGAAAACAAGCCATTATATTTCATTGAAACAAATGCAGCACCTTTCTGAAAAATGACTGGTCCTGCAGGCGACAATCAAAGTCCCTGAATGACAGCAAAAAATTCTCATCATTTTAATATATAAATATAAAATATTATTTTATGAGCTTCATCTATCTCATATCATCCGCAATTGTTTTTGGTATTAAATTAATGGGTGGTTTAATTGAATCATGTTTTTATGGGTGACCTAACTTCTAAATTGTAATGGGTAAAAATAGCCGACAAAGCATTATTGGGAAGTGCTTATACAATGTAAGCATGGGGGCCCCAAACTCTCTACATCAACTTTCTAGTTAAGCAATGATCCGGATTCTTGCTGATGAATCATATCCTGGCACCATTATAACTCTTTCAAACTCTTCTCAAATGTTGTCTACCTACTTCTCTCTTCCCCCTTTTTCCCTTTTTGTCTAATTTTGCTATTACTCCTTATACTATACATAAGTTATGAATTTAGTTTTAGTTATTTTTAATCTTTATACTTTTTCGAATTTTAAAATTTTAATCCTGAACTAAATGATAGTAATTAAATCTGTTAAGTCAAGTTCTACTATTAATCTCATACTATGCAAATGTTGGATTTCATCTTATTTTTTAATTTAATCATTTTTAGTTCTTGTACTTTTCAATTTTAAAATTTCAATCCTGACTCAAATAGTAGATATTAAATCAATTAATCAAAATGATAAGACTATTCTATGAGTATTACGTAGAAATAACAAACTGATATTACATTACATATACTGAAATTCAAAATTAGAAAAATTATAAGAATCTTTGTTTTTTTTTTCCTTCTAAACAAACAAGAAAACAAGGAAACTACCATCCTTCATGATGATTGAAACAATAGTAGATAGTGGACATCATTTTCTAATCTCCATACTCATAAATAAGCAAGAGAAAAAACTGCCCACCAAATTAATGAAAAATAGAATAATGGATATCAAGTGTTAATATTTGGTAAGCAAGGTGACGTGATTACCCATCCGATCCTAACTAGTTAAATCAGGCAGGGAGTGGGAGACAGTTCATATGGGTGTATTATAAAGGGAACTTGTTAATATCCAATGATGTTCCGCCCTTTATGCATCATGATTTCAAATTATATAGGCAGCCTTTAATAATTAACCCAAAATTTCTGCCATCATCAAACTTTTCTTCTGTGGAAACAAAAGTAATTAATCTTTGGATGGGTGCAAAAATATAGGTCATCACATATGTAAAAAAAATAAAGGGAGATAGGAAAATAAATAAAAAGGGTTTTGAGGACAAAAGTTAGACAAAGAAAAAGTTGGGTAATAATTGAAACATACGTACACAAAAAAGCAGCCATAGGAAGGGAAAAAAAAAGGGAATAAGTGATAGTCGAGTGAGTAGTAATAGTTAAAATTGGTACGTTAAGGGGGTGGCCTAAGTGCTGACGAATCATTCTCTTGATGTGATTCCCGTTACAATGTGAATTGTGGGATTTCATAACATAGAAAAAGAGAGGAAATTGCCTTTGTTTGTTTGGTATACTGAGATAATTGGAGTGGGGTTGGATGGTAAACGCTAAAGAATTTAATTCCCTTCATTAATGTAATCTTTTTTCTCTTAAATAGTATTTAATATTTTAATAAATTAAAGATTCGTATAATTTATTTATTTTTATTATGGACTTTTTATACCTAAAATAAATAAAAAAATAGTCAATTCTTGTTCTTTGATTAATAATCATAGCTACCCCAACCCACACCCTCTCTCTCCCTCTAAAAAGTCTTACTCATTCTCTTCCCTTCTTAAGACCCTTTTGCACCCTTGTTATCTTTCAATCCACTCCCTCTCCCTCTCTTTCCTTCATCCCCTTCTAACCAAAAAAAAAAAAAAAAACACTTGTGTAAACAAAATTTCAGCTTGATGGGTATTGATGATGCATGTAATACAGGCCTTGTTCTTGGGTTAGGCTTTTCATCAACCCTGGAAACTCCATCCAAGGCCAACAACAATCAAACTCCCAAGAAATCATCTATGTCCATGGCAGCAGCAAGTTTCGAGCCATCGCTGACGTTGGGGTTATCCGGTGAGATATACCTAGTTAATGATAATAGCAAAAAGATTGATGTGAACAAAGGAGGTGGTTATCTTCACAACCATGAGGAGCCTGGCTCCGGTGATTTGTACCGTCAGGCTTCTCCCCATAGTGCTGTTTCTTCGTTTTCTAGTGATAGGGTGAAAAGGGAAAGAGACCTTAGCTGCGAAGAAGTGGAGGTAGAGAAAAATTCCTCCAGAGTTAGTGAAGAAGATGAAGACGGTGTTAATGCTAGAAAGAAACTCAGGCTCACCAAAGACCAATCTGCTTTGCTCGAGGAAAGCTTCAAACAGCATAGCACTCTAAATCCTGTATGTTCTCTCATCTCTCTCCAATTCTCTTTATCTGATATTGATCATCATCACTAACAGCTTGACTATGTGTATTAATCAAATCTCTCTTCTTCTTCTTCTTTTTTTTTCTTTTTTTTGTTCTTATATTTTATGCTAACAGAAGCAAAAGCAAGCTTTAGCAAAGCAATTAAACCTGAGGCCTAGACAGGTTGAAGTATGGTTCCAGAACAGGAGAGCCAGGTAAATTGATGATTCTTCTGTTTATCTCTATATCAAAAGGCAAACGAAAAGAGAAAGGCTTCTATGTACACCAAAGGACAAGTGCTTAAAAGCAACTGGCCTGGCTTCAATGTTACTTACAAAAAAATTTATGGTTTCTGTGATTGACAGGACAAAGCTTAAGCAAACTGAGGTAGATTGTGAATTCTTGAAGAAGTGTTGTGAGACACTAACAGATGAAAACAGGAGACTGCAAAAAGAGCTACAAGAACTCAAGGCACTGAAACTGGCTCAACCCTTTTACATGCACATGCCAGCGGCTACTCTCACCATGTGTCCATCTTGTGAAAGAATCGGCGGCGTTAGCGATGGCAGTTCCAAGAACCCATTTTCAGTATTGCCTTCAAAGCCTCATTTCTATAATCGCTTCACCAATCCTTCTGCAGCATGTTGATTCCAAGTTCGTTAATTACAACTTAAAATCAGTAGCCAAAGAAAGGACGAGAATAGACCCTCCCCATAACCCCTCTATTTTTTGGTTAAGGGCTTGTAGTGAATCAAAATTAGTGTGGACTATAAATTAATTTGTAGAAAACCAATAGTAAAAATTACAGATCAATCTCCTCATCCATCTTTATATGTTTTTGTAAATATTCATTAGAAATTAAGATATACTAGTATATCTATCTTTTATTATTCATTCTTTTGTTCCATCTTTTAATGATACACTTGTTGTTTCCATTGCTTTGATAATATGGAATGAATAAAGATTACGATTTATCTCATGGAAACACTGCTTTGATCCTTGTGTTTTATTTTTAATTATTTTGACTGCTTAGAGAAAAAAAGTATAAAGTTGCCTTTGTGTTCATATTGAGTTACTTTTCAAGCTTTTCGAAATGCAAAAGGTTTGGAAAATCTTGTTGAACATAATAGCTAGAAAACATGAAAACTTGTAATTATTACACATTTATCCACAAAGACTTTCCAAGAATTTGAGTTTTAATTAAAAAGAAATTTGTTAGGATAAATAAATAAAATATCTATGCATGTATGTATACGTTTAATGTAATGAAGAGTTAGTAGTATATAAAATAGTGGAATGTATGTATGGGAGAAATGGGTCATCCCACTTACATGGTGGAAGAGTGTCCACCTTTTTGGGTGTCTCAAATGAAGAAGAAATTGGGATAATGATAAATCAGTTGGAGGTTATGATTAAGTGAGAGAGGAAAAGGGTGTGGGGGTGTTGGAGGTTAGCTCACGTGTATATGTCTCTAATTTCAGTCGTCTTCAATTTATCAGAAATTTTCTTCTTCTTTTTTTCTTCCTTCAATTTTGGTAGTATATTACTTTCGCTTGTTGACTGAGTTAATGTTGTTTTTCACTTAATCTCAATTTAATTGTGAATTTGCTAAAAATTATAAAGGAATAAATATGCTTTGACGCAATATTTTTATATTTTTATATAAAATCTAGAAAATACATTATAAATTTTAATTTCTTAATTTTATCATTTTAACTAAAGATATATTTAATATTTATATCAAATTCTTTTATAAATTTATTAAATAATTCATATGATGAGTAGGTCATAATCTAATATATACTAATATGGTTACACCTATATTATTTATAAGATAAAAATTAGAAAGCAATAGTGTGCAAAGGAAAATATTACTAAAAAGAAATGGGTGGTGAGAGGCGTGTAGAGAAAGGAAAGAGTGGATGATTTCACTTGAAATATCCACTAAGAAAACAAATATAAAAAAGTAAAAACTATTTCATACGTTTTTAATCTATTCTTATGTAATGCGTGAGATTGAATTGTGTTTACGATACTAATTCGATAAAAAAAATATTAATTTTTAAAAGTGAATTATTTAATAATTGAATCTAAAAAAATTTATTTATGTTTACTTTATCATTTTATTTATAATTCAATTGTTAAATAATATTTTAAAAATATAATTTTACAACATTTAGTAGAAACAAAATTAAATAAAGTGGTATATATTTTCAAAATATAATAAAATAAAACCAAATTTATGGAAATATTTTTTTTTTTTTTAAAATGGATGGGCTTGGTCAGATGCTCTTTCTTTTAAGGGACCTGGTAGGTCATATCCCACGTGATGTCCCAATGGCTCACCTTTGTTCTTTTATTTTTTTTTTATTTTTTCTTCACAAAATTAATTATAGAGAATTTTCAATGGAGGTCAGACAGACGACCTTCTATAATTCTATTAGATGGGACCCTCTTTTTCCCTAAACTTCTCCTTCCCTTAAATTCTCAAATTCCCTTTTGATTTAAATTCCAAAAACTCATCCCAAAAGTTACATATTCCACTTCTCATTTAATCATCAAAAAGTGTTCCTCATTTTCATTTTTATTAAACATTTGGTATTTTGGTTTAATGATAATGTCGAAACCATGAAAATTTTGACGTCTTTAAACTTGAATTTCACTGATTATTTGTATTTGTAATTTAGAAATAAATGATGGTTCAACATTGAATTTCATCAATAAGTCAAGTGAGACAGTTTCATGGGATGGGTTCTCGCAACTTTGCAAGTAATGCATGCATGTAGTCGTTATATGCACGCTATCGTGATTGGTGTCGACAGTTACAATACATGAATGATGAGAAATTTCTCTTTAAAAAGTACTACTAGCTTCGATGCCTTAATTTTGAGATTTTTTTTATTATATATTCTAAAAGTTATTGGAAGTGAAATTAATTTTAAAAATAATTTCGAATATATTCTTAGGACATGGATTGAAATATATATACGTACTCATGAACTCACTATCTTCGAATATACACGTACACGGTATTATAATTGATGGCATGAAAATTATGGTAAGGACCAGTAAAATGATGAGAGCACTTTCCTGGAAAAAAAGAGGGGAGTTTCCAGGAAACTACTCATTCTCTCGCACGATCATCATCATGTATCATCGCTTCCATCACCGATATTTTACCATTGCCATCCTCATTATATGAACTCTTCGACCCTCTAATTTTCAACTTAAAAAGTAAAAATAATGATTCATTTGAAGAAGAAGTGTTGATTTCTTATCTGGGTGATTTAAAAAAAAAAAATCAAGGGGAGAAATAGCAAGTTCTAGAGTGCGGAAAAGTTGACATATCTCCTTTAATTAAAAAAGAAAAAACCCCTTTCACGATTCAAAATTAATCAATTAATCTCATCCATTTACATGATTAGAGATTTAGCCTTACGTGTGTGCCAACGTAAGTATACCTAAAAAAAACATCAATTGACATGTGTCGTATGTTGGCTAATTTGTCGGTCCATGGAGGGGTTTTCTTAATACCAAAAGTTGGATATGGCATTATCGGACAGATCTTTGCATTATTTATTTTGTAATCGTTTTTCGTCAATTAAGGTTTGATAGCAACTAAGCTGGTTTTTAATGAAAACAAGGTTATATTGAGCATAATAATATAAAAAACATATGAGCATGAGTTGTTTTGTCTTTAAATGACGCCTCCTCCAATTATGGATAGCTTGATTGCTATTTGCTGCCTGAACCAATGATAAGCCATTTTTATTATATAAAAAGAAGGGATTGTCAAGATCAAATTAGTTTGGTGGATTTTGATTTGGAGAAAAGAAAGGGGGTGTCAAATGATGAATTGTGTAGCCTTTTGGACTTGGGTTGGACTTTTGATAAAGTATAATATAATACTAGGACTTTTAACCATAAACCGACTTGGTAGTTGGTTTTTATTTTGATTTTGATTAGCATATAAATATTTACCATGAAGCCTTTGAAATTATTGGGGGGAAGAGCCGACCTAAAGAATCATAATTGAAGGCCTAAAATGAGTTGATATGCAAAATTAACTGAGTTGAATAAAGTCAAAAGGAGGTAATTAAAGAAATGATGATTTGACGCCCTACTAAAAATAACTCTAAACCTCAATGATATCACCGACACGTGATTTGTTGCCTACATGATGAATGGGTTTTCATTTGCTTTTCTTTTCAACTTTGGGTAGGTTTAAAGATTTGCGTTTATTTGGACCATGTTTTTATTGTTATTTCATTTTATGACTTTTCATATCTTTTTATCTAACATAGTTTTGGAAACTCTGAGTTATTATGTATAATTTATGGGTGGATTTTCCTCCAATTTGAATTAGATTAATTGTTAACTTCAATTCTTGATTCCAATTAAATTTATCCATATACTTAAAACAAAAAGATTATTACTTTTTTTAACAAAATAATACTTTGATGTTGATATATCAATAAGCTATTCTTTAGGGACTTTTATTATGTTAATAAAAATTAATTACTAAATATAATAATTTTTTTTTATGATACTAAATATAAAAGTTTTCTTTTTGGTCACTAAATTATTACAAGTTTTCATTTAAGTCATTGGGTTGTTAAAATCAATGTTTTATGACTTTCTCTATTTGCATTGCCTATACCAATCGAAAGCTCTATTTTCCCTTCTCTTTTACAGTTCAGTTCATTTTTTCATGAAACAACTTTGGACGTCACGAATCTACGGATAAAAATTTAAACAATTTTTTTCTCCAATCTCTGACATTGACTATCAAATCAACTTGGATTTAAAGTGTGTTCTTCTACTTTTCGATGGGTATTAATCCATCATACCGATCGTCAAATAACCATTTGGAGTTTGCTGGCAAAACTTAAAAAAAAAAAAAAAACTTAACCTAATGACTTAAATAAAAAACTTTTGAATAGTTTAGTGACTTAAATGGAAACTTTCAAATAGTTCAGTGACCAAAATAAAAACTTACCCATAATTTAGTGACTAATAATACAATTTATCCTATATTATTTTGCATCGTTTTGAATAAAAATTAAATAGATTAATTTGAATGGTTTATTTTTTAACATAAGTAAAGAGATACTTTATTTGGAATATTGTTTTTTTTTTTAAATAAAATCAACTTAGGATAGATCATTCAAAAATTGAATCAATTGAAAATTAATCATTTAATTTTTTTTTACTAACATTTGATAATTAAAAATAAAAATAATTTAATAGAACTTTTTTATAAAAAGAAGTGTGGAAAATGATAAGTAGATAAGAGTTATTTATCACTTAATGAATAATGTTTTTAATCAGTTGATTTAATTTTATCTATTTTAACATTATATTATCTTTTAAAAATTTACGTTTAAAATTTAGTTTTGTTTAGAATAAGGTGAAATGTTTAAAAAAAAAAGAGAGAGGATAAAATGTAAAATAGATTTTTTTTCATAAAATTTATATTTATCAAACAATCTAATTATATTCAATTCTAAGTAATATATCATACAAATTTTTATAACTTAAGATTTCGTATTTAAAATTTTAATACTTAACTTTTCAACACTTACTTTTTTTAGTATATAAATTTCAAGTTTATCAAACAATACTTTAATTTATTCAACATTTTTTTTGGTTTAAGAATTTTGAATTAAGTGAAAGTTTATTATAATTATCAAACACATATAAAAAAAATTAAATGTTGATTCTTTTAATAGAATGAAAATTTCTAATGAACAAATCCTTAGTTACTATAACAAGAACAATTGATATAGTTGTAAATAGTTGTAAGTAACTAGTAGTAATTGAGAAAAAATAAAGTTATTACATTTTTTTTTTCTCAATTTTAAGATAAGGGTAAACTATTAAAATAATCATTTTTGTTTGTCTCAGGTTATATTTTAGTCACTCATGTTTGAAATGTTACATTTTAATCATTTACGTTATCATGTTATAACATTTTAGTCACTAAGCATTAATTATCGTTAACGGTGTAACAATAAGTTGACGTGACACATTAAAACATCATTTCAAACGAAAATTTTAAGTTAAATTATACAATTGGTCCCTATATTTTTTCGTTTTAAGCAATTTAATTTTTTTTCCTTTTATGTTCTTTGAACTTTTTTTTTTCATTCTCTTCTCCTCTCCCTCTATTTTCCTCCATTCTCCATTTCTTTTAACATAGTTTTTTTATGTTTTTAATTTGTTAAAACTAGTCCCTATACTTTTATTTCTTTGAACAATTTAATTTTTTTTCTTTTTTTTTCTTTATTTTCCTTTTCTTCTTCCCCTTTATTTTTCTCTCTTCTCATATTCTTTACTGCAAAAATATAATCTTTGCCCACCAAACAAACCAAGTCCTTATTTCTTTCACATGATTTCTAAATTGAATTTCACTCAAAACCGAATATCAATCATTGTTAATCAAATCTCGATTTGAATATAATCTAATTTTGAAACTAAAATTGGATCTAACTTAGTAATATAAAAAACCATATCTTTAATCAAACCTAAACATAAATTGAATTCTTTGTATTCAAAATAATTTTTTTTCGTTTCCAAACTTTTACGAAATCGTGTAGATTATTCCTTTCCTTTTCTTTTATTTTCTGATGAATAAAATTAAGTAAATGATAAAATTGATCTATGGATATTTCCAAGCAAGCTTGATTGGAAGCCAAGCATGGGTAAACCGAAGAGAGAAAGGGAGCATGGAATCAAACTGGTTTGGGTAAAGTTGAGGGTAAGTTTCGTATGGTGGTCGTTTTAGTCATTAAGAGTGTAGAGTTCGTTTGTAGAATCCGTGAAACAACGTAGTTTTGAGAGGGCGAGAATGTTGTAGGTAAGATAAATAAGGTGACTGTGGGGGTTGGTTAGGAGTTTAAGGGAACAGGCTTGGGAAACTCTGTTGAGGGTGGACTTCCATAAGTCATGACTGTTGAGGTCTTCGAGTGAGGCGACCTTGTGGACTAGGTCATTGAGAGATCCAAATTGGTTCGTTAAAGCGATGATGGACGATGAGGGTTTGTAATTGTGGGCTGAGAATATGCGAAGAAAGTTTTATTTTGGTTTCAACTTTTGCCTTTTCTTTTTTCATAAACATAAAAAAAGTTTTAACAAATTGGAAACATAGAAAAAAAATTGTGTTAAAAGAGATGGAGAAAGGAAGAAAATAGAGGGAGAAGCAAAAGAGAATGAAAAAAAAAGTTAAAAAAAAAAACACAAAAGAAAAAAATTAAATTGCTCAAAACGAAAAATATAGGGACCAATTGTATAATTTAACCTAAAATTTTTGTTTGAAATAATGATTTAACGTGCCACATCAGCTTACCGTTACACCGTTAACGGCAATTGACGGCTCAATGACTAAAATGTTACAACACGTTAACGTAAGTGACTAAAACGTAACATTTCAAACTTAAGTGACTAAAATATAACTTGAGGTAAACAAAAGTGACCATTTTGATAGTTTACCCTTAAGAGAAATAGTTTTGATGGTGATATAACAATAAGCTATTCTTTAGGGACTCTTATTTCTTTTTTGGCTGAAAATGCTAATAAGAATAGGTGGAGATGACTAAGCTTGTTGGCTGAAAATGCTTTAATAATTTGTTCCATGAATATCAATTATGTAGACCGATGATTGAGCAGAAGATTACAAGATCGAAAGCTATTTGTCAATATTTATATACTACAAGGCTTTTAAATCAATAAAAGAGGTAAAACCAGAGAAACTGAGTCATTAAAACATAACTACAAAATCAAAATGAAATAAGATGAGCATGGGGCTTAGTTCAAGAAGGTGGGGAACTGTGGCTTTGCCATCATACATGGAATACTCGCCTTGCATTCCAACACCAACAGGGAAGAATAAACAGACAAAGAAATAAATATTTTAATGGAAACTCGATAAAGCAGTTTGTCAAACCCTAGATATGTATAAAACACCTTTAACCATAATCTAGTCTTTATTATAGACAGCTTCAAATATGAGATCGAATCAGGGATTCACGCCTGCCGCCCTGCATGGTCCCATTTACATTATCCGATAATTATATTTGATGGGTCCCTGTAATCTTTTTAGCTTTTTCAGATTTGTTTTCTAGTATTTGACATGATTAACTCAATAAACATAGGTGAGAATTGAGGTCAGACAATACAAAATACTACATTATTATTATTATTATTTCTTTTTTATAATTCAAAATATTAAATCATTAATGGCACGGATTTACGACCTTGCAAGTGGGATTCAACTTCTTCATCATGGATCATCAATTTCCATATCAAAATATAATTAATGTTTTGCATGCGAAAGAAGAAATTATAGATCTTAGGCTTAAAAGGGTAAAAAAGATATCAAAAACTTGATCCTATTCAACAAACATTGGTAGATTTTTTTTAAGGGTTTAATTCAGGTTTTTTTACTTTTTAATTTTAGATATTTTCATATATAATTTATCTGGAAAGAATTTTTATAATAATATCCATGCCGTTAAAATAAAAATAAAAAGTAAAAAAGTGGAACAGTCAATTTTTTTTGCTCATTCAAGAGATAAAAAAACAAAAGTACAAAATGCAAAGAAAAAACAGAAAGAAGCCAAGCAAGAGAAAACGCCTTGACAGATTACAACCAAGCAACAAAGAATTGGTCTGAGGTAACACCCTTCTTGGCAAAAAAATCAACAATACCTGCAGGCAGCGATCAATAAGACCATCAATGTCATTAAAGAACTTCCAAAGCCTCCAAGGTCGATTACCTCTATCCTGGACCCATGAAAGAGCAGTCACAGAGTCTGACTCAATCAATAAAGAGACTGAGTTGATCCAAACAGATTCAACAAGAGTTTCAAAGCTGTGCGAATAGAGATTAACTCAGTAACATTCAAGTCAAGGCACTCAAGGTGTCCATAGAAAATACCACCAATACGAAAAAGAAAAAGGCCAGGTCTCAAGTTTGGGCCTGTATTTGGATTTACAAGCTTGAGCTATCTTTTTTTTAAATAAATGGGCTGCGTTTAGAAGGGTCCAGAATAAAAAATGAAAATGAACTGGGCCGCAAGCTTATTTGGGCCTTGAATTGGTTATAAAAACAATTTGGGGTTTCAAAGTGACCTTAAAATTAATTTGAGCTTGGAAGGAAACAAATTGAGTTTTCAGAAATTATAGTTCTAAACCCAAAGAAATATGGTTTTCTACAAAAATAAAATTTATTCGAATTTTACTCTTTTAATTATTATTATTTTTAATTTTCCTTTTTAACCCTCGATATTCAAATATCTATCCTACCATTTCAAAATTTAAAAAATTAAGCTAAAGATTAAAATTAATTTCAATATTATATCGATTCTAATTCAATTTAACTCAAAACTCCAAATTTTCAAGAAAAAGATAAATTTCCCTTCAATTAAAGCTCTGATTTTAAATTAATATACCACAATTTAAACTGAAAATTGAGATAATTATGCCTAGGAATGCAAAATCATCCAATCTGAATCACAACCCTTGGGAAGAATTAGGCGTCTACAATCATCTTCTTTTAATGGGGATAAAAATTTGTTTTTTCTCCGATAATATTTGCTAATAATAAAAACATGACTGATAACTCACACGCTTATATTATTATATAATTTTATTGATAAATTAAAAAAAACTATATAAAATATCATATACCAGTTACATTTAGGCATGGTGCAGTATTGTCGGTTAGCAATGTGTGACTATTTTACCCATCTAACCTAAAAAAAAAAAATTAATATTTATAAAAATGACATTGGTTCAAAAACATTCACCCAAATGGTTTGAAATGAACAGTAAATTTGAGTTTTAGGAACCCAATGGCTGGCACCCCCTGGTATCTTGGCCTTATGATTGCCTGATGATTGTGTCAAGTTTTAAAAAAATGATTATTTTGATTTTGGGAGATGAATTGCCGGCATCAGGATATTTTTTTAAACCGTATTATACTGGTATATTGAAATACCAATATTTGAAAAAAAAAGTTTTGGGTTACGGCCATCTAATGGCCAGCACCAGAGTACTTTTAAAAAAAAAATTTGGGTGCTGGTCAATAGATGGTCAGCACTAGCACCTTTTTTGTGTCCAAAGACAATTTTTTTTTTCCTTTGGGACACTAATAGCCGGTATCACTTTTTTCGGGTCCTGATTTTTTTTTGGGGACATTGATGGCTGACACCAACTTTATCAGATTAAAAAAAATGGTTTTGAGACACTAATGACCGACACCAACTTTATCAAATATATATATAGGTGTTTTGTCTTCCAATTGAGTTTTTGTTTGCTTTTTTGTGTGCTTTATTAGTTGAAAATCGAGATTAAAAATATAAGTTTTTTTCTTTATTGAGAAGGAAGCAAAATTTTTTGAAGATGTGTTCCCATTTTGTTTGTTTACGTTCATTTTGATGGAGAAATGATAAATACAACTGAAGAAGGTTATGTATTTCAAAGTCAGAAAAAAATAGGAATGAGATTCAACAAGCGTGTTTCGCTGGCGGATTTAAAACGAAAAATCAGTACAAAGATAGCTACCCGTTGCGGGAAGCAAATGTTGATACTGTTTTACAATTTTTTGGTTTCAATAGATCCGCTCAAGTTCTCAAAAATGGAGCTTGAAGATGGTGATGATCTAGGGACAATGATAGCAATTTATTGCCCCCCTGAGATGGATAATCCCCAGTTGAGTTGTTTACGGAGATAGCTGAACCGGATCCTATTCAAGTTGTAATTCCAGCAAGCTAGCGTTCTGGAATTGATTTTGATCTTAACGTCTACGGGGAAGATCAACCGGGTTGTGGAGGGTCAATGCCAACTTCTGAAAATCCAAACACCGGTGGATGTTCGTATAGCATCCCAAACTTGTGTACTAGTCTAGATATCCATCTAGAGGTGTTGGCCATCATAGAAGATGGTGATGAAGGGTCCGATAATGATGATCAGTCCCATTGTGATCCTAACGATGATTTCAGTGACCCCGATTTGGATAACATCCCTAAAGACATAAGTGAGGAGGGCCTGGTGGAGGGTGAAAATGTAAACTCCCATTCGGTCAGGAACAGGGCCCCGGTATAATTATAAGGAATAATCCAGGGTCCTTCATGACTGACGTAGATCCTGATGCGGCTCTTGCACGCGAGTTCCCAGAATATACAAACATTGTGCCGACTTACCTACTTGATGGAGAATTCGACGATGAAGAATTGTTCGTATGACAACAATTCGATAACAAGAAAGATTGTTTAAATGCAATAAAATAACTTAGCTTGAAGTTAGGTGTGGACTATAAAGTGACGAAGTCGACGCATTCTTTCTACGCCGGAGAATGTTGGAAAGCCTCAAGTGGGTGTAATTAGCGTGTTCGAGCCGCGTTAATGCAGCGGACTCAGATGTGGATGATAAGGAAAATAGAAGGACCACACACATGTACATCTGCTCGTATGTCACAAGACCATCTAAAGTTAGAAGCAAAAACCATAGGCAACTACATCATTCCTTTGGAGAAAGAGTCGCCCACCATTCAAGTGTCGGTCCTTATTGCGGACATGCATGCTCGATCCAAGAACAAAGTGTCGTACCGAAAGGCATGGTGGGTGAAGCAAATGGTGATGCGGGAGTATGTGCCGGGGACGGTGACTGATTTGCAAACACTGTCGTATAAAGGCCTGGACGAGGAGATACAACCAGGGAAACGAGTTTTTCACTATTTTTTTGGACGTTTGAGTTGTGTGTTAGGGCCTTCCCTCACTGCAAGCCGATGGTGCAGGTGGAAGGAACCTAGTTGTACGGAAAATACATGCAAATTAAATGAAATGAGAAAAAATAAAATTAAATGAGAAAAAATAAATTGAAATGACAAAAATATAAATTTAAATGACAAAAATAAATTTAAATGAAATGAAATGTGAAATGAAAATGAAATGAAATGAAATTTGAAATGAAAATGAAAATATAAATTGAAATGAAAAAAGAATTGACAAGACATATCATGACAGGCTTGTCAAAACAGGCCATCAATTGGCCGGCACCAGTCAGAGCCCAGGTGGCAGGCGGCCTTTGAATGGCCGGCACTAGCAGGCTAGGCCTGCTCTTACGTGACCCGACGGGTCAGGGCCTAAAACTTTGATTTGAAAAAAATTAAATAAGAAAAAATTTAAATTTAAATGAAATTTAAAATTTTGAAATAAAATGAAATTAAAATATAAATTGAAATGAAAAAAATAAATTGAAATGAGAAAAAAATGAATATGAAAAAAGAATAAATTGAAATGAAACAAAATAAATTGAAATGTGAAATGAATATGAAATGAACCTAAAATGAAATGAAAGTTGAAATGAATATGAAATGAAAAAAAAAATTGAAATGAGACAAAAAATTAATATGATAAAAAAATTGAAATGATAAAAAAATAAATTGAAATGGAAAAAAAAATTAAATGAAATGAAATGTAAAATGAAAATGAAATGAAATGAAATGAAAATTGAAATGAAAAAAAAAATTGACAAGACATATCATGACAGGGCTGTGTCAGGCCTGCGTCAAGCCTGTCAAAACGGGCCAACAATTGGCCGTTGCTAGTCAAAGCCCAGGTGGTAGGCGGCTTTTGAATGGCCGGCACTAGTAGGCTAGGCCTACTCCGACGTGACCCGACGGGTCAGGGCCTAAAACTATTTTTTTTCCACTTTTGGCCTAAAACTAATTTTTTTTCCACTTTTACCCCTGTTCAGCCACTATGGTCTCCTACTATAAATGGCATATTTCAACCCAAAACCCGATTACCACCGTCGATAATTGTCGCTCACCGCCAACCGCCGCTGTTCACTGCCGACCGTCGACCGTCGATCACCTCCAATCATCTCCGATCACCGTCGTTCACCGTCGACCACTCGATGGATCCTAATGCCTTGACCCGTCGGGTCATGTCGGAGCAGGCCTAGCCTACTAGTACCAGCCATTCAAAGGCCGCCTGCCACCTAGGCTTTGACTGGTAACGGTCAATTGGTGGCCCGTTTTGACAGGCCTAACGCAGGCCTGACACAGCCCTGTCATGATATGTCTTGTCAATTTTTTTTTCATTTCAAATTTCATTTAATTTAATTTAATTTTAATTTTCATTTCATTTCATTTTCGTTTCACATTTCATTTCATTTAATTTTTTTCCATTTAAATTTATTTTTTTTCTCATTTCAATTTTTTTCATATTAATTTTTTGTCCCATTTCAATTTATTTATTTTTTTCATTTCAATTTATATTTTGTTTTCATTTCATATTCATTTCAACTTTCATTTCATAGATCCTAATCCTAATATTCTTTTAAATGACGACAACCACATTGCTAAAAATGTGAATAAGTAAACGAGAAAAAAAATGTCTCGTTTAATTTGAAATACTATGATAAATTGTTTTTTAAATGAGAAATATAACATTTTATATTTACTATAAACGCAGGATCAGTACCGGATTGTGAGACCCTGGTTGCATGATCCTTATTATTTTCCCGATCGAAGAGTTTTATCCTATTTGAACGTCACGGGTTTTGGGGTAGTCGCGTACATTCAAATATCTGAGCTACGGGCCGATTTAATATCGGCCTTAGTTGAAAGATAGTGCCCAGAGACACACACGTTCCACCTCCAGTGTGGGGAGGTCACTATTACACTGCAAGACGTAGCAGTCCAACTAGGGCTACTATTAACGGCGAAGCAGTGACGGGGCTTGGAAAAGTGCTCGATTCGTGGGACACTTGCAAGCGGTTACTTGGAAGAGTGCCCCCCAACGATGAGAAAGGAAGATTAACCAGTATTAAATTTACCTAGTTAAGAGAAAACTTCCAACATCTACCGAGAAGTCCAACACAGATGGACATTATCTACGTTGCAAGATCGTTTATTCTGCAACTTATAGGTGGGGTACTGTTGCCGGACGTCAATCAAATAAAGTCCACATCATGTACCTCCCCTTACTGGAGGACCTCGAGCAAGCCGGAAGATTTAGTTGGGGCTCTGTAGTATTGGCATGCTTATACTGCGAGCTTTTTCAAATGACAAAGCCGTCTAACAATACCATGGGCGGTTCCTGCCTTCTACTGCAATCTTGGGCATTATACCGAATGCCATTTCTGGCATCAGTGAGCCACCAATCGTGTGTGTGGCCACTCGTGAATAGGTAAATTGATAATTCGATTTTACCTTTTATTTTTTAATTGTATAGTATACTCATTTTTTCATAAAAAAATAATCGAAAAATTTATTCTTTTTTTTCAGATGGGGGACTGTACCGGGAATCGAGCGATCGTTTATCATACTCGTGTACCTATGATGATCGAGACTCATTCCGAGGATGGCGTAAAATACGCTTCCGAATCTTTCTTTTTTTAAATACAATAATTCTACAAAAAAAATAAATTACCTAATAACATGTTGTCTATATTATGCAATTTCTATGGATGCCATATGTCGAGGAAGGGATCGTGGCGCTCATAACATCATGGGTTAGCGAGCAGCAACAACTGTTCGTGTCAAATGTTTCGTTGATTCATTTCCATATAGTGGAGTGGCACGATGGGGGTCGGGTATTGAGACAGTTTGGTTGCGCACAACCTATCCTGAACCCTCCCGTCGACATCAAAGAAGTCCACGGAATGGACAAAAAGGGTTCGGGTCGAGACGCAATAAATTGGGCAGAAAAATATGAACTGTATATCTTTCTGTGGAATGATCGACATTCGAGGCACCCTCCCTTGTATGTCTTAGAGGGAGGGTTCTCTCCTACGCGTGAGTACGTAGAATGATATACGACACACGAGAAGCCCTTTATATTCCAAGGTCGTTATATGCTGCTCCCGGAAGACGCACAATTGGAATCATTCCGATGGCAACGGAGGAACGCACGACCGTGCTGTAACCGAGTTCTGCCATTTGGGAACACTGATACCGATTCTACCTCAAACCCCGATCCTGAGCCCCAATATGAAGCATCTGGCTCGTCATCATACCACTCGGAGCCGGAGCCGAAGCCTGAGCCCGAGCCCTAATTTCCTTCATCATTCGAGGATATTTTTGGTGACGACCTCGAGCCTCAACATTCGACACACTCCGGATCGTCCTCATATCACCCGGAGCTCGATTGGGAAGCAAGTACACCTACTATTGAGGATATTTTTTCATCGGCACCTCCGATCACGCAATACCCCTTAACTCCTGATTATGGTGTATACGATTATTCTACTTTTCTAAGTACATCGGACGGGACACCGGAGGCCGGACCAAGCAACTATCAAACGCCTCAGCAATGTGCACGGCATTGCCGACGAAGGCAGCCAGACCATTACACACCAGCGCCGAAGATGTCGCCGGGGTCACAACAATTTTGATTTTTATTCGTAAATATTTATTTTATTTTGTAATTATTCTGTTTTTAAATATAAATTTAATTTTTCTAAAATAATTATTTGTTTGGATAAATGACTTCAAAATATTTAATAAAACAAATACATAATTCGAAAAATTAATAATACGCAACAAATTAAATTTACAGATATAAGAAAATACAAACATTCTAGAATATTAATACACGAAAATATAAAATTCAAACAACAAACAATACAGACTAAATTAAATTTACAGACCCAACAAAATACAAACAGATGGGTCAAATTAATACACAAAAATTTAAAATTCAAATTACAAATAATACGGACTAAATTAAATTTACGTATACAAAAAATACAAACATTCTAAGAAATTATTACACGAAAATATAAAATTGAAACTACAAATAATACCGACTAAATTAAATTTACATATACAAAAAAATACAAACATTCTAAAGAAATAATACAAAAATTTTGAATAGTAGTTTCTTCACAATTAGTCATCTTTTGCATGAATCAGGTCTACGTTGCATCAGTACCCCACCTATAAGTTGCGGAATAAACGCTCTTGCAGTGTAGGTAATCTCCATCTGTGTTGGACATCTCGGTTAGCCATATATGGCGTAGAAAATTATCCAACCCTTAATGGCATAACTTTTACGGTTGACATGATAGTATATAATTCAACCCCGAAATTCGATTGTACACTACAAAAAACTCCCATCTACAACCCACTACAAAAAACTCATTTGATGATACAATACAAAACACTCTCATTTTGATGGCTCTCTCAAATTTTTTTTCTCATCCATTGACATTATCAGAACCCAAACCAGCCCCTATATATAGAGTGAGGGGGTTCCAGCCATCTGGTTCCCAAAATTAAGAGATAATTTTTTAATACTTGGTGCCGGCCATCAGTGTCCCAAAACCAAAAAAAAAAGAAAAATTCGAGAACCAAAAAAGGTGATGCCAACCATTAGTGTCCCAAAGGAAAAAAAAAAGGTCTTGGGACTCGAAAAAGGGGCTGGTGTCGACCATCTATTAGCCAGCACCTAATTTTTTTTTTAAAAATTATTTTGGTGTCGGCCATTAGATGGCCATAACCCAATTTTTTTTTCAAATACTGGTATTTCAGTATACTAGTATAATACGGTTTAAAAAAAATATCCTGATGCCGGCCATTCATGTCCCAAAATAAAAAAAAAAAATTTAAAGCCTGACACAATCATCAGACAATCACGGGGCCAAAATACTAAAGGGTGCCGGCCATTGGGTTCTCAAAACTCAAATTTATTGTTAATTTCAGATCATTTGAGTGAATATTTTTAAACCAGGGTTATTTTTATAAATATTAATTTTTTTGTGTTAGATGGGTAAAATAACCCCAATGTGATGTTTACATGCATCATTTGCTGGGGAGATCCAAGGTGCCATTCTATATCTTCGCTTGGTGCCTTTTGGGAAATCCTCGCCTGACGGCATTTTTTATTCGTATAAAATCAAAACAAAATAATTTTTAGAAATATAACTAGTATGTTACTAATTGCATTATCAAAATTGAATCTACCATAAATTAACGATAACATTAAAAATATGAAATAATAAAATTGATATATAATTATTTAATTTTAATATATTTCTTCTAATTTCACCTTAATTATAATGTATAGAATATTTTTTTTAATAAATTAAACCTTTAATTAAAATTAAAAGTTAAAAATTTTGAAATCCATGATCAGGGGCGAAGCCAGAACAATTTTTTAGGGGGGCGAATGAAATTTTAATTTTTTATAGTTTATATCTTTATAATTTGTAAAGGATTAAATCGAATTTTTATAATTTTAGGGGGGCTAAAGTGTAATTTTACATTTACTAATTTAAAATTTTTAAAAAATTTTAAAAGCCTAAATAGCAATTTTATATTTTAAGGGGGCCAGGGCCCATGCCAGCCCATATGTTATGGTTAGTTACACAATAATCATAACTTTATAACTATAATTACAATAATTATTAATAATATAAAAATAACAGTTACACACTCTTCTGCATCTCCTACCACGATGTATAACTTTAAAAAGATAAAATCTATATGTGGTCAGTGTTGAGTTAAAAATTGATTAGTAACCATAGATGATATAAATCCTAAAGAAGCCGATAAGCGTCTATACTTTTTAGATCTTGCTACACCAAGTGTTCATAAAGAAGTTGTTTATGATAATAAAAACCAGATAAACTGTAATTTCAGTTGAAAATGAAGAAAAAAAAAACAAAAAACATTATACCCATATTTGGCATAATATAGACGAATCGCCAGTCAATAAAATGTTGGTAGGTCATTAAATGAGTTTTAGTAATAATAAAGAAATAGTTTTATACAATAATACAAGAGACTTAAGTATCTGAAAGGGGATTTTCAGGAATTCAAAACAACGATTTTATTTCTAGGCAAGATAAAAGTCCAAGTTACACAGCTTAATCATCTCTCAGTTCACAGATTTACAAGATAAATTAGAAACTTTAAGACTAAGAATAGAAGATTTTTCATTAACCACAAATGCTCAAATACATACATTAAATAATACTATTGAAAACGTGAAAAGAAATATTGACAGGGGAGCTCAAACTGCAGGACTACCAGCCCTTGTACCAGTGATACTAGACAACTGATACTCAAACCTTGGTTAATAAACCCCCCAGTGATATTATTTTAATATTAAGGGAACAAGACAACAATAAAAATAAATTTAATAAATAATATTCAAGGCTGGTTTAGACAAGTTTTAGAAAGACAACCCGTAACTACAGAACCTGGACAAACTAGTCAAACCATCGTAGCTTTATAATAAACGATTAAAATGTTTAAGCCTTTTTCAAGACAATCTAGAACTATATACGAGGGCTCTGGTAGCTAGAGGAACTAATAAATAAAAGGAAAACAATATATTTAAATGAGTATTTAGTACTAAAAAGAAACATGAAGAAATAAAATTAGCAGAAACTATAGACATAGAAAAAGATGCTAATCATAAACATTTTAGTCCACATATACTATATAAGAAATGAAGATTTTGGGAAAAAAAACTTAACTAATACAAAAAATTATCAGAAACCCTTATAAAATGCGGAGATAACGATACAATAAAAAGAATCCAAGAAAATAAAATGAATTAATAGTTGTAGGAATAAAAGGGATGACAAGATTAGATTTGGGAGCTCATGTTATAATCAACATATTTGATGATTCAATAGAAGATAAATTATAAGCCTTATGGACGTCGATATGAATAATAATAGAGGACTATTTTATTGCGCACCAGAATTCTTCCTGAGAACAAGGGATATTCACAATATAAACCTAGGTATAATATCATCAGGACATGTCATAATAAATAGAGAAAATCTTGTAACAACCTTTGGATTTATCAGAAAAGCTACGTAGAACACTAATATAAATTATAAATGCGAAATACAAGATGTTATACAAGTTATAGCCTCTAAAGGAGTAAGATTTATAAAACCACCAAAAATTTCAGCAGAATTGCTAGCTAGAAAAAATTGGAACCTTAATAAACTATTTGAAGAACAAAAAACCAGACTAACTCCACGGGAAGGAGAAATATTTCAAGACTTGTAGGAAATGTTTCTACAGAATGTCCTGCGTCAGCTAAAAGTATTAATCCATACTTTGAACTTAATAACGAACTAGTAGAAATACAACTTATTGATGATGATTGATGACCAAAATGAAAATAAAATTAGAAGATGTGCGGAGTTCTATAACCATAAAGATTTTTTTAAAACATAAAAGGAATATGAGAAAAGAACTAGAATGCTTTCTAACATTGCCCGAACAAGAAAGAATGAATTATTCTTGAAAAAGAGACCAGATAATGTAATAGAAATATTTAGAATTTAGACTTGAAAAAGAATCTCTAAAAAAAGAATCTAAAGAATCAAATAATTTCGTAGAAAGAGACGAGATAGAAGAATTTTTAGGAATAATTCCTAAAGAACTTATGGATCAATCTAGAACTACACCTATGGAAACCGATACCCCTAATACTCAAAATACTCCACTAAACCCACCAAAGAACGAACCTTCGTCTACCACGTATGATTACGGAAGTATACCACCCAGGCCCTATTCAGACTATAGAGAGCCCAAATATCCTTATAAAATAAAGGCCGAAGGCAACCCCTAGATGTATTTGAAGAAGACCAGCTATTAAATCTTGGAAAATATAGCCCATAATTATGGCCTGAAGCGATACAACAGTGGAAAAATAAAATGATAAAAAAGTACTTTGAACATAATTTCAAGCACACCTCCGAAGAAATGTATAAATATTTGGAAACCACTCTTGGAAATATGGCTAAAAGAATATGGGATAATTTTAAAAGTAGCCATGAGAGTGAATATAGCAAACTCATACAACTATGAGCAAACCCTAACAGCATGTTTGGTTGGGGGGAATAGGAATGCATTCCCCCCAAATTTGGTGGGCCCACCACCAAACGTTAGTTTAGTTGACTGTAATGGTATTACAACCTGAATCCATTCCAGGCTCTATTACGGGAAAATGTTGAATATGTATTCCCTTCCTTCACCACTGAATAGCCATTCCATTCCACGGTATTAATTTTTTTTCCCATTTTCATTTTTTGTCCTCAGCTTCATCTTCTCCTTTCCTTTCCATATCTGCGTTTCCCCTTTTTTCTTCTTATTTCCTTCATCTTATTTCCTTTTTTTCTTCTTATTTCCCCATCTGCTGCTATCGCTCAAGTTTGCATTAGCCTTGACATTCGACTTGGTTTCTCCTTTAAAAATTTCCCCATTTGCAAAAGCCTAAATCGACTATGAATCAACCCTTTTTCATTTCTAATTTCTCAATCCTTTGCCACAACCAATCGAAAATCTTTTGCGAATTATTTCCTCTCCACAAAATTCTTTCAATTTTTTTGCTTTTTACTTCAAGATCCTTTAATTTTACCCGAATGTTGCAAGCCCTAGCTTAATTGTTGTGATTTAGGACTCTCGGTTTTGCCACTATTTAAGCGTTACCCCATTTATGAGAAACCCTAGTCTTCGATTTTTTTAAATTTTTGTAGTTTGTGTACTGATTTTGTGTCTGATTTGATTTTTTTTAGGAATTTTCGGTGTTTTGGAGTTTAGGGTTGTGATATGAATAGTAGAGGTAGGTATCTGCCGGGGATCGGCGTTAGGCTGCGCACGGCGAGACTAAACTCGAACCACTGGTTTTCATCGAGGCCGCCACAACGTAACTACGTGCGAGAGGAATTTTGTGCAAAACCACCACCGCCACAACCAACATCAACATCAAAGAACAACAAAGAAGTGCAGAAGATGGCTTAGGCGAAACCAGTTGCCTCGAACCAATGACTCTAGTGTCATCGACGAGGTTGAGAAGGCCATCCAATCCGAAGCCTTCGACTCAAGGTCCATTATAGTTTCTTCTCATTATTTTGTTGGCATTCGCTTATTTGTATTTCCGGCATTATCTATCTTGATATTTCGCATTTCTTGAACGCTACCTATTTTACACGTTTTGAGCATTCCATATCACATCAGACAATAAGCAGATTTGACAATTCGTGTATTTTCATCATTGTGCATTAGCCCCTCACCATACTAAACTTGAGCAGGTTGCACTAATTATACACATCCGGTTGTTTTTCTATTCTAATAATTTTAATTCTCTTTTTGTTCCATTATTTGTCGCGTTTGTTCTTGAATATAACAAGGACTTGATACAAATTGAATCGCAATAAAGGGACAATTCCATTATATCTCTGTACTTTTCGCTTTTCTTTAAAAAATGTTAATACATCAAAATGAAGGTTTGGAAGAGGGATATCACTGCATAGGATAAATAAGTCACCGCTTAATTGTCAACTGCTTTTATTTCTTTCATTTCAATGCTTGGACTTTGATCTTAGTTATAAGATTGAAATCATTCTTGGTTCTGAGGAAATCGTAGGATAAATAAGTTTAGCTCCTTAATTTTAAACTTTCCTCGTGTTATTTCATCCCGTATTTTGTTCTTTGGACTTAGTTATAAGATTGGAAATATATTATTTAGATATAACTTGGATAACAACAACTTATATTCTGCCTCCAAAGATTGTAATGCTTTATATAGATAGCAAGCCTCACCATACCTTGAGATCGACATACATCCTTGATTAAGTCAAGAATAAATTTGCAACATCTTGCAAATTTCTAAAGGACTTCAAGTTTAAAAAATTGCACCTTTGCTCTATAAAGGCCCTTAACTTAAAGACGAACTATGGTTATTACAAATGGTACTTGTTTAGCACTATAATCGCATTGTTTTCTTTATCTTATAACTCATTCTAATGCTTCATTTTTCTTTGTTCACTTGCCAATCTTATAACTCATTCTCAATGAATATACACACAAATGGAGGAACGAATAACTTATTCAAAGAAGAATAAATAAGATCATTATGTGCTTGTTCATTGCTTTTGCAGGTTGATGTTTTCTCATTTGGTATTGCATTATGGGAAATCTTGACGGGAGAAGAGCCATATGCAAGTATGCATTGTGGTGCAATCATTGGTATACTTTTGATTACTATACATTCTCAATACTTCAGGCTAAATATTATACAACAGTATCTTGCTTACAACTAGCTTTTGCACCAGTGAAACTCGATTTCGTTAGATACTTCAATATCTCGAAATTTGGGCCTAGTTCACTTTAGTTCATACAATCTACTCGAGTCATGCAACTACCTTTAAAAGGTGATATCTATTAAGTGTGACGTTCAAATTCCAACATCTATGACTCTTTTCCTATCTCTATATGTCTCAGCCACATTCATGATTTTTTACATGATGTTATCATGCTAGCATTGACAAATAATTAGTTTTCTGAACTGTGAATGAAGGTGGAATTGTAAACAATATGGTGAGGCCTCCGATCACCGGAACGTTGTGATCCGTAATGGAGAAAGTTAATGGAAGAGTGTTGGTTGTTTGAGCCAAAAAGCGAGCCATCATTTACAGAGATAACAAACAGGTTGTGCCAAATGTCTGCGGCATTGCAACCCAAACAGCTACTCCAATTAGATGAAAAACAAATGGAAATCTCCCTTGTAAGTCATACATACGTACATACAAACAGACAGATAGAAAAAGAAAAAAGAAACAAAGAGAAAGTATAGATTCATGGATATAAAGAGAACTTACAAAATTCCCTGTAACTTTTTGAAGTCAATCTGTTTGTAAATTTTATATTTATAACTAGCTAGGGACTGCTCTTTCTTGCAAGCAAGTGGTAAGGATTCTTCTTTGTTTTGAGCCAACAATATACACGAAAGGATTTACTTACACTAATATGAAACATAAAAATATGAAGTAAATTGAAAACAAAATGTTTGTATACATAACAAAATTACTGTAGAAAAAGATCTGAAATAACAGCATGATAAAATCAAATAACAATAAAAACAAATTAATTTATCGAAAAGATGGAACCAAAACAAATTAATTAATTGAAAATATGGAAGTTTAAATGTAATAGAAAAGTCTTATAATAATTGGAACACATCATGTATGGTTAATACGCCCTCATAGTTCGATCAAAGGCTACCCATTGCGGTAGTTTTTTGGTTGCGATGAGTTGAACAAATTGTTGTTATCATGTTATTATAAAGGATAAAATAAAATATAAAAAATTTGTTTTTATTAAAATTGACTATTAAAATAAAATGTTATTAGAGGATTATCATACTGTATGTTAAACTTCATTTTATATTATTATTAAAATAAAATTACTATTAAAATTGACTATTAAAATAAAATGTTAATATTATATTAAAATTATTATTAAATATTATTAATAATTATATTAAGAATGTTATTAAATTATATATTATTTTATTAAATTGTATTTAATAATAATTATGTTACAATATGATTAAATTATTTATGTTTACTTTTATTAAAATATATTTAACAATAATCTTATTAAAATTTAATAACAATAATCATCTACTTACAAAAATTCTGTTAAGGGTACTTTGGTCATTTAAACCTTTTTCCTATACTATTACAATATCTATTCCATTAACCAAACACAAGAATTCTATTACAGCTCTATTCCATTCCATTCAACCAAATTGAATTCACGATTCTGACTCTATTAAGATTCTATTCTATTCATTCTATTCAATTACTCTATTCCATTCTGATGAACCAAACATGTTGTAATAATTTTGTTAATGCAGTAAGTAATATAATAACTGCATCAGTCCCATCAATGGGGTCTCGATATCAGCAATCAAAAGCTGTAAGGAAATTAGAACAACTATCCCTAGACGATTGGTCACATGTTATATATTTCCTAAATGATTACATACACTACACTGCTACGTCACAATATATATATATATAATGAATATTTCCAAAATAAGCTAATAAATAAATTACCAGGACCTCTAGGTCGAGAAATACAAGAATCTTATAAAATAGTAAATCAAGCTAATAAAGGAACTTATGTGGATAATGTCGTAACCTTGGCATACTTTATAATGCAACACATAGAAAAGAAATGTAATGAAATGATAATAAAGGAACTTATGTGGATAATGTCGTAACCTTGGCATACTTTATAATGCAACACCTAGAAAAGAAATGTAATGAAATGATAATCCACAGGAAAATAAAGGGAGGATATGCTTTTTGTAAAAATATATACACTGCTCAATAATATGGTAATTCTAGCCAAAATTCATGTAGCCGTAAGAAAAGTAGACCAGTTAGGACAAACTAAAATAAAGCGAGAAAATCAATACCAAAGAAAAAAATATTTTATAAGAAAATCAGGAGGCCGAAAACTATATCTACAACGAGAAAGACATGTTAGAAAATTTAACCCTAATAGGACATATAGTGATAAAATAACTTGTTTCATATGCGGGCAAGTAGAACATATAGCAACTCAATGTCCTAAACGTCATAATATACACAACAAACAAGTTCAGCTAATAGAAAATATAAACTGTTAAATCGCTCAAGACAGAACCAAAAACGAACAACTATTTATTAGCTATGCAGTGAGGGCTTGTGGAGAAAAACAACTTGGAAAAAAACTTTTATTTTTACTTCTTTTCTTCTCTATATTATATCAATTGCTTACAAACTATTTATAGGCTATAGTCTGCCCTTCAAAAACTGAAAGTATTAAAATCTAATAATAGCCATAAACCAAAATTAAAACCCACTATCTCCTGTAGAAACCCTTAGCCATCCATAAAAAATAAATGCTGACTCTTGACCTTTCATTCTCCTAAAAAAAACCTGCTAAATTAAACCCATTAAAACAAAAAAAACTGACATTTAACATTTATTCAACAAAACTCCCCTGTAAACTTAAATGCTTCTGCCATCCTTCATGCCGATTAATTTCTTGCAGTTGTCGAGAAGTACCATCGGTAGTGGTTTTGTGAAGATATCCGCGACTTGGTCCCGGCTTGCCACGTGCACTAATTTCACACTTCCTTTCTTTACATGATCTCGGATGAAGTGAAAGTGAATGTCAATGTATTTGCTTCTCTCATGATTCACTGGGTTCTTTGCCAACTCAATTGCTGATTTATTGTCAACTCGTATCTCAGTCGCATCGATTTGTTGTTGCTCTAACTCGCCCAACAAATTTCTGAGCCATATAGCATGACACACACACCAAGACGCTGCCACATATTCAGCTTCACATGTCGAGAGCGTCACGATTGGTTGCTTCTTTGAAAGCCAAGTAAACGCCGTGTTACCAATAAAGAACACATATCCCGATGTACTTTTTCAGTCGTCTAAATCTCCGCACCAATCACTGTCGGAGTACCTAATCAACTTGTAATCTTCCACATTTGAATAGAATAACCTGAGTGACACTATTCCTTGGATGTACCGTAGGATTCGCTTCAACGCCTTCCAATGTGAATAAACCGGCTCCTCCATGAACCGACTTATAATGCCAACACTTAGCGAAAGGTCAGGCCTTGTGCAAGTGAGATAGCGAAGGCTTCCCACCAAACTCCAGTATTTGCTCGCGTCGACTCATTCTCCTCCATCAAATTTCGAGAGTTTTACACCTAGTTCCATTGGTGTTGATACCGGGTTGCAATATGCCATCTTGTACTTCTTCAAAATTTCCTTTGCATATGCCTCCTATGACACAAAAATACCTGTCTCTTCTTGTCTTACCTCCAAACCAAGGAAAAACTTCATCAAACCCAAATCTGTCATCTCGAATTCCTGTGTCATTGTGCTCTTAAAATCTTGTATCATCTCACCATTGTTCCCCGTAAAAATGAGGTCATCCACATAAAGAGCAACAAATAGCATATTACCTCCATTCTTCTTCACGTAAAGGGCATGTTCATAGGGACATTTTTCGAACCCATTCTCCTTGAAGTATGTATCGATACGAGTATTCCATGCCCGCGGTGCTTGCTTCAACCCATAAAGTGCCTTCTTTAATTTCAGCACCTTCTTCTCTTCTCCACTTTTCATGTACCCGGGTGGTTGTTCGATGTAGACTTCTTCTTTGAGCACACCATTCAAGAATGTCGACTTGACATCCATTTAAAATATCGGCCATTTGAATTGAGCCACTTGTGAAAAGAGCAATCGAATTGTCTCTATTCTTGCAACGGGAGCAAACACCTCGTCATAATCGATTCCCTCATTTTGCTTGTATCCCTTTGCAACAAGTCGCGCCTTGTACCGTTCTATCTCGCCTTGAGCATTCATCTTCTTCTTGAACACCCACTTCACACGGGCTGACTTCCTTTCGGTAACTCCGTTAACTCCCATGTGTTGTTGCGGTCAATTGCTTTAATCTCCTCGTCCATGGCAGTTTGCCACTTCTTGTCTTGCACCGCCTCTTCAAAACTTATATTCTCAGAATCTGCCAAAGGACATACAATGTGTACCTCATTTGTTGAATCATACAAATCTTACAAACTTCGTATTTTGGGTTGCTGTGGTTTATCTTCATCATCGGTAGTTTCACGATTTGTCGGTATGATTGTTGGTGTGGCGTTTGATGATCCTTCATCTCCAATGTTAACCTCCATTGAGTTATTCCAATCCCACTCGCTTGCTTCATTAACTCGTACATCACGACTTATCACAACCTTCTTGCTTATCGGGTCAAATAGCTTGTATCCTTTTGTTTTCTCATCATACCCAATAAAAATAAACCTTTTGATTTTGTCTTCGAGCTTCATTCTTTGCTGATCCGGCACGTGTGCATAGGCCTCACTATCGAATACTTTGAGATGAGAAACTGTCAGTTTTTGTCCGCTCCATGCCTCTTATGGTGTTTGATCATCCAACTTTGCATGTGGACACCGATTTTGCACATAGATGGCACATTGCACGGCTTCCGCCCAAAATTCCTTCTACATCTTCTTGCTTTTGAGCATTACCGAACCATGTCGAGAACAGTCCAGTTCTTCCTCTCGGCCACACCGTTTTGTTGGGGAGAGTACGGTGCAGTTAGGAATCGTCTTATGCCTTGCTCCTCACAATACTCCATGAAGGCCGTCGAAGTATACTCGCCACTTCTATCGGATCGTACAGATTTGATGTGTCTACCGGTTGCCTTTTCCACCATCACTTTGAACTTTTTGAACACCTCAAACGCCTTGGATTTTTCTTTCAGAAAATAAACCCAAGTTTTTCGTGAGAAATCATCGATAAAGAAAATGAAATACCTTTTACCGCTAAAAGATTCGGGGGTGATTGGTCCACATATGTCAGTATGAATCAATTCGAGAGGCTGCTTAGCCTGATATTCTGCCTTCTTTTGAAACGAAGTTCTCGCATGCTTGCCGAGCACACATTCTTCACAAAATTTTCCCTTGTAGTCCATGTCCGGTAGCCCGTGCACCATGTTCTTCTTTGCCAACTCGTTTAGACCTCCACAATGTAGGTGACCAAAATGGAGATGCCACAGCGACGCCTTGTCTTCTACGTCGACTCGCAAACATTTTTATTGAACGCTTCTCAAATTCAACTCGTACATGCGATTTCTCCCCATTTCAATTCGAGTGACCAAACGCCCTTGCTTATCTTTCAAGTGTAACACCCGGTCTTTCATAAGTACCGAATAACCTTTTTTCATGAGTTGCCCCATACTCAAAATTGTTGCTCTTGAAGTCTGGTACGTAATACACATCTTAGATTGACCCAACTAACCCATCCTTTTGTAAATAACAAACTGTACCTTGGCCTTTTACCTCAACCTTTGACGCATCTCCAAACGACACATGTCCCGTTTTAACCTTTCGCTTCTCTTTGAATAGATGCTTGTGCCTACACATATGGTTGCTTGCACCCGTGTCAAGGTACCACACCATGTTGTTGTTGGTGTTGACTTCGTTGTGTGCCATTAAGAGAAAACCTTCTTTCGCCTCCTCCTCGTCCATGGTTAGGTTGGTTGTCTCTTCCACCTTTTTCAAGACGCGACATTCTTTCGCGAAATGCCCCACCTTGCCACAAATGTAACACTTATCAGAGTTGCAATCCTTCACATAGTAACCATATCTGCCACACTTGTAGCACTCGATGTTGGAATAATTTGACCGACCGCCTCTTCCACGATTGCGTCCTCCTCCACGCCAATTTTGTTGGTTTGATTGCTCCTTCTCCTCATAATGCTCTTCTTGACCTTGGCCTCTTCCACCGCGACCATTTCCTTGACCTCTACGGCCACGCCCTCTACCTCGAAAGTTTTGAGAATAGAGAACCTTTTCGTCTTTGATTGATGCCTTGGTTTGAAGCGCTTGCTCGAGTGTCTTCTCTTTCTTCTTCTTCTTACGTTGTTCATGTGCTTCGAGAGAACCGGTGAGCTCGTCGACTTTGAGCGTTGCTAGATCCTTTGACTCTTCTATGGCACATACGACATTCTCGAAACTGTCAGTTAACGACCTCAAAATCTTCTCCACAACTCGTGCATCGGTTAACGCTTCTCTGTTTCGGTTGAGTTGGTTCACCACGATTTGAACACGCGTGATGTAGTCGGAGACACCTTCCGATTCCTTCATCTTCATGCCTTCAACTCGCCGTGAAGAGTTTGAAGGCGGACTTGTTTAACTCGGTCGGCTCATTTGTACACCTTCGCCAAAATGTCCCACGCTTCTTTTGAAGTTGTCGCACTCGCAATCTTCTCAAAGACCGACTCGTCAACAGCTCGGAACAACATGTATAATGATGCCTTATCTTACGATCGCATCTCTTTCAACGTCTTATTTTGAGCTGCCGTATATCCCGTGGTAGTTGTCGGTTCTACGAAACCTTTTTGGACCACCTCCCAACCATCTTGAGACCCGAGAAGAGCTTTCATTTGGATGCTCCAATTCTAGTAGTTTGCCTTCGTTAGTTGAGGCAGCGGCACATTACTATCACACTCTCCATGGGCTCTTGATACCAATTTGTTAAATCGCTCAAGACAGAACCAAAAGTGAACAACTATTTATTAGTTATGCAGTGAGAGCTTGTGGAGAAAAACAACTTGAAAAAAAAAAAACTTTTATTTTTACTTCTTTTCTTCTCTATATTATATCAATTGCTTACAAACTATTTATAGGCCATAGTCTGCCCTTCAAAAACTGAAAGTATTAAAATCTAATAATAGCCATAAACCAAAATTAAAACCCACTATCTCCTGTAGAAACCCTTAGCCATCAATAAAAAATAACTGCTGACTCTTGACCTTTCATTCTCCTAAAAAAACCTGCTAAATTAAACCCATTAAAACAAAAAAACTAACATTTAACGTATATTCAACATAAATTTGGATTTAATAAATATAACAGAGAACCTAAGTGATACTGAAACCATATATTCAATAATTTCAGAAGAAATAAAAGACACTGAGAGCGAAAATAGCGAACATGAAGAATTGAATTTTATACAAATGATAAAAGGATTTAAAGGATTTTACTTTGTAGAAATAAAAATAATGTATTCAGGAGTAGAAATAATAAAACCTCTAATGTAACAGCCCATTTTTGGTAAAATCAGAACAGTGGTTTCGGGACCACAGATCCGAGTCCGGAAAGAAAAATTATTTTAATATTATTTTATGATATATATTATGATAATAATGTCGCATGAAAATTTCGTAAAGAAATTTTACTGATTACATGTTTAATTTGATAAATGACCAAATTGCACAAAGTGCAAAAGTTGAGTTCTAATAGCTAAAAGGATTAAATAGCTATAAAACTTTAAAGTGGAGGTCCTTATATAGTAATTAGACCATTAAAAATGCTTAGTTGTTAAGGACGATGATTCATCCATGGAAATTAAAATAAAGAAAAGGATGGAATTGGAAAGATGAAAAATAAAACGTGATAAATTAATTAAATGACAAAATATCATCATTTTATGTCATCTTCTTCCCCAAAATTCATGCAAACCCTAGGAAAGAGAAAGCAAGCTTTCTTGGCTAATTAGGTAAGTATTCAAGTCCCATTTTTTAGTAATTTTTATATTTTTGAGATCGGGATAACCTAATCTAGCTATTTTGGGGATTAATTTGTAAAGTTATCAAAGTATGAAATTTTTCCATGGATGAATATGCTGAAATTTTTAAATTTATGGTAGAAAATGAAAGTTTTTTGATAGATAAATAACTTTTACAAAGTGAATTTTGATGAAAACATGATTTAGGGACCAAATTGAAAAGTTGTAAACTTTATGGAAAAATTATGAATTTTATGAAATACATGTGCTGTAAATGTTACATGTAAAAATCGGCTAGGCTTGGAACAATGATTAAATTGTATGAATTTCATTTTCCGAGCCTAGGGATGAAATCGTCATTAATTAAAAGTTTAGGGGCAAAATGATAATTTTGCCTAAGATGTGAATTGGACTAAATTGAGTTTAAATTGAGTTTAAATTGATGTTAAATTTACTCGTATAGATCCGAATAGACCAAATTCGGAGTTAGAACGAGGAAAAAAGAAAATGTCGGATTAGTTGATTTTACGTACACGAACATTTGTCGAGGTAAGTTCGTGTAACTAAATTGTGTATATTTATATGCTTGAATTAAATGTTGTGTATGTGAATTGTATAAATATCATATATATATGACACTGAAAAACATATCCGACAAAACCCGATAAATGATAATGCCTAAAATAAATGATAATGCTCGATAAATGATAAATGATAAAGATGTTACTTTTATGCTTGAAATGAGTGTGGAATGTGTTTATTTGAATTATATTAATATTATAAATGTATGAAATAATCACATGCCTGATAATGCCTGAAAAATGTTAAATCCCGTTTGAATAAATGAAAGTCGATGGATACGTGATTTCCTGTAATGATATAGTTCTGCATATGTTGCAGACATTATAGCTCAGATGAGCATCCTATTAAAAGCCCTCTCAAGCATTCATGTTATATAGTTCCTGCGAGCATCCTAATCGGTAGTGATCCTGCATATGTTGCAGACTACTGCAGCTCTGTGTAAGCGTCCTGTTATGCGATTGGTTGTGATTCTGCATATGTTGCGGACACAAACGTAGCTCTTTGTGAGCGTTCTGTTATGCGATCGGTTGTGATCTTGCATACGTTGCAGACACAAACGTAGCTCTATATGAGCGTCTTGATGTGGCTCGCTTGAACTCCCTAATATATGGCTTTTCGGAGCTCTTGTTACATGACTCTTTGTGAGTTTCCTGATAGGCTCTTCACGAGCTTTCTGATTAAAAGTTCTTTGTGAACTTCCTATTATAGCTCTTGTGAGCTTCCTGATTTAGCCCGGATAAACTTCCTGTTACATGGCTCTTATGAGCATTCCTGATATATGTGGCTCGAGAGAGTGCTTCCTGATTATGTGCCCTAAATGGGTACTCCTGAATAGGAATTGACGAATCTTAATTTGTACACCTCGAGTGTACTACCTGTGAATCCATCGATATTTCGAATAAATTCAACGGGTAAAATTCTGACATGAAAAGATATGAATATGAAATGAGTTAATACACGTATATGCCTGAAACATATGAAAACGATGATATATGTTATGTGGAAGTAAGAGATGATGGTACATGAACATGAAATTTATTTGATGAATATGTTTATCCATGATTATAGATTTGTACACCTTGAGTGTACTACCCATATGACATTGATATTTCAAATGATTTAATGTGTAAAGTTCCGATATGAAATAATCTGAACTCGAGATGAATTATTATGAAGATGTACTTGAAATACCTGGATAGGATTTGTATATGTTATATAAATTCATGATGTGAAAAGTATATGAATATGAAAATTTAGTTATTGTTGAGCCATACATGTTTCCTTTTTTTTATATGAAATATATGACTGACAAGGGTGATGAGGATATGTGTTAGGGCGCGTGATTCAGTTGATTGAATATGCTTTGTATGTTTATATTGAATTTAAATGAATGGTAAGTTTATTACCATGTTATACGAACTTACTAAGCATAATATGCTTACTCTATTCTATTTTCCCCTGTTCTATAGTAATTCGGAAGCTCGTTGGATTGGAAGCTTGGCGGAGATCACTCACGCTATCTATCAGCCCATTTTGGTATATACAATAAATCAATTATGGTTATAATGGCATGTATAGGTTATTTAGCCAATAATGGCATGTAAATGTTTTGAATGAAACTAGCCATTGGAATGGCTTGTGTTTGACATATTTTGATATGTTTATAACTGGATCTATCATGTTTGAAAATGAACGTGACCATGCATGTGTACATTTGGTAAATAGATAAATATGAAAGATAGATTAACATGATAATAAATTGTCATTTGTGGTACCTAAGGGTACATTGGTTGTATGTGATATTATGTCATGTTTAAGACATGATTTGGACTTGTTTTGAATGCTTTGAAATGGTTTGTGAATGTGTTTAACTGTTGGTGTAGGTGAAAGACAAGATGGGTGAGAAATGTGGCTTGGAAAATAGCCTATTTTCGTCCACACGGGCGTGTGTCTCAGCCGTGTGTGACACACGGCCTAGCACATGGGCGTGTGACCTGGCCGTGTGTCCCCTGCATCTTTAAAATGTCAAAATAGAATGCTCAGAATTGATCACACGGCCTGGCACACGGGCGCGTGGGTTGGCCGTGTGACCCCTGCACCTATACACGGCTTAGCACACAGGCGTGTGACTTGGCCGTGTGACCCAAGTCATAGAGTTACACAGCCTAAGACACGGACGTTTCCTTGGTCGTGTGGCTCACACAGCTTGACCACACGGGCGTGTGACCCCTGCACCTAGGAAAATTTTTAAAATTTCACGAAAAATTCTCTGAGTAACCGGTTTAGTCTTGACCTGATTCTAATGCATGATTTGGGGCTCGAGGGCTCATTAAGGGACTATATGATGAAATTTGATTGAAATCTGATATGATTACTAAAGAATTATGAAATGTCTGTTATTTGTTCTGTAAACTCTGGTAATGCTCCATAACCCTGTTCTGGCTACAGATTCGGGTTAGGGGTGTTATATCTAACTTGTATGCATAATTGGGAAAAGAATAAAGGATCAGATGATAAGCCATGTATAAAATGCAAATTATGTCCAGCAATATACCTACGGGCTAAATGTAAACCATGTTGAGCTGAAATATGTAGATGGTGCCTAGAACTTCATTTTAGCTATAAATGGGAAGAACCAAAAGAAGAAAATATAAAAACTCAAGAAACTATTGTATTAAAAAAGAGAATTAAAACATTAGAAGAAAGAATGTCTCTAATGGAACAAAGAATGGACAATCACTTCTATACAGAAGATGAAGAAACTATTAGAAATGATCATAACCTTAGGGTCGTTGCCAGACAACCTTTACCTAAAGATATATACGATTCGAGGTCCTATAGCTAGACGACCAAGAATAAATGTGAAAAGAAGATGAAAGAATCGTTTGATACTATAGCTAGCTATGATCCCCTACAAGAGGAATCACTCGACTTAGCCCTTTGGCGGGCGGGCTTCGAGGACCCTACTTACTAGTTCTTTATGCATGGATGTAGGAAGAGCCAATTACTTTCTTTGGGATCTGCGCTTAGGGTACAATCTATTTATTATAATTATAGTACACAACCGAGTTTCTTCATTAAGAGAAGTTGGGGACATAGTAAACCTCCTACTATAAGGGCGATTCCCTGGGACCGGAAGGGGAAAGATTTTGTAACAGCTCGTTTTTGAAAAAACCGAAACATTGGTTTCGGGGCCACAAATCCGATTTCGAAAGGGAAATTTATTTTAATATTATTTTATGGTCTATAGTATGATGGAAATGTCATATGAAAATTTCGTAAAGAAATTTTACTGGTTACATGTCTAATTTGATAAAGGACCAAATTGCACAAAGTGAAAAAGTTGAGTTCTAAAAGCTAAAGGGATTAAATAGCTATAGGAATTTAAAGTGGAGGTCCTTATACAGTAAATATACCATTTAAAAATGCTTAGTGGTTAAGGATGATGATTCATCCATGGAAAATAAAATAAAGCAAAGGATGAAATTGGAAAGTGAAAAAAATAAAGATGATAAATGATAAAAAAAATGAAATATCATCAATTTATCATCATCTTTCCCAAATAAAACATGGAAACCCTAGCTAAGAGAAAGTGAGCTCAAGTAAGCTATTTTGGCTTAATTGGGTAAGTAATCTTGTCTCGTTTTTAGTAATTTTTAAATTTCTGAGATAGTAATTGCTTAATTTAGCTATCTCGGGGACTAATTTGCAAAGTTATCAAAGTAATAGGGTTTTGACATGGATGAGTATGTTGAAATTTTGAAATTTATGGTAGAAAACAAAAGGTTGTTGATAGATAAACAATTTTTGTAAAGTGAATTTTTATGAAATTGTGATTTTAGGACTAAATTGTAAAGTTGTAAAATTCATGGAAAATTCTAAACTTTTATGAAATACATGGGCTGTAAATGTTACATGTAAAATTTGGCTAGGCTTGGAATAAGGATTAAATTGCATAAATTTTATTTTTCGAGCCTAAGGACGAAATCATCATTAATTAAAAGTATAGGGGCAAAATGCTAATTTTGCCTAAGAAATAAATTGGATTGAATTGAGTATGAATTAATGTTAAATTTACACATATAGATCCAGATAGACCAAATTCGGAGTTAGAACGAGGAAAAGAGAAAATGTCGGATTAGTAGATTTTACGTACACGAACATTTGTCGAGGTAAAATTGTGCATATTTATATGCTTGAATTGAATGTTGTGTATGTGAATTGTATAAATGCCATATACATGAAATTGGTGCCAGATACATGAAATTGGTTACATATCCGACAAAGCTCGATAAATATTAAATCCCGTTTGAATAATGGAATTCGATGGATACAGGATTTCTCGATTGGTTGTGGTCCTGCATATATTGTGGACACACCATAGCTCTTACGAGCATTCTATTATAAGACCTCTCGAGCTTCCTGTTACATGATTCTTGCGAGCATCCTGATCGGTAGTGATCCTGCATGTGTTGCAGACTACCGCAGCTCTTTGTGAGCATCCTGTTATATGATCAGTTGTGATCCTGCATATATTGCAGACACAAACGCAGCTCTTTGTGAGCGTCATATTTTATGATCGGTTGTGATCCTGCATATGTTGTAGACACAAACGCAGCTCTTTCTGAGCGTCTTAATATGGCTTGCTTGAACTTCCCGATATATGGCTATCTGGAGCTCCTGATTAAAGGCTCTTCGTGAGCTTCCTGATTAAAAGTTCTTTGTGAAGTTCCTGATTATGGCTCTTATGAGCTTCCTGTTATATAGCTCGGATAAGGTTCCTGATAGGCTCTTTGTGAGCTTTCTGATTAATGGCTCGAGAGAGGACTTCCCGATTATGTGCTTTAAAGAGCACTTCTGAATATGGATTGACGGATTTTGATTTGTACACTTCAAGTGTACTACCTGTGTATCCATCGATGTTATTCAATGATTCAATGGGCAAAATCCTGACATGAGAAAGGATGACCACGAAATAAATTATTACACGTATCTGCCTGAAATACATGAAAATAATGATACATGATATATGGAAATATGAGATGATGATATATGAACATGGAATTTGTTTGATGAATATATTCATCCATGATTATAGATTTGTATACCTTGAGTGTACTACCCGTGTGACATTGATATTTCAAATGATTTAATGGGAGAAAATCTTGATATGAGATAATCTGAACTTGAGACGAATTTTTATGAAAATGTACTTGAAATACATGGATATGATTTGTATATGTTATATGAATTCATGATGTGGAAAGTATATGTATAGGGAAATTTGGTTATTGTTGAGCCCGTATATGTTTCTTGATATTTGAGTGAAATATATGACTAACAATCGTGATGAGGATATGTGTTAGGGCTTGTGACCAAATTGGTTGATTGTGTTTTACATGTTTATCTTGAACATGAATGAATGGTAAGTTAATTACCATGTTATACGAACTTACTAAACATTTCATGCTTACTCTATTTTATTTTCCCCTTTTCTATAGTAATTCGGAAGCTCGTTGGATTGGAAGCTTGGAGGAGATCACTAACACTATCCATTGGCCTATTTCGGTATATATATGGTAAATCAATTATGGTTATAATGGCATGTATAGGTTATTTAGCCAATAATGGAATCTAAATGTTTTGACTGAAACTAGCCATTGGAATGGCTTATGGTTGACATATTTTGATATGTTTATAAGTGGATCTATCATGTTTGAAGAATGAATGTGATCAAGCATATATGCATTTGGTAACTAAGTAAGTATGAATGATAGTTTAACATGATAGTAAATTGACATCTGAGGTGCTTAAGAGTACATGGGTTGTATGTGATAATATGTCATGCATGAGACTCGGCTTTGACTTGAATTAATTGTTTTAAAATGGCTTGCGAATATGTTAAAGTATTGGTGTAGGAAGAAGACAAAATAGGTGAGAAATGTGGCTTTGAAAATAGCCTGTCTTTGTCCACACGGGAAGAGACACGGGCGTGTGTCTCAGCCGTGTGTGACACACGGCCTAGCACATGGGCGTGTGACTTGGCTGTGTGTCCCCTGCATCTTTAAAATGTCAAAGTAGAATGCTTAAAATTGATAACATGGCCTGGCACACGGGCGTGCTACACCTACACACAGCCTAGTACACGGGCGTGTGGATTGGTCGTGCAACCCTAGTCAGAGAGTTACACGGCTTGAGACACGGGCGTGTGACCTCTGCACCTAGGAAATATTTTGAGATTTTGCGAAAAATTCTCTGAGTACCCGTGTAACACCCCTAACCCGTATCCGACGTCGGACTGGGGATAAAGGCGTTATCGGATGGATCGAAAACTTTAACAGACAATTTCTTAAGATCGTACATCAATTACAATCATAGTGTCCCTTAAGTAGGTCATTGAAACCTTAAGTATGCTCAGAAATAGGGTCGGGACTAAACAGGAACACATACAGAATCTCATGGAAAAATTTAAACTTTTCTAAAATACAGGGAAGACACGCCCGTGGGAGGAGACCGTGTGCCCTCCACGGCTTCTAGACACCACCGTGTGTCCATCCGTGTCTATATACTGACTATATCAACACGGTCACTAGGCACGCCCGTGTGCCATGGCCGTGTGCTACCAGGCCATATACTGACTTCCCCACCATGACCACCAAGCACGCCCGTGTGCCATGGCCGTGTGCTCTTAGCTAGCTACTGACTTGCACACCACGGCTAGCGCACACCCCCGTGTCGAGGCTGTGTGCTACTAAGCTACATTCTGCCAATTCACCCACGGTCTTTAGGCACGCCTGTGCCTTACAACCGTAAACATTATAGGCCATTTACAAGGCCAAAATGCCACCCATTAGGGTCAAACCTACAAGCAACATATATCATCCCATTTTATTCACATATAACCACCAAAATATACCAAATAGCCATCCCAAGTCATGCATATTTGACAACTAAGGAAATCACAGAATAATACATTGAATATCCATTCCAAACATACCAATTTGCATGACCAAATCGCAATTATGCCCAAACACCATTCATCTATATACTTACCATATCATAACCATTTCATATATCAACTAATCTTACCAAAACAACTTCACATATCACATTCTTTTAAGCATATTACCAAAACATAACTAGCCAAATCACATGGCTAAGTTCACATAACAAATCATACCAATGACTAGCCTATACATGCCATATCTAGCCATATACATTTTCAAAGTGTACCAAAATAAGTTTAGTAGTGTGATGACGATCCGTGACGGTCCCGAGCCTTGATAGCTTTGACGACCTATAAAACAGAGAAAATGACATAGAGTAAGCTTTCCAAAAGCCTAGTAAGTCAATTATACAATCAAACTTAGCATATAAACACTCAAAACATATAATCAATCTAAATTCACTAATGGCTCAATTTCACCATCATAATTCTTCTTAGTACATTCACTTAGGCCTTTCATTCTTCAAACTCAGTATATTAGTACACACTTTATTAGATCATAGCTTTTCTACCCATATAACACACTTTTATTCCCATATTCAAATGCATAATTCATCTAGGTAAGTTTAAGGAATTACTTACCTTCTTATACACACATAGTGTACTTATCAAACATACACAAAAACAAATATACAATTTACATATTCCTTGCTTCTCTAACTTGATCATTGAACCGCTTGTAATCTAAAAGAATAGGTAGAGTGCCCTAATAATAATACAATGCCAACGTCCCTGCACGTAGTCTTAAAAGTAATCAAATATTAAAGCTCTCATCCCAAACAGGTCTTACTCGTATTCAGATATTGATGCCACTTGTCCCGCATGTGTCTTACTCGTATTCGAGATATTGATGCCATCTTTGTCCCGCACGGTCTTACTCGAATTTAGATATTGATGCCACTTTGTCCCAAACAGGTCATACTCGTATTCGAGATATTGATGCCACTTTGTCCGCATGAGGTCTTACTCATGTCGATATTGATGCCACCGTCCCGATGGGGTCTTACTCATGTCGATATTGATGCCACTTTGTCCCAAGCAGTGGTCTTACTCGTATTCAAATATTGATGCCACTGTCCCAGATAGGGTCTTACTCGTATTCAAATATTGATGCCACTGTCCCAGACAGCGTCTTACTCGATAACACAGAATAGATACCTTTGTATTCCTAAGTTCGTACGGGATTTCTCAGACTTATCACTATATCGACCTTATCCCAAAATTCATATACATAGCATCTCATAAGCATTCATTATCATTTATAGTCATGGAAATAAACTCAATTCAACACAATAACATTTATTTGCAATATGACTTACCTCGGATTTGGTTTATCGGAATGGATACGGCTACTCGGTTATTTTCGCTTTCCCGCGATCTAAGTCCGTTTTCCTCGGCTCTTGATCTAAACATATTCAGAATTTAACCCTTTTGTTTAATAACACATTCAATTCAACCCAAAAATACTTATTTCGGGCAATTTGCAAATTAGCCCTCATATTTGCATAATTTATCAATTTAGTCCATTTTTCTCAAAACATCAAATTCACAAAATCAATACACAACCAAGCTTAGCCGAATATATATATACATCATACAAGCCCATACTTTTCATCAAATTGACAATTTAGTCCTCCAAAATAATATTTTCTTAATTTAGCCCTAATTAACTAAATTCATCCAAAATCCAAGAACAAAGTATGTTCATCAAATACATATCTATCATTTAACACCACAAAACATCACAAAGCTCAACATAGCATCAATGGCATTTTACACAAACATCATCAATTCATGAAATTAATACATGGGTTTTGTAGCTCTCAAAACAACGATTACAAAAACGTAGAAATTATCGAAAACCAACCGAAAACATACCTCTAATTTGTCTCTCAAATGGCCGAATATGTAAAACTCAACCCTTGCTTTCTCTTTTTCTTATTTCGGTCAAAAGATGAACTAAAAATGGCCATTTTGTTATGTTTTATCCAATATAACATACATAATAATTCATTTACATAATTAGCCTTTCATTAAACAAATAAAACAAACATGTAATAAGGGCATGATTGTCTTTCATTCATCCACTAACTATAAGTTGGCATAATAACAACATAAGGACTCCACCTTAACAAAGCCACAACACATTAGTACTTTAGCAAATAGCAAGCAAATTTCACATTCAATGCAATTTCATCCTATTTGTCAATTAAACACACAGACGGACAAATTAACTTACGGAAATTTAACACATGCTTAGTCACTTATCAACGGCACAAAAAATAATATTAAAATATTATACAGACTCGGATTTGTGGTCCTGAAACCACTGTTCCGACTAGGGTATAAACCAGACTGTTACAATTCTCCCCCCTTAGGGATTTTCGTCCCCAAAAATCTTACCGTTAAACAGAATCGGATATTGTTGTCTCATTGAATCTTCGGGCTCCCACGTTGCCTCTTCAATTCCGTGTCGATTCCACAACACTTTCACTAATGGAATCTTCTTATTTCTTAGCTTTTTCACTTCACAAGCAAGAATACAGATCGATATCTACAGAGCATTGAAACATGAAATACATTGTGAATCTTTTCTAATTCAGATGACAACCTTAATCTATATGCAACAGGCCCGACACACTCAATGATCTCATATGGTCCGATGAATCTCAGACTTAATTTGCCTTTCCGTCCGAATCGAAGCACTATCTTCCACGGAGACACTTTCAGAAATACTTTGTCGCCAACCTCAAATTCTATATCTTTACATTTCAAGTTCGCATAAAACTTCTGTCAATCAGATGCTGCTTTCAAACAATCTCGGATCAGTTTCACTTTCTGTTCTGAATCTTTTATCAAATCAACCCCGTGTAACTTATTCTCACTGAGTTCGGTCCAATACAGAGGTGTTCGACATTTACGTCCATATAAAGCTTCATAAGGTGCCATTTTAATGCTTTACTGAAAACTATTATTATACGCAAATTCAATCTACGACAAATACTGTTCCCACGAACCATTAAATTTAAGAATGCAACATCTCATCATGTCTTCGAGAATCTGAATGATCCGCTCGGATTGACCATCTGTTTGCGAATGAAAAGCTATACTGAAATGCAGTTTCGTGCCTAAAGCTTCTTGCAGTTTCTTCCAGAATCTCGATGTAAACCTCGGATCTCTATCTGACATAATGGATAGTGGCACCGCATAATCTCACAATCTCTCAAATATAAAGCTCGGCTAATCTATCAAGTGAATAATCGACCTTACCGTAACAAAATGGGCGATTTCACAATCGGTCAACTACGACCCAAATCGCATCCTTCTTTCTCGGAGTCCGAGGCAAACCGTAAACAAAGTCCATCGTTACTCTATCCCATTTCCATTCGGGAATCGTAATTGGTTGTAGCAAACCAGACGGAACTCGATGTTCAACTTTTTACTTGGCGGACAGATTAAGCATTTCAAACAAAGTCGAAATGTCTCGTTTCATACCGCACCACCAATAGTGTTGCTTCGCATCATGATACATTTTAGTATTTCCTGATGAGCAGATAGACGATTATCATGTGCTTCATTCAAAATCAATCAATCAACTCTAGATTTCTCGAACACAGATACGATCCCGGAATCTCAAACAATCATCAACAATTTGAAATTGAGATTCGTAATTCACTTCACACTGAGCTCGTCTCGCTAGCAATTCATTATCAGATTTCTGAGCATCACATATCTGTCGTAAGAACAACGGCTTTGCTTTTAATTTAGCTATTACGAATCAAGTATCGACCAAATCTAATCGACATTCGAGCATGTAGCGCAAACAATGATTTTTGACTCAACGCATCAGCAACAACGTTCGCTTTACCCGGATGATAATCTATCACAAGCTCATAATCTTTTAACTGTTCCAACCATCTTCTTTGACGCAGGTTCAAAACTTTCTGAGTCATCAGATATTTCAAACTTTTATGATCTGAAAACACGTGACATTTCTCACCGTACAGATAATGACGCCAAATCTTAAGTGTAAACACAATCGCAGCTAACTCAAGGTCGTGCGTCGGATAATTCTTTTCATGAGGCTTCAATTGTCTCGAGGCATAAGCTACAACTTTGCCTTCCTGCATCAAAACACAACCCAAACCATTTAACGAAGCATCATCAGATACAACAAATTCTTTACCCGATTCTCGTTTGTACTAACACCGGAGCTTCATAATGAGTTTTCAATCGATCGAAACTTCTCCGACATTTATCGGACCATTCAAATCTAACTTCTTTACAAGTAATCTAGTCAACGGAGTAGCTATTGTCGAAAAGCCTTTTACAAATCATGGTAATAACCAGCTAAACCCTCTATCAGTCAATTCTTGTAACTGTGACTTTAACTCTTTCAACTCTGTTGGTGCCATTCTATACGTAGCTATCGAAATAGGTGTTGTACCAGATAGCAACTCAATACCGACTCAACTTCACGAATCGGAGGTAAACCCAGAAATTCTTCAGGGAACACATCAAAATATTCACATACAACAGGTACTGGTTCAACTTTCTTTTCAGACATCTTCGAATCAATCACATAAGAGAAATATGCCTCATAACCGTTTTTCATATAACTCCGGGCTTTCAATACCAATATCATGGCAGACAATCCATTTAAATCATTAGACTCAACCCGTACAATTTTATTATTTAAATGTCTCAAATCAACAGTCTTTCTTTTACAATTTACAACCGCATCATGCAATGTCAACCAGTCCATACCCAGAATAATATCAAACTCATCAAATGGAAATAGCATCAAATCAGCAGGAAAACAGATATCTCGAAACATTAATGGACAGTTCTTGCATACTTTGTCAACAAGAACACTTTTACCTAAGGGGTTCGATACTTTTATAGCAAACTCAGTAGACTTTACAGGCAAAGTCTTACTGAATACTAAGTTCATGCATATATAGAAATGAGTAGAACCAGGGTCTATCAAAGCAATCACAAAAGTATCATAAAGTGTAAAAGTACCCATTATAACATTTGGAGATGAAGCTTCCTCCAGAGCTCGGATAGTATACGCTCTGGCAGGCGCTCTAGCTTATGATCTTGCAACAGTATCTCTAGTAGTTCTCTGACTACCACTGACGTTTCTTACATTTTGAGGAGACCTACCTCTCGCTGAAACATTCTCAGATCTCAGGTTCTGAACAATCTCTTGTTCAACAGAATCTGGGCAGTCTCGGATGAAATGGTCTAATGATCCAAATCTGAAATAAGCTCGGTCATTTAATCTGCGAATTCCCGGATGCCTTTTTCCATAATGTTTACATTCAGGTCGCTTGAATCTGACATTTCCAATACTAGTCATTGAAGTTGTTGGAGCTTTGGAGCTTAACTGTGATATAGCTCGATCTCTACTCGAATGCCTCACATTAGCCTTTGAACGGCTATGTTCATCTCAGAATTTCTTCGAGGCAGACTGAAATGATTTGCTCATAAATCTCTTATTCATATCTCTGGCTTCAGACTCAGCTTTGCATGCTCAGTCAACTAGCACTACGAACTCTTGTATCTTTAAAGTTCCAACTAGCAATTGGATATCTTCTTTTAGGCCATCTTCGAATCTTTTACACATTATCGTTTCAGTCGAAACGTATTCCCGAGCATACTGGCTTAATCTTACAAACTCTCGTTTGTACTCAGTAATAGACATGTGACCTTGTTTCAATTCCAAAAATTCTTTTCGTTTCTGATCAATAAATCTCTGAATAATGTATTTCCTTCTAAACTTAGACTGAAAGAAATCCCATGTGATTCGTTCTTTAGGAACAACCGAAATCAAAGTTTTCCACCACCGATAGGCTGCATCTCGTAACAAAGAAACAACACACTTTATACATTCTTCAGGAGTCAGTGACATCTCATCAAATACTCGGATAGTGTTTTCTAACCAAAACTCGGCTTTCTCAGCATCATCATCATTAGTAGCCCGGAACTCTTCAGCCCCATACTTGCAGATCTTGTCTACCGGAGGCTTATTCAAAAGATTTATACCCATCACTGGAGGCACAACTGAGGTTTGAGGGGGATTAACCGAGGGCGGGGGTTGTGAAACAGTCGGGTTATACTTTACGAATTGAGTGAACCATTCACTCATCATCTGGAAGAAAGCTTGTTTAGCTTCTCCCTCCTGATCGCTAGTAACCGGTCTCGGATCGTAGGGCGCCGCCCTTGTGTGGAGCAAAGCATTACTTTCTACGCCGTCGCCTACGACTCTTTCGGGATCCATTACTATATAGAAATCACATTTTATACGCCGAGATTCATCACACTATCACAATTCGTAAATATGGCATGTATAGTGGACTCGACATGCTACGTTAGTCCGAGAATCGCTAAACCGTAGCTCGATACCAACCAAATGTAACACCCTAACCCGTATCCGATGTCGATTTGGGATAAAGGCGTTACGGACGGATCGTAAACTTTTAATGCACAATTTCATAAGATCGTACATCAATTACAATCATAGTGTCCCTTAAGTAGGTCATTGAAACCTTAAGTATGCTCAGAAATAGGGTCGGGACTAAACCGGAACACATACAGAATCTCATGGAAAATTTAAACTTTTCTAAAATACAGGGAAGACACACCAGTGGGAGGAGACCGTGTGCCCTCCACGGCTTCTAGACACCCCCGTGTGTCCATCCGTGTCTATATACTGACTATATCAACACGGTCACTAGGCACGCCCGTGTGCCATGGCCGTGTGCTACCAGGCCATATACTGACTTCCCCACCACGACCACCAAGCACGCCCGTATGCCATGGCCGTGTGCTCTTAGCTAGCTACTGACTTGCACACCACGGCTAGCTGAAACCCCCGTGTCGAGGCCGTGTGCTACTAACCTACATTCTGCCAATTCACCCACGGTCTTTAGGCACGCCCGTGTGCCACAACCGTGTAACATTATAGGCCATTTACAAGGCCAAAATGCCACCCATAAGGGTCAAACCTACAAGTAACATATATCATCCCATTTCATTCACATATAACCACCAAAATATACCAAATAGCCATCCCAAATTATGCATATTTGACAACTAAGGAAATCACACAATAATACATTCAATATCTATTCCAAACATCCCAATTTGCATGACCAAATCATAATTATGCCCAAACACCATTCATCTATATACTTACCATATCATAACGATTTCATATATCAACTAATCTTACCAAAACAACTTCACATATCACATTCCTTTAAGCATATTACCAAAACATAACTAGCCAAATCACATGGCTAAGTTCACATAACAAATCATACCAATGACTAGCCTATACATGCCATATCTAGCCATATACATTTTCAAAGTGTACCAAAATAAGTTTAGTAGTGTGATGACGATCCGTGACGGTCCCGAGCCTTCAGTAGCTTTGACGACCTATAAAACAGAGAAAACAGACATAGAGTAAGCTTTCCAAAAGCCTAGTAAGTCAATTATACAATCAAACTTAGCATATAAACACTCAAAACATATAATCAATCTAAATTCACTAATAGCTCAATTTCACCATCATAATTCTTCTTAGTACATTCACTTAGGCCTTTCATTCTTCAAACCTGTATATTAGTACACACTTTATTAGATCATAGCTTTTCTACCCATATAACACACTTTTATTCCCATATTCAAATACATAATTCATCTAGGTAAGTTTAAGGAATTACTTACCTTCTTATACACACATAATGTACTTATCAAACATACCTGAAACAAATATACAATTTACATATTCCTTGCTTCTCGAACTTGACCATTGAACCGTTTGTAATCTAATAGAATAGGTAGAGTGCCCAGAATAATAATACAATGCCAACGTCCCAGACGTGGTCTTAAAAGTAATCAAATATTGAAGCTACTGTCCCAGACAGGGTCTTACTCGTATTCAGATATTGATGCCACTCGTCCCGCATGGGTCTTACTTGTATTCGAGATATTGATGCCATTTGTCCCGCATGCGGTCTTACTCGTATTCGATATTGATGCCACTTTGTCCCGGACATGGTCTTACTCGTATTCGAGATATTGATGCCACTCGTCCCGAGCATGTGGTCTTACTCATGTCGAGATATTGATGCCACCGTCCTAGACGAGGTCTTACTCATGTCGATATTGATGCCACTATCCCGCATGTGGTCTTACTCGTATTCGAGATATTGATGCCACCGCCCAAGATCGAGATATTGATGCCACTTTGTCTCTAGACGAGGTCTTACTCGTATTCGAGATATTGATGCCACTTTGTCCCGCATGCGGTCTTACTCGTATTCGAGATGTTGATGCCACTATACCGCATGTGTCTTACTCGTATTCGAGATATTGATGCCACTTGTCCCGCATGTGGTCTTACTCAGATTCGAGATATTGATGCCACTTGTCCCAAACAAGGTCTTACTCGTATTCGAGATATTGATGCCACCGTCCCGCACTGTGTCTTACTCGTATTCGAGATATTGATGCCACCGTCCCGCATGTGGTCTTACTCGTATTCGAATATTGATGCCACCGTCCCGCATGTGGGTCTTACTCGTATTCGAGATATTGATGCCACCGTCCCAAACAGGTCTTACTCGTATCCGAGATATTGATGCCACTTTGTCCCATGCGGTCTTACTCATGAATCGATATTGATGCCACCGTCCTAGACAGGTCTTACTCGTATTCGAGATATTGATGCCATCGTCCCGCATGGGTCTTACTCGTATTCGTGATATTGATGCCACTTTGTCCCAGACGGTCTTACTCATGTCGATATTGATGCCACCGTCCCGCATGTGTCTTACTCGTATTCGAGATATTGATGCCACTGTCCCATGTGGTCTTACTCGATAACACGTAATAGATACCTTTGTATTCCTAAGTTAAATGCACGATTTCTCGGACTTATCACTATATCGACCTTATCCCAAAATTCATATACATATCATCTCATAAGCATTGATAATCATTTATAGTCATGGAAATAAACTCAATTCAATACAATAACATTTATTTGCAATATGACTTACCTCGGATTCGGTTTATCGGAATGGATACGGCTACTCGGTTATTTTCGCTTTCTCGCGATCTAAGTCCGTTTTCCTCGGCTCTTGATCTAAACATATTCAAAATTTAACCCTTTTATTTAATAACACATTCAATTCAACCCAAAAATACTTATTTCGGGCAATTTGCAAATTAACCCTCATATTTGCATAATTTATCAATTTAGTCCATTTTTCTCAAAACATCAAATTCACAAAATCAATACACAAGCAAGCTTATCCGAATATATATATACATCATACAAGCCCATACTTTTCATCAAATTGACAATTTAGTCCTCCAAAATAATATTTTCTTAATTTAGCCCTAATTAACTAAATTCATCCAAAATTTAAGAACAAAGTATGTTCATCAAATACATATCTATCATTTAACACCACAAAACATCACAAAGCTCAACATAGCATCAATGGCATTTTACACAAACATCATCAATTCATGAAATTAATACATGGGTTTTGTAGCTCTCAAAACAACGATTACAAAAACGTAGAAATTATCGAAAACCAACCGAAAACATACCTCTAATTTGGCTCTCAAAAGGCCGAATATGTAAAACTCAACCCTTGCTTTCTCTTTTTCTTATTTCGGTCAAAAGATGAACTAAAAATGGCCATTTTGTTATGTTTTATCCAATATAACATACATAATAATTTATTTACATATTTAGCCTTTCATTAAACAAAAAAAACAAACATGTAATAAGGGCATGATTGTCTTTCATTCATCCACTAACTATAAGTTGGCATAATAACAACATAAGGACTCCACCTTAACAAGGCCACAACACATTAGTACTTTAGCAAATAGCAAGCAAATTTCACATTTATGCAATTTCATCCTATTTGTCAATTAAACACACAGACGAACAAATTAACTTACGGAAATTTAACACATGCTTAGTCACTTATCAACGGCATAGAAAATAATATTAAAATATTATACAGACTCAGATTTGTGGTCCCGAAACTACTGTTCTGACTAGGGTATAAATCGGTCTGTTACAACCCGGTTTAGTAACAACTCGTTTTTAATGCATGTTTTAGACCTCGAGGGTTCATATAAGAGTCTTTATGATTGATTTCTGACATGAATACTGTATGGTGTAAAATATTTTTTATTTGATCTGTAAGTTCTGGTAATGCTCCGTAACCCTATTTCAGCGACGGTTTTGGGTTACGGGTGTTACATTTATTGGTATCAGAGCTACGATTTAGCCGATTCTTGGACTAACGTAACGTATATGAGATTAGCTATACATGCCATTATATAACCTGTGATAGTGTGATATCTCCCGACTCTGATGAGAATTGTTTTACTAATAGACAGATGCTTTCCAACCGAGCTAATTTCGATAATGCTGAAAGCAATACTCAAGTGTCTGAGTAAAAATGTTACTTATGACAAAACAGAACTCATAAATGTATGAAATAAATGTTTTATAATGAACATGTTGATGGTAAATGTTATGTTATATGTGTATATTTATGAAAGTTAAATTTTGAGGCTTTACGACCTCCACCCCCTCACCAGTACAGTTTTATACAATGAAATTCATAAGATTTATATTGATTAAGTTCACAAGTGTGAAACTAAAGAGTTCAGTGGCTGAATGATTAATAATGCAGTCAGAGCTGAGAATGGGTTAGTAAGTAAAGACGGTTTTAAAAGAGATATTAGATTTTTCTGAAGATTATTTGGGATATGCAATGTCACTGTTAAGGAAGAGGTTATTCATGAGTAATTGACTTATTCAGGTATGGTAACTACAGAACGGATTCACCAAATTTTTTTTTTCTGAATTGGTTCCTTTAGTGAACTGAATAATGTGAGATTATTGATGAATTTATGAGTCAGTGGAATAGTGATGAAATTGCAAAGATATCTGAATGCAGTTGTTATAATCGGGTATTTTACAGTGATTTCCTCTAGGTATTCTATATATTCTTTGATGCTCAAAGATATATGTAACTGTTCATTTTCAGATGTGATTCTCATCACATAGAAAGGTTGGCTAATCATGATATTAGACGGAATTATTGTTAGTCTGGTTGATTTATGATCGACGTTGCTCTATCTTTCTCTGGTTTTCTAAACTATTATGTTTGATAGAAGACTTGATGAAAAGATTCATATGATACTATTTTCTACTTCTACTGGTTGAAGCTCTGAATTGTAAATATGCAATTTATATTGTCTTTATCACAGTTGTTTCTAGTGCGTATGTGCAATATTACTCTTCTGGATTTTCTCTGGGATATCATCAATCTCTTTATCATTTAATATGGGTTGTATTCTCAGAAATTCAGTAAAGTTTTACATTTTAGATTTTATTATCTCGGTTTTCTTATTATTCTTATGGTCTGATCTTATTTATCAAACATGATTTATCTGTAAAAGATATTCATTGGCCGGAGGTAATTACATTCATTGTTATAAATACTGACTCGATCATGTAGTTTGGTGATATGGATCACAGATTATAGAAACTGTATTACGGCACTGGTTGTTATTGGGGCCACTTTCGGTTTTCCTCTTCTGTTTTGGAGTGCATTATTGATGTTGAGAAAAATTCAAAACTTCGATGTTAATAATTGAAATAGCTACATCGATGACACGATTATTACAGAAAAATGTAAGATTTGAATGGTCTGATAAGTGTCAACAAAGTTTTGATCAGTCAAAAGCCCTGTTGACTGAAGCATCAATTCTGGTTCAGCCTGAATCGGTTAAGGAATTTGTGATTTACAGTGATACATCATTAAATGGTTTAGATTATGTTTTGATGCACAAAGGCAGAGTAATAACCTATACTTCCAGGCAGTTAAAACCGTATGAAAAGAATTACCCGATACATGATTTAGAATTTGCAACTATTGTATTTACACTGAAAATTGGTGACATTATCAGTTGGTGAAAAATGTTGTATATTTACTGATTATAAAAGTTTAAATTATCTGATGTCGCAAAAAGATTTGAATTTGAGACAGAGTGGATAGCTAGAGCTATTGAAAGACTATGATTTGATAATTGATTTTCATTTGGGAAAAGCAAGTGTAATTGCTGATACTCTGAGTAGAAAATCTCTGTTTGCCTTACAAGCAATGAATACCCAATTATTATTGTTTGATGATGGCTCAATTTTTAGCTGAGCTTAAAGCTAAACCGATGTTTTTACAACAGATCTGTGAAGCTTAGAAAAATGATAACGGGTTGCAAGTTAAACGGATACAGAGTGAGTCCACCTTTGATTTAGAATTTCAGAATGGATATGATAATTGCCTTTTATTTAGAGGCAGAGCCTGTGTACTGAAGGATTCAGAGCTTGTACAGAAAATTTTACACAAATGCTCACAGTGGTACTATGTCTGTTCATCCGGGGAAATAATAAAATGCATAACAATTTAAAACAGATATACTGGTATTCCGAAATGAAATGTGGTATTTCTAAAATTGTATTTAAATGTTTGATATGTCAGTAAGTTAAAGCTGAACATCAAATACTGATACCTTCGGGACTGTACATTCAGTGACGATACCGAAATGGAAATGGGATAAAGTTACTATGGATTTTGTATCAGGATTACCCTGTCTCTGAAAGAGAAAGATGTTACTTGGGTAATCGTTGATCGTTTGACGAAGCCTGCATATTTTATCCTGGTATGAATGGATTTTTCACTTAATAGATTGTCTGAATTATCTGTTTCTAAGATTGTCAAATTTCATGGTATGCCAGTTTCATTTATTTCTGATTGAGATTCATGGTTCATATCTCGATTCTGGAATAAATTACAAGAAACTCTGGGTACACGGTTACATTTTAGTACCGCATTTCATCCTCAGATGGATGGTCAATCTGAATGTGTGATTTAGATTCTTGAAAATATGTTTCGGTGCTGTATCTTAGAATTTGAAGGCAATTGGAAAAGAAATAATTATCGTTAGTTGAATTCACATTATAATAATAGTTTCCAGTCAAGTATTAAAGTGGCACCGTATGAAGCTCTGTATGATCATGAATGTAAAACTCCATAGTATTGGACTGAGCTTAGTGAGAAAAGAATACATGGAATTGATCTGATTCGTGAAATCGAAGAAAAAGTGAAAGTGATCTGAGATTGTTTTAAGTAGTTTCTGATCGTCAGAGATCATATGTGAATCTTAAATAAAAAGAAATAGAGATCCGAGTTAGTGATAAAATATCCTTGAAAATTTTGCCATGGAAGAAGTTCTCCGGTTTGGCCGTAAAGGCAAATTAAATCTACGGTTTATCGTGCCAACTGATTGACATTATTGCCAGAACTTGACAGAATTCACAATGTTATTCATGTGTATATGTTACGACGGTATCCACCAAATCCGTCACATGTTAATTCTCTGATAGATATTGAAATTCAGCTTGACATGACTTACAGTGAGGGACTGATTGAAATTCTAGCATGTGAAGTGAAAGAAATGAAAAATAAATAGGTAGCTTTAGTGAAAGTGCTTTGACAATGATATGATATAGAAAGAGCTACTTGGGAATCGGAGGAAACTATGAAAAAGCATTATCTGAACCTCTTTACTGGTAAAATTTTCGAGGATGAAAATTCTTAAGGGGGAGAGTTGTAACAGTCCGTTTTCGAAAAAATTGGAACTGTGGTTTCGGGACCACAAATCCAATTCCATAAGGGCAATTTATTTTAATATTATTTTATGGTCTATAGTATGATGGAAATGTCATATGAAAATTTCGTAAAGAAATTTTACCGGTTACATGTCTAATTTGATAAAGGACCAAATTGCACAAAGTGCAAAAGTTGAGTTCTAATAGCTAAAGGGATTAAATAGTTATAGAACTTTAAAGTGGAGGTCCTTATATGGCAAATAGACCATTTAAAAATGCTTAGTGGTTAAGGATGATGATTCATCTATGGAAAATAAAATAAAGAAAAGGATGAAATTGGAAAGTGAAAAAAATAAAGATGATAAATGATAAAAAAATGAAAATATCGTCAATTTATCATCATCTTTCCCAAATAAAACATGGAAACCCTAGCTAAGAGAAAGTGATCTCAAGCAAGCTATTTTGGCTTAATTGGGTAAGTAATCTTGTCCCGTTTTTAGCAATTTTTATATTTCCGAGATCGTAATTGCTTAATTTAGCTATCTCGGGGACTAATATTCAAAGTTATCAAAGTACTAGGGTTTTGACATGGAGGAGTATGCTAAAATTTTTTGAAATTTATGGTAGAAAATGAAAGGTTGTTGAAAGATAAACAACTTTTGTAAAGTGAAATTTGATGAAATTATGATTTTAGGACTAAATTATAAAGTAGTAAAATTCATGGAAAATTCTAAATTTTTATGAAATACATGGGCTGTAAATGTTACATGTAAAATTTGGCTAGGCTTGGAATAAGGATTAAATTGCATGAATTTTATTTTCCGAGCCTAGGGATGAAATTGTCATTAATTAAAAGTATAGGGGCAAAATGGTAATTTTGCCTAAGATGTAAATTGGATTGAATTGAGTATGAATTGATGTTAAATTTACTCGTATAGATCCGGATAGACCAAATTTGGAGTTAGAATGAGGAAAAGAGAAAATGTCAGATTAGTAGATTTTACGTACACGAACATTTGTCGAGGTAAGTTCGTGTAACTAAATTACGTATATTTATATGCTTGAATTGAATGTTGTGTATGTGAATTGTATAAATGCCATATACATGAAATTAGTTACATATCTGACAAAGCCCGATAAATATTAAATCCCGTTTGAATAATGGAATTCGATGGATATAGGATTTCCCTATTGGTTGTGGTCCTGCATGTAATACTCCTTACTCGTATTCGATGCCGAAATAGGGTACGAGGCGTTACCGGACATAAACTCAAGCAATCATACAAAACCGAGACTTAAATTTCCTTCCAAATTAAAACCTTTCACACACATTCATAACGTCCCTTATATGAGCCTACAAGGCCCAAAACATGCTTCGAGAGTGATTCGGGACTAAACTGAGATCTTAGGAAGATTTTATGAAACTCCGAAAAATTCTGAGATTTTAGGGGCACACGCCCGTGTGGGTCAATGGACATGCCCGTGTGGCATGTCATACGCCCGTGTGCTTAGGCCGTGTCGATTTTAGGGTGTATTCTGTTTATGACGTCAGCAACAAATGGTAGCCACACGGCCAAGTCACACGCCCGTGTGCTAGGCCGTGTTTATTTTCTTGATTTTTCATAAATCAGGTGCAGATTTCATTTGTCTAGGGCACATGCCCATATCCCAAGGCCGTGTCCCTCACACGGCTGAGACACACGGCCGTGTCTCAGCCCGTGTGGCCAATCCTGAACATTCTGTTTTGCTAAATTAAGGTGCAGGGGACACACGGCCGGATCACATGCCCATGGGGGCAGACTGTGAGTAACAGCCCGATTTAAGGGCTAGTCAGAATAGTGATATTGGGATCACTAATTCGAGATTTGAGAAATTTATTTTCACGTTATATTATGAGTCAGAGCAAGATAGTATATGTGCATGAGAATTTTGGTGCTTTAATTTTAGCGATTTCATGTTTAATCGTGAAAAGGGACTAAATCGCATAAAGTAAAAAAGTTCCATTCTATAAGCTAAAAGTACCAAAAAACCATAGATTGTAAATTTGAGGTTTTTAAAAGGCAATTTAGCCCTTTTTAAAGGCTTGGCCAACCATAGACATCATAGGGGACAAAAATTGACCAAGTTGGTCAAAGTTGGTGATGTTTGGTGGACTAAATTGTTAGCTTAATATTATAATAAAGAAAAGATGATATCCATCTTTTTATTCATTCTTCTCCACCAAAAATAGCAAGAAAATAGGGGTTTTTGAATGCTTAAAATTTCAGCAAGCTCTCATCCATCCAAGTAAGTGTTCTAGTGACCTTTTCTTGAAAATAGTTGTACTTTTAAGACTCCTAAAGCTTAAGCTTTCTAAAGAGGGGACTATCTTGCATTATGGTGAAAAGTCTAGGGACTTGCCATGTGAGCTTTTAAGTTGTTTGCTGCATTTTTATGGGAGAAAATGAGTCTTGGTTGTTAGATGAACAACTTTTGTGAAAGGTGTTGTCTTGAAAACACCTAATTGGACCTTAATGAAAAGGTTACAAATTTGTAGTAAATATGTGAAATGTTGAGTTTTGATGATAGATATAAGAGTGTTAAATGTTCACCTAGGCTTGTTGAAGGTAGAAATGTGATTAGAATTAATTTCCGAGCCTAGGGGCAAAATGGTCATTTTGCCAAAGTCTAGGGGCAAAATAGTAATTTTTGCCTAAGCATGATTGTTGAGATGCTTTTATTTATGTAGTGATTAAAATGAGCTAATTTGCTATTATAGATCAAGAAGAATCGAGAATCTGCCTCGATCGGGGAAAGAACAAAGTCTTGGAGTAAACCGACGAACTAGCTCATTTTGAAAACGAGGTAAGTTTGTATGTGATTAATGCAATATTTATGTTAGCATAACTGAGAATGCTCGGTATCATATTGTAAGACCACCTCGGGGATGTGGCATTGGCTTTGTACCTACTTCAATGACAATGAATATGCGTCTTTGACCATCCATAGTGATTAATGGGATAAGTAGATGAGTTTAGAAGTACAAATGAGAATCGTACTAAAGTCATGTAAATGAGTGATTACAGGTACTCGTGAATGAGTCACGAAGAAATGATTACGATATGTGGCACGGTATGTGCTAAATAAGGGCAATCGTAAGTAAGTATGTCAAGAAGCCTTTGACTTGTGTATGGTTAGTTAATGCCATGGATGGATTATATTATGAGCTTATTATTGCTATTTATTTCCATGCAAACTTACTAAGCTTTATGCTTACCCCTTTCATTGCCCTTCTTCTTTGTAGTATTGCCGAGATAACTTGAGGATCGTGGACGTAGGAGTTCAGAAATCACACTATCGACATCACTTGAGTATAACAATTTAGACTTATTTTGAGTATGGCATGTATAGGACTCGAGTATTTTGTTAAGTTGTAATTGTTAGCCAAAGTGTTGGCTATGTATGTTACTAAAGTCATTTTGTAAATGGCCTTAAGTTAGGCAAATACTTGGCAAATTCTTTTGCTTAATGAAAGTGATTTTCTTGAAGTGTATGCCCTTGTGTATGGATGTTGAATTGAGTATTTAGATGTGTCTTTGGGTCATGAATTATGTTGAATAGGTTTGGTATATGTATACGTGCAATGTAGGGTGGCAAAAGAGCTTGGTAAATAGCCTTCTAATTGTCCACATGGATAGACACACGGGCGTGTGTCTAAACCGTGTGGAAAGCACGACTAGCACATGGGCGTATGCCAAGGCCGTATGAAGTCTGCACCCTGCACTTGGAATTCAAATTGCCACACGGCTGAAGCACACGGACGTGTGTATAGGCCGTGTGGATATGTCAGAATGCCAAGGTTTTGCACACGAGCCAGGGCCACGGGCATGCCAAGGCCGTGTGAAATTAGTCAGTGTCGACAACGGGTGGAAGACACGGGCATGCCTAAGGGGCACACGGGCATGTCTCTAGACCCACACGGGCGTGTGACCCCTGTTTTGTTGAAAAATTTCTCGAACTCGTAAAAGTTCCCGGAATAGTTTCGATACCTCTCGAAAGTATGTTTAGGGCCTCCTAGGTCGAGTATGTGCAAGTGATGGGTTTAAATGAAATTTTATAACACAATTCGAGATGTTTAAGCAAGATTAGTTAGGTAATGCCTCAAACCCTGTTCCGGCTTGAATACGGGTAAGGGGTGTTACACCGTGTATCACACACGGCCTAAACACACGCCGGTGTGTCTACTCGTGTGGACAAATACAAGGCTATTTTCCAAGCCAATTTGTCACCCTTACTTGCAAACATTCACACAACATCACATGGTATATTATTAAGCATATAAATGCAATCAAGCCAGCCACAATCATGCAATAACACGTCATTTACATACTCACATCCATCTTTCTAATAGCATTATGCTTTACCAATGCTATTCATGCCAATTTCATATTTATAAAAAACATTAACCCATACCTTGAACCCATAAACATCCTTAGCCAACTTAACTAGTCAACAACAAGGCTATTAACCACATCCATCAATTTTCAAGCAAAGATAAACCACATTTCAAAACATTGGCATATGCACTTGAAAATTCATATAATCAACATAAGCCATCATTCATGGCTATGTACAAATTGGACTATAAACCACTCTAGACCAACACATTTGGCCACATTAATAATGACATAATTAATCAAAAGACAAAGTCCCTATACATGCCATAAACTTAAAATACTTGCATCCACTTATACCCAAATGATATCTTGATAGTGTGATAGCATCTTCGACGATCTCCAACCCGAGCTAGCTAACTTAACCTATAAGAGATAGGAAAGGAAGGGAAGTAAGCAATAGAGCTTAGTAAGTTCATATGCATATAATAAACAACTATTAACATTCGTTTATTTTACTCATCCATAGGAATATTATTAATACAATTTGCATTAAACCTCATGATTACCACTTACTTATTCATAATGCTTACTCTTTTATTTTACAAATGCTAATCGCATGTCTTGGCATTAGACTCACAGCCATAATCTCCCCATTATAGCATATCACATTATTTAGCCAGTTATTTCAACTCTCTTAACAACATGCACATCATTTACGAGTGATCACAGTTTCAACATATAGCTTAACAATCTTTCACTTATCTGTAGCTCATGTCTCTCTATGTTTTCATAATGACTTTAATCAACGATTACGCCTGCCTTTCCTTTTTCTCATATCAAATGAATCACAGTTTAAGCATATACATCGTACTATATCACAACCCAAATTAGACTCATAAGCCTAATATATAGTCATTTTCAAATCTTATCATGCATCTATTCATCATAAATGTAGATCATTGATCGCAAGGTTATCAATATCTCACAAGCATAACTTATTCGTGTACATTCTTACCAAGAATTCATCATATATCGAATTCACTTCACATGAGTTCTGCGTACGTACCTGTACCATTTCATAACATTATCATAGCCTTTCATATCATTGACGAAATCTTTAAATTACCCGTTGAACTACTTGGAATACTAAAGGATACCCGGGAAACCTCATACACATAGTAAGATGCCAATGCCATATCCCAGATATGGTCTTACATGGGATCACATATCGATACCGATAGCCCAGCTATGGTCTTACACGATGTCTCATATCGATGCCATGTCCCAGACATGGTCTTACACGAAATCACATATCGATGCCATATCCTAGATATGGTCTTACACGAAATCACACATAACCCTAATGTCATGACATTTGTATCCTATCTATTCCTAAGGTTCAACCGGGAATTTTACCACATCGAATCTTCATCGAACATACTCATAACAATAAATAAACAATTAATGCAATATCAAATATTAAATGCATAATATAAAGTTGCATTATTTACACACGAACTTACCTCGATACCAAAAAGGGTAAAGGGACCTAATCGTCAATTTCTCTCTTTTTCCCCCGTTCTAGGTCTGAACCTCATTTTCTTTGATCTATAACATCACATTTAGTCTATATATTAGTCACATTATTCAATGTGATCCAAAAATTACATTATGGAAAAATTACGTTTTTGCCCTTAAAGTTTCACATATTTATACTTTTGCCTCTAGGCTCGTAAAATGAAATGTGTTCAATTTTTTGTAACCCAAGCCTAGCCGAATCATTTTCATGCTTATAGAAGCCCACATTTTCCACTAAAACACACTTTTATGACATATTTTATAACTTTTACAAATTAGTCCTTTTAGGCATTTTTACCGAAAATCACTTAGTAAAAGTTGTTTCTCTAACCATAAACATGCATAATCTACCATTAAACATTAAAATACACAAATTTCTAACATGGTTCAAACCCTAGACCTTCATCATATATCAAATAAATGGTAGAAATAGGTAGATCATGATACAAGGATTTCAAACATGTAAAAATCATTAAAAACGGGGCAAGAACGAACTTACTTTGGAGCTTGGAAAGCTTGAACAAAACCCTAGCCATGGCTTCCATGGTATATTCGGCCAAGGCATGAAAAATGAAGAAGATGACATCTTTTTCTCATGTTATTTTGGCTTTATTAGCCAAATTACTAAAATACCCTTAATGAAAAACAATTTAAAACATACCTAACCATGTCCATATTTTCCAAAAATTAACTAATGGTCTAATTACCATATAAGGACCTCCAATTTAAAATTCATAGCAATTGGACACCTCTAGCTTCTAGAACTCAAGTTTTGCACTTTTTACGATTTAGTCCTTTAGACTGAATTGAGTGCCCAAACATCGAAATTTTCACAAAATCATTTTGTGAAATTGTAGACCATAAAAATATAATAAAAATTAATTTTCTTACGTTGGATTTGTGGTCCCGAAATCACTGTTCCGACTAGGCCCAAAATCGGGCTATTGCACTGCATATGTTGTGGACACACCTTAACTCTTACAAGCATTCTGTTATAAGACCTCTCGAGCTTCCTGTTACATTTTTCCTGCGAGCATCCTGATCAGTAGTGATCCTACATGTGTTACGAACAACCGCAACTCTTTGTGAGCGTCCTATTTTATGGCCGGTTGTGATCCTGCATATGTTTTAGACACAAACACAGCTCTTTCTGAGCGTCTTGATATGGCTCACTTGAACTTCCCGATATATGGCTATTTGGAGCTCCTGATTAAAGGCTCTTCGTGAGCTTCCTGATTAAAATTTATTTGTGAAGTTCCTGATTATGGCTCTTATGAGATTCCTGTTATATAGCCCGGATAAGCTTCCTGATAGGCTCTTTGTGAGCTTTCCGATTAATGGCTCTTTGTGAGCTTCCTGTTATATGGCTCGAGAGAGGATTTCCTGATTTTGTGCTTTAAAGAGCACTTCTGAATATGGATTGATGGATTCTGATTTGTACACTTCAAGTGTACTACCTATGCATCCATCGATGTTATTCAATGATTCAACGGGCAAAATCCTGACATGAGAAAGGATGAGCACGAAATAAATTATTACACGTATCTGCCTGAAATACATGAAAATAATGATACATGATATATAGAAATATGAGATGATGATATATGAATATGGAATTTGTTTGATGAATATATTCATCCATGATTATAGATTTGTATACCTTGAGTGTACTACATGTGTGACATTGGTATTTCAAATGATTTAATGGGAGAAAATCTTGATATGAGATAATCTAAACTTGAGACGAATTTTTATGAAAATGTACTTGAAATACATGGATATGATTTGTATATGTTATATGAATTCATGATGTGGGAAGTATATGTATATGTAAATTTGGTTATTGTTGAGCCCGTATATGTTTCTTGATATTTGAGTGAAATATATGACTAACAAGGGTGATAAGGATATGTGTTAGGGCTTGTGACCAAATTGGTTGATTGTGTTTTGCATGTTTATCTTGAACATGAATGAATGGTAAGTTAATTACCATGTTATACGAACTTACTAAGCATTTTATGCTTACTATATTTTATTTTCCCCTTTTCTATTGTAATTCGGAAGCTTGTTGGATTGGAAGCTTGGCGGAGATCACTCACACTATCCATTGGCCTATTTCGGTATATATGTGGTAAATCAATTATGGTTATAATGGCATGTATAGGTTATTTAGCCAATAATGGCATGTAAATGTTTTGAATGAAGCTAGCCATTGGAATGGCTTGTGTTTGACATATTTTGATATGTTTATAAGTGGACCTATCATGTTTGAAGAATGAATGTGATCATGCATATATGCATTTGGTAACTAGGTAAGTATGAATGATAGTTTAACATGATAATAAATTGTCATATGAGGTAATTAAGAGTACATGGGTTGTATGTGATGATATGTCATGCATGAGACTCGGCTTTGACTTGAATAAATTTTTTTTTAAAATGGCTTGCGAATATGTTAAGGTATTGGTGTAGGAGGAAGACAAAATGGGTGAGAAATGTGGCTTGGAAAATAGCCTATTTTTTTCCACATGGGCAGAGACACGTGCGTGTGTCTCAGCCGTGTGTGACACACGGCCTAGCACATAGGCGTGTGACCTGGCCGTGTGTCCCCTGCATCTTTAAAATGTCAAAACAGAATGCTCAAAATTGATCACATGGCCTAGCACACGGGCGTATGGATTGGCCGTGTGACCTCTGCACCTACACACGGCCTAGTACACGGGCGTGATTGGCCATGCGACCCAAGTCAGAGAGTTACACGGCCTGAAACACGAGCGTGTCCCTGGCCGTGTAAGCCACACAGCTTGACCACACGGGCGTGTGACCCCTACACCTAGGAAAAATTTTGAGATTTTGTGAAAAATTCTCTGAGTACCCGGTTTAGTCCCAACTTGTTTTTAATACATGTTTTGGACCTCGAGGGTTCATATAAGGGACTTTATGATTGATTTCTGACATGAATACTGTATGGTGTAGAATATCTGTTATTTGATTTGTAAGTTCTAGTAATGCTCCTTAACCCTATTCCGGCGACGGTTTCGGGTTAGGGGTGTTACAGATTCAATCTTGAAAGACTGAGCCCTCAGCTAGCAAGATCGGGAGGTTTAGTCCTCTTAAGAAGGAATACCCAACTACTAGGGTCAGCTTCGATCATAAGGAGAGAAGAGCGGACCATTGATAGTCTCAATTCCTCTCAGCTGGCTTGATTGAAGGAGTGAGAATCGAGTGTGGGATAGAACTATTTATCTCAGAGAGGTCTATGTAAAATTCTAGGAAAACGTCAACTACTACTTTCTTATTTATCAAAGACAAATAAAATACATTATAAAGAATTAATTGATGAGTTGGATATATGGGAATGAAAAAATCGTTAGTTTGCAAAATTTGAATTATTCGATTTATTAGATTTTCATTTTGATGTAGTTGTTTTCGTTTTCAACAATTCATGGAAGAATGAATAGAGGAAAAACTTATGAATCTATCAGCTACTGAAAAAGACCTTATGATAGTCAATATGGGGCCTCACCACCCATAAATGCATGGTTTTCTTTGTCTCATCGTTACTCTAGATGGTGAAGATGTAGTTGACTGTGAACCAATATTAGGTTATTTACTTAGAGGAATGGAAAAAATTGGGGAAAATCGAACAATTATACAATATTTTCCTTATGTAACGTGTTGGATTATTTAGCCACTATGTTTATGGAAGCAATAACTGTAAATGGACCAGAACAATTGGGGAATATTCAAGCCCCTAAAATGGCCAGCTATATCAGAGTAATTATGTTGGAGTTGAGTCGTATAGTTTCTCATCATTATGGCTTGGACCTTTTATGACAGATATTGGTGTACAGACCCTCTTTTTCTATATTTTCAGAGAAAGAGAATTAGTATATGATCGAGAATTAGTATATGATCTATTCGAAGCTGCCACCGATATGAGAATGATGCATAATTATTTTCATATCGGAGGAGTTGCGGCCAATCTACCTTACGGCTGGATAGATAAATGTTTGGATTTCTGTGACTATTTTTTAATAGAAATTGTTGAATATCAAAAACTTATTACACGGAATCCTTTTTTTTTTAGAATGAGTTGAAGTGATAGGTGTTATTGGTGGAAAAGAAGCAACAAATTGGGGTTTATCCGGCCCAATGATACGAGCATCTGGAGTCAAATGAGGTCTTCGGAAAGTTGATCATTATGAGTGTTACGACGAATTTGATTGGGAAATCCAGTGGAAAAAAGAAGGAGATTCATTAGCTCGTTATTTAGTTTGAATAAGTGAAATGACGAAATCTATAAAAATAATTCAACATGCCCTGGAAGGAATTCCGGGTGGTCCCTGTGAGAATTTAGAAATCCGATGCTTTGATTGAGAAAGGGATCCATAATGGAATGATTTTGAATATCGATTCATTAGTAAAAAACCTTCTCCCACATTTGAATTACCGTGACAAGAACTTTATGCGAGAACGGAAGCCCCAAAGGAAGAATTAGGAATTTTTTTGATAGGGGATCAAAGCGGTTTTCCTTGGAGATGGAAAATTCGCCAGAAGGGACTAGTAGAGGTAAAGAGATAATGGGGCAAGAAAGGCCACAAATACCTGAAGACCTAGACTTATGTCATAATATCCCAATATGTAGAGTGCCTTCAGAAATACACAAATATTTGATACTTATAAAAATAAAAATAAAAGATTATGAAATAGAAGGAATGGCTCTGATTGATACAGGATATACACAAACCAAAATCAATGAAACAAGTACCAGAAAAATATAAAAATAAATTAAAAGAACCAAGAAGAGGAAGACAAATGGGTGGATCTATAACCTGTACCTTTCACCAAATAGATAAAATTGAAATAAAAATTATTGATCAATTAATAAAACAAATAAATTTAAATTAACTAATATAGTCCTACGAGACCTTACTATCCATAAATATATAGCAATACTTGGCCTTAACTTTATTTTATACAATAATAATATGATGATATTAACAAATGACTATGTGACTTTTAGTCAGAATCAAACTACTCGCTATACAAAGCCTAATCAGAGTTCTATTGAAAAGCGTGGTAGGACGCTATCAGAAAAAGAAAATTGCAAATGCCAAAGTAGTCAAAATTACAATGAAGAAGAATATACAGAAGAAGACCTCTGCTATATAGAAATAGAAAAAGATTTAATAAATCCTCAAGAATACCAAAAAATAATGGACATAGAATTAGAACAAATGCAGAGTAGATTGGAAAGACTAGGAATAATAGGAGAAAAACCACTAGCTCATTGGGAATAAACAAAGGTAGAATATAAAATAGAAATTATAAATGAAGATAAAGAAATAAGAGCTAATGTTATACCAGCCTCAAACCAAGAATTAGAATGGTATAAGCAACAAATAAGTGAGTGAGATAAGAAGAAGTGAATCAAACATAGGTGTGCCTCGTTCTTTGTAAATAATCATTCAGAACAAATTAGACAAAAGCCTAGGATGGTAATAAATTATAAACCCCTAAATGATAATACTTATGATAACAGTTATAATATTCCTAGCAAAGATCAGCTACTAAATAAAATATAAGAAGCCAAATGGTTTTCGAAATTCGACTGTAAATCCGGATATCATCAAATAAAAATGCATAAAGAATCAATAAATTGGACAGCGTTTAAATGTCCAAACCCAATAGGCCATTGAGAATGGTTAATAATGCTTTTTGGGCTTAAAAATGCCCCAACAGTGTTTCAGAAAAGAATGGATAAAATATTTGAAAAATGCCTCTAGTATATAGATGAAATTTTATTTTTTAGTAAAACAATATAGGACCACAGAAAACATTTAAAAGAGTACTGATAGAATTTCTCAAGCATATGAGAATATTAAAGAATAGCCAATTATGTATCATCTAGAATTCTTGAATTCCTTGAACTTTTTTGGGTCCCTGATCATGAAATCCAATTGAAAGTTGGGGTATCCATAATTCTTCTAAAGAACATTAATCAAAGCATTGGTTTTTGTAATGATACTAGATTGATTGATGCTAAATTAGTCTTTAGGTTGATTGAGCTGAGACCATAACTAAAAATAGTGTTGATCAACAATTTTTTATCACTTGAGTAGAAATTTTTCCTTCTGACTCGAAATAGCTTTTCACTTTCAGTAAAAGACAATTTCTAAATAAAGTATGGTTGACAATGAACACCAACAAAAACCAAGGTCAACCATTTGAAAATGTTGGAATTTATTTGCTTGGACCTGTTTTCACACATGGATAGTTGTAAGTTGTTGCATCAAGAGTAACATCATTTGATGGTTTAAAAGTCTTGATCGATGGCAATGATGATTGTCCTAAAAATTGCACTGAAAATATTTTTTATACTGAAATTTCTTATAATGTTTTCTAAAGGTGAGTTTACTTTTTTTTTTATATATGTTTGTAACAATTATTATTATTATTATTATTATTATTATAACTATAGAAATCCTTTTTTTTGAAAGCCGACTTTTATTTAAAAAACGAAAATGAAAATGAGAGTCGCCACCAATCTTTTTTTATGAGGTGTGATCGGATCACCTCGAAATTTGATCTTTTTAATAAAAGGTTTGATTTATTAAAACAATGTTTTTTGGTCTACAAAAATCCAGAAATGAGTTCGGGAGTCGGTTACGCACGAGGAAGGATTAGCACCCTCGCAACGCCCAAAATTGGTACCTAATTGATTAATTAATGTCTTAATGTCGAAAGTTAAAAACTCGAAAAGAATTTAAAATGCGATCCCTCTTTGTATTATGTTATTTTAAATTAAAATCACTTGAATAAATCAAAATGTATGTAAAAGACTCACTAATCTCGAGGTAACAAAAGGTCATATCTCGTAAGTTAGGACACAACATCTCGAATCCTCGAAAATAAACTTGCTCTTTATTTTAATTACTATTTAAATCTCATGAGTTTTAATTTTAAAAGGAATGTTCGGTTATCTAGGTTCAAAGAGAAAGTCGAACCCCGTAAGTTAGGGCACGACTTTTCGAATCTTCAAATTAGGAACATTGCCTTAATTTTAAAAATTTCCTTTTTATGCATCGATAAAAAAAATATGTAACACTTAAAATGGTACATATATTTAGTTTATTTGGACATCGTATGAAAAACAGACAAATGTGTTTAAACATAGCGTATAATACAATGATAATGAAATGATGTGAAGTGACCATGTGGGTAGAATACTAAAATAATAAATAATAAATAATAAATAAAGGAATGATATAATAATAATAAAATTATAATAATAATAAAATACCAAATAATAACAATGAAAATAATCCTATTAATTACTATTCTAATACTAATTAAATAATAAAGGAAAGATAAACAATAATAATAAATGTGCAAATAAAGGAATAAATGACAATACAAATTTTAAATACAAAAAAAGGTAAACAAACAAATAAATGAATGAATATATAAATAAATAAATAAAACATAACATAACATAACAATACATATGAAAAACTATAAAAGGTTGAAATTAAATGAATAAAGGATTAAATCGAAATTTAAAATGAAATTTAGAGCCTAAATTATAATAAAATAAATGAATAAATATAAAAAAGACTAAATTGAAATTTAAATGGAATTTAGGGGCCTAAATTGTAAAAAAACTAATAAAACATAATAAAGGACCAAAATGAAATGCGCGAAAAGAAATAAGGACTAAATGGGAAAATACCCCAAACACTATTAAACACATCGTTTCTTTGGCAAATCGGGGGACTAAATTGAAAACAAAATAAAATTAAATGGTGCAATCTAAAAGAAAAAAATAAAGGAATTAGGACCAAATTGAAAAACAAGGAAAAAGCGGAAGGACCAAAGGCGCAAATATACCCCTTTAAAAAAACACGCGGATCTTGAGGCGGGTCAGGTCGGTCTTCAAAACGACGCTGTTTTTGTGTCTGTTACTTAAGCCCAAAACGACGTCGTTTTGAAGGGCTATATAAGTCAAAAGGTTAGAAAAAAAATTCATTTGATCCATTTCAAAGAAAAAAAGAAAAAAAAACTCCCAGCCCCTTCTTTTTCTCTTTGAAGTGTTCCCAAGTCCGACCAATGGGGCCGCCGTGCCCCATCGAGTCTGCCACCGATCATCGGCGACGACTCCGCCGTCCACAGTGACCGAAAAATAAAAAAACCCCTCTTTTTTCAGTCGTTCGGCTCCCAAAGTCCAGATCTAAAGGCTACAAGCCTTAAAAGGTAAAAAAAAGAAACAAAAAAGCTTTGATCTTTTTCTTTTTTTGTTCGCTTTATATATATATATATATATTTGCTTTCGAAAAAATAAATAAACAAAATAGAGAATCACCTTTGAAGTTTATTTGATTTTTGCATTTCGATTGCTCTTTTTTTTTTCAAAAAATCTCGCCCTTACAATCAATTTTTTAGGCCTTTTATAGCCGGTTTTACAACATTATTTTTCTATTTTTCTACTATTTCGTACTGTTGTTGCGTGTTATTACTTTTATTCTTTTTCTTACAGGTGACAGTGGCAGAAGAGTGGTTGATGGTGGCAGAGGCTAGGAGTGGCGGCTAGGGTTTCTGTTCCCTTTTTTTTTTTGCTGAAAATTGTTTAGGTGTTTGGGCCATTTGGGCTATTAGGGTTTTTTAATTTTTTGGGCTTTGTAATTTAGGTAATGGACCCTTTTTTTTATTTGGTTTGGTTTAGTTTGTTTGGGCCCGGACAGAATTGGGCCCTTACAGCTGCCTTTCTTTGCTCGTTGTCGTGTAACGAGAATGGAGTAGAGACTTTTAAGAAGGACCAATTTTTTTCGGTCTCGCCAAATCTCGACCTTTTTGGTGATCCTCTTTTTCAAGTAACTTCATTCTATCCCACTGCAACTTCAGAGGTATAAAATTCGTTGCTTCAATCTACTCCACTGCAACTTCAGGGAGATAAGACTTGTAGCTTCAATATGCTCCACTGCAACTTCAGTGAGATAAATTTTGTAGCTTGTAGCTTTAGTCCATTCCACTGTAACTTCAGGGAGATAAGACTTACTATGGTAGATTTAATCCGACCCACTGCAACTTTAGAGGTATAGGACTTGTCACTTCAATCTGCTCCACAACAACTTCAGGGAGATAAGACTAGTAGCTTCAATCTGCTCCATTGCAACTTCAGGGAGATAAGATTTGTAATTTGTAGCTTTAATCTATTCCACTGCAACTTCAGGGAAATAAGATTCGCTATCTTCAATCTGGTCCACTGCAACTTCAGGGAGATAAGATTTGTAGCTTTAATGTGCTCTACTGCAACTTCAGAGAGATAAGATTTGCTATCTTTAATCTGCTCCACTGCAACTTTCGGGAGATAGAATTTGTAACACGTAGCTTTAATCTGTTCCACTGAAAGTTCAGGGAGATAAGCTTCGCTATCTTCAATCTGATCCACTGCAACTTTAGGGAGATAAGACTTGCGACTTCAACCTACTCCACTGCAACTTTAGGGAGATAAGGTTTATAGCTTTAATCTACTCTACTGCAACTTCAGAGAGATAAGATTTTCTATCTTCAATCTGCTCCACTGCAACTTCAGGGAGATAAAATTTCTAACTTCAACCTGCTCCACTACAACTTCAGGGAGATAAGGTTTATAGCTTTAATCTACTCTACTGCAACTTCAGAGAGATAAGATTTGCTATATTCAATCTGCTCCATTGTAACTTCAAGGAGACAAGATTTGCAACTTCATCCTACTCCACTGCAACTTCAGGGAGATAAGATTTGTAATTTGTAGCTTCAATCTGTTCCACAGCAACTTCAGGGAAATAAGATTCGCTATCGTCAATCTACTCCACCGCAACTTCAGGGAGATAAGATTTGTAATTTGTAGCTTCAATCTGTTCCACTGCAACTTCATTGAAATAAGATTCGCTATCTTCAATCTACTCCACTGCAACTTCAGGGAGTTAAGATTAGTGGCTTCAATCTACTCCACTGCAAATTCAGGGAGATAAGATTCGTCATGGTAGATTTAATCCGACCTACTGCAACTTCAGAGGTATAGGACTTACAGTTTCAATCTATTTCACTGCAACTTTAGGGAGATAAGATTTGTGGCTTTAATATACTCCACTGCAACTTCAGGGAGATAAGATTCGCCACGATGACTTTAATCTGTCCCACTGTAACTTCAGGGGTATAGGATTTATGGTTTCACTGATCTGTTACACCGTTCTCTAGAGAACATGACCTGTAAAATCCATTTCATGGGCCTATCTTTATGCCGAGTGATTAGGATATTATGATCAGAATGAATCAATGCTCCTAATTAGATGTGTATGAATGATATTTGCATGAATGCAGAAAGTTTATTTTTCGAGAATGATCCCCTTTTAATGCTTAGGTTGTCATCACTCGTTGCTCATCGAGGTTCTATCACTGATATGTTACCATGCGTTCTTGTTCAACTGGTATCTTTGACAGAAAATCTGAAGAAATAGTCACAATTTAGAATATTTTTTCTCAAATGTTTCCAGCCCTTAAGTTTGGTTAGTTCTGACCAGTGGTCCTGTTTTAGATCCTTGTACTATTTAGAAAACCTTTTAGAGCAATATGCAGAACTCTTTTTACTTGAATATTATTAGTCCATTAATCGTTATTTCAATAAAAAATGCTTGAAAAAGATTGTAACAATGGACAAGATTGAAATTTATTGGGAGCAGAGCTCGAAATGAATAGATTAATCAATGATAGCAAACATTGCTAAAATTCAAAATGAGTAAGATAAAAATAGGTGCCCCAAATATCGCAGCATGAGCTTCTCTGCACACTTCTCGATGACCATTTTGAGCTTAGTATGTGTCTAGGAGATTTAGAGTACTTAGTTGATGCCCCAAGATGTAAAGTTTCTCGTCATTGTTATTTCTGAGAGGACAAGACTACCACATGCCCCATCTTTAATCAAAATTTGAGTTGCCCTTTTCTGGGTTTTCAACCCAAAACTCCTTTGGTATCAAGGCGCCCTTTGCGGGTTTTCGCCTTGGCCTTTCCTTTTTTTAGGTGAAATACCTCTTAACTGAATCCGAATTCATGGGATTGAGCAAGTTTTTGCCATCCATCTCAGTGAGAATCAATGCTTTTCCAGAAAAAGCTTTCTTTACAACATAAGGTTCTTCCCAGTTTGGCATCCACTTTCCTCTAAAGTCCTTTTGTATGGGAAGGATCTTTTTTAATACCAGGTCCCCCTCATGGAATTCTCTAGGGTGAACATTTTTGTCATAAGCTCGCATCATTCGATTTTGGTACATCTGACCATGACAGATAGCTTTTAGCCTCTTCTCTTTGATCAAGACCAACTTATCATATCGAGATTGGATCCATTTTGCTTCATCTAACTTTAACTCTGATAAAACTCAGAGAGAAGGAATCTAGACTTCAATTGGCAAAACCGCCTCCATTCCATAAACCAATGAGAAAGGTGTTGCCCCGGTGGAGGTTCTGACAGATGTTCGATAAGCATAGAGAGCAAATGGTAACTTCTCATGCCAATCTTTATAAGTCTCAGTCATTTTCCCCACGATCTTCTTGATGTTCTTATTGGCTTCCTCCACCGCACCGTTCATTTTTGGGCGATATGGTGACGAGTTGTGGTGTTTGATTTTGAACTGATCGCAGACTTCTGATATCGTGCTATTGTTCAAATTCAATGCATTGTCATATTTGATCCTTTCTGGCATCCTATATCGACATATGATCTCTTTCTTCAATATTTTGCTGACTGCCGACTTTGTGACGTTGGCATATGAAGCGGCCTCTACCCTCTTGGTGAAGTAATCAATGACTACGAAAATGAATCGATGCCCATTGGAAGCTTTTTGCGAGATGGGCCCAATGACGCCCATGCCCCACATAGAGAAAAGGCCATGGAGAAGTCATAACATGAAGAGGTGAAGGAGGCACATGAATTTTGTATCCATAAATTTGGCACTTATGACATCTTTTGGCATAACTGATACAGTCCCCTTTTGTAACACCCCTTACAAGTGTTCATCGCCGGAACCGAGTACGAGGCATTACCGGACATAACTCACTTGAATATACAACTTTGAGCTATAGAATTTCATTCCAAATTAAAACTTTCCAATTCACAATCATAACATCTTTATTATTGGCCTACAAGGCCTTAAAAATGCAAACGGAGGATCTCTGTAATGCCCTGAATTTGGGCCTAGAAAGAAATAGGTCTTGAGCGTGGGAACACATAAAAGTTTATGTGTGCAAGAAAATGACACATTTGATTGTTTGCTTTGATGGTTAAGTGATTTAGGAGTGTTTGGGAGTGTCTGAGAAATCCTGGGTTCAAGCCCTGGCTTTTGCAAAATTTTGGTTTTCTCTTAAGTGAACCTTGGTGTTGGCACATAGGCTTTAAATATATTTGTGGCAGAAAGATGACACAAAAGGAGCTTGTAGCTCAGTGGTAGGTGGTGTGTTGCTTTTGCTGGGGAACCTGAGTTCGAGTCACTCATTGCTCTAGGAGAATTTATTTTATCTCCTTCTCACATGCGTGAGAGGTGGAGTTTAATCTTGAAACTCTGCTTGGGAGAGAGTGAATTGGTCCTGGGAGAGAATCAGGGGATATGGATAAAGGTTGGTATGGATATGGAGAGAATCATGTGGAGGAAATCATGGAATTTGAAAGTTTGAGTGTTGTAGCCGAATTGGTAAGCTAGCTACTCAGAAATTCGGTTTAGGCTAGTAGTGAGGGGCTGTCGAATTCTCTTGCTGCCATTTTAGGGTTTTTTTTCATGTTTGCATTTTTGGTTTCTCTTTATTTTTCTCTGTGCTGCGAATTCATTGTGGGAAGCTGACCATTCGTGTCAATTTCTTCTGACCATTCGTGTCATTTCTTTTGTTGGTGCCCGAATTCTCTACTGCTATCGACTGCTTCTTTCTCTTCATCTTTACTATTTTCTTTCTCTCATAGCCGAACCTTCTCATTTTGCTTCTTTATTTTCTGTTCATTCTCTCTCGATTCTCCTATTCTTATTTGGCCAAATACCCTCTACCCTCTATTTCAGTTATGCAAAGATTCTGACAATCGGTAGGTACTTATGTGTTCTTTATTCTTTATTTTGTCAATAACTCTGGTTTTGTTTGATTTCTTCCCTAACAACCGAATGTTTTCTCCTTACACCTTCTGACTGCAAAATACATTTCTTCTCTGTGATATGGCCATCGTTGGGCTTAGGGATTTCGGTGGTGTGAAGGGGCGCAAGTGGCTTGAAGCAATCAAACATTTTATTTTCTGTTCATCGTTCTATCAAGGTAAGAACGATTATCATAATATTGGGTTTTGGCCGAATGTGCTTTTGTGCCTGTAAGCAGGATATGTGTGGATTTAAATCACACTTATGACTATTTTTGTCTAATGAGATCTGTTATACTACAAATTTTTTATAAAGGCGTGTACTCGATTGTGATCAGCGATCTTGGGAGGTTTAAGGACGTTCGTTGAGACAGGGTAAGAAAGGTGTATTTTTGGGCTAAGTATTAAAAGTGATTACCCCTAGTGGACAACTGGCTAACGAAATATTCTGATGGACTATAGGTTCGATACGAGTGGGTTAATCGTGCGTTCCTAAACAGGTGTGTAACCGTACCCTGCAAACGGTAATAGGCATAAAAGTCGGTAAAGTGTGTATTCACACTGATTAGACCGTGGAAAAGCCAAAAAGCCGAAAGATTGGGCTTTGAGGTCACATGGGCGTGCGAACGCTCGTGTGGTCAAACTGAGCCCATGAATCATGGGCGATAGAATGTAGAGGCCTCCATGAGCCTTTTGATGGGCTTAGGCCGTATTGGGCCACGTTAGGCCAAAATGGGCCGTGTGGGCCCAATAGGCTCGTGGGCCCCACACGGATGAAATCCACAATTTGTGGCAAATATTTGACTGGGATATGTAGTTCGCATAGCCATGACTAAATTTGGGCTAAATGGGCCACACGAGCGTGTGGGTCCACTTGGGCCGAGTAATGGGCCTTGGGCCCATTTACACCGTTATGACCATTTAGGTTATTTGTGTCGCTCGAGGCGATCGTAGACCTTTAGAAAGGTCGTTATCTGCACGAAGACCCCAAAGTAAGTGAAGGGACCGAAATGCCCCTAAAAGGTAAAATGACCGAAATACCCCCATATGGTAAAATGACCGAAATACCCATATAGGGTAAAATGACCGAAATACCCCTAGGAGATGAAATGATTATTAAGGCCTTATGTTATGTATGACTGATTTGCTCTATGATATGTATGACTATGATTGAGCATGACATTTTGCATACACGTATGATATTATGTCACGGCATATTGCATAGGGATGGGTTGTTATATTTGGAGGAAGTGTACTGTACTGATAAGGTCGCACAGGTCACCCAAGATGACTATGGACATACTGATGGCTATATGCCATTTATTTTGTTGGCAGTTTTGCTGCAATACTGTTTAGTGCCACAATCGGTGCTAATCTTGGTTTGTCTGGCTGGGTGGGTCAATTTTGTCCCCACATGGTGTGTTTGGCAGGACGGTGCGGTGTGTAGAGGCTAGATTGTGTAGGATTTCTGACTGCATATCTACACTGATTAATGATACTATACTGTTACTGCACCGATTAATGATATTACATACTGTTCACTACATGACTTATATCCGTTACTATTATGGGCCAAGGCCCCACTGCTACTAATACTGAAATTGGGCAAAGGCCCTACTGATTACTGGCATAGTGTTGGGCTCAAGCCCAATCGTTTACTGTTTAAGGAAAGGGCTTAGGCCCACATTGAACTGGACTGTTATTGTAACGGACTCAGGCCCAAATTGCATATATCTACTGAAATGGGCTATGGCCCACACTGCACTGTTACTGAATAAGGCTTAGGCCCAAACTGTTACTGCATGTATTGTTACTGACTGACTGATAGGCGATTACACACTGAATTTTCGTAAACTCACCCCATTTTTAATTGTACAGGTAATTCCCAGCGTTAGGCGGATCGGTGCTTCGAGGGACTCGGAGATGGCCACGCTACTGCTCTTGTTCCCTTTTATTTGGCTTAAATTTGCTATTAACTTTCTTTCTGGGTTTTTTGATTATGTAATAAGGCCTCTCTATAATTTTTATAACTTTTAATTTGGGATTTGATTCATTGTGATTTATATCTGATAGAAGTAGAATACGGTTTTCCATAACGATAATTATTTTTAAAACATCACGATCCGCAATACTGTTGAAATGCTTCCGCAACAAACTGTGTTTTAAAAGTATGACCTTTTAAAATAGATAAGAATTGGCTAGAATGAGTTGAGTTTTAACAAAGAGGCTTTAACCTTCTTACAGGTTTTATCAACAAGAGCAAGTTTTCAAAAAGCACTCCAATGTGACACCGCCAGATTCGGCCATAACGTCTAGGTCGGGTTTGGGGTGTTACATTTAGTGGTATCCGACCAAGTTGCAAAACTCGGCTGTGGAATGGGTTTTCAATTTTTTTTTGGATTTCAAAAGGTTGTTTTCGAATATGTGAAGCATTTTGAGATACTTCTTCTGAAAAGTGTGGCACACCGAGTCTCTGGTACCGAATCCGTAAGTTTTCAGAATACTTTTGTCTTTTTAGAAATTGAAATGCGGTAAGTTAGGAAATACTATGACTACTTTAGAAATTAGACTATACCACTCTAGTTAGAGCAAACTGAAGCTAAAGGGGACTGAAACTGTAGTGAAACTTCGATCTGCATAAAACTGTTAGTTCTGATAAAACAAGAATAGAAAATGGGCACAAGAGATACAAGCGGACGTGGTTCAAGAGGCTGTAATAATGTTTTGAAATTAGAATGCGCAGCGGGAGCGTCGTGGTGAAGTCTGTGTGGTGCGACTATTCTGACAGTTGGAAGTTTCGGGGATGAAATTTCTTTAAGGAGGGGTGAATTGTAACGCCCCAAATTTGGGCCTAGAAAGAAATAGGTCTTGAGCGTGGGAACACATAAAAGTTTATATGTGCAAGAAAATGACACATTTGATTGTTTGCTTTGATGGTTAAGTGATTTAGGAGTGTTTGGGAGTGTCTGAGAAGTCCTGGGTTCAAGCCCTGGCTTTTGCAAAATTTTGGTTTTCTCTTAAGTGAACCTTGGTGTTGGCACATAGGCTTTAAATATATTTGTGGCAGAAAGATAACACAAAAGGAGCTTGTAGCTCAGTGGTAGGTGGCGTGTTGCTTCTACTGGGGAACCTGAGTTTGAGTCACTCATTGCTCTAGGAGAATTTATTTTATCTCCTTGCTGTGTGAGAGGTGGAGTTTAACTGAAACTTTGCTGGGTGAGAGAGTTGAATTTGTCTTGGGAGAGAATCAGGGGATATGGATAAATGTTGGTATGGATATGGAGAGAATTATGTGGAGGAAATCGTGGAATTTGAAATTTTGAGTGTTGTAGCCGAATTGGTAAGCTAGCTACTCAGAAATTCGGTTTAGGCTAGTAGTGAGGGGCTGTCGAATTCTCTTGATGCCATTTTGGGGTTTTTTTTCCTATTTGCATTTTTGGTTTCTCTTTATTTTTCTCTGTGCTGCGAATTCATTGTGGGAAGCTGACCATTCGTGTCATTTTCTTCTGACCATTCGTGTCATTTCTTTTGTTGGTGCCTAAATTCTCTACTGCTGTCGACTGCTTCTTTCTCTTCATCTTTACTGTTTTCTTTATCTCATAGCCAAACCTTCTCATTTTGCTTCTTTATTTTCTGTTCATTCTCTCTCGATTCTCCTATTCTTATTTGGCCGAATACACTCTACCCTCTATTTCGGTTCTGCAAAGATTCTGACAATCGGTAGGTACTTATGTGTTCTTTATTCTTTCTTTTGTCGATAACTCTGCTTTCGTTTGATTTCTTCCCTAACAACCGAATGTTTTCTCCTTACGCCTTCTGACTGCAAAATACATTTCTTCTCTGTGATATGGCCATCGTTGGGCTTAGGGATTTTGGTAGTGTGAAGGGGCGCAAGTGACTTGAAGCAATCAAACTTTTTATTTTCTGTTCATCGTTCTATCAAGGTAAGAACGATTAACATAATATTTGGTTTTGGCCGAATGTGCTTTTGTGCCTGTAAGCACGATATGTGTGGATTTAAACCATACTTATGACTGTTTTTGTCTAATGAGATATGTTATACTATAGGTTTTTTATAAAGACGTGTACTCGATTGTGATCAGCGATCCTGGGAGGTTTAAGGACATTCGTTCAGATAGGGTAAGGAAGGTGTATTTTTGGGCTAAGTATTAAAAGTGATTACCCCTAGTGGACAACTGGCTAATGAAATATTCTGATGGACTATAGGTTCGATACGAGTGGGTTAATCGCGTGTTCATAAATAGGTGTGTAGCCGTACCCTGTAAACGATAATAGGCGTAAAAGCCGGTAAAGTGTGTATTCACACTGATTAGACTGTGGAAAAGTCGAAAAGCCGAAAGATTGGGCTTTGAGGTCACATGGGCCTGCGAATGCTACTGTGGTCAAACCGAGCCCATAAATTGTGGGCGATAGATTGTAGAGGCCTCCATGAGCTCTTTCATGGGCTTAGGCCGTATTGGGCCACGTTGGGCCGAAATGGGCCGTGTGATCCCAATAGGCTCGTGGGCCCCACACGGATGAAATCCACGATTTGCGGCAAATATTAGACTGGGCTATGTAGTTCGCATAGCCGTGACTGAATTTGGGCTAAATGGGCCGCACAAGCGTGTGGGCCCACTTGGGTCGAGTAATGGGCTTTGGGCCTATTTACACTGTTATGACCATTTAGGTTATTTGTGTCGCTCGAGGCGACTGTAGACCTTCGGAGAGGTCGTTATCTGCACCAAGGCCCCAAAGTAAGTGAAGGGACCGAAATTCCCCCATAGGGTAAAATGACCGAAATGCCCCCATATGGTAAAATGACCGAAATACCCACATAGGGTAAAATGACCGAAATACCCTCATAGGGTAAAATGACCGAAATGCCCCCATAAGGTAAAATGACCGAAATACCCCCATAGGGTAAAATGACTGTTATACCCCTAGGAGATGAAATAATTGATCAGGCCTTATGTTATGTATGACTGATTTGCTCTATGATATGTATGACTATGATTGAGCATGAAATTTTGCATACACGTATGATATTATGTCACGGCATATTGCATGGGGATGGGTTGTTATATTTGAAGGAAGTGTACTGTACTGATAAGGTCGCACGGGTCGCCCAAGACGATTGTGGACCTACTGATGGGTATATGTCGTTTACTTTTCTGACAGCTTTGCTGCAATACTATTTAGTGTCGTAACCGGTGCTAATCTTGGTGTGTCTGGCTGGATGGGTCGATTTTATCCTCACATGGTGTGTTTGGCAGGACGGAGTGGTGTGTAGAGGCTGGATTGGGTAGGATTTTTTACTGCATATCTGCACTGATTAATTATACTGTACTATTACTGCATCGATTAGTGATATTACATACTATTCATTGCATGACTGATATCCGTTACTGTTATGGGCCAAGGCCCCACTGATACTAATACTGAAATTGGCCAAAGGCCGTACTAATTACTGGCATAGTGTTGGGCTCAAGCCCAATCGTTTACTGTTTTAGGAAAGGGCTTAGGCCCACACTGAACTGGACTGTTATTGTAATGGGCTCAGGCCTAAACTGCATTTATCTACTGAAATGGGCTATGGCTCACCTTTGCATTTATTCTTCGAATAGGGCTCGTGCCCGCATCATATTCTTGCATGTATTGTTACTGACTAGCTGATAGGGGATTAAACACTGAGTTTTCGTAAACTCACCCAGTTTTTAATTGTACAGGTAATTCCCAGTGTTAGGCGGATCGGTGCTGCGAGGGGCTCGGAGATGGCCACACTACTGCTCCTGTTCCCTTTTATTTGGCTTAAATTTGCTATTAACTTTCGTTCTGGGTTTTTGGATTATGTAATTAGGCTTCTCTATAATTTTTCTAACTTTTAATTTGAGATTTGATTCATTGTGATTTACATATGATAGAAGTAGAATGCGGTTTTCCATAACAATAACTATTTTCAAAACATCATGATCCGCAATATTGTTGAAATGCTTCCGCAACAAACCGTGTTTTAAAAGTATTACCTTTTAAAATGGATAAGAATTGGCTAGAATGAGTTGAGTTTTAACAAAGAGGCTTTAACCTTCTTACGGGTTTTATCAACAAGAGAAAGTTTTCAAAAAGCACTCCAATGTGACACCGCCAGATTCGTCCATAACGTCTAGGCCAGGTTTTGGGTGTTACATTAGTGGTATCACAGCCTAGTTGCAAAACTCGGTTGTGGAATGGGTTTTCAATTTTTTTCTGATTTCAAAAGGTTATTTTCGAATATGTGAAGTGTTTTGAGATACTTCTTCTGAAAAGTGTGGCACACCGAGTCTCTGGCGCCGAATCCGTAAGTTTTCTGAATACTTTTGTCTGTTTAGAAATTGAAATGCGGTAAGTTAGGAAATACTGTGACTACTTTAGAAATTTGACTATACCACTCTAGATAGAGTAAACTGAAGCTAAATGGGACTAAAACTGTAGTGAAACTTCGATCTGCATAAAACTGTTAGTTCTGATAAAACACGAATAGACAATGGGCACAAGAGATACACGCGGACGTGGTTCAAGAGGTCAGAATAATGTTTTGAAATCAGTGCTTGCGCAATGAGCGCGTGTGGTGAAGTCTGTGTGGTTCGACTATTCTGACAGTTGGAAATTTTGGGGACGAAATTTCTTTAAGGAGGGGTGAATTGTAACGCCCCAAATTTGGGCCTAGAAGCAAATAGGTCTTGAGCGTGGGAACACATAAAAGTTCATGTGTTCAAGAAAATGACACATTTGATTGTTTGCTTTCATGGTTAAGTGATTTAAGAGTGTTTGGAAGTGTCTGAGAAGTCCTGGGTTCAAGCCCTGACTTTTGCAAAATTTTGGTTTTCCCTTAAGTAAACCTTGGTGTTGGCACATAGGCTTTAAATAAATTTGTGGCGGAAAGATGACACAAAAGGAGCTTGTAGCTCAGTGGTAGGTGGCGTGTATCTTCTGCTAGGGAACCTGAGTTCGAGTCGCTTCTTGCTCTAGGAGAATTTATTTTATCTCCTTGCTGCGTGAGAGGTGGAGTTTAACTAAAACTCTGCTGGGAGAGAGAGTTGAATTGGTCTTGGGAGAGAATCAGGGGATATGGAGAGAATTATGTGGAGGAAATCGTGGAATTTGAAAGTTTGAGTGTTGTAGCCGAATTGGTAAGCTAGCTACTCAGAAATTCAGTTTAGGCTAGTAGTGAGGGGCTGCCAAATTCTCTTGCTACCATTTTTGGGGTTTTTTTTCCTGTTTGCATTTTTTGTTTCTCTTTATTTTTCTCTGTGCTGCGAATTCATTATGGGAAGCTGACCATTCGTGTCATTTTCTTCTGACCATTCATGCCATTTCTTTTGTTGGTGCCCGAATTCTCTACTGCTGTCGACTACTTCTTTCTCTTCATCTTTACTATTTTCTTTCTCTCATAGCCAAACCTTCTCATTTTGCTTCTTTATTTTCTATTCATTCTCTCTCGATTCTCCTATTCTTATTTGGCCGAATACTCTCTACCCTCTATTTCGGTTCTGCAAAGATTCTGACAATCGGCAGGTACTTATGTGTTCTTTATTCTTTCTTTTGTCGACAACTCTGCTTCCGTTTGATTTCTTCCCTAACAACCGAATGTTTTCTCCTTACGCCTTTTGACTGCAAAATACATTTCTTCTCTGTGATATGGCCATCGTTGGGCTTAGGAATTTCGGTGGTGTGAAGGGGCGCAAGTGACTTGAAGCAATCAAACTTTTTATTTTCTGTTAATCTTTCTATCAAGGTAAGAACGATTATCATAATACTGGGTTTTGGCTGAATGTGCTTTTGTGCCTGTAAGCAGGATATGTGTGGATTTAAACCATACTTATGACTGTTTTTGTCCAATGAGATCTGTTATACTACAGATTTTTTATAAAGGCGTGTACTCGATTGTGATCAGCGATCTTGGGAGGTTTAAGGACGTTAGTTCAGACAGGGTAAGGAAGGTGTATTTTTGGGCTAAGTATTAAAAGCGATTTCCCCTAGTGGACAACTGGCTAACGAAATATTCTGATAGACTATAGGTTCGATACGAGTGGGTTAATCGCGTGTTCGTAAACAGGTGTGTAACCGTACCCTGTCAACGGTAATAGGCGTAAAAGTCGATAAAGTGTGTATTCACACTGATTAGACTGTGGAAAAGTCGAAAAGCCGAAAGATTGGGCTTTGAGGTCACATGGGCGTACGAACGCTCATGTGGTCAAATCGAGCCCATGAATCGTGGGCGATAGACTGTAGAGGCCTCCATGAGCTCGTTGATGGGCTTAGGCCGTTGGAGAGGTCTTTATCTGCACCAAGACCCCAAAGTAAGTGAAGGGACCGAAATGCCCCCATAGGGTAAAATGACCAAAATGCCCCCATAGGGTAAAATGCCCGAAATACCCCCATAGGGTAATATGACTGAAATACCCCCAAATGGTAAAATGACCGAAATACCCCCTTAGGGTTAAATGACCGAAATACCCCCATAGGGTAAAATGATCGAAATACCCCCATAGGGTAAAATGACTGTTATACCCCTAGAAGATGAAATGATTGTTAAGGCCTTATGTTATGTATGACTGATTTGTTCTATGATATGTATGACTATGATTGAGCATGACATTTTGCATACACGTGTGATATTATGTCACGGCATATTGCATTGGGATGGGTTATTATATTTGGAGGAAGTGTACTATACTGATAAGGTCGCACGGGTCGCCCAAGACGACTGTGGACCTACTGATGGCTATATGCCGTTTATTTTACTGGCAGCTTTGCTGCAATACTATTTAGTGCCACAACCGGTGCTAATCTTGGTGTGTCTGGCTGGGTGGGTCGATTTTATCCCCACATGGTGTGTTTGGCAGGAAAGAGTGGTGTGTAGAGGCTGGATTGGGTAGGATTTCTGACTGCATATCTGCACTGATTAATGATACTATCTTTATTCTTGCATCAATTAATGATATTACATATTGTTCATCGCATGCATGGTGATATCGTTATTCTTGTTATGGGCCAAGGCCCCACTGCTACTAATACTGAAATTGGCCAAAGGCCCTACTGATTACTAGCATAGTGTTGGGCTCAAGCCCAATAGTTTACTGTTTCAGGAAAAGGCTTAGGCCCACACTGAACTAGACTATTATTGTAACGGGCTCAGACCCAAACTGCATTTATCTACTGAAATGGGCTATGGCCCACACTGCACTGTTACTAAATAGGTCTTAGGACCAGACTGTTACTGCATGTATTGTTACTGACTGACTGATAGGGGATTACACACTGAGTTTTCGTAAACTCACCCCGTTTTTAAATGTACAGGTAATTCCCAGCGTTAGGTGGATCGGTGCTGCGAGGGACTCAGAGATGGCCACACTACTGCTCATGTTCCCTTTTATTTGGCTTAAATTTGCTATTAACTTTCGTTCTGGGTTTTTAGATTATGTAATAAGGCCTCTCTATAATTTTTCTAACTTTTAATTTGGGAATTGATTCATTGTGAATTACATATGATAGAAGTAGAATGTGGTTTTCCATAACGATAACTATTTTCAAAACATCACGATCTGCAATACTGTTGAAATGCTTCCGTAACAAGCCGTGTTTTAAAAGTATGAACTTTTAAAAGGGATAAGAATTGGCTGGAATGAGTTGAGTTTTAACAAAGAGGCTTTAACCTTCTTACGGGTTTTATCAACAAGAGCAAGTTTTCAAAAAGCACTCTAATGTGACACCGCCAGATTCAGCCATAACGTCTAGGCCGGGTTTGGGGTGTTACAATCTCGGAATTAAACCAGGAACTTTGATATACTTAGAAAAATTTTGCCTTAACAGGGCCACACGCCCGTGTGAAATGGGACACGCCCGTGTGGGCAGGCCGTGTGGTAACACACGCCCATGTCCCTAGCCCGTCTGGGATTTATTTTTTTCATTTTGAACCTACAGGGGTTTTCACACGGCAGGACACACGCCCGTGTCTTTGGCCCGTGTCCTTCACACTGCCTAGACATGCCCGTGTCCTCACCCGTGTGTGAAAACCTGGGTATTTTGTTTATGACGTCAGCAACTTCATAAGGGGCACACGGCCTAGGCACACGCCTGTGTGTCTAGCCCGTGGTCAACACTGACTTGAAACACTAGCATGCAGGGGACACAACGCCTGGTCACATGCCCCTGAGACTGACCATGTGTCACACACGGCCTAGACACACGCCCGTGTGCCTACCAGTGTGGACAAGAACAAGGCTATTTGCCAAGCTCTTTTATCACCCTAACTCACACCACATCAATCCCATTCAACCATTTACCAAGCAACCCAGTCATGCATCTATCACAATCATGAATAACCTCTTCTTTTCATAAAATAGTAATAATGAGCCATCAACTATGGTATTATATAAAAGAGTTCATCTTTTAAAAGAGCCAACACACTTGGCCAAAACAACAAAACATTTCATTAAGCCTAGCCCCTATACATGCCATACTCAAAATGCTAAGTCTAAATATACCGAGATGAGTTGATAGTGTGGGTGATCTTCTGATTATCTTCGAATCCCGAACTGGCTCTTTGACACTATAAGACAAGGGGAAAGAAGGGAGTAAGCTCTAAGCTTAGTAAGTTTACATGTAAACAATAAGCATCATAACATATGCTAATCAATCAATAACATCACATACTAAGCAAGAACAATTCATATTTCCATAATCATGCTTGCTCATTTCATCTCTTACCACATTCCAACCATATAACAATTATATTGCCCACATTCACTTGTACACATTCCCTGCACTCATCACCACAATGAAACATGTAACATTCACTTATACAATTCTCGATGAACCCCTCGGAATAATACTAAGTACCCAGTGGTTTCGGATATAGCCCACCTTTAATCAATAATAGGGTGGTATCGCACATAGCCCACTAACAAGATTAATTACGGTGGTTTCGCACATAGCCTGCCAACAAGATTAATTACAGTGGTTTCGCACATAGCCCACCAAATGATAATATAAACGATGGTATCGCACACAGCCCATCGTGAATAAGTAATAAGATGGTATCGCACACAGCCCACCAAAAGAATGATTACGGTGGTATCGTACACAGCCCACCAAAAGATTATTACAGATACTTTTCCCGCACTTACATATCTATTCTGAGGTTCATACTGGAATTACTCACTATCTACCAATTTCAATCATAAATGATCTCATTCATACAATGCACCAATAAGTAACAACATATGTATTAAAGATGTATCGTTTACACATAAACTTACCTCGGTGCAAAATGTATAAATCGACGACTTAATCCGTAACCTTGCCTTTTCCCTGGTCAAGGTTGTTTCCGCGCTCTTCTCGATCTATAAAAATGAAATTCACTCATTTAATCACTTTATAATGCATGATACACCAAAATTTCTTCTTAGGCAAAAATGACCATTTTGCCCTTATACTTTGGCGAAATTATGATTTTGCCCCTAGGCTCGTAAATCATTTTTCATCACATTTTCTCATTAAACAAGCTTAGCTAAACATTTATTTCTCTTACAACAACTCACAAGACCAATTATTTCATGCATTTATTACTAAATTACAACCTTTACAACTAAGTCCCATTTAGGTGTTTTCATAATAACACCTTTCACAAAAGTTGTTCCTTAACTCACTAACATTCATTTTATTCCATAAAAACTCAGCAAAAAACATAAACACTCTCATGCCAAGTCCCTAAACTTTCAAACATTTTGCAAAATAGTCCCCTCATTAGCTAGCTTAAGCTTTGGGGGTTCCAAAAGTACAAAAATTATCAAGAAAGACCTCTAAAATCACTTACTTGCAAGAATTTTGCTTTGCTGAAAATTTGAACTCCAAATACCCTTATTTCCTCTTCAATTTCAGTGGGGAAGAAACATGAATAGTGAAAGATGATATCTCTTCTATTTGTCTTATTTTATTTATTTTTTATCACCTAATTTCACCAAATTTGACCAAAATTTAATGCCCTTGTCTCCTTGTCTCTATGGCCAGTCAACACACCCTTAATGGCCTAATTGCACTTTAAGGACCTCCAATTTAATATTCTATGGCTATTAGACACCTCTACCTTGTATAATAGAACTTTCGCACTTAATGCGATTTAGTCCTTTTTCACAATTAAGCATGAAATTACCAAAATTAATACACCAAAATTTTCATACATCTATATAATTATGCCATAACACATAAAATAATATCAAAATAATTTTTCTTCAACTTCGGATTAGCGGTCCCGAAACCACTGTTCCGACTAGCCCCAAAATCGAGCTGTTACAACTCTCCTCCTTTAGAGATTTTCGTCCTTGAAAATCTTACCGGTAAAAAGGTTTGGATATTGTTCCCTCATGGCTTCTTCCGGTTCCCACGTAGCCTCTTCTACACCGTGTTTTTTCCATAACACCTTTACTAAGGCTATGCTCTTATTCCTTAACTGTTTGACCTCTTAAGCCAATATCTTAATTGGTTCCTCTTCATAAGTCATGTCCGGTCGTATCTCAATTTCTGTTGGAGGGATCACATGTGAAGGATCGGAACGATATCGCTGCAACATCGACACATGAAACACGTTGTGTATTCTTACTAACTCTGTCGGCAAAGCCAATCGGTATGCTACTGGCCCAATCCTCTCAATAACCCTATACGGTCCTATGAATTGTGGACTCAATTTGCCCTTTCGATTGAATCTCAATATTTTCTTCCACGGAGATACTTTCAGGAATACTTTGTCACCCACTTGAAACTCGATTTCTTTCCTTTTTAAATTTGCGTATGACTTTTGTCGATCCGAAGCAGCTTGCAGACTATCTCGGATTACTTTTACTTTCTCATCGGTCTATTTAACTAGATCAATCCCGTGAATTTGCTTCTCACTAAGCTCGGTCCAATACAAGGGAGTTCGACACTTGCGACCATACAAAGCTTCGTACGGTGCCATCCGTACACTCGATTGATAACTTTTATTATAGGCAAACTCAACCAAAGGTAGATATTTTTCCCAACTACCTTTGAATTCTAACATACAGCATCAGAGCATATCCTCAAGGACTTGAATCACTCTTTCGGATTGGCCATTAGTTTGAGGATGGAAAGCAGTACTAAAATTCAACTTTGTACCCAAGGCTTCTTGCAACTTCTTCCAAAACCTCAAAGTAAACCTCAGATCTCTATCCGAGATAATAGATATAGGCACCCCATGCAATCTCACAACCTCAACAATATACAACTCGGCCAACTTATCAAGTGAATAATCCACATGCACTGGTATAAAGTGAGCCGACTTCGTTAATCTATCAACAATAACCCACACAACATCTTTATTTCTCGGAGTCGTAGGTAACCCCGTTACCGAATCCATTGTGATTCGATCCCACTTCTACTCTGGAACCATCACCGGCTGAAGTAATCCCGAAGGTACTTGATGTTCGACTTTCACTTGTTGACAGATCAAGCACTTCGTAACAAACTCGGAGCTGTCTCTTTTCATACCCGGCCACCAATACAACTTCTTCAAATCATTGTACATTTTTGTACTGCCCGGATGTACTGACAAATAACCACTATGTGCTTCATGTAAAATTTTCCAGATTAACTCATCATTCTTTGGTACACAAATTCTATCATGAAACATCAGGCAATCCTCTGAACTAACCCGAAAATCAGAGTTATTCCCCAATTCGGACTGAGCTCTCTTAACTTGCATCTCACTATCATTCTTTTGAGCTTCATATATCTGTTGAATAAATAATGGTCTAGCCCTCAACTCGGCCGATATAGCACCATCATCAGACAACGCTCAGCTCGTACTCATAGCTCTCAAAGCATACAGGGACTTTCTACTCAAGGCATCCGCAACCACATTCGCTTTCCCCGAATGGTAATCGATTACTAACTCATAATCCTTCAATAATTCGAGCCACCGCCGTTGTCGCAAATTCAAATCCTTTTGGTTCATCAAGTACTTCAAACTCTTGTGATCGGTGAAGATTCGACACTTCTCACAATATAAATAATGACGCCAAATCTTCAAAGCGAAAACGATCGCAGCCAACTCCAAATCATGAGTCGGATAATTCTTCTCATGCGTTTTAGCTGTCTCAAGGCGTAAGCTACTACCTTACCCTCTTGCATCAACACACAACCGAGACCATTTAATGACGCATCACTGTAAACCACAAACTCTTTCCCGGACGCAGGTTGTACTAAAACCGGCGCCTCAATCAATAATGCTTTCAATCTCTCAAAACTTTGTTGGCATTTCTCAGTCCATTCAAACTTAACATCTTTATGCAACAGTTTCGTCATCGGAGTAGCAATCATGGAGAACCCTTTTACGAACCGTCTGTAGTACCCCGCTAACCTAATAAGCTTCTAATTTCTGACATATTCCTTGGTGATTTCCACTCCACAATAGCCGAGATCTTACTCGGGTAAACTCTTATGCCATCACCTGATACAATGTGTCCTAAGAATCCAACCTCTCGGAGCCAAAACTCACTCTTGCTGAATTTAGCATACAACTGCTTGTCTCTTAAAGTCTGCAAAACAATTTTCAGATGCCCTGCATGCTCATTCTCATCTCGGGAATAAATTAATATGTCGTCGATAAAAACAACCACAAACTTATCCAAATATGGTCAGAAGATACGGTTCATTAAATCCATAAAAATTACAGGAGCATTCGTTAAGCCAAATGGCATGACAAGAAACTCATAATGGCCATACCTTGTCCGAAATGCAGTTTTCGGCACATCTTGCTCCTTAACCCTCAACTAGTAATAGCCAGACCTTAGGTCTATATTAGAGAACACCGTAGCCCCCTTCAATTGGTCAAATAAATCATCTATCCTTGGTAAATGATACTTATTCTTCACTGTCACCTTGTTGAGTTGTCTATAGTCTATGCACAATCTCATCGACCCATCTTTCTTCTTTACAAAAAGTACCGGAGCACCCCACGATGAATAGCTCGGTCTTGCAAAAACCTTGTCCGTTAACTTTTGCAACTAAACTTTCAATTCTTTCAACTCTAATGGTGCCATCCTATACGGAGCAACCGAAATAGATGCTGTACCCGGAACTAACTCAATCCTAAACTCGACCTCTCTAACTGGAGGCAATCCGGGTAACTCTTTCGGGAACACATCTGGATACTCGTATACCACCGGCACTGATTCAGTCTTTATCTCTGACTCTTGAGTATTCAGCACAAAGGCGAGGTAGGACTCATACCCCTTTCTCAAGTATTTCTCAGCTACCATAGATGAAATCATTACAGGCAAACTATCCAATTTACCTGATTCAACCCGAATGACATCTCCATTTACACATATCAATTCAATAAACTTACTACCACAGTTTACTAAAACATTATAAGCAGTCAACCAATCCATACCAAGAATAAGGTCAAATTCATCAAACAGCAACAACATGAGATTTGCCGAAAAACAATGACCTCTAATTGTCAAAGGATAATTCCTACACACCTTGTTAACTAGCACATGTTTGCCTAACGAGTTTGACAATTTTACTACAAATTTCGTAGACTCAAAAATCATACTCATGCTAGATGCCAATTTCATGAAAATGTAAGAATGGGTAGACCCCGGATCAATCAAAGCAACTACAAAGATATCATGAAGAGAAAAAGTACCTGTTATCACATCTGGAGATGATGCCTCTTCACGAGCGCGAATGGCATAAGTCCTTGCAGGTGCTCGTCCCTCTGACCTCACAGCAGAGTCTCTAGGCGCACCTCTACTACTAGTCCCACCTCCCGGGTTCTTTTTTAATCTACCCCTCGAAGATACATTGCTTGATCTTATGTCCTACTTTCTTTCCTTCTCATCCCTCTCTGGACAATTCCGGACGAAATGGTCGGGTGAACCGCACTTGTAACAATTACGGTTGTTTCCCCAACACTCCCCAGTGTGTTGCCTACCACAATTTGGGCAATCTGGTTTATTTGACTTTGGATTGTCCACGCTTGCAATCGAGGTGGCTTGAACTCTCGAGCCCGAGTATGTATTACCTCGATCTCGATGTGAATATCCAACTGACGCAGTTGTCCGAGGGTTCATTTCATTGGACCTTTTTGATTGAGTTTTATACGATTTACTCATTGGCCTCTTTTTGGCATCTCAGGCCTCACCCATGGCTTTTCTCTTTTCCTTATTCAGCTCCTCGGCCTTGCATGCCCTATCAACCAACACCATAAATTCTTTCAATTCTAAGATCCCAACTAGAAGTCTAATATTCTCATTCAGCCCATCTTTGAACCTCTTGCACAAGATAGCTTCTGTAGACACACACTCTTGTCTATACTTGCTGAGCCTAACAAACTCGCGTTCATATTCTGCCACAGTCATTTTACTTTGCTTCAGTTCAAGGAATTCTTTCCTTTTCTATCCACAAATCTTTGACTTATATACTTCTTTCGGAACTCTTTCAAAAAGAAGACCCACGTCACTCTCTCCCTTGGAACTACCGATGTTAACGTTTTCCACCAACGATATACCGAGTCCTTCAACAATGACACGACACATTTCAAGCTCTCCTCAGGTGTGTAGGAGAGTTCATCAAATACCCTCATTGAGTTCTCAAGCCAGAACTGTGCCCTCTCGGGGTCATCGTCTATTTTAGCCCTAAAATCCTCGGCCCCTTACTTCCGAAGCTTATCTACTGGGGGTTTGGTCGTTCTCACCAAATCTATACCTTGCGGAGCCACGGGGACTGGCTGAGGTATAGGAGGGGGTGGAGGAGGTTGGGCATTAGGGTTCGCTCGTACATACTCCGTGTACCAATTACTCATCATGTGGAGAAAGGCTTCTCGAGCCTATTCTCCTTGACCCATAGTCTCGGGTCTACTTTCTACAGGCGTGATCCCTTACGTGGGAGCCGGTGCGTTACTAGCAGTGTCATCAGCAGCAGTTCGGTCGGGATCCATTTACTATATGGGAACAAAGTTTAAAATTGTCAGAAGTCACCACACTATCAATGTACGTTGATGGCATGTATAGCTAGACTCTCACACACGTTACGGTAGTCCGAGAACTGACTAAACCATAGCTCTGATACCATTAAATGTAACACCCCTTACCCGTGTTCATTATTGGAACCGGGTACGAGGCATTACCGGACATAACTCACTTGAACATACAACTTTGAGTTATAGAATTTCATTCCAAATCTATAGAATTTCATTCCAAATTAAAACTTTCCAATTCACATTCATAACATCCTTATTATAGGCCTACGAGGCCTTAAACATGCAAATGGAGGATCTCGAAATTAAACCGGGAACTTTGATATACTTAGAAAAATTTTACCTTAACAGGGCCACACGCCCGTGTGAAATGGGACACGCCCGTGTGGGCAGGCCGTGTGGTAACACACGCCCATGTCCCTAGCCCGTCTGGGATTTATTTTTTTCATTTTGAACCTACAGGGGTTTTCACACGGCAGGATACACACCCGTGTCTTTGACCCGCGTCCTTCACACGGCCTAGACACGCCCGTGTCCTCACCCGTGTGTGAAAACCTAGGTATTCTGTTTATGACGTCAGTAACCTCATAAGGGGCACACGGCCTAGGCACAAGCCCGTTTGTCTAGCCCGTGGTCGACACTGACTTGAAACACTAGCATGCAGGGGACACATGGCCTGGTCACACGCCCATGAGACTGACCGTGTGTCACACACGGCCTAGACACACACCCGTGTGCCTACCCGTGTGGACAAGAACAAGGCTATTTGCCAAGCTCTTTTATCACCCTAACTCACACCACATCAATCTCATTCAACCATTTACCAAGCAACCCAATCATGCATCTATCACAATCATGAATAACCTCTTCTTTTCATAAATTAGTAATGAGCAATCAACTATGGTATTATACAAAAGAGTTCATCTTTTAAAAGAGCCAACACACTTGACCAAAACAACAAAATATTTCATTAAGCCTAGCCCCTATACATGCCATACTCAAAATGCTAAGTCTAAATATACCGAGATGAGTTGATAGTGTGGGTGATCTTCTGATTATTTTCGAATCCCGAACTGGCTCTTTGACACTATAAGACAAGGGGAAAGAAGGGAGTAAGCTTTAAGCTTAGTAAGTTTACATGTAAACAATAAGCATAATAACATATGCTAATCAATCAATAACATCACATACTAAGCAAGAACAATTCATATTTCCATAATCATGCTTGCTCATTTCATCTCTTACCACATTCCAACCATATAACAATTATATTTCCCACATTCACTTGTACACATTCCCTGCACTCATCACCACAAAGCAACATGTAACATTCACTTATACAATTCTCGATGAACCCCTCAGAATAATACTAAGTACCCGGTGGTTTCGCACATAGCCCACCTTTAATCAATAATAGGGTGGTATCGCACATAGCGCACCAACAAGATTAATTACGGTGGTTTCACACATAGCCCACCAAATGATAATATAAACGATTGTATCGCACACAGGCCATGGTGAATAAGTAATAAGGTGGTATAGCACACAGTCCACCAAAAGAATAGTTAGGGTGGTATCGCACACAGCCCACCAAAAGATTATTACGGATATTTTTCCCGCACTTACATATCTATTATGAGGTTCATACGGGAATTACTCACTATCTACCAATTTCAATCATAAATGATCTCATTCATACAATGCACCAATAAGTAACAACATATGTATTAAAGATGTATCGTTTACACATAAACTTACCTCGGTGCAAAATGTATAAATCGACGACTTAATCCGTAACATTGCCTTTTCCCTGGTCAAGGTTGTTTCCGCGCTCTTCTCGATCTATAATAATGAAATTCACTCATTTAATCACTTTATAACGCATGATACACCAAAATTTCTTCTTAGGGAAAAATAACCATTTTGCCCTTATACTTTGGCAAAATTACGATTTTGCCCCTAGGCTCGTAAATCATTTTTCATCATATTTTCTCATTAAAAAAGCTTAGCTGAACATTTATTTCTCTTAGAACAACTCACAAGACCAATTATTTCATGCATTTATTACTAAATTACAACCTTTACAACTAAGTCCCATTTAGGTGTTTTCATGGTAACACCTTTCACAAAAGTTGTTCCTTAACTCACTAACATTCATTTTCTTCCATAAAAACTTAGCAAACAACATAAACACTCTCATGGCAAGTCCCTAAACTTTCAACCATTTTGCAAAATACTCCCCTCATTAACTAGCTTAAGCTTTGGGGGTTCCAAAAGTACAAAAATTATCAAGAAAGACCTCTAAAATCACTTCCTTCCAAGAGTTTTGCTTGGCTGAAAATTTGAACTCCAAATACCCTTATTTCCTCTTCAATTTTCGGTGGGGAAGAAACATGTATAGTGAAAGATGATATCTCTTCTTTTTGTCTTATTTTATTCATTTTTTTATCACCTAATTTTACCAAATTTGACCAAAATTTATTGCCCTTGTCTCCTTGTCTCTATGGCCGGTCAACACACCCTTAATGGCCTAATTGCACTTTAAGGACCTCCAAATTAATATTCTATGGCTATTAGACACCTCTACCTTGTATAATAGAACTTTTGCACTTAATGCAATTTAGTCCTTTTTCACAATTAAGCATGAAATTACCAAAATTAATGCACCAAAATTTTCATACATCCATATAATTATGCCATAACACATAAAATAATATCAAATAATTTTTCTTCAAATTCAGATTAGCGGTCCAAAAACCACTGTTCGGACTAGCCCTAAAATCGGGCTGTTACACCTTCCATGGTGGACCAATAATATCCGAATCTCATGATTTACGTGGCCATTATAAAACCGTTAGCATGTGTTTTGCAAACCCTCATAGACTTCTTCTAAGATTTTCTTAGCCTCAACAGCATCCACACATCTTAGTAGCACCTGATCCTTTCTTCTTTTGTATAGGATCTCCCCATCTAAGACATAGTCACTGGCCAGTTTTCTCAACGTCCTTTTATCATTCTCAATTGCTTGGTCAGGGTACTCACAATTCTTCACATATCGCAGTATATCTTGGTACCAAGGGTGATCGTCCTTTTCTTCTTTCTCAACATTGTAACAATGAGCCGGAGCCTCATAAATACTAATCTGGATAGGTTTTACGTCCTATTGTTTGTTCACTTTGATCATGAAAGCTAAAGTAGCTAAGGCGTCAGCCATATGGTTTTGATCTCGCGGGAGGTAGCAAAAAGTGATGTCATCAAACTCCTCAATTAACTCAAGAATCATCCTTCGATAATTGATCAATTTGGGGTCTCTTGTCTCCCATTCACTTTTGAGTTGATAGATCACTAGTGCAGAATCCCCATATACCTCCAGTATTTTGATCTTGCGTTCTATAGCTGCACGGATACCCATGATGCATGCTCCGTATTACGCCATATTGTTCGTGCAATCAAAATCCAATTTACTAGTGAAGGGATAATAATCTGTGTTTGGGGATACCAGGACTACCTCGATTCCGTTACCCATAGCGTTTGATGCTCCGTCAAAATTTAGTTTCCAAAGATGTCCTTCTTGAGCATCTTCTTCAGTGGTTGCAGCATACATCAGATCTTCATTCGGGAAATCAAAGTTTAAAGGCTCGTAATCTTCTCAACCTCTACTGGCTAGAAAATCTGCTATTGCACTCCCTTTTACTACCTTCTGGTTCACATAGACTATATCAAATTCAGAAAGCAGAATTTGCCATCGGGCCATCCTTCCATTTAGAGCAGTTGACTCCATCATGTACTTTAGAGGGTCCATTTTTGAGATGAGCCAAGTTATGTGGTACAACATTTACTGTCTCAGTCTTCGGGTTGTCCAGATCAAGGCGCAGTACAACTTCTCGATTGGCGAATATCTTGTCTCACATTCAGTGAATTTTTTATTAAGATAGTATATCGTTCTTTCTTTCCTTCCTGACTCATCATGTTGGCCCAATACGCATCCCATGGAATTTCCAAATACTGCCAAGTACAGTATCAGTAGCTTATCTGGACTATGTGGCATCAGCACAGAGGCGTAAGATAAGTAATGTTTGACCTTGTCAAAATTTTTCTAGCACTCCTCATTCCATACACCTGGATTGTGTTTCTCAAGGAGACGAAATATGGGGTCGAATTTCTCCGTTAGTTGTGAAATGAACCGGGTGATGTAATTTAATCTCCCTAAGAAACTCCAGACTTCTTTTTAAGTGCGCAGTGGAGGCAGCTCCTGTATAGCCTTGACTTTATCTGGGTCGACCTCGATCTTCTTTTCGCTGACAACGTATCCTAGCAATTTTTCGGACCTAGCCCTGAAGGTATACTTTGCTGGATTGAGTTTTAACTGGAATTTTCTCAACCTTAAGAATAATTTCCTCAGGACTTGTACATGCTCTTTTTTTGTTTGGGACTTTGCAATCATATCATCGACATAAACCTCGATCATATCATGAAACAAAGCTACCATGGCTCTTTGATATATCGCTCCCGCAAATGGCATCACCTTATAGCAAAATGTTCCCCACATGGTTACGAACGTGGTCTTCTCCATGTCTTCAAGATGCATCTTTATCTGGTTCTATCTCGAGAAACCATCCATGAAGGAGAACAGTGAGTAACCTACCGTGTTGTCCACTAAGGTGTGATATGAGGCAATGGAAAATTATCTTTCGGGATGACTTTACTCAAATCCCTGTAGTCTACGCACATTCATACTTTCCCATCTTTTTTAGGGACGAGGACAATATTAGCTACCCTTTCTGAGTATTTAACCACTTGTAAAAAACCAGCATCGAATTACTTCTTGACCTCCTCTTTTATTTTCAGTAAAACGTCAGGCCTCATCCTTCGGAGCGTCTGTTGAACTGGCTTACACCCTTTCTTTATAGGGAGCCGGTGTACCACGATATCAGTACTTAACCCAAGCATGTCTTGATATGACCATACGAAGACATCCTTGAATTCTTGGAGTAACTCAATAAGGTCTCGCTTTGTCTCTATGGTGATAAAAGCTCCGATCTTCACCTCTCACAATTTCTACTGATTCTTTGTAAAGCAGGATTTGTTTCTCATCTTGTTCTACCATCCTTAACAAATCATGAGATAAGTTACAATCTCGATCATCTTCAAAGTCCTGAGGTTCCTCTAGACACATATCTTGCTTAAAAGGAGATTCTGAGTCAGTAGTAGCATCGCTCATATCATTGGTATATGGAGACTTGTTATAGGAACGAAGGAAGACCCAAAGAACAAATGAATCTAAGAATAGTTATCAGTGTGGTATGAGTCATGAACGAAATGGAAAGAACAAAAGAATGTTTGCCAAAATGAGACACAAAGATGCATTTTATTGAAATAAAAATAATGGACATGTGCCTTTTTGACAAAAGGATTCCTATTGCTCCCAGGCTTAGAGCAGTAGGTTTGTTCTGAATATTACTCCGAAATGGTCCTAAAAACTACAAGAATCTCCTCCACAGTCCAGTTGTTTAGAACATTTCCAGGGATGTAGGAACAAAATTCCTGATAGTTTTTTTTAGTTCCTTATTCAAAGGCACAAACATTTTTCCCTTCGATATCTTCAAAGAATTCTAACTGTTTATTATCCATCAGGCTCTGTACTAGAGTTTTGAACTCGACGCACTTTTGGATTTTATTAAATTTATTGCATGCAATGAAATGTAATGGAAAAGATGCATGCAAAAAGGCGTTGATTCTAGTTCAATTCTATTAGAATAACTTTACTAGAAAACAAGTTTCTTTACATAAAGCGGATACATATACGACATCGCCTTCACACTTAAAACCTTAACTTTCCTAAGAAAGGAAGCTAATTCTTGGCCCCGATCCGACTCTGATTCATATTTCAATCTTTGAACGGCTGGGGTCTGCAAGTGGCCCATATCTCTGACCTGCCCCTCCCACAGGCTGTCACATTTCTCTTGTTGCCTTTTCTTGGACCATATTCGCACGGCCGTGTTGTCTTCCACTTTATCAAGAAACCCGTTTTCCATGACAAGCTCTCTATTTAGCAACCGAACATGAATCAACACCCCTTTTCTATTATGAAAATGCAATGCAATTACAGTTAAAACAAAACAAAACAAGTTAATATATTTCATACAAAGCTAGAATTTAAAGCAAGCAAGCAATAATAAATAGAGCACATATTCGGGTGATCACTAGAGGTTCGGAATGGTTCTACCTAAGGTAGGCTCTTAGGGCTCATTAAATGCGGTTCGGTTCTAAAGTAAGTGTACCTGAACCGGCAGATTCCTTGATCCTCACCCATTATAGGCTCATACGGATCGAGTTCAATTCAGGGGAATACATTTCCCTATGGCTATACGGAGATGAAAATCTCACGAAGACACAGGTACGGATGTATCCCGAAAGCGATCCGCTATCCTATACGGAGGTGAAGACCTCACGAAGGAATAGTTTCTCACTCCCACTTAAGAAGGGCAAAATCGAACGGTTATGAAAATACAATATGCAAAAATATACCAAGAGACATGAATCAATAATGCAAATATATCATCATATAACACTGCAAAAAAGAAGGATGAAATGCAATGAAGGGATCGTAAATTTAAATCAAATAATCAATTTTTGAAAAAAAGACCAAAAGTAATCAACTCACGGCTTGACTTTCTTATTTTATCCCCAGTGGAGTAGCCAAGCTGTTGAAACCCTTTTTTTGAAAGTCGACTTTTATTTAAAAAAACGAAAACAAAAATGGGAGTCACCACCAATCTTTTTTTATGAGGTGTGATCGGATCACCTCAAAATTTAATCTTTTTAATAAAAGGTTTGATTTATTAAAACAATATTTTTTGGTCTACAAAAATCCGAAAATGGGTTCGGGAGTCGGTTACGCACGAGGAAGGATTAGCACCCTCGCAACGCCCAAAATTGGTACCTAATTGATTAATTAATGTCTTAATGTTGAAAGTTGAAAAATCGAAAAGAATTTAAAATACGATCCCTCTTTGTATTATGTTATTTTAAATTAAAATCACTTGAATAAATCAAAATGTATGTAAAAGGCTCTCTCATCTCGAGGTAACAAAAGGTCATATTCCGTAAGTGAGGACACAACATCTCAAATCCTCGAAAATAAACTTGCTCTTTATTTTAATTACTATTTAAATCTCATGTGTTTTAATTTTAAAAGGAATGTTTGGTTATCTAGGTTCAAAGAGAAAGTCGAACCCCGTAAGTTAGGGCACGACTTTTCGAATCTCCAAATACGGAACATTGCCTTAATTTTAAAATTTCCTTTTTATGCATCGATAAAAAAAATATGTAACACTTAAAATGGTACATATATTTAGTTTATTCGGGCATCGTATGAAAAACAGACAAATGTGTTTAAACATAGCGTATAATACAATGATAATGAAATGATGTGAAGTGGCTATGTGGGTAGAATACTAAAATAATAAATAATAAATAATAAATAAAGGAATGATATAATAATAAAATTATAATAATAATAAAATACCAAATAATAACAATGGCAATAATTCTATTAATTACTATTCTAATACTAATTAAATAATAAAGGAAAGATAAACAACAACAACAACAACAATAATAATAATAAATGTGCAAATAAAGTAATAAATGACAATACAAATTTTAAATACAAAAAAAAGGTAAAGAAGTAAATAAATGAATGAATATATAAATAAATAAATAAAACATAACATAACATAACAATACATATAAAAAAATATAAAAGGTTGAAATTAAATGAATAAAGGATTAAATCGAAATTTAAAATGAAATTTAGAGCCTAAATTATAATAAAATAAATGAATAAATATAAAAAGGACTAAATTGAAATTTAAATGGAATTTAGGGGCCTAAATTGTAAAAAAAACTAATAAAACATAATAAAGCACCAAAATGAAATGCGCGAAAAGAAATGAGGACTAAATGGGAAAATACCCCAAACACTATTAAACACATCGTTTCTTTGGCAAATCGAGGGACTAAATTGAAAACAAAATAAAATTAAATGGTGCAATCTAAAAGAGAAAAAATAAAGGAATTAGGACCAAATTGAAAAACAAGGAAAAAGCGGAAGGACCAAAGGCGCAAATATACCCCTTTAAAAAAACACGCGGATCCTGAGGCGGGTCGGGTCGATAATCGGGTCAGTCTTCAAAATGACGCCGTTTTGGTGTCTGTTACTTATGCCCAAACCGACATCGTTTTGAAGGGCTATATAAGTCAAAAGATTAGAAAAAAAAATTCATTTGATCCATTTCAAAGAAAAAAAGAAAAAAAAACTCCCAGCCCCTTCTTTTTCTCTCTTAAGTGTTCCCAAGTCCGGCCAATGGGGCCGTCGTGCCCCACCGCATCGGCCGCCGGTCACCGGCGACGACTCCGCCATCCACGGTGGTCGAAAAAAATAAAAAACCCCCTTTTTTCAGTCGTTAGGCTTCCAAAGTCCGGATCTAAAGGCTACAAGCCTTAAGAGGTAAAAAAAAAAACAAAAAAGCTTCGATCTTTTTCTTTTTTTGTTCGCTTTATATATATATATATTTGCTTTCAAAAAAATAAATAAACACAAAAGAGAATCACCTTTGAAGTTTGTTTGATTTTTGCATTTCGATTGCTCTTTTTTTTTTAAAAAAAATCTCCCCCTTACAATAGGTTTTTTAGGCCTTTTATAGCCGGTTTTACAACATTATTTTTCTATTTTTCTACTGTTTCGTACTGTTATTACGTGTTGCTGTTTTTTCTTTTTCTTGTAGGTGACAATGGAAGAAGAGTGGTTGATGGTGGCAGAGGCTAGGAGCGGCGGCTAGGGTTTCTGTTCCCTTTTTTTTTTTTGCTGAAAATTGTTTAGGTGTTTGGGCCATTTGGGTTGTTAGGGTTTTTTAATTTTTTGGGCTTTGTAATTTAGGTAATGGACTCTTTTTTTTTTATTTGGTTTGGTTTAATTTGTTCGGGCCCGAACATAATTGAGCCCTTACAATAACATTCTAATATTTAAATTAAAACCTTTCTCTTTGATGTCACTGTTATTGTTGTTTGATATTACATTTTGTAGGTAAGTAATACTTTAATAATTTGTTTTAAAATATATTATTAATACAATGTTGTGTGCATCAAAGTCTTTTATGATGTCTTAATGGTGTATTTTACTTCTTTTAGATAAACATTTAATAATTAACTTTTTAAAAATATGTTTAAGATTATACTTTATCATACTACATTATGATCTTAATAAGCTATAATAGAGAGGTATAATTACACTTATCAACTAGCATTTGAAAGCTAAAAGCTTATATTACGTGAATGTGAGAAGCAACAAATGTTACAAAAGGTGATGGGTTTATTGGTATTGATTTGATTATGTACCTTTATATAGAGCTTCTTATTTTATTATCCCACAATTAAAAAAAGAAATTAACAATTGTGACTCATTATATAATCAGTGGTATGCTGATGGAAACTACGTTGCGGGGGCATCCATTTGATGTCATTTTGCAATTACAAAATGATACATTAGTTGTTATTGTTGCAAATACGTTAGAAAAATAAATAGTAATTTAAAATATTGATTTAAATCACAAGATCAAACCAGAACAATATATATATAATCTAAAAAATAGAAATTGGAAATAAAACAGGGTCAAAATTGTGTATTCGTAGGTAGGCAGAAATCTGACTAGTAGTTGAGGCTTGTTTTCACAGTTTCCTTAAGGCAGATTTGGCCACTCCTTTGGTGCTAGAGAAACGTTGGTCGACTACCTCTCAGGATATAATAACGAGATGAGCACGGCAGTAGCACGACTGCAGTAATCAATAAACTGTAGCCTAGCTTTCTTCTATCATCGACAATAGAGTCAAAAAATGCAGGGAAAAGATCTCAAATTTGTTTTAGGAAAAATTTTGTGTGTATTTTCTCCTACAAATTATTTCGATTTAAATAAAATATTCAAAATGAAAGTGTAACACCCCTAACCCGAAACCGTCGTCGAAATAGGGTTAAGAGGCGTTACCGATCAATCGAAACATTTCACATCCATTTCATGACACAAAGTCAATCATCAATCAAACATATTCAAATATAAACATATAGTCCCTTATTACGGTCTACGAGACCTTAAACACGTGTTAAAAAGAGATCGGGACTAAACCAAACACATACAAAAATTCTTGGAAATTTGAACATTCTTCAAAACTGCAGAGGTCACACGCTCGTGCAGTCAGGCCGTGTGCCTCACACGGCTACCAAACACGCCCATGTGTCGGTAGTGCCAAAGCAGAGCATACATATCGACTTGTCCGCACGCCACCAGCACGCCGCCCGTGAGCCATGGCCGTGTGAAATTAAGCTAGCTACTGACTTGGTCACACGGCCACCAAGCACGCCTGTGTGCCACAGCCGTGTAACCTGCCCAGGAACACTTCAAAGTGGCCCTTGAGTCACACGGCAGAGACACACGCCCGTGTCCCTTGGCCGTGTATGCAAAATAGGCCATTTGCAAGGCCAATTTGCCACCTACACAAGGGTCATGCCTACAAGCACAATTAAGCATCTTTCCATGCATCAATAGCAACCAGAAACACATCAAAATATTCATCATATCAACCCAATTCAATCTCATTTTTAGCATACCATCTTATATGCTAAATAACTCAACCAATTCATATGTAAAACCAAGCATGATTTATCCAAAATTTCACTAAATCACTATGGCATCAATCCATCAATAAACTTACCATTCATAAGTCATTTTCATAGCCATCAAGCCATACCATAACATGCATCATATACCAAAATCACACATGCATATTGCCAACATTTATCTAGCCACATCACATGGCTATTTACACATCTCAATCATGGTTCAAAAAAACTAGCCTATACATGCCATATTCAAATTTACACATTTTAAAAAGTACCAAAGTAGATTGCCGATAGTGTGATAGAGATGCTGATGATCCCCGGGTCCGAGCTAGCTTTACTGACACTGTAAAACAGAGAAACAAATTACACAGTAAGCTTTCAAAAGCTTAGTAAGTTCGTAACATAATACATTCAACTTAATAGTTCAAATACAATGCACAACAAGAACTCATCACATAGATCAATTTCCAAATGTTTATACCATATAATTCATAGCCAATAATCTTATTCAACCACTCATGAAGTCATACACAATCTCCTCAACCACAAAGGTTCAATACATACCTTAGCCAACACATGGTTACTCACCATCCAAGCTAATTTATGCTCGATATTGTATCTCGATCCAGCCTTTATTATTCATTAGATTTAATCTCACACTTAGTGCCCAATTTGTAGTCGAAACTAAATTAACTTCGCACACTTAGTGCCTCAATTCATAGCTGAAGCTTATATAACATCGCACACTTAGTGCCTCAATACAAAAACAAACGTAATTCGGAATCGCACACACGGTGCCAACTATGAAGCCAAAGCTTCTATTATTTCGCACATACAGTGCTAATCAACTCTGTCTCAATTCAATTACGCACACTTAGTGCCTTGTTACTCAATTTCATTCATTACATTTCTATTTCAATATCTATCGTTCAATTCACATCACATAGAAGGTAAATTAACAACATGTACTATGTCCAAACTTACCTCGGACGTCGAAATACCGAAACGGTCGATTAATTGAGCACTTTGTCTTTGCCTTGATCTCGATCCGATCCTCTCCTTTCTTGGTCTATACACATTCAAATTCAACCCATTCAATCACCAATTCATTCAATTTAGTCCATACACACATATTTAGGGCATTTTACAAAATAACCCTCACATTTTCATATTTCGACACTTTAGTCTCTAATTCATAAATGTAACAGCCTGATTTTGACCCTAATTGGAATAGTGATTTCGGGACCACAAATCCGAGTCCGAAAAATATTTTTAAAATTATTTTCAGTGTTTAATATGTGTGAATTTGCTTCTGTTAAATTTTCGTGTTTTAATTTCGTTGTTTGAGTGTCCGATTAAATAGAAGGGCCTAATTGCGTAAAATGAAAATTTGATGGTTAGTTGTGAAAGTGCCTAATTGTTGATGCCTTTTTAATAAGGAGGATTTATGTTGCAATTAGCCCATTTTTTTAAAGTAGTGGACGGCATTATGTTAAAGTATATAATATATTATATAAATTATAATGGTTAAATAATTTATAATATATTATAATTATAAAGTTATTATAATAAGACAAAAACATTAAAGAAAACCATTTCTTTTTCATCTTTCATTTGTTCATGACCGAATAGAGAAAAGAAAAAAAGAAAATAGAAAAAGCTTTGAGCATTCGACACCTATCTAGCTTGATTAAGGTATGTTTCGGTTTCGGTTTTTGATAATTTTTACGTTTTTGAGATCGTTGCTATGAAATGTACAAACCGATGCTTCAATTTTTGATTTTGATGAATATTTTGAGTTAAGCCATTGATGATAGCTTGTTATTTTTGTTGTTTGATGATGAAATATGAAATATATGTGTTAGAGTAACATGTTTTGTCTTTGGATTTTTGATGGATTTGAGTAATTTGGACTAAATTGTAAAAATAAAATTTTGAGGGACTGAAATGTGAAAAAATGAAATATATGGACTTGTATAATGTTTGTGAATATTTTGCCTAACTATAGTATGTGTAAATTTTGTGTATTTTGTGTTTTATACAATAAGGACTAAATTGTAAAAAGTTTGAAATGTCAGGGGCAAAATGGTAATTTTCCCATTTATGCATTTTTTGGATTAAATTGAATGAATATGTGGTTAAACTAGTTAAATTTGAATTTATTTAGATCAAGAACGAAAGAAAACGGAATTAGATCAGGGGAAATCGAAAGTAGACGAATAGTCGATTAAGCCGTCCGACAACATCTGAGGTAAGTTTATAAGCATATATGTGTTGTTAATTATATACAAACATGAGATTTATATGCTGATTTGTAATATGTGAAATTAATATACGGAAATGATAGTATGAAATATAGCACTAAGTGTGCGAGAAGTTAAATGTGACAGCACTAAGTGTGCGATACGTTACAAGGATTTGGCACTAAGTGTGCGAGAAGTTAAATGTGACGGCACTAAGTGTGCGATACGTTACAAGGTTTTGGCACTGTGTGTGTGATATCTATATATAGCTTCGGCTAATCATTTGGCACTGTGTGTGCAATATATATATATAGCTTCTAGTATCCATTTGGCACTAAGTGTGCGAGTTCATTGAATATAAAAGATTATCATATGATATAACTTATCGATCAATAAGGTGACGTGGGAAATGTAATAGATAAGTATGATGAGGTACAAGTATGTACAAAACCTATGTGGTTGTTGACTTTTGTGTATGAGTTTGAAAAGTGGTGAAAAAAAATAATAGGTAGTGATTCATGAATAAGAATTGAATAGTAAAATTTATTGATATTGATTTGAAATAATGTGCTTTTGATGATGTTTAAGAGATTCAACGGGCAATGTGAAGTAAAGACCGAATGTGTAATTGAATCATAGGTTCAGGTATGTGTCAGTTATTTGTTTATATGGAAACAAGGTAAGTTGGTTATTTGAAATGATAAAATGTTAAGTGAATTATGTGATTGAATATGTGAGCATTACTTATTCGGCCTTGTGAAGTTAATTTGTGTATTGGGCTATATAATATTTATGTGTGAAAGTAAAATGTGATCTTGGTACTAAATGATAATTGTGCTTAATATTTTGGGGTAATCGGCTTTGTTAACCTAATGTTATTATGCAAGTGTTTATATATTTGTTTTTGCTTATGACTTACTAAGCTTAAATAGCTTACTGTGTGTGTGTTCTTGTTTATCTCTGTTTTTTAGATTTTGGAGTCCCGTTATGAGCTCGGGGATAGTCATCAAAGCTTATCACACTATCGACGGTTTCTTTCGGTATTTTACTAAGTTGAATTTGGGCTTATGGCATTTATAGCATAGATGGAATGTTTAAGTTTGATTTTTGGGCATGTATATATATATATATATAGCCATGCGAAAATGGCTTAATCTTGATATTTAGGGCTTATGTGTATTCAATCATGGCATTAGCTCATTATAGAAGTATATTTCATGATGTGTTTATGCATGGTGTTTGATTATATGGTTTGATTGATTATTGGGTTAGTTGATAGTTGTGTAGTTTTGGTCATGGTATTTATATGATTTGGTAAGTAAATTTCATGACATGTATGAATGGTGTTTTGGGTTATATATCTTGGTTGTGTAAAGATATGAATGACTTATAAATAGCTCAATTAGTAAGCTTGAATCATGTTTGGGATTTGTATATGTAATTGGTTATATGATTCGGCTTAGGAATGAAGTAAAGGAATGGATACATATGTTGATTGTAAAATGGTTAATTGTGTCGGTTGGAAATGGTAAGTTTCATAGGTTTTTGATTTAGAAACGGTGAATATATGTGTATGAGCATATTCGGCTTTGGCATAAAATTTATATTGGTAAGTCTGTGATATATATATATATATATATATATGAGGAGTACTTAAAACATATTTGATTTGAAGATGTAAGTGACTATAAGATTCAGTTTTGGTATTTATATTATATTGATGAGTATGTATTGGGTCTCAATAGATAATGGTATATTCGGCTAAAGCTTGAAACTTATAATGATATATATGTGTTTTTGGTGAATATCATGGAATCATAGGTATGCTATGGTTTGAGAGTTATACAATGACCGAATATACATTAATTAGCTTTGTAGTGATAATGAAATATGGATGTTTGAAAATGGTTCAAATGATATGGTCATTTATACATGAAATTTGTAATAAGAAAAGATGTATGTTTGATTTAAGTTTATATAGTTATTTTCGAATGATTTTATGACTAAGAAAAAATAAGTTTGGTATTTATTATATAAGTGAAAATTGAACTAAAGAATGTTTTAATATATGTTTGAAATGAGATGAATATATGCTCGCATATGCCTAGGTTATTTGAAATCGTTTGTAATGGCAAAGTATGCAACTTTATTTTTGCTTGAATGGTTCAAAGATATGTAATTTGATTTGATTATAAATCATACAAATTTGGTTTACTAAGAATTGTACTATGTGATCATAAAGGTTTAATGTGACTATAGTGTTAGGTGCATGTCATAATAATATCAGAGGTATATACGGCCATATTATAATGTTTCATATGTGATTAAATTTTTAAGTTGTATACATATTAGTTCGAGTTTGACAATTATGGAACATGTTCAAAAGTTTTGATGTAAGTTTGAATTGGATTAATTGGAAATCTCGAAAAGTGCTGATTTGTAAGTTATGATTAATAAGATATGATTGGTTTGAATTGGAACTATGATTACATATGTGATTGACTATTATTATTATAAAGAGAAAATTTGTTCGGTTGGTTTGTTATATGCAAGCGTAGAATTAATAATTGATATGTGAATATTTGGCAATAGTAATAGTATGTTTTGCTTATGCAATATATATTTGATATATGCACGATATATGATATGTAATGTTATAAAGGTATCGTTATTCTTTAGTGCATAAATAGTGTTTAATGATTGTGTTAAATCATGCTATGTCCGGTAATGTCTCGTAACCCCATTCCAGCGACGGATACGGGTTAGGGGTGTTACAATAAAATCATCAAATACTCATAATTTGCTTGTACCCATGCCTAGCCGAATTCTCACTATACTCATACAAGCCCACACATTTCATTTATTTCACAATTTAGTCCTCCAATTTCTCATTTTAACAAATTAGCCCAAAATAGCCAATTTCATCAAAAATTTAAATACAAACTATGTTAATCCAACATCAAACTTTCATATTTCATCAACTATCAACACAAAGCTCACATGTTCATGAATGGCACATCTCAAAATCTTTATCAAATTCTAAAATTAAAGCATGGGTTTGATAGTACACTAAGCAACGATCACAAAAACGTAGAAATCATCAAAAACCGATCAAAAATCACATACCAATTGAAGCTTGAAGTGGCCGAATATTTCAAAGCTCCCAAACCCTTTCTATTTTCCTATTTTCGGTTGAAAAAGAAACAAAGATGAACATGTTTCATCTTTTTGTTTTGTTTAATAAACATTAATAGGCTTTTTACCCTTTTGCCCATTCTTTTAAACATATATAACCTTTATATATTAAGGTTATTCTAGTCTATTGCCACCCACTATAACTAAATATGGCATAATTGCCGCATAAGACATCCACATTAAAAAGACAACAACACTTAGGTACTTATAAATCAGCACACAGCTTTTACACTTTATGCGATTAAGTCCTTTTTGCTAATTAAGCACTCAAACAATAAAATTTTCACACAGACTGAATCACATATTATGAGCACAGAAAATAATATTAAAATATTTTTTGACCTCGAATTTGTGGTCTCAAAACTACTGTTTCGACTAGGGTCTTAATCAGGCTGTTACAACTCTCCCCCTTAGGGATTTTCGTCCTCGAAAATCTTACCAGTGAATAGGTGTGGATATTGCTCTCTCATAACGTTCTTAGGCTCCCACGTAGCCTCTTCTACTCCGTGTTTGTGCCACAACACTTTCACTAAGGATATTCTCTTGTTTCTCAACTCTTTGGTCTCTCGTGCCAAAATTCGAATCGGTTCTTTACTATACGACAAGTCTGACTGAATTTCAACCTCAATAGGAGCAATCACATGAGACGGATCAGATCTGTACCGTCGAAGCATCGACACATGAAACACATTATGAATTTTCTTTAAATCGGGTGGCAACAACAATCTATAAGCAATCGGCCCAACTCTTTCAATGATCTCATACGGTCCTATGAACCTCGGACTCAACTTGCCCTTTCGGCCAAATCGAAGTATTTTCTTCCACGGAGACACTTTCAAAAACACTTTGTCACCAATCTCAAATTCCATATCCTTCCATTTCAAGTCTGCATAAGACTTCTGACGATCTGAGGCCGCTTTCAAACTGTCACAAATCACTTTTACTTTCTGCTCAGTCTCTTTTATTAGATCAACCCCGTGAATCTTATTATCACTCAGTTCAGTCCAATACAATGGAGTTCGGCATTTTTGACTGTAAAGAGCCTCATACGGTGCCATTTTAATGCTAGATTGAAAATTGTTGTTGTACGCAAACTCAACCAACGGTAAATGCTTTTCCCATGTACTTTCAAAATCAAGAATACAACACCTCAACATATCTTCGAGAACCTGAATGATCCGCTCAGATTGTCCATCCGTTTGCAGATGAAATGCAGTGCTGAAATGCAATTTTGTGCCTAAAGCCTCTTGCAATCTCTTCCAAAATCGCGAGGTAAATCTCGGATCTCTGTCAGACACAATAGATAATGGCACCCCGTGCAATCTCACAATCTCTGCAATATATAATTCAGTCAATCTATCGAGTGAATAATCTATTCTCACCGGAACGAAATGAGCTGATTTCGTCAATCTGTCAACTATCACCCAGATTGCATCTTTCTTTCTCGGAGATAAAGGTAGTCCCGACACAAAGTCCATCGTGATTCTCTCCTATTTCCACTCAGGAATCATAATCGGTTGTAACAAACCGGATGGAACCTGGTGTTTAGCTTTAACTTGTTGACAAACTAAACACTTCGACACAAAGTCAGAAATGTCTCGTTTCATACCATGCCACCAATAAAACTGTTTCAGATAGTTATACATTTTCGTACTCTCCGGATGCACAGTCAAATGACTATTATGAGCTTCGTTCAAAATTAATTGAATCAACTCAGAATTCTTCGGAACACAAATCCGATTTCTGAATCTCAAACAATCATCATTATCAACTAGAAATTCTGAATCGAAATTCAAATCACATTGAGCTCGTTTAGTCATCATCTCAACATCTTTCTTCTGGGCATCACAAATCTGACGTATAGACATCGGTCTCACTTTCAACTCAGTCGAAACTAAATCATCATCATATAGATCTTTTTGAGTATTCATAGCTCGCAAAGCACATAAAGACTTTCGACTCAAAGCATCAGCAACAACGTTAGCTTTGCCCGGATGATAATCAATCACAAGTTCGTAATCTTTCAACAATTCTAACCATCTTCTCTGTCGCAAATTCAATTCTTTCTGAGTCATCAAGTACCTCAAGCTCTTGTGATCGGTATAAATATGACATTTCTCACCAAATAGATAGTGACGCCAAATTTTCAATGCAAACACAATTGCAGCTAATTCAAGGTCATGCGTCGGATAGTTCTTTTCATGCGGCTTTAACTGCCTCGAAGCATAAGCAATGACTTTGCCTTCTTGCATCAGCACATATCCCAAACCATTCAACGATGCATCACTGTAAACTATAAATTCTTTACCTGATTCAGGCTGAACTAACACTGGTGCTTCCGTCAACAATGCTTTCAACTGCTCAAAACTCTGATGGCACTTTTCTGACCACTCGAATTTAACATCTTTCTGTAACAACTTCGTCAACGGAGTCACAATCATCGAGAAGCCTTTCACAAACCGTCTATAATATCCCGCTAGTCCCAGAAAACTACGGACTTCAGACACATTTCTCAGAGTCTTCCATTCTAAAATAGCTGAGATCTTACTCTGGTCAACTCGTATTCCCGCAGCTGATACAATATGTCCCAGAAATCCAACCTCACGCAACCAAAACTCACATTTGCTAAACTTAGCATACAATTGTTTCTCGCGCAAAGTCTGTAACACAACTCTCAAATACTCGGCATGTTGTGTCTCATCACATGAATAAATTAGAATGTCATCAATAAACACTACAACAAAATGATCTAAATACGGTCTGAATATCCGATTCATCAGATCCATAAACACTGCAGGAGCATTTGTTAGTCCGAAAGGCATAACTAAGAATTCATAATGTCCGTACCTCGTGCTGAAAGCAGTTTTCAGCACATCTGATTCTTTAACTCTCAACTGATAATAGCCCGATCTCAAATCTATTTTTGAAAACACTGTAGCTCCTTTCAGTTGATCAAACAAATAATCAATACGAGGCAATGAATATTTATTCTTTATCGTTACTTTGTTGAATTGTCGGTAATGAATACACATTCTCATGGTGCCGTCTTTCTTTTTCACAAACAACACAGGAGCACCCCAGGGCGAGAAACTAGGTCGTGCAAATCCTCTATCAGTCAACTCTTGCAACTGAGACTTTAAATCTTTCAATTCCGTTGGTGCCATTCTATACGGAGCTATTGAGATAGGAGTCGTTCCCAGCACCAATTCAATGCCAAATTCAACTTCCCATATCGGAGGTAGTCCTGGTAGTTCTTCAGGAAATACATCAGGGAATTCACAAACCACAGGCACAGATTCAACTTTCTTTTCTGTCACTTTTGTATCAATCACATATGCCAGATAAGCTTTGCAACCCTTTCTCACATAGTTCAAAGCTTTCATTGCAGATACAATAGCTGGTAACCTTTTCATATCACTGGATTCAATTCGAACTATCTCACCGTTCTGACTTCTCAATTCAATACTATTTCTTTTACAATTCACAATGGCATTATGCAAAGTGAGCCAATCCATACCCAGAATAATATCAAATTCATCAAATGGTAGCAACATCAAATTAGCCGGAAAACAAGCATCCCGAAACATCAATGGGCAATTCTTGCACACTTTATCCACCAAGACACACTTGCCTAAAGGGTTCGATACTCTAATCACAAATTCAGTAGACTCAACAGGTAGAGTCTTACTTGATACTAGATTCACACACACATATGAATAAGTAGAACCTAGATCTATCAATGCAATCACATCAGTCTCAAATAGAGTAAAAGTACCAGTGATGACGTCTGGAGATGACGCTTCCTCTCGTGCGCGTATGGTATAGGCTCGGGCAGGTGCTCTCGCCTCTGATCTTACAGCTGTATCGGTAGTCCCTCTTTGACTTCCACTCACATTTCCAGTGTTTCTGGGTGGTCTACCCCTAGCCATCGTGTTACTCGGTCTCACACTCTGAACATTTTCTTCTTCAATTAACTTTGGGCAATCTATAATGAAGTGATCTCGTGATCCACACTTATAACAAGTTCGATTATTATACTTTCCCCAGCATTCTCCCACATGTCATCTTTCGCACTGTCTACACTCAGGTTTATTGCTTTTGGCACTTCCAACACTTGATTCAGTCGGAATTTGAACTCTTGGACCGATGCTTTGTCTCATACGATCTCTACTCGGATGTCCAAACGAAGCATTTGATTGATTGCTTACATCTCTAAATCTCTTCGTTGAAGGTTGAGACAACTTACTCATCGATCTTTTTCTTTCATCTCGAGCGTCAGAATCGGCTTTCTTCTTTTCTTTACTGAGCTCCTCGGCTTTGCAAGCTCTTTCAACTAACACAAAAAATTCGTTTATGTCAAGTATCTCGACCAACAACTTAATATCTTCATTCAGCCCTTCTATAAAGCGTTTACACATAGTAGCTTCGGTCGAAACACATTCCCGTGCATACTGGCTCAATCTCACAAACTCTTGTTCATACTTAGTAATAGACATATAGCCCTGTTTCAGCTCTAGAAACTCTTTACGTTTCTGATCTATGAATCGTTGACTGATATACTTCTTTCTAAATTCAATTTGAAAGAAATCCCTAGTGATTCTCTCTCTTGGAACCACATAAATCAACATTTTCCACCAGTTATATGCCGTATCTCTCAACAAGGAAACTACACACTTAATACATTCATCAGGGATCAATGACATCTCATCAAACACTCAGATTGTATTCTCGAGCCAAAACTCGGCTCGCTCAGCATCATCATCAGCTGTGGCCCTAAACTCTTTGGCCCCGTACTTTCTGATCTTATCCATATGAGGCTTATTCAATCGATTCGGATCTACAAATTGAGGCACAACAGGTACTTATGGGGGTGGAGGTTGTGGAGCAGCCGGATTCATTCGAACGAACTTCAAAAACCACTCACTCATCATTCGGAAGAAGGCTTGCTTAGTCTCTCCTCCCTCACCACTATCATTTGGCCTAGATGTGGCTGGCATTGTCCCTTGAGCGGGAGCAGGAGCATTACTCTCAACATCGTCAGCAACTGCTCGATCGGGATCCATTACTATATAAAAACACATCTTTAACTGTCAGGATTCATCACACTATCACAATTATTTATATGGCATGTATAACTAGACTCACACGCGCTACATTAGTCAGAGAATCGACTAAACCGTAGCTGTGATACCAATAAAATGTAACACCCCTAACCTGAAATCGTCGCCGAAATAGGGATAAGAGGCATTACCGATCAATCGAAACATTTCACATCCATTTCACGACACAAAGTCAATCATCAATCAAACATATTCAAATATAAACATATAGTCCCTTATTACAGTCTACGAGACCTTAAACATGTGATAAAAAGAGATCGGGACTAAACCGAACACATACAAAAATTATTGGAAATTTGAACATTCTTCAAAACTAAAGAGGTCACACGCCTGTGCAGTCAGGCCGTGTGCCTCACACGGCTACCAGACACGCCCATGTGTTTAGGCCGTGCCAAAACAGAGCCTACATACTGACTTGTCCGCACGGCCACAGGCACGCCCGTGTGCCATGGCCGTGTGAAATTAAGCTAGCTACTAACTTGGTCACACGGCCACCAAGCACGCCCGTGTGCCACAGCCATGTAACCTGCCCTGGCACACTTCGAACTGGCCCTTGAGTCACACGGCAGAGACACAGGCCCGCGTCCCTTGACCGTGTATGCAAAATAGGCCATTTGCAAGGCCAATTTGCCACCCACACAAGGGTCATCTCTACAAGCACAATTAAGAATCTTTCCATGCATCAATAGTAACCAGAAACACATCAAAATATTCATTATATCAACCCAATTCAATCTCATTTTTAGCATGCCATCTTATATGGTAAATAACTCAACCAATTCATATGTAAAACCAAGCATGATTCATCCACAATTTCACTAAATCACTATGGCATCAATCCATCAATAAACTTACCATTCATAAGTCATTTTCATTGCCATCAAGCCATACCATAACATGCATCATATACAAAAATCACACATGCATATTGCCAACATTTATCTAGCCACATCACATGGCTATTTACACATCTCAATCATGGTTCAAAACAACTAGCCTATACATGCCGTATTCAAATTTACACATATTTAAAAGTACCAAAGTAGATTGCCGATAGTGTGATAGAGATGTTGACGATCCCCGGATCCGAGCTACCTTTACTGACACTGTAAAATAGAGAAACAAATCACACAGTAAGCTTTCAAAAGCTTAGTAAGTTCGTAACATAATACATTCAACTTAATAGTTCAAATACAATGCACAACAAGAACTCATCACATAGATCAATTTCCAAATGTTTATACCATATCATTCATAGCCAATAATCTTATTCAACCACTCATGAAGTCATACACAATCTCCTCAACCACAAAGGTTCAATACATACCTTAGCCAACACATGGTTACTCACCATCCAAGCTAATTTGTGCTCGATATTGTATCTCGATCCAGTCTTCATTATTCATTAGATTTAACCGTACACTTAGTGCCCAATTTATAGTCGAAACTAAATTAAATTCACACACTTAGTGCCTCAATTCATAGCTGAAGCTTATATAACATCGGACACTTAGTGCCTCAATACAAAAATGAACGTAATTCGGAATCGCACACACAGTGCCAACTATGAAGCCAAAGCTTCTATTATTTCGCACACACAGTGCTAATCAACTCTGTCTCAATTCAATTATGCACACTTAGTGCCTCGTTACTCAATTTCATTTATTGCATTTCTATTTCAATATCTATCATTCAATTCACATCACATAGAAGGTAAATTAACAACTTGTACTATGTCTGAACTTACCTCGGACGTTGAAATACCGAAACGGTCGATTAATCGAGCATTTTGTCTTTGCCTCAATCTCGATCCGATCCTCTCCTTTCTTGGTCTATACACATTCAAATTCAACCCATTCAATCACCAATTCATTCAATTTAGTCCATACACACATATTTAGGGAATTTTACAAAATAGCCCTCACATTTTCATATTTCGACACTTTAGTCTCTAATTCTTAAAATCATCAAATACTCATAATTTGCTTGTACCCATGCCTAGCCGAATTCTCACTATACTCATACAAACCCACACATTTCATTTATTTCACAATTTAGTCCTCCAATTTCTCATTTTAACAAATTAGCCCAAAATAGCCAATTTTATCAAAAATTCAAATACAAACTATGTTAATCCAACATCAAACTTTCATATTTCATCAACTATCAACACAAAGCTCACATGTTCATCAATGGCACGTCCCAAAATCTTTATCAAATTCTAAAATTAAAGCATGGGTTTGATAGTACACTAAGCAACGATCACAAAAACGTAGAAATCATCAAAAACCGAACAAAAATCACATACCAATTGAAGCTTGAAGTGTCCGAATATTTCAAAGCTCCTAAACCCTTTCTATTTTCCTATTTTCGATTGAAAAAGAAACAAAGATGAACATGTTTCATCTTTTTGTTTTGTTTAATAAACATTAATAGGCTTTTTACCCTTTTGCCCTTTCATTTAAACATATATAACCTTTATATATTAATGTTATTCTAGTCTATTGCCACCCACTATCACTAAATATGGCATAATTACCTCATAAGACCTCCACATTAAAAAGACAACAACACTTAGGTACTTATAAATCAGCAAACAGCTTTTACACTTTATGCGATTAAGTCCTTTTTACTAATTAAGCACTCAAACAATAAAATTTTCACACAGAAATTTCACACAGACTTAATCACATATTATGAACACAAAAAATAATATTAAAATATTTTTTCGACCTCTAATTTGTGGTCTCGAAACTACTGTTCTGACTAGGGTTTTAATCGGGCTGTTACAGAAAGAAATTTTGGAAATTTTGACTAATGGAGCTATTAACGTCCGTAAATTAAGGAGCCATTAAAAACCCAAATTAACGCCTGAATTAAAGGAGCCATTAAACTCAATTTAATATTTTCCTTTCAATACCAAACAAAATTTAAGGAGAAGCTCTGTTGAGGAAAAATAAAATTACATATTGGGCTAAAATATTCGCAGGCCTAGAAGGGCCCGACCGGTCCTGACATTTCGCGCCGCCCACATCGTGCGAGTGCGCCCCCAACCCCGGCGGGTTTGGATTTGCAACCCCTTATGTGCGAGGGAGAGCATTAGCTTAGTGATTCAATAACCACCAAGTTTGTTCATATGTATAAACATATTCCACACTTGATATCAAACCAATGTGGAACTAAGCTTTCCATTTTCCTCAACATAATTCACAAGTGGCTTACTTTGAGCTTCAATTTCCCATTAATCACTTAACCATTTTAAGCATATCATATATTGTTGTAAAGGTCTCATAGAATATAAAACCATAATTTTATTATTCAAATCTTTACCTTTACCAATCGAGAATGTCTTAAAACTTAAAAAAATCTTTTTTTTCCAACAATCCCCCACATGAATGAAATTGATAGTTGTAACGAAAAACATTGACTCGATGTGGTGATAGAATCTACAATCGATAGTTGCATAGGATAGGTAGGCATCAACCCTTAAACCTTTTATTGTGAAAGTATATTTACTTTACTAGCTGACCAATAGACGCGATGTCCTTGAACTGTTCTATCGTTTGTGTAAACGATGATATACCTCACACAACTACCTTCTTGGAAAGGTTTTAGTTCTCATAGGTATTCTCATATGGCCGTGAACATCTCCTGGTTCTGCAAGATTTTGAGAGAACTATGCCTTAGTAGTCTCCTCGAAGCGGCCCCACTTCATTCTCACATAGGTGACTTATGTCGCTCGGCTCACTGGAACACTCAACGGTCATTAAAATCATTGCTTAAACTATCCCACTTTTAATCATTGTTTATATCATAGAAACAGACTTGGGATAAAAACCTCCACAGTGACCTCATAAGGTCTATGTAAGTAGGTTGTCCATTTAAACCTAGATTTTGGGATCTCCAGTCAACTAGGTTGGGTTTTTCTTCACATAGTGACTTTAATTTTCATGGGCTCTAGTCTCATTCCTTTCAATGTTTTATCAACCTAATCTCGATGTAAGCCTTTAGTTAGCGGTTCCGTAATGTTATCTTTTGATTTTACAAAATCAATAGAGATAACTCCATTTGAGATCAGTTGTCTAATAGTATTGTGCCGATGATGCATATATCTCGACTTACCGTTATACATTACGTTCTATGCTCTACCAATTGTTGCTTGGTTATCACAATATATGCATATTGTAGGCACAAGCTTTAGCCAGTCAGGAATATCCTCCAAGAAGTTTCGAAGCCATTCAGCCTCTTCTCTATATTTGTCTATAGCTATAATTGTTTGTCATGAGGATTTCCATGACACAGCTCCTCCTCTCAATGTAAAAAACATATCCACTTGTGCCTTTGGTATCTTGAATATCAGATATCCAACTAGTATTGGAGAATCCTTCTAAAATAGGAAGATCTCTGGAATAATACAGTTTGTAGTCCCGAGTATATCTAAGATATCTCAGTACCCTCACAATTACTTTCTAGTGGTTTTCCCCTGGATGGCTTGTGAATCTGCTTAAACTGCTCATAGTGAAAGCAATATCTGGTCTAGTACAACTCATAAGGTATATTAGATAACCCATGACCCTTACATATTCCACTTGGTAAACACTTTCACCTTTGTTTTTGGACAGATGTTGGCTCTTATCTATTGAATTTCTGGATATACCAAAATCATCCTTACTAAATTTCCCAAGAATCTTGTCCACATTGTGTGACTGAGCCAATATGACATTCAGATGACCTCTTGATTTGGATGCCCAAAATTACATTAGCTAGTCCCATATCTTTCATGTCAAATCTTAAATTTAACATGTCTTTGGTATGTTTTTCCATTTCATTGTTACTTCTAACAATGAGTATGTCATCAACATATAAGCATATGATTATATATCCAATGTCGGTAGTTTTAACATACACACTGTAACATCCGGGATTTAGGGGCTCTGCATTTGTCTTGTTTCGATGTGTTTGGTATGCTTTGTATGTTGTTTATGTGCGTTTGGGGTCTTCTGGAAAGGCCCAGGATATAGCGGAACCTTGGCCAAAAATTTTCGTTTGGGGCATTTTCAAGGAGAGTGGGTGGGGTAGGACTTATGGCTTGTTGCTAGTAATTCTTGTGTAAGAAGCACTTTAGTAAAGTGGCAAGGAGGTGCCACTTAAAGCCCGAGAAGGTGACGCCTCAAGGGAGCCGAGGGGAGCGAGTTCGAGTTGCGTGGAGCTCAACTTGGATTTCTTTTTAGGCGTCAAGGAGAGCGAGGCGAGAACCGATCGGGACACTTGGGATGGAGTGTTGATTGGGTCAAAATATTTGAATGTGTGGCTGAGAGAAAATAAAGGAGTTTGACTCATTCAAACTTTCTCGAATGGGTGATCATGAGTAAATTGAGGAGAAAAACAAGGGATTTAGCAAGGGGTGAAGGTAGTGACCGAATTTAGGATGCTTGGGGGGAGTGTAGGAATCAATTCTAGTATGCTTAGGGAGGGTGCCGAAATTGTGGAAGTATTTAGTAGCCAAGCTAGGAAGCTCTCTTCTTTTTTTTTCGGCATTTGGAGCTTTCTTCTGTCGACTTGAGAACCATCCCTCTAGGTTAGCCGAACCCTCCTTCTATCTTTTATTATTTGTTTCACTTTTCATTCGTTGCATCAAAAGCCGAAATTTCACCATTCTTCACTTCTTCTCTTTGGCTGAATCTCTCATCCACTCCACTCAAACTCTTAAGCCTTAAACTACAAGCAAAATACCATTCCTTGATCACTTCTCCTCTCTTCCTCTTCTTTACTTGTTCCATTTCAAACCGATACCATCTTCTTGCCCCACATTCATACAAGCCGAAACCCCTAACCCCTTTTCATCTCTATTTTTTTTGTCTATACTATAGCCGAATGCCCCTAGTCTATAGTTCTCTTTTCTAATTTAATCTACAAACCGGATACACTGTGTTCCTTATTCTCTTCTCCTTTTCTTTCATTGGCCGAATCTCCCCATCCATTCTCCTACATCTCTCTTCATTTTTCTCTAAAAGCCGAAAACCTCTGAGTCCCTATTTGAAGCCCTCTTATCTCCACTTTCAGTTTTTTTACTTCGATCTTTGATCTCTGCCATAGTTTTTGCCGAATTCTCCTAGGTGTAACCGGATCTGCTGAGTTAAGGTAAGTGACGATTTTTCCTATTCCTTTATTCCCTTCGGGTTTTTGAAACCAAAGTCGAATGGCTAATTGGTTCGTTGATATGTATGCTTTGGCCGAATATAGGTGAAGGTTGTGTTCGCATTCTTTTTGGGAGACTTTCAGGATTCACTCGATTAGTGAGCCAAGCCTAAAACCTTCGGCTTTTATCGATCTAGGTAAGGAGATCTGTTCGGCTAAATGTATAATCCAACTCATATATTATTCTCTATTTTAACTCGGTCTTCTGACCAAGATCTATTCTATGGACTCAAATGCCAGCGATCCTAAGGAGGGGGTTGGACCCGTGAACCCAGCCCCTAAGTTTAAGAGACGTCTTTGTGTCGCAAGATGACGGGATTGGCCACCGGGTTGTGGGCGACTTGAGATAGAGTCATAGGCGGAGAGCGGTTGTTTCTGCGGCGTCGATAGTGTCGATATAGAAAGTATTATCTTGCGTGTTACCAGGTGTGTAGACCCTAACACACTTCATGTTACCTGTTTATTATTATTAATTATATATACCGGTGAAAAGCCAGAGAAGGTCGTGTGTACAATCGAAATGCCCTTAATGGGTAAGGCGAGAGAGTGCCGGTATGGGTTCTAATGACTTGATGTGAGTTTTGATGTATGTAATAAATTTTGCCTTGTTATTAGCATGCTACATTGATTATGACACATATGTTGTGCATGGGGTGTGGGAATGATGACAAAGGGGAAGTGATAAGGTCACACAGTAATCGGTGGCTCTGCCACGTTGATGATATGATATAAGGTCACATGGTGATCGGTGGCTCTGCCACATATGTTTACGAGGTCACATGGTGATCGGTGGCTAGGCCACAGTGGATTTTTAGGTCACATAGTGATTGTTATTATAACCGGCAGCATGACTGTCGAGACGACATGTAGCGGATGGAGGGTTGATTGTAGAAATCCCCACAGTGTGATGGTTGGTACGGGTTGGCATGTAGAGGATGGAAAATGCTAGGATGGGCTGGGCTGATGCATCCATGTTTGTTAAATAATATTGTGTATGAGCAGAGTATGGGATTTTGGGCCGTGGGCCATGTCGTGAGTTTTGGTGGTTTTACACACTGAGTCTCTGTGACTCACCCTTTTTCTAACTTTTTCTGTGTCAGTGGATCAGTGGATTGGGAGCCAGGCGAACTCGTAGAGAGGCCATAAGGATTTTTATCTTTCAGTAAAACTATTACCGCTTTATTTTATTTTATTTTAATTTGGGAATTTTTTTATGTAATAAGGCCTTTCTAAATTAACATTCGGGTTTATTTCATTTTCCTATTATTTCATTAAAAAGGTGACACTAAGCAAACTTAATCACCAAATTGGAAATGACACTTTCAAAATACGAGTAATTCAATACACATGTTTTCTTTCAAATATCACCAATTTTAACGAATGTTTAAACAACTAAAAGTTGAAAATTTTCCTACACTACTAAACCACTGTTTTCTAACATCGCCTTAATCGGAACATTTTCAAATCCACAGTTTTCCCTAAATTAAACAAAAGTTTGTTTTTACTTCACCCTGTAACATACCAGATCTGGTCGTAACATTTGGGCCGGGTTTGGGGTGTTACATTTTGGTATCAGAGCCTAGGTTGCAAAACTCGGGCTGTGAAAAGGGCTCAATGGTGTTTTACAAAATCAGTGTTAAGGTTAAACAAAGAAAATGGTTTGATGGGGATATGGCATCCGATTCTCTGACCTTTCTGATCCACCCAGGTAAGTGCTCTAACCATTTGATGTTGTATGTATGGAATAATTGTTAGTATGAGGAAATATGCCTGACCAGTTCTAGGAATTTCAAACTTTTGAGACGAAAAACCTCTAGGATGTGTTGTGTTCTGCGAAAACTATCCTTTAAGGATATTTCACATAAAACTGCTCGGTATTAAACAGTGAAAGATACTAACGCATAAAACTTCTAAATCAGATTACAACGCGACAGTAGTCATGAGTACTAGGGGACGAGGATGTAATGCGCGTGGAAGTGGTAGAGGCAGGATTACTGTGTCGGAACCAGTAGGGTCTGGTCATGGGTCAGGAAATGAGATGCCGCCACCGCCAGCTGCGGAAGCAGAGTTTCAGGACCAAATTGGTGGAGACGATGCGGTGTCCCAGGCGATGTTACGGGTTTTGGAGAGAGTTGCTGGGACAGGCTTGGGTACAGGGGCTCGGAAATCGGTGTCAAAACGACTTCGAGCTAATGGAGCAGAAATGTTTAGAGGCGTTTCCGGCGTAGCCCCTAACGTAGCTGAGTATTGGTTGGAGGCCGTCGAACGTATAATGGATGACCTCGATTTCACGGAGGAGGAAAATTTGAAGGGAGTCGTGTCTCTTCTACGGGATGAGGCATATCAATGGTGGCTTACGGTCAGAGATGGGGCAGTGGCTGACCGTATTACCTGGGTTTTCTTTAAGCTGTCATTCCAGGGTAAGTACATTGGGTCAAGTTATGTAGATGCGCAGCGAAGAGCATTCTTGAATCTGGTACAAGGGAACAAGTTAGTGGCTGAGTATGAGGCGGAATTCTTACGCCTTAGCCGTTATGCCTGTGGGATAGTGGCCACAGACCATGAGCGCTGTGTCCGATTTGAAGACGGGTTGAGGGATGATCTTCGGGTGCTGATAACTCCACAACGAGAAAGAGAATTTGCTGTCTTAGTGGAAAAGGCTAAGATAGCCGAGGAAGTGAAGCGGTCGAAAAAGCAGAACCGGGATAGAGATAGAGGAAGTAATAAAAGGAATTTTGGGACCGTCGAGAGCGCTTGGACATTTTCGAAAAGACCTGGGACGGATGGGCGAGTCGGGTTGAAAGACACATTCTTGACAATCGGTCTCAGAGGTGTGCTCGATGTGGGAAATTTCATGTGGGTGAGTGTTGGACGAGTAACAGAAAGTGTTTTAGGTGTGGGTCTACTGACCATCAGATTAGGGACTGTCCACAAGAGTGGGGCGGTGCAAGGCCGGGAGGTCGTGGTTATGCCCGGCCAGTAGAGGTGGTCGATAACCACGGAGGGTCGTGGTCCACCAGGAGGAGGTAATGGTTTCGGTCGGGCCGTGGAACACCAGCGGTATTGGGAATGCAGAGGCGAGACAACCTGGGTTGGTCTATGCAGCCAGGCGTAGAGAAGAGGGCGACGCATCGGACGTCATAACCGGTACGTTCCTTATTTATGGGTTGCCTTATACTGCTTTGATTGATATTGGTTCGACCCACTCTTATGTTGCTAGTATTATATCGGGAACTTTAAACTTAGACTCTGAGAGTTCCTCTAGGGAGATGACTGTAATTAGCCCTCTAGGACAATCCGTAGTAGTAAATAAACTTTATAGGAATGTACCTCTAGAAGTGCAAGGGGTAGTTTTTCCGGCTGATTTGATGGAGCTCCCGTTCGGGGAATTCGACCTAATCTTAGGTATGGACTGGCTGGTGGAGTATCAAGTGAATTTGGATTGTGCAGCCAAGCGCATGGTGCTAAGAACCCTCAAGGGTGAAGAAGTTATGGTGGTAGGTGAGAGGAGGAATTATTTATCTAATGTGGTATCTGTCCTAAAAGCTGAGAGAATGATGAAAAAAGGATGCGAGGCGTTTATAGCCTATATTTGTGCTTTAGAGGCTAAGGAAGCAGCGGTGGTGGATGTTCGAACAGTGAGAGAATTTCCTAATGTATTTTCGGAGGAACTTCCGGGGTTGCCTCCCGATCACGAGGTGGAGTTTGGTATTGATCTTTTATCGGGAACAGCGCCTGTGTCCATCGCACCATATAGGATGGCGCCAAAGGAGTTGAAGGAGTTGAAAGCACAGATTCAGGAACTGTTAGATCGGGGTTTTATTCGACCAAGTGTATCGCCTTTGGGGGCGCCGGTGTTATTCATCAAGAAGAAGGACGGATCGATGCGTATGTGCATCGATTACCGTCAGTTGAACAAGTTGACAATAAAAAATAAATACCCGTTACCGAGGATTGATGACTTGTTTGATCAACTGAAGGGGGCATCGGTTTTCTCAAAGATAGATTTGAGGTTAGGGTATCATCAGCTTAAGGTCAAAGAGGCGGATATCCATAAGACGGCTTTCAGGACTTGCTATGGCCATTACGAATTCCTGGTAATGCCGTTCGGGTTGACCAATGCACCAATAGCGTTTATGGACATGATGAATCGGGTCTTCCAACCCTATCTGGATCGGTTCGTCGTGGTATTTATAGACAATATACTGGTTTATTCGAGGTCGTAGGAGGATCATGATTCGCATCTTCGAGTGGTTCTACAAGTCCTGAGGGAGAAGCAGTTGTTCGCCAAATTTAGCAAGTGCGAATTCTGGCTTAGAGAAGTTACCTTTTTGGGCCATGTAGTGTCCACTGAGGGGATTAGGGTTGATCCTCGGAAAATCGAGGCCGTGTTGGACTGGAAGCCCTCTAAGTCTGTGGCAGAAATCCAGAGTTTTCTTGGGCTGATGGTTACTATAGAAGGTTTGTGGAAGGGTTCTCACTAATTGCTGCACCTCTAACCAAGCTGTTGAGGAAAGGGGCATCTTTTGTTTGGCCCGATAAGCAGCAGGAGAGTTTTGAAAGGCTGAAAAGGATTTTGGCGGAGGCTCCAGTGTTAATACATCCTGAGGCTGGAAAAGAGTTTGCGGTTTACTGTGATGCGTCACACACGGGGTTAGGATGTGTTTTGATGCAGGATGGGAAAGTGGTAGCGTATGCATCTCGACAGTTGAGACCGCATGAGTTAAATTACCCCACGCATGATTTGGAATTAGCGGCGGTGGTGTTTGCTCTGAAGAGTTGGAGGCATTATCTGTATGGGAAGAAGTCCGTTATTTAAACAGACCACAAGAGTTTAAAATACCTTCTCACCCAGAAGGAATTGAACTTGAGGCAGCGACGGTGGATTGAGCTGCTGAAGGACTACGATTACTCGATTGAGTACCATCCGGGTAAAGCTAACGTGGTGGCGGATGCATTAAGTCGTAGGTGATATCGACTTGAGAGCAATGTTTGCTCACCTCAGCTTATACGATGATGGAAGTATACTAGCTGAACTGCAGGTGAAACCTTTTTGGGTCGGTCAGATTAAAGAGAAGCAGTGAGCCGATGAGTTGTTGAAGTCAAAATTTTAGTTGGGATCGAAGCGGGGACCACGGGTCGGTGTGAATAATAATGGGGTAGTGTGCTTTCGAGAGAAGGTTTGCATGCCAAGAGATCCTGAGTTAAGGGTAGATTTTTGCAGAATCGCATAGCAGCCCGTCACGCTTATGCATCCCGGAGGAAGTAAGATGTATCGAGACTGCGAGAGAGCAATTCTGGTGGCCGGGGTTGAAGCATGAGGTAACCGAATTTGTGAGTAAGTGCTTGACCTGTCAGCAGGTAAAAGCAGAACACTAGTTGCCTTCGGGGTTGTTGCAGCCTATTAAGATTCCGCAGTGGAAGTGGGAAAGGATCACGATGGATTTTGTTAGTGGGCTACCCTTCACGCCTACCAAGAAAGACTCGATATGGGTGATAGTGGATCGTCTAACAAAGTCTGCTCATTTCATACCGGTTCGGGTTGATTACTCTCTGCAGAAATTGGCTAAGTTATATATAGCAGAGGTCGTGAGATTGCATGGGGTACTGGCATCTATGATCTCAGACAGGGACCTTAGGTTTACATCGAGATTTTGGAAGGCGTTGCATCAAGCGCTGGGTACGAAGTTAGACTTCAGCACAGCGTTTCATCCACAGTCTGATGGGCAATCAGAGAGGGTAATTCAGATATTGGAGGATATGTTGAGAGGTTACGTTATGGACTTCAGAGGAAGCTGGGAGGAGTTTCTGCCATTAGCGGAGTTCGCGTACAACAACAGTTACCAATCTAGTATTCAGATGGCACCGTATGAAGCGTTGTATGGTCGGAAGTGTCGCACTCCTACTTGTTGGACTGAATTGGGTGAGCGTCGATGTTGGGGCTAGAATTGGTTCTTTGAGACGGAGGAGAAGGTTAAGCTAATTAGGGCTCAGTTGAAAGAAGCATCGATATAGCGAAAGTCTTATGCAGGACACGAAAGCGTAAGGACATACAGATTGCAGTGGGTGACAAAGTTTTCTTAAAGGTGTCACCGTGGAAGAAGGTGTTAAGGTTTGGACGGAAGGGTAAGCTTAGCTCCAGGTTCATTGGACCGTATCGGGTATTGAGGCGTGTGGGACCAGTAGCCTATCAGCTCGAGTTACCTTCAGAGTTGAGTCAGATTCATGATGTGTTCCACGTTTCGATGTTAAGACGCTACCGTTTGGGTCCATCCCATGTTGTGCCAGTGGAAGAGATTGAAGTAAGGCCTGATCTATCTTTTGAGGAAGAACCGCTACAGATCTTGGATCGTGAAGTCAAAGTATTGCGTAGGAAATTAGTCCCTTTGGTTAAGGTATTGTGGCCGAACCATGGGTCGGAGGAAGCTACGTAGGAGCCAGAGGATGCTATACAGCTGCAATACCTTCATCTCTTTTGACCAGGTAATTTCGAGGCCGAAATTTCTTTAAGAGGGTAGAACTGTAACATCCAGGATTTAGGGGCTCTGCATTTGTCTTGTTTTGATGTGTTTGGTATGCTTTGTATGTTGTTTATGTGCGTCTGGGGTCTTCGGGAAGGCCTAGGGATAAGCCGGAACCTTGGCCAAAAATTTTCGTTTTGGGGCATTTTCAAGGGAGAGCTGGCTGGGGTAGGACTTATGGCTTGTTGCTAGTAATTGCTAACACAAGAAGCGCTTTAGTAAAGTGGCAAGGAGGCGCCACTTAAAGCCCAGGAAGGTGACGCCTCAAGGGAGCCGAGGAGGAGCGAGTTCGAGTTGCGTGGAGCTCAACTTGGATTTCTTTTTAGGCGTCAAGGAGAGCAGAGGCGAACCGACGGGACACTTGGGATGGAGTGTTGATTGGGTCAAAATATTTGAATGTGTGGTGAGAGAAAATAAAGGAGTTTGACTCATTCAAACTTTCTCGAATGGGTGATCAGGAGTAAATTGAGGAGAAAAACAAGGGATTTAGCAAGGGGTGAAGGTAGTGGCCGGATTTAGGATGCTTGAGGGGAGTGTAGGAATCGATTCTAGTATGCTTAGGGAGGGTGCCGAAATTGTGGAAGTATTTAGTAGCCAAGCTAGGAAGCTCTCTTCTTTTTTTCTGTATTTGGAGCTTTCTTCCTGGTCGACTTGAGAACCATCCTCTAGGTTAGCTTCGAACCCTCCTTCTATCTTTTATTATTTGTTTCACTTTTCATTCGTTGCATCAAAAGCCAAAATTTCACCATTCTTCACTTCTTCTCTTTGGCCGAATCTCTCATCCACTCCACTCAAACTCTTAAGCCTTAAACTACAAGCGAAATACCATTCCTTGATCACTTCTCCTCTCTTCCTCTTCTTTACTTGTTCCATTTCAAACCGATACCATCTTCTTGCCCCACATTCATACAAGCCGAAACCCCTAACCCCTTTTCATCTCTATTTTTTTTTGTCTATGCTATAGCCGAATGCCCCTAGTCCATAGTTCTCTTTTCTGATTTCATCTACAAGCCGAATACACTGTGTTCGTTATTATCTTCTCCTTTTCTTTCATTGGCCGAATCTCCCCATCCATTCTCCTGCATCTCTCTTCATTTCTCTCTAAAAGCCGAGAACCTCTGAGTCCCTATTCGAAGCCCTCTTATCTCCACTTTCGGTTCTTTGACTTCGATCTTTGATCTCTGCCATAGTCTTTGCCGAATTCTCCTAGGTGTAACCGGATCTGCTGAGTTAAGGTAAGTGGCGATTTCTCCTATTCCTTTATTCCCTTCAGGTTTTTGAAACCAAAGCCGAATGGCTAATTGGTTTGTTGATATGTATGCTTTGGCCGAATATAGGTGAAGGTTATGTTCGCATTCTTTTTGGGAGACTTTCGGGATTCACTCGATTAGTGAGCCAAGCCTAAAACCTTCGGCCTTTATCGATCTAGGTAAGGAGATCTGTTCGGCTAAACGTATAATCCAACTCATATCTTATTCTCTATTTTAACTCGGTCTTCTGACCAAGATCTATTCTATGGACTCAAATGCCAGCGATCCTAAGGAGGAGGTGGACCCGTGAACCCAGCCCCTAAGTTTAAGAGACGTGCTGTGTCAGCAGTACGGGATTGGCCACCGGGTTGTGGGCCGGCTTCAGATCAGAGTCGTAGGCAGATAGCGGTTGTTTCTGCTATCGATAGTGTCGATATAGAAAGTATTATCATGCGTGTTACCATGTGTGTAGACCCTAACACACTTCATGTTACCTGTTTTATTATTATTAATTATATGAGCTGAAAAGCCGGAGAAGGCTGTGTGTACAGTCGAAATGCCCTTGTGGGTAAGGCAGAGAGTGCAAGGTATGGGTTCTAATGATTTGATGTGAGTTTTGATGTATGTAATAAATCTTTGCCTTGTTATTAGCATGCTACATTGATTATGACACATATGTTGTGCATGGGGTGTGGGAATGATGACAAAGGGGAAATGATAAGGTCACACAGTGATCGGTGGCTCTGCCACGTTGATGATATGATATAAGGTCACATGGTGATCGGTGGCTCTGCCACATATGTTTACGAGGTCACATGGTGATCGGTGGCTAGGCCACAGTGGATTTTCAGGTCACATAGTGATTGTTATTATAACCGGCAGCGTGACTGTCGAGACGGCGTGTAGCGGATGGATGGTTGATTGTAGAAATCCCCATGATGTGATGGTTGGTACGGGCTGGCGTGTAGAGGATGGAAAATGCTAGGATGGGCTGGGCTGATGCATCCATGTTTGTTAAATAATATTGTGTATGAGTAGAGTATAGGGTTTTGGGCCGTGGGCCATGTCGTGAGTTTTGGTGGTTTTACACACTGAGTCTCTGTGACTCACCCTTTTTTCTAACCTTTTCAGTGTCGATGAGATCGTGGATTGGGAGCCGAGGCGGACTCGTGGAGAGCCATAAGGATTTTTATCTTTCAGTAAAACTATTACCTGCTTTATTTTATTTTATTTTAATTTGGGAATTTTTGTTATGGAATAAGGCCTTTCTAAATTAACATTCGGGTTTATTTCATTTTCCTATTATTTCATTAAAAAGGTGACACTACGCAAACTTAATCACCAAATTGGAAATGACGCTTTCAAAATACGAGTAATTCAATACACATGTTTTCTTTCAAATATCACCAATTTTAACGAATGTTTAAACAACTAAAAGTTGAAAATTTTCCTACACTACTAAACCACTAATTTCTAACATCGCCTTAATCTGAACGTTTTCAAATCCACGGTTTTTCCTAAATTAAACAAAAGTTTGTTTTTACTTCACCCTGTCACATACCAGATCTGGTCGTAACGTTTGGGCCGGGTTTGGGGTGTTACATACACATTTGTCACATTCATTAATCTTAAAGCCATTTGTCATCATGACATTATCGAACTTTTCATGCCATTGCTTTGGTGCTTACTTAAGTTCATACAAAGACTTCACCAATTTATAAACTTTCCTTTCTTGTCCTGGAACTACATGACCCTCAGGTTGTTCCATTTAAATCTCTTCATCAAGATCTCTATTCAGGAAAACTATTTTAACATCCATTTGATGTAATTCTAGATTCCGCAATGCAGCAATTGCAAGTATCATCCTTATAGAAGTTATTCTGGATGCTAGAGAAAAATTATCAAAGTAGTCAAGGCCTTGCTTTGGTCTATAACCTTTTATAACCAATCTGGCCTTGTACTTATCAATTGTTCCATTTGTTTTCATTTTCCATTTGAAAATCCACTTAAATTTTAATGGTTTAATTCCTGGAGGAAGATCCACTAATTCCCATGTATGATTTTGCATGACGGAGTCAATTTTACTTTTAATAGCATCTTTCAATAAAGTGTTTTTGGATAACCATATAACATCATTATACGTTTGAGGTTCAGCCTCTAGCATAATGGTTAGAAAATCCGATCCAAAATATTTTTCCACCCTTGTTCATTTACTCCTTTTTGGCTCTATATTAGTTTCAACTTCTTGCTGAACTTCTTGACTATTTTCATCTATAGTCTCTGGAGTTCATTTCGTTGAACTTGAATCAACTTCCTTAGTTTTACAAGGGAAAATATTTTCAAAGAATGAGACATTCTTTGATTCCAATATAGTATTCTTATGAATGTCAAGATTCATTGATTCATACATAAGAAACTGATATGCATTGCTATAATCTGTATAGCCAATGAAAATAAAATTCATCGTTTTAGGACCTATTTTCATTTGCTTTGGTAATAGAGTCATTACCTTCGCAAGACACCCCCACACTTTCAAGTGATTGTAGAAAGGTTTTCTACCTTTTCATAACTCATATGGTGTATTGTCTCTTTTCTTGTGGGGAACCTTATTTAAAAGGTAATTAGCTGATACAATAGCTTTCCCCCCAAATGTTCTATGATAACCCAGAGCTTCCTAGGAATGCGTTAATCATTTCTTTTAGAGTCTGATTTTTTCGCTTGGCTACTCTATTTGATTGAGGAAAGTATGGTGGTGTCACTTCATGAATAATACCATGTTGTGTACAGTATTCACTAAATTGTTCAACATATTCACCACCACGATTACTTCTCACCATCTTACATCATGTTTGGTTGGGGGGAATAGGAATGCATTCCCCCCAAATTCGGTGGGCCCACCACCAAACGTTAGTTTGGTTGGCTGTAATGGTATTACACCCTGAATACATTTCAGGCTCTATTACGGGAAAATGTTGAATAGGTATTCCCTTCCTTTACCACTGAATAGCCATTCCATTCCACGATATTAATTTTTTTCCCATTTTCATATTTTGCCCTCATCTTCATCTTCTCCTTTCCTTTCCATATCTGCGTTTCCCTTTTTTCCTTTTTATTTCCCTTCATCTTATTTCCCTTATTTCCTTCTTATTTCCCCATCTGCTGCTACTGTTTCTGTTTGCCTTCAGCATTCGGCTTAGTTTCTCCTTTAAAAATTTCCCCCATTTGCAAAAGCCCAAAAATCGACTATGAATCAACCCTTTTTTTCATTTCTAATTTCTCAATCCTTTGCCACAACCAATCGAAAATATTTTGCGAATCATTTCCTCTCCACAAAATTCTTTTCAATTTTTTTTTGCTTTTTACTTCAAGATCCCTTAATTTTACCCGAATGTTGCAAGCCCTAGCTTAATTGTTGTGATTTAGGACTCTCGGTTTTGCCACTATTTAAGGCGTTACCCCATTTGTGAGAAACCCTAGTCTTCAATTTTTTTTAAAATTTTTGTAGTTTGTGTACAGATTTTGTGTATAGATTTCAGACTTTTTTTTTAGGAATTTTCAGTGTTTTGGAGTTTAGGGTTGTGATATGAATAGTAGAGGAAGGTATCCGCCGGGGATCGGCGTTGGCCGTGACGGCGGACTAAACTCGAACCCTGGTTTTCAGTCGAGGCCGCCACAATAGAATTACATGCAGAGGAATTTTGTGCAGAACCACCACCAGTTTCACAACCAACATCAACATCAGCAACAACAACAACAGCAGTGGCTTAGGCGAAACCAGTTGCCCGGAACCAATGACTCTAGTGTCGTCGACGAGGTTGAGAAGGCCATACAATCCGAAGCCTTCAACTCAAGGTCCATTATAGTTTCTTCTCATTATTTTGTCGGCATTCGCTTATTTGTATTTCTGGCATTATCTATCTTGATATTTCTACATTTCTTGAACGTTACCCTATTTTACACATTTTGAGCATTCCATATCACATCAAACAATAAGCAGATTTGACAATTCGTGTATTTTCATCATTGTGAATTAGCCCCTCACCATACTAGACTTGAGCAGGTTGCACTAATTATACACATCTGGTTGTTTTTCTTTTCTAATAATTTTAATTCTCTTTTTGTTTCATTTTTTGCTGTGTTTGTTCTTGAATATAACAAGGACTTGATACAAATTGAACTGCAATAAAGGGACAATTCCATTATATCTTTGTACTTTTTAGTTTTCTTTGGAAAAATGTTAATACATCAAAATGAAGGTTTGGAAGAGGGATATCTTTGCATAGGATAAATAAGTCACTTTGCTAAATTGTCAATTGTTTTTATTTCTTTCATTTCAATGCTTGGACTTGATCTTAGTTATAAGATTGAAATCATTATTGGTTACTGAGGGAAATCAGAGGATAAATAAGTTTAGCTCCTTAATTTTAAACTTTCCTCGTGTTATTTCATCCCGTATTTTGTTCTTTGGACTTAGTTATAAGATTGAAAATATATTATTTAGATATAACTTGGATAACAACAACTTATATTCTCGCCTCCAGTATTGTAATGCTTTATATAGATAGAAAGCCTCAGCTATACCTTGAGATCAACATACATCCTTGATTAAGTCAAGAATAAATTTGCAACATCTTGCAAATTTCTAAAGGACTTCAAGTTTAAGCTTGCACCTTTGCTCTATGAAGGCCCTTAACTTAAAAGACAGAACTATGGTTATTACAGATGGTACTTGTTTAGCACTATAATCGCATTGTTTTCTTTATCTTATAACTCATTCTAATGCTTCATTTTTCTTTGTTCACATGCCAATCTTATAACTCATTCTCAATGATTTTACACACAAATGGAGGAACAGATAACTTATTCGAAGAAGAATAAATAAGATCATTATGTGCTTGTTCATTGCTTTTGCGAGTTGATGGTTTCTCATTTGGTATTGCATTATGGGAAATCTTGACGGAGAAGAGCCATATGCAAGTATGCATTGTGGTGCAATCATTGGTATACTTTTGATTACTATACATCCTCAATACTTCAGGCTAAATATTATACAACAAAGATCTTGCTTACAACTAGCTTTTGCACCAGGTGAAACTCGGTTTAGTTAAATACTTCAATATCTCGAAATTTCGGCCTAGTTCACTTTAGTTCATATAATCTACTCGAGTCATGCAACTACCTTTAAAAGGTGATATCTATTAAGTGTGACGTTCAAATTCCAAATCTATGACTCTTTTCCTATCTCTATATGTCTCAAACCCACATTCATGATTTTTACATGATGTTATCATGCTAGCATTGACAAATAATTAGTTTTCTGAATTGTGAATGAAGGTGGAATTGTAAACAATATGGTGAGCCTCCAATACCGGAACGTTGTGATCTAGAATGGAGAAAGTTAATGGAAGAGTGTTGGTTGTTTGAGCCAAAGCAAGCGTGCCATCATTTACAGAGATAACAAACAAGGTTGCGCCAAATGTCTCATGGCATTGCAACCCAAACAACAGACTCAATTAGATGAAAAACAAATGGAAATCTCCTTGTAAGTCATACATACGTACATACATCCAGCAGATAGAAAAGAAAAAAGAAACAAAGAGAAAGTATAGATTCATGGATATAAAGAGAACTTACAAAATTCCCTATAACTTTTTGAAGTCAATCTGTTTGTAAATTTTATATTTATAACTAGCTAGGGACTGCTCTTTCTTGCAAGCAAGTGGTAAGGATTCTTCTTTGTTTTGAGCCAACAATATACACGAAGGGATTTACTTACACTAATATGAAACATAAAAAATATGAAGTAAATTGAAAACAAAATGTTTGTATACATAACAAAATTCTGTAGAAAAAAGACTGAAATAACAGACAGATAAAATCAAATAACAATCAAAACAAATTAATTTATCGAAAAGATGGAACCAAAACAAATTAATTTATTGAAAAGATGGAAGTTTAAATGTAATAGAAAAGTCTTATAATAATTGGAACACATCATGTATGGTTAATACGCCCTCATAGTTCGATCAAAGGCTACCCATTGCAGTAGTTTTCGGTTGCAGTAGTTGAACAAATTGTTGTTATCATGTTATTATAAAGGATAAAATAAAATATAAAAAATCTATTTTTATTAAATTTGACTATTAAAATAAAATTTTATTAGAGGATTATCATACTGTATGTTAAACTTCATTTTATATTATTATTAAAATAAAATTACTATTAAAATTGACTATTAAAATAAAATTTTAATATTATATTAAAATTATTATTAAATATTATTAATAATTATATTAAGAATGTTATTAAATTATATATTATTTTATTAAATTGTATTTAATAATAATTATGTTACAATATGATTAAATTATTTATGTCTACTTTTATTAAAATATATTTAACAATAATCTTATTAAAATTTAATAAAAATAATCATCTACTTACAAAAATTCTGTTAATGGTACTTTGGTCATTTAAACCTTTTTCCTTACTATTACAACATCTATTCCATTCAACCAAACACAAGAATTCTATTACAGCTCTATTCCATTCCATTCAACCAAACAGTTGAATTACTGATTACAGCTCTATTCAATTACAGCTCTATTCCATTACAGTGAACCAAACATGCTGTTAATCTTTTTATTAAGTTGGGTTTCAACTTCCTGTTTATAGAGAATAATTTCTCTATAGCTTCGTCTTTGCTCTTAAGAAAATATACGTAGCAATATTTTGTGCTATCATCAATGAAGGTAATAAAATATTTATTCCCTCATCTAGTTTGAACAAACTTTAAGTCACAAACATTGCTATGTATTAGATCAAGTGGTTCTATACTTCTTTCAACAGCTTGAAATGAAGACCTTGTTAATTTTGTCTCAACACGAGTTTTGCAATTGTGATTATAATTAATGTGAAATGAAAAAATGTGCTCTAAATTAATTAATCTACGTAAAGAATCATAATTAACATGTTCGGGCCTACCATGCCATAAATTAAATGACTCAAGCATATAAAAAAAAGAAGAAATGACATTCTTATTCATTTTCTTTACTTTTACAGAGATTGCATTAAGTTTCCACATGTCATTTAATACATATCCCCTTCTCACAAACATTCCCGCTTTAGACAAAATTAGCTTATGGGATTCAAACACCATTCTAAAGCCGTGTACACTTAGGAGTATCCTAAAAATAAGGTTCTTGCGTATGTTAGGCACATACAACACATTTTGAAGCTTTAATTCTTTGCCAGAAGTCATCTTCAAGACCACAGTACCCTTCCCCTTGATCTTGGAAGTCGCAGCATTGCCCATATAGAGCTTCTCCCCTTTGTCACAAGGAACCAACTCAGAAAAAGAGTCTTTGTCGCAACAGATATGACGTGTGGCACTAGTATCAAGCCACCATTCTCTTGGATTTGAGTCAACCATGTTGACTTTAGAAATCACAGCACATAAGTCCATATCGAACACTTTCTCGGGAATTTCTTCTACAGCATTGGCCTCGTAAGCTCTGACTTTCTTTGGAAGCCTACAGTTAGATGACTTGTGCCCCATCTTGTTGCAATTGAAGCATTTCCCTTGAAATTTTTGCTTCTTGGAAATGCCACCTTTTGGTCTCAGTTTAGACCCATTATGAGGTTGTTTTCCCTTCTTGAAGTCCTTCTTGACTTCTACCACATTTTCCTTAGCACCATTGACATTTGTTGCTTTGTTGAGTTTTTTACCAGTACCTCTATTGTCTTCTTCAATCTGAAGTATGACAATCAGGTCTTCCACTAACACTTCTTTCTTTTGTGCTTTAAGTAGTTTTTGAAGTCATTCCAAGTAGGGGGTAGCTTCTTAATAATGGCTGCCACCTGGAAGGATTCACTTATGACCATCCCTTCAGCAAGAATTATGTGAATGATCTGTTGAAGTTCCTGCACTTGATTCACAACTAGTTTTGAATCAAACATTACAAAATTAAAGAATTTGGCAACTAAAAACTTTTTAGCTCTAACATCTTCAATTTTGTATTTATGGTCCAATGTCGTCCATAATTTCTTTTCCGTCTTTTTGACACTGTATACTTCGTACAGTGCATCCGAAAACCCATTCAGAATGTAATTTTGGCATAGGAAATCAGAATGATCCCAAGCTTCAACAATAGTGTAAGCGGTAAGATCATCTACCTCACCCTCTTTAAAAGTAGGAGGGTCATCCTTAAAAATTTTTGCCAAGTTCAACATGGTCAAATAAAACAACATCTTCTGTTGCCATGTCTTGAAATTCTGTTTGGAGAATTTCGCAGGCTTCTCCTTGTGGCTTACAGCTACCGGTAACATTGAATTTTGATTCGAAGCCTGAGTTGAAACCAACACTCCAGATCGCGAATTGGGTGAATTGGTGGGAGTTTCCATATTCTGTTAAGATTTCAGAAACGGAACTAGGATTAGTCATAATAATAAACAGAAAATTTAATTTCTAGTTTATACTACCCTTCGATTTTGTTAAACAGCAGGATTTAGTTAGGAACTAAAAATTCTGAAACAAAATTAATAATCAATTTCTGGTAACAGAATTGTTACTCTCAAACGATTACTGTTAACAATAGAAATCGAATAAATTTTGTTGAACGAAAGGAATAGAATCCTGAAACAGAATTGTTCAATTGATTTCTATTTGGAAACAGAAAATTGAACAAATTCTGTTAAACGGCAGGAATAAAATCCTAAAACAGAATTTGTTTAATTGATTTCTGTTTACAAACAAAATACAATTTCACCTCGGTGTCCTGTTCGTCTCAGATTAGAAAGTGGTAAAGAATCTGTCTTAAAATTGTTACAAATACGTTAGAGAAATAAATAATAATATAAAATATTAATTTAAATCACAATATCAAACCAAAACCATTAATATCCTTACAATTGTTACTTCTACAACTGTTAAAAAATTTAACGTCCTTACACTATATGTATATTAAAACATTTAATTATCATTTACATTGTATAAGAATTTGGACCTTCCTGAAATCTCTACAATTTTAAATATATATTATAAATTTATTTTATTTTACTTTCACATTTACTAACCAACGAGAAAGTATTATAATTTCCAACTACATCTTTTAAGTCAAGTTATTAGGCATAATGAAATTAAAGAGATTATTACACTGTCCAAAAAGAATTTATCTCTTGAGGATAAACTCTTTAAGGATAAAAGACACATTTTTGAATTCATTAAAAATAGTTCATACGAAATAACTACATTTTTATATTATTTACAAAATTTAAAGTTAAAATTTTCTTATTATTAAAGAAATTTAAAATGGGTCTAGAACTAATATCCTTACATTAACTTCATATAATAAGTTAAAAAAACATACATTTCATGCAACTATATTAGAAGTTGACACTTCATTTGGATGGTACTCTACCTATCACACTTCTTTGAAAATTTACAAATTGCTAATGCCTTATGTAGAGTATTTTGCAATGTACCATAGTCATTACACACTAAATATCCCTTTGGCTACCAAATATGTTAATCTTAATTATCCCTACCATTTTTTATGTTACACATGTCAAAACAAATCAACCTTTTAACTTATCTTTTTACAACTAGATATAAGGTTACTTTTGCTATTGTGGATCATATTGGCCATGTTTGACAATTGATTGATAGCTAATTGCAGTGGCTGGTTTGATCAACTAGTTCTATTAATTGACTTGACCAACTGGTTCTATTAACTGTTTATTTAAAAGTATTTGGTAAAACTTAGTTTATAGTTGAAAACTAATATGTGTAAAATGATAAATAAGGGCATAACACATTTTATTGTTAAACATTTATTCGTTTATAATACTTTAGTCTTTATTGGGTGAAATTATTGAAATAAAACACTATTACCAAGGAATTAAAACATCCATTATGGAAATTAATTAGTGAAAATTTTTGAAAATTTAAATGAACAAATTTGACAAGTGTACGTAGATACGGTGGCGACTAATCTGATATTTTCTCTTTACCTCGATATAACTCTGTACAAGGTCTGACAGGATCTATATGAACGAATTTAACTCATTTCATTATAATTCTCATTCAATTTAATCCAACATGGAATTTTGCTAAAATTACCATTTTGCCCTATACTTTTAATTCCTTTATAATTTAGTCCCTAGGCTCGTAAAATGAAATTCATGCAATTTAATCCTTACCCAAGCCTAGTCGATTTTTAAAAATATTAATATCAGCCCATACATTTCACAAAATTCACAAATTTTACCATAAATTTATCACCTTTTTCAATTTAGCTTCTAATTGATAATTTTACCAAAAATCTCTTTACAAAAATTATTTATCTAACAACAACCATTCATTTTCTATCATCAAACTTCAAAATTCAAACATGTTCATCAATGGAAAAACCCTAATACTTTAACAGTTTTGCAAATTAATCTCTGGGCTAGATAGATTAAGCTACAACAATCCCGAAAACATAAAAATCATAAAAAAAGGGACAAAAATTCATACCTAATTGAGTAAAATAAGCTTGCTGAAATTTCAAGCTTCCATGGCTAGGTTTTCTCTATTTTTTTTTTTTTTTGGTGGAAGATAATGATAATGGATGATAATAGTTTGTTTTATTTAATTTATCATTTATTACCTATTTACTAATTTAACCTTAAAAACTAATCAAAATTTCAATAATAACAAACCATACTTATCCACTAACAACCTTAATGGCTAATTACTATATAAGGACCTCCACTTTAAAATTCTATAGCTATTTATTACCTTTAGCTATTAAAACAAAACTTTTGCACTTTGCGCAATTTAGTCCTTTTTTATCAAATTAAGTATGTAAACAATAAAATTTCTTAACTAAATTTTTATATGGTATTTCTATCATACTGTAGACCATTAAATAATAATAAAATAAATTTATTGACTTCAGATTTGTTGTCCCAAAACCACTGTTCGATTTCACTGAAAACGGGTTGTTACAAATCTCTCCCTTAAAGATATTTTCGTCCCTGGAAATCTAACCGGAAATGAGGTTCGGATATTGCATTCTCATAGCTTCCTCAGGTTCCCAAGTAGCTTCTTCTATTCCATGTCGCTGCCAGAGAACTTTTATTAAGGCTATGTTTTTATTTCTTAACTCTTTTACCTTTCGTGCTAGAATTCTGATCGGTTCTTCATTGTATGTCATATCAAGCTGAATTTCGGCATCCGTCGGAGAAATAACATGTGAAGGGTCAGATCGATACCGTCGTAACATAGACACGTGGAAGACATTCTGGATTCTTTCAAGTTCTGACGGTAAAGCTAATCGGTATGCAACAGGTTCGATTCTCTCAGTAATCTCATACGGCCCGATAAATCGCGGACTCAGCTTTCCTTTACTAACGAACCGAAGAACTTTCTTCCAGGGCAAAACTTTCAAAAATACCATGTCACCGACTTGAAACTTTATATCTTTACGTTTAAGATCCATATAAGATTTCTGACAATCTGAAGCTACATTTAAGCTATCTCGGACCACTTTCACTTTTTCCTCAGTCTCGCAAATCAAATCAACCCCGTGTATCTTTTTCTCACCGAGCCCAGTCCAATATAACAAAGTTCGACATTTACGACCATACAAAGTCTCATACGGTGCCATTTTTATGCTCGGCTGAAAACTATTATTATACATGAATTCGACTAACGGCAAATATTTCTCCCAATTGCCTTCGAACTCTAAAACACAGCAACGAAGCATATATTTGAAAATTTGAATCACTCTCTCGGACTGACCATCGGTCTGAGGGTGAAATGCAGTGCTAAAATGCAATCGCATACCTAGAGCTTCCTGTAACTTCTTTTAGAATCGCGATGTGAACCGCGGATCTCTATCCGAAATAATAGAGACTAGTACTCCGTGTAATCCAACAATCTCAAAAACATATAACTCAACTAATCTGTCAAGTGAGAAATCTGTACGTACCAGAATAAAATGTGCAAACTTCATCAAACAATCGACGATAGCCCAAATGACATCTTTCTTTTTTGGAGATAGGGGTAACCCCAATACGAAATCCATAGTAACTCTATCCCATTTCCACTCCGGTATCATCACTGGCTGTAACAATCCTGAAGGTACCTGATGTTCAGCTTTAACTTGCTGACATATCAAACATCTAGATACAAAGTAAGAAATCTCGCTTTTCATTCTAGGCCACCAGTACATTTGTCTCAAATCACCATACATTTTATTGCTCCTCGGACGAATAGACAAGCTACCACTACGAGCTTCGCGCAAAATTTTCAGTATAAGCTCTGGATTCTTCGGTACACAAACTCTACCTCTGAATAACAAACAATCATCAGGTCCTATTTGAAATTCTGAATAAGAAGTTGACTCACACTATACCCGTTTAGCTAACATCTCACTATCACCTTTCTGAGCTTTGCGGATCTATTGTAAAAATGTTGGTTTAGCTTTTAACTCGGCTAAAATTGAGCCATCATCAGATAGTGACTATCGGGTATTCATAGCTTGTAGAACAAACAAGGATTTTCTACTCAAAACATCAACAGCTACGTTTGTTTTTCCTGGATGATAATCAATAACTAACTCATAATCTTTCAATAGTTTGAGCCATCTACGCTGTCCCAGATTCAAATCTTTCTGCGACATCAGATACTTTAAACTCTTGTGATTGGTGAATATATGACATTTTTCACCAAACAAATGGTGTCTCCAAATTTTCAATGCAAACACAATAGTTGCCAACTCTAAGTCATGTGTCGGATAGTTCTTTTCGTGTGGCTTTAACTGTTTGGAAGCATAAGCTATTACTTTACCTTCTTGCATCAAAACACAGCATAAACCGTTCAATGACGCATCACTGAAAATCACAAATTCCTTACCCGATTCAGACTGAACAAGAACTGGTGCTTCGGTCAACAGGGCTTTCAACTGGTTAAAACTTTGCTGACATTTATCAAACCATTCAAACTTCACATCTTTCTGTAATAGTCGTGTCATCGATGTAGCTATCATTGAAAACCCTTTTACAAATCTCCGGTAATAACTAGCTAATCCCAAAAAACTTCTGACTTCAGATACGTTTCTCGTTGGTTTCCAGTTAACAATCGCTGAAATTTTATTCGAATTAACTTTGATGCCTTCAGCTGATACTATGTTTCCTAGAAAACCAACTTCCCGAAGCCAAAACTCACATTTTCTAAATTTAGCAAATAGTTGTTTATCTCGCAAGGTTTGCAGAACAATTCTCAGATGCTCGACATGTTCAGTTTCATCTCGGGAATATATCAGAATATCATCAATAAATACCACAACAAATCTATCTAAATACAGTCTGAAGATTATATTCATCAAATTCATAAATACTGCAGGTGCGTTAGTGAAACCAAACAGTATCACATGAAATTCATAATGTCCGTACCTGGTTCTGAGTGCCATTTTCGGCACATCTAAATCTTTCACTCGTAGCTGATAGTAACCGAAATGGAGATCAATCTTTAAGAATACTGTGGCACCTTTCAACTGATCAAACAAATCGCCAATGCGAGGCAGTGGATATTTATTCTTGATTGTAACTTTGTTGAGCTGACGGTAGTTAAAGCATAATTTCATCAATCCGTCCTTTTTCTTAACGAACAGAACCAGTGCACCCCAAGGTGAAAAGCTAGGTCGAGCAAAACCCCTATCTGTCAATTCTTGCAACTGTGCTTTCAACTCTTTTAACTCAGTAGGAGCCATTCTGTATTGTGCTATCGATATTAGCGATGTTCCCGGTTCAATTTCTATAGCAAATGCGACCTTCCTGATCGGCGGTAATCCTGGTAACTCTTTTGGAAACACATCGGGACATTCGCAAATGATTGGCACTAATTCAAGCTTTGAATCAGACACTTTAGTATCCAATACATAAGCAAGGTAAGCATTACAACCTTTTCTCACATATTTCTATACTGACATAGCTGATGTCACAATAGGCAACCAATTTAATTTATCTAATTCAATATGAAGCACCTCACCATTCCGACATTTCAATATGATAAGCTTTCGTCTACAATTTACCACAATATTATGCAGAGTTAGCCAATCTATGCCCAAAATCACATCAAATTCATCAAACAGTAATAGCATCAAATCAGTCAAAAAACTGTAACCCTGGGTCATTAACGGACAGTTCTTGTAAACCATATCAACTAACACATACTGGCCTAAAGGGTTCGATACTTTAACCACGAATTCAGTGGACTCAACATGTAAATTTTTACAACACACTGAATTCGTGCAAACATATGAATGGGTCGATCTGGGATCAATTAAAGCAGTTACATCAGTATCAATAAGTGAGAAAGTATTGGTAATAACATCTAGCGCAAAAGCATCTTCGCGCGCACGAATAGAATAAGCCCTAGCTAGTGTTTGTGCCTCAGACTTTGCAGTACAGTCTTTTGTCACACCACGACTACCACTCACATTTCCAAGATTACGAGGTGGTCTACCTTTCACAGCTATGTTGCTCAGCCTCGAAGTTTGAATATTATCTTTCTCATATTTCTTCGGGCAATTTGTAAGATAGTGGTCAAAGGAACCACATCTAAAACATGCTCCGCTCTTCATTCGACACTCACCATAATGTGGCCTATTATAGTGCTTGCACTTGGGTTTGGTGTTTCTAGCACTACCCACACTCGCTACAGATGTAGCCTGAGATTTAGGACTGAAGCGTAGGATACCTCTGTCTCTACTGGAGTATCCCACAGAAGTAGTAGAACGGTAGTGATGTTCTTTAGATTTCATTGATGCTGATTGGTATGACTTTCTCGTCAATCTCTTGCTCGAATCCCTGGCTTCAATCTCAGCGTGTCTTTTCTCTTTACTCAGCTCTTCAGCTTTATATGCCCGATCAACCAATACAACAAATTGTTTCAACTCAAGGATCCCGACTAATAGTTTTATATCTTCGTTTAAGCCATCTTTAAACTGCTTACACATTGCAGTCTCAGTCAGAATACATTCTCGAGACTATTTGATCAATCAAACAAATTCGCATTCATATTCAGACACTATCATACGACCCTATTTAAGCTCCAAAAATTCTTTACGTTTCTTGTCGAGAAACATCTGACTGATGTATTTTTTGCGGAGCTCGGTTTGAAATAATTCCCAAGTAATCCTCTCTCTCGGCACTACAGAAGTCAATGTATTCCACCACTGGTAAGCTAAATCTTTTAATAGAGATATCGCACGCTTAAGACATTCAACTGGTGAACAAGATAATTCATCAAGAACTATGATGGTATTTTCTAACCAGAACTCAGCTCTCTCGGGATCATCCTCAACAGTAGCTCAGAATTCTTCAGCACTGTACTTACGGATCTTATCAACAGGAGGCTTACCAACTCTGATAGGTTTAGTACTTTGAGGAATATCGGGAATCGATTGAGGAACAGGAGGGGGTGGAGGTTGTTGAGCAGCCGGGTTCGTTCGTACAAACTCGGTGAACCATTCATTCATCATCTGGAAGAAGGCTTCCTTAGCCTCTCTTCCCCAGCCCTCAGATACGGGCCTCGTACCACCCGAAGCTACTCTTTAAATAGAGGCTTGAGCGTTACTCTCTACTTTATCAGAATCAGCTTGGTTGGATGTCATTGCTATATGAAAACATGTTTTAAAACGGTCAAGAGATATCACACTTTACAGGTTAAATAATGGCATGTATAGCTAGACTCATATATACTACATTAGTCTGAGAATCGGCTAAATCGTAGCTCTGATACCAATAAATGTAACACCTCTAACTTGTATCCATCACCGGAATAGGGTTACAGAGTATTATCGGAGTTTACAGATCAAATAAAAAACATTTCAAACAATATATATTTTATAATATTCATGTTAAAAACCAATCGAGATCAAACATATTTTCCCTTATACAAGCCCTCGAGACCCAAAATACGCGTTAGAAACAAGTCGAGACTAAATCAGATACTCAAAGAATTTTTCAGAAAACATTGAAATTTTTTCAAAGTTGTAGGGGTCACAAGGCCGTGTGGACATTTGAAATAAGAACACATGGCCGTGTCCCAGCCCGTGTCCGTGCTCGTATAACTCACTGACTTGGGTTACACTGCCAAGCCACACGCCTGTGTGCTAAGCTGTGTGAGCATTCTGACTTGCATTCTTAAGAAGATACAGGGGACACACGACCGTGTCACTTGGTCGTGTCACACACGACTAAGACACACGCCCGTGTCTCTGCCCGTGTGGACGAAAATAGGTCATTTTCGAAGCCACATTTCTCACCCAATTTTGTACCAACCTAAACACAACAATTTGCATATACCATTTCATAATTAGACATCCAAAACCACCAAGATCAAGTTTAAAACATGTAATATCATCACATGCAACCAAATAAGGTAAAGTCACATATATATACACTTCAAAATATTCCAAACACAAGGCAAATAAATGGCTAGTCTCATGATGACATCACGAATTAACTAAAATACGACAAAGGCAAGCGCACCTATCGAACAGTAGTATAGCTATGGTGAGTCAAGAATATCGTATCCACGAGGACTAAAAGTACTAGTAATAACTATCTTTCTATTATTTAGCCTAATAATTAAAGGGGTGTTTTAATCTAATATTGAACTAACTAATTAACTATGAACGCGACAGAGATAAAATTGGGAAAATACTTTAAGAAAACCAATGAGAGAGACAATACAGGAGGAAGAATCCACCTAGACTTCACTTATTATTATGACTCAATTAAACGATTTATTCACTTGTCTTAATTCGTAGAAATACCTAATTTATGTTAATATCTCTTTCAAGACTAAGAACAACTGGCTCTAGGTTGATTAATTGAAATCTCTTTCTAATTAAAACCCATATTGTCGCATTAACTCGATCTATGGATTCCCTTATTAGATTTGACTCTAATCCGACAGATTTATGTAGTCCTATTTCTAGGATTACAATCAACTCCGCTCAATTATGCTAGATCTACTCTTAAACAGGGACTTTTGCTCTACTGAATAAGCACATCAAACTTGAATTAACATCCTAAAAATATTAAAGCAAGAATTAAGAACACATAATCAAGAACAAGAACAAGTATTTATCATGTAATTCAGAAAATATCAAATAATAAGATCCATCTTAGGTTTCATCCTCCCTAGGTATCTAGGGAATTTAGTTCATAATGTAAAAGAAAAACATCTCAAAATAAGGAAAACAACAAGACATAAATAACCTACAAACTTCTAAGGAAAATTGATGGAGATCTTCAATCTTGAATGAGATCCTGCTTTTGAATTAATTTCGATGGCTTCCTTCGAGTAATTTCTTCGTTCTACTCTGCGTGTCCCCTTAGGTCTTCTTCTAGTATGTATTTATAGACTTTTGAATGCTCAGAAACCCTAAAAATTGGCTTTTTCTGTGTGTTTGGGAAACAGGGAGCGATATCAACACGGGCTGACACATGGGCGTGTGGCCTGCCCGTGTGGATCACAAGGGTGTGTGCCCAGCCCGTGTGGGTCCTGAAAACTCTAATTTTGGCCCTTTTTTCGCTCCTTTTGCTCCCAAATGCTCTCCTAAGTATAGAAACATGAATTTAAGGGATTAGGAGTATCAAATTCACTAATTCTCATGATAAATCATCCAAAAATATGCCAATCATGGAATTAAAATATGTTACATTTATGGTTTATCAAATGTCCCCACACTTAAGCATTTGCTTGTCCTCAAGCAAATTCCTCAACTCACAATTAAAATTAATTCTGCTCAACTTATAATCCTCATCAATAGTGTTTCAAAATAATTCAAAAATAATCATGCATTGAGATTTCAACTAAAAGAACATTAAAGTCTCAAACAATCCAAGTCGAGTATTTTAACATGAAAACATAGGTATTTCCTCTTATCTAAGTAATTACCTTTAATTCAAAACTAACAAGAGTTGACATCCTCACTAAAGATTCACTCAAATCACTCAAAATGTTTAAGGTTCAAAAATAAGCACTCAATAGTCAATTATGAAAAGTCATTACCATAGGCTTACATGAAAATCAAATCTCCACCACTATACACAAATCAAAAGGTTTTTAAAGGGTTTTAATGGGGCTTCGATTAGGGGTGTGGGTAAAGGCTGAAAAAAAAAGGTTAGAATCGAGATTAAATTGAAAAAAATAGACTAATGCTGAATAATTACATCAATGGATAACTAATCACGAATAAAAACGAGCTTCTCCTCAAAAATTAAACTGTTCAAGCTCAAGCCTAATAGAACTAAGTAGTAAACAATGTGTGTTTTTTTTTTAACAATAGAGATAATAAGCAATAATATGCATTTTTTCTTTTTCTTTTTTTGAATAATAAGAAATAATTTACTAACTAAACAAAAGAACATCGTCAGGCATCAATTCAAATCAAATCTCGACAAAAAGGGAGTCAATAAAATAGGAAAAATTCTCAATGAATCAAAAAGAATGAGTTATGGGTTAATATTAATGGTAAATTAAGAATAGTGTTTTAGGCTCGAAAGGTGTTCACTAAGGATTAATTATGAAGATAGGCTTTTTATGGGACAAGTGGGTTAAATCCTAAGTGCCTTTATCATCTCAGTATATCAAATCAAAGGTGTGGTCTCGTCATGTATAATCGAAGCAAGTTCTAGAATAACAAATCAATATTGGCACACTCATAACCAAAAATAAAAATTAGCAAGAAAAATATATGCTCTAAAGGCTCAAATTCTCACAAAAAATTTATGGCTTCTGATGTCAATCCTGTAAATTTCAAACTTCAAGATAATACATCAATTTAGGGAAACAACCTAGAAATTTTTAATTCTGAAAAATCAACTTATCATGCTTGATTCTCTAATGTCTTAAAGTTTAAACAATCAATGCACAATTACCTATGATTTAATCCAAAACATATCAATAAAAATCATAAATCAATAAAAATTTATTCTAATAGTAATATGAGAAAATTACTTTAATTCAGGGATTTTTTAATAATTATATAAATAACCTCCCCACACTTAAGATATACATTGTCCTCAATGTATGAATATATATAATGACCGTATAAGTAGAATATCATAAGAGAGGGAGAGAAGTGAAACTGCCCTGAATTTTGGATGAAGTCCTCAAATTAGTGACTAGCGGAATTGTAGAGAAGGCTAAATGTAGTGCCTGATTCTGAGCAAGCTATTAAGAAAATAAATATAGCTGGTGGAGAAGATTAAAGGATTACTCGATTAGGAACAACCATAATAACTAAAATATAGTTCAAAATATAATAGACAAGTCTTTAAAAGATAATAAGAAACATAAAAGACAAATAAAATAAAAATAAAAATAAAAATAAAAATAAGATAAAACAAGAAGACAAAATAAGAAAAGAGGAAAGGGGTTAGGGTTTCTATGGGGTGACATGGTTGTGTGAGGGTCCCTGTTGAGCCATACGGCCGTTTTACATGCCCGTGTGGCTTGTTTTCAACCCGTGTTCGTCGAGGGGAAAAAATAGCCCAGTCTTCACACGACCTCAGACACGCCTGTGTGTCCAGACCGTGTGGTTCACACGGCCGAGTCGCACAGCCATGTATATCGTTCTTCGCTTCTCCCACGCCCGTATGACCTCCCACACGCCCGTGTGGCTAGGCCATGTCTCGAACACGATCGTGTAACTCTCTGACTTATTTTAAAATTCAAAAAAAATTTGCTCCAGGTTTCACACGGCCTAAGACACGCCTGTGTGTCCAGGCCGTGTGGTCCACACGGCCGTGTCGCGCGCCCGTATGGTTTAATTTAAGGCCGTGTCTCTATCAATTTTTGGGAAAATTTTAGCCCTGTTTCCATACAGCCAAGGACACGCCCGTGTGTCCAGGCCATGTGGGTCAAAAACATGCATTTAAACATGAAAAGAAGTAAAAATAAACTAATTAGTAGGGTTAGGGCTCGGGTTGCCTCCCGAGAAGTGCTTATTTAGAGTCTAAGCTCGACTTACCTCTCATTCGCATGGTCATGGTGGTTTGAGGAGTTGAAACTCCTCTCTCTTGCTATTAGTTCTAGCATCAAAATAAGGTTTAAGTTGAGTATTATTTATCTTAAAAGTACCAAATTTAGAATGAGTTACCTCGACTGTACCGTATGGGAGGACATTTAGTATCGTAAAGGGAGTTGCTCCGTTTGCATTAGGCTTTGAAGTGACAACTCGAGGATCCATTTTATCTAACAGTACCTGGTCCCCAACCTTAAATTGATTGGTTCTATCCTTAAGCTCGACATGGTGTTGCTTCTGTTCCTCTTTGACATAAGTCCGCCATTCGTCTAGTTCATCTATCTGTAGCATTCGTCATTCATGGATGGTTCCATTGTTGGTGCATGAACATGAACGTGGCTCATTTGTGTTTTTCGAAAGAGTTTCCGAATCACGAGCTTGGAGCATGGTCGTATCATCACCTACACGAAGTGTCACCTGTACCAACATCAATGATAGTTCTAGCAGTTGCTAAAAAGGGGCGTCCTAAAATTAAAGGGACATCACTATCCTCATCCATGTCTAGGACAATAAAGTCAACTGGGAATATGAATTTATCAATTTTTACGAGTACATCTTCAACAATACCCCTAAGAAATCTAATGGTTTCATCTGCTAATTGAATGCTCGTCCTAGTTTGTTTGGGTTTCCCAAGACCTAGCTGTGTAAACATTTTGTAAGGCATGACATTAATACTTGCCCCTAAATCAGCTAAAGCATTATTTACATTTAAACTACCAATTAAACAAGGAATAGTAAAACTCCCTGGATCCTTCAATTTGTTGGGTAGTTTATTTTGTAAGATAGCTGAGCACACTACATTTAGCTCCACGTGCGACAAATCATCTAACTTCTGTTTGTTTTCCAAAAGCTCCTTTAAAAATTTAACTGAGTTGGGCATCTGTGAAAGAGCTTCAATAAACGGTAAGTTAATATGCAACATTTTCAAAAGTTTAAGAAATTTACCGAATTGTTCATTTATGCGGTCTTTCTTTATCGTGTTGGGATATGGCACATGAGGTGTATACTCTTTACTTACCGGTTTTTGTTCGTTGTGGTTTACCTCTACCTTACCATTGCTTACCACAATTTCTCGCCTCGATTCAGATTCAAATTCAGCTAACCCTTCTTCATCTCGAACAATAATGGCATGAAGTTGCTCCCTTGGGTTAGTTTCGATGTTGCTTGGCAAGCTACCTTGTGGTCGTTCTGATATCATCTTTGCCAATTGACCGATTTGATTCTCAAGCCCTTGAATCGACGCTTGTTGATTTTTGAGTTCTGTTTTGGTGTTTTGGAAGCGAGTTTCTGACACCAAAATAAATTTTGTCAGCATCTCTTCAAGGTTTGGCTTATTCTCTTGCTGGTAAGATTGTTGTTAGAAGCCTGAAAGGGGTTGCAGTCTCTGATTCCCTTGACCACCCCATGAAAAATTTGGGTGGTTCCTCCATCCTGCATTATATGTGTTACTATAAGGATTATTTGGAGGTTTAGAGTTATTACCCATATAATTCAATTGCTCATTCTCCATGCTAGGACTGTAGGGTAGATATTCTGAGGTATTCATCCCTCCTCCATTTGTGTCGCATTGCATCACCGGATGTACCTGCGTAGAAACACATAAACCATCAATCTTTTTATTTAAGAGCTCTACCTGGTTTGATAACATGGTGACCGCGTCGAGGTTGAAAACACCAGTGGCTTTTGTCGGCTTTGTTCTCATGACTTGCCACTGATAATTATTCAGTGACATCTCTTCTATAAACTCATAAGCCGCTTCAGGTGTTTTGTTATTCAGAGTCCCGCCGGCGGCTGCATCAATCAGTTGCCTAGTTGAGGGGTTCAAACCGTTGTAGAAAGTTTGAACCTGTACCCATAGAGGTAACCCATGGTGAGGGCACCTTCTCAATAAGTCCTTATACCTCTCCCATGCATCGTAAAGAGTTTCTAAATCCATCTGCACAAAAGAAGAGATATCATTCCTCAAATTTTCTGTTTTAGCCGGCGGAAAATACTTTAATAGAAAATTTTCGGTCATTTGTTCCCAAGTAGTGATGGAACCTCATGGTAATGAGTTCAACCACTGTTTAACTTTATTCCTCAATGAAAAAGGAAATAACCGAAGGTGAATGGCATCGTCAGAAACGCCATTAATTTTAAAAGTGTTGCAGAATTGTAAGAAATTAGCCAAATGAGTATTTGGGTCTTCGTCCTACAAACCATCAAACTGAACAAACTGTTGAATCATTTGAATAGTGTTAGGTTTCAGTTTAAAATTATTTGCAGCAATAGTAGGTCTAACAATACTCGATTCAGCCCCAGTTGAATTGGGCTTGGCATAATCGTACATAGTACGAGGAGCAGGATTCTGATTTACAGGATTCACGGAAACCACAGAAGGTAGCGAATTATTCTGATTTTCAGTCATCTCCTCGGTGAGATTGGTATCGTCCTCTTGCTCTTCCGATATATACTAAAGACTTCGCCTTATTTCTCTACGATTTCTGCGAGCTGTGCTTTCAATTTCACTATCAAATAATAAAGGTCCTGTAGGGTTTCTTCTAGTCATAAACTAAAGATACCTGCCAGAAGCAAATAAAAGAAAAGTTAGTAAATTAAATAATAAACTAAAAACAAAAATAAAAAATAAATTGCAGAAACTAACTAAAAAAATAGCTAAAGTAATAAAAATTAAGTGTTCCTAATATTCTAGTCCCCGACAACGGCGCCAAAAACTTGATGACATCACGAACTAACTAAAATACGACAGAGGCAAGCGCACCTATCGAACAGTAGTATAGCTATGGTGAGTCGGGAATATCGTATCCACGAGGACTAAAAGTACTAGTAATAACTATCTTTCTATTATTTAGCCTAATAATTAAAGGGGTGTTTTAATCTAATATTGAACTAACTAATTAACTATGAACGCGACAGAGATAAAATTGGGAAAATACTTTAAGAAAACCAATGAGAGAGACAATACCCGAGGAAGAATCCACCTAGACTTCACTTATTATTATGACTCTGAATTAAACGATTTATTCACTTGTCTTAATTCGTAGAAATACCTAATTTATGTTAATATCTCTTTCAAGACTAAGAACAACTGGCTCTAGGTTGATTAATTGAAATCTCTTTCTAATTAAAACCCATATTGTCGCATTAACTCGATCTATGGATTCCCTTATTAGATTTGACTCTAATCCGAAATGATTTATGTAGTCCTATTTCTAGGATTACAATCAACTCACTCAATTATGCTAGATCTACTCTTAAACAGGACTTTTGCTCTCTTCAATAAGCACATCAAACTTGAATTAACATCCTAAAAATATTAAAGCAAGAATTAAGAACACATAATCAAGAACAAGAGCAAGTATTTATCATGTAATTCAGAAAATATCAAATAATAAGATCCATATTAGGTTTCATCCTCCCTAGTTATCTAGGGAATTTAGTTCATAATGTAAAAGGAAAACATCTCAAAATAAGGAAAACAACAAGACATAAAGAACCCAAAAACTTCTAAGGAAAATTGATGGAGATCTTCAATCTTGAATGAGATCCTGCTTTTGAATTGATTCCGATGGCTTCCTTCGAGTAATTTCTTCGTTCTACTCTGCGTGTCCCCTTAGGTCTTCTTCTAGTATGTATTTATAGACTTTTGAATGCTCAGAAACCCTAAAAATTGGCTTTTTTCGTGTGTTTGGGAAATAGGGAACGATATCGACACAAGCTGGCACATGGGCGTGTGGCTTGCCTGTGTGGATCACATGGGCGTGTGCCCAGCTCGTGTGGATCCTGAAAACTCCAATTTTGGCCCCTTTTTCGCTCCTTTTGCTCCCAACTGCTCTCCTAAGTATAGAAACATGAATTTAAGGGATTAGGAGTATCAAATTCACTAATTCTCATAATAAATCATCCAAAAATATGCCAAGCATGGAATTAAAATATGTTACATTTATGGTTTATCATCTCAACAAAACACTTATATGCCAACATTGGCTAAATTAACCTATACATGTCATTATAACCAGAATTAATTAGCTGAAAGTACCAAAAGAGCCGATGGATAGTGTGATATGGCTCCGACAAGCTTCCAACCCGAACAAGCTTTTGATTCACTATAAAACATGGAAAATAACACAGAGTAAGCATTTAAGCTTAATAAGTTCGTATAACAAAGAAAATAACTTACCATTAATCACATTTAAGGTAAGCATACAAAACATATCCAACTCAATTTGGCCAAAAGCCTAAACAAATATCTTCAACAACCATGTTAGTCATGTAATTCATATAAATACCTGTACTAGTTCGTATCAAACTCATATAAACTCATAACAGAACTATGCCCGTTAAACCCTTTAGAATATCATTGGAGACGCGGGTAGTACACACGAGGTGTACTGAACTGTAATCTGTCAATTCATGTACATGTATGCTCATACAAGCTATAAATGGTAAGCTCGTCTGAGCTGAATAACAGTAAGCTCCTCCGAGCTGAATAACGGTAAGCTCATACGAGCTGAGTATCAGTAACCCTAATGACATGTCATTTGTATCTTACGAATTCTTAAGGTTCAAACGGGGCTCGATAATCATCGTACGTCGTCGGATATGCGATCGATATTCATATATGATGATAATGCAAATAACATACATCTAATTCAAACAAAGCATATAATTACACAATTTAATTACACAAACTTACCTCGACGAGTGTACGTAGATACGGAGGCGACTAATCCGATATTTTTTCTTTACCTCGATATAACTTTGTATGAGGTCTGACAGGATCTATTCGAATGAATTTAACTCATTTCAATATAATTCTCATTCAATTAAATCCAACATAGAATTTTGATAAAATTACCATTTTGCCCTATACTTTTAATTCTTTTGTAATTTAGTCTCTAGGCTCAAAACATGAAATTCATGCAATTTAATCCTTACCCAAGCCTAGTCTATTTTTATTCATATTAATAGCAGCCCATATATTTCACAAAATTCACAAATTTTACCATAAATTTATCACCTTTTTCAATTTAGCCTCTAATTGATAATTTTACTAAAAATCTCTTTACAAAAACTATTTATCTAACAACAACCATTCATTTTCTATCATCAAACTTCAAAATTCAAGCATGTTCATCAATGGAAAAAGCCTAATACTTTAACAATTTTGCAAATTAATCCCTGGGCTAGCTAGATTAAGCTACAATAATGTCGGAAACATAAAAATCATAAAAAAGGGACAAAAATTCATACCTAATTGAGCAAAATAAGCTTGCTGAAATTTCAAGCTTCCATGGCTAGGTTTTCTCTATTTTTTTTGGTGGACGATAATGATAATGGATGATAATAATTTGTTTTATTTAATTTATCATTTATTACCTATTTACTAATTTAACCTTAAAAACTAATCAAAATTTCAATAATAACAAACCATACTTATCCACTAACAACCTTAATGGCTAATTACTATATAAGGACCTCCAATTTAAAATTCTATATCTATTTAATACCTTTAGCTATTAAAATACAACTTTTGCGCTTTACGCAATTTAGTCCTTTTTATCAAATTAAGCATGTAAACAGTAAAATTTCTTAACTAAATTTTTATATGGTATTTCTATTATATTGTAGACCATAAAATAATAATAAAATAAATTTTCGACTTCAGATTTGTGATCCCGAAATCACTGTTCTAATTTCACTAAAAACGGGCTGTTACATCCACAACGGCGCTTTAACAGGTAAAAAAAAACTTGATTCTTTTCTAGTTTATTTTTCTTTTTTTATATTTTTTTTCGAAATTTAAAAAGGAAAATAAAGTAAAAAGAAAATACTTTCTTTTAAACATTTTTTTTTGTATTTCTCTGTTGAATTTCTTCGTAAAAGAAAAAAATTACAAATGTTTCTTTGGCCTTTTATAGCCGAAATACAACATATTATTTTTGTCTTCTTCCTTTTTATCTCTCTTATTCTATTTCTCTATTTTCTGCAGGTGGTGGTGGCAAGGGCGAGGCGGTGGTGTCAAGCTTCAGATGGCACGCTTGCTGACATGGCAAGGGGAGCAGCGGCTGGAGACTTTTAGAGGGCGCTAGGGTTTCTAAAATTTTTTTAGGTTTTGGGCTTTTGGGTTGTTGGGTGTTTGGGTTTTTAGGGTTAGGTTAGTAGATAGATTTGGGTCATTGAGTTTGTAAATGGACTGGACCCTTTTTTAATTAACGGGCTTTTATTATATATATATTTTTTAACTTCTTTTTTTTTTGGTTTGGTTTGGGATGGGATGGGCAAAATTGGGCAACTACAACTGTCCCTCTTTGCTTATTTTCATGTGACACGAAGGGAGCAAAAACCTTAAAGAAGGACCAATTTTGTCCGGTCCCGCTGCATCTCGTCTTCTCTGGTGCTTCTATTTTTCAAGTAACCCACTCTTTCAGTTCCTTGGTTACTCTACTTTACTGTATCCACTTCGCTATAACTTTAGGAAGATAGGGTTTCGTGTTACAGCTTCATCTTGCTCCATTGCAACTTCAAGGAGATAAGATTTGTTGTTATAGTTTCAATCCATTCCACTACAACTTTGGGGATATAAGATTTGTAGCTTCATTCCAACCCACTGCAACTTTAGGGGTATAGGATTTGTAGCTTTATCTTGCTTTACTATAACTTCAGGGAGATAAGATTTGATATTATAACTTTAATCTGATCCACTGCGTCTTTAGGGATATAGGATTTATAGCTTTATCTTGCTCCACTGTAACTTTAGGGAGATAAGATTCACTATTAACTTCGATCTGATCCACTGCATCTTTAGGGATATAGGATTTATAGCTTTGTCTTACTCCATTGTAACTTCAGGGAGATAAGATTTGCTATTATCTTCGATCCAATCCACTGCAACTTCAGGGAGATAAGATTCGCTATTAACTTCAATTCGATCCACTGCATCTTCTGGGATATAGGATTTATAGCTTCATCTCGCTCCACTGCAACTTCAGGGAGATAAGATTTGCTATTAACTTTGATCCGATCTACTACATCTTCAGGGATATAGGAGTTGTAGCTTCGTCTTGCTCCACTACAACTTTAGGGAGATAAGATTTGCTACTGTAATTTTAATATATTCCAGTGCAACTTTAGGGATATAGGATTTGTAACTTTGTCTTTCTCCATCGCAACTTCATATAGATAAGACTTGCTATGGCAGCTTCAATCCGACCCACTACAACTTCAAGGGTATAGGATTTGAGGTTTCACTGATCTGTTACACCACTCCCTGTGGAATAGGACCAGTAGAATCCATTTTATAGGCCTATATTTTATGCCAAGCGATTAGGATGTTATGATCAGAATGACCAGATGCTCCTAACTAGATGTATACGAATGATATTTGTACGAATGCAAAATGTCATTTTTGAGAATGGTCCCTTTTTAGTGCTTAGGCTGACATTACTCGTTGTTCGTCAAGGTTCTATCACTGATGTATTACCATGCCCTCTTGCTTAGGTCTGGTATCTTTGACAGGAAACCCGAAGAGGTAATAACACTCTAGACTACTCGTTCCAAGATCTTTCCAACCTTCAAATTTGGTTAGTTCTAACTTGTAACACCCCTTACCGGGGTTCTACGCCGGGAACTGGGCCCGAGGCATTACCGAACTCAAACCACTTAATCGCAACTTAGTCTCAACGTCATTACTCTCTATAACCTCATTCTCGACTTACGAGGCCTCACTCATACACACGAGGGCTCTCGAGACTAATCCGAAACTTTTACGATCCTTAAAATTTTTCTCTTTTATACAGGTCTCACACGTCCGTGCAAGATTTGACACGCTCGTGCATGGACACACACGCCCATGTCCCCAAACCGTGCCTAAAAACCCAACATTCTGCCAATGCCCCACGGCCAAGGCACACGCCCGTGCTTACCACCCATGGTGCACACTGACTTCACACACATGGCCTCAAAGCCTAGTCACACGCCTGTGTGGCTAGCCCGTGGACTATCCTGATTTAAAATGTTAACGTACAGGGGACGCACGGCCACAGCACAAGCCCGTGGGCTGACCGTGTGTCACACATGGTCTAGACACACGCCCGTGTGTCTAACCACATGGTCAAGAACAAAGCTATGTGCCAAGCTCTTTTCACCCCTCTAGCATACACAACATATACTCATCTAACACCATCATAATCAACTCAAATTGAAGTGCATTCTCACATAGAAAACTACATCTTTCTTTCATATAATGTAATAGCCAACAACCATGGCATTATACAAAATAAGCTATCCATCTAAAGGCCAACACATCTTAGCCATTTACAACAAAATCCACTAACTTGTCTAGCCCCTATACATGCCATAAACAAAACATTAAGTTTCATGTACCAAAGTGTGCTGATATGTGGGCTATCTTCTGATGATCCTCGTATCTCGATTCAACGCTTTTAATCTATAAGACAAGGGAAAGGAAAGAGAGTAAGCTTTGAGCTTAGTAAGTTTACACATAAACAATTAAGCAACATAGTATAAGCTAAGCAACCATTAGCATTATGCCAACAAGTAATTCACAACTATGCTTACTCTTTCTATCCCTTACAACATTTCCAACACATCATGAGTCACATACTCATAACCATCAAAATGCACCCCTGCATTCTATGTCACATTTACACAATATATAAAACATCATTATTTCTCGTAATACATCCACACAGTTTATCCACATAATTTATCCACACAGCCTATTCACACAGCTAGTTCACATAACTAATCCACACAGCTATTACAAATGGCTAATTCACATAATTAATCCATACAGCTATTACACACAGCTAATACACACAGTTAATCCACACAGCCAATATCTCAGTGGTTTCGCACTTAGCACACCACAATTGATTAATAAGGTGGTATCGCACTTAGCCTACCACAAAGGTATTCATAGTAGTTCAGCACATAGCCCACTAGACGATATACCTCACGATAGCATCGCACATAGCTAGCTCATCGTCAATATGCATTAGAATGGTATCGCACTTAGCCCACCATCTAGCATTATCACAACACATGCACAAGTCTACTTACTTAATCATTCTCGATCATACATTCATTCCACATTTTCTACTACATTCATCCCACATAGGTTCTCAAATATGCTACACACTAGCTAACATTAACAAATTGTAAGTATGAATGCATTATTTATGCATAGACTTACCTCGATACTCAAAAGTATGTAAATATGCAATTTAGTCCACCATCTTGCTTTTGCCTCGGTTTCGATCTGGGCTTCATCTTTCTTGATCTATAATGAATAATTCAGTTTATTCAATACACACATTAACTAAATTGACCCACATTTCATACTTTAGCAAAATTACTATTTTGCCCTTAAACTTCCTCATATTTACACTTTAGCCCCAAGGCTCGAAAAGTGATTTTTATTCAACTTTCTATCCTTTCATGCTTAGCCGAACCACTTACTCAACTAAAGCGTTCATCAAATCTCACTAAATCACACATGTATGACCAAACTAAAGTTTTTCACAATCAAGTCCCTACATGCATTTTCATGGAAAATCACTTAACAAAAGATGTTTCTACTACATAAAGCTTTCATAATCTTCCATAAAACATCAAAATACATGCATGTCATTCATGACCATATTTTTAAACATCCATTATAGCTCATCAAATAGCTAAAAATAGCTTACTCATGCTACCGGGACTTCAAAAATACAAAGAATATCAAAACCGGGCTTAAGAGCACTTACTAGCAAGCTTGAAAAAAATTGAAAGAACCCTAACAATGGCTTCTCAAATTTTCGGCAGCTAAAGGGGAAGAAGATGAATGACTTTGTCATCTTTTCACCTATTTTAATCACTTATTTGATAAATGACCAAAATGCCCTTTTTGATAAACTTTAAATTTTGACTCATCCATGCCCATTTTTGTCCAAAAATTAGAATTTGGGTAAATTGCTATTTAAGGACGTCTAATTAATAATCTAAAGCTATTTCACACAAATAGCTTCTAGAAACACACATTTTGCAACTTTTGCAATTTAGTCCTTTTGGACAATTCAACCACAATTTCACAAAATTGCTTCATGAAACTTTCACACTAGCATGCATACAAGGCGTAAACCTCAATAACTCATTTATAACCCTCGAATTTGTGGTCTCGCACCACTATTCCCGACTAGGCCCTAAACCGGGATGCTACAACTCTCCCCCCTTTAGAGATTTTCGCCCCCGAAAATCTTACTAGAAAAGAGGTTTGGATGTTGCTCTCTCATAGCTTCTTCCGTTTCCCACGTAGCCTCTTCCACGCCATGTTTCTGCCATAACACTTTCGCTAGTGCTATGCTCTTATTTCTCAACTGTTTCATTTCTCGAGGCAAGATCTTAATCGGCTCCACTTCATAAGACATATCTAGTCTTATCTCAATTTCTGTTGAAGGAATCAAATGTAAAGGATTGGAGCGATACCGTCGCAACACCGACACATGGAACACATTATGAATCTTTTCCAACTCTACTGCAAAGCCAACCAGGTAAGCTACTGAGCCCAATGCATGCAGTAATCTCATACGGCCCTATGAACCTTGGACTTAATTTCCCTTTCCGTCTAAATCTCATAATCTTCTTCCACGGCGATAATTTCAAAAATACTTTGTGACCTACCTCAAACTCAATTTCTTTTCTTTTCAAATCCGCATACGACTTCTGTCGGTCCGAAGCAGCTTTCAGACTATTACGGATTACTTTCACTTTCTCTTCGGTTTCTTTCACTAGATCGACCCCATGGATCCGCTTCTTACTAAGCTCGATCCAATACAAAGGAGTCCGACACTTACGGCCATACAAAGCCTCATACGGTGCCATCTGTATACTCGACTGATAACTATTGTTATAGGCGAATTCGACCAAAGGTAGATATCTCTCCCAACTGCCTTCGAATTCTAACACACAGCATCGAAGCATATCTTCAAGAACTTGAATCACTCTTTCAGACTGACCATCGGATTGCGGATGGAACGCAGTACTGAAATTCAATCTCATACCCATGGCCTCTTGCAACTTCTTCCAAAATCTCGAAGTAAACCTCGGATCTCTATCCGATATAATAGACACAGGTACACCATGTAATCTCACTATCTACGCCCACGTACAACTCAAATGGCTAACTTATCCAAAGAATAATCAACACGTCTTTGGAATAAAGTGAGCCGACTTCAATCAATCTATCCACAACAACCCACACAAATCTCTCTTTCTCGAGTCATCGGCAACCTCACATACAAAATCCATGGTAACCCGATCCCATTTCCATTCGGGTACCATTACTGGCTGAAGCAATCCCGAAGGCACTTGATGCTCAGCTTTCACTTGTTGGCAAATCAGACACTTTGCCACAAACTCTGAAATATCTCTTTTCATACCCGGCCACCAATACAACTTCCTTAAGTCGTTGTACATTTTCGTACTGCCCGGATGTACTGACAAGCATCCACTGTGGGCTTCATGCAAAACCTTTCGAATCAACTCCTCATTTTTAGGAACACAAATTCTGTCGTGATACATTAGTCAACCATTCAAATTTACTCGAAAATCAAAATCACATTCCGACCCGCACTTAGCTATCTTAGCTTGAATCTCGCTATCATTTCTCTGAGCTTCACATATTTGTTGAACAAATAGTGGCCTAGCTCTCAACTCTGCCAAAATAGCACCATCATCAGACAATGCTAAACTTGCTCTCATAACTCTTAGAGCATACAAGGATTTCCTACTCAAGGCATCCGCAACCACATTCGCTTTTCCCGGGTGGTAATCGATGACTAACTCATAGTCTTTCAACAACTCAAGCCACCGTCTCTGTCTGAAATTCAGATCCTTCTGATCCATCAAATACTTTAAACTCTTGTGATCCGTAAAGATTCGGCACTTTTCACCATACAAATAATGTCGCCAAATCTTTAACGCAAACACAATCGCAGCCAACTTCAAATTGTGAGTCAGATAAATCTTCTCGTGCGGTTTTAACTGCCTCGAGGCGTAAGCAATTACCTTACCCTCTTGCATCAACACGCAACCAAGACCATTAAACGACGCATAACTATAAACCATAAACTCCTTCTCCGATTCTGGTTTAACTAAAACCGGTGCCTCAGTCAACATTATTTTCAGTCTCTCGAAGCTCTGTTGACATGTCTCAGTCCATTCAAACTTGACATCCTTATGCAATAGCTTCGTCATCGGGGTAGCAATCACAGAGAACCCCTTTACGAAACGTCTGTAATATCCCGCTAATCCCAAGAAACTTCTAATTTCTAACACGTTCCTCGGTGGTTTCCAATCCATAATAGTCGATATCTTACTCGGGTCAACTCTGACACCATCACCTGACACCATGTGTCCTAGGAATCCGACCTCTCGGAGCCAAAACTCACTCTTGCTAAACTTAGCATACAACTGCTTATCTCTCAAAGTTTGCAAGACAATTCTCAAGTGCTCTTCATGATCGTTCTCATCCCGAGAATAGATCAATATGTCGTCAATAAAGACAACCACAAACTTGTCCACATATGGTCTAAAAACACGGTTCATTAGATCCATAAAAATCGCAGGTGCATTTGTCAAACCAAACGGCATAACCAAAAACTCATAATGGCCATACCTTGTCCGAAATACAGTTTTCAACACATCTTGCTCTTTCACTCTGAGCTGATAATAACCAGACCTCAAGTCTATCTTGGAGAACACTATAGCTCCCTTCAGTTGATCAAAAAGATCATCAATCTTTGGTAAAGGATACTTATTTTTAACCATCACTTTGTTAAGCTGCCTATAGTCTATACACAATCTCATAGACCCATCTTTCTTCTTCACAAACAATATCGGAGCACCCCACGGCGAGTAGCTCGGTCTTGCAAAACCCTTATCTGTCAACTCTTGCAACTGAAACTTCAGTTCCTTCAACTCTACAGGTGCCATTCTGTACGGAGCAACCGAAATAGGTGCCGTTCCTGGAACCAACTCAATTCTAAACTCAACCTCTCTCACTGGAGGTAATCCGGGTAACTCTTCCAGAAATACATCTGGGTACTCACATACCACTGGCACTATTTTAAACTCTACTCCAACCTCTTGAGTATTCAACACAAACGCAAGATATGACTCACATCCTTTCCTCAAACATTTCTCAGCCACTAAGGAAGAAATCATCACGGGTAGACTGTCCAATCCACCTAATTCAACCCGAACCACATCTCCACTCTCACATTTCAGTTCAATAAACTTACTACCACAGTTCACTAAGACATTATGGGTAGTCAACCAATCCATGCCTAGGATTAAATCAAACTCATCAAACGGCAACAACATAAGGCTTGTCGGAAAACAGTGATTCTCAATCAATAAAGGATAATTCTTACACACTTTGTCCACTAACACATGCTTCCCTAACGGGTTTGATACCTTAACCACTATGTCCGTAGACTCAACGGTCATACTCAAACAAGATGCTAACCTCATGCAAATATAAGAATGAGTAGACCCTGGATCTATTAAAGAAATAACGAAGGTGTCATAGAGAGAAAAAGTACTCGTTATCACATCAGGGGAGGATGCCTCTTCGTGAGCGCGAATGGCATACGTCCTCACAGGTGCCCGACCCTCTGGTCTCACAGCAGAATCTCTGGGCGCACCTCTACCACTAGCCCAACCTCTTGGGTTCTTTGGTGGTCTACCCCTCGTAGACACATCACTAGGTCTCACTTCCTGCTTCTCTTCCTTATCGTCCCTCTCGGGACAACTACAAATAAAGTGGTCAGGGGAACCACACTTATAACATTTCCAACTGTTTCCCCAACACTCTCCGGTGTGATACCTACCACAACTAGGACACTCCGATTTACTCTTTGTATTGCCCACACTTTCCATCGAGGGGGCTTGGACTCTCGAACCCGAACGAGTATTGCCCAAGTCTCTATGCGAATAACCCACTGGTGCTGTCATCCGATGATTCACTTCCTTGGATCTTTTTGATTGGGCTTGATACGACTTGCCTATCGGCGTCTTTCTCGCATCTCGGGCTTCACTCACAGCCCTTCTCTTTTCTGAACTTAATTCCTCGGCCTTACTTGCCCTCTCAATAATACCATAAATTCTTTCAACTCCAAAATGCCAACTAGGAGTTTGATATCCTCATTCAGTCCATCTTCAAACCTCTTGCACAAGATGGTCTCTGTCGACACACATTCTTGAGCGTATTTGCTAAGCCTAACAAACTCACGCTCGTATTCTGCTACTGTCATCCTTCCGTGCTTTAGCTCAAGGAATTCTTTCATTTTTCAGTCAGTAAACCTCTGGCTTATATACTTCTTCCGAAACTCTTCCAGAAAGAAGTCCCACGTCGCCCGCTCTTTCGGGACTACCAACGTCAGCGTCTTCCACCAATGGTATGCCGAATCTCTCAGCAACGATACGGTACACTTCAAACTCACCTCAGGTGTACATGAGAGCTCATCGAACACACTCATCGAGTTCTCCAACCAGAACTCTGCCCTTTCTGGGTCATCATCTACCTCAGCTCTAAACTCCTCAGCCCCGTGTTTCTTAATCTTATCCACCGGGGGTTTCGATATCCTCACCACATCCATACCTTGGGGAGCCACAAGATTTTGCTGAGGTATTGGAGGAGGTTGAGCATTAGGGTTTGCTCGAACATAATCCGAGTACCAATTACTCATCATTTGGAGAAAGGCTTCCCGTGCCTCTTCCCTTTGACACCTAACCTCGGGTCCACTCTCAACGGACGCGGTCCCTTGCGCAGGAGCCGGTGCGTTACTCGCTGCTTCATTAGTAGTCAATGGATCGGAATCCATATACTATAATAAACAAGATTTAAATCATCAGAAACCACCACATTATCATTGTACACTTATGGCATGTATAGCTAGACTCTTACACCCGCTACGGTAGTCTTAGAAACGACTAAACCATAGCTCTGATACCACTAATTGTAACACCCCTTACCTGGGTTCTACGCCGGGAACCAGGCCCGAGGCGTTATCGAACTCAAACCACTTAATCGCCATTTAGGCTCAACGTCATTACTCTCTATAACCTCATTCTCGACTTACGAGGCCTCACTCATACACACGAGGGCTCTCGAGACTAATTCGAAACTTTTACAATCCTTAAAATTTTTCTCTTTTATACAGGTCTCACATGCCCGTGCAAGATTTGAGACACCCGTGCATGGACACACACGCCCATGTCCCCAAACCGTGCCTAAAAACCCAAGATTCTTTCAATGCCCCACGGCCAAGGCACACGCCCGTGCTTACCACCCGTGGTGCACACTGACTTCACACACACGGACTCAAAGCCTAGTCACACGCCCGTGTGTCTAGCCCGTGGACTATCCTGATTTAAAATGTTAACGCAGCGAGGGCGCGCGGCCCACGGACACGCCCGTGGGCTAACCGTGTGTCACACATGGTCTAGACACAGGCCCGTGTGTCTGACCACATGGTCAAGAATAAAGCTATGTGCCAAGATCTTTTCACCCCTCTAGCATACACAACATATACTCATCTAACACCATTATAATCAACTCAAATTGAAGTGCATTCTCACATAGAAAACTACATCTTTCTTTCATATAATGTAATAGCCAACAACCATGGCATTATACAAAATAAGCTATCCATCTAAAGGCCAACACATCTTAGCCATTTACAACAAAATCCACTAACTTGTCTAGCCCCTATACATGCCATATACAAAACATTGAGTTTTATGTACCAAAGTGTGCTGATATGTGGGCTATCTTCTGATGATCATCGTATCTCGATTCAACGCTTTTAATCTATAAGATAAGGGAAAAGAAAGAGAGTAAGCTTTAAGCTTAGTAAGTTTACACATAAACAATTAAGCAACATAGTATAAGCTAAGCAACCATTAGCATTATACCAACAAGTAATTCACAACTATGCTTACTCTTTCTATCCCTTACCACATTTCCAACACATCATGAGTCGCATACTCATAACCATCAAAATGCACCCTCTGCATTCAATGTCACATTTACACAATATACAACACATTATTATTTCTCGTAATACATCCACACAGTTTATCCACATAGCCTATTCACACAGCTAGTTCACATAACTAATCCACACAGCTATTACACACGGCTAATTCATGTAATTAATCCATACAGCTATTACACACAGCTAATACACACAGTTAATCCACACAGCCAATATCTCAGTGGTTTCGCACTTAGCACACCACAATTGATTAATAAGGTGGTATCGCACTTAGCCTACCACAAAGGTATTCATAGTAGTTCAGCACATAACCCACTAGACGATATACCTCACGATAGCATCGCACATAGCTAGCTCATCATCAATATGCAATAGAATGGTATCGCACTTAGCCCACCATCTAGCATTATCACAACACATGCACAAGTCTACTTACTTAATCATTCTCGATCATACATTCATTCCACATTTTCTACTACATTCATCCCACATAGGTTCTCAAATATGCTACACACTAGCTAACATTAACAAATTGTAAGTATGAATGCATTATTTATGCATAGACTTACCTCGATACTCAAAAGTATGGAAATATGCAATTTAGTCCACCATCTTGCTTTTGCCTCGGTTTCGATCTGGGCTTCATCTTTCTTGATCTATAATGAATAATTCAGTTTATTCAATACACACATTAACTAAATTGACCCACATTTCATACTTTAGCAAAATTACTATTTTGCCCCTAAACTTCCTCATATTTACACTTTAGCCCCAAGGCTCGAAAAGTGATTTTTATTCAACTTTCTATCCTTTCATGCTTAGCCGAACCACTTACTCAACTAAAGCGTTCATCAAATCTCACTAAATCACACATGTATGACCAAACTAAAGTTTTTCACAATCAAGTCCCTACATGCATTTTCATGGAAAATCACTTAACAAAAGATGTTTCTACTACATAAAGCTTTCATAATCTTCCATAAAACATCAAAATACATGCATGTCATTCATGACCATATTTTTGAACATCCATTATAGCTCATCAAATAGCTAAAAATAGCTTACTCATGCTACCGGGACTTCAAAAATACAAAGAATATCAAAACCGGGCTTAAGAGCACTTACTAGCAAGCTTGAAAAATTGAAAGAACCCTAACAATGGCTTCTCAAATTTTCGGCAGCTAAAGGGGAAGAAGATGAATGACTTTGTCATCTTTTCACCTATTTTAATCACTTATTTGATAAATGACCAAAATGCCCTTTTTGATAAACTTTAAATTTTGACTCATCCATGCCCATTTTTGTCCAAAAATTAGAATTTGGATAAATTGCTATTTAAGGACGTCTAATTAATAATTTAAAGCTATTTCACACAAATAGCTTCTAGAAACACACATTTTGTAACTTTTGCAATTTAGTCCTTTTGGACAATTCAACCACAATTTCACAAAATTGCTTCATGAAACTTTCACACTAGCATGCATACAAGGCATAAACCTCAATAACTCATTTATAACCCTCGGATTTGTGGTCTCGCACCACTATTCTAACTAGGCCCTAAACTGGGATGTTACATAACTAGTGGTCCTGCGTCAGGGTTGGGCAAATCTCTGCCATCCATCTCGGTTAAAATCAGCACTCCTTCAGAAAATGCTTTCTTCACAACATAAAATCTTTCCCAATTTGGCATCCATTTTCCTCTAAAGTCTTTTTGTATGGGAATGATCTTTTTCAACACCAGGTCCCCTTTATGGAACTCTCTGGGGCGGACATTTTTGTCATAAGCTTGCATCATCCAATTTTGGTACATCTGGCCTCGACGAATAGCTCTCAGCCTCTTTTCTTCAATCAAGTTTAACTGATCATATCTGGATTGGATCCATTTTGCTTCATCTAACTTTAATTCTGATAAAACTCGGAGAGAAGGAATCTCAACTTCAATGGGTAAAACCGCCTCCATTCCATAAACCAATGAGAAAGGTGTTGCACCAATGGAGGTTCTGACAGACATTCGATAAGTATAGAGGGTAAATGGTAATTTCTCATGCCAATCTTTATAAGTCTTTGTCATTTTCCCCACAATCTTCTTAATGTTCTTATTAGTTGCCTCCACTACCCCATTCATTTTTGGGCGATATGGTGACGACTTGTGATGTTTGATCTTGAACTGACTGCAAACTTCTACTATCGTGTTGTTGTTTAGGTTAATACATTGTCAAATATGATCCTTTCTGGCATCATGTACCGACATATAATCTCTTTCTTCAAGAATTTGCTAATTGCTGATTTCATGACATTAGCATAAGAAGCGACTTCTACCCACTTGGTGAAGTAGTCAATGACCACGAAGATGAATCGATGCCCATTGGAAGCCTTTGGCGAGATTGGCCCAATGACATCCATGCCCCACATAGGGAAAGGCCATAGAGAAGTCATCACATGGAGAGGCGAAGGAGGTACATGAATTTTGTCTCCATAAATTTTGCATTTATGACACTTTTTGGCATAATTGATACAATCCCCTTCCATGGTGGACGAATAATATTCGAATCTTATGATTTGTCTGGCCATTTTAAAACCATTGGTGTGTGTTCCACAAACGCCTTCATGGACTTATTCCAGGATTTTCTTGGCTTCAACAGTGTCCAAACATTTCAGTAACCTTTCTTCTTTTGTATAGGATCTCCCCATATAGAACATACTCATTGGTCTGCCTTCTTATCGTCCTTTTATCATTCTCGGTTGCTTGCTCAGGGTATTCATTGTTCTTTACATATTGCAATATGTCATGGTACCAAGGGTGATTATCATTTTTTCTTTATCGATGTTGTAACAATGGGTCGGGACCTCATAAATGCTAATCTGGATAGGTTTTACATCCTCTTATTTGTTCACTTTGACCATGGAGGCTAAGGTAGCCAAGGCATCAACCATCTAATTTTCATATCGCGAAAGGTAGTAGAAGGTGCTGTCATCAAACTCCTTAATTAACTCAAAGAACTAGCTTTCGATAATCAATTAGCTTGGAGTCTCTCATCTCCCATTCACCTCTGAGTTGATAGATTACTAGTGCAGAATCCCCATTATCTCCAGCACTTTGATCTTGCGTTCTATAGCCACACGGATACCTATTATACACGCTTCGTATTTCACTATGTTATTTGTGCAATCAAAATCAAGTTTTCTGGTGAAAGGATAGTGATCTCTGTCTAAGGATACCAGGACAACCCCAATTCTGTTACCCATGGTGTTTGAGGTACCATCAAAATTCAATTTCCAAGGATGTTCTTTTGGAGCACCTTCTTCAGTGGTCACAACATAAGTTAGATCTTCATTTGGGAAATCAAAATTTAAAGGCTCGTAATCCTCTAAAGCTCTGCCAGGTAGGAAATCTTCTATTGCACTCCCTTTTACTGCCTTCTGGTTTGCATAAGTTATATCAAATTCAGAGAGAAAAATTTGCCATCGAGCCATTCTTCCATTCAATGCAGTCGATTCTATCATGTACTTTAGAGGGCCTATTTTCGAGATGAGCCAAGTCGTATGGTACAACATGTACTGTCTCAACCTCTGGATAGTCCAGACTAAGGCGCAACACAACTTCTCAATTGACGAATATCTTGTCTCGTATTCGGTAAACTTCTTGCTAAGGTAATAGATTGCTCTTTCTTTCCTTCCCGACTCATCATGTTGGTCCAGTACATATCCCATAGAATTTTCAAATACTGCCAAGTATAGTATTAGTGGTTTATTTGGGCTAGGTGGTATCAACATTGGGGCAGTGGACAAGTAATGTTTAACCTTGTCGAAGGTCTTCTAGCATTCCTCATCCCATACACCTAGATTATGTTTCTTAAAGAGACGAAATATGGGGTCGCATTTCTCGGTTAGTTGTGAAATGAATCGGGCAATGTAATTTAATCTCCCTAAGAAACCCTAAACTTCCTTTTGGGTACACGGCGGTGGTAACTCTTGTATGGCCTTGACTTGGTCTGAATCAATCTCAATTCCTCTCTCGCTGACTACAAATCCCAACAATTTACCCGACGTGGCCCCGGAAGTGCATTTAGCTGAATTCAGCTTTAGTCAAAATTTTTTCAACCTCAAAAATATTTTCTTCAAAACTTTCACATGCTCTTTTTCTGTTCGGGATTTTGTGATCATATCATCGACATAAACCTTAATTTTCTTGTGCATCATATCATGAAACAAAAGTTACCATGACTCTTTGATATGTTACTTTCGCATTTTTCAGTCCAAATGGCATCACTTTATAACAAAATGTTCCCCACATTGTTACGAATGTGGTCTTCTCCAAATCTTCAGGATGCATCTTTATCTGGTTGTATCTGGAGAAACCATCCATGATAGAAAATAGTGAATGACATGCCGTGTTGTCCACTAAAATATTGATGTGGGGCAATGGGAAATTGTCTTTTGGGTTGGCATTGTTTAAATCTCGATAATCGACACACATTCACACTTTTCTATCTTTCTTAGGGACGGGGACTATATTGGCTACCCATTTCGACTATTCGACCACTTGTAGGAAACCAACATCATACTATTTCTTGACCTTTTCTTTTATTTTCAACAGTATGTCTGGCCTCATCCTTCGAAGTTTTTGTTGAACCGGCTTGCATTCTTCATTTATGGGAAGCTTGTGTACCACAATATCAGTACTTAGACCAAGCATGTCTTGATACAACCATGCGAAGACATCTTTGAATTTTTAGAGTAACTCAACGAGGTCTTGACTTGTTTCTGTAGTGATGCAAGTCCCGATTTTCACCTATTTCTTTTCTTGTTCATCCCCTAAGCTCACAATTTCCACTGACTCTTTGTGAGGTAAGATCTGTGTCTCACCTTGCTTTACAACAAATCAGAAGACAAGTTACAATATCGATCATCTTCAAAGTCCTAAGGTTCCTCTAGACACATATCCTGCTCAAAAGAAGACTCCAAGTTAGCAGTAGCGTCTCTCGTATCATTGATCTCTGGCGACCTGTTATAGGAATAAAAGAATACCCAAAGAGCAAATAAATTTAGGGATGATTATTTGTGTGGTATGAGTATGAATGAAGGAAATAGTAAAGTGTTTGCCAAATGGAACATAAAAATACATTGTTTTTATTGAAATAAAGATAATGGACATGTGCCATTTCACAAAAGGATCCCTATTGCTCCCAGACTTAGAGCAATAGGTGTGTTTTGAGCATTTCTCTGAAATAATACTAAAAACTACAGGGATATCCTCCACAGTCCAGTTGTTTAAAAAACTTTTGGGGATATAGGGACAAATTTTTTATATGTTCCCTTCTTCAGTTCCCTATTCGGAGGCACAAACATCTTTCTCCTCCAAACCCTCAATATCTTCAAAGAATTCCAAATCTTTGTTGTCCATCAGAATATGCACCAGAGACCTAAATCCGGTGCACTCTTGGATCTCATGACCTTCCGTAGCGTGAAACTCACAGTAGCCTTTCACTCATTTGGGTACCTTTTCTGAATCTTGAATGATCAAGCCCACGTCTATCATTTTTTGTCAAACCCATTTTAGAGGGGATTTCACCTCTGTAACATCGATTTTGGTCCTCTTGCCCCCACTCTCGATTATCACATTCACCCCTTGGTCGTGATGACTGGGTAGCAGATTTCCAGCCACATTAGGCTTTGAGGGATCATCAAACCTTACAATTCCCATCTTGATAAATCTTTCTATCAGTTTCTTGAAGGCAGTGCAGTTCTCGATCGAATGTCCCATTATCCCCGTGTGGTATTCGCACTAAGAATTCGCATCATACCATTTTTGGAATAGAGGTTGCATAGGCTTTAGGTAAAATGGTGATACCACGTGAGCATTGAACAGATTCTGGTATAATTTCCTTATGTCATTGGGATAGGCGTGAGTTGGATTTTTTCTGTGTTTGGCCTTGAATTGGATTATTGCCTCGAAGAGTCCTGATGGTTGGTCGTCATGGTCCTAGGTTTCACCATTGTGACCGGCTTTAAATAGCTCTTATTATATACGTTCACAGTGTTTACTTCATTTTCTTTCTTTCTCGGGGAAGACCTTTTAGTATTCCCCCCGCATCTATCTTTCCACTTCTTATCGCATTCTTAATAATTTCTCCAGACATAACTATATCCGAGAAGCTCCTGGTAGCACTTCCTAGCATGTGATTGATGAACGGGACTTTCAGGGTATTGAGAAAGAGAATCTTCGTTTCTTTTTCCAATAGAGGTTGTTGAACCTGTGTTGGCACATCTCTCCACCGTTGGGCATATTGCCTGAAGTTTTCATTTGGCTTCTTTTACATATTTTGCAGCGTAATTCTATCGAGCGTCATATCAGTCACATGGCTATACTGTTTTGTGAAGGCTTGCGCCAAATCCTTCCATGAATTAATTCTGGAATGGCTCAACTGATTATACCATTTAGCAGCCGACCCAATCAAGCTATCTTAGAAACAATGGATTAACAATTGGTTTTTGTTGATGTATTCGATCATTCATCGGCAAAACATTGTTATATGGGCCTCAAGGCAACTAGTCTGATTGTATTTTTCGAATTCTAGGGTTTTGAATTTTGGTGAGAGCACTAGATTCAGGACCAAACTCAATTCCTTGGCATCAACCCCACAAAGGTAGTTAGCACTCTCCATAGCTCTGAATTTTTCCTCCAACCACTTACAACGATCTTCCAGCTGTTTTGGAATTTCTACTCTTGCCTACTCCATTTCTGCCATGTCGTCAAAATGTAGAACAACAGGGTTGGTTGGATTATCTCTGGGGTTGAAACCTAAAGCCATTGGGTAATTCACCGGTCTTGAGGTGCCAGCCTGGTATTGCTGTGGTCTTATGGTGACGGGTGCTCTTCATGGATATGTCTCTGATTGGGCTTGGACGTCACTGGGGTAAAGCTTAGTTGGTATGTAGGGTCATCATTATCATCTCCAGAGTTTACCACAACACTCTTTCCTTTTTCAACCCCTCCAGCCAGTAACTGGGTCAACTGGCTTATTATGTTTCTTTGGGACTCCTATATTTGGTCCTTCATGTCTTGTTGCACCTTAGCTAATTAATCTTGCAACTGCGCTTGCAACTAATCTTGCAAGTCCTTCTGAATTTGTTCTAGTATTTCTAACCTCTGATCTATGACTCTAGTTTTACCGCGAGTACCATAGCGATATTCGGTTGGCAGATTCTTGGTAGTTTCTAGGATAACTGTCATAATTTTGATTAATTAGGGTCTTTTTATGAAATTTAATACATGTAATGAAATTTAATGCTAATGAATGAAAAATGCATGATAGAAGGCATTGATTCTAGTTCAACACCATTAGAACAACTTTACTTGAAAAAAAGTTTCTTTACATAAAACAGATACATTTTACAACCTCACTTTAACACTCAAACCTTAACTTCCCAAGAAGGCAAGCTAATTCTCAGCCCCAATCTGACTCCAATTCATATTTCAGGCTCAGAGCGTCAGCTTGAACAGCTAGGGTTTGCAAATGGTCGGCTACTTCTCGTGCTTGGGCCAAAGCTTTACTCATAACATGGTCCCTATCTCTGACCATATTCGTATGGCCACATTGTCTTCCACTTTATCAAGAAACCCATTTTCCATGGCAAGCTTTCTATTTAGCAATTGAACATGAATCAACACCTTTCCTCTAAGATGAAAATGCAATGCAACCATGGCCAAAACAAAACGAAACAAGTCAGTACACTTTGTATAAAGCTAGAATACAAAGCAAAGAACAACAATCAAAACATTCCTTTTTTGTAATCTATTCGGGTAAACGCTAAAGGTTTGACATAGTTCTTCCTAGGGCTGGCTCTTAGGGTTTATTACATGCGGTTTGGTTCTAAAGATAAAGGTACCTAAACCGATAGATTCCTCGATCCTCACCCATTATAGGCTCATACAGACTGAGTTCAGTTTAGGGGAATAAATTTCCCTATGTCTGTACAGAGGTGAAAACCTCACGAAGGCATAGGTACGGATGTATCCTAAAAGCGATCCACTATCCTATACGGTGGTGAAGACCTCACGAAGGAATAACTTCTCACTCCCACTTAAAAAGGGTAAAATGAAATGATTATGCCATGCAATAGGTGAAAACATACAAAGAGAAACTCAAATCAATAAAACAGACATATTAAATTGCTATGTAACTAGAGATATTAAAGACATTATTTACCACTAAAATAATACATGAATGATGAAATGCAAGGAAGGGATCGTCAATTTAAACCGAATTATCAATTTTCGACAAAAGACCAAAAAGTAATCAACTCGCGGCTCGACTCTCTTATTTGTCTTTAGTGGAGTTGCCAAGATATCGAAACCTTTTTCGAAATTTACTTTTTATTTTTTTTAAAAAACGAAGATGGAGTCGCCACCAGTCCTTTTTATTAGGTGTGATCGGATCACCTTGAAACTTAATCATTTTAATAAAAATGTTAATTTTACTAAAACGATAATTTTTGGTCTACAAAATCCAAGAAGTAGATTTGGGAGTCGGTTACATATGAGGAAGGATTAACGCCCAAAATTGGTACCTAGTTGATTACTTGATGTCTTGGCGTTGAAAATTAAAAATTCGAAGAGAATTTAAAATACGATCCCTCTTTGCATGATGTTATTTGATTAAAATATCGCTAACTAAATTAAATTTTGTGGAAAAGGTTTTATTTCAAGTTAATCGAGAAGAAAAGATCATGCCCTGTAAGTTAGGGGACGATGTCTCAAATCCTCGAAAACAAGAATAATCATCATTTGATTATTACCTAAATCCTATGTGTTTTCATTTTAAACAAGATATTTGATTATTTCGATTTAAGGAGAAAATCATACTCCGTAAGTTAGGAGCACGACCCCTCAGATTCCCCAAATAAAGAATATTGCCTCAGTCTTAAATTATTATTTTTATGCGTTTGCACAGAAAAACAAATGAATGTATGTAGCAATATTTACAATACACGATGATGGCAAAATTATGACATTTAACGAAAAAATAACATAAATAATAAAAATGACAATAATATAATTAATACAATAATAAAAAAATAATGAAAAAAATTATTCAATTAATAATACTATATAATAATGATACTAATAGTGAAATAATATAAAAATGTATGATAATAATATAATTACGTTCATAAAATACTGATTTTTGAGCGAACCTTAACAAAATTAATATTAATTAACAACGATGATCACTTAATAATATTAATAATATTAATAATATCAATAATTAAAAATAAAGGACCAAAATAAAATAATCGAGAAATTCAACGGCAAAAAAAAAATAAAAAAACAGCAAGTACAAGGACTTAATTAAATGAACAGGGGACTAAATTGAAACTGTGACAAAACTTTAGGTATAAATAAATAAAAATAGTAAATAAAATGGTTAAATAAAAAAACAAAATACAGGGACCAAAATGGCAAATAACCCAAACCCAGTACACGTTATTCCCCAAAGGGTCGATAGTTTGGGACTGAACTGAATATGTAACAAAATTTAAACCATAAATCATAAAAAAAAAGAATATAAAGGATTGAATTAGAATAAAATGGAAAAGTACGGGGACTTAGAGGGTTATTTTCCCAACCCCACGTCATTTCCTTAGGTCGATAGTGGGTCAAAGGACCAAATCGTAAGAAAATAAAATAAAAGGGGTGAAATTAAAACAAAAAAAAGGAAAATAGGATGAAATTAAAAAGGGGCAAAAAAGAAGAAGGACCAAAAAGGCAATTAGACTCTCCCCTTTGAAAACACACGGATCTTGGATGGATCCGATTTGGGTCAAGCTTGAAATGGCGTCGTTTTTGGCGTCTGAAGCCAAACCCAAAACGACGTCGTTTTAAGGGGATATATAAGTAAAAAAATCTTAAAAAAAATCATTTGCAACCTTTAAAAGAAAAGAAACTCTCTCTTCTCTCTCTCAACTCCCCCTTCTCTTTCGGCCATAAGGTTACCGCACATCCGCTGCGGCCACCAGTCATCGGCGCCAGCGACCGCCGCCTCTGGTGGCCGAAAAATTCACAAAAATCCCTTTTTCCCCCCTTTTCACGTGGAACACAGATTCGAGGTTAAAATCCCAAAAAATCTAACCAAAGTTCAGTTATGGAGCAAGAAACCCTTCGGTTTCTTCCTTTTCAGACGAGGCCCTCGACGAAACCCTAGGGGTTCCGAGGCTTCTCAAGTCGGAGAAAAGGGGAGTTCCACGACAGCGCTTTAACAGGTAAACAAAAAACTTGAATCTTTTGTTGTTTACTTTTTTTATTATTTTTTCGAAATTTAAAAAGGCAAATAAAAAAAACTACCTTCTTTTAAACTTGTTTTCTTTTTTTTTTGTATTTCTCTGTTGAATTTCTTCGTAAAAAAATCCAGATGTGTAACACCCAAAACCCGACCTAGACGTTACGACCGGATCTGGCATTTCACATGGAAAGGTTGTTAAAGAAACTTCGTGATCGTTTAAAAATTTCGAGTTTTGATTCCATTTTGAAAATCAGACTTGATTTCATGTTTTCTTGAAAAAGGTTATAAATAGTACTAACCAACGAAAACTTGTTTTATAATACGAGAACCGAAAACCAGCGGATTTCAGTATGTGAAATTTTTGAAAACAAGTATTGTAGTTTTAAGGAAATCTCGAATTTAATTGTCAATAGTTGGTGATCCATTCTTTAGTATTTTGGAAAACGGTTATTTAAGTTTTTAGGAAAACCCCATATTAGTCAATTCATAGTGGATAATAAATACATTAAAATAAAAACCAAATTAAAATCATAGCGGCCTTATTACAGAACATAATTCCAAAGTTAAAGTAAATTTAAAGTAATGTAAAGTAGAGTTTACTAAAGAAACAATACATGGCCACCACAGAGTTCGCCTCGGCTCCAAATCCGCAAAGCTAGGAATTACCTGCAAAATTAAGCAGAGGGGTGAGTTACGAGAACTCAGTGTGTAATTCCCCTCAAGAACAACATTTTTGAGCCTAAGCCCACCGAAGCAAATTGGGCCTTAGCCCTCTCTTAAGCAAATTGGCCGAAGCCCATACGGATCGAATTGGGCCATAGTCCTAAAACATGGCATATCAGATAATGAATGCAATGCAACCCAGCCCAGCCTAGTATTCCATCCGCTACACACCACTCCGTATCAAACCTAGCATACCTGTGGGGATTTCTACAATCAACCCTCCATCCGCTACACACCTCATTGGCGAGTCATCATGTCGATATCATCTTTATTCAAAGCCGAAATTGTGACAAAGTCATCAAATATGTGGCAGAGCCACCAAATAATGTGACAGTGGTCATCAAATATGTGGCAGAGCCACCAAATAATGTGACAGTGGTCATCAAACATGTGGCAGAGCCACCAAATACACTTGCCCCTTTTCATCAATATCATATCCCAATTCCATGCAAATATTATCATAATGTAATGAATGCAAACATATATCAGTGTACATCGGATAATCAGAGCATACATATATTCACGCAAAGTTATTTAAATGACATATTCATAAAGGTTACTAACCTGGTATCTCCAACCTTACCCTCAAGGGTATCTCAACCTAGAATTCTGATTATTTCGGCTTTTTAACCATACACATAATTATTACTGAACCACAAGAGAAGGTGTGAGAATTACACACCTATTACGCGAAGGACTAAACACTCCTGATCTTCGCTACTCTCACTAGTGGGAATAACCACTATCTGCCTATCCCAAACGGATGTCGGCTCTCTACCACAACCCGGTAGAAAGTCTCGAGCCACCGACACCGCTCGTCGTTTGAACTTGGGAGCAGAGACTACGAGTCCACTCCCATTAGGCTCCTTTAACGCTACCCCCTTAGATTGGCTAGCACTCGCATCCATGAAGAAAATATTGATCAGAGATCGTAATACAATGAGGATTGGTGATTATCTAACAAGGAGGCTTGGTTATGGCAGAGTAAAACGAAAGGAGAAAGAGGAATGAAATCGAATAAAAGAGAACTCCTTACCTTAAAAAATGATGAACCGCACAACCACCGATTTGTCCTCGAATTAGATATGAGTTGAGAGAGAGACAGAGGTTCAGTCTAATATTCGAAAGAAACCCAAATAGGAGATTCGGCACTTAACACCAATGATGAATCGAAGGGAAAGATATGATTCGGCAACCAACGAACCCTCAAGCTTCAATCCACCAAATGATCGGCTAATGGTGAATGGTATAGAAGAAGATGCAAAAAGAGAGAATGATGAGAAGCAAGTTTCGGCTAGAAGAATAGAACAAGAAGAAACAAAACGAAAAGAAAAGCAAGTGGGCAAGCTGAGGTTTGGCTATGGAGAAAAGGGTGTAGAAGAAGAGTGATTCGGCTTAGGTATAGGGAGTCAAAGAAAATGGAAGGGTGTGGAAGAAAATGGTTTGGTCAAGAGAAGAAAGAAATAGAGGTGCTAAGAAGGAAAGAAAGAAACAAAAAAAGTAGGAGAAGAGTTGAAATTTGGCTATCACACAAATGAAAAGAAAAGATGGAGAGGAAAGTTTGAGAGATTCAGCACAAGCACCAAAAATGAGTAACAAACCCGAAATGCCTTAAGAGTAAAACACCACCTCGTCAAATAGAAAAGCTAAAGAAAACTATAAAATTCGGCACATTCCACTAAATGGTTCGGTTTTGCTATCACAAACCAAAATGTCAAAATTCCCTAGCCAACTACATCACATAGCCGAAATTCTCCCCCCACAACTCCCACATTCGGCCAACTCTCATCCACCCTCTCCAAATCCCTTGTTTTTCTCCTCCATTCACTCTCCATCTCCCATTTTGAATTGATTGACCAATTCAAACTCCCCAAGCTCCTCTCCTCCATCCATTTGAAAACCTTTGACCCATTTAACAACCACCTAGGTAGAGTCCCAGCCGAATGCCACCTCTTCCCCTCCTTGAGCACAAAAATTAAAGCTCCACAATGCAGCAGATGGGATTCGAACTCCTTCCTCCCTTGCTCTACCAGTGACGCCACCTCCACTCCACCTCATGCCCATTTTTTGACATCAAACACAAATAAATATCCTTAAGGCCTGCTTCCACTAGCTCTCCCTCTTAAGTGCCCAAAAATCAAAATTTTTCCAAAGCTCTGACTCGAACCCGAGCCTCCCCAGGACCCCCAACCACACCTAAATAACAAGCTGAGCGAGCCAAACACATAGAATAGCACAAAATGCAGAACCCCTAATTCTAGGATGTTACAGTTCTACCCCCTTAAAGAAATTTCGACCTTGAAATTTACCTGATTAAAAGAGGTGAGGGTATTGCTGTCGCATCACATCTTCCAGCTCCCACGTGGTTTCCTCTAAACCGTGATTACGCCATAACACTTTAACCAATGGAACCGATTTCCTTCTCAACACCTTAACATCCCGATCCAAGATCTGCACTGGCTCCTCTTCGAAAGATAGATCGGGTCTTACTTCAATTTCTTCCACCGGCACTACGTGAGATGGATCCGAACAATAGCGCCTTAACATCGAAACATGGAATACATTATGTATCTGACTCAACTCCGGAGGTAACTCAAGCTGATAAACCACTGGTCCTACACGTTTCAGCACTCGGTAAGGCCCAATGAATCTGGGGCTCAACTTGCCCTTCCGTCCAAATCTTAGAACCTTCTTCCAGGGTGAGACTTTTAAGAAGACGTGATCCCCCACTGAAAATTCTATTTCCTTACACTTCAGGTCTACATACGATTTTTGCCTATCGGAAGCTTCCTTCAACCGAGCCCGAATCAACTTAACCTTTTCCTCGGTCTCTGAGATCAATTCCAGACCCAACAACTAACGTTCACCCAACTTTGTCTAGTTGGTAGGGGTATGACACCTACGACCATACAACGCCTCGTAGGGTGCCATCTGAATGCTGGATTAATAGCTATTGTTGTGCACGCGAATTCGACCCGGCAAAGTAATCTTCCCAACTACCTCTGAAATCAAGCACGGCCCCTCAACATGTCCTCCGAATCGAATTACCCTTTCCGATCGACCATCGATGCAGTGGATGAAACGTTGTCTTGAAATCCGACTTTGTACCTAAGGCTTCATGCAAAGCCTTCCGAATCGTGATGTAAACCTAGGGTCCCCATGCGATATGATAGACACTGGTACCCCATCTAGCCTCACAATCTCTGCTACATACAGCTTGGACAACTTCTGCAACGAATAGTCGACACGAACTGGTATGAAGTGGGCGGACTTCGTCAACCGATCGACAATCACCCACACCAAATCTTTCTTCGTAGTCATCAGGGGTAGCTCACTAACGAAATCCATCGTTATCCTCTCCCACTTCCAAAGTGGAATCTTCACTGGTTGCAGCAACCCCGAAGGCAACTGATGTTCCGCCTTCACCTGCTGGCATGTCAAACACATACTCACAAAATTGGTAACTTCACGCTTCAACCCTGGCCACCAGTACTGTTCCCGCAGATCTAGGTACATCTTACTTACACTGGGATGCATAGCGTAAGGGCTACTATGCGCCTCCCGTAAAATCATCTGTCTCAACTCAGAGTCCTTCGGTATACAAACCTTTCCACGAAAGCATAATACCCCTTCACTATTCAGACCAAACTCCCCTGTTACACCATCTTCCACTTGCTGAAGTCGAGAACTTAACAATTCGTCTAATAATTGTTTCTCTTTAATCTGACTTACCCAAGTCGGCTTCACTTAAAGTTCGGCTAACAAGCTACCATCTTCATACAGACTGAGATGAGCAAACATTACCCTCAAATTCGTTATCACCTTACGACTCAATGCATCTGCCACTACGTTAGCTTTACCCGGGTGATACTCAATTGAGCAGTCATAGTCTTTCAACAATTCAATCCATCTCCGCTTCCTTAAATTCAACTCCTTCTGAGTAAGGAGATATTTCAGACTCTTGTGATCTGTATAGATAACCCGACTTTCCCCCATACAGGTAATGTCTCCATATCTTTAGGGCAAACACTACTGCAGCTAGATCCAGGTCATGAGTAGGATAATTCACTTTATGTGGCCTTAATTATCGAGATGCATACGCTACCACTTTCCCTTCTTGCATTAACACACAACCCAAACCTGTGTGTGATGCATCGCAATAGACGACAAATTCTTTCCCAGCCTTAGGCTGAATCAATACCGGTGCCTCAGTCAGAATCTTCTTTAACTTCTCAAAACTTTCCTGTTGCTTATCGGCCCAAACAAACGGTACTCCTTTTCGCAGCAACTTGGTTAAAGGTGCAGCAATCAACGAAAACCCCTCAACAAACCTTCTGTAGTACCCAGCCAAACCTAGAAAACTTCAAATTTCTAACACTGACTTCGGTGGTTTCCAATCCAATACAGCTTTGATCTTTCAGGGACCAACCCTAATCCCCTCAGCAGAGACAACGTGCCCCAAAAAGGTCACTTCTTTCAACCAAAATTCACACTTGCTGAATTAGGCATACAATTGCTTCTCTCTCAAAATCTATAGAACTGTCCGAAGATGCGAATCATGCTCCTCCTCAGTCCTCGAATATACCAAGATATCATCTATGAATACCACGACAAACCGATCTAGGTAGGGTTGGAATACCCAGTTCATCATATCCATAAATGCAGCTGGTGTATTCGTTAACCCAAACGGCATCACTAAAAACTCGTAGTGCCCATATCGAGTCCGAAAAGCAATCTTATGAATATCCGTCTCCTTAACCTTTAGCTGATGATACCCAGATCTCAAATCTATCTTCAAGAAAACCGAAGCTCCTCGCAGCTGATCGAACAAATCGTCAATTCTTGGTAGCGGGTATTTGTTCTTAATAGTAAACTTGTTTAATTGCCTATAGTCAATGCACATACGCATCGACCCATCCTTTTTCTTGACAAACAATACCGGTGCTCCCCACGGTGACACTCTTGGTCGGATAAATCCACGGTCCAACAGTTCTTGAATCTGAGCTTTAAGTTCCACCAGCCCCTTCAACGCCATCCTATAAGGGGCGATGGACACCGGAGCCGTTCCTGGCAACATATCAATGCCAAATTCAACCTCACGATCCGGAGGTAATCCCGGAAGCTCTTCAGGAAAAATGTCTGGAAACTCCTTTACGGTTCTGACATCCCCAACAGTCAATTCCTTGGCCTCCAAAGCACTGATGAAAGCTAAAAATGCCTCACACCCTTTCCGCCTTTAATGCCGACACCACATTGGACAGGTAATTCCTTTTTTCTCCTATCACCAGCACCTCCTTATCCTCGGAAGTCTTCAATATCATGCGCTTAGCAGCACAATCCAAATTCGCACGGTGCTTAACCAGCTAATCCATGCCTAAGATTAGATCGAACTCACTGAACGGTAGTTCCATCAAGTCTGCCGGAAATACTACTCTTTGAACTTCTAAAGGCACATTCCTAAACAACTTGTTCACTACCACAGATTGTCCTAAAGGGCTAACCACAGATATTTCTCTAGCGGCAATTTCAGATCTAATACCCAGAGTCCCAAACACAGTACAGGCAACATATGAATGTGTAGACCCAATATCTATCAATGCTGTAAAGGGTACATCAAATATAAGGAACATACTGGTTATGACGTCCGGTGCGTTACCATCCTCTCGACGTCTAGCCGCATAAACCAATCCAGGCTGTCTTGCATCTATATTACCAGCACCTCTGGCCGGTGCTCCACGCCCTCGACCAAAACCATTTCCTTCTCTGGTCGGACCACGACCTCTCGGTGGCTGCTGACCACCTCGTCCTGGCTGTGTAAATCCCTGACCTACCAATCGCGCCCTAGCCAACTCTTGTGGACAGTCCTTTATCAGATGATCCCTAGATCCACACTTGATGCATCCTCCAGTTCTTCTCCAACACTCCCCCGATTATATTTTCCCACACCGAGCACATGGTCGAGACTGACCAACAACAACAGGCATCGCAACTCATCCCGGCCCATCAAACCTAGGCCTCTTCTGGAAACCCCCAGTAGACCCTGACGTCTCAAAACTTCTCTTATTCTTGCCCCTGTCTTTATCCCGGTTCTGCCTCTCAGAATGCTTCACTTCTTCGGCTATTTTTAACTTCTCAACTAATATAGCAAAATCTCTTTCTCGCTGCGGAGCTATCAGTACTCGCAGCTCGTCCCGCAGACCATCCTCGAACCGAACACAACGTTCATAATCAGTTGCGACAATACCCCAGGCGTAACGGCTTAGGCGCAGAAACTCCGCCTCATATTCAGCCACAAACTTATTCCCCTAGACCAAGTTCAAAAATGCCTTCCTCTGGGCGTCCACATAACTCGCCCCAACATACTTTCCATGGAACGCTGTCTTAAAGAAGTCCCAGGTAATACGGTCCGCTGGAGTACCTTCCCTCACTGTAAGCCACCATTGGTACGCCTCATCCCGCAGAAGGGACACTGCTCCTTTCAACTTCTCCTCTGCGGTGCAATCCAGGTCGTCCATAACTTGTTCAACTGCTTCCAGCCAGTATTCAGCTACGTTTGGGGCCACACCAGAAATACCCCTAAACATCTCAGCCCCATTTGCCCGAAGTCGCTCAGGGATAGATTTTTGGGCTACCGATCCAGTGCTTGCTCCAGCAACCCGTTCTAGAACACGCAACATTGCTTGAGACAAAGCATCGTCCCCTCCAATTCGGTCTTGATACCCTGCTTCCGCTATTGGTGATGCTGGCACTTCGCCTTCTGGCTCATGTCCTGATTCTGAGGATCCAGCCTCAGCACCCCGGCCTCTACCACGACCGCGTGTACCACGTCCACGTCCTCTAGCGCTCATGTTTACTTAATCGACTTAATCTGATTAGAAATTTTATGAATTAGTATATCATTCCACTGTTTATTAACGGATATCTTATGAAGACAGATTTAGAAGTAGTTTTCGCAATTCGTATTTCTAAAGGTCCCGATCTCTAAAATTTTATCTCTTATAAATAGAAATTACAACACAATAAAAATCCTTTCATAAAATCAAACAGAATCAGAAGACTTACGGTACGAATTTGGTGCCAGAGACTCGGGTGCCATACTTGCAAAAAGACATATATTTCTAAACCATATTTCAAACCAATTTTGGAAAACGTTTTTGAACCCATTCCTCAGCCGAGTTTTGCAACCTGGCTCTGATACCACAAAATGTAACACCCCAAACTCGGCCTAGACGTTACGACTAGATCTGGCATGTCACATGGAAAAGTTGTTAAAGAAACTTCGTGAGCGTTTAAAAATTTCGAGTTTTGATTCCATTTTGAAAATCGACTTGATTTTATGTTTTCTTGAAAAAGTTTATAAATAGTACTAACCAACGAAAACTTTTTTATAATACGAGAATCGAAAACCAATGGATTTCAAAGATGTGACGTTTTGAAAACAAGTATTGTAGTTTTAAGGAAATCCTGAATTTAATTGTCAATAGTTGGTGATCCATTCTTTAGTATTTTGGAAAACGGTTATTTAAGTTTTTAGGAAAACCCCATATTAGTCAATTCATAGTGGATAATAAATGCATTAAAATAAAAACCAAATTAAAATCATAGCGGCCTTATTACAGAACATAATTCCAAAGTTAAAGTAAATTTGAAGTAATGTAAAGTAGAGTTTACTAAAGAAACAATGCATGGCCACCACAGAGTTTGCCTCGGCTCCAAATCCGCAAAGCTAGGAGTTACCTGCAAAATTAAGCAGATGGGTGAGTTACGAGAACTCAGTGTGTAATTCCCCTCAAGAACAACATTTTTGGGCCTAAGCACACCGAAGCAAATTGGGCCTTAGCCCTCTCTTAAGCAAATTGGCCGAAGCCCATACGGATCGAATTGGGCCATAGCCCTAAAACATGGCATATCAGATAATGAATGCAATGCAACCCAGCCCAGCCTAGTATTCCATTCGCTACACACCATTCCGTATCCAACCTAACACATCTGTGGGGATTTCTACAATCAACCCTCCATCCGCTTCACACCTCATTGGCAGTCATGTTGACAGTCCTGCTACTCAAAGCCGAAATTGTGACAAAGTCACCAAAATATGTGGCAGATCCACTGAAATAATGTGACAGGTTCACCGAAATATGTGGCAGAGCCATCGAAATAATGTGACAGGGTCACCGAAACATGTGGCAGAGCCACCGAAATACACTGCCCCTTTTCATCAATATCATATCCCAATTCCAAGCAAATATTATCATAATGTAATGAATGCAAACATATATCAATGTACATCGGATAATCAGAGCATACATATATTCACGCAAAGTTATTTAAATGACATATTCATAAAGGTTACTAACATGGTATCTCCAACCTTACCCTCAAGGGTATCTCAACTGCCGTTATAGTTATTTCGACTTTTTAACCATACACATAATTATTACTGAACCACAAGAGAAGGTGTGAGAATTACACACCTGATTACGTGAAGGACTAAACACTCCTGATCGTCGCTACTCTCACTAGCGGGAATAACCACTATCTGTCAATCCCAAACGGATGTCGGCTCTCTACCACAACCCGGTGGAAAGTCTCGAACCGCTGACACCCCTCGTCAATTGAACTTGGGAGCAGAGACTACGAGTCCACTCCCTTCAGGCTCCTTTAAAGCTACCCCCTTAGATTGGCTAGCACTCGCATCCATGAAGAAAATCTCGATCAGAGATCGTAATACAATAAGGATTGGTGATTATCTAACAAGGAGGCTTGGTTATGGCAGAGTAAAACGAAAGGAGGAAGAGGAATGAAATCGAATAAAAGAGAACTCCTTACCTTAAAAAATGAGGAACCGCACAAGCACCGATTCGTCCTCGAATCAGAGATGAGTTGAGAGAGAGACAGAGGTTAGGTCTAATATTCGAAAGAAACCCAAATAGGAGATTCGGCACTTAACACCAATGATGAATCGAAGGGAAAGATATGATTCGGCAACCAACAAACCCTCAAGCTTCAGTCCACCAAATGATCGGCTAATGGTGAATGGTATAGAAGAAGATGCAAAAAGAGAGAATGATGAGAAGCAAGTTTCGGCTAGAAGAATAGAACAAGAAGAAACAAAACGAAAAGAAAAGCAAGTGGGCAAGCTGAGGTTCGGCTATGGAGAAAAGGGTGTAGAAGAAGAGTGATTCGGCTTAGGTATAGGGAGTCAAAGAAAATGGAAGGGTGTGGAAGAAAATGGTTCGGTCAAGAGAAGAAAGAAATAGAGGTGCTAAGAAGGAAAGAAAGAAACAAAAGAAGTAGGAGAAGAGTTGAAATTCGGTTATCACACAAATGAAAAGAAAATATAGAGAGGAAAGTTTGAGAGATTCAGCACAAGCACCAAAAATGAGTAACAAACCCGAAATGCCTTAAGAGTAAAACACCACCTCGTCAAATAGAAAAACTAAAGAAAACTATAAAATTTGGCACATTCCACTAAATGGTTCGGTTTTGCTATCACACACCAAAATGCCAAAATTCCCTAGCCAACTGCATCACATAGCCGAAATTCTCCCCCCACAACTCCCACATTCGGCCAACTCTCATCCACCCTCTCCAAATCCCTTGTTTTTTTTCCTCCATTCACTCTCCATCTCCCATTTCGAATTGATTGACCAATTCAAACTCCCCAAGCTTCTCTCCTCTATCCATTTGAAAACCTTTGACCCATTCAACAACCACCTAGGTAGGGTCCCAGCCGAATGCCACCTCTTCCCCTCCTTGAGCACAAAAATTAAAGCTCCACAATGCAGCAGATGGGATTTGAACTCCTTCCCCCCTTGCTCTACCAGTGACGCCACCTCCACTCCACCTCATGCCCACTTTTTGACATCAAACACAAATAAATATCCTTAAGGCCTGCTTCCACTAGCTCTCCCTCTTAAGTGCCCTAAAAACAAAATTTTTCCAAAGCTCTGACTCGAACCCGAGCCTCCCCAGGACCCCCAACCACACCTAAATAACAAGCTGAGCGAGCCAAACACATAGAATAGCACAAACTGCAGAACCCCTAATTCTAGGATGTTACAAGATGTTTCTTTGGCCTTTTATAGCCGAAAAAAATTACAAAAGACCGACTCGAATTCCTTCAAGATCCGCGTGTTTTTTGAAGGGAGGGGATATTTGTTGTTTTGGCCCTTCCGCTTTTTTTTTGTTTTTAATTTCATCCCGCGTCTCTTATTTTATTTCATTTTTACCCCATAATTTTAATTTCTTTGCAAGTCGGCCCTTTGACCCACTGTTGAACCAAGGAAACGACGTGGGTTTGGGATAATTTCCCTTTGAGGCCCTGTAATTTTCCATTTTAATTTAATTCGATCCTTTGTATTCTTTTTTTGTTTTTTATGATTTATGCTTTAAATTTTGTTACATATTCAATTCAGTCCCCAGATTATCAACCCTTTGGGGAATGACGTGTACTGGTTTGGATTATTTACCCTTTTGGTCCCTATCTTTTATTATTATTTTATTTTAACTATTTTATTTACTGTTTTTATTTATACTTAAGGTTCTGTCACAATTTCAATATAGTCCCCTATTCATTTAATTAAGTCCATGTACTTGCTTTTTTTTTTATTTTTTGCCCTTGAATTTCCTGATTATTTTATTTTGGTCCTTTATTTTTAATTATTGATACTAATAATACTATTAAGTAATTATCGTTGCTAATTAATATTATTTTTGTTAAAATTTGCTCACAAACCAATATTTTATGAACGTGATTATATTATCATCGTACATTTTTTATATTATTTCACTATTGGTATTACTATTCTATAGTATTATTAATTGAATATTTTTTATCATTATTTTTATTTTTGTACTAATTATATTATTTTCATTTTATTTTATTATTTATGTTGTTATTTTGTTAATACCATAATTTTGTCATCATCGTACGTTGTAAATAATTGCTACATACACTCATCCGTTTTTTGGCATAAGCGTATAAAAAAATAATCAAGACCGAGGGAATATTCTTTATTTAGGGATCTGAGGGGTCATGCTTTTAACTTACGGAGTATGACTTTTTCCTTGGACCGAAGTAATCGAATATCCTTTTTAAAAATGAAAACGCATAGGATTCAGGTAATAACCAAATGGCGATTATTCTTGTTTTTGAGGATTCGAGACATCGTGCCCTAACTTACGAGGCATGATCTATTTTTTTTCTCAATTAACTCGAAATAAAGCTTTTTCCACAAAATTTTATTTAGTTAGCGATATTTTAATCAAATAACATCACACAAAGAGGGATCGTATTTTAAATTCTCTTCGAATTTTCCATTTTTGACATCAAGACATTAAGTAATCAACTAGGTACCAATTTTGGGCGTTATGAAGGTGCTAACCCTTCCTCATACGTAACCGACTCTCGAACCCATTGATGACGTCACTAACTAACTAAAATACGACAAAGGCAAGCGCACCTATCAAACAGTAGTGTAGCTATGGTGAGTCGGGAATATCGTATCCATGAGGACTAAAAGTACTAGTAATAACTATCTTTCTATTATTTAGCCTAATAATTAAAGGGGTGTTTTAATCTAATATTGAACTAACTAATTAACTATGAACGCGACAGAGATAAAATTGGGAAAATACTTTAAGAAAACCAATGAGAGAGACAATACCTAAGGAAGAATCCACCTAGACTTCACTTATTATTATGACTCTGAATTAAACGATTTATTCACTTGCCTTGATCCGTAGAAACCCCTAAATTATGTTAATATCTCTTTCGAGACTACTAACAACTGACTCTAGGTTGATTAATTGAAATTTCTTTCTAATTAAAACTAGGGGTGAGTATTCGAACGAGTCGAGTCGAATCGAGTCAAAAAAATTTGAGTTAGTCAAGTTGACGAATCATATTTTAGCAACCGAACTCAATTTGAATTTTTTCGAATTGAATCGAATCGAGTGAAAAAATTTCGAGTTAAGTCGAGTCGAGTTAACGAATCATATTATTTATACTCAATGTTGTGTTTACATGGACCGATTATTTAACTAGTAGATGAAATACAAGATTATTTAACTACATAAACAATATAATTGTTTTACATTTTAACTTAATGAGTAAATATTTATCAAAACAACGTAATTTTGCCTTTTACCTTAATAGTTTTGACTTTTAACTTTAGAAAAGGTAAACATTTATCAAAACGATGTAGTTTTGCCTTTTCTTATTCGGATTTTTGGATAACTCGAATTGTGTAATTCATGTTCGAGTTAAACCAAAAAACTTAATTTTTTATTCGAGTTGATCCAAATAACTTGATTAACTCAAATAACCCGAACTATTTAATTCAAAATTTGAATTTTTTATCGAGTTTTTTGAATCGAATCGGATTTTGCTCACCCCTAATTAAAACCCCTATTGTCGCATTAACTCGATTTATGGACTCCCTTATTAGATTTGACTCTAATCCGGCAGATTTATGTCATCCTATTTCTAGGATTGCAATCAACTCCGCTCAATTATGCTAGATCTACTCTTAAGCAGGGACTTTTGCTCTACTGATTAAGCACATCAAACTTGGATTAATATCCTGAAAATATTAAGGCAAGGATTTAGAAAACATAATTAAGAACAAGAACAAGTATTTATCATGTAATTTAGATAATTAAATAATAAGATTCATCTAGATTTCATCCTCCCTAGGTATTTTAGGGAGTTTAGTTCATAATGTAAAAGGAAAACAACAAGACATAAAGAACCCAAAAACTTCTAAGGAAAATTGATAGAGATCTTCAATCTTGCATGCGATCCTACTTCTGAATTGATTCCGACGGCTTCCTTCGAGTAATTTCTTCGTTCTACTCTGCGTGTCCCTTTAGGTCTTCTTCTGGTGTGTTTTTATAGACTTTGGAGTGCTCAAAATATCTAAAAATTGTCTTTTTCCCCATGAAAATGAAATAGGGTGCGATAGGGACATGGGCGTGTGACCAGCTCGTGTAAGAATGCCCAGGCCGTGTGCAGTACTGATATGGTTAGAAATTGACACGGGCTGGTACACGGGCGTGTGGCCAGCCCATGTGTCTCCCACAGGAGTGTGAGAGGCCCGTGTTAAGGTACCCAGTCCGTGTGCAATGCTGACATGGTTCGAGATTGCCACGGGCTGGCACACGGGTGTGTGGTCAGCCCGTGTGTGATACTAAAATCAGCTCTTTAAGTCTCGATTTTTGCTCGTTTTTCACTCCTTTCACTCTCCTATGCTCACCTAAGTATAGAAACATGAAATTAAAGGTTTAGGAGTATCAAAGTCAGAAAATTATATAATAAAACATCCAAAAACATGCTAAGCATGGGATTAAAATGTGTTACTTTTATGGTTTATCAAATATCCCCACACTTAAGCGTTTGCTTGTCCTCAAGCAAAATCCTCAATTTACAATTAAAGTTAAACTTTCTCAATTCATAATTCTCATCAATAATGTTTTATCATAATTTACGAATAATCATACATTGATAATTCAACTAAAAGAGTACTAAAGATTCAAACAATCCAAGTCACACATTTTTAAAGCATGAAAACATAGGTATTTCCCCTTATCTAAATAATTACCTTTAATTCAAAACCGACAAGATTTGACATCCTCACTAAAGATTCACTCAAATCACTCAAAGTGTTTAAGGTTCAAAAATTAAGCACTCAAAAGTCAAACATGAAAAGTTATTACCATAGGCTTGCATGAAAATCAAATCTCCACCACTATAAAATGAGATGATACACAAATAAAAAGGTCTTCAAAGGGTTGTAATGGGGCTTGGGTTAAATGTATGGATAAATGATGAAAAAGAAGGTTAGAATCGAGATCGAATTGATAAATTACCTAACTAGAAAAATAAATTACCACTGAATAATTATATCAATCGAAAGTAATACGAGCTTCTTCTCAAAAAATGAAATTTTAATCTCAAACTTAAAGAACTAGTAATAATCAACATGAATAAATATATTTCCACTTTTTTTTAATAAGAACAAATTTAACAACTGAAACAAAAGAACATAGTTAGGCAACTAACCAAATCAAATCTCGACAAAAAGGGGGTCAATAAAATGGGAACAACAAATCAAAATGAGTTATGGGTTAATATTAATGGGTGAATCAAGAATGGTTTATTAGGCTCAAAGGGGTTTACTAAGGGTTAATTATGAAGGTAGGCTTTTAATGGGATAAGTAGGTTAAAACCTAAGTGCCTTTATCATCTCAGTATATCAAAACAAAGGTGTGGTTTCGACATGCATAATCTAAGCAAGTTCTAGAATAACCAATCAATATTGACACACTCATAACCAATAATAAAGTGAGCACGAAAAGTGTATGCTCTAAAGGCTCAAAATCTCATAAAAATTACGGTTTTTGATGTCCATCTTGCAAATCTCAAACTTCAATGTAATATTTAAATTTAGGGAAACAACCTAACAAATTTTAATTCTAAAAAGAGACTTATCATGCTTGATTCTCTAATGTCTTAAATTTCAAATAATCAATGCACAATTACCTATGAATTTAATCTAAAACACATCAATGATAATCACAAATCAATAGGGATTCATTCTAATAGTAATATGAGAAAATTGCTTAATCACAAGACAAAATTCAGGGATTTTTCAAATAATCATATAATTAACCTCCCCACACTTAAGATGTTCATTGTCCTCAATGTACAAACAAATATAATCACAGTATAAATAGAATATCATAAGGGAGGGAGAAAACTAAAACTACCCTAAATAATGGAGGAAATTCCCAGAATAGTGAACAACGGAATGGTAGACAAAGCTAAATGTAGAGCATGATTCTGAGCAACTGATAAGAAAATAAACACAATTGTGGAAGAAGATGAAAGGATTACTTGATTAGGAACAACCATAAAAACTAAAATAGAGTTCAAAAGATAAAAGACAAGTCTTGAAAAGATGATAAGAAACATAAAAGTAAATAGACTAAAAATAAAAATAAAGATAAAAATAAAAATAAAAATAAAAATAAAAATAAATGGACTCAAAGGTCCTCATCGTCAGACGCGTCATGAGTCGTCGGCGCCGACGATGAAATATGGAGATGGTGGCAGATCTACTGCAATGTAGCCTCAAGACTGTCGAACCGCTGAAAGCACTGCTGCTCGAAGCGAGTGAGACGCTCGGATATATCTGTCAAAGTGGTAGCGAAAGAAGGAGGAGGTCGATGACTCGAAGGGGGAGGATGAGGTTGGTCCTCGATAGAGGGAGGAACATCATCAGTGATGTCCTCGGGTTCATCTTGAGCATCAGAACGAGACAATCAGTACTGAGGAGGGTCCACTCCACGACGGCGCTCTATCATCCTCATGTGGATCATGGTTGATAGGCCTTGCGGGGACATTCGCCCGACTAATGTGAGTAACGAGGATTGTGCCGGTGTGTCTAAAAGGCCGAAGTATCGAGCGATATGAGTCATATAAGGACCTAAGCAGATAGGGCCCTTCCTGTGGCGTTCGGTCTGATGGTGAAAAGCGAGGGCAATGAAGTATGCCAAGTCAAATACATGCATTTGCACCATGCTCCATAAGAAATAGGCATCGTGAGTATTAACGACACCGGTGCTCTCTCGTCGACCTGTCAAGGGGTGAGCTAATATTGCGTGAAGGTATCGTAGAGCCGGAGAGAGAGATGTCGCCTTCGAGCGGCTCGAATCATAGGGGCCCGTAGTGGCGAGAAAATCTGACCAACGGGAGGACGGTGGGTAATGAATGTGGCGGTGGAGGTGAGGGAAGTTTTCGGTACGCAAAAATTCCTCCGTATAAAGCCCCAAGGCAGCTCCGAACTCTGGGACACTCAGTTGGCGCACTAAGCCGCCAAGTCGGAATGTGATGGTACCTGGCACATCATGCGTCGACATGACTGACTGTAGTTGGAACATTGAGCAAATATCCAGTGTGAGCTCCATATATGTGGGCTCGACGATATCAAAGAAACGGTCCCATGGAGTTGTAGTCAAGAGGGTCCGAACGAAGTCAGTGAGGTGGACCTGCTCCAAAGCGGTCCAATCTATGCATCGGCTAACACCGAGTGGTCGTGCGTGAAGTAGCTAAAATAGATCATCCTGGGGTCCCGCTGGGAATTGTAAATAGGGATGGTGATTCTCGGTAGATGCGCTCGAAGAGGTTGTGCCAGGACCCTTCCGCTTTTTCGAAGCGGGGATGGCGACTTTGTATTTACCACGAGAATTTGTCATGGTGTACCTGAAAAAGTAAAAGATTTTATCAATAAATAAATAATTCAAGCATCACCATAAGCCAAGGATGTATTATCCAAATAGTCCTAAATAACATTGTATTCCTAAAATAGTGTATTCGAATATCAAATTATGCAAAAACAAAAAAAAATTGAAATTATTATAAATCAAAGGTGTGAAACAATAAATAAATAATACTAACTTTATTTGTATGCTTAAAATAAGAGCATTAGCAATAGTAATTAAAGAGGAATAAACTAAAGGTATTTTAAATAAAATAAAAAGAACACTAAGAAGCAGTACCAAAATATCAATTGAATGTAGTAATAAAGAAGAAATAAAATCAAACTAAATAGAATAAGCAATCAAAAGAACTAAGAAATTAGAAACAATAATAAGCCTAATCAAAATAGAAATAAGAATAAAAATAAAAATAATAAATAAAAAAATAAATAAAAGTAAGAGTAATAAAATAACATGAAACAAAGAACCAAAAATGGGGGAAAAGGGGTGAACCGACGGTGGGGGTATTGGTCAGCCAGAGGTGCGGCGGTCGCCGGTGGCGCAGTGATGGGTCGCCTGGGGGACGACGAGGAGGTCGGTGGTGGGGGTCGGGTTGGTTGAGGTGTGTGTGTGGAGCTGTGCAAAAGGGAAAAAGGTAAGGGGAAAGGAGAAGAGATGGGGGGTTTGGTCGCGCAAGGGAAGAAAGAAAAGGAAAAGAAGAAGAAGAAGGGGGGCTTGCAGGAGCGACGGAGATGGGAGGGGCGGTGTGGCCGGCGAAAGGGGGTGGGTTGACGGCGGCTAGAGATCTTAGGAATTTTAGAGGAATAAGACAAAACACAAATGAAATAAAAAGGGGGTTAGGGTTTAAATGGGGGACACAGTCTTGTAAGGCACGTGTTGGGTCGCACGGCCATGGCCCACGCCCGTGTGATATCCTGTTTAGCCCGTATTTGATTAAAAATGAGGTCATCCGTCGCACGCCTTGGACACACCCGTGTGTCCGGGTTGTGTTCCTCACATGGCTATGTCGCACGGTCGTCTGCAATGTCCTTCGCTTCTCCCACGCCCGTGTGACCTCTCACATGCCCGTGTGTCCAGGCCGTATGGTTCACACAACCGTGTCGCATGGCCATCCGCAATCACCTTCACTTCTCCCACGCCCTTGTGACTTCTTCCATGCCCGTGGGCTTCGGCCGTGTCTCGGACACGGCCGTGTGTCTTGTACGTTTTTCTTCCTGACTTGTTTCAAACTTGGAAAGTTTAGCTCCAGGGTTCACAGGGCCTAAGACACACCCGTGTGTCCAGGCCGTGTGTCCAACATGGCCGTATCACACGGCCGTGGGTATTAATCGTAGACCGTGTCTCTGTCATTTTTGGGAAAAAATTTAAGTCTTGTTTGCACACGGCCAAGAACACGCCCGTGGGTCCAGGCCGTGTGGGTCACTGCCGATTTTCTAAAAGTTTTGAAACTAAGTCATGAGAGTTTACACGGTCGAAAACACGCCCGGATGTCTGAGCCATGGGGTCCACATGGCCACAGACACGCCCGTGTGTCCAGGCCGTGTGAGTTAAAAACTTTCATTCTAAACACGAAGAATAGATAAAAATAAACTAATCAGTAGTGTTAGTGCTCAGGTTGCCACCCGAGAAGCATTTGTTTAAAGTCTTAAGCTAGACTTACCCTGTGTTAATTGCTTACGAAGGTTCACGGAGCTGAAGCTCCTCTCTATTATCTCTAAAATCCTCACCATTATAAAGTTTAAGTCGTTGACCGTTTACCTTGAATGTGCCATAAGTCGGGTGAGTACCTCTATTGTGCCGTAGGGAAAGATGGTTTGGATTACGAATGGACCTGACCATCTTGATTTTAGCTTTCCAAGGAACAATTTGAGCTTTGAATTGTATAGCAAAACAAGATCTCTGACTACAAATTGCTTAGATTGCTTCAAACGAGCATCATGGCGTCGCTTTATCGCTTCTTTGTATAATCGTGAGTTCTCATAAGCATTTTCTCGCCACTCATCTAGCTCGTTCAACTGCATCAATCTTTTCTCACCTGCAAGTTTAAGATCATAGTTTAGGAATTTTATAGCCCAAAATGCTTTGTGCTCTAATTCAAATGGTAAATGAAAGCTTTTCCCGTAAACAAGTCTGTACGGAGATGTTCCTATTGGATTTTTAAAAGCGGTTCTATAGGCCCATAAAGCGTCGTCTACTTTTATTGCCCAATCTTTCCCATTTGATTCTACGATTTTCTCTAGGATACGCTTAAGCTCTCGGTTTGCTACTTCAACTTGTCCACTAGTTTGAGGGTGATAAAGGGTAGCTGTTCTGTGGTATACTCCATATTTCTTTAGGACTTTATCAAATTGAGCATTACAAAAATGAGTACCCCTATCACTAATAATTGTTCTAGGTGTTCCGAATCGAGAGAAGAGCTTCTTAAGAAATCTCACTACCACTCTAGCATCATTAGTAGGTAAAGCTTGAGCTTCCACCCATTTTGACATATAATCAACCGCTACTAAGATGTATTTATTCCCAAATGACCTAGGGAATGGACCCATAAAATCAATGCCTCATACATCAAATATTTCACATGATAGCATATAGGTTTGAGGCATTTCATCGCGCTTAGAGATATTACCTATTCTCTGTCATCTATCACACGATGTAACATACCTGTTAGCGTCCTTGAACAGTGTGGGCCAATAAAAACCTGATTCGAGCGTTTTATGTGTTGTCCTAGTCCCACTGTAATGTCCTCCTGTTGGTCCTGAATGGCAATGTTCTAGGATTTTTCTTGCCTCTGACTTTGTAACACATCTTCGAATTACTTGATCTGCACATATGCGAAAAAGAAAAGGATCCTCCCAAAAATAATTTTTCACATCAGCAAAGAATCGCTTCTTTTGATAATGTGTCAACCCTTTTGGTAGGATGTTAGCAGCTAAGTAATTCGCAATATCCGCAAACCAAAGTACCTCAGAGTCGGATATAGCCAAGAATTGTTCCTCAAGAAACGAGTCATTGATCTCACTCTCATCAAGCTCTTTGAGATGTGGGTTCTCAAGCCTAGAAAGGTGGTCTGCCGCAAGATTTTCAGGCCCTTTCTTATCCTGAATTTCCAAATCAAATTCCTGCAAAAGTTGAATCCATCTTATGAGTTGAGGTTTTGCATCAGATTTAGTTAGGAGATAACAAAGAGCTGAGTGGTCAGTGTAAATGACAACTTTAGATAATATCAAATACTGTCTAAATTTATCAAATGCAAAAACCAAAGCTAGCAATTCTTTTTTTGTGGTGGTGTAGTTTTCTTGTGCGGCCGTCAATGTCTTGCTAGCATAATAAATCGGTTGAAAATGCTTGTATCTTCGCTGTCCAAGAACTGTACCTACTGCAAAATCACTCGCATCACACATTAGTTCAAAGGGCAAATTCCAATCAGGTGCAATTATAATTGGAGCATTGATTAATTTATCTTTGAGGGTATTAAATGTTTCTAAACATTCCTGATTAAAATTGAAAGGCACATCTTTTTCTAGTAGTTTTGTTAAAGGCTTAGCTATTTTAGAAAAATCTTTAATAAATCTTCTGTAAAATCCAGCATGTCCTAAAAAGCTTCTAATAGCCTTAACTGAACTAGGAGGAGGTAATTTTTCCATGGTCTCAATTTTTGCTTTATCAACCTCAATCTCTTTACTAGAAATTTTGTGACCTAACACAATCCCTTCTCAAACCATGAAGTGACACTTTCCCCAATTAAGCACAAGGTTCGTCTCCTCACATCTCATTAGAACTTGTTTTAAATTTCTAAGGCAAAGGTGGAAAGAATTACCGAATACCGAGAAGTCATCCATAAATACCTCCATAATATCTTCCACAAGTTCATCAAAGATGGCTAACATGCAGTGCTAAAAAGTAGCAGGAGCATTACATAATCCAAAAGGCATTCTACGATAAGCAAACGTACCATATGGACATGTAAATGTTGTCTTCTCTTGATCCTCAGGAGCTTTTGGAATTTGGAAGTAGCCAGAGAGTCCGTCTAGGAAGCAATAATACATATTCCCGGATAATCTTTCTAACATCTGATCAATGAATGGTAATTCTTGTGGCATCGTTCAACTACCTATAGTCAATGCAAACTCTCCAACCTGTGACTGTTCTTGTTGGAATTAAATCATTCTTCTCGTTGGCTACAACAGTCATGCCTCCCTTCTTTGGAACAACTGCGCATAGGACTCACCCAAATCTTTATCGGAAATAGGATAAATAACTCCAGCATCTAGAAGTTTAATTACCTCAGCTTTAACAACTTCCTTCATGTTGGGATTTAGTCATCTTTGAGCTTGCACACACGATTTATATTCATCTTCCATTAAAATTTTATGGGTGCAAAACGACGGGCTGATCCCTTTAATGTCAGAAATCTTCCAAGCTATGGCTTTTTTATGCTCCCTTAGTACTTGTAGTAGCTAATCTTTCTTATTGGGTCGCAAGTCTGAAGCAATAATTACCGGTAGTGTAGAATTATCTCCGAGGAATGCATACTCTAGGTGATTTGGTAATTGCTTCAGTTCCAATTTAGGAGGCTCTTCAATAGAGGGTTTTTGTTTTAGTTCGTCGTTCATTTCAATGCCCTCATACTTCTTTTGTCTTGGGAAAGACTCATTAGATTTTAACTCAATTTTTATCTCCCCTATCTCAGTGGTATCGTCATCTGCCTCCTCACCCTAGACAAGACACAGTTCCAACGTGTCTTTATGAATGATTTCCTGAAAAGAATCTTGAATAGAATGATCAATAGAGTCAATAAAGTAACAGGAATCATCTTGTTCTCTAGAGTATCGCATATCATCATAAATCTTAAAAATAATTTCTTCGTCACCTACCCTAAGCACAAGTTTACCATCACCTACATCAATGACAGCCCTAGCAGTGGCTAAAAATGGGCGACCTAAAATTAAAGGTACCTCAACGTCCTCATCCATGTCAAGCACAACAAAATAAACAGGGAATATGAATTTATCTACTTTTACCAAAACATCTTCAATAATTCCCCTAGGATATTTAACAGATCTATCAGCTAATTGGATACTCATCCTAGTGGGTTTTGGTTCCCCAAGACCAAGCTGCTTGAACATTTTGTAAGGCATCAAATTAATACTGACACCTAAATCAGCTAATGCTTTCTCAATATTTAAACTACCGATTAAACAGGGAATAGTGAAACTTCATAGATCTTTCAATTTGGTTGGTAGCTTATTTTGAAGAATAGCTAAACATTCCTCGTTGAGTTCCACGGTTGATAGCTCTTCAAACTTCCTATTATTTGTTAAAAGCTCTTTTAAAAATTTTGCATATGTAGGCATCTGCGAAATAGCTTGAACAAAAGGTAAGTTAATATGCAATTGTTTAAAAAGTTCAAGAAATTTACCAAATTGTGCATCCATGCGATCTTTCTTCAACTTTGCTGGATATGGGATCGGTGGTTTATATTCTTTAAGCATTGGTGTTACACTCTTTTCAGAGTTTACTTCCTCTCCCTTCACCTTATCAGCTTCCTGTGGCATCTTCTTTTCAGCTTCAACCAACACCTTCCCATTCCTTAGTGTAACTGCCTTCACATGCTCTTTTGGGTTAGATTCGGTGTTACTAGGTAGACTACCTTGTTGCCTTTCGAAAACTAATTTAGCCAGATGTCCAATTTGATTTTCAAGCCCTTGAATCGATGCTTGCTGATTTTTCAATGTTGTCTCGGTATTCTAAAAATGAGTCTCTGACACCGAAATAAATTTTGCTAGCATATCTTCAAGGTTCAGTTTCTTCTCTTGCTGGTAGGGTGGTTGGAAACCTGGAGGGGGTTGTGGTCTTTGATTCCCTTGACCGCCCCATGAAAAATTTTGGTGGTTCCTCCATCCTGGATTATATGTGTTACTATAAGGATTATTTGGAGGTTTAGAGTTATTACCCATATAATTCAATTTCTCATTCTCTATGCTAGGACTGTAGGGTAGATATTCTGAGGTACTCATCCCTCCTCCATTTGTGTCGCATTGCATCACTGAATGTACCTGCGTAGAAACACACAAACCATCAATCTTTTTATTTAAGAGCTCTACTTGGTTTGATAACATGGTGACCGCGTCGAGGTTGAAAAACACCAGCGGCTTTTGTCGGCTTTGTTCTCATGACTTGCCATTGATAATTATTCAGTGACATCTCCTCTATAAACTCATAAGCCGCTTCAGGTGTTTTGTTATTCAAAGTCCCACCGGCGGCTGCATCAATCAGTTGTCTAGTTGAGAGGTTCAAACCATTGTAAAAAGTTTTAACCTGTAACCATAGAGGTAACCCATGGTGGGGTCACCTTCTCAATAAGTCATTATACCTCTCCTATGCATCGTAAAGAGTTTCTAAATCCATCTGCACAAAAGAAGAGATATAATCCCTCAACTTTGCCGTTTTAGCTGGTGGAAAATATTTTAATAGAAACTTTTCGGTCATTTGTTCCCAAATAGTGATAGAACCTCGTGGTAACGATTTCAACCACTGTTCAGCTTTATTCCTTAAAGAAAAAGGAAATAACCGAAGGTGAATGGCATCATCAGAAAAACCAATAATCTTGAAAGTGACGCAGAATTCTAGAAAGTTGGCCAAATGAGTATTTGGGTCCTCATCCTGTAAACCATAGAACTGAACAAATTGTTGGATTATCTGAATAGTGTTCGGGTTCAGTTTGAAGTTTTTCGTAGCAATAGCAGGCCTTACAATACTCGATTCAGCCCCAGTCAGATTGGGCTTGGCATAATCGTACATAGTACGAGGAGCAGGATTCTGATTCACAGGATTCGTGGCAACCACAGGAGGTAGCGGATTATTCTGATTTTTAGCCATCTCCTCGGTAATATTGGTATCGTCCTCTTGCTCTTCCTCTATATACTGTAGACTTCAACTTATTTCTCTACGATTTCTGTGAGCTGTGCTTTCAATTTTGCTATCAAATAATAGAGGCCCTGACGGGTTTCTTCTAGTCATAAGCTAAAGATACTTGCCAGAATTAAAACGAAAGAAATATTAGAAACAAATAATAAACTAAAAACAAAAATTAAATTGCAGAAAATAAAAAATGGCTAAAGTAATAAAAATTAAGTGTTCCTAATATTCTAGTCCCCGGCAACGGCACCAAAAACTTGATGATGTCACGAACTAACTAAAATACGACAAAGGCAAGCGCACCTATCGAACAGTAGTATAGCTATGATGAGTCGGGAATATCGTATCCACGAGGACTAAAAGTACTAGTAATAACTATCTTTCTATTATTTAGCCTAATAATTAAATGGGTGTTTTAATCTAATATTGAACTAACTAATTAACTATGAACGCGACAGAGATAAAATTGAGAAAATACTTTAAGAAAACCAATGAGAGAGACAATACCCAAGGAAGAATCCACCTAGACTTCACTTATTATTATGACTCTGAATTAAACAATTTATTCACTTGCCTTAATCCGTAGAAACCCCTAAATTATGTTAATATCTCTTTCGAGACTACTAACAACTGACTCTAGGTTGATTAATTGAAATTTCTTTCTAATTAAAACCCCTATTTTCGCATTAACTCGAATTATGGACTCCCTTATTAGATTTGACTCTAATCCGGCAGATTTATGTCATCCTATTTCTAGGATTGCAATCAACTCCGCTCAATTATGCTAGATCTACTCTTAAGCAGGGACTTTTGCTCCATTGATTAAGCACATCAAACTTGGATTAATATCCTGAAAATATTAAGGCAAGGATTTAGAACACATAATTAAGAACAAGAACAAGTATTTATCATGTAATTCAGATAATTAAATAATAAGATTCATCTAGGTTTCATCCTCCCTAGGTATTTTAGGGAGTTTAGTTCATAATGTAAAAGGAAAACATCTCAAAATAAGGAAAACAACAAGACATAAAGAACCCAAAAAACTTCTAAGAAAAATTGATGGAGATCTTCAATCTTGCATGCGATCCTGCTTCTGAATTGATTCCGAAGGTTTCCTTCGAGTAATTTCTTCGTTCTACTCTGCGTGTCCCTTTAGGTCTTCTTCTGGTGTAATTTTATAGACTTTGGAATGCTCAAAATACCTAAAAATTGTCTTTTTCCGCGTGAAAATGAAACAGGGTGCGATAGGGACACAGGCGTGTGATCAGCCCGTGTAAGAATGCCCAGGCCGTGTGCAGTACTGATATGGTTAGAAATCGACATAGGCTGGAACACGGGCATGTGGCCAGCCCGTGTGTCTCCCACAGGAGTGTGAGAGACCCGTGTTAAGGTACCCAGTCCATGTGCAATGCTGACATGGTTCGAGATTGCCACGGGCTGGCACACGGGCGTGTGGTCAGCCTTTGTGTGATACTGAAATCAGCTCTTTAAGTCTCGATTTTGGCTCGTTTTCACTCCTTTCGCTCCCCTATGCTCACCTAAGTATAGAAACATGAAATTAAAGGTTTAGGAGCATCGAATTCACAAAATTATATAATAAAACATCCAAAAACATGCTAAGCATGGGATTAAAATGTGTTACTTTTATGGTTTATCACCCATTTCCTGGATTTTGTAAACCGAAAATTATCGTTTTAATAAATATAACATTTTATTAAAATGACCAAGTTTTGAGGTGATCCAATCACATTTAAATAAAAAGGATTGGTGGCGACTCCATTCTCATTTTAAAATAAAAAGACAATTTCCAAAAAGGTTTCGACAGCTTGACGTCTCCGTTGGGGACTAAATAAGAGAGTCGAGCCGCGAGTTTATTACTTTTTGGTCTTCTTGTAAAAAATTGATAATTCAGTTTAAATTGTCGATCCTTTCCTTACATTTCATCCTTCATATTTTATTTTGGTGGTAAATAATGTCTCTGTTATCTTGGGTTACATAGCGATCTAATACATCTATTTTATTGGTTCGAGAGTTTCTCTTTGTATGTAGTATAATTGTTCTATTTTACCCTTCTTAAGTGGGAGTGAGAAGCTATTCCTTCGTGAGGTCTTCACCTCTGTATAGGATAGTGGATCGCTTTCGGGATATATACGTACCTATGTCTTCGTGAGGTCTTCACCTCTCTACAGACATAGGGAAATGTATTCCCTTAAATTGAACTCGTTCCATATGAGCTTATAATGGGTGAGGATCGAGGAATCTGCTAGTTTAGGTACCTTTACTCTAGAACCAAATCGCATGTAATAAACCCTAAGAGCAGTCGTAGGAAGAACCATGTCAAACTTTTAGCATTTACTTGAATAGATTACAAATAAAGAATGTTTTGATTGTTGTTCTGTGCTTTATATTCGAGCTTTATAATAAATATACTGACTTGCTTCCTTTTGATTGTGGTTGCATTGCATTTTCATCTTAGAAGAAAAGGTGTTGATTCGTGTTCAATTGCTAAATAGAGAGCTTGTGATGGAAAAAGGGTTTTTTGATAAAGTGGAAAACAATGCGGCCGAACAAATATGGTCCAAGATAAGACAACAAGAAAAAGGTGATAGCTTGTCGAAGGGGTATTTGTTAGAATTATGGGATTTCACCTGGATTAGTCTAACCCAGAATAATCTACAAAAGCTGAAAGAAATATGGGATCAATGGGATGATGAAATCAAGTAGCTATTCTACCATGAATATGGTGATTTTCCTTATCTACTTGATGTCAAGGTGGATAAGTACCTATTTCGAGCTCTCACCTAGTATTGGAATCCTACTTACAGCTGCTTCACTTTTGGGAGAGTAGACCTAATACCCACTGTAGAAGAGTACACCACTTTGCTCCATTGCCCAAAGATCCAGGTCGAAAAAGCCTACTCTAGAGTAGCCAATGTTCCGACTTTCTTAAAAAGACCGATGAACATAACTGGGATGAGTGAGCAATGGGTCACAGCCTAGATTAAATAAAAGGGGGATAGTAAATGCATCACTTGGAAGAGTCTACGGGATTTGATCTTGGTACACCCAGACACAAGGAAAAAGGATGTCATCTTCACCTTGAAAATTTATGGGTTGGTTATCTTCCCCAAAGCATTAGTTCATATAAAGGATGCGGTTACAGATTTGTTTAACTGGCTTGACAAGAGGGTCACTCCCGTCCTAGCAATCTTAGCTAAGACTTTTAGATCTTTGAATGCCTATCAGAAGAGCAGGTGAAGGAAGATTTATCAGTTGTGCGTAGCTCTTTCTAGTCTGGTTCCATAGCCACTTCTGGAAGGCAGAAAAAGTCTTCTATCGACTATTCTCTGAAGACTACTCTCAATTGAAAGAATTTGTGGCTATCCAAAGACGAGACAACATTTTTGAAGAAAAATGGATGGAAATTCTCCAGAGTCTCTAAGACGAATACGTTGAATGGCGGGCCCCTTGGATGATTCTTGATTTTGCATCGATGTGGAGACTTTGATTGGGTCCCTCTACTCAAGATATGGGGAACTGTCGAATATGCTTCTCTATTTGTATTGAGACAGTATAGGTCAAGGCAGTTTATCCCGGCCACACAAGGGTTGGCTCAATGTGAGTTTGCATACAAAGGTGACAATTAAAAAAAGAAAGTTCGTGAAATCTCAAATGCATGGAACCAAACTCATAAAATGAAGAGATTTACTGTAAATCCTATGACGACCCGAGAATACGATTGGTGGTGGGGTAAAAGAATCAAAGATAAAGTCTCTTCATCAAATCAAGAAAGCATCCGACAAATTGAAGAACACTTGCAAGTGATCTCGTCTGAATTAGAGATCGTAAAGCAAGACTTTGAAAAGAAGAGTTCGGAGCTAGGGAAAAGGATAGAGAAGTTGGAAGAGGAAAAGATTTAGCTGGGATTAGACGTCGACATTCAAAGGTTAAAAGCCGAGAAAATGAGAAAAGGAAAGAACAAGGCTGAGGAGGACTTGGAAAGCTTAAAGACGAGATCACTTGCAAGTGATCTCGTCTGAATTAGAGATCGTAAAGTAAGACTTTGAAAAGAAGAGTTCGGAGCTAGGGAAAAGGATAGAGAAGTTGGAAGAGGAAAAGATTTAGCTAGGATTAGACGTCGACATTCAACGGTTAAAAGCTGAGAAAATGAGAAAAAGAAAGAACAAGGCTGATGAGGACTTGGAAAGCTTAAAAATGGATTACAAGAAACTTCGCTTGTCAATAAGGACTGCTGAGTGAGGAAAAACGTCGACACAATGGCGACAGGAAATCCAAGAAGAAAATATTAGAGCTGATCAATGGAAAAGGAAATTCCAAGATGCTCGAGTCTGAGAGGATGCTCTAAAAAGGGAATTATTAGAAAGCCAAGATGACAAAGTTGGATTGAGAGCCCGGGTAGCAGAGTTGGAAAGGTCTTTGCATCAACACTTTAGCCGCAACTCTATGACTGAATTTAGAGCAAGCCTGGCTAAGATTGATGAGTTGAAGAGAAAGATAGAAGAGTTCGAGGCTGCACTACAAAATTGTGAACTTTGAATCGAGCTTCTTGAAACGAACAATGAACATTGGGAAGAGCAAGTCCAACGCTCTCAGGGTTAGATCAGAGATAGAGACCATGTTGTGGGAGAAGCTTTGGCCCAAGTATGGGAAGTAGCCAACCATTTGCAAACGCTAGCGGTTCAAGTTGACATACTGAACCTGAAATACGAATCAGAATCAGATCGAGGTTGAGAATTAGTTTAGCTTCTTAGGAAAGTTAAAGCTTTGAGCATTAGGGCAAGGCCATATATGTAAATTGTATCTGTTTTATGTAAAGAAACTCATTTTCTAGTAAAGTTGTTCTCATAGAGTTTAACTGGAATCAATGCCTTTTTTGCATGCATTTTTCATTCATTAGCATTACATTTCATTATATGCATTAAATTTCATAAAAAGACCCTAATTAATAAAAATTATGACAATTACCCTGGAAACTACCAAGAATCTGCAACTGAATATCGCTATGGTACCTGCGGTAAAACTAGAGCTATAAATCAGAGGTTAGAAAGAATAGAACAAATTCAGAAGGACATGCAAGATCAGTTGCAAGCATAGTTGTAGGATAAATTAGCTAAGGTGCAACAAGACATGAAGGACCAAATACTGGAGTCCCAAAAAGACATAATAAGCCATTTGACCCAGTTACTAGCTGGAGGAGTTGAAAAAGGGAAGAGCGCTACGATAAACTCTGGAGACGATAACGATGACCCTACATATCCCCGGGCTTTACCCCAGTGAACGTCCAAGCCCAATCGGAGACATATCCACGAAGAGTACCCGTCACCATAAGACCACAACAATACCAGATAGGTACCTCAGGACCGGTGAATTACCCAATGGGTTCAAGATCTAACCTCAGAGATAATCCAACCAACCCCGTTGTTCCAGATTTGGACGACATGGTGGAAACAGAGAAGTGATAAACCGTAAAATTAACATATTCTAAGCCCACATTTAGTATGCTTTTGGATGATTTAAGCCCCAATTTATGTAAAAAGGTGCTCCTAATCCCTTCTTTTCATGTCTTATACTCAGGAAAGCACCCGATAACGAAAAGAACGAGAAACGGGCTTAAAACGGACCAAATTGGGCCAAGCCACAAAATCAGCACGGCCTGGACTTCAAGCCACACGGCCGTGCCACCATTCCTACTAGAACACGGCCTTACCACGACTTACACGACCATGCCTCATTCAACAGTGTCAAACACGGCCTGGCCACGATTTACACCGGCGTGTGCCATGGCCGTGCCTCTACCGTGGAGAAGAGCAATTTCATTCGGAAAGGATACTTAGGAGAAAGAAACGTGTTTCAAAAGCCTATAAATACACCCTAGGTACCAAATTGAAAGGGGGCGGAGAGCTAGGCCAAGAAGCTGCTTCTCAAAAGGTCGAATTGTGGGAATCACTCGAAGATAGCCAGTTGATTCATCTCAAGAAGTCGAATTCTACTCAAGACGGAGGATCTCCTCTTCAATTCCTTGAGGGGTTTTAGGGATTTCTTATGTTTTGTTTTATCTTTTCTCTTGAGATGTTTTCCTTTATTGTTATGAACTAAACCTTGGATACCCGAAGAGATGAAACCTATGATGAATCTTGTTATTTGATTATTTGAATTATATGATAATAACTTAGTTTGTTCTTAATTGTGTAAACTTAATCCAAATCTAATGTGCTTAGGTGGAGGAGGAATAGACCACGCCTAAGAGTAGATCCAACATAATTAAGCGGAGTTGATCGCACGCCTAGAGATAGGGTGACGAGATTTTGCCGGATTAGGGTGAATCCTAATATGGGAGTCCACGGATCGATTTACTGCTATTCTGGGGGGTTATTATAAGCGAACGAGAGTTCCACTAATTAACCTAGGGTTAGACGTTATTCGCCTCGAGAGAGGGTTTAATATCCGTTAGGGAGTCTCACGGATCAAACTAAGTAAATAAATCATATGGTTCAAGGTTAAATAACAAGTGAAGTCTAGGTGGATTTTTCCTAAGGGTATTGTTTGAGTCAACTGAGTTTTCCGAAAAGTTATTTCCCGAATTCATTCTTTTTGTCTTTGCGTCTTAGCTTAGTAAGTAGATTAGTTTTTGTTTAAACAATCATCACTTTATATTAAGGCTAAATAATAAAAAGACGGTGAGTATTAGTACTTTTAGTTCCTTTGGGTTCGACAATCCGGTCTTGCCTAAACTATACTACTGTTCGATAGGTGCACTTGCCTTTAATCGTTGTCAGAGTTAGTTTCCAGGTTCGATCATTCTTTTATAAATTTTAAAACTCGATTTACAATGATCAAGTTTTTTGCGTGCGTTGTTCTTGGGAACTAAAATATTAAGAAAACTCTATTTTTATTACTTTAGCCATTATTTTTATTTTTCGCAATTTTTTTTTTGCTAAACTTTCTTTCTTTTCCTAGCAGTACCTCTAGTTTATGACTAGAAGGAACCCGAGAGGACCTTTAGAATACGATAGTGATATTGAAGCTACCACTCAAGAAGAAATCGCAGAGAAATTAGGCGAGCCCTAAATTACCAAGGAGAGCCGAAGACGCAGATCAATCCTCTTTTGAAGGGATGGACGAAAACAATCTTCCACCACAAGATGTGGAGAAAATAATGCTCCTCGTACTATGTTTGATTATGCTAAAACGCATTTAACAGAGCCAAATCTAGTATTGTTAGGCTGCTATATAGTTGCTAATAATTTTGAATTAAAGCCTAACACTATACAAATGATTCAACAGTTTGTTCAATTTGATGGTTTACAGGATTGAGATCCAAACGCTCGTATAGCTAATTTTTAGAGTTACGTGATACCTTCAAAATAAATGGTGTTTCGATGATGCCATACGTCTTGGTTATTTCCCTTTTCATTAAAGAATAAAGCTAAGCGTTGGTTAAACTTCGTTACCACGAGGGTCAATCACTACATGGGAACAAATGACCAAAAATTTTTTATTAAAATATTTCCCACCGCCAAAACGGCCAAATTACGTAAATGATATCTCTTCTTACAATGCGGATGGATTTAGAGACATTATACGATGTATGGGAGAGATATAAGGATCTCTTGAGAAGGTGACCGCACCATGGTTTACCTTTATGGCTCCAAGTCCAAACTTTTATAACGGTGTGAATCCTTCAACGAGGCAATTAATTGATTCACCATACGGTGGAACCACGAATAATAGAACTCCGAGGCGACCTACGAGTTTATTGAAGAGATGTCGCTGAATAACTATCAGTGGCAAGTTACAAGAACAAGGCCAACAAAAACAGCCGAAGTTTACAACCTCGACGCAGTAACCATGCTATCAAATCAGGTAGAATTGATGATTAAGAAGATTGATAGTTTGTGTTCTTCGCAGGTACATCCAGTCATGCAGTGCGACGCAAGTGGAACTGTGGCGAATTCTGAGTACCCACCCTACCAACCAGGCACAGAGAGCGAACAGATGAACTATATAGGTAACAATTTCAGATCTAATAATAACCCATATAGTAATAATTATAATCCAGGTTGGAGGAACCACCCAAATTTTTCGTGGGGAGGACAAGGAAATCAAGGAAATCAAAGACAACAACCTCCTCAAAATTTCCAAAATCAGCCCTATCCACAAGAAAAGAAGCCGAGTCTTGAAGAGACGTTGAACAAATTCATAGCATCCACAGAAGCCCGTCTCCAAAAAAATGAGGTAACACTCGACACCCAACAAACATCGATCAAAAGATCGAGAACCAAGTTGGAGGACTTACAAAGGCAATCGGAAATTACCCGATCGATCGGAGAAATTACAAAGCTATTATCCAAACGACCGCAGAGGGCGTCTACCGAAATAATACCGAAATTAATCCAAAGGAGCAAATCCAAGCCATGACAGCTCAAGAAAGCGAAGAAGTAGACAACACAGTCCAACACAAGGAAACGAGGTAGAAAAAGGTAAAGTTGAGGTAACACAAGACAAGCCAAAATCGGTAATCAAAGAGTACCAACCTCACGTACCTTACCCTGAGGCATTAAGAAGAGACGACACAGAAGAACAGTTCGGTAAGTTTCTTAAACTCTTAAAGAAATTACATATTAACTTTGTAACACCCCCAAACCCGGCCCATTCACTACGACCGAATCTGGTTATGTCACTGGGAAAGACGGTTGGAAATCTTTGACCTTAGAATTAAACTTGAAAATTTATTATCTCTGAAAATCATGTCCATTTACTATTTAATAATATAAGCTTGTTGAAAACTTCCGAATTAAAACATTATTATAAGTTGCTATAATATGAATCCTTTGCGAAAATATTACTAAGTGTAGTGTAAACTTCAACATTAATAAATAGAGTACTTTAAATCAAAGAGGCCCTTATTACATCAAATAAAATTCCAAGATCTGATAATATAAAATACTTAAATAAAGTAAAACATCTTACAGTATGAAAATCTCATCCGCATGGGCCACCTTGTATCCACTCCAACCCGGTCCATTACTCACGACTCACCTGCGATGATTAAAAAGTTGGGTGAGTCATACAGACTCAGTGTGTAAGTTAACCACTGAAATCCACCCACATGCTTGCCACATAATATCCCAATTATCAAATGCAACAAGTAATATGTATTCAATTTAAGCATTTACCACAATCTGGGCTTGGCCCACATTCAAATCACACTCAAATACTGGGCTAGGCCCATTTCTCAATAAACCACATATCATCTTGGGCTTGGCCCATTTCCATATTATTACAAAAATAATGCAACATGATTCCCAACCCAACCTAGGGTCCATCCGCTACACACCCCCTTATCCAGCCTACCACACACCAGGGGACTATCGAGTCACCCTCTCCTTTTCCCTCCAAAAAGGCAACCAATGCCATCCACGATGTAGCGTATAGCTAACATCCAAACCACGATGGAGCACACAGCAATCCATCAAGCCACGATATGGCATAAAGCCTATATCAATCAAGGTAACCACGCAAACTAAATCGCAAAGATCCACAACGCGACCTCAGTCAGCGCCAATCCACGATGTAGCACAAAGCTGACATCAACCACGTACTCGAAGTACACCCGTACCTTCTTTTCATAACCCACCCATGCACATGCCACATAAAATATAACCGTGATCATGCATGCACATGCTTATTAATGTCCATAAACATACTCATAAACAAATAATCACACTGCAATAGATCCGATACTAACCTGGTCATCGCTATACCCTTTAGGGGTATATATGGCACACTTGTTCTTGCACATGTTAGTAAAACATATAACACATAAAACCCTAAACAATGGGTTAGTTACACACCTTATTACTAGGAGTTCTAGACTCTCGATCCTCGATGCTATCGTCTAAGCGAAACTACGGCTATTTGCTTAACGTTTTTACATTGCACGTCCACACCCCCGTGGCCAATCTCGCATGCTGCCAGAAACGGATCTCTTCTTGAACTTTGGGATGCGGACTTTCCCTTGCCCACCTTGGTAGTACTCGAATCCACGTCCATCGTAATCACTTAATTAGAACCCTTTGGTTAAACGTCATAATACAAAATCTCAAGCGAACAACTACAATTTAACTACTTACCAAACGATCTAAAATCTCAAAGGCTCCTCAGTACTTTTGTCGATTTGCCCCTTGATGAGTCCAAACAATTCGAGACCTTCCTTTAGACTCCTTGGCGCTGCTACAAGCTCTAAATGTCGACAAAGACTACTCCTCACGAGTTCGGCACCAAGCTTGGCTAAATAAAAGAGAAAAGGTTTCGGCTTCACTACCAAATGAAGTTGGAGCATTCGGCCAACACAAGGTGCTGTTATGGAGTTTTGAAAAGAGTTTGAGAAAGGAATGGGAGTTCAGTCAAAGCGCAAATAGGGAAGGGAAAGAAGAAAACAAAAGAAATATTGACTACAGAGGCCAAAGGAGAAATCGGCACACCAAGAGGGAGAGGCAAAAGACTTGATGAATAACTAGCACTCTACCCTCCCCTATTTATAGCATTCGGCCAACCCCCCCTTGAAGACTCCAAGATTTGGCCAACACCTTCCTAGCCACTAATTCAATTCCATTTGAATTAGTTCAATTCAAAAACAATTTGAATTGCTCCACTATTATCCCACTTATCATAATAAATAATAAATAATAATAATAATAATTATCCCACACTTAAATAGATAAATAAAAAAAAATAAAACAAAATCCTCATCAAAATCAAAGTCTTCTAGCCGTCCAACACCTTCAAATTTGCTGCCCAAAATAACAAAAAAAACAAAACTCCAAATGCCACACACCAGGTTCGAACCTGGGACCAACTGCCGCACTCCTTGCCCCCAACGCCCAGGGCACTCGGCCACTTTGATTTTTATGCTAGAAACCCCCAACGTTTATTTATAAACCCTTCTTAACTCAAGCCCATAACCACCAACAAAATAAAAACGCCAACTGCAGCCCCAGGCGCTCGAACCTGCGCCCTTGCTCTCCTCCAGCGCCTGAGTAGCGCATGAGAGCCACTCCACCAGCCCATCTTTCTTGTCCGAATTCTTCACCATTTATTTTTAAGGCCTTACAAAGCCCAACGCCCAAAACGAAAAATAAAACGCCAAATGCTTCTGCAGGCCCTCGAAACCGCGACCTCTCCTCCCTTCCAGCGCCCAAGAGCCACTTCTCCCAATTGGACTTTCATGCCCAACAAACCTGCCCTTTTGCTTTTAAAGCCTACCTAGCCCAATCCCCTGACGCGAAAATAAAACAAAATTGCTGCCGCTTGGACTCGAACCCAAGCCCTCCACTGGCGCTACTTCCAGCCCCCCTAAAGCAGCGCATGAAGCCACTTTGCCAGATCCTTTCTTATGCCTAAAACGCCCAATTAATTCTTTTCAACCCTCAGAAACCAAGCCCCCTCTTTATTACTTAAAAATCCAAAATTTTCCACAGCTTTCCCCTATTATCCGGGCATTCTCAAAACCTCTAAAACACCTCTAAACACACCCAAAAACCTACCAACACCCGAATTATACCCAAATTGCATAGCCCCTAAATCAGGGTGTTACAAACTTACCATTACTTGAAGCTCTGTCCCAGATGTCAGATTCTAGGAAATTTTTAAAAGAGCTTCTGACAAACAAATGAGAAGTTAGACGAGTCGTCACATGTGGAACTTAACGCAAAGTGCTCGACAATTCTCCAAAATAGGCTACCACAAAAGCTAAAAGATCCAGGGAGTTTTACAATTCCATGTTTAATTGGTAGACTAACTGCTGATAATCGTTAGGCGATTTAGGGGCAAGCATAAATGTCATGCCTTATAAATTGTTTAAACAATTAGGTCTAGGGAAACCCAAACAAACTAGGATGAGCATTCAATTAGGTGATAAAATCTGTTAGAATTCCTAGGGTATTATCGAAGATGTTCTTGTGAAAATTGATGATTCGTTTTCCCAGTGAGACTTTGTTGTCTTAGACATGGATGAGGATAATTCGATCCCCTAATCTTAGGAAGACCCTTTTAGCGATTGCCAGACTAAAATTGATGTTGATGCGGAGAACTCATACTTTGTGTAGGTAACGAGACAATCACCATCAAGGCTCTCGACTCGGCTAGAACATCGAGTAATCAAGGTGAGAACGTAAATTCTACTAATAACCATTCGGTTAACCCTTATTTTCAAGAAGCACCACCAAAGAATACAATCAACCTGATCCTAAACCCCATGCCAACAAAGAAATAACTCATGAAGATCGAGGGATTCAGTTCGATGATCTAGATGAGTGGAAGACACACTTCAAGGAGAAATTAGGGATACACGACGGAGAACTGGAACCACACGAGATAAAACCAAAGGAGCCCCGGAAGAGCTAATAGGAACAACAAATCACTTCAAAATAGGGGACCAAATCTTTATTAGATCAGTAAATCCTCAAATATCTCATCCGGACCTGGCACAAACAAAGAAATATCTTTTAGGGTAACCAGTGTTTTCCCACACGGAACAGTCGAGGTAAGTAATCCTACTTTTGGTACTTTTACTATAAACGCATCTCGACTTAAATTTTTTCACGAGGATACAGATAATAACATGAGGAAGGACTTCCAACTCCTCAAACCACCCTGAAGATGCAAACGAGAAGAGAGTCTAGCTTAAGACTATAAACGAGCGCTTCTCGGGAGGCAACCCGAGCACTAATACTAGTATATTTTTTATATATTCAGTTTATCTTAATTTTCCTTTTATCTTCCTTTTTAGCAACTAACAACCAACTAACCAAGTACAGAATACACGGCCTTACACACGGTCGTGGCCGTGGCCGTGTGGGTACTCCGACGCTTTGAACTAACAGAGCAGAGAAGGTACATGTCAGGGAAAAATAGATTTTCAGAATCACGGACCCAACTACTACCCCACAGGCACCAACAAAGTGGCACGGTCGTGCTTTACGGCCGTGTGAGGCTACTAACTTGCCAACCACGGGCTGAACATGCCCGTGCCGGATAATCGTGCCACTATACTGACTTGTCAAACACAGGCTAGACACGAGCGTGGGGAACCAACACGCCCTAGAGCATGGCCGTGCAAGGTGGCCTTGTGAATCGACACACCCTCAACCCACGAGCGTGGGAAACTACCAGATCTGAAAGTTTATTTAAACACCATACCTTTCTCCTTTCTCTTCTTAACCCACTTTCTTTCTTTCTTCTCATTTCTTTTTCTTTCTTTCTTTCTTTCTTTCTTTTCTCCCTCTTTCTTTTTCCTTTTTCCTAATAAATCCTTAGACTCTTGAGCCACAACAATATCATATCCATGGCAAGGAAGCGTAAAAGGCCAATCACTGTCTCCTCAAAGGAGACCGATTCACATGAGTTCATGCCGGCAACTTCATCCAAACAACAAGCCAAGGGTCTTTAAGACCAATTATCTTTTCTTTTATTTTTATCCTCTCCTTTATTTTCTTTATCTTTACTTGTCTTCTACTTAATTTAGTTTATTTTGTTTTAGTTTCTTGTTCTTAGGTTCTTAAGGCTGCTTGGGAATCACGCCACTTCCACCATCACCAACAACTCCGTCACCTTCAAAGTCACACCAACCTCTCGAACCATCTACCATAAGGATTCTCAGGCCCCTCTTTTCTTTTAATTTTAGTTTTCTTCTTAGTCTCCTTCTCTTTATCTTCCTTGTCCTTAATTTTATATTTAGTTTACTTTAATTATGTCTTAATGATCCCTGGCTAATTCTCCATGAGCCTCCCAATTTCTTCATCTAGCGCAGGTTCATCATCCAGACGGCCCATCACCACCACCAAAGGCACAATCTCCTCTCAAGGAATCATCCGAAAATTCAGGAAGTTTTCACTTATCCCCATATCTGATGATTTTATTACAAGGTTATTATATATTTTTGTACATTGAGGGCAATGTACATCTCAAGTGTGGGGGGGTGAACAACCTAAAAAGATACCTAACTTAAATCCCTGAATTTAGTCTTGTTTGAAAGTAATTTACTCATATTACTAATTAGGATGAAATTTCTGATGATTTATGATTTTTATTGATATGTTTTAGATTAAGTCATTGATAATTGTGCATTGATAATTAAATTCTAAGAATACTAGAGAATCAAGCATGATAAGTCTATTTTTCAGAAATTAAAAATTTGCTAGGTTGTCAAACTGAGTTTAAATATTATCTTGAAGTTTGAAATTTACGAGGTTGACATCAAAATACCCATAATTTTTGTGAGTTTTTGAGCCTGATAGAGCATATATTCTTTTTCTTGCTGACTTTATTGATTATGAGTATGTCAACATTGATTTGTTATTCTAGAACTTGCATCGATTATACATGTCGAGACCACATTTTTTTTATTTGATACACAGAGATGATAAAGGCACCTAGGATTTAACCCACTTACTCCATTAAAAAGCCTACCTTCATAATTAACCATTAGTGAACCCCGTTTAATCCTAACAACCCAATTAATTGACATAACCGCTAATATTAACCCAGAACCCTTTTGTTTTTGTTATCACCATTCCTTTTGACTACCCTTATATCAAGATTTGATTTGATTAGTTACCTAATTATGAATTTTAGTAGTTTATCCTTTATTTTGTATTTAGTTTGTTCTTAAAAAAAACGAAGTATATCCATTATTCATTATTAGTTAGGTGATTAAATGAGCTTATACATAAATTCCAAATATCGAAGAAGAAGCTCGTATTATTAAGTACTATTAGTTTTCAATTGATGTAATTATTATTAGTTCATTAGTTCTTAGTTAGGTAATTTGTCAATGCAATCTCGATTCTAACCCTCTAATTCAGCCTTACTCCACACCTTAACCCTAGCCCCGTTACAACCCTAACAAAGACCTTTTGATTTGTGTTTTCATCTCATATTTCAGTGGTGGAGATTTGATTTTCATGTAATCCTATGGGATTAACTTTTCATGTTCGACTTTTGAGTGCCAAAATTTTGAACCTTAAACACTTTGAGTGATTTGAGTGAATGTTTTGTGAGGATGTCAATCCTTGTCGATTTCAAATTAAAGGTAATTATTTAGGTAAGGGGAGACACCTATATTTTCGTGCTACAAAATCTATGACTTATATTGTTTGAATTTTTAGGACTCGTTGAGTTGAATTATCCATGCATAAATTATCTCTGAATTATGATGAGACACTATTAATGACTATTATGAATTGAGGAAAGTTCGTTTTAATTGTAAGTTGAGAATTTTGCTTAAGGACAAGCAAAAGCTTAAGTGTGGGGGTATTTGATAAACCGTAAAAGTAACATATTCTAAGCCCACATTTAGTATGCTTTTGGATGATTTAAGCCCCAATTTATGTAAAAAGGTGCTCTTAATCCCTTCTTTTCATGTCTTATACTCAGGAAAGCACCCGATGATGAAAAGAACGAGAAACGGGCTTAAAACGGACCAAATTGGGCCAAGCCACGAAATTAGCATGGCCTGGACTTCAAGCCACACGGCCGTGCCACCATTCCTACTAGAACACAGCCTTACCACGACTTACACGGTCGTGCCTCATTCAATAGTGTCAAACACGGCCTGGCCACGATTTACACCGGCGTGTGCCATGGTCGTGCCTCTGCCGTGGAGAAGAGCAATTTCATTCGGGAAAGGATACTTAGGGAGAAAGAAACGTGTTTCAAAAGCCTATAAATACACCCTAGGTACCAGCTAAAAGGGGGCAGAGTGCTAGGCCAAGAAGCCAAGTCGAAAAGGTCAGAATTGTGGGAATCACTCGAAGATAGCCAATTGATCCATCTCAAGAAGCCAAAATTCTACTCAATATGGAGGATCTCCTCTTCAATTCCTTCAGAGGGTTTTAGGGATTTCTTATGTTTTGTTTTATCTTTTCTCTTGAGATGTTTTCCTTTATTGTTATGAACTAAACCTTTGGATACCCGAAGGGGATGAAACCTATGATGAATCTTGTTATTTGATTATTTGAATTATATGATAATAACTTAGTTTGTTCTTAATTGTGTGAACTTAATCCAAATCTAATGTGCTTAGGTGGAGGAGGAATAGACCCTGCCTAAGAGTAGATCCAACATAATTAAGCGGAGTTGATCGCACGCCTAGAGATAGGGTGACGAGATTTTATCGGATTAGGGTGAAACCTAATATGGGAGTCCACGGATCGATTTACTGCTATTCTAGGGGGTTATTATAAGCAAACGAGAGTTCCACTAATTAACCTAGGGCTAGACGTTATTCTCCTCGAGAGAGGGTTTAATATACGTTAGGGAGTCTCACGGATCAAACCAAGTAAATAAATCATATGGTTCAAGGTTAAATAATAAGTGAAGTCTAGTTGGATTTTTCCTAAGGGTATCATTTGAGTCAACTGAGTTTTCCCAAAAGTTATTTCCCAAATTCATTGTTTTTGTCTTTGCGTCTTAGCTTAGTAAGTAGATTAGTTTTAGTTTAAATAATCATCACTTTATATTAAGGCTAAATAATAAAAAGACGGTGAGTATTAGTACTTTTAGTTCCTTTGGGTTCGACAATTCGGTCTTGCCTAAACTATACTACTATTCGATAGGTGCACTTGCCTTTAATCGTTGTCAGAGTTAGTTTCCAGGTTCGATCATTCTTTTATAAATTTTAAAACTCTGATTTACAGCGATCAAGAAGACAAGAGTAGAACGTCCAAAATAGCTGGAAGGTCGGTGCAAGTGGTTGGAGGAGAAATCCAGAGCTATGTAGAATGCTGGCTACCTTTGTGGGTTCGATGCTAAGGAATTGAGGTTGGTCCCAAATCTAGTACTCCCACCAAAATTTAAAACTCCGGAATTCAAAAAATACAATGGGACTAGTTTTCCTAAGGCCTATATCATAATGTTTTACTGAAGAATGACTGGATACGTCAACAATGACCAATTGTTAATCCATTTTTTCCAGAATAGCTTGATTGGGTCAACTACTAAATGGTACAATCAGTTGATCTGTTCCAGGATTAATTCATGGAAAGATTTGGTACAGGCCTTCGTAAAATAGTATAGCCATGTGACTGATATGACGCTCGATAGAATTACACTGCAAAATATGGAAAAGAAGTCAAACGAAAGCTTCAGGCAATACGCCCAACAGTGGAGAGATGTGGCAACACAAGTTCACCCACCTCTTCTGTAAAAGGAAACGACAATGCTTTTTGTCAACACCTTGAAAGCGCTATTTATCAACCATATGCTGGGGAGAAATGATTGAGAATGCAATAAGGAGTGGAAAAATAGACGCGGGGAAAAGTGCTAAAAGGTTTGCCCCGAGAAAGAAAGAGAACGAATTAAATACCGCGTGTGTGTACAATAAGGGTTATTCAAAACCGGTCACAATGGCGCAACCTAAGACCATCAGACCAGCCATCAGGGCCCTTCGAGGCAAGAACCCAATTCAAGGCCAAACACAGAAAAACTCCAATTCACGCCTATCCCGATGACTATGGAGAATTGTATCAGAATCTATTCAACATGCATGTAGTATCGTTGTTTTACTTAAAGCCCATGCAACCTCCATTCCCAAAGTGGTATAATGCGAATGCTCAGTGTGAATACCACATAGGGATAATGGGACACTCGATTGAGAACTGCATCGCATTCAAGAAATTGATCGAGAGGTTTATCAAGATGGGGATTGTAAGGTTTGATGATCCCTCAGGGCCTAATATGGCTAGAAATCTGTTACCCAGTCATCCTGACCAAGGGGTAAATGTGATAATCGAGAGGGGGCAGGAGGACTAAAACTAATGTTGCAGAGGTGAAATCCCCTCTAAAATGGGTTTGGAAAAAAATGATAGACGCGGGATTGATCATTCAAGATTCGGAGGATGTACCAAAAGGAGTGAAGAGCTACTGTGAGTTTCATGCTGCAGAAGGTCATGAAATCCAAGAGTGCGCCGAATTTAGAGCTCTAGTGCAAAGTCTGATGGACAACAAAGAGTTAGAATTCTTTGAAGATATCGAGGGCTTGGGGAGGAAAGATGTTTGTGCCTCTAAAGAGGGAAATGAAGAAGAGAACCTATCGGGAATTTGTCCTTATATTCCCAGAAGTATTCTGAACAATTAGACTATGGAAGAGATCCCTGTAGTTTTTAGGAATATTTTAGAGTAATGTTCAAAACATACCTGTTGCCTTAAGCTTGGGAGCAATAGGGATTTTTTTTTTGAAATAGGCGCATGTCTATTATCTTTACTTCAATGAAAACAATGCATTTTTACGTCCCACTTGGCAAACATTCTAGTATTTTTTTTACCCATTTCATTCATACTCATACAACACAGATAATTACCCTTGAATTTATTTGTTCTTTGGGTATTCTTTTATTCCTATAACAGGTCCCCAGATATCAATGATACGAGTGACACTACTACTGACTCAGAGTCTCATTTTAAGTAGGATATGTGTCCAAGGGAACCTCAGGAATTTGAAGATGATCGAGATTGTAACTTGTCTCCTGATTTGTTAAGGATAGTAGAGAAAGAGGAGAAACAGATCTTACCTCACAAAAAGTCAGTAGAAATTGTGAGCTTAGGGGATGAACAAGAAAAGAAAAAAGGTGAAAATTGAGACTTGCATCACTGCAGAAATAAGGCGAGACCTCATTGAGTTACTCCAAGAACTCAAAAATGTTTTTGCATGGTCGTATCAAGACATGCCTGGTCTAAGTACTGATATTGTGGTACACCAGCTTTCCATAAAGGAAGAATGCAAGCCAGTTCAACAGAAACTTTGAAGGATGAGGCCAAATGTACTATTGAAAATAAAAGAAGAGGTCAAGAAACAGTTTGACTCTAGTTTCCTACAAGTGGTCAAATATTCGGGATGGGTAGCCAATATAGTCCTCGTCCCTAAGAAAGATGGGAAAGTGCAAATGTGTGTAGACTACAGGGATTTAAACAAGACCAGCCCGAAGTATAATTTCCCATTGCCCCACATTGATACCTTAGTGGTCAACACGATAGGTCATTCACTGTTTTCCTTCATGGACGTTTCTCTGGATATAACCAGATAAAGATGCACTCTGAAGATATGGAGAAGACCACATTCGTAACAATGTGTGGAACATTTTGTTATAAACTGATGCCATTCAGATTGAAAAATGCGGGAGCAACATATCAAAGAGCCATGGTGACTTTGTTTCATGATATGATACACAAAGAAATTGAGGTTTATGTTGATGATATGATCGCTAAATCTCAAACAGAGAGTGAGCATGTGAAAGTCTTGAGGAAGCTGTTCTTAAGGTTGCGGAAATTCCAGTTAAAGTTAAACCCAACAAAATACACTTTTGGGGCCATGTCGGTTAAATCGTTGGGATTTTTAGTTAGCAAGAAAAGGATTGAGATTGACCCGGATAAAGTCAAGGCCATACAGGATTTACCACCGTCGCTACCCTGAAGGAGCTTCGGGGTTTCTTAGGGAGATTAAATTACATTGCACGATTCATTTCACAACTCACCGAGAAATGTGACCCCATATTCCGTCTCCTTAAGGAACATGATCCAGGTGTATGGGATGAGGAATGCCAAAACACCTTCGACAAAATTAAACATTATTTGTCCAATGCCCAGGGCTGATGCCACCTGGCCCAGATAAACCACTGATACTATACTTGGCAGTATTTGAAAATTTTATGGGATGTGTACTAGGCCAACATGATGAGTCGGAGAGGAAAGAAACAGCAATCTATTATCAAAGAAAGAAGTTCACCGATGCGAGACAGGATATTCGCCACTCGAGAAGCTGTGTTGCGCCTTAGTCTGGACTAGCCGGAGGCTGAGACAGTACATGTTTGTAACAGCCCGTTTTTAGTCAAATCAGAACAGTGGTTTTGGGACCAAAAATATGAATTTGAAATATTTATTTTATTATTATTTTAAGGCCCGTGGCATGATAATATGTTTGTGTGAAAATTTCGTTAAGAAATTTTATCGTTTGATTAGTTAATTTGATAAAAATGACTAAATCGCGTAAGGTGTAAAACTTGTATGCTATTAGTTAAAGGTGTCTAATAGCTATAGAATATTAAAGTGGAGGTCCTTATGTTGTAATTAGACCATTATAAGGGTGAGTGGACATTTATGTACTTATAATTAGGTGTTTTTAAATGTTTTATTAAAGGTTAATTTTGTAATTTGGTTATCAAACATAAAATAAATAAAACAAAAACCAAAAAATTTAGTGTTTCATCTTCCTTAGCCAAATATTGAAGGGGAAAAAAGCTAAATTTTAGGGTTCCATTCGGTTAAGACATTGATGCTCAATAAAGGTATGATTTTTGTCCCTTTTTTAATGATTTTTATGTTTTTGAGATCGTTGCAACTAGGTCTAGCTAGCCTAGGGACTATTTTGCAAAACTGTTAAAGATTTTGAATGATGCCATTGATGAATATGCATGATTTTTGAAGTTTCTTGAAAGATTATGAATGCTTGATGATATATATACAAGTTTTGTTAAGTGATTTTTAATGAAAATGCAAATTAGGGGCTAAATTGTGAAATGTGTAAATTTAGGGGTTAAAATGTGAAATAAATGAAAATTTTGGGCTTCTAAGCATGATAAATATTCGGATAGGCTTGGGTTGTGATGAAATTGAATGAATTTTGTTTTACGAACCTAGGGACTAAATTGTAAAATTATTGAAATATTAGGGGCAAAATTGTAAATGTGCTTTAATGAGTGTTTTGGATTAAATTGAATAGAGAGATAATTGAATAAGCTAAATTTGATATTATATAGATCAAGAAAAGTGAAATACGGACTTAGATCGGGGAAAGAACAAAGTCTCGGATTAGTTGACCCGTGTCGTCGTTTTTACATCCGAGGTAAGTTCGTATGTAATAAGCATTGATATAATTATGTTTTAAATGCTTTGATATTTTATGAATTGTGAATTTGACTCTACGGATACGTTCAACGATGATTCGACATTGAAAATCCCTGTTGAACCTTAGGAATAGATTAGGATACTGGTGACATGTCATTAGGAGATACATTGATTTGGCTTCGGGCCATGATATCGACACTTCGGGTGTGAGTTACTTTGATTTGGCTTCAAGCCATGATATCGGCACTTCGGGTGTGAGCTTCACTGATTTGGCTACGGGCCATGATATTAGCATTTTGGGTGAGAGATATATTGAGTTGGCTTCAGGCCATGATGTGAGCACTTAGTGTGCAAGACTCATGAGTATCCAACTTCTATTCTGAATGGTTCAACGGGTATATTGAAGATGTAAATTGGTGAGAAATAGATACATATCGGTACAGGTATGTACGGTAAACTATTTGAGCAATGAATCAAAAGAAGATGTGAGCTTATGATCGATTATTTGATTAAATTCATGTTAACTTGGTGTTTAATGCTTTGATGCAATTTGTGTTACTTATTTGAAAATGTAAAAGAACGGTGATATTTATTTCTTATTTTCATACGAGCTTACTAAGATATAAAGCTTACATTGTTTATTTTTTCGTGTTTTATAGTGATTTCTAAGCTAGGTCAGATTTGGGGATCGTCGGAGACTACACCACACTATCAAGCTATCAATTTGGAATTTTTAAATTTATGTTTTGAGTATATGGCATGTATAGGTATTGAGTCATTTTGATTATGGGTTGATAATGATTTAGGTCATTTGAAATGGCTTGTAAATGTATATTTTTTGGTTTGTAAATATACCCATGAGAGTTGGCTTAATTTGGTTGTTTTGGTTATGTATATATATGTGCATATATGGTTTGTATTGTGAGTTCATGATGGATATGTGTATGGCTTGTATTAAGAAGCTTGTGGATATAGATATGGTAGATATTAAATGGTTGATATTGAGAATTGGTATTCTTGTGAGATTAGGCTAAATAATACATATTTGAGTTTGGTCATTTTTTATGTTTGAGTAAGTGAAATTTGGTATGAATTGGATGGCATATTGGAATGTAGTGAGTTTTGTATTTGTTATTATTGAAATGGTTGGAATGATGTTTGATTGAGGTTGTTGGGATGTCTATTATATGCCTTGTTTGTGCCATTTGAATTTGGTATAGGTGTGCACAAGTGTGGGTGGCAAATTGGCTTGGTAAATAGCCTATTTTTGTCCACATGGACAGAGACACGGGCGTGTGTCTTAACCGTGTATGACACACGGTTATGTTATACGGCCGTGTGTCCCATCGTGTTGAAATTAAAATCAAGTCAGTATGCTCCACACGGCCTCACACACGGGCGTGTGACTTGGTCGTGTGGCATAAGTCAGTATACCCTACAGGTTTGTCACGGCCTAGCACACGGCCTGGAACACGGGTGTGTATGGCCATTTTTAGGGCACACGGGCTAGACACACGGGCATGTGTGTTGGCTGTGTGACCCAAGTCAGAGAGTTACATGGGGTCAGACACGGGCTGGGACACTTCCATGTGCTCCCATTTCGAATGTCCACACAGCATGTGACACGGGCGTGTCTGTTGGCCGTGTGAGACACACAGTCGTGCCGCACGGGCGTGTGTCCCCAGTTTTTGATAAAATTTTATAAATGTCCAAAAAATTTCCAAAGTTATCAGTATAGTCCCGAACCGCTCCCAATACATGTTTAGGGCCTCGTAGGCTTGTATTAGGGATAAAATGATTGAGATTGAATGATGAATGCATGAATTATGAAAATATATGCTAAGTGAATGTTTAATTATTTTATAAGTTCGGTAATACTCTGTAACCCTATTCTGGCATTGAATACGGGTGAGAGGTGTTACATTTATTGGTATCAGAGCTACGGTTTAGTCAATTCTCTAACTAATGTAGCGTGTGCGTGAGAGTCTAGCTATACATGCCATATATAAACTGTGATAATGTGATGACTTCTGACAATTTAAATTGTGTTTTCATTTAGTAAATGGATCCCGATCGAGCTGTAGCTGACGATGTTGAGAGTAATGCGCCAGCTCCCGCTCAAGGGACAGTGCTGTCTAAATCTAGACCCGTATCGGGTAGCCAGGGAGGAGAGGCTAAGGAAGCCTTCTTCCAAATGATGCATAAATGGCTCACACAATATGTCCGGACGAATCCGGCTGCTCAACAACCTCCACCCCTACCTAATCCCCAACCTGTTCCCGTAGCTCCTCAAGCTGTGGAACTTCAACGACTAAATAAGCCTCTGGTTGATAAGATTCAAAAGTACAGAGCTGAAGAGTTCAGAGCTACCGTTGATGATGATCCCGAAAAAGCTGAATTTTGGCTTGAAAACACTATTCGAGTACTTGATGAATTATCGTGTACACCAGCCGAGTGTTTAAAATGTGCCATATCGTTATTGAGGGACACTGCGTATCAGTGGTGGAACACACTAGTATCTGTAGTACCGAGAGAAAGAGTTACCTGGGAATTCTTTCAAGTTGAGTTCAGAAAGAAATACATTAGTGAGAGATTCCTCGATCAAAAGCAAAAAGAATTTTTAGAACTGAAACAGGGCCGTATAACTGTGACTGAATATGAAAGAGAATTTGTGCGGTTGAGCAACTATGCTCGGGAGTATGTTTCTACCTAAGAAATTATGTGTAAACGATTCATTGACGGGTTAAACGAGGATATTAAACTTCTACTTGGAATATTAGAATTGAAAGAATTTGTTATCCTGGTTGATAGAGCTTGTAAAGCCGAGGAGCTTAGCAAAGAAAAGAGAAAAGCAGATTCAGAGGCTAAAGATTCAAGAAAAAGACCGATGAATAAGCCATATCAGTCTTTGTCAAAGAAATCCAGAGATTCATTCAATCGTCCAAATGCTTCAAGCGGGTATTCGACCCGAGATCGTGGGAAACAATACTCAAGTCCTAAAACTCAAGCTACATCAGTATCGAGTGTTGGCAATGTGAAAAATAATAAACCCGAGTGTCAACAGTGTGGGAGATGAAATTTTGGAGAATGTTGGAATAAAAGTAATAAAGCTTGTTACAAATGTGGTTCACCAGATATTTTTATTCGGGATTGTCCTGAGTTATTTGAGAAAGATCAATTCCAAAATGCAAGACCCGATAATACAGCCACAAGAGGGAGGCCACCGAGAAATACGGGAAATGTGACCAGTAGTAGAGGTACAACAAAAGACTCTGCTATGAGATCCGAGGCCAGAGCACCTGCTAGAGTTTACGCTATTCGCGCTCGCGAAGAGGCTTCGTCACCTGATGTTATCACCGGTACATTCTCTCTTTATGAAACTAATGTGATTGTATTGATTGATCCTAGATCGACTCATTCGTATATCCGTATGAATTTAGTGTTTAGTAAGAATTTGCCTATTGAGTCTACTGAGTTTGTGATTAAAGTATCGAACCCCCCTTAGGAAAGTATGTTCTAGTTGATAAAGTTTGCAAGAACTATCCTTTAATGACTCGGGGTTACTGTTTTTCGACTGATTTGATGCTTTTTCCATTTGATGAGTTTGATGTAATTCTTGGTATGGATTGGTTAACTCTGCATGATGCCGTTGTAAATTGTAGACGAAAAATTATTGAATTGAGATGTCAGAACTGTGAAATTCTTCGAATTGAATCAGATGAGTCGAGTGGATTATGTAACACCCCTTACCCGTTTCCAAGGTCGGGACCGGGTTTGAGGCATTACCAATCTTGTCACATTTAACACCTCGAAACGGGCTATAAAATTTTATTTAAACCTATCACTTACTCAAATCTCGGCCTGCGAGGCCTTAAACATACCCCCGATAGGTTTTGGAACTAGTCTCGAAACTTTTACGAACTCGAGAAATTTTTCATCGAAACAGGGGCCGCACGCCCGTGTTGAACTAGGGACACACCCGTGTACCCCTAAGGCATGCCCGTGTCTTCCACCCGTGGGTGACACTGACTAAATACACACGACCTTGACACGCCCGTGGCCCTGGCCCGTGTGCCAAACCTTGGCATTCTGACTTATCCACACGGCTTGGGGCATACGCCCATGTGCTAACCGTGCCTCCCACATGGTCTAGACACACGCCCGTGTGTCTACCCATGTGGGAGATTAGCAGGCTATCTACCAAGCCTTTGCCACTCTAATTTGCATACATTCATACATCATCACATAACTTCACATAGCATCAATATAACTCTTGAATTAAATACATTTAATTCATACAATGAAATCTTCATCCCAAATACAAGGGAGAACCATTTCTACCATGATTACAAACGACTTAAGCCATCATCTAGGGCTATGCACAACCAAATCATAACTCACTTAGGCCAACACATTTGGCTATATTAACTATGACTTAGTCAACTTTAAAAGAGGTCCCTATACATGCCATGACTCATAAGAACTTGAAACATCATACCAAGCATCTACTTGATAGTGTGAAAACATCACCGGCGGCCTCCAACCCGAGCTAGTTAAAATAACCTATAAGAGATGGGAAAAAGGAAAGGAGTAAGCAATAATGCTTAGTAAGTTCATCTGCATATAACTAAAAAATATTGATATTCATTGAATATATCCAACCACAAGGTATTATAATGAGTTTTACTCTTAAACTCATGGTTACTTACTCAACCATTCTTGAAACTTACTCATTCTATCTCTTACCACATTCTAACCATGCCACAAGCCAATTGCTCGTGTTAATTAGCATACATTCCTGCACTGGTCACCACATGGTCACATAAAACAACACATCAAGCATTTTCAATAAGCCACTCATACTACTAATCTCTCGGTGGTTTCGCACTTAGCCCAACGATCTCTAATAGAGTGGTATCGCACATAGCCCACCAATCATTTATACTTATGGTGGATTCGCACTTAGCCCACCAAATTATTTTTATAAGCGATGGTATCGCACACAGCCCATCGATTAATGATTAATCAGGTGGTAACTCACACAGCCCACCGATAATAATATAGTTGATGGTAACGCACACAGCCCATCACTAACCATCAATAAGGTGATATCACACATAGCTCACCGTTATTATACATTCATGGATAGTTATCCACATGTATTTCTCTATTTCAAATATTCATCCGGGAACATCCTCACACACTACAATTCTTACTTAACTTTCTACGATACTCGTTCGCATTCACACAATGCATTTATAAATATAACTTATGCATCTGAGGTGCATTGATTACACATAACCCACTAGGGGTTCATCATATACCGAATTTACCTCAATTCAGTCCTAACACATACTTGTGCTTTTCATGGTACAACCACATACTTTCTCTTTTTCGACATACCTGATCGCTGTGAATCAGAGCTTTAAAATTTATAAAAAGAACGATCGAACCTGGAAACTAACTCTGACAACGGTTAAAGGCAAGTGTACCTATCGAATAGTAGTATAGCTTAGGCAAGACCGGATTATCGAACCCAAAGGAACTAAAAGTACTAATACTAACTTTCTTTTTATTATTTAACCTAAAATAAGTGAAGTTGCTTTTAATCTAAAATTAACGAACTACTAAGCTAAGGACACAAAGACGAAAAAAAGACTAAAATTGGGGAGATAACTTTTAGAAAAACTCAGTTGATTTAGATGATACCCTCAGGAAGAATCCACCTAGACTTCACTTGTTATCTATCACTGAACCATATGATTTTATTTACTTAGTTTGATCCGTAAGACTCCCTAACGTATATTAAACCCTCTCTCGAGGCGAATAACATCTAACCCTAGCTTAATTAGTGGAACTCCCGTTCTCTTATAATAACCCCCTAGAATAGCAGTAAATCGATCTATGGACTCCCATATTAGGTTTCACCCTAATCTAGAAAAATCTCGTCACGTTATATCTAGGCGTGCGATCAACTCCGCTTAATTATGCTAGATCTACTCTTAGACAGGGTCTATTCCTCCTCCACCTAAGCACATTAAATTTGGATAAAGCTTACATAATTAAGAACAAACTAAGTATTTATCATATAATTTAGAAAATAATAACAAGATTCATCATAGGTTTCATCCCCTTCATGTATCTGAAGGATTTAGTTCATAACTAAATAAGAAAACATCTCAAGAGAAAAGACAAAACAAAACATAAGAAATCCCTAAAACTCCCTGAAGGAATTAAAGGAGAGATCCGCCGTCTTGAGTAGAATCCCAGCTTCTTGAGATGGATCAACTGGCTACCTTCGAGTGATTCCCACAACTCTGACCTTTTTGGCTTGGCTCCTTGGCCTAGCTAACCGCCCTGACAAAAGCCCTGGCAGAAGGCTTCTGCCAAACTCCCCCGATTAAGTTACCCCCTCGGGTGTTTATATAGGCTTTGAGATGTGTTACTTGGCCTCCAAGTATCCTAATTTGAGTGTAATTCCTAATTGGGGGTTTAATTAGACTTTGGAGTGTGTTTCTTTGCCTCCAAGCATCCAAATCCGATTAAAACTCCTCTTGGCCGCGACAGGGGCACGGCCATGGCACACCCCGTGTGAATCGTGGTCAGGCCGTGTAAATCGTGGTCCAGGTCGTGTTCGAGATCTTTAAGGAGGCACGGCCGTGTGATCTTTGGTCCAGGCCATTTTGATTTCATGCTTTGGCCCATTTGTCCCGTTTTAAGCCTGTTTTGCGTTCTTTTCATTCCCTGGTGCTTTCCTGGGTATATAACATGAAAAGAAAGGATTAAGAGCACCAAATTACATAAAATAAGGGATAATTCATCCAAAAGCATACTAAATGTGGGCCTAAAATGTGTTACTATTTCTGTTTATCAAATACCCCCACACTTAAGCTTTTGCTTGTCCTCAAGCAAAATTCTCAACTCATAATTAAAACGAACTTCCCTCGATTCATAATAGTCTTTAATAGTGTTTCATCATAATTCAGAGATAATTTATACATGGATAATTCAACTCAAAGAGTCCTAAAGATTCAAACAGTCTAAGTCATACATTTGTAGCACAAAACATAGGTGTTTCCCTTCATCTAAATAATTACCTCTGATTTAAAATCGACAAGGATTGACATCCTCACTTAAAGATTCACTCTAATCACTCAAAGTGTTTAAGGTTCAAAATTAGGCACTCAAATGTCAAACATGAAGAGTTAATCCCATAGGCTTGCATTAGAATCAAATCTCCACCACTAAAATATGAGATGAAACACAAATAAAAAGGTCTTTGAAAGGGTTGTAATGGGGCTTAGGTTAAAGGTGTGGAATAAGGCTGAATTAGAGGGTTAGAATCGAGACTGAATTGAAAAATTACCTAACTAGAAAAAATGAACTAATAGATAAATAATTACATGAATTGAAACTTTGAAATTAATAATACGAGCTTCTTCTTCAATATTTGGAATTCAAACATATAAGCTAACTTAATCACATAACTAATAAAAACTAATAATGAATATACTTCGTTTTTTTTTAAGAGCAAACTAAGTAATAATAAAGAACTTTAACAACTGAAATATAGAACATAGTTAGGCAACTGCTCAAAATCAAATCTCGAAAAAGAGGGAGTCAAGGAATGGTGATAACAAATATAGAAAGGGTTTTGGGTTAATATTAGTGGGTGAGTCAGTAAAAAGGGTTGTTAGGATCAAAGGGGTTCACTAGGGGTTAATTATGAAGGTGGGTTTTTAGTAGAGTAAGTGGGTTAAATCCTAGGTGCGTTTATCATCTCTGTATATCAAGTCAAAAAGTGTGGTCTCGACATGTATAATCAATGCAAGTTCTAGAATAACAGATTAATGTTGACATACTCATAATCAATAAAGTGAGCAAGAAAAAGAATTTATGCTCTATAAGGCTCAAAATCTCACAAAAATTATGGGTATTTTGATGTCACCCTCGTAAATTCAAACTTCAAAGTAATATTCAAATTCAAGTAGACAACCTAGAAAATTTTTAATTTCTGAAAAATAGACTTATCATGTTTGATTCTCTAGTATTCTTAGAATTTAATTATCAATGCACAATTATCAATGACTTAATCTAAAACATATCAATAAAAATCATAAATCATCAGAAATTTCATTCTAATCATAATATGAGAAACTTACTTTAGAAGCAAGATATAATTCATGGATTTTCAAATACTACTATAGTTAAACCCCCCCACACTTAAGATGTACATTGTCCTCAATGTACAAAGATAAATAATAGCAATATAATAATAAGATCATAAGATAGGGAGAGAAGTGAAACTTCCTGAATTTTGGATGGAGTCGATGAAAAGAAACCGGATAGGAATTTGCAAAGGTGAACGTGGGGAAGCGTCTCGAACCGTTTGAGTCTCGAAGCAGCCGTCCTAATTTTATTGTATCCTAAGCTAAATCTAAATGGAATGAATAATAAGAAGAAAATAATAAAGAAGAAAAAAAAAGATTAAAAGAAATAAAAATAAAAATAAAAATAAAAATAAAAGTAAATAATGGAAAATGAAAATAAAAACAACTGGAAAAGAAAAAGGAAGAATGGGGTTAAGTAAGAATTATGGATCTGGTGGTTGCCCCCGCCCTTGTACCTTCCTGTGGTGGCCACACGGCCACGGCCACGGCCGTGTGTAAGGCCGTGTGGTCCGGAAATCTGCACTTTGGTTAGTTTATAGTTAGGTGCTAAAAAGGGAAAATAAAAGTAAAAGAAGAAAAAAATGTAAAAATTAATGGGGTTAGTGCTCGGGTTGCCTCTTGAGAAGCGCTCGTTTATAGTCTTAAGCTAGACTTTACCTCTCATTCGTATGGTCAAGGTGGTTTGAGGAGGTGAAAATCCTTTCTCATGCGATCAATTCGATTGTGGATATAAAGTTTAAGTCGAGTAATGTTTACCTCAAAAGTGTTGAATTTAGGATTGTTTACCTCGACTGTGCCGTATAGGAAGACATTAAGTACCTCGAAAGTGATTTCTTCATTTTTCTTGAGGTCTGAATTGGTGATTCGAGGGTCTTCCTTATTCAATAATACCTGATCCCCTATTTTGAAGTGATTTTTTGTTCCTATCAGCTCGTCTGGGGTTTCCTTCGGTTTCACTTCATGTATTCCTAGTTTCTCTTTAAAGTGTGTTTTCCACTTGTCTAGTTCATCGCCCTGAAGCCTTAGTCCTTCATGAATTATTTCTTTATGGGTACGAGATCTAAGATCTAGCTCAGCTAGGTGATTTTGTGATGCTTTCTGTAAAGAAGGTTGAACCAAATGGTTATCAATAGAATTAACGTTGGCACCTTTATTACTCGATGTCCTAGCTGAGTCAAGAGCTTGAAGAGTGATTGTTTCGTCGTCTACAAGAAGTGTGAGTTCACCGAATTCTTCCTCTATGTGGTCTTTCTTTATTGCATCGGGATATGGCACACGAGGTTGGTACTTGTAATTGTCGATTTTGGTATATCATGGCACACCTCAACCTTACCTTCACTTACCACAGGTTCTTCCCTTGGGTTTGGTTTGTCTAACCCTTCACTATCGTAAATGGCTTGATTTTGCTCTCTCGGGTTAGTTTCAGTATTACTTGGCAAGCTTCCTTGTGGTAGTTCTGAGATCAGCTTAGCAAGTTGTATAACTGACTTAGTGACTTCCCTAACTTGGCTCTTGATCCCTTTGATCAATGCTTGTTGGGTCTTAAGGGTGGTTTCAGTGTCTTGGAGACGGTTATCTGTGGCTACCATGAATTTTATCAACATCTCCTCGAGGTTCGACTCCTCTTCCTGTTGGTAAGGTGGTTGTTGAAAATTTGGAGGAAGTTCCGGTCCTTGGCTACTTTGATCATCCCACAAGAAATCTGCATTATAAGTGTCATTATAAAAATTATTTTGAGGTTTAGAATAGTTACCCGTATATTGAGCTTGCTCGTTTTCCATGCCATATCCGTAGAGTGGGTACTCAGGATTCGTCACGCCTCCTGATTTCGAATCATATTGTATTTCTGGGTATACCTACGAGAGACTATTCAAACCATCAATTTTTTTATTCATCATCTCTAACTGATTAGATAACCTGGTGACCACGTCGAGGTTGAAGGCACTGGCTGCTTTAGTAGGAATTGTCCTCATCGCTTGCCACTGATAATTATTCAGTGTCATCTTCTCTAAAAACTAAAATTATCTGCCAAAACCAAATGGAGGAAAAATTAGCAAAGTAAAAATAAAAATAAAAAATAATAATAATAATAATGAAAATAACTTGCAAAGAAAATGGCTAAAGTAATAAAAATAGAGTTTTCTTAATATTTTAGTTCCCCGGCAACGGCGCCAAAAACTTGATCGCTGTAAATCAGAGATTTAAAATTTATAAAAAGAACGATCGAACCTGGAAACTAACTCTGACAACGATTAAAGGCAAGTGTACCTATCGAACAATAGTATAGCTTAGGCAAGACCGGATTATCGAACCCAAAGGAACTAAAAGTACTAATACTAACTTTCTTTTTTATTATTTAACCTAAAATAAGTGAAGTTGCTTTTAATCTAAAACTAACGAACTACTAAGCTAAGGACGCAAAGACGAAAAAAAGACTAAAATTGGGGAGATAACTTTCAGAAAAACTCAGTTGATTTAGATGATACCCTTAGGAAGAATCCACCTAGACCTCACTTGTTATCTATCACTGAACCATATGATTTTATTTACTTAGTTTGATCCGTAAGACTCCCTAACGTATATTAAACCCTCTCTCGAGGCGAATAATGTCTAACCCTAGGTTAATTAGTGGAACTCTCGTTCTCTTATAATAACCCCCTAGAATAGCAGTAAATCGATCTATGGACTCCCAGTTTAGGTTTCACCCTAATCCGGCAAAATCTCGTCACCCTATCTTTAGGCGTGTGATCAACTCCGCTTAATTATGCTAGATCTACTCTTAGGCAGGGTCTATTCCTCCTCCACCTAAGCACATTAAATTTGGATAAAGCTCACATAATTAAGAACAAACTAAGTATTTATCATATAATTTAGAAAATAAAAACAAGATTCATCATAGGTTTCATCCCCTTTAGGTATCTGAAGGATTTAGTTCATAACTAAATAAGAAAACATCTCAAGAGAAAAGATAAAACAAAACATAAGAAATCTCTAAAACTCCAAGAAGGAATTGAAGGAGAGATCCGCCGTCTTGAGTAGAATCCCGGCTTCTTAAGATGGATCAACTGGCTACCTTCGAGTGATTCCCACAACTCTGACCTTTTCGGCTTGGCTCCTTGGCCTAGCTAATCGCCCTGACAAAAGCCCTGGCAGAAGGATTCTGTCGAACTCCCTCGATTAAGTTGCCCCCTCGGGTGTTTATATAGGCTTTGAGATGTGTTACTTGGCCTCCAAGTATCCTAATTTGAGTGTAATTCCTAATTAGGGGTTTGATTAGACTTTGGAGTGTGTTTCTTTGCCTCCAAGCATCCAAATCCGAGTAAAACTCCTCTTGGCCGCGGCAGGGGCACGGCCATGGCACACGCCCGTGTGAATCGTGGTCAGGCCGTGTAAATCATGGTCCAGGCCATGTTCGAGATCTTTAAGGAGGCACGACCGTGTGATCTTTGGTCCAGGCCGTGTCGATTTCATACTTTGGCCCATTTGTCCCGTTTTAAGCCCGTTTTGCGTTCTTTTCATCCCCTGGTGCTTTCTTGAGTATATAACATGAAAAGAAAGGATTAAGAGCACCAAATTACATAAAATAAGGGATAATTCATCCAAAAGCATACTAAATGTGGGCCTAAAATGTGTTACTATTTCGGTTTATCAATACCCGTTGAATCACTCAAATTGTTAAATAACACTCTTGAGTTTCATACACATAATGTCATATTGACGTTATACCCCGATAGGGTCTGACACGCATTAACATATCGATGCCATGTCCCTGACATGGTCTTATACAAATTCTTACACCGAGGCCATATTCTAATATGGTCTTACACGGGACCTAAATTATCATCATATCATGCTAATTTCTTTTCCCACTAGTCTTAAATTAAAATAAGACTCTCATTTCTCGACATTCCGTCAAAACGTACTTAACGTATACATAGAGGCAATTAAACAATCCATACAACATCAAAATGTTAAGTAATTCGTTTAAATTTCATAATTTAGCATATGAACTTACCTCGATGTCGAAAGGGTCGAAAGGGACTTTTTGCCCACATTTCTCTTTTCACCCGTTCCAGGTCCGAATATCGTTTTCTTTGATCTAGAACAATGGAATTTACTCATTTAATCACTTATAAATCATAATACTCCATAATCTACACTTAGGCAAAAATGACTAATTTGCCCTTATACTTTGGCAAAAATTACGATTTTGCCCCTAGGCTCGTAAATAAATTTTCATCACATTTTCTTATTAAACAAGCCTAGCTGAACATTTAATCCTCTTACAACTATCCACAATTCCAACAATTTCATGCCTTAATGAACAAATTACAACTTTTGCATTTTTATCCTAATTTGGTGTTTTCATAACAACACCTTTCACAAAAGTTGTTTATCATCATCCTATCATTCATTTTCTTCCATAAAAACTCATCAAACAACATAAAATCTATCATTTTAAGTCCCTAGACTTTCAACCATATTGCAAACTAGTCCTCTCATTAGCTAGCTTAAGCTTTGAGGACTCCAAAAATACAAAAATCATCAAAAATAACCATCAAATTGACTTACTTGTAGAGAAAATGAGCTGCTAAATTTTTCAAGCTTTCAAAGCCCTCCCATGGTTTATATTTTCGGTTGGAGAAGAAGACTAAATAAAAAGATGATAACTTTTGCTTATATCATCTTATTTTATTCATCTTTCCAACTAATATCACCAACTTTTAATTATAATAAATGCACTTGTCCCCTATGCACCCTATGGCCAGCCAGCTCACTTAACAAGGCCAAATTGCACATTTGGGAATTCCAATTTATAATCCATAGCTATTTGGCACCTCTAGCAAATAAAATAGAACTTTCGCACTTTATGCGATTTAGTCCTTTTTTGTGATTAAGCAAGAAATCGATAAAATTAAAGCACAAAAATTTTTATGCATCCTTATAAACATGTTATAACACATAAAATAACATGAAAATAATCTTTCTAAACTTGGATTAGTGATTTCTGAGATCACTATTCTGACTAGCCCCTAAATCGGGCTGTTACAGATTACCTGTTGTGATTTCGTCTATGTCAGCTCAGAGATGTGTGAGAAAAGGTTGTGAAGCTTATCTTGCTTATATATTGGATACAAAAGTGTCTGAATTGAAGATTGAATCAGTGCCAATAATATGTAAGTTTTCGGACGTGTTTCCAGAAGAGTTGTCTGGATTACCACCGATCAGAGAGGTTGAGTTTGCTATTGAGTTAGTACCGGGAACATCATCGATATCGATAGCTCCGTACAGAATGGCTCTGACAGAATTGAAAGAGTTGAAATCTCAGTTGCAAGAATTAACAGATAGAGGTTTTGCACGACCTAGTTTTTTGCCCTGGGGTGCACCAGTATTATTTGTAAAGAAGAAAGACAGATCGATGAGAATGTGTATTGATTACCGTCAGATCAACAAGGTTACAATAAAGAACAAGTATCCGTTGCCGAGAATAGATGATTTGTTTGATCAGTTGAAAGGTGCAACAGTGTTTTCGAAGATTGATTTAAGATCTGGCTACTATCAATTGCGAGTTAAAGATTCAGATGTGCCGAAAACTTCTTTCAGAATGAGGTACAGACATTATGAATTCCTTGTTATGCCTTTTGGATTAACTAATGCTCTTGCAGTCTTTATGGATTTGATGAATCAGATTTTTAGACCGTATTTAGATAGATTCGTTGTTTTATTCATTGACGACATTCTGATCTATTCACGAGATGAGTCTGAGCACGTCGAGCATTTGAGGATTGTGTTACAAACCTTGAGAGGTAAGCAACTATATGCTAAATTTAGTAAATGTGAGTTTTGGCTAAGAGAAGTCAGATTTTTTGGGCACATTGTTTCAGCGAAAGGTATACAGGTTAATCCGAGCAAGATTTCAGCTGTTATTGATTGGAAACCATCGAGAAATGTATCCGAAGTCAAAAGCTTTCTAGGATTAGCTGGTTATTATCGATGATTTGTCAAAGGATTCTCGATGATTGCTACACCTATGACCAGATTGCTACAGAAAGATGTGAAGATTGAGTGGTCCGAGAAATGTCAATAGAGTTTCAATCAGTTGAAAGCATTGTTAACTGAAGCACCAGTGTTGGTTCAACCTGAGTCGGGTAAAGAATTCGTGATTTATAGTGACGCATCATTAAATTGTTTGGGTTACGCGCTGATGCAAGAAGGAAAAGTTATAGCATATGCCTCCAGACAGTTAAAGCCGCATGAAAAGAATTATCCGACGCATGATCTAGAGTTGGCCGCTATTGTATTTGCATTGAAGATTTAGTGACATCATTTGTACGGTGAAAAATGTCACATCTTTACCGATCATAAAAGCTTAAAGTATATTATGACTCAGAAAGATTTGAACTTACGACAACAGAGATGGCTCGAGTTGCTTAAAGACTATGAGTTAGTGATTGATTATCATTTAGGGAAAGAAAATGTAGTCACAGATGCTTTGAGTAGAAAATCTCTGTTTGCTTTGAGAGCGATGAATACTCAGTTAACCTTACCTGATGATGGTTTGATTCTAGAAGAATTAAAAGCTAAATCGATTTTTCTTCAGCAAATTTGCGAAGCTCAAAAGTGTGATACCGACTTACAAGCTAAAAGAGTGCAATGTGAGTCGAATAGTGATTTAGATTATCAGATCGGAGCCGATGATTGTTTAATGTTCCGAAATAGAATCTACATACCAAAGAATTCCGAGCTCATTCAGAAAATTTTGCACAAAGCACACAGTGGATGCTTATCTGTTCACCCGGGGAGTACCAAAATGTACAGTGACTTGAAACAATTGTATTGGTGGTTGGGTATGAAATGAGACATTTCAGAGTTTGTATCCAAGTGTTTAGTGTGTCAGCAAGTTAAAGTCAAACATCAAGTGCCTTCGGGATTATTACAGCCTGTGATAATTCTAGAGTGGAAATAGGATAAAGTTACAATGGATTTTGTATCGGGATTACCCATGTCTCCGAAAAAGAAAGATGCCATTTGGGTTGTCATAGATCGACTGACAAAATCTGCACATTTCATTCCGGTACGTATTGATTATTTACTTAATAAATTGGCTGAGTTGTACATTTTTTAGATTGCTAGATTACACGGGGTGTCAGTTTCTATTATTTCGGATAGAGATCCGAGGATTACGTCGCGATTTTTAGAAGAAATTGCAAGAAGTTTTGGGCACGAGATTGAATTTTAGTACAGCATTTCATCCGTAAACCGACTGTCAGTCTAAGAGAGTAATACAGGTTCTCGAAGATATGCTTCGCTGTTGTGTGTTAGAATTTGAAGGTAACTGGGAGAAATTTTTGCCATTGGTTGAATTTACGTATAACAACAGCTATGAATCGAGTATAAAGATGGCACCGTATGAAGCTTTGTATGGTCGCAAATGCCAAACTCCATTATACTGGACTGAGCTTAGTGAGAAAAAGATTCACGGGGTTGATTTTATCCGAGAGACAAAAGATAAGGTGAAAGTAATTCGTGATAGTTTGAAAGTAGCTTCAGATCGACAGAAATCGTATGCGGATTTGAAACGTAAAGACATTGAATTTCAGATTAGTGACAAAGTATTTTTGAAAGTATCTCTGTGGAAGAAAATCCTTAGATTTGGTCGCAAAGGCAAGCTGAGTCCGCGATTTATCGGGCCGTATGAAATCATTGAAAGAATAGGTCCAGTGGCTTATCGGCTAGATTTATCGTCAGAGTTAGAGAAAATCTACAATGTGTTTCATGTGTCGATGTTGCGTTAATATAGAACAGATCCATCACATGTAATTTCTCCGACAGAGATTGAAATTCGACTCGACCCGACATGACGTACAATGAAAAACCGATCCGAATTTTAGCTCAATAGGTTAAACAATTGAGAAATAAAAGCATAGCTTTGGTGAAAGTACTTTGGTAACGTCAGGGGTCGAAGAAGCTACGTGGGAACTCGAGGAAGCTATGATAAAATAGTACCCTAACCTCTTTGCTGGTAAGATTTCTGGGGACGAAAATCCCTAAGGGGGAGAGTTGTAACAGCCCGTTTTTAGTCAAATTAGAACAGTGGTTTCGGGACCACAAATCCAAAGTTGAAATATTTATTTTATTATTATTTTAATGTCCGTGGCATGATAATATGTTTGTTTCAAAATTTCGTTAAGAAATTTTATCGTTTGATTAGTTAATTTGATAAAAAGGACTAAATCGCGTAAGGTGTAAAACTTGTATGCTATTAGTTAAAGGTGTCTAATAGCTATAGCATATTAAAGTGGAGGTCCTTATGTTGTAATTAGACCATTATAAGGGTGAGTGGACATTTATGGACTTATAATTAGGTGTTTTTAAATGTTTTGGTAATAGTTCGGTTTAGACCTTAGTCAGAATAGTGGTTTTGGGACCACAAATCTGAGGTCAAAAAAATATTTCAATATTATTTTTGGTGTTTACAGTATGTGTTTAAGCATGTGTGAAAGTTCTGTGTGAAAATTTTAATGTTTGTGTGCTTAATTTGAGAAAAGGACTTAATTGCATAAAATGCAAAAGCTGTGTGCTGATTGTTAAAGTGGTTAATTGTCATGACTTCTTAAATGAAAGGTCCTTATGTTGTTAATAGACCTTTTGATAGTAAATGGATGATAATGGCATGGCATTGGTTGTTATTATTAAAATTCATTAAGGGTAATTTAGTAAATGATGAATTAATATGGTTATAATTAAAATAAAACAAATTGGATGGCCATTACTCATCTTTCTTCCACCAAAAAATAGAAAAGAAGAATAGCCATTGAATCTTTGTGATTTTCGGCTAGGGCTTAGCTTGATTGAGGTATGTTTTTTACTCGGTTTTTGATAATTTCTAAGTTTTTGTGATCGTTGCTTAGTGTTCTAGCTAGCCCATGCTTAAATTTTAGAAATTAATGGAGATTTTGAAATAATCCATTGATGAATATGTCAGCTTTGTGTTGTTAGTTAGTGGAATATGAAAGCTTAGTGCTGGGTTAACATAGTTTGTATTTGGATTTTTGGTGAAATTGAGTAATTTGGGCTAAATTGTGAAAATAACATTTTGTGGGACTAAAATGTGAAATAAATGAAATATATGGGCTTGTATGGGACTAAGGAGAATTCGTCCTAAGCATGGTATAGTAAAATTTTGTGTATTTGATGATTTTATGAAATAGGGACTAAAGTGTCAAAATGTGAAAATGTGAGGGCTATTTTGTAAAATGCCCTAAATATGTGTATTTGGACTAAATTGAATGAATTGGTGATTGAATAAGTTCAATTTGAATATGTATAGACCAAGAAAGGAGAGATTCGGATCCAGATCGAGGCAAAGACAAAGTACTCGATTGACCGGCTAGTTTTGGTATTTCGACGTTCGAGGTAAGTTCGGATATAATACGTGCTCTTAAATTATGTTTAAATGCTATGAAATGAATAGTTATGTGATTATTGGATTATTAATGCTATGTGTGGAATCGAGTTAGATGGCACTAAGTGTGCGTATTTGAAAATGAGACCGAGATTATTAGCACTGTGTGTGCAAAATAATAGAAGCTTCGGCTTTTTGATTGGCACTGTGTGTGCGATACCGAATTAAGTTTGGTTTTACATTATGGCACTAAGTGTGCGATGTTAATTAAGCTTCGGCTATGAATTGGGGCACTAAGTGTGCGATTGAATTGAAGAGATAGCGAATATTGAATGAATTATGATATCGGGCATTGAATAGCAAGAACATTTGTTAACTAAGTGTTGGCAAAGGTATGTTTTGAACCTATGTGGTTGATGATAATGTTTATGGTTAAATAGATAGATGTATGAGTATTTGGTTGAGTATGATAATGTGTTTAGCTGTGAATCTATCTAAGTGATGGTTTATTTATGTATTGATATGGTAGTTTTGAGTAATATGTATTATATTATGAACTTACTAAGCTCTTAAGCTTACTGTGTAATGTGTTTCTCTGTTTTACAGTGTCAATAAAGCTAGCTCGGATACGGGGATCGTCAGTTACTTAATCACACTATTAGCTATCTATTTTGGTACTTTTGAAAGATGTATGTATTTGGTATATGGCATGTATAGGCTAGTGGTTATGGTATGTTTTATAATGTTTGGACCTTGCCATGTGATATGGCTTGGATGTTGAATGTTGATGGTTTATATGTGAAGCTATGGAAATGATGAATGTGGTATGAAATAGTGATAGTGGAAATGGTATATTTCATGCTTGAATTGGTTGATGAGAATGGTATTCTAAGCGTGAATTTGTGGTATGACTAGGTGATGCTTAGTTATATGAATTGAGTTGTGAATATGATGTTTTAGATAGATTTATTTGAGTAGGAATTGAGTATGGAAATAAATGATGTAATAGATGATTAGTTGGTGCTTGAAATGGTATGTTTTAATTGCATTTGAGGCATGAATTGGTATTGGTATGATGCTTATAGGTGAATTCAAAGTGTGAATGGTAATTTGTCCTTGAAAATGGCCTATAATTGCCCAAACGGTTGAGCACACGGGCGTGTGGCTCGACCGTGTCTTTCGAGTTTGTATTTTGAAAACAAGTCAGGCTCGACCACGGGCTGGGCACACGGGCGTATGACTGGCCGTGTGATGCAAGTCAGGCTCGACCACGGGTGAGGCACACGGGCGTGTCTCAGGCCGTGTGGTCAAGTCAGTATGTTTTCCCTATTTTGCCATGGCTTGGACCCACGGGCGTGTCCGAGGCAGTGTGAGGCACACGGCCTACCTGTAACAGTCCGATTTAGACCCTAATCTAAACAGTAGTTTCGGGACCACGAATCCGAGTCTGAAAAATATTTAAATAATATTTTCTGTGTTAATTATATGTGAATTAGTATGTGTGAAAGTTTCGTGTAAAAATTTGATTGTTTGTGTGCTTAGTTAAATAAAAGGACTTAATTGCGTAAAATGTAAAAGTTACAAACTATAGTGAAAAATGCTTAGTTGATAGTGGCTTTTTAATATGGAGTCCTTAAAGGGCAAAAAGCCCATTTTTAAGTTAGTGGACGGCATGATGACTAATAAACCAAGGTTTATATTTTATGTTATTAGTTAATAAAGGTTAAAAATGTAATTTAGAAATTTTTAAACATATGTTATTATCATAACAAATTAAAAAGCCATTATCATTTCTCTTCCATCACCGAAACTAAGAAAAGAAAAAGAGCTTAGGAAAGCTTTAGGTTTCGGCAACAAATTAGCTTGAATAAGGTATGTTTAATTTTCGGTTTTTGATAATTTTTACGTTTTTGTAATCGTTGCTTCGAATGTTTCAAGACCCATGCTTGAATTTTTTATTTTGATGAAGATTTTAAAATGTGTCATTGATGAGTTTATGAGTTTTATGATGATAGTTGATGAATTATGAAATATATGTGTTAGATTAATATGTTTTATCTTTGGATTTTTGATGAATTTGAGTGATTTGGACTAAATTGCAAAAAAAAAATTTTGAGGGACTAAAACGTGAAAAAAAATGAAATGTATGGACTTGTATGAGGACTAGGAACATTCGGCCCTTAAGGTGTATAGTCAAATTTTGTGTAATTTGTGTTTTGTGCAAAAAGGACTAAATTGTTAAAAGTGTGAAATATTAGGGGCAAAATGGTAATTTGCCCATTTATGTGTTTTTGGACTAAATTGAATGAAAATATATTTGAATGAGCTTAATTTGAATATGTTTAGATCAAGAACCAAAGAGAACGGACTTGGATCGGGGAAAAGCGAAAATAGTCGAATAGCCGGTTTTTATCGTCCGTCGATATCCGAGGTAAGTTTTTAAGCGATAAAACATCGTAAATTATGTACGTAATTTAGTATATGCTTTTTTGGAAACTATGGAACAATATTATTGATTAGCCGAATGGGAATATTCAAAGAATTTGATATGATTAAGTTTGTTTTGTTTGAAATATATTAGAATGTTTGTACAAAGATTATGAAGTGCATTAAAGGATTGATATTATGAAATATGTGTGTGAGACAAATTGAAAGTATCGTATTTCAGGCCGTAAGCCTAGCAAGCCTTGGGCTGGTGAACTTAATCGGGCTTTGTGCCTAGCAAGCTTAATGCCGGTGATTGAATATCAGACCTCAGGTCTAGCAGGCTTAGAGCCGGTGTGTGATTCAGGCTTATGCCTAGCAGGTTTTATACCGGTGATATAATTACAAGCTTAGGCTTATGAAATTTTCGAGTGGTGGTGGAAATTGAGCAAGTTAAAATTTAGCTAAATGATTTGGTTATATTCGGCCACCAAGGTATGTATATATATATGATGTTTTATTGAATTTTGAATATTTAGTCATGAGGGTATGAATAAAGGTAATACTATAGTTGAAATTGCATATTTGGCAAAATGAGTAAGTACATAAATGATGCTCAATTTTGACCTTACATATTCAGTCATATAGATTATGCATGGTTGTGATGTGATATTTAATTTTCTATAATCGATTAAATAAGTGATTTTGGCTTAATAAGTTGATGTTTGATTCACGAGCTCAAACGTGTGATTGTAAGTATTGCTCAAATGTGTGATTATATGTATAATCGAGTTAATGTTTTTTTTTGAGATTGAAAAGTTGAATGACAAATATGTTAAATGTACATTAGTTGCTTTCGAGTAAAGTAACCCTTGTGTATAAGTATAGGTTATAAGTAAAATATGAAATGATATGGTTGGGATAATATACTACATAAATGCTAATAGTTGGTTCGTCTTTAATGTTTGATGATTTATATGAATGTTAATTTTGCTTAAAACTTACGAAGCTAAGTTAGCTTACTCTGTGCGTTTTGTTATTCTGTTTTATAGATTTTGTTTGAAAGCTGCGAGCTCGGGGGATCGTCGTCGAAGTCATCCACACTATCGACTTATTTTGATCCGTTTAAAGTTTGGATTTAGAACTTAAGGCATGTATAGGCTTGCTTATAACTTGGATGATGTTTGAAAGTTGTAAATATAAGCCATGCGAAAATGGCTTGTTTTTAAATGCTAATGATCTAATGTTTAATTAATCTTAATCTAGTATGTGCGTAAGTTTTGTTTGGATTATGAATTTGGTTGTGATATAATTCATGTTAAGTATATATATGTTCTGATATGAAGTAACCATTTATGATTTATTATTAGCTCTTTTGGAAATTTGACATATGTGGTTGTTGGATATGTTTGGGTTATGATTTGATGAAGACTTAATATTGAAATGTATATTTGAAACATGAATCAATTTTGGAGATCATTTATATTGTAAACTTTGTATTCGGCAAGGTGATGAAATTATAGGTTATGTACTTTGGTTGGTAGATTCGGATTTGATATACATATGTGCACGTGTATAAAAAGTTTAGATTTATGGGTTTCGAATTATGGGAGATATATTTGGTCTTATTTATTCGACTATGTTCTTATAAATGAAATAATCTATATATTGTTTAGATGTGTTGCATTTGGTATGGAATTTTGATATATCTTAGATTTGGTTAAACAAGGTTATGCAAATATATATATATGTATGTTTAGTTTTGATAATTGATAACTTGCTTTGGTAAAGTAATTATAAGCATGTGCAAATTTTCGGTTAATGTAACTTAAATGACCAGATAAATAGTAACCTTTGTTATTTGATGAAAAATGCTTATATGTGAATTTGGCTAAATGGATTTAAGATATGTACGATATTGTTTAAGCATACTATGAAAGTACATTACACATAATGCATTCGGATATGACCATATAAACAGTAAATATTTGTTATGACTTGTGCTATGTTCGGTAATGCCTTGTAACCCTAATCCAGCGACGGATACGGGTTAAGGGTGTTACATTTGATTGGTATCAGAGCTTATGGTTTATTCGATTCTAGGACTACCATAACGCGTGTGAGTCTAGCTATACATGCCTTAATTTATAATGCGATAGTGTGATGACTTCTGACACCTGAAATGTGTTTTATATAGTAAATGGATCCCGATAGAGTGTAGAAATGATGATGTCGAGGCGTAGCGCCTAATCCCGTGCGGGGACAAAGACAAGACAGATTCTCGACCTACTTCGAGTAATCCAGAGGGGGAAGCTAGACAAGCCTTCTACCAAATGATGAACGATTGGGTTACTCAATAAATCCAGACTAATCCGGCTGTGCAACACCCTCCACCCCCGAATAATCCATCTCCGATACCTATGGCACCCTTGATGATAGATCCGATGAGATTTAACAGGCCTCCTGTAGATAAAATCAGAAAACACGGGGCCGAAGAGTTTAAAGCTAATGATGATGACGATGCTGAACGAGCTGAGCTGTGGCTTGATAATACTATCCGTGTGTTCGACGAGCTATCATGTACTCCGGATGAATGCTTAAAATGTACTATATCCTTATTACGAGACACCGCATATCACTGGTGGAATACACTAGTATCGGTGGTTCCGAAAGAGAAAGTGACCTAGGAATTTTTCCAGACTGAGTTTCGTAAGACATACATCAGCCAGAGATTTATCGATCAAAAACGCAAAGAATTTCTGGAATTGAAGCAGGGTCGTATGAATGTAACTGAGTATGAATGGAAATTTGTGAGACTAAGCCGATATGCTCGTGAATGTGTTTCAACCGAGGCTATCATGTGTAAAAGATTCGAAGATGGTCTAAATGAATGTATTAAGTTGCTGGTTGGCATACTTGAGATTAAAGAGTTTGTGGTACTTGTTGAACGAGCCTGTAAAGCCGAAGAGCTTGGAAAAGAGAAAAGAAAAGCTGAATTTGAAGCTAGAGACTTCCGTAAACGATCATCAAGTAAGACTTTTTACTCAGTATCAAAGAAGTTCAGAGATGATTCTAGTCGACCTAAAGTTGCTTCAGACTTTTCTAGACGAGACCGAGATCAACCTCCTGTGGGTTCCCGAGCCACTTCGATTGCTAGTGTTGGTAATGTTCAGCAGAACAGAGTTGAGTGCAAGCATTGTGGAAAATTGCATTCTGGGAGTTGTAGATTGCATGATCGGTCATGTTTTAAATGTGGATCGATGGATCATTTTATCCGGGAGTGCCCGATGTTAGCCGAGTAAAATACTGTTCAGAATGCGAGACCGAGCAATGTGTTAGCGCGAGGCAGACCACCCAGGCATTCGGGAAATGTAGGTGGCAGTCAAAGAGGAACAAAGGATGCTACGGCTCGATCAGAGGCTCGTGCACCTGCTAGAGCATATGCTATACACGCTCGGGAGGATGCTTCTTCCCCAGATGTTATTACCGGTACTTTTACTCTTTATGATACTAGTGTTATTGCGTTGATTGATCCTGGTTCAACTCATTCTTATGTGTGTGAAACATTAGTATCCAGTAAGACTCTACCTGTTGAGTCTACTGAGTTTGTGATTCGAGTATCAAACCCCCTGGACCGATGTGTGTTGGTTGACAAAGTGTGTAAAAATTGCCCGTTGATGATTCGAGATTTGTGTTTTTCAGCCGATTTGATGTTGTTTCCTTTCGACGAATTTGATATAATTTTGGGGATGGACTGGTTGACTTTGCACGATGCTGTTGTTAATTGCAAAAGAAAGACCATTGATTTGAGATGTCAGAATAGTAAAATTATTCAGATTGAATCTAATGATCTGAATGGGTTACCAGCAGTAATATCTTCGATGTTAGCTCGGAAATATGTGAGAAAAGGGTATGAAGCTTATTTTGCTTATGTGCTTGATAGTAAAGTGACTGAAAAGAAGATTGAATCTGTACCAGTTGTGTGCGAGTATCCGAATGTGTTTCCTGAAGAATTACCGGGTTTGCCACCTGTTCGAGAGGTAGAGTTTGGTATTGAGTTAGTACCGGGGACAACTCCGATTTCGATAGTTCCGTATCGGATAGCACCTACTGAATTAAAAGAGTTGAAAGCACAGTTGCAAGAGTTAACAGATAGGGGTTTTGCACGACCGAGTTTCTCTCCCTGGGGTGCGCCAGTTCTATTTGTGAAAAAGAAAGATGGAACTATGCGAATGTGTATTGATTACCGACAGCTGAATAAGGTGACTATAAAGAATAAATATCCGTTGCCACGGATTGATGACTTGTTTGATCAGCTGAAAGGGGCTTCAGTGTTTTCAAAGATTGATTTGAGATCGGGTTATTATCAGTTGCGAGTCAGAGATTCAGATGTGCCAAAGACTGCTTTCCGGACGAGGTACAGACATTATGAGTTTTTGGTTATGCCTTTTGGACTTACTAATGCACCTGCCGTTTTTATGGATCTGATGAATCGGATTTTCAGACAGTATTTGGATCGGTTTGTGGTAGTGTTTATAGATGATATTCTAATTTACTCCAGAGATGAAACCGAGCATGCCGAGCATCTGAGACTTGTGCTACAATCTCTGCGAGATAAATAGTTGTATGCAAAGTTTAGCAAGTGTAAGTTTTGGTTACGTGAAGTCGATTTTAGGGCCATGTTGTTTCAAATTCGTGTATTCGGGATTGATCCGAATAAAATATCGGTTATACTTGATTGGAAACCACCGAGAAATGTTTCTGAAGTTCGAAGTTTTCTGGGACTTGCTGGTTACTATAGACGATTTGTGAAAGGTTTTTCTATGATAGCTACACCGTTGACAAAACTATTACAGAAAGATGTTAATTTTGAGTGGCCGAAAAGGTGTCAGAAAAGTTTTGATCAGTTAAAAACTCTTTTGACTGAAGCTCCCGTGTTAGTCCAGCCTGAATCGGGTAAAGGATTTGTTATTTTTAGTGATGCATCTTTGAATGGTTTGGGTTGTGTTTTGATACAGGAAGGCAAAGTCATAGCTTATGCCTCGAGACAGTTGAAGCCACACGAAAGAAACTATCCGACACATGATTTGGAGCTAGCAGCCATTGTGTTTGCGTTAAAGATATGGCGTCATTATCTGTTCGGTGAGAAATGTCATGTTTATTCAGATCATAAAAGTCTGAAGTATTTGATGACTAAAAAAGATTTGAATTTGAGACAACGCCGATGGTTAGAGCTGTTGAAAGACTACGAACCAGTGATTGACTACCATCCGGGAAAAGCAAATGTTGTTGCGGATGCTTTAAGTCGAAATTCATTATTTGCTCTACGTGCAATGAACGCGCATATAGTGGTGTCTGATAATGGTTCGATTGTAGCCGAATTAAAAGCAAGACCGTTGTTAATTCAACAAATTGTTGATGCCCAGAAAGTTGATAAAGATTTGCTGGCAAAACGAACTCAGTGTGGAAGTGATGTTGAATCAGAGTTTCGAATTGATAAGAATGACTGTTTAAATTCAAAGATCGAATATGTGTTCCAAGAAATTCAGAGTTGATTCAGACGATATTGAATGAAGCACATAGCATCCGATTATCTGTTCATCCGGGTAGCACGAAAATGTATAACAATTTGAAATAGTTCTATCGGTGGCCTGGTATGAAACGAGACATATCTGAATTTGTTTCAAAATGCTTAGTTTGTCAACAAGTAAAAGCTGAACATCAGGTACCTTCTGGGTTACTTCAGCCGATCATGATACCTGAGTGGAAATGGGACAGAGTCACGATGGATTTTGTTTTCGGTTTACCTATGACACCGAGCAAGAAAGATGCAATTTGGGTTATTGTGGACAGATTGACCAAATCAGCTCACTTTGTTCCAGTTCGTACGGATTATTCGCTCGATAAGCTTGCTGAGTTGTATGTATCTCAATTTGTGAGATTACATGGTGTGCCTATTTCTATTGTTTCAAACAGAGACCCGAGGTTCACGTCGCGGTTTTGGAAGAAATTGCAAGATGCTCTAGGTACGAAATTGCACTTTAGCATAGCTTTTCATCCGCAGACAGATGGTCAGTCTGAAAGAATCATTCAGATACTTGAGGATATGTTGAGATGTTGCATCCTCGAGTTCGAAGGTGCGTGGGAACAATACTTACCTCTGATTGAATTTACTTATAATAATAGTTTTCAATCTAGTATCAAAATGGCACCCTACGAAGCTTTGTACGGTCGTAAATGTCATACACCATTGTATTGGACTGAGCTTAGTGAAAATAAGATACACGGGGTTGACTTGATCAAAGAAACTGAACAGAAAGTGGCAGTGATCCGTGATAGTTTGAAAGTTGAATCAGATCGTCAAAAGTCATACGCAGATTTAAAACGTAAAGACATTGAGTTTCAGATCGGAGATCGAGTATTTTTGAAAGTTTCACCGTGGAAGAAAATACTTAGATTCGGTCGTAAAGGCAAATTGAGTCCGAGATTCATTGGACCATATGAAATCACAGAGCATATCGGGCCGGTTGCTTATAGATTGCAGTTACCACCTAAGCTTGTAACATCATGAATTTTTGGGCCTATGCGTTTAATGGGTGGATACGTTTAATGTGTTAATTTAAGTATTAGAGGTGCAAATTAGGCTCGGGAATGGGCCGAGGTCTTGGCTAAATATTTTGTTTAGGGACTATGGGGTTTAAATAAAGTATTGAGAGTGAAATAGGCATAATGGGCTTGTGGCCCAGGAACAAGAGGTGCAGTAGGAGGGAGCTATAAGTGGCGCCAATAGGAAAAAGAAGGGGGGGCCTCAGTGCGGCCGCTTGGAGCCCAAGAAATTGGGCTAATTTTGGCAGCCCAAGGAGAGCTAGGGGGCGGCAACAAGGCTAAAATTTAAGGATTTTTAATGTTTTGTTTAAGTGGATAATGAGCAGAGAAGAAAGGGGAAGGAGTGCGGTGATGTAGGACTCCTTTGGATGTGAGTTCTGATAAGGATAAGGGAAAAGATGAGAGGCTATCCAGGAGGCTAGAGGTAGCCGAAACTGTCTGTAGAGGTAAGTGTCGATTGTGCTATTCTTTTTCCAATCTTCTCCGACTTTTAGAGACCATAACCGAATCGCTACATGGTGGACTGATTTTGTGTGTTCTTTCATGGGCGGCATCCCGAGATTTGAAGGAGATCTAATCGCTTAGGTTCCTAAATCAGTAGCACTTGAATCACCCTACTTCCGGAATCTAATCGATTTAGGTAAGGATATTTGTTTATTTAAACATATAAATTCAGGTAAATAATAATCCTTGGCCGAATGTAGGGGAAGCTTTATCTTTGCGTTCTTCCGGCTTTTGAGCAAAGTTGTAGACAAAGAGCAGTAGATCCGATTAGTGAGGGTATCGACATAGAGAGTAGTACTACGTGTTATCAGGTGTGTAATTTCTCACACCATCTTTGTTGTCTGATATATATATGCATGAATCTGTCTATATTCTGTTAAATGCCGAAATCCCGGCATGGTTGTTGAAAACCCGTGGAGGGTAAAAGCGAACCACCAGGTTAGTGATTTCTGTCATTCATAAGTGAATGTTTCTGTTGAGATGATATGTTTTATATGTATGCCGATTTCTATGTATGCACGGGGTTGGGTGATTGATGAAAGGGGAAGTGTTCTGTTCTGGTGGCTCTGCCACGATCTGTTCTAGTGACTATGTCACAAATTTGACGATGAGCAGCTAACTGCAGTATGACTGCCATCGGTGGTGTGTAGCGGTGAGGGTGATTGTAGAAATCCCCATTTGGTGTGTTTGGTAGGTAAGGGTGGTGTGTAGCGGATGGATCTAGGATTTGGGATGGGCTTTGTTTATTCTGATATGCGATATTCTATTATTCTGATTCTGTGGGGCTAAAGCCCAGTCTGATGGTGCACGAGGGATTGCACACTGAGTCTTGTGACTCACCCCGTTGTTTAACATTTTTTAGGTAACACTTAGTGCATCGGACCGGGCTGGAGAGGAGAGCAAGGTGGCCATGCATGATTTATTTTGGTTCAATAAAGGACATTGTTTTAATTATTTTCCCTTAGTATTTTCAATTTGTCTGGTTTTATATTTTATTGTAATAAGGCCACCAGCTATTGTTTATTGGTTTTATGTGCTCGTTTTCGGGTTTCCATACATTTAGATTTTATGATTAATTGAAATTAAGGCATGTGTTTAAATAATAGAACTCAGAGGTAAAATTTCGGTTTTTATTCATTAAGGCATTAATTAAAATTTATTTCTTTTGCAAAATTTTCAAATTTTTAAGTTTTTCCCGATAAACGTTTAAACTATGCTTTTAAAAAAATAATAATAAATGCGACAAGTTTTCTAAAATCTTCTTAGTGACATGCCAGATCTGGTCGGGGTGTTTGGGCCGGGTTTAGGGTGTTACAAATTGGTATCAGAGCCCGGTTCAAAATTCAGCTTTGGGGATTTTGGGCTCAAAACGTTTTCTAAAGATGGGTTTTGGAAACATGCATGTTTATAAATAACACAGGATGGTTTTCTTGGCATGGCACCTGCGTCTCCAGCCCAAGTCCGCCAGGTAAGTATTCAGAACTCACTGTGTGTTATATATGTATGTGGGCTTGATGGGCTTTAAAGGACGTAGATTATTCTAGTTAGAGCTTGATGGACCTTAGGCCTAGTTAAACAACTCTTCAATTCCATAAGACTTAATTCAACCGAACAAACTCAGAAACAAGTCACAAGACTAGGGTGTGGCAAACAGCATACGCATGTCTAAGATTGGATTCGGGAGAGCTTGGTACTTAAGCAGTCCTAGTGACTCACCTCCTCTTCGCTGGAATCCTACCTAGTGCGTAGTGACTGTTCACCCTAGCCACGAGGATTTGTTGATAGGCCAAAATTTATAACTAAAACCCGAAAGGGACCAGCCATCTTATTTTGTAAAATTACTAAATTACCCCTGATTTATAAGTGACCAAAATATCCCTGATTTGTAGGATTACCGAAATACCCCCGGATTGTAAAATTACCAATATACCCCCAGATTGCAAAATTACCAAAATACCCTTCTTTCACAAAATCACCAAGGAACCCTATTTCGAAAAATTACAAAAATACCCCTGTAGGATAATTTACGAAAATACCACTGGGTAGTGAAATGACTAAAATACCCTATGTGTTGAATGTGGGTTCATGGATGTCGTCTGTATGTTGATGGTTGATGTGTGTGGTTCCTAGAACTAGGAGACAAACTTAATACTGAAACTTGTAGATGTAATTCTGAATTCGAAAGAACTACTCTTAAACTACTGCTCATAAGATCGCTCGTGGTTAATCGAAGGAAGAAAATTATTAATTCATAAAATTTCTAACCAGATAAACGTCAATTGGAAGAATGGGTGCAAGGGGTCGAGGACGTCCGCCGCCTGGTCGTGGTAGGGGTAGGATGACCGTGTCAGAGCCAGCAGGGTCTGGCCATGGGTCAGGAAACGAGATGCCGAAAATGCCGGCTGTGGAGGGAAAATTTCGGGACCAGGCGCCCGGAGATGATGCGGTATCTCAGGCGATGTTGTGGGTCCTCGAAAGAGTTGCTGGGGCAGGCACGGGTTCAAGAGCTTAGAAATCTGTGTCGAAACGACTCCGAGCCAACGGAGCAGAGATGTTTAGAGGTGTTTCTGGCGTAGCCCCTAATACAGCTGAGTATTGGTTAGAGGCAAGTGAGCGTATAATGGATGACCTTGACTTCACTGTAGAGGAGAAGTTGAAGGGGGTCGTGTCTCTTCTTCGAGACGAGGCTTATCAGTGGTGGCTCACGGTAAAGGAGGGTATTGCCGCAGATCGGATTGACTGGGATTTCTTTAAGGAGTCATTTCAGGGAAAGTACGTTGGAGCCAGCTATGTGGATGCACAGAGGAAGGCATTTTTGAATTTGGTGCAGGGAAGTAAATCTGTGTCCGAGTATGAGGTGGAATTTTTGTGTTTGAGCCGTTACGCTCGAGGAATTGTAGCGACTGACTATGAGCGTTGTGTACGGTTCGAAGATGGATTACGGGATGAGTTGAGAGTGTTGGTAGCACCGTAGCGAGAAAGGGACTTTGCCGTTCTGGTTGAGAAAGCTAAAATATCTGAGAAGGTGAAGCGTACAGAGAGACTGAATCGTGATAGAGATAGGGGTGGAAGTAAGAGAAATTTTGAATCATCGTGGGACGGCGCATGTCGTAAAAGACCCGTGTCGACGGGCCGAGATGAGATGAGAGACTTGCTGCTGCGGGTCAGACACAGAAGTGTGCTCGATGTGGTAAATTCCATGAAGGTGAGTGTTGGGCAGGCAGTGGAAAGTGCTTTAGGTGTGGATCTAAGGACCACCAAGTTAGAAACTGTCCGCAACAACAGGGCAGTGAAGGGCCCACGGGCCAAGGGAATGCACAGCCAGGAAGAGGTGGTCAACAACCACCAAGGGGCCGTGGTCAAGCCAATGGTGGCAATGGCACAGGTCATGGTTGTAGAGCACCAGGTGGAGGTCCGTGTTATCTTTGGCGAGGCGGCGGCTTTTTGGTCTATGCAAAGACGTCGCCAAGGGGACGAGGACGCTCCAGATGCGAATACCGGTGCATACTCGATCATATTATCCTAAGTGTTTCTTTTGGCTTTAGAATTAGAGTTCGCAGCGGAAGCATAGTGGTGAGACTTGGGTAGTATGATTAATAGTTAGTTGGAAATTTCGAGGACGAAATTTCTTTAAGGGGGTAGAACTGTAACATCCTGAATTTTTGGGCCTATGCGTTTAATGGGTGGATACGTTTAATGTGTTAATTTAAGTATTAGAGGTGCAAATTGGGCTCGAGAATGGGCCGAGGTCTTGGCTAAATATTTTGTTTAGGGACTATGGGGTTTAAATAAAGTATTGAGAGTGAAATAGGCATAATGGGCTTGTAGCCCAGAAACAAGAGGCGCAGTAGGAGAGAGCTATAAGTGGCGCCAATAGGCAAAAGAAGGGGGGCCTCAGTGTGGCCGCTTGGAGCCCAAGAAATTGAGCTAATTTTGGCAGCCCAAGGAGAGCTAGGGGCGGCAACAAGGCTAAAATTTAGGGATTTTTAATGTTTTATTTAAGTGGATAATGAGCAGAGAAGAAAGGGGAATGAGTGGGGTGATGTAGGACTCTTTTGGATGTGAGTTCTGATAAGGATAAGGGAAAAGATGAGAGGCTATCTAGGAGGCTAGAGGTAGCCGAAACTGTCTGTAGAGGTAAGTGTCGATTGTGCTATTGTTTTTCCAATCTTCTCCGGCTTTTAGAGACCATAGCCGAATCGCTACATGGTGGACTGATTTTGTGTTTTCTTTCATGGACGGCATCCCGGGATTTGAAGGAGATCTAATCGCTTAGGTTCCTAAATCAGTAGCACTTGAATCACCCTACTTCCGGAATCTAATCGATTTAGGTAAGGAGATTTGTTTATTTAAACATATAAATTCAGGTAAATAATAATCTTTGGCCGAATGTAGGGGAAGTTTTATCTTTGCGTTCTTCCGGCTTTTGAGCAAAGTTGTAGACAAAGAGCAGTAGATCTGATTAGTGAGGGTATCGACATAGAGAGTAGTACTACGTGTTATTAGGTGTGTAATTTCTCACACCATCTTTGTTGTCTGATATATATATGCATGAATCTGTCTATATTCTGTTAAATGCCGAAATCCCGGCATGGTTGTTGAAAACCCGTGGAGGGTAAAGGCGAACCACCAGGTTAGTGATTTCTGTCATTCAAAAGTGAATGTTTCTGTTGAGATGATATGTTTTATATGTATGCCGATTTCTATGTATGCACGAGGTTGGGTGATTGATGAAAGGGGAAGTGTTCTGTTCTGGTGGCTTTGCCACGATCTGTTGTAGTGGCTCTACCACAATCTGTTCTGGTGACTATGTCACAAATCTGACGATGAGCAGCTAACTGCAGCATGATTGCTATCGGTGGTGTGTAGCGGTGAGGGTGATTGTAGAAATCCCTATTTGGTGTGATTGGCAGGTAAGGGTGGTGTGTAGTGGATGGATCTAGGATTTTGGATGGGCTTTGTTTATTCTGATATGCGATATTCTGTTATTCTGATTCTGTGGGGCTAAGGCCCAGTCTGATGGTGCACGAGGGATTGCACACTGAGTCTTGTGACTCACCCCGTTGTTTAACATTTTTCATGTAACACTTAGTGCATCGGACCGGGCTGGAGAGGAGAGCAAGGTGGCCATGCATGGATTTATTTTGGTTTAATAAAGGACGTTGTTTTAATTATTTTCCCTTAGTATTTTCAATTTGTCTGGTTTTATATTTTATTGTAATAAGGCCACCGACTATTGTTTATTGGTTTTATGTGCTCGTTTTCGGGTTTCCATACATTTAGATTTTATGATTAATTGAAATTAAGGCATGTGTTTAAATAATAGAACTCAGAGGCAAAATTTTGGTTTTCATTCATTAAGGCATTAATTAAAATTTAATTCTTTTGCAAAATTTTCAAATTATTAAGTTTTTCCCGATAAATGTTTAAACTATGCTTTTAAAAAAATAATAAATGTGACAAGTTTTCTAAAATCTTTTTAGTGAGACGCCAGATTCGGTCGGGGTGTTTGGGCCGGGTTTGGGGTGTTACAAAGCTAGAAAAGATTCATAATGTCTTCCATGTGTCGATGCTTCGTAGATATCGATCTGATCCTTCACATGTGATTTACCCGACAGAGGTTGAGATTCAGCCTGATATGACATATGAAGAGGAACCGATTTGTATTCTGTCTCGGGAGATAAAAGAACTGAGAAATAAGAAAATTCCGTTAGTTAAAGTGCTGTGGAAAAAGCACGGAGTTGAAGAAGCAACTTGGGAGTCAGAGGATACAATGAAAGAGCGTTATCCAAATCTATTCACTGGTAAGATTTTCGGGGACGAAAATCCCTAAGGGGGGAGAGTTGTAACAGTCCGATTTAGACCCTAATCAGAACAGTGGTTTCGGGACCACGAATTCGAGTCTGAAAAATATTTAAATAATATTTTCTGTGTTAATTATATGTGAATTAGTATGTGTGAAAGTTTCGTGTAAAAATTTGATTGTTTGTGTGCTTAATTAAATAAAAGGACTTAATTGCATAAACTATAGTGAAAAATGCTTAGTTGATAGTGACTTTTTAATATGGAGTCCTTAAAGGGCAAAAAGCCCATTTTTAAGTTAGTGGACGGCATGATGACTAATAAACCAAGGTTTATATTTTATGTTATTAGTTAATAAAGGTTAAAAATGTAATTTAGAAATTTTTAAACATACGTTATTATTATAACAAATTAAAAAGCCATTATCATTTCTCTTCCATCACCGAAACTAAGAAAAGAAAAAGAGCTTAGGAAAGCTTCAGGTTTCGGCAACAAATTAGCTTGAATAAGGTATGTTTAGTTTTCGGTTTTTGATAATTTTTACATTTTTGTAATCGTTGCTTCGAATGCTTCAAGACCCATGCTTGAATTTTTGATTTTGATGAAGATTTTAAAATGTGCCATTGATGAGTTTATGAGTTTTATGATGATAGTTGATGAATTATGAAATATATGTGTTAGATTAATATGTTTTGTCTTTAGATTTTTGATGAATTTGAGTAATTTGGACTAAATTGCAAAAATAAATTTTTGAGTGACTAAAATGTGAAAAAAATGAAATGTATGGACTTGTATGAGGACTAGGAACATTCGGCCCTTAAGGTGTATAGTCAAATTTTGTGTAATTTGTGTTTTGTGCAAATAGGACTAAATTGTTAAAAGTGTGAAATATTAGGGGCAAAATGGTAATTTGCCCATTTATGTGTTTTTGGACTAAATTGAATGAAAATATATTTGAATGAGCTTAATTTGAATATGTTTAGATCAAGAACCAAAGAGAACGGACTTGGATCGGGGAAAAGCGAAAATAGTCGAATAGCCGGTTTTTGTCGTCCGTCGATATCCGAGGTAAGTTTTTAAGCGATAAAACATCGTAAATTATGTACGTAATTTAGTATATGCTGTTTTGGAAACTATGGATCAAATATTATTGTTTAGCCGAATGGGAATATTCAAAGAATTTGATATGATTAAGTTTGTTTTGTTTGAAATATATTAGAATGTTTGTACAAAGATTATGAAGTGCATTAAAGGATTGATATTATGAAATATGTGTGTGAGACAAATTGAAAGTATCGTATTTCAGGCCGTAAGCCTAGCAAGCCTTGGGCTGGTGAACTTAATCGGGCTTTGTGCTTAGCAGGCTTAATGCCGGTGATTGAATATCAGACCTCGGGTCTAGCAGGCTTAGAGCCGGTGTGTGATTCAGGCTTATGCCTAGCAGGTTTTATACCGGTGATATAATTACAAGCTTAGGCTTATGAAATTTTCGAGTGGTGGTGGAAATTGAGCAAGTTAAAATTTAGCTAAATGATTTGGTTATATTCGGCCACCAAGGTATGTATATATATATGATATTTTATTGAATTTTGAATATTTAGTCATGAGGGTATGAATAAAGGTAATACTATAGTTGAAATTGCATATTCGGAAAAATGAGTAAGTACATAAATGATGCTCAATTTTGACCTTACATATTCGGTCATATAGATTATGCATGGTTGTGATGTGATATTTAATTTTCTATAATCGATTAAATAAGTGATTTTGGCTTAATAAGTTGATGTTTGATTCACGAGTTCAAATGTGTGATTGTAAGTATTGCTCAAATGTGTGATTATATGTATAATCAAGTTAATGTTTTTTTTTAGATTGAAAAGTTGAATGACAAATAGGTTAAATGTGCATTAGTTGCTTTCGAGCAAAGTAACCCTTGTGTATAAGTATAGGTTATAAGTAAAATATGAAATGATATGGTTGGGATAATATACTACATAAATGCTAAAATTTGGTTCGTCTTTAATGTTTGATGATTTATATGAATGTTAATTTTGCTTTAAACTTACTAAGCTAAGTTAGCTTACTCAGTGTTTTGTGATTCTGCTTTATAGATTTTGTTTGAAAGTCATGAGCTCGGGGATCGTCGTCGAAGTCATCCACACTATCGACTTATTTTGGTACTTTTAAAGTTTGGATTTAGAACTTAAGGCATGTATAGGCTTGCTTATAACTTGGATGATGTTTGAAAGTTGTAAATATAAGCCATGCGAAAATGGCTTGTTTTTAAATGCTAATGATCTAATGTTTAATTAATCTTAATCTAGTATGTGCGTATGTTTTGCTTGGATTATGAATTTGGCTGTGATATAATTCATGTTAAGTATATATATGTTCTGATATGAAGTAACCATTTATGATTTATTATTAGCTCTTTTGGAAAGTTGACATATGTGGTTGTTGGATATGTTTGGGTTATGATTTGATAAAGACTTTGTAACATCCTGAAAATGGGCCTATGCATTTTTGATTTAATTATACGAAATGGCATGTCTTATGTGTTATGAATGTATTGTGAACATTTTTGGAAACTTGGAAATGTAAGGAAATGCTTTGGAAATGTTAAGTTTAAAAGAGGAAAGTGAACATTTTTGGAAACTTGGAAATGCAAGGAAATGATTTAGAAATGTTAAGTTTAAAAGAGGAAAGCGAACATTTTTGGAAACTTAGAAATGTAAGGAAATGTCATAGAAAATGTTAAGTTTAAAGTTTAAAAAGGGGAAACTAAGACAAGGTGGCCTTAAGAAAATTTATAGAGGAAATATGACATACAAATAGCCTTGGTAAAATGGCTACAAGGCACCACTTAAGGGCCTAGCAAGTGACGCCACATGCAGGAGCAAAAGGGTCTTGAGTTCGAGTCACATGGGAAGCAAATAAAAGAATTTTTATTTTGCTACAAGGAGCAGAGAGGTGGACGGCATTAAGGCTCTTAAAAGCGGAGTTTTATTCTCTTTAAATTTCGGCTAAATAGGGGATAAATAATGGATTTATTTTAGATTATTTTTAAGAGAGATAAATAAGGATTTATTCTTTAAATTTTAAAAATTTAAGAGATAAAGCTATCAAAATAAGGGAGAGTGGTGGCCAAGTAAGGGACTCTAGCTAGTAATTTCGGCTACTAGAGGAAAAGAGGCTATTCATCCATTCACTCTTCCTTTGCCGAATTTCCTAAGCAAATTCTCCTCTCTCTGCCAAAATTCCCTGGAGCCTCGTTCTTCTTCTTTTTTGTTAGCCAAAGCCGAGAATTCAAGATACCACCATAGCCGATTTCTTTTCTTTCCAATCCATCAAAAGCCGAAACCTCTTTGATCACTATCTAGTCTCCATAGCCGAATCTTTGTGGAGCTTTAAGCAAGAGTGGGTCGACTTCTGTAGTAAGGGTAAGGATCTATCCTTATATTTATTTTCTTCAAGCCCAAGATTAAGATTCTAATGCCATTTGTATCTCTTGGCCGAAACTACAACAGATCTTTCGGGATTTTGTATAGTGTCGACTACCAGGAAGAAGAGACTACTTTTCGGGATTTAAAGAATCAAGGTAAGATATGTGAATATTCGGCCAAAGGCCATTTATTATGTTTAAGGATGAAATCGAATCTAATATAAGCCTATAGGTATTTCGACAACTCCCTAAGCAAGTGATTCTTTTCGGGATTTGATTTTTAATCCAATCGGCACAAGGTAAGTTTTGGTTACAATAATCCTTCTGGATTTAGTCTTATGGCCGAATAAGTCATTACTAAATAGTAAGTGATTGATCAAATGTAGGAACTTAAGATCTAAAACAGTAGATCGGTTTTCGGATTTCAAGGAATTCGTTAAGCATATCAGTGTGTACCTCACACTATTTCTTAATATAGTTATGGCAATAATTAATCTATATGTGATCATAAGAATGTGCAAGAATATGGCTAAGGTACCATGTTATGGTACAAAGTACTCAGCACGCTTCCTACTCCTACTAGGATTATGAAATATGTTATATTTAACATGTGATAAGTTATAAGAATGTGAAAGTTGGCATGATTAATGCATAATAAGTATGATATGGGGCATATGGGTTATTGAAAAGGGGGAAGTGAATGTGGTGACCTAAGACCACGATATTTGAATGTGGTGACCTAAGACCACTCAGTATTTGAATGTGGTGACCTAAGACCACGATATCCGAATGTGGTGACCTAAGACCACGATATCTGAATGTGGTGACCTAAGACCACAAATATTTATAAGAGCGATGAGCACATCGATCGCAAATGACGACACTCTTCGATGATGTGTAGCGGATGGAGGGTTGACTTAGTAGTCCTCACGGTGTGCAGGTTGGTACGGGTGATGTGTAGCGGATGGTAACTAGGTTTGGGTTCGGGTTTGCATCATATTATTTAAATGTTATATGTACATGTATGACTTGTATGCCTGAGTTTGTTAGGACTTAGTGTTGTGGTTACACATTGAGTCTGTTGACTCACCCCGTTGTGGGATTACTTTTCAGGTGATGGACAGTAACGGACCGGGTCGGCAGAAGCTTAGGGATGGCCATGCTCAGCAAGGAATTTATTTTATTTCATTTAAGTACTTTAAATTATTTGGGTTTGTTTTGATGTAATAAGGCCGTTAATATGAACTGTTTTATGCATGCTTTTTATTGGAGTTTATTACTATACGATTAAGTTTAAATCAAGGTTAAATGGTTTTTCTAAAAAAAGATATATACAAGGTTTTCAATTGAACCCAACACAAGCAAATCCATCTTCAAACCACACGAATTTTTCCTAAGTAACAAACGGACTTCCAAATGTTTACTCGAGGAACATACCGCATCCTGGTCGGACTCGTGGGCCGGGTTTGGGTGTTTCAGATTTGGTATCGAGCCAGTGTTTCAAACTCTCTACCGAGGTTTAAGGCCCAAAACATTTTCAATCGAGCCCAAATAAGTTTTATAAAAATATTTTATGAAATCAGCAGGTTTTCTGGCATGGCACCCAAGTCTCGACCCGAGATCCACCAGTAAGTACCCTTATCCCTTGTGTGATTTTTGATATGATCTCAGTAGAAGGGTAGAAATGGAATGGAACGTAGAATAGTATGATAGGTACTTGAACCGTAGGTCTAGTCTACTCAAACACAAATACATAAGACTTAAATGCCTAAACAAACCTATGGCTAAGTCGCCGAAAGTTAGGTGTGGTAACCCCGTGCGCGCATGTCTAGGATTGGATCCTAAGAGCCTCGGTATTTAAGCAGCCCTAGTGACTCACCTCTTCTTGTTCACTGAATCCTACAGTGCGTAGCTTCTGGTTCACCCTAACCGAGAAGACTCAGTGGGTGTGGCAACCTCTGTGCGCATGTCTAGGACCGGTTTCGGTGGGAGCTTGGTACTTAAGCAGTCCGCGTGATTCACCTCCTCTCCACTCGAATCCTACCTGGTGCGTAGCTTTGGTTCACCCCGACCAAAAGGACTCGGTCATAGGCTAAACACAATGACTAAAACCCGAAAGGGAACTAGTCGTGTTTTTATCAAAACCCTAGTTTTAAAACTCTTAAAATTACTCTTTTAAATTGCGAAAACTATCTTTACAAAATTTTCTCGAAAAATTTTCTGATTTGTGAAATTACAAAAGTACCCTAGTGGTAAAATTACAAAAATGCCCTTAGTTTATAAAATGACCAACTACCCAACAGTTTTGCCAAAATTTCATTATTTTAGAAATGTTCAAAAACCCTAATTTGCAAACTATCAAAAATACCTTGAATTTTGGAAAATTACAAAATTGCCCCTAACTTACAAAATTACAAAAATGACCCTGATTTCCAAAATTTTTGCAACATCACCGTTTTGGAAAATAGAAGTCTCAAAAAGAACCCTCGAAGTTTTGCAAATTTTGAAATACCCCTAAATTATTAGACTTTACAAATTTACCCTAGTTTATTACCAAAATACCCCCGAGATTCAAAATTTCCAAAATACCCCTGGATTTCAAAATTTTCAAAAATACCCCGGGAATTCAAAATTACCAACACATTCTTATTGAAAAAATCAACAAGGAACCTTATCTTGAAAAACTACGAAAATACCCCTATAGGACAAATTACTAAAATACCCACAGGTAGTGGAAAACAAAGAACAATGGAAACTACAACATTTCTCTGAATGAACGGAAGTTCATAATTGATTGATGGATGTATGAATGCAAAGACTGTGTGCATGTATGAATACGAAAGAACCACTCCTAAAATTCTTCTCATAAAACTTCTTAATCAGATCGCGACAATAGAAATGAGTTCTAGAGGACGTGGACGTAACGTACGAGGATGCGGTAGAGGTAGAATGGCTATCTCGGAACCCGTTAGATCGGGTCAAGGATCTAAAAATGAAGTACCACCGCCACCACCACCACCAGCTTTTTGTGCTGAACAACAAGATCAGACGGGGGAGGATGCTGTGTCGCAGGCTGTGCTGCGAGTGCTAGAAATGGTGGCTGGTGCTGGAGGAAACATGGGAGCTCGAAAGTCTGTACCAAAGCGACTTCGAGCCAACGGAGCTGAGGTGTTCCGTGGCGTATCTGGTGTAGCGCCTAGTATGGCTAAATATTGGTTGGAGGCAACCGAACGGATTATGGATGAGCTGGATCTGACCCCTGAGGAGAAGCTGAAAGAAATGGTGGCATTCCTACGCGATGAAGCGTACCAATGGTGGCTTACAGTTTGTGATGGTGTCACAGCTGAGGATCTGACGTGGGACTATGTTAAGACGGCCTATCAGAAGAAGTATGTCCGTACTCGTATCTTGATGAGTAAAGGAAGGCATTTATGGGGTCGGGTTTTTAGGGAACAAGTCCGTGGCGTAATATGAAGCGAGTTTCGAGGCCGAGCCGTTATGCTCGAGGAGTGGTGGCTACGAGCATGAACGGTGTGTCCGATTTGAGGACGCTTTGAGGATGATTTAAGGTCGTTGATAGCTCCGCATCGTGAACGAGAGTTTTCGCTCTAGTAGAGAAAGCTAAGGTAGCCGAGGGGATTAAGGATGCTACAAAGCGTAACTTTGACCGAACAGCGTAAAAGAGGTTTTGGATCTTCGTGATCATCTGGGAATAAAAGGCCTAGAGTTGATAGGCGTGTGAGGTCGCTAAGTCGCTACAGGAGGCGTGTCGCACTTGTGACCAGTGTGGGAAGAAACACTTAGGAGAGTGTTGGAAAAAGACGGGAGGATGTTTTAAGTGTGGGTCCAAGGACCATATGATCAAGGATTGTCCTACGAAACCGGATGGGAATCAACCAAAGACTCGTAATGTTAGTCAGCCGGGTAGAGGTGTACAACAAATTTCAACGAGGTCGTGGTTTGAATAATAGAGGTAATGGTGCTGGCAGAGGATGTGGAACGCAGGGCAGAGGTGCTGCTAATACTGAGGCAAGGCAACTGGGTTTGGTTTATGCGGTTCGCCGGAGGGAGGATGGAGATGCGCCGGACGTCATAACCGGTACGTTCCTTATATTTGGGAAACCTTATTATGCTCGATTGATGTGGGCTCGACCCATTCCTATGTTGCATGTAGTGTAGTGGAAACACTAGGCCTAGACTCTAAACTCTCTAATAGGCAGATGACTGTAGTAAGCCCATTAGGCCAAACTGTAGTGGTGGATAAGATCTTTCGGAGTGTACCCCTAGAAATTCAGGGAGTGAACTTTCGGGCTGACTTAATAGAGTTACCCTTCGGAGAATTTGACCTCATACTTGGTATGGACTGGCTAGTAGAGCATCGAGCCGTGTTGGATTGTGCGGCTAAACGAATGGAACTAAGAACCCCGGAGGGTGAGGTGATTATCATGATAGGAGAAAGAAGAAACTGCTTGTCTAATGTAGTTTCGGCACTAAAGGCTGAAAGGATGGTTCGGAAAGGGTGCAAGGCGTTTTTAGCCTTCGTGAGGTGCGTTAGATGGAAAGGAGGAAGGAGTCAATGGAGTCGAACGGTAAGGGACTTCGTGGATGTGTTTCGGAGGAATTACTGTGAATACCCCGGATAGGGAGGTGGAATTTGGAATAGACTTGCTACAGGAACAGCTCCTATGTCAATCGCCCCATACCGAATGGCGCCAAAGGAGTTAGTTGAGCTCAAGGCTCGATTCGGGAGTTACTTGACCGTGGGTTTATTCGACCCGGTGTGTCTCCGTGGGGAGCACCGGTCCCGCTTTGTGAAGAAGAAGGATGGAACTATGCGAATGTGCATAGACTATCGTCGATTGAATAAATCGACCATTAAGAACAAGTATCCTTTGCCAAGGATAGACGACTTGTTCGATCACCTAAAGGGCAAAATTGTGTTTTTCAAGATAGATCTACGGTCGGGATATCATCGGTTGAAGGTAAAAGAGGCGGATATCCATAAGACCGCCTTTAGGACAAGATACGGCCATTATGAGTTTGTAGTAATGCCGCTTGGGTTGACAAACGCTCACCCGCATTCATGGATATGATGAACCGGGTCTTCCAACCCTACTTGGATAGGTTCGTCGTCGTGTTCATCGACGACATCTTAGTATACTCAAGTCGAGGATGAGCATGATGAGCACCTACGAGATAGTGCTACAAGTATTAAGGAAAAGAAGCTCATGCCAAATTCAGCAAGTGTGAATTTTGGCTTAAGGAGGTGGCATTCTTAGGACATGTGGTATCCGCAGAGGAATAAGGGTGGATCCTAGGAGGATCGAGGCGATGTTGGATTGGAAACCACCTAGGTCCGTGGTCTGAAATCCGAAGTTTCTTAGGTTTGGCAGCTATTACAGGAGGTTTGTAGAAGGGTTCTCGCCAATAGCCGCGCTTTGACAAAGTTATTGAGGAAGGAAGTACCCTTTGTATGGACAGATAAGCAACAAGAGAGCTTTGAGAAGCTCAAGAAGGTCTTGACCGATGCTCCAAGTTAATTCAAATGGAGGCGGGAAAGGAGTTTGTGGTATACTCGTGACGCTTACGCATACGGGATTAGGGTGTGTTCTAATGCAAGATGGAAAAGTGGTCGCTTATGCGTCTCGACAACTAAGGCCTCATGAGGTTAACTACCCAACCCACGACTTGGAATTGGCGCAAAGTGGTCTTCGCTCTTAAGGTGTGGAGGCACTATCTTTATGGAGAAAAGTCGATAATTTACACGGATCACAAGAGTCTCAAGTACTTGTTGACTCGTAAGGAGTTAAACTTGAGACAAATAAGGTGGGTAGAATTATTGAAGGACTATGATTGTTCGTTAGAGTATCATCCGGTAAGGCAAATGTAGTAGCGGATGCCCCGAGTCGGAAGGTTGTATCGGATCTGAGGGCGTTGTTCGCACACTTGAGTCTGTATGATGATGGCAGCCTATTGGCAGAATTGCAAGTCAAACCAACATGGTTAAATGAGGTAAAGGAAAGTCAATTGGTGGATGAGGACTTAAATGCTAAGCTACAGCAAGTGCAGAACGGAGAGTTAGAGGATTATGGTGTTAATGATGAGGGAGTATTGTGCTTCAAGGGAAAGGTCTGTATGCCAAAGGACGAGGAGTTAAGACAAAAGATTCTTCGAGAGGCGCATAGTAGCCCTTATGCTATGCATCCCGGAGGCACTAAGTTGTACAGGGATCAAAGGGAACAGTTTTGGTGGCCTGATCTTAAACGGGAAGTTACTGAATTCGTGGGAAAATGTCTGACATGTCAGCAAGTTAAAGCTGAACACCAAGTTCCATCGGGATTACTTCAGCCAATCGAGATTCCGGAATGGAAGTGGGAGAGAATCACCATGGACTTCGTTAGTGGGCTTCCCCTTACGCCTGCTAAGAAGGACTCGGTATGGGTAATAATGGACCGTTTGACCAAGTCCGCGCACTTCATTTCGGTGAGAGTCGACTATTCTCTTCAGAAGTTGGCAAGATTGTACGTGGCGGAAATTCTAAGGTTGCATGGAGTGCCGGTGTCAATTATTTCAGATAGAGACCCAAGATTTACATCTCGGTTTTGGAGGGCACTTCATCAAGCTTTAGGCACTAAGTTGGATTTCACTACGGCCTTTCATCCACAGTCGGACGGGCAGTCCGAACGAATAATCCAAGTGTTAGAGGATATGTTGAGGAGCTGTGTGATGGACTTTAGAGGAAGTTGGGAGGAGTATTTGCCTTTAGCAGAGTTTGCGTACAACAACAGCTATCAAGCCAGCATTCGAATGGCACCGTATGAAGCGTTGTACGGTCGGAAGTGTCGAACTCCTACGTGTTGGACTGAGTTAGGAGAACGACAAGTTTTGGGTCCAGAGTTAGTGGCGAATCAAGAGAAGGTTGAGACAATTCGCACGGCTTGAAGGAAGCATCCGATAGACAAAAGTTGTACGCGGACCTCAAACGGAAGGAAATAGAGTTTGAAGTGGGGATCAAGTGTTTCAAAAGTCTCGCCTTGGAAGAAGGTGATGAGGTTTGGTCGCAAAGGGAAGTTAAGCCCAAGGTTTATAGGGCCCTATCGAGTGTTGAAGCGAGTTGGACCGCATGGCGTATCGCTTAGAGTTGCCACCGAGTTGAAGCGCATGCACGACGTATTCCATGTTTCCATGCTACGTCGATATCGATCGGATCCATCTCACGTGAATCGCCGGTTGAAGAGGTGGAGCTAAGGCCGGACTTATCCTACGAAGAAGAGCCGATTCGGATCTTGGAACGAGACGTAAAAGTGCTACTGAAGGAAATCGGTTCCTCTAGTTAAAGTTTTATGGCGCAATCATGGAGCGGAGGAAGCTTCGTGGGAGCCGGAGAAGAGGCAATGCGACAAAGAATACCCTCATTAGTTTTAGCTGTGGTAATTTCGAGGTCGAAATTATTTTAAGGGGGTAGAACTCGTAACATCCTGAAAATGGGCCTATGCATTTTTGATTTAACTATACGAAATGGCATGTCTTATGTGTTATGAATGTATTGTGAACATTTTTGGAAACTTGGAAATGTAAGGAAATGCTTTGGAAATGTTAAGTTTAAAAGAGGAAAGTGAACATTTTTGGAAACTTGGAAATGCAAGGAAATGATTTAGAAATGTTAAGTTTAAAAGAGGAAAGCGAACATTTTTGGAAAATTGGAAATGTAAGGAAATGTCATAGAAAATGTTAAGTTTAAAGTTTAAAAAGGGGAAACTAAGACAAGGTGGCCTTAAGAAAATTTATAGAGGAAATATGACATACAAATAGCCTTGGTAAAATGGCTACAAGGCACCACTTAAGGGCCTAGCAAGTGACGCCACATGCAGGAGCAAAAGGGTCTTGAGTTCGAGTCACATGGGAAGCAAATAAAAGAATTTTTATTTTGCTACAAGGAGCAGAGAGGTGGACGGCATTAAGGCTCTTAAAAGAGGAGTTTTATTCTCTTTAAATTTCGGCTAAATAGGGGATAAATAATGGATTTATTTTAGATTATTTTTAAGAGAGATAAATGAGGATTTATTCTTTAAATTTTAAAAATTTAAGAGATAAAGCTATCAAAATAAGGGAGAGTGGTGGCCAAGTAAGGGACTCTAGCTAGTAATTTCGGCTACTAGAGGAAAAGAGGCCATTCATCCATTCACTCTTCCTTTGCCAAATTTCCTAAGCAAATTCTCCTCTCTCTCACGAAATTCCTGAGCCTCGTTCTTCTTTTTTTGTTAGCCAAAGCTAAAAATTCAAGATACCACCATAGCCGATTTCTTTTCTTTCCAATCCATCAAAAGCCGAAACCTCTTTGATCACTATCTAGTCTCCATAGCCGAATCTTTGTGAAGCTTCAAGCAAGAGTGGGTCGACTCAGTAGTAAGGGTAAGGATCTATCCTTATATTTCTTTTCTTCAAGCCCAAGATTAAGATTCTAATCCCATTTGTATCTCTTGGCCAAAAACAAATGATCTTTCGGGATTTTGTATAGTGTCGACTACCGTGAAGAAGAGACTACTTTTCGGGATTTAAAGAATCAAGGTAAGATATGTGAATATTCGGCCAAAGGCCATTTATTATGTTTAAGGATGAAATCGAATCTAATATAAGCCTATAGGTATTTCGACAACTCCCTAAGCAAGTGATTCTTTTCGGGATTTGATTTTTAATCCAATTGGCACAAGGTAAGTTTTGGTTACAATAATCCTTCGGGATTTAGTCTTATGGCCGAATAAGTTGTTACTAAATAGTAAGTGATTGATCAAATGTAGGAACTTAAGATCTAAAACAGTAGATCGGTTTTCGGGATTTCAAGGAATTCGTTAAGCATATCAGGTGTGTACCTCACACTATTTCTTAATATAGTTATGGCAATAATTAATCTATATGTGATCATAAGAATGTGCAAGAATATGGCTAAGGTACAATGTTATGGTGCAAAGTACTCAGGTACGTTTCCTACTCCTACTAGGATTATGAAATATGTTATATTTAACATGTGATAAGTTATAAGAATGTGAAAGTTGGCATGATTAATGCATAATAAGTATGATATGGGGCATATGGGTTATTGAAAAGGGGGAAGTGAATGTGGTGACCTAAGACCACGATATTTGAATGTGGTGACCTAAGACCACGGTATTTGAATGTGGTGACCTAAGACCACGATATCTGAATGTGGTGACATAAGATCACGATATCTGAATGTGGTGACCTAAGACCACAAATATTTATAAGGGCGATGAGCACGCCGATCATTGCGGACGCTTCTTCGATGATGTGTAGCGGATGGAGGAGGGTTGACTTAGTAGTCCCCACGGTGTGCGCGTTGGTACGGGTGATGTGTAGCGGATGGTAACTAGGTTTGGGTTCTGGGTTTGCATCATATTATTTAAATGTTATATGTACATGTATGACTTGTATGCCTGAGTTTGTTAGGACTTAGTGTTGTGGTTACACATTGAGTCTGATTGACTCACCCGTTGTGGGATTACTTTTCGGTGATGGACAAGAATTGGACCGGGTCTGGCAGAAGCTTAGGGATGGCCATGCTCAAAAAGGAATTTATTTTATTTCATTTAAGTACTTTAAATTATTTGGGTTTGTTTTGATGTAATAAGGCCGTTAATATGAACTGTTTTATGCATGCTTTTTATTGGAGTTTATTACTATACGATTAAGTTTAAATCAAGGTTAAATGGTTTTTCTAAAAAAAGATATATACAAGGTTTTCAATTGAACCCAACACAAGCAAATCCATCTTTAAACCACACGAATTTTTCCTAAGTAACAAACGGACTTCCAAATGTTTACTCGAGGAACATACCAGATCCGGTCAGGACTCGTGGGCCGGGTTTGGGGTGTTTCAGACTTAATATTGAAATGTATATTTGAAACATGAATCAATTTTGGAGATCATTTATATTGTAAACTTTGTATTTGGCAAGGTGATGAAATTATAGGTTATGTACTTTGGTTGGTAGATTCGGATTTGATATACATATGTGCACGTGTATAAAAAGTTTAGATTTATGGGTTTCGGATTATGGGAGATATATTTGGTCTTATTTATTCGACTATGTTCTTATAAATGAAATAATCTATATATTGTTTAGATGTGTTGCATTTGGTATGGAATTTTGATATATCTTAGATTTGGTTAAACAAGGTTATGCAAATATATATATATATGTATGTTTAGTTTTGATAATTGATAACTTGCTTTGGTAAAGTAATTATAAGCATATGCAAATTTTCGGTTAATGTAACTTAAATGACCAGATGAATAGTAACCTTTGTTATTTGATGAAAAATGCTTATATGTGAATTTGGCTAAATGGATTTAAGATATGTACGATATTGTTTAAGCATACTATGAAAGTACATTACACATAATGCATTCGGATATGACCATATGAACAGTAAATATTTGTTATGACTTGTGCTATGTTCGGTAATGCCTTGTAACCCTAATCCGGCGACGGATACGGGTTAAGGGTGTTACACTACCCACACGGGCGTGTTACCTCTGTAACTTAGAAAAATGTTTAAATTTCATAAATTTTTGTATGTGTTCGGTTTAGTCCCGACCCCTTTCTAACACATGTTTAAGGTCTCATTGACCTATTTAAGGGACTATATGATTGTGATTTATTTTGTTGATTGACTTTGGGTTGAAAATGATATGGAATGTTCGGGAATGATTTGTAATGCCTCTTAACCCTAGTCCGGCAACGGTTACGGGTTTGGGGTGTTACAGTTTTATTAATGGTTAATTTTGTAATTTGGTTATTAAACATAAAATAAATAAAACAAAAACCAAAAATTTTAGTGTTTCATCTTCCTTAGCTGAATATTGAAGGGAAGAAAAGCTAAATTTTAGGGTTCCATTCGGTTAAGACATTGATGCTCAATTAAGGTATGATTTTTGTCCCGTTTTGAATGATTTCTATGTTTTTGAGATCGTTGGAACTAGGTATAGCAAGCCCAGAGACTATTTTGCAAAACTGTTAAAGATTTTGAATGATGCCATTGATGAATATGCATTAGTTTTGAAGTTTCTTGAAATATTATGAATGATTGATGATAGATATACAAGTTTTGTTAAGTGATTTTTAATGAAAATGTAAACTAAGGGTAAATTCTGAAATGTGTAAATTTAGGGGTTAAAATGTGAAATAAATGAAAATTTTGGGTTGCTAAGCATGATAAATATTTGGCTAGGCTTGGGTTGTGATGAAATTGAATGAATTTTGTTTTACGAGCCTAGGGACTAAATTGTAAAATTGTTGAAATATTAGGGGAAAAAGTGTAAATGTGCTTTAATGAGTGTTTTGGATTAAATTGAATAGAGAGATAATTGAATAAGCTGAATTTGATATTATATAGATCAAGAAAATAAAAATACGAACTTAGATCGGGGAAAGAACAAAGTCTCGGATTAGTTGACCCGTGTCGTCGTTTTTATATCCGAGGTAAGTTCGTATGTAATAAGCATTGATATAATTATGTTTTAAATGTTTTGATATTGTATGAATTGTGAATTCGACTCTACGGATACGTTCAACGATGATTCGGCATTGAAAATCCCGGTTGAACCTTAGGAATAGATTAGGATACTAGTGACATGTCATTAGGAGATACATTGATTTGGCTTCGAGCCATGATATCAGAACTTCGGGTGCGAGCTTCACTGATTTGGCTACAGGTCGTGATATTAGCATTTTGGGTGCGAGATATATTGAGTTGGCTTCGGGCCATGATGTGAGCACTTAGTGTGCGAGACACCTGAGTATCCGACTTCTATTTCGAATAGTTCAACGGGTATATTAAAGATGTGAATTGGTGAGAAATAGATACGTATCGGTACAGGTATGTACGGTAAACTATTTGAGCAATGAATCAAAAGAAGATGTGAGCTTATGATCAATTATTTGATTAAATTCATGTTAACTTGGTGTTTAATGCTTTGATGCAATTTGTGTTACTTATTTGAAAATGTAAAAGAATGGTGATATTTATTTCTTATTTTCATACGAGCTTACTAAGCTATAAAGCTTACTTTGTTTATTTTTCTCTGTTTTATAGTGATTTCTAAGCTAGCTCGGATTTGGGGATCGTCGGAGACTACATCACACTATCAAGCTATCAATTTGGTATTTTTAAATTTATGTTTTGAGTATATGGCATGTATAGGTATTTTAAGTCATTTTGATTATTGGTTGATATTGATTTAGGTCATTTGAAATGGCTTGTAAATTTATATGTTTTGGTTTGTAAATATATCCATGAGAGTTGGCTTAATTTGGTTGTTTTGGTTATGTATATATATGTGCATATATGGTTTGTATTGTAAGTTCATGATGGATATGTGTATGGCTTGTATTAAGAAGCTTGTGGATATAGATATGGTAGATATTAAATGGTTGATATTGAGAATTGGTATGCTTGTGAGATTAGGCTAAATAATGCATATTTGAGTTTGGTCATTTTTTTATGTTTGAGTAAGTGAAATTTGGTATGAATTGGATGGCATATTGGAATGTAGTGAGTTTTGTATTTGTTAGTATTGAAATGGTAGGAATGATGTTTGATTGAGGTTGTTGGAATGTCTATTATATGACTTATTTGTGCCATTTGAATTTGGTATAGGTGTGCACAAGTTTGGGTGGAAAATTGGCTTGGTAAATAGCCTATTTTTGTCCACATGGGTAGAGACACGAGCGTGTGTCTCAGCCGTGTATGACACACGGTTATGTTAACGGTCGTGTGTCCCCTGGTGTTGAAATTAAAATCAAGTCAGTATGCCCCACACGGCCTCACACATGGGTGTGTGACTTGGCCGTGTGGCATAAGTCAGTATACCCTACAGGGTTGGCACGGCCTAGCACACGGCCTTGCACACAGGCGTGTATGGCCATTTTTAGGGCACACGGGCTAGACACACGGGCGTGTGTGTTAGCCGTGTGACCCAAGTCAGAGAGTTACACGGGGTTAGACACGGGCTGGGACACGGCCATGTGCTACCATTTCGAGTGTCCACATGGCCTGTGACACAGGCGTGTCAGTTAATACGGGCGTGTGTCCCCTATTTTTGATAAAATTTTATAAATGTTCAAAAAGTTTTCAAAGTTATCAGTTTAGTCCCGAACCACTCCCAATGCATGTTTAGGGCCTCGTAGGCTCGTATTAGGGACAAAATGATTGAGATTGAATGATGAATGCATGAATTGTGAAAATATATGCTAAGTGAATGTTTAATTGTTTTATAAGTCTGGTAATACTCCGTAACCCTATTCCGGCATTGAATACGGGTGAGGGGTGTTACAATGTTGTACCGTATGACTTGGCGCATTTCAAGAATGGACCCTCTAAAGTACATGATGGACTTGGCCGCATTGTATGGAAGAATGGCTCAATGTCAAATTTTACTCTCCGAATTTGATATAATCTATGTAAACCAAAATGCATTAAAGGGGACTATAATAACGGATTTCCTAGCTAGCAGAGCTCTAGAAGATTACGAGCCTTTGAACTTTGATTTTCCCGAATGAAGATATGATGTATGTTGCGACCAATGAAAAAGGTGTTCCAAGAGAATATCTCTAGAAATTGAATTTTGATGGCGCTTCAAACGCCATGGATAACGGAATTGGGGCAATTCTGGTATCCCCAGACAGAGATCACTATCCTTTCACCAATAAACTCGATTTGGATTGCACAAATAACATGGCGGAATACAAAATGTGTATCATGGGTATCCGTGCGGTTATAGAATGAAAGATCAAAGTGTTGGAGGTATATGGGGATTCTGTACTAGTAATCTATCAACTCAAAGGTGAATGGAAGACGAGAGATCCCAAGCTAATTGATTGTCAAAAGCTAGTTCTCGAGTTAATTAAGGAGTTTGATGATATCACCTTCTACTACCTCTCGCGAGATGAAAATCAGATGGCTGACTCCTTAACTACCTTAGCCTCCATGGTCAAAGTGAACAAGCAAGAGGATGTAAAACCTATCCAGATGAGCATATATGAGGCCCCGGCCCATTGTTACAATATCGAAAAAGAAGAAAAGGATGATCACCCTTGGTACCATGACATATTACAATATGTAAAAAATCGTGAACACCCTAAGCAGCAACCGAGAATGATAAAAGGATGCTAAGAAGGCTGGCCAATGAGTATGTTCTAGATGGGGAGATACTATACAAAATAACAAAGGATCAGGTGTTACTGAGATGTGTGGGCGCTGCTGAAGCCAAGAAAATCATAGAAGAAGTCCATGAAGGCGTTTACGGAACACACGCCAATGGTTTTACAATGGCTGGGAAAATCATGAGATTCAGATATTATTGGTCCACCATGGAAGGGGATTGTATCAATTATGCCAAAAGGTGCCATAAATGTCAAATTTATGGGGACAAAATTCATATACCTCCTTCACCCCTCCATGTGATAACTTCTCTGTGGCCTTTCTCTACATGGGGCATGGATGTCATTGGACCAATCTCGCCAAAGGCTTCCAATAGGCATCGATTCATCTTCGTGGTCATTGATTACTTCACCAAATGGGTAGAAGCTATTTCTTATGCTAACATCACGAAATCAGCAGTTAGCAAATTCTTGAAGAAAGAGATTATATGTTCGTACGGGATTCCAGAAAGGATCATATCTGACAATGTATTGAACCTGAACAATAGCATGATAGTAGAGGTCTACAGTCATTTCAAGTTCAAACATCACAACTCGTCACCATATCGCCCAAAAATGAATGGTGCAGTGGAGGCAGCTAATAAGAACATTAAGAAGATCGTGGGGGAAAATAACAGAGACTTATAAAGATTGGTATGAGAAATTACTATTTGCCCTTTATGCTTATCGAACGTCTGTCAGAACCTCTACCGGGGCAACACCTTTCTCATTGGTTTATGGAATGGGGGCAGTTTTACCCATCGAAGTTAAGATTCCTTCTCTCCGAGTTTTATCAGAATTAAAGTTAGATGAAGCAGAATGGATCCAATCTCGATATGATAAGTTGAACTTGATTGAAGGGAAGAGGCTGAAAGCAATCCATCATGGTCAGATGTACCAAAAACGGATGATGCAAGCTTATGACAAAAAGGTCCACCCTAGAGAGTTAGATGAGGGGGACCTGGTATTGAAAAAGATCCTTCCTATACAAAAGGACTTAAGAGGAAAATGGATACCAAATTGGGAAGGACCTTATGTGGTAAAGAAAACTTTTTCTAAAGGAACGCTGATTCTAACCGAGATGGATGGAAAAGATTTGTATAATCCTATGAATTCAGATTTAGTCAAAAAATACTTCCCCTAAAAAAGAAGGGAGAGGTCAAGGCGAAAACCCTCAAAGGGCGTCTTAAGACCAAAGGAGTTTCGAGTTGAAAACCTGAAAAGGGCAGCTCAAATTTTGATCGAAGATTGGCCATGTGATAGTCGTGTCCCCTCAGAGGTAACAAGGAGGAGAAACTTTACATCTTGAGGCATCAACAAAGTATTTCAGACCTCCTAAACAAATATCAGACTTGGAATGGGCCTCAGTAAGTTTGCTAGGAGAAGCTCATACTGTGATATCTGGGGCACTTAGTTTCATTTTTACTCACTTTGTATTTTTGCAATGTTTTCCACTTTGATTAATCTTTTCATTAAGGGCTTTGCTCCCAATAAATTTCATTCTTATCTATTTTTTTACGACATTGTTCAAGCATTTTTGCATTGAAATAACAGTTAGCGGATTAACAATGTCAAAGTATAAAAGGATTTACGCATATCGCTCTGAAAACTTCTAAATAGTACAGGGACCTGAAACAAGACCACTAATTAGAAATAACCAAATTTGAAAGTTGGAAAGGTCTTAGAACAAACAGTCCAGATTATGATTACCTCTTCGTGCTTCCTATCAAAGATAACAGACCTGAACAAGAAGGCATGGTAACACATCAGTGATAGAACCTTGACAAACAACGAGCAATGTCAACCTAAACACTAAAAAGGGGACCATTCTCAAAAATGACATTTTGCATTCATACAAATATCATTCATATACATCTAGTTAAGAACATTTGATTCATTCTAATCATAACATCCTAATTGTTTGGTAAAATATAAGCCTATAAAATGGATTCTACAGGTCCTGTTCCCCAGAAAGTGGTGTAACAAATTAGTGAAACAATGACTCCCATATTCTTGAGGATGTAGTGGATTAGATCAAAGTTGCAATGGAAAATCTGATCTCCCTGAAGTTGCAGTGGAGCAAGATGAAGCTAAAAATATTATCTCCCTGAAGTTGCAGTGGGTCGGAATAAAATTAATATAGCAAATCTTATCTCCCTAAAGTTGTAGCGGAGCAAGATGAAGCTATAAATCCTATATCCTTGAAGTTGAAGTGGGTCAGAAATGAAATTACTATAGCAAATCTTATCTCCCTAAAGTTGCAGTGGAGCAAGATGAAGCTATAAATCATATATCCTTGAAGTTGAAGTGGGTCAGAATAAAATTACTATAGCAAATCTTATCTCCCTGAAGTTGCAGTGGAGCAAGATGAAGCTATAAATCCTATATCCCTGAAGATGCAATGGATCAAAGTTAAAATATCAAATCTTATCTCCCTGAAGTTGCAGTGGAGCAAGATGAAGCTAAATCCTATATCCCAGAAGATGCAGTGGATCGAATCGAAGTTAGTAGAGAATCTTATCTCCTTGAAGTTGCAGTGGAGCAAGATGAAGTTGTAAATTCTATATCCCTGAAGATGCAGTGGATCAGATCAAAGTTATAATATCAAATCTTATCTCCCTGAAGTTGCATTGGAGCAAGATGAAGCTACAAATCCTATATCCTTGAAGATGCAATGGATCGGAGCGAAGCTACCATAGCGAATCTTATCTCCCTGAAGTTACAGTGGAGCAAAATGAAGCTACAAATCCTATACCCCTGAAGTTGTAGTGGGTTGGAATGAAACTACAAGTCCTATATCCTTAAAGTTGCATTGGAATGAATTGAAACTACAACAGCAAATCTTATCTTCTTAAAGTTGCAATGGAGCAAGATGAAGCTGTAATACAAAATCTTGCTTTCCTAAAGTTGTAGGGAAGCAGATATAGTGGAGAAGAGTAACCAATAAATTGAAAAAGTGGGTTACTTGGAAAATAGAAGAACCAGATAAGTCGAGATGCAGCGGGACCGGACAAAATTAGTCCTCCCTTAAGGTTTTTTCTCACTTCACATTACATGACAATCAGCAAAGAGGAGCAGCTGTAGAGGCCCATTTTTATCCAGCCCAAAAATAACCTACAAAAAGAAATAATAAATAAATAGACAAAAATAAGTCCATTAATTAAAAGTCCAGTCCAGCCCTGTAACGACCCAAAATTCGTGGGCACCAGAAAAAGTGTGTTATCGGGCCTCCGTCTCAGTAAATCGAGTTAGTAATAATTATTAGGAGCAATTATGAGTCTAATAGTGGGTTTAATTAGATTTTTATTTAGTGAATTTAGTTTAATTTAAAGTAATTAGAAAAAAAGGATCAAATTGAATAAAGAGTGAAAGTCTAATTATGGATTAAAAGAAAGTAGAAAGGGCTAAAATGGCAATTAAGCCATTTAGTATAAGTTGATGCGGCATATGAGATAAAAATCTAAGATTTTTACTTAGATTTTAATTATAAAATATATATATTAGTAATAAATTATATTAAATTAATTTAAAATAATTATATTATAAGATATTTATATGATAAATAAATTAAAATAAAAACAAATATGTGGTGACTAAATTATACATGTGTAATGCATACATTTGTACACTTGTAAAATAAATATATAATTACTTATAATTTAAGCTAAAGATATTTGTTATTAAATAATTATTATATATTATATTATTATAACATAAAGTAAATAAAACTAAAAAGAAGTAAAAACAAAAGTAAAAAGAAAGAAGAACAGAAAAAGAAACAGAGAACAAGACGAAATCAGGGGAAGAAAAAGGGAAAGAAAAGAGAAGGGAAAATTGGGATTTTAAAGCTTCAAGTTTAATTGGTAAGCTAAATTTAGCCCTTTTCTCTTAATACAAGATTTTGATGAAACTAAGTTGATATTTTGAGAGTTTATAGGTTTTCAAGTATAGTTGATGTTGAAGAAAAAGATGAATTAAAGATTAAATTGAATGAAATTTAAGTTAGAATTAGTAAAAGGATTAAATTGTAAAGTAAGCTATAAGTTGTGTATTATAGAGATTAATTTGGAAGAAATTATAAATTAGGGTTTTATTATGAACATTAGATAGTCAAGTTGAATATAGAAGGAACTTAAGTAGAAACAAAGCATGAATTAAGTTAAGGAAATAAGTAAACTTAATTAGGATTTAATTGCAAAGTAAGCTATAAAAAAATAATAGTTTTGGGACAGCAGCAGAAGAGTAACTTTGAAAAATCACCAAAAATGATAGAAATGGAAGTATAAGTTGAGTGAGTTATGAAATTAAAGCTTATTGAGTCTATTTTCATATGAAAGAAACATAAAAAGAAAAGAAATTCTGTATTTTGAGATATTTATATTTTTATGAGACTGGTTCAGAGTGATTTCGAGATCCCCTGTTCTGATTTTTAAAAATCATTAAAAATTTTACAAAAATAATTTGGGAACATAATTTATATGGTTAGATTCCTTAATGAGTCTATTTTTATAAGAAACAAACTAGAACATCATTTGAATTCTGTATAAAAAGATAATTAAATTTTAGTAAAGAGTGGTCGGAACTGTCAGACAACAGAATAGGGGTGATTTTAAAGAATAAACTGTACTTATTTTATAAACCAAAAATTCTGAAAATTTTATGGCAAGAAGATATGTGAGTCTAGTTTTATATAAAATTTACGGATCTTAATTTTGAATTCTGTAACTCAAGATATAGATAATTTGGTGACAATGATTCAGGCAGACAGCCTTGAAAGAACTTATAAGTAAATAATAGAATTGTGTATAAAAAATGTGGAATGAAGAACAAGAGTAGGAATTGAATAAAATTCAATTATTTGTTGTAATTTAATATTGTAATTAATAATGTAAATTGTTATTATTATTTTCGTAGCTAACAAGGAAAACGAGGCATCGACATCCAAGGGAAAAGAAAATATCGTTGAGGAGTAAACTCGTATTTCGGGTTTGTATTACTATAACTCAAACTATTTAATAAATGTTATATTGAATTTGTAATCATGGGACATTTATGATAAGGCAAGTAATAATATTTGAAATTAAGTAAGAATATGTGTGAATATTGAATTATATGTGAATTGATATAATAGATGTTTTGAATTGATTAAGTATTTGAAATTGTTGTGGAAATGAATTCGAAATTGAAAAAGTAAAATAATACCCTATTAACTTGTCGGACTAGATTTGATACAAATGGCATGCCATTGGATTTGTGATGTGATGAGGAGATTTGTAGCTCGGCCGAGAAGATCATTCTGTTATATATATGCTTTGGTTTAACCGAAGAGGCATTTAATGCCTTATTGGTGTGTTTGGGAGGATATGATATACTGGTGTGTTTGGGAGGCTATATTATACTGGTGTGTTATGGAGGATTTATATTATTTTGGTGTGATTGGGTTGGATATTCTGGTGTGATTGGGTTGGATATTCTGGTGTGTTTAGGTGGAATCCGCGTATCTATCAGAGTCCGAGCCTTGTTAATAGGGTAAATAATTAAAATGGAACTTTGAAAATTAGATTGATTGATTTGACTCTATTGAAAGGTATGTGAAAGAATGTATGAGTTAAATTATGAATTGAATTAGTATGTGATAAATGAAATGTGAATTTAAGATTTATGATGTGATATATAATTATATGTAATTAGTTTAAATGATTTATAAAGTTTATGATGGATGTTTGTAATTTATTAATGTTAAATAGTTTTGATTTATAGTAATACCACTGAGTATGAAAAACTCAGCGTACGGTTGTTTCTGTGCGCAGGTCAATAGAGTTTAGGATCCGGTCCAGCATCCAAAACAAACCCGACTCCAACAAGAAGATTTTGGTGATGAATTTCTTCCTTTTTGTTAAGTGGCATGTACTAGATAGTTATATGAATTATAAACATATATATACTTAAGTTAAATGACTTTGGTTGTATATAAATGATTATAATGTTTTGGATGAGGAAAATGATATAAAGTTATAATATAATAAATTTGGTATTGGTTGTTTTGGTTTGAATTTTGCAGGGGGATTTAGGTAAAATAAGTAGAAATGCTGCCGAAATTTTTATAGAAAAAGAAACTAATAAAAAAAATTACGAAAAATTTTCTAGAGTGTTTGAACAAGTTCCATTTTACTTTTAAAATATGCTTTGGGCTTCGAGAGTCCAATATAGGAATTTAATTATTAAATTATTATTTTATTTATGAGTAATTAGTAAATTATCTGATATGTCCGGTAATGCCTTGTAACCCTGTTTCGGCGACGATTTAGGGTTAGGGGGTGTTACAAGCCCATCACAAGCCCAAATGCAAAACCCTAAAGCCCAATTTACCTAAGCCCTACAGCCCAAAACATTAGAAAATTTCAGAAACCCTAGCTCCTTTCTAAAGTCTCCGGTCGCCGCTCCCTTCGGCATGTCAGCATGCGTGCCATCTGAGGCTTGACACTGCCACCTCATCCCTTCATCTCCCATCGCCGTCATCGGTGGCCCTCTACCATTTTGAAAGGTCTCCGAACCCATTGGGTTAATTGACGGCCTCGACGGAGAAGAGGAAAATAAAATACAACCAAAAAAACAAAGTTAAAAAAAATAAAGGTAGTCAATCTTTTTTTTACCTTTTATTTCTTAAAATACAAAAAATAAAAAATATTTAAGTTTTTATCTGTTAGGCGCCGTCGAGGAGCCTCTTTTCTCTGACTTGAGAAGCCTTGGAACCCCCTAGGGCTCCGTCGAGGGCCTCGTCGGAAAGGGGAGAACCCGAAAGGTTTCGTTACTCTCGGTCGGGCTTTTATTGATTTTCTGGGGATTTGAACTCCAGATCTGTGTTCCACACGAAAAAATAAAAAAAAAGTGTTTTTCTAAAAATTTTCGACCACCAGAGGCGACGGTCCTCATCGCTTATGACCGGTGGCCATGGCGGAGCTACGACGCCCAAAGGGCCGGACGAAGGGGAGAGTTGAGAGAAAAAAAGGTAAAAGGGAAAATTCTTTGAATAGAGAAGAGAAATGATTATTTTTTTTAGTTTTTAACTTAAATAGGCCGCCGAAACGACGTCGTTTTGGTCTTGGCTTTAGACGCCCCAAAACGGCGTCGTTTTGAAGTGTAACTCGAATGCCCGACCCAAATTCCTCCAAGATTCGCGTGTTTTTTTTTTAAGGGAGGGGATATTTGCTGTTTTGGCCCTTTCGCTTTTTTGCTTGTTTTTAATTTCGTCCTACATCTTTTATTTTATTTTATTTTTACTCCATAATTTTAATTTTCTTGCAAGTCGGTCCTTTGACCCACTGTTGAACCAAGGAAATGATGTGGGTTTGGGATAATTTCCCTTTGAGGCCCTATAATTTTCCATTTTATTTTAATTTGATCCTTTGTATTCTTTTTTTATGATTTATGCTTTAAATTTTGTTACATATTCAATTCAGTCCCTAGATTATCAACCCTTTGGGGAATGACGTGTACTGGGTTTGGGTTATTTACCCTTTTGGTCCCTACCTTGTATTGTTTTTTTTAACCGTTTTATTTACTATTTTTATTTATATATACTTAAGGTTCTGTCATAATTTCAATTTAGTCCCCTGTTCATTTAATTGAGTCCCTGTACTTGCTATTTTTTTAATTTTTTGCCCTTGAATTTCCTGGTTATTTTAATTTGGTCCTTTATTTTTAATTATTGATACTAATAATACTATTAAGTAATTATCGTTGCTAATTAATATTATTTTTGTTAAAATTTACTCACAAATCAATACTTTATGAACGTGATTATATTATCATCGTACATTTTTTATATTATTTCACTATTGGTATTATTATTCTATAGTATTATTAATTGAATATTTTTTATCATTATTTTTATTGTTGTACTCATTATATTATTGTCATTTTATTTTATTATTTATGTTGTTATTTTGTTAATACCATAATTTTGCCATCATCGTACGTTGTAAATTTGCTACATACACTCATCCATTTTTCGGCATAAGAGCATAAAAAAATAATTAAGACCGAGGCCATATTCTTTATTTGGGGGATCCGAGAGGTCGTGCTTTTAACTTACGGAGTATGACTTTCTCCTTGAACCGAAGTAATCGAATATCCTTTTTTAAAATGAAAACGCATAGAATTTATGTAATAACCAAATGACGATTATTCTTGTTTTCGAGGATTCGAGAAATTGTGCCCTAACTTACGGGGCATGATCTTTTTTTCTCGATTAACTCGAAATAAAACCTTTTTCACAAAATTTAATCTAGTTAGCGATATTTTAATCAAATAACATTATGCGAAGAGGGATTGCATTTTAAATTCTCTTCGAATTTTCAATTTTTGACATCAAGACATTAAGTAATCAACTAGGTATCAATTTTGGGCGTTATGAGGGTGCTAACCCTTCCTCATACGTAACCGGCTCCCGAACCCATTTCCTGAATTTTGTAGACCGAAAATTATCATTTTAATAAATCTAACATTTTATTAAAATGACCAAGTTTTGTGGTGATAAATCACACCTTAATAAAAATAATTGGTAACGACTCCATTTTCATTTTAAAATAAAAAGTTGATTTCCACAAAGATTTCGACATATACAAACGAAAAATGTATTTGCATGTCATTAAAAATTTTGCCCGCTCACTATTAGCCCCATTTCCATCTTAGCATCTATGCTGCTTATTGGCAGCCACTATCTTTGAAAAGTCAAAGATAGTTGGCTGTAAACAAGTTGAAGCAAATGGCCTTGGTTAGGCACCGAAAGTTTTTTTGGAATGGGATAATTGCTATTTTGGTCCCTATTTGAATAGGTACTTTGCAAGATTGATCCCTGAACCTCAACTATAAATAGGCCTAACCATTTCTCATTTTCTTCATCCCAACATTTGCCATTCTCTACTTAAGGCATTGTTCTCTCTCCCTATTTGTAAATTTTCACTTGTACTTTTGGAGTGAAATATATTTGGTAGTGTCCGAGGACGTAGGCAAAATTTGCCGAACCTCGTTAAAATTCTGGTGTTCATTATTATTTATTTTTCATATCTTGTGAGTGTGATCGTAGTTATTTATTGTGCTATTAAATTACGATTGAGGGATATTCTGGCTAGGAAAGATCTGGTACTTAAGTGATCCTTGTGATCCACCTCTCTTTCCTGGGAATTGAACTTAGTGTGATTTTTCAGTACAATAATTATACTCTTTTACACGCTTCAGCACAACAATTGGTATCAGAGCTAGATTCGTACTTAGGGAATACGATCGTTTGTGGCACTATTCACGTATACGATACTGTTCACGTATACAGTAGTTGGGATCGAGGAGAAAAAAATGGCACAGGCATCGTCATCAGCAAGGACTACGGTGACCAATGCAAAATTTGAAGTAGAGAAATTTGATGGTACCAATAATTTTGGTATGTGGTAATGTGAGATCCTGGATGTCTTATGTCAGCAAGAGCTAGATATAGCCCTTGAAGTAAAACCTGACAATATGGATGACAAGGAGTGGGCCAAGATTAATAGACAAGCTTGTGGTACAATCCGTCTATGTTTGGCCAAAGAGCGTATACTGTCATAAGGAGACATCAATGAGGAAATTGTGGGATACATTGGAAGAAAAGTTTCTAACTAAAAGCCTTGAAAATAGGCTTTATATGAAAAAAAACTTTTTTCGATTCACGTATGCACCCTGTATGTCGATGAATGACCATGTGAACTCATTCAATAAAATTTTAGCAGACTTGCTAAATTTGGATGAGAAATTTGAAGACGAAGACAAGGCATTATTGTTGTTGAATTCCCTTCCTGATGAATATGATCATCTTACCACCACATTGCTTCATGGGAAGGACACAATCACATTTGATGCAGTCTGCAGTGCGTTGTATAGATCTGAGACTCGAAAGAAAGATAAAAGAGATCACAGAGATACAACTACAGAAGTCTTAATAGCAAGAGGTCGTTCAAGCAGCAGCAAGCCTGGTAGAAGGGGAAAGTCTAAAGGGAGACCCGCCAAAGATGAGTGTGCCTTTTGTCGTGAGAAAGGGCATTGGAAAAAGAATTGTCCTAAGTTACAAAAGGGCAAGGCTATTTCTAATGCATGTGTAGCAGAACATGATGAGGAGTCAGACTTTAGCTTGGTTGGCATGGCAATGGCATGTCATACTGATGAGTGGATTTTGGATTCGGGATGTACTTACCATATGTGTCCTAATAAGGACTGGTTTTCTAGTCTTACAGAACTAGAAGGTGGAGTTGTTCTTATGGGCAATGACAGTGCTTGTAAGACAATGGGAGTAGGTACAATCCAATTGAAGAATCAAGACGGCTCAATCCAAGTCTTGACTGATGTTCGCTACGTACCCATCTTAAAGAAAAATCTCATCTCATTAGGGGCCTTAGAATCTAAAGGGCTCAAAATCACTTTAAGAGATGGATTACTGAAGGTAGCAGCTGGGAATTTGACGGTGATGAAAGGCACAAGAAGAAATAACTTGTACTTTTTAAATGGAAGTACAGTTATTGGATCAACATCAACAGTTTCTGTGAAAGATGTAGATTCAGAGGCTACCATGGTTATGGCATATGCGATTGGGACATGCTGGTGAAAAAGCTTTGCAGACTTTGGCGAAGCAAGGCTTGTTGAAAGGTGCAAATTCTTGCAAATTGGAATTCTGTGAACATTGTGTTCTGGGCAAGCAGACGAGGTAAAGTTTGGTTCGAAGAATTCACAATACGAAAGGAATTCGGACTACGCTCACGATGATGTGTGGGGACCTACCAAAGTGGCTTCTTTGGGAGGTATGCACTATTTTGTTACTTTTGTTGATGATCATTCAAAAAAAGTATGGGTGTATCTAATGAAAAGAAAAAGTGAAGTATTGGACGCATTTCTGAAATGGAAGAAGATGGTGGAAACTCAGACTGGTCGAAAGGTCAAACGACTTCGATCAGATAATGGTACTGAGTACAAAAACGATCCATTTCTTCAAGTATGTCAAGATGAGGGCATCGTATGCGACACTTCACTCGCTCGGGATACACCACGCAGAGAATGGGGTGGCAGAACGCATGAATCAAACTATACTGGAGAAAGTTCGATGTATGTTGTCCAATGCTGGATTGGGCAAGGAATTTTGGGCTGAGGCTATTACATATGCGTGCCATCTAATTAACCGTTTGCCATCAGCTGCAATAAATGGCAAAACTCCTATGGAGATGTGGACTGGTAAATGCACTCGACTATGATTCTTTACATGTTTTTGGTTCCACTGCATATTATCATGTAAAAGAATCGAAGTTAGACCCAAGAGCAAAGAAAGCATTATTCTTGGGTATAACTAGTGGAGTAAAAGGATACCGTCTCTGGTGTCCTGATACAAGGAAGATTGTCTTTAGCAGAGATGTGACTTTTGATGAATCAACCATGTTAAAGGATTCACAAAAGGATGACAAAACCAGTAGTACTTTGCAGCAGGTGGAGCTTGAAAAGGTTAATAATGATCCAGCTAATATTGAAAGAACAGATGATGAAGAGGTTCCGACCCAAGAACTTCTACAGCAACAAGATTCAATTGCATATAGGAGGCCAAGAAGAGAGATTCGAAAGCCTGCTCGCTTTGATGATATAGTGGCCTATGCACTTCCAATTGCAGATGATGATGCTCCTTCTACTTACACAGAAGCAATAAGTAACCCTGATGGTGTAAAGTGGAAGCAAGCAATGAATGAAGAAATACAGTCTCTTCATCAAAATAGGACTTGGGAGTTGATGACACTGCCCAAGGGAAAGAAGGCAATTGGATGCAAATGGGTATATGCAAAGAAAGAAGGATTTCCTGGTAAAAATGAAATTCGGTACAAGGCTAGATTGGTAGCAAAGGGTTACGCTCAGAAAGAAGGAATAGACTACAATGAAGTGTTTTCTCCAGTTGTGAAGCATTCGTCTATTCGGATTTTGCTAGCCTTGGTTGCGCAGTATGATCTTGAACTAGTTCAGCTTGATGTGAAGACCGCATTTTTACACGGTGAGTTGGAAGAGGAAATCTATATGACTCAGCCAGATGGATTCAAGGTTGCTGGTAAAGAGAATTGGGTTTGCAAACTGACAAAGTCGCTTTATGGATTGAAGCAATCCCCGAGGCAGTGGTACAAGCGATTTGATCAGTTCATGAAAGGGCAAAGGTACACAAGAAGTAAATTTGACCATTGCGTGTATTTCCAGAAGCTACAAGAAGGAACTTTCATATACTTGCTCCTATATGTTGATGATATGCTAATAGCATCTAAGAGCAAAGTTGAGATTGAGAGATTGAAGACTCAACTCAATCTCGAGTTTGAAATGAAAGATCTTGGTGAAGCTAAGAAGATTCTTGGCATGGAAATATGTAGAGATAGAGCCCATGGCAGAGTTAGCTTGTATCGTAAAGCGTATCTAAAGAAAGGTACTACAATGATTTGGCATGAACGAGCAGACAAAACCTGTAAGTACCCCGTTGGCTTCTCATTTCAAGCTTTCTTTTGCAACTATCTCCTTCGACGAATATGGAACGAGAATACATGTTGCAAGTTCCGTACTCCAATGCAGTGGGTAGCTTGATGTATGCAATGGTGTGTACAAGACCCGACATTTCACAGGCAGTTAGTATAGTGAGCGGTATATGTATAATCCTGGAAAAGGACATTGGCAAGGCTGGAAATGGAATTTTCGGTATTTTCAAAAACAGTATAGATTTTGGATTACTGTTCAAGCGGGATAATACACTTGGTGAAGGTGTTATTGGAGTACGTTGATTCGACTATGCCGTGATTTGGATAAACGAAGATCAACCACCGGTTACGTGTTTACACTTGCTGGAGGACCAATCAGTTGGAAGTCTACTCTACAGTCTACAGTTGCGTTGTCAACCACAGAAGCCGAGTACATGGCTGTAACAGAGGCTGTAAAGGAAGCTATTTGGTTACAAGTTATGGTTAAAACCTTGGGATTGGTTCAGGAGCATATTAACGTGTATTGTGATAGTCAAAGTGCTATTCATTTAGCAAAGAATCAAGTCTATCATGCACGTACAAAACACATCGACGTACGATTCCATTTTGTGCGGGAAATTATTGATGAAGGGAAGATTCGCCTTCAGAAGATTAAGACTGTAGATAATCCCGCAGATATGATGACCAAGGTGGTAACAGGAACCAAGTTCGAACATTGTTTGAACTTGATTAATATCCTGAGAGTTTAACAGTTAAAGAAGGCACTATCAAGTATTGTTGGCAAAGGAAGAAAGAATTGTGTGAAGATAAGATTATCCTAATCAAATCTTCAAGGTGGAGATTATTGGCAGCCACTATCTTTGAAAAGTCAAAGATAGTTGGCTGTAAACAAGTTGAAGCAAATGGCCTTGGTTAGGCACCGAAAGTTTTTTTGGAATGGGATAATTGCTATTTTGGTCCCTATTTGAATAGGTACTTTGCAAGATTGATCCCTGAACCTCAACTATAAATAGGCCTAACCATTTCTCATTTTCTTCATCCCAACATTTGCCATTCTCTACTTAAGGCATTGTTCTCTCTCCCTATTTGTAAATTTTCACTTGTATTTTTGGAGTGAAATATATTTGGTAGTGTCCGAGGACGTAGGCGAAATTTGCCGAACCTCGTTAAAATTCTGGTGTTCATTATTATTTATTTTTCATATCTTGTGAGTGTGATCGTAGTTATTTATTGTGCTATTAAATTACGATTGAGGGATATTCTGGCTAGGAAAGATCTGGTACTTAAGTGATCCTTGTGATCCACCTCTCTTTCCTGGGAATTGAACTTAGTGTGATTTTTCAGTACAATAATTATACTCTTTTACACACTTCAGCACAACACTGCTTTCTCCTCCAATTACCCACTCCCTCCATCAAAGAACCCTGCAAGAATCATAGAGATCGGTAAAATTAGTAACCTAAAAAGTCTTGTGATCCAATTATAGAATCGAAAGAATGATAAATTAATTCAATAAGAAAATTAAAGAATCATAAAATTAATGAAACAACCAAACAAATCTATATTAAAAAACAGTAGTATCGATCAAGCACACAAGCAAATTGTAACACCCTGGTTTTAAGGGTTATGCGCTTGGAGCATAGCTCGAGCAGTTAGTAGGCTTATGGTCATGTTGGAGGAATTTTTAGGGGTTTGGAGAACCCTAGAAGGCAAAGAATGCCTTAGAAAATTTTTAGATTTTTGGGGTAAAAAGGGGAAATGGGGCAGGAAGGCCTTAAAATAATTTAGGGGAGTTTATGACACAAGAAAGACTTTGGCAAAGTGGCGATTGAGGCACTGCTTGGGGGCTTTGGAAGGTGGCGCCTAAGTGAGCAAGGGTTCGAGTCCAAGCGGCAGCATTTTGGTTTTATTTTTGCGTCAAGAGACTAGGCTAAGTAGGCCTTAAGAATAAATGTCCAAGTTGATGGACATGAAAGTCCAATTGGGAGAAGTGGCTCTTGGGCGCTACTTAGGCGCTGGAGGGGAGGAGAGGTCGCGGTTTCGAGGGCCTGCAGAAGCATTTGGCGTTTTATTTTTCGTTTTGGGCGTTGGGCTTTGTAAGGCCTTAAAGGTATATGGCGAGGATTCGACAAAGAAAGATGGGCTGGTGGAGTGGCTCTCATGCGCCACTTAGGCGCTGGAGGAGCGCAAGGGCGCAGTTCGAGCGCCGAGCCGCATGTTGGCGTTTTTATTTTTGTTGTGCGGTTATGGGCTGGCGTAGGAAGGATTTAAAAATAAATGATGGGGGTTTTTAGCATGAAATTCAATGAGGCCGAGTGGCCTGGGCGTTAGGGGAAAGGTCAGCAGCAGCATGGTGTCCCAGGTTCGAACCCAAGGCTGTGCAATTGGAGTTTTTTTTTTTAATTTCTTTTTGGGCAAAGAAATTGAAGGAGGGACGGCACATGGAGCTTCATTGGATAAGGATTAAACTAAGGTTGTTTAATCACTTTTGAATTCGGCTGGTAGGAGGTGATAAACATGTGTTTAGTTTTTATTTTAAATAATTATGGGATAATTATTTATTATTTATTATTTATTATTAATTAGATTAAGTAGGGATAATTATTATTTATTTGGTTTTTATTTTGATAAGTGGGATAATAGTAGAACAATTCAAGTTGTTTTTAACTAATTCAAATGGAATTGAATTAGTGAGGTGTTGGCCAAATCTTGGAGACTTCAAGGGGTGTTGGCGAATGCTATAAATAGGGGAGGGTAGAGTGCTAATTCTTCATCAAGTCTTTTGCCTCTCCTCTTGGTGTGCCGATTTCTCCTTTGGCCTTTGTAGCCAAATAATTCTTTTGTTTTCTTTTAATCCCTTGTTAGCCGAAATCTCCCTTGGTGTCCTAGTGGGGTTGGCCGAACCTTAAGCAAGAGTGCCGAAAGAAGGAAGCATTGAGGAAGTCTCTTGGATTCGATCATCTAAGGGGCAAATCGAAAAAGTACAGAGGAGCCTTTGAGATTTTAGATCGTTTCGGTAAGTAAGTTAAATTGTAGTTGTTCCTTTGAGATTTTGTATTATGACGTTTAACCAAAGGGTTCTAATTAAGTGATTACGATGGACGTGGATTCGAGTACCAATCAAGGTGGGCAAGGGAAAGCTCCCATCCCAAAGTTCAAGAAGAGATCCGTTTCTGCTGTTCGAGATTGGCCACCAGGGTGTGGGCCAACAGCAAGAAACGTTAGGCAAAAAGCCGTAGTTTCGCTAAACGATAGCGTCGAGGATCGAGAGTCTAGAACTCCTAGTAATAATGTGTGTAGTTAACCATTGTTTCCGGGATTTGCGTGATAAATGTCTATTTTATCTGTATGCTAACCAGTGCAGTTAAATGTGAACATGGTACCCTTAAGGGGGATGAAGATGATCAGGTTAGTAGCAAAGTTTGTAAATATGTGATCACTGATTTTATTATGTGAGTATGCCTATGATTGCGTTTAATATGTACATTCACCACCTTATCATCATTTTATGTTACAGATTGGTATCAGAGCCCGGTTCAAAACTCGGCTTTGAGGGTTTTGGGCCCAAAAACATTCTCAAAATGGGCTTTTAAGAAAGGTTTTCAGGTATTCTGGCATGGCACCTGTACCTCCGACCCGAAGTCCACCAGGTAAGTACTTCGGACTTTTGAAGTAATTTGTTATATGAACTGTTATGGGCTTTGTTGGGCTCGTAGATTAGTGAACTAGGATCTGTTGAACCCTAGGACTAGTCTACTCAAACATATGCATAAAACTTAAAGCTACTAAACAAACCTACGACTAAGTCGCCGAGTTAAGGTGTGGCAACCATTGTGCGCATGTCTAGGAGTGGATCCTAAGAGCCCAGGTACTTAAGCAGATCCCTAGTGACTCACCTCCTCTTCTTTTGAATCCTACAGTGCGTAGCTACGGTTCACCTTAACCAAGAGGACTTGTTCATAGGCTAAACCAAATATTAAAACCCGAAAGGGATTTGCCTCACTGTTTTAAAACCCCTAGTTTTAAAATTCACAAAAATACCCCTATGTTGAAAATTACTAAAAAGCCCCTGACTTTTAAAATTTCCGGTTTAACCCCAAGTTTAATTTTCTTACTTTGCAAAGGTACCCAATTTTCTGTATGGCAAAAATAATAACCCTGACTTTGGAAATTCACAAAATTACCCTGATTAACAAAATTACCAAAATACCCCTGGTTACCAAAATCCTGTTATACCTTTAATTTGCGGAATTTTCGAAAATACTCTTCAATTTTGGGAATTTCAAAAAGATCCTGACTTATTAAAGTTTTTGGAATCGCTTTGGTTTATTACCGAAATACCTCTATAGGAAAATGACGAAAATACCCCTGGGGTGGAAACGGGCAGAAAGGTCCGAATAGTGAATGTGTGTGGTAGATACCACTGAATGTGTCTTCATTGAGAAATGAAGGTGTCTCTATTGATGAGTGTGAATATGATTTTTGAACTAGAGTAGTAAACTTGAACTGAAAATTTGTGTGATCGAAAGAACTACCTCTAGAAATTCTTTTCATAAAATTGTTCGTGGTTAAACAGTGGAACAAATACTAATGCATAAAACTCCTTAATCAGATTAAATCGCGACGATAGAGATGAATTCTAGGGGCGCGATGAGGTAGAATGGCAAAGATCGGAATCGATAGGGCCTGCCATGGGTCGAAAAGTGAAGTGTCGCCAAAGCGGTGGGCGTAGAGGGGCAGACCGCACGGAGAAGATGACGCAGCGATCGCGGGCCATGTTACGAATTTTAGAACGTGTAGCGAGAAGCTAGTAGAGAAAATGGAACTCGAAAGTCGGTGTCGGAAAGGCTTAGATTGAACGGAGTGAGATCTTTAGAGGAATATCCGGAGTAGCTCCAAACGTAGCGGAGTATTGGCTAGAAGCGATCGAAAGAATCATGGACGATTTGGACCGCACCAATGAAGAAAAGTCGAAGGTGTTGTTTACGTTGCTTCGCGACGAAGCTTATCGTTGGTGGCTCACTCATCACAAAGTGTACCAAAGAGATCGACTGGATTGGGACTTCTTTAAGGTTAAGTTTGAAGGAAAGCGTAGGAGCCGCTTATTTGGAATCGCAGCGAAAGCGTTTCTAAATCTAATACAAGGAAGTAAGTCGATAGCTGAGTACGGCGGAATTCGTGCGACTTAGTCGAAGATGCTAAGGGAATTGTGGCCACCGATTATGAGAGGTGCGTCCGGTTTGAAGAGGCGGATTACAGATGAACTTCGAATGGTGATTGCTCCGCAGAGGGAGAGAGACTTCGCGGTGCTAGTGGAGAAAGCTCGGATCACTGAAGAGGTTAAGAAGACTATAAGGGAAAACCGAGAAAAGAATAGGAGCGAGAATAAGAGAAATATTGGACCGTCAGTATCGTTGGGTAATGCCCAGAAAAGACCAAGGATGTGATATTAGGTAAGCTCCTTTGCTTTGGTACATGCTTTAATTACTTTGCTTGTTTATGAGTTAGCCTTTTCTGTGCTGCTAAGAGAGGTGTTTCGAATTTTTAGCATGAACTTAGAGATTGTGTAGGTACGATAGCCTTAGTAAGATCAGAGTGCGCAGCATAAGCGTAAGGTGGTAAGATAGGTTGTATGGACGTCATTAGTAAAGTAATTTCGAGGACTAAATTATTTTAAGGAGGGTAGAATTGTAACACCACGGTTTTTAGGGTTATGCGCTGGAGCATAGCTCGAGCGCTTAGTAGGCTTATGGTCATGTTGGAGGAATTTTTAGGGGTTTGAGAACCCAGAAGGCAAAGAATGCCTTAGAAAATTTTTAGATTTTTAGGGTAAAAGGGGAAATGGGGCGGGAAGGCCTTAAAATAATTTAGGGAGTTTATGACACAAGAAAGACTTTGGCAAAGTGGCGATTGAGGCGCCGCTTGGGGGCTTTGGAAGGTGGCGCCTAAGTGAGCAAGGGTTCGAGTCCAAGCGGCAAAGATTTTGGTTTTATTTTTGCGTCAAGAGACTGGGCTAAGTAGGCCTTAAGAATAAATGTCCAAGTTGATGGACATGAAAGTCCAATTGGGAGAAGTGGCTCTTGGGCGCTACTTAGGCGCTGGAGGGGGAGAGAGGTCGCGGTTTCGAGGGCTGCGCAAGCATTTGGCGTTTTATTTTTCGTTTTGGGCGTTGGGCTTTGTAAGGCCTTAAAGGTATATGGCGAGGGATTCGGACAAGAAAGATGGGCTGGTGGAGTGGCTCTCATGCGCCACTTAGGCGCTGGAGGAGCGCAAGGGCGCAGGTTCGAGCGCCTGGAGCTGCATGTTGGCGTTTTTATTTTTGTTGTGCGGTTATGGGCTGGCGTAGGAAGGATTTAAAAATAAATGATGGGGGTTTTTAGCATGAAATTCAATGAGGCCGAGTGGCCTGGGCGTTAGGGGAAAGGTCAGCAGCAGCATGGTGTCCCAGGTTCGAACCCAAGGCTGTGCAATTGGAGTTTTTTTTTTTATTTCTTTTTGGGCAGCAAATTGAAGGAGGGACGGCACATGGAGCTTCATTGGATAAGGATTAAACTAAGGTTGTTTAATCACTTTTGAATTCGGCTGGTAGGAGGTGATAAACATGTGTTTAGTTTTTATTTTAAATAATTATGGGATAATTATTTATTATTTATTATTTATTATTAATTAGATTAAGTAGGGATAATTATTATTTATTTGGTTTTTTTATTTTGATAAGTGGGATAATAGTAGAACAATTCAAGTTGTTTTTAACTAATTCAAATGGAATTGAATTAGTGAGGTGTTGGCCAAATCTTGGAGACTTCAAGGGGGTGTTGGCCGAATGCTATAAATAGGGGAGGGTAGAGTGCTAATTATTCATCAAGTCTTTTGCCTCTCCCTCTTGGTGTGCCGATTTCTCCTTTGGCCTTTGTAGCCAAATAATTCTTTTGTTTTCTTTTAATCCCTTGTTAGCCGAAATCTCCCTTGGTGTCCTAGTGGGGTTGGCCGAACCTTAAGCAAGAGTGCCGAAAGAAGGAAGCATTGAGGAAGTCTCTTGGATTCGATCATCTAAGGGGCAAATCGACAAAGTACAGAGGAGCCTTTGAGATTTTAGATCGTTTCGGTAAGTAAGTTAAATTGTAGTTGTTCCCTTGAGATTTTGTATTATGACGTTTAACCAAAGGGTTCTAATTAAGTGATTACGATGGACGTGGATTCGAGTACCAGTCAAGGTGGGCAAGGGAAAGCTCCCATCCCAAAGTTCAAGAAGAGATCTGCATTTCTGCTGTTCGAGATTGGCCACCAGGGTGTGGGCCAACAGCAAGAAACGTTAGGCAAAAAGCCGTAGTTTCGCTAAACTATAGCGTCGAGGATCAAGAGTCTAGAACTCCTAGTAATAAGGTGTGTAGTTAACCATTGTTTCCGGGATTTGCGTGATAAATGTCTATTTTATCTGTATGCTAACCAGTGCAGTTAAATGTGAACATGGTACCCTTAAGGGGGATGAAGATGATCAGGTTAGTAGCAAAGTTTGTAAATATGTGATCACTGATTTTATTATGTGAGTATGCCTATGATTGCGTTTAATATGTACATTCACCACCTTATCATCATTTTATGTTACTCAACTCAGTTATTGGATTTAAATTTTCAGGCAAGAAATTTTTGGGGGTTTCAAAAGCTGAAAAAAAAAGTGCATTATTGAAGGATTGGAAAGAGTACAAGCGAAAGTGAGGGAGAACACAGGGAAAGATTAGTTGGCATTGAGGCTAGTAGTGAGCTTGCAAAATTTTTAATGACGTGTAAATACATTTTTAGTTGGCATTGTATCATTGATTAGGGTCTATGGTTGAATAATTTCTCCATAGTAGGATATGGATATGAAAAGTAATGATAAATTAATTATTTAAATTTTATTAACAATAATTTATTTATCAAATATTGAAAAAGCTATTGATAAAAAAAAAAAAAAAACAACCACATGACATGAAGTTAAGGCAAATAAGTTAGTGTTGTAATAACCAGATTGATAGTTGAGCTAATTGGAATATCAATTCTCACTTCAACAATAATTAAATAAACATATAAAATTATTAAAAAGAAAAAGTAAAATCCTTAAGTTAATAATCGGTTAAACCAATAATTTTTATCTCGATTTCTTAATTTTTATTAGTTCACACTTCACAACGATTTGTTTTATTTCTTGTTATATATCTCAGGTCAAACTGGTTGAACCATAATTCTCAGCTCAACCAATTTATTTGACCTGATTCTATCACTACTGAAAATAAACGGTTGCAGGATTGTGGATGCTTCTTTAACAAACTCAGATATAAAAAACCGAATGAAAATATTGAAAGCCCAAGCTCGTGATACTCTAGAAATGGGAAAGCTTATTGGTTTGGCCATTGAAGGCGATGAAGAGAGTTAAATGGTAAGCTAGTCTGACTAATTTTTCTACTTGAGGGTTAAACTAATTATTTGTTTGAAAATGGGTAGGGTTTTGTCGATATGACTTGTATGAACAATTGATTGGGATGATGGTATGGAGATGGATAACGACAAGTCCTGGCCAGTCCGGTTCAATCCACTTAAATAGCCCATTGTACTATTTTAAAGATAATCTTTTATAATTATCACTATACTCTATAATTAAATTCAAAGATAAATAATTTGAAAATTATTTTATTTTAATTCATTTCTTGCTAGCTTGAAGTTAAAAAAACCTTTGTCAAGCTGGACGCAAAGTGGGTTGGGTCAACCGCACTGAACAAACCACCCCATGATTGAGCAAATCCAAGAGAATTGGAACCTAAAGATTTTTTTTGTAATCAACTCAGTTAACTATATATACACTTCTTCCAAGCATTTGTAAAGTATATGATTTTATATATAATATTAGACTATATATATATAGAAGATAGATTATTGATAATTAGTTAGTCTTATGAGTCATGATAGTTCTGTGATCTTTCGACAAACCAATAAGATCTTGATCTTTCGTCCTAAGTCTTCCAAAGAAGAACTATAAGTTTCAGCGGTTCATCATATTGCCCATTGCCATTGATATCAATGATCCTAGATTAAGATCTGGAGTGTCTTCTGATTAATTGTGAGGTATGAAGGATAAACCCTTTTCAAAAAATCTGGGATGTCTTCTGAAGACACAATTGCCAATGAAGAAAAGTAACCATCTAATATGTTATGCTCAGTATCTCCCCATTTGGCATGCTTTACATGCTTTTTCGATGTTTATCAACTATTTTTGCACTTTGTAGGTGATGGTGAGGTTGGACCTAAGACTGGAAGGGTTGTGAGAATAACAGTTGCAGTAAGGCATTCCAAGCAACACCGGTGTATATAACATAATCATGCAAATGGACCGACGAAAAATTGCATGCTTTGTAGATAAATAGACAGCTCTTTAAAGTTCATTATTTATCTTATATATCTTAAGCTTTATACATATACATGTAATTATATATATATATACAGGCACATGCAAAAGCATACACACAGACATATTGTACTTAACTTCAATTGGACGAGCTTTCTTTTTGCACCTTGTGTTTAAGGCAATATAAAAGTTATAGCACCTAGTGATCTCTGATCAAAAGGGATCTACATGAAATATAGATCGGATGTAATGTGAATGTCTTGTCGGATTTGGATAATTTGGGAATACTTGCAAGCTTTTAAAGGCAGAAATACATTATCCAAAACATTGTTCAAGTAAATCAATAGAACTACTTTTACCTGTTAGGTTGAATGGTGTCAAGGTTTGATAAGTTGGTGACATTGAGCGTTTCTTTGTTCTGTTCAATAGCTCGGTTGCTTGATTTATAGTTGTGAATGCTTGTGTTGCATGTCATTCAATGTTCTGTTTCGATGTTGTCCACATTTGGAGCCAGTTGCAGTCTACGATTTATGCCACAATGAGGAGAATAAGCTTGTTAAATTTTTAACCACTAAAGCTGCAAAAGATCTGAGGTCATATACTGTAAAATTCCGTAAAGATTACGCTTCTCTTGTGCATGCAGATACTAAAATTCCATTCCATTTTGCTAAGAGGATTAACATTTTGCTGAAATCAAAAGCCTTAAAACAAGACCAACTCAGCATCCAAAATTGTAGGTATGTGGCCACTAATCCCCTACAGTTTCATTGAATGTGACTTGCGACCATGATTATTTAATTTGATTGGCAGTTCTCCCTCGAATATAGATCCTTTGTTCCCCCATTCAGTCATTTCTTTGGCATTGTCTGTCCTTATCCAACATTATGTTGCTTCTATATCTAATTTAATGGAGTTGCAGTAAATATTTCTTGTCGAAACTATTTTAAAAGTTTTAGAAAACGGGGTCGACTTTTAAAAACAAAAGTGGGAGTCGTCATCAATCCCTTTTTATTTAGGTATGATTGGATCACCTTGCAAAACGTTTTATTTTAAAAACATTTGATTTTGGTCCACGAAAAACAAGAAAACAAGTTCGGGAGTCGGTTACGTATGAGGAAGGGTTAGCACCCTCATAACGCCCAAAAATTGGTACCTAATCGATAGAATCATGTCCAAATGTTTGAAATTTAAAAGTATTTAAAAATATGATTTCTTAAAAACTTCGAGCAATTTGAGTTAAAATTTGAGATTTCTTTGTTCCGAAAGAATATAAACATCACATCCAGCACGATAGGACACGATATTTTAAAACCTTCGTAATCAAAATCATCTCATGATTTACAAAACTTGTTAAAATGATATTTAGTTATTTAGCCAAAACAGAAAATCGCAACCCAAAGACAATTGGGCACTATTTCTCGATTTTCTAAATACAAAACATTACCTTATTTTAAAAACCTTTAGATAAAATATAGTAATTTTAAAAAAATGTATTTTTATTTTAAACAATAATCTATGTGACAGTATTGCATTTATAAATTATCAAAAATACAATATTAAAAACAATTATAACATACTAACATAAATAATAAAGTAATAATAATGTAGAATAATGATTAATAGAAATAACTACATAATAGCAATCATAAATAAATAATTGAGAGAGTATGGATAAATAAAATATACACATCAAACAATAAATATTAAAATAAAAGAAAATTATCAAATAAATATGAAAATTTTAAAGCAAAATTAAATAATAAATAAATAAAATTATATACATATATAATATAAACAATGCAAACGATATATAAAAAGGGTATATAAAGATTTTAAATAAAAATATATTAAAATTACATATATATATATATATAGTATAAATAATGAAAATGGAGTAATGTTATACAATATAAATAAATTTTAGTTTTAAAATATACGATATAATATAATATTATATAATGTACAAATTTTTTTAAAATATATAGCATAATAACTAATATACATATAAATACTAAAATAATTTTGTAAAAAAATTAAACTAAAAGAAAATAATAATATAATGATAATTAGAAATATATAATATAAATAATAATATGCTAATTTATATAATATAGGTAATAAATAATAATAATTACGTATATATAAATTTAATACATATAAAAACTATATATATATAAGTTTTATATTATAAAAAAATTAATATATAAATAATAATAATAAATAACATATAGTTTTAATATGATAAAATAATAATATTAAAATAATATAAAAAATAAAAATAAATAAAAAATTAAATAAAACAGATATAAGAGAGACTAAATTGAAACACGAGAAATAATTCTGGGCGCATTTGTAAAAAAATTTAAAAATGTAACAGGACTTAATCGTAAAATCGAAATAACGCGGAAGGGCTAAAATGGCAATTTGACCATTCAATAAAAACGCGCGGATCCTCCCCGGGTCGGGTTAACGCGCGGATCCTGGCCTTCTAAACGGCGTCGTTTCAACGCTTATTTGTTTAAGCTGAAACGGCGTCGTTTTATAATATTATATAAACTAATATTTAGGTAAAAAATTCATTTGGTAACTGTTTAAAAATTTTTCCAAAATGCTCTCAAGAGCCTTCACTTTTTTTGACGGAGTCCGAATATCGGGCTTAGGTTGGAGTCCAGGTAGGATTTGGGTATTGGGTAGTCTGGTGGGTAGTCTGCTTAGGATTGTTTTGGGTTAAGTGTTTGGCTATTGGGTTTGTAACAGGTTTTGGGCTTTAAGCCCGTTTTATTGTAAATGGACTGTAAGGGACATTTTATTATTTTTTATTTTGTTTTTTTTATTCTGGTTTACTTCAGCCCGGGCAAAAATGGGTCACTACAGCTGCCCCTCTTTGCTCATTGTCGTGTAACGAGAATAGAGCAAAGACTATAAATAGGCCCCATTTGCCCAGTCTTGTCAAATGGCTTCCAACTCCACTGTAACTTCAATGATATTGGAACTTCATCTTAATTTCAACAAGTCTGATGGCTTCGATCTGCTTCACTGCAACTTCAGGAAGGCAAAATCAGCTATCTTTAATCTTCTCCGCTGCAATTTCAGAGAGATAAAACTAAAAGTATCTTCGATCTGCTTCCTACAACTTCAGGAAGATGAGATCTGATGTCTTCGATCTACTTCCTACAACTTCAGGAAGATAAGACCTTCTGTCTTTGATCTACTTCCTACAACTTCAGGAAGACAAGATCTTCTGTCTTTGATCTACTTTCTACAACTTCAGGAAGATAAGATCTTCTCTCTTTGATCTACTTCCTACAACTTCAGGAAGATAAGATCTTCTGTCTTCAGTCTACTCCCTACAACTTCAGGGAGATAAGGCTGAAATTCTTTTTGATCTGCTTCCTACAACTTCATAAAGATGAGATCTTCTGTCTTCAGTCTACTCCCTACAACTTCAGGGAGATAAGGCTGAAATTCTTTTCGATCTGCTTCCTACAACTTCAGGAAGATGAGATCTTCTGTCCTCAGTCTACTCCCTACAACTTCAGGGAGATAAAGCTGAAATGTGTTTGATCTGCTTCCTACAACTTCAGGAAGATAAGATCTTCTGTTTTCAATCTACTCCCTACAACTTCAGGGAGATAAGGCTGAAATTCTTTTCGATCTACTTCCTACAACTTCAGGAAGATGAGACCTGCAAATTCACCAGTATTGCTACACCGTCCACTGAGGGACATGTCCTGTAGACTCGATTCCATATGTTTATATCACATGACTAAGATGCTATGATCAGAATGAATCAAATGCTTCTAGCTACATGTATTATGAGTGACACGAATGTAACATGTCATGAAAATGATTCCTTTTAAAGGATTAGGATGCAATGATTGGAATGAATCAAATGCTCCTAATGAGATTTGTTATGATGCAAAAGTGTTATGAGTATGATTCTTACTCTAGGTGTTATCACTCATTTGTTCTTCATCTTTGTTTATCAATCATGTTCTGCTCAACAAGCTTGCCCCAATGTAATTTCAGAGTCAACTTCGCTTGGATCTTGAGAACATAAGGCTTGTACCATCCTACTGCAATAACATTTGGTTTCTTCCATCCAATCTGTTATCACTCAGAGGTATAAAACTTGTATCACTTTCCACCAAATTAACCTGTTGCACCATTCCCTGGGTGTAATAACCAGATGTATGAGTCTGAAATTTACATGAATGCAGGGTATCCCGATAATGATCCCTTTTTACACATGGATTGACCTTATTCGTCATTTGCCAATATAGTATCACCAACGAAATTGTGTTATCTCATAAGAATTCGAAGAGATAATCATTTTTCAATGTTTCCAAACCCTTAGGCTTGGTGAGTTTTGAACAATAGTCCTGTTTCAGATTCCTCATATTATTTAGAAGTTTTCAGGGTAATATGTGAAACTCCTTTTATGAAAGTATTATAAGTCCAATAATCATTATTTCAATATAAAATGCTTGAAAAAGATCAAAAATGGACGAGAAAGAAATTAATCAAGAGTATAGCTCAAAATGAATAAATTAATCAAAGATAACCAAAGAAAATTTGATCAAGGTGTATCTTGAAAAGAATAAAGTAATCAAAGATAACAAATTCAAAAAAAAAATGGGTAAGATAGAAGCTAGGTGCCCCAAATATCGTAGCCTGAGCTTCTCTGTTCAAACTTCTTGAGGACCATTTTAAGCTCAATATGTGTTTAGGGGATTCAGAGTACTTTGACGATGCCCCAAGTCGCAACATACTTTCTCATTGTTAATTCAGGCATAGCAAGACTACCACATGCCCTATCTTTGATCAAAATTTGAGCCGTCCTTCTGGGTTTTCAGCTCAAAGCCCCTTTGGTCTCAAAGCAGCCTCTCCTTTTTTCTTCTTTTTTTTTTGATTTCGAGGCGCCCTTTACGGGTTTTCACCTTGGTCTTTCCTCTTTCAGGTAAAATATCTCTTGACTAAACCTGAATTCGCCGGATTGGGCAAGTCTTCGCCATCTATCTCGGTCAATATCAATGCTCTTCTAGAACAGGCCCTACATAAGTCCTTCCCAGTTTGGCATATGCTTTCCTCTAAAATCGTTTTGTAGAGGAAAAATATTTTTCAACATCAGGTTTCTTCGTGGAATTCCCTAAGATGAGCTTCTTTAACGTAAGCTCGCATCATCTGGCCGTGACGGATAACTTTAACCTTTTCTTCAATTTGGTTCAATTAGCAAAACGCTTCAATTCCATAAACCAATGGGTAAGATGTTGCCTCAGCGAAAGTCCTGGTCGACGTTTAATAAGCATAAAGAATAATGATAGCTTATTATGCCAATCTTTACAAGTATTAGCCACATTTCATTTTTTTTATTTTTTTTTGGCAACTTTTGCTGCACTGTGATATGCTGCCTGATCTTTAGACAAACTGTAAACTTTGACTTTGTACAATTATGCGTTATTAAATGTGATCCTTTATGGTATTCTTTGCTGACATTTGATTCCTTTTTTTTTTTGAAATTTGATGACTTTCGACTGTGTAACATTGGCATATGAAGCTACTTCCACCCTCTTAGTGAAGTAGACGATGACCATGACGGTGAATCGATGTCAACTAGAAGCGTTTGACGAGATTGACCCTATCGCATCCATGCCCCACATATGGAAAATTTGTGAAGAACTGGAGTAAGCACATGAATCTTGTCTCCTTAGATACAACATAGCTGATATCATCCCTTTCTATGTAGATCGGCAGTGCTCGATCCTCATGTTTAGCCCACATCTTAGTAGCCCAGGCATGTCCTGATATGATCGTGCAAAACATCTTTGAATTCTTGAAAATAACTCAATGATGTCTCGCATTATTTTTATGGTGAGCTGGGCTTCGATCTTCATCCCTTTTCTAGGCTCATAATATCCGTTGACCCTTTATTGAATAAGGTCTGTTTTTCATCTTGTTGGACCATTCTTAAAAAATCAGAAGGTATGTTACAATCTCTGTCATTTTCAAAGTCCTGAGATCCCCTAGACCCATATCTCATTCAAAAAGGGAGTCAGTAACAACGTCGCTCATGTTGTTGATATCTGGGGACCTAGTATAGGTTCGAAAAAATATTTCAAAAGAATAAATGATTCAAAGAACAGTTATTTGTATGGTCATGAATAAAGAATGAAAGAATATTGTAAAACAAAAGAATGTACCATATGAAATGGAAAGAATAAAAGAATATTTGCTTAAAAATGCATTTTATTGAAATAAAGTTTCGGACATAAGCCTATTTCACAAAAGAGTTCTTATTGCCTCTAGGCTTAAGGCAACAAGCATGTTTTGCACATTACTATAGATCAGCTCTAAAAATGTAAGGATCTCTTCCACAATCCTATTATTCAAGACACTCCCGAGTACGCAAGGGCTTGGAAATTTTGTTCTCAGATTCCCTCTTCGCTTTCGATTTCTTCAAGGGATCGCAACTTTCTTGTCTCCTCCTTCAATTACCGTATTTACTACCCCGTCAAAGTGATCAGGTTTTGATGAATCGTCGAATTTCACAATTCCCATTTTAATGAACCTTTCGACCAACTTTTTAAACGTAGTACAATTTTCAATTGAGTGACCCGTTATTCCCGCATGGTAGTCACATTGAGTGTTCGAGTCATACCATTTAGGATATGGGGGTCAGAATGACTTCGAGATAAAATGGAGACATCAGATAAAGCGCCAAATAAACTTTGATATAACTTCTTATACGTCATCGGGATTGGCGTAAATTAAAGCTTTTCAGAGTTTTACCTTGGGGAGACCTGATTGCTGGTAACTATCGTCCTTGGCTGATTTACTGTAATCGACTCTGAATGGCTCTTGTTATACCTGCCAGCACTGTTCGTTTTCTTTTCCTTCTTCTTCAGGGCCTTAGAAGTCCATTCTCCCCTTTCCTTTGTTTCCACCAGAACAACTGGTTTGGCTTGATCATCATTCGGGTTAAAGCCCATTGGGAAGTTTAATAGGGGTGAAGTATCAGTCTGACATTGGGATCCAATAATGACGGGTACCCCATGCGAATGCATGTCTGACTGAGTCAGGATACATATTGGGGAATAAACGATGTCTTCTTCATCATCCACGCCGTTGAACATTGGACCACTCCTTTTTTCAAGTCCTTTGGCTAGTAACTGGGTTAACTGGCCAATCATACTCCTTTGAAATTCCAACATTTGTTCCCGCATCTCTTGTTGGATCTTGGTCAATTGCCCCTGCATCTGTATTTGCATTTGTTCTATTCTCTCCAACCTTTGTTCCATGTTTTCCAGGTTAACTGAAATATTTTTACCTAATTAGGGTCCTTTTGTAAAAGTCTAATGCAAATGATGCAATGTAATGCAAATACATGAATGCAAAGAGGTATCGATTCTTATTCAACTTCATTTTAGAAAACTTTATTAGAAAATAAAATCCTTTACATAAAACAGACTACAAGTATGCTTTCGCCCTATGTCCTAAGGTCTTGATTTTTTCAAGCAAGGAAACTAGCTCTTGACTACGATCAGACTGCAGCTCATACTTCATGCTTAACGTATCAGCCTATGATGCCAAAGTCTGTAAATGATCAGCTACCTCTCGAATCTGAACTATTGCTTCACCCATGAGATAATCTCAGCTTTTAACTTCCAACGCCCTTCTCTCGTTTCAAGCAGCTCGATCCAGAGTTCACAGCTATGCAATGCCGATTCTAACTCTTCGATCTTACCCTTCATTTCCTCGATCTTGTTCAGACTTAATTTTAACTCGATCGCAGAATTATGGCTTCGGTGGTGATGAAGATACTGTCCAAGCTTAGCATCGATCTTCGAAAAAATATTGATCATTCACCCTAGCTAGTGCCATACTCAGAGAGATTCTTCCGCTTCTATGGCCAATAAAGATCAGAGTTTTTCCTATCAGGGTGCGGACAAAGAAGGAACTGCGGAGCTCCAGGAAGTTTAGATTGTATCTGTTCAAACATTTTTTCAACTCTATCCACAAGTGAAAAACATCTATTCTGGTTCATCTCATTGAATATGTCAAATGGGGGATCAATACAAATTCCTTTCATTTCTCCATAACAAATCAAATCTCTTGCAATGTTGTTTGGATTACAACGATGAGCTGAGAAGTCATCATAGGCAAAATTCTTTCCATCCAAATGATTTTTGTAGGTCTCATGCACTCTGCTGATCATTTTCCTTCCAACACCCTTACCATCCACAAGGCGACTGTTTTCCATATGAAAGAGAAGCGTTGTAATGGTAGAAGTGTCCATCCGTACTTCCCACGCTCACTTTGAAGTGATTGGTGAGTATAGTTACCTTCTGCCCTTTAGTTCCAACACCACACCTTGCCATAGGGTGTCGTACAATCTTCTTCGCATCCGATTCTGCTTTGATCAGAACAACATCAGGAGGCACAGGTAGCAGAGATCCTAGCGTTGCCCTATTTCCCTCTTGCTCAAACGAATCTATACCCTTCTTTCTCTAATTGCCTTTGCTTTGACCATATACTAACGACTGCATTGTCTTCCACTTTATCAAAGAATTCGTTCTCCATAACCAGCTTTCTAACTTAGAAACTGACCGTGAATCGATACCTCTTAAAGTATGAAATGATATGCACAAAAGAATAAAACACAACAAATTAGTACCACAGAATAAAATATAAAGCATGTGAAATAAACACACCCCTATCTGGGTAACTACTAAAGTTTAGCATAGCTCTACCTAGGGTAAGTCCCTAGGTTTTCTACGTGTGGTTTAGCTCTAAAGTTGAGGTACCCAAACCAGCAGATTCCTCGATCCTCACCCATTATAGGCTCATTTGGACCGAGTTCGGTTCAGGGGAATACATTTCCCTATGGCCATACGAAAGTGAAACTTCACGAAGACATAGGTACAGATGTATTCTGGAAGCAGTCCACTAGCCCATGCGGAGGTGAAAACCTTACGAAGGCATAGCTTCTCGCTCCCACTTAAGGGTGCGACCACGACGGTCATGCAGTGTAATGTAGAGAGATATATTTAAAACCACATGCACTAAAAGGATCATGTTTTTTTTTAAAACCAGAATTTTAAATTCGAACAAAAGGACATGGAATTATTGATTTTATGGCTTGACTCTCTTATTGTCCCCAGCGGAGTCGCCAAGCTGTCGAAACCATTTTAAAAGTTTTAGAAAACGGGGTCGACTTTTAAAAATAAAAATGGGAGTCGCCACCAATCCCTTTTTATTTAGGTGTGATTGGATCACCTTGCAAAACGTTTTATTTTAAAAACATTTGATTTTGGTCCACGAAAAACAAGAAAACAGGTTCGGGAGTCGGTTACGTATGAGGAAGGGTTAGCACCCTCATAACGTCTAAAAATTGGTACCTAATCGATAGAATCATGTCTAAATGTTTGAAATTTAAAAGTATTTAAAAATATGATTTCTTAAAAACTTCGAGCAATTTGAGTTAAAATTTGAGATTTCTTTGTTCCGAAAGAATATAAACATCACATCCAGCACGCTAGGACACGATATTTTAAAACCTTCGTAATCAAAATCATCTCATGATTTACAAAACTTGTTAAAAGGATATTTAGTTATTTAGCCAAACGGAAAATCGCAACCCAACACGATTGGGCACTATTTCTCGATTTTCTAAATACAAAACATTACCTTATTTTAAAAACCTTTAAATAAAATATAGTAATTTTAAAAAAAATATATTTTTATTTTAAACAATAATCTATGTGACAGTATTGCATTTATAAATTATCAAAAATACAATATCAAAAACAATTATAACATACTAACATAAATAATAAAGTAATAATAATGTAGAATAATGATTAATAGAAATAACTACATAATAGCAATCATAAATAAATAATTGAGAGAGTATGGATAAATAAAATATACACATAAAACAATATATATTAAAATAAAAGAAAATTATCAAATAAATATGAAGATTTTAAAGCAAAATTAAATAATAAATAAATAAATAAATAAAATTATATACATATATAATATAAACAATACAAACGATATATAAAAAGGGTATATAAAGATTTTAAATAAAAATATATTAAAATTACATATATATATATATATATATATATAGTATAAATAATGAAAATAGAGTAATGATATACAATATAAATAAATTTTAGTTTTAAAAATATACGATATAATATAATATTATATAATGTATATAATTTTTTAAAATATATAGTATAATAACTAATATACATATAAATACTAAAATAATTTTGTAAAAAATAATTAAACTAAAATAAAATAATAATATAATGATAATTAGAAATATATAATATAAATAATAATATGCTAATTTATATAATATAGGTAATAAATAATAATAATTACGTATATATAAAATTAATACATATAAAAACTATATATATATAAGTTTTATATTATAAAAAATTAATATATAAATAATAATAATAAATAACATAACATTTTAATATGATAAAATAATAATATTAAAATAATATAAAAATAAAAATAAATAAAAAATTAAATAAAACAGATATAAGAGGGACTAAAATGAAACACGAGAAATAATTCTGGGCGCATTTGTAAAAAAATTTAAAAATGTAACAGGACTTAATCGTAAAATCGAAATAACGCGGAAGGGCTAAAACGGCAATTTGACCATTCAATGAAAATGCGCGGATCCTCCCCGGGTCGGGTCAACGCGCGGATCCTGGCCTTCTAAACGGCGTCGTTTCAACGCTTATTTGTTTAAGCTGAAACGGCGTCGTTTTATAATATTATATAAACTAATATTTAGGTAAAAAATTCATTTGGTAATTTGTTTAAAAAAAAAAATTCCAAAATGCTCTCAAGAGCCTTCAGCTTCTTTGACGGAGTCCGAATATCGGGCTTAGGTTGGGTCTGGGTAGGATTTGGGTATTGGGTAGTCTGGTGGGTAGTCTGTTTAGGATTGTTTTGGGTTAAGTGTTTGGCTATTGGGTTTGTAATAGGTTTTAGCCTTTAAGCCCGTTTTATTGTAAATGGACTGTAAGGGACATTTTATTATTTTTTATTTTGTTTTTTTATTCTGGCTTACTCCAGCCCGGACAAAAATGGGTCACTACATTTCTGCTGTTCACAAGATGGTCCTTGCTAGCTCTATAATGGCAACCGTATCATGATAACATCGACCGTAGCAAGACCCTTCCAGCAAATCCTTCACTCCTGAGACCTTAAATGTGGTGGAGGTTCTTAACCATGAACCTGCTTTTATGCATTTATTAGGACCAAATGAATCAAATACTGCCCTAACACTACCAAGTGAAAAAACAATATATCAAAAGAGGCGCTGAGGGGACCATTAGCATGACAATTCAAAGCAAATATTTCAAACACTGTTGAATTTCCTTCCATTAAATTCTTTTTGTTGTTATCCATCATCATGATTGAAGAACTTACCGGTTTAACCAACCATTTGTTTTGAAAGCCAATAAGATTCTTGTATGCCTGAAAAATATTCAATTAATAAATTTTTTTGTATTGGGCATAAAATAGATATTAACTTGGGGCCATTCTCGGAATCCCACTTCTCGCTTCACAATTATATGCATACAAAGGACAGACTATAAAGCTATTATTATACAAAGGGGAGGTAGGTATGTACGTAAAGTATGACATTTGAAATGGATGTGGAACTTCGAATAGGACTTCAGATGCCAGCGATGCACTCCGGTGGGCTAACTGGGTATCTGGATTTGTCGGTGCAGTAATCGTAGATCATGTGGTTCATACGAACCCACCTATACCTTCTAGCTTCCATGGCATTAAGGGCTTGATAAGTAGTTCCCTCCCACCAGTTCCCTGTGTTTGAGGCACAGCTTGCTGGGCCTGGCACTGAGCATCCTTCGATGTCGAAGTCCTTGTAGGAAGCTAAGAAAGGAGCTTTGCTCCAATCAATTTTCTCCAGGCCTCCCCTTGTCGCCCAATCATCAGCTTCCCACAGTGTTGAATAGACTCCCATTGGCTGAAACTTAGGGAATGGTATATTTCTAGCTTCATTGTTCTTGTAAACTCGGATTGGCACATCATCAACATAGAAGCTGTAATTCCACCGACAAAAAAAAAAAAACCCATTAAAAATAACCATGGCTCAATTTAACTCAATCATTAGATACAGTCAATCATCCCATTATATGTTAAACTTTACTGATTTGATAGACTGATAGTCTCTCTCTCTTTCTGTCATTTTATTACCATACAGGTGTCGGCTGTGTTTGTGATATCTAGAGCTATTGAACTCACACAATATGATGATGATTCCACATAATAGTGTAAGTATGGAAATCTGCAGAAGGATCAAACCAAAGGTTAACCCTTTGTTCCCTGTCTCCTTTTCCATGAGCATAGATATTGGTTTGGACAGTGTAAGGCTGGCCGCTACGGTTTCCCAAGAACTCGAAATCTAGCTCATCTCTTACTGTATCTGTATCAGAGTTCATCTGCACGCAATCCGAATTACAATGGAACCCAACTTATTAATAAGCTGAGAAAAATTAAGTAATTATTTACAGGCTTTTAGTTTTTGATGAAAATGGACAAGTTTTGAAAGATTATGTAGCATATACATAAAAAGCGGTGACTGTTCCGGCCGAGTCACCAGGTATAAGCTTGATCTTCATGCTGACACGTCCGAACAAATACTTCCTTTTGGAAGCAAATCCACAGCCTTGGAAACAAAAAAACGTATAACAAATATCATTATGATAATCCAATTAATTTAAGGTTTCTAAAAATAGTTCTACTTAAACAATAAGTGACCCCACGAAATGATTTAACCTGAATTTTGGTCTAGAACAAGTTGGATGGCCTTCCCTCCATCGATTTGCCTAATATGGGAATCAGACCAAGTAATCTGAAAACCATCAAGAAAAGTAGCTGGTTTACCCCAAACACAAAAGGAAATTGCAAGAACACAAGAGAAAAGCAAAACAAAAGCATTCGTTAATGCCATTGTCATCTTTTCTTTAAATAAGGAAAAAAAGATGAGAGAATTTTAACTATTGAGTTTGGTTTAGTGATGAAATGGGAGTTCTAGTGTTTATATAGGTAGGAGGTTAAGGCTAGAGACAAGGTATTGCAATATTACGTATTAAATCTTGAAGGTATTGCAATAAACGTGAAGTATAATAGTGGACAATAATTTAAATCCCCTAAAAATCGACGTAGACTGCTGGTATTCAAATATGGAAAGGGAGTATTGGCATCAGCAGCTTAGCTTTCCATCCAGCTAATGGCAAGCCGTCGTCAGGCCCTACTACACCATTGTTTTTATTTCGCCTTTCGGGAACCTAATTCTAATGATCTTTTTTTTTCTTTCTTTCTTCCCTTTACCATCTTATTTTTTTCCTTCTTCCGTGGATTATTATTATATTTTTTTCTTTTATTCGTTATATTCATTTTACAATTCACATTCAGAGTTCGTGATTTTCCTCTTCAATAATATTGTCTTTAATGTTTAAACTTTTACTACTGTACTTAACACTTTTAGTTTACTATTATTGTCATTACCGATAATTGTATTGTCATATGAAAACATCAATCATCAAAATGACAATATACTTACATTTATATTCTTTTCCATTTTTTCATTAATTTAAATTTTAATTAAAAAATAAAAAATATAATTATTTTATATTATAAAAGGTTTTGTTTAACCAATTTGTATTAGATAAGTGAGAGGAGTGTAATGTTTTTTTTTTTTTAAGAATTTTAAATATTAATTTTATGAATAAAAAATAGTACTGAAAAAGCTTATATCTCATTTAAGTGTTGAATTAAACTCGACTTTAAATTTAATGGAAATCCAACTATTAAAAAAAAGAAAAAGAAATAGATCAGCTTGGTTTAGACTTGAAAGCTATAGCCAATTTCATCCAATCATCCTTATCTAAAAGTATCTGTGGACAGCCGAGAGATGGTGATTGATATGGATCCCTCCGGTTGGGAGGATTCCTCCTGTTCATGCCCCACCACCACTTTTTGGAGGGTCTCATCTTACATACTGTGCAGAGATGAAAGATTATATTATCGTGTATGTATTATTTACAATAATCATGTGAACATAAAAAAAAAAAAAAAAACACAAATAATTAAACATGTTAGAATCTAAAATACGAATGGAATATAATATTTATTGTGTTTAAATGAGCTTATTATATTTTTGCTAATGATAAGTTGAAAATTTAAAAATTATAAAATCTAAAGTTGCAGTCTCACTTATATAAATTAATTAATTTAGTATTTATAATTGCTGTAACGTGTCATATTTTCATTTTAAAAGAGTTTTGCAAATGCGACAATATTATGATATGTGAAATGAAATAAAAACTCCAAAACGTGGCAAATTGAATACCAGGAACACTAGAATGATCTGGAATTGTGATTAAATTAGTGAGATGGTGGCATAGGTTATATGTTTATGAACAGAAAAAGAATAAAGTTAGTGTACATGGAATTTAGGGACCAAATTAAGCTTTTAAGAATAAATGATAGTGAGGAAGCTGAAAACTAAGAGACAAAAGATATTCTTTCACTCAGCATGATAATTGAAAAAGAAGAATCCTGGGATTCACCAAACATTGGGAGCCACGTGTATCAGCTCAGCTAACCATATTTGTGTTACTTGATTTTGCAAGGACGCGTGGATGACTTTAATTGGATGAAGGTCCCACGAATGGTGACTGTGGCTAGTAAATAGTGGGGACCTCTTTTGACCTGCATATCCAAATGTGGGCAGGCTCAAATATAACCGAATCTACACGTGTTAAAACAAGATTGGTCCTTTTGTTAATGCTGATTAATGTTTAATATCATCCATAGGCACCTTCGAATTTGGATAGTAAAATAAATATAAAAATATTAAAAATAATATATAAATATCGTTAAAATTAGTAAGTTGTAGGGAAATTCTTTATTATTAGAGAGAAAAAGAAATGAAACTTATTAAGTGTTAGATAATAATTTTAACTATTGCTCTAAATAAATCTTAATTTGTACTTATGGTTTTCTTTTGAATAATGAAACAACTTCTTTATCCATAGATAAGAAAATAGGACAAATTTAGTTACCACTATATTTTATTTTATTAAATGTAATGTATAAGCTGTGGTTGAGATATTTTGGGCAAATATGATCCCAAGTTTTCCATAGGAACATATGAAAAATGGCTTTTTAACCATATATATTAGGTTGAGAAATTAATTAGCAAAATAGTTGGGTATTATAATTATTTAGGGAAATAGACGAAGTTGACACCCCTGAGGTTTCAACTTTGAAGTCGATCGACTTCCATTTTGGAAAATTGAAAGTCAATTCTGAAGGTGTCGACTACAGTTTTTGAATGCAAGGAAATATATTTTGCATGGCACAGCGGCGCAACAAAGGATGTAAGGAAGTAATTGAAGCGCTGGCAGCATGCAGCCAAATAATCCAAGCATGCACAAAGCAGAAAAATGCAACAAGCAGAGAAATTATCGAAGCATGTAGCAAGCAGCAGAAAAATAAACCACGCATAGTCTTGAAGTGCAAGTAAATAATTGAGGTAGGTAAGAATTTGTGTGATATCCCACACTCAATCCGGTCATCAAATTCGAATGTGTGACATCATATTATATCGCCGAAGTAATTTAAGTTAACTTGAAATAAATCTACAAAATTAAATTCATAATTATCATTCATAACAATCTATACATTATTTATTATTATACAAGTACATTCATAGTACTCAAGAATCAGCTATATCTATCTACAGGTTTATGATAATTCAATTTTGAATTTAGGATTCAAATTCCAACTCAAATGTCAAAATTTATCATGTTCTCTCGAGACAGATTTCATTTTTAATTTGGCATTTTTGTTTCGATGTTAACAAGTCTCAAGAAAATGAAATTCATGTCTTGAGACAAATATTCTTAAGTCTTGAGACGGACCTCCTCTGTTTTCCTATTTTAGTTTCGATGTTTGAATGTCTCGAGACAAGGGGTTCTTGTCTTGAGACTTGGAACATGGCATAATTTATTTAGGTTCGATGTTTCCTCGTCTTGAGATATAAGTCATTTGTCTCAAGATCTAGATGAAATTGTCTTGAGACCACCTTGACATGTCTCGAGACATTAAGCATTTGAATGCATAATAAAGTGAAGTTTTATTCTAACGGTCTCAAGACATGCTCTTGTTGTCTCGAGACTTAATGGTCAATAAACCTAAAATGTACATTTTCAAGTGTTTAAAACCTTACCACTTTGTAATTAAACTTACCTAAAACTAACACCTATATAAAATCCTCAATTCAACATATCAAAACACATTCAATCACCATCAAATCATAGTTTCCAACACATGAACACTTAATTGATCAATTTGCACATTCAAACCTATATTGTAACGCCCCAAAATTATTGACTTCTATTTTGTTAAATTCTATCATAATTAAGTATCTGTTTTAGTAGCCCAGTGCTTTGAGTGTGTCCTTGAGATCTTGGGTTTGAATTGTTTTTGTGAGCAAGTGAGAATATTATATGTTTTGTCAAATTAAGGATGAGTTTAGATTTAATTTAAATTCCTTAGTTAATATTTGATTAGTTGTGGATGTAGATGGCTGACCTTTTTTTTAGGAATGTATCTTGGTAGTTATCGTTTTGTTTCAAAAGAAAATAATATTTTGATTTAATATTTATTTTTCCCATGTTCCTTTTCTTTTTATTATTATTATTATTTTGATTTGGTTCCTTCATTCCCTCAATTGCGCCGTCATCTTTCTACACTGCTATTGATTTCAATTTGGCTTTTGCCTTGCTTTTCTTCTGTTGTTCCTACTCTTTAGTTTTTCCATCTTCGTTGGGCTACCATTTAATTTTTATCTTAAATTTAGTTTATTCCCTTACTTCAATTTTTCTTTCACTCTCTTGCTGGTCGTTCGTCAGGTAATTTGGTGTTCTATCTTTAATAGGTTTGAGTTTTTATGTGGCATTAAAATTGCGAGTTACTGAGTTTACCGATTTTTGTATTTAGATAGTTAAAGAGTTTCCGGATGTTTTTCCTGAGGAGTTATCGGGTTTACCTCCAGATAGGAAGGTTGGGTTTGGCAACGAGCTTATGGAACTAAAGTCTCAGCTTTAGGAACTCCTCGATCGAGGGTTCATTCGTCTTAGTGTATCTCCGTGGGGGGCACCAGTTCTATTTGTAAAGAAGGATGGTACTATGAGGATATGTATCGATTACCGCCAGCTGAATAAGTTAATGGTAAAGAACAAGCACCAACTTCTTAGAATCGACAACTTATTCGATTAGTTTTGTGGGGCTTCTATGTTCTCTAAGATAGATATTCGTTCTGGGTACCATCAACTTAAGGTTAAGGAGGTCGATGTTTATAAGACTGCTTTTAGGACTTGTTATAGGCACTACAACTTCCTAATTATGCCCTTTGGTTTGACGAATGTTCCGACTGCATTTATGGATCTTATGAACCGGGTTTTTCAGCCGTGTTTGGATCAGTTCGTGGTGGTATTCAACGAAAATATTATAGTATACTCTAAGACTAAGGATGATAATGATGAGCATCTTAGAGTAGTTTTTCAGATACTCCATGAGAAACAGCTCTACGCTAAGTTGAGCAAATGCGAATTCTGGTTGAGGGAGGTAACTTTTCTAGGTCATGTAGTTTCTGCTGAAGGAATTTGAGTTGATCCTAAGAAAGTTGAGGTTGTTCTTGAGTGGAAACAGCCTAGAAATGTTTCTGAGATCCACAATTTTCTTGGGCTAGCGGGTTATTATCGGAGGTTTGTTAAGGGGTTCTCGCTTATTGCAGCTCCTCTAACTAAGTTGTTGTGTAAGAACGCTCCATTTGTCTGGATTGATGAGCAGAAATTGAGCTTCGAGAAGCTCAAATCCATTTTGACTTAGACCTCTATTCTAAGACAGCCTGAATCAGGTAATGAATTCGTGGTATACAGTGATGCATCACACGTCAGTTTGGGTTGTGTTCTGATGTAAGACAGGAATGTAGTAGCTTATGTGTCCCGACAGCTTAAGTCACATGAAGGAAACTATCCTACGTACGATCTTGAGTTGGTCGTGGTTGTTTTCGTCTTAAAGGTTTGGAGGCATTATTTGTATGGTGAGAGGTGTATCATTTACACCGATCATAAGAGCCTTAAATATCTCTTTACTTAGAAGGAGTTAAACCTTAGGCAATGTAGGTGGATTGAGTTGTTTAAGGACTATGACTGCTTAATTGAGTATCATCCTGGTTAGGCCAATGTAGTGGCTAATGCTCTTAGTTGAAGAGTAATATCTAATTTGAGGGCAATGTTTGCTCGTTTAAGTTTGTTTGATGATGGGAGTCTATTAGTCGAGTTGCAAGTTAAGTCGACTTGGATTGAGCAGATTCAGGTTAAGCAATTGAGGGATGATTCTTTGGTACTGCGATTCCATCAAGTTGAGGATGGTAGTACTTCTGATTTTGGGCTGAACAGTGATGAGGTTCTGTGTTTTTGAAGATGAGTTTGTGTACCTAACGACTCTAATTTGAGACAATCTATTTTGCGGGAAACGCATAGTAGCCCTTATTCTATGCATCATGGCGAGAATAAGATGTATCAAGATCTTCATGAGTTGTAATAGTGGTTTAAGTTAAAACGGGAGGTGACGAATTTTGTCTCTTGATGTCTGACGTGCTAGCAGGTTAAGGTTGAGCACCAATTGCTTTCGGGATTGCTTCAACCCGTTAAGATTCCTCTTTGGAAATGAGAACATATGAACTTCGTTAGTGGGTTGCCTTTAACACCTACTAAGAAGGATTCTGTGTGGGTCATCGTGGATCGTTGAACTAAGTCTGCCCATTTCATTCCTGTTAGGACAGACTATTCCCTTCAGAAGTTTGCCAAGTTATATGTTTATGAGATTGTGAAACTTCATGGGGTTCCGGTCTCGATTATTTCTGACAGATATCCTCGCTTCACTTCTCAGTTTTGGAGGAAGCTTCATGAGGCTCTGGGTTTGAGATTAGACTTCAGTACTGCTTCCATCCTCAGACCGATGGTCAGTCTGAAAGAGTGATTCAGATACTAGAGGATATGCTTTGGAGTTGTGTGATCGATTTTCGAGGTAGCTGGGAGGAGTTTCTACCGCTAGCTGAGTTCGCCTACAATAACAGTTTACAGCCTAATATTCAGATGGCACCTTACAAGGCTATGTATGGTCGTAAGTGTTGTACTCCGTTGTGTTGGACAGAGTTGGGTGAACAACGAATTTTGGGTCCTGAGTTGGTTTTCGAAACTGTGGACAATGTTAGATTGATTCGGGATCGTCTTAAGGCGACTTCTGATAGACAAAAGTCATATGCAGATCTAAAAATGAGGGACATTAAGTTTTCTGTGTGTGACTATGTTTTCCTTAAGGTATCTCTGTGGAAAAAAGTCTTTCGATTTGGACGTAAGGGCAAGTTGAGCCCTAGGTTCATTAGTCCGTATCGAATTTTGAAGCATTTTTATTATTTTGATTTGGTTCATTCATTCCCTCAATTGCGCCGTCATCTTTTTACCCTGCTATTGATTTCAAATTGGCTTTTGCTTTACTTTTCTTCTGTTGTTCCTACTCTTTAGTTTTTCCATCATCGTTGGGTTGCCATTTAATTTTATTCTTAATTTCAGTTTATTCCCTTACTGCTATTCTACTTTTCACTCTCTTACTGGTCATTCATCAGGTAATTTGGTGTTCTATCTTTAATAAGTTTGAGTTTTGTATGTGCCATTAAACTTGCAATGTGCAATTGGCTTTTAGAATTGATTATAATTGCGTGCTCTTCTTTTGTGGGTGGTAAGTGGAGAGTCGTGAGACGATTGGTGTTCTTCCGACAGATTAATTTTCACCGTTTTGCTATTCGTTAAGTGGTAAGGATTGGCGTGTATATTTTTTAGATGGTTTAGATTGGGTTGTTGGTTTTGCTATTTGAGGATAGTCGAGGACTTGGTTCTTCAAATCATTGGTTTTCATTACTAATTTAGTGTTCTGATCGGTGCATTCAAGTTCTAGTAGGCTTGTGGGGGTGTTCACATCAAAATCGATTCAAGTGTGTATCAAGAAACACGAAAAATAGTAATCTGTGAAAGTCGAAAAAACAATCTGTCGATGCCACACGGTAGTGTGCTAGGCCATATGGTAGGTCGTGTGTGACACAGGCCGTGTGATAGACCGTGTGTTAGACACGGTTTGGGCTATTTGGCCCGTGTGGACCACACGAGCATATAGGCCACACGAGTGTATGTGAGGCCATGTGGGCCCAAAATTCTGAAATTTTCCCCAGGGCCGTACGCGTCGTTCCTGTAACAGCCCATTTTTCAGTGAAATTGGTATAGTGGTTTCGGGACCACAAATCCGATCCAAAAATAAAGTTTATTTTTTTTTATTATATGGTCCGTATTATTATAGATATGACATGTGAAATTTTTGGTACGAAAATTTTATCGATTTAGTGCTTAATTACGAGAAGGACTAAATTGGATAAAATACGAAAGTTGAATTCTAGTAGCTATAAGGATTAAATAGCTATGGAATTCAAAACTAGAGGTCCTTATATGGTAATTAGACCATTAAAAAAAGTATGTAGATTTTTCTTGGTGACTCATCCATAGAAATATAGAAAAAGGGCAAGGACTAAATTGGAAATACCAAAATACTTGATTAATTAAAAAGATGATAAAAGAAATCATCTTATTTTATGTCATATTCAACCTAAAACACATGGAAACCCTAGGAGAGAGAGGGGAAACTTTCAAGGCTTAATTGAGTAAGTTCTCTTGTCCCGTTTTTAATAATTCTAGTATTTTTAAAACCGGGATAGCTTAATCTCTATATTTGAGGGATTAATTTGAAAAGATATCAAGGTATAAAAATGGGTCATGGATGTATTATGCTGGAAATTAGAAATTTATTGTAGAAAATGAAAGATTATTGATAGATAAACAACTTTTACAAAGTGATTTTTAATGAAAACATGATTTGGGGACTAAAATGAAAAGTTGTAAAATTTGATGAAAAATTCTGAAATTTTATGAATACATGTGCTGGAAAATTTGTAATGGGGCTTTGGTTAGGGAGTAATTTGCACAAGTTTCATTTTCCGAGCCTAGGGACAAAATCAAAATTTATGGAAAAGTTAGGGGCAAAATGGTAATTTTGCCTAGGACGTAAACTGAGTCCATTTAAATATGAAATGTGTGAAATTGATGGTTAAATTTGTAACACCCCTTACCCATATTCAATGCCGGAACAGGGTACGAGGCATTACTAGGCTTACACGCGATCAATCATACAACTCTGAGACTTGACTTTCTACTCCCAATTTAAAACTTTTCATAATATCTCTTAAACAAGCCTATATGGCCTAAGTCCTCCCTTTAGGAATGGGTCGGGATCAAATTGAACCCTTCTGAAGCCCTCTACAAAACCTTAGAAAATTTTCACTAAACAGTCCACACGCCCATGTGGAGTAAGGGATACGCCCGTGTGGCATATCAGATGCCCGTGTTCCACACCCGTGTGGAATTATTTTTCAATTCGAACCTACAGGGGTTTTCACACGACCGGACACACGCCCGTGTCCCTCACACGGCCTCGACACGCCCGTGTGCCAAAACCATGGCATTCTGTTTCTGACGTCATCAACTCAAAAATGTCACACGGCCTAAGCACACGCCCGTGTCCTTCGACCGTGTGGCAAATTAAATTCCAATTTCAGGTGCAGACTTCACACGGCCTGGGCACACGCCCATGTCCATGGCCGTGCCTTCCACACGGCTGAGACACACGGTCGTGTCTCTGCTCGTGTGTTTACTACTGCGCATACTAACTTGTAAAACTAGCATGCAATGGGACACACAGCTTAATCACATGCCCATGAGGTTGACCGTGTGTCACACACGGCCTAGACACACGCCCGTGTGTCTACCCGTGTGGACAAGAACAAGGCTATTTGCCAAGCTCTTCTTATCACCCTAACTCATACAAACATAAATCACATTCATTTTCTTCCATAAAAACTCAGCAAACAACATAAACACTCTCATGGAAAATCCCTAAACTTTCAACCATTTTGCAAAATAGTCCCCTCTTTAGCTAGCTTAAGCTTTAGGGGTTCCAACAGTACAAAAATTATCAATAAAAACTACCAAAATCACTTACTTGTAGAGATTGAAATGGCTAAAAAATTTCAAGCTTCTAAACCCATTCTCTTGCTGAAATTTTCGGTGGTAGGGAGAATGAGAAAAGATGATATCTTTTATTTCTTTATTTTTCTCTTATTTTATTCATTAAGTCACCAAACTCACCTAACCATTGACCAATTGATTTTTCTTGTCCCTATGGCCGGCCATCCCTTCCCCAATGGCCTAATTTCATATTAAGGACCTCCAATTTAATATTCTATAGCTATTAGACACCTCTAGCTTGTAAAATAAAACTTGCGCACTTTATGCGATTTAGTCCTTTTTCGCAATTGAGCATGAAATCACCAAAATTAATGCACCAAAATTTCCATGCACTCATACAATCATGATATAACACATATAATAATATTAAAAATAATTTCTAGGGTCTCGCATTAGTGGTCCCGAAACCACTGTTCCGACTAGCCCCTAAATTGGGCTGTTACAACTCTCCCCCTTTAAAGATTTTCGTCCCCGAAAATCTTACCGGTAAAGAGATTTGGGTACTGCTCTCTCATGGCTTCTTCCGGTTCCCACGTAGCCTCTTCTACATCATGTTTTTGCCATAACACTTTCACTAATGCTATACTTTTGTTCCTTAATTGTTTAACCTCTCGAGCCAAAATCTTAATTGGTTTCTATTCATAAGTCATGTCCGGTCGTATCTCAATCTCGGTCGGAGGGATCACATGCGAAGGATCGGAACGATACCATCGCAACATCGACACATGAAACACGTTGTGTATTCTCTCTAACTCAACCGGCAAAGCCAACCGGTAAGCTATTGGCCCAATCCTTTTAATAACCTCATACGACCCTATGAATCATGGACTCAATTTGCCCTTTCGACCAAATCTCAATATTTTCTTCCATGGGGATACTTTCAGGAATACTTTATCACCCACCTGAAACTCGATTTCTTTCCTTTTTAAATCCGCGTATGACTTTTGTCGATCTGAAGCAGCTTTCAGACTATCACGAATCACTTTCACTTTCTCCTCGGTTTCTTTAAATAGATCAACTCCGTGAATTTGCTTCTCACTAAGCTCGATCCAATACAATGGATTCTGACACTTGCGTCCATATAAGGCTTCATATGGTGCCATCCGTATACTCAACTGATAACTGTTGTTGTAGGCAAACTCAACCAAAGGTAGATATTTTTCCCAACTACCTTCGGACTCTAAAACACAGCATCGGAGCATATCCTCAAGAACTTAAATTACACTTTTAGATTGGCCATCGGTTTGCGGATGGAACGCGGTACTAAAATTCAATTTTTTACCCAAAGCTTCTTGCAACTTTTTCCAAAACCTTGAAGTAAATCTTGGATCTCTATCCGAGATAATGGATATAGGCACCCCATGTAATCTCACCACCTCAGCAATATACAGCTCAGCCAACTTGTCAAGTGAATAATCCACACTCACCGGTATAAAGTGAGCCGATTTCGTTAATCTATCAACGATGACCCACACAGCATCTTTCTTTTTTGGGGTCATAGGTAACCCCGTTACGAAATCCATCGTAATTCGGTCCCACTTCCATTCGGGAATCATCACTGGCTGAAGTAATCCCGAAGGTACTTGATGCTCAGCTTTCACTTGTTGACAGATCAAACACTTTGTAACAAACTCGAAGATGTCTCTTTTCATACCCTGCCACCAATACAACTTCTTCAAATCATTGTACATTTTTGTGCTACTTGGATGTACTGACAAGCAACCATTGTGTGCTTCATGTAAAATTTTCTGGATCAACTCATCATCCTTTGGTCCACAAACTCTATCATGAAACATCAAACAATCATTTAAACCAATCCGAAAATCAGAGTTATTCCCCGATTCGCACTGAGCTCTCTTAACTTGCATCCCACTATCATTCTTTTGAGCTTCACATATTTGCTGAAGAAATAATGGTCTAGCCCTCAACTCGGCCAATACAGCACCATCATCAGACAATGCTAAACTCGTACTCATAGCTCTCAAAGCATACAGGGACTTTCTACTCAAGGCATCCGCAACCACATTCGCTTTCCCCGGGTGGTAATCGATTACTAGTTTATAATCCTTCAGTAATTCGAGCCACCGCCATTGTCATAAATTCAAATCCTTTTGGTCCATCAAGTATTTCAAACTCTTGTGATCAGTGAAGATTCGGCACTTTTCGCCATACAAATAATGACGCCAAATCTTCAAAGCGAAAACAATCACAGCCAACTCCAAATCGTGAGTAGGATAATTCTTCTCATGTGGTTTTAGCTATCTCGAGGCATAAGCTACTACTTTACCTTCTTGCATCAACACACAGCCAAGACCATTTAATGATGCATCACTGTAGACCACAAACTCCTTCCCAGACTCGGGTTGTACTAAAATCGGTGCTTCAGTCAACAAAGCTTTCAGTTTCTCAAAACTCTGTTGGCATTTCTCGGTCCATTCAAACTTAACATCTTTATGTAATAGTTTCGTCATCGGGGTAGCAATCAGGGAAAACCCTTTGACGAATTGTCTGTAGTAACCCGCTAAACCCAAAAATCTCCTAATCTCAGACATATTCCTCGATAGTTTCCACTCCACAATGGTTGAGATCTTACTCGAATCAACTCTAATTCCATCACACGACACTATGTGTCCTAAGAATCTGACTTCTCAGAGCCAAAACTCACTCTTGTTAAATTTAGCATACAACTGCTTGTCTCTTAGAGTCTGCAACATAGTTCTCAGGTGTTCTGCGTGTTCACTCTCATCCCGGGAATAAATTAGTATGTCATCAATAAAAAACGACTACGAACTTATCCAAATACTGCCGGAAGATACGGTTCATTAAATCCATAAAAATAGCAGGAGCATTCGTTAAGCCAAATGGCATGACAAGAAACTCATAATGGCCATACCTCGTCCGAAATGCAGTTTTCGGCACATCTTGCTCCTTAACCCTTCAACTGGTAATAGCTAGACCTTAAGTCTATCTTAGAAAACACCGTAGCTCACTTTAGTTGGTTGAACAAATCATCTATCCTTGGCAAAGGATACTTATTCTTCATTGTTACTTTGTTGAGTTGTCTGTAGTCTATACACAATCTCATCGACTCGTCTTTCTTCTTCAGAAAAAGTACCAGAGCACCCCACGATGAATAGCTCGGTCTTGCAAAACCTTTATCCGTTAACTCTTACAACTGAACCTTCAACTCTTTCAACTCTAACGGTGCCATTCTATACGGGGCAACCGAAATAGGTGTTGTACCCAGAATTAACTCAATGCCAAACTCGACTTCTCTAACTGGAGGCAATCCGGGTAACTCTTCCGGAAACACATCCGGATACTCGTACACCACAGGCACAGATTCAATCTTTACCTCTAACTCTTGAGTATTCAACACAAAGGTGAGATAGGACTCATACCCTTTTCTCATGTATTTCTCAGCTACCATAGACGAAATCACTACAGGCGAACTATCCGATTTACCTGATTCAACCCGAATGACATCTCCATTTACACATCTCAATTCAATAAACTTACTACCATAGTTTACTAAAACATTTTGAGCAGTCAACCAATCCATACCAAGAATCAGGTCAAATTCATCAAACGGCAACAACATGAGATTTGCCGGAAAACAATGACCTCTAATTGTCAAAGGACAATTCCTACACACCTTGTCAATTAGCACATATTTGCCTAACGGGTTCGACACTTTTACTACAAATTCTGTCGACTCGACAATCATACTCATATTAGATACAAATTTCATGCAAATATAAGAACGGGTAAACCTCGGGTCAATCAAAGCAACAACAGAGATATCATGAAGAGAAAAAGTACCCGTTATCACATCTAGAGACGATGCCTCTTGGCGAGCGCGAATAGCATAAGTCCTTGCAGGTGCTCGACCCTCCGATCTCACAGCAGAGTCTCTAGGCGCACCTCTACTACTAGTCCCACTCCCCAGGTTCTTTTGTGGTCTACCCCTTGAAGGTACATTGCTTGCCCTTACTTCTTGTTTTCTATCCTTCTCATCCCTCTCTGGACAGTTCCGAATGAAGTGGTCAGGTGAACCACACTTGTAGCAATTACGGTTGTTTCCCCAACAATCCCCAGTATGTTGCCTACCACAATTTGGACACTCCAGTTTATTTGACTTTGTATTGCCCACGCTTGCCATCGAGGTGGCTTGAACTCTTGAGCTCGAATATGCATTACCTCGATCCCAGTGTGAATACCCAGCTGAAGCAGTTGTCCAAGGGTTTGTTTACTTAGACCTTTTTGATTGAATTTGGAACTATTTACTCATTGGCCTCTTTCTTGCATCCCGGGCCTCAATCATGGCTTTTCTCTTTTCCTTATTCAATTCTTCAGCCTTGCAAGCTCTATCAACCAAAACCACGAATTCCTTCAATTCCAAAATCCCAACTAGCAATCTGATATCCTCATTCAGCCCATCTTCGAACCTCTTGCACAAGATAGCTTCCGTCGACACACACTCTTGCACATACTTGCTAAGTCTAACAAACTCGCGCTCATACTCTACCACAGTCATCTTGCATTACTTCAATTCAAGAAACTCTTTTCGTTTCTGGTCAACAAATCGCTGGCTTATGTACTTCTTTCAGAACTCTTCCAAGAAGAAGTCCCATGTCACTCTCTCCCTCGGTACTACAGATGTCAGTATTTTCCACCAAAGATTTGTCGAGTCCCTCAGCAATGACACAGCACATTTTAAGCTCTCTTCAGGCGTACAAGAGAGTTCATCGAACACCCGCATAGAGTTCTCAAGCCAGAACTCCGCTCTCTCAGGGTCATCATCTATGTTGGCTCTAAATTTCTCGGCCCCTTGTTTTTGGATTTTATCGACCGGGGGTTTGTTCATTCTCACCAAATCTATACCTTGAGGAGCCACGGGGGCTAGATGAGGTATAGGTGGGGGTGGAGGAGGTTGAGCATTAGGGTTCGCTCGTACAAACTCAGTGAACCAATTACCCATCATGTGGAGAAAGGCTTCCTGAGCCTCTTCTCTTTGACCCAAAGTATCGGGTCTACTTTCTACAGGCGCGGTCCCTTGCGCGAGAGCTGGCGCATTACTAGCAGCGTCATCAGCAGTAGCTCGGTTGGGATCCATTTACTATACGAAAACACAATGTAATATTGTCAGGAATCACCACACTATTAATATGTTTATGGCATGTATAGCTAGACTCTCACACACGTTACGGTAGTCAGAGAATTGACTAAACCATAGCTCTGATACCACTAAATGTAACACCCCTTACCCGTATTCAATGCCAAAACAGGGTACGAGGCATTACTAGGCTTACACGCGATCAATCATAAAACTCCGAGACTTGACTTTCTACTCCCAATTTAAAACTTTTCATAATATCTCTTAAACAAGCCTATATGGCCTAAGTCCTCCCTTTAGGAATGGGTCGGGATCAAATCGAACCCTTCTGAAGCCCTCTAGAAAACCTTAGAAAATTTTCACTAAATAGTCCACATACCCGTGTGGAGTAAGGGACACGTCCGTGTGGCATATCACACGCCCGTGTTCCACACCCGTGTGGAATTATCTTTCAATTTGAACCTACAGGGGTTTTCACACGGCTGGACACACGCCCGTGTCCCTCACACGGCCTCGACACGCCTGTGTGCCAAAATCTAAGCATTCTGTTTCTGACGTCATCAACTCAAAAATGTCACACGGCCTAGGTACACGCCCGTGTCCTTCGACCGTGTGACGAATTAAATTCCAATTTCAGGTGTAGACTTCACACGGCCTGGGCACACGTCCATGTCCATGGCCGTACCTTCCACACGGATGAGACACACGGTCGTGTCTCTGCCCGTGTGTTCACTACTGGGCATACTGACTTGTAAAACTAGAATGCAAGGGGACACACAGCTTAATCACACGCCCATGAGGTTGACCGTGTGTCACACATAGCCTAGACACGCGCCCGTGTGTCTAACCGTGTGGACAAGGACAAGGCTATTTGCCAAGCTTTTCTTATCACCCTAACTCATACAAACATAAATCACATTCATTTTCTTCCATAAAAACTCAGCAAACAACACAAACACTCTCATGGAAAATCCCTAAACTTTCAACCATTTTGCAAAATAGTCCCCTCTTTAGCTAGCTTAAGCTTTAGGGGTTCTAAAAGTACAAAAATTATCAATAAAAACCACCAAATTCACTTACTTGTAGAGATTGAAATGGCTAAAAAATTTCAAGCTTCTAAACCCCTTCTCTTGCTGAAATTTTCAGTTGTAGGGAGAATGAGAAAAGATGATATCTTTTATTTCTTTATTTTTCTCTTATTTTATTCATTAAGTCACCAAACTCACCTAACCATTGACCAATTGATTTTTCTTGTCCCTATGGCTGGCCATCACTTCCCCAATGGCCTAATTGCATATTAAGGACCTCTAATTTAATATTCTATAGCTATTAGACACCTCTTGCTTGTAAAATAAAACTTTCGCACTTTATGCGATTTAGTCCTTTTTCGCAATTGAGCATGAAATCACCAAAATTAATACACCAAAATTTCCATGCACTCATACAATCACGATATAACACATATAATAATATTAAAAATAATTTCTTGGGTCTCGAATTAGTGGTCCTGAAACCACTGTTCCGACTATCCCCAAAATCGAGCTATTACAAAATTCATTTATATAGATTCAAAAAATACAAACTCGAGGCTAGATTGAGGAAAAGAAAAGATTTCGAATTAGTAGATTATTTACACGAACAAGTGTCGAGGTAAGTTCGTGTAACTTAATCGGGCATGTAATTTTGTTAATTGAATGTTATGTTTGTATGTAATGTGATCTATGTTAATGTGCTTTACTTGTATGCTATAATGGAAAATTTGCCTCATGCTTGAAATGGTGATAAAGGGTTAGTCCCGATTGAATGTTGAATTTCGATGATTATATGCGCTTTCTCGAAACTAATAAGGTTCTGCATTTGTTGCGGACGGGATTTAGCTCGGATGAGTAATCCCATTGACCTTGTTATATAAAGGATTTAGCCCGGACGGGTAATCCTAATATAATACCTCTCGAGTATGCATTAAGATTAGGGTTTAGCCTGGACTGGTAATCCTAATCAAGCTCCTCCGAGCTTACGTTATATAAAGGATTTAGCCTGGACTGGTAATCTTGTTATACGATATGTGGCTCGAGAGTGTGTTCCTTGGTTAAGTGCCCTAAAGGGTACCTTTGAATAAGAAATTGACGGATTATGGAACCGTACACTTCGAGTGTACTACTTGAGCATCCATTGAAATTCAATGATTCAATGGGCATGTATCTCTTGACTTGGCATGAAAATCTTGAGATGTAATGATAATGACTTGAAAGAACATTTCATGATGAGCTCATCTATTTTTACTTGACATGTTTGTAAGTGTTGTGACTAACATGTTTGATTGAAGGCATGTGCTTAGGAAATTTTGCTAATGGATGGAAAACATGATGTTGTGTGCTTAAATTTAATAACAGGATTGGTAAGTTTAGTTTCCGTTATACGAACTTACTAAGCATGTAATGCTTACTCCATTTTATTTTCCACTGTTTTATAGTGCTCGGAAGCTCGTGAAGGTTGGAGATCATTGGAGCATCGTCACACTATCAACTAGTCATTTTGGGTATACTTACTAAAATCATTTTGGTATAATGGCATGTATAGGACAACTTGGCCAATAGTGGCTTTAAATTTTACTTTGTAACCTAGCCATTGGAATGGCTAGTAATGGTTCATCTTGGTATGACTAATTAGGTTATTGTGTTATATATATACACACATGTGTGATATTATGAATATGTTATCAAAGGTTGCTATTGCCTAAGTCAATCCAAGGTAAGTTTATAAACACATATGCATGTAGTGATATGCCTTGTTAAATGATGTGGATTGCCCAATTTGAATGCTTGAATTGGTTGGTTTTGGATGTGTGTTCCATGTGCAGGTCTTGGGTGAAAATTTAGGTGAGAAATGAAGCTAGAAATGGCTTCATTTTGTCCACACGAGCAGACACACAGGCGTGTTTCTAGACCGTGTGTGACTCACGGCCTGGTAACACGGGCATGTAGTTAGGCCCTATGTCCCCTGCACCTTAATTTTGAGAAACAGAATGCTCAGAGTTGGGCACACGTGCAGAGACATGAGCGTGTGTCTCAGCTGTGTGTGCCATACGGCCTAAAACACGAGCGTGTGTCTTAGCCTTGTGAAACCTGCACCTAATTCGAATTAAATTAATTAACCACAATGCCTAGCACATGGACATGTGGCATGGCCGTGTGGCGTAAGTCAGGGAGCACCCTAAATCGAACACGGCCTGTAGCACGGGCGTGTTCCAGGGTCACACGGGCGTGTGAGCCCTGCACCTTGGAAAATTTTTGTAATTTTGCGAAAAATTCTTAGAGGTTCTGATTAAGTCCCGACTTGTTTCTAATGCTTGTATTGGGCCTCGAGGGTCTATTTAAGGGACGTTAAGAATAATTTCGGAATATGAATAGTAACTTGCATGATTTATCTGTAAATGTTTCTGAATGTTCCGGTAATGCTCCGTAACCTTGTTCCGGTGACAAATACTGGTTAGGGGTGTTATATTTTGTGGTATCAGAGGTACGGTTTAGCCGATTCTCATATTTTATGTAGCAAACACGAGTTTAGCTATATATGCCATTATATAAATTGTGATAGTGTGATGACTCATGATCATTTTAAATATGTTTTTCATATAGTAATGTCATCCAACCGAGCTAGAGCTAAATCCGAGGAAGTTGAGAGCAATGCTTCAGCTTCAGTACAAAGAGTTGCGTCTACATCTGGTAGTGAAAGGCCTGTGTCTGAGGGCCGAAGTGAGGAGGCGAAACAAACCTTCTTTCAAATGATGAATGAATGGTTTACACAGTACCTGAGAACAAACCCTACTGTACAACGACCACCCTTACCTGCTCCCCAACCGATTCCTGAGGTACCACAGGGTGCCGAACCTATTAGAATTGGTAAGCCTCCAATAGATAAAATTCGCAAGCATGGGGAGAAAGAATTTAGAGCTACCGCAGATGATGATCCAGAAAGGGCTGAGTTTTGGCTAGAGAATACTATCTGGGTTTTTGATGAACTATTTTGCACACCTGCTGAATGTTTGAAATGTGAGGTATCTCTACTCAAAGATACAACTTATCATTGGTGGAATACCATAACGTCAATTGTACCGAGAGAAAATGTTACATGGGAATTCTTTCAGGCTGAATTCAGGAAGAAGTATGTTAGCCAAAGATTTATGGATCAGAAAAAGAAAGAATTTCTAGAGCTTAAACAAGAAAACATGACTGTGTCCGAATATGAAAGGGAATTTGTTTGGTTGAGCAAGTATGCCAGAGAATGGGTTTTAACTGAGGCTGAAGTGTGTAAACACTTTGAAGATGGCCTAAATGAAGATATCAAGTTATTGATTAGAATTCTCGAGATAAGGGAATTTACAGTGTTAGCTGGTCGAGCCCACAAAGTTGAGGAATTGAGTAAAGAAAAGAGACAAGCCGAAAGAGAGGCTCGGGTTTCTGCGAAAAGAATAATGAGTAAGTCACAATCATTTACTTATAAGAAATTAAAGAAGTATTATGATCGTGTGACCACCTCTACGGGATATTCTGGAAGAGAGTGGGGCTCTCAGCGTTCTAACCCGAGGTCTTCATCTCCATCTGTGACTAGTGTGGGTAGTGTTGGTAATCCCAAACCGAAATGTAAACACTATAACAAATTCTATCATGGGGAATGTCGGTCCAGAAGTGGAGCTTGTTTCGGATGTGGTTCACTTGAGCATTTTCTCAGAGATTGTCCCGAATGAGTTGAAAAAGAGATAGAACCAGCTCCAAAGCCGAGTAATCCTGTTGCGAGAGGCAGACGACCCCGTCACTTCGGTAATGTTGGTAGTAGTCGAGGTACTACCAAGGATACAACAGTTAGATCTGAGGCACGAGCACCTGCAAGAACATATGCCATTCGTGCTAGAGAAGATGCCTCTGCACCAGACGTCATTACTGGTACATTTTCTCTACTTGATACCGATATTACTACTTTGATTGATCCTGGTTCCACACATTCATATATATGCACGAACTTAGTGACTATTAAAAATTTACCTGTTGAATTCATTGAATTTGTGGTTAAAGTTTCAAACCCTCTGGGCCAGTGTGTTATGGTGGATAAAGTTTGTAAGAATTGTCCATTGATGGTAAAAGGTTACTACTTTTCGGCTGACTTAATGTTATTGCCATTTGATGAATTTGATGTGATTTTGGGAATGGATTGGTTAGCCCGATATGATGCAGTGGTTAATTATAAGTAGAAATATATTGTATTGAAATGTCATAATGGTGAATCGCTTCATGTTGAATCTGATAAACTAGATGGGTTACCTAATGTGATTTCAGCAATATCAGCACAAAAATATGTCAGAAAAGGATATGATGCTTATCTTGCGTATATGCTGGATACTAAAGTATCTGAGGTAAAGATTCAGCCAGTGCCGGTTGTATGTGAATTTCCTGATGTATTCCCAGAAGAATTACTTGGTTTACCACCAAATAGAGAAGTGGAATTCTATATAGATCTGGTTCCGGCAACGTCATCGATATCTATAGCACCTTATAGAATGAATCCTACTGAATTGAAAGAGCTGAAAGCACAGTTGCAAGAATTGATTGATAGAGGTTTTGCTTGACCTAGTTTCTCGCCTTAGGGTGCTCCGATTTTGTTTGTAAAGAAGAAGGATGGGTCGTTGAGGCTGTGTATTGATTACAGACAGCTCAACAAAGTCACAATAAAGAAAAAGTATTCATTGCCTCGTATTGATGACTTATTTGACCAGTTGAAGTATGCCACTGTATTTTCGAAGATTCATCTCCGTTCTGGTTATTATCATGTAACACCCCTAACCCGTATTTGTCGCCAAAATAGGGTTACGAGGTATTACCGATCAATTCACAACATATAGCATACATTTATCAAACATAAAGCATTCATTCTCATAAATCATTCAACACAATTACATTGTCCCTTATTGTAATAGCCCAATTATGGGGCTAGTCGGAACAGTGGTTTCGAAACCACTAAATTGAGGTCGAAGAAAATTATTTTAATATTATTTTATGTGTTATAGCATGATTATATGAGTGCATGAAAATTTTGGTGAATTAATTTTAGTGGCGAAAAAGGACTAAATCCATAAAGTGCAAAAGTTTCATTTTCTAGCCAAAAGTATCAAATAGCTATAAAACCTTAAATTGGATGTCCTTAATGTGCAATTAGACCCTTAGGAAAGGGGTTGGCCTGCCATAGGGGACAAGAAAATAAAAATTTGGTCAAAGTAGGTGAATTAGGTGACTAATTGATGAAATAAAATAAAATAAAGAGAAAGATGATATCACATTTCATCTCCATCTTCTTCCACCGAAAATATCAGCCAAAGAGGGGTTTTGGGAAGCTTGAAATTTTCAACAACTCCTTATCCTTGCAAGTAAGTCATCTTGATAGCCATTTTTTATGATTTTTGTGTTTTTGGGACCCTTGTAACAAGATCTAGCTAATGAGGGGGTTATTTTACAAAATAGTTGAGGGTTTAGGGTTTTTTCATGTGAGTAATTATGTGTTTGCTGAAATTTTATGGAAGAAAATGAATCTTGGTGGTTAAATACACAACTTTTGTGAAAAGGGTTTCCATGAAAACACCTAAAAGGACCTTTTTGTAAAGGTTGTAAAATAGGTGGTAAGTGTGTGTAATAATTGGAATTGTGAGTTGCTATAAGAGGGAATATGAATCGGCTAGGCTTGGGTGTGTGAAAAATGAACACATTTCATTTTACGAGCCTATGGGCAAAATCATAATTTTGTGAAAGTCTAAGGTTAAAATGGTAATTTTGCCAAAAATAGGAATTTTGGAGTAATTTGATTAATGTGATTATTTAATAAGCTAAATATGTCATTATAGATCAAGAAGAACGTGGAATCAACCTTGACCGAGGAAAATGCAAGGTTTCGGACTAAATTGCAAATTGACATATTTTGTATCGAGGTAAGTTTATATGTAAATGATACATCCTTTTTACTTATGTTTATATATATATATATATATATTAATGCATTTTGTGCAATGTGAATGAATATTGTTGATATCCATTAAAATGATAGAAAGTGAGGAAATTCTCGGATGAACCTTCGGAATAGGAAAATGATAACGATAAACACCGTGATTAAGTGATTATTGATTGGCTGTGTGTGATACCATCATATTTAATATTATTGGTGGGTTGTGTACGATACCACCGTATCTATTATTATTGGTGGGTTGTGTGTGATACCACCATGGATACGTTATTATTAGTGGGCTGTGTGTGATACCACCGCATTATTTATCAATGGTAGGCTGTGTGCGAAACCACCGTGTATCCGGTATTATTCCGAAGTGTTCATCGAGAAACTTTAACTAAGTGAAATTATGTGTGGTTATGTGGTGACAAGTGCAGGGCATAAGTGCATGTAAAATGTGAGCAATGTTTATGATATGTATTTGGAATGTGGTAAGAATTGGAATGAGTAAGTACAATTACGAGGATCTGAATTGTTCTTGATTAGTATGTAACGTTCTTGATTGATAAGAATGTGGTATGATGTTTACTGTTTACATATAGACTTACTAAGCTTAAAGCTTACTCTCTTCTCATTTCTTTTATTTTATAGTGTCGAAGAGCCAGCTCGGGATACGGAGACCGTCGGAGGATCACCCACACTATCTGCATATTTTGGTATAGTTAGATTTAGCATTTTGAGTATGGCATGTATAGGGACTTAGTCTTTTATCGAATATCATAGTGTTTTGGGCCAAATGTGTTGGCTTATTTGAAGATGAATTCTTTTGTATAAGGCCATAGTTGATGGCTATTTCTTATTATTAAATGAAATGATGATATTTATCATGAATATGCAAGTTGCATGTTGAATAAATAGGTTGCTTGATGTGGCTTATGATGCTTCAAGTAAGGGTGGCAGAAAGGGCTTGGTAAATAGCCTTGTTCTTGTCCACACGGGTAGACACACGGGCGGGTGTCTAGGCCGTGTGTGACACACGGTCTATTACATGGGCATGTGGTTTGGCCGAGTGTCCCCCTGCATCCTAAGTTAGCAAATTAGAATGCCCAGTAGTAACCATACGGGCTGAGACACGGCCGTGTGTCTCAACCGTGTGAAGGACACGACCTCAGGACATAGGCGTGTGCCCAGGCTGTGTGAAGTCTGCACTTGATTTAAGAATTTAATTCACCACACGGCCTAAGGACATGGGTGTCTCTCTTGGCCGTGTGACCTTAATTGGTTGATGACGTCACAAACAGAATGCCCCCTATTTTTTACACGGCCTGAAACATGGGCATGTGATATGCCACACGGGCGTGTCCCTTCACCCACACGGGCGTGTGGATCTCTTTCATGGAAAATTTTCTAAGTTCTCTGAAAGTTTTCTAAAGTTCTCAGTTTAGTCCCAAACCCCTCATTATGTATGTTTTGGACCTCGTAGGCACGTTTATGGGACGATATGTATGTTTATGAAAAGTTTTAAAATTGAGTGGAAAATCATGTCTCGGTTTTGTATGATTACCTGCATATAAGTCTAGTAACGCCTTGTACCCTATTCCAGTGACGAATACGGGTAATGGGTGTTACACTTATAAAGGCCTACGAGGCCTTAAACATGCTTTAGAAGTGGTTCGGGACTAAACCAATAACATACAAAAAATTTTAGAAACTTAGAAAAATTTCAACTATACAGGGGTCACACGCCCGTGTGAACAGACCATGTGCCTCACACAGCTCTAGACACACCCGTGTCTCAGGCCGTGTGGAAACAGGGCATACATACTAACTTGAGTCACACGGCCAACCACACGCCCGTGTGTCCTTCGAAGTGGCTACATACGCCCGTGTGCCAGGCTGTGTGCTAGACTGTGCCAAACCTGTAGGGTGTGCTAGCTTATGCAACATGGCCAAGTCACATGCCCGTGTGCTAGGCCGTGTGCCAATTAGGGGGGTATACTAACTTGTACCACACGGCCAGTCACACGCCCGTGTGTGAGACCGTGTAGAGCATACTGACCTCAATTCAATTTCAACACCATGGGACACACGGCCATGTAACATGACCGTGTGTCACACACGGCTGAGACACACGCCCGTGTCTCTGTCCGTGTGGACAAAAATAGGCCATTTGCAAGGTAAATTTGCCACCCCAACTTCAATTTACCTACACAAGGAAAAATGGTACCATTTCATCATACAATTAGGCAGCCAAAATCATCAATCAAATGCACAATTCATACCATTATAATTTCATCTATTCCAATTCTCAAATTACTACCATTTACTTAGCCAAATACATGCCAAAACAATATCAAACAATATGGTTCATTTACCATAATTCACACAGGGTGTTCAAGACTCGATATCTGTGATGGTTGTGTATGATGTATGATTTTGAATCTGGTCTGAGGAGTGTGCTACGTAACTGTTCTGATTGACTGTCTGTTGATGTGTCTCTGTTCTGTTAGCTTGAATGCATTCATGCATTTGCATTAAATATTTTGGGTTGGGTTATGAAGAGAAGGAAGATCGTATCAGATCGAATCGCGCTTTAATCGCAAACTTATACGATAGCGATTTATCGTCTTGCATCAGATCAGACGTGTGTCAGCTTTGCTGCACACTATTATCTGATCTGGTAGTTTAACTGTAATATGACTGTAAAGCAGATTATCGCATTGCACTGTACTGTACATATGTCAGCTTTGCTGTGTACCATTATCTAATCTGGCATGTACCGCGGTCTACCGCATCGCACAGTACAGCACATACGCTAGCCTTACTGCGTATTATTATCTGAGTGGCTGAGTCCACATATACGGAGTGTAGGGTTTGATGGGCCTTCCGAGGTCCTAATTGGTGTGATTGGTTGGATGAGCTTTAACAGCTCTTATGAGGTGTGATCGGGGGATGGAGAGGTGTGTTGGTTAGATGAGTGGGTTATATTTATCTGATTGCATTTCATTTGTATCTGCCTCAGTGTTTCATTGCAAGACCGGTTGTCTCATAATCTGTTTGTCCGTCGACATTTGAGCTGAGTATTTGAGTGAATTTGATGTGCTCTGGTTGTTAAGTTCTGTTGGGACATTAGTCCCAAGTGTGCATTCTGACTTCGTGAGTAATTGAAATTTTATTGTGCTACTGTTTTAAATTTTGTATCTCTGTTTGAGACTTGTTTCGGACTCACACTGAGCTCGAGTAGCTCACCCCCTCTTAGTGTTTCTTTTCAGGTACCCTTTCTGAATTTGGACGCTGGACTCAGTATGCGGAGGTTTCGGACAGTCTTGGAGAAACTATAGCTAACGTTATATTTTTAGTTTTTATTTTGACATTCAGATTTTGAACTGTAAGGATTTATAAAGCTGTGGTACAATTTTGAGCTAAGTTTTAATCATTTTTATTCCGCTTACATTTACATATACTATATTAACTGAAATTTTAATAGTTGGTTTTAAACGTTTAGGTATTACGATTTGACTTGAAAATTCTACGATCACTTAGGTGATTAATGTGACATCCGAAATTTGGTCTAAACTTCTAGGCCGGGTTTTGGGTGTTACATTTAGTGGTATCAGAGCCAGGTTCACAAAAACTCGACCTGTGCTTCTACATGTCCTTATGCCTACGTGGGTGTTTTAAAAAGAAATTTTTGAGAAACTTTACCACGGTAAGTTAAAATTATTTGTATTTTGGGAAAATGTTTTACAAAATTGAACTGTCTGAGACTTCGATACTGGTCCAGGTATGAATCTGAAACTGTAAGGTTAGAAATATAGATTTCTGTGTTAAACTTGTGTTCATTTTCTGGAGGTGTAGATATCTTAAGTTAACCTCAGGGCGGATATGGGTTCTGAAGGTAAGCAGGATCGTGAGGAGTTGTCTGCTTCTCTGGGACGTGTGTCTATTCAGGAGTCTAGGGTCAGTGTGATTCCGCCAACTTCGGGTAGCGATAACCCGAAGCTGGGTACTGAGGCATTGACTCGGGTAGTAAGAGAAGTATTAGAGAAAGTGTTTGAGGATAGGATAAGGGAGACTAGTGAAACCCTTCAGGCTAGGTGTGTGGATTGTGGGAAGAAAAGAGATCGCAGTCCTCCGAGGTTAGAGCCTCGTTCTGCGAAGCGTGTTAGAACGCATGTAAGTAGCAATAGTGGTTCTACAAAGGGTGCTAATGGTTGTGCGAGCGCTCCGGTATGTGAACACTGTAAGAAGCGCCATCCGAGCGACTGTTAGAAGAAGATGGGAGCGTATCTTAGATGTGGGTCCACGAAACATTGAATTAGGGAGTGTCTGCGACGACATTGAGACAAGTATGGTTGTAGATTATTTTGAATCGGTGTGTTGTTTTGAATGACATTGATGGTTATTCGTTGGATAGTGTTTGTGTGTGTGATTGGACAACTGTGTATTTGCTTCAGTGGTTAAGTGTTCTGGGTGTGAGTAAGAGGTCATAGGTTTGATTGGGTTCTGCTTGGGCGAGAGTGCGCAGCGGGAGCGTGGTGGTATAGCTTATGATATACCCCTGTTCGGTTAGTTGGAAATTTTGAGGACGAAATTTGTTTAAGGAGAGGTGAGTTGTAACTCCCCGAATTTTGGGCCTAGGAGTTTTGATGTTTGGTGGTTAGGGTCACAGAGAAGGAAGTGCTTTTGTATTTAGTGGCGCACTTAAGTGGCAGAATGGGCCTACTAGTCTGGTGGTTTGGTTGTGTATAGAGAATCTCAAGGTTCTGGGTTCGAATCTTTGGACGCGCATTTTGGGAGAGTATTTTTTATTTTGTTTAGTTTTTTTTAGTTAATAATAATTATTTAGTGTTATGTATTTATTTATTTATTTTTATTTTATTTTATTTTATTATTTTATTATTTCTTTTTCTTTTGTTTTTTCATGTTCTCTTTTTGTTCTCTCTTTTGGTTTTGCGTTTCCTTTTTCGGAAACGGTGGTGTTGTGGTTTCAAAGGGCTTAGATTTTTTGGTCATCAAATCGGCATCAGAACGTCTTAGATCACGAGACAGGTGTGGGTTTCGAACTTTTCCTACTTATTTACGAATTCTAATTTGAATTTGCGAAAATTCGACTATGGATGTGATATCGATATCTTATGCCTAAAATGTGTATAATTTTGGTCTAACGAGGATCCGATGGTGCTTTGTGGCTGAAAGCTCTTTTTTTGGGGCTATTTTAGGTTGGTTTCGTGACCATCCAGGCGTCTGCACGAGCGTGTGGCGACTCACACGGCCATGTGCTTTTGGGAATTAGGGTTTTCGAGCCAATTTTGGTGCCACACGGCCTGGCCACACGGTCGTGTGGCCGATTTGGGGATTTTATCATTTCTCACACGGCCGTATCCCTAGGGCACACAGTCGTGAGAGTTTAGGGATTAGGGTTTGAGTGATTTGGTGTCACACGATCGTGTGGCTAATTTGGGAATTAGGGATTCCACACGGGCGTGTGTGTTATGGACACACGGCCGTGTCTTGTAACAACCCGGTTTAGACCCTAGTCGGAATAATGGTTTCGAAACCACAAATTCAAGGTTGGAGAAATTATTTAATATTATTTTTGATGTTTATGGCATGTGATAAATTATGTGTGAAAGTTCTGTGTGAAAATTTTATTGTTTGTGTGCTCGATTAGAGAAAAAGGACTTAATTGCGTAAAATGCAAAAGCTGTGTGCTAATTATTAAAAGTGCTTAATTGCCATGTCTTATTAAATTAGAGGTCCTTATGTTTTTATTAAACCATTAATAGATTGGATGGACAAAAATGGGTTTAAGTTAGTGGAATTTTATGTGAAATCATAAGGGTTAATTTGGTAATTTGTGAAATTAGCTTAATTAAATTAAAACAAAAGAAATGAAAGCCATTATTCATCCATCTTCTACCGAAATTAGAAAAGAAAATAGGGTTCTTAAGCTTTGGAGGTTTCGGCTCTTGTTGTTCTTGATTGAGGTATGATTCGAGCTTGGTTTTTGATGATTTTTACGTTTTTGTGATCGTTGCTTTGTGTTCTATCAAGCCCATGTCTCAATTTCTAAATTTGATGAAGATTATGAGTTATGTCATTGTTGAATATGTGAGCTTTGTGTTGATAGTTGGTTAATTATGAAAGCTTGATGGATGATAAACATATTTGGAATTTGGAATTTTTGATGAAATTGGTTATTAAGGTCTAATTTGTAAAAATGAAATTTTAAGGGGTTCAAATCTGAAATAAATGAAAGATATGAGATGCTAGGGACTAGTGTGAAATTTGGCCAAGCTTGGGTGTGCATAAATTATGTGTATTTTGTGTAATTGTGAAATAGGGACTAAAATGTCAAAATGTGGAATTAAGGTGTCTAAAGTGTAAAATGCTTTAACTATGTGTTGTGGATTGTTTTGGATGAAAATGTGAATTGAATGAGTTGAATTTGATATTATATAGATCAAGAAAAGAGAGATTCGGACCGAGATCGAGGCAAAAACAAAGTGCTCGATTGATCGACTAGTGTCGTTGTTTCTACGTCTGAGGTAAGTTCGTGTATAATACGAATTGTTTAAATAATGTTCACCTGTTATGAAATGAATGGAAATGTGAATTAGAATATATGTGGCACTAAGTGTGCGTAAATAGAATAGTTATTGCGATGAATTGCACTAAGTGTGCGAGATAAAGGAATGCATCGGCTATATTAGTTGGCACTGTTTGTGCGATACCGAGACATCTTCGGTTTAATGTGATGGCACTAAGTGTGCGATACTATTGTAGCTTCGGCTAATTAAACGGCACTAAGTGTGCGAGTTCACCAAATGTTTGAAGTGAATCGAACGAATTGTGGCATTGAGCATTGAGTGGTAAATGTGATATATAAATACGTAATGGTACAGGTATGTACAGAACCTATGTGGTTGATGATATTGTGAATGAAATAGATAGATGATTATGTGAATGAATGAAGGAAAGGATTGGATTGAGAAGCATTATAAATGCTTGTATATAAACTTATAGATGTGGTATGAAAGTGAGTAATGGCCTTGGGTGAGATTGAATGGTGATATGAATTAATCTATGTGATAGTAAACTTTGTATATTAAATATGAACTGTTGAATTAATTATGTTATATTACGAACTTACTAAGCTTTAAAGCTTACTATGTGAAATTCTTCTATGTTTTACAATATTATTAAAGCTAGCTTGGATCAGGGGATCGTCAGCGTCTCAATCACACTATCGGGCATCTATTTTGGTACCTTTTTGGAAGTTGTATAAATGGTATATGGCATGTATAGGCTAGTGAGGTTGTGGAATGATTTTTTTACATGTTTTGCTATGTGAAAATGGTGTATGTGATATGTATATTTGGTCTTGTGTGAATGACCATTATGGTATGTTTTGGTGAAATAGAAATGGCATGCTTCATACTTGATTTGGTAGTTGAGAATGGTGAATGAATTGTATGTTGATTGATGTTGGAATTGAGCATGTAGGGATGACCCAGATTGGGTGGCAATTTGGCCTTGTAAATGGCCTATGATTGTCTACACGGGTGAGCACACGGGCGTGTGTCTCGCCTGTGTCCATCATTGTCCTTATGCAATGCAGGTCAGACTTGCACATGGGCCAGACACACGGGCGTGTGACAAGCCGTGTGACTCAAGTCAGCGTTGCACACGGGCCAGACACACGGGCGTGTTACAGGCCGTGTGACTATAGTCAGAGTTGCACACGGGGTAAGAAATGGTCTGAGACATGGCCGTGTGAGGCACACGGTTTAGCCACACAGGCGTGTGCCCTGTTTAAGATGAAAATTTTTCTAAGTTTTGTAAAGTTTTCGAATGATATCGGTGTAGTCTCGAACCTTCTTTAAAGCATGTTTAATGTCTTTAGACCTACTAAAAGGGATTTTGTGGTGTTGATTACTATGATGTGTTGATGTGTGAGCCATGATGGTATAAATGTTATGATTTGATCAGTAATACCTCGTAACCCTAGTCCGGCGATGGATACGGGTTATGGGTGTTACATGTGTAGTGGGCACACGGGCGTGTGAGACCCTTACACGGCCGTGTCAGCCCTGTACTCAAATTTAGTGCAAATGGACAGAGAGTTACACGACCTATCCCCACGGCCATGTCCCTGGTCCACACGGGCTTGTGCCTCTGTCACACGGCCGTGTGCCCCTCCTCACACGAGCTTTTGTTCTCCCACACGGCCTAGGCAATACCACACGGCCAGAGCACACGGGCGTGTGGCCTTAAGACACTTATAATGGTTTTGTATGCATTTCTGATCTGAATATGTGTTTGTGTGTACTCCGACCCTTAACTAAGTTTAGTGAGGGTGTTCAAGACTCGATATCTGTAATGGTTGTGTGTGATGTATGATTTTGAATCTGGTATGAGGAGTGTGCTACATAAATGTTTTGACTGTCTGTCTATTAATGTGTCTCTGTTCTGTTAGCTTGAATGCATTCATGCATTTGCATTAAATATTTTGGGTTGGGTTGTGAAGAGAAGGAAGATCAGATCTGTGCTTTGAATCGCGCGGTTTAATCGCAAACTTATACGTACAACGATTTATCGCCTTCTGCATCAGACGTCGTCGTCGGCTTCATTTGTGCACTATTATCTGATCTGGTAGTTTAACTGCAACATCACTATACAGCGGATTACTGCATTGCAGCATCTTGATCAGTCGTCGGCTTTCTTTGCGTGTACCATTATCTGATCTGGCATGTACCGCAGTCTACCGCATTGCACAGTACAACACATACGCTAGCCCTACTGCATATTATTATCTGAGTGGCTGAGTCCACATATACGGAGTGTAGAGTTGGATGGGCCTTCCGAGGTCCTAATGGGTGTGATTGGTTGGATGAGCTTTAACAGCTCTTATGAAGTGTGATCGGGGGACGGAGAGGTGTGTTGGCTGGATGGGTGGGTTATATTTATCTGACTGCATTTCATCTGCATCTGTCTGTGTGTTCTGACTGCAAGGCTGGTTGTCTGTAATCTGTTTGTCTGGTCAGCATTTGAGATGAGTATTTGAGTGAATTTGATGTGCTCTGGTTTTTAAGTTCTGTTGGGACATTAGTCCCAAGTGTGCGTTCTGACTTCGTGAGTAATTGAAATTTTATTGTGCTACTGTTTTGAATTTTGTATCTCTGTTTGAGACTTGTTTCGGACTCACACTGAGCTCGAGTAGCTCACCCCCTCTTAGTGTTTCTTTTTCGTGTACCCTTTACGATTCGTATTTGGACTCAGTATGCGGAGGTTTTGGACAGTCTCGGAGAAACTATAGCAAACGTTATATTTTCAGTTTTTATTTTGACATTCAGATTTTGAACTGTAAGGATTTATAAAGCTGTGGTACAGTTTTGAGTTAAGTTTTAATCGTTTTTATTCCGCTTACATTTACATATACTATCTTAACTGAAATTTTAATAGCTGGTTTTAAACGTTTAGGTATTACGGTTTGACTTGAAAATTGTTTTGTAAAAGTTTACCTACGATCACTTCGGTGATCAATGTGACATCCAAAATTCGGTCTAAACTTCTAGGTCGGGTTTTGGGTGTTACACTATATATATATATAAACAATAATTACATGATATTATTTACTATCATAAAAGGTTAGCTCAAATTAAAAGTAGTTATTAAATAAAGTATAAGTAAAGTATGTGTAGATACTCGAGTAACTAATTCCTAAGTGATAATGGGTTGACTAGAAATTAAGATTAATGTGCAAAAGTTATATATTATGGTTATGATATTCAAATTATACAAATGTAACTTTTTTTACATCCCATCTTTAGAAAAAAAAAAGTCTCCTTCTCCAAAATACTTGTATGTTAATTTGAAAGATCAACACCACAAGACTTGAAGATTTCAAGATATCGATGGATACACAAGCTGTTTTATACACTATTATTTAATAGTTTTAATTTTAACTGATAAGTATATAAATTGAATAATTATGAAATTATATCAATATTTTCATATAATTCTTATGAAGAAGTTAATAGTAATTTAGGGTTAAACTCAATATTATTAAATATATAAAAATGTATTCAATAACTCATAACATAGTAATATAAAATTGATATAATATATTTATTAAAATAGTGTAACATCCTGAATTTTTGGGCCTATGCATTTAATTGGTGAATATGTGTAATGAGTTAATTTGAGCATTAGGGGTCCAAATTGGGCTCAGGATTGGGCTGAAGCCTTAGTTAAATTTTTGTTTGGGCACTATAGGGTTTAAAAGGTGGTATCTGAGTTTAAAATATCAAAATGGGCTTGTGGCCCAGTGGTCAGTGGCGCCACTTAGGGAGCAAGGAGGTGATGCCACACAAGGGAGTAAGGGGCCCAAATTTAAGTTACATGGAGCCCAACTCTTTTAATTTAAGTTAGCTAAATTTCGGCATTAGGGTTAGGTAGAGTGGACGGCAACAAGGCTCAAAAATAGGAGGATTTATGTGAATGGGATAATGTAGATAATATAGTTGATAACATGGAAGAAAAAAGGAGAAAAGATAGGAGCTATCTACAAGGCTAAGAGTTGGCGAAATTCCATCACCTAGAGAAGTGAAGAAATCGGTTTCTTTATGGCAAAGGGGGTGCGAATTTTCCTTTTTATTTGATTAATTTTTAGTTATCAGGAAGGGCACTTTCGATTTTTCATAGGTGAGTGCCGAAATTTCTATAAATAGGGAGGGTTCTCTTCTTTATTTTTTGGCATTTAGGGTTTCCACCTTTTCTGTCTCTTCTTTCTTCTAAAAGCCGAAAACCCCATTATTCTTTTCTCTTCTTTCTCCTAAAAGCCAAAAACTCCATTATTCTCTTCTTTCTTCTAAAAGTGAAAACTCCATTATTCTCTTCTCTTCTTTCTTCTAAAAAGCCAAAGCCAAAACTCCATTATTATTTTCTCTTCTTTCTTCTAAAAGTCGAATCTCTATAGATTTCTTGAATCATCTTCTCTTGATCTTCTCAAAAGCCGGAATCTCTAAGGGGTAGTCGAATTCTCTGCGTAAGGTGAGTGCCGATTTTCCTATCTCTTCAATCTCTCTTTCGGTTTTTTTAAGAGACAAGGCCGAATGGCCACTTGGGTGTTAAGGTCATCGAATGAAGCTAATATTTCCTCTTTTGCTTTTGGGCGGCATTCAGGATTTGAAAGAAACTCGATCATCTAGATTTAAAAGCCGGAAATCGCTAGTCTCCAATTTCGGGATTTTAAGGTAAGGTGATTTTCCTAGACTTTCACTAGATTCGTTCATCGCATGCGAGATCTTAACTTTATGATGTGGATTAACGATCATATGTTGTGATAGTAGTTCGACAAGGACTTGTGATGGAAATAAATATGGATCGAGCAAAGGAGAGAATCCTAAGTTTAAGAAACGAGTACATGTCACAAGATGACGGATTGGCCACCGGTTGTGGACCGGCTTCAACAACACCTTAGGCAAGTAGCGATTGTATCGACTTACGATAGTGTCGACATAGAGAGTGTCGTTCTAACGATAATCGTGTGTGTAGATCTCTAACACACTAATTAATCAGACTAAATATATGTTATGGGCTAAAAGCCGAGAAAAGTCAGTATAGTGTCTGTACTAAATATATGTTATGGGCTAAAAGCCGGAAAAAGTCAGATAGACAGTCGGATTACCCAAAAAGGGTAGGCAAGGGATGCAGTGCACGTAATCATAGAAACTTCTCTATGTGTATCGATGTATGTGATAGATCGTGAACTTTTAGGTAGTATATTGTTTTGATTCTGCATGTATGTATGCATGGGATGGGATTGATATGATGAAGGGGAAGAAGGTCGCATAGCGATCGGTGGCTTTGCCACATAGGTCACATAGTGATCGGTCTTTATGATGACATTTCATATCGAAATGTTACGATGTATTATTAAGGTCGCATGGCGATCGGTGGCTTTGCCACATAGGTCACACACGATGATCGGTCTTTAAGACAAAAGACACGGTATCGATATGGTGTGTAGCGGTTGGAGGGTTGATTGTAAAAATCCCCAAGGTGTGATGGTTGGTGCGGGTTGGTGTGTAGAGGATGGATTTCTAGGTCGGGATGGGCCATGATGCATATATAGTTACCCTTGTATACGGGCCAAGGCCATAATGTGTTTGTGGGCCTCAGGTCAGTGTTTTAGGGATTTATACACTGAGTCTTGGTGACTCACCCTATTATTTTTTCTTAACCTTTCAGATGAGAAGTAGATCGTGGACAAGGGAGCCGAGGCGGACTCGTGGGGCCAACAAGTCTTTTATTTATTAAATTTCCATTTTATTTTAAGTTTAAATTTTGGAATTATTTGATGTAATAAGGCCTCCATCGCTTAGGTTATCAGTTGATACTTGTCAATGTTTATGTTTTTTTTCATTCATGATCAAGGACTTATGATTAAGAGAAATAAAAATGGGATTTTTACACATTATTTAAAATAACACTTGTTTTGGAAAAAATAAAATTTCAAAGATTTTCTACCATGCCACCTATTTAAAGATTATCTACAAAAAGCGACTAAGTTTTTCGAATCATTCAAGTAAAGTTTTTAACCTTAAAACCGTAGCATACCGGATCCGGTCGTAACGTTTGGGCCGGGTTTGGGGTGTTACAAATAGTTTTAGAATTTATATTTTAATATGTATATTTTTAATCATTTTGGTACATTTTTATATATTTGATAATATTAAATTTAACCGTAAATTACTAGTTAATTGATACATAATAACTATATGAAAATATTGATATAATCACATAATTATTTCAGTTATACACTTATTAATGATATATTTTAACTTAGGGTCATGAAAATATATGATTAACTTATTTAGCATAAAATATCAACTTATTTAGCATAAAATATCATAAATATATAATATTTAAATAATAAGTTAATCATATTGAATTTATTCAAATATCATAAATATTAAATTATTATTTAATTTCATAACACAATACTATAAAATTATAAATATATGATATTTAACTGACAACATAGTTATTAAATTTAATTTAATTATAAAATTATCCCTATCAAAATTTAAATTGTAACGCCCCCAAAATTTTAAATTTTGATTTCGTGTATGTGTGACACAATGTCTATTTGTTTCAGTGGTTAATTGTTCTGGGTGTGTGTGGGAGGTCCCATGCCTTTGGCAAATTTTGAAATTTTTCTGAATAAAGCCCTAACCCTGCTCAGTAGGCTTAAGTTTAATTGTTGGCAAAAATATATCAGAATGGGCCTGCTGATCTGGTGGTTAAGTGGAGTGTTAATATGTTGGTGGTCTTGAGTTCGAATCCTTGTGCGTGCAAGGGAGTTATTTTTGCTATTGGTGCCGTGTAGGAGTTTGAACTAAACTAAAATGCCGAGTAGTGGATGTGCAGTGGGAAGTGTGGGGAGCGGATTAAGGGATTTTAGTGGGTTATCAAATTATCTTGATATTATTTGTTTTTCTTCCAAATTTCGAGTTTCTCCTTCTTGCAAAAAAAAAAAAAAATTGGCGTTTGCTTTTCTTTTCCCCCTGTTGCCGAATTTTTCCTCTTTCTTCACCTTCTCTTCTCGTTTCCTTTCCTTTTTTTTTTTACTAATCGTTCTTTTTTTCAAACGTCTCTTCTGTGTAACGTTGGGTGCACGTTCGGTAAGTTTTCGTCTCTGTTAAATCTTAATGTTTCTAGTTAAGTGGTTAAAGAGGGGTTTTACGCTTGGTGTTTAGGAGTTAATCAAGGGGTTGCTGATCGTCCATCGACGTCTTAAGCGTGCGGAGTTCCTGTTCTCGATTGAGGGTAAGATTTCTGACGACTAAAGATTATATAACTCGTGGTAACTTCATTTTAGTTTCGTTAGTATCACTAAATCGGGCTTTGGTATGGCGATATTTAGGTCTTGGAACGCTCAGAGGTATTTTTACAGCAAATCAGTAACAGGTGTGTATCCAAAACACAGAAAATGGGGTTCAGCGAAAAGCCAAAATTGCTTGTTGTCGAGAAATAAGAGAAAATGATGCGAAAAATTGTAGAGGAATGAAATAAGGGTGTTAAAAACTAGGAAATCAACATTTTGCACTAAAACAGTTTTGGATAGCAGCAGTAGTCTAAATTTGAAAAATCATCAAAAATAGTGTAAATTGAGTTAGAGGTTGAATAAAATATGAAATTAAATTTTATTGAGTCTAGTCTTTCATGGAAGAAACAGTATAAGCAATGAAACTGTAAATCATGAGTTATAATAAATTTTGTGAGACAAGGTCAGAATGATTTCGGGTTCCCCTATTCTGACTTTGGAAAATCATCAAAAATTGTAAAAAAATAATTAGGGGCTTAAATTTATATGTTTAAATCCTTAATGAGTCTAGTTTCAATAGAAACAAACGAAAACATCATCTAAATTCCGTACTAAGAGATAAATAATTTTTAGTAAGAAAAAGGATGAAGCTGTCAAACAGTAGAATAGGGATAAATTTAAAGATTTTACTGTACTTATTTGATAAACTATAAATTCTGAAAATTTTATGGTAGAAAGGTATTTGAGTCTAGTTTCAAAAACATCAAGCGGATCTTAATTTGGAATTCTGTAGCTCAAGATATAAATAATTTAGTGATAATGACTCAAGTAGACAACTTTGAATGAACATATAAGTAAATAGTGAAAACATATATGAGTATTGAGCTAACATGGGTTACTTTAAAAATGGATCACACGGCCAAGGCCAATTTGGGCCGAGTGGGTCACACAGGGTGTGTGGGCCCACACGGGTAGATCACATGGGCATGTGGGCCCATTTTTATTGAAATGTTTTTAAGGTTGCACGGGTCGCCCAAGTCGACTGTGAACCTACTGTAGGGTCGGTAAGCGCTACTTAGACCCCTAAATGTGTGAAATTGACTAAATAATATCTGTACTGAATATATGTACTGAAATTGCATAATAGCATGTCATCCATTGTGTGTTACATTGCATTGGGTTGGGGGTTGTTATTCGGAGGAAGTGTACTGAAAGGCTTTAAGCTTAATTTCTTGCACACTCAAATTGTGAAACTCATCAGATTGTGCGTATTCGGTACTACTTGGAGTGTAGGGATGGGTGGGTTGATTATATCCCCACATAGAGTGTAGGGTTTGACGGAGATGGTGTGTAGAGGCTGGTTGGGTAAGATTTTGCTCTTGCATAATCACTCACGCTCATCGATTTCGTGTGATGGGCTAAGGCCCTCTACCGCATTTGACATTGTCTTGAGATGGGCTAAGGCCCAAATCACATCGATCATTGAAAAGGGCATAGGCCCATGACTGCTCAATCAAGCGTGCCTTTGTGAATACTGATTGTTTGTTTGTTTCTGCGGGATTACACACTAAGTTTACGTAAACTCACCATTTTTGTTTAATGTGCACATGTAATCCCGAGACTTGACGGATTGGTGCAGTGGAGGACTCAACGGTGGCCACACGTATTTTAAACTATTTTAATTTCAGTTTTGGTATTTATTTCTTAATTATTTTCTGGGTTATTTTTTATGTAAATTGAACTTTTTGGACTGTTTGCTTTTATTTCGGATTTTAGACTGTTTTCGTGGATTTAAAAACTGCACAAACTCAACGAACAAACGGTTTTCTCTAAAACAAAGGGTTTTTTCTAAGATGGACGGATTTACCTAATTAACTCGGTTTTTCATAAAATAAATTATTTCTAAAGTTTCCGCAACGAATTGTGTTTTAAAACAATCGATTAAATAAGTAAGCGATTTTGGAGTCAACAAGAGTAAATAAATGAAAATGGTTTTATCGTAATAACTTAGTTTCAACACGTTATTATGTGACATCGTCAGATTCGGCCATAACGTCTAGGCTGGGTTTGGGGTGTTACATAAACATTTTAACAATTATGATATATCAAGTGTATTCAAATCTCATTTACATAGAAATTATCCCAACAAAAAATTTTTTTGATCAATTTATTTTTTAAAACGAAAATTATCCCAACAATTATTTTTTAACGAGATAAAATAAACACGTTTGAAATAAAATTAATAATTTCAGAGATTTAAAATAATAATTAATCAGATAAATTTTGATTTAATGTTTGAATCAATTATAAATAATTAGCATACTCCCATCCATATTTTTTTAACCTGACAGATTTTTTTATGGTTTTTTTCACAACAAAGAGAATTTTTTTTTTTTTTTTTTTACTTTTGAAAACACGGAAGAGAAAGTTTTGGGACCTATTTGAGTTTGTTTGATGTTCGACGTTTAGAGGAATTTTCTCTAGATTTGAACGATTAAGAGTTACATGGGACGATAAGAGATCGTGGTTAGAGTTATGTGGTTATCCAACCATCAACCGTGAAGATTTGGCCAAAGAAAATTTGAAATCTTGGGGGATTTATTTCGACTATTTCAGGATTTATTCTCAAATACTAGACTAGGAAATCGAAAGGGAAAAATGAAAAGAAGTCTACCGGTAATATTCATTGCTGGAGGTGTCAACCAAAACAAGAATTGCAACAATTTGATGCTTCAGGGTGAATGAGAAGAACTGTAAAACACTTTAATGATGGTTAAAAAATTTTATCGATAGTTAAAAGAAATATTAAAAGGGGGACCTTCATACAAAAGGAAAAAGAGAAGATTTCAGATATTTTGACCTTCGCCCCGCATGGACTTCCAAGAGATCAACCTTAACCTGCTCAATTTAGGCCCCGTTCGTTGCTCCATCTGGGATGGACTTTTTGGGCCAAAAGTACTTTTCAGCAAAAAGTACTACAGAACAAGGGCCAGTGGAGAAAAATTTTCAACTTTTCAGAAGTCCTTTTCCACAGATGAAAATGCCAAAATTTTTAGCTTTTTCCACAGCAGAAGGACTTTTACATGGTGTTTTACTTTTTTATCCTTGTTTTATGTCTTCTTCCCAGTAGACGTTGTCCTCTTTTTTCCCCTTTTCATTCTCTCATTTTTCCTCTGTTCCTCTCTGGTGAGTTTTCGCTTATCTTGATCTATGGTGATTTTTCTTTGTCTGATTATCCTTGCCTTTCTTCCGATTTTCTTTTCTTTGTCCGATTTTTCTTGATCCTTGAGACTGAAACCCACAAGTGAAGCTCTTTGCCTTTTTCTTTTTTTTTCCTCTTCCGCCGACTCCTCCATTTTCTAATCCCTAACAGCCAATTCCTTTCTCCCCTTCTCCACTCCAACACCCATCGGCCACCACCATATCTTTCACCAGTCAGCACCAATCCACCGGCATTAGTTGCCGAATTTGTGAAAATCGACAAGGAATTTTAGAGTTGAGGCATGGAATTTGTTTTCCAATTATTTTATTCTCTAATTTTTCTTCTGTACATTTTAGATGACAGTGGTGTTCTCCGCCCTTATTGATTTTTTTTTCTGCAGGTGAAACATCGGGTACTACTGCTACACTGGTATTCACATAACCTAGGCAGCGCATGACCATTTCCTCTTCAGAAAAAGGTAGTATGGAAGGAACTTGGTTAAGTTACTCATGGTGCATGCACAAAAAATTGTTCTTTTCTGTTTAAATTGATGTTTGGATCTTAATAATCTTTTCTTTTTTTTGGTATCAATTTGTGGTTGTGGGGATTTTTAATGCATGGAAAGTAACTAAAAGTATTGAGAATTCTGTCAAAACTGGATTTGAGTATTATAGATTGAGATAGACTTATGTTTTTAGAGATTTTGTTACTTTGAGTCTTAACCCATGGAAAGATGACAACATTGTTGTGTCTAAAGAAAGCTCCATTTTACCGAATCCTGGAAATATTTTGCAATGGTTTACTTGTACATATGGGTTATATCATGGCAGGCTTCCAAGCAAATGAGTTATGCAGAAAGTTGGTTAGCTTATGAGTTGAGTGATATAAGAGTTGGTGATTTGCTGATACATATTTGACCTTTTTGATATTCAATTTAAATTAATATGGTCCATTTCAATAATTCAATGATATATTTTTTCAAGATTTTTTCAGTTTAAATTAATATGCTTTTAAGATTCTATGCTTCTATTTTTCTTTATTTCAAGCCATATATTTTCTTTCAATTTACACAATGAGTACTGATATTCCAAACCACTATAGTTACTATATAATGATATATATTTTATCAATTTTCAATCATTACTACTTGAAGATTAAATATGTATAGTTTACAAAGTATTGTTTGATGAGTACTGCATTTTAATGTTAGTTTTACTCTCCATTTTAGCATTTAGGCATTTCATTTATGTTATGTAAAAATCAACATGAAATAGATTATTTGGTATGGTTCAAAATGCATTATTTTGATTACCTATATAGTACAAATTCACTAACTTTTAAGGTATTTCGTGTCTCGATTATTGACTGGTGAATCGCCATAAGAGATCAAGTTAGTTACAAACTTGCAAGTAATTTTCTGTGCCCTTTACTATCTTGAAATGGTTGCTTGGAACTTTTCTTTTTTTTCTCATTAGATGATTGCAATGATATTGTTGTTTTCAATGTTAAGATGCATGCATGCTCTATATACTGATTAAAGAAAACATGTATATTCTTTTTTGAGTTTACTTGAGTTTGTGGTTTGTATCTTTAGGCTTAGATTATTTTCTAAGGAATGTTAGCTTTTCTTTCTAATTTACACCTTGCTTTGGCCATGAACGATCTTTTTATAAATAAAAGAAATTTCTTTTATTTTTGTCCGTAATTTCTTTTCTTTTGAGGCATCCAAAGTTTGTTGTTGGCAATCATTTTACGAAATTAAATAAAGTTAGAATTTTATGAAAAAAGTTGGAATTTTTGTTCTTTAAAATGAAACATTTGCTTCTTTACAAAAAGCCACCTTGTTTCTTTAATCATATTTTTATTATTCAATAATTAATCAAACAAAAGGGTTAAAGACAACTCAACAAAAAAAAGAATATCTGATTCACATGTTATTAATAGTCGGGAATGCAGATTCCCTTTTACCCCACTTTTTATTTTTCTTTAAAATAAAAGTTTCTTTTATTTAAAGTGTTTTTGTTAAATAAAATGTACTATATTATTGCAATTAGTTTTAATAATCTTTTTTATTTTAAATTTTTGTCAAATATTCATTTAACACAATTTGAATCACTTAATTTTAATATTATATAAAAATACATTTACAACAATTATAACACAAAATTAAATCAAGATAAATCATATCAAAAATACTTTTATAATTGTTTTTAATGACACAAACACCATGCCCTAATTTTATAAATCCATGTTGGATTGAGTCTACCATTGTATGAACACAATCCTTTCCCATTTTAGTGTGTGTCACTAACACTAATATGCATGCATGCTCTATATATTAGTAACTTTTCAACTAGTCAAGCAACGACACATGCTTACATTAATTATTTATGCTTACATTAATTACAGATGCTTACATAATCATAATACATAATCATAATTCATTATGTGACATTTGATTTTCTTGATTGCTTAATTGAAACGAATCTGTTTGTATACACAATAGATGAGTACTTGGCGATTGAAGTTAGTGGTGAAAAAGTGAAAGCAATGTGGGATAAGAGATTGACAGAAATATTTTGTGATATTTGTATTAAAGAAATATTGAAAGGCAATAGGCCTGGTACTCATTTCACAAAAGATGGATGGTTGAAAATAATGACAAACTTTGAGAAAGAAACGGGCAAGGGTTTTTCACAAAGACAACTTAAAAATAGGTGGGGCGCCCTAAAAAAAGAATGGAAAGCTTGGAAAAAACTTAAAAGGCGAAGATACTGGGTCTAGGTGGGATCCTATAAAAAGAACCGTTGATGCATCGGATGATTGGTGGGAGAGTAGGCTAAAGGTACATTAATAATTCTGATTTTTTCTTTTCTTTTCAATGAGGTTATTGATAATTACTGTTATTAAACTATCATTTTATATGTAGGTTGTGCCTGAAGCTCAAAAATTTAAAACATCGGGCATTGATCCCGAATTCGAGGGAAGTTGGACCAAATGTTCATGGGGATAGTTGCAACAGTGATAAAGCATGGGCACCTTCTTACAGTACACTCTGTCTTCGATTTTTTGAGGATGTTAACAATGAAATACCTGAAGAGAATGAAGATGAGAATGTGAGAAACGATGTTCGCATTTTAAATGATGTTCACATTTCAAATGATGTGAACATTTCAAATGATGTTCAAATTGATGGAAACAGGCAAAAAAGAAAAAATCCTGAGATATCAAGTTCACATTTTAAACCTGGAAGAAAGAAATCCTCAAAGCAAATTGGAGGGGCTGCAAGATTGTCCAATCAAATAGAAAATTATGCAATGCAACTGATAATATGAGTCAAGCCACAGCTAGTTTGACTCCTGTTATGGATCCATATGGTATTCCAGAAGCAGTCAAAGTGCTCGACAGCATGTCGGAAGAAGTTCCAGAAGCTAGTCCGCTATACTTTTTCGCACTTAGATTATTGCTCAATAAGGACAAGCGAATTATGTTTTTATCAATTAATCCCAAGATTAGAGCTTTGTGGCTTAAGACGGAAATGAAGGATAGATGAAAATTTTCTGATCTTCTAGTGTTTAGAGATATCTATTATGTGACTAAAAAAAAATGCTAAACTAGTTTTATCAATAGTTGTTTATGTTTGGTTTTTGGATATTGAATTTATGTTTTATCAATGGCTATTTATGTTTGGTTTTTGGATATTGAATTTATGTTCTATTTATTTATGTGTAATCTACTTTTATTAATAGTTGTCTATATTTGGTCTTTGGATATTGAATTTATGTTCTACTTATTTTTACTAAATTAGTTTTATCAATAGTTGTTTATATATGATTTTGGATGTTCAATTTTTTTTTACAGTGTGATGAGTATAGTTGAAAATTACAGCGGTGATGAAAGTGATGATGAACGGGAAAAGAAAGGGATTTTACAACGCGTGGAATGTTTTACCCGCTTATTTGTTGCTGCATCTTCTTCCGTGCAATTATATCACGAGAAGTATATATTGAAGCAACCATGCATGAATTCAAAACAGTCAGGTGAGACATGGATCCGAGAGATCCTTGATGGTCACGAATCACGTTGTATGATTAATTTTAGGATGTCTAAAATGGTATTCACAAGTTTGTTGAGAGTTTTGGAGACAAGATACAACTTGTAAACTTCAAGACACATATCTTCTCTTTGAAATGTTGGGAATTTTTTATACATCTTGGGCACCGGTGCAAAAGTTTCCCAATGTCGAGAAAGATTTCAAAGGTCTGGATCAACAATAAGTCGATACTTTACAATTGTGCTTGAGAAAGTTTCAAGGATGGCCACTGATCTAATTGCACCCGAAGATCCTTTTTTTAGCTCAATACCCGAACAAATACGTAATGATTCTAGATATATGCCGCATTTTAAGGTTAAAATTTAATTTATCTTATTATATTTTTAATATTTTTGGTTGACTAAAAATATACACGAGACTAATATGATTATTTGTTCAGGATTGCATCGGTGCAATTAATGGTACACATATTGCCGCTATTCTTCCACCAAGTGAACAAATTCCCTATATTGGAAGAAAAGGTATCCCTACTCAAAATGTTATGGCAGTATGTGATTTTAATATGTGTTTCACCTTTGTCATCGCTGGATGGGAATGATCGGCACATGACACTAGAATATTTCTTGATGCAATTCGAGATCCAAAATACAAATTTCCGCACCCACCAAATGGTTAGATATTTTATTAATATGTGATTTTTTAAAAAATAAAGTATAAGTTCTTTAATTGATATTTTTTATTAAAAAAATTATTGAACTAATTGTTTGTTATATTATGACATGTAGGAAAATATTATCTTGTTGATTCTGGATATCCTCAAATGAAAGGTTATCTTGGACCATATAGAGGTCAGCGATATCATTTACCAGACTTTCGTAGAGGTAGACCAAAGATGTCGATAAAGAAAAGATATTCAATCATTCACATTCATCATTACGTAGTGTGATTGAACGAACTTTTGGTGTTTTGAAAAAAATGGGCCATTTTAAGGGATATGCCAAGTTATAGTTTTGAAAAGCAAACGATGATTGTTGTTGCTACAATGACGATACACAATTTTATCCGAAAACATGTCAATCGAAATGATGCAGATTTTATGGAATACGAAGATATTAACTGGGCATATAAGAATATTATTGATTCGAGAAAATGCGCATGGTCGAAAGTGATGATGATGACGACGATGATGGTGGTGATGATGACGGTGAATCAAGCAATTTAAGTGGTTTTGAAATGGAATTAACAAGAAATGCTATAGCTTCTAGTTTAATGAATTCGAGTTTAATGCTATTGTAAATTTTTAGTATTTATATTTGGTATATAAATATTATCCCTTTTGAAACTTTAATCCCAATATATGTAATATTTTAATTTTTACGTTTATGTTTTCTATGTTATGTTAATATCTAATATTAGTTTTACAAAATGTGTTAAAAGCATTAAAAAATAAAAAATAATTTTTAAAATAATACAACTGTGTCAATATCTAATTACAAATATTTAATTATTATATTTAAATATTTAAATATAGTTTATATATTCTAATTAAATTTAATAAATAATTATTATTAATTCTTCAGAAAATATTTAAAATTAATATTATTTATTAAAATATTAATAATAAATTATAATAAATTATTTTTTATATTTTTGTTAAAATATCATAATATTAACTAATTTGAACATTATTTAAATACATATTTGTTACTTTATAATATCATGTCTAAAATAGACATTTTACTTCTCAAAAGCACTTTTTGACAGCAATGCCAAACACTTAAATTTTTCAAAAGCACTTCTAAAAAGTACTTCTGAAAAGCACTTCTCAAAGCACTTCTCAAAAGCATTGCCAAACTGGCCCTTAGTTAATAGCAATCCAACAATGACGAGGTCTCCCTTTAACGAAGATTTTGGCCCATAATTAGTGTTTTTCTTTTCTTATTTTCTATTTAGGAGAACTTATATATATGCAATGTTATATATATTTGGTATTCTTAATATTTGGTTAATATTAAATGATGATTTTGTTGATATTAAATTTAAGTTTTTTAGATAAGTATGATAATTATTACCATTTCTTTTTTTTTTAAAGGGACAATTATTATTTTGTTTGAAATTGAATTTAAATGTTACTTTAATATTCTTAAAAGTTACCATATTTATCTTTATGTTTTTCCTTGTTAATATATTAGTCCTCTTACTTAACAGATGCAATATCTCAGTGTATTTTAGTATTTATTCATAAACTTAAAATTAAAATTAGCATAAAATCTTTTATTAACATTTTGATCAATTTATTTAAATTTTATTTTTTTAAAAATCAATATAGAATTTTAATTAAAATTTTGAAAATATATATAAAATAATGGTATTAATATTTGTAATTAATAATAGAATTATAAATATTATTTGTTTGGTGTTAATTTATATAGCTCATAATACAAATTTTCATATAATTTTAAGCAAAAATTTCACTTAAATAACTGAAATTTTAAAACATTGACAATAATTGTTCCATTCTTCTGTATTATAAACTTTGAGTCATAGATTGCGTAATTACTAAACATTACAAATTTTGTATTAAAATTTAACAAATAAAAATATCATATTTTAATAAATACACATAATTAATCTATGCATCGAAGGGATAAGAAAACTAATATATATATATATATATATATATAAAGAATAATTATATGCTATTATTTACTATAATAAAAAGTTAGCCCAAATTAAAAATAATCTAATATAATTAAGGTTTATAGGACTTTAGTTATTAAATAAAGTATGAGTAAAGTATATGTAGATGCTCTGATAACTAATTCCTAAATGATGATGAGTTGGTTAGAAATTAATGTTAAAGTGTAAAAATTATATATTAGGGTCATGGTCCCCCAAATTACACATACATAACTTTTTTGACATCCCATCTTTATATAATAAAAAAAGTCACATTCCCCAAAATACTTATGTATTAATTTAGAAGACTTCAAAAATGATTTTACATCTATCTTTTGTTCTTCATTATTTAACATGAAAAATTTTAATTTATTCAATTTTATATCAAAACTTTTATGATTTTATCAAATTGAATAACTTCATCTGAATTCTCTTTACCATAACGTTATATCTATGAAAAATCGTAAAATAACAAATTAAGATAAATCATTTTATTTTATCTTTTTTCAAGTGAAAAGAAATAGATTAATAGTCATTTACTACACTCATGCATAAAAATATTCTAAAAGAACCTTCATACCTTAGTATTGAGAGAAAAATAATAAAACAAAAATGATCACACATAAAAAATAAAAAAAAAAGTGGGTAGTTAAAGTTATAAAGTTGTGGAAGTGAATGATTATTTTTTACTTTTTTTTTTCTCAATCAATATAAAAAACAAAGAATGAAAGATGTTGGAAAATACTAATTTTTCTCAAAAATCAAAAGGTTACAAATATTTCCTAAATAATTTTTCACTCTGAAAAACACTCGACTTGAAACAATCAACATCAATTCAAACAAAAATTAATAGGCAGCAAATAATAATCAATTTCAGATCGAAATGTTACAAAAACTCTCAAAGTAATCTTTCACTCTAAAAAACACTCGACCTGAAATAATAAGTATCAATTTAAAGAGATTGCTTTTTACTTTTGTGACACTTGTTAAAACTATAGTTGGTAATTTTTTTTTGTTAAAAATGTGTCTTTTATATTCATGTTATAGTATCAAATTACAGAAATTGTTTGTCAGAAATGTGTGAGGCATGATTTGTTGTTATCAACAATATTATAAATGGTATAAAAAAAAGTATAATTGATCTTCAACTCAATTATGGATATTAAAAATCGTATAAATATGTATTTTCATTGTTGATGACAAATCAAATAGTGCAAATACTTCTCCAATACTGCAATTTCTTTTTTTTTTTGATCGAAGCTCCAATAATGCAATTTGGTTGGACATAAAAGCATAGGTTTAATATATTTGTTGTTTGCCGGTAAGTCAGCCTGCGGGATTTGACAGACCAACAACAATTACAAGACTAATAACAGCTTCATCTTAGACTTATAAGCAGATTATGCCAAGCTTCTCGTCCTTCCTTTTCGATGTCACATTTTTATAATTTGGACCTTTCCTATAATAGTATGGTTTCCAAGTTTTATATTGGATTAAGTTTTTGGGGCTACATGCTTAAATTATAAGGTTATAATATGTTTGATCTCTATTCTTTTTAATATTGTATCAATTTTTTAAATTTTTTTTATATATTTGAAATTAAGTTTTTATACTTTTATTTTTAATAATTTAGTCTATTTATTTTTCGAAATTAAAAATTTAGGTCTAATTATTAATATCATTAAATTTTTTTATATTAAATTTGTTGGTACAATTTTTTAATTTTTTTTAAAGACTCACTTGATAATTATGTGACAGAAAAAAAAAAAAAAAAAGACATTGCAATAGACCTAAACTTAACAAATAATAACAATTTAAAAGTAGAAATACCAAATTATATCAAAATTTTACATATAGAATTTAAAATTTAAAATTTACATATAGTAGGAGTAGAACTAGTAAACTGTCACATGTTTTTTTTTTTAAAAAGTATAATTACCGTTTTTTCTCAATTTAAAAGATATATTATCTTATTAATTTTGTTTGTAAAATTTAAAATCCATGTTGAAATTTTAATGTTATAATTATATTTTTTAATGTGATAATAGTTTCAATATAATTGTTCATTACAAGTAGTAAAATAAATAGTTAATTCGATTCAAACAAATTAATTAACTAACTAATCAAAATAAATTCGAAAGAAAACCTATGCATGTACATAAATGAAACTTGAATATGAGAATTCAAAGTTCTCAATACTTCAACCTTAAAAATTCCCTTTACGTTAAAGGCGTTGTCATTTGGGATGACGAAAAGTTGTCACTTTCCAATGAATTTAATTAGTTGAAATGTGATTATATCGTTTTATATGTAAAAATTGATCTATTTTCTTTGGAATGTAATATTTCCTTTGGAGTTTTTTTTTTTTTTCTCACAAATAATGAAATGTGGTTTTTTGATCGAAAAGTTACTTTATCATGTAAATGAAAAGTAAAAAAGAATTGCTAAGATAAATTAACTTTTAAAAAAAAAAATTGTTTGGGTATTAATCTATTCATTATAAAAAAATAAAAATAAAAACACAATTGTTGCATGTTCTCCCCTCCTGTGATAACTGTGGCTTCAATTCATTGTTTCAAAATAAATGAATATATATTTTCTTTTGAAATAAATACTTTTTAAAATATATTTTTTATTAATATCAATTTATATATGCAATATATAAATACCCTTATATTTTATATGTAGAATGTAATGAGAACAAATTTGTAAATTATACATCTTCACGTTAATATACAAATTATTTTTTAAACGTATTTATGTATCGGATTTGAGCAAAATGTGAAAAAAAAAATCATGTCTTATGGATTAGTTCAAATATTGTTAATGAGAAAAGTATTAAAAATTGTAATCACTAAATTTTGTCCAGCTCAATTTCGTGTTTAATTTTAAAAATTAAAAAAATATTTGAAAAATGTAAAAAAATTGTATTTTGACCCCCTAAACTTTCCTTAAATTATATTTTGACCCTTAAACTTTTCTTAAATTACATTTTGACCTCTAAACTTTTCTAAAATTACATTTTGACCCCTAAACTTTTTAAAAATTACATTTTAAGCCCTAAAATCTACCAAAATTACACTTTGACTCCAATAGTTTTACTTCATTTGCGATTTGGTCCTTCTGACAGATTACATGATTTGGGGCACCCACTCTCCGGATTTTTCGGCCACCAGCATGGGTGGCTACTCTTCCTTCAACCACTACCTGCAAATACAGAGAAAAAAGGCAAAAAATGAAGGCATAAAAAGGAAAAATCACACCAAAACAAGTCTCCGACATTTGGCAAAAGAAACCCCCCAAGGATTCGGCTATCAAAAAAAAAAAAAAACCCCCAAACATTCGAATCAAGCAAAAATAAGCTCCCATCTCCGAGCCCGAACACGACCCTAAGCCTTACCATTCAACCGCTCCATCAATTGCACCCAATTTTCATTATCATCAATATACCCAAATCAAAAAAAAAAAAAAAATCAAAATAAACTCACACAACTCCATTTTCGGGTTACCTGGTTCTAGGGGAAGGAGAGCCTCGTTTTGGTGTTAGACGACAATTGATCGAAGCTCCAAGGGTGGTGGTGTATGTGGGCGGTGGTTAGTGTAAAAAAAAAAAAAAAAAGAGTTGGGAAGGAAGAAGAAGGTGACTCACGAAATAGAAGGGAAAAAGGGAGAAGAAGAAAAAAAAAAAAGGCAGCCCAATAAACTCACCAGTAGTGGCCCAAAATCGGTGCAGGCCCACTTCATTTTGAACCCATTTCAGCAGCCCAAAGGAAGGAAAAAGGGTTGATTTCAGCAGCCCATAAATTTGGGCTTTGGTATATTCTTGATTTTTTTTTACCCATTTAGTCTATATTTTTAATGTTGTTTTATTTCAATTATATTAACATTGTTATGGGTTTATTTTTTTTATTTTTTTTGAAATATTATTGTCTGATTTCATTTACAAAATTAGTTTCAATAAACAAGGCAATGCATTAATTTAACATTAAGTCGTTGATTTCATCACTATTTTGGGTGAATACCATTGGCTCGTGTTAAAAATGGGGCGCCCTCTTAAAAAAATTGAAAAATTTAAAAAAAAATCCTAAAGTTTTAAAATAAAATGATTATTTTTATGGTTATTTTTTAAATTATCAAAATCTCGTTTTTAAAATGTATATAATACGATAATATGTAATTTATCAAAATTTTCGTGTTTCAAAAATTCATGTTTCAAAAATTTTCATGTTTTCAAAAATTCTCGTGTTTCAGAATTTTCGTGTTTTCAAAAATTCTCGTGTTTTCAAAAAATTTTCGTGTTTTAAAAATTTTCGTGTTTTCAAAAATTCTCGGGTTTCAAAAAAAATTCTCGAGTTTCAAAAATTTTCGTGTTTTCAAAAATTCTCGTGTTTCAATCAGATCACGATTAAATATTAAATTGAACTCGTATTTTTAAAAATTAAGACAACGCGCGCTTAAAAAGATACCAATTTTGGGCATCGCGAGGGTGCTAATACCTTCCTCGCGCGTAACCGACTCCCGAACCCTATTTTTCTCTGGAATTTTGACGTAGACCTAAACTCGGCCCTTTTTTAAAAGGAAATTCAAAAAAAAAATCTCTTTTAAAAATAGAATTTATTAGGTGTCCGATCACACCTAGGAAAAATGATCGGTGGCGACTCCCTCTTTTAAATAAAATCGAAACCCTATTTTCAAATTTTCAATAATTTTCTCAATTAGCGCCCATGCAAATTTTACGTCGCTACAGCTGGCGACTCCGCTGGGGACTTTTTTTTTTAGAGTCGAGTTTGGAATTAAATGCGTGTTGTGAAAATTTTCGAAACTCCTTGTTCAAATTAATATTTAGTCGTGATCCTTAAATTTTGTTTTTTGAAAAGTCATGCATTTGCGTCATGTTGTAAATATTTTTCTAACTTGTTTTATCTTTTTGTTTTTCAGCTCTAAGTTTTTATGGTTTTAGTTTTTTTTTTTTTAGTTTTAAAATAAAAACGAAAAGGTTTGTGAGTTTCTCCCCACACACCGTGCACTTGCATTTTTGCATAACATGAGCTCTCTACCTGGGCTCTGTCCGCTTAAGTGGAAGTAAACACTATGCCTTCGTGAGTTAACTCGTCCCTCTGCACAGGCTAGTGAATACTTCCGAGTTACATATGACTTATGCTTTCGTGAGTTAACTTGTCCCTCCGCATAGGCATAAGTAAATGTAATCCCTCGAATTGAGCTCACGAGCCTATGATGGGCGATAACCGAGGCTCCGTACTAGCCTTAGTAGGTGATGGTATGGACAATTCGAGTACCTTTCTAGAATCAAAACCGCATATAGTGAACCGTATGAGCCACCCAACTAAAGCCATGCTGAACCTTCGTCCGTTTAATAGTCACCAAAATAAGTACATGGGAGAAACGCCTCTTACCTTTTATTTCTTTTACATTTACACTTTTTATGCAAGGGAATCGAGTCCGTTTAATAAATTAGATCGAGTAGATTATCTGATGAGTATGTGGGGTAGGTTTTTGTAAAGCATGATGGGGCAAAAAAAAGCAAAAAAATACAAAAAAATAAAAAACGTGGGTCGGTTTCACTAAAATACATAATTGGATAGTTTATTTTGTTAGGTTTTCCATAGTTTTTTCTTCGTTTATACTTAGTACTAACCAAGGTTATTTGTCTTCATTTTTATTTTTCATCATGCATCATAGGCATCTTGTTAGGAAGGTGTTGATTAGAGATTGGTTGCCAAAAACAGGTTTCTGATGGAGGAGTCAATTACGCAAGTAACCGAGAAGAATGCCGTGGTTCGAGAATGGTCTTTGAAAACCCATAAAAAAGGGGACAATTTAAAGGAAGGATGTATCTCCAATCTTCCCGAGCATGTAACTTCGAATGTTCGTCAGAACAACCTCGAAGACTTGACTAGGATCTGGAAACAGTGGGACTCAGACATTAGGGGCATTTTCATTGAAAAGTACTGGGATATAGCTCACTTGATCACCGTCAACGTAGACGAACAGTTGATTCGAGCCATGGTTCAATTCTGGGACCCAGCTTACCAATGTTTCACTTTCAATCAGGAAGATATGACTCTGACCATAGAAGAGTATGCCGTCTTGCTTCGCGTTGACAATGTACAATTCAACAAGATATATGTGAAAGAGCCCAAACCAATGACCTTCAAGAAAAAGTTAATGAAGTTGACGGGAATGACCGATACATGGGCTAAAAAACAGATAAAAAAAAAGAACGAAGTCAGTTGTGTTCCGTGGTTTTCTCTGCGAGACTTAGTTCAAAACCATCCAGATATTGTGAAGAGAGTGGGTCTGTTTGCTTTGGCCATTTACGGATTAATCGTCTTCCCAAAAGTTCTTGGGCATATAGAAGTTGCGGTAGTGGATTTCTTTGAAAAGTTAAGGCAAGGAATCAACCCCGTCCCAACTATCTTGGCCGAGACTTTTAGATTTCTAAGTAGTTGTAGGAGGAAAGGGGAAGGACGTTTTATTGGATGCGCACAGTTACTTAATGTTTGGATTCTGAGCCACTTCTGGAAAGTGGAGCGCACACCTTTCCACATGTTTTCAAAAACATTCTCTCCATTGGAAGCTTACATTGGGAAAGATTGGCCAAAGGATGTCACTGAATCGCACTGGGTTTCAGTTTTTCAGAACCTCCACGCCGAAGATATAACTTGGAGAGCACCATGGATTCGTCATTCGGTTCTGTTATACAAATGCGGAAGCCAAGATTGGGTGCCTTTACTCGGATTATGGGGAGAAGTTGGATATGCTCCGTTAATGGTTCAAAGGTAGTTTGCTTCACGACAGTTCATACCAGCTACCGGGGGATTGGTACAGTCTGAGTTTGCCTTTAGAGGTGAGGGTTACATGAAAAAAGTCTGAGATACTGCAAAGTCTTGGAAGGAAATTTACCTAATGGAGTTAGCTCTCTATGCTGATACTATCACTCAAGATTATGACATATGGAGACAACGACGAGTGAATAGTCAACAAACCTCGCCAACGGATTACACTTTCCAGAATCATTTCTCAGAAGAAATGCCGTCCGAGCTGGAAATGGCAAGACATGAATTTGAACGTGAAAAGGCCAAGCTATTACGGGATATTAGTCTCTTCAAGAGGAAAACTACCAGTTGAAGATCGATGTTCAAATTGAAAAATCCAGAACCGAGAAAATCCAAAAAGAAGCTGAGATCATGAGAAATGACTTAAAGGATCTTCATTTGGAAAATAAGAAATTAAGAGGCACTATAAGGAATAGTGGGCTGGGCAAATCATCGGCAGAATGGAAGGAAGAACTAAGCAACATCAAAGGTGGGATGGAATTCTAGAGAGGGAAAGCGAAAAAGGAAGAGGAAAAATCTGCGCGTGCTATGATAGAGTTAAGGAAGAAAAATATTGAATACGAAATCGTATCTGCAGAATTAATGACTAGTCAGTCTGAGCGTCAAGAGCTAAGAGGGAAAATACGAGATTTAGAAAATATGCTGCAAGCTCATCAGCAACATTTGGATACTCTCCTAAAAGCCCTAGAAGAAAAGAATGGCCAGCATGACAGATACATTCGTGCCTACGAAAGAGCTCTCCAAGAAAAAGATATGCATCTCAGCGGTTTGATCAATGAAATTCGCAAGGCGGCTGTGCAAATCGTGCAATTATCAGATGAAGCCGAAGCTCTCAGTTGCCAATTCCCTCTGAGCCAAAGATCAAGCATGTCGGAGTTCCTAGAACGGGTGAAGAAACAAGGTGATGTGGCTAGGAAATTTGTGTAACAGTTAAAATAAAGATGGTAAAAATGTTTTGTAATGGACTCTTTTGATAAATGAAACGCCCAAGTATGGGGCTATCTTGAAATCAACACCTATTTTTTGCATACTTACGCATGTTTGACATTTATTCATTCATTCATACATTCATTCATTGCATGTACATATCACCCTAATCATTCACTAAGGTTAAAACCATTCAATCCACAGTTGCAACACTACAAGTCTGGAATCACGCCATTCTTATAGGACGCGTCTAAGAGCTAGAATTATGGAGGCTGAATTCAATGAGAGAATTGAAAGGATGGAAAGGACCCAAAGAGAGTTGCAAGAGCAGTTGGCTAAGTCACAACAGGAAGCAAGAGATCTGATGGTAAGATCTCGAGAGGAATCGCTCGAGCAAAGGGATCAAATGACCAAAATGATGGAGATGATGACAGCTTTGGTCAAAGGAAAAGGACCCATGCAGATCCCTGATATCATAGAACCCCAGTCAAGAGCTAATCAGGATTCGCTCTATCCCCCAGGATTCACTCCACCTCACGCCCATGCAATGCAAAGAGGATATCCTCAAGGGGAACCTACAGGCCTGGAGCAACGACCTGCACCACCTGCTCATCTAGGGCAAGGTATATTCGTATCGAACCCCGGAGCTAATCTTGCTGATCCAATTGTTCCAGATTTGGATGATCCGGTAGAAATAGCCAGGTTGAAAATGGATGATCATGATAAGTATAGGAGCTTGGAAGAAAGGCTCAAGGTGATAGAAGGTACTGAAGTCTTCTCTGCACTGAGTGCCAAAGAGCTCAGTTTGGTGCCCGATCTGGTTCCACCTCTGAAATTTAAAGCGCCAAATTTTGAAAAATATGATGGAACAAGATGTCCAAAGGCGCATCTTATCATGTTTTACCGGAAGATGACTGGTTACGTGAATGAGGATAAATTGCTAATACACTGTTTCCAAAACAGCTTGGTCGGATCGGCTCTTCGATGGTATAATCAACTCAGTAGAGAAAAGATCCGATCATGGAAAGACTTAGCATCAGCATTTTGTGAACAATACAAGCATGTATCCGACATGGTGCCTGATCGACTAACTCTGCAGATGATGGAAAAGAAGCCGACGGAGACTTTTAGGCAATACGCACAAAGATGGAGGGATATCTCGGCCCAAGTAGAACCCCCATTAACTAAAACTGAGATAACGGTCCTCTTTATCAACACTTTGAAAGCGCCGTTTTACGATAAGTTGGTAGGAAGTGCCACGAAAGACTTCGCAGATATTGTAATATCTGGGGAACTTATAGAGAATGCCATCAGGAGTGGAAGGATAGAAGGCCCCGAGAGTTCGAAAAGGGCAGTACCCATAAAGAAAAAAGAGGCAGAAACCCATATGGTAGGAACCGAGAGCCACTACACTTCTAATCCGTACCCAACCCAATCACGACCTCAATATCGTCCACCTCCAAACTTCTATTTTCCTCCCCAAATCCCTTACTATCAAGCACCTCCTCCTTACCCCGTCTACGCCAAAAATAACCAGAGACCATTCGCTATGTTCCCACCAAATACCATGCCTGCTCAAAGCCAACCCAAAAATGAACAAAGACCGGCAAGACCAAATCATGAAAAACCTCAATTCACCCCTATTCCCGTGTCATACGGAGAGCTGTACCCAAAACTATTGGAAAAACAATTAATATCCCCACATTATATGGCACCCTTGAAGCCTCCATATCCAAAATGGTACGATCCTAATGCTAGTTGCATGTACCATGCTGGAAACCAGGGGCATTCTACAGAAAATTGTCTTGCCTTTAAAATGAGGGTTCAAGGTCTTATTAATGCAGGCATTTTACGATTTGATGGTGCTAGTAATATGGCTGGAAATCTGCTCCCTAACCATACTGAAGGGAACGTGAGTGCGGTGACAAAGAAAGACAAGTGGCGAGCCAAAAATTGTGTTTCTAAAATAAAGACACCTTTGCGGAAGGTTTGGGAGGTAATGGTTAAAAATGGGCCGTTTTGTCATCCCAACAGAATTTTCAATGAAGGAAACACAAAAAGTCAATATTTTTGCGATTTCCATGATATCGAAGGGCATGACATCCAGTCTTGTGAGGGATTCAGAAAATTACTTCAAGACATGATGGACAATAAGGAGGTCAAGATCTTTAACAGAATGGAAGAGGCCGATGAAGGAGAAGTATGCACTTCCGATAATCAATCATTAGGTTCCCCTTATAGCGCCGATCGACCTTTGGTGATTTATTACGAGGCAAAAAAGGAAAAAGTGGAACCAAAGATGATAATTGAAGTTCCATCTCCTTTCCCTTACAAGGACAACAAGGCGGTACCATGGAAATATGATGTCAACATTATCATACCCGAAGGTGAAAAATCCAAAGCTACGACTGGAAGTGTTAGCGAAGTAGGACACTTTACCCGCAGCGGGAGATGTTATTCTCCTGAGGTGGTTGAAATAAGGAAGAAGATTGGTGACTCGAACCAGAAAGGAAAGGCACCGATGCATGAGGCTGAGGTCGAGTTTGAAAATCCGTCCGAACAAGAAGTTAAAAGGCCTGTGAATGAGGAGGAAGTACATGAATTCTTGAAGTTCATTAAGCACAGTGAATATAACATCGTAGAACAATTAAACAAGCAACCGACGCGAATCTCGGTATTATCCCTACTGTTGAATTCAGAACCACATCGGAATGCTTTGCTGAAAGTGTTAAATCAAGCTTATTTGGCGAGCAACGTATCTGTTGAAAAGCTTGATAGGTGGGTGAACAACCTGAATGCGGATAATTTCATCTCTTTCAGTGATGACAAAATATCGCCAAATGGTAGGGGCTCCGTAAAAGCATTGCACATCACAACCAGTTGCAAGGGTTATATAATACCGAATGTGCTCATTGACAACGGGTCTGCACTCAATGTCATGCCTTTAGCCATGCTTTCTAGGATGCCAATTGATATGTCTTATCTGAGGCCTTGTCACTCTATAGTAAGGGCATTTTATGGGACGCAACGAGAGGTCATGGGGAAGATCAAAATTCCTCTAGAAGTGGGCCCATGTATATATGATATCGAGTTCCAGGTCATGGACATCACGCCTTCGTATAATTGCCTTTTAGGGAGGCCTTGGATCCATTCTGCACAAGCGCCTTCATCTCTCCATCAAAAAGTAAAGTTTATCATGGATAGCCGCTTGATCACAGTCGCTGGTGAAGAAGAAATTGTTGCATCTATCTCTGCTGACACACCCTATATCGAAATAAACAAAGATACAGTAGAATGTTCCTTTCGTTCCTTCGAATTTATCAATGCTACATTTGTTGCTGAAGGAAATAGGATTCCCACACCCAAGCTGTCAAGGAAAACCAAGATGGGAATTAAGCTGACTGTGGGAAACGGAGCCCGAGCGAAGAAAGGTTTGGGAAGATATCAGCAAGGGATAGTTAGAGCACTAAAACCAGTACACCACAAGGCTCGATATGGTTTAGGGTTCAAGCCAGATATACGACAAAGAAGAAAATAGTTGTAGAAAGATCAAGAAAGGAGGATTGTAAGAGCCTCAGGTCGAGAATTGGAATGGGAGCCCATAGTATATCCTCCTTTGTCAAAAACATTTACATCTGCAGGAATGATGTACCCAGGGCGAGATAATTCACGAAGCACGCTGTTATTGATTGAAAGGGGTCTTCAGAATGTCAGTATAAATGTTATTGACAAAGGGGATAATGCAATTAAAGATGTTTCAATGATGCGCCCTGGTCCTCCTGGATTCGTTTTGAACAATTGGACTGCTGTGGATGTTCTTGTAGTTTCTAAGTCCTCTCCAGAGTAATGCTCAATGTTAACTCTCTCTTTTTGTGTGCCCTTAAGTAATAGTGGGATTCTTTTGTAAGAGCTTATGTTTGCTCTTTATCATTTAAATGAACATTAATGGATATGCATTTTGTCGTGGTCTTTTCATTCTCATTAACTTCATAATTATTCCCTCTTCTCACAGCCTGTCCTTACATGTATCTCATATCATACCATAGCATTATGCTTGTTGGTTCCAATACTTTGATGCTCCTCTATAGTTTTCTTTTCCATTCAACTTTCAAGTGCTCAGATATCAACGACATGAGCAACCCCGTTACAAGTCTTGAAATCGATTTCGAGAAAACTATTTGTTTAGCAGAATTTAAAGCTGAGGAAAATGCTGAAGATTATGTCTCGTCTCCTGACTTACTGAGAATGGTAGAATAAGAAGATAAACAGATTCTACCCCATCAAGAATCTGTTGAGACAGTAAACTTGGGAAATGAAGAAAAGAGGCAAGAAGTGAAGATTGGGACCTCCATTTCAGAGAACACCAAACATGATTTGATCGCCTTGCTTCGTGAGTACAAAGATGTATTTGCATGGTCGTATCAGGACATGCCAGGGTTGAACGAGGATGTAGTGGTCCATAGATTCCCATTGAAACCAGAATGCAAACCCATTCAACAGAAGCTAAGACGAATGAGACCTGAAATGTTGTTAAAGATAAAAGAAGAAGTCAAGAAACAATTTGATGCTAGCTTCCTACAAGTCTCCAAATACCCAGAATGGGTAGCTAACATAGTCCTAGTACCGAAGAAAGACGGCAAGGTACAAATGTGTGTGGATTATCGCGATCTGAATCGAGCAAGTCCTAAAGATAATTTTCCCTTGCCACACATCGATAAGTTGGTGGATAACACAGCAAAACATTTATTGTTTTCTTTCATGGATGGATTCTCGGGTTATAATCAGATAAAGATGGCTCCCGAAGATATGGAGAAAACTACCTTCGTAACGATGTGGGGGACATTCTGCTATAAGGTGATGCCGTTCGGATTAAAGAATGATGGGGCAACATATCAGAGGGCCATGGTGATGTTGTTCCATGACATGATGCACAAAGAAATAGAAGTATATGTCGATGATATGATTGTCAAATCCCGAAGGGAAATAGAGCATGTTGGAAACCTCAGGAAGTTGTTCGAAAGACTAAGAATGTAACGGCCTAATTTTTAGTGGTGTCGGAAATAGTGATATGAGATCACTAAATCTGACAGGTAAGATTGAATAAGATAGTAATTTAATATTTATGAGTCAAGTGAGAATTTAGAAGAATTTGTGGATTGGTAAATTTGGTAAATTAAAAGAATTTAGTAAGTCAAATGGGTCAAAAATGAGGTATCGAGATCTCGAATTTGAAAACCGAGGCATAAATATTTTTATAAATATTTATGGAGTGTTATTAAGTTAATATTAAAGTTTGGTTGAGAAATTTAAATGTTTGGGTAGTCAATTAAATAAAAGGACTAAATTGTAACAAATGCAAAATTGCTACAAGAATTAAATAGCTCAAGTGTTAAAAGAAGGAGGGTTTAAAGGACAATTAAACCTAAAGGTGAAAAGGTTGGACGGTAAGGGAAGAAAATCATCAGAAGATAAGGGAAATAAGGGCATAATTGGAAATTTAATAATTTTAACATGTATAATAAAGATAAAATTGAAAGATCTAGAGATATCTTCATATTTTCTCAGCCAAAACGCCATAGGAGGTCTGGAGAAAGCTGGTTTTTCATATTTTCACATCATGTGAGTTTATTTCTTGCTTTTTCTTGATAATTTTTATGTTTTTATGACTTTTACAACTAGATCCACTTATAGAATTCATTAGTTTTTGATTTGGTGGGTAAAATTAAAAGTTACCCTGGTTGAGAAATGGAAGTTTATGATGAATTATTATGAAATTTAAATTCTAATTTCATATTAAGGTGGTTTTATTAAGTAATTTTGATGGGAAATGGTATTTAGGACCTAAATGTGAAAAAGTTGTGAATTAGGGGTTGGTGTTAAAATTCAGAATACTAAAGGTGGTGAAATAGTTTGTAATGATAGAATAAAGTGTTAATTGAGAAAAATAGTTTAATTGATGGCTGAATTGAGTAGGGACTAAATTATAAAAATCAGAAAATTTGGGGTAAAAGTGCAATTTCGAAAATTGAAGAGCATAAATTATGAAGTGAAATAGAAATGAAATAAATGCTAATAAGTGGAAATATTTTACATTATAGATCAAGAATCCAAAGAAGAACGAGGAAAAGAAAAAGTTGCGAGAATAGTCCCTAAATTTCAATATCATCTACAAATCACCGTAAGTTCATATGGTTGAATTTATATGTTTTATTGTGAATGGTTGAATGATATAATGTGTCATTGAATATGAATTTGTTGTTGGATTGTGAAAACTATGATAAAATAAAAGAATAAATGTGGTAATTCAAATTAGGAAAAACGCAGATTGAGTACGTTCGTATCGTGACATGTGATGAATTGACGGAAAAGTCCATGGTTAATCCATGGCAAAGTATGAAACGTGGGTATGGTATTAACCATACCGAGTTGTGAAATGTAGGTATGGTATCATCCATACTTGAGTTGTGAAATGTAGGTATGGTATTAACCATACCGAGTTAAGAACGTAGGTATGGCATTTCCCATACCGAAGTTGTGAAATGTAGGTATGGTATTTCACTAAGGAAAACCATACTTGAGTTGTGAAACGTGGCACCGAGCAACGACGTACTCAAATTCATAAGACGCTTCCTAATTTGATAATAAGTAACACAATAGAAGTGAATCAAACGAAAGAGTTGAGTAGTTGTTAATGTTGAGCTCAACTATGTGAAATATTATAACAATGGTTGTGAATGGCAGGGAACTTTAGTAAATGTTTTGTTATTGTTTGGAAATATTATGTTTGGTAAGCATTGCTTTTAAACCTATGAACTTACTAAGCTTCATTAAGCTTACTTGTGTCTGCTTGATATTTTTATGTAGATTGAATTAAAGAGAAGTTGGTAGATCGGATCATCACAAAGAAAGCTCACTATCCGAGATCAATTCCGGTAGCTTTTGTTTTATGTTTAAAGATTTATATGGCATGTATAGAGTTTAAATGAGATGGAGTAAAGATGTTATAAACTAGTTAACAATATTTTGCAATGAAACAGTTTTTGAATTACAGCATTGACGTGATTGTGAAAAATCACCAAAAATAGGAGAAATGGAATTAGGAAGTGAATAAGATATATAATTGAAGCTTATTGAGTCTATTTTCACATAAAAGAAACATAACAATCAAATTATTCTTATGTTTGGAGATATTTGAATTTTTGTGAGACTAGTTCAGAATGGTTACGTGATCCCCTGTTCTGTCTTTGAAAAATCATTAGAAATTGTATAATAATAATTGAGGGATATAGTTTATATGAATGGAATCCTGAATGAGTCTATTTTCAAATGAAATAAATAGAAAGGTCATATGAGTTCTGTACGAAGAGTAATTTGATTCGTAGTGAAGAGAGGTCAGAATAGTTGAACAGTAAAACAGGGGAAACTTTAATGGATAAACTGTACTAATTGGCTAAGCCAAAAATTCTGGAAAAATTATAGTAAGAAGATATATGAGTCTAGTTTTAAAGAAAATTTACGGATCTTAATTTGGAGTTCTGTAGCTCCAGATATAAATAATTTAGTGACTATCACGCAGATGGACAGTTTTAAATTATTATGCTGAATTAGTAGTAAAGTCTAGTAATGCCTCGTGCTCGACTCCGGTAACGGCCTCGGGTAAGGGGTGTTACATTTATTGGTATCAGAGCTTCGGTTTAGACGATTCTCGGAATGAATGTGATGTATAAAATGTCTAGAAATACATGCCATATAAATCTGTGATAGTGGGATGTGAATGATCCGATCTAACTACTAATTTTTGTTATAGATTGTAAAGATGTCTGATAGATCCGAGGGTGCTGGTCATGAAGAGGAAGTTAATAGTAGAATACAGACTTCTCCGAGCAGGGGAACAAGTGGTAATGTTCCGATTTCTTTGATGAGAGAGGAAGAACTTAAAAATATGATTTACGGGTTAATGAATCAAGTGGTTTAGTGAAACAATACAAGGAAGAAGTCAGCACAACAACCTCCTCCTCCCCCCCTCTGTACTCACCGCTTATAACCCCAGATTGCTCCTCCTTTAATAGATGAATCTAGCAAAAGAGCACCGATTGAGAAACTCGTAAAGTTCCTGAGTCAAGAATTTAGAGGAAGATCGGACGATGATCCAGTTAAAGCAGAGTATTGGTTAAAAAGCTTGGAAAGAGTTTTTAAACAGATGATGTGTTCTCCAGAAGACTATTTGAGGTGTACGATTTCATTATTGAAAGAAGAAGCGTATAATTGGTGGGAAACCATTGAGGCGGTGGTACCTGCAGATAAACTTACAGGAATTTTTCCAAAATGAGTTTAGAAAAAAGTATGTGGGAAGGAGATATTTAGATAAAAAGAAGAGGAAATTCCTTGATCTTCGACAAGGGAATAAAACAAAGGGCCGAATATGAAAGAGAATTTATGTATCTCAAAGAGATATGCTCTGGATGTTGTACCGACAGAGGAAGAAATGTGCATTAGATTCAAGAAGGGCTTAATGATGAAATCGTAATGATGATTGGAGGCACAGAGATTCGAGAATTTGTGGTTCTGTCGATCGAGCTCAAAAGATGGAAGAAGTGTATAACAGAAAGATGCAAAGAGAAAGGAAAGGTAAAGAAGTATACAAAAGAAGTTTCTCTAGACCAACTTCGACTTTTCCAAACTAAAAGTTCAGAGATGATTCTAGTCGATCTGTTACAATTCCTAACGATCGAATAAAAGTAAAACAACTCAAAGAGATGTCGAAGTAACTAAGAAACCAACAACTAGTGCTAGTAGTGTGCAAAATATTCCGAGACCTAGATGCAAAAATTATGGTAGATTTCATGTTGGTGAATGTTGGGGAAGAATCGGAGCTTGTTATAGATGTGGTGGAACCGATCATTTTATTCGGGATTGTCCTCAATAATTAAAAGAAAATAAAGAACAAGGCGAGAAACAAACAAATACTCCTCGTAAAAGTAGACGTTTGGGTCAAAGTAGTCTTCGCTGAGATCGCTTCGTTCAGAATGAGAGATCAGAGTCCGATCGTAAACAAGGGCACTGCGCACGCATATATGCTATGCGGACAAGGGAGGAAGCTTCGCTCCGGATGTGATAGCCGGTATTTTCTATCTTTTGATGATTCTGTATACTTTAATTGATCCTGGATCTACGCATTCATATATTTGCACCGCATTAGTGTCGAGAAAAGAAAATGATCATTGAGTCCACTCGACTTTGATATGCAAGTCACTAATCCGTTAGGACAAAGTGTGTTAGTTAATTTAATATGTCGGAATTGTCCACTTTGAAAATACAAGGTCGTGAATTCTCTCACGATTTAATGTTGTTACCTTTCCGAGAATTTGATGTTATTCTTGGAATGGATTGGTTGATTAAACACGATGCCATAGTGAATTGTAGAGAAAAAGCGGGTTGATTTAAAATGCCGCATGTGGAAATAGTTTCAAATTTGAGTTTGGAGATAAAAAGAATGATGTCGAACTATTTCACCTTTTACAAATTTCTGGAAATTGATTCTAAAGGGTAATGAAACATTTTTAGCTTATATTCTTGATACTCGGGTTACGAATTGAATATGGAACAATTGCCGCTTGTTAATGAATTTATCGATGTGTTTCGAGAAATTACCTGGTTTTACCCCCAAATCGTGAGGTTGAATTTGTAATTGATATAATCCCGCATGCACTCGATATCAATAACACCGCATGCATGCAATGGCACCACCGAGTTAAAAGAGTTGAAGACACAATTGCAAGAGTTATTGGATAAAGGGTTCATTAGACCGAGTACATCACCTTGGGGTGCACCTGCTTTATTTGTGAAAAGAAAGATGGCTCATTGCGATTGTGTATTGATTACAGATAAATGAACAAGGTAACAATTAAAAATAAGTATCCATTACCTCGTATCGATGATTTATTTGATCAATTGAAAGGTGCTGCAGTTGTTCTCAAAGATAGACCTTAGATCCGGGTATTATCAATCAAGGTTAAAGAGTGTGATGTGCCAAAGATCGCTTTTCGAACTCCTGTATGGTCACTATGAATTTCTCGTAATGCCTTTTGGTTTAACAAATGCCCTCGCAGCATTTATGGATTTAATGAATCGAATTTTTCAGCCTTACTTAGATAGATTTGTGGTGGTATTTATTGATGACATATTGGTTTATTCAAAGACAGAATCAACATGCACAACATTTGAGAATTGTATTACGACTTTTGAGGAAAAGCGCTTATATGCAAAATTTAGTAAATGTGAGTTTTGGCTTCATGAAGTTGGATTTTTGGGTCACATTGTATCAATCAAGGAATTCGTGTGGATCCAAGTAAAGTTTCAGCAGTGGTGAATTGGAAAACTCCGAAGAATGTAACTGAAGTACGAAGTTTTCTCGGGACTAGCAGGGTATTATAGCCGCTTTGTAAAGAATTTTTCCATGATTACTTCACCAATGACTCGCTTTATTACAAAAGAATGTTGAGTTTGTGTGGTCTCGATGAATGTCACAGTGAGCTTTGACCAATTAAAGAAAATGTTAACAGAAGCTCCAGCTTTGACTCAACCGTAATCAGTATACCGTATGTTGTGTACAATGATGCATCTTTAAATGGTTTGGGTTGTGTGTTAATGCAATGGAAAGGTGGTGGCTTATGATTCACTGGCAGCTTAAAACCACATGAAAAGAATTACCCTACACATGATCTTGAATTAGCCGCAATTGTTTTTGCTTTAAAAATTTGGAGACACTATTTGTATGGTGAGAAGTGTTATATTTATACAGATCACAAAAGTTTGAAATACTTAATGACTCGTAATGAACTGAATTTAAGACACGATTTATGTGGTTAGAGTTGTTGAAAGATTATGATTTGGTTATTGACTATCATCCGTGGAAAGCTAATGTAGTTGCTGATGCACTTAGTCGAAAGTCATCCTTGTTTGCACTTCGCAATGAATGCTCATTTGGCTCTTAATGAAGAAGGTGTTGTATCGTGAGAATTGAAAGTGAAACCCATGTTTCTTCAAAGAAATTCGAAACTGCAGGATGAAGACCCAAAATTGGTACTTAAACGATGATGGTTCGAGATAATTTGGATTCGAAATTCAAGATTGATGATGAAGGTATGTTGCGTTATCATATGTGATTTGTGTTCCAAATAATTTTGATTTGAAGAATAATATTCTTTCTCAAGCACATAATAGTATGTATTCTATGCATCCGGCGAAGACAAAAATGTATGGTGATTTGAAAAAGATATATTGGTGGCCTGGTATGAAAAGAGAAATTTCAAATTTGTTGCAAAATGTTTGATTTGTTAGCAAGTTAAAGCAGAGCATCAAGTGCCAACAGAGTTTATTACAACCCATTATGATTCCCGAATGGAAGTGGGAGCATGTTACAATGGATTTTGTGTCGTGGTTTGCCTACGACTCCAAGAAAGAAAGATTCAATATGGGTGATTGTTGATAGATTGACAAAGTCAAGACACTTTATTCCAATCGTAATGTTTTTTCACTTGAGAAGTTAGCGAGAATTGTATGTGCAGAGATTGTGAGACTACATGGAGTTCCAAAGATCTATCATTTCGACCGGATCCAAGGTTTACTTGAGATTTTGGAACAAATCGCAAGAAGCTTTAGGTACCGTGATTAAATTTTAGTACAAAGATTTCATCCTCAAACAGATGGACAGTCAGAGCGAGTGATTCAAATTCTAGAAGATATGTTAAGATGTTGTATACTCGAGTTTGGTGACAGTTGGGAAAGATATTTACCTTTAGCTGAGTTTGCTTACAATAATAGTTATCAATCTAGTATAAAAATGGCACCGTTTGAGGCTCTTTATGGTAGGAAATGCAAGACTCCATTGTGTTGGTCTGAATTGAGTGAATCAAAAATAGTTGGGGTTGATTTGATTCGGGAAACTGAAGAAAAAGTCCGGGTTATTCGAGATAGTCTAAAAGCTGCTTCAGACCGTCAGAAGTCATATGCGGATTTGAAACGAAGAGACATAGAATATGCAGTGGGTGATCGAGTGTTTTTAAAAGTTTCACCGTGGAAGAAGGTGTTACGGTTTGGCAGAAAAGGAAAATTGAGTCCGAGATTTATAGGGCCATATGAAATTGTGGAAAGGGTTGGTCCTGTAGCTTATCGGTTGGCTTTACCTCCGGAACTTGAAAAGATTCACAATGTATTTCATGTGTCTATGCTAAGACGGTATAGGTCAGATCCTTCACACGTAATTCCTTATACTGAAATTGAGCTTCAACCAGATATGACTTATTCAGAAGAACCAATGAAGATTTTGGCTCGTGAAGTTAAAGAGTTGCGGAATAAAAAAATACCATTGGTTAAAGTATTATGGCATCGACATGGTATGGAGGAGGCAACACAGGAAACAGAGGAGTCAATGAGATCACAATGATCCAAATCTATTTTCAGTAACAAATTTGAGGACGAAATTTTTAAGGGGAGAGAGTTGTAACGGCCTAATTTTTCAAAGTGGTGTCGGAAATAGTGATATGAGATCACTAAATCGGCGGTAAAAGATTGAATAAGATAGTAATTTAATATTTATGAGCCAAGTGAGAATTTAGAAGAATTTGTGGATTGGTAAATTAAAAGAATTTAGTAAGTCAAATGGGTCAAAAACGCAGGTATCGAGATCTCGAATTTGAAAACGAGGCATAAATATTTTTATAAATATTTATGGAGTGTTATTAAGTTAATATTAAAGTTTGGTTGAGAAATTTAAATGTTTGGGTAGTCAATTAAATAAAAGGACTAAATTGTAACAAATGCAAAATTGCTACAAGAATTAAATAGCTCAAGTGTTAAAAGAAGGAGGGTTTAAAGGACAATTAAACCTAAAGGTGAAAAGGTTGGACGGTAAGGGAAGAAAATCATCGAAGATAAGGGAAATAAGGGCATAATTGGAAATTTAATAATTTTAACATGTATAATAAAGATAAAATTGAAAGATCTAGAGATATCTTCATATTTTCTCAGCCAAAACGCCATAGGAGGTCTGGAGAAAGCTGGTTTTTCATATTTTCACATCATGTGAGTTTATTTCTTGCTTTTTCTTGATAATTTTTATGTTTTTATGACTTTTACAACTAGATCCACTTATAGAATTCATTAGTTTTTGATTTGGTGGGTAAAATTAAAAGTTACCCTGGTTGAGAAATGGAAGTTTATGATGAATTATTATGAAATTTAAATTCTAATTTCATATTAAGGTGGTTTTATTAAGTGATTTTGATGGGAAATGGTATTTAGGACCTAAATGTGAAAAAGTTGTGAATTAGGGGTTGGTGTTAAAATTCAGAATACTAAAGGTGGTGAAATAGTTTGTAATGATAGAATAAAGTGTTAATTGAGAAAAATAGTTTAATTGATGGCTGAATTGAGTAGGGACTAAATTATAAAAGCAGAAAATTTGGGGTAAAAGTGCAATTTCAAAATTGAAGAGCATAAATTATGAAGTGAAATAGAAATGAAATAAATGCTAATAAGTGGAAATATTTTACATTATAGATCAAGAATCCAAAGAAGAACGAGGAAAAGAAAAAGTTGCAGAATAGTCTCTAAATTTCAATATCATCTACAAATCACCGTAAAGTTCATATGGTTGAATTTATATGTTTTATTGTGAATGGTTGAATGATATAATGTGTCATTGAATATGAATTTGTTGTTGGATTGTGAAAACTATGATAAAATAAAAGAATAAATGTGGTAATTCAAATTAGGAAAACGCAGGATTGAGTACGCTCGTATCGTGACATGTGATGAATTGATTTGAAAAGTCCATGGTTAATCCATGGCAAAGTATGAAACGTAGGTATGGTATTAACCATACCGAGTTGTGAAATGTAGGTATGGTATCATCCATACCGAGTTGTGAAATGTAGGTATGGTATTAACCATACCGAGTTAAGAACGAGGTATGGCATTTCCCATACCGAGTTGTGAAATGTAGGTATGGTATTTCACTAAGGAAAACCATCTTGAGTTGTGAAACGTGGCACCGAGCAACGACGTACTCAAATTCATAAGACGCTTTCCTAATTTGATAATAAGTAACACAATAGAAGTGAATCAAACGAAAAGAGTTGAGTAGTTGTTAATGTTGAGCTCAACTATGTGAAATATTATAACAATGGTTGTGAATGGCAGGGAACTTTAGTAAATGTTTTGTTATTGTTTGGAAATATAATGTTTGGTAAGCATTGCTTTTAAACCTATGAACTTACTAAGCTTCATTAAGCTTACTTGTGTCTGCTTTGATATTTTTATGTAGATTGAATTAAAGAGAAGTTGGTAGATCGGATCATCACAAAAAAAGCTCACTATCCAGATCAATTCCGGTAGCTTTTGTTTTATGTTTAAAGATTTATATGGCATGTATAGAGTTTAAATGAGATGGAGTAAAGATGTTATAAACTAGTTAACAATATTTTGCAATGAAACAGTTTTTGAATTACAGCATTGACGTGATTGTGAAAAATCACCAAAAATAGGATAAATGGAATTAGGAAGTGAATAAGATATATAATTGAATCTTATTGAGTCTATTTTCACATAAAAGAAACATAACAATCAAATTATTCTTATGTTTGGAGATATTTGAATTTTTGTGAGACTAGTTCAGAATGGTTACGTGATCCCCTGTTCTGTCTTTGAAAAATCATTAGAAATTGTATAATAATAATTGAGGGATATAGTTTATATGCATGGAATCCTGAATGAGTCTATTTTCAAATGAAATAAATAGAAAGGTCATATGAGTTCTGTACGAAGAGTAATTTGATTCGTAGTGAAGAGAGGTCAGAATAGTTGAACAGTAAAACAGGGGAAACTTTAATGAATAAACTGTACTAATTGGCTAAGTGAAAAATTCTGGAAAAATTATAGTAAGAAGATATATGAGTCTAGTTTTAAGGAAAATTTACGGATCTTAATTTGGAGTTCTGTAGCTCCAGATATAAATAATTTAGTGACTATCACGCAGATGGACAGTTTTAAATTATTATGCTGAATTAGTAGTAAAGTCTAGTAATGCCTCGTGCTCGACTCCGGTAACGGCCTCGGGTAAGGGGTGTTACAAAGAAAGTTCCAGCTGAAGCTTAATCCAGCCAAGTGTATGTTTGGGGCTACCTCGGGAAAATTACTAGGCTTCATTGTCAGCGAGAGAGGTATTGAGGTTGATCCTGATAAGATAAAAGCCATACAAGAACTACCACCCCCGCGCACACAAAAAGAAGTCAGAGGATTTTTAGGGAGGTTGAACTACATCGCTCGATTCATTGCTCAACTTACCAACCAGTGTGACCCAATTTTTTGACTCATTCGAAAACATAACCCGGGAGAATGGAACGATGAGTGCCAAGTGTCTTTTGACAAGATAAAACAGTATTTGTCTAGTCCCCCGGTGCTAGTACTGCCAACTCTCGGAAGACCGTTAATATTGTATCTGACTGTGTTCGAAAACTCAATGGGTTGCGTACTGGGGCAACATGATGAGTCGGGGAAAAGAGAAAAGGCGATTTACTACCTCAACAAGAAGTTCACAGGGTATGAAGCAAAGTACCCGTCAATTGAAAAATTTTGTTGTGCTTTGGTCTGGGTAGTTCGAAGGCTCAGACAATATATGTTGTATCATACGACATGGTTAATTTCAAAGCTGGATCCAATAAAGTACATGATGGAATCACCTGCACTCTCAGGAAGAATGGCACGATGGCAGATCCTACTATCAGAGTACGACATCGTATATGTGAGTCAAAAGTCAATAAAGGGGAGCGCAATAGCTGACTTCTTAGCAACTCGAACAACGGAGGAATATGAGCCATTGAGATTTGATTTCCTAGACGAAGACTTGATGTGCATTACAGAAAAAGAGTGTGAGTCGTCAAAAGAGAAATCATGGAAGATGAGCTTTGATGGTGCATCGAATGTCTTGGGGCATGGGATTGGAACAGTCTTAGTGTCACCAGAAGGGAACCATTATCCGCTCACTGCCAGATTAAATTTCTTCCGTACCAATAATATAGCGGAATATGAGGCTTTCATCATGGGACTTCGTGTAGCTATTGAACAAAACATCAAAATCTTAGAGGTGTACGGGGACTCAGTGTTGGTGATTTACCAAATCCGTGGAGATTGGAAAGTGAGAGATTCGAAATTAGTTAAATATCGCGATCTAGTTGCGGAACTGATCAAAGAATTCAAAGAAGTGACTTTTAATTACTTCCCACGAGAAGAAAACCAATTGGCTGATGCCCTGGCCACTTTGGCTTCGATGTTCAAAGCAAATAGAGAAACGAAAATAATGCCTCTCCAAATGAGCATATATGAGGTCCCTGCACATTATTTTAGCATCGAAAAAGAGACAGATGGACGGCCATGGTTCCATGATATCTTAGAATATGTCAAGAATCAAAGGTATCCCGAGCAAGCAAATGAGAACGACAAAAGAACAATCAGAAGAATGACGGTGGGATTTGTTCTTGATGGGGATATCCTGTACAAAAGAGGAAAAGATCAAGTGCTTCTGAGGTGCGTGGATGCTATTGAAGCCAGAAAAATACTTGAAGATGTCCATGAAGGAATTTGTGGGACGCATGCCAATGGTTTCACTATGGCTAGACAGATTATGAGACTCGGTTATTACTGGCTGACGATGGAAAACGACTGCATTAGTTACGCACGAAAGTGCCACAAATGTCAAATTTATGGCGATAAAATTCATACAGCCCCTTCGCCCCTTCATGTCATGACTTCTCCGTGGCCTTTTTCTATGTGGGGCATGGATGTTATAGGGCCAATTTCCCCAAAAGCTTCTAATGGACACCGATTCATTTTTGTGGTTATAGATTACTTCACAAAATGGGTAGAAGCTGCTTCGTTTGCTAATGTGACGAATACTGCAGTTTGTAGGTTCTTAAAAAAAGAAATCATATGTCGATACGGTTTGCCTGAGAGAATCATTTCAGATAACGCTTTAAATCTGAACAACAAGATGATGAAAGAAGTGTGCGAGCAATTTCAAATAAAGCATCATAATTCCTCACCCTATCGCCCAAAGATGAACGGAGCAGTAGAAGCGACTAACAAAAATATTAAGAGGATTATTGGGAAAATGACCGAGACATATAAAGACTGGCACGAGAAGCTACCATTCGCTTTGTATGCATATTGCACATCTGCGCGGACATCTACGGGAGCAACTCCTTTCTCTCTGGTCTATGGAATGGAAGTTGTGCTGCCCATCGAAGTTGAGATCCTCTCTCTACGAGTCTTAATGGAGTCGAAACTAGAAGAATCAGAATGGGTTCGAGCTCGATATGACCAGCTAAATCTTATCGAAGAAAAACGCTTGAAGGCAATCATCATGGACGGATGTACGAGAAAGAGAATGATCACGGCCCATGACAAGAAGGTGCGGCCAAGAGAATTCCGTGAGGGAGAACTCGTACTGAGAAAGATTCTCCCAATACAAAAAGACTTTCGAGGAAAATGGGCACCAAATTGGGAAGGGTCGTACGTTGTAAAGAAGGCCTTCTCGGATGGGGCTTTGATTCTCACTGAGGTGGATGGGAGGGAGTTACCTAATCCAGTGAACTCAGATGCTGTGAAGAAATATTATGCCTGATTAAAAAAAGAAAATAAAAGAGAGATCAAGATGAAAACTTGAAAAGGGCGTCTTGATAAAAAAAAAAGATCAACATGAAAACCCAAAAAGGGTGTCTTGATAAACAAAAAGGATTAGGATGAAAACCTGAAAGGGCGTCCTAATGAGGGGGGTTCGGACTTAAGGAGCAAGACATTTTGAACGGGGAGTCAAAGGACGAAGTTACAATATTTAAAGCATTCTCAGAAGCTCGAAATCTTCTACACAAGAAGCCGTGCTCGAAAAGATCCAGGATGAAGAAACGTGGAGAAGTTCATGCGTTGGATATCTAGAGCATTTGTGACCATTGAATCTACTTTCCTTTCTTTATAATGTCTTCTTTATTGAACTATTCCTTGTCAACTTTCTTTGATTGTTGCTTTTGAAATAAATATGAACATGGGATATCCCTTTCATACCTACTTTGCCATTTTCATGCATCTCATGTATGGTTTATTTAAATAATAAATAGTGAAATGACATACTCTAAACAAAAGGAATGTTGAGCATTACCCGGATGAGAGTTTGATAAGTACAAGAGCCTCAAAGCAAGGATAAAGTTCAACAGGGGGCAAAAGGGTGATATACGAGAAACGCATATTACTCGTAAAGCTTGAGGACGGGTACAAAACCTGAAAGGAAAGTCAAGAATCAAAGCAATGAATGCAGATCATCACGAAAATCGTAACGAAAAGGGATATATGACAAACAAGCCCAAGGCGCATGGCATAATCATATAGGCATAAAAGCATTTAAGACAAACACGTGCATATCATGATAATATCATGCATGACATATACAGGTACTCCAGTAGAGCAAGAGGTTTTGATGACAGCTGTACAGAATCAAGGAAAAAGAAGACATCCGAGTTCCACCAGATGATATGTTCTGAAATTCTGAAATTTTTTAAAAAAAATTACTTCATTTTTGTTTTTCAAAAAAATCAAATCATATTGCGAGATGTGAGTTGAGCCTCGGGTCACACGCTGAGGTATTTTTCAATTTCTATTTTTCAAAAAAATCAACTCATATTGCGAGAGGTGAGTTGAGCCTCAGGTCACACGTTGAGGTATTTTCAATTTCTGTTTTTCAAAAAAATCAACTCATATTGCGAGAGGTGAGTTGAGCCTTAGGTTACATGCTGAGGTATTTTTCAATTTCTGTTTTTCAAAAAAATCAACTCATATTGCGAGAGGTGAGTTGAGTCTCGGGTCACATGCCGAGGTATTTTTTTTTTAAATTTTTGTTTTTCAAAAAAATCAACTCATAATGCGAGAGGTGAGTTGAGCCTCAGGCATGCTGAGGTATTTTCGATTTTTGTTTTTCAAAGATCAACTCATAATCCGAGAAGTGAGTTGAGCCTCGGGTCACATGTTGATGTATTTTTTTAAAATTTCTGTTTTTTTCAAAAAAATCAACTCATATTGCGAGAGATGAGTTGAGCCTCGGACACATACCGAGGTATTTTTAAAATTTTTGTTTTCCAAAGATCAACTCATAATCCGAGAGGTGAGTTGAGCCTCGGATCACATGCTGAGGTATTTTTCAAATTTTTATTTTTCAAAAATCAACTCATATTGCGAGAGATGAGTTGAGCCTCGGACACATACCGAGGTATTTTTAAAATTTTTGTTTTTCAAAGATCAACTCATAATCCGAGAGGTGAGTTGAGCTTCGGGTCACATGCCGAGATATTTTATTAATTTCTGTTTTTCAAAAAAATCAACTCATATTGCGAGAGATAAGTTGAGCCTCGGACACATACCGAGGTATTTTTTAAATTTTTTTTTTTCAAAGATCAACTCATAATCCGAGAGGTGAGTTGAGCTTCGGGTCGCATGCCGAGCTATTTTCGATTTCTGTTTTTCAATAAAGAATAAAGATTGGACAATCGAACAAAATTTAGTGCTTTTAAGTCTTTGCACTATCCCTGTTTCACAGCGATGAGCAAAGAGGGGCAGCTGTAAGCACTAAATTTTGTCTGGCTCGATTTCGTGTTTAATTTTAAAAATTAAATTTTTTTTGAAAAATACAAAAAATTGTATTTTGACCCCTAAACTTTCCTTAAATTGCATTTTGACCCTTAAACTTTTCCAAAATTACATTTTGATTCCTTAACTCTTCCAAAATTATACTTTGACCCCGATAGTTTTACTACATTTACGATTTGGTCCTTCTGGCAGATTACATGATTTGGGGCACCCACTCCACGGATTTTTCGGCCACCAGCATGGGTGGCTACTCTTCCTTCAACCACTACCTGCAAATACAGAGAAAAAAGGCAAAAAAAATGAAGGCATAAAAAGGAAAAATCACACCAAAACAAGTCTCCGACATTTGGCAAAAGAAACCTCCCCCCAAGGATTCGGCTATCAAAAAAAAAAAACCCCCAAACATTCGAATCAAGCAAAAATAAGCTCCCATCTCCGAACCCGAACACGACCCTAAGCCTTACCATTCAACCGCTCCATCAATTGCACCCAATTTTCATTATCATCAACATACCCAAATAAAAAAAAATCAAAATAAACCCACACAACTCCATTTTCGGGTTACCTGGTTCTAGGGGAAGGAGAGCCTCGTTTTGGTGTTAGATGGCACTTGATCGAAGCTCCAAGGGTGGTGGTGTATGTGGGCGGTGGTTAGTGTAAAAAAAAAAAAAAGTTGGGAAGGAAGAAGGAGGTGACTCACGAAATAGAAGGGAAAAAGGGAGAAGAAGAAAAAAAATAAAATAAAAGGCAGCCCAATATACTCACCAGCAGTGGCCCAAAATCGGTGTAGGCCCACTTCATTTTGAACCCATTACAGCAGCCCAAAGGAAGGAAAAAGGGTTGATTTCAGCAGCCCATAAATTTGGGCTTTGGTATATTCTTGATCCTTTTTTTTTACCCATTTAGTCTATATTTTTAATGTTGTTTTATTTCAATTATATTAACATTGTTATGGGTTTATTTATTTATTTTTTTTGAAATATTATTGTGTGATTTCATTTACAAAATTAATTTCAATAAACAAGGCAACGCATCGATTTAACATTAAGTCGTTGATTTCATCGCTATGTTAGGTGAATATTATTGGCTCGTGTTAAAAATGGGGCGCCCTCTTAAAAAATCGAATTTTTTTTTAAAAAAAATCCTTAGGTTTTAAAATAAAATGATTATTTTTGTGGTTATTTTTTTAATTATCAAAATATCGTTTTTAAAATGTATATAATACGATAATATGTAATTTATCAAAATTTTCGTGTTTCAAAAATTCATGTTTCAAAAATTTTCGTGTTTTCAAAAATTCTCGTGTTTCAAAATTTTCGTGTTTTCAAAAAAAATTCGTGTTTTAAAAATTTTCGTGTTTTCAAAAATTCTCGGGTTTCAAAAAAAAATCTCGAGTTTCAAAAATTTTCGTGTTTTCAAAAATTCTTCTGTTTCAATCGGATCACGATTAAATATTAAATTGAACTCGTATTTTTAAAAATTAAGACAACGCGCGCTTAACAAGATACCAATTTTGGGCGTCCCAAGGGTGCTAATACCTTCCTCACGCGTAACCGACTCCCGAACCCTATTTTTCTCTGGAATTTTGACGTAGACCTAAACTCGGCCCTTTTTTAAAAGGAAATTCAAAAAAAATAATTTCTCTTTTAAAAATAGGATTTATTAGGTGTCCGATCACACCTAGGAAAAAGAATCGGTGGCGACTCCCTCTTTTAAATAAAATCGAAACCCTATTTTTAAATTTTCAATAATTTTCTCAATTAGCGCCCATGCAAATTTTACGTCGCTACAAAAACAATCATTAAATATTTAATTTAAATATTTGTTAATAATAAAAATTATTGAAAAACTTTAAAAAACAGTGATATTATTTTTTATTTAATAAAAATAATTTTATAAAATAATATTACATTTATAGAAAAAAAAAGTATTGAATGTACCAAACATTATAATTTAATTTTCTTGAAATTTTAATGAAAGAACCTTTTAATATCGATTACATTTGATCGAAATCATTAAATGGGAAATCATCAAATCAAACTTCTTCTAGTTGGAACTTCGATATTATTATAAGCATATTAAAAACGATTTCCTAAGCGGTGTTTGGTTTATTTTTTCTTTTGATTTATATGAGTAATTGATTTGTTGGTAAACTATAACGTTTGTCATTCATTAATATGTAAATTAATTTTTGTTTTGTTCATTTAAGTTTAAAAAATTTCATTTAGGTCATCTGAGATTATATATTTTTAGTCACTCAGCTATTAAATGATTAATGGAATAATTTATATTTGGGTGGTTTTAAAATTTTAAAATACAATCTTTATAGGAAAAACTTATATTGGGGTGATTTTAAAAGTTATAATTTTTAGGCACCAATAAAATAGTGCCACATCATTAAATTTTAAAGATGACAAAGTGGAAACACAAAGATTTATATACTTTTTCATACCTAATTTTACTAAAAATCATGCATTTTCGATAGAATTTTTGTCATAAAATAATTAATTTTTATAAAATAATTAAATTGTATTAAAAATTTGAACATGTTAATTTTTAGTCAATTTTACAATTATTTTTAGTGAACTTTGATTATTTTTGACAGATTCGTACAAAGGGCGAAAATTGACCCGGCAGACAACGTTAGAAGAACAAAATCGAGAAGCAATTCGAAGTAATAAGGTGAAATAATTTCCAGCCTAAGACGGTCCAAATATGTGTATTGATTCATAATATAATTAATTTTAATTTATTCTCAATTTAATTTGGGCTAAATAAATTAATTTTAATTAATTATGGAAAAAGGGCCCAGTTGAAACGTACCAGTTGAACCAAATTGAGCGAACCGAACCAGCCACTAATTGGGCAGCCCAAAACCGTTCAAATGCTGACCCAAATCAGCATTTTAGCTGATTAAATGAGCTTGCAAAAAGGCCCTTGGAAGACTTCCAAATTGCATTCAAACCCCACCTTAAATTAAGGCTTTACGGATTTGCCCCAGGCTAATTTTAGCAAAGTTGAAAGTCTCAACTTTGCCATGTAAGATGGCCGGCCATGAGGGGGCTCTTTGGCTGCTGAAATTTGCTATTTTTAGCAGCCATCCTCAGCTATATAAACCCCCCTTTGCTGCCCATTCAAATCATCCCTCAACACTCTCATTCTCTCATCACTTCTCTTCTTTCCATTCTCTCTTTTTCTCCAAAAAACCAAGCCTTCTTGTGCCGATTTCCCCTCTTGGAAAAGAGGTGTTTTCTCAGCCATTTGGGGCAGCAAGCGAGTGTTCGTAGAAGCCTTGATCGGTGAGGACAACAGAGACGAAAGAAGGAGCAATCAGTCAAGCCACGGAGAAACACCAAATTTGCTTCTTTTTCCCTATCTTTTTAATTTCTGTTGTTTTTATTATGAACATATCTATGAATATTCATGTCTTTGAAATGGTTATTTTAATCAATCTAGCTTGAATTAAGTCGTGTTGGGTTGATTGCATTTAAATCGTCTTGATTTGTTAAATTTATGTTTATCTTTATTATAGGCCTCGGTAAAATGCTTGATTAAGTAAAATCATGCCTAAGTTATTCTGGCATTAAAATTGTTTCGATAACTAAAGAATTAATTATTTAAACGCATTGAAATTTTAATTAATGGACACAGTACTTAATCAGTGCATGTTTAATTCTTCTAAGGTAGCTGAAGATTAGATTAGCATTGTATTTGGCGTTACATATGCATTGCATAACTTGCAAGATTATTGTGATTAAACTGTTTCAATGTAAGGGTACTTTGTTACCTCACATAGTCTTTTATACGCTTATTAGGTTGAATTAATCGTTTGAATCGACATAGGAATATGCGAGAGATTGTTTAATTTAATAAGTATGTATGTACAATAACATGTTTACCTTTAAAAATCTGTTAATCGGTCGAATTGACATAGAAATATGTACAAGAGATGAATGGATTTTTGATTTGTAAATATGTTCATAAGTTAGCAAATTACCGAGTTGCCGTGATTCATTCGTAACAAGCATAAACATGAGTTTAATAATTCTAAGTTAAGAAATGTAATTAATCTAACACAATTATGTCGTCTTGATTAAAATCAGCTTTTGAAATCGTGCATTAGAACTTTATTTTATTTTATTTAATTTACTTTGTTTTCTAGTTTTTAATCATTTCTCAAATCAAAATATTTTTCTTCACCAAAGTGTTTTAAATTGCATTCATAAATAATTCTTTTCACAGTCCCTGTGAGTACGATAACTCGACATTTACTTGTCACTTTATTACTTATTGCGATTGTGTACACTTGCACATTTCCATCGTTCCAAGTTTTTGGCGCCGTTGCCGGGGACTGTTTTCAAAAGGCATTATTTGTGAATTTGTTAGTCTTACATTTTGGTTTAATTTTCTGTTTAATTTTTAACTTAATTAATTTTTTTCTGTGAATATTTCAGGTGTTTATGAGTATTGACCGAATTATCGATTTACTCCTTGTAGACCCTGAGATAGAACGAACCTTTCGACAACGTAGAAGACAAGCAAATCAAAGGAGGATCGAAGAGATGAATTTTGAGAATATGAATCATGAAAACAGAGCAAACCTTGCTCAAAATCCTATCCTTATTGTTGATGATAGGGATAGAGCCTTAAGACAATATGCCGTGCCAGTGTTCAATGATCTTAATCCGGGTATTAGAAGACCCAAAATCGAGGCACAATAATTTGAGCTGAAGCCAGTCATGTTCTAGATGCTTCAGACAGTGGGCCAATTCAGTGGAATGCCTATCGAAGACCCTCATCTGCACTTGAGACTATTCATGGAGGTGAGCGACTCTTTCAAATTAGTCGGAGTACCCGAAGATGCATTACGATTGAAGTTGTTCCCATATTCGCTAAGGGACAGAGCTCGAGCCTGGTTGAACTCATTGCCACCGAACTCAATTTCCACATGGCAAGAGTTAGCAGAGAGATTTCTTATGAAGTATTTCCCGCCTAGCAAGAATGCTAAGTTGAGGAACGAGATCACTGCCTTCCAACAAATGGATGACGAATCCTTGTATGAGGCATGGGAAAGATTTAAAGAGTTATGAAGAAAGTGCCCTCATCATGGAATTCCACATTGCATCCAACTTGAGACGTTTTACAATGGTCTCAACGCTTACACGAGGATGGTAGTGGACGCTTCTGCTAATGGTGCTCTCCTTTCTAAGTCTTATAATGAGGCTTATGAAAGTATCGAGAGGATCGCCAGCAACAACTATCAATGGCCAACCAATGAAAGCAATCGTCGGAAGACGAGTCATTGGAATACATGAAGTAGACGCTCTTACTTCACTCGCATCTCAGGTATCATCAATATCTTTAATGCTTAAAAATCTTACTACTAATAGGTCTAATAGTTTTACAGCACACCCGCCTAATCAATTTGAGAATATAGCCTGTGTCTATTGTGGGGAAGGACATTTGTTTGAAGAATGTCCATCGAACCTAGAATCTGTATACTACATGGGTAACCAGAACCAAAACCGAGGAAGGCAAAGGCTGCAATCCAATTTTTATAACCCATCGTGGAGAAACCACCCGAATTTGTCCTGGAGTAACCAAGGGGCTGGAACCAGTAACACTTACACCTAACCCAGACCAACCCAGCTGCCTAGTTTTTCTCAACAAGTTCAGAAACCAGTTCAAGCTGAAGCATCCAATAGCTTGGAGAGTTTGCTGAAGGCATACATGGAAAAGAATGATGCCTTAATCCAAAGCCAAGCAGCTACATTGAAGAATCTGGAAAACCAAATGGGCCAGCTTGCAACTGAACTTAGGAATCGACCACAGGGTACCTTACCTAGTGATACGGAAAATCTGAGAAATCCAGGAAAGGAGCACTGCAAAGCACTGACATTGAGGAGTGGAAAGATGATAGAGCCCAATACCATTGAAGCTGAAAAAGAGCAAGCTAATGCTCAAGACTCAGAGGAAGTTTAATCGTGTGTTGAAATTCCAGTTTCACAAGAACCAGAATCTATAAAACCCGACAAGGTAACCTCAGAACCAGCTAAATCTGATCAACTAACAACTCCGTTAGATGCAGAATTACCACAGAAGATGAATCAACCATTACCAGTTCCAGTAAAGAAACCATCACCACCCTACCCTCAAAGACTTTAGAAGCAGAGTCAAGAGATTCAATTCAAGAAGTTCCTTGACGTACTTAAGCAACTTCACATCAACATCCCGTTGGTGAAGCACTTGAGCAAATACCGAATTATGTCAAGTTTATGAAAGATATCTTGTCTAAGAAACGAAGACTTGGAGAATTTGAGACGGTAGTCTTGACGAAGGAATGCAGTGCATATCTTCAGGACAAACTACCCCCAAAATTGAAGGATCCTGGATATTTTACCATACCGTGCAATATTGGAGCAACCTATTGTGGTAAGGCATTATGTGAATTAGGTGTGAGTATTAACTTGATGCCTATGTCAATATTTAGAAAGTTGGGGATAGGTGAAGTTAGACCCACTACGGTTACACTTCAACTAGCAGATCGATCCTTAGCGCATCCAGAAGGGAAAATTGAAGATGTATTGGTACGTGTAGATAAATTTATCTTTCCTGCTAACTTTGTAATTCTAGACTTTGAAGCAGACAAAGAAGTGCCAATTATCCTAGGAAGACCATTCTTAGCAACTGGAAGGACCCTTATTGATGTGCAGAAGGGCGAGCTAACTATGCGTGTTCAGGATGATCATATAACATTTAATGTTTTTAAGTTAATGCAATTTCCTGACACAATTGATGATTGTTCTGCAGTATCCGATTTAGAGGAATTAATAGTGGAGAAGGAACTCAACTATGTTGAGGATCCGTTGGAACGAATTCTGACATCAGACCCTCCAAATGATGAATAGGAGAATGAATACTTAGCTCTGCTAGAAGCTAATCAAAAGGGATTTAATCCGCAATCCCGTTTTGAATCTTTGGAATTAAAGAAAAGGGATTACACCCAGCCAAAAGCATCAATCGAGGAGCCACCTAAGTTAGAACTCAAGGTATTACCTACACACTTAAAATATGTTTATTTAGGTAATGCTTCTACTCTGCCTGTGATTGTTTCAGCAGAATTAACTACTGAACAAGAAGAGAAACTTATCATAGTTTTGAAACAATTCAAGAAGGCTATCGGATGGACCATAGCCGATATTCACGGTATTAGCCCATCTGTATGCATGCACAAGATCATATTAGAAGATGGAGAGAGAGGAACGATTGATGGACAACGGAGACTGAACCCCATCATGAAGGATGTAGTAAAGAAAGAAATTATCAAGTGGTTGGATGCGGGTATAATTTACCCCATCTCAGACAGTTCATGGGTAAGTCCGGTCCAGTACGTGCCGAAGAAAGGAGGTATCACGATCGTTGAGAACGAGAATAACGAGTTGATACCGACCAGAACGATTACGGGATGGAGAATTTGCATCAATTATCGAAAGCTGAACAAGGCGACCAGGAAAGATCACTTTCCTTTGCCGTTCTTGGACCAGATGCTTGATAGACTCGCGGGGCGAGACTATTACTGTTTTCTCAATGGATACTCAGGGTATAATCAGATTACGAGTAATCACCGAAAGATCGAGCACAAGATGACATTCACCGCCTGCATGCGGTATGTTTGCATTTAGACGCATGCCATTTGGTTTATGTAATGCACCTTGCTACATTTCAAAAAGATGTATGATGTCAATTTTCTTGACATGGTTGAGAAGTGTTTGGAAGTTTTTATGGATGACTTTTCAGTATTTGGAGACACTTATGATGATTGTTTAGCCAATCTAGCTACGGTACTAAGACGATGTGAAGAAACAAACCTAGTACTCAACTGGGAAAAGTGCCATTTCATGGTACAAGAAGGGATTATTCTAGGGCATCGGATATCGAGACATGGAATCGAGGTAGACAAAGAAAAGGTAGGCGTTATTGAGAAACTCCTACCTCCAACATCTGTAAAGGGTGTTAGGAGTTTCTTAGGCCACGCCGGTTTTTATCGTGGATTTATCAAAGACTTCTCCAAAATTGCAAAACTTTTGTGCAAATTATTGGAGAAGGACGCGACATTCAAGTTTGATGATGAATGTTTAAGAGCATTCAAAGAGTTGAAGAATCGATTAGTTACGGCACCCATCATCGTCACACCAGATTGGGATCTGCCATTCGAATTGATGTGTGATGCAAGTGACTTCGCAATTGAGTCATCATGGGCCAAATGAAGAAACAAAGTTTTTCACCCCATCTACTACGCAAGTCGGACTCTAACAGGAGCACAACTGAATTATACGGTAACAAAAAAAGAGTTACTTGCTATTGTATCTACTTTCGACAAGTTTCGATCTTATCTTATAGGTACCAAAGTGACTGTTTATACGGACCACTCGGCAATTAAATATTTACTGGCCAAGAAAGACGCTAAGCCGAGATTGATCCAGTGGGTACTTCTACTTCAAGAGTTCGATCTAGAAATTCAAGATCGAAAGGGAGTAGAAAACCAAGTAGCAGATCACTTGTCCAGATTGGAGCCGCAAGAGGGAAATTCTCCACTTGTACCGATTCAGGAGACATTTCCAGATGAACACATACTGAAGGTAAATCATGTCCATAATATTCCTTGGTTTGCTGATATTGCTAACTATTTAGCTTGTAGTTTGATGCCGATTGATAAAATGTATCAACAAAAGAAAAGTTTCTTCACGATCACGAAGTACTATTTCGGGAAGAGCCATATTTGTTTAAAACGCGTGTGCGGATCGGATGATCGGAGATGTGTGGCAGAAGATGAAATACCGAAGATTTTATACCACTGTCACTCAGCTCCGAGTGGGGGACACTTCGGAGGTACTCGCATTGTGGCTAAAGTATTACAAGTCAGATTCTTTTGGCCCACACTATTCAAGGATGCATACGCTTACGTAAAGAGTTGTGATCGATGTCAGAGGGTTGGAAATGTCACCAACAAAAATGAGATGCCCCGAAAAAATATCATTGAGGTAGAATTGTTCGATGTTTGGGGTATTGACTTTCTTGGTCCTTTCCCTCCGTCTTTTGGTCACAGGTACATATTGTTAGCAGTAGATTATGTGTCCAAGTGGGTCGAGGCTGAATCTTATCCGACGAACGATGCTAAGGTTGTGATGAAGTTCTTGCAGAAACACGTGTTCACAAGGTTTGGAACCCCAAGAGCTATTATCAGCAATGAAGGGACCCATTTTGTGAACAAGTGGTTAAAATGGTTGTTAGATAAACATGGAGTGAAACATAAGGTTGCTACAGCTTACCATCCACAGACGAATGAGCAAGCTGAGCTGGCAAATAAGAAGATCAAAGGCATACTTGAGAAGGTAGGTTGCCCGAACCGACAAGATTGGTCCAAAAGACTAGATGATGCTTTATGGGCTTACAGAACAACATACAAGACACCTTTAGGAATGTCATCCTACAAGTTGGTCTTTGGGAAAGCCTGTCATCTACCTCTGGAGTTAGAGCACAAAGCTTACTGGGCTCTTCGACGACTCAACTTGGATCTTAAGCTTGCTAGAGAGAAACGGATGCTCCAACTCAACGAGCTAGAGGAATTCCGAATGTTCTCATACGAAAATGCCAAATTACTCAAAGAAAGACTCAAGAAATGGCATGACAAGCACATTCGAGTTAGAGAACTTGGAGCAGGTCAGCAAGTCTTGTTATTTAATTCTAGATTGAAGTTCTTCCCAGGTAAGTTAAAATCATGTTGGTCCGGTCCATTTACGATTCATCGCGTCTATCCATATGGAGTTGTTGAACTCCAAGGTAAGGGAGGTAATTTTCAAGTCAATGCTCAGCGTTTGAAACATTACTACGGAGAAAAACCTGAACGGGATCAAATCTTGTTCAGTTTATCAGATATTTAAATTTTCTTGTTTTTAATAAATTATTTAGGGTATATTTTCGAGTTTATTATGTTTAAACAAATTTTGTCTAGGAGATTGGAACTTAAGCGGGACCGCTTGTGACCCCTCCAATCTTCGTGGGAATTGATTTTTACACAATTTTTCGAGAAATTATTCCCTAAATGACAAATTTTTTTTTATTTTTCAAATAAAAGGGTCAAATTTTAATCCAAGTTTTAATTAGCAACTCAATTTTAAATTTTCATTAAGTCTAGGGACTTAATTGAAGTATTTTTAAAATTTGATTACTCTTCTTTTTTTTTTAAATAAAAATTTAGGTGTCTTTTTGTAAATATTTCCAAAAGGCATCTAAAATAAATATTTTTACTTAATATATGTATTTATATAAATATGATAAACTTTAATATATAATTATATCTCTTATAATTTATATATTAATTTTTGTCAACTTAGCATAGAATTAAGATTAGTTTAATTTTAATCATATTTTATTTTTGTTTTAATAAATTAATAGCATTAATAATTTAATATGCATTTATTTAATTATTAATTGTTGTTAACTTTGAATAGAATTAGAATTAGAATATTTTAATTGTTAAATTCTACTAAGAATTCTACTCTAATTCCTACTACTCTCACTATAAATTCTACCCTTACTTCCCTCCATTCATTCATCACTCAAAACCCAAAACACCAAATCCCTTAAGTTCCGCAAGCCCTAGCCACAACATTACCCAAAGAATGCCGGCCAACACAACGCCCAATGACCGCAGGCGCATACACTCGTCCATCGCGCTGGCGCATTGCGCTCCGACCTGCCCGCTCCAAATTTCACCGCCCAGTGTTGTGTTCCGCACCTGCGCTTAGCGCCCACGCACGTCCCAGCGCATAAGGCCTGCTTGCCGAAGGTCTCGCACGCTGCTGCTTGCCGAACTGACCCCCGTTGCACATTGTTGCCTGTTCCCACACCATCTGCCCGCGCGCCTAGCTGCCTTCCAAGCACTTGTGTGGCACACACCTTCACCCATCCTTAGCCAAATCCTCCAACCTACCTTAAATTGACCTCTTTTGCTTTTAATTATTTTTTTAGGAGTTCTTAAAAAAGGGTGGTAAGACCAAATTTTCTCTTGAATTCTAATTTTATTCAATTATTTAATTTTTCAAATTATTGAATTATTAATATTTTTTATTAATTAAATTTTTGAGAAAATAATTTTCCCATCTTATGTTCAGGTTAATCATGCCTCGCAAGAGAACTCGTGCCTCCGCCCAAATCGATGAAACGCAAAATAAGTTCCACTGTGAAGAAGCCAAAGTAAGATACGAAAGTATTTTCAAAAATCAACAGATGCATCCAGAGAAAGGCTTCACATTGAAGGAAAGCAACTACAGAGACTTTATGGCACGTATTCATCAAGTTGCTGAAGTCCTCAATTAGGAATTGTTTTGTGAAAAGAGACCAAGTGTGGATGAGGAACTAGTTCGTGAATTCTATGCGAACTTAACCTCAAGCGAATTGACCGAAGTTCCAGTTCGCGGAATCAAGGTACCAATAAATTCAAATGATATTAATGAGTTCTTTGAATTACCTGATTTCGAAAACGATGAATATTCTTCTTTGTTGAGCAACATTAAGCCTAAAAATTTGCAAGAAATTCTCGAGGAACTTACAGTTCTAGGTTCTAAGTGGACCGTGTCAAAGCAAGGAATCCACACGTGTCGAAGAGAATATTTGACACCACTTGCGAAGGTATGGTTCTATTTCATCCGTTTCAGCCTTATGCCTAGTTCGCATGGGACTACAATCTCATTAGAGCGAATGGTCCTATTATACTTGATTCTAACTGGAAAGACCATTGATGTGGGCAAAATCATCCTAAGAGAAATGCGAAATTGTGCCGTTAGACGTTCTGGCCCAGCCTATTTCACCTTTACGATAACAATTCTGTGCTTAAAAGCAAAAATTCTTGCGAACGTAAAGAAGACAGGGTATAGTCAGGGCACAATCACCGATTGGGGCCTCTACCGAGTAGCTGGAGATTCTGTTCTACAGCAACGAGTTGAAGAGAGTGAGGATCCCGAAGAAGCAGAAGATGACCCCACAGAGATCCCGCCTGAGCAATCAACTGAAGTCCCTAATGAGACAGAACCAATGGAACCAGAAGCTGAACCTGATATCGAAACCTCAATGTTTGGAGCTCTACCGCCTAGCCTAGATCTTCGAGATGAGCTGTCAAAGCTGATGGACTTAATGCAACACATGCAATGGCAGCAACAAGCCTACTGGAGATACTCAAAAATAAGGGATGACTCGATGATGAGTGCCCTTAGGAAAATTTATAATGACCCATTTATTTTTGTGTCTGAGTTTCCAGATTTCATATTTGAACCATGGAGTTCATTATCGAAGAGGGAGCAAAGCGATTCATGCAAAGGCAATAATGATGGAGCAAAAGATGAGTCGAATTCAGAAGGATCGGCAAACAAATAACAAAGGGAGGACCTCAACTTTATTTTATTTTTATTCTTAAGTTATTTTAGGATTAGGTTAATTAGGAATTTTTATTTTTGCACAATAAAACAAGAGATAGGAATCATGAATAAAATCTGAACAAGTCACAAGGGCTAAAGTGTGGCAATAGGTATATACATGTCTAGGATTGGATTTAGAGAGAGCTTGGTACTTAAGCAATCCAATTTGACTCACCTCCTCTTTTCTAAAATCCTACCTGTGTATAGTATCTATTCACTTTAAACAATGAGGACATTGTTCACTTTAAGTAGGGGGACCGAAAATTTGAATTAATTCCACTCAGAATAAAATTTTCTTTTAATTACGATTAGGATATATTTTGTTCAATAATTTGAAATTTTGTTAAGTATGCTAAACTTCAGTATTAATAAAGTTCTATTATTTCAATAAGTTATTATGTTAGCTTAATAATGATATGAACTTATTTTTAATAAAGCATGCAAATTCGTACCATAAATTTTTTAGTTCCCTACGAAAAAATTAGGCATGCATGAAAGTTTAAGTCTTTAGAATTGACTTAGTAATTTCTTGAGGCGAAATCCTAGGAAGCATGGAATATTGAAAATGATTTAGGCAATTATTGTTTGGACCGTTGGAGCTTTCAAACCGACCATGATAAAACTATCCTTTGAAACCCAACTTTGAGACTATATGGCCTAGTTTTATTTGGACCTTTGCAATATTTAGCCATCACTTTTCTCTTCATTATCTTTAAAATTGTCCCAAACACTAGGCTCAGTACTATTCAGAATATCGTTTGAAAATAAGTTTGGGGGAATTGAAAAGAAGTATCAATTGCTCGAAAATTGTAGTACATGAAGCAAGTGCTCGAATTTGAATTAAAAAAAAAACACATGTACTCGAAAGAAAATAGATGTACAAAAGAGCATCGAAGATAAAAAGTCCGAAGGTTCGATTTTACGCTGAGTCTAGGGTTTTTAAGCCAAAATTTATCTATCTTTTACCTACCCATAGCCTAGCCACGTTACAACCTTAATAAAGACCTATTGATTCAAGTTTCTATGCTACCTACATTAGTGGAGAGAAATTGCTAAGATCTGAAGACATAAGTTAAACTAATGATTGCAGCTTAGTCTTGAATAAGGGAATAAAAAAATCAAATTGGTAAGGGTTAACATGTCTTTGTTAAAGAGGCGTTTAGTCTAATTTTGCTATTATAATAGTTGTTGGATGTAATTTGAACGATATGTATACTTAAGTAGCATAATTATCAAATTTCTTATTTTTGAGCCTAAGTATATTAAATTCATAATTTTGAGAAGAAAGTTGTTTTGAAGGAGTTTTTCAAAAGTATCTCCGAGAAATTCTTTCCAAAATTTGTGCATTACTCGGGACGAGCAATGATTTAATTTTGGGGGTGTGGAAACACAAAGATTTATATACTTTTTCATACCTAATTTTACTTAAAATCATGCATTTTCAATAGAATTTCTGTCATAAAATAATTAATTTTTATAAAATAATTAAATTGTATTAAAAATTTGAACATATTAATTTTTAGTAAATTTTACAATTATTTTTAGTGAATTTTGATTATTTTTGCCAGATTCGTACAAAGGGCAAAAATTGACCCGGCAGACACCGTTAGAAGAACAAAATCGAGAAGCAATTCGAAGTAACAAGGCGAAATAATTTCCAGCCTAAGACGGTCCAAATATGTGTATTGATTCATAATATAATTAATTTTAATTTATTTCCAATTTAATTTGGGCTAAATAAATTAATTTTAATTAATTATGGAAAAATGGCCCAGTTGAACCGCACCAGTTGAACCAAATTGAGCGAACCGAACCAGCCACCAATTGGGCAGCCCAGAACCGTTCAAATGCTGACCCAAATTAGCATTTTAGCTGATTAAATGATCTTGCAAAAAGGCCCTTGGAAGACTTCCAAATTGCATTCAAACCCCACCTTAAATTAAGGCTTTACGGGTTTGCCCCAGGCTAATTTTAGCAAAGTTGAAAGTCTCAACTTTGCCATGTAAGATGGCCGGCCATGAGGGGGCTCTTTGGCTGCTGAAATTTGCTATTTTTAGCAGCCATCCTCAGATATATAAACCCCCCTTTGCTGCCCATTCAAATCATCCCTCAACGCTCTCATTCTCTCATCACTTCTCTTCTCTCCATTCTCTCTTTTTCTCCAAAAAACCAAGCCTTCTTGTGCCGATTTCCCCTCTTGGAAAAGAGGTGTTTTCTCAGCCATTTGGGGTAGAAAGCGAGTGTTCGTAGAAGCCTTGATCGGCGAGGACAACAGAGACGAAAGAAGGAGCAATCAGTCAAGCCACGGAGAAACACCGGATTTGCTTCTTGTTCCCTATCTTTTTAATTTCTGTTGTTTTTATTATGAACATATCTATGAATATTCATGTCTTTGAAATGGTTATTTTAATCAGTCTAGCTTGAATTAAGTCGTGTTGGGTTGATTGCATTTCGTCGTCTTGATTTGTTAAATTTATGTTTATGCTGTTATAGGCCTCGGTAAAATGCTTGATTAAGTAAAATCATGCCTAAGTTATTCTGGCATTAAAATTGTTTAGATAACTAAAGAATTAATTATTTAAACGCATTGAAATTGTAATTAATGGACACAGTACTTAATCAGTGTATGTTTAATTCTTCTAAGGTAGCTGAAGATTAGATTAGCATTGTATTTGGCAATACATATGCCTTGCATAACTTGCAAGATTATTGTAATTAAACTGTTTCAAGGTAAGGGTACTTTGTTATCTCACATAGTCTTTTATATGCTTATTAGGTTGAATTAATCGTTTGAATCGACATAGGAATATGCGAGAGATTGTTTAATTTAATAAGTATGTATGTGCAATAACATGTTTACCTTTAAAAATCTGTTAATCGGTCGAATTGACATAGAAATATGTATAAGAGATGAATGGATTTTTTATTTGTAAATATGTCCATAAGTTAGCAAATTACCGAGTTGCCGTGATTCATTCGTAAATAATTCTAAGTTAAGAAATGTAATTAATCTAACACATTTATGTCGTCTTGATTAAAATCAGCTTTTGAAATCGTGCATTAGAACTTTATTTTATTTTATTTACTTTGATTTCTAGTTTTTAATCATTTCTCAAATCAAAATATTTTTCTTCACCAAAGTGTTTTAAATTGCATTCATAAATAATTCTTTTCACAGTCCCTGTGGGTACGATAACTCGACATTTACTTGTCACTTTATTACTTGTTGCGATTGTGTACACTTGCACATTTCCATCGTTCCACAAAGTATTATTATAAACTCATCTATATCTACTTAATTTAACTTTAATTAAATTACTTAAAATAATTAATTTTTTAAATTATAAACAAACATTTTTTTCTTTTACAATTTTTAATCATTTTGTTTTTTTTTCAAAAGTTAATATTTTTTTCTGTGAAACTAAAAAATTAGTTTCTAGAATTATATTGCATTGAATCTTAAATAATAAGAATTATTTAAAATTTAAAAATTTCTATGTTATTTTATTTTTTATTTTAATTACTTATTTTTTTTTGTATAAAAAAAACTAGAGTTGAAGAGTATATTGAATATAGATGAGTGTATAATAATAATTTTAAGTCTTTGAAATTTGATGACATGATAAAATTTTATTAATACCTAAAACCTTAATTTTTATTATCATCTATATATATATTAAAAGTCTTAATCTCTCTATCAACTTTGTTATGAAAAAAGAAAAAATATTTTAACTCTTCATTAAGTACCTCTTGTAGTTAGCCCATTTTGCCCGGGCCCATTTTATTCAGAAATAAAATAAAATAAAAAATATTAAAATGTCCAGCACAGTCCATTTACAGCCCATTTACAGATTTAACCCACTAACCCAGCTACCCGGTTACACCTTTGGCCCAAATACTAAAAAAAAATAAACCCAAACTGCCTAAACAGACCCCAAGACTATGACCCAGACCCAATTGCCAACAGACACCAGCTAACCCAAGTCCAAGAAGCCCAAGAAGCTTGCGGACGCAGGAAACCCTAGGTTTCCATTGCGCAGCAAGCACCCCAGTGATCTGCTCCCTCGCGCCGCAGCCTCAACATCACCGGCCTCGATCACGCTGCAATTCGCGCAAACCGCCCTATCATCGCCGCAAAATCCTCGTCTCTCCTACACAAAAAAGGAAGTAACAACAGCAGAATATGACAGAAAACGAGACAAAATTTTTATTTCTTTTTTATTTTTCATTTCGGGGCTATAAAACCCCCCCAAAATCTGTAAACAAAAACACGAATACAGACATACACTCAGAGACAAACAAAGAATACAAAAATATTCACAGAAATCCAGAGAAATAAAATACAGAAACTTTTCGCAGAGGTGATTTTTTTTTTATTTTCTATACATTTTCACATATAAATAATGTTTTAAAATAAAAAGGGTAAGGAAATACCTTTGAAACAGAGAGGTTTGGCCTCCGGCCACCATTCGCGGTGGCGCGTATAGCGCGTGGGGCGCGTGGCCTGTGAAGTCTGATAGCCATTCCGGACAGAGGTGAGAGAATTCGAGAGCATCTGCTGGATTTTTTAAAAAAAACAGGGTGCCTAAATGTTTTTTTTTTTGCCCAAATACTGACTTATATAGCAGTATGATACGGCGTCGTTTTCGCTTAAGTCAATAAGTGATAAAACGACGTCGTTTTAAGGAGGATCCGCACGTTGACCCGAAAACCCGGGTAGGATCCGCGTGTTTTCGTTAAATGGTCTAATTGCCATTTTAGTCCTCCCGCATTTTTATTATTTTTAATTCCGTTTAATTTCATTTTTTTATTTTTAATTTGGCCTTAAATGTTTGTTCATATTTTAATTTAGTCCCTTGGGCTACTTAAGGGCCGGTAACAGAACGACGCCGTTTTGGAAATGAGGCATAATTGCCCAATTGGTCCTTGTATTTTCGGCGCGCATTTCAATATCGTCCCTTTTTGTATTTTAAATTTATTTTTTATTTTAATTTAATCCTTATTTATTTTAAAACCTTTTTATTATTTTTAAAATCATTACAATAAAATTCGTATATATATATATATATATATTTTAAAATCATTATTATTTATCATTTTATTTGTTTAATATTATTTTATTATCTATTATTTTGTAATTTATTCATTAGTTATCATATTATATTTTTAAAATCTTATATATATTAAATAGTACTATATTAATGTCACATGAAATTTTATTTTTGTATAAAATTTATTTATATTATATAACATGTTTCACTTATATTATTTATAATATATTTTTTGAATATCTTTATTATTATGTATTATCTTTTATATGTATTAAATTATATATTTATTATAATATTTTATAATTTTTTTATTATTATACATATTAATTGTTTTACAAAATTATCATTTTTTCTTTATTTCTTTTTATTTTGTTTTGTTATAATAATTTTTTACAGTTTAAATATATCTTTCCCTTTTCGCTTAATTTTGTTATTTTATGAAAATCTTAATTATTTCTATTTATTTTATCTCATGTTTATCTATTTATATCCTTTTAATTGTTATCATTGGTTAACATAGATCTTTATATATCCATTCATGTTATATTCTTTTATTATTTATTGTTAGAATAATTTGTAGTTATGTAGAATTGTTATTAAATATGTATGTTGTAATGTATTCATACAATGTCCTACTCAAACCATTTTTATAAAAATACCTTTTGAATTAAAGCATTTTATTCAAATATTTTACGGTGATATGTGATATTTGGGGACTTCGAGAAGAATTGTGCCCTAACTTACTGGGTTTCTGTAACACCCCAAACCCGGCCCATTCACTACGATCGAATTTGAAATGCCACTGCGGAACACGTTCGAAAATATTCTTACTTAAGAGTAAAAATCGTTAAAAATTTGTTTCCTTTAATAAAACATTTTTGTGACTTAAAATATTCTAGGTAAAAATTAAATTATTATGAGAACACCGGATTCAAAACTTTATTATACACACTTAAGAAAATAAAATCATTTGCAATTAATATTTAAATTGTCAATCCATAATAAATATAATAATTAAACTTAATGAAAAATACTTAAACAACCTTAAACACTTTAATGGGCCTTAATACAATAAAGACTTAATCAAAATACTGAAACTATAAATACTTAATTAATTAGATTATCTTCTGCATGGGCCACCTCGTATCCACTCCAACCTGGTCCGATCATCATATCACCTGCGATGTTTGATAAAATATTTGGGTGAGTCACACGGACTCAGTGTGTAATTAAACCACTGAATTCCACCCACATGTTAACCACATATTAACCCATATATCAGATATCAAGTATCATATTCACATACTACCACATTCTGGGCTTGGCCCATATTCATATCACATTCATATAATAGGGTAGTTAACCACAAAATTTCCACATACTGGGCTTAGCCCATTTCCACACTGATCCACATTCATATACTGGCTTGGCCCTTTTCTTAATAATCCACATATCAACTGGGCCTAGCCCATTTTCACATTAATCCACAAATCAAAATAATATGCAAAGTTATGCAATTATGAAGCCCAACCCAACCTAGGGTCCATCCGTTACTCCTACCTTAGCAGACTCCCTGCCCAAGGCCGTGGCTAATCCACCGCTTCACATAGTGAACCACATATCTTACCTTGGCGACTTGCTTTGCTCAAGGTCGTGGCTAATCCACCGATCACATAGTGATCCACATATCTTACCTTGGCGGACTTGTTTGCTCAAGGCCGTGGTGAGCCACCGATCACCTAAGTGATCCCACATATCATTCATCCACGGTGATGCACACGACTATCAACCGCCGAGGTGGGCACCTAGCCAACACCTCCTTGATGAAGCACACAGCTAACATTAAGCGCTAATGTAGCACAAGGCTAACATTAGACCACGTACATAAAGTACACCCTGCATCTTCTTTCATATCCCAACCCATGCACATGCCACATAAAATAATGATACAATGTAATGATGCATGAGCATGTTTATCAAGCATATTATCACATATTCATATTAATAATCACATATCATCGGGTTTGGTACTTACGGATTATCGACATACCCCTTTGAGGGTATCCTTATCACAATTTCTACTGCACTAGTTAGCACATTCATAACACATACACATTTCACATACATATCATATACCTTAAAACGGTGGGTTAATCACACACCTGACTTTCTAGCGAAATTCTGAACTACTCGAATCTAACACGATCTAGAATCCCGATACTCTGCTTACTTGTCGATTAGCCCCTAAAAATCATAATACACAATCGGTCATACCTAAACTTATAAAATGGCCTATGGCCGAATACCACATTAACTCACCTTGAGTAGTCGAATCCAAGAGGCTCTTCTAAGACTCCTTAACGCTGGCACTATTGTTGCTTGTGAAGACTAAATGAGAATAGGTCGGCTCTTTTATGGTGAAGAAGAAAACACAAAAGTAGAGGGAGTTTACTGCCTAGAGGATTCGGCTATGGTTCACCAAAGTATTTCGGCTTTTAAAAGAATTCTTAAAGAAAGGAAGAGAAGAAGGAGTTGAGCAATACGGAAACGGTGGCAAAGGGAAGATTCGGCTAACAAAAATAAAAGAAAGGAATTGGGAAAGGGATATAGATTCGGCCAAGAACAAATAGAAAAGAGGAATGAAACATAAGCGGCTTTGCACAAGGGAAAAAGGGCACTAATGGGGAAAAGAAACTAAATTCGCACCCCTATTTATACTACTCAATTTCTGGCACTCCTACCTCCTCTCAAATTCCACTTCCTTCTCCTATAATAACTCTTGAACACATATTCAAAATATATAAAATAAATCTATACTAATCTTCTATTTATCACCTTAATAAAATAAAATAAAATCCATCTCATTATCTCCTAATCACCTATTCAAAATTCTAAAATAAATCAATTATCCTCCACTTAATCTCCTATTCTATCTACTAATCTACCTATTTAAAATAATAAATCACATAATTATCCCCTATATCCTCCAACTTAAAATAAAATAAAATAAACAACAATATCCCTTGCTAATATCCCACTTTCTTCTCTAATTTATCTCTATAAAATCACCTATTTTATTCCTATATCACTTATTCAAAACCAATTAAAATACTGCCACCCTTATCTTCTATCTTAACTAAATAACTAAATAAATAAAAGAAAAAAACAGCATTTATCCAAATTAATTTAAAAACCAAAAGCTAGCTTAATCTTAATCTATTTGAAGATCCCATGTGCCGTCCACTGCCTTTCCAACCTGCTGCAAAATGAAAATAAAAAATAAAACACCCCTTATGCTGCCATTGAGCTTTGAATTAGCGACCTCCTGGAACCATAAACTGCAGCTAACGTCCCAGCCAATTTGCCAAGGCGCCATTTGTGATCTGATTCACCCAAAACTTTTTTTAACACCTCTTTCCCTAGCTCCCTTATCTCAACGCCAAAACCAAAAATAAAAACACGCTTGCTGCCGCCTTGATTCGAACCCAGGCCCTTATTGGCGTCCTTCCCAAGCCTTAAAGTAGCGCATGGAAGCCACCTTACCAAAGCCTTTCTTATGCTAAGAATGCCTACAAAAATTTCTTTAAAGCCTTCTTAGCCCAATTCCCTTTTTAACGCTAAAAAAAGTTAAAAGCCCATCTGCTTCCCATGTTACTCAACCCCTTCCTTGGCACTCCTTTGCACCTTAGCGCCTCAAGCCACTTTGCCAATTAATTTCTTGTGTCCTAATATTCCACAAAATTCTTTTAAGGCCTTCTTGCCTAGTTTCCCCTTTTTACCCAAAAATTTCAAAAATTTCCAATGCACTCCCTTTTAATCCTAGAGTTTTAAAAACCCTAAAATATATCCAACCACACTTAAAGCCTACTAATCACTCGAGTTATGCTCCAAACGCATAACCCCTAATTTAGGATGTTACAGTTTCAATTTTTCTTGTAGAACTTAAGGTATTAGATATCCCTCCTCTTTTAAAACAGAAATTTACAAACTTCAAATCAAAAAACCTATTCTTGGGAATTCAAAACATTGTGTCCTAACTTACTGGTTATGATGTTTTGCGTCTCGAGGTAGGAATTTTCTAAAATAAAGACGTGCCTAGTTTTGAAGACATGAGATGCTATATCCTAACTTACTGGTATGGTGTTTTATTTCTTTGAGATAGGTAAGTCTAAGTTTTTCTTCAAATAAAAGGACTATTTTCTAAAATTTTTAAAGTTTCAACACTAGGACATGATTTTATCGATTGGGTACCAATTTTTGGGCGTTATGAGGGTGCTAACCCTTCCTCATACGTAACCGACTCCCGAACCCATTTTTCTTGTTTTTCGTGGACCAAAATAAGTATTTTGAAATAAACGATTTTCAAGGTGATCCAATCACACCTAAGTAAAAAGGGATTGGTGGCGACTCCCATTTTTGTTTTTAAAAGTTGATCCCCATTTTTTAAATCAAACTTTAAAAATGGTTTCGACAGCTTGGCGACTCCGCTGGGGACTAAATAAGAGAGTCAAGCCATAAAAATCGATAATTCCATGTCTTTTTGTCCAAATTTAAAATTTTGGTTTTAAAAATACGATCCTTTTATTGCATTTGGTTCTAATTTTAAATATATCTCTCTGCATTACACTGCATGACCGTCGTGGTTGCACCCTTAAGTGGGAGCGAGAAGCTATGCCTTCGTGAGGTTTTCACCTCCGCATGGGCTAGTGGACTGCTTCCGGAATACATCTGTACCTATGTCTTCGTGAAGTTTTCACTTCCGCATGGCCATAGGGAAATGTATTCCCTTGAACTGAACTCGGTCTATATGAGCCTATAATGGGTGAGGATTGAGGAATCTGCTGGTTCAGGTACCTCAACTTTAGAGCTAAACCGCATATAGAAAACCCTAAGAACTCACCTTAGGTAGAGCTATGCCAAACTTTAGTAGTTACCCAAATAAGTGTTCGTTTTACTTACTTTATATTTTATTATGTGGTACTAACTTGTGGTGTTTCATTCTTGTGCATATCATTTCATATTTAAAGAGGTATCGATTCACGGTCAGATTCTGAAGTTAGAAAGCTGGTTATGGAGAACGAATTCCTTGATAAAGTGGAAGACAATGCAGTCGTTCGTACATGGTCAGAGAAAACGCAATTGGAGAAAGGGAATAGCTTAGTTGACGAGTACGTATCTGAACTATGGGATTTTACTCGTATTAATATTACACAAAATGAGTTCCAAGAGTTGAAAGAAATATGGGCTCAATGGGATGATGAGGCTAAGTAGCTATTTTATCGTAATTATGGAGATATACCTTATTTACTTGACATCAAGTTAGATAAGCATCTGTTCCGGGCCATGAATCAGTTTTGGAACTCCGCCTATAGCTGTTTCACTTTCGGGAAAGTAGATTTGGTGCCCACGGTGGAGGAATATACAACCTTGCTTCGATGTCTAAGGGTCCAAGTCGACAAAGCTTATTCTAAGGCTGCTAACGTCCCAACTTTTATGAAGAGGTTAATGAATATCACAGGGATGAGCTAACAGTGGGTCGCAGCCAGAATTCAGAAGAAAGGTGTGGGTAAATGCATTCCTTGGGTTAGCTTGAGAGGCTTGATCTTAGCCCATCCAGACGCAAAGAAAAAGGTTGATGTCTTTGCCTTGTGTATCTATAGGTTGGTAGTCTTCCCAAAGGCTCTAAGACATGTAGATGAAGCAGTCACAGAGTTATTCGATCAACTTAACAAAGGGGTCACTCCAGTACCTGCGATCTTAGCCGAGACGTTCAGATCTTTAAACGCATGTCGGAGAGCAGGTGAAGGTAGATTCATTGGATATGTGCAGTTGCTGTTAGCTTGGTTTCGTAGTCATTTCTGAAAGGTGGAAAAAGTATCATATCGGGTTTTTTCTGAGAACTATTCTCCGTTAAAAGAGATAGTAGCTACACCGATGAGAGAAGACGCGTTCTAGGAAAGTTGGATGGCACTTTTTCAAAACCTTCAAGAAGAAGACATTGAGTGGAGGGCCCCTTGGATGATTTCAGATGAAATTCTTTATTGATGTGGGAGTTTTGACTGGGTTCCTTTACTTGGAGTTTGGGGAGCCGTTGGATATGCTCCTTTGCTTGTATTGAGGTAATATGGGTCAAGACAGTTTGTACCAACGACATATGGGCTGACTCAGTGTGAGTTCTCCTACAGAGAGGAAAATTATAAGAAGAGGGTTAAGGAGATTTCTGGTGCTTGGAATCAGATTCGTAGGATGAAGAGGTTATCCGCAGTCTAATGACGACCCCAGAATACATTGGATGGAGGATTAGAAGGATTAATGATAACATCACCGAGCTGAATACAGAAGACGCCCGATCAAGAGATGAATGCTTGCAAGTGGTCCCATCAGAGTTAGAAATCGTGAAGCAAGATTTCGAAAAGAAGAGTTCAGAGCTTGAAAAGAGGATAGAAAAGTTAGAAGAAGAAAAGATGTACTTGAGGCTAGATGTGGATGTTCAGAAATTAGAGGCCGAGAAATTAAGGAAGGAAAAGAGGAAGATAGAAGAAGATCGAGACAGTTTGAAGACAGAGTATAAGAAGATGCGTCTGACGATGAAGAATCCTGGATTGGGAAAGACTTCGGAACAATGGCAACAAGAGGTTCAAGAGGAAAAAGCCAAGGCTGACCATTGGGAGAAAAAGTTCCTAGAGATGCAGATGCGGAATGAGGCTCTAGAAAGGAGTTTGGTCGAAATCCAAAAAGAGAAAAGTGGATTGAAGGCTAAAGTCACCGAACTGGGACGGTCTCTTCACCACTATCGAAGCCGTAATACTTAAATCGAGTTGAAGTCAAGTTTGAGCAAGATTGAGGAAATGAAGGGCAAGATCGAGAGATTAGAATCGGCGTTGCATAATTGTGAACTCCGGATCGAGCAACTTGAAGCAAGAGAGGGGCATTGGAAGGAAGAGCTACACCACTCGCATGATCAAGTTAGAAATCATGATAATCTCATGGGTGAAGCAATAATTCAGATTCAGGAAGTAGCTGATCACCTACAGACTTTGGCATCACAGGCTGATATATTGAGCATGAAGTATGAGCTATAGTCCGATCGTAGTCAAGAGCTGGCTTCATTGCTTGGGAAAATCAAAACTTTAGGACTTAGGGCGAAAGCATATTTGTAGTCCATTTTATGTAAAGGATTTTGTTTTCTAATAAAGTTTTCTAAAATGAAGTTGAATCAGAATCGATACCTCTTTGCATTCATGCATTTGCATTACATCATATCATATGTATTTAAGTCCTTAGAGAGAGCCTAATTAGTTGAAATTATCACAGAGAGAGAGAGAGAGAGAGAGAGAGAGAGAGAGAGAGAGAGAGAAAAAAATCTGGAAGCTGAACACCATTACGATACACGTGCCAAATCAAAGAAAATGGATCAAAGATTGGAACAATTCCAAAGAGATATGCAAGACCAGATGCAAGAGCAAATGACAAAACTCTAACAAGAGATGAGGGACCAAATGTTGGAGGCTCAAAGGAACATGATGACTCAAATGGCCTAAATGATAAGTGGGGCAATGGATAAAGGAAAAGGTCCCATGGCAATTACAGGAGAAGAGAGCGAAGGCATTCCTCAGGGTTTTACCCCACCACATGCGCCATCACAGCTTGAAGAATATCCCCAAAGGCCGTCTGTCACGATTAGGCCTCAACAGGGGCAAACTGATACCAGACCACCCATGAACTTCCAAATGGGCTCAGGATCTAACCCAGGAGATAACCCTGCTAACCCCGTTATCCCTAATTTGGATATAGCAGAGAGAGAAGGGATAAGAACTGAATCCCCGAGGCAGTTAGAAGATCGCTGTAGATGGTTGGAGGAAAAGTTTAAGGCTTTGGAAAATGCCGATCATCACCATTGCATTGACGCAAAAGGATTTGAGTTTGGTTCCGGAATTTGGTGCTTCTTCATAAATTCAAGATGCCGGAATTTGAGAAGTACAATGGGACTAGTTGCCTTGAAGCCCACATCACTATGTTCTGTAGACGCATGACTGGTTACGTAAATAATGATAAACTTTTGATTCATTGTTTTTAAGACAGTTTAGTAGGGCCATCATCTAGGTGGTACAATCAACTCAGCCGTGCTAACATTAGCTATTGGAGAGACTTGGCCCAAGCCTTTATGAAGCAGTATAATCATGTTACAGACATGACGCCTGATAGAATCATGTTGCAAAACATGGAAAAGAAATCAAATGAAAGCTTCAGGCAATACGCGTAAAGATGGAGGGAAGTTTCCATGCAAGTTCAACCGCCTCTCTTAGAGAAGGAGACCACCATGCTGTTTATCAACACTTTAAAGGCACCTTTTATCACCCATATGATAGGAAGCACCACTAAAAGCTTCGCGGATATAGTGATGGCAGGTGAAATGATAGAAAACGCCATAAGGGGTGGTAAGATTGGAGTAGGAGAAACCACTAGGAGATCTACTCCTAGGAAAAAGGACAATGAGGTAAATAATACGAGTACATACAACAAAGGGTACTCAAAGGCAGTTACTGTTAGTCAGCCGAAAGTAGTTACTGCCGGGCAACAAGGGTCGACAAGACAAGAATCAGGCCCTAAACAAAATTCTAAAAAGCTCCAATTTACGCCAATCCCAATGACGTATAAGGAGCTATATCAAAGTTTATTCGATGCACGCGTAGTGTCCCCATATTATCTATAGCCGTTACAACCCCCATATCCTAAATGGTATGACTCTAACGCCCAATGTGATTACCACGCAGGAATAGCGGGGCATTCGATAGAAAATTGCACTGCCTTCAAAAAGGTAGTTGAGAGGCTAATTAAGATGGGGATTGTCAAGTTTGATGATACACCCACTACGGAGAACCCATTACCCAATCATAGAGACAAGGGGATAAATGCGATTAGGGAAAATGTCATGAGAAGGACAAAGGGGGATATTTCAGAGGTGAAAACTCCATTGAGAATGGTGTGGAATGAAATGGTAAGAAGAGGAATGATATTATCCGATTCTTTGAAAAGATGTGAAGGACTAAGGAACTACTGCGAGTTCCACAAAGCTGAAGGACATGAGATCCAGAAATGTACTGAGTTCAGACTATTGGTACAGAGCCTTAAGGACAATAAGGAACTGGAGTTTTACGAAGAAGGCTCAGAGGGAGGAAACATACATGCAACTGAATGAGAGTTGACAAATCAAAAAGTTAATTATCCGAGGGTCATTATTTCCCGATCGAGAAACACAGAAGGCAGAGCACAAATCGCGCCTAAAGTTGTAATCCAGAAACCTGTGCCCTTTCCTTACAAGGATAACAAGATGGTACCATGGGATTACAATTATAACGTGACAACGCCGGGAGTGGAAAACTCAGCTAACACTTCCAAGGAGGTCCAAAGTGAGGGATTCTACACACGAAGTGGGAGGCGTTATGGCTCGGTAAACGTCAGAACAGAACCCGCAAGATCAAAGACTGTGGTAGTTGAACCAGGGAAAGGACCTGACGCCCTAATCAATGAACCTGTGAAGGAGGAGGAGGCTAAAGAATTTTTAAAATTCTTGAAGCACAGTGAATACAGCATGGTAGAGCAGCTGCGCAAGCAACTGGCTCGCATATCGGTGTTAGCTTTACTCTTAAGTTCAAAAGTACATCGCGAAGCTTTGATGAAAGTGCGGAACGAGACTTACGTTACTAAAGATATATCTGTCAATAAACTTGACTGATTAGTTAGTAACATAAGTGCTGACAACTTTATTTCCTTCAGCGACAATGAAATTCCACCTAGGGGTATGGGATCGACTAAGGCCCTACACATAAATACTTGTTGTAAGGGATATACTTTACCGAGCGTGCTAATCGACAATGGATCAGCCTTGAATGTCTTACCACTGTCAACGCTGAAGAGATTACCGATAGACAGTTCTCACATGAAGACATGCCAGAACATAGTGAGAGCGTTTGATGGCACCGAGAGAAGAGTGATGGGAAGAATTGATATACCATTGCAGTTTGGGCCAAACACATATGAGGTGGACTTTCTGGTGATGGATATAAAGCCCTCTTACAACTGCTTGTTGGGAAGACCCTGGATTCATTCAGTAGGGGCAGTGCCCTCATCCTTGCACCAAAAGCTGAAACTGGTGACGGATGGTTGGTTGGTTACCATAAACGCGGAGGAAGACATCATAGCGACTGTTACCAATGACGCGCCATATGTAGAGACAAATGAGGAGGCCATTGAGTGTTCTTTTCGGTCTTTAGAGTTCGTCAATGCCAGATTCATTTTGGAAGGAAATAAAGTTCCGGTGCCTAAGATATCCAAGACCACGAGGATGGGCTTACAAATGATGGTGGGGAAGGGAGCCCTACCAGGAAAAGGACTGGGCAGACATCTCCAAGGAGAGATTCAAGTGCCATTGCTGAAAGAGAAAAGAGACCGTTTTGGCTTGGGTTTTAGGGCAGATGCCAGACAGAAGAGAAAAGAAATCGAGAAAAAGCAAGAGAGAAGAAGGGCACGGCTGAACGGGGAAGAAGTCAAGTGGGAATCAATGATATTCCCCCACATATCCTAGACCTTTGTATCCGGAGGGATAATTCACCCTGCGAGAGGGTTACTAGAAAGTCCTCACATCAATGCCATACACGAGGAGGGAATTGAACAAAGAAACCTATTGGGTATTCGCCCTTATGAATCTGGAAGCGTTTTGAACAATTGGACTACAGAGGAACTTTCTGTAGTTTTTAGAGATTATACAGAGTAATATTCAGAATGCTCTTGTTGTTTTTTTAGCCTAGGAACAATAAGATTTCTTTTGTGAAATAGGCTCATGTTCAGACATTATTATTTCAATAAAATACATTTTTGATAATTAACTCGAGCAGATATTCTTTCATTTTTTTATTCTTTTGATTTTCTAATTTCATTCCAAATTCTTCTATTCTCATTCATATCATGTGAATAGTTGTTCTCAAATTCATTTGTTCTTTGTACATTCTTTGGTACCCATCACAGGTCCCTAGATATCAATGATATGAGCAACGATACTACAGATTCAGAGGTCCATTTTGAGCAAGACATGTGTTTAGAGGAATCTCAGGATTTTGAAGATGACAGAGATTGTGACTTTTCTCCAGATATGTTAAGAATGGTAAAGAAAGAGGAGAAATAAATTTTACCACATGAAGAGGAGGTAGAGAACATAGCCTTAGAGGAAGGAAAGGTTGTGAAAATTGGGACGCACATAGCTGAGGAGACAAAACAAGACCTTGTTGAGTTACTACGAGAATTCAAATATGTCTTTGCATGGTCGTACCAAGATATGCCTGGGCTAAGTACTGACATTGTAGTACATCGCCTTCCCATAAGAGAGGAGTGCAAGCCAGTTCAGCAAAAGCTACGAAGGATGAGGCCTGATGTAGTGTTGAAAATAAAAGAAGAGGTCCGAAAGCAGCTTTGATGCTTTGGTTTTCTACAAGTGGTCAAGTACTCAGAGTGGGTGGCCAACATTGTTCCTGTCCCTAAGAAGGACGGAAAGGTTCGGATGTGTGTGGACTATAGGGACTTAAATAAAGCTAGCCCAAAGGATAATTTCCCTTTGCCGTATATCGTCACATTGGTGGATAATACAGTGAGATACTCACTGTTTTCTTTCATGGACGGCTTTTCAGGATATAATCAGATCAAGATGCACCCTGAGGATATGGGTAAAACTACCTTTATAACATTGTGGGGTACTTTCTACTATAAGGTAATGCCATTCAGACTAAAGAATGCTAGGGCAACATATCAAAGGGCCATGGTAACATTGTTCCACAACATGATGCACAAAGAGATTGAAGTATATGTGGATGACATGATTGCCAAATTTCGAACGGAAAAGGAACACATTGAGGTTTTGAAGAAATTGTTTTTGAGGTTGAGAAAATTTCAATTGAAGCTTAACCCGGCAAAGTGTACTTTCGGAGCTCGGTCAGGGAAATTGTTAGGTTTTGTGGTCAGCGAGAGAGGAATCGAAGTTGACTCAAACAAGGTCAAAGCTATACAAGAATTGCCTCCACCGCGCACTCAGAAGGAAGTCCGAGGTTTTCTTGGAAGGTTGAATTACATTGCTCGATTTATTTCACAATTAACTGAGAAATGTGATCCCATATTTCGTCTTCTCAAGAAACACAACCAAGTTGTATGGGATGATGAATGCCAGAGAGCTTTTGACAAAGTCAAACAGTATCTGTCAAACGCACCAGTACTATCTCCACCTAATCCAGATAGACCGTTGATACTGTACTTGTCAGTGTTCAATAACTCCATGGGATGTGTGCTTGGTCAACACGATGAGTCGGGAAGAAAAGAAAAGGCGATATACTATCTCAGTAAAAAGTTCACTGAATGTGAAATGAGATATTCGTTGATTGAAAAATTGTGTTGCGCCCTGATTTGGACAACTCGGAGATTGAGGCAGTACATGCTATATCATACTACCTAGTTAATTTCGAAGCTTGATCCGTTAAAGTATATGATGGAGTCCACTGCTTTGAATGGGAGGATGGCTAGGTGGCAGATTTTGCTATCTGAATTCGATATAGTCTATGTGAACCAAAAGACTATAAAAGGGAGCGCAGTAGCAGAATTTTTGGCTAGCAGAGCTTTGGAGGATTATGAACCTTTGAGCTTTGATTTCCCCAATGAAGAGTTGATGTATGTGGAAAATACTGAAGAATGTCCATGGAAGCTGAATTTTGATGGAGCATCAAATGCTGTGGGAAATGGAATTGGGGCAGTCTTGGTATCCCCTAGTGGTGATTATTATCCATTCACATACAAATTGGATTTTGATTGCACGAATAACATGGCAGAATATGAAGCCTGCATCATGGGAATTCGAGCAGCCTTAGAGCGTAAGATCAGAGTGCTAGAAGTATATGGAGATTCTGCCCTAGTAATCTACCAACTTAAAGGAGAGCGGGAGACAAGAGATCCCAAACTAGTTGATTACCGAAAAATAGCTCTGGGATTGATTGAGGAGTTTGATGACATTACTTTCAATTATCTCCCACGCGATGAAAACCAAATGGCAGATGCTTTGGCGACCCTGGCTTCTATGATCAAAGTAAACAGACCAGAGGATATGAGACCTATTCAGATGAGTATCTTTGAAGTCCCAGCTCATTGTTATAATGTGAAAGAGGAGGAAAAAGATGATCACCCTTGGTATCAGGATGTATTACGATACGTAAAAAACCATGAATACCCGGAGCATGCCACTGAGAATGAGAAAAGGACTTTAAGAAGATTGGCCTCTGACTATGTTTTAGATGGGGATATCTTGTACAAAAAGAGAAAAGATCAAGTATTATTGAGATGCATCGATGCAGTTGAAGCTAGAAAAATCCTGGAAGAGGTTCATGAGGGTGTTTGTGGAACACACGCTAATGGATTCACAATGGCCAGACAGATAATGAGATTTGGATATTATTGGTCCACCATGGAAGGTGATTGTATCAACTATGCTAAGAGATGTCATAAATGCCAAATTTACGGAGATAAAATTCATGTGCCTCCGTCACCTTTGCACGTTATGACTTCCCAATGGCCATTTTCCATGTGGGGCATGGAAGTTGTTGGACCGATCTCACCAAAAGCTTCGAATGGGCATCGATTCATCTTCGTGGTAATTGACTACTTCACGAAATGGGTAGAGGCTGCTTCATATGCTAGTGTCACTAAGTCAGCAGTTAGTCGATTATTGAAGAATGAGATCATTTGTTGATATGGAATGCCCGAGAGGATCATATCAGATAACGCGCTGAATTTGAACAACAGCACGATAGCAGAAATTTGTAGTCAATTTGGGATCAAGCACCATAACTCGTCTCCGTATCATCAAAAAATGAATGGGCAGTGGAAGCGGCCAACAAAAATATCAAGAAGATAGTAGGGAAGATGACTGAGACTAATAAGGATTGGCATGAGAAACTACCGTTTGAACTCTATGCTTATCGAACGTCCGTCAGAACCTCTACTGGGGCAACGCCCTTCTCGTTAGTCTATGGAATGGAGGCTGTTCTACCCATTGAAGTGGAAATTCCTTCTCTTCGAGTTTTGTCAGAAATAAAGTTGGATGAAGCTGAATGGATCCAGGCTCGGTATGATCAGTTGAATTTAATTGAAGAAAAGAGGCTAAGGGCTATTCGTCACGGTCAGATGTGCCAAAAATGAATGATGCAAGCCTATAATAAGAAAGTTCGCCCAATAGAGTTTTATGAGGGGGACCTTGTACTGAAAAAGATTCTTCCCATACAAAAGGAAAATGGATGCCGAATTGGGAAGGACCATATGTGGTGAAGAAGGCTTTCTCTGGAGGAGCACTGATCTTGACCAAAATGGATGGGAAAAGCTTACCCAACCTTGTGAACTCTGACTCAGTCAAAAAGTATTTTGCTTGAAAAGGAGAAGAAGCCAAAGTAAAAACCCGCAAAGGGCGCTTTGAGTTTCTAAAAAAAAAAAAGATGGAGAGGCCAAGGCGAAAACCCGCAAAGGGCGCCTTGAGACCAAATGGGTTTTGAGTCAAAAACCCGAAAAGGGCGGCTCAAATTCTGAATAGACACGCAGTCATCTTGCTACACTTGAATCAACAATGAAATGAAGAATGTTGCATATCGGGGCATCAACAAAACACTTTGGGTCTTCTAAACACATGTTGAGCTCAAGGCAGTCTTCATAAAGTTTGTATATAGAAGCTCAATCGGCGATATCTAGGGCATCTGATTTTTGTCCTATTCATTTTACTATCTTGGGATTCTTTTTCTTCTCAAAGATATGTTCCTAGTTAATTTTCTTTATATTTTGGATAATTTATTCAATTTTAACTCTTTTTTGAGATCAATTTACTTGTTACCCATTATTCATAAATGTGTTGCATTGAAATAATGATTGACGAACTAATAATTTCACAAAAAGAAGTTCTACATATTACTTTGGAAATTTCTAGATAAGACAAGGAACCAAAACATGACAATTATTTAGAATTTCCATGTGCATAGAAATATTTAAGAAGAGTCTGGGTAGAGACTATTTCTTTAAATTCTTGGTCCAATTGATAATTGGACAAAGTAAATGAGTTGATGTGATGGAAGTAAGTGATGACATTAGGTCAAAACATTCGAGGGTGGTGTGATGAACTAAGAAACCCTGAATTATGAAGGAGTGGGTTGAATTTGAAATAAACCCTATACCCTGAAAATTACAGATGGGTCAGATTGAAAAAGTTTCAATTCCCATTATGGTAGGATGGTACAAGCCTTGTGTTCTCAAGATTCAAGCGGAGCTGATTCAGAAATTACATTGGGGCAAACTTGTTGAGCAGAACATGATTGATGAACAAGAATGAAGAACAAATGAGTGATAAAACCTAGAGTAGGAATCATACTCATAACATTTTTGCATCATAGCAAATCTCATTAGGAGCATTTGGTTCATTCCAATCATTGCATGCTAATCCTTTAAAAGGAATCATTTTCATGACATGTTACATTCGTGTCACTCATAACACATGTAGCTAGAAGCATTTAATTCATTCTGATCATAGCATCTTAGTCATGTGACATAAACATATGGAACCGAGTCTACAGGACATATCCTTCAGTGGACGGTGTAGCAATATCGGTGAATTTGCAAATCTCTTCTTCCTGAAGTTGCAAGAAGTAGATCGAAGAGACTTTTAGCCTTATCTCCCTGAAGTTGCAGTGGAGTAGACTGAAGAAAGAAGATCTTATCTTCCTGAAGTTGCAGGAAGCAGATCAAAAGAAGATTTTAGTCTTATCTCCTTGAAGTTGCAGCGGAGTAGACTGAAGTCAGAAGATCTCATCTTCCTGAAGTTGCAGGAAGCAAATCGAAGATACTTTCAGCCTTATCTCCCTGAAGTTGCAGTGGAGTAGACTGAAGAAAGAAGATCTTATCTTCCTGAAGTTGCAGGAAGTAGATCAAAAGCACTTTTAGTCTTGTCTCCCTGAAGTTGCAGTGGAGTAGGCTGAAGAAAGAAGATCTTATCTTCCTGAAGTTGCAGGAAGCAGATCAAAAGACACTTTTAGCCTTGTCTCCCTGAAGTTGTAGTGGAGTAGACTGAAGACAGAAGATCTTATCTTCCTGAAGTTGCAGGAAGCATATCAAAAGCACTTTTAGCCTTATCCCTTTGAAGTTACAATGGAGTTAGAAGCCATCTGAAAAAGACGAGGACCAAAAGTCAAGACTTGACAAGATCGGGCAAAATTGAGCCTTTTATAGTCTTTGCTCTATTCTCGTTACACGACAATGAGCAAAGAGGGGCAGCTGTAGTTAGCCCATTTTGCCCGGGCCCATTTTATTCAGAAATAAAATAAAATAAAAAATATTAAAATGTCCAGCACAGTCCATTTACAGCCCATTTACAGATTTAACCCACTAACCCAGCTACTCGGTTACACCTTTGGCCCAAATACTAAAAAAACATAAACCCAAACTGCCTAAACAGACCCCAAGACTATGACCCAGACCCAATTGCCAACAGACACCAGCTAACCCAAGCCCAAGAAGCCCAAGAAGCTTGCGGACGCAGGAAACCTTAGGTTTCCATTGCGCCGCAAGCACCCCAGTGATCTGCTCCCTCGCGCCGCAGCCTCAACATCACCGGCCTCGATCACGCCGCACTTCGCGCGAACCGCCCTATCATCGTCGCAAGATCCTCGTCTCTCCTGCACAAAAAAGAAAGTAATGTGAGCAGAATATGACAGAAAACAGGACAAAATTTTTTATTTCTTTTTTATTTTTCATTTCGGGGCTATAAAAACCCCCCAAAATCTGTAAACAAAAACACGAATACAGACATACACTCAGAGACAAACAAAGAATACAAAAATATTCACAGAAATCCAAAGAAATAAAATACAGAAACTTTTCGCAGATGTGATTTTTTTTTTTTTTTTTATTTTCTATACATTTTCGCATATAAATAATGTTTTAAAATAAAAAGGGTAAGGAAATACCTTTGAAACGGAGAGGTTTGGCCTCCGGCCACCATTCGCGGTGGCGCGTATAGCGCGTGGGGCGCGTGGCCTGTGAAGTCCAATAGCCATTTCGGACAGAGGCGAGAGAATTCGAGAGCATCTGCTGGATTTTTTTTTAAAAAACAGGGTGCCTAAATGTTTTTTTTACCCAAATACTGACTTATATAGCAGTATAATACGACGTCGTTTTCGCTTAAGTCAATAAGCGATAAAACGACGTCGTTTTAAGGAGGATCCGCGCGTTGACCCGAAAACCCGGGTAGGAATCCGCGTGTTTTCGTTAAATGGTCTAATTGCCATTTTAGTCCTCCCGCATTTTTATTATTTTTAATTCCGTTTAATTTCATTTTTTTATTTTTAATTTGGCCTTAAATGTTTGTTCATATTTTAATTTAGTCCCTTGGGCTACTTAAGGGCCGGTAACAGAACGACGCCGTTTTGGAAATGAGGCGTAATTGCCCAATTGGTCCTTGCATTTTCGGCGCGCATTTCAATATCATCCCTTTTTGTATTTTAAATTTATTTTTTTATTTTAATTTAATCCTTATTTATTTTAAAACTTTTTTATTATTTTTAAAATCATTACAATACTATAGTTAATTATTCTATCATATTAAAATATTATATTATTCTTATTATTTGTATAAAATTCGTATATATATATATATTTTTATATGTATTATTTTTTAAAATCATTATTATTTATCATTTTATTTGTTTAATATTATTTTATTATATATTATTTTGTAATTTATTCATTAGTTATCATATTATATTTTTAAAATCTTATATATATTAAATAGTACTATATTAATGTCACATGAAATTTTATTTTTGTATAAAATTTATTTATATTATATAACATGTTTCACTTATATTATTTATATTATATTTTTTGAATATCTTTATTATTATATATTATTTATTATGTATTATCTTTTATATTTATTAAATTATATATTTATTATAATATTTTATTATTATACATATTAATTGTTTTACAAAATTATCATTTTTTCTTTATTTCTTTTTCTTTTATTTTGTTATAATATTTGTTTAGAGTTTAAATATATCTTCCCCTTTTTCGCTTAATTTTGTTATTTTATGAAAATCTTAATTATTGCTATTTATTTTATCTCATGTTTATTTATTTATATCCTTTTAATTGTTATCATTGCTTAACATAGATCTTTATATATTCATTCATGTTATATTCTTTTATTATTTATTGTTAGAATAATTTGTAGTTATGTAGAATTGTTATTAAATATGTATGTTATAATGTATTCATACAATGTCCTACTCAAACCATTTTTATAAAAATACCTTTTGATTTAAAGCATTTTATTCAAATATTTTACGGTGATATGTGATATTTGGCGACTTCGAGAAGAATTGTGCCCTAACTTACTGGGTTTTGATTTTTCTCGTAGAACTTAAGGTATTAGATATCCCTCCTCTTTTAAAACAAAAATTTACACACTTCAAATAAAAAAACCAATTCTTGGGAATTCAAAACATTGTGTCCTAACTTACTGGTTATGATATTTTACGTCTCGAGGTAGGAATTTTCTAAAATAAAGATGTGCCTAGTTTTGAAGACATGAGATGCTATATCCTAACTTACTGGGTATGGTGTTTTATTTTTTTGAGATAGGTAAGTCTAAGTTTTTCTTCAAATAAAAGGACTATTTTCTAAAATTTTTAAAGTTTCAACACTAGGACATGATTTTATCGATTGGGTAACAATTTTTGAGCGTTATGAGGATGCTAACCATTCCTCATACGTAACCGACTCCCGAACCCATTTTTCTTGTTTTTCGTGGACCAAAATAAGTATTTTGAAATAAACTATTTTCAAAGTGATCTAATCACATCTAAGTAAAAAGGGATTGGTGGCGACTCTCATTTTTGTTTTTAAAAGTCAATCCCCGTTTTTTTAAATCAAACTTTAAAAATGGTTTCAACACCTTTAATACTTTTATGTTTCAAAAATTAAAACGTGGTAGTAAGGTCCTAATTTTCAGATGGAGGTTCTTCCAACAAAGTGCAATTTACAAAGGAGGGGACTAACCATTGATGCCACGTGCATATTATGTGGTAATGATATGGGAAGTCCAATTTATATTTTTTGGCAGCCTTGTAAAACTCGTATAGTGTTTGACCATGTGGAATGAAAAGTTGCAAGACTTGGACATGTGGAGCGGTGCATGATATTTTCCATTATTTGGTGAGAAAGTGGTGTGACCGATGGATTAAAGAGAGATGTAACGTCCTGTTGGCGAATATGCGATGGTGACGAACCTGATTTCACGAAGGTGAGTAATTGGTGTTATAATTATAGGTTTCAGTACAAATCTGCTAATTTGCTTGCGACGATGAATAAGGGTAAGTGGTGTAGCTTCGCACGTTGGTCCAAACTGACCCCTGGTTCATTCAAATTGAAAGTAGATGCTAGCAATAATAATTGTGGTGTTTTAATGGGGTCTGGAGCTGTATTGCGTGAATAGTGCAGGGACTTTAATTGCAGCTCGCAGTTGGTCCGTTGTGGGTAATCTTGCTATATTGCATAGGGAGGCTAAAGCGGTGCTTTTGGGGATTGAAATGGTTAGTCGACTTGCAATAGAGTAGTGTCCATGTGTATTGATGATAGTTTGATATGGTGGAATCATCCACCGGATTGAATTGCACAATGGTTTTGTAATGACGTTATTTTGATAAATGAAGGAATGAATTATGGTGCACTTTTTTTCCACGTTCTACTTAAGAAAGTAGTTTTCTAATGAAGTACTTTCCGATAAAAAAAATGAAAGTAAAATAGAAAGTTATATGTGAATTAGAATCAAGAATACAATAGAAAGTTAGAAGTGAAGTGGATAATTTTATAATTTAAATAGCTATAAATTTTGAATATTATTAATAAAAATATTTAAAATCTTTTGTTAAATAACATTGAGATCTGCCATCCTCATTTTTTTCCAAAATAGAAGGATAATTTTTTAAATTTTCCAACGGAAATGATGATAAATTAATTTGTGACATAAAACTCAGTGAGATTAATATTATTAGTATAATTTAATAAGTGTTTGGGAAATAATTCCCTTACAAAAATTAGAAAAAAAAAGTTTAATGGTATAAAAGTCCTTTAAAGAATTTTAGAAAAATCAATTAATTATTTTCCAATTTTTTTTCACAATTGAGCTCTTGAACTATAATTAATTTTAATTAATGAGATTTTGACTAATATTGATCGTTAGAAACTAACGACAATGTTGATGTGGCTATTAACGACCTCTATGTTAGCCAACAAATGCTAACTTGATGACCCACATCAATACCAATTATTGACGTGACAGTGTGGTGTTAATAAAATAAAAAATTTAAAAAAAAATCCAAAATGAATTTGAATAAATAGTTGTTTAAATTCAATTAATTTGAATTTGAATCTCCATGTATCCAACTTCATTTTAAAATTATAAAAATTCATAAAAAAATATAAACAAAAATCATTACAAAGTTAATGGTTATCTCTTCTATTGTTTATTTAATTCTTCCTTCAAAAACATATTTGGAAGAAGAATTATCTAACAAAGTTGTTCATTGGTATTTTGTTCATTGGTATTTCAAATCAATTAGTTTTTTTATATAAATATATTTAAAATTAAGATACAACATTTTCAATTGAAATATAAGAATATAAAATGTAAATATAAATTAATGACATGTAAGTATACATAGCTATATAATAAGTTAAACAAAATTCAAAACATGAGAAATATTAAGTGAAAAAAAATACTAATAAATGATTTTATTTTTAAAATTGTAACACTTTTTACCCGACCCTATTGTTGGGTCAAGATATCAGGATGTCACATTCATCGCTGAGGCAACTCCGATCTCCCAAAAATTCAATTAAGCATTTCATTCAAATTATCAACTCATTACACACTTAAAGTGAGATTGATGCACTAATTCAAGCTTAAAACAATTTTCCAAACACTTAGAAGGTAATTTTCATTTGTCCAAATGATGTAAAATGCTCCTAGGGAATTAAAGTATTGATACCTTCTATATGGTCTTGAAACCTTTACTCAAGTATCAATACTCCTGCATGGTATCGATACCAATTTGAGTTTCGATGTTCAAAAATTTTTCGAACAAATTAAATGTATTGATACCTTTAGCAAAGGTATCGGTACCTTACTCTAAGTATCAATACATTGCACAAAGTATCAATACCTTACACAAAATATCGATACTTTATCCTTGGTATCGATTCCATTTTAAGGTTCGATGTTTAAAAACACAATAAACTAAATGCAGAAAAATTCATTTTACAACCCCAAACAAATTTTAAAGAAATAAGAAATAATCTCAAAACATGTCCAAAATACCAAGTTTACAATTTGAGATCATTATCCAACAATTTCATATTTTAGATAATAAAACTAATGTTCTCAATGAAACCCTATATACATGCAAAATCTAACACCCTAAATTTAAATTCTTACTTCCACCAAGGCTTGAGATGTGATGAGATGAAATTGGAGATGATCTTCACATTCTAACTTCAAAATGGTTTTTACTTGCGCGTTTAAATATGTGTTAAGCTTACGAGAGCTTAGCAAGCATATTAAGAATTAAACAACACATCTAGAATTCATTTCATACGCATTCATAGTTATATACTTATGTGTAAACATGATTATATAATACTATCAATAATCTCTATCATCATGTACAAATTTATTTCAATAAAACCTACAATAAGATATCAATTCAATAAAATACAAACCACTTACCATTGCCACTTAATATTTTGTAACGCCCCAAAATTCTTATTTCAGCTTTCGTGAAAATGTGACACAACTGTGTATCTGTTTCGGTGGTTATGTGTTCTGGGTGTATGTGTGAGGTCCCAAGTTCAAGCCTTGTATTTGGTAAATTTTGGAATTTTTCTAACTTAAGCCTTCTACTTGCTCAGTGGGCTTATATTGAATTAATTGTAAAACCATATTAGAATGAGCCTGTTGGTTCAAGTGGTAAGGGAGTTTGTGTGTTGGAGGTCTTGAGTTCGAATCCCTGCGTGAGCGTGGGTATTAATTTTTTCTCGGCTGTGTGTGAGAGTTTGGGCGGCCTTGGGATTCTAAGGTAGTTGAGGTTGAGTTGATAGTGGGGATATTGCTAGATATTATCTCTATTATTTTTAATTTATTTTTTCCCAAAAATTCTCTTCCTGTGCACGTTCCGACGTTTTTCTTTCTTGCTTTTTCTGCCATTTTTCCATCTGGCAATTCTTCTTTTTTTGGGTGGATCCTTTCGTTCTTCACTCTACGTTGTGGTTCGGTGTTCTTTCATTTTTGCACTCGTTGTGGTTGCATTGATGAAGGCAGTGTTGTTGTAGATTTCGTTTCAGCGGATTGAGTTGGGCGTGTAGTTGTTTTAGTTAACGGTTTGGAAGGCACGGGACAATTTTCGCATCAAATCGATACCAGGTGTGTACCCGAAACGCAAAAAAATAGGATTCAGTGAAAGTCGAAAAACTCCTCTGTCGACGCCACACGGCTGTGTGGTAGGCCGTGTGCGACGACACAGTCATGTGATCAACGAAGGCCAGGCCGTGCGCAAGACACGACTGTGTAATGGCTAGAGTGTGGCTGTGTGGGCCTCACGGGCTAGACCCAATTGGGCATGTGGGTCGACACGGACACGCCACAGGAGCGTGTGATAACTGGGCCAGGCCATGTGATCCACACAGGCAAGGCTAATCTGGGCTTGTGGGCCCACACGGGCATGTGGGCCCAAATTTCTAAAATTTTCCCTAGGGTTGCACGGGTCGTCCCAAATGACTGTAGGCCTACTGTAGGGTCGATAAGGGCTAACAAAACCCTAAACTATATAATCAGTTTGACTGATATTCTGTACTGAGTATGATAGTATATGCATGTTATATTTGTATGTAAGTATGTAAGCACGGTTAATTTATATGTCTGAAACTGAATTTTCTGTATCCGATATTGGGGTTGGGATGATATATATATATTGGAGGAAATATTCTGAAAGGTATATTTTGCCTAAAATCTGGTAGCACAGCTGCATTATATCTGATATGTGCCGCATCCGTACAGCGTGGTGTGTAGGGCTGAGTGAGTGTTTTAGACCCCACATGGTGTGTAGGGATGGTCGGAGATGGTGTGTAGAGGATGGGGGTAGGACATTTGATATCTAATTCTGATCTGTATACCTGTATCTGTAATGGGCTTAAGCCCGAATCTGCATCTGTCTGATTTTGATATTCTGTTGTGTGCATGCTTAATTCTGTGGGGTTACACACTGAGTTTATGTAAACTCACTCTTTTATATTTTTCTGTTTAGGTAACCTACAGTCTTAGGCAGATCGGTGCTGCGGAGAACTCAACGGTGACCACTCGCCTAAACTTTTTTATTTATTTTAGTTTTTATTTAAGTTTACCGTTACGATTTGGGAGTTTGTACTTTCTGGGACTCTCTAGACAGTTTTAAACTGTTTGGCTTTGGTTTTGGATTTTAACTTACTTTTCGCTATGACGATTTTTTATCTAAAAACATGATTTCTAAAAATATCGAACGATTTTGCCTAAACTTAACGATTTTATAAGCTTCCGCTAAAAATATGTTTTATCTCCAAATGGAGCTTTGAAACTGATAAGAGCGATAAAGGCTAATAAACCGGAGAGATTTGAACTTAACGACAACGGTTTTCTAACCCATTTCATGTGACTCCTCCGAAATCGGCCATAACATTTAGGCCAGGTTTGGGGTGTTACATTTAGTGGTATCAGAGCCAAGTTGCAAAACTCAGCTGTAGATTTTGGGTTCCAAAATTTGTTTTTAAAGAATTGGTTTTCAAAAGATTTTAAACATTCTAAAGTAAGTATGTGGTACACCGAGTCTCCGGCACCGATCCTGTAAGTATTTCAGATTTCTGATAGATAATTCTGAAAACATTATTGGTAATCTACTTGAAAATACTATAGTTAGTAAACTCTGAAACTGTAATGAAACTGATTAAGACTAAAACTCTCGAAAACAACTTTGAATTTCTGATACTCTATGCATAAAACATCTGTTAATAAATATCGAAATTGATGCATAAAATTGTTAATGTAGATAAAACTTCTAAGTCGCAATGAGTCCACGAGGTATCCGTGGACGGGGTATTCGAGGCCGAGGTAGGGGCCGTAGGGGGGCTCAAGATGAGTCCTCATCTCTAGGCAAAGATGCCGAAATCTGGACACAGTGAGTGAGACACACAGTCACCTGCTCATCGAGGCTGGTCTCGAGTTGTTCTAGTTGGGGACGACGCACTGTCCCAAGCCATGCTGAGAATATTAGAGAGAGTCACTGGACCCAATTCTGGATCTGAGGGCCGATGGTCAGTAACTGAGCGACTCCGATCTAATGGAGCTGAGTTGTTTAGGGGTGTCACAGGATTTGCCCCTAATGTGGCTAAGTACTGGTTAGAGGCCACTGAGAGAATCATGGATGACTTGGACTGTACCCCCGAGCAGAAATTGAAGGGTGCAGTCTCCTTGCTTCGCGACGAAGCATATCAATGGTGGTTAACTGTTAAGGAGGGCACTCAGTCTGACCGTCTGACTTGGGAGTTCTTTAAGATTACATTTCAGAGCAAATATGTGGGAGCCAACTACGTTGATGCTTGTAGGCGTGAGTTTCTGAACCTCACGCAGGGTGACCGATCTATGGCCGAGTATGAGGCCAAGTTTCTAAGACTGAGTCGTTATGCTCGAGGTATGGTGGCATTGGAGTATGAGAGATGTGTTAGGTTTAAGGATGGCCTAAGGGATAATCTGAGGGTTCTGATAGCTCCACAAAGGGAGCATGAGTTCGCGGTTCTGGTAGAGAAGGCAAAGATTGCTGAGGATGTAAAGCGCGCGGAGCGCCAGAACAGGGTTCGTGAGAGAGGTAAGAACAAGAGGGATTCGGAGCCCTTGAGTTCTTTGCAGAAGCCTAAGAAAAAGGCCAGATCTGAGGGGCCAGTTAGATTGGGGACTCCTGCTGCTTCGGTTGGGTTGCAGCCTTGTGGTGATTATGGTAGGCACCATCCGGGCGAGTGTTGGAGGAGGATTGGGGCCTGTCTGAGATGTGGATCTTTAGAACACCGTGACGTAGATGTCCACAATGAGCGAGATCGAACACGAGCTCGGGTTTTGTGCGACCTCGGAGGCGCTTCGGCAACCACCTAGGGTCCGCGGTCAGGCCAGGGGTGGTAATGGTGTGGGTCAGGGTAGAGAGCACCGGGCAGAGGTGCTGGTCAGACTGAAGAGAGGCAGCCTGCTTTGGTTTATGCTGCTTGACGCCGAGAGGATAGAGATGCTCCTGACATCATCACCGGTATGTTCTTTATATTTGATGTACCTTATTTGGCTTTGATAGACATAGGGTCTACCCACTCATACATAGCTAGTACTGTATCTGAGACTTTGGGGATTTCTATGGAGAGTACTGCTAGTGAGGTTACTGTACTGAGTCTATTAGGGCAGTTTGTTCGGGTTAGTAGACTCTATAGGGATGTACCCTTGGTGGTGCAAGGAACTATTTTTCTGGCGGATCTGATGGAGCTTTCGTTTGGGGAGTTCGATGTAATTATGAGAATGAACTGGTTGGTCAAGCATCGGGTTGTCTGGATTGTGCGACTAAGAGGGTCATTTTGAGAACTGAGGAAGATGAAGAGGTGGTTGTAATCGGAGAGCAGTGGGATTATCTGTCGCATGTGATCTCTGCACTGGTAGCCGAAAAATTGGTCCGAAAAGGGTGCGAGGCATATTTTGCTTACGTCAGTACTACTATTTCTGGGAACTCTTCGATTGGGGATATCAGAACTGTGAGGGATTTTTTGGATGTTTTTCCTGAGGAGTTACCGGGATTGCCTCCAAATCGAGAGGTTGAGTTTGGGATCGAGCTTCTTCCAGGTACAGCTCCGGTGTCTATCGCTCCCTATCGTATGGCACCGAAAGAGCTTACAGAGCTTAAGGCTCAATTGCAAGAGTTGTTGGACCGTGGTTTCATTTGTCTCAGTATGTCTTTGTGGGGAGCACCAGTTCTATTTATTAAGAAGAAAGATGGGACCATGAGAATGTGCATAGACTATCGGCAGTTGAACAAGCTGACCATTAAGAATAAGTATCCACTTCCGAGGATTGATGACTTATTTGATCAGTTCTGAGGGGCTTCTGTGTTTTCTAAGATCGATCTCCGTTCAGGATATCATCAGTTGAGGGTTAAGGAGGTGGATATGCATAAGATGGCATTAAGGACTCGTTATGGACATTACGAGTTCTTAATGATGCCTTTCGGGTTGATGAATGCACCGGCCGCATTTATGGATTTGATGAACCAAGTATTTCAGCCCTATCTGGATCAGTTTATCGTGGTCTTCATCGATGACATTCTGGTATACTCTAAGACTGAGGATGAGCAGGACGAGCATCTTAGAGTAGTGCTTCAGATTCTGCGTGAGAAGCAGCTTTATGCTAAACTAAGCAAGTGTGAATTCTGGCTGCGTGAAGTAACTTTTCGAGGGCACGTGGTTTCTGCAGAGGGGATTCGAGTTGATCCTCGAAAGATTGAAGCTGTGCTAGATTGGAAATAGCCTAAGAATGTATCTGAGATCTGTAGCTTTCTGGGTTTAGCGGGATACTATCGACATTTCGTGGAGGGGTTCTCTTTGATTGCAGATCCTCTTACTAAGCTTCTACGTAAGGGTGTCCCTTTTGTCTTGATGGATGCACAGCAAGAGAGGTTTGAGAAGCTCAAATCTGTTTTGACTCAGGCTCCTGTTCTGATACAGCCTGAACCCGATAAAGAATTTGTGGTTTATAGTGATGCATCACACGTTGGTTTGGGGTGTGTGTTGATGCAAGATGGGAAAGTTGTGGCCTATGCATCACGTCAGCTTAAGACACATGAGGCAAATTATCCAACGCATGACCTCGAGTTGGCTATGGTGGTATTTGCGTTAAAAATCTGGAGGCACTATCTGTATAGTGAAAGGTGTATCATTTACACCGATCACAAGAGCCTCAAGTATCTTCTCACTTAGAAAGAACTGAACCTTAGGCAGCGTCGTTGGATTGAGCTGCTCAAAGATTATGACTACACCATTGAGTATCATCCTGGCAAGGCCAATGTGGTGGCCGATGCTCTATGTAACACCCCTTACCCGTATTCTACACCTGAATCGGGTACGAGGCATTATCGTACTTATCCTGCTAAATCATACAATATCGATCCATAAAAACTTTATGTCAAATTAAAACTTTTCATTCGAGACCATAATGTCCTTATTATAGGCCTACGAGGCTATAAACTTGCACTCAGAATGATTCAGGACCAAACCGTAAACTTTTGAACACTTAGGAAATTTTGACACAAAACAGTGCCACACGCCCATGTGGCATATCACATGCCCATGTTCCACTCCCGTGTGAATTTATTTTTCAATTCAAACCTACAGGGGTTTTCACACGGTCTGACACACGCCCGTGTCTATAGCCCGTGTCCCTCACACGGCCATGAAATGCTCGTGTCTTCACCCGTGTGTGAAAACCTTGACATTCTGTTTATGATGTCAGCACCTCAATAAGGTCACACGGCCAAGGCACACGCCCGTGTCCTCAGACCGTGTGTCGAATTAAATTTCTAATTTCAGGTGCAAACTTCACACGGCCTGGGCACATGCTCGTGTCTTAGGCCGTGCCTCCCACACGGTTGAGACACACCGCCATGTCTCGGCCCGTGTGTTTACAACTGGGCATTATGACTTGCCAACCTACCACGCAGGGGGACACACGGCTTATTAACACGCCCATGGGGCTGGCCGTGTGTCTCACACGGCCTAGACACACGCCCGTGTGTCTACCCGTGTGGACAATTGTAAGGCTATCTACCAAGCCCATTTGCCATCCTGCAAGGCAACCACACTTATACCATTTCAATTCAACATACATCATGGCCATAAGGCATTTCTAAGGACACGAAATCAAGACATTCACATAAACATGCACTTCATAGACTTCATCATCATTAAATATATATACTTGTCAAGTATTGGTCAATTTTCCAATAACCATTTACAAAATGAATTGGGTAGCATTAATAGCCACACATTGGCTAACAAATATGACATAGCACAAAATAACCAAGTTACTATACATGCCATACTCAAAATTAATCAAACTTTGCTATACCAAAAAGAAGTTGATAGTGTGATTCCGAACTCCGACGTCCTACAATCCCCGAGTGAGCTTGGCGATACTACAAGGAATAAGGAAATGAGAGGGGTAAGCATAAAGCTTAGTAAGTTTGCATGAAATAAGTAGCAACATAATGGCTTATAATGTCATCCATCAATTGCGTTGAATAAAAACACAAAGTCTCAAGCACAGTGCCATATCTTACTCATGCTTACTCTTACCAATTACATATCATGTCACTTATCGTAAACATTTTTCGTGAATTATTCATATGTACCTGTAACACTTTATCACATAGCTTTAGCATTAATCTCATCTCTATTATAAGCTTGACTATTTACCCCATTAAATCACTTAGGATACTCGAAGATACATAATCATCGTTATTCGAATAAATACGACGCCAATGCCACATACCAGATGTGGTCTTACATGGGGTCACCTCTAGATGCCGATGCCATATCCCAGATACGGTCTTATACGGGATCTCATATTGACTATCGATGCCATATCCCAGATATGGTCTTATAAGATCCTTATATTCGATGCCGATGCCATATCTCAGATATGGTCTTATACGATCCTCATATTCGATGCCGATGCCATATCCCAGATATGGTCTTATAAGGGATCTCAATTCGGTGCCGAGGCCATGTTCCAGACATGGTCTTATACGGGACCTTACCAATCTCAATGATGATATCCTTTCACTTCTTAAAGTCCAACAGGGACTTCAACATCGTAATTGTCATCATTTTCTCATTCAACATCATTACTTAATTTCATGGAATATATATACATCTTTACTAATATTAAGCATTTTAAACCTTAATAACATAATGTTGAATTTATTTCACACAAACTTACCTCGATTTCAAAATAGGCCAATATGCCGGTCTAGTCCGATACCTTACCTTTTCCTCGGTCAAGGTTAATGCCTCGTTCTTCTTGATTTGCAAGGAGAAAAGCTTGCTGAAATTTTTGAGCTCTCAAACCCCTATTTTTGCTGCTAATTTTTGGTGGTGAAGGTGGTGAAGAAAAGATGATATCACTCTTTTCTTTATTTTATGATAAAAATCAATTTAGTCACCAAATTTTACCTAACCAATAGACTAAGTCTTTTCTTTGTTCCTATGGCCGGCCACCACCCTAAACAAGGTCTAATTGTACATTGGGGACCTCCAATTAATATTCTATGGCTTTTAGACACCTTTAGCTTGTAAAATGAAACTTTCGCACTTTATGCGATTTAGTCCTTTTTCGCAATTAAACATGAAATAGCTAAAATTAAAGCACCAAAATTTTCATGCACCTATATAATCATGCTTTAACTCATAAAATAATATAAAAAATAATTTTCTCTGACCTCGAATTGGTGGTTCCGAAACCACTGTCCTAACTAGCCCCTAAATCGGGCTGTTGCAATTCTCTCCCCGTTAAGGATTTTCGTCCCCGAAAATCTTACCGGTAAAAAAGGTTGGGATATTGGTTTCTCATAGCCTCCCCGGGCTCCAATGTAGCCTCTTCTACCCCGTGCCTTTGCTATAGGACTTTCACGAGAGATATACTTTTGTTTCTCAATTGTTTGATTTCTCGTGTCAAAATCTTAACCGCCTCTTCGCCATAGGTCATGTCCGGTCGTATTTCTACCTCTGATGGTACAATCACATGCGAAGGGTCCGAAAGGTATCGACGTAACATAGACACGTGGAAGACATCATGAATCTTTTCCAACTCAGGTGGCAAAGCCAAACGATAAGCTACCGGCCCTATCCTCTCGGTAATCTCATATGGTCCAATAAAGCGCAGACTCAATTTGCCTTTCCGGCCAAATCTGAGGACCTTCTTCCATGGTGATACTTTCATAAACACTTTATCACCGACTTGAAACTCAATCTCTTTCCGTTTCAAGTCCGCATAGGACTTTTGTCTATCTGAGGCAGCTTTTAGACATCCAAATATCACTTTTACCTTCTCTTCAGTTTCTCTGACTAAATTGACCCCGTGAATCTGACTCTCTCTGAGTTTGGTCCAATACAATGGTGTTCGGCACTTACGCCCATATAATGCCTTATAAGGCACCATCTTCAAACTCGACTGAAAGCCATTATTGTATGCGAATTCCACCAATGGTAAGTATTTCTCCAAATTACCTTGGAATTCCAAAACACAACATCGAAGCATGTCTTCAAGTATCTGCATTATTCTCTTCGACTGCCCATCGGTTTGCGGATGGAAAGCTGTACTAAAACTCAACTTTGTGCCCAAGGCTTCTTGCAACTTTTTCCAAAACTGTGACGTAAGTCTCGGATCTCTATCCGAAATAATCGACAACGATACTCCATGAAGTCTTACTATTTCTGACACATACAAATCCGCCAACTTATCTAGCGAGTAATCAATGCGCACCGTATAAAATGGGCTAACTTTGTGAGTCTATCAACAACGACCCATACGACATCCTTATTTTTCAGCATCAACGGTAAACCTGTCACGAAGTCCATAGTAATACGGTCCCATTTCCACTCGGGAACTATAATAGGCTGAAGTAAACCTGAGGGTACTTGATGTTCAGCCTTCACTTGTTTACAAATCAGGCATCTCAATACAAACTTGGAAATGTCTTTCTTCATGCTCGACCACCAATACCATTTCTTCAGGTCGTTATACATCTTCGTGCTGCCTAGATGTACTGACAAACATCTGCTATGTGCTTCGTGCAAAATTTTCCAAATAAGCTCCTCATCTTTGGGTACACAGACCCTATCTCGGAACATCAAACATCCATCAGGACTTATCCGAAAGTCTGACTCAACATTTGACTCACATTGGACTCTTTTAGCTTGTAAATCATTATCGCCTTTCTGAGCTTCACAAATCTCTTAGAGGAACATCGGTCTAGCCCTCAACTCAGCTAGAATATAACCATCATCTGACAAAGCTATCCGTGTATTCATGGCTCTCAGCGCAAACAAGGACTTCCTACTTAAGGCGTCGGCGACCACGTTCGCCTTTCCCGGATGGTAGTAAAACCTTTATCAACTCTAACCATCTTTGTTGCCTTAAATTCAACTCATTTTGAGTCATCAAGTACTTTAGGCTCTTATGATAAGTGAACACCCAACATTTCTCACCATACAAATGGTGTCTCCATATCTTTAGTGCAAATACAATTGCGGCTAACTCCAAATCGTGGGTCGGGTAATTCTTCTCGTGCGGCTTTAATTTTCTAGAGGCATATGCTATCACCTTGCCCTCTTGCATGAGTACACAACCCAATCCCTTTAAGGATGCATCACTATAAACCACAAATTCTTTTCCTGGTTCAGGTTGTACTAAGACTGGAGCCTCGGTCAACAATGCCTTCAATTTCTCAAAACTCTGCTGGCACTTTTCTGTCCACTCAAACTTCACATCTTTTTGTAGTAGCTTTGTCATCGGAATAGCTATCATGGAAAATCCCTTGACAAATCGTCTATAGTAGCCAGCTAGGCCCAGAAAACTCCTAACCTCGGTTATGTTCCTTGGCGGTTTCCATTAAACAATCGCTAAAATCTTACTCGGGTCAACTCGAATACCGTCACCCGAGACAATGTGCCCCAAATATCCAACTTCCTTAAGCCAAAATTCACTTTTATTAAACTTGGCATATAATTGTTTATCTCTCAAAATTTGCAGAACCGTTCTCAAATGCTCAGCATGCTCTTTCTCATCCTGAGAATAGACCAATATATCATCAATAAAGACTACAACAAATTTATCCAAATATGGCCGGAAGATGCGATTCATCAAATCCATGAAAACTGCAGGGGCATTTGTTAAACCGAAAGGCATGACCAAAAATTCATAGTGACCATACCTTGTCCGAAATGCGGTTTTAGGCACATCCGAGTCCTTGACTCTCAACTGATAATATCCAGATCTCAAGTCTATCTTGGAAAACACCGTGGCTCCCTTCAATTGATCAAAAAAATCATCGATTCTTGGCAATGGGTACTTGTTCTTCATAGTTACCTTATTGAGCTGCCGATAATCTATACATAACCTCATGGAACCATCTTTTTTCTTCACAAATAATACGGGAGCACCCTACGGAGAATAACTCGATCTTGTGAAGCCTTTATTCGTTAACTCTTGTAACTGTGCCTTCATTTCTTTTAGCTCGGTTAGAGCCATTCTGTATGGAGCAATAGAAATGGGGGCAGTACCAGGGGCTAACTCAATCCCAAATTCAATCTCTCTAACCGGAGGTAGCCCTGGCAATTCCTCTGGGAAAACACCCGGATACCCACATACTATGGGCACCGATTCAATTCTTAACTCAGTCTCTATAGCATTCATCACAAAGGCAAAGTAAGCTTCGTACCCCTTTCTTAGATATTTCTGAGTCAACAAGGATGATATCACTACTGGAAATCTGTCTTGCTCATCTTATTCTACACGAATAAGATGCCCACTTTCACATTTTAAGTCAATAAACTTCCTTCCACAATTCACTATCACATCATGAGTAGTTAACCAATCCATCCCAAGGATGACATCGAATTCATCAAACGGAAATAACATGAGATTAGCCGAAAAGTAATGACCTTTAATCATCAAAGGACAATCTTTGCATACTCTATCAACTAACATACATTTGCCTAGGGGATTTGACACTCTTATTACAAATTCGGTAGAATCTACAGGCATGTTCATGCTAGAGGCTAATTTCATGCAAATATACGAGTGGGTTGATCCCGGATCAATTAAAGCTATAACTGGAGTATCATAGAGAGAAAATGTACCCATGATCACATCGGGGGAGGACGCCTCTTCGCGAGCGCGAATGGCATATGCTCTCGCCGGTGCTCTACCCTCAGCTCTTGCAGTCTGCTCTCTAGATGTATTCTTACTACTCATTTCATTTACCGAGTTTCTCTGTGGCCTTCCTCTAGCAGTACTTCCAGGTCTTGTACTTTGAGGTTTCTCTTTCTCACCCATCTCGGGGCAATCTCTAATAAAATGCTCTGGGGATCCACACTTGAAACAAGCTTTCTCGTTTGCTCGACACTCCTTGGAATGACGTCTGCGACACTGCAGACATTTTGGTCTACTTGGTCGAGCGTTGCCAACACTAGCAACCGAAATGGTCTGAGCTTTAGATCTCGAGTACTGTTTACCCTTACTTCTATTTGAAAACCCAACCGAAGTGGCGATCGGGTAGTAAACTCTCTTGATTTCTTGGATGAGGATTGAAATTATTTACCCATCTGTCTCTTACTCGAGTCATGAGACTCGATTTCAGCTCTTCTTTTCTCTTTGACCAGTCCTTCGGCCTTACAGGCTTTATCCACTAACACAAAAAATTCTTTTAGTTCCAGGACGCCAACAGATAAATGGACATCCTCATTTAACCCGTCCTCGAACCTTTTGCACATAATGGCTTCTGTTGATACGCACTCTCGAGCATATTTACTAAGTCTCACGAACTCACGCTCATATTCGGTCACCGTCATTCGACCTTGCTTTAGCTCCAAGAATTCTTTTCTTTTCTAGTCAACGAACCTTTGACTAATATACTTCTTTCGGAACTCCTCTTGGAAGAATTCCCAGATAACTCTCTCCCTTGGTACCACCGACACAAGGGTGTTCCACCACCGATAGGTCGAATCTCTCAAGAGAGATACCACACACTTCATGCACTCTTCAAGTGTGCATGACAACTCATCGAATACCCTGATGGTATTCTCAAGCCAGAATTCTGCCCTTTCCGGATCATCATCTTTACCAGCTCAAAATTCTTCAGCTCCTTGTTTCCAGATCTTATCGACCGGAGGTCTTTCTCTTCTTACTACCTATACCATTTGGGGAGCTACAGGAGTGGGCTGAGGAATAGGTGGGGGCTGGAGGGGGTTGAGCATTAGGATTTGCTCGAATAAACTCAATGTACCAGTTGCTCATCATATGGAGAAAGGCTTCTCGAGCCTCTTCTCCCAGACCCAAACTCTCGGGTCTACTTTCTACTGGCGCGATCCCTTACGCGGGAGCCGGTGCATTACTTGCAGCATTATCGGTTGCAGCTCGATCAGGATCTATTTACTATATAAAAACACAATTTAAATCGTCAAGAGTCGTCACACTATCATTATGTAAATACTCATATGTATGGCATGTATAGCTAAACTCATACTTACGCTATGTTAGTCCAAGAATCGACTAAACCATAGTTCTGATACCACTAAATGTAACACCCCTTACCCGTATTCAACACCTGAACCGGGTACGAGGCATTACCATACTTATCCTGCTAAATCATACAATATCGATCCATAAAAACTTCATGTCAAATTAAATCTTTTCATTCGAGACCATGATGTCCTTATTATAGGCCTACGAGGCTATAAACTTGCACTTGGACTGATTCAGGACCAAACCGTAAACTTTTGAACACTTAGGAAATTTTGACACAAAACAGGGCCACACGCCCGTGTGGCATATCACATGCCCATGTTCCACTCCCGTGTGGATTTATTTTTCAATTCAAACCTCCAGGGGTTTTCACACGGCCTGACACATGCCCGTGTTCATAGCCCGTGCCCCTCACATGGCCATGACACGCCCGTGTCTTCACCCGTCTGTGAAAACCTTGACATTCTGTTTATGACGTCAGCACCTATATAAGGTCACACGGCCAAGGCACACGCCCGTGTCCTAAGACTGTGTGTCGAATTAAATTCCTAATTTCAGGTGCAGACTTCACACGGCCTGGGCACATGCCCGTGTCTTAGGCCGTGCCTCATACACGGCTGAGACACACGGCCGTGTCTCGGCCCGTGTGTTTACTACTGGGTATTATAACTTGCCAACCTAGCATGTAGGGGGACACACGGCTTATCAACACGCCCATGGGGCTGACTGTGTGTCTCACACGGCCTAGACACACGCCCGTGTGTCTACCCGTGTGGACAATTGTAAGGCTATCTACCAAGCCCATTTGCCATCCTGCAAGGCAACCACACTTATACCATTTCAATTCAACATACATCATGGCCATAGGGCATTTCTAAGGACTCGAAATCAAGACATTCACATAAACATGCACTTCATGGACTTTATCATCATTAAATATATATACTTGTCAAGTATTGGTCAATTTTCCAATGACCATTTACAAAATGAATTGGGTAGCATTAATAACCACACATTGGCTAACAAATATGACATAACACAAAATAACCAAGTTACTATACATGCCATACTCAAAATTAATCAAACTTTGCTATGCCAAAAAGAAGTTGATAGTGTGATTCTGAACTCCGACGTCCTACAATCCCCGAGTTAGCTTGGCGATACTACAAGGAAAAAGGAAATGAGAGGGGTAAGCATAAAGCTTAGTAAGTTTGCATGAAATAAGCAGCAACATAAAGGCTTATAATGTCATCCATCAATTGCGTTGAATAAAAACACAAAGTCTCAAGCACAGTGCCATATATTACTCATGCTTACTCTTACCAATTACATATCATGTCACTTATCGTAAACATTTTTCGTGAATTATTCATATGTACCTGTAACACTTTATCACATAGCTTTAGCATTAATCTCATCTCTATTATAAGCTTGACTATTTACCCCATTAAATCACTTGGGATACTCGAAGATACATAATCATCGTTATTCAAATAAATACGATGCCAATGCCACATACCAGATGTGGTCTTACATGGGGTCACCTCTAGATGCCGATGCCATATCCCAGATACGGTCTTATACGGGATCTCATATTGACTGTCAATGCCATATCCCAGATATGGTCTTATACAATCCTCATATTCGATGCCGATGCCATATCCCAGATATGGTCTTATACGGGATCTCAATTTGGTGCGGAGGCCATGTTCGAGACATGGTCTTATACGGGACCTTACCAATCTCAATGATGATATCCTTTTACTTCTTGAAGTCCAACCGGGACTTCAACATCGAAATTTTCGTCATTTTCTCATTCAACATCATTACTCAATTTCATGGAATATATATACATCTTTACAAATATCAAGCATTTTAAACCTTAATAACATAATGTTGAATTTATTTCACACAAACTTACCTCGATTTCAAAATAGGCTAATATGCTGGTCTAGTCCGATACCTTACCTTTTCCTCGGTCAAGGTTAATGCCTCGTTCTTCTTAATTTGCCAGGAGAAAAGCTTGCTGAAATTTTTGAGCTCTCAAACCCCTATTTTTGCTGCTAATTTTTGGTGGTGAAGGTGGTGAAGAAAATATGATATCACTCTTTTCTTTATTTTATGATAAAAATCAATTTAGTCACCAAATTTTACCTAACCAATAGACTAAGTCTTTTCTTTGTTCCTATGGCTGGCCACCACCCTAAACAAGGCCTAATTTTACATTGGGGACCTCCAATTAATATTCTATGGCTTTTAGACACCTTTAGCTTGTAAAATGAAACTTTCGCACTTTTTGCGATTTTGTCATTTTTCGCAATTAAACATGAAATAGCTAAAATTAAAGCACCAAAATTTTCATATATTTATATAATCATGCTTTAACTCATAAAATAATATAAAAAATAATTTTCTCTGACCTTGAATTAGTGGTTCCGAAACCACTGTCCCGGCTAGCCCCTAAATCGGGCTGTTACACTCTAAGTCGAAGGGCGATGTCTGATTTGAGGGCGATGTTTGCTCGCCTTAGTCTGTTTGATGATGGGAGTCTTTTAGCCAAGTTGCAGTTTAAGCCAACTTGGATTGATCAGATTCGAGATAAACAGTTAGGGGATGAGTCACTGGGTTTACGATTCCGTCAGATTGAGAGTGGCAGCACTTCAGATTTTGGACTGAATAATGAGGGGGTACTCTATTTCTGTGGTTGGATTTGTGTATCAAACGATGAGGATCTGAGGCAGTCTATTCTGAGAGAGGTGTATAGTAGCCCCTATACTATGCATCCCGGCGGTAATAAGATGTACCGCGACCTCCGTGGGTTGTACTGGTGGCCGGGTTTGAAGCGCGAAGTTACCGATTTCATTGCTCGTTGTTTGACTTGTCAGCAGGTTAAAGCTGAGCATCAGTTGCCTTCGGGTTTGTTGCATCCGATTAAGATTCCCTTATGGAAATGGGAACGTGTGACTATGGACTTCGTTAGTGGGTTGCCCTTGACACCCACTAAGAAGGATTCTATTTGGGTCATTATGAATCGATTGACCAAGTCTGCTCACTTCATTCTAGTTTGAACTGATTACTCTCTGCAAAAGCTAGCGAAGTTGTACATTTCCGAGATTGTAAGACTACATGGGGTCTCTGTCTCGATCATTTCCGATAAAGATCCTCGCTTCACTTCTCGATTCTGAAAGAAATTGCACAAGGCTCTAGGTTCAAGGTTAGACTTCAATCCTGTGTTCCATCCTCAGACCGATGGTCAATCTGAGAGGGTGATTCAGATACTGAAGGATATGCTTCAGAGTTGTGTGATTGATTTCTGAGGTAGTTGGGAGGATTATATGTCGTTAGATGAGTTCTCCTACAATAACAGTTTCCAAGCTAGTATCCAGATGGCACCTTACGAAGCTTTGTATGGTTGCAAGTGTCTTACACCTCTATGTTGGACTGAGTTAGGTGAATGTCGAGTTTTGGGTCCTGAGTTGGTCTCTGAGACTGAGGATAAGGTTCGACTGATTCGGGATCATTTGAAAACGGCTTTTGATAGACAGAAGTCTTATGCAGATCCAAAGAGGCGTGAGATTGAGTATTCTGTGGGGGACTTTGTATTTCTTAAGGTTTCTCCATGGAAGAATATATTGAGGCTCGGTCGTAAGGGAAAGCTAAGCCCTAGATTTATTGGCCAGTATCAGATTCTAAAGCGTGTGGGACCGGTCGCTTATCCGTTGGAGCTACCACCAGAGTTAGATCGAATCCATGATGTATTTCACGTCTCCATGTTAAGGCGGTACCGATCTGATCCATCCCACAGAGTCTCCGTTGAGGATATCGAAGTTAGGCCGGATTTGACCTTTGAGGAGGAGCTGGTTTGGATTCTGGAGTGAGACGTTAAGGTTCTAATGAGGAATTTCATTCCTTTAGTAAAGGTTCTATGGCGGAATCATAGCACGGAGGAGGCCACGTGGGAACCTGAGGACTCGATGCGTCAGCAGTATCCTCATCTATTCTGACCAGGTAAATTTCGAGGTCAAAATTTCTTTTAGGGGGTAAAGTTGTAATGCCCCAAAATTCTTATTTCATATTTCGTGAAAATGTGACACAACTGTGTATCTGCTTCGGTGGTTATGTGTTCTGGGTGTATGTGAGAGGTCCCAAGTTTAAGCCTTGTATTTGGTAAATTTTGGAATTTTTCTAACTTAAGCCTTCTACTTGTTCAGTGGGCTTATATTGAATTAATTGTAAAACCATATCAGAATGAGCCTGCTGGTTCAAGTGGTAAGGGAGTTTGTGTGTTGGAGGTCTTGAGTTCGAATCCCTGCGTGAGCGTAGGTATAACACCCCGATTTTGGATCTAGTCGGAACAGTGGTTTAGGGACCACAAATTTGACGCAGTAAAATTTATTTTTATTATATTTTTATGGTCTACAATTTTATGAAACGATTTCGAGAAATTTCGTTCGAAAATTTTGACGTTTGGGCACTCAATTTAGTCAAAAGGACTAAACTGAAAAAAGTGCAAAACTTGAATTCTATATGTTAAAGGTGTCCAATTGCTATAAAATTTTAAATTAGAGGTCCTTAAATGGTAATTAGACCATTGGTTAAGTTGGTGGAAAAAAATGGACATGGTTTGGTATGTTTCTAAAGTTTTTCTGTAACACCTTTACCCATATTTGACGCCGGAATAGGGTACGAGGCATTACCGGAACACATACACTTAACCATTCACATGCAAGCATACACATCCTTGAAATGCATCATCATAGACTTATAACATAACAAAAATTGGCCATATTAAATGGCCTTATACAACAATAACCATCAAATAGCATAGGCCAACATTCTAGGCCAACTCATAATAACATATACACATAATCAAGTCCCTATACATGTCATAGACTTAAAATACTTGAAGATCGTTGATACAATACCAATCAATAACTTGTTAGTGTGATAGAATCTCTGACAACCTCCAACTCAAGCTAGCATCTGTGACACTATAGAAAAAAGGAAAGGAAGGGGGGTAAGCATTATAGCTTAGTAAGTAGGTATGTAAATAATAAGTGATTTATTAACAGGCTTTTATAAATCTTTACAATATGTTCTCAAGATAATACAATCATAATTGCACATAGTTCCACTATTTATTCATGTTCATCTCAAGCTGTCTACTCGAGTCACAGTCACTAATTTATTTATATCTTGAACTACAGAGATCCAAATTAAGATCCGCTAAATTTCCCTGAAACTAGACTCATATATCTTCTTACCATAAAATTTTTAGAATTTTTGGTTTACCCAATAAGTACAGTTTATTCTTTAAAGTCTCCCCTGTTCTGCTGTCTGATAGTTTCGACCCTTCTTCACTAAAAATTAATTATCTCTTCGTACGAGATTCGGATGATGTTTCCATTTGTTTCTATTGAAGGTAGACTCATTAATAAATTTAATGATATAAATTATAAACCATAATTGTTTTTATACAATATTTAGTGATTTTCTAAATTCGGAACAGGGGATTCCTAAATCATTCTAAATCTGTCTCACAAAAATTCAAATATTTCAGAATATAAAATTCTATTGCTTACACCGTTTCTTTTATGAAAAAATAGACTCAATAAGCTTTAATTTCATATCTTATTCAACTTCTAATTCAATTTTCACCATTTTTGGTGATTTTTCAAAGACACATAACTGCTGCTGTCCAAAACTGTTTTATTTTTAAATTTCACTCTTTCATGTTTTCTTTCTAGTAACTTTCATTGTAACACTTACTCCGTATCAATCTTACCAAAGTTTGATCACATATCGAGCACATTGCTCATAAGTTTACACACACATACCTGCACTTATTCATCACATATTCATATTCGTTTGCACTTAGTCATTTCCTGTTGAACGCATCGGAATAATAACGGATACACGGAAATTTGCACATAAGTGCCACACTTGTAGCTAAAGATACTTTATATCACACTTTTCACATAGGCTCGCTCTCGAGCTATTCACATTCACGGGTCTGCTCACACAAGCCGCCGGTCATACGTAACTACTCGGTCTTTCTCACACAAGTCGCGGAGGTATCCGCAACACATGCCGGATTACCCAGCCACTGGTAGAACTTATAAGACCAGCATCCGTTTCACATAGTCACAATCTCGGGTCTGCCCACACAAGCTGTCGGTCATGAAAAAACTACACGATGCTGCTTACACAAGCTGTCGAGTATCCGTAACACATGTCAAATAACTCAGCCACTGGTAGAACGTACGGACCAGCACCCGGATCACTTATTTCACTTAGATTTCACATAGGTTTCTAGTGAACATGTCACTCGTATCCATTTTTATTCCTAAGGTTCAACCGGGAAATTTCTCACTTGTCGATATTTTGTCAATTACATCAAATATTCAGACACAATTCATACCATTTATCAAAATATGAAAACGTAAGTAAAAACAATACATTATTTACATACAAACTTACCTCGGTAGCACAATCGGTGAAAAGGACCTATTCGTCATATTCTTTGTTTTTCCCCGTTCTAAGTCTGAATCTCGTTTTCCTTGATCTATAACAACACATTTAACTCATTTATTCATCCTGCTACTCAAATTAGCCTAAATTCACATTTTTGCAAAATTACATTTTTGTCCCTAAACTTTGTCATATTTACAATTTTTCCCCTAGGCTCGTAAAATGATTTTTATTCAATTTCCTTGTATTTTAAGCCTAGACGAACCATTTTCATAACTATAGTAGTCCAAAATTTCCATTTATTCACACACTTACACACATTTTACAACTTTTTACAAACTAGTCCTTTTTGACAATTTCACCGAAAATCACTTAGTAAAAGTCGTTTATTACACACCGAACATTCATATTCTACCATTAAACATTAAAAAAAGCATTTCTCATATGGTTAAATTTTCAAACATCAATCCTAGCTCAAATAAATGGTAGAAATAGAGAGATCGTGTTACGAGGATTTCAAAAACGTAAAAATCATTAAAAGCGGGGCTAGAACGGACTTACAATTGAGCTTGGAAGCTTGAAAAACCCTAGCCATGGTTTCTTCATGCAACATTCAGCCATAGATTGAAGATGGACACAATTTTGCTTTAATTTTGGCTTTTTTAATTCTTTTAATAACTAAGTGACCAAAATGCCCCTAACTTAAAAATATCCTATTTCACTTATCTCATGTCCATTTTTGTCCAACAATTTAACCAATGGTCTAATTACCATTTAAGGACCTCCAATTTAAAACTTCATAACAATTGGACACTTCTAACATGTGGAACTCAACTTTTGCACTATTTACAATTTAGTCCTTTTGACTAAATTGAGTGCCCAAACGTCGAAATTTTTGAAAGAAATTTTCACGAAATCTTTCCATGAAATCGTAGACCATAAAAATATAATAAAAATAAGATTTTCCTCGTCGTATTTGTGGCCCTGAAACCACTGTTCCGACTAGGCCCAAAATTGGGCTGTTACATTTTCATTAAGGGCATTTTAGTAATTTAGTAATTAAATGAATTAAAAAGCCAAATTAAAAGCCAATTTTTGGTCATCTTCTACCCCATGGCCGAATGTACTAAGAAAAAACCATGGCTAGGGTTTTTAAAGCTCCCAAGCTCGATTATCAAGAAAAATAAGGTTCAAAATTAGAACGGGAAAAACAAGTATTTGACGATTTAGTCCTTTTTGCCATTTTTATGCCGAGGTAAGTTCGTATGTAAATAATGCAATGTTATATTTGCATTATAATGTTTTGATATTGCATGAAATGTATGATTGATTCTGTAAGCATATTCAACGAAGTTCCGACAAGAGAGAAATCCCGGTTGAACATTAGGAATAGATAGGATAAAAATGTCATGACATTAGGTTACTGAGATTACGTGTACGACCATATCTGGGATATGGCATCAATATGAGACTTCGTGTAAGATGATATCTGGGATATGGCATCGATATGAGACTTCGTGTAAGACCATAACTGGGCTATTGGCATCGATACGAGATTACATGTAAGACCATATCTGGAATATGGCATTGGTACGAAATTGTGTGTACGAGATTCCCGAGTATCCTTTAGTATTCTAAATGGTTCAACGGGAAATTCAACGAGTATGCCAAAGAAGAGAAAGAGTATGTAAGTAATTACGAATCGGCACAAGTATGTACGTAAAGCCTATAAGCATTGACTTCATGAAATTGTGAGTTCATGATTTCTATGAGAATGATTTTGTGAAAACCTTGTGATTATTAGTCTATACTTGTGATGTATGAAATTCATGATAAATTCGGTTGATGATTATGTGATTGGCTTTCGGGCCAAATTGAGTTATGACATAGCATGTTTTATTCACTTAGATTGTGATTTATCGGATATGAGAAAAAGGGAAGATTGGAAAAATTTCCCATTTAAAATGGTTATGGAAGTACGGGAAGATATGAGTACACAAGGTTAATGTACATGTTTACTATGAGGTTTGAAATGAGTTTTTAATTGTTGTAATATGTTGCAAAGGAGAGGTTACGGTTGTTAGGCTAATGCCAGGATATGTTAAATTATGCTTATAAGTTGATAGAGTAAACAATGTGACTAAATAAATTATAACTGTGAGATTTATAGCAATTTGTACTATCTTATGTTTATATTGTTGGACTTGTTAAATGATTGGTAAGAGTTTCTTATAATTTTCGTACGGACTTACTAAGCTATATATATAGCTTACCCCCTTCCTTTCCAATGACTTAAAGGGTTATTGAGCTAGCTCGGGTTGGAAACCGCCGGAGATTCTATCAAACTATCAAGCTGTCATTTTGGGTATAAATGAATTCAAGTATTTTAAGTCTATGGCATGTATAGTGACTAGGTTAATTTGTTATATGTGTCATGATTAATTTGGCCATATGTAATGGCTTGTAATCGTCAAAGGCTTGTTTTTCTATTTGGCCATGTAAGTTGGCTTATATTGGCTAACATGGTTGTAAGCCTATGTATATTCATATATGTGTCAATGCCTATGGTGATATGATCATGGTATGCTTGGTGAATGTGAAATGTTTGGAAATTTGATTTATGACATGATTGTGTAAACTCTTGGAAATGTGACCTATTGAAGAGATGAGGAATCTGAGTATAATTTGGTAACTAGAAAGTAGGTGAATAAAGCCTAATGAATGTGAAATTTGCATGTTTGATTTAGGGCTTAATAAATGTAGTGAATATGTTAGACAAAGATATAAATTTGATATGTTTTAACCATGAATGTGGATGTTTTTCTTGCCTAAGTATGTATTGTTTTGTGCCTTTGAATTAGTGTAAGTGTATGTGTGAACAAGGGTGGCAAATGGCTTGGTAAATAGCCTTTATTTTGCCGACACGGGTAGACACACGGGCGTGTGTCTAGGCCGTGTGTGACACACGGTCTGCCTCACGGGCATGTGTTCCGGCCGTGTGTCCCCTACACCTTAATTGTTGCAAAACAGAATGTCCAGAATTGAGCACACGGGCAGAGACACGGGAGTGTGTCTCAGCCGTGTGTGCTACACGGCCTAGCACACGGGCGTGTGGGCACGACCGTGTGGCACAAGTCAGAGAGAACCCTAATTTGAACATGGTCTGAAGCACGGGCGTGTCCCCGGGGTCACACAGGCGTGTCCCTTGGACCACACGGGCGTGTGAGCCCTGCTTCTAGCAAAAGTTTTCTAAGTTTTGTAAAAGTTCATGAGTTCTCGGTTTAGTCCCAAACCACTTCCAATACATGTTTTGGGCCTCGTAGGCTCGTAATAGGGACTTCATGATCGAATATGAATGGTTTTAATTTGTACGCAAACTTTATGACTCAGAATTGTGTGATTGCTTGTGATGTGAGTCCGGTAATGCCTCATACCCTGTTCCGGCGTCGAATACGGGTATGGGGTGTTACATTTAGTAGTATCAGAGCTATGGTTTAGTCGATTCTCAGACTAACGTAGCGTATATGAGTCTAGCTATACATGCCATATTACTACCCGTGATAGTGTGATATCTTCCAACTCTGATGAAATTGTTTTGTTGAGGCAGAGATGCTTTCCAACCGAGCTATTTCTGAAAATACTGAAAGTGATACTAAGATATTTGAAAATGTGTTTGTGATGAGTCGAAACTTGGAAAGGTCTGAATAATAGTTCATGATATATATGTGATGATGTACAAAATGGAATAACCAAAAGTTGAGAAATATGGATAAAATGTCATTGTTTCGGTTGAACATTGTATTTCGATGGATTATGATGATTTTATGAAACGTATAAAATGTTTTAAATGTTACTGAAAGGATTTAGCCCGAAAGGGTAATCCTGAATTAAGCCCTCTCGAGCATATGTTATGAAATGGATTTAGCCCGGACGGGTAATCCAGAGTAAGCGCTTTAGAGCATACGTTACTGAAAGCATTTCGCCTGGACTGGCAATCCTGTTATATCATATGTGGCTCAAGAGTGTGCTCTATGAATATGTGCCAAAAGGGCACTTTTGAATATGAATCGATGGATTGATGACATGCATACCTTGAGTATACTACTCGAGTATCCATCGAAATTACAATAGTTCAATGGGAATTATTCTTGAAATATGAAAGGTGAAATGAAATGAAAGTTTATATTGTGATAAGCTCATCTATGTTTATTTGGCATTCATATGATGTTATGTGCCTAATTTGTTTGATTAAGTGAATGTGATTAGTAAACTTACTCAAATTTATGGAATGTATGTTTAAGTACACTTGTTTGAATAAAGATAATCGAAAAGTTCGTGTAACATTAATATGTATGTTAATTAGCTTGAAGTGAATTATATGATTGTGAAGATATCATGTTGATGATGAAGGCTATGCTATATGTGTGTATTTATGAGAGTCGAGTTAGAGGCTTTACGACCTCACCCCCTTACCAATATGGTATTTTATAATGAAATTTCACGAGATTTAAGTTGAATGAGCTCACAAGTAAGAGACTAAAGAGTTTATTAGCAGAATAACTAATAATGTGGTCAGAGTTAAGAATAGTTTGGCAAGTGAATACAGTTCTGGAAAAGATGCCAGGTTATTCTCAAGATCATTCGGATTTCGCGATGCTACGGTTAAAGAAAAAGTTAATCTCGGCTAATCGACTCATTCAGGTATGATGTCTAAAGTATGTATTTGCTGGAGTTTCTTCCGGATTGATTTTTGTTAGTAATTGGAATAGTACGGGATTAGTGATGACAGAATTAGTCAGAGAAATGATATTTGAATTGTAAAGATGTCTGAGTGTAACAACTGTGATTGAATAGATTATGATGATCTCTCCTGGGTATTTTATATATTCATTTATCCTCAGAGATATATATGTGATTGTTTGTTTTTTGATGAAATTCTTATCGTATGAGAATGCCAACTGATTATAATGTTAGATGAGAGCACTGTTGGTATGGTTGGTTGATGATCAACATATCTTATCTCTCTCTTTGGGGTTCTATTCTATTATGTTTGGAATAAAAGTTGATGGTGAAAATTTATGTGAGACTATTCTTCTGTTTCTACTGGATGTTGTTTTGTTTTGTATATATATTTGGAAAATTTATTGTCTCTGTTACAATTGATTTCAGAGCGTATAAGCATTGTTTTTCTTTAGGTTTTCTCTAAGGAATCATCATGATCTTTATTATTTTCTTATGAGTTATGTTCTTAAACTTCCGGTGTGGTATCGTATCTTGGATTTCTTTATCTCGATTTTCTTATCATCCTTATTTCGTAAATTATCAATCATGGCTCATCTTTAAAGTATGTTCTTTGGCTTCTGATAACTATGTCTATTATGAGTGTATTCCTGGTTCGATCATAGGAACATGGTGATTTTGGTATCGGGATTTCTCTAATCTTCGTGAAAGGAATTGACATCGATAATGGTATAGATAGTGGAAGCTCAAGCTCAAATTGTACGATGGTTTTCTTTTCTCAGGTAAGTTTGATCAAGGTCAATGAGTTCAATCAAGATATTTTGTTTCTTTGAGCTAATGCAGTTGTAAAGATATTTGATTAGCATGTTAAGGGAATTATAAAAGATTGTATGTTTGAGTTGTTTAACAGCATGAAGAAAGGAGTATTTTGATATGTTATTATTTGATAGTTGAAATCGACTCAGTTGTTTTTATCTGAGCGAGCTGGTTAGTTGAAAGGTAATTTGAGTTATATGCATTTAACTTTATCCTCAGGTAAGAAAATAAAATCTTGTACATTCATGGGTGAATAGACGGACAGTTTGAAGGAAGAATTCATATTTTAGAAGGTATGATATGGAGATATACCTATTAGATTTGTTCTAATCAAATGATGTTGTTATGAGTTAAAGCTGTTCCAATTGATAAAGTTATCACATTTGTGAAAGTTTGAATGGCCTGTTGCATGTTAGCAAAGTTGGAAACAGTTGAAGGTGTTATTAACCGAAACACTGGTTCCGGGTTCTGTTTAAATTGAGTAAAGAATTTGTGATTTTTCAGCGATGCACTATCGAACGGATTGGAATGTGTTTTAATACAAGAATATAAAATGATAGTTTATGCTTTCAGATGGGTAAAGTCACATGAAAGGAACTGTCCGATGGGTGATTTAGAGTCGGCCGCTTTTTATGTCTGTGTTGAGAATTTGATGATTCGGTTGTCCAACGAAAAGTGTCATATGTTTCCCGATCCCAAGAGTTTAAAGTATCTAATGTCACAAAAGGATCTGAAATTAAAACAGCATAGATGGCTTGAACTATTGAAAGATTGTGAGCAGTTTTCGATTAACCTTCGGGAAAGCAGATATAGTTGCAAATGCTTGAATGGAAAACCTTTGATTATTTTGTGAGTATTTGATAAATGATTAATCTTATTTGATGACGATTTGAATCTAGCTAAATTAGAAGCTAAAGCGATGTTTTCTTTGCAAGATTGAGAACCTCAGGAATGTGATAGTGAGTGGTAAACTAAATGAGTACAGTGTGAGATGACTTTTGATTCGGGATTTCAGGTCGGACTTGATGACTGTTATCATTATTCCGAGATAGAATTTGCGCACCGAGTAATTCGAGCTTATGCGAGAAAAATTTTGTACTAAGCTCGATGAGTAGCTCGCTTTGTTCATTCGAGGAGTAATGAAATGTACAGATTATTTGAAGTAGATGTTCTGGTGATCAGGTATGTAACATGATAGATTAGTTGAGTTATATGTTTCAGAGACTATCCGATCAGAAATCGTACAGAAAGTAAAAGTGATTTGTGGCAATTTAGAATCCACTTCAGATTGTCAGAAAACGTATGTGAATTTGAAACATGAGGATATGAAATTCCCGTTTAGCGATAGCATGCTTTCGAAAGTATTGCCTTGGAAAAGATTCAAAATGTGTTTTGTGTATCTATGTTGCAATGGTATCGATTGGACTCTCTGAGTATGAATTCTCCGATAGGGATTATGATTCAACCGATATGTTGTATAACAGAGAATCGATCTGAATTTTGACACGAGAGATTAAAAAGTTTGGAAATAAAAGCATAACCTTAGTGAGAGTTTTTTTGGCAGTGTCACGAGATAGAGGAGTCTACGTGGGGATCGAATTTATATTCCGGTAAGATTTTCGGGGACGAAAATCCCAAAAGGAGGGGGAGAGTTGTAACAGCCTGATTTTGGGTCTAGTCGGAACAGTGGTTTTGGAACCACAAATTAGACGTAGTAAAAATAATTTTTATTATATTTTTATGGTCTACAGTTTTATGGAATGATTTCGTGAAATTTCATTCGAAAGTTTTGACGTTTGGGCACTCAATTTAGTCAAAATGACTAAATTGCAACAAGTGCAAAACTTGAATTCTATATGTTAAAGGAGTCCAATTGCTATGAAATTTTATATTAGAGGTCCTTAAATGGTAATTAGACCATTGGTTAAGTTGGTGGACAAAAATGGACATGGTTTGGTATGTTTCTAAAGTTTTTCATTAAGGGTATTTTAGTAATTTGGTAATTAAATAAATTAAAAAGCCAAATTAAAAGCCAATTTTTGCTCAGCTTCTACCCCATGGCCGAATGTACCAAGAAGAAACCATGGCTAGGGTTTTTCAAGCTTTCAAGCTCGATTATCAAGAAAAACGAGGTTCGAAATTAGAAGGGAGAAAAACAAGTATTTGACGATTTAGTCCTTTTCGCCATTTTTATGCTGAGGTAAGTTCGTATGTAAATAATGCAATGTTATATTTGTATTTTAATGTTTTGATATTACATGAAATGTATGATTGATTCTGTGAGCATATTCGACGAAGTTCCGACAAGAGAGAAATCCTGGTTGAATATTAGGAATAGATAGGATACAAATGTCATGACATTAGGGTTACTGAGATTACGTGTACGACCATATTTAGGATATGGCATCAATATGATATTTCGTGTAAGATGATATCTGGGATATGGCATCGATATGAGACTTCGTGTAAGACCATAGCTGGGCTATTGGCATCGATACGAGATTACATGTAAGACCATATCTGGGATATGACATTGGTACGAAATTGTGTGTACGAGATTCCCGAGTATCCTTTAGTATTCTAAATGGTTCAACGGGAAATTCAATGAGTATGTCAAAGAAGAGAAAGAGTATGTAAGTAATTATGAATCGGTACAGGTATGTACGTAAAGCCTATAAGCATTGACTTCATGAAATTGTGAGTTCATGATTTCTATGAGAATGATTTTGTGAAAACCTTGCGATTATTAGTCTATACTTGTGATGTATGAAATTCATGATAAATTCGGTTGACGATTATGTGATTGGCTATCGGGCTAAATTGAGTTATGACATAGCATGTTTTATTCACTTAGATTGTGATTTATCGGATATGAGAAAAAGGGAAGATTGGCAAAATTTCCCATTTAAAATGGTTATGGAAGTACGGGAAGATATGAGCACACAAGGTTAATGTACATGTTTACTATGAGGTTTGAAATGAGTTGTTAATTGTTTTAATATGTTGCAAAGGAGAGATTACAGTTGTTAGGCTAATGCCAGGATATGTTAAATTCTGCTTATAAGTTGATAGAGTAAACAATGTGACTGAATAAATTATAACTGTGAGATTTATAGCAATTTGTAATATCTTATGTTTATATTGTTGGACTTGTTAAATGATTGGTAAGAGTTGCTTATTATTTTCGTACGGACTTACTAAGCTATATATATAGCTTACCCCCTTCCTTTCCAATAACTTATAGGGTTATTGAGCTAGCTCGGGTTGGAAACCGCCGGAGATTCTATCAAACTATCAACCTGTCATTTTGGGTATAAATGAATTCAAGTATTTTAAGTCTATGGCATGTATAGGGACTAGGTCAATTTGTTATATGTGTCATGATTAACTTGGCCATATGTAATGGCTTGTAAACGCAAAGGCTTGTTTTTCTATTTGGCCATTGATAAATTGTAATATATACATATTTTAATCTCACATTTAGCATACTTTTGGATGATTTAATCCATTGAATTGTGGAATTTGATGCTCCTAATCCTTTAATTTCATGTTTTATACGTAGGAGAGCATCGGAGGAAGAAAAGAACGAGAAACAGGCCAAAGACAGAGAAAATGGGCCAAAATAGAAATCGACACGGCCTGGAGTTCACCACACGGCCGTGCCACCTTAGCCGGCCCGAACACGGCCTGGGCTCGATTTACACAAGCGTGCTCCACGGGCGTGTCTCTGTCGTGACCCATTGTAATTCTACTCGAAAAAGGATACTTAGAGGGCGAAGAAAGACATTCCGAAGTCTATATAAACACCCTAAGTATGACCTAAAAGAGGGGCGAAGCCAGAGAGGGCTGAACACAGGGGAATTACTCGAAGACAGCCAATTGAGTCATCCCAGAAGCCGAAATCACACTTAAGACGGAAGGTCTTCCCTTCAATTTCCTTCAGGGTGTTTTAGGGTTTTTCTTATGTTTTATTATTTACTTTATTCTGAGATGTATTCTCTATTAAACATGAACTAAACCCCTCAAATACCTGAGGGGGATGAAACCTAAGACGGATCTTGTTATTGTTTTCTGAACTGTATGATAAATACTTGATTTGTTCTTAATTATGTGTTCTTAATTCTTGTTTTAATATTTAAGGATATTGATTCAAGAATTGGTGTGCTTAGGCAGTGGAGCAAAAGTCCCTATTTAAGAGTAGGTCTAGCATAGTTAAGCGGAGTTGATCGCAACCCTAGAGATAGGATGACGAAAATCTGCCGGATTAGGATCAAACCTAATATGGGAGTCTATAGATCGAGTTAATGCAACACTAGGGGTTTTAATTAGAAAGAGATTTCAATTAATCAACCTAGGGCTAGACGTTAGTAGTCTCGAAAGAGGTATTAATATAAATTAGGGAATCCTACGGATCAAGTCAAGTGAATAAATCGTCTAGTTCAGAGTTAAGTAACAAGTGAAGTCTAGGTGGATTCTTCCTCGGGTATTGTCTTAATCAACTGGTTTTCCCAAAAGTATTTTCCCAATTCACTCTCTGTGTCTTAGCATCCTTAGTTTAGTAATTAGTTAATTAAACATCGATTCCTTTAATACATAGGCTAGATAATAAAAAGATAGTAACTACTAGTACTCTTGGTCCTTGAGGATACGATATTTTCGGTCTTTCCATAGCTAAACTACCGAACGATAGGTGTGCTTGCCTTATTCGTTGTCATAGTTAGTTTGGACACGATCAAGTTTTTGGCACCGTTTCCGGGGACTAAGATATTAGGAACACTTGATTTTTATTACTTTAGCCATTTTTATTTTTGCAATTAATTTTTATTTTATTTCTACTTTGCTAATTTTTCTTTTATTTGCTTCTAGCAGGTAATTCTAGTTTATGACTAGAAGGAACCCGTCAGGACCATTACTCTTTGATAGTGATATAGAAGGAACCGTTCGCAGAAACCGAAGAGAGATAAGGCGGAGCCTACAATACATAGAAGAAGAGCAAGAGGACGATACCAACAATACCGAAGAGATGGCTGATCCCCAGAATAATCCACTTCCTCTGGTGGTGGCCGAAAATCATGCTCCTCATACTATGTATGATTATGCTAAGCCTAGTTTAGCCGGTACTGAATCAAGTATTGTTAGACCTACTATTGCTGCAAATAATTTCGAATTGAAACCTAACACTATACAGATGATACAACAGTTTGTTCAGTTTGATGGTTTACAGGATGAGGGTCCTAACACACACTTAGCGAACTTTTTGGAATTATGTGATACATTTAAAATTAATGGCGTTTTTGATGATGCCATTTCCCTTCGGTTATTTCCCTTTTCTTTAAGGAATAAAGCCAAACAGTGGTTGAATTCTCTTCCACGAGGATCAATCACTACATGGGAGCAAATGACGGAAAAATTTTTGTTAAAATATTTTCCGCCGGCTAAACGGCTAAGTTGAGGAATGATATCTCTTCTTTTGTGCAGATGGATTTAGAGACACTTTACGATGCATGGGAGAGATACAAGGATTTATTGAGGAGGTGCCCTCATCATGGGTTACCATTATGGCTACAGGTTCAAACCTTCTATAATGGTGTGAACCCCTCGACTAGGCAGGTGATTGATTCAGCCGCCGGTGGAACCCTGAATAACAAAACACCTGAACCAGCTTATGAATTTATAGAGGAAATGCCACTGAATAAATATCAGTGGCAAGTTACAAGGACAAAGCCGACAAACGCTGCCAGTGTTTTCAACCTCGACGCAGTAACCATGCTATCAAATCAGGTAGAACTTTTAAATAAGAAAATTGATGGTTTATATGGTTCTTCGAAGGTACATCCAGTGATGCAGTGCGATGTAAAAGGAGGAGGGATGAGCAATACAGAATACCAGCCTTACAACCCAAGCATTGAAAATGAACAGATGAACTATATGGGTAACAATTCTAGACCTCAAAATAACCCTTATAGTAACACTTATAATCCAGGGTGGAGAAACCATCCAAATTTCTCATGGGGAGGTCAAGGAAATCAGAGACAACAACCCCCTCCAGGCTTTCAACAGCAACCCTACCCACAAGAGAAAAAGCCGAACCTTGAGGAGATGCTAACAAAATTCATCGCGGTGTCAGAAACACGCTTCCAAAACACCGAAATAGCACTCAAAAATCAGCAAGCATCGATTCAAGGGCTCAAAAATCAATTAGGAAAACTTGCTAAGCTGATTTCTGAAAGACCACAGGGAAGCCTACCAAGCAACACTGAAACTAACCCAAATGAGCAAATTCATGTCATAACTACTCATGAAAGTGAAGGGTTAGACAAATCAGAACCAAGCGAGGAAGCTGAGGTAAGTAAAGGTAAGGTTGAGGTAAGACATGATAAACCAAAACTGGTAATCGCAGAGTACCAACCTCGAGTACCATACCCCAATGCGATGAAGACAGACAATACAGATGAACAATTCGGTAAGTTTCTTAAACTCCTAAAGAAATTACATATTAACTTACCGTTTCTTGAAGCTCTTTCGCAGATGCCAGATTCATGGAAAATTTTAAAAGATCTGTTGACAAACAAACGGAGATTAGACAAGGCGACGCATGTGGAGCTAAACGCAGTGTGCTCAGCAATTTTGCAAAATAAACTACCAGGAAAATTAAAAGATCCAGGGAGTTTTACAATTCCATGTTTAGTTGGTAGTTTATCTGTCAATAATTCTTTAGCTGATTTAGGGGCAAGCATAAATGTTATGCCTTATAAGATCTTTAAATAGCTAGGTCTAGGGAAACCCAAACAAACTAGGATGAGCATTCAATAAGCTGATAAAACTATTAGAGTTCTTAGGGGTATAATTGAGGATGTACTAGTGAAAATTGATAAATTCATATTCCCAGTAAACTTTGTCGTTTTAGACATGGATGAGGACAATACGGTTCCTTTAATTTTAGGAAGGCCCTTTGTAGCAACTGCCAGAGTTATAATTGATGTTGGTACAGGTGAACTCACACTTCGTGTAGGTGACGAAACGATCACTCTTCAGGCTCTTGACTCGGCTAGGACATCGAGTGATAAAGGTGAGAACATAAATTCTATTGATAACCAATTGGTTCAACCTTCTTTACAGGTAGCACCATGAAAACACATAACTGAACCTGATCCTAGACCCCGTGCCAATAAAGAAGTAATTCATGAGGAATAAAGGCTTCAGGTCGAGGAACTAGACGAGTGGAAGACACATTTCAAGGAGAAACTAGGAACACACGAAGCAAAACCGAGGGAACCTCCAAACGAGCTTATAGGAATAGCAAATCACTTCAAAATAGGAGATCAGGTATTGTTGGATGAGAAAGACCCTCGAATCACCATTTCAAACCTTAAAACGAACAAAGAAATCCCTTTTAAGGTACTCAATGTCTTCCCATACGGAACGGTCGAGGTAACTAATCCTAAGTTCGGCTCTTTTAAGGTAAACACTACTCGACTCGAACCATATATTGTTAAAATTGATAGCAGGAAAGATGAGTTTCAACTCCTCAAACCACCATGATCGTGCGAATGAAAGGTAAGTCTAGCTTAGGACTTTAAACAAGCGCTTCTCGGGAGGCAACCCGAGCTCTAACCATGCTAATTAGTTTGTTTTTACTTTCATTTAGGCTTTAAAGTATAGTTTTCACCTCCACACGGCCTTGCACACGGGCGTGGCTGTGGCCGTGTGGACACTACAAGTATGTCCACCGGTGTGGCAGAGGCCGTACGGACCAAAGATGAAAAATTTCCCAAAACATAGGCTACGAAAAAACACCACGGCCGTGCGATGCGACCGTGGTCAAAACTGAGTAAATACCACGGGGGTTAGACACGCCCGTGCCTTATAACCGTGGCCAAACCTGTTGAATCAACATAAGCGTGGGGAAGAATGAAACGAGCGTGGGAGAAGCGAACGAAGCTCGGCACGGCCGTGCGACACGGCAGTGTGTGACAACACGCCCACGACACACAGACGTGGGCCGTAAAACCAAGCGTACTAAAACCCTAATTTTCGAAGCACACGGACTCAAAACGACTCACACGGGTGTGTCACACGCCCGTGTACCCCTATTTCTATATAAACCCCTCACTATTCATCTTTTACACCAAACACTTTTCTCTCAACCCTAAACACCATAGTTCTTTTTCACCATCCTCACCACCATCTCCATGTCAAAGAAGCGAAAGGACCCTAGCACAGTCTCCCCGTGCGAGACCGATCTACATAAGTTCATGTCGGCCGCTTCATCGACTCGACCTTGTGTATCACAGCTTAAGAGTCGTGTCAAGAGAAACTTAAGGAAAAGTGAATTCGTGATTTTTAAGAGTTGATGGAAACGTTTTAAGAAAGTTAGTTGCCACTCCTCCTGATAAGATTTTCGGGGACAAAAATCCCTAAGGGGGAGAATTGTAATGACTTAGATTTAGGGGCTAGTCGAAAAAGTTGACCTCGTAATCACTAATTCGAGATTAGAGAAAATTATTTTCATGATATGTTATGTGATATAACATGTTTATAAGGATGCATGGAAATTTTGGTGCCTTAATTTTAGTGAATTCTAGCTAAATTCTGAAAAAGGACTAAATCGCATAAAGTGCGAAAGTTCTATTTTAATTGCTAGAGGTTCCAAATAGTCATAGAATATTAATTGGAGGTCCCAAATGTGCAATTTGGCCTTGTTAAATGTGTTGGCCGGCCATAGAAAGTCAAGGGGGACAAAGACATTAAATGATGGTAAAAAATTTGGTGATCTTAGGTGTTTAAATGAATAAAATAAGGTGAATAAAGATGTTATCATCTTTTCACTATTCCTTCACCTTATTCTACCGAAAATTGAAGAGAAATAAGGGCTATGGAGCTCAAAAATTTCAGCAAACATTCCTCCTCACAAGTAAGTGATTTTGATGATCTTTCTTGATAAAAATTGTACTTTTGGAGTCCCCAAAGCTTAAGCTTTCTAAAGAGGGGACTAGTTTGCAATATGGTTGAAAGTATAAGGACTTTCCATGAGAGATTTTATGTTGTTTGATGAGTTTTTATGAAAGAAAATGAATGATAGGGTGATGGGAAACAACTTTTGCGAAAGGAGTTGTCATGAAACACCTAAATGGGACTAAAATGCAAAAGTTGTAATTTGTTCATTAAGGCATGAAATTGATGGAATTGAGAATAGTTGTAAGAGGATTAAATTTTTATCTAGGCTTTTTTAACAAGGAAATGTGATGAAAATTTATTTACGAGCCTAGGGGCAAAATCGTAATTTTGCCAAACTATAGGGGCAAAATGGTCATTTTTGTCTAAGTAGAGATTATGTTGTAATACGATCATTGAGTGATTAAATGAGTAAATTTCATTGTTCTAGATCAAAGAAAACGAGTTTCGGACCTAGAACGGATGAAAAGAGAAATGTGGGCAAAAAGGTCCTTTTCGGCTCTTTTGACATCGAGGTAAGTTCATATGCGAATGTTGAAATTACGTATGAGCTCATTTAGTATTCCAATGTTGTATGGAATGTATATTACTATATGAATGTATGAAATGTCTCTTGATGAGATGTCAATAGAATTAAACTTAGAGTAATGGGAAATGTATGTGGAATGATATGATGATAGTTAAGGCCTCGTGTAAGACCATATTGGAATATGGCCTCGATGTAAGAATTCGTATAAGACCATGTCAGGGACATGGCATCGACATGTTAATACAAGTAAGACCCCTTTGGGGTATGAATGCTATGTGACATTATGTGTATGAGACTCGAGAGAGAGTTATTTAATAACTTGAGTGATTCAACGTATATGTTGAAAGAAAGAAAGTAAGCGGTCGTACCACAAAAAAAGCACAAGTGTGTGTGCTAGAATTGAATTGATATGAATTCGGTATACGATGAACCCTTAGTGGGTTATTTGTATTCAATACACCTTAGTTGTATGAGATAGATTCATTAATGCATCGTGTCAATGCGAGCGAGCATCGTAGAAAGTTAAGTAAGAATAGAAGTATGTGAGGATGTTCTCAGAGGAACATTTGAAATGGAGATATACCTGAGGATTATTATTCATGAATGTAAAATAACGGTGAGCTATGTGCAATATCACCATATTAATAGTAACCGATGGGCTAAATGCGAAACCACTGAGATATTAGTAGCATGAGCGGCTTAGTGAAAATGTTTGATGTGTTGTTTTATATGATCATGTGGTGATCGGTCAGGCAGAATGTACGCTTATTAAATGAGCAGCTATTGGCTTGTGACATGGTAAAAATGTGGTAAGAGACTGAATGAGTAAGTTCTAAGAATAGTTGAGTAAGTAACCATGAGTTTATGAGAGACACTCTTCATGATACTTTGTAATTATGTATATCAATATTTGATGCATTATGCAGATGAGCTTACTAAGCATTATTGCTTACTCCTTTACTTTTCTCATCTCTTATAAGTTATATTAACTAGCTCGGGTTGGAGGTCGCCGGAGATGTTTTCACACTATCGAGCAGACACTTGGTATGATGTATCAAGTCTCTTTAAGTTATGGCATGTATAGGGCTAGTACCTAAGGTTGAATAAGTCATTGTTGATGTGGCCAAATTATGTTGGCCTAAGAGAACTTATGTTTGTTTGTGTATAGCCATAGATGATGGCCTAAGTTGTTTGTAATTATATAGGAATTAGTTCTCCCTAGTGTATGGGATAAAGACCTCATTCATTTCTAATCAAACATCTTTAATTCAAGAGTAATGTTGATACTTGTGTAGTTATGTGATGAGGTATGAATGTATGCAAATGTGGGTGGAAAAAGGCTTGGTAGATAGCCTTTAAGTGCTCAAGACGGATAGACACACTGCGGGGCGTGTGTCTAGGCCGTGCGTAACCTGCACCTTAGTTTTATAAGTCAGGATAGGCCACGGGCTAATCCCATGGCCGTGTGTTAAGGCCATGCATGTTACACGGTTGGAACATGGGCGTGTGCTCGGTCATACGAAATAAGTCAGTATGTCAAGGTATATTACACGGTCTAAGTCCACGGGCGTGTGGATTTAGTCAGTGTCGACCACGGGTGGAAAGCACGGGCATGTCTTAAGGGCACACGGGCGTGTTCCCAAACCGCATGGACGTGTGCCTTAACCGTGGGGCATTTGGCAGGATGCTTGGGTTTTTAAGCACGGTTGTTGAGCATGGCCGTGTGTGTCTACACACGGGCGTGTCTCATTATACACGGGTGTGTGGCCCCTGTTTTAAAGAAAAGTTTTCTTTAACTCGTAAAAATTTTCCGAACGCAAATTTAAGGCCTCGTAGGCCCACAATACGAATGACTTGACTACGAAAGAGAAGTTTTTAATTTGGAACAAAATTTTATAGCCCGTAAGTATATGTTTAAGGAAGTTCAAGCATAGTAATGTCTTACATCTGGGTTTAGCCTCAGAAACGGGTATGGTGTGTTACATTTAGTGGTATCAGAGTAATGGTTTAGTCAGTTCTAGGACTAATCTAGTGTGAGTAAGAGTCTACCTATACATGCCATATGTGGACAGTGATAGTGTGATGTCTCCCGGTCTAACAAAATTGTTTTATTAAGACAGTGATGATTCCCAACCGAGCTAATTTCAGTAAGTTGTATGATTTCCAAGCTTCATGGATATTTTCATTGAATTTCTTGCTATGTTGCTAAATGCACATTATTTCCATGGAAGTGTTTAATGATTTATTAAACAAAGAAGTTATTAAGAGCATGTATATGAAAGCCCCCCGATTGAAAATGAATTACTTAGGATACTCGATCTACCACAAGTCATTAGAAAGTCCGTATAAGACCAAGCCAAGGCATGGCATCGGCAATCAAGCAGAGTTATCATGTAAGTCCAAGGCAAGCTTGGCATTGAACAGATATCATGTAAGTCCAAGGCAAGCTTGGCATTGAAAAGCTATCAAGATAAAGAGATTTCATGTAAGTCCAAGCCAAGGCTCGGCATTGACCAGTTCATGAGTAAAGATACCAAGTAAGACCATGTCAAGACATGGCAATGGTAAGTTCCCAAGGGAACTCACGAGAAAGACTTCGTATAAGTCTATGTCAAGACATGGCCTCGAAACCAAGAAGAGAGATTCCATGTAAGACTGTATCTAGAATATGGCTTTGGCATTGAGTTATGTGAGATGAGATTCAGTATCCTCGGTTATTCATAGAAATTCATTGGGCAAACAAGTAAAGCTTAAATGAGATAGCAATAAAGTTAGTAGTAAAGTTGATATTATGTCATGCTAGTTAAGGCTGACTAACAAGTATAATTCATGTTATGAATGATGATGCTGAGATTATGTTTATTATAGTAAAGCATACTGATCTATGTGATCAAGTGTTACAGGTACTTTGTTTACCTTACAAGCATGAGACTAGTAAGTGCCATGATGTATGTGAAAAGCAGTAAGAGTAAGTAAGTACTTGCGATTTGTGATGCCATTGTTTATCATAAATATGTTCACATGATTAAAAACTAAAAAGTTCGATTTAGTAGAATGCAGGATATGAGTACGGTCGTTCAACGATGAAAAGATGAATAAGACCATGGTTGGACCATGGCAATGAGAAGGTCAGTGTAAGACCATGTTTGGAACATGGCATCGACCGTATTATGAGGGTCAGTGTAAGACCATGTTTGGAACATGGCATCGACCGTATTATGAGGGTCAGTGTAAGACCATGTTTGGAACATGGCATCGACCGTATTATGAGGGTCAGTGTAAGACCATGCTTGGAACATGGCATCGGCATTGATACGTGTGCTAGTGTAAGACCATGTCCGGGACATGGCTTCAAAGACCAAAGAAAGATCTCAGATAAGACCATGTCCGGGACATGGCATCGACATCTAAGTATGATCCCGTATAAGACCATATCTGGGATATGGCATCGGCATCAAATAGTAATTCCGTGTGAGACCACGTCTGGGACCTGGCTTCAGTATGAGATCGTGTAAGACCATATCTGGGATATGGCATCGATATCGATATAAGATTTTGTGTAAGACCATAGCGAGGTTATGGCATCGTGGCGACATGTAAGACCATAGTTGGACTATGGCAATCGTGTAGACGCACGTACTCAAAACCCGTAAGACATTCTCTAAATTGATAAGCAATAGTAAGGGGAAGTAGAATCAAATGTTGAATGCTCAAGTAGATATTAATGTGGAACTTGAGTAAGTAAAGTCATTGTTCGAAAGTACGAGTAATAGAAACAATTGTGGCATGAAAAATGTGAAAACTCACTTGGAGTGAGTTGTGTGACTATGATGATATTTCATTGATGATGAATGATAAATCATATGTGTGTGGTCACGAGAGTCAAGTTATGGGACGCTGCGACCTCACCCCCTTACCACTGTTGGATTATGATGAAATGTTATGAGAGTTAAGTTGAGTAAGTTTGTATTCGATTAATGCAATAATTATGTTAGTATAATTGAGAATGCTTTGTATCACATTGATACATAATACTCTACTAAATAGAGTAATTGTTTTTGAAAATGTGGTTGAAGTCCTTGGGGACTATAGTAAAAAGAGTTATCATTGATATATGAAAGAGATAAGGTCCCGTATAAGACCATGATCGGGACATGACCTCGGCACCGAGTTGAGATCCCGTATAAGACCATATTCAGAATATGGTAACGATATTTGATATGGAAGTCCATGTAAGACCTTATCCGGGATATGGCATTGACACCAGTGAGGTGACTCCATATAAGACCACCCCAGGGTGTGGCATTGGTTTTGTGCCTACATGAATGACGACGAATTTGCGTCTTTGATTATCCCTAGTGATCAATGGGACAAATAGATGAGTCTAGAAGTATAAATGAGATTAGTACTAAAGTCAAGTGATGAAGTGAATGCACATATTCGTGAATAAATCACGAAGAAACTAGTACGATGTGTGGCACGATATGTGCTAGATAAATGGCAAGTATGAGTAAGTTGGATCGAAGCCTGTAGTGGTGCATGGTTAGTTGATGCCATGAAGGGATTATAATAATCTCCTTGAGTATTTTGTGTAAATATCTCATTGCCTTTCGTAGTGATGCAGTTGTTCTTTTCATAACATGTGATTGTGTGAGAATAGTGACTGATAGTAAAAATCAGACAAAACGGTTGTTGATTTAGTTAATTGAAATTGACATTTCCTTTACCTCATCGTGACCTTAATTGGGTACCTTGAGGAGGAAATTGGTGATGATTCGTGTATAAGAGGTGAAATCACAAGTTTCACGTTGTGTGATGGGTTTTCGGGTAAGCCGAATAGAGTTAACGAATTCGATCGAGATGTCCCTACTATCGTGAGATATGGCGATCTAAAGGTTCTAGATTGGCATAGCAAGAGAAACTCAGATGAGAGTGTGCTTAAAAAAATGTTCTCAGTATAGAGAAAAGAATAGATGAAGGTATTGAGATATGATTCAAGTTCTGTGTATATTCACGCATGAATCAGTAAAGGGAATAAAATTATGTGTGTACGTGAGTAGGGAGCATAATATAAAGATATGCTCATCGAAATGTTCAAACCATGATAGTTGAGTTGTAAGCTATTGAAAGAACTGTTTATTTGAAAGTTCTAGTACTGAGATCAGTCTGAATCAAGAGAAAGAGTTGACAGGTTGGTGATCCAGAGACAATAACTTTTGTGTCTGTGTTGTGAGTTAGATGTTATGAAAAGATCCATGTTAAGCAATGCGAGTTAGTTACTCGGTTGACCCTAGTTGGTAACATCTTAGTTTTAGCAAGGTTGATGACTAGAGCGAGTCTTCTTTTCAGAACAAAAAATGGTATTTTATATAAGCTCCGAATGATTTTATTTGAGATGGTAAATACAGGTTGTATAAGTTTTCTGTTGTTGGTGATGAATCCAGAACTTATACAGAGCTTTGGTATGAGATTTAGTAGCAGCATATCTAATAAAGCAAGAATAAGGAAGTACAGTTATGTGGATAAATGTTTTGACAATAGAGTACATTTCACAGTATGATTGAGATTATGGTCAGGAGTAGTTGACCACAAAGAGCTGAGTTTTCAAAATGTACAAGTCAAGATTTCTACATTCGGTAAATGCTTTAATGAGAAAATGAGATGAACCTTATAGATTTTAATTTTGGGTTGACAAAATTTCCAAGAAAGGGAAATGTCATTTGAATAGTGGTAAGTCAACCAGTAAAGATCTGAACGATCAATTGGATATATATAGAGTTCCAAATTGGTGGATTTCTGAGTATATACCTTCGAGAAAGAATAACCTAGGTCTCAAGTTATGCTCGACCTTGTGTATCACAGCTTAAGAGTCGTGTCAAGAGAAACTTAAGGATAAGTGAATTCGTGATTTTGAAGAGTTGATGGAAACGTTTTAAGAAACTTAGTAGTCACTCCTCCTGATAAGATTTTCGGGGACGAAAATCCTAAGGGGAGAATTGTAATGTTCTCGATTTAGGGGCTAGTCGTAAACATGACCTCGAAATCACTAATTCGAGATTAGAGAAAATTATTTTCATGATATGTTATGTGATATAACATGTTTATAAGGATGCATGGAAATTTTGGTGCCTTAATTTTAGCGAATTCTAGCCAAATTGTGAAAAAGGACTAAATCGCATAAAGTGCGAAAGTTCTATTTTAATTGCTAGAGGTGCCAAATAGTCATAGAATATTAATTGGAGGTCCCAAATGTGTAATTTGGCCTTGTTAAATGTGTTGGCCGGCCATAGAAAGTCAAGGGGGACAAAGACATTAAATGATGGTAAAAAATTTGGTGATCTTAGGTGTTTAAATGAATAAAATAAGGTGAATAAAGATGTTATCATCTTTTCACTATTCCTTAACCTTATTCTACCGAAAATTGAAGAGAAATAAGGGCTATGGAGCTCAAAAAATTCAGCAAACATTCCTCCTCACAAGTAAGTGATTTTGATGATCTTTCTTGATAAAAATTGTACTTTTGGAGTCCCCAAAGCTTAAGCTTTCTAAAGAGGGGACTAGTTTGCAATATGGTTGAAAGTATAAGGACTTTCTATGAGAGATTTTATGTTGTTTGATGAGTTTTTATGAAAGAAAATGAATGATAGGATGATGGGAAACAGCTTTTGTGAAAGGAGTTGTCATGAAACACCTAAATGGGACTAAAATGCAAAAGTTGTAATTTGTTCATTAAGGCATGAAATTGATGGAATTGAGAATAGTTTTAAGAGGATTAAATGTTTAGCTAGGCTTTTTTAACAAGGAAATGTGATGAAAATTTATTTACGAGCCTAGGGGCAAAATCATAATTTTGCCAAAGTATAGGGGCAAAATGGTCATTTTTGCCTAAGTAGAGATTATGTTGTAATACGATCATTGAGTGATTAAATGAGTAAATTTCATTTTTCTAGATCAAAGAAAATGAGTTTCGAACCTAGAACGGATGAAAAGAGAAATGTGGGCAAAAAGGTCCTTTTCGGCTCTTTCGACATCGAGGTAAGTTCATATGCGAATGTTGAAATTACGTATGAGCTCATTTAGTATTCCAATGTTGTATGGAATGTATATTACTATATGAATGTATGAAATGTCTTTTGATGAGATGTCAATGGAATTGAACTTAGAGTAATGGGAAATGTATGTGGAATGATATGATGATAGTTAAGGCCTCGTGTAAGACCATATTGGAATATGGCCTCGATGTAAGAATTCGTATAAGACCATGTCAGGGACATGGCATCGACATGTTAATACAAGTAAGACCCCTTTGGGGTATGAATGCTATGTGACATTAAATAACTTGAGTGATTCAACGTATATGTTGAAAGAAAGAAAGTAAGCGGTCGTACCACGAAAAAAGCACAAGTGTGTGTGCTAGAATTGAATTGATATGAATTCGATATACGATGAACCCTTAGTGGGTTATGTGTATTCAATACACCTTAGTTGTATGAGATAGATTCATTAATGCATCGTGTGAATGCTAGCGAGCATCGTAGAAAGTTAAGTAAGAATAGAAGTATGTGAGGATGTTCTCGGAGGAACATTTGAAATGGAGATATACTTGAGGATTATTATTCATGAATGTAAAATAACGGTGAGCTATTTGCAATATCACCATATTAATAGTAACCGATGGGCTAAATGCGAAACCACCGAGATATTAGTAGCATGAGCAGCTTAGTGAAAATGTTTGATGTGTTGTTTTATATGATCATGTGGTGATCAGTGCAGGAATGTACGCTTATTAAATGAGTAGTTAGCTTTTGACATGGTAAAAATGTGGTAAGAGACTGAATGAGTAAGTTCTAAGAATAGTTGAGTAAGTAACCATGAGTTTATGAGAGACACTCTTCATGATACTTTGTAATTATGTATATCAATATTTGACGCATTATGCAGATGAGCTTACTAAGCATTATTGCTTACTCCTTTACTTTTCTCATCTCTTATAGGTTATATTAACTAGCTCGGGTTGGAGGCCGCCGGAGATGTTTTCACACTATCGAGCAAACACTTGGTATGATGTATCAAGTCTCTTTAAGTTATGGCATGTATAGGGCTAGTACCTAAGGTTGAATAAGTCATTGTTGATGTGGCCAAATTATGTTGGCCTAAGAGAACTTATGTTTGTTTGTGTATAGCCATAGATGATGGCCTAAGTTGTTTGTAATTATATAGGAATTAGTTCTCCCTAGTGTATGGGATAAAGACCTCATTCATTTCTAATCAAACGTCTTTAATTCAAGAGTAATGTTGATACTATGTGTAGTTATGTGATGAGGTATGAATGTATGCAAATGTGGGTGGAAAAAGGCTTGGTAGATAGCCTTTAAGTGCCCGCACGGATAGACACACGGGCATGTGTCTAGGCCGTACGTAACCTGTACCTTAGTTTTATAAGTCAGGATAGGCCACGGGCTAATCCCATGGCCGTGTGTTAAGGCCGTGCATGTTACACGGTTGGAACATGGGCGTGTGCTCGGTCATGCGAAATAAGTCAGTATGTCAAGGTATAGTACACGGTCTAAGTCCACGGGCGTGTCAAGGTCGTGTGGATTTAGTCAGTTTCGACCACGGGTGGAAAGCACGGGCATGTCTTAAGGGCACATGGGCGTGTTCCCAAACCGCATGGGCGTGTGCCTTAACCGTGGGGCATTTGGCAGAATGCTTGGGTTTTTAGGCACGATTGTTAAGCATGGCCGTGTGTGTCTACACACGGGCGTGTCTCATTAGACACGGGCGTGTGGCCCCTGTTTTAAAGAAAAGTTTTCTTTAACTCGTAAAAATTTTCCGAACACAAGTTTAAGGCCTCGTAGGCCCACAATACGAATGACTTGACTAAGAAAGAGAAGTTTTTAATTTGGAACAAAATTTTATAGCCCATAAGTATATGTTTAAGGAAGTTCAAGCATAGTAATGTCTCGTATCCGGGTTTAGCCTCAGAAACGGGTATGGGGTGTTACACTATTGTGCTTAATTTAGTCTATTTTATTTTAGTTTCTTTGTTTTAGGTTCTAAAGGCTGCTTGGGAATCACCACACCACGACCCCAGTAACCACCAACTCGGCCCGAATTTCCCCGATTTTTTTTCTTCTTTCTCTGACTCCATCCAAATTCAGGAAGTTTCACCTCTCTCCCTTTCTTGTGCTTTTCTTATTATAATTGTTATATTTTTACATTGAGGATAATGTACATCTTAAGTGTGGGGGTGAATTTTATCTTTAAAAGTTCCTAACTTTTTGCAGTATTCTCAAATCCCTAAATTATATCTTTTATTAAGTAAATGTTCTCATATTACTGTTAGAATGAAATTTCCTTTGATTTATGATTTTCATTGATATGTTTTGGATTAAGTCATAGTTATTGTGCAGTAATGATTTAAACTTTAGGAGACTAGAGAATCAAGCATGATGAGTTTATTTTTAGAATTAAAAAGTTGATAGGTTGTCTACTTGAATCTAATGATTACCTTGAAGTTGAAATCTACGAGGTTGACATCAAAAGCCCATAATTTTTGTGAGATCTTGAGCCTTTTAGAGCATACATTTTTTTTTCGTGCTCACTTTATTGATTATGAGTGTCTCAAAATTGATTTGTTATTCTAGAACTTGCTTCATTTATACATATTGAGACCAAACTTTTGATTTGATATACTGAAATGATAAAGGCACCTAGGTTTTAACCCACTTACTCCCAAAAAGCCTACCTTCATGTTTAACCCTTAGTGAACCCCTTTGAATCCTAACAAACCATTTCTTGACTCACCCATTAATATTAACCCAAAACCCACTTTGTATTTGTTATCACCATTTCTCTTGACTACCCCTATATCGAGATTTGATTTGATCGGTTACTTAACTATTTTCTTTATTTCAGTTGTTAAATTCTATCTTATTATTATTGTATTTAATTTGTTCTTAAAAGAATTATGGGAATCTATTCATTATTACTTCTTTGTTATTGGAGCTTAAGCAGTTAATTTTACATTTTGAGAAGAAGCTCGTGTTATTAGTGATGAATTCTTAATTGATGTAATTATTTAAGTTTTAGTTATTTTTCTAGTTAGGTAATTTATCAATTCAGTCTCGATACTAATCCTCTAATTCAGCCTTTATCCACACCTTTAACTCAAGCCCCGTTACAACCCATAAAAGATCTTTTGATTTGTGTATCATCTCATTTTACAGTGGTGGAGATTTGATTTTCAGGCAAGCCTATGGGATTAACTTTTCATGTTTGACTCTTGAGTGCTTATTTTTGAACCTTAAACACCTTGAGTGATTTGAGTGAACCCTTAGTAAGGATGTCAATTCTTGTTGATTTTGAATTAAAGGTAATTATTTAGGTAAGGGGAAACACCTATTTTTCGTACTATAAAAACTATGACTTTAATTGTTTGAATCTTTAGGAACCTTCTGAATAAAATTATCAATGTATGAATTACCTACGTACCTACGAATTATGATGAAACATTATTGATGAAGGTTATGAATTGAGGAAATTCTATTTTAATTGTGAGTTGAGAATTTTGCTTGAGGACAAGCAAATGCTTAAGTATGGGGGTATCTGATAAACTGTAATATATACATATTTTAATCCCACATTTAGCATACTTTTGGATGATTTAATCCCTTGAATTGTGGAATTTGATGCATCTAATTCTTTAATTTCATGTTTTATACTTAAGAGAGCATCGGAGGAAGAAAAGAACGAGAAACGGGCCAAAAATGGAGAAAATGGGCCAAAATAGAAATCAACACGGCCTGGAGTTCACCACACGGCCGTGCCACCTTAGCAAGCCCGAACACGGCCTGGGCTCGATTCACACGGGCGGGCTCCACGGACGTGTCTTTGCCGTGACCCGTTGTAATTCTACTCGAAAAAGGATACTTAGGGGCGAAGAAAGACATTCTGAAGTCTATATAAACACCCTAAGTATTACCTAAAAGGGGGGGCCAAGCCAGAGGGCTGAACACAGGGGAATTACTCGAAGACAGCCAATTGAGTCATCCCAGAAGCCGAAATCACACTCAAGACGGAAGATCTTCCCTTCAATTTCCTTCAGAGGGTTTTAGGGTTTTTCTTATGTTTTGTTATTTACTTTCTTCTGAGATGTATTCTCTATTAAACATGAACTAAACCCCTCAAATACCTAAGGGGAATGAAACCTAAGACGGATCTTGTTATTGTTTTCTAAACTGTATGATAAATACTTGATTTATTCTTAATTATGTGTTCTTAATTCTTGTTTTAACATTTAAGGATATTGATTCAAGTATTGATGTGCTTAGGCAGTGGAGCAAAAGTCCCTGTTTAAGAGTAGATCTAGCATAGTTAAGCAGAGTTGATCGTAACCCTAGAGATAGGATGACGAAAAATTCTACCTGGATTAGGTCAAAACCTAATATGGGAGTCCATAGATCGAGTTAATGCAACACTAGGGGTTTTAATTAGAAAGAGATTTCAATTAATAAACCTAGGGTTAGACGTTAGTAGCCTCGAAAGAGGTATTAATATAAATTAGGGAATCCTACGGATCAAGTCAAGTGAATAAATCGTCTGGTTCAGAGTTAAGTAACAAGTGAAGTCTAGGTGGATCCTTCCTCGGGTATTTTCTTAATCAACTGGTTTTCCCAAAAGTATTTTTCCAATTCACTCTCTGTGTCTTAGCATCCTTAGTTTAGTAATTAGTTAATTAAACATCGATTCCTTTAATACTTAGGCTAGATAATAAAAAGATAGTAACTACTAGTACTCTTGGTCCTTGAGGATACGATATTTTCGGACTTGCCATAGCTAAACTACCGAACGATAGGTGCGCTTGCCTTATTCATATTGGCTAACATGGTTGTAAGCCTAAGTATATTCATATATGTGTCAATGCCTATGGTGATATGATCATGGTATGCTTGGTGAATGTGAAATGTTTGGAAATGTGATTCATGACATGACTCTGTAAACTCTTGGAAATATGACCTATTGATGAGATGAGGAATCTGAGTATTATTTGGTAACTAGAAAGTAGGTGAATGAAGCCTAATGAATGTTAAATTTGTATGTTTGATTTAGGGCTTAATAAATGTAGTGAATATGTTAGAAAAAGATATAAAGTTGATATGTTTTAACCATGAATGTGGATGTTTTGGTTGCCTAAGTATGTATTGTTTTGTGCCTTTGAATTAGTGTAAGTGTATGTGCGAACAAGGGTGGCAAATGGCTTGGTAAATAGCCTTTACTTTTCCCACACGGGCATGTGTCTAGGCCGTGTGTGACACACGGTCTGCCCCACGGGCATGTGTTCCGGCCGTGTGTCCCCTGCACCTTAATTGTTGCAAAATAGAATGTCTAGAATTGAGCACACGGGCAGAGACATGGGCGTGTGTCTCAGCTGTTTGTGCTACACGGCCTAGCACACGGGCGTGTGGGCACGGCCGCGTGGCACAAGTTAGAGAGCACCCTAATTTGAACACTGTCTGAAGGACGGGCGTGTCCCCGGGGTCACACGGCCGTGTCCCTTGGACCAAACAGGCGTGTCCCCGGGGTCACACGGGCGTGTCCCTTGGACCACACAGGCGTGTCCCCGGGGTCACACGGGCGTGTCCCTTGGACCACACGGGCGTGTGAGCCCTACTTCTAGCAAAAATTTTCTAAATTTTGTAAAAGTTCCTGAGTTCTTGGTTTAGTCCCGAACCACTTCCAATACATGTTTTGGGCCTCATAGGCTCGTAATAAGGACTTCATGATCGAATATGAATGGTTTTAATTTGTACGCAACTTTATGACTCAGAATTGTGTGATTGCTTATGATGTGAGTTTGGTAATGCCTCGTACCCTATTCTAGCGTCGAATACGGGTATGGGGTGTTACAGTGGGTATTAATTTTTGCTCGGTTATGTGGGAGAGTTTGGGTGGCCTTGGGATTCTAAGGTAGTTGAGGTTGAGTTGATTGTGGGGATATTGCTAGATATTATCTCTATTATTTTTAATTTATTTTTTCCCAAAAATTCTCTTCCTGTGCACGTTCTGACATTTTTCTTTCTTGCTTTTTCTGCCATTTTTCCATCTGGCATTTCTTCTTTCTTTGGTGGATCCTTTCGTTCTTTACTCTGTGGTTCGGCGTTCTTTCATTTTTCACTCGTTTTGGTTGCATTGATGAAGGCGGTGTTGTAGTAGATTTCGTTTTAACGGATTTAGTTGGGCGTGTAGACGTTTTAGTTAACGGTTCGGAAGGCTCGGGACAATTTTCGCATCAAATCGATACCAAGTGTGTACCCGAAATGCAAAAAAATGGGATTCAGCGAAAGTCGAAAAATGTCTCTGTCAATGCCACACGGCCGTGTGGTAGGCCGTGTGGTAGGCCGTGTGCGACGACACGGTCGTGTGATCGATGAAGGCCAGGCCGTACGCAAGACACAGCCGTGTGATAGCTAGAGTGTGGCCGTGTGAGCCACACGGGCTAGACTGAATTGGGCGTATGGACCCACACGGACACGCCAGACGGGCGTGTGATAACTGGGCCAGGCCACGTGATCCACACGGGCGAGGCCAATCTGGGTGTGTAGGCCCACACGGGAATGTGGGCCCAAATTTCTAAAATTTTCCCTAGGGTTGCACGGGTCGTCCCAAACGACTGTGAGCCTACTGTAGGGTCGATAAGGGCTAACAAAACCCTAAATTGTATGATCGGTTTGACTGATATTCTGTACTGAGTATGATAGTATATGCATGTTATATTTGTATGTAAGCATGTAAGCATGGTTAATCTGCATGTCTGAAACTGAATATTTTGTATCCGATATTGGGGTTGGGATGATATATATATTGGAAAAAGTGTTCTGAAAGGCAGATTATGCCTAATATCTGGCAGCAGAGCTGCATTATATCTGATATGTGCCGCATCCGCATGCAAAGATGGTGTGTAGAAATCATGGGTGTTTTAAACCCCACATGGTATGTAGGGATGGTCGAAGATGATGTGTAGAGGATGGGGGCAGGACATTTGATATCTGATTCTGATTGTATACATACTCGTGATATCAGATTCAGATTCAGATTCAGATTCAGATCTCAGATCAGATTCAGATCTCATCTGTATCTCAGATCAGATCTCAGATCTCAGATTCAGATCTCAGATTCAGTAATGGGCTTAAGCCCGAATCTGCATCTGTTTGATTCTAATATTCTGTTGTGTGCATGCTTAATTTTGTGGGGTTACACACTGAGTTTATGTAAACTCACTCTTTTCTGTTTGTCTGTACAGGTAACCCACAGTCTTAGGCGGATCGGTGCTGCGGAGGACTCAACGGTGACCACTCGCCTAAACTATTTTATTTGTTTTAGTTTTTATTTAAGTTTTGCGTTACGCTTTGGGAGTTTGTATTTTCTGGGACTCTCTGGACTGTTTTAAACTGTTTGGCTTCGGTTTTGGGTTTTAACTTACTTTTCGCTATGAAGATTTTTTATCAAAAAACATGATTTCTAAAAATATCGAACGATTTTTCCTAAACTTAACGATTTTATAAGCTTCCGCTAAAAACACGTTTTATCTCCAAATGGCCAAATGTAAGAGAGCTTTGAAACTGATAAGAGCGATAAAGGCTAATGAACCGAAAAGATTTGAACTTAACGACAACAGTTTTCCAACCCATTTCATGTGACTCCTCCAGATTCGGCCATAACGTCTAGGCCGAGTTTGGGGTGTTACATATTCACTTACCTTTTTTATTAAATTGCCAAATTGTAAACTTAATAGAACACGATAGGATATGTGGAAATGTCGATAATTTACACTGGAGTGCCACTATTAGTCGCACGAGTGTGCGGATGTCACTTTGCACCGAAGTGCCACTAATCACTTGCGTACATAGCAATCTTCCTAATGGCATGCCATTTATACCATACTAGTTCTCATTTTGTCTACTTGTGCATGAATCAATCATTAATTTCACTTGACATCTATTATGTCAACATTCAACATTTCACTAAATTACTCCATGTCAATATCTAATTCACCTATCTAATTTTTTTGTATTCTTTACAATTTAGCCCTTTTCTATAATTTCATTACACTTACATTTTCAATTTATTATATTAATACCATTTTGTTTTCAAATAGTTTCCAAAATACATAACGTCATTTTTTAATAACAAACATATTTCATGAATGTCACTTACCCAATTTATTATATTTTTCCTAAGGGTTTAAATTAGATAAAATAAATTATTGATGTTAGAATTAAGTGACCTGAATCCTTATTTAAATAAAATACAGTGGTAAAATAAAATAAAAGTAAAATCCATATAGAACTACACTTCTTTTATTTTATTTTAGAATAAGGTTTTTTAAACCTTATTAAACTCCATCTATTTTATATTAATTAGAATAAGGTGTTTCAATCTTACTACACTCCTATTAGAATATGGCTTTACAAGCCTATAAATAGACATAGTCTATTCCTCTTGTAATTCTTTGAATTTGACATAGTGAATTTTCTTCTCCTCTGCCCGTGGTTTTTTTCCAGAAAGGGTTTACACGTAAAATCTGTGTGTTCTTTATTTTATTTCTCTATTCTTTGCGATATATTGTCATTACCGACATTCTACTATTTTTTACAAATTGGTATCTGAGCTTCCGGGTTGTTCATCTCGATCACGATAATGGCATCTTTAAAGTATGAAATTCCACTATTAGATCGCAACACCAGATTTGCGTTGTAGCAGATTAAGATGCAAGCAGTTCTTGCGCAGATGGATCTGGAGGATGCCCTGCTAGGGATAGATAAGATGCCTTCGACATTAACGGATGAAGAGAAGAAACGTAAAGATCGAAAGGCGTTAACACAGTTACATCTGCATTTGTCTAACGAAATTTTACAGGATGTGATGAAGGAGAAGACCGCCACGGATTATGGAAGAGGCTAGAACAAATATGTATGTCGAAAACTCTAACCAAAGAAGTCGCATATGAAGCAAAGATCTTTATGCTCATCGCTTGAAGGAAGATGCGTCAGGTACACGAACACTTAACAAAGTTGTTTAAAGAAATTCTCTCAAACTCTGAGGCCATGGAGGTTCAAAGATGATAAGGAAGATCTAGGGTTGATTCTACTTTGTTCGTTGCTCTCGCCTTATTCAACCTTTAGAGACACGATTTTATATAGCCATGCGAGTCTCTCACAGTTGATGAGGTTTATAATTCTATGACCTCGTATGATAAGATGAAGCATCTTATGGTTAAAACTGACTCTCAGGGAGAGGGTCTCATTGTTCATGGGAGACAAGATTGGAATGCTGATGATGATTGTGGAAGGATACAGGAACGGAATCCTCGCGGTAAATCTAAGGGTAGATCGAAGTCTTCAAACAGAGGTAAAACTTGTAACTTCTGCAAGAAGAAAGGGCACTGATAAACCGTAAAAATAACATATTTTAATCCCATATTTAGAATACTTTTGGATGATTTATCCCTTGATTTATGTAAAAAGGTGCTCTTAATCCTTTCTTTTCATGTTTTATACTCAGGAAAGCACCGGAGGATGGAAAGAACGAGAAACGGGCTTAAAACGGACCAAATTGGGCCAAAGTGAAAATTGACACGGCCTCGACTTGAGCCAACACGGCCGTGTCTCCCTGATAGACTAGAACACGGCCTGATCACGATTTACACGGGCGTGTCACCTCATTAAAAGTCCAAACATGGCCTAAAGACGATTCACACGGGCGTGTGCCATGGCCGTGTCCCTACCGCGGAGAAGAGTAATTTCACTCGGAAAAGGATACTTAGGGGCAAAGAAACCTACTTCAAAAGCCTATATAAACACCCTAAGTATAACCTAGAAGGGGGCGTGAGCTAGGCCAAGGAGCCGAGCCTGAAAAGGTCGATTTTTGGAAACACTCGAAGATAGCCAGTTGATCCATCTCAAGAAGCTTCTAATTCTACTCAAGACGGCGGATCTCTCCTTCAATTCCTTCGTGGGTTTTAGGATTTCTTATGTTTTGTTTTATCTTTTCTTCCGAGATGTTTTCTTTATTGTTATGAACTAAACCCTTAGATACCCGAGGGGATGAAACTTAGATGAATCTTGTTATCGCTTCTTTAACTATATGATAAATATTTGACTTGTTCTTAATTATGTGTTCTTAATTCTTGTGTTGATATTTCGGGATATTGATTCAAGTTTGATGTGCTTAGGTGGAGGAGCAAAAGTCCCTTCTTAAGAGTAGATCTAGCATAATTAAACGGAGTTGATCGCGCGCCTAGAGATAGGGTGATGAGATTTTGCCGATTAGGGTGAAACCTAATATGGGAGTCCATAGATCGAGTTAATTCAATTCTAGGGGTTTTAATTAGAAATAGATTTCAATTAATCAACCTAGGGTTAGACGTTATTCGCTTTCGAGAGAGGGTTTAATATACATTAGGAGTCTTACGGATCAAGTCAAGTGAATAAATCGCTCGGTTCGTGAAAGTTAGATAACAAGTGAAGTCTAGGTGGATTCTTCCTAAGGGTATCGTCTTAATCAACCGAGTTTTTCCAACGGTATTTCCCAATTCATTCTTTTTGTCTTTGCGTCTTTAGCTTAGTAGTTAGTTAAATTTAGATTAAATAAACAACTTCACTTATTTTAGGCTAGATAATAAAAAGAAAGTTAGTATTAGTACTTTTGGTTCCTTTGGGTTCGACAATCCGGTCTTGCCTAAGCTATACTACTGTTCGATAGGTGCGCTTGCCTCAAATCGTTGTCATAGTTAGTTTCCAGGTTCGATCATTCTTTTTATAAATTTTAAGACTTTGACATCGTGAAAACAACGATCAAGTTTTTGGCGCCGTTGCCGGGGAACTAAAATATTAAGAAAGCTCTATTTTTATTACTCTAGCCATTATTTTCCGCAATTTATTTTTATTTTGTTTTTATTTTGTTTTTTAACTTTGCTAAATTTTCTTTCTTTCTTTTCCTAGCAGGTACCTCTAGTTTATGACTAGAAGGAACCCGAGAGGACCACTAGTATACGACAGTGATATTGAAGCTACCGCTCGCAAGAATTGCAGAGAAATTAGGCGAGCCCTAAATTACACGAAAAAGAGCGAGAAGGCGGATCCAATCCTACCGAAAGGATGGACGAGAATAATCCAAAGACCACAAGATGTGGCGAAAAATAATGCTCCGCGTACTATGTATGATTATGCTAAACCTCATTTAACAGAGAGCGAGAATCAAGTATTGTTAGGCTTGCTATAGTCATAATAATTTTGAATTAAAACCTAACACTATACAAATGATTCAACAATTTGTTCAATTTGATGGTTTACGGTGACGAAGACCCAAATACTCATATAGCTAATTTTTTAGAGTTCTGTGATACCTTCAAAATAAATGGCGCTTCGATGATGCCATCCGCCTTCTGCTATTTCCTTTTCATTAAGGAATAAAGCTAAACAAGGGTTAAACTTCGTTACCACGAGGGTCAATCACTACATGGGATCAAATGACCGAAAATTTTTTATTAAAATATTTCCCACCTACCAAAACGGCCAAATTACGGAATGATATCTCTTCTTTTGTGCGTATGGATTTAGAGACATTATACGACGCTTGGGAGAGATACAAGGATCTCTTGAGAAGGTGTTCCGCACCATGGTTTACCCTTGTGGCTCCAAGTCCAAACTTTCTATTACTGTGTAAACCCCTCAATGAGGCAACTAATTGATTCAACCACCACCGTGGAACCCCGAACAACGTAACTCCCGAAGCGACCCTACGAGTTTATTGAAGAGATGTCACCGAATAACTATCGCGTGGCAAAGTTACAAGGACAAAACCAACAAAATCACCGAGTTTTCAACCTCGACGCAGAAAACCATGCTATCAACACGTATAGAGATGATGAATGAAAAGCTTGATAGTTTGTGTTCTTCGCAGTACATCCAAGAATGCAATGCGACGCAAGTGGAACTGTAGTGAATCCCGAGTGCCCACCCTACCAACCTAGCACAGAAGCTAAACAGATGAACTATATAGGTAATAATTTCGAGATCTAATAATAACTCTTATAGTAATACTTATAATCCAGGTTGGAGGAACCACCCAAATTTTTCATGGGGAGGACAAGGAAATCAAGGAATTCAAAGACAACAACCTCCTCAAAATTTCCAAAATCAGCCCTATCCACAGGAAAAAAGGCCGAACCTTGAAGAGATGCTGACAAAATTCATGGCAGCCATAGATAACCGTCTCCAAGACACTGAGACCACCCTTAAGAATCAACAGGCATCAATTAAAGGGATCGAGAGCCAAGTTGGGGAACTCACTAAGATAGTTAGATAACTTACTAACACAGTTGGACAACTAGCAAAGATAATTTCCGAATGACCACAAGGGCGTCTACCAAGCAACACTGAGATTAACCCAAAGGATCAAATCCAAGCCATATCAGCTCAAGAAAGTGAAGGGTTAGACGAGCCCAATTTAAAGCAAGAGAATGTGGTCAAAGAAGGTAAGGTTAAGGTAAGTAATAATAAGCCAAAACCGGTAATCAAAGAGTACCAACCTCGCATACCATATCCCAAAGCATTAAAGAGAGACGATACAGAGGAACAGTTCGGTAAGTTTCTTAAACTTTTAAAGAAATTACATATAAACTTACCGTTACTTGAAGCTCTTTCACAGATGCCAGATTCTAGAAAAATTTTAAAAGAGCTTTTGACGAACAAGCGAAGGATAGACGAGGCATCACACATGGAACTAAACGCAATGTGCTCGGCAATCTTGCAAAATAAACTACCACGGAAATTAAAAGATCCAGGGAGTTTTACGATTCCATGTTTAATTGGTAGTTTACCTATTGATAATGCGTTAGCTGATTTAGGGGCAAGCATAAATGTCATGCCTTATAAATTGTTTAAACAACTAGGTCTAGGGAAACCCAAACAAACTAGGATGAGCATTCAACTAGCTGATAAAACTATTAGAATTCCTAGGAGTATTATCGAAGATGTTCTTGTAAAAATTGATTAATTCGTTTTCCCAGTAGATTTTGTTGTCTTAGACATGGATGAGGATAATTCGATTCCCTTAATTTTAGGAAGACCATTCTTAGCAAATCGCTAGAACTAAAATCGACATTGATGCAGAGAACTAATACTTTGTGTAGGTAATGAGACAAATACTCTCCAAGCTCTCGATTCGGCTAGAACATCGAGTAATCCAGTGAGAAAACAAATTCTATTGATAACCATTCTGTTAACCCTTCTTTTCAGAAACACAAGGAAAGAATACAACTCAACCCGATTCTATACCATGTGCCAACAAAGAAATAACATACGAAGAACAAGGGATTCAGATCGATGATCTAGACGAGTGGAAGACGTATTTCAAGGAAAAATTAGGAATACACGGCGTAACTGCAGCCACTCCACGAAGCAAACAAGTTCAAAATCGGAGATCGTATTGATAGAAAAATGCACCCTCGAACATCTCCTCCTCGACCCTAACACAAACAAAGAAATACCGCTTAGGGTAATAAGTGTTTTTCCATACAGAACAGTCGAGGTAAGTAATCCTATTTTCAGTAATTTCAATTTAAACACTTCTTGACTTAAACTTTATCAAGGGAATAGAACTGATAGCATGAGAGAAGATATTCAAAATTTTAAACCACCCTGATTTGTTGCGAATACGAGGAAAGTCTAGCTTAAGACTTTAAACGAGCGCTACTCGGAAGGCAACCCGAGCACTAACCCTAATTACTTTTGTATTTGTTTTCATTTTATTTTATTCTCTTATCTTAGTCTTAAACACCTAGTTTTAAACTAACCAAAAGTGCAGATTTCCAGCCCACACGGCCGTGGCCGTGGCCGTGTGGAGGTACAGAATCTCCGTACTGATAATGGCAAAAGAGGTACAAGTCAGAAAGAATCAAATCTTCAAGTCACGGACTCCAACCACCACCCCACGGGCACTGAAAAAATGCCACGGCCGTACGACGCGGCCGTGGACGACACTGACTTATCACCAACGGGCGTGGCAATCAGAACATGGGCGTGGGAGAAACGATATGATGCATAACACGACCGTGCGAGATGGCCGTGTGAATTAACACGCCCATGGTACACGGGCGTGGGAATGTACCTGACTTGAGAATTCTATTTAAACCACCCACCCCTCCCTCTTCTCACCCATTCAACCCATTTAGTTTCTTTTTTCTTTCTCAACCCTCTCCCTACTTTTCTTCTCCAATACATTCCCAAAACCCTTGAGCTACACCAAATGCCGAAGAATCGGAAGGAATCAAGCACAGTCTCCTCAAAGAGACCGATCTATATAAGTTCATGACGGCCGCTTCAATCACTCTCCAAGCCAAGGGTCTTTGAGACCATTTATTTTTTCTTTTACTTTTATCTTCTCCTTTATTTTCCTTCTCTTTTACTATCTTATGCTTAATTTAGTTTATTTTAATTTAGTGTCTTAGTGTCAGGTTCTTCAGGCTGCTTGGGAATCATGCCACTTCCGCCACCGCCAAAGACTCTCCGCAGCCTTAGAGGTCACACCCACCTCACGAACCATCCAACAATAAGGACCCTCACCCATCCATCTTTTCTTTTAATTTTATTTTACTTTCTGCTTTTCTTTCTCTTTATCTTTCTTGTCTTTAATTATATATTTAGTTTATTTTAAATGTGTCTTAATAATTCCTGGCTAATCCTCCATGAGCTACCCAATTTCTTCATCTAGCGCAGCAATAGTGGGAAACCACCACACCATGACCACTGCCAAATCCAAATTTCTAGCCGAAATTCCAACGTATTTTCCACATCCTTCAAGGATTTCATCCATCATTCAGGGAGTTTCACTTCTCTCCATATCTTTTGAATTTATACTTAATTGTCTATATATATATATCTTTGTACATTTAGGGCAATGCACATCTTAAGTGTGGGGGTGAACAACCTAAAAAGGTCTAAAAAGGAGCCTAATTTTTTTCATTATTCTCAAATTCCTGAAATTAGGTGCCAAACTTTTTGCATTGTTCTCAAATCCCTGAATTATGCCTTGTCTTAAAGTAAATTTCTCATATCGTCATTAGAATGGAATTCCCATAATTGATGATTTTTATTGACATGTTTTAGATTAAGCCATTGATAATTGTGCATTGATAATTAAATTCTAAGATACTAGAGAATCAAGCATGATAAGTCTATCTTTCAGAAATAAATTTTTTTTTCTAGGTTGTCTACCTGAATTTGAATATTACTTAGAAATTTTAAATTTACGAGGTTGATATCAAAATACCTATATTTTTGTGAGATTTTGAGCCTTATAAGAGCATATATCCTTTTTCATGCTCACTTTTTGATTATGAGTGTGTCAACATTGATTTGTTATTCTAGAACTTGCATCGATTATACATGTTGAGACCACATCTTTGATTTGATATACATAAATGATAAAGGCACCTAGGATTTAACCCACTTACTCCATAAAAAGCCTACCTTCATAATTAACCCCTAGTGAACCCCTTTGATCCTAACAACCCTTTTTATTGACTCACCCACTAATATTAACCCAAAACCCTTTTTATTTGTTATCACCATCCTTTTTTACTACCCTTTTTGTCGAGATTTGATTTTGAGCAGTTGCCTAACTATGTTCTATATTTCAGTTGTTAAAGTACTTTCTTATAATTGTAAATATTTGATTATTTGTTCTTAAAAAAAATCAAAGTATATTCAGTATTAGTATGATGAAAAGCGAGCTTATACAGTTAAAGTCTATTTATTGAAGAAGAAGCTCGTATTATTAGTTTCAAAGTTTCAATTCATGTAATTATTTATTTTTCATTTCGTTGTTTCTAGTTAGGCAATTTTTCAGGTCGATCTCGATTCTAACCCTCTAATTCAACCTTTATCCACACCTTAACCCAAGCCCCGTTACAACCCTTTTAAAGACCTTTTGATTTGTGCATCATCTCATATTACAGTGGTGGAGATTTGATTTTCATGCAAGCCTATGGGATTAACTTTTCAGGTTTGACATTTGAGTGCTTAATTCTGAACCTTAAAACACTTCGAGTAATTTGAGTGAATCTTTTGTGAGGATGTCAATCCTTGTAGGTTTTGGATCAGAGGTAATTATTTAGATGAGGGGAAACACCTATGTTTTGTGCTACAAATGTATGACTTATATTGTTTGAATCTTTAGGACTCTTTGAGTTAAATTATCCATGTATAAGTTATCTATGAATTATGATGAGACATTGTTAATAGGAATATTGAATCATGGAAAGTTTGTTTTAATTGTAAGTTGAGAATTTTGCTTGAGGACAAGCAAAAACTTAAGTGTGGGGGTATGTGATAAACCGTAAAAATAACATATTTTAATCCCACATTTAGCATACTTTTGGATGATTTATCCCTTGATTTATGTAAAAAGGTGCTCTTAATCCTTTCTTTTCATGTTTTATACTCAAGAAAGCACCGGAGGATGGAAAGAACGAGAAACGGGCTTAAAACGGACCAAATCGAGCCAAAGTGAAAATCGACACGGCCTCGACTTGAGCCAACACGGCCGTGTCTCCCTGATAGACTAGAACACGGCCTGATCACGATTTACATGGGTGTGTCACCTCATTAAAAGTCCGAACACGGCCTAAAGACGATTCACACGGGCATGTGCCATGGCCGTGTCCCTTCAGTGGAGAAGAGTAATTTCACTCGGAAAAGGATACTTAGGGGCAAAGAAACCTATTTCAAAAGCCTATATAAACACCTTAAGTATAACCTAGAAGGGGGCGGTGAGCTAGGCCAAGGAGCCGAGCCGAAAAGGTCAGATTTGTGGGAAACACTCGAAGATAGCAAGTTGATCCATCTCAAAAAGCCGGAATTCTACTCAAGACGGTGGATCTCTCCTTTAATTCCTTCAGGGGGTTTTAGGGATTTCTTATGTTTTGTTTTATCTTTTCTTCTGAGATGTTTTCTTTTATTGTTATGAACTAAACCCTCAGATACCTGAGGGGGATGAAACTTAGATGAATCTTGTTATCGTTTGCTAAACTATATGATAAATATTTGACTTTTTCTTAATTATGTGTTCTTAATTCTTGTGTTGATATTTCCGGGATATTGATTCAAGTTTGATGTGCTTAGATGGAGGAGCATAAGTCCCTACTTAAGAGTATATCTAGCATAATTAAGCGGAGTTGATCGCGCGCCTAGAGATAGGGTGACGAGATTTTGCCAGATTAGGGTGAAACCTAATATGGGAGTCCATAGATCGAGTTAATGCAATTCTAGGGGTTTTAATTAGAAATAGATTTCAATTAATCAACCTAGGGTTAGACGTTATTCGCTTCGAGAGAGGGTTTAATATACATTAGGGAGTCTTACGGATCAAGTCAAGTGAATAAATCGTCTGGTTCAGAGTTAGATAACAAGTGAAGTCTAGGTGGATTCTTCCTAAGGGTATCGTCTTAATCAACTGAGTTTTTCCAACGGTATTTCCCCAATTCATTCTTTTTGTCTTTGCGTCTTTAGCTTAGTAGTTAGTTAAATTTAGATTAAATAAACAACTTCACTTATTTTAGGCTAGATAATAAAAAGAAAGTTAGTATTAGTACTTTTGGTTCCTTTGGGTTCGACAATACGGTCTTGCCTAAGCTATACTACTGTTCGATAGGTGCGCTTGCCTCAAATCATTGTCATAGTTAGTTTCTAGGTTCGATCATTCTTTTTATAAATTTTAAGACTTTGACATCGCGAAAACAACGATCAGGCACATTAAATCTGAGTGCTATAAGCTACAGAACAAGATTAAAAGGGAGGCTGCGAATCAAAAGGGAAAACAACCAGAAAATTCCGGTGAAGCTGATGTTGTAGAAGACTACAGTGATGGTAAACTTTTAGTCACTTCTGTCAACAATTCTAAAGTGAGCGAGGAGTGAATACTTGATTCGGGTTGCACCTTCCACATGAGTCCCAATCGGGATTGGTTTACAACTTACGAAACAGTGTCTGAAGGTGTTGTTTTGATGGGAAATAATGCTTTGTGTAAAATCGTAGGTGTTGGAACAATTAAAGTTAAGATGTTTGATAGAGTTGTCAGAACACTTAGTGACGTACGACATGTTCCAGAATTGAAGATAAATTTAATTTCGTTGAGTACTCTTCATTCCAAAGGGTACAGATACACAGCTGAAAGTGGGGTTTTAAAGATTTCCAAATGTTCCCTTGTTGTGATGAAAGGGCAAAAAAAGACTGCCAAGTTATATGTTTTGCAGGGTTCTACTGTTACTGGTGATGCAGCTGTCGCTTCCTCTTCCTTGTCAGGTGATGATATTACTAAACTTTGGCATATGTCCCTAGGGCATATGAGTGAGAATGGCATGGCAGAGTTGAGCAAAAGAGGACTTCTTGATGGGCAAGGAATTTGCAAACTGAAGTTCTGTGAGCATTGTGTTTTGGGAAGCAAAAGAGAGTTCGATTCACCAGAGGAATCCATAACACGAAGGGAACGTTGGAGTATATTCATTCTGATCTGTGGGGGCCATCCAGAGTGCCTTCGAGAGGTGGAGCTAATTATATGCTAACTTTTATTGATGATTTTTCCAGAAAAGTTTGGGCGTTCTTCCTGAAGCAAAAAAGTGATGTGTTTTTTGCATTTAAGTCTTGGAAAATTATGATTGAAAAATAGATGGGAAAACAAATAAAGTACCTCCACACAGATAATGGCTTAGAGTTCTATTCTGATGAGTTTAATAGACTGTGCAAGTCAGAAGGGATCGGGAGACACTTGACAGTTCGCCATACTCCATAGCAAAAAGGCGTTGCAGAACGAATGAATAGAATGATCATGGAAAAGGTTCGATGTATGTTGTCAAATGCCAACTTACCAAAGTCGTTTTGGGCAGAAGCAGCCTCTACTGCATAGTTTTTTTATCAATCGATCTCCATCCATTGCCATTGAGAAAAAGACTCCACAAGAGGTATGGTCTGGTAATCCTGCTAATTATTTTGATTTAAAGATCTTTGGATGTCTTGCGTATGTTCATGTTGATAATGAAAAATTGGAACCGAGATCCATTAAATGTGTTTTTCTTGGTTATAAAGCTGGTGTAAAAGGGTATAAGTTATGGTGTCCTAAAAATAGAAAAGTTATGATTAGCAGAGATGTTGTTTTTGATGAAACTGCTATGCTACCTAACTTATCTCTTAAAGACTCTTCCAATAAAGAAAATCAAAAGCAGGTGGAGCATCGAGTTAATACAGTCGTCGACTCAAGCCAGTACAAAATTTGAGAATAGAGTTGCTTCTTTACCACAACACTCTATCGCCAAAAATAGAACTAGAATAGAAATTAAACCTCCAAAGAAGTATGCCGAGGCTGATCTAGTTGCTTATGCTTTAAATGTGGCTGAAGATATAGATGCAAACCAAGAGCCATATAATTATTCTGAGGCGGTTAGCTGTGAAGACTCAGAAAAGTGGATGTTTGTTATGCAAGAGGAGACTAAATCACTCCACAAAAATAGAACATGGGATCTTGTGAAACTTCCTAAAGGTAAAAAGGTCATTAGTTGTAAATGGGTGTTTAAAAAGAAAGAAGGGACTCAGGAGTTGAAGAACCCGGATATAAAGCAAGGCTTGTTGCAAAGGGTTACACCAAAATTCCAGAGTGGACTTCACAGATGTGTTCTCCCGGTTGTGAAGTATAGTTTGATTTGAGCTTTGCTTGGTATTGTGGCCATGCATGATTTGGAGCTTGAGCAGTTAGATGTAAAAACTGCATTTTTGCATGGAGAACTTGAGGAAGATATTTACATGCAACAACTAGAGGGTTTTACAGTCTCAGAAAAAGAGGACTATGTTTGCTTGCTGAAAAAGTCCCTTTACGGTTTGAAACAGTCACCAAGACAGTGGTACAAGAGGTTTGATTCCTTTATGACTTCTCATGATTTCAAAAGAACTAGTTTTGATAATTGTGTTTACTTTAAGAAAAATAGTGATGGTTCTTTTGTGTATCTACTTCTTTATGTTGATGACATGTTGATAGCAGCAAAAGATAAATGAGAGATAAGAAAAGTCAAAGCCTAACTAAGTGAAGAATTTGAGATGAAAGATTTGAGACCAGCAAAGAAGATACTTAGGAGATTCTCAGATAGAAAAGTAAGTAAATTGCACCTAAGTCAGAAGGGGTACATTGAGAAAGTTCTTTGCAGGTTCAATATGCAGAGTGCTAAGCATATTAGTACTCCTTTAGCAGCCCATTTCAGACTTTCATTGACTTTGTCTCCACAATCAGATGATGAGATTGAGTACATGTCACATGTTTCATACTCTAGTGCAGTGGGATCTCTCATGTATGCAATGGTTTATTCACGTCCAGATTTATCATATGCAGTCAATGCAGTTAGCAGATACATGGCGAATCCCGATAAAGAACATTGGAAAGCAGTTCAGTGGATTTTAAGATACTTACGAGGTACTACTGATGTTTGCTTACAGTTTGGAAGAACTAGAGATGGAGTCATTGGGTATGTTGATGCTGATTTTGCTGGAGACCTTGATAGAAGAAGATCTCTCTCACAGTTATGTCTTTACAATCGGAGGTTGTGCAATCGGTTGGAAAGCCACTTTGCAAACTACACTGCTTTTGTCCACCACCAAGCCGAGTACATGGCGACATCGAGGCTTGTAAGGAAGCTATTTGGTTGAAAGGACTCTTTAGTGAACTCAATGAAGACCTTCAAATCAGTACAGTATTTTGTGACAGTCAGAGTGCAATCTTCCTTACAAAAGATCAAATGTTCATGAGAGAACAAAACACATTGATGTTCAGTATCATTTTGTTCGTGATATTATTGCTCGTGGTGATATTGTTGTGAGCAAAATTAGTAATCATGCAAAATCCTGCAGATATGTTTAGACTTGGTTGGTGTTCATTTTTGAAGTTAAACCCTTAAGGGGTTTTATGGAAGAGGTGGAGAACTTGTTCGTTGAGAGTTCGCGATGAAGAACTTGTTCATTGAAAATTCATGTCAAGATGGAGATTGTTAGAATTAAGTGACTCGAATCCGTATTTAAATAAAATACAGTGGTAAAATAAAATAAAAGTAAAATCCATATAGAACTACACTTCTTTTATTTTATTTTAAAATAAGGTTTTTTAAACCTTATTAAACTCCATCTATTTTATATTAATTAGAATAAGGTGTTTCAATCTTACTACACTCCTATTAGAATATGGCTTTACAAGCCTATAAATAGACATAGTCTATTCCTCTTGTAATTATTCGAATTCGACATAGTGAATTTTTTTCTCCTCTGCCCGTTGTTTTTTTCCCGAAAGGGTTTCCACGTAAAATCTGTGTGTTCTTTATTTTATTTCTCTTTTCTTTGTGATATATTTTCATTACCGACATTCTACTATTGTTTTACAATTGATACACTTACAACAAAATTGCTTGAATGAACCCCTTCCTTCTTTCTTTCCTCCTTTTCTATATCTTTGCCTTTATCACCCATTTGATGTTCACCCTTCTTTTCATTCTCTTCATTATCACAACACATATAAAATATTTAATATCAAAACAAAAATCACATGCTATTTCCATGCATTATGATGAAATAAATATGAATTCCTAAAAGAAACTTCATCCTCCTTACCTTATTTACTTAAAAGCCCTATTTTTCTTCACCTTTCTTTCTTCTCCGACAATGTCTATTAGCTAGCTTTGCAAGAAAATAAGCTCACTATGTAGTTTTCATTTTACTATTACTAACAATTTATGGAGAAATTTTAAGTTTGATGCTTGATTCTTGTTGGCTATGGAGGAAAAGGACCAAAGTGAAGAAGAAAGCAAAGTTTTCTTCTTTGATATGATGGTGGCATGTAAAGAAGAGAATGGTGGAGATGTTGCTCCAAGTTTCCATAAAAAAAAATTATCTATCTTTTTTTAGTATTAAATTAAAATGAAGTCTAATTATCATAATTTCCATGTACCATCATGGTCAATTCGCTCATCAAGTCCTTCCCCTTTTCTCATCCGTTTAATCTAGTCATTTCTTAATTTTAATTTTTACACCATGGCCCAACATTTTCACACTTCTACAATTTAATCCATTTCTTAAATTAATTTTTCCTAGATTCAAGTCCTCCTAATTTCTTACAATCCTCAATTACTTTCCCTACTAATATTAATAATTTTATTTTGTCTACTCCGAAAACCTTCAACACGTGTCAACCTGAATTGCCATTGTTCACATCTCGGGTGATGTTACAAATATGGTTCAATTATAAATTTAATAGTTTTTATAATTTTTAATGATTTTAAAATGAATATAATTTCTAATGTTTTTTAATATTTTTTTATAATTTTTAATAATTTTTATAGTTTTAGAATGAATTTAGATAAATGAGTATTTAGATTCAAATGAATTTGGACAACCATAGTTCAGGTGCACTTTGGATTTATTCTGAAAGCAAGCTTTTTTTTTTGTTGTTGACATAGGTGCTGATGTGGATCATCATGTCAGTATTTGTTGACTGATGTGGTAACCATTAACGGTGATGTCAACATTACTATTAGTTTCTAACAATCAACTTTGGTCAAAATATCCAATTGATTAAAATTGTCAATTTAAAAACTTGAAAAAAATTGGAATGAGATTGATTGATTGATTTTTTTTTTTTTTTTGAAATTCTTCCAAAGATTTTTATACTATTAAGCTAAAAATATTAATAGCTAATTTATTATATCACATGCTATATATTAAAGAGGCTTTTTTATCCATTCGAAGTTTTCGATATCACTAGCAAAGCATCATTAGTAACTTGGATTTCATCTTCCAACTTTCTTTTCTATACTATTATTTTCACTTTGAAAGCCAACATGAGAAATGGTTTTTACTCTTGGAGAAGTCCCATAAAAAAGAAGGGCTAAATGTAAAATTGGCATTTATATTTTTACTTAAATTTTTTTTCTAAAAAGTATTTTTTTTATAATTAGGGATAGGAATAGTGTTGCTTGGGATTGAATAAAAGTTCTTTTACCACGACACAAATATTATTTCCACTAAATCAAGATATTGTTGGCTAAAAATGGTATTTAAACTATTAATTTTATCTCATTTTATTTAGAAAGTATACGACGTCTAGTAAAAACATGCCAAGTGTCACGTTGTTGTTAGTGGATATTGTATTTTGGGGGCAAACTGAGACAAAATTGAAATTTTAAATGTCGCTTTCAATGCCAACGAGAACTTGGCACTGATGGCACAGGTTGCAGCCTCAAACCTTAAAGGCCTAGGTTTGAGTCCCACCATTTGCATTTGCAATATGTGGGTCTCTCTCCCATTATGTGCATATGTTTAATGTAGGTTTTGTTAGATTCTTTCCAAATCAATCTGGCTTTTGTTTGGTTCTTCATTCACTGTACATTGTATTGATTGAATTCTATATCATAGTTGGTCAGACATATGTAAGGGTGAGTATTCGATCGAGTCAAGTTGAATAAGTAAAAATATTTCGAGTTAGTCAAGTTGACGAATCTTATTTTAGAAACCGGACTCAATTTGAATTTTTCTCGAATCGAGTAAAAAAATTTCGAGTCAAGTCGAGTCGAGTTAACGAATCCGATTATTTATACTATAACACCCCAAAATTTTTATAATGATTTGTTAGATTTTATTATAATTAAGTTAAGTGCCTTAATTCGGTGTTTGAGGTCTTGGTTCAAGTCACATTCTTTTGGAAAAAATTCAATTATTTTTGTTCTTAGGCCTAACTTTGTTCGTTGGGCTTAAATATTATTTTCGGTCAATTTATATTAGAATGAGCTTGTTAATTTGATGGTAAGATGTTTGTTAGTTTACTTTGGGGTTTAGTGTTTGAGTCCATACAAGAGCAAAATTGAAATTATTTTTGTTAGCCCATAGTGTGCTGTCCAAGTTGGTGGTGATGGATTTTGATTAAAACTCTTTAAAAAGATAGTGGGTTATCAGGAAGTTAGTGATTAGGATTTTAGTTTTCTTTTGAAATAATAATATTTTCCCCCTAAAATATTTATCCCACGTTTCAAGCTTGTGTCAAGTGGGGTTTTGTTTTTCAAATTGTTTCTTTCTTTGTTCTTATTTTTTGGCTTTTCTTTCTTTCCAGATTGTTTTTTTTTTCTTTTTACTTTTCGAATCTATTTCCAAGACTATTGTTGCACGAAGCTTTTTTGCTTTAGATCATTTTCTTTGATTTGCGTTTAGTGCTTATACAAGTGGGTAAGTTTTAGTTTTGTTCGATTGGTATTCTTTTTCTTTCTTTTCTTTTTCTTTGGTGGTTTTTATCAAGGGTTTCTTTAATAGGGTGAGTTGTTGATTGGGTTACGGTATGAGTTTAATTTTTGCAACGAATTTGTGTTGTTAGGTAACGATCGTGAAAATCGAAACTTTCCCTCTACAAATTAATTGCATTGGGAGTTGTAGTTGTAACACCCCAAACCCGGCCTAGACGTTATGGCCGAATCTGGAAGTGTTAAGAAGAAAATTTATAAAATGACTTCCTTGTTATTTACAAATCAACGTAAACCGTTATTACCTAGTAAGTCCGATTTGTATAGAAAACTTATTGATATGCTTATTTGATTTAAAATCGTTGCTCATTTACGTCTTTCTATTAAATCAAATGTTTTGCAGCGGAGTTTCTTCAAAACGTTATAATTTTGGCAAATCAAACTGTTTCTTAGAAAATCGTTAGTTTAGAAAACTTGTCGTTTTCAATAAAATCGTTTTATCAGTTGTTATGCTAGGAAACTAAAATAAAATCCGAAACCAAAAACAATCCCAAAAAGTCCGGAGAGTCCCAATGTAACAGCCCGATTTTGGGTCTAGTCAGAATAGTGGTTTCGGGACCACAAATCCGACGAAGAAAAATTTATTTTTATTATATTTTTATAGTATACACTTTTATGGAACGATTTCGTGAAAATTTCGTTCGAAAATTTCGACGTTTGGGCACTCAATTTAGTTAAAAGGACTAAATTGCAAAAAGTGTAAAACTTGAATTCTATATGTTTAAGGTGTCCAATTGCTATGAGATTTAAATTGGAGGTCCTTAAATGGTAATTAGTTGATCGTTGATTTTAGAGTTTTAAATTTATAATGATCGAACCTGGAACTAACTATAACAACGATTGAGGCAAGTGCACCTATCGAACAGTAGTATAGCTTAGGCAAGACCGGATTGTCGAACCCAAAGGAACCAAAAGTACTAATACTAACTTTCTTTTTATTATCTAGCCTAAAATAAGTGACGTTGTTATTTAATCTAAATTTAACTAACTACTAAGCTAAAGACGCAAAGACAAAAAGAATGAATTGGGGAAATACTGTTGAAAAAAACTCAGTTGATTAAGACGATACCCTTAGGAAGAATCCACCTAGACTTCACTTGTTATCTAACTCTGAACCAGACAATTTATTCACTTGACTTGATCCGTAAGACACCCTAATGTATATTAAACTCTCTCTCGAAGCGAATAACGTCTAACCCTAGGTTGATTAATTGAAATCTCTTTCTAATTAAAACCCCTAGAATTGCATTAACTCGATCTATGGACTCCCATGTTAGGTTTCACCCTAATCTGGCAAAATCTCGTCACCCTATCTCTAGGTGTGCGATCAACTCTGCTTAATTATGCTAGATCTACTCTTAAGCAGGGACTTTTGCTCCTCCACCTAAGCACATCAAACTTGAATCAATATCCCAGAAATATCAACACAAGAATTAAGAACACATAATTAAGAACAAATCAAGTATTTATCATATAGTTCAAAGAAACGATAACAAGATTCATCTAAGTTTCATCCCCTTCTGTATCTCAAGGGTTTAGTTCATAATGATAAAAGAAAACATCTCGTAAGAAAAGATAAAACAAAACATAAGAAATCCCTAAAACCCCTGAAGGAATTGAAGGAGAGATCCGCCGTCTTGAGTAGAATTCCGGCTTCTTGAGATGGATCAACTGGCTATCTTTGAGTGTTTCCCACAAATCTGACCTTTTCGGCTCAGGTCCTTGGCCTAGCTCACCGCCCCCTGTCAAAGGTACTGGGCTCCGGCTTCTGCCGAACTCCCCCTTAAGTTGCCTCCTAGGATGTTTATATAGGCTTGGAGATGCCTTACTTGGCCTCCAAGTATCCAAATCTGAGTGAAGTTCCTATTTGGGTGTTTAAGTAGACTTTGGAATGTGTTTCTTTGCCTCCAAGTATCCAAATCCGAGTAAAACTCATCTTGGTCGTGGCAGGGGCACGGCCATGGCACACGCCCGTGTGAATCATCTTTAGACCGTGTTCGGACTCTTAATGAGGTGACACGCCCGTGTAAATCGTGATCAGGCCGTGTTCTAGTCTATCAAGGAGACACGGCCATGTTGGCTCAAGTCCAGGCCGTGTCGATTTTCACTTTGGCCCAATCTGGTCCGTTTTGAGCCCGTTTCTCGTTCTTTCCATCCTCCGGTGCTTTCCTGAGTATAAAACATGAAAAGAAAGGATTAAGAGCACCTTTTTACATAAATCAAGGGATAAATCATCCAAAAGTATGCTAAATGTGGGATTAAAATATGTTACTTTTACGGTTTATCACATACCCCCCACACTTAAGCTTTTGCTTGTCCTCAAGCAAAATTCTCAATTTACAATTAAAACGAACTTTCCATGATTCAATATTCCTATCAACAATGTCTCATCATAATTCATAGATAATTTATACATGGATAATTTAACTCAAAGAGTCCTCAAGATTCAAACAATATAAGTCATACATTTGTAGCACAAAACATAGGTGCTTCCCCTCATCTAAATAATTACCTCTGATCCAAAACCTACAAGGATTGACATCCTCACAAAAGATTCACTCAAATCACTCGAAGTGTTTAAGGTTCAGAATTAAGCACTCAAATGTCAAACCTGAAAAGTTAATCCCATAGGCTTGCATGAAAATCAAATCTCCACCACTGTAATATGAGATGATGCACAAATCAAAAGGTCTTTGAAAGGGTTGTAACGGGGCTTGGGTTAAGGTGTGGATAAAGGCTGAATTAGAGGTTAGAATCGAGATTGAATTGACAAATTACCTAACTAGAAACAATGAACTGAATAAAAGTAATTACATCAATTGAAAACTAATAATACGAGCTTCTTCTTCAATAATTGGAATTTAACGTATAAGCTCACCTAATCTCAAAACTAATAATGAATATACTTCGATTTTTTTTTAAGAACAAGTCACAAATATTTCAATAATAAGAAAGTACTTTAACAACTGAAATATAGAACATAGTTAGGCAACTGCTCAAAATCAAATCTCGACAAAAAGGGTAGTCAAAAAGGATGGTGATAACAAATACAAACGGTTTTGGGTTAATATTAGTGGGTGAGTCAATAAAAAGGGTTGTTAGGATCAAAGGGGTTCACTAGGGGTTAATTATGAAGGTAGGCTTTTTATGGAGTAAGTGGGTTAAATCCTAGGTGCCTTTATCATTTCTGTATATCAAATCAAAGATGTGGTCTCAACATGTATAATCGAGGCAAGTTCTAGAATAACAGTTCAATGTTGACACACTCATAATCAAAAAGTGAGCATGAAAAAAGGATATATGCTCTATAAGGCTCAAAATCTCACAAAAATTATGGGTATTTTGATATCAACCTCGTAAATTTCAAATTTCAAAGTAATATTCAAATTCAGGTAGACAACCTAGAAAAATTTTTAATACCGAAAAATAGACTTATCATGCTTGATTCTCTAGTATCTTAGAATTTAATTATCAATGCACAATTATCAATGAACTAATCTAAGACATATCAATAAAAATCATAAATCATGGAAATTTCATTCTAATGATAATATGAGAAATTTACTTTAAGACAAGGCATAATTCAGGGATTTTAGAATAATGCAAAAAGTTTGGCACCTAATTTCAGGAATTTGAGAATAATGAAAAAAGTTAGGCACCTTTTTAGGTTGTTCACCCCCCACACTTAAGATGTACATTGCCCTCAATGTACAAGGATATATATATAGACAATTAAGTATAAATTCAAAAGATATGGAGAGAAGTGAAACTCCCTGAATTATGGATGAAATCCTTGCGTTGGAGGTGAAAGATAAGTTGAAGGGGTCGTTCTTGATGACGATCCTGCGCTAGATGAAGAAATTGGGTAGCTCATGGAGGATTAGCTAGGATATAATAATAATTAAAAATATACTAATTAAATAATTAAAGAAAAGGAAGCTAAAGTGAAGAAAAATAAAAAGTGAACTAAAATTAAAAGAAAAGATAAATGGACTGTAGAGTCCTTATTGTTGGGTGTGATTTCTAAGGCTGTGGATATGGTGGTGGTCGTGGTGTGATTCTCAAGTAGTCTGAAGAACCTAAAACCAAGAAACTAAAATAAAATAAGTTAAATTAAGCATAAGAGAAGTAAAGATAAGGAAATTGAAGCAAAAGAGAAAAACGAAATAAAAACTAAATGGCCTCAAATATCCTTGGCTCGTCGAATGATTGAAGCGGCCGGCATGAACTTATATAGATCGGTCTCCTCCGGAGACTATGCTTGATTCCTTCCGCTTCTTCTCGGCATTTGGTGTAGCTCAAGGGTTTTGGGAATGTATTGGAGAAGAAAAGTAGGGAGAGGGTTGAGAAAAGAAAAACTAAATGGGCAGAATGGGTGAGAAGAGGGAGGGGTGGGTGGTTTAAATAGAATTCTCAAGTCAGGTACATTCCCACGCCCGTGTACCATGGGCGTGTTGATTCACACGGCCGTCTCGCACGGCCGTGTTATGCATCGTATCGTTTCTCCCACGCCCATGTTCTGGTTACCACGCCCGTGTGTAAACTACCAGTGTCGACCACGGCCGCATCACACGGACGTTGCGTTTTGTCGGTGCCCGCGGGGTGGTGGTTGGAGTCCGTGACTCTGAAAATTGATTCTTTCTGACTTGTACCTCTTCTGCCATTGTCAGTACGGAGATTCTGTACCTCCACACAGCCACGGCCACGGCCGTGTGCAAGGCCGTGTGGGCTGGGAATCTGCACTTTTGGTTAGTTTAAAACTATGTGTTTAAGACTAAGAGAAAAGAAGAAAATAAAATGAAAACAAATACGAAAGTAATTAGGTTTAGTGCTTGGGTTGCCTCCCGAGAAGCAATTGTTTAAAGTCTTAAGCTAGACTTTCCTCGTATTCGTAAAAATCAGGGTGGTTTAAAAATTTGAATAACTTTCCTCATGCTATCAGTTCTATTTCCTTGATAAAGTTTAAGTCGAGAAGCGTTTATATTGAAAGTACCAAAAATAGGATTACTTACCTCGACTGTTCCGTATGGGAAAATATTGTGTACCTCAAGAGGAATTTCTTCGTTTGTGTTCAGGTCTGATGTGATGAGGCGAGGATCTGCTTTATCTAACAGTACCTGGTCTCCTATTTTGAAGTGGTTTGTTGTTCCTATGAGCTCTTCTGGGGGCTCCTTCGGTTTTACTTCGTGTGGTTCCGGTTCTTCTTTGAATTGTGTTTTCCACTCTTCTAATTTGTCGACCCTAAGGCTTCGTTCCTTATGTAATTCTTCCTTGTTGTCATGTGGTCCATGATTCGGCTCAGGTTTGTAACCTTGTGGTGTTTCCTGCGGTGAAAGTTGAACAACTTGGTTATCAACTGAATTTACTTTCTCACCTTCATCAATTTTTGTCCTGGCCGAGTTAAGAGCTTGTAAACTGATCGATTCGTCACCTACACGAAGTATGAGTTCTCCTGTACCAACATCAATTTTTGTTCTAGCAGTTGCTAAAAAGGTCTTCTTAAAATTAAGGGAATCGAATTATCCTCATCCATGTCTAAGACAACAAAATCTACTGGGAAGACGAATTTATCAATTTTTACAAGAACATCTTCGATAATACCCCTAGGAATTCTAACAGTTTTATCAGCTAGTTGGATGCTCATCCTAGTTTGTTTGGGTTTCCCTAGACCTAGTTGTTTAAACAATTTATAAGGCATGACATTTATGCTTGTCCCTAAATCAGCTAACGCATTATCTATAGGTAAACTACCAATTAAACATGGAATCGTAAAACTCCCTGGATCTTTTAATTTCTTTTGTAGTTTATTTTGCAAGATTGCCGAGCACATTGCGTTTAGTTCCACGTGTGATGCCTCGTCTATCCTTCGCTTGTTCGTCAAAAGCTCTTTTAAAAATTTTCTAGAATCTAGCATCTGCGAAAAGGGCTTCAAGTAGCGGTAAGTTAATATGTAATTTCTTTAAAAGTTTAAGAAACTTACCGAATCTGCTCCTCTGTATCGTCTCTCTTCATCGCCGGGATAAGGAATGCGAGGTTGGTACTTTTTGATTACCGATTTTGGCTTTTCTTGTGTTACCACAACTTTACCTTTCTCTACCTCGTTTTCTTGTATTGGATTGGGTTCATCTAACCCTATACTATCATGAGTTGTGATAGCTTGGATTTGCTCCTTTGGGTTAATCTCGGTGTTGCTTGGTAGACGCCCTTCTTCCTGGTCGTCGAAATTATCTTTGCAAGTTGTCCAACTATCTTAGTAAGTTCCCCAACTTGACTTTCGATCCCCTTAATTGATGCCTGTTGATTCTTAAGGGTGGTTTCAGTGTCTTGGAGACGGTTATCTGTGGCTGCCATGAATTTTGTCAAGATCTCTTCAAGGTTCACCTCTTTTCCCCGTGGATAGGGCTGATTTTGGAAATTTTGAGGAGGTTGTTGTCTTTGAATTCCTTGATTTCCTTGACCTCCCCATGAAAAATTTGGGTGGTTCCTCCAACCTAGATTATAAGTATTACTATAAGAGTTATTATTAGATTTAAAATTATTACCTATATAGTTCATCTGCTCGCTTCGTGTCTGATTGGTAGGGTGGGTACTCGAGGATTCGCCACAGCCTCCACTTGCGTCGCCTTTGCATTCATCGGATGTACCTACGAAGAACACAAACTATCAAGCTTTTTATTCATCATCTCTACTTGGTTTGATAGCATGGTTAATGCATCGAGGTTGAAAACTCCGGCTGTTTTTGTTGGCCTTGTCCTTGTAACTTGCCACTGATAGTTATTTAGTGACATCTCCTCTATGAATTTGTAGGTCGTCGCCCGGAGTTTTGTTGTTTAGGGCTCCACCGTGGCTGAATCAATTAGTTGCCTCGTTGAGGGTTTACACTGATTATAGAAAGTTTGGACTTGAAGCCACAAGGGTAAACCATGGTGCGGACACCTTCTCAAGAGATCCTTGTATCTCTCCCATGCGTCGTATAATGTCTCTAAATCCATCTACACAAAAGAAGAGATATCATTCCATAATTTGGCGCTTTTGGTCGGGTGGGAAATATTTTAATAAAAAATTTGGTCATTTGATCCCATGTAGTGATTGACCCTCGTGGTAACGAGTTTTAACCAACTGTTTGGCTTTATTCCTTTATGAAAAGGAAATAACCAAAGATGATGGCATCATCGAAACGCCATTTATTTTGAAGGTATCACAAAACTCTAAAAAATTAGCTATATGAGTATTTGGGTCTTCGTCCCCAGAAACCATCAAATTGAACAAATTGTTGAACCATTTGTATAGTGTTAGGCTTTAATTCAAAATTATTAGCGAGATATAGCGAGCCCTAACAATACGTGATTCTCGCTCTGTTAAATGAGGTTTAGCATAATCATACATAGTACGCGGAGCATTATTTTCTCGCCACATCTTGTGGTGGTGGATTATTCTCGTCCATCCTTCAAAGAGGATTGGATCTCGCTTTCTCGCTATTTTTACGTGTAATTTAGGACTCGCCTAATTTCTCTGCGATTCCTGCGAGCGGTAGCTTCAATATCACTGTCGTATACTAGTGGTCCTCTCGGGTTCCTTATAGTCCTAAACTAGAGGTACCTGCTAGGAAAAGAAAGAAAGAAAATTTAGCAAATTTAAGAACAAAACAAAAATAAAAATAAAAGTAAATTATGGAAAATAATGCCTAAAGTAATAAAAATAGAGCTTTCTTAATATTTTAGTTCCAAACAACGGCGCGCCAAAAAAATTGATCATTGATTTGAGTTTTAAATTTATAATGATCGAACCTGAAACTAACTATAACAACGATTGAGGCAAGTGCACCTATCAAACAGGAGTATAGCTTAGGCAAGACCGGATTGTCGAACCCAAAGGAACCAAAAGTACTAATACTAACTTTCTTTTTATTATCTAGCCTAAAATAAGTGAAGTTGTTATTTAATCTAAATTTAACTAACTACTAAGCTAAAGACGCAAAGACAAAAAGAATGAATTGGGGAAATACTGTTGAAAAAACTCAGTTGATTAAGACGATACCCTTAGGAAGAATCCACCTAGACTTCACTTGTTATCTAACTCAAACTGACGATTTATTCATTCACTGACTTGATCCGTAAGACTCCATAATGTATATTAAACCCTCTCTCGAAGCGAATAACGTCTAACCCTAGGTTGATTAATTGAAATCTCTTTCTAATTAAAACCCCTAGAATTGCATTAACTCGATCTATGGACTCCCATATTAGGTTTCACCCTAATCCGCAAAAATCTCGTCACCCTATCTCTAGGCACACGATCAACTTCGCTTAATTATGCTAGATCTACTCTTAAGCGGGGACTTTTGCTCCTCCACCTAAGCACATCAAACTTGAATCAATATCCCTAAATATCAACACAAGAATTAAGAACACATAATTAAGAACAAATCAAGTATTTATCATATAGTTCAAAGAAACGATAACAAGATTCATCTAAGTTTCATCCTTTCGTGTATCTCAAGGGTTTAGTTCATAATGATAAAAGAAAACATCTCGTAAGAGAAAGATAAAACAAAACATAAGAAATCTCTAAAACCCCCTGAAGGAATTGAAGGAGAGATCCGCCGTCTTGAGTAGAATTCCGGCTTCTTGATATGGATCAACTGGCTATCTTCGAGTGTTTCCCACAAATCTGACCTTTTTGGCTCGGCTCCTTGGCCTAGCTCACCGCCCCCTGTCAAAGGTACTGGGCTCCAGCTTCTGCCGAACTCCCCCTTAAGTTGCCCCCTAGGATGTTTATATAGGCTTGGAGATGCCTTACTTGGCCTCCAAGTATCCAAATCTGAGTGAAGTTCCTATTTGGGTGTTTAATTAGACTTTGGAATGTGTTTCTTTGCCTCCAAGTATCCAAATCCGAGTAAAACTCCTCTTGGCCGCGGCAGGGGCACGGCCATGGCACACGCCCGCGTGAATCGTCTTTAGGCCGTGTTTGGACTCTTAATGAGGTGACACGCCCATGTAAATCGTGATTAGGTCGTGTTCTAGTCTATCAAGGAGACACGGCCGTGTTGTCTCAAGTCCAGGCCGTGTCGATTTTCACTTTGGCCCAATCTGGTCCATTTTGAGCCCGTTTCTCGTTCTTTCCATCCTCCGGTGCTTTCCTGAGTATAAAACATGAAAAAAAAGGATTAAGAGCACCTTTTTACATAAATCAAGGGATAAATCATCCAAAAGTATGCTAAATGTGGGATTAAAATATGTTACTTTTACGATTTATCATTAGACTATTGGTTAAGTTGGTGGACAAAAATGAACATGGTTTGGTATGTATTCAAAGTTTTTCATTAATGGTATTTTGGTAATTTGGTAATCAAAATGAATTAAAAAGCCAAAATAAAGCCAAATTTGTCCATCTTCTTCTTCCTTGGCCAAAAATCATAAGAGGGAAGCCATAGCTAGGGTTTGGCCACTTCCAAGCTTGATTGTAAGTCCATTCTAGCCTCGTTTTTAATGCTTTTTACATTTTTAAAGTCGTTGTAACTCGATCTTTCTATTTCTACCATCAATTTGAAGAGATGTCAAGGTCTAAAATTTTACCCATGGTGGATGTTTGTGTATTTTGATGTCTAATGGTAGAAAATGCATGTTTGGTGTATGATAAACGACTTTCGCTAAATGATTTTCGATGAAAATGCCTAAAAGGACTTGTTTGTAAAAGTTGTAAAATGAGTAGTAAAAGTGTGAATAAATGAAAAATGTGGGCTGTTATGAGCATGATATAGGTTCGGCTAGGCTTGGGTGTAATGAAATTGAATGGAAATCATTTTACGAGCCTAGGGACTAAATTGTAAAAATGTCAAACTTTAGGGGAAAAATGTATAATGATTTGAATAGTATAATGATTGAATAAGTTAAATGTGATATTATAGATCAAGAAAAACGAGGTTTGGACCTAGAACGGGGGAACAACGAGTATTTGATGATTTAGCCCTTTTCGCCATTTTTAAGTCGAGGTAAGTTTGTATGTAAATAATGCAACTTTATAATTGTAATTATAATGTTTTGTTATTGCATGAATTGTATGATTGAATCTATGGATGAAATTAACGAAGTTTCGACAAGCGAGTAAATCCCGGTTGAACCTTAGGAATAGATAGGATACAAATGTCATGACATTAGGGTTACTGTGATTATGTGTAAGACCATATCTGGGATATGGCATCGATATGAGATTACATGTAAGACCATATCTGGGATATGGCATCGATATGAGACTTCGTGTAAGACCATATCTGGGATATGGCATCGATGTGAGACTTCGTGTAAGATCATAGCTGGGCTATTGGCATTGATACGAGATTCCATGTAAGACCATATCTGGGATATGGCATTGGTACGGTACTGTGTGTACGAGATTCCTGAGTATCCTTTAGTATTCCAAATAGTTCAACGGGAAATTCAACGAGTATGTCAAAGAAGAGAAAGAGTATGTAAGTAATTATGTATCGGTACAGGTATGTACGTAAAGTCTATAAGCATTGACTTCATGAAATTGTGGGTTCATGATTTCCACAAGAATGATTTTGTGAAAACCTTGTGATTATTAGTCTATACTTGTAATGTATGAAATTCATGATAACTTCGGTTGACGATTATGTGATTGCCTTTCGGGCCAAATTGAGTTATGATATAGCATGTTTTATTCACACAAATTGTGATTCATCGGATATGAGAAAAAGGAAAGATTGGCATAATTGCCTATTAAAATGGTTATGGAAGTAAGGGAAGATAAGAGTTTAGGCATTTGAAAGATATTAAGACATATGCTAGGAAACATGAGTACACATAATTAATGTGCATGTTTACTATGAGGTTTGAAATGATTTGTTGAATTGCTGTAATATGTTACAAAGGAAAAAATTATGGTTGTTAGGCTAATGCCAAGATATGTTACATTATGCTTATAAGTTGATAGAGTAAACAATGTGACTGAATAAATTATAACTGTGAGTTTTATAGCAATATATATTATCTTGTGTTTATATTATCGGACTTGGTGAATGATTGATAAAAGTGGCTTATTACTTTCATACGGACTTACTAAGCTATATATATAGCTTACCCCCTTCCTTTCCAATGTCTTATAGGGTTATTGAGCTAACTCGGGTTGGAGTTCGCCGGAGATCCTATCACACTATCAAGCTGTCATTTTGGGTATAAGTGAATTCAAGTATTTTAAGTCTATGGCATGTATAGGGACTTAGTCATTTTGTTAAATGTGTCATTGTAATTGTAGCCAATGTGTTGGCTTGTGATTGTCAAATGCTCGTTTTGATAATTGGCCATGTAGATTGGTTTATTTGGGTTATCATGGTTGTAAGCCTAAGTATATATATGTGTGTGTGTGCTAAATTCTTTAGTGATATGGTCATTGTATGCTTGGTGAATGATAGAAATGTTATTTATGACATGAATGTGTGATGCTTGGAAATGTGATCTATTGATGAAATGATAAAGTGGTGTACAATTAGGTATCTTGAAAGTAGTCAATCGTGACTTAGTAAATGTTATGAGTATGATAGATGTGGATATTGTGTTGGACATAATTGTGGATGATTTGGTTACCTAAGTATGTTATGTATGTTCCTTGAATTGGTGTAAGTGTATGTGTGTACAAGGGTGGCAAATGGCTTGGTAAATAGCCTTTAATTTGTCCCCACGGGCATGTGATCCGGCCGTGTGTCCTTTGCATCTTAATTTTGAAAAAAAAATAGAATGTCCAGAATTGAGCACACGGGCGTGTGTCTCAGCCGTGTGTGCTACACAGCCTAGCACACGGGCGTGTGGCACGGCCGTGTGGCACAAGTCAGAGAGCACCCTAAATCGAACACGGTCTGAAGCACGGGCGTGTCCCTTGGACCACACGGGCGTGTGAGCCCTCCTTCTAGCAAAATTTTTCTAAGTTTTATAAAAATTCCCTGAGTTCTCGGTTTAGTCCGAACCACCTCTAAAGCGTGTTTTGGGCCTCGTAGGATCGTATAAGGGACTTTATGATCGATTATAAATTATTTTAATTTGGACACAAATTTTATGACTCGGAATTGTGTGATTGCTTGTGTTATAAGTCCGGTAATGCCTCGTACCCTATTCCAGTGTCGAATACGGGTAAGGGGTGTTACACCCAAAACTATAAAACTCTCAAAAGCTAGAAAAGTAAGCAAATTTTTATGAAAAAGCAGTTTTACGGAAAAGTGGTCACATCTTAGTTTCTGTCGCACCGACCTAACTAAGTCTGAGGGTTACCTGACCAAAATAGATAAATAGAGAATGAGTTTTATAACTCAGTGTGCAACGCAAACGTAAACACCATTCAGATTTTAACCATATACAGAACAAATATAGAAATAGAACTTTCACAGAATCAGTATCTGAAACACCCCTCACCCGTGTCTAACTCCGGGACAGGGTTCGAGGCGTTACCGGACTTAAACATTCACAATCGTACAAATCGGGTTACCAAATTTCGCCCAAAATTAAAACTTTTCAAAAACATGCGTTTGACCTTGTCATCTATTTAATCACTTATACCACATAACAAGACATTAACACATACCATGGACAAATAGGCTTACAAGCCAAAATCATCATAAGCCACATCTCATGGATATAATCAACAAATCAATATAAGCCAATACATTTGACTAATCACAACAACATCCATCATAGAGAAACTGTCCCTATACATGCCACTCACTTGAAAACAGTTAACATACACATGTCAATACTCCAAGGATAATGGCTCGATAGTGTGATGCTGCCTCCGACGATCTCCAACCCTGAGCTGACCTGACAAAGCTAAAAGAAATGGAAAGGAGGGAGTAAGCTTTACGCTTAGTAAGCTCGCATGAAAATAATATGCAATGCGATAACATGCTATTTTCATATTCTTTCTATTTATTCAAATTCCAATTAAGCTATTTTCTTGAGTCACAGTCATTAAATTATTTATATCTGGAGCTACAGAACTCAAAATTAAGATCCGTTAATTTTATCTGAAACTAGACTCATTTATATTCTTACCATAAAATTTCCAGAATTTTTGGCTTAGCCAATTAGTACAGTTTATTCATTAAAGTTTCCCCTATTTTACTATTTGACTATTCTGACCTCTCTTCACTACGAATAAATTTTCTCCTCTTACAGAGTTCATATGACCTTATTATTTATTTCATTTGAAAATATACTCATTCATAATTTCAGGCATATAAATTATATCCCATAATTATATTTTTACAATTTTTAATGATTTTTCCAAGGTAGAACAGGGGATCGCGTAATCATTCTGAACCAGTCTCATAAAAATTCAAATATCTCAAAATATATGAATCATTTCTTTTCTATGTTTCTTTTATATGAAAATAGACTCAATAAGATTTAAATAAATATATCATCCAACTTATAATTCAATTTTTACTATTTTTGGTGATTTTTCAAATTTACGTCACTGCTACTATCCAAAGCAGTTCTATTGTAAATTTTTGCTCTCTCTCACTTTAGTTGTGTTCATCACTTGCCTATACCAATCTTTCCACTTTCCGATTACATATCGAGCATATTGTTCATACGTACATTTGCCACATTTCTCAATTGGTCAGATTCACACTTGCACTTATTCATAACATGATCGTATTCAATTACACTTAGTCGTTACACAATCACGTGTGTTTTCACTTAGTTAATTTCCGTTGAACTCATCGAATAATAATGTATACACGGTGGCCTGCACATAGTACCACCTTTGTAGCCGGTTATCCGTGCACATAGTAGCCTGCACTTAGTACTACACATGTGACCAAAACCATCACTTACACATAGTGGCCTGCACTTAGTACCACACATGTGATCGAAACTATCGGGTACGCATAGTAGCCTGCACTTAGTACTACACATGCGACCTATCCGTCTGGTACACGTAGTAGCCTGCACTTAGTACTACACGCGTGACCTAAAACCATCTCGTAGCTCTCTTGTACACATAGTGGCCTGCTACCTCATTCGTATCTTTTCTATTCCGAAGGTTCAACTGGGAATTCTCACTTTTCAACATTTTACCAATTCATAAATTTTCATGCCATCATTTTATACAACTATCATACATTCATAAAACATGCATTTAGGCATATTATGTGTTTACTTTAGGTTATTCGAACTTACTTGTCGAAATCTCGTCAGGTACAACCGTGTAGCAACTCATACAACCCATGTAATATTAATTTAACATTCAATTCATGTAACATTAATTTGCCATTCAATTTCTCATAACACAACAAACATCACATTTTCCATACCATACATACCATCCATCAACTTCTCCTAAACATATTAAATCATACAATTTATGCCATATCAATAGAGAATTACAATTCAAGCATGATGCTGCATTATTATTGACACACGAACTTACCTCGGACACGAAAATGACAAATTTCTCAATTCGGTCCACAACCTCGATCTAAGACCAAACCTCATTTTCCATGATCTATAATATCACAATTAGCTCATTTATTAGTCACATTATTCAATGTGACCCAAAAATCATATATTTTACAATTTGCACTTTGACCCCTAAACTTCCACATATTTGCACTTTTGCACCAATACTTGAAAATTAAACTTCAGTCATTATTCTTATGTTTTATAACATGCTGATCATTTTTCCCTTCTATGGCAACATCAAATTCTTACTCTAACATACACTTATGAACAATAATATTTTTTATCGTTTATGTCGTTTCACTCAGGGGTGTGCAAAATTCGGGTAAAACTGAAAAAATTCGGTTAACCGACCGAATTCGGTTAATCGGTCGGTTAACCGAATTTTTTTGATCGAAATCGGATTAATTACTTTGTGATTTTTCTGTTAACGGTTAATTCGGTTCAAACCGGTCGAAGAATCGAATTTTTCGGTTTAACCAAAAAATTAATAAATAAAATTATAATATATAAATAGGCCCACTATTCACCTAAACCCAATCCAAACCCAAATATCTAACTCCAACCCAATTACCCAATCCAACCCAATCATAAAAATTACAAATAATTTAATAAATAAAAATAAAATTCTAAAACTAAAACTAAAATTATATAATCTTTTTAATTATGTAGTGATTAATTTCGAGTAATTCGGGTAATTCGGTTAATTCGGTTAATTCGGGTAATTCGGGTAATTCGGTTAATTCGGGTAATTCGGTTAATTCGGTTAATTTTTAACCAAAAATAAAAAACATATAATTTTCGGTTAATTCGGTTAACCGACCGAATTAACCGAAAAAATTTCGGTTCGGTTAACGGTTAAAAATTTTGAAAGGTCGGTTAATTCGGTTAATGTTATTTCGGGTCGGTTAACCGAATGAACACCCCTAGTTTCACTCGTTTTTACTGAAAACTGCTTATCAAAAGTCGTTTAACATAATTCTAAGCTTCATATTCTGTCATAAAACATCAAAATACACACTTTTCACCTATGGGTAATTTTCCAAATATAAACCCTAGCTCGAATTAACGGTAGAAATAGCTTAATCGAGCTACCGGAATTCCAAAAACGTAAAGAACATGAAAAACGGGACTAGAACGGACTTACTATGAAGCTTGGAAGATGAACAAACCCTAGCCATGGTGTTCCCTTGCTACATTCGGCCATGGAGAAAAAAAATGAAGAAGATGATAGCTTATTTCATGTTATTTTGTCTTTATTCATTAATTAAGGCATTTTACCAAAATGCCATTAAATACCTTACTTACTAACCATGTCTATTTTTGTCCATCAAACTTTAATGGTCTAATTACTATTTAAGGACCTCTACTTTAAACCCCCATTTCAATTATGTACTTTATGAACTAGAACACATGTAACAGCCCAATTACGACCCTAATCGGAACAGTGGTTTCGGGACCACGAATCTGAATTAGAAAAGTATTTTTATTATTAAATTGATATTTATGTTATGTGGTCAAGCATGTGTTAAAATATTATATATTAATTTGTGTGTTTGGGTGATTAATTTAAGTGAAAGGATTAAATTGCATAAGTAGTGAAGTAGCTAATCATTATAAAGGGTGATTAAATTGAATTGTTTCTTTATGCATGGGGATTTAAATTGCAAATTACCCTTGTTGGAGAAGAGATGGACGGCTTTGACAAAAAAAAAAGAAAAAAAAAGAAAGATAGTGGGAGATGTTTAAATTATTTTATATGATAGATAGTGGAATGATATAATACTATAATATTAGGAAACCATTAAAATAAGAAAAACAAAAAAGAAAGGAAGACACCATCATCTTCATCTTTTAGAACCGAAAATAAAAGAAAAAAAATAGGGTTCAAGCTCTCTCCGTTTTCGGCACTTGCATGTATAAATAAGGTTAGTATTTTAACTTGGTTTTTGTTAGTTTTAGTATTTTTGAAGTTGTTGCCATAAAACCTATCTAGCTATACCTGAATTTTTGGATTTGGTGGTATAAATTGAATGTTGCCATGGATGGAAAACTTGAAGTTTGAGTGGTTAATGATAGAATAGTATATAAGCATGCTAGATTAACAAGATTTTTCTTTGAAATTTTGTTGTAGCTTAGTATAAGGATGAATTCATAAAAATAAAATTTTGAAGGGACTAAATAGCATGATAAAAAGGGAGAAATGAGTTGATAGAAGGGCTATGAACATTCGGCCATTAATAGGAGAGGTCAAATTCTTACTATTTGGTATTTTGAGTTGTAAGGACTTAATTGTAAACAATGTAAAAGTTAGGGGTAAATTCGTAACTTATTAAATTATGTGTTTAATGATCAAATTGAATGAGAAAGGTGATGAATGAGTTTGATTCGAATTTTATTTAGATCAAGATCATAAAGAAAAGAGTTTAGATCGAGGGAAGGCGAAATTGAACGAGTAATCGGGAAGCTTAATACATCGACCTCCGAGGTAAGTTTATAAGCAAATTGGTTATAAATGAATAGTTATTAAAATGGAATGTATATTTTTCAAATGAATTTTATGAAATAAAGTCTCAATTGCCGAATGTAACATGTTAATTTTAAAAGTGTTAGCCAAATGTGATTTTATCATGTATATGTATTTAAATGCATAATTATTTGATTTGTTGAGATATGGATATTGGAATATATGCATATATTTTGCCGAGTGTGACATGGTACGGGATTAAATGAATGTACTAGACGAATATGTGTTGAATTATGCATGAAATTATTTATGAAATTGAGTAGAGGTTTAAAGGTGGACCTTGAGATAGGGGATGGTAGTGATCGAATAGTTAATTATATAAATATATAAGTATGTTATTTGTACAAGCAGTGAATGTATATGTATATGACATGTGTGTGTGGAAATTTTGTAATGGCACTGTGTGTGCGGATTTATTCACCGAGCACTGTGTGTGCGAGATCGGTTGAATGGCACTGTGTGTGCGGATTTATTCACCGAGCATTGTGTGTGTGAGATCGATTGAATGGCACTGTGTGTGCGGATTTATTCACCGAGCACTGTGTGTGCGAGATCGGTTGAATGGCACTGTGTGTACGGAAAATTTAAGTAATGGCACTAAGTGTGCGACATGTTACGGATGTTGCACTGTGTGTGCGGGTTATCGGATTTCCTCAAGGACAGAGACACTTAGTAAAGGTAAATGAAAGTGTCAGGTATGTACATATTGAATAATGGTTCATTATCTTGGTGCAAAATTATGTAAGTCATTTCGATATGGGTATGGAGCATATGAATACTTGGTTCATTTGTTTTGAGATTGAATGAGCATGATATTGATGATTGTTAATCTAGTATGTGTTTCGATATTACGACTTATCCAATAGTTAGATCGAATAAATTAAAAAGAAAAAAAATGGTGTAATGCGTGGTTGTGCACCTTACCTTCTTGTTTATAACTTACTAAGCTATTTAAGCTTACATGGTGTGTTTGTTACATTGTTTTATAGATCTTTAAAGTCGAAGCTCGAGCTCGGAGATCCTTGTCGAAGTCAAGCACACTATCGATTATTTTGGTACCTTTTTGGAATAAACTTTAAGTCCATGGCATGTATAGGCTAAACTATTATTTTGAGCTTATCTCTTGAATTAGATGTTTATAATGCCATGCGAAAATGGCTTTACTTCTATTTATGAATTGAGTGAACATGTTTGAATTGGTATATGTATATATATGTTCATGAAATTTTGGTTGGATGTTGCTTAATTAAAATAGGTACGTTCATGTGATAATGAATGGCATATTACTATGTGAAATGGTTGAATTTGGGTCTATTCGAGTGGTAAAGATGTTAGGGTTATTCGGCTTTGTTGATAACTTAATTGAAAGTGTAATTGATGGTATGGCATGTGTGATTTTAATAAGAGAAGGTTATAATCTATTTATGATTCGGAAATGTTATTTGGTCTAATGTTTCGGATTTTCAATATGCATGAAAATATTTGGTTTGATACATATGTGTTATAAGGTATGTTATGCCTAAATAAGTATGATAGGAAAAGATTTCTTGAATAACCGAATGAGTAGTTAATTTAAAGATTAATAGTTTGTGTTCCAACTATGGTATTTGGGTATGTGACAAGAAATTAGGTGATAAACAAGTTGTTCTTTTGACATTTCATTCATGGTATAATTGCATATGGTAATGAAATGAGGAATGTACATATTCGTAAGTAATGCTTATGTTATGAAATATTAGATGTTCGATTGTATGGGATAACGAAAATGAAATAAATGATTATGTACTATATGTATGTTCAATATTTGTTCGTGAATGGCCTAATAAATGGTATTTTGTTTTTAATTGTAATTAGTTCTTAGTTGAAGTTAATGATATTATTGAGTTATATAAGTAAATGATTCGATATTAGATGAGATATACATGTTAGCTGTGATAATAGAATTTGGTATACTTTGGTCATAGTAATTGATCTTATAAGGTGCATACATGGTGTGAGGTTTAGTAATGCCCATAACCCTAATCCGGCGACGGATACGGGTTAAGGGTGTTACAACACATATTTTGTAATTTATTCAATTCAGTCCTTGAAGTCTAATCGAGCACCTTAGACATATAATTTCTTCATGAAATTTTTACACAAGCATATAAACATATCATAGACCTTATAATAATCATAAAATGATTATTTCTACTTCAGATTTGTGGTCTCAGAACCACTGTTCTGACTAGGCCCTAATTCGGGATGTTACAGTATCATACAGAATCGTACTGAAACAGATATGCATAGTCCTACACCCATCCTCTACAAACCAATTCTGACCATCGCAACACACCACGTGGGGTATAAAACACCCACCTAGCCCTACACACCGCATAGTGTCTATATGACACTTTTTTCAGAATAATCGCAGTAGTGCTTCCAGTATATTGGCGATATGTCGCCTCATACAGAAGACTTCCTCCTCATAATACAAATCTCACCCCATAGTCAGATATAGACAGAATATCATATATAACAGAGTACAGATACCAGAACTTATATCACATAACAAGTGCTAAACAAGCTCTTACATATAGAACAGCTCATACAGATCATATTGCACAATACTTACGTAGATGTTATTTTCATCAATTTCAATCTAACAGAGAGGCAAATTTCATGCTTTACAACTCATACAACACATACTGACCCTATGGAAGGCCCACAGTCGATCGGAACGACGTGTACAACCTTAGGGAAAATTCTAAAATTTGGGCCCACATGGCCTGGCACACGGCCAATAGCTCATATGGCCCATACGGGCCAAAACGGCCTCACACGCGGCCTCACACACATCTGTCACACGGTCGTGTGTCGCATACGGCCTACCACACGATCGTGTAGCGTCTGTAACACCCCTAACCCGTAACTGTCGCCGAAATAAGTTTTAGAGGTATTACCAAACAATCGGAACATTTACAATCATTACTCAACACAAAGTATAACACAATTAAACATATCAAGATATATTCATATAGTCCCTTAACGAGACCTACGAGACCTCAAACATGCACTAGAAAGGGGTCGAGACTAAATCGAGATCATACAAAAATTTTCCAAAAATCAAACATTTTTCCAAGCTACAGAGGTCACACGCCCGTGTGGGCAGCCCGTGGTCAAGCCTAACTTGTTTCAATTTGCAAACTCGAAGGACACGGTCGAGCCACACGCCCGTGTGCTCAACCGTGTGGGCAATTATAGGCCATTTACAAGACCAAACTTGTCACTCACACTTAAAATCACCTACAAGCCTCAATTCATAAACATTTATACCTCAAATGAAAACAAAAACAAACCAATATATGCACCAACTAATCATCAACTACATCAGTTATTCCTATCTCAAATTCAACTCAATAAATCTATCTAAACTACCAATTCTATATTCCAAATCTTATAAGTCAAGCATCATAAAACCCATACCACAAGTTCATGTTTAAACCTCAATTCTCATCAACCATTTAAGCATGAAACATACCATATTCATCATTCACATAATTCCACACATATTGTAACACCCCAAACCCGGCCCAAACATTACGATCGAATTTGGTATGCTACGGAGGAAAAACTTTTGAAAATCCCTTTTTAAGTCGTTCTAAATTTTGATAAAAGATATTGTTTTGATTTAAAACAGTTGAGGTGTTATGAAGAAAGCATTACTTAATGTCATTTAAAAATATACTAAGTTAGGTTGTTACAGTTTCAAGTGTACCCGATGGCACAATAAAACATTTTTACGAATTAATTTGAGAAAAACATGTGTACCCATTTTAATATCATAAAATAGTTAAGCAATTTATCAAAACATAAAATAATCCAAGTGCAAATTTTAGGAGGCCTTATTACATCTTAAACAAAATAAATCAAACCCATATTAAAATAAAAATAGTTCCAAATCCACCTAGTCCATATTTTCATTGCATGGCCACCTCGAGTTCATCCGGCTCCTTATCCGCAACTACGAGTCACCTGAAAATGTTAAAGGAAAAAGGTGAGTCATCAAGACCCAATGTGTAACCCTTTTTCCCGGTTTAATGTAACATCATACACAAATCATAATTAATTTAATATGCACAAGTTTAATATGCACCCAACCTAGCCATCCGTACGCCTTTCTCTACCCCATGTGGTACCAAACCACTGGTGGTGCCAAACCACTGGTGACGTATAGTCACGAAATCCGTCAATATTGTGGTACCAAACCACTGGTGACCCGAAGTCACAATCAAATGATGGGGCCAACCCATCGTGTGATACCAAATCACTGGCGTCAATCCCATATCTCAAATGTGGGGCCAACCCACGGTGGTACTAAGCCACAGGGACGAGACGCTATGAGGTGCCAAACCTCTGGAGGTGCCAAACCTCCGTGACCGTAGTCACAATGTGTTACCAAAATACCGTGTCCGTCGACACGAATATCACTTTGCCCTCCACTCATAAAACCCACATCAATCAATGATAGTTAATGTAAATCATGCCAACATACTCATTTAGCAACATATATAGGATTTACCAATAATCATTTATAAGTCACATATACCAAATATGTCATGCTTCCCAAAAGCATCAAATAGCAAATCATATTGTCAAGGACTTACCTAAAGCCTTGCTATACCTTTATGGTATTAAACTCAAATCTACACAAATCCGATTAGCATACACATAATACTTTGCACGTTAATTAATTATAAAGTGTGTATGTACACACTTGTCACCAACGATAGTCTAAATCCCTAAGGAGACAATCGGCCACACAAGTTTCCCTTGCCCTATATTCGGCCATTACCCAAAGTTAGTACCAAGGCCATTCGGCCAAACCAAAATAATCTCGAGGGGTTATCATTTGAATCCAAAACCTCACCTAATCGCCTTCGAGTACTAACTACGCAACCCAGACGCGAAACTGCTTCACTTCCCTACAATCGGCAACCATTAATGTAATAGCCTTCTGCTTTTGAATAATCAAAAGAATAATCCCTTAAAATAAATCCTTACCACCTTCAATATTCGACCAAGATACTTCTAAATGGAAGAAGAGAGTTTCGGCACACCCAAAGGAGTATATTTGGCTAATAAAGAAATTATTGAGAAGAAAGGAGAAATAGGGGATTCGGTTTTGAGAAGAAAAGAAAAGTAGTAGATGAAAGATAATGGTGTAGGAGATTCGGCCAAAGTTTAGAGAAAGAAAGAATGGTTTTTGGTTTTGATAAAATTTGAAAAGAGAATGAAAAGAATTGATCAAAGGAAGAAAAAGAGAAATGGAAGAAATGATATTCGGTCACCACAAACTTTACTAAAGAAGAAAATGCACAAGATGCAAAAATTTAGTTTGGTTCAAAAGACAAATGAGAGAAAGAAAGTGGTATTTTGTTTCCAACAAAATGAAGTTGTCATCAAAAGAAATATTTTTGCACCAAAAGTACCCTATACATTCGGCCAAAGATGAGAGCTTTTGGAGAGGAAAAACAAACACAAAATGATGCACAAAACAAAAGGTTGGTCAACATCCCCTCCAAGCTACCTACCAAAAATTCGGCCACTCCCCCCTAGCCTTACATGCCGTCCACATTCATGCATTAAGGCATAGGATTTCTTTCCAAAACATCCCCCACCTTCCATGCCTTTGTCCCCTCATTATACCATAAACTCAAGATTCTTATCCCTATCTTCAAGCTTTCCATAACAAATTTTCAACTTACCAAAAGGAATAGTCCAACCTATCATAAATAAGTTTGACCGTCCATCAATGCAAGGATTCAAAAATAAACCTTCAAAATGTTAAACATGCTACTCGAACCTCTAACCCCAAGCTATAAGTTCAAACACCATAACCACTTTGCCACTAATTCCTCATGTGCTTTAATTAACACTTAAATTAACTTAAGTGCTAAGCTCACTTAATCCACTTCATTAAATAAACCATACAAAAATTTATTCTACTAAACCGAACCTACTCAAAGTCCATAATTAAGCCTTACCACACCACAATTAATAACACAAAAGTTCAAACACATGAAAAATAATTCAATCACAAATAGCCCCGATTTCGGGATGTTACGCTTCTACCCTCTTAAAATAATTTCGACCTCGAAATTACCCGATCGTAAAAGATGGGGTATTGCTTTCAGATCATATTTTCGAGTTCCCACGTTGCTTCCTCCGTACCATGGTTTCGCCATAATACTTTCACCAAAGGTACCGACTTCCTACGCGCAGTAACCTTGACATCACGATCTAAGATCCGAATCGCTCCTTCTCGAAAGATAAGTCCGAATTAACCTCAATCTCGCCACCAGGGCAACGCGTGCGATGGATCGGACCGATATCGCCTAAGAATTGACACATGGAAGACGCCGTGAATTTGCCTTAACTCTACAGCAACTCGAAATGATAAGCTACCGGTCCCACTCGCTTTAACATCGTATATGGCCCAATGAACCTAGGGCTTAGCTTCCTTTTTCCCAAATCGCAACACTTTCTTCCAAGGCGACACCTTCGAAAGACTTTATCTCCTACCTCGTATTCCATTTCTTTGCGCTTGAGGTCGGCATTAGACTTTTGCCTATCTCGATGCCTCCTTGAGACGAGTCCGGATTAACTTAACTTTATCTTCGCCTTCGCTACCAAATCTGGACCCAAGACATGTCGCTCCTTTAATTCCGTCCCAACACGTAGGAGTACGGCACTTCCTTCCATACAAATTACTCTCGAATGGTGCCATTTGAATGCTCGCTTGATAACTATTGTTATAAGCGAATTCCGCCAATGGTAGATACTCTTCCCAACTACCACCGAAATCCAAAACGCAACCTCTCAAAGATATCTTCTAAAATCAGATCATTCTTTCCGATTGTCCGTCGGTTTGCGGGTGAAAAGCTATCTTCAAGTCCAATCTCGCTCCCCAAGGCCCGATGCAAAACTCTCCAAAACCTTGATGTAAACCTCGGATCCCTATCCGAGATAATCGATCATCGCACACCATGCAATCTTACTATCTCGGCTACATATAGCTTTGCTAGCTTCGGCGAATAATCTACCTCATCGGTATGAAATGCGCTGACTTAGTTAGTCGATCCACAATTACCCAAACCGAGTTCTTCTTACTAGGCGTGAGGGGTAATCCACTGACAAAATCCATAGTGATCCTCTCCCATTTCCACTGAGGAATCTTCACCGGTTGGAGTAACCCTGATGGCAACGATGTTCGGCTTTAACTTGATCGACACGTCGACACTTACCCACGAATTCGCCACCTCACGCTTCAACCTGTGCCACCAAAACTATTCCCGCAAATCTCCATACATCTTGCTACCTCCCTGATGCATAGCGTATGGGGCTGCTATGTGCATCCTGGAGAATTCTTTGCCTCAACTCCACATCTTTCGGCATACAAGCTCGCCCTTGAAAACATAACACTCCCTCGCCAGACAAACTGTACCCTTCCAAACCACCGTCTTGAACTTGCAACCTCCTTGCATTCAAACTGTCATCCACCAACTGCTTTTTCTTAATCTCCTCGATCCAAGTCGGTTTAACTTGCAGTTCTGCCAAAAGACTTTCGTCGTCGTATAGACTGAGATGAGCAAACATCGCTCTTAAGTCCATCATGACTTTTCGGCTCAAGGCATCACCCACCACGTTCGCTTTACCCGATGGTACTCAATCGAACGATCGTAGTCTTTTAACAGATTCAATCCACCGACGCTGCCTCTCAAATTCAAATCCTTCTCGAGTCAAAAGATACCTCAAACTTTTATGATCCATGTAGACTATTGACTTTTCCCCATACAAGTAATGCCGCCATATTTTCAAAGCGAAAACTCACGCCGCTAACTCCAAGTCGTGCGTTGGATAGTTAACCTCATGCGGTCTTAGCCGACGGGACGCATAGGCCACTACCTTCCTTCTTGCATCAATACGCATCCCAAACGGTATGGGACGCCTTCACAAGAAACCGTAAACAACTTTCCCGCCTCAGTCGTACTACCAACACCGAGCTTCCACAAAATCTTCCTTAGCTTGTCAAAACTTTCTTGTTGCTTCTCCGACCAAACAAATGGAACTCCCTTTCTTAACAACTTAGTCAACGGCAGCTGCGATTAAAGAGAATCCTTCCACAAACCTCCGATAATATCCTCGCTGCACCCAAAAAGCTTCAATTTCTACCACCGACCTAGGGGTTTCCAATCCAACACCGCTTCCACCTTGCGAGGATCTACTCTAATCCCTTCCACGACACCACATGACCTAAGAAAGCCACCTCTCTAAGCCAAAATTCACACTTACTGAATTTGGCATATAACCGCTTCTCTCTCAAGATTTGTAGAACTATACGCAAATGCATGTCATGCTCCTTCTCCGTCTTTTGAGTAAACCAATATGTCGCCTATAAACACCACGACAAATTGATCCAAGTCTCAATGAAACACTCTATTCATTAAGTCCATGAATGCCGCTGGTGCATTAGTCAACCCAAAAGGCATCACCAAAAACTCGTAATGCCCATACCTTGTTCGAATGCCGTCTTGTGCACATCAACCTCTTTCACCTTGAGTTGATGATATCCCGACCTAAGATCTATCTTCAAAATACCGATGCACCCTTCGCTTGGTCAAACAAGTCATCAATCCGAGGCAACGGATACCGTTCTTGATCGTTAACTTGTTCAATTGGCGGTGAGTCGATACACATCCGCATTGAACCATCCTTCTTCCTAACAAACAACACAGTGCTCCCCACGGAGATATACTTGGTCGGATAAATCCTTGGTCCAAAAGCTCTCGAATTTGAGCCTTCACTCCACCAATTCCTTTGGTGCCATTCGATAAGGTGCTATTGACACAGTGCCGCTCCGTAGCAAGTCTATACCAAATTCAACTTCCCGATCCGGAGGCGCACTCGGAGTTCTTCTAGGAACACATCAGCCGATTTCCTTATCGTTCGGACCTTCTCAACCGCGACTCCTTAGCTTTCAAACCACAAATTCGAACCAAAAACGCCTCGCAACCTTTCCTGACCATCTTTTCAACCTTCAACGCAGACACTACATTAGATAGGTAATCTCTTCTATTACCTATCATGACCACTTAATCACCCTCAGCCATCTTAAGAACCATGCGCTTAGCGTGCGCAAGCATCAACCTTGCCTCGATACTTAACCAACCACCCATACCAAGGATCAAATCGAACTCCCCAAACGGCGCTTCCATCAAATCACCACAAATACGACCCTTGGAGTTCTAGAGGTACATCTCTATATAGCTTATTAACAACTACAGAGTGACCTAAAAGACTAATTACGCTCATCTCCCTAGAAGCGGTCTCAAAGTCTAAGTTCATAGTCTCTACCACACTACTAGCAACGTATGAATGCGTCGAACCCACATCAATCAAAGCAGATATGGAACACCAAAGATTAAGAACGTCACGGTTATAACGTCCGTGACGTCACCTTCCTCTCGACGCCTCGCCGCATAGACTAGACCAGTCGCCTTTGCTTCTACGTGCTTGCCTATACCTCGCCCGAATTCTCAGAACCTCAATTAGATCCATTTCCTCCTCTACCATTACCACGACCCTCTCCGTGGTGGTCTTACATTCTAGCTTTGAGCACGCTTCGACCCTCCGACCGATTCTTGGCTAACTTCCGAGGACAATCCCTTACACGGTGGTCCAAAGACCCACATTCAAAGCAACCCTTCTCACCGATCCAACAACCTCCCCAATGCAATTTGCCACGCTGGCGATTACAATGAGCTTGTCTCTCGTTAGCAGACCATGGGCCTTCCCGCCTGGATTCGCCCACTGCCCTCGCCCTTTTCTGAACATTACCACCCGATCCAGACGACCCAAATCCTCTTTTCTGCTTGTTCCTATCATAGTTCTGTCTCACGGACTCCTTGACCCCTTCGGCTACCTTAGCCTTTTCCACCAAGACAAGAAACTCACGCTCCCGCCATGAGCAATCGGTAACCTTAACTCATCCCTAAGTCCGTCTTCAAAGCGGACACAACGATCATGCTCTGTTGACACTATACCCTGAGCATAGCAACTCAACCTCAAGAATTCTGCTTCATACTCCGACACAGACTTATTTCCTTGTACCAACCCCAGAAAAGCTTTCCTCTGTGCATCAATATAGCTTGTGCCCACATACTTCTTCGGATAAGCAGCTTTGAAGTATTCCCAAGTCAGATCATCTGTCGTAGCACCATCTCGAACCGTGAGCCACCATCGATATGACTCATCCTTGAGAAGCGAAACCGCTCCTATCAGTTTCTCCTCATTCGTCAGATCTATCTCATCCATGATTCTTTCGATCGATTCTAGCCAATACTCAGCCGTATTGGGCGCTACACCGGACACACTTCGTAAAAATTCAGCTCAGTTAGCTCAAGTCTCTCAGTACCGACTTTCGAGCTCCTCCACCTCCACCCATTCCAATTACTCTCTCTAGAACCCGCAAAGATCGCTTGTGACATCTGCGTCATCACCCGTCCGATCCTCGCTCCTCAGCTCCAAAGGTTGGGGGTGGTGGTGGTGGTACCTCATTCTCAGATCCCTGACCCGATCTGATAGGTTCTGACACGGTCATCCTACCCTTCCGCGTCCACGATGGCCACGTCCTCTAAAGCTCATTCTAACTATCGCGCTTTAATCTGAAAAGAATTTTATGAAATTCTTTCGATCAATCAAAGTTTTAAGTCTTCTGTCCTAATTTACATAGAAAAGTACATCCATTCCCTATACCTTTCATACCTATGCACTCTTCTGGCATTATCATGTGCTTTCTATCCTAGGGGTATTTTTCGTAATTTTGCCACTAGGGAAATTTTAGTAATTTTGGTAAGTTGAAGAATATTTTGAAAATTTTCCGAAAGTAAATTTTTGCTGCTATTGAAATGAGTATCATAACGATTTTTAAAACTTAGAGCTTTCACAAAACAGTAGTTAATCCCTTTTGGGTTTTATTTAACGTGTTTAGCCTATGACCGAGTCCTCTTGGTTAGGGTGAACTGCTTACGCACTGCAGGTAGGAATCCCGCGAAGAGGAGGTGAGTCACGAGGACTCGCTAAATACCAAGCTCTTCCGGATCCAATCCTAGACATGCGCACTAAGGTTACCACACCCTAACTCCTGACTTGGTCACGGGTTGGTTTTAATTAGGCCATTAAAGTCTTGTGAGTTTTGTTGGGGTGGACTAGTCCTAAGGTTCAACACCTATCACACTAACTACGCTCCTACTACTACCCTTCTATAATAATAATCCATACAAAAATTTAGAGGTACTTACTTACAGGCGGATCGGTCAAGGGAGACTCCTGTGCCATGCTTATTCAAAACAAAAATATTTCAAATAGACCTACTAAAACATTTTTGGGCCTTGGGCCCCACAAATGAGCTTTGAACCGAGCTCTGATACCAATTTGTAACACCCCAAACATTACGACCGAATTTGGTATGCTACGGAGGAAAACTTTTGAAAATCCTTTTTAAGTCGTTTCTAAATTTTGATAAAAGATATTGTTTTGATTTAAAACAGCTTGAGGTGTTATGAAGAAAGCATTACTTAATGTCATTTAAAAATATACTAAGTTAGGTTGTTACAGCTTTCAAGTGTACCCGATGGCACAATAAAACATTTTTACGAATTAATTTGAGAAAAACATGTGTACCCATTTTAATATCATAAAATAGTTAAGCAATTTATCAAAACATAAAATAATCCAAGTGCAAATTTTAGGAGGCCTTATTACATCTTAAACAAAATAAATCAAACCCATATTAAAATAAAAATAGTTCCAAATCTACCTAGTCCATATTTTCATTGCATGGCCGCTTCGAGTTCATCCTATTCCTTATCCGCAACTACGAGTCACTGAAAATGTTAAAGGAAAAGGTGAGTCATCAAGACCCAATGTGTAACCCTTTTTCCCGGTTTAATGTAACATCATACACAAATCATAATTAATTTAATATGCACAAGTTTAATATGCACCCAACCTAGCCATCCGTGACGCCTTTCTCTACCCCGTGGTACCAAACCACCGGTGGTGCTAAACCACCGTGACGTATAGTCACGAAATCCGTCAATATTGTGGTACCAAACCACCGGTGACCCGAAGTCACAATCAAATGATGGGGCCAACCCATCGTGTGATACCAAATCACCGGCGCCAATCCCATATCTCAAATGTGGGGCCAACCCACGGTGGTACTAAGCCACGGGGACGAGACGCTATGAGGTGCCAAACCTCCGAGGTGCTAAACCTCTCCGTGACCGTAGTCACAATGTGTTACCAAAACACCGGTGTCCGCTCGACACGAATATCACCGCCTCCACTCATAAAACCCACATCAATCAATGATAGTTACCGTAAAATCATGCCAACATACTCATTTAGCAACATATATAGGATTTACCAATAATCATTTATAAGTCACATATACCAAATATGTCATGCTTCCCAAAAGCATCAAATAGCAAATCATATTGTCAAGGACTTACCTAAAGCCTTGCTATACCTTTATGGTATTAAACTCAAATCTACACAAATCCGATTAGCATACACATAATACTTTGCACGTTAATTAATTATAAAGTGTGTATGTACACACTTGTCACCAACGATAGTCTAAATCCCTAAGGAGACAAACGGCCACACAAGTTTCCCTTGCCCTATATTCGGCCATTACCCAAAGTTAGTACCAAGGCCATTCGGCCAAACCAAAATAATCTCGAGGGGTTATCATTTGAATCCAAAACCTCACCTAATCGCCTTCGAGTACTAACTACGGCAACCGGTACGCGAAACTGCTTCACTTCCCTACAATCGGCAACCATTAATGTAATAGCCTTCGGCTTTTGAATAATCAAAAGAATAATCCCTTAAAATAAATCCTTACCACCTTCAATATTCGACCAAGATACTTCTAAATGGAAGAAGAGATTTTCGGCACCCCCAAAGGAGTATATTTGGCTAATAAAGAAATTATTGAGAAGAAAGGAGAAATAGGGGATTCGGTTTTGAGAAGAAAAGAAAAGTAGTAGATGAAAGATAATGGTGTAGGAGATTCGGCCAAAGTTTAGAGAAAGAAAGAATGGTTTTTGGTTTTGATAAAATTTGAAAAGAGAATGAAAAGAATTGATCAAAGGAAGAAAAAGAGAAATGGAAGAAATGATATTCGGTCACCACAAACTTTACTAAAGAAAAAATGCACAAGATGCAAAAATGTAGTTTGGTTCAAAAGACAAATGAGAGAAAGAAAGTGGTATTTTGTTTCCAACAAAATGAAGTTGTCATCAAAAGAAATATTTTTGCACCAAAAGTACCCTATACATTCGGCCAAAGATGAGAGCTTTTGGAGAGGAAAACAAACACAAAATGATGCACAAAACAAAAGGTTGGTCAACATCCTCCAAGCTACCTACCAAAAATTCGGCCACTCCCCTAGCCTTACATGCCGTCCACATTCATGCATTAAGGCATAGGATTTCTTTCCAAAACATCCCCACCTTCCATGCCTTTGTCCCCTCATTATACCATAAACTCAAGATTCTTATCCCTATCTTCAAGCTTTCCATAACAAATTTTCAACTAACCAAAAGGAATAGTCCAACCTATCATAAATAAGTTTGACCGTCCATCAATGCAAGGATTCAAAAATAAACCTTCAAAATGTTAAACATACTACTCGAACCTCTAACCCCAAGCTATAAGTTCAAACACCATAACCACTTTGCCACTAATTCCTCATGTGCTTTAATTAACACTTAAATTAACTTAAGTGCTAAGCTCACTTAATCCACTTCATTAAATAAACCATACAAATATTTATTCTACTAAACCGAACCTACTCAAAGTCCATAATTAAGCCTTACCACACCACAATTAATAACACAAAAGTTAAAACACATGAAAAATAATTCAATCACAAATAGCCCCGATTTCAGGATGTTACACATATATACCAACATTATTCAACTTTCAATCCATATCACATGGAAAAGTTTATACACCTCAAAACATGCCATATCAACTAGCCTATACATGCCATATACCATACATAATACATCTTCCAAAAGTACCAAAATAGTTAGTCGATAGTGTGATTTAGTCGCTGACGATCCCCAGATCCGAGCTAGCTTTAAAGACACTGTAAAATAGAGAAACACTTCACACAATAAGCTCTAAAGCTTAATAAGTTCATAATATAATACATTTAACTCAATGAATCAATAATAATACACAAATTAATTCATCACATAGATCAACACATAAATATGTATACCATATCATCCACAACTAATATGCTCAATCAACCATCCATACATCCATTTATAATTTCATCAACCACATAGGTTCCGTACGTACCTTAGCCAACACTTAGTTATTGACCATTCATGCTACTCAATGCTCAATACTTCATTTCGATCAACCTTTGTTATTCGTTCGATTTATTCGCACACTTAGTTCCAAATTCATAGCCGAAGCTTAAACATCATCGCACACTTAGTGCCTTTACATAAAACCGAATTTAGCTCAGTATCGCACACACAGTGCCAATCAAATAAGTCAAGGCTTCCATTACTTTGCACACACAGTGCCATTCATCGCTGTCCCGATTCTAATTACGCACACTTAGTGCAACTTTTCTCAATTTCATATATAGCATTTCTAATTCAATAATCATATATTCATTCATTTCATAGCAATAAGACATAAATTTAACATCTCGTATTATATCCGAACTTATCTCAGACATAGAAATACCGGGACTAGTCGTTCAATCGAGCACTTTGTCTTTGCCTCGATCTCGATCCGAATCTCTGCTTTTTTGGTCAAATAAGCTCACAAGTGCCGAAACCTAAAAGTTCATCAATGGATTTCTTCTTCCTCTATATTCGGCTAAAATAAATATGATAACATGAATTTCTTGTTTGTTTTATTATATTATAACATTTAATAGCTAAATACCCATTTTAACCTTAATGATTATTAATTATAACACCAAAAACCATGCCATTATCATCCATTTACTATCAAATGGTTTAACCACAACATAAGGACCTTTCATTTAATAAGCCATGAAAAATTAGTACTTTAACAATCAGCTCACAGCTTTTGCATTTTATGCGATTAAGTCCTTTTTGCTAATTAAGCACACAATCGATAAAATTTTCACTAGAAATTTCACACATGCTTAGTCACATACTGTAAACACCAAGAATAATATTAAAATATTTTTTCGACCTCAGATTTATGGTCCTGAAACCACTGTTCTGACTAGGGTCTAAACCGGGTTGTTATAACTCTCCCCCCTTAGGGATTTTCGTCCCTGAAAATCTTACCAGTGAATAGGTTCGGATATTGCTCTCTCATAACATCTTCAGGATCCCATGTAGCCTCTTCCATTCTGTGTTTGTGCCACAACACTTTCACTAAAGGAATTTTCATGTTTCTCAACTCTTTAATCTCTCGTGCCAAAATTCGGATCGATTCTTCATTATACGATAAATCTGACTGAATCTCAACCTCAGTAGGAGCAATCACATGCGATGGATCAGATCTGTATCGTCGAAGCATCGACACATGAAATACATTATGAATTTTCTCTAACTCAGGTGGTAACATCAATCTATAAGCAACCAACCCAACTCGTTCAATGATCTCATACGGCCCAATGAACCTCGGACTCAACTTGCCTTTTCAGCCAAATCGAAGTATTTTCTTCCACGGAGACACTTTCAAAAATACTTTGTCACCAATCTAAAATTCAATATCTTTTCGTTTCAAGTCTGCATAAGACTTCTGACGATCTGACGCTGCTTTCAAGCTGTCACGAATCACTTTCACTTTCTGCTCAGTCTCTTTAATCAAATCAATCCCATGAATCTTATTCTCACTCAGCTCAGTCCAATACAATGGAGTTCGACATTTCCGACCGTAAAGAGCCTCATACGGTGCCATTTTAATACTAGATTGAAAACTATTATTGTACTTGCCCCAACATTCTCCAACATGTCGTCTCCCACACTGGCTACACTCAGGCTTGTTGCTTTTAACACTTCCAACACTCGATTCAATTGGAACTTGTGTTTTGGAACTAACATTCTGTTTCACTCGATCTCTGCTCGAATGTCCAATCAAAACATTCAAGCGATTTATTACATCTCAGAATCTCTTGGACGAAGGTTGATACGACTTACTCATCGACCTCTTTCTTTCATCTCTAGCCTCTGAATCCGCTTTCTTCTTTTCTTTGCTTAGTTCCTCGGCTTTGCAAGCCCTTTCAACCAATACTACAAATTCATTCAAGTCAAGTATTCCAACCAGCAATTTAATGTCTTCATTCAGCCCTTCAATGAAACGTTTACACATAGTAGCTTCGGTCGAAACACATTCTCGTGCGTATTGGCTCAATCTCACAAACTCCCGTTCATACCCAGTAACAGACATGCGGCCTTGTTTTAGCTCTAGAAACTCTTTACATTTTGATCTATGAATCATTGACTGATATACTTCTTTCGGAATTCAACTTGAAAGAAATCCCAAGTGATTCTCTCTCTCGGAACCACGGATATCAACGTTTTCCACCAATTATATGTCGTATCTCTCAACAATGAAATAGCACATTTCAAGCATTCATCAGGAGTCAATGACATCTCATCAAACACTCGGATTGTATTCTCGAGCCAGAATTTAGCTCGTTCAAAGATCATCATCAATCAACCGGGTCAGAAACTCTTCGGCCCCATACTTTCAGATTTTATCTACAGGAGGTTTATTCAATCGGATCGGATCTACAACTAGTGGCACAACGGGTACTTGTGGGGGTAGAGGTTATGGAGTAGCCGGATTCGTTCGAACGAACTCCGAAAACCACTCACTCGTCATTCGAAAGAAGGCTTGCTTAGCCTCTCCCTCTTGGCTACTAGTAATCGGCCTAGATTCAGCCAGCGCTGTCCCTTGAGCAGGAGCAGGTGCATTGCTCTCAACATCATCAGCAACTGCCCGATCGGAATCCATTTACTATATAAAAACACATTTTTAACTGTCAGAAATCATCACACTATCGCAGTTATATATATATGGCATGTATAGCTAGACTCTCACGCGCTACGTTAGTCCTAGAATCGACTAAACCGTAGCTCTGATACCAATAAAATGTAACACCCCTAACCCGTAACCGTCGCTGAAATAGGGTTAAGAGGCATTACCGAATAATCGAAACATTTACAATCATTACTCAACACAAAGTATAACATAATTAAACATATCAAGATATATTACTATAGTCCCTTAACGAGGTCTACGAGAGCTCAAACATGCACTAAAAAGGGGTCGGGACTAAACCGAGATCATACAAAAATTTTCCAAAAATCAAACATTTTTCCAAGCTACAGAGGTTACACGCCCGTGTGGGCAGCCCGTGGTCGAGCCTGACTTGTTTCAATTTGCAAACTCGAAGGACACGGTCGAGCCACACGCCCGTGTGCTCAACCGTGTGGGCAATTATAGGCCATTTACAAGACCAAACTTGTCACTCACACTTAAAATCACCTACAAGCCTCAATTCATAAACATTTATACCTCAAATGGCAACCAAAACATACCAATATATGCACCAACTAATCATTAACTACATCAGTTATTCCTATGCTCAAATTTAACTCAATAAATCTATCTAAACTACCAATTCCATATTCCAAATCTTATAAGTCAAGCATCATAAAACCCATACCACAAGTTCATGTTTAAACCTCAATTCTCATCAACCATTTAAGCATGAAACATACCATATTCATCATTCACATAATTCCACACATATATACCAACATTATTCAACTTTCAAGCCATATCACATGGCAAAGTTTATACACCTCAAAACATGCCATATCAACTAGCCTATACATGCCATATACCATACATAATACATCTTCCAAAAGTACCAAAATAGTTAGTCGATAGTGTGATTTAGTCGCTGACGATCCCCAGATCTGAGCTAGCTTTAAAGACACTGTAAAACAGAGAAACACTTCACAAAGTAAGCTCTAAAGCTTAGTAAGTTCATAATATAATACATTTAACTCAATGAATCAATAACAATACACAAATTAATTCATCACATAGATCAACACATAAATATGTATACCATATCATCCACAACTAATATGCTCAATCAACCATCCATACATCCATTTATAATTTTATCAACCACATAAGTTCCGTACGTACCTTAGCCAACACTTAGTTATTGACCATTCATGTAACATCCTAGATTAGGGGTTATGCGTTTGGAGCATAACCCAAGTGCTAGTGGGTTTTAAGGGTATTTGGAGATGTTTTAAGAGTTTTTAGAACTTTAGAATGAGGGTGAAAGCTTTGGAAAAATTTTGGATTTAAGTGTAAAAAGAGGAAATTAGGCTGAGGAGGCCTTAAGAATAATTTGTGGGCGTTTTGGGTCACGAAAGGGGGCTTGGTAAAGTGGCTTAAGGGCGCCACTTAAGGCACCGGGAATGACGCCAACAAGGGTCCGGAGTTCGAGTCTTGAGGCAGCATGGGAGTGTTTTATTTTTGTATTTTGCGTCAAGAAGGGAGGTTGGATCAAGACGGCTTTAAGGAAATATGCAGTGGTCTTTGGACATAAAGCAGGCCTTGGTAAAGTGGCTGCAAGGCGGCACTTAAGGGCCTGGAGGTGACGCCTAGCGCAGGTCTTTGGTTCGAGTTGCGAAGGAGGCAGGAAGGACTTTTATTTTTGCGTTAAGAAGGCGCCTGGCGAAAGAGGGTTTAAAAGAAAGTCTGGGGAGGTTATATCACAAACAGCGCCTTGGCAAAGTGGCTGGGGACGTTACCAGCAGCTTGTGTCTAAGGGCTCCAACAGGTAGGGAGTTCGACTCGCGTGGGAAGCAGCAGTGGGTTTTATTTTTGCTGATGCGTCAAGGCAGGGAAGGCAGAGGTTGGACGGCAAATGGACTCCTAATTGGGTGAGGATTAAGCTTGTAGGATAAGTGTAGTTTTATTTATTTTAATATAGGATAATTATGGCTTTATTTAGATCAAATGAGATTTTATTTTATTTATTTTAGGAGATAGGATAAGAGATTAAATTGGGATATTAGCAAGGGATATTGTTGTTTATTTTATTTTATTTTAAGTTGGTGGATATAGGGGATAATTATGTGATTTATTATTTTAAATAGGTAGGATAATTGTAGATTAAATTCAATTTAATTTGAATAGGTGTTGAAGAGATATAGTAGGAGATTAAATTGGGATATGATAATGAGTTTACGTGGTGGCGAATGAGGGACTCTTTGGGGTGCCTTGTCGGTTTTGAAGCTTTATAAGGAGGGGGTGCCAATTGTGTAGTTAAATAGGGAGTGATCACCTGTTGGAATTCTTTTCTCCAATTATTTTTCCTTTAGCCGAAATTCTCCTCTCAACTCACTCCCTCATTGTGCCAAATTCTAAGAAGCTAAAAAGGCCATTTGTGTTTTTTCTTCTCCTCTATTTGTTAGCATTAGCCGAATCCTATAAGCTTCCTTTCTCTTTTCTTTGCTTGGCACCCAAAAGAAACATCATAGCCAAATACACTTTCTTTCTCTTGTGGCCGACTTTTCCATCAACATTTGAAGGGCTTAGCCGAACCTTGTAAGTGATTTTCTTCTATTTGTATTTTTCTTTTATTAATAACCATAGCCGAATCTCAAAGGAGGCCGTATTCTTTTTCCTTCTATCGTAAGTTCTAAAAGCCGGGATCCATTCTCTTTTAGTCTTCGCAAGCAATGATAGTGGAAGCATTAAAGGAGTTTCTGGATTTGGAGTACTCAAGGGATTTCGGCGCTTTCATAGTTAAGTGGTGATTCGGGATTTTCGGTAAGTAAGGTAAGTGGTATATAGTTTTGGCCATAGGCCATTTTATAAGTTTAGGTATGACCGATTGTGTATTATGATTTTTAGGGGCTAATCGATAAGTAAGCAGAGTATCGGGATTCCGGATCGTGTTAGATTCGAGTAGTTCGAATTTCGCTAGAAAGTCGTGTGTGTGATTAACCCACCGCTTTTAGGTTTTGCTATATTTGCATGTGTGATTTATGTGCTAACCATTGCAATGGCGCTTATGTGGTGATTACCACGAAAAGGGTATAACGATAATCGTGTTAGTATTATCTCGTTGATAAGAATGTGAAAGTGCCGATGTGAATGTGATAATGCCTATAAAAATGTGATTGTCCGCCTTAATAACATGTGCATGCATTTATTATTATTATGCCACTATTACATGCTTTATGTGCATGGGTGGGATATGGATATGAAGGAAGGAAAGGGTGTACATTATGTACGTGGTCTGATGTTAGCCTTGTGCTACATTGGCGCTTGATGTTAGCTGTGTGCTTTATCAAGGGAGGTGTTGGCTAGGTGCCACATCTCGGCGGATGATAGCCGTGTGTGCATCACCGTGAGATCGAGGATGACCTCGAGTCACCTCGTGGATAAGGATATGTGGGATCACTTAGGTGATCGGTGGCTCAGAACACGGCCTTGAGCAAACAAGTCCGTCAAGGTAAGATATGTGATCACTATGTGATCGGTGGATTAGCCACGGCCTTGAGCAGCAAGTCCGCCAAGGTAAGATATGTGGTTCACTATGTGAACGGTGGATTAGCCACGCCTTGGGCGAGGAGTCCGCTAAGGTAGGAGTAACGGATGGACCCTAGGTCAAGTTGGGCTTCATAATTGCATAACTTTGCATATTATTTTGATTTGTGGATTAATGTGAAAATGGGCTAGGCCCAGCTGATATGTGGATTATTGAGAAAAGGGCCAAGCCCAAAGATATGAATGTGGATCACAGTGGATATGGGCCAAGCCTGAATGTGGTAATATGTGAATATGATATTTGTTATCCGATATATGGGATAATATGTGGTTAACATGTGGGTGGAATTCAGTGGTTTGATTACACACCGAGTCCAGTATGACTCACCCAATTTTTACCAACATTTCGTGATGCTTGGACCGGGTTTGGAGTGGATACAAGGTGGCCCATGCAGAAAGATATTTTAATTAATTAAGTATTTATATTTTCAGTATTTTGATTAAGTGTTTATTGTAATAAGGCCCATTAAAGTATTTAAGTATTTTTATTAAGTATCTTTATTATTATGTTTTATTATGGATTGACAATTGAGGTATCTATCGCCAATGGTTTTATTTTCTTAAATCTGTACATAATAAAGTTTTGAATCCGGTATTTTATAACAATTAAATTTTTACTTAGAATATTTTAAGTCACAAAAAAATGTTTTATTAAAGGCAACAAATTTTTTACGGTTTTTACTCTTAAGTAAGAATATTTTCGAACGTGTTCCGCAGTGGCATTTCAAATTCGGTCGTAGTGAATGGGCCGGGTTTGGGGTGTTACAATTCATGCTACTCAATGCTCAATACTTCATTTCGATCAACCTTTGTTATTCGTTCGATTTATTCGCACACTTAGTGCCAAGTTCATAGCCGAAGCTTAAACATCATCGCACACTTAGTGCCTTTGTAATATCCCGGGTTGGGGGGCTATTTTGTTGTTGCATGATATTGCATGTGTTGGGGTGCTATGTTGCTATTTCTATGTTTTAGGGGCTTAGTTGTAGGCTAGGAGTATGCCCGAGGAATGGGAAAAATTTAGTTTTTGAGCTTTAGGTGTAGGGAGCTGATGGAGCCGAGGATATGTATTTTATTTGGTGCTTGTTGCACAAGTGAGGAGTCGGCAAAGTGGCAAGGCATGCGCTACTTGGGAGCTAGGTGTGGCGTCAATCGCATGAGGTGGAGGTCTTGTGTTCAAGCCGCAAAGACCTCACATTTTGGCTTCATTTTGGACGGCATAGGAGGGAAGAGTTGGATGTAGTTCAAATTCCACTTTGGACCAAGTCAAAAGTTCAAATGTTGGGTGGAGAGTAATTGTAGGAGTAAGACTTGGTAAACACATTTGAAATGTGTGGTTGGGAGCTATTGGGGGGGATTATGGCCGAATTTGAGGGTGTGGAGTGGGGAGTGGACGGCTTGGTGTGGGGAGTGGGTAGCCGAAATGCATTTTTGCATTTTTGGCATTCTTTTTGTTGTTTTCATCACACTTGGTAAAAGAGAAAGTTCCCTTTTAGTCTTTTGTGACCCGAATTTCTTCAACAAAGCTTCTTCACACTTTCTTCCGAACCGAAAAGCACAAGCAAATTTGCCGAATTTTCTCTGTGTTGTTTTTCTCAAACATCTTGGTAGCCGAATACCTATCCTCCCTTTCTTCAGTGTGTAAACCAAACTAGTATTCCTCTTCTCATACCTCATTTTCTTCTCTTTTGAAACGCTAAAGCCGTAAATTTACCTTGCCTAAACCGAATCTCTATTCATCCCTTCCATTTCTTTTCTTCTCAAAACCGAAAATAGAGGTGTTAAACACCTAGTGCCGATTTCTTCTTTCTATTGCTTTCAACTTAGCCGAATATTTCCCTTCTCCCAAAGAGTCTCCCTTGGCCGAATATTTTGTTCTTCTTTTGGTGCAAGCCTTGGCCGAATCTCTTGTGGTTCTCTCCTAGAAGTCCTATTTTGGCCGAATATTGGGTGTTGGTAAGCTCTTGGCCGAATGGCCATTCCTCTTTCTCTCAAGTGTTATGTCGATTTTGGTTTATGGAAGAGGGTTAACCATTCGCTTAAACATCTCTTGTTAGGGCAATCGTGAGATTTCAAAGCGATCGATTGGAGCCTTTCCCCTTTGTTAATCGATTGGTAAGTAAGGGGTAAGTGATTGGTATTATTTTATTAGTTCAATCTTTTGGTTTCGATTAAGTCAAGGGTGACAAGGGATTAACTGTTCTTTTTAATAGGGTGTGCCGATTGTTAAAAGAGGAACCATTGTTGGTTCGGGTTTGGTAGGAAACCAAACGTTTGCAAGGTAAGGGTTAATCGATATACCCTTTGGTTTATATGGTTATGGCCGAATGGTTTAAGTGATTAACCCATGGTTGGTCGATTATTTTTAGGAGCAAAAGGATCGAGGGTCTTAGACCTGTTCTTAGGATTAAAACCTTCGCTATTTCGTGTGTGTAAACTAACACACTTGCTTAGTAATATGATTAATAACCTAATTACTTATTAAAGTGAAACAATATGATTGATGGATTTGGTACCCGATGGGGTATAAGCACGGATACGGGTAAGTCCGTTTCATTACGAGATCTCAGTGTGATATATGTGATAACATGTTTTATGATGTAAACACCATGAGATGTCATTTGAGCATGTTAGCATGATTGCATGTTTTATATCATTTGCATTAGTATGACATGTGTTGGGGATATGAGAGGAGGGGGAATATGATATCCGTGTCTTTGGGACACTGTGTCTTTGGGACACCGTAGAGGTTTGGCACCTCCAAAGGGTTTGGTACCACAGCTGATTTTGTGACTTCGGTCACCAAAGATTTTGTATCACATTTGTGTCTTTGGGACACCAGAGGTTTGGCACCTCATAGCGCTCTCGTCCCAGTGGCTTAGCACCACAAAGCTGGGTTGGCCCCACGCTTGATTATACGGGATTGACGCCAAAGTGATTTGGTATCACACGATGGGTTGGCCCCATCATCGGATTTGTGATCGCGGTCACCAAAGATTTGGTATCACACTCGTGTCTTTGGGACACCGAGGTTTGGCACCTCATTGCGACTCGTCCCTGTGGTTAACACCACCGTGGGTTGGCCCCACTTTGAGATATGGGATCGCTCGCTAGTGATTTGGTATCACGCGATGGGTTGGCCCCATCATTGGATTATTCGTGACTTTGGGTCACCAAAGGGTTTGGTACCACACGGTAGAAAGGTGATATGGATGGTTAGGATCGGGTGCATTGATTATGTTGCTATGATATGATGTGTGTTAGCATGTTGTATTATCGGGAGCGGGATTTATGCACCGAGTCTTGCGACTCACCCTCTCCTTTGACATTTCAGTGACACTTAGGCGCGGACATGGAGCCGGATGGACTCGAGGTGCTCATGCCATGCTTTAATAAAGATTTGCTCGAGACTTTACAAAATTTGGTACTTTGGTTTATTTATTACTATTTGGTTTTATTTTGGGTTGTAAATGGCCTTTAAATTTGGTTTTACTACGTTTATGCTTAAAGTAGCTTTCAAACATGCTTTAACAAATTAATTGAGTTAAAATTGCTAAAAACTTGGAAGGTCAACGGTTTCAAAACTATAACGCAATGTGTTTTAAACTTTACCATCGGGTATCACTCTAAAACATTAAAATATGACAAAGCAATCATGCCAAGATTTCGAAAAGTATAAAATATGACAAGGAGTTTCTCATCGAATCTTTAACCAGAAACCTAACCCTTCAAACGCGATTTTCCCCGTAACATGCCAGATTCGGTCGTGGTGTATTGACCGGGTTTGGGGTGTTACAGCCTTTACATAAAACCGAATTTAGCTCGGTATCGCACACACAGTGCCAATCAAATAAGCAGAGGCTTCCATTACTTCGCACACAGAGTCATATTCATCTCTGTCCCGATTATAATTACACACACTTAGTGCAACTTTTCTCAATTTCATATATAGCATTTCTAATTCAATAATCATATATTCATTCATTTCATAGCAATAAGACATAAATTTAACATCTCGTATTATATCCGAACTTATCTCGGACGTAGAAATACCGAGACTAGTTGTTCAATTGAGCACTTTATCTTTGCCTCGATCTCGATCCGTATCTCTGCTTTCTTGGTCAAATAAGCTCACAAGTGCCGAAACCTAAAAGTTCATCAATGGCTTTCTTCTTCCTCTATATTCGGCTAAAATAAAGATGATAACATGAATTTCTTTTTTTTTATTATATTATAACATTTAATAGCTAAATACCCATTTTAACCTTAATGATTATTAATTATAACACCAAAAACCATGCCATTATCATCCATTTACTATCAAATGGTTTAATCACAACATAAGGACCTTTCATTTAATAAGCCATGACAAATTAGTACTTTAACAATCAGCTCACAGCTTTTGCATTTTATGCGATTAAGTCCTTTTTGCTAATTAAACACACAATCGATAAAATTTTCACACAGAAATTTCACACATGCTTAGTCGCATACTGTAAACACCAAGAATAATATTAAAATATTTTTCTGACCTCAGATTTGTGGTCCCGAAACCACTGTTCTGACTAGGGTCTAAACTGGGTTGTTACAGCATCGATAAGCCCAATTTTTGGCTTTCGCCGATTGCCATTTTTTGAGTTTCTCGTTACACACCTGGCTTGATTTTGATGCGAAAACAACCCCGAGACCTAAAAATAGTATCCCAACAACTATTTTTGCAATCGAGTTACGAATTTAACAAGACTAAACAAAACTTAACCTCCCAAAATTGAACAACGCACACGAACTTACCGCTAACGAACACAATCACACATACGAATTAGGCCGTTGGTGTGAAATCCACTGCTTCACAATCTTTTCCTACACAACACATTCACAGAAATTAAATTCCCCAAACTACAACACCATTACGCCATCTCAAAAAGGAAGATCCTAAAATGGACTTATAGAAATCGAAAGCTAAATATAAGCAAAACCCCACTTACCAAGCCGAATGAAGAACACCGGGAATTCGAAGCACAGTGATTTGAATGAAAGATTTGTGAGTAGAATCAAGGAAGAAGCAAAAAAAGAAAAAAGAAATTGATAGAGAAAAGAAAAGAAGAGAAAAACAAACATCAAAAAGAAAAGAATTTTGGGAAAAAGATTTAAATTAAAAATTTAAAAATTAAATCAAATAATATCCCAACTCCCCACTAACTAACAAATCCCACCAAAATCGACCCACTAACTCTCATACACTACCACAGAATTTTAATTCCACCAAACCTCTACTACACAACTGGCACACACACAAGCAAAAATTATTGCCAAACGCTCACTTGGGGATTCGAACACAAGACCCTAGGGCAAGCTAACACTTACCACTTGAACCAGCAGCCCCATTCTGATATGAGTTGACCGTAAATAAAATTTAAGTCAAGCAGTCAAGAATAAGGCTAGGAACAAAAATAGAAAATTTTCCAAAAGTGGGATTTGAACCAAAGACTTCAAACACACACCCACATCACTTAACCACTGATGCAGACAATTAATAATGACAGAATTTGTAAAAATAGGATTTTATAAGTTAGAGCATTACAACACTACCTAAAAGAAATTTCGACCTCGAAATTTACCTGATTCAAACAGATGCGGATATTGTTGACGAATCGAGTCCTCAGGTTCCCACGTGGCTTCCTCAGTACCATGATTCCGCCACAGAACCTTCACTAACGGAATAGACTTCCTCATCAAAACTTTTACATCCTAATCCAAAATCTAAACCGGCTCCTCCTCAACAGTTAAATCTGGTTTAACCTTGACCTCCTCAATAGGAACAATATGAGATGGGTCCGACCAATACTGTCTCAACATGGAGACGTGAAACACATCATGGATATAATCTAACTCCGGAGGTAACTCTAACTAGTAAGCAATCGGTCCCACACACTTCAAAATTCAACAAGGCCCAATGAACATAGGGCTTAACTTGCCCTTACAACCAAACTGTAGAACCTTCTTCCAAGGCGATACCTTAAGAAACAAACACAAAATCAGCCACGGAGTACTTAATGTCCATCATTTTCAAAGCTGCATAAGACTTCTGCCTATCAGAAACCGCTTTAAGACGATCCCGAATCAGTCTGACTTTATCTTTAGTCTTAGAAACTAGCTCAGGACCCAAAACTCGTCGTTCACCCAACTCAGTCCAATACAGCGGGGTATGACACTTACGACCATACAGAGCCTCGTAAGGTGCCATCTGAATGCTAAACTGAAAACTGTTATTGTAGGCGAACTCGGCTAATGGCAGAAAATCCTCCCAACTACCTTGGAAATCAATCACACAACTCTGAAGCATATCCTCAAGTATCTGAATCACCCTATTAGATTGACCATCTGTCTGAGTATGGAACGCAGTACTGAAATCTAATCTTGAACCTAGAGCCTCGTGAAGCTTTCTCTAAAATCGAGAAGTAAAGCGATGATCCCTATCTAAAATAATCAAAATCGGTACCTCATGAAGTCTCATAATCTCAGATATGTATAGCTTGGCCAACTTCTGAATATAATAATTTGTCCGAACAGAAATGTAGTGGGCAGACTTGGTCAACCGATCCATGATTACCCATACAGAATCCTTCTTAGTAGGTGTTAATGGAAACCCACTAATGAAGTCCATAGTCACACATTCCCATTTCTCTAAAGGAATCTTAACGGGTTGCAGTAAACCCAAAGGCAACTGATGTTCAACTTTAACTTGCTAGAATGTTAGACAATGAGAAACAAAATTCGTTACCTCTCGTTTCAAACCCAGCCACCAATACAGTTCCCGAAGATCCCGATACATCTTATTTCCACCAAGATGCATAGCATATGGCCTACTATGCGCTTCCATCATAATAGACTGTCTCAAATCAGAGTCATTTGGTAAACAAATCCGTCCTCGAAAACACAGAACCCCATCATTATTCAGCCCAAAGTCAGTCGTACTACCATCATCTACCTAACAGAAACGCAGAACCAAAGAATCATCCCCTAACTACTTATCCCGAATCTGATTAATCCAAGTCGGTTTAACTTGCAATTTGGCTAGCAGACTCCCATCATCAAACAGACTTAGGCAAGCAAACATCGCCCTCAAATCAGACATTGCTTTACAACTAAGAGCATCGGCCACTACATTGGCCTTACCGGGATGATACTCTATAGTGCAGTCGTAATCCTTTAGTAGTTCAATCCATATGCACCGCCTAAGGTTCAACTCCTTTTGGATAAGGAGATACTTAAGGCTCTTATGACCTGTGTAGATGATACACCTTTCACCATACAGATAGTGCCTCCAAATCTTTAAGGCAAAAACCACGGCAGCTAACTCAAGATCGTGCATCAGATAACCTCTCGTGTGACTTAAGCTGTCGGGACGCATAAACCACAACCTTACAATCTTGCATCAGAACACACCCCAAACCGACATGCGATGCATCACTATAAACCATGAACTCCTTACCAGATTCGGGCTGTATCAGAACAGGAGCCTGAGTCAAAACAGATTTGAGCTTCTCAAAACTTGATTGTTGCTCATCAGTCCAAACAAAAGAGGCGTTCTTACGCAATAGCTTAGTCAGAGGAGCTACAATTAATGAGAACCCCTCGACAAATCTCCGGTAGTAGCCCGCAAGGCCTAGAAAACTGCGAATCTTAGAAACATTCCTAGGCTATTTCCAATCAAGTACAGCCTCAATCTTTCTAGGCTCAACTCATATCCCCTCTGCAAAAACCACATACCCTAGAAACGTCACTTCTCTTAGCTAGAATTCACACTTGCTGAACTTAGTGTAGAGCTACTTCTCTCACAGAATCTGAAGAACTACACTAGGATGCTCATCGTGATCATCTTTGGTCTTAGAGTACACCAGAATGTTGTCGATAAAGACTATGACGAACTGATCCAAATACGGTTGGAAAACGACATAGTATTTCCTTTCAACTTAATGGTTTTGACTTTTAACTTTAGAAAAGGTAAACATTTATCAAAATGACGTAGTTTTGCCTTTTCTTATTCAGATTTTCGGATAACTCAAATTATGTAATTCATATTCGAGTTACACTGAAAAACTTAAATTTTTATTCGAGTTTATCCGAATAACTTAAATTCAAATAACTCAAACTATTTAATTCAAAATTTGAATTTTTTATCGAGTTTTTTGAATCGAAATAGATTTTTCTCACCCCAGAAATATATTTATACTTATCTTGTAATTGTAATTGTACTATATTTGTACTAGTTGATTTTTTTTAAAAAAAAATCACTTTCAATTAAAAAAAACTTAAAGTACTTAAATGAGAAAATCAATATTTTTTGAGGGTCAATATTATAATTAATCCAAAGAAGAATGAAGAAAAAACTTGTCTTGGCAAACTTTGATATCGTGCTAATGAAGTGGGAGAGCCTCAGGATTCGTTGGACTTGGGGAGTACCCTGAAACTTTTTCTTGAAAGCTAGAATCTAATTATAAATTTTTGGGCAGTCAAAATGTAATTTTATTATATTAACTTATAATTTTATAATTTATGGACTATAATGAATTGATTTTGGGCATAATCAAATAAAGGGTTTCGAGACCACAAATTCGACACAACAAAGTTTATTTTTATTATATTTTTATGGTCTACAGTTTCACGGGATGATTTTGTGAAAATTTCATTCGAAAATTTTGATGTTTGGGCACTCAATTTAGTCAAAAGGACTAAATTGTAAAAAGTGCAAAAGTTGAGTTCTACATGCTAGAGGTGTCTAATTGTAATGAAATTTTAAATTGAAGGTCCTTAGATGGTAATTAGACCATTGGTTAAGTTAGTGGACAAAAATGGACATGGAGTAAGAGAATTTTCATGTTTTAAGTTAGGGGCATTTTGGTCATTTGGCTAATTAAATGAATTAATAATCAAATTAAAAGCCAATTTTTTTTCATCTTCAACCCCTTGGCCAAAAATTACAAGAATAAGACATAGCTAGTGTAATAGGCCCAATTCGCTCGGGCCCATTAACCAAATTTAAACCCATTTAAAACCAAAAAATAAACCAAAAAATAAACCAAATAAAATATAAAACAAAATAAAGTCCAATAAAAAAAGAGGTCCACAGTCCTTTATTTACTTAACAGGCCCAAATAAGTAGCCCAAATTTGACCCAAATTGAAAAGGGCCCGATACCTAAATTTTTCAGAAACCCTAAGGGTTTCTGAAGTTTGCTTCGCGCTGCAATAGCCCCGTAGCTCCATACCAGAATAGGACCCGAGCAGGGAAGCTTCTGGAAGCCCGTGTTATAGATCCCATGAACGGCCTCGCCACGTTCGCCTCTTTGAGCAATGTCGAACCTGCGAGAAGAAAAGAGTAACAGATTGACAACTTGCAACAAACGATGATGGCAACAGTATACAGCAATTAACAGAGGGATATAATAGAAAATCTAAAAAGAAAAGGGGTTTTTGTATTTTTTTTATTATTTGATTCGACTATAAAAAGAACCGAATGTAATCTGTGAGGGGATCCCCATATTTTTGTACACACGCACCCATACGCAAAAAAAAAAAAGAAACCGAAATCAAACAAAGAAATTTTAAAGGTGATTCTCATATCTTCTAAACATTTTTTTCTTTTCTTGTGTTGTATCTTCGTTTTTTTCGCATGCATAGAAAAAGAAAAATAAAGAAAAAGCTTATCTGTTGGTATCGCTATCTGGTCTCTGTTCGCTTCGCTATAATCGAAGCTCGGGCGGGGATTAGGAGGCTAAAAGCCTTCAGATATGCCTTCAAATGAGGCCTAATCGATTTTCGCACGACCATTCATCGTTCATGGTGGCAGAATGGTAGTCGATCTATTTTTTTCGGCCGAACAAGGAGAGAGGTGTTTAAGTTTTGTGGTTTGGTGTCTGTTTTGTTTAGAGGTGTTAGGTGTGTGTGTGTTTTAGGTTTTTTTTAGTCTTTTAAAATGTATTAAACGACGTCGTTTAAACCGTTGGAATTAGCATGGAAACGGTGTCATTTCACAGCCCCGATTCAACCCAACCCGATTACTCTCAGGACCCGCGCATTTTCGCAAGGAGGGATTATTTGCACGACAAGTCCTTTCATTGCGCGCTACCATTCAATTGAGCCCTATGTCAATTTCTTCTATTATTTTTAAATTTTTCTCAGGATTTGCACACTGTTTCAAATTAGTCTTTGTTTAAACGCTGCGTTTCAGGATCTGGTTCAATTGCATTTTTAGTCCCTAACTATTTATGCGCATTTTAATTTAGTCCTTAACTCTATTTAAATAAATGTTTTATAAAATAGCCTTTTAATTTTATTCATATTTCAATTAATTTTTTTTAGTTTATAAAATTTATCTATTATTTATTTTTAGAAGCTGTTTTAATAAATTATTCTGAACTATTTTATTGATTTTACAATGTTTAAATTTGTTTTAAATTTCCATTTGCATATATTTTTTATTTATTTTTATAAATATTTATTTTTCAAAATATTCTTTTATATGTTTCTTTGTTAATAATTTGTATAATATTTAACTTAAATACCCTTATATATTATTATTTTATACGTACATATACATATTTTATATTAAAATTATTCTATTCTATGTATATGCTATTGATCTCGTATTTTCTTTTAAATCCATTTATGTATATATATATTTTCTAATTCCATTTATTTATATCATTTAGTTCCTTTAAATTCCTATTTTGTTATATATTTCTGTTTATTTCAGAAACTTTCATATATTATTATTTTCATATAAATCATTTATATTGTTTTTATGTCATATACGTAATTTTTTTGTAGATTAACATATATTATTTTTTACATTATCTACTTTGAATTTCTTTTTATATAATATTTATTTCAAAATTCATTTATATTATTACTTCATGTTCTAGTTATTTTTATCTTTGTTTTAAATCTATTTCAAACTCTATCATGTATTGTTTATTTGTAAATTTTCATTTGTTTAATAAATCTTAAATTGCTTTTATATCATATTGACTCCAAGTTTCCCGTCTTTTATATATTATTATTATTTTAATTTTATTCATCCACGTTTGAAGACTTGCCATGTTATTTTTTAATTTGTTTTTTAATTAGCTAGGTTTTTAGCTTTTGTTGTTTCTTGATTAATAATGTTGTTTTTTTTTTTAAATAGGAATTGTGAGATTATTGTTTTTGAATTGTATGTTCATATTCTTGTCATTCATTTGTGCAAAGTTGTATACACATATTATTGTTCCATGATCAATACTGTATTTATGTTTCTCATTATCTAGTGATTCAATAAAAGCATTTTGAGTCGATTTTAAAATCAATTATTTAAAAAAATTTAAAACAAGGCAATATTTGATGTTTGGAAATTCGAAGAATTGTGCCCAAACGTGCTGGGTTTCAGTTCTTCATTTGACCAAATAATTAAATACCCTTTTAATCGCATGATTTGGGAAATTGTGAGATGATCTTGGTTTCAAGGTTTAAGACGTTATATCCTAACGTGTTGGTTATGGCGTTTTATTCCTTCAGAATGAGAAAATCTCAAATTCCAATTTAAATTAATCAAACATTTTTCAAAAGGAATTACATTTTAATTTTTTCTAATTTTCAGCATAAGGACATTAGTTAATCAATTTGGTACCGATTTTGGGCGTACGAGGGTGCTAATCCTTCCTCGTACGTAACCGACTCCCGAACCTGTTTTTCTATTTCGTAGACCAAAATTATTTTTTACAAGGTGATCCAATCACACCTAAACAAAAAGGGTTGGTGGCGACTCCATATTTTTTAAAGCTGATCCCTATTTTCCAAAACATAAAAAAAATGGTTTCGACAGCTAGGGTTTGTCAAGCTTCCAAGCTCGATTATAAGCCTGTCCTTGCCCCGTTTTTAATGCTCTTTACATTTTTGAAGTCGTTATCACTCGATCTACCTATTTCTACCATTAATTTAAGAAAAGATCAAGGTATAGGGTTTGACCCATGTTGGATATTTGTGTATTTTGATATCTCTTGGTAGATTATGCATGTTTGATGTGTGATAAACAACTTTTGCTAGGTGGTTTTTGATGAAAATGTCAAAAGGACCTATTTGTAAAAAGATTATAAAATATGTGTAAAAGTGTTATTAAATGAAAAATTTGGACTACTATAAGTATAAAAGAGGATCGGCTAGGCTTGGGAATCGAAGAAATTGAATAGATTTCATTTTTCGAGCCTAGGGGCAAAAATTGTAAAAATGTCAAACTTTAGGGGTAAAAATGTAATTTTTGTCGTAATGTGATTTTTGGATTGAATTTAATAATTTGAATAATAAATGAGTTAAATTTTCTATTATAGATCAAGAGAAACGAGTTCGGACCTAGATCGGGGGAAAAACAAAGTATTTGACGATTAGGTCCCATTCCTACTATTTTTGTACCGAGGTAAGTTCGTATGTAAATAATACATTATTTTATCTATGTTCTAAATGCTTTAATATTGTATGAATTATGATCGACTCCTTGAACGTAATCAACAAATTTCGACAAGCGAGAAAATCCCGGTTGAACCTTAGGAATAGTTAGGATACAAATGTCATGACATTAGGGTTATTGAGATTTCTTGTAAGACCATATCTGGGATATGGCATCGATATGAGACTTTGTGTAAGACCATAGCTGGGCTATTGGCATCGATATGAGATCCCATGTAAGACCATATCTTGGATATGGCATTGGTATGGTACTGTAAATGGGAGATGTCACGAGTATCCTTTAGTATTCCAAGTGGTTCAACGGGTAATTCGACAGAAATGTTAAAGTTGTGAAAGACTTTGGTATGTTGCACTTGGGTATAGGTATGTACATAAGACTCATGCTTAATGAGCTCGATATGTGATAAACCCTCGGTAAGTTTGTGATTGAGTAAGTTTGACTATGAGATTTATAATGACATTTATGTTAATTTACATCATGTTAATTATGTGTTAAATGTTTGTTATAATGCCTATTATTTGCATAGGAACTTACTAAGCTTTAAAGCTTACTCCCTTTTGTTTTCCCTTGTCTTATAGTGTCACCAAGATAGCTCGGGGATCAGAGACTATCGGAGATTCACTCACACTATCAACATATCATTTTGGGTACCGATGAATTTAACATTTTGAGTTATGGCATGTATAGGGACTTGGATATTTTGTTATGTGTCATAATTGATTTGGCCAAACGTGTTGGCTTATGATGGTTGATAATCCATTTTGTAAATGGTCATTGAAATTGGCTAATATTGTTTAAGTATATATACATAAGATGATGCTTATTATGGATGTGGGAATTTGCATGCTTGAGTTGATAAGTATGTGATAGGTGGTAGTATATGAATGAGTATTGCTGCCTTGGTTGTGGCTGATTTGAGTGAATGTATATGCTTGGTTTGGTGTTATGTTTTGTTGAGTAGGTATGTGCATGGAAGGGTGACAAAATGGCTTGGTAAATAGCCTTGTTTTTGTCCACACGGGCGTGTGTCTAGTCCGTGTGTGACACACGGCTTGCCCCCCACGCGCGTGTTACGGCCGTGTGTCCCTGCACCTTAATTGTTGCAAAAACAGTAATGCTCGCATGAGCACACGGGCAAAGACACGGGCGTGTGTCTCAGCCATGTGGATGACACGGCCTCGAACACGGGCGTGTGCTCTGGCCGTGTGAAGTTTGCACCTATTTTATGAAAAATTATGAAAATTTAATCGATCATACAGTCTAAGCACACGGGCGTGTGACTTGGCCGTGTGACCTCAATTTGATGATGACGTCATAAACAAAAAGCTCTCTAATTTGAACACGGCCTGAAGCAGAGGCGTGTCTTAGGGTCACACGGGCGTGTCCCGAACCCACATAGGCGTGTGACCCCTTTTACATGAAAAATTTTCTAAGTTTCCCAAAAGTTTCCTAAGTTTCTCGGTTTAGTCCCGAACCACTTCCGATGCATGTTTTGGGCCTCGTAAGCTCGTGATAGGGATGATATGAATGTATGTTTATGAAAAGTTTTAAACTTGGATGGAAATTTATGTCTCGATTATATATGTTTGCTTGTGTTTATGTCCGGTAATGCCTCGTACCCTGTTCTGGTGTTGAATACGGGTAAGGGGTGTTACATGGACGATTAAAGTAATATTTTATCATTTTTGAAGATCTCAAAATTGAATTATAAAATTTTGAAAGATTTGTTTGAAAAACATGGATATCAAATATATAATAAGAATTAATTACATATTATTTGCTAGCATAAAAGATTAGCCCAAATTAAAATGATCTAATTTTGTTAAGGCTTATTGGGCTTCAATTATTAAATAAAGTATGGGCAAAATATGTGAAGATACTTTAGTAGCTAATTTCTAATTAATAATGTGCTGATTAGAAATTTAGCTTAATGTGCAAAAGTTATATATTAGAGTTATAGTCCCCAAATAACACATACGTAACTTTTCTAAATTACTTGTGTGTTAATTTGGATAATTAAAACCACAAGATCTGAAGATTTCAAGAAATCGATGGATTCAGGTACGTTTCTGCATCTAATTTTGTTCTTGATGATCTGACATGACAGATCATTGTTTATTAAGTTTTATATCAGATTTTTTGATTCTAACAAGTGGCATCCGAGGCTCATCATGTTACATAATTAGGAATATATTGATTTTCTATAATTAGGGATTGATTCGTTTTTAAGGTTTTGAGTTTTATATTTTCCTATGAATATTTGATTTTGGCATATTATGAATCTGAATATTTGATTAAATTATGATGACATGATCTACAATATGAATTGTGGGATATGTCAATTATTACTATTTTGTTTTTGGTGTAAAAAAAGTTTTGGTTGCATAGGTTTTTATTTTTATTATATATGAAATCAGTTAAAGATTAAGGTTTTCAGTTTTTTTTTTCTTGCATATTAAGACAACATTATTTTGGGTTATTTCAGGAAATGTAGCACGATCAAAAACTTCAATTTTGACATTTGATTTCTATTGAAAATTTGAATTTGAATATTGGTATATATATTTCTAAAATAACATAATTAAAGGAGCAAGTTGCTGAAGTGACCTTTGTTGAGAAAATTATTTTATTTTAAAATATAAAAAGATTGTGTGCATGTAACTTAAGCCATATTAATATTAATCGACCCAAAGCAAGGTTAATATTTAACAAAATTACATGTGCAACTGTGGCGATAAGCATGTGACGATTATTCGATTTTACATGTGAGTAATAAATCAACCTAAAGTAGGTTTTATTATTTGACATGTTCTTATTGTCAGTGTTTGATTACTACACCAAGGTATCACTTGTAAGTCAATATTTTGTCCAACAATGAAATACTAATGGAGTGATTGGTATCTTGAGATGGGAATTACCTTCATTCAAATAATTTTGGTTTAAATTTGAAGTCTTATGTGAGCTTGTTTTGATTGATTTAACTACTATTATATCTGCCAACATCACTACATACATTGAAATGTTCATGGGCATTATGTCCGATTACAACGACTATGGAACTTATGACTGACATTGAAAAGAGATTTGTTAAGAATGAAAATGTTGAAAAGTGATACGTTCTTAACAAATCTAAATTCAATGAGGTATATAAAGAAAAATAAGAAAGTTTCAGATATGACATAACAAAAGAAACAACAAAAGGAATTAACTAAAGATAGTTGTTTCTTTTGTGGTGCGGCATGCTCACTTATTAATTTTTTTATTCTAAGGTTAATTTGACTTCAGTACCTAGGCACACTCGATAGATAGATTCCAATGCAACAACACACATCTGTATGTCTATGCAGAATAGCAAGAACTGCCAAAAGTCAAATGATGGTGAAAGATACATTTACATAGGCAATGGTCATTCAATAGAAATTAAACCAATATGAACTTTAGATTATTGTTTATAATTGAATTTTATTTAAATTTTATTAAGACTTTTATTATACTGCCTTTTAGGCATAATTTGATTTTCAGCATTGAACAAATTTATTTATTTTTTTCATTTTTAAAATAGAAATTTAGTTTTTTTTTTCTTTTTTCAGAATTTTAATTTGGTTGGCTTCAATTCCTTATCAAGTTATGATAATCTATTTTACTTAATATGATTGCTTCATTTAATGAATCCTTGTATACTACCATAATAGGTAAAAGGCATAAATTAACCACTAAGAATTTATCTTCATTGTGACACTAGAGATTAGGTTATATCTTCAAAAGGAGAATTGAGAACTTGTTTCCAACAATATTCTTGACCCATTTTGATCTTTTAAGATACTCTGAAAGATCTAAGGGTTACAAATTTTACGACTCAACTATTAAGGTTATTTTAAGACGAATAATGTCTGTTCTTTGAGGATGTTGAGTTTGTGCAAGAGGAGAGAGAATTAAGGACATTGTATTTGAAGAAGAATATGTCGATATTCCTCAACACATTCTTTTAATTGTTATTGATAAAGATCAGAAACAGTCTATTATACCTGACATTGTTCAAATAACAACTCTAGATCAAGACAATGTTGTAGAATCTCACAGTCAAGTAAGAAACTCTACAACCTCAAGAACCAATGTCGTTAAAAAGATTTGCTAGAGAAAGATTTATAATGCCTTTAGTGACATATTTTGACCTTGAGCTATATTAGGTGGATGTCAAGATTGTGTTTTTCAATGGTAACATTGATGAGATGATTTATATGGTGAAACCAGAAAACTTTGTAGTCAGTGATGTAAAGTCAATGGTTTGTGAATTAAAGAAATCCATCTATGGGCTTAAGCATGCCTCTTGTCAATGGTATTATAATATTTACCAAGTGAATATCTCATTTAATTTTGAGATGGCTTAATGATTGTATAAAGCACAAGTTCAATAGGAGTAAACTTCTATTTTTGGTTTGTCAATGATATACTGCTTGCCAGTAATAAGTTAAGTCTTGATCAATCGCCCAAGAATGATTTTGAGATTACGTAAGTGCATAAGATTCTTTACATTTCAGTAGTTAGAAGCCTAATGTATGTTCAGGTTGATATGTATTCGGATATTGCATACACTGTTAGAATGTTGTGCAAATATTTGAACAATTCGGGTATGGATCATTGGAAAGCAACGAAACAATTCATACATTATCTTCAGAAAACAAAACATTACATGCTCACATATTGTAGGTTTGATAAGTTAGAGATCACCAAGTATACAGACTTCGATTTTGATGGAATATGGATGCAATTGTGACAATAAATGACTGTCATTTATTCCAATAACAATGGGAGCACATCAAAGTCAATGTACATAGACTTTAAATTCCTCGTTGTTAAAGAAAGAGTTCAGAGTGGTTAGGTGTTTATAAAGCATATTAAGACAAACTCCATTATTGCAGATCTGCTTACTAAAAGGCCATCACCTAATGTTTTTATGAACACACTACTCATATGGGTGTAATGTCATTTTAGTATCTTTGGTTTTAGTGAGAATTTGTAATTTTAAAATACCTTCTTCTTCTTCTTTTTTTTGTAGACACATTTTCAGTTATTCTAGTTTAATTTTTTTAAGATTATTTTCTGCAAAAATAATGTTTATTTGATTTATTCACATTTTGATTTTGGTAAGATTTGATCCCACTAAGATTTGAGGACCAATTGGAAATAGTCATGTATAGATCACATTGCATGCAATTTCCATGCTACACATCCATACTTGATCTATGTTATTTGGTCGTATTAATATATGTGATCAGCGATGGATTTGGTTACGATATATCTAACGAAAGTCGTCTTGATTCTATGTTAACATATTTAATGGACGAAATTGTTCAAAATACCTTTTGAATATGATAGTAAAGTTTTGAGCTCATAAGATTATATAATGACATGTAATTGTAGAGTAATCAGTATATACATATGTGGTCCAAGTGGGATATTGTTGAAAAAATATGGACATCACATATATAATAAGAATAATTACATGTTATTATTTACTATCATAAAATATTAGCCCAAATTAAAAGTGATCTAATTTGGTTAAAGCTTATTGGGCTTCAATTATTAAATATAGGTCAAATATGTGTAGATACTCTAGTAACTAATTTCTATTTGGTTAAAGCTTATTGGGCTTATTAGAAATTGAGGTTAATGTGCAACAATTATGTATTAGGGTTATGGTCCCAAAATTATACATACGTAACTTTTCTGACATCTCATATTCAAAAAAGAGAGAGCCATCGTCTCTAAAATACTTGGGTGTTAATTTGGAATATCAAAACTATAATATCTAAAAATTTCAAAAAATTGATAGTTTCAAGTACACTTCCACATCTAATTTTGTTCTTGATAATCTAACATTACATATTCTTATTTATTAAATTTTATATCAAATTTTTTATTCCAATAAGACCAAAATTTTGATACAACTAAACTTGTATTTTGAGCCAAAACTCGTGCCTTGAATTTGGATTTTGGGTGAGTGAGAACTGAGAAGTCACTACAATAATTACTTTATTAATAGACGTTTAAACAACCACTACCTAAATGGGTGTTTGAATGGTAAAAAAAACAAATGGAGAAAGGGTGACCTTGCATCTTGGGTTATGTCAAAACACAATCTGCCACCATTGTTAAGTTCATAAATTTTGTAGGTTGTGTCCATGTCAATGAACAAGGCACCGATGAGGCAAACCCTTTAGTCTTCTTGGTGAAAACATTGTAGCCAAGTCTTCTGGACTCACGAATTTAAATCAAGTACATATATTCTTCAACTAGATTAGATTTTCGTACGATCTAGATTATTTGTGTCTTAATATTATACAATTTTTTTATATAATTTTGCTTTCTGATTAAATTAATTAATAATATAAAAAAATATTTGGAAAAAAATATAAATTTACTTTAATCAATGGTACGTGATTTTACTTAAAAATATATTTTAAGTTTAACAATTTACGGTAAATTATTCTTAATATTGTTTACACTAAAAGTTGATTTAAAAAAATATATTTTAAGTTTAAAAATTTACTATATATATTTGTGTCATTTTGTTTTATAGTTTGTAATCCTATCATTTATTTAACTTAATTATACATAAAATTATAATTATAATTAATATTAATATTTTTTTCATATATATTTAATATATCCATACATATTTCAATATATCAACTTTTAGAGAGTATATTATTTAAGCTAATGATGTAAAAATAAAGCACATTTATATGTGCATAATCATGTATACATTTAAAAATTTATTGACTTTAACAAAAATATAATGTATAATAATATATTGAAAATAAAATAATTTTAAATGCATCAATATTTGTGAACAATAAATATATATATTTAAAAAAATAAATTAATAAATTAAATATAACATGCATTTTTTTTTTTTGAAGTAAGCAACATATATTATTAATATTAGGTTATCTTGTATTATTATAATTATTAAAAATTATATAGTTTCCATTTTAAATTTTATATTTAACCAAATTAAATTTAAATTTAAATTTGAGACCTTTTATTTTGATAATCAATTTTTTATACCAAATATAGTCTAATAATTTTATTATAGAATAAGGATGATGGAGATAGTAACAAAATATATGAAATTTTTTATTCTAAATTTGTCGGCTATATTTTTATAAGAAATTTACCTTGAATTATTTTTTTTCAATATAGTAAACAGTTACATGTGAAATATTATTTTCGTGAAAAATGACAATTAATAAACTATGCAACATAGAAATTATTTTCTTTTTTTATTTTGTAACCTTATATTGCTATAGTTTTTATATATATGATTTGGTGTGATTTTTTTGGTTAGAGCTTTGGTGTTTAGACTATTAGCCCATTTTCATATGGGCTGCAATGGATCTAAACATGATTCATGAACAAAGCCCTATCCAGTTCTTATTTAAGCTTTAATCAATTTTCTTATGGGCTGAAGTCATTTAAACAGAATAATATTTTCTTCTTTATCCCAGAAAAAGCAGAATGCTAATTGTTTAATGGATTTTTACTTAATTATTTATTTTCATCATAATATGATATTTGGTATTTGAACTTAACACTTTTTTCTAATTTGATATTTCGATTTCTTTTTTTCTTAATTTAATACTTGAACTTGACACTTTTTTTTCTAATTTGTATCCCAAAACATTAGAGTTAGCGATGTTTTTTTTATAAGGGGATAAAATTAGCTAATGTATGACGGGTATGTGCCAAATGATATGAAATTTAATGGTAGAAATGGTTACATTTATTTAGAGTTTTCTCTGTTTTGCTAAACAAGATGCGTAAATTTTATTTTTTATTGGCATTGAGATTACTTCGATTCTTAATGGAGGGAATTAATTAAGAGGATCCCTTTGCTTAAAGTATGATGTGGTCTTCACAAAGCCCTCAATTCCAAACAAAAAAAAAATATTGTTAGTATCATAGAAAATTTGTATTAAAAAATTGTGCTTTGAGCTATATTTAACAAATGAATATTGATGAAGAAAACAACATTCTTAAAAACCCAAAATAAAAAAAAAAATTAATTATGTCAAAATAAAAAATTAAAATTAATTAAACTAAAAGTAATTAAACATTTAAAATACCAAAAAGAAATTCTTTATCATCCATTACCACATGTTCGTCATATATTGATTATTTTTGCTTAACTTATAAAAAATAACATCGTAAGTATATTTGAGTAATTTATATAATATTTAAAAATTTTAGGTATCAAATTGGATAATAATAAAAAAAGCTTAGCAATTAAATGAAGAAAAAATGTAAAGATCAAGTATCAAATTATTAAAAAAAAAAAAAAACCTTAGCAATCAATTTTTTTTTTAAAAAAGTAATATCAAATTTAGATACTAAATGTTATATTAAACCTTTTAATGAAAATAACATTAAAAGTGATTTTAAAATTTCAGCACTCCACCAATAATGTCAATCAATGTAAGTCATTACTTATTACTTATAAGTAGTTATAAATTAATCAAGAGTTACAAACTTATTATTTTCATAATTACAATTGTGTTATAACATATTATGAAAAATTATGAAAAATAACTATCTAAAATTAACACATAAAAATAAAAACATTAAAAAAATCTTAATTGTATTATAACGTTGAGACCTTAAGAATTTAAGCTCTTATATTCGAGTCCTACATATATATAATTCAAATTCTCAAATCGAATCTATTATTGTTGGTCACTTAATGGTGGAGTTTAATTCTTAAGCCACAACATTCACATCTATATTATTAATTATCGGAAAAAAATCGATCACAGAAAAGAAAATGAAAAAAATCACATCCTTAGTGTAAGATGTAACTGTTGGGGGAGTGACATATTCCAAACAACCACAGGAAATGCAAACAGAAATATATATATATATACACATATATAATACACACATCCACATATCTAAGGGAAGTGAAAAATAAGAACTCATTTCCCACAGCTTCGTTCTTTGACGTTTGATTGTGGGATGTGGGTAGCGTTTCTGGTGTATGTTTCTTTCGTTGTTTGGGTTCCTTATTGTCCTTTTCATTATTTGGGTTGAATTACCTTTGTTTCTCAAAGGCTTCTGTGTTGTCGCCGCTCTCTGCTGCGACTTGCGAGTTCCTAGTAACTCGGTTTTGTTGGGTTGTTGTAAGGTGAAGGGTGAAGGGGGGATCGTAATGGGGCTCGACAAACGAGGTTGAAAAGGGGTTCTTTTCCTTTGATTTCTGCGTAACTTATTTGTCATTCCACGTTCCATCATTTCAACAGAGAGCGAGATGTCGGTTCTATTATGCTGTCAACTGTCATTTCATTCACCCAAACCACTTGCCTTGTTAGATCTTTGCCATTTTGCCTTCCATACTTCCATTATCCAACCCCCCTTTTGAAATGCTTTATATAAGTTAAAAGTCTCTACTCTTCCCCGAGTCCTTTGCCTTCCTTTTCCTTGTCCTTTTCGTTAAAATGAGGATTTTAAGTCACGGTTTCATATCTTGCCGGAGACCATGCTATTTTTCCCTTCTTTTTCTTCTGATTTTAAGCTCAACGCAAGTGAGATACAAAGTTGAAGGTAATATAAGTTTTAAATAGTTCCGAGTACTTGGTTCAATTTGAAGTGAATCCTCTTGTCCCTACTTGTTTTTGCAGGTAGATCAAACCCCAAACCCAATAGCTTCTCCAAGGTGAGCTAGCTAGCAAGCACTCAAATTCTCATAAATGGAACAAAAAACCAATGCTGAGAATGTTTCTTTAACCTTGTTACTTTGGAATAGATGGTAAATGAAGAAAAAACGATATTGAGAGCTCAGATAGGTTCAAGGCCGCCAAGGTGTGAGAGAAGATGCAGTTCATGCGGGCACTGTGAAGCCATTCTAGTGCCCACAAATCCCCAAGCCAAACACGGCAACAAGAATTCTTCAACATTAATCTCAAATGCTGCCTATGCAAGAGGAGATGGCAGCTCCAACTACAAGCCCATTAGTTGGAAATGCAAATGTGGGAACTTCATCTTCAACCCCTGATGGAACTGAATTTTAACTTCTTGAATACCCATTTTTGAACCATGTAAATCACTGTAAGAGAATCATTAGTAACCCTTTTTTTTCCTTTTTGATTTCCATGATCATGTATTCATGTCAGTTAATTAGTCTTGTTCATCATCTCTCACTTCTTTCAGCTATTTTATTTGGACCGTATATTTGTAAGCGTATAGGGTTTATAATCGTTATGACGTCTGAATGTAATCATGCTTATTGTGAAGTTAAAAGGTTTCCCAAAAGATATAGGGGGTCGGAGAGATGATCTAGAAATTAGGGAAAACAGACTAGAAAAAAGTTTTGCTTAAAAAGTAAACAATGATTTGGCTTTCACAGTTTCACCATGTGCGACAAGTGTTGTTTTTCCAACTAACCAAACAAATATATATAACATAAATAAGAAATCAACAAATAACAATTAAATAAGTTCTAATTAATGTTTAGCTGCGAACAAAAAGAGATGATATCTCAATCTCTTAGGGCGATCTATACTCAACCATTGTGGCAGATTCGAGTTGTGTTTTGGTTTCTTGCATTGTTTCTTGGCGTGTAAGAAAACACAAGATAACAATCTTTTTCTTTCTCCACTTCACCCTTAAAACTTTAATAGCTCGTCAGGAATCTCAGAAGTCTTATCTACCTGCCAAAATATGGGTTTAAATTTTTAATCAAAAGTGTTAAGCTTAAATCCAGTGTCTTTTTTAAATTAATTCAGCTGTTTTGGGGGGAAACAATGAAAACATGTATTATACGAGAGGGAAAATGAATCACCGTGATTGGGAAAAAAGACGACCAAATTTAATGGGATGGCATATATATTATTGTAAGGTTGGGTTGGTGGTTTGAGCACCTCACATCATGTGAGTTTCAATACTCCCTAAAAGTAAATTTTTAAGATGCCTAGCGAAGTTTGAGCCGAGTTCTCATCATTGATTGAGAGGTGTAAAAAATATAACGTCGGTAATGATAAATATATCGCAAAGAAAAGAAAAATAAAAATAAAGAACATACAAATTTTACGTGAAAACCCTTTCGAGAAAAAACCACGGGCAGAGGAGAAGAAAATTTACTATTTCGAATTCGAAATAATTACAAGAGGAATAGACTATGTCTATTTATAGGCTTGTAAAGCTATATTCTAATAGGAGTGTAGTAAGATTGAAACACCTTATTCTAATCAATATAAAATAGATGGAGTTTAATAAGGTTTAAAAAATATTATTCTAAAATAAAATAAAAGAAGTGTAGTTCTATATGGATTTTACTTTTATTTTATTTTACCACTATATTTTATTTAAATAAGGATTCGGGTCACTTAATTCTAACAAGAGGAAAGGTTTTTATAGAGAATTTGGAGTTTATTGTGAATTTCGTTCGATAAAGATTTTTCGTTTAGGCTTTAAGAGTAAGATGACGATTAATCAATGCTATACTTACAAGTAAAAAAGAGAGAAAAATGAATTATTAATTCAAATGAGAGAAAATGATTTTTATTGAATTGATTAATAACTCCAAATAATTCTAACTTTTTATAAACTTTATAATAGCTAAAATTAGTAAGCTCAAAGCTAAAAATAGAGAAACTAAATACGAGAAAAATACATCAATATGCTTGCTCCTTACTTCTGCAATACTCTGGCTCAATTGCTCCTTCATTGCTAAGATCTCACAAAGGGTAATACTTTACATCAATATGCTTGTTTATTCCATGCAGTTGAAGATTCTTTAACAACTTGATGGCCGAATTGTTAACACAGAAAATTGTAGTGGCTCTTTTTGGCTTGAATTGTAGTTGTTCAAGGATTCTCCTAGGCCAAATAGCTTGACAAGCACAAGTTGTAGCAGCAACAAATTTAGCTTTTATGCTTGATCATGTGACAATGGATTGCTTCTTAGATGACTACAAAATAGCCCCTATGCCAAGCATAAAAACACAACCTGAATTGCTTCTTTTGTCATCTTGATCTCCTGCATAATCATTTTCGGTGAAGCTAACCATGTTTGACTTTTTACCCTTATTGTAGAAAATCCCGAAATCCTTGATTCCTTGTAAGTAACGAAGGATTCTCTTGGCAGCTAATAAATGCTTTTCAGTCGGGCTCTCTATGTACCTGCTAATAAGACTCACAAAATACATAATGTCTGGCCTCGTAGCAGTTAGATACATCAAACTGCCTACAGTTTGCTTGTAAAGTATGCTATCCACCTTCTTCCCATCACCTTCTTTAATTAGCTTTAAGCCAAACTCAGTTGGAGTGTTGGTAGAGTTGCAATTCGTCATCTTGAATCTGTCCAAAATTTCTCTCACATACTTTTTTTGGGAGACGGAAATTCCATCATCAGATTGCATCACTTCTAGGCCAAGGAAATAATGCATCTTCCCAAGATTAAACATCTCAAGCACATTCATCATAGATTTCTTAAAATCATCAAACATGACATTATCACTCCCAGTAAAAATAAGATCGTTAACATATAATCACACAATGAGCATTTCCCCATTATCTTTAATTTTAACAAAAAGGGTATGCTCATATTGTAACACCCCTAGCCCGTCTTCGTCGCCGGATTAGAGTTACGGAGTATTACTGTACGATAAAAAACATTTAACATCATAATATTTAAATAAATTAAACATGTCAGAATACATTTAATCACATGCATTCTGTCCCTAAATTGAGCCCTCGAAGCCCTAAAAATAGCTTTTTGGAAATTCCGGACTAATTTGAAACAAATTGGAAAGTTTAGGAAAAAGTTTCAAAAATTCAAAACATGGGACACACGACCGTGTGGAATCACCCTAGGCCGTGCAACTTTCGAACAAGGGACACACAGCCGTGTCCCAGCCCGTGTCCTCACCCGTGTAACTCTCTGAGTAGGGTCACACGGCCGTTTCACACGCCCTTGTACCAGGTCATGTAACTCGCTGAGTTGCCCCACATTCCCGTGTGTCAGACCGTGTGCTAGGTCGTGTAACTCACTAACTTGCACCCTAAGAAAATCATCAGATGACACACAGCCATGTCGCCAAGTCGTGTGCCTCACAAGGCTGAGTCACACGCCCGTGTCTCAGGCCGTGTGAACCTAAAATTTACCTAAAATCAAACCATTTCACAACCATTTCATGCAACTCACCATACCATTTGTGCACACTTTCAAGGGACTTAAACATCATTCAAAAACACATAATCTTGCAAACTCAAACAACCTAAATCACCTAACCAATATGTCATTCAAAGGCACCACAATTACATTCAAACACCATTCACCAAAACATGTTAACATTACCAAATTCCATGCATAAAGACTAATTCCATTATGTGCTTCACCACAACATAAATACCTAATTCAAACACCTACCAAATTATACCACATTTATCACTTTCAAGCCATTACAAGCATACCATAACACCATACATTTCAATTACCCTAAAGTAGTCAACAAGGCTTTACTTAACAAGTTTTATAAGTTCATCAACTAACATCATCTGCAAAGACCTAGGCATACTAAATCAATCATTTTATATATCCATAAACCATCAACAGAAAAGACTTATACATGATAACATTGCCATTTCCATACATGATAAACTAATTCAAGTATGAACTAAAACATCTCATAAGTAACCATTTCAAGCCATCATCATCATGCTAAGATAACCTTATAAACAAGCATTTTAAAGTAACCAAAATCACATAACTTACTGAGGCATCAAAGTGTACCAAACCAACATAGCTTTCCAAAGCTTATACATGCCAAAAAAACCATTAATACATACACCATAATACCATTACAAGCACCCTATACATGCCATTATAAACCTTAGCCAAATTACTCAACTACCGAATTGTCTATTGGATAGTGTGATAGGTCTCTGACGAGCTTTCAATAATCTATAAAACAAAGGAAAATAACTACATAAGCAATGAATGCTTAGTAAGCTCGTATAAACTTAAAACATAACCTACCATTTCAATAGTGAAATTTATAGAATAAGTACAAACCGTTACCAATGCCATAAGCTTAGTAGAAGCTTATATAAAACCATCAAACTCACAAGTTAGTATATTTGTTCATGAAACATAAGAAATCAACCATGTATAAACATAACATTTAATTCATCATCGTTACTATACTATCATGATTCATTCCATTTGCTTACTTATCGTTTCCAATACCATGAGTTTAATATGAGCCTATTCAAGCATCATTAAGCTCACATGTTAGTAGATTCATTAACAATCATATCAACTCATTTATAACATAAATAGATTTCATAAGATGCATTACATATGCAACAAACCTTTCACAAAGTCGTGAACCTTTCCGTTGAGTCACTTATCGTTCCATTCCTTTTCTTACCCATTGAACCATCTAGAATTACATCGGATACTTGGGAAAGCTCACATGAAGTGTGCCTTTACAAATAACCATAACCTTTCCTTTACATCAATGCTCACACGAGCTATGAAATGGGTCTGCTCACATGAGTTATGGGTCGGAATGTAAGCTACACGATGCTGCTCACACGAGCTGTGGAGAATCTGTAACAAATGCAAGACCTCAGCTATCGATAGGACATTCAAGACCAGCACTCGAAACATTAAATCCTTAATGATATGTCATTTGTATCCTAAGAATTCCTAAGGTTCAATCGGGACTCAATATCCGTCAACTCGTCATAACATTGATATATTTATATATATCGATCCATTTACATTAAAAATAACATAGTAAACATTCCAATTAAATAACATTTATTTCGTGATCTGTCAGCTCGATTAGCATTATAGCTGCCCTACCGGAGGCTATACAATAAATTTCTATTTTCACAATGATCTATCTGTCTGGTTAGCAATGCACCTACCCTATCGGAGGCTACACAAATGGATCTTTTTCTCACCCTTTTACATAACTCAGAATTGTCAGGCATTGGAACCATATAACATGAAAGTATTATGCAATGATTACACACACGCCAACATCATCTTATATCATCACATAACATTATATCATGCTGCACATTCTTCACCTCATTTATGTATTTGTAGATACCTCTCAAAAAAACATATACGCATAATTTTATGACATGCATGAGTCAAGTTTAGAGACTCACTAGAGACTCACCTTTACCTCAACCCAGCTCTTCTACTTCGACAATCCTTCTCGATCCAACAGGAGTAACAGAATACATAATCATCCATTGATTAAAATAGATCTTTGTTCGATCTTAACGAATAAGAAGAAAGTGTTGAGGTTAAAAAGAAAAACTTGAACATTAAGCAAAAAGAAAATCCATCTGAAATGGTCCCCTTCTATAAATATACTCTTGGACCCCTTGATTTCCCACCAAATCCAGGGTAGGTAAAAGAAAATTCAGCAAAGGTTAACCACATTGTTGACCAGTCATGGGGAGGTTAAATCAATCTCCTTTTCTCTTGATGATAAAAGGCCAACCATGCTGCTTGTGATGATTTGTTTATTTTTACTAGTTATAGAGTACAAGCAATATTGTATACATTATGCTACTCTGCTATTTATTCTGATATTTACCTTCTGTTGCTATAGAATCCTAACAATTCCCAACTAACCCGATATGAGATCCAATTGAACTGTACTTATGCAAATCAAGCATACTATATCTTGGTTGTAACTCACGTTCGGTAAGGTCTTAGAGACAATTAAGTCTCCTACAACTTCTTCATATACTTGATAGGCTCTTAGTGTCCAAACAAAACTCTGGGTGTATCCCTTCATAGGCACGCACTTTCTCGGGTGCAATCCTTCTTTACTTGAAAATACCCTACAATTAATTCCTCAGATACTGCCAACGGGTGGATAATTTAATGCTAGTATACGTCGATACTCTTAATTAGCCATCAGGTTAACAGGATATCAGGTTATGTTACCACAGCATGCCCAACAGTTTACCTACATGCCTTACTCAACTTCTCAGGTCCATCAATTTTCGAGGTGTGACATTCATTTTTCTTTCCAATTCTTTTAATTTTAAAGTGATATTTTTTTATCAAGCTCGCTAGAATGGTTTATACCTATGGCCTTTCACTAAGTCTTTGTTTGGCAAGAATGTTGTGCTAGTTTTCCTTGACTTCTCAAAGGTGCTTATGTTTACTCTTTCAAGATCTCATTTTAGCTAGTTGATTTTGTCACCCTAGATCTTCATTGTATTTGTACTGGCAATCTAGATTCTTTTTAATTTTTAGGCGAGGTAGTTAGTACTTCAATCACAAAGACAAGCTATGTGAATGGTGAAAAATTTAAGAAGACAAGATGTTAGTATTATGAACCTTTCAGTTGATTACTTGTTATAAAGAGGTTTGGGGCCTCACTAGGGAGGCAAAATCTTTCGATAGCTCTCTTTTAACTTTAGTAACACATTTTCCCTTTTCAAGCTTTTTGCTATAGTGGAAAAGGTGAGAGAATATTAGTATGGAGAATTACAGAGGTCTTCCTAATCTAATAAGGTTATTTTTTGTCTTTGTTTCTTAGTGCCTTGTCGTTTTCCAATCTCTCTCCTTTTTGTTTTTAGGATCAAACATGTTAATCCTATGAAAGAAATACAAAGGTTTTAATATGATGATGGGGATGAGCAGAATAGCTCACCTTTTCATAGGTTGACCTTTGAGTAAATCTTATCCTCTTCTCTCATCAAGACATCTAACTTTACCTTATGAAAGCCAGATGTTTTAAGGAAAGTTGTTGTGATGCACCAACAATCTAGGACTTCCCTAGTTCTTGAATCAATAATATGGGATTTCAAACCTTTAGGATTTTACCCAAGGGTCTTCATGTCATTATATTTCTTGGTGACAAGCGGGTTGTTTTATGAACATTCCTATATATCTTTTTCTGAGGTTATTTCAATGGCATTTTTAGATGAAGACGGTTTTTTTTAACCTTTTTCCTACACATAACACAAATTGTTGATATAAGATCTAAGGTTTAGTGGTTTAGGGTAGCTCACACCATGTGAATGCTGAAAGCTACTTAAAAATAATTTTTTAAGGTGTTTGGAAAAGTCTGAGAATAGTTTTTTTATAGTAAAAGGTCTTCTGCTTCCTTTGATGGAAAGGAAAAACTTCTATAAAAAGTTTGTGTAACAGCCCGATTTTGGGGCTAGTCGGAACAGTGGTTTTGAGACCACTAAACTGAGGTCGAGGACAATTATTTTGATGTTATTTTATGTGTTATGGTATTATTATAAGGCTATGTGAAAATTTTGGTGCTTTAATTTGAGCAATAGCATGCTTAAGTGTGAAAAAGGACTAAATCGCATAAAGTGCGAAAGTTCCATTTCAAGTGGTAAAGGTGTCTAATAGCCAAATACTATTAATTGAAGGTCCTTAAAATGATATTAGGCCATTAAATTAGTGATGGCCAGCCATATAGGGGCTAGGGAGACAAGATTTTAATTTTTGGTCAAAATTGGGTGAATTATGTTAGAAAAGATGAATAAAATATGGTAAAAAGAAAAACTATCATCTTTCACTATTCACTCATCTCTGTCCACCAAAAATTGAAGAGAAAAATAGAGATTTTGGGGTTCAAACTTTCATCCAAGCTATTTCCTTGCTAGTAAGTGATTTAGATGGTTTTAGTTGATGATTTTTGTGTTTTTGGAGTCCCTAAAGCTTAAGCTAGCTAATGAGGGGACTAATTTGTGATATGAAAGTTTAGAGACTTTCCATGAGAGTGTTTATGTTGTTTGTTGAGTTTTTATGGAAGAAAATAAATGCTAGGGAGATGAGAAACAACTTTCGTGAAAGGTGTTAGCATGAAAACACCTAATTAGGACTTGAATGCAAAGATTGAATTTGTGTCATAAATGTATGAAATAGTTGGAATTGTGAGTAATTGTAAGAGAAATAAATGTTCAGCTAGGCTTTTTTATTGAGAAAATGTGTTGATAAATGATTTACGAGCCTAGGGGTAAAATCGTAAATTTGCCATAGTACAAGGGCAAAATGGTCATTTTTGCCTAAGTGTAGATTTTGATGCATTATGATCATAGAATGATCTAAATGAGTAAATTTTATTGTTATAGATCAAGAAGAGCGCGAAATTAACCTTGATCGGGGAAAAGGCAAGGTTACGGAATAAACCGCAAATTGAAACGTTTTGCACCGAGGTAAGTTTATGTGTAAACGATACATTTTATGTACACATTGTTGTTGTTAATTGGTGCATGGCATGATTGAGAACATGAATGATTCAAGTGGATTGGATTTAGTAGTTATTGAATAGTTTTCGTATGAATGATGAATTGGATATGTAAATGGGTAATAACAACACTTAACGATGGGCTAAGTGCGATACCACCTTATTACAAAACTATGATGGGCTGTGTGCGATACCATCATTTATATTAATTTTTGTGGGCTATGTGTGATACCACCGTAATTATCCTTTTTGGTGGGCTATGTGCGATACCACCCTATTAAAGACTGATGGTGGGCTAAGTGCGAAACCACCGAGTGATTATATTATGAATGGTTTATTAAGAAACTATGACGTGTTGTATTATGTGACATTGTGATGCTAAGTGCAGGGAAGCATGTTAATGAATGTAAGCATTAAGCTTGTGATGTGGTTGAAATGTAGTAAGGGAGGAAATGAGTAAGCATGATTATGAATGTGGTTTGTACTTGTTTAGTATGTGATGCTTTTTAATTGTTTAACACATACTATAATGTTATTTGTTTACAAGTAAACTTACTAAGCTCAAAGCTTACTCCCCTTTCCTTTTCCCTTGTCTTATAAAGTTAAAGAGTCGGGTCGGGATACAAAGATAATTGGAAGATCGCCCACACTATCAGCTCATCTCGGTATATCTAAACTTAGTGTTTTTTTTTGGAGTATGGCATGTATAGGGGCTAGATTAGGTATATTGTTTTGTTATTTTGGCCAAGAGTGTGTTGGCCCCTTTATTGAGAAACTCTTGTGTATATAGCCATAGATGTTGGCATCTTTGTTATATATATATGAAAATATGAAGTTATTCATGGAAGTTTATATTGCAAAATATGAGTTGTTTAGTGATATGTTAAATGGATTCATGTTGTGTGAGCTAGAGGGATGAAAAGAGCTTGGCAAATAGTCTTGTTCTTGTTCACGCGGGTAGGCGCACGGGCGTGTGTCTAGGCCGTGTGTGACACACGGTCAGTCCCATGGGTGTGTGACTAGGTCGTGTGTCCCATACATGAAAATTTTACAAGTCAGTAAGCTTTGTAGTAAACACACGGGGAAAGACACGACCGTGTGTCTCAGCCGTGTGGGAGGCACGGCCTAGGACATGGGCGTGTGCCCAGGCCGTGTGAAGTCTGCACATTAAATGTGGAATTTAATTCGACACACGGTCTAAGGACACGGGCGTGTGCCTTGGCCGTGTTGCCATAGGGTGTTAATGACGTCACAAACAGAATGCCAAGTTTTTCGCACACGGGCTAAGACACGGGCGTGCCGAGGCTGTGTGAAGGACACGGGCGTGTGTCCAGCCATGTGGAATAAGTCAGTGTCGACCACGGGTGGAAGACACGGACATGTCTTAGGGGCACACGGGCGTGTCCCTAGATCAACAAGGGCGTGTGGCCCCTGTTTTGATGAAAAGTTTTCCAAATTCGTAAAAGTTCCCAGTTAAATGCCGAAACCTTTCGGAGGTACGTTTAGGGCCTTGTAGGCTGAGAGTGAGCAAGAGAGGGGTTTAAATGAAATTTTATAGTCCAACGTGACATGTTTAAGTGAGATAAGTTAGGTAATACCTCAAACCCGGTTTTGGTTTCAGATACGGGTAAGAGGTGTTACATTTAGTGGTATCAGAGCTATGGTTTAGTCGGTTCTCGAACTACCGTAGCGTGTGTAAGAGTCTAGCTATACATGTCATAAGAGTATAATGATAGTGTGGTGGCTTCTGATAATTCTAAACTTTGTTTTTATATAGTATATGGATCCCGATCAAGCAGCTGCTGATGACGCAGCTAGTAATGCGCCAGCTTCTGCGCAAGGGACTGCACCTGTTCAGAATGGACCCGAGACTAGGGGTCAAGGAGAAGTGGCTCGGGAAACCTTTCTCTAAATGATGAGTAACTGGTACACAGAGTATGTACGAGCAAACCCTAATGCTCAACCTCCTCCACCCCCTCCTATACCTCAGCCAGTCCCTGTGGCTCCTCAAGGTATCGATGTAGTGAGAATAACCAAGCCCCCGGTAGATAAGATTCGGAAGCATGGAGCCGAGGAATTTAGAGCCAATATAGACGATGACCCTGAGAGGGCGGAGTTCTGGCTTGAGAACTCGATGAGAGTGTTTGATGAACTCCCCTGTACACCTGAGGAGAGCTTGAAATGTGCCATATCTTTGCTGAGAGACTCAGCATACCATTGGTGTAAAACGTTGACATTAGTGGTTCCAAAGGAGAGAGAGACGTGGGACTTCTTTTTGGAAGAGTTCTGAAAGAAGTATATAAGTCAGAGGTTCGTGGACCAGAAACGGAAGGAATTCCTTGAGTTAAAGCAAGGAAAAATGACTGTGGCAGAATATGAGCGCGAATTTGTTAGGCTCAGCAAGTACGCGCAAGAGTGCGTGTCTACAGAAGCCATCTTATGCAAGAGGTTTGAAGATGGGCTGAATGAGGATATTAGACTGCTAGTTGGGATTTTGGAGTTAAAAGAGTTTGTGGTGTTGGTTGACCGAGCATGTAAGGCTGAAGAATTGAATAAAGAAAAGAGGAAGGTCGTGAGTGAGGCCCGGGATACAAGAAAAAAGCCGATGAGTAAATCCTACCAAGCTCAATCGGAGAGGTCCAAGGAGATGAACCCTCGGACAACTACATCAGTTGGATATTCACATCGAGACCGAGGTAACACCTACTCGGGCTCGAGAGTTCAAGCCCCTTCGATAGCAAGTGTGGTAATTCGAAGTCCAAATCAGAGTGTCCAAATTGTGGTAGGCAGCACACTGGGGAGTGTTGGGGAAGTAATTGGAATTGCTATAAGTGTGGTTCCCCCGACCATTTTATTCGAAATTATCCTGAGAGGGATGACAAGGAAAAGAAGCAAGAAGTGAGGTCAAGCAATGTACCTTCAAGGGGTAGGCCACAAAAGAACCCGGGAGGTGGGATTAGTGGTAGAGGTGCGTCACGAGACTCTGCTGTGAGACTGGAGAGTCGAGCACCTGCAAGGACCTATGCCATTCGCGCTCGCGAAGAGGCATCATCTCCAGATGTAATAACGGGTACTTTTTCTCTTCATGACACCTTTGTTATTGCTTTGATTGATCTGGGGTCTACTCATTCTTACGTTTGCATGAGATTGGCATCTAGTTTGAGTATGATTGTTGAGTCTACGGAATTTTTGGTAAAGGTGTCAAACCCGTTAGGTAAACATGTGTTAGTTGACAAGGTGTGTAGGAATTGTCCTTTGACAATTAGGGGTCATTATTTTCCGGCAAACCTTATGTTGTTGCCGTTTAATGAATTTGACTTGATTCTTGGTATGGATTAGTTGACTACCCATAGTGTTTTAGTGAACTGTGGTATTAAATTTATTGAATTGAAATGTGAAAATGGAGATGTTATTCGGGTTGAATCATGTGGGTCAGATAGTTTACCAGTGATGATCTCTTCCTTGGTGGCTGAGAAATATTTGAGAAAAGGATGCGGGTCCTATACTTTTGTACTGAATACTCAAGAATCTGAAGTAAAGATTGAAACATTGCCGGTGGTATGTGAGTATCCGGATGTATTCCCGGAAGAGTTACCCGGATTGCCTCTAGTTAGAGAGGTCGAGTTTGCAATCGAGTTAGTTCCGAGAACGGCACCTATTTCAGTTGCTCCGTATAGGATGGCACCATTAGAGTTGAAAGAGCTGAAGGTTCAGTTGCAAGAGTTGACGGATAAGGGTTTTGCAAGACCGAGCTATTCACCGTGGGGTGCTCCGGTACTTTTTGTGAAGAAAAAGGATAGGTCGATGAGATTGTGCATAGACTACAGACAACTCAACAAGGTGACGGTGAAAAACAAGTATCCTTTACCAAGGATAGATGATCTATTTGATCAATTGAAGGGAGTTACGGTGTTCTCCAAGATAGACCTAAAGTCTGGTTATTACCAGTTGAGGGTTAAGGAGCAAGATGTGCCGAAAACTACATTTTGGACGAGGTATGACCATTATGAGTTTCTGGTCATGCCGTTCGGTTTAACGAATGCTCCTGCGATTTTTATGGATTTAATGAACCGTGTCTTTCGACCGTATTTGGACAAGTTTGTGGTTGTCTTTATTGATGACATATTGATTTATTCTCGGGATAAGAGTGATCATGCAGAACATCTGAGAATTGTCTTACAGACTTTAAGAGACAAGTAGTTGTATGCTAAATTTAGTAAGAGTGAGTTTTGGCTCCGAGAGGTCGGATTCCTAGGACACATTGTGTCGGGTGATGGTATTAGAGTTGATCCGGGTAAGATTTCGGCTATTGTGGAGTGAAAACCGCCGAGAAAATTGTCAGAAGTCAGAAGTTTTTTCGGTTTAGCGGGGTACTACAGACGATTTGTGAAGGGATTCTCCATGATTGCTACCCCGATGACGAAACTGTTGCACAAAGATGTTAAGTTTGAATGGACTGAGAAAAGTCAACAGAGTTTTGAGAGATTGAAAACATTGTTGACTGAGGCACCGGTTTTAGTACAACCTGAGTCGGGAAAAGAGTTTGTAGTCTACAACGATGCGTCATTTAATGGTCTCGGTTGTGTGTTGATGCAAGAGGGTAAGGTAGTCGCTTACGCCTCGAGGCAGCTAAAACCGCATGAGAGGAATTACCCGACTCATGACTTTGATTTGGCCGCGATTTTTTTCGCATTAAAGATTTGGCGACATTACTTATGTAACACCCCTTACCCGTATTCAACACCGAAACCGGGCACGAGGTGTTACCGTAATAAAATTCTCAAGATCGCCACCTAGGCACAACATGACCACTCTCTTTAGCCATCACAACAACCTCAATCCCGACTTACGAGGCCTCTCTCAAACACACGAGGGCTCTCGAGACCATATTGAAACTCATACGATCTTAAAATTTTTCCATCTATACAGGGCTCACACGCCCGTGTAAGATTTGGCACGCCCGTGGATGTCACACATGCCCATGGTCACTACCCGTGCATGAAAACTCAAGCATTCTGCCAATGCCCCACGGTTAGGAAACACGCCCGTGCCCTCCACCCGTGGTGCACACTGACTACCTTAACACGGCCTAGAGTCTAGACACACGCCCGTGTGTCTAGCCCGTGGCCAATACTGATTAACACACACGTTTTAGGAACACGCTCGTGTGACTAGTTCGTGGTCTATTCTGACTTAAAATACTAACATGCAGAGGACACACGGCCAAGTCACACGCCTATGGGCTGACCGTGTGTCACAGATGGCCTAGAAACACGCCCGTGTGTCTACCCACATGGACAAGAACAAAGCTATTTGTCAAGTTCTTTTCACCCTTCTAGCATACACAATCATGCACTCATTCAACACATCCATAATCAACTCAAAATCTTACAATCTCACTTAGATAACTACATCTTTTCATATAATAAAGTGCCAACAACTATGTCATTATACAAAATAGATTATCCATCTAAAGGCCAACACATCATAGCCATATACAACAAAATTCACTAACTTGTCTAGCCCCTATACATGCCATATACAAAACATTGAGTCTCATGTACCAGAGTGTGCTGATAGTGTGAGCTATCTTCCAATTGATCCTCGTATCTCGATTCAACACTTTTGCTCTATAAGATAAGGGAAAAGAAAGGGAGTAAGCTTTGAGCTTAGTAAGTTTACACATAAACAATTAAGCAACATAGTATAAGCTAAACAACAATTAGCATTATACTAACATATAATGTACAACTATGCTTACTCTTTCTATCCCTTACCACATTTCCAACACATCATGAGTCACTTACTCATAACCATTGACATGCACCCCTGCATTCAATATCACATTTACACAATATACAACACATCATTATTTCTCGATAATACATCCACACAGCTAATCCACACAGCTAATGTCTCGGTGGTTTCGCACTTAGCCCACCACAATCAATTAATAAGGTAGTATCGTACTTAGCCTACCACAAAGGTAATCGTAGTGGTTTCGCACATAGCCCACTAGACAATATACTCAACGATAGCATCGCACATAGTCAGGTCATCGTCATTATGCATTAAGATGGTATCGCACTTAGCCCATCTTTTAGCATTATTACTACACATTCACAAATCTACTTACTTAATCATTCATCCATTCATTTCACTTGAACCACATAGGTTCTCAATCATTCTCAACCATGCTATACACTAGCTAGAATTAACAAATTGTAAGTATGAATGCATTGTTTATACATAGACTTACCTCGATACTCAAAAGTATAGAAACGTGCAATTTAGTCCACCACTTTGCTTTTGCCTCGATTTCGATCCGAGCTTTGTCTTTCTTGATTAGCAAGCTTGAAATTTTTGAAGAACCCTAACAATAGCTCTCTCAAATTTTCGGCAGCCTTGGAGAAGAAGATGAATGAATTTTGTCATCTTTTCTCCTATTTTAATCACTTAATTATTAAATGACCAAAATGCCCTTTTTGATAAACTTTCTATTTTAACTCATCCATGCCCAATTTTGTCCAAAAATTAGAAATTGGGAAAATTTCTATCTAAGGACCTCTAATTAATATTCTAAAGCTATTTTACACAAATAGCTTCTAGAATCTCACATTTTGCAACTTTTGCAATTTAGTCCTTTTGGACAATTCAACCGCAATTTCACAAAATTGCTTCATGAAACTTTCACACTAGCATGCATACATAGCATAAACCTCAAAAACTCATTCATAAACCTTGGATTTGTGGCCTCGCACCACTATTCTGACTAGGCCCTAAATCGGGATGTTACAACTCTCTCCCCTTTAGAGATTTTCGCCCCCGAAAATCTTACCAGTAAAGAGGTTTGGATGTTGCTCTCTCATAGCTTCTTCCATTTCCCACGTAGCCTCTTCCACACCGTGTTTCTGCCATAACACTTTCACTAGTGCTATGCTCTTATTTCTCAATCAAGCCACTTCTCGAGCCAAGATCTTAATCGGCTCTTCATCATAAGACATATCCGGTCTTATCTCAATTTTCGTCGAAGGAATCACATGTGAAGGATCGGAGCGGCACCGCATAACATCGACACATGGAACACATTATGAATCTTTTCCAACTCTACCGCAAAGCCAACCGATATGCTACTGGCCCAACTCTATCTGTAATCTCATACGGTCCTATGAATCTTGGACTCAATTTTCCTTTTCGTCCAAATCTCATAATCTTCTTCCATGGGGACACTTTTAAAAACACTTTGTCGCCCACTTCAAACTCAATTTCTTTTCTTTTCAGATCCGCGTACGACTTCTGTCGGTCCAAAACAACTTTCAGACTATTACAGATTATTTTCACTTTCTCCTCAATCTCTTTTACTAGATCAACCCCATGGATCTGCTTCTCACTAACCTCGGTCTAATACAAAGGAGTCCGACACTTACGACCATACAAGGCCTCATACGGAGCCATCTGTATACTTGACTGATAACTGTTGTTATAGGCGAATTCGACCAAAGGTAGATATCTCTCCCAACTACCTTCGAATTCTAACACACAGCATCGAAGCATATCTTCGAGAACTTGAATCACTCTTTCAGATTGACCATCGGTTTGCGGATGGAACGCAGTACTGAAATTCAACGTTGTTTCCAAAGCCTCTTGTAACTTCTTCCAAAACCTCGAAGTAAACCTCGAATCCCTATTCGATATTATAGACACAGGTACACCATGTAACCTCACTATCTCTGCAACATACAACTCAGCTAACTTATCCAGTGAATAATCAACACGTACTGGAATAAAGTGAGCCGATTTTGTTAGTCTATCCACAACAACCCACACAGCATCTCTCTTTTTAGGAGTCATCGGTAACCTTGTCACAAAATCCATGGTAACCCGATCCCACTTCCATTCGGGTACCAACATTGGCTGAAGCAATCCCGAAGGCACTTGATGCTCAGCTTTCACTTGTTGACAAATCAGACACTTTGTCACGAACTCTTAAATATCTCTTTTCATACCCGGCCACCAATAAGACTTCTTCAAGTCATTATACATTTTCGTACTGCCCGGATGTACTTTCAAACATCCACTGTGGGCCTTACGCAAAACCTTTCGGATTAACTCCTCATCTCTAGGTACACAAATTCTGTCACGGTACAGCAAACAACCATTCGAGCCCACTCGAAAATCAGAATCACTTTCTGATTCACACTTATCTCTCTTAGGTGACATCTCACTGTCATTTCTCTTAGCCTCACATATCTGTTGAACAAATAGTGGCTTAGCTCTCAACTCTGCCAGAATAGCACCATCATTAGACAATGTCAAACTCGTCCTCATAACTCTTAGAGCATACAAGGATTTCTTACTCAGGGCATCCGTAACCACATTCGCTTTTCCTGGGTGGTAATCAATGACTAACTCATAGTCTTTCAACAACTCAAGCCACCATCTCGGTCGCAAATTCAGATCCTTCTGATCTATCAAATATCTCAAACTCTTGTGATCCGTAAAGATTCGGCACTTCTCACCATATAAGTAATGTCGCCAAATCTTTAACGCGAAAACAATCGTAGCCAACTCCAAATCATGAGTCGGATAATTCTTCTCGTGCGGTTTCAACTGTCTCGAGGCGTAAGCGGCTACCTTACCCTCTTGCATTAACACGCAACCGAGACCATTAAATGACGCGTCACTGAAAACCACGACCTCTTTCCCCGATTTTGGTTGAACCAAAATCGGTGCCTCAGTCAATATTGTTTTCAGTCTCTCGAAACTCTATTGACATGTCTCGGTCCATTCAAACTTGACATCTTTGTGCAATAGTTTCTTCATCGGGGTAGCAATCACAGAGAACCCTTTTACAAAACATCTGTAATATCCTGCTAATCCCAAGAAACTTCTGATTCCCGACACGTTCCTCGGCGGTTTCCAATCCACAATAGCCTATATCTTACTCGGGTCAACTCTAACACCATCACCTGACACAATGTGTCCTAGGAATCCTACCTCACGGAGCCAAAACTCACTCTTGCTAAACTTAGCGTACAACTGCTTATCTCTTAAAGTTTGCAAGACAATTCTCAAATGTTCTTCATGATCATTCTCATCCCGAGAATAGATCAATATGTCATCAATGAAGACAACTACAAACTTGTCCACATATGGTCTGAAAACACGGTTCATCAGATCTATAAAAATCACCGGTGCATTCGTCAAACCAAACGGCATAACCAAAAACTCATAATGGCCATACCTTGTCCGAAATGCAGTTTTCAACACATCCTGCTCTTTCACTCTCAACTGATAATAACCAGACCTTAGGTCTATCTTGGAGAACGCTGTAGCTCCCTTCAGTTGATCAAAAAGATCATCAATCCTTGGTAAAGGATACTTATTCTTAACTGCCACTTTGTTAAGCTATCTATAGTCTATACACAACCTCATAGACCCATCTTTCTTCTTCACAAACAATACCGGAGCACCTCACGATGAGTAGCTCGACCTTGCAAAACCCTTATCTGTCAACTCGTGCAACTGAACGTTCAGTTCTTTCAACTCTAAAGGTGTATCCTATACGGAGCAATTGAAATAGGTGCCGTTCCCGGAACTAACTCAATCCCAAACTCAACCTCTCTCACTGGAGGTAATCCGGGTAACTCTTCCGGGAATACATTCGGATACTCACATACCACTGGCACTGTTTCAAACTTTACTCCAACCTCTTGAGTATTCAACACAAAAGCAAGATAGGACTCACACCCTTTTCTCAAACATTTATCAGCCACTAAGGAAGAAATCATCACTGGTAGACTATCCGATCCACCTGATTCAACCCTAACAACATCTCCACTCTCACATTTCAATTCGACATACTTATTACCATAGTTCACTAAGACACTATGGGTAGTCAACCAATCCATGCCAAGGATTAAGCCAAACTCATCAAACGGTAACAACATAAGATTTGCCAGAAAAAAATGACTCTCAATCATCAAAGGACAATTCTTACACACCTTGTCCACTAACACATGCTTACCTAACGGGTTTGACACCTTAACCACAAAGTCCGTAGACTCAACAGTCATACTCAAACTAGATGCCAATCTCATGCAAATATAAGAATGAGTAGACCCTGGATCTATTAAAATAATAACAAAGGTGTCAAAGAGAGAAAAAGTACCCGTTATTACATCAGGGGAGGATGCCTCTTCGCGAGCGCGAATGTCATACGTCCTCGCAGGTGCCCGACCCTCCGGTCTCACAGCAGAGTCTCTAGATGCACCTCTACCACTATTCTCGCCTCTCGGGTTCCTTGGTGGTCTACCCCTTGCAGACACATCATTGAATCTCATCTCTAACTTCTCTTCCTTATCATCCCTCTCGGGGCAATTTCAGATAAAATGGTCGGGGGAACCACACTTATAACAGTTTTAACTGTTACCCCAACACTCTCCGGTGTGATATCTACCACAACTTGGACACTCCGGTTTGTTCTTTGGATTGCTCACACTTTTCATCGAAGTAGCTTGGACTCTCGAACTCGAACGAGTATTGCCCAAGTCTCGATGCGAATAACCCACTGGTACTGTCGTCCTAGGACTCACTTCCTTGGACCTTTTCGACTGGGCTTGATACGATTTTCCCAACGGCCTCTTTCTAGCATCTTGGGCTTCACTCACAGCCCTTTCTTTTCTGTACTCAACTCTTCGACCTTACTTGCCCTTTCGACCAAGACCACAAATTCTTTCAACTCCAAAATACCCACTAGGAGTTTGATGTCCTCATTCAGTCCGTCTTCGAACCTCTTACACAATATGGTCTCTGTCGACACACATTCTTAAGCATATTTGCTAAGCCTAACAAACTCACGCTCATATTCCGCTACTGATATTCTTCCTTTCTTCAACTCAAGGAATTCTTTCCTTTTTCGATCAGTAAATCGTTGGCAAATATACTTCTTCCGAAACTCTTCCAGAAAGAAGTCCCATGTCACCCGCTCTTTCGGGGCTACTAACGTCAACGTCTTCCACCAATGGCATGCCGAGTCCCTTAGCAAGGATACGACACACTTCAAGCTCTCTTCAGGAGTACAAGAGAGTTCCTCAAACACTCTCATCGAGTTCTCTAACCAGAACTCCGCCCTCTCAGGGTCATCATCTACCTTAGCTCTAAACTCCTCAGCCCCGTGTTTTCTAATCTTATCTACCGGGGGTTTTGATATCCTCACTACATCAATACCTTGAGGAGCCACTGGAATTGGCTGAGGTATGGGAGGAGGTGGAGGAGGTTGAGTGTTAGGGTTTGCTCGAACGTAATTCGAGTACCAATTGCTCATCATTTGGAGAAAGGCTTCCCGTGCCTCTTCCCTTTGACCCCTAACCTCGGGTCCACTTTGAACAGGCACGGTCCCTTGCGCAGGAGCCGGCGCATTACTAGCTGCTTCATCAGCAGTCAATGGATCGGAATTCATATTCTATATAAAACAAGATTTAAAATCATCAGAAGCCACTACACTATCATTGTACACTTATGGCATGTATAGCTAGACTCTTACACTTGCTACGGTAGTCCTAGAACCGACTAAACCATAGCTCTGATACCACTAAATGTAACACCCCTTACCCGTATTCAACGCCGAAATCGGGCACGAGGTGTTACCGTAATAAAATCCTCAAGATCGCCACTTAGGCACAACATGTCCACTCTCTTTAGCCATCACAACAACCTCAATCCCGACTTACGAGGCCTCTCTCAAACATACGAGGGCTCTCGAGACCATATCAAAAACTCTTACGATCTTAAAATTTTTCCATATATACAGGGCTCACACGCCCGTGTAAGATTTGGCACGCCCGTGGATGTCACACACGCCCATGGTCACTACCCGTGCATGAAAACTCAAGCATTCTGCCAATGCCCCACGGTTAGGAAACACGCCCGTGCCCTCCACCCGTGGTGCACACTGACTACCTTAACACTGCCTAGAGTCTAGACACACGCCCGTGTGTCTAGCCCGTGGCCAACACTGATTAACACACACGTTCTAGGCACACGCCCGTGTGACTAGTCCGTGGTCTATTCTGACTTAAAATACTAACATGCAGAGGACACACAGCCAAGTCATACGCCCATGGGTTGATCGTGTGTCACACATGGCCTAGACACACGCCCATGTGTCTACCCACATGGACAAGAACAAAGCTATTTGCCAAGTTCTTTTCACCCTTCTAGCATACACAATCATGCACTCATTCAACACATCCATAATCAACTCAAAATCTTACAATCTTACTTAGATAACTACATCTTTTCATATAATAAAGTGCCAACAACTATGGTATTATACAAAATAGATTATACATCTAAAGGCCAACACATCATAGCCATATACAACAAAATTCACTAACTTGTCTAGCCCTATACATGCCATATACAAAACATTGAGTCTCATGTACCAGAGTGTGCTGATAGTGTAGGCTATCTTCCAATTAATCCTCGTATCTCGATTCAACACTTTTGCTCTATAAGACAAGGGAAAAGAAAGGGAGCAAGCTTTGAGCTTAGTAAGTTTACACATAAACAATTAAGCAACATAGTATAAGCTAAACAACAATTAGCATTATACTAACATATAATGTACAACTATGCTTACTCTTTCTATCCCTTACCACATTTCCAACACATCATGAGTCACTGACTCATAACCATTGGCATGCACCCCTGCATTCAATATCACATTTACACAATATACAACACATCATTATTTATCGATAATACATCCACACAGCTAATCCACACAGCTAATCACACAGCTAATCCACACAGCTAATGTCTCGGTGGTTTCACACTTAGCCCATCACAATCAATTAATAAGGTAGTATCGTACTTAGCCTACCACAAAGGTAATCGTAGTGGTTTCGCACATAGCCCACTAGACAATATACCCAATGATAGCATCGCACATAGCCAGCTCATCGTCATTATGCATTAAGATGGTATTGCACTTAGCCCATCTTTTAGCATTATTACTACACATTCACAAATCTACTTACTTAATCATTCATCCATTCATTTCACTTGAACCACATAGGTTCTCAATCATTCTCAACCATGCTAAACACTAGCTAGCATTAAAAAATTGTAAGTATGAATGCATTGTTTATGCATAGACTTGCCTCGATACTCACAAGTATAGAAACGTGCAATTTAGTCCACCACTTTACTCTTACCTTGATTTCGATCTGGGCTTTGTCTTTCTTGATTAGCAAGCTTGAAATTTTTGAAGAACCCTAACAATGGCTCTCTCAAATTTTCGGCAGCCTTGGAGAAGAAGATGAATGAATTTTGTCATCTTTTCTCCTATTTTAATCACTTAATTGTTAAATGACCAAAATGCCCTTTTTGATAAACTTTCTATTTTAACTCATCCATGCCCAATTTTGTCCAAAATTTAAAAATTGGGAAAATCGCTATTTAAGGACCTCTAATTAATATTCTAAAGCTATTTCACACAAATAGCTTCTAGAATCTCACATTTTGCAACTTTTGCAATTTAGTCCTTTTGGACAATTCAACCGCAATTTCACAAAATTGCTTCACGAAAATTTTACACTAGCATGCATACATAGCATAAACCTCAAAAAATCATTCATAAACCTCAAATTTGTGGCCTCGCACCACTATTCTGACTAGGCCCTAAATCGAGATGTTACAACTTATATGGTGAGAAGTACCGAATCTTTACGGATCATAAGAGTTTGAAGTACTTCATGGATCAGAAGTATTTGAATTTGCGATAATGATGGTGGCTTGAGTTATTGAAGGACTATGAGCTAGTAATCGATTACCATCCGGGAAAAGCGAATGTGGTTGCGGATGCCCTGAGTAGGAAATCCCTGTATGTTTTGAGAGCTATGAGCACGAGCTTAGCATTGTCTGATGATGGTGCTATATTAGCTGAGTTGAGGGCTAGGCCACTATTTATTCAACAGATATGTAAAGCTCAAAGGAATGATAACGATCTGCAAACTAAGAGAGCTCAGTGTGAATTAGGAAATGATTCTGATTTTTGGGTGAGTTCGGATGGTTGTTTGATGTTTCATGACAGGGTTTGTGTACCTAAGGATGATGAATTAATCTGGAAGATATTAAATGAAGCACATGGTGGTTATTTGTCAGTACATCCGGGCAGTATGAAAATGTATAATGATCTGAAGAAATTTTATTAGTGGCCGGGTATGAAAAGAGACATCTCTGAGTTTGTAACAAGATGTCTGATTTGTCAACAAGTGAAAGCTGAGCATCAAGTACCTTCAGGATTGCTTCAGCCGGTGATGGTTCCTAAGTGGAAGTGGGATCGGATCACTATGGACTTTGTGACGGGGCTGCCTATGACCCCGAAAAAGAAAGATGTTGTGTGGGTTATTGTTGATAGACTAACGAAGTCGGCTCACTTTATACCAGTGCGTGTTGATTATTCACTAGATAAGTTGGCCCAGTTATATATTGCTGAGGTGGTGAGGCTACATGGAGTGCCTGTATCTATTATCTCGGATAGAGATTCGAGATTCACTTCGAGGTTTTGGAAGAAGTTGCAGGAGGCCTTGGGTATAAGGTTGAATTTTAGTACTGCATTCCATCCTCAAACTGACGGCCAGTCTGAAAGAGTAATTCAAGTTCTTGAGGATATGCTCCGATGCTGCGTGTTAGAATTTGAAGGTAGTTGGGAAAGATACCTACCTTTGGTTGAGTTTGCTTACAACAACAGTTATCAGTCGAGTATACGGATGGCATCGTATGAAGTCTTATATGGTCGCAAGTGTCGGACTCCCTTGTATTGGACCGAGCTTAGTGAGAAGCAAATTCATGGGGTCGATCTAGTTAAAGAGACCGAGGAGAAAGTGAAAATAATCCGGGATAGTCTGAAAGCTACTTCAGACCAATAAAAGTCGTACGCGGATTTGAAAAGAAAAGAAATTGAGTTTCAAGTGGGTGACAAAGTGTTTCTGAAAGTATCACCGTGGAAGAAAATATTAAGATTTGGTATAAAAGGGAAATTGAGTCCGCAATTCATAGGGCCGTACGAGATTACCGAAAGAATTGGGCCAGTGGCGTACCGGTTGGCCTTGCCGGTAGGTTTAGAGAAAATACACAATGTGTTTCATGTATCGATGTTAAGGCGTTATCGCTCCAATCTTTCGCATGTGATTCCTCCAACAGAAATTGAGATACGACCGGATATGACATATGAGGAGGAGCCGATTAAGATTTTGGCTCGAGAGGTGAAACAGTTGAGGAATAATGACATAGCCTTAGTAAAAGTGTTATGGCAAAAAAACGGTGTAGAAGAGGCTATGTGGGAACCGGAAGAAGCCATGAGAGAGTAATATCCAAACCTTTTTACCGGTAAGATTTTCGAGGGCGAAAATCTCTAAAGGAGAGGAGAGTTGTAACAACTCAATTTTGGGGCTAGTCAGAATAGTGGTTTCGAGACCACTAAATTGAGGTCGAGGAAAATTATTTTGATTTTATTTTATGTGTTATGGTATTATTATAAGGCTATGTGAAAATTTTGGTGCTTTAATTTGAGCAATAGCATGCTTAATTGTGAAAAAGGACTAAATCCCATAAAGTGCAAAAGTTCCATTTCAAGTGGTAAAGGTGTCTAATAGCCAAAGACTATCAATTAGAGGTCCTTAAAGTCATATTAGGCCATTAAATTAGTGATGGCCGGCCATATAGGGGCTAGGGAGACAAGATTTTAATTTTTGGTCAAAATTGGGTGAATTAGGTGAGAAAAGATGAATAAAATATGGTAAAAAGAAAAACTATCATCTTTCACTATTCACTCATCTCCTTCCATCGAAAATTGAAGAGAAAAATAGAGCTTTTGGGGTTCAAACTTTTAGACAAGCTATTTCCTTGCTAGTAAGTGATTTATATGGTTTTAGTTGATGATTTTTGTGTTTTTGGAGTCCCCAAAGCTTAAGCTAGCTAATGAGGGGACTAATTGTGATATGGTTGAAAGTCTAGAGACTTGCAATGAGAGTGTTTATGTTGTTTGTTGAGTTTTTATGGAAGAAACTGAATGCTAGGGAGATGAGAAACAACTTTTGTGAAAGGTGTTATCATGAAAACACCTAATTAGGACTTGAATGCAAAGATTGAATTTGTGTCATAAATGCATGAAATAGTTGGAATTGTGAGTAGTTGTAAGAGAAATAAATGTTCAGCTAGGATTTTTTATTGAGAAAATGTGTTGAAAAATGATTTACGAGCCTAGGGGCAAAATCGTAATTTTGCCATAGTACAAGGGCAAAATGGTCATTTTTGCCTAAGTGTAGATTTTGATGCATTATGATCATAGAATGATCTAAATGAGTAAATTTTATTGTTATAGATCAAGAAGAGCGCGGAATTAACCTTGACCGGGGAAAAGGCAAGGTTACGGAATAAACCGCAAATTGAAACGCTTTGCATCGAGGTAAGTTTATGTGTAAACGATACATTTTATGTACACATTGTTGTTGTTAATTGGTGCATGGCATGATTGAGAACATGTATGATTCAAGTGGATTGGATTTAGTAGTTATTGAATAGTTTTCGTATGAATGATGAATTGGATATGTAAATGGGTAATAACAACACTTAACGGTGGGCTAAGTGCGATACCACCTTATTACACAGCTATGATGGGCTGTGTGCGATACCATCGTTTATATTAATTTTGGTGGGCTATGTGCGGTACCACCGTAATTATCCTTTTTGGTGGGCTATGTGCGATACCACCCTATTAAAGACTGATGGTGGGCTAAGTGCGAAACCACTGAGTGATTGTATTATGAATGGTTTATTAAGAAACTATGGCGTGTTGTATTATGTGACATTGTGATGCTAAGTGCAGGGAAGCGTGTTAATGAATGTAAGCATTAAGCTTGTGATGTGGTTGAAATGTAGTAAGGGAGGAAATGAGTAAGCATGATTATGAATGTGGTTTGTACTTGTTTAGTATGTGATGCTTTTTAATTGTTTAACACATACTATAATGTTATTTGTTTACATGTAAACTTATTAAGCTCAAAGCTTACTCCCCTTTCTTTTTCCCTTGTCTTATAGAGTTAAAGAGTCGGGTCGGGATACAAAGATAATTGGAAGATCGCCCACACTGTCAGCTCATCTCGGTATATCTAGACTTAGTGTTTTTTTAGAGTATGGCATGTATAGGGGCTAGACTAGGTATATTGTTTTGTTATTTTGGCCAAGAGCGTGTTGGCCCCTTTATTGAGAAACTCTTGTGTATATAGCCATAGATGTTGGCATCTTTGTTATATATATATATATGAAAATATGAAGTTATTCATGGAAGTTTATATTGCAAAATATGAGTTGTTTAGTGATATGTTGAATGGATTCATGTTGTGTGAGCTAGAGGGATGAAAAGAGCTTGGCAAATAGTCTTGTTCCTGTTCACACGGGTAGGCACACGAGCGTGTGTCTAGGCCGTGTGTGACACACGGTCAGTCCCATAGGTGTGTGACCAGGCCGTGTGTCCCCGACATGAAAATTTTACAAGTCAGTAAGCTTTGTAGTAAACACACGGGCAAAGACACGGCCGTGTGTCTCAGCCGTGTGGGAGGCACGGCCTAGGACATGGGCGTGTGCCCAGGCCGTGTGGCCATAGGGAGTTGATGACGTCACAAACAGAATGCCAAGGTTTTGCCACACGAGCTAAGACACGGGCGTGTCGAGGCCGTGTGAGGGACACGGGCCAGGGACACGGGCGTGTGTCCGGCCGTGTGGAATAAGTCAGTGTCGACCACGGGTGGAAGACACGGACATGTCTTAGGGGCACACGGGCGTGTCCCTAGATCAACACGGGCGTGTGACCCCTGTTTTGATGAAAAGTTTTCCAAATTCGTAAAAGTTCCTAGTTAAATCCCGAAACCTTTCGAAGGTATGTTTAGGGCCTCGTAGGCCGAGAGTGAGCAAGAGAGGGGTTTAAATGAAATTTTATAGTCCAACGTGACATGTTTAAGCGAGATAAGTTAGGTAATACCTCGAACCCGGTTCCAGTTTCAGATACGGGTAAGAGGTGTTACAGTTTGGACCTATTGTGGGTCTCATTGAGTGAAGATATTACAATCTAGATTTTAGGATAGATGGTGATTAGTTAAATTATGAGACATTTGAGTAAAGTAGTGTTCTATTTTAGAGAATTGATATTGAAAAATAAGGAGAAAACAAATGTTGATCCTCTTAAATATTTCCTTGAGATTTGAGGGGTCCCCTCTATTAAACCCCTTTGGTGAAGTAATCATAGGATGAAGATTACTTAATTCCTTGGCTTAATTGAACAAGAGGCCTTTCAATTATGTCATTTATTTAAGTTAGGTACCTAAACTCTATTTTGGTTGAATTGGGCACCTAAGCTTTATTCCATAAACAAACTTGGCCCTTGCCGTTACACTCTGTTAAAAAAAAGTCAAAGCCAATCAAGAATCGTCATATGACCACGTCATTAAAATCTTATTAATTAAAAAAATTATATTAATATGAAATAAAAATAATCATATTAATATTAAATAAAATAAAAATATTAATATAATGTTTTTATTGAATTAGATTTTAATAACATAGTGACATGACGCTTCCTGATTGCCTCTGGCTTTTTTTTTTTCACAGAATGTAACAGTAGGTGCTAACTTTAATTATGGAATAAAGTTTAGATATCTGATTCGATAAAAAAAATTTAAATACCTAACTCAAATAAAAAGAGAGAATTTAAAAACCTCCTATTCAATTAAACCTAATCCCTCTACCGAAGTGGAATTTGCTTGGCAAGACAGTTTTTTAGAAGTATAACAATAGGTACGAATTTTTAAACAGATGCTGATAGCTAAGAGAAAGGCAGACAACTAGTGGAAAGGCCAAGGCCAAGGCTACTTATATCATTTGGGGGAAAAAAATTAATAGAAATAATAGTGTTAAAATAGTATCACATACTATTTAATATATAGATATTAAAGTGTAAAAATTAATAGAAATAATATAGTGACGCATATTTTAATTTTTATTTTTGAATATGTTAAATATAGATATTATTTTGTCAATAATTATATATATTATTGTATTAACTTGATATGTTTATTTTTACATTTCTTATATTTTTTAAAGTAAAAAAGTACATTAATCAATAAACAATTCGGTGACAAAGAATTTATATTATTATTTAGTCTTCTATTAACACATAGTTTTAGATTCAAACATGAAACAACTCTACCTCTCTTCCTATAAAAATAAAATAAAATAATAATGTAAATTTAGTGTCGAGTTGAGACTAAATCAAACAAGAAAATTACTTAAATAATTTTACATATTTACAAAAAAAAATTATTATGAGAATATTTTTATTTTTTTTATTTGTAAAAAAAGATAAAAAAATTCACAAGTGTAAATAATATTTTTAAAAATAAATTAATACATAATTATAAAACGAAAAATAACACAAATACAATACAAATATATAAAATTTTCATCATAAAAAATGAAAGAAAAAAATATAAAATAAATAACATGAATTATTTACCCGAATTAACGCAAAAAATAATTTAAAGATAATAATTAGTTGTCGAATGACCATCCTCAAATTATAATCTGAACAATCTCAAATAAAATAATAACATTTAAATATAACAACATATATTTTGTTAGAGTTTAATGTTGTAAAAAGTTGTCTTTAATTTTTAAAAATTAAGTGTAGCCTTTAATCTTATGTTATTAATTAAAAGAGTAAACAATCTCACATTATTTAGAAACAAATTGCAAATGGAATATGAGTCCACATCGATTAAGAAAATAATGGAAATGAGACTTGGGGTCTATACAAAGACCTGTTTTATAAGTTTTATTTTCACAAAAGGTGATACCAAACAAAATATCACGAAGTATATAGAGATGGTATTCATGTCTTCACCCGGTGGGCATTCCAGATAGAATCGTGAAAGTTAAATAAAAAAATATAGGAGACAAAAAGCATTTTCTCGACTTAGTCTCATCATTCTTAAAAAAAAAAAAAAAAAAACCTAATTTGATAATTTATTAAAAATAAGAAATTCAGTAATATATATCATCATTTGTGTTTAGAGTCATGGCTTTATCTCTAAAAACTCAGCAAAGCTTAATCCCTTGGGAAAGTATATGGAGGTACACTTTGGTGCAACAGTCACGTGGGGGGACATGAGCCACCATCTCCTCCGTGTTCTAAAAAACCTAAATATGAAAGGAGTCCAGAGCTGAAAAGAGAATGTTTGGTGCAAAGGTCAAGACAGTCAGAAAAGGGTAAAAAGCTAGCTGAGGCCCACACAACAGGGAAAGCTCTCTTTTTTTATCTCCCAAGTGTTATTAGCTTGTATTGTATGCTTTGAAATTTCTCTATCCCCTGCTCATGGACAAAATACTCGCTACTTTTCATATGCAGAAACAGTTGCAGGCATGAGTCGCCATTTCAAACTATGATTCCCAGATGATGTAGATAGGTACAAATAATCAGAATTTCTATGTGCATGCAGGACATTTTTAACGCACTCTTGCCCTCGAACTCAAAAACAGTCGATTGGATATGGATGGATGCCCAAAATTTTCAGTCGGCTAGAAAGGGATTTAAGTATCCAAGCACATTTCAAAACTCGAATTCGTATCTCTTAACCCTTTTCTCTTCTTTTTTTTCAAGCAGCTCTCCTGAACTCACCTGTTTAACTTCACAAATGCCAATGCATTCTCTGTTATGACATTTTCCAAAGGCCAAACCAAAATTATGACCTTGGGAAAGATTAATATCGGGTCAGATGCTTCAAATTGGGATGAACATTTAACACAAACGAGGGATACAGTACACTTTCTAGTTTTAACCAGTTGCTTGCTCAGTTGATATACTCAAGTGAATGAAGGGCCTTTTCATGTGACCATTAAGGTGCCTTGCTAGAAGCAATTACTCCAACGGGGAACTTATTATTAAAGGAACAATCCATTTATCAAGTGCGAAAATTAACCCTGTCAAGATTGATATCTTCATTTGAAAAATATAGCCCAAAAACAAAAAATGGAAGCCACTTGCCACCGGGAGACAATGTGAAGGCCTAAACATCCTTAACAAGGAGACAATGTGAAAACCAATATTAGGCACAAGAACAACTGAAAAGCATTTTAAAGAAATGGTGTTTAAGTGCTTTTCTGACGATAAGTTGGTTAATCCATCAATCAATCGCATGATTCTGTCAACAGAAAAGCACTTAAAAGAAATGGTATTAAGTAACTAGTATTAATTTCTTAAAACCAGTGTCTATCATAGCCTGAACCTTTAGTCACTAACCTCTGTATTTCTCAACTGTTGCAGCTGAGATGATCAATCAGACTACATGAAGCCACAGTGAGAGTTTACTTGTATCAATTCGTACTAATTTTTGGCTTCGGTCTTTTCAGAAATCAGATAGATTTCGATTGGGTCTGAGTTGGAGTTTAGATTATTAATTTTTATCAGAACAGGTCCAGTTCGGGCTTTTTAGGCGGGTTTTTGAGTTTGAGAGGAGAATGACACTCAATACCCTACTTACATTCTAAGCTCCACCATTTATTAATCTTATTTCAAAAAAGTGTATAGTAGACAACCGGCCCAAAAAATAAGAAAGAACAGAAGAACTTGCAGTGCAAGTCTTGAAATCAAGAAAGTAAAATGCATCCACAGTTATCTGATTGGTCTGTGTAACAAATAAAGAAATGGGCTAAACTCAGAATTGGAAATATGCATCCAACAAGAAATCCGTTGTGCTAGTGATGCTTCACTTCAAACAGACCATCCGGACCTGAAATACCATTGATAAAATGATAGAAGAGTTAAATCAACCTATATAAATACACATGTACATGCGAATAATGAACTAAATTTTAACTGTCCTTGACCAAACATAAATTCATCTCTACAAAAGCAAAACTATTATCACTGATCAACATGTTTCTTGTAAACATGCACATCAAGCACAACAAATACAATGCGTGGTTATATTTTCTGAGATTCAAATTGTACTTAGAGATGTATAATCCATGCACCACCACCTAGTGACATTGACAAGGCTAAAACAATTTTCAGTTATTATCATCATGCAATTGCCTAGGCACCATACTTTATGAATAAGAAAGATGTTGGTTTTTGACAGTTCATAAGCAATATTATTGCTAAAACTATCCTCCCAGCAGTAACATTAATTGAACTTTCTATTATCTTGAAAAGGGGAAAGACATTACAAAATGCTTTATAAAATTTGAGACCACAAAATCGCACAAATCAATAACTTAATTCTGCTATTTACAACATCCCCAGGTAGTTCAAAACAAGATAAAACTAGACAGCTAAAGCCACTTAAGTAATTATAGTCTTACTGGATGAAAACGAATTTAAAACCAGGCCTTGCTTAAAATCCAAACCTTAGCAATCTATTAAGGACTAAGGCCTAGAAAGAGAACTTGAAATGCTCTGCTGTATGTTTAAGAACAAGGAACGTAAGATAAGCTGAAAGGGAACTTCACCTAGTTCTCCGTATTGGAGAAAATTTTCAACTAGTATTACTATGCTTAAAGCATAATCTAAAATAAACTAGGAGGCAAACATTCAACATACAAAACCACTTCTACTTCTAACCTAGTATAGAACTGCAAAGAGAGATCGAGTAAGAGAGAGGAACTAGGGGGGGAATTTAGCCATATTCAGATGGGTAGAAACATGGGAAACTAATAGTGACCGCTAATCAAATTAAGTTTAACAAAAAGGAAAAAAAAAGCAGACCATAATTGGTTGGCTAGTTAGCACTTAGCAAATTTCCATAATATTAAAAATGCACAATGTCACTACAAGCCAGCAAATGTTAAGTCCATATAAGTTACCCAAGTGTTTGGATGCTTGACGAGTGTTTTGAAAAAAAAGAAAGAAAGTGAATTGATTTTATCTCCAATTAACCAAAGCCAATAGAATTCAATTCAACTCTGGTTTTGGATACACCCTAGATTCTCTAAATTTGCATAGAATTCCTACCGATCCAGGAGTCCTAACCAAATGAGTGGGAAGAAACAAAGAAAATGATTATCCAGCTATGACAGCCAAATGAGTGAGAAAAAAACAAAGGAAATGAAAATCCAGCTATGTTATTAACGCCATGGAAAGATCCAATCTGAATTTAAAAAATAAAATCAAATAGAGTCTAAATAAATTGAAACCTATAACAATTACGACAACATACCCCATGGGAACTCCTTGTTGCGAATGTGCAAATAGGGGTATGGCTGCAAAATTTTACACAACAAAACACATCCAACAATCAGTTGTGACAAAGTAATTTATCTTTGATATGTGAATAGAAATTTGCAGGAAAAAAATGAACAAAATTAAACATAATGAAAATAAGCTCACAGGAGGCTCTTCATAGTGGGGATGACCCTTCGATAGGTTATAAAACGCTAAACCAGTGCAGGTTAAAATGCCTAAATATGTTATCTTCTCCCATTTCGCCGTTTCATCTGAAAAAGATAAAATTATAATTTCTAAGATCATGTAGAAAAGAATAATTATATATTTTTTAAAAGCTGTTTGGAATTTAACCATAAACTTGCTTTCTGAGGTCCCCATTTTACTTCTATTTCTAATACAGATACGATCAAAATCTCAAGGTGAAACTAAAGAATAAGACTCTAAAAACATCAAAAACTGAATAAAATCAAAATATAAGCAATTAATAGATGAATAAAGAAAAAAAAAAGATTAAAAAAACAGTTGAAATTTTGCAAAAAAGATAAACAAGAGAGAGAAAAGCTCACGTACAAGCATCGTCGTGATTAGAAGAGGAAGAAAAGCCTCGCTTGGGAGGAGCAGGAGGACGAGATCCGCCGCGAAGGGCGGTTCGGAGGAGACCAGATCGCAGGCTCGCCATCGCCATTTTTTGTTCGATTTTCAGTGATGAAAAAGAAAGCCTTCTTTTAACCTTCTTATAGCTTATGGGCCAGGCTTATAAAAAGTTTCTCAAATTCGGCTGATAAATAGGATTAAATTATATTTACCTTCCTTTATGTTTGTAAAATAAATATTAAACAATATTATTTGGCTGAAAAATGAATTAGTCTGCGCGAATAGACAAACTTTAACTTCAGATTCTAAACCAGTTATGAGGTTTTGATTTCTGAGATTATGAGACCAATGAGCAAGTCTAGATAGCCGCTCGGCGGTATGTATAAGCCTGCAATCGCTTATTCACAAATAAGGATTGTGTATGAAACAATCAAGGCTTTTCACCAAATCACAAAGCTTTAATTCCATTTTTTTTCTCATTTTGCAACCAGGTCAAGAATTTGTTAGCGAGTTTCATGATTTGGACTAAATAGATATTGCGTTATAGAACATTTTAATGTCACATAAAAAATGGTAGACATAGGACAAACCACTTTATTATTATTGACTCTAAATTTTATTTTGTTTACATTCCTCAATCCTATAGATGAAAAACAGAAAGGGAATGACTATATCACTTTAAAAAAATCAATGTTCATGACCATCATCACCGGAGGAATCATTCTTGCTGGAACCATCGAGAGAATCATTGCTTTCTCCACCAGATATCGGAGTTGAAGTAGCCACCTCAATGCCAAGTTCTTTTTGACGTTTCCACACCTTTGCCATGCACTCAAGAACCATTTCTTCTACTATTGCAAACTCCTCAATGCTGAGATCATTGGGTAGTTTATACGGGTTTAGGCCCTGTCTTTCGTTCTCTATGCTTGCCTTCTTGAGTTTCTCAATTACAATAGATTTAGCTTTATCTTTTTTGAGTTCATCGGAGGCCTTTTTGATACACTGAAGCAGAGTGGCTTTTTCCATATCTATTTCAAGATCGATTTCATCAAAATATGGCTGCCTATAGGTTTTCGAACTGTAAACTGGGGGGTTGCCAATATAAATGCCTTGCCACCTAAAAATAGGACGACAAAGACATTTTCTAGAGCACATAAGGTCCAGAGTTCAATGACCTTCTTGAAGATCTTGAAACTACGTTTGAAGAAAGGATCGCCCCGAGCATCTGTTGCTTGAATTGTCAACATTTTTCTCTTGAGGTCGCCTTTGCCTGAAAATCTTGCCATTGAGAAAAGACTACAAGAGAAATGAAAGGAAAGTGTTTGATGATGGTGTTGTGAAGTGTAGAGAACAAACGCTTGTTATTTATAGGACTTGGATGCCTAAGCTAATACACAGAGGTATCCAGTTCTCACTCTCAAGTTGGTTGCCTCACTTTCTTGCCATATATGACATTGCCATTAATGTAATCCAAAAATAGACTCTTTTAACCAAAATCACACTTTTAGTACCTAGATGCAAATAAAAATTAAATCTCGGAGATATACTTTCCATTGTCGCAAAAAGAATGTAATAAACCTACCAAATTTGTCTACATGAAAATATAACGGCGTTAAATGTTTCAAGACATACAAAAGCCCTCACTTACTTCAAAATACCAACCTTTAATTAAGATAAACTCAACTTACCATAGAACGAAACAACAAGTAAGACCGAAAGGTTCATATTGTTGGGAAATGTTCCTATAATGTAGTAAACATGTAACTGTTTTCTATTTATTTGAACGATGAGTAAATAAATAAAGTTAATTTCACATTTCATTATTATGTATTATGTATTTATGTCTTTTATATTTTGCATGTATAGCGAAATTGTGATTAACAAATATTAGCTCGTTGATTGTCTAATTTCAAACTGAAGATAAGTGGCATTGTAAGAACGTTTACATTGCGAGAAAGATAACTTACTTCAGTAGATAATCTAAATGAATCTGTAATCTCGTAAAAGAATCAAAGTGAGCATTTGATTCAAATACTGAGAAGGATTATTATGTCGTCTACGATTCCAATTGGGGAGATGGTTAGTCTTGGCTATCGGAGAAGTTGACTCCATGAGTAGAGACATTGATGTATTCATTGGTAGAATGATACATTGGACTGGACCCAAGATGAATTAATTCTGAATCCGTTTGTGAATTAATTCACTTGTGACGTTCATGGTGTGATTTACCTAAATCTTGAGTTAGTCACTGAACATGCGCATGCAACTCATGTGCTTTGATATAAGTGGAGGCTTATGCTCTAAAGATGATCGAGCCCATAGCCGGTATGTTGGGTACATGACTTGTGTATTGCATGGTTTTACTAGCAATAGTGAAATTCATAGTTCAATTAAAGAGTTAATGGTATCCTCTCATTGGCATTGTGCGGATTGATAAATATGGAACGTGGCCACGGGTTACTGGTTCTTGAACGAGCAATTTATCACACTCATTTGTTGACAGTGATCATATTAATCATTGAGAAGACACAATGGTGAAAATGAGATAAAATAGGATTGTATTGAATGGACAGATTTACCTCAAAGGAATCAACGATATCATATGAGGGTAACACACATATGACGAGGCCATTGGACAAAGCAATTGGATGAATTGCTTTCGTAAAGAGTATACAATAAGAAGTTGTCAATCATGGTATTTCTTGTGGACTGACTCCAAGATTAAGTAATTGCGAATTATCGGAACGATGCTTCTTGACATAATTGCAATCACTAGAGCTAATTGTATATGTCCGATTGGTCCCTCCACTAGCTCAACAAAAGCTCGATTGGACTACATTTAAATCAAAAGAAAATTCTACGACTTTGGAAATAATTTACTTGAGTCGATTTATTCGATGTGGAATTAAATTAGATGGTAGTAAGAATTGTTCAACTAGAGAATTTAATTAAAGAATTTTCTTGAAAAAATAATTTGGAAAATCTAAGTGATTTTTGGAAAAATTAATTTTGATAAAGTAAAATTAGATTAATCAAATCAATTAAAATTAATATGATATTTTTGGAAGTTAATTTTCAAGTCAGACAATTGGCCCAATGGGTAATTGAACTTGAAAATTGGACCTGAGATTGTAAATTGGGTCTGGGAGCCCAAAACTGAGATGAATACCCAAAAATTGGTCAAACCGGGACCGGTATGTGAAACCGGGTCAATGGTCCAACCAGTGGCTAGACCAGACTGAACCGGCAGCAGTCGAACCGGCTCGAGGTGCCGTAAGGGTGTCGTACTTGCATCATTGGTCACGGCGGTGCTGGTGGCTGCGACAGCGGTTGGTCTTCGATGGTTGAGTAGTGGAAGAGTTACACTCTTACTAGGACTCGAACAGAGAATTTGATTTCAGATTAAATATTCCAAAAATAATATTATTTTAATAGTTTATGTAACACCCCTAACCCGTGTCTGTCGCCGAAATAGGGTTACGGAGCATTACTAGAGTTTTCAAAACATTTACAAATAATTCACGTCAATTACTATTCATTTTTCGAGTTTATTCATAATGCCCCTTAAATGGACCCTCGAGGCCCAATATGAGTATTAAAATCGAGTTGGGACTAAATCGGGAACTCAGAGAATTTTTCGTGAAATATTCAAAATTTTCCAAGATGCAGGGCACACACGCCCGTGTCACAAGCCGTGTCTGACCCCATGTAACTCTCTGACTTGTGCCACACAGCCAGCCACACGCCCGTGTGCTAGGCCTTGTGGTTAATTAAAATTTTCAAAATTAAGTGTAGGTTTCACACGACCAAGACACACGCCCGTGTTCGAGGCCGTGTTGCACACACGGCTGAGACACACGCCCGTGTCTCTGCCCGTGTGCTCAATTTTGAGCATTCTATTTCTCAAATTTAAGATGCAGGGGACACACGGCCTAACCACACGCTCATGTACTAGGCCGTGTGTCACACACAGTCAAGACAAACGCCCGTGTGTCTATCCATGTGGACAAAATAAAGCCATTTCTAGCTTCATTCCTCACCCAAAACTTTGCCATGTACCTACATCAAAACTTGCATTCATATACCAACCAATCCAAGCATTATAACCAAGCTAATTCTATCATTTGACATGGTATATCATTACATGCATACATATTTATAGTTTTATACTTAATAGATATATTCATTTAGCATAATTCAACCAATCCATAATATGTATATACTCATGTTATTACCATAGAATAGCCTTAATAGACATACCAAAACAAATTATTACTAGCCATTCCAATGGCTAGTTTACAAGCCACATTTATATGCCAATAATGGCCAAGTTACCTATACATGCCATTTTACCAAAACAAGTTTACTAATTATACCAAAACAAGCTAGTGGATAGTGTGATGATGCTCCAACCGATCTCCAACCTTAGCGAGCTTCCGAGCACTATAAAACAGAGAAAATAAAACCTAATAAGCATTATATGCTTAGTAAGTTCGTATAACAAGAATTAAACTTACCAAGTTCATTTATTAAAATTAAGCATACAATAACATGTTTTTCCATCAACTTGGTAAAATTTCCTAAACAGGTGCATTCAATCAAACATGTTAGTCACAAAATTTTCATATACATCAAGTAAACATAGATGAGCTCATCATGCTATATTCTTTCAAAACATTATTCATTTCATCTCATAATTCTCATATCATGTCAAGTATTTTATCCGTTGAATCATTGAAAATTCGATGGATATTCAGATAGTACACTCAAGGTGTACAATTCAATAACCCGTCAATTCATATTCAGGAGTACCCATTAGGGCACTTAATCAGAAAGCACACTCTCGAGCCACATATCATATAATAGTGTTACTTGTCCAAACTAAATCATGTTTCCAACATATGCTCACAAGAGCTTAATCAGGATTACCCGTCCGGGCTAAATCCTATCTGTAACATATGCTCAAGAGGGCTTATATCAAGATTACCAGTCCAGGCTAAATCCTTTCTGTAATGAGGTCAATAGGATTACTCATCCGAGCTGAATCCTATCAGCAACAAATGCAGAACCTCATTCAATATGGAAAATCACATTTGTCCATTGAAATCCAATATTCAAACGGAACTTAACCCTTTTCAAATAATTTCCAGTATGTATTCATTTCTTATATTGTAACATCCAAATAATTCACATAAATATAAATCACATTCTAGACAAATATAACATTCAATTCAACATATTTACATGCTCAATTAAGTTACACGAACTTACCTCGATAATAGTTTGTATAAGAAAATCTACTAATTCAAAACTTTCTCTTTTCCTCGATCTAACTTCGAATTTGAGTTATCCAGATCTATATAAATGAATTTAATCATTAATTTCTCACATTTCATATTCATTTGGACTCAATTTACATCCTAGGTAAAATTACCATTTTGCCCCTAATCTTTCCATAAATTCCAATTTCGTCCTTAGGCTCGGAAAATAAAATTCATGCAATTTACTCCTTATTCCAAGCCTAACCAAAATTTAAATATAAACATGTATTCTATAAAACTCAGAATTTTTCTTTAATTTTCATAACTTTACAATTTAGTCCCTAAATCATGTTTTCATCAAAATTCACTTTGTAAAAGTTGTTTATCTATCAACAACATTTCATATTCTACCATGAATTTAAAATTTTCAGCATATTCATCCATGACATAATTTCTATACTTTGATAACTTTTCAAATTAATCCCTCAAATAGGTAGATTAAACTATCCCGGTTTCAAAAATATAAAAATTACTAAAAACGAGACAAGAAAACTTACCCAATTAAGCCAAGAAAGATTGTTTTCTCTTTCCTAGGGTTTCCATGGAATATTTGGGGAAGAATATGATATATAATGATATTAATTCTATTTTAATTATTTATCATCTTTTAGTTATTTCTATTCCCAATTTAGTCCTTGCCCTTTTCTTATTTTTCCATGGATGAATCATCAAAAATATCTACTAACTTTTCTTTAATGGTCTAATTACCATATAAGGACCTCAAGTGTTAAATTTCATAGCTATTTGATCCTTCTAGCTCCTAGAATCCAACTTTTGCCTTTTATGCAATTTGGTCCTTTCCGTAATTAAGCACATAATCAGTAAAATTTTCTTATCAGAATTTTCATATGACTTTCCTATCATAATGCAAATCATGCAATAATATAAAAATAAATTTTCTTTCCGGCTCAAATTTGTGGTCCCGAAACCACTATTATGATTTTACTGAAAATGGGCTGTTACAATTTAATATTAAATTAAATTAAATATTTATCTTAATAGTATTTTATTAATTTAAAATTGAAGTGATTATCTTAATATTAAATTTAATTTAATTTTTATGTGTAGATAAATATTCTATTAATTTAATAAGATTTAATATTAAATTTAATCTAATATTTATATTATATTAATTTAATATTAAAGTGATTAAGTTTAATCATAGTTGAGCTTTCTAAACTCTCCCTATATAAAGAGAGCCTTGGGTCATTATTTACACACATTTGAATTCAAGAGAAAGTTGTAGAGAGAAAATTCTCTGAAGAGATTATTCTAGAAAATTTCTAGAGATATTTTCCTAATTTATAACTTGACCCAAAAGTTTAGAGAAATTACAAAATTACCCAATTGGTAAATTTTTTGAAAAATTTTCTGATTCAAAGCGAGCCCACACTTGGCAAATGTGAGGTTGAGGATTGTGGAGAAGACTACTCAGTCGAAGCGCTTATCTTAGACGAATCGAAAAGGTACAATTTTGATTAAGTGTTTATTACTTTAGATATCACAACCAAGATCTTGTTTTGGAAAAAAAATTAAAACTCTGATTTTTTCCTAAATTTTTTTTCGCTGCGTTTTCCAAAATTATTTTTCCAACACATATGTCATGGGGCTAGAACTTTAGCTTGGGAAACCGTGCGACCTTAGGCGATTTGTTGGTTTCAAAGCCATCTAAGTTAGCTTAACTCTCGCAAAGTGACAATTCTCAATAGAAATTCTCTAAGGCACCGGAAACAAAGCGGAATCAAACTCGAAAGAGAAAGAAGCCACGAATGAACTGAAAAATAGTGTACACCAAGTGTTTGAGTAAATGCTCTCAAAAGTATTCTATTACTTTGAAGGTTTACAACTGAGTGATTATAATGAGAGGGAAGGCTCTGTTTATAGTTGAGCTCCTCCAGATCTAACGATACAAATTAAATTACATCAATGGCAGATATTAGTGCCTATCCACAATATTATAGTCCTAAGCTATTTAAACTCTATACATATTTATCCCTTAAGATTTACAATTATTACCTTGGTAACTCTAGTTTTACTGGAGTGTTTCATTGGGCCATCAAGGCTTCAAGTATATGGGTTTCTCATATGTTCCACGAATTGAGCTAATTCAAGTGGATTAAATGAGCCCCATTTGATCAATTGACCTCCATCAGACGTTCCGTGTGCATTTGTCATGGGCTTTGGTCCACAACTCGTGACATTTTCCCTTCCTTATTCTCATAACGCCTATGTTGCGTTCTTGGAATGATACTAGTTCAACTCGCCTCAAAATTGTCTCGATGCCTCAACTGATTCCCAACTAGTCTCTCTGTCAGGTAGTTCCTGTAACACCCTAACCCATTTCCATCGTCGGATTAGGGATGCAGAGTATTACCGATCAGTCATAAAACATTTAACAACATAACATTCAATAGTTTAATCTCATTCAAAATATATGAAACACAAGCATTTGGTCCCTAAATCGAGCCTTCGAGGCCCTAAAAATAGTTTTTAAGCAACTCGGGACTAATTTGAAACAAATCAGAAAATTTTAGGAAAATATGAAAAATTTCAAAACAGGTGACACACGACCGTGTGACCAGGCTGTGTGGAATGCCCTCAGGCCGTGTAACTTTTTAAATAGGGACACAAGGTTGTGTCTCAACCCGTGTCCCTGCCCCTGTAACTCACTGAGTTGGGCCCTACGACTGTGTCGTAAGTCGTGTGCTAGACCGTGTAATTCTCTGACTTGTGACACACGGCTGTGTTGCAGGCTGTGTAACACACTAAGTTAAAACACATGGCCATGCCTCAGATCATGTGTAGCACACGACCAAGTGACACGGGCGTGTCCCACACTGTGTGCACCTAAATGAACCTTAGACATTAAGTTTACCATCTTAAGATTTCTTGGATCCTAAGTAATCCATTTACCAGCCATTAGACCTATTCAAAATGACATTAAACAAGCTTAAAACATGCTAAATCTACCATCATAAGTGCCAAACCAATGTACCCTCATTGGTACCACAAGTATACACAATTATACAACAATATGAATCATCAACCAAAACATGTCAATTCACGCAACTTAACACCCAACCATATGCCTATCATAGGCACCTCAAATCACAATATTTCAATATAACATACACTATAAACTTGTACTAAAAACATATTCTTTCATTCACATATATCATAATAAGTTGTCTACTTGCACTTAAGATCATTCTTTATACAAATCAATGGATGTTCCAACTCAAAATGGATCTATTAAAAGGTTTTTGATCTTATTTATCAAGATTAAACATGATTTGTGAGGTAATTTAAAGAAATTTGAATTTCATCATCTTCATGAAGCGATTTTTTTGAAATTTTGTTAAAAATTGATTTAAAGATGGAATTGATGCTTAGTATAAGTGTATTTGGGCTAGTATTGATGATTGAAAGTGTTTAAGAGGACTGGAGAGGTCGATTTTGTGACGAATCAAGTTTTCGACTTGATGTTACAAATCCGGTAAGGTATCTTTGTGAAATGATTTCGATTAGCATAGTTAATTAAAATTCGTGTTTAATATAGCATTGGAAAGGTGGTAATGCCTACTTTATCTCTGTTGAAGCTTTGAGTCTTGAATAGGACCGAGATAACTAAAACTGAGACTTAGATTTGCTTGGTTGATCACTGGATTGTAGTAGGAAAAACTGAATAGTGAGTGTTTCTAAGGGCGATTTGGTAAATTGACTCTTATTTATGCTTAATTAGTAACTTAATTGATAATTAGCATTGATTAGTTGTGGTTGATTGGCTGATTTTTGCAAGATTGATATTAAATGTGCAAGAATTGAATTTTTAATGAATAATGGTAAGTGAGCTTTTGAGTGGTGTTGTACTATTTAATTAGGTTAATTATAAGGATGATTAAAGTATGTTTACCGAAATTTTTAATCATGATATAATGGTGCTACATTTGGTAATTCAACATTGGAAAATATAAAATGAAATGCTTGATTTAATTGGATGCTAAATGTTATGTTACATGTTACACATAAACATCTTGTCACATTAAATTAAACACATTAATGAATAATTTAAATGCAATGTTTGATTGAATATATTGGCAAAATGCATGGTGGATCCATTGGATATATTTGGCATGCCATAGAATTTTTGGGTACTTACATTTATTTGTGACATTGTGAGCATATGGCTCTAGGTGGACTAATTTTATTCGAGTAGATAAGGGAGTGTTGTTCATGAGTCTCCACTCATTGGATTATTTGAGGCGCTATAAGGGAGTGTGTGCTTCGGCCCACTCAACTCGGTGGACTGTATTTGATATTTGTGGGAGTCCGGAGATCAGTTTATTCGATGTATGATCACCCGATTAAGCCATGAGAAGTGTATGCCAATATATTTATGTGTGATTGTTGTTATATCATTCAATGTTTGTTAGCCATGATTGATTGATTCTTGATAATAATTGAGCATATGGAAATTAAATTGACATGTTTCTTTATTATGGATAATAATTAGTGATTGATCGGTTGTAATTTAAGAATGGTTTGGATGTTGATTTACATGTCATTTTTATTAACATTCTGTAACACCCCTTACCCGTAATCGACACCTGATCTGGGTACGAGGCATTACCGAACTTAACTTGCTCAATCATATGATATCTATCCATAAAACTTCATGTCAAATTAAAAATTTTCATTCGCGACCATAATGTCCTTATTATAGGTCTACGAGTCCCTAAACTCATATCCGGAATGATTCGGGACTAAACCGGAAACTTTTGAACCCTTAGACAAATTTGACATAAAACAGGGTCACACACCCGTGTGAAGGATGGAACACGCCCGTGTGGAAAATTCACATGCCCATGTTCCACACCCGTGCGGATTTATTTCTCAATTCGAACCTACAGGTGTTTTCACACGGCCGGACACACGCCCGTGTCCCTGGCCCGTGTCCTCCACACGGCCACGACACGCCTGTGTCTTAGCACGTGTGCAAAAACCATGGCATTCTGTTTATGACGTCATCACCTCACTAAGGTCACACGGCCAAGGCACACGCCCGTGTCCTTAGACCGTGTGTCGAATTAAATTCCTAATTTCGGTGCGCGACTTCACACGCTGGGGTACACGCCTATATCCATGGCCGTGCCTTCCACACGGCTGAGGCACACGCGGCGTGTTTACCGCCGTATGTTTACTCATGAGCCTTATCGACTTGTAAACCTAGCATGCAAGGGGACACACAGCCAATCAACACGCCCATGGGGTTGACCGTGTGTCACCCACGGCCTAAACACACGCCCGTGTGTCTACCCGTGTGGACATTGGTAAGGCTATTTACCAAGCCAAATGCCACCCTAATGCAGCAACCATACTTATACCAATTCAATCCAGCATATGTATTGACATAAGACACTCCCAAGAACTCAAAATTCAAAACATCCATACAAGCATGCACTTCATGGATTTCATCATCATTGAATATATAAACTTGTCAAGTATTGGCCCATATCCAATGACCACTTACAAAATGAATTGAACAACATTAATAGCCAACACTTTTTGGCTAACAAATATGACATAACAAAATGACCAAGTCCTATACATGTCATACTCAAAATGAATTTAACTTGGCTATACCAAAAAGTAGCCGATAGTGTGATTTTCGAACTCCGACGTTCCACGAATTCTCGAGCTAACTTGGCAATGCTACAAGGAAAATGAAAATGAGAGGGGTAAGCATAAAGCTTAGTAAGTTTGCATGAAATAAATAGCAACATAAAGCTCGTAATGTCATCCATCCATTGCATTGAATAAAAAACACAAGTCTTAGGCTCATTTCCATAACTCACTCATACTTACTCTTACCGATTACATATCATGCCACATATCGTAAACCATTCTCGTGAATTGCTCACATATACCTGTATCACTTCATCACATAGTCTTAGCATTAATCTCATCTCTATCATAAGCTTAACTATTTACCCTATTGAATCACTTGGGATATTCAAGGATACATGATCATCCTCATTCACATAATTATGATGCCAATGCCACATCCCAGATGTGGTCTTATGTGGGGTCACTTCTAGATGTCGATGCCATATCCCGGATATGGTCTTATACAGGATCTCATATCGATTGTCGATGCCATATCCTAGATATGGTCTTATACATTTTTCATATTCAATACCGATGCCATATCCCAGATATGGTCTTATATGAGATTTCAATTTGGTACCGAGGCCATGTCTCGGACATGGTCTTATACGGGACCTTACCCATCTCAAGTCTTGATGATATTGTTCTGTCATTTATTTAAGTCCAACCGGGACTTCAACATCACTATTCTCATCATTTTCTCACACAACACCATTATTCAAATTCATAGACATATCATACATCTTCACAATTATCAAATATTTAAAGTCATACTAACATGGCGTTGAACTTATTACACGAAAACTTACCTTTATTTCAAAATAGGCTAGATTGCTGATCTAGTCCGATACTTTGCCCTTTCCTCGGTCGAGGTTAATTCTTCGCTTTTCTTGATCTATAATAACAATTTAGCTCATTTAATCGCCACATTAATAAATACATCTCAATAATCATAATTTTGGCAAAATTACCATTTTGCCTTTAAGTTTTCACAAAATGACCATTTTACCCCTAGGCTCGAAAATCAATTCTAATCAAATTTCTTTCTTTAACGAGCCTAGGTGAACATTTATTACTCTTATGACAACTCCCAGTACTCATCATTTCACACATTTACCACATATTTACAACCTTCTCAAAAAGGTCCTCTTAGATGTTTTCATGGTAACACCTTTCACAAAAGTTGTTTATCTAACAACTAAGACTTATTTTCTTCCATAAAATTGCAGCAAAAAACTTAAAAGCTCATATGGAAAAACTCTAAACTTTCAACCATTTTGCAAAATAGTCCCCTCTTTAGCTAGCTTAAGCTTTAGGGGTTCAAAAAGTACAATTATTATCAAGAAAAATCACCAATGTCACTTACTTTCGAAGGTGAGAAGTTGCTGAAAACTTTGAGCTCTCAAACCCCTATTTTGCTTTTATTTTTCGGTGGAGAAGATGGAGAGAAAAGATGATATCTTTTTTTTTTAATTCTATTTCTAGACAATTTACCACCTAATCCACCAACTTGATAAACTTGAAATCTTTTTGTTCCCTATGACCGGTCAACCATTTATAGAGGGGTTAATTTGCACTTTAAGGACCTCCAATTAATATTCTATAGCTATTAGTCATCTCTAGCTTGTAAAATAGAACTTTCGCACTTTATGCGATTTAGTCCTTTTTCACAATTAAGCATGAAATCGCTAGAATTAAAGCACCAAAATTTTCATGCACCTATATAACCATGCTCTAACTCGTAAAATAACACAAAATTAATTTTCTTCATCTTCAGATTAGTGGCTTCGAAACCACTGTTCTGGCTAGCCCCTAAATCGGGCGGTTACAATTCTCCCCTCTTAAGGATTTTCGTCCCCGAAAATCTTACTGGTAAAAAGGTTGGGATATTGGTTTCTCATAGTCTCCTCGGGCTCCCATGTAGCCTCTTCTACCCCGTGCCTTTGCCATAGGACTTTCACAAGCGATATACTTTTGTTTCTCAACTATTTGACCTCTCGGGCCAAAATCTTAACCGGCTCTTCGCCATAAGTCATGTCCGGTTGAATTTCCACCTCTGATGGTACAATCACATGTGAAGGGTCCGAAAGATATCGACGTAACATAGATACGTGGAAGACATCATGAATATTTTCCAACTCAGGTGGCAAAGCCAAACGATAAGCTATCGGCCCTATCCTCTCGGTAATCTCATAAGGTCCGATAAAACACGGACTCAATTTGCCTTTCCGGCCAAATCTGAGGACTTTCTTCCATGGTGATACTTTCAGAAACACTTTATCACCTACTTGAAATTCAATCTCTTTCTGTTTTAAATCCGAATAGGACTTTTGTCCATCTGAGGCAGCTTTTAGACATTCACATATCACTTTTACCTTCTCTTCGGTTTCTCTGACTAAATTGACCCCGTGAATCTGATTCTCCCTAAGTTCGGTCGAATACAGAGGCGTTCGGCACTTACGCCCATACAGTGCCTCATAAGGCGCCATCTTCAAACTTGACTGAAAGCTGTTATTGTAGGCGAATTCCACCAACGATAAGTATTTCTCCCAATTACCTTGGAATTCTAAAACACAACACCGAAGCATGTCCTCAAGTATTTGTATTACTCTTTCCGACTGACCGTCGGTTTGAGGATGGAAAGCTGTTCTAAAACTCAATTTTGTGCTTAAGGCCTCTTGCAACTTTTTCCAAAACCATGACGTAAATCTCGGATCTCTATCCGAAATAATCGACAATGGTACTCCGTGAAGTCTTACTATTTCTATCACGTACAAATCCACCAACTTATCGAGCGAGTAGTCGACCCGTACTGGTATGAAATGGGCTGACTTCGTGAGTCTATCCACTACGACCCATACGACATCTTTCTTCTTCGGCGTCACCGGTAAACCCGTCACGAAGTCCATAGTAATACGGTCCCACTTCCACTCGCGAACCATAATAGGCTGAAGTAGACCTAAAGGTACTTGATGTTCAGCCTTCACTTGTTGACAAATTAGACATCTTGATACAAACTCTGAAATACTTTCTTCATACTCCGCCACCAATACCATTTCTTCAAGTCATTATACATCCTAGTACTGCCTGGATATACAGACAAACATCCAATATGTGCTTCATGCAAAACTTTTCGAATAAGTTCATCATCTTTGGGTACACAGACCCTATCTCGGAACATCAAACATCCATCAGGACTTATCCGGAAGTCCAACTCAACATTTGACTCACATTGAACTCTTTTAGCTTATAAATCATTGTCGCCTTTCTGGGCTTCATAAATCTCTTGGAGAAACATTGGTCTAGCCCTCAACTTGGCTAGAATAGAACCATCATCTGACAAAGCTATCCAGGTATTCATGGCTCTCAGCGCAAACAAGGATTTCCTATTCAAGGCATCGGCGACTACGTTCGCCTTTCCCGGATGGTAGTCAATTACTAACTCGTAATCTTTTATCAACTCTAACCATCTCCGTTGCCTAAGGTTCAACTCTTTTTGAGTCATCAAATACTTTAGGCTCTTATGGTCTGTGAACACTCGACATTTCTCACCGTACAAATGGTGTCTCCAAATCTTTAGTGCAAAAACAATTACAGCTAACTCCAAATCATGGGTCAGGTAATTCTTCTCGTGTAGCTTTAACTGTCTAGAGGCATATGCTATCACCATGCCCTATTGCATGAGTACACAACCTAATCCATTCAGGGATGCATCGCTGTAAACCACAAATTCTTTTCCCAGCCCCGGTTGCACTAAAACAGGAGCTTCAGTCAACAACGCCTATAGCTTCTCAAAACTCTGCTGGCACTTTTCTGTCCATTCAAACTTTACATCTTTTAGTAACAACCTCGTCATCGGAGTAGCAATCAGGGAAAATCCCTTGACAAAACGTCTATAGTAGGCAGCTAGGCCCAGAAAACTCCTAACCTCGGTTACATTCCTTGGTGGCTTCCAATCCATAATTGCTGAGATCTTAGTCAGGTCAACTCTAATTCCATCTCCCGAGAAAATGTGCCCCAAAAACCCAACTTCCTTAGGCCAAAATTCACTTTTACTAAACTTGGCATATAATTGTTTATCTCTCAAAATTCGCAGAACCGATCTCAAATGTTCAGCATGCTCGTTCTCATCCCGAGAATAGATCAATATATCATCGATGAAAACTACTACAAATTTATCCAAATACGACCAAAAAATACGATTCATCAAATCCATGAAAACTGCAGGGGCATTTGTTAAACCAAAAGGCATGACCAAAAAATTCATAGTGGCCATACCTTGCCCGAAATGCAGTTTTCGGTACATCTGAGTCATTGACTCTCAACTGATAATATCCAGACCTCAAGTCTATCTTGGAAAATACCGTGGCTCCCTTCAATTGATCAAATAAATCATCGATTCTTGGCAACAGGTACTTGTTCTTCACAGTCACCTTATTGAGTTGCCGATAATCTATACATAACCTCATGGAACCATCTTTCTTCTTCACAAATAATACGGGAGCACCCGACGGAGAATAACTTGGTCTTGCAAAGCCTTTATTTGTTAACTCTTGTAACTGCGCCATCAGTTCTTTTAGCTCGGTTGGAGACATTCTTTATGGAGCAATAGAAATGGGGGCAGTACCAGGAGCTAACTCAATCCCAAATTCAATCTTTCTAACCGGAGGTAGCCCTGAAAATTCCTCTGGGAAAACATCCGGATACTCACATACTATGGGCACTGATTCAATTCTTAACTCCGTCTCTCTAGCATTCATCACAAAAGCAAGGTAAGTTTTGTACTCCTTTCTTAGATACTTCTGAGTCAGCAAGAAAGATATCACTACTGGCAACCTGTCTTGCTCATCTGATTCAACACGAATAAGATCCCCACTTTCACATTTCAACTCAATAAACTTCCTTCCACAATTCACTATCACATGATGAGTGGTTAACCAATCCATCCCAAGGATGACATCGAATTCATCAAACGAAAATAACATGAGATTAGCAGGAAAACCATGACCCTTAATCATCAAAGGGCAACCTTTGCATACTCTATCGACCAACAAACATTTGGCTAGGGGATTTGACACTCTTATCACAAATTCAGTAGACTCTACAGGCATACTCATGCTAGAGACTAATTTCATACAAATATACGAGTGGGTAGACCCCGGATCAATTAAAGCTACAACATGAGTATCATAGAGAGAAAATGTACCCGTAATTACGTCGGGAGAGGACATCTCCTCGCTAGCACGAATGGCATATGTTCTCGCCGGTGCTCTACCCTCAGCTCTTGTATTCTGCTCTCTAGATGAATTCTTGCTACTCATTTCATTTCCCGAGTTTCTCAGTGGTCTTCCCCTAGCAGTATTTCCCGGTCTTGCATTCTGAGGCTTCTCTTTCTCACCTGCCTCGGGGCAATCTCTGATAAAATGGTCTAGAGATCCACACTCGAAACAAGCCTTCTCGATTGCTCGACACTTACTGAGATGACGTCTGCCACACTGCGGGCATTTCGATCTACTCGGTCGAGCGTTACCAATACTAGCGACCTAAATAGTCTGAGCCTTAAACCCGAATACTGTCTACCTTTACTTCTATTTGAAAACCTAGCTGAAGTAGCTGACCGAACAGTAAACTCTCTTGACTTCTTGGACGAGGATTGGAATGACTTGCCTAACTGTCTCTTCTTCAAGTCGCGAGACTCAATTTCAGCTTTCTTTTTCTCTTTTACTAGTTCTTCAGCCTCACAGGCTCGATCTACCAGCACCACAAACTCTTTTAGTTCAAGGACACCAACAAACAAATGGACATCCTTATTTAACCCATCCTCGAATCTTTTGCACATGATGGCTTCTGTCGATACGCACTCTCGAGCGTATTTGCTGAGCCTTACGAACTCACGCTTATATTCAGCCACCGTCATTCGACCTTGCTTTAACTCCAAGAACTCCTTTCTTTTCTGGTCGATGAACCTTTGACTAATGTACTTCTTTCGGAATTTCTCTTGGAAGAATTCCCAGTTAACTCTCTCCCTTGGTACCACAGACACAAGGGTGTTCCACCACTGATAGGCCGAATCTCTCAAGAGAGATACCGCACACTTTATGCACTCTTCAGGCGTGCATGACAACTCATCGAATACACTGATGGTATTCTCAAGCCAGAATTCCACCCTCTCCGGATCATCATCCTTACTAGCCCGAAATTCCTCGGCTCCTTGTTTCCGAATCTTATCGACCGGAGGCCTTTCTCTTCTTACTACCTCTACCACCTGAGGAGCTACAGGGGTAGGCTGAGGAATAGGTGGGGGTGGAGGGGGTTGAGCATTAGGATTTGCTCAAATATACTCAGTATACCAGTTGCTCATCATATGGAGAAAGGCTTCTCGAGCCTCTTCTCCCTGACCCAAAGTCTCGGGTCTACTCTCTACTGGCGCGGTCCCTTGCACAGGAGCCGGTGCATTACTTGCAGCATCATCGGCTGCAGTTCGATTAGAATCCATTTACTATATAAAAACATAATTCAAATCGTCAGGAGTCGTCACACTATCTTTATGCAAATACTCATACATATGACATGTATAGCTAGACTCATACTTACGCTACGATAGTCCGAGAATCGACTAAACCGTAGCTCTGATACCATAAATGTAACACCCCTTACCCATAATCGAGACCTGATCCAGGTATGAGGCATTACCGAACTTAACTTTCTCAATCATACAATATCTATCCATAAAACTTCATGTCAAATTAAAACTTTTCATTCGCGACCATAATGTCCTTATTATAGGTCTACGAGACCCTAAACTCATATCCGAAATGACTCGGCACTAAACCCGAAACTTTTGAACCTTTAGACAAATTTGACATAAAATAGGGTCACATACTCGTGTGAAGGATGGAACACGCCCGTGTGGAAAATTCACATGTCCCTGTTCCACACCCGTGCGGATTTATTTCTCAATTCAAACCTACAGGGGTTTTCACACGACCGGACACACGCCCGTGTCCCTGGCCCGTGTCCCCCACACGGCCATGACACGCCCGTGTGCAAAAACCATGACATTCTGTTTATGACGTCATAACCTCACTAAGGTCACACGGCCAAGGCACACGCCCGTGTCCTTAGACCGTGTGTCGAATTAAATTCCTAATTTCAGGTACCGACTTCACACGACCTGGACACACGCCCATATCCATAGCCGTGCCTTCCATACGGCTGAGGCATACGGCTGTGTCTCTACCCGTGTGTTTACTACTGAGCTTACTGACTTGTAAACCTAGCATGCAAGGGGACACACAGCCAATCAACACACCCATGGGGCTGACCGTGTGTCACACACGGCCTAAACACACGCCCGTGTGTCTACCCATGTGGACATTGGTAAGGCTATTTACCAAGCCAAATGCCACCCTAATGCAGCAACCAAACTTATAACAGTTCAATCCAACATATATATTGACATAAGAAACTCCCAAGAACTCAAAATTTAAAACATCCTCACAAGCATGCACTTCATGGATTTCATCATCACTGAATATATAAACTTGTAAAGTATTGGGCCATATCCAATGACCACTTACAAAATGAATTGAACAACATTAATAGCCAACACTTTGGCTAACAAATAGGACATAACAAAATGACCAAGTCCTATACATGCCATACTCAAAATGAATCTAACTTGGCTATACCAAAAAGTAGCCGATAGTGTGATTTTCGAACTCCGACGTTCCACAAATTCTCGAGCTAACTTGGCAATGCTGCAAGGAAAAGGAAAATGAGAGGGGTAAGCATAAAGCTTAGTAAGTTTGCATGAAATAAATAGCAACATAAAGCTCGTAATGTCATCCATCCATTGCATTGAATAAAAAACACAAGTCTTAGGCTCATTTCCATAACTTACTCATACTTACTCTTACCGATTACATATCATGCCACATATTGTAAACCATTCTCATGAATTACTCACATGTACCTGTATCACTTCATCACATAGTCTTAGCATTAATCTCATCTCCATCATAAGCTTAACTATTTACCCCATTGAATCACTTGGGATATTCAAGGATACATGATTATCCTCATTCACATAATTACGATGCCAATGCCACTTCCCAGAGGTGGTCTTACGTGGGGTCACTTCTAGATGTCGATGCCATATCCCGGATATGGTCTTATACAAGATTTCATATCGATTGTCGATGCCATATCCTAGATATGGTCTTATACGTTTTTCATATTCAATGCCGATGTCATATCCCATATATGGTCTTATACGGGATTTCAATTTGGTGCTGAGGCCATGTCCCAGACATGGTCTTATATGGGACCTTACCCATCTCAAGTCTTGATGATATTGTTCTCTCATCTATTTAAGTCCAATCGGGACTTCAACATCACTATTCTCATCATTTTCTCACACAACACCATTATTCAAATTCATAGACATATCATACATCTTCACAATTATCAAATATTTAAAGTCATACTAACATGGCCTTGAACTTATTACACGCAAACTTACCTCAATTTCAAAATAGGCTAGATTGCCGATCTAGTCCGATACTTTGGCATTTCCTCGATCGAGTTTAATTCTTCGCTCTTCTTGATCTATAATAATAATTTAGCTCATTTAATCGCCACATTAATAAATACATCTCAATAATCATAATTTTGGCAAAATTACCATTTTGCCCTTAAGCTTTCACAAAATAACCATTTTACCCCTAGGCTCGGAAATCAATTCTAATCAAATTTCTTTCTTTAACGAGCCTATGTGAACATTTATTACTCTTATGATAACTCTCAATACTCATCATTTCACACATTTACCACATATTTACAACCTTCTCAAAAAGGTCCTCTTAGGTGTTTTCATGGTAACACCTTTCACAAAAGTTGTTTATCTAACAACTAAGACTCATTTTCTTCCATAAAAATGCAGAAAACAACTTAAAAGCTCATATGGAAAAACTCTAAACTTTCAACCATTTTGCAAAATAGTCCCCTCTTTAGCTAGCTTAAGCTTTAGGGGTTCCAAAAGTACAATTATTATCAAGAAAAATCACCAAAGTCACTTACTTTCAAAGGTGAGAAGTTGATGAAAAATTTTGAGCTCTCAAACCCCTATTTTGCTTGTATTTTTAGGTGGAGAAGATGGAGGGAAAAGATGACATCTTTTTTTTCTTTTTTTTTATATTCTATTTCTAGACAATTTACCACCTAATCCACCAACTTGATAAACTTGACATCTTTTTGTTCCCTATGACTGGTCAACCATTTCTAGAAGGGTTAATTTTCACTTTAAGGACCTCCAATTAATATTCTATAGCTATTAGACATCTCTAGCTTGTAAAATAGAACTTTCGCACTTTATGCGATTTAGTCTTTTTTCGCAATTAAGCATGAAATCGCTAGAATTAAAGCACCAAAATTTTCATGCACCTATATAACCATGCTCTAACTCGTAAAATAACACAAAAATAATTTTCTTCATCTTTGGATTAGTGGTTCTGAAACCACTGTTCTGACTAGCCCCTAAATTGGGCTGTTACAATTCTCCCATCTTAAGGATTTTCGTCCCCGAAAATCTTACCGGTGAAAAGGTTGGGATATTGGTTTCTCATAGTCTCATCAGGCTCCCATGTAGCCTCTTCTACCCCGTGCCTTTTCCATAGGACATTCACAAGAGATATACTTTTTTTTCTCAACTGATTGACCTCTCGGGCCAAAATCTTAACCGACTCTTCGCCATAAGCCATGTCCGGTTTAATTTCCACCTCTGATGGTACAATCACATGTGAAAGGTCCGAACGATATCGACGTAACATAGATACGTGGAAGACATCATGAATCTTTTCCAACTCAGGTGGGAAAGCCAAACGATAAGCTACCGGCCCTATCCTCTCGGTAATCTCATAAGGTCCGATAAAACGCGGACTCAATTTGCCTTTTCGGCCAAATCTGAGGACTTTCTTCCATGGTGATACTTTCAGAAACATTTTATCACCTACTTGAAATTCAATCTATTTCCGTTTCAAATTCGAATAGGACTTTTGTCTATCTGATGCAGCTTTTAGACATTCACGTATCACTTTTACCTTCTCTTCGATTTCTCTGACTAGATCAACCCCGTGAATTTGATTCTCCCTGAGTTCGGTCCAATACAGGGGCGTTCAACACTTACGCCCATACAGTGCCTCATAAGGCGCCATCTTCAAACTCGGCTGAAAGCTGTTATTGTAGGCGAATTCCACCAACGGTAAGTATTTCTCCCAATTACCTTGGAATTCCAAAACACAACATCGAAGCATATCCTCAAGTATTTGTATTACTCTTTCCGACTGACCGTCGGTTTGAGGATGGAAAGCTATGCTAAAACTCAATTTTGTGCCTAAGGCCTCTTGCAACTTTTTCCAAAACCGTGACGTAAATCTCGTGCTAAAACTTTTTTGGGCATTGTGGAACTCCTGGGAATTAGTTTAATTTTGGTTGTAATTTGACTTTGGACATTGGACATTTTATTTTGGATGGTTTTATAATAATTTGATTAGTTCCAAGAGATTTAGACATGTTTGAGTTTAATTATTGAATGATTTACAGTGTATTGTTGCTTGATAACACGGTGATTGATAATACGGTGTGTGAGGCATGAAATTTACACTAACGATTGTTTAATTGAAGCTTCCATGGAGTGGTTTACTGGCGACTAAGGTACGCCACTTGTTTGATTTATTTAGTGTTTGTTAAGCATAGAATTTATTGCCTAATTCGATATAATTGAGGCTTAATTGATGTCAATAAATTCAATTGAAGGTGTATATATATGTATGTTAATTAATCGTAGTTAAATCGGGTTTAATTGGCCATTAAACTATGCAAAATCAGGTTTTAAAACGAGTTTTTCACAAAAATAGGTGCAGTGGTTTTCACATGGGTGTGTGCCTGTCCACACGGATGTGTGAGGGGTTGCACACGGGCGTGTGGGTAAGTGACACGGGCGTGTGGAGACTGAAGCTATCACACATAGGCGTGTAGGATTTCCACACGGGCATGTGCGATTGGCCTAAATGTTTTTCACAACACGAACATGGGTGTTTGATAACACATGGTCTAGGGGACATGGCTGTGTGGGTTTTTGGGGTTTGAATATTTATCTTTTTAAATTGGTATTCTAATTTGTTTAAGTTACAATTTAGTCTTGGAAAATTGGTTAGTCTAATTAGAGCCTTAGATGATAAGGAAACTTGGTAAAATTTTAGGATTAGTCTCATAATGGGTAAAATTTGATAGGAATGCACTTGATTTATAATTTAGAATAGGTACTGATAGTTTTTATTAGTTACGATTTAGTACCTAATAATAAAAACTCAAATTATTAGTTACTGATAGTAAACGAACTCAAATTAAGCTAAAAATTTTAGGCGTGAATAATTTGACTAAAAGAAGGTCGGTAAACACTTAGATATAAAATCAGGTTAGTTTTTACCATAGGTGGTAAATTGACAAAAATGCCTCTAGATTAAATTACCTAGGAAATGTTTAAAATTGGCTCATAATTTGCTTTCGCATTAATAAATAACTAAAAGTTAGATAAGATTAAGGTGTTATAAGGTCAGGGTGTGTCTTGGGTGGTTGTTAGCTGGAGAATCACTTAGGTGGCTAATGTAACGCTTCGAATTTGGATCGGTCCGTCCTGATTGTGTTTGCGATGTCACATTTGGTGGTATCAATGCCAAGTTTAAAACCTTAGGCTAGTCTAGGTTGCTTGAATATTAATGATATTAGATAATGATGTTTGCTTGTTTGTGTTGATTAGAAATTCATATTTTTTTGTATGCATGATCTTTGTGATATGAATTATTCTTAGGGTAGGATTGGGAACATAATGCCCTATAGGAACTATACTTAGTTAAATCTTGGATCTTTTACTACTACTCAATCCTGGTACGTTTCTTTACTCTTTTTCTTTAGTATATGGTAGTTGTTATGCCTCCGAATCATGATCAGGGTAGTATGGCTAACGATGCGCCGCCGTGGGACGATGCTTAGATGGACCGCGTTGAGCACTTCATGTTTGAGATGGTAAGAGCACTACAGCGTATCGTTGGTGCCAACATTGCTTCGGCTCGTCAGGGTTTGCCACTAGAGCATTTACGAGCTCTTAGTGGTAAAGAGTTTCGTGGTGTTAGGGGTGATGATTCGACACATGCAGAGTATTGGTTGGAGGGCGTCGTTCGTATTCTCGGTCAGATGGGTTGTTCTGACGAGGATAAGTTGGGTTGTGTCGTATCGCTGTTTACGAATGAGGCTCACAGATGGTGGATGACTATTGAGAGGGGTACTACGCTGGATTGTCTAACTTAGGAATTCTTCTTAGTATCGTTTCAGAGGTAGTTTATGGGTAAGCAGTATCTCGAGGCTAGGACACGGGAGTTTATAGATCTTGTTCAGGTACTCTATCGGTGGACAAGTACGAGGTTGAGTTTGTGTCTTCCGAGGTGAACCATTGTAAAAGGTTTAGGTTTGGGCTGAACCGTGAGACCAAGCTCTATCTGGTTGCTCAGAATACTGAGGTCTTCGGCGAGTTAGTTGAGAAGGCTCGTGCCTTAGAGGAGACTTTGGGGGAGGAGCCCAAAGCTGCTTCGTCTGGAGCTGTTAAGAGTTCAACTACGGCTGCTAGTGGTTCTGGTCATAAGGGTAAGAGAGATTGTTTCGATAGATCTGGATGACGTGTTGCTGGTGGCCGTAGTCAGGATAGGCGGGCTGCGAGAGTTGAGGTTGATATTGTAACAACCCGTTTTTCAATGGTGTCGAAAATAGTGGTTTCGGGGCCACCAAATCTGACGAGTAAGTTCATAAATATTATTATTTAATATTTACGAGTCAAACATGGTTTTAAAAAGGTTTTTGATATAGTGATTTTTGTTATAAAAATAATTTATTATGTTCAAGTGGTAAGACCCTAAGGTCAAGTGGTTTTAGAAAATGAGGTATCGGGACCTCATTTATAAACCAAGCCGTAAATATTTTTATAAATATTTACGAAGTGTCATCAAGGTGGTATTAAAGTTTCGTTGAAAAATTTTAACGTTTTGATAGTTAATTAATTAAAAAGGACTAAATCGTAAAAGATGTAAAATTTGATCACTATTTGATTTGAGTGATTAAATGGTTAATTGAATAAAGGAAAAGGGAATTAAATGGTAATTAGACCATTCAAGGTGTTAGTGGACAATAATGGACATGAATTTGATGTTTTATTTAATTATTAACTAAGGTTAATATGGTAATTTGATAAGTATATTAAAATAAATAAAACAAAAGTTTTATTCATCTTTTTCAAAGCTTGTTAACCAATTGAAAATAGGGGAAGAAGCCATTCTTTTAGCTTGGAGGCTTTGACAACTTCACAAGCAAAATTGGTATGTGATTTTAGCCCTCTTGTAATTTTTTATGTTTTTGAGATCGTTGCAACTAGATCCAGCTAGCCTGTACCTTCGATTTTGAAACTGTTAAGGATTTTGAATGTTTCCATTGATGAACCTCGTGATTTTAGATGTTAAATGATGAATTTGAAAAATTAGTTGTTATTTAAAAGTACTTTATTAAGTGATTTTTTGATGAAATTTTCTATTAGGGACTAAATTGTTAAAAAGTAAAAATGCAAGGATTAAATGTGAAATTATTTCATGAAGGGGCTGGTTTTGATACCATGAGTATTCAGCTAGGCTCAATTTTGGGTAAAAATGGTTAATTTGCATGTTTTGGGCTCAGGGACTAAATTGAATAAAAGTAAAATTTTAGAAGTAATTTTGTAAAAATGTCAAAAATGACCAAATTGCATGAAATACATTGTTTTACTGTCTAAATTGATAAATTGAATGAAATTATTAATTTAGATCACGATCGGGTGGAAAATCGATGAGAATGGAAAATTACCAAAATGTCCCTGAACTTTGACATTTCTGCAAAATAGCCAGGTAAGTTCGTATGAACTATAATATGTATAATGTTGACTAAATTGAATGTTATTATATGATTTCATTGAAAATTAATCAATATATATGTTAATTATACAATTTATCGAGTAAAGAAACGATGAAAATTCAACGACGTACGACGACTATCGAGCACCGTTTGAACCTTAGGAATATATAGGATACAAATGATAGGTCATTAGGGGTTACTGTATTTTGGGTGCTGGTCTTGAACGTCCTACCGGTGGCTGAGTTTTTGGCATGTGTTGCGGTTACTTGACAGCTTGTGTGAGCAGCACCGTGTAGCTACGTTCTGACAGAAAACTTGTGTGAGCAGACCCACTTATGGCTCAAGAGAGAGAATTTATTTGGGAAAAGAGAAAGAAATGGTTTCGACCATATGTTAGTACACAGTGTGTGAGATTCTCGCATATCCGATATTATTCTAAGTGGTTCAATGGGCATACAAAGGGAAGGAACAATAAGTGTTCCGATTGGCAATGTCATGAAAGTATGGAAAGGTATGAGTTGCTGATGATTAAAGTGTGTATAGACATGTTCATGAAAAGTATGAATGCTTATATGCTATATTCATGAAAGTTATTTTATCATGTGGTGTTTTATGCTAAATTATGTGTTTATTCACTAACCTGTGAATATGGTTAATGTTATATTTATGTCTTATGAGTTGTGCAAATGAAATGGTAAGTGTTCAATATGAATTAAGATATGTATGCATGAAACTCATTGAAATGGTGATATATGAAAAACATGATATGTTATGAGAAGGATGTTATATCCAATTGAATCATATTCAAGTATAATGGTTATCTATGTTGAATTCATGTGAAATATGTTCAAGTATGCTAACATATGTTGTTGTTTGATGCTTAGGCATGTGCCAAGCTATTGTTTGGATTGTGTTATGTTTACTTATAAGTTATGCATTGAAATAGTAAGTGGCCAAATGGAAATATGCTTGTGTTCATGAAAGAATGGTAAGGTTTAAATTATGTAATTTCTTATGAAATGGTTTATCATGTGGTTAATTCCAAAAGAGCTATGTTTAAATGCACTAGCTTGTGGCTATGGTTGATGACATGCTTATGTCTTGTGTGTTGTACATATGAAACGAGTGTGGAAAGGTAATGAAATAGTAAGTTCATACTTGAAGTGTAAAATGATGAAAAAGGAAAAGATGAGTTGAATTGATGTTGTTATTTAAGCTAAAGAAAGTAAAAGCAATAGAAAGTAATGTAACGACCCGATACCCGAGTCCGAAACTGAGACTGGATACGAGACATTACTATACTTGAACTTACTAAAACATGTACTTTCGGGCTGTATAATTTTGTTTCGAATTAGAACTTCTCTTTCTTAGTCAAATCATACATTTGGGCCTACGAGGCCTTAAACTCACGTCCGAAAACTTTCGGAGTTCAACCGGAAACTTTTACTCACTTTGTAAACTTTTCCTCAAAACAGGGGTCACACGCCCGTGTGACTTGGGACACGCCCGTGTACCCCTAAGACATGCCCGTGTCTTCCACCCGTGGTCGACACTGACTAATTTCACACGGCCTTGACACGCCCGTGGCCCTGGCCCATGTGCCAAACCTTGGCATTCTGACTTATCCACACGGTCCATAGACACGCCCGTGTGCTTCAGCCGTGTGGAGATTCAAATTCCAAGTGCAAGGAGCAAACTTCACACGGCCTGGGCACACGCCCATGTTCTGGCCGTGCCTCCCACACGATCTAGACACACGCCCGTGTCTCTACTCCTATGGGAGATTAGAAGGCTATCTACCAAGCCTTTTTTCCACTCTGAAATCAAGATCAATTTAATACCCTATTCAACAACTCAAGTACTACATGAAAACATGAACAATGATGCATAATCATCAACATTGGTATAAATAAACTTGGCAAATATTGGCCAATCTCTTTAGCCATATACAAAAGAATACTAAACTTGATAGTCAACACTTTGGCTCTTCTTAAAATAACTCAAAATGAAATGCTTCCTATACATGCCATACTTAATATAAACAACTTGGCTATGCCAAAATAGCGATTGATAGTGTGCTCCGAGCTCCGACGTCAATGATCCACGAGTTAGCTTGGCGGGACTACATGGAAGGAAAGAATTAAAGACGTAAGCATTTAGCTTAGTAAGTTTGCATGTAGTGCATATAGCAACATATTTGCTTAACATAACTCATTCATCATAAATAAAGGCATTGCCGAACTCATATGCTTGAGCTCACTTACTCTTAATAATTCTTACATATCTCATGGTACTTACTAGTCTCATGCTTGTAAGGTAAACAAGGTACATGTATCACTTAATCACATAGATTAGCATACTTTGCTATGGTAAGCATAATCTTAACTTCATCATTCATAACATGAATAATACTTTTAGTTAACTTTAACTAGCATATTTTGATGATAGCTTTACTTGCTTAACTTTCTTTCTTTCTCATTTATTCTTTACTCTTTTGCCCGTTGAATTACTATGAATAACCGAGGATACTGAATCTCATCTCACATATAACTCGATGCCAAATCCATATCCTAGATATGGTCTTACATGGGATCTCTCAAATTGGTATTGATGCCATGTCTTGACATGGAATTACACGAAGTCTTCCTTGTGTGTTCCCTTGGGAACTTACCATTGCCATGTCTTTCCATGGTCTTACTTGGTATCTTTACTCATGAACTGGTCAATGCCGAGCCTTGGCTTGGACTTACATGAAATCTTCCTTGTTACTCACCAATGCCATGCCTTGGCTTGGACTTACATGGGATCTCTATCTCATGATAGCTTTTCAATGCCAAGACTTGTCTTGGACTTACATGACATCTTTGCTTAGAGACTCACCAATGCCATGCCTTGGCTTTGGCTTATATGGGTCTTCATATCATAATAACTCTTCAATGCTAAGACTTGTCTTGGTCTTACATGATAACTTGCTTGATTGCCAATGCCTTGCCTTGGCTTTGTAACATCCCAAACCCGGTCTAATCGTTACGACCAGATCTGGCATGTCACAGGGAAAAAGGTTATAAGGAAATTTTGAAATTTTGATGGAAACCGTAAGTTTGAAACTCTTTGTTTTAGGTGATGTTTTGAAAACAGGGGTTTGTAACTTAAGAAAAATTTCAGGTTGGATTAATCGCTCATTTGCTATTTTTGCTAGCACTTGTGAGAAAACCGATATTCAGGTTACAGTTGTTTAGAACACTTCTTTTTGACAAATATGTTTAAGTCGTAAATTAATGTCGTATCAAAGCGAAGTAATTACGTAAAACCAAATAACAATTTAGAAGGCCTTATTACATCAATTAAAAACCCAAATTTAAAATGTCTTGGAAAGAAACTAAGTTTACTGAAAAATATCAAGCTATGGCCTCCTCGAGTCCTCTCGGCTCCCAAGTCCACGTCTCACTGATCACCTGCAAGATTAAGCAGAGGGGGTGAGTCACCGAGACTCAGTGTGTAAGTCCCCCTTAAGTCACATAAATGGCTCCAAGCCCACAAACACATATTGGGCCTTAGCCCACTCAAAATAGCATGTACAGATATGGATGCAATGTACCCGGCCCAAGCCTAGATTTTCCATCCTCTACACACCACCCGTACCAACCGATCACTCCGTGGGGATTTCTACAATCAACCCTCCATCCGCTACACTCCATTTGTGGCACCTAGCCACTGGTGACATAGTCACAAGATATCATATGTGGGGCCAACCCACTTGTGGTACCAAACCACTAGTGACAATCCCGAATAATCATATATGTGGGGCCAACCCACTGTGGTACCAAACCACTGGGACGAGTCACGAATCATACATTTATGTGGTACCAAACCACTGGTGGTTCCAAACCACTGAGACTTAGTCAAGAGTCAAGAATATGGGGCCAACCCTCGTGTGGTACCAAACCACTAGTGACAGTCTTACACTTCCCCTTTCACATCAAATCCAACCCATGCATACAAGTGTCAAATGAATGCAACATGCTGTCAAGTGCACAATATCATTATGGCATACATTCATCAGTGCATACATAACCAACTAGGTGCTTACCTGGTATTTCGGCCATGCCATAGTGGCATAACGCTTGTTCATCTAGCCGTTTCGGCTTTTCAGCCCCAAAGAATTAATAACACATAATAATATTAAAGTGTGTAAATATTACACACCTGGTTACACGTAGCACCATGCTATCTATGTCAACACTATCGCTTTCAGAAACTACTACTATCTGCCTCCTATTTTGCTCAGAAGCCAGCCCACAACCTGGTGGCCAATCTCGAATAGCAGACACCGCGCGCTTCTTGAACTTAGGGGCTGGGACTACGGGTCCAACCCCTCCTTTCGCTTGGCTAACATTTGAGTCCATGAATAGAACCTTGGTTACTAGACCGGATTAACGCAGTGAAACCGAACAAAAAGGGAATAACACTCAAGACTAAGGGTCCTTACCTAGATCAACAAATCCCGGAGATTAAGAAGGTTTGAATCCTGCACCGCTCGAGTACTTGAATCGACTAGAACTGATTGTCCCTTTAAACACTCCAAATACAGACCAAAAGCCAGAAGAACGCGAAGACAAAGCCCCCTACAATCAGCCAAGAGTTAAAGAATATGATTACTGGCTTTGGCACGCAAACATGAGAAGAGATGATTGAACCAAAAAGAAAACACTTACCCCAAACACTAGAGAAACTGATTGGGAGTGGAGGAAAATAGGTAACAACAATCCACAAATGTCGAAGTTGTTCTGCTCTTGAAAAGAAAGAGATGGAGAAGAAAGGTGCTATCTACCAAGAGAGATTCGACTAAGGTGTTCGAAAGAAAAGAGAAGAGAATCACAGAGTTTCGGCAAAAAGTGTGGCTTCAGAGGGTTTCGGCTTTGATGTTAATGGCAAAGAAAATAAGCAAAAGTGATGAGTGAAAGGCAATGTAGGTTTCGGCCAAGCACAAAAGAAAAAGAAAATGAGAAGAGGATTAGAAGGTGTTTTGGTTTTGGTATTTTGAGAGAAAAGAAAAATGCACCAAGTGGTATGAGGGTGTTTCGGTTTTGACAAAAGAAAAGAACAAAAGAATGCTCTTGGTCCTTTCTAGCTAGCCAAAAATGCTCAACACTCCCTCTAATGCTATCATTTAACATTCGACCACCCCCCTAACCTCACTAAACCGAGCACACACACTCACACACCCCACATTTGGCCAAACTCTCTCCCTCTCTCCCAATCCCACGATTCTCTCCACCGATCACTGTCCACTCTCCATTCAAACCTGTTGACCGATTCCTTCTCCTTGAGTTGCTCTCTTCCCTTCATTCAAATGTGTTGACCCATTCAACACTCATCCACCAGAGTCCAAGCTGAAAGCAACTCTCCCCCACCTTGGCGTCAAAAAGAAATCCCCAATAGGGAATCCACGCAGCTCGAACCTGCTCCCTGCCAGCTTCCCTGAGGCGTCACCTTCCTGAGCTTTAAGTGGCGCCTCCTTGCCACTTTACTAAAGCGCTTCTTGAGTCTAAACATACAACCAACCACCCTTAAGTCCTATCCCATTCAGCTCTCCTTTAAAGTGCCCAAAAAGAAAATTTTTACTAAGGCTCCGGCTTACCCCTAAGTCATTCCTGGACCCTAAAGTACCCTAAACTAGCATGACAAACAGAGCATTCACGCCCAAACACATAAAATGCAAAGGCCCTAATTTAGGATGTTACAGTTCTACCCCCCTTAAAATAATTTTAGCCTCGAAATTACCTGGTCAAAAGAGATGAGGGTATTGCTGTCGCATCGATTCCTCGGATTCCCATGTAGCTGCCTCAGAACCGTGATTACGCCACAGAACTTTAACCAACGGAATTGTCTTTCTTCGTAATACTTTGACATCCCGATCCAAAATTCAAACTGGTTCTTCCTCAAAGGAGAGATCAGGCCTCACTTCGATCTCCTCCACTGACACCACGTGAGATGGATCCGAATGATAACGTCTTAGCATCGAAACGTGAAACACATCGTGAATCTGACTTAACTCTGCAGGTAACTCGAGTTGATAGGCTACTGGTCCCACACGCTTCACTATCCGGTAAGGCCCGATAAACCTGGGGCTTAGCTTGCCCTTCCGTCCAAACCTAAGCACTTTCTTCCACGGTGACACCTTCAAGAATACCTGGTCCCCTACTTCAAATTCTATGTCCTTACGCCTTAGGTCTGCATAGGACTTCTGTCTGTCCGAAGCTTCCTTCAACCGAGCCCTAATTAGCTCAACCTTGTCCTCCGTTTCAGCGACCAATTCTGGACCCAACATCTGACGTTCACCCAACTCCGTCCAACAAGTAGGAGTGCGACACTTCCGACCATACAATGCCTCATACGGTGCCATCTGGATACTCGATTGGTAGCTGTTATTGTACGCGAATTCCGCCAATGGTAAGAACTCTTCCCAACTACCTCTGAAGTCCATGACACAGCCTCTCAACATATCCTCTAAGATTTGGATTACCCTCTCTGACTGTCCGTCCGACTGCGGATGAAATGCTGTACTGAAATCTAACTTTGTGCCTAACGCTTGATGCAACGCCTTCCAAAATCTTGACTTAAATCTAGGGTCTCTGTCCGAGATAATCGACACTGGCACCCCATGCAACCTTTCAATCTCTGCTATATATAATTTAGCCAACTTCTGAAGAGGGTATTCCACTCGTACTGGTATGAAATGAGCAGACTTCGTCAAACGATCAACCAATACCTAAATCAAATCCTTTTTAGTAGGTGTAAGGGGAAGCCCACTAACGAAATCCATTGTGATCCTTTCCCACTTCCACTGCGAAATCTTCACTGACTGTAACAAACCCGAAGGCAACTGATGTTCTGCTTTCACCTGCTGACACGTCAAACACTTACTCACATATTCGGTTACTTCTCACTTCAGACCCGGCCACCAAAACTGTCCTCGCAAATCCTGATACATCTTACTTCCTCCAGGATGAATAGCGTATGGACTGCTATGCGCTTCCTACAAAATTCTACGCCTCAACTCTGAATCCTTCGACATGCAAATCTTTCCCCGGAAACACAAAACTCCCTCACTACTCATATTAAAATTCTCTATCCCACCATTCTGAACTTGAAGTAGTCGTGCATTCAAGACATCATCCAACAATTGCTTCTCCTTGATCTGACTTATCCACGTCGGTTTCACCTGCAGCTCAGCTAACAGACTCCCATCATCGTACAAGCTAAGATGTGCAAACATCGCCCTTAGATCTAAAATTACCCTACGACTTAATGCATCTGCCACCACGTTAGCTTTACCCGAATGGTATTCGATCGAATAATCATAATCCTTTAACAACTCCACCCATCGCCTCTACCTCAAATTCAATTCTTTTTGAGAGAGAAGGTACTTAAGACTCTTGTGATCCGTATAGATGACAGATTTCTCCCCATACAGATAGTGTCTCCAGATTTTTAGAATAAAAACCACCGCCGCCAACTCCAAGTCATGCGTGGGATAGTTTAACTCATGTAGTCTTAACTGTCGAGACGCATACGCAACAACCTTCCCGTCTTGCATCAACACACACCCTAATCCTGTGTGCGAAGCATCACGATGAAACCACAACTCCTTCCCACCTCTGGTGAATCAACACCGAAGCTTCCGTCAGAATCCTCTTTAGCTTCTCAAAACTTTCCTGCTGCTTGTCAGACCAAACAAACGGAACCCCTTTCCTTAACAACTTGGTTAATGGAGCCGCAATCAAAGAGAATCCCTCAACGAATCTTCTATAATACCCAGCTAGACCAAGAAAACTCCTAATTTCTGCCACAGACCTAGGTGGCTTCCAATCCAGCACAGCTTCGACCTTCCAGGGGTCAACCCTAATCCCCTCAGCAGACACAACATGACCCAAAAAGGTAACTTCCTTTAGCCAAAACTCACACTTACGAATTCGCGACATGTACCGCTTCTCCTCGAAATTTGTAAGACCACACGAAGATGCGAGTCATGCTCTTCGTCCGATCTGGAATAGACCATAATATCGTCTATGAATACTACGACGAATCAGTCCAGATAGGGTTGGAAAACCTGGTTCATCATGTCCATAAACGCTGCTGGTGTATTGGTTAGACCAAATGGCATCACCAGAAATTCATAGTGGCCATAGCGAGTTCGAAATGCCGTCTTATGAATGTCTGCCTCCTTGACCTTAAGCTGATGATAACCTGACCGCAAATTTATCTTCAAAAAGACTGAAGCCCGTTTCAGTTGATCGAACAAGTCGTCAATCCTCGGCAGCAGGTACTTATTCTTGATGGTCTACTTGTTCAACTGACGGTAGTCAATGCACATACGCATTGATCCGTCCTTCTTCTTGGCAAATAACACCGGTGCTCCCCAAGGTGATACACTCGGTCGGATAAAACCTCGATCCAATAGTTCCTGAATCTAAGCCTTTAATTCTACCAACTCCTTGGGTGCCATCCTATATGGGGCAATCGAAACAGGCGCTGTCCCTGATAAAGATCAATACCAAATTCCACCTCTCGATCCGGAGGCAATCCTGGAAGCTCTTCCGAAAAAACATTGGGAAATTCCTTCACTGTTCTAACATCCCCCACAGACAAATCCTTGCCTTCCAAGGCACAAACCAGCACTATGAACGCCTCACAACCCTTCTTCACCATTCGCTTAACCTTTAAAGTAGATATTACGTTAGATAGGTAGTTCCTTCTCTCACCTATTACCACCACCTCTTCATCCTCGAGAGTTCTTAATACCATGCGCTTGGTAGCACAATCCAAATTTGCTCGATACTTCCCTAGCCAATCCATGCCTAAAATCAGGTCAAACTCTCTGAACGATAGTTCCATCAGATCAGCCAGAAAAACCATCCCTTGAACTTTCAAAGGTACATCCCTATAAAGTCTGTTCACCACTACCGATTGTCCTAGCGGGCTAACTACGGCCATCTCCCTAGAGGCAATCTCAAAGTCTATTCTTAAAGTTCCAGATATCCCACTAGCAACATATGAATCTGTTGATCCTATATCAATTAATGCAGTATAAGGCAACCCATAAATAAGAAACGTACCAGTTATGACGTCCGGTGCATCTCCCTCTTCTCGACGTCTGGCTGCATAGACCAGTCCAGGTGTCCTTGCATCACTGCTCCCAGCACCTCTGTCTGGTGCTCCACATCCACGACCGAAGCTGTTACCCCCTCTAACCAGACCTCGACCTCTCGGTGGTTGCTGTCCACCTCTACCTGACTGAACATAACCCTGACCCATTGGTTGCGCTCTACCTTTCTCCTATTGACAGTCCCTTATTCGATGCTCCGTAGACCCACACTTGGAACAGCCTCTACTACCAACCCAACATTCACCAAAATGAAATTTATCACATCGAGCACACCTCGGAGGCCGATTATCAATAGCAGGTCTCCCCACACGGTTCGGACCCTCAACCCTAGGCCTCTTCTGAAACCGCCCAACTAATCCTGACGAACCAAAATTACTCTTGTTTCTATTTCTCTCCTGATTCTGCTTTTCGGACCGCTTCACCTCATCGACTATCTTAGCCTTTTCCACAAGAACAGCAAATTCCCTCTCTCGCTGTGGAGCTATCAGTACACGCAGATCATCTCTCAACCCATCTTCGAACCGAACACAGCGCTCATGATCCGTGGCAACAATACCCCGGGCATAACGACTTAGACGTAAGAATTCTGCCTCATACTCGGATACCGACTTACTTCCCTAAACCAGATTTAAAAATGGCTTACGCTGTGCATCCACATAACTTGATCCGACGTACTTCCCCTGGAATGCCATCTTAAAGAAATCCCAGGTGATATGCTTAGCCACCGTACCATCCCTAACCGTGAGCCACCACTGATACACCTCGTCTCGCAGAAGAGACACCACCCCTTTCAACTTCTCCTCTACCGTGAAGTCTAGATCATCCATTATGCGCTCACTTGCTTCTAACCAATATTCAGCTGTATTAGGGGCTACGCCTGAAACACCCCTAAACATCTTCGCTCCATTGGCTCGGAGTCACTCAGATACAGATTTCCCGGCCCCAGTACTCATGTTTGCCCCCGCAACTCTCTCCAAAACCCGTAACATTGCCTGAGACACCACATCATCCCCGCCTGTTTGGTCCTGAAATTCCGCTTCCACTGCTGGCGGTACTGGCATCTCACTACCTGACCCATGACCAGATCCAACTGGTTCCGATACAGCAATCCTGCCCCTACCGCGACCACGTACACTACGTCCACGACCTCGAGTGCTCATGACTAACGTTCGTGATTAATCTGGTTAAAAGTTTTATGAGTTAATTATTTCTTCCACTTTTTTTAACACCGAGCAATTTTATGAAAAAAATAGTTTTAGAGAGTAATTTCTGCAAAACACATCAAAGTTTCAGTCCCTATAGTCTGAGTCTTCTAGAATAAACAACCATATTTACTCACGGTAACAATCACTGCATGCATACATTATCAGTAATTGTTAGAACACTTACCTGGGTGGATCGGGTGCCGACGGACTCGGATGCCATGTTCCAATCAAAACATTCCTTTCTAAAATCATTTAAACCAACTTAATAGAGCGTTAATGAACCCATTTTCACCGCCTGAGTTTTGTAACCTGGCTCTGATACCAAAATTGTAACATCCCAAACCCGGTCTAATCGTTACGACCAGATCTGGTATGTCACAGGGAAAAAGGTTATAAGGAAATTTTAAAATTTTAATGGAAACCGTAAGTTTGAAACTCTTTGTTTTAGGTGATGTTTTGAAAACAGGGGTTTGTAACTTAAGAAAAATTTCAGGTTGGATTAATCGCTCATTTGCTATTTTTGCTAGCACTTGTGAGAAAACCGATATTCGATTCTGATTTGTTTAGAACACTTCTTTTGACAAATATGTTTAAGTCGTAAATTAATGTCGTATCAAAGTGAAGTAATTACGTAAAACCAAATAACAATTTAGAAGGCCTTATTACATCAATTAAAAACCCAAATTTAAAATGTCTTGGAAAGAAACTAAGTTTACTGAAAAATATCAAGCTATGGCCTCCTCGAGTCCTCTCGGCTCCCAAGTCCACGTCTCACCGATCACCGCAAGATTAAGCGGAGGGGTGAGTCACCGAGACTCGAGTGTGTAAGTCCCCTTAAGTCACATAAATGGCTCCAAGCCCACAAACACATATTGGGCCTTAGCCCACTCAAAATAGCATGTACAGATATAGATGCAATGTACCCGGCCCAAGCCTAGATTTTCCATCCTCTACACACCACCCGTACCAACCGATCACTCTGTGGGGATTTCTACAATCAACCCTCCATCCGCTACACTCCATTTGTGGCATCTAGCCACTGGTGACATAGTCACAAGATATCATATGTGGGGCCAACCCACTTGTGGTACCAAACCACTAGTGACAATCCCGAATAATCATATATGTGGGGCCAACCCACTGTGGTACCAAACCAATGGGACGAGTCACGAATCATACATTTATGTGGTACCAAACCACTGGTGGTCCCAAACCACTGAGACTTAGTCACGAGTCAAGAATGTGGGGCCAACCCACGTGTGGTACCAAACCACTAGTGACAGTCTTACACTTCCCCTTTCACATCAAATCCAACCCATTCATACAAGTGTCAAATGAATGCAACATGCTGTCAAGTGCACAATATCATTATGGCATACATTCATCAGTGCATACATAACCAACTAGGTACTTACCTGGTATTTCGGCCATGCCCATAGTGGCATAACGCTTGTTCATCTAGTCGTTTGACTTTTCATTTAAAGAATTAATAACACATAATAATATTAAAGTGTGTAAATATTACACACCTGGTTACACGTAGCACTATGCTATCTATGTCAACACTATCGCTTTCGGAAACTACTGCTATCTGTCTCCTATTTTACTCAGAAGCCAGCCCACAAACTGGCGGCCAATCTCGAACAGCAGACACCGCGCGCTTCTTGAACTTAGGGGCTGGGACTACGGGTCCAACCCCTCCTTTCGCTTGGCTAACATTTGAGTCCATGAACAGAACCTTGGTCACTAGATCGGATTAACGCAGTGAAACCGAATAAAAAGGAAATAACACTCAAGACTAAGGGTCCTTACCTAGATCAACAAATCCCGGAGATTAAGAAGGTTTGAATCCTGTACCGCTCGAGTTCTTGAATCGACTAGAACCGATTGTCCCTTTAAACACTCCAAACGCAGACCAAAAGCCAGAAGAGCGTGAAGAAAAAGCCCCCTACAATTGGCCAAGAGTTAAAGAATATGATTACTGCCTTTGGCATGCAAACATGAGAAGAGATGATTGAACCGAAAAGAAAACACTTACCCCAAACACTAGAGAAACTGATTGGGAGTGGAGGAAAATAGGTAACAACAATCCACAAATGTCGAAGTTGTTCTGCTCTTGAAAAGAAAGAGATGGAGAAGAAAGGTGCTATCTACCAAGAGAGATTAGGCTAAGGTGTTCGAAAGAAAAGAGAAGAGAATCACATAGTTTTGGCAAAAGGTGTGGCTTCAGAGGGTTTCGGCTTTGATGTTAATGGCAAAGAAAATAAACAAAAGTCATGAGTGAAAGGTAATGTAGGTTTCGGCCAAGCACAAAAGAAAAAGAAAATGAGAAGAGGATTAGAAGGTGTTTTGGTTTTGGTATTTTGAGAGAAAAGAAAAATGCACCAAGTGGTATGAGGGTGTTTCGGTTTTGACAAAAGAAAAGAACAAAAGAATGCTCTTGGTCCTTTCTAGATAGCCGAAAATGCTCAACATTCCCTCTAATGCTATCATTTAACATTCGGCCACCCCCCTAACCTCACTAAACCGAGCACACACACTCACACACCCCACATTTGGCCAAACTCTCTCTCTCTCCCAATCCCACGATTCTCTCCACCGATCACTCTCCACTCTCTATTCAAACCTGTTGACCGATTCCTTCTCCTTGAATTACTCTCTTCCCTTCATTCAAATGTGTTCACCCATTCAACACTCATCCACTAGAGTCCAAGCTGAAAGAAACTCTCCCCCACCTTGGCATCAAAAGAAATCCCCAAAGGGAATCCACGCACTCGAACTGCCCCGCCCGACTTCCCGAGGCGTCACCTTCCTGAGCTTTAAGTGGCGCCTCCTTGCCACTTTACTAAAGTGCTTCTTGAGTCTAAACATACAACCAACCACCCTTATGTCCTATTCCATTCAGCTCTCCCTTAAAGTGCCCAAAAATCAAATTTTTACTAAGGCTCCGGCTTACCCCTAAGTCATTCCTGGACCCTAAAGTACCCTAAACTAGCATGAAAAACAGAGCATTCACAACCAAACACATAAAATGCAAAGGCCCTAATTTAGGATGTTACAGGCTTGGTCTTATACGGGCTTTCTTGTCTCATGTGATAGATCGAGTATCCTAAGTAATTCAACCTCAATCGGGACTTTCTCATGCTTAATCTCATTGATTTCTTTGTTTAACATAGCATTAAAAAAAATCTCATGGAATTATGATATATTCAACATCATACTAAGCAATTCAATGATATTAATCATAAAGCTTAGAAATCATACAAACTTGCCTCAATATACAAAATGTATGTAGATATGTAATTTAGTCCTCGACTTTGTTCTTGCCTCGATTTCGATCCGGGCTTCATTTTTCTTGATCTATAATAATAATTTAGCTCATTTAATACTCATATTGACTAAATTGACTCATAACTCATACTTTGGCAAAATTACCATTTTGCCTCTAAACTTTCTCATAATTACACTTTTGCCCCTAGGCTCGTAAAGTTATTTTATTCAACTTTCATGAACTTCATGCTTAGTTGATTCATTCTCTCAACTATAGCAACAATCAATTCCCACTATTTCTATTATGTATGACCAATTTCATAACTATTATAATGTAGTCCATACTAACATTTTTCATGAAATTCACTTAGGAAAAGATGTTTATCTAACATCAAACTCTCATAATCTTCCATAAAAAATCATTTTACATGCATGTCATACATGGGTATATTTATGGACATGAATTCTAGCTCAACTTATAGCTAAAAATAGCTAATTCATGCTACGAGGACTCCAAAAATACGAAGAATATTAAAAACGGGGCTAGGATGCCCTTACTAGAAAGCTTCAAAAATTGAAGAACCCTAGCTATGGAGTCTCTCTAATTTTCGGCACAAGGGGAAGAAGATGAATAAGATTTTTGTCATCTTTTCCCCTTTTTAATCATTTAATTGATAAATAACAAAAAATGCCCTTCTCACTAGACTTTCAAAATTTCTAACTCATGTCCATTTTTGTCCAAAAATTATAATTTGGGAAAATTGCTATTTAAGGACTTCTAATTAATATTCCAAAGCTATTTCATACTAAAAGCTTCTAGAATCTCATATTTTGCAACTTTTGCAATTTAGTCCTAATGGACCATTCAATGACAATTTCATAAAATTTCTACATGAAACTTTCATACTATCATGCAAACATATCTTAATCCTCAAAACTCATTTTACTACTTTGGATTTATGGTCTCGCACTACTGTTCCGACTAGGCCCTAAATTGGGATGTTACAAGTAATGAAATGCAAATGAAAATAAGAAAATTTGAAAGGGTTTAAGTTTTATAAAATCCTACTATGCTAGGGATGATATGTATATGTTATGCTGTGGACTTATTCACTTGTGAGTTGTTGAATATGGTTTCATGAATCTTGTGGTATTGGTATAGGATTATTCTTGATATGTATAAATTTCATATTTGAAATGGATTGATATGACCTAAGTTTATATGAGCTTACTAAGCATTCATTGCTTACGTAGCTATTTTTCCTTTACTTTTTAGATTATCGGAAGCTCGATCAGGTTGGAAGCTCATCGGAGATCTATCACACTATTCAGCAATTATATCGGTAGATTTTGATGTCTTGGTTAAGGTATAGGTAAAATTATGGTTGATGATTAGTTAAATGTTAGTTGATGTGTTTGGCATGTATATGTCATTTTGAGTGATGTAGCCTTGCTACATTTGGTGCCTTGTCGATATGTGTTAATTTGATAATGTGTCAAAGCATGTTTGAATGGCCAAAGTGATATATGATAAATTGACCTCAACATGGTCAAGATATGGTATGTTTTGGAAAGGTTTTGAATCTATTATGATATGTGGGTTATATATCAATTATGTTATGTTTTGGCATGGAAACAAGTTAAGTGCTAATTGGTTAAATATGCACATGTATAGGTATTTTTGGTTGATGATGTAGCCGTTTGTTTTGGCTTGTGTTTATGGCATTTTCTTATGAAGGAGTTGTTATTAAGTTGGCATGTATATATTTGGGCTTTGTAATGGTTTTTATGTTGACATATATATGTGACCTTATGCTGATTGATTTTATAGTTCTTATGATGCTTAGGTGATGGAAGTTGAACATTGTCATTTTGGTATGAAACATGTAGTTGGCATATATAGTTTATGATGCTAATGTTAATTGGTATATTTGGTACTTTTTGGTATGAAATTGATAGGTAACAAAATGGTATGTTTTGGCAATAACTTGGATAAAGGTTAGTTGAACATTTGGCCATATTGCGCAAATGATTGTACATGTTTAATTATTGTGATTGAGGTGCCTTTTAGTCATATTGGTTGTATGTTTATATACCTTAATTGGGTAGCTTGATGATGCATGTTATTAGTGCAATTTGAAGGCTTGTTTATATGTGGAAATTTGGTTGTAGGTATGTGCTTGAATGGGTGAGAAAAATGGCTTGGTAATGGCCTATTTTTTGTCCATACGGGCAAAGACAAGGGCGTGTGTCTCAGCCGTGTGTGACATACGGCCATGCGACAAGGCCATGTGTCCCCTATAGCTTTAAAAGGGTTGCAAGTCAGGCTGTTACACGGCCTAGCACACGGCCTGGCACACGGGCGTGTGATGTCATTTCGAAGGGTACACGGCCTGGCACATGGGCGTGTCGCTTGGCCGTGTGACCCAAGTTAGAGAGTTACACGGGCATGGGCTGGGACACGGCCATGTGTTTCTACTTCGAATGCTCACACGACCTAAGACATGGGCATGTGTCTCAACTGTGTGAGTCACAGAGCTTGGCCACACGGCCGTGTGATCCCTACAGTTTTGAAATTTTCATCTTTTTTCCTAAAAATTCCATATGTTTTTGATTTAGTCTTGATTCATTTCTAATGTGTATTTTTGGCCTCAAGGGCTAGTAAAAGGGACAAGATGTATGTCATTGATTGGTTTTGCATTGATTGATGTTGTGAATTAAATGTTGTAAATTTTGATAGTTTCAAAAAGTAAATTCTGGTAATGCTCCGTAACCCTATTTTGGCGACGAATACAGGTTAGGGTGTTATAGATCCTGTAGATTAGGGGACTATTGCATGGCTGATATGTGAGCATTGTAGTTGACTTCATCGTGGTGAGTGCTGGAGGATGACACGTGCTTGTCTTGTCTATGGTTCAATAGAGCACCGTGTGAGTGACTGCCTAAGGAAAGAATGAACTTTTCGACAGCGAAGAAGATAAGCAAGTCAGAGAAGGACCGAAGAGATGAACCTTGAAAATTTGAATCAAGGAAATAGAGCAAACCCTGCTCTAAATCCTATCCTTATTGTTGATGATAGGGATAGAGCTCTAAGATAGTATGCCATGCTAGTGTTTCATGATCTTAATCCGGGTATTAGGAGACCCGAAATCGAGGCACAATAATTCGAGCTGAAGCCAGTCATGTTTCAGATGCTTCAGAGAGTGGGCCAATTCAGTGGAATGCCTATCGAAGATCCTTATCTTCACTTACGACTGTTTATGGAGGTGAGCGATTCTTTCAAGTTAGCCGGAGTGCCCGAAGATGCATTATGATTGAAGCTATTCCCATATTCGCTAAGGGACAGAGCTCGAGCTTGGTTGAAATCATTACCACCAAATTCAATTTCCATATGGCAAGAGTTAGCAGAAATATTCCTCATGAAGTATTTCCTGCCTAGCAAGAATGCTAAGTTGAGGAATGAGATCACTGCTTTCCAGCAAATGGATGATGAGTCCTTGTATGAGGCATGGGAAAGGTACAAAGAATTATTACGGAAGTGCCCTCATCACGAAATCCCTCATTGTATCCAACTTGAGATGTTTTATAATGGTCTAAATGCTCACACGAGGATGGTAGTGGACGCTTCTGCTAGTGGTGCTCTCATTTCTAAGTCTTACAATGAGGCTTATGAAATCATCGAGAGGATCGCCAGTAACAATTATCAATGGCCAACCAATCGAGCAGCGTCAGGAAGACGAGTCTCTGGAATACATGAAGTAGATGCTCTTACTTCACTCGCATCTCAGGTATCCTAAATATCCTCAATACATACAAATTTTACCACTAATGGGTTTAATAGTTTTGCAGCACAACCATCGAATTAATTTGAAAATGTAGCCTGTGTCTATTGTAAGGAAGGACATCTGCTCGAAGAATGTCCATTGAACCCAGAATCCGTGTATTACATGGGTAACCAGAACCAAAATCGAGGAAGGCAAGGACTGCAATCCAATTTCTATAACCCATCGTGGCGAAACCACCCGAATTTTTCCTGGAGTAACCAAGGGGCTGGAACAAGTAACACTTACGCCCAACCTAGACCAACCCAGCCACTTGGTTTCCCCCAACAAGTTCAGAAACCAACCCAAGCTGAACTGTCCAATAGCTTAGAGAGCCTATTGAAGGCATACATGGCAAAAAATGATGCCACTCTAAGGAATTTGGAGAATCAAATGGGCCAGCTTGCAACTAAACTCAGAAACTGACCACAAGGTGCTTTACCTAGTGATACGGAGAATCCAAGAAATCCAGGGAAGGAGCATTGTAAAGCGTTGACATTAAGGAGAGGAAAGACATTAGAGCCCAACACCATCGAAGTTGAAAAGGAGCCAGGTGATGCTCAAGGTTCAGAGGAAGTTCAATTGAGTGTTGAAATTCCAGCTTCACCGGAACCTGAATTTGCAAAATTTGATAAGGTAACTTTTGAACCAGCTAATTTTGATAAACTAACAACTTTGTTAGATGCAGAATTACCACAGAAGACGAATCAACCAGTTCCAGTAAATAATTCTCCACCACCCTACCCTCAAAGACTTTAGAAGCAGAAGAAGGAAATTCAATTCAAGAAGTTCCTAGACATACTCAAGAAACTTCATATCAACATCCTGTTGGTTGAAGCACTTGAACAAATGCCAAACTACGTCAAATTCATGAAGGATATCCTGTTTAAAAAACTAAGACTTGGAGAATTTGAGACGGTAGCCCTGACAAAAGAATGTAGTGCATATCTTTAAGACAAACTACCCCCAAAGTTGAAGGATCCTGGATGTTTTACCATACCTTCCAACATTGGAGCAACATATTGTGGTAAGGCACTATGTGACTTGGGTGCGAGTATCAACTTGAAGCTCATGTGAATATTTAGGAAGTTGGGGATTGGTGAAGTTAGACCTACTACGGTTACACTTCAATTAGCAGATCGATCCCTAGCACATCCAGAAGGAAAAATAGAGGACGTATTGGTATGTGTAGACAAATTTATTTTTCATGCTGACTTTGTGGTTCTAGACTTTGAAGCAGACAAAGAAGTGCCAATCATCCTAGGAAGGCCATTCCTAGTAACCAGAAAGACCTTTATTGATGTGCAGAAGGGCGAGCTTACTATGCGTGTTCAGGACGATCAGGTAACATTTAATGTTTTTAAGTCTATGCGATTTCCTGACAAAATTGATGATTGTTCTGCAGTTTATGATTTAGAGGAATAAATCGTGGAAAAGGAACTCAACTATGTTGAGGACCCATTGGAACAAGTTTTGACATCAGACCCTCTAAATGATGAAGAGGAGGATGAATACTTATCTTTGCTAGAAGCTAATCAAAGGGGATTTAATCCACAATCCCGCTTTAAATCTTTGGAGTTAGAGAATAGGGATTATGCCCAACCAAAAGCGTCAATAGAGGAGCCACCTAAATTAGAACTCAAGGTACTTCCTTCACATTTAAAATATGTTTATTTAGGTAACGCTTCTACTTTTCTTGTGATTGTTTCAGCGGAATTAACCATTGAGCAAGAAGAGAAACTCATCCTAGTATTAAAACAATTCAAGAAGGCTATTGGATGGACCATAGCCGATATTCGCGGTATTAGTCCGTCTGTATGCATGCAAAAGATCATCCTAGAAGATGGCGAAAAAGGGACGATTGATGGACAACGAAGACTGAACCCCATCATGAAAGACGTGGTAAAAAAGGAAATCATCAAGTGGTTAGATGTGAGTATAATTTACCCCATCTCAGACAGTTCGTGGGTAAGTTCAGTCCAGTGCGTACCAAAAAAGGAGGTATTACGTCCTTTGAGAATGAGAATAACGAGTTGATACCGACTAGAACGATTATGGGATGGAGAATTTGCATCGATTACCAGAAGCTGAACAAAGCGACTAGGAAAGATCACTTTCCTTTGCCATTTTTTAACCAGATGCTGGATAGACTTGCGGGGCGAGACTATTACTTTTTTCTCGATGGATACTCGGGGTATAATCAGATTATAGTAGCATCGAAAGATCAACACAAGACAATATTCACCTGCCCGTATGGTATATTTGCATTTAGACACATGCCATTTGGTTTATGTAATGCACTTGCTACATTTCAAAGATGTATGATGTCTATTTTTACTGATATAGTTGAGAAATACTTGGAAGTTTTTATGGATGATTTTTCAGTATTCGGAGATACATATGATGACTTTCTAGCTAATCTAGCCAAGGTACTAAGGTGATGCGAAGAAACAAACCTTGTACTCAACTAGGAAAAGTGCCATTTCATGGTACGAGGAGGTATTGTTCTAGGGCATCGGAGAACGAGACATGGAATCGAGGTAGATAAAGCAAAGGTAGACGTTATTAAGAAACTCCCACCTCCAACATCTGTAAAGGGTGTTAGGAGCTTTTTGGGCCACGCCGGTTTCTATCGAAGATTTATCAAGGACTTCTCCAAAATTGCTAAACCTTTATGCAAATTATTGGAGAAGGACACGACGTTCAAATTTGATGAGGAGTGCTTAAAAGCTTTCAAATATTTGAAGAGTCGGTTAGTTTCGGCACCCATAATCGTCACACCAGACTGGGATTTGCCATTTGAATTGATGTGTGACGCAAGTGACTTCCCGATAGGAGCTGTCATGGGCCAGCGAAGGAATAAAGTTTTTCATCCCATCTACTATGCAAGTCGAACTTTGATAGGAGCTCAACTGAATTATACGGTAACAGAGAAAGAGTTACTTGCTATTGTGTTTGCATTTGACAAGTTTTGATTTTATCTTGTAGGTACCAAGGTGACTGTCTATACGGACCACTCGGCAATTAAGTACTTACTTGCCAAGAAAGACGCTAAGTCGAGAATGATCTGATGGGTACTTCTACTTCAAGAGTTTGATCTAGAAATCCAAGATCGAAAGGGAGTAGAAAACCAAGTAGCAGACCACTTGTCCAGATTGGAGCCGCAAGAAGGGAATTCTCCACTTATAACCATCCAGGAGACATTTTCAGATGAACATATACTGAAGGTAAATCATGTCCATAATACCCCTTGGTTTGATGATATTGCTAACTATTTAGCTTGTGGTTTGATACCGATTGATAAGACATATCATCAAAAGAAAAAATTCCTTCACGATGTGAAGTACTATTTATGGGAAGAGCCATACTTGTTTAAAAAGTGTGCAGATCAAATGATCAGGAGATGCGTGGCAGAAGAGGAAGTACATAAGATTCTATATCATTTCCACTCAGCTTCGAGTGGGGGACACTTCGGAGGTACACATACTGCGGCCAAAGTATTGCAAGCCTGATTCTTTTGGCCAACACTATTGAAAGACGTGCTTGCTTACGTAAGGAGTTGTGATCGATGCCAAAAGGTTGGAAACGTCACCAACAGAAATGAGATGCCTTGAACAAACATCATTGAGGTAGAATTATTCGATGTTTGGGGTATTTACTTTCTCGGTCCTTTTCCTCTGTCTCTTGGTCACAAGTACATATTGGTAGCAGTAAACTACGTGTCTTAATGGGTTGAGGCTGACGCATATCCGAAAAACGATGCTAAGGTTGTGATGAATTTTTTTTAGAAGCATGTGTTCACAAGGTTTGGAATGTAACACCCCTTACCCTTGTTCAACGTCGGAACATGGTACGAGGCATTACCGGACAATAACATTTGTGACTGAACAATTTCAAGGCATAACTTTTAGTTTAAAATTTAAAACTTTATCTTATATCATCAAGTCCCTAAAATGGGCCTACGAGGTCCAAAACAGGCTTTGGGAGCGATTCGGGACTAAATCGAGAACTTTTAAAACTATTGAAACATTTAGAAAATTTCCTTGTTTTGGAGAGTCACACGCCCGTGTGGTCAGGCCGTGTGGTTACACCCGCCTGTGTGGCCCACGACACGCCCGTGTCCTCCACCTGAGTAACTCTCTGTTTATGATGTCATCATTCGTTTTGGATCACACGACCAAGTCACACACCCGTGTGTTAGATCGTGTCCTCCACACGGCTGAGACACATGGCCATGTCTCTGCCGGTGTGGTAAAAAAGTTGGCTATTTTCCAAGCCAATTTCTACCCTATCATGTCCATACTTAAGTATAACTTGAATGACACATTTCCTGACAAATTAAAGCTACCAAAACATACACCACACACACGTAACGAGTCATAGCATACAATTTACTCAACTCTGGAATGCATCCTCATGGGTTTATAGCATAACCAATTTATTTGGTCACATTAAACGACCTTATACAACAATGAACTCCGAACATCAAGGTTCATCATTTTAGGACAACTCATAGTAACATACACACATGACCAAGTTCCCTATACATGCCATAACCTTAAGTATAACATCATCGATACCTAAATTGTAAGCTTGATAGTGTGATAGATTCTCCAACGACTCCCAACCTGAGCTAACCTGAGTACATTATAAACACGGAAAATAACGGAGTAAGCTATAAAGCTTAGTAAGTATGTATGTAAATAATGAACAATTGATTACAATGCTTTTAACAATCCTCATTGTAAGCTCTCAAATAATACCATCATTATTACATAAAATTTTACAATTCATTTATGTTCATCTTGAGCTGTTTACTTGAGTTATAGTCACTAAATTATTTTTATCCAGAGATACGGAACTTCAAATTAAGATCCGCTAATTTTCCCTGAAACTAGACTTACATATCTTCTTATCATAAAATTTCCAGAATTTTTGGTTCAGCCAATCAGTACAGTTTATTCTTTAAAGTCTCCCCTGTTTCGCTGTCTGACAGTTCCGACCCCTCTTCACTAAAAATTAACTATATCATTGTACAAAACTCGAATGATGTTCCTGTTTGTTTCTCTTGAAAATATACTCATTAAGAAATTCAAGAATATAAGATTTATCCCATGATTATTTTTGTACAATTTTTAATAAATTTCCCAAGTCAGAATAGGGGATTTCGAGATCATTCTAACCCTGTCTCACTAAAATCCAAATATCTCACCATTTGAAATTATTTTGCTTATCCTGTTTCCTTTGTGTATAAATAGACCCAATAAGATTTAATTTCATATCTTATTCAACCTCTAATTCAATTTCCACCATTTTTGGTGAGTTTTCAAAGTGATACAACTGCTGCTGTCCAAACTGTTCTATTGCTAATTTAACTCTTTCATGTATCCTTTATATTAATTTTTCATCTACACACATATGACACCAAAGTATATCCATGGTTAGCCATTCCAATAAATAGTCATTATCAAATATTTACAAGCCAATCATTGGCCAATTTAACCTATTCATCAACAACAAAGACTTAAACATATCATTTCTCAAATTAATTTGGCCTAAAAGCCTCACACACTACGTAATCATACCTCATAAACATGGACTTATAATCACAAGGTCATTCTCATAGGTATAACTTACTCGTTTAAATTCTTACCAAAATTCAATTACATACCAAGCACATTGCTCATGAGTGTATACATACATATACCTACACTTAATCGTCAGATAATCACATTCATTTACACTTTAGTCATTTTCCATCCTTAACATAAACTTTAATTCTTTAACCCCGTTGAACCAATTGGAATATCGAAGGATACTCGAAAATTTTCATACATGTAGTAGGATGCCAATGCCATATCCCAGATATGGTCTTACACTGGCTCTCATAATGCGGCCGATGCCATGTCCCCGACATGATCTTACACTAGCACACATATCACCCAAATGTCATGGCATTTGTATCCTATCTATTCCTAAGGTTCAACTGGGATTCTTATTCTTGATTCTTCACCAATCAAATCCGTAGAAAAATATATATACAATTCATGCAATATCAAAATATTAATTACACAATATAATGTTGTATTATTTACACACGAACTTACCTCGACTTAAAATGGCGAAAGGGACCGAGTCGTCCAATATTCGTCTTTCCCCCTTTCTAAGTCCGAAACTCATTTTTATTTATCTAAAATATCACATTTGACTTATTTAGTTATTATACTATTCAATTCAGTCCAAAAATCATATTATGGAAAAATTACATTTTTCCCCTAAACTTTATCATATTTACACTTTTTCCCCTAGGCTCGTAAAATGATTTTTATTCAATTTCCTTGTATTTTAGGCCTTGCCAAACTATTTTCATAAGTATAGCAGTCCACAATTTGCATTATTTCACACCTTTACGACCTATCTTACAACTTTTACAAAATGGTCCATTTTAGTTGTTTTCATGAAAATCACTTAACAAAAGTTGCTTATTTAACAACCAAGATTCATTTTCTTCCATAAAAATGCAGCAAACAACATGAATATTCTCATGGAAAAACCCTAGACTTTCAACCATTTTTCAAAATAGTCCCCTCTATAGCTAGCTTAAGCTTTAGGGGTTCCAAAAGTACAAATATTATCAAATAAAACCACTAAAATCACTTACTTGTGAGAGGATAAGTTGCTGAAATTTCTAAGCTTTGAAAACCCCATTTTTGCTGGTATTTTCGGTAGAAGATGATGAAGATGTTATGTGTTATCATCTTTCTTCTTATTTTATTCTAATTTATCAATTAAGTCACCAAAACCTCACCTAACCAATTGACCATGTCTTTTCTTGTCCCTATGGCCGGCCACCACACTGAACAAGGCCTAATTTCACATTAGGGACCTCCAATTAAAATTCTATAGCTATTTAGTGCCTTTATCAATTATACTTCAAGTTTTTCACCTTACGCGATTCAGTCCTTTTTGTCAAATTGAGCACTCAAACGAGGAAATTTCTTTATGAAAATTTCACACAACATTAGTATCATACTGTAGACATCAAAATAATAATAAAATATTTTTTTTGATGTCGGATTTTTGGTCCTGCAACCACTGTTTTGACTAGGCCCAAAATCAGGATGTTACATGGAACTCCAAGAGCCATCATCAGTGATGAAGGGTTCCATTTTGTGAACAAGTGGTTTAAATGGTTACTCGAAAAACATGGAGTGAAGTATAAGGTTGCCACAGCTTACCACCCGCAGATGAATGGGCAAGCTGAACTAGCAAACAAAGAGATCAAAGGCATACTCGAGAAGGTAGTTTGCCCGAACCGACGAGATTGGTCCAAAAGAGTGGATGATGCTTTATGGGCCTACAGGACAACATACAAGACACCTTTAGGGATGTCACCCTATAGGTTGGTCTTTGGGAAAGCCTGTCATCTGCCCTTAGAGTTAGAGCACAAAGATTACTGGGCTCTTCAACAACTCAACTTGGATCTTAAGCTTGCTAAAGAGAAACGGATGCTCCAACTCAACGAGATAGAAGAATTAAATGTTCTCATACGAAAATGCTAAATTACTCAAGGAAAGACTTAGGAAATGGCATGACAAGCACATTCGAGTTCGAGAATTTGAAGCAGGTCAGCAAGTCTTGTTATTCAATTCCAGATTAAGGTTCTTTCCAGGTAAGTTAAAATCACGTTGGTCCGGTCCATTTACGATTCACCGAGTTTATCCATACGGAGTTGTCGAACTTCAAAGTAAGGGAGGTAATTTTCAAGTTAATGCTCAGAGCTTAAAACATTACTGGGGAGATAAAATTGAACGGGGTCAAATCTTATTCATTTTATCAAATGATTAATTTTTCTTGTTTTCCTTTTTAAATAAATGATTTATGGTATATTTTCGGGATTAGTATGTTTAAATAAATTCTGTCTAGGAGATTGGAACTTAAGCGGGACCGCTTGTGATCCCTCCAATCTTTCCTGGGAATTGATTTTAATATAACTTTCTGAGAAATTATTCCCTAAATGGAAAAATAAATTTTTATCCAAGTTTTAAATTGCAACTCAATTTCAATTTTTCTTTAAGTATAGGTACTTAATTGAATTATTTTCAAAATTTGGTTGCTCTTTTTGTAAATATTAAAAATTAGATGTCTCTTTTTGTAAATATTTTCAAAAGGCATCTAGAATAAATGTTTTTAATTTAATAAATAAAATGATAATCATTAATATATAATTATATCTATTATAATATATATTAATTATTATCAACTTTGCATAGAATTAGGATTAGTTTAAGTTTGATCATATTTTATTTAATAAGTATTTATCTTTAATAAATTAATAGCAAATAATAATTTAATATGCATTATATTAATTATTAATTGTTGTTAACTCTATGTAGAATTAGAACTTAGAATATTTTAAGTATTAAATTGTTCTAAAAATTCTAATTAAACTCCTACTCCTCTCACTATAAATTTCACCCACCTTTTCCATTTTTTTTCACTCATCCCACAATCAAACCTAGCATCCAAAACCCACCAAATCACCTAGTGTTGCAGCTCCCAACTCCCTAGCCACAACACCGCCTGGCAGCCCCATTTGGCCAGTAGCTCACGTGCGCACCAGCAGCTCACGCCGCTACTCCCACTCGCGCCAGACCGACTCTTACGCACCTACTCGCATGCGCCAACGCATCAGCCCTGCCGTTCGCCCAATAGTGCCGCCTGCTGCCCATCCGCGCGGCACACGCATATCCTGCTACTCCCTAGCGTGCCGCTGCCGCCTTGCTACTCGCACCACACCATCAAGACACCCTACAAACATCCCTAAACTGACCTCTTTTGCTTAGATTTATTTTCTTTGAGTTCTTAACTTTTATAAAAAGGTGGCAAGACAAATTTTTCTCCTAAATTTTAATTTTATTTATTTAATTAATTTTTCAATTTATTGAATTATTAATATTTTATACTGATTAAATTTTTGAAAAAATATTTGTTTTCATCTTATGTTCAGGTTAATCATGCCTCGCAAGAGAACTCATGCTTCTGCTCAAATTGACGAATCACAAAATAAATTCCACTGTGAGGAAGCCAAAGCGAGATACAAAAGTATTTTCAAGAATCAACAGATGCATCCAGAGAAGGGCTTTACACTGAAAGAAAGCAACTATATTGATTTCATGGCGCGCATTCGACAAGTTGCTGAAGCTCTCAATTAGGAGTTGTTTTGTGAGAAAAGACCTAGTGTAGATGAGGAGTTATTTTGTGAATTTTATGTGAATTTGATCTCAAGCAAATTGACGGAAGTTTCTGTTTGCGGAATCAAGGTACCAATAACCTCAAACGCTATTAATGAATTCTTTGAATTACCTGATTTTGAAAACGACGAATATTCTTCCTTGATGAGAAATATTGAGTCTGAATATCTTCAAGAAATTCTCGAAGAACTTACAGTTCCAGGTTCTAAGTGGACTATGTCAAAGCAAGGAATTCACCCTTCTCGCAGAGAATATTTGACACCACTAGCGAAGGTATGGTTCTATTTCATTCGATTCAGCCTTATGCCTATTTCACATGGGACTACAATTTCATGAGAGCGAATGGTCTTATTATACTCGATTTTAACTGGAAAGACCATTGATGTGGGAAAAATCATCCTGAGAGAAATGCGGAATTGTGCCGCTAGACGTTCTAGCCCAGCTTACTTCCCCTTTACAATAACCATTTTGTGCTTGAAAGCTAAAATTCTTGCAAACGTAAAGAAGACAGGGTATAGCTAGGGTACAATCACAGATTGGGACCTTTATCGGATAGCCAGAGACTCTATTCTACAGCAACGAGTTAAAGAAAGCGAGGATCACAAAGAAGAAGAAGAAGATCCCACAGAGATCGAACTGATACAGTCAGCTAAAATTCCTGATAAGGCAGATCCAATGGAACAAGTAACCGAACCTGACGTCGCAACTTCAATGTTTAAGACTCAATTGCCTCGCCCAAATCTTCAAGATGAGCTGTCAAAGTTGATGGACATAATGCAACATATGCAGTGGCCGCAACAAGCTTACTGGAGATATTCAAAAATACGGGATGACTCAATCAGAAGTGCTCATATGAAAATATACAATGACCCGTTTATTTTTGTGCTTGAGTTTCCAGATTTCATATTTGAACCATGGAGTCCACAATCGAAGAGGGAGCAAAGTGATTCATGCAAAAACAAAGACAATGGAGCAAAGGATGAGTCAAATTCGAAGGGATCTACAAATAAATAAAAAGGGGGGATCTTGATTTTATTTTATTTCTGTTCTTAGGTTATTTAATATTTTAGGATTAGGTTTTACTAGGAATTTTTATTTTCTCATAATAAAACAAGAGGTGGAATTCATAAATAAAAAATGAGCAAGTCGCAAAGTGCAAAGTGTGGCAATAGATATATACATGTCTAGGATTGGATCTAGAGAGAGCTTGGTACTTAAGCAGTCAAATTGACTCACCTTCTCTTTTCTAGAATCCTACCTGGTGTATAGTATTTATTCACTTTTAAACAATGAGGACATTGTTCATCTTAAGTAGGGGGACTAAAAACTTCAAATTATTTCCACTCAGAACAAATTTTTCTTTCAGTTATGATTAGGTTATATTTTGTTCAAAAATTTGAAATTTTGTTAAATATGCTAAACTTCAGTATGAATAAAGTTTGATTATTTCAATAATTGCTATGTTAACTGAAATATGACATAAATGTATTTTTAATAAAGCATGCAAATCGTACCATAAAATTTTTAGTTCCTTAGGAAAGTTAGGCATGCATGAAAGTTTAAGTCTCTAGAATTGATGTAGTAGTTTCTTGAGGCGAAATCCTAGGAAGCATGGGAAGTTGAAAATGATGAATTTTTATCCCTTGAAACCCAACTTTGAGATTATATGGCCTAATTTTATTTGAACCCTTGCAATATTTAGCCATCACTTTTCTCGTTATTATCTTTAAATTGTCCCGAACACTAGACTTAGTACTATTCAGAATGTTCCTTGAAAATAAGTTTGGGGGAGTTGAAAAGAAGTATCAAATGCTCAAAAAATTGTAGTATATACAGTAAAATGCTCATGTAAAAAAATAAAAAGAGCATATGTACTTGAAAGAAAATAGATGTACAAAAGAGCATGTGAAAGCAAAGTAAGTTGGTGTATTGAAGATAATTATTTCAAAGGTCCGATTGAAGCTGAGTCTAGGGTTTTTAGCCTAAATTTACCTATCTTTTACCCACCCCTAGCCTAGACACATTACAGCCTTTTCAAAGACCTATTGATTCAAGTTTCTATGCTACCTACATTAGTGGACAAAAATTGTTATGTTCAACATATGAAGGCATAAGTTAAACTTAATGATTGCAACTTTCTTGAATAAGGGAATAAAATCAAATTGGTAGGAATTTAGCATGTCTTTATTGATAAAGCACTTAGTCTATTTTTGCTATCATAATAATATTTGAGATTAATTTGAATGATATGTATACATAAGTAGCATAAGTATCAAATTTCTTGTTTTTGAGCATAAGTATACTTAAATCATGATTTTTGGGAAGAATGTTGTTCTGAAGAAAGTTTTCAAAGGTGTTTTCGAGAAATTCTTTCCAAATTTTTGCATTACTCAGGACGAGCAATGAATTAAGTTTGGGGGTGTGGAAACACGAAAATATATACACTTTTTTATGCCCTTTTTAACTCAAATTCATGCAGTTTTGGTAAAATTCCTGTCGAAAAATATTTAATTATTATAAAATAATTAAATTGTACTTAAATTATTAACATGTTTAATTTTACTTAATTTTATAATAAATTTTGATTAATTTTGATCATTTTCGACAGATTCGCACAAAGGGCAAAAAACGGCTCGGCAGACATTGCTAGAAGCACAAAACCAGGAAGCAATTTTGAAGCATCAAGGCGAATTAATTTTTTAGCCTAAGACGGTCCAAATTATGTGTATTAATTCATAATATAATTAATTTTAATTTTAATTTGGGTTAAATAAATTATTATTAATTAATTATGAAAAGTGGCCCAGTTAAGCTGAACCGAGAAAATCGATCCAACCGAGCACTGGGCAGCCCAAAACTGTCCCACATGCTGTCCCAATCATCTTGCTTGGATGATTATTTAACTTGGAAAATGGCCCTTGAAGAATCCTTCAAATTACACTCAAACCCCTCCACTATTTGTGCCTTTCTAGATTTGCCCCTACCTTAAAATAGCAAGTTTGAATTCTTCAAACTTGACACATGTGTGGCCGGCCATGGGGGGACTCTATAGCTGCTGATTTTTGCTAATTTTAGCAGACATCTCAACCTATAAATACCCCTCTTTGCTTCTCACTTCAAACACATCTCAAACCCATTCATTTATTCACTTCTCTCTCACTTTTCTCTCTTCATTCCCTTCCATTGTTCTTCATTTTCTTCCCCTATTCCTTTGCCGATTTCACCTCTTTAAAAAGAGTCCCCCTTTGCTTCTCACTTCAAACACATCTCAAACCCATTCATTTCTTCACTTCTCTCTCACTTTTCTCTCTTCATTCCCTTCCATTGTTCTTCATTTTCTTCCCCTATTCCTTTGCCGATTTCACCTCTTGAAAAAGAGTCCTTCAACGACCATTTGGAGCAACATTCAAGTGTTCGTGGAAGCCTCAGTTCAGCAAGAACAAGTGGAGAAGGAGGAGCGGAGCAAACTAGTCAAGCCTCGGAGAAACACTAGATTTGATTCTTGTTCCTTATCCTTTTAATTTTATTGTTGTTGTTATGAACATGTCTATGAATATTTGTGATGTTGATATGTTTAATTTAATTAATATGGCTTAAATTTAATTCGTGTTAGGTTGATTGCATTTCGTCAACTTGATTTATTAAAATTGTGTTTGTGTTGTTATAGGCCTCGGTAAGATGCTTGATTAAGTAAAACCATGACTAAGTTATTCTTGCATTACAATTGTAAGGTAACTAATGAATTAATTATTTAAATGGATTGAAATTGTATTTAATTGACACGATACTTAATCAGTGCATGTTTAATCATCTAAGGTAGTTGAGGGTTAAATTAGCAACGATATCTAACGATACATTAGCCTTGCATAACTTGCAAGACTATTGTGATTAAATTGTTTCAAGGTAGAAATACATTGTTACCTCACGTAATCTTTTATGTGCTTATGAGATTGAATTAATTTTTTGAATTGGCATAGAGATATGTACAAGAGATTATTTTAATTTCATAAGTATGTATGTGCATCAACGCATTTGCTTATTAAAATTTGTTTAATCAGTTGAATTGACATAGAGATATAGTAAAGAGATATATGGATTTTGGCAAGTATGTTCATAAGTTGGCAAATTACCGAGTAGCCGTGAATTTATTCGTAACAACATAAAAACGAGTTTAATAATTCTAAGTTAAGAAATGTAACTAATCTAGAACAATTATGTCATCTTGATTAAAATCATCTTTTGAAATCGTGAATTAGAACTTTTATTTTATTTTTATTTATTTTACTTAGTTAAAAATCTTAGTTTTTAATCACCTCCTCAAACAAAAATATTTTTCTTCACCAAAGTGTTTTTAATTGCATTCATAAATAATTTTTTTCACAGTCCCTATGGGTACGATAACTCGACATTTACTTGTCACTTTATTACTTGTTGCGATTGTGTACACTTGCACATTTCCGTCATTCCACATGGCCGCAAGCTTCAAGGTAGGATGATGAAGATGATGATCCAGAGAAAAAAAGCTCCTCTTTTATTCTCACGTCAACCTTTTATGTCCTCCTCCAACAGTACATGTGTCCTTTCCTCAGAATTATTTTGTCCTTGTACGTACAAGTTGGTTATACTAGACTGGACAGCTCACACAATTTTAGTTCTTATCCGCACGGTTTTGTCAGTGCGTGATATAATTCGACGCAACTGAAATTAACTCATGCAATGACATTAATGCAAAAAAAGATAGCAAAATTAAGGATAAAATAGGCTAGGATTCACTGAGTTATAAAATGCAATGTTTTAAACTGAAAATGATAAAATATATACTAAGGATAACTAAATGGGAGCAATTTAACCAATAAGTAAGGAGGAAAACCTATGTTCTTTCTAGTGCTATCACACCCCCAAACTTGAGTTTTTACTTGTCCTCAAGTAAAACAAAAACTAGCAAGGCTACAAAAATTTTACTAAGGCAAATGATCATTCTAGCAACTTGAACCTTCTAAATTCCCAATGAATGAATCACATTCAGATGAAAGAATATTGCATCGACAATTCATAAGCATGAATGAATAAGGTTGCAACTTCATCAATGCTAGCATCATGCCTCAAACCCTAAGTTCTATCTACCAATACAACATTTATTGTACAATACTAAGTATTTATATATTATATTTTTTTCAGAATAAGGGATATCATTGCATTTTTGTACCTTTGTTCCTGAGAAGTAATGATGGAGTGCAACAAACCCCCAGGGAGTACGTAATTGCGCCGACACACACTCATGCAGCGATAGCCTTTGGCCAGATTGATTTTTCTAACACTAGTATTAGAGTGTTCCCTCTTTAACATTCCATACTACACCCACTTTGGATTATCTCAACTTTATAACTATATATATAAGTAGATGTAAAAGGTAGATTCATTCAAGATTTAAGGAATGATAGCAGTCATCCATTACTAATGCAACCTAACCCATTCATAAAAAAATTGAAGCTACAACCTTCTGTCAATTTTATCCAACTCCTTCATTGATAATTCACATTATTCAAGAATTAAGCATCGAATGTAACAAAAATTTTCAAACAATTTTCCTTAACTATAATTAAACCTTGCATGCTTCATTATCGAAAAGTTTTTGAAATGTGGGTGCATTTCCAAGCCCCATGTGCATTCCCCCAAACTTAAAGTTTGCATTGTCCCCAATGCACTAACATGAAAATGTAATGACAATAAAGATGCAATGACAATGTATATTTATCAAAATAAAACTTACAGCTACATGCAATGCATGAATACTACAACTAAAGCTTAAAATAAACTAACTCAGTTATCCTCAGCCATCGATGTGGCTGTACGAAGTTTCTTCCTCCTCCTTTTCTTCTCCTTCTTCTTTCATTTTTTATCCTTGGAGCACTTCCTCTTCTTTTCTTTGGGCTTTGCACGATCCTCGGATTGCTCCTCAGTTTCCGACTCTACCCCAGCATCATCAACTACTTGCTGTGTAGGAGAGGCCACTTGGAGTGGTCCAGTGTAGACCACTATTGCCAATAAATTGCATTGCTCCTCACTAGCTACCTCAACAACTTCCGCCGGTCTCGCTCAAGCTCGCTCCAAATTATCAATATTTGCACCCACAGACTCGGGTGCAGTGACAATGTTTACAACAAAATCTTCTTCTTCTCTTTCTTTCTCATTTTTAGCAACTCCTTCTTCTTCAACAATAACTTCATCTTCTGTAGCAACAACTTTCTTCTCAACAATAGTATCCTCTTGATCAGTAAAAATACCATCCTCGAACAAGCTATCAATCTTTTGCAGAAATTCTTCAATGTCCCTTGATTCCTCTTCTTTCTCATTATCAGAAATCTGCACAATGGGTGGGGATGCCATTGATCTCTCTCAGTCTTCTAAGTCGCCATCAACTGAAGAAAGGTCATAATTCCGAATGATTGGTGGAAACACTGGGAATTCCAGTAGTGGGGATGGGCTTAGTTGGCCTAATGTGGCTACAATAGAACTGTTCCAGGCTTTGGTATAAGCATAAATTTTTTTTGGGGATTTCTCCATATCCTCTACTGTAGCGACAAGCCTGATTTGCCTATTGTTAATGGAGTTGACCATTTTTTGACATCCTTCAGTTTGCACCATAATGATGTCTTTGCATTCAGGTTTGTTCCTTTGCTGTCGGTTTTGGTTTTGCCCTTCCTTGTCTTGCTTGTTTCTTCCTCCTTCAGTATAAGCATATCCTTTCCACGAGTCATTCTTTCTACAGAGGCTTCATTGATTGAGCCCTTACTCTCCAAGACTTCCTTACCAGCACGGGGCACAATTCATCTTTGCTAGCACAATAACATCACCAGTGATGGGAAAACCAAGATTCCAGTTTGCCTTACGGCGTAGTCAGTAATTTCCTGGTGAAGTATTGTGCCTACATTAATATTTTTGCCATTGACGATGGAATGTATCAGACACATTCTATTGAGGGTGACTGTGGTGCTGTGAGTAGAGGGCTTTAGTCTGCAGTTGACAAAATGAAACTAGATTTTGCCTTGCAGCGTCAGGAAGCGATGGTGCATCGTATAATTCTTTTGATGGGAACTCGTTCACACTGCTCCCTCGACATACAAGTCTTTCACCAATAGGTATCGATTTTCATCTGTAATGTCCTCGATGAACTCTGAGTGTTCATCGACATCGACCTTGGTCTTGTACAGCTCGTTGATTTTTTTAGTGTCCCAGGGTATTAAACCTTCTCGAACAAAAATGAACTCTAACTCATGATCATACATGTTAGCATAAAACTCACGTACCAGTGAAGCAGAGTAGCTTCCAGGATGGGTGCAAAAAGTTTCCCACTTTAACTTCAAGATGGTTTTGTAGACTTACTTACCCAAGTCTTGTTGTGGCGAAAGGAAAATGCCCTGTTCGGGATGGAAGTTTCGCTTCAACATGTTGTCATGAAATCGTTCCTTTGCCGCTTTATTCAAAAAGATTACTGGCTCTTTTATCCGCAGACCGGCACGGGGATTCCGATTCACGAATCATGAGCGCAGAGGGGTGCATGTTCTCCAGCAGATTTGGTGGCTTTCTTAACCGAGCCTCTTTTTTTTGCCATCTTTTGTTGAGGGAAAACAGTTTAAATTTAAAAATATATGATCTTGAGAAGAGAAAAGAAATAAAAATAATTACTTAAATACGTTACAGTTGTTACAGTGGGGGAGGATTTATAATGAGTGAATGAGGAAGATGGAGAGGCGTGTTGTTTTGTGGAGAGATATAAGGCTGGTGGGAATAGTTGTGTCCAATAGGAATTGTGCCCGCTCAGAAGGATCAAACGGCTGAGTGATTTTTGATCCAATGGTGGAATCAGAATTTCCTGTATTCTAATGATTTATAAATAGTAGTATAGACGTATGGAATACGCTGACAACAAAATTTCAGTGCATCGAAAAATGTACCTAATTATTCTGCAAAAAGGAAGGAAAACAAACTTTAACAAACCATAAATAAAATAAACTAAAATCACGGAGTAATAATTAAAAATTAAAACTTTTCAACCAATTTAATGGTCTCTGCCTGCTTTTGATCACTGTTGCCAAAATAAGGTTTCAGCCTCTGTCCATTTACTTTGAACTGGTGTCCATCATGTAAATCTCGAATTGTGAATGCACCATGAGGAAATACATCAACAACTTCAAAAGGTCTAGACCAACGTGAACGCAACTTACCTAGGTGCAATTTGAGTCGAGAATTGAATAATAAAACCTGTTGACCCGCGATAAATTGTCACAATAAAGTAATCTTTTCATGCCATCGTTTGGTCTTTTCCTTGTAAATTGCAGCGTTTTCATAAATATTTCTCCTAATCTCCTCTAGTTCAGTGATACCCAACAGTCTTTTCTTTCCAGCCGCTTCATAGTCCATGTTCACTTGCTTAATTGTCCATACTGCTTTGTGTTCCAGTTCAACTAACAAGTGATATACTTTCCCAAAAACCAATTGATACAACGACATCCCTGATGGAGTTTTGTAAGCTGTTCACAATGCCCATAAAGCGTCATCCAATCAGAAAGACCAATCTTTCCTCGAAGGGTTTACAACCTTCCCAAGAATGTTCTTAATTTGTCGATTCAATACTTCGGCTTGTCCATTAGTTTGTGGATGATAAATAGTAGCCATTCTATGCTTAACTCCATATCTCTTCAGTGCTGTTGCCACTTGGTTGCAATGAAAGTGTGTACCCTGATCACTAATCAATGCCATTGGTGTGCTAAAGTAGGTGAGTATATGCTTGTGAAAAAATTTTAACACTGTCCTTGCATCATCCTTGTGAACTGCAACAGCTTCAACCCACTTCAAGACATACTCAACAACTACTAATATATAAATATTTCCAAATGAACTCAAAAACGGTCCCATAAATCCATACCCCAAACATCGAATAATTCAACCTCCATAATTGGCTGCTGCAACATTTCATTGCGTTGGGATATAGAACCGGTGCACTGACACCTATCGCATTGATTCATAAAATTGTGGGTGTCTTTAAATAATGTCTGTCAATAGAATCTTGATTGGAGAACTTTAGCAGCAGTTCTTATTCCACCAAAATGACCTCCATAAGGAGCATCATGATAATGCTTCAGGATTGAAAGCATCTCCTCTTCTGGAACACAACGTCGAATGATGATGTCATTGCATAACTTGAATAAATACAGCTCGTTCCAATGATACTTCACTATGTCATGAAGAAATCTTTCTTTTTTATGGCCTGTGACACCCAATGGGAGTTTTCCATACACTAGATAATTAACAAAATCCGCATACCAAGGAGTTGCATCTACAGCAAATAACTTCTCATCTGGGAATGCGTCGACAATTTGAATTATGTTTCCGTCTTCGCTGCCAACTTTCAATCGAGATAGATGGTCTGCAACTTGATTCTCTGAACCCTTACAGTCTTTTATCTCGATGTCAAATTTTTGCAACAGTAATATCTAGTGTATCAGCCTTGGTTTGGCATCCTTTTTTGCAACGAGATATCTCAACGCTGAGTGATTAGTGAATACGGTAACCTTTGTGCTGACAAGATATGAATGGAACTTGTCAAAAGTAAAGACTACAGCCAGCAATTCTTTCTTTGTAGTGGTATAATTGAGTTGAGCTTCTGTAAGAGTTTTGCTAGCATAATAGATGGCGTGAAATATTTTTCGCTTTCGTTGTCCTAGAACCGCACCCACATCAAAGTCACTTGCATCGCACATAACTTCAAAAGGTTGAGACCAATCTGGTGCAACGACAATGGGTGCATTCACTAGCTGCTTTTTTAACTGAATAAAGGCATCTAAACATGCATCGTCAAAGAAGAATTTTTGATTCTGTTCCAGCAATGAGCATAAGAGCTTTGCAATTTTCGAAAAATCTCTAATAAACCTTCGGTAAAACCCCGCATGTCCAAGAAAACTACGAATACCTTTCACATTTTTTGGTAGAGGTAATTTCTCAATGATTTCCACCTTAGCTTTATCTACTTGAATGCCTTGACTAGAGATGCGATGTCCTAACACAATGCCTTCAGTTGCCATGAAATGACATTTTTCCCAATTCAGGACAAAATGTGTGTCCTCACATCGCTTCAATACTTTGTCCAAATTTTTAGTGCAATGCTCAAAATTATTCCCATAGACTGAGAAATCATCTATAGAAACCTCTAAAGAGTCTTCGATCATATCTGAGAATATTGCCATCATGCACATTTGAAATGTGGCTGGCGCGTTACAAAGACTGAAAGGCATACGGCGAAAAGCGAAAGTACCAAAGGGACAAGTGAAAGTTGTTTTCTCCTGATCCTCCGGTGCAATAGCAATTTGATTGTACCTAGAATAGCCATCTAAAAAGGAATAATAGGCCTTTCTAGCAAGCCGATCCAACATTTGGTCGATGAAAAGAAGCGAGAAGTGATCCTTTCTTGTAGCCGCATTCAATTCGCAATAATCCATAAAATCTCGCCATCCTGTGGGAATACGTGTAGGAATTAATTAGTCCTTGTCGTTGCAAACCACAGTGATGCCACTCTTTTTAGGTACGCATTGCACTGGACTTACCCTATTTCTATCAGAAATCGGGTAAATAATTCCAGCATCAAGCCATTTTATGATTTCCTTCTTGACAACTCCCTTCATCTTTCATTTAATCTTCCTTGCTGTTCAATCGATTGTTTGCCTTCATCTTCCAACTTGATCTTGTGCATGCAAAAAGAATGACTAATACCTTGAATATTGGTAATACTCCAAGCAATAGCTCATTTATGTTACTTGAGAATATGGACCGATTTCTCTTCTTGAGTTACATCCAGTGTTGCGGAAACAATAGCTGGGAGAGTATTTTGATCACCTAAAAAGACATATTTAAGATGAGGAGGTAGTGGTTTGAAAATTGGGGTTGTTATGTTGGCTAGGTCTAAGGATTCAATCTGTCATCCATGCTTGAGTTCAAGATTATTAGCTTCAACCATGTTGTCACAATCGTCTAAGGATTTGGCATCAGATGTCACTGCAAACTCTTCAAAAAGTACTGTGCTTTGGTCATTGAATTCTTCCTCAATTAGATCATCTAACACATTGACAGTTTGGCATTCTTCTTTGTCCTTGCATTGAATAGATTCAAAAACACTGAAGGTGACTTGCTCATCTTTAAGTCGCATGGTTAGTTCACTTTTGTAAACATCAATAAGAGTTCGGCTGGTGGCTAAAAATGGTCATCCCAATATTATGGGAACCTCCTTGTCTACCTCGCAGTCAAGTATGATAAAATCAGCCGGAAAAATAAATTTATCCACATGAACTAAGACATCTTTGATTTGCCCTTCAGGTTGAGCCAAGGATCGATCGGCTAGTTGTAATGTCACTGCAGAAGATTTCATGTGACCAATTCTCAACTTTCTGAAAGTAGATAGTTGCATTAGGTTAACGCTAGCTCCCAAGTCGTATAAACCTTTGCCCAAATAATGATTGCCAATTGAATATGGGATGGTAAAACTCCCAGGATCTTTCAATTTAGGGGGCAACTTGTTTGTCAAAATAGCACTATAGCCTTCTATGAGTACAATAGTTTTAATATTAGTGAGCTTCTTCTTTTCGGACAAGAGGTCTTTCATAAATTTCCCATAACTCAAAATTTTTACCAAATAGTCTATTAAAGGAATGTTGATCTGAAGTTGCTTTAGTGTGTCTAGGAACTGCTGATACTACTTGTCATGTTTATTCTTCCTGAATCTTTGTGGGAAAGGTAAAGGTAGAGATATATCTGCTTGCGCCAACACCTTTGATTGCATCGACAGTTTCGAAGGTCAAACATTAGGCATATGAGTGACAATTTGTGGAACTTCTTTATCTGATTCGTCGACAAATTCTTCAGATTCAACCTTCTCACTAGTGATCACTCCATCCGTATCATGAGGTGCTACAATAGAGTCGATAAACGGTTCGCCAGTTTGTTTACCACTCCTAAGAGTGATAGCCTTACAATGTTCTTTCCCCCTCGGACTAGGATTTTCTATGTTACTAGGTAATGAGCCTAGTGGTCGAACATTCAGATTCGAAGCAAGTTGTCCTAACTTTGCCTCCAATGCTCGAATGGAAGATGAATTCCCTTGTACGATAGCTTCCGTGTAAGTAATATGCTCTCGCATTAACGCCTCAAGAGTTGTTAACGGGTCAGAAGTAGAAGCTTAAGTGTACGATTGCGGTCGATGTCCTTGAATATGTTGATTCGGTATTGAAGAGTGTTATGGCTGCATCAAATTATGGTGTGGATGTGTCTGGCTGTTGTGGATGCATCTAAGTGTGCTGATTGTAGTTCTGCTGTTGTTGATTGTAATTCCCTTTTCTGGGATTATAATTGCCCTGAGTAGATGTATTCCCATAATTGAATGTCGCAGCATTTTGTCCAACATTCCTAAAACTGTTGGTTGCATGCAGAGTTGTTATAAGAGTTACCATAAGAATTGTTGCGGATATTACTAATATAACATGTATTCTCTGCCTGTTGTGGACAATCTTCATAGCTATGGTTGTCACTACAAATCTCACAACAAAAAGTAGGAACATCAACTTGCTGAGTGACTTGTATAGGTGCAACGCCACTAGTCCCTTACATATTTTTAATCATGTTTGTGAGAGAAGAAAATTGAGCACTTAGTGCGGTTATTGCATCCAATTCAACAACTCCTAGAGTAGTTTTTGCTTGTGCAGATCTGAAGATAGGGTATTGATAATCATTCTGAGCAATTCTCTCAAGAATTCTCACAACATCATTATAAGTACAATCCAGCAGAGGTCCATTGGCTGATGCATTGACAAAATTCCTTATATGTGAATTCAGCCAATTATAAAAAATCTCAATTTATGTTTCTGGTTGAATGACGTGCATGGGATAAAGTCAAAGTAAAGATTTTTAATGTTCCCATGTAGTGTGAAGATTTTCATCATCCAGCTGACGATAAGAAGTAATATCATTTCGAAGACGAGCATTCATTATCGGCGGGTTAAATTGCAACACAAACTATATTGCTAGTGCATCCCAAGAAGTAATTGTTTAACACCCCAAACCCGGCCTAGAAGTTAGGCTCGAATCTGGTGTGTCACATTGAAGTGTTTTTCGAAAACCTTGTTTTCATTGAAAACCCTTCTTGTTTAAAAGCTTAAGTAAGTTACGTTGGTTTATTTTTAAAACGTGGTACCTTGAAAAATTATTAATTTCAATCCCAAAACATCTTTTCAGTTGCGGAAGCTGATTTTGAAAGTAATTGATTTACGAAAAAGATTAAGTCGCGAAACCATTTCGAAAATGTCGCGAAAATGCAGTGTTGTTTTAAAAAAATAGTTAGCATTTTGGAAAACCGTGATTTACTTCTAACGGATATAATTCACAGTAAAGAAAGACCCATAGTTAAAATCCAGAAACTTAAAGAGGCCTTATTACAACCCAAATCAAAATACTTGAATGTAACTAATCAAAACGGAAAACACAAGCAGTGCGTATGGCCTTCTCCGAGTCTCTCGCAGCACCGATCTGTCTAAGGCTGGGGTTTACCTGCACAGTTAAAAATAGGGTGAGTTTATGAAAACTCAGTGTGCAACCCCCTTACTAGAGTAACGATCGTACGTAAAAAGTAAAACCTAAATATGCAGGCCAAAGCCCTTTTAACGAAACGATGCAGTGCGGATCGAGGCATACGTGGGCCAAAGCCCACTACAATATCATTTGGGTCACAGCCTATAACAGAATCAATTGGGCCTAGCCTAAACCAATAACAGAACAAGTGGGCCTAAGCCCCGTACAATTTCACTCGGGTCTCGGCCCTTATTAGAATCAATTTCATATGCATAATGTGTGATGCATGCTAACCCTTCCCATCCAACCCTGCACTTGCCTCCGTCCAACCCTACACTACCTGCGGGGAATAAATCACCCACGCCATCCCTAAACTCCCAATGTTAGCACCGGTTGCGGCACTAACCAAAATCGCAGCATAGATGCTAGTATTTATGCGGCTTTAAGCCTTCAGTAACAGTCTCATAATTGGCACATAGCCATCGGTAACTGTAATAAGATTGACACGTAGCCATCAGCTCCGGTAATATAACTGGCACACAGCCACTGGTAAATATGATCGACACAAAGTCATCGGTATATATGTTAGGCACATAGCCACGGGTAAATACGATTGGCACAAATCCATAATCAAGATGGCACAGAGCCATATTTAGGTTGACACAGAGCCATAATCAGAGTATGCAGCTTTAAGCCGTCCGTTGGTCCACAGTCGTCTCATGCGATTCGTGCGACCTTAACAGATCAATACTGGATCCACAGTCGTCATGCGACCCGTGCGACCCTATCAAAACTTCCCCGTATCAATATCCTAACCCCATGCAGTATGTCATGTATGCGAAATGTTATGCCCATAAATAATCATACATACACAGTCACAATAGTCAATTACCGTCAAATCAGTCCAACCGTACCTCAAGTGAGTCAATTACCCTTAAGGGGCAAAACGGTCATTTTACCCTTACAAGGGTATTACGGTAATCCTACCCTACAAAGGTATTTCAGTAACTCTACCCTACAGGGGTATTTCGATAATTCTACCCTACAGGGGTATTTCAGTAATTCTACCCTACAGAGGTATTTCGGTAATTCTACCCTACAGGGGTATTTCACAAATCAGGGGTATTTCGATAATTTTACAAATCAAGGGTATTTCGGTAATTTTGCAAATTGAGGGTATTTCAGTAATTTAATAAATCATTTCGGTAATTTTACTAATCTGGGGTGTTCCGGTAATTTTGTAAATCAGGGGTACTTTGGTAATTTCGCAAACTAATGGTATTTTGGTAATTTTGCAAATTAGGGGTATTTCGGTAATTTTGCAAATCGAGGGTATTTCGGTAATTTTCCAAACTGAGGGTATTTTGGTAATTTTAAAAATCGAGGGTGTTTCAGTAATTTTGTAAACCAAGGTACTCTAAACAGAGATAATGATGCGAATGGGCCTAGGGCCAATTCTCGGCCCAAATGGGCCCACACGCTCGTGTGGCCCATTTAGCCCAAATCTAGCCACAGATATGAGATTCACATAGTCCAGTCCAATATTTACTACATAATCATACAACTTATCCGATTGGGCCCACGGGCCCATTGGCCCCACATGGCCCATTTCGGCCCACCGTGGCCCAAACAACCTAAACCCACAAGAATACTCATGATAGCCTCAACTATCGCGTCGAAGCTCCCACACGTGCGCTCGCAAGCTCGTGTGGCTGCCATCATCGTGTGACCGGCATTTCGGCATTTGCCGCTCTACAGCTAGAGTAGTGCGAAATACACACCTGATAGGAATATGGAGTTAATCCGCACTCCAAACACTCCTATGCCCAAACGCAACCAAGGTATGCTTACTCTCCTCATAGATCGCTCTATTTAAAGCCAGCTTCTCGCCTACTCTCATGATAGCTTCCCGATGTGGGATCCCTCCATCAATCCTCCAAAACCGTCCCAACTGCAAAATAAATATCCCGTTTTGCTTGCAATGGGATTCGAACCCTTGCCCTCTCCTATGCTCCAGACGTTACATGCCACCACAACACAAGCTCCTTTTGTGACTTAAAACATGCGCAAATATTTATAAAACCTATGTGCCAGTGTCCAGATTCTTATAAGAGCCAAAAATTACAGAACTTCTGCAAGAGCCAAGATTTGAACCCAAGCTCCCTTACACCCTTAATGACGCCACAACCACTCGGCCACATTGCTCATTGTGTCATTTTTTTATCACCATAATTTAAAAGGCCTACATCCAAGCATCCAGGGTTTTATTCACTTAAAATCAAAGTTTTTCCTAAAGCCCAGGTTTGAACCCAAGACTTTATGGAAGCCCCATAACCTTCCAAAATCACTCACCTAATAGGTCCAACTGGCATTAGTGCCGTTCTCTTGTTCTCAAAAATTTTAAACGCTCCCATGCCCAAGGCCCAATAAGCCCAATTCTATTAGGCTCAAATTCAGGGTGTTACAAATTGATCCGGCAGGTAGCCTAAAAAACCAAGTACGGGTTATTCCCTATAAGGAATAAGGAAATAATTGCATCTTCAAGGCATCATCAGGAACATCTTGTTGGCTAAAGGAAGCACAGATCAATAAAAAGGATTTAAGATGTTCTTTCGTATCTTCATGTGGCAGACCAGCATATTGTCCATTAGAATTCAGCATTTGGAACATTAATGGCTTGAGTTCAAAATTCCTAGCTTGGATTGCTGGCCTAACACCTCCTGGTTGTAAATCATCCAGGACAGGCACTACAAGATCTTTTATAGTCCTATTTTGTATGTGAGCAACTTGTGGCAACAATGGGTTATTAACATTTTACTGTTGCATCGGAGGTATGGCTGCATTGTTCCCTGGTAGAGCCATATTTCTTTGTTCTCAAAGTCTACTCCGAACAGTCCTTTCAATTTCTTGATCAAAATCGACAAGAAAATCCGATTTGCTTTGGGTTATAAAACACCTAAAATGAAGTTGAAGAAATAGCAACCAAGAAAAACTAGTTAGTGAATATTAAATATTATACAAGGAAAATAAAGTGAAAAAATAGACAGAAACAAAAATAAACATCAAACAAACGCCATCCCCGGCAACGACGCCAAAAACTTGATCGATTGTTTAACGTCACAGCAACAATGTGCAAGCGTACACTATCGATGCAAGTATAATAGACAGATGTGAGTCTGTCGGATATCGATCCCACAAGGATGGGTGTCTTTTGTCTATTAATGTCGGTGTAATAATTAGATATAAATGAAATAAATTGTGAGGATAGTTATCGATGCAATAACTTGAAAACAATAAAATAAAATATGATAATGATAAACTGGGATCCCCAACATGAATCTTTAGCAGAATACTAAGTGCTCACAAGGTATAAAAGGATAGGTGAATGTCGAGGCAATAAAATTCATTGTATATCTTACCAAACTTCACTCCTCTATTTAATTTGAGACTTAAACATGCACATTTACCCCACCTTCCAATGATGGCAACATGGCGCTATTAAGAACAAGTGGACTAAATTCCTCTGATCCTCACTCAACTTCTGTTGTAATACTTGTTGGCTCAAACTGTCACTGCACTTTCCAGTGTCAGTGGCTGTAATAACACTTCCATGTTAAGAAACATTCAAACCCCAAGATTAAATAATAAAAGCAAGACTGAATAAGATAACATTTAACCAAGAATTCATGTGTACTTCTATACAAATAGAAAACAGAGAGTAATCACCAGCATTTAGAAAGAAATAAGAAAGAATCGAGTGGGGAATACTATTCCTAGATAACTCGACTGAATCTCTCTATTCCCTCTTTCTCGAACTTAGGTCTCCTCGTCAGAAGCTAGTCTGCATCTGGTTTTTCACGTTGGCTCACCAGTGAGAGGCTTAAGCTTCCATGGTCGTAAGCTTCAAGGTAGGATGATGAAGATGATGGTCCAAAGAAAAAAAAGCTCCTTTTTTCTTCTCATGTCAACCTTTTATGTCATTCTCCAACCATATAGGTGTCCTTTCCTCAGAATTATTCTGTCCTTGTACGTATAGGTTGGTTATACCAGACTCGATAGCTCACGCAATTTTAGTTCTTATCCGGACAGCTGTCAGGTGAGCCGACAATTCTAGATGCAATCTAGAAGTAACTCATGCAGCGACATTAATGTAAAAAGATAGCAAAATTAAGGATAAAATAGGCTAGGATTCACTGAGTTATAAAATACAATTTACTAAACTAAAAATGCTAAAATATATGCTAAGGATAACTAAATGGGAACAATTTAACCAATAAGTAAGGAGGAAAACCTATGTTCTTTCTAGTGCTATCAACCGCCTATGGCACTAAAGATAAAATAACACATAGCATACCTAGAGGAGGTACTAGTAAGATACTCAGCCACAATGAATGCATTCAGGTTTATTTACATTTCGAACACTACTACACTGGCTATTAAAGTCATCGGTGGTCTCACGTTATTCTGTTTCACTAATGTAATCAATTTAGAAAAAATCCCGGTTAATCCATTCTTTAGATACCATAATATTTAAAGTTAATTACCAATGAATAACTGCTTCTTTTAACAGTGACGCTGCACATTTCGAATAATCTTCGAAAATATTTAATATTTCATCTAGAACTCTTTGTATTTGCTAACTATTTCTCGGCTTTGGCCAAATTATTACTCATTCAACTGCTGAACTCTTCGGTTCCTCACTTATGGACTTAATCAACATAAATCCTATGAATATTCCATTGTATAAGACTTTGAGGATGAGGGGGTGGAGATTGTAGAACCATAAATCTAATCTTCATATACATCTTAAACATATTACTCATTATCAATATAAATACCATAAAACTCTACTCTATACTTCTTGAATTCTTACACATCATAACCAACTTTTTAATCGGAGACTTGAGTATCGCTTTCAGCATCATCAGAATTAGCTCGGTTGGAAGACATCTTTTATTTATATGTAAAAAAAACCCATTAGAGTCATGAAACATCACACTGTCACAGGTTATAAAATGGTATGTATTCCTAGACTCCAAACATGCTACGTTCAGTTCGAGAACCGACTAAATCGTAGCTCTGATACCACTAAATATAACACCCCTAACCCGTTTTCATTATTAAATTAGGGTTACGGAGTATTACCATGAAAATCCAAACAATAATCATATAAATGTCAATTAAATACAACTTATTATAAACCAATCAAACATAGACATTTGGAATTTATATCGGGCCTTTGAGGCTCTAAAAAATTAGTTTGGAAATGATCTGAGACTAAATCGAAAAACTCAAAAAATTTGGGAAAAAGTTGAAAAATTTGAGAACAATGGTCACACGGCCGTGTGGTCAGGTCGTGTGACATAGCCCAAACCTTGTAACAATCGAACAAAGGGACACATGGCTATGTCTCAGCCTGTGTCTGAAACCGTGTAACTTACTGAGTTGGGTCACACGGTCGTGCCGCAGGCCGTGTGCCAGACCGTGTAACTCTCTGACTTGTGACACATGGCCATGTCGTAGGTCGTATGCTAGGTCGTGTAACACACTAACTTGATACACATGGCTGTGTCTTAGTCCATGTGAAAATTTTCACCAAAAATAATAGGTGACACACGGCCGTTTAGCTGGGCCGTGTGACAACCCGTGTCCCAGATCGTGTGCTCCATAATTTGACCCTAAAAACAAGCCATTTAAAGTCCAAAACTTTCCCAACAATCTACTTCATTAGTGCATACATTCACTAGACCTAAATATATTTTAAACACATATAAACGTACCAATTCAATCAACCTATTTCTCCTATCCAATATGCCATTCAAAGGCACCTCATTAATATCAAACAACATCAATCAAAACAAATATATAATAGCTACCTAATGACAAAAATTGTCAATCCATTCACCATTCAATTTAAACATACCAAAATGACCATATTCATATGGCCTTTAACATATACAAGCCAATTATTCCATATGTACATATAAACACTTACAAAAGTAACCAAAACATAACAAAAGTATAAATGACAATAAACCCTATACATGTCAAAACACATATCACACACACAAAATCCATTTAGGTACTTCATTCTCAATTTATACCACCTAGCTATACTTCTTCACAAGACACACCTAAAAGACCAAATTCACCTATCAACACAAACATATACCAACTAATTTCAAAACATATATATACGCAAGTAAGTTAAGCATAGACTCAAAACATATCAAATTAACATACAACCCTATACATGCCATTTATAACTATTAGCCCAACTTATTCAAAAGCTACCAAAATAGTCAATGGATAGTGTAATTGTGCTCCGACGAAGATTCCAACCGGTTGAGCTTTCCGATGACCTATAGAAACAAAAAAATCAACTAGGTAAGAAACTAATGCTTAGTAAGTTCGTATAACGGAACTTAAACTTACCAAGTTCAATGGTTAAACAACTATAAATGATTCCATTTAGCCATAGTCCAAATTTCTTTTTCCTATACACAACACCTGCAAGATTAGTAGGTAAAGCAATACACATATGAATTTAACTAAATAAGGCATATAACATCTCAAGCTTTTCAAATCATCAATTACTTTCATTATATACTATGTACTTTCATTTTCATTACCTTTCACATCTCAAATTTCATATATCATACATAATATAGCATAGTAAATCATGACATATACCTCATAAGCATTTAGGTTTTATATATCATCCATCATACATATATATACCCATTTCACATTCTACACATTTAAGTCCACATAGTTAGTAGATAATAAGTAAACATAACATATATTAAGAAATAAATTTCATGCTTATTTCATCCGTCACATGATAAATTCTCATCCTTTTCATTGCATATGTGCATATCCATCTTTCCATTTGATATGAACATTAGTACATTAAGTTTTTAAACATGTCTTTCCATTAACCTTTTCTTATCCGTTGAACCTTTTCGAATAACATCGGATACACAGAATACCTTTTCATGTAAATGTAAACTTTTCTTTTCCTTTTCAATAATGCTCACACGAGTTGTGGGTCAGGACAGTAGCTACACAATGCTGCTCACACGAGCTATGGAGAATCCGTAACACATGCTGGATTTCAGTCATCGGTAGGACCTACAAGGCCAGCACCCAATATATACTTCCTAATGACATGTCATTTGTATCCTAAGCATTCTCTAGGCTCAACGGGTCTCTTTCCATACCCTTATCTGTAACCTTCATTCTCATATAATCATTCTTGAAATTTACATGCTCATAAATTCATCATAACTCACTTTAATTATTAAATACAATACCATCATCCATGTTATACATAATAATCCATCCAAAATCCATTTACCTTAATTTTTCCTTCTATTATATCATTTTTTTTCCAATATACAATTCCTTCACCATAATTCCCATTTTAATTATTTTATCTAAACCAAAGCACCATGTCATTCAATTTAATTAACATCATATTTTGGTCTATATTACCAGGATATTGTATAATTGTAAATCTAATTATTTATAACATAGTAACTATAAACATGGCATACAAAATAACTTATAATAACTTAATCCTTATAGGAACTTACCTCAAATAAAACAGTTACTAAAATGGAGTCGACAACTATACTGGAACTTTTAACTTTTTCCTCGATTTAAATCCAATCGTATTGTTTCTTGATATGCAAAGCTTTGAAGTTGGCCGAAGCTTAAAACAAATAAAAATGGAGTTATTCTATTCAATTTCGATGGAAGAAAGAACTAAAGAAGACGATACCCACTTGTTTTTTTCTTAGTTTTGATTTAATGCTTAATTACCATTCTACCCTTTAATTAACATCAAATTTTAACTATTTTCAACCCCTTAACCAACCAACATCTAAAGATTTGGTAAAATTACCATATAAGTCCATTACTTTATTTTCCCTTAATCATTTAAGCCATTAAACTAATAGAAACTCCCTTATGCAACCTTTACAATTTAGTCCTTTTTAATTAATTAATTAATTAACTAAACATTAAAGTTTCTTAACCAAATTTTTATATGATCCTAATAACACTCCATAAATATTTAGTAAAATATTTACGAGCTCGATTTATAGAAATGAGGTCCCGGTACCTCCTTTTCTAAAACCACTTGACTTTAAGGATTTACTACTTGAACCTAATAATTCGTTTAAATAACATAAATTATCAATTCAAAATTTATTATAATACTATATTTGACTCGTAAATATTAAATAGTAATATTTATAGACTCACTTATCGGATTTGTGGCCCCGAAACCACTGTTTCTAACACCACTAAAAAATGGGCTCTTACAAAATTGTTTTGCATGCATGGAGGTTTAATTGAGGTTTGTTCTTCGTAATTTTTATATTTTTGAGATCGTTGTAGCTTACTCTAGCTAACTCCTATCTCTGTTTTTCAAAACTGTTAAAGTTTTAAAATTTTTCCATTGATGAAAATTGAAGCTTTTGATGTTTAATGGTATTTTTGTAAGCGTAATTGTGAATAGGGACTAATTTGTTAAGTAAATTTTGTTAGTTTTGGGTATAATGACCAAATTGTAATAATGTAAATTTTTTTCATGAAATTACTGAATTTTATGTTTTAAAAGGGTTGTACAATGATGAAATTGTAATTGGATTGAAAATCAAAGCTTGAACATGAAAGATATAATAGTTTCAGCTTTAGGGACTAAATTGAATAAAATACAAAAATTTAAGGAAATTGTGAAAAATGAATAAAAGATATTATATTCATGAATTTAGATGGCTTAAAGTGTTAAAAGCTAATAATGTGGAATGAATTATTATATAGACCAAGAATCGAAACGTATGGTGGAAAATCGGGGGAAAAGGAAAAATTACAAAATAGTCCCTATGAACAAATTTACTTGTTGGTTGTATTAGGTAATTTCATAAGATAGTTATTTACTATTGTGTTGTTACAAATTGATTTTGATTGAATTATTAATGAATATTTGAAATTAGCTTGAAGTTATAAATTGTTTATAATTAAGTACAAGGTGAAAAAGGACTTGTTTGAAAACGGTTGAATGTTTGTGAAACATTATTTATGTCATTTCGGAATGAACATGACATGTTTACAGTATGTGTACTGAAATTACGGAAGTGCTTTGATTTATAAATGTTGCGAACCTTGTTAAATACCCGGTTGAAGTAGTAAATGATTAGGATATTATTGGCATGCCAATAGAGTTAGAACGCGTGCTTGTACAAGATTGCACTTCGGTGCCTCTATTTACACTTTGGTGTCTCTGTTTGCACTTTGATGCCTCTAATTGCACAATCATGCCTCTGTTTGCACTACGGTGCCTCTACATAGCATTACGATGCTTTATGGTGTGGTGTAGTTACCCAAGTATCTGAATTATGTTACTATAGTTCATCGAGCCAATTGTTAAAAGAAATTATATTAATTAACTTCCAGAATTGCTTGGAAATGTTATGTTTAGACGATTATTGAAATGTTAACTGATGAAATTACGTAAATGATTTGTATGTGTTTAAAAGTTGTTTTGAAATGATATCAAAATGACTGAAAAGTTTATAGTTTATATGTATAATGCCCGATTTATAAATGTGATATGTTGTGACAAAGCTATATGCTTAAAAGAAATGGTATATGATTCTGATTATAGATTGGCATGATCAATTGGTTAATTTGATTCATATGTTGGATCTTTTGTGTTGAATGATACAGAAATATGTTATACTAATTGATTGAGAGATTATACGATTGATACATGAAATGCTCACCTTGTTGTTGTAAATGTCTTGATAGGAAATTGAATTAGATTAGTTATATTTTCTTTAATTAATTGTAAACTGAGGTAAGACTTTTGTTTAAGTACTTATGAACTTACTAAGATATACAAGCTTACTCTGTTTCATTTACTATTTTTTGTATTTGACGTTTTACAGAACTAGGCAGTCGGATCAACTTCAAGGCTCACACTATCAAGCTTCAGTCTCGGTAGTTTTTGACTCGTTTATTTTTGTTTTGTGGCATGTATATAGGTTATTTTGAGTTGATGGTTTTGAAGTTATAAGTTGAAGTTTAATGGTTGACATGTAATAAGTTGAATATAATGGTTACTATGGTATGCACTTATGGTATATTCATTAAAGCATGTTTAGAAATAGTATGCTTGGTCTTAGATTTAGAGATGGTTGTGTAATGGTTAAACTTGGATAATATGCTTGGTATACGTGTTAGTTGATACTTGTAGCATATGTAATTGTGGTAATAAGTTGTTTTATGGATTGGTAAGTTGTGATTATGTACCAAAGTATTTGTGTGTTTGAGATTTGTGTATGGATAATATTGGTATGATTTCAGGCATGTTTTAGGTTGAATAAAAAGGTAAAGTTTGGATGGTTATGTTGGATGTCTTGTCTTGTTTGTGATGGTGCCAAAATGGCACATTGGTTAGGCCTTTCTAGGTTGGAATGTACCATGTTCAAGTTTGGTTAGTTTATAGATGATCGTGTATTGAACTAAGATATAGGTTTGGCATGTAATGAATGTTCAACTTGTAGTTTTTCACTATCTGGGAAAAATTATCGATACCTAGAACCTAGAGTATTGATACTTTACCAAATGAACAGTTTTCAAATTGGCAAAATACAGATTTGGCACCCATTTATAAAATTTTAAAAATTTGGATAAAGTATCGATAATGAATAAAGAAGTATCGATATTTTTTAGAAAATATCGATACTTCTTTATTCATTATCGATACTTTATCCAAAGTTTTAAAATTTTATAAATGGGTTGTTATTTATTTTCAATTCTAATTTATAAGTGTTTTAAAGCTCAATTTAGTCTTGTTTTCAATTGCTATAGTATGATATGTGTCTAAGTATGATAAATCAATGTTTCAAATAGTCCCCGTATTATTTTCATAAATTGTTTTAATGTTCTTGTAAGCTCTATTAACTCTGATAATGTGTGAATAACATGTTTTTGATTAAATGATTGATGAATGATTATCGTTCAGAGAAATGTGAATTAATATAATATGATTCTATTATATTACGTGTTGTAGCATCCCGTAACCCTAATCCTAGACTGAGACGGTTGAAGGGTGTTACAATGATGTCATAATATCTTTCAGCTATGGTCTTACTCATATTTGGCGTATAGCCTCCAATCGAACCCATGGCCTAACCGTGATCTTTCTATTTACTTCTCCCATCACATTTCATCCATTCTTTCGTTTCACCATTCCTAACCTTGCTGCTCAAACACTGCAAGACCTGGAGCTTCGCACATAACGGGTGTACACAACAACACTGTATGGCGGTATCTAAAATTATCACCCTTTTTCCTAGATCCTAACTTCTTCTAATTCCTTTTATAATTTTCCTTCCACATCATGCATGCCCAACTAGAATGGAAAATATTAAATAACTCATGCAATCATGCATCATACTTTAACAGTTCAGGGTTTGAGTACAAAAACTCACTTGAGACTTCCTCGCCTTATCTGCTTAGCTTTATCCAGACACTGGAGCTTTTATTCTCCAGGCGACTATGCAAGATAACCAATTCATGGTTAAACTCAACAACCCCAGTTTAAAGTTAATTTTCTAGAAACATACAGAATCCTTAAAATGATTTCTGGAAGCCCTTAACTTTGGTTCTTCAATCATACGTGCGCTAAAGGATTTAGGACCTTACCAGCTTACTAGATTCTCTATTTTCCTACTCAAATCTCATGATCCTCGCCCCATGAAGAGCTTCCACAACTTTCTCCCCTCCAGAGCAACCAAGGAAAGAGACGGAAAAGAAATAGATTGAAGAAGTCCCTTTTGGGAAGTCACTCTCCAGCTATTTCTAACCCTTTTTGCACGGTCTTCAATCGTGCAAAGTCCACTCATTTTCAATCATTTTGTCCCCCACTAAGGGATTGGCTAGTTCTAATTCAGCTGAACCAGAATTGGATTTCAACCTTATCCAATATCATTTCTAACTTTTCCTGTTTTTCCAATTAAGATCGCCAACTTACGGTCTTTTTCAATTTACTCTCTAATAATCCTAATTTTTGGGTTTCAATGGAAACTAGGCGTGACACATATCATAGACCTCGTCATACGGTTGTGTCCATTGTTCGAAGGGTATTTTAGTGAGGTACGCCGCACCGTGGCTGTTGATGGCGCGTAAGTTATCCAACATTTCTTGGAAACTATGTTGGACGAGCTCGTACCCTGTCAAGAAAAGTATACCCATGAATGCAAAAATGAATGAAATATGGTATAACATGATTGTAAAAATAGTGGCAACTACATACCCATGTCAATGAGTTGATCTTGCTCACTTTTCGAAGGCCATTTTGAGTGGTAGTTGGAGCCGACATGTCTTACATAGTACCTATGGTGTGTGTAATCCCAAAGGCTACCACGCCGTTTAACTGGGGTCAAGATTTTGAGTCCCCTGTCGGAGATGACACATATGTCGGGTTGCGAGCAACATGATGGCGCAATCAGCTAAGGAAGAAATCCCAATCATCTGCCTTTTCTTCCGGAGTTATTGCAAACACTATCGGTAGAATCTTTCGATTACCGTCTTAGGCAATAACTATCAACAACCGATGCTCATAACTCCCGTACAACCAAGTGCTGTCAATTTGTACCAATAGAGGAATGAATAATATGAAAGGCGAATTTTAGACTTAGAGCCTTCACGAAAAAGAATAAAGGATATGCCCTTACGGCGGGTTACGAAAAAATATCCTCCATGGCAGATTATATAGAGAAAGTTTTCACGGCACACACAGAATGGGCTGCTCTTATGGTGTGTTTTGGAAATGCTCTCAAGAATAAACCATGAAGGTCGCTTCTTGTGGTAGACTCTGTATTAAGTGATAGGCGTATTTCTTATTTTTTTTAAATGCAAACAGTGAGATCAGTAAGTACGAAACGTATCTATGGGTATTATGGTAAGGTACTCGATATGATTAATATTTGTGCAAAGATGGAGATTTTAAGAGATATAGCGAGGTAATGAGAATGTATTCTAAAAATAAACGTAAACATGATACGCTTGAAAAGAAGTATCGATCACCTGTGTATAGATCTCTTCCTGGAGTTTGAGGAAGTTATGGCTTGGTGAGCGAAGAATGAAGGTAAGGTTTCAAAGACACTGAAGAGAAGGAAATGGTCTTAGAGTAAGGTATGGTGCCAAACGTGAATAAAGAAACAGAAATGGAGGCAAATTTTTTTAGAAACTCAATGAAGAAAAAGAAGAGCAACAAGATAGTTCTTGAAACATTAAATGTGACGTGCAAGTATGATTCAAATAAATGGTGTTTGCCTCACTAAGTTTCATTAAACTTATCAAGTGGGTTTTAAGGGTCTTCGCCTGGAGGGGTGACGCCAGGGCTACGCTGAAGAAGTGGCGTAATAGGCTATTATGCATACAGAGTAAGCTTGTTGGCGTATTCAAGTCTGAGTTGTTTTATAGAAGTCTTTTACACAGAATAGTTATGATAGACCAGAACATTAATTCAATCATAGTTGTAAATAAATTCTCTGTGTGTACCAATTGAATTCTCGTATTATTCACACTTATGTATTTCTTAGAGTAATTTATAATTAAACAACTGTAATCGAATATAATTTTGTATAATTGAGTGAGCTACATATGTACTTGGGCAGTAACACCCTAGATTTGGATTCGATTCATCGAATCAAGTTTGGGGCGTTACAATTTAAATGAAAATAACATGAATTTCATGAAGAAGCTTATCATTCTTACCTTAATCAATTGTAATCAGACCCTAGTTCTTATTTTCTCTCTCCTTCAATGCAACTATTGATACTCTTTCATGAAACTAAGGTGAATATTAGGCTTCTATGTTGATTTCAATAAGGATTCATGAAAGAAATTAGAGAAATTAAACTTAAAAGGCTTAAAAAAGGTGGAAAGGACCTATTTATAATAAAAACAAAAGTTGAAAGGATGGAGAAATGGAGGTGGCGTGAGACGTAGGAGAAAGATAAATAATTTCTTCATCTTTCTCAACTTTTCTAATAAAAATATTTAATTAATTTAATAATTAAAATGATAATTATCAAAATGACCCACCAATCATACTTTTACACATTTTAGTCTTTAATTATTACATTTTCCATAATTATCTTGTTTGAGTAATTACCATCCATGAATCATACTTTATTTTGGTAAATTTTCACTTCTAGTCCTTTCTCTTTTTTCCTTCAATTCAATGCAGTCATTTTAAATTTCTTACTTTTGCTCCAATAATTTTTATTTTCTTACAATTAAGACAATACCCCGGATTTATTCCTCTTATTTCAAGAGCATTTTTTTTTAATTTTCTATCGGCTCTAACTACTTTTTGTACTAACACTCAAAATTTCCTATTTTATCTATTTCTAAAATTCTCTAAGTATACCTAACCTAACTTGGCAATGTTCCTAAATCAACAGTTAAGATTTGAATAGAAAAAGAAAATAATTTTGTTGGGTGAGCAGACGACGTGGCGATCTCATATTCATGATATTGACTTAAAAACTCATATTATCTATATTATTATTTAAGCTTCTAACTGAGTCAGTGTCACTCTCATTCAAATCACCAACTCAATTAGAAAAATTATGAAAATGTTCTTTCACAATTAAGATAAATTATATTATTTAATAGTATTTTAGTTCTTTTTTTAAAAACCAATAAAAATATGAATACGGCAGAATTTAAACTCGAATCAATTGCATTGATAAAACATTTAATCTACCACTCAAATAAAGTTTTATTTTGATATTTTTATACATTTTAATTTTATTATTAAACTTTATTACTTTCATCAATAATTAACAATATAATCTAATTTTTTATATAAATTAACTCGACACTAACTCAAAATTGATGATAATACAATAATAAATAATTTAATCTATTTTTTAAAATTTTAATATTTAATGTGTTATTCTTAATTAATTTTAAAATATAGTTTATTATTTATTATATATTATTTTTATACATATTTATGTTACAACTTTGTGATAGGATTTCTAGCTATTTAAACGCATGATGGAATTAAATCTATATGACGAACACAGGGTAGCAAAAACTATGAAACTCTCCTCATCGCATTTCAAATGGTCCCCAATTCACCGCTTCAACCCCCATCAATGTATCAAACTCTGCAACTTTTGCAGATAAAAAGGGTTTACCATATATTCTTCTTTGTATAAAGGCATTGGATATGCATACCCTTGCATATGTCTCCTTATTTCACATGGTGCAACAAAATAAATTAAATATTTTATAGTTAATATTATTTACGAGAAAAATTACTAAAATGTATGACAAGTTGCAAAAGTAAAACTATGCTTACAAAATTGTTATTTATAATCTATATAGCCGTAAATGATTCAGATAAATTAGCATTATTTTGGATAAAAATATTATGGTTTCTACATTTTAGTTATTATATTACAAAATAAATAAATTGATCTTTATATATTAAATTAAGAGTAAATTAATTTTTTATTAAAAATTCATTTATTTTTATTATTAAAAATTAATCTTTATACATTAGCAGAAGATATATGTATTGTTATTTTATTATTTTATCAGTATTAAAAAAGCCAGATGAATTTATTTTTTTTAATATAACGTATAGATATTAATTTAGTAAAATATGATGATTATCATCCTAAACGCAACAGCTATTCGGACGTTGAGTTCTAAAAAGGTTCCGTCCTCCTCAGTTCATACTTTCATCGTCGTCGTTATCATCAATAACATCATGGAGATCGAGCGAGTACACCACATCTTCCCTACTCCATCCCGCGCGTAATAACACGACAGATAAAACCCTCACGTGCCACGCCTCATCCTCACCGTCCATCACCATATGGGTCCCGCTCATTTCCTTGTTCTCGTTATGATCAGAGCCGTCAATCATCATCATCATCTCCCTCACCTCCTCCTCCTTCCACCCTCCCTCCCTCAATCGCCAAAACACTTCCTCCATACATTCTCCTAACCTCGACTCTCCCTCCCTCTCCACCTCATCCCTATTCCACCACCCTCCCGTGAGCCCACGCGCCACTGTTCTCCTCCCTCTCTCAGCCACTTCTGTCCAAAACTCAATCCTCCGTGGCGCGGTAGCCGCCCAAGCTGGAACGTTGATATTAACGCTATTGGCTTTCTTCCTCATGAAAGGCTTAGAAACCCCACCCCTCGTCGAGAGTTCAAGTTCTTGAAAAAACCTAGTTATATCAAAGCTTAAGATTCTAATTTCCTCCGTATCAACGTAAAAAACAGGGTTCCCCGACAAGTTTGGCGTCGAAGGGATATAGCAGTTTCTATATACAGGAACAAGAAGGGGCGCATTTCGTAACAAGTCCTTAACCAAAGCTAAAGCATCATTGGTGTTTGATGGTTTAGACCCCCAAGAATCCGACCAAAAGTTGTGGAACCTAATGTTCCTGGAGAGAGACAAGGAAGGAAGGTTAAGGAGAATGTTAAGTTGCTGAGGAGAAGAGGATCGCCAGTTGGGGAATGAAGGATGGACGGGGAGGCCTTCTTGGAGGATTGAACGAAGGTCAGGAGGGAAAGTGAAGTGGAAAGTTGATTCAATAGAGGAGAATTCTTGGTCGGTTAAGCCTGAAAAGACTGGAATGTGGAGGGATTTAAGATGGTCAATTATGGTTTTGGAATATTCAGCAAAAGAGAAACAAACAAGCTTTGATCTTGTTGGTCCTTTGGGTGCTTTCAATAAAGGGTTTGGAGGATGGGTTTGGGTAGTTGTTGCTGTTGCAGCCATTTAAAACTAAGCTGAAGAAACTGAGAGGATCTTTTGTTCTTTCGGTGGAGGCTTTAAAGAAGAATGGCGATGGAGTTTGACTTGAGATCGGGAGAGGAAATGTTAACGCCTGTCTCTCAATCTCATCGGGTGGCACTGGCAACTGGCAAAGGATGGGTTTACTTAAAGTGAACAAATGGGAGAGTCTAAATGGAGCAGATGAATTGGGAATTCAGGTGGAAGCCTCGTCGACATGATCATGTTCTTTTCTAATTGGATAATATATAATTTTTCGTAGAATTTGTCTATTTATGTTTAGTTAGTTTTTTAAATTTTGTTTCCAACTTAGTTGTATCGTAAACTTGTAAATTATTAACTAAATTAGTAATTTGTGTTAACATGATCCAATATATCAGATGATATTTTCTTAGAACTCTACATAGAAAATAAATATAAATTTTAATTTTAATTTATATATATATTAGTTTATGTTTATCACGTGACATTTTAAGAGGTTGTCGTATGGCATTACTAGATTGGTGAGTGGTACCACATCAACACAAACTAACATTGTTAATGCAAAGAAAAGATTTGATGAAACTGGAATGCCACATCATTTTTGTATCATTTTTCAATAGTTTAATGCCACATTAGTTATTTTCTCTTGAATTTCAACATTTTTAACTGGATTTTGATTCTTTTAAGAGGAAAATACTAAAATTTAGGAGAAAAAAACTGATATGACATTAAACTATTGGAAAGGCATACACATGACATTTCAGTTTCATATAATCCCTTTTCGTTAATGTAAATGTATCAACTTAATTGACGAAATATAAGTTAAAAAGACCAACTAAATTTAAAAACAAAAATTAAGAACCAACTAAGCACAAATAGATAAATTCAAAGATTAAATTATATATTACCTCTTTGGCAACTGTTGTTTTTCTTTTTTCAAAATGGAAGGCAGATAAAAAATAATTAATAAGACAACAAGGATTAATTTCTTAATGAAAACAATGTTTAGTAATATGAAGTAGAACTTATAAAATCTATGATGGATAAGAATAAAATTGCTAAAGAAAAATGATGTATTTGTGTATAAAATCAAGATACCGTAAGAATATGCTTAACAATGAAGTGAAAAACCAGCTTTTATTATGACAGCTACTTAAAGATATAATATGTCAACAATTTATATAGTAAATGTTGAAACTATTTTTTTATGTTTGGAAAATAAGGCCGACTTGAAAAACATGGAGTCGTCACCAATCCTTTTTTGAGGTGTGATTGGGTCACCTTATAAATCATTTTGGTCTACGAATTTTAAGAAAACAGGTTCGGGAGTCGGTTACGCACGAGGAAGGATTAGCACCCTCGTAACGCCAAAAAATTGGTACCTGATTGATTGATTAATGTCCTAATATCGAAAGTTGGAAGAGATTTTAAAATGCGAATCCTTGAGAAAATGTTTGGATAATTCGAATTGGATATCGAAAATCTCTTGTTCCGAAAAAATGAAATATCACATCCAGCACGTTAGGACACGATGTTTCAAACCCTCGACACCAAGATCATTTCATGATTTCCAAAATTCATGCATTGCAATTTTAAAAGGGTATCCCGCTATTTGGCCAAACAAAAAAAACCGAAACCCAGCACGTTAGGGTACGATTCCTCGAATTTCCAAACATGAGATATTGCCTTATTTTTGAAATTAAGAAAACACAGTCAAAATTTTAAAAGGATATTTAGTCATTTGGACGAACGGAAAATCGAAACCCAGCACGTTAGGGCACAATTTCTCGAACTTCCAAACACGAAACATTGCCTTGTTTAAAAACCCTTTTTATGAGTTTGGGTAAAAAGTGGAAAAAAAAAAGTCGATGTAACCTTTAAAACAAAAAATCGGTTAAAACATAAAAATGGTCATACTTAGCGAATAGTGATAATGTAAACACGATAATAATAAAGAATGATAATAATAAATATAATAGGAAAAAAATTTAAAATAAACAATAATATTAATAATAATAAAAATGATGGTAACAGTAATGATAAATAGTAATAATAATAATAATGGAAAAAATTAAAATAGAAAAAATAATATTAATAACAATAAAAGTAGTAATAATAGTACTAATAAAAATAAAAATAGTATTAATAATAAAATAATAGTAACAATATTAAAATTAATAGTGATAAATAAAAACAATAATAATATTAATAATAAGAATAATAATAACAGATAATAATAAATATAATAATAAAAATAGTTATAATAATAATATATATATATATATAATAGTGGTAATAATAAAATAATACTAATGATTATAATAATAATAATACTAATAATAATAATAAATATAGTAATGAAAATAATAATAAAAGTAATAGTAATATTAAAACAGTAAGTATAATAATAAATATTTAAAAATAATTAATTTGAAAACAAAGTAAAATAGGGACTAAATTGAATTTAAAACAGGGGTTTGGGGCAACATCAAGAACAAATGAAGGTAAATGGGCCAAATCGTGATGCGCGCACAACATAGAGGGACCAAAATAAAAAATAACCCCACCCTCTGAAACGGTGCCGTTCAAATGCGGACTAAATTGAAACAGAGGAAACATTATTGGGCAAAATCGAGAATAAAAAAAATGATTGTAAAACCATAAAAAAGCTGAGGGGCTAAATGCGCAATTAGCCCCTCCATCAAAACGCGCGGATCCTTCCCCTCGTGTGGGTCGGACTCGGGTCGGCCTCCCAAAACGACATCGTTTTGGTGCCTGGGGAGACCGAATGAAACAGCGCCGTTTTGATAGCTCTATAAGAGCTAAATTTTTTTAAAAAAAATCATTTGAAACCTGTTTTAAAAAAAAGAAAAGAAAGGGAGAACTATTTTTTTTCTCTCTGCAGCTCTCCTGGTCCGGCCAGGCTTCCGTGGCTCGGCACCAGTGCCGCCGCTCCTGTATCGCATGCCCCACCGTGCCTGTGGTCGAATACCCAAAAATAGGTATTTTTCTCCCCTTTTTTATCTGTATTTATATACTTATATGTATAGTCTAAAAAATATAAAAAAATTATATATACACGCAAACACAGTTTCGAAAAGAAGAGAAAAAAAATAAATAAATAAATAAAAGAAAATAACTGAACCTTGTGAATTTTTTCTTTTCCTATTCTCTGTAAAAAAAATCTCTGTATTCTCTTTTCTTTTACAAGTGTGTATTCCCCAAAACCAAAAAGAAAATTCCCCCTTTTACACTCGTTTTCGAAGGCTTTTATAGCCCTTTTTACAACTGATTCTTGCTTGTTTGCAGGTGCGCGATCGAGCACGTCTCTAACGTGGCGTGGTGGAGTGGCGCACGTCGCGGGGTGGTGGTGTCCGGCGCGCGAGGCACTTGCTGATAACGGCGCAAACGGGTGGTGTTAGGGTTTTGCCAAAAATGCTTTAGGTTTTGGGCTAAAAATTTGGGCTAGGGTTTAGGTGTTTGGTTTGGGCTTCGATTTTGGGCCTATTATAATTGGGCTGCTGTATTTTGGACTATTTAGACTTTATTCAATTTGTTTTTTGTTTTATTTTTGGTATTGGTGTGGGCCCCGGGCTAAAATTGGGCCCTACAACTACCCCTCTTTTCTCATTGTCGTGTAACGAGGATGGAGCAAAGACTTTGAAAGGGCCAATTTTGCCCAGTCTTGCTGAGTCCTGATTTCTTGATGCCTCCTTTCTTCAGGTAGCCTCGCTTTAACCCACTGCATCTCCAGAGGTATAGGAGTTTTGTTTCAATCTGCTCCACTACTGCTTATGATTTGTAATCTTCAGCCTGTTTCCCTACTGCTTAGGGGGATAAGGCTCACTGTCTTCAACCTACTCCATTACTGCTTAGGGAGATAGGGTGGTCTATCATTTTCCAGCCTTTTGCTCTACTGCTTAGGGGGTTAAGGCTCATCGTCTTCAATCTGCTCCACTACTGCTTAGGGAGATAAGATCTGTAATTTTCAGCCTGTTACCCTACTGCTTAGGGGGTTAAGGCTCACCGTCTTCGATCTGCTCCCCTACTGCTTAGGGAGATAAGATCTGTAATTTTCAGCCTGTTATCCTACTGCTTAGGGGTTAAGGCTCACCGTCTTCGATCTGCTCCACTACTGCTTAGGGAGATAAGATCTGTAATTTTCAGCCTGTTACCCTACTGCTTAGAGGGTTAAGGCTCACCGTCCTCGATTTGCTCCACTATTGCTTAGGGAGATAAGATCTGTAATTTTCAGCCTGTTACCCTACTGCTTAGGGGGTTAAGGCTCACCATCTCCGATCTGCTCCACTACTACTTAGGAAGATAAGATCTGTAATTTTTAGCCTGTTACCCTACTGCTTAGGGGGTTAAGGCTCACCGTCTCCGATCGGCTCCACTACTGCTTAAGGAGATAAGATCTGTAATTTTCAGCCTGTTACCCTACTGCTTAGGGTGACAAGATCTACAATCTTCAGTCTGCTCCTTTGCAGATACATGGAGATAAGACTTGTAATTTTCAGCCTGTTCCACTACTGCTTAGGGTGATAAGGCTGATGGCTTGAATCTACTCCATTGCTATATGGATGTAAGATTCGCCGTCTTCGATCTACCCCACTGCTATCTCGAGGAGACAAGATCTACAATTTCACCAATGTTGCTACACCGTCCTCTGGGGGACATGCCTTGTAGACTCGATTTCATACGCTTATGTTTATGCCAAATGATTAGGATGTCATGATCGAAAAAATTCTCCTAACCAATGTATTATGAATGAATGCAAAATGTCATGAGAATGATCCAAATTTTTAACATTTGGGCTATCATTGCTAGCCATTTGTTAGGGTGATATCCCTGACGTATGTCCTCTTGTTCAGCTGATACTTTCGACAAAGTATCTGAAGATGTAGTCATTGCTTAGACCCTTATCTCTCAAGGGTTCCCAGCCATTTAAGCTTGGTGAGTTCTAAATAATTGTCCTGTTTCAGATTCTTGCATTATTTAGAGACTTTCAGAGTAATATGCAAAACTTCTTTTGTGAAAGCATTACTAGTTCGTTAATCATTATTTCAATATGAAATGCTTGGAAAATATTATAGAGATGAATAAAACTGAAATTTATTCGGGACAAAATCCGTAAAGAATGAATTGAGCAAAGGAAACGAATATTTGCTAAGGTACAAAAATGAGTAAGGGTGGAATTGGTGCTCCAGATATCACAACCTGAGCTTCTCTGTACGAACTTCTTGAAGACCATTTTGAGTTCAACATGTGTCTAGGAGATCTGTAGTACTTTTTCAATGCCCTAAAGATGTAGCATATCTCCTCATTGTTAACTCAGGTATATAAGTTGGCTAGCGCCCCTATTCCTCCTCAAAAATTTGAATTGCCCTTTACGGGTTTTCAATCCAAAGCTCATTTGGTCTCAAAGTGCCCTTTGCGGGTTTTCACCTTGGCCTCTCCATTTTTTTTATTTTTTTGGACTCAAAACGCGCTTTGCGGGTTTTCGCCTTGGCCCATTTCCTTCTTAAACGAAGTATTTCTTGACTGAGTCTGCATTAACTGGGTTCGGCTGACTCTTGCCGTCCATCTCGGCTAGTATCAATGCTCCTCCAGAAAAGGCCTTCTTTACAACATAAGGTCCTTCCCAATTAGGCATCCACTTTCCTCTGAAGTTCTTTTGCATAGGGAGGATCTTTTTCAATACCAAGTCTCCCTCATGGAATACTCCGGGGTGGACTTTTTTGTTGTAAGCCCGCATCATTTGCTTCTGGTACATTTGACCATGACGGATGGCTCTTAACATTTTTTCCTCAATTAGATTCAGTTGATCATATCGAGATTGGATCCACTCCGCTTCATCCAACTTCAACTCTAATAAAACCCAGAGAGAAGGAATTTCAACTTCAATGGGCAAAACTGCCTCCATCCCATAAACCAATGAGAAGGGTGTTGCCCCGGTAGAGGTTCTAACATATGTTCGATAGGCATAGAGGGCAAGCGGTAACATTTCATACCAATCCTTGTAGGTCTCAGTCATTTTCCCCACAATCTTCTTGATATTTTTATTAGCTGCCTCAACTACGCCATTCATTTTCGGGCGATATGGTGACGAGTTGTGGTGCTTAATTTTGAACTGACTGCAGACTTTCACTATCGCGCTATTGTTCAGGTTCAACGCGTTGTCCGATACGATCTTTTCTGGCATACCATAGCGACATATGATCTCCCTCTTCAAAAACTTGCTAACTACCGTCTTCGTGACATTGGCATATGAAGCTGGTTCTACCCATTTGGTGAAGTAATCGATGACCACGAAAATGAATCGATGTCCATTAGAAGCCTTCGACAAAATCGACCCAATGACGTCCATGCCCCACATTGAGAAAGGCCACGGAGAAGTCATAACATGAAGAGGTGAAGGAGGCACATGGACTTTGTCTCCATAAATTTGGTACTTATGACACTTCTTGGCGTAGCGGATACAATCTCCTTCCATCGTGGACCAGTAATACCCGAATCTCATGATTTTCCTGGCCATTGTAAACCCATTGGCATGCGTCCCATAGACACCTTCATGGACTTCTTCCAGGATTTTCCTAGCCTCAACAGCATTAACGCATCTTAACAGCACCTGGTCCTTCCTCCTTTTATATAGGATCTCTCCGTCTAAGACATAGCCATTGGCCAGTCTTCTCAATGTTCTCCTATCATTTTCTGTTGCTTGATCAGGATATTCACAGTTCTTCACATATTGCAGAATATCATGATACCAAGGATGATCATCTCTCTCATCCTCTTCATTGATATTGCAACAATGAGCCGGAGCCTCGCAGATACTCATTCGGATAGGCTTCATACTTTCCTGCTCATTTACTCTAATCATAGAAGTTAATGTGGCTAAGGCGTCAGCCATCTGGTTTTCATCACGCGGGAGGTAAAAGAAGGTGATATTATCAAACTCCTCAATTAACTCCAAAACTAACTTTCGGTAACTGGTCAATTTGGGATCTTTCGTTTCTCATTCCCCTTTGAGTTGGTAGATCACCAACGCAGAATCTCCATATACCTCCAGCACCTTGACTTTGCGATTTATGGCTGCTCGAATTCCCATGATACATGCTTTGTATTCTTCCATATTGTTCGTACAATCAAAATTCAACTTGCAAGTGAATGGATAATGATCTCCGCTTGGGGATATCAGGACTGCCCCAACTCCATTACCAATGGCATTTGACGCTCCGTCGAAGTTCAGTTTCCAAGGACGATCTTCTAGGGTATCTTCAACAATAGCCGCTACAAACATCAAATCTTCATTGGAAAAATCAAAGTTCAAGGGCTCGTAATCGTCTAGCGCTCTGCTGGCTAGAAAATCTGCTATTGCACTCCCCTTCACAGCCTTCTGATTCATATAGACTATGTCGAATTCGGAGAGCAAAATTTGCCATCAGGCCATTCTTCCATTCAGGGCGGTTGACTCTATCATGTACTTAAGAGGGTCAAGTTTTGAGATTAACCAAGTCGTATCGTACAACATGTACTGCCTCAACCTCCGAGTTGTCCAGACCAAGGCACAACATAATTTCTCAATTGGCGAGTATCTCATTTCACACTCAGTGAATTTCTTACTGAGGTAATATATCGCCTTTTCTTTCTTTCCTGTCTCATCATGTTGGTCGAGCACACATCCCATTGAATTATCGAATACCGTTAAATATAGAATCAATGGTCTATCAGGACTGGGTGGCATTAGAACTGGAGTATTAGACAAGTATTGTTTAATCCTGTCAAAAGCCTTCTGGCATTCGTCGTCCCAAATGCCTGGGTTGTGTTTCTTAAGAAGACGAAATATGGGGTCACATTTCTCAGTCAATTGCGAAATGAACCGGGCAATGTAATTTAGTCTTCCTAAAAAACCTCGGACTTCTTTTTGAGTGCGAGGCGAAGGCAATTCTTGTACAGCCTTAACTTTATCCGAGTCGACCTCAATTCCTTTTTCACTGACCACGAAACCAAGTAGTTTTCCTGACCTAGCCCCGAAAGTACACTTGGTTGGGTTGAGCTTCAGCTGAAATTTCCTCAACCTCAAGATCAATTTCCTCAAAACCTGTACATGCTCTTTTTCCATTCGGGATTTCACGATCATGTCGTTGACGTAGACCTCAATCTCCTTGTGCATCATGTCGTGAAACAAGGTTACCATTGCTCTTTGGTATGTTGCTCCCACATTCTTTAACCCGAATGGCATCACTTTGTAACAAAAATTTCCCCACAATGTTATGAATATGGTCTTTTCCATGTCTTCAGGATGTATCTTTATCTGATTGTATCCAGAGAAACCATCCATGAAGGAGAACAATGAATAACCTGCCGTGTTATCCACCAAAGTGTCGATGTGAGGCAGTGGGAAGTTGTCCTTTGGGCTGGCCTTGTTTAAGTCTCTGTAATCTACACACATCCGTACATTTCCATCTTTCTTAGGAACAGGGGCAACATTGGCTACCCATTCTGAGTAATTCACTACTTGTAAGAACCCATTATCAAATTGCTTCTTGACCTCTTCTCTTATCTTTACTGCAACATCGGGTCTCATCCTTCAGAGCTTCTATTGAACCGGCTTGCATTCTTCTTTTATGGGGATACGATGTACCGCAATATCAGCATTCAAACCAGGCATGTCTTGATATGACCATGCGAAGACATCTTTGAACTCCCGCAAAAGTTTAACGAGAACCTGCCTTGTTTCCTCATTTATGCAAGTGCCAATTTTTACCTCTTTCCCCTCTTTCAGAATCACATTCTCAATTGTCTCTTTGTGAGGTAGAATCAGCTTCTCTTCTCGCTCTACCATCCTTAACAAATCCGGGGATAAACTACAATCTCTGTCATCTGTAAAATCCTGAGATCCTTCTAAGCACATGTCTCGTTCACAAGGGAATTCTGGGTCCATAGCAGCGTTGTTCATGACATCGATATCTGGGGACCTATTATAGGTACGAAAGAATACCCAAAGAAACCAATGAAATCTAAGAATGATTTATTTGTATGGTATGATTATGAATGGTATGAAAGAATAAATAACAAAAAAAAATATTTGCTCGGCATGAAACACAAAATGCATTTTTTATTGAAAATAAAGATGTTTGAACATGAGCCTATTTCACAAAAGATTCTTATTGTTTCTAGGCTTAAAACAACAAGTGTGTTTTGAACATTACTCTGTGTTAGTTCTAAAAACTACAGGAATTTCTTCTGCAGTCCAGTTGTTCAAAACACTTCCAGGCTCATAGGGGCGAATGCCCGCTAAGCTTCCTTCCTTTGGTCCTTCTTCAAATACGGCGTTGATGCTCCAAGTCTTCATCATATCTTTAGCTGTTTCTTCATTCGTGTTCCCCGGTCCCGGATGGATAACTCCTCCTGACACGAATGTATAGGATATATGGGGAAAGGTTATTAGCTCCCACTTGACCTCTGACCCATCCAATCGTGCCCTTCGTTTCTCTTGTCTCCTCTCCAGCTCCTTCTTCCTCTGCTTGGCATCTGGCTTATACCCTAAGCCAAAATGGTCCCATTTCCTGGTCAAGACCGGTACTTTTACCCGTCCGTGGAGGTACTTCCCAAGTCCTCTTCCAGGCAACGCTCTTTTTCCCACCGTCAACTGTAGGCCCATCTTTGTTGCTTCAGAGATTTTGGGCACCGGGATCTCACTTCCCTCGGTAATGAAAGTGGTATTCACAAGCTCTAATGATTGGAAAGAACATTCAGTTGCTTCACTATCACTCTCTACGTATGGCGCATCACTGGCAACGGATGCGATAATGTCCTCCTCCGCGTTTATCATTATTAGCCGACCTTTCGTCACCAACTTTAACTTCTGATGCAACGATGATGGTACTGCCCCTGCCGAATGAACCCACGGCCTCCCCAACAGATAATTATAAGAAGGCTTAATGTCCATCACTAGGAAGCCCACCTCGTATGTATTTGGCCCAATCAGAAGAGGTATCTCTATCTTTCCCATTACCTTCCTTTCAGTACCATCAAATGCTCTTACTACGCTTTGGCATGTTTTCATATGAGAGCCGTCTCACAGCAATCTGCTCAACGTGGGCGAGGTAAGATGTTCAATCTTTGAACCATTGTCGATTAGTACCCCAGGTGAGTGTATACCCTTACACAAATGGTGGTGATGTGCAAAGCTTTGGTGGATCCCATGCCCCCTGGCGGTATTTCATTGTCACTGAAAGAGATAAAGTTGTCAGCGCTTATGTTGCTAACAAGGCGGTCTAGCTTGTTTACCGAAATGTCATCAGCGACATAGGTTTCGTTCAACACTTTCATTAGCGCGCTACGGTGCACCTCCGAGTTTAAGAGTAAGGCCAGTACCGATATACGTACCGGCTGCTTCTGTAATTGTTCCATAACACTATACTCACTGTGTTTTAGGAACTTCAAAAACTCTTTAGCTTCATTTTCCATTACTGGTTCATTAACCAGTGGTTCTAACCTCTCCTCTCTTTGTCTGGTCATAAAGAATTTCCTGTTTACGAGTTCGACTTCTATGCTGGTCGAATTCTCCCTCCTCGAAATTGTCACACTGCAGTTATAATCCCAAGGCACCCTCTTGCTATCCTTATAAGGAAAAGCCATGGGTTTCTAAATTACAACTCTATGTGCCACTCTCGCTCCTGCTTCATCGATTCTTGGTCGTGTGATGATCACCACTGGGTGATTGACTTCAAAGACCTTCTCTACTGACCCTCCTCCTGTAGTGCACACGTCTTCTCCTTCAGTTGAGTCAAAGAACTCCAGCTCCTTGTTATCCATTAACCCTTCCACTAGGGCCCTGAATTCGCTGCATCGTTGGATCTCATGGTCCTCCATATTATGGAACTCACAGTAGTTCCTCGCATCTTGGGATTTGCTCCCTAACTCTTGCGGAACTAACCCTCTTTCCCGCATTTCCTTCCAAACCTCTCTCAATGGGGTTCCTACTTCAGCAACCTTCTGTTTGATTCTCCTCCCCTTGTTCTCAACTATCGTATTTACCCCTTTATCCGTATGACTGGGTAACAGATTTCCCACACCAGGTGCGTCGTCGAATTTCACAACACCTGTTTTGATGAGCCTTTCGACTAGCTTTTTGAAAGAGAAGCAATTCTCTATCGAGTGCCCCATTATCCCCGTATGGTATTCACATTGAGTACTTGCGTCGTACCATTTAGGATATGGGGGTTGCAACGGTTTTAAGTAGACAGGGGATACAACGTGCGCATCAAATAGACTCTTGTATAGCTCCCGGTACGTCATTGGAATGGGAGTAAACTGGAGCTTCTCCGCGTTTTGCTTTGTATTAGGCTCTCGTCTTGGTGAAGCTTGCTGGCCTGTAGCCACCGCTCTCGGTTAATTTACCGTGATTGGTTTTATATAACCCCCGCTCACATTGCCAACCTCGTTTTCTCTCTTCTTCGGGGCTGGCCTCCTGGTACTTTCCCCAGCCTCTATTTTTCCGCACCTTATTGCGTTCTCTATCATTTCCCCGGACATCACTATGTCCACGAAACTCTTATTTGCACTTCCCAGCATATGATTAATAAAAGGTGCCTTCAAAGTATTAATGAAAAGCATGGTGGTTTCTTTTTCCAACAGTGGCGGTTGGACCTGGGTAGTGACTTCCCTCCATCTCTGGGCGTATTTCCTGAAACTTTCGCCTGACTTTTTCTCCATGTTTTGTAACGTGTTTATGTCAGGCGCTATATCAGTCACATGGCCATAATGCTTCATGAAGGCCTGTGCTAAATCCCTCCACGATTTGACTTTAGTACAACTCAACTGATTGTACCATTTAGCCGCGGCTCCAGTCAGACTATCCTGGAAATAGTGAATCAACAACTGGTCATTGCTGACATATCCCGTCATTCTTCGACAGAACATTGTAATATGGGCATCAGAGCAGCTGGTCCCATTATATTTTTCAAACTCCGGCATCTTAAACTTTGGAGGGAGTACCAGATCTGGGACCAGACTCAAATTCTTAGCATCCACCTCGCATTGGTAATCAGTGCTTTCCAATGCTTTGAACTTCTCCTCCAACCATTTGCATCGATCTTCAAACTATTTTGGGAACTCCGCCCTTGCCTTTTCCCCTTCTGCTGCATCATCAAAGTCTGGGACCAATGGTTTTGCCAAATTATCTCCGGGGTTGGAGCTCGAGCCTGTCGGGAAGTTTACCGGTGCTGGGGTACCGGATTGATACTGGGGTTTGATATTAACGGACACTCTTGGTGGTTGCACTTGGGAATTGACCGGGACAAAGCCTGGAGGATAAGCAGAATCTTCATTATCGTCTCCGGCATCGACCATAGGGCTCTTTCCTTTATCAGGCCCTCTAGTCAACAATTGTGTTAACTGGCTCATCATACTTCTCTAGGATTCCAGCATTTGATCCCTCATGTCCTGCTGAATCTTGGTTAGTTGCTCTTGCATCTGAGCTTGCAGCCGGTCTTGCATTTCCTTCTGCATTTGTTCCAGTTTTTCCAACCTTTGATCCATGACTTTAGTTTTTCTTCGTGTGTAGTAGTGATGTTCCAGGGTAACTATAATACGATTTCTAGTTAATAGGGTTCTTTTATGATATTTAATGTATATGATGCGATGTAATGCAAATGCATGATATGAATGCAAAACTAAAAGGTGTCGATTCTGGTTCAATTTCTTTTAGAACAACTTTATAAGAAAACAAAATCCTTTACATAAAACAAAATCACATATACGACTTAGCCCTTATGCTCAAAGCTTTAACTTTCTTGAGAAGCCAAGCTAGCTCTCGACCCCGGTCCGACTTTAGCTCATATTTCACACTTAACACATCAGCCTGGACCACTAAAGCTTGTAAATGATCAGCCACTTCTCGTATTTGAGCCACAGCTTCGCCCATGACGTAATCTCTTTCTCTGACCTGGTCTTGAGATCTTTGAAACTGTTCTTCCCATCGCTCATGATCCGCCTCCAATAGTTGCACCCGGAGTTCACTATTTTGCAGCGCCATTTCGAGCTCTCCCACTTTTCCTTTCAAGTCTTCAATCTTGTTTAGGCTTGTTTCCAGCTTCACCGCAGAGTTGCGGCTTCGACACATTGCCTTCTCTAGTTCTACTACTCGAGCTCTTAGCATCTCATTTTCGCTTTGGCTCTCAGACACAGTCTTTTTCAGAGCATCCTCTCGTGCTTGGACATCATGAAATCTCTTATTCCACTGATCGACCTTAGCCTTCTCTTCCTGAATTTCCTGACACCATTGTTCTGAGGTTTTACCCAACCCAGCAGTTCTCATCGACGAACGCAACTTTTTGTAATCAGTCTTCAAATTGTCCAAATCTTCCTCGGCCTTCCTCTTCCCTTTTCTCAGCTTCTCAACCTCTAATTTCTGGACATCGATATCTAACCTCAAATGCACTTTTTCTTCCTCCAGTTGTTCTATCTTCTTTCCTAACTCTGAATTTCTATTTTCGAAGTCCTGTTTTATGATTTCCAACTCAAAAAGGACTATTTGCAGGTATTCCTCCATTGGTCGAGCACCATCTTGTGTCGGTCTGGGGATATTATCATTGATTCTCCTACTCCACCACGTATCATATTCGAGGGTCGTCATCGGACCTACAGCAACTCTTTTCATTCGGTGAGTCTACTTTCAAGCGTTAGAAATCTCTTTAACCCTTTTCTTGTAGTTATCTCCTCCATACGTAAATTCAAACTGAGCTAGCCCATGCGTTGCTGGTATGAATTGTCTTGATCTGTATTGCCTCAGCACAAGCAAAGGAGCATACCCAACCGCTCCCCAAATTCCCAGCAAATGGACCCAATCAAAACTTCCACATCGGTAAAGAATTTTGTCGGGTACCAACCAAGGAGCTCTCCACTCAACGTCTTCTTTCTGGAAATTCTGAAGGAGCGCGATCCAATTTTCTTCTGATTGTAACACCCTGAAAATTTGAGTAATTTATTTTCTATGTGTGCTTTGAGTAATTATTCTAGAAAGTAAAATTTTCTGATTTATTTTCGTGGTTAGTATAGTCCTGAAGAAGGGTTTAAAATTTTTTTAGAAGGAATAATATTAATTTTGAGAATTTATGGAAATAGACTAAGTGGCATTGACACATAAATTAATTTAAGTGTCAATGTGTAGCATAAGATGAGTAGTTGGACAAGTGGTGTTGGCGCATGAGCTAGTACATGGGGTGAAGGTTCAATCCCTAAATAGCATCTAGGTGAATTTTATTTTTGATTTTTCCGCCCATGTATAGCAAGTGTCGGCCAAGAGCATATATGGAAGGTGTTGACTTGTTATTTTTGGTTAGTATATCAAAGGAATAAGGAAAATTTGAACTTAAGGAAGGGTATCAAAAGAATAAGGAAAATGTGAGGATATGAGGCATGAATCAAGGAGTTGTTTAAGGAAACAATATCTTGGCCTAAAGACCAAGCATATGGACGGCATTATGGCTAGGGGAGCCAATTTTGGTGATAGTTTGGCTAGGAATTTTAGTCTTTGGTTTTGGTCATTTTGTTTAGTTTGTGCAAGTTTTGAAAATTCTCTCAAACTCTCTTTTCCTTGGCCGAAATTGTGCACTTGGTAAGCCTAGTTTCTTTTGTCAAATTGGTCATTTTTGTTTTACACTTTGGTGTCAATTTTGTGCCTTTCTCTTTGTGCCGATTTTACCAATACCTAAAGAGACCATTCTTTTCTTTTCTTCTCCCCATTGCCGATTATACATTGCTCTCAAAACTTATCTTTTTCCTTCTTTTCTTTTCCATTCTATTTGGAAACCGAAACATCATCACCATCTCTCTCCTATTTGATTTCTTTCAATCGAAATTCTCTCCACCTACACTTTCATGGCCGAATGTTAAAGTGCCTATAACCGATTTTATTTTCTCTTTTTCTTTGATTCTTCATAGCCGAATTCTTCTTAGATCCATATTATTCTCAAATCCTATCTTTTCGACGTGGAAATAGGTAAGAATCCTTTTCGTTTCGATTAGTTAATAGTGGTTATGGCCGAATATTGATGATGGTTTGAAGGCTTTATTAGATCAAAATAAACGTTCCTTCTTTTAACGTTTATTTTGTTATACTTTAGTGCGATAACGGAAGTTTGGAATCAAGAAGTCGTGGGTGACAAAACGTTGGAATCAATTTTGTGGTAAGGAAATCATATCTTTAAAACCTTAGGATTATTTTGATATCATTGGATTAACCTTCCTTTGTCTTTGAAGACATTCAAAATAGGGAAGAAAAGGGCGGTGTTTAGCCTTCGGAAGAAGGGAGGTTCTGTTATTCCCCCTAAGTACAAGCAAAGGACTATTTCGGGAATCCGAGATTTTCCACCGGGTTGCGGACGTTCAACCGAGGAAAATCAACTGTTCGAAGTCGTTCGTACTCCCGAACCATTATTTGTTCGTGGATTCGATTCGGTTAGCGAACCATCAATCGGAGAGAAATCGCAAGTAGAAGTCTTACGAAAATCCGAGGGTAAATTTCTAGATCGCTATATTTAGATCGGTTTTATTATAGATTATAGTGTTTTAATTAACACAATACGTATAGGTGTTGAAGAGCGGGAAAGTTTAGTTCTCTCCATAACCAGGTGTGTAACTTCACACTCATTTTCGGTTGGACATCATGTTGTAAGTTCTGTGATAAATTCGTAAAATAGTAAAAACGGGAAAAATACGTAGTAACTCATATTTTTGAGTAAATGCATGAAAACGGTTTAAACCGAGAAAATAAATGGGCCGATAATACTCTAGTTCGATAAAATGGGCCGATAATACTCTAGTTCGATAAAATGGGCCGATAATACTCTAGTTCGATAAAATGGGCCGATAATACTCTAGTTCGATAAAATGGGCCGATAATACTCTAGTTCGATAAAATGGGCCGATAATACTCTAGTTCGATAAAATGGGCCGATATTACTCTAGTTCGATTAAATGGGCCGAAAATACTCTGTTTCGATAAAATTGGGCTAAAATGGGCCAAAGTCACTAAACTACTAAATGGGCTAGTTGATAAATTGTTTATATGAGCCTAATGAAGGGTTAATTGATAAGCCCACCGATGATATGGATTAATAAAAATCTGTTATATGATTATATTTGTTATATACGCATGATTGCATGGGGTGGGTTATATGAAGAGAAGAATGGCCAGTTGCCACAAATATGGCTTATTGCCTCTAGTTCGGTGGCTCTGCCACAATATGGCTCATTGCCTCTAGTTCGGTGGCTCTGCCACAAATTCGGCTAAATGCCTCTAGTTCGGTGACAATGTCACAATCTAGTTCGATGTAGTGCACTACAAAAATTATTTAAGGGCTTTAAGCCCATGATTGGTGTGTTTGGCGGGGTGGGTTGACTTGATCCCCACAGTGTGTGTTGGTTGGTACAGGGGTGTTAGCGGATGGATACTAGGTTGGTTTGGGAAATTCATATTTCATGCATTCTTTTCTTTAAATTATGTTACTTTACAATGTATGGTTGAAATCATTAATGGGCTCAAGCCCGACATGATATCTTGACGATCCGGCTAAAAATGGTGGTAAGTGAGTTGCACACTGAAGTTCTTTGTAACTCACCCAATTTTATTAACCATTTCGTGTAATGGAAATTGACGTGGACTTGGGCCGAGATGACTTGGTGGAGGCCATACTACAAACTTGGGTTTTTATTAAACTATGACTTTATTTAGATTATTATCTTAAATTTCACATATGGGTTTTATGTAATAAGGCCTCTTATATGTTTTTATGGATTTTATTGTGTGGATGGTTTAAATTTTATTTCTAAACTTTTAATATGGTTTTATCTTAAATATGTTAAGTTTTCTTAAGAACATTGGTTTTATAACAAAATTTCGGACACTTTAATTATTTAAAATTCTTTCAAAGTTCTTTTAAACCATCTTAAGATTTTGACATTTTTATTTTGACGATAAGTTTTCAAACAAGTATTATTCTTAAGCTACAAATTTCAAATCCTTGTATTAACTTCTTATTAAACTCGATTTTCAAAAGTTTTTGTAGCACTATTTTATTTTAACCATATGAAAATAAACGAATGTATGATTGGTGTGACAAACCAAATCTTGTCTAAACGCATAGACCGGGTTTGGGGTGTTACATTTAGTGGTATCGTGAGCTCGGTTTCAAAACTCGGCCATGGTTTGGGTTCAATAAAGAAATTTGTTTGAAAATAATTTCTAGAGTTTTGATTAAAGGTAGTATGGCACCATGAACATCCCGCGCCAAGTCAAGTAAGTATCTCAGATATCTTGTATGTTTATTATCATTGTGATATGATTATAAGAAACACTCTAGAACTTCTAGTTTTAGGTGTTAAAACCGTAGAGATTGAGACAATAGGATATTGATGCGAAAAACACTCTATCTCTTTCATATCATAAGATATCGTTAATAAACAATTGAAATATTATTCTGATTCATAAAACTCTTAAATCGATTAAATCAAATTAGTCGCCATGAGCACTAGAGGACGTGGTCGTGGGCGCGTAGGCGTGGCCGTGGTAGAGGACGAGGTGTTAGGGGCGCAATCGATGTGCCGGGTCATATGTCGGAAATGGATGCACTGCGTCACTCGAGAGTGAGACGGGATCGCATTTGCGACCATATGGAAGAGGATAATGCTTTGTGACACGAGCAATGCCTGCGAGTACTTGAAAGGGTCATTTGGATCCAGAATCGACCAACCGCCGTGGTTCGATATCGGAGCGATCAAATCCAAAGGAGCCGAGGTTTTCGTGAGGTGTCTCGTGTAGCTCCCAATGTCGCTGAATATTGGCTTGAGGCGAGAGCGAATTATGGGCGATCTTGAGTGCACCGTGGAACAAAAGTTAAGATGAGCGGTATCTTTGTTGAGAGACGAAGCTTACCAATGGTGGCTTACTATCCGAGATGGCACCGATGCGCTTTGGTTAATTGGGAGTTCTTTAAGGCTTCCTTTCAAGGGAAATATGTGGGAACAAGCTATGTGGATGCCCGAAGGAAGGAATTCTTGAACTGGTGCAAGGAAATAAGACGGTGGCAGATATGAGGTCGAGTTCTTACGTTTGAGTCGCTATGCTCGAACGATAGTGGCAACGGACCATGAGCGTTGTGTGCGCTTTCGAGGACGGTTTGAAAGGCGAGTTGCGGGTTCTGATAGCCCCACAACAAGTTAGAACTTTTGCCGCTCTTGTGGAGAAGGCCAAGATAGCCAAGAGGCTAAGAACTCGGGCGCCAAAATCGGGAGCAAATTCGAGGCAAGAAAGATCTCAAGCATTCGGGTTCTTGAGAAGATTCTGAAGAGGCCCTTAATGAGGAACCACTCAAGGAAGAGCACCAGAGTCGTTAATCGTAGTCGGGATTGTGCTGAATGTGGGAAAAGACATTCCGGAGAATGTTGGAGGAAAACGGGTGCTTGCTATAAATGTGGATCGACGGAGCATCAATATAGGAGTTGCCTCGACGTATGGATACAACTCAAGAAGTTCGTACTCTCGATGTACCACCGGCAAGAGGAGTTCAAAGAACCACCGAGAGGTCGGGGACCAGGTCGTGGTGGTAATGGGGCCGACGTGGTCAAGGTACAGCGGGTCGAGGCAATGGTCCTAGGGGCAACGCGGATGCAAGACGGCCCGTGATTGGTGTATGCGCGTCGACGTCGTGAGGATGGCAATGCACTGATGTGATAACTGATACGTTCTTCATTTCGATGTACCCGTTATTGCCTTGATAGATATTGGTTCTACTCATTCGTACATTGCTAGCACCATAATCGAAACTTGAAATTAGACTCAAATTTCCGATAAAGAGATGAGGTGATTAGTCCCTTAGGACGATCGGTGTTGGTTAATAAATTGTTTAGAGACGTGCCCTTAGTAATTCAAGGAGAAACATTCTGGCAAATTTGATGGAACCGCCTTTTGGCGAATTCGATATTATTCGGGCATGGATTGGTTGGTTAAGCACCGCGAAATTGGATCTTTGAAAAGCGTATGTCGATAAGAAATGTGGAGGATAAGGAGATAGTTATGATAGGCGAGCGGAGAAATTACTTGGCAAGCATGATTTCTGCGTTGAAGGCGGAGAAGTTAGTGCGAAAAGGATACGGAGCATTTTTAGCATTTATTTGTGCTTTAGATGCCAAAAGTCATGGGTGGAAGATGTGAGAACGGTGAAGGAGTTCCCCGATGTTTTTCTGAAGAACTTCCCCGTGTACCTCCAGATCGGGAAGTGGAATTTGGTATTGAGCTTTTGCTCGAATCGCTCCAGTGTCCATTGCTCCTTATAGAATGGCACCAAGGAGTTGTCGAGCTTAAAGCCCAAATCCAAGAACCGCTAGATCGTGGTTTTATTCGACCGAGTGTGTCTCGTGGGGAGCACCGGTTTTGTTTGTTAAGAAGAAGGATGGGTCAATGCGTATGTGTATTGACTATAGGCAATTGAATAAGTGACGATCAAGAATCGGTACCCTCTGCCAAGGATTGACGACTGTTTGATCAATTGAAGGGAGCTTCTGCTTTCTCCAAGATTGATTTAAGGTCGGGTTACCACCACTTTTAAGGTGAAAGAAGCGGATATTCACAAGACAAATGTTCGAACGAACCTACGGACACTATGAGTTTTTAGTGATGCCGTTTGGGTTGACCAATGCACCAATTGCATTTATGGATATGATGAACCGGTCTTTCAACCATTCTTAGATCGGTTTGTGGTGGTATTCATAGATGACATTCGGTTTATTCGAGGAGCGAAGAAGAACATGACTCGCATTTGCGGATTGTATTGCAAGTGCTTGAGATAATCAGTTGTATGCCAAATTCGATGAAATGTGAATTTTGGTTAAGAGAAGTGACTTTCTTGGGTCATGTGGTATCACCAAGGAATAAGGGTGGATCCTCGGAAGATTGAGGCGGTATTGGATTGGAAACCACCGAAGTCGGTGGTCGAGATTCGGAGTTTCTTGGGTTTGGTGGATATTATAGACGCTTTGTTGAGGGTTCTCATTGATTGCCGCACCTCTAACTAAGCTTTTGCGGAAGGAGTGTTGTTTTTATGGACCGATAAGCGCAAGAAAGTTTCGAGCGATCAAGAAGGTTTTAACTGAGCGCGGTATTGATTCAACTTTGAGGTGGGAAGGAGTTTACGCTTTATTGTGATGCGTCACATACGGGTTTAGGCTGCGATTGATGCAAAGTGGGAAAGTTGTAGCTTACGCTTCTCGTCAATTGAGACCGCACGAAGTGAACTACCCTACTCATGATTTGGAGTTAGCAAGCAGTGGTGTTTGCCTTAAAGATTTGGAGGCATTACCTCTATGGCGAAAAGTCTATCATCTATACGGATCACAAGAGTCTTAAGTATCTTCTTACTCGTAAGGAGTTAAACTTGAGACAACGAAGATGGGTGGAGTCATTAAAGGACTATGATTTCTCTATTGAGTATCATCCCGGAAAGGCTAATGTAGTGGCGGACGATTAAGTCGTAAGATGGTATCTCGATTTGAGAGCTATGGTTGCCCATTTGAGTTTGTATGAGGATGGTAGTTTGATAGCGGAATTTCAAGTGAAGCCTATGTGGTTGGAACAAATTAAGGAAAAACAGATTTTAGATGAGAAGTTGAGACTTTTATTTCAAAGCAAGTGGAAAATGGTGAAATTGAGGATTTTGGAATAAATTCGTAAGGTGTATTGTGTTTTTCGTGAAAGGGTCCAGATGCCTAAGGATTCGATCCGAGGCAAATGATTTTGAGGAGGCGCATAGTAGCCCTTATGCTATGCACCGGAGGAAATAAGATGTATCGGGATCTTCGTGAGCGGTTTTGGTGGCCTGGATTGAAACGTGAGATTTCGAATTTGTGGGAAAATGCTTAACTTGTCGCCAAGTGAAAGCGAGCATCAATTGCCGTCAGTCTTTTGCAACCGCTAAGATTCCTCTTTGGAAATGGGAGCGGATAACAATGGATTTTGTTAGTGGGTTACCTTTAACACCTACTAAGAAAAATTCTGCTTTGGGTAATTGTTGATCGTCTGACGAAGACTCGCTCATTTTCTACCAAAGGCGCATTTGGACTACTCGTTGCGAAGTTGGCGAAAAGGCCGTATGTATCCGAAATCGTGAGGTTGCATGGGGTACCAGATCGATTATATCGGATAGGATCCTAGGTTTACATCTCGATTTTGGAAAGCTTTGCATGAAGCCTTGGGTACAAAGCTTAATTTTAGTACGGCTTTTCATCCTCGATCCGATGGTCACTGAGAGAGTGATTCAGATTGGAAGACATGTTAAGGGGATGTGTAATCGACTTCAAAGGTAGTTGGGAGGATTTTCTACCGTTAGCGGAATTTGCGTACAACAACGGCTACCGGTCTAGCATTCGATGGGCACCCTACGAGGCATTGTATGGTCGTGGGTGTCGTTCTCCTATTTGTTGGACCGAGTTGGGTGATCGGCGATTGTTAGGACTCGAGATGATTTCAAACGGAAGAAAAAGTGAAAGTTATTCGAACACAGTTAAAGGAAGCTTCGGATAGACGTAAGTCGTATGCGGATCCAAGCGTAAAGAGATCGAGTATGCCGTAGGAGATCAAGTCTTCTGAAGGTCTCACCTTGGAAGAAGATATTCGGATTCGGGAAGAAGGGCAAGTTGAGTCCTAGATACATTGGACCATATCGTGTGGTGAAACGAGTTGGTCCAGTGGCCTATCGATTGAGTTACCTCCGAATTGAGCCAAATTCATAATGTTTTCCACGTGTCCATGTTGAGGCGCTATAGATCGGATCCTTCGCATATAGTACCTGGTAGAAGAAGTGGAGTTGAATTTGGATTTGTCTTTTGAGGAGGAACCAGTGGAAATCTTAGACCGAGACGTGAAGGTGCTAAGAAAGAAGACCGTGCCGTTGGTCAAAGTGTTGTGGCGTAACCACGGAGTGGAGGAAGCTACGTGGGAGCCTGAGGATGCAATTCGGCAACAATACCTCACCTTTTTCACCAGGTGTAAATTTCGAGGACGAAATTTTCTTTTAGGGGTAGAGTTGTAACACCACTCAAAATTTGAGTAATTTATTTTCTATGTGTGCTTTGAGTAATTATTCTAGAAAGTAAAATTTTCTCGATTTATTTTCGTGGTTAGTATAGTCCCAAGAAGGGTTTAAAATTTTTTTAGAAGGAATAATATTAATTTTGAGAATTTATGGAAATAGACTAAGTGGCATTGACACATAAATTAATTTAAGTGTCAATGTGTAGCATAAGATGAGTAGTTGGACAAGTGGTGTTGGCGCATGAGCTAGTACATGGGGGTGAAGGTTCGAATCCCTAAATAGCATCTAGGTGAATTTTATTTTTGATTTTTCCGCCCATGTATAGCAAGTGTCGGCCAAGAGCATATATGGAAGGTGTTGACTTGTTATTTTTGGTTAGTATATCAAAGGAATAAGGAAAATTTGAACTTAAGGAAGGGTATCAAAAGAATAAGGAAAATGTGAGGATATGAGGCATGAATCAAGGAGTTGTTTAAGGAAACAATATCTTGGCCTAAAGACCAAGCATATGGACGGCATTATGGCTAGGGGGAGCCGAATTTTGGTGATAGTTTGGCTAGGAATTTTAGTCTTTGGTTTTGGTCATTTTGTTTAGTTTGTGCAAGTTTTGAAAATTCTCTCAAACTCTCTTTTCCTTGGCCAAAATTGTGCACTTGGTAAGCCTAGTTTCTTTTGTCAAATTGGTCATTTTTGTTTTACACTTTGGTGTCAATTTTGTGCCTTTCTCTTTGTGCCGATTTTACCAATACCTAAAGAGACCATTCTTTTCTTTTCTTCTCCCCATTGCCGATTATACATTGCTCTCAAAACTTATCTTTTCCTTCTTTTCTTTTCCATTCTATTTGGAAACCAAACATCATCACCATCTCTCTCTATTTGATTTCTTTCAATCGAAATTCTCTCCACCTACACTTTCATGGCCGAATGTTAAAGTGCCTATAACCGATTTTATTTTCTCTTTTTCTTTGATTCTTCATAGCCGAATTCTTCTTAGATCCATATTATTCTCAAATCCTATCTTTTCGACGTGGAAATAGGTAAGAATCCTTTTCGCTTCGATTAGTTAATAGTGGTTATGGCGAATATTGATGATGGTTTGAAGGCTTTATTAGATCAAAATAAACGTTCCTTCTTTTAACGCTTATTTTGTTATACTTTAGTGCGATAACGGAAGTTTGGAATCAAGAAGTCGTGGGTGACAAAACGTTGGAATCAATTTTGTGGTAAGGAAATCATATCTTTAAAACCTTAGGATTATTTTGATATCATTGGATTAACCTTCCTTTGTCTTTGAAGACATTCAAAATAGGGAAGAAAAGGGCGGTGTTTAGCCTTCTAAGAAGGGAGGTTCATTATTCCCCTAAGTACAAGCAAAGGACTATTTCGAATCCGAGATTTTCCACCGGTTTGCGGACGTTCAACCGAGGAAAATCAACTGCTCAAGTCGTCGTTCATACTCCCGAACCATTATTTGTTCGTGGATTCGATTCGGTTAGCGAACCATCAATCGGAGAAAATCGCAAGTAGAAGTCTTACGAAAAATCCGAGGTAAATTTCTAGATCGCTATATTTAGATCGGTTTTATTATAGATTATAGTGTTTTAATTAACACAATACGTATAGGTGTTGAAGAGCGGGAAAGTTTAGTTCTCTCCATAACCGGTGTGTAACTTCACACTCATTTTCGTTGGACATCATGTTGTAAGTTCCGTGATAAATTCGTAAAATAGTAAAAACGGGAAAAATACGTAGTAACTCATATTTTTGAGTAAATGCATGAAAACGGTTTAAACCGAGAAAATAAATGGGCGATAATACTCTAGTTCGATAAAATGGGCCGATAATACTCTAGTTCGATAAAATGGGCGATAATACTCTAGTTCGATAAAATGGGCGATAATACTCTAGTTCGATAAAATGGGCGATAATACTCTAGTTCGATAAAATGGGCCGATAATACTCTAGTTCGATAAAATGGGCGATATTACTCTAGTTCGATTAAATGGGCGAAAATACTCTGCTTTATAAAATTGGGCTAAAATGGGCCAAAGTCACTAAACTACTAAATGGGCTAGTTGATAAATTGTTTATATGAGCCTAATGAAGGGTTAATTGATAAGCCCACCGATGATATGGATTAATAAAAATCATTATATGATTATATTTGTTATATACGCATGATTGCATGGGGTGGGTTATATGAAGAGAAGAATGGCCAGTTGCCACAAATATGGCTTATTGCCTCTAGTTCGGTGGCTCTTCGCCACAATATGGCTCATTGCCTCTAGTTCGGTGGCTCTGCCACAAATTCGCTAAATGCCTCTAGTTCGGTGACAATGTCACAATCTAGTTCGATGAGTGCACTACAAAATTATTTAAGGGCTTTAAGCCCATGATTGGTGTGTTTGGCGGGGTGGGTTGACTTGATCCCCACAGTGTGTTGGTTGGTACGGGGTGTTAGCGGATGGATACTAGGTTGGTTTGGGAAATTCATATTTCATGCATTCTTTTCTTTAAATTATGTTACTTTACAATGTATGGTTGAAATCATTAATGGGCTCAAGCCCAAGATGATATCTTGACGATCCGGCCTAAAAATGGTGGTAAGTGAGTTGCACACTGAGTTCTTTGTAACTCACCCAATTTTATTAACCATTTCGTAATGGAAATTGACGTGGACTTGGGCCGAGAGATGACTTGGTGGAGGCCATACTACAAACTTGGGTTTTATTAAACTATGACTTTATTTAGATTATTATCTTAAATTTCATTATGGGTTTTATGTAATAAGGCCTCTTATATGTTTTTATGGATTTTATTGTGTGGATGGTTTAAATTTTATTTCTAAACTTTTAATATGGTTTTATCTTAAATATGTTAAGTTTTCTTAAGAACATTGGTTTTATAACAAAATTTCTGGACACTTTAATTATTTAAAATTCTTTCAAAGTTCTTTTAAACCATCTTAAGATTTTGACATTTTTATTTTGACGATAAGTTTTCAAACAAGTATTATTCTTAAGCTACAAATTTCAAATCCTTGTATTAACTTCTTATTAAACTCGATTTTCAAAAAGTTTTTGTAGCACTATTTTATTTTAACCATATGAAAATAAACGAATGTATGATTGGTGTGACAAACCAAATCTTGTCTAAACGCATAGACCGGGTTTGGGGTGTTACACTGATATGTCATCTCTCCTAGGCGTGGCTGCTAACTCCTTTAACGGTGAGTAATTCTTGGAAAAAACCTGATAAGAAACTTTATCCACCTTCTAGAAATGGCTATGGAACCAAGCTAACAATAACTGCGCACACATTATAAATCTGCCCTCACCAGCTCTTCTGCATGCATTCAAAGATCTAAATGTCTCGGCCAAGATCGTAGGAACAAGTGTGACCCCTCTGTCAAGTCGGTCGAAGAGATCTGAGACTGCCTCATCTACATACCCCAATGCCCTAGGGAAAACCATTAAACCATAGATGCTCAAAGCAAAAACGTCAACCTTCCTCTTCGTATCAGGATGCACTAGAATCAAATCCTTCAAAATCTTCCATGGGATGCATTTACACTCACCTTTTTGCTTGACCCTCGCTGTAACCCACTGTTCACTCATCCTTGTAATATTCATCAACTTCTTCAAAAAGGTTGGGACACAAGCGGCTCTCAAATAGGCTTTGTCAACTTGGACCTTCGGGCAATGAAGTAAAGCTGTATATTATTCTACAGTGGGTACCAAATCTACCCTCCCAAAGGTAAAATAGCTATAGGCAGGATTCTAATACTGAGTGAAGGCCCGGAATAAATGCTCGTCTACCTTGACGTCAAGTAAGTAAGGCAAATCCACATAATTCTCACAGAACAACTGCTTAGTCTCTTCATCCCACTGGTCTCATATTTTTTTAATTCCCGAAGATTATTTTACGTCACACTAATGCAGGTGTAATCACATAACTCTGATGTATATCCCTCGGCTAGGCTGTCCCCTTTTTCTAATTACGTTTTCTCTGACCATATACGGTCAGCCGCATTATCTTCTACTTTATCAAAGAATTCGTTCTCCATGACAAGCTTCCTAAATTGGTAACTGAATATGAATCAACACCTCATTAAAATGAAATGACATGCAATCACAATAAAACGTAACAAGTCAGTATCATATACAAAAAATAAAATTCAAGGCAAACAACAAATAATCCAGCACCTATCTGGGAGATTGCTAGAGTTTGGCATAGTTCTACCTAGGGTAATCTCTTAGGGCTCTCTACATACAGTTTGGCTCTAAAGCAAAGGTACCTGAACCAGCAGATTCCTCGATCCTCACCCATTATAAGCTCATACGGACCGAGTTCAGTTCAGGGGAATACATTTCCCTATGGCTACACGGAGATGAAAATCTCACGAAGACATAGGTACGGATGTATCCCGAAAGTGATCCACTATCCTGCACGGAGGTGAAAACCTCACGAAGGAGTAGCTTCTCACTCTCACTTAAGAGGTGTGACCACAACGGTCATGCAATATGATGCAAGAGTACCCTAGACACTTAAATCACAACAAACATATGACGCGACACAAACTCATGCGATGGAAGGATCAAAATCACATTTTAATTTTCGATAAAAAGACAAAAAATAATCAATTCTACGGCTTGACTCTCTTATTGGTCCCCAGTGGATTCGCCAAACTGTCGAAACCATTTTTTTATGTTTGGAAAACAAGGCCGACTTGAAAAACATGGAGTCGCCACCAATCCTTTTTTGAGGTGTGATTGGGTCACCTTATAAATCATTTTGGTCTACGAATTTTAAGAAAACAGGTCCGGGAGTCGGTTACGCACGAGGAAGGATTAGTACCCTCGCAACCCCCCAAAATTGGTACCTGATTGATTGATTAATGTCCTAATATCGAAAGTTGGAAGAGATTTTAAAATGCGAATCCTTGAGAAAATGTTTGGATAATTCGAATTGGATATTGAAAATCTCTTGTTCCAAAAAAATGAAATATCACATCCAGCACGTTAGGACACGATGTTTCAAACCCTCGACACCAAGATCATTTCATGATTTCCAAAATTCATGCATTGCAATTTTAAAAGGGTATTCCGCTATTTGGCCAAACAAAAAGAACCGAAACCCAGCACGTTAGGGTACGATTCCTCAAATTTCCAAACATGAGATATTGCCTTATTTTTTAAATTAAGAAAACACGGTCAAAATTTTAAAAGGATATTTAGTCATTTGGACGAACGAAAAATCGAAACCCAGCACGTTAGGGCACAATTTCTCGAACTTCCAAACACAAAACATTGCCTTGTTTAAAAACCCTTTTTATGAGTTTAGGTAAAAAGTGGAAAAAAAAGTCGATGTAACCTTTAAAACAAAAAATCGGTTAAAACATAAAAATGGTCATACTTAGCGAATAGTGATAATGTAAACACGATAATAATAAAGAATGATAATAATAAATATAATAGGAAAAAATTTAAAATAAAAAATTATATTAATAATAATAAAAATGATGGTAACATAGAATGATAAATAGTAATAATAATAATGGAAAAAAATTAAAATAGAAAAAAATATTAATAACAATAAAAGTAGTAATAATAGTACTAATAAAAATAAAAATAGTATTAATAATAAAATAATAGTAAAAATATTAAAATTAATAGTGATAAATAAAAACAATAATAATAATAACAATAATAATAAATATAATAATAAAAATAGTTATAATAATATATATATATATAAAAATAGTGGTAATAATAAAATAATACTAATGAATATAATAATAATAATACTAATACTAATAATAAATATAGTAATGAAAATAATAATAAAAGTAATAGTAATATTAAAACAGTAAGTATAATAATAAATATTTAAAAATAATTAATTTGAAAACAAAGTAAAATAGGGACTAAATTGAATTTAAAACAGGGGTTTGGGGCAACATCAAGAACAAATGAAGGTAAATGGGCCAAATCGTGATGCGCGCACAACATAGAGGGACTAAAATAAAAAATAACCTTACCCTCTGAAACAGTGCCGTTCGAATGCAGACCAAATTGAAACAGAGGAAAAATTATTGGGCAAAATCAGGAATAAAAAAAATCGATTGTAAAACCATAAAAAAGCGGAGGGGCTAAATGCGCAATTAGCCCCTCCATCAAAACGCGCGGATCCTTCCCCTCGTGCGGGTCAGACTCGGGTCGGCCTCTCAAAACGACACCGTTTTGGTGCCTGGGGAGGCCGAATGAAACGGCGCCGTTTTGATAGCTCTATAAGAGCTAAATTTTTTTTAAAAAAATTCATTAGAAACCTGTTTTAAAAAAAAAGAAAAGAAAGGGAGAACTCTTTTTCTTTCTCGCAACTCTCTGTCCGGCCAAAGCTTAGCTGGCTTCAAGCATCGGCCCACACACCACCGCATTCTGGTGGCGGAATACCCAAAAATAGGTATTTTTCTCCCCTTTTTTATTTGTATTTATATACTTATATATATATAGTCTAAAAAATATAAAAAAAAAATTTATATATACACGCAAACACAGTTTCGAAAAGAAGAGAAAAAAATAAATAAATAAATAAAAGAAAATAACTGAACCTTGTGAATTTTTGCTTTTCCTATTCTCTAAAAAAAAAAATCTCTGTATTCTCTTTTCTTTTACAAGTGTGTATTCCCAAAAACCAAAAAGAAAATTCCCCCTTTTACACTCGTTTTCGAAGGCTTTTATAGCCCTTTTTACAACTGATTCTTGCTTGTTTGCAGGTGCGTGATCGAGCACGTCTCTGACGTGGCGTGGTGGAGTGGCGCACGTCGCGGGGTGGTGGCGTCTGGCGCGCGAGGCACTTGCTGATAATGACGCAAACGGGGTGGTGTTAGGGTTTTGCCAAAAATGCTTTAGGTTTTGGGCTAAAAATTTGGGTAGGGTTTAGGTGTTTGGTTTGGGCTTCAATTTTGGGCCTATTATAATTGGGCTGCTGTATTTTAGACTATTTGGACTTTATTCAATATGTTTTTTGTTTTATTTTTGGTATTGGTGTGGGCGCCGTGCTAAAATTGGGCCCTACAATAAAGAAATCAAATAATTTGACAATGATTATCATGTGTCACACAATTTTCTTCTTCCTTACCTAAAAGAGTTTAATTGTCTCCTAACGTATTGATTTTACTTTAATAATAATTTTATGATACTTTTAAAGATTAATTAAATTAAAATTTAAATCAATATTTTATATTAATTAATCTCAGTACATTAAAAACTATAATTACTTAAAGAGAATGGAGAAATTTATACTGGTTAAAAATTATTAATTTTGCAAGTTTTTATAATTATACATACAATTAATATTTGTAGAAATTGTAAATGTACTCATCATTACAGATGAAGAAATTTTCGAAACAATTACATGTAACCACGTGCCACTAACAAGTTGTTATGTTTAAGGGCAAGTGTTCGATTGAAATGAGTCGAATCGAGAGAGAAAATTGAGTTAGTCGAGTTGATGAGTCTTATTCATCATTTTAATTTGATTTGAATTGCTTTTCAAATCGAATAGAGTGAAAGGAAAATCAAGTTGAGTCAGATAATTTTTTTTCGAGTTAAATTAAAAAAATTAAACCGATCATATTAAAATTTTGTTGATAATATGACTAAAGTCCGAGTTAAAGCACATAAGTATCACATATATATTATATATGAAAACTCTTTTAGTCTAAAATAATAGAAAAAACAAGATAATTATATGATAATTTTGATTTGATAATTTACTTGTTTAAGGCTTCAAATTTATTAGCTTCGAATTCTTTAAAATATAATTGAGCATTTTATATAATTTAAATGTTTTTAATTTTTTAAATATATTTTTTATAAAATTTTGGAAAATATATTTTATAAATAATTTGAATTTTAGAAGAATATTTTGATTTTTTTTCTTAATTTTTTTGAGTGGGACCAATTCGCATATTTTTTAAATTGTTAGGGACCCATGGGGTATTTATATTAATTTTTTATTCAAGTTATTCAAATTATTCGAGTTGTAAAATTTAACCCGACTCGAACTCGAAAAGTCGAATTACTGGTTCAAGTTTATTCGAAAAAAATCAAATAACTTGATTTGATTAATTCAAAATTTGTTATAAAATAAAAGACAGAAAATAAAGAATAAATAGAATGGGAGAACAAAGAGAGAGCATATTTTATTGATTAATCGGAGTAATTTACAATGCTTCTCTACATTTTATATTTATAGACATAAGAAATATAAATGGAATAGAACTCTACTTCTAATGACTACTAGAATTTAAAGTATGTCAAAACTTATCTAGATTTTGATGGACATCCACTTAATAAAATATTCATAACACTTCCCTTTGGATGTCCATTTGTAGATAATGTGTCTCGTTAAAACCTTACTAAGATAAAAATCCTGTGGGGAAAAAATTCATAGTGAAGAAAAAATAGTACACATATCTATAATACGCGTAACATACAACATCATTAAAAACCTTACTAGAAAAATCCAATGGGACAAAACCTCAGTTAAGGGAAAAAGGATACAGCGCGTATTTACTCCCCCTCATGAAAACATCACATACTTTCTCATATTCTATGTATTCAATCTTGAATACTAGTTTTTCAAATGACTATTTGAATGCATTTGCTAAGCATTTATATCACTATTCTTTTTAAAGTCATGAGTGAGGAAAAATTTTGGGGTAAATATATTTTGATCTCTTCAAGAGTTTTAACAATAATCATAGCAAACTTTAATCATGATTCTTCTATAAAAACACAAATAGGTATTTTAGATCATTTTATAATCCTCCTTCAACTATTATTTACTAAGTCAAATTTACTACATATGTTCAAATTATTTCAATTCATATAAATGAACAATTTCTCAAAAATTTCAATATGCTTCTACCATTCTAAATCCTTCAAGGATTTTAATATAAACTTTACTATATAGTGATTCATAAAAGATTGTAACAACAACCATTAGACACAAGTTAAATCTTTTATGAACTGTCTGTTTAATAATATATATATATATATATATATATATATATATATAAAGGTTATTGTATCCACCACAAAAGAATATTATATCTTTTCATAATCAATGTTAGGACTTAGCAAAAAATTCATATTTTATTTTATTTTTGCAAAACTACTTCATTTGTACCCTCACCAGCTTTATACCTTTGGATATTTGGACTACTGGTCTAAAAACTCCACAAATTTAATTGTACTTGAGTTGCATCTTTCTATTTTGACCCATTTATTCCATATCTATATTTCTCAATAGATTTATTCAAGATACTCCTTTTATTTCATTATTTTAATAATAATATTACGTGCAAAATCATTTTCGACCACTTTTATTATCAGTTCCACATTTTCTCGAATTGACATAACTTATTGAGATTTCTTTATTTTCACTATTTTAATCTTCAATTTTAGGTACCTGGATCTCTTTTGGAGTTTTAGTTATGTCTTGGGTCTCTTCTAGAGTATCCACCTCAACTATATAACTATCTAGAAGAATTTTCATCTTTCAAACCGATAAATCTATCATTGAATCTAATTGATTGTCCTACTGGAACTTTGGTTCAAATTAAAATATTAGATGGTATATAATACTTGGTTATTCTCATTAAGTTTGTAAATACATCTGACAGTTAACTTGTAATAAAATGAGTTATCCTTTTTGAACTTCTGGTTCAAATTACTCTCTATAAGAATCTAGATAATGATAACTCATTAAAAGCAATGATTTCATTCAGTTATTATTTCCCCCTAGTGTCGGGAAAACTATCAAATCAAAATAGCAATCACAGATCATGTCATAATTAGATCTCCAATATATTCAAAACATCTATAATACAAGGAGACTCGTAATTAATGTATATTCCCGACTTTCTTTGAGGAATCACTCATTTTTGTACGTTGTGGTGGAGCAATTGGAACATATACGCACATACAAAAATTCAAAAGATGAGAAATATTTAGCTCTTGACCAAAATCCAATTGTAATGGAGAGTATTTATAACTTATTGACTTGATGTGTACAACATGTAAATCAACATAATCTCATGTTGAAATAGGAAGTTTAGTTCTCATAAGTAATGATTTAGATATTAATCAGGGGCGTTCAATCAATAATTTCTCTAAACCATTAGGCACATAAATAAAAAAATTTACAAAAAAAAAAATTCAAACTCATATACAACAATCAATAAAATACTAAAATATAAACTCATCAGTATTAGCAAGATGAATTGTCTTAATTGCATAATTTGAAATTAATTGTTTAAACAAGTAATCTTGAAAATGATAGGTTGCAAGTTTATAACACATATGTGATTATTTTGTAGATGCATCTACAAAAATCATATAATATCAAAACCATCCACATGGTGGATGAATGGAGTCATATTCATTTTAGAAATTTAAGACATTAAATCTCAACTTTAGCTAGTGAGTTTCTAATAATCAATTTTCATTGAGAACAAGCAACAAATGAGAATTCTTTAAATTAAAGAATCTTTTGGTTCTTTAATGAATTTCCATATGAATTCTTAATTAATTTCCGCATCATATATGATCCAAGATGGTCTAACTGGTCATGCCAAGTAGTAAATGTATTTGTATTAGTAAACTTCTGGTTTACTTTAATATTCATTTCAATTGTACTAATAATATCAATATAAATTGTGACAAATTTATACATTTACTGTCATTCCTTTTACTTTGTATCCACATATAAGTACTATTGTGACATTTACTACTAGAAATGTCTAAAGCAATGTGAAGTCTATAATGCCACTAACTCAACAAAATAAATATAATTTCCAAACAATTATATGAAATATTCGCTTCAGGGAATATGCCAAAATCTTCAAATGTCCAAAAATAATAATTATAAAATTTATTATATTTATTGCAGACATTGACTTTAAGGAATGTGTAAAAAGTAATTCAGACAATAATGTAAGCATATATCATATTTCTTACCAATAAAATTATATAGATATCATCTACTTCAATGAATGATAAATTAGTATAAATCATTGAGCATTCTGTACGAAGAATAAACATTTGGCAACATTCTTCTTATCTATTTGTTAATAATGACAATAAGTTAAATTTTCATAATTGTTATGTATTGCTACATTCACTTCAGGGAATGAAGCAGAACTGGTGGAACAGATAACTTGTTATTTTGTTTAGCCATAAAGAGATATGAGATCAATTCAAAATGCTTTTAAAGCCCTTTTAACAAGATTTTTGCATAATCAATTAACTACCAAGGATAACTGCCTAAGTCATGTATAGAAACAAGCCCAAATTAAATATATCAATAAAAATCACATCTCAAACATTAAAATGTGACATAATGAAAAATTAGCAATTTTTTCTTTCATAACCATCATCACGAACATGCATGAAATTTAAATTAAAATCCAACCATTCATGCTCATAAAACTTTTCACTCACAATTGCTCATGTCATTTCTCTAAATAATTAACACATGAAATAAAACGTATGAACTACTGCCTTTAACAATTCTTTGAACTAAATCAAATCCGAATAACCATAAAATTCATTGGTTTATTAACACAAATTTGCATACTAGATATGTTTTAATCAAATATATTTTGTAATTATAAAATCTACTATCGCGACATAAAGAAATCAGTTAATATTTATTTTCATGAACAAATGAGATGTTTAAAACAGTATGTAACTCATGTAATCAAAACTTAAAAAGAAGATCATCCCAAATATTTAAACAATATATCAAGTCGATTTAATATTTAAATATGTACCTTTTTTTTTTGCGTTGAGTCTTGACGATTTTATCAAGAAGTAAGCAAATTAAACTCCAGTAGTAGACTTTGAATCCAATCAAAATCTATTAATAGCAAACTTTGAGAGTAGATCTTTTTTTTTTCCAGGTGCACAATAGGTACATAACCAATGAATTTTCATATATAAGTTTTCTCTTTTGCAAGTTCTCAATAGTAATATTTTTCCTTGTAATTTTAATTGAGAATAATTTCTGAATATGTAGAGTTATACTCACAGTCAAATATTTTACTTTCAACCCCTTAATGGGGATGATGACAAAAGAAGATCAAAAGATAGTCACAGTCAATTCAATTTAATAACAAGAGTAATCAATAACTCAATCATCCCCCTTTTTCATCCTTTCAATATAGATATTTATAGCAATAGTGATTCATATGAAATATAATATTTTCTTCATTCACAATCTCAATATGATATCCATTATAATGAATATATTTTAAAACTAATGCATTAACCATAACAAATTTTGTGCTTTTTAGATATTGATATATTAGCTCTTCTAGAGCTTTCAACTAATTTTGTACTATCAAATATTGGAATAATATTTGTTTGTTTCAGTACCAAATAAGATAAATATTTTCTGTAACGCCCTGAATTATTTAACTTTGTTTTTGTGAATTTTTTCATAAATGAGTATCTGCTTCAGTGGCTAAGTGTGCTGATTGTGTGTTTGAGGTCTTGGGTTCAAGTTTCACTTTTAGAATTATGCTATTTTTTTATCCTAGCCTTATCTTCAGTGGTTGGGCTTATACTTTATTTTTGGTCAACTCATATCAGAATGAGCCTGCTAGTTCAAGTGGTAAGGTGTTAGCTTATCCTAAAGTCTCGTGTTCGAATCCACGTGTGAGCATGGATGATAATTTTTGCTTCGGTTGTGTGATAAAGGTTTGGTGGAATTGAGGTTGTTGGATGAGAATCTGATGTCGGTTTTAGTGGGATAGGTTGGTTAGTGGGGAGTTTGGATATTGGTTGTTTTAATTTTTATTTTTAATAATTTTTATTTTTCCCAAAAATTCCTCCCATTTCTGACATTCTCTTTTTCCACATTTTTTTTCTTTTCTCTCTTTCCTCTCTTTTTGACGTTTTTCTTCTGCCTTTGATTTCGCCTCCTTTTTTGCTCTTTCTGCCTATCTTCGTTGACTTTGATTGATTGTGTTGTGGTGGTGGTGTTGTCCATTTGCCTTCTTGGATTCGTTCGGAATAGGTATGTTGTTGGGCAATTCGTTATTTGTGTGTTTTGGGAATTTCTAGTTACTTTTGTAACGATAACATACCATTAGTGTTCGTCTTAATGTTCGAATAGGGGAAAATCAAGATACGTTTGGTGTTCCTTCAACAAATTGAGTGTTAAGTGGTTTTTGCTTGCTGGTGGTATATGTATTGCCCGTAGTTCGGTTTTGAGAGGCTTTAATCGTGATCAAATCCTTGTTTGAATTCGTAAATTAATTGCTAAAATGGTGTTTGGGATACTGTTCTTAGGGTTCGGAGGTCTCGGGATTATTGTAGCATCAAAATCGAACCAAGTCTGTAATGAAAATGTGAGAAAATGTTGATCGACGAAAGTTAAAAGTTTGGCCTACCAACGCCACACGGGCGTGTGCCCAGCCGTCTGGTAGGCCGTCTGTGACACACGGCCGTGTGACGGGTGTGTGTGTGAGGCCGTGTTGGTCACACGGCCTAGGCCAATTTGGGTATATGGGCCTACACAGGTCAGCCACACGGGCGTGTGGGCTGTGGGCCAAGCCATGTGGGCCACATGGGCAGGGCCACACGGGTGTGTGGGCCCATACGGGCAAGCCACACGAGCATGTGGGCCCAAAATTTAGAATTTTTCCCTAAGGTCGCACACGTCGTTTTGATCAACTGTGGGCCTTCTGTAGGGTCGGTAAGGGCAAAACAAACCCTAAAGATTGAAATCTGCTACTCTGCTAGATTGGTTTGAGTATGATGAAATACAATATGTATGATCTGATTGTTATGTATTAACATGTGTAATATCTGTATATGAGCATGCGGGACATGTTAGTTCAGACATATCTGTTATTCTGTTATCTGCATCTATGTATGGGGTGGGATATGTATATATGAAGTATTTTGTGAGGCGACATTTCGCCAATATACTGGCAGCATGGCTGCAACTTATTCTGATAAATATCGTAGGGACACTATGTGGTGTATAGGGCTGGGTGGGTGTTTTATACCCCACGTGGTGTGTAACGCCCCAAATAACTTATCTTTGCTTCTGGAAATTTTTGACACAACTGTGTATCTGCTTCAGTGGTTAAGTGTTCTGGGTGTGTGTGTGAGGTCTTGGGTTCAAGTCTTACCCTTGACAAATTTTGTTATTTTTGGAATTAAGCCATATCCTTGTTCTGTGGGCTTATGTTTAATTGCCTGTAATTCCATATCAGAATGAGCCTGCTGGTTCGACTGGTAAGGGAGTTGGTGTGTTGGAGGTCCTATGTTCGAATCCCGGTGTTAGCGTGGGTATTTATTTTTGCTCGATTTTCAGACAGAGTTTTGGTGGAACTAAAATGCTGAAGTGGTTGAGATTAAGGTGTTAGTGGAAAGTTAAGGATATCAAAATTGATTATCTTTTATTTTATTTTTATTATTTTCGCAAAAATCCCTATGTTTTTCTGACGTTCTTCTTTTCTAAAAGAAAATCCTCAAATTTTGATTCTTTTGTTTCTCTACTCTCTGTCGAGAAATTGAATTCTTTTCTTTCGTTCTTTGTCTCTACATTTAAATCCTTGCGTTTGGGCGTTGCGAATCCTTGATTTTTTCGTGTAATCGGTAAGTGGGCTTGCGGTTGTGTTCTTTTACCGTTTGATTCCTAAAGGATGAATCTTTACTATTTGCTTGCGCAGGAGAAGTGGGCGAAGCAGCAGTTCCTTTTTAACAGATTAATCTTTGCGTGTGAGCTGGTGTGTTGGCGGTAAGTGAGTTCACGTTACTCGGTTTGGTTTTGAGGGATTTGAGAATTATTGCTAATTTGATGTTCGGTATGTTATTTTTAGGTATTGGTAGGCTCGGGATAGGTTTCGCAGCAATTCGATACCAGATGTGTACCCAAAATGTAGAAAACGAGGTTTCGGCAAAAGCTAAAAAACTATTCTGTCGACGCCACATGGGTGTCTGGTCACCCGTGTGGTAAGCCGTGTGTGAGACACGGTCGTGTGGTCGACGAAGGCATGGCCGTAAGCAGCACACGACCATGTGGTGGCCCAAGTGTGGCCGTGTGGGCCACATGGGCTAGGCCGAGTTGGGCGTGTGGGACCACACAGGCATTTCACATAGGCGTGTGGATTTTTGGGCCAGGCCGTGTGAGCCACACGGGCAAGGCCAATCTGGGCGTATGGGTCCACACGGGTATGTGGGCCCAAATTTCTGAATTTTTTCGAGGGTCACACGGGTCGTCCCAATCAACTATGGGCTTACCTTAGGGTCGGCAAGGGCTAACCAAACCCTAAAACTGTAGATCTGATAGACTAATAATCTGTTCTGAGTATGATTATGCCTTGCATATCTAATTATTCTGATATTTGTACATAGCATGTTGAGTATGTCTAGTATGTACTCTGCATCTGTTCTGTATATGATTGTGGGGTGGGTTTTGTATTGATGGAGAAAGTGTTCTGTATGGCGGTCATCGCCTATTTTTTGGTAGCTTGGCTGCACTATATCTGATACGTGTCGTAATGACACAATGTGGTGTGTAGGGATGGGTGAGTGTTTTTAACCCCACATGTGGTGTGATGGGATGGTCGGAGCTGGTATGTAGAGGATGAGGGTAGGAATTTGCATATCAATACATCTATATCTGAAACTGTATCTGGGATGGGCATAATCCCGGTTCTGTATCTGATTGTCTGAAATGTTTGCGTATGTTTGCTTGTCTATTTCTGTTGGGTTATACACTGAGTTTACGTAAACTCACATCCGTTTGTTTGTTCTGTCAGGTAATCCACATACATAGGCGGATCGGTGCGACGGAGACACGGCGGTGACCACTGCATAGTAAATACTGATAAACTTAGTACTTTTGGTTTATAATAAAATTTTAAACTTATTTTAGAGTTGTGATTTTTGGGGACTCTCTGGACTATTTGGTTTTTAACTATTTGTTTTTGGTTTTTTCATCAATTTGATTGCTTTGGAAAAAAATTACTTTATTAAAACGATGGTTTTATGCAAACAAAGGTTTTCCTAAGAACACGACTGCGTTTACAATTATAACGGTTTAAAGGCTTTCGCTGTAAAATAGTTTTTTTTTGTAAATAAACCAACTAATTAACATTTTCAAAAAATGAGATAAAGTATATGAGTTAATAACCGGAATAATTTTACGTAAACAAACCCATTCCTTGTGACATCACCAGATTCGGCCATAACGTCTAAGTCGTGTTTGGGGTGTTATATTTAGTGGTATCATTGCTAGGTTGCAAAACTCGACTGTGAATTTTGGGTTCCAAAATTATGTTTTAAAAAGAATTGGTTTTCAAATATCTTGAAAATTTTGAAAAGTAAGTGGTACACCGAGTCTCCGGCGCCGGTCCTGTAAATATTTCTGTATTTAGATAGAACTATTCTGAAACACTGTAGTTAGTACCCTTTGAAACTGTACTGAAATAGTTAGAAGACTGAAACTTCTAAAAACATTTATGAACTTCTGATAAATTATACATAAAATATATGTTAATAAATATTTGAACTGATGCATAAAACTCTATAATGTAGATAAAACTCGAATTAGACAATGAGCGCACGTGGAATTCGCGGACGTGGTACTCATGGCCGTGGAAGAGGTCGTAGGGGGCTCGAGCTAAGTCTTCCTCTCTGGGCAGTATGCCAAATCTAGATACGAGTGAGACACCAGTTTCGCCTGCTATTGAGACTGGGTCTCAAAGTCGCTCGACTGGGGACGACGCACTGTCCCAAGCCATGCTGAGAATTTTGGAGAGGGTCGTTGGACCCATTCTGGAGCTGGGGGTCGTGGGTCAATAACTGAACTACTCCAGTCTAATGGAGCTGAGTTGTTTAGGGGTGTCACTGGAGTCGCCCCTAGTGTGGCCGAGTATTGGTTGGAGGCCACCGAGAGGATCATGAATGATATGGGTTGCACTCCTAAGCAGAAACTGAAAGGTACAGTCTTCCTGCTTCGCGATGAGGTATACCAGTGGTGGTTAAAGTTTGAGGAGGGTACTCAGCCCGATCATTTGACTTGGGATTTCTTCAAGACCATCTTTCAGAGTAAGTATGTGGGAGCGAGCTATGTGGATGCTCGTAGGCGTGAGTTCATGAATCTCACGCAAGGTGATAGATCTGTGGCCGAGTATGAGGCTGACTTTCTGAGATTGAGCCGCTACGCTTGAGGCATGGTGGCGTCTGAGTACGAGAGGTGTGTTTGGTTTGAGGATAGGTTAAGAGACAGTTTGAGGGTACTGATAGCTCCACAGAGGGAGCGAGAGTTTGCTGTTCTGGTGGAGAATGTGAAGATCGTCGAAGATGTTAAGCGCGTTGAGCGCCAGAATATGGACAGAGAGAGAGGCATAAATAAGAGGGATTCAGAGCCCTCTAGTTCTGTGCAAAGGCCTAAGAAAAAGGCCAGATCTGATGGGCCAGTTAGAGTGGGGGTTCCTGTTGCTTCTACTGGGATCCAGCCGTGCAGTGACTATGGTAGGCGCCATCCGGACGAGTGTTGGAGGAGGATTGAGGCTTGTCTGAGGTGTGGGTCTCTGTATCACCGTATTAGGGAGTGTCCGCAGAGGGCTAATCAGATGCAAGCTTCGGCACTGGGTTCTGTGCAGCCTCAGAGAGTAGTTCAACAGCCACCTAGAGGCCGTGGACAGGCTAGGGGTGGTAATGGTATGACTCGTGGATAGAGAGCATCGGGTAGATGTGCTAGTTAGACTGAGGCAAGGCAGCCTGCACTTGTCTATGTTGCTCGACGCCGAGAGGACAGAGATGATCCAAATGTTATCACCGGTACGTTCTTAATTTCTGATGTACGATATACTGCTCTTATAGACATAGGTTCTACGCACTCCTATGTAGCTAGCTCTGTATCTAAAAATTTGGGGGTTTCTGTTGAGAGCACATCTAGTGAGATCCATGTACTGAGTCCGTTGGGGCAGTTTGTCCAGGTTAGTAAACTCTATAGGGATGTTCCATTAGAGGTACAAGGTACTGTTTTTCTAGCAAATCTGATGGAGCTTCAGTTTGGGGAGTTTGACTTAATTCTGGGCATGGATTGGTTGGTCGAGCATCGAGTTAGTTTGGACTACGTGACTAACAGGGTCATTCTGAGGACTGAGGATGATAGGGCAGTGGTCGTAATCGTCAAGTGTCGAGATTATCTGTCCAATGTGATCTTCGCTCTTGTAGTTGAGAAACTAGTCTGAAAAGGGTGTGAGGCGTACTTGGCTTACGTCAGTGTCTCTGATTCTAGGGACTCTTCTGTTGGGAATATCAGAACTGTAAGGGATTTTTCGAATGTTTTCCCTGATGAGTTACCGGGTTTACCTCCGAATCGTGAGGTTGAGTTTAGGATTGAGCTTCTTCCAAGGATAGCTCCGGTGTTTATCGCTCCCTACCGTATGGCACCGAAAGAACTTACTGAGCTTAAGGCTCAACTGGAAAAGCTTCTGGATCGTGGTTTCATCCGTCCGAGTGTGTCTCCATGGAGAGCACTGGTTCTGTTTGTTAAAAAGAAGGATGGGACCATAAGGATATGTATTGACTACCGGTAGTTGAATAAGCTGACTGTGAATAATAAGTATCCACTTTCGAGGATCAACAACCTGTTTGATCAGTTTTGAGGAGCTTCGGTTTTCTCTAAGATTGATATTCGATTTGGGTATCATCAGTTGAGGATTAAGGAAGCTGATGTTCATAAGACTGCATTTAGGACTCGTTATGGGCATTATGAGTTCCTAGTTATGCCTTTTGGTCTGACGAATGCTCCGGCCGCATTCATGGATCTAATGAACCGAGTGTTTCATCCTTATCTGGATCAGTTTATCGTAGTCTTCATCGACGACATTCTAGTTTACTCTAAGACTGAGGATGAGCATGATGAGCATCTTAGAGTTGTGCTCTAGATTTTCCGAGAAAAGCAGCTCTACGCTAAGTTGAGTAAGTGTGAGTTCTGGTTGCAAGATGTGACCTTCTTGGGGCATGTAGTTTTTGCTGAAGGGATCCGAGTAGATCCGAGGAAGATTGAGGCTGTACTAGATTGGAAACAGCCTAAGAATGTGTCTGAGATTCGCAGCTTTCTGGGTTTGGCGGGTTATTATCATTGGTTTGTTGAGGGATTCTCCTTGATTGCAGCTCCCTTGACTAAGCTTTTGTTTAAGGGTGTACCGTTTGTTTGTACTGATGCACAACAATCGAGCTTCGAGAAGCTCAATTCTGTTTTGACTCGGGTTCCTGTTCTGATACAGCCTGAATCCGGTAAGGAGTTTGTGGTCTACAGTGATGCATCGCACGTTGGTTTGGGATGTGTACTGATGCAAGATGGTAAGGTTGTGGCTTATGTGTCTCGGCAGCTTAAGACACACGATGGAAATTATCCGACGAATTATTTGGAGTTGGCTGCGGTAGTCTTTGCATTGAAAATCTTGAGGCATTATCTGTATGGTTAGAGGTGTATTATCTACACTGATCACAAGAGCCTCAAATATCTCCTTACTCAGAAGGAGTTGAACCTTAGGCAACACTGTTGGATTGAACTGCTCAAAGATTATGACTGCACTATAGAGTACCATCCTAGTAAGGCCAATGTGGTAGCCGATGCTCTCAGTCGAAAAGCGATGTCTGATTTGAGGGCAATGTTTACTCGCCTTAGTCTGTTTGATAATGGGAGTCTGTTGGCCGGGTTGCAAGTTAAGCCGACTTGGATTGATCAGTTTTGAGATAGACAGTTAGTGGATGAAACTCTGGGTGTGCGGTTCCGTCAGGTTGAGAGTGGTACTACGTCTGATTTTGGGGTGAATAATGATGGGGTTCTGTGTTTTCAAGGGCAGATCTGTGTGCCAAATGATTCTAATCTGAGACAGTCGATTCTGAGGGAGGCGCATAGTAGCCCTTATGCTATGTATCCCAGTGGTAATAAGATGTATCGTGATCTTCGTGAGTTATACTGGTGGTCGGGATTGAAGCGTGTGGTTACGGATTTTGTGGCTCGATGTCTTACGTGCCAGCAGGTTAATGATGAGCACCAGTTGCCTTTGGGATTGTTGCAGCCAGTTAAGATTCTCTTATGGAAATGGGAACGAGTAACGATGGACTTTGTTAGTGGGTTGCCTTTGACACCCACTAAGAAGGATTCCGTTTGCGTCATCGTGGATCAGTTGACCAAGTCTGCGCACTTCATTCCGGTTCGGACGAACTATTCTCTGCAGAAGTTAGCGAAACTTTACATCTTTGAGATAGCTAGACTGCATGGGGTTTCGTTGTCGATTATTTCTGATAGAGATCCTCGTTTCACTTCTCAGTTCTAGAAGAAATTACACGAGGCTCTGGGTTCGAGATTGGACTTCAGTACTGTATTCCATCCTTAGACCGATGGTCAATCTGAGAGGGTGATTCAGATACCGGAGGATATGCTTCGGAGTTGTGTGATTGATTTCTGAGGTAGTTGGGAGGAGTATTTGCCGTTAGCTGAGTTCTCCTACAATAACAACTTTCAGGCTAGTATTCAGATGGCACCTTCTGAGGCTCTGTATGGTCGTAAGTGTCGTACACCGCTATGTTGGACTGAGTTGGGTGAACGTCGGGTTTTGGGTCCTGAGTTGGTTTCTGATACTGAGGATAAGGTTCGACTAATTTAGGATCGTCTAAAAGCGGCTTCTGATAGACAGAAGTCTTATGCAGATCTAAAGAGGAGAGATATTGAGTATTCTGTGGGGGACTTCATTTTTCTTAAGGTTTCTCCGTGGAAGAAGGTTCTGAGATTTGGTCGTAAAGGCAAGCTGAGCCCTAGGTTCACCGGGCCGTATCAAATTCTGAAGCGTGTGGGACCGGTCGCTTATCAGTTGGAGCTACCTCCAGAGTTGGACCGTATCCATGATGTCTTCCATGTTTCGATGTTGAGGCGGTATCGGTTTGACCCTTCTTAAATTGTTTCTGTTGAGGAGATCGAGGCTAGGCCGGATTTGACCTTTGAGGAGGAGCCGGTTCAGATTTTGGATCGTGGCGTCAAGGTTCTGAGGAGGAAGCCCATTCCTTTAGTGAAGGTTCTGTGGCGGAATCATGGCACTGAGGAGGCCACGTGGGAACCTGAAGAGTCGATGCGTCAGTAGTATCCTCAATTATTCTGATCAAGTAAATTTTGAGGCCGAAATTTCTTTTAGGGGGTAGAGTTGTAACGCCCCAAATAACTTATCTTTGCTTCTGGAAATTTTTGACACAACTGTGTATCTGCTTCAGTGGTTAAGTGTTCTGGGTGTGTGTGAGAGGTCTTAGGTTCAAGTCTTACCCTTGACAAATTTTGTTATTTTTGGAATTAAGCCCTATCCTTTTTTCTGTGGGCTTATATTTATTTGCCTGTAATTCCATATCAGAATGAGCCTGCTGGTTCGACTGGTAAGGGAGTTGGTGTGTTGGAGGTCCTGTGTTCGAATCCCGGTGTTAGCGTGGGTATTTATTTTTACTCGGTTTTCAGGCAGAGTTTTGGTGGAACTAAAATGCTAAAGTAGTTGAGATTAAGGTGTTAGTGGGAAGTTAGGGGATATCAAAATTGATTATCTTTTATTTTATTTTTATTATTTTCCCAAAAATCCCTCTATTTTTTTACGTTCTTCTTTTCTAAAAGAAAATCCCCAAATTTTGATTCTTTTGTTTCTCTACTCTCTGTCGGGAAATTGAATTCTTTTCTTCCGTTCTTTGTCTCTGCATTTAAATCCTTGCGTTTGGCCATTGTGAATCCTTGATTTCTTCGTGTAATCGGTAAGTGGGATTGCGGTTGTGTTCTTTTACCATTTGATTCCTGAAGGATGAACCTTTACTGTTTGCTTGCGCAGGAGAAGTGGGCGAAGCAGCAGTTCCTTTTTAACGGGTTAATCTTTGCGTGTAAGCGGGTGTGTTGGCGGTAAGTGAGTTCATGTTACTCGGTTTGGTTTTGAGAGATTTGAGAATTGGTTGCTAATTTGATGTTCGGTATACTATTTTTAGGTTTTGGTAGGCTCGGGATAGGTTTCACAGTAATTCGATACAAGGTGTGTACCCGAAACGCAGAAAATAAGGTTTCGAAAAAAGCCAAAAAGTTGTTCTGTCGACGCCACACGGGCGTGTGGTCACCCATATGGTAGGCCGTGTGCGAGACACGACTGTGTGGTTGACGAAGGCATGGCCGTGCGCAGCACATGGCCGTGTGGTGGCTCGAGTGTGGTCGTATGGGCCACACGGGTTAAGCCGAGTTGGGCGTACGGGCCCACACGGGCGTGTGGATTCTTGGGCCAAGCCGTGTGGGCCACACGGGCATGTGGGCCAAAATTTCTGAAATTTCTCTGAGGGTCGCACGAGTCATCCCAATCGACTGTGGGCTTACCATAGGGTCAGTAAGGGCTAACCAAACCCCAAAACTATAGATCTGATAGACTGATAATCTGTTCTGAGTATGATTATGCCATGCATACACTACAGCTAAACAGGTTTTTAGCGGCGTTTTTAGCGGCACTTGGACAAAAACGCCGCTATAGATCGAGCATTAGCGGCGCTCTTTGAAAAACGCCGCTATAGATCGAGCATTAGCGGCGCTTTTTTAAAAATGCCGCTATAGGTTGACCATTAGCGGTGCTTTATGAAAAACGCCGCAAAAAAATTAAGCACAACGCCGTCGTTTAATGTTGAGCTTTAGTGTCATTAGCGGCGCTTTTTGAAAAACGCCGCTATAAATCGAGCATTAGCGGCGCTTTCTAAAAAACGCCGGTATAGATCGAGCATTAGCGGCGCTTTTTTAAAAATGTCGCTATAGGTCGACCATTAGCAGCGCTTTTTGAAAAAGGCCACAAAAAAATTAAGCACAACGCTATCATTTTATGTTGAGCTTTAGTGTCATTAGCGGCGCATTTTGAAAATCTCCGCTATAAATCGAGCATTAGCGGCACTTTCTGAAAAACGCCGCTATAGATCGAGCATTAGCGGCGCTTTTTTAAAAACGCCGCTATAGGTCGACCATTAGCGGCGCTTTTTAAAAAACGCCGCAAAAAATTAAGCAGAACGCCGTCGTTTTATGTTGAGCTTTAGTGTCATTAGCGGCGCTTTTTGAAAAACGCCGCTATAGATTGAGCTTTAGCGGCGCTTTGTAAAAAACGCTATAAAAAATATTTTATCTGTCTATTTATTATTTAAATGGTTTATTTATATTAATTAAAATACAATTTATTTTTAATTGAATATTTAAATTCTTCAGAAAAAAATAATGACACGTAGAAAAAATTTGAAAGTAAAACCATAGAAAAATATATGTTAAAAATGAAAAAAATTAAAATACTATTATTTAAAATAATTTTAAAGTTTTTTGGGTATATGACTAATTGTTTGTTAATTTATATATTAAATAAATTCTTATATAATCGTAAAAGAGATAATATTAATTTTAAAATATTGAATTAATTATCATTATAGTTTAGGGTTTATGGTTTAGTGTATATGATTTAGGGTTTAAAGTTTAGGAGTTACTATTTTAAGGTTTATGAATTATGGGTTTAGGGATTATGGTTTATGGTTAATGGTTTAAGGGTTGGGGTTTAAGGTTTAGGGGTTAGTGCTTAGGGGTTTAGGGGTTAAGGGTTAAGGGTTTAGGGGTTAAAGGTTATGTTTTATGGTTTAGGGGATAGGGGTTTAGGGTTTAGATTAATTAGTGTGAAAAAATATATGTTAAAAATTTGAAATACTATTATTTAAAATAATTTTAAAGTTTTTTGGGTATATGACTGATTGTTTTTTAATTTATATATTAAATAATTTCAAATTTTAAAGATTTCAAGTTTTAAATAATTTTCAAGATTTCAAATTTTATCTAATTCTTTTAAATATTAGTTAAATTTTAAAAAATTATTTATTTAAATGAAAAAAATATACTATTATTTAAAATAATTTTGTTTAAATTAAGCAAAGCATCGTGGTTTTGTTTTGCCCATATTAAAACACAAAAATCCCTCCCCTAAATCCCCAATACCCGAAATCCCTATCTTTTTTTTCTCCATTTTATTTGCCCCAAATCCCTAACACAAATTATCTTCACATCTCTTTCAATCCCTAATACACCCTCGTCTTGATTTTTTTCATCAATGGCCAAGTACGGCGAAGGCGACAAGCGCTGGATCATGGAGGAAAGACCCGACGGTGCTAACATCCATAACTGGCACTGGGCTGAAACCGAACATAGGGTTCCGCTTGTCTTCTCTTCTCTTCTTTATGCTTCAATTGTTTCGCTAACAGAGATTGTCGTTAAAGACTTAAAAAAATTCAATAATAGCGAACTCAATGGCAAGGTCGTTCCTTCAGGTTGCGGTAACGGATGAGGTTGCTTTCCCTCTCCGAGTTGTTCAAATCGAAGGGCTGGTGCTCTTTCATTCCCTCTTCTAATTTATTTTCAACCTAATCTTCTTTTGATTTCGATTATCTTATCAGTAAATGTTTTTGAAAAACTAGGTGATATTAAAAATAATCAAACATTGCAAGGAGTTTTCACCTGCATTGGTTACAGGCCAGCTTCTTGGATTAGATGTTGGCAGTGTTCTTGAAGTTACTAACTATTTTCCTTTCCCGATAATTTGGAAATCTCCTTCTGTTTTTGAGAATTTTTTTATTTGAATTAGAAAGTCTCATGTTTTATTCGTTGAGGCAGATCCGCGAGGAAGACGAGGAGATTGAAGCTGATGGAGCTAATTATCAGCTTGAGATGATGAGATGTCTAAGGGAGGTTAATGTTGATAACAACACTGTTGGATGGTAATGTCTTTCTGCTTTATTTAATTTTTTGGTTGTTTGATTTTTACTTTTGTTAATTGTTTTTACGTGGTACTTAGAATTCAAGTATTAACATCGTATTTGTACTTTGTCATGTAAATTTTTAATCATGTTTAATGAGTTCTCTTATTTGATACGTGAATAATTAATATTATATCGATTTTGAGGCATTTGTGTGTTTCTTGTATTCATGTTATTTTTCATCTTGTTTTTATTTTTCTGCGAGTTATGTTTGTGTGGTGTCTAGTGTTTCCAAGTTTTGTAGCAGGTAAAAGTTAAACTTGAATTTGATTGAATCAATGGTCTATGGTAATGAACATCCAAACATAGTCTTTCATGGTATTGCAGCTATTCATTGAAGGTAACTTTTTGTTTTTTGATTTCATTTATTACTGGTGTTTGCTTTTCTGTAGTTTTTTTTTAGAAACAGATAACAAACAAGACATCAAGCTCAGCCTAACATTGTGTAGTATTTGATGGATGGGTTTTTAGATTATGAAATTGGGCTTGGGTATGAGTGTTGGATACTGGTATCTCCCAAGATGGGGGGGTATGTTCAATTTTTTAGGTTTTCCATGTATTTGGTGGGTTCTTGGAGGATCATATCTCTATACCCATGTCCGATTATGTATTAGACATGAGTGCATCAAGAAAAATGCGGAGTCGGATCAACATAGTCTTATAAATGGAGTTAGGAATAATAGAACTGTATATATGATTTCTGAGTCCTAATAGCTCCAGTAAGTTAAGAATTAATTGTGAATTCACAATTCCATTATGGCGGCATCCATTGTATTAATATCTACCTTAAGTTATGGTTATATTATGAACCTTTCTGCTTTTTATTTCATGGTGTGATCTTTTCCTTGTATATTTTCAGGTACCAATCAACAATTTTGGGTTCATACCAAACAGTGGAGTTGATTGAGACCTTTATGAATTATCAGGTATTTTTGAATTTTAGAGTGCCTCTTAACCTTTGTGTTATTTCCACTCAATGTGCGGAAATCTTTGCTTCAGATTAATGAGCCTTCTGTCCCTGCTTCTTTTAACTCAGCAAGAGCAGCAGAGCTAGAATTAAAATGTAACATGGCAGACATGTCATTGCTTGTTAAAAGGAACTTGTCCGGTTGTCCCTGCTTTAACATGAACTGGAGTGAATGAAACATCCTTGTCACCTATGTTGGCTTTTTATTTTCCTTCAACTATCCCTATCAGACATATTTCGACATGCCAAATATATGGAAGAACTTTTTAGAAAGTAAAGTATGGCCATGTCAAGCACATCTGTATTTGACCCTCTTCCTTGAGCTTGAGCAACATAGCCTGATTGACTCGTTGCATGCTAGAAATAATCTTGGGAAATCTTTTGATAACATGGATTCCTATTTCTTAGTGATGTCCCGTGGTCAAGACTATTGGCTGATTCTCATGAAACCATTACATTCATTCAACACCAATTCTTTTTACCCATTAAAATTTTAGAGGATTTCACAAAACCCTTATTATTTAGTTTTCAACTTTGTTTTTTGAAACTCCTGAATTTTGTATAAATTTATGCCTAATGTTGAGCATGACATTTTTCTTCAATCAGTGGATAAAACTTTAAAATAAAACCAAATGGTGGGGCTCTATGCCTTTTCTTTGAACTTGCAACTTTGTGTTGCTTTCCATTTAAATTCACTTGTCAACTATAATTTCATTATTTTATTTGTATTTTGGAGTATTTATTTATCTGCTTATTTATTAACCCATGCAGAAGAATATTAGGAGGTGTGTGTGCATTATCTATGACCCTTCAAGGTCAAATCAAGGTGTCTTGGCTCTCAAGGCTTTGAAGTTATCTGATTCTTTTATGGAACTTTACCGAGCTAATAACTTCACTAGAGAGGAGTATGGTTTCTCCTTGTTATCAAAAGCTATAAATATCAATTTCATATTGTCTGATATTAGTAATGGTCTCTTTGCTGTTATAGGTTGCGGGAGAAAAACTTATCATGGGTCGATATTTTTGAGGAAATTCCTGTAAGCTTCTAGGGCTTTAACTATTTACTATTTCATTGAAATAATGCAATTGATTGTAGAGCTTCCATATCCATTAGCATTATCTTTTATTAAATAACCATGATGCTCAAGATTCAAATAAGAGATGCATTCCCCGATAATTATTCTCGCATATGATGAATGACTCGATTCTTTGAGCGAGTAATTAAAATATGTTGTAAGTAGGGATAGCAAATAGCTTGATATATGCATTTTTGTAATATCCGAATCCGAATCTTCATAATTGTATCTTTCTCCATCTTATCAAAGAAACTACTAGCAATGCTATATGATTTAAACAATGAAATATGATTGTTGTTGCAATAAATGCTATTCTTATAGCTCTCGGTCCCAAAACTCAAATCCTAGTCTGTCAAAAGATTTAAGATTTGTCCATTTTATGGTTTGATATTTACTTGTGTAAGCTGTTGGAGTTACCATAATATAGCTCTTTTATGTTTTGACTGGTGGCAAATGGAACAGGAAAAACCAACTACACTAGATTGCGGTCCAAGAACAATTTGCAGAAGGCACATAATGACTGACTCCTACCTCTACGAATGCTTGTGGGAGGCATTGTAGCAGCAAATAAGAATGATATTGATCAACATGCAGTTGACACCGTATGCGCTCTGAATCCGAATTCAGGTGTGAGTTTCAGATATTTTATGTGCAAAAAAGTATTAGAGTGCCTTATGTTTGTATGTTAGTTAAGCAGATTATAAATAGAACCTGCAGTAGGATCAACTAATTAGTTGATCAAAAACTACACCCAGTTTTGTAATCGTCTACTTGCATATTTGCATATACTTAATAATAATCTCGTGTCAATTAATTATTCTATTTTTTTATTTAATTGTTTTGTTTTCAACATTTTATTTTTATTTGAGTGGAAAGAAGAAAAACACGAATTGCAATTTTGACTTAGAAAAGAGAATATTCATTAGCAGCTTAATCAATTTAAATAATCAATGTTGATATTTCACATGGGAATGGATATTCAAATATTATATTTTACATGGTTATTATTTAAGTCATTATTTCATTTAAGTAACTTCATTATAATATCTTATTTTATTAATATCTTTATATTTAATCTAATTTTTATTATTTATTTTAGTTTTGATTCTAAATTTTTATTTTTATTTTAATATTTAAGATAACTTTTAGATTTTAATTGTGTTATTAATTTATTATTTTAAGTTCTAAATTTAAATTCATTAATTTTTATATTTAGTTTTAAAGTTAAAATTTTAATAGAAAATTTAATTTAATTAATATTTTTTTTTATCCTTAAAAGTATATAGCTTAAAGTTCAAATTTAAAAAATAAAACATAATATAATATTTATCATAGAAATAAATATTATTTAATTAAAATGTTTTTTTTAAAGGTCATGTTCTTTAGCGGAGTTTGTTGTAAAAGCGCCGCTAAAGGTCATGTTCTTTAGAGGCGTTTGCGGGAAAAGCGCCGCTAGAGGTCTGTTCTATAGCGGCGTTTGTGGGAAAAGCGCCGCTAAAGGTAATGTTCTTTAGCGGCGTTTGTGGGAAAAGCGCCACTAAAGGTTGTCGAAACCAATTTTTTCTAAAACGGGGTCGACTTTGAAAACGAAAATGGAGCCGCCACCAATCCTTTTTGTTTAGGTGTGATCGGATCACCTACAAAACATTTTATTATATTTAACAGAAATTAATTTTGGTCTACAAATTTCAAGAAAAACGGGTTCGGGAGTCGGTTACGCACGAGGAAGGATAAACACCCTCCCAACGTCCAAAATTGGTACCTAATTGATTAATTAATGTCCTAATGCCGAAAGTTTGAAACGATTTTAAAATACAATTTCGTTTAAAAAAAAATTAAATAACTCGAATTGGATATTGAGATTTTCTTGTTCCGAAGGAATAAAATATCACATCCAGCACGATAGGATATGACGTTTCAAACCCTCGATACCAAGATCTTCTCATGATTTCCAAAGTTCATGCATTGAGATTTTTATAAGGATATTCAATTATTTGGACAAACAAAAAATCGAAGCTCAGCACGGTAGTGTACGATTTCTCGGATTTCCAAACACGAAACATTGCCTTGTTTTTTAGAAAACATGGACAAAATTTTAAAAGGATATTTGGTTATTTGGTCAAACGGAAAACCGAAACCCAGCACAATATGGCACGATTTCTCGAATTTCCAAACACGAAATATTGCCTTATTTGGGAAAACTTTTGAATAAAATGGAGTATTAAACGAGATACGTTTTTATTTAAGACGATGATCTATTAATAAAACCATTACATCAACAAAATAAGATACGAATACTAAAAGGAATATTACGAGAAAATTACATGACATATATCATTTAAATACTAACATTAATAATTAAAGAAAAATGAAATAAATAAATAATATAAGAAATAATTTGAAGTAAATAACATCCAAACAAGCTATAATAAACAATATCTAATAATAATAATAATAATAATAATAATAAGAAAAGTAACAATAATAATAAATACATTAATAATAATAATATTAAAAACAATAACAGTAATAAAATAATGACAATAATATTAAAATTAATTGATTTAATAACAAAAATAATAACAAAGGGTTAATTTTAACTTAAAATAATAAACTGAGGGCAAATCCGCAAATAAATAAAAAGAAAAGGACCATATTGAACGCGCGGATAACAGAGAAGGACCAAGAGAGAAATTAATCCCTGTCCTCTAAGCGACGTCGTTCGGATAAGGGCCCAATTGAAATTGCAATAAAATATAGGGCTAAATTAAAAAACTAAAAGGACTTGATTGCAGAATAATAAAAATGCGGAAGGACTAAGGGCGCAAAAAGCCCCTTAGTCAAAAACATGCGGATCCTTCCTTCGGGTCGGGTCAGCACGCGGGTTTTGGCCTTAAAACGATGTCGTTTTATGTCTTAATATCTCATGCCAAAACGATGTCGTATGAACATCCTTTACATACCAAAAAATCACAGCCAAACTCATTTTTAAAACCGATCCTAAAAAAAAATCAACAAATTCTCTTTGCACCCCCTCAGAGTTCTGGCCTGAGATTGGCCTGACTCCGTCATCGGGCCACCGTGCTCCACCACCGTCCGCTGTCATGCGCGGTGGTCGGAGACCCCAAAAGTCGGCCATTTCAGACCCTTCAGGCACCCTAAGCCAGATCTAAACCCTAAATACCTGAAACCTTTACCAAAATAAAAAAAAAACAAGAAACCCTTCGAATTCGGGTTCTCCGATCGTCACGAAAAGGTAAAAATTTGTATCCTTATTCTTTTTCTATATATATGTAGTATATTCGAAATGAAAATAGGCTGAAAAGTGGACCGGGAAATATACCTTTTTTTTTCTATTTTTGTATTCAAAAAACGTAACCCAATACAGTGGTTTCTTCGGCTCTTTTTATAGCCGATTCAAAAATAAAATCAAAATACAAGGTTTTTCTTTTTTGTTCTTTTTCTTTTTCGTATTTACTGTTGTCGTGGTCTGATTTGCAGGTGCGGAGGCGACATGGCATTCGACGAGAGGCGTACGAAGGCTTGCTGGAGGTACGGAGGCGCGCGTGGTGACGTACGTGGAGGCACACGCGCGGCGTGAAATTGCTTCTGGAACGCTTAGGGTTCCTATTTGCCGAAATTTTTTGGGCCATTCGGGCTCTTCAGATTGGGTCATTTGTAATTTTGGGTCGTTAATTGGGTAGGGGTTAGGTTTGTTGGGCTTATTTCGGTTTCATTTTAGGCTGTGTAATGGACATTTGGTTGATTGGATTTTGGACCTTATTTATTTATTTTTTTGTTTTAATTTTGGTTATGGTGTGGGCCCGGGCAGATTGGGCCTGCTACAGCTGCCCCTCTTTACTCATTGTCGTGTAACGAGAATGAAGTAAAGACTTATAAGAAGGGTCAATCTTGCCTAGTCTTGTCGGATCTTGCCCTCTTGGCACTTCTTCTCTTTGAGTAGCTTCATTCCGTCCCACTGCGTCTTCCAGGGTTTGGGAATTGATGTCTCAACTTGCACCAATTAAAATTTCAGGGAGAAGAGATTTGTAACTTCAATCTTCTCTGCTGAAACTTCAAAGAAATAAGGATTGATCCTCAATGTAATCTTAGGGAAGCAAGATTTTTAGTTTCAACCTACTCCGCTGGAACTTCGAGGAAATAGGAATTCAGGGAGAAGAGATTCGTAGTTTCAATCTTCTCTACTGAAACTTCAAGGAAATAAGGATTGATCCTCAATGTAATCTCAGGGAGGCGGGATTTTTAATTTCAACCTACTCCGCTGGAACTTCGAGGAAATAAGAATTCAGGGAGAAGAGATTCGTAGTTTCAATCTTCTCTACTGAAACTTCAAGGAAATAAAGATTGATCCTCAATGTAATCTCAGGGAGGTGAGATTTGTAATTTCAACCTACTTTGCTAGAACTTCGAGGAAATAAGAATTCAGGGAGAAGAGATTCGTAGTTTCAATCTTCTCTACTGAAACTTCAAGGAAATAAGGATTGATCCTCAATGTAATCTCAGGGAGGCGGGATTTGTAATTTCAACCTACTCCGCTGGAACTTTGAGGAAATAAGAATTCAGGGAGATGAGATTCGTAGTTTCAATCTTCTCTACTGAAACTTCAAAGAAATAAGGATTGATCCTTAGCCTACTTCACTGCTACTCCAAGGAGGCAAGATCAGTGAATTCGCTGATGTCGCCATATCGTCCTTAGCGGACACGACCTGTAGAATTGGTTTTATGTGCTTATGCTTATGCAAGATGATTAGGATGTTATGATCAGAATGAATCAAATGCTCCTAACTGAATGTATTATGGATGACATTTGCATGAATACAGAATGTCATGAGAATGGTCTTTTTACAATGAGTAGGATGCAATGATCAGAATGAATCGAATGCTCCTAACTAAATAATATTATGGATGACATTTGCATGAATGCAGAGTGTCATGAGAATGATCCCCTTTTTAAATGTTTAAGGTGTCATCGCTCATTGTTTATCAGGGCTTTATCTCTGATGTATTGTGTTGTCATCTTGTTCGGCTGATATTCTCAACAGAAAACCCGAGAAAACAATTATACTTCACTCAACCGATTTGCCCCACTATAACTTCAAAGTTCACCATGGTACCTCTGGGACCTGGGGCTTGTACCATCTTCAAACCATCTTACCGTGATTCAGGGGGATAAAACTTTTCCAATTCATCCCACTGCCATTCAGGGGTAGAGAACTTGTTTCATTTTCAATCTATACCACTGCAACTCAGGGGTAGAAGACCTGTATCATTTTTAATCCATCCCACCACAACTCAAGGGTAGAGGACTGTAACTTGTTCAATAAACTGATCACTCCCTGGGAAATTCGCCCAGATGTGTATTCATGATATTCGTATGGATGCAAAATATCATTCTTCTTGAGAATGATTCCCCTCTCACGTTTGAGTTGATATTGCTCTCTTTTGTCAAGATTGTATTACTGATGTAATATCTTGTCATTTTATTTAATCACCATCCGAAGAGATAAACTTAATTTGGACTCAAATATTTCCAACCCTTAAGCTTGGTGACTTCTAAACAATAATCCTATTTCAGGTTCTTGTATTATTTAGAAGTTCCCAGAGTAATATGCGAAACTCCTTTTGTGAAAGTGTTATTAGTCCACTAATCGTTATTTCAATGTGAAATGCTTGAAAAAGATCATAACCATGGATAAGAATGAAATTAATTGAGGGTATAGCTCGAAACAAAAAAGTTAATCAAAGATAGCAAATGCAATCCAGAAGGAAATTTATTGGTAGTGTATTTTGAAATGAATAAAATAATTAAAAATAGCAAATTCAGAATGGGTAAGATGGAAACTAGGTGCCCCAGATATCACAGCCTGAGCTTCTCTGTTCAAACTTCTTGAGGACCATTTTAAACTCAATATGTGTTTAGGGGATCCAGAGTACTTCGTTGATGTCCCAAGACGTAACATACTTCATCATTGTTAATTCAAGCGTAGCAAGACTACTGTATACCCCACTTTCGATCAAAATTTGAGCTGCCCTTTTCGGGTTTTCAACTCAAATCCCCTTTGGTCTCAAAGCGCCCTTTTCGGGTTTTTACCTTGGCCTCTCATTTCTATTTCTTCTTTTTTTTTCTTGATTGATTCTTTTTTATTATTAATTTTTGATTTTTTGATTATTTTTTGGCGCTCTTTGCAGGTTTTTTACCCTAGCCACTCCCCTTTCAGGCAAAAACTTCTGGATTCACCAAATTGGGTAGATCTTTGCTATTCATTTCAATCAATATCAATGCTTATCCGGAGGAATCCTTCTTTACTACATAAGGTCCTTCCCCACTTGGCATCTATTTTCCTCTGAAGTATCTTTTTCATGGAAAGATATTCTTCAATATTCCTTCATGAAATTCTCTGGGGCGAACCTTTTGTTGTAAGCTCGCGTCATTTATTTCTGGTGCATTGAACCACGACGAATAACTTTTAAGCTCTTCTATAGCTTTCAAGCTCTCATATTCCACTGATCCTATTGAGATTGGATCCATTCTGCCTCATCCAATTTCAGCTCTGACAAGACTCGAAGAAAAGGAATCTCGACTTCAATGGGCAAAATCACTTCCATTCCATGAACCAATGAGAAAGGTGCTGCCCCGACGAAGGTCCTGGGTGACGTTTAATAAGCATAAAGGGTAAACGTAACTTCTATATGCCAATCTTTACAAACCTCAATCGTTTTTCCAATGATTCTTATTTTGTTGTTTTTATTTTTCTTTCTATTTTTTTGGGCTGCCTTTACTGCACTGATATAGCGTCTGATTTTTGAACAGACTATAAATTTTTGACATTGTGTGGTTATGCATGATCCTTTCTGGCATTCTTTGGTGGCACCTGGTTTTTTTTTTTTTGCATTGAGAGTGGGGTTTGATGACTGTCGACATTATAAGATTGGCATAAGAAGTGACTTTCACCCCTTTTGGTGAAGTAACCAATGACCACGAATATGAATCGATGTTGGCTAAAAGCTTTTGGGGAGATTGGCTTGATAACGTCCATGCCCCACATATAAGGAATCTGTGAAGAAATAGAGGAGGCGCATAAGTCCTGTATAACCTCCCTTTTCTGGTGGACCAGCAGTACCTAAACCTCATGATTAGCCTGACTATTGTAGAACCATTAGCATGTGTTCATTAAACACCCTTACGGACCTCTTTTAAGATTTTCCCAAGCGTGGCTTAATATGATCATGCGAAAACATCTTTGAATTCTTGGAAATAACTCAATGATGCCTTGCCTTATTCCTGTAGTGAGCTAGGCTTCCATCTTCATCTCCTTCGTTAGCTCGTAGTGTCCGCTGACACTTCGTAAGGTAGGATCTACCATTCTTAACAAATTAGGAAATAAGTTGCAATCTCTGTCATCTTCAAAGTCCTTAGATCCCTCTGACACATATCTCACTAAAAAGGGAGTCAGTAACAGCATCGCTCATGTCATTGATATCTTGATACCTAGATACGAAGGCAAATTCCAAAGAATAAATGATTCTAAGGATGATTATTTATATGATATGATCATGATTGAAGAATGAAAGAATATTTGAAAGAAGGTCTAAAGAACAAAAGAATCTTTAGAATAAAAGAATATCTACTTAAAAGAAATGCATTTTATTGAAATAAAGATTCTGAACACAAGCCTATTTCACAAAATAACTCTTATTACTTCTAGGCCGAAAGCAATAAGCGTGTTTTGAATATTACTCTAGAGTAGCTTTAAAAATACATGTTTCTTCCACAGTCCCATTGTTCAAAACACTCTCAAGTACATAAAGGCAGATGCTTGGAAAACTTTTATTCCTCAGTTCCCTCTTCGGATACGCCATTGGTGTTCTGATTTCTCGATTTCTAGGCTTCTGATGACTTCTTCAAGGAAACACAACTCTCCTACCCCCACTTTCAATTATCACATTTTACTACTTCGTCATCGAACTTCACAATACCCATGTTGATGAAATTTTCCACCAATTTCTTGAAAGTAAGGCAATTTTCTATCGAATGCCCTGTGATCCCCGCGTGGTACTCACACTGGGCATTTGGGTCATACCATTTTGGGTATGGAGGTTGCATCGGTTTCGGGTAGTGGGGGGACACAACGTGTGCATCAAATAAACTTTGATACAACTCCTTATACGTCATTGGGATCGGCGTAAATTGGATTTTTTTAGTGTTTTACCTTGTGCCAGATTCTTTTCTTGATGAACCCTGATACCCAGTAGTCACTGGTTTTGGCTGAGTAACATTAATCGACTTTGAGTACCTCATGCTTGTATTATTCACTTCGTTTTCTTTCTTCCTTGTGGCCATTCTATTGTTACTTTCTCCTGCCTCTATCTTTCCACTTTTTATGCCATTCTCAATCATTTCTCCAGTCATTACAATGTCTGAGAAGCTCTTTGTAGCGCTCCCTAGCATATGAGTGATAAACGGGGCCTTCAGTGTATTAATAAAGAGCATGGTCGTCTCTTTTTCTAAGAGTGGTGGTTGGACTTGCGTCGCCACCTCCCTCCATCGCTGGGCATACTGCCTAAAGCTCTCGTTTGTCTTCTTCTCCATGTTCTGGAGTGTAATCCTGTCGGGCGCTATGTCTGTCACGTGGCTGTATTATTTTATGAAAGCTTGAGCCAAGTTTTTCCATGCACCAATTTGGGAACGGGTTAACTGATTGTACCATTTGGCTGCTGCTCCCATAAGGCTATCTTGGAAGCAATGGATCAACAGTTGGTCATTATTAATGTACCCTGTTATTCTTCTACAAAACATAGTAATATGAGCTTTGGGGCAACTTGTCCCATTATATTTCTCGAATTCAGGCATTTTGAACTTGTATGGAAGCACCAAGTCTGGGACCAAGCTTAAATCCTTGGCGTCAATTCCATAACAACTATCAGCACTTTCTATTGCCTTAAACTTCTCCTCCAACCATTTACATCTATCTTCTAGATACTTTGGTAATTCTACTTTTGTCCTCTCTCCTTCAGCTATTTCATCCAAATCAGGGACATTAGCATTGATTGGATTATCTCCTAAACCTGAGCCAGTTTGGAGATTTATTGAAGCACCAGTTTGGAATTGTTAAGGCCTGGTCGTGATAGATGGCCTTTGTAAAGTTACTTCAGGTTGTGTTTGCACATGTGGTGGAGTAAAACTAGGGGGATATTGAGGATACTCAGTATTCTCCTCAGCATTAACCATGGGGCTCTTTCCTTTATCCATAAGCCCATTCAACAGCTACGTCATCTGAGTTATTTGAGTCATCATATTTCTCTGAGATTCCATCTCTTTGTCCATCATGTCTTGCTGGATCTTAACCAGCTGCTCTTGCATTTGTGCTTGCATCTGTTCTTGCATCTCCTTCTGCATTTGTTCCAACCTTTCTAGTCTTTTATCCATTTCTTTAGTTTTTCTTCGTGTACCGTAAGGATGCGTACTTGGTTGATTTTTGTCGGTTTCCAGATTACTGAAATAATTTTTAGACAATTAGAGTCTTTCTACAAATTTTAATGTATATGATGTGATGTAATGCAAATGCATGAAATGCAATGCAAATGCATGGAATGAATGCAAAAAGAAAGAGAGGCGTTGATTCTGAATTCAACTCCATTAGAAGAACTTTTCTAGAAAATAAATTTCTTTACATAAAATGGATTACATATGCGGCCTTGCCCTCGTACTCTCGGTGAAGACCCTGATCTTTTCTTTATATCCGGATGTTACGGTTGAATCCTGTAAATCCTCCCAAAAGATGTCTCTCTTATTTCCACTCGGCTTGATCCGGGTCGTGGTTTGCTGCTCACTTATCCCCACGATGTTAATTAGCTTGTTTAAGAAAGTTGAGGCATGACGGCTCTCAAATAATCCTTGTTGGCTCGAAACTTCGGGCAACAAAGTCTTGTTTTCCTCCGCTAACTACCAGCCTTCTCTTGTTGTGTTTACTTAGACCACATTTGGACGGCCGTATTATATTCCACTTTATCAAGAAATTCATTTTCCTATGTCAAGCTTTTCTATTTAGTAATCGAATATGAATCAACACCTTCTTTCTATGATGATGCAATGCAATGTAGTCATAACAAAAGAAAACATGTTAGTATCATATATAGATAGTAAAAAACAAATTAAACAGAAAATAGTCAAACACCTATCCAGGTGACTGCTAGGGCTCAACATAGTTCTACCTAAAGTGGGCTCCTAGGGTTCACTGTATGTGGTTTGGTTCTAAAGAGAGGGTACCTGGACCAGCAGATTCCTCAATCCTCACCCATTATAGGCTCATATGGATCGAGCTCGGTTCAAGGGAATACATTTCCCTATGGCCATACGGAGATGTAAATCTCACAAAAACATAGGTACAGATGTATCCTGGAAGTAATTCACTAGCCCATGCGGAGGTGAAAACCTCACGAAGGCATAGTTTCTCACTTCCACTTAAAAGGTGTAACCACAACGGTCATGCAATGTAATGCCAAAGTATTTTATGAGACTCGACATTATTGTAATCATAGCACCAACAAATGCATCAAAAGAAACATGATTTTTCAAAACAATTTTCCAAATTTTCAATCAAAAGGACAAAAATTAATCAATCTATGGCCTAACTCTCAATCAGTCCCCAGCGGAGTCGCCAAGCTGTCGAAACCATTTTTTTCTAAAACGGGGTCGACTTTGAAAACGAAAATGGAGTCGCCATCAATCCTTTTTGTTTAGGTGTGATCGGATCACCTACAAAACATTTTATTATATTTAAAAGAAATTAATTTTGGTCTACGAATTTCAAGAAAAACAGGTTCGGGAGTCGGTTACGCACGAGGAAGGATTAGCACCCTCGCAACGTCCAAAATTGGTACCAAATTGATTAATTAATGTCATAATGCCGAAAGTTTGAAACGATTTTAAAATACAATTTCGTTTTTAAAAAAAATTTAAATAACTCGAATTGGATATTGAGATTTTCTTGTTCCGAAGGAATAAAATATCACATCCAGCACGATAGGATATGACGTTTCAAACCCTTGATGCCAAGATCTTCTCATGATTTCCAAAGTTCATGCATTGAGATTTTTATAAGGATATTCAATTATTTGGACAAACGAAAAATCGAAGCCTAGCACGGTAGGGTACGATTTCTCGAATTTCCAAACACGAAACATTGCCTTGTTTTTTAGAAAACATGGACAAAATTTAAAAAGGATATTTGGTTATTTGGTCAAACGGAAAACCGAAACCCAGCACAATAGGGCACGATTTCTCGAATTTCCAGACACGAAATATTGCCTTATTTGGGAAAACTTTTGAATAAAATGGAGTAATTAAACGAGATACGTTTTTATTTAAGACGATGATCTATTAATAAAACTATTACATCAACAAAATAAGATACGAATACTAAAAGGAATATTACGAGAAAATTACATGACATATATCATTTAAATACTAACATTAATAATTAAATAAAAATGAAATAAATAAATAATATAAGAAATAATTTGAAGTAAATAACATCCAAACAAGCTAAAATAAACAATATCTAATATTAATAATAATAAGAAGAAAAGTAACAATAATAATAAATACATTAATAATAATAATATTAAAAACAATAACAGTAATAAAATAAGGACAATAATATTAAAATTAATTGATTTAATAACAAAAATAATAACAAAGGGTTAATTTTAACTTAAAACAATAAACTGAGGGCAAATCGGCAAATAAATAAAAAAAAGGACCATATTGAACGCGCGGATAACAGAGAAGGACCAAGAGAGAAATTAATCCCTGTCCTCTAAGCGACGTCGTTCGGATAAGGGCCCAATTGAAATTGCAATAAAATATAGGGCTAAATTAAAAAACTAAAAGGACTTGATTGCAGAATAATAAAAATGCGGAAGGACTAAGGGCGCAAAAAGCCCCTTAGTCAAAAACACGCGGATCCTTCCTTCGGGTTGGGTCGGGTCAGCACACGGGTTTTGTCCTTAAAACGATGTCGTTTTATGTCTTAATATCTTATGCCAAAACGACGTCGTATGAACATCCTTTATATACCAAAAAATCACACCCAAACTCATTTTTAAAATCGATCCTAAAAAAAAATCAACAAATTCTAAATGCGACCTCGAGTTACTCGCGAGGTTAGCTTCGACTCATCATCGGGCCATCGTGCTCCACCACCATCCACCGTCATGCGCGGTGGTCGGAGACCCTAAAAGTCAGCCATTTCAGACCCTTCAAGCACTCCAAGCCAGATCTAAACCCTAAATACCCGAAACCTTCACCAAAAAAAAAACAAGAAACCCTTTCGAATTCGGGTTCTCCGATCGTCACAAAAAGGTAAAAATTTGTATCCTTATTCTTTTTCTATATATATGTAGTATATTCGAAATGAAAATAGGCTGAAAAGTGGACCGGAAAATATACCTTTTTTCTATTTTTGTATTCAAAAAACGTAACCCAATACAGTGGTTTCTTCGGCTCTTTTTATAGCCGATTCAAAAATAAAATCAAAATACAAGGTTTTTCTTTTTTGTTCTTTTTCTTTTCCGTATTTGCTGTTGTCGTGGTCTGATTTGCAGGTACGGAGGTGACGTGGCATTCGACGTGAGACGTACGAAGGCTTGTTGGAGGTATAGAGGCGCGCGGTGGCACGCGTGGTGACGTGCGTTGAGGCACGCGCGCGGCGCGAAATTGCTTCTGGAACCCTTAGGGTTCCTGTTTGCCGAAATTATTTGGGCCATTCGGGCTCTTCAGATTGGGTCATTTGTAATTTTGGGCCGCTAATTGGGTAGGGGTTAGGTTTGTTGGGCTTATTTGGGTTTCATTTTAGGCTGTGTAATGGACATTTGGTTGATTGGATTTTGGACCTTATTTATTTATTTTTTTGTTTTGATTTTGGTTATAGTGTGGGCCCGGGTAGATTGGGCTTGCTACAAAGGTCATGTTCTTTAGCGGCATTTATGGTAAAAGCACAGCTAAAGGTCATATTCTTTAGTGGCATTTGTGGGAAAAGCGCCGCTAAAGGTCATGTTCTTTAGCGGTGTTTTTTTCACATAAATGCTGTAAAATTTAGCGGCATCGTCTATAGCAGTGTTTTTTGCTGCGCTTGTAAAAACGCCGTAAATAGTTTTAGTGGCGCTTAAAGGCCTAAAAAAAGGCCGTTAAAAGTCTATTTTGCTGCAATTGTATCTAATTATTCTGATATTTGTAGATAGCATGTTGAGCATGTCTAGTATGTACTCTACATCTGTTCTGTATATGATTGTGGGGTGGGTTTTGTATTGATGGAAGAAGTGTTCTGTATGGCGGTCATCGCCTACTTTCTGGTAGCTTAGCTGCACTATATTTGATACGTGTCGTAATGACATAATATGGTGTGTAGGGATGGGTGGGTGTTTTTAACCCCACATGTGGTGTGATGGGATGGTCGGAGCTGATGTGTAAAGGATGGGGGTAGGACTTTGCATATCTGTACATCTGTATCTGTAACTGTATCTGGGATGGGCATAAGCCTGATTCTGTATCTGATTGTCTGAAATGTTTGCATATGTTTGCTTGTCTATTTCTGTTGGGTTACATACTGAGTTTACGTAAACTCACATCCTTTTGTCTGTTCTATCAGGTAACCCACAAACATAGGGGGATCGGTGCAGCGGAGACATGGCGGTGGCCACTGCATAGTAAATACTGATAAACTTAGTACTTTTGGTTTATAATAAATTTTTAAACTTATTTGAGAGTTGTGATTTTTGGGGGACTCTCTAGACTGTTTGATTTTTAACTATTTGTTTTTGGTTTGTTCATCAATTTGATTGCTTTGGAAAAAAAATTACTTTATTAAAACGATGGTTTTATGCAAACGAAGGTTTTCCTAAGAACACGGCTGCGTTTACAATTAAAACGGTTTAAAGGCTTCCGCTGTAAATTAGTTTTTTTTTTCAAATAAACCAACTAATTAACATTTTCAAAAAAAGGAGATAAAGTATATGAGTTAATAACCAGAATAATTTTACGTAAACAAACCCATTCCTTGTGACATCACCGGATTCGGCCATAACATCTAGGCTGGGTTTGGGGTGTTACATGGTGTGTTGGGATGGTCGGAGTTGGTGTGTAGAGGATGGGATATGACTTTGCATATTTGCATGATTCTGAGATAATCTGATTCTATTAAGGACTTATGTCCATATCTGTTCTGTTATGTAAGAAATCTGAGTATGTATGTATGTATGTATGTATGTATGTTTCCGTTGAGTTATACACTGAGTTTTTGAAAACTCACATTCTGTTCAGGTAATTCTCAGGTATTGGCGGGTCAGTGCGACGGAGGCTCAGTGGTGACCTCTAGTTCATGAACTGTTTTTACTTAATAGTTTATTAAATTTTGTGGTTTTTCTTGAGAGTTTTGTAAATATAAGACTCTCTGGACTTTTGGTTTTGTTGTTGATTTTTGGGTTTGGATGTGTTTTGATTTTTGTCCTGCAATGTTTGACAAAACAATTTACTAAAACAACTGTTTTACGTAAACAAACGCTTTCGAGATTAGAAACTCAGTTTTCAAAATAAAATGACTTTTAAACTTCTGCTGCAAATTTTTGTTTTACTTAAAACGACAAACAATTGATGATTTCATTAAAGAGTATAATAATATATTTTTCTAAAATGTGGACTCTTTTAGTAATAAATTATACGAGGTTTTTAACATGATAAGAGTGAATTCAAAACCATTCTTCGTAACATTCCCAGATTCGGTCATAACGTCTAGGTCAGGTTTGGGATGTTACATTTTCTATCTCTAATGATAGAATTCATTACTACATTCTTGTAACGCCCCAATTTTTCTTAATTTCGGCTTTTGTAATTTTGGCATGAATGAGTGTCTGCTTTAGTGGTTATGTGTTCTTGGTGTTTTGGGAGGTCCCAAGTTCAAGCCTTGACTTGGGCAAAATTTGGTATTTTTATGAAGTAAGCCCTAGCTCTATTCAGTAGGCTTTTAATTAATTGTTAGGGAAATTATATCAGAATGGGCCTGCTGGTCTGGTTGTTAAGTGGAGTGTTAAGTTGTTGGAGGTTTGGGGTTCGAATTCCTGTGCGAGCAGGAGGAATTATTTTTTTGCTGCTAATGTTGTGTAAGAGTTTGAGTTTTAGTTAAACACTGATGGTGGAGTGTTTGAAGGAGAGAATTAAACAGTTGGGAGGGGCTCGAGTAATTGGGCCGTGTGGGCCACACGGGCGTGTGGGCTGACACGGGCGGGCCACATGGGAGTGTGGGCCCATACGGGCGGGCCACATGGGCGTGTGAACCCATTTTTCTAAAAAACTTTGTAAGGTTGTACGGGTCACCCAAGTCGACTGTGGACCTACCGTAGGGTCGGTAAGCAATACTTAGACCCCTAAATGAATGATCTGTCTGTCTGATTTCTGTACTAAGCATGTATACTAATCTAATTATATGAGTTTTAACTGCATATTAGCATGTCATTCTTGTATGTTGCATTACATCGGGGTGGGTTGATTATGATTGGAGGAAGTATCTGAAAGGCTCTTAAGCCTGTTATCTGGCAGCTCAGCTGCAAATTTCTGATTATGTGCCGCATTTGGTACAACATGGTTTGTAGGGCTGGGTGGGTTGATTTTATCCCCACATGGTGTGTAGGGTTGGACGGAGTTGGTATGTAGAGGCTGGTGGGCAAGACTCTATTTTCTGCATATTCTGTCTAAAATGGGCTAAGGCCCTGAAATATGTCTGATTCTGTATCTGAGTGGGCTAGGGTCCACACCGTTTCTGTAATGGGCTCAGACCCGAACTGTGAAAATTATGCATGTTATCTGATGTTACTGTGTGTATGTTTTTTGTGGGGTTTACACACTGAGTTTGCGGAAACTCACCCTTTTCTGTTTAATCTATTCAGGTAATCCCCAGCAGTAGACGGATCGGTGCAGCGGAGGACTCAATGGTGACCACGGTTCTGGACACTTATTTACGGTTTATTTTTAATTATGATTTGGTTATATTTGGGTAAATTTTATGTAACAAGGCCTTTCGGATTTTTGTTTAAAATTTGGGATCATTATTTTACAAACTGCTAGCAGTAGGACAAGACACGAGTTTTCAAAATAAACAAAGGTTTTATCAAAATACGTACGACCTTGCAAATCATTTTAAAAGCTTCCACAACGTATAAAGTTTTGAAAAGCGGATAATGAATAAATAACGACACGTTTTGACAATAGCCTTAGATACCTAAAAATGGTTTCAATGCTGTTACGTTTTCTAAAGCACTATCATGTTACATCACCAGATTCGGCCATAACGTCTAAGCCGGGTTTGGGGTGTTACATTTAGTGGTATCAGAGCCAGGTTGCAAAAACTCGACTGTGGTTTGGGTTTTTAAAATGGCTTTTCTGAAATGATTTTAAGGGATTTAAAATATTTTAGACTGAGTATGTGGTACACCGAGTCTCCGGTGCCGATCCCGTAAGTGTTCTGATCTTTGTTTACATTCGTCTGAAATACTACTTGCATGCTTGAAATAGCCTTAGGTAGTATCCTGTACTGAAAACACTTTAGGTAGTGTAAACTGAAAACAGTAGCGAAACTGTAAATCATAGTAAAATTGTGATTCGCGATAACAAATTCTGAACTTCTGATACTACTCTACATAAAATATTTGTTAATAAATATTGGAATTGTAACCTAATGCATAAAACTGTTAATACAGATAAACTCCAAATTTACGATGAGCGCACGAGGTATCCACAGACGGGGTACTAGAGGCCGTGGTAGAGGCCATAGGGGGGCTCGAGCTGGGTCCTCCGCATCTGAGAATCTACCCAATCTGGATACGAGCGAGACGCCAATCTCACCTGCTACAGAGACTGGGTCTCATGAACGTGAGGCTAGGGATGACGCACTATCCCGAGCCATGTTACAGATTTTAGAAAGGGTCATGGACCCAACACCAGATCTAAGGGCCATGGGTCGGTTACGGGACGACTCCGGTCCAATGGGGCTGAATTATTCAGAGGTGTCACTGGAGTCGCCCCTAATGTGGCCGAATATTGGATGGAGGCCACGGAAAGAATCATGGACGATTTGGACTTTACTAATGAGCAAAAGCAAAAAGGGGTTGTCTCTCTGCTTCGCGATGAAGCGTATCAGTGGTGGCTGACTGTTAAGGAGGGCACTCAGCCCGACCGTTTGACGTGGGACTACTTTAAGATGGCTTTCCAGAGTAAGTATGTGGGAGTCAGCTACATCGATGCTAGGAGGCGTGAGTTTCTTAATATCACCCAAGGGGACCGTTCAGTGGCCGAGTATGAGGCTGAGTTCCTGAGACTGAGCCGTTATGCTCGGGGCATGGTGGCGACTGAATATGAGCGATGCGTCTATTTCAAGGATGGACTCAGGGACAGCCTACGGGTTCTGATAGCTCCGCAGAAGGAGCGTGATTTTTCTGTTCTGGTGGATAAGGCGAAGATCGCCGAGGAGGTTAAGCGCGCTGAGTGCCAGAATCGCGAGAAAAGAAAGAATAAGAGGGAATCGAAGCCCTCGAATTCTGTGATGAGGCCTAAGAAAAAGGCCAGACCGGATGGGCCAGTGAGAGTTGGGCCTCCTCTTGCAACTGCTGGGGTGGCGCTGTGTGGGCACTGTGGTAGACGCCACCCGGACGAGTGTTGGAGGACGACTGGGGCATGTTTGAGATGTGGGTCAACTGAGCATCGTGTTCGGTATTGTCCACTGAGGACTGATCAGATGCAAGCTGCGGGTACTGGTACTGTGCAGCCACTGAGAGTAGCTCAGCAGCCACCTAGAGGCCGAGGTCAGGCAGGAGTGGTAATGGAATGGGACGAGGACAGAGAGCATCGGGCAAAGGTGCGGGACCGACTGAGGTGAGGCAGCCTGCACTGGTTTATGCTGCACATCGCCGAGAAGATGGTGATGCTCCGGACGTCATTACGGGTACGTTCTTAATTTTTGATGTACCATACACTGCATTGATAGACATAGGCTCTACACACTCTTACGTAGCTAGCTCTGTGTCTGAAACTTTGGGGATTCTGGTTGAAAGTACTTCGAGTGAGATAACTGTTGAGAGTCCGTTGGGGCAATCTATCCGGGTTAGTAAATTGTTTAGAGACGTTCCGCTAGAGGTTCAAGGGACAGTATTTCTGGCTGATCTGATGGAGCTTCCATTTGGAAAGTTTGATTTTATTCTGGGAATGGACTGGCTGGTCAAGCATCGGGTGAGTCTGGACTGTACTACAAAAAGGTTTATTCTGGGAACCAAGAAGGATAATGAGCTAATGGTGATTGGGAAACGTCGGGATTATCTGGCGAATGTGATTTCTGCGTTGGTGGCGAAAAAGTTGGTACGAAAAGGATGTGAGGCATTCTTGGCCTACATCAGTGTTTCAAATTTTTGGGACTCTTCGGTTAGGGACATCAGAACCGTAAGGGACTTTCTGGATGTTTTTCATGAGGAACTACTGGGTCTGCTTCTGAGCCGAGAGGTAGAGTTTGGAATTGAGCTCTTTCCTGGTACAGCTCCGATGTCCATCGCCCCTTATAGAATGGCACCGAAGGAGCTTGTGGAGCTTAAGGCTCAGATTCAAGAGTTACTGGATTGTGGGTTCATCCGCCCTAGTGTGTCTCCATGGGGAGCACCTGTGCTGTTTGTGAAAAAGAAGGATGAATCCATGCGTATGTGTATCGACTACCACCAATTGAATAAGCTAACCATTAAGAACAAGTACCCATTACCGAGAATAGATGATTTATTTGACCAGTTCAGAGGGGCTTCTATTTTCTCCAAGATTGATTTGCGATCTGGATACCACCAACTGAAGGTTAAAGAGACTGATATGCATAAGACGGCATTTAGGACTCGGTACGGCCATTACGAGTTCCTAGTAAAGCCATTTGGATTGACTAATGCACTAGCAGCTTTTATGGATCTGATGAATCGAGTGTTCCAGCCCTATCTGGATCTGTTCATTGTAGTCTTCATTGACGACATTCTGGTGTATTCGAAGACTGAGGACGAGCACGATGAACATCTCCGAGTGGTATTACAGACTTTGCGTGAGAAACAGTTGTGCGCAAAGTTCAGTAAGTGTGAATTCTAGCTCTGAGAAGTAACCTTTTTGGGGCATGTTGTTTCTGCGGAGGGGATTCATGTTGATCCTCGTAAGATTGAGGCTGTGTTGGATTGGAAACAACCAAAGAATGTGTCTAAAATCCGCAGCTTTTTGGGGCTAGCGGGTTACTATCGACACTTCGTAGAAGGGTTCTTTTTGATCGCAGCACCATTGGCCAAGCTTCTGCGTAAGGGAGTTCCCTTTGTCTAGACTGATAAGCAACAAGAGAGCTTCGAGAAGCTCAAATCTTTTTTGACGCAAGCTCGATTACGATCTGACTGAATGCAGGAAGGATTTTGTCGATATCTGCGATGCGCCGCATGTGGAGTGCAGGTTGCGTTCTGATGCAGGATGGTAAAGTGGTAGCTTATACGTCTCGTCAGCTTAAAACACATGAGGCTAACTATCCGACACACAATTTGGAGTTGGCTGCTGTAGTCTTCGCTCTGAAGATTTGGAGGCATTACCTGTATGGTGAGAAGTGTACCATCTACACTGATCACAAAAGCCTCAAGTATCTCCTCACTCAGAAGGAGTTAAACCTTAGGCAGCGTAGATGGGTTGAACTGCTTAAGAATTATGACTGCACCATTGAGTACCACCCTAGTAAGGCTAATGTGGTGGCAGATGCTTTGAGTCGTAGGGCGATGACTGATCTGAAAGCGATGTTCGCTCAACTCAGTTTATTCGACGATGGGAGTCTGTTAGCGGAGCTTCAAGTTAAACCTACGTGGATTGATCAGATCAGAGGTAAACAGATGGGGGATAAGTCTCTCAAGTTGAGGTTCCGTCAGGTTGAGAATGGGGATACTACGGATTTTGGAATTAACAGTGATGGGGTACTTTGTTTCCGCGGTCGGATCTGTGTACCGAAGGATGAGGATTTAAGACAGTTGATTCTAATGGAAGCGCATAGTAGCTCTTACGCTATGCATCCCGGCGGGAATAAAATGTACCGAGATCTGCGAGAGTTGTACTGGTGGCCAGGATTGAAGCATGAGGTCACAGACTTCGTGGCTCGTTGTCTGACTTGTCAGCAAGTTAAGGCTGAGCATCAGTTGCCTTCAGTGTTGTTATAGCCTGTAAAGATTCTGATGTGGAAATGGGAGCGAGTAACTATGGACTTCGTTATTGGGTTGCCTTTAACACCCACTAAGAAGGATTCTGTTTGGGTCATCGTGGATCGATTGACCAAGTCCGCACATTTCATTCCGGTCAAGACGGACTTTTCTCTCCAGAAGTTGGCTAAGCTATATGTATCTAAAATAGTGAGACTGCATGGGGTTCCTGTTTCGATTATCTTCGATAGGGATCCTCGCTTCACGTCTCAGTTCTGGAAGAAGTTGCATGAGGCTCTGGGTTCAAGGTTGGACTTCAGTACTGCTTTCCATCCTCAGACAGATGGTCAGTCGGAGAGGGTGATTCAAGTACTAGAAGATATGTTGAGGAGCTGTGTTATAGATTTTCGAGGCAGTTGGGAGGAGTATTTGCCATTGGCAGAGTTTGCCCATAACAATAGTTATCAGTCTAGCATCCAGATGGCACCTTACGAGGCCTTGTACGGTCGTAAGTGTCGCACTCCCTTATGTTAGACTGAGTTGGGTGAGTGATGTGTTCTGGGTCTGGAATTGGTTTCTGAAACTAAAGATAAGGTCCGGTTGATACGGGATCGTCTAAAAGCAGAATCTGATAGGCAGAAATCCTACGCTGATTTGAAGAGAAAGGATATTGAGTATTCCGTGGGAGACTTAGTTTTTCTCAAGGTCTCGCCATGGAAGAAGGTCCTGAGGTTCGGTCGCAAGGGTAAGCTGAGCCATCGGTTTATTGGGCCGTACCGCATTTTGAAGCGAGTAGGGCCAGTTGCATATCAGTTGGAGCTTCCTCCGGAGTTGGATCGTATTCACGATGTGTTCCACGTCTCAATGTTGAGACGCTACCGCTCTGATCCCACGCATGTTGTTCCTATTGAGGACATCGAGGTTAGACCAGATCTTTTTTCTGACATTTGAGAAGGAGCCGGTTCAGATCCTGGATCGAGACATTAAAGTTTTGCGAAGGAAATCTATCCCCTTAGTGAAGGTGCTGTGGCGGAATCAGCAGTATCCTCACCTCTTTTGATCAGGTAAAATTTCGAGGACGAAATTTTCTTTTAGGGGGGTAGAGTTGTAACGCCCCAGTTTTTCTTAATTTTGGCTTTTGTAATTTTGGCATGAATGAGTGTCTGCTTTAGTGGTTATGTGTTCTGGGTGTGTGTGGGAGGTCCCAAGTTCAAGCCTTGACTTGGGCAAAATTGGGTATTTTTATGAAGTAAGCCCTAGCTCTGTTCAGTAGGCTTTAAATTAATTGTTAGGGAAATTATATCAGAATGGGTCTGCTGGTCTGGTGGTTAAGTGGAGTGTTAAGTTGTTGAAGGTCTGGGGTTCGAATTCCTGTGCGAGCAGGAGGAATTATTTTTTGTTGCTAATGTTGTGTAAGAGTTTGAGTTTTAGTTAAACACTGATGGTGGAGTGTTTGAATGAGAGAATTAAGCAGTTGGGAGGGGGAGTTATCAGAATCTGATCAGAGGCTCAATTAGGCAAAAATTCGGCTCTCTCTCTCTCTTTTCTTTTCCTGCCGTTTTCTTTTTTTCCCCAAAATCCTTATTGTCGTTTTCTTCCCTTGTTCCTCCCCTTTCTTTTCGATTTTTATTTTGTTCTTGCTTGCACAACGCTCTTTTCGCGTATTCGGTAAGTGATGGTTTCAATCATTCTTAACTGTTCCTCATGATTAATTAGTAAAGAAGGGTTTTATGTGATGTTTAGGAGGTCCTTAAGAGGCTGTGGATTTCCAGTCGGTGCCGACGAGGTGCGGATTCGTCACTACTTGCTAAGGTAGGGGCAGCGGTAAGATTTAGGAATTGTCTGTTCATACTGACTCGGTTTAGTATCGATTTAAGTGACTGAAATTGGGCTTTGGATTGTTGATTTTAGGTTTCGCTGTGCTCAGGAGTGATTACGTGTCAAAACGAGGTTTCGACAAAAGTTGAAAACCTTACTGTCGACGCCACATGGGCATGTGCTCGCCCGTGTGGTAGGCCGTGTGAAAGACTGTAAGTCACCACACGGCTGTGTGATCGACGAGCCCGGCCGTGCGCTTACCGAGCGAGGCCGTGTGCAACACACGGGCTCGACTAATTGGGCCGTGTGGGCCATACGGACGTATGGGCCCACACGGGTGAACCACAAAGGCGTGTGGAATTCTGAGCCAGGCCATGTAATCCACACGGCCAAAGCCAATTTGGGCCGTGTGGGCCACACGGGCGGGCCACATGGGCGTGTGAGCCCATTTTTCTGAAAAACTCTGTAAGGTTGAACGGGTCGCCCAAGTCAACTGTGGACCTACCGTAGGTCGGTAAGCAATACTTAGACCCTAAATGAATAATGCATGCATCGATTTACATACTAAGCATGTATACTGATCTAAATATATGAGTTTTAACTGCATAATAGCATGTCATTCTTGTATGTTGCATTGCATCGGGGTGGGTTGATTATGATTGGAGGAAGTATCTGAAAGGCTTTTAAGCCTGTTATCTGGCAGCTCAACTGCAAATTTCTGATTATGTGCCGCATTTGGTACAACATGGTTTGTAGGGCTAGGTGGGTTGATTTTATCCCCACATAGTGTGTAGGGTTGGACGGAGTTGGTGTGTAGAGGCTGGTGGGTAGGACTCTGTTTTCTGCATATTCTGTCTAAAATGGGCTAAGGCCCTGAAATATATCTGATTCTGTATCTGAGTGGGCTAGGGCCCACACCGTTTATGTAATGGGCTCAGACTCGAACTGTGAAAATTATGCATGTTATCTGATGTTACTGTGTGTATGTTTTCTGTGGGGTTTACACACTGAGTTTGCGAAAACTCACCCTTTTCTGTTTAATCTATTCAGGTAATCCCCAGAGTAGACGGATCGATGTAGCAGAGGACTCAGTGGTGACCACGGTTCTGGACACTTATTTACGATTTATTTTTAATTATGATTTGGTTATATTTGGTAAATTTTATGTAACAAGGCCTTTCGGATTTTTGTTTAAAATTTGAGATCATTATTTTACAAACTGCTAGCAGTAGGACAAGACGCAAGTTTTCAAAATAAACAAAGGTTTTATCAAAATACGTACGACCTTGCAAATCGTTTTAAAAGCTTCCGCAACGTATAAAGTTTTGAAAAGCGGATAATGAATAAATAACGACACGTTTTGACGATAGCCTTTGATACCTAAAAATGGTTTCAACGCCGTTACGTTTTCTAAAGCACTATCATCTGACATCGCCAGATTTGGCCATAACATCTAGGCAAGGTTTGGGGTGTTACAATTCTCATATCCTTCCTCAAAGAATATTAACAGAAACAAAATATTTGGGTATATACCACATATGTGGCCAATAATCTTTCACATCTCATTGATAACATAAGTTATCTTTACCCTTTGAAGAGTTATATTGACAATTCTAATTGTTCTCTTATTTATTACTATGTTCCCACTTTTACTGGTCCATGAGTATATCTTTTATTTTCTTTATGTTTGCATTCACTTCGGGGAATGTAACAAATCCAGTAGGACAGGTTCTAAACGCCTCCATTGATTCTTTATTTTATAATCACCATCGCAAACATACTTGAATTTCAAATCAGAATCTATCTATTCATGTTGCCATGATTAGTCTCCGATTATAATAAACAAATCATAGTAAAATACACCTGAAGATCTTTAACATCATTGTCATCTCCCACATAACGATTATATAATTTTTTTTTGGATAATGATTACCCATAGTGCACAGGCCTCATTTGAAGACTGAATTGCAATAACTTTAGAAGGCAACCGACAAAAACTTGAGTAGTAGATTTGGAGTTATCGTGTTATAAAATAAAAGAGAATTGATCATATGTCTGTCGAGTTTTAAAATTTATAAAGAGAATGATCAAACCTGGAAACTAACTCTGACAACGATTGAGGCAAGTGCACCTATCGAACAGTAGTATAGCTTAGGCAAGACAGGATTGTCGAACCCAAAGGAACTAAAAGTACTAATACTAACTTTCTTTCTATTATTTAGCCTAAAATAAGCGAAGTTGTTTATTAATATAAATTAACTAATTACTAAGCTAAAGACGCAAAGACAAAAAGAATGAATTGGGGAAATACTTGGGAAAAACTCAGTTGATTAAGACGATACCCTTAGAAAGAATCCACCTAGACTTCACTTGTTATCTAACACTGAACCAGACGATTTATTCACTTGACTTGATCCGTAGGACTCCCTAATTTATATTAAACCCTCTCTCGAGGCAAATAACGTCTAACCCTATGTTGATTAATTGAAATCTCTTTCTAATTAAAACCCCTAGAATAGCAGTAAATCGATCTATAGACTCCCATATTAGGTTTCACCCTAATCCGGCAAAATCTCGTTACCCTATCTCTAGGCGCGCGATCAACTCCGCTTAATTATGCTAGATCTACTCTTAAGTAGGGACTTTTGCTCCACCACCTAAGCACATTCAACTTGAATTAATATCCGCGAAATATCAACACAAGAATTAAGCACACATAATCAAGAACAAATCAAATATTTATCATATAGTTCAGAAAACAATAACAAGATTCATCTAGGTTTCATCCCCCTTCAGGTATCTGAAGGGTTTAGTTCATAATAATAAAGAAAAACATCTCAGAAGAAAAGATAAAACAAAACATAAGAAATCCCTAAAACTCCCTAAAGGAATTGAAGGAGAGATCCTCCGTCTTGAGTAGAATTCTGGCTTCTTGAGGTGGATCAACTGGCTATCCCTTGAGAGTTTCCCATAGATCTGACATCTTCGGCTCGGCTCCTTGGCCTAGCTAACAACCCTCTTCTAGGTTATACTTAGGGTTTTTATATAGGCTTTTGAAATAGGTTTCTTTTCCCCTAAGTATCCTTTTCCGAGTGAAATTACTCTCCTCCATGGCAGGGGCACGGCCATGGCACACGCCCGTGTGAATCGTGGCCAGGCCGTGTTGGACTCCGTTAATGAGGCACAGTCGTGTAGATCAACTTCAGGCCGTGTTCTAGCATATTGAGGAGGCACGGCCGTATGGGCTTTAGTCCAGGCCGTGTCGATTTCTTCTTTGGCCCATTTTGGTCCGTTTTGAGCCCGTTTCTCATTCTTTTTATTCTTAGGTGCTTTCCTGAGTATAAGACATGAAAAGAAAGGATTAAGAGCACCTTTTTACATAAATCAAGGTATATATCATCCAAAAGTATGCTAAATATGGGTGACCGTCTCATTACCTACACGAAGTATGAGTTCTCCTGCATCAACATCAATTTTAGTCCTGGCAGTTGCTAAAAAGGGTCTTCCTAAAATTAAGGGAATCGAATTATCCTCATCCATGTCTAAGACAACAAAATCTACTGGGAAAACGAATTTGTCAATTTTTACAAGAACATCTTCGATAATACCCCTAGGAATTCTAATAGTTTTATCAGCTAATTGAATGCTCATCCTAGTTTGTTTGGGTTTCCCTAGACCTAATTGTTTAAACAATTTATAAGGCATGACATTTATGCTTGCCCCTAAATCAGCTAACGCATTATCAACAGTTAGTTTACCAATTAAACATGGAATTGTAAAACTCCCTGGATCTTTTAGCTTTTGTGGTAGTCTATTCTGTAACATTGCTGAGCATACTGCGTTTAATTCCACATGTGGATCCTCGTCTAACTTGCGTTTGATCATCAAGAGATGTTTTAAAAAATTTCCTCAAATCTGGCATCTGTGAAAGAGCTTCAAGTAGCGGTAAGTTAATATGTAATTTCTTTAAAAGTTTAAGAAACTTACCAATCGCTCCTCTGTGTCGCTCTCGTTAACGCCGGGATATGGTATGCGAGGTTGGTACTCCTTGACTACCGGTTTTGGCTTGTCTTGTGTTTCCTCAACTTTACCTTTTTCTACCCCGTTTCCTTGTATTGGGCTGGGTTCGTCTAATCCTTCACTTTCTTGAGCATTATGGCTTGGATTTGTCTCATTTGAATTAATCTCGGTGTTGCTTGGTAGACGCCCTTGCGATCGTTCGGACATCACCTTGCGAGTTGTCCAACCGACTTAGAAACTTCCTCAACTAACTTAGTGACTTCCCCTAACTTGGCTCTCGATCCCTTTGATCGATGCTTGTTGGGTTTTATGGTGTTTTCGGTGTCTTGGAGACGGTTTTACGTAGATGTCATGAATCTTGTCAAGATCTCTTCAAGGTTCGGCTTTTTCTCTCCGTGGATAGGGCTGATTTTGGAAATTTTGAGGAGGTTGTTGTCTTTGATTTCCTTGATTTCCTTGACCTACCCACGAAAAATTTGGGTGGTTCCTCCAACTTTGGGTTATAATTATTACTATATGGGTTATTATTAAATCAAATTGTTACCTATATAGTTCATCCGTTCGCTCTCTGTGCTAGGTTGGTAGGGTGGGTACTCGTGGATTCGCCACGGTTCCACTTACGTCGCACTCTCGGATGTACTGCGAAGAACACAAACTATCAAGCTTTTTATTCATCATCTCTACTTGTGTTGATAGCATGGTTATCGCATCTATGTTGAAAACTCCGGCTGATTTTGTTGGTTTGGTCCTTTTAACTCGCTTGCGATAGTTATTAGTGACATCTCTTCAATGAACTCGTAAGCTGCTTCAGGAGTTCTATTGTTCAGGGTTCCACCGGCGGCTGAATCAATTAGTTGCCTCGTCGAGGGGTTTACACCGTTATAAAAAGTTTGGACTTGGAGCCACAAGGGTAAACCATGGTGCGGACACCTTCTCAAGAGATCCTTATATCTCTCCCATGCGTCATATAATGTCTCTAAATCCATCTACACAAAAGAAGAGATATCATTCCGTAATTTGGCCATTTTGGCCGGTGGAAAATATTTTAATAAAATTTTTTCGGTCATTTGATCCCATGTGGTGATTGACCCTCGCGGTAACGAGTTTAACCACTGTTTGGATTTATTCCTTAATGAAAAGGGAAATAACCGAAGCCGTATGGCATCATCAGAAATGCCATTTATTTTGAAGGTATCACAGAACTCTAAAAAATTAGCTATATGAGTATTTGGGTCTTCGTCCTGCAAACCATCAAATTGAACAAATTATTGAATCATTTGTATAGTGTTAGGCTTTAATTCAAAATTATTAGCAGCTATAGCAGGCCTAACAATACTTGATTCTGCTCCTGTTAAATGAGGTTTAGCATAATCATACATAGTACGCGAGCATTATTTTCTGCCACATCTTGTGGTGGTGGATTATTTTCGTCCATCCCTTCAAAGAGGATTGGATCTGTCTTCTCGCTCTTTTTCTGTGTAATTTAGGGCTCGCCTAATTTCTCTGCGATTTCTACGAGCGGTAGCTTCAATATCACTGTCGTATACTAGTGGTCCTCTCGGGTTCCTTCTAGTCATAAACTAGAGGTACCTGATAGGAAAAGAAAGAAATAAAATTTAGCAAAGTTAAAATTTAAACTTAAAAATAAAAGTGAATTGCAGAAAATAAAAAAAATAATGGCTAAAGTAATAAAAATAGAGCTTTCTTAATATTTTAGTTCCTCAAGAATGCGCGCTAAAACTTGATCGTATGTCCATTTAGTTTTAAAATTTATAAAGAGAATGATCAAACCTGGAAACTAACTCTGACAATGATTGAGGAAAATACACCTATCGAACAGTAGTATAGCTTAGGCAAGACCGGATTGTTGAACCCAAAGGAACTAAAAGTACTAATACTAGCTTTTTTTCTATTATTTAGCCTAAAATAAGCGAAGTTGTTTATTAATCTAAATTAACTAATTACTAAGCTAAAGAAGCAAAGACAAAAAGAATGAATTGGGGAAATACTTGGGAAAAACTCAGTTGATTAAGACGATACCCTTAGGAAGAATCCGCCTAGACTTCACTTGTTATCTAACACTGAACCAGACGATAATTTCACTTGACTTGATCCGTAGGACTCCCTAATTTATATTAAACCCTCTCTCGAGGCGAATAACGTCTAACCCTAGGTTGATTAATTGAAATCTCTTTCTAATTAAAACCCCTAGAATAACAGTAAATCGATCTATGGACTCCCATATTAGGTTTCACCCTAATCCGGCAAAATCTCGTCACCTTATCTCTAGGCGCGCGATCAACTCCGCTTAATTATGTTAAATCTACTCTTAAGCAGGGACTTTTGCTCCACCACCTAAGCACATTCAACTTGAATTAATATCCATGAAATATCAACACAAGAATTAAGCACACATAATCAAGAACAAATCAAGTATTTATCATATAGTTCAGAAAACAATAACAAGATTCATCTAGGTTTCATCCCCTTCTGTATCTCAAGGGTTTAGTTCATAATAATAAAGAAAAACATCTCAGAAGAAAAGATAAAACAAAACATAAGAAATCCCTAAAACTCCCTGAAGGAATTGAAGGAGAGATCCTCCGTCTTGAGTAGAATTCGGACTTCTTGAGATGGATCAACTGGCTATCCCTTGAGAGTTTCCCACAGATCTGACCTCTTCGGCTTGACTCCTTGGCCTAGCTAACAGCCCTCTTCTAGGTTATACTTAGGGTCTTTATATATGCTTTTGAAATAGGTTTCTTTGCCACTAAGTATCCTTTTCCGAGTGAAATTACTCTCCTCCACGGTAGGGGCACGGCCATGGCACACGCCCATGTGAATCGTGGCCAGGCCGTGTTGGACTCCGTTAATGAGGCACGGCCGTGTAGATCGACTTCAGGCCGTGTTCTAGTATATTGAGGAGGCACGGCCGTGTGGGCTTTAGTCCAGGCCGTGTCGATTTCTTCTTTGGCCCATTTTGGTCCGTTTTGAGCCCGTTTCTCGATCTTTTTATTCTTGGGTGCTTTCCTGAGTATAAGACATGAAAAGAAAGGATTAAGAGCACCTTTTTACATAAATCAAGGGATAAATCATCCAAAAGTATGCTAAATGTGGGATTAAAATATGTTACTATTTCGGTTTATCAAGAATCATGTTAATAATGTGTTATAAAATAAAAGACAGAGAATATAGAACAAAGAGAATGAGAGAGCAAAGAGAGAGCGTATTTTATTGATTAATCAGAATAATTTACAATGTTTCTCCAAAGTCTATATTTATAGACATAAGAAATATAAATGGAATAGAACTCTACTTTTAATGACTATTAGAATTTAAAGTATATCAAAACTTATCTAGATCTTGATGGACATCCACCTAATAAAATATTCATAACACAATTCAAAAAAATTCAATTTTCTCGAATCAAATCAAGTTTTAATCACCCTAATCATGTGTGATGGTGAGGACATCTTATTTCATGTCATATCATTATTGTTTTTCTTTAATTAAATTAATTAAAATTAAGTCAAGAACTAAATTCTTTAACACTATAAAAAAAATCATACTTTTTAATAATTGACTTATCTCTAATCAAATTAAATTAATCAAGAGATAAATAATAAATGATATTCTCTAAGAATTATCTTATCTATGATTAAATTAAATTAATAAATATATTAATAATTAATAAAAAATAAGGTTTTTTTTTACTTTCTTTTGGAGAAACCATATCCATAAAAACTTTGTTTTGATCGATTAGCATTATAAAAGGAGGTTATCTCAAAACCATTCAAAAAAATTTCAAATGTTCATATTTGAAGCTCGAAGAGAATATTTTGAAGATTGAAACTCTCTACAAAATCGAAAAAAAGTATTCAAAGGAATTTGAGAAATTGAATACACGTATATATATGGGACGGATTTACTTACATAGTGTAAAAACTAAAGTAGTTTTGTACACTTTCATAACTATTTATATGATTCATATTTAGCGATCCAACTATTGAATTTATCAATATAATTGTACTTTTCACGCATGTAAAATTTCAAACCGATCTGATATCTCTATCATATCGATCTAAAATACTCTATATACTAATACATATTCAACAGTTATATTTTTTTTACATAAAAAATGGTTAGAAATTTTCAATTTACATCAAATTTGACATGCATAATCTATGTCGCACCCCAAAATTGGGTCTAGAAGTTTTGAGGGTAAATTAGGAATTTTAGCTCAGAATGGGTTCAAAAATTTTGAATTGTGGTAATCCAAAATTGTTTTTGTCTATGGCTTTTTGAAAATTAAAACAATTTTTGAAAATAAGGTTGAAAATACTTTCAATTTTAAAATAAGGACTGTTTTGTAAAAGGGTTCAAATTAAGATTAGTTATAAAGAATTATACCAAAGTTTTAAAATACCCTATTTTCCCATCCATCTATATTAAAGTCACGTTAGCTTCTTCTTCTTTGTTTTGTGTTGTCATCCCATGCTCTTTAAAAGCTCCTTTCATTAAATTTTGAGTCCCAAACTTTATTCCTTTTATGTCTATCATCACCCAATCATTAAAACTCCATAGAACTTCAAGAAAAACACCCAAAACACCATAGATTTTGTCATCTCCCAAGCTTGTGGGTTTTCCAAGTTTTCAACCAAAAGCTCGTTTTTCTTCCACTAAAGGTAACAAATCATTTTTCTATTTTTTTAATGTTATCTAGTCTTTTAAATAGAGTTTTTAGCCATTAAATCAAATGTTTCAAATAAAAGCCGAAAATTAGGTCGTTAATGGTGGATTTTAAGAAATTGAATAAAAACGTGGTTTCAAAGTGTTTTTCAATTACGTTTGACATGATTAGAAGGTTTCTAAACTTAATTTAAAGTTTCATTGAAGATTTCAAACGTTTTAATGAATTTTCGTGAAAATTGCCAACAATATGTTAAAAATTTCAATACCATGAATTGAGTAGTTTTGCGTAGTTTAAAGGTTGAGAATATGTCGTAGGCAAATAACTAGATGAATGGAATTAATTTTAGGCAAAAAAAATTAAGTATAGACCGAGATATTTGGAATTCAAGTTTGCTATGCCGAAGGTTTCAATTACATGAGAATTTAGCTTAGGCTTGTGTTTTGATTGTTTGAAGTGAGTCTTTAGTTGATTGTTGATTGTGCTGTTGTGTGATTTACCTTGTTGAAACTTCGGTATCGTTAGGACCTTCAACGAGTAGAGATAAAGGCAATGAAAAGCTAGTTTAGGCTTTTGGCGATTAGGCGAAAACGCGAACAATGAGTGTTTGGAACCACTACTTGTAGACACGATTCATAGTGTTATTTTGGAGCATAGGAATAGCCTAAACCCCTATCCTAAGTTCTGAGTGTAAGATTTTTATTTCCCTTGCTTTATTTTGGAAAATTATGTAATTATGTGAATATTTGTGGATTGATTATTATTATGCGATATTGTGATATAAGACATGTGTGATGACTATTGTGAATTGTGTTGTGTTGTGGGCATGATATACATGCCAAATGACAGTGATAATGATATGCTAATAATGCAAATATGTAGCGAAAGCAAGTGGAATTTCGGTAAGTATATATGTGTTTAATTGTGGAATATGATATTATTATGACATGTAATATGTGAGAATACTTGTACGTGATATATGATGTATTGATTTTAATGCACACATATGTGGTCAGATATGTGATGGCTCAATGAGCATTATTGTGGCACCTAAAGTGCAATTAAATGTGAATCCTATAAGTATGCATTGTGTACAAGTGATTTAAATCAATGAATATGAACAGAGATGATGTGCATTAAATCAGTAATTAAAATTGTGTAATTGTGGATATTTTGGCCTTGTGATCTCTTGAAACCGTTGGATATAGTTGGCATGCCGTAAGATTGTGAGTACTCATTCATATGTATTGTGTTTTTGGGCATTGAGGCCTTGGGACAGGTTGGAGAGATAAGGGAATGTGAGCTAAGGTCCATTAAACGGGACATGTTTGGTGTGTTGGAGAGTGTTAGCTTTATGCTTCACTTTTTGGTATATGTTTGTGTAACACCCTATACTCAACCCGGTCATCAATCCCGAATATCAAGATGCCACACCACCATCTCATGTCATACACAACAAATAAAAGCTCATTCTAGAAGAAACATCTTTCATATTATCATTCGTATGGGATTTAAGTTAATCGTACTCTTTAATTATCATCATTACACGCTAAGCATACATCAAAATGTCTTAAAATAATAATTAAACATGCATAGAGACCATTTAGCAAAATTTCCAAAACAATCATGTAGGCATCGATACTAGGATAAGGGTATCAATATTTTTCTGGTACGATATCGATACCGTTTGTAAAATCGGTACCAAATCAACATTCTGTTTCTAGTAAAAAAAACCAAAGTCTCGAAAATTATCGGTACCTTTGTAAAATTATTGATAAAATTACCCCGAGTATCGATACTCGTGTTAGGGTATCGATACCAATTTATGATCCCGACTTCCTGCACATTTCAAAATCACAGAGGTGTCATTTTTACAACACGAATATCGATACCTCTGCTTCAGACCAAAAAAATACCACATTTCTAAGCCTATAAGTCATTTCAACTTGTACCAATTCATTATGCTATCATATCATCATCAAATAAACATCAAAACGGCCATAGTAATAGTCTCAAACATCAAAATTAAGTCCGAGAAATAATCAACATAATACGAAATGAATCTCATAAACTTAGGAACAAATAATCTAAGGAAGCATCCAAAAAATCATGGAAAATATCAGTAAAAGTCTACCACATTGCCTTATCCCAAAAAAACAACAAATAATAATAACACCTACGAAATAACGGAAAAGGACTTGCTTGGATCACCCCTCGGAACCACACCGCCCACACCGGAACACTACTAATCTATAATGGTTTAAGAAGGGAGTGGGTGAGTTAACAAGCTCAGTGAATGCCTAGAACAACTACCATGCAAACAATTCATCAAGCATCAACGAAACAACCATATAGCACAACCTCAATAGTTCCAACTCTAGTGTTATAATATACTTACTCGTGCATTATTACTAGTTCACTTACATGATAATCATATTCACTTTTAAGCATATATCACATTACACATATAATCTCATAACATTTAAAGCATATATCACAATACTCGTATAATCACATAACGTTCAAGCATATATCTCATTACACATATAATCACATAACATTGAAGCATATATCACAATACTCAAAAATATGTTTATAGATAAATTGGCACTTGAGCTATGACACATAAAAGTGGGTACAATCACCACTCATCGAATACACGGATTTCCATCACACCACATAGACTCAGAGTCAAACATGTCCCAAAAGTGAAGCATAAAGCTAACACTCTCCTTATTTCCCCTCACATGTCCCGTTGAATGGAGCTTAGCTCACATTCCCTTATTCCTCCAAAATGTCCTAGGGCCTCAATGCCAAAAATCACTGTACATATAGGTGAGTACTCACAATCCTATGGCATGCCAACTATATCCAATGATTTCAAGATCACAAGGCAAAAATATCCAAAATCAAACACATATCACTTACTGACTATCTGTGCACTATCACTGCATATTTGCATCTTTAGCAAAACACTATCATTAACATTTATTGTAACGCCTAAAAAATGTAGGGTTGTAATTCTGCTAATTTGGCTTAAAATTCCATGTGTGCTTCAATGGCTAAGTAATTGAGTGTATTTGGGGGTTTTTAGGAAGCCTAGGTTTGAGTTTGGGCCCTTGAAAATTTTTAATTTTTGGCCTTTAGTGAAATTGGCTGTTAGCGGTAGGACTTATGGTTAAATATGTGTGATTTCATGTCACAATGAGAGCTTGTGGCTTGATGGTTGTGGTGTCACTATGATGGCAAGGGAATTGGGGTTCGAATCCCATGGCATGCAAAGATGGGATTTTATTTTATGACTTGGTGGCAGGAGAGGTAGAGTTTGAATCAAACTCTGCAGAGGAGGTTGGAGACTTAGCCAACAAATTTGAATGGGAGGTTGGGAGTAATTCAATGAGGATTCGGTGGAGAGGTTAAGGGAGTTGGGGTGTGTAGGAGTCTTAGCCGAATTTGGGAAAGGATGAGTAAGGGAATTTCGGCTAAGGTTTGTCATTTGGGTGCATTTTAGGCTTTGTGAGAGAGTTGAGGTGCCGAATTTTCTCTGGTGTTTTTTAGGCGTTGTTTTCCATTTTGGCATATTTTTGACGTTTCAGGTCTTTTTGTTTTTAGTTCACCTCTGCTGAATTCACTTCCTCTCCCTTCTTTTTCATTCTGTTGTTTTCTCATCTTCCTTCTTTCTTCTCCACATTTTTCTATTTTCCGAATTTGTAGTCCTCTCCTCTTTTACTTCATTTTCTTCTTTTTTCCAATATTATGTTTTCCCCATCTCTGCTAGGCCAAATGCTCATACCCTCTTCCTCTCAACCTCTTTGTTCTCCGTTGTTAGGGTTGAACCTTCTTAGATAACTACTGCCGAAATACGTTTGGTTACCGATATTAGTAAGAGGATACTTCAACCACTTTATTATTTCGTTATTAGTAAGATCTCCTTTGACTCTATTAACAAGCTTCGGCTTTCTTTTCTTGTTTTTCTCTTGGGAGCCAAATGTTGGTTGTTTTCTAACAACTTTTGTGATGCCAAATCATGTTAGGAGGGGGAAATCGCCTTGATCAGAAAGGAGGCGCTAGTATCTGTTAGTTCAAGCAGGGTGAGTGGTTGTGGTTTAAATAAATAAAGGTGATAGTTTAAGAATATGCCTTAACCGTGTGTTGTGTTGGTTATAGGTTGTAGGCTCCGGACTATTCGCAGTCTTCGCGGCTGCAATCAGGTGTGTAATCGTACACCCAATGATGTTTCTGTAAAAACGATGGATGAAGGTGTGTATTCACACCCCTGATTAATTGTGAATCGGCAAAAGCCGAAAAGCCGAAACTACGGCATCTGAGGGCTCTCGAGCGTGCGAACATTCATAGGGATAAACTGAGCCACAGTCGTTGGTGATAGAACGTTGAGGCTGCCACGAACATTCTCGTGGGCTTAGGTCGTAATGGGCCTTGTTGGGCCGAGATGGGCCATGTGGCCCCAATGGGCCCTACATGGGTAAAATCCACGGTAAGCGGATAATAATGGATTGGGTAGTGAGATTCGCATAGCCGTGAATAAAATTGGGCTGAATCGGCCACACGAGCGCGTGGGCCCACTTGGGCCGAATAGTGGCCTTTGGGCCCATTTACACTGTTCTGGCCATATGAGTTATACGAGTCGTTCGAGACGACGGTAGGCCTTCGGAAAGGTCGTCAAATTACCGAAATTCCCTCGAAGGGTAAAATTACCGAAATACCCTCGAAGGGTAAAATTACCGAAATACCCTCGTAGAGTAGAATTACCAAAATACCCCTGAGGGTGAAAATTACCGTTTTACCCCTAACTGAAAAAATGACCGTTATACCCCTAGTGGTAGTTTAAGTGATGTGTATGATATTTATATGACTGATTATGATTATGACATACTGCATACACGAATTATTTATGACACGAAATTATGCATTGGGGTTGGGATTCGGATTTGGAGAAAGTACTGTACTAGTGGCTCTACCACGTTTTTACTATTTTAGTGGCTTTGCCACGTATTCTGATTTTAGCGGCTTGGCCATGTTTACTGTTATTAGTAGCCTTGCTGCGTTATTATTAGCAGCTATGCTGCGATATTGGTGTGTTGGCTGGGTGGGTCGACTTGGTCTCCACATGGTGTGTTGGTTGGTACGGGTGGTGTGTTGGCTGGACTGGGTTGGGTTGCATCTTTGTTCTGCACCGTTATGACTTTGGGCTTAGACCCACTCTGTTACTTTATAGAGCTAAAGCCCGCATCGACCATATCGGATAGGGCTTGGGCCTGCATCATTCTTGCATGATAGGGGATTACACACTGAGTTCTTGTAGCTCACCCTTTCCTTTTAACTGTACAGGTAATCCCCAGCCTTAGAGGATTTGGAGCTGCGAGGGACTCGGAGGTGGCCACGCGTTCGCAAGTATTTTAATTTATACATAGATTTCTTCAAGTTATTTATTTTGGGGAGATATTTATGTAATAAGGCCATTTGAGGTTTTTAACTTTTATTTGGTTTTAACTTTTTACGTTAACCTGTTAGACTAGGAAACACGGGTTTTCAAAATAATGATTGTTTCCAAAGAAAATCACACATTTTCAAATCTTAAAGTTTGCTTTTGGGAAAGCTTCCGCGGTATTTAATCTTGATTAATAAATGATATGACCAATAAGTGAATAACAAGTTTTGATTTTACAACCTCGACGTCTTTGAAAGGATTTAAAATTTAGTAACAAACTTTTATCAATAAGTTCGGTCAAACGACGCTTCGATGTGACACGTCAGATCCGGTCGTAACGTCTAGGCCGGGTTTGGGGTGTTACATTTATCATATACATAACATGTACACATTTGCACTTTCACAATAGTTATCGTAACCACATATCACATTTTATAGCATCTCATGTCAATTCACATATTCACAAACACATAAGCACATAGTTCAAAAGATAACATAGGTATAAGAAAGCTTATTATAATAGCCCGTTTTCAGTGATATTGAAACAATGGTTTTAGGACCACAAAACTGATGAGTAAATTATTATTTTATTATTATTTTAATTTCTATGGGATATTAGTAATGTCGTATTAAAATTTTGTTAAGAAATTTTGATGTTTGCATGATTAATTAAGTGAAAAGGACTAAATCGTAAAAAGTGTAAAAGTGGAGTTCTATTAGTTAAAGGAGTCAAATAGCTATGAAATCTTAAACTAAGGGACTTGATTGTTAAATAGACCATTTAAAGTGATAGTGGATGTTTATGGACATGGTTTTGATGAAATTATTATAATTTTCAAAGGTTAAAATAATAATTTGATAAATAAAATTAAATAACTTAATGAATCAAATTCATATTTTTCCCCATTTCATCTTTCCACTGAAAATCACCATAGGCATTGAGCTTGAGCACTCGGTTAGCTTTCCACCTTGCATGTAAGTGTTCCCGAGCCCTATTTTTAATGATTTCTATATTTTTGAGTTCGTTGTAGCTTAATCTAGCTAGCTCGGGGGTAAATTTGTAAAACTGTTAAAGGTTGAGGGTTATGCCATGAATTTTCTTGAATGGTTTTTGATTTTAAATTATAGATTATGAATCTTGGTTGAAAAATGAAAAAGTTTTGTAAAGTAATTTTTGATGAATTTTTGCAAATTAGGGACTAAATTGTTAAAGGTATAAACTCTAGGGGTTTAATGTGAAATAATGATAAACATGGGTTTTTTCAAGGTCCCTTTCATATTTTCTTAACATGGAATGGGATTAAAATGGTTAGATTTTAAGTTATAAGCTTAAGGACTAAATTGTAAAAAAGTTAAAATGTTAGGGGTAAAATGGTAATTTTACATAAATATGAAATGTGGATTAAATTGAATACTATAAATATTAATTGGATTGAAACTGTCAATTCAGATCAAGATAAGACACGTACGGACCTAGATCGAGGCAAAGCAAAAGCTTCAGAATAGCTTGATTTAACTTCTACGCCTTAGTCATTGAGGTAAGTTCGTATGAACATTTATCATGTTTATATTATTTAAATTGGATGTTATTATGTGATTTATAATGTAAATGGATCGATATATAAACATCTCGATGCTATGATGAGTTGACGAATATTGAGTCTCGATTGAACCTTAGGAATTCTTAGGATACAAATGACATGTCATTAGGGATTCTTAGAGTTTTATAGTCGTTCATCAGCTTCGGTGGGTTATTTTGGGAGTGATAAAGGAAAGCATCATTCGAAATCAAAACCTCAGGCTACATCTATAGCGAGTGTGGATAGTGTCAGGAACAACAAGCCTGAATGTCAGCGGTGTAATAGACGACACTTTGGTGAATGCAGATTGAAAGACGGGTCGTGTTTCAAATTTGGTTCCTACGATCATTTTTCTCAGAGATTACTTAGAAAGTCCGATAGAGAAAAGGCTCAGAATACTCATTCGAGTAATACGGCTACGAGAGGGAGACCACCCCGAAACACTGGAAATATGGGTAACAGTCGAGGTGGAATGAAAGATTCTGCTGTTAGATCTTAGGTACGAGCACTAGCTAGGGCTTATGCGATTCGTGCTCGAGAGGAAGCTTCAGTACCTGATGTGATCACTGGTACGTTTTCTATCTTTGATACTAATGTTAATGCTTTGATTGACCTGGGGTCAACGCACTCATATATATGTACAACTTTAGTTTCGGATAAGAAAATACCTTTTGAGTCTACTAAATTTGTGGTTACAGTAACAAACCCTCTAGGTTAGTATGTATTAGTTGATAAAGTCTGTAAAAACTATCCTTTGATGATTCAGGGTTGCAAATTTCTAGCTAATTCGATGTTATTACCCTTTGATGAGCTTGATGTGATTCTGGGTATAGACTGGTTAACTCTGCGTGACGTTGTTGTGAACTGTAGATGAAAGCATATCGTGTTAAAATGTCAGAATGGTGAAAGGATTCGAATGGAATCGGATAGACTGGATGGTACATCTAATGTTATCTCAGCTATGACGGCACAAAAATATGTTAGAAAGGGCTGTGAAGCGTATCTCGTTTACATATTTGATTCTAGGGTTTCAGAATTGAAATTAGAATCGGTTTCGATTGTTTGTGAGTTCACAGATGTATTTCTAGAAGAATTACCAGGTTACCGCCAATCAGAGAGGTTGAGTTTGCTATTGAATTAATGTCGTGAACATCTCCGATATCGATAGCTTCGTGTAGAATGGCACATAAAGAATTAAAAGAGTTGAAAGAACAGTTGCAAGAGTTGACAGATAGGGCTTTGCTCGGCCAAGCTTTTCTCCTTCGGGTGCTCCTGTGTTGTTTGTCAAGAAAAAGGACCGGTCAATGCGATTGTGTATCGACTACCAACAGCTCAACAAAGTTCTGATCAAGAACAAATATCCTTTGCCACGTATTGATGAGTTTGATCAGCTGAAAAGTGCGACAGCATTTTCAAAGATCGACCTTCATTCTGGGTATTCTCAATTACGGGTTAAAGGCTCGAACGTGCCGAAGACAACTTTCAGAACAAGGTATGGACATTATAAATTTCTTGTTATGCCATTTGGTTTGACTAATGCACCTACTGTGTTTATGGACTTGATGAACATAATATTCAGACCGTATTTAGACAGATTTGTAATTAATGACATTCTGATCTATTCACGAGATAAGATAGAGCATGCCCAGCATTTGAAAATTATTTTGCAGACTTTTCGCGAAAAACAGTTGTACGCTAAGTTTAGCAAATGTGAGTTCTAGCCTTGAGAAGTTGGATTTTTGGGACACGTAGTGTCAGCAGATAGTGTTGGAGTTGATCTGAGTAAAATCTCAACTATAGTGGACTAGAAACCTCCGAGATATGTGTCAAAAGTTTTCTGTGTTTAGCCAGATATTATAGAAAATTTGTCAAGGGATTTTCGATGATTGCTACGCCGTTGACAAAACTGCTACAAAAAGATGTCAAGTTCGAATGGTCTGAGAATTGTCAGGAAAGTTTTAGCCAGTTGAAAGCTTTGTTAACCGAGGCACTTGTGTTGGTTCAGCCAGAGCCCGGTAAATAATTTTTTATTTTTAGTTATGCTTTATTAAATGGTTTAAGCTGTGCTTTGATGCAATAAAGCAAAGTGATAGCGCATGCTTCGCGACAGTTGAAACCGCATGAAAAGAATTACCCGACTCATGATTTAGAACTTACAACTATTGTGTTTGCTTTAAATATTTGGCGACACCATTTGTACGGAGAAAATTGTCATATTTTCACAGATCACAAAAGCCTGAAGTATTTGATGTCACAAAAAGATTTGAATTTGAGACATCGTAGATGGCTTGAGTTACTAAAAGATTATGATTTGATCATTGATTATCATCTGAGAAAGGCTAATGTTGTTGCTGATGGGTTGAGTAGAAAATCTCTATTTGCTTTACTAGTTTTGAACACACGGTTGACGTTGACTGGTGATGGTTCAATTTTAGCAGAATTAAAGGCTAAACTAACATTTTTGCAAAAAATTAGTGAAGCTCAAAAAAGTGACGATAAATTAATTGCTAAACAGAAACAGATTAAGTCGACATCTAATTCAAATTTTCATGTTGGTTTAGACGATAGTTTGCACTTCAAAAATAGAATTTGTGTTTCGAGAAACCCTGATCTTATTTAGAAGATTTTATAGGAAGCTCATAGTAGTACCTTATTGATACATCCTGGTAGCAATAAAATGTACGGTGATTTGAAACAGATGTACTGGTAGCTAGGCATGAAATGGGAGATTTCAGAGTTTGTATCAAAATGCTTAATCTGTCAACAAGCTAAAGCCGAACATCAGGTACCTTCTGGTTTATTACAACCTATGATGATTCCAGAGTGGAAGTGGGTTCGACGTATTATGCATTCAATGCTAACACATTACATCTCTATTTCTCTTCAATTCATTATTTCCAACCAAATCTTATTCTTATATAATACTTTACCATGTAGTCCATAGATACACTTTGTCCTTACTAACTCCACTGATTACACTTAAGAGTCATATAGAATGTGCCACTAGAGAAATTTGTTAGAATACGCCATGAAGGCTTTACCGTGACATGCCACAAAAAAAATCCTTCAAGCTCTTCATTGAGAGTCTTATTAAGACACGCCATAAGGCATTTCATCCGGAGTATGCCACAAAGGCTATCCTTGCAAGGTTCGCCACAAGGGCTTTTCTTTCATATTTCACCACAAGGGCTTTTCTTTCATGATTCGCTACAAAGGCTTTTCTTTCATATTTTTCCACAAAGGCTTTTCTTTCATATTTCGCCACAAAGGTTTTTCTTTCATGTTTCATCACAAAGGCTTTTCTTTCATATTTCGCCATAAAGGTTTTCCTTTCATATTTCACCACAAAGGCTTTTCTTTCAAGATTTTCCACAAAGACTTTTCTTTCATGATTTTCCACAAAGGCTTTTCTTTCATGTTTCTCCAAAAAGGTTTTTATTTCCTGACGTGTTTACAATATGAATTTGCCTAAACTCAAATTATGTGAGGCTTGCCCATCATCGTCCTAGGACACAGATAACCCCATTAGGTAATCATTGTCCTTTAGTTCCTTTCAGAAGGTGTCATGGCCATGGGCTTTTTCTTCAGATTTCGTGTTTAAAACTCATTCGTAACCTTTACCATCATCACAAACCTAGATAATCCTTATATAAAGTGTTACTTCTTCATCTTACTATTCATGCACTTATTCAGACTTAATATTTCATAACTTTAACATACAGAATCACAATACTTACATTGACATGGAATAGTCACTAACAGAGATCCTAATTTGCAACTCCAACTTAGAGAGAAGGTAATACTTTAGATTTTTCTTAAGATTTAGATAGCAGTGCTTCTTAAAGAAGGAAGAAGAAAACTCCCTCTTTCTTTAACCTGATTATCCATTAATGTAATCTAAGTTCTTATTGGAAATTGATAAGTGTCACATCCCTACTAAATTATCTTTTCCAAAGGTTTACCATTTTCTGAGAAACTTAATCGAGTACCCCTTATTCTAACTATCCAGACGTATATTCAGTTGGCCCCTAACCAACTTACCTTGCAACTCAACTTGCCCAGTGCTACAGACAAAAAGGCGCAAATCCCCTCCTCGAGCATGAAATCAAACCACAAACCTTTTTATTTATTTGACACCCTACTCCAATCAACATAGGAATTTTGATATTACACTACCATTAACTTACACACTTAAGGGGTATGCCCACTCTAAGCCAAAAGATGTTCATGGGCAGATATCACTCCGCCAATTAAACTATTCTAGGCTACACGCCAAATCTTGTACTCGCCAGAACTGGGGTGTTACAAGAAAAACTTGCAGTGTGACAATACTCTCAAGCAAGCATCTCTCTAAGCCTATTTCCAATATCAAGTCTCAATGAACCTTGAAGAAGACTGCATTCTTTCAAGATTAAGGTGTTACTTGAAAATTTTAAAAATTAAATTCTGGATTGAAATTATATAATGTGTTTGCCATATTTCTTAAAACTAAGTACAAAATGTAATTTGATTGTTTGATAAATGTAATTCTTAAAATTTTAAAGGTGAAGTATTTAAAGGATCTATAAAATAAAAATAATTGAAAAAATTGTACATTAACAGATAAGTTACTCCTTATCTACTTATTATTTTTCACACTTTTTCATTGAAAAATTCTATCATTTATTTTTTATTATGAATTATCAAACATGCTTAAAAAATTAAATTACCAAAAATATTAATTTTTAGTTAATTTAATTTTTTCAATGAATTAAATCAAACAAGACCCAAGTTCGAGCCAACCTTGAATCGAAGCTTTTTTGAAAAAAGAAACAAAAGATTCATTTATATTTTAGAAATCAAGTTCGATCAATTTTATTTGATTTGTCTCCAATTTTTCAAGTAATTTCGTTATAACTGTAACACCCCAAACCCGGCCCAAACGCTACGACCGAATTTGGTGTGCTACAGAGAAAACATCTTTGAAAATCCTTTTAAGTCGAATTATCTTTTTGGTAAAAGATGGTTATTTTGTTTGAAACATTTGAGGTGTATAAAATCCATACTTAGGTTTATTTTAAAATATTTATTAAGCCGATTGTAGCGATTTCGGATGTGCCCGATGGCACGATAAAACATTTTTACGATTTAAAATTTTAGAAACCACGTGTACTTAATTTAATGTTAGAAAATAGTTTAACAAATTAATCCAAAACATAGAATAATAAAAATATGTCTAGGCCTTATTACAACTTAATTAAAATAAACCAACATTAAATAAAATAAAACAAAATCCCATTCGTCTAATTAAAATTTCCACTCGCATGGCCACCTCGAGTCCATCCACTCCATCTCCGCGATCTACCCATCTGCAAAATGTTAAGGGAAGGGGTGAGTCACCGAGACTCAGGTGTGTAAATCCCCACCCTAAAAAATACATCTCATACACAATTCATTAATAAACATGCTCATGCAACCCAACTAGCCATCCATACTCCTTTTCTACCCCGTGGTCAAAAAACCACCGATGACTTAAAGTCACAATTTAAATGATGGGGCCAACCCATCGTGTGGTCAAAACCACCGATGACCATAGGTCACAATATATCAAATGTGGTCAAAACCACTCGTGGTACCAAACCACCGGGACTTAGTCGCAAATAATCAATCGTTGTGGTCAAAACCACTGATGACCATAGGTCACAAAATAGTCCGATGGGGCCAACCCATCTTGTGGTCAAAACCACCGACGATATCCATAGTTCATCCTCTCCTCTCATCAATCCCACCATCACATGCTTACACATCAAATTTCATATATCATGTCGTAGTATTAAACATCATGTGATAGCATGCAAACATATAAAAATTACAAGTTAGGGGACTTACTCAAATCCATGATTATGCCACAAACTAACCACAACCAAAAGATCTAAGGCAAATAATAACAAAGATGTAAATTAATAAAGTGTGTATAGAGATCTTACACATCTGTTACTATCGTAATTCCTAGATCTCGAAAAGTCGATCTACGATGCTAGATCTTGACCCTACATTCGGCCAAAGAGATACTAATAGGGGAGGGTAGATTTTGGCAACAAGGTTTTGAGAAAAGAGAGGAAATAAAAGATGAATGAGGTTCACAAATGAAGATTCGGCCAACAAGTCCAAGGGAGAAATCGGCAAGGTCTATGATGTTAATGGCTTTTGATTTCAAAGAAGAAAAATAGGTAAGCTTTACTTGAAGGTTCGGCCAAATGAAAAAAGGGAAAAGAAGGAAACAAAAAGGAGTAAGGCTTTCGAAGAATTAAAATTCGGCAAAGGGAACCTCACCACCCTTTAAATAGCATTCAGCCACTCTCCCCCCTTGAAGACTCCAACATTCGGCCATTTCCTAGAATCTCTCCTAGCCACTAATTCAAACACATTTGAATTAATCAAATCCTTTAATTTACTCCCAGCCAACCATTTAAAACCAATTCAAATTAAACTAAAATAAAACCCACCTTTATCCATTATTATCTTATCAATTGAAAAAAAAAAACAAAATAAACTAATATAAATCCACCCCTCCAGTCGAATTCTAAATCAAAATATTATGCTTATCCTATTGAAGTCCACATGCTGCCCAACTCTCCCCCCTGCTTTTGACGTCACAAGCAAAAATTAAAAGGCTCAAAATATTGCTTCTCCCGCCTTGAACCCCGTCCCCGCACTCAAGCCCCTTTAAGTTTTAACACCCCCACGCCATTCTGCCAGCGCATTTTTATGATATAAATCCGCCACATATTCTTTTAAGCCCTCCTTCCTTAGTTCCTTCCTTTTAAACGCCAAAACCAAAAATAAAACCCAGGTGCTTTCCATGCTATTCGAACTTGAGTCCCTTGCCAAGACCCACAAGTGGCGCCCCAAGCCACTCCACCAAGCTGACTTTCTTGTCATAAAACCCCACCATTAAATTTTTAAGGCATACAGCCCAGCTTTCTTTAGTCGACGCAAAAATAAAACCAAAATGCTGCCTTAGCACTCGAACCCTTGCTCCCTGAGGCGTCCCCTTCCAAGCTCTAAAGTGGCGTCTCCCTTGCCACTCTGCCAAGCCATTTCTTGCGTCTTAATCCCCCAAATATTTTTTTAAGACCTCTAAAGCCAAGCTCCCCTTTTTAACACTAAAAAAAAAAAAAAAAAAATTCCTTAAGCCTTCCCCTACCTTCTAGGGTTTTCCAAACCCCCTTAAACCTCATATAACTTCACTATAAACCCACCATTTCTTGAGTTATACACTAAATGCATAACCCTAGAACCGTGGTGTTACAATTCTACCCTCCTTAAAAATAATTTCGTCCCTCGAAATTACTTGGCTAGATCAAACAGAACTATCACACAAGACTCTGATCTCAAAAGAGCTATCCACATTTCTAGGCACAGTTTCTAAGTCCATACTCAAGATTCCCAATACTTTACTAATACCAGAAGACAACCTGACTTAACCACAAGCAAGGCAATGAAGGGTATTCTAGGAATAAAGAATGTACCTGTGGTCAAATCTGGCACATCTTCTTCCTCGCGACGTCCCGTCACGTAAACCAACCTTGGTTGCCTCGCCTCTGCACCTTCAAAGACCTCGGCCACGCCTGCTTACCATTATCATTACCTCTAGTCGCACCTCGACCCTCTGTGGTGGTCCTTCATTTCTAACCTGAGCACGGTTCTGACCCTCTGGTTGATTCTTAGCTAACTTCCGAGGACAATCCCTTACACGGTGATCGAACGATCCACACTCAAAGCACCCTCGATTACCACTCCAACACTCACCCTTGTGAGGCTTGCCACACCGAGCACATTGTGGCGCCATTGGGTATTGGCAGCAGCGAGCCTAGCAGCGACTGATCCGACCCATCAAACCTCGTCCTCTTCTGCTCATTACCCAAGAACCTTGAAGGTTCCGAGCTCCTCTTATTCCAATTTTGTTCTTGGTTCCGCTTAACGGACTGCCTTACTCCTCAAAGAACTTTAGACTTCTCCACAAGAACAACAAACTCGTTCTGTTGTGGAGCTATCATCATCCTCACTCATCTCTCACCCATCCTCGAATCTAACACAGCGTTCATGCTCGGTACCCACAATACCACGAGCATACCTACTCAACCGAAGGAATTCGGCCTCATACTCCGCCACTGTCTTATTGCCTTGAGCCAGGTTCAAGAAAGCCTTTCGCTGTGCATCTACGTAGCTAGTTCCGATGTACTTCTTTTGATAGGCATCCTTGAAAAATTCCCAGGTGAGATTTTCTGCCACCGCTCCATCCCTTACAGTGAGCCACCACTGATATGACTCATCCCGAAGCAAAGAAATTACACCCTTCAATTTCTCCTCAGCCGTAAAATCTATGTCATCCATGATTCTTTCAGTTGCTTCCAACCAAGATTCACATGACTGGTGCCACTCCGAAACTCCCCTAAATACTTCTCCGCTCATAGCCCGAGTCGTTCAACCACCGATTTACGGGCTCCTCGCACCGCGCCACCACCCTCAAAGAACTCGTTCCAATACCCGTGTCTACACTTGAGATACGACATCATTACCACCCGTCGATCTTGAAATTCGGTTTTTATGCGCCGGCAGATCCGGATCTCATTTCCGACCCGTGACCAGACCTTGCTGGCTCCGACAAGGTCATCCTACCCTTCCACGGCCACGCCGCGGCGGGCGTCCACGACCTCTTGAACTCATTCTAACGATTGCGTTTATCCGCTTAAGAATTTTTTGGATTAGTACGTGTTTCACTTTGGTTATCCGCGACGAAATTTTATGAAAAGAGTTTAGTAGAAATTCTTTCGATCAATCAAAGGTTTAAGTCCTCCATCCTAGTTTACACGTAAGAGCACATCCATTCCCTAATATCTTTCATCCTTATTCACTCATCCTGTGGGTAGTTTCGCTTTTTCCTACAGAGGTGTTTTCGTAATTTCCAAAGTCGTGGTATTATTTATTGTGTTTGGCCTATGACCGAGTCCTCTTGGTTAGGGTGAACCGAAGCTACGCACTGCAGGAATCCCGCGAAGAGGAGGTGAGTCACGAGGACCGCTTAAGTACCAAGCTCTTCCGGATCCAATCCTGAACATGCGCACCAAGCTTACCACACCCTAACTCGGCGACTTGGTCGTAGGTTTGTTTAATTAGGCTTTTAAAGTCTTATGTCCTTGTTGGGGTAAACTAGTCCTAAGGTTTAAAGCACTTATCACTATCTACGTTCCATGCTTCCTACCCTTCTACAGAAAATAATTCATACAGAAGTTAGGAGTACTTACCTGGGCGGATAGGTGCCGGAGACTCGGTGCCATGTTTGCTCAAGCCAAAACAGCTTTCAAATCATTCCAATAAGGCCTACTAACATAAAAACAAAACATTTTGGGCCTTGGGCCCCACAAATTGAGTTTTGAACTGGGCTCTGATACTAATTTGTAACACCCCAAACCCGGCCCAAACGCTACGACCGAATTTGGTGTGCTACAGAGAAAACATCTTTGAAAATCCTTTTAAGTCGAATTATCTTTTTGGTAAAAGATGGTTATTTTGTTTGAAACATTTGAGGTGTATAAAATCCATACTTAGGTTTATTTTAAAATATTTATTAAGCGATTGTAGCGATTCGGATGTGCTCCGATGGCACGATAAAACATTTTTACGATTTAAAATTTTAGAAACCATGTGTACTTAATTTACTGTTAGAAAATAGTTTAACAAATTAATCCAAAACATAGAATAATAAAAATATGTCTAGGCCTTATTACAACTTAATTAAAATTAACAAACATTAAATAAAATAAAACAAAATCCCAGTTCGTCTAATTAAAATTTCCACTGCATGGCCACCTCGAGTCCATCCAGCTCCATCTCCGCGATCTACCCATCTGCAAAATGTTAAGGGAAGGGGTGAGTCACCGAGACTCGATGTGTAAATCCCCACCCTAAAAAAATACATCTCATACACAATTCATTAATAAACATGCTTATGCAACCCAACTAGCCATCCATACTCCTTTTCTACCCCGTGTGGTCAAAACCACTGATGACTTAAAGTCACAATTTAAATGATGGGGCCAACCCATCGTGTGGTCAAAACCACCGATGACCATAGGTCACAATATATCAAATGTGGTCAAAACCATCGGTGGTACCAAACCACCGGGACTTAGTCGCAAATAATCAATCGTTGTGGTCAAAACCACCGATGACCATAGGTCACAAAATAGTCTGATGGGGCCAACCCATCTTATGGTCAAAACCACCGACGATACCCATAGTTCATCCCCTCCTCTCATCAATCCCACCATCACATGCTTACACATCAAATTTCATATATCATGTCGTAGTATTAAACATCATGTGATGGCATGCAAACATATAAAAATTACAAGTTAGGGGACTTACACAAATCCATGATTATGCCACAAACTAACCACAACCAAAAGATCTAAGGCAAATAATAACAAATGTAAATTAATAAAGTGTGTATAGAGATCTTACACATCTGTTACTATCGTAATTCCTAGATCTCGAAAAGTCGATCTACGATGCTAGATCTTGACCCTACATTCGGCCAAAGAGATACTAATAGGGGAGGGTAGATTTTGGCAACAAGGTTTTGAGAAAAGAGAGGAAATAAAAGATGAATGAGGTTCACAAATGAAGATTCGCCAACAAGTCCAAGGAGAAATCGGCAAGGTCTATGATGTTAATGGCTTTTGATTTCAAAGAAGAAAAATAGGTAAGCTTTACTTGAAGGTTCGGCCAAATGAAAAAGGAAAAGAAGGAAACAAAAGGAGTAAGGCTTTCAAGAATTAAAATTCGGCAAAGGGAACCTCACCACCCTTTAAATAGCATTCACCACTCTCCCCCTTGAAGACTCCAACATTCGGCCATTTCCTAGAATCTCTCCTAGCCACTAATTCAAACACATTTGAATTAATCAAATCCTTTAATTTACTCCCACCAACCATTTAAAACCAATTCAAATTAAACTAAAATAAAACCCACCTTTATCCATTATTATCTTATCAATTGAAAAAAACAAAATAAACTAATATAAATCCACCCCTCCAAATTAATTCTAAATCAAAATATTATGCTTATCCTATTGAAGTCCACATGCTTGCCCAACTCTCCCCTAACTGTTGACGTCACAAGCAAAAATTAAAAGGCTCAAAATATTGCTTCTCCTGCGCCTTGAACCCCGTCCCCGCACCAAGCCCCTTTAAGTTTTAACACCCCACGCCATTCTCACAAATAAGCATTTTTATGATATAAATCCGCCACATATTCTTTTAAGCCCTCCTTCCTTAGTTCCTTCCTTTTAAACGCCAAAACCAAAAATAAAACCAGTGCTTTCCATGCTATTCGAACTTGAGTCCCTTGCCAATACCCACAAGTGGCGCCCCAAGCCACTCCACCAATCTGACTTTCTTGTCATAAAACCCCACCATTAAATTTTTAAGGCATACCTGGCCCAGTTTCTTTAGCTGACGCAAAAATAAAACCAAAATGCTGCCTTAGCAGCTCGAACCCTTGCTCCCTGAGGCGTCCCCTTCCAAGCTCTAAAGTGGCGTCTCCCTTGCCACTCTGCCAAGCCATTTCTTGCGTCTTAATCCCCCAAATATTTTTTTTAAGACCTCTAAAGCCAAGCTCCCCTTTTTAACACTAAAAAAAAAATCAAAAATTCCTTAAGCCTTCCCCTACCTTCTAGGGTTTTCCAAACCCCCTTAAACCTCATATAACTTCACTATAAACCCACCATTTCTTGAGTTATACACTAAATGCATAACCCCTAGAACCAGGGTGTTACAATAACATTTGTGTGTTACAATCGTACATGTAAAATTTATGTTTTACATGTAAGATTTTGATCAATAATAGTCTTTTAATATGTATTTGATGGTTATATTTTTAAGTGTTGTTTTGTAGATTGAACAATTAAGTGTTGAATTTTTATTACTAAATTTATAATTGTTGAATTTATATTAGAAAATTGTTTGGTAAATTGGTAAAATATAAGTATTGCATATTGTCGAAATTATTTTTTTGTTAAACAAACGGGGATCGACTTTAAAATGAAATAAAGAGTCGCCGCCAACCTTTTTTGTTTAGGTGTGATTGGACCACCTTGTAAAAAAAAAATTCGTCTACGAAATAGAAAAACAGGTTCGGGAGTCGGTTACATACGAGGAAGGATTAGCACCCTCGTACGCCCAAAATTGGTACCAAATTGATTAACTAATGTCCATATGTTGAAAATTTGAAAAAAAAAATAAAATGCAATCCCTTTTGAAAAATGTTTGCTTAATTTAAGTTGGAATTTAAGATTTTCTCGTTCCGAATGAATAAAACACCATATCCAACACGTTAGGATATGACATCTTAAACCTCGAAATCAAAATCAGCTCCCAATTTCCAAATCATGCGATTAAAAGGGTATTTAATTATTTGGTCAAATGAAGAACTGAAACCCAGCACGTTAGGGCACAATTCCTCAAATTTCCAAGCATCAAATATTGTCTTTGTAACAGCCCGATTTAGGGGCTAGTCGGAACAGTGATCTCGGAATCACTAATTCGAGGTTAGATAAAATTATTTTTATGTTATGTTATGTGTTATAACATGTTTATAAGGATGCATGAAAATTTTGGTGCCTTAATTTTAGCGAATTCTAGCTAAATTGTGAAAAAGGACTAAATCGCATAAAGTGTGAAAGTTCTATTTTATTTGCTAGAGGTGCCAAATAGCTATGGATTATTAATTGGAGGTCCCAATTGTTCAATTTGGCCTTATTTAAGTGAGTTGGCCGGCCATAATAATACATAGGGGACAAGAGCATTTATTATGATAGAAAGTTGGTGATATTAGTTGGAAAATTGAATAAAATAAGATGATATAAGCTAAAGTTATCATCTTTTTATTTAGTCTTCTTCTCCAACCGAAAATATCAACCATTGGAGGGCTTTGAAAGCTTGAAATTTTAGGAGCTCATTTTCTCTTCAAGTAAGTCACTTTGATGGTTATTTTTGATGATTTTTGTATTTTTGAAGTCCTCAAAGCTTAAGCTAGCTACTGGGAGGACTAGTTTGCAATATGGGTGAAATTCTAGGGACTTACCATGCTAGATTTCATGTTGTTTAATGAGTTTTTATGGGAGAAAATGAATGATAGGATGATGAGAAACAACTTTTGTGAAAGGTGTTGCCATGAAAACACCTAATTGGGACTAAAATGCAAAAGTTGTGATTTTTTCATTAAGGCATGAAATAGATGGAATTGTGGATAGTTGTCAGAGGATTAAATGTTCAGCTAGGCTTGCTTAATAAGAAACTGAGATGAAAATTTATTTACGAGCCTAGGGGAAAATCGTAATTTTGCCAAAGTGTAGGGGCAAAATAGTCATTTTTGCCTAAAGTGTAGATTATGGTGCATTATGATTCATAAGTGATTAAATTAGTAAATTCCATTGTTCTAGATCAAAGAAAATGAGTTTCGGACCTAGAACGGGTGAAAAGAGAAATGTGGGCAAAAAGGTCCCTTTCGGCCCTTTCGACATCGAGGTAAGTTCATGTGCGAATGTTGCAATTACGTATGAGTTAATTTAATGTTCCGATGTTGTATGGAATGTATATTTACTCTATGAATGTATGAAATATCTTTGATGAGAGGTCAAAAGAATTGAATCTAAGAGTAATGGGAAATGTATGTAGAATGATATGATGATAGTTAAAGTCTCGTGTAAGACCATATTAGAATATGGCCTCGATGTAAGAATTCGTATAAGACCATGTCAGGGACATGGAATCGATATGTTAATGCAAGTAAGACCCTATTGGGGTATATATTCTATGTGACATTATGAGTATGAGAGTCAAGAGAATTATTTAATAACTTGAGTGATTTAACGTATATGTTGAAAGAAAGAAAGTGCGTGGTCAGATCATGGAAAAAGCACAAGTGTGCTAGAATTGAATTGATATGAATTCAGTGTATGATGAACCCTTAGTGGGTTATGTGTATTCAATACACCTTAGTTGTATGAGATAGATTCATTAATGCATTATGTGAATGCAAACAAGTATCGTAGAAAGTTAAGTAAGAATAGAAGTATGTGAGGATGTTCACGAAGGAACATTTGAAATAGAGATATACATGAGGATTATTATCCATGAATGTAAAATAATGGTGAGCTATGTGCGATATTACCTTATTGATGGTAATGATGGGTGTAAAGGTATCATCAATTATATTATTATCGGTGGGCTATGTGCGATACCACCCTATTAGAGATTCAATGGTGAGCTAAGTACGAAACCATCGTGATATTAGTAGCATGAGCGGCTTATTGAAAATGCTTGATGTGTTGTTTTATATGATCATGTGGTGATCGGTGCGAAAGGTATGCTAATTGAACGAGTAATTGGCTTGTGACATGGTAAGAATGTGGTAAGAGATTGAATGAGTAAGTTTCAAGAATAGTTGAGCAAGTAACCATGAGTTTATGAGATAATCTCTTCATGATACTTTGTAATTATGTATATTCAATGAATCTCAATATTTGACACATTATGCAGATGAGCTTACTAAGCATTATTGCTTACTCCTTTACTTTTCTCATCTCTTATAGGTTATATTAACTAGCTCAAGTTGGAGACTGCCGGAGATGTTTTCACACTATCTAGCAAACTCTTGGTATGAGGTATCAAGTCCTTAGAAGTCATGGCATGTATAGGGTTAGTACTTGAGGTTGATTAAGTCATTGATAATGTGCCAAATTTTATTGGCCTAAGAGAATCTAAGTTGGTTGTATTTGTATTGGGAGTAGTTTTCCCTAGTGTATGGGATAAAGACTTTATCTCTTTAATGATTAAATGTGTTAATTCATGTGTTTTAATTGATGATTTGAGAATGTTTTGAAGTAGTATATGAATGTATGCAAATGGGAGTGGTAAAAGGCTTGGTAAGATAGCCTCTAAGTGCCCACACGGATAGACACACGGGTGTGTGTCTAGGCCGTGTGTCTCCTGCACCTTAGCATCTTAAGTCAGATTAGACCACGGGCTGGTCACACGACCGTTTGTTCAGGCCGTGTGATACACACGGTTGGCACATGGGCATGTGCCAAGGCCGTGTGAAGTCTGCACTTGACACTTAGAAATTCAATTGTCACACGGCTGACGCACACGGGCGTGTGTACTAACCTAGCGTGAGTAAGAGTCTAGCTATACATGCCGTATGTGGACCGTGATAGTGTGATGTCTCCCAGCTCTAACAAAATTATTTTGTTAAGACAGTGATGATTCCCAACCGAGCTAATTTCAGTAAGTTTGTAAGATTTTCAAGCTTCATGAATATTTCATTGAATTGCTTGTGATGTTGTAATATGCACATTATTTCCATGAAAATGTTTAATGATTTATTAAACAAAGAAGTTACTAAGAGCATGTATATGAAAGTCCCGATTGAAAATGAATTACTTAGGATACTCAATCTGCCACATAAGACAAGAAAGTCCATATAAGACCATGTCAAGACATGGCATCGGCAATCAAGCAAGTTATCATGTAAGACCAAGACAAGTCTTGGCATTGAAGAGTTACTATGAGATGAAGACCCATATAAGCCCAAGCCAAGGCATGGCATTGGCGAGTCCCCAAGCAAAGATTTCATGTAAGTCCAAGATAAGTCTTGGCATTAAAAAGCTATCAAGAGATAGAGATCCCATGTAAGTCCAAGCCAAGGCATGGAATTGGTGAGTAACAAGGAAGATTTCATGTAAGTCCAAGCCAAGGCTCGGCATTCACCAGTTCATGAGTAAAGTTACCAATAAGACCATGTCAAGACATGGCAATGGTAAGTTCCCAAGGGAACCCACAAGCAAGACTTCGTGTAAGTCCATGTCAAGACATGGCATCAATACCAAGTAAGAGATCCCATGTAAGACTATATCAAGGATATAGCATTGGCATCAAGATACATGTGAAATGAGATTCAGTATCCTCAGTCATTCATAGTAATTCATCGGGCAAAAGAGGAAAGCTTAAATGAGATAGCAAGAAAGTTAGTAGTAAAGTTGATATTATGTCATGCTAGTGAAGGCTGACTAACAAGTATAATTCATGTTATGAATGATGATGTTGAGATTATGCTTGTTATAATAAAGTGTACTGATCTATGTGATCAAGTGTTACAGGTACCTTGTTTACCTTACAAACATGAGACTAGTAAGTACCATGATGTATGTGAGAAGCAGTAAGAGTAAGTAAGCATTTGAGATTTGTGATGCCATTGTTTATGATAAATATGTCCACATGGTTAAATCTCACGTGTATTTATTAAAGTAGAGAAGGTATAATGTTTCGTCTTATGACCCTGTTACAAAGTCACACATATTATAGTGTGAGAGTTAAAACTAAAAAGTTTGACTAAGTAGAATGCAGGAGATGAGTAAGGTCGTTCAATGATAAAATGATGAATAAGACCATGGTTGGACCATGGCGGTATAGGTGATCTCATATAAGACCATGTCTGGGGCATGGCATTGGCATCGATACATGATCCCGTGTAAGACCATATCAGGGATATGGCTTCGGTATTGAATAAGATAATCGGATAAGACCATATCTGGGATATGGCTTTGATATTTATTGTGAGATCCCGTATAAGACCATATCTGGGATATGGCATCGGCATCAAATAGTAATCCCATGTGAGACCACGTATGGGACCTGGCTTTGGTATGAGATCGTGTAAGACCATATCTGGGATATGGCGTCGATATCGATATAAGATTTCGTGTAAGACCATATCTGGGATATGGCATCGGCATCGATATGAGTTTCTATGTAAGACCGTATCTGGGATATGGCATTGGTATTGATATGAGATTTCGTGTAAGACCATAGCGAGACTATGACATCGTGATGACATGTAAAGTAATAGCTGGGCTATGACATTGTGATACGAGTAAGACTGTAGTTGGACTATGGCAATCAAGTAAACGATGTACTCAAACCCGTAAGACATTCTCTAACTTGATAAGCAATGATAAGAGAAATTAGAGCTTAATGTTGAGTACTTGAGTAGACATTAAGGTGGAACTTGAGTAAGTGAAGTCACTGTTCGAAATTATGGGTGATAGAAACCATTTTAACATGAGTAAGTATGAAAACTTGCTTGGAGCGAGTTGTGTGACTACGATGATATTTCGTTAATTAGGGATGTTAAATCACATGTATGTAGTCACGAGAATCAAGTTAGGGGCTTTACGACTTCATCCCCCTTACCACTGTTAAATCATTATGAGATGTTATGAGAGTCAAATTGAATAAGTTTACATGTGATTAATGCAAAAAAAAAAATTATGTTAGCATAGTTGAGAATGCTTTGTATCCCGCTGATACATGATACTCTACTAAATAGAGTAATTGTTGTGGAACGTGAGGTTGAAGTCCTAGGGGACTATAATGAATATGATAATGCTATCATCAAAATATGAGATAGATAAGGTCCCGTATAAGACCACGTCCAGAACATAGCCTCGGCGCCAAATTGAGATCCCGTGTGAGACCATATCCGGGATATAGCTTCGGTAATGAATATGAGAATCGTGTAAGACCATATTCAGAATATGGCATCGATGCTTGATGTTGAAGTCCATATAAGACCTTATCCGGGATATAGCATTGTCATTTAGAGGTGACTCCATATAAGACCACCTCGGGAATGTGGCATTGGTTTCGTACCTATATGAATGACGTTGAATATGCGTCTTTGATTATCCCTAGTGATCAATGGGACAGATAGATGAGTCTAGAGGTAGAAATGAGAATGGTACTAAAGTCATGTGAAAGAGTGAAAACATGTACTCGTGAATGAATCACGAAGAGACGATTACGATATATGACACGGAACATGTTATATAAGGGCAAGTATGAGTAAGTTGGCTAGAAGCCTATGTTTTGTGCATGGTTAGTTAATGCCATGGATGAGATTATAATGATCTCCTTTAGTATTATGTACTAATACATGTTTCCCTTCAGGGATGATGTGGTCGTTCTTTTCATGAAATTGTGATTGTGTGAGAACGTTAACTGATGGAAAAAGTAGACTAAACGGTTGTCGATTTAGTTAATCGAAATCGACATTCCTCTATCTCCTCGTAACCTTAATGGGGTACCTTGAGGAGGAAGTTGGTGATGACTCTAGTATAAGAAATGAAATCACAAGTTTCACGTCGTATCATGAGTTTTCGAATAAGATGGATAGAGTTAATGAATTCGATCGAGATGTCCCTGCTATCGTGAGATATGACGATAGTAAAGGTTTTAGATTAGCATAATAATAGAAACTCAGATGAGAGTGTGCTTAAAATATGTTCTCAGTATGGAGAAAAGAGTAGATTATTGTATTGAGATATGATTCAAATTCTGTGTATACGTGAGTAGGGAGCATGATACAAGGGTATGCTCATCGAAATGTTCAAACCGTGATAGTTGAGTCGAAAGCTATTGAAAGAACTGTTTATTTGAAAGTTCTAGTATGAGATCGATCGACTCGAGAGAAAGAGTTGTGAGTTGGTGATCCGAGAGCGATCACTTTTGTATCCGTGTTGTGAGTTAGATATTATGTATTGATCCATGGGAAGATCGATGTGTATTTTCTGAATTTTAATGAATGAGAGTATCATATGCTAAAGAAGATTTTGAAAATGAAATAGTGGAAACGGCTAGAACTATTACAATGGCAGGTATAGTTATTGTAATACTTTTCGGATAGTAGACATGGTACAGGTGACTGAATGAAAGATTCTTGTTAAAAAAAATGCGAGTTAGTTACTCGGTTGATCTTAGTTGGTAATATCCTAGTTTCAGCGAAGTTAATGACTAGAGCGAGTTTTCTTTTCAGAACAAAAGGGTTCAGAAGTGAGATAGTAAATGGTATTTTAAATAAGCTCTGAATGAGTTTATTTAAGGTGATAAAATTCAAGTTGGATAAGATTTCCGTTGTTGATGTTTCCTTGAGATAGAATTTGAATGATGATGAATCCATAACTTATGCAGAAGTTTTAGTATGAGATTTAGTAGTAGCATATATACTAATGCAAGAATAAGGAAGTACAGTTATGAGCATCAATGTTTTGACAATAGAGTACATTTCACGATATGATTGAGTTTATGGTCAGAAGTAGTTGACCACTAAAAGCTGAGTTTTTAACGCGTACAAGTCAAGAGTATTAAAGTCGGTGAATGCTTTAATGAGGAAGTTAGATGAAACCTTATAGATTTCAAATTTGGTTTGACATAAATCCCAAGAGGGGGGATGTCATTCGAATATGTCATTCGAATTGTAGTGAATCAACCAGTAAAGACTCGAATGATCATTTGGTCATGTACAGAGTTCCAAATTGGAGGATTACTGGGTATAGTATATACTCTAGAGGAAGAATAACCTAGGTCTTAAGCTACGCTTCGACCTTGTGTATCACAGCTTAAGAGTTATTGGCAACAGAAACTTGAGGATAAGTGGATTTGCGATTTTGAAGAGTAGATGGAAACATTTTAAGAATGTTGGTAGCAAATCCTCCTGATAAGATTTTCGGGGACGAAAATCCCTAAGGGGGGAGAATTGTAACAGCCCGATTTAGGGGCTAGTCGGAATAGTGATCTCGGAATCACTAATTCAAGGTTAGATAAAATTATTTTTATGTTATGTTATGTGTTATAACATGTTTATAAGGATGCATGAAAATTTTGGTGCCTTAATTTTAGCGAATTCTAGCTAAATTGTGAAAAAGGACTAAATCGCATAAAGTGCGAAAGTTCTATTTTATTTGCTAGAGGTGCCAAATAGCTATGGATTATTAATTGGAGGTCCAAATTGTGCAATTTGGCCTTATTTAAGTGAGTTGGCTGGCCATAATAATACATAGGGGACAAGAGCATTTATTATGATAGAAAGTTGGTGATATTAGTTGGAAAATTGAATAAAATAAGATGATATAAGCTAAAGTTATCATCTTTTTATTTAGTCTTCTTCTCCAACCGAAAATATCAACCATGGGAGGGCTTTGAAAGCTTGAAATTTCAGCAGCTCATTTTCTCTTCAAGTAAGTCACTTTGATGGTTATTTTTGATGATTTTTGTATTTTTGGAGTCCTCAAAGCTTAAGCTGGCTATTGGGAGGACTAGTTTGCAATATGGGTGAAAGTCTAGGGACTTACCATGCTATATTTCATGTTGTTTAATGAGTTTTTATGGGAGAAAATGAATGATAGGATGATGAGAAATAACTTTTGTGAAAGGTGTTGCCATGAAAACACCTAATTGGGACTAAAATGCAAAAGTTGTAATTTGTTCATTAAGGCATGAAATAGATGAAATTGTGGATAGTTGTAAGAGGATCAAATGTTCAGCTAGGCTTTCTTAATAAGAAACTGAGATGAAAATTTATTTATGAGCCTAGGGGCAAAATTGTAATTTTGCCAAAGTGTAGGGGCAAAATAGTTATTTTTGCCTAAAGTGTAGATTACGGTGCATTATGATTCATAAGTGATTAAATCAGTAAATTCCATTGTTCTAGATCAAAGAAAACGAGTTTCGGACCTAGAACGGGTGAAAAGAGAAATGTGGGCAAAAAGGTCCCTTTCGGCCCTTTCGACATCGAGGTAAGTTCATGTGCGAATGTTACAATTACGTATGAGTTATTTAATGTTCCAATGTTGTATGGAATGTATATTTACTCTATGAATGTATGAAATATCTTTGATGAGAGGTTAAAAGAATTGAATCTAAGAGTAATGGGAAATGTATGTAGAATGATATGATGATAGTTAAAGTCTAGTGTAAGACCATATTGGAATATGGCCTCGATGTAAGAATTCGTATAAGACCATGTCAGGGACATGGCATCGATATGTTAATGCAAGTAAGACCCTATTGGGGTATATATTCTATGTGACATTATGAGTATGAGACTCAAGAGAATTATTTAATAACTTGAGTGATTCAACGTATATGTTGAAAGAAAGAAAGTACGTGGTTGTACCACGGAAAAAGCACAAGTGTGCTAGAATTGAATTGATATGAATTCAGTGTATGATGAACCCTTAGTGGGTTATGTGTATTCAATACACCTTAGTTGTATGAGATAGATTCATTAATGCATTATGTGAATGCAAACAAGTATCGTAGAAAGTTAAGTAAGAATAGAAGTATGTGAGGATGTTCTCGAAGGAACATTTGAAATAGAGATATACATGAGGATTATTATCCATGAATGTAAAATAACGGTGAGCTATGTGCGATATTACCTTATTGATGGTAATGATGGGCTGTGTGCGGTATCATCAATTATATTATTATCGGTGGGCTATGTGCGATACCACCCTATTAGAGATTCAATGGTGAGCTAAGTACAAAACCACCGCGATATTAGTAGTATGAGCGGCTTATTGAAAATGCTTGATGTGTTGTTTTATATGATCATGTGGTGATCAGTGCAGGAAGGTATGCTAATTGAACGAGTAATTGGATTGTGACATGGTAAGAATGTGGTAAGAGATTGAATGAGTAAGTTTCAAGAATAGTTGAGCAAGTAACCATGAGTTTATGAGAGACACTCTTCATGATACTTTGTAATTATGTATATTCAATGAATATCAATATTTGACACATTATGCAGATGAGCTTACTAAGAATTATTGCTTACTCATTTACTTTTCTCATCTCTTATAGGTTATATTAACTAGCTCGGGTTGGAGACTGCCGGAGATGTTTTCACACTATCTAGCAGACTCTTGGTATGAGGTATCAAGTCCTTAGAAGTCATGGCATGTATAGGGTTAGTACTTGAGGTTGATTAAGTCATTGATAATGTGCCAAATTTTATTGGCCTAAGAGAATCTAAGTTGGTTGTATTTGTATTGGGAGTAGTTTTCCCTAGTGTATGGGATAAAGACTTTATCTCTTTAATGATTAAATGTGTTAATTCATGTGTTTTAATTGATGATTTGAGAATGTTTTGAAGTAGTATATGAATGTATGCAAACGGGAGTGGTAAAAGGCTTGGTAAGATAGCCTCTAAGTGCCCACATGGATAGACACACAGGCGTGTGTCTAGGCCGTGTGTCTCCTGCACCTTAGTATCTTAAGTCAGATTAGACCACGGGCTGGTCACACGGCCGTTTGTTTAGGCCGTGTGATACACACGGTTGGCACATGGGTGTGTGCCAAGGCCGTGTGAAGTCTGCACTTGACACTTAGAAATTCAATTGTCACACGGCTGACGCACATGGGCGTGTGTACAGACCGTGTGGATAAGTCAGAATGCCAAGGTTTGGCACACGGGCCAAGGCCACGGACGTGTCTAGGCCGTGTGGATTTAGTCAGTGTCGACCACGGGTGGAAGGCACGGGCATGTCTTAAGGGCACACGGGCGTGTCCCTATACCAGCACGGGCGTGTGGCCCCCTGTTTTAAAGAAAAGTTTCTTTTGGCTTGTAAAAGTTTCCGGATGCAAGTTTAAGGCCTCGTAGGCCCACGATATGAATGATTTGACTAAGAAAGAGAAGTTTTTAATTCAGAACAAAATTTTGTAGCCCGTAAGTACATGTTTAAGGAAGTTCAAGCATAGTAATGTCTCGTATCCGGTTTTAGCCTCGGAATCGGGTATGGGGTGTTACAGTCTTGTTTTAAAAACTTTTAAATAAGCGATTTTAAAATTGACTTAAAATGATTTTATTGAATCACTATTCGATAATGAGAAACAAAAATATAGTATCGAGCATGGAATAATAATATGTGAATACAACATCGTATAAAAAATGACAAAGATAACAATGCGAACATACAATTCAAAATATGCAATTGTGATAACTTTGCAATTCTATTTAAAAAAACTAACATTAATAATCAAATAATGAAATCTTTAAAACATAAAAAAAACAAGTTAAAATAAACAAAATGTAGTAAGCTTTCAAATTTGGATGAATAAAATTAAGATAATATTGTGAAAGATGGAAAATTGGAAATCAACACAATGTAAAAACGATTAAAAATAGATAGAATGTATAAAAATTTAAAATAAGCAATACATGAGAGAGTTTGAAATAGATCATATAATAAAAATAAACATAATAATGCATAAATGATCTTTAAAATAGATATTATGTAAGAAGAACTTTGAAGTGAATATTATACAAAATAATTCAAAACAGAATATATTGATTTAAAATGGATAATGTACATGAAATGAAAAACTTAATATAAATAATGTACAAAAGAGATAATAATATATGAAAGGGTTTTAAATAAACAAAAATATATAATAAAATACAGTTTTTTTAAAGAAATAAATTATATACATAATAGATTTAAAAGAAAATATATACATAAAATAATATGAAATCAATAGTATATACATAGAATAGAATAATTTTAATATAAATTATATATGTACGTATAAAATAATAATATATAGGAGTATTTAAATTAAGTATTATACAAATCTTTAAAACAAAGAGATATAAAAAAGGATCTTAAAATAAATAGTTATATAATTAAACAAATAAAAAATATATATATACAAATGAAGGTATAAGGATGACAAGTTAAAATAATAACTCAAAATAATATATTAAGACAATTTCAGAAAAAACATGAATAATAAATAAATTCAAAAGAATAAAAGAATTACAAAAATTGAAATAAAAAGACTCAATTGAAATAAATATAAACTAAAAGGGGTAATTAAGAAATATAAAAAAACATTGAAACAATAAGCAAGACTAAATCGCAACGCGCGAATGATATGGGGGACCAAATGGGAAATATTCCCAATCCTCCAAAACGCGGCGTTTTAAGCCTAAATCGAGGGATCAGAATGGAATATAAATAGAATTACAGGGGAAAATTCATAAATAAAATAAAACTACATTTAAAAATAAAAAAATGCGGAAAGACTAAACTGGCAATTATACCAGTTTTGAAAAATGCGCGGATCCTCCCCGGGTCGGGTCAACACGCGGATCTTGGCCAGAAACGATGCCGTTTTAAGGCTTAATACCCTACCCCTAAACGACGTCGTATAGCTCGACTTTAAAAAACGAAAAATCTTAACAAAAAAACATTTTTAAACCATTTAAAAAAAACGAAGAAATCGCTCTGGAGGCTCTCAGGGCTCTGACCTAGCCCCGTCACTGAGCCACCGTGCTCCGCCGTCATGCGCGGTTGTCGAAGACCCCGAAAGACGCTTATTTAAACCCTTTAGATGCCCCAAACGCAGATCCAGACTCTGAAACCCCAAACAAGGCAGTGACCTTTCGGGCTTGGCTTTTTCGATTGCGGATGAAGGTAAAAAAACACCTCCTCCACGGTGTTTATACTATACTGGTATTATAGATCTTTGCAGAAAGAGATTAGAAATATAATAAATACCTTTAAACCAATTCTCTGTTCTTTGAGTTTTTTTATTTGTATTTCACTGTCAAAATCGTGAAGAAGGTTACAATTGTTTTGCTTCGATTTTTATAACCGAATTCAAAAAATAAAAATCCAAATACAATCGTTTTTTCTTTTTTTTTTTGCTTGATGCGCTGTGTTTTTTTCGTTTTCGCAGGTACGGATGTACGGAGGTGGGCCGACGTGCGTGTGGCACTCGGTGGTGCGCGTGTGAGGGACGCGGTGGCGGTGCTGGAAAATTTTGGAAGTTCCTAGGGTTTTTTGAAATTATTAGAAATTTGGGCCATTCGGGCCTTGTTATTTTGGGTTAAAATTTGGGCTCGTTGTAATGGACTTTAATAAACTGGACTGTTTTGGTTTTTTTTATTAATTGTTTTTTAAATTTTGGTTTTTGTTTAATTAATCAGGCCCGGGCATAAATTGGGTCTTACACATATAATTATGTTTTTCTTATAAAAGTAAAAATTAATTTTTAAAGATATTTATTTCTTAATTTTAATTTTAATATATTATTTTATATTATTTTAGATAAATTTGAATAAATTTTAAATATCGTAATTTGAATATATATTTTTTTAAAAGATAATTTATTTCAAATTTTTAATGAAATAAAATCAACTTAATATTTTTTTACTATAAGTGATTGTTGGTGTATAAGGATAAAAAAGAATTTATGAGAAAATAACAAAGGCTTCAAGGCGTGCATCAATGTCATTTTATTTAAGGTTATATTCGTTCTCACCTATATTTTGGAGTGCAAAAGAGTTATTGACAAATGAACCTCGAGCATACAATGAAACCCAATGGCTGTCAACATCTTGCACTGACAGAAACAGTCCACTAAGCATTGAGCAGAGTCGTAACACCCTTACCCGACCTGATAGCCGAGTCCGGGTTTGGGGTGTCATAACTAAACCGGTTTGGTCTAACATCAAGCTTAAGTCAGAAATTTTCCAAAAGACTTTTCTAAATTTATTTCGAATGATTATTATAACAGGACCTTAATCTAAATGTAATTGACTAACATGAAAATTTAATCTCTAAAGTAACTACTTAGTTACAACAAATCTAATCCCCAAGGCAAAGCCTCTGTAAGTACCCCTTTTATGTGCATGACACCTAACTGGCAATGTTCCTTGGTCTAACATGGTCTGGCTTGGTCCCTTCTCGAGTTTCCTATCCCACAAATCCTGCAAACATGGGCCAAAACTTCTGTAAGCTCAAATGAACTTAGTGAGTTTCTTTACTACTACATGTATGAATATGATTATCCCTCTTCTTGCTGAGTTATTAACCTAAAAGAAAATAAAATACTCTAACTCCCTGATTTACTTAGACATTCACGCTTCATCTGTAGTGTCGGACTCCTATTCGACTTTCGCATTTCTTTATTGTCAGATTGATCGCAGAGCGATCATTACTTGGTCGAGCTTTCGACCATTCAATTAATTTTGGTGGATTCTAGATGATTCATCATCCTTGCAAATTCTCACTTTTCCTTGCACATATTACATTTTGTTCCCCTTCTTCACACTTCCTATCATGAACATCCTTTTTATCTTTATCCTGACTCGTAAACACATAACAGTTTTGGCAAAATAACTAACATTCTGCTCATCAAGCCTATTAGAAAAGGGTCACGCCACACTGACAATCTTAACATTGTTTCATCCTTTCTACTTCTACCCTACACTCAGGTTGAAATGTTGTTTGGGTTACCCCGTAGTAAACTTTCCTAACTATGATAGCTTGCTTTTAAGGTGAATCGAATCCATCTGCACTGAACCGTTTTGGTCCAAAATTCTAGTAGACTATTAACCGTTCGAGTTTACATTCTTCCTTATATGATAGTTCTATGAGGAACTAACTATATAGAGGATACTCTTGCACTAGGTTTTCCTCAAAGATGAATAGTCTTGACAGACATATCTGTCACTTGGATTAACCTTATTAGTGTCTCTACCTGTTAATGGGTTATAACTAACCCCTCTTTACCAAATAGTCTATCCAAGGTACTTATGATCGAACCTCTAACTTAAAAAGTTTCACTGAGCACCTTCTAGCGGTTCTTAATGGAGGATCCTTATATGCAATCCTCAGATAAATCTTCTTTCGTTTGTCTATACACCAAGCATTACTGGCACATCATTTTTCATGTCTGATTCTTGTTGGGTTACCACCCATATGCCCTACAAGCTCCCATATTCCCTTTTCTACTAATTTTGCCTTGTTCAACAGATTCTTCAAAATCGGCTTGCTAACTATCACTTGCTAACACTTGCATTTTCTTCTAACCTTTTTTTTTTTCCATATACGTGATTTTCTAATTACCATCTTAGTGGTCTACCCCGCGTTTAATCTCCTGGCAGACTACCCCGCGTTTAATATCCCGACAGACGTCATATGTTGCCATAGCCGAGCTATGGTCTTACACATTTTACCCCATGTTTAATGTCCTGGCAGACTCCATTGGTTTCCATAGTCGAGCTATGGTCTTACACCTTAAACCTCTTTGAGGTGTCGCCCCGAAAGACCTTACTATCGTCACAGTGTTGCCTCATAGAGACTGCTGACCGCTGTCACATTGTTGCTCTATGGAACCTAATAATAGTTGTGACGATGTCACTCTAGTGAGCTAGTCGATAACATTTCATTTAACATCTAACCTAGATGCTCGAACATCGCAGTGTCCCCTCCGCAAGGCTCGAAGCTTCACTCATCACAATTTCCAACCAACGACACCAAATTACGGAATCTAACAGAAATTCCATTTCCCAATCCATTCCTCCCTTTCGCTACTTTTAACCTTAATGCTCGAACACCGTAGTGTCCCCTCTGCAAGGCCCGAAGCTTCGCTCATCACAGTTTGCACCCAGCAATTTCAGATGACGGTATACAAAAACAACATTTCAAAAATCCTAACTTCGTCTAACCTGTCAATAATTTCACTTTCGTATCCCACCGTTATAATCATGCATTAGATTCATTTTATTTACATGCTATCATGGACTGCACTATCTTTTTAAACATGGAATCATAACTATTTCATGCATTTTGAACTACATTGGTGGATACCCATATACCAAAACAATCTTACGCATGCTTAGTATTCACAATCACCGGAGATCATACATCATCACAGAACTCAACATAGAATCATGCCAGCCACACCACATCCTAGGAATAGAGTACAAAAACTCACCTGATGCTTCTTTGCTTCGTCAACTTAGCTTTTCCGAATGCTAGAGCTTCCATTCTCCTATCAACTAAGCTTGACAACCAAAGTTATAGAATAAATTTAGCAATTTCAGCTTAAAAATTCAGTTTCCAGAAACATGCAGAACCCTTTAGAGGTTCTAAAAATTCATAACTTTATTTCTTAATCCTACTAACATCGAAGGACTTAGAACTTACCAGTTCATCGGATTCTCTACTTTTACAACTCGAATCTCTTGATCACTACTCTATGCAAAAGATCCCCTTAATTATCTCTTCTTCAGAGAAACCAAAGAAGAAGATGAAAAAGAAATAAAATAAAACAGAATTGAGAAGAACTCACCCTAGGAATTCATTTCTCAGTTATTTATAGCCCTTTACGCTTCGGTTATTAACCCTATAAAAATCATCCATTTGTAATCATTTTGTCTCTTACTAACGAACCAGTTGGTTCTCATCCAACCGAACCAGAATTGGAACTTACTATGTCCAAATCAACCACTAAGCTTTTCTGATTTTATAGTAGAACCCGCCAACTTACGGTTTCTTTCAATTTATCCCTCAATTATTCCTAAATTCCAAACTTTAAGAAAACTGGGTGTGACAGGAGCATAGCAAGAGTATCAATTTCTATAAATAACTTTTGAAGTAATTCTTTATAGAAAAATCTAGAAATATTAAAAGATGGAGGAGAGTAAAAAGAAACTTTTGATGTGTTTTTGGTATACCAAACAAAATAAAATTTGACTCCTAATTATAGTTCCCATGTCTCTTCATAGAAATATAACTATCCAAATGTATAGTCACGTCTTTTAACAAAAAAATATAATTATTCAATAGATATCTACTTGACTAAATATGATTCTTTATTAATGATTAAGTGACATAACTTTTGGTAATGAGAAACATAACTCACCACTATAAGTAGTAGCAACTTTTGGTTAATAACCAAGTGACATAATTTCTGGATAACTTGTAACCTTTCAATTATAACTATTGGAACATTTATAAATATTTTGAAAATGTTCCAATAGTGATAAGTAGCTACCTACCTATTTATTTTATTCTAACATTTTTTTAAAAAATTTATATTAAATAAAAAATAAAGTAATTATCAAACAATATGCGTTGCTTACTATGATACATCGGATTAAATAAATATAAATGATATAGATTTATTTCTCTGAAAATGATATAATGGTAACAATCAGCTTTAAGTAATAAAAGAAGAATCTAAAATTGAGTTATTTTCCCTTAGCGTGGATATATTGTTCCATGAAAGAGGCATGGACTGGACATGAGATCCGGGAAGTGTAGAAAGTTGCCATGTGGCATACGGCATGGGTTTTATTGTTTGGCTTTTGTAGATGGGAGGAGTAGTTTAGGAAGAAATGGGATGGTTTACATAAAACAAATAATATGGTATATAGAATCTAAAGGTTTTCCTTGTTCAATTGCTTTGTTTACTCTTGGAATCCTAGGTATGATTTTCGCTTATTACTAAAAATGGACCCAATTTTGGGTTTAATATAAAAATAAAGGTAAATAAATTATTAATAACCTAATAGGTTTTCTTTTCTTTCAAATGTAAGTCAAATTATTAATTAATAACCTAAACTCTAAACTTACCTAACAATGATATTGATGGTGAAGTTGCAACTACTTGATTTAGGACAACTTGAAACATTGTTGTATTTCAGCTAGAAATACTCAAGCAAGGTGAGTAACCTGCTGATTTGCTTTGGAAGAATTGAACAAAACAAAGTAAGATGGATATCCGATTGAGCCTTTAGAAGTAAAAACTTCAATAAATTCAACAATCCATTTTAATCACAAACCCTCCCACCAACAATCTTGAGTTGAAACAACTTTTTTAAAAAAATAAACAAACTCTAAATGATATTTTATTGAATCCCACTATCTTTCTTTATTAGCCAAACTTCTAATGAAATACTGAAATCTCCTAAATTTTTATTTAATAATTAATGATTTAAGTCCTAAATTTAGTCCAATAGTTAATTTAAAATTTAAAATCCGTAATTCCCGTAATAATCACCTCTACACTTTTCTGTTTCTGTAGTTTTCACTAAAACAATGTTATTGAATTTGAAATAATGTGATCCAAAATAACATAACTCAACATTAGTCTCAAATCTCAACCCAAAAATGATTGGATCCTATTCAAACATACATCGCAATGAACTAATCTTTTAAATTAGAAAATTAACAACTTAAGTGAATTCAATTCAATAAATTTCACCCTATTCATGAAAGTAAATGATTTAAAAATATCACCGTTAAATTTAGGTTATATGTCTTAAGTTTTTCTTTAAAAAAAGCTATTATGGTTGGAGTTTAATTCTTTTATTTTATATCATCATTTTTAAAAAATAATAATAATAATAGGTTTGAATCTCAGCAATTAATTTGCATATCTTAGGCCTAAACTCAATTTTTTTTCTTATCGTAATATATAATTTTGGGTGGGGAAGTTATGGGGTTGCTAGGAACAACTTTCAATTTCATAGCTCACAATCCTTTTTGTGTTTTAACTTGATATATGGGTTGGATCATGGACAATTTGTCATTCGAATTAGATAATAAAAAAATATTTTATTAAATAATATTGATATAAATGTAAAAAATAGGGCTAAGAAAAAATATTAAAAAAATTATTCCCAATCTTAATATTTGAATAATTTTGAAATATAAGTTAAAATTTACAGTTATTTAAACTTTGATGTGCGAAGTTTTGTTATGTAAGTATACATGCCGAATCAAGTAATAAAATGATAAAAAACATATATTATTCTCACGAGGAGAAAATTCTAAATTGTTAATCACCAATTATTTAATTTTATCTAATCTGAACAAAAAAAATTAATTTTAATTATTACTAAAATTAAACTAAAAAAATTATGAAAATTCTATTAAACTAAAATAATGAAAATCTATAAGTTTCTCAATCAATTTTAATGATCTTGAAACTTTAACTTCATATATTCCAGTCAATTAATTATCTCTCGTTCAATTGTTCAATCTATGTAATTACTAACCTAGGATTAAATGGCATTAACCAAACTTTTCTAGTATCTAACTAAGTTAATCCCCCACCCCCAGTAGCTATATTCCTATGCTAAAGTTGGGCAAAGTCACTACAATCAGACCTATAGGATTGATTAGGGCATCAAGTATATTCCTATCCTAACCGCAAATTAATTCATTTGTCGATGCTACTAAAGTTAATCCTGATCTATTCAGTCTAAATCTAAACCTTAATTTTCTCTTCCAAGACAAATCAAGATTATCAAATTAATGCAACTTGGTGATCAGGCAAGCAAATTAAATAAGCATAGGACTGAATAAATAATTAACACAAATCGAAACAATTAAAGAGAACATAATAATTAACTAAGAAATATGATTTATTATCGTTCCAAGAAAACAAAGTTTAGTTCATGTTGATTTGAGAAAACAACACAAGAAGAGATTCAAAAAAGACTTATATTGATAAAAACTAGAAAGAAATAATCTAGACAGAAAAATAATTATCGAATAGATGTTGAGCGCTCCGGATCTTTTCTTCTTCTTCTCTTTACAAGCTCGAAGTTCCCCTTGGTGTGAGAGAATTGTTTCTTAGCCTCCAAGTTGATTCTTTTTTTCTCTCCTCCCCTCTTTTTCTCTTGAGTCACCCCTTATTTTTAGGGTTTTAATCGTTCTGCTCCACTGAAGACAAAATTGGGGTGGAGTGTTGGAACATTTTCAAATATTTATAGTGTTCCAATAACTATAAATGAATGGGTGTAATTAATCAAAAGTTATATTATTTGATTTTTTGAAAAAGAATTATAACTATTTAAATGATATTATTTGGATAGTTATAATATTAAATGAATAATTATGTGTTTATTTTAAAGATATTATTATTCAGAAAGATACATATTGAAAGATGTCTCTATGAAGAGACATGAAAATTTCTATAAATAGGAATGAGATTTCATTTGTAAATCACACCACAAATTCTAATATTATTTCTTTCCTTCCTTCATTTTCTAATATTATTAGATTATTCTATAAAGTATTACTGTAGAAATCCTTTGTAGAAATTGAGTTTCTTGTTATACATTGCTCAGTGCGTAGTGGACTATTATCGTCAGTGCAAAACGCAAATAGTCATTGGGTTCATTGTATCCTCAAGGTTAATTTACTTGGAATTCATTTGCACACCGAAGATAGGTAGGGGTGAATATAACTTTAAAGATAGTGGCTTGATACACGCCTTGGAGCCTTGTCCTATTTCTTCTTTTTCTGTTCGAGTTCCGTTTGTATGTTCAAGATTTTCCTCACAGGAGATTTGTACTAACAATTTTCACCGGAGATTTGTACTAACATGGAGCGGATTGCTTGCTATTTGAAAATTCTGAATTGAAGATTGTGCTTCACCGAACTGAAATCCGATAGAGTGGAAGACTTTTCTTCACTATTTTTTTTACTCTATACTCCAAACCTTTCATTCTTATTCAAAACCTACAATGTAGAGAGGAAAATAATAAGTAAATCTGAACTAACTCTAAAATTGATAAATAAAAAATCAAATAAAATATAATTAATCCAAAAAAAAACTTATAAAATGCACTAAAAACTAATTTAAATGCTAAAATTATCTCCTAAAATACTATAAAAATTATACTAAAACAACTCTAAATATGAGAGTTATACTAATCAAATACTATTTTTATTTAACTTATAATTAATTTTAAGCTTTTTATGACGTAAAATAAATATTTCATATTTAATTTTTTAAAAAATACCATGTAACATTTATTGATTATTTTTTATTTACTTGAAAAATTAATTTTTTAAGAAAAAATATTTATGAAGAAAACTTTGAAACTTCACCAAATAATGTTCAAATGCAATAAAGCAAAGTCCATTTTATAAAAATAAAGTTTAAAAATCTGAAATCCAAAATTAATGTGAAAAATCAAGAACCAAATTATTATGAACATTTCGAAAAATTTTAAAAACCTAACCAGATTGAACCGAGCTCACTAATAATAAGAAAAACTTATCAGGGCATAACCCAAATAAACAAGGTCTCAAGCGAGAAAAACCATTTCAAAACGGAAAAAAATAAATCGAATTTCAAGTTAATCAAATTGATTAACTCAACTTAATCGGTTTTTCAAATCAAATCGAAATAAGCCTTTCGGTTTTTTATATTTGAGTCAAGTTGAAGTTTACAATTCAAACAATTATAATAACTTTAATAACAAATTGGTATAAATATCTTTTGGGTCCTTGTAAAATTTGAAAATGAGCGAATTGACCCCTCCTAAAAATTATAAAAAATTCAAAGTAATTTTCAAACAAAACAATACCCCTAAATGTTTCAATGTATGCAATGATGTTGGCAAGTATAATAGTAGCTGGATCAAATAAAATAAGCTCACATAAGTGTTCAAATATAAACCAAAATAATAAATTCAAATAAATATAAACCCCATCTCGAGATATCGACACTTCATTAATATTTCATCTTTGGACAAACTATTAACTTGTAATTGATATCTTGTTGCAGTAATCAAATATTGACAATAATAATATGTTAAACAATAAATCTTTATTTGGGTCGATTTATTACTTACATGTAAAACCGAATAATCGTAACATGTTTATTACCATAATTGCACATATAATTTTATTAAATATCAACCTTCCTTTGGGTGATAAATACTAACATGGCTTGTTACATACACACAACTTTTTATATCTTAAAATAAAATAATTTCAACAACATAAGACACATTGAAAATTTATTGTCTCAACTAAGTTAATTTATAATATATATATAAACATATAAAAAAAAATCAAATTTAATATAAAAGTCAAAAAATAATATAATTTCTAAAATAATCCAAAATAAAGTTCAATCATATTTTAAAAATAACAATAAATAATATTTACTTGAATCATGCAATTAAAATTTGAATTCAAACAAATCATGCAACAGTACACCAAAACATAAAACCAATTATTATGAAATTTATAAAATAATGAGAAAGAAATCTCACAGAATTCGAATGTCCCAGAATTTGTGCGCACATCTATATATACATTCAACTGTATATAATCTGATTCTCATAGTGAAACTGTAAATGGAAATATACATAGAAGCGATCTCACAAGATTTGAATTATAAAAAAAAAAAAACTATCTAACTTAAAATTAGGGTTACAAACTTGCTTGGACTTAAATACTAGAAAAGATGAATTTAACCTTGCATCTTGGGTTTAAAACAGCAACCAGACCCGCATGATACAAACAGTGACGTTGCGGCTCGAAAGAATGGCACTGTAGCTAAAGATGGTGATGAAGTAAAGTAATAGGGCCGGGGTTCAAAAATATATGAATTATGAGAGCTTATCACCTAAAGATGGTGATGAAGTTTGGACGATCATTGATGCCCTATTGATGCTTGGATTAGCTTGAGAGGTTTGTAAATCAGCAGGACTTGTACACAAAGAAGATGATAACATTAGATGAAACAAGGGTTCACTGAAGTTAGTAGCAATTTCATAATATATAATTAACTTTGCCCAGGTTAAAATCCTACTCTCCTACAAAATTTAGGGCAAATCTCTCTCTACATGTAAGCCAAAACCAAAGAAATTGATGACCCAATTTCCCTGTAAACAGCAGGAACCTAAGACCAGTTATTATATTGAGGCAAATTCTTGGGGTTACTTCCTACCGCAGAATCCATCTTGTAAGCACTCTCATCTTTTGTTTGAGCAATTTCTTCAGCTTCTGAGCTAACATCATCTCTCATTTCCTCTTCATTTTCATCCTTTGCTGAGGCCATTACACCATCTTCAACCTCATCTGAAGCATCCTCTTCATTCACAAAACTCCATCCAGGTATGAGTTTTCCTGCTTCTCTGATCAAACAGCCATTGTCATATAAACTTTGAGAGATCGTATTATATATGTTTCTCCGAGGCTCTTCAGTTACAAAACTTGCAGGCCAAGCAAGGGCTTCACCGTTTGTCCCTCCCATGTGCGTATCTGAAATCCCCTTGTCGTTTTCTTTAGGTTGCTGAGCTAAACAGGAATTGGTCTCGATTCCACAATTTTGGATGCCAGGACCTTCCGGGTGAGCTTGGTTGTGGAATGCAGGCATAGGCAAATTGCTTCCATTAACACTATTATTTGTTATGGTCTTCTCATTATCTTTCTTGGTACTCGAAATAGAGTGAGCTGTTTTTTCCACCTTGTTTAGAACAACTTTCTCAATAAAAAGAACTCTAGACTCAGGTTGAACTTTACTTGCTGCAGGCTTTTGACCTCTTGCTTGAGGATGAGACTCATCAGGAGAAGCAGACACATCAACTGAAGCAACTGCCCTCTTAGGTCTGCCCCTCTTTGATGCTGCTCCGGATAAGCCAGTCTGAACAGCTTGTGCAGAAGGCTCATCGGCAGGCGGTTTCAGAGATGCAATTTGACCTTCAAGCTTTAATATTTGACTCTTGTAATCAGCTAATTCTGATTGCAACTGACCAATTACTCTCCATAGCATAACATTCTCAAATGACTGCATATGGAAACAGATAAACCAAAGTGTTACTAACAATGGTTAGAAGAGCAAAAACAAATACTAAATTAACTGATTAGGTGAGTAAAACACTACTACTTGGGCTTCCCAAAGTTGTTGATGCTTCTGAGAAAGTTTAGCCATTGGGCGAATAATCCCTCTTTGAGAGGACTCTCCAAAGGTTGCTGAACAATTAGGCATTGGCGGAGGTTCTGAAGAAAAGGAGCCATTATAAGCTCCTGGGAAAGTACAGTTGAAAGATGGATGAACTTGCTGACCATGAGTCCACCAAGAAGAGGGATCCCAAGGACCTGTTCACATGAAAAATCCACCATTACATGGCTCCAAGGTCCTCTATTTAGCAACTTCTTGACTTCCAAATTAGAAACTATGCTACATAAATTGGTAGAATGCACAATTCACTAACTGATCATATTAGCATCATATATCCATTGATATGTCATAAATCAATTCCAACTAATAGTAATCACACAGTATGATGAGATATGATAAACATAAATCAGAAAGAACTTTGGCTTGCCTTACCAGGAAAACCAGTAACATTCAAAGTACTTGGTTCAAATCCTACCTGGAAAACTTGGGTACGGGCTAAAATGGTAACCGATACTTGGGACCTGATGTTGGCTCCTTGGGGAAGTTCCTCCAATTAGAGGAGACGGTTGCCAACTAGCAGTGAACGGCTGAAATGTGGCAGGCACAGATACTGCAGGGAAATGGTAACTAGGTCGCTGTGGCAGCCAGAAGGGTGAAGTGGAGGGGGCTAAATGCACTGTGGGTTGGCCCTGCTGGACAAGATGATTAGGGAAATTGGACTGCAATGGTGCTACTTGCTGTGGTCGGCTTGCAAGAATAGGAGGCGTCTGACTTGATATACAAGGTCTTGGATTCAAGGAAGACTGCTCTGCCGCCTGTTGGGTGGTGTATGGCCATTGAAGAATACGTGAATGTTGATCATTCAAGGAAGAAAGATTTTCTTGTGAAGAGCTGCCATTTTTGGTAACCTTTGCAGCAAGTGCCTCATTGGGTTGATTTTGTTGTTCCTTGCTCTGTTTATGACGAATTCAGCTCGTTAAAATTGGGAAAATAATCAAAGATGCACTCATCACAACCATCCATCAGTTGCATGCGGAGTGGAAATTGAAATGCAACAATTACAACTGGATTTGTTGACAATGCACAACTTCTCACTCCATTATGCTAAATAAAGAAAAAGTGCTCTTATCATCCAAAACAATGAACCCTGGCATAACACATAACAAAACACTCGTTTTCCTTCAACCACAACACATTTGAGAACACCCCCCAAAAAAATTAAGGCAGGAAAATGAAACCCCAGATTATCAATCAATAAACTTTCAGCTAATACAAAGAACAAACAAAATAAGGCAAACCCATTTAAGAAGAAGAAAAGGGTCACATACCAAGAGATCATTTGATTGAGGTTCTTGATTAGAAGAAGTGGCAATAAGTTTCTTATGCTTCTTCTTCTTCTTCTTTTCCATAGCAGTAAATGACTACTTTTTAGAAACTCAAAAACCTAACTTGTCTGTGGATGAATGTGGAAAATCTTAACTCATTAATGTAAAAGGAAGGGGAGAGAGAGAGAGGGTCAGAGCAACAAAAGGAGCATGAATATCTTCTTCAGCAGAATAGAGAATGTGAAGGAATTTAATATTATATTATACATTTCGTTTTACTTGTTCTTGCTGCAGAGTTGCCTTTCTTCTGTCTCTGTTGCAAACCAAACCAACTACTAAGAAGCGGTCATTTCTCATTATAAATGAAACTAAAGGTGTTCATTTTAAACCTTAAACTTAAGAATTTATTAAATTATTTTAATGTTTAATGTGTTGGTTTTCGAATAAAAATAAGTTGCACTAAAACTATCACATCATACATATTTGAAATAGATAATTCTTCAAATATGTTAAAGCTTTAAAATATTAAATCTACCTGTCCATAATTTTCAATTCATTTTAGAGATGGGCAGAAAATGGCAGAGCACGTGTGCACAGTCTAAACTGAAGACCTTTAGCATCGATAATCAAAGCTTTCAAAGTTTGATGCTGATTGATTGCACATATTCTCATGCAAAAATGTTGAAATGAGGAGGCCATTAATCATAACAACAAACACCTTGCTTAAACAATATCGGTTGTAATTGATTAGAAGAAAGGTATACAGATTTTATAGCGCCATTGACAGAAGAAGGTGGCAGCTGCTAGATGATAGTAGAAATTTGGTTGAATGGAAGGGAAAGGGAGCAAGAGGTTGGAAAGGAACGTGTTTGACGCATGGAAGACCGCCCCCTCAAATTTGTCATCGGTCAAAACCTGCAATTTTGTTTTGTTTTGTTTCAAGACTTCACTTTGGGTTAAGATGAAAAAGAATAGATGCTGAAATTAATATATACATAGCTTTTTCCGATACCTCCTCCTGCATGCCCTCCTCTAATTATGTACCACCTGCACGTGCATGCGATCCAAAAAGTGTAAAATGAAATGCATCAAAGGATTCAATAGGCATAAGTGAGGTAAACCTTACCATGCAACATTTCTGACCCATAAGAGAGAAAACCCAGCAACCTAAATCGACCTAGAATCCAAATGTACCGCCTTTTTTTCCAAGATTGGCCCAATCAAACTTTGATCTTAGTCAGAATGGGTGTTCTACCCGAACGTAAATCATTGCCTCTTTTGCAAGATTATTAATAAAGTCTAAAGATCACATGAAATGATATAACTTGCATGCAATGCTTTACTCTTTTTTTTTTTCTTTTTTGAAATTTATATTTTATTTTAAAAGCTTTGACTCTTAATTGATAGGCTTTTTCTCCTTTTGTAACTATTATCTTTTAGATTTTTTATTTTATTTTTTCATATTGTTTTTATATTTATGGTTATTCTCTCAATAATGTTGTTTTTAAGATTTAAACATGTATTTTCTTTTTAGGAGTGCAACATGTCTTATCCAAGGAAAAATATTGAATTTTTTTAGTGGGACTGAAATTGAATTATAAATTTTTAAAAGGCCAAAATATTAGTTTTTATTTTTATTTTATTTCATCATTTTTGAAGAGATTAAATAGAATTTTTTTTTCATTTTTAAGGGAGGCAAAGTACAATTTTACCATATATTATCTTAAATTTTCATTATTAATAAAGAGACTAAATTGTATAAATTTCAATTTGGAGACCAAGGCTTCTTGCCTACCCCTTTAAAATCGCCCTTCATCTTACCATTACATTACAACCAACACTTATTGATTACCTATTACATTTATCAACGGGTGAAGTTATTTATTTGTTTGATTGATTTATATCCTTATTATTATTTATAAAATCATGGAATTATTATCGCAAGTTAATTATATAATTATTTGACACTAATATAATTAGAAAAACGATAAAAATAAATAAATTTATAAAGGAGAAACGATATATTAAGAGTTATATGCTCCTCTCTTACTTTTTCTCATTACTTTTTTTTTATCAATAATAAAAATTTTCTTTTCAAAAAAAAGATAATTAGTTAAATAATTTCTTTTTATATTATATTCAATTTTTCCTATGAGTGTGCATAATACTAGTAAATTCTTCATCATCTAAACTCAATTTGAGCTATGAATAACTTGATTGATGTATGTAAGTTTTTTGTATAATAATATTAAAGACAGAAGCAAAAGGTTATAACAATAGATAAAAGGAAGCTAATTCATGGAGTTTATCCCATTTCAAAATATGATGTCCCAAGTATTTGTCGACCCCACAAATTCTTTTTTCCTTGCTCATGCAAATACCAACATATAACATAATGATATTTTATAAAGGAATTACCTTTTTCCAATCTTTCTACCGAAATGTTCAAAGTAGGCAGGTTTGAAATACTAAAAGGTAATTATTCAGTGGAGGGCCGGAGGAATATCAATTATAATGTTGGGTACTTATCCCCACAACCCATTGCCACTCAATGTTCCAACTTTGTTATTGTTGAAGGCCAACATGGAGCAACTATATATATACACACAACTTTAATGCCACATACTATGTATATCATATTATCAAATTATAATATACTAAATTTTATAATTACGATTGTAAAATTTTATATAAAGTATTAACTAAGTAAAAATATTATATATTTGTCATAATTTTTTTAACTCATAATTGAAAATATATACTTATAGTAGAAGTTATAATTTAAAAAAAAAAAAACTTACAATTAAATAAAGTTTAAGTGTAAAATATTATACCATTTATATTTTAAATAATTCACATGTAAATACATATAGAAAAAATAAAATAAAGAAATATTACATATTGATAAGTACTCGTAATTCATATATTTTAGACCCTTATTGCTTTACTTTTCCTTGATCTTTGAGTAAAATATCATGTCTTAACTTCATTTTCATATTTTATGTGTTACATTTGCATACATTAGCATTTTTATTTATTTTTGCTTAGATTTTATATTAGTTAGTAATAAATAATTATTTTAATGTTTTCATGACTTTAATTCGATATACAAGCTTAAGATGCAAGATCGAGGATTATTGGGAGTGAACTGAGCAATTACGAGGAGGGCCGAAAAAGGCCGAGTGAGTTGTAGCCCAAAAACAGTCGCCCTAATGCAGATCACACAACCCTTAGCATGCTAATGCTCGTGCCCCACACTGCCTTGCGCCCTAGTGTCGTGCTACCAAGCCGCAACACGACTGTGCGCAATCTGCGACACTAATGCTTACATGTCATGGACTTTCTTGCCATTTTAACTTCAAATTTGAGGTTATTTTGTCCTTTTTCGAAACCAAAAGCCTAATCCAGTATTGAAAACTTAATTTCGGTCAAACAAACTTTATAGATATGATTTTTTAGGAGAGAGGGAAGACTTTTTTTTGTTAATTTTTATTTTTATTTTGCAAACTTATTGTTTTTTTATTTTTTTTTTACAATTTTCTTATTATATGTATTTCTAAACATTGTTTTCTAGTCAATGGAATTTCGAAGTTTGATTCAAATAGTTTTTGAGATTTAATTGTTCTTCATAATTTCTTTATTCTTTAGTATTTGCATTGTAAGTTTTTTTCTTCATTAAGTGTTCCGTATATATAAAACTCTCAAATGTTTTCCCCTTATTTATTGATTTAAGTTATGTTAATTAAAAACATTATTAATAATGGTTATGATGTAACCAAAATTTACATGTCTTGATTGACATAAATGATGCTTAAGTTTCTTCAATAACTCATGCATTTATTAAAGATGTTCATGCTTCATGTGACCATCCTGTAGATACATCTATCAATATCATAAAATGTTTAAATGGTTCACATGGTGGATGATACGGCCACGCCCCGGGAACGCCCTTGGTCCAGCTCACCAAGCGAGGCTAGCAATCTTTTGCAAGTTGATCAGCTTGATCCTAGCCTATTGAGCTTGATTCAGCTCGAATTTTAGCTCATTGAGCTCGTTTCATCTTTTTAATTTATGCACTTTAGTTGCTGGAATAATCTTCAAATAATATTAGTTAATTTAGTTTAAGTTATTTAGTTAATTTAGTTTAAGTATTAAATGTGTCTTAAGTTAATTAATATGTCTAAGTATTTTCGGTATTAAATATGTCTTAGTTAATTAATTTGTATCAATTTGCACAGCCATTTAATTTTCCTAAAAACTATTTAATTTGTCTTAGCTCAAACAGCCTTTTAAAGTGTCTTAGACTTAGACAACTTAATTGAGCTAGTTAATGTGTCCTTACCGAATTTTAATTGATGTGTTTAGGTGATCATTCAGCTGAATTCAGTTGGTGCATGGACGGAATTAATAGGCACATGTGATTGAGCTGGAGCATTAAGCTAAATTAAAGTCTAGCAGCTGTTTCTCTTCTCCAAGGGGCTGTTCGTGAAGAGCAATGGGCAAGGAGCTGTTCACACAAGACCATTCAGCTCACAAAACATTTTCACACCATGGGAGCTATTCATTTTCGTCCATTCACACTTGGAGGCTGTTGGAGATCAAGTGTTCACACCAATTTGGCTGTTCATGCGTCACATTCCCATTAAAAATGGCTGCTGCATTTTCGGCTTCCCAAGAAAGGAATAAACGCATTCATATTGCTGGAAAATTCCTTTCACCTTAAATGACTATTCGGGTTTGTGCATTCACACGTGAGGGGCTGCTCATATTCGGTTTCACACCTAATGTCCATTGGAGCACTCAAGACATCATTTAACACCTTTAAAACCATTCAGCTGATCAAAGCAACTCATTAAAAGGTTGTTCAGACCATTTGACGTTTTTGGGAAGCTTCAAGGAAACTTCAGCTTAATTAAGCTGATTTGAGCTGTCCATTTAGTTTCTTTAATGACCATTGGCGTCTCCCATGCTAGGAAACTTCAAGGAACCTTCAAGGAAGCTTCAAGGGACGTTCTAGGAAGTTGCCAATAAGTTTCAGCTCATCTAAGCTGAATATTTGCTGCCCATTCAGCTCCCTTAGTGCCTATTTGGCTAGCTAGATGTTTAGCTATAAATACTTAGCCAATTTTATGTTGAGAAGACCTTTTGCTCATTGTTGGATGTTTATAACATTTGTGAGTTTTTCAACTCTCTTAATTCGTTTTAGACTCAACTTGACTTATCTAGATTGCTAGTGGCGTCATTCTGTTTCTTTGAACTTATCACTCCTAAACCGAGTGTGGCGTTCACCCCATTGATATCTTTGGTTCCTATCTTTCTAGATAGTGGGTCAAGATCCTATCTTCCATCTTCCATCCATCTTAAGCGTCGTATAAGGTTCGGGTCAATACTTTCTATACTATTGGTTCTTCCTTGGCATTAATCCCATTTTCTATCCATACTATCCATCTTAACTTTACCTTAATTTCTTTGTTTAGCCAATATACCATTAACCTATCTTAAACACTCTTTGAAACCCCTTTGTTTAAACCATCACTTAGCTGAATTTCATATAAACTCCAAATAGAACAGAACTTCTCATTTTAACGATCGGGTATCTAAATGACTCAAATCACTTCACTGAGGCGAGATCGTATCATTTGGTATCAGAGCTACTTAAAATCGAGGAGTACGGACGTTCGTGATATTTCGGGGTAAGTTTCGAAAAAAATGTAAAAAAAAAATATTTCGTTTGCAATGGAATATGTACATTTAGAATATTTGTATTGAAAAAAAAAAGAAATTTGAAAAAAAATTTGTGTGAAAAAAAAAGGAAGAGATTTGAATTTTTTTTTTAAAAAAGGAAAGAAGTTATTTTGAAGGTGCTCAATTTGTTTCCGATCTTCCAAATCCATTTCTGCCCATAATCAACCCCTTACGCCACACTTTCAGCCCTTCTTTTTTTTTTTCCTCTTTCAGCCTTCCCAATACCCAAACATCATCTACCCTTGTTAACCTTTTGAAACCGACCCCTAAGCTTGCTTCTAAGTCTAAATGAGTCTTCTGCGAACTTCGAGAGGAGAATCGAGTGGTAAAAGGCACGAGAGTTGTGAGCTTATTAGAGTGTAGAAAAAGTCAATATATCGAGTGCAAACACGAATGGAGTGCCATCTTATTTTCCTTTGTGAGTGACTAGTGAGGCTTTGTGGTGAGGTTCAAACAATATGTCTCTAAGTTTCGAAAGAAAAGTTGCTGTTGTTGGTGGTTGGTCCGATCCATTATACCAAGCATCCAACCAAATAGGAAGGTGACGCATTCATAAAAACCAAGGCTTTAGAGAGTATGAACGTGTTGATGGCGATTTGAAGAGTAACAAGATAGCCATTCCATCGTTTCAAGGTCGATCCGACCCGGAGGCAAACCTTGAGTGGGAAAAGAAAGTAGAATTGATTTTCGAGTGCCACGACTACTCAGAAGGCAAGAAAGTGAAGCTTGCGACGAATGAGTTCTTCGATTATGCCATGATTTGATGGGATCAATTCACCACGAGTCGGAGACGAAACGAAGAGCGGCCGATATCAACTTGGTCCGAAATGAAAGCCGTGATGCGCAAGTGATTCATCCCATCTTCCTACCATCGGGAGCGAATTTCTTCAAGCCAAAGGACGAAAATGAGATTGTCAAAGAGTTTAGCGTCCAATGATTGTTTACGAAGAGATCCCTATCGAGATTCCTATTCAACAAGGACTCCGAGTTGAAAGAAATCAAACTTCGAGTTTGAAACCTATTACGGTGGCGAACGAGAAGGTCCAAGTAATTCTTCGTATGCGCAAAGGTATTCATCCACGAAGATTCAACCTCGAAAAGATAATCGTATTTCATATATGGATCATTCATATCTTTCCCAACGAAAGGTTTCTCATTTTGATTCTTTTATGTTATCTCCCTCTTGTAATGAAATTGAAAAAGCATGTGAGAAAGAATTTGAAAAAAAAAGTGAGAAAAAAGCAAAACGAGATTGAAAAATAAAAAGAGTACGAGCAAGAAAAGAAAATTGAAAAAGAGAGTGAGAATGTGAAAGAAACAAGTGACATTGAGTTTTCAAAAATAAAAGAGATCGTGGTAAAAGAGAGAGTTTGAAAATGAGTTAGAAAAAGAAACGAATGAAAAAGATGAAAGTGAGCAAGAAAACATGAGTAATGTTTCTACTAACCAACATGCGAGTTGTTCTCGTATTATTTCTTCTTTTCAGGCTTCTAAAGGTTCATATGACAAGTTCCAACTTCATTACCTTCCCAATGAGAGACGGTTCCAATTAATCGAGAAAGGTAAGATCGAAGTTGACGTTAATCCACAAGTGCTTAAAGATAAGCAAGGTAAGGAATCTTTGGCAATCGAGTCACGGCAATCTGATTTAAAAGTTGTTAATAAAATTTCCAATGACTTAATCTTTGAAAGATCTCATTTTGATTTGATTAATTGTCATTTTATGACTAATGTTGATGATTTCGCTCCAGCTAGTGCCATGAAAAGTTTTTCTTATGATAAGTCTTACATTGGCAATTCTGTTGATAACGTTGGATTGATTCAACATATGTAAATTTTAGATGTGTGTGATAAAGATTATTCACATAGAAAGTTTGATCTGTTTGATTGTGATGGATACATGAAATCTTTGAATTTTTGTGCTAAATCCTCTTGTATAAGCATGCCTTTCCGGATGAAATGTGAAAGGATTAACTGTTTGAATGTATGCATGCTCACATCTTCTTTGTTCAGCATATGTGGTAAAGAGTTTTCGCGTAGGACGTCTAATCTGTCTGATTGTGATGTTCATGAGAAATCTCTAAACCCTTATGCGAAATACTCATGCATTTACATGTCAGTTTGGAAGAGATTTAAGAGGTTTGATTGTTGAATTTGTTTTTGCCTACATCTTCTTTATTTGGCATGTGTGACTTCTTAGTGAAAACGAAACTTTTGTTGCGTTATGGAACGGGTGATCAAAATCATGTATTCAAACCCGGAGCATGTTTCCTAGAGTTATTGCCAAGTAAAGGTAAGCATCGTAATTGTACTTTGAATAAATGTGTTGACCTTTTTAGTGTGATCCGAATTTTATTTTTATTTTCAAAAACGAAAGATGTGAATTCTGTGGATTTGCAAGGTCAAAATCAAATTTTTGATTCTGGAGGTTGTTCGATGTTATGCCTTAAGGGATTCGAACATGATGTGCATGCTTATAACTTTAGTTTGCTTTGTTTTCCTACCATGTTGCCAATCAAGAAATATTTAAGTGAACAAGAAATGGTAAGAGAAAACCTTGTTTTTGATCCTGGTGAATATTATTCCATATCATTGTACAAAGGATTTGAGTCCTATAATGTTGTTTTCCGAGGTTATAATTTTTGGATGACTTGTGATTCTGGTTGGTTGCCATCAATGGATTTCTTGTTTCATTATGATAAGGTGAGACCAACTTCTAATTTTGATCCCAGGATTGGATTACGTGATCAATTTTTGATTCATTGCGGAAGGGTAAAATCAACTTCTGTGTTTGATCCCGGTATTGGTTTATTTGCTTAATTTTTGAATAAGATTCTGAAAAGTTCTCTTGAGATTATAATTTCTAGTGTTACTAAACTATTTCATTCTTGTGTAGGTGACACTTCGAAATGGTTTCCTCCTAAAGAGGGAGGGAAATATTTTTCGCGAGCAAGTGGCCCGATTTGAAGACAAATCGCTTTAAAGAGGGAGGGGATGATACGGCCACGCCCTAGGAACGCCCTTGGTCCAGCTCACCAAGCTAGGCTAGCAATCTTTTGCAAGCTGATCAGCTCGATCCTAGCCTATTGAGCTTGATTCAGCTCGAATTTTAGCCCATTGAGCTTGATCTAGCTCCACTTTAGCTCATTGAGCTCGTTCCATCTTTTTAATTTATGCACTTTAGTTGTTGGAATAAGCTTCAAATAATATTAGTTAATTTAGTTTAAGTTATTTAGTTAATTTAGTTTAAGTATTAAATGTGTCTTAAGTTAATTAATATGTCTAAGTATTTTTGGCATTAAATATGTCTTAGTTAATTAATTTGTATCAATTTGCACAGCCATTTAATTTTCCTGAAAACTATTTAATTTGTCTTAGCTCAAACAACCATTTAAAGTGTATTAGACTTAGACAACTTAATTAAGCTAGTTAATGTGTCCTTACTGAATTTTAATTGATGTGTTTAGGTGATCATTCAAGTGAATTCAACTGGTGCATGGACAACATTAATAGGCACATGTGTTTGGAGCTGGAGCATTAAGCTAAATTAAAGTCTAGCAGCTGTTTCTCTTCTCCAAGGGGCTGTTCGTGAAGAGGAATGGACAAGAAGCTGTTCACACAAGACCATTCAGCTCACAAAACATTTTCACACCATGGGAGCTATTCATTTTCGTCCATTCACACTTGGAGGCTGTTGGAGATCAAGTGTTCACAACAATTTGGCTGTTCATGCGTCACATTCCCATTAAAAATGGCTGCTGCATTTTCGGCTTCCCAAGAAAGGAATAAACGCATTCACATTGCTGGAAAATTCCTTTCACCTTAGATGACCATCCGGGTTTGTGCATTCACACTTGTGGGGCTGCTCATATTCGGTTTCACACCTAATGTCCATTGGGGCACTCAAGACATCATTTAACACCTTCAAGACCATTCAGTTGATCAAAGCAGCTCATTAAAAGGCTATTCACACCATTGGACGTTTTTGGTAAGCTTCAAGGAAACTTCAGCTTAATTAAGTTGATTTGAGCTGTCCATTTAGTTTCTTTAATGACCATTGGCGTCTCCCATGCTAGGAAACTTCAAGGAACCTTCAAGAAAGCTTCAAGGGACGTTCTAGGAAGTTTCCAAGAAGTTTCAGCTCATCTAAGCTGAATATTTGCTGCCCATTTAGCTCCCTAAGTGCCTATTCGGCTAGCTAGATGTTTAGCTATAAATACTTATCCAATTTTATGTTGAGAAGAATTTTTGCTCATTGTTGAATATTTATAGCATTTGTGAGTTTTTCAACTCTCTTAATTCGTTTTAAACTCAGCTTGACTTATCTAGCTTGCTAGTGGCGTCATTTTGTTTCTTTGAACTTATCACTCCTAAACCGAGTGTAGCGTTCACCCCATTGATATCTTTGGTTCCTATCTTCCTAGATAGCGGGTCAAGATCCTATCTTCCATCTTCCATCCATCTTAAGCATCGTATAAGGTTCGGGTCAATACTTTCTATACTATTGGTTCTTCCTTGGCATTAATCCCATTTTCCATCCATACTATCCATCTTAACTTTACCTTAATTTCTTTGTTTAGCCAATATACCATTAACCTATCTTAAACACTCTTTGAAACCCCTTTGTTTAAACCATCACTTAGCCGAATTTCATATAAACTCCAAATAGAACGGAACTTCTCATTTTAACGATCGGGCATCTAAACAACTCAAATCGCTTCACCGAGGCGAGATCGTATCATGTGAACTCTCCTACATATATCACATTGAATACATTCCATAAATGCATGAGATTCTACCCTAATCTTTGCTAGTGATGCTCTCGTAATGAATTTCCCTTGAGAACAAGCAACACATAAGAATTTTTTAAATTGAAGAATCTTCCAATCCTTCAATGAATAACCATGTGAATTCTCAATTATTTTTCTCATTGTAGATGACCTGAGATGGTCTGATCAGTCATGACAAATAGTAAATGTATTTGGATATGTAAACTTCTTTTTTACTACAACATGTGTTTTAATTACATCAATAATTGTATGGTACAATCAAGAAGACAAGGCAGATAGTTTTTCCAAATACATTTATTTCCATATGCAATTTTTTTTATATGCATATACTCAATATTTTTCTCATTTGTAGTCTTGATATGATTCCATTTCAGCGGATATCTTTAAACCTAAATAATTTTTTTCGAGACTTTGATGAAAATAATGCATCATCTATATTAAATTTTGTCCATTAGGGTAGTAATATAATAGTTCTTCAAGATCCTTCAATTAATTTTGCACTGCTAAATATGGTGTTGGCATTTTCAATTAAATGAGAAAAATATTTTTCTATATTTAAGTGTAATGTGTGTGGTAGCATTGTCTGCGAGATATATGTCTTCATTCTTGATCTTTGATTCAACCAAAGAATTGGGGAAATTTATACCCTTCATTAAAAGAAAATATATAATAAGAGATATTGTAAATACTTTAAAAAAACAAAACATGCTAGAAGCATACTAAAGTCGCACAAAATGAATAACAAGAATTATAAAACCATTACAGAAATATGAAATATTATTATATATTTTAAAATTATTGATTTCTAGCCTTTAAGAAATCTTTTACATCAAGATGGATCATATTAACAAGTCCTTTAAAATCATCATCATTGTGAGCAAAATTAGCCTTTCCATCATCATTTTGATAAGCCAAATTTGTTTCAAGATTATTTTCTTTCTTTTTGATGAAGGCTTGTTAAAACTTTATAAAATGTTCAGGCGTAAGACAGGTACGCAACTAATGCCACTCATACCACATCAGTGGCAAAAATTTTGAGTGCCTTTTAAATGATTGCTTGGTGTAACACCCTAAGCCTGACTCGATCATTAGGTTCGGGTACCAAATGTCATAATTAACCCGAATTACTTAACAAATTTTCTATCTGGTTATTTACAAACTTAGTCAATATTAAATTATACATCCAGCGCTACTATACAATCCTTGCTCAATTTCATAAATGTTAACAAATTTCAAATTTCAAAGTTTAAATTTTAATTATATTTTATACCATACAAGGACTAAGTTCTTGCAACCATTCAGCCCTGTTAGGCGCGAACGATTACTACATTAATTATTGAGGCTTAGGACTTTACTACAGATACACCTAATAAATCCCTGAGGCGCGACCTCTAAGAATGCCCTTTTATATGCATGAAACAACTACCACCATTCACATAGATTTGGCAATGTCTAGCTTGATCCCTTTACGCGAACCTCAAGTCATCTCTAGACCTTGCAAACAAGGCAATACAATCGTAAGTTCAAATGAACTTAGTGAGATTCTGTATAGTAGTGCATCATTAAAAATCTATATTGATAGGGAATAAGAACAAAAGCACGATGACATGCTCATGGCCCCATTCCATATCACCATCAACGAGTTCCCTTATTGTCCCGGTAGTCTATGCCTTTCAAGCACTCCTCACTCATCTATACTTGTGACTTATCATGCTAGTCATGTTACTTTTATGGATTCAATTCCTGACATACCTCCCCAATGGCAAACTTCCCCGTTGGGATTCCCATACTTACATCTTGGCGGACTTCTTCGCTTTTACCATCCATGCAAATTACCCATGATACCCTAGTTTCATATAGCCATGACGTTACTCAACCTAACCCCATATCTAACGTCCTAGCGGACTATCTGTTCTTATGTCTTGACGGACTCTTTTGGTTGCCTTAATCGAGCTAAGGTCTTACACCCTTCTGACTATATATTCATTTGGTCCTAGCAGACTATCTCTGTAGATGCCATGGAGTCTTTCTCCCATAGTCTTACATTGATTCGCCATCCTAGCGTACTGTCTTATGATTTCATGGAGTCTTTCGTCCATGGTCTTATTCATCATACCTGGTTGTCATAGCATCTTTCATCTATAGTCTTATGTCATATACCTTATACGTTGTGCCATACTTCCATGGCATCTTTCATCCATGGTCTTATGCTATGTACCTCATACCAAATTGTCATACCCTCTTTCATCTATGGTATTACGTCATATACCATCGTCACGGCCGTGTGACCCCTGTATCTAAAAATTTTCAGTTTTTCTTTTTAACTTTCTATTTTATTTCAATTCAATCCTCAAATGTTGCTAATATATTTTTGTGGTTTCGTATACATGAATTAAGATGTTTAAATATGATTTTTTCTATGATTATATTTTATTTTGAGTGTTATTTATAAATTGAATTAATTGCTTTAAGTTCTTTATTTGTTATAAATTGATCGATAATGCTCCATATCCCCAATCCGGTGACGGATACGAGTTAGGGGTGTTACACTAGCTACCCATGGACTTTTGATTCTGAATAATTAATAAACCCCTTTCGAGGTGTTGCGTCGAAGGACCTATATACCGTTTACATGACTTCTCCCCAAAAGACCTATATATCATTTACACGGTGTCGCCTCAAAGGATTAGTAGATAACTGTTGTCACGGTATCGCTTCGAATGACCAGTAGACATCCATTCCACGATGTCGCCCAACTCCCTAGCATCCCTTATCAATCCTCTCATTCCTCCATTCCGCCAATGCCCAATCTTTACTAACCCGTCAAGGTAAATTCCTCCAGACTCTGCATTTTATTAATAAACATTTATTCATGCACAAAATTCCAAATGCTAATATAACAAGGATTGCACCACATGTCACTACATCAATACATAATTCCATCACACAAAACATACTTGCAGACTTTTATGAATTCATACCACCTTAAACACACATGACATTCTCAAACACTGTGACTCACACAGCTGAAACACACGCCCGTGTCCCAGGCCGTGTAACCTTCAAACTAGGGACACACGGTCGTGTCCCAACCTGTGTAACTCTCTGAGTAGGGTCACACGGTCGTGTCACACGCCCGTGTGTCAAGTTGTGTAACTCTCGAAATAGCCTCACACGCCCGTGTGCCAAGCCATGTGGTAGGCCGTGTAACTCACTGACTTGCATACAAAAAAATTCCCAGATGACACACGACCGTGTCGCCAGGCCATGTGCCACACACAGCTAAGACACACGCCCGTGTCTCAAGCCGTGTGGACCCAAAATGAACCTTAAACAAAAAATTTACCATTTCAAGCTTACTTGTAACCTAAGTAAACCATTTTCCAACCAAAAGACCTATTCAAAGTGACCAAAATCAAGCCGAAAACATGTTAATTCATCCATCTAACATTCAACCAATATGCCACTCATAGGCACCTCAAACACATACAAATAATGCTTACTTAAACATGCCAAAACCTACCACAAATTCAAGCATCATATCTCATTACATACTAAGCTTAAAAACACAACACAAATGAAACATTCTTACTCCAACACTTTGCACCAAAATGCTTTATACATCTACTAAATAAAAGTGTTCCAAAAGGACTTACCTAGTCATGCAACATAAGTCCAATACCATTCATTAACAACAAGCATAAACATACCAACTTTTAACATTTACGTATTCACCAAAACATTATAATACCAATGACCTCTCCTAATGCATGCCACTTTAACCAACTATAACAAGTACCAATGTAACGCCCCAAAATTTAAATTTTTGTTTTTGCGAATGTGTGGCACAACTGTGTATCTGCTTCAGTGGTTAAGTGTTCTGGAAGTGTCTGAAAGGTCCCAAGTTCAAGCCATAACTTGGGAAATTTTGGTATTTTTATGAATAAAGCCCAATCTTTGGTCAATAGGCTTTTATTTAATTGTTGATAAGCTTATATAAGAATGGGCCTGCTGGTCTAGTGGTTAAGTGGAGTGTTGGTGTGTTTGGGGTCTTGTGTTCAAATCCCTGCGTGGGCGTAGATGATTAATTTTTGGCTTCTAGCGTTAGTAAGAGATTGCATGGGACTGAACTACTATAGTGGTTGAGATTAAAGAGATAGTGGGGAGAGATTTTAGGAGATGATAGGGGGTTATCAAAATTTCTATTCAGATTTTTATTTGCAAAGATTCAGCACCCCTCTTTCCCTTTTAAAAATTCCTGACGTCTCCCTGCTCTCTTTTTTCTTTTTCTTTTGTTTTCTTCAATTATTCCTTGCTCCAGCGGTATATGTTTTGTCCCTTTTCTTTCGTTCTTAAGCCATCTTTCCTTTCTTTCAGCGACGTGTATTATTCTTGTGCAGATTCGGTAAGTTTTCCTCGTCTTTTCTGTCATAGAACTATAACGATTGATCAGTAATGTGTTTCTTCTGCTATTAATGGTGTAGGAGGAGGTTTTGATCAGTGATTTTCATATCTCTTGTGTTAGCAGTGTTAACGGAAGTTTCTCTGTCGACGGTAAGTCGAGTTTCTGCTAGTGCTCTGTTGTCGAATTCATTAGATTAATCTCTAAATCAGTATTGGATTCTGTGGTGCTAGGTTTCAGAAAGTTTGGGGGTCGTTTTAGCATCAATCGAAACCAGGTGTACACCCAAAAATGCATAAAATAGGGTTTCAGCAAAAGCTAAAAACCCTACTGTTGACGCCACACGGGCGTGTGGTCACCCGTGTGGTCGCCCGTTTGGTAGGCCGTGTGACACAACACGGGCATGTGATCGACAAGGCCAAGCCGTACGCACAAGACACGACCGTGTGATGGCCAGGTGGGCCGTGTGTGACACACGGGCTAGACTGATTTGGGCCGTGTGGGCCACACGGGCAGGCCACATGGGCGTGTGAGCCCATTTTTACTGTAATGTTTGTTAAGGTTGCACGGGTCGCCCAAGACGACTGTGAACCTTCCGTAGGGTCGGTAAGCATTACTTAGACCCTCATCTGTGTGGAATTGATTGTGTGAGTTATGTACTGAGCATTTTATATATAAGCATGTATACTGAACTGTATGTGTATCTGATATACCTGTAATAGCATGTCATCTATTGTATGTTGCATTGCATAGGGTTGGAATGATATTATTTGGAGGAAGTGTAATGAAAGGCTCTTAAGCCTAATATACTGGCAGCTCAGCTGCAACCTACTGTTTGTGCCGCATTTGGTACTACCTGAAGTATAATGATGGGTGGGTTGATTTAATACCCACATGGAGTGTAGGGTTGGACGGAGATGGTGTGTAGAGGCTGGTTGGGTAGGACTTTGTTATTGAATACTGTATATCTGTTGCTGATACTGTGATGGGCTAAGGCCCTATACATGAATGATACTGTAATGGGCCAAGGCCCAACTGCCACTAATACTGAAAAGGGCTTAGGCTCAGACTGCGTATGTTTGTAAACTGATTATTTGTTTTCTGTGGGATTACACACTGAGTTTACGTAAACTTACCCTCTTCTGTTTAATGTGTACAGGTAATCCCCAAACCTGACGGATCGGTGTAGCGGAGGACTTGACGGTGGCCACACGTATTTTAAACTGTTTTAATTTCAGTTTTGGTATTTATTTCTTAATTATTTTCTGGATCATTTTTTGATGTAAATTGGACTTTTTGGACTTTTTGCTTTTATTTCGAATTTTAGACTATTTTCGTGGATTTGATAACTGCACAAACTCAACGAACAAACGGTTTTCACTGAAACAAAGGGGTTTTTCTAATATGGACGGATTTACCTAATTAACTCGGTTTTTCATAAATTAAATGATTTCTAAAGCTTCCGCAACAAATTGTGTTTTAAAACAATCGATTAAATAAGTAAGCGGTTTTAGAGTCAACAAGAGTAAACAAATAAAAACGGATTTATCGTAGAAACTTAGTTTTCAAACACCCTATCATGTGACATCACCAGATTCGGCCATAACGTCTGGACCAGGTTTGGGGTGTTACAACCAAAATGACTATCGAAATGATGATGATAGTGTGTGAGCTTTTGAGTCAATCCAATCAAAGCAACGATTCCAAAAGTTCTACAAAAACAACTCAAACTAATAAGCACAATTAAGCTTAGTAAGTTCGATAATAAACGCATTTGCTATCAACTACCAAATTTCCAAAGAATGTTAACTTTTAATACACCGGCACTAAACCTACTAGGTACAAAGCCTAAATAACACTGACACTAAGCCTGCTAGGCACAAAGCCCGAATAACACCAGCACTAAGTCTGCTAGGCACAAAGCCCGAATAACACCGGCACTAAGCCTGCTAGGCACGAAGCCCGAATAAAAATATAATTCGACATTTAAACATCATTCCATAACATAATTTAAAGATTTAATCACTAACAAGGTATTTAATTCAACTAAAAATAAACATAAAACGAACTTACAAGACTAGATTGTAGTAATTGCAAAGCATAGGAACTACTCTGAAATCTTTCCTTTTCCACGATCGTCAACTCATTCGTGATCTAAAAAAATAGTTTCATTCAATTGAGTACTTCTAAACATAAATTTAATTCATAATTCATTTTTATGAAAAGTTACCATTTTGCCCCTAACATTTTAACTTTTCACAATTTAGTCCTTAATCTCATAAATTAAAATCTAAACATTTTAATCCCCCATTCAAGCTAACCGAATTTATTAGGGACTTATATCAACCCAAATAAACCATTATTTCATAATTTTAAACATGAATTTTATCATTTTTACAAATCGATCCCTAAATGCAAATTTCATCAAAAATCACTTTACAAAACTTATTTATTTATCAACACAGATTCATAATCTAGCATTAAACATCAAGAATCATTAAAGAACATTAATGACATAACCCTCAATCTTTAACAGATTTACAAATTAATCTCTAGGCTAGCTAGATTAAGCTACAACGATCCCGAAAACATAAAAATCATTAAAAACGGGGCTTGAATGCATACCATGCAAGAAGAAATAGACACTGAAGCTCTCTCCCCCTTCCTATTTTGATTTCAGCATGAACAATGTGAAAAGAAAAAGATGATAGCTTGTTTCATTCTTTTATTAACTTAATTTTCCTTTTAATTACTAATTTACTATTTTAACCTTTAAAAACTTCCATAATTACATTCATACCTTGCCATGCACATCCACTAACTCATACATATGGTATAATTACCATTTAAGTCCATTCACTTTAAAGTTTCAAGGCCAATTGACCCTTTTAGCTAATAGAACTCTACTTTTACACTTTTTACGATTTAGTCCTTTTCACTTAATTAATCATGCAAATATCAAAATTTCTTAATGAAATTTTAATAAGACCTTAATAATATCCTATAAATATTAAAATAATCATAAAATAATAATTTACTCATCAAATTTGTGGTCCCAAAACTACTATTCTGATTTCACTAAAAACAGGCTGTTACACTTCCCACATATATAACCTTTCTCGAACGATCACTAAAGCTCCAATTAAGCCATCCATTGACACTCATTTTTATTCCACTAAGAGGCCAATCGGTTCCAACCTAACCAAACTAGAATTTAAACTTAACTAATTACCAATCAGCCACAAAATTTCTCAAGTTTTCCAGTAGATCCCGTCAGCTTACTATTTTATTTAATTAACTCCCACCTTACCTAAAGTTTTGGGCTTAGACAAAAATTGGGTGTGACACTTGGACCATCATCTTTTTCTTTATTTTCTCTTTTTATTTTTCTTTTGGTGGTTATATTAATTGTTTCCACCATGATAATGGTAATTATAACATCCTCGACCATGTCCATTACCATGACCACTACCACGACCGCGACCATGACCACGATTCCTTTCATTTCTTTTACTATGTATTGCTACATTCACTTCTAGGAATGAAGCAGAACCAATAGAATAACTTTCATAATTTTTCATTAATAGCTCATTATTTGGCAGTTACCAAATGGCATGGGATTAATTTGGAGTATTTCTTAAAACCCTTTTCACGATATTTTTGCTGCAAGAGCATATTAGATGCATGAAAAATTGAGAAAGTTTTCTCCAATAAGTCTTCATTAGTTATTTTTTTCTTCATATAATTTTAATTGAAAACTTATTTTAAATATTGTGGAATTATACTTACTGCTTTTGTAATCTTACAACCTCAAGTACATCCAACCATAACAAGTTTTTGGTAGAATTACCATTTTCTTATGGTCGTATCTTTCTTTTAGACTATTTCACAATTCAAGTGGATCTTTTATAGTCAAATATTATGTTTACAATCCTTCATGAAGATGATGACGAAGGAAAATCATAACTTGGGTTTTATCCTATTTAGATGCCTTAAAACCTTGCATAATTGTACTCCTAAGACCTTTAGCGTCTAGGTGATTTTCAGCATCTAACATTCATAGCAAATAATTCTTGTCTAATATGTCAAGGACCGCAAATTCAAGTTTTGCAAGGTTTGACATACTAATATAAAACAATGATGACCATTAGGTTATATAATGAATCAATAGTAAATAAAAAAAATTGAAAATAGCATATATATCTCTTTTTCATTTTTTTTATATTAGATTCCATGAATGGCTACTATTAGATAACTTTTGTTATTTATTAAAATATTACAAATGTAATGAATTCATTATATAATGGTACAAAAATTGTTAGGTCATTCGCATTCTATTAGTATATATTTGATTAATTACACTAATAATGCTTTAATTACCAACATTGTTAATATCATATTAATGATATGCAGGTTACATGAATCTAAGACATAAATATGATCAGCTGATTGAGTCTTAACTCGATCAACATAGGAATTGTTGTCAATGCAAGAGGACATGAATTCGAGTGCGTTGAAGCGCATTATCCTCCTATTTATGGGTTGGGGAGGGGCTATGGGTAGTTCTTGACATTGTGTCAAAAAGAGCAGATATGTTCAAAATCTATAATGAGATTGTTCAAATAAAAAAAAAAACATAAAGATGACCAATTATTAAGCATGTATTTCAATCATGTTTATGATATTCACATTAAAAAAAACAATAGGAACATTAAATTAATCATCCAAAAATAATGAAATTATGTATAATAAGGACAAATAATAATCAAATATCAGTTTTACGTATTTACAAAATACGTGTATTTTATCTTAGAGTTGCTTCTTCAACAAAGATGTTGCATGGTTGAACTATTTTACCTTCAACAAAAAAAATAATTATTGAGTAAATCATACTGAAAACGTGTTATAAAATTGTCAGACAACACTAAAAGTAAACAACATATGAAAGCAAAGAGAAGTTAGACCTTTTAAGTAGTTTATCATACACGTAAAGTGTTATAAAATTATAAAATTATCAAATAAAAAATTATCATACTGTGCAAGTCTAACATCTTGTATATGTAACTATTTCAAGTATTCATGTATCTCTTTTTCACTCACAAAAGGGTTAGAAGATCCTTTCATTCAATGAAATACAAATAAATTAACTTTACTTAATTGTTTTATTAAAACATACATTAAGAAACTTAAATATCCATTCTAATAAATAGATGGGGTTTTATCTTATATATGAAAGGGGTTAGAATATGGATATCCATATAAATATGTTTTTTACTATCATTTTAAGTAAATTATTGTTTTGAAATAAAACAAATCATTGTATTTTATATTAAAAATATTATTATGAGTATTATACTAAGTGTTATTTGATAAACTAAAAAGTTTAGTGTTGAAAAATTAAATAATCATTTTAAGTTATGAAATTGGTTTGGGATATTACTTAATGTCAAAAACAAAATATAACTACATTATTAGATAAATGTAAATGTTAAATTATAGAAATTTTTATTTCACATTTTTATTCGTATTTTTAAACATTTCAATTATTTTAAACAAATTAAAATTTTATAATATAATTTTAAAAGAAATAAAATACGATACAATAAATTAAAAATAGTTTTCATTAAATGATAATTAGCTATTTATCTAGTTATTATTTTCATCATTTTTCATAGAAAAAAACTCTATCAAGTGATTTGTATTATAAACTATAAAATGTGTTTAAAAATATATAAATCATTCAAAATATTATTATTTAATTATTTAATTTTTAAAAATTTATCAAACAAAGCTTGAGTATTTTTATTCCTCGATGTACTATCTTCACAAACGAATTAAGAAAAAAATAGGAAACCAACAAGTAGTAATGCAAATTAAACTTATGAATTCAATTTTTCCATATGTTAATGTTTGGATGACATTGAAAGTTGCATGGCATGTGGCAAAAGCGTCAAAGGGGGCCAACTAGAAAGCCAGCAGTATTTGCCTTTGCTGCCAAAAACAGGGACCAAAGCTTTATTTATGAAGAGTAAAAGCATCTACCAGTAATTGGTATTCTGGAAGGAAACGATCCCTTTCCTTGGCTTCATCATCCATTTCACATGTTGTTCCAAGGACCCTGAATTGCCAGATGCCCCCAGTCTCAGTTCAGAATGCCATCGACATTTCCCTCTCCATCGGCCATGGTCTGTGTCTCGGTAATTGAGACCCGCACCTTGTGTTTGTCTATGTGCCTACAACCCATCCATTCCTATTTTTCCAGTCTATTATTACCATTATTGATTTTGATAAGCCATTTTAGCTTTGCAGGGCTTTCAACGGTCACACACTGGTGCCATGCATGCAACAATAGCGTAGCAGTGGCAGAATAAGGATGAATCATGAATACAAAAGCTTTTTTTTTAATAACAAAATACCGCCACCAATGCTACTGTACAAAATAGAAAAGAAAAAAATTAAAAACTTCAGACGTTTTAATCACATTAAAGCTAGAGCAACCCACCTCCCAAAGAAAAAGAACACAGTAGTAATAACTGCCACAATTCATGAAATTTAGAGCACAAGCCAATCCCTCAAAAAAAAAAAAAAACCACTTTAAATGCTAAGAAGATCAGGTGGTGGAGTGTGTTGGTCTTTTGGTTCCTTTGTTGTTGCATCTCTAGGAGACTCTATTGTTGTGGGTTGTGATATTGGTGAGGACTCAGTGATTGTGGAGTCTCCCTGCTGCTGCTTTGAGCTGGGTGGTTTAGGAACCTCTGTTAGAATTTGAACCACTTCTCTCATTGTTGGTCTCTCTACAGCTTGTTCTTCGACGCAGAGCATCGCAACGTAGAATACATGCATTACCTCGTGGAGGGGAACCGAAGACAGTCTAGGGTCAAGGATTTTGAGAACCCCTTCCTTGTTTGAATTGGTTGTTTTTCGAACCCATTGAACAATGTCCACACCATCACCAAATTCACCCACTGGTTTTCTACCACTGACAAGTTCTAAGAGGACTACACCAAAGCTATACACATCACTCTTCTCATCCACCTTCAGCGTGTACGCATATTCTGCAGAAACAGGATAATGAAATTCTCAGTCAAATTACAGGGAGAACGGATCATTTCAAATAGGTACATAGTTGAATTAATTAGGTGGTCAAATTTAAATAAGATTTATGTACATTCAAACTTGCTAATATTGATTGAAATGAACAAATTATTAACTCCCCCAAAAGACAATTTTCAGAGCACAAATCATGCTAACATGAACCCCAAAGTCAAAACAAAGTACATAGGAAATTATTGGTAGGTATTAATGAATGACCCTAACCCAAATTCGAACAAATGTCAAATTGTTTTCTCCAAAAAATCAAGTTATTTGAATTCATTTTTCTTAATATATAAATAAAAACAAAATAGACCTGGAAAATAAAAACTACCAGTGACAGAGACAGCAAAAATCAACATTCATTATTATGGAGTTTGACTATACCTGGAGCGATGTATCCATATGAACCAGCTATGGCAGACATGCATTCGGATGTGCCCGAATCTTGTAGAAATTTAGCAAGGCCAAAATCAGCAACATGTGCTTCATAATCAGAGTCAAGGAGGATGTTGTTTGATTTCACGTCTCGATGGAGTATCAACGGGGAACAATCATGATGAAGGTAGCATAGCCCCTTAGCAGCCTCAACCGCGATCTTATACCTCGTATCCCAGTGCAAATGACCCCCTTTCTTGCCATGAAGAACCTCTCCTAAACTTCCATTAGGCATATATTCATACAACAAAAGATTTGTCTCATGGTTTGAGCAAAAGCCCAACAGTCTCACGATGTGCCTGTGCCTAATCCTCCCCAGTGTCTGTATCTCAGCATTGAATCCATGATCATGAGAAGACCCTCGGCTCATTGCTGGTAACCTTTTCACCGCAACCTGATCACCATTAGGCATAAGTCCCTTGTACACAATCCCAGCACCTCCTTTTCCGATAATATTATCCTCCTTCAAACAGTCCAACACATCATCACAAGTGAAATCCAAGCGCTGAAAAGCAGTTAACTTCCAAGCTCGAGACTTTCTCGCCTTTTTCAAGGACCTTGCTTTGATTATAGCCGCGACTGCAAACAAGATGGAGCAGACAAGCAAGCCAATAACAAGCAAAAGCTTCAAGGAAGCAGACAGTCCACCTTTAACATGAGTTTGATCATTTCCATTAGCCCCATCCTTGCATGGCCTCAAATACGGGCCGCAAAGTTGAGGATTCCCCAAGAATGAGGTGTAGTTAAAGTAACTAAACTGACCAATGCCCGGAACCAAACCAGAGAGATTGTTGTATGAGAAATCAACTGAAGTTAAACTTTGCATTGTAGCTATTGATGAAGGAAGGGCACCAATAAGATGATTTCTTGACAGATTGAGGTAGTTTAATATCCTCAGACCTGTAATCTCAGTCGGAATCTCACCCGAGAGCTCGTTTCGACTAAGATCAACAAATGTTAACAGCTTGCATTTGCTAATTTCAGGAGCCACCGGACCTGAAAGCTTGTTATGGCTGAAATCCATCTTTGAAAGTTGTTGTAACTTCCCAATCTCAGCTGGGATTAGACCCGAAAACTTGTTGCCGTCAAGAAGAAGCTTCTGAACACCTGAAAAGTTACCGATACTAACCGGTAAAGCCCCTGAAAGCAGATTGTTCGATAAACTAATTTGCCCAAGATTCACCGAAATGGGAGAATCGGTAACCGAGAACTCCCCGGATAAGTAGTTGTTTTGCAATTCAACTTGAGTAAGGTTTGGTAATTCGAATAGGCCTTTTGGAATTGATCCGTTGAGAAAATTTTCCCCCATTCGAATCCGATTGAGCGACTCGCATTTCCCCAACGCTTCTGGAATTGGACCAAACAAGAAATTCCCCAAAGCAATCAAAGTTTGCAACGTGTTGCCGGAACACATATCCGGCGGCAAATTCCCCGTTAGCTTATTTGACGAAAGGTCTAGGAGCTGAAGCTTTCTATTACTTCCCAACGTCTGAGGAATGCTTCCTGTGAAGTTATTTTCCCATAACTGTAAAACCTGCAACTCAGGCAACTCACCGATAAACTCTGGAATCTGCCCGTGAAGTTTGTTTCTGAAAAGATTCAGAAGAGTCAAGTTTTTGAGGTCAGCGAAACTCTGTGGAATCTCTCCAGTCAGCATATTGTTCGATAAATCCATTGATTTCAAGCTTTTTAAGGTTCCCAGCTCGGGAGTTAAGGAACCAGAAAGTGCATTGACTTGGAGAAACAAAGTGTCGAGCTTCTGTAACTTGCCGATCTCTGGTGGTATTTCGCCGGATAACATGCAGTTAGCGGCGTCGAACCGAACGAGTTCTGATAAGTTCCCCATTTCCGGGGGCAAACCACCTTCAAAACTATTGTAATAGCCAATGTACAACTGCTGTAACATTGTCAAGTTACCAATTTCGGGTGGGATTTTACCGCTAAGTTCGTTACCTGAAACGGCTAGATATTCAAGGTGCTCCCAACGGCCGTAACTTGACGGGATCTGACCGCTGAAAAAGTTTCCTCCCAAATGTAGGTGGCGTAAATTGGGAAGCTCAGTGACGGAAACCGGCAAGTTCCCAGTCATGTTGTTATTATATAAATCGATGACTCGGAGGTTTTTGAGTTGGGAAAGTTGGGAAGGGAAAGAACCGCCGAAAACATTGTTGGAGAGGTTGAGGTAACGGAGAGCAGAAAGGGCGGCGAGTTCCGTCGGGATTAGACCGGAAAGCTGGTTGGCTGCGACGGAGAAGTTTTGGAGAAAACGGAGGTAGGAAAAGGACGGGGAAAGAGTTCCGGACAAGTTGAAGTTAGTGAGGTCGATGGATGTCACGTGACGACCGGTATGGTCGCACGTGACACCGGTAAAAGAGCAAAGCGAGGTACTTTCATTCCAGTTGGATAGATAAGATTGAGGGTCATCGGTAATGGAGGATTTAGCATCGAGAAGCGCGCGAAACTCCGAGACGGCTCGTGCGGCGGAGGAATGAGAAATGCGGAGGAGAAGAAACAGTAGGAGGAGGAGGAGAAACTTCATTTTAGCTCTATCTTACAAAAGATTTTCTTTTTCCTTTCTCCCTGAAATGGAATTGGGAGGGAAAGATGGGGGGGTCAAGGGGAGGGGAGAGTGAGGTGAGTCAGTGAAGAAGACGAGAAGTGTGATTTTATTATGTTTTTTTATTTAAATATTTTTAAATTTGTTTGGTGACGGAGGGTAGAGCTGATTTTGAACATTTCATGATTGCCCTCAATGTTTCATTTGGACTTTGATTGTTGGCTTCATTTTTTTAATTTGAATAATGTTAAGCAATACATTTATTTGGGCAATTGATCCATAAATATCAAAAAATAAAAAAATTTACGGAAAAGGGCCGGAATTGGAAAAAATTACGGAAAAGGGCCGAATCCCCCAAAAACGCGGCCACGTAAGCGCGTTTTGGCGGGACGGGGACCAAAAACGCGCCTTTGGCGTTTTTGTCCACGCCGACCAAAAACGCTCCCACGTGGGCGCGCTTTGTCGACGTGGACAAAAACGCTTCCGAGTAGGCGCGTTTTTGGTCCTTACTACCGTGTTGAAGTTTTTGGCCCAATAGTCTCGGCAAAATAATTTTGAGAGACGTTTACAACAAACACCGCCAAAAACAAAGCATGCGTTACGAAAAACGCCGCGTGGACGCGTTTTGCTCTGATGAGTCTACGGAGAAATAATTTTGAGGGCGTTTACGAATAAACATGGCCAAAAACGCTTCAAGGGCGCATTGTCATCGTCGCGATGCGTAATGAAAACGCTCCCACGTGGACGCGCGCTTTGCTACTGAAGAGCCTCCGGCAAAATTAGGCTATAAATCGGTGAAAATTCATTCTCGCCAGCGAGAAAGGAAATTGAGGCAAAGGGAAAAAATTGAAAATGAGTGAACGATATTAATCTTTGTTATTTACTACGACGGTGAAGTTCGTGACACCGAAAATGGCGTTGTTTTCTTATCGGAGAACACAAATACGATCGAGTTTTAATCGAACATCGATTTGGTTGAACTTCGCAAAAGAATTAGGCGTAAAATATTTGGAACAACGCCAATGAAAGTTCGATGTATTAAGTATAGGTTTTGCGCTTGGTTGATCCGGTGAGATATGAGTCGTTCGACATCAAAGGTGCTCGGGGCTTTGAGGCAATGGTGGAGACTCATATTGCCGGTGGATCACCCTATATGGAGGTATATGTAGAATTTTCATCTCTAAGTGATCTTGCTGCGACCTCGACATGTACTGCTGCTCGAGGGAATACACGACCCCAAGCCGACACTCTCTGTAAGTGGGAGGCCAAACACGTAAGTGCCCGTGTGCGGTCGTAGTATGGAAAACATAACCCCGCACGACACTCGGTTGGTGGATGGGACATGCATATCCGTCGGTCGACGTCCGATGATAGAAATACGCATCGGGGGCGTCGTCAAGTTCTAGTGGTTGGCAATCCACATACGATTGGAATCAGATGAAAAAGATGTTTAAGGAGGGATGATGAACTCCCGACGACATCCACCGGCGAGGGCCCTCGCTTTGTTGCAGGTTATGGAGGGTCGGACGATGAATCTGATGTGGATCCACCTCGAGAGGCGTGGCCCGACGGTGCGCGAAGTTGGATTATTTTCTCAACCGGAGCCCGCTCCAATTGTACCAAGACGCGTTGAGGCGGTTCGCACGAAGAAGAAGAAGATCCGCTATTCAGTATGTATTTCGCCTCCAAAATTTCACATGCATAATGTCGATCTATCTCATGATGATGCATTGGAGTTTCTGAACTAACACACCGGACGCGTGGCCGCATGCATATATCGCTTTGATTCCGACGAATTAGAAGTTGGTAACTGGGCTTGCGAACAAGAATAATTTTCTTGTTGCATTGAAACAAAGACAAAGATTAAGAACGGGTTAACTACACGGTGGTTAAATCGAAGCTCGATAAGTTCGGCGAAGTGTGCAAAGGTGCAAGATGGCACATGTCAATGGAAAATCATGGCGTCGTTGAAGAAAAAAGACAGGGTTGTGGGAGATTAAAAAGTACAAAGGTCGACATACATGTCTTGCTTCAGACAAAGATCACTATGTGTTCAAGTGATTTCAATAACAATAATAATATGTAATATTGCATTGTTTAACGTGCTTCGCTGATGTGTGTAACACAAGATCATCCGAGGATGGATTCGTAGATGTTGGTCGACATGATAATCCCGATGTTGAAGGCCGATCCAAATACTACGGTGCCGACCTTAATTGGCGTGATTCGTAGCCAATTGGGGTACACGCCTCTCTTACGAAAAAAGGCTTGGATAGCCAAGCGAAGGCGTTAGAAAAGTTACACGGTGGGTGGGACACTTCATATAATGAAGTGTGGCGGTGGTGTCAGTCTTTGGATAGATATGTCCCGTGCAAAGCATGACAGACCTTGAAACGGAACCTGCGTACTACAACGATCGTCTGCTCCGTGGATGCGCAGTGTTCAAGCGTCTGTTCTGGACATTTAAGCAATGCCGAGATGCCTTTAAGCAATGCCGACATTTAAGCTATTACCGGATAGACAATTGAGGCGCAAACCAAAAGGTCGACCTTGCTCGTCTAGAATACGCAACAATATGGATATCCGAGAAACAAGCAACCAAAGTCGGTTGTGCGGATGGTGTAGGAACCCGGGGCATACATCTCGCTCGTGTCCAAGTCGGAATAGTTGACCGTGTTCTTAGGTGTTTTGTCTCATGGAAGCTATGTAATATCTATTTTTCGGAGGAAAGCGGTTAACTTTTGTACAATAACTTTTATTTTATTAAATATATTAAAAATTAATTACAAAAAAATCAATTCTATTTTGTCAAATTTTATTAAAATAAGTAAAACAAATTAAAAAAATTAAATTACAAGGCAACAATTTAAACTCAAATTTTATTAAAATAAGTAAAACAAATATAAAAATTAAATGACAAGGCAACAAGTTAAACTCAAATTTTATTAAATATATTAAACATTAATTACAAAAAAATCAATTCTATTTTGTCAAATTTTATTAAAATAAGTAAAACAAATTAAAAAAATTAAATTACAAGGCAACAATTTGAACTCAAATTTTATTAAAATAAGTAAAACAAATATAAAAATTAAATGACAAGGCAACAAGTTAAACTCAAATTTTATTAAATATATTAAACATTAATTACAAAAAAAAAACTTAATTAAAAAATTCTAGTGCTGATGCCGGTGGGAACCAAGTGCCACACGAGGGGCGTTAGACGATTCTGTGCTACCGGATTCCTCCTTCTTCTGGCTTCCGGCGGGGGTTGTGGAACCTCGGGCGGGGAATCAGATTCCTCCGGCAGTGGGTCTGGTTCTGGATGTTGCGATGGTGACCCACTCTGATAAAATATTGACGCCGGAGGTGTTTGCATAAACCACGGCGGGGTGATCGCATCGAACGGCGAGCTGGCGGAAAAGAAGTGCTTCCGATGCCGCCTCCTCACGAACCCACATGCGACGTCGGCCTCACCATCGGATGGCCAGCGGAAGTAGTCGATGTGAATCTGCTCGAACCCGCCATGCACTCCAACCTGGGCTAGGAATAGGAAATCAAACATATATGGGTTAGGAGGATACATATATAGGGGGAAGGGTACGCACCGCATGAACGGTAGATGCTTTGTGATGGGCCCGGTGTTGTCGGTTGAACCGATGGGCCCGGTGGATCGTGTAGGCGCGCGTTGCTTGGGCCGGTGGATCGTGTCGGTGGTGATGATTGCCCCGCCTCATCACCCCTTCTCCTTGGGTGTAAAGGGCCTCGACGTTCCTTCGCTCTCGGTTGTCGTCGCTCTCTTCTTCCGACAATAGATATGGCTTGCCATGGATCCTAAACCATGGCATGTACTCGGACGCATGCTAACTCCGGAACGACTATCGGTTCTCGGTCAGGTATATAGTCATATCGGTTCTCCCACGTCTCGATATGTTCTGACCAAAATCTTGCCCAATTCGTATGTGTTTGCCGTAAGTCTACTTTGTGCTCATCATCGAGCACCTCCGGTGGTACGAAATCCGCTGCGAAATCCAAATTGCCGCATAACCCGATCGCCTGGTGCATCTCCACGGTCGAGTAGGTGATCAATGGGACCTTTACGTGCCAACCGTTCGGATTTTGGAGGAACTCCTCCCGACCATCGCACGCAATTTACGGGTCGTCGTACGGTGTCCATTCAAACTATATTCACATTACGAAAATTTTAGACATATACCTCATATTAGACACTACATACGAAATACTAAATTATAATAACAAATTTCGAAACTTACTTGTGATTCCGACCTTTGGTCCAACAGGAGCCGTATATCCTCAAGCGATTTCGGTATTCCAACATGATTCGCCGAATGGTTCCACCTAATTAAATAAACTTTTAGCATACAATTATACTATAAATATACGACATAATTGTAAAATATAATATTAAATTTACCTCGTTATCGGTGGGAATGAATATGGTGGTCGAGTCGAGGACGTAAAAATGGAAATCGAAACCATGCCCATGATCGCAGTAGTGATAGGCAACCTCCGATTTTTTGTTTACTCGCGCGTCGCTTCGCACATCTCTCGGTATAACCTCGATAGCACGGCAGACCCCAACTCAATTCACCGCGCTCTCAAGTCAACAAGTTTCAGAGCCATCTCGGTGGGCGAGGTTTCTAGAGAGGTCCGGCATCGATAGCCTCCAATTATTTGAAGAATGTATGCTCGAGCATACCGTATTCTTTCTACTTCGATCGAATCCTCGTTCGGCTGCGGGAATGTGTCTCGTAACCACGCCATATCGATCCGAGCTCCTCGAATTCTATCCGAATGGCACCCGAAGCTCGTAGCATACGGCCATCCAATCGAGAGATGTTACGGACCCGGTGACTACCGCCCGGCCCACCGTAATCCCAATCAGAATCGCACATCTTCTAAGGTGATGGTACACTCTCCGCATGGCAAATGGAAAGTGTGCGTCTCCTGGTCTCCACCTCTCAATCAACGCTACCGATCAAAGGCGGCTCCAACTTGAACCCTCGGCCTATCGTGGCCACATGCCAAAAACCCGCTTCACGCAGTAATTTCTCGATCAACGGCGATGGGGATCATGCATGTTGCGAATATAACATTCCAACACCCGATCTACAGATCGTTTAAAAATCATAAAATTCAAAATTAATTAAAATTACATAATTGGATAAAAATTAAATAATATTTCAAAATTAAAATTAAAACTTACCATTTTTATTTGCTCGACGGCAATGTGCTTCTCGCCTAGGCGAAAGTAATTCCCGACCATTGTAATCGACTTTAAAATTTTCCGATAAAAATATCTTAAAAAAATTAAGGGCTTTTTCAAATAAATAGTAAAGGACTATTTTGAAATTTGAGCGTTAATTTCAAGGACCTTGAGAGAAAATTGAGAGAAAATTGAGAGAAAATTGAGAGAATATTGAGAAAGGATTGAAATGTGAAGAATAAAGGGTGGGGTGGGTTTATATTTTTTTTTTTCTAACGGTCAAAAAAATTTGACCGTTGGGACCAAAAACGCCTCTCGGGGCGTTTTTGTCCACGTCGACAAGAAGCGCGCGTCCACGTTGGCGCGTTTTTGGTCGACGTGGACAAAAACGCCCAAAGCAGGAGCGCTTTTGTCCTCGCCCCCAAAACGCGCTTACGTGGCCGCGTTTTTAGGGGATTCGGCCCTTTTCCGTAATTTTTCCCAATTCCGGCCCTTTTCCGTAAATTTTTTTATTTTTTGGTATTTATGGGTCAATTGCCCCATTTATTTTTTATTTTTCATTATCTATTTTGTTCAACTTCTAATGAATAATTCATTACTCAGATAAATTTTGAAAATTCAACCATAATTTTAAATAAAAACATTTATATATATATATATTCTTTTTAAAAATTTTGTACTTAAGCAAATCATTCTATTCAATTATTTTTAAAATTAAAATAAAAATTATTAAATTATGTAACTACACTTGCAATCAGATTATTCACTTCGAGTGAAAAATATTCGATCGAGTCGAGTGAAAATTTTTTGGGTTAGTCAAATTGAGGAGTCATATTTTATCATTCTAATTCAATTTGATTTTTTTTTTTCAAAATGAGTCTTGTAAAATGAGATTCAATTCAATTCGAGTCGAGTCGAATTTATTTATTCAAGTTAAATTAAAAAAATTAAACGAATCATAAATCTTGTTGATAGTATGATTAAATTCCAAGTTAAAAAACATAAATATTATGAATATTTGAAAAGTCTTTTAAAACAAATAAGAGGGAAAAATACAAGATCATCAGTATGATAAATTTGATTTGATAATTTACTTGTTTAAGGCCTCAAATTTATCATTTTGGATTTTTTATAAAATACAATTTAGCATTTCATATATTTTTAAGATTTTTAGATTTTTTTATTTTTTGAATATATATTTATAAAATTTTGAAAAAAAATATAAATATTTTGAATTTTGAATATTTGTATTTTTTTAGAGATATCAAATTACATGTTTTCAAAATTGTTAGCAACCCAATAGATATTTACATCAATTTGTTAACCAATTTATTCGAATTATTTAACTTATAAAATTCAACTCGACTCGAAAAAAATAAAATTACTTATTCGAAATTATTTGGAAAAATTGAATAATACAATTCATTTAACTCAAATTTTAAAAAATCGATTTTTTCAAATAAAAGTGAATTTTTTCTCACCCCTAATGATGATACTTACTATTTGCCCACAATTAATATTTTTAATATAGACACATTTTAAATTAACATAAAAGCTATTAAATCTATAATTTTTTTCCAATTTGAATATAGTAAAAATTTTAATTTAAGTATTAAAATAAGTATCTCTAAAAAGGTTTTTTTCTCAAGAGATGCTTTGTTATTAGTTCCTCAGTATTGATGATTGTTGAGTTTAGTTATATGTGTTGTCTTGACAAGTTTTGTAAGATTATCCGAGTCAAGATAATGTTTATAGAATGATTACTAAAACCTCGACAATAATAAGTTTCGAAATTTATGTAAAATATTTAAATTTAGAATTAAAATTATTGTGGATAATATTTAAGCAAACCTCAACACCTACAAATGTTGAGGTCTTTATAAAAATATATTTTTTTAAAATCTAATAATAAATGTAATTATTTTTTTAAAGAAGAGAATGAATATTTAAATTGACTTAATCACTCATGGAGGTTGAGTTCTTATTAAAAACCGTAAAGGTGTGTTTGGATAAAGAATTTGAAGAAAGGATTTCATTTGTATCATGATTTTCAAAATTTTAAAAATGAATTTACTTGCTTGGGTAAAAATATCGGAAAATTTCATAATTTGTAATTAATTTCAAAAAGGGATTTCAGTAACTTAATTTCCTTTCTAAAATTCCACCTAAAGAGGTGTTTTTTTTTTCAAATTTCCTCATAATTTTATTTTATTTAATAAATATAGTCCCAGATAATAATAAAAAAAGTAAACTTCAAAAATCATTTTTATTTAATTCTAATATATTTTATAACTTTTATTTTATTAAAAATAATTTATATTTTTTTACAAATCTAACTTTAAAACCAATAAATAGCTTATTTCGCTTGTTAGTTTTTCAAAGAAAACTCAAAACATTCCTCGTCTACATTTTTCATATCCTACATACTCAAGATTTTTTTAATTTGAATTTCGAAACATACCATAATGGTTGACCCCTTATTGAGACTAAAAGGATTTGTCGCTTTTAGGCTTTGCTTAGAGTGGAAATAAAATTGGAATGATGGAAAATTGAAGGGCTAGAAAATTAGGAGGATAGAAAACATAATTTTTTTTTACATAGGTTTGCTTAGTAAGAAAGATGAAAAATTTGAAAGAAAAAGTAATTTTCATTTCATCCATTGCTTGATAAAGTTAAAAACTGAAATGAAAGAAAATAAATCATTTGAAAAATGATTTATTTTGAACTAACATACAGATCTTTCTCATTTTCTCTCCTTTCATCTTTTCAATTTAGAATGATTGATTTTTATTCATCAGGATAAAAAATGATCACCTCTCTTATTTTCTTTCCTCTCACTTTTCTTCCCAACCAAGCACGTTCAAAATTTATTTTATTTCCACTTTTCCACTCCATTTTCCCATCCCTTCACTTTTTCACCCAACCAAGCACACTCTTAATGCAATAATAATGGCATTTTTTTAATGGCTTAGTGTCACGGTAATATGGAGATATATGCACCTAACCACAAAATCATTCCTCATTTAAGAAATTTTGGTTTCTATCACACTAGTCAAATTGAGAATTTTACTTATGTGGCGGCATTCATCTCCACTCTAATTGAGCGATGGAAACCTGAAACCAATACATTTAATCTCCCATGCAATGAAGTGGCAATAATGCTAGATTATGTAGCGTTACTAACATGCCTTCTATTGGACAAACATCCAATAACAAGAAGTTTTTAGTACAATTTAGGTAGGGTCTTTTTTCCCAATGTTGGGAACAAGTACCAATCAAAAATTTGATTTCAATAAGCTTCAAATTAAGATAACATGGTTCAAGAGCCACTTCGAGTATCTTCTAAAGAACCCAACATTTGAAGATTTTCAACTTCATGTTAGAGCTTATATTCTTTAATCCCAAACCACAACCTACTATACATGCTTCGTTGGCCAAGGTTATCCTACTTAATCAAGTCTAACTTATAAAACAAATTAAGGTTATGTGGGTCACCGGGAATATCTTGCACCAGTCCAAATTTTCGTTTCACCTGATCAGCGTATTATGGCTCTACAATGTAGAAACAAATTATGGGCACTTGTACCTTAAATAACACATAATCCTTACATGTTGTCCTAGGTAGAATTGAAAAACTTGCATTGTCAAGTATGGTATCATAGTAACTGCAAATATATACAATAAATATAATTATATTCATTTACAAGAATAATTACATAAACTGAATACGAATATAACATCAACATACCTCTGCACCGACGTGTTGATTGATTTCTCATCACATCCAAGTAAAGGTCTTTTCTATAACATGTAAGATCCAAGTGACCCTTAAATTTATTCAAATATTCAATGCAATGGGAAATTATATGTAACACCCATAACCTGTATCCATTGCCGGAATAGGGTTATGGAGTATTACCAGAATTTTATAGATTAATTAACAGACATTTCATATCATCTAGCATTCATATCAGAAATCAATCAAAATCAATTATATTGTCCCTTATGCGAGCTATTGAGGCTCAAAATACACATTGGAAATAAGTCGGGACTAAATCGGTTACTCAAAGAATTTTTCATAAAACATCAAAAATTTTCAAAGGTGCAAGGGACACACGCCTCTGTGGCCAAGCCGTGTGTCTCACACGGTCAAGAGACATGCCCGTGTCTCAGACCATGTGGGCATTCGAAATTGGGACACACGGCCGTGTCCAAACTTGTGAGCTCTCTTACTTGGGTCACATGGCCAAGCCACACGCCCGTGTGCTAGGCCGTGTGAGCATTCTGTTTTGTGCAAATTAAAGATATAGGGGATACACGGCAGTGTCACCTGGCCGTGTGTCACACACAGCTAAGACACACGCCCGTGTCTCTGCCCACGTGGACAAAAATATGCCATTTCCTAGCCAAATTCTCACCTAATTTGTCATCAACCTAAATCAACATTTTTGGACATCAACAAGTCATAACAAGGCATTCAAATCAAACCAAAATCAATACTTAAACATATAATACTATCACATACCAACAATATGCCCTTAGGCTCTTTAAATGACAACATAACTCATATCAACCAAATAACCAATTTCACCTACATGACCAAATACATATATGCATAATTTACCAATTATACCAATTCAACCCAACCATCAATGTACCTATAAGATTTCCATCATTCAACCGTTTCAAACACACATCAAACATGATAAGACCACTTATATATACACATTAAAATATATTTATCACAAGCCATTCAAATGTCTAGTTCCAACAAAACATTTATATGCCATCAATGGCCAAATTAACCTAAACATGCCATTATAACCAAAATTAATTTACTAATTATACCGAAAAGGCCGATGGATAGTGTGAAGTTGCTCCGACCAGCTTCCAACTAAAATGAGCTTCCGAATTACTATAAAACATGGAAAATAACACAGAGTAAGCATTTAAGCATAGTAAGTTCGTATAACAAGGAAATTAACTTACCATTTAATCAAATTTAAGGAAAGCATGCTAATATAACCAAACCAATTTGGCCAAAAGCCTAAACGCATATCCTCAACATATTAGCCATGTAACACTTTCCATAACCAGTAAACATAAATGTACATAATCACTAGGTAAGATTCACATACATGTATTATCCATCTCATATTTCAATATATCGTGTAATATCATTTCCATGTAATTCAAGTATATACCCGTAATTGTTCATTTCGAACTCATATTGTTTCATATCAGAACTTTGCCCGTTGAACCATTTAAAATATCGTTGGATACACGGGTAGTACACACGTAGTGTACAAATCTGTAATCCGTCAATTCATGTACTTGTAGGCTTATACAAGCATGTAAACGGGAAGCTCTTTCGAGCCATATAACGGGAAGCTCATGTGAGCTAAGTAATGACAAGCTCATACAAGCCAAATATCGGGAAGCTCAAGAGAGCTGTGGTGTGTCCGCAACACATGCAGGATCACAACCAAATTGGGAACCCTAATGACATGTCATTTGTATCCTTCGAATTTCTAAGGTTCAAACATGACTCGATAATTATCGGATATATGATCATAATCATACATGACAATTTGTACAAATCACACACAACAATATTCAATTTAAAACATTTAAATATACAATTTAGTTACACGAACTTACCTCGATAAGTATATATAGATACGAAGGCTACTAATTCGATACTTTTTCTTTGCCTCAATCTAACTTCGTATTAGGTCTATCCGGATCTATACGAATGAATTTAACTTAATTTAATATAATTCATATTCAATTTAATCCAATACACATCTTTGGCAAAATTACTATTTTACCCTTATACTTTTAATTAATTACAATTTAGTCCTTAAGCTCGAAAAATGAAATTCATACAATTTAATCCTTATTCAAGCCTAGCCAATTTTCATACATATCAATAGCAGCCCATGTATTTCAAAAAATTTAGAATTTTTCCATAAAATTTTCATCTTTTCAATTTAGTCCCTAATTGATAATTTCAACAAAATTCTCTTTACAAAAGTTATTTATCTAACAACAACCTTTCATTTTCTATCATAAAACTTAAAAATTCAACTATACTCATCCATGAAAAAATCCTAATACTTTAACAGTTTTGCAAATTAATCCCTGGGATAGCTAAATTAAGCTATTACGATCTCGGAAACATAAAAATTATTAAAAACGGGACAAAAATACATACCTAATTGAGTAAAAATAAGCTTGCTAACTTCAAGCTTCCATGGCTAAGGTTTCCATGTTTTTTTAATGAAAGATGATGAAAAGAGATTTTTTTTTCTTTTATTTAATATTACTTTAAATCTCTAATTTCCAAAATTAACCTTAATAAATTATCCAATTTCCAATGATGAATAATCATTATTATCCACTAACTACTCTAAATGGTCTATTTACTATATAAGGACCTCCAATTTAAAATTCCATAGCTATTTGATAGTTTTAGCTACTAGAATTCAACTTTTGCACTTTATACAATTTAGTCCTTTTTATCAAGCTAGGCATGTAAACGGTAAAATTTCTTAACAAAATTTTCATACGATATTTCTATCATGCTATAGACCATAAAATAATATTAAAATAAATTTTCTTCCAACCTCGAATTTGTGGTCCCGAAACCACTGTTCCGATTCACTGAAAACGGGTTGTTACATTATAAATATTGGTCATTCAATACATTTTAAGATATTAAGTACGATTTATTTTTACCATCGACTAAGAGGTAATTCATATGGTTTGGAAATGATGGGTGCTAACCATATAACACCCGATTTTGGCGGGTTCTAAAATTGACGGGTAAACCGAGTCGTACTCTGAGTGGCGTAGTGCTATCCACCTAATCGATGCTCTTGGCGTGTAAAAGTGGGCGCATAACAAGTATTGGATTATTGCGAGGGATTGTCTTAGAAAGGATGAATTGTTAAGAAAAGAAGCTTGGTAATGAATTAAGGAATTTCGAGTAATTGGGCTATCGCCGTAGAGTATTGTACGCCAAGTTTGGTTAGTCATGGTACTGGTTACATTCTAACAAGGTGGTTAGAAACGAGTGATGAAACTGCTGTGTATGTGTGTGTGTGTTGGGTTTTGTACACGTTTCTCTATAGCTATAAATCACCTATACGGCAGATTGAATAGGATTATGACGCATGTCAAGCTTCCATAGGGACAAATGTTGTATATCTAGATAATCAGGTTAGGAAAAAAAGGAGTCTTCCTTCTTCAAGAAGTATTTCTGTCTAGATCTAAAGGAACATAGGGTAATCCCTTCTTTTACTTAAGTTAAGTTGTAGATCTGGATCTCTATCGAAGAATGCTCCATGTTAAGGTAAGATTTATGACCCTACATGCTATGATTGTGAAAGAGTAAATCCATTTAACTTGGTAAGATGGATGATATAAGATCTTATTTGGGGATTTTTAGTGTTAGAGATGACGAAAAAAAGGGTACGTGAATAGATCTTGATGGATTTCCATGTTTTGTATAAGTAGTTGTTGCGGATTGTTCGATGGAAGTTTGAATCTGGAGTGTGGTACTGCAGAAGATGAAATTCAGGTAAGTCCCTAAGCCGACTCTTATATGTATGATTGTGCATATTAGAAACCTCTGTGAAAAGTAAATAAATTATGGAACTGAAGCTAGAGAAGTATGGTGTGATGATCCTATGTAGGATGAATTTTGATGGACCGTGTATGTATAAATTGCATGAAATATGATAAACTTTGTGACGTGAATTTGGAAATCGAAGGATGCTTGTATATCATGTTATGAGTTATGTCTATCAATAGTGAGTTAGAGTATGATGAGTCTGTCTCTGTCTCCGCAGAGTCGTCTAAAGAGGTTTGTTGGGACTTTAAACATGATTCTCTGAAAGGAAAAGTCCATGACACAATATCGTGTAAGACCATAGTTGGTGGGTTATGGCATCATATTGAAAGAACTAAATGAAGGTTATTACCGAATAGGGTTTTCTACGTGACCCAAGACGATGAGGGACAAACCTCACAAAACATGAGACTAGGTGAATCCCTATCATGAACATGTCAGAAAGTGGAAGCCTTTCTGGCAATCTAAGAAAATGGAAGTCTTTGTGGTGTATCTAAAATGGAAGCCTTTGTGGTAATCTAAGAAAATGGAAGCCTTTGAGGCAATCTAAGAAAATAGAAACCTTTGTGGAAAATTTTGTAAATGATGCCTTGTGGCACACCCTAAAGAATTTTATTTGTGGCAACCTATTAAAGGAGGCGCCTCTAAGGCGGACCCTAAAAGATAGAAATGATTGTCATGACGTATTTTGGTGGAATGGAATTCTTGACGAATAAGGAAAGGAACGACATGAAAGGTGGATCCTAGACTTAGAGCCTTCGGGAATTATAAATTATAAAATACATATATAATTCAAAATAGAATAAGCATACACTTACGGGCCTTAATTGGGGCCTACGAAGCCCTAAAAATAGATTAGGAACAAACAGGGACCAATTCGAAACAAATTAAAACTTTCAGGGAAAACTAAAAATTTTCACTACAGGGGGTCACATAGCCGTGTGTCCAAACCGTGTGACAAAGCCCAGGCCGTGTGGCTCCAAACATGGCAGTGTGACTATCTTACACGCCCGTGTGCATGGGCCGTGTAACTCTCTGACTTGGGTCACACAATTGTGTCACAGGTTGTATGTCAACCCGTGTGAACCTTGCACCCAACACGCCCGTGTGGGTTACCCGTGTGGGACACACGGCCATGTGATAGCCTGTGTCCCAGGCCGTGTGTGCTCAAAAATGGCCTAAATCATGCTCATTTTGCATCCAATTGCATAGGTATCTAAACCAACTTATAACACATAATCACAAGACTATAAACACACTTGAGAACAACCAAAACATGCCAAATTCAACAACCCATGACCTAACCAATGTATCATATATGAAATCACACTATGAGTACTTATACATTCACTACCTTAGCTAACATCCACAAAACATATCATACACACAAAATAACCTATTTCAATCTCACCATGCCATACCTAAAACATGATAACTACGATTTCATGTTAGGCTACTTAACACCAACCTTGAATCAAACATGTATACTTTGTATAGTTGTTTAAACTACCATATCGAAAGCATAGCATATATACACTACAATAAGCTTATGAACCATTACAAAACATGGGCAAATTGTCCTATTACATGCCATATAAGCCAAGTTAAATTCAAAATCTACCAAAGAGATCCCCGGATAGTGTGATTCTTCGAGTTGATCCGATCTCCCAATTCCACAAAACGTAATCAAATTAAACATAGCAATTCAAATAACAAGATAAAAGAACAGAGTTCTTGTCAATCACAACTCTCAACAAGTGAGTATTACTCAACACAATAATACTAATAAATTTTTACATTTCAATAACATTCAGAGATCAATAGAACATAGCCCGATGAACGATAAATGGATGCGAGTACACGGTTAACCATCTAGCACACCATATGCTCGAATGAGCCAAACCAACCAACACACTAGATGCTCGTATGAGCCAGACCAACCAACACACCAGAATACAATGTAATGTAACACGATACTCCGCAAAAAATGCAGAACTTCGGCATATCCAGTGAATAGAGAATATACAGAAATCATCTCCACTACTCAGATCAATCCCATACCGCGCACAAAATAACCTCTTGGCATGCCAATCGTACTTTATCCCACATTCATATGGCTCAAAGCATTTCAATAGTAATCAATGTTATAACGATCATTTTCTTCTATTCTCATATACATAGCATCATTATAATGTTTAAACCAAAGCAAATTAATTCATCTAATATTCATGTAAATATATTAGAATTAAACTGAACGAAATTACCTAAATACTGCAACACGACAAACTACAGGAACTATTCTGTAACCTTCTCTTTCCCGCGATTATCAGCTCGTTCTTGATCTAGAACAATAATTTCATCCAATTGACTAATTCTAACAACAAAATCACCCATTTTATGCAATTAGGTCCTTTTAGACACTTTTAAAAAAATTACCCCTGACATTTTACTTTTGTGCAATTTAGTCCCTAAACACAAAGCATGCAAATTAACCATTTTTTACTCACATTCAAGCTTGGTCGAATATACAAGGGCCTCTATAAAGCTCCTATTTGCTATTAATTCACATCAAATCATTGTATTTTATCACTTTTAACAATTTAGTCCTTTAACATTAAAATCATCAAAAACTACTTTATAAAACAGTCCTAACTAACAACAAAGCTCAATAATCTTTCATAAAACTTTATGAATAACTCAAACTCATCAATTGCATAATTTAGAACATGTGACAGTTTTAGGTTAGCAAGATTAAGTTAATACGAGCTCAAAAACATAAAATTTACTAAAAACGGGCAAGGTTTACTCACCCAATCAAAGAACACAAACTTGGTCGAAGCTTTCAACGCCCTAGCTATGGTGTTTCGGTTTTTCTCTAGAAGAAAACTAGGATAAGATGACTTATTTCATATGTTTTATGATTATAATTACATTATAATTTATTTATTTACAAATTTACCCTTTTAAACTAATAAAATCTCATAATTTTCAAGCTCATTACCATCCAATTGATACCACATGGTATATTTACCTTTTAAGTTCCTTACTTTACCTTTCAACTATCATTTAGTACCTTTAATTAATAGAACTCAACTTTTGCAACATTTACGATTTAGTCCTTTTACTTAATTAACTATCCAAACGATAAAATTTCCTAACCAAACTTCAATACAATACTAATGACCTTGTAAAATATTAAACTATTAATAATTACAGACTGACACATCGGAGTTGTAGCCCCAAAGCCACTGTTTCTGACACTACTGAAAAGCAAGCTGTTACATAAAAACCCCCCAATCAAAGTTGAGTAGCTTGATCTCGACATCTATAGGTGTTGAGGTATGTAACACCCCTAACCCGTATTCATCGCCGGACTAGGGTCACAGAGCATTACCATACAATAAAAAACATTTAAAGTTAATATCATTCAATAACCTATTCAAGTCATAAAGCAATCATACACATACATATTGTCCCTAAATCGAGCCCTCGAGGCCCTAAAAATACCTTAGAAGCGATTCGGGACCAAATTGAAACCATTAAGAGAGCCTAGGAAAAAGTTACAAAAATTTGGAAACAGGGGTCACACGGTTGTGTGGCCAAGCCGTGTGCTTCACACGGCTGAGACACATGCCCGTGCCTCAGGTCGTGTAACCTTTGAACTAGGGACACACGGCCATGTCCTAGCCCGTGTCCACACCCGTGTAACTCTCTGAGTAAGGTTATACGGCCGTGTCACATGGCCGTGTGCCAGGCCGTGTAACTCACTGACTTGCAACCTATGAAAATTATCATATGACACACGGCCGTGTCGCTAGGCCGTGTGTCTCACACGGCTGAGTCACACGCCCCTGTGGACCCAAATTCACCTAAAAACAAGCTATCACAAAACCATTCCATGCACAAATTTTCAACCCATTTATGCACACTTTAAATGGAACTAAGCATCACCTAAGCACACATCAAAATGCCATTCCAAGATCCTATTTCAACTAACCATTATACCATTTAAAGACACCACATTATACCAAAACAACAACTATCAAATATGTCAACCTTTTAGCATTTTACACATGATAACCAATTCCAACTAGTTACCAAAACATACCATTATAATCATTTTCAAACCAAGCAAAACATATCATAAGAAACATATATTCTAAGTATCTAAAGTTGACCAAGAACTTAAACTTATCAAACATTTTAGAAAATCCATCAAACAAGACTTAAACCCCAAAAGCATATTTGTACCAAAATGATCATAAACACATTCAAGAGCTATTACTATCCAAGGTCCTATACATGCCATATAACCAAAATATCCCAAAATCTACCAAACTAGTACTTGGGATAATGTGCTTCTTTGAACTTGATCCGATTTCCCGTCCGTAAAAATACGAAATCTACAAAACAAAGAACTAACAGAGGTAAGCTTACGTGAAGCTTAATAAGTTCATAGAAATAACGATAAATCTTACAACATGTTATCTTACAACATAATTGAATAACAACTAAGATAAATCCTTGTCGTTCACAATCCACCACAGATAAGAGCCACACATTTCATTAAACCAGTTAAATCAGATATCATAGCTCGCCATTTTGAGAAATACAAAACCTCGCTCATTCGGCCAGATTTCCAGATATATTGACCGTTTCGCAATGCTGCTGTAACACCCCTTACCCGTATTCGACGCTGGAACAGGGTACAAGGCGTTACCGGACTTATACGCAAGCAATCATACAAAACCGAGACATGAATTTCCACTCAAATTTAAAACTTTTCATAAACATTCATATCGTCCCTTAAACGAGCCTATGAGGCCCAAAACATACATTAGGAATAGTTTGGGACTAAACCGAAAACTTTAGAAACTTCTGGGAAAACTTGGAAAATTTTTCATGTAAAAGGTCCACACGCCCGTGTGGCATATCACACGCCCGTGCTTCAGGCCGTGTCCAAAATAGGGGACATTATGTTTACGATGTCATCAACCAAATAAGGTCACACGGCCAAGGCACACGCCCGTGTCCTTAGGCCGTATGGCAAATTAAATTCCCAAAATTAAGTGCAGACTTCACACGGCCTGGGCACATGCCCATGTCCTATGGCCGTGTCTCTCACACGGCTGAGACATACGGCCGTGTCTCGTGCTCTTGTGTTTACTACTAGGCATTCTGTTTTGCATTAATTAGGGTGCAGGGGACACACGGCCATAACACATGCCTATGAGGCAAGTCGTGTGTCATACACGGCCTAGACACACGCCCGTGTGTCTACCCGTGTGGACAAAATAAGGCTATTTACCAAGCCTTTTTGCCACCCATGCTTGCACCAACCTACACAACATCAAAAACCACAGCAATCCAAATATATATATATATATAACTTCAAGGCACTTAACATGGCATAAATAAGTGCTTCACCATCATCAAACATCCATAATCACATGCAACATATCATCATTCAACTATCAATAACCATAGGCCATATCATAATGGCATTGACACATGCTTGCATATATGAATAGGTTTACAACCAAATAATCATTATGAGCCACATCTCATGGCCTTATACAAAATTAATCAAATATCATCATAAACCAACACATTTGGCTAAATCAATATGACATATAACAAAAAAGACCAAGTCCCTATACATGTCATACTCAAAATGTTGAGACTAACTATACCCAAAAGTTTCAATTGATAGTGTGATCGAGTCTCCGACATCCTTCAGTCCCCAAGCTAGCTTGATAATACTATAAGAAAATGGAAAAGAAAGGGGAGTAAGCATAAAGCTTAGTAAGTTTGCATGTAAATAATTAACAACATTAACCATGCATTATTATACACATAACATAATATAATCTATCACAATGTCATCAAGTATCATAGATACATTTTAAATCATGTTATTTACATAATGTACAATAAAGCTCGTGATCATGATTTATTCATTCACTTCTTACCGAGGTCTCATCGATTTTGTAATCTCAATATGTATGAGCTTTGTGTACATACCTGTACCCTTTCAACATGTTCATACCTTGTCATTTCGTTGACATAATCTTTGGACTACCCGTTAAACCGCTTGGAATACTAAAGGATACTCGAGAATCACATACACATAGAATCATACCAATGCCATATCCCAGATATGGTCTTACATGGGATCACATTTCGATGCCTATAGCCCCGCTATGGTCGTACACGATTCTCATATCAAAGCCATGTCCCAGACATGGTCTTACACGAAATCTCATAACGATGCCATATCCCAGATATGGTCTTACACGTAAACTCATAACCCTAATGTCATGACATTAGTATCCTAACTATTCCTAAAGTTCAACCGGGATTTCGAGGTATCAAATCTTCGTCGAATCGTCATCGAGTCAACATTAATCAAGTCCACAAGGACAATTACACAATTCATGCAATATTAAAGCATTAAATACTTAAAAATGTAATGTTGCATTATTTACACACGAACTTACCTCGGTACCAAAATATGGCTAACTATTCGATTTAGTCCACAACCTTGTTCTTTCCTCGGTTTAGGTCTGGACTCTGTTTTTCTTGATCTATAATAGAAAATTTAGCTCATTTAATTATCACATTGTTCAAATCAGTCCAAAAACCTTACTTTGGCAAAATTATAGTTTTGCCCCTAAACTTTCACATATTTACAAATTAGTCCCTAGGCTCATAAAATGAAATGTGTCCATTTTCTTTGTTACCCAAGCCTAGCAGAACCTAACACATGCTCATAACAGCCCACATTTTCCTTCAAATCAGATTTTTACTACTCATTTTACAAATTTTACAAAAAGGTCCTTTTTAGGTGTTTTCATCAAAAATCACTTAGTAAAATATGTTTATTACACATCAAACTTTCATAATCTACCATGAAACATCAAAACACATGCATGTCACACATGGATAAATTTTTAAACATGAACCCTAGCTCAAATAAATGGTAGAAATAGCTAGATCGGTTGATAACAACTTAAAAACGTAAAGAACATTAACAACGGGGCTAGGATGCACCTACTATCAAGCTTGGAAGTTGAAGAAAAACCCTAGCTATGGCTCTTCTAATTTTCGGCATACACTTGAAGAAGATGAGCAAATTTTGCTTTCTTTTTCCCTTTTTATTCTTTTATTAACCAAATGACCAAAATGCCATTTTTACTAAACTTTCAAATTTTACCTACTCATGCCCATTTTTGCCCATAAAAATAGAAATTGGGCAAATTACTATTTAAGGACCTCTAATTAATAATCCAAAGCTATTTCATACTTAAAGCTTCTAGAATCTCATATTTTGCAACTTTTGCAATTTAATCCAAAAAGTTAAATTGGACACTTATTCACAAAATTTCTTCATGAAACTTTCACACAATCATGAAAACATGTCATGGACCTCAAAATAATCATAAAAAAATATTTCTACTTTGTATTTGTGGTCTCGAAACCACTATTTTGATTAGACCCAAAATCGGGATTTTACAGCTGCTCACACAAGCTAACGAGGATATGCAACGTATGCAGGACCTCAGCTATTGCCACGGTTCATTCTTTAGAACAGAGCATTTTAGTCATTTCAGTAAATCTCGATGCTACTCACACAAGCTGATGAGAATCCATAACTTATGTAGGATTCTCAGTCATCGGATTAGTCCAAACATCAGAACAGAAATGTGATAGTTTCATCACTTCACATTCCGGCCAAAAACCTAATCACTTTAATTGTTCGTTTGATCAATTCTCATTTTGATCCAATAACCTAGAAATTATACATCTTAATCATTCAATAAATGATTTCAGTAAATCTCGATGCTACTCACAAAAGCTGTTGAGAATCCATAACTTATGTAGGATTCTCAGTCATCGAATTAGTCCAAACATCAGAACAGAAATGTGATAGTTTCATCACTTCACATTCCGGCCAAAAACCTAATCACTTTAATTGTTCGTTTGATCAATTCTCATTTTGATCCAATAACCTAGAAAGTATACATCTTAATCATTCAATCTTTTATGGAAAGAACCATAAATTATAAATTTAGAAATACAAACTTACCAGCTGATTACCTTGTCTTTTCCTCAGTCCTCCACACATTCGTGATTTAAAATAATAGTTTCATTTAATCAACTAAATCTAACAGTAAAATTAACTCATTTTATGCAATTAAGTCATTTTTACTATTTTATGAAATTGCTCTCAACTTCATTTTTATTCAATTTAGTCACAAGACCTTAATCATGCAAATTATCCATTTTTATTGAAATCCCAATCTAACTGAACATCAATAACTCCCATTACAACCCACTTTTGTAATAATTTCACATCAAGTCCTTGGATTTATAGTAATTTAGTAATTTAATCCCTAAACATTGAATTCATTAAAAATTACTTTACTAAATAACCAAATATAACATTAAAGCTTAATAATCCTCTATAAAATCTAAAGAATAACTCTAACTCAACAATGGCACAATCTAAAACATTTAACAGTTTCACAAGTTGATCCTCGGGTTAGCTTATTTTAAGCTAATACGAACCTAAAAACATGAAAATTACTAAAAACAGGCTAGGATTCACTTACAAATCTAAGCTTTAAAATTGAAAACTATGGAAACCCTAGTTTCCCTTGAGTGTCGTGGAGAAGATGAACAAAATGAAGCAATTCCATAGTTATTTTACTTTAAATTATTATATATACTTAGTTTTTTTTTTTGTAAATATTTCAACTTTCATAATTAATTCATAATTAACTATTATCTTATCCACATGTGTATATCATCATCTAAATCCACTAATTTAACTCCCATGAGTTAATTTATTCATTTGGTCCCTTTAATTTATAAACCTAACTTTCGTAGCTTTTACAATTCAGCCCTTTTTACTTATTAACTATCCAAACGATATAATTTCTTAACCAAAATTTAATACGATACTAAGGATCTCATAAATATTAAATAATCAATATTTACTAATCGACACATCAGATTCGTGGTCCCGAAACCACTATTTCCGACACTACTGAAAAACGGATTGTTATAAGGTACCTCTAAAAAATATATTATGGGAAATAACTTCTAGGAATACTTATTTTAATACTTAATTATTTTCTACTATATTAAAAAAATAACCTTAAAAATAAGTTCAAATAAACTATCAAAATGTGTATCTTAAAGTTGATAAAAATCAACTAAATTTTATTTTTTATTTTTATTTTTATTACATAAGAGTCTTAAGACTTAAATGGACAAATTGAACTACACAATTCCTTTCATAATACATGGCTAACAGATCCCTCTAATAGCATGTTACTAACACTGTAACAGCCCGATTTTGGAGCTAGTCGAAACAGTGGTTTCGGGACCACTAATCCGAGGGTGAAGAAAATTATTTTTGTATTATTTTATGTGTTATGGCATTAATATATGGCTATATGAAAAAATTTGGTGCTTTAATTTTAGCAATTGTATGCTTAATTGTGAAAAAAAGGACTAAGTCGCATAAAGTGCGAAAGTTCCATTATACAAGGTAGAGGTGTCTAATAGCCATAGAATATTAAATTGGAGGTCCTTAAAGTGCAAATAGGCCAATTGGGTGTGTTGGCCGGCCATAGAGACTAGGGAGACATTGATATTTAATTTTGGTCAAGTTTAGTGGAATTAGGTGGTAAAATAATGAATAAAATAAGATAAAAAGATGAGATATCATCTTTTACTATTCCTTCTTCTTCTACCACCGAAATTTTAGAAGAAATAAGGGTTCTTGGAGTTCAAAATTTTCAGCAACATAAATCTCTTGCAAGTAAGTGATTTTGGTGGTTTTATTTGATAATTTTTGTACTTTTAGAATCCCCAAAGCTTAAGCTAGCTAATGAGTAGACTAATTTGCAATATGGTTAAAAGTCTAGGGACTTTCCATAAGAGATTTTATGTTGTTTTCTGAGTTTTTATGGAAGAAAATGAATGTTTGGGGAGGTGAGAAACAACTTTTGTGAAAGATGTTGTCATGAAAACACCTAAATGGGACTAAGTTGTAAAAGTTGAAATTGTGTAATAAATGCAATAAATAGTTGGAATTTTGAGTAGTTGTAAGAGTAATAAATGTTCAGCTAGGCTTGTTTAATGAGAAAATGTGACGAAAAATGATTTACAAGCCTAAGGGCAAAATCGTAATTTTTCCATAGTACAAGGGCAAAATTTTCATTTTTGCCTAAGTAGAGATTATGATGTATTATGATTTACAAAAGTGATTAAATGAGTGAATTTCACTATTATAGATCAAGAAGAGCGTGGAATCAACCTTGACTGAGGAAAAGGCAAGGTTACGGAATAGACCGTTGATTAACACATTTTGCACCGAGGTAAGTTTATGTGTAAACGATGCATCTTAAATACATATGTTGTTGCTCATTGGTGCATTGTATGATTGAGAATATTTACGTTTCTAAATGGATTGAATTTGGTCGATAATGAATTAGATTTGAAAATGTAGAATATTATCCGTAGTAATTAATGGTGGGCTGTGTGCGACAACACCTTAATTATTCTTATTGGTGGGCTATGTGCGATACCACCTTATTACTTATTCACGATGGGCTATGTGCGATACCACCGTACTTATTCTTGTTGGTGGGCTATATGCGATACCACCCTGTTAAAGATTAATGGTGGGCTAAGTGCGAAACCACCAAGTGCTTAGTATTACTAAGAATGGCTTATTATGAAATTGTAATGTGTTGTTCATGTGATCATGTGGTGATAAGTGTAGGGATGTATGTTAAATAATACGAACATTTGGCTCGTGATATGGTTGGAATGTGGTAAGAGATGAAACGAGTAAGCATGATCTTGGAATGTGGAATGTTCTTATTTATTATGAAATGCTATTTATTGATTGGCACATATTATGATGTTTATTGTTTACATGTAAACTTACTAAGCTTAAAGCTTACTCCCTTTCTTCTCCCTTGTCTTATAGTGTCAAAGAGCTGGGTCGGGATACGAAGACAATTGGAAGATCATCCACACTATCAGCTCAATCTCGGTATATCTAGACTTAGTATATTGAGTATGGCATGTATAGGGGCTAGACTAGGTGAATTGTTTTGTTGTTTTGGCCAAGTATGTATTGGCTTATTTAAAGATGAACTCTTTTGTATATTGCCATAGTTGATGGCTCATTATTACTAATTTATGAAAAGAAGAAGTTATTCATAGAAGTGTATGTTGCAAATTTGGGTTATCTAGTGATTTGTTGAATGGGACTATGTTGTGTGAGTTAGGGTGATAAAAATAGCTTGGCAAATAGCCTTGTTCTTGTCCACACGGGTAGGCACACGGGCGTGTGTCTAGGCCGTGTGTGACACACGGTCAATTGCATGGGTGTGTGATCAAGTTGTGTGTCCCCTTGCATGTTAGAATTGCAAGTTAGTAAGCTCAGTAGTAAACACACGGGCAGAGACACGGCCGTGTGTCTCAGCCGTGTGGGAGGCACGGCCACGGACATGGGCGTGTGCCCAGACCGTGTGAAGTCTGCACCTTGAAGTTGGAATTTAATTCGACACATGCTCTAAGGACACCGGCGTGTGCCTTGGCCGTGTGACCATAGTGAGATGATGACGTCATAAACAGAATGCCAATGTTTTGGCACACGGGCTAAGACACGGGCGTGTCGAGGCCGTGTGAGTGACACAGGCTAAGGACACGGGTGTGTGTCCGGCCATGTGAAATAAGTCAGTGTCGACCACGGGTGGAGAACATGGGCATGTCTTAGGGGTACACGGGGGTGTCCCTTGAGCAACACGGGCGTGTGACCCCTGTTCAAGCAAAATTTTTCTAAGTGAGTAAAAGTTCCCGGATTGATTTAGAAACCTTCCGAAAGTATGTTTAAGGCCTCGTAGGCCCATTATAAGGATGTTAGATATGTGAATGGAAAAGTTTTAATTTGGAATGAAATTTGATAACCTAAAGTTGTTTGACCATGTGAGTTAAGTACGATAACGCCTCGTACTCGGTTCTGGTGTAGAATACAGGTAAGGGGTGTTACAAACACCCAAAGGTGAAGCTTCATATCATACATTCCATGACTAGCATTCACAACCAAATTTTCCATAAAGTCCACAATGAAATTGGCCTTGTGATAGATATACCAAATTTGAATCGTTTATTGGCTAATATAGAGCCCCCTAGTGTACCTCACCAAATCTAAATTATTGAGTTTTCCAACCTTAGAAGGGAGTAACTAGACTATTAATGCAATTTATTCTTAAGGTGTACTAGTATAAAACCTCCATCCCAAGCTAATAAAAGTTCATTAAGAATCGCTTAAAATTCCCTCTCGAACATTGTACAAACCCCAACATTATAGCAAAAACCCATAATCCACTTCCCATTACTGTCTCAAGTTAGTACAATAGTTGTGGCTCTTAGGGGATGAAGTTTTAGAACTCCAACTATATTGAGTTTGATCTTGTAACAACTCGATTTTCGTCTGTATGGTACAAAGCTATGATTTTGAGTGTTTGTGAGCTTATGTGGTTGAGAAAAGTATTGGAAGAACTAATGTTTTTAGGAAAAGATAAATTATCCTTGGATTATGATAACAAGGTTGTAACACCCTTTACCTGCCCTGACGATTACTACAGATAGGAGGTGCTATTTGAGCACTTTCTTAGCTTGTAAAAAAATATTATTTCAATAAAGCACCATTTTAGGACTTAATAAAAATCCTTTAAATCCAGTTTTAAAGTTTAGAAGGCTTGAATACAATTTTATAATTATTTTGAATCATTTGCTAGGTGTTTAGACATGTCCAAAACATAAAATAGGGTCTCAAGGGTAAAAAAAAAAACAAAAATACAAGTTGTGCAAATGCAGTAGTGTAATTCAAAGCTTAAGTAGCTAGTCTCGAGACTTGGCCTATAAGTCTCAATGCTTTGCTCCTAAGTCTTGGGACTTGCTACTGTAGCTTTTTAGCTACTAACTTGTTAGTCTCGATACTTGAGGTGCCTAGTCTCAAGACTTGATGTAAAAAACCTAAAAATTAGTTAAAAAAACACTTCAAATCATCCCCATACATCAACTTATGATACCCATGAGCTTCAAATCATTAAAAAATAATTTCAACGCTCAATTAAGCATACATAAAAGTCCCAAATCAATTTATATTCCAAATCTTACCATGAACACTCAAATACTTTGAAATGTCACTTTATTTCTAAAAATCCAAATACTTACAAACTCTTATAATAGTCTAAACATTTATGTACATCTGAAAATACAATTAGCAAATGCAAATATCAACTTTACAACCTTTAAACCATGTTGGCGATGCTATGCTCCCAAGTTGAAATTGTAAGCTTCCCGTACTACGCATTTAAAACAACTCATGCGTGAGCTCGAATAGCTTAGTAAGTACACAAGGATAATCAAACTTATCCTATTCCGTTATTAGTGTTGAGCCCCTTAGAAAAAAATTTCGAAATTCGCTAATGTTTTGTTTAGCCTTTCTAATGGATTCGTATCTAATTACCGAATCATGAGGCTTACTTACATGTTAATGGTACATTAGTTACTCCCATTATGAATCATAAACATATGGCTCTAATGAGCATTGGACCTTACATATGTTCATCTTTTTAACCAAATTCATTTAACCCAATTTCACTTATGGCAATTGGTTCCTTATGCATGTCATACACAACTTTCTTCACTTTTTCATTAAGGCATACGAAATCGTAAGGTTTACTCTCAGTTTTACATCTTATGACTTCTAGCCTAACTTTGATGCTAAACACATAATAATTTAACTATTGGCTTATCTAAAATTTCACTTATACCATAAGTGGTTGGAACATAGTATCATGATATGTTCATTTTCAACTCAAATGTTTATTCACCTTGGTCTTTCTAACTCTTTAAGCTTTTAGCCCATATCACTTTAGTAAATGTTCTACAATTATGATTCCATTATCAAATTCTAATATGTTTTGCACTTAGTAAAATAACTTAGATACACAAGACTCCTCCACCACACCAATGAGCACCAAAGTGCTAAATCGTAAGACAACATAACACATCTCTCCACCATACTAATGAGCTCATAAGAGCATGAACTACACCGCACCAAGATGCATATAAGTGCAAGGACCAAAGGCAATATAAAGCACATATAAGTGTGAAACCTCCACCACACCAAAGGGCACCAAAATGCTAAGCCTGAAGGAAACAAAACTCCAAACACTCTATATGCTAGGATCTAATTCCCTTAGTGTAGTGATTACATCCATATACTTAGTAATTTTTTAAACAATTTGGTTTACTAAAACTTCATCATTATAATTAATATATTTTATATATTATTCTCAATGGTTTTTGTATGCAAAGCAAAATGAAATAAAATATTGACTCATTGATTATCTAATGTTTAACTAATACTAAACGGCCTTACGTGGACGAACCGTAATACGAGAATACAACTTGTATTAGTAGATAATATAAACATGTTATTAGTCTAGTCAAAATTTAGCAAGTTGATTTATAGACTAATATGTCGTCTATCAAGTCCAATTAGGGAGATACCTTGTTTTGGGTATTGAAGCAGATGACTCCCAGAAGATAGAGACATAGATGTGATTAATTGGACTGATAATACATCAGGCAGGACCTAACCAGAATAGATCCTAGATCCGTTTATGGATTTATTTACTAGAGACATTTATAATATAACTTAACTCAATTGTGAGTAAATGTTGGGCTATGTGTGTGTGACTTGTATATTTTGATTTATTAATAGCTCGTGTTCAATTGGTAATCGAGTCGAAAGTTGATACGTTGGGTATGCAACTTATGCATGACATAGCTTCACTTACAATAGTGGAATTTATAGCTCAATAGGGTAAATGATGTCCTATCATTGGCATTACATGATTGATGGAAAATAAAGTGGTCACGGGTCATTTATCCTTAAACCTTAAACCCTAAGATAAATGATTTAATTACTATTTTTTAGTAATTGAGTTTTTTATGAATGAAGATGTAATGGTTATCGTGAGGTAAAATAAAATCATATTGGGAGAATGAATTTATCCTAAAGAGAATAAGGATATCCTATGAGGGTAACACACATATGACAAGGTAATTTGAATAGCACTTAGTAAAGTAGCTTTTGTAATGGTATATAATGGGGTGAGCTCAGTCATGCTACCTTAGTGGAATGACTTCATGACTAAATCATGTTGTAATTAATAGACTGAGATTCGAAACTTAATTAAAAATTATTTAAGTGTTAATTATATATGTTCAGTCAATTCCTTTGCTATCTTGGTATAACCTTGATAGTTTGTATAAATTGATGAAATGGAAAAACGTGAAACGACGAACTAGAGAAATAGATTGCATGTATCATTATCCGCAGTGAATGTGTTTTCTCACTATGAACAAGAGATGGCTCAAAAATTAATTTATATTTTTTAATAATTATTTAATTAATTTGAAATTAAATAATTGAAGTTCAAAATATAAATTAAATCAATTAAGTTATCGTAGTTTCTTATGAACAAGTTAATTGTATTGATTTACTCATAGATTATAGTATAGTAAAGTCGTCGTGACTTTAACAGAATTAAAATTGGGTAGAGAAAATAATTCAATTATAAAAATTAATTATTTTAAATAAATAAATAAATAATATTTTTGGGCATAGGAAAATATTTTTTGGGCTAGAAAAATTATGAGTTGGTTTAAAATTCAGATAGCACATATAATTGACTCAATAAATGATGAGGGTCGAATCAGGCTCGTTTAATAGGTAGGGGTGACAAAGTCTAGTCCTAGAAGGGGTTGCCACCGCCCCTATCATATAGACTCCCTATGGGAGTCATTTTCCTATTAAATATTATTATTCAATTGCTTCTTGTGCTCTTGAAACTCTTGTTATTCTCTCTATATATAAAGACTAAAGGCTAGGTCAAATACACACTTCTCATATGTCAATATTCTGTCAAAATATAGAAAATTTATTTTTCAAATAAATTATATCTTTTGATGAATAATAGAGAAGATTAAATGGTTGAAAGTTGGGAACGATTTAGTCTGTCTTGTACAAAACATAGGTGCAATCTAAGTAAATAGGTTTATTTCTATAAACATCACAACTAATTAGTTTCAAAAGAAATTTTTAAAATTCCACTACGCATTTTTCCACTATTTTCAAACAGATTTTCCAAAATCATAGACTTTAATTGACATGTCAACCGTATCTTAACATTTCACTAAGTCCACTGATCAGAGAAATCTCTATGAAAAATACGAATCGGAGTTTGAAGAAGGGGAAGGAGAAGGAGTACTCGACCCGCAACAGATAGAGGAGGATTTATTCAATCACATAGTTTGGGCTCCTAGGATATGGCACTTTCTATTTGATTGCATCGAAAGGCCAAATGAATTGGGATTTCCCTATTGGGCCGAGTAGAGCACATTACAATTACAATTAACATATATCATCAAGGACATCAAAACACACACACACACAAGTAATAGAAGGGCGCTTTAAGTGCTTTCATATACTTATGTTCAAATCCATATTAATAAAAACCTTATGAATATGTTATTTTTTTTATATTATGGCTCCTATGGACCAAGGATAACAAATTTATTTATTAATAATATTTTCTAAGCAATATCCGAGAAAGTTCGTCATCACAACAAATATAACCAAACTCCCAAATTACATAACCATACAGGTTTCCACACCTTTAGTACTCTTTTTAATAATATGTTGATTTTATCGACAACTTTACAACATATTTACATATTTAGATATGAAAACATATTAAAATTTTACACCCATTAATTATCACATGTCATATATGTAAGCATATAAACCAAATCATTTTCACTATCCATCTTACGGGAATTCACAACTTAATAGCGTTATTATAGTCAATACTTATCTTTATAATTAAGGCTTATTAAGACTTCAATGTTTCACAACCAATTATTCTAACACATTTAGGCTACGGTTATTATAGATAATATTTATTATTCATTTTCACATTTATTAAATAATCTAACCATTTTCATAAACATATTAGTTTAGGAAAAAGTAAGGTTATCCAAGGGTACTTACCTCTTTGATGCATAAATACTCAACATCAAGCTTCCAAATACTTGTTTCCATCATCATCCTAGCTTAGAAGTTCTGTTAGAATTAAGTGACTCGAATCCTTATTTAAATAAAATACAATGGTAAAATAAAATAAAAGAAGAATCCCTATAGAACTACACTTCTTTTATTTTATTTTAAATAAGGTTTTTTAAACCTTATTAAACTCCATCTATTGGATATTGATTAGAATAAGGAGTTTCAATCTTACTACACTCCTATTAGAATATGGCTTTACAAGCCTATAAATAGACATAGTCTATTCCTCTTGTAAATTTATTCGAATTCGACATAGTGAATTTTCTTCTCCTCTGCCCGTGGTTTTTTCCCGAAATGGTTTCCACGTAAAATCTGTGTGTTCTTTATTTTTGTTTCTCTTTTCTTTGCGATATATTTGTCATTACCGACGTTATTTTTTTTCACAAATTGGTATCAGAGCTTTCGGGTTTTTTCATCTTGATCACGGTAATGACGTCTTTAAAGTATGAAATTCCGCTGTTGGATCGCAACACCAGATTTGCATTGTGGCAAATAAAGATACAGGCAGTTCTTGCACAGATAGATTTAGAGGAAGCCCTGCTAGGGGTAGATAAGATGCCTTCGACATTGACGGAGGAAGAGAAAAAGCACAAGGATCGAAAGGTGTTAACACAGTTACATCTGTATTTGTCTAACGAAATTTTACAAGATATGATGAAGAAGAAGACCGCCGCGGCATTATGGAAGAGGCTAGAACAAATATGTATGTCGAAAACTCTAACCAGCAAGTTGCACATGAAGCAACATCTTTATGCTCATCGTTTGGAGGAAGGTGCGTCTGTGCACGAACACTTAACAGTGTTTAAAGAAATTCTTTCAAACTTGGAGGCCATGGAGGTTCAGTATGATAAGGAAGATCTAGGGTTGATTCTACTTTGTTCGTTGCCCCCATCTTATTCAACCTTTAGAGACACGATTTTATATAGCCGTGAGTCTCTCGCAGTTGATGAGGTTTATGATTCTTTGACCTCGTATGATAAGATGAAGCATCTTGTGGTTAAACCTGACTCTCAGGGAGAGGGTCTCATTGTTCGTGGGAGACAAGATCAGAATGCTGATGATGATCGTGGAAAGACACAGGAACGGAATCCTCGCGATAAATCTATGGGTAGATTGAAGTCTTCAAACAGAGGTAAAACTTGTAACTTCTGCAAGAAGAAAGGGCACATTAAATCTGAGTGCTATAAACTACAGAACAAGATTAAAAGGGAGGCTGCGAATCAAAAAGGAAAACAACTAGAAAATTCCGGTGAAGCTGGTGTTGTAGAAGACTACAAATGATGGTGAACTTCTAGTCGCTTCACAACAATTCTAAAGTGAGCGAGGAGTGGATACTTGATTCAGGCTGCACCTTCCACATGAGTCCCAATCGGGATTGGTTTACAAATTACGAAACAGTGTCTGAAGGTGTTGTTTTGATGGGAAATAATACTTCGTGTAAAATTACAGGTGTTGGAACAATTAAAGTTAAGATGTTTGATGGAGTTGTCAGAACACTTAGTGACGTATGGCATGTTCCAGAATTGAAGAGAAATTTAATTTCGTTGAGTACTCTTGATTCAAGAGGGTACAAATACACAACTGAAAGTGGGATTTTGAAGATTTCCAAAGGTTCCCTCGTTGTGATGAAACTCTGCCAAGTTATATGTTTTGCAGGGTTCTACTGTTATTGGTGATGCAACTGTCGCTTCCTCTTCCTTGTCAGATGATGATATTACTAAACTTTGGCATATGCGCCTAGGGCATATGAGTGAGAATGGCATGACAGAATTGAGCAAAAGAGGACTTCTTGATGGGCAAGGAATTTGCAAACTGAAGTTCTGTGGAGCCTGCGTTTTTGGGAAGCAAAAGAGAGTTCGATTCACCAGAGGAATCCATAACACGAAGGAAACATTGGAGTATATTCATTCTGATCTGTGGGGGCCATCAAGAGTGCCTTCAAGAGGTGGAGCTAATTATATGCTAACTTTTATTGATGATTTTTCTAGAAAAGTCTGGGCATTCTTCTTGAAGCAGAAAAGCGATGTGTTTTCCGCATTTAAGTCTTGGAAAACTATGATTGAAAAATAGACGGGAAAACAAATAAAACACCTCCGCACAGACAATGGCTTAGAGTTTTATTCTGATGAGTTTAATAAACTGTGCAAGTCAGAAGGGATCGTGAGACACTTGACAGTTCATCATACTCCACAACAAAACGGCGTTGCAGAACAAATGAACAGAACGATCATGGAGAAAGTTCGATGTATGTTGTCAAATGCCAACTTACCAAAGTCGTTTTGGGCAAGCGACCTCTCGCATGGTTTTTGATCAACCGATCTCCATCCATTGCCATTGAGAAAAAGACTCCACAAGAGGTATGGTCCGTAATCCCGCTAATTATTCGATTTAAAGATCTTTGGGTGTCTGCGTATGCTCATGTTGATAATAGAAAATTGGAACCGAGATCCATTAAATGTGTTTTTCTTGGTTATAAAGCTGGTGTAAAAGGGTATAAGTTATGGTGTCCTGAAAATAGAAAAGTTGCGATTAGCAGAGATGTTGTTTTTGATGAAACTGCTATGCTACCTAACTTATCTCTTAAAGACTCTTCTAATAAAGAAAAACAAAAGCAGGTGGAGCATCAGTTTAATACAGAGTCGACTCCTCAAGCCAGTACAAAAATTGAGAATAGAGTTGCTTCTTCAACACAATACTCTATCGCCAAAAACAGAACTAGAAGAGAAATTAAACCTCCAAAGAAGTATACCGAGGCTGATCTAGTTGCTTATGCTTTAAATGTGGCTGAAGATATAAATGCAAACCAAGAGCCGTCTAATTATTCTGAGGCGGTTAGCTGTGAAGACTCAGAAAAGTGGATGTTTGCTATGCAAGAGGAGATGGAATCACTCCATAAAAATAGAACATGGGATCTTGTGAAACTTCCTAAAGGTAAAAAGGTTGTTCGCTGTAAATGGGTGTTTAAAAAGAAAGAAGGGACTCCAGGAGTTGAAGAACCCAGATATAAAGCAAGGCTTGTTGCAAAAGGTTACAGTCAAATTCCAGGAGTGGACTTCACAGATGTGTTCTCCCCAGTTGTGAAGCATAGTTCAATTCGAGCTTTGCTTGGTATTGTGGCCATGCATGATTTGGAGCTTGAGCAGTTAGATGTAAAAACTGCATTTTTGCATGGAGAACTTGAGGAAGATATTTACATGCAACAACCAGAGGGTTTTACAGTCTCAGAAAAAGAGGACTATGTTTGCTTGCTGAAAAAGTCCCTTTACGGTTTGAAACAGTCACCAAGACAATGGTACAAGAGGTTTGATTCTTTTATGACTTCTCATGATTTTAAAAGAAGTAGTTTTGATAAATTGTGTTTATTTTAAGAAAAATAGTGATGGTTCTTTTGTGTATCTACTTCTTTATGTTGATGACATGTTGATAGCAAAGAAAAGATAAAGGAGAGATAAGAAAGGTCAAAGCCCAACTAAGTGAAGAATTTGAGATGAAAGATTTGGGACCAAAGAAGAAGATACTTGGTATGGAGATTCTTAGAGATAGAAAAGCAAGTAAATTGTACCTAAGTCGGAAGGGTATATTGAGAATGTTCTTTGCGTGTTCAATATGCAGAGTGCTAAGCTCATTAGTACTCCTTTAGCACCCATTTCGCACTTTCATCGGCTTTGTCTCCACAATCGATGATGAGATTGAGTACATGTCACATGTTCCATACTCTAGTGCAAAGGGGATCTCTCATGTATGCTATAGTTTGTTCACGTCCGTTTTATCATATGCAATCGATGCGCTTAGCGATACATGGCGAATCCCAGGTAAAGAACATTGGAAAGCGTTCATGGATTTTAAGATACTTACGAGGTACTACTGATGTTTGCTTACAGTTTGGAAGAACTAGAGATGGAGTCATTGGGTATGTTGATGCTGATTTTGCTTTGGAGACCTTGATAGAAGAAGATCTCTCATCGGTTATGTCTTTACAATCGGAGGTTGTACAATCATTTGAAAGCTACTTTACAAACTACGATCGCTTTGTCTACCACTCAAGCCGAGTACATGGCGCGCATCGAGGCTTGTAAAGAAGCTATTTGGTTGAAGGGACTCTTTAGTGAGCTCAATGAAGACCTTCAAATCAAAGACAAGATGATTCTGCGATAGTCGAGTGCCATCTTCCTTACAAAAGATCAAATGTTTCATGAGAGAACAAAACATATTGATGTTCGGTATCATTTTGTTCGTGATATTGTTGCTCGTGGTGATATTATTGTGAGCAAAATTAGTACTCATGAAAATCCTGCAGATATGATGACTAAGTTACTTCCTATAACCAAGTTTGAGCATTGCTTAGACTTGGTTGGTGTTCATTTTTGAAGTTAAACCCTTAAGGGGTTTTATGGAAGAGGTGGAGAACTTGTTCGTTGAGAGTTCGCGATGAAGAACTTGTTTATTTAGAATTCGTGTCAAGGTGGAGATTGTTAGAATTAAGTGACCCGAATCCTTATTTAAATAAAATACAATGGTAAAATAAAATAAAAGAAGAATCCCTATAGAACTACACTTCTTTTATTTTATTTTAATTAAGGTTTTTTAAACCTTATTAAACTCCATCTATTGGATATTGATTAGAATAAGGAGTTTCAATCTTACTACACTCCTATTAGAATATCGCTTTACAAGCCTATAAATAAACATAGTCTATTCCTCTTGTAAATTGATTCGAATTCGACATAGTGAATTTTCTTCTCATCCGCCTCGTGGTTTTTTCCGAAAAGGGTTTCACGTAAAATCTGTGTGTTCTTTATTTTTGTTTCTCTTTTCTTTGCGATATATTTGTCATTACCGACGTTATTTTTTTCACAAGTTCAATATCCAACATCTTTTCATTTTCATACAAATAAAAATATATAAAAATTAATATATAAGCTTTTTAAGCTTTTATTCAACATCCAAATTCAGATAACAAGTTAAGAGAGGTGGAAATTACCATTTTTTACCTTATGAAGCTTTCTCTCACTAGCTTCCATTTTCTCTCTCAAGAACTTATGAAACTCTAGGCTGAAAATTACGCATGGGGAATGGTTCACCCAGTAAGGTAACTGATATTGGTACCGTTCAGATCTAGATGCATGACAGGACAATTAGGGCACTGTTAGATGTCAGGCATGTGCTTGACTTAAAGGAAAATCTCATCTCCTTAGGATAGGAATTTTGGACTCGAAGGGTTGTAGAATTAACATCAAGTCAAGAGGATTAAGGTATCCCGTAGGGCTCTCATTTTGATGAAAGGTAAACAGATTGGCAGAGTTTATGTTTTGGAAGGAACAACGGTGACTAGTGAAACAGGACGTCCCTCGTCTGTTAAGGACTCGAAGTCGACTCGTTTGAAGTGGAGACAACTTGGTCGTAGAAGGGAAAAAGGTATGATCGTTTCATATAAGAGAGGTTCTCTTTTGCATGTAGATTTTGAAAAGATAGGGCACTGCGTTTGTGAAAATCAGACTTGGGTCAGTTTTGATTTGGTAGTGCACATATCGAAGACTAGAAGTCTTCCAGCTTCTAAGCACAACTTTGACTTAGTTAATATCATGCATAGTTCAAGATAAGCCCGTGGCGGGTTTTGGCAAAGAAAGCGTGGTGGAAATACGAGTCAATGTGGAGATTTGTAGAGTTATGCGTCACATTTTTCAACTTTTCTTCTTCCATTAAAACTATGTTTTTAATTTTCCACTTAAACTCTGATTAATGTAGGTTATTTTAATATTAATTTACCTATGAATTTAGCCTATAAATAGGCACTTTTTCCACCCTAGAGAGATAACCACCCATTACACATTTAAGTATTAGCTTTTACAAGCTTTCAGAGAATTTTGTGTTTACGTTTTGAGGGTTCTTATTTTAGATTTCGAGATTTAGTTTTATCTTTATCTTTTGTACTCTTCGTTTTTTTTCCGTTTTAGTAAAATTATCTTTGCCCATTATTTATTATCCTATTCGGAGGGGTTTTTCCACGTAAAATATTTGTATTTGATCTTTCCAATTTCTTCGTTATTTTACTTGTTCGTTGCTTAACCGGGTTTATCCTCAACACATAACAATCAAATATTATTCTTTTAAGTTTTAACTTAGCATTTAGCAATGGGCATGTAAATTAATAAAAAAATATTTTTTTCTAATATGGTTTATATGTTTAAATTAAACTTTACAAATAATTTATATTAATGGCTTAAAAGATGTTTAAATTTTATATTTCATATATTGGTATATCAAATTATTTAAATACCTTTTAATTTATTTTTTTTACTTTCCAACATCATATCTAAAATAAATATTTTAACTTCTTACAACACTTTTTTACAATAATAGATAATATTTTAAATTAACAAATCATATATTTTTTTAACTATTGTCTAAAAATATTTTTTTTCAAAAGTAGTTGTCAAAAATATTATCCAATAATAATTACAATAGAAAACTAGCTCTTGGCATGCTGCATGATTTGATTAGCAAGAGGATGGGATGGATACCCACGAAAGAAATGATAGAAAGTGGAAAGAAGGGTCCCTTAATCTACTATTTTAGCTTTAACTGTGACCATAAAAACAAATATAGGTATACAGAGGATAAAAAAGAAAGACATCAATGTCAATCATATTTTTTGGTAACCCACCATTACCAAAATTTCCCATGCTTAATTTTTGCATTTCATTCTAAACACTTGGTTTCATTTTTGTTGTTTTATTAGCTACAATATTGAAGAATCTTAGGTAAAGACTAAAGAGATGAGAATGGAGGGAGGAATAATGATTTATAATTATTAAAAGAATAATAATTTTGTTGGTGATGGTGATGGTGATGGTCAAATTTAGTTGACTGTCTGACAAAACCCATTTGATCTTTTTATCCTTCTATCACCTGTTTTTAGCATTATCAATATCGCCCTGTTGTCCAACTTCTTCTTTGCCCTTTTGGTATGACAGGTGACCCCGCTACTGGGAACTACATGCTCCAAAAACAGGGAACAATAACAATTGCTTTCCTCCTGGAAATTGACCAAATAGTCCCTACATGCCACTACAATCACCATCATGCCGAGGGAGGGGATTGAGATTTCGACTTACACAAGGGAGTTACTATAATTTATAACTATTTTTTTGTGAATTCATAACAGATTGATTGTATATATTAATTAAAACATATTATGTTAAATTATTAAAAATTGGTACATTTTATAAATTATATTATTGAAAAAAATAAAATATTTAATTTTTATAATGATGATAATTTAAATTATAATTAACATAAATGAAAACCAAATAATTAATATTTAAAATAAACTTGAATGATTTAATATTACTCCCAATTATGATTTAGTGTTACTCTTAAAAAAAGAGTTTAAATATAATTTAAAGATTAAAAAAGAAAAAAAAAACTATGTAAATTAAGTTATTAAACAAAAAAAATTACATAAAAAAAAGTTGTGAAAAAATAAGCTCGTTCAAAAAGAAAAAAAAAATATAACTGGTAATTAAATTAATAAATTGATCTATATGATTTCAATAATATCATTAATATCATTCTCATTTATTTATTAAAGAAAGAAATATTTGATATATATTATTTATGAAATTCAATTTTCAATAATTAAAAAAATGAGTGCATGAATGTGTAAAATTTAAATTTTACAGATTTGAAGCACATATTTATATTTCCCAACGTTGGATATTAAAAATTGTATAAAAAGACTTAATATTAAGAAAAAGGTTTAAGAGTGTAAAATGTCCTCAATTTTTTTTCAAAAAAAACAATTAAGTCTATGCTTTTTTTTTCACTCAATTGGGTACTTGAACTTTCAAAATGCGTAAAAAAATATCTTCAAAATTTTCAAAGAAAAGCAATTAAGCCCCTGCTTTATTTTTTTGCATTCAATTGGGTACTTGAACTTTCAAAATGCATAAAAAATACCCTCAATTTTTTTCAAAATAAAGCAATTAAGCCACTACTGCTTTCTTTTTCACTCAATTGGGTACTTGAACTTTCAAAATGCATCCAAAAGGCCCTCAAATTTTTTCAAAATAAAGCAATTAAGCCCTTGCTTTTTTTTTTTCACTCAATTGGGTACTTGAACTGTCAAAATGCATCAAAAAGACCCTCAATTTTTTTTCAAAAAAAAGAAATTAAGCCTCTTTTTTTTTTTTGCACTCAATTGGGTACTTGAACTGTCAAAATGCATCAAAAATGCCCTTTGACTGTTAACTTTAATAGTTGACCGTTAAAGCTAACTGTCCCTAATTTTTTTCAGTTAAAGTCACCTCATGTCACAACCACGACATGACATGTGGCAAAAAATTATAAAAAATAAAAATCAATAAAAGTTATAAAAATTATTAAATTTTAATAAAAAATTAAAAATTAAAAATTAAAAATTATAAAAATTATAAAAATTATAAAAATTTGTAACATTTTATAAAAATCATAAAAAAATTTATAAAATGTATCAAACAGGCTTTTTAACCATTAACTTTAATCGTTGACCGTTAAAGTTAATGACCCCTAGTTTTTTTCAATTAAAGTCATCACGTGTCGCAACACAGCGTGGCATGTGGTGAAGAATGATAAAAAATAATAATCAATAAAATTTATAGAAAAATTATAAAATGTTTCTTTTGGTACGATAAATTTTATATTTTTTTACGAATTTTATATTTCTTTACATTTTTTATAATTTTCTTACGACTTTATAAAACTTTATAATTTTTTTCTATATTTCTATATATTTTATAATTTTTTTAAAATTTTTATATTTTTTCACTAATTTAAATTATAAAATGTTTCTTTTGGTACAATAAATTTTATATTTTTTTACGAATTTTAAAAATTTGATGCAATTTGAGTAAACATTTTATAATTTAAATTATGAAAAATTTAAATTAGTAAATTTGATGCAATACTGATATACATATTCTTTACATTTTTCATAATTTTCTTACTGACTTTATAAAATTTTATAATTTTTTCTATATTTCTATATATTTTATAATTTTTTTACTAATTTTTAGTAAATTTTAAATATTTTATATTTTTAATTAAAATTTAATAACTTTTATTGATTTATTTTTTATCATTTTTTTGTCACATGTCACACCATTGTTGTGACACGTGGTGGCTTTAACTGGAAAAAAATAAGGGTGGTTAACTTTAACGGTCAACTGTTAAAGTTAATGGTCAAAAGGCTATTTTGATGCATTTTGACAGTTTAAGTATCCATCTGAATGTAAAAAAAAAAGAGGCTTAATTGCTTTGTTTGAAAAAGTTTGAGGGCCTTTTTGATGCAATTTGAAAGTTCAACTACTCAATTGAGTGCAAAAAAAAAGGGGGGGGCTAATTGCTTTTTTTAAAAAAAAGTTTGAGGGCTTTTTATACTCTTAAGCCTAAGAAAAAAAATTAATTGGACTAAGTGTGTACATATTTATATATATACATATATTTATAATTTATGACTAAACCAATTATAGCAAATATTTTTTCTTTTTTGGTAGAAAGGATTAGCACAAAGCGATTACAATCTTAAAGTACTATTTAACTAGAGAAAAAGTACTAACCCAATCCACTTGAAGCTATTTTGGCCATATGATCTGCAACCTTATTTTGATATCTTGGAACGGTGGCGAAATCTTACTTTCCAGTCTCGCTTGAGCAAACTATGTATTAAGTGTTACTCCCCTGATTTGCTATTGGTCGTTCCACCAGCTAAAATTAATTATACCAGAAACGCATTGTCTCATTCCAGCTCAAGCTTTATGTATTCGTTCTCCCATGCTATTTGAAGAACTTATAGCACAACTCTTGCTTCAACCTTAAAAATTATGTCCTTGCCTATCCATAATGAAAAGCCACACAGCCAGTTTGCACCGGCATCTCTAAACACACCCCCAATAGAAGCTCTTGATCTATATAAAGGCAATGCTCCATCCATGTTGAGTTTTATCCATCCCCTATCTGGTGGCGACCAATGCACTGTAGTGGCTGCTGGATTAGCATGTATCATATTGGAAAAAGTCAGATCATAGCTCATTGCCCAAACAAATCCTGTATCAATTATATTTTCTACACATTTATGGCAATTAGAAAAAAACACAACAATTACGACTTTTCCATAACAACCAACAAAAAGTAGAAAAAAGAGTATGCCATTCAATATTCCCAACATCACAATGACCTACATTTTGCATATTCCCTAACAGCCAATCCTTAAAATTCATCGAAAAGAAAGCCATTTGAGCATGTCTCGGCACAGCATAGAGCTAGATCGATTTTGAGAAAGAGCAATCATGAATTGCATGGATACTAGATTCATTAACATTACCACACCGTGGACAATAGCCATCATCAGTCATATGTCGCCTTGCCCATTCCCCATTCTTCAAAATTCTATCCTGCCAAAGAAGCCAGAGAAACTGTAACAGCCCGTTTTTAGTTAAATTGGAACGGTGGTTTCGAAACCACAAATCTGAAGTTGAAATTATTATTTTATTATTATTTTAATGTTTACAGTATGATTTAATGGTTGTGTGAAAATTTTTTTTAGAAATTTTATCATTTAATTAGTCAATTTGATAAAAAGAACTAAATCGCGTAAAGTGTAAATGTGCTTTAATGAGTGTTTCAGATTAAATTGAATAGAGAGATAATTAAATAAGCTGAATTTGATATTATATAGATCAAGAAAAGTGAAATACAGACTTAGATCGAGGAAAGAATAAAGTCTCGGATTAGTTGAACCGTGTCGTCGTTTTTACGTCTGAGGTAAGTTCGTATGTTATAAGTTTCATTATAAATGTATTTTAAATGCTTTGATATTGCATAAACTGTGAATACGAGACTACGGATATGTTCGATAGTGGTTCGACGACAATTCAGCATTCGAAATCTCGGTTGAACCTTAGGAATAGATTAGGATATTAGTGGCATGTCATTAGGGGATACACTGATTTGGCTTCGGGCCATGATATCATCACTTCGGGTGCTAACTTCATTGATTTGGCTTCGAGCCATGATATTAGCACTTTGGGTGCGAGCTTTATTGATTTGGCTTCGGGCCATTGTATTAGCACTTCGTGTGCGAGATACGTTGAGTTAGCTTCGGGCCATGATATGAGCACTTAGTGAGTATCCAACTTCTATTCCGAATGGTTCAACGGGTATATTGATGTGAATTGGTGAGAAATAGATAGGTATCGGTACAGGTATGTACGGCAAACTATTTGAGCAATGAATCAAAGAAAGTTGTGAGCTTATGATCAATTATGTGATTAAATTCATGTTAACTTGGTGTTTATTGCTTTGATACAATTTATGTTACTTATTTGAAAATGTAAATGAATGGTAAAATTCGCTAAATTATTTCATACGAGCTTACTAAGCTTTACAGCTTACATTGTTTATTTTTTTTCCGTGTTTTATAGTGATTTGTAAGCTAGCTTGGATTCGGGGATCATCAGAGACTTCATCACACTATCAGGCTATCAATTTGGTACTTTTAAGCTTATGATTTGAGTATAAGGCATGTATAGGTATTTTGAGTCATTTTGGTTATGGGTTGATAATGATTTTGGTCATTTGAAATGGCCTGTAAATGTATATGTTTTGGTTCGTAAATATAGCTATGAGAATTGGCTTAATTTGGTTGTTTTGGTTATGTATATATATGTGCATAAATGGTTTGTATTGTAAGTTCATGATGGATATGTGTATGGCTTATATTATGAAACTTGTGGATATAGATATGGTAGATACTAAATGGTTGATATTGAGAATTGGTATGCTTGTGAGATTAGGCTAAATAATGCATATTTGAGATTAGTTATTTTTGATGATTTGATAAGTGAATTTGGTATGAAAATTATGGCATGGTTTGTGATTTGTGTATATGAAGAATGAGAATATAGAATGTGCATGAATTATGTTTGAATTGGAAGATTAAAAAGCATATTGATGCTATATTTTGGTGACAATTGGGTTGATGTAGGTGTGCACAAGTTTGGGTGGCAAAATGGCTTGGTAAATAGCCTATTTTTGTCCACACGGGCAGAGACACGGGCGTGTGTCTCAGTCGTGTGTGATACACGGTCATGTACACAGCCGTGTGTCCCCTGGTGTTGAAATTAAAATCAAGTCAATATGCCCCACACGGCCTCACACACGGGCGTATGATCTGGCCGTGTGGCATAAGTCAGTGTACCCTACAGGTTTGGCACGACCTAGCACACGGCCTGGCACACGGGCGTGTATGGCCATTTTTAGGGCACACGGGCTAGCCACACGGGTGTGTGTGTTGGCCGTGTGACCCAAGTCAGAGAGTTACACGAGGTTGGACACGGGCTGGGACACGGCCATATGCTCCCATTTCGAATATCCACGCGGCCTGTGACACGGGTGTGTCTGTTGGTAGTGTGAAACACACGGGTGGGCCACACGGACGTGTGTCCCCTATTTTTGAAAAAATTTTCTAAGTGTTTAAAAAGTTTCCAAAGTTATCGGTTTAGTCCCAAACCACTCCCAATGCCTATTTAGGGCCTCGTAGGCTCGTATTAAGGACAAATTGATTGAGATTGAATGATGAATGCATGTATTGTGAAAATGTATGGTAAGTGAATGTTTAATTATTTTATATGCCCGGTAATACTCCGTAACCCTATTTCGGTGTTGAATACGGGCGAAGGGTGTTACATTTATTGGTATCAGAGCTACGATTTACTCGATTCTCAGACTAACGTAGCGTGTGTGAGAGTCTAGCTATACATGCCATATATAACCTATGATAGTGTGATGACTCCTGACAATTTAAACTGTGTTTCATATAGTAAATGTATTACAATCGAGCTATAGCTGATGATGTAGAGAGTAATGCGTCAGCTCTCGCTCAAGGGGCAGCGTCGTCTAATTCTAGACCTGTGTCGAGTAGTCACGGGTGTGTCGAGTAGTCATGGGGGAGAAGCTAAATAAGCCTTTTTCCAATTGATAAGCGAGTGATTTACGGATTTTATACGAACAAATCCGGCTGCTCAACAACATCTACCCCTATCTAATCCTCAATCGGTTCCTGTCGCTCCTCAAGGTGTGGAACTTCTACGATTAATTAAGCCACCGGTTGATAAGATTTGGAAATACGGAGCTGAAGAGTTTAGAGCTACTGTTGATGATGATCCCGAGAAAGCTGAATTTTGGCTTGAAAATACTATTCGGGTATTTGATGAGTTGTACTAGCCGAGTGTTTAAAATGTGCCATATCATTATTGAGGGACACTGCATATCAATGGTGGAATACTTTGTTGTCTGTAGTACCGAGAGAGAGTTACCTGGGAATTCTTTCAGACAGAGTTCCGGAAGAAATATATAAGTCAGAGATTCCTCGATCAAAAGCATAAAGAGTTTCTAGAATTGAAACAGAGTCGAATGACTGTAACTGAATACGAAAGAGAATTTCTACGGTTGAGCAAGTATGCTCGGGAGTATGTTTCCACTGAAGAAATCATGTGCAAGCGGTTTGTTGACGGGTTGAATGAGGATATTAAACTTCTTGTCGAAATTCTAGAATTGAAAGAATTTGTTATCCTGGTTGATAGAGCATGCAAAGCCGAGGAGCTTAGTAAAGAAAAGAGAAAAGCATATTCAGAGGCTAGAGATTCAAGAAAAAGACCGATAATAAGCCATATCACTCTTTGTCAAAGAAATCTAGAGATTCGTTCAATCGTCCAAATGCTTCAATCGGGTATTCGAGCCGAGATCATGGAAAATAATACTCAAGTCCTAAAACTCAAGCTACGTCAGTATCGAGTGTTGGAAATGTGAGAAATGATAAACCCGAGTGTCAACAGTGTGGGAGACGACATTTTGGAGAATGTTGGAATAAAAGTAATAAAGCTTGTTACAAATGTGGTTCACCAGATAATTTTATTCGGGATTGTCCTGAGTTATCTGAGAAAGATCAATTCAAAAATGCAAGACCCGGTAATACAGCCACAAGAGGGAGGCCACCGAGAAATACGGGAAATGTGACCAATAGTAGAGGTACAACGAAAGACTCTGCTATGAGATTCGAGGCCAGAGCACCTGTTAGAGCTTACATTATTCACGCTCGCGAAGATGCGTCATCACCAGATGTGATCACCTGTAACAGTCCGGTTTAGACCTTAGTCAAAATAGTGGTTTCGGGACCACAAATCCTAGTTAGAAAAATATTTTAATATTATTTTCCATGCCTATGATATGTGATTAAACATGTGTGAAAGTTTCGTGATTTAATTTGGTAATTTATGTGCTTAATTTGAGAAAAGGACTTAATCGCATAAAATGAAAAAGTGGCTAATTAATGTATAAGTGTTAATTTGTTAATGTCTTTATAATGTGAAGTCCTAAATAGGAAATTAGCCCACTATTAAAGTGAGTGGACGGCAATAGTCAAGAATGACCTTGTATTATATGTTTTATATATTTAGTAATAAAGGTTAAAAATGTAAAATGAAAATTAAGTCATTATATCATAAAACATAAAAGAAATAAGCTATGTTCTTCATCTTTTCATCACCGAAATTAAGAAAATAAATAAGGGTTTTAAGCTCCTTCATATTTGGCCAACATTTAGTGTGATTCAAGGTTAGTTTTTGTTCGGTTTTTGATGATTTCTACGCTTTTGTAATCGTTACTTTGTGTTCTTCAAAACCCATGCTTCAAATTTGTGAATTGATGATGATTTTGAAATGTGCCATTGATGAATTCATGAGTTTTGTGATGTTTGATGATGAAATATAAAATATATGTGTTAGATTAACATAGTTTGTCTTTGAATTTTTGATGAATTTGAGTAAATTGGACTTAATTGTGAAAATAATATTTTGAGGGACTAAAATGTAAAATAAATAAAATGTATGGACTTTTATGAGCATGGGTGATATTTGGCCTAAGCATGGTAAAAGCAAATTATGTGTATTTTGTGATTTTATGAAATAGGGACTAAAATGTCAAAATGTGAAAATATGAGAGCTAATTTGTAAATTGCCCTAAATATGTTTTTGGATTGAATTGAATGAATTAGTGAATAAATGAGTTAAATTTGAATATGTATAGATCAAGAACCGAAGAAAACGGACTTAGATCGTGGGAAATCTAAAGTAATTGAGTAGCTGAGTTCGTTTTCGTTTATCCGAATCCGAGGTAAGTCTATATACAAATAAATGTATTTACATTGATATATGTTTGTTCAAATGAAAATTTATAATGATGAATGTATATGAGATGATGAGTACATGAAATCCGAGATAGTTTCGACATGATGTCAACATCCGAAAAAGTCTCATACAAACCTTGGAATAGATAGGATTGTATATGTCATGACATAAGTGTCCGATATGTGATATCGTGTGAGACCACGTCTGGGACGTTGGCATCGATTTTTGATTTACGTGTAAGACCATGTCTGGGACATTGGCATCGTATTGATTCGTGTAAGACCCTATCTGGGACAGTGGCATCGATATCTGGTTATATGTAAGACCACGTTTGGGATGTTGGCATTGTACGACCATTCTGAGTATTCCGAGCTTCCTATTTGATTCTGAATGGTGCAACGGGCAAATCCAAGAAATGAGAGACTACGTAAAATGTATAAGCGAAACAGGTACATTTGAATTGTACACTATGTAGGTGTATGGAAGGTAAGTATATCTATGTGAATTTACCTAAGTGAGATATGTGCATAGTTTTGTGGATATGAAATGTGATATATGTATGACTTTGATATGAGTAAAAGAGATGTTTTGAGATAATATATGTTGGTAAACTAAGGCTAACAAATGAGCCAATGAAAATGTTATGAATTTTGCAAATGAGAAACTTAAATGACATTGTTTTAATATGATTATGTGCAATTTATGTTAAGTTTATTTGTATATGGCTTACTAAGCTTTTAAAAGCTTACTTTGTGTGTGTTTGTTCTGTTTTATAGATCGTCAAAGCTACGAAAGGCTCGGGGATCGTCAAGGATCGTCATCACACTACTCAATCCTATTTTTGGTACCTTTTGAAAGTGAATATACTAAGTATGACATCTATAGGCTAGTCACTTTGAATTATGTTTGAGATATGTATATAGCCATGTGATATGGCTAGGTAAATGGTTGTGATGTGTATGAGTAGTCCAGCTATATGATGCTTAGTTTGGTATGGTTTGTTAGTTAATGAAATGGTCAAGGTAATGGTAAGCTTGTTGATGCAAAATTGGTATATATTTGATGAGTAGATGTCATCTTGTAGTGGTAAGTTGTGGATGATTTATGCTTAGAAATGTTTGTGAATGAGTTGAGTTAAATGGCATATAAGTTAGTATGTTTGAAGAGTACTTGAATGAGTTGAAAAGGATAACCATTTGGTATGTTTTTGGTTGCTAATTGTGTTTGGTATGATGCTTGTATGTGCTTGTATGGATGACCCAAAGTGTGGTTGGCATTTTGGTCTTGCCAATTGCCTATATTTGCCCACACGGTTGAGCACACGGGCGTATGGCTTGACCATGTCCTTCGTGGTTGTATTTCAAAACAAGTCAGACTCGACCACGGGCTGGAAACACGGGCGTGTGACTGTCCGTGTGGTGCAAGTTAGTTCTGACCAGGGTGAGGCACACGGGCGTGTGGAAAAGTCAGTATGTATGCCCTGTTTTGACACGGCTTAGACACACGGCAGCGTCTGAGGCCGTGGGAGGCACACGGCCTGCCCACACGGGTGTGTGACCTCTGTAACTTAAAAAAATTTTTAAATTTCCGAGAATTTCTGTATGTGTTCGGTTTAGTCCCAGCCTTATTCTAAAGCATGTTAAAGGTCTCAAAGACCTATTTAAGGTACACTTTGATGTGAATTGCCAAATTAAGTTATAAAATGCCCGTAAAAGTTTTCGATTGTCTGGTAATGCCTCTTAACTCTAAACCGGTGATGGTTACGGGTTAGAGGTGTTACATTTGATTGGTATCAGAGCTACGGTTTAGTCGATTCTCGGACTAACTTAGCATGTGAGAGTCTAGCTATACATGCCATATATGTGAAATGTGATAGTATGATGAATCCTGACGTGTAAAATGTGTTTTCGTATAGTAATCGATCCCAAAAGAGCCGTAGCTGATGACATTGAAAGCAATGCTCCTGCTCCCACACAAGGGACAACGCCATCTGGTTCGAGACCGACTACTAGCGGTCAAGAGGGAGAGACTAAAAAAGCATTCTTCCAAATGATGAACGAGTGGCTCACTTAATACGTAAGAACTAATCTGGTTTTTTCACAACCTCTGCCCCCGCCTAATCCTCCTCAGACTTCTGCTATACCTCCGATTATGAGCTTGAATTTGTTGAATAAACCTCCGGTCGACAAAATCCGTAAATATGGAGCCGAAGATTTTAGGGCTACTAGTGATGATGATGCTGAGAGAGCGAAATTTTGGCTCGAGAACACTATCCGAGTATTTGATGAAATGTCGTTGACTCCTGAAGAATGCATAAAATGTGTTGTTTCTTTGCTACGAGACATAGCTTATCATTGGTAGAAGACCTTGATTTCTGTTGTTCCGAAAGAATGGGTCACATGGGATTTCTTTCAGTCTGAGTTCAGAAAGAAATACATTAGTCAGAGGTTTATTGATCATAAACGAAAAGAATTTCTGGAGTTGAAGCAGGGTCGTATGTCTGCCACTGAGTATGAAAGAGAGTTCATGAGATTAAGTCAGTATGCTCGAGAATGTGTATCAACCGAGGCAATAATGTGCAAAAGATTTGAAGATGGCTTAAAAGAAGATATTCGTTTGCTTGTTGGGATTTTAGAAATAAAAGAGTTCGTTGTGCTTGTATATCGAGCATGCAAAGCTGAGGCACTCGGGAAAGACAAAAGAAAAGCTGAGTCTGAAGTCAGAGATGTGAGAAAGAGATTCTCAAGTAAATCGTTTCAATCTGCATAAAAAAAATTCAGAGATGAGCATAGTCATTCCAGAAATAATATGGGACATTTGAATCCGAGAGCTCGAGTTAGATCACAGACGAATTCTAAAGCTCCAGCTACATCGATAGCTAGTGTGGAAAATTTCCGATCCAAACGACCTGAATACAAGCACTATGGTAAAAGACATCCAGGTAGTTGTAGATTGAATGATCGAGCTTGTCTTAGATGTGGATCGTTAGATCATTTTATCCGAGATTGCCTAGAGTCTGTTGAGCAAGAGATTGTTCAGAATTCGAGATCTGATAATGTTTCAGCGAGAGGTAGACCTTCCCGAAATGCAAGAAATGTCAGTGGTAGTTAGAGAACTACGAAAGACATTGTTGTGAGATCTGAAGCTAGAGCGCCTGCCAGAGCATATGCCATCCGAGCTCGTGAGGAAGCTTCATCTCCGGATGTTATAACTGGTGCATTTACTCTTTATGATACTTCTGTGATTGCATTGATAGACCCAGGTTCTACACATTCGTATATATGCATGAACTTAGTATCCAGTAAGACTTTGCCTGTAGAGTCTACTAAATTTGTTATTAGAGTATCAAACCCCTTAGGTAAAAGTGTTCTGGTTGATAAAGTATGCAAGAACTGTCCGTTGATGTTTAGAGATGTTTGTTTTCCAGTTGATTTGATGCTATTACCATTTGATGAGTTTGATATAATTTTGGGTATGGACTGGTTGACACTACATGATGCTATTGTGAATTGCAAAAGAAAGACCATTGATTTGAGATGTCAGAATGAAGAAATAGTTCAGATTGAGTCTAATGATTTGAATGGATTATCGGCTGTGATATCTGTGTTAAAAGCTCAGAGTTATGTGAAAAAGGGATATGAAGCTTATTTTGCTTATGTAATTGATTCAAAAGTGTCTGAAAAGAAAGTTGAATCAGTACCAGTTGTTTGTGAATTCCCTGATGTATTTCCTAAAGAATTGCCGGGATTACCTCCGAAACGTGAAGTTGAATTTGGTATTGATTTGTTACCGGGAACAACTCCTATTTCGATAGCTCCGTATAGAATGGCACCAACAGAGTTGAAAGAGTTAAAGTCACAGTTGCAAGAGTTGACTGACAGAGGGTTTGCAAGACTGAGTTTCTCACCTTGGGGTGCTCCTGTTTTGTTTGTGAAAAAGAAAGATGGCACGATGAGAATGTGCATTGATTATCGTCAATTGAACAAAGTGACTATAAAGAACAAATATCCTCTTCCCAGAATTGATGATTTATTTGATCAGCTTAAAGGAGCCACTGTGTTTTCAAAGATAGATCTGAGATCAGGATACTACTAGTTGCGGGTAAAAGATTCAGATATTCCGAAGACTGCTTTCAGAATGAGGTATGGGCATTATGAGTTTTTAGTTATGCCTTTTGGACTAACAAATGCTCCTGCTGTTTTTATGGATCTAATGAACAGAATTTTCAGATCGTACTTAGATCAATTTTTTGTTGTATTCATTGACGACATCTTAATATATTCACGTGATGAGATTGAGCATGCTGAGCATCTGAGAATTGTTTTGCAAACTCTGCGAGATAAGCAATTATATGCAAAGTTAAGCAAATGTGAATTTTGGTTGCGTGAAGTCAGTTTTCTGGGACATATAGTGTCAGCATCTGGTATACGAGTTGATCCGAGCAAGATATCAACTATTTTGGAGTGGAAGCCTCCGAGAAATGTGTCTAAAGTCCGCAGTTTTTTGGGACTTGCTGGTTACTATCGAAGGTTCGTAAAAGGCTTTTTGATGATTTCTACTCCGTTGACTAGATTGCTTCAGAAAGATGTGAGGTTTGAATGGTCTGATAAATGTCAGAAAAGCTTTGATAAGTTGAAAGCTCTGTTAACTGAAGCTCCAGTTTTGGTACAACCAGAATCGGGTAAAGAATTCGTGATTTATAGTGATGCTTCGTTAAATGGTCTGGGATGTGTTTTGATGCAGGAAGGCGAAGTTATAGCTTATGCCTCGAGACAGTTGAAGCCGCATGAAAAGAACTATCCGACACATGATCTTGAGCTAGCTGCGATTGTGTTTGCATTAAAGATTTGGCATCATTATCTTTTCGGTGAGAAATGCCACATGTTTTCAGAGTATAAAAGTTTGAAGTACCTAATGACTCAGAAAGACTTGAATCTGCGGTGGAGAGGATAGTTAGAGTTGTTGAAAGATTACGAGCTTATGATAGATTATCATCTGGGTAAGGCAAATGTTGTTGCTGATGCATTGAGTCGAAAATCACTATTTACGTTGTGTGCTATGAATGCTCATTTAGACCTGTCTGATGATGGTTCAGTTTTGGCGGAATTGAAAACGAAACCGTTGTTCTTACAACAAATATATGATACTCAGAAGATTGATAACGAAATGCTAGCGAGACGAGCTCAGTGTGATTCGAATTCGAATTTTGAATTTAGAGTTGATGATGATGATTGTTTGAGATTTCGAGATCGAATATGTGTTCCGAGAAATTCGGAGTTAATACAGTTAATTTTGAATGAAGCTTATAATAGTCGCCTATCTGTTCATCCAGGAAGTACAAAGATGTACCATGATTTGAAGCAACACTATTGGTGGTCTGGTATGAAAAGAGATATCTCTGATTTTGTGTCGAAATGTTTAGTCTATCAGCAAGTTAAAGCTGAACATCAGGTTTCATCTGGTTTGCTACAACCGATTCTGATTCCCGAGTGGAAATGGGATAGAGTGACGATGGACTTTGTTTCTGGATTGCCATTGACTCCGAGAAAGAAAGATGCAATTTGGGTCGTAATTGATCGATTGACGAAATCTGCCCATTTTATTCCGGTACAATCTGATTACTCACTTGATAAGTTAGCTGAGCTTTATATTTCTGATATTGTGAGATTTCACGGAGTGCCATTGTCTATTGTGTCTGATAGAGATCTGAGATTTACATCACAATTCTGGAAGAAATTGCAAGAAGCTTTAGGTACAAAATTGCATTTCAGTACGGCTTTTCACCCGCAGACAGATGGTCAGTCTGAACGGATTATTCAGATTCTCAAGGATTTGTTGAGATGTTTCATCCTTGAGTTTGATGGTATGTGGGAACAATATTTGTCATTGATTGAATTTGCGTACAATAATAGTTATCAGTCGAGCATTAAAATGGCACCTTATGAAGCTTTGTACGGACGCAAATGTCAGACGCCTCTGTATTGGACTGAGCTCAGTGAAAGTAAGATACACGGGGTCGATTTGATAAAAGACACTGAACAGAAAGTGAAACTAATCTGTGATAGTCTAAAAGCAGCGTCTGATCGTCAAAAGTCCTATGCAGACTTGAAAAGAAAAGACATTGAATTCAAAATTGGTGATAAAGTATTTTTAAAAGTATCTACGTGGAAGAAAGTACTCAGATTCAGACGTAAAGGCAAGTTGAGTCCGAGGTTCATCGGGCCGTATGAGATTATCGAGCGCATTGGACCTGTTGCATATAAATTGTTATTGCCACCGGAATTAGAAAAGATTCATAATGTATTTCACGTGTCAATGCTTCGTCGGTACCGATCCGATCCATCACATATGATTACCCAGTTTCAGATTGAAATCCAATCTGATATGACTTATGAAGAAGAACCGATCCGTATCTTAGCTCGTGAAGTGAAAGAATTGAGGAATAAGAAAATCTCGTTAGTGAAAGTGTTATGGCATCGACACGGGGTTGAAGAGGCTACGTGGGAGCCTGAAGAAACAATGAGACAACAATATCCGAACCTATTCAATGGTAAGATTTTCGGGGACGAAAATCCCTAAGGGGGGAGAATTGTAACAGTTCGGTTTAGACCTTAGTCAAAATAGTAGTTTCAGGACCACAAATTCGAGTTAGAAAAATATTTTAATATTATTTTCTGTGCCTATGATATGTGATTAAACATGTGTGAAAGTTTCGTGATTTAATTTGGTAATTTATGTGCTTGATTTGAGAAAATGACTTAATCGCGTAAAATGAAAAAGTGGCTAATTAATGTATAAGTGTTAATTTGTTAATGTCTTTATAAATGAAGTCCTAAATAGGAAATTAGCCCACTATTAAAGTGGGTGGACGGCAATGGTCAAGAATGACCTTGTATTATATGTTTTATATATTTAGTAATAAAGGTTAAAAATGTAAAATGAAAATTAAGTCATTATATCATAAAACATAAAAGAAATAAGCTATGTTCTTCATCTTTTCATCACCGAAATTAAGAAAATAAATAAGGGTTTCAAGCTCCTTCATATTCGGCCAACATTTAGTGTGATTCAAGGTTAGTTTTTGTTCGGTTTTTGATGATTTCTACGTTTTTGTAATCGTTGCTTTGTGTTCTTCAAAACCCATGCTTCAAATTTGTGAATTCATGATGATTTTGAAATGTGCGATTGATGAATTCATGAGTTTTGTGATGTTTGATGATGAAATATGAAATATATGTGTTAGATTAACATAGTTTGTCTTTAGATTTTTGATGAATTTGAGTAAATTGGACTTAATTGTGAAAATAATATTTTGAGGGACTAAAATGTGAAATAAATGAAATGTATGGACTTGTATGATCATGGGTGATATTCGGCCTAAGCATGGTACAAGCAAATTATATGTATTTTGTGATTTTATGAAATAGGGACTAAAATGTCAAAATGTGAAAATATGAGGGCTAATTTGTAAATTTCCCTAAATATGTGTTTTTGGATTGAATTGAATGAATTAGTGAATAAATGAGTTAAATTTGAATATGTATAGATCAAGAACCTAAGAAAACAGACTTAGATCGTGGGAAATCTAAAGTAATTGAGTAGTCGAGTTCGTTTCCGTTTATCCGAATCCGAGGTAAGCCTATATACAAATAAATGTATTTACATTGATATATATTTGTTCATATGAAAATTTATAATGATGAATGATTATGAGATGATGAGTACATGAAATCCGAGATAGTTTCGACATGATGTCAACATCCGAAAAAGTCCCGTACGAACCGAGGAATAGATAGGATTGTATATGTCATGACATAGGTGTCCGATATGTGATATCGTGTAAGACCATGTCTGGGACATTGGCATCATATTGATTCGTGTAAGACGCATCGATATATGGTTACATGTAAGACCACGTTTGGGACGTTGGCATTGTACGACCATTCTGAGTATTCTGAGCTTCCTATTTGATTCCGAACGGTTCAACGGGCAAATCCGAGAAATGAGAGACTACGTAAAATGTATAAGCGAAACAGGTACATTTGAATTGTACACTATGTATGTGTATGGAAGGTAAGTATATCTATGTGAATTTACCTAAGTGAGATATGTGCATAGTTTTTTGGATATGAAATGTGATATATGTATGACTTTGATATGACTAAAAAAGATGTTTTGAGATAATATATGTTGGTAAACTAAGGCTAACAAATGAGCCAATGAAAATGTTATGAATTTTGAAAATGAGAAACTTAAATGACATTGTTTTAATATGATTATGTGCAATTTATGTTAAGTTTATTTGTATATGGCTTACTAAGCTTTTAAAAGCTTACTTTGTGTGTGTTTGTTCTGTTTTATAGATCGTCAAAGCTACGAAAGGCTCGGGGATCATCAAGGATCGTCATCACACTACTCAATCCTATTTTTGGTACATTTTGATAGTGAATATACTAAGTATGGCATGTATAGGCTAGTCACTTTGAATTATGTTTGAGATATGTATATAGCCATGTGATATGGCTAGGTAAATGGTTGTGATGTGTATGAGTAGTCAAGCTATATGATGCTTAGTTTGGTATGGTTTGTTAGTTAATGAAATGGTCAAGGTAATGGTAAGCTTGTTGATGCAAAATTGGTATATATTTGATGAGTAGATGTCATCTTGTAGTTGTAAGTTGTGGATGATTTATGCTTAGAAATGTTTGTGAATGAGCTGAGTTAAATGGCATATAAGTTAGTATGTTTGAAGAGTACTTGAATGAGTTGAAAAGGATGACCATTTGGTATGTTTTTGGTTGCTAATTGTGTTTGGTATGATGCTTGTATGTGCTTGTATGGATGACCCAAAGTGTGGGTGGCATTTTGGCCTTGCCAATTGCCTATATTTGCCCACACGGTTGAGCACACGGGCGTGTGGCTTGACCATGTCCTTCGTGGTTGTATTTCAAAACAATTCAGACTCGACCACGGGCTGGAAACACGGGCGTGTGACTGTCCGTGTGGTGCAAGTCAGTTCCGACCAGGGTGAGGCACACGGGCGTATGGACAAGTCAGTATGTATGCCCTGTTTTGACACGGCTTAGACACACGGGCGTGTCGACGAGTCAGTGGAGGCACACGGCACCGCCCACACCAGGCGTGTGACCTCTTTAACTTAGAAAAATTTTAAATTTCTCGAGAATTTACAGTATGTATTCGATTTAGTCCCTACTCTATTCTAAAGCATGTTAAAGGTCTCAAAGACCTATTTAAGGGACACTTTGATGTGAATTGCCAAATTAAGTTATAAAATGTCCGTAAAAGTTTTCGATTGTCTGGTAATGCCTCTTAACCCTAAACCAGCAATGGTTACGGGATAGGGGTGTTACATCACCGATACATTCTCTTTTTACAACACTAATGTTATTTCATTGATTGATCCTTGATCGACTCATTCATATGTTTGTGAGAATTTAGTGTCTAGTAAGAAATTGGCTGTTGAATCTACTGAATTTGTAATTAACGTTTTGAACCCCTTAGGCAAGTATGTTCAAGTAGATAGAGTAGGCAAGAACTGTCCTTTAATGACTCGGGGTTACTATTTTCTTGCGAATTTTATGTTACTACCGTTTGATGAATTCGACATAATTCTGGAAATGGATTGGTTGACTCTGCATGATGCTGTGGTAAACTATAGACGAAAGATCATTGAATTGAAATGTCAGAACAGTGAAATTCTTGGAATTGAATCAGATGAATTGAGTGAATTGCCTGTAGTGATTTTGTCTATATCAGCTCAAAAATGTGTGAGAAAAGGTTTGTGAAGCTTATCCTGCTTATGTTTTAGATACAAAAGTGTCTGGATCGAAGATTGAATCAGTGTCAGTTGTCTGTGAATATCTGGAGGTTTTTCCTGAAGAATTACCGGGGTTGCCACCGATAAGAGAGGTTGAATTTTTTATTGAGTTAGTACTGAGAACTTCACCTATATCTATAGCTCCGTATAGAATGGCTTCAACAGAGTTGAAAGAGTTGAAAGTGCAGTTACAAGAATTAACAGATAGAGGTTTTGCACGACCTAGTTTTTCACCCTGGGGTGCGCCAGTATTGTTTGTAAAGAAGAAAGATGAGTCAATGAGAATGTGTATTGACTATCGAAAACTCAACAAGGTTACAATAAAGAACAAGTATCCGTTACCGAGAATAGATGATTTGTTTGATCAGTTAAAATGAGCAAAAGTGTTTTCGAAGATTAATTTTAGATCTGGCTATTAACAGTTGCGAGTTAAAGATTCAGATGTGCCGAAAACCGCATTCAAAACGAGGTACGAACATTATGAATTCCTTGTTATGCCTCTCGGATTAACTAATGCTCCTGCAGTCTTTATGGATTTGATGAATCGAACTTTTAGACCGTATTTAGACAGATTCGTTGTTGTATTCATTGGCGACATTCTGATCTATTCACGAGATGAGTCTGAGCATGCTGAGCATTTGAGGATTTTGCTACAAACCTTGAGAGACAAGCAAATCTATGCTAAATTCAGTAAATGTGAATTTTGGCTTCGAGAAGTCAGATTTTTGGGACACATTATTTCAGCGGAAGGTATACAAGTTGATCCGAGTAACATTTCCGCAGTTGTTGACTGGAAACCACCGAGAAATGTATCTGAAGTTAGAAGTTTTCTGGGGTTAGCCAGCTATTATCGACGTTTTGTTAAAGGATTTTTGATGATTGCTACACCGATGACCAGATTGCTACAGAAAGATGTGAAGTTTGAGTGGTCCGAGAAATGTCAACAGAGTTTCGATTAGTTGAAAGCATTGTTAACTAAGGCACCAGTTTTAGTTCAACCTGAATCGGGTAAATAGTTTGTGATATACAATGACGCGTTATTGAATGGTTTGGGTTGTGTATTGATGCAAGAAGGAAATGTTATAGCTTATGCCTCCAGAAAATTGAAGCCGCATGAAAAGAATTATCCGAGCATGATTTAGAGTTGGCCGCTGTTGTGTTTGCATTGAAGATTTGGCGACATCACTTGTACGGTGAGAAATGCCACATTTTTACCGATCACAAAAGCTTGAAATATATAATGACTCAGAAAGATTTGAATTTGCGACAATGGAGGTGGCTCGAGCTATTGAAAGATTATGAGTTAGTAATTGATTATCATTCGGGGAAAGCAAATGTAGTCGCAGATGCTTTGAGTAGAAAATCTCTATTTGCTTTGAGAGCGATGAATACGAGACTGACTTTGTCTGATGATGGTTTGATATTAGCCGAGTTGAAAGCCAAACCAGTTTTTCTTCAACAAATTTGCGAAGCTTAAAAGTGTAATACCGAGTTACAAGCCAAAAGAGTGCAATGTGAGTCGACTAGTGATTCCGACTTTCAGATCGGATCCGATGATTGTTTAATGTTCCGAGGTAGAATCTGGGTACCAAAGAATTCCAAGCTCATTCAGAAAATTTTACACGAAGCACACAGTGGTTGTTTATCTGTTCACCCAAGGAGTACCAAAATGTACAGTGACTTGAAACAATTGTATTGGTGGTCGGGTATGAAATGAGACATTTTTGAGTTTGTATCGAGGTGCTTGATTTATCAACAAGTCAAACCTGAACATCAAGTGCCTTCAGGATTATTACAGCCTGTAATGATACCTGAGTGGAAATGGGATAGAGATACGATGGATTTCGTATCGGGATTACCCCTGTCTCCGAAGAAGAAAGATGCCATTTGGGTAGTTGTAGATTGATTAACGAAGTCTGCACATTTTATTCCGGTACGTACAGACTATTCACTTGACAAATTGGCTGAATTGTATATCTCTGAGATTGTTAGATTACATGGGGTGCCAGTTTTGATTATTTCGGATAGAGATCCGAGGTTTACGTCGCGATTTTGGAAGAAACTGTAAGAAGCTTTAGGTACGAATTTGAACTTTAGTACTGCATTTCATCCGCAAACCGACGGTCAGTCTGAGAGAGTAATACAGATTCTCGAAGATATGCTTCGATGTTGTGTTTTAGAGTTTGAAGGTAACTGGGAAAGATTTTTGTCGTTGGTTGAATTTACGTATAACAACAGCTTTCAATCCAGTATAAAGATGGCACCGTACAAAGCTTTGTATGGTCGCAAATGCCAAACTCTGTTGTACTGGACCGAGCTGAGTGAGAAAAAGATTCACGGGGTTGATTTGATTTGAGAGACTGAAGTAAAAGTGAAAGTAATTCACGGCGATCACGAAAGCGACTTCAGATCGGCAAAATCGTACCGCATTTGAAACGTAAAGATATTGAATTTCAGATAGGTGATAAAGTATTTCTGAAAGTATCTCTGTGGAAGAAAATCCTTCGAATTGGTCGTAAAGGTAAACTAAGTCCGCGTTTCATCGGGCCGTACGAGATCATTGAACGAATAAGGCCAGTAGCTTATCGGCTAGCTTTACCATCAGAGTTAGAAAAGATCTACAATGTGTTTTATGTGTCAATGTTGCGTCGGTATAGATCGGATCCATCACATGTAATTTCTCCAGTAGAGATTGAAATTCAATCCGATATGACGTATAATGAAGAACCGATCAGAATTTTAGCTCGAGAGATCAAAGAGTTAAGAAATAAATGCATAGCTTTTGTGAAAGTCTTGTGGCAACGTCACGGGGTCGAAGAGGCTACGTGGGAACCCGAGGAAGCTATGAAAAAACAGTACCCTAACCTATTCACTGGTAAGATTTTTGGGTACGAAAATCCCTAAGGGGGGAGAGTTGTAACAGCCGGTTTTTAGTCAAATCAGAACGGTGGTTTTGGAACCACAAATTTGAAGTTAAAATTATTATTTTAATGTTTACAGTATGATTGAATGATTGTGTGAAAGTTTCTTTTAGAAATTTTATCGTTTAATTAGTCAATTTGATAAAAAGGACTAAATCGCGTAAAGTGTTAATGTGCTTTAATGAGTGTTTTGGATTAACTTAAATAGAGAGATAATTAAATAAGCTGAATTTTATATTATATAGATCAAGAAAAGCGAAATACGGACTTAGATCGGGGAAAGAACAAAGTCTCGGATTAGTTGAACCGTGTCGTAGTTTTTACGTCCGAGGTAAGTTCGTATGTTATAAGTTTCATTATAAATGTATTTTATATGCTTTGATATTGCATAAACTGTAAATACGAGACTACGGATATGTTCGATAGTGGTTTGAAGATAATTCAGCATTCGAAATCCTGGTTGAACCTTAGGAATAGATTAGGATACTAGTGACATGTCATTAGGGGATACACTGATTTGGCTTCGGGCCATGATATCAGCACTTCGGGTGCGAACTTCATTGATTTGGCTTCGGGGCATGATATTAGCACTTCGTGTGCGAGATACGTTGAGTTGGCTTCGGGCCATGATATGAGCACTTAGTGTGTGATATTCCTGAGTATCCGACTTCTATTCCGAATGGTTCAACGGGTATATTGAAGATGTGAATTGGTGAGAAATAGATACGTATCGGTACAGGTATGTACGGCAAACTATTTGAGCAATGAATCAAAGGAAGTTGTGAGCTTATGATCAATTATGTGATTAAATTCATGTTAACTTGTTGTTTAATGCTTTGATGCAATTTATGTTACTTATTTGAAAATGTAAATGAATGGTGAAATACGCTAAATTATTTCATACGAGCTTACTAAGTTTTACAGTTTACATTATTTATTTTTTTCGTGTTTTATAGTGATTTGTAAGCTAGCTCGGATTCGGGGATCGTCAGAGGCTTCATCACACTATCAGGCTATCAATTTGGTACTTTTGTAACACCTCTAACCCACATCCGTCACGGAACAGGTTACGGGGATGTTCTGGAGTTTCTGAGAAAAATTACAGATAATTCTACTATTTACTTATGTTCATATCAAAGCTGTCCACTTGAGTCGTAGTCACTAAATTATTTATATCTAGAGCTACAGAATTCTAAATTAAGATATGCTTAATGTTTTTGAAACTAGAATCAAATATCTTTCTATCATAAATTTCAGAATTTATAATTTAGTCAATAAGTACAGTAAAATCTTCAAATTTATCCCTGTTCTGCTGTTTGACAGCTTCGACCTTTCTTCACTAAAAATTAATTATCTCTTAGTACGAGATTTGGATGATGTTTTTGTTTGTTTCTATTGAAAATAGACTCATTAAGAATTTAAAAATATAAATTTAAACCTCTAATTATTTTTAAATTTGTTTTTGATGATTTTCCAAATTCAGAACAGGGGAACACGAAATCATTCTAACCTTGTCTCACAAAATTTATTATATCTCATAATTTACAATTCCGTTGCTTACACCGTTTCTTCTATGAAAAACTAGACTCAATAAAATTTAATTTAATATTTTATTAAATATCTAATTCGATTTCCACAATTTTTGGTGATTTTTCAAAGTTGAACCATTGCTGCTGTCCAGAAACTATTTTAATGCTAATTTTACTCTTTCATGATTCTTTGTATTAACTTTTATTTAGACATACATAATCATTATACTTTTAGGCACCTCTTATGCATATTCGACTACTATTTTACCTCTCATCATTCAATCACATCAATATTATAAGGCAAATCATGCAAATACTACAATACCAAAACGCAAACCAAATAAATGACTAATATCTACATAACACCTATAGACTAACATTTAATCAAAATAACCTATACATGCCATTATAACCAAAATCAAGTCATCCATAATTACCGATAGAACCAATGGATAGTGTGATATGGCTCCGATAAGCTTCCAACCCGTTTGAGCTTCCGATAATCTGTAAGATAGATAAATAAAACAAACATATAAGTAATGAATGCCTAGTAAGCTCATATAATCTTTAATCATACTAATTTATTTCAATTATAAAACTTTACATATAAAAAATAACCCACTATTGTTACTGTAATACTTATAAACTGTTCTCACTAATTCACAAGGTGAACTAATCCATAGTATCACTCATAGACATATACCCTCAAGCTTAGTAAAATTTTATATAACTTTAACTCTTCTACACTTATTTCATATGCATGTCATTCAGTCATAGTTACAAGTTAGTGCATTTAACCAAGCCTTTTTCATATTGGACACATAATAAGTCATTTCATAAGAAATTTCATAATTTAAGCCTTACCATTCTTTCATGAGCACTAACTTACTTTCACTTAAATACTTACGTTTTTAGTGCTTCAAATAAATAAATATACTACTATTCAATCAATAGCTTGGCACTTGCCTAATCATCAAGCAACAACAATAGTTAGCGTACTTACACATCTTACATATAAATTCAATATTGATAAACTTATTTTCTCGACATATCACACTTGAGTTTAATACTCATCATCATATACATAATCTTCTTATATCAACATATTAAAGTTAAACACATATTTATATGTCATTTTCAATATATATTAAATAAATATCATTCCCATGTCACATTTCAATATATATATAAAGTAAATATCATTTTCCAATACACTTTTCAATATATATCAATTATATATCAATACTGAATATTTTGGATATAATTTCATAAATATACCATTCATAACACTTTTAATTCTCATATCGTACTATTTCAATCTCATAATTGCTATTCAATAGCTTTTCTCATTAGGATACACAATTCAATTTCAATATCAATATCCATTTCATGAATCCATGATTCATGCAATTTCATGCATTTCAATTGCATATTTCATTTCGTTGTCCATTCCAATCCATATTCAATATCACTCAAAATCAATCAATTTGCCAAATCATTTGTTTACCCCTATTAACCCGACTCGGACTCGGACGGATACTCGAATCCAACCAAAACACACCAGTACAACACTCAGTGCCTCATCGGATAGTTCGAAGCAATAAGTTGACACCCAGTGTCTCATCGGCCATGCCGAAGTAAGTTGGTGCCCAATACCTCATCGAATCTATCCGAAGTAATATAATGACAGCCAGTGTCTCATCGACTCGAAGTCGAAGTAACCCTGAACACTTTTCAATTTCCAATCAATACACATTTCAATTAATCAAATATATTCATAATTCAATTCATTTTTCAATAACAATCAATATTTATTTCAATTCAGTCAGTCAATATAATCAATATATATACCAACTCAATCAATATAATTTTAATAAATTCATCACTTATTAAATCTATCCGTTTCAATATATCCAATATTCAAATATCACTATTCCACATACATTCAATTCAATAACAATCAATATTCCATGTACCGTTATTCTTATGAATTTCGTATGTATTTATTTCGTTAACCATTCATATTTATAAATTTTCCATGTTTTTAACATATAATATAAATAAATACATAATATCATACATCAATTCAATATAAATATCAAATTTCGATCATACGAACTTACCTGGGCCTATTTGTAGAATTTGTAGAAATTCGGGGACTAGTCTATTAATTTCTCTTTTCCCCGTTTATTTTCGGTTTCTTGATCTATAATATAAAATTACTCATTCATTAGAATCTATTCCATTCCTAATTCACTTTACAATTTCTACCCTTCAATTTTCAAAATTACACTTTTACCCCAAATTTTATAGTTTTTACAATTTAGTCCCTGTGCAATTATCCTATCAATTGAGATAATTTTCCTTAATTGAAAATTTACCTAATTATTTTAGGCTACCATACAGCCATTAATATTTAGAATTTTAATACCAAACCCTAATTCTTAACTTTTTCATAATTAGGTCCTAAAATCAATTTCTATTGAAATTACTTGATAAAATCATTATATAACAAAATTAAAACTTCAATTACATGTTAATTCATCATAAACATCCAGCACTCATCAATGGTAACTTCCAAGATTACCCATAAAATCAAAAACTAATGAATTAGATAGTTGGACCTAATTATAAAAGTCTTAAAAACACAAAAATTACAAGAAAAGAGCAAGAAATAAACTCACATGGTGCCAAAAATATGAGAAACTAGCTTCTTGGAGACCTCCCATGGCATTTTGCTGAAGAAAAATGAAGAAAATATCTAGATTTCTCATGAAAATTCAATTTTAACTATTAATTTTACTTGTTTTCCAATTTTCCCCCTTGTTCACATTGTTTCCTTGCTTATTTTCTTTGCCCATACCGTCCAACCCATATATATTTGGGTCTAATTTCCTTTTAAATCATTCCTTATTAGACACTTAAGCTATTTAATCACTCTAACAAGTTTTTGCACCTTTTATAATTTAGTCTTTTTTAATTAATTAACTATCATAACGTTAAAATTTTCTAACGAAACTTTAATACTAACTCAATGACACTCCATAAATATTTTTAAAAATATTTATGGCTCGGTTTATAAATTCGAGGTCTCGATACCTCATTTTCGACCCAATTTACCTAATAAATTCTTTTAAATCACAAAATTCACTAATTCAAAAATACTTCTAAAATCACACTTGACTAATATATTAATTTATTAAATTTTTTAACTCACTTGTCGGATGTAGTGACCCCGAATCACTATTTTCGACACCACTGAAAATCAGGCTGTTACAACTTTTAAGCTTATGATTTGTGTATATGGCATGTATAGGTATTTTGAGTCATTTTGGTTATGGGTTGATAATGATTTTGGTCATTTGAAATGGCTTGTAAATGTATATGTTTTGGTTTGTAAATATAGCCATGAGAATTGGCTTAATTTGGTTGTTTTGGTTATGTATATATATGTGCATATATGGTTTGTATTGTAAGTTCATGATGGATATGTGTATGACTTATATTATGAAGCTTGTGGATATAGATATGGTAGATACTAAATGGTTGATATTGATAATTGGTATGCTTGTGAGATTAGGCTAAATAATGCATATTTGAGATTAGTTATTTTTGATGATTTGATAAGTGAATTTGGTATGAAAATTATGGCATGGTTTGTGATTTGTGTGTATGAAGAATGAGAATATAGAATGTGCATGAATTATGTTTGAATTGGAAGATTAAAATGCATATTGATGCTATGTTTTGGTGCCAATTGGGTTAATGTAGGTGTGCACAAGTTTGGGTGGCAAAATGGTTTGGTAAATATGTAACAGCCCGATTTTGGGTCTAGTCGGAACAGTGGTTTCGAGACCACAAATCCGACGAAGAAAAGTTTATTTTTATTATATTTTTATGGTCTACAATTTTATGGAACGATTTCATGAAAGTTTCGTTCGAAAATTTTGACATTTGGGCACTCAATTTAGTTAAAAGGACTAAATTACAAAAAGTGCAAAACTTGAATTCTATATGTTAGAGTTGTCCAATTTTTATGAGATTTTAAATTAGAGGTCCTTAAATGGTAATTATACCATTGGTTAAGTTGGTGGACAAAAATGGACATGGTTTGGTATGTTTTCAAAGTTTTTCATTAAGGGCATTTTGGTAATTTGGTAATTAAAATGAATTAAAAAGCCAAAATAAAGCCAAATTTGTTCATATTCTTCTTCCTTGGCCGAATTTTACATGAAGAAGACATGGCTAGGGTTTTCAAGCTTTCAAGCTCGATTGTAAGTCCGTTCTAGCCCCGTTTTTAATGCTCTTTACATTTTTGAAGTTGTTGTAACTCGATCTTTCTATTTCTACCATCAATTTGAAGAGATGTCAAGGTCTAAAATTTTACCCATGTTGAACATGTATGTATTTTTATGTTTAATGGTAGAAAATGCATGTTTGGTGTATGATAAACGACTTTTGCTAAGTGATTTTCGATGAAAATACCTAAAAGGACTTATTTGTAAAAGTTATAAAATATGGTGTAAAAATGTGAATGAATGAAAATTGTGGGCTGTTATAAGCATGTATAAAGTTCGGCTAGGCATGGGTATTGAAGAAATTGAGTACATTTCATTTTACGAGCCTAGGGACTAAATTGTAAAATGTTAAACTTTAGGGGTAAAAATGTAATTTTTTCCATAATGTGATTTTGGGCTATTTTGAATTGTATAATGATTGAGTAAGTTAAATGTGATATTATAAATAAATAAAAACGAGGTTTGGACCTAGAACGGGGGAAAACAAGTATTTGACGATTTAATCCTTTTCGCCATTTTTATGTCGAGATAAGTTCGTATGTAAATAATGCATCGTTATTTATGCTTTAATTGCTTTAATATTGTATGACTTGTGATTTACTCTTCGAACGTAATCGACAAAGTTCAACAAGAGAGAAATCCCGGTTAAACCTTAGGAATAAATGGGATACAAATGTCATGACATTAGGGTCACTAAGATTATGTGTAAGACCATATCTTGGATATGGCATCGATATGAGACTTTGTGTAAGACCATATCTGGGATATGGCATCGATGTGAGACTTCGTGTAAGACCATAGCTGGGCTATTGGCATCGATACGAGATTACATGTAAGACCATATTTGGGATATGACATTGGTACGGTACCGTGTGTACGAGATCCCCAAGTATCTTTTAGTATTCCAAGTGGTTCAACGGGAAATTCAACGGGTATGTCAAAGATGAGAAAGTATGTGAATATGTTATGAGATGGTACAGGTATGTACGAAAAACTCAAAGAAAATGAGCTCAGTATATGATGAACAATTGGTAAGACTGTGATTGAATAAGTTGTGCGTATGAAACTTAAATGACATTTATGTTGATACGTGATATGTAATTCATATGATGAGCTATTGGTATATGACAATTATGTTGATATGTGTTATGTTGATATCAAATGACATTTATGTTCATATGACATTTATGAAGTTTAATGACATTTATATTGATATATGTTATGTTATTCATATGATGGGCTATAGGCAATAATGTGATTGAGTAAATTATACTCATGAAGTTTAATGACATTCATGTGGAAATATGTTGTGTTATTTATATGACGAGCTATTGGTAAGATTGGGATTGAGTAAGTTGTGTTTGTGAATTTTTAAGGACATTTATGTTAATATTTGTTAAGTTATTTGTATGTCAAGTGTATGAATAATGTTTTGTATTATTTGCATATGAACTTACAAAGCTATATATATATAGCTTACCCCCTTCCTTTCCAATGTCTTATAGGGTTATTGAGCTAGCTCGGGTTGGAGTTCGCCGGAGATCCTATCACACTATCAAGCTATCATTTCAGGTATAAGTAAATTCAAGTATTTAAGTCTATGGCATGTATAGGGACTTAGTCATTTGTCAAATGTGTCATTGTGATTGTAGCCAATGTGTTGGCTTGTGATTGTCAAATGCTTCTTTGATAATTGGCCATGTAGATTGGTTTATTTGGGCTATCATGGTTGTAAGTCTAAATATATATACATATGTGTGCTAGTGACCTTGGTGATATGGTCATGGTATGCTTGGTGAATGATAGAAATGTTATTTATGACATGAATGTGAGATGTTTGGAAATGTGGTATTTTGATGAAATAATAAAGTAGTGTACAATTAGGTATCTAGAAAGTAGTCATTGTGACTTAGTAAATGTTGTGAGTATGATAGATGTTGTTATTGTGTTGGCCATGTGGATGTTTTGGTTGCCTAAGTATGTTATGTTTGTGCCTTGAATTAGTGTAAGTGTATGTATGAACAAGGGTGGCAAATGGCTTGGTAAATAGCCTTTATTTTGTCCATGGGGTAGACACTGCGGGCGTGTGTCTAGGCGCAGTGTGTGACACACTGGTGCCTGCCCACGGGCATGTGTTCCGGCCGTTTGTCCCCTCCACCTTAATTTTGGAAAAACAAAATGTCCAGAATTGAGCACACGGGCAGAGACACAAGTGTGTGTCTCAGCCGTGTGTGCTACACAGCCTAGCACACGGGCGTGTGGCACGGCCGTGTGGCACAAGTCAGAGAGCACCCCTAAATCGAACACGGTCTGAAGCACGAGCGTGTCCCTTGGACCACACTGGCATGTGAGCCCTGCTTTTAGAAAAAAATTTCTAAGTGCTGTAAAATTTTCTAAAGTTCTCGGTTTAGTCCTGAACCACATCCAAAGCATGTTTTGGGCCTCGTAGGCTCGTATTAGGGACGACAGGAATGTGTGTGAAAAGTTTTAATTTGGACGCAAATTTTATGACTCGGAATCGTGTGTTTGCTTGCGTTTATGTCCGATAATACCTCGTACCATGTTATGGCATTGAATACGGGTAAGGGGTGTTACAAAATAGCCTATTTTTGTCCACACGGGCAGAGACACGGGCGTGTGTCTCAGCCGTGTGTGATACACGATCATGTACACGGTCGTGTGTCCCCTGGTGTTGAAATTAAAATTAAGTCAGTATGCTCCACACGGCCTCACACACGGGCGTGTGACCTGGCCGTATGGCATAAGTCAGTATACCCTACTGGTTTGGCATGACTTAGCACACGGCCTGGCACACGGGCGTGTATGGCCATTTTTAGGGCACACGGGCTAGCCATATGAGCGTGTGTGTTAGCCGTGTGACCCAAGTCAGAGAGTTACACGGGGTCAGACACGGGCTGGGACACTGCCATGTGTTTCCATTTTGAATGTCCACACGGCTTATGAGACGAGCGTGTGTTGTTGGCCGTGTAAGACACACGGGCGGGCCACACAGGCGTGTGTCCCCTGTTTTTGAGGAAATTTTCTAAGTGTTTAAAAAGTTTCTAAAGTTATCAGTTTAGTCTCGAATCACTCCCAATGCATGTTTAGGGCCTCGTAGGCTCGTATTAGGGACAAATTGATTGAGATTGAATGATGAATGCATGTATTGTGAAAATGTATGCTAAGTGAATGTTTAATTGTTTTATAAGTCCGCTAATACTCCGTAACCCTATTCTAGCGTTGAATACGAGTGGGGGGTGTTATAGAAACACTTGAACTGTCTAAGGTGTCTTATCCTTCCATATCATCTTCTAAACTTTAGGGAAATCGCCAGCCTCACTCGGGTAGAGATTCCTCTAAGTTTCAGCCATGGAGTAAATATCTTTTGTCATCCATTTCCAAGCAAAACGATCCGACCCTGCATCTAATGAAGGTGGCACCAAACCAGCTATCTGCAAGAGAATCTGATTAGGAACTAAGTTGCTTAAACGATTCCAATCTCAATTACCAAACTCGCAAACCAGATTACAAATATGTAGTGTGTCATCCGAATTACCACTCCCTTTGGAAAATGTTCTAAAAGGACCAACCTGCCTAATCCACACATCATTCTAGAAGTTTGTTAGTTGACCATCTCCAAATGACCAATAAACATTGGCAATAATGTTCAACCATACCATCATCAAAGATCTCCATACAAACAAACAATTACTTCTTGAATCGATGTTGGCAACACCCCATGAATATTATATTTATTTCTAAGCAACCTAACCCACAACACATTTGTATTAGTGAGTAATTGAAATCCTAATTTCATTAGGAATAGTTTATTTTGATAAGATTATTGACATATATGATCCTTATTGTATGAATAGTATTTAATGTTGTTATATTTTTATAAGGAAAGTAAATTAAAATAATATTCATTTTAAACGTTAATCAATAAAGATACATGGCAAATAATTAACGTGCCAAATGACAGATTCTTAACTGTACCACATTGAAATACTTTCTTTAATTACAAGTTTAAATTGCTATAATATATATGTTAGATTTCATGTATTCTATCTGTATGTGTTACGCTTTGTAATCATAAATAATATGTATTTATAAAATTTCTATTTTTTATTACATTTTAATTCAATATTTGTTTATGTTCCCAACATCTCATGTGGTTTAAAGGGTAGCGTAGTAATTTTGGTTTTGTGTAGACAGCTAGCAAAAGTTGGCCCAATTATAATTTTCTTTATTTAATTCTGTTATACCAAGATTCATTTGTTTGAGTTAGGCGGAGTTTACATGTAATGTAACCATAAATATTTATTATTTTTATTTAAAAATGTAAAACCTTTATATAAAAAGAAAAATAATTGAAACAATAACTTAACATGTAAATTAATAATTAGATAAGAAGTAATCACTGAGCCCAAAGCTCTTCCCACCCACAAAACACGTTCTATCATTTCTCTATTTCAATGCTTTTGTCTCTTCAACCTTAACTCTCTTTTCCATGAACATCTTCTTATTTTATTCCTTGCGCTTCATTTTCGTTTTGTTTTCTTTAGGGTTTTAACTTTTTTTAGAGTCAAAGAAGTCTCTTAAGATGATGCAACTAAAATCTCGTGATTGCTTTTTGCATAGGGCACCAAAGCCTACTTCTTAATATATATATATATATATTTCTTTTTGTTTTGGGTAATCTATAAATGACGACTTAATTATTAAAAAATTTCTTATTAGATCATCTGACTTTACAAAATTATAAAATGATGATTTGATTTATCAATTTATTTTTTTAGTAAAAAATCATTAAAATACTAACGGTAAAAGCTGACGTGATAATTAATTTAATAGCATGTATTTTCCCCCCTTTTTTCACATAATTCCCAAGTTATTTTATAGTTAAAATAAAAAAAAAATTATTTTTAATCTCAAAACATTTATTATATTTATGGTAATGTTTTTTAAGCTCAATATAAAACAATTTTATATAAACATATCTTAAAAGGTTTTCTGAAAGGACTTTGAAGAAAAAACCTCCCAACAAATACTAGAGGGAGTTCAAATGAGGGGTGGTTGAAAGGGCTAAGAGGGAGGCTAGATTAATGGGTAGGAGGGTGCTGATAGGGGATTGATTAGATGCTTAATGATATAACCTTGGTGACAAAAACTCATGGGGATGTTCTCTAACTCCTTTAGGGAACTAAACTAAGGATTCAACAGATCTTTCCATGAATTGATGAGGTTCTCACTAGGTTAGATAATTTTGCTAATTTGACTGGGTTTTGCTGAAGTAAAAACGAGGTGAGAAGGGCAGATTTGACTCTATGGGCAGAGTCATAACTTGTATATATAAACTTAATTGGAGATAGACCCAGTTACATCACTCTAAAATTAAAGTATTTATACACTTTTTCACATATTGTTGTATTATTAATATTTTAACAATTTAATCGTGAAAATTATTGATATAATTGTATTTATCATACATATAAAATTTTGAATCGATATGCTATCTCTATCCTATCAATCTAAAATAATGTATATATATTCATATTTATTGATTGGCTGAAAGTTTTTTTACATAAAATAAATAGTTAAAAATATTTAATTTACGTCACAAATAGAATATAAAATATAATTATTAGATCGCTATAATATTAATGGTAAAAGAATATATAAAATTATTCCCTAACTTAATTTATTGATATCCGATTGAAAATTCGGTAAGAAACCGAATTGGAAGCGATTAAAGATGTGAAATACCAAGCTTATTTTCATAATCTCAGGTCAATTGAGATTCACTTTTTGAATGCATAAGTGGGAGATTCAACTTTGAAGGCTTTGGTGATTCTTTCTGCAGATTCTGGAACTCGGGCAAAATTGCATTAATGTTGTAGGAAATTGACAATGAACAAGACAATGGTGTTTTTAATCATGTTTGTTTTTTACCTCATAGCTCAAGTCATTTTCAGTTTTCTTTTTTTCTTTATATCTTAATGTGTAGCAGTTTTTGGTGAAGTGGGCACCTGTTCTTTGTTACTGCTGCTCATTTGCAGGCTTTGACACCCTGGATCACCACCACCTTAGTGGAATAAGTAAATATAAGAAGTAAAAAAGAAACACAATGAAAAATCTAGGTTTGTTAAATTTACGTAGGCATTATTTGGAATGGGGATTGAGTGACACATTCAGACTGCTTCTCTTTTGGCAGATAAATGATAATGATATATCAAACATGCCTATGTTTATCTGTTTCAACACAAAGGCATACTTTTGGTACGAAGAGGGAAGTGCTCACAACTCACCACGCATAACCTAAAAGGATAATTCGGTTCCACCTACCAAGTAAGTTCAATTCTGGTTTAATAAATACTACAATTTAATGGAATGATAATTTCAGTAAATCTAGTATTTTAATTTTTTTTAATCTCAATTTGATATCTAAATTGGATTTCAATATTCAATTAGTAACATGTGTAGTTTAATAAGAAAAACATAAACATTTAATTGAGACAAAAGAAAAACTCAGGTAGTAACACATGCAAAGATTGCCTTATGGTTTTCATTCACAACTTGAGGAGCCTCTGACGTATCCTTTGGTGCATTTCAAGCCCATATTAGGTGAGGAAAGTAGATAAGACATTTATGAATCAGTTGATGTGTATACGATGCAATCCTGACCTATGACAAACCGAATGCAAACGTTTTATCATTGTATATATTACCAATTATTAATTATTTATATTTTGGACTCAAATGAGATGTCATATACAAGTGTAAGCCACTCTTTCAATAATCAATGAGAATAAAGCATAATTAATAGCTAATTATTTACCTTTGTGGTAAGCATCTACAGTGACTGTTTCTGGCTATAGATATTCTGGTTTAAAAAAAAAGTAGTGATTCACTGAATGTACATGTCGCCTTTGTGTTGCAATGGGCCATATGCCATCTGGGACCTGATTCAGCTGCATTTGATTTTTACTCTGCACAGCTAGAGCCTTTATATAGGTTTAGATAAAATCTTGGGCTCCATGTGAATTGAGAAGAAAGGGCATTACTATGAGCTGCAATTAAAGATGGCCCAATAGGTAGGACCAATAGATTGAATTTGACTTCTTTGTGTTTTGACTTCACTTATCTTAAAATGATTCTATTTGATACGATTTCACATCAACTTCTTTTGTCCAGAGATTGTTCACAAAGGAATTATAGAGTGAGTTTGTGGACGTTTATGGGGAAATTTACACAAATAATATTAAAATAATAATTTAATACTCAAATAATATGGGTTTACTTTTATTCACCATATGTTTTGAATAGTGTTTTTTTTTTTTTTTTTGGGGTATTGTTCAAATCGACACAATTAGTGTCCATTTGGCTTTGGAAAACTTCAAAAAAAAAAAAATCATATTAAAAAATATTTTTTTAAAAATAAAAAATTATGATTTTTTTAAATTCAAAAATATTTAAAATATAAAAAATTCTAAAATTTAATTTTATCTAAGTCAGACCGAATTAATTTGACCAGAAAATGACCAAGGTATTGAACCGAACTAAAAAAATAGATTTAACTAGCAGTTGAACCAATTTCAAATTGATCTGATGAATTGGTTCCCAAAATTACTAGCTCAACCGCTTCAAAGTAAATAAATTATAAAAAAATTATAAGAATCAATTTAGCTGTCAATTCAAAATGTTTTTTTAGCTCGGGTTAACCAGTTCGTATCAGTTCATAGGTCAACTGGTTTTTAAAATTTATAAACTCTTTTAGCCCTCAACATTTAAAGTATTTTTTTTTTGTCAATTTGGTCCATACCTTTTAAAAATACATAATTTTTAAAAATATATATTTATATTTCATATTTTAAAAAACATAAAAGTTTAAAATTATATTTTTTAACTAAAAATATGAAAAAAAAACTCTTTAAAAATTCAAAAAATAAAAATATTTTTAAATATAAAAATATAAAAATTTTATGTTATAAAAATCAGATTGGACCAGTTACACCAGAAATCAGGAGTCAACCAGTTTTTTACCTCTCACCGGACCAATACCCCTAGCCAATTTCTGATCCAACTGGTCGTTTAGATAGCATTGAATTTTTTATTTTTTTAATTTAAAAGTTTTTATTTTTCATAATTTTTTATTTTTAAAAATTATAATTTTTAACTTTTACCTTTTTTAAATATGAAGCTTTTTTTTTATAATTTTTTTAAAAATATTCAAAACATATCATTTGGGTAAATAAAAGTGGGTCTATATTATTTGGGTAATAAATTATTATTTTAATATTATTCTTATAAATTTCCCAAGAGAGGGATTTACTTATTGGTGTAAAATAGGTAGTTTTGTACATTTTCATAAATTGATTTTACTATTAATATTTTAGCAATCCAACAGTTAAATTTATCAATATAAGTATTTCCATGTATATAAATTTTCAAATTGATTTGATATTTCTATCATTTTAATCCAAAATACTCTATCCTGTCAATCCAAATATTGTCATGATTGGAAGCTTTTTACGTAAAAAATAGATATTTTAAAATTACTCAAAATTTAGGGTAAACTAAACCCAATGTCACTAAACTGTTAGTGAGTTTACATTTTGGTCACTCAACTTCAGAAAGTATGAAATAGTCATTAAATTATTCGAAAGTTTTCATTTATGTCACTGAACTGTTCAAAAGTTTTTATTTAAGTCACTAAGTTGTTAAGGTTTTTTTTTTTTTTTTTTTTAAGTCTGACTAGTGAGCTTCAAGAGACGATTGGTATGGTGGGTTAGTAACCATCGACGAATAGAAGAATATTGTAGCAGCCCGATTTAGGGGCTAGTTGGAACAGTGATCTCAAGATCACTAATTCGAGGTTAGAGAAAATTATTTTCATATTATTTTATCTGTTATAACATGTCAATAAGGATGCATGGAAATTTTGGTGCTTTAATTTTAGCGACTTCAGGCTTAACCACTAAAAAGGACTAAATCGCATAAGGTGCGAAAGTTCTATTTTATTTGCTAGAGGTGCCAAATAGCTATAGAATATTAATTGGAGGTCCCAAATGTGCAATTTGGCCTTGTTTTAAGTGAGTTGGCCGGCCATAGTATGCATAGGGGACAAGAGCATTTATTTTGGTCAATAGTTGGTGATATTAGTTGACAAAATGAATAAAATAAGATGAAATAAGCCAAAGCTATCATCTTTTCATTTTCTTTTCTTCTCCAACCGAAAATATCAACCAATGGAGGGCTTTGAAAGCTTAAAAATTTCAGCAACTCATTTCCTCTTCAAGTAAGTGATTTTGATGGTTTTAGTTGATAATTTTTGTACTTTTGGAGTCCCCAAAGCTTAAGCTAGCTAATGAGGGGACTAATTTGCAATATGGTTGAAAGTCTAGGGACTTGCCATGAGAGAGTTTATGTTGGTTTCTGAGTTTTATGGAAGAAAATGAATGTTGGGAAGATGAGAAACAACTTTTGTGAAAGGTATTGTTATGGAAACACCTAATTAGGACTAAGATGCAAATATTGTAATTTGTTCATTAATGCATGAAATAGTTGGAATTGTGGATAGTTGTAAGAGGATTAAATGTTCATCTAGGCTTGATTAATAAGAAAATGTGATGAAAAATGATTTACGAGCCTAAGGGCAAAACCGTAATTTTGCCAAAGTATAAGGGCAAAATAGTCATTTTTTCCTAAGTGTAGATTATGATGTATTGTGATTAATAAGTGATTAAATGAGTAAACTCTATTGTTCTAGATCAAAGAAAATGAGATTTGGACCTAGAACGGGAGAAAAGAGACATATGGACAAATAGGTCCCTTTCTACCCTTTCGATGTCGAGGTAAGTTCATGTGCTAAATTATGCAACTCTAAGTGAAGTATCTTAATATTTTGATGTTGTATAAATTGTTTATTGCCTCCATGTATACGTTAAATACGTTTTGATGGGATGTCAAGAAATGAAAGTCTTGATTTAATCCATGAATAGAGGAAATGCAAATAGCATGATACGATGGTAATTAAGGTTCCGTGTAAGACCATATCTAGAATATGGCCTCGGTGTGAGAATTCGTATAAGACCATGTCCGGGACATGGCATCGATATGGTGTTTCATGTGAGACCCTATTGAGGGTGTGATGTTGATAAGATTCTATATATATGAAACTCAAAAATGTTCTTTAGTATTGAATAATTCAACAGGCATGTTGAAATGAGGAGGTATGTGATTATACCATAAGAGATACAGGTATGTGACTGAACTCATTTGAGGTGAGTTCGATATGTGATGAAACCATGGTGAGTTATGTATAAATGATGCATCCTAATTGCATATGTTGTAACTATAAATGTATTGCATGAAAGTAGTTGATTATTGTAGAAATCTAAGTAAGAATGATGATCTGTGAGGATGTTCCCGGATGAACAATTGAAATAGGGAAATGTATGTGGATAAGGTCCCGTATAAAACCATGTCCGGAGCATGGCATCGGCACCGAATTGAGATTTCCGTATAAGACCATATTGGGATATGGCTTCGGTATCGAATATGAGAATCGTATAAGACCATATCCGGGATGTGGCAACAATACTTGGCGTGAAACTCCGTATAAGACCTTATCCGGGATATGGCATCGACACTTAGAGGTGAATCCATGTAAGACCACCTCTGGGATGTGGCATTGGCCTCGTAAGTATATTAATGATGATATTATGCGTCCTTGAGTATCCCTAGTGATAAATGGGATAAGTAGAAATGAGATTAGTACTAAAGCCATCTGAATGAGTGAATACAGGTACTCGTGAGTCATTCACGACGGAACACTTACGATATGTGACACGGTATGTGTTCTACAAGGGCAAGTATGAGTAAGATGGCAAGAAGCCTAATACTTTGTGTATGATTAATTAGTGCCATGGATGGATTTTATCATGAGCAATTGGCTTGTGGTATGGTTAGAATGTGGTATGAGACGGAATGAGTAAGTCTTAAGAATGATTGAGTAGGTAACCATGAGTTTAAGAGTAAAACTCATTATAATACCTTGTGGTTGAGTATAATCAGTGAATGTCAATAGTTGATTATTATATGCATATGAAATTACTAAGCATTATTGCTTACTCCTCTTCCTTTCCTATCTCTTATAGGTTAACTTAACTAGCTCGGGTTGGAGACCGCCGGAGACGTTTTCACACTATCGAGCGGACACTTGGTATGAGGTTTCAAGTCCTTATGAGTTATGGCATGTATAGGGATAGTATTTAGAGTTGATATAGCCAAATGTGTTGGCCTAAGAGAATTATGGTTCAGTTGTGTATAGCCATAGATGATGGCTTAAGTCTATTGTAATTATACCAGAAATAGTTCTCCCTCGTGTATGGGATGAAGACCTCATTTTATAGATTAAATGTGATAATTCAAGAGTTATAATTGATGATATGTGAAGTTTATGTGATGGTGTATGAATGTATGCAAGTGAGGGTGGCTAAATGGCTTGTAAAATAGCTTTGAATTGGTCCACACGGGTAGACACACGGGCGTGTGTCTAGGCCGTGTGTGACACATGGTCAGCCCCATGGGTGTGTGACTTGGCCGTGTGTCCCCTGCATATTAGTGTTGTAAGTCAGTGTCGACCACGGGCTAGACACACGGGCGTGTGCCTAGGCCATGTGACCTTTATGAGGCTGCTGATGTCACAAACAGAATACCCAAGTTTTTACACACGGGCGAGGACACGGGCGTGTCTAGGCCGTGTGGAGCACACGGGCCAAGCACACAGGCGTGTGTTTGGCCGTGTGAAAACCCCTGTAGGTTCGAAATGAAAATAAATCTCACACGGGGTAGGGACATGGGCGTGTGTAACCACACGGCCTGCCCACACGGGCGTGTCCCATTTCACACGGGCGTGTGACCCTGGTTTAGGTGAAAATTTTCTAAGTGTTTGAAAAGTTCTGGTTTGATTCCGCGGCATCCCGAGCGAGTGTAAAGGGTCTCGTTGACCCATGATAGGGATGTTACGTTGGTGAATGAAATGCTTTAAATTGAGAAGAATTTTTATAGCCCAAAGTGGAATGATTCAAGCAAGTCAAGTCCGGTAATACCTCGTACCCGGTTCTGGATTCGAATATGGGTGAGGGGTGTTACATTTAGTGGTATCAGAGCTATGGTTTAGTCGGTTCTCGAACTAACCTAGCGCGAGTAAGAGTCTAGCTATACATACCATATGTGGACCGTGATAGTGTGATATCTCCCGGCTCTAACGAAATTGTTTTGTTAAGATAGAGATGATCCCCAACTGAGCTAATTTCAATAATGTTGTAAGTGATAATGAGGTAATCGAAATGTGCTTATGCATTGATGAGATTCAGAGAGGTATGAATAGAAGTTTATGGCATGTGTGTGATAAAGTATGAAATGAGAGTTATAAAGTGATGAGCTTATCTATATTGGTTCGATATGCATACGGTGTTATATACTCAATCTGTTTGGTTAAGTGCATATAGTGAGTAAACTTATCCAGTGAACGGGATATGTGTGTATGTGTAACTGCTTGAATGATGTATGATCAATATGTCCACATAGCTGGATCTCATGTGCGACTGTTAAAGTAGAGGATGTACAATGTTTTGTTTTATTACTCTGTTATGTAGCCACACATATTATAGTGTGGGAGTTAAACTGGAAAGTTAAAATGGAGTGGGATGTAGGAGATGAGTACGGTCGTTCAATGATAAATTGATAAATAAGACCATGGTTAGACTGTAACACCCCTTACCCAGGTTCTACACCGGGAACTGGGCCCGAGGCATTATCGAACTCAAACCAGTTAATCGCCACTTAGGCTCAACGTCATTACTCACTATAACCTCATTCTCGACTTACGAGGCCTCACTCATACACACGAGGGCTCTCGAGACCAATCCGAACTTTACGATCCTTAAAATTTTTCTCTTTTATCCACGAGTCTCTCACACTCGCTGCGTGCATTAGACACGCCCGTGCATGGACACACACGCCCATGTTCCCTAGCCGTGCTAAAAAATCGAGCATTTTGCCAATTGCCCCACGGCCCATGGCGCGCCTGCTCCCCCAACCGTGGTGAACATCGACTTCCTCATGCGGCCTAGAGTCTAGACACACGCCCGTGTGGCTGCCCGTGGCCAACATCGATTAATCCCACACGCCCTAGACACACGCCCGTGTGACTAGTCCGTGGTCTATTCTGTTTTAAAATATTAACATGCAGGGAACACACGGCCAGATTACACGCCTGTTGGGCGACCCGTGCGTCTCACATGGCCTAGACACACGCCCGTGTGTCTACCCACATGGACAAAAACAAGGCTATGTGCCAAGTTCCTATCACCCCTCTAGCATCCACAACATATTTTCAACCAACACAAGCATAATCAACTCATATTTAAACATCATCTCACATAGATAACAATAACTTCTCATATAACATAATGGCCAACAACTATGGCATTATACAAAATGAGCTATCATCTAAAGGCCAACACATTTTAGCCATTTACAACAAAACTTACTAACTTATCTAGCCTCTATACATGCCATATACAAAACATTAAGTTTCATGTACCAAAGTGTGCTGATAGGTGGAAACATTAAGTTTCATGTACCAAAGTGTGCTGATAGGTGGGCTATCTTCCGATGATCCTCGTATCTCGATTCAACACTTTTAATCTATAAGACAAGGGAAAAAAAGGGAGTAAGCTTTGAGCTTAGTAAGTTTACACATAAACAAATAAGCATCATAGTACAAGCTAAACAACAATTAGCATTATACTACCAAAATAATGAACGACAATGCTTACTCTTTCTAACCCTTACCACATTTCCAACACATCATGAGTCACATACTCATAACCATTGAAATGCACCCTCGCATTCAATATCACATTTACGTAATATGCAACACATCATTATTTATCGTAATACATCCACACAAATAATCCACATAACTTATCCACACAAATTTATCCACACAAAATTAGTTTACATAACTAATCCACACACTCATCCACACGCTTAATACACACGGTTAATCCACACACCAATAATATCTCGGTGGTTTCGCACTTAGCACACCACATTTGATTAATAAGGTGGTATCGCACTTAGCCTACCACAATGGTATTCGTAGTGATTCAAAGACATAGCTCACTAGATGATATACCTCACGATAGCATCGCACATAGCTAGCTCATCGTCAATATGCATTAGGATGGTATCGCACTTAGCCTACCATCTAGCATTATCACAACACATGCACAAGTCTACTTAAACCACATAGATTCCCAATCATTCTCGATCATACATTCATTCACCATTTCTACTACATTCATTCTACTTGAACCACATAGGTTCCAAATCAATCTCGAATTAGCTACACACTAGCTATCATCAACAAATTGTAAGTATGAATGCATGGTTTATGCATAGACTTACCTCGATACTCAAAAGTATTGAAATGTGCAATTTAGTCCACCACCTTGCTTTTGCCTCGGTTTCGATCTGGGCTTTGTCTTTCTTGATCTATAATGAATAAATCAGCTTATTCAATACACACATTGACTAAATTGACCCACATCTCATACTTTAGCAAAATTACTATTTTGTCCTTAAACTTTCTCATATTTACACTTTAGTCCCAAAGGCTCGTAAAGTGATTTTTATTCAACTTTCTACTCTTTCATGCTTAGCCGAACCACTTACTCAACTAAAGCATTCATCAAATCTCACTAAATCACACATGTATGACCAAACTAAAGTTTTTCACAAACTAGTCCCTACATGCATTTTCATGGAAAATCACTTAACAAAAGATGTTTCTACTACATCAAGCTTTCATAATCTTCCATAAAACAACAAAATACATGCATGTCATACATATGTACATTTTTGAACATCCATAATAGCTCACCAAATAGCTAAAAATAGCTTACTCATGCTACTAGGACTTCAAAAATACGAAGAATATCAAAAACCGGGCTTAAGAGTACTTACTAGCAAGCTTGAAAAATTGAAAGAACCCTAACAATGGCTTCTCAAATTTTCGGCAGCTATGGGAAGAAGATGAATGAATTTCTATCATCTTTTCACCTATTTTAATCACTTAATTGATAAATGACCAAAATGCCCTTTTTGATAAACTTTCAATTTTAACTCATCCATGCCCAATTTTGTCCAAAAATTAGAATTTGGGTAAATTGCTATTTAAGGACCTCAAATTAATAATCTAAAGCTATTTCACACAAATAGCTTCTAGAAACACACATTTTGCAACTTTTACAATTTAGTCCTTTTAGACAATTCAACCACAATTTCACAAAATTGCTTCATGAAACTTTCACACTAGCATACAAACATAATATAAACCTCAAAAACTCATTCATAACCCTCGGATTTGTGGTCTCACACCACTATTCCGACTAGGCCCTGATCCGGGATGTTACAACTCTCCCTCCTTTAGAGATTTTCGCCCCCGAAAATCTTACCAGAAAAGAGGTTTGGATGTTGCTCTCTCATAGCTTCTTCCGTTTCCCACGTAGCCTCTTCCACGCCATGTTTCTGCTATAATACTTTCACTAGTGCTATGCTCTTATTTCTCAACTGTTTCACTTCTCGATCTAAGATCTTAATCGGCTCCTCTTCATAAGACATATCCGGTCTTATCTCAATTTCCGTTGAAGGAATCACATGTGAAGGATCGGAGCGATACCGTCGCAACATCGACACATGGAACACGTTATGAATCTTTTCCAACTCTACCGGCAAAGCCAACCGGTAAGCTACAGGCCCAATTCTATCTGTAATCTCATATGCCCCTATGAACCTTGGACTCAATTTCCCTTTTCGTCCAAATCTCATGATTTTCTTCTATGGGGACACTTTTAAAAACACTTTGTCACCCACTTCAAACTCAATCTCTTTTCTTTTCAAATCTGGTATGACTTACATTGGTCCGGCGACTTTTCAGACTATTACGGATTACTTTCACTTTCTCTTCGGTCTCTTTTACTAGATCGACCCCATGGATCCGCTTCTCACTAAGCTCGGTCAAATACAAAGGAGTTCGTCACTTACGGCCATACAAAGCCTCATACGGTGCCATCTGTATACTCGATCGATAATCATTGCTATAGGCGACCCGACCAAAGGTAGATATCTCTCCCAACTACCTTCGAATTCTAGCACACAAAGATCGAAGCAAATCTTCAAGAACTTGAATCACTCTTTCAGATCGACCATCGGATTGCGGATGGAACGCAAAGATCTTGAATTCAATCTCGCACCCATGGCTTCTTGTAACTTCTTCCAAAACCTCGAAGTAAACCTCGGATCTCTATCCGATATAATAGACACAGGTACACCATGCAATCTCACTATATCTGCCACGTACAACTCAGCTAACTTATCCAGTGATTAATCAACGCGTACTAGAATAAAATGAGCCAACTTCGTCAATCTATCCACAACAACCCACACAGTATCTCTCTTTCTCGGAGTCATTGGCAACCCCGTCACAAAATCTATGGTAACCCGATCCCACTTCCATTCGGGAACCATCACCGGTCAAGCAATCCGAAGGCACTTGATGCTCGGCTTTCACTTGTTGGCAAATCGACACTTTGCCACAAACTCAAATATCTCTTTTCATACCCGGCCACCAATACAACTTCCTCAAATCGTTGTACATTTTCGTACTGCCCAGATGTACTGACAAGCATCCACTGTGGGCCTCATACAAAACCTTTTGAATCAACTCCTCATTTTTAGGAACACAAATTCTGTCACGATACATCAGACAACCATTCAAATCCACTCGAAAATCAGAATCACTTTCTGATCCGCACTTAGCTATCTTAGCTTGCATCCCGCTGTCATTTCTTTGAGCCTCACATATTTGTTGAACAAATAGTGGCCTAGCTCTCAACTCTGCCAAAATAGCACCATCATCAGACAATGCTAAACTCGCTCTCATAACTCTTAGAGCATACAGGGGTTTCTTACTTAAGGCATCTGCAACCACATTCGCTTTTCCCGGGTGGTAATTAATGACTAACTCATAGTCTTTCAACAATTAAAGCCACCGTCTCTGTCTCAGATTCAGATCCTTCTGATCCATCAAATACTTTAAACTCTTATGATCCGTAAAGATTCGGCACTTTTTGTCATACAAATAATGTCGCCAAATCTTTAACGCAAACACAATCGCAGCCAACTCCAAATCTTGAGTCGGATAATTCATCTCGTATAGTTTTAACTGCCTCGAGGCGTAAGCGATTACCTTACCCTCTTGCATCAACACGCAACCGAGACCATTAAACGACGCATCACTATAAGCCACGAACTCCTTCCCCGATTCTGGTTGAACCTAAATCGGTGCCTCAGTCAACATTGTTTTCAGTCTCTCGAAGCTCTGTTGACATGTCTCAGTCCATTCAAACTTGACATCTTTATGCAACAGTTTCGTCATCGGGGTAGCAATCACAAAGAACCCCTTTACGAAACGTCTTTAATATCCCACTAATCCCAAGAAACTTCTGATTTCTGACACATTCCTCGGTGGTTTCCAGTCTACAACAGCCGCTATCTTACTCGGGTCAACTCTGACACCATCACCTGACACAATATGTCCTAGGAATTCGACCTCTCGGAGCCAAAACTCACTCTTGCTAAACTTAGCATACAACTGCTTATCTCTCAAAGTTTGCAAAACAATTCTCAAGTGTTCTTCATGATCGTTCTCATCCCGAGAATAAATCAATATGTCGTCAATAAAGACAACCACAAACTTGTCCACATATAGTCTAAAAATACGGTTCATCAGATCCATAAAAATCGCAGGTGCATTCGTCAAACCAAACGGCATAACCAAAAACTCATAATGGCCATACCTTGTCTGAAACGCAGTTTTCAACACATCTTGCTCTTTCACCCCGAAATGATAATAACTGCACCTCAAGTCTATCTTGGAGAACACTCAGAGCTCCTTCAGCTTGATCGAAAAGATCATCAATCCTTAGTAAAGGATACTTATTCTTAACTGTCACCTTATTGAGTTGTCTATAGTCTATACACAACCTCATAGACCCATCTTTCTTCTTCACAAATAATACCGGAGCATCCCACGGCGAGTAGCTCTGTCTTACAAAACCTTTATCTGTTAACTCTTGCAACTGAACCTTCAGTTCTTTCAACTCTACAGGTTCCATTCTGTAAGGAGCAATTGAAGTAGGTGCCGTTCCCAGAACCAACTCAATTCCAAACTCAACATCTCTCACTGGAGGAAATCCGGGTAACTCTTCCAGAAATACATCTGGGTACTCACATACCACTGGCACTATTTCAAACTCTACTCCAACCTCTTGAGTATTCAACACGAACGCAAGATAGGACTCACACCCTTTTCTTAAACATTTCTCAGCCACTAAGGAAGAAATCATCACGGGTAGACTGTCCGATCCACCTGATTCAACCCGAACCACATCTCCACTCTCACATTTCAATTCAATGTACTTACTACCACAGTTCACTAAAACACTATGGGTAGTCAACCAATCCACGCCTAGGATTAAATCGAACTCATCAAACGGCAACAACATAAGGTTTGCCAGAAAACAATGATTCTCAATCAACAAAGGACAATTCTTACACACTTTGTCCACTAACACATACTTTCCTAACCGGTTTGACACCTTAATCACAATGTCCGTAAACTCAACGGTCATACTCAAACTAGATGCTAATCTTATGCAAATATAAGAGTGAGTAGACCCTGGATCTATTAAAGCAATAACAAAAGTGTCAAAGAGAGAAAAAGTACCCGTTATCACATCAGTGGAGGATGCCTCTTCGCGAGCGCGAATGGCATATGTCTTCGCAGGTGCCCGACCCTCCGGTCTCACAGCAGAATCTCTAGGCGCACCTCTACCACTAGCCCCACCTCTTGGGTTCCTTGGTGGTCTACCCCTCGTAGACACTTCACTAGATCTCACTTCTTGCTTCTCTTCCTTATCATCCCTCTCGGGACAGTTACGGATAAAGTGGTCAGGGGAACCACATTTATAACATTTCCGACTGTTTCCCCAACACTCTCCGGTGTGAAACCTACCACAACTAGGACACTCCGGTTTACTCTTTGTATTGCCGACACTTTCCATCAGGGAGCTTGGACTCTCAAACCCGAACGAGTATTGCCCAAGTCTCGATGCGAATAACCCACTGGTGCTGTCGTCCGAGGACTCATTTCCTTGGATCTTTTTGACTGGGCTTGATACGACTTGCCTATCAGCCTCTTTCTCGCATCTCGGCCTTCACTCGCAGCCCTTCTCTTTTCTGAACTCAATTCCTCGGCCTTACTTGCCCTCTCAACTAATACAACAAATTCTTTCAACTCCAAAATGCCCACTAGGAGTTTGGTATCCTCATTCAGCCCATCTTCGAACCTTTTACACAAGATGGTCTCTGTCGACACACATTCTTGAGCGTATTTGCTAAGCCTAAAAAACTTACGCTCGTATTCTGCTACTGTCATCCTTCCTTGCTTCAACTCAAGGAATTCTTTCCTTTTTCGGTCTGTAAACCGTTGGCTTATATACTTCTTCCGAAACTCTTCCAGAAAGAAGTCCCACGTTACCCGCTCTTTCGGGACCACTAACGTCAGTGTTTTCCACCAATGGTATGCCGAATCTCTCAGCAAAGATATGGCACACTTCAAACTTTCCTCCGGTGTGCATGATAGCTCATCGAACACCCTCATCGAGTTCTCCAACCAGAACTCCGCCTTCTCTGGGTCATCATCTACCTTAGCTCTAAACTCCTCAGCCCCGTGTTTCCTAATCTTATCCACCGGGGGTTTCGATATCCTCACTACATCCATACCTTGAGGAGCCACTGGATTTGGCTGAGGTATAGGAGGAGGTGGAGGAGGTTGAGCACTAGGGTTCGCTCGGACATAATCCGAGTACCAATTACTCATCATTTGAAGAGAGGCTTCACGTGCCTCATCCCCTTAACCCCTAACCTCGGGTCCACTCTCAACAAAGCGGTCCTTCTGCAGAGCGGCGACATCGGGTCGATTCATCGCCATCAATGGATCGGAATCCATATACTATATAAAACAAGATTTAAATCATCAGAAACCACCACACTATCATTGTACACTTATGGCATGTATAGCTAGACTCGTACACCTGCTACGGTAGTCCTAGAAATGGCTAAACCAAAGCTCTGATACCACTAAATGTAACACCCCTTACCCGGGTTCTACACCGAGAATCGGGCCCGAGGCGTTACCAAACTCAAACCACTTAATCGCCACTTAGGCTCAACGTCATTACTCACTATAACCTCATTCTCGACTTACGAGGCCTCACTCATACACACGAGGGCTCTCGAGACTAATCTGGCACTTTTACGATCCTTAAAATTTTTCTCTTTTATACAGGTCTCACACGCCCGTGCAAGATTAGACACGTCCGTGCATGGACACACACGCCCATGTTTCCAAGCCGTGCTAAAAAATCGAGCATTCTGCCAATTGCCCCACGGCCATGGCACGCCCGTGCTCCCCAATCGTGGTGAACACTGACTTCCCTCGCACGGTCTAGAGTCTAGACACACGCCCGTGTGGCTAGCCTCTCGCCAACACTGATTAATCCCACACGCCCTAGACACACGCCCGTGTGACTAGTCCGTGGTCTATTCTATTTTAAAATATTAACATGCAGGGAACACACAGCCAGATTACACACCCGTGGGCTGACCGTGCGTCTCACATGGCCTAGACACACGCCCCTGTGTCTACCCACATGGACAAAAACAAGGCTATGTGCCAAGTTCCTATCACCCCTCTAGCATCCACAACATATTTTCAACCAACACAAGCATAATCAACTCATATTTAAACATCATCTCACATAGATAACAATAACTTCTCATATAACATAATGGCCAACAACTATTGCATTATACAAAATGAGCTATCATCTAAAGGCCAACACATCTTAGCCATTTACAACAAAACTTACTAACTTATCTAGCCCCTATACATGGCATATACAAAACATTAAGTTTCATGTACCAAAGTGTGCTGATAGGTGGGCTATCTTCCGATGATCCTCGTATTTCGATTCAACACTTTTAATCTATAAGACAAGGGAAAAAAAAGGAGTAAGCTTTAAGCTTAGTAAGTTTACACATAAACAAATAAGCATCATAGTACAAGCTAAACAACAATTAGCATTATACTACCAAAATAATGAACGACAATGCTTACTCTTTCTAACCCTTACCACATTTCCAACACATCATGAGTCACATACTCATAACCATTGAAATGCACCCCTGCATTCAATATCACATTTACGTAATATACAACACATCATTATTTATCGTAATACATCCACACAGTCAATCCACATAACTTATCCACACAGCTCATCCACACAGCTAGTTTACATAACTAATCCACACAGCTCATCCACACAGTTAATACACACAGTTAATCCACATAGCCAATATATCGGTGGTTTCACACTTAGCACACCACATTTGATTAATAAGGTGGTATCGCACTTAGCCTACCACAATGGTATTCGTAGTGATTCACCACATAGCTCACTAGATGATATACCTCACGATAGCATCGCACATAGCTAGCTCATCGTCAATATGCATTAGGATGGTATCGCACTTAGCCTACCATCTAGCATTATCACAACACATGCACAAGTCTACTTAAACCACATAGATTCCCAATCATTCTCGATCATACATTCATTCACCATTTCTACTACATTCATTCTACTTGAACCACATAGGTTCTAAATCAATCTCGAATTAGCTACACACTAGCTATCATCAACAAATTGTAAGTATGAATGCATGGTTTATGCATAGACTTACCTCGATACTCAAAAGTATTGAAATGTGTAATTTAGTCCACCACCTTGCTTTTACCTCGATTTTGATCCGGGATTTGTCTTTCTTGATCTATAATGAATAAATCAGCTTATTCAATACACACATTGACTAAATTGACCCACATCTCATACTTTAGCAAAATTACTATTTTGCCCCTAAACTTTCTCATATTTACACTTCAGTCCCAAAGGCTCGTAAAGTGATTTTTATTCAACTTTCTACTCTTTCATGCTTAGCCGAACCACTTACTCAACTAAAGCATTCATCAAATCTCACTAAATCACACATGTATGACCAAACTAAAGTTTTTCACAAACTAGTCCCTACATGCATTTTCTTGGAAAATCACTTAACAAAAGATGTTTCTACTACATCAAGCTTTCATAATCTTCCATAAAACAACAAAATACATGCATGTCATACATATGTACATTTTTGAACATCCATAATAGCTCACCAAATAGCTAAAAATAGCTTACTCATGCTACTGGGACTTCAAAAATACGAAGAATATAAAAAACCGGGCTTAAGAGCACTTACTAGCAAGCTTGAAAAATTGAAAGAACCCTAACAATGGCTTCTCAAATTTTTGGCAGCTATGGGAAGAAGATGAATGAATTTCTATAATCTTTTCACCTATTTTAATCACTTAATTGATAAATGACCAAAATGCCCTTTTTGATAAACTTTCAATTTTAACTCATCCATGCCCAATTTTGTCCAAAAATTAGAATTTGGGTAAATTGCTATTTAAGGACCTCAAATTAATAATCTAAAGCTATTTCACACAAATAGCTTCTAGAAACACACATTTTGTAACTTTTGCAATTTAGTCCTTTTGGACAATTTAACCACAATTTAACAAAATTGCTTCATGAAACTTTCACACTAGCACACAAACATAATATAAACCTTAAAAACTCATTCATAACCCTCAGATTTGTGGTCTCACACCACTATTTCGACTAGGCCCTAATCCTGGATGTTACATAGACCATGGCAGTACATGTGATCCCATGTAAGACCATGTCTGGGACATGGCATTGGCAACAAGATATGATCCCATGTAAGACCATATTTAGGATATGGCGTCGGTATCGAATAGTTATTCCATGTAAGACCACGTATGGGACCTGGCTTTGACATGAAATCGTGTAAGACCATATCTGGGATATGGCTTCGATATTGACATAAGATCCCATGCAAGACCATATCTAGGATATGGCATCAGCATCGACATGAGTTTTCATGTAAGACCGTATCGGGGATATGGCATTGGTATTGATATGAGATTTCGTGTAAGACCATAGCGAGGCTATGGCACCGTGATGACGTGTAAGATTATAGCTGGGCTATAATGTTGTGATATGAGTAAGACCATAGTTGGACTATGGCAATCAAGTAAATGACGTACTTAAAACCGTAAGACATTCCCTAATTTGATAAGTGATGGTAAGAGAAATTAGAGTTAAATGTTGAATACTCGAGTAGACATTAATGTGGAACTTGAGTAAGTGAAGTCACTGTTCGAAAATATAGGTGATAGAAATAATTGTGGCATGAGTAAACTTGAAGCTCGCTTGGAGCGAGTTGTGTGACTACGATGATATTCCATTAATGATGAATGTTAAATCATATGTATGTAGTCACGAGAGGCAAGTTAGGGGCTCTACGACCTCGCCCTCTTACCATTGTTGAATCATGATGAGATTTTTTTTTATGAGAGTCAAGTTGAGCAAGTTCATGAGTATGGAATGAAAGAGTTCAATGGCGAAATAATTAGTAATGTATGTAGAGATAAAGGTAGTTAGAAGGTGAAAACAGTTTTGAGAAGAATATCTGATTGCTTTGAAGATTGTACTGATTATACAATGTTACGAGCAAAGAGAAAGTTAGCCTAGGCTATTTGACTCAATTGAGTAGGAAGCCTGAGGTGTGTACTTATCGAGATCTTCCCGAATTGATGTTCACTAAGGAAAGGAATAGTCAAGGAATTTATGACGACGGAAATGGTTAGAGAAACAATATTCGAACTGCAAACGTGTTTGATCATGAAAACCATAGTTGTATGGATTATAATGATCTCTTTGAGTATTATGTATTAATATCTGTTCCTCTTAAGGGGTAATGTGGTTGTTCCTTTCATGAAATTGTAATTGTGGGAGAATGTTAGCTGACTGTAAAGTCAGACTAAACGGTTGTCGATTTAGTTAATTGAAATCGACATTCATTTATCTCTTCGTAACCTTATTTGGGTACTTTGAGAATGAAGTTAGTGATGATTCTAGTATAAGAAGTGAAATCACAAGTTTCACGTTGTGCGATGGGTTTTCGGGTAAGTCGAATAGAGTTAATGCATTTGATTGAGGTGTCTCTGTTATCTTGAGATAAGATGATAGTAAAGGTTTTAGATTAGCATATCAAGAGAAACTCAAACGAGAGTGTGTTTGAAATATATTCTCAGTGTGGAGAAAAGAGTATACTGATGTATTGAGATATGATTTGAGTTATGCGTATATTTACGCATGAATCAACAAGGAGAATAAAATTCTATGTGTACATGAGTAGGGAGCATGATACAGAGGTATGCTCATTGAAATTTTCTAATCAATGGTTAAGTTGAAAGCTATTAAAGGTACTATTAACTGAAAGTTTTAGTATTGAGTCCAATATGAATCGAGAAAAAGAGTTGTAAATTTGTATGATGTACAAATGAATAATTGAAAGGTGTTTTAATACCCGAGTGTAAAAAGGTAGTTTACATCTTTGAGTGGTTAGAATTACGTCGAAAGATATTGTTAGATTGGTGATCCTGAGACGATCACTTTTGAGGCTAAGTTGTGAAATTGAGGTTATAATATGATTTGTGGAAAAACGTCATGTGTTTTCTGAATCCTGATAAGCTAGAGTATCTAGTGCTGCAGAAAAATTTGAATGTGAGATAGAGAAAATGGCTTGAACTATTACAATGGTGCGTGTAGTTATTGAAATACTTCTCAGATAGTTGACATAGTACAGATGTCTGGAGGGAAGATCCTTGTTTAAGCAATGCGAGTTAGTTACTCGATTGACCTTAGTTGGTAATATCCTAGTTTCCGCGATGTTGATGACTAGAGCGAGTTTTTCTTTCGAAACAAAGGAGTTCAGAAGTGAGATAGTGAATGATATTTTAAATAAGCCCTGAATGAGTTTGTTTAAGATGTTAAAATTTAGGTCGAATAAGATTTCCGTTGTTGATGTTACCTTGAGATAGAATTTGTATGATTGATGAATTCAAAACTTATGTAGAAGTTTTGGTATGAAACTTAGTAGTAGCATGTCTACTCGTGCAAGATTAAGAAAAAGTACAGTTATATGCATAAATGTTTTGACGATTGAGTACATTTCACGATATGATTGAGTTTATGATCAGAAGTAGTCGACCGCTAAAAGCCGAATTTTCAGATGTATTCAAAGTTAGGACTATTATAGTCAGTGAGGATCCTAGTGAGAAAGAGTGATAAAATAGTATAGATTTCGAATTCGGATTGACATGATTTCCCAGGGAGGGGGATGTCATCTGAATTGTAGTGGATTATTCAATAAAGATCTGAAGGATCATTTTAGCTTGTGCAGAGTTCACGTTTTTCAGATTTCTGAGTATGTGTACCCCAGAGAAATAGTAAGCTAGGTTTTAAAGTTGTGCTTCAACCTTGTGTATTACAGCTTAAAGGTTTTTGACGAGAGAAACCTGAGGATAAATCGATTTGCAATTTTGAAAAGTCGGTGGAATCGTTTCATGAATGTTGAAAGCAACTTCTCCTGGTAAGATTTTCGGGGACGAAAATTCCTAAGGGGGAGAATTATAATAGCCCGATTTAGGGGCTAGTCGGAACAATGCTCTCAAGATCACTAATTCGAGGTTAGAGAAAATTATTTTCATGTTATTTTATGTGTTATAACATGTCAATAAGGATGCATGGAAATTTTGGTGCTTTAATTTTAGCGACTTCAGGCTTAATCGCTAAAAAGGACTAAATCGCATAAGGTGTGAAAATTCTATTTTATTTGCTAGAGGTGCCAAATAGCCATAGAATATTAATTGGAGGTCCCAAATGTGCAATTTGGCCTTGTTTTAAGTGAGTTGGCCGGCCATAGTATGCATAGGGGACAAGAGCATTTATTTTGGTCAATAGTTGGTGATATTAGTTGACAAAATGAATAAAATAAGATGAAATAAGCCAAAGCTATCATCTTTTCATTTTCTTTTCTTCTCCAACCGAAAATATCAACCAAGGGAGGGCTTTGAAAGCTTGAAAATTTTAGCAACTCATTTCCTCTTCAAGTAAGTGATTTTGATGGTTTTAGTTGATAATTTTTGTACTTTTGAAGTCCCCAAAGCTTAAGCTAGCTAATGAGGGGACTAATTTGCAATATGGTTGAAAGTCTAGGGACTTTCCATGAGAGAGTTTATATTGGTTGCTGAGTTTTTATGGAAGAAAATGAATGTTGGGAAGATGAGAAACAACTTTTGTGAAAGGTGTTGTTATGAAAACACCTAATTAGGACTAAGATGCAAATATTGTAATTTGTTCATTAATGCATGAAATAGTTGGAATTGTGGATAGTTGTAAGAGGATTAAATGTTCAGCTAGGCTTGCTTAATAAGAAAATGTGATGAAAAGTGATTTACGAGCCTAGGGGCAAAATCATAATTTTGCCAAAGTATAAGGGCAAAATAGTCATTTTTTGCCTAAGTGTAGATTATGATGTATTGTGATTAATAAGTGATTAAATGAGTAAACTCAATTGTTCTAGATCAAAGAAAACGAGATTTGGACCTAGAACGGGAGAAAAGAGACATATGGACAAATAGGTCCCTTTCTACCCTTTCGATGTCGAGGTAAGTTCATGTGCTAAATTATGCAACTCTAAGTGAAGTATCTTAATATTTCAATGTTGTATAAATTTTTTATTGCCTCCATGTATACGTTAAATACGTTTTGATGGGATGTCAAGAAATGAAAGTCTTGATTTAATCCATGAATAGAGGAAATGCAAATAGCATGATACGATGGTAATTAAGGTTCCGTGTAAGACCATATCTAGAATATGGCCTCGGTGTGAGAATTCGTATAAGACCATGTCCGGGACATGGCATCGATATGGTGTTTCATGTGAGACCCTATTGATGGTGTGATGTTGATAAGATTCTATATATATGAAACTCAAAAATGTTCTTTAGTATTGAATAATTCAACAGGCATGTTGAAATGAGGAGGTATGTGATTATACCATAAGAGATAAAGGTATGTGACTGAACTCATTTGAGGTGAGTTCGATATATGATGAAACCATGGTGAGTTATGTATAAATGATGAATCCTAATTGCATATGCTGTAACTATAAATGTATTGCATGAAAGCTGTTGATTATTGTAGAAATCTAAGTAAGAATGATGATGTGTGAGGATGTTCCCAGATGAACATTTGAAATAGGGAAATGTATGTGGATAAGTTCCCGTATAAGACCATGTCCGGGGCATGGCATCGGCACCGAATTGAGATTTCCGTATAAGACCATATTGGGATATGGCTTCGGTATCGAATATGAGAATCGTATAAGACCATATCCGGGATGTGGCAACGATACTTGGCGTGAAACTCCGTATAAGACCTTATCCGGGATATGGCATCGGCACTTAGAGGTGAATCCATGTAAGACCACCTCTGGGATATGGCATTGGCCTCGTAAGTATATTAATGATGATATTATGCGTCCTTGAGTATCCCTAGTGATAAATGGGATAAGTAGAAATGAGATTAGTACTAAAGCCATGTGAATGAGTGAATATAGGTACTCGTGAGTCATTCACGACGGAACACTTATGATATGTGACACGGTATGTGTTCTACAAGTGCAAGTATGAGTAAGATGGCAAGAAGCCTAATACTTTGTGTATGATTAATTAGTGCCATGGATGGATTTTATCATGAGCAATTGGCTTGTGGTATGGTTAAAATGTGGTATGAGACGGAATGAGTAAGCCATAAGAATGATTGAGTAGGTAACCATGAGTTTAAGAGTAAAACTCATTATAATACCTTGTGGTTGAGTATAATCAGTGAATGTCAATATTTGATTATTATATGCATATGAACTTACTAAGCATTATTTCTTACTCCTCTTCCTTTCCTATCTCTTATAGGTTAACTTAACTAGCTCGTGTTGGAGACCGCCAGAGACGTTTTTGTAAGAGTATGCCCAAAGATCAATCATGAGATGGTTGTAATAACATACTTGATTTACCTTGTTTATTAATATAAAGCGTTGTCATTATTATTTCAGTTTTTCTTTCTGTGTGTACAAATAAACTGTTTTATAATAATGTCCTGAGAATAATATGGTTATTCTTAAAAGATCCTTAGTCAAGTATTATTGTTGACTAGGACAACAATAATGCATTAAGACTAACATGTAGTTGATTGATGGTAAAGAGTTGTCATTGATATGGAGTGTCAAAATCAATGCATGAATATGTGTGTTAGAGAACAACATATTGAACTGACCCACTATGAGTATGTTTCTTGGATTGTTATGTAATTGTCACAACATTACTCATAGTGATTAATATGTATATGATCCTCAGAATTGGGATCATCATTATCCCAACATCGTGAGTTGTATATTTTGATACAGTCAAATGTACACCGTAACAGGTTGTTCTATAAAGGCTGATGTTGGATATACCACAACCTATGTAGAGGGATATGGTTGATCAATATAGGATAAGTCCCTCCTACATAATAGGAGTAATATCTTAGGCCACTTGATTGAGTGAGACCAGAAATGCATGGCCATGCTCAAATAAGTTGATATGAGATGTCATACTAATTTGTATATCATAGTCTACTCAAGATATCAAGAAACATGGGATGGACTATGCAAGTGTGACTATTCCATGACTTGTGTCCGTTCCAGAGATAAAGGACTTAAGGATTAATGCATGAAAGGTTAATCACAAAAGGTTATGTTGAATCATGACTTCTTGTAACTTAGGTAGCAATGATGTATTACTAGATGCCACTCATTGTTTGTGACATTAGAATCGTTCTAGTATTACTGCTAACGTTACAAGAACCTACAGGGTCACACCCTATGGTTGAAATGAACGGAATAAAACATAGTTGGTATTGTGTTTGGTTGTCACATGAATTAAATTAATTAAAGAATTAATTTAATTGGGCAATCAAATATTGAACATATTATATGTACAAGGATGTTGTACACATAATGACAACATAATTCTATTAATATATGAATTTGGTTCAGTATATAAATTTAAATAAATATAGTTTACAAAGAAATCCTTGTTATAATTAATGTAATTATAATTTTCTTTGATATAATTAATGTAATTATAATTTTCTTGTTAAAAACTTTATTGTATTTATTTAATTTTATGAGTCATTAAAGATATACCAATTATAAAAGGTAATAAAAGATATAGAGCTTAATATAAACCCTAAGAGATTGCTTGTGAGGTTTAGCAACCGTCAACAAATAAACCTCCAAAACAGCTTTGGAGATTTCTTCCGCTCATAATCAAACCGGGTGGATTACGTAGAGGCCGACATCGAGAAAAGGTTGCTTTGCTTGGTTCGACAAAGATCAAAATTCTTATTGCCGAGGCGTCGCTTGTCTACTCAGATTGAAGTTTCGTAATTTTGAAACCTTTATTTCACCCCGATTCGCTCCTCACACATGGATTCATGGTTTGGATCACGGAATTAATTTTATTTTGTCGCCAAGGTGTGCCTGCGTTCCAACAGCTTTCACACTATCGAAAGCGCACACTTGGTATGAGGTTTCAAGTCCTTATGAGTTATGGCATGTATAGGGATAATATTTAGAGTTGATATAGCCAAATGTGTTGGCCTAAGAGAATTATGGTTCAGTTGTGTATAGCCATAGATGATGGCTTAAGTTGATTGTAATTATACCAGAAATAGTTCTCCCTCGTGTATGGGATGAAGCCCTCATTTTATAGATTAAATGTGATAATTCAAGAGTTATAATTGATGATATGTGAAGTTTGTGTGATGGTGTATGAATGTATGCAAGTGAGGGTGGCTAAATGGCTTATAAAATAGCCTTGAATTGGTCCACACGGGTAGACACACGGGCGTGTGTCTAGGCCGTGTGTGACACAAGGTCAGCCCCATGGGTGTGTGACTTGGCCGTGTGTCCCCTGCATATTAGTGTTGTAAGTTAGTGTCGACCATGGGCTAGACACACGGGCGTGTGCCTAGGCCGTGTGACCCTTATGAGGTTGCTGATGTCACAAACAGAATACCCAAGGGCGAGGACACGGGCGTGTCTAGGCCGTGTGGAGCACACGGGCGTGTGTTTGGCCATGTGAAAACCCCTGTAGGTTCGAAATGAAAATAAATCTCACAAGGGGTAGGGACATGGGCGTGTCCCATTTCACACGGGCGTGTGGCCCTGGTTTAGGTGAAAATTTTTTAAGTGTTTGAAAAGTTCCGGTTTGATTCCGGGGCATCCCGTGTAACAGCCCGATTTAGGGGCTAGTCGGAATAGCGATCTCGAGATCACTAATCCAGGTTAGAGAAAATTATTTTGATATTATTTTATGTGTTATAATATGTTTGTAAAGAGGCTTGAGAATTTTGGTGCTTTAATTTTAGCGATTGAGGGCTTAATTACGAAAAAGGACTAAATCGCATAAAGTGCGAAAGTTCTATTTGAATTGCTAGAGGTGCCAATTAGCTAAGGATTATAAATTGGAGGTCCTTAAAGAGATATTAGGCCATTGAATTAGTGATGGCCGGCCATATAGGAGCTAGGGAGACAAGATTTTAAAGTTGGTCAAATTTAGTGGATATTAGGTGATAGAAATGAATAAAATAAGATGAATAAAGATGTTATCATCTTTTCACTATTCCTCCACCTTCATCCACCAAAAATTGAAGAGAAATAAGGGTTTTGCAGCTCAAAACTTTCAGCCAACATATTCCCTAGCATGTAAGTGATTTTTGAGGTTTTTCTTAATGATTTTTATACTTTTGGAGTCCCCAAAGCTTAAGCTAGCTAATGAGGGGACTAATTTGCATTATGGTTGAAAGTCTAGGGACTTGCCATGAGAGATTTTATGTTGGTTTCTGACTTTTTATGGAAGAAAATGAATGTTAGGAAGATGAGAAACAACTTTTGTGAAAGGTGTTGTCATGAAAACACCAAATTAGGACTAAGATGCAAATGTGGTAAATTGTTCATTAATGCATGAAATAGTTGGAAATGTGAATAGTTGTAAGAGGATTAAATGTTCAGCTAGGCTTGTTTAATAAGAAAATATGAAAAAAATTTATTTACGAGCCTAGGGGCAAAATCGTAATTTTGTCTAAGTCCAAGGGCAAAATGGTAATTTTGCCAAAGTAGAATTTTTAAAATGTATTGATTAGTGTGGTGATAAAATGAGTATATTTTATTGTTCTAGATCGAAGAAAACGAGATTCGGACCTAGAACGGGAGAAAAGAGAAATGTGGACATATATGTCCCTTTCGACCCTTTTCGGTATCAAGGTAAGTTCATGTGTTAAATTGTACAACTCCAAGTGAACTATTTTTAATTTTTGATGTTATATAGATTGGTTGTTGCCTCCATGTATACGTTAAATACGTTTTGTTGTGATGTCAAGAAATGAAAGTCTTGATTTAATCCATGAATAGTCGAAATGCAAAAATCATGATACGATGGTAATTAAGGCCCCGTGTAAGACCATATTTAGAATATGGCCTCGGTGTGGGATTTCGTATAAGGCCATGTCGGGGATATGGCACCGATACGTTAATTCATAAAAGACCCTATCGGGGGTATGATGTCAATGTGACATTATGTGTACGAGACTCAATAGTGTTATTTAACAATTTGAGTGATTCAACAAGTATGTTGAGAATGAGAATGAATGTGGTTGCACCACGAGAGGTACATGTATGTGTTAGAACTGAATTGAGAGGAATTCAGTATATGATAAACCCATAGTGGGTATGTAACAGCACGGTTTAGACCCTAGTCGGGACAGTGGTTTCGAGACCATAAATTCGAGATCAGAATAATATTTTAATATTATTTTCTGAGTTTACAGTATGTGATTTAGCCTGTGTAAAATTTCTGTGAGAAGATTTTATCGATTGTGTGTTCAATTTGAGAAAAAGGATTTAATCGCATAAAATGCAAAAGCTGTGTGCTATTTGTAAAAGTGCTTAATTGTGGATGTCTTTATATTTTGGAGGTTTTATGGTGTAAATAGCCCAAAAATAATTATAGTGGGTGGCATCATGATTAATATATATAGTTTATATATATTAATTATAAATGTTAAAATAATAGTATAATATAATGTTATTATATAAATATCAAAAGCCATGTTTTTATCATCTTTGTTTGCAATCAAACAAAAGAAAAGAGAAAGAAATAAGAAAGCTAGGTATTCGGCCCTTTGTTCAAGAAAATTGAGGTATGTTTTGATTTCGCTTTTGATAATTTCTACGTTTTTGTGATCGTTGCTTTGTGCTCTTTAAAACCCATGCTTCAATTTTGTGAATTGGTGAAGATTTTGAGATGTGTTATTAATGAACATGTGAGCTTTGTGTTGATAGTTGGTAAAATATGAAAGCTTAGTGTTGGATTAACATATTTTGTATTAGGGTTTTTGGTGAAATTGAGTAAATTGAGCTAAATTGAGAAAAGTGTAATTTGAGGGACTAAATTGTAAAATAAATGAAATGTTTGGACTTGTATGAGATACAAGAAAATTCGGCTAAGCATGAGTATATGATGATTTTGTGTATTTTGTGATTTTGTGAATTAAGGACTAAAGTGTCGAAATGTGATAAAATAAGGGCTATTTTGTAAAATACCCTAAATATGTGTGTTTGGAATAAAATGAATGATTTGGTGATTGAATGGATTAAATTTGAATGTGTATAGACCAAGAGAGGAGAGGTTCGGATCGAGATTGAGGCAAAGACAAAGTGCTCGATTAATCGACCGTTTCGGTATTTTGACGTCCGAGGTAAGTCCGGACATAATGCATGTAATTAACTATGCTTAATGCTATGAAATGAATGGTATGATATATCAAATTGTAAATGCTATGTGAGAGCTCGAGTTATTTGGCACTAAATGTGCGTATTCGGAAATGTGACCGAGATGATTAGCATTGTGTGTGCGAAATAATATAAACTTCGGCTTTGTGGTTAGCACTCAAAATGCGATATTGATGTAAGTTCGTATGTAATACTAGCTATAAATTATATCTTTGTGATGTGAATTGAATGAATATATATATATATATATATAATTATGAGATTAGAAAATGCTATGTGCGGGATTGAATTAGAGGGCACTAAGTGTGCGAAATTAGAAATGAAATAGAGATGATTAGCACTGTGTGTGCGAAAAGATAGAAGCTTCGGCTTATCGAATTGGCACTGTGTGTGCGATACCGAAATGAGTTCGGTTTATATTGAGGCACTAAGTGTGCGAGGATAATTATGTTTCGACTGTGAAGATTTGCACTAAGTGTGCGAACAAATCAAAAGAATAGTAAAGGTTGATCAAAACGTAAAGTCGAGCAATTGAGTAGCTTGGATGATGAGTAACTATGTGTTGGCTAAGGTATGTATGATAACTATGTGTTGGCTAAGGTATATATGATAACTATGTGTCGACTAAGGTATATATGATAACTATGTGTTGGTTAAGGAATGTATGATATCTATGTGTTGGTAAATATGAAAGTAGATGGATGGAATGCTATGTGAGCATTGAGTATAGTTGAGTTGGTGTATCATTGGTAAATTAATCTAAGTGATGGATTATTTTTGTATATTGACTTGAATGGTTGAATTACATGTATTATATTACGGACTTACTAAGCTATGAAAGCTATCGTGTGTGATTGTTTCTCCTGCTTTCTGATGTCAAGAGAGCTAGCTCGGATCCGGGGATCGTCAGCATTCTCTATCACACTATCGACATTCTAGTTTGGTACTTTTGGGAAAGATGTACATAGTTGAAATATGGCATGTATAGGCTAGTTTTGTAAGACATGTTTGAGATGTGTAAATAGCCATTTGATGTGGCTAGATAAATGTTGGTAAAATGCATGTGTGGCTTTGATATATGGTGCATATTTTGGTATAGCTTGTGAGTAAAGAAAATGTCTTATGAATGGTAATCTTAGTGATGGTATGATGCTAGTATGATTTAGTGAATTTGGGGATGAATCATGTTTAATATTGAATGTGTTCAAGTTGTGTAATTAAGTTCCTAAGTTGACATGTTAGAAATGAGATGATATAAGATGATATGTTGATCATTTGACATGAAAATTGGTTGCCAATTTGTGTGTGGAAGTATGCTTAAATGTGCTTGTAGGTTTGACCCTTGTGTGGGTGGCAAATTGGCCTTGCGAATGGCTGTTTTGTCTACACCTGTTAAGGCACACAGGCGTGCCTAGTGACCGTGGGGCTAAGTCGAGAGCTAGTTTAATAGCACACGCCCCGCATATGGGCGTGTCTAGTAGCCGTGTGAGAAAGTCGAGATATGGCCTATGAGTACACGGCCTTAGCACACGGGCGTGCTGGTTGGCCGTGGGAGTGAAGTCAGATTCGACCACGGCCAAGGCACACGGGCGTGCTTGGTGGCCGTGGATGTGAGGTCAGTTTCGACCACGGGGAGGACACACGGGGGTGTCCAGCAGCCGTGGGAGGCACACGGCTTGCCTACACGGGCGTGTAACCCCTGATACTTAGAAAAGTTTTAAATTTCCGTGAAATTTCGTATGTGTTCTGGTTTAGTCCCGACTCGGTTTATAAGCATGTTTTAGGTCTTATTGACTGTATTAAGGGGCATTATGTTTGAGATTGATGGATGAATGTATGAACTTCTGAAAATGTTTTTGATCTGTTCGGTAACGCCTTTAACCCTAATCCGGTGACGGATACGGGTTAGGGGTGTTACATTTGGGTTGTATCAGAGCTACGGTTTAGTCGATTCTCGGACTAACGTAGCGTGTGTGAGTCTAGCTATACATGCCATATATGAAATTGCGATAGCGTGATGAATTCTGACAGTTATAAATGTGTTTTTGTATAATAATGGATCCCGATCGAGCAGTTGCTTACGATGTAGAGAGTAAGGCGCCTGGTCCCACTGAAGGGACAGCGCCAGCCACATCTAGGCCAAATAAAAGTAGTGAGGGAGGAGAGGCTAAGCAAGCCTTCTTCCGTATGATGAGTGAGTGGTTTTCGGAGTTCGTTCGAACGAATCCGGCTGCACCACAACCTCCACCCCCACAAGTAGCTATTGTGCCACAAGTGATAGATCCGATTCAATTGAATAAACCTCCTGGGGATAAGATCCGGAAGTATGGGGCCGAAGAGTTTAGGGCTACAGCTGTCGACGATGCTGAACGAGATGAGTTTTGGCTTGAGAACACAATTCGGGTATTTGATGAGATGTCGTTAACCCCTGATGAATGTATCAAGTGTGCAGTTTCTTTGTTGAGAGATACGGCTTATAATTGGTGGAAAACATTGACATCCGTGGTTCCGAGAGAGAGAATCACTTGGGATTTCTTTCAAGTTGAGTTTAGAAAGAAGTATATCAGTCAACGCTTCATTGATCAGAAACGTAAAGAGTTCTTTGAACTAAAATAAGATCGTTTGTCCGTTACTGAATATGAGCGAGAATTCGTAAGATTGAGTCAATACGCGAGAGAATGTGTTTCGACCGAAGCTACTATGTGTAAACGCTTCATAGAGGGATTGAATGAAGATATTAAATTTTTGGTTGGAATACTTGATATAAATGAATTTGTTGTGTTAGTTGAAAGAGCAAGCAAAGTTGAGGAGCTTAGTAAAGAAAAGAAGAAAGCCGATTCTGAAGCTCGAGATGAAAGAAAAAGATCGATGAGTAAGTTGTCTCAGCCTTTGGCAAAGAAATTTAGAGATGCAAGCAACCGATCAAATACTTCATTTGAACATCCGTATAAAGACCACGCAAGACTAAGTGTTGGTCCGAGAACTCAAGCTCAAATTGAATCAAATGTTGAAAATGCTAAAAGCAACAAACCTGAGTGTAGACAGTGTGGAAGACGACATGTGGGAGAATGCTGGGGCAAATACAATAATAGAGTTTGTTATAAATGTGGATCACGAGAACGTTTCATTCGAGATTGCCCAAAGTTAGTTGAGGAAGAAAATGTTCAGAATGTGAGATCGAGTAATGTGATGGCTAGGGGTAGACCATCCAGAAATGTCGGGAATGTGAGTGGAAGTCAAAAAGGGCTACTGATACAAACCGTGAGGTCGAGGCGCGAGAGCACTGCCCGAACTTATGCTATACGTGCACGAGAGGAAGCATCATCTCCAGACGTCATTACTGGTACTTTTACTCTATTTGATACTGATGTGGTTGCATTAATAGATCCGGGTTCAACTCATTTCTATGTGTGTGTGAATTTAGTATTAAGTAAGACTCTACCTGTTGAGTCTACTGAATTGGTAATTAGAATATCGAACCCTTAGATAAGTGTGTTTTGATGGATAAAGTGTGCAAGAATTGCCCTTGATGTTTCGGGATATATGCTTTCCGGCTAATGTGATAATGCTACCATTCGATAAATTTGATATAATTTTTAGTATGGATTGGCTCACTTTACATAATGCCATTGTGAATTGTAAATGAAAGAGTATAGATTTGAGAAGTCAGAACGATGAGATAGTTTGAATTGAATCTAGTGATATGAAAGGGGTACCAGTTGTTGTATATGCGGTGAAAGCTTTGAACTATGTGAGAAGGGGTTGCGAAGCTTATTTGACATATGTGATTGATATAAAAGTGACTGATAAGAAAGTTGAATCTGTGCCTGTGATTTATGAATTCTTAGCTATGCCTTTTGGATTGGCGAATGCTCCTGCAGTGTTTATGGATTTGATGAACCGTATATTCAGACCGTATTGAGATCGTTTTGTTGTAGTGTTATTGATGACATTCTGATTCATTTATGTGATGAGACGTATCATGCCAAGCATTTTAGAATTGTGCTACAAACTCTGCGTGAGAAACAGTTGTATGCTAAGTTTAGCAAATGTGAATTTTAGTTGCGTGAGGTTGGTTTTCTGGGGAATATTGTGCCAGCTGCGGGAATACGAGTTGATCCAAGTAAACTCCCTACTATTTTAGAATAGAAGCCTCCGAGAAATGTGTTTGAAGTCCGTAGTTCTCTGGGACTAACGTGATATTATAGATAGTTTGTAAAAGACTTCTTGATGATTGCGACTCCGTTGACAAAGTTGCTACAGAAAAATGTTAAATTTGAGTGGTCAGAAAAGTGCCAACAGAGTTTTGAACAGTAAAAAAGTGTTGTTGACAGAAGCACCAGTGTTAGTTCAATTTGAATCGGGTAAAGAGTTTATAATTTATAGTGATGCATCGTTAAATGGTTTGGGCTGTGTGCTGATGCATGAAGGCAAGGTCATTGCTTATGCTATGAGGCAGTTAAAGCCACATGAAAAGAACTACCCGACGCACGACCTTAAATTAGCCACGATCGTATTTGTGTTAAAGATTTGGCGTCACTATCTTTTTGGTGAGAAATGCCATATTATACCGATCATAAGAGTTTAAAGTACTTGATGACTTAGAAAGAATTGAATTTGCGATAAAGAAGATGGTTGGAATTGTTGGAAGACTACGAACTTGTGATAGATTACCACCCGGGTAAAGCTAATGTTGTAGCTGAGGCCTTGAGTCAAAAATCATTATGTGTTTTGCGAACTATGAGTATTCAGATAAATCTGTGTGATGATAGTATGGGTTTGGTCGAGTTGAAAGTAAAGCCGATGTTTGTACGTCAGAATTGTGATCTTCAGAAAAGTGATGTTGAAATGATGGCTAAATGAACTCAGTGTGAATTGAATATTGATTCAAAATTTCGAGTTTATAGTGATGATTGTCTGAGATTTAGAGATCGGATTTGTATTTCGAAGAAGTCAGAGTTGATTCAGTTAATTTTGAATGAAGCTTACAACAGTCGTTTAACTGTTCACCCTGGGAGTACAAAAATGTACAATGATTTGAAACAATATTATTGGTGGCATGGTATGAAACGGGACATCTCTAACTTTGTGTCGAAATGTTTAGTTTGTCAGCAAGTTAAAGCTAAACATTAGGTTCCGTCCGGATTGTTACAACCGATAATGATTCCTGAGTGGAAATGGGAAAGGATTACGATGGACTTTGTGTCGGGATTACCTTTATCTCTGGGAAAGAAAGATGCAATATGAGGCTCTTTAAGGTCGAAAATGCTGAGCTCCATTATATTGGACTGAGCTGCGTGAAAATAAGATTCACGGGATTAATTTGATAAAAGAGACTGAACAGAAAATGAAAGTGTTGTGGCACAAACACGGAGTTGAGGAGGCTAAGTGGGAGCCTGAAAACATTATGAGAAAGCAATATCCACACCTTTTTACTGGTAAGATTTTCGGGGACGAAAATCCCTAAGGGGGGAGAGTTGTAACAGCCCAATTTAGACCCTAGTCGGGGCAGTGGTTTCGAGACCACAAATTCGAGATCAGAATAATATTTTAACATTATTTTCTCGAGTTTACTGATATGTGATTTAGCCTTGTGTGAAATTTCTCTGTGTGAAGATTTTATCGATTGTGTGTTCAATTTGAGAAAAAGATTTAATCGCATAAAATGCAAAAGTCATGTGTGCTATTTGTAAAAGTGCTTAATTGTGGATGTCTTTATATTTTGGAGGTTTTATGGTGTAAATAGCCAAAAATAAAGATAGTGGAGGTATCATGATTAATATATATATAGTTTATATATATATATTAATTATAAATGTTAAAATAATAGTATAATAAAATGTTATTATATAAATATCAAAAGCCATGTTTTTATCATCTTTGTTTGCAACCAAACAAAAGAAAAGAGAAAGAAATAAGAAAGCTAGGTATTCGGCCCTTGTTCAAGCAAATTGAGGTATGTTTTGATTTCGGTTTTGATAATTTCTACGTTTTTGTGATCGTTGCTTTGTGCTCTTTAAAACCCATGCTTCAATTTTGTGAATTGGTGAAGATTTTGAGATGTGCTATTAATGAACATGTGAGCTTTGTGTTGATAGTTGGTAAAATATGAAAGCTTAGTGTTGGATTAACATATTTTGTATTAGGGTTTTTGGTGAAATTGAGTAAATTGAGCTAAATTGAGAAAAGTGTAATTTGAGGGACTAAATTGTAAAATAAATGAAATGTTTGGACTTGTATGAGATACAAGAAAATTCGGCTAAGCATGAGTATATGATGATTTTGTGTATTTTGTGATTTTGTGAATTAAGGACTAAAGTGTCGAAATGTGATAAAATAAGGGCTATTTTGTAAAATGCCCTAAATATGTGTTTGGAATAAAATGAATGATTTGGTGATTGAATGGATTAAATTTGAATGTGTATAGACCAAGAGAGGAGAGGTTCGGATCGAGATTGAGGCAAAGACAAAGTGCTCGATTAATCGACCGTTTCGGTATTTTGACGTCCGAGGTAAGTCCGGACATAATGCGTGTAATTAACTATGCTTAATGTTATGAAATGAATGGTATGATATATCAAATTGTAAATGCTATGTGAGAGCTCGAGTTATGTGGCACTAAATGTGCATATTCGGAAATGTGACCGAGATGATTAGCACTGTGTGTGCGAAATAATATAAACTTCGGCTTTGTGGTTAGCTTGCTCACTGTGTGCGATATTGATGTAAGTTCGGATGTAATACTAGCTATAAATTATATCTTTGTGATGTGAATTGAATGAATATATATATAATTATGAGATTAGAAAATGCTATGTGCGGGATTGAATTAGAGGGCACTAAGTGTGCGAAATTAGAAACGAAATAGAGATGATTAGCACTGTGTGTGCGAAAAGATAGAAGCTTCGGCTTATCGAATTGGCACTGTGTGTGCGATACCGAAATGAGTTCGGTTTATGTTGAGGCACTAAGTGTGCGAGGATAATTATGTTTCGACTATGAAGATTTGCACTAAGTGTGCGAACAAATCAAAAGAATAGTAAAGGTTGATCAAAACTTAAAGTCGAGCAATTGAGTAGCTTGGATGGTGAGTAACTATGTGTTGGCTAAGGTATGTACGATAACTATGTGTTGGCTAAGGTATGTATGATAACTATGTGTCGACTAAGGTATATATGATAACTATGTGTTGGTTAAGGAATGTATGATATCTATGTGTTGGTAAATATAAAAGTAGATGGATGGAATGCTATGTGAGCATTGAGTATAGTTGAGTTGGTGTATCATTGGTAAATTAATCTAAGTGATGGATTATTTTTGTATATTGACTTGAATGGTTGAATTACATGTATTATATTACGGACTTACTAAGCTATGAAAGCTTACTGTGTGATTGTTTCTCTGTTTTACAGTGTTAGTAGAGCTAGCTCGGATCCGGGGATCGTCAGCATTCTCTATCACACTATCGGCAATCTAGTTTGGTACTTTTGGGAAAGATGTACATAGTTGAAATATGGCATGTATAGGCTAGTTTTGTAAGACATGTTTGAGATGTGTAAATATCCATGTGATGTGGCTAGATAAATGTTGGTAAAATGCATGTGTGCCTTTGATATATGGTGCATATTTTGGTATAGCTTGTGAGTAAAGAAAATGTCTTATGAATGGTAATCTTAGTGATGGTATGATGCTAGTATGATTTAGTGAATTTGGGGATGAATCATGTTTGATATTGAATGTGTTCAATTTGTGTAATTTAGTTCCTAAGTTGACATGTTAGAAATGAGATGATATAAGATGATATGTTGATCATTTGACATGAAAATTGGTTGCCAATTTGTGTGTGGAAGTATGCTTAAATGTGCTTGTAGGTTTGACCCTTGTGTGGGTGGCAAATTGGCCTTGCGAATGGCCTGTTTTGTCTACACGGTTAAGGCACCGGGCGTGCCTAGTGACCGTGGGGCTAAGTCAATAGCTAGCCTAATAGCACACGGCCAAGACACATGGGCGTGTCTAGTAGCCGTGTGAGAAAGTCAGTATATGGCCTATGAGTACACGGCCTTAGCACACGGGCGTGCTGGGTGGCCGTGGGTGTGAAGTCAGATTCGACCACGGCCAAGGCACACGGGCGTGCTTGGTGGTCGTGGATGTGAGGTCAGTTTCGACCACGGGGAGGACACATGGGGGTGTCCAGCAGCCGTGGGAGGCACACGGCTTGTCTACACGGGCGTGTAACCCCTGAAACTTAGAAAAGTTTTAAATTTCCGTGAAATTTCGTATGTTTTTCGGTTTAGTCCCGACCCAGTTTATAAGCATGTTTTAGGTCTTGTTAACCGTATTAAGGGACATTATGTTTGAGATTGATGGATGAATGTATGAACTTCTAAAAATGTTTTTGATCTATCCGGTAATGCCTTTAACCCTAATTCGGTGACGGATACGGGTTAGGGGTGTTACAGGGTATGTGTAAATGATGCACCCTTGTTGCATAAGTTATAATTATTAATGCATTGTGTGAATGCGACCGATTATCATAGAAAGCTAAGTAAGAATGATAATGTGTGAGGATGTTCCCGGATAGACATTTGAAATAGAGAAATGTATGTGGATAAATATCCGTGAATGTATAATAATGGTTGGCTATGTGCGATACCACCTTAAATTGTAAATGGTGGGCTATGAGCGATACCACCCTATTAGAAATTAAGGGTAGGCTAAGTGCGAAACCACCGAGAGATTGTAGTATGAGTGACTTATTGAAAATGTTTGATGTATTGTTTTATGAGATCATGTGGTGACAAGTGCAGGGATATATGCAAGTTAACGTGAGCAATTAGCTTGTGGCATGGTTAGAATGTGGTAAGAGGCAGAATGAGTAAGTCTCAAAAATGGTTGAGTAAGTAACCATAAGTTTAAGAGTAAAACTCATTATAATACCTTGTGGTTGAGTATAATCGATGAATATCAATAGTTGATTGTTATGTGCATATGAACTTACTAAGTATTATTGCTTACTCCTCTTCCTTTCTCATCTCTCATAGGTTAATTTAACTAGCTCGGGTTGGAGACCGCCAGAGATGTTTCACACTATCGAGCAGACGCTTGGTATGAGGTTTTAAGTCATTGTGAGTTATGGCATGTATAGGGATCTTTTTTTAAGTTGATTAAGTCCTAATTGATGTAGCCAAATTGTGTTGGCCTAAGAGAGTTTATGGTTTGGTTGTGTATAGCCATAGATGATGGCTTAAGTCGTTTGTAATTACCAGAATTAGTTCTCTCTCGTGTATGGGATGAAGACTTTATTTTATAGTTTAAATGTGATAATTTAATATTTATAATTGATGAAATGGAAAGATTCGGCAATGTTGTATGTATGTGTGCAATGTAGAGTGGCAAGGGCTTAGTAGATAGCCTGCTAATTGTCCACATGGGTAGACACACGAGCGTGTGTCTAGACCGTGTGGGAGGCACGGCTAGCACACGGGCGTATGCCCAGGCCGTGTGAAGTCTGCACCTTGCACTTGGGATTTAAACCGCCACACGGCTGAAGCACACGGGCGTGTGTATAGGCCGTGTGGATAAGTCAGAATGCCAAGGTTAGGCACACGGGCCAGGGCCACGGGCGTGTCAAGGCCGTGTGAAATTAGTCAGTGTCGGCCACGGGTGGAAGACACGGGCATGTCTTAGGGGCACACGGGCGTGTACCTAGACCCACAGGGGCGTGTGGCCCCTGTTTCGTTGAAAAGTTTCTCGAACTCGTAAAAGTTCCCGGAATAGTCCCGATACCTCTCGGAAGTATGTTAGGGCCTCCTAGGCCGAGTATGTGCAAGTGATGGGTTTAAACGAAATTTTATAACCCTATTCGAGATGTTTAAGCAAGATTAGTTACGTAATGCCTCAAACCCTGTTCTGGCTTGAATACGGGTAAAGGGTGTTACATCCCGAGCAGGTGTAAAAGGTCTCGTTGACCCATGATAGGGATGTTACGTTGGTGAATGAAAGGCTTTAAATTGAAAAGAATTTTTATAGCCTAAAGTGGAATGATTCAAGCAAGTCAAGTCCGGTAATACCTCGTACCAGGTTCCGGAGTCGAATACAGGTAAGGGGTGTTACAAATATACTTTATATCCAAGCCGATCTGACGGCTAGTGTCGGAGATCGAAGAAAAAAGCTATTTGGATTTTGATTCATAGATTCGTAACTATAGAAGAGAAAGGGAATGATAGCTTTTGGTTAGTGCAGATGGTACGAACAAAGAAGACCAATATGACAACGATTTTAATAACCCAATGACTTAAATGAAAACTTACAAATAGTTTAGTGACCATTTGTAACCTTTTGAAATGGAGTGGCCAAAAAATAAACTTACTAATAATTTAGTGACATTGGATGTAGTTAACCACAAAATTTATCATGTATGATTTTCATAAGTGAAACATAAAATATGACAATATTAATTAATAGAAAATGTTATAAATGAGTGTAAGTGGATCCCTCTTAATGGTAATTGTTGACATTTTTTGGTAAAAGAAACTAAAACAAGTAATCAATCACATGGAAACATTCTGGAATAACACATTCTTAACTTTATCTGTTTCTAGGATTTATTCAATCTCCCTAGTAGGAAAATCAAGAATTTGCATGTCTTCCTTCTGTCCAAAATCCAATTTGGCTAAAGCGTCCACAACATGGTTGTACTCCCTAGATATATGTCTTACAAGTCATTGATTTTCATGAGATAAAAGATGCTGGATCCTCTAGATTAAAGTAGAATTTGAAATGGTCAATGCAGTGTCTTGAATCGATCTGACTACCTCTAAACTATCAGTTTGTATTATGACTTTGTCGTGACCTCTTTTTTGAATTATTTTGAGGCCATCCAAAATGCCCCATAATTCATCGTCAAAGACTGAGCATTTTCCCAAATAGTGGTTATACCTAAGGTCCATTCCCTATTTTCATCTCGCATGACACCCCCAACAACAGCAAGGCCAGAACTCAATGAAACAGCTCCACCGGTATTTAGGAAACCCAATTCCTTGTTTTTGGTTCCTCAATAGTAAGGTCCTGATAGCATATGGAAGCATCTCTAGACACCATAGAATATTGTTTAGCCCAAGTATCTGAAACTTTGACGATCCCATTTGGATTCCACATTATACCTTGAAAGAAGAAAAGATTACGGTTCTTCCAAATACGCCAAGCAAGGAGTCCGAATTGACAGACCCAATTAACTCTTCCCTCATGTGTAACACCCCAAAATAGGGCCTAGGAGTTTTAGGGGTATTTTAGGGAATTTAGCCTTAGAATGTTCAGAATTTTGCGACATGGTTTATCGGTAATGTTTTTATCATGGTTTTTAGAAAATCAAGTCAATTTTTGAAAAAAAGGTGTTTAAAATATCATTAATTTTGAAGTAAGGATTGATTTGTAAAAGAGTCAAAATTGTGAGTTTTTAATAGACAATTAAGCCAAAATTTAAAATTCAACCTATTTCTTTCCCCTCCCACAGCAAAGTCACTTAAAAACCTTCCCTTTTTATTTGTGTTTGCCGTCCAAAGCTTCCCCAAATCCCTCATCCAATTTTCTTTGTTAAATCTTCAATATTTTTATTTCTATTATTCCCCAATTCAATTACCTTCATAAATCTTCAAGAAAACACTCAAAAACTCCATAGATTTCATCATTTTCTTTGTGTGTGGATTTTCTGGGTTTTCGAAAAAGTTCATTTTTCTTACAACTAAGGTAACCATTCATCTTTCTATTAATTTTAATTGTTATTTAGTCTTTAAAACCAAGTTTTTAGCCATTAAATCACATGTTTTGAATAAAAGCAAAAAAATTGGGTCGTTAATGGTAGATTTTAGGATTTTGAGTAAAAACGTGGTTTCAAAGTGTTTTTCAATTAATTTTGACATGATTAAGAGGTTTCTAAACTTACTTTGATGTTTCGTTAAAAAATTCTTGAGTTTTAATGAATTTTGGGAAAATAGCCATAAAACATATCGAAAAAGTTGATACCATGAATTGAGTAGTTTTGTGTAGTTTAAAGGTTGGGAATTAGTCATAGACAAATAATTAGATGAATGAAACTTGTTTTAGGCGAAAAGATTAAGTTTAGATCGAGATATTTTAATTTCAAGTTGGTTATGTTAAAGGTTTCGGCTACATGAGAACATAGCTTAGGCTTATGTTTTGATTGCTTGTGGTGAGTTCTTAGCTGATTTTTGAATGTATTATTGTGTGAATTATTATGTTGAAGCTTCAGATTCTTTAGGACCTTTTACGAGTAAATATAAAGGCAATGAAAAGCTAGTTTGAACTTTTGACTTTTCGATGAAAGCGTAATTGGTGAGTGTTTAAAATAATTACTTTTGGACATGATTTAATGCGTTATTTGGGGATTTAGTAGTAGTCTAAACCCCTACTCTAAATTCTGATTGTAAGCTTTCTCATATCTATGCTATCTTGTGAACAATGTACTTATGTGTTTGTAAATATGTGAATTGAGGTGAGATGCTATAACATGTGATATGTGGTTATGATAATCGTTGTGAAAGTGCAAATGTGTACATGTTATGTATATGTTAAATGTTAGTGATAGTGTTTTGCTAAAGCTGCAAATATGCAGTGATAGTGCATGGATAATCGGTAAGTGATATGTGTTTGATTCGGATATTTTGGCCTTGTGATCTTGGAATCGTTGGATATAGTTGGCATGTCATAGGATTATAAGTACTCACCTATATGTACAGTAAATTTGGGTGTTGAGGCCCTAGGACATGTTGGAGGAATAAGGGAATGTGAGCTAAGCTCCATTCAATGGGAAATGTGAAGGGAAATAACGAGAGTGTTAGTTTTATGCTTCACTTTTGGGACATGTTGACTCTATTAGTCTATGTGGTGTGTTGGAGATCTGTGTATCTGATGAGTGATGATAGATCTCACTTTTATGTTTCATAGATCATGTGCCAAATTATCTTAAATTATGAATATGTGTGTATTGTGATATGTTTATATGACATGTGACCATTATGCAATTTATCTATAACATGTTTTTGAGTATTGCGACATATGCTAGAATGTTATGTGATTATATGTGTAATGTGATATATGCTTAAAAGTGAATATTTTTACAATCTAAAAGAACTAGTAATAATGCACGAGTAAGTATAATATGACACTAGAATTGGAACTATTGAGGTTATGCTATATGGTTGTTTCGTTGATGCTTGATGAATTGTTCGCATTGCAGTTATTCTGAGCATTCATTGAGCTTGTTAAGCTCACTCACTTATTTTAAACCATTGCAGATTAGTTGTGTGTCGGTGTAAGCGGTGTGGTTTCCGAGAGGTGATCCAAGCAAGTCTATTTGTTATTTCGTAGGTGTTCTATATTTATTTACGTTTTAGGGAATAAGGAAATGTGGTAGACTTATTTATATCCATGTTAACTTCTAGATATTTTGCTGGTTTTTGGTTCAGTTTATAAAGATTACATGTTATTGTTATGTTTGGGTTCATGAACATGAGGATGGATTCACGTTACTTGCTCGAACACGATTTTGGGATATTGAACTGTTAATTAGGTCGTTGAATGATTATTTGTGGAAGTAATTGATGTATGATGTTTAGGAACTAAATTGGAAAGGATTAATTGCATATGTATGTTACATTTTTGAGGTCTAGAGCAGAGGTATCGATAATCAGGTTTTAAAATCGATACCTCTGTGTTTTGAAACATACAGGAAGTCAGAATAGAGATTTGGTATCGATGCCTTTGCTCGAGTATCGATACTTCACGACAGGTACCGGTAGTTTTTGACGTTTGGAAATTTTGGTGAGAAACATAATGCAAGTTTGGTATCGTTTTTCCAGGTGGTATCAATACCACTTAAAGAAAATATTGTGTAATGCCTCGAAAATTTTTTTACAGTAAGATATTATATTTGATATAGTAAAATAAGGAAATAAAGCGGCAAAAAGAGAAATTTTGGAGTTATGACAATATTGAGAAGTATATTATGATATATTAATTCAAGAAAGGACTAAATGGTAAAAGTGAGAAAAGTTTTGTTGCCTAAGAGTAAACATTCAAAACTTGAGGGGTTAAAGTGTAAATATGAAAAAGTTAAAGGACCAATAGTAAAAATATTTTAAGGGTGGAATGATCTAGAAACTAAGGAAAATGGATGAATTAGGACCAAATTGAATAGGTAAAGAATTATGAGGGACTAAATCATAATTTTACCAAATTATGAGATGATTCAAGGATGAAATTTTAAAAGATCACAAAGGGCAAAATGGTCAATCAGAAGAGAGAGAAATCTAGAAAGTAATGATGATGTTGATGATATTTTATAATTATTTAATTAGATAAATATTATTTTATTAATATTTTGATGAGATATTTTATTATTTTATTATTATTTATTTAGTATATAAGGAAGGAAAGATGATGAATTTTCATCATCTCTTTCCCATGCCATCCAACGTAAGAAGAAGAGAAAGAAAAGAAGTTTTCTTTTCTTTACAAATTGGTCCTTTCACCAAAAATCCACCATTTTCACTTAGAATTCAAAAGAATTTCCATAGCCATCAAGAGAGAAAGATGACAAGGAGACTATGGGGAGTAAGAATATCAAGTTAGATTCAAGAAATAGAAGCTGGAGGAGAGAGAAAATCAAGTTAAAGATTGAAATCAATAAAACAAGGTAAGAACATCAAGTTTTCAATATATTTTTAAGTTTGATATTGTGGAAAATGCATGGAAATGATGTTAATGTAGAGTTTTCTTATACAAGGTGTAGGAGCCCAAATCTGCCCGGGCCCAATGTTAACCAAATAGAAACCAAAAACACAATAAGAAACAAACAGAAATAACAAAAATAGTCCGTTAACAGTTTCTTTACAAGGCCCATTTATAATAAGTCAAATAAAGACCTTTAGCCCAATTACAAGCCCAAAACCCAAATCTTAAAACAACAACCCGACTAGCCCAAAACTTAAACCTAACCCATTTACTAAACCCGAATACATAGCCCAAACCCAATTCTAGAACCGGCCCGAATGGCCCAAATGGTTCTGGCAAACAGAAACCCTAAGGGGTTCCAAAGGCAGTCTTGCACCGCAGCAGCCTCCACGATGCCCCACGCACGCGTTGCCACGTCAGTGGTCCTTCCTCCGCGCACCGTACCTCTGCCAGCAAGCATACGGCCTCCGTACCTGCACCAAATGACGAACGAACAGCACAGCAAAAATAGGAAATTTGTATTTTTCTTTTTTTGGTTTTTCTGACTATAAAAGTCGAACGAAAAGCGATTGTAAGGAGGACGATTTTACGAATATACAACGGAATACTAGAGAAACAGATTCAAAAGGTTGTTTTTTTTCTTCAATTTCATCTTCTTTATTTGTTTTTTTTAAATTGATTTCTATATCTTTTTCTTCCTTTTTTTTTATACGTGCGAAAATAAAAAAAAAGAAAAAGAAAAATTTACCACGGCAAATAAAGATTACCTGTCTTCTTCATCGCGATCGGGGTCGAGACGGGGGTCTTGGTCGAAAAATAGGCCGAATCGGTGCTCATAAGCACTAATCGTACCCTCATGCACCACTCTTCGCCGTTTACAGCGGCGTCTCTTTTAGTGGTTAGCGGAGGGTTTCGAAAGGCGGACCATTGGGTGCCTTCTTCGTCGTGTCGAAGCAAGGAAGTCCTTCGGTTTAAGAACGCATACATTCGGTCCGGCTTGAATGAGGAAGTCGATCGGGCTTGGATCGGTCATTAATCGCCGCTTATCGGGGCGTTAAAGTGGCCGGATGGTTTTCCTTCTCTGCGACTGAGGAAGATAGTAAAGGGAATTAGGGTTTGTTTTAAAAGAAAAAAGAGAAAACAAAATGTTAATTTATCTTTTAATACTGGTTTTTAATGTGTTTAAGAAACGGTGCCGTTTAGCACCCTCGGAGTCCGCATGTTTTGATGGATATGGGATATTTTTGCATTTAGTCCCTCTCTGTCATATTGCACTACGATTATATCCCTTATGCAATTTCTTTCGTTTCTAAATTGACCTCTGTGATTTGCGCATTCCGGTTTGGTCCAATCCGTCTTGCAGACATTTTGTAAATGGAAATATTGCACTTTTACTCCCCATTTATTTATGCGTATTTTATTTTGATCCTTGGTTATGTTTTAATAATTTTATTTATTTATAAATCAGCCTTTTAATTTTATCTTTCTTTCGATTAAGTATTTTTTAGCCTTTGTTTATAATTTTTGCAAAATTCTTTATGATATTAAATTTATTCATCTTTAGACATTGTTTTAATAAACTGTTTTGAATTATTTTATTGATTTTTCAATGTTTTAATTTGTTTTATTTTCTATATGTATATATTTTTATGTACATTTTAAACATTTAATTTCAAAATCATATATTATGTATTTCTTTGATGACTTATATAATCTCTTTATATGTTATTATTTTGTACATACATACATATATAATAATAAGAGTTTTTATACATATCATTGATTCTTACATTGTTTTATGTATATATTTCCTTTTAAACTTATGTATACATTTAGTTTCTTTTAAAATTATTTATGTATATATATATTTAAATGCATAATTTCTTTTTAAAATATGTATCTAATGAGTTCATTCATAAATTATTTCATTTTTAAATAATTCCAAAGTGTAGGATTCATATCCAATTTATTTTAGTTGCTTTAAGTTTATTTGATTTGCCTTTAAAGTTTTTGTTTGAAATTGTTAAATTTTGTAAGAGTATTGTATAATTTGTTGATCAATATTTTTAAATTTGTGTATTTCATGATTAATGTTTACGCATATTATCCTTGTATTGTATTTCAAACTCCAACATATTCAAACCTCTTCTAAATATTTTATTACATTAAAAATAAATTTTGAGCCAATTTTAAGAACGAGGCAATATTTGAGTGTTTAGAAGTACGAAAAATTACATCCTAACGTGCTGGGTGTCGATTTTTCGTTCAACTAAATAACCAAATACCCTTTTTACATGTTTTGAAGATCAAAGATGATCTCGGTGTCAGAGTATAAAGGTGTTATATCCTAACGTGCTGGGTATGATACTTTTGTTCCTTTGAAATGAGCTAATCTTGATATTCAACTCCGATTTAATTAACCTTGTTCCAAAGTTTTTGACCCTAAATATTTTCAAGTTTTTTACGTTAGGACAACATTAATCAATTTGGTACCAATTTTGGGCGTTGCGAGGGTGCTAATCCTTCCTCGTACGTAACTGACTCCCGAACCTATTTTCTTCTGGAAATTCGTAGACCAAAATTTATTTTATAGGTAACCCGATCACACCTAAACAAAAAGGATTGGTGGCGACTCCATATTTTTTAAAAGTCGATTCCCGTTTTTCAAAGCTCGATAAAAAATGGTTTCGACAGCTTGGCGACTCCACTGGGGACTGGTTGAGAGTCAGGCCATAAATTGATTAATTCTTGTCCTTTGATTGAGAATTTGGAAAATTTTGAAAAATTGTTTCTTTTTATGCATTTTTGCTATGACTAATGTTCAATTTCGTAGAATACTCTTGCATTACATTGCATAACCGTTGTGGTTACACCTTTAAGTGGGAGTGAGAAGCTAAGCCTTCGTGAGGTTTTCACCTCCGCATGGGCTAGTGGACTGCTTCCGGGACACATCTGTACCTATGTGCTTCGTGAGGTTTTCACCTCCGCATGGCCATAGGGAAATGTGTTCCCCTGAACTGAACTCGATCCATATGAGCCTATAACGGGTGAGGATTGAGGAATCTACTGGTTCAGGTACCCATTCTTTAGAACCAAACCACATATAGCGAATCCTAAGAGCTAGCCATAGGTAAAGCCGTGTCAAACCCTAATGGTCACTCATTTAGGCAATCTATTTTGGGTTGTTTATTTTTCTTGTGCTAACGTGTTTTGTGTTTATGTTTGCATTACATTGCACTGCATTGCATTACATTATCATAGAAAGGAGATGATGATTAGTAATTCAATTGCTAAATAGAGGATTTTGTCATAAGGAAACGAATTTCATGATAAAGTGGATTATAATACGGTTGTCCGAACCTGGTCTGAGTAAACACAATGGAAGAAAGTTGACAGTCCGTGGAGGAATGCAAAACCTTGCCCGAAAGATTCAAATTGATAAAAATTGTGCAAGAACCGTCATGCCTCAACTTTCTTAAAGAAGCTAATCAATATCGCAAGGGATAAGTGACCAGCGAACCACGACCCGGATCAAGCCGAGTGGAAATAAGAGAGGCATCTTTTGGGAGGATTTGAAAGATTTGACTGCAGCGTCCGGATATGAAGAAGATTGATGAGGATGAAGTCGCATATATAATCCATTTTATGTAAAGATATTTGTTTTCTAGAGAAGTTCGTCTAATGGAATTGAATTCAGAATCAAAGTCTCTCTTTCTATTTGCATTCATTCCATGCATTGGCATTGCATTCCATACATTTGCATTGTATTACATCATATGCATGAGATTTCATGCGAAGACCCTGATTAATTAAAAACTATTTCAGTCAACCTAGAAGACATGGAACAAAGATTGGAGAGATTAGAGCAGGGGCAAATACTGATGCAAGAGCAGTTAGCCAAAATTCAACGGGATATGCGAGATCAAATGAATATGATGCGCCGGTTAACCTAATTACTAGTCGGAGGGCTTGAAAAAAAGAGTGGCCCAGTGGCCAGCAGTGTGGATAATGATGAAGACATCGTTTATACCCTGACTCAGCCAGACACGCATTCACATGGGGTACCCGTCATTATTGGACCTCAATGTCAGACTGATGCTTTGGCCCTGTTCAACTTCCCGATAATTTCAGATTTTAACCCAGAGGATGATCGAGCCAAACCGGTTATACTGACAGAAACAAAGGAAAGGGGAGAGTGGACTTCAAAGGCCCCGAGAAATAGGGAAAATGAAGTAGACAGCTTGAGCAAGTGTCCCAAATTAGTCACTGTAGGTCAACCGAGGGCTGTGACCACTGGCCATCAAGGCTTATCAAGACGAGAATCCAATACAAAGCAACTCCAGTTTACATCGATTCCAATGACGTACAAGGAGTTATATCAAACCCTATTCGATGCACATGGGGTGGCTCCTCACTACCCGAAACCGATGCAACCTCCATATCCAAAATGGTATGACCCAAATGCTCAACGTGAGTACCACGCGGGGGTCACGGGGCATTCGATAGAAAATTGCCTTGCTTTCAAGAAATTGGTGGAAAAATTTATCGGTATAGGTATTGTGAAATTAGATGACACGCAAAATACAGAAATATGAACCTGGGAGTGGTTTGAGCAATAGGACTGTGGAAGAGACATGTATTTCTTAAGACTAATCTAGAGTAAAATTCGAAACACACTTATTGCTTTCAGCCTAGGGGCAATAAGAGTCCTCTTGTGAAATAGGCTTGTGTCCAGAATTTTTAGTTCAATAAAATGCATCCTTTTGAGCAAATATTTTTCTATTTATAGATTCTTTTGTCCTTTGGATTTCTATGCAAATATTCTTTCATTCTTTATTCATCCTTAGAACCATTTATTCTTTGGAATTTGCCTTTGTACCTACAATAGGTACCCAGATATCAATGACAGGAGCGATGCTGTTACTAACTCCCTTTTCGAATGAAATATGAGTCTAAGGGATCCCAAGACTTTGAAGATGACAGAAATTATAACATATCTTCTGATTTGTTAATACTGGATGAAAAACAGATCCTACGTCGCGAGCCAAGGAAGGAAATGAAGATCAAAGCTTAGCTCAATGCAGAAATAAGATTTCCTATATGTGAGGCATGAATGTTATCAGGCCAGTCTCATCAGAAGCTTCTGGCTGACACCAATTCATCTTCGTGGTTGTCAATTTCTTCACTAGAATGGTAAAAGTTGCTTCATATGCCAATATTACAAAGTCGATAGTCATCGGAACAAAGAAAAGAAAAAGAAAGAATACTAAAAAAAGAAGAAGAAAGAATACCGAAAAAATATATCGAAAAGATCATATTTAACCGCACAATGTCAAAAGTTTGCAGTCTGTTCAAAGATCAGGTACCACATCCCAGTGCAGCGAAGGCAGCCAAATGGAAAAACAAAAGCTCAAAAGACCGAGACTTGTAAAGATTGGCATACATAAATTACTATTTATGCTTATCAAACATTGGCCAAGACTGTCAACGGGGCAGCACATTTCTTATTGGTTTCGCCCATTGAAGTTGAAATTCCTTTTTCCGAGTTTTATCAACTGAAGTTGGATGAGGCAGAATGGATCCAATCCCGATGTGATCAATCAAATTTGTGAGGAAAAGTTAATAGCTATCCGTTGCAGTCAGATGATGCGGGTTTGCGACAAATAGGTTCATCTTAGAAAATTCCCAAATAGGGACCGGACATTGAAGAAAATCCTTCATATACAAAAAGATTTCAGAGAAAAATGGAGCCCAAACTAGAAAAGATTTTAAGTAGCGAAAAAGTCTGTTATAGAAACATTGACCAAAATGGATGGCAGGGATATGCCCAGTCCGGTGAATTCAGTCAAGAGGTATTTCACCCAAAAAGGAGAAACCAAGGTGAAACCTACAAAGGGCACCTTCAAAAAAAAAATTCAAAAAAGAAAAATAGAAATTTTCAGCAAAAAGAATAAGAAAGAAAAAGGAGAGGCCAAGGCGAAAACCCGCAAAAGGCGCTTTGAGACCAAAGGGGATTTGAGTTGAAAACCCAAAAAGGGCGGCTCAAATTTCGATCAAAGGGGGCATACAGCAGTCTTACTATGCCTGAATTAACAATGAAGAAGTATGCTACGTCTCGGGGCATCGACAAAGTACTCTGGATCCCCTAAACACATGTTGAGCTTAAAATGGTCCTCAAGAAGTTCGAACAGAGAAGCTCAGGCTGCGATATCTGGGGCACCTAGTTTCCCATCTTATCCATTTTAAATTTGCTATCTTTGATTACCTCATTCTTTTCAAGATACGCCTTTAATAAATTCCCTGCTTAATTGCATTTGCTAGCTTTGATTAACTTGCTTGTTTCGAGCTATGCCCCCAATCAATTTCATTCTTATCCATAGTTATGATCTTTTTCAAGCATTTTTGCATTGAAATAACGATTAGTGGACTAATAATACTTTCATAAAAGGAGTTTCGCATATTACTCTGGAAGCTTCTGAATCATACAAGAAACTGAAACATGACTATTGTTTAAAACTCGCCAGGTTTAAAGAAGAGTCTAAACTGAGATTTTCTCTCCAGATTTTTGTCGAAGATGATGGTTGAGCAAACAACAAGATATTGCGTCAGTGGGCATCGTTAACCCAAGTGTAAAATGGGGATCATTCTCGAGAAAAAATTGATATCCTGCATTCACGCGAGCATCATGCATACACATCTGATTGGTTCACCAGAGGAGTGATCAGTTGATGGAACAAGCTATAGGCCCTATACCCCCGAGTTATAATGGGATAGATGGAAGCTGATACAAGTCCTGTACCCTTGAATAGCAATGAGATGGATTGAAGAAGAAACAAATCCTACGTTTTGGAGTCGCAGTGGGATGGATGGAAGAGATTCAGACCCTATACCCCTAAGTCACAATGAGATGAACCCTGAAGTTACAATGGGGCAAATTTGTTGAGCAAGATATAATCATTTTCTCGGGTTTTTTGTTGAGAATACCAGCCGAACAAGAAGACAGTATATTACATCAGTGATACAACCTGGAGGAATAATGAGCAATATCAATCCTAGGCGTTTAAAAAGAGGATCATTCTCATGAAATCTTGTATTCATGCAAGACACATTTAGTTAGGAGCATTTGATTCATTCCGATCATTGCATCCTAATCATTGAAGAAATCATTCTCATGACATTCTGTATCCAGGCAGATGTCATCCATAATATATTTAGTTAGGAGCATTAGAGTCGTTCTGATCATTGCATCCTAACCATTTTGCATAAGCATAAACACATAAAATTGATTTTACAGGACAGGTCCCCAAGAGGACGGTGTCACAACATCGATAAATTAGCAGATCTGGCATTCCTGAAGTTACAGGAGCAGATCAAAGACATCAGATCTTGCCTTTCTGAGTGAAGTAGATCGAAGATAGCAAATCTGGCAATCCTAAAATTGCAGGAGCAGATTGAAGATAGCAGATCTGGCATTCCTGAAGTTGCAGGAGCAGATCGAAGACATCAGATCTTGCCTTCCTGAGCGAAGTGGATCGAAGATAGCAAATCTGGCAATCCTGAAGTTGTAGGAGCAGATTGAAGATAACAAATCTGGCAATCCTGAAGTTGCAGGAGCAGATTGAAGATAGCATATCTGGCAATCCTGAAGTTGCAGGAGCATATCAAAGCCATACAAGTCTTATTTCCTAGAAGTCCTAGTGGAGTAGGTGGAGGTTACAAATCCCTTCTCCCTGAGGTTATTGAGGATCAAACTATATTTTCGAAAAGTTTCAGTAAGAAGATCGAAGTTACAAATCTCTTCTCTCTGAATTCCTATCACCCCGAAGTCCCAGTGGAGTAGGTGGAGGTTACAAATCCCTTCTCCCTGAGGTTATTGAGGATCAAACTATATTTCCGAGAAGTTTCAGTAAGATCGAAGTTATAAATCTCTTCTCTCTGAATTCCTATCACCCCGAAATCCCAGTGGAGTAGGTGGAGGTTACAAATCCCTTCTCCCTGAGGTTATTGAGGATCAAACTATATTTTTGAGAAGTTTCAGTAAGAAGATCGAAGTTACAAATCTCTTCTCTCTGAATTTCTATCACCCCGAAGTCCCAGTGGAGTAGGTGGAGGTTACAAATCCCTTCTCCCTGAGGTTATTGAGGATCAAACTATATTTTCGAGAAGTTTCAGTAAGAAGATCGAAGTTACAAATCTCTTCACTCTGAATTCTTATCACCCCGAAGTCCCAGTGGAGTAGGTGGAGGTTACAAATCCCTTCTCCCTGAGGTTATTGAGGATCAAACTATATTTCTGAGAAGTTTCAGTAAGAAGATCGAAGTTACAAATCTCTTCTCTCTGAATTCTTATCACCCCGAAGTCCCAGTGGAGTAGGTGGAGGTTACAAATCCCTTCTCCCTGAGGTTATTGAGGATCAAACTATACTTCCTTGAAGTTTCAAGTAGAGAAGATTGATGTTACAAATCTCTTCTCTCTGAAATTCTACTGGAGCAAGTTGAGACATCATTTCCCAAACCCTGAAAGACGCAATGAAGCTACTCGAAGGAAAGAAGCGCCAAGAAGTCAAGATTTAGCGAGACCGGGCAAATTTGGCCCTCTTTAAAGTCTTTGCTCTATTCTCGTTACACGACAACGAGCAAAGAGGGGCAGCTGTAGGACCCCAAATCTGCCCGGGCCCAATGTTAACCAAACAGAAACCAAAAACACAATAAGAAATAAACAGAAATAATAAAAGCAGTCCATTAACTGTTTCTTTACAAGGCCCATTTATAATAAGTCAAATAAAGACCCTTAGCCCAATTACAAGCCCAAAACCCAAATCTCAAAACAAGAACCCGACTAGCCCAAAACTTAAACCTAACCCATTTACTAAACCCGAATACATAGCCCCAACCCAATTCTAGAACCGGCCCAAATGGCCCAAATGGTTCTGGCAAACAGAAACCCTAAGGGGTTCAAAGGGCAGTCTTGCGCCGCAGCAGCCTCCACGATGCCCCACGCGCGCGTTGCCACGTCAGTGGTCCTTCCTACGCGCACCGTACCTCCGCCAGTAAGCATACGGCCTCCGTACCTACACCAAATGATGAACGAACAGCACAGCAAAAATAGGAAATTTGTATTTTTCTTTTTTTGGTTTTTCTGACTATAAAAGTCGAACGAAAAGTGATTGTAAGGAGGACGATTTTACGAATATACAACGAAATACTAGAGAAACAGATTCAAAAGGTTGTTTTTTTTCTTCAATTTCATCTTCTTTATTTGTTTTTTTAAATTGATTTCTGTATCTTTTTCTTCCTTTTTTTTATACGTGCGAAAATAAATAAAAAAAAGAAAAATAAAAATTTACCACGGCAAATAAAGATTACCTGTCTTCTTCGTCGCGATCGGGGTCGAGACGGGGGTCTTGGTCGAAAAACAGGCCGAATCGGCGCTCATAAGCACTAATCGTACCCTCATGCACCACTCTTCGCCGTTTACAGCAGCGTCTCTTTTAGTGGTTAGCGGAGGGTTTCGAAAGGCGAACCATTGGACTGCCTTCTTCGTCGTAATCGAAGCAAGGAAGTCCTTCGGGTTTAAGAACGCATACATTCGGGTCTGGCTTGAATGAGGAAGTCGATCGGGCTTGGATCGGTCATTAATCGCCGCTTATCGAGGCGTTAAAGTGGCCGGATGGTTTTCCTTCTCTGCGGCTGAGGAAGATAGTAAAGGGAATTAGGGTTTGTTTTAAAAGAAAAAAAGAGAAAACAAAATGTTAATTTATCTTTTAATACTGGTTTTTAATGTGTTTAAGAAACGGTGCCGTTTAGCACCCTCGGAGTCCGCATGTTTTGATGGATATGGGATATTTTTGCATTTAGTCCCTCTCTGTCATATTGCACTACGATTATATCCCTTATGCAATTTCTTTCGTTTCTAAATTGACCTCTGTGATTTGCGCGCATTCTAGTTTGGTCCAATTCGTGCGCAGTGTTTTTGTAAATGGAAATATTGCACTTTTACTCCCCATTTATTTATGCGTATTTTATTTTGATCCTTGGTTCTGTTTTAATAATTTTATTTATTTATAAATCAGCCTTTTAATTTTATCTTTCTTTCGATTAAGTATTTTTTAGCCTTTGTTTATAATTTTTGCAAAATTCTTTATGATATTAAATTTATTCATCTTTAGACATTGTTTTAATAAACTGTTTTGAATTATTTTATTGATTTTTCAATGTTTTAATTTGTTTTATTTTCTATATGTATATATTTTTATGTACATTTTAAAAATTTAATTTCAAAATCATATATTATGTATTTCTTTGATGACTTATATAATCTTTTTATATGTTATTATTTTGTACATACATACATATATAATAATAAGAGTTTTTATACATATCATTGATTCTTACATTATTTTATGTATATATTTCCTTTTAAACTTATGTATACATTTAGTTTCTTTTAAAATTATTTATGTATATATATATTTAAATGCATAATTTCTTTTTAAAATATGTATCTAATGAGTTCATTCATATATTATTTCATTTTTAAATAATTCCAAAGTGTAGGATTCATATCCAATTTATTTTAGTTGCTTTAAGTTTATTTGATTTGCCTTTAAAGTTTTTGTTTGACATTGTTAAATTTTGTAAGAGTATTGTATAATTTGTTGATCAATATTTTTAAATTTGTGTATTTCATGATTAATGTTTACGCATATTATCCTTGTATTGTATTTCAAACTCCAACACATTCAAACCTCTTCTAAATATTTTATTACATTAAAAATAAATCTTGAGCCAATTTTAAGAACGAGGCAATATTTGTGTGTTTAGAAGTACGAAAAATTACATCCTAACGTGCTGGGTGTCGATTTTTCGTTCAACTAAATAACCAAATACCCTTTTTACATGTTTTGAAGATCAAAGATGATCTCGATGTCACAGTATAAAGGTGTTATATCCTAACGTGCTGGGTATGATACTTTTGTCCCTTTGAAACGAGCTAATCTTGATATTCAACTCCGATTTAATTAACCTTGTTCCAAAGTTTTTGACCCTAAATATTTTCAAGTTTTTGACGTTAGGACAACATTAATCAATTTGGTACCAATTTTGGGCATTGCGAGGGTGCTAATCCTTCCTCGCACGTAACCGACTCCCGAACCTGTTTTCTTCTGGAAATTCGTAGACCAAAATTTATTTTATAGGTAACCCGATCACACCTAAACAAAAAGGATTGGTGGCGACTCCATATTTTTTAAAAGTCGATTCCCATTTTTCAAAGCTCGATAAAAAATGGTTTCGACAAATATTGTAGAGTTTTCTTATACAAGGTTTATTTTCTTGATATGTTAGTGAAGGAAAATAAGAGAAAGTGATGGGAAATATTGTAGAGAAAGGAAATAAATGTGTTATAAACTTGGTAATTAACATTTTGCACTAAAATAGTTTTGGACAGCAGCAGTAGTCTAACTTTGAAAAATCACCAAAAATTATAGAAATCGAGTTAGAGGATGAATAAAACATGGAATTAAATATTATTGAGTCTAGTTTCTTATAGAAGAAATGGTGTAAGCAAAGGAATTGTAAATCATGAGATATAATAGGTTTTGTGAGAAAAGGTCAGAATAATTTCAGGTTCCCCTGTTCTGACTTTGGAAAATCATCAAAAATTGAATAAAAATAATTAGGGGCTTAAATTTATATGTTTAAAATCCTGAATGAGTCTATTTTCAAAATAAATAAACTCTATTTTCAAAATAAATAAACGGGAAAATCATATGAATCCTTTATGAGGAGATAATTAATTTTTAGTGAAAAAGGATCGGAACTGTCAGACAGCGGAACAGGGGTGAATTTAAAGAATAAACTGTTCTTATTGGCTAAACCAAAAATTCTGAAAATTTTATGGTAAGAATATATGTGAGTCTAGTTTCAAAGAAAATTAGCGGATCTTAAATTGGAATTCTGTAGCTCAAGATATAAATAATTTAGTGACTATGACGCAAATGGACAGCTTTGAATAAATTTATAAGTAAATAGTGAAATCATAGATAATGTTACTTGTAAGCATGTTATATAAATTAAGGATGTGGAATGGAGAGGAGGAGGAGGAAAATATATATGAATATTCAGCTAGCATGGCTAATTTGCATGTTCTAGGCTCAGGGACTAAATTGAATAAAAGTAAAACTTTATGGGTAATTTTGTAAAAATGTCAGAAATGACCAAATTGCATGAAATGGATTATTTTATTATTTAAATTATAAAATTGAATGAAATTATTAATTTAGATCAAGATCGGGTGAAAATATGTTTTAGGGATTAAATTGAAAAGTGTTTAAATTATGGAAAATTCTGATACTTTCATAGAATTCATGGGCTGTTATCAATATATATGAGAATAATTAGACTTGAAACAAGGATTAAATTGCAGGAATTTTATTTTTCTGAACCTAAGGATGAAATCGTCATTAATTAAAAGCATAGCGGCAAAATGATAATTTTGCCTAAAGCATTAATTAAATGTATCAGAATATGAAATGAATGAAAATGATGATCAAATTTATTTATAAAGATCCGGATAACTCAAATACGAGACTTGAACGTGGAAAAGAAAAGTCATCGGATTAGCGAAACTATAAACATGAACAAGCAACGAGGTAAGTTCGTGTAACTTGAATTATATTCTTAAATACTTGAAATATATTCTTATTGATGTGAATATAATTTGAATGTTCATTGTATGAAGATTGATGATACATTGATATATTTGATAAAAAGGGGAAGAAATCCCGGTTGAATGAAAGGAAAATTCGATGGATCTCTGAAAAGGAATTGACGGTAAAAAGGATCTAGCCCGGACGGGTGATCTTGATATAGCCCTCCCGATGAATATGTGAAAAATGGATTTAGCCCTACAGTAATCCGAATTAGGTGCTGAATTTAGCTTGGGTGGTAATTCGGATCCAAGCTCATTAGAGTAATTGTCGTTGCGAGAGGATTTAGCTTTGACTGGTAATCCCGACAATACTCTTTGAGCATATGTTCTGAGGATTTAGCTCGACTGGTAATCCCATTGTAAGAAATGAGGTTCGCGGGAGTGTGCTTTCTTCAGAGGATTTAGCTGGACCGTAATCCCATTGTAAGGATGAGGTTCATGGGAGTGTGCTCTCGGAAAAAGGATATACCCATATGTGTACGCAATTGACGGACTGGAATTGTACACTATAAGTGTACTCTTGGAAAATCCATCGAAATTTCGAGAAATTCAACGGGATAAATATAGAAAATGGCAAGTACTTGAAATCATGAAATTAAACTTGAAATACATAGAAATGATAATTATTTGATATATTGAAATATGACATGGAAAATACATGTATGTGAAATTTGCACGATAATTATGCATATTCAAGATTATGAATCTACTCTTCAAATAAATATACACTAAACTCATGAAAATGATGGTACATGAAATATTGTCATAATAAATTGAATAATTTATATTTATGAAAAAAACAGCAAGAGAATGATATGTATCATATATCATGACATGTAAATATAAGACTATCTTTGATACGTTGATACAAGGAAAATTATGTATATTAGGATAAGTAATAAATTCAAGTGAGACATGTCGAGAAAATAAGTTTGTTAATATTAAAGTACGCTAACCAATGTAAGAAAATTTTAGGATTTTGGGAAAAATTCTCTATAATCCCGATTTAATCTCAGTTGGTTCCTAATGTATGTTTTGGGCTTTGAGGGCCCAATAGAGGGACGTTATGATTATTTTCAGAATATGAATAATAAATGACTCGAAATTATTCGAAAATGTTCAGTAAAATCCGGTAATGCCTCGTACCCTATTCCAGCAATGGATACGAGTAGGGGGTGTTACATATTGATACCTTAATGTCAGTATCGATACCTACGGATCTGGTTTGAGAATTTTGCTGACCTTATGCATGTTTTAATATGTTTATAAGACTAGTTAACGTAAGTTTAGCACGTGATAATGAAACTTACTAGTATAATTGACTTAAGACCTATGCGAATAATAAATTGATAGATGTTTTGTTAGAATGAGCTTTTACTTGTTGGTTATGACATGAGACAGTGGTGTGGCATCCTGATATTCGGGTTTAGTGACCAGGCCGGGTATAGGGTGTTACATCATGCATTTTCAAAAAGTCCCGTAAATTAGAAACTAGCAAATCATGTAAGCTATTCGAAAAGAAAATCCTTTGTTGATTTACCGATATGACGTTTAGCCAGATATCCTTTGCTGGTGTGCAAACTATATGAACATGTAAAACGTCTTCCGAGTCATGGCCACAAATAGGACATGAAGGGTCTGTGCCAATCCCTCTTTTAACTCTTTCTGTATTCATAATGAGTCTTTGTTTTAGAGCAGTCCAAATGAAGAAACAAACTCTTTGAGGTCCAAGGTATTTCCACGCAATTTTCCACTTATCTTTTATTAGATTCCAAGAGTCTTCTTTCAACATCTTGTAAGCACTTTTGACAGAAAAGACACCTATATTTGTATGATACCATGAGATCCTGTCAGGACCCCCTGAAGGATGTGGTGGAGGGATACCCACAATACGTCTTATAATACGTCTTATAATGTCAAACAATAGCCAGACACGAAAAAGTTTAAAATTCCATGCGCCTTCCTCTGTAGTCATGTCCTTAAAAAAGCAATCATTCAATTCATTGAGCAAACCATAAGTCTAAAGGATTAGTTCTTCTCATAAAATGAATGAAAGTTGGATAAAAAAATGAACATAACAAATATGCCAAATAAGGATTTTAATTTAAAAATTAAATCTTAAGTAACTAAAATTATATTTTGATATAATAAAATAACAATTTACGCAAAGTTTTGAGGACTGATTCTATCCCAAGAGTCAATGATTATTGTGAACCACCAATTATTTATCTATGTTATCAAAAAGCAATGTTTTCACAATCGAATTGGATTAGTAGGTAAAAATTGATTGATATGTGAATTAGTACGAATTGGTTGAACTAAATTTTATATATATTTTAAATATTTTATGATTTTGTTAATAATTTATTGGGTAAACTACACCCAATATTACTAAACTATTAATAAATTTATGTTTTGATCACTCAACTTTAAAAAGTTACAAAATATTCAGAAATTTTTATTTAAGTCACTGAGTTGTTAAAATTGTTGTTGTATGGTTTTCTCCATTCACACTACCTGCACCAATCGAAAGCTCATTTTTCTTTTCTTTTCTATAGTTTAGTTTTTTTATAAAATAATTTTGAATATTACGAATCTACAAATTAAAATCTAAACAATTTTCTTCTTCGATCTCTAACACTAATTGCCAGATCAACTTGGATATAAGGTATGTTCTTCTACTTGTCGATGGATATTGATCCACCATAACGATCGTCGAATCATCACTTGGAGCTCGCTAGTTGAACTTTTTTTAGAAAAAAACTTAACAGTTTAGTAACTTAAATAAAAACTTTCGAATAGTTTAGTGACTTAAAAGAAACCTTTCAAAAATAGTTCAATGGCCATTTTTAACTTTTTAAAATTAAATAAAAAGTTAGTCATTTTGAATATAATTTACCCTAATTTATTTGATTTGAATTGTTGGATTCCAAAAATATTGATGAAAAGGCATGTGTTTGATTTTTTTTATTATATAAATTCTGTTTTCGGTGAAAGGAAGTGTATGATTTTATTGTGATTGCCATACTTTAATTGAAAGTGTTCACTTTGGGTGACAGCAAGTTTGCAACTGATTGGTTGAGGCAAGAAACGGTAAATTGGTTAAAATAGAAGATAGTGCAAGCTTTTAACTTCAACTGAGAATTTTAGTTTACAAATGTTTCAAGAGACGTATTTTGCCTAAACAGAATAAAAAACCGTCATCTCACGGCATTAGTGCTTCGTTTCCTACACTCTTCAAAACCTTAAACCCTGCCCCAAGACTCTCTTCCTTCAAATCCCCCAAAAAAAAAAATATGGCGACTGTAGCTACAACCACCACATCGACGGCGGCGACAACCGAAACTTTCAAGCCCTACACTCTTTCCCAAACCCTAGCCGTCCATAAAAACGCCCTCTCATCCGTCAAATTCTCCTCCGACGGCAGCCTCCTCGCCTCCTCCTCCGCCGACAAAACCCTCCGAACCTACTCTCTCTCCCCCACCGCTTCCACTCTCACTCCTATCCATGAATACTCCGGCCACGACCAAGGCGTCTCCGACGTCGCCTTCTCCTCCGACTCCCGGTTCCTCGTTTCTGCTTCCGACGACAAAACGCTCCGTCTCTGGGACGTTCCCACTGGTTCTTTGATCAAAACCCTCCACGGCCACACCAACTATGTCTTCTGCGTCAACTTTAATCCTCAATCTAACATGATTGTCTCGGGTTCTTTCGATGAAACAGTGCGTGTTTGGGACGTCAAAACTGGAAAATGCCTGAAAGTTTTGCCTGCTCATTCTGATCCAGTGACAGCAGTTGATTTCAATCGAGATGGTTCCCTCATTGTCTCGAGTAGTTATGACGGGCTTTGTAGGATTTGGGATGCTGGAACCGGGCATTGTATGAAGACTTTGATTGATGATGAGAATCCGCCTGTTTCTTATGTTAAGTTTTCGCCTAATGGGAAATTCATCCTTGTTGGGACTCTGGATAACACTTTGGTAAGTTCTCATTTTTGGGTCTTTTCTTTTCCCTTTTTAATTTCTTTTAATGTTTGTTACTTCAAGATTTTCCAAGCTTAGATTGAGGGTTTTTTTTTTGAAGGCTACTGTATGTTTATATAAACTTCAACTTGTTTGAGGCAATTCTTGAAGTTGATTAGGCTGCAAATTAAGGAGCTGCCAATTATTTATTGTACTTTGGTATATTCACCTTTTAGCTTACTTTAGTTCATCAGTTTGTTTTACTTTATTTTTCATATCACTTCCATGTTCAAGTCTGCTCTCAATGTAATAACATTTAAACATATGTCTGTATGTATGTGTGTATACATGAATGTGAATTAATGACTTCGAGACTTTCTGCTAATACTTAGTAGTTTTTGTTATTGTTCTAGTAATTTATTTTGGAATTCTGTTTTTAGTTAAAGAACAGAGCTGCTCTTAATCTTTAGATGAGTTTGTAAATTTGGCCTTGTTTCCTCTTCATCACTTCACTTATAATATCGACAACTTAATAGCATTATGCTTTATCTTCTACCCTGTAATTTTTGGAATCAATGAATCAGTTGTTTTGTCTGAAATTTCACTACCTGCTGCTGGAAACCATATATTCATCAGAAAAATTGTTAGGTTGTGTATTATTATTCTCATAAATGGATAGAGCAAATTTCGAGATGCCCCATAAGAATAGGTAATTTGTCATACTTGACTCACTTGCAATGCAATGTCACCCTTTTTCTATGTTTCTGTGCTTATAAATGGACCTCTCATTTTATTCGAGATGCTATTGTATTTGGAAATAATCTGTTTAGCTGAAGCAATTTATGTTTGCTTTATCAATCGACTTTCCTATTAGCTTCGAGGAGGAGTTCGAATGGCTTTTCAAAGGCAAGGAATTTATCTTGTATTGTTTTTCTTATTTTTTTGATGTTCTTTTATGTGCCAATTACAACGGCATTGAAGTTTTTTTTTTTTTCCTTTTAATGTTCTGAAAATGATTTATTAGGATCTTTGCGTGTTTCTGTTTGTGTTTCTCTACCTGGTGTCTTTTGTCCTCAATTCTATGATAAATTGTTCTAATTTTTGGTTGGTACTTTGTCTAATTGTTACATTTTCTCTGCAGAGGCTATGGAACTTTGAAACTGGGAAATTTTTGAAAACTTACACTGGCCATGTGAATTCAAAGTTCTGCATTTCATCTTCTTTCTCTATTACAAATGGGAAGTATATTGTTAGCGGCTCCGAAGATAACTGTGTGTACTTGTGGGAACTTCAGTCCCGGAAGGTAGTTCAGAAGTTGGAAGGCCACACCGATGCTGTTATATCAGTTGCATGTCACCCAACTCGCAACATGATTGCATCAGCTTCACTTGGGAACGACAAGACTGTGAGGATCTGGACTCAGGAGAAAGAATGATCTGCAATTAATACCAGTTGCTAATACGTTTCACATTGGGATGCTGGTAAAGATTTCGATTTTTAGCGTGGACCTCTGGCTTTTCTGGATGACACGTGCATTTTTCCTGGAGCTTTTGCTATTTGTCATAACATTTCTTCCATGTACCTTTGACTGATGATCCCCTTTCAGCCTGTGTATCCAAGAACTACTCTTTGAGATGTGTTGGGAGTTGCTTATGTGCAAAACGTCTCTCCCTTAGGGATCATTAGATTAGTGTGCCTTGTAATGCACTTGTTTGTCCATAATTGTTAACATTTTGTGGTTTCAGCTACATTAGTTGGTTGTGTTACTAGGCGCAGAGAAGGGGTATTTTGATAAATAACTGCTCGCAGTAGTGTCGGGTTTCTAAAGACGGGATATAGAGTATATGAACAAGAATAATGAGGGAGTGTAGGCTGGTTTTTGAAGTAGAGCAATATGATTGACATGTATGCTATAGGAATGGATGCAGGGAATGCCTTGCCATCCTAAATTATGTCATTGGGAGTTCCATTGTACATTCCTGCGAAGTTCTATGAAACTTAACTGGAAGGGTGATGGAAGCATTTGAGGCAGCCAGGTAAAGCTGAGATTATGAAGATGATGCAACAGCAGAAGGAAAATTGCAGATTGGAGCTGATTCTGCAACTCACCCTCAATCCCAAGAAATCTATGGCGAAATTTAAAAAACTCTTAACATTGAAATGAAGGAGCTAACATTTGAGTTGCAATAGATAAAGAGGAATTTGCAAAATTTATAGTTGGCTAGTGGAAAAGCTCCTCAAATTTCATTCATCAGCATACAGACTAGAATCAGACTTTGAAAAGGGTAAAAGGAATGGGGTTGAAGTAGCTAAGATGTTTCCTAATGTTTTCCAGTTTAGTGTTAACTTCAATACTCCTTTTCCTTAAAAACAAACAAACAAGTGCTTTTTCTTACATGCCATAAAATCATAGTACTAATTGAAATTTTTTTATAAAATATTAGGTAGGCAAGTAAGAATGATTTCAGAAAATATATGTTGTTACTAAGTCTTTTTTTTTTTTTTTAATGTATTCATATAAAGCTTGTTAGTATTTTATTTGTAGATATGTCGTTTTTCTGTAAGTATATATATTGATATCATGTTTTGGTATATTGTTTCCGACTTATTATTTTTTTAAAAATATTTAATATATTTATATAAAAATATTTATAAATATCAAATAAATGAGATTAAATAAATTTCAAATATAAAATACTAATAAATTATATAAGATGTTACACATAATTAATATATGCATATTTATTTGCTAATTACATTTATTTAATATATGTATACATATACATATATATATATCTTAAAACTAAAATATGTTAATACATATTGATTAAGTCATAATTTAATTGGCATTAGTATTATTGTTAGTGTAAGAGGACGTAGGTTCAAACATATTTTATACTCTTATTTAAGGGTTGGAGATAGCGGTGGTGAAATTCGAAACAATTCGCTTTAAATGGAGTAGATTTTTTCTTTTGAAAAGTAGATATGGGATAGGATAGGGTAGGGTGGATTTTTTTATTTGGACTGTGGGTATGGTGCGGTTATAGAAATTACTTGCTCCACCCCATTCCACTATATGAAAGGATCATCTTATCCTTGTATATTAAACTATTAAAAGGGTAAAAATCTAATAACGTAATATAGAAAAAATCTATATATTTTATATTTTGATATTTTTTGAAGAACTATGTTTAAATATTTACTTGAATTTAAAAATATTGAAAATATTAAAGATTAGTAGCAAAAATTAAATTGAAATGGAGTGAGGAGTGGCGGAGATGGATGCATCTAACATCCATGGATGTAGTATTGGTTTTCAAAATTATACATCCATAGTGAAGCGGGGTTGGTAGTGGAGTAGAGTGTGCCAACTATGGAGTGGTGGTTGATTTAGTAATGTTCGTCCCTACTCTGCTCCATTGCCATCTTTATTTGGGGAGGGATTATGAGTAGTTCTATGCATTATATCAAAAAGAAAAAGGTGTTACGTATAATTTATTACCATGACATTATTTAGCAAATGCATATATTAAATAAATTCATTTTTTGTCTAAAAGGGAGAATTTTTTTTTGTATCAATCAGTACGTCCTATTTCAAACAGTACGGTACAAATATATTAATTTGATTAATATTGATCAAATTTTATATTGAAATGAAACTTAAACTTTTGTGTTTGAGTTTACTACAGGAATAAGGCATTTCAATCGGTACGAAATTAAGTCCTATGATCCATATTATATGCTTATTTGACATTAGCACTAACCTACAAATCATACATACTTGTTATACATCAGTAATTCCCGACCCGAGTCCTAGAAAGGATCTGGGTCTCCAACTCGTAATCTGGATAGGTCCCACAAGAAGATTGAGTGCGAGGCGAACCACGAGAGGACAGCAAAGCGAGCTCCCGGACCTAGCTCGCGAGGTAAAGCCAAGGACCTAGCTCGCAAGTTAAGGCTGCAGATCCAGCTAGCAAAAAAGGACCATATGCTCCGCAGGCCATCCAAACGTGTGTCCAGTAGGCACGGAGCCCGCTCAGAATGTCAGTCCCAGGAATAAAAAGGACCGCGTGCTCCGTAACCACATACCCAACAGACTTGGAGTTCATAGAGAATGTTAATACTAGAGGAAGCGGAGTCAAGACAAAATAGTGGGGCCCTATCATGACTTGTAATAGCATCTGTAATAACATGTATAAATACTCAAACACTCTTGTTAATGACACGAGAAAATATTACTCAACAATTGGTGCGGTGAACATGGACAGGCTTCCGATCATCAATTTTTTTCGAGTTTGATTAAGTGTTCTTCAATTTTCGAAGCAAATGACTCACCCAAGTGAAAATTTCCCTTTCAACTCTTCATAAGGACAGGTCGGAGCGCAGGTTCTGGTGACCAACACAACGAAACAAACTTATTTGTCGGGTGGTTTGTTGATAGACTAAAAGATCTCGGCAATATTGTCTATCAAGGAGCTTCTGGCTCTTTGGACTTGAAAATCTATACTGGTCAGACGTTGCGACTCCCTCTCAACCAAGAGGTACCCCGCAGCAGTTCCTGGCCCTTTAGGAACAAATGAGGTTTATGAGGGAACAGATGGTCGCTCAGGAGGCGCGGTTCGAACAACAACAAGCTCTTCAACAGGAGCTGCTGAAACAGAATGAGGAGCTGCGAAGGAAGGTGCATTGTAACATCCCGGTTTAGGGCCTAGTCGGAATAGTGGTGCGAGACCACAAATCCGAGGGTTATAAATGAGTTTTTGAGGTTTATGCCTTGTATGCATGCTAGTGTGAAAGTTTCATGAAGCAATTTTATGAAATTGCGGTTGAATTGTCAAAAAGGACTAAATTGCAAAAGTTGCAAAATGTGTGTTTCTAGAAGCTATATGTGTGAAATAGATTTAGATTATTAATTAGAGGTCCTTAATGAGCAATTTTCCCAATTTTTAGTTTTTGGACAAAAATGGGCATGGATGAGTTAAAATAGAAAGTTTATCAAAAAGGGCATTTTGGTCATTTAACAAATAAGTGATTAAAAAGGAGAAAAGATGACAAAATCATGCTCATCTTCTTCCCCTCATTGCCGAAAATTTGAAGGAAGCCATAGCTAGGGTTCTTCAATTTTTCAAGCTTGCTAGTAAGTGCATTTAAGTCCCATTTTTGATATTCTTTGTATTTTTGAAGTCCCGGTAGCATGAGTAAGCTATTTTTAGCTATTTGATGAGCTATAAAGGATGTTCAAAAATGTGGTCATGTATGACATGCATGTATTTTGTTGTTTTATGGAAGATTATGAAAGCTTGATGTAGTAGAAACATCTTTTGTTAAGTGATTTTCCATGAAAATGCATGTAGGGACTTGATTGTGAAAATCTTAAGTTTGGTCATACATGTGTGTTTTAGTGAGAATTGATGATAGCTTTAGTTGAATAAGTGGTTTGGCTAAGCATGAAAGACTAGAAAGTTGAATAAAAATCACTTTACGAGCCTTTGGGGCTAAAGTGAAAGTTTAGGGGCAAAATAGTAATTTTGCTAAAGTATGAGATGTGGGTCAATTTAGTCAATGTATGTATTGAATAAGCTGATTTATTCATTATAGATCAAGAAATACGAAGCCCGGATCGAAACCGAGGCAAAAGTAAGGTGGTGGACTAAATTGCAAGTCTCAATACTTTTGAGTACCGAGGTAAGTCTATGCATAAACAATGCATTCATACTTACAATTTGTTGATGATAGCTAGTGTGTAGCTTGTTCGAGATTGATTGAGAACCTATGTGGTCCAAGTAGAATGAATGTAGTAGAATTGTGAATGGATGTTTAATTGAGTAAGTAGACATGTAAATGTGTAGTAATAATGCTAGATGGTAGGCTAAGTGCGATACCATCCTAATGCATATTGACGATGAGCTGGCTATGTGCGATGCTATCATTAGGTATATCGTTTAGTGGGCTAAGTGAGGAACCCCTATGATTACCTTTGTGGTAGGCTAAGTGCGATACCACCTTATTAATCGATTGTGGTGTGCTAAGTGCGAAACCACCGAGACATTTGCTGTGTGGGTTAATTGTGTGGATTAGCCATGTGATCACATTATTGAGTAAAATAGCTGTGTGGATGTATTATTGAGTAGATTAGCTGTGTGGATGTATTATCGAGAAATAATAATGTGTTGTATATTGTGTAAATGTGACATTGAATGCAGGGGTGCATTTCGATGGTTATGAGTATGTGACTCATGATGCGTTGGAAATGTGGTAAGGGTTAGAAAGAGTAAGCTTAGTTGTTCATTACTTTTGGTAGTATAATGCTAATTGTTGTTTAGCTTATACTATGATGCTTAATTGCTTATGTGTAAACTTACTAAGCTCAAAGCTTACTCCCTTTCTTTTCCCTTGTCTTATAGAGTGAAAGTGTTGAACCGAGATACGAGGATCAATTGGAAGATCGCCCACACTATCAGCACACTTTGGTACATGAGACTTAATGTTTTGTATATGGCATGTATAGGGGCTAGACAAGTTAGTGAATTTTGTTGTAAATGGCTAAGATGTGTTGGCCTTTAGATGGATAGCTCATTTTGTATAATGCCATAGTTGTTGGCTACCTTATTATATGAAAAGTTATAGTTGTCTATGTGAGATTGCAATTCAATTTGAGTTGATAATAGATGTGTTGTATGAGTGCATGTTGTGTATGCTATAAGGGTGAGAAGAGCTTAGCAAATAGCTTTGCTCTTGGCCATGTGGATAGACACACGGGCGTGTGTCTAGGCCATGTGTGACACACGGTCAGCCCACGGGCGTGTGCTTTGGCCATGCGTCCCCTGCATGTTAACATTTTAAGTCAGGATATATAACACCCCTAACCCGTATCTGACGCCGGATTAGGGTTAAAGGCGTTACCGGACTGATTGAAAACTTACTTAACAATTCATACATTACATTCATCATTGAAAATCATAGTGTCCCTTAGATGAGTCATCAGGACCCAAAGCATGCATATAAACCGAGTTGGGACTAAACTGAAACACATATGAAATTTCATGAAAATTAAAAACTTTTCTAATTTTCAGGGGAGACACGCCCGTGGGAGGAGACCGTGTGCCCTCCACGGCTTCTAGACACCCCCGTGTGTCCATCCGTGTTTACATACTGACTATATCAACACGGTCACTAGGCACGTCCGTGTGCCATGACCTGTGCTACCAGACCATATACTGACTTTTCCAACACGGCCACCAAGCACGCCCGTGTGCCATGGCCGTGTGCTCTTAGCTAGCTACTGACTTGTACACCACGTCCAGCTGACACGCCCATGTCGGGGCCGTGTGCTATTTAAGCTACATATTGCCAATTCAACCATGGTCTTAGGCACGCCCGTGTGCCACAACCGTGTGACATTATAGGCCATTTACAAGGCCAAAATGCCACCCATAAGGGTCAACCTACAAGCAAGATAATCCATCTGATTTCATGCATATATGGCAACCAAAAACATACCAAAATGAACATTCCATCAACATATTCAATACCAATTCCATTCATACCAAATTACAAACTAAAACCCGCATCATCTCAAGCATATATCATCTATTTGCTTATCCAAAACATAACCATTTCATAAGCATCAAAACATATCAAAACAACTACACATACCACATTCATCAAGACAAAATATGAACCAATAATTAGCCACATCACATGACCAAGTCTATACATCAACTTATATAAAAAACTAGCCTATACATGCCATATCTAACTTATAAACATTTCCAAAGTGTACCAAAATGAGTTTAGTAGTGTGATGACGATCCGTGACGGTCCCGAGCCTTCAGTAGCTTTGATGACCTATAAAATAGAGAAAACACACACACACACAGAGTAAGCTTTCCAAAAGCTTAGTAAGTCAATGTACAAATAAACTTTGCATAAAATGCATATATTGCAAGTAGATACATTGGCGCATCCAAATCACTAAGCATAATATCACAAATGTACTTTGTTTTATACACTTGTGGCCACATTTGCCACATTCATCATTTTAAGATCCACATTCTCACATTTAAGCATACATTTCTTCAAGTCAAAGTCGTATAAGTACTTACCTTTTTATACACACTTGTGTATATACTAAACGTACCTGAAACAAACATTCGTTCACTTATTTTCTCATAGCTCGGATTTGCAATTCATATCACAGACTTGCCCGTTGAACCGTAAGGAATCTAGTAGGATACTCAGAAAGCTCGGAATGGTCGTACAATGCCAACGTCCCAGACGAGGTCTTACATGCACTCGGATATCGATGCCACTGTCCCAGACAGGGTCTTACACGAATCAATACGATACCGATGTCCCAGACATGGTCTTACACGTAAAGCTCAGATCGATGCCAATGTCCCAAACGTGGTCTTACACATAAAACTCATATCGATGCCTACGTCCCGGACGAGGTCTTACACGAAGTCTCAAATCAACGCCAACGTCCCAGACGTGGTCTTACATGATAAAATAGAATATATACCTATGTCATGACATGGCTAATCCTATCTACTCCTAGGTTCACACGGGACTTCTCGGACTTAGTCACTATATCAAACTTTCCTCGAAATTTATATGCAGAACTTCTCATAGGCATTCATTATCAACATTAATCATATGAACAATTTTAATTACATACATATACATTTATTTGCATAGTGACTTACCTCGGATTCGGTTTATCGGATAAAAAAAGATTACTCGGTTACTTTAAACTTTCCATGATCTAAATCCGTTTTCCTCGGCTCTTGATCTAAACATATTCAGAATTAACCCTTTTATTCAATAGCTCATTCAATTCAATCCAAAGACACACATTTTGGACTATTTGCAATTTAGCCCTCACATTTGTACATTTTATCAATCTAGTCCATTTTTCACAAAACATCAAATTCACAAAATCCACACATATACATGCTTGGCCGAATACATATACATCACATACAAGGCCACATTTCTCATCAAATTTGCAATTTAGTCCCTTAATTTACCATTTTCTCAATTTAGCCCTATTTAGCTAAATTCATCAAAAATTCAAGAACAAAGTATGTTCATCTAGCTCATATCTTTCATTTAACACCATAAATCATCAAAAAGCTTGACATATCATCAATAGCATATCACACAAACATTATCAATTCACAAAATTAATACATGGGTTTTCTAGTTCTCAAAGCAACGATTGCAAAAATGTCAAAATTATCAAAAACCGATCAAAAATACATACCCGATTTATGCTTGAACCATGGCTGAATGAAACAAACTTAACCCTTTCTTTTTCTTTTAACTTTCAGCCAAAGAAGAGAAAATAAAAGATGAACAATCATCTTTTTTTTTGTTTTATTAATCTAAGGTTAATAATTCAATTACTAAATTGCCCATCCATTAAACATATAAGACAAATTAATACTAAGGTTATTAAGACATTCTATCATCCACTATCTCAATGATGGCTTATTTGCCATATAAGGCCTTCACCTTTACAAAGCCACAACACTTTGATACTTCAACAAATAGCAAGCAACTTTCACATTTAATGCAATTCAATCCTTTTGTCAAATTAAACACACAGACGGACAAATTAACTTACGAAAATCTAACACATACTTAGTCACATATTAACAGCACAGAAAATATTATAAAAATATTATACGGACTTGGATTTGTGGTCCCGAAGCCACTATTCCGACTAGGGTGTAAACCGGACTGTTACAATTCTCCCCTCTTAGGGATTTTCGTCCTCGAAAATCTTACCGTTAAACAGATTCGAATACTGCTGTTTCATTGCATCTTCCGGCTCCCATGTAGCCTCTTCTATTCCGTGTCGATTCCATAATACTTTCACTAACGAGATTTTCTTGTTTCTCAACTCTTTTACTTAATGAGCTAAGATACAGATCGGTTCCTCTTCATATGTCATATCAGATCAGATTTCAATTTCAGATGGAGCAATTACATGTGATGGATCGGATCAATATCTACGGAGCATCGAGACATGAAACACATTGTGGATCTTTTCTAATTCAGAGGGCAATCTTAATCTATATGCAACAGGCCCGACACGTTCAATGATCTCATAAGGTCCGATGAACCTCGGACTCAACTTGCCCTTACATCCAAAACGGAGTACTTTCTTCTACGGTAACACCTTCAGAAATACTTTGTCGCCGATCTCAAATTCTATATCTTTTCGTTTCAAGTCTGCATATGACTTCTAACGATCAGATGTTGTTTTCAAACAATCTCGGAATAGTTTCACTTTCTGTTCTAAATCTTTTATCAAATCAACACCGTGTAGCTTATTTTCACTGAGCTCGGTCCAATACAGAGGTGTACGACATTTACGTCTGTACAAAGCTTCATATGGTGCCATTCTGATACTCAACTGAAAACTGTTATTGTATGCAAATTCAATCAAAGGCAGATACTGTTCCCACGATCCATTAAACTCAATTATACAACATCTTAACATATCTTCAAGAATCTGAATAATCCGCTCAGATTGACCATCTGTTTGCGGATGAAAGGCTGTACTGAAATGAAGTTTCGTGCCTAAGGCATCTTGCAGTTTCTTCCAGAATCTCGATGTAAACCTCAAATCTCTATCTGACACAATGGATAGTGGCACCCCGTGCAATCTAACAATCTCGGAAATATATAGCTCGGGTAATCTATCAAGTGAATAGTCGAGATCTTACGAGAAATAAAATGAGCGATTTAAATCGATCGGTCAACTATGACCCAAATTGCATCTTTCTTTCTCGAAGTCTGAGGCAAACCAGAAACAAAGTCCATTATTACTCTATCCCATTTCCATTCAGAAATCAGAATCGGCTGAAGCAATCCAGATGAAACTTGATGTTCGGCTTTTACTTGCTGACAGACTAAACATTTCGTAACAAAGTTAGAAATGTCTCCTTTCATACCAGACCACCAGTAGTGTCGTTTCAAATCCTGATACATTTTAAATCGCCCGGATGAGCGGATAGGCGATCGTTATGTGCTTCGCTCAGAATCAGCTGAATCAACTCCGAATTTCTCGAAACACAGATACGACCTCAAAATCTCAAACAATCATCAACAACTTGAAATTCAGATTCAAAATTCAAATCACACTGAGCTCGTTTTGTTGTTAACTCATTATCAGATTTCTGAGCATCACATATCTGCTGTATAAACAACGGTTTTGTTCTTAATTCAGCTACCACAGAACTATCATTAGATAAATCTAACTGAGCATTCAAAGCACGCAGTGCAAACAATGATTTTCGACTCAATGCATCAGCAACCACATTTGCTTTACCCGGATGATAATCTATCATAAGCTCATAATCTTTTAACAACTCAAGCCATCTTCTCTGACGCAGGTTCAAATCTTTCTGAGTCATTAGATACTTCAGACTTTTATGATCTGAAAATATGTGACATTTCTCACCATACAAATAATGGCGCCAAATCTTAAGTGCAAACACAATCGCAGCTAACTCAAGGTCGTGCGTCGGATAATTCTTTTCATGCGGCTTTAATTGTCTCGAAGCATAAGCTACGACTTTACCTTCCTGCATCAAAACACATCCCAGCCTATTTAATGAAGCATCACTGTAAATCATAAATTATTTGCCCGATTCTGGCTGTACTAACACTGGAGCTTCCGTTAACAGAGTTTTCAACTGATCAAAACTTTTCTGACATTTATCAGACCATTCAAATCTAACATCTTTCTGAAGTAATTTCGTCAATGGAGTAGCTATCACTGAAAATCCTTTCACAAATCGACGATAATAACCAGCTAAGCCCAAAAAGCTACGGACTTCAGACACGTTCATCGGAGGTTTCCAATCCAGAATAGCATAAATTTTGCTCGGATCAACTCGAATTCCAGAAGCTGACACAATATGCCCCAGAAAACTAACCTCGTGTAACCAGAATTCACATTTGCTAAATTTTGCGTACAATTGCTTCTCTCTCAGAGTTTGCAACACAATCCTCAGATGCTCGACGTGCTTAGTCTCATCACGCGAATAAATCAAAATGTCATCAATGAATACGACAATAAATCGATCTAGGTACGGTCTGAAAATTCTGTTCATCAAATCCACAAAAACAGCAAGAGCATTGGTTAGTCCAAATGGCATAACTAAAAACTCATAATGCCCGTACCTCGTTCTGAAAGCAGTCTTCGGAACGTCTAAATCTTTAACTTTCAGCTGGTAGTACCCCGATCTCAGATCAATCTTGGAAAATACAGTAGCTCCTTTTAACTGATCAAATAAATCGTCTATTCGAGGCAATGGGTATTTATTCTTTATTGTCACTTTATTCAACTGATGGTAATCGATACACATCCTCATCGTGCCATCTTTCTTTTTCAAAAACAGAACAGGAGCACCCCAAGGCGAGAAACTCGGTCTAGCAAACCCTCTATCGGTCAATTCTTGCAACTGTGACTTTAACTCTTTCAATTATGTTGGTGCCATTCTATACGGAGCTATCGAAATAGGTGTCGTACTAGGTAACAACTCAATACCAAACTCAACTTCACGAATCGAAGGTAAACTCGGTAACTCTTCAGGAAACACATCAGAAAACTCACAGACAATAGGCACTGATTCAACTTTCTTTTCGGATACCTTTGAATCAATCACATAAGCAAAATATGCCTCATATCCCTTCTTCACATAACTCTGAGCTTTCAATACTGATATCACAGCAGATAATCCAATCAAATCATTAGATTCAATTCGTATAATCTCATCATTCGAACATCTCAAATCAATAGTCTTTCTTTTCTGATTCAACAACAGATCATGCAAAAACAACCAATCCATACCTGAATAATATCAAACTCGTCAAATGGAAACGACATCAAATCAAATAGGAAAACAGATATATCTCGAAACATTAACTGACGGTTCTTGCATACTTTGTCAACAAGGACACTTTTACCTAAGGGGTTCGATACTTTTATAGTAAACTCGGTGAGACTTTACAGGCAAAGTCTTCTTTGAATACTAAATTCATACATATATATGAATCGTAGAACCGTGGTCTATCAAAGCAATCACGAAGTATCATAAAGAGTAAAAGTACCCGTTATAACGTCGAGCGACGAAGCTTCCTCTCGAGCTCGTACAGCATACGCTCTGGCAGGCGCTCTAGCTTCAGATCTGACAACATTTCAGACTACCACTGACATTCTTTACATTCTTCGATGGTCTACCTCTCACAGGTGCAATATCAGATCTCAGATTTTGAACCGTCTCTGGCTCAACAGGCTCAGGGAAATCACGGATAAAATGATCAAGAGATCCAAATTTGAAGCAAGCTCTATCGTTCAATCTACAGCTTCCCGGATGTCTTTTTTTACAATTTTTACATTCAGGTCTCTCAGTCCGGACGTTACCAACACTTGCTACTGAAGTTGCTGGAGTTTTGGAACTCATTTGCGGTCTAGATTGATTTCTGTTCGAATATCTCACATTATCCCTGAATCTTTTCGGAGCAGATTGAAATGGTTTACTCTGAAATCTCTTTTTCATATCTCGAGTATCAGACTCAGCTTTTCTTTTATCTTTCCCGAGTGCCTCTGCTTTACAAGCTCGATCAACGAGTACAACGAACTCTTTTATTTCTAAAATACCAACTAGCAAACGGATGTCTTCATTAAGTCCGTCTTCAAATCTTTTGAACATTATAGCTTCGGATGATACACATTCCTGAGCATACTGACTCAGTCTCACGAATTCTCATTCATACTCAGAAATAGTCATTCTGCCCTATTTAAGTTCCAAAAATTCCTTCCGTTTCTGATCAACGAATCTCTCATTGATATAATTCTTCCAAAACTCAATCTAAAAGAAGTCCCATGTAACTCGTCCTCTCGGAACAACAGAAATTAGAGTTTTCCACCATTGATAAGCTGCATCTCGGAGTAACGATACAACACACTTTATGCATTTATTCGGAGTCAGAGACATTTCGTCGAATACCCGGATAGTATTTTCAATCCAGAACTCGGCCTTTTCCGCATCATCATCTTTAGTAGCCCAGAATTCTTCAGCCCCATACTTATGAATCTTGTCAACAGAAAGCTTATTCAACAGATTTACACCCATCACCGGAGGCACAACTGATGTCTGAGGGGGATTACCCGGGGGCAGAGGTTGCGAAATAGTCGAGTTATTCTTTACGAACTGAGTGAACCACTCACTCATCATCTGGAAGAAAGCTTGTTTAGCTTCTTCCCCTTGACCGCTAGTAGCCGGTATCGGATCAGAGGGCGCTGTCCCTTGTGCGGGATCAGGCGTATTTATTTCTATGTCGTCAGCTACGGCTCTTTCGGGATCCATTACTATACAAAAATCACATTTATACGTCAGGATTTATCACACTATCACAATTTAGATATATGGCATGTATAGCTAGACTCTGACACGCTACGTTAGTCCGAGAATCGGCTAAACCGTAGCTTTGATACCAACCAAATGTAACACCCTTAACCTGTATCCGACGCCGGATTAGGGTTAAAGGCGTTACCGGACTGATCGAAAACTTACTTAACAATTCATACATTACATTCATCATTGACAATCATAGTGTCCCTTAGATGAGTGATCAAGACCCAAAGCATGCATATAAACCGAGTTGGGACTAAACTGAAACACATATGAAATTTCATGAAAATTAAAAACTTTTCTAATTTTCAGGGGAGACACGCCCGTGGGAGGAGACCGTGTGCCCTCCACGGCTTCTAGACACCCCCGTGTGTCCATCCGTGTTTACATACTGACTATATCAACACGGTCACTAGGCACGTCAGTGTGCCATGACCGTGTGCTACCAGAACATATACTGACTTTTCCAACACGGCCACCAAGCACGCCCGTGTGCCATGGCCGTGTGCTCTTAGCTAGCTACTAACTTGTACACCACGTCCAGCTGACACGCCCATGTCGGGGCCGTGTGCTATCAAAACTACATTCTGCCAATTCAACCACGGTCTTAGGCACGCCCGTGTGCCACAACCGTGTGACATTATAGGCCATTTACAAGGCCAAAATGCCACCCATAAGGGTCAACCTACAAGCAAGATAATCCTTCTGATTTCATGCATATATGGCAACCAAAAACATACCAAAATAAACATTCCATCAGCACATTCAATACCAATTCCATTCATACCAAATTACAAACTAAAACCCGCATCATCTCAAGCATATATCATCTATTTGCTTATCCAAAACATAACCATTTCATAAGCATCAAAACATATCAAAACAACTACACATACCACATTCATCAAGACAAAATATGAACCAATAATTAGCCACATCACATGACCAAGTCTATACATCAACTTATATAAAAAACTAGCCTATACATGCCATATCTAACTTATAAACATTTCCAAAATGTACCAAAATGAGTTTAGTAGTGTGATGACGATCCGTGACGGTCCCGAGCCTTCAGTAGCTTTGACGACCTATAAAATAGAGAAAACACACACACAGAGAGTAAGCTTTCCAAAAGCTTAGTAAGTCAATGTACAAATAAACTTTGCATAAAATGCATATATTGCAGGTAGATACATTGGCACATCCAAATCACTAAGCATAATATCACAAATGTACTTTGTTTTATACACTTGTGGCCATATTTGCCACATTCATCATTTTAAGATCCACATTCTCACATTTAAGCATACGTTTCTTCAAGTCAAAGTCGTATAAGTACTTACCTTTTTATACACACTTGTGTATATACTAAACGTACCTGAAACAAACATTCGTTCACTTATTTGCTCATAGCTCGGATTTGTAATTCATATCACAGACTTGCCTGTTGAACCGTAAGGAATCTAGTAGGATACTCAGAAAGCTCAGAATGGTCGTACAATGCCAACGTCCCAGACGAGGTCTTACATGCACTCGGATATCGATGCCACTGTCCCAGACAGGGTCTTACACGAATCAATACGATACCGATGTCCCAGACATGGTCTTACACGTAAAGCTCAGATCGATGCCAACGTCCCAGACGTGGTCTTACACATAAAACTCATATCGATGCCTATGTCCCGGACGAGGTGCTACACGAAGTCTCAAATCAACGCCAACGTCCCAGACGTGGTCTTACATGATAAAACAGAACAGATACCTATGTCATGACATGGCTAATCCTATCTACTCCTAGGTTCACACGGGATTTCTCGGACTTAGTCACTATATCAAACTTTCCTCGAAATTTATATGCAGAACTTCTCATAGGCATTCATTATCAACATTAATCATATGAACAATTTTAATTACATACATATACATTTATTTGCATAGTGACTTACCTCAGATTCGGTTTATCGGAATGAAAAGGGTTACTCGGTTACTTTCGCTTTCCCGCGATCTAAATCCGTTTTCCTCGGCTCTTGATCTAAACATATTCAGAATTAACCCTTTTATTCAATAGCTCATTTAATTCAATCCAAAGACACACATTTTGGACTATTTGTAATCTAGCCCTCACATTTGTACATTTTATCAATCTAGTCCATTTTTCACAAAACATCAAATTCACAAAATCCACACATATACATGCTTGGCCGAATACATATACATCACATACAAGGCCACATTTCTCATCAAATTTGCAATTTAGTCCCTTAATTTACCATTTTCTCAATTTAGCCCTATTTAGCTAAATTCATCAAAAATTCAAGAACAAAGTATGTTCATCTAGCTCATATCTTTCATTTAACACCATAAATCATCAAAAAGCTTGACATATCATCAATGGCATATCACACAAACATCATCAATTAGCAAAATTAACACATGGGTTTTGTAGTTCTCAAAGCAACGATTGCAAAAACGTAGAAATTATCAAAAACCGACCGATTTATGCTTGAACCATGGCCGAATGAAACAAACTTAACCCTTTCTTTTTCTTTTAACTTTCGGCCAAAGAAGAGAAAATAAATGATGAACAATCATCTTTTTTTTGTTTTATTAATCTAAGGTTAATAATTCAATTACTAAATTGCCCATCCATTAAACATATAAGACAAATTAATACTAAGGTTATTAAGACATTCTATCATCCACTATCTTAATGATGGCTTATTTGCCATATAAGGCCCTCACCTTTACAAAGCCACAACACTTTGATACTTCAACAAATAGCAAGCAACTTTCACATTTAATGCAATTCAATCCTTTTGTCAAATTAAACACACAGACGGACAAATTAACTTACGAAAATCTAACACATACTTAGTCACATATTAACGGCACAGAAAATATTATAAAAATATTATACGAAATAAGATTTGTGGTCCCGAAACCACTGTTTCGACTAGGGTGTAAACCAGACTGTTACAATTCTCCCCCCTTAGGGATTTTCGTCCTCGAAAATCTTACCGTTAAACAGATTTGGATACTGCTGTTTCATTGCATCTTCCGGCTCCCATGTAGCCTATTCTATTCCGTGTCGATTCCATAATACATTCACTAACGAGATTTTCTTGTTTCTCAACTCTTTTACTTCACGAGCTAAGATACAGATCGGTTCCTCTTCATATGTCATATCAGATCAGATTTCAATTTCAGATGGAGCAATTACATGTGATGGATCGAATCGATATCTACGGAGCATCGAGATATGAAACACATTGTGGATCTTTTCTAATTCAGAGGGCAATCTTAATCTATATGCAACAGGCCCGACACATTCAATGATCTCATAAGGTCCGATGAACCTCGGACTCAACTTACCCTTACGTCCAAAATGGAGTACTTTCTTCTACGGTAACACCTTCAGAAATACTTTATCGCCAATCTCAAAATCTATATCTTTTCGTTTCAAGTCTGCATATGACTTCTAACGATCAGATGCTGTTTTCAAACAATCTCGGATCAGTTTCACTTTTTTTTTCTGAATCTTTTATCAAATCAACACCGTGTAGCTTATTTTCACTGAGCTCGGTCCAATACAGAGGTGTACGATATTTACATCCGTACAAAGCTTCATATGGTGCCATTCTGATACTCGACTGAAAACTATTATTGTATGCAAATTCAATCAAAGGCAGATACTGTTCCCACGATCCATTAAACTCAATTATACAACATCTTAACATATCTTCAAGAATCTGAATAATCCGCTCAGATTGACCATCTGTTTGCGGATGAAAGGCTGTACTGAAATGAAGTTTCGTGCCTAAGGCATCTTGCAGTTTCTTCCAGAATCTCGATGTAAACCTCGGATCTCTATCTGACACAATGGATAGTGGCACCCCGTGCAATCTAACAATCTCGAAAATATATAGCTCGGCTAATCTATCAAATGAATAGTAAGATCTTACCGGAACAAAATGAGCAGATTTCGTCAGTCGGTCAACTATGACCCAAATTGCATCTTTCTTTCTCGAAGTCTGAGGCAAACCAGAAACAAAGTCCATTGTTACTCTATCCCATTTCCATTCAGGAATCAGGATCGGCTGAAGCAATCCAGACGGAACTTGATGTTCGACTTTTACTTGCTGACAGACTAAACATTTCGTAACAAAGTCAGAAATGTCTCCTTTCATACCAGACCACCAGTAGTGTCGTTTCAAATCCTGATACATTTTCGTACTTCCCGGATGAACAGATAGACGACTTTTATGTGCTTCGCTCAGAATCAGCTGACTCAACTCCGAATTTCTCGGAACACAAATACGACCTCGAAATCTAAAACAATCATCAACAACTTGAAATTCAGATTCAAAATTCAAATCACACTGAGCTCGTTTTGTTGTTAACTCATTATCAGATTTCTGAGCATCACATATCTGCTGTATAATCAACGGTTTCGTTCTTAATTCAGCTACCACAGAACTATCATCAGATAAATCTAACTGAGCATTCAAAGCACGCAGTGCAAACAATGATTTTTGACTCAATGCATCAGCAACCACATTTGCTTTACCTAGATGATAATCTATCACAAGCTCATAATCTTTTAACAACTCAAGCCATCTTCTCTGACGCAGGTTCAAATCTTTCTGAGTCATTAGATACTTCAGACTTTTATGATCTGAAAATATGTGACATTTCTCACCAGACAAATAATGGCGCCAAATCTTAAGTGTAAACACAATCATAGCTAACTCAAGGTCGTGCGTCGGATAATTCTTTTCATGCGGCTTTAATTGTCTCGAAGCATAAGCTACGACTTTGCCTTCCTGCATCAAAACACATCCCAACCCATTTAACGAAGTATCACTGTAAATCAAAAATTATTTGGCCGATTCTGGCTGTACTAACACTGGAGCTTCCGTTAACAGAGTTTTCAACTGATCAAAAATTTTCTGACATTTATCAGACCATTAAAATCTAACATCTTTCTGAAGTAATTTCGTCAACAGAGTAGCTATCACTGAAAATCCTTTCACAAATCGACGATAATAACCAGCTAAGCCCAAAAAGCTACGAACTTCAGACACTTTCTTCGAAGGTTTCCAATCCAGAATAGCAGAAATCTTGCTCGGATCAACTCGAATTCCAGAAGCTGACACAATATGCCCCAGAAAACTAACCTCGTGTAACCAGAATTCACATTTGCTAAATTTTGCGTACAATTGCTTCTCTCTCAGAGTTTGCAACACAATCCTCAGATGCTCAGCGTACTTAGTCTCATCACGCGAATAAATCAAAATGTCATCAATGAATACGACAACAAATCAATCTAGGTACGGTCTAAAAATTCTGTTCATCAGATCCACAAAAATAGCAGGAGCATTTGTTAGTCCAAATGGCATAACTAAAAACTCATAATGCCTGTACCTCGTTCTGAAAGTAGTCTTCGGAACGTCTAAATCTTTAACTCTCGGCTGGTAGTACCCCGATCTCAGATCAATCTTAGAAAATACAGTAGCTCCTTTTAACTGATCAAATAAATCGTCTATTCGAGGCAACGGGTATTTATTCTTTATTGTCACTTTATTCAACTGACGGTAATCGATACACATCCTCATCGTGCCATCTTTCTTTTTCAAAAACAGAACAGGAGCACCCCAAGGCGAGAAACTCGGTCTAGCAAACCCTCTATCGGTCAATTCTTGCAACTGTGACTTTAACTCTTTCAATTCTGTTGGTGCCATTCTATACGGAGCTATCGAAATAGGTGTCGTACTAGGTAACAACTCAATACCAAACTCAACTTCACGAATCGAAGGTAAACTCGGTAACTCTTCAGGAAACATATCAGAAAACTCACAGACAATAGGCACTGATTCAACTTTCTTTTCGGATACCTTTGAATCAATCACATAAGCAAAATATGCCTCATATCCCTTCTTCACATAACTCTGAGCTTTCAATACTGATATCACAGCAGATAATCCACTCAAATCATTAGATTCAATTCGTACAATCTCATCATTCGAACATCTCAAATCAATAGTCTTTTTTTTTACAGTTCACAACAGCATCATGCAAAAACAACCAATCCATACCCAGAATAATATCGAACTCGTCAAATGGAAACAGCATCAAATCAGCAAGAAAACAGATATCTCGAAACATTAACGGACAGTTCTTGCATACTTTGTCAACAAGGACACTTTTACCTAAGGGGTTCGATACTTTTATAGTAAACTCAGTAGACTCTACAGGCAAAGTCTTGCTGAATACTAAATTCATACATATATATGAATGCGTAGAACCAGGGTCTATCAAAGCAATCATAGAAGTAGCATAAAGAGTAAAAGTACCCGTTATAACGTCAGGCGACGAAGCTTTCTCTCGAGCTCGTACAGCATACGCTCTGGCAGGCGCTCTAGCTTCAGATCTGACAACATTGTCTCTTGTAGTTCTCTGACTACCACTGACATTCTTTACATTTTTCGATGGTTTACCTCTTACAGGTGCAATATCAGATCTCAGATTTTGAACCGTCTCTGGCTCAACAGGCTCAGGGCAATCACGGATAAAATGAACAAGAGATCCACATCTGAAGCAAGCTCTGTCGTTTAATCTACAGCTTCCCGGATGTCTTTTTTTACAATGTTTACATTCAGGTCTCTCAGTCCGGACATTACCAACACTGGCTACTGAAGTTGCTGGAGTTTTGGAACTCATTTGCGGTCTAGATTGATTTCTGTTCGAATATCTCACATTATCCCTGAATCTTTTCGGAGCAGATTGAAATGATTTACTCTGAAATCTCTTTTTCATATCTCGAGTATCAGACTCAGCTTTTCTTTTATATTTCCCGATAGCCTCTGCTTTACAAGCTTGATCAACGAGTACAACGAACTCTTTTATTTCTAAAATACCAACTAGCAAACGGATGTCTTCATTAAGTCCGTCTTCAAATCTTTTGAACATTATAGCTTCGGATGATACACATTCCCGAGCATACTGACTCAGTCTCACGAATTCTCGTTCATACTCAGAAACAGTCATTCTGCCCTATTTAAGTTCCAGAAATTCCTTCCGTTTCTGATCAACGAATCTCTCATTGATATATTTCTTCCGAAACTCAATCTGAAAGAAGTCCCATGTAACTCGTTCTCTCGGAACAACAGAAATTAGAGTTTTCCACCATTAATAAGCTGCATCTCGGAGTAACGATACAACACACTTTATGTATTTATCCGGAGTCAGAAACATTTCGTCGAATACCCGGATAGTATTTTCAATCCAGAACTCGGCCTTTTTCGCATCATCATCTTTAGTAGCCCGGAATTCTTCGGCCCCACACTTACGAATCTTGTCAACAGAAGGCTTATTCAACAGATTTACACCCATCATCGGAGGCACAACTGATGTCTGAGGGGGATTACCCGGGGGCAGAGGTTGCGAAAAGTCGGGTTATTCTTTACGAACTGAGTGAACCACTCACTCATCATCTAGAAGAAAGCTTGTTTAGCTTCTTCCCCTTGACCGCTAGTAGCCGGTCTCGGATCAGAGGGCACTGTCCCTTGCGCGGGATCAGGCGCATTACTTTCTATGTCGTCAGCTACGGCTCTTTCGGGATCCATTGCTATGCAGAAATCACATTTATACGTCGAGATTTATCACACTATCACAATTCAGATATATGGCATGTATAGCTAGACTTTGACACGCTACGTTAGTCCGAGAATCGGCTAAATCGTAGCTCTGATACCCACCAAATGTAACACCCCTAACCCGTATCCGACGCCGGATTAGGGTTAAAGGCGTTACCGGACTGATCGAAAACTTACTTAACAATTCATACATTACATTCATCATTGACAATCATAGTGTCCCTTAGATGAGTTATCAAGACCCAAAGCATGCATATAAACCGATTTGGGACTAAACTGAAACACATATGAAATTTTATGAAAATTAAAAACTTTTCTAATTTTCAGGGGAGACACGGCTGTGGGAGGAGACCGTGTGCCCTCCACGGCTTCTAGACACCTCCGTGTGTCCATCCGTGTTTACATACAGACTATATCAACACGGTCACTAGGCACGTCCGTGTGCCATGACCGTGTGCTACCAGACCATATACTGACTTTTCCAAGACGGCCACCAAGCACGCCCGTGTGCCATGGCCGTGTGCTCTTAGCTAGCTACTGACTTGTACACCACGTCCACCTGACACGCCCATGTCAGGGCCGTGTACTATTTAATCTACATTCTGCCAATTCAACCACGGTCTGAGGCACGCCCGTGTGCCACAACCGTGTGACATTATAGGCCATTTACAGGGCCAAAATGCCACCCATAAGGGTCAACCTACAAGCAAGATAATCCTTCTAATTTCATGCATATATGGCAACCAAAAACATACGAAAATGAACATTCCAACAACACATTCAATACCAAATCCATTCATACCAAATTACAAACTAAAACCCGCATCATCTCAAGCATATATCATCTATTTGCTTATCCAAAACATAACCATTTCATAAGCATCAAAACATATCAAAACAACTACACATACCACATTCATTAAGACAAAATATGAACCAATAATTAGCCACATCACATGACCAAGTCTATACATCAACTTATATAAAAAACTAGCCTATACATGCCATATCTAACTTATAAACATTTCCAAAGTGTACCAAAATGAGTTTAGTAGTGTGATGACGATCCATGACGGTCCCGAGCCTTTAGTAGCTTTGACGACCTAAAAAACAGAGAAAACACACACACACAGAATAAGCTTTCCAAAAGCTTAGTAAGTCAATGTACAAATAAACTTTGCATAAAATGCATATATTGCAAGTAGATACATTGGCACATCCAAATCACTAAGCATAATATCACAAATGTACTTTGTTTTATACACTTGTGGCCACATTTGCCACATTCATCATTTTAAGATCCACATTCTCACATTTAAGCATACATTTCTTCAAGTCAAAGTCGTATAAGTACTTACCTTTTTATACACACTTGTGTATATACTAAACGTACCTGAAACAAACATTCGTTCACTTATTTGCTCATAGCTCAGATTTGCAATTTATATCACAGACTTGCCCGTTGAACCGTAAGGAATCTAGTAGGATACTCAGAAAGCTCAGAATGGTCGTACAATGTCAACGTCCCAGACGAGGTCTTACATGCACTCGGATATCGATGCCACTGTCCTAGACAAGGTTTCACAAGAATCAATACGGTGCCGATGTCCCAGACATGGTCTTACACGTAAAGCTCAGATCGATGCCAACGTCCCAGAGGTGGTCTTACACATAAAACTCATATCGATGCCTAGGTCCTGGACGAGGTCTTACACGAAGTCTCAAATCAACGTCAACGTCCCAGACGTGGTCTTACATGATAAAACAGAACAGATACCTATGTCATGACATGGCTAATCCTATCTACTCCTAGGTTCACACGGTACTTCTCGGGCTTAGTCACTATATCGAACTTTCCTCGGAATTTATATGCAGAACTTCTCATAGGCATTCATTATCAACATTAATCATATGAACAATTTTAATTACATACATATACATTTATTTGCATAGTGACTTACCTCGAATTCGGTTTATCGGAATGAAAACGGTTGCTCGGTTACTTTCACTTTCCCGCGATCTAAATCCATTTTCCTCAGCTCTTGATCTAAACATATTCGGAATTAACCCTTTTATTCAATAGCTCATTCAATTCAATCCAAAGACACACATTTTGGACTATTTGCAATCTAGCCCTCACATTTGTACATTTTATCAATCTAGTCCATTTTTCACAAAACATCAAATTCACAAAATCCACACATATACATGCTTGGCCGAATACATATACATCACATACAAGGCCACATTTTTCATCAAATTTGCAATTTAGTCCCTTAATTTACCATTTTCTCAATTTAGCCCTATTTAGCTAAATTCATCAAAAATTCAAGAACAAAGTATGTTCATCTAGCTCATATCTTTCATTTAACACCATAAATTATCAAAAAGCTTGACATATCATCAATGGCATATCACACAAACATCATCAATTCACAAAATTAATACATGGGTTTTGTAGTTCTCAAAGCAACGATTGCAAAAACGTAGAAATTATCAAAAACCGATCAAAAATACATACCCGATTTATGCTTGAACCATGGTCGAATGAAACAAACTTAACCCTTTCTTTTTCTTTTAACTTTCGGCCAAAGAAGAGAAAATAAAAGATGAACAATCATCTTTTTTTTTTTGTTTTATTAATCTAAGGTTAATAATTCAATTACTAAATTGCCCATCCATTAAACATATAAGACAAATTAATACTAAGGTTATTAAGACATTCTATCATCCACTATATCAATGATGGCTTATTTGCCATATAAGGCCTTCACCTTTACAAAGCCACAACACTTTGATACTTCAACAAATAGCAAGCAACTTTCACATTTAATGCAATTCAATCCTTTTGTCAAATTAAACACACAGACGGACAAATTAACTTACGAAAATATAACACATACTTAGTCACATATTAACGGCACAGAAAATATTATAAAAATATTATACAGACTCAGATTTGTGGTCTCGAAACCACTGTTCCGACTAGGGTGTAAACCGGACTGTTACAGGATAGACCACGGGCTAGTCACACGGGCGTGTGACTAGGCTTTGCGGCCGTGTGTGTAAAGTCAGGATTCACCACGGTTGGAAAACACGGGCGTGTGCCTTGGCCGTGGGGCATTGGTAGAATACTGGGGTTTTAGGCACGGTTTGGGGACATGGGCGTGTGTGTCCATGCACGGGCGTGTCTAATCTTGCACGGGCGTGTGAGGCCTGTATTAAAGAGAAAAATTTTAAGATTGGAAAAAGTTTCGGTTTAGTCTCGGGAGACATCGTGTGTATGAGTGAGGCCTCGTAAGTCAAGAATAATGTTGTTGAGATGACTTCAGAGAGTAGTTACGACGAGCCTAAGTGGCAATCAAGTGGTTTGAGTTTGGTAACGCCTCGGGCCCGATTCCGGCGTAGAACCCGGGTAAGGGGTGTTACATGCATTCTGATAACTATGGTTTTCAAGATAATGTAAACATGCAGGACGAGGCCCTAGGCACGCAGATCAAAGAATGGCAAAACAAGATGGACGAGTTGCACAGAGATGTACGGGCGTTACATCCTGAATCGTAGGACATGGATTGTCTGTTCTATTCTAATAACCCATTAACCTCTAAAATTGCAGTGGTGAACTTACCACGTGACTTCAAGGTCTTGAAAGATATGTTCAAGGGAAGAATGGACCCGCGAGCTCATCTGGTACAATACAATAACTACATGAATGTGGTGAGAGCATCAGATGCTGCGAAGTGTAAAGCCTTTTCCACAACGCTCAAAGGGTGTGCCAATGATTGATACCTATCCCTTCCACAAGGTTCAGTTTAATTCAAAACTTTTCACAGTTGGGACAGATGTTCTTGGGTAGATTCAGAGCCCACAGAGCAATCACGAATATGCATATGGGACTCATGTTCGTGAAAAAACGGGAGGACGAGTCCCTTCAAGACTATGTGAAGAGGTTCCATGCGATGACCCTAAACACCAAAAACTTGGAGGACCAATGGGTCATAGATGCCTTTATCATGGGAGTACAAAATGACTACGTACAATACTCTTTCACAGATAACAGACCGCAAAGTTTGATTGACCTTTATGAGCGAGTCCACAAGTTCGCAAAAGCGGAGGAAATTAAAAGAGCATCGCATGCCACCTTTCAGAAGGAAGACAGATAGTTTAGAAACAGGGAAGGACCTCGCAGAAGAAAGGGCCTTCCTAGCCAATCATTGCGAGTAAGAAACGACAGGCTACAAAAGAGTCAGGCCCAATGTGACACACTCAGGGCTCCCTTGAGATTTTAGTAAGATCACACTAGAAGATATGTTCCTCAGGGAAGGTTTGAAGCTTACACCCCCTTAAACGCTACCCAAACCTATATTTTCACTCAAGTCAAGAGCCTTGGGATCTTACCCAAGCCACCCCCAATACTCCTCATCGGAAGGAGGATGAACTCGAGGGACCGGTGCACTTTTCACGAAGACATGAAGCACAAGACCGAGGATTGTTTCACGCTGAAAGATGTTATAGAAGAGGCGGTCTGAAATGGTGAGCTTATTTAATTCATGAATCAAAGTGGTTCGCAGCAGGGTTACAGCTCACGCAGTGATACCAAGGGTAAGCAAAAAGTTTGGGGTACCATTCATGTGATTGTAAGTAAGAATTAGGATTGGAAAGGTTCCAATACAAAGAGGAGGGCACACATACGAAGTGTGATGTCAGTTAGCACTCCGAAGAGGTCATGAAAATGGAGTGTGGAATTTGGTAGTGACGACGAGGAACTTGTCCGCGACGAAGAAGGTAACGATCTGATGGTGGTATTGACAACAATCGTGAGTTTTGAGGTCAAAAGAATATTAATAGATGGCAGGAGTATGGTGAAAGTGCTATTTTAGGATGCATATCAGAAGATGGGGCTAAAGAAACATACATTGTTTAAGGCTAGCTCGTTGTACAATTTCACGAATCACCCCGTTGAGGTGAGAGGCTTAATCACCTTACCAGTCACCTTAGGGGATGACGAGCACACAACCACGAAATATGTTTAATTCTACGTGGTAGACTACCCAATGGCATATAATGCCATCTTCAGAAGGCCAATAATGAGGATGACAAAGATGGTGGTCATAACGTTCTGTATGAAAATCAAGTTTCCAATAAAGACTGAGGCTGGATTCCTGCAATCGGATCAGCTGATTATAAGGTAGTGTCATATAGTATCTGTCAAACAAGTGAGAGAGCCTGTAGCCGAAGGACAAAGTGTGCAATGACTTGAATTGGCAAGTCAAGTTCTTGATTTAGATAGTTTGAACGTGAGAATTGAACATAGGATCAAAAACTCGAACCGCTGAACACACTAAGTCTCTGTAACTATTTTGGGATAAAAGAAAGGACTGTAAAAATTTCTTCAACATTGGAAGAAGAAGAAAAGAGTGTACTGATCTGATGCTTGAGGAAGATTTCAGATTTTTTTTGCCTGGTTCGCAATGGACATGCCGGGTGTGGACCCCCAAGTAATTGTGCACAAATTGAACATACTCCCGGAGGCAAAGCTAGTAAAGCAAAAGAGTAGGAAGTTCGCGCCACAAGTTGTGAAAGCGATGAGACATGAGGTAGCTAAGCTGTTATCAGTAGGATTCATCAGAGAAGTGGAATATCCAGATTGGGTCTCGAATGTAGTAATGGTGAAGAAGGTAAATGAAAAATGGAGAATGTATATCGACTTAAACGACAAAGGACAATTTTCCCCTACCCTCGATTGACCGATTAGTGGATGCTTCTACAGGTCACAAGTTCATGAGCTTCATGGACGCTTTCTTAGGATACAATTAGATTCTGTTGGATTGAAAAGAACAGGAAAAGACAATCTTCATCATTGAGGAAGGGCTTTTTTGCTATCGGGTATGCCATTCGGCCTTAAAAATACGGAAGCAACTTATCAGAGACTAGTAAAGAGGATATTCAAGAACCAAATAGGTCGCGGGCTCGAGGTCTACTTGGATGATATGTTAGTAAAGAGTGAGTTGATGAGAGAACATGTGTAAAGCCTATCAGAGACATTTGCAGTCTTAAGGGCTCATAAAATGAAGCTGAATCCTGAGAAGTGTACCTTTGATGTGGGAGCTGGTTGGTTTTTTGGGTTTATGATTTCAGAAAGGGGGATAGAGGTTAACCCAAAAAAGATCCAAGCCATCATGGAAATGCCCCCTCCACAAACTATAAAAGACATACAGCGCCTTATAGGCAGAGTGGTGACACTTAGCAGATTTATTTCCAGGATGACGGAAAAGTGCCTCACTTCTTCAAAGCTTTGAGGACCTCCTTCTCGTGGAACGAAGAATGTCAGGCAACCTTCGAGGAATTGAAACTATATCTCACCTCTCCTTCACTCTTGAAATCACATCGAGTAGGAGAAACCCTCTACTTGTATTTGGCTACCTCGGAAGAGGCAGTCGCAGTAGTATTGATAAAGTCAGAGGGTGTCCACCAATTTTCGGTATACTAAACCAGAAAGGTACTCCAAAACGACGAACTGAGATACTTAAAAATAGAAAAGTGTATATATGCTTTCATAATTGCAGCTTGCAAATTGCTCCCGTACTTCCAAGCCCATCCAGTCATTGCGGTTACCAATCAGCCCATGAAGTGGAGTGTTCCTTTGAAAGAACTGAGGATGCAACAGGTAATGTGGGTTACAACTTGAAATGTTGGATAGTAATTATCCTATAAAAATTGTATGCTGTATAAACATTGATGGAAGTTAACAATTTGATTAGCTATATTTTATGATAAGGCATAACATGCTAACAATTCCATATGTTATACTTTATGATGAAGCACCATGTATTCTGTATTTTATACTAAAATTGCTTTTTCGCTTGTTGTATGCCATTTAGTAGTTAGCCCACCTCCAGAAAGTATATATGCAATTGATAATTCAAAAAGTTGGCTAATTTATGTCGATGGTTCTGCAGCCAAAATAGGGCCGGGAGCAGGAGCACTCATAATCAACCTCAGTGGCAGTGACTGGTAGTACGAATTGTCATTTGGGTTCCAAACATCCAATAACATCGCTAAATATGAAGCCTTGGTATCAAGACTACAATTAACACGCCATTTAGGAGTAAATGACCTGATTGTCCATACAAATTCGTAGTTGGTGGCAAAATAAATGAATGGCGAATACAACGTAAAAGAAGAGGTGCTGAAAAAATATCATGCAATGACAATCCAGTTGCCCGCAGGGTTCGACAAAGCTCAAATTAAGCAGCTTTCGAGAAGTGACAACACGCGTGCTGACGCTTTGTCTAAATTAGCATCCTCTATTGTCATCGAACAAAGAGGGAAAATCCTACTTGAGCATAGAGAGACCCCGAGCTATGACGTACCACAAGTATTATGCATGTATCAGGAGAAGACATGGATGACATCAATAATTCACACACTCCAAGGTGAACTAGACAACTGAGAGAAGAAGGAGCTCAAAAAACTACAACGTAGAGTAGCGAGGCATGTCATCATTAAAAATTTAAAATATTTTCCAAATTCCTAATATATGATTTGGATATTTGAATGTCGCAAACCCATCTGATTACACGATGAATTAAGACAACGTATTTTATCCTACATTTGATAGGTACACCCTCTAGAGGGTGTACTATATAGAAATGGATTTTCACATCCACTACTATGGTGCCTATCACCACCTGAGGCTGAATATGTTATGTGAGATCCACGAGGGGATTTGCGGTGATCATTTAGGGGGTAGATTACTCACACAAAAAATCTTTAGGCAAGGGTATTACTGGCCTACAGTCCAGAAAGACGCATACCATTTGGTTCACATGTGTGATTCCTGCCAAAGAAATGCCAAAATCTAGCGACAACCAGCGGAGCCTCTTCAAGTCATGTCAGGCCCTTGGCCATTCGTAACTTAGGGGGTTGATATCCTTGGCCCGTTTCCTATAGCCACAGTACAAAAAAAGTTTATAGTAGTGGCTATGGACTACTTCACCAAATGGATTGAAGCTGAAGCTTTGACAACTATAACAAAGAAATAGATGGAGTCTTTTCTGTGGAATTCGATTGTCTGCAGGTTCGGGATACCTCATGTGATTATTACGGACAATGGTACACAATTCTAGGGAAAGTTCAAAAAATTTTGCACTGACTTCTAGATAGCCATAGCTCAAAGCTCAGTGAAAATGTCATAGACTAACGGGCAAGTGAAAGTAATGAACAAGAAAATTCTAACAGCCCTCAAGAAAAAAAAAGTTAGTGGAGCTAAGGAAGCTTAGTTAGAAGAATTGTCTGGAATTTTATGGGTCCTGCGAACTACACCCCACACCATAATAGGGGAAACAACGTTTTCGCTTGTCGATGGTGCAGAAGCTATAATCTCTACAAAAATTGGTTTGAGGTCGTACAGAACACAACACTTTAATGAGGAAGCTAATTAGGAGGCCAACAGGCTAAATCTTGACATGATTGATGAACTCAGAGATGCAGCTAAAATTAGAAATGCAGCATGTGCCCAACAAGTAGCTCGCTACTACAATTCCAAGGTAAAAAACAAGCAGTTTGAAGTAGGTGATATTGTCTTAAAAAATACCAAAACTAGTCTACCTGCTTCGCAGCAGGGAAAATGGCCCCAAATTGGGAAGGGCCATACAAAGTTATAGAAAAAATAGGTTACAGAGCATATAAGCTAGCTAGAATAGAGGGCATGGTTGTACCGCGAACCTAGAATGCTCGACATCTCAAAAAGTATTATGTGTAAGTCCTTACCCTGTGAATGAAGAATCTTTCCCTAACAACATTTATGTCATACTAAGGCTTGCAGGATAAAAAACCGCAGCCTCCATTATAATTAGTGAGAGCAAAGCTCCCAACTGTCACATTAAGGCTCGCAGGATAAAAAACTGTTGCCTTCAACACAATTAGTGAGAACAAAGCTCCCAATTGTCATACTAAGGCTCGCAGGATAAAAAATTGTAGCCTCCAACATAGTTAGCGTGAGCAAAGATCCCAGTTGTCATGCTAAGGCTCGCAGTGTAAAAAACCACAGCCTTAAATACAGTTAGCAAGAGCAAAGCTCCCAGCTATTATACTAAGGCTCGTAAGATAAAAAACCGAAGCCTTCAATACAGTTACTGAAAGCAAAGCTCCCAGCTGTCATACTAAGACTCGCAGGATAAAAAACCACAGCCTCTAACATAGTTAGCGAGAGCAAAGCTCCAAGCTGTCATACTAAGGCTCGTAGGATAAAAACTACTACCTCCAACATAGTTAGCGAAAGTTAAAAACTCTCAGCCGTGTTATTTTTCCAAATTTTAAGGAAATATACAACAGCTCGCGGATTCACATCCCCAGTTGGTTATCTCTCATAATTTTCTTAAGTATAAAACAACTCATAGATTCACATCCCCAGTTGGTTATCTCTCATAATTTTCTTAAGTATAAAACAACTCATATATTCACATCCCCAGTTGGTTATCTTTCAAAATTTTCTCAAGTATAGTTGGTGATTTTTGAAGGTTTTTACTCAAAGACTTTATAATAACAATATAGCTATGCGATAAATGTGATAAGCTCGCAAAAGACACAATGGCAATAGACTATCAAAAACAGACTTCTTGAATCACAAATTTTCGAACAACAACAAATATAGGGAAACTAAGATACATTATCTTCTCCATCAGCACCTTCGTTTGTATTGTCAAGAGGGGCAATGTTATCGTTTTTAGTGGGAGGGACCAAATCCTCATTCTCAACTGGATTCTCTTCTAAGTAAAAACCTAGAAAGTTCTTCCAAGTGGATATGAATGAGTCCCATGTAGAACTCGAGGGACATAGCACATCAAAACCCAAATCATTCATATCCACCCCATCGAAAGCATCAAGGTCCATTTTGCGAACATCAAAGGGGCCACCAGCGACCTGAGCGCGTAGCTGTATGTTCATTTTCAGCTTCAAAATAGAATTCAAAACAGTTTCAACTCTTTTCTTGTTAAACCCTTCTAGGGCCTCAAACTGCTTCTACATAGTGCTCTCCACTTGGTCCTGGTACTCCTTAATGATTTTCTCGAGTAAAGTCACATGTTCTACAATGACCCTTTTTGCCTCAGCCTGCCTGGCCTCTTTACTCTCTCTCTTAGTGACCAGCTTACACACTAACTCATCCATTTTAATCTCAGTGACATCCAAATGCTCTGTAAGGTCCCTATTCTGTTTATTGATTACCTCATTTTCCTCCATCATCTTATGATACAGCTCACAAACTTTTGCCAACTTTGACTTAATTTCTACGAGCTCGTTTTGACGGCCTTCTTCATATCTCAACCCGATCATATTAGCCTCAGAAAGTAGGAATCACAGAGATGAGGACAGGCTCGATGCTCGGGGTATTCGTGCACTGCTTAGCCTTGTAGCCTCTAGCACAAAAGTCTGCCATCTGAAGGCCACGTCATCAGGATTATAAGGGTCCTCCTGTGCGTTCAGTTCTTCGTGCCATGGAAACAAACTTCCATCACCTTCAACTGACGCTTCTTCAACAGTAGGTACAGTTAAAGAAATATGAGAGGAAGAGAGAGGATTATCCTCATCAAGGGCAATCGGCGAGTTAACGGAGAAGACAGGTGCTAGGCTCGTCATAAGACAAGTTGGAGCTTCAACCACTGTAGCAATATGACCAACAAGGTCTGTTCTTCTTTTACTGTGTCGCTTCAACTGTGCGCTACTCCCTCCTTCTCACTCGTAGAACTTATTCACACAGCCTCCGTGGTAGTCTTACGCTTCTTGCGAGCACCACTGATCAAAGAATCAATATCCATAGCCTCGTTGAGTTCACAAGAGATACTATCAGTTTCACTCGAATTGTCCCTGGAGTTGTGATTAATCCCTGCATCAGCAACAACCCTATGATCAGTGGGAGCAGTTAACAAATTAATATTCTACCTACCACCTTCCCCTTACAAAGACTCAGCGAAATCAAACGGGTGAAGCTTCATCTCACAGAAAAGATAGAAAAAATTTATTGGTTCCTCTGTGCTCTTCAAAGGAGTCATGAGGCCACATACAGCTCTCAGGCAGTGCACCAACGAACCGGACGACCTCACTGTTATCACTAGGCCTCCACCCATGGGGGTTGAAACCCTCCAAGCAATATTTGAATACGTTCATCGCTGTGATAAGATCCTCTAGAACCAGCGGGCGTCCAGTACAAAGCATTTGAAACTGAGCCATGACTTTTTCTGAAAGGAGGGTTCTCTAAAACGAGCACATATCCTTGCTTGGAGAGGACCACTTTATTGGGAATCCAAGTCTTCGCCAAGTTTTCTACGAACTCAAACATTGGTTTGCAATAATTTGTCTCCATCTTTTTGCGATGAGAGAAGTAATAGAACCCCGATAAGTTCTCCAGATTATGGCCCTTCAATTGATATAGATGTTGAAAAACGACGAGTAAGGGAACCTCATCATGCCAAGAACAGTCAACGAAGTATGCCATGGAAATCCATCAAGAAAAGCCTGAGAGTTGACCAGGGCCAATCTTGTAGTCCGTGAGTAGACTACAGAAGAAAGGGTGTAGTGGCAAGTGGACCTAGCCTCAAGCACGTGAATTGGAAGCAGGAAGTTTTCTTCGGTGGTTTCGCACAGCCGGTGTGACCCCTCCGGGATGGAGAACTCATACGCGAAATTGGGAAGTTTTATTCCCCGCACAGCCAGAACTCATTACAATTCCTCCTGCTTAGTGGTGCATGAATAGAGTTTATCAATCACCAGAATCAGAGACAGTCGTTCTTGTGGTGGACGGGCTTGGATGATTCAGTTACCAATCCCTCTCATCTTCGTCATAGTATTGATAAAAGAAGAAAGCATAAATTAAAAAGCACAAATGTTTTTGAAATTACCTTTATTTCAGATTGCTGAAAATGCTAAGTGTGAAAGATTTAAGGTTCCAGAGGTTCCCCCTTTTAAAGAAGGATTTCTCTTTCCGCTCTTTGATGATTCGTATAATTGAGGAAAATAAACTATCCAGATACGAGCAAATGGAAATAGTTCAACTTTTAATTATCAGATACGCACACTCGAAACCCACTCATGCACGTAGTAGAGTAATCGTTATGCATCACAGCTCGCAGCGTACCTAGTAAGTTGTATTTAAACTTGATATGATGGACCTAAGGAGTGCCACTTTATAACACCCCTTAGACCCACTAAGGGATAGTAGATTGTTATACATCAGTAATCTCCAGCTCAAGTCCTAGAAAGGATCTGGGTCTCTGACCTGTAACCCAGATAGGTCCCATCAGAAGATTGAGTGCGATGTGAGCCATGAGAGGATAGAAAGTAAGCTCACGGGCCTAGCTCGCAAGGAAAGTCCATATATCCAGCTCACAGAAAGGACCGTGTGCTTCACAGGCCATCCAAACACGTGTCCAGTAGGCACAGAGCCTGTCCAGAATGTCAGTTCCAGGAACAGAAAGGATCACATACTCCGTAAATACTGTAACGCCCCTTAAATTTGTAAGTTTTAATTTGTTGGATCTTGACAATTAATTGGTCTTGATTCTATGGTTAAGGGTTGCATTTTTGAGTGGGGGGTTCCGAGTTCGAGTCTAGTTTTAGGAGGGTGCAACTAACTATAGTAGTGGATTTAATCGACGAAAATATTTTATTTTATTTTATTTTCTTTGATTTTGTTTTCTTTTGAAATAATCTTGTCCCGTCGTTTTTCTCCCTGGCGGTTTCTTGCTCCCTTTCCTTTCAAGTTTCTAATTATTGAATTCTTTTCAATTTTTTTTCTTTATTGGACTAAAATTTGTTTCTTCTCTACTGTTCTTTTTTTTTTTGATAATTTTTCTTGCGTTTGCTTGGTTTTTCTCCTTGTTGATCACGTTCTACTACTACTACTACTCTATTTGCTTCTTTTCTTCACTGCCATTTGGGATTTCGCCTTGTTACAGTAAAGCCTTAAGTTTTGTATATTCAATTTCTTTCGAGTTGCTGTTGTTTGCGTGGGTTTCGATTTCGTTACGCAATATTTGTTTATAATATTTTACTTACTTAGTGTGTATGATGTTAAGGGTTGTGTTAATTTTGGAAGAATTTGGTTTTGTTAGGTGTTACTCGTGAGGCACGTGGTTCGCCTTGTTAGAAGAAAGAGTTTCTGTTACTGTAGTTCCAGTTGGTTAATAAACTGTTAGAGCAGTTACAGCAGGTCGTTAGGGTTAAGTACGTCTGCATGTGTATTAAATGCAGTAACCTGCTTTGGTGAATGGATGAGAAAGTATTATCTTTTGAAATCTCTTTCTATTACTCTCAACATGGTATCAAGAGCCAATGAATTCTTGACTTGATTTTTTTTTCTTCATCTTCTGTTCATGGATACAGCACCAGGTGTTGATACACCTCCCCACTCCTTCGATACAGGCGATGCAGTTCATTTGGAGCCTGTTCGTTGTCCTACAGCCGCCACGGTCCATTACTTTGCCAAACATGATACCATAAAGCTAGCTGAACATAATTTATTGTTGTGGAAACATCAATTATTGTTGATTCTTAACGAGTATGGCCTTGAAGGGTTTGTCCTGGGAACGACGTCTGTCCCTCCTCGTTATCTTGCTAAAACTGATGGTCATCTTGTAGAGAATCCTGCCTTTCTTGTTCATAATAAACAAGATAAGTTTCTAGCGTCTTAGCTTCTGTCGACTGTTACTGATGAAGTCTTAGTTCATCTTACATCATCGAAAACCAGTTTTGACATCTGGACCACCATCGAAAGGAGGTTTGGAACTACTTCTAGCCTTAAAATCTCTAGCATGAGACATGCTCTTTATTCACTCAAGAAAGGTAGTCTCACTGTTAAAGAGTATCTATCCAAGATAAAATCTTTGAGTGATAGCTTAACAGCTGTTGGTAGTATGGTTTCTGAGAAAGAACAGATCAGTGTCATTTTGGCTGGTCTTTCTGTTGAATACGAGTCAGTCCGAGTTCTTACTTCCGCAACTCCGATATCCTTAGATTTGCTTACTGATCTGCTTCTTGATTGTGAGACTAGGCAGTTAGCTTTGTTTGTAGACACTCCATTACAAGCAAATGTAGTCACAAAACACCAAGACAGTTCAGAATATTCTAAGTTTATTTCTTCTCACGATTCCAGGCATGGTCAACGGGGTTCAGGCCGAGGCTGGTCTCGAGGAAGAAGTCGCGGTTCTGGGAGAAGTTGGTCTCGATTCAGGCCATAGTGTCAGTTGTGCGGCAAAGTTGGTCACTTTGTTCAAACTTGCTATCATCAGTTTGATGAAAATTTTTCTGGTGTTAGTCAACAACCATCGGTCAACTATCATCAAGTACAAAGTAATGATGCTGTCTCTTCTCCTTCTACGTGCTCATCTTTAGCACACTGTTGCGGCTCAGTTACTCAGCACTTGTCACATCAAACTCCTACTTCTTACGCTAATGATCAGACCTGGTACCCTGATTCAGGTGCCACAAATCATGTTACATCCACTGTGTCCAATCTCATGTCTGCCTCTCCTTACACAGGTACAAGCCAGGTCACACTAGGCAATGGTGAGTCTATACCTATAGCTAATATAGGTTCTTCTAATTTCTTGGCTGGCTCAAGACTTCTACGTCTTCAAAATGTTTTTCATGTTCCAACAGTTTGCAAGAATTTAATGTCTGTGGGACAATTTGCTAAAGATAACAGTGTTTATATTGAGTTTCATCCAAATCTGTGTTTTGTGAAGGACATTCAGACAGGAGTGATTCTACTAGAGGGCCACATGCATGAGGGTCTCTATAGGTTCCAGTTTTCAAAGACCACATCTCAACTGAAATCTAGATCACCGTCGTTGAACAATGCTCAACTATCCTCCTTGTCTCTATGGCATAACAGACTTGGTAATCCCTGCCGGAACACACTTACTCGTATATTGCAAACTTGTAATATTCCTTTTAAACATAGTAATTTGCCTGGACTATGTACGGCCTGTCAATTAGGCAAGGCTCACAAGCTTCCTTTTTCTGCTTCAAATACAATGTATTCATCTCCATTTCAACTTGTGGTATCTGATGTATGGGGACCGGCACATATACCTTCCAATGATTTTTCCTATTACATTTCCTTTATTGACATGTATAGCAGATATGTGTGGATTTATTTTCTCAAAGACAAGTTTGAGGTGGCTCGGTGTTTCTTAAACTTTCATCAGATGGTTCATGTGCAATTTGGTCACTCTATTAAAATGCTACAAACTAACGGAGGGGGCGAATATAGAGTTTTGGCAAAGGAGCTCTCTCGACTTGGGATACAACATAGGCTAACCTGTCTATACACCTCTGAGCAGAATGGGGTAGCTGAGAGAAAACACAGACAAATAGTGGATATGGGTTTGTCACTGTTAGCTCAATCCTCCATGCCTCAAGTTTTGGTTTTATGCGTTCACATGCAAAATATTTAACTAATAGACTACCTACTCCTGGTCTACATCAAGTCAGTCCATTTGAAGTTCTTCACAAAGTTAGACCTGACTATAGTTCGCTTCGGGTGTTTGGATATTCTTGCTTCCCGAATTTGCGACCGTTCCAACAACACAAGTTACAGTTTAGGTCTCAGAACTGTGTGTTCCTTAGTAATGCCTCTAATCAAAAGGGTTATCAGTGTTTATCAGAATGTGGTAAGATTTTTATATCTCGCCATGTTAGATTTGATGAGAGCAATTTTCCTTTTCGCAATGGTTTTTCCTCACAATCTCAAGAAGGGTCTGTGCGGGTTGCTTGTCGGTCATTTGTTCTTCCATTGGTAACAACTAATGATACTCTTGGTCATCCATCCACCATCAGATCAGCAGAGGCTTCTCTTCACACTTCTCCCTCCATCCCGTCTTCTACCACTAATGGCGGTCCTTCTACTAACTCCCCAACGGTAGCAAGTGTTCCTGCTTCTTGTGACCAGAATAGTCCAACGTCTTGTGCTCAACTTGATTCAAGTATAGCCTCTCCTTCGACACTTGCTGATACTTTATTTGTGACCGTCCATCCCATGCAGACTCGCTCTAAAAGTGGCATCTTTAAGCCCAAGGTCTTTTCTTCTGTTTTGACTGACCAAGAGCCACTTACTATAATAAAAGCTTTTCAAAGTCCTGCTTGGACAGCAGCTGCTCAAGCTGAATTCAACGCATTACTTGCTAATCACACTTGGGAGCTTGTTTCTTTGCCTGAAGGTAGGCGTACTGTCGGGTGCAAGTGGATTTTTAAGCTCAAAAGACATGCCGATGGCTCCATTGCTAGATACAAGGGCAGACTTGTTGTTAAAGGCTACTTGCAAGAAGGCGGAGTTGACTTCCAAGAAACCTTCAGTCCTGTGGTAAAACCAACTACAATCAGAGTGGTGCTTGCTTTGGCAGTGTCCTTCGGTTGGCCACTTCGACAGGTTGATATAAACAACGCCTTTTTGAATGGGGATTTGAGTGAGGAAATTTATATGGTGCAGCCTCCAGCGTTCGAGCAACAAGGGCCAAATGGTGAAGAACTGGTCTGCAAATTGCGGAAGGCATTGTACGGGTTAAAACAGGCGCCACGAGCCTGGTTTCATAAGCTGAAGGAGTTTTTAGTGCACTCCAAGTTTGAAGTCTCCAAAGCTGATAATTCACTATTTGTTCTCCGGTCAGAAACTCAGTTAATGTACGTGTTGGTCTATGTTGATGATATTATCATCACTAGAAATGACTCTAGGGCCATAGATAATTTTGTGGCCCTGCTCAATGACCGATTTTCTTTGAAAGATCTAGGGAAGCTTAATTATTTCCTTGGAATAGAAGTTCTCTATACTCCAGGAGGGCTGTTTCTTAATCGAAAAAAATACATCGTTGATCTCCTCCAAAAAGCCTCGATGGAACGATCGAAGGGTTTACCAACACCAATGGTCAGCACGTGTCAGTTGTCAGCCGAAATAGGAAATCCTATTGAAGATGAACGTCATTACCGGAGCATTGTTGGGGCAGTATGTGGTCATAACCAGACCTGAGATTGCTTACTCTGTTAATAAAGTGTGCCAATTCATGCACAGACCTTTGGATGTGCATTTCAAGGCGGTTAAAAGAATCTTGAGGTACTTACAAGGGACGTTGGACTATGGATTGCAATACATCCTATCCTCAAAGTTGTTGCTTGAAGGATACTCCGATGCTAGTTGGGGTTCAGATGTTGATGATCGCAGATCTACCTCGGGGTTCTGTGTGTTTCTAGGAGGAAATCCAGTTTCCTGGAGCTCAAGGAAGCAACAAGTAGTCTCACGATCTACTGCAGAACCAGAATACAGGAGTGTAGCACATGTCGCTGCAGAAATGGTTTGGATAAAGTCCTTACTATCTGAGTTATATGTTCCAGTGAAAAACAAGGCCTTGATATGGTGTGATAGTTCAAAGAGCGAGAGCGGTAGCCGTAAATCTGTCCCTACACTCGAAATTCAAGCATGTCGAGTTGGACTTATTCTTTGTCAGAGAAAAAGTTACAGATGGAACGTTCCAAGTCGGACATGTTCCTAGCTCGGATCAAGTCGCAGATGTTCTAACAAAACCGTTGTCAGAAGCAATGTTCATCAAGTTTCGAAGTCTGTTAAAGGTTGTTACCATGAAGTGAGAAGTTCTTCTGAAGAACGTTGATAAGTAGGGAGCATGTTAGAAGAAAGAGTTTCTGTTACTGTAGTTCCAGTTGGTTAATAAAATGTTAGAGCAGTTACAGCAGGTCGTTAGGGTTAAGTACGTCTGCATGTGTATTAAATGCAGTAACCTGCTTTGGTGAATGGATGAGAAAGTATTATCTTTTGAAATCTCTTTCTAATACTCTCAACACGCCTGTGGTGTTGTTAATTAATTTCGAGTTTTGGGGTAAGGAATTGAATGTCAATTTTAGGAATTGTTTGCTGATTTGTGTTTTGCCGAAATCCACGTTTTGGTGTTAATATTCGGTATTAATTGATGAGTTGCTTGATTATTTTTTTTAGGCTCAAGAGTTTTCGTTCGTGAATCTAGATCAAATCTAAATCCAGTGTTTTATTCTAACCCGAAATCACCACGAACAATCTGAAAAAAACTGAGAAAAATCATCCATTTGATATTTCCCTTTTAGTCGTTTTTTCTTATGTTATTTAATTTCTCATTAGCATGAGTTCTCCAATTCGTCTAAGTGTATAAATAAAGAGAATTGTTTAATTCTAGTCAAGGATTATTGTATTGATGGAGGACGTGATCACATGCATGAATATATAAATATATATATGATAATGATATTGTTGATGGGGAGCAAGGTTTTGTGATGTTGGTCGATGATGAAGCCACGCAAAGAAATTGGAAATAATTATACAGACCAGAAAACTGGAAGTAATTAAAAGTTTATGGGGTTTTGTGCTATTCATAGATACATGCATTGTATTTGCATGGTTGTCTATATAATTAATTGATTTTAGTGCTTTCCCTTTTCATATTTATCAAGTTTGGTTACAATTGTTTTTTTTTCTTTGAAGTCATTGCCAGCTTTTCACTTTGAGTGACAAACATTTGCCAATGATTTTTTTAACTGGGATTAAAGTTAAATTATTAGTTATACTATACAATTCAATATTTAATTTTCTTTCCTTAATTTATCCCTTTGATTTAAAAAAAACAAAATTAAAATTCGGAATATGATTAATGTTATTATGTCATGAATATGTATTCCATCTGAATGTGGTGCCTATTTAGATAATTTTGAGAGCATGACGATCTTGGTAGTAAACATGCTTACATCCGTACTCTGTATATATGATAATAAGATTACATCCGTATTTCGTATATATGGTAATGTGACACATCCACGTTCTGTATATCTGTTAACATGATTGCATGCATTTGGGTTGGGGTATGATATGATGGAGGAAGTGTTGGCAGATAGTTTAACTGCTTATAAAGTGGCTCAGCAGCATATATCTGATTCTAGCGGTTTACTGCATACTTTATCTGGTAGCTTGTTTGCACTGTTACTGTAAAGTGACATATGCTCATTTATTGGTGTGTGGGGTTGGATGGATACTAGATACCCTAACTTGTATGTTGGGTTGGACAGAGATGGTGTGTAGCGGATGGGGGTAGGACCTACATGTGCATTTGATTCTATTTCTGTTCTGAAAATAATTTTGCATTTGAACGGTTATTGAATAATATATGAAATCTGTAAATGAGCATGATTTGTTATATGATCCCTATGATATTTATGTATCTGGTTTATTGATTGAGTTATTTTGCACACTGAGCTCGCAAGCTCACGTTTTAGTATGTTTTTTTTCAGGTAACCAGCAACCCTAGGGCGGGTCGGCGTGACAGGAGCTCGATTCATAAGACGCGTTATCCTTAATATTGTTAAGTTAGAAATTATTACTGTAACAGCCCAATTTCGGTGAGATCGGAATAGTGGTTTCATGACTACAAATCGGAGCCCAAAAATAAAAATTTATTTTATTTTATTTTATGGTTGGTATTATGTAGGAAGGTTACATGAAAATTTTGATACGAGAATTTTATTGATTGTGTGGTTAATTAGGTAAAGGACTAAATTGCATAAAATGTGAAAGTTGAATTCTAGTAGCTATAAGGATAAAATAGCTATGGAATTCAAAACTAGAGGTCCTTATATGGTAATTAGACCATTAAGAAAAGTATATAGATTTTTCTTGGTGACTCATCAATGGAAAAATTAGAAACGATTAGGGACTAAATTGGAAATCAACAAAATTAAAAGATGATAGAAAAATAAAAAGAAATTATCATCTTTTCTATTCTTCTTCTTCCCCAATTTTTTTATGGAAACCCTAGGAGAGAGGAAGAGAACTTTTCAAGCTTAGAGAGGTATGAAATCAAGTCCCGTTTTTAATGATTTTTATATTTTTAGAATTGGGATAGCCTATCTTTCTATTTATTGGATTTATTTGAAAAGATAACAAAGTGTAGAAACTTTGCCATGAATGTAAATGCTGGAAATTTGAAATTTATGGTAGAAAATGAAAGATAGTTGATAGATAAACAACTTTTACAAAGTAATTTTTCATGGAAACTTGATTTAAGGACTAAAATGAAAAAGTGGTAAAACCCATGGAAAATTCTGAAATTTGTGAAATGTGTGTGCTGTAAAAATTGTTATTAAATATTGGTTAGGCTTGGAAAGAGGACTAGATTGCATGAATTTCATTTTCCGAGCCTAGGGACAAAATTGGAATTTTTGAAAAGAGTAGGGGCAAAATAGTAATTTTGCCTAGGAAGTACTAGAATGCAAATGTATGTAAAATGTGATGAATTAATAATTAAATCTGCTTATATAGACCTGAAAAGACCAACTATGGAATTAGATCGAGGGAAACAAAAATTTTCGGATTAGTTGGAATTCAAACCCGAGCAATTGTCAAGGTAAGTTCGTGTAACTTAAATATGTGTATTAAATGATTGAATTGAATGGTGTGATTGTGTTGGTATGAATGAGATGATATCCATAATGAAATAATCATAAGTGTGAAATGTGGACAAATTGTCATTTTCCGGGTAAATGTTGAGAATTTGATGGAATAAGGTGATATTCTCAGACGAGAATAACATTACACATGTTGAATAAAGGATTTAGCCCGGACGGGTAATATTAATGTAAGCCTCTTGAGCATATACTATAAATTGGATTTAGCCCGGACGGGTAATCCAAATTAAGCCCCCTAGGGCATGTGCTACGGATAAGATTCAGCCTGGACTTGCAATTCGATTGTGAAAATGCGGCTCAAGAGTATGCCTCTTATTACGTGCCCTAATGGGTTCTATTGCACATGAAAATACTACTCGAACATCCATCAAAATCTCATCGGTTTAACGGAAAAGACTCTTGAAATATGGAAAGGTAGAATTAATGGAAGTTGTATGTAATGAGCTCATTTATGTTTTACTTGAAAATTCATATAAGATTATGTGACTAACTTGTTTGAATAAGTGATTGTGTGATTAGGTAACTTACCCAAAATTGATGGATTTGTGTTTTATGTATGCTTATATTAATAAGTATAACCGGTAAGTTTATTTCCCGTTATACGAATTTACTAAACCTGAAAATGCTTACCCCGTTTAATATTCCCTTGTTTTATAGTGCTCGTAAGCTCGCGAAGGTTGGAGGATCGGTCAGAGCATAATCACATTATCCACTATCTCCTTTTTGGTATACTTAGAAATATCATTTTGGTATAATGGCATATATAGGCTTAATTGGTCAAATGATGACTTGTAAGTGATGTTTTGTAATCTAGCCATTGGAATGGCTAGTAAGGATTTATTTGGTATGTCTAAAAGTTATTCTATGTTCAATGCTTATGTGTTAAGTGTGGATGAATGGAGTATGTTTATCTTGTAGATGCACTAAAAGTATGCTTATGGACATTAATTGCATGTGATATTATGCCATGATAGATGTTAATTTAGGCTTGGTTTTAATGCTTGATTTGGCTAGTATATTCATGCAAGTATTGGTGTAGGTTGTTGGCAAAATTAGGTGAGAAAATGAAGCTAAGAAATGGCTTAATTTTGTCCACACGGGCGTGTGTCTAGGCCGTGTGTGACACACGATCGAGTACATGGGCGTGTAGCCAGGCCGTGTGTCCCCTGCACCTTAAATTCAAGAAAACAGAATGCTCAGAATTGAGCACACGGGTAGAGACACGGGCATGTGTCTCAGCCGTGTGGGAGACACGGCCTAGAACACAGGCGTGTGTCTTGGCCGTGTGAAACCTGTACCTAATTCGAATTAAATTAATTATAAACACGGCCTAGCACACGGGCGTGTGGCATGGCCTTGTGGCGTAAGTCAGAGAGCACCCTAAATCGAACACGGCCTGTAACACGGGCGTGTCCCTTGGACCACACGGGCGTGTGAGCCTTGCACCTTATAAATTTTTTTAAATTTTTTCAAAAAATTCTTATAGGTTTTGATTAAGTCCCGATTCGATTCTAATACTCGTTTTGGGCCTCGAGGGCCCATTCAAGGGACAATAGAAAAAATTGGAGTATGAATGGTATGTTTAATACAAATTACATGAGAATGTTCGGTGAACTCCGGTAATACTCTGTAACCTTGTTCCGGTGACGAATACGGGTTAGGGGTGTTACATTTAGTGGTATCAGAGCTACGGTTTAGCCGATTCTCGGACTAACGTAGCAAGTACGAGTCTAGCTATACTTGCCATTATATAAATCATAATAGTGTGATATCACCTGACCACTTTTAAATGTATTTTCATATAGTAATGTCTTCCAACCAAGCTCGAGATGAGTCTGAGGAAGCTGAGAGCACTGCTCAAGCTTCTGTGCAACGAGCCGCAACCAGTAGTAGTAGGAGGCCAATGTCTGAGGGCTGTGAAAAGCCAAAAGCTGCCTTCTTTGAAATGATGGATGGATGGTTTAGTGAATATATGATAACACGCCCTACTGTTCAACAACCTCCCCCACCTGCTTTACAACCCGATGAAACGCCACAGGGTACTGGACCCATCAGAATTGGTAAGGCTCCGGTTGATAAGATTAGAAAATATGGGGCTGAAGAATTTAGGGCTACGACCGACGATGATCCAGAGAGGGCTGAATTTTGGCTGGAAAATACTATTCGGGTTCTCGATGAATTGTCATGTACTCCCGCCGAGTGTTTGAAATGCGGTATCCTTGCTAAAAGATATAGCTTACCATTGGTGAAAAACCATATCTTCTGTTGTATCGCGAGAAAATATTACGTGGGAATTTTTTCAAACCGAGTTTAGAAAGAAATATATTAGTCAGAGGTTCCTGGATCAGAAAAGAAGGAATTTTTAGAACTCAAACAGGGAAATATGACAGTAGCCGAGTATGAATGAGAGTTTGTTAGATTGAGCAAGTATGCTACTGAATGGGTTGAGACTGAAGCTGATATGTGCAAACGATTTGAAGAAGGGCTGAATGAAGACATTAAGTTGTTGATTGGGATTCTAGAATTAAAGGAATTTGCGGTATTGGCTGAAAGAGCCCACAAGGCCGAGGAATTAAGCAAAGAGAAGAAGCAAGCCGAAAGAGAAGCTCGAGTTCCGAGTAAAAAAATTATGAACAAGATGCAATCATCTGCCTCAAAGAAATCAAGAAGTTACCAAGAACGTTCTGTCTCATCAGTGAGATATTCGGGAGAGGAAATAAGTTCTAAACGCTTTAACCCGAGGTCTTCATCTCCGCTAGCAACCAGTGTTGGGAGTGTTGGAAACCCCAAGCCACGATGCAATGTCTGTAACAAATTGCATTTTGGAGAGTCCCGGATAAGAAGTGGGGCATGTTTTAAATGTGGTTCTCTCGACCATTTTCTTAAGGACTGCCCGGAAAGAGTTGAGAAATATGTTGAACAGACTCCGAAGACGAGTAATCCTATCTCGAGGGGTAGACCACCCCGGTATCCCAGAAATGCAGGTGGTAGTCGAGTGCTGTAAAAGACTCAACAGATAAATCTGAGGTACGGGCTCTAGCGAGGACATACGCCATACGTACAAGGGAAGATGCCTCGGCACCAGATGTTATCACTGGTACATTCTCTTTACTTGATACTGATATTCTTGCTTTGATTGATCCTAGTTCAACACATTCATATATAAGCACAAAACTTGTGACTATTAAAAATATGATTGTTGAATTCACCAAATTTATGGTTAAAGTTTCAAACCCCTTGGGTCAGCATGTTATGGTGGATAAAATCTGTAAGAATTGTCTGTTGATAATAGAGGGTCATTTTTTTCTGGCTAATTTGATGTTATTACCCTTTGATGAATTTGATGTAATATTGGGAATGTATAGATTAACCCAACATGATGCAGTGGTAAATTGTAAGCATAAATACATTGAATTGAAGTGTCAAAATGGTGAGTTACTTCGGGTTGAATCTGAGAAACTGGATGGGTTATCTAATGTGATTTCAGCAATATCAACACAGAGATATATTAGAAAAGGGTATGAGGCTTATCTTGCTTATGTGCTGGATACCAAAGTGTCTGAGTTGAAAATCCAGTCAGTGCCGGTTGTTTGTGAGTTTCCTGAGGTATTTCTAGAAGAATTGCCCGGTTTGCCACCAGCTAGAGAGGTGGAATTTTCTATAGACCTTGTACCAGGGACGACACTGATATCGATAGCACCATATAGAATGGCTCCTACTGAATTAAAGGAGTTGAAAATGCAGCTGAAAGAATTAATTGATAAATGATTTGCTCGACCTAGCTTTTCACAGTGGGGTGCACCGATATTGTTTGTAAAGAAGAAAGATGGATCATTGAGACTATGCATCGATTACAGACAAGTTAATTAAGTTAAAATAAAGAATAAGTACCCGTTGCCTCGTATAGATGACTTGTGTGATCAATTAAAAGGTGCCACTGTATTTTCAAAAATTGATCTACGATCTTGTTACTATCAACTATGAGTAAAGGATTCGGATGTGCTGAAGATAGCTTTCAGAACCAGATATGGGCATTATGAATTTTTGGTGATGCCATTCGTATTAACGAATGCCCCGGCGGTATTTATGGATTTAATGAACAAAATTTTCATGCCATACCTGGACAGGTTCGTGGTTTTTTTTATTGATGATATTCCGGTTTATTCCCGGGATGAAAATGAGCATGCTGAACATTTGAGAACTGTATTGCAAACTCTGTGTGAGAAGAAATTGTATGCCAAGTTCAGTAAATGTGAATTTTGGTTAAAGGAAGTTAGTTTCCTTGGACATGTAGCATCTGCAGAAGGTATTCGGGTGGACTCGAATAAAATTTTAGCTATTGTAAGTTAGAAGCCACCGAGGAATGTTTCCGAAGTCTGAAGTTTTTTGAGGCTAGCCAGATATTATCAGAGATTTGTTAAAGGGTTTTCAATGATAGCTTCTTCGATGACTCGATTGCTGCAAAAGGATGTGAAATTTGAGTGGACCGACAAATGTCAACAGAGTTTTGATAGATTGAAAGCCTTACTGACGGAAGTGCTCGTACTAGTTCAACTAGAATTAGGTAAAGAATTTGTAGTATACAGTGATGCCTCATTGAATGGTTTGGGTTGCGTATTAATGCAAGATGGTAAAGTTGTAGCTTCTGCATCTAGGCAGCTAAAACCACATGAAAGAAATTACCCGGTACATGATCTTGAGTTAGCAGCCATTGTGTTTGCACTGAAGATATGGCGGCATTATCTCTTTGGTGAAAAGTGTCATATCTTTACGGATCATAAAAGTCTAAAGTATTTAATTACACAAAAAGAATTGAACTTGAGACAACTTAGGTGGTTGGCATTATTGAAAGATTATGATCTCATTATTGTTTACCATCCGGGGAAAGCTAATGTAGTGGCGGATGCCTTGAGTTGAAAATCTCTGTTTGCCTTGCAGGCATTGAACGCCCAGTTGTCCCTGTCTGATGACGATTCGATTATAGCTGAGTTAAGAGCTAGACTAATATTTCGACAACAAATCTGTGAAGCTCAGAAGGATGATGATAAGTTACAAGCCAAACGAGTGCAAAGTGAGTCAGATCCTGATTCAGAGTATCAGGTTGATTCAGATGGTTGTTTGTTGTTTAGAGATAGAATATATGTACCGAAGAATTCAGAACTAGTACAGAAGATTTTACATGAAGCGCATAATAGTGTTATGTTTGTGCATCCCGGTAGCAATAAAATGTATAATGACTTGAGGAAAATGTACTGGTGGCCGGGAATGAAAAGAGATATCTCCGAATTTGTATCTAGATGCGTGATATGTCAACAAGTAAAGGCTGAGCACCAAGTGCCTTCGGGATTATTGCAGCAAATTACGATTCCGGAATGGAAATGGGAGAGGATTACCATGGACTTTCTATCGGGATTACCCTTGTTGCCGAAAAAGAAAGATGATGTATGGGTAATTATCGATCGTTTAACGAAGTCGGCACACTTTATCCCGGTATGTATGGATTTTTCATTGGATAGATTGGTTGAATTATATGTCTCTGAGATTGTAAGGCTACATGGAGTGCCTATCTCCATTATTTCTGATAAAGATCCCTGGTTTACATCCCGATTTTGGAGTAAGTTGCAAGAAGCTTTGAGCACTCGTTTACACCTTAATACTATATTCCATCCTCAAACAGATGGACAGTCTGAACGTGTGATACAGATTTTAGAGGACATGCTTCGGTGTTGTGTACTTGAATTTGGAGGTAACTGGGAAATGTATCTACCTTTGATTGAATTTGCTTACAATAATAGTTATCAGTCCAGTATTAAAATGGCACCATATGAGGATCTATATGGTCGCAAATGTAGAACTCTATTGTATTGGACAGAGTTAAGCGAGAAAAAGATACACGGAGTTGATTTAATCCATGAAACCGAAGAAAAAGTGAAGATAATCCGAGACAGTTTGAAGGCAGCCTCAGGCCGTCAAAAGTCCTATACCGATTTGAAAAGAAAAGAGATAGAATTTCATGTTGGTGATAAAGTGTTCCTGTAAGTGTCACCATGGAAGAAAGTTCTCCGATTCGATCGTAAAGAGAAATTGAGTCCACGGTTCATTGGACCTTATGAAATCATTAAAAAAATCAGACCGGTTGCATATCGGTTAGCATTACCACCTAAGCTTGATAAGATTCACAATGTTTTCCATGTATCCATGTTACGATGATATAGATCGGACCCTTCACACGTTTATTACTCTAACAAAAGTTGAGATTTAGCCTGATATGACCTACAATGAAGAACCGATCAAAATACTTGTTCATGAGACGAAAGAGCTAAGAAATAAAAAGGTGGCATTGGTAAAAGTGCTCTGGCAACGGCATGGTTTAGAGGAAGCTACCTAGGAGCTGAAGGATACTATGAGGAAGCAGTACCCTAACCTTTTTTCTGGTAAGAATTTTCGAGGACGAAAATTTCTAAGGGGGAAGAGTTGTAACAGCCCATTTTCGGTGAGATCGGAACAGTGGTTTCGTGACCACAAATCGGAGCCCAAAAATAAAAATTTATTTTATTTAATTTTATGGTTGGTATTATGATAGGAAGGTCACGTGAAAATTTTGATACGAGAACTTTATTGATTGTGTGGTTAATTAGGTAAAGGACTAAATTGCATAAAATGTGAAAGTTAAATTCTAGTAGCTATAAGGATTAAATAGTTATGGAATTCAAAACTAGAGGTCCTCATATGGTAATTAGACCATTAAGAAAAGTATGTATATTTTTCTTGGTGACTCATCAATGGAAAAATTAGAAATGACTAGGGACTAAATTGGAAATCAACAAAATTAAAAGATGATAGAAAAATAAAAAGAAATTATCATCTTTTCTATTCATCTTCTTCCCCAATTTTTTTATGGAAACCCTAGGAGAGAGGAAGAGAACTTTTCAAGCTTAGAAAGGTATGAAATCAAGTCCCGTTTTTAATGATTTTTATATTTTTAGAATTAGGATAGCCTAATCTTTCTATTTATGGGATTTATTTGAAAAGATAACAAAGTGTAGAAACTTTTCCATGGATATAAATGCTGGAAATTTGAAATTTATGGTAGAAAATGAAAGATAGTTGATAGATAAACAACTTTTACAAAGCAATTTTTCATGGAAACTTGATTTAAGGACTAAAATGAAAAAGTGGTAAAACCCATGGAAAATTCTGAAATTTGTGAAATGTGTGTGCTGTAAAAATTGTTATTAAATATTGGTTAGGCTTGGAAAGAGGACTAGATTGCATGAATTTCATTTTCCGAGCTTAGGGACGAAATTGGAATTTTTGAAAAGAGTAAGGGCAAAATAGTAATTTTGCCTAAGATGTAGTAGAATGCAAATGTATGTAAAATGTGATGAATTAATAATTAAATTTGCTTATATAAACCCGAAAAGACCAACTACGGAATTAGATCGAGGGAAACAAAAAGTTTCGGATTAGTTGGAATTCAAACCCGAACAATTGTCAAGGTAAGTTCGTGTAACTTAAATATGTGTATTAAATGCTTGAATTTAATGGTGTGATTGTGTTGGTATGTATGAGATGATATCCATAATGAAATAATCATAAGTGTGAAATTTGGAAAAATTGTCATGTTTCGGGTGAATGTTGAGAATTCGATGGAATAAGGTGATATTCTCGGACGAGAATAACATTACTCATGTTGTATAAAGGACTTAGCCCGGACAGGTAATCCTAATATAAGCCTCTTAAGCATATATTATAAATTGGATTTAGCCCGGACGGGTAATCCAAATTAAGTCCCCTAGGGCATGTGCTACGGATAGGATTCAGCTTGGACTTGCAATCCGATTGTGAAAATGTGGCTCAAGAGTATGCCTCTTATTACGTGCCCTAATGGGTTCTATTGCACATGAAAATACTACTCGAACATCCATCGAAATCTCATCGATTCAACGGAAAAGACCCTTGAAATATGGAAAGGTAGAATTAATGGAAGTTGTATGTAATGAGCTCATTTATGTTTTACTTGAAAATTCATATGAGATTATGTAACTAACTTGTTTGAATAAGTGATTGTGTGATTAGGTAACTTACCCAAAATTGATGGATTTGTGTTTTATGTATGTTTATATTAATAAGTATAACCGGTAAGTTTATTTCCCGTTATACGAATTTACTAAACCTGGAAATGCTTACCCCGTTTAATTTTCCCTTGTTTTATAGTGCTCGTAAGCTTGCGAAGGTTGGAGGATCGATCGGAGCATAATCACATTATCCACTATCTCCTTTTTGGTATACTTAGAAATATCATTTTGGTATAATGGCATGTATAGGCTTAGTTGGTCAAATGATGACTTCTAAGTGATGTTTTGTAATCTAGCTATTGGAATGGCTAGTAAGGATTTATTTGGTATGTCTAAAAGTTATTCTATGTTCAATGCTTATACGTTAAGTGTGGACGAATGGAGTATGTTTATCTTGTAGATGCATTAAAAGTATACTTATGGACATTAATTGCATGTGATATTATGCCATGATAGATGTTAATTTAGGCTTTGTTTTAATGCTTGATTTGGCTGGTATATTCATGCAAGTATTGGTGTAGGTTGTTGGCAAAATTGGGTGAGAAAATGAAGCTAAGAAATGGCTTCATTTTGTCCATACGGGCGTGTGTCTAGGCCGTGTGTGACATACGGCCGAGTACATGGGCGTGTAGCCAGGCCGTGTGTCCCCTGCACCTTAAATTCAAGAAAATAGAATGCTCAGAATTGAGCACACGGGCAAAGACACGAGCGTGTGTCTCAGCCGTGTGGGAGACACGGCTTAGAACACGGGCGTGTGTCTTGGCTGTGTGAAACCTGCACCTAATTCGAATTAAGTTAATTATCCACACGGCCTAGCACACGGGCGTGTGGCATGGCCGTGTGGCGTAAGTCAGATAGCACCCTAAATCGAACATGGCCTGTAACACAGGCGTGTCCCAGGGTCACACGGGTGTGTCCCTTGGACCACATGAGCGTGTGAGCCCTACACCTTACAAAAATTTTGTAATTTTGTGAAAAATTCTTATAGGTTTCGATTAGGTCCCGATTCGATTCTAATACTCGTTTTGGGCCTCGAGGGCCCATTCAAGGGACAATAAGAAAAATTTGGAGTATGAATGGTATGTTTAATACAAATTGCATGAGAATGTTCGGTGAACTCCGTACTACTCTGTAACCCTGTTTCGGCGACGGATACGGGTTAGGGCTATTACAATTTCCTTGTGGATTGTTTTATTCGGACTTTTTGGGACTGTTTTGCTTTTCAATTTTTTTCTTTAGGACAATTTAATTATCCCTGGAACGTTTTCACTTGAAACTTAAAGAAATTGCATTTTTAAAATAAAGACACGACTTTTCAAAACTACATCATTTTAGAATTTCTGCTGCACGATAACTACTAGAAAAAAATATGGTTTCCAAAAGAGTAAATAGCTAAAAATTAACAATGAGTTTTCTTAAGGTTTTGGAAAAGGACAAAGACGAGGGTTAGATTTTGAAATATACTGAGTTCAAATCCTATATTTCAAAACGAACTTATGTAACCCTCAGGATTCAACCATAACCTCTAGGTCGGGTATGGGGTGTTACATTTTATTGTATCAGAGCCAGGTTTCAAAACTCGGGCTATGAAATTTTGGTTTTAAAATTGTGAAAATTATTTACCGAACAAAACCTATTTCTGTTTTAATTTGAAAAATAAGTTTATTGAATATCGAGTGTCCGGCACTGATCCTATAAGTATTTTTGTTTAGTTAAAATGTTTAGGTAGAAATGAAATTGCAGTATTAGAAATACTTTCCTTTAGTTCAAAACTATAGCAATTCTAAAAAGTGCTCTGATAAGACTTTCTGACATAAAACATCTGATAAGAAAATTTGAACTGATACATAAAATTCTATAATGTAGATAACTTACAATGAGTGCACGTGGAACTCATGGAGGAGGTACCCAAGGGCGCGGCATGCGCCAAAGAGATACTCGAATTGAGCTGTCCTCGATGGGTAGTATGCCCAATCTGGATACAAGTGAAACACCGGGTACACTTATTGCTGAGACTGAGTGTCAAACTCAATCATCTGGGGACGACGCATTGTCTTAAGCCATGTTGAGAGTTTTGGAGATGGTTGCTAGATGCCATTCTGAATCCGGGAGCCGAGGGTCGGTAACTAAACTATTTTAGTCCAACGATGCAAAACTGGTTAGGGGTGTCGCTAGAGTCGCCCCGATTGTGGCCGAGTATTGGTTGGAGGCCACAGAGAGGATCATGTATGATATCGACTGCATCCTTGAGTATAAATTGAAGGGTGCAGTATCTCTGTTTCGTGACAAGGCATACCAGTGGTGGTTGACGGTTGAGGAAGGTACTCAGCTTGATTAGATTTCATGGGAGACTTTTAAGAATGTCTTCTAGAGGAAGTATGTGGGGGCAAGTTATGTGAAGGTTCGTATACGCGAGTTTATGGGCCTTACTTAAGGAGATAGGTTCGTGGCTGAATATGAGGCCGAGTTTCTAAAACTGGGCATATATGCTTGTGGACTGGTGTCGACTGACTACGATAAAGGTATCCGATTTGAGGAGGGGTTGAGGTATGACCTCAAGGTTCTGATAGCTCCATAGAGGGAGCGGGTTTTTGTCGTCTTAGTAGATAATGCGAAGATTGTTGAGGAAGTTAAACGCACTGAGCGCGAAAAGAGGGATCGAGAGAGGGGTAAGACTAAGAGGGATTCAAAGCCCTCTAGTTCTATTCGGAGGCCTAAGAAACGAGCCAGATTTGATGGGCCTCCGATGGTTGAGGCTCTTTTTGCTTCTACTATGGTTCAAACATATGGAAATTATGGTAGACGGCATCCGAGTGAATGTTGGAGGAGGATGAGAGCTTGTTTGCGATGTGGGTTAATGGAGCATCGCATCAGGGATTGTCCACAACGTTCTGATCAGGTGCAACCTTTGGCTCCAAGTTTGGTTCAACTACAGAGGATAGTACAACAGCCACCTAGGGGCCATGGTCTGGCCAGGGGTGGTAATGGTATGGGTAGAGGTCAGAGAGAATCGGACAGATGTGCTAATCAGACTGAGGCTAGGCAGCCTGTGCTGGTATATGCGGCTAGGCGCCGCAAGGACAGAGATGCTGCAGACGTTATCGCCGATACATTTTATATTAATACTGCTCCGTACTTTACATTGATAGACATAGGATCAACATATTCTTATATAGCTAGTTCTGCTTATGTGAATTTAGATATTTCTGTTGAGAGTACTTCTAGTGAGGTTACTATGATAAATCCACTGGATCAGTTAGTTCAGGTTGATAGGATTTATAGGGGAGTACCATTGGAGATACAAGGAGTTGTGTTTTCAGCTAATCTGATGGAATTGCCATTCAGAGAATTTGATCTAATTTTAGGAATAGACTGGCTCGTGGAACATCGAGTCAGCTTGAACTATCTGACTAAAAGAGTAACTCTGAAGTCTGTAGATGATTTGGAGGTTGTTATGATTGGCGAGCGTCGAAATTACCTATCCAATATGATCTCCACTCTTATGGCCAAAAAGTTGGTTTGTAAAGGATGTGAGACATTTCTAGCCTTTATGTATGATTCAAATTTTGTGGGTTCTTCTGTTCGGGATATTCAGACGGTTAAGGAGTTTCTGGATGTCTTTCTTGAGGAGTTATCGGGGTTGCCTCTGGATAGGGAGGTTGAGTTTGGTATCGAGGTTCTACCGAGTGTAGCTCCGGTGTCCATTGCTCCCTAGCGCATGGTACCGAATGAGCTTACGGAATTAAAGGCTTAACTTCAGGAACTTCTCGATTGAGAGTTCATTCGGCCTAGTGTCTCTGTGGGGAGCACCAGTTTTGTTCGTAAAGAAAAAAGATGGTACAATGAGAATGTGTGTGGATTACCCTCAGCTGAATAAATTGACGGTAAATAATAAGTACCCACTTTCGAGGATTGATGATTTGGTTGATTAGTTCCTTAGGGCCTCTATGTTTTACAGGATAAATCTCCATTCTGGGTACCATCTGTTTAAGGTTAAGGAGACTAATGTTCATAAGACTGCTTTTAGGACTCGTTATGGGCACTACGAGTTCCTAGTTACGCCATTTAGCTTGACGAATGCTCCGGCTGCATTCATAGACCTTATGAATTGGGTTTTCCAGCCGCATTTAGATCAGTTCATCGTGGTCTTCATCGATGACATTCTAGTATACTCTAAGACTAAGGATGATCATGATTAACATCTTAGAGTAGTTTTACAGATACTTCGAGAGAAAAAGCTCTACGCTGAGTTGAGCAAATGCGAGTTCTAGTTAAAGGGGTAATTTTTTGGGGACATATGGTGTTTGCTGAGGGGATCCGAGTCGATTCCAAATAATATTGAGATTGTACTTGAGTGGGAACAGCCTAAGAATGTGTCTGATATCCACAGTTTCCTCGGTTTAGCGGGTTATTACCGAAGATTTGTTGCGGGGTTTTTGCTTCTCATAGCTTCTCTAGCTAAGTTATTGTGTAAGAATGCACCATTTGTCTGGATTGATGAGCAGCAATCGAGCTTTGAGAAGCTCAAATCTGTTTTGACTCAGGCACCCGTTCTGATACAGCTAGAGTCCGGTAAGGAATTTGTGGTCTACAGTGATGCTTCTCATGTTGGATTGGGTTGTGTTCTGATACAAGACAGTAATGTAGTGGCTTATGCATCCCGACAGCTTAAGCCACACGAAGGCAACTATCCCACGCATGATCTTGAGTTAGCTGCGGTTGTCTTCGCCTTAAAGATCTGGAGGCATTATCTGTATGGTGAGAGGTGTATCATTTACACTGATCACAAGAGCCTCAAGTATCTACTTACTCAAAAAGAGTTGAATCTTATGCAATGTAGATGGATTGAGTTTCTTAAGGACTACAACTGTACTATTAAGTACCATCCTGGTAAGGCCAATGTTGTGGTCGATGCTCTTAGTCACAGAGCAATGTTTGATTTAAGGGCGATGTTTGCTCGCCTAAGTCTGTTCGATGATGGGAGTTTATTAGCCGAATTGCAAGTTAAGCCGAGTTGGATCGATTAGATTCAGGTTAAACAGTTAGGGGATGATTCTTTGGTTCTACGATTCCTTGAAGTTGAGGAAGGTAGTACTTCTGGTTTTGAGTTGAACAGTGATGGAGTTTTGTGCTTCCGAGGCCAGATTTGTGTGCTTAATGATTCTGATTTGAGGCAATCTATTCTGTGGGAAGCGCAGAGTAACCCTTATGCTATACATCTTGGTGGAAATAAGATGTATCGGGATATCCGTAAGTTATATTGGTGGCCTGGTTTGAAACGAGAGGTAACAAATTTTGTCTCTCGTTGTTTGACATGTCAACAAGTTAAGACTGAACACCAACTACCTTCAGGTTTACTTCAATTTTTTAAGATTCCTCATTAGAAATAAGAACAAGTGACTATGGACTTCGTTAGTGGATTTCCCTTAACACTTACTAAGAAGGATTCTATTTGGGTCATCGTGGATCGTTTGACCAAGTCTGCCCATTTTCTTCCTGTTAGGACATACTACTCCTTGTAGAAGTTGGCTAAACTATATATTTCCGAGATTGTTAGACTTTATAGAGTACCGGCCTCGATTATATCTGATAGAGATCCTCGCTTCACCTTTCGGTTCTGGAAGAAACTCCATGTGGCTCTGGGTACTAGATTGGACTTTAATACTGTGTTTCATCCTGAGATAGATGGACAATCTGAGAGGGTGATTCAGATATTAGAGGATATGCTACGTAGTTGTGTCATCGATTTTTGAGGTAGTTGAGAGGATTTTTTTCTATTGGTCGAGTTCTCGTATAATAACAATTTTTAGTCTAGTATTTAGATGACACCTTACGAGGCTTTGTATGGTTGTAAGTGTCGTACCCCGTTGTGTTAGACTAAGTTGGGTGAGCGACGGGTTCTGGGTCCTGAGTTGGTTTCCAAGACTGAGGAGAAAGTTAGACTGATTTGAGATTGTTTTAAGGTGACTTCTAATGGACAGAGGTTTTATTCGGATCTGAAGAGGCGAGATATCAAGTATTCTGTGGGTGATTATGTTTTTCTTAAGGTATCTCCATGGAAGAAGGTACTTCAGTTCGGACGTAAGGGCAAGTTAAGCCCTAGGTTCATTGGGCCATACCGGATTCTGAAATGTTTGGGATCGGTCGCCTATCAGTTAGAGTTACCTCCAGTTTTGGATCGTATTCACGACGTGTTCCACATCTCTATGTTGATAAGGTATTGGTCGGACCAATCTCACATTGTTTCTGTTGAGAAGATTGAAGTTAGACCGGATTTAACTTTTGAGGATGAGCCGGTTCATATTTTGGATTCAGACGTTAAAGTCTTGAGGAGGAAGTCCATTCCTTTGGTTAAGGTTCTGTAGCGGAATCATGGCATTGAAAAAGCCACTTGGGAACCTAAGGACTCGATTCGGCTGCAATATCCACATTTGTTTGAATCAGGTAAATTTTGAGGCCGAAATTTCTTTTAGGGGCAGAGAGTTGTAACGCCCAATAAATTTGTAATTTTTGATGTTTTGGATCTTGACAAGTAATTGGTCTTGGTTTTATGGTTAAGGGTTGTGCTTTTGAGTGGGGGATTCGAGTTCGAGTCTAGTTGTAGGCGTTTGGAATTAATTTTTGTTCTTGACTCTGTTTTCGCTGTTTTTGACTCAAAAAATGGGTTAAATTTCAATTTCATTTATCCGTTTTGGGAGGGTGCAACTAATTGTAGTAGTGGATTTATTTGGGGGAAATATTATCTTTTATTTTATTTGTTTTGTTTTTTTTTTGTTTTCTTTTGAAATACGTTTTTCTCCCTGGCAGTTTCTTGTTCCCTTTCCTTTCACGTTTCTAGTTATTGAATTCTTTTCAATTTTTTTTTCTCTTTATTGGAATAAAAATTGTTTCTTCTCTACTATTCTTTATTTTTGATAATTTTTCTTGCGTTTGCTTGGTTTTTCTCCTTGTTGATCACGTTCTACTACTACTCTATTTGCTTCTTTTCTTCACCGCCGTTTGGGATTTCGCCTTGTTACAGCAAAGCTTTAAGTTTTGTACATTCAATTTCTTTCAAGTTGCTGTTGTTTGGGTGGGTTTTGGTTTTGTTGCGCAATAGATAGTTATAATATTTTACTTCCTTAGTGTGTATGATGTTAAGGGTTGTGTTAATTTTGGAAGAATTTGGTTTTGTTAGGTGTTACTCGTGAGGCACGTGGCTCGCCTGTGGTGTAGTTGTTGATTAATTTCGAGTTTTGGCACTACAACAAAACAACCCTACCGCGAAACTTTTTTTGACCTAAGACGACGCAAAAAAGGTTGGCATAGGTTTCGCGACGCTTCTCCCGATGCTTCCAAAAAGGTTGCCTATAGTACAGTTAGCATAAGCTCCGCGATGCTTTTTAAAAAGCGTTGCCATAAGTCAACATAAGCTGACCCTTATTGAAGGGTTGTGAAAGGCTTAGTCAATGCCGACTTTTAAAAAAGGTTGGGATAGACCTAGTCAAGGCTAACCTTTGAAAAAGGTTGGGATAGACCCGTCTAAGACAACCTTAAAAAGGTTGGGATAGACCAGTCGAAGGAAACCCTTAAAAAAGGTTGGGATAGACTCGTTTAAGGCAACCTTAAAAAGGTTGGGATAAACCTTGTCTAAGGCAACTCTTAAAAAAGGTTTGGATAGACTCGTTTAAGGCAACCTTAAAAAGGTTGGGATAGACCCGCCTAAAGCAACCCTAAAAAGGCTGGGATAGACCTTGTCTAAGGCAACCTTTAAAAAGGTTGAGATAAAGCCGTCTAATACAACCTTAAAAAGGTTGGGATATACCTTGTCTAAGACAACCTTTAAAAAGGTTGGGATAGACCCGTCTAAGGCAGCCTTTAAAAGATTGGGATAAACCCATTTAAGACAATCTTAAAAAGGTTGGAATAAACACGTCTAAGGAATTTATTTTCTATTTTTTATTGTTTCAATATTAATATATTTTCATAAACATTTACAGTGAATATAAATTGTGCTTTAAATACAACTAAAAAATATTAAATTAAAATTAAAATAAAGGTTGAATATTCATTACAAAAATCGATCCAATATCAAAATACACTAACATTTAGCCAAAATGTATACCACCAACATTCAACCCAATGTACAAAAGTAAACAAATAAAAAGTTCCTAAGATGATGGACATTGATATTGATGTTATACTACATAACAAACTAATACAAATGAAATTGCAACTTCAATTCCAAGAAACTCTGCGATCTCTTATTTCTACAAGGGTAGCCTCGTAGTGAAACATCTCCGCATCCGAGTATACCATATAACCTAACAATCCATTTTGTTTACTACCTACTTGTAACATATGCGATCCTCTCTCTTTTCACCTTTATTGCTTCCCGACTCTTCGCTATATTTAGTGTTATCCCTCGAGCCCCAACCTTGCTGTAAGCTAATTGCAGACCTCATTCATCTCTTTAGGGATTGTGTAATGACCAATCCTGCACAAATCGGATCAAAAGCTTAAAAATTTTTCTGGTTTTGTATTCCCTTTAATATCAAAAGGACTGAGAATAAAAAAAAAAAACAAAGGACTGAGTGTTTAAGGTTCTTGCACTTAATTTCATTTGTACTGTATCTTCTATAATAGATTTTTATTTATAATAATTGCAAGCACAATGAATACTTCATCGTGATAGTTTATTACTATGAATGTTGGTATCACATATGCATTACCATTGCATTCTAATATAACAATCAGAGAAGTTTCAAGCGGTTTGAAAGCTTCAAAAGGGAAATTACAACGATATGCATTTCGAAAGAACAAGGTTTATCAAAAAAGTCACAATAAGATATAAATAACGCTACAGTATGCAAACATGATTTGGCACTACATTACCATTACCTATATTGCTTGATCATGATGTTTGACTAATATAAAATAATATACACATATATTTAAAAAAAAAACTATGTATTTGTTTTCTTAAATGGTGAATGTTTTGAATTAAGGAACATTATTAAATTAAAAATAAAAATTTGCATGTGGTGACTATAACCTATTATCTAAATCATATAAAAATCCATGTTAATTAATTTATTAAATAAATAAAAAATAAAAAAGAAAGAGAAATAATTCCATCCATATATATATACACTATTTGTTGGTTGGCGTTATTGAATAACTAAAGGCCATGAGTTATAATAATATTCTTTGTGGATCTGAATATTAAACTTGAAAGAAATAATATTTAGTAAACGTGATATTTAATAAAACATTAAGAATATGTCCCCGAAAAACAAATTTGTTATTTTCTTCAATTTTATTGGTAAAATTTAGTGTGGGTTGAATTATAGCCCATAATGGTAGGGAATAGAAATGCCAATTTTTTATTTCAATTTGAATGAAAACAAACTACAATTTCATCCCAATTTAAGCATATTATTAAGAAATCTAACAATGGAAATCCAAAGAGGAAGAAAAGAAAAATACTTGACCGCTCCTTTTGCTACAGCGCTTTGAACATAGGTAATTGGGACGTAAGCCCCGTTTGTTATGAACAACAAGCATCCCCAAAACAAGTAGCCATAGCCATAGGCGGGGATCTTGTAGTATCCAACATCTATGCACCTTAAACGTTTAATGAAATGGCAGAATTGAATTACGCAACTAATTATAAAGCAATTAACATGAAACAGAGCACACCAATATTATAATTATATATAGGTGGTACCTGCAGCAAGTGGAAACAGATAGTAAGTAGCCTTGAAATTTTAAAGAACATTTTCAGCCATTAAATCGAAACCGAAACATCAATGCTAATTTAATATATATATATATATATTTTAAGCATGAAAATAACAAAACGAGTTTAAAGAAAACTCACCATTAGCAACACTCAATTTGTACTTCTAAAATAACAAGTCATTCGGCAAATAAAACACAATTTACTCATTAACGACACATCATCAATATCAATCCCAGAGTTATACATTTTAACCACGGCACCAAAGCACTATAAATCATAGCTATAACCCCTTTCAATTTGTCGTTTGAAGATACCATAGTTTCATTATTAAGACCGTTTAAATTACGGCAATTAATCCACTTCAAATAATGGTTTAAGCGAACATAAATACTTACAAAGATAAATACTTACATTTTAATCACGACCAAGCGAGGGACATCTTAATTATAACTATGACATCTTCTAATTTCAGCTTAGGACATTAATATTTAATCAATTCCAAAGAAGGAGTTACCTTAATTTCATTACAAAAGTCATATTCGGACAGCATGCATGGAGTTTGCATGCCTCGACAGCTTCACTCAACAACTAACAATCATCAAGACTTTTCCTCAATTTTCATCACACATACCAAAGATTAGAGTATAATCAATCATTCAAGAAATAACTTAAACTCACACCATAACCAACAACAGCCATTTTTATTATTATTTACAACCATTTCTTCAGATTTCCAACACGATTTATTTGCTCCTAACCGAAAATCAACAAAGACTAATTGATGAGTTTAATAATAAAATTCGAGACGACTTAATTGAAGTCACCAACTAGTTTAATTCGACTTGTCAATTAACTAAATGAGTAAGTGTGTCTAAATTTCAAGGAATACTTACCAAATTCTTCCTCAATTTGTCACATTACTGAGCACAAACTTTCTCCTTGCCTTTACCACTTTAACCATCTCCCACCTCTCAAGCTTCTTAATATGAAGAAACAACTATTTAATATGCCAAATCCATGACCTCTCCCTTCATGCAACCAACTTCCCTTTTTATTTCATCCATTCGGACCAACAAAAGAAAAGAAAAGTAAAAGTACAGATAATATATATAATATAGAAGAAAACATGAAGTTTTCCCCTTTCCTTTCACCATCAATTTCCCTTCTCACAGTTAAGGAAAAGAAGAAATTTTAAAGAATTTCTTTCTCCCTTTTCTCCTCTAGGGTTTCGGCATTTTGGGGAAGATGAAGAGAAGAAAAGAAAAGAAAATGTTCTTCCCCTCTTTATTTTTCTGTTTTCTCTTACCCTCTTGTATTATTATCTATTTATTATATTCCCATAAAATTTTAAAATTTTATAATATATATTAAACACATATGTAAATCATAATCGGCCATTATAGTAACCATTTATATAATGGTTTATTTATTAGATAAATCAATCCCTTAGTTATAATTTAGCTTTTTATTTAATAACAACCACACTTTTGCCACTTACGCGATTTAGTCCCTGTACTTAAATTGAGCACTAAAGCAACGAAATTATCTAATCAAAATTCAATTCACCTACAACATAATTCCGTAAATATTTAATAAAAATATTTACGACATCGATTTACAGAAACGAAGTCACAAAATTGAATTTTCTGGTACTATTGACTTTCGGGTCATTACAGGTTGGGTCCGACGATGCAGAGATGGGTTGGGATTTTGATTTGGGGAAAATTTAGGGTTTGGGGAAAAATTTTAGGGGAAAATTTAAGGTTTGGGGAAAATTTTTAGGGGAAAAAATTAAGATGGTGCCATTTTGATTAAAACAAAATGATTTTTTCAATCCAATTTTCTTTTTTGTTTTTATATTTGAAAGGTTTAATTATTTCTTAAATTCCTTTAAATTAAGTTTGTTTTGTTCCAAACAATATATTTAATCTGTAATTTTTTATAATGGTGTGCGAAAATAATTTTAAATAATACGAAAACTCGAGCTGGATATGTCTTCCTGATGAAGAATACGTAGTTTTTTGTATTAAAGAAGACGGAGCTTATGATGTTACGATAGAATCGAACAAATCAGAAGAATCAAATCAATCCGAAAGAAGTTCATGGTTGGTTAATACAAAGGTTAATTATATTCCTTTGACTCTTTATTTTACTTGAAGTATTCGTGTCTGAAACTTGTTTCTAACACGAGCACAGACATATGACATTCTAAGGACCCTACAAATAAGGGTGAAAAAAACTTGATTAAAAATAGCTCAGTTCCGGTTGACATCGGTTAACTGATTCACTGACCAAACCGTTCTTTAGTAGCATTGGCCTCTCATTCACTCCCGTTTTCATTTGATCTTTCCTAAACCCTAAACACTACATCTGAAACCCTAAACCCAAAATCCAAAACCTAAAATTTTAAACCCTAAACCCTAAACCATAATCCCTAAACCCTAAATCATAAACCATAAACCCTAAATCATAAACCTTAAACCCTAAATTAATTAGATAAAAAATGAATATTATATATTCTTTCAATATTTTAGGAAATTTAAATAACATTTTCAATTTACTAATTAATTTTGTTTCTCTAGAGATGCATGCATGGGTTAGCAATTTTTTAAATTTTAATATATATAAAGTTTATCTATTATCTCTTAAATAAGTTAAACTATAATGGTAATTTTAATATATTAAAATTAATATTATCTCTTTTACAATTATATAAGAAATTATTTAATATATAAATTAAAAAACAATCAGTCATATACCCAATAAAATTATTTTAAATGATAGTATTTTAATTTTTTTCATTTTTAACATATATTTTTCTATGTATTTACTTTCAAATTTTTTCTACGTGTCATTAATTTTTTCTGAAGATTTTTAATATTCAATTAAAAATAAATTGTATTTTAACTAATATAAATAAACTAGTTAAATAATAAATAGATAGGGAGCAAAACGACGCCATTTTGTTTAAAATAAAATATTTTTTGCAGCGTTTTTTAACCTTAAAAATTAATATCATAGCAATTCTTTAATTTCTAATTTGATTATGAAAATTTTTCCATTAACAATGATTCTGGTCATCAAACATATTTTAACCTTAAAAATTCATCTTTAAAGAAAAAAAATAACAATTATGTCTAATATGAATATGGTCTTTTCTATGCTTGTCATGAAAAATGCAGTAAGGATATATGAATCTTAAACCTTATTCTCACTCGAAGCTATTAAGTCATTTTTAATTTGACTATATATAATTATTAACACTCATTATGTAATTTTTTAAGAATATTCATATTTTAAATCCAAAGATATTAGTTTAAAATATTAATACCATAATTTTTTATTTAATATGAAATTAATTTATTAGAAAAGTGATATATACATTATAAAATTAGTGATTGGTGGTATATTGGGAGTTAGGACATAAGAGTTTTTCTTTTCATATGGCAACACTTTTATATAGTTGGGAAATGTATAACACAAGTTGGCATAGTGTTAGACAAAACCGACTCTTATTTAAGCGTTGCCTTAGGTATGCATACCCCGACCCTTATACAAAGATACCCCGACCCTTATAAAAAGAGTTGGCCAAAGCATATGTCGGCAAGTCTATCCCAACACTTAGGAAAATGTTAGCCCAAATGTGTCGGCATAGTGTTGGACAAAGCCGACTCTTATTTAAGATGGCATATATGGCTAATTTAGCCTTTTTCACCCTTGCATTTAGGGTGAAAATTATCAAAATACCCTTATTTATATTAACTATTTAAAAAGTATATAACAATTAGATTAATTTATATTTTATGTAACGTTATATTAAATTATTTAAATATAATTTGTTATTATATTTAAGTTTTTAAAATATTTTATGTATTATTAATTTTATAAATAATTTATATTAACTACTTAAAAAGTATTTAAAATTTATACTTCAAATACCATTATATTAAATTATTTAAATATCATATAATTTATTTAATTTTTAACTTTTCACTGTCATATCCAAAAATGACATTTTAATCTTCAACTACAATTTTGATAATAATTTTTTTTTATAAAAATTAACAAATCATATTTTTTCACAACTTTTATTTTACCATTTAAGAAATATTTTTTCTAAAAAGTAGTTTTCAACTGCAGCAATAAACAACTAACCAAAAATTTTGACGGAGATATGAAAGTACTCATTGAAAGGGAACATCACCGTACTGCAAGGAGGAGAGAAAAATAAAAGAAAAGAGTTGATGGTAGGTGTGAGTATTTTGCTGGATACCCAACAACACTGCAAACTTACCAACATAACAGGAAATAAGGTATGGAATTTCTAATAAAAGACAAATTAGTTTTCCAATTATAACCCAAATTTAGGACAATGGTGTGCTTAGCCTTAGCCAGGTTGTCTTTAAGAATTAGATTGTAGTAACTACCCTACCCAACCCTACAGTCACAACAAAACCACCAAATCACAAAATTTAAAAGAAAAAAAGAAGGATTCCTCCCTTCCTTAGTGCCCCATTCGTGCGAATTAAACAAATTTCGGCCAATGATAATATTAATATTAATGCTACCAAATTCTTGATTTATTTCTTTAATTAAAAAAATATTATCCAAAGATAAGGATCTAGCCCTTCAATCTTTGAGTAGTACCTAATCTAAAATGGGGTCATCCCTTTTTTGTCTTTGCTTATGGAACTTTGTCGCCTTCTCTATAAAAATTCTTTGTTATCCCTTTCAATGATTTTCACTTTTAATTTTATCTCTTAGATTAAAATACTCATAAATAAATTTATTTAAGGAAAATTATAGCAATAAAGTATATGAATTTATACTTGTTGAGTGTTTTTCTCTATCTCTCTAAGACGGTGGTTTTGTATATTTATATGATAATGATATTATTTATTGATGTGACATATTAAGGAGGTTTCATACATGTAGACACGTATCTTACTCTAGATTTAACACGTATTTATACGGTCTCATGCACGCATAACTTTGTAGGAGAACAAGCTCGATCTACGAGTTCTTCATGAGAGTTCAATAAAATCCGATTCAAATCCATTCGAATTTTTGGGCCAGGGATGATAATTATTCTAACAATACTTATATTTTGAGAGTAAGATATATAGTAAGAGAGTGATATAAACGGTAGACCTTTTCATTTATTTATAGTTGGATTTGATAAATTACATCTAAAGCAGTTAATGTAACTTTTGATGACAGTTCCATTTCATAAAGTTATGTTATCCATAATTTCAAAACTCGTACAAATTAATGTGGCCTTTTTTTTAAATAAAGTTTTGCAAGGAGTTTTAAAGAAGCAATATATATATATATAAAAAAAAAAAACAAAATGAATGGGCAAATTGGAAATTGAATTGAGAAAAAGGCATAAAATCATGATTTGGTGGTTGCCCGAAATCTTTTGTACCAAATAATACCACGAATCTCGGGGACTCCCACCAATTAATTATTAGTCTTCTTTATAATTAAACCAAATCAGCAGAAATTTATTTGATTAGAATGTTGTTGCCATTCATTTCTAATAATTTTGCTGTTGCCATTCATTTCCTGAACTAGTGGTAAGATGTTTGTGTTGGGTAATAAGTTAATTTTAAATATAATGTGGATTTAGTCGTTTTCGAATGGCATATTTTCAGCCATGTTGGTAGCTTATTTTATTAACTCAAATAAAAATAAAATTATATTATATCCCAAAGGATTTTCTTCTCCTAATTTACTTGAATACGCATGCCCTGATTTTGCATGTTCCGTCAAACAAAGATATTAAAATGGTCCAATGCTAAGGTTCACATTGAATTGAAATAATCCCAAATCATAACATGACGGTGTAGATGCTTGGCCAGGACTGGTGCTTTCAGAAAATAAAAAAGAGAAAGGCAACGATTGTGATGATGAGAGCGCAGGGTATTGAAGCTTTGACGATGATAATGATGATGCATTGATGTTCGTGATACCCATATTTTGTAACAAATTATTCATAATAAGAAAAATAAAATTAATTTAATATGGGTTTGAAAGCAATATGGAAACAAATTATAAATTCTTGACATGGACTTGAATGATTAATTCAATAATTATTTCAGTTTCTTTCTTTTTTCTTCTGTTTGTATCAAATTGGGATTATTTTATTTGGTTTTCTTTTGCAGCGTCCACCTTTCCAATTCAATTGAGAGAGTTGAATAATGGGTTTAGAATAAGGACAAAATTTCATGGGAAGTCCCTGTATATTATAATTTACTTCTTTTATTTTTTTATTTGTATATTTTCAGTCTCGAGGTCAAATTTTTCTGTAAGTTCAGTAAAATAACTTGATGTGGTTTATTTTGTAAAAAAAAATGCAATTATGTACATCTTGACACAACTATTTTACATTTTCTCATTTTTCTTCTTCTTTTAAATATGTAAAAGTTTTCCAATTATACAAAAAATGCCAAGGTAATTGTCATATAATCACCATGTTGTAAAAAGTAATATACATCAATTTATTTGACAGAATGGATGGAAAAAAGTTGGTTTTGAAAATACATATTTTAAAAGAGTAGAGGACTAGAAATGATCAAATTATAGTAGAGAGACTAAATTGGTAAAAATGCATAGTACAAGGACCTTACATAGAATTGGACCAAATTTCAAACGTGGGTTAGCGAAGGAGAGCTGGTTCACAGTTCACACACAACAACTATAAGAGAGAAACTGAGGAGAAGTCTTTTTTAGTTTTCGCAGCCATTGCAAAAGAAAAAATTGCAGCACTTTCCTAACTTTTATTGTTCAAATTTCTTGCAAGGTCTGAAAAGCAAAGGTTTAATTGCTGTGTCTCAATTCCCTAATTTTGATTTTAGGTTGGTTTAATTTTCTTCATATCTATAACTGATTGGCCTTCTTTGATCTTACTTTTTCAGGGTAGCCTTAATTCACATCTGGCCACAACTATGGATTCTTCATCAGCTAAATGGTTATCTGAATTGGTATGTACCAAGATGCATGTATATATATATATATATATGAACAGTTTTCTAACTTGGGGTTTCGAATTTCCAGGGAATGGATGAATACAACATCATCCATCAATGTCATATGAACACTTTAGCCGAACTCACCACCGCAGATGACTTGGCGACGGCCCTTGTGGGAGGAGGGAACTTGAAGCAATCATTCTCTTCGGAGAGCTATTCATCTTACCCTAACTTCAACACCAAAAACACCACCACCACTTTCAGCGGTTCATCATCCATCGAAACTCCAGATTACAGACCTGCCAAACATCTGAAAACCACCCATCATCATCATGTTCCACCTAAACCTTCTTCTCCCACCTCTCAAATCCTTTCTTTCGGCAACTCCAATTCACTGCCCGCTACCTCTCATCACCACTTTTATAACGTCGACAGCACCGTAAACCCTAAAGACGAGACGGTATCTTCGGGAAATATGAACTTTTTACCTCCGGTAACAAAAGGTCCTTACGAGAGCACAAATTATGCACCCAAAATCAATAATCATGGGGTCAAGAGGACTTATTCTATGACCAGAACCCCTTCGGTTGCTCAAGATCACATCATAGCTGAGCGAAAGAGAAGAGAAAAACTCAGCCAGCGTTTCATAGCACTCTCAGCCATAGTTCCTGGCTTGAAGAAGGTATACCATAAATCTTTTCTTCGTATCATCCATCCTTGTTTTTCTTAATTTAAATTTCTTTGACTAAAACCATGAATTTCTGTTTGTAGATGGATAAGGCTTCAGTTCTTGGTGATGCTATAAAGTATGTGAAACAACTTCAAGAACGAGTAAAGGTGCTGGAGGAACAAACCAAGAAGAGAACTGTGGAATCCGTAGTTTTTGTGAGGAAATCCCAGTTATCAGCTGATGATGAATCCTCTTCATGCGAAGACAACAACTCCGAATTAGGCCCGTCATCTGATGCAGCACTTCCGGAAATAGAAGCTCGAGTCTCCGACCAGGATGTTCTCGTTCGAATCCATTGCGAGAACCACAAAGGTTTTGTGACCAAAATACTAAGCGAAATCGAGAACCTCCATCTATCTGTCGTTAATAGCACTGCCTTGCCTTTTGGGAACTCCACTCTCGACATAACCATAATCGCTAAGGTAATTAACTTGAACAAATTTTATTTTCTTGGGAATTTTTAATCTACTAAAACTGAATTCAACGTTACCAATAAAAAACAACACCATTTCTTCTCTTTTTTTGCAGAAAGATTCTGATTTCAACATTACAGTGAAGGATCTGGTTAAGGACATCAGAGTGGCTTTATTGAAGTTCATGTGACATCCAACAAGACATGTCATTGATTCTTAACTTTCCACAAATATCTTTAAGTTGTTTTGAACTCAAATCTTGTATGGGAAACCATGGCTCTCCTTTTTATAGACCATATCTCTAGCTTGTACCCAAAAAAACTGTTTTACCGTGAGGTTTGTTTCAGCCTATATAGATCGTGCGGGGTTTTTTATCTCTTTTTTTTTTGCGTGGTTTTCCACGTTTGCATTACTCCGCCTGCAAATCATAATAGGCTTTCAAATTTCATTGATTTTGGTTTCTTAGAGAACTTAGGGATTTCATTAACCTTATCAATATTTTTAGTGAAATCTCTCTCTTCTCTATGAAATTTGCTCAAACAGTTAGTCAACTTAGTGTTTTTGATATTGGTCTATGTTTATATACATTGGGAAGATGAGCCTGCAGTTTCTCTTAGAATTGGGTCTGTTTTTGTTTTTTTTTTTTTCAGGGGTCGGGGGGCTGATCCTTGTGTGAAATTCCTCTGTAAAATGTTTATCCTCTGTAACATTTGATCGTTGAATCATGCAAAAAAGTATATGTATATTTTCATTAATTGGAAGTATTCTCAATTCTCTGTATATACTTGGATTGAACATATGAAATCCACATATGGGCTTAGCCACCCCATGACAGTTTCACCTTGTAAGCTACAAGAAAACAGTGCTTATGATTATAACATAATAACAATATATAGTATCAATTTAGTTAAATATGGGATTTCAAATTATTGATAATCTTCCTCAAATATATATAATCGATAACCTCGACGTAGAGAAAAGCTCAGGCTAAGTAGTAAATACAAATAAATTTTCAACCCTAATTAAATAATTATTCTTTTTATAAAATAAAAATATTAATATGAAAATATTTATGTCATTTTATATTTTATGTAAAATCTAGAAATATATAAAAGATGTAGTTTGAACCTAAAATAACATAATCTTTAATATCTTAATTTTACTATTTTAGTCATGATAGTTGATACTATATCGGTATTAGTCATACTAGTCGATAAGTATCGTTTCAGTCTTAAACTGGTACTATGTAATCTATGTTCTGTTTTGATCAAAATTTCGACGAATATTGACCATTTTGGTGTGCTTCGGCTTGTTTGGTCAATATTGACCTGTACCGATGCATATTGACTCGTGTTGATTGGTACAAAATTTTGATATTTTAAACCAACTTAAAATTTTGTTATGTCAACCATATTAATTTTTCTACAATTACATTTAAATTTAATAGTTATTAAATTAAATTATTGAACCTAATTAATAATTTTAAAACTTATATTTAAATATAAATATATTTATATGGATGTAGTTGATATATAATAGAATATAATTTTGATCAAAATATATAAGTTATTAGGAAACTAAAAATTATATTATAAATATATATAAAGAATATTTAAAAATATCAATAAATCCAAAACAGTAAATCAAAAAATGCTGATACCGATACTTAGGAATACCAAGACAAAAACGTACCGTCTAGTGATACAATACTAACTACTTGATTTTAACCAAAGCTTTATTTATTTGTTATATTAATCTTTTTGCATATATTTTTATCAATCATGTACCCTAATCTATTAACCAATTATGGCATGAAATGTTAAAAACTATGAAAAATTAGATTTATGGTATTTAGATTGAATTTAAATTTAAATAAAATGGTTTTATCCTCCATCATGATCTTTATATGCAATGCAAAGTGATATATATCTTCCACCGTCCTCTCCACATCACGACGGTTAGGTAACATCAAGCAACTCAATCTAATTTTCAGCATCAACATCAAGAAAATCAACGTGTCATTAAGGTATTTTTATTGGAAACCCTAAATATATAATATAGAGCAGTTAATTATGTAGCTGTTTCAAACAAATCATGATCTATATCTGTTCCCATTATTATTAGAAAGATAGTATTTACACATGAATCACGCCATTCCTATAATTTTCACCTATAGTCAGCTGTCTGCTAATTGAAAAAAGGTGTTCTTTACTTCTTCAACCTTGTTTTCTCACTTGACGTCGAAACTAATTATTATTTCCCTCTTCTTTAATTTACTTCCTCAAACAATTATGAACGCGATATACAGACGAATCGCGGTCAAAATATACATATTCCTTCTAGAAATTTTAAAAGAACTAACATTAACATATTTCTAGATATGAATTACAGTGTGATATTAAGAGGGAAAAAGGAAGTTGGATGATCAAAGAAAATCTGTCATCTCCAACTATTAGGGTTATATTTAGACTGCAACTTGCTTGTAATTTGTCATTTGACTTCGAACCACGTTGAAAACAATTGCAAATTATCTAAAAGCAAGTTGGGATATATAATAGCACAAAAAGTTTATCATATATGTTATGCTTCTACTTGATTATAGATAACTTCAGCTGACCGGGATTCTGAACTTTGGATTTCTTGTTTCTTGGGTGTGGGTAGGCTGCAATTCGGCTATAGTTTCCCCATAAATTAATGAGTTGGATGATTAGACTAGCATTATTTTATTGATTAATGAAATGGCAAAATGGTTGGATTGTTTTTGAAACTTGAAGATTTGCAAGATGTAAGGCATATAAAGTTGGTAGTATAATTGGAAAGGTGGCTTCCATTATTGCTCCAACCTCCAGGAAAACGGGATCGATGTTACCAAAAGTTGCTGCGAGTCAACAGCCCACCATTTCCTCTTTGCATCCATACGTTTCAATTTTAGAGTTCACTTCAATCTTATTTAATTATCCAATAAAACAACGTTTAGTTTTTCAACTTAACACGTTTTTTCTCTTTCAGATTCTTCTATGTGACAAGACTGCAGCAAGTTCTTTTTAGTACACATTAATTTTGGAACTTAACAAACTTTTTCTAAATTAATCCATGATATGATGATGTAGTATTTTAAGGTTATGTAAATAGGGGCAAAGCTAGAAATTTTGTTTACGGCCTGGAATTAAATTGTTTATAATAGTAAAAATGTAATTTCACTATTTTAATAGCTTATATCTTTATAAATTTTAAAGGATTAAATTAAATTTTTATCATTTTAGGGGACCAAAGTGCAATTTTATCTTTACTAATTTGAAATTTTAAAAATTTTAAAGGGCTTAAATAAAAAAAATTTCATTTTAGGGGGAGCCGGGGCCCTGCCAACCCCCTTAGCTACGTCCCTATATGCAAAGTCATCACTTCAATTTTTTTTTAAAAAAATTATATAAAATCCAAAAAAATATATATTAAAAATTATAATGATTTTTCTTTTTTTTTTAAATTTTTTTTCAAGAGATAACGTGGTACAATTTCAGAGTACTACATCATTAACTTAACAAAATTCAAATTCAAAGACTAAATTAAAAAAAAAAACTATAATATAGACAAAAAAAATAGAATAAAATGAGAAAAATTGTGAAATCCAAATACTAATCTTACTTTATCCATTTAAGTTTCTATTTTCCAAGTAAAACTTAAACCTATGGCAATTAATGAAAGCCATGATAATTAAAATAATTCTAACAATTCGATAAAATGAGTTTTTCTTTTAAGACATGGATCTATACAAGTCACCAAATTTTAAAAAAAAAAAGATTTCATTTCTTTTTTTGAAAATTATAAAGCAATGTTTTTCAATTTTAATCTAAATAACAATTTATATTCTTGAAAATTCGTTAGATTCAAAGGTAAAATAAAGTTTAATTCTCGTTAAAACTTTTGTTACTGAACCATACCCATTTTTCATTTTGGTATTTAAGTTTTTTTTTTTTATCCAAACTGGTATCAAAAGTACACCCATTTCTCAATTTGGTATCTAACGTATGTTTTTGTTATATTTTTTAATCCATTTTTTAACAAATGTAAAAAAGCATTTGACGGCCAATCATATAGAGCCATGTGACATCTTTTTTGTGAAAAATATATCTATCCTTTTATCAAATATATAAAAACATTAACAAAATAGAAAAATAGAAATAAAAAATAAAAAAAATATAGAAAAATCATATAAGTTATACAAATAAAAATTACAAAATATGATAAATGAAAAAAATAGTTGAAACAGTAATATTATTATAAAAAAAATGTAAGAAACACTTGTAAAAGTTATTAAAAAATTATAAAAATTGAAAAAATATTTAAAAAAGTTAAAGTTCATTAAAATTTTTGAAAAATATTAAAAATTTTAATCTATACAAGTCATCAAAAAAAATTTTCATTTCCTTTTTTTGAATAAAATTGAAAATTAGGTAGCAAAGAGATTCAATTTTAATCTAAATACGGCTTTATATTCTTGAAAATGCGTTAGATTCAAAGGTGAAATAAATTTTGAATTCCAAAAGTTTAATCCTCTTATAGATTTTAAAATACTAAAAAACTTCGGTAAATTTCAATCATTAAAGTTTATTGAATTTTAAAAATTTTAGAAATATTAATAAAGTTGAAATGAGTACATAAGATCCATAAAATAAAATAAAAAGTTCAAAATAAATATTTTTTAACTTTTCTATTGAAAATTTAGTATAGTAATTAAAATTAAAATTTTAATGGTTGCCCCTTTATGAGATGAGAATGTAGCAACAATAGAGTAATCTTTAGTGATTTAGTGTCACAATAATATGAAAACAAAATTGCTTTGCAAGTTGATCATTCCTCATTTTAGAGACATCGGTTTTTATCATGCTACTTAAATTAAGAATTTTACTTTCTTATTGTTATTAATTTATATTTTGATTGAACGATGGTGACTTTAGATTTATACGTTTAATTTCCAATGTGCCAAAGCAACAATGATGCTAGAAGATATATGTTATTGATGGGCCTTCCAGTGGACAAACGTCCAATATCAAGAAATAATGGCTATAATCTAGGGGAGGTTATTGTTCGAGCGTTGGGAACATGTACAAACCTTATTCGTTAGTTCCTACAATCTCTTAGTGAATCCAATGCCTGAAGATATTCAACGTCCTAATGTCACGGGCCGCAGTTCAGATCTAGCCCCGTGACACTAGAACTTACATTTTTTGGTGGATCGGAGGAATGCTGATGCTAGAGAAGTCTGGAAAGTTAGTTCATATCAACTATATTTAATTGTTAATTATTATATAATTTCAAAATGGCTGGTACATACGGTTGGGGTTCTACCATTTTGGTAAGTCTATATATGGTGTTATGTAAGGTGTGTAGAGTGGGGAAAGTAAGTAAATGTCTGCCTTAAGATTTTATAATTGTGGGAGTGGTATCGACCTTCGTGGATTGCACCTATACTCTTTCAAGATCTTAGTTTCCCTCTTGCTAGAAGATAGAATTTGTGGCATATGTTATAAATGCATTACATCTAATTTTCTTTATATTTGTACTAACATTTCATATTTTAACAAAAGGTTCGAGCATCATAACCATACATCATACTAGAAGGACAATATCATAGGAATACGAGAATCTATTGATGTTGAATAAAATATTTTAGTAATTTATGTGTTATAATGATATTTATTTGCTATTTTTAATATCAAACCATAATATCAAAATAAATGCATTTGTTTGATTAGTTTTGCAGTTTGGGTGGATAGAGTACCAGGCGAAAGAGATCACTTTCATATTATCGATGAAAGCACGTATGCATAATTGGTTTTTAGCATGTGCAGGTTGCTCAATATACTTCTCTTGCAATAAGTTGCATCAATCTAATCAAATTTTAAGATAGTGTGGGATGGTCTAAGAAAGTCCATCTCCGAAAAACATAGATGACTATCATGTTATGGATTTGCATTTGGGGTCAAATAATAATTGGGCCATTAAACATGCAGAGCATGTTACGCCGTTGGGCCAATCATCTTAGACATGCCATAACCCACACAACCTTTTTCTCACTAAAATCCATCTATCGCATTACAACATTTAGAAAGTCCCATTCAACCGTATCATATGCTTTGCACATATTAAGCTTAACTGCCATTTATTTTTTACAACCTTCTGGCTTTCTTCTTAGAATGAATAACCCCATACACTATCAACATATTGTTTGTAATGAATCACTTTATGATAAATACTTTCTAATGTTTGTATATCATATTATTCAAATAAGCCTTTAGTATATTAGAAAGCACATTGGATAGGATATTGTATAATACAATTCACAAGTTAAATGACTGATAATCTATAATTTATTGTGCATCACTTTTCTTAGAACTAAAATGATTTTTTGTGTTGTTAATGCTTTTGAGTAAATTAAAAATTCTAGAAAGAAGGGATTCATTGAAGAAACTTTTACATGTCATAAAGATGGCATCACCCATTATTTCTCAATGGGTTTGAAAGAAGCTAGTCAACATACCATCTTGACCAAGGGCTCTAGCAGGATACACAAACATTATTCAAGACTTCCTTCTTACCAATGATATAGTGAACAAAACATTCATCAAACATATAACCTTTGTTTTGATTTTATTAGTAACTCTAGCCATATTAGTAGGGCCATTCAAAGAGAATAATGAATGAAAGTACTTGGAAACCAATTGTTCATTCTCTGTTTGATCAGTAACTACTAGACTCTAAACATGTTCCAAAAGCTTTATAAAGTTTCTCTTTTTCCTTTTAGAAGCCATTCCTGGAAATATGACGTGTTATGATCACCATGTTGTAACCAATTAACTATGGGTATTTTTTTTTTATAAAGAATATCTTATATGTGTATAGAGAGATTATAGAAGGTTATGTAGCTGATTTGTAGGGATTTAGATTTAATTAGATTATATTCTCTTTACTTGTAGAACCAGTACTAACATGTATACATATGTGTTCCCTATAGAGTAATAATGTCACACCCCAAATCTGGCGAACCTGATTCGAAGGCGTATAAATGTGAAATTACCTGTTTGGCGTAGTATAGTCAGCCCATTTACAATTTATCGGAGAATAAGAGTTGGTGTATGGTACCCTCTGTATAGGTAATTAAAGATTCTGTCTTGGGTTATTTGCTATTTAAAAAAAGAACATGTAAGATAACTTTAGACCGATTACAACTTATTTCAGCATAAAAGTTTACTAAAAAAACCCCTTTAAGGCGTAGTCCTACTATACGCATATTCCTAAATTGTCCTCTATATGCATAAAATCCTGACTCGCTACTTCCCTGGCGTTGTCCCTCATGGCGTACTCATTCTTACATTGTGACCTGAAACGTGAACAAAACACTTGTAAGTTTACTCGAACTTAGTGAGTTTAATTACAAAATACCTTGAAGCCTATCTAGTTGAAATCTTCATTTTGAATCTTTGAATCATCAACCTGTCTTTAACGAACACCTTCATAACATTGGATATGTATACCCGTATACACCATCAACCATTTTTATTGTATCGACTCTCATTTTGCTACTTGGTTAACTCCAGATGTTACTAGACGATCATTATATCTTCATTTCTCTTAAAACAACAGAGATACTTCTCAAATGATATCTAAACAGAGCCCACTTTCTACGGTTTTACCCTTCCACAACATATCCTTTATCCCAAAATGATTGTTCATAGATACTTTCTCTCTTGGCGGATACTACTTATAGATCTTACAATTGGCGAAATCCCATACCGAGTTGAATAACTATCAGACTACAAACTAGATCACATCCTGACTCAAATCCAAACCAAACTCATTCTAACGATGTAACATCCCAGATCATTCAGAAGAATTCCCAATGTCCATGTCACATAACACAAGTACGCCCAAATTGAAAAATGTCTCAGAGCATAAATTACCTCTAAATGAACCATGGAAACCATTCTAATATGGTGGATACCAGATTTTAGACATCACCAATACATATCATAAATGAATTTATTGCAGCGGACACTTAGACCATTTATATGTACGAATATGTCCCTTAAAGCTTATCAAATTTTTTTACAAGATTAAACCAATTAAGCTATCTTCGAACTCACCAGATTCTTATCACAGAACTAATTATTGAAGAAGTCTCAGAACATATCCAAATCTTACTACATATACAGTTAACCAGATTCTACTACCTCGACAATACAGAATTTCCACGATGAAAAATATAGGATGCGTCACTAAGGCTTAGTAGACCACGCCATTCAAGTTTTACAAATTAAGTTACAAAGGCAATACTGAATATGCCACAAAGCCAAACAAAATACGCCTCAAAGACTTAGCAGACCACGCCACACAGAAAACATACAAAATCACGTGTTTACTGTCCCGACGGACTTTCACAGAAGGTGCCATGGTTTCAGCCACATGGACTTATACCTAATTTCATGTTGTGATATGCCAGTTCGATTTACATATTACCGAAGGCATCACCATGAGTATTCATTTTATCATATCATGGCATAGGTTTTAAGCACATAGACTTGCACATCCTCATGTCGTGATCTGCCAATCTAGACTTATTCTTACTGAAGGCATCACCATGGGTGTTTTGACAACGTGATCTTTTATTTCGGTTAGCAATGTATCTGCCCTACTGAAGGCATCACAATTGAATGTTTACTCCACTCACACACATATATATATATTTACCTATATTCATTTTTATACCTTTCTAGTTCATCTTCTTTTAACAAACTCATCTTTCCATACCTTATATTCCTATGTATTACCTTTACACAACACTTTATATATGTACAGTGATTCACTATCATCCAAGATGAACATGCAGTGACACTACTATGCTTACCATACTTGCCAGATATCTGTAGTGATCTTAACATGTTCATGTACTCTTTTAAATTAACTAACATGAGTCAAGTTGGGGACTCATCTGATACGCACCTAAACTGTAACTCGAAGCTCCAAACTTGAACATCCTTCTCGAACTAGCAGTAACAACTACTTGTAGGACATAGAATCACCATTAAAATCCATTTGCATATAGATTACTAACATCTCAATCATAGACAACCCCCATGCAAGGCCTTGTATTCAACTATTATTCTTAAGCTTCTTAACAGCCTTATTCTTTCGAAAAACTTAACATCTATTAGACTTACCAAGAGGTGAAACGTCCACTAGTTAACTCAAAAATCTTAGCTCCATCTTAAGGAAGAAGAGAACATATAGTTTAAGAAGAAGAACCAGAGAATAGTGTTTTCTAGAATTAAAAACCTCCTAAAAAATTCTTCTCACTATATATATACCCTCAGTTCCCTTTAGTGGAACTTAACAAGTGTTAATGGTGTCTAGAATTTGTCTCAAGAAATGTCCTACCAGATTTAAGAGAAACATAAATGAAAATCCTGTACAATTGATGTTTGACCAGTCAATCCAGTTGGCTCCTAACCAGATCACATTACAAAGCCCTACCAGCACAGTACTCAAGCAAACTAGGTGTACCATACATTTGGTGGTAACTCTTACCAGACTTACTCTTTTCTTGACACATTATTTCTTAAATAGCAGAATAAGTGAGATAGAATCTTTAATTACCTATACGACGGGTACCATACGCCAACTCTTATTCGCCAATAAACTGTAAATGGGCAGACTATACTATGCCGAACGGGTAATTTCACATTTATACGCCTTTGAATTGGGTTTGCAAGATTTGGGGTGTAACAAATCCCGTACTCGTTGAGGACTGTACAGAAAAAGGGTTGCAAGGGGAGGTGGAAACTGGCATCAAACAAATAAAAAGACAGTATGAGGCTCTCACTCGAATCACTTAATCATCTCTCCCCAGTGGCTATTTCAAAGTTGTAGGCGAAGTTTGGCAACTGGATACCCCGAGCTGCTGATGTGTCTCTAACTAACTACGATCACAATAAAGGCAAGTGCACCTATCGAACAGTAGTATAGTTATGGTAAGACCAGAAATATCGTATCCATAAGGACCAAGAGTACTAGTATTTACTATCTTTCTATTATCTAGCCTAAGAATTGGAGTGATTTCTTTTTAAACTAAAACTAAGTAAGAGCACGACAACGAAAGAATTGGGAAAATACTTTTAGACAACTTATGTGATAAGCAATACCTAAGGAAGAATCCACCTAGACTTCACTTATTACTTTTGATTCATATGATTTATTCACTTGTCTGAATCCGTAGAAATCCCTGATTTATGTTAATATCTCTCTTGAGACTAAAAACAACTGACTCTAGGTTGATTAATTGAAATCACTTTCTAATTAAAACCCCTATTGTCACATTAACTCGATCTATGGATTCCCTTATTAGATTTGACTCTAATCTGTCAGATTTTCGTCGCCCTATGTCTAGGGTTGCAATCAACTCCGCTTAATTGTGTTGATCTACTCTTAAACAGGGACTTTTGCTCCACTGAATAAGAACATTCGAACTTGAATCAATAACCTGAATTATCAAAACAAGAATAAGAACTCACAATTAAAAATAAGAACAAGTATTTATCTTATAAATCAAATAGTAATAAGATCCGTCTTAGGTTTCATCCCCTTAGGTATCTAAGGGATTTAGTTCATACTGATAGAAGGAAACATCATAGAATAAGGAAAACCACAAAACATAAAAAAACCCAAAAACTTCTAAAGAACTTGATGGGAGATCTTTAGTCTTGATGGAGATCCTTCCTCCGAGCTGCTTCCGACGGTTGTCTTCGAGTATTTTCTGCGTTCTATTCAGCGTCCTCTTTTAGGTCACCCCTAGGGTGTTTATATAGGCTTTGGGACGTCTTTCTTTGCCCACAAGTAACCTTTTCCGGATAGAATTAGTCTTTGATATGGCAGGGACACACCCGTGTTCAATTGCCTTAGGCCGTGCTCGCTCCTGCCCACCACACACGACCGTGTGGTCTGCCCGTGGACGATAGTCCAGGCCGTGGTCGATCTTGCTCGTAGCACACGGCCGTGCCCAATGGCCCAGGCCGTGTTGAATTCTAAAATAGGCCCATTTTGTCCCTTTTTGGCCCGTTTCTCATTCTTTTCGACTCCCTAAGCTCTCCTAAGGATAATACATGAAATTAAAGGATTAGGAGCATCGAATTCATCAATTCTAATGAAAACTCATCCAAAAATAAGCTAAGCATTGTAACATCCTAGATTAGGGGTTATGCGTTCGTGTGTAATTCATGAGATAGTGGGCTCAGTGGGTGTGTTGGATGTGTTCTGAGGAGTTCTAGGAACCCTAAGGTGCATGGAAATGTATGGAAATGTAAGGAAATGTAAGGAAATGTCAAGTCTCAAGTACTATGAATAAATTTTTGAATATTTTGGAAACCTAGAAATGCATGGAAATGGAAATGAACATTTTTGGAAACCTGAACATTTCTGGAAACCTGGAAATGTAAGAAAATGGTCAGCAAACAGAGCCGATCGAAAATTTTAGGAAACTTAGAAATGATGCCGAAATGTCAAATTTTAAAGTTCAAAATAGGAAATAAGGGCTAGAGGGCCTTAAAAGAAAAAGTTGGAGAAGTTTGACACACAAACAGGCTTGGAAAAGTGGCCTGAAGATGCCACTTAGGGCCTAAGGAAGTGGCGTCACATGCAGGGAAATAGGCCTGAGTTCGAGTCACATGGGAAGCAAATAAAAGAAATTTTATTTTGCTTCCAGAAGAAGTGAGGTGGACGGCACATGGCTATAAATTAGGAGCTTTTATTCTTTTATTTTTAAGAGATAAAGGGTGGATAAATAAGGGATAAATAATGGATTTATTTTAGATTATTTTCAAGAGATAAATGTGGATATTATTTCTTTTATTTTGATAGATAAGGAAGAGATAAAAGAGGATTATTATTAGTATTATTTTTATTAAGAGATAAGAGATAATTATTGGATTAAGTTTTATTAAAGTGATAAATCAAGGGATAAAGCTATCAAAATAGAAGAGTGGTGGCCAAGTAAAGGACTCTAGCTAGTAATTTTGGCTATAAAAGGAAGAGTAAGGCTATTCTTCATTCATTCTTTTCTTTTCAAGAAAACCTCTCACAAATTCTCTAAAGTTTCTCCCTTCTCTCTCTGCCGAATTTTCTCTGCCATTATTCTCTTTTTCTCTTTTCTTTTCTTCTTCTATTACAAACACAATCAAAAGCCGAAGATACCAATAGCCCTAGTCGATTTCTCACTAAGCCTCAAGAGCCGAAATTGTTATCCACATCAAAGCCATAGCCGAATCACTGCTAAGGGTTCAAGCAAGAGTTCCATCAAATTCTTCATGAGGTAAGATTAGGTTAGATTCTCATTCTATTTCTTTTAAGGTCATCGAAATTAAGATTCTAATACCCTTAATATCTCATTGTCAAGAGATCTTTCGGGATTTACTAAGTATCGACTACAAGGAAGGAGAAGTTCTTTTCCGAAGGTACACCATAAGTCGCGTGTTCCCTAGTTATTCGGTGAATTTCGGATTTAAGAATCTAAGGTAAGTCATATTTAACATACGGCTAAGGGTTATTTGTTGTGAATAAATGTTAGAAATTGATCTAACATGTAGTTATAGGGATTTCACAGAGGGATACAAGGATTTTGGGATTTGAGAATTTCAAGGTAAGTTTTAAGAATACTAATCCTACTAGGATTTGGATTTATGGTCGAATGGCTTTTTATTAAATTAGTAAGTGATTAATCAAATGTAGGAATTTGAGATCTAAGGCGATGAGATCGATTTCGGGATTTCAAAGAATTCGTTAAGCAAATCAGTGTGTACCCTACCCTAAGTTTTGATAGGTTCATGGCTATGTTTAAATTAAATGTATTATTAAGAATGTGTGTACTCACACTAACTTTCGATATATCATATGGCAATTATTTTTAATATATGAATATGCATAAGAATGTGAATATGGCTAAGTACCATAAATATGGTAAAAGTACCCAGGTACGTTTCCTACTTTTGATAGGATTATGAATATGTATATTGTTACATGTGAATAATGAGAAATTAAGTATGTTATGCATGATATAAAATATATGGGGCATTCGGGATATATGTGAAAGGGGAAGAAGGTGTTGACTTCGGTCTCACCAACGGAATATGGTGACTACGGTCACAAAATTTGAATATGGTAACTTCGGTTACATTATCTGAATTTGGTAACTTCGGTTACATTATTTGAATATGGTGTCTAATGACACAAATTATATGGGCGATGAGCACGTCGATTGCAAATGATGCCTTGATGGTGTGTAGCGGATGGAGGGTTGACTTAGTAGTCCCCACGGTGTGAGACCGCGGTGCGGGTGGTGTGTAGCGGATGGTTAATTAGGTTTGGGTTTGGGAATGCATCATTAATTGTATTCTATGATTTGAATGTGTATCATTTGCATGCCTGATTCTATTATGACTTAGTGTTGTGTACACATTGAGTCTGTGACTCACCCCGTTTGGGGAATATTTTTCGTGTGATGAGTAGTAATGGACCGGGTCGGCAGGGAGCTTAAAGGTGGCCATGCATAGCAAGAAATTTATGATTTGGACTTTCAATTTATTTTAAGTATTTTAAGTTTTACTTTGGGATCATTGATATAATAAGGCCATTGTGGTTTACTTTATTTTTCTTTTATTTATTATGTTTATGGATTTTTATCAATTAAAGTTTAAGTAAATTCCTTTTTAAAATTAACTCTAAATGTTTTGTCACCTTAAATAAATGGGTTTTAACATAAGGTAAATTTGTTTTCAAACCAAGCCCAACCCAAACAATATTTTTTTTTAAAATCATACAAGTTTTTCCTAAGTAACAAAAGAATTTTGAACCGGTTTACCTGAGGAACATACCAAATCTGGTCAAAGCTCGTGGGCCGGGTTTGGGGTGTTTCAAGCATGGGGTTAAAATATGTATAAATTATGGTTTATCAAATATCCCCACACTTAAGCCTTTGCTTGTCCTCAAGCAAAATCCTCAACTCACAATTAAAACCAACTTCCTTAATTCATAATTCTCATTAATAATGTTTCATCATAATTCACAGGTAATTCATACATTGATAATTTAACTAAAAGAGTCCTAGAGATTCAAACAATCTAAGTCATAGATTTTTATAACATGAAAACATAGGTGTTTCCCCTTACCTAAATAATTACCTCTGATCCAAAACCGACAAGTATTGACATCCTCACTAAAGATTCACTCAAATCACTCAAAGCGTTTAAGGTTCAAAATTAAGCACTCAAAAGTCAAACATGAAAAGTTATTACCATATGCTTGCATGAAAATCAAATCTCCACCACTATAAAATGAGATGATACACAAATCAAAAGGTCTTTTAAAGGGTTGTAATGGGGCTTGGGTTAAAGGTGTGGATAAGGGCTGAATTAAAGGGTTAAAATTGAGATTGAATTGACAAATTACCTAACTAGAAAAATAACTAAAACTTAAATAATTACATCAATTAAGAATTCATCACTAATAACACGAGCTTCTTCTCAAAATGTGAAATTAAACGCATAAGCTCAAATAACATAGAACTAATAATACATATACTTCATTTTTTTTAAGAATAAGAACATACAATAATAAGATAAAATTTAACAACTGAAATAAATAAAATAGTTAAGCAACTAATCAAATCAAATCTCGACATAAGGGTAGTCAAGAGAAATGGGGATAACAAATACAAAATGGGTTTTGGATTAATATTAATGGGTGAGTCAAGAAATGGTTGATTAGGATTCAAAGGGGTTTACTAGGGGTTAATTATGAAGGTAGGCTTTTTAGTGGAATAAGTGGGTTAAGACCTAGGTGCCTTTATCATCTCAGTATATCAAATCAAAGGTGTGGTCTTGACGTGTATGATCGAAGCAAGTTCTAGAATAACAAATCAATGTTGACACACTCATAATTAATAAGGTGAGCAAGAAAAGAATATGCTCTAAAAAGCTCAAAATCTCACAATATTTATGGTTTTTGATGTCAACCTTGCAAATTTCAAACTTCAAAGTAATATTTAAATTTAGGGAAACAACCTAACAAATTTTAATTGTGAAAATAGACTTATCATGCTTGATTAATGTCTTTAAAGTTTAATTCATCATTGTACAATTACCTATGAATTAATCCAAAACAATCATAAATCAATAGAAGTTCCATTCTAATAGTAATATGAGAAAATTACTTAAGAACAAGACATAATTCAGGGATTTTTCTGATAATCAATTAAGTAACCTCCCCACACTTAAGATGTACATTGTCCTCAATGTACAAAAAATGGATAATAACAATATAGTAAGAATTCATAAGAGAGGGAGAGAAGTGAAACTTCCTGAATTATGGATGAAATCCTTATAAAGTGACCAATGATGAACATGATGACTAGGCAGAGGTGAAGGTGAGGGAGAATACTCCGGTGGTGTGTTCGTTCCTGTAGTGGCACCTTGAACCTTTTGAAACTGCATAGTCATTAGTAAAATTTTTAGGGAGTTTTATTAATGGACGTCTGTTATAGTTACTCGATAAGTAGACAGCCAAAGATAAAATGAAATCAAAATATACTAATAAAGATTAAAAACAATAAAGATAAAACGAAGGAGTTTTAATAATAAAAGGAAAATAAATAATTAGAAAGAAATTGAATGGACTCAAAGGTCATCATCATCATCTGGATCGCGAGGTGGTGGTGGCGGCGATATGTGAAAATGTTGACAAATCTGTTGAAGTGTCGCCTCGATGCCGTCAAATCATCGAGCGTGGTCGGTGAATTGCTGAGTACAGTACTGCTCAAACCGAGTGAGGTGCTCAGAGATGTCAGATATTGAAGCGACCGCATAAAATGGTTGGCGAGGGGGGTGTGGTGCCGAAGATGGATCCTCATGTTGTGGTGGGACATCATCAGTAATGTCCTCTAGATCATCCTGCTCGGTGGCTTGCACTAGCCGGGACTGGGGAGGATCAAACCCACGGCGGCGCTCGATCATCCTCATGTGAATCATCATCTGGATGTCCTGTGGGGACATCTGTCCTATCAATGTGAGTGAGGAGGTCTGAGCGGCGGTGTTAAAGAGCCCAAAATATCGAGCTAGGCGCGTGATGTATGGACCCATGGAGATGACCCCTCTCCTATGCCACTCCATCTGATGCTGAATGGCGCGGGCGATGAAGTATGCTAAATCTAAGACGCGCCCATTCGCCATGCACCATAAAAAATAAGCGTCGTGAGTGTTGACGACTTCGGTGCTCTCTCGCCTCCTTGTTAGAGTATGAGCGAGGATGGCGTGCAAATACCTCAATGAGGGGGCGAGAACTGACGCTTTGGAGCGGCTGGGGTCATAGGTAGCCGAGCCGGGGGCTAAGTCATTCCAACATTTAAAAGGGGAGTGATGGATGTGACGATGGAGGTTCTCGAATTCGTCCTCCTACATGAATTCTTCGGTGTAAAGGCCCAAAGCGGCTCCGAACTGTGGGACACTCAGCTTACGTACGAGGCCTCCGAGACGGAATTGGATTGTGCCGGAGTCGTCATAGTTCGTCATGACCGTCTGGAGGGTGAAAGTGGAACAGAACTCCAAAGTGAGCTCTAGGTTCGTAGGCTTGATGATATCAAAGAAGTGCCCCCACGGGTCGGTGGATAATAAGGCTCAAACCGCGTCGGCTAGCTAGACCTGCTCTAGGGCAGTCCAATCAATACACCTCCCCACGCCGAGGGGTCGTGCTCGAAGTAACCGAAAGAGCTCCTCCTGGGGTTCCAAAGGAAACTGTAGGAATGGGTGGCGTACTTCGGCAGAAGCGCTTGAGGAAGTTGCACCGGCACCTTTCCATTTTTTAGAAGCGGGAACGACGGTCTTTTCCCACGTGGGGGAGTCATTATGTACCTGAAATGTAAAAGATTTTCAATTAGTATATCCAGCATCACCTAAGTGATGTAGGATCCTCGTAGTCCAAAATAACAATACTATTTAAACGATTTATATTCTATAATACCGGAATTAAATAAATAATCCTAATGTCAAGAACATATAAGTTATTCATCATTACTAAATAAGGATTCTATGATAGAGAATGATTAACTAACAATCTACTAGATAATGAGATTAGCAAACAATAATACTAATAATGAAAGTGATTACTAATAAATCTAAGTATAAAGATAAAGATAAAGATAAAATAATTATACAATAAAGAAAGAAATGATAATAATAAATAAATAAGAAAATAAAGTAAAATAAAGGGGAAAAAGGGAATGTGACCAGTGGAGAGCGGTGGTTGGCGCACGGGCGTGGTCTACGGGTTGGTGTTTGCACGGGCGTGGACTGCATGGAGAAGAAGAGGGGGGAAGAAGAAAGGGAAGGGAAAATAGGAGGGAGGGGAAGTGAGAGGAAAGGGAGAAAGAGTCGGTGGCCGGAATGGAGGAGGAGGGGGTGAGAGTGGCTAGGGTTTTGAGGGGGAAATTTTGGGGAGAGGATGAATAGTGGGCGGTTTAAATAGGGGATAGGGCACACGGTTAGGGGCCACGCCCGTGTGCCCTTTTAATGGCCCGTGTGTTTCGTGAATTTTAAATTTGGGCATGTCTGAGTTGAGTCTCATGCCCGTGTTCTACGGGCGTGTTATGGCACATGGCCATATCGCACGGCCGTGTGATGCTTCATTCGTTTCTCCCACACCCGTGTAGATGTTAGCACACCCGTGTTGATTTAGTTAGTGTCGACCACGACCTATAGGCATGGGCGTGTCGCATGCCCGTGTGACTTACTCAGTTTTACCTACGACTTTGTGGCATGAGCGTGTTACTTGCCTGTGTCACTTACTCAGTGTCGACCACAGCCGTATCGCACGATCGTGGCCTTTTATCATAGCCCGTGTTTTTGATTCAGTTTCGACCACGGCTGTGTCGCACGGCCGTGGCATTTTATCATAGCCCGTGTTTTGGGAAAAATTTCTGTCCTTGGCTCGCACGGTCTCCGCCACGCCGATGTGCCTACCCGTGGTGTCCACACGGCCATGACAATGCCCGTGCGTAAGGCCGTGTGGTATGGAAACCTGCGCTTATTAATCTGGTTAGTTTTTAGTTAGGTGCTAAAAATCGAAACTATGAATATTAATGGGGTTAGTGTTTGGGTTGCCTCCCGAGAAGCGCTTGTTTAAAGTCCTAAGCTAGACTTACCTTGTATCCGCTCTTTATGGAGGTTCACGGAGCTGAAGCTCCTCTCTAATATCTCTAAAATCCTCACCGTTATATAGTTTAAGGCGTTGACCATTTACTTTGAATGTGCCATGAGTCGGATGAGTTACCTCGATCGTGCCATATGGAAAAATGGTTTTGATTACGAATGGACCTGACCATCTTGATTTCAGCTTTCCAGGGAACAACTTGAGCTTCGAATTGTATAGTAGAACAAGATCTCCAACTTCAAACTGCTTAGGTTGCTTCAAACGAGCATCATGGCGTCACTTTGTTACTTCTTTGTATAAACGTGAGTTCTCGTAGGCATTCACTCGCCACTCATGTAGCTCGTTCAACTGCATCAATCTTTTCTCACCTGCAAGTTTAAGATCGTAATTTAAGAATTTTGTAGCCCAAAATGCTTTGTGCTCTAATTCAAATGGTAGATGACAACTCTTTCCGTAGACAAGTCTGTATGGGGATGTTCCTATGGGAGTTTTAAAAGCGGTTCTATAGGCCCATAAAGCATCGTCTACTTTTAATGCCCAATCTTTCCTGTTCGATTCTACTATTTTCTCTAGAATACGCTTAAGCTCTCGATTTGCTACTTCCACTTGTCCACTGGTTTGAGGGTGATAAGGGGTAGCTGTTCTGTGGTGTACTCCATACTTCTTTAAGACTTTATCAAATTGAGTACTACAAAAATAAGTACCCTTATCACTAATAATTGCTCTAGGTGTTCCAAATTGAGAGAAGAGTTTCTTAAGAAATCTTACTACCACTCTAGCATCATTAGTAGGTAAAGCTTGAGCTTCTACCCATTTTGACATATAATCAACTGCTACTAAGATGTATTTATTCCCAAATGAGCTAGGGAATGGACCCATAAAATCAATACCCCATACATCAAATATTTCACATGATAGCATATATGTTTGAGGCATTTCATCGCGTTTAGAGATATTACCTGTTCTTTGACATCTATCACACGAAGCAACATACTTGTTAGCGTCTTTGAACAGAGTGGGCCAATAAAAACCTGATTCGACCGTTTTGTGTGCTGTCCTAATCCCACTATAATGTCCTCCTGATGGTCCTGAATGGTAATGTTCTAGTATTTTGCTTGCTTCTGTCTTTGTAACACATCTCCGAATTACTTGATCTACGCATATACGAAACAGAAAAGGGTCCTCCCAAAAATAGTTTTTCGCATCAGCAAAGAATCGCTTCTTTTGATGATGTGTTAACCCTTTTGGCAGGATGTTAGCAGCTAAATAATTTGCAATATCTGCAAACTAAGGTACCTCGGAGTCGGAAATAGCAAAGATTTTTTTTCAGGAAACGAGTCGTTTATCTCACTTTCATCGAGTTCTTTGATATGTGGATTTTCAAGTCTAGAAAGATGGTTTGCCGCGAGATTTTCAGCTCCTTTCTTATCTTGAATTTCCAAATCAAATTCTTGTAAGAGTAAAATCCATCTTATGAGTTGAGGTTTTGCATCAGATTTAGTTAAAAGATAACGAAGAGCTGAATGGTCAGTGTAAACGACAACTTTAGATAATATCAAATACTGTCTAAATTTATCAAATGCAAAAACCACAGCTAGCAACTCTTTTTCTCTGGTGTTGTAATTTTCTTGCGCGGCCGTCAATGTTTTGCTAGCGTAATAAATTGGCTGAAAATGCTTGTCTCTTTGCTGTCCCAAAACCGCACCTACTGCAAACTCGCTCGCATCACACATTAGTTCAAAGGGTAAATTCCAATCAGGTGCAATTATAATCGGAGCATTTATTAATTTATTTTTGAGGGTATTAAATGCATCTAAACATTCTTGATCAAAAATTGGAAGACACATCTTTTTATAGTAATTTAGTTAAAGGCTTAGCTATTTTAGAAAAATCCTTAATAAATCTTCTATAAAATCCAACATGTCCTAAAAAGCTTCTAATAGCCTTAACTGAACTAGGGGGAGGTAATTTTTCTATGGTTTCATTTTTTGCTTTATCAACCTCAATCCCTTTACTAGAAATTTTGTGACCTAACACAATCCCTTCTCGAACCATAAAGTGACACTTTTCCCAATTAAGCACAAGGTTCGTTTCCTCACATCTCATTAGAACTCGTTTTAAATTTTTAAGGCAAAGGTGGAAAGAATTACCAAATACCAAAAAGTCGTCCATAAATACCTCCATGATGTCCTCCACAAGTTCGTCAAAGATGGCTAACATGCAGCGCTGAAAAGTAGCAAGAGCATTACATAATCCAAAAGGCATTCTACGATAAGCAAACGTACCGTATGGACATGTAAATGTTGTCTTTTCTTGATCCTCAGGGGCTATAGGGATTTGGAAGTAGCCAGAGAGTTCGTCCAAGAAGCAATAGTACATACGCTGAGATAATCTTTCTAACATCTGATCAATGAATGGTAAAGGAAAGTGATCTTTTCTCGTGGCATCGTTTAATTTTCTATAATCAATGCAAACTCTCCAACTGTGGATCGTCCTTGTTGGAATCAATTCATTCTTCTCGTTGGTTTAAATGATCATGCCTCCCTTCTTTGGAACAACTCGCATAGGACTTACCCAAGTCTCTTGTCGTAAATAGGATAAATAATTCCAAAGATCTAGAAGTTTAATTACCTCAAAGATTACCAACTTCCTTCATGTTGGGATTGAATCGTCTTTGAGGTTGCACACATGGTTTATATTCATCTTCCATTAAAATTTTGTGGGTGCAAAACGATGGGCTTATCCCTTTAATGTCAGAAATTTTCCAAGCTATGGCTCTTCTATGCTCCTTTAGTACCTGTATTAACTCGTCTTTCTCATTGGGTTCCAATTCTGAATAAATAATTACCGGTAGTGTAGAATTTTCTCCGAGGAATGCATACTCTAAGTGATTTGGTAACTGTTTCAATTCCAATTTGCGGGGCTCTTCAATAGAGGGTTTTTGTTTTAGTTCGTCGCTTATTTCAATACCCTCATACTTCTTTTGTCTTGGGGAAGAAATTTTTACCTCCCCCATCTCATTGGTATCGTCATCGGTCTCCTCTCCTTGGGCAAGACACAGTTCCAATGTGTTTTTATGTATGATTTCCTGAAAAGAATCTTGAATAGAATGATCAATAGTATCGATAAAATAATAGGAATCATCTTGCTCTCTAGAGTATCGCATAGCATCATAAATTTTAAAAATAATTTCCTCGTCACCTATCCTGAGCATAAGTTTACCATCACCTACATCAATAACAGCCCTAGCAGTGGCTAAAAATGGGCGTCCTAAAATTAAGGGCACCTCAACGTCCTCATCCATGTTAAGCACAACAAAATCAACAGGGAATATGAATTTATCAACTTTTACCAAAACATCTTCAATAATTCCCCTAGGATATTTAATAGATCTATCAGCTAATTGGATACTCATCCTAGTGGGATTTGGTTCCCCAAGACCAAGCTACTTGAACATTTTATAAGGCATTAAATTAATACTGGAACCTAAATCAGCTAATGCTTTCTCAATATTTAAACTACCAATTAAACAGGGAATAGTGAAACTTCCTGGATCTTTCAATTTGGTTGGTAGATTATTTTGGAGAATGGTTGAACATTCCTCGTTAAGCTCCACGGCTGATAGCTCTTCAAACTTCCTTTTATTTGTTAAAATCTCTTTTAAGAATTTTGCGTACGTAGGCATCTGTGAAATAGCTTCAACAAAAGGTAAGTTAATACGTAATTGCTTAAAAAGTTCAAGAAATTTACCGAATTGTGCATCCATACGGTCTTTCTTCAACTTTTCCGAATATGGGATCGGTGGTTTATACTCTTTAAGTACCGGTGTTACATTCTCGTTTACTTCCTCACCCTTTTCTTTATTAGTTTCTTGTGGCATCTTCTTTTCAGTTTCAACCAACTCCTTCCCACTTCTTAGCATAACTGCTTTCACATGCTCTTTTGGTTTAGGTTTGGTGTTACTAGGTAAACTACCTGGTTGCCTTTCGGAAACTAACTTAACCAGTTGTCCAATTTGATTCTCAAGCCCTTGAATCGATGCTTGCTGATTTTTCAACGTCGTTTCAGTTTTTTGAAAACGAGTCTCTGACATCGAAATAAACTTTGCTAGCACATCTTCAAGGCTCAACTTTTTCTCCTGTTGGTAGGTTTGTTGTTGGAAGCCTGGAAGGGGTTGTTGTCTCTGATTTCCTTGACCACCCCATGAAGAATTGAGATGGTTCCTCCAACCTGGATTATAAGTGTTACTATAAGGATTAATCTGAGGTCTAGAATTATTACCCATATAGTTCATCTGTTCGTTTTCTATGCCAGGGTTGTAAGGTGGATATTCTGTATTGTTTGACCCTTCTCCATTCGTATCGCAATGCATCACTGAATGTACCTTCAAAGAACCACACAAACCATCAATCTTTTTATTTAACAATTCTACCTGGTTTGATAGCATGGTTATTGCATCGAGGTTGAAAACACTGGCGACTTTTGTTGGTTTTGTCCTCATAACTTGCCACTAATAGTTATTTAGTGCCATCTCCTCTATAAACTCATAAGCCACTTCAGGGGTCTTGTTATTTAGGGTTCCACCAGCGGCTGAATCAATCAACTACCTAGTTGAGGGGTTCACACCGTTGTAAAAGGTTTGAACCTGTAGCCACAAAGGTAACCCACGGTGAGGGCATCTTCTTAGTAAATCCTTATATCTCTTCCATGCATCGTAAAGTGTCTCTAAATCCATCTGCACAAAAGAAGAGATATCATTCCTCAACTTAACCGTTTTAGCCGGCGAAAAATATTTAAGTAAATTTTTTTCGGTCATTTGGTCCTATGTAGTGATTGATCCTCGTGGTAGCGAGTTCAACCACTGTTTAGCTTTGTTTCTCAATGAGAAGGGAAACAACCGAAGGCGAATGGCATCATCAGAAATGCCATTGATTTTGAAAGTGTCGCAAAATTCCAGAAAATTCGCCAAGTGATTGTTTGGATCCTCATCCTGCAAACCATCAAACTGAACAAACTGTTGAATCATCTGTATAGTGTTAGGTTTCAGTTCAAAATTATTTTCAGCAATAGTAGGTCTAACAATACTCGACTCGGTTCCTGTTAAATTAGGTTTAGCATAATCATACATAGTACGAGGAGCAGGATTTTGATTCACTGGGTTTGCAGCAACCACAAGAGGTAGCGGATTATTATCAGCCATCTCTTCTGTAGTATTAGTTTCGTCTTCTTGCTCTTCTTCTATGTATTGTAGACTTTGCCTTATTTCTCTTCGGTTTCTACGAGCTGTACCTTCTATATCACTGTAAAAAAGTAAAGGTCTTGACGGGTTCCTTCTAGTCATAAACTAAAAGTTCCTGCCAGAAGCAAAGAAAGAAAAAGTAGAAAAGTAGAAAAGAAATTAAATTGCAATAAAATAAAATAATGGCTAAAGTAATAAAAATTTAGCGTTCCTAATATCTTAGTCCCCGACAATGGCGCCAAAAACTTGATGTGTCTCTAACTAACTACGATCACAATAAAGGCAAGCGCACCTATCGAACAGTAGTATAGTTATGGTAAGACCGGAAATATCGTATCCACAAGGACCAAGAGTACTAGTAATTACTATCTTTCTATTATCTAGCCTAAGAATTGGAGTGATTTCTTTTTAAACTAAAACTAAGTAAGAGCACGACAACGAAAGAATTGGGAAAATACTTTTAGACAACTTATGTGATAAGCAATACCTAAGGAAGAATCCACCTAGACTTTACTTATTACTTTTGATTCATATGATTTATTCACTTGTCTTAATCCATAGAAATCCCTGATTTATGTTAATATCTCTCTCGAGACTAAAAACAACTGACTCTAGGTTGATTAATTGAAATCTCTTTCTAATTAAAACCCCTATTGTTGTATCAACTCGATCTATGGATTCCCTTATTAGATTTGACTCTAATCCGGTAGATTTTCGTCGCCCTATGTCTAGGGTTGCAATCAACTCCGCTTAATTGTGTTGATCTACTCTTAAACAGGGACTTTTGCTCCACTGAATAAGCACATTCGAACTTGAATCAATAACCTGAATTATCAAAACAAGAATAAGAACTCACAATTAAGAATAAGAACAAGTATTTATCTTATAAATCAAATAGTAATAAGATCCGTCTTAGGTTTCATCCCCTTAGGTATCTAAGGGATTTAGTTCATACTGATAGAAGGAAACATCATAGAATAAGGAAAACCACAAAACATAAAGAAACCCAAAAACTTCTAAAGAACTTGATGGGAGATCTTCAATCTTTATGGAGATCCTTCCTCCGAGCTACTTCCGACGGCTGTCTTCGAGTATTTTCTGTGTTCTATTCAGCATCCTCTTTTAGGTTACCCCTAGGGTGTTTATATAGGCTTTGGGACGTCTTTCTTTTCCCACAAGTAACCTTTTCCGGATAGAATTAGTCTTTGATACGGCAGGGACACACCCGTGTGATACGCCTGTGTTCGATTGCCTTAGGCCGTGCTCGCTCCTGCCCACCACACACGGCCGTGTGGTCTGCCCGTGGACGATAGTCTAGGCTGTGGTCAATCCTGCTCGTAGCACACGGCTGTGCCCAATGGCCCAGGCCGTGTTGAATTCTAAGATAGGCCCATTTTGTCCCTTTTTGGCCCGTTTCTCGTTCTTTTCGACTCCCTAAGCTCTCCTGAGGATAAAACATGAAATTAAAGGATTAGGAGCATCGAATTCATAAATTCTAATGAAAACTCATCCTAAAATAAGCTAAGCATGGGGTTAAAATATGTATAAATTATGGTTTATCAGCTGCCAAATAACTGACCATCTCTTCCTGGGTGGTCAGGCAACTATACAAGGGTGATATTGCTGATGTGTTGGTCTATCGAGACTGTGGCTCATTGCTACCTTCAACTGTAGAGTTACCTCAGTGACCTCTTTAGGTCTGGTGCCCGTAACCTTTTTCCCTCTGTAACATCCCCACCCGACTAGTTCACCAAATCCGGGTGTGGGCATCACAATAGAACCAGGTCTTCATTTATACCCCACCTTGTCGGGCTTCAAATAAATAGAAATAAATATAAAAACTCTATGTTCCCTAGAAACATTTCTATTAAGCGGTTGTAATGGACTTTTCCATACACCCGATCCTATCCACTGGCGGATAAATCGTTGAGCGATGTCATTCCAACTACTCTACAAGTCATTGGTCAGCCTTGGTAGATTCTCAGCATGTCATGCCATCTCTACGGACTCTATCTTTACTTTTATTTAAATTCTTTCTTCCACTTATCTTTAGAGTGAATTTCTACTCCTCACCCTCTTGCCCTATTAAGGCGACCTTTCTAGCTTACCCTCTTAAGGCTCTTGGTGAGTGGTCTCGATCTATTTAAGCTGTGGTGGACTCTTTTCTCATCATAACCCTATATGAATTGCTTATCTTTCATACACGAATATGTCTAACAAGTACTCACGCTACCCTGACTGTCTAAATCCTGCTTAGTACATATATTCGTCGGATTACTTCTTTGTAATCTACCTTAGTCAAAGTTCCTTACCCTTAAGTGTAGCACGCCTTTCTACCATAGACCGTCTTGGCCTACTATTCTTAGCTAATAGTCGTCTGAGTTAACATCAGAGCTCGTGATTCCTTTTTCCTACTAGTTCTTACAGAATTAGCCATTTGGTTGTTACTTCGCCGTATAATCCCCTTAAGGAAGAATAATCTTGACAGAAATATTTGTCCCACAATGTATCCCTTTGTACCCTTCTCCATCTGTTAGTGGGTCTTAGCTAACCCCTCTAAGATCCCTAAACTAAAATTCGATCGTCGTAATTATACTTAATCTCTTCTGTATAGGTTTTCATCGAGCATTCTTTGGTGGTTCCTATCGACGAATCCTTATATGCAATTCTTGGATAAACCTTCTCTCACTTGCCTTTACCCAATCATTACTCGCACATCATTTCTCCCATATGAATCTTGTTAGGCTATCATCCATATGCCCTTCCGACTTTTTTGATCACTGTATTGACATGCTATTTTCATTTCTACTTCTTTCTCCTTATTCAATTGATTTCCCAGCAACCCGCTAAATCAATATCATCTTGCCATTACTTACCCCATTTTTTTCCAACCTTTTTTTCCTTACTTGTGGGATTTTCCCCCAATTACTGTCCTGATTTTTTCACCCATATTTATTGTCCCGGCGGACCCGATATGCAACCATAATCAAGCTTATTTCTAACGCAATATAATCCCATATCCTGGTGAACTCCATTGGTTGCCATAGCCGAGCTATGGTCTTACTTCTATGATCCTCGTGTTTACTGGCCCATCGGACTACCCTATGTTTAACGTCCCATCAGACTATCTCGTGTTTAACGTCTCATCAGACTAACTATGATGTCATATCATCTTTCAACTAGGGTTTTACACATTATAATCTTGTGTTTACTGGCCCAACGTACTACATTGGTGGCCCTAGTCTAAATATGGTATTACACACTATGTTTTCTTGTGTTTACTGTCTCGGTGGACTTTCGAAGGATGGCTTAGTGCCTTTTAGCTATGGTCTTACTCACTTTCGTTATGATGTCATAGGGCCTTTCAACTATGGTCTTACTCATTTTAGGCGTATAGCATCCAATCAGTCTCATGGCTTCGCCATTATCTTTCTTACATAACCTATTACATTCCTTCCATTCCTCCGATTCACTTTTCCTATACCTTGATACTCGAACACCACAGTGTTCCCTCCGCAAGGCCTGAAGCTCCACCCATCACGGGTGTACACAGCAACACCATATGGTGGTATCTAACAAAATCATCCTTATTTCTTGTTCCTAACTTTGCCTACACATCATTTATCCCCTTATCATGCATGCTGAACTAGAATGGCGGATACTCAAAGCTTCTTCGCTTGACAGTTCGGTGTTTGAGTACAGAAACTCACCTAATGCTTCTTCACCTTCTCTGCTTAGCTTTTTCAGTCGCCAAAGCTTCCATTCTCCTAGCAGCTAAGCAAGATAAGCAATTTATGGGTTAAACTTAGGAATTATAGTTTAAAACTTTGTTTCCAATGCAAAACTCTTAAAAATGGTCTCAGGAAACTCTTAACTTTGTTTCTAAATCTTACGTACCATGCAGGACTTAGAACCTTACCGGCTCCCTGAATTCTCCTTTCCTACTGAAATTCCATGACCATACCTCCATGCTGAGCTTTCTCATAACCATCTTCTCCAGGAGTTACTAAGGAAGAAGTTGAAGGAAAACAAAACATACTGGAGGAAAAGTCTCTTGAGAAGTCATTCCTCGGTTATTTATAGCCTTTCATGCACGGTCTCGAACCGCATATCAACCATTCATCCTTACTCATTTTACCTCCCATTAAGAGACCGACTGGTTCTAATCCGAACGAATTGGAATTTGATTTCAACCATACTCCATTCCATTTCTAACTTTTCCCATTTTTCCAATAGAGACCATAAACTCTCGGTCTTTTTCAATTTAATCCTTAATACTCCAAATTTCCAGGTACGAGAAATTGGGTGTGACACCCTCCCCCCTGACACTGGGTTGATTTTAGACATACTAATAACAAAGTGTGAAATAGGTGAAGAAGAATGAAGATTTACTTTAGGATTGGGTATTTCCTATAAAGGAAAGATAAACCCTGGCGGTGAATTCGAAAGCAGAAGAAGAAAAATGGAATAAATAATGGTTTGAGATAGAAATGTAATTGGCAAGGAAATTAGGGAAAATATGATTTCAGATGTAAGGGTTTTCCTTCTCCACGTCTCAATATAAATAGTCAAACATCTGTGAGAAGTTTGAGTTTCAAATTTATAATAAACCGTTCAGGTCTTCCAATCAACATATAGCACCTATTAGCTATGGGAAGAGTTTTTCTAAAACCCCTTGGTATTCAAAAAAGTGGTAATATCTACCAGAGCCAGTTGTCAAACAAGTATCCGCCAATTGGTATTCGCCAACAAAGTGTCCGCCAAGTAGTATTCTAATTGGGCAATCTTCTGGTTAAGAGTGTAAGCCATGGTTTTCTGCTAGGATGACTATGATTATATCTGTATGTGAGCTTTACGTTTCAAGTTGAGTACAAGTGGATCCGCCAATTAAGCGGAATAGGTTATGGTGAATCTATGAAAGAAAAAAAACATTAAAGAACTAGGGAAAAGCGAGAGGTGTTTGCATCGGTGATGGAAGAAGGCTATTGAAGAACATATTATTACACTGAGTCTGCTTCTGGTTTTTGTCATGAGAATAAATTTCAGGGACAATTTTTTTAGGGTGGGAGATTTATCACACCTGATTTCTATTAAGGTTAACAGTTAAAGAAGATTTGAGGGTAATTGAAAAAAATAGTATATCCAGTGGACTTTACTGAAAAATCTAGAAATTTTAATGGTTGAATGGTAAATAGTTGGGTTTCAATTCTGGTGTAATTAATTTGGAATTGACTAGTTCCTTAGTGGGAAATATAATGATTATCAATGGATGGTTATTTGGGGCTTTAGTGACCGTGCAAGAAAGGTTATATATTTGTATAAAAAGCCTTATTCTGCAGATAAAATTCTTTTCATTTCTTTTTATATTTTATTCTCTTTTGCATAATCTTCTCTAGTTGCTCCAAAGAAGAAAAAGTTGAGGAAACCTCTACATGGAGTAGTGATTATGAGGTTTAAGACTAGAAAGTAGGGAATCTGGTGAGCTGGTAAGCTTCTTAATCTTTCTGTATTTGTAAATTAAGAAAAAGAGAAGTTAAGGATTTCTAAAATCTTTAAAAACTTTTGCATTTTACTAGATTTTGGGTTTTAAAGCTCGAATACCTTTGATTTAATTGGTATATTGGTTGTCGTGCTTAGCTTCTAAGATGAATGAGGCTCTGACATTTGGAAAAGCTAAGCTGGAAAGGACGAATGATAGCAGGTGAGTTCCTATACTCCACTATTTGGGTGTTGTTCTAGTTGGTGTGTTGCTTGTGTGACCTGTACTAAGTTTGGTTTGAGTCTGTGGTTGTGTGTGAGTGTTTTTTTCTAGGATTGTACGGAGAATATACACATGCATAAGTTTGTGCAAATATAAGAGTTGCAAGAATGTTTCTGTTAAACGAGTATAGTTGTGTATTGATTGAAATGTGATGTACTACATGATATGTTAGGAATAAATTACATTGATTGTAATAATGCATGTAATATGCATGTTTATAAAATGTGGAGTATGGAGGGAATTATTGGCGGATTAGTTGAAGATAAGAAAATTAACATAATGGAGGAATGGGTAAATTGAAAGGGGATTCAAGGAGGTTGGGTTCGATAAATAATCTACTAGCTCGACGAAACGACATCACAAAAATAATTTATTGGCTCTATGAAGCAGTATCACGAAAGTGATCTACTGGCTTTACGGAGCGACACCATGAAAATGGTTTCTTGACTCTTTGGAGTTGGAAGTCCATGGCTAGAAATGACATGATTCAGTGGAGAACAGGTTTTCCCAAATGGCAAAAATGAAGTCTGTCGAGATAGTGAACAAGGAAGCATGTTAGGGTATGTACATGAAAGCTACTACATGGCTCGCATGAAGGAAAGTTTATCATAATGGTTATGGCGCGTATGGGAGCGCTGGCAAGTTTGCGGATAAAAGGTGTCGCCAAGTTGCAAAGGTAAGAAGAATATATGGAAACGTATTGTACGTGGACGTACGGGAAAAAGGGGGTGTCCCTTCAAAATGTTTTGGAAATGCATATCCGCCATTAAGAGTCTGCTAGAGGTAACAAACAAGCCAATAGTGGTCATGAGAAGGCGAGATGGCCCTTCAAATGTTATTTTTAAGTGTTTCTTGGAAAAAAGGTTGTCATAAAAAAGGAAGTCTGCCATGGACTATCTTACGTGGAATGTCTGACATGGACTATCTTATTTGGAATGTCCACCAAAGACTATCTTATAAATGGGAAGTCCACCTTATACGATCTAATGAAGGGATAACCCGTTAGGGACTGCGTGCTACTGAAAAGTCCATTCGGACTATCTTGAAGAAGGAAAGTCTAGTAGGACTTCTTAAGAGTAAAATTCCGTAAGAAAAAAGTAGAGCTTGAATATCCATCAAATGTTATTTGAAGGCCACATTAAAGGATAGAAGTAAATGGGTTTCCCTCTAAAATGGTTTACGCAAAAGTTAAGTTATAAGGAAGCTGATGATTGGATAATACAGTAAGTAGGATCTGGATTTAAGGTGGAATGAAGGAATCAGGGTAAGAATCCACCATTTCGACGAACTGACTACAAGTCTGCCATAGTTAATCGAAGATTTGGGCACCTGTTTACGTGACTATCTTTGTAACAACCGGATTTTGGGCCTAGTCGGAACAGTGGTTTTGGGACCACAAATCTGACACAGAAAAGTTCATTTTTATTATATTTTTATGGTCTACAATTTCACGGAATGATTTCGTGAAAATTTCGTCTAAAAATTTTAACGTTTGGGCACTCAATTTAGTCAAAAGGACTAAATTGTAAAAAGTGCAAAAGTTGAGTTTTACTTGCTAGAGGTGTCTAATTGCTATGAAATTTTAAATAGAAGGTCCTTAGATGGTAATTAGACCATTTTTTAAGATAGTGGACAAAAATGGACATGGTGAGATAAAATTTCAAAGTTTTAAGTGAAGGGCATTTTGGTCATTTGGTAAATAAAAGAATAAAAAGGGAAATTAAAGCCAAAATTAGCTCATCTTTCTTCAACCTTGGTCGAAACTTTGGAGAGCATCATAGCTAGGGTTTTTTCATCTTTCAAGCTTGATTGTAAGTACATCCTAGCCCCGTTTTTAACGCTCTTTACATTTTTGAAGTCGTATTGACCCGATCTTTCTATTTCTACCATTATTTTGAAGTAGGGTTCATGTTTGAAATTTGACCCATGTATGACATGCATGTGTTTTGATGTTATATGGTATAAAATGAAATTTTGATGTGTAATAAACAACTTTTACTAAGTGATTTTGATGAAAATGCTTAAAAGAACCTATTTGTAAAAGTTATAAAATATTTAGTAAAAGTGTATTCTAATGGAAATTTTGGGTTGTTTTAGTTATAAAAATGGTTCGGCTAGGCTTGTACATTAAAGAAATTGCACACGTTTCACTTTACGAGCCTAGGGGAAAAATGTAAATATGTCAAAGTTTAGGGGCAAAAATGTAATTTTTCCATAATGTGATTTTTGGACTGAATTGAGTAATGTGGATAATAAATAAGTTAAATTTGATATTATAGATCAAGAAAGACGAGGTTCGGACCTTGATCGGGGGAAAACAAGGTTTTTGACGATTAGGTCTATTCTTACTATTCTTGTACCAAGGTAAGTTCGTCTGTAAATAATGCATTATTGTTTATGCTTTAATTGCATTAATATTGTATGAATTGTGATTTACTCTTTGATCATAATTTATAAAGTTCGACAAGTTAGAAAAATCCCGGTTGAACCTTAGGAATAGTTAGGATACAAATGTCATGACATTAGGGTTATTGAGATTTCGTGCAAGACCATATCTGGGATATGGCATGTACAGGGACTTGGTCTTTTTGTTATGTGTCATAATTGATTTGTCCATAAGTGATGGCTTCAATAGTTGATAATTCATTTTGTAAATGGCCATTTGATATTGGCTAATATTGGTTAAGTATATATATACATATGATGATGTTCTCATGAATGTGAGAAATTGCATGATTTGAGATGCTAAGTATGTGATGTTTGTATGTGATAAATGATAGCATGTAATTGATATGTGGATGCCTTGTGTATGGTTGATTGGGTTGAAAGTGTAAGCTTGGATTAGTGCTATGTTTTGTTGTGTAGGTTGGTGCATGGAAGGGTGGCAAAAAGGCTTGGTAAATAGCCTTATATTTGTCCACACGGGTAGACACACGGGCGTGTGTCTAGGCCGTGTCATGACACACACGATCCCGCCCCATGGGAATGTGTTTCGGCCGCATGTCCCCTGCACCTTAATTGTTGCAAAATAGAATGCTCAGAAATGAGTACACGGACAGAGACACGGGCGTGTGTCTCAGCCGTGTGGATGGCATGGCCTCGAACATAGGCGTGTGCCCTGGCTGTGTGAAGTCTGTACCTATTTTATGAAAAATTATGAAAATATAATCGATCACACGGCCTAAGCACACGGGTGTGTGACTTGGCCGTGTGATCTCAATTTGATGATGACGTCATAAACAAAATGCTCTCTAATTTGAACACGGCTTGAAGCACGGGCGTGCCATAGGGTCACACGGGCGTGTCCCGAACCCACACGGGCGTGTGACCCATTTTTCATGAAAAATTTTCTAAGTTCTCCAAAAGTTTCCAAAGTTCTCAGTTTAGTCCTGAACCACTCCCGATGCATATTTTGGGCCTTGTAGACTCGTTTTAGGGACGATATGAATGTTTTTGAGAAGTTTTAAATTTAAGTGGAAATTCATGTCTCAGTTTTGAATGTTTATTTGTGAATAAGTCCGGTAATGCCTCGTACCCTATTCCGGTGTCAGATACGGGTAAGGGGTGTTACATTTAGTGGTATCAGAGCTACAATTTTGTAACAGCTCGATTTTAGCTAAATCATAATAGTGGTTTTGAAACCACAAATCAGAGGTCAAAAATTATTTTTAATATTATTTTATGTGTTTACAACATGATAGCATATATGTGTGAAAGCTTCGTGGTTTAATTTTATTGTTTGGATGCTTAATTTGAGAAAAGGACTAAATTGCGTAAAATGCAAAAGTTGCATTCTATTTGATAAAGGTGTCTAATTGCTATGATTTATTAAATGAAAGGTCTTTATGTTGATATTAGACCATTGATAGTGGAATCTGACATAAATGGCCATTAATCTGACATAAATAGTCATTAAATGAATGCTTTTAAATGGTTTTAATTAAGGTTAAAATTGTAAAATGGTTATTAATGTTAATATTAATTAAAACAAAATAATATGGTGGCCATTTTATCATCTGTTTGCACCAAAAATAGAAGAAAGAAGAAGCCATTTTCATGTTTTAGGGTTCGACACTTTGTGTTTGTGATTAAGGTATGATTTGAGTTTGGTTTTTAATGATTTCTATGTTTTTGTGATCGTTGCTTTGAGTACTAGCTAGCCCATGCCCTAATTTTTGAATTGGTTGATGATTTTGTGATATGCCATTGTTGAATCTATATGTTCTTTGGTGTTTGATGATGAAATATGAAATTTGGATGATAGATTTTTGTGTTTTATAAAGTGATTTTTGATGAAAATGCATAATAGGGATTGAATTGAGAATTTTGCAAATTGTGTAGTTGAAATGTAGAATAAATTGAAAATATGGGCTGATAGTAATATATGGAAAATTTGGCTAACTTGGGTTTGTGTTTAATTTCATGAAATTGTTATTTTATGTGATAAGGACTAAATTGAATAAATGTGGAACTTTAAGGGCTAAAGTGTAAAAATACCCAAATATGTGTTTGTGGACTGAATTGAATGATTTGATGAATAAATGAGTTAATTTTGAATTCATATAGATCAAGAACGAAAGAAATCGGATTTAGATCGAGGGAAATCGAAAGTTATTGATTAAAAGATTCGATACGTTCATCCTATCTCCGATGTAAGTTCATATGCAAATAAATGTCTTTATATTGAATTATATATTTTTAATTGTCATTGAACTGTTATAAATGTTGAATGATCAAATACGAGCAAGAATCGACAGGGTTATAATATCCGAAAGTCCCGTACGAACCTTAGGAATAGTATAGGATATAAATGTCATGACATTAGGATTACTGAGATGTGATTACGTGTAAGACCATGTCTAGGACATTGGCATCGTTATATGATTTTGTATAAGACCCTGTCTGGGACAGTGGCATCGATATGTGATAACATGTAAGACCATATCTAGGATATGGCATTGTACGAGTTATATGTGATTTCTGAGCATCCTTAACGATTTTGAATGGTTCAACGGGCAAAACCAAGTTGAGAAAGAATGTACAAATGAGTTAAGTGACCCAGGTACATTCGAGATTCATACAAGTTTTGGAAAGGGAAGTATTTGATGAATTAATTTATGATATTGAATATGTATACATTGGGAAAGGTTTGTGAATCTATATGTGCATACTTATAGTTTGCCTATTGATGGAGATGATGTTGATTCATGTTGTAATTTATTTGTATATGGCTTACTAAGCTTTTAAAGCTTACTTGGTGTGTTCTTTCCCTGTTTTATAGATAATCGAAGCTAGCTCAGACTCGGGGATCAATAGGAACATCGTCACACTATCGATCATCTTGTTGGTACTTTTGATGTTATGTATATATGGTATATGGCATGTATAGGCTAGTGTTAAGATGATATGTTTTGAGTTGTGATTTTAGCCATGAGAGTTGGCTTTTAAATGATGTACATGTTGGTGTGTATTTGGCCATTTGAGTTGGCTAAATTTATGAATTTGGTAAGTGATATGTGATGTATATATGGCCTTGTGCTTTGGCGTGTTTGGTATGGTTGAAGATGAAATGGCATGTTGTGGCTTGATTCTAAGATGATGATTTGGTATGTTTTATGACATGAATTAGTTGATAAAATGATGAGAAAAATGCATAGAGAATATAGGTGAAATTCTTGGTAATGGCATATTGTTTTAGTATGTTTTGGATTATGATTTGAGTAGTGAATGGATGGATTTTAAATGGCATGATTTTGTATATGAAATATTATGTTTTGGTTTCCTATAAAGGTGTTCAAATGGTATTAATTTGGATGTATAGGTGAACATGAGAAAGGGTGGCAAATTGGCCTTGCAAATGGCCTATTCTTGTCCACACGGGCGTGTGTCTCAGCCATGTGCGACCGACGGTCATGATACACGGCCGTGTGTCCCCTGGTGTTGAAATTGAATTGAAGTCAGTATGCTCCACACGGCCTCACACACGGGCGCGTGACCGGTCGTGTGGCACAAGTCAGTATACCCCCTAAATGGCACACGGCCTAGCACACGGGCGTGTGACTTGGCGTGTGTTGCATAAGTCGAGATACCCTACGTGTTTGGCACGACCTAACACACGGCACGACACACGGGCGTGTGTGGCCATTTTGAAGGGCGCGTGAGCGGGCTGACACACACGGTGTGTGGTCAGCCGTGTGACCCAAGTCAGTAAGTATGCCCTGTTTTCACACGACCAAGGACACGGGCGTGTCTGGAACCGTGTGAGGCACACGGCCTGTTCACATGGGCGTGTGAACCCTGTATGCATGAAAAATTTTATAAGTTTCTCAAAGATTTCAAATTTTATTGGTTTAGTCCTGAACCTCTTCCAAGCATGTTTTAAGGTCTCATAAAGCCTTATAAGGGACAATGTGATTATGTTGGATTGATGTTTATGTGATAATGGATTATGTTTGATAAATGTATATTGTATGTTGTGATCTGATCGGTAATGCCTCGTAACCCTATTCCGACGACGGATACGGGTTAGGGGTGTTACAGGTTTAGTCGATAGTAGACCTCCTGTAACAGCCTGATTTTGGGGCTAGTCAGAATAGTGGTTTCAGAACCACTAATCTGAGGCTGGAGAAAACTATTTTAATATTATTTTATGTGTTATAGCATGACTATATGAGTACTTGAAAATTTTGGTGCATTAATTTTAGCGATTGCATGCTTAATCGCAAAAAGGACTAAATCGAATAAAGTGTGAAAGTTCTATTTTATTTGCTAGAGGCGCCAAATAGCCATAGAATATTAATTTGGAGGTCCTTAATGTGCAATTAGGCCATGGGGAAGTGATGGCCGGCCATAGGGGGACAAAGAAAGGACTTTGTCAATTGGTTAGGTGGAAATATGGTGATAAAAATTAATTTTTATCATAAAATAAAGAAAAGAAAAATACCATATTTTCTCTCCATCTTCCCCACCAAAAGTTAGCAGCAAAATGGGGGTTGAGAACTCAAAAATTTCAGCCAAGCTTTCCTCCTTACAAGTAAGCGATTTTGGTGGCCTTTCTTGAAAATTTTTGTACCTTTGGAACCCCTAAAGCTTAAGCTAGCTAATGAGGGGACTATTTTGCAAAATGGTTAAGAGTCTAGGGTTTTTCCATGAGAGAATTTTATGTTGTTTGCTGAAATTTTATGGAAGAAAATAAGTCCTAGTTGTTAAATATACAACTTTTGTGAAAGGTGTTTCCATGAAAACACCTAAAAGGACCTTTTTGTAAAGGTTGTGAAATAGGTGGTAAATGTGTGTAAAAGTTGAAATCTTGGGTTTCTATACGAGGGAATATGAATCGGCTAGGCTTGATTATTAAAGAAATTTGATGAAAATCGATATATGAGCCTAGGGGCAAAATCGTAATTTTGCCAAAGTCTAAGGGCAAAATGGTAATTTTGCCAAAGTATAAATTTTAAGATGTATTGATTTTTATGGTGATTAAACGAGTAAATTTTATTATTTTAGATCAAAAAAATAAGATTCGGACCTAGAGCGGGGAAAATGAGAGAAATTGACGAATAGGTCCCTTTTTACCCTTTTGGTATCGAGGTAAGTTCGTGTGCAAATAATGCAATCTTAAGTGAAGTATTTAATATGTCGATGTGGTATGAATTGTATATTGTATTTATGAAATATATTAATTACGATGTTGACGGGAAGTCAAGAAATGAAAATCTTCAATTGAACTTTAAGAATGGATAGAATGCAAATACTATGATACTAAGGTTATTGAGGTTCCGTGTAAGACCATATTTGGAATATGGCCTCGATGCGAGATTTCGTATAAGACCACGTCAGGGACATGGCATCGATATGACATTTCATGTAAGACCATATAGAGGATATGGTGTTGATGCGATACCGTATGTATGAGACTCAAGAGTATCTTGTAGCATTTTGAATGATTAAACGGGTATGTTGAAAATAAGGAAGTAAGTGGATATGTAATGAGTGGTGCAGGTATGTACCCAGAACTCATATGAAGTGAACTCGTTATATGATGAATCCATAGTAAGTTTATGTGTAAATGATGCATTCTTTATTGCATATGTTTTACTCATTAATGCATTGCGTGAATGCGAATGAATATCGTAGAGGTCTATTGAACATGATAGAGAGTAAGGAAATCCTCGGATGAACATTCGAAATAGGAAAATGGGTGCGGATAAATATCTGTGAATATGTGATAAATGGTAGGCTGTGTGCGATACCACCTTATTATTTGTTAACAATGGGCTGTGTGAGATACCATCGTGTTTATTATCAATGGTGGGCTGTGTGCGATACCACCTTATTATATGTTAACGATGGGCTGTGTGCGATACCATCGTGTTTATTATCAATGGTAGGCTGTGTGCGATACCACCGAGTAATTATTATTAATCCGAGGTGTTATCGAGAAACTTGACTAAGTTAAATTACATAACATGTGGCTTTGTGGTGATAATGCATAGTATAAATGCAAGTAAAGGTGAACAATGTTTTATGACATGTGTTGTGATCTGAGAAGGTTTGGAATGAGTAAGCATTATGAATGATCGAGTAGGCAATCATGAGCTTAAATGCAAATCTTATTATAATACTTTTGTGGTCGAGTAAAATAATGAATGTTAATAGTTGATTATCATTTTCATATGAATTTACTTAGCGTTATCGCTTACTTCTCTTCCTTTCCTATCTCTTACAGGTTAATTTATCTAGCTCGGGTTGGAGATCGCCGGAGATGCTTTCACACTATCGAGCAGTCATTTGGGTATATGTTTTTAGGTCTTCTTGAGATATGGCATGTATAAGAATCTTATCTTTTGATTAATTAATTCATTGTTAATGTAGCCAAATGTGTTGGCCTAAAACGGTTGATATATCGATTGTGTATAGTCCCGGATGATGGCTGATGTTGGTTATAGTATTGCAAGTGATAGCGCCCCCTTATGTATGTGAAGCTAGTATGGTCACCATGGATAAAATGTGAAAAATTAAGTATTATAAATGATGATGTGAGAATAATATGTGATGTTGCATGAATGTGTGAATGTGAGGGTGGCAAGATGGTTTGGAAAATAGCCTAGAAATTATCCACACGAGTAGGCACACGGGCGTGTGTCTAGGCCGTGTGTGACACACGGTCAGCCCCATGGGAGTGTTGATTGGCCGTGTGTCCCCTTGCATGCTAGGTTTACAAGTCAGTATACTCTACAGGCAGAGACACGGCCGTGTGTCTCAGCCATGTGGGAGGCACGGCCATGGACATGGGCGTGTGCCCAGGCCATGTAAAGTCTGCACCTGAAATTAGGAATTTAATTCGACACACGGACTAAGGACACGGGCGTTTGCCTTGGCCGTGTGACCTTAGTGAGATGATGACATCATAAATATAATGCCATGGTTTTTGGCACACGGACTAAGACACGGTCGTGTCGAGGCCATGTGAGGGACACGGGCCAGGGACACGGGCGTGTGTCCGGTCATGTGAAAACCCCTGTAGGTTTGAAATGAGAAATATACCGACACGGGTGTGGAACACGGGTGTGTGAACTTCCACACGAGTGTGTCCTTTCCTCCAAACGGGCGTGTCCTTTCCTCCACACGGGCGTGTCTTTTCCTCCACACGGGCGTGTGGCCCTGTTTTAAGTAAAAAATTTCTAAGTACGTAAAAGTTTTTGGTTTGGTCTCGAACCATTCCAAAGGTATATTTAGGGTCTCGTAGACCCGCAATAAGGAAGTTATGTACATGAATAAAAAGGTTCAAGTTGGAACGAAATTTTACAGCCCGATGTTGTATGTTTAAGTCAGTTAAGTTTGGTAATGCCTCGTATCAGGTTTCGGTGTTGAACGTGGGTAAGGGATGTTACATTTAGTGGTATCAGAGCTATGGTTTAGTCAATTCTGGGACTAACCTAGCGTATGAGAGTTTAGCTATACATGCCATATTACTACTCATGATAGTGTGATATCTCCCGGCTCTAACGAAATTGTTTTGTTAAGACAAAGATGATTCCCAACCGAGCTATTTTTGATAATACTGAAAGTGATATTGAAATTCAGAAAGGTATGAATAAGGGTTCATGATATGAATGTAATAAGGTACGGAATGAGATAATCATAAGTTGAGAAATGTTAAAACATGGAGCGATATGAAAGTTTTATGGTGATAAGCTCATCCGTGTTAGTTCGATATGTATAAGATGTTATGTGCCCAACATATTTGATTAAGTGAATACGATGAGCAAACTTACTCAATGAACGGAATATGAGTGCATGCATACTTGTTTGAATAATGTATAATCAGTATGTCCACATAGTTGAATCTCATGTGTAACTGTTAAATCAGAGAATATACAATGTTTTGTTTTATGACTCAGTTATGATGCGATAAATATTATAATAGTATGGAAGTTGAACTGGAAAGTCAAATTAAGTAGAACGCAGGAGATGAGTACGATCGTGTAATGATGAATTGACGGATAAGACCATGGTTGGACCATGGCAGTACATGTGATCCCATGTAAGACCATGTATGGGACATGGCATTGGCATCGATGCATGATCCCGTGTAAGACCATATTTGGGATATGGCATCAGCATCGACATGTGTTCCCATGTAAGACCATATCTGGGATATGGCATTGGCATCAATATGAAACTTCGTGTAAGACCATAGCAGGGCTATGGCATCGTAACGACATGTAAGATTATAGCTGGACCATGATATGATGGTATGAGTAAGACCATAGTTAGACTGTGGCATCAAGTAAATGACGTACTCAAACCCGTAAGACGTTTTAAAACATGACAAATGATAGTAAGAGAAATTGGAGTTAGATGTTGGGTATTTAATTAGATATTAATATGAAACTTGAGTAAGTAAATTCACTGTCTGAAATTATGGGTGATAGAAAACACTTGTAACATGAATAAGTGTGAAAATTTGCTGATAGTGAGTTATGTGATTTCGATGATATTACATTAATGATGAATGCTAAGTCATATGTGTGTAGTCATGAGAGTCAAATTAGAGGCTTTACAACTTCACCCTCCTTACCAATGTTGATTTATAAAGAAATTTTACGAGAGTCGAGTTGAATAAGTTCATAAGTGTGAAACCAAATGGTTCAGTGATGGAACAATTAGTAATGCATGCAGAGATGGAAATAGTTGGAAAGTGGAAACAGTTTTGGAAAGAATACCAGAATGTTTTAAAGATTACACCGATGATGCAATGTCACGAATAAAGAAAAAGATAGTCTCGGCTATTTGACTCAAATAAGTATGAAGTTTAAAGTATGTATTTACCGAAATCTTTCTGATTTGATGTTCATTAGTGAATGGAAAATAATATGAGGTTTATGATGACGGAATTAGTCAGAGAAACGATATTTAAGCTGTAAAAACGTTTGAGTATGATAATCATGGTTGAATAGATTATAGTGATCTCCTGGAGTATCCTGTATAGATAATTATTCACCTTCAAGGGTTATGTGGTTGTTCATTTTCGGATGAAATTATGGTTGTGTGAGAATGTTAGCTGACTGTAAGATTAGACGAAAGTGCTGTTGTTTCAGTTGGTGCATGATTGGCATTTCTTTATGTCTCCAGAATTCTATTCTAATATGTTGGAATGAAGTCGATTGTAGAAATTTTATGTGAGACTATTTTTAAGTTTCTATTGATTATGGTTTTGCCTTATATATGCGGGAAACATATTATCTCTGTTATGACGGAAGTCCAGAGTCGATAAGCAGTGTTTTTCTTCTGAATCTCTCTAAGGAATTATCAAGATCTTATTATCTTCTTATGAGTTATGTTCTCGGGCTTTCAGTATGGTATCGTATCTTGGATATCTTTACCTCAGTTTTTCTATCATTCCTATTTCGTGAATTATTAACCATGGTTTATCTTTAAAGTATGTTCTTCAACATGTGATGGCTATGTTTACTATGATTACGTTTTTAGTTCGATCATAGAAAAGTGATGATTCTAGTATTTGGATACCTCTAATTTTCATATAAGAAGTTAATATTGACGAGGGTATAAGTGGTGAAATCGCAAGTTCCAAGTTGTACAATGGATTTTTCAGGTAAGTCAATTAAAGTCAATGCATTCAGTCAAGATATCCTTGTTACTCTGAACTAAGGCAATGGTGAAGGTTTTTGGTTAGCATAATAAGAGGATTTTAAGAAATTGTGTGTTTGAACTGCATCCTCAATAGGAAGAAAAGAGGTAGTTTGTATCTTTAGATGGTTAAAGTTATATCGAAAAGAACTGTTCGACTGGTAATTTAGAGACGATCACTTTTATGTCTGTGTTGTGAATTTGATGATATAGTATGATCTACGGAAGACGTCATATGCTTCCTGAATCCTGATGAGTTAAAGTATCTAATGTTGTGGAAAAATCTGAGTGTAAGACCGTGATAATGGCTTGAGTTATTGCAAGAGTATGTGTAGTTATCGAATTACCTTTCAGGAAGTAGATATAGTACATATATCTGGATGGAAAACCCTCGTTAAATTGATGCGAGTTGGTTACTCGGTTGGCCTTATTTGATGGTGGCCTAATTCTAGCGATATTAAATGCTAAAGCGAGTTTTTCCTTGCAAAACAGAGAAGTTCAGAAGTGTGATAGTAAATGGTAATCTAAATGAGTTCAGAATGAGTTTACTTCTAATGTTAAAATTCAGGCCGGTTATGATTCTTGTTATTATTGCTATTTCGAGATAGAATTTGTGTATTGATGAACCCAGAAATTATGCAGAAGTTTTGGTACGAGGCTCAGTAGTAGCACGTCGGTTCATCCAAGAATAATAAAATGAGTAGTTATATGAGTAGATGTTCTGGTGATTAAGTGTATAAGTACATCACGATATTTTTGAGTTTATGTCCAGATGTCGATTTATCGACAAGTAAAAGCTAAATTTCAAGAGTATTCAAGACTACTATAGTCGGTGAAGATTCTAGGGAGAAATGAGTTGAAAATACTACAAGTTTTAAATCGGGACTGTTATAATCTCTAAAAAGAAAGATGTCATTTGGATTGTGGTAAATTGTTTGATAGAGATATGTATGATCATTTTAGAATGTGCAGAATTCTTATTTGACAGATTACTGAGTATATGTGTTCCAAAAAGAGAGTGCTTTAGATTTTAAAAATGTGCTCCGACACTGTGTACTAAAGTTTAAATGTTATTAGAAAGAGATATACGAGGTTAAATTGATTTGTGATTCTAAAAAGTTAGTGGAAATGTTTCATGAAAGTTGAAAGCAACTTCTTCTGGTAAGATTTTCGGGGACGAAAATCCCTAAGGGGGGAGAATTGTAACAGCCTAATATTGGGGCTAATCAGAATAGTGGTTTCGGAACCACTAATCCGAGGCTGGAGAAAATTATTTTAATATTATTTTATGTGTTATAGCATGACTATATGAGTACATGAAAATTTTGGTGCATTAATTTTAGCGATTGCATGCTTAATCGCGAAAAAGGACTAAATCACATAAAGTGCGAAAGTTCTATTTTATTTGTTAGAGGCGCCAAAGAGCCATAGAATATTAAATTGAAGGTCCTTAATGTGCAATTAGGCCATGGGGAAGTGATGGCCGGCCATAGGGGGACAAAGAAAGGACTTTGTCAATTGGTTAGGTGGAAATTTGGTGAAAAAAATTAATTTTTATCATAAAATAAAGAAAAGAAAAATACCATCTTTTCTCTCCATCTTCCCCACCGAAAGTTAGCAGCAAAATGGGGGGTTGAGAACTCAAAAATTTCAGCCAAGCTTTCCTCCTTACAAGTAAGCGATTTTGGTGGCCTTTCTTGAAAATTTTTGTACCTTTGGAACCCCTAAAGCTTAAGCTAGCTAATGAGGGGACTATTTTCCAAAATGGTTAAGAGTCTACGGTTTTTCCATGAGAGCATTTATGTTGTTTTCTGAAATTTTATGGAAGAAAATAAGTCCTAGTTGTTAAATATACAACTTTTGTGAAAGGTGTTTCCATGAAAACACCTAAAAGGACCTTTTTGTAAAGGTTGTGAAATAGGTGGTAAATGTGTGTAAAAGTTGAAATCTTGGGTTGCTATAAGAGAGAATATGAATCGGCTAGGCTTGATTATTAAATAAATTTGATGAAAATCGATATACAAGCCTAGGGGCAAAATGGCAATTTTGCAAAAGTCTAAGTGCAAAATGGTAATTTTGCCAAAGTAGAAATTTTAAGATGTATTGATTAGTGTTGTGATTAAACGAGTAAATTTTATTCTTTTAGATCAAAGAAAACAAGATTCGGACCTAAAGCGGGGAAAAGGAGAGAAATTGACGAATAGGTCCCTTTTTACCCTTTGGGTATCGAGGTAAGTTCGTGTGCAAATAATGCAATCTTAAGTGAAGTATTTAATATTTCGATGTGGTATGAATTGTATATTGTATTTATGAAATATATTAATTACAATGTTGACGGGAAGTCAAGAAATGAAAATCTTCAATTGAACTTTAAGAGTTCTGTGTAAGACCATATTTGGAATATGGCCTCGGTGTGAGATTTCTTATAAGACCACGTCAGGGACATGGCATCGATATGACATTTCATGTAAGACCATATAGAGGATATGGCGTTGATGCGATACCGTATGTATGAGACTCAAGAGTATCTTTTAGCATTTTGAGCGATTCAACAAGTATGTTGAAAATAAGGAAGTAAGTGGCTATGTCATGAGTGGTGCAGGTATGTACCCAGAACTCATATGAAGTGAACTCGTTATATGATGAATCCATAGTAAGTTTATGTGTAAATGTTGCATTCTTTATTGCATATGTTTTACTCATTAATGCATTGCGTGAATGCGAATGAATATCGTAGAGGTCTATTGAACATGATAGAGAGTAAGGAAATCCTCGGATGAACATTCGAAATAGGAAAATGGGTGCGGATAAATATCCGTGAATATGTGATAAATGGTGGGCTGTGTGCGATACCACCTTATTATTTGTTAACGATGGGCTGTGTGTGATACCATCGTGTTTATTATCAATGGTGGGCTATGTGCGATACCACCTTATTATATGTTAACGATGGGCTGTGTGCGATACCATCGTGTTTATTATCAATGGTGGGCTGTGTGCGATACCACCGAGTAATTATTATTAATCCGAGGTGTTATCGAGAAACTTGACTAAGTGAAATTACATAACATGTGGCTTTGTGGTGATAATGCAGAGTATAAATGCAAGTAAAGGTGAACAATGTTTTATGATATGTGTTGTGATGTGAGAAGGTTTGGAATGAGTAAGCATTATGAATGATCGAGTAGGCAATCATGAGCTTAAATGCAAATCTTATTATAATACTTTTGTGGTCGAGTAAAATAATGAATGTTAATAGTTGATTATCATTTTCATATGAATTTACTAAGCGTTATCGCTTACTTCTCTTCCTTTCCTATCGCTTATAGGTTAATTTATCTAGCTCGGGTTGGAGATCGCTGGAGATGCTTTCACACTATCGAGCAGTCATTTGGGTATAAGTTTTCAGGTCTTCTTGAGATATGGCATGTATAGGAATCTTATCTTTTGATTAATTAATTCATTGTTAATGTAGCCAAATGTGTTGGCCTAAAACGGTTGATATATCGATTGTGTATAGTCACGGATGATGGCTGATGTTGGTTATAGTATTGCTAGTGATAGCGCCCCCTTGTGTATGTGAAGCTAGTATGGTCACCATGGATAAAATGTGAAAAATTAAGTATTATAAATGATGATGTGAGAATAATATGTGATGTTGCATGAATGTGTGAATGTGAGGGTGGCAAGATGGTTTGGAAAATAGCCTAGAAATTGTCCACACGGGTAGGCACACGGGCGTGTGTCTAGGCCGTGTGTGACACACGGTCAGCCCCATGGGAGTGTTGATTGGCCGTTGTCCCCTTGCATGCTAGGTTTACAAGTCAGTATGCAGGGAAGCCTTTCTTCATATGATGAATGAGTGGTATACGAAATTCGTTCGAACAAATCCGAATGCCCAACCTCCTCCACCCCCACCCATTCCTCGACCGGTTCCCGTAGCCCCACAAGGTATGGACTTTGTAAGGATGAATAAGCCCCCGGTTGATAAAATCTAAAAGCATGGGGCTGAAGATTTATGAGCTAATGTGGACGATGATCCCAAGAGAGCCGAGTTTTGGCTCGAAAACTCCATCAGGGTATTTGATGAGTTGTTCTGCACACCAGATGAGTGTTTAAAGTGTGTTATCTCGCTTCTGAGAGATTCTGCATACCATTGGTGGAATACACTTGTGTCTGTAGTTCCGAGAGAAAGGGTCAACTGGGACTTCTTTCAAGAGGAGTTCCGAAAGAAGTATATTAGACAATGGTTCATCGACCAGAAACGTAAAGAATTTCTTGAGTTGAAATAAGGTCGTATGACAGTGACCGAATATGAGCGAGAATTTGTCAGATTGAGCAAATACGCTTGAGAGTGTGTTTCTACGGAGGCTATTATGTGTAAAAGATTTGGGGATGGATTTAATGAAGATATTCGTGTGTTAGTCGGGATCTTAGAGTTGAAAGAGTTTGTGGTATTGGTTGAACGGGCTTGTAAGGCCGAAGAATTGAACAAAGAGAAGAGGAAAGCTGATCTTGAAGCTAGAGACTCGAGGAAAAGACCGATGAGTAAGTCATTTCCATCTCAGTATAAGAAATCGAAAGAGATGTATTCCCGTTCGAGTATTTCAGCGGGGTATTCACGCAGAGATCGTGAGAAACAACATTCGAGTTTTAAATCTCAAGCTACTTCTATGGCAAGTGTGGGTAATGTAAAGTCTAACAGACCCGAATGTCAACAATGTGGTAGAAGACATCCCGGTGAGTGTAGGATGAATGATCGGGCTTGTTTCAAGTGTGTCTCTCAAGAGCACTTTATCTGAGATTGTCCTGAAATGGCTGAGAAGTGTCTCTCAAGAGCACTTTATCTGAGATTGTCCTGAAATGGCTGAGAAGGAAAAATTTCAGAGTGTGAGGCCGAGTAAGACTTCTAATAGAGGTAGGCCACCGAGAAATACCGGAAATGGAGCTAGTAGTAAATGTGTGACGAAGGATACAACTGTGAGATCTGAAGCTCGGCACCGGCTAGAGCTTATGCCATCCGTGCTCGCGAAGAAGCGACATCTCCCGATGTTATCACTGGTACTTTTTCTCTCTATAATACTAATGTAGTTGCATTGATCAATCCTGGATTGACACATTCTTATGTATGTATGAAATTGGTAGCTAGTAAGAGCTTGCCTGTTGAATTTACTAAGTTTTTGATTAGAGTGTCAAACCCCTTAGGCAAACATGTTTTAGTTGATAGAGTTTGCAAGAATTGTCCTTTGATGATTCGAGGTCACTGTTTTTTGGTTGATTTAATGCTGTTGCCATTTGATGAATTCGATGTTACTTTGGGTATGGATTGGTTAACATTGCATGATGCCGTAATGAACTGTAAAAGAAAGATTATTGAACTGAAATGTGAAAATGGTGAAATTCTTCGGATTGAATCAGATGAGTCAGATAGATTGCATGTGGTGATTTCTTCTATGTCAGCTCAGAAATGTATAAGAAAATGGTGTGAAGCTTACTTAGCCTATGTGTTAAACACGAAAGAGTCTGAATTGAAAATTGAATTGGTGCCGATAGTTTTTGAATATCCGGAGGTGTTCCCGGAAGAGTTACCTGGGTTACCTCCAGTTAGAGAAATTGAGGTTGGTATTGACTTAGTACCAGGGACCTCGCCATTATCTATTGCTCCGTATAGAATGGCTCCGATTGAACTGAAAGAGTTAAAGACTCAGTTGCAAGAGTTGACAGATAAGGGTTTTACGAGACCAAGTTATTTTCCTTGGGGTGCTCCAGTGTTGTTCGTAAAGAAGAAAGACGGGACTATGAGACTTTGTATAGATTACCGTCAGCTCAATAAGGTAACCATTAAGAACAAGTATCCTTTGCCGAGGATTGATGATTTATTTGACCAACTGAAAGGAGCGACAGTGTTCTCAAAGATAGATTTGAGATCTGGCTACTACCAGCTGATAGTTAAAGAGTCAGATGTGCCGAAAACCGCTTTCAGAACAAGGTACGAACACTATGAATTTCTTGTCATGCCTTTTGGACTGACGAATGCTCCTGCAGTTTTTATGGACCTAATGAATCGAATCTTTAGACCGTACTTGGACAAGTTTGTAGTTGTTTTTATTGATGACATACTGATTTATTCTCGTAATGAGTCCGAGCATGTCGAACACTTGAGAACTGTTTTGCAGACTTGGAGAGATAAGAAGTTGTCTGCTAAGTTCAATAAAAGTGAGTTTTGGCTCCGAGAAGTCGGATTTTTAGGACATATTGTCTCAGGAGATGGTATTCGGGTTGATACAAGTAAGATTTCGACAATTGTTGATTTGAAACCGCCAAGGAATGTATCTGAAGTTAGAAGCTTTTTGGGCTTAGCCGGTTACTATCGCCGATTCTTCAAAGGGTTTTCGATGATTGCTACCCTTATGACCAAGTTGTTGCAAAAAGATGCCAAATTTGTATGGTCCGAAAAATGTCAGCAAAGTTTTTAGAAGTTGAAGGCTTCATTGTAACACCCATTACCTGTGTCCGACGCTGGGACAAGATAGGAGGCATTACCGGACTTAACTTGCTTAAACATACAACATTGGGCCATTAAAGTTCTTTTTAACTTAAAACTTTTGTATTCGTATTCATAACATTCTTATTATGGGTCTACGGGACCCTAAACATACAAACGGAATGGTTCTGAACCCAACCGGAAACTTTTGCACACTTAGAATTTTTTTTCCTAAAATAGGGCTATACGCCCGTGTGAAATGAAACACGCCCGGGTGGACAGGCCGTGTGGTCGCACACGCCCATGGTCCTAACCCGTGTGGATTTTATTTTTCATTTCGAACCTATAGGGATTTTCACACGGCCGGACACACGCCCGTGTCTATGGCCCGTGTCCCTCACACAGCCTAGACATGCTCGTGTCCTCATCCGTGTGTGAAAACCGCGCCAGCAAGCTCTTAGGGGCACACAGCCTAGTCACACCCCCGTGTGCTGGCCCATGTGACGAATTGGATTTTCGCAAAATTTGATGCAGGGGACACACGGCCTATCAACACACCCATGGGGCTGACCGTGTGTCACGCACGGCCTAGACACACGCCCGTGTGTCTACCCGTGTGGACAATTAAAAGGCTATTTACCAAGCCTATTGCCACCCTGAAAAACAAACACAAACTTATACCACCACAAGCAACACATAACATAGCAAGAATACACTACAAAGAATCACTAACTCATCATGCATACACCTCACATTCTACTCGATCAATAACATGAACTTGTACTTCATGAGTATCATCATCATTTGATTTATATATAAAACTTAATAAGTATTGGCCAATTCTCAATGGCCATTTACAAATGAATAAGTGGCAAATATAGCCAACACTTTGACTAACAAATATGACATAACAAAAGACCAAGTTCCTATACATGCCATACCCAAAATAAATCATGTTTACTATACCAAAAGAAGAGTTGATAGTGTGATCTGAGCTCCGATGTACTACGATCCCCGAGCTAGCTTGGCGAAACTACAAGGATAAGGGAAAAGAGAGGGGTAAGCATATAGCTTAGGAAGTTTGCATGAAATAAATAGCAACATTAAGAATTATAATAGCATCCATTTATCTCATCGAATGATACACAAATTCTAAAATACATCCACATAACTTACTCATGTATACTCTTACCAAATTACATATCACATATTGCATGCATTTCTCGTAAATTACTCATGGGTACCTGTATCACTTCATCACATAACTTTAGCAATTTTATACTCTTTAAACATAACCTTAGCTCTTTGTCATCTTTACTAAACTTAACTCTTTGTCGTCTTTGCATAACTTAGCTCTTTGTCATCTTTACTTAAACTTAACTCTTTGTCATCTTTGCATAACTTAGCTCTTTGTCATCTTTACTTAAACTTAACTCTTTGCCCGTTGAACTACTCGGAATATCCAAAGAATACACAATCTCATCATACATGTATCACGATGCCAATGCCATATCCCAGATATAGTCTTACATGGGATCACCTCTTGATGCCGATGCCATATCCCAGATATGGTCTTACACGGGATCTCATATCTCGATGTCGATGCCATGTCCCAGACATGGTCTTACACGAGATCTTCCTTTGGTGCCGAGGCCATGTCCCATACATGGTCTTATATGGGACCTACCTTATTCGTTGCCGATGTAATGTCCCAGACATGGTCTTATACGGGACCTTCCTTATTCGGTGCCGATGCCATGTCCCAGACATGGTCTTATTCGGGACCTTCCTTATTCAGTGCCGATGCCATGTCCCAAACATGGTCTTATACGGGATCTTCCTTATCTCATGTTGTGACATAGGTATCCTTGTTATTCCGAAATGTTTAATCGGGACTTCATCATAACATATTCTCATTGAGGCATTATTAGTCGATTTTCATAGAAATCATATTCATTTCACATAATATCAGGCAATTAAAAATATAAAAACATTATGTAGCTTTAATTTCACACAAACTTACCCCGGTACTCAAAATGTGTGTAGATGTTCGATTTATTCCAACACTTTGTTCTTGCCTCGATTTCGGTCCGGGCTTCGTGTTTCTTGATCTATAATAACAATTTCACTTGTTTAATACTCACATTGACTAAATTGACTCATGAATCGTACTTTGGTAAAATTATAATTTTGCCCCTAAACTTTCACATAATTACACTTTTGCCCCTAGGCTCGTAAAATGATTTTTATTCAACTTTCTTGTATTTTAAGCCTAGCCGAATTATTTTCTTAATTACAACGGCCCCCAATTTCCACTATTTCACTCTTGTATGACCATTTTTATAACTTTTACAATTTGGTCCTTTTATGCATTTTTCATGAAAATCACTTAGAGAAAGATGTTTATCATACATCAAACTTTCATATTCTTCCATAAATCATCAAAATACATGCATGTCATACATGGGTAAATTTTTGAACATAAACCCTAGCTCAAAATATAGCTAGAAATAGCTAAATCGAGCTACGAGGATCTCAAAAATACGAAGAACATTAAAAACGGGGCTAGAATGCACTAACTATCAAGCTTGGAAGTTGAAGAAACCCTAGCTATGGTGCTCTTGTGATTTTCGGCCAAGCCTAGAGAAGATGGACACCAGTTTTGACTTCTTTTTCCCTTTTAATTCTTTTATTAACCAAATGACCATTTTGCCCTTAAGGCCCATTTCTTAAGATTTTTCCTTCCTATGCCCATTTTTGTCCATCTTGATATAAAATGGTTTAATTGCTAAATAAGGACTTCTAATAATTTTTACAATGCTATTTCATACTTAAATCTTCTGGAATCTCATATTTTCTTATCTTTGCAATCTAGTCCTAATGGACAAATTGATCACTAATTAATAAAATTTCCTCATGAAATTTTCACACAATCATGCAAACACATCATAAGCCTCATAAAAATCATAAAACACATATTTCTACTTCAGATTTGTGGTCTCGCGACCATTATTCTGACTCGACCCTAAATCGGGCTGTTACAATTCTCCCCCTTAGGGATTTTCGTTCTCGAAAATCTTACCGGTAAAAAGGTTTTGGTACTGGTTTCTCATAGCCTCCTCGGGCTCCCATGTAGCCTCTTCTACCCCATGTCTTTGCCATAATACTTTCACGAGAGCTATACTTTTATTCCTTAGCTGTTTAACTTCCCGTGCAAGAATCTTAACCGGTTCTTCGCCATATGTCATGTCGGGTTGAATTTCAACCAATGACGGTGTAATCACATGAGAAGGATCTGATTGGTAACGATGTAACATCGATGCGTGGAAAACATCATGAATCTTTTCCAACTCGGATGGCAAAGCCAAATGATAGGCTACTGGTCCTATCCTTTCGGTGATCTCATATGGTTCGATAAAATGCGGACTCAATTTGCCTTTCTGGCCAAATCTGAGAACTTTCTTCCGTGGTGACACTTTCAAAAATACCTTATCACAAACTTGAAACTCGATCTCTTTCCGTTTCAAGTGCGAATAGGACTTTTGTCTATCTGAAGCAGCTTTTAAACAATCACGAATTATTTTTACCTTCTCTTCAGTTTCTCTAACCAGATCGACCCCGTGAATTTAATTTTCCTTGAGTTCGGTCCAATACAAAGGCGTTCAACACTTACGCCCATACAAAGCCTCGTAAGGCGCCATTTTTAAACTCGACTGAAAACTGTTATTGTATGCAAACTCCACCAACGGTATGAAATGGGCCGAGTTTGTAAGTCTATCGACTACAACCCATACAACATCTTTCTTACTCGGTGTTAACAGCAAACCCGTCACAAAGTCCATAGTAATACGGTCCCATTTCCACACAGGAACCATAATAGGCTGAAGTAAACCCGAAGGTACTTGGTGTTTAGCCTTCACTTGCTGACAAATCAAGCATTTCGATACAAATTTAGAAATATCTTTCTTCATACTTGGCCACCAATACCATTTCTTCAAATCATTGTACATTTTTGTGCTGCCTGGATGTACAGATAGACATCCGTTATGTGCATCGTGTAAAATTTTCCGAATGAGCTCTTCATCTTTCGGTACACAGACTTTGTCTCGAAATATCAAGTATCCATCAGAATTAATCCGGAGTCGGACTCAACTCCCAACTCACACTGAACTCTTTTGGCTTACAAATCATTGTCACCTTTCTAAGCTTCACAAATCTCTTGAAAGAACATCGGTCTGGCCCTCAACTCAGCTAGAATAGAGCCATCACTTGAAAAAGTCACCCGTGTATTCATGGCTCTCAAAACAAACAAGGATTTTCTACTCAAAGCATCGGCGACTACATTCGCCTTTCCCGGGTGGTAGTCAATCACTAGCTCATAGTCCTTTATCAGCTCTAGCCATCTTCGTTGCCTTAAATTTAATTCCTTTTGAGTCATCAAGTACTTTAGGCTCTTATAATCGGTGAATATCCGACATTTTTCCCATACAAATTGTGTCTCCATATCTTCAATGCAAACACAATTGCAGCCAACTCTAAGTCATGTGTCGGGTAATTCTTTTCATGTGGCTTTAACTGTGTAGAGGCATATGCTATCACCTTGCCCTCTTGCATAAGCACACAGCCCAATCCATTCAAGGATGCATCATTATAAATCACAAATTATTTTCTCGGTTCAGGTTGCACTAGAACTGGAGTCTCAGTCAACATTGTCTTTAGTTTCTCGAAACTCTGTTGGCACTTTTCTGTCCACTCAAACTTTACATCTTTCTCAGAATGAGCCTGCGTCACTGAGTGGTCACATGCATAAATCCCTTGACAAACCGTCTGTAATAGCCAGCTAGGCCCAGAAAACTTCTAATGTCTAATACATTTCTTGGCGATTTCCAATCAACAATAGCTAAAATCTTGCTCGGGTCAACTCAGATTCCATCTCCCGAGACAATGTGCCCCAAAAACCCAACTTCTTTAAGCCAAAATTCACTTTTACTAAACTTGGCATACAACTGATTATCTCGTAAAATCTGTAAAACTATTCTCAAGTGCTCAGCGTGCTCACTCTCATCACGAGAATAAATCAATATGTCATCAATAAAAACCACAACAAATTTGTCCAAGTATGGCCGAAAGATGCGGTTCATTAAATCCATAAACACAACAGGGGAATTTGTTAAACCGAAAGGCTTGACTAAAAACTCATAGTGACCATACCTTGTCTGAAATGCGGTTTTCGGCACATCTGAGTCCTTGACTCTCAATTGGTAATAACCAAACCTCAAATCTATCTTGGAAAACATAGTGGCTCCCTTCAACTGATCAAACAAATCGTCGATCCTTGGCAATGGGTACTTATTCTTCACAGTTACCTTATTAAGCTGCCGGTAATCTATACATAATCTCATGGAACCATTTTTCTTTTTCACAAATAATACTGGTGCACCCCACGGAGAATAACTCGGTCGTGCAAAGCCTTTGTCCGTCAACTCTTGTAACTGTGCCTTCAATTCTTTCAACTCAGTTGTAGCCATTCTGTACGGAGCAATCGATATAGGTGCAGTACCAGGAGCTAACTAAATGCCAAATTCAATTTCTCTAACTGGAGGCAACCCTGGAAATTCTTCTGGGAATACATCTGAATACTCACATACTATCGGCACTGATTCAATTCTTAATCCAGTCTCTTTGGCATTCATCACAAAGACAAGATAGGCTTCATACCCTTTTCTTACATAGTTCTGGGCAGACATATGAGAAATCACTACAGGCGATCTGTCCTGTTCATCTAATTCATCATGAAGAGTGTCTCCATTTTCACATTTAAATTCAATGTATTTCTTTCCATAATTTACTGTCACATCATGAGTGGTTAACCAGTTCATACCAAGAATTATATCAAATTCATCAAATGGCAATAGCATGAGATTTGCCTTAAAATAATGGCCTCTAATCATCAATGGGCAATCTTTGCATACCTTATCAACTAATACACTTTTACCTAAGGGATTGGACACTTTTATCACGAATTCTGTAGACTCTACAGGCATGCTCATACTAGATACTAATTTCATGCAAATGTATGAGTGGGTAGATCCCAGATCAATTAAAGCAACAACATTAGTATCACAGAGAGAAAATGTACCCGTAATTACATCAGGGGATGACGCCTCTTCGCGAGCACGAATAGCATAAGTCCTCGCAGGTGCTCTACCCTCAGATCTTGCAGTCTGCTCTCTGGGTGTACTTTTACTACTCGTTCCACTTCCATGGTTTCTCTGTTGTTTCCCTCTAGTAGTGCTTCCCAATCTTGTACTCTGAATTTTCTTTTTTTCGACCATCTCGGGGCACTCTCTAATAAAATGGTCTTGGGAACCACACTTAAAACAGGCTCTCTTATGTGCTCGGCACTCACCGGGATGACGTCTGACACACTGTGGACATTCCGATCTATTTGGTCGAGTGTTGCCAACACTAGCAAATGATGTGGTTTGAGCTTTAGACCGTGAGTACTGTTTACTCTTACTTCTGTTCAAAAACCCAGCTAAAGTAGCTGATCGGGTAGGGAAGTCCCTTGACTTCTTGGATGAAGATTGAAACGACTTGTTCATTTGTCTCTTTCTTGAGTCACGAGACTCTATCTCATCTTTTCTTTTCTCTTTAACCAACTCCTCGGCTTTACAAGCCCTGTCCACTAGCACATCAAATTCCTTCAATTTGAGGACACCAAAAAATAATCGGATATCTTCATTTAACCCGTCCTCAAATCGTTTACACATAATGGCCTCAGTGGATACACACTCTCGAGCATATTTACTGAGCCTTACAAACTCACGCTCATACTCAGTTACTGTCATTCTACCTTGTTTTAACTCAAGGAATTCCTTTCTCTTCTGATCAATAAATCTTTGGCTAATGTACTTCTTCCGAAACTCTTCTTGGAAAAACTCCCATGTGATCCTTTCCCTTGGTACAACTGACACAAGGGTGTTCCACCACTGATAAGCGGAATCTCTCAAGAGGGATACACATTTCATGCACTCTTCAGGTGTGCAAGATAATTCATCAAATACCCTGATGGTATTTTGAAGCCAAAATTCTGCTATTTCCGGATCATCATCTTTACTAGCTCGAAATTCCTCGGCTCCTTGTTTTCGGATTCTATCAACCGGAGGCTTTTCTCTCCTTACCACTTCTACTACTTGTGGAGCTACAGGGGTAGGCTGAGAAATAGGTGGGGGTGGAGGGGGTTGTGCATTCGAGTTCATACGAATGAACTCCATATAGCATACATTCATCATGTGGAGGAAGGCTTCCCTAGCCTCTTCTCCTCCTCTCCGACTTACAGTTGTGGGTCTATTCTCATTTTCATTCGGCACCGTCCCTTGGGCGGGGGCCGGTGTGTTACTTACTACATCATCTGGCACAGCTCTATCGGGATCCATTTACTATATAAAAACACAATTTAAATCGTCAGGAGTTGTCACACTATCATTAGGCAAATACTCATACATATGGCATGTATAGCTAGACTCATGCATATGCTATGTTAGTCCGAGAATCAACTAAACCGTAGCTCTGATACCACTAAATGTAACACCCCTTACCCGTGTCCGACGCCGGGACAGGATACGAGGCATTACCAAACTTAACTTGCTTAAACATACAACATCGGGCCATAAAAGTTTGTTTCAACTTAAAACTTTTGTATTCGTATTCATAACATTCTTATTATGGGTCTATGGGACCCTAAGCATACAATTGGAATGGTTCTGAACCCAACCGGAAAGTTTTGCACACTTAGAAATTTTTTTCCTAAAATAGGGCTACACGCCCGTGTGAAATGAAACACGCCCGAGTGGGCAGGCCGTGTGGTCACAGAAGCCCATGTTCCTAACCCGTATGGATTTTATTTTTCATTTCGAACCTACAGGGATTTTCACACGGTCGGACACAGGCCTGTGTCTATGGCCCATGTCCCTCACACGGCCTAGACACGCCCGGGTCCTCACCCGTGTGTGAAAACCTTGGTATTCTGTTTATGACGTCAGCAAGCTCTTAGGGGCACACGGCCTAGTCACACGCCCGTGTGCTGGTCCGTGTGACGAATTGAATTTTCGCAAAATTTGATGCAGGGGACACACGGCCTATCAACACACCCATGGGCCTGACCGTGTGTCACGCACGGCCTAGACAAACGCCCGTGTGTCAACCCGTGTGGACAATTAGAAGGCTATTTACCAAGCCTATTGCCACCCTGAAAAATAAACACACACTTATACCACCACAAGCAACACATAACATAGCAAGAATACACTACAAAGAATCACTAACTAATCATGCATACACCTCACATTCTACTCGATCAATAACATGAACTTGTACTTCATGAGTATCATCATCATTGGATTTATATATAAAACTTAATAAGTATTGGCCAATTCTCAATGGCCATTTACAAATGAATAAGTGGCAAATATACCCAACGATTTGACTAACAAATATGACATAACAAAAGACCAAGTTCCTATACATGCCATACCCAAAATAATTCAACTTTACTATACCAAAAGAATAGTTGATTGTGTGATCTGAGCTCCGATGTACTACGATCCCCGAGCTAGCTTGGCGAAACTACAAGGATAAGTGAAAAGAGAGGGGTAAGCATATAGCTAAGGAAGTTTGCATGAAATAAATAGCAACATTAAGAATTATAATAGCATCCATTTATCTCATAGAATGATACACAAATTCTCAAATACATCCACATAACTTACTCATGTATACTATTACCAAATTACATATCACATATTGCATGCATTTCTCGTAAATTACTCATGGGTACCTGTATCACTTCATCACATAACTTTAGCACTTTTATACTCTTTAAACATAACCTTAGCTCTTTGTCATCTTTACTAAACTTAACTCCTTGTCGTCTTTGCATAACTTAGCTCTTTGTCATCTTTACTTAAACTTAACTCTTTGTCTGTTGAACTACTCAGAATATCAAAGGGTACACAATCTCATCATACATGTATCACGATGCCAATGCCATATCCCAGATATAGTCTTATATGGGATCACCTCTTGATGCCGATGCAATATCCCAGATATTACACGGGATCTCATATCTTGATGTCGATGCCATGTCCCAGACATGGTCTTATATAATATCATACATAGATGTCGATGCCATGTACTAGAAATGCTCTTACACGAGATCTTCCTTTGGTGTCGAGGCCATGTCCCAGACATGGTCTTATACGGGACCTACCTTATTCGGTGCCGATGCCATGTCCCAGACATGGTCTTATACGGGACCTTCCTTATTAGGTACCGATGCCATGTCCTAGACATGGTCTTATACGGGACCTTCCTTATTCGGTGCCGATGCCATGTCCTAGACATGGTCTTATACGGGATCTTCCTTATCTCATGTTGTGACATAGGTATCCTTGTTATTCCGAAATGTTCAATCGGGACTTCAACTTAACATATTCTCATTGAGGCATTATTAGTCGATTTTCATAGAAATCATATTCATTTCACATAATATCAGGCAATTAAAAATATAAAAACATTATGTAGCTTTAATTTCACACAAACTTACCTCGGTACTCAAAATGTGTGTAGATGTTTGATTTAGTCCAATAATTTGTTTTTGCCTCGGTTTCGGTCCGGGCTTCGTGTTTCTTGATCCATAATAACAATTTCACTTGTTTAATACTCACATTGACTAAATTGACTCATGAATCATACTTTGGTAAAATTATGATTTTGCCCCTAAACTTTCACATAATTACACTTTTGCCCCTAGGCTCGTAAAATGATTTTTATTCAACTTTCTTGTATTTTAAGCCTAGCCGACTTATTTTCTTAATTAAAACATCCCCCAATTTCCACTATTGCACTCTTGTATGACCATTTTTTAAAACTTTTACAATTTGGTCCTTTTATGCATTTTTCATGAAAATCACTTAGAGAAAGATGTTTATCATACATCAAACTTTCATATTCTTCCATAAATCATCAAAATACATGCATGTCATACATGGGTAAATTTTTTAATATAAACCCTAGCTCAAAATATAGCTAGAAATAGCTAAATCGAGCTACGAGGATCTCAAAAATACGAAGAACATTAAAACCGGGGCTAGAATGCACTAACTATCAAGCTTGGAAGTTGAAGAAACCCTAGCGATGGTGCTCTTGTGATTTTCGGCCAAGCTTAGAGAAGATGGACACCATTTTTGACTTCTTTTTCCCTTTTAATTGTTTTATTAACCAAATGACCATTTTGCCCTTAAGGCCCCTTTCTTAAGATTTTTCCTTCCTATGCCCATTTATGTCCATCTTAATATAAAATGGTTTAATTTCTAAATAAGGACTTCTAATAATTTTTACAATGCTATTTCATACTTAAATCTTCTAGAATCTCATATTTTCTAATCTTTGCAATATAGTCCTAGTGGACAAATTGATCACTAATTAATAAAATTTCTTCATGAAATTTTCACAAAATCATGCAAACAAATCATAAGACTCATAAAAATCATAAAACACATATTTCTACTTCAAATTTATGGTCTCACAACCACTATTCTGACTAGGCCCTAAATCGGGCTGTTACATTCATTGACTGAGGCACCGATTTTAGTACAACCTGAACCGGGAAAGGAATTTGTGATTTGTAGCTACGCGTCACTGAATGGAGTGGGATTCATGTTGATGCAAGAGGGCAAAGTGATAGCCTATTCCTCGAGACAATTGAAGCCACATGAGAAGAATTACCCGACACATGATTTGGAATTAGCCGCTATTGTGTTTGCTCTAAAAATTTGGAGACATCATTTGTACGGTGAGAAATGCCATGTTTTTACGGATCACAAGAGTTTGAAATATTTGATGACTCAAAAAAACCTAAATTTGCGGCAACGAAGATGGCTTGAGTTATTGAAATATTATGAGTTGGTGATTGATTATCACCCGGGTAAGGCGAATGTAGTCGCAGATGCCCTGAGTAGAAAATCATTGTTTGCCTTGAGAGCAATGAACACGAAGTTAACATTGTCCGATAATAATTCGATTATAGCTGAGTTGAGAGCTAGACCATTATTTCTTCAGCAAATTTATGAAGCTAAAAAATGTGACCGTGATTTGCAAGCCAAGAGAGCTCATTGTGAATCGATTAGTGATTCAGATTTTTGTGTCAGATCCGATGATTGTTTGATGTTCCGAGGTAGAGTTTGTGTATCGAAAAATGATGAACTTATTCAAAAAATTCTTCATGAGGCGCATAGTGGTTGTTTATCTGTGCATCCGGGTAGTACGAAAATGTATAATGATTTGAAGAAATTGTATTGGTGGTCTGGTATGAAAAGAGATATCTCTGAGTTTGTTTTGAAATGTTTGATTTGTCAACAAGTAAAAGTCGAACACCAAGTACCTTCAGGTTTACTTCAGCCAGTGATGGTACCCGAATGGAAATGGGACAGAATTATGATGGATTTTGTAACTAGATTACCTCTGACTCCGAAAAAGAAAGATGCTGTTTGGGTCTTTGTTGATAGATTGATGAAATCGGCTCATTTTATACCGGTACGTACTGATTAATCACTTGATAAGTTAGCTGAGTTGTACATTTCTGAGATTGTAAGATTGCACGGGGTGCCTACTTCGATTATTTTGGATAGAAATCTGAGGTTCACTTTGAGATTTTAGAAGAAGCTACAAGAAGCTTTGGGTGCGAAATTAAATTTTAGTACTGCATTTCATCCACAGACCGACGGTCAATCCGAAAGGGTAATTCAGATACTTGAAGATATGCTTCGATGCTGTGTTCTAGAATTTGAGGGTAGTTGGGAAAAATATCTACCATTGGTCGAATTTGCCTATAACAACAACCATCAGGTGAGTATAAATATGGCACCTTATGAGGCATTGTATGGCCGCAAGTGCCGAACACCTTTGTATTGGACTGAGCTTAACGAGAAACAGACTCGTGGGGTTGATTTGGTTAAGGAAATCGAAGAAAAAGTAAAGGTAATCCGAGATTGCTTAAAAGCCACTTCAGATCGACAAAAGTCGTATGCAGATTTGAAAAGAAAAGAGATCGAATTTCAGGTCGGTGACAAAGTCTTTCTGAAAGTGTCTCCGTGGAAGAAGGTTCTAAGATTTGGCCGTAAAGGCAAGTTGAGTCCACGTTTCATTGGGCCGTATGAAGTTATTGAAAGAATAGGGCCAGTGGCATATCGGTTAGCTTTACCGATAGAGTTGGAAAGAATCCATAAAGTGTTTCATGTGTCTATGCTGCGATGTTATCGATCAGACTCTTCACATGTGATTTCTCCGACAGAGGTTGAGATTCGACCTGATATGACTTATGGTGAAGAACCGATCAAGATTTTGTCTCGGGAAGTTAAACAGTTAAGAAATAAGAGTATAACCATAGTGAAAGTTTTATAGCAACGACACGGAATCGAAGAGGCTACGTGGGAACCTGAGGAAGCTATGCGAAAACAGTACCCAAACCTATTCTCTGGTAAGATTTTCGAGGACAAAAATCCCTAAGGGGGAGAGTTGTAACAGTTCGATTTTGGGCCTAGTCGGAATAGTGGTTTCGGGACCACAAATCTGACACAGCAAAGTTTATTTTTTATTATATTTTATGGTCTACAGTTTCACGAAATGATTTCGTGAAAATTTTGTTCGAAAATTTTGAAGTTTGGGCACTCAATTTAGTCAAAAGGACTAAATTGTAAAAAGTGCAAAAGTTGAGTTCTACATGCTAGAGGTGTCTAATTGCTATGAAATTTTAAATAGAAGTTCCTTAGATGGTAACTAGACTATTTTTAAGATAGTAGACAAAAATGGACATGGTGAGATAAAATTTCAAAGTTTTAAGTGAAGGGCATTTTGGTCATTTGGTAAATAAAAGATTAAAAAGGGGAATTAAAGCAAAAATTAGCTCATCTTTCTTCAACCTTGGCCAAAAATTTGGAGAGCACCATAGCTAGGGTTTTTTCATCTTTCAAGCTTGATTGTAAGTACATCCCAGCCCCGTTTTTAATGCTCTTTACGTTTTTGAAGTCATATTCACCCGATCTTTCTATTTCTACCATTATTTTGAAGTAGGGTTCATGTTTGAAATTTGACCCATGTATGAAATGCATGTGTTTTGATGTTATATGGTAGAAAATGAAATTTTGATGTGTAATAAACAACTTTTACTAAGTGATTTTGATAAAAATGCTTAAAAGGACCTATTTGTAAAAGTTATAAAATATGTAGTAAAAGTGTGTTCTAATGAAAATTTTGGGCTGTTATAGTTATAAAAATGGTTCGGCTAGGATTTTACATTAAAGAAATTACACACGTTTCATTTTACGAGCCTAGGGGAAAAATGTAAATATGTCAAAGTTTAGGGGCAAAAATGTAATTTTGCCATAATGTGATTTTTGGACTGAATTGAGTAATGTGGATAATAAATAAGATAAATTTTCTATTATATATCAAGAAAGACGAGGTTCAGACCTTGATCGGGGGAAAAATAAGGTTATTGACAATTAGGTCCATTCCTACTATTTTTGTACCAAGGGAAGTTCGTATGTAAATAATGAATTATTGTTTATGCTTTAATTGCGTTAATATTGTATGAATTGTGATTTAATCTTTGAACATAATTTACAAAGTTTGACAAGCGAGAAAAATCCCGGTTGAACCTTAGGAATAGTTAGGATACAAATGTCATGACATTAGGGTTATTAAGATTTCGTGTAAGACCATATCTGGGATATGGCATCGATATAAGACTTCGTGTAAGACCATAGCTGGGCTATTGCATCGATATGAGATCCCATGTAAGACCATATCTGGGATATGGCATTGGTATGGTACTGTGAGTATGAGATGTCCCGAGTATCCTTTAGTATTCCAAGTGGTTCAATGGGTAGTTCAAAGGAAACAATAAAGTTGTGAAAGACTAAGGTATGATGTGAAAGATTATGGTAAGTTGCAAGTTAGTACAGGTATGTACATAAAACTCATGCTTAATGAGCTCGATATGTGATGAAACCTCGGATTGGTTCGATTGAGTAAGTTATGATGTTAAGATTTTAATAACATCTATGCTAAGCTTGATTATGAATTCACAATGACATTTATGTTAATTTACTTTATGTTAAATATATGTTAAAGTGTATATGATTCTTATTATTTGCATTGGGACTTACTAAGCTTTAAAGCTTACTACTTTTCTTTTCCCTTGTCTTATAGTGTCACCAAGCCAGCTCGGGGACCAAAGACGGTCGAAGATTCATTCACACTATCAAATTATCATTTTGGGTACTTATGATTTTAATATTTTGAGTTATGGCGTGTATAGGGACTTGGTCTTTTTGTTACGTGTCATAATTAATTTGGCCATAAGTGATGGCTTCAATAGTTGATAATTCATTTTGTAAATGGCCATTTGATATTGGCTAATATTGGTTAAGTATATATATACATATGATGATGTTCTCATGAATGTGAGAAATTGCATGATTTGAGATGCTAAGTATGTGATGTTTGTATGTGATAAATGATAGCATGTAATTGATATGTGGATGCCTTGTGTATGGTTGATTGGGTTGAAAGTGTAAGCTTGGATTGGTGCTATGTTTTGTTGTGTAGGTTGGTGCATGGAAGGGTGGCACAAAGGCTTGGTAAATAGCCTTATATTTGTCCATACGGGTAGACACACGGGCGTGTGTCTAGGCCGTGTGTCTAGGCCGTGTGCGACACACGGTCTGCCCCATGGGCATGTGTTTCAGCCGTGTGTCCCCTGCACCTTAATTGTTGCAAAACAGAATGCTCAAAAATGAGCACACGGGCAGAGACACGGGCGTGTGTCTCAGCCGTGTGGATGGCACGGCCTCGAACATGGGCGTGTGTCCTGGCCGTGTGAAGTCTGCACCTATTTTATGAAAAATTATGAAAATATAATCGATCACACGGCCTAAGCACACGGGCGTGTGACTTGGCCGTGTGACTTCAATTTGATGATGACGTCAGAAACAGAATGCTCCCTAATTTGAACACGGCCTGAAGCGCGGGCTTGTCATCGGGTCACACGGGCGTGTCCCGAACCCACAGGGGCGTGTGACCCCTTTTTCATGAAAAATTTTCTAAGTTCTCCAAAAGTTTCCAAAGTTCTCGGTTTAGTCACGAACCACTCCCGATGCATATTTTGGGCCTTGTAGACTCGTTTTAGGGACGATATGAATGTTTTTGAAAAGTTTTAAATTTGAGTGGAAATTCATGTCTCGGTTTTGAATGTTTGTTTGTGAATAAGTCTGGTAATGCCTCGTACCCTATTCCGGCGTCGGATACGGGTAAGGGGTGTTACAATCTTTTGATATGTCAAACCAGTATGATAGAATAGAAGTCTGAGTTAAGGCTTGACAAGACAAGCTCAAAAGGGAGATGTCAAAAGAGAATGATTATGTGCAAATCAACATTATTTTATCTGCTAGCGATATGTTCTAGAAGAACGTATAGGCGTTGTCTACACCAATCGAATTGCGGGACCTACTATGTTATTTAGGGAGTTTAATTATGTGTACTAATTCTTTATTTTTTGGAAAATTTAAGAGTCTTTTATAAATGCTGGTGTATAGAATCTCACTAAGTTCATTTAAACATTCGATTGTTTTACCTTGAATACAGGGTCAAGGAATGACTCAAGGTGTAACGCCCCGAATTTGGGCTTAGAAGAAATAGGCCTTGAGCGTAGGAACACATAAAAGTTTATGTGTGCAAGGAAATAACACAATTGACTGTCTGCTTCAGTGGTTAAGTGATTTGGGTGTGTTTGGGAGTTTCTGAGAAGTCCTGAGTTCAAACCTGGGCTTTAGTAAAAATTTTATTTTTAGTGAATAAAATCATTGGGATCTAGATAGAAGGTTCTTAAATATTTGAGGTTAAATTATGACACAAGAAGAGCTTGTGGTCTAGTGGCAAGGTGGCGTGTTGTATAACTGTGAGGTCTGAGGTTCAAATCCTGGGATAAGCAATAGAGTGTTTATTTTGCTGGTTGAGTTGGGAAGGTAGAATAGTTGGACTGAAACTGTAACACCCCTAACCCGTAACCGTCACTAGATTAGGGTTAAAGGGGTATTACTGGACCAGACAGAAACATTCGCATTCATTTCATTACTCAACGAATCAAATCAAATATTCCTTTAAATATGTCTATGAGACCATTAACATGCTTTAGAATAGGGTCGGGACTAAACCGAACACACACGGAAATTTTTAGAAATTTAAAATTTTTTCTAAGTTACAGAGGTCACACGCCTGTGTGGGCAGGCCGTGTGCCTCCCACGGCCTCAGACACACCCGCGTGTCTAAGCCGTGTCAAAACAGGGCATACATACTGACTTGTCCACACGGCCATAGACACGCCCGTGTGTCCAGCCCATGGTCGAGCCTGACTTGCCTTGAATTTCAACCACGAGGGACATGTTCAAGCCACACGCCCGTGTGCTCAACCGTGTGGGCAATTATAGGCCATCTACAAGGCCAAATTGCCACCCACACATGGGTCATCCCTACAAACATTATTTCATAAACAATTGGCAACCAAAATCATGTCAAATGATTAACATATCATCCCATTCAATCTCATTTCTAAACATGCCAAATTGTATACCAAATAGCACTACTAAATCACATGTAAAATCAAGCATGATTCACCCACAATTTCACTAAATCACTATGGCATTAATCCATCACTAATCTTACCATAATCTTAACCATTTCATTAGCTATTAAGCCATACCAAAACATGCATCATATACCATAATCATTCATGCTTATTACCAACATTTATCTAGCCACATCACATGGCCATTTACACATGTCTCAAACATACTCCAAAACAACTAGCCTATACATGCTATATTTAGCTATATACACATTCAATAGTACCAAAGTTGAGTTTGATAGTGTAGTGATGATCCTCGACGGTCCCTGAGCCTCTTGTAGCTTTAACGATCTATAAAACAGAGTAAACACATACAAAGTAAGCTTTCAAAAGCTTAGTAAGTCATATACAAATAAACTTAACATAATATGCACATAAGCACATTGATACAATGACATTATTGTTTCTCATTTGCAAACTCATCACATATCCTTTGGCTCATTTGTTTAGCCATAACTTACCCACATTTCATAGCTCAAAGTATCACTTTACTCATAGCTCATTCAAGCATGTAACACATATTATCTCATCAAATCTATACACATATTCACTTTAATAAGCTCATATATACACTTACCTTTTATACACATGCATAGTGTACCTTTCAAACGTACCTGAATCGTTTATACATTTCTCATAGACTTCCATTTCTTGGATTTGCCCGTTGAACCGTTCGAAATTAAATAGAAAGTTCGAAATATTCAGAATGGTTGTACAATGCTAACGTCCCAGACGTGGTTTTACATGTAACCAAATATCAATGCCTCTGTCCCAGACAGGGTCTTACACGAATCAATACGATGCCAATGTCCCAAACATGGTCTTACACGTAAATCTCATATCGATGCCAACGTCCCAGACATGGTCTTACACGAAAGCTCGAATCAATGCCAACGTCCCAGTCATGGTCTTACATGATATCACAAATCGGACACCTATGTCATGACATATGCAATCCTATTTATTCCTAGGTTCGTACGGGACTTTTCGGATATTAACACTATGTCGATACTATCTCGGATTTAATGTACTCAACATCCAATATACATTCATCATTATAAATTGTAATATGTACATAAATCAATACAAATACATTTATTTGTATATAGACTTACCTCGGATTCGGTTTAACGGAAACGGACTCGGCTACTCAATTACTCTCGATTTCCCGCGATCTAAGTCTGTTTCTTCAGTTCTTGATCTATACATATTCAAATTTAACTCATTTATTCACTAGTTCATTCATTTCAATCCAAAAACACATATTTAGGGCAATTCACTAATTAGCCCTCATATTTTCACATTTTGACAATTTAGTCCTAATTTCTCAAAATCACAAAATACACAAAATCTCAATACACCCATGCTTAGCCGAATGTTCATGTATCTCAGACAAGTCCATACATTTCATTTATTTCACAATTTAGTCCATCAAAGTATTATTCTTTCAATTTAATCCAAATTACTCAAAATCATCAAAACTCCAAAGACAAACTATTTATTCTATCACATATAATTCATATTTCACCATCAAACATCTAAAAACTCACATGTTCATCAATGGCACATCTCAAAATATTCATCAATTCACAAAATTGAAGCATGGGTTTTGAAGTATACAAAGTAACGATTACAAAAACATAGAAATTATCAACAATCGAACAAAAACTAACCTTGAATCAAACCAAAACCATGGCCGAATCCCTTGCTTATTCTTTCCTTTCTTTTCTTTGATACTTTCGGTCAAAAAGATGATAAGAATGGCTTTGTTTTTAGCCTTTTGTTTTATTAATTATCATGTAATTTACAAATTACCAATATACCATTAATGAAACAATTTTATCATCTTATAATGCATGGATATAAATGTCCACTTACTAATAGTGGCATAATAACCTTTTAAGGACCTCATATAATAAAGACATTAACAAATAGATTCCCTTACATAAAGCATGCTAATTTTGCATTTAATGCAATTTAACCTTTTTCTCAAATTAAACACACAAATGATCAAATTAATTCACAGAAATTTCACACATGCTTAATCATATACTGCAGACACAGAGAATAATATTAAAATATTTTTTTGACTCGGATTCGTGGTCCTGAAACCACTATTCTGACTAGGGTCTAAACTGGACTGTTACAGAAACACTGCTGAAGAGGTGTTTGAATTGGTCATGGAGAGATTGTAGGAGCAAATCATGGAGAAGATTATGGAGAGATTGGTGGAGTGAATCAAGGAAGTTGGAGTGTGTGGGAGTGTTTGTGCCAAATTTGCTAAGGGGAACTCATAGTTTCGGCTTTGGGGGGTGTGTTTTCATTTCAGTTATTGAGAGCATTTTGGGGCTTTTCGGGATTTATTTGTGTTCCTCTCTAAAGCTGAGCTAGCATTTTGTTTTGGGGAGTGTTTTATTGTTTCGATTTTGGAACTTCCTCTTCATTGCTTAGCCAAATACATTTCTTCCATCCTTCACCATTCTTTCATTTGGTATTCTCTCCATAACTCCCTCTATCAGATTTTTGTTAGTTTTCTCCCCATATCGGTTTTGAACTGACATTATTTGCTCTTGTGAAGTGGTTGAATACCTCTATCTCTTCTCCTCACTTTCTTTTCCTTCTTCTTTATTTTCTCTTCCTAGGCCGAATCCATTTTTTTGCCCTCCTATTGCACCGTGATTTTGTGGAGCCGATTTTGCTACTCCTTTCTCAACTCTATTACGCTGTGGTGAGTTCACACGATTCTCTTCTAGTACTCTTGTTTATTTCTTGTCGTTTTATTCATGGTTTAAGCCAAGTATTTCGGTCTTTTGTGACGGATTCTTTGTCCCTTCTGTTATGAATATGTTCTTTGGGTTTCAAAACTTGCGAAGAGTGAAGGGGTTCCTCAGGAGTGCAGAGGCATTCTAGATTCTTCTTCCGTCTTTCAATTGAATACTTGGGGGGTAAGTTGGCTTGTTGGCCGATTGTGCTACGTTTTTAGTATTGGGGTCTTAAGTCTTATTCTTGTAAATAATCTAGTCTGATAGGTTTCATTGCTTAAGCAGATAATCAGCGAGGTCGTTAGATCGATTCTTAATCGGCGATCTAAGGGCATTAAGCTACTTTCGTTCGTTCAAGGCCTTGGCATTGTGAACTATTAACTCGATTTCGCAGTCATTTGTGTAACTGTTTTCCATAAGTGATAAGTGGCTTAAAAGCCTAAAAGGGTGTGTAACTGTACAACAAATCTGTTACTATCAAAACCCGAAAAGGTGTGTAATCACATTATCATTTCTGTGAGTCGGCAAAAGCCAAAAAGCCGAAACTTTGGCATTTGTGGCCCCACGAGCGTGCGATCGCTCGTGCGGTAAACTGAGCCCACAATCATGGGCGATAGACTGTAGAGGCCACCACGAGTGTTCTCGTGTTCCTGGGCCGTTATGGGCCTCGTTTGGCTGTAATGGGCCGTGTGGGCCCCACACAGATGAAATCCATGATAAGTGGCAAATACTGGACTGGGCTATATCGTTCGCATAGCCATGACTGAATTTAGGCTAAGTGGGCTACACGAGCGCGTGGGCCCACTTGGGCCAAATAATGGGCCTTGGGCCCATTTACACTGTTATGACCATTTAGGTTATCTGTGTCGCTCGAGGCGACTGTAGACCTTTGGAGAGGTTGTTATCTGCACCGAGACCCCAAAATAAGTAAAATGATCGTAATACCCCCATAGGGTAAAATGACCGTAATGCCCCCGTAGGGTAAAATGACCGTAATGCCCCCGTAGAGTAAAATGATCGTAATGCCCCCGTAGGGTAAAATGACCGTAATGCCCCTGTAGGGTAAATGACTATTTTGCCCCTCGAGGGTAAATGACTGATTTCTGCTATGATTTGACTGATATGACGCTGATTGTATGACTATGATTCGATTGACTTAACTATGAATGATATAATGATTTGAGGGCCAGACATTCTGCATACATGACATACTGCATGGGGTTGGGATAGTGGTTATGGAGGAAGTACTGTTCTGATAGGCGAGATGACTGTGGACCTACCGATGGCTTTAAGCCAGTTAATCTGATTATGGCTCTGTGCCGTCTTGATTATGACTTTGTGTCGATCATATTTATCCATGGCTGGGTGGCGATCGTAATTATTGATGACTTTGTGTCAATCATACTTACCCATGGCTGTGTGCCGGTTATATTACCGTAGCTGATGGCTATGTGCCAATCTTATTACAGTTACCGATGGCTATGTGCCAATTCTGAGACCGTTACTGAAGGCTTGAAGCTGTATATATACTAGTAGCTTTGCTGCGATTTCGGTTAGTGCTGCAACCGGTGCTAACACATGGAGTGTAGGGATGGCGTGGGTGATTTATTCCCCACAGGTAGTGCAGGGTTAGATGGAGGCAAGTGCAGGGTTGGATGGGTTTGCATGCATCATGCATCATTCATACTGAGACTGTTACTGTGATGGGCTAAGCCATATTGATTCTGTTATGGGCTGTGACCCAAATGATATTGTTTTAGGCTTTGGCCCACATATACTCTGAACTGAATTGTATCATTATCTTGTTAAAGGGCTCGTGCCCATACCGATTCTGCTTTCAGTATAATCGGCCGCTTTCTTTAATAAGGGATTACACATCGAGTTTTTCAGAACTCTCCCGCTTTTAACCTTTCGTAATCCCGGTGTTAGACGGTTCGGAGCTACGAGGGACTCGAAGAGGGCCACACAACTGCACATGTTTTGTTCTGTAACAGTCTGATTTTGACCCTAATTATAATGGTGGTTTCGGGACCACGAATCCAAGTTAGAAAAATATTTTAATATTATTTTCTGTGTTAATTATATATGATTGAGCACGTGTTAAAGTTTCGTAAGTTAATTTGTCCGTTTGTGTGTTTAATTTAAGAAAAAAGGACTAAATCGCGAAAAAAGTAAAAGTGGTCTTTTATTTGATTTAATGGCTTAATTGTTGTGTCTTCTTATATAGAAGGACTTATGTTACAATTTGGCCAAAATTAAGACTAGTGGACGGCAACATGCATGAATTATGTCTTTATTTTATATATATGTTTATATTATAAGTTAATAATAATATTATTATATTATAAAGTATACTATAATATAATAAAAACAACCATGCAATTTTTTTTATGGTTGTTCATCCTTATTGCTGAAACTAAAAAGAGAAAAAGAAAAGAAAAACTTCATAGGGTTTGGCATTGTTCAAGCTTGATTAAGGTATGAGCTTAGCTCGATTTTTGATAATTTTTACGTTTTTGAGATTGTTGCTTTGAGTTTTAGCTAGCCCATGTTTGAATTTTTGAATTGGTTGTGTATTTCGTGAGATGCCATTGAAGAGATCTTGTTGTTCTTGTTGTTTGAAGATGAAATATTAATTATATGTTGTAATATCCCGGGTTAGGGGGCTGTTTTGTGGCTGCATGTTATTGCATGTTTGTAGTGTGCTGTGTTGCTATTTTTATGTCTTAGGGGCTTAATTATAGCCTAGGTGTATGCCTGAGTGAGTAAGAAAATTTTGATTTTTGGGCATAGGTGAGAGGAGTTGGAAGAGCTGGGGTTTAAGAATTTTAATTGGAGTTTTAAAGCATAAATAAGGAGCTGGCAAAGTGGCAAGGCATGGGACACTTGGGAGCTAGGTGTGGCGTCATCTTCAAGGGGTGGAGGTCCAGTGTTCGAGCAGCAGGATTCCCCATTTTGGTTGCTTTTTGGGACGGCATGGTGGAGTGGTAGAAGCCAAATCAAACACTACCTTGGACCAAGTCTTACCTTTCAAATGAAAGGTAGGGGAGTGAATTTAGGAGTGGGACTTGGTCCACTCATTTCAAATGAGTGAATGGGAGTGAGTGGGGGATTCTTGGCCGAATTTGTGGGGTATGGAGTGGGGAAGTGGACGGTTTGGTAGGGAGAGTTGGTGGCGAAATTCACATAGGCAACCTTGCATTTTCAGTCACTTGGAGGCAAGCCAAATTCTCCTTTTTGTCTTACCAAAATCGAATTCCTAAAGAATTCTCTTTCACTTTCTTTTGAAACCGAATGTGCAAACACCTAGTTGCCGAAATTATTTTTGTTTCAACTTTTCTTAATAGCCGAAATCCTATTCTTTCAACCCTTTTTCTATTTCAATTGTTTGAGCCGAAAGTAAAAGTCTCTTCTTCTCATATTTTCTTCTTGGTTGAGCCTAGATAGCCGAAACTCTCATCTTCCAAACACCTCCACCGTTTCTCTTATTTTTGACTCATCTTTTATTTCCCTTCTTTCCTAAATATTAGTGCCGTTTCTCTATCCCTTCTCACCCTTGTTTTCATTCTTTTCTCACTAAGCCGAACCCAAGGGTGTTGAACACCTAAAGACCGAATCCTTTTCTTTTGAAGCCTTGGCCGAATCTCCTCTCTTCCCCGGTGTGGGGTTGGCGAATTTTGGTGTTGGGTGTTGGTAAGTGCAAGGCCGAATGGCCATATCTCCCTCTTTTGGTTCTTTATTTGGTTGTGTTTTGGTTAAGGGTCGATTATGGTCAGTTTGGAAGGGTGTTAACCTTTTGGGATTATCATCTTGTGTTAGGGTCTTGGATATCGAAAGTAGTCGTGTGAGCCTTCTCTTTGTGAACCGATTAGGTAAGTGATGGTAAGATATCATTCGCAGCTATTCGTTTAAATCTGATTAAGTCAAGGTGACAAAGGATTAACCACTCTCTCTAAGGTGTAGCCGATTGGTGATCAAAGAAGGGCCATCAGTGGTTCAGTTTGGTAGGAAACCAAACCAATAGCAAGGTAAGGGTCCAACGCTAACCCTTGTGGTTCATTTGGTTATGGCCGAATGGTCTTAGTGCCTAACCCCTATGTTGGCCGAATATTGTGGTTGCCTAATGGTTTACTTTTGGCCGATTCTAGGAGCCGATAGTCAAGGGACTCGAGTGATTCGTAGGGATCTTTAGACTCGTAGCTATCAGTGTGTATACTAACACACTTATATTTAGTAATATCGTTAATAACCCGTGCAATGACTAATGGAACAGTGGTGACTATTATGATACCCTCATGGGTACGAGTTTGGACTCGGGTAAGTCGATGCTATTATTATGAGTTATTGATGATCTCAGATGATACCATGGTTATGGATATGTGACATGGGGTATGAGATTAGACATATTGGCATGATATGCATGATAGTATGATATGCATGATAGCATGATATTCATGATTACATGAGTTTGGCATGTTGATGGGTGATACGAGAGGAGGAGCAGCGATGATGTATTGTCTTGACGAGCACCGTTGCTTTGGTAGCACACTTTGTGACTTTGGGTCACGGAGGTTTGGCACCTCCAGAGGTTTGGTACCTCGGCGTCTCGTCCCAGTGGCTCAAGCACCACGATGGGTTGGCCCCACGATGATTATACGGGATTGACGCCGGTGTTTTGGTAACACACGCGATGGGTTGGCCCCATCACCGATTTGTGACTACGGTCACCGGTGCTTTGGTAGCACATTGTGTCTTTGGGACACCGTGAGGTTTGGCACCTCATTGCGACTTGTCCCCGTGGTTTAACCACCGTGGGTTGGCCCCACTTGAGATATGGGATCGTCGCTAGTGTTTTGGTAACACACGATGGGTTGGCCCCATCATCATTGGATTTGTGACTTCGGTCACCAGTGCTTTGGTAGCACAATTGTGTCTTTGGGACACCAAAGGCTTTGGTAGCACATTGACGGATATTGTGTCTTTGGGACACCAAAGCTTTGGGAGCACATTGTGACTATATGTCACCGGTGGTTTGGTACCACACGGGGTAGAAAAGGCGATATGGATGGTTAGGTTCGGTTGCATTAATCATGTTGCTATGTATGATGTGTGTTAGCATGTTGATTCTTTGGGAGCGGGATTTGCACACCGAGTCACTCGACTCACCCTCTCCTTTGGCATTTCAGTGACTCGTAGACGCGGACTTGGAGCCGGATGGACTCGGGTGCACATGCCATGCTTTAATAAAGTTTTACTCAGACTCTACTATTTGGGTACTTTAGTTATTACTTTACATTGGGTTTTATTTCGGATTGTAAAAGGCCTTTTAAGTTATGTTTTATGTTGTTTATATTTTAAGTGATTTTGATATGCCTTAACAAAATAACTCGGAATAAATTTTACTAAAACCTGGAAAGATCATGTTTTCAAAATTATAACGCGACGTGTTTTTAAACTATACCATCGGGTATCACACTAAGTCTTTTTGACAAACAAATACAACTGGTTCCCAAACCAAACTTGTAGTTCATTTAAGTCTAGAAGCGTTTTATGTATCACTAAGAAACTAAGGAGGTTTTAAATGGTTTTAACTTGTTTTAACTACAAACTCTAGCTAAGTTTTCAAAATCTCCGTGTTTCAAATACATCAATCTGCTTTCCAAACAAGACTACTCAAATTTGTTTCAAACACACCGTGTTTTCACCCCACTTTTAAACGAAAAATCTAGTTTTCCCAAGACGTTTTCCCCGTAGCATACCGGTCCGGACGTGGTGTCTTGTCCGGGTTTGGGGTGTTACATTTGTGGTATCGAGCCAGTTCAAAGGCTCTCTACTGTGGGCCCGAGGCCCAAAATGTTTTCAAAAGTCTGCTTTAAGTGTTGTTTTGGAATATATGATTTTGAAAGGCATGGCACCGAGTCTCCTGCACTGGGTCCGCCTGTAAGTACCTGTACTATTACTTGTGATTTGATTGGATATGAGTCGATGAATAGCTATAGTATGCTACCTTAGAGATTGAAACCGATAGGATTTTGTGAAACTTATGAGAACAATCCTCTTTAATATTCATAAGACTTGCTTTTAAACAAGTGGAATAAATATCGATGCATAAAACTCTTTAATCGATCCGTAGAAAGATTTAGCATGAGCACTCGAGGCGGACGTGGTCGTAACACACGTGGTAGAGGTAGGGGTAGAATGACGCTTTCGAGCCCGTAGGATCCGGGCAGGTTCGAAAAATGAGATACTGGGATTCCGCCACCACCGGAGGTGGTGAGTTCCAAGATCGGACGGAGACGACGCAGCGTCACAGCGAGCGATCTTTGAGTCTTTGGAAAGGGTAGCCGGGGCTAGTGGTGGTGCAGAGTTAGGAAATCGGTTCTGAGCGACTCAAGACTAACTGAGCCGAATTCTTCCGAGGTGTTTACGGTGTTGCTCCTAGCACCGCTGAATATTGGCCGGAGGCAACCGAGCGGATCATGGATGATCCGGACTTGACGGCGTAAGAGAAGCCGAAGGGTATCGTATCGCTTCTCCGGGATGAGTCATATCGCGGTGGCTCACGATGCGGACGATGTGTGGCGTGAGGATTTGACATGGGATTATTTCGTAGTCGCATATCAAAAGAAGTACATCGGAGCTAGTTATATCGACTCCCAAATGAAAGGCATTTACGAGGCTTGTTCGGGGAGTAAGTCCGCATTCGAGTACGTCAGGCCGAGTTCCCGGTCGAGTAGGTATGCCGAGGGCATTGTGGCCACCGAGCATGAGAGGTGTGTTCGTTTTCGGAGGATGGTCTCGCGAGACGAGTTGAGGTCGCGATTGCTCCTCGCCAGGGAGCGCGAGTTTGCCGTCTTAGTTGAGAAGGCTAAGGTGGCCGAGGTGTCAAAGAATCGGTAAGACAGAGCATGGACAGGAGTAGGCTTAAGAGGAGCTTTGGGTCTTCGGTTCGTCGCAATCCGCGCAGAAGAGGGCTAGACCGAGTGGGCGTAATCGATCCGCTAGGTTTGTTGTCGCTAGGCGGGGACCACCGCAGCGATGTAATCGCGTGTGGTAATGGCGCAGGTGGTTATGGATCCGTCAGGGCCGTGGAGCACCGGCGAGAGTGCGAGTAGTTCCGAGGCTAGGCGGCTGGGTTGGTGTATCTTTGCGAGACGCCGAGAGGAGAAGCGACGCTTGCCGGACGTCATAACCGAAGACGTTTTTGATTTTTGGTACTCCTTATACTGCTTTAATCGATGTGGGTTCTACGCACTCTTATGTTGCCGGTAGTATAGTAGAGACAATGGATTTAGACTCTGAGATATCTTCTAGGCAGATGACTGTGATTAGCCCTCTAGGTCACTCAGTAGTGGTAGATAAACTGCTTTTAGAGAGGTACCCCTAGAACTCCAAGGGGTAGTGTTTGTTCACCGATCCGATGGAACCGCCGTTTGGGGAGTTCGATCTGATTCTCGGGATGGATTGGCTAGTTAAGTACCAGGCGAGGTTGGATTGCGCGGCTAAGCGTATGGTTCTTAAGACGGTTGATGGCGTTGAGGTGGCTATGATAGGTAATAGGAGGGATTACTTATCAAATGTGGTATCCGCTCAAAGCGGAGAAGATGGTCGTGAAGGGTCATGCGAAGCATATGTGGTTCATGTGTATGCCTTGGAGGCTAAAGAGTCCGCTTGTTGAGAAGGTTCGCATGTTAAGGAATTTGCTTGATGTGTTTCTGAAGAGCTTCCGGTTTGCCGCCGATCGAGAGGTAGAGTTCGGGATTGATCATTGCACCCGGATCGCGCCAAATGTCTATTGCTCAGTATAGGATGGCACCAAAGGAGTTGGTGGAGCTTAAGGCTCGAGATCCGTGAGTTATTGGATCGAGGTTTTATCGTGCCAAGTGTTTCGCCGTAAGTGCGCCGGTACTTTTGTTAAGAAGAAAGATGGTACGATGCGGATGTGCATAGACTCACCGCCATTGAAACAAGTGACGATTAAAAACAAGTATCCGCTGCCACGGATAGATGATTTGTTTGATCACCGAAGGGCGTGCGCGGTATTCTCGAAGATCGACTTGAGATCCGGGTACCATCGCCTAAAGGTTAAGGAGGTGATATCCATAAAACAAACGCTTTGGACTCGGTATGGGCACTACGAATTCTGGTAATGCCATTCGGGTTGACTAACGACCGCAGCGGCGTTTATGGATATGATGAATAGGGTGTTTCAAAGATGATCTGGATCGGTTCGTGGTGGTTTTTATAGACGACATCTTAGTATACTCAAGGTCAGAGGAAGAGCATGATAAGCATTTGAGGGTGGTGCTGCAGATTCTGAGGGAAAAGCAACTCTATGCTAAGTTTAGTAAGTGTGAGTTCTGGCTTAGGGAAGTGACGTTCTTGGGGCATGTAGTGTCAGCTGAGGGTATTCGAGTAGATCCTCGTAAGATTGAGGCTGTTCTGGATTGGAAGCCACCTAGGTCAGTGGCTGAGATTCGTAGTTTTCTGGGTTTGGCTGGATACTACAGAAGATTTGTTGAGGGTTTCTCGTTGATAGCAGCGCCGATGACTAAGTTGTTAAGGAAAGAGGTTCCGTTTGTTTGGACTGAGAGACAACAGGAAAGCTTCGATAGGTTAAAGAAGATTTTGACTGAGGCTCCGGTTCTAATTCAACTCCGAGGCTGGTAAAGGAATACACAGTCTTCATCGCGATGCATCACACACGGTGCAGGTTGTGTCTTGATGCGGAAGGTAAGGTTGTGGCTTACGCTTCTAGGCACCGAGGCCACATGTGGTCAACTATCCGACGCCTTACGATCTGGAGCTAGCGGCGTAGTTTTCGCCTTTAAAGATTTGGAGGCACTACTTATATGGAGAGAGATCGATAGTCTACACGGATCATAAGAGTCCAAGTATCTCACGACTCGTAAGGATTTGAATTTGAGGCGCGTAGATGGGTTGAGTTGCTTTGAAGGATTACGATCGTTCTATTGAGTATCATCCGGGCAAGGCTAACGTGGTGGCGCACGCGTTGAGCCGTAAGGTTGTTTCGGACTTAAGAGCTTTGTTTGCCCATTTGAGCTTGTATGGCGACGACGGAGTATTTTGGCGAGCCGCAAGTTAAGCCTACTTGGGTTGAGCGATCGAGAGAAAAGCTTAGAGGATGAGGTTCTGGTGCGCGAAGGTTGCAAGTGCGTAATGGTGGTGTGGATGGTTACAACTTGTCTAGTGACGAGGTTCTGTGTTTTCGTGGTAAGGCTTGTATGCCTAAAGATGTTGAGTCCGAGGCGAGAAGATTCTTCAGACGCACATAGCAGCCTCCTCATGCTATGCATCCCGGAGGTAGCAAGATGTATAAGGATCTTAGAGAGCGCTTTTGGTGGCCTGGTCTGAAGAAAGAGGTGACGGAGTTTGTTGGAAAATGTCTGACTTGTCAGCAGGTCAAGGCTGAACATCAGTTGCCGTCGGGTTTGCTTCAGCCTGTAAAGATTCCTCAGTGGAAGTGGGAAAGGATAACCATGGATTTTGTCAGTGGGTTACCGCTTACGCCAAGCAAGAAGGATTCAGTTTGGGTAGTGGTGGATCGTCTCGACTAAATCACTCACTTTATTCCGGTGAGGTTGACTACTCACTTGAAAGCTAGCAAAGCTGTATGTGTCAGAGATAGTGAGGTTGCACGGTGTGCCAGTTTCGATAATCTCGGATAGGGATCCCAGGTTTACTTCAAGGTTCTGGAAGGCATTGCATCAAGCATTGGGTACTCGTTTGGATTTTAGCACGGCTTTTCACCCGCAGTCTGACGGACAATCAGAAAGGGTTATTCGGATCTTAGAGGATATCTTTGAGAGGTCGTGTCCCGGATTTCGTGGGTAGTTGGGAGGAGTTTCTACCGTTGGCGAGTTTGCCTACAACAACGATTATCAAGCGAGCATCAAGATGGCTCCGCATGAGCATTGTATGGTAGGAAATGTCGCTCACCTACATGTTGGACGGAGTTAGGTGAACGTCCAATTGTTGGGACCCGAGTTAGTAGCCGAGAGCAGAAGACAAGGTTAAGTTGATTCAAGCTAGATTGAAGGAAGCTTGAGCACCGTGCAAGTCTTATGCCGATCTTAAGCGAAGAGATATAGAGTTTGGCCGTTGGGGATCGAGTGTTTCGAAGGTCTCGCCTTGGAAGAAGGTACGAGGTTCGGAAAGAAAGGCAAGCTTAGTCCGAGGTTCATTGGGCGTATAAGATTTTGAGACGAGTTGGACCAAGTAGCATATCGCCTTGAGTTGCCGCAGAGCTTAGTCGATTCACGGCGTCTTTCATGTTTCGATGCTTGGAGGTATCGTTCGGATCCGTCACATGTGGTAGCAAAGTGGAAGAGATCGAGGTAAATCCGGACTTGACTATGGAAGAAGAACACATGCAGATTCTTGATCGAGATGTAAAGGTTCTACGTGGGAAGTCTGTGCCTTTGGTTAAGGTACTTTAGGCGGAATCATGGCGTAGAGGAGCGACGTGGGAACCCGAGGATACGATGAGACAAAGCAATACCCGCAACTCTTTTGACCATGTAATTTCGAGGCCGAAATTATTTTTAAGGGGGGTAGAACTGTAATATCCCGGGTTAGGGGGCTGTTTTGTGGCTGCATGTTATTGCATGTTTGTAGTGTGCTGTGTTGCTATTTTTATGTCTTAGGGGCTTAATTATAGCCTAGGTGTATGCCTGAGTGAGTAAGAAAATTTTGATTTTTGGGCATAGGTGAGAGGAGTTGGAAGAGCTGGGGTTTAAGAATTTTAATTGGAGTTTTAAAGCATAAATAAGGAGCTGGCAAAGTGGCAAGGCATGGGACACTTGGGAGCTAGGTGTGGCGTCATCTTCAAGGGGTGGAGGTCCAGTGTTCGAGCAGCAGGATTCCCCATTTTGGTTGCTTTTTGGGACGGCATGGTGGAGTGGTAGAAGCCAAATCAAACACTACCTTGGACCAAGTCTTACCTTTCAAATGAAAGGTAGGGAGTGAATTTAGGAGTGGGACTTGGTCCACTCATTTCAAATGAGTGAATGGGAGTGAGTGGGGGGATTCTTGGCCGAATTTGTGGGGTATGGAGTGGGGGAAGTGGACGGTTTGGTAGGGAGAGTTGGTGGCCGAAATTCACATAGGCAACCTTGCATTTTCGGTCACTTGGAGGCAAGCCAAATTCTCCTTTTTGTCTTACCAAAATCGAATTCCTAAAGAATTCTCTTTCACTTTCTTTTTGAAACCGAATGTGCAAACACCTAGTTGCCGAAATTATTTTTGTTTCAACTTTTCTTAATAGCCGAAATCCTATTCTTTCAACCCTTTTTTCTATTTCAATTGTTTGAGCCGAAAGTAAAAAGTCTCTTCTTCTCATATTTTCTTCTTGGTTGAGCCTAGATAGCCGAAACTCTCATCTTCCAAACACCTCCACCGTTTCTCTTATTTTTGACTCATCTTTTATTTCCCTTCTTTCCTAAATATTAGTGCCGTTTCTCTATCCCTTCTCACCCTTGTTTTCATTCTTTTCTCACTAAGCCGAACCCAAGGGTGTTGAACACCTAAAGACCGAATCCTTTTCTTTTGAAGCCTTGGCCGAATCTCCTCTCTTCCCTGGTGTGGGGTTGGCCGAATTTTGGTGTTGGGTGTTGGTAAGTGCAAGGCCGAATGGCCATATCTCCCTCTTTTGGTTCTTTATTTGGTTGTGTTTTGGTTAAGGGTCGATTATGGTCAGTTTGGAAGGGTGTTAACCTTTTGGGATTATCATCTTGTGTTAGGGTCTTGGATATCGAAAGTAGTCAGGTGGAGCCTTCTCTCTTTGTGAACCGATTAGGTAAGTGATGGTAAGATATCATTCGCAGTTATTCGTTTAAATCTGATTAAGTCAAGGTGACAAAGGATTAACCACTCTCTCTTAGGTGTAGCCGATTGGTGATCAAAGAAGGGCCATCATGGTTCAGTTTGGTAGGAAACCAAACCAATAGCAAGGTAAGGGTCCAACGCTAACCCTTGTGGTTCATTTGGTTATGGCCGAATGGTCTTAGTGCCTAACCCCTATGTTGGCCGAATATTGTGGTTGCCTAATGGTTTACTTTTGGCCGATTCTAGGAGCCGAGATAGTCAAGGGACTCAGAGTGATTCGTAGGGATCTTTAGACTCAGTAGCTATCTCAGTGTGTATACTAACACACTTATATTTAGTAATATCGTTAATAACCTTGTGCAATGACTAATGGAACAGTGGTGACTATTATGATACCCTCATGGGTACGAGTTTGGACTCGGGTAAGTCGATGCTATTATTATGAGTTATTGATGATCTCAGATGATACCATGGTTATGGATATGTGACATGGGGTATGAGATTAGACATATTGGCATGATATGCATGATAGTATGATATGCATGATAGCATGATATTCATGATTACATGAGTTTGGCATGTTGATGGGTGATACGAGAGGAGGAGCAGTGATGTATTGTCTTGACGAGCACCAGTGCTTTGGTAGCACACTTTGTGACTTTGGGTCACGTGAGGTTTGGCACCTCCAGAGGTTTGGTACCTCGCGTCTCGTCCCAGTGGCTCGAGCACCACAATGGGTTGGCCCCACAGATGATTATACTCGGGATTGACGCCAAAGTTTTGGTAACACACGATGGGTTGGCCCCATCACCAGATTTGTGACTACGGTCACCAAAGCTTTGGTAGCACATTGTGTCTTTGGGACACCAGAGGTTTGGCACCTCATTGCGACTTGTCCCTGTGGTTTAACCACCGTGGGTTGGCCCCACTTGAGATATGGGATCGTCTGCTAGTGTTTTGGTAACACACGATGGGTTGGCCCCATCATCATTGGATTTGTGACTTCGGTCACGAGTGCTTTGGTAGCACAATTGTGTCTTTGGGACACCAAAGCTTTGGTAGCACATTGACGGATATTGTGTCTTTGGGACACCAGTTGCTTTGGGAGCACATTGTGACTATATGTCACCAGTGGTTTGGTACCACACGGGGTAGAAAAGGCGATATGGATGGTTAGGTTCGGGTTGCATTAATCATGTTGCTATGTATGATGTGTGTTAGCATGTTGATTCTTGGGAGCGGGATTTGCACACCTTGAGTCACTCGACTCACCCTCTCCTTTGGCATTTCAGTGACTCGTGAGACGCGGACTTGGGCCGGGATGGACTCGGGGTGCACATGCCATGCTTTAATAAAGTTTTACTCAGACTCTACTATTTGGGTACTTTAGTTATTACTTTACATTGGGTTTTATTTCGGATTGTAAAAGGCCTTTTAAGTTATGTTTTATGTTGTTTATATTTTAAGCTGATTTTGATATGCCTTAACAAAATAACTCGGAATAAATTTTACTAAAACCTGGAAAGATCATGTTTTCAAAATTATAACGCGACGTGTTTTTAAACTATACCATCGGGTATCACACTAAGTCTTTTTGACAAACAAATACAACTGGTTCCCAAACCAAACTTGTAGTTCATTTAAGTCTAGAAGCGTTTTATGTATCACTAAGAAACTAAGGAGGTTTTAAATGGTTTTAACTTGTTTTAACTACAAACTCTAGCTAAGTTTTCAAAATCTCCAGGTTTCAAATACATCAACTGTTTTCCAAACAAGACTACTCAAATTTGTTTCAAACACACTGTGTTTTCACCCCACTTTTAAACGAAAAATCTAGTTTTCCCAAGACGTTTTCCCCGTAGCATACCAGATTCGGACGTGGTGTCTTGTCCGGGTTTGGGGTGTTACATATGTGATAGATTAGCAAGTGTTGTTCTTGAATTTTTTATGAAATTGAGTGATTTGGATTAAATTGAAAAAAATAAATTTTTGAGGGACTAAAACGCAAAATAAATGGAAGGTATGGACTTGTATGAGTATGAGCAACATTCGGCCTAAGCATGGTGTGTGCAAATTTTGCATATTTTGTGTTTTATGCTATAGGGACTAAATTACAAAAAGTGTAAAATGTCAGGGGTAAAATTGTAAATTGCTCGATTATGTATTTTTGGACCAAATTGAATGAAAATATGTTGAATGAGTTTAATTTCTAATTTATTTAGACCAAGAACAAAAAGGATCGGAAGTGGATCGGGGAAAGGCGAAGTTAATCGAATAGTCGGGAAACAAAGTCCGTCGATACTCGAGGTAAGTTTTTAAGCAGTTGGGTTGTAATGAAATTGTTCTAATCTATATGAATGTTTATGTATTTAATAAAAATAAGTATGTATAATGTCTTAAAGCCGAATGTGATGTTGATTAAGAAATGTATTTAGCCGAATGTGGGGTAGACATTTAAGCCTTTGGTTCATTTGAATGGAATGTATATATTTATATATATATCATTGATATGATCAAATGTGGTAATGAAATGTGAGATGGTTGTATTCGAATAAGGTGTATATATGTATAATTCCGAATGTGATAATGTTCTATGGAATGAATGAGTTGAATTGGAAATGAGTATATATATATATAGTATTTGAAGACAGGGATATATGTATTTGTATGGATGGAGAGAAGATCGGATAATGAGCACTAAGTGTGCGAATTAAACTTCCGAGCACTAAGTGTGTGAAATCGGATATGAAAACTTTAAGTGTATAAATTGAACTTCAGGACATTTCGGGTGCTTAAATTCGGTTGATGAACAATAAAGGTAGGAGTAAATATAAATTCAAAGATTGATGTAACACCCCAAACCCGGTCAATACGCCACGACTGAATCTGGTATGTCACTAAGGAAAATATTTTTGAAAGAATCGAATTAACAATTAAATTTTGTGAAAAACTCTTAATTTGTTGAAAACACATAACTTGTAATTTTTTTCTATCGAACTATTCATATTACCCGATGGTAAGATTTTTAAAACCATTGCGAGTTTTTAGTTTAGAAAACTTTGAGCTCAATTTTTAGATTAACCAAGTAATTTATAAGCCATATTTTAAATATACTCAAAACATAAAAATAATCCAAAACATAATTAAACAGGCCTCATTACAAATCCATAAAATATGAAAACCAAATTAAAATAAAGTACCCAAATGGAAGTTCATGTAAAACCAAATTTTATTGCATGGCCTCCTCGAGTCCATCCGGCTCTATATCCGCGATCTCACGAATCACCCGAAAATATAAGGAGAAGGTGAGTCACCAAGACTCGAGCAGCATATTCCCTCTCCCGGGTAAATACCACATACTTACACAAATTATAACCAAGCAATATATATATATGATGCACCCAACCTAACCATCCATAACTCCTTTTCTACCCCGTGTGGTACCAAACCACTGGTGGTGCCAAACCACCGGTGACCGAAGTCACGATATAAATGTGATCCCAAATCACCGTGACCAAAGTCACAAATAATCCATCTGTGGGGCCAACCCACGTGTGATACCAAATCACCGGCGACAATCCCATATCTCAAAAGTGGGGCCAACCCATGGTGGTATTAACCACGTGGACGAGTCGCTATGAGGTGCCAAACCTCCGTGTCCAAGACACGAATGTGATACCAAATCACCGGTGGTGCTAAACCACCGGTGTCCAAGACACGAATCATCAAGTTGTGGGGCCAACCCACGTGTGATACCAAATCACCGGCGACAATCCCATATCTCAAAAGTGGGGCCAACCCACGCTGGTATTAACCACGGGGACGAGTCGCTATGAGGTGCCAAACCTCACGGTGTCCAAAGACACGAATGTGATACCAAATCACCGGTGGTGCCAAACCACCGTGTCCAAAGACACGAATCATCAAGTTATGGGGCCAACCCACGTGTGATACCAAATCACCGCGACAATCCCATATCTCAAAAGTGGGGCCAACCCACGGTGGTATTAACCACGTGGACGAGTCGCTATGAGGTGCCAAACCTCCGGTGTCCAAGACACGAATGTGATACCAAATCACCGGTGGTGCCAAACCACTTTGTGTCCAAAGACACGATATCAATCTTCCCCTCCTCTCATATTGCCCATACCAATGCAATAGATAGACAAATCATGTCAATAAACTTTGATATGTATCTCATAACGAATATATCATAAATCGTAGATCATGATTTCAATCCACATGTATTAACAACATATTGAAACGGACTTACCCGAATCCTCATTCATGCCATCATGGTATCATATCCAGATCTCATCGATTTACCCACTTTCATAATATGATTAGTTATGTAACACACAAATATACATATATAAACCAAGTTATAAAGTGTGTAAGATACACACCTTTCACCAACATAAGAACTAATCTTCGAAAAATCCGGTTTACCGCACTAGATCACCTTGTCCTACAATCGGCCATATCACAATATTATGAACAAAGGCCATTCGGCCAACATCAAAATCCCAAAGAGTTATCCCTCGAAATACCAATCTTACCTAAAGGCTTACCCAAAACGATCGATAAAGATACGAGGCTTAGATTGATTGCTTCCAACGTCCCAAGGAGCCTAAAAGAAATCGATTCCTAAAATGGTTAAAACTTTGCAACAAATGCCCATAGGTTCGACCCTTGTCCTCAAGAAAATAACATAGAGATGAGAAAAGAAATAATAGGAAAATCGACCAAGAATACTTACTTATTAACCAAAATCGATTGAAGAAACCAAAGAGAGTCTACCCTTGAATATTCGGCCAAACTAAAACTAAAAGGAAGTAGAAGATTCGGCTATTTGCTTATGAGAGAAGAAAACAATTGATTTGAGTCTAATAGGATATGAAATACGAAAGTAGAAGAGAAGAAAAAGAGAGAGAGAATTTGATTTTTAGCAACAATGGAAGAAAGAAAAAAAAAGTTTGGAGAAGGGAGAGAGATTCGGCCAAAAGGAAGAAAAAGAATAAGAGAGAAAATGGGGTTGAGAGATTCGGCCAACTCCTTATTTGCCAAAAAGAAAAGTGCACAAATTGACAAAATGTAGTTTTGGTTCAAAAAGGACAAATAAAAGAAAGAAAGTGGTATTTGTTTCAAACAAAAAGAGGCTAAAACCAAAAGCAATTTTGCACCAAAAGTACCATAGACATTCGGCCAAAGGAAGAGTTTTTGGAGAGGGAAAACAAAAATGCAAAAAGATGTTCAAATGACAAAAATTGGCCAATATCCCCCCCAAACTACCTATTACATTCGGCCACCCCCTAGCCATACATGCCGTCCACATACATGCACTAAAGCCTAGGAATACTTTCCAAAACATCCTCCATATTCCATGCCTTTTGTCCCCTCATACTACCATAACTTCAAGATTCTTATCCCCAATTTCAAGCTTTCCTTAAACCAAAATTCAACTTACCAAAAGATGAAAGTCCAACCTATCATAAACATAAGTTGACCGTCCATAAATGCTAGGATTCAAAATAAACCTTCAAAATGCTAAACATGCTACTCGAACCTCTAACCTCAAACAACCTTTCAAGCTCCTTAACCATCTTGCCACTTACTCCTCTTGTGCTTTAATTTAACACTTAAATTAACTTAAGTGTCAAGCTCACTTAATCCACTTCATTAAATAACCCATACTAAAAATTATTCTAGCTTCCTAAATAAAATCAAGCCTTCACAAGACTATGCTAACACACAAAATTCATACCCAAACCAACACAACAGATACTCAAATTTTAGGATATTACAATTCTACCCTCCTAAAAAAAATTTTCGTCCTCGAAATTACCTGCTCAAAAGAGTTGAGGGTACAGCTGCCTCATCGCATCCTCCGATTCCCACGTAGCTTCTTCCACGCCATGATTCCTCCATAAAACCTTCACTAAAGGAACGGACTTCCTACGCAAAACTTTCACATCTCGATCTAGAATCTGCACGTGTTCTTCTTCTCTTGTCGATCTGGGCTCACCTCTATTTCCTCTCTTCGCCACAACATGCGATGGATCGTAACGATAGCGTCTAAGCATGTAGACATGGAACACATCGTGAATCACTCACCTCGATGGCAACTCGAGCGATAGGCTACTCGTCCCACTCGTCTCAACACCTTATACGGTCCAATGAACCTTGGACTTAACTTGCCTTTTCTCCCAAATCTTAACACTTTCTTCCATGGCGAGACTTTCGGAAAAACTTTGTCACCCACGGCAAACTCTATATCCCTCCGCTTGAGATCGGCATATGACTTCGCCTATCCGAAGCTTCCTTCTGCACGAGCTCAGATCATCTTAACCTTATCTTCGCCTCTGCAACCAACTCTAGTCCTAACATCTCGACGCCACCCAACTCTGTCCAACATGTAGGCGTGCGACACCTCCTACCATACAACGCCTCATATGGTGCCATCTTAATGCTTGCTTGGTAACTATTGTTGTATGCGAACTCACTAACGGCAAAAACTCTTCCCACCTGCCTCGAAGTCCAAAACACATCCTCTCAAAGATATCCTCTAAAATCTGAATAACTCTTTCCGATCGCCTGCCGACTGTGGATGAAATGCGATCAAATCCAACCGTACCCAAAGCCCGATGTAACGCTCTCAAAAAGCTTGATGTAAATCTAGGATCTCTATCTGAGATGATCGACACCGCACACCGTGCAACCTCACTATCTCCGCTACATACATCTTAGCTAACCTCAGGCGAATAATCCGGCCTTCTACCGGAATAAAATGAGTGACTTAGTCGACAATCCACAATCACCCAAATCGAATCCTTCTTACTAGGTGTAAGAGGTAATCCATCGACAAAGTCCATCGTGATCCTTTCCCACTTCCATCGAGGAATCTTCACCGTGAAGTAACCCGCACGATAGCGATGCCCCACCTTGACCTGGCGACACGTCGGACATTTACCCACAAACTCGCCACCTCACGCTTGGACACAGCCACCAAAATCGCTCTCTTAAATCCCGATACATCTTGCTTCCTCCGGGATGCATAGCATATGGGCTTTATTATGTGCATCCCAAGAATTCTTTGCCTCAACTCAACATCCTTCGGCATACAAGCTCTCCTTTAAAACACAAGACTCCATCATTGGACAAACTATATTCCTCTAAACCTCCGTTCTAAACCCGCAACCTCCGATCATTTAAACTATCATCCTCTAACCGCTTCTCCTTGATTTGCTCTAACCAAGTCGACTTGACTTGCGATCACCCAAAAGACTCCCATTGTCATATAAGCTAAGACGAGCAAACATCGATCTTAAGTCGACACAACCTTACGGCTCAACGCGTGCGCCACTACGTTAGCCTTGCCCGGATGGTACTCAATCGAACGATCGTAGTCCTTCAACAACTCAATCCATCTACGCCGCCTTAAGTTCAAATCCTTCGAGTCAAAAGATACTTAAGACTCTTGTGATCCGTGTAGACTATCGACTTCTCTCCGCACAAATAATGTCTCCATATCTTCAAAGCAAAAACCACAAAGCAGCTAATTCCAAGTCATGCGTCGGATAATTAACCTCATGTGGTCTCAATCACCGAGATGCATAAGCCACTACCTTCCTTCCTGCATCAAACACATCCCAAACCAAGATGTGATGCATCACAAGAAACCGTGAATTCCTTTGCTCGCCTCGAGTTGAATCAAAACTGAGCTTCATCAGAATCTTCTTCAACTTGTCGAAACTTCCTTCCCGCTTCTCGGTCCACACAAATGGAACTCCTTTCCTCAATAACTTGGTCATAGGTGCTGCTATCAAAGAAAATCCTCTACAAATCTTCTGTGTAATACCCCGCTGACCTAGAAAACTCCGAATCTCACCCATCGACTTAGGCGGCTTCCAATCCAACACCGCCTCAATCTTCCGAGGATCCACTCTAATCCCCTCACCGATACTATGTGACCCAAGAAAGTCACCTCCCTAAGCGTAACTCGCACTTACTAAATTTGGCGTATAAATCGCTTTCTTTCGTAATCTGCAACACTACTCGCAAATGCGCATCATGCTCCTCCTCGACTTTGAGTATACCAAAATATCGTCTATAAATACCACAACAAATCGGTCCAAAAACTGCTGGAATACTCAATTCATCATATCCATAAATGCGGTGGGCGTTAGTCAACCCAAACGGCATTACGTAAACTCGTAGTGCCCATACCGAGTCTGCGAATGCCGTCTTATGGATATCGCCTTTTTCACCTTCACCGATGATATCCGGACCTTAAATCAATCTTGGAGAAAACGCGCTTCTTTAAGGTGATCAAACAAGTCATCTATCCTCGGCAAAGGATACTTGTTTTTGATCGTCAGCTTATTCAACTGGCGGTAGTCTATACACATCCGTATCATACCATCTTTCTTCTTGACAAAAAGTATCGGCGCTCCCCATGGCAAAACACTTGGTCGAATGAAACCTCGATCCAACAACTCCTGAATCTGAGCCTTTAATTCCATCAATTCCTTCGGTGCCATCCTATACGGAGCTATAGACACTGGCGCCATTCCGGGTAACAGATCTATACCAAATTCAACTTCACGGTCTGGAGGTAGTCCCGAAAGTTCTTCAGGAAATACGTCAACATATTCCTTTACCGTGCGGACATTCCCCACATTAGACTCCTTAGCCTCCAACGCACACACATGGACCACGAATGCCTCACAGCCCTTCCTAACCAACTTCATAGCTTTCAACGCAGATACCACGTTGGATAGATAATCTCTTCTATTACCTATCATGACCACCTCTTCGCCTCAATCGACTTCAAAACCATGCGCTTAGCAGCGCAATCCAAACTTGCTCGGTACTTGGCCAACCAGTCCATCCCAAGTATCAGATCGAACTCCTCAAATGGCAATTCCATCAGATCAGCTACGAACACTACCCCTTGGAGTTCTAGGGGTACATCTCTATACAACTTATTTTACTTCTCAGAGTGACCCGAGAGGGCTAAAACTGCATCATCTTCCTAGAAGTAATCTCGAGTCTAGATTCATAGTCTCTACTATGATACTGGCAACATAAGAATGTGTCGAACCCACATCTATCAAAGCAGTATATGGTTCACCAAAGATTAAGAACGTATCGGTTATGACATCCGGTGCGTCGCCCTCCTCTCGACGTATCGCAGCATACACCAAACCAGGTATCTTGCTTCATGTGCGGCACCTCTGCGCGGACGCTCCTCGGCCTCGACCAGAACCATTACCTCCTCTACCATTACCATGACCTCTCTGTGGTGGCGGTCCTTCATTTCTGAACTGAGCACGACCTTGACCCTCGGACTGATTCCTGGCTAGCTTACATGGACAGTCTCTCACACGATGATCCAGCGAGCCACACTCGAAACATCCTTTCCCTCCGGTCCAACATTCGCCCCAATGATATTTCCCACATCGGTTACACCGTGCCGGGTCCTCGATTAGCGATGTGCTCTCCCGGGACCGATTACCCACTTTGCCTAGCCCTCTTTTGAGAATTACCTACGTGATCCCGATGATCCGTAACCTCTCTTATGCTTGTTTCGGCCAGTAACTCGCCTTGCGATTCCTTGATTCCTTCGGCTATCTTAGCCTTTTCAACCAAAGCAAAGAAACTCGCGCTCCCGATGTGGAGCAATCAACAATCTCGACTCATCCTCAAACCATCTTCGAATCGAACACATCGCTCGTGCTCGATGCCACAATACCTCCAAAGATACCGGCTCAGTCTTAAAAATTCTACCTCATATTCTGACACAGACTTATTACTTTGGATCAAACTCAGAAATGCCTTACGTTGCACATCAATGTAATTAGACCCAACGTATTTCCGTTGATACGCTGCCTTGAAATAATCCCAAGTGAGATCCTCCGCTGCAGCACCATTCTGTACTGTGAGCCACCACTGATATGACTCATCCCGAAGAAGCGATACGATTCCTTTCAGCTTGTCCTCAGCACTCAAATCCAAGTCATCCATGATTCGCTCCGTCGCCTCTATCCAATATTCAGCCGCACTGGGAGCTACGCTTGAAACACCTCGAAATACCTCCGCTCCATTGGATCGGAGTCGCTCAGATACAGATTTCCGAACTCCCGTGCCTCCACCTATTCCAACTACCCTTTCAAGAACTCGCAGCATCGCCTGAGACACTGCGTCATCCCCCGTTTGATCCTGTTGCTCAACTCCAACCTGCCGTGGTGGGGTAGTGGTACCTCATTTTCGGATCCTGACCCGACCTCACCGGCTCGCACCACGCCATCCTACCTCGACCACGTCCATGCATAAAATGACCTCGACCTCGAGTACTCATATCTACAGTCTCGACTTATCTGATTTAAAAGTTTTATGCATTAGTCATTATTCCACTTTCTTTAAAGCACAATTTTATGAAAAGTTTTAATAAGAGGTTGTTTCGCGAGTACATTCAACCTATAGTTTGGGTCTCTAGAGTAGTTCCTACTACTATACAAATCATGCCAATATCATCATATCATATAATCAAAATCAACAGTTTGATGTACTTACTGTATGGATTGATGTCGGAGACTCGGGGCCATGCCTTTCCAACCATATAATTTTCAACAAAAACATTTTAAAATCTATTCTTTAAAACATTTTGGGCCTCGGGCCCACAGCCAAGCTTTTGAACCTGGCTCTGATACCAATTTGTAACACCCCAAACCCGATCAATACGCCACGACCGAATCTGGTATGTCACTAAGGAAAATATTTTTGAAAGAATCGAATTAACAATTAAATTTTGTGAAAAACTCTTAATTTGTTGAAAACACATAACTTGTAATTTTTTTTCTATCGAACTATTCATATTACCCGATGGTAAGATTTTTAAAACCATTGCGAGTTTTTAGTTTAGAAAACTTTGAGCTCAATTTTTAGATTAACCAAGTAATTTATAAGCCATATTTTAAATATACTCAAAACATAAAAATAATCCAAAACATAATTAAACAGGCCTCATTACAAATCCATAAAATATGAAAACCAAATTAAAATAAAGTACCCAAATGGAAGTTCATGTAAAACCAAATTTTATTGCATGGCCTCCTCGAGTCCATCCGGCTCTATATCCGCGATCTCACGAATCACCTGAAAATATAAGGGAGAAGGTGAGTCACCAAGACTCAGTGCATATTCCCTCTCCCGGGTAAATACCACATACTTACACAAATTATAACCAAGCAATATATATATATGATGCACCCAACCTAACCATCCATAACTCCTTTTCTACCCCGTGTGGTACCAAACCACTGGTGGTGCCAAACCACTGGTGACCGAAGTCACGATATAAATGTGATACCAAATCACTGGTGACCAAAGTCACAAATAATCCATCTCAAGGGGCCAACCCACGTGTGATACCAAATCACCGCGACAATCCCATATCTCAAAAGTGGGGCCAACCCACGGTGGTATTAACCACGAGGGGACGAGTCGCTATGAGGTGCCAAACCTCTGGTGTCCGAAGACACAAATGTGATACCAAATCACTGGTGGTGCCAAACCACTGGTGTCCGAAGACACAAATCATCAAGTTGTGGGGCCAACCCACGTGTGATACCAAGTCACTAGCGACAATCCCATATCTCAAAAGTAGGGCCAACCCACGGTGGTATTAACCACAGGGACGAGTCGCTATGAGGTGCCAAACCTCTGGTGTCTGAAGACACGAATGTGATACCAAATCAATGGTGGTGCCAAACCACTGGTGTCCGAAGACACGAATCATCAAGTTGTGGGGCCAACCCACGTGTGATACCAAATCACTGGCGACAATCCCATATCTCAAAAGTGGGGCCAACCCACGGTGGTATTAACCACAGGGACGAGTCGCTATGAGGTGCCAAACCTCTGGTGTCCGAAGACACGAATGTGATACCAAATCACTGGTGGTGCCAAACCACTGGTGTCTGAAGACACGATATCAATCTTCCCCCTCCTCTCATATTACCCATACCAATGCAATGGATAGACAAATCATGTCAATAAACTTTGATATGTATCTCATAACGAATATATCATAAATCGTAGATCATGATTTCAATCCACATGTATTAACAACATATTGAAACAGACTTACCCGAATCCTTATTCATACCATCATGGTATCATATCCAGATCTCATCGATTTACCCACTTTCATAATATGATTAGTTATGTAACACACAAATATACATATATAAACCAAGTTATAAAGTGTGTAAGATACACACCTTTCACTAACACAATAACTAATTTTCGAAAAATCCGGTTTACCGCACTAGATCACCTTGTCCTACAATCAGCCATATCACAATATTATGAACAAAGGCCATTCGGCCAACATCAAAATCCCAAAGAGTTATCCCTCGAAATACCAATCTTACCTAAAGGCTTACCAAAAACGATCGATAAAGATACGAGGCTTAGATTGATTGCTTCCAACGTCCCAAGGAACCTAAAAGAATTCGATTCCTAAAATGGTTAAAACCTTGCAACAAATGCCCATAGGTTCGGCCCTTGTCCTCAAGAAAATAACATAGAGAGGAGAAAAGAAATAATAGGAAAATCAGCCAAGAATACTTACTTATTAACCAAAATCGATTGAAGAAACCAAAGAGAGTCTACCCTTGAATATTCGACCAAACTAAAACTAAAAGGAAGCAGAAGATTCGGCTATTTGCTTATGAGAGAAGAAAACAATTGATTTGAGTCTAATAGGATATGAAATACGAAAGTAGAAGAGAAGAAAAAGAGAGAGAGAATTCAATTTTTAGCAACAATGGAAGAAAGAAAAAAAAAGTTTAGAGAAGAGAGAGAGATTCAGCCAAAAGGAAGAAAAAGAATAAGAGAGAAAATGGGGTTGAGAGATTCGGCCAACTCCTTATTTACCAAAAAGAAAAGTGCACAAATTGACAAAATGTAGTTTTGGTTCAAAAAGGACAAATAAAAGAAAGAAAGTGGTATTTGTTTCAAACAAAAAGAGGCTAAAACCAAAAGCAATTTTGCACCAAAAGTACCATAGACATTCGGCCAAAGGAAGAGTTTTTGGAGAGGGAAAACAAAAATGCAAAAGATGTTCAAATGAAAAAATTGGCCAATATCCCCAAACTACCTATTACATTCGGCCACCCCTAGCCATACATGTCGTCCACATACATGCACTAAAGCCTAGGAATACTTTCCAAAACATCCTCCATATTCCATGCCTTTTGTCCCCATACTACCATAACTTCAAGATTCTTATCCCCAATTTCAAGCTTTCCTTAAACCAAAATTCAACTTACCAAAAGATGAAAGTCCAACCTATCATAAACATAAGTTGACCGTCCATAAATGCTAGGATTCAAAATAAACCTTCAAAATGCTAAACATGCTACTCGAACCTCTAACCTAAAACAACCTTTCAAGCTCCTTAACCATCTTGCCACTTACTCCTCTTGTGCTTTAATTTAACACTTAAATTAACTTAAGTGTCAAGCTCACTTAATCCACTTCATTAAATAACCCATACTAAAAATTATTCTAGCTTCCTAAATAAAATCAAGCCTTCACAAGACTATGCTAACACACAAAATTCATACCCAAACCAACACAACAGATACTCAAATTTTAGGATATTACAATTGATTTTGGTAAGTTTCGATGCTATGAGATATTATTATTTGATTGGTAAGTATATATTTTGTAAGTAATATATGTATAAGATATCAATTGTTAAATGTATGCATATGCGGTCTTTGGAGCTATGAAAGGTAATAGTTTGGTATGCATTTGTATTAAATTGAGGAATGGATTATATACTTGTGTGAAGCCTATTATTGAATGCTGGTATATTCGGTTAAAGGGTTATGAAATGTGTAATTTTTTTTTAAAATGTTTAAAAGCGTTGTTATATGTAATTGCTTATAACTTACTAAGCTAAGATAGCTTACTTTGTGTGGTTGTTGTGTTGCTTATTAGGTTTTGAAGTCTAAGCTCGAGCTCGGGGATCATCGTCAAGTCTATCACACTATCAGCTATCTTTGGTACATTATAAGTAGTACATCGTTTGAAACTATGGCATGTATAGGCTAAGTTACTTTTTGAATTGACTTCAACTGGTGTGTATGTGAATGTATGCCATGCAAAAATGGCTAAATTACGGTAATTTGGTGTTATGTGTATTCGACCATGATGTTAACTTTTTATGAAAGTACAATTACTAATGTGTTTATGCTTGATGTATGAAAATGTAGCTTGAATGACCATTTGGTTAAAATTTTGTTGTGTAAGGCCAAATATGGTGTTTGTGTAATTTGGTAAATAAAATTTCATGATAAGTAAAAATGGCAATATAGGTTTGTATGTTTTGATTATGCAAAATTAGTCATGATAGTCATATATGTGTATAGTGAGTTTGGTTTGTATGTTTTAGGTTTTTTATAAGATAGGTTTTATTTTGATAATGTGACCATGATAATTATAAGTGATGTGGTTTGTTATATGTTTTGGATACTTTCGGCAATTGATAGTGAATTTGGTATAACCTAGATTCATTTAAGTAAATTTTGGTATATGTATTTTGGTTTTGATAATAGATAATTTGTTTAGTAAAGTGAGTATAATATGTGCATATTCGGCTAAGGAAATGGCAATGACTAAATGAATAGTAAATTTGCTTTAATGAAAGATGCTTATGGATGAAAGATATTTTGGGTCATATGTCTTAATTGAGCAAAGATGTGCATGATTTATAAATAACTATTTTAGGAAGCTTTGTATATTAATGTTTATTCTGGGTTGGGTTTAGATCGGTAATGCCTCGTAACCCTAATCTGGCGACAGATACGGGTTAGGGGTATTACATTTGATTGGTATCAGAGCTACGGTTTAGTCAGTTTTCGGACTAACGTAGCGCGTGTGAGATTAGCTATACATGCCATAATTTTTACTATAATAGTGTGATGACTTCTGACTATGAGATGTGTTTCCTTCTTTTATATAGTAAATGGATCCTGATCCCGAGCGAGCCATAGCCGATGATGTCAAGAGTGTGGCGCCTGCTCCCGCGCAAGGGACCGCACCGGTTGAATCTCGACCAGCTACGAGTAACCATGATGAGGGGGCTAAACAAGCCTTCTTTAGTATAATGAATGATTGGTTCAATCAAGACATCCGGACCAATCCGGCTGTTCAACCACCCCCGAATCTAAATACTCCACCTGTAGTACCTGTGGTACCTCCGATCATTAATCCTGAGAGAATGAATAAGCCTCCGGTCGACAGAATCAGAAAACACGGGGCTCAAGAGTTTAGAGCTGAAGCAGATGATGATGCTGAACGAGCTAAATTTTGGCTCGATAATACAATTCGTGTTTTCGATGAACTATCCTGTACACCTGATGAGTGCCTGAGATGTGCTATATTCTTATTACAAGATTCTGCCTATTACTGGTGGAACACTCTGGTTTCGGTTGTTCCGAAGGAACGAGTCACTTAGGACTTCTTTCAGACGGAGTTTCACAAGAAATACATTAGTCAGTGATTCATAGATTTGAAACGCAAGGAATTTCTCGAGCTTAAATAGGGTCGTATGACCGTATCCGAGTATGAATGCAAGTTTGTGAGACTCAGCCGTTATGCCCGCGGGTATGTTTCATCAGAGGCTGCCATGTGTAGAAGATTTGAAGAAGGGTTAAACGAAGACATAAAAATACTGGTTGGTATACTTGAAATAAATGAGTTCGTGATACTTGTTGAGCGAGCTTGCAAAGCCGAAGAACTAGGGAAAGAAAAACGAAAAGCCGAGTTCGAAGCTAGAGATTTCCGTAAGAGATCAGCGGGCAAATTTTCTCAATCATCATCAAAGAAGTTCAGAAATGACAATAGCCGATCCAAGGTAAATACTGGGATCTCTATACGAGAACAACCACCAGTAAGTTCACGAGCTACCTCGATTGCTAGTGTTGGGAATACTCGACCAGATAAATCTGAGTGTCAGCAGTGTGGTAGGCAACATTTTGGAGAATGTTGGGGCAAATCCAACAACCGAGCTTGCTACAAGTGTGGTTCGCAGGATCACTTCATTCGGGATTGCCCGGAGTTAGCTGAGAAGGATAATGCTCAGAGTGCAAGACCGAGCGGTACTGCAGCTAGAGGTAGACCACCTCAAAATGACGGAGGTAGGAGTGGCACTCAGAAAGGGACTTCGGATACAGCTATTCGATCAAAGGCTCGTGTGCCAGCTAGAGCCTATGCCATTCGTGCCCGAGAGGAGGCTTCATCTCCAGATGTCATCACCGGTATATTTACTCTCTTTAATACTAGTGTAATTGCTCGATTGATCCGGTTCAACTCATTCCTATGTGTGTGAAACATTAGTATTCATGAAGACTTTACTGTTGAGTCTCACGAGTTTGTGATCCGAGTTTGCACCCACGGCGGTGTGTGCTAGTTGATAGTGTGTGCAAGAATTGCCCTTTGATGATTCGAGATTCATGTTTTCTGGCTGATTTGATGTTACTACAATTTGATGAGTTCGATATCATCCTCGGTATGGATTGGTTAACTGTGCACGATGCCGTAGTGAACTGCAGACGAAAGACTATTGATCTGTGGTGCCAGAATAATGAGATAATTCGGATTGAATCTGCAGATTTAAATGGGCTTCCAGCAGTGGTATCTTCGATGTTGGCTCGAAAGTATAGGAGAAAGGGTTGTGAAGCTTACTTTGCTTATGTGATTGATAATAAAGTGACCAAAAAGAAGATTGAATCTGTACCTGTTGTATGTGAGTATCCGGACGTGTTTCCGAAAGAATTGCCGGGTTCGCCACCTGTTCGGGAAGTAGAGTTTGGTATTGAGTTAGTGCCAGGGACGACTCCGATCTCGATAGCTCCGTATAGAATGGCACCGACTGAATTAAAAGAGTTGAAAGCTCAGTTGCAAGAATTGACAGATAAAGGTTTTGCTCGACTGAGTTTCTCTCCTTGGGGTGCGCTAGTGTTATTCGTGAAGAAGAAAGATGGAACTTTGAGAATGTGCATCGACTACTGACAACTCAATAAAGTGACTATAAAGAATAAATACCCGTTACCGTGCATTGATGATTTATTTGATCAGTTAAAAGGAGCCTCAGTATTTTTGAAGATCGATTTAAGATCGGGTTATTATCAGTTGAGAGTTAGAGACTCTGATGTGCCTAAGACTGCTTTCTGAACGAGATACGACCATTACGAGTTTTTGGTGATGCCTTTCGGACTCACTAATGCCCCTGCTATTTTCATGGATTTGATGAATCAGGTATTCAGATAGTATCTGCATCGGTTTGTAGTTGTGTTTATAGATGACATTCTGATCTATTCACGCGACGAAACCGAGCATGCTGAACACTTGAGACTTGTGTTACAGATTTTGCGTGATAAGCAGTTGTACGCGAAATTCAGTAAATGTGAGTTTTGGTTACGCGAAGTTAGCTTTTTGGGGCATGTCATTTCAGCATCAGGTATTCGGGTTGATCCGAGTAAGGTTTCGGCTATACTTGATTGGAAACCCCCGCGTAATGTTTCTGAAGTTCGGAGTTTTCTAGGACTAGCCGGTTATTATAGATGCTTTGTGAAAGGGTTCTCAATGATTACAGCTTCGATGACAAAGCTGTTATAGAAAGATATTAAGTTCGAGTGGTCAGAGAAGTGTCAGAAAAGTTTCGATCAGTTGAAAGCTCATTTGACCGAAGCTCCAGTACTCGTTCAGCCAGAGTCGGGTAAAGAGTTCATTATCTTCAGTGATGAATCCTTGAATGGTTTAGGCTGTGTTTTGATGCAAGAGGGTAAGGTTGCAGCCTACGCCTCGAGACAGTTAATACCGCATGAAAAGAACTATCCGACGCACGATCTCGAGTTAGCTGCCATAGTTTTTGCTCTAAAAATATGGCGTCACTATCTGTTTGGTGAAAAATGCCATGTCTATTCCGATCATAAAAGTCTAAAATACTTAATGACTCAGAAGGATCTAAATTTGAGACAACGACGATGGTTGGAATTGCTAAAAGACTACGAGCTCGTGATTGATTATCACCCCGAAAAAGTTAATGTGGTTGCTGATGCTTTAAACCGAAAATCACTGTTTGCTTTACGTGCAATGAACACAGATATAGCTATGACTGACGATGGTGTGATTATTGTAGAATTGAAAGCGAGACCGTTATTCATTCAACAGATTTACGAAGCTCAAATGGTTGATAATGACTTATTAGCAAAAAGGAATCACTATGGTTCAAATACTTACTCAGAATTTCAGATTGATGCTGAGGGATGCTTACGGTTCAAAAATTGAATATTTGTACCAAAGGATCCTGAGTTGATTTGGATGATTTGTAATGAAGCTCATAACAGTAGATTGTCAATTCTCCAGGAAGCACAAAAATGTATAATGATTTGAAACAGCATTACTAGTGGCATGGTCTGAAACGAGATATTTCGGATTTTGTGTCGAAATGTTTGATATGTCAGCAAGTAAAAGCCGAGCATCAGGTACCATCTGGGTTACTTCAGCCGATTATGATACCTGAATGGAAATGGGATCGAGTCACGATGGATTTCGTATCTGGGTTACCGTTGACATTGAGCAAGTAAGATGCAATTTGGGTTATTGTTGATAGATTGACAAAATTGGCTCACTTTATTCCAGTTCGTACAGACTACTCGCTTGATAAGCTAGCTGAATTGTATATTTCTCAGATTGTACAACTACATGGAGTACCCATTTCTATTATTTCGGATAGAGATCCGAGGTTCACATCGCGATTTTGGAAGAAATTGCAAGATGCATTAGGTACTAAATTGCATTTCAGCACAGCTTTTCACCCCCAAACGGATGGTCAATCCGAGAGAATTATTCAAATACTTGAGGATATGTTGAGATGTTGTGTTCTCGAGTTTGAGGGTACGTGGGAATGATACTTGCCTTTGATTGAATTTGCGTACAATAATAGCTTTCAATCAAGTATCAAAATGGCACCTTACGAGGCTTTATACGGTCGTAAATGTCGTACACCTTTGTATTGGACCGAGCTAAGTGAAAGTGAGATACACGGGGTTGATCTAATCAAAGAGACTGAACAGAAAGTGAAAGTGATCCGCCAAAGTTTGAAAGCAGCGTCAGACCGTCAAAAATCTTATGCAGATAAACGTAAAGATATAGAATTTCAGATTGGTGATCGAGTATTTTTGAAAGTCTCACCGTGGAAGAAAATACTTAGATTTGGTTGCAAAGGAAAGCTGAGTCCGAGATTTATTGGGCCGTACGAGATTATTGAGCGTATCGGTCCGATTGCATACAGGTTGATGTTGCCACCCGAGCTAAAAAAGATCCACAATGTTTTTTCATGTTTCGATGCTTCGACGATATAGATCCAATCCTTCTCATGTGATTAGTCCGTCCGAGGTTGATATACAGTCTAATCTAACTTATGAGGAAGAACCGATACGTATTCTGGCTTAGAAAATAAAAGAGTTGTGGAACAAGAAAATATCGTTAGCAAAAGTGCTTTGGCTTAAACATGGATTCGAGGAAGCAACTTGGGAGCTTGAGGATTCAATGAAATAACGTTATCCAAACCTATTCACCGATAAGATTTTCGGGGATGAAAATCCTTAAGGGGGGGAAGAGTTGTAACAGTCTGATTTTGACCCTAATCGGAACGGTGGTTTCGGGACCACGAATCTGAGTTAGAAAAATATTTTAATATTATTTTCCGTGTTAATTATATATGATTGAGCATGTGTTAAAGTTTCGTAAGTTAATTTGTCCGTTTGTGTGTTTAATTTAAGAAAAAAGGACTAAATCACGAAAAAAGTAAAAGTAGTCTTCTATTTGATTTAATGGCTTAATTTTTGTCTTCTTATATAGAAGGACTTATGTTGCAATTTGGCCAAAATTAAGACTAGTGGACGGCAACATGCATGAATTATATCTTTATTATATATAAATATATGTTTATATTATAAATTAATAATAATATTATTATATTATAAAGTATATTATAATATAATAAAAACAACCATGCAATTTTTTTATGGTTGTTCATCCTTATTGCCCAAACTAAAAAGAGAAAAAGAAAAGAAAAACTTCATAGGGTTTGGCATTGTTCAAGCTTGATTAAGGTATGAGCTTAGCTCGGTTTTTGATAATTTTTACGTTTTTGAGATTGTTGCTTTGAGTTTTAGCTAGCCCATGTTTGAATTTTTGAATTGGTTGTGTATTTCGTGAGATGTCATTGAAGAGAGCTTGTTGTTCTTGTTGTTTGAAGATGAAATATTAATTATATGTGATAGATTAGCAAGTGTTGTTCTTGAATTTTTTATGAAATTTAGTGATTTGGATTAAATTGAAAAAAATAAATTTTTGAGGGACTAAAACACAAAATAAATGGAAGGTATGGACTTGTATGAGTATGAGCAACATTCGGCCTAAGCATGGTGTGTGCAAATTTTGCATATTTTGTGTTTTATGCTATAGGGACTAAATTGCAAAAAGTGTAATATGTCAGGGGTAAAATTGTAAATTGCTCGATTATGTATTTTTGGACCAAATTGAATGAAAATATGTTGAATGAGTTTAATTTCTAGTTTATTTAGACCAAGAACAAAAAGGATCGAGAGTGGATCGGGGAAAGGCGAAGTTAATCGAATAGTCGGGAAACAAAGTTCGTCGATACTCAAGGTAAGTTTTGAAGCAATTGGGTTGTAATGAAATTGTTCTAATCTATATGAATGTTTATGTATTTAATAAAAGTAAGTATGTATAATGTCTTAAAGCCGAATGTGATGTTGATTAAGAAATGTATTTAGCCGAATGTGGGGTAGACATTTAAGCCTTTGGTTCATTTGAATGGAATGTGTATATTTATATATATATCATTGATATGATCAAATGTGGTAATGAAATGTGAGATGGTTCTAATCGAATAAGGTGTATATATGTATAATTCCGAATGTGATAATGTTCTATGGAATGAATGAGTTGAATTGGAAATGAGTATATGTATATATATATATATAGTATTTGAAGACAAGGATATATGTATTTGTATGGATGGAGAGAAGATTGGATAATGAGCACTAAGTGTGCGAATTGAACTTCCGAGCACTAAGTGTGCGAAATCGGATAATGAGCACTAAGTGTGCAAATTGAACTTCCAAGCACTAAGTGTGCAAAATCGGATATGAAAACTTTAAGTGTATAAATTGAACTTCAAGACATTTCGGGTGCTTAAATTCGGTTGATGAGCAATAAAGGTAGGAGTAAATATAAATTCAAAGATTGATTTTGGCAAGTTTCAATGCTATGAGAGATTATTATTTGATTGGTAAGTATAGATTTTGTAAGTAATATATGTATAAGATATCAATTGTTAAATGTATGCATATGCGGTCTTTAGAGCTATGAAAGGTAATAGTTTGGTATGCATTTGTATTAAATTGAGGAATGGATTATATACTTGTGTGAAGCCTATTATTGAATGCTGGTATATTCGGTTAAAGGGTTATGAAATGTGTAAATTTTTTTTTTAAATGTTTAAAAGCATTGTTATATGTAATTGCTTATAACATACTAAGCTAATATAGCTTACTTTGTGTGGTTGTTGTGTTGCTTATTAGGTTTTGAAGTCTAAGCTCGAGCTCGGGGATCATCGTCAAGTCTATCACACTATCAGCTATCTTTGGTACATTATAAGTAGTACATCGTTTGAAACTATGGCATGTATAGGCTAAGTTACTTTTTGAATTGACTTCAACTGGTGTGTATGTGAGGCATGCCATGCGAAAATGGCTAAATTGTGGTAATTTGGTCTTATGTGTATTCGACCATGATGTTAACTTTTTATGAAAGTACAATTACTAATGTGTTTATGCTTGATGTATGAAAATGTAGCTTGAATGACCATTTGGTTAAAGTTTTGTTGTGTAAGGCCGAATATGGTGTTTGTGTAATTTGGTAAATAACATTTCATGATAAGTAAAAATGGCAATATAGGTTTGTATGTTTTGATTATGCAAAATTAGTCATGATAGTCATATATGTGTATAGTGAGTTTGGTTTGTATGTTTTAGGTTGTTTATAGGATAGGTTTGATTTTGATAATGTGACCATGATAATTATAAGTGATGTGGTTTTTATATGTTTTGGATACTTTCGGAAATTGATAGTGAGTTTGGTATAACCTAGATTCATTTAAGTAAATTTTGGTATATGTATTTTGGTTTTGATAATAGATAATTTTTTTAGTAAAGTGAGTATAATATGTGCATATTCGGCTAAGGAAATGGCAATGACCAAATGAATAGTAAATTTGCTTTAATGAAAGATGCTTATGGATGAAAGATATTTTGGGTCATATGTCTTAATTGAGCAAAGATGTGCATGATTTATAAATAATTATTTTAGGAAGCTTTGTTTATTAATGTTTATTCTGGGTTGGGTTTAGATCGGTAATGCCTCGTAACCCTAATCCGGCGACGGATACGGGTTAGGGTGTTACATGTTCTGTTTTGCTCATTTACTTAAGCACTTTGATTTTGATTCGGGTTGTAATAAGGCCTCTATAATTTCTGGATTTTAAATTTGGGATTTTATTGATTGTGATTTATATCTGCTAGAAGTAGAACATGGTTTTCCAAAACAATAACTATTTTCAAACGCTACGTTTCCGCAACTCAATTTTTAAATATCACGTTTTCGTAAATCATTTGTTTTAAATTAAGCTTCCGTAGCAAATAAGGTTTTAAAGGTAATAACATTTTAAAAGAAAATAACTTTTTAATAAACCACGATTTAAAATAAACAAACGCAAACGGAGGTTTTGTACAAGCTGTAAATGGCAAGAAGTTTTAATTTTCAAGAAGGGTTTTCAATGAAAACATGGTTTTCGAAAAACACTTCAATGTGACACGCCAGATTTGGCCATAACGTCTAGGCCAGGTTTGGGGTGTTACATTTAGTGGTATCAGAGCCAAGTTGCAAAACTCGGTTGTGGAATGGGTTTTCAAATTTTTGGATTTCAAAAGGTTGTTTTCGAATATGTGAAGTGTTTTGAGATATTTCTTCTGAAAAGTGTGGCACACTGAGTCTCCGACGCCGAATCCGTAAGTTTTTTGAATACCATTGTTAGTTTAAAAATGAAATGCAATAGGTTAGGAAATACTATGACTGTTTTAGAGATTAGACTATGCTACTCTAGTTAGAGTAAATTGAAACACTTGATTTTAGATTTGGTATTTATTATGTGTGTGTTTGGAAACGGTTAGATGTGATGATTTGGGTATAGAAATTCTAATCTATCTACTCCAATGGTTAGATGTTTTGGGTGTGTGTAAGAGCTTTCAAGATTAAGTTTAAATTGTGTTAGTGTGTTGGGATCAGAGTGCATAGCGGGAGCATAGTAGGGTAGTTTGGGTGGTACGACTATCTTGTTATTTGGAAATTTCGGGGACGAAATTTCTTTAAGGAGGGGTGAATTGTAACGCCCCGAATTTGGGCTTAGAAGAAATAGACCTTGAGCATAGGAACACATAAAAGTTTATGTGTGCAAGGAAATAACACAATTGACTGTCTGCTTCAGTGGTTAAGTGATTTGGGTGTGTTTGGGAGTGTCTGAGAAGTCCCAGGTTCAAACTTGGGCTTTAGCAAAAAAATTATTTTTAGTGAATAAAATCATTGGGATCTAGATAGAAGTTTCTTAAATATTTGTGGTTAAATTATGACACAAGAAGAGCTTGTGGTCTAGTGGCAAGGTGGCATATTGTATAACTGTGAGGTTTGAGGTTCAAATCCTGGGATAAGCAATGGAGTGTTTATTTTGCTGCTTGAGCTGGGAAGGTAGAAGAGTTAGACTGAAACACTGCTGAAAAGGTATTTGAATTGGTCATGGAGAGATTGTAGGAGCAAATCATGGAGAATATTATGGAGAGATTGGTGGAGTGAATCAAGGAAGTTGGAGTGTGTGGTAGTGTTTGTGACGAATTTTCTAAGGGGAACTCATAGTTTCGGCTTTGGGGGTGTGTTTTCATTTCAGTTATTGAGAGCATTTTGGGGCCTTTCGGGATTTGTTTGTGTTCCTCTCTAAAGCCGAGCTAGCATTTTGTTTTGGGGAGTGTTTTATTGTTTCAGTTTTGGCACTTCCTCTTCATTGCTTAGCCGAATACATCTCTTCCCTCCTTCACCATTCTTTCATTCGGTATTCTCTCCATAACTCCCTCTATCAGATTTTTGTTAGTTTTCTCCCCCTATCGGTTTTGAACTTACATTATTTGCTCTTGTGAAGTGGTCGAATACCTCTATCTCTTCTCCTCACTTTCTTTTCCTTCTTCTTTCTTTTCTCTTCCTAGGTCGAATACATTTTGTTGCCCTCCTATTGCATCGTGATTTTGTGGAGCCGATTTTGCTACTCATTTCTCAACTCTATTGCGCTGTGGTGAGTTCACACGATTCTCTTCTAGTACTCTTGTTTATTTCTTGTTGTTTTCTTCATGGTTTAAGCCAAGTATTTCGGTCTTTTGTGACAGATTCTTTGTCCCTTCTATTATGAATATGTTCTTTGGGTTTCAAAACTTGCGAAGAGTGAAGGGGTTCCTCAGGAGTGCAGAGGCACTTAAGATTCTTCTTCCGTCTTTCAATTTAATATTTGGGGGGGTAAGTTGGCTTGTTGGCCGATTGTGCTACGTTTTCAGTATTGGGGTCTTAAGTCTTATTCTTGTAAACAATCCAATTTGATAGGTTTCATTGCTTAAGCAGATAATCGGCGAGGTCGTGAGATTGATTCTTAATCGGTGATCTAAGGGCATTAAGCTACTTTCGTTCATTCAAGGCCTTGGCGTGGTGAACTGTTCACTCGATTTCGCAGTCAGGTGTGTAACTATTTTCCGTAAGTGATAAGCGGCTTAAAATTCGAAAAGGGTGTGTAACCGTACACCAAATCTGTTACTACCAAAACCCGAAAAGGTGTGTAATCACACTATCGTTTCTGTGAGTCGGCAAAAGCCGAAAAGCCAAAAAGTCAAAACTTCGACATTTGTGGCCCCACGAGCGTGCGATCGCTCGTGCGGTAAACCGAGCCCACAATCATGGGCGATAGACTGTAGAGGCCACCACGAGCGTTCTCGTGTTCTTGGGCCGTTATGGGCCTTGTTTGCCTGAAATGGGCCATGTGGGCCCAATGGGCTCGTGGGCCCCACACTGATGAAATCCACGATAAGTGGAAAATACTGGACTGGGCTATATTGTTCGCATAGCCGTGACTGAATTTGGGTTAAATGGGCCACACGAGTGTGTGGGCCCACTTGGGCCGAATAATGTTCCTTGGGCCCATTTACACCGTTATGACCATCTAGGTTATCTGTGTCGCTCAAGGCGACTGTAGACCTTCGGAGAGGTCGTTATCTGCACCGAGACCTCAAAATAAGTAAAATGACCGTAATACCCTAGGGTAAAATGACCGTAATGCCCCCGTAGGGTAAAATGACCATAATTCCCCTATAGTAAAATGATCGTAATGCCCCTGTAGGGTAAAATGACCGTAATGCCCCTATAGGGTAAATGACTATTTTGCCCCTCGAGGGTAAATGACTAATTTCTGCTATGATTTGACTGATTTGGCTGTGATTGTATGACTGTGATTCGATTGACTTAACTGTGAATGATATAATGATTTGTGGGCCAGACATTCTACATACATGACATACTGCATGGGGTTGGGATATTGGTTATGGAAGAAGTACTATTCTGATAGGGTCGCACGAGACGACTGTGGACCTACCGATGGCTTTAAGCCAGTTAATCTGATTATGACTCTGTGCCAACCTAATTATGGCTCTGTGCCGTCTTGATTATGACTTTGTGTCGATCATATTTATCCATGGCTGGGTACCGATCGTAATTATTGATGACTTTGTGTCAATCATACTTACCCATGGCTGTGTGCCGGTTATATTACCGTAGTTGATGGCTATGTGCTGATCTTATTACAGTTACTGATGGCTATGTGCCGATTATGAGACCGTTACTGAAGGCTTGAAGCCGCATATATACTATTAGCTTTGCTGCGATTTCAGTTAGTGCTGCAACTGGTGCTAACACATGGAGTGTAGGGATGGCGTGTGTGATTTATTCCCCACAAGTAGTGCAGGGTTGGACGGAGGCAAGTGCAGGGTTGGATGGGTTTGCATGCATCATGCATCATTCATACCGAGATCGTATCAGCATTCGTGATGGGCTAAGCCCAATTGATTCTGTTATGGGCTGTGACCCAAATGATATTGTTTGAGGCTTTGGCCCACATATACTCTGAATCGAACATCTTCGCATCTTTATTCTTAAAAAAAGGTTCGAGCCCAAACTCATTCTGCTTACAGATCTCGACTATTTCTTTAATAAGGGGATTACACACTAAGTTTTTCGTAAACTCACCCCGTTTTTTACCTTTCAGGTAATCCCCAGCGTTAGACGGTTCGGAGTTATGAGGGACTCGGAGAGGGCCACACAACTGCACATGTTTTGTTCTATTTTGCTCATTTAGGGAGCTTTCTGTTTATGGCGTCATCATCAAATTGAGGTCACACGGTCAAGTCACACGCCCGTATGCTTAGGTCGTATGATCGATTAAATTTTCATAATTTTTCATAAAATAGGTGCAGACTTCACACAGCTAGGGCACAAGCCCGTGTTCGAGGCCGCTCATTACTAAGCATTTTGGTTTGCAACAATTAAGGTGCATGGGACACACGACCGAAACACATGCCCGTGGGGCAGACCGTGTGTCGCACACGGCCTAGACACACGCCTGTGTGTCAACCCGTGTGGACAAATATAAGGCTATTTAACAAGCCTTTTTGCCACCCTTCCATGCACCAACCTACACAGCAAAACATAGCACCAATCTAAGCATATACTTTCAACCCAATTAGCCATACACAAGGCATCCACATATCATTTACATGCTATCATTTATCACATACAAACATCACATACTTAGCATCTCAAACCATGTAATTTCCCACATTCATGAAAACATCATCATATGTATATATATACTTAACCAATATTAGCCAATATCAAATGGTCATTTACAAAATGATTTATCAACTATTGAAGCCAACACATATGGCCAAATCAATTATGATACATAAAAAAAAGACCAAGTCCCTATACATGCCATAACTCAAAATATTGTAATCATAAGTACCCAAAATGATAATTTGATAGTGTGAATGGATCTCCGACAGTCTCCGATCCTCGAGCTAGCTTGGTGACACTATAAGACAAAGGGAATGTAATATCCCGGGTTAGGGGCTATTTTGTTGTTGCATGTTTTTGCATGTGTTTAGTGTGCTGTGTTGCTATTTCAGTGTTTTAGGGGCTTAATTGTGGGTTAGGAGTGTGCCTGAGTGAATGGGAAAATTTTGATTTTTGGGTGTTAAGTCAGGGGAGCTATTGGAGCTAGGGTATAAGGATTTTCTTTGATGTTTTATTGCACAAAAGGGAGCTGGTGTAGTGGCAAGCTAGACGCCACTAAGGCTTTGTGTGGGTAACGCCTAATGCAAGGGTGTAGGCCTTGTGTTCGAGCTGCGGAGTGGCCACTTTTTGGCACTCATTTTGACGGCATGGAGGGAGGAGTTTGTGGCGCTTCAAACTCGCCTAAGACTAAGTCTTCCCATTTGAATGGAGGGTGGAGAGGGATTTTAGGAGGAAGACTTGGTAAACACATTTGAATGTGTGGCATGGAGTAGTTGGGGGGATCATGGCCGAATTTTAGGGGAGTTGGGAGGGGGAGTGACGGCATAGTAGTGTGATGTTGGTGGGGTGCCGAAATTTTTTTGGAAATTTTGGCATTTTCGGTCACAATTGGTAAAAAGCAAAAGTTCCCTTTTGATACTTGTAGCCGAATTTTCTTCAAGGTTTCTTCTCATTTTCTTCACTTCTTGAAACCAAAAACCCAAGTGAGTGACTCCATCTTTACTTTTTGCAAACCGAAAGTTTTCAATCATCTCTGTCCCTCTTTCATTGGTGTAGGCCGAATGCTCCCTCTCACCTATTTCTTTTGTTCATTGTGTTGAGCCGAAACCCCACCTCTCCAAAACCGTTTTTCCACTTCTTTTCTTGCTAGCCGAAACTCCATTCTCTTAGAACACATCTTCTTCTTCTTCTTCTTTCATTTACAAGCCGAAAGTACCCTCCCTTATCCAACTTTATTCCTCTTCTTTTCTTTAAACTCAATTGCCGATTTCCCCCATTTCTTCCCACCTCTATTTTTCCTCCTTTTTCTTTCAAGGCCGAAAATAAGAGTGATAAACCCCCTAGCCGTACCTTTTGTTTGATTGTGGTGCAAAGTGTGGACCGAACCTATCTTCTTCCCTAGTGGCGTCTTGGCCGAATAATTGGTTGGTGTTGGTAAGTGCTAGGCCGAATAGCCATTTCTTCCCTCTCTAGTGCTTAATGGGTGTTGATTGGTTTATTAGCCGATTCTAGGCATGTGGTAAAGGTGTGGTCTCTTATGATTGAACCGATTGTGTGATAGGGCAATCAGGGAGTTCCAAGCGATCAGTGGAGCCTTCTCCTTTGTTAACCAATTCGGTAAGTGATGGTGATATATCATTCATGGTTTATTCGTGATTTCGATTAGGTCAAAGGTGATTTGTGATTAACTATTTTGATAGGGTGCCGATTGTTGAAGAAGGAACCATCAGGTTCGGATTTGGTAGGAAACCAAATCAAGTGAAGGTAAGGGTTGGTAGCAATTCTGTTGGCTTAAAATCCTTGGCCGAATGGCTTTAGCACCTAACCCCATGTCTTGGCCGATTGTAGGAGCTAGTTAATCAAGGGACTTAGATCGCTTTTGTCGATTTCTAGACTCGTATTACAGTGTGTAAACTAACACACTCGATATCTAGTAATGTTATTAATAAACCTGTTTGCCTATTAAAATCATGACGATTATGATGGATTATTGGATACCCAAACGGGTATGTGTACGCGTATCCGGGTAAGTCAAGATTGTTACTAGATTACCGATGATCTATATGGTATCATGACTATGTATGTATGTGATATGGGGCATGAGTCAAACATATTAGCATGATATGCATAATTTGTATGATATGCATGATTACATGAGTTGGTTTGTTGATGGGTGATATGAGTGGAGGGGCAAAGATGATTTGTCTTGTGAGCACACCGGTGTTTTGGTAACACACTTTGTGACTTTGGGTCACCAAAGGCTTTGGTAGCACATTTGTGTCTTTGGGACACCGAGGTTGGGCACCTCATTGCGACTTGTCCCTGTGGTAACACCACCGTGGGTTGGCCCCACTTTGAGATATGGGATCGTCGCTAGTGATTGGGTATCACACGATGGGTTGGCCCCATCATTCGATTATTGTGACTACGGTCACCGGTGCTTTGGTAGCACATTTGTGTCTTTGGGACACCGGAGGTTGGGCACCTCATTGCGACTTGTCCCCATGGGTAACACCACCGCGTGGGTTGGCCCCACATGAGATATGGGATCGTCTGCTAGTGATTGGGTATCACACGATGGGTTGGCCCCATCATTCGATTATCGTGACTACGGTCACGGTGCTTGGGTAGCACATTGTGTCTTTGGGACACCAAAGTTTTGGTAACACATTGTGACTATATGTCACCAGGTGGTTTGGCACCACCAAGTGGTTTGGTACCACACGGGGTAGAAAAAGGAGATACGGATGGTTAGGATCGGGTTGCATTAATTATGTTGCTATGTATGATGTGTGTTAGCATGTTGTTTCATCGGGAGCGGGATTTATGCACTGAGTCACTCGACTCACCCTCTCCTTTGACATTTCAGGTGACTCGTAGACGCGGACATGGAGCCGGATGGACTCGGGTGCTCATGCCATGCTTAATAAAGTTTTACTCCAACTCTATCATTTGGGTACTTTAGTTTAATTACTTTTATTTGGGTTTTAATTTGGATTTGTAAAAGGCCTTTAAATTATGTTTTATGATGGGTATGTTTTAATTAGATTCTCAACCTGCTTAACAAATAACTTGGCATGAAATTTTACTAAAACTTGGAAAAACAATGTTTTCAAACTTATATCGCAAGGTGTTTTAAACTATACCATCGGGTATCTCGCTATGTTTTGCTATTCAATAAACTCAAATGATTTCCAAATCAAACTCGATTTTTTTTCCACTAAGTCTAGAATGTTTCAAAATGGCACTAAGAAACTATTGGAAGTCCTAAATGAAATTAACTCGTTTTAACTATATACTTGGATAAGTTTTCAAAATCTAATCAAACAAGCCTACTCAAACTTTCCTCAAATTAACTTTGTTTTCACCCCACTTCTAAACGAAAAAATCGATCACTCAAAGACGTTTTTCCCCGTAACATACCAGATTCGGGCGTGGTGTCTTATCCGAGTTTGGGGTGTTACAATTGTGGTATCAGAGCCAAGTTCAAAAGCTCGGCTGTGGGCCTGAGGCCCAAAAATGTTTTTAAAAGATTGTTTTGTTAGTTTTTATTCTCAAAGTATGGTTTGAAAGGCATGGCACCGAGTCTCCTGCACCGGTTCGCCTGTAGTAAGTACCCCGTACTATTGATTGTGAATTGATTGGATGTGATATGATTTGATGAATAGCAATAGTATACTACTTTAGAGATTGAAACTGATAGGATTACGTGAACTCGCGAGAACAAATCCTCTTAAAATATTCATAAGACTTGCTTTTAAACAAGTGGAATAAATCTCGATGCATAAAAATTCTTAATCGAATACGTAGAAAGATTAGTCATGAGCGCTAGAGGTGGGCGTGGTCGTGGGCGAGGTCGTGGTAGGATGACGCTTTACGAGCCCGTAGGATCTGCTGGGGTTCGAAAAATGAGATACCGGTTCCGCCACCACCGGAGGTGGTGAGTTCCAAGATCGATCCGGGGGCGACGCAGCGTGTCACGAGCGATCTTGTGAGTGTTGGAAAGAGTAGCCGGTGTAGGTGGTGGTGCGGGAGTTAGGAAATCATTTCTGGCGACTTCGGGCCAATGGGGCCGAATTCTTCCGAGTGTTTCGGTGTTGCTCCAGCCTTTCGCTGAATATTGGTTGGAGGCAACCGAGCGGATCATGGGCGACCTGGACTTGACTTGCTGAAGAGAAGGCAAAGGGCATCGTATCGCTTCTCCGGATGAGTCATATCGCTGGTGGCTCACGGTTCGAGACAAAGGCGGCGAGGAGGATCTAACATGGGATTATTTCAGCCCGCATATCAAAAGAAGTACATCGGAGCTAGTTATATTGACTCCAGTGGAAGGCATTTCGAGAGGCTTGTTCGGGGAGTAAATCTGCATTTAGCCGAGCACGGTGAGTTCTGGTGAGTAGGTATGCCGGGGCATTGTGGCCACCGAGCATGAGAGGTGTGTTCGTTCGAGGATGGTCTGCGAGACGACTTGAGGTCGCTTGATTGCTCCTCGCCAGGAGCGCGAGTTTGCTTGTCTTAGTTGAGAAGGCTAAGGTGGCCGAGGTGTTAAGGAGTCGGTGAGGCGGGTATGGACGTAAATAGACATAAGAGGAGCTTTGGGTCTTCTCGGATCGTCGGGTAACCCGCAGAAGAGGGCTAGACCGAGTGGGTGAACCACCGCTAGGTTTGTTGTTGCTAGGCGAGGACCGCCGCAGCGTGTGATCGGTGTGGGAAATCTCATTGGGGTGGTTCTTTGGATGGAGGAAAAGGTTGCTTCGAGTGTGGTTCTCTCGAACACCGTGTGAGGGGACCGTCCCCGTAGGTTGGCTAGGATTCGATCGAGAGTCGTACCGTGTCGATTCGAGAGGTAGTGGACCGCCACCGCAGAGGGGCCGTGGTAATGGCGGATGTGGTAATGGTTCGGTCGGGCCGTGGAGCACCGGCGAGGTGCGAGTAGCTCGATGCTAGACACCTGGATTAGTGTATCTTTGCGAGGCGCCAAGAGGAGGAGCGGCGCGACCCGGACGTCATAACCGTGCGTTCTTGATTTTTGGTTCTCCTTATAACGCTTTGATTGATGTGGGTTCAACGCACTCTTATGTTGCCGATGAGTATAGTAGAGACCATGGATTTAGACTCGAGATATCTTCTAGGCGGATGACCGTGATTAGCCCTCTAGGTCACTCTGTAGTAGTAGATAAACTGTTTAGAGAGGTACCCTTAGAACTCCAAGGGGTAGTGTTTGTTCTTGATCCGATGGAACTGCCGTTTGGGGAGTTCGATCTGATTCTTGGGATGGATTTGTTGGTCAAGTACCAGGCAAGGTTGGATTGCGCGGCCAAGCGCATGGTTCTTAAGACGGTTGAGGGTGATGAGGTGGCTATGATAGGTAATAGGAGGGATTACTTATCAAATGTGGTATCTCGCTCGAAGGCGCAGAAGATGGTCGTGAAAGGCCGTGAAAGCGTATGTAGTTCATGTGTATGCCTTGGAGGCTAAGGAGTCTCATGTGGAGAAGGTTCGCACTGCTTAAGGAGTTTCTCGATGTTTTTCCCGAGGAGCTTCGGGTTTGCCGCCAGATCGCGAGGTGGAGTTCGGGATTGATCTGTTATCTTAATCGCTGCGCGGTGTCTATTGCTCGTATAGGATGGCGCCAAAGGAATTGGTGGAGCTTAAGGCTCGAGATCCGAGAGTTATTGGATCGAGGTTTTATTAGGCCAAGTGTTTCGCGGTAAGTGCGCCGGTACTCTTTGTCAAGAAGAAAGATGGCACGATGCGGATGTGTATAGACTACGCTTGATTGAACAAGCCGACGATTAAAAACAAGTATCCGTTGCCACGGATAGATGATTTGTTTGATCACCGAAGGGTGCTCAAGCGGTATTCTCGAAGATCGACTTGAGGTGCGGTATCACCGCTAAAGGTTAAGGAGGTGATATCCATAAAACAGCGTTTGGACTCGGTATGGGCACTACGAATTTACTCGTAATGCCGTTGGGTTGACTAACGCCGGCAGCGTTTATGGACATGATGAATAGGGTGTTTCAACGATGTCGGATCGGTTCGTCGTGGTTTTCATAGACGACATCTTGGTGTACTCAAGGCGAGAGGAAGAGCATGATAAGCATTTGCGAGTGGTGTTGCAGATTTTGAGGGAAAAGCGACTCTATGCTAAGTTCGATAAGTGCGAGTTCGCTTAGAGAAGTGACTTTCTTGGGTCATGTAGTGTCGGTGAGGATTCGAGTAGATCCTCGTAAGATTGAGGCGATTTTGGATTGGAAGCCGCCTAGGTCGATGGGCTGAGATTCGGAGTTTTCTGGTTTGGCGGATACTACCGAAGGTTTGTTGAGGGTTTCGTTGATAGCAGTGCCGATGACCAAGTTCTTTGAGGAAAGAAGTTCCGCTTTGTATGTACTTGAAGCGGCAGAAAGCTTCGACAAGTTAAAGAAGATTTTGACCGAGGCTCCGGTTCTAATTCAACCCGAGGCCGGTAAGGAATTCACAGTCTATTGCGACGCATCACATACGGGCTTGGGTTGTGTCTTGATGCAAGAAGGTAAGGTTGTGGCTTACGCTTCTCGGCACCGAGGCCACATGAAGTCAACTATCCGACGCATGACTTGGAGCTAGCGGTGTGGTCTTCGCTTTAAAGATTTGGAGGCACTACTTGTACGGAGAGAGATCGATAGTCTACACGCATCACAAGAGTTCAAGTATCTACCGACTCAAAAGGATTTGAATTTGAGGCGGCGCAGATGGGTTGAGTTGCTTTGAAAGATTACGATCGTTCGATTGAGTACCATCCGGCAAGGCTAACGTGGTGGCGACGCGCGTTGAGCCGTAAGGTTGTTTCGGACTTAAGAGCATTGTTTGCCCACTTGAGCTTGTATGGCGATGGGAGTATTCTCGCGAGTTGCGAGTTAAGCCTACTTGGGTTGAGTAGATCGAGAGAAACAGATTATTGGATGAGGTTACGAGTGCGCGAAAGGTTGCGAGTCTGAGATGGTGGTTTGGAGGGTTACAAACTTGTCCGTGATGGGGTTCTATGTTTTCAAGGTAAGGCTTGTATGCCTAAAGATGTTGAGTGAGGCAAAAGATTCTTCAGACGCTTATAGCGATCCTTATGCTATGCATCCCGGAGGTAGCAAGATGTATAGGGATCTTAGAGAGCGCTTTTGGTGGCACGGCTTGAAGAAGGAGGTGACAGAGTTTGTTGGGAAATGTCGACTTGTCACAGGTCAAGGCTGAACATCGATTGCCGTCGGGTTTGCTTCACTGTGAAGATTCCTCGATGGAAGTGGGAAAGGATACCCATGGATTTCGTCAAGTGGGTTACACTTACGCCAAGCAAGAAAGATTCAGTTTGGGTAGTGGTGGATCGATCGACTAAATCACTCACTTTATTCCTGGTGAGGTTGACTACTCACTTTAGAAGCTAGCGGCCGTATGTGTGTCGAGATAGTGAGGTTGCACGGTGTGCGGTTTTCGATAATCTCGGATAGGGATCCTAGATTCACGTCAAGGTTCGGAAAGCACCGCATCGGGCTCTGGGTACTCGTTTGGATTTCAAAGACGGCTTTTCACCCGCAATCGGCGGTCAATCGAAAGGTCATTCGGTCTTAGAGGATATGCTTTGAGAGGTTGTATCTTGGATTTCAGAGGTAGTTGGGAGGAGTTTCTACCATTAGCTGAGTTTGCCTACAACAACGATTACTGCGAGCATCAAGATGGCACCGTATGAGGCGTTGTATGGTAGGAAATGTCGCTCACCTACGTGTTGGACGGAGTTAGGTGAACGTCGGTTGTTGGGACCCGAGTTGGTTGCCGAGACCAAGACAAGGTTAAGTTAATTCGATCTAGATTGAAGGAAGCTTGGACCGCGAAGTCTTATGCCGATCTTAAGCGAAGAGATATAGAGTTCGCTGGGGGGATCGAGTGTTCTGAAGGTCTCGCCTTGGAAGAAGGTGTTGAGGTTCGGGAAGAAAGGCAAGCTAAGTCCGAGGTTTATTGGGCCGTATAAGGTAATCGAGGCAGAGTTGGACCAGTGGCGTATCGGCTTGAGTTGCCGTGAGCTTAGTCGATTCACGACGTTTTCCACGCTTCGATGCTTCGAGGTATCATTCGATCCGTCGCATGTGGTAGCAATGGAAGAGATCGGTAAATCCAGATTTGACTATGGAAGAAGAACTCGTGCGATTCTAGATCGAGATGTGAAGGTTCTGCGTAAGAAGTCTGTGCCTTTGGTTAAGGTTCTTTGGCGAAATCATGGCGTAGAAGAAGCTACGTGGGAACCCGAGGATATGATGAGACAAAGAATACCCGCAACTCTTACGATCGTAAATTTGAGGTCGAAATTATTTTAAGAGGGTAGAACCGTAATATCCCTGGTTAGGGGCTATTTTGTTGTTGCATGTTTTTGCATGTGTTTAGTGTCTTTGTGTTGCTATTTCGGTGTTTTAGGGGCTTAATTGTGGGTTAGGAGTGTGCACGAGTGAATGGGAAAATTTTGATTTTTGGGTGTTAAGTCGGGAGCTATTGGAGCTAGGGTATAAGGATTTTCTTTGATGTTTTATTGCACAAAAGGGAGCTGGTGTAGTGGCAAGCTAGACGCCACTAAGGCTTTGTGTGGGTAACGCCTAATGCAAGGGTGTAGGCCTTGTGTTCGAGCTCGGAGTGGCCACTTTTTTGGCACTCATTTTGACGGCATGGAGGGAGGAGTTTGTGGCGGTTCAAACTCGCCTAAGACTAAGTCTTCCCATTTGAATGGAGGGTGGAGAGGGATTTTAGGAGGAAGACTTGGTAAACACATTTGAATGTGTGGCATGGAGTAGTTGGGGGATCATGGCGAATTTTAGGGAGTTGGGAGGGGAGTGACGGCATAGTAGTGTGATGTTGGTGGGGTGCCAAATTTTTTGAAATTTTGGCATTTTCGGTCACAATTGGTAAAAGCAAAAGTTCCTTTTGATACTTGTAGCCGAATTTTCTTCAAGGTTTCTTCTCATTTTCTTCACTTCTTGAAACCAAAAACCAAGTGAGTGACTCCATCTTTACTTTTTGCAAACCGAAAGTTTTCAATCATCTCTGTCCCTCTTTCATTGGTGTAGGCCGAATGCTCCCTCTCACCTATTTCTTTTGTTCATTGTGTTGAGCCGAAACCCCACCTCTCCAAAACCGTTTTTCCACTTCTTTTCTTGCTAAGCCAAAACTCCATTCTCTTAGAACACATCTTCTTCTTCTTCTTCTTTCATTTACAAGCCGAAAGTACCCTCCCTTATCCAACTTTATTCCTCTTCTTTTCTTTAAACTCAATTGCCGATTTCCCCCATTTCTTCCCACCTCTATTTTTCCTCCTTTTTTCTTTCAAGGCCGAAAATAAGAGTGATAAACCCCTAGCCGTACCTTTTGTTTGATTGTGGTGCAAAGTGTGGACCGAACCTATCTTCTTCCCTAGTGGCGTCTTGGCCGAATAATTGGTTGGTGTTGGTAAGTGCTAGGCCGAATAGCCATTTCTTCCCTCTCTAGTGCTTAATGGGTGTTGATTGGTTTATTAGCCGATTCTAGGCATGTGGTAAAGGTGTGGTCTCTTATGATTGAACCGATTGTGTGTGATAGGGCAATCGGGAGTTCCAAGCGATCAGTGGAGCCTTCTCCCTTTGTTAACCAATTCGGTAAGTGATGGTGATATATCGTTCATGGTTTATTCGTGATTTCGATTAGGTCAAAGGTGATTTGTGATTAACTATTTTGATAGGGTGCCGATTGTTGAAGAAGGAACCATCAGGTTGGATTTGGTAGGAAACCAAATCAAGTGAAGGTAAGGGTTGGTAGCAATTCTGTTGGCTTAAAATCCTTGGCGAATGGCTTTAGCACCTAACCCTATGTCTTGGCGATTGTAGGAGCTAGTTAATCAAGGGACTTAGATCGCTTTTGTCGATTTCTAGACTCGTATTACAGTGTGTGTAAACTAACACACCGATATCTAGTAATGTTATTAATAAACCTGTTTGCCTATTAAAATCATGACATTATGATGGATTATTGGATACCCAAACGGGGTATGTGTGCGTATCCGGGTAAGTCGGTATTGTTACTAGATTAACGATGATCTATATGGTATCATGACTATGTATGTATGTGATATGGGGCATGAGTCAAACATATTAGCATGATATGCATAATTTGTATGATATGCATGATTACATGAGTTGGTTTGTTGATGGGTGATATGAGTGGAGGGGCGGTGATGATTTGTCTTTGACGAGCACCGGTGTTTTGGTAACACACTTTGTGACTTTGGGTCACGGCTTTGGTAGCACATTTGTGTCTTTGGGACACCGGAGGTTGGGCACCTCATTGCGACTTGTCCCCGTGGTAACACCACCGTGGGTTGGCCCCACTTTGAGATATGGGATCGTCTGCTAGTGATTGGGTATCACACGATGGGTTGGCCCCATCATTCGATTATTGTGACTACGGTCACCAGTGCTTTGGTAGCACATTTGTGTCTTTGGGACACCGAGGTTGGGCACCTCATTGCGACTTGTCCCATGGGTAACACCACCGTGGGTTGGCCCCACATGAGATATGGGATCGTCTGCTAGTGATTGGGTATCACACGATGGGTTGGCCCCATCATTCGATTATCGTGACTACGGTCACCAGTGCTTGGGTAGCACATTGTGTCTTTGGGACACCAGTGTTTTGGTAACACATTGTGACTATATGTCACCAGTGGTTTGGCACCACCAGTGGTTTGGTACCACACGGGGTAGAAAAAGGAGATACGGATGGTTAGGATCGGGTTGCATTAATTATGTTGCTATGTATGATGTGTGTTAGCATGTTGTTTCATCGGGAGCGGGATTTATGCACTGAGTCACTCGACTCACCCTCTCCTTTGACATTTCAGTGACTCGTGACGCGGACATGGGTAGGGATGGACTCGGGTGCTCATGCCATGCTTAATAAAGTTTTACTCCAACTCTATCATTTGGGTACTTTAGTTTAATTACTTTTATTTGGGTTTTAATTTGGATTTGTAAAAGGCCTTTAAATTATGTTTTATGATGGGTATGTTTTAATTAGATTCTCAACCTGCTTAACAAATAACTTGGCATGAAATTTTACTAAAACTTGGAAAAACAATGTTTTCAAACTTATATCGCAAGGTGTTTTAAACTATACCATCGGGTATCTCGCTATGTTTTGCTATTCAATAAACTCAAATGATTTCCAAATCGAACTCGATTTTTTTTCCACTAAGTCTAGAATGTTTCAAAATGGCACTAAGAAACTATTGGAAGTCCTAAATGAAATTAACTCGTTTTAACTATATACTTGGATAAGTTTTCAAAATCTAATCAAACAAGCCTACTCAAACTTTCCTCAAATTCACTTTGTTTTCACCCCACTTCTAAACGAAAAAAATCTGATCACTCAAAGACGTTTTTCCCCGTAACATACCAGATTTGGGCGTGGTGTCTTGTCCGAGTTCGGGGTGTTACAGGGAAAGAAAAAGGGAGTAAGCTTTAAAGCTTAGTAAGTTCCTATGTGAATAATAGGCATTATAATACACATTTAAAACATAATTAACATGATGTAAATTAACATAAATGTCATTATAAATCTCATAATCAAACTTACTCAACCACAAACTTACCGAGGGTTCATCACATATCGAGCTCATTAAGCATGAGTCTTATGTACATACCTGTACCCAAGTGCAACATACCAAAGTCTTTCACAACTTTAACATTTCTGTCGAACTACCCGCTGAACCACTTGGAATACTAAAGGATACTCGGGACATCTCGCATTCACAGTACCATACCAATGCCATATCCGAGATATGGTATTACATGGGATCTCATATCAATGCCAATAGCCCAGCTATGGTCTTACACGAACTCTCGTATCAATGCCATATCCCAGATATGGTCTTACACGAAATCTCGATAACCATAATGTCATGACATTTGTATCCTAACTATTCCTAAGGTTCTACCTGTATTTTCTCGCTTGTCGAACTTTGTCTATTATGTTCAAGGAGTCGATCATAATTCATACAATAATAAAGAAATTAAAGCATAAATAACAATGCATTATTTACATACGAACTTACCTCGATACAAAAATAGTAGGAATGAGACCTAATCGTTAAATACTTTATTTTTCCCGTGATCTAGGTCTGAACCTCATTTCTCTTGATAATCAAGCTTGAAATATGACAAAACCCTAGCTATGGTGTTCTCCCAAGTTTCGGCCAAGGTTGAAGAAAGATGAGCAAATTTTGGCTTTATTTTCCCTTTTTATTCTTTTATTTACCAAATGACCAAAATGCCCTTCACTTAAAACTTTGAAATTTTATCTCACCATGTCCATTTTTGTCCACTAATTTATCCAAAGGTCTAATTATTAACAAAGGACCTTCAATTAAAAATTTCATAGCAATTAGACACCTCTAGCATGTAGAACTCAACTTTTGCACTTTTTACAATTTAGTCCTTTTGACTAAATTGAGTGCCCAAATGTCAAAATTTTCAAACAAAATTTTCACGAAATCATTACGTGAAATTGTAGACAATAAAAATATTATAAAAATGAACTTTTCTGCATCGGATTTGTGGTCTCAAAACCACTGTTCCAACTAGGCCCAAAATCGCGCTGTTACAACTCTCCCCCTTAGGGATTTTCATCCCTGAAAATCTTACCAGAGAATAGGTTTGGGTACTATTTTCGCATAGCTTCCTCAAGTTCCCACGTAGCTTCTTCCACACCGTGTCTTTGCCACAAATCTTTTACTAGAGCTGTACTTTTATTTCTCAACTGTTTAACTTACCAAGCCAAAATCTTGATCGGTTCTTCACCAGAAGTCATATTAGGTCGAATCTCAACCTCTGTCGGAGAAATCACATGTGAGGGGTCTGATCGATAATGTCGCAGCATAGACACATGAAACACATTTTGGATCCTTTCCAACTCTGTCAGTAAAGCTAACGCATATGCCACTGGCCCTATTCTTTTAATAACTTCATACGGCCCAATGAAACGTAGACTCAACTTGCCTTTACGGCCAAATCTTAAAATCTTCTTCCACGGAGATACTTTCAGAAAGACTTTGTCACCGACCTAAAATTCGATCTCTTTTCTTTTCAAGTCTTCATACGACTTTTTTCGACCTGAAGCGGCTTTCAAGCAATCTTGGATTACCTTTACTTTTTCTTCAATATCCCTAACCAAGTCAACCCTGTGAATCTGTTTCTCACTAAGCTTGGTCCAATAAAAAGGTGTTCGGCACTTGCGGCCATACAATGCCTTATAAGGCGCCATCTTTATACTTAACTGAAAATTGTTGTTATATTTAAATTCGGTCAATGGTAGATATTTCTCCCAACTACCTTCGAATTCCAGTACACAACTTCGGAGCATATCTTCAAGAATCTGAATCGTTCTTTCAGACTGACCATCGGTTTGCGGATGAAATGAGGTACTAAAATTCAACTGCGTACCCAAAGCCTCTTGTAACATTTTCCAAAATCTTGAAGTAAACCTCAGATCTCTATCCGAAATAATCGAAACAGGCACCTCGTGCAATCTCACAATCTCAGAAATGTACAATTCAGCTCACTTATCCAGTGAGTAGTCAGTACGCACCGGTATAAAATGAGTTGATTTCGTCAATCTGTCAACCACAACCCATACGACATCTTTCTTTTTCGGAGTCAAAGGCAATCCCGTTACAAAATCTATCGTAATCTTGTCCCATTTCCATTCGGGTACCATCACTAGTTGAAGTAAACTCGAAGGCACTTGATGTTCGTCTTTCACTTCTTGACAAACCAAGTATCTCGATACAAACTCTGAAATGTCTCTTTTCATACCTGACCACTAGTACAATGTTTTCAAATCGTTATACATTTTTGTACTACCCGGATGCACAGACAAGCAACCATTATGTGCCTCACGGAGAATTTTTAGAATAAGTTCATCATCTTTCGGTACACATATTCTACCTTGGAACATCAAACAACCATCGGATCCGATATGAAAATCTGAATCACTGCCTGATTCACACTGAGCTCTCTTAGCTTGCAAATCGCTGTCACATTTCTAAGCTTCACAAATCCGTTGAAGGAACAACAGTCTAGGTCTCAACTCGGCTAGAATCGAACCATTACTGGACAAAGTCAATCGTGTATTCATCGCTCTCAAAGTGAACAAAGATTTCCTACTCAAGGCGTCGGCGACCATATTCGCTTTACCCGGGTGATAGTCAATAACCAACTCATAGTCTTTCAGTAACTCAAGCCATCTTCATTGCCGTAAGTTCAAATCTTTTTGAGTCGTCAAGTACTCCAAGCTCTTATGATCAGTAAAAACATGACATTTCTCACCGTACAGATGATGTCTCCAAATTTTCAAGGCAAACACAATAGCAGCTAGTTCCAAATCATGCGTCAGATAATTCTCCTCGTGCGGTTTTAACTGTCTCAAGGCATAAGCTATCACTTTGCCCTCTTGCATCAACACACATCCCAATCAATTCAGTGACGCGTCACTATAAATTACGAATTCTTTTCCCGGTTCTGGTTGTACTAAAATCAGTGCCTCAGTCAATAATGCCTTCAATTTCTCAAACTTTGCTAACATTTTTCGGACCATTCAAATTTAACATCTTTTTGCAACAACTTGGTAATTAGAGTAGTAATCATTGAAAATCCTTTGACAAAACGTCGGTAATAACCGGCTAAGCCCAAAAAGCTTCTAACTTTTGATACATTCCTGGCGATTTCCAATCAACAATTGCCGAAATCTTACTTGGATCAACCCGAATACCATCACCTGAGACAATATGTCCTAAAAATATGACTTCTTGAAGCCAAAACTCACTTTTACTGAACTTAGCATACAACTTCTTATCTCTCAAAGTCTACAAAACAATTCTCAAGTGTTCGGCATGCTCGGACTCATTACGAGAATAAATCAGTATGTCATCAATAAAAACAACTACAAACTTGTCCAAATACGGTTTAAAGATTCGATTCATTAGGTCCATAAAAACTGCAGGAGCATTTGTTAACCCAAAAGGCATAACAAGGAATTCATAGTGCCCGTACCTTGTTCTGAAAGCGGTTTTTGGCACATCTGACTCTTTAACTCTCAACTGGTAGTAGCCAGATCTCAAATCTATTTTCTAGAACACTGTCGCTCCTTTCAGTTGGTCAAATAAATCATCAATCCTCGAGAAAGGATACTTGTTCTTAATGGTTACCTTATTGAGCTGACGGTAATCTATACAAAGTCTCATAGACCTGTCTTTCTTCTTTACGAACAATACTGGAGCACCCTAGGGAGAATAACTTGGTCTCGCAAAACCCTTATCTGTCAACTCTTGCAACTGAGTCTTTAACTCTTTCAATTCGGTCGAAGCCATTTTATACGGAGCAATAGATATCGGCGAGGTCCCTGGTACTAAGTCAATACCAAACTCAACTTCTCTAACTGGTGGTAACCCAGGCAATTCTTCTGGAACACATCCGGATATTCACAAACTATCAACACTGATTCAATTTTTAATTCAGACTCTTTTGTATTCAACACATAATCAAGATAAGCTTTACAACCTTTCCTTACATATCTTTGGGTAGACATCGAAGAAATTACAACGGATTGTAATAGCCCAATTGCGACTCTAATTGGAACGGTGGTTTCGAGACCATGAATCTGAATTAGAAAAATATTTTTCTTATTAACTTAATGTCTATGTTATGTGGACAAGCATGTGTTAAAATATTATTTACTAATTTGTGCGTTTGGGTGATTATTTTAAGTGAAAGGATTAAATAGTTAAAGTAGTAAAAGTAGCCTTAATTAAGTGAGATGATTAAATTGAATTGTTCCTTATATGAGTGGACTTGCATGTCAAATAACCCATTTTTTTTTGTAGTGGACGGCATGATGATTATCATGTATATTAAATTCAATTGATTTTAGTTAGTGGTGTTTTATTAATATTATAAGTTGAATAAAATAAAGAAATAAGAAAAGAAGAAGAGTGTTCATCCTTTCTTCTTCAAGTGGCCGAATGTGTGAAGGAAAAAGGGAGAAAAAGAGACTTCAAGCTCTCTCCATTTTTGGTTTATGCATGATCAAATAAGGTTGGTATTTAAGCTTAGTTTTTATTTAATTCAACATTTTTGATATTGTTATCATGCATATTAACTAGCCCATTTGTAAATTTGTGTTTTGGTGGTATGTTTCGAATATGGCCATGGATAGAAATTGGGTGATTATGTGATTTATGATGGTGCATATTATAAATGAACTAGATTAATAGGATTTCTTTAGAATTTTAGATGGATTTTGGGTATTAGGGTGTTTTGATAAAAAGGAAATTTTAGGATGGATTAATTAGCTAAATAAATGGAAGAAATGAGTTGGAAGGAGGATAGTGAACATTCGGCCCTTGATGATGATGGTCAATTTTTTTTTACATTTTGTGTTTTAGGCTATATGGATTAAATTGTAAACAACTTAAATGATTGAGGGGTAAAATGGTAAACTTTATAATCTTGAGTTTTGGATTAAATTGAATAGAAATAAATGTGAACAAGCTTTATTTGATATTTCTTAGATCAAGAACAAAAAGAAAATGGGCTAGATCGGGGAAAAGCTAAAGTAAATGAATAGCCGGGAAATTCAAATTTATCGACTTCCGAGGTAAGTTATAAGTGAATTGTTTTTAAATGATAGGTACTAAATTGAATTATGCATTTTCTTGCAAATTTAATGTATTAACCCTCAAATGTCGAATGCAATATGGAAATTTTAATAGTATATGCCAAGGGTGATATTATCATGTACATGTGGTGGTTTATAAAATTCTTGATTTCTTGAAAATATCTATAATTGTATACACGCATATCCATTGATGTGTATACATACAATTGCCGAATGTGACATGGTATGGAATTTAATTTATGAAAAGGCCGAATGTGATGGTAAATTATAGGAAGAAAGATCCGGGTTGAATGTATGTTTTTATGTATGTTCATATTTATAAAATGTGAATTTATATGTTATGTTTATGTAGAGATTTGTTAATGAGCACTGTGTGTGCGGAAATGTAAAGTAACGGCTTTATGTGAGCGATACGTTACGGAAAGTTGGCACTGTGTGTGCGGAAATGTAAAGTAACGGCTCTATGTGAGCGATACATTACGGAAAGTTGGCACTGTGTGTGCGGAAATGTAAAGTAACGGCTCTATGTGAGTGATACGTTACGGGAATTGCACTATGTGTGCGGGTTATCAGATTTTGTAAAGAATAAAAACTCTTGACGGAGGTAAACGAGAGTGTCAGGTATGTATGTATGATATGTTAAATTATTGAATTGGTAAGTTAGGTAAATCATTGAGATATATATAAAGATTAAAATTGTGGATATTAGGTTTATTTTGGTGACCTAATGAATATGATTTGAGTGATTTATAATTTGGTATGTGGATTGATTCCATAAGTTAATTAATGATTAAGTGAAGTTGAATAGAAACTTTTATAATGCTTGATTATACTTACTTTCCTTTGCTTATAACTTACTAAGCTATTATAGCTTACCGGATGTGTATTTGGTTGTTTTTGTTATAGATCTTGAGGGTTGAAGCTCGTACTCGGGGATCCTATCGAAGTCAAGCACATTATCACCTACTTTTGGTATTCTCATTAGTGTCAAATCTTAGAAATTATGGCATTTATAAGCTTGAGTATCTTATGATCTTTTTGGGTTGGAGTGTATATAAAAGCCATGCGAAAATGGCTAAAGTTAAGTCATTTTGGACTTGCATACATTCGGTCATGGTTAGAACATATATATTAAGTTTATGTGTTATGATGGATGTTATTCAAATTTATTATGAGATATGATCTAAATGTCTATATGATATTTGAATGGTTCTGGATATATGCGGCATGTAGTCATAAGTATAGTTAAGTGATTATGAATATTTTAGTAAGGGTTGCATATATTATATGTGTACACTATTAATGACACATGTTCGACCTGTATGCTTTAAGGGTTAAAAAAGTAACGAAATGAATTGATAAAATGGACACATGAAATGTTCGAATATCTATATATACATGGACAAAGCCGAATAGAGCAAGAGAATGGTGCTAATGAACTTGTCGTTTTGATTAGTAATATTATGGGTGTTACAGTGCAATTATGTGATAAGCCATGAAGGAAATAGGATGTAATTTATGCATGTCATAAATGAATTCGATTTATAAATGATTGAATGAAAACCAACTCGTTGTAAATAGTTGGTCATGACATTGTTTTAGTTGGAAACTTTATATTGTTTAATGGATGTTCGTGTGCAGTCGGCTATGAGGTTTGGATAGCTAAATTTTAGAAGTAATTATTTTGCTAAGGTGAATATGTGATGGAATTTAAATTCTAATATGAGAATTATTATATGAATGATTATATCTTCTTTGAGTTTGGTCATAATTAATTTGGCCCTTATTTTTTTAAAATGACCAAATGAATAGTATCTCCACTATTTATATGAAAATTTATTTGTATAAGTTTTTAATGATATTGCTTGTGATATGTTTGTTATTGTAAATGATTTGGAAATGCAAATTACATGATTAATCATGATAGTAGTAACTGATTATGCATCTATTAATGTATTAGTATTTATAAAGGTGTACTGACTTGTATTGGGTCGAGTAATGCCTCGTAACCCTAGTCCAGCGACGGATAAGGGTTAGGGGTGTTACACGGATAACTCACCCAGTTCATCTGAATCAATCCGAAGAATTTCACAATTTTCACATTTCAGTTCAATAATCTTTCTTTTACAGTTCACTACGGTATCATGCAATGTCAACCAATCCATGCCCAAAATAACATCGAATTCATCAAATGGCAACAACATTAAATCCGCCAGAAAACAGTGACCTCGAATCATTAATGGACAATTCTTGCAAACTCTATCAACTAGTACATGTTTGCCTAAGGGGTTTGACACTCTAATCACAAACTCAGTAAATTCAACAGGCAAGTTCTTACTAGTTACCAATTTCACACAAACATAAGAATGAGTCGATCTAGGATCAATCAATGCAACTACATTAGTATTATAGAGAGAAAAAGTACCAGTAATAACATCAGGAGATGTCGCTTCTTTACGAGCACGGATGGCATAGGCTCTAGCAGGTGCTCGAGCTTCGGATCTCACAGCTGTTTCATTCGTCACACCTTTACTACCAGCTCCATTTCTGGTATTTCTCGGTGGCCTACCTCTATTGGCAGTATTACTCAGCCTCACACTCTGAAATTTTTCCTTCTCAGCCATTTCAGGACAATCTCAGATAAAGTGCTCTTGAGAGCCACACTTGAAACAAGCCCAGTCATTCATCCTACACTCACCGGGATGTTTTCTTCCACATTGTTGACATTCGGGTATGTTAGACTTTACATTGCCCACACTCGCCATTGAGGTGGCTTGAGATTTAAAACTTGAATGTTGCTTCTCGCGATCTCTGCGTGAATACCCCGCTGAAAAATTCGAACGGGAATACATTTCTTTAGACTTCTTGGACTGAAATGGAAACGACTTACTCATCTGTCTTTTCTTTGAATCTCTAGCTTCGAGATCAGCTTTCCTCTTCTCTTTGTTTAACTCTTCGGCCTTACAAGCCCGTTCAACCAATACCACAAATTCTTTCAGCTCTAAAACCCCAACCTACACACGAATATCCTCATTCAATCCATCCTCAAATCTCTTGCACATGATAGCCTCAGTGGAAACACACTCCTGAGCATATTTACTAAGTCTAACGAATTCTCGCTCATACTCGATCACTGTCATACAACCTTGTTTCAGCTTAAGAAATTCCTTTCGTTTCTGATCGATGAACCATTGACTAATATATTTCTTTCGAAACTCCTCTTGAAAGAATTCCATGTAACCCTTTCCCTCGGTACCACCGATACCAGTGTATTCCACTAGCGGTATGTATAATCTCTAAGAAGTGAGATAGAACACTTTAAACACTCATCCGGTGTGCAGGACAACTCATCGAATACCTTGATGCAGTTTTCGAGCCAAAACTCAGCTCTCTCTGTAACAGCCCGGTTTAGACCCTGGTCGGAACAGTGGTTTTGAGACCATAAATCCGAGGTCAGAATGTTAATTTAATGTTATTTTCTATGTGAATGGTATGTGACTTAGTCTATGTGAAAATTTTGTGAGATAATTTGATCGTTTGTGTGTCGAATTAACAGAAAGGACTTAATCGTATAAAGAGTAAAAGCTATGTGCTGAATTATAAGTACTTAAATGTTGTTGTTTTATTAATGTGGAGGCTTTATGAGACAATTACACCATTATTAAGTTAGTGGATGGCTAAATGACTTAATAACCTTATTGTATTTTGTCTTATATGATTAATAAAAGGGCAAAGTGGTAAAATGATAATTAAGTCATAATTTCATAAAACAAAAAGCATGGAAATAGGCCATTATTCATCCTTGTTGGCCGAAAGTGTTGAAGAAAAGAAAGCATCCATGGTTTTCTAAGTTTCGGCTAGTTCCAAGCTTAAATTAAGGTATGTTTTGGCTTTGATTTTTGATAATTTCTATGTTTTCGTAATCGTTGCTTCGTGCTCTAGCTAACCCATGTTGTAATTTTGTGAATTGATGATGTTTTTGTGATGAGTCAATGATGAACATTTGAGCTATGTGCTAGTTGATATTAAAATATGAGAACTTGGTGTTGGATTAACATGTGTTGTTTTTGAATTTTTAATGAATTTAGCTAATTAGGGCTAAATTATGAAAATAGCAAATTGAAGGGTTAAAATGAAATGTGTGGGTTTGTATGGACATTAGTAAAATTCAGCCAAGCTTATACTAGGAGAAATTATGTGAATTTGGTGATTTTGTGAAATAGGGACTAAAGTGTCGAAATGTGAAAATGTGAGGGCTATTGTGTAAAATGCCCTAAATATGTGTGTGTGGATTTAAATGAATGATTTGGTAATTGAATGGACTGAATTTGAATGTGTATAGACCAAGAGAGAAGAGGTTCAGATCGAGATCGAGGCAAAGATAAAGTGCTCGATTAATCGACCGTATTGATAGTCGACGTCCGAGGTAAGCTCGGATATAATACATGTTATTATCATATGTTTTTGTATTATGAAATGAATGTGTATATGTGTATGAAATCGAGATGCTATGTGCAGGATTTAGTTAAGGGCACTAAGTGTGCGATATTAAAATCGAAATAGAAAAGAATAGCACTGTGTGTGCGATGTTATGAAAGCTTCGGCTTATAGAATTGGCACTGTGTGTGCGTTACCGAGATAAGTCAGTTGGAAAATTTGGCACTAAGTGTGCAATGACTAATATGTACCGACCATGTATATAGCACTGAGTGTGCGAATAAGTTGATTGAATATTAAAGGATGTTCAACAAGTAATATTGAGCATTGAGTAGCTTGGAAATTGAATAACTATGTGTTAGCCAAGGTATGTCTTGAACCTTTGTGGTTGATGAATTTATAGATAAAGCTATAGATGGATGAATGAGTATCTTGACTAGGGATGATATAGTATGGATAAGAGAGAAATGATCTATGTGATGGTTATTGATTATATTGGTTCGGTTTAATGACACGATTATATTGTATATTAAACTTACTAAGCTATAGAAAGCTTACTGTGTGATTTCTTTCTCTGCTTTGCAGTGTCAGTAAAGCTAGCTCAGATCCGGGGATCGTCAGCATCTCAGTCACACTATCGGTAATCTATTTTGGGTATTTTGGAAAGATGTACATAGTGAAAATATGGCATGTATAGGCTTGTCATTTGAATCATGTTTGATGTTTGTAAGTAGCCATGAGATGTGGCTAGATATGTGCTAGTCTTATCATGAATGAATTTGATATATGTGATGCATCTTTTGGCATGATTTGTGGGTTGAGAAATTGACTATTTAATGGTAACTTTGTGTTGGTAAAATGCTAGTAGGAATTAGTGAAATTGAGAAGGAATGATGTTTGGTATTTAATGTATTATACTTGTGATGAGATAGATTTTGGTATTGAATTTGTTATGATTGGAATTGGAATTGAATGCATAGATTGGATAGTCATATTGGTAAGTTTTTGGTTGCCTTATGTGCATGATATGTTTTGGTATGTGTTGCTTGTAGGTTTGACCTAAGTGGGTGGCATGTTGGCCTTGCAAAATGGCCTATAATGTCACACGGTCAAGGCACACGGGTAAGGCACACAGGCGTGCCTACAAACCGTGGGTGAATTGGTAGATTACAGCTTAGTAGCACACGGCCTCGACACGAGGGTGTCAGCTAACCGTGGTGTACAAGTCAGTAACTAGCTAAGAGCACATAGCCATGGCACACGGGTGTGCTTGGTGGCCGTGGTGGGAAAGACAGTATAGGACCACGGTCAGGACACACGGGCGTGTCTAATGGCCGTGGGGACTAAGTCAGTATAGACCACGGGGAGGACACACGGATGTGTCTAGCAGCCGTGGGAGGCACACGGCCTACCCCCACGGGCGTGTATCCCCTGAAACTTAGAAAAGTTTTAGATTTTCATGAAGTTTCTGTATGTTTCAGTTTAGTCCCGACCCCTCTCTAGCATGTGTTTAAGGTCTTATACGCCTTAATAAGGGACTATTTTATTATGTTTGATGTATGATGATGATGATTGACTTTTTGTTGTAATTGGGTTGTAAAATGATCTTATTATCCGGTAATGCCTCTTAACCCTATTTCGGTGGCAGTTTCGGGTTAGGGGTGTTACATTTTATTGGTATCAGAGCTATGATTTAGTCGATTCTCGAACTAACGTAGCGCGTGTGAGTCTAGCTATACATGCCATATATGAAATTGCGATAGTGTGATGAATGTTGACAGTTGAAAATGTGTTTTCTTATAGTAATGGATCCCGATCGAGCAGTTGCTGATGACGTAGAGAGTAATGCGCATGCTCCCGCTCAAGGGACAACGCCGGCCATATCTAGGCCAAATGAAGGTAGTGAGGGAGGAGAGGCTAAGCAAGCCTTCTTCCGTATGATGAGTGAATGGTTTACGGAGTTCTTTCGAACGAATCCGACTACTCCACAACCTCCACCCCTACAAGTACCTGCTGTGCCACAAGTTGTAGATCCGATCAGATTGAAGAAACCACCTGTAGATAAGATTCGGAAATACGGGGCGGAATAGTTTAGGGCCACATCTGATGATGATGCTGAGCGAGCTGGGTTTTGGCTTGAGAATACAATCAGAGTATTCGATGAGATGTCGTTAAATCCTGATGAGTGCATTAAGTGTACAGTTTCCTTGTTGAGAGACATGGCTTATAACTGGTGGAAAACATTGATATCTGTAGTTCCGAGAGAGAGTCACCTGGGACTTCTTTCAAGTTGAGTTCAAAAAGAAATATATTAGTCAGCGTTTCATTGATCAGAAACGTAAAGAGTTTCTAGAGTTGAAACATGGTCGTTTGTCTGTTACTGAGTACGAACGGGAATTCGTAAGATTGAGTCAGTACGTGAGGGAATGTGTTTCGACCGAAGCTACTATGTGCAAACATTTCATAGAGGGATTGAATGAAGACATTAAATTGTTGGTTGGGATACTTGATATAAATGAATTTGTTGTGTTAGTTGAAAGAACATGTAAAGCTGAGGAGCTCAGTAAAGAGAAGAAGAAAGCCGATTCTGAGGCTCATGATGAAAGAAAGAGATCAATGAATAAGTTCTCTCAACCTTCAGCAAAGAGATATAGAGATGAAAGAAATCGTTCAAATGTTTCACTGGGACATACAAGTAGAGATCGTTTGAGACAAAGTACTGGTTTACGAATTTAAGCTCCGAATGAACCAAGTGTTGGTAGTGTTAAGAGTAACAAACTTGAGTGCAGACAGTGTGGAAGACGACATGTGGGAGAGTGTTAGGGCAAGTACAATAATAGAGTTTGTTATAAATATGGATCTCGAGATCATTTTATTCGAGATTGCCCAAAGATGGTCGAAAAGGAGAATGTTCAGAATGAAAGACCAAGTAATGTGACGGCTAGAGGTAGACCACCCAGAAACAACAGAAATGTGAGCGAAAGTCAAAGGGGGACAACTGACACAGCTGTGAGGTCAGAAGCGAGAGCACCTACCCGAGCCTATGCTATACGCGTACGAGAGGAAGCATCATCTCCAGATGTCATCACCGGTACTTTCACTTTATTTGATTTTGATGTCGTTGCATTGATAGATCCTGGATCAACCCATTCCTATGTGTGTATGAACTTAGTATTGAATAAGACTCTACCTATTAAGTCTACTGAATTTGTGATTAGAGTATCGAACCCCTTAGGCAAGAATGTTTTGGTGGATAAGGTGTACAAGAATTGCCCATTGATGTTTCGTGATTTATGTTTTCCGGTCAACTTGATGTTGCTACCATTTGATGAATTTGACATAATTTTGGGTATGGATTGGCTTACTTTGCATAATGCCATCGTGAACTGTAAGAGGAAGAATATTGAATTGAAGAGTCAGAATGGTGAGATAGTTCGAATTGAGTACAGTGATATGAAAGGATTACCAGCTATTGTATCAGCGATGAAAGCTATGAACTATGTGAGAAAAGGTTGTGAAGCTTATTTGGCGTACGTAATTGATACAAAGGTGTCAGAAAAGAAAGTTGAATCGGTGTCTGTGGTTTGTGAGTTTCCAGATATATTTCCTGAAGAGTTACCAAGATTACCTCCAATTCGAGAAGTGGAATTTGGTATTGAGTTAGTGCCGGGAACTGCTCCTATTTCGATAGCTCCATATAGAATGGCCCCAACCGAATTGAAAGAGTTGAAATCTCAGTTGCAAGAATTGACTGACAGAGGATTTGCACGACCAAGTTTCTCACCCTGGGGAGCTCCTATGTTATTTGTGAAAAAGAAAGATGGAACTATGAGAATGTGTATTGATTATCGACAGTTGAATAAAGTGACGATAAAGAACAAATATCCGTTGCCTCGTATTGATAATTTGTTTGATCAATTGAAAGGAGCTACCGTGTTTTCAAAGATAGACTTGAGATCTGGTTACTATCAGTTGAGAGTTAAAGAATGATGTGTCCAAAACCGCTTTGTAATGAGGTATGGACATTACGAATTCTTAGTGATGCCTTTTGGACTAACAAATGCTCCTGCAGTGTTTATGGATCTGATGAATCAGATATTTAGACCGTATTTGGATCGTTTTGTTGTGGTATTTATTGATGATATTTTGATCTATTCACGAGATGAGACACATCATGCTGAACATTTGAGAACCGTGCTACAAACACTACGTGAGAAACAGTTGTATGCAAAGTTTAGCAAATGTGAATTTTGGTTGCATGAGGTCAATTTTCTGGGGCATATTGTATCAGCTGCTGGGATACGAGTTGACCCGAGTAAAATCTCTACTATTTTGGAATGGAAGCCTCCGAGAAATGTGTCTGAAGTCCGTAGTTTTCTGGGACTAGCAGGCTATTATAGACGATTTGTGAAAGGCTTCTCGATGATTGCAACTCCATTGACAAAGTTGTTACAAAAGGATGTTAGATTCGAGTGGTTAGAAAAGTGCCAACAAAGTTTTGAGCAGTTGAAAGTGTTGTTAACAGAAGCACCAGTTTTGATTCAACCTGAATCGGGCAAAGAGTTCATAGTTTACAGTGATGCATCATTGAATGGTTTGGGCTGTGTGCTGATGCAAGAAGGGAAAGTCATTGCTTACGCTTCAAGACAGTTAAAACCGCATGAAAGGAACTACCCAATGCATGATCTTGAATTGGCTGTGATTGTGTTTGCATTGAAGATTTGGCGTCACTATCTATTCGGGGAGAAATGTCACATCTATACTGATCATAAGAGTTTAAAGTACTTGATGACTCAAAAAGACTTGAACTTGCGAAAGAGAAGATGGTTAGAATTATTGAAAGATTACGAACTTGTGATAGATTACCATCCGGGTAAGGCTAATGTTGTAGCTGATGCCTTAAGCCGAAAATTGTTATATGCTTTGCGAGCTACGAGTAATCTGATAGATCTATGTGATGATGGTGTGGTTGTAGCTGAATTGAAAGTAAAGCCGATGTTTGTACAACAAAATTAGTGATGCTCGAAAAAATGATGTTGAAATGATGGCTAAACGAACTCAATGTGAATTGAATGTTGAATCAGAATTTTGAGTTGATAGTGATGATTGTTTGAGATTCAGAGATCGGATTTGTGTTCCAAGAAATTCAGAGTTGATTCAAATTATTTTGAATGAAGCTCACAATAGTCATTTGACTGTACATCCGGGGAGTACTAAAATGTATAATGATCTGAAACAGTTTTATTGGTGGCATGGTATGAAAAGAGACATTTCTGACTTTGTGTCGAAATGTTTAGTTTGTCAGCAAGTTAAGGCTGAACATCAAGTTCCGTCCGGTTTATTACAACCAATTATGATTCCTGAGTGGAAATGGGAGAGAATCACGATAGACTTTGTGTCGGGTTTGCCTTTATCTCCGAGCAAGAAAGATGCGATCTGGGTGATAGTTGATAGATTGACGAAGTCAGCTCACTTTATTCCAGTGAGAATAGATTATTCACTTGATAGATTGGCTGAATTATATATTGATGAGATCGTGAGATTGCACGGGGTACCTCTATCTATTGTGTCTGATAGAGATCCGAGATTTACCTCGCGATTCTGGAAGAAATTGCAAGATGCTTTAGGCACAAAATTGCATTTCAGTACTGCTTTTCATCCGTAAACGGATGGTCAATCTGAGTGAATCATTCAGATTCTCGATGACATGCTGAGATGTTGCATACTTGAATTTGAAAGCACGTGGGAAAAGCATTTATCATTGATTGAGTTTGCATATAACAATAGTTATCAATCTAGTATCAAAATGGCACCATATGAGGCTCTTTATGGTCGAAAGTGTCGAACTCCATTGTATTGGACTGAGTTGAGTGAGAATAAGATTCACGGGGTTGATATGATAAAAGAGACTGAACAGAAAGTGAAAGTGATTTGTGATAGTTTGAAAGCAGCCTCAGATCGTCAGAAGTCTTATGCAAATCTGAAACGAAAAGGCATCGAATTTGAGGTCGGTAATAAAGTGTTTTTGAAAGTGTCTTCGTGGAAGAAAATACTTCAATTTGGCCGAAAGGGTAAGCTGAGTCCGAGGTTCATCGGACCGTATGAGATTATTGAACGAGTTGGGCCGGTTGCTTATAGATTGAAGTTGCCATCTAAGTTAGAAAAGATTCATAACGTGTTTCATGTGTCAATGCTTCGACGGTACAGATCAGACCCGTCTCATGTGATTGCTCCTACTGAGGTTGAGATTTAATCAGACTTGTCGTATAGTGAAGAACCGATCCGAATCTTGGCACGAGAGACTAAAGAGTTGAGAAATAAGAAAATTTCCTTAGTGAAAGTATTATGGCACAAACACGGAATTGAAGAGGCTACGTGGGAGCCTGAGAACATTATGAGAGAGCAATATTCTCACCTATTCACTGGTAAGATTTTCGGGGACGAAAATCCCTAAGGGGGGAGAGTTGTAATAGCCCGGTTTAGACCCTGGTCAGAACAGTGGTTTCGAGACCACAAATTTGAGGTCGAAATGTTAATTTAATGTTATTTTCTGTGTGAATGGTATGTGATTTAGTCTGTGAGATAATTTGATCGTTTGTGTTTCGAATTAAGAGAAAAGACTTAATCGTATAAAGAGTAAAAGCTATATGTTGAATTATAAGTACTTAAATGTTGTTGTTTTATTAATGTGGAGGCTTTATGAGACAATTACACCATTATTAAGTTAGTGGATGGCTAAATGACTTAATAACCTTATTGTATTTTGTCTTATATGATTAATAAAAGGGCAAAGTGGTAAAATGATAATTAAGTCATAATTTCATAAAACAAAAAGCATGGAAATAGGCCATTATTCATCCTTGTTGGCCGAAAGTGTTGAAGAAAAGAAAGCATCCATGGTTTTCTAAGTTTCGGCTAGTTACAAGCTTAAATTAAGGTATGTTTTGGCTTCGGTTTTTGATTCTACGTTTTCGTAATCGTTGCTTCGTGCTCTAGCTAACCCATGTTGTAATTTTGTGAATTGATGATGTTTTTGTGATGAGTCAATGATGAACATTTGAGCTATGTGCTAGTTGATATTAAAATATGAGAACTTGGTGTTGGATTAACATGTGTTGTTTTTGAATTTTTAGTGAATTTAGCTAATTAGGGCTAAATTGTGAAAATAGAAAATTGAAGGGTTAAAATGTGAAATAAATGAAATGTGTGGGTTTGTATGGACATTAGTAAAATTCGGCCAAGCTTATACTAGGAGAAATTATGTGAATTTGGTGATTTTGCAAAATAGGGACTAAAGTGTCGAAATGTGAAAATGTGAGGGCTATTGTGTAAAATGCCCTAAATATGTGTGTGTGGATTTAAATGAATGATTTGGTAATTGAATGGACTGAATTTGAATGTGTATAGACCAAGAGAGAAGAGGTTCGGATCGAGATCGAGGCAAAGATTAAGTGCTCGATTAATTGACCGTATTGATAGTCGACGTCCGAGGTAAGTTCGGATATAATACATGTTATTATCATATGTTTTTGTATTATGAAATGAATGTGTATATGTGTATGAAATCGAGATGCTATGTGCAAGATTTAGTTAAGGGCACTAAGTGTGCGATATTAAAATCGAAATAGAAAAGAATAGCACTGTGTGTGCGATGTTATGAAAGCTTCGGCTTATAGAATTGGCACTGTGTGTGCGTTACCGAGATAAGTCGGTTGGAAAATTTGGCACTAAGTGTGCGATGACTAATATGTACTGACCACATATATAGCACTGAGTGTGCGAATAAGTTGATTGAATATTAAAGGATGTTCAACAAGTAATATTAAGCATTAAGTAGCTTGGAAATTGAATAACTATGTGTTAGCCAAGGTATGTCTTGAACCTTTGTGGTTGATGAATTTATAGATAAAGCTATAGATGGATGAATGAGTATCTTGACTAGGGATGATATAGTATGGATAAGAGAGAAATGATCTATGTGATGGTTATTGATTATATTAGTTTGGTTTAATGACACGATTATATTGTATATTGAACTTACTAAGCTATAGAAAGCTTATCAGTGATTTCTTTCTCTCGCTTTGCGATCGATAAAAGCTAGCTCGGATCCGGGATCGTCGAAGATCTCGATCACACTATCGGCAATCTATTTTGGGTATTTTGGAAAGATGTACATAGTTAAAATATGGCATGTATAGGCTGGTCATTTGAATAATGTTTGATGTTTGTAAGTAGCCATGAGATGTGGCTAGATATGTGCTAGTCTTATCATGAATGAATTTGATATATGTGATGCATCTTTTGGCATGATTTGTGGGTTGAGAAATTGACTATTGAATGGTAACTTTGTGTTGGTAAAATGCTAGTAGGAATTAGTGAAATTAAGAAGGAATGATGTTTGGTATTGAATGTATTATACTTGTGATGAGATAGATTTTGGTATTGAATTTGTTATGATTAGAATGGGAATTGAATGCATAGATTGGATAGTCATATTGGTAAGTTTTTGGTTGCCTTATGTGCATGATATGTTTTGGTATGTGTTGCTTGTAGGTTTGACCTAAGTGGGTGGCATGTTGGCCTTGCAAAATGGCCTATAATGTCACACGGTCAAGGCACACGGTCGTGCCTACAAACCGTGGGTGAATTGGCGACATACTTAGTAGCACTGCGGCCTCGACACGGTGTGTCGTCACTAACCGTGGTGTACAAGTCAGTAACTAGCTAAGAGCACACGGCCATGGCACACGGGCGTGCTTGGTGGCCGTGGTGGGGAAGACAGTATAGGACCACGGTCAGGACACACGGGCGTGCCTAATGGCCGTCGAGACTAAGTTAGTATAGACCACGGGGAGGACACATGGGTGTGTCTAGCAGCCGTGGGAGGCACACGGCCTACCCCCACGAGCGTGTATCCCCTAAAACTTAGAAAAGTTTTAGATTTTCATGAAGTTTCTGTATGTGTTTCGGTTTAGTCCCGACCCCTCTCTTGAATGCGTTTAAGGTCTTATACGCCTTAATAAGGGACTATTTGATTATGTTTTATGTATTATGATGATGATTTACTTTGTGTCGTAATTGGGTTGTAAAATGATCTTATTATCCGGTAATGCCTCTTAACCCTATTCTGGCGGCGGTTTCGGGTTAGGGGTGTTACACTCTCGGGATCATCATCCATATTAGCTCTAAAATCCTCAGCCCCATGCTTTCGGATCTTATCAACTGAGGGCTTATTCATTCTTACAAAGTCCATACCTTCTGGGGCTACGAGAACCGCTCGAGGAATGGGTGGGGGTGGAGGAGGTTAGGCATTCGAATTTGTTCGAACAAATTCTGTATACCACTCATTCATCATATGGAGAAAGGCTTCCCTGCCTCTTTCCCCTTGACTAACCGTAGGAAGTCTACTATCAGACGGCGTTGCCCCTTGAGCGGGAGCCGACACATTACTTTCGACTTCATCAGCCTCAGCTCGATTGGGATCCATTACTATATGAAAACACAATTTAAAGTTGTCAGGAGTCATCACACTATCACAGTTCATCTATGGCATGTATAGCTAGACTCTTACACATGCTACGTTAGTCCGAGAATCGACTAAACTTTAGCTCTGATACCACTAAATGTAACACCTCTTACCCATATTCAACATCGAAACAGGGTACGAGGCATTACCAGACATAAACACAAGCAAACATATAAAACCGAGACATAAATTTCCATCCAAGTTTAAAGCCTTTTGCATACATTCATATCGTCCCTATCACGAGCCTATGAGGCCCAAAACATGCATCAGAAGTGGTTCGGGACTAAACCGAGAACTTTAGAAACTTTTGGGATACTTAAAATTTTTTTCATGTACGGGACACGCCCGTGTGACCCTAAGACACGCCCGTGCTTTAGGCCGTGTTCAAACTAGGGAGTATTCTGTTTATGACGTCATCATCAAATTGAGGTCACACGGTCAAGTCACACGCCCGTGTGCTTAGGCCGTGTGATCGATTAAATTTTCATAATTTTTCATAAAATAGGTGCAGACTTCACACAGCCAGGGCACACGCCCGTGTTCGATGCCGTGCCGTCCACACGGCTGAGACACACGCCCGTGTCTCTACTCGTGTGCTCATTACTGAGCATTCTGGTTTGCAACAATTAAGGTGCAGGGGACACAAGGTCGAAACACATGCCCATGGGGCAGACCATTTGTCGCACACGGCCTAGACACACGCCCGTGTGTCAACCCGTGTGGACAAATATAAGTCTATTTAACAAGCCTTTTTGCCACCCATCCATGCACCAACCTACACAACAAAACATAGCACCAATCTAAGCATATACTTTCAACCTAATCGGCCATACACAAGGCATCCACATATTATTTACATGCTATCATTTATCATATACAAACATCATATACTTAGCATCTCAAACCATGCAATTTCCCACATTCATGAAAACAACATCATATGTATATATATACTTAACCAATATTAGCCAATATCAAATGGTCATTTACAAAATGAATTATCAACTATTGAAGCCAACACATATGGCCAAATCAATTATGACACATAAAAAAAAGACCAAGTCCCTATACATGCCATAACTCAAAATATTGTAATCATAAGTACCCAAAATGATAATTTGATAGTGTGAATGGATCTCTGACAGTCTCCGATCCCCGAGCTAGCTTGGTGACACTATAAGACAAAGGGAAAGAAAAAGGGAGTAAGCTTTAAAGCTTAGTAAGTTCCTATGTAAATAATAGGCATTATAGCACACATTTAACACATAATTAACATGATGTAAATTAACATAAATGTCATTATAAATCTCATAATCAAAATTACTCAACCGCAAACTTACCGAGGGTTCATCACATATCGAGCTCATTAAGCATGAGTCTTATGTACATACCTGTACCCAAGTGCAACATACCAAAGTCTTTCACAACTTTAACATTTCTGTCGAACTACCCGCTGAACCACTTGCAATACTAAAGGATACTCGGGACATCTCACATTCGCAGTACCATACCAATGCCATATCCCAGATATGGTCTTACATGGGATCTCATATCGATGCCAATAGTCCAGCTATGGTCTTACACAAAGTCTCATATCGATGCCATATCCCAGATATGGTCTTACACGAAATCTCGATAACCCTAATGTCATGACATTTGTATCCTAACTATTCCTAAAGTTCAACCTAGATTTTCTCGCTTGTCGGACTTTTTCAATTACGTTCAAGGAGTCGATCATAATTCATACAATAATAAAGCAATTAATACAAAAATAACAATGCATTATTTACATATGAACTTACCTCGGTACAAAAATAGTAGGAATGGGACCTAATCGTCAAATACTTTGTTTTTCCCCCGATCTAGGTCCGAACCTCGTTTCTCTTGATAATCAAGCTTGAATGATGACAAAACCCTAGCTATGGTGTTCTCCCAAGTTTCGGCCAAGGTTGAAGAAAGATGAGCAAATTTTGGCTTTATTTTCCCTTTTTATTCTTTTATTTACCAAATGACCAAAATGCCATTCACTTAAAACTTTGAAATTTTATCTCACCATGTCCATTTTTGTCCACTAATTTATCCAAGGGTCTACTTATTAACTAAGGACATTCAATTAAAAATTTCATAGCAATTAGACACCTCTAGCATGTAGAACTCACCTTTTGCACTTTTTGCAATTGAGTTCTTTTGACTAAATTGAGTGCCCAAACGTCAAAATTTTCAAACGCAATTTGCACAAAATCATTCCGTGAAACTATAGACCATAAAAATATAAAAAAATGAACTTTGCTGCGTCAAATTTGTGGTCCTGAAACCACTGTTTCGAGTAGGCCCGAAATCGGGCTGTTACATTTATAAGCTTAGTAAGTACAATGGTTAAAACGATAAAACTTATCGAATAAACATATCATTCACACAATACAATTAATAAATGATAATCCTGTCAACCACAACCATTCAATGGGTGAGTCTTTATGTTTATACACATATTGTATAATTTATTCAATTATACTAGATCATTCTATATCAACTCATGTTAATCAATCAGAAAATCATGAAACCATTTACAAGATTTAATTACAAATCATGTAACCTTTGAAAATCTGGTCGATGAACGATATAAACGGATTCAGATATGCAATTAACCATCCAGAATAGACCAGAACGCTCAAACGAGCCAAGCCAACCGAGAACACACTTGGGCACCAAGTGCCTAGCCTGTAGGGTAACATCCCTCTGAAACACCGTTGGGCACCAAGTGCCAAGCCCGAAGGCCTTACATTTGCCCCTGGTAACACACCAGAATCACTATACATATAACACGATAGTCTGCAATAATTGCTGGTCTTCAGAATATTTAGTGGACAACATCAAATCAATAATCACCATCTCTTCACAAGTCAAACCCATAATGCACGCTATATAACCTATTGGCATGCCAATTGTATCCTATCCTATATTCATTCGGGCTCGATACAGATAATTGTATAACATTTCCAATTCAATTTATTTTCTCTCCTTGTATAAATTTGTAACAATTCAAATATATAGAGATATAATTTTGACATATCACAACTCAGAATTCAATATAATATTACAAATTATACCTAATTAAACCGTATGAACTTACCAGGGCTAAACTGCAGTGATAGCAAAAGTTCAGAAACTAATCAACAACTTTTCTTTTTCCTCGGTTATATACTTGTTTTTGATCTATGAATAGTTTATTTCAACTTATTAGCCTCAATTTCATATAATATTCAATTTAATGCATATGATTTCCTATTACAAATTTTCACATTTACCCCAAACTTTTACATTTTATTCAATTTGATCCTTAAGACCAAAACATAATTATTTTCACAATTAAACCCTTTACCCATTGATCCTAATTCATAATAATCCTAAATAAATCCTCACATGTTAAAATTTTACAAGAAAAACATGTCATATTTTCATTATTTTCAATTAAGTCCTAAGCTTAAAAATCATACAAAATCACTTAACAAAATATTTCTATTTAACACCCAAGCATAGTAATCTACCATTAAACATAAAAAAAAACATATCATATTCATCAACGGCATCTTCCAAAACATTTAACAATTTAACAAATTAATCTATGGGTTAGCTAGATTAAGCTAAAACAATCACAAAAACATAAAATTCATGAAAAACGGATGGAAAACAAACGTACATGCATTAGTATAAGCAAGACCGAAGCTTGAAAACCAAAAATCTATGGAGTTTCGGAGGAGAAGCTTAAAGTGATGAAGATGACCCTATTTTCATCATATTACTTTTATTATTTTTCATTATTTTAACTTATTTTAATATAAAATTTATTCAATAGCTTAATTTATTAAGCTTTAAGTTGTCCACTACAATTAGAAATGGCTTAATTGCCATTTAAGACCATCTACTTAAACCTTTATACTCAATTTGCATAAAAACAGTAATAGCAGTTGACTTTTGTAATTTTTATGATTTGGTAAGTATTTAAACGTCAAAATTTCTAAATCAAAATTTAATACGAAACTAATGAACTCATAAAAATTAAATAAATAATATTTACGGACTCACTTGTCAAAATTATGGTCCCGAAACCACTGAAAAACGAACTGTTACAACTTTCCCCCTTAGGAAATTTCATCCTCAAAATTCTTACTTGAGAATAAATTCGGGTATTGCAATTTCATCGATTCCTCGGTTTCCCAGGTAGCTTCCTCAATACTGTGTCGATGCCATAAAGCTTTTACCAATGATACTCGTTTATTTCAGAGTTCTTTTACCTTGCGAGCTAAAATTCTTATTGGCTCTTCAAAAAATGACAAATCCGGCTGTAATTCAATTTCACTGGGAGTGATCACATGTGAAGGATCTGACATATATCGCCTAAGCATCGAAGCATGAAAAATGTTGTGAATCTTTTCAAGTTCAGGAGGTAACGCCAATTTGTAAGATACAGACCGATTCTTTCAATAATTTCATACAACCAGAAAAATCTCGGACTCAGTTTCCCTTTTCTATCGAATTGTAACGCATTTTTCCACAGTGAAACTCTTAAAAATGCTCGATCGCCAACAACAAATTCTATATATTTTCTTTTCAAATTTGCATATAATTTCTGACGATCTACTGAGACTTCCAGGCAATCACGAATAATTCAAACTTTGTCTTTAGTTTCACGAATCTAATCGATTCCAACTATCTTGGATTCGCTCAATTCTGACCAGTATAGCGGTGTTTTTCATTTCCGTCCATATAAAGCTTCAAATGGTGCCGTTTTAATACTGGCTGATAGTTGTTATTATAAGAAAATTCAGTCAAGGACAAATATTTTTCCCAGCTACCTTCAAACTCAAGAATACAATATCATAACATGCCTTCCAGCACAAGTATTACACGTTTTGACTGTTTATCAGTTTATGGATGAAATGTCGTAATGAAGTTGAGTTTTGTGCCTGACTGCCTCCGGACGTAATAACGTCGAGTGTGTGAATACTGCAGTAAAGGATATATAAATGAGGTGTTATCTACAAGTATACGGGTCCAGTTGTAATATAGTTACAACGGAGTAGGTGAGTATTCCGAGGATCGTACCCAAGGGAGGCGAAAGCTAGATTAATTTCAACCTAAACATTAAAAGATCTAATTAGGAATTTAGTTTAGTTATAGTACGAAGATAAAATAAAAGGAGTTTTTAGGGTTTTTATAATAATAAAAACAAAATAACATAAGGAACAAAAGTTCAAGAGATTGAAGAGTAGAAATAATCGAATTTGATTATGGGTGATTAGCTCGCTTCGGTAATCCCCATCAACTGTCGCTTTAGGTTCTTTGTCAATCAACTAGTTGCTATCCTTGCAGGATATTCAAATCTTCTACTCAAATAACGAGTCGGCAAGGACTTCTTATCTTTTGACCACACAGTCTAAACCGGTTTGGGGTGAAGATGTTCACGGATGGGCCATACCAATTTTGGGTTAATTCCCACCTTGATGACTTCCCAAGGTTGTCAGGCCTAGGGTTTCTTTTACATTCTTCCTTTCCCAAACAGCTAATTCATTGAGTATCCCTACAAAATAGTTAACAGAACATACATCTACTCGCTTATCCCCAATAGATGAGTTAGTTCCTCATGGTCTCCATAGATAATATAAAATCGATATAAAGAGAAAACATGCTAAATAAATCGGTAATATATTGTTTACGAAAGAGCTTGATTGTATTAAGATTGATCGAGAATCCACTAGGTTTGATTATTTTCACAATTCAGATATCCTAAAATAGAATAAGAACAAGTGAAAATAAATCTAACCTAAGAAAAGAGAAAACTAAACTGAAATTAAAAGACTAATTCTAGGCTAAGTGAATGGTGTCTATAACATGTGACAAACGAGCATATTTATATATTTTAGGTGGCTGTCGTCCTTAACTAGGTCAACTGACGTTCTCGAGCTTTAAGTTTGATTGTGCAGACCAAAATGCTCTTATCTCGTGTAACACCCCAAACCCGGCCCATGCGATATGACCGGATCTAGTATGTCACATAAAGAAAACATATAAAGAACTAAAGTTGACATTATTTGGTTATAGTTAAGAAAACAAGTTCGATTATAATTAATCGATAAAATACTACTAATATCTATAGGTTGATTGAAGAATCGATAATCGAACTAGTGATCTTTTAAAACCGTGACTTTTGAAAATATTATTGATAACTTGGAGGAAAAATCCAAGTTAAATTATTTGTACATATTTATTATGAAATCCGTTTGTTGTTAAATTTGAAGAAAAACCGTTGTTTATGATTTTAGAAAATCTCCATTTAAAACAATTCATGGAAAATAAATACGTCAAACATAAAGCCGAAATAAAAATCCAAGAGGCCTTATTACAACTTTAAACCCAAAATAGTAAAAGTAACGAAATAAGCGGAAAAGAAATTTACTAAGGTTCAAAAATATTATTTCCAAAGTATGGCCTCCACCGGGTCATCCATGGGCCCAAGTCCTCATTCATCGATCATTACTGCAAGGATTAAGAGAATGGGGTGAGTTACTAGAACTTCGGTGTATAATCCTTACCGTTATCCACTGGGCTGAACCAGTATAGCATAATCTTGGGCCTAAGCCCATTTACATAATAATAATAATTAAATGAAGTAAATGTATGCAACCCAACCCAATCCATCCATCACACCCCGACCACCAATCACACACCCGTGGGGATCAAGTCAACCCACCCCCGCTCACACAAATTTGCAATCAAACTGCTATAGCATTTTATTTTTGTGGTCAAACCACTGAAATCATAATTTAGACACAATAATATACAATTTGTGGCAATGCCACCAGGCTAAACTGCTCTTTATACAATTTTCCCATCCCATGCAAAATGTAAAAAAAATGCAACATACATAATAACATAAAGTATTCACATATAAATAACAACCATTATTCTATTGAACAGTTTTGGTGACCCAGCCCAATAAAGCATTTTAATAATTCGGCCCACTAAGGCATTCTATCAAATTGGCCCATAGGGGCATTTTGGTAAATCGGCCCATAGGGGCATTTTGGTAATTTAACAATTTAATACCGATTTTGACAGTTCTTTAGAAAATAATATTAATTTAAGCAAGTTACTCGATTTATGCTATATTACAATTTTTAACTTTGTAAATAATAACGATCAACATTTCCAACATAATATTGAATCTCGAATCTACGGATTTCGGTGTGAGATTACACACCTGATTACGGTAAGGACTAAACCTTCTTGATCGTCAGCACCTAAATCACCATTACACTCGATTAACCAACAAACAAGGTTTTATTAATCTAAATCAAACGATCTAATGAAACGCTTACCCTTAGTATCGTGAACGACCACGATTTGTCTATTCTCACCGGATGATGGTCCATAACCCGGTGGGAAATCCCGAACTGTCGATACCGCCCTACGTTTGAACTTAGGAGTAGGAATTGCAAATCCACTCCTTTTGTGTTCTCCTATCGCTTTTCCTTTCAAATCGTTACCACTTGCCTCCATTGAAAAAGTCTCGGTCAGTAAAATACTACTATGAGAGAAAGTAGTTGTTTAGGGATAGGATTCGGCTTACCTCTACTTCCGAAGAACCAACGAGTAGAGAAAACGAGCGATTTAATCCCTAAAAAAATCGATTAGTCAAATCTATCATTCCGTTTTAACGGAATAACCAAGTATTGAGAGATCGAAATGATCCATAAAGAAACTCCTTACTTTAATGATAATAGATCCGACTTCCACCGATTGACTTAAGACTAGAGATGAATCGGCAAGGATGTGATATTCAGCCACCCAATAGAACACTACGAAAAGAAGATGATCAAGATATGAGGGAATAAGAGAAAATGATATTTTGGTTTAGAAACAAGTAGAACAACCGAATAGTGATGAACACACATTCGGCTAGGAAGAAAGATAAGAATAGAATGAAGCCCCTTACCCGTTCAAACAAAGAGAAATGTCCAACACACAATAATGGAGACGAGATAGTGACTAAGAGGATTCGGCTATTGGGAGAAATGAACAAAGAAGATTTGGTCATATGGTAATGTCGATTTAGGAAAAAGCTAGAAAGGTTGAAGAAATGGTAAAAAGAAAAGAAAAGATGGAAAAAGAAGTGTTAGATAATTCGGCTAACACAAAGGAAAAAGTGAGCAAAATGCTTTGAGTGTTTTGATCATTTTGTGTTTTGGCAACAAAGTAAAAAGGTTGGAAAAGAGTACCAAAAATGTTCAAAAGAGAAAATAGGTCTTTCATGCACAAACTTGCAAATAGGCTAGGAAAATTCGGCTCCTCTTTTTCTCCCAACAAAACCGTGTATCCAAAGCACCAAAAAGATTAAGGTTGACCCAAAATTTATTTCCAAAACACCTCCCTAAGATTCGGCCAACATGTTCCCCCACCTGATCCCTTTCCTTTATTTCTTTCCTTCTTTTTCCCTTACTTTCCTCCTTACCATATTTTCTTAGTCTTCTTTCCAACATTAGAAAAGTCTTCCTTTCCTTCTTTGATTCCATGGCCGACACTTACCATACAACACTTGAGAAGCTCAAAAATTTAAGTCCCAAAAGTTACAATAGATGGGTTTCGAACCCCTTCCCTCAAGTGCTCTCCACTTGACGCCACCCCACTCCACCATGTGCTCCACTTGTGCTAGCAAAATACACATTTATTTCCTTAAGTCTTGATGCAACTTACCTTCTCTCCTTAAAGTCCTTAAAAACAAAAATTTTACTAAGGCCCAACTCAACCCATAGCCTTCTTAGGGTCCCTAAACATACATAACTAACACTATTGACTAGCCTATCGCATGATATAATGTAAAACATAAATTCCCAAATTTCAGGATGTTACATCTCGTGTTTAATTCCCATCCAGAGTCGATGTCGCGAGACACCACGTCCTATGTCGCGACATCCAAGGCAATTTCGTGATTTCTCCTTTCTACTCCCTATGTTGCGACATCAAGCATTCTGTGTTGTGACATAGCGATCAGTATCGATTTATTACACCTTCTAATGGTCTCCTGCACACTTACAAAGGTCATTAGCTCAACCTTAGGCCTCATTCGGCCTCTAAGGTCAATAAAAGACTCAACTTGCACATTTTATTAACTTAACGAAAACTTACGAAAACATAATTAATACCTAATGAAAATGCTTGCTTTCAAGCTCATAAAGTGTGAAAATTAGTTTAATATGCTACACCGAATTACGATAGATTAGTGCCCCGAGCCTCGTCAAGTTTAGCTCAAATTCTAGAAGTGAATCTCGGGTCTCAATCAGAAATAATAGACATTGGCACTCCATGCAATCTAACGATCTTGGACATATACAACTCGACTAACCTTTCGAGCGAATAAAATAAGCCAATTTCGTCAATCTGTCAACAATAACCCTGATTGAATCTTTCTTTCTCCGTGTCAGAAGCAATCCCAATAAAAAATCAATCGTAACTCGCTCCCATTTCCACTCGGGAATCATAATAAGCTGTAGTCACCTAGACGAAACCTGACGCTCAGCTTTCACATATTGGCAACCTAGACATTTAGCCACAAATTCTAAAATTTCACTTTTTATACCTGGCCACCAATACATTTGTTTCAAATCACTAAACATTTTATTACTACCCGGGTGACCAGATTACGTACTGCTGTGAGCCTCAAATAAAATGTCTTGTTTCAATTGCAGATTATTCAGAATGCATAATATATTACGAAAATACAATATTACATCAGTACCAACCCTAAATTCTACAGATTGATCACTCTGAATCTGTTCTCATTTAGCTAATAATGCCTGATCATCATTTTACAATTCCCAAATTCGCTGAAGAAACAACGGTCTAGCTTTCAATTAAGCTAAAATAGAACCGTCATGATTCCAAATCAATTGTGCATTCAACGCTCTCAATGAAAATGATGATTTTTGACTTAATGCGTTTGCAACCACATTAGATTTCCTAGATGATAATCAATAACTAGATCATAATCTTTAATTAATTCAAGCCATCATCGCTGCCTCAGATTCAATTCTTTTTTAGTCAATAAATATTTCAGGCTTTTGTGATCAGTAAATATGTGACGTTTCTCACTATACAAATAATGTCGCCAAATCTTCAGAGCGAACACAACCGTAACCAGTTCTAGATAGTGAGTCAGATAATTTCTCTTGTGTGGCTTTAAATGTCGAGAAGCATATGCTATAACTTTTCCAGCTTGCATCAACACATAACCTAATCCACTGAGCGATGCATCACTATAAATAACATACTCTTTCCAAAATTCAGGCTTACTAACTATAGGAGCTTCCGTCAACATATTTTTCAGCTGATCAAAACTCTATTGGCATTTATATGACCAAATAAACTCAACATTTTTTTGTAACAACTTGGTCATCAATAAAGCAATTATCGAGAAATTCTTGACGAATTGACAATAATAACCAGCTAAGCCCAGGAAACTAGGTACCTAAGAAACATTCTTTGGAGCTTTCTAGTTGACAATGGCGAAAATTTTGCTCAGATCAACATGAATCCCATCTGCAAAAATTATGTGATCAAGAAATCCAACTTCTCTAAGCCAAGACTCACATTTACTGAATTTTCCATACAATTGTTTCTCGCAAAAAATTTGCAATACAATTCTTAAATGCTAAACATGATCGGATTCTATTTTTGAATAAATCAGTATATCATGAATTAACACAACCACAAATCTATCCAAATGAGGCTAAAAAACTCGATTCATCAGATCCATAAAAGCAGCAAGGGCATTAGTTAATCTAAATGGCATCACTAAAAATTCGTAATGGCCATAACAAGTCTGGAAGATAGTTTTCGACACGTCACAATCTTTAACACGCAATTGATAATAACCTAATCTAAGATATATTTTTGGAAACATGGTCACACATTTCAACTAGTCAAATAAATCGTCGATACGAGGCAAAGGATATTTATTCTGTATTGTAACTTTATTCAATTGCCTATAATCAATACATAATCTCAACGATCTGTCTTTCTTTTTCACAAATAACACAGGTGCACCTAAAGGAGATACACTCGGCTGAATAAAATATCTGTCTGAAAATTCTTGCAATTGTGCTTTAAGTTTTTTCAACTTAGTTGGTGCCATTCGGTACAGTGCGATCAATATCGGAGTAGTCCCAGGCATAAGATCAATCACAAAAATCAACTTCACATTCCAGCGGTAATCCTGGTAACTCTTCAAGAAACACTTCTGTAAACTCATTCATAATCGATACTTGATCAAGCTTCGATTCTAGATCTCGAGTATCAAATATAGGCCAAAAATTCCTTAGAACCTTTACGAATTAATTTCTATGCCGAAATAGCTAAAATAACTATGGTAACACTGTTTGATTTGTCTGACTCAGCTGTAATCATTTTACCCGTCTGACATCTCACAGCAATCCATTTCAATCTACAGTTTACCACAGCGTCATGTAGTGTCAACCAATCCATTCCCAGAATGATGTCAAATTCATGAAAGGGTAACAACATTAAATTAACAGGAAAGTCACAACCCTAAATTCTCAGCGGACACTTACGAAATATTAAGTTAACTATCACACTTTAACTCAGTGGATGAGTAACTTGAACATCAAATTTAGTTGACTCAACATCAAATTCTTATCTAAAATAATTGATACAGGCACTCTGTGGAATCTGACGGTCTCAGACACATATAACTCAGCTAATTTTTCAAGTGAATAATCCGATCTGACAGGGATGAAATAAGCCAATTTCATCAATCGGTCAACAATAACCCAGTTCGAATCTTTCTTTCTTGGAGATACTTTCAATCCAGATATAAAATCCATTGTGACTCATTCCTATTTCAATTCAAGAATCATGATAGGCTGTAATAATCCTGACGGTACCTGATGCTCAGCTTTCACCTGTTGACAAATCAAACATTTAGCTACGAACTCAGAAATTTTGCGTTTCACACCCGGCCACCAATACATCTTTTTCAGATCACAAAACATCTTTGTACTACCCGGATGAATAGAGTACGTACTACTGTGAGCTTCAGACAAAATGTCTCGCTTTAACTCCAAGTTGTTTGGAGCACATAATCTATTACGAAAGTACATTAAATCATCAACATTCACTCTAAATCCTGGAGACTGATCACGTTGAATCTGTTATCATTTAGCTACTAATTTCAAGTCATTATTTTGCAATTCTCGAATTCGCTGAAGAAACACCGGTTTAATTTCCAGTTCAGCTAAAAATGAACCATCACGATTCCAAGTCAACTGAGCATTTAATGCTCTCAAGGCAAACAGTGATTTCTGAATAAGTGCGTCTGCAACCACATTAGCTTTTCACGGGTGATGGTTGGAAACACGAAAATATACACACTTTTTCATGCCCTTTTTTAACTTAAATTCATGCAATTTCGGTCAAATTCTTGTCCAAAATTATATAATTATTATAAAATAATTAAATTGTACTTAAGTTATTAACATGTTGAATTTTACTTAAATTTATAATAAATTTTGATTAATTTTGATCATTTTTGACAGATTCGTACAAAGGGCGAAAAACGGCTCGGCATACACTACTAGAAGCACAAAATCGAGAAGCAAATTTGAAGCATCAAGACGAATTTTTTTTTAGCCTAAGATAGTCAAAAATATGTATTAATTCATAATATAATTAATTTTAATTTTAATTTTAATCCAATTTAATTTGGGTTAAATCAATTATTGTTAATTAATTATGAAAAGGGGCCCAGTTGAGCTGAACCAAGAAAACCGATCCAACCGAGCACTGGGCAGCCCAAAACCGTCCCACATGCTGACCCAATCATCTTGTTTGGCTGATTATTTGGCTTGCAAAATGGCCCTTGAAGACTCCTTCAATTTGCATTCAAACCCCTCCACTATTCATGCCTTTCAAGATTTTCCCCTACCTAAAAATAACATGTTTGAAATCTTCAAACATGCCACATGTGTGGCCGGCCATGGGGGGATTCTTTGGATGCTAATTTTTGATATTTTTAGCAGCGTTATCAACCTATAAATACCCCCTTGGCTGCTCACTTAAAACACATCTCAAACCCATTCATTTCTTCACTTCTCTCACACTTTTCTCTCTTCATTCCCTTCCATTGTTCTTCATTTTCTTCCCCTATTCCTTTGTCGATTTTACCTCTTTAAAAAGGAGTCCTTCAACCACCATTTGGAGCAGCATTCAAGTGTTCGTGGAAGCCTTGGTTCAACAAGAATAAGTGGAGAAGGAGGAGCGGAGCAAACTAGTCAAGCCTCGAAGAAATATCAGATTTGATTCTTGTTCCTTATCCTTTTAATTTTATTGTTGTTGTTATGAGCATGTCTATGAATATTTGTGATGTTCATATATTTAATTTAATTAATATGACTTAAATTTAATTCATGTTAGGTTGATTGCATTTTGTCTACATGAGTTATTAAAATTGTATTTGTGTTGTTATAGGCCTAGGTAAGATGTTTGGTTAAGTAAAACCATGACTAAGTTATTCTTGCATTACAAATGTAAGGTAACTAATGAATTAATTATTTAAACGGATTGAAAATGTAATTAATTGACACGATACTTAATCAGTGCATGCTTAATCATCTTAGGTAGCTGAGGGTCAAATTAGCAACGGTATCTAATGATACATTAGCCTTGCATAACTTGCAAGATTATTGTGATTAAACTATTTCAAGGTAGAAATACATTGTTACCTCACATAATATTTTATGTGCTTATGAGATTGAATTAATTGTTTGAATTGGCATAGAGATATGTACAAGAGATTATTTTAATTTCATAGGTATGTAAGTGCATTAACACATTTGCTTACTAAAATTTGTTCAATCGGTTGAATTGACATAGAGATATAGTCAAGAGATAAATGGATTTTGGTAGGTAAGTATGTTCATAAGTTAGCAAATTACCGAGTTGCCGTGAATTTATTCGTAACAACATAAACATGAGTTTAATAATTCTAAGTTAAGAAATGTAATTAACCTAGCACAATTATGTCATCTTGTTTAAAATCATCTTTTGAAATCGTGCATTAGAGCTTTTATTTTATTTTTATTTATTTTACTTAGTTAAAATCCTAGTTTTTAATCACCTCCTCAAAACAAAATATTTTTCCTCACCAAAGTGTTTTTAAATTGCATTCATAAATAATTCTTTTCACAGTTCCTGTGGGTACGATAAATCGACATTTACTTGACACTTTATTACATATTGCGATTGTGTACACTTGTATATTTCCGTCGTTCCAAGTTTTTGGCGCCATTACCGGGGACTGTTTTAAAAAGTCATTATTTTTGAATTTGTTAATTTTGCATTTTGGTTTATTTTTTTGTTCAATTTTAACTTAATTAAATTTCTGTGTTTATTTCAGGTGTTTATGAGTATTGACCGAATCATCGATTTACTCCCTGTAGACCTTGAGATTGAAAGAAATTTTTGACAGCGAAGAAGACAAGCAAGTCAGAAAAGGACCGAAAAGATGAACTTCAAAAATCTGAATCAAGGAAACGGAGCAAACTCTGCTCAAAATTCTATCCTTATTGCTGATGATAAGGATAGAGCTTTAAGACAGTATGTTGTGCCAGTATTTCATAATCTTAATCTGGGTATTAGGAGACCCGAAATCTAGGCACAACAGTTCGACCTGAAGCCAGTCATGTTCCATATGCTTCAGACAGTGGGCCAATTCAGTGGAATGCCTACCGACTGCAATTAAGGCTGTTCATGGAGGTGAACGATTCTTTCAAGTTAGCCGGAGTACCCGAAGATGCACTATGATTAAAGCTGTTCCCATATTCGCTAAGGGACAGAGCTCGAGCCTGGTTGAACTCATTGCCACCAAATTCAATTTCCACATGGCAAGAGTTAGCAAAAACATTCCTCATGAAGTATTTCCCACCTAGCAAGAATGCTAAGTTAAGGAACGAGATCACTTCTTTCCAACAAATGGGTGATGAGTCCTTGTATGAGGCATGGGAAAGGTATAAAGAATTATTACGGAAGTGCCCTCATCATGAAATCCCACATTGCATCCAACTTGAGACATTTTATAATGGTCTCAAAGCTCATACGAGGATGGTAGTAGATGCTTCTGCTAATGGTGCTCTCCTTTCTAAGTCTTATAATGAGGCTTATGAAATCATTGAGATGATTGCCAGTAATAATTATCAATGGCCAACAAATCGAGCAGCGTCAGGAAGACGATTCGCTGGAATACATGATGTAGACACTCTCACTTCACTCGCATCTCAAGTATCCTCGATTTCCTCAATGCTTAAAATTTTTACCACTAATAGGATTAAGAGTTTTGTAGCACAGCCACCGAATCAATTTGAAAATGTAGCCTATGTCTATTGTAAGAACCCATTTATGCTCGGGCCCATACCAATAAAAAAATATAAAAATCCCAAAATTAAAGTCCAGTTATTTTTTTACAAACCCAATGTAACAAATAGTCCAACAGTCCAGCTAACCCAAACCCCACACAAAACCCATTAAATAAAACCCGATCACTAAACCAGCCCAAATGGCCCAAAATTAAGCCAACTTTCAGCAGATGAAACCCTAGCCAACTAGGCTGCGCCGCAGGCTCTTTCGTCCACACGACCCACCTCCGCACGGTGCCACGTCTGCGCAACGGCCTCGTACACTCCTCCGTACGACCTCCACTGCACGTCATACATCTGTACAAGAAGACAAACAAACGACAGCGGCAAGATTTTTTTCTTTGTATTTTATTTTTTTATTTTTTTATTATTCCGACTTTCGGCCTTTAAAAACGAAAGTAACCTTTGTAACATTTTTTTACGCACACATATACAAAGAAATAGAAATCGAAAATCAAAGATTGAAAGGTGATTGAAATTCTTCAAAATCTTTCTACTTTCGTGTTTTTTTTCGCACTTTTTTTGTGTTCATGTGTGTTTTAAAGCAAGAAGGTTACCTGTGTAAGAGGTTGTCGGACCACTTTCTTTGTAGAAATCGAAGTAAAGTGGACCTTCGGTGTCGAGAATGTTGAAGTTTTCGGTCGGGTTTGAAGGGGGCAGTTGATTGAGGCCTGAATCAGCCACTAATCACCGATTGCCATGGCGTTATAGTGGCCGGATGAGGGTTTCCCTGCGGCGAAGAACCAAAAACGAAAAGGGGCTAGGTTTTTTTTTCGAAAATGGGGGCTGATTTGTTTTTTAATTTTGTTTTTAAGGGAGATTTTCCCTATTAAAGAAACAGTGTCGTTTGGGTTCATCTCGATAGCTTCAAAACGGCACCGTGTGGGTTAAAACCGATCCAACCCGATCCAGCACCCATAGGATACGCGCGTTTTTTGCGGTGATGGGATAATTGCACGTTTAATCCCTCTTTCCTGCGCAGCTATTTGATTAGATCCTATGTACTTTTTATTTGTTTTTTAATTAGTCTCTGTAATTCAAGCGCGCTTTCAATTTAGTCCAACTTGAATGCTGCATTTTGGGCTTTGGAAATATTTGCAAGTTTAGCCCTTGATCATTGACGCGCATTTCAGTTGGATCCTTGCATATGTTTCAACGATTTTATTCATTAAAAAGTAGTCTTTTAATTTTGTTTTATTTCAATTAAGTACCCTTTTTTTTTTACTTTCATACACAATCTTTGTATTTATATCAAATTTAATTCATTTGTTTATTTAATTTTAAACTATTTTATTATATGATATAAAAATTTTTTTATATACTATATGCTTTAAATTATTATTTATATATATCATTTATTTTAACTTGCTTTAATATAATTTTTATTAAATTTTGTCTTACTATTTATTTAAAATAATTTTATATATCACTTATTCTAAACTCTTATATATTATTTTGCACTTTTACATGTATATTTAAATGTTTTATATATCATTTGTTTTAAATTATTGTATATTATTGATTTTTAAAGATATTTTTCTTTTACATTATTTATTTTAAACTTATTTATTATTATTTTTAAATTGCTTATATTCTATGTATTTTTAATTTGATTTAGGTTCATGTCCTATTGTTGGTTATACACATTGTTTGATCCCTTTTAAAATTTGTTAGTGGAATATTGGAATAATGTATGTCGAATGATTATTTGCCTTGTGTGTTGCATTTTGAATTCCTTGCTCTCATATCGTTCATTTGTATCATGTTTGATCACTTATGCTTTCCAATGCCATGATTCGTTATTGCTTTTATAATGCATTTTGGCACGATAGTATGTCATTATTCTTATGCATATTGTAAATTTTACTATGAATGGCTTTTTTAAACGTTTAATTCGATCGATTATCTTTTAATTAAGTCATAAACTCTTTTTATCTTATTTTCAAAATAGCCCATAAAAAAATCCTCAAAAAAAGGCGATACTTAGTGATCGGAAATTTAAGAAATCGTGCCCTAACGTGCTGGGTTTCGATTTTCTATTTGACCGAATAACTAAGTATCCTTTTGTAATTTTGTCCACGTTTTCCCTTCAAAAGACAAGGCTATACTTCATGTTTGGAAATCCAAAAAATCGTATCCTAACGTGCTGGATTTCGGTTTTTTTTTTCGTTTGTCCAAATAACCAAATATCTTTTCAAAATTTCAATGCATGAGTTTTCAAAATTTTGGGAAAATCTTGAATTCGAGGACTTAAATTGTCGTATCCTAACGTGCTGGATGTGATATTTTATTCCTTCGGAACGAGAAAATCTTAATATTCAAACTCGAATATCTTCAAATGGGTCAAAGAAGGTCATAATTTTAAAATCTTTTTGAATTTTCGATGCAAGGACATTAATTAATCAATTTGGTACCAATTTTGGGCGTTGCGAGGGTGCTAACCCTTCCATGCACGTAACCGACTTCCGAACCTGTTTTCTTATATTTCGTAGACAAAAAATTATAGTTTTAATAAATCAAAATGTTTTATTAAAATAATCCATTATAAGGTGACCTAATCACACTTCAAAAAAGATTGGTGGCGACTCCATGTTTTTAAAGTCAATCATTGTTTTTTTTTTAAAAACAAAAAAAATGGTTTCGATAGCTTGGCGACTCCACTGGGGACTAAGAGAGTCAAGCCATAAATTAATTATTTTTTGTCCTTTGTAAGAATTTGAAAATTTGATTTAAAAATTTAATCCTTTTGTTGCATTTGTGGTGTCATTGCATGTAACACCCCGAATTTGGGCCTAGAAGAATTGGGCCCAATAGGCCTTGGGAATGGGAGCGTTTAAATTATTTTTGGGATATATGTAGCACTTAGAATATTAATATTAAGGTACTATCGGGATTATTTGAAGCCTGAGAGATAAGGGAGACCATAGGGAAAAATTTATTTTTCTTTCTCAGCGGACCCTAGTCTCAGGCATGAGGCCTCTTAAGTAGATTAAGAGAAAATAGGACACAAATGGGCTTGTGGTCCAGTGGAAAGTGGCGTCACTTGGGAGTTATGAGGTGGCGTGTGTGGAAGCTGATGAGGTCCAAGGTTCGAGTAAGAGGAGTGCATTTTGGAGTGTTTTATTTTGCATAGGTGGACGGCAAGAGTTGTGTGGATTTTTAACTCTTGCTGTGGAGAGTTTGAAGGAAGCAGGACTGATGAATGTGGAGGAGATTTCGGATAAGATGAAGGTATTATCAGAGAGAAAAGATAGGAGATGAGGAGGGTGAAGTGTTGGGGCCGAATAGGACTGTGGGGGGAAGGCAGTTCGGCTTTGGCTATAAAAGGGGGGTGCCGAAATCCTTAGAAGGGGTTCTTAGAGTTTCCATCTTTCTTTCTCTTCTTTTTTTCCCCCTCATCCTTATTTTCTTCCATTGCCGAATACCACCATCCCTGTTTTCTAAAATCCCTGTTTGCCGAAATCTCTATTTGCCGAAATCTCTGTTTACCAAAATCCCTGTTTGCCAAAATCCCTATTTGCTGAAACCCCTGTTTATGCCGATTCTTTGTTGTTTGTTTCTCCACCTCAATCGATTATTATCTACTCTTAGTCACGTTTGGAAGCCGAATCTTGTTCAAGTAGATATTTAAACCACAGGATCAAAGTAGAATTTTGTTAAGTGCTTAGTTGATCTTTTAACGAGTTTTGTTAAAAGCCGGAGGGCTATCTAACCCTCCTTGTTGTTAACTTTGTATTAACAAGGGAAAGAATCAAAGATCGCAAGCGTGCTAGGTAAGGGTTGCTAACAAGGTGGTAAGTGTTCTCGACCTAGTCATGGATTTGTAAGTGGCCGAATCTAATGAGGCTCATAGGGGTGACTTATGTACGATATGGGTCACTTGATTTTGACGGTATAGGTGTTTGAGTGCAGATCTAGAGGTTAATCGCCAATAGTAGCAAAGGAAGGGCTACTAGCACGTGAGGCATACTGGTAAGAATGCGGTGAGGTTTCGATTTTTGGTTAGTATGTGTTAACGCTTTGGTTAATCGCTAGTAATGTCAATTGTAGGTTTGTGACTAAAGAGTTTGTAGCACGCAGGTTACAGTGTGTACAAACACTACACACACGATATTGGCAATGCCAGAAAGTCAAAAAGTCGAAAAGTGGCTAAACCAACCCGGTGGGCCCTGAGGCTAAGTTTGATAAAATGGTTTGGTTGATTATACGAATTAAGTTAGCTATGCTTGATACATGATCTGGATATGTTTTAGGCCTAATAGGCCATATAATGAGATTTGGGCCTAACGGGCCATAAGGACATGAGATGGGCTTATGGGGGCGTAGACAAGTATGTTAGGGTTAATGGACTTTAGGCCTAGCTTGAACAACTTTGTAATTTCATAAGACTTAAGCTAATAATCAAACATGTCTGTGGACAAGTCGATTAGTTAGAGTGTGGTAACCGACATATGCATGTCTAGGATTGGATCTAGTGAGAGCTTGGTACTTAAGCGGTCCGAGTGACCCACCTCCTCTTTTCTGAGATCCTACCTGGTGCATAGTGTTTGTTCACTTTAACCGCGAGGACTTGTTTATGGGCCAAAGTTCATAACTAAAACCCGAGAGGGATCAAAAACCCTTATATTTGTAAAATTACTAAAATACCCTTATATTTGTAAAATTACTAAAATACCCTTATGTGTAAAATTACTAAAATACCCCTAGATTTGTAAATTACCAGAATACCCCTATTTTCAAAATTACTAAAATACCCCTATTTGCAAAAGTACCAAAATACCCCTATTTTGCAAAAGTACCAAAATACCCCTGTAGGGTAGAATTACGAAAATACCCCTGGGTAGTGAAATGACGAAAATACCCCTATGTGATGAATATGGGTTTGTGGATGTTACTCTTGTGTTTGATGCATTCATATGATATTCTGCTTAGGATGCATATGGGTGGGAATTATGGTACGGAGGAAGATTTGAGGATCGCATGGTCGTATGGTATGGATCCGGGATCGCATAGCCGTATGGTATGGATCCACCACAGGCTTTTTAGCCATCGAGCAACCATGCTGCACCGATAATGTTACCAAGGGCTGTGTGCCATTAATATGGGCTTCATACCGTAATTATGGGCTTTGTGCCAATACCGAAGGCTTTGTGCTATTATTATGGCTTTGTGCCAATCATATTTACCGTGGCTATGTGCCTAACATATATATATTGATGACTCTGTGTCAATATTTGAGGATTGCATGGCCGTATGGTATGGATCCGAGGATCGCATGGCCGTATGGTATGGATCCACCTGGTGGCTTTAAGCCCAAGATATGATTAGCGACTTTGTTTGCAACGTTCGATAATACATAACCGGCTACCCATGATGTGTAGCGAGGGGTGGGTCAAGCTAGAATTCCCACAGGAACCATAAGGTTGGAAGGAAATGGTGTGTGTAGTGGATGGATTTTTGGGGTGGGTTTTGCATTATCTTATTTGTATATGATGCGATATGATATGATATGAGGTCATTGTGGGCTAAGGCCCAAGACCACCAATTTTGTTAGGGCTTAGGCCCAATGTGAATATTTGTATGTGATTTGATTGCCAAGGGTTGTACACACTGAGTTTCGAAACTCACACCCTTAATTTTAAATGTTTCAGGTAATCCTGAATAGGCGGCTCGACGAGAGAGAGGACTCGGAGATGGCCACACTACAAGCTGTTCAAATGTTTTAATTTATTCAAATGATTCTGTTTTAAATACTTTGTTTATTTTTCATTGGATTGTAATAAGGCCATGTAACTCCTATTTGACTTTGAATTTTGGGTTTATTATTATTATTGTTTCAATTACCCACTTAAGAAATTTCATGAAATTATTAAAGTGTTAATATGGTTTTTGAAATAATCTTTTGTTTTGGGCTTTTGGGCCTTAAATGGTTAACTAGTAAATTGTTTTGAAGTGCGCCTTTAATGTGACATTCCAGATTCAGGCCTAACTTCTAGGCCGGGTTTGGGGTGTTACATTGCATATGATTGTTACTTTCTTGCGCATATTGCATTGCATGACCGTTGTGTTCGCACCCTTAAGTGGGAGTGAGAAACTATGCCTTCGTGAGGTTTTCACCTCCGCATGGGCATAGGGAAATGTATTCCCCTGAACCGAACTTGATCCGTATGAGCCTATAATGGGTGAGGATTAAGGAATCTGCTGGTTCAGGTACCATTTTCCTTAGAACTTTACCTCATATAGTGGACCATAGGAACCCACCTGATGTAGTAGTGCTAAATGTTAGTGGTTATCCATATAAGTGTTTGATTATTTTATGTTTACCTTATATCTTTTTATTTGATACTGACTTGTGCATTTTGTTTGTGATTGCATGACATTGCATATTGAAGGAGGAGTCGATTCATGTTCGGTTTTTAAGTTAGAAGGCTTAACATGGAGAATGAATTTCTTGATAGAGCCGAGGATAATGCGACCGTCCGCGCATGGTCAGAGAAGCTACAACTTGAGAAAGGGGACAATCTGGGCAAAGGATACATATCGGAGCTGTGGGACTTTACCCGCGTCAGTGTGATACAAAACGAGCTGCAGGAGTTGAGAAATATATGGGCCCATTGGGATGAGGGAACTAAGCAATTGTTCTACCAGAATTATGGCGATATACCCTATTTGCTAGAGGTCACCGTGGACAAGCATTTATTTTTGGCTATGACCTAGTTTTGGAATCCTGCGTATAATTGTTTCACTTTTGGGAAGGTAGACTTGGTGCCCACTGATGAGGTATATACGACTTTGCAGCGCTGTCCAAAAATTCAAGTCGACAAAGCTTACTCTAAGGCCGCTAATGCCCCGACTTTTGTGAAGAAGTTAATGAATATTACAGGGATGAGTGAACCTTGGGTTACAACTCGAATCCAGCAGAAAGGGGATGGTAAATGTATTCCTTGGGTAATTTTGAGAGACTTGATCTTAGCACACTCGGATGCAAAGAAGAAAGTGGATATCCTCGCCTTGAGCATTTACGGTCTGGTGATTTTTCCTAAAGCCCTAAGGCATATAGACGAGGCAGTCACTGACTTATTCGATCGTGTAGACAAAAGAATCACACCAGTACCTGCAATTCTAGCCGAGACGTTCAGATCTTTAGCTTGTGTCGGAGGGCAGGTGAAGGAGATTCATTGGATGTGCACAGTTGTTACTAGTATGGTTTCACGGGCACTTCTGGAAGGTGGACAAGGTCTCTTACCGGGTCTTCTCCGAAAGTTATTCCCCATTGAAGGAAGAAGTAGCTACGTAAAGGAGAAGCGATATCTCAGATGAAAGGTGGATGGCAATTCTTCAAAATCTCAAAGAGGAGGATGTTGAATGGAGAGCCTTTTGGATGGTCCCTGATGAGATCCTTTATTAGTGTGGGAATTTTGAGTACGTGCCTTTGCCTGGAATCTGGGGGGCTATTGGATACACTCATTTGCTTGTGTTAAGACAATACAAGTCGAGGCAACTTATACCGGTGACTTATGGGCTTGCTCATTGTGAGTTCTCATATAAAGGGGACAATTATAAGAAAAAGGTTCGAGAGATTTCAGATGCTTTGAAGCAAACTCACCGGATGAAGAGATTAGCTGTTGGTTCTACGACGACGCCTGAATACCATGATTGGTTTAGCCAAAGGAGTAATGATAATATTCCTGGGCCGAGTTTAGAAGATGCTCGATCAATGGAAGAATGCTTACAAGTTGTCCCGTCAGAGCTAGAGATTATAAGACAGGACTTTGAAAAGAAGAGTCTCGAGTTTAGGAAAAGGATCGAACAGCTGGAGGAAGAGAAAATGCACTTGAGATTAGACGTGAAAGTGCAGAAGGTAGAGGCTAAGAAGTTCAGAAAAGGAAAAAATCAGGTTGAAGAGGATCTAGACAGTTTAAAGACTGATTATAAGAAGATGTGTCTATCGATGAGGACTACTGGCTTAGGAAAAACTTCAGAACAGTGGCGTCAGGAAGTTCAAGGTGAAAAGACTAAAGCTGATAAATGGGAGGAGAAATACTGGGAGGCACAAGCGCGAAATGAATCTATGGAAAAAAGCCTCTCAGAAAGCCGAAATGAACGAAATGAGTTAAAGGCTAGAGTCGCGGAACTTGAGAAATCTCTTCATCATCACCGAAGCCGTAATTTTGTGAAAGAATTAAGTGCAAGCTTAAATAAGATAGAAGAAATGAAAGGGAAAATAGAAGATTTAGAGACAGCATTACGGAACCGTGAAATGTGGATTGAATCATACGAAACAAGAGAGGAGCGATGGAGGGAGCAGCTTCATCAGTCGCAGAGTCAAGTCAGAAATAGGGATCACATTATGGGAGAAGCTATAACCCAAATTCGAGAGATAGCTGACCACCTGTAAACTTTGGCAGTACAGGCAGATATACTGAGTGTGAAGTATGAGTCGCAGTCAGATCGGGGACAGGAGCTAGCTTCATTGCTAAGGAAAGTTAAAGCTTTAGGTGCTAGGGCAAGGCCTTATTTGTAACTTAATTTTATGTAAAGGACTTTGTTTTCTAGTAAAGTTTTCTAAATGAAATTGAATCAGAATCGACACCTTCTTTGCATTCATGCATTTGCATTCGTTTTCATTTTATTCATATGCATTAAAGGTCATTAAAAGTTTCTAATTAACTAAAATTTATTTCAGTAATCTGGAAACCGACAAAAATCAACTAAACACGCATCCTTACGGTACACGAAAGAAAACTCAAGCAATGGATAAAAGACTAGAAAAATTGCAGCAAATGCAGAAAGAAATGCAAGAACAGATGCAAGCACATATGCTAGAGCAGCTGGTTAACATCCAGCAAGACATGATGGACAAAATGATGGAGACTTAGAGAAATATAATGTCTCAGATGACTCAGATGACATAGATGTTGAATGGGCTCATGGATAAAGGAAAGAGCCCCATGGTTAATGTTGAGGAGAATACTGAGTATCCTCAATATCCACCTGGTTTCACCCCACCACACGTACGAACGAAACCTGAAGTAACTTTTACAAAAGCCATCTGTCCCGATCAGGCCTCAACAATTCCAAGCTGGTGCTTCAATGAATCTCCAAACTGGCTCAAGTTCAGGAGGTAATCCAATTAATACTAATGTCCCTGATTTGGATGAAATAGCTGAAGGAGAAAGGACAAAAGTAGAGTTACCGAAGTAGCTAAAAGATAGATGTAAATGGTTGGATGAGAAATTTAAAGCGATAGAAAGTGCCGATAGCTGTTATTGAATTGATGCCAAGGATTTGAGCTTGGTCCCAGACTTAGTGCTCCCATAAAAATTTAAAATGCCTGAATTCGAGAAATATAATGGGACAAGTTGCCCTATGGCTCACATCACTATGTTTTGTAGAAGAATGACGGGGTACATTAATAATGACCAACTGTTGATCCATTGCTTCCAGGATAGCCTGGTGGGGGCAGCAGCCAAATGGTATAACCAGTTGAGTCGTGCCAGAATTGGTTCATAGAGAGATTTGGCGCAAGCATTTATGAAATAGTACAGTCATGTGACAAACATGACTCCCGATAGAATTACTCTTCAAAACATGGATAAAAAGGCGAATGAAAGTTTTAGGCAGTATGCGCAGAGGTGGAGAGAGGTTGCTATTCAAGTCCAGCCACCACTTCTGGAGAAAGAGACCACAATGCTCATTATTAATACACTGAAGGCCCAGTTTATTACTCACATGCTAGGAAGTGCCACAAAGAGCTTCTTGGACATTGTGATGACGGGAGAAATGATTGAGAATGCCATCAAAAGTGGAAAGATCGAGGCAGGAGAAAGTAACAAGAGAATGGCCACAAGGAAGAGAGAAAATGAAGTGAATAATACCAGCATGGGATACTCAAAGTCGATTACCGTTAGTCAGCCAAAAGCAGTGACTACCGGGCATCAGAGTTCATCAAGGAAAGAGTCTGGCATAAGGCAAAGCAATGAGAAACTCCAATTTACGCTGATCCCAATGACGTATAAGGAGTTGTATCAAAGCTTATTCGACGCACATGTTGTGTCTCCTCACTACTTAAAACCGATGCAGCCTCCGTATCCCAAATGGTATGACTCAAATGCTCACTGTGAGTACCATACGGGGATCACAGGGCACTCAATAGAAAATTGCCTTGCCTTCAAGAAGGTAGTGGAAAAACTCATTGGCATGGGCATTGTGAAATTGGATGATACGCCTAATACAGAAAATTCGCTACCCAATCACACTGATAATCGGGTAAACACGATAGGGGAAAATATGGGAAAAATAATCAAGACAAATATCACAGAGGTAAAGGCCCCTCTCAGGTGTGTCTGGAGGGAAATGATAAAGAGTAGGCTAATTGTTTCAGATCTAGAAGGAAGTTGTGGAAAGACGAGTGGATACTGTGAATTCCATCTTGAGGAGAAACACAAGATTCAGGATTGCGCAGAATTCAAAGTCTTGGTGCAAGGTTTGATGGACAACAAGGAGATAGAGTTTTATGAAGAAATTGAAGATGAAGGAAGCATATGCGCGTCAGAGTCAACAACCAATGCTCCAAAAACCAATTATCCTGTGATCATTATTTCACGGCCCAAGAGTAATGAAGCTGGAGTGCAAATAGCACAAAGAGTGATAATACAAAAGCCCGCAGCCTTTTTTTATAAAGATAGTAAGAGGGTTCCCTGGAACTACGAGTGTAATGTGGCAATCCCAGGAAAAGAGAATCCAGCTAATGTTTTAAAGGAGGATCAAGAAGTAGGTTCTCATACCCGTAGTGGGAGACGCTACGATTTGGCAAAAGGGAAAGCTCCAATGGTGGAGCAAGAAAAAGAAAAATTAGTTGAACCTGAGTCGTTTATCAATGAACAAGTGAAAGAGGAAAAAGCTAAGGAGTTTCTGGAATTTTTGAAACATAGTGAATACAGCATGGTGGAACAATTGCATAAACAGCCAGCACGTATATCTGTATTAGCTTTGCTCTTGCGTTCAGACGTGCACCGAAACGCATTGATGAAGGTTCTGAATGAGACGTATGTGGCCAATGATATCTCAGTTAATAAACTGGATCGATTGATTGGCAACATAAGTGCTGATAACTTCATTTACTTCAACGATGATGAAATTCCACCGGGCGGCAGGGGATCCACTAAGGCTTTGCATATCACCACTAGATGCAAAGGGTACACACTGCCAGGGGTCTTGATAGACAACGGGTCGGCGTTAAATGTATTACCCTTATCCACATTAAACAGATTACCTGTGGATAGTTCACACATGAAAGAGTGCCAGAACATAGTGAAGGCATTTGATGGCATGCAAAGAAGAGTCATGGGGAGAATTGAGATACCTTTATTAATTGGCCCGACTACTTATGATGTGGACTTCCTGGTGATGGATATCAAACCCTCCTACAATTTCTTGTTGGGAAGACCGTGGATCCACTCAGCAGGAGCGGTACCTTCATCATTATATCAGAAACTGAAATTAGAATCAGAAGGTTGGCTAGTGACAATAAATGCCGAAGAAGATATTATCGCAGCTGTAACCAGTGATGCACCGTATCTGGAGATAAATGACGAGACAACTGAGTGTTCTTTCCGGTCTTTAGAGTTCGTGAATGCAACTTTCATTAAGGAAGGAAAAAGAATTTCGATACCAAAAATCTCTAAAACTACAAGAATGGGATTGCAGATGACCGTAGGAAAATGAGCTTTGCCAGGAAAAGGGCTTGGAAAATATCTTTAGGGGAGAATTGTGGCTCCAATGTTGAAAGAAAAGCAAGATCGCTTTGGCTTAGGATTCAAGTCGGATGCAAAACAGAAAAGGAAAGAGTTGGAAAAGAGACAAGAAAGAAGAAAGGCACGCTTGAGTGGCGAAGAAGTCAAGTCAGAACCCATGATAATTCCACACATATCCAAAACCTTTGTGTCGAGAGGGGTCATTCATGCCGAGCAGAAGGAGCCAAAAGGAGAAGACATTATAAAAAAGATGGGTAGTGTCTACATTAATGCCATATCCAAGGAGGCAGTTGAAGAAGGGACTTTATCAGATATCCGACCTTACGAACCGGGAAGCGTTTTGGGTAATTAGACTGCAGAAGAAATTCCTGTAGCATTTAGAGCTTACTCAGAGTAATGTTCAAAACGCACTTATTGCTTTAAGCCTAGAAGCAATAAGATTTCTTTTGTGAAATAGGCATGTTCAAACATCATTATGTCAATAAAGTACATCTTTGCTATCATTTGAAGCAACATTCTCTCATTCTTTTTATATTATTCTGTGATTCCCCTCAAATCATTCTTTCACAAATATTCATAATTATACCATACAAATAATCATTCATAAATTCATTCGTTCCATATTCTTTTGAACTTACAATAGGTACCTGGATATCAACGATATGAGTGATGCTGCTAGGGATTCAGAATATCCTTTTGAACAAGACGTGTGTTCAGAAGGATCACAGGAATTTGAAGACGACATAGATTGTGACATATCTCCAGACTTGTTAAGAATGGTAGAAAAAGAAGAGAAACAAATTCTACCTCATAAGGAGACAGTGGAAACTGTGACACTGAAGGAAGGGAAGGTAGTAAGTATTGGAGTGTGCATAGCTAAAGAAATGAAGCGGGATCTCGTTGAGTTGCTACAGGAGTTCAAAGATATATTCGCATGGTCATATAAAGATATGCCCGGTTTAAGTACTGACATTATAGTACACCGCCTTCCCATAAAAGAGGATTGCAAGCCAGTTCAGCAGAAGCTTCGAAGGATAAGGCTTGAAATTGTGCTGAAAATAAAAGAGTAGGTCAAAAAGTAGTTTGATGCCGGATTCTTAAAAGAGATCAAATATTCGGAGTGGGTAGCCAACATTATACCTGTCCCTAAAAAAGACGGGAAAGTACAAATGTGTGTGGATTATAGAGATTTAAATAAGGCCAGCCCAAAGGATAATTTTCCTTTGCCTCACATCGATACTCTGGTGGATAACACGGCAGGCTAGTCATTGTTTTCATTCATGGATGGATTCTCGGGGTACAATCAGATAAAGATGCATCATGAAGATATGGGAAAGACTACATTCATAACATTGTGGGGTACATTCTGCTATAAAGTGATGCCATTTGGGTTGAAAAATGCGGGAGCTACATACCAAAGGGCTATAGTGACTTTGTTCCACGACATGATGCATAAAGAAAATGAATTTTATGTGGATGACATGATTGCAAAGTCTAGAACAGAAGAGGAACACATTCGAGTTTTGAGGAAACTATTCCAGAGATTGAGAAAATTCCAGTTAAAACTCAACCTAGCGAAATGTACTTTCGGAGCTAGATCTAGAAAATTGATAGGATTCGTAGTCAGTGAAAGGGGGATTGAGATTGACTCAGATAAGGTCAGGGCTATACAAGAATTGCCTCCGCCGCACACCCAAAAAGAAGTTCGAGGTTTCCTTGGAAGGCTAAATTACATTGCTCGGTTCATTTCACAACTAACTGAGAAATGTGATCCTATATTTCGTCTCCTTAAGAAACACAACCCAGGCGTGTGGGATGATGAATGCCAAAGAGCTTTTGATAAGGTTAAGAAATACTTGTCAAGTTCCCCAATATTATCACCTCCGTGCCCAGATAGACCATTAATACTGTATTTAACAGTGTTTAATAATTCCATGGGATCTGTGCTGGGTCAACATGACGAGTCAGGATGAAGAGAAAAAGCAATATATTACCTCAGTAAAAAATTCACTGAGTGTGAGATGAGATACTCACCAGTTGAAAAGTTGTGTTGCGCCTTGATTTGGACAACTCGAAGGCTGAGACAATACATGTTGTACCGCACGACTTGGCTGATATCGAAGTATCCTCTAAAATATATGATGGAGGCAACTGCTTTAAATGGAAGGATGGCCAGATGGGAAATCCTGCTTTCTAAATTTGACATCGTCTATGTGAGTCAAAAGGTGGTGAAAGGGAGCGCAATAGCAGATTTTCTAGCTAGTAGAGCTTTAGAAGATTATGAGCCATTGAGTTTCGATTTCCCCAATGAGGATCTAATGTGTGTAGCGGCTATGAAGGAAGATACCTTAAAGGATCATCTTTGGAAGCTAAATTTCGACGGAGCATCAAATGCTGTCAGTAATAGAATTGGGGCAGTGTTAGTATCCCCAAGCAGAGATCATTATCCATTCACGTGCAAATTGGATTTCGATTGTACAAATAATATGGCAGAATATGAAGCGTGTATCATGGGACTCCTGGCAGCCACAGAATGCAAAATCAAATTGCTAGAAGTATATGGAGATTCTGCATTAGTGATCTACCAACTAAAAGGCGAATGGAAGACTAGAGACCCCAAATTGATCAATTACAGAAGGATAGTTATGGGGTTAATTGAGGAGTTTGATGATATCACTTTTAGTTACCTCCCACGAGAAGAAAACCAGATGGCAGACGCTTTGGCCACTTTGGCCTCCATGATCAAAGTAGTTAAACAGGAGGATGTAAAGCCTATTCAAATGAGTGTCTATGAGGCCCCAGCCCATTGTTATAATGTGGATGAAGAGAAAAAAGATAATCACCCTTGGTATCATGATATATTGCGATACGTGAGAAATCGCGAATATCCTGATCAGGCAACTGAGAATGACAAAAGGACATTGAGAAGGCTAGCCTGTGGTTATGTCTTAGACGGGGAGGTCCTGTACAAAAAAAAGAAAGGATCAAGTACTTTTGAGATGTGTGGATGCTATTGAAGCTAAGAAAATTCTGGAAGAAGTCCATGAGGACGTCTGCGGGACTCACGCCAACGGCTTTACAATGGCCAGACAAATTATGAGATTCAGGTACTATTGGTCAACCATGGAAGGTGACTGTATCAACTATGCGAAGAGGTGTCACAAATGCCAGATTTATGGGGACAAGATTCATGTGACTTCCTCATGACCTTTCTCTATGTGGGGCATGGATGTCATCGGGCTGATCTTGCCGAAATCTTCGAATGGGCATCAATTCATTTTTGTGGTCATTGATTACTTCACCAAATGGGTAGAGGCTACTTCATACGCCAGTGTCACTAAATCGGCAGTTAGCAGATTCTTAAAAAGGAAATCATATGCTTATATGGGATGCCTGAGAAAATCATATCAGACAATGCACTCAACTTGAATAACAGTATGATAGCGGAGGTCTGTAGTCAGTTCAAGATCAGACTCCACAACTCGTCGCCGTATCACCCAAAAATGAATCGTGCAGTAGAAGTTGCCAATAAAAACATTAAGAAAATTGTGGGGAAGATGACAGAAACCTATAAAGATTGGCATGAGAAGTTCCCCTTTGCTCTTTATGCCTTTCGGATATCTGTTAGAACTTTCACTGGGGCAACACCTTTCTCGTTGGTTTATGGGATAGAGGCAGTTCTACCCATTGAAGTAGAGATACCTTCCCTCCGAGTCTTGTCAGAACTGAAGTTAGATGAAGCCGAATGGGTCCAGTCTCGATATGATCAATTGAACTTGATTGAGGAAAAGAGGTTAAGGGCTATCCAGCATGGTCAGATGTATCAAAGACGAATGATGCCAGCTTATGATAAAAAGGTCCGCCCAAGGGAATTTCATGAGGGGGACTTGGTATTGAAAAAGATTCTCCCTATACAAAAAGATTTCAGAGGAAAATGGATGCCAAACTGGGAAGGACCTTACATGGTAAAGAAGGCATTCTCCGGAGGAGCACTGATTTTGGCTGAAATAGATGGGAAAAACTTGTCCAATCCTGTAAATTTTGATTCAGTCAAGAAGTACTACACGTGAGGAGAAAAAGGCCAAAGTGAAAACCCGCAAAGGGCGCTTTGAGACCAAAAAAAAAAAATGGAGAGGTCAAGGTGAAAACCTGCAAAGGGCGCTTTGAAACCAAAAGGGATTTAAGTTGAAAACCCAAAAAGGGCGGCTCAAATTGTGACGTACGGTGATCCTGCTATACTTGAACTAACAAAAAAGGGGTATGCTGCACCTTGGTGCATCAACAAAGTACTCAAGATCTCCTAAACACATGTCAAACTCAAAATAGTCTTCCAGAAGCTCGGGCAGAGAAACTCAGGCTGCGATATCTAGGACGCCTAGTGTTTATTCTTATTCACATTGAATGTGCTATCTTTGAATACTTTTTTCTTTCCAAGATGTGCATTTTCAATTAATTTCTCTTGTTTCCTCTTTGGATAATTTATTTATCTTAAGTTTTACTTCACACCAATTTTCATTCTCATCTATTGTCATTGTTTTATGCAAGCATACTGCATTGAAATAATGATTAATGAACTAATAATATTTTCACAGAAGAAGTTCTGCATATTACTCTAGAGATTTCTAAATAATACAAGAACCTGAAATAGGACTATTGTTTAAAACTTACTAGATCTAAGGTTTGGAAATATCTGAGAAGAAGTTGTCTGAATAGTGATGATCTTTTCGAATTTTTGAACAAAACACTATGGCAGAGACAAGGTTCCAATAAACCAGCAATAAGAAAAAGAAATTCTGTGTTCATGCTTGACACTTAGGGAGTGGTGTAGCAAAATCATTTTGAAGATAGTATAAATCCTAAACACTCGAGTGGCGGTGTAATGATATAAGCCTTACACTCTCGAGGTATAATGGAATGGATCCTAAGGTTACAGTGGGGGCAAACCAGTTGAGCAAAATGTGATTGTTTCTTCAGGATTTTAGCCAAAATACCAGCCGGACAAAAAGACAGCGTGATACGAGTAATGAGACCTTAAATATTTGAAAAGGAATCATTTTCATGATATTTCTACATTCATAACACATTCAGTTAGGAGCATTTGATTCATTCCGATCATTGCATCCTAATCATTTTGCATAAGCATAAGTCAAGTCTACAGGAGAAGTTCCCCAGAGGACGGTGTAGCAACATTGGTGAATTCACAAATCTTGTCTTCCTGGGTTCGCAGTAAAGCAGATCGAAAACACTAGTATGGCATCCCTGAGTTTGCAGTGGAGTAGACCGAAGACAGCAAATCTTGTCTTCCTGAATTTGCAGCGAAGCGGGTCAAAAATACCAGTTCTATCTCTCTGAGCAACAGTAGAGTAGACATAGGATTGCAGATCTTGCCTCACTAAGAAGTAGTGGAGTAGATCAGTCAAAGATTGCAGATCTTATTTCACCAAGCAGAAGTGAAACAGATCGAAAGCCACAATTTTATATCCTCGAAGTTCCAGTGGAGTAGGTTGAGGCTACAAATCCCTCCTCCCTGAGTTTACAAAGAGGATCAATCATTATTTCCTTGAAGTTTCAGCAGAGAAGATTGAGGTTACAAATCTCTTCTCCCTGAATTCTTATCTCCTTGAAGTCCCAGTGGAGAAGGTTGAGGCTACAAATCCCTCCTCCCTTAGTTTACAATGAGGATCAATTCTTATTTCCTTGAAGTTTCAGCAAAGAAGATTGAGGTTACGAATCTCTTCTCCATGAAGTCGTATCTCCTTGAGGTTCCAGTGGGGTAGGTCGAAGCTACAAATCCCTTCCCCGGAAATTACCTTTAGGACCAATTCTTATCTCCTTGAAGTTCCAGCGGAGTAGATCGAAGCTACGAATCTCTTCTCTCTGAAATTATATTGGAGCGGATCGAAGCGCCAGTTCCTATACCCCTGAGGATGCAGTGGATTGGAATGAAGCTATTTGAAGAAAAGAAGCGCCAAGAGAAGTCAGGACTTGGCAGGTCCAGGCAAAATTGGCCCTTTTATAGTCTTTGCTTCATTCTCGTTACACGACAACGAGCAAAGAGGGGCAGCTGTAAGAACCCATTTATGCCCAGGCCCATACCAATAAAAAAGTATAAAAATCCCAAAATTAAAGTCCAGTTATTTTGTTACAAACCCAATGTAACAAATAGTCCAAAACAGTCCAGCTAACCCAAACCCCACAAAAAACCCATTAAATAAAACTCGATCACTAAACCAGCCCAAATGGCCCAAAATTAAGCCAACTTTCAGCAGTTGAAACCCTAGCCAACTAGGGTTTGCCGCAGGCTCTTTCGTCCGCATGTCCCACCTCCGCACGACGCCACGTCTGCGCAACGGCCTCGTACACTCCTTCGTACGACCTCCACTGCACGTCATACATCTGTACAAGAAGATAAACAAACGACAGCGAAAAGATTTTTTTTCTTTGTATTTTATTTTTTTATTTTTTTATTATTCCGACTTTTAGCCTTTAAAAACAAAAGTAACCTTTGTAACATTTTTTTTACGCACACATATACAAAGAAATAGAAATCGAAAAACAGAGATTGAAAGGTGATTGAAATTCTTCAAAATCTTTCTACTTTCGTGTTTTTTTACGCACTTTTTTCGTGTTCATGTGTGTTTTAAAGCAAGAAGGTTACCTGTGTAAGAGGTTGTCGGACCACTTTCTTTGTAGAAATCGAAGTAAAGTGGACCTTCGGTGTCGAGAACGTTGAAGTTTTCGGTCGGGTTTGAAGGGGGCAGTTGATTGAGGCCTAAATCGGCCACCAATCGTCGATTGCCATGGCATTATAGTGGTCGGATGAGGGTTTCCCTGCGGCAAAGAACCAAAACCGAAAAGGGGCTAGTTTTTTTTTCGAAAAGGGGGGCTGATTTGTTTTTTAATTTGGTTTTTAAGGGAGATTTTCCCGATTAAAGAAATGGTGTCGTTTGGGTTCATCTCGATAGCCTCAAAATGTCACTGTGTGGGCTAAAATCGATCCGACCCGATCCAGCACCCATAGGATCCGCGCGTTTTTTGCGTTGATGGGATAATTGCGCGTTTAATCCCTCTTTCCTGCGCAGCTATTTGATTAGATCCTATGTACTTTTTATTTGTTTTTTAATTAGTCTCTGTAATTCAAGCGCGCTTTCAATTTAGTCCAACTTGAATGCTGCGTTTTAGGCTTTGGAAATATTTGCAAGTTTAGCCCTTGATCATTGACGCGCATTTCAGTTGGATCCTTGCATAGGTTTAAACGATTTTATTCATTAAAAAGTAGTCTTTTAATTTTGTTTTATTTCAATTAAGTACCCTTTTTTTTACTTTCATACACAATCTTTGTATTTATATCAAATTTAATTCATTTGTTTATTTAATTTTAAACTATTTTATTATATGATATCAAAAAATATTTATATACTATATGCTTTAAATTATTATTTATATATATCATTTATTTTAACTTGCTTTAATATAATGTTTATTAAATTTTGTCTTACTATTTATTTACAATAATTTTATATATCACTTATTCTAAACTCTTATATATTATTTTGCACTTTTACATGTATATTTAAATGTTTTATATATCATTTGTTTTAAATTATTGTATATTATTGATTTTTAAAGCTATTTTTCTTTTACATTATTTATTTTAAACTTATTTATTATTATTTTTAAATTGATTATATTCTATTTATTTTTAATTTGATTTAGGTTCATGTCCTATTATTGGTTATACACATTGTTTGATCCCTTTTAAAATTTGTTAGTGGAATATTGGAATAATGTATGTCGAATGATTATTTGCCTTGTGTGTTGCATTTTGAATTCTTTGCTCTCATATCGTTCATTTTTATCATGTTCGATCACTTATGCTTTCCAATGCCATGATTCGTTATTTCTTTTATAATGCGTTTTGGCACGATAGTATGTCATTATTCTTATGCATGTTGTAAATTTTACTATGAATGGCATTTTTAAATGTTTAATTCGATCAATTATCTTTTAATTAAGTCATAAACTCTTTTTATCTTATTTTCAAAATAGCCCATAAAAAAATCCTCAAAACAATGCGATACTTAGTGATCGGAAATTTAAGAAATCGTGCCCTAACGTGCTGGGTTTCGATTTTCTATTTGACCGAATAACTAAGTATCCTTTTGTAATTTTGTCCACGTTTTCCCTTCAAAAGGCAAGGCTATACTTCGTGTTTGGAAATCCAAAAAATCGTATCCTAACGTGCTGGATTTCGGTTTTTTTTTTCGTTTGTCCAAATAACCAAATATCTTTTCAAAATTTCAATGCATGAGTTTTGAGAATTTTGGGAAAATCTTGAATTCGAGGACTTAAATTGTCGTATCCTAACGTGCTTGATGTGATATTTTATTCCTTCGGAACGAGAAAATCTTAATATTCAAACTCGAATATCATCAAATGGGTTAAAGAAGGTCATAATTTTAAAATCTTTTTGAATTTTCGATGCAAGGACATTAATTAATCAATTTGGTACCAATTTTGGGCGTTGCGAGGGTGCTAACCCTTCCTCGCACGTAACCGACTTCCGAACCTGTTTTCTTATATTTCGTAGACCAAAAATTATAGTTTTAATAAATCAAAATGTTTTATTAAAATAATCCATTATAAGGTGACCCAATCACACTTCAAAAAAGATTGGTGGCGACTCCATGTTTTTAAAGTCGATCCTTGTTTTTCTTAAAAACGGAAAAAATGGTTTCGACATCTATTGTGGGGAAGGACATCTGTTCGAAGTATGTCCATCGAACCCAGAATCCGTGTATTACATGTGTAACCAGAACCAAAGCCGAGGAAGGCAAGGAATACAATCCAATTCCTATAACCCATCGTGGCGAAACCACCCTAATTTCTCCTGCAGTAACCAAGGGGTTGGACCCAATAACACATACACCCAACCTAGACCGACCCAGCCACCTATTTTTTCCCAACAAGTTCAGAGACAACCTCAAGTTGAACCATCCTATGGCTTATAAAACTTGTTGAAGGCATACATAGCCAAGAATGATGCCTTAATCCAAAGCCAAGCAGCTACATTAAAAAACCTAGAAAACCAAATGGGCCAGCTTGCAACTGAAGTCATAAACAAACCATAAGGTGCTTTACCTAGTGATAAGGAGAATTTGAGGAATCCAGGGAAGGAGCATTGTAAAGCATTGACATTGAGGAGCAGAAAGACATTAGAGCCCAACAATTTCAAAGTTGAAAAGGAGCTAGCTGATGCTCAAGACTCAGAGGAAGTTCAACCGAGTGTTGAAATTTTAGTTTCACTGGAACCAGAATCTGTAAAACCCGATAAGGTAATTTCTGAACCAATCAATTCTTATAAACTAACAACTTCGTTAGATGCAGAATTTCCACAGAAGATGAATCAACCAGTTCTATTAAAGAACCTCCACCATCCTACCCTCAAAGACTTCAAAAGCAGAAGCAGGAAGTTGAATTCAAGAAGTTCCTAGACGTACTCAGGCAACTTCATATCAATATTCCATTGGTTGAAGCACTTGAACAAATGCAAAAATACGTCAAATTCATGAAGGATATCCTGTCAAAAAAAAAGAAGACTTGGATAATTTGAGACGCTAGCCATGACAAAAGAATGCAGTGCATATCTTCAAGATAAACTACCCCCAAAGTTGAAGGATCCTGGATGTTTTACCATACCATGCAACATTGGAGCAATATATTGTGGTAAGGCATTATGTGATTTGGGTGCGAGTATTAACTTAATGCCCATGTAAATATTTAGGAAGTTGGGGATAGCTGAATGTAACGCCCCAAATTTTGGGCCTAGAAGAATTGGGCCTTGGGCATGGGAGAGTTTAAAATTTTTTAGAACAAGAGAACGGCACAATTGCATGTTAGATTTGTTGGGTGAGTGATTTTGGAAGGTTAAGGGGCTTCTATGAAGTCCTGGGTTCAAGCCATGTCATATGTAAAAAAATTTATTTTTTTTGCATTAGGGGAACCATGACTCCTGGTTTTAAGCCTTTTAAATAATTGTGAATAAAAAGAGACACAAAAGAGCCTGTGGTGTTGTGGCAGGGTGGCGACACAGGTGTGGCAAGGAGGTGGCGTCACAGGTGTGGCAAGGAGGTCAGAGGTTCAAGTCTCACTGCATGCAAATGGGATTATTTATTTTGCTCATGTGTGGGCAAGAGTTGGTGTTGGATTTGAACTCTGTGTTGGAGAGTTTGAATGGGTCAAATGAGTGATTTAAGGAGTGGATCTTAGAAGAAATTAAGGAGGGGATCATGGAGAGATAAGGGGAGGAAATCAAGGGAAGTTGGGTAGGTGAAAGTTGGAGCCGAAATAGGGTCTTTGCTCTTGGAAATTCGGCTAGTGTGTGGTAGGGATGCCGTTTTTCTTTTAGCCATTTTGACTTTTGGCTCATTTTGTTCGGTTTTGTAATAGTGATGTAGGTAGTGGCTGATTTTATTCTAGTCATTCCTTTCATTTTAGTTTTTTTTTTGCCTTTCGCCAAAATCGAACAATACCCCTTTTCTCTGCTATTTTTTTTGCAACAATTGCTGCTTGTGCTGATTCTCCCTTTATTCTCCTCCTCTTGGCATTTTTTTGCTCTTCTTGCTTTTCAATTTGACCGAACCGATCCCTTCTCTCCCTCCTTTCTTACTCATTCGAAGTTCTTCTTCTCACTTATCCAAAACCGAATTCTCCTTCTCTCTATTTCTTTTTCTGCAACTTTTCATCTCTGTCAACCTTGAGTATTCTTTCTTAATTGGAATTAGGCCAAATATTAGTTATCTTTTCTTCTTCTTCTCTTCTGATTTGGTCAACATTTAATTGATGTTCTTGACCGATTCTCTTCCTCCCCATCTGCTTTAATCCGCATCGTCAAATGTTTGTTGGTTCTGTGGCCGAATGGTGTAGCCAAATATACCCTATCCTTATAACCAAATATTAATCTTTTCTCTATCTGTTGCTCCAGCCTCTGAAGTGCCGAATTTGTTCTTCTCTTGAAGGTTGTCTGAGTTCAATTTATCTATTGGCCGGTTGTAGGGGTAGGTGGTTTTTGCTTTCAATAATTGACCGAATGCTAGTTCTCTTGTTGGTCGTGTGTTTTCCTTATGTTAGTATTTGATTAACCTTGGATATTGGATATTGATGCTTAATAATGGTTGTGGTACAGATAAACCACAAGGAGGTGAGATCGATTTATAATCACGGCTTAGGAAGTTTAAGCCGATTCAGTTAAGGTAGGTATTAACCTTGGGCTCAGCTTCTGTGTTAGAAAGGCTTGTTAAATCTTATTAATGGAATGACTAACTGAATACCTTAATCGAATATAGGTTCTACGCTCGTGGGCTACTGCGTTTTTCTCCATCAAGATGTGTACACACACCACTTCAATTGTAGATTGGTGATAAATCGCAATTTATACATATTTTAATCCCACATTTAGCATGCTTTTTGGATGATTTATCCCTTGATTTGTGGAATTTGATGCTCCTAATCCTTTAATTTCATGTTTTATACTTAGGAGAGCATTGGAGGTCGAAAAGAACGAGAAACAGGCTAAAAACGGACCAAATGGGCCAAAGTAGGAAATCAACACGTCCTGGGCCCAAGCCACACGGCCGTGCCCCTTTAGCAAGCTCGACCACGGCCTGGATTCGATCAACACGGGCGTGTTGCACGGGCGTGTCCCTACCGTGACAAAGAGGAATTTCACTCGGAATAGGGTACTTAGAGGCAAAGAAAGACATTCCAAAAGCCTATGTAAACACCCTAAAGGCCAACCTTGAGGGGCGTCCAGCTAGGCTAAGGAGCCAAGCCAGAGAGGTCAGAATTGTGGGATTTACTCGAAGAAAGCCAGTTGATTCATCTCAAGAAGCCGAAATCATACTCAAGACGGAGGATCTGTCCTTCAATTCTTTCAGGGGGTTTTAGGGTTTTCTTATGTTTTGTTTTATCTTTTCTTACGAGATGTATTCTTTTATGATTATGAACTAAACCCCTCGGATACAGAGGATGATGAAACCTAAGACGGATCTTGTTATTGTTTTCTGAACTATATGATAAATACTTGATTTGTTCTTAACTATGTGTTCTTAATTCTTATTTTGGTATTTCAGGATATTGATTCAAGTATTGATGTGCTTAAGCAGTGGAGAAATATTCCCTGTTTAAGAGTAGATCTAGCATAGTTAAGCGGAGTTGATCGCAACCCTAGAGATAGGATGGCGAAAATCTGCCGGATTAGGGTCAAACCTAATATGGGAGTCCATAGATCGAGTTAATGCAATCCTAGGGGTTTAATTAGAAAGAGATTTCAATTAATCAACCTAGGGTTAGACGTTAGTAGCCTCGAGACAGGTATTAATATAAATTAGGGAATCCTACGGATCAAGTCAAGTGAATAAATCGTCTGGTTCAGAGTTAAATAACAAGTGAAGTCTAGGTGGATTCTTCCTTGGGTATCGTCTTAATCAATTGGTTTTTCCCACAAGTATTTTCCCCAATTCATTCTCTGTGTCTTAGCATCTTTGGTTTAGTAGTTAGTTAATTTTAGAATAAACAACAAATCCCTTAATTTTTAGGCTAAATAATAAAAAGAAAGTCAGTATTAGTACTTTTGGTTCCTTTGGGTTCGATATTCCGGTCTTGCCACTAAGCTATACTACTATTCGATAGGTGCGCTTGCCTTAATCGTGGTGATAGTTAGTTTCTAGGTTAGATCATTCATTTTATAAATATTAAGACTCTCGACACACGATCAAGCTTTTGGCGCCGTTGCCGGGGAACTAAAATATTAAGAACGCTCAATTTTTATTACTTTAGCCATTTTTATTTTTTGCAATTTACTTTTATTCTGTTTTTAACTTTGCTAATATTCTTTCTTTTATTTGTTCCAAGCAGGTACCTCTAGTTTATGACTAGAAGGAACCCGACAGGACCCTTAATTTTTGACAGTAAAATAAAACATACCGCTCGTAGAAACCAAAGAGATGTCACTAAATAATTATCAGTGGCAAGACATGAGGACAATGCCTAATAAAGTCGCCAGTGTTTTCAACCTCGACGCAGTAACCATGCTATCATATCAGGTAGAACTTTTAAATAAAAAAATTGATGGTTTGTATGGTTCTAATGAGGTACATCCGTGTCTGATGACGATACAAATGGAGGAAGGGTGAACAACACGTAATATCTATCCTACAACCCTAGCACGAGAGAACGAGCGAGTCAACTATATGGGTAACTATTCTAGACCTCAAAATAATCTTTATAGTAACACATATAATGCAGGTTGGAGGTACCATCCCAATTTCTCGTGGGGTGGTCAAGGTAATCAAAGACCGCAACTTCCTCCAGGTTTTCAACAACAACCTTACCAGCAGGTAAACAAGCCGAACCTTGAGGAGATGCTAACGAAATTTATCTCGGTGTCAGAAACACGCCTCCAAAACACTGAAACAACGCTTAAAAATCAGCAAGCGTCGATTCAAGGGCTCAAGAATCAAATAGGTCAGCTTGCTAAGCTAATCTCAGAAAGACCACAAGGTATCTTGCCTAGCAACACTGAAACTAACCCAAGAGAGCAACCTCAAGCAATAACTGCTCACGATAGTGAAGGGTTAGATGAACCAAAATTGAAGCAAGAGAATGTGGTAGAGGAAGGTAAGGTTGAGGTAAGCCATGATAAACCAAACCCGGTAATTACAGAGTACCAACCTCGTGTGCCATACCCCAATGCGATAAAGAAAGACCACACAGAGGAACAATTCGGTAAATTTCTTAAACTTCCAAAGAAATTACATATTAACTTGCCGTTTCTTGAAGCTCTTTCGCAGATGCCAGATTCAAGGAAATTTTCAAAAGAGTTTTTGACAAACAAAGGGAAGCTAGACGATACGTCGCATGTGGAGCTAAACGCAGTGCGCCCAACAATTCTACGAAATAAACTACCACGTGAGCTCACATTTTGTGTAAGTGACGAAACAATCACTCTTCAGGTTCTTGACACTGCTAGGACATCGAGTATTAAAGGTGGAACCAATCACTTCAAAGTTGGGGACCAGGTACTGTTAGATACAACCGACCCTCGAATAGCCGCTTCAGAGCTGAATACAAATGGTGCGACTCCTTTTACGGCACTTAAGGTCTTTCCATACGGAACGGTCGAGGTAACTCATTCTAATTTCGGCACTTTTGAGGTAAATATTACTCGACTCAAACCATATGTTGATAGAATTGATAGTAAGAAAAAGCAGTTTCGACTCCGTGAACCACCATGGCCATACAAATAACAGGTAAGTCTAGCTCAAGACTTTAAACGAGTGCTTCTCGGGAGGCAACCCGAGCACTAACCCCACTAATGTCCATATTTTTGAATTTTAGCATCTAACTAAAAACTAACCAAATTTTTAGGCGCAGGTTTCCCTACCCACACGACCTTGCACACGAGCGTGGCCATGGCCGTGTGGAAACAGGACAAAACTGATCCCAAAACACGGGCTGCGATAAAACACCACGGTCGTGCGAAGCGGCCGTGGTCGACACTGACTAAATAACACGGGCGTGTGATCCTCTACACGCCCGTGGGACCTTTAAGTCCATTTATTTTTCCTTTTTATCTTATTTTCATTTTTAATTTCTTTTTTTTTATCTTTCTCGTCTTTAATTTATATTATTATATTTTCATTTCTTTAATTTAGGTTCAAGGGGCTGTTAATGAACGACCATACCACCACCGGAGTATCCTCCCCACCTTCACCTCTCTCCAACTTTACCGTTTCTTTTCATTGACTCCATCCAAAATTCAGGAAGTTTCACTTCTCTCCCTATCGTATGATTTTATTACTATATTGCTATTATCTATCTTTGTACATTGAGGACAATGTACATATTAAGTGTGGGGTGGTTAACTACAGTATTATTTGAAAATCCCTGAATTATGTCTTGTTCTCAAGTAAATTTTCTCATATTACTATTAGAATGAAATTTCTTTTGATTTATGATTTTCATTGATATGTTTTGGATTAAGTCATAGTTAATTATGCAGTGATGATTTAAACTTTAGGAAACTAGAGAATCAAGCAGGATGAGTCTATTTTGAAAAAAATTTGTTAGGTTGTCCACTTGAATCTAATTATTACCTTGAAGTTTGAAATTTACAAGTTTGATATCAAAAGCCCATAATTTTTGTGAGATATTGAGCCTTTTAGAGCATACATTCCTTTTCGTGCTCACTTTATTGATTATGAGTGTGTCAACATTGATTTGTTATTCTAGAACTTGCTTCAATTATACATGTCGAGACCACACCTATGATTTGATATACTGAGATGATAAAGGCACTTAGGTTTTAACCCATTTACTCCACTAAAAGCCTACCTTCATAATTAACCCTTAGTGAACCCCTTTGAGACTAATAAACCGTTTATTGACTCACCTATTAATATTAACCCAAGACCCATTCTTTTTGATTCATTGAGAATTTTTCCTTCTTGTTTTAACCCTTTTTGTCGAGATTTGATTTGAGTAGTTGCCTAACTATGTTCTCTATTTCAGTTGTTAAAAGTTCTTTATTATTATTTGGATGATTTTTTCTTAAAAAAAATTGAAATATATGTTACTATTAGTTCCATGTTATCTGAGCTTAAGTGGAGAATCTCTTATTTGGAAAAGAAGCTCGATATTATTGATAAGTTTCAATTGATGTAATTCCTCAAGTTTTAGTTTATTTTTCTAGTTAGGTAATTTGTCAATTCAATCTCGATTTCTAACCCTCTAATTCAAGCCTTTATCCACACCTTTAACCCAAGCCCCGTTACAACCCATAAAAGACCTTTTGATTTGTGTATCATATCATTTTACAGTGGTGGAGATTTGATTTTCATGCAAGCCTATGGGATTAACTTTTCATGTTCGACTCTTGAGTGCTTATTTTTGAACCTTAAACACCTTGAGTGATTTGAGTGAACCTTTAAGTGAGGATGTCAACCCTGGTCAATTTTGAATTAGAGGTGAATATTTAGATGAGGGGAAACACCTATGTTTTCATGCTACAAAAACTATGACTTTGATCGTTTGAATCTTTAGGAACCTTCTGGTTAAATTATCAATGTATGAATTACCTATGAATTATGATGAAACATTATTGATGAAGATTATGAATTAAGGGAAGTTAATTCTAATTGTGAGTTGAGAATTTTGCTTGAGGACAAGCAAATGCTTAAGTGTGAGGGTATTTGATAAATCGTAATTTATACATATTTTAATCCTATATTTAGCATGCTTTTTGGATGATTTATCCTTTGATTTGTGGAATTTGATGCTCCTAATCCTTTAATTTCATGTTTTATACTTAGGAGAGCATCGGAGGTAAAAAAGAACGAGAAACGGGCTAAAAACGGACCAAATGGGCCAAAGTAGGAAATCAACACGTCTTGGACCCAAGCCACACGGCCGTGCCCCTTTAGCAGGCTCGACCACGGCCTGGATTCGACCAACATGAGCGTGTTGCATGGGCGTGTCCCTGCCGTGACAAAGAGGAATTTCACTCGGAATAGGGTACTTAGGGGCAAATAAAGACATTCCAAAAGCCTATATAAACACCCTAAAGGCCAACCTTGAGGGGCGTCCAGCTAGGCCAAGGAGCCAAGCTAGAGAGGTCAGAATTGTGGGATTTACTCGAAGAAAGCCAGTTGATTCATCTCAAGAAGCCGAAATCATACTCAAGACGGAGGATCTCTCCTTCAATTCCTTCAGGGGGTCTTAGGTTTTTCTTATGTTTTGTTTTATCTTTTCTTCTGAGATGTATTCTTTTATGATTATGAACTAAACCTCTCAGATACCTGAGGGGATGAAACCTAAGACGGATCTTGTTATTGTTTTCTTGAACTATATGATAAATACTTGATTTGTTCTTAACTATGTGTTCTTAATTCTTGTTTTGGTATTTCAGGATATTGATTCAAGTATTGATGTGCTTAGGCAGTGGAGGAATATTCCCTATTTAAGAGTAGATCTAGCATAGTTAAGCGGAGTTGATCGCAACCCTAGAGATAGGATGATGAAAATCTGCCGGATTAAGGTCAAACCTAATATGGGAGTCCATAGATCGATTTAATGCAATCCTAGGGGTTTTAATTAGAAAGAGATTTCAATTAATCAACCTAGGGTTAGACGTTAGTAGCCTCGAGACAGTATTAATATAAATTAGGGAATCCTACGGATCAAGTCAAGTGAATAAATCGTGCAGTTGAGAGTTAAATAACAAGTGAAGTCTAGGTGGATTCTTCCTTGGGTATCGTCTTAATCAATTGGTTTTTCCCACAAGTATTTTCCCCAATTCATTCTCTGTGTCTTAGCATCTTTGGTTTAGTAGTTAGTTAATTTTAGAATAAACAACAAATCCCTTAATTCTTAGGCTAAATAATAAAAAGAAAGTCAGTATTAGTACTTTTGGTTCCTTTGGGTTCGACATTCTGGTCTTGCCACTAAGCTATACTACTATTCGATAGGTGCGCTTGCCTTAATCGTGGTGATAGTTAGTTTCTAGGTTAGATCATTCATTTTATAAATAATAAGACTCTCGACACACGATCAATCGGCAATTGCCGGAATCCCGAAATGCTGAGAAGTGGAAAGGCTAAAAGTACAGCTACAGCTATCACACGAGCGCACGAAAGCGCATATAGATAAGTCGATACAACGAAAGAGGTCACCATGAGCATCTCGTGGTCTTAGGCCGTCTTTGGGGCCAAATGGATCGGAATGGGCCGAGTGGGCCCAATAGGCCCGTGGGCCCTACGTGAGTAATTTTTTTGGATGGATAGGAAATAATGAACCGGCCATGACGATCACATGGCCAAAGGTAGTTTTGGGCTTAGTGGGCCACACGAGCGTGTCGGCCTAGGTGGGCCATATAATGGGCTTGGAACCATTAATGCGTTTTGATTGCAAAAGGTTATACAAGTCATGCGGGACGACTGTGAGCCTATTGGTGGGTCGATATGTATACTCAGGCCCTAAGGGAGAAATGACCATTATGCCCTTGAAGGGCAAAATGACTAAAATGCCCTACTTGTTATATGATTGTTATTGTATGCCATTTATGGTATGTTTGCATTCATGTGATATTATGCTGCATGGGGGATGGGATCATTGATTTGGAGGAAGTATATGATTTGTTAGGGTCGCATGGTCGCTTGACGACTGTGGATCCACCGATGGCTTTAAGTTGATTATGTGACTGGCAGCTCTATTGCAATATTGGTTGGTGCCGCACCCGGTGCTACATAAGGAGTGTAGGGATGGGTGGGTTGATTTAATCCCCACAGGAGTGTAGGGTTGGACGGGATTCGGAGAGCAGGGTTTGTTGGGTATTTGTGCATTGCATGATCTGATTTGATTGAGGTATGGGCTCAGGCCCAGTTGAGGCTATTATGGGTTAAGGCCCAAATGCCACCGTTACTGTAATGGGCTTAGGCCCAGATTGATGTGATACATGCTTTATGATCGATGAGGGTTGTACACACTGAGTTTTCGTAAACTCACCCCCCTCTTTTTAATTTTTCAGGTAATCCTCAGTAAGCGGTTCGACGTACTGGAGGACTCGGATGTGGCCACAATACGAACAGCTTTAAATTTTAGTATTCTATTTTACCCTACTTAAACCACTTTCTTTTTGGGTTGTAATAAGGCCTCTTTTAATTTCTATTTTTTTTTTAATTTGGGAGTTTTAGTTATTACGTTTTCTATCGGTTAGAAGTAAAACACAGTTTTCCAAAACAATAACTATTTTCAAACGCTACGTTTCTGCAACTCAATTTTTAAATATCACATTTTCGTAAATCATTTACTTTAAATTAAGCTTCCACAACAATAAGGTTTTGAAGGTAATAAATTTTTAATAAACCTCGATTGAAAATAAATAAACGCAAACTGAGGTTTTGTACAAGTTTTAAATGGCAAGAAGTTTTAAATTTCAAGAAGGGTTTTCAATGAAAACATGGTTTTCGAAAAACACTTCAATGTGACACACCAGATTTGGCCATAACGTGTAGCCCGGGTTTGGGGTGTTCCATTTAGTGGTATCAGAGCCAAGTTGCAAAACTCGACTGTGGAATGGGTTTTCAAATCTTGGATTTTAATAAGTTGTTTTTTCAATATGTGAAGGGTTTGAAATATTTCCTCTGAAAAGTGTGGCACATCGAGTCTCCGGCGTCGGACCAAGTAAGTTCTCCTGATACTGAAATCTGTTTTAAACTGCTATACTGTAAATAGTTACTGGGCTTACTTTAGATGATAGACTATACTGAGGCTCTTTAGCTAGGGTAAACTGAGAAACTATAAGAAACTAAAACTGTAGTGAGCTTGCGATTGCAAAAACAACTCTTAACTACTACTTCCATAAAACATTTGTTTAATTATTGAAACTATGAGCTAAATTCATAAAATTTCTAATTCAGATAATACGCGAAGCATTAATGAGCAGTAGAAGAGGTGCAAGAGGCCGCGGCAGAGGCCATGGAAGTGCTAGGGCTGGATCTTCGGCATCAGGCCATATGCCTAACGTTGAAGCGAGAGAGGCTCCGGCTTCACCGGTACCCGAGACAGGGTCGTATGATCGGGCAGCTGGGGATGACGCATTGTCCCAAGCAATGCTAAGAATTCTGGAAAGGGTTACTGGGCCCAACAATGGCACTGGAAGCCGTGGGTCAATTTCGGAGCGACTTAGATCAAATGGATCAGAGATTTTCAAAGGTATCACGGGAGTGGCCCCTAATATGGCCGAATATTGGTTGGAGGCCACCGAAATAATAATGGATGACTTGGATTGCACTTTGGAACAAAAACTAAAAGGTGCGGTATCGTTGCTGTGAGAGGAAGCCTACCAGTGGTGGTTTACCGTAAAAGAGGGCACTCAGCCTGACTGGGTCACTTGAGAGTTCTTCAAGTCCACATTTCAAGGGAAGTATGTGGGCGCAAGCTATGTGGATGCCCGGAGGAGGGAATTCTTAAACTTCACTCAGAGAGACAGATTTGTGGCAGAATACGAGGCAGAGTTCCTACGACTCAGTCGGTATGCTAAAAGAATAGTGGCAACAGATTATGAACGTTGTGTTCGGTTCGAAGATGGCCTCAGAGACAGTCTTCGAGTACTAATTGCTCCCTAAAGGGAGTGGGATTTTGCAGCATTGGTGGAGAAAGCAAAGATCGCTGAATATGTGAAGCGCTCTGAGCGCCAAAATCGAGAAAGAGAAAGGGGCAGAAACAAGAGGGATTCTGAGCAATCTAATTCTGATCAGAGACCTAAGAGAAGGGCCACAGTGGATGGGCCAGTCAGAGCTGGGGCCCCTGTTGCTTCTACTAGTTTACCACCTTGTGCTATTTGTGGGAAAGGTCTTGTGGGCGAGTGCTAGAGGGGGACGGAAGCTTGTCTGAGTTGTGGTTCCATGGAACACCGTCTCAGAGAGTGTCCCAGAAGACCGGATCAGATACAAGTTTTTGGTAAGGGTGATGTACAGCCACCTAGGGGTGGACAGCAGCCGCCTAGATGCCATGGAAAGGCTAGGGGTGGAAACGATTTGGGTCGTGGAGCTCCAGGTAGAGATGCTGGTCATGCGGAGACGAGGCAGCCAACTTTGGTTTATGCAGCACGTCGCCGAAAAGATGGAGACGCTCCAGATGTGAATACTGGTACATACTTTACCCCTAGTGTACTATTTACCTAATTTGCAATTAGGATTAGATTGCGTAGCAAAAGCGTAATGGTGTAACCTGTGTTGTGCGACTATTAGATAGTTGGAAATTTCGAGGAAAAAAATTCTTTAAGGGGGTAGAGCTGTAACGCCCCAAATTTTGGGCCTAGAAGAATTGGGCCTTGGGTATGGGAGCATTTAAAATTTTTGAGACCAAGAGAACGACACAATTGCATGTTAGATTTGTTGGGTGAGTGATTTTGGAAGGTTAAGGGGCTTCTATGAAGTCCTGGGTTCAAGCCATGTCATATGGAAAAAAAAATAATTTTTAGCATTAGGGGAACCATGACTCCTGGTTTTAAGCCTTTTAAATAATTGTGATTAAAAAGAGACACAAAAGAGCCTGTGGTGTTATGGCAGGGTGGCGACACATGTGTGGCAAGGAGGTGGCGTCACAGGTGTGGCAAGGAGGTCAGAGGTTCAAGTCTCACTGCATGCAAATGGGATTATTTATTTTGCTCATGTGTGGGCAAGAGTTGGTGTTGGATTTGAACTCTGTGTTGGAGAGTTTGAATGGGTCAAATGAGTGATTTAAGGATTGGATCTTGGAGGAAATTAAGGAGGGGATCATGGAGAGATAAGGGGAGGAAATCAAGGGAAGTTGGGTAGGTAAAAGTTGGTGCCGAAATAGGGTCTTTACTCTTGGAAATTCGGCTAGTGTGTGGTAGGGATGCCGTTTTTCTTTTAGCCATTTCGGCTTTTGGCTCATTTTGTTCGGTTTTGAAATAGTGATGTAGGTAGTGGCTGATTTTATTCTAGTCATTCCTTTCATTTTAGTTCTTTTTTCCTTTTGCCAAAATCGAGCAATACCCCTTTTCTCTGCTATTTTCTTTGCAACAATTGCTGCTTGTGCCGATTCTCCCTTTATTCTCCTCCTCTTGGAACTTTTCTGCTCTTCTTGTTTCTCAATTTGACCGAACCAATCCCTTCTCTCCCTCCTTTCTTACTCATTCGAAGTTTTTCTTCTCACTTATCCAAAACTGAATTCTCCTTCTCTCTATTCCTTTTTCTGCAACTTTTCATCTCTGTCAACCTTGAGTATTCTTTCTTAATCTGGAATTAGGCCGAATATTAGTTATCTTTTCTTCTTCTTCTCATTTGATTTGGTCAACATTTGATTGTTGTTCTTGACCGATTCTCTTCCTCCCCATCTGCTTTAATCCGCATCGTCAAAGGTTTGTTGGTTCTGTGGCAGAATGGTGTAGCTGAATATACCCTGTCCTTGTAACCGAATATTAATCTTTCCTCCATCTGTTGCTCCAGCCTCTGAAGTGCCGAATTTGTTCTTCTCTTGAGGGTTGTCTGAGTTCAATTTATCTATTGGCCGGTTGAGGGTTGTACACACTGAGTTTTCGTAAACTCACCCCCCTCTTTTTAATTTTTCAAGTAATCCTCAGTAAGTGGTTTGACGTACTGGAGGACTCGGAGGTGGCCACACTACGAACAGCTTTATATTTTAGTATTCTATTTTACCCTACTTAAACCGCTTTCTTTTTGGGTTGTAATAAGTCCTCTTTTAATTTCTATTTTTTTTTAATTTGGGAGTTTCAGTTATTACGTTTTCTATCTGTTAGAAGTAGAACACGGTTTTCCAAAACAATAACTATTTTCAAACGCAACATTTCCGCAACTCAATTTTTAAATATCACGTTTTCGTAAATCATTTACTTTAAATTAAGCTTCCACAACAATAAGGTTTTAAAGGTAATAACTTTTTAATAAACCTCGATTGAAAATAAACAAACGCAAACTGAGGTTTTGTACAAGTTTTAAATGGTAAGAAGTTTTAAATTTCAAGAAGGGTTTTCAATGAAAACATGGTTTTCGAAAAACACTTCAATGTGACACGCTAGATTCGGCCATAACGTCTAGGCCGGGTATGGGGTGTTACATAGGAGTTAGACCTACAACGGTTACACTTCAATTAGTAGATCGATACTTAGCACATCAAGAAGGAAAAATTGAGGACGTATTGGTACGTGTAGACCAATTTATTTTTCCTACTAACTTTGTTATTCTAGACTTTGAAGCAGAAAAAGAAGTGCCAATCATCCTAGGAAGGCCTTTCCTAGCAACTGGAAGGACCCTTATTGACGTGCAGAAGGGTGAGCTTATTATGCGTGTTCAGGACGATCAGGTAACATTTAATGTTTTTGATCGTTGTTTTCGCGATGTCAAAGTCTTAAAATTTATAATGAGAATGATCAAACCTGGAAACTAACTATGACAACGATATGAGGCAAGCGCACCTATCGAACAGTAGTATAGTTTAGTGGCAAGACCGGAATGTCGAACCCAAAGGAACTAAAAATACTAATACTAACTTTCTTTTTATTATCTAGCCTAAATTAAAGGGAATTTTTTTTGTTTTAAATCTAAATTAATTAACTACTTAATTAAAGACTCTAGGACAAAGAAGAATGAATTGGGAGAATACTTGGGAGAAAAACCAATTAATAAGGACAATACCCAAGGAAGAATCCACCTAGACTTCACTTGCTATCTAACTCTGAACCAGACGATTTATTCATTTGACTTGATCCGTAAGATTCCCTAATGTATATTAAACCCCCTTTCGAAGCGAATAACGTCTAACCCTAGGTTGATTAATTGAAATATCTTTCTAATTAAAACCTTTATAATTGCATTAACTCGATCTATGGAATCCCATATTAGGTTTCACCCCAATTCGGCAAAATCTCGTCACCCTATCTCTAGGCGCACGATCAACTCCGCTTAAGTATGCTAGATCTACTCTTAGGCAGGGACTTTTGCTCCTCCACCTAAGCACATCAAACTTGAATCAATATCCGCGAAACATCAACACAAGAATTAAGAACACATAATTAAGAACAAGTCAAATATTTATCATATAGTTCAACAAACGATAACAAGATTCATCTAAGTTTCATCCCCCTCAGGTATCTGAGGGTTTAGTTCATAACAATAAAAGAAAACATCTCAGAAGAAAAGATAAAACAAAACATAAGAAATCCCTAAAACTCCCTGAAGGAAATTAAGGAGAAATCCTCCGTCTTGAGTATAATTTCAGCTTCTTGAGATGAATCAACTAGCTATCCCTGAGTAAATCTCCACAAATCTGCCTTCTCTGGCCTAGCAAGATGCCCCTTGACAGTGGCCTTGGGCTCCTGCCGAACTCCCCAAATAAGTTGGCCCCTAGGGTGTTTATATAGGCTTTGAGATGCCTTACTTGGCCTCCAAGTATCCTAATATGAGTTAAATTCCTATTTGGGTGTTTAAATAGACTTTTGAATGTGTTTCTTTGCCTCCAAGTATCCAAATCCGAGTAAAACTCCTCTTGGCCGCGACAGGGGCACGACCATGGTACACGCCCGTGTGAATCGTGGCCAGGCCGTGTGGAGTCCGTTGATGAGGCACGGCCGTGTAGTCTTGGGCCAAGGCCGTGCTGATTTCGTGATCTGGCCCATTTGGTCCGTTTTAAGCCCATTTTTCGTTCTTTTCATTTTTCGGTGCTCTCCTGAGTATAAAACATCAAAATAAAGGATTAAGAGCACAAAATTACATAAAATAAGGGATAATTCATCCAAAAGCATGCTAAATGTGGGATTAAAATATGTTACTTTTACGGTTTATCAGTTTTTAAGTCTATGCGATTTCCTAACAGAATTGATGATTGTTCTACATAGTCTGATTTAGAGGAATTAATCATGGAAAAGGAACTCAACTATGTTGAGGACCCATTGGAACAAATGTTGACATCAGACCCTTCAAATGATGAAGAGGAGGATAAATACTTAGCTTTGCTAGAAGCTAATCAAAGGGGATTTTGTAACAGCCCGGTTTAGACCCTAGTCAAAATAGTGGTTTTGAGACAATAAATCCGAGGTTGGAAAAATATTTTAATATTATTTTTAGTATTTACAGTATGTGATAAAGTATGTGTGAAAGTTCTGTGTGAAAATTTTATCGTTTGTGTGTCGAATTGCCAAAAAAAGACTTAATCGCATAAAATGCAAAAGCTGTGTGCTAATTGTTAAAGTGCTTAATTGGCATGGCTTCTTAAATGAGGGGTCCTTATGTGGTTATTTAACCATTGGATGCCTTAAATGACAAGAATGGACAATTGTTAGTGGATTTTAAATGTTTATAATAAGGTTATTTTAGTAAATGGCTTATTAAATGTTTAACTAATAAAACAAATATGAAAATGAAGCCATTATCATCTTGGTCATGCCGAAAATTCAAAGGAAAAAGAAAAGAAAAAGAGTTCTAGGTTTCGGCTAGCATATAGATTGTTTGATGTATGTTTTGAACTTGATTTTTGATGATTTTTATGTTTTTGTGATCGTTGCTTCGTGTTTTAGCTAGCCCATGTCTTAATTTTTGAGTTTGTTGGTGATTTTGTAAAATGCCATTAATGAATGCTTGAGCTTTGTGATAGTTGATGATGAAATATGAAAGATAAGTGATAGATTAACATATTTTGTCTTTGAATTTTTGATGAATTTGACTATTTTGGGCTAAATAGTGAAAATGAGAAATTGAGGTACTAAAATGTGAAATAAATGAAATATGTGGGCTTGTTTGAGCTAGGGGAAAAATCGGCTAAGGATGTATAAGATGAAATTGTGTGTATTTTGTGCTTTTATGAAATAGGGATTAAAATGTCAAAATGTGCAAAAGTGAGGGCTATTTTGTAAAATGCCCTAAATATGTGTGTATGGATTAAATTGAATGATTTGGTGATTGAATGAGTTGATTTTAATATTATTTAGATCACAAAAAGAGAGATTCGGATCGAGATCGAGGCAAAGACAAAGTGCTCGATTAATCGACTTGTTTCGTTATTTTGACGTTCGAGGTAGGTTCGTATATAATACAAATTATTTAAATCATATTCATGTGTTGTGAAATGAATGAATATGTGGTTGATGAATTAGTAATGTTATATATGGATTTGTGAGATGTGGCACTAAGTGTGCATAAATAGAATCGATACAGTGGTGAGCGGCACTAAGTGTGTGGAATAAAGAAAGCATTGACTATATTGATTGGCATTATGTGTGCGATACCGAGTTAAATTCAGTTTTATGTAAAGGCACTAAGTGTACAATGATATTAAAGCTTCGGCTAAGAATTTGGCACTAAGTGTATGAGTATATTGAATGATTAATGAAGATTATTTGAATTGTGGTATTAAGCTTTGAGTAGCAAAAGTGATCGATAATTAAGTGTTGGCACAGGTACGTATGGAACCTATGTGGTTGATGATATCGTACTTGAAGAAATGGATGACCATGTGAGTAATGACTATGAATGAGATTGTATATCATTGTGAATTGAACCATGTGATAGATTATTTTTTATATTGAACTAGATATGTTGAGTTAAATGTATTATATGGCGAACTTACTAAGCTTTTAAGCTTACTGTGTGAAGTGTTTTACTGTTTTACAGTGTCTTTAAAGCTAGCTCGGATCCGAGGATCGTCAGCGACTCAATCACACTATCGGTAATTTATTTTTGTACTTTTGGAAGTTGTATATATTTGGTGTATGACATGTATAGGCTAGTGATTATGGTATGTTTTGAAGTGTATAGATCTTGCCATGTGATATGGCTTGATAGTTTAATGGTTTTGGTATATGCTTTGAGTATGTGTAAAGGATGGTTAATATGTAAATGCATGTTCTATGTGAATGATCATTTTGGCTTGAATTAGTAAAATGGAAATGGTATGGTTCATTTTTAGATTTCGTAAGGATTGAATGATGAATGGATTATATGATTTGGATGTGAAGTTGATACTTTGGGTTGGTAAGTTGAGTTGAAGTTGTATAGGGAAATGAATGATGATGATAAGATTTTAAACTATGCCATGTTTTAGTATGTTTGGATGTCATTTGGGGTATGAAATTATATATTTGAATGGTTATAGGTGTGACCCAAAGTGTGGGTAGCAAATTGGCCTTGTAAATGGCCTATATTTGCCCACACAGTTGAGCACACATGCGTGTGGCTGGACCGTGTCTCTTAAGTTTTTAAATTGAAACAAGTCAGACTCACACACAGGCTGGACACACGGGCGTGTGACTGGCTGTGTGAAATAAGTCAGTGTCGACCACGGGTTAAGCACACGGGTGTGTCTTCGACCATGTGGACAAGTCAATATGTATGCCCTATTTTGACAGGACTTGGACGCACGGGTGTGTTTGAGGCCGTGTGAGGCACACGGCCTACCTATATGGGCGTGTGACCTCTGTAGCTTTGAAAAATGATAAGTTTTTGGAAAAATTTTGTATGTGCTCGGTTTAGTTTCGACTCGTTCCCAATGTATATTTAAGGTCTCGTAGACCTCATTAAGGGACTTAATGACATTGATTGATTATGTTTTAATGATGTATGAACAATGAGGGTTAAATGTTATGATTTGATCGGTAATGCCTCTTAACCCTATTCCGACGATGGATACGGGTTAAGGGTGTTACATTTTATTGGTATTAGAGCTACGGTTTAGTCGATTCTAGGACTAACGTTGTAACAACCCAAACCCGGCCCAAACATTACGACCGAATTTGATTTGCTACGGAGAAAAACTGTTTGAACACCATCTAGAACCAATTTAAGTTTCGTTTGAAAACCCCTTGTTTTTGGTTATCTTGCCAAAACTATACTTAGTTTTAATTTGGAAGTTTAATTAAGTCCGGTTATTATACAAATTTCAAGTGTGCCCGATGGCACGATAAAACATTTTCGTGTTAATTTAAGAAAACATGTGATTTTAATTCAGTTTTAATAATATAGTTTAAAGTAAATATCCAACATATAAGAAATAACACAAATAAAGTTTATGGAGGCCTTATTACAACCAAAATAAAAACAACCAAATAAAATAAAATAACTAAGTTTAAGTTCGGTTTATGCAAGTCCACTTTGCATGGCCACCTCGAGTCCAACCGGCTCCTCAACCGCCATTTACTGAGTCACCCAAAAATGTTAAAGGAGAAGGTGAGTCACCAAGACTCGATATGTAACCCTTCCCCGTTTAAAAAAACAACATTTCATACACAACATATAGCGCTTAATACGCAGAGTATCGTGTGCCCAACCTAGCCAACCAAACGCCTTTGTCTACCCCACGTGGTACCAAACCACTTTGGTGACCGTAGTCACAATGTGTTACCAAAACACCGTGGTGCCAAACCACCGGTGACATATAGTCACAATGTGCTACAAAGCACCGTGTCCGTAGACACAAATCGGGTGATGGGGCCAACCCATCGTGTGATACCAAATCACCGCGACGATCCCATATCTCAAGTGGGGCCAACCCACGGTGGTGTTAACCACAGGGACGAGTCGCTCTGAGGTACCAAACCTCTGGACGTACCAAACCTCTAGTGACTTATAGTCACAGTGTGTTACCAAAACACTGGTGCTCGTCAGCACGAAACATCACTGCCCCCTCCTCTCATCAATCCCACATCAATCACATATGTATATGTTTCATGTCATCACATACTGAAATCTCATGTATCAATGCATTATGCTTCCCAAAAGCATCAAATAACAAGTTCATATTAACAGGTACTTACCTGAATCACCATCTATACCGATATGGTATATTATCCAATGCTACATAAAATCAAGATAGCATTCACAACAATTAGCATATTTAACAAGGTATATGTGTGTATGTACACACCTGTCACCACGAGAAGTCTTAATCCAGAAAGAAGAGTCGGCACCTAGATCTACTTGCACCTATATTCGGCCAACTATGGGATTAGTACTATGGCCTATTCGGCCAAATCAAATAAATCTAAAGGGGTTACCAATTGAACCCAAACCTTACCTATTTGCCTCTAAGTACTCACTTGGTTGCGGTTCACAAATCGCTTCACTTCCTACAATCGGTCACCATCATTATTAGTAGCCCTTGGCTTAATCGAATACCAAAAGAATAGATCCTTACCAAAACCGATTTACAAGGATCGGGCTTGGATCGAATACTTAAAAATCTGGGTACCTAAATAGATCCGATTCTATCACCGATTAGTCGTTAAAATAATTCAGCTTTTCTATTTAACCAAGTCGACAGAGAGAATGGGACATGGAAAAGAGTTTCAGCATACTTACCCTTGCTTTAATATTCGGCCAAAGATACACCAAATGGGAAAAGAGAGTTTCGGCACCAAGGTGTGGAGTACTTGGCTAGAGAGAAAATAATGAGGAAGAAGGTGTTTAGAGTTTCTGCAAATAGAAGAAGAGGGTATTCGACCAACAGAAAAGGGAAAAAAGAAGATGGGAAAGAATCAATGGTGCATTCGGTTTTGTTGAAGGTTGAAAAGAAATAGATGGAGGGTGAAGTATAGGAGGTTCGGCCAAGATCTAAAAGAAAAAGGGTTTTTAGTTTTGAAAGAATAAAGAGAAGAAAATTCAAAGATGGAGCCTTAGCCGAAATAATGAAGAAAATAACAAAGAAATTCGGTTTCCCCCCTCCTAAGCTTGCCGTCCACTCTCCCTAGGGAGAGTTCAAATTTCGGCAAAACACTCCAAGTTACTCTTGACCACACATTTGTATTAATTCAAATAATTTGAATTAATTCCAAGGCCTATATTTTCTCTGGCTAATACTTAGAGATTAATCTATTAATCTATTAATTAATCTACTTAAAAATCTAACTAAATCCTATTATTATCCCATTATTTAAAAGAGTTTAAACCGAGGAGAACTCTCCCCTTGTTGCCGTCCAAATAAAGAGCAAAAAGGGAAAAATTTTGTGACTCGAACCAAGGCTCTCCCTTGTTCCTTGGTGGCGTCACATGCTAGCTCTTAAGTGGGCTTGCTTTGCCACTTATTCTAAGCTCATCTTATGTCCAATTTATCCCCATTTATTCTTATAACACCCACTTGCTAAGGCTCCCTTCCTTTAAAATTAAAAACTGAAATTTTTCTATCAAACCGGGCACACTCAAAGCCTTAAATTAAGCTCTATTATTCCATAAATAATATCACAGCTATTCATAACAAAAAAAAATAATTAAATTCTAAATAACCCCATTTTTGGGATGTTACAGTTCTACCCCCCTTAAAATAAATTTCGTCCTCGAAATTCCTTGATCAAAAGAGATGGGGTATTGTTTGCGCATCACCTCCTCGGGCTCCACGTAGCTTCTTCCACTCGTGGTTCCGCCCATAACACCTTCACTAAAGGCACTGCCTTCCTACGTAGAACTTTCACATCTCGGTCTACAATCTGAACCGGTTCTTCTTCAAAAGATAAATCCGAGTTCACCTCAATCTCTGTTACTGGCACAACGTGCGAAGGATCTCGACCGATCTGTCTCAAAGATTGATACATGAAATACGTCATGAATCGATTCGCTTCTACGGCGGCTCTAGGCGATAAGCTATCGGTCCTACTCGCTTTTTACAATCAGATATGGCCCGATGAACCTTGGGCTTAGCTTCCCTTTCCGTCCAAATCTCAACACCTTTTTCCAAGGCGACACTTTCAGAAAGACTTTATCTCCCACAGCATACTCCATTTCCTTGCGTTTGAGATCGGCATAAGACTTCTGCCTATCCGATGCTTCCTTGAGACGAGACCGAATCATCTTGACTTTGTCTTCCGTCTCGGTTACCAATTCTGGACCCAGAACTTGTCGTTCTCCCAACTTCGTCCAACATGTAGGAGTACGGCACTTTCGTCCATATAGGGCCTCATATGGAGCCATTTGAATACTCGCTTGATAACTATTGTTATAAGCGAATTCCGCTAATGGTAGGTACTCCTCCCAACTACCACTAAAATCCAAGACCACGACCTCTCAACATGTCTTCTAAAATCAGTATCACCCTTTCCGATCGTCCGGTCGATTTGTGGATGGAAGCCGTCTTCGAAATCTAACCGTGTACCCAAAGCTTGATGCAACGCTTTCCAAAACCTTGATGTAAATGCCGGATCCCTATCCGAGATAATCGACACCGCACACCATGCAACCTCACTATTTCACCCACATACGACCGCTAGCTTCTGGAGTGAGTAATCCATTCTCACCGGCATGAAGTGAGCTGATTTAGTCAGGCGATCCACAATTACCCAAACTGCATCCTTCTTGGTGGGCGTAAGGGGTAGCCCACTAACAAAATCCATGGTGATCCTCTCCCATTTCCATTGAGGGATCTTTATCGGTTGAAGTAGTCCCGATGGTAACTGATGTTCAGCCTTAACCTGCTGGCATGTCAGACACTTTCCTACGAACTCCGTTATCTCACGCTTCAACCCTGGCCACCAGAACTGTTTCCGCAAATCTCCATACATCTTGCTTCCCCCAGGATGCATAGCGTATGGGCTGCTATGTGCATCTTGGAGAATTTTCTGCCTTAATTCTGTATCCTTTGGCATACATACTCGTCCTTGAAAACAAAGCACTCCATCACTAGACAAACTGTACCCTTCCAAGCCACCATCCTGAACTTGTACCCTCTTAGCGCTCAAGCCTTCATCCACTAACTGCTTTTCCTTAATCTCCTCAATCCAAGTCGGCTTTACTCGAAGTTCTGCCAAAAGACTCCCATCATCATATAGACTCAACCGAGCGAACATTGCTCTTAAGTCCGTCACCACCTTCCGGCTCAATGCGTCGGCTACCACATTAGCCTTACCCGGATGGTACTCGATTGAACAATCGTAGTCCTTTAGTAGTTCAATCCACCGACGCTGTCTCAGATTCAGATCCTTCTGAGTCAGAAGGTACCTCAAGCTTTTGTGATCCGTGTAGACTATCGACTTCTCCCCATACAGGTAATGTCTCCATATCTTCAGAGCGAAGACAACCGCCGCTAACTCCAAGTCGTGCGTTGGGTAGTTAACCTCATGCGGTCTTAATCGACGGATGCATAGGCTACTACCTTCCCATCCTGCGCATCAACACACATCCCAAACCGGTGTGAGATGCATCACAATAGACCGTGAATAACTTTCTGCTTCAGTGTACTCAAAACCGAGCTTCCGTCAAAATTTTCCTTAACTTATCAAAGCTTTCTTGCTTGCTTCTCCGTCCATACAAATGGAACACCTTTCCTTAGTAACTCAGTCAACGGCGTTGCTATTAGAGAGAATCCTTCCACGAATCTCAGATAGTACCTGCTAAACCCGAGAAAACTTCGTATTTCACCACCGACCTAGGTGGTTTCCACTCCAATACCGCTTCAATCTTGCGAGGTCTACCCTAATTCCTTCACCGATACTACATGACCTAAGAAAGCCACTTCCCTAAGCCAAAATTCACACTTACCGAATTTGGCATATAATCGCTTCTCCTCAATACTTGCGTAACTATCCGTAAATGCTTGTCAAGCTCCTCTTACTGTCTTTGAGTAAACCAATATGTCGTCTATGAACACCACGACGAAATCGGGTCCAAGTCTTGTTGGAATACTCTATTCATCAAGTCCATAAATGCCACCGCGCATTAGTCAACCCGAATGGCATTACCAAGAACTCGAAATGCCCATACCGAGTTCGAATGCCGCCTTGTGAACGTCGACCTCCTTCACCTTAAGTTGATGGTAACTCGACCTAAGGTCAATCTTTGAGAATACCGACGCGCACTTTCGATTGATCAAACAAGTCATCGATCCGAGGCAACGGATACTTGTTCTTGATCGTTAACTTGTTCAACCGACGCGGTGATCGATACACATCCGCATAGTACCATCCTTCTTCTTGACAAACAACACAGGTGCTCCCCACGGGGATATACTTGGTCGTATAAACCCTCTATCCAAGAGCTCCTGAATTTGAGCCTTTAGCTCCACCAATTCCTTTGGTGCCATTCGGTATGGTGCTATGGACACAGGTGCCGTTCCAGGTAGCAAGTCTATACCGAATACATCAGCAAATTCCCCAACCGTTCGGACCTTTCCAACTACTAACCCCTTAGCTTCCAAAGCACAGATTTGAACCAAATACGCCTCACAACCCTTCTTGACCATCTTTTCAGCCTTCAAGGCAGTCACTACATTGGATAGATAATTCCTTCTATCTCCTATCATAACCACTTCATCACCTTCAGCCGTCTTAAGGACCATGCGCTTAGCCGCGCAATCCAAATTCGCTTGGTACTTAACCAACCAATCCATACCAAGGATCAAATCGAACTCCCCAAACGGTAGTTCCATTAGATCAGCTACAAATACTACCCCTTGAAGTTCTAGGGGTACGCCTCTATAAAGTCTATCTACGACTACGGAGTGACCTAAGGGGCTAACTACAGTCATCTCCCTAGAAGCAGTTTCAGAGTTTAGGTCCATAGTTCCTACCACACTACTAGCAATGTACGAGTGCGTCGAGCCCACATCAATCAATGCAACATAAGGAAAATCGAAAATTAGAAACGCATCTGGGTTATGACATCCGGTGCGTCACCTTCTTCGCGACACCTCGCTCACGTAAACTAAGCCAGGCTGCCTAGCCTCTGTGTTGCCTGAACCTCTGCCTTGAGTTCCACGACCTCGGTTAGGACCGTTGTTTCCTCTGCCATTACCACGACCCCTCTGTGGTCCTACATTTCTATCCTGAGCACGGTTCTGCCCCTCTGGCTGCTTCTTAGCTAGTTTCTGGGGACAATCTCTGACACGATGCTCCAAAGACCCACACTCAAAACATCCTTTATCATCGGGTCCAACATCCTCCCCAATGGGTCTTTCCGCATCGGTTAACACTGAGTCGGCCTCGATTAGCAGTCGTGGGCCTTGCTGCCTGATTGGGCCCACTTGGCCTAGCCTTTTTCTGGAGCACTTCCGCTGATCCAGCTGACCCAAATCCTCTCTTCTCGATTGTTCTTACTATAGCTCGCCTCACGACCTCCTTGATCCCTTCGGCTACCTTAGCCTTCTCCACTAGGGATGAGAACTCACGAACTGCGTTTGTGGGGCAATCGGTAACCTTAAATCATCTCGAGTCCGTCCTCAAAGCGGACACACGCGCTCATGTTCGATGAGACACGATGCCTCTCGCATACCTACTCGACCTTAGAAATTCCGCCTCATATTCGACACGGACTTAGTTCCTTGCACTAATCCCGAAAAGCCTTTCTCTGCGCATCGGTGTAGGCGATGCCCACATACTTTTCTCTCGATAGGTGGTTCTGAAATACTCCCAAGTCAAATCATCTCGCAGAGCCCCATCGCGAACCGTAAGCCACCACCGATACGCTTCATCCTTTAGAAGCGACACCGCCTTTTCGACTTTTTTCTTCCTCGGTCGGTCAAGGTCATCCATGATTCTTTCGATTGACTCTAGCCATGATTCCACAAGACTGGTGCCACTCGACACACCTCGGAATACCTCCGCTCCGTTAGATCGGAGTCGCCGGGGGACAGATTTACGAGCTCCTACATTTCCACCAAATTTCACCCACTATCTCCAAAACTCGCAACACGACTTGCGATACCGCCTCGCCACCGGTCTGATCCGACTCCTCAGCTCTAAAAGTAGGAGGTGGTGGTGGCAGTGGTACCTCATTTTCCGAACCTTGTCCTGACCTAACGGGTTCAGACACCGTCATCCTACCCCTACCACGTCCACGGCGTCCACGTCCTCTAGAACTCATTCTATCTACCGCGCTTTTAATCTGGTTAAGAAAAATTTTATGCGTTAGCATTTGTTTCACTTTATTACTCGCGAAGAAATTTTATGGATAGGGTTTAATCAGAGATTCTTTCGAGCAAGCAATATTTCAGTTTCCTATCCTAGTTCACACAAAGAAGTTCATGCATCCATTCCTTAATACTTTCCATACCTATTCACTCATCGGACATTTACGCCATTTCTAACCCGGGGTATTTTCGTCTTTTTTCCCTGAGGTATTTTCGTAATTTTCCGTAACCAAAATATTTTGTTTGATGATTTCCAAAGCTAAGTTGCTGAATATTTGTAAATTAGTTGAAATTTTTGGGTAAAACCATTGAATTAATATTTTATGGGTCAGGGGCATTTTGGTAATTTTATCCCTAAGGGTATTTCTGTAATTTTCCACAAGTCAAGTTTTCCGAGAAAAACGTTGTAAAAGTGATGTTCTAGGGTTTAAGAAAGTTATTGGACAAGTTTTGAAAACATTAGGGCTTGTTGTTTCATTCTATTTTGAAAAAACAAGGCTAATTCCCTTTCGGGTTTTAATCATTGTGTTTAGCCTATGGCCGAGCCCTCCTGGTCGTGGTGAACCAAAGCTACGCACTGTGCGTAGTTCGAGTGAAGAGGAGGTGGGTCACGCGGACCGCTTAAATACCAAGCTCTCACTGAACCTTTCTAGACATGCGCACAGAGGTTACCACACCGCTGAGCCTTCTGAGTTAGGGTGAACCGAAGCTACGCACCCGGTAGGATACTGCGAAGAGGAGGTGAGTCACGAGGACCGCTTAAATACCGTGCTCTTCCGATCCAATCCTAGACATGCGTCATGGGGGTTACCACACCTAGCTCATTGACTAAGTCATAGGTTGGTTTAGTTCTTTAAGTCTTATGCTTCGTTTGTGTTTGAGTAATCTAACCTTAGGGTCCAAATCCTATAAGTCTATCTACGTTCCATGTTTCCTACCCTTCTACAGAATATAATTCACCAAGAGGTTTAGATATACTTACAGGCGGATCGGTGCGGAGACTCTGGCCATGCTTTGTTCAAAAACCAAAAATCATTCCATAAGGCCTACCAAAACATTTTTGGGCCTTGGGCCCCCACAGCCGAGTTTTGAACTGGGCTCTGATACCAATTTTGTAACAACCCAAACCCGGCCCAAACATTACGACCGAATTTGATTTGCTACGGAGAAAAACTATTTGAACACCATCTAGAACCAATTTAAGTTTCGTTTGAAAACCCCTTGTTTTTGGTTATCTTGCCAAAACTATACTTAGTTTTAATTTGGAAGTTTAATTAAGTCCTATTTATTATACAAATTTCAAGTGTGCCCGATGGCACGATAAAACATTTTCGTGTTAATTTAAGAAAACATGTGATTTTAATTCGGTTTTAATAATATAGTTTAAAGTAAATATCCAACATATAAGAAATAACACAAATAAAGTTTATGGAGGCCTTATTACAACCAAAATAAAAACAACCCAATAAAATAAAATAACTAAGTTTAAGTTCGGTTTATGCAAGTCCACTGCATGGCCACCTCGAGTCCAACCTGGCTCCCTCAACCGCCATTTACGAGTCACCTAAAAATGTTAAAGGAGAAGGTGAGTCACCAAGACTCGATATGTAACCCTTCCCCGCTTAAAAAAACAACATTTCATACACAACATATAGCGCTTAATACGCAGAGTATCGTGTGCCCAACCTAGCCAACCAAACGCCTTTGTCTACCCCACGTGGTACCAAACCACCGGTGACCGTAGTCACAATGTGTTACCAAAACACTGGTGGTGCCAAACCACCGGTGACATATAGTCACAATGTGCTACCAAAGCACCGGTGTCCGTGTAGACACAAATCGGGTGATGGGGCCAACCCATCGTGTGATACCAAATCACCGCGCATTTATCCCATATCTCAAGTGGGGCCAACCCACGGTGGTGTTAACCACAGGGACAAGTCGCTATGAGGTACCAAACCTCTGGAGGTACCAAACCTCTGGTGACTTATAGTCACAGTGTGTTACCAAAACACTGGTGCTCGTCAGCACGAAACATCACTGCCCCCTCCTCTCATCAATCCCACATCAATCACATATGTATATGTTTCATGTCATCACATACTGAAATCTCATGTATCAATGCATTATGCTTCCCAAAAGCATCAAATAACAAGTTCATATTAACAGGTACTTACCTGAATCACCATCTATACCGATATGGTATATTATCCAATGCTACATAAAATCAAGATAGCATTCACAACAATTAGCATATTTAACAAGGTATATGTGTGTATGTACACACCTGTCACCACGAGAAGTCTTAATCCCGAAAGAAGAGTCGGCACCCTAGATCTACTTGCACCTATATTCGGCCAACTATGGGATTAGTACTATGGCCTATTCGGCCAAATCAAATAAATCTAAAGGGGTTACCAATTGAACCCAAACCTTACCTATTTGCCTCTAAGTACTCACTTCGGTACCCGGTTCACAAATCTGCTTCACTTCCTACAATCGGTCACCATCATTATTAGTAGCCCTTGGCTTAATCGAATACCAAAAAGAATAGATCCTTACCAAAACCGATTTACAAGGACTGAGGCTTGGATCGAATACTTAAAAATCCTGGGTACCTAAATAGATCCGATTCTATCACTGATTAGTCGTTAAAATAATTCAGCTTTTCTATTTAACCAAGTCGACAGAGAGAATGGGACATGGAAAAGAGTTTCAGCATACTTACCCTTGCTTTAATATTCGGCCAAAGATACACCAAATGGGAAAAGAGAGTTTCGGCACCAAGGTGTGGAGTACTTCGGCTAGAGAGAAAAATAATGAGGGAAGAAGGTGTTTAGAGTTTTCGCAAATAGAAGAGGAGGGTATTCGCCAACAGAAAAAGGAAAAAGAAGATGGGAAAGAATCAATGGTGCATTCGGTTTTGTTGAAGGTTGAAAAGAAATAGATGGAGGGTGAAGTATAGGAGGTTCGGCCAAGATCTAAAAGAAAAAGGGTTTTTAGTTTTGAAAGAATAAAGAGAAGAAAATTCAAAGATGGAGCCTTAGCCGAAATAATGAAGAAAATAACAAAGAAATTCGGTTTCCCCCCTCCTAAGCTTGCCGTCCACTCTCCCTAGGAGAGTTCAAATTTCGACAAAACACTCCAAGTTACTCTTGACCACATTTTTGTATTAATTCAAATAATTTGAATTAATTCCAAGGCCTATATTTTCTCTGGCTAATACTTAGAGATTAATCTATTAATCTATTAATTAATCTACTTAAAAATCTAACTAAATCCTATTATTATCCCATTATTTAAAAGAGTTTAAACCGAGGAGAACTCTCCCCTTGTTGCCGTCCAAATAAAGAGCAAAAAGGGAAAAATTTTGTGACTCGAACCAAGGCTCTCCCTTGTTCCTTGGTGGCGTCACATGCTAGCTCTTAAGTGGGCTTGCTTTGCCACTTATTCTAAGCTCATCTTATGTCCAATTTATCCCCATTTATTCTTATAACACCCACTTGCTAAGGCTCCCTTCCTTTAAAATTAAAAACTGAAATTTTTCTATCAAACCGGGCACACTCAAAGCCTTAAATTAAGCTCTATTATTCCATAAATAATATCACAGCTGTTCATAACAAAAAAATAATTAAATTCTAAATAACCCCATTTTTGGGATGTTACAAACGTAGCATGTGAGAGTCTAGCTATACATGCCATATATATGCCTGTGATAGTGTGATGATTTCTGACAGTTAAAAATGTGTTTTTATATAGCAAATGGATCCCGATCGAGTAGTAGCTGACGATGTCGAAAGTAATGCGCCTGCTCCCGCTCAAGGGACAACGCCGGTTGAATCTAGGCCGATAGTTAGTAGTCACGAGGGAGAGGCAAAGCAAGCCTTCTTCCAAATGATGAGTGAGTGGTTTATGGAGTTCATTCGAATGAATCCAGCTGCTCAACAACCTCCACCCCTCGCAAGTTCCTGTAGTGCCACAAGCTTCATATTCGATCCGATTGAATAATCCTCCTGTGGATAAAATGCAAAAGTACGGAGCCGAAGAGTTTAGAGCCACCGTTGATTATGAATCTGAGCGAGCTGAATTCTGGCTTGAGAATACCGTAAGAGTGTTTGATGAATTATCATGTACTCCTGATGAATGCTTATAAGGTACTGTTTCATTGTTGAGAGATACGACATATCATTGGTGGAAAACATTAATATCTGCGGTTCTGAGAGAACGAATCACTTGGGATTTCTTTCAAGCTGAATTTCGGAAGAAGTATATCAGTCAACGGTTTATAGACTAGAAATGTAAAGAGTTCTTAGAGCTGAAATAGGGCCGTATGTCTGTTACGAAATACGAGCGGGAGTTTGTAAGATTGAGCCAATATGCGCAAGAATGTGTTTCAAAAGAAATTACTATGTGTAAACGATTCGTAAAAGGTTTGATTGAAGACATCAAACTTCTGGTTGGAATTCTTGATTTGAATGAATTTGTAGTATTGGTTGAAAGAGCCTGTAAAGCCGAGGAGCTTAGTAAAGAAAAGAAGAAAATGGATTCAGAGGCTAGAGACGAAAGAAAAAGGTCGATGAGTAAGTCGTATCATTCTTCGTCAAAGAGATTCAGAGATGCAAATAATCACTCAAATGTTTCATTTGGACATTCGGGTGGAGATCGTGTGAAATAGAATACTGTCCTAAAACTCAAACTCCAATTGAATCGAGTGTTGGAAGTGTCAAAAGCAACAAGCCTGAGTGTAGACAGTGTGGGAGACGTCATATCGGAGAATGCTGGGGCAAGAATAATAACAGAGCTTGTTATAAATGTGGATCACGAGATCACTTTATTCAGGATAATCCAGAGTTAGCTAAGAAAGATAATGTTCAGAGTGCGAGGCCGAGTAACACGACAGCTAGGGGTAGACCACCCAGAAACACTGGAAATGTGAGTGGTAGTCAGAGAAGAACAACGGATACAACTGTGAGATTGGAGGCGAGAGCACCTGCCCGAGCTTACGCTATTCATGCTCGAGAGGAAGCGTCATCTCCAGACATCATTACTGGTACTTTTACTCTTTTCGATACTGATATGATTGCACTGATAGATCCAGGATCTACTCATTCATATTTGTGTGTGAACTTAGTATCTAGTAAGACATTACCTGTTGAGTCTACTGAGTTTGTAATTAGAGTATCAAACCCCTTAGGCAAGTTTGTTTTGGTTGATAAAGTGTACAAGAACTGCCCGTTGATGTTTCGGGATATTTGTTTTTCGGCTAATCTGATGCTATTACCCTTTGTTGAATTCGATATACTTCTGGGTATGGATTGGCTAACTTTGCATAATGCTATTGTGAATTGCAAACGGAAGAGTATTGATTTGAGAAGTCAGAATGGTGAGATAGTTCAAATTGAATCCAGTGATTTGAATGGGTTATCGGCTGTAATATCTTCGATAAAAGCTTTGAATTATATGAAAAAGGGATGCGAAGCTTATCTTGCATATGTGATAGATACAAAAGTGACAGAAAAGAAAGTTAAATATGTGCCTGTAATTTGCGAGTTCCCAGATGTGTTTCCTGAAGAACTACCGGGATTACCTCCGATACGAGAAGTCGAGTTTGGTATTGATTTAGTGCCAGGAACGACTCCTATCTCAATAGCTCTGTATAGAATGGCACCGACAGAATTGAAAGAGTTGAAGTCTCAGTTGCAAGAGTTGACTGATAGAGGATTTGCACGACCGAGTTTTTCTCCCTAGGGTGCACCAGTTTTGTTTGTGAAAAAGAATGACGGAACTATGAGAATGTGAATTGACTATAGACAACTCAACAAGGTGACTATAAAAAAATAAATATCCTTTGCCTCGTATTGATGATTTGTTTGATCAGTTGAAAGGAGCTACAATGTTTTCTAAAATAGATCTGAGATCGGGATATTATAAGTTGAGAGTTAAAGAATCAGATGTGCCGAAAACTGCTTTCAGAATGAGGTATGGACATTATGAATTTTTAGTTATGCCTTTCGGACTAACAAATGCTCCTACAGTATTTATGGATTTGATGAACCGGATATTCAGACCGTATTTGGATCGAATTGTCGTTGTGTTTATTGACGATTTTGATTTATTCTTGGGATGAGATGTAACATGCCGAGCATTTGAGAATTGAGTTACAGACTCTGCGTGAGAAGCAATTGTATGCAAAGTTTAGTAAATGTGAGTTCTGGTTGGGCGAGGTTGGTTTTCTGGGACATATAGTATCAGCTGCGGGAATACGAGTTGATCCGAGCAAGATTTTAGCAATTCTAGATTGGAAACCTCTGAGAAATGTATCGGAAGTCCGTAGTTTTCTGGGACTACCGGGATACTATAGACGTTTTGTGAAAGACTTCTTGATGATTGCGACTCTATTGACGAAATTGCTACAGAAAGATGTTAAATTCGAGTGGTCAGAAAAGTGTCAACAGAGTTTTGAACAGTTGAAAGTATTGTTGACAAAAGCACCAGTGTTAGTTCAACCTGAATCGGGTAAAGAATTCATAGTTTTAGTGATGCATCGTTGAATGGTTTGGGCTATGTGTTGATGCAAGAGGGAAAAGTTATAGCCTATGCTTCGAGATAGTTAAAACCTCATGAAAAGAATTACCCGACACATGATTTTGAATTGGCAGCTATTGTATTTGCATTGAAGATTTGGCGTCACTACTTATTTGGTAAGAAGTGTCACATTTATACTGATCACAAGAGCTTGAAATATTTGATGACTCAGAAAGAATTGAATTTGAGACAACGGAGATGGTTAGAATTACTAAAATATTATGAATTAGTAATTGATTATCATCCGGGAAAAGCTAACGTGGTTGCTGACGCTTTGAACCGGAAGTCTTTATTTGCTTTACGAGCAATGAGTACTCAGATAGATCTGTGTGATGATGGTTCAATTTTGGCTAAGTTGAAAGTGAGACCAATGTTTATACGTCAGATTTGTGATGCCTAGAAAAGTGATACTGAGATGATGGCAAAACGAGCTTAGTGTGATTTGAATTCTGATTCAGAATTTTGAGTTGATAGTGATGGTTGTTTTAGATTTCGAGACCGAATTTGCATTCCAAGAAATTCAGAGTTGATTCAGTTGATTTTGAACGAGGCTTATAGTAGTCGTTTGTCTGTTCATCTGGGAAGTACGAAAATGTATAATGATCTGAAATAGTTTTATTGGTGGCATGGTATGAAACGGGATATCTCAGAGTTTGTTTCGAGATGTTTAGTTTGTCAGCAAGTTAAAGTTGAACATCAGGTGCCATCAAGTTTATTACAACCGATCATGATTCCTGAGTGGAAATGGGAGAGAATCACGATGGAATTTGTTTTGGGATTACCTCTATCTCCGAGAAAGAAAGATGCAATATGGGTGATAGTTGATAGATTAACGATATTAGCTCATTTTATTCCGGTGAGAACAGATTATTCACTAGATAAGTTAGTCGAATTGTATATTACCGAGATTGTAAGGTTGCACGGGGTACCATTATCCATTGTGTCTGATAAAGATCAGAGATTTACTTCGCGATTTTGGAAGAAACTGCAAGAGGCTCTAGGTACGAAGCTGCATTTCAGTACTGCATTTCATCTGCAAATGGATGGTCAATTCGAGCGGGTCATTCAAATTCTCGAAGATATGTTGAGATGTTGTATTCTTGAATTTGAAAGTACATAGAAAAAGCATTTGCCATTGATTGAATTCGCATACAATAATAGTTTTCAATCTAGCATTAAAATGGCACCATATGAGGCTCTTTACGGTAGTAAATGCAGAACTCCATTGTATTGGATTGAGCTTAGTGAGAATAAGATTCACGGGGTTGATTTGATTAAAGAAACTGAGCAGAAAATGAAAGTGATTCGTGACAGTTTGAAAGCAGCGTTAGATCATCAAAAGTCTTATGCAGATTTGAAACGAAAAGATATTGAATTTTAGATCGGTGATAAAGTGTTTTTGAAAGTGTCTCCGTGGAAGAAAATACTTCGTTTTGGTAGAAAAGGCAAATTAAGTCTGAGGTTTATCGGGTCGTATGAGATTATTGAACGTATCGGACCGGTTGCATATAGATTGTTGTTGCCACCTGAGTTAGAGAAAATTCATAATGTGTTTCACGTATCAATGCTTAGACGATACAGATATGACCCATCGCATGTGATTACTCCTACAGAATTGAGATTCAGACTGATCTGTCGTATAATAAAGAACCAATTCGAATTCTGGCACGTGAGATCAAAGAGTTGAGAAATAAGAGAATTTCTTTAGTGAAAGTGTTGTGGCACAAACATGGAGTTGAAGAGGCTACGTGGGAGCCTGAAGATGTTATGAGAGAGCAATATCCGAATCTATTCACTTGTAAGATTTTTGGGGACGAAAATCCCTAAGGAGGAGAGTTGTAACAGCCCAGTTTAGACCCTAATCAAAATAGTGGTTTCAGGACCACAAATCTGAGGTTAAAAAAATATTTTAATATTATTTTTAGTATTTACAGTATGTGATAAAGTATGTGTGAAAGTTCTGTGTAAAAATTTTATCGTTTGTGTGTCGAATTGCGAAAAAGGACTTAATCGCATAAAATGCAAAAGCTGTGTGCTAATTGTTAAAGTGCTTAATTGGCATGGCTTCTTAAATGAGGGGTCTTTATGTGGTTATTTAACCATTGAATGCCTTAAATGACAAGAATGGACAATAGTTAGTGGATTTTAAATGTTTATAATAAGGTTATTTTAGTAAATGGATTATTAAATGTTTAATTAAGAAAACAAATATGAAAATGAAGCCATTATCATCTTGTTCATGCCGAAAATTCAAAGGAAAAAGAAAAGAAAAAGAGTTCTAGGTTTCGGCTAGCATATAGCTTGATTGAGGTATGTTTTGAACTCGATTTTTGATGATTTTTACATTTTTGTGATCGTTGCTTTGTGTTTTAGCTAGCCCATGTCTTAATTTTTGAGTTTGTTGGTGATTTTTTAAAATTCCATTGATGAATGCTTGAGCTTTGTGATAGTTGATGATGAAATATGAAAGATAAGTGATAGATTAACATATTTTGTCTTTGAATTTTTGATGAATTTGACTATTTTGGGCTAAATAGTGAAAATGAGAAATTGAGGTACTAAAATGTGAAATAAATGAAATATGTGGGCTTGTTTGAGCTAGGGGAAAATTCGGCTAAGGATGTATAAGATGAAATTGTGCGTATTTTGTGATTTTATGAAATAGGGATTAAAATGTCAAAATGTGCAAAAGTGAGGGCTATTTTGTAAAATGCTCTAAATATGTGTGTATGGATTAAATTGAATGATTTGGTGATTGAATGAGTTGAGTTTAATATTATTTAGATCACAAAAAGAGAGATTCGGATCGAGATCGAGGCAAAGACAAAGTGCTCGATTAATCGACTTGTTTCATTATTTCGACGTCCGAGGTAAGTTCGTGTATAATACAAATTGTTTAAATCATATTCATGTGTTATGAAATGAATGAATATGTGGTTGATGAATTAGTAATGTTATATATGGATTTGTGAGATGTGGCACTAAGTGTGCGTAAATAGAATCGATACAGTGGTGAACGACACTAAGTGTGCGAAATAAAGAAAGCATCGACTATATTGATTGGCACTGTGTGTACGATATCGAGTTAAATTTTGTTTTATGTAAAGGCACTATGTGTGCGATGATATTAAAGCTTCGTCCAAGAATTTGGCATTAAGTGTCCGAGTATATTGAATGATTAATGAAGATTGTTCGAATTGTGGTATTGAGCTTTGAGTAGTAAGAGTGATCGATAATTAAGTGTTGGCACAAGTACGTATGGAACCTATGTGGTTGATGATATAGCACTTGAATGAATGGATGACTATGTGAGTAATGACTATGAATGAGAATGTATATCATTGTGAATTGAACCATGTGATAGATTATTTTGTTTATTGAACTAGATATGTTGAGTTAAATGTATTATATGGCGAACTTACTAAGCTTTTAAGCTTACTGTGTGAAGTGTTTTACTGTTTTACAGTGTCATTAAAGCTAGCTCAGATCCGGGGATCATCAGTGACTCAATCACACTATCGGCAATTTATTTTGGTACTTTTGGAAGTTGTATATATTTGGTATATGGCATGTATAGGCTAGTGATTATGGTATGTTTTGAAGTGTATAGATCTTGCCATGTAATATGGCTTGATAGTTTAATGGTTTTGGTACATGCTTTGAGTATGTGTAAAGGAAGGTTAATATGTAAATGTGTGTTCTATGTGAATGATCATTTTGGCTTGAATTAGTAAAATGGAAATGGTATGGTTCATGTTTAGATTTGGTAAGGATTGAATGATGAATGGATTATATGATTTGGATGTGAAGTTGATACTTTGGGTTGGTAAGTTGAGTTGAAGTTGTATAGGGAAATGAATGATGATGATAAGAGTTTAAACTATGCCATGTTTTAGTATGTCTGGATGTCATTTGGGGTATGAAATTATATGGTTGAATGATTATAGGTGTGACCCAAAGTGTGGGTGGCAAATTGGCCTTGTAAATGGCCTATATTTGCCCACACGGTTGAGCACACGGGCGTGTGGCTGGACCGTCTCTCTTAAGTTTTTAAATTGAAACAAATCAGACTCGCACAGAGGCTGGACACACGGGTGTGTGACTGGCCATGTGAAATAAGTCAATGTCGACCACGGGTTAAGCACACGGGCGTGTCTTCAACCGTGTGGACAAGTCAGTATGTATGCCCTGTTTTGACACGGCTTGGACACACGGGTGTGTCTGAGGCCGTGTGAGGCACACGGCCTACCCACACGGGTATGTGACCTCTGTAGCTTTGAATGATGATAAGTTTTTGGAAAAAATTTGTATGTGCTCGGTTTAGTCCCTACCCCTTCCCATTTAATATTTAAGGTCTCGTAGACCTCATTAAGGGACTTAATGACATTGATTGATTGTGTTTTAATGATGGATGAACAATGAGGGTTAAATGTTATGATTTGATTGGTAATGCCTCTTAACCCTATTCCGACGAAGGATACGGGTTAGGGGTGTTACAGATTTAATCTGCAATCCTACTTTGAATCTTTGGAGTTAGAGAATAGGGATTATGCCCAACCAAAAGTGTTAATCGAGGAGCCACCTAATTTAGAACTTAAGGTACTTCCCTCACATTTAAAATATGTTTATTTAGGTAACGCTTCTACTTTGTCTGTGATTGTTTCAGCGAAATTAATCGTTGAGCAAGAAGAGAAAGTCATCCTAGTATTGAAACAATTCAAGAAAGCTATCAGATGAACCGTAGCCGATATTCGCGACATTAGTCTGTCTGTATGCATGCACAAGATCATCCTAGAAGATGGAAAAAAAGGGACAATTGATGGACAACGAAGACTGGACGCCATCATGAAGGATGTGGTAAAGAAATAAATTATCAAGTGGTTAGATACGAGTATAATTTACCCCATCTCAGATAGTTCATGGGTAAGTCCGGTCTAGTGCGTGCTAAAGAAAGGAGGTATTACGGTCATTGAAAATGAGAATAACGAGTTGATACCGACTAGAACGGTTACGGCATGGAGAATTTGCATCGATTACCGGAAGCTAAACAAGGCGACTAGGAAAGATCACTTTCCTTTGCTGTTTTTGGACCAGATGCTAGATAGACTCGTAGGGTGAGACATTACTATTTTCTCGATGGATACTTAGGGTATAATCAGATTACAGTAGCACCAGAAGATCAACACAAGACAACATTCACCTGCCCGTACGGTACATTTGCATTTAGACGCATGCCATTTGGTTTATGTAATGCACCTGCTACATTTCAAAGATGTATGATGTTTATTTTTACTGATATGGTTGAGAAATACTTGGAAGTCTTTATGTATGATTTTTCAGTATTCGGAGATACATATGATGATTGCCTAGCCAATCTAGTCGAGGTACTAAGGTGATACGAAGAGACAAACCTCATACTCAACTGGGAAAAGTGCCATTTCATGGTATGAGAATGTATTGTTCTAGGGAATCGGATAACGAGACATGGAATCGAGGTATAAAAAGCAAAGGTAGATGTTAGTCAGAAACTCCCACCTCCAAAATGTTAAGAGCTTTTTGGGCCACGCCGGTTTCTATCTAAGATTTATCAAGGACTTCTTCAAAATTGCTAAACCCTTATGGAAATTATTAGAGAAGGACACGACGTTCAAATTTGATGAGGAGTGCTTAAGAGCTTTCAAAGATTTGAAGAGTCGGTTAGTCTCGGCACCTATAATCATCACACCAGATTGGGATTTGCCATTTGAATTGATGTGTAACGCAAGTGACTTTACGATAGGAGCTGTCATGGGCCAGCAAAGGAACAAAGTTTTTCATCCCATCTACTACACAATTTGGACTCTAACAGAAGCTCAACTGAATTATACGGTAACAGAGAAAGAGTTACTTGCGATTTTGTTTGCTTTTGACAAGTTTTGATCTTATCTTGTAAGTACCAAAGTGACTGTCTATACGGACCATTCGGCAATTAAGTATTTACTTGCCAAGAAAGACGCTAAGCTGAGACTGATCCGATGGGTACTTCTACTTCAAGAGTTCGATCTAGAAATTCAAGATCGAAGGGGAGTGTAACGCCTCAAAATCTAAGTAATTATTTTTGTATATTTGTAGCACAAATATCTGCATGTCTTAGGGGTTAAGTGATGTGGGTGTGTTTGGAAGTGTCTGAGAAGTCTTGGCTTCAAGCCTGGGCATGAGCAAAAAGTTTTGTTTTTAAGGAATAAACCCTTGCCTATAGTTAGTAGGCTTTTAAATCATTATGGGTAAAGCAAGACATAAAAAGTCTGCTGGTCTAGGGGGTAAGTGGCGTGTTACCTATGCCAGTGGACTGAGGTTCGAATCTTGGTGGGGGCAGTGGAGTATTTATTTTGCTACTGTGCCGTGAGGGGTGTTGTGGTTTGACTGAAACACTGAAGTGGTTGAGTAGAATTCAAATTAGGTTGTTGAGGGAAGGTGTGATCGGGTGGGGAGATTTGAGGAGGGATTTTTGGAGAAAATCAAGGGAAGTGAGGGGAGAGGGAGTGTTGTGCCAAAATGGGACTCTGGGGCACTCAAGAATTCGGCCAGAGGGGTATGCCCCTCATTTCCGGTTTTGCCTTTGTTTGTGTTTTTCTCTCGTTTTGCTTGAAGGCCGAATGTGATAAAGGTTTCTCTTTTATCAAAATTTCGGCACACTCTCCCCAAAATATTCCCTAGTTGTCGGCGGCAAATCCTTTCTCCTCTTGGCCGAAATTACTCCTAGTGCTTCCTTTCTCTTTTTCTCTCTTTTGCAAATTCAATTTTTATTTTAACTTTCTCTGCTCTCAAGTCTACCATCCCTCTCTTTCTTTCTTCTTTTTGCTAAATTTTGTGAGGTGTATGGTTCAGCTAGATCATTGTTCTTTTCGATTTTTCCCTTATTCACAACAAACGTTTCTTCCTCCTTCATTGCCGACTACCTGTTTTGTTTCTTCTGCTCTTACTATGTAGTGAGTAAACGTTTTCCACATTGTTTTTCCCTTGGCCGAATCTCTCACTTCTTTCATCTTTCCCTTTCATTTCCTGGTTGCCGAATCTTTTGTTTCTCTTAGGGCCGACCATGTTCTCTTCTCTATTTTCTAGTAAGCATTCTATACTTGCTGTTAAGTCTTGCACTTCGTAGTTGGTTCTCTTTCTCGCGTTGTTGGTAAGTGTAATAGTATAGTTTTATCTTGTTGCTTGTTGAATAAGTGCTTACCCATTTTCGGTTGGTGCCTAGGAACTTTTGAAAGGGTGGAAGGTTTGTAATTAACGTTTGGGTAGGCGAAACTTCCCTCCTTACTCGATCAAAGGTAATGTTGTTGTGAGTTTAACGATTGGGATAACTTGTGTGTATTCGATTGAGTAAATGTTTAAATGAATAATTGGGGATTTTTGGTCAAGTGTAGGTTTAAAAGGTGTGGGCGGTTTTCTCAACAAATAGAAACCAGGTGTGTAAACATTTCCCAAATCGTACATCGAAAAAAGTCAGAAAATGTGACGATTGACGCTACACGAGCGTGCGCTCGCTCGTGTGGTAATCGGAACGCATAAAACATGGGCATTTGACTATTGAGTCCACCATGAGCGATTTCATGGCCTTAGGCCGTTTTGGGCCATGTTGAGTCGAAATGAGCCGTGTGGGCCCAATGGGCTTGTGGGCCCCACACGGGTAAACTACACGAACGTGTGGAGAATATTAGGCCAAGCTGTGTATTTTACATGGCCGAGACCAATTCTGGGCTATGTGGGCCACACGAGCGTGTGGGCCCACATTATGGGCCTTGGGCCCATTTTCACTGTTTGACTGTTAAGGTTGCACGGGTCGCTCGAGACGACTGTTGACCTACTGATGGGTCGGTAAGTATGCCTAGACCCCAAACTGATATAAAATAACTGTTATGCCCCTATGATATTAAATGACTGTATGCCTTATGTTATGTATGACTGTATATGAGCATGCCATGATATATATGTTGCATACATGTGTGATATGTTGCATGGGGATGGGATTATTATTATGATTGGAGGAAGTGTACTGTACTGGCAGCTCTGCTGCAAATACTAGTTAGTGCCGCAACCGGTGCTAATTTTTGGAGTGTAGGGATGGGTGGGTTGATTTTATCCCCACATGGAATGTAGGGCTAGACGGAGTGGAGTATAGAGGCTGGTTGGGTAGGATTTCTGATTGCATTCCTGAATTGTTACTGTCACTGAAATGGGCTAAGGCCCACACTGCATCTTGTATTGACAATGAGGCCATAATCGAGCTGAATCATTATTATTTTGGGCTTAGGCCCAGACTGTACTTGCCTACGGCATGTTTGGCTATTTGCCTATACGGAGTTACACACTGAGTTTTCGTAAAGTCACCCCTCTGTTTATCTGTGCAGGTAATCCCCAATCTTAGGCGGATTGGTGCTGTGAGGGATTTGGAGGTGGCCACACTACCGCACCTGCTTCTATATTTGACTTTTTATTTACAAGAAATTTAATTTGGGTGTTTGTTTTTGTAATAAGGCCTCTTTAAATTTTTAACTTTTAATTTGGGATTTTACTTAGTGTAATTCATATCTAAGAGTAGTAGGACGCGGATTCTCAAAAGGTAAATGCTTTCCAAAACACCACGTTTTCGTAACATACTATAAAAGCTTCCGCATCAAACATTGTTTTAAAGTTTAGTAACAAACTAATATGATCAACATTTTGCTAAAAACGACTTGAGTTTTAAATGAACAGAATACCCTATAAATTCTGTTAAGATAGAAGGGGTTTTCCAATAAAACTATGTTTTCAAAAAACACTTCATTGTGATATCGCCAGATTCGGCCATAACGTCTAGGCAGGATTTGAGGTGTTACATTTAGTGGTATCAGAGCCAAGTTTCGAAACTCGGCTATGGTTTTTGGGTTTCTTCTAAAAACTCAAAATTTTCAAAAAGAACTGTTCCAAATGATTTAGAAGTATTTTGAAATATTTTTACTGAATGTGTGGTACACTGAATCTCCGGCGCCGATGTGGTAAGTCCTCTGAAACTTCTGTTTGTTTAAAGTGAAATATTGAGACTACTATAGGAAGTAGACTGTAATGAAATATTCTGGTTAGGGAAAACTAAAACTATAGTAAGACTGCGTTCTACGAAAACCAACCCTTAAATACTGATATTGCTTTCCATAAGATATCTGTTAATCAACACTGGAACTGTAAACTGATGCATTAAATTGTTAAAAATAGATAATACGCAAATTTATAAATGAGCACCAGAGTTACTCGTGGAAAGGGTACAAGAGGCCGTGGCAGAGGCCGTAGAGGTGCTCGGGCTGGGTCTTCGTCATCGGGCCACATGCCTAACGCTGAAGCTAGAGAGGCACCGGCTTCACCTGTGACTGAGACTGGGTCTCACAATCGAGCGGCTGGGGACGATGCATTGTCCCAAGCTATGTTGTGAATTCTGGAGAGGGTCGCTGGGCCCAATACTAGTACTATGGGTCGTGGGTCTGTCACAGAACGACTCCGGTCTAATGGGGCTGAGATTTTTAGGGGTATTGCTGGAGTTGCCCCTAACGTGGCTGAATATTGGATTGAAGCCACAGAGAGGATCATGGATGACCTCGACTGCACCCCTGAGCAGAAACTAAAAGATGCAGTGTCATTGTTACGAGATGAAGCCTATCAGTGGTGGCTTACAGTTAGAGAGGGTACTCAGGTTGACATATTGACATGGGAATTCTTCAAGACTACTTTCTAAGGGAAGTATGCGGGCGCTAGTTATGTGGATACCCGGAGGAGGGAGTTTCAAAATTTGACTCAGGGGGATAAATAAGTGGCTGAATATGAAGCTGAATTTTTCCGTTTAAGCCGCAATGCGCGTGGGATGGTGGCAACAGAATATGAGCGGTGTGTTCATTTCGAGGACGGCCTCAGGGATAGTCTGAGAGTTTTGATAGCTCCACAAAGGGAGCAAGATTTTGCCACACTTGTGGATAAGGCGAAGACCGCCGAGGAGGTAAAGCGTACTGAGCGTCAGAACAGAGAAAAGGGTTGGAATAAGAGGGATTCAGAGCCCTCAAGTTCCGTTCAGAGGTCGAAGAAAAAGGCCAGAGTGGATGGGCCGGTCAGAGTTGGGGCCCCTAATGCTGCTACTGGACCGCAACCATGTGTTGACTGTGGTAGACGCCATCAGGGCAAGTGCTGGAAAAGGATTGGGGCATGTTTGAGATGCGGATCATTAGAGCACCGTATCAGAGATTGTCCACGGAGGCCCGAGCAGATGCAAGTTACAGGTCGGGGTACTGTTCAGCTGCCGAGAGGTGTTCAGCAACCACCGAGAGGCCGTGGTTAGGCCAAAGATGGAAATGGTATGGGCCATGGTCGTGGAGCACCGGGCAGAGGTGCTGGTCATACTTAGGCGAGGCAGCCAGCTCTGGTTTATGCTGCACGTCGTCGAGAGGACGGAGATGCTCTAGATGTTATTACTGGTACATTCTTTATCTATAATGTACGTTATACTGCACTTATTGATGTTGGGTCTATGCATTCGTATATAGCATGCTCGGTGTCTGAGACATTGGGTATAATTGTTGAAACCACTGTGAGTGAGGTTACTGTGTTGAGTCCTTTAGGGCAGTCAGTTAAGGTAAATAATTTGTTTAGAGATGTACCTTTGGAGGTTCAAGGAACCATCTTTTTGGCGAATTTAATGGAACTTCCATTTGGAGAATTTGACTTAATACTGGGCATGGATTTGCTGGTTAACCATCAAGTGAATTTTGATTGTGTTACTAAACGGGTGGTACTGAAAACTATGGAGGGTGATGAGGTCATGGTAATAGGGGAGCGTCAGAATTATTTGTCAAATGTGGTTTCTGCCCTGAAGGCTGAGAAGTTGGTTCGTAAGGGTTGTGAGGCGTATATAGCCTATGTCGATGTTTTTGATTCTGAGGTTTCATCTGTTAAAGATATCAGAATAGTCAAAGATGTTCCGGATGTTTTTCCCGATGAACTACCTGGACTACCTCCAAACCGTGAAGTTGAATTTGGGATTGAGCTCCTACCAAGTACAACTCTGGTGTCCATCGCTCCTTATAGAATGGCACCGAAGGAGCTGGTGGAGCTTAAGGCTCAGATTCAAGAGTTACTAGATCGAGGGTTCATCTGCCCTAGTGTGTCTCCATGGGGAGCACTGGTGTTATTTGTGAAAAAGAAGGATGGATCCATGCGTATGTGCATCGACTATCGGTAACTGAATAAATTAACTATTAAGAATAAGTACTCCCTACCGAGGATTGATGATCTATTCGACCAGTTTTGAGGAGCTTCGGTCTTTTCTGAGATTGATCTCCGATCGAGGTACCATCAACTGAGATTCAAAAAGGCTGATGTTCACAAGACAGCGTTTAGGACTCGTTATTGTCATTATGAGTTCCTTGTGATACCGTTTGGACTGACGAATGCACCAGCAGCTTTTATGGATCTGATGAACCGAGTGTTACAGCCTTATTTGGACCGATTCGTAGTGGTTTTTATAGATGACATATTGGTGTATTCGAGAACTAAGGATGAACATGACGCACATCTCCGAGTTGTTCTGCAGATTCTGAGGGAGAAACAATTATACGCTATGTTCGGCAAGTGTGAATTCTGGCTACGAGAGGTAACATTTCTGGGCCATGTGGTATCTACTGAAGGGATTAGAGTTGATCCTCAAAAAATTGAAGTTGTTTTGGATTGGAAGCCACCTAAGACGGTATCTAAGATTCGAAGTTTTCTGGGTCTGGCAGGGTATCATAGACGCTTTGTTGAGGGGTTTTCGTTGATTGCTGCACCTCTAACTAAATTGTTGCGTAAAGGGGTGCCGTTTGTCTGGACTGATAAGCAGCAAGAGAGTTTTGAGAAACTTAAGAAGGTTCTGATAGAGGCCCATGTCTTAATACAACCAGAGTGCGGGAAAGAATTCATCGTCTCTGATGATGCATCACATGTCAGTTTGGGATGTGTGTTGATGCAAGAGGGTAAGGTAGTGGCATATGCATCTTGCCAGCTTAAGTCTCATGAGGCAAATTATCTGACGCATGACTTGGAGTTGGCCGCGATGGTATTCGCACTGAAAATCTGGAGGCATTACCTGTACGATGAAAAGTGTATCATTTACACAGATCACAAGAGCCTCAAATATCTCCTCACTTAGAAGGAGCTAAATCTTAGGCAGCGTAGATGGATTGAGCTGCTTAAGGATTATGACTGTTCGATTGAATACCATCCTGGTAAGGCCAATGTGGTGGCTGACGCACTGATCCCTAGGGCTATGGCGGATCTGAGGGCGATGTTTGCTCGTCTCAGCTTATTTGATGATGGTAGTTTGTTGTTCGAACTTCAAGTTAAACCGTCGTGGATTGAATAGATTAAGGGTAAATAGTTGGAGGATGGGTCGTTGGGTCCTCGTTTCCGATAGATTGAGAGTGGGGAATCTTCAGATTTTGAACTGAATAGCGAAAGGGTACTGTGTTTCCGTGGGAGAGTCTGTGTACCAAGGGATACTGATTTGAGGCAGTCTATATTGCGGGAGGCGGATAGTAGTTCTTATGCTATGCATCCCGGCGGGAATAAAATGTACCGAGACCTTCGTGAGTTATATTGGTGGCCAGGTCTTAAGCGTGAAGTTATTGATTTTGTGGGTAAGTGTCTGACTTGCCAGCAGGTTAAGGCTGAACAACAGTTACCTTCAGGGTTGCTTCAGCCAGTTAAAATTCCACTTTGGAAGTGGGAGTGAGGAACTATGGACTTCGTTAGTGGGCTGCCCCTAACGCCTACTAAGAAGGATGCAGTATGGGTCGTCGTTGATCGGTTGACCAAGTCAGCCTATTTCATACCAGTTCGTACCGATTACTCTTTGCAGAAGCTGGCTAAACTGTATGTGGCTGAGATAGTGAGACTGCATGGGGTACCGATTTCCATCATATCGAATAGAGATCCTCACTTCACGTCTCGGTTCTGGAAGAAGTTACACGAGGCCTTGGGTACAAGATTGGACTTCAGTACTACGTTTCATCCTCAGACAGATGGTCAATCAGATAGGGTGATTCAAATACTGGAGGATATGTTAAGGAGTTGTGTAATAGATTTTCGAGGCTGTTGGGAAGAATATTTGCCATTGGCAGAGTTTGCATATAACAATAGCTACCAGTCTAGCATACAAATGGCACCTTACGAGGTATTATATGGTCGTAGGTGTCGTACTCATTCGTGTTGGACTGAGTTGGGCGAGCGGCGTGTTCTAGGCCCTGAATTGGTTTCTGATATCGAGGACAAAGTTAGATTGATTCGGGATCGATTGAAGGTGGCATCAGACAGACAGAAGTCGTATGCAGATTTGAAATGCAAGGAGATTGAGTATTCTGTGGGGGACTTCTTTTTTCTTAAGGTCTCGCCATGGAAGAAGGTACTAAGATTTGGACGGAAGGGCAAGTTGAGCCCTAGGTTTATTGGGCCTTATCGCATACTGAAACGTGTGGCACCGGTTGCCTATCAACTTGAGTTACCTCCAGAGTTGAATCAGATTCATGATGTGTTCCACGTCTCTATGCTGAGGCGTTATCGCTCTGATCCCACATACGTGATTTCGACTGAGGAGATTGAGGTTAGACCGGACCTGACTTTTGAGGAGGAACCGGTTCAAATTCTAGATCATGATGTAAAAGTTTTGAGGAAGAAGTCTATCCCACTGGTTAAGGTACTTTGGCAAAATCACAACTCAGAGGAGGCCACGTGGGAACCAGAAGAGGTGATGCGTCAACAATACCCTTATCTGTTTTGATCAGGTAAATTTTGAGGCTGAAATTTTCTTTTAGAGGGGTAGAGTTGTAATGCCCCAAAATCTAAGTAATTATTTTTGTATGTTTGTAGCACAAATATCTGCCTGTCTTAGGGGTTAAGTGATGTGGATGTGTTTGGGAGTGTCTGAGAAGTCTTGGGTTCAAGCCTGGGCATGAGCAAAAATTTTTGTTTTTAAGGAATAAACCCTTGCCTATAGTTAGTAGGCTTTTACATCATTGTGGGTAAAGCAAGCCATAAAAAGTCTGCTGGTCTAGGGGGTAAGTGGCATGTTACCTATGCCAGTGGACTAAGGTTCGAATCTTGGTGGGGGCAGTGGAGTATTTACTTTGCTACTGTGCCGTGGGGGGTGTTGTGGTTTGACTGAAACACTGAAGTGGTTGAGTAGAATTCAAATTTGGTTGTTGACGGAAGGTGTGATCGGGTGGAGAGATTTGAGGAGGGATTTTTGGAGAAAATCAAGGGAAGTGAGGGGAGAGGGAGTGTTGTGCCGAAATAGGACTCTGGGGCACTCAAGAATTCGGCCAGAGGGGTATGCCCCTCATTTCTGGGTTTGCCTTAGTTTGTGTTTTTCTCTCGTTTTGCTAGAAGGCCGAATGTGATAGAGGTTTCTCTTTTATCAAAATTTCAGCACACTTTCCCTAAAATTTTCCCTAGTTTTCGGCGGCAAATCCTTTCTCCTCTTGGCTGAAATTACTCCTAGTGCTTCCTTTCTCTTTTTCTCTCTTTTGCAAATTTAGTTTTTATTTCCGCTTTCTCTGCTCTCAAGTCTACCGTTCCTCTCTTTCTTTCTTATTTTTACTGAATTTTGTGAGGTGTGTGGTTTGGCTAGATCATTGTTCTTTTCGGTTTTGCCCTTGTTCACAACAAAAGTTTCTTCCTCCTTCATTGCCGACTACCTGTTTGGTTTCTTCTGCTCTTACTATGTAGTGAGTAAACGTTTTCCACATTTTTTTCCCCTGGTCGAATCTCTCCCTTCTTTCATCCTTCCCTTTCATTTTCTGGTTGCCGAATCTTTTCTTTCTTTTAGGGTTGACCGTGTTCCCTTCTCTATTTTCTGGTAAGCATTCTATACTTGTTGTTAAGTCTTGCACTTCGTAGTTGGTTCTCTTTCTCGCGTTGTTGGTAAGTGTAATAGTATAGTGTTATCTTGTTGCTTGTTGAATAAGTTCTTACCCATTTTCGGTTTGTGCCTAGGAACTTTTCGAAGGGTGGAAGGTTTGTAATTAATGCTTGGGTAGGCGAAACTTCCCTCCTTACTCAATCGAAGGTAATGTTGTTGTGAGTTTAACGATTGGGATAACTTGTGTGTATTCGATTGAGTAAATGTTTAAATGAATAATTGGGGATTTTTGGTCAAGTGTAGGTTTCAAAGGTGTGGGCGGTTTTCTCAACAAATAGAAACCAGGTGTGTAAACATTTCCCAAATCGTACATCAGAAAAAGTCGGAAAATGTGACGATTGACGCTACACGAGCGTGCGCTCGCTCGTGTGGTAATCTAAACGCATAAAACGTGGGCGTTTGACTATTGAGTCCACCATGAGCGATTTCATGGCCTTAGGCTGTTTTGGGCCATGTTGAGCCGAAATGAGCCGTGTGGGCCCAATGGGCTTGTGGGCCCCACAGGGTAAACTACATGAACGTGTGGAGAATATTGGGCCAAGCTGTGTATTTTACATGGCCGAGACCAATTCTGGGCTATGTGGGCCACACGAGCGTGTGGGCCCGCATTATGGGCCTTGGGCCCATTTTCATTGTTTGACTGTTAAGGTTGCACGGGTCGCCCGGGACGATTATTGACCTACTGATGGGTCGGTAAGTATGCCTAGACCCCAAACTGATATAAAATAACTGTTATGCCCCTATGATATTAAATGACCGTATGCCTTATGTTATGTATGACTGTATATGAGCTTGCAATGATATATATGTTGCATGGGGATGGGATTATTATTATGATTGGAGGAAGTGTACTGTACTGGCAGCTCTGCTGCAAATACTATTTAGTGCCGCAACCGGTGCTAATTTTTGGAGTGTAGGGATGGGTGGGTTGATTTTATTCCCACATGGAGTGTAGGGCTGGACGGAGTGGAGTGTAGAGGCTGGTTGGGTAGGATTTCTGATTGCATGCCTGAACTGTTACTGTCACTAAAATGGGCTAAGGCCCACACTGGTACTGATATTGTATTGGGCTGAGGCCCCAACTGAACTGAACTGTTATTGTTTTGGGCTTAGGCCCAGACTGTACTTTCCTACGACATGTTTGGCTATTTGCCTATACGGGGTTACACACTGAGTTTTCGTAAACTCACCCCTCTATTTATCTGTGCAGGTAATCCCCAATCTTAGGCGGATCGGTGCTGTGAGGGATTCGGAGGTGGCCACACTACCGCACCTGCTTCTATATTTGACTTTTTATTTACAAGAAATTTAATTTGGGTGTTTGTTTTTGTAATAAGGCCTCTTTAAATTTTTAACTTTTAATTTGGGACTTTACTTAGTTTAATTCATATCTGAGAGTAGTAGGACGCGGATTCTCAAAAGGTAAATGCTCTCCAAAACACCACGTTTTCGTAACATACTATAAAAGCTTCCGCATCAAACATTGTTTTAAAGTTTAGTAACAAACTAATATGATCAACATTTTGCTAAAAATGACTTGAGTTTTAAATGAACAGAATACCCTAAAATTTCTGTTAATATAGAAAGGGTTTTCCAATAAAACTATGTTTTCAAAAAACACTTCATTGTGATATCGCCAGATTCGGCCATAACATATAGGCCGGGTTTGGGGTGTTACAGGGAGTAGAAAACCAAGTAGTAGACCACTTGTCCAGATTGGAGCCGCAAGAAGGGAATTCTCCACTTAAACCCATCCAGGAGACATTTCCAGATTAACACATATTGAAGGGAAATCATGTCCATAATACCCATTGGTTTGTTGATATTGCTAACTATTTAGCTTGTGGTTTGATGCCGATTGATAAGACGTATCATCAAAAGAAAAAGTTCCTTCACGATGTGAAGTACTATTTTTTGGAAGAACCATACTTGTTTAAAAAGTGTGCAAATCAAATGATCAGGAGATGCGTGGATGAAAATGAAGTACATAAGATTCTATATCATTGTCACTCAGCTCTGAGTGGGGACACTTCGGAGGTACACGTACTATGGCCAAGGTATTGCTAGTTGGATTCTTTTGGCCAACACTATTCAAAGACGTGTATGCTTACGTAAAGAGCTGTGATCGATGTCAAAGGGTTGTAAACGTCACCAACAGAAATGAAGGGTCCCATTTTGTGAACATATGCCCCAAACAAACATCATTGAGAAGCATGTGTTCACAAGGTTTGGAACCTCGAGAGCTATCATCAATAATGAAGGGTCCCATTTTGTGAACAGATGGTTGAATTGGTTACTCGACAAACATGGAGTGAAGCACAAGGTTGCCATAGCTTACCATCCACAGACGAATGGGCAAGCTGAACTGGCAAACAAAGAGATCAAAGGAATACTTGAAAAGGTGGTTTGCCCAAACCGACGAGATTGGTCCAAAAGATTAGGCAATGCTTTATGGGCCTACAGGAAAGCATACAAGACACCTTTAGGGATGTCACCCTATAGGTTGGTCTTTGGGAAAACCTATTATTTGCCCTTGGAGTTAGAGCACAAAGCTTACTGGGCTCTCCAACAACTCAACTTGGATCTTAAGCTTGTTAAAGAGAAACGGATGCTCCAACTCAACGAGTTAGAAGAATTCCAAATGTTCTCATACGAGAATGCCAAATTACTCAAGGAAAGACTTAAGAGATGGCATGACAAGCACATTCGAGTTCAAGAATTTGAAGCAGGTCAACAAGTCTTGTTATTCAATTCCAGATTAAGGTTCTTTCGAGGTAAGTTAAAATCACGTTGGGTCGGTCCATTTACGATTCACCAAGTTTATCCATATGGAGTTGTCGAACTTCAAAGTAAGGGAGGTAATTTTTGAGTTAATGCTCAACACTTAAAACATTACTGGGGGGATAAAATTGAACGGCATCAAATCCTGTTCATTTTATTAGATATTTAATTTTTCTTGTTTTTCTTTTTAAATAAATGATTTAGGGTATATTTTCGGGATTAGTATGTTTAAATAAATTCTGTCTAGGAGATTAGAATTTAAGTGGAACCGCTTGTGACCCCTCCAATCTTTCTTGAGAATTGGTTTTAACATAATATTCCGGGAAATTATTCACTAAATGGCCAAATAAACTTTTAGTGTTTCAAATAAAAGGGTCAATTTTGATCCAAGTTTTAATTGCAACTCAATTTCAAATTTTCTTTAAGTCTAAGTACTTAATTGAACTATTTTCAAAATTTGGTTGCTCTTTTTGTAAATATTAAAAATTAGATGTCTCTTTTTGTAAATATTTTCAAAAGGCATCTAGAGTAAATATTTTTAATTTAATTTAATAAATAAGATGATAATAACTAGTATATAATTATATTTATTATAATATATATTAATTATTATCAACTTTGCATAGATTAGTTTAAATTTGATCATATTTTAGTTAATAAGTTTTTATTTTAATAAATTAATAGAAAATAATAATTTAATTTGCATTATATTACTTATTAATTTGTTCTAAGAATTCTAATTAAACTCCTACCCCCTTCACTATAAATTTCACCCACCTTTTCCTATTTTTTACTCATCCCTCCACCAATCCTAGCATCCAAAACCCACCAAGTACCAAATCACCTAGTGCCGAACTCTATAGCCGTAACACCGCCTAGCTCCAAACGGCACCCTCACACCTAGCAGCAGCCCCATTCGGCTAGCAGCCCATGCAAGCACCCAGCAGCTCACGCCGCTACTGTCGCTCGCCCCAGACCTGCTCTAACACACCTACTTGCGCACACCAACGCACCAGCCCTGCTGCTTGCTCGACAGTGCCGACTGTTGCCCGTGCATTTACTCACACCGCACCTTGCTACTCACCTTTGCCTATCGCACCCCACCATCAAGACACCCTACAACCATCCCTAAACCAACTTCTTTTGCTTTATATATATTTTCTTTGAGTTCTTAACTTCTATAAAAAGGTGGTAAGACAAATTTTTCTCCTAAATTTCAATTTTATTTAATAATTTAAAATTTAAAATTATTGAATTATTAATATTTTATAATAATTAAAATTTTGAGAAAATATTTGTTCTAGCTTATGATCAGGTAAATCATGCCTCGCAAAAGAATTCGTGCCTCTGCTCAAATTGACAAATCACAAAACAAATTCCACTATGAAGAAGCCAAAGCAAGATACGAAAGCGTTTTCATGAATCAACAGATGCACCTAGAAAAAGGCTTTACGCTGAAAAAAGCAACTATATCGATTACGTGGCGCGCATTCGACAAATTGCTGAAGCTCTCAATTATGAGTTATTTTGTGAGAAAAGACCTAGTGCATATGAGGAGTTAGTTCGTGAATTTTACGCGAATTTGACCTCAAGCGAATTGACGGAAGTTTCTATTCGCGGAATCAAGTTCCAAGTTCTAAATGGACTATGTCAAAGAAAGGAATTCACACTTGTCGCAGAGAATATTTGACACCACTAGCGAAGGTATGGTTCTATTTCATTTGATTCAGCCTTATGCCTATTTCACATGGGAATACAATTTCATTAGAGCGAATGGTCTTATTATACTTGATTTTAACTAGAAAGACCATTGATGTGGGAAAAATCATCCTGAGAGAAATGCGGAATTGTGCCGCTAGTCGTTCTGGCCCAGCTTACTTTCCCTTTACGATAACAATTTTGTGCTTGAAAGCTAAAATTCTTGCAAACGTAAGGTAGACAGGTTATTGCCAGGGCACAATCGCAGATTGTGACCTTTACCGAATAGCCAGATACTCTGTTCTACAGCAACGAGTTGAAGAAAGCGAGGATGCTGAAGAAGAATAAGAAGAAGAACAAGATCCCATAGAGATCGAACCAATGCATTCAGCTGAAATCCCTAATAAGGCAAAACCAATGGAACTAGTAACCGAACCTTACGTTGCAACTTCAATGTTCAGGACTCAATCGGCTCGCCCAGATCTTTGAGATGATCTATCAAAGTTGATGGACATAATGCAACATATGGAGTGGCAGCAACAAGCTTAATGGAGATACTCAAAAATACGGGATGACTCAATGAGAAGCGCTTTTACGAAAATATACAATGACCCGTTTATTTTTGTGCCTGAGTTTCCAGATTTCATCTTTGAACCATGGAGTCCACTATCGAAGAGGAAGTGAAGCGATTCATGCAAAAACAAAGACGATGGAGCAAAAGATGAGTCAAATTCAGAGGGATCTACAAATAAATAAATAGGGGGATCTTGACTTTATTTTATTTCCTTCTTAGGTTATTTAATAGGATTAGGTTTTATTAGGAATTTTTATTTTCGCATAATAAAACAAGAGGTAAAAATCATAAATAAAAATGAACAAGTTGCAAATTACAAAGTGTGGCAATAGATATATACATGTTTAGGATTGGATCTAGAGAGAGCTTGGTACTTAAGCAGTCAAATTGACTCACCTCCTCTTTTCTAGAATCCTACCTGGTTTATAGTATCTATTCATTTTTAACAATGAGGATATTGTTCATCTTAAGTAGGGGGACCAAAAAATTGAAATTATTTCCACTCAGAATAAATTTTTCTTTCAGTTATAATTAGGTTATATTTTGTTCAAAAATTTTAAATTTTGTTAAATATGCTAAACTTCAGTATGAATAAAGTTCGATTATTTCAATAATTGTTATGTTAACTAAAATATGACATAAATGTATTTTTAATAAAGCATGCAAATCATACCATAAAATTTTTAGTTCCTCAGGAAGTCCGGCATGCATGAAAGTTTAAGTCTCTAGAATTGACTTAGTAGTTTCTTGAGGCGAAATCCTAGGAAGCATGGAATGTTGAAAATGATTTAGGCAACTTTTGTTTGGACCATTTGAGCCTTTCAAGCCAACCTTGATGAATTTTTATCCTTTGAAACCCAACTTTGAGACTATATGGCCTAATTTTATTTGACCCCTTGCAATATTTAGCCATCACTTTTCTCTTAATTATCTTTAAATTGTCCCAAACACTAGACTTAGTACTATTCAGAATGTTCTTTGAAAATAACTTTGGGGGAGTTGAAAAGAAGTATCAAATGGTCAAAAAATTGTAGTACATACAGTAAAATGCTCGTGATAAAAAAAAGAACAAAAAAGGAGCATATGTACTTGAAATAAAATAGATGTACAAAAGAGCATGTGAAAGCAAAGTAAGTTGGTGTATTGAAGGTAATTATTCTGAAGGTCCAATTGAAGCTAAGTCTAGGGTTTTTAGCCTAAATTTATCTATCTTTTACCTACCCCTAGCCTAGCCACGTTACAACCTTTTTAAAGACCTATTGATTCAAGTTTCTATGCTACCTACATTACTGGAGAGAAATTCCTATGTTCAACATATGAAGGCATAAGTTAAACTTAATGATTGCAGCTTAATATTGAGTAAGGGAATAAAATCAAATTGGTAGGGATTTAACATGTCTTTATTAGGAAGCATTTAGTCTATTTTTGATATCATAAGAATAATTGAGATTAATTTGAATGATATGTATACTTAAGTAGCATAAATCTCAAAACTCTTGTTCTTGAGCATAAGTATACCAAATTCATAATTCTGTGAAGAACGTCATTTTGAAGGAAATTTTCAAAGGTGTTTCCGAAAAAATTATTTTTAATTTGTGCATTACTCGGGACAAGCAATGAATTAAGTTTGGGGGTGTGGAAACACGGAAATATACACACCTTTTCATGCCCTTTTTAACTCAAATTCATGCAGTTTTGGTAAAATTCTTGTCGAAAAATTTATAATTATTATAAAATAATTAAATTTAATTTAAATTATTAACATGTTTAATTTTACTAAATTTTATAATAAATTTTGATTAATTTTGATCATTTTCGACAGATTGGCACAAAGGGTGAAAAACGGCTCGGCAGACACTACTAGAAGCACAAAATTGAGAAGCAATTTTGAAGCATCAAGGAGAATTTATTTTTCAGCCTAAGATGGTCCATATTATGTGTATTAATTCATAATATAATTAATTTTAATTTTAATTTTAATCCAATTTAATTTGGGTTAAATAAATTATTGTTAATTAATTATGAAAGGGGCCCAGTTGAGCTGAACCGAGAAAACCGATCCAACCGAGCACTGGGCAGCCCAAAACCGTCCCACATGCTGACCCAATCAGCTTGTTTGGCTGATTATTTGGGTTGAAAAATGGTCCTTTAAGACTCCTTCAATTTGCATTCAAACCCCTCCACTATTCATGCCTTTCAAGATTTGCCCCTACCTAAAAATAACATGTTTGAAATCTTCAAACATGCCACATGTGTGGCCGGCCATGGGGGGAGTCTATGGCTGCTGATTTTTGATATTTTTAGAAGCCTTCTCAACCTATAAATACCCCCTTCGCTACTCACTTCAAACACATCTCAAACCCATTCATTTCTTCACTTCTCTCTCACTTTTCTCTCTTCATTCCCTTCCATTATTCTTCATTTTCTGCCCCATTCTTTGCCGATTTCACCTCTAGAAAAAGAGCCCTTCAACCACCATTTGGAGCAGCATTCAAGTGTTTTTGGAAGCCTCGGTTCAACAAGAACAAGCTGAGAAGGAGGAGCGGAGCAAACTAGTCAAGCCTCAGAGAAACACCGGATTTGATTCTTGTTCCTTATCCTTTTAATTTTATTGTTGTTGTTGTGAACATGTCTATGAATATTTGTGATGTTGATATGTTTAATTTAATTAATATAACTTAAATTTAATTCGTGTTAGGTTGATTGCATTTCATCTACATTAGTTATTAAAATTGTGTTTGTGTTGTTATAGGCCTTGGTAAGATGTTTGATTAAGTAAAACCATGACTAAGTTATTCTTGCATTACAATTGTAAGGTAAATAATGAATTAATTATTTAAACGGATTGAAATTGTAATTAATTGACACGATACTTAATCAGTGCATGTTTAATCATCTAAGGTAGCTCTGGGTTAAATTAGCAACGGTATCTAACGATACATTAGCCTTGCATAACTTGCGAGATTATTGTAATTAAACTGTTTCAAGGTAGAAATACATTGTTACCTCGCGTAATCTTTTATGTGCTTTTGAGATTGAATTAATTGTTTGAATTGGCATAGAGATATGTACAAGAGATTATTTTAATTTCATAGGTATGTATGTGCATTAACACATTTGCTTATTAAAATTTGTTCAATCGGTTGAATTGACATAGAGATATAGTCAAGAGATAAATGGATTTTGGTAGGTAAGTATGTTCATAAGTTAGCAAATTACCGAGTTGTCGTGAATTTATTCGTAACAACATAAACATGAGTTTAATAATTCTAAGTTAAGAAATGTAATTAATCTAGTACAATTATGTCATCTTGATTAAAATCATCTTTTGAAATCGTGCATTGGAACTTTTATTTTATTTTTATTTATATTTATTTTACTTAGTTAAAATCCTAGTTTTTAATCACCTCCTCAAAAAAAAAAAAAATTTCTTCACCAAAGTGTTTTTGTAACACCCCAAACCCGACCTAGACGTTATGGCCGAATCTGGCTATAACACCCCAAACCCGGCCTAGACGTTATGGCCGAATCTGGCGTGTCACATCGAAGTGTTTTTTGAAAACCATGTTTTCATTGAAAACCCTTCTTGAAATTTAATACTTTGAAACCATGTAAAACTTGTACAAAACATCAGTTCGCGTTTGTTCATTTTCAATCGTGGTTTATTAAAAAGTTATTCCATTTTTACAACGTTATTACCTTTAAAACCTTATTTTTTGCGGAAGCTTAAAAATCGTTGCGGAGACATAGTGTTTTGAAAACAGTTATCGTTTTGGGAAAACCGCGTTCTACCTCTAACAAGTATAAATCATAATGATTAAAATCTGAGATCGAAAGCTATAAAATTCGAGAGGCCTTATTACAAATATAAAAACCCAGACGAAAACTAATAGTAAATAAAAGCCAAGTAAATGAAAACAGGAGCAGTAGTGTGGCCACCTCCAGGAGTCCTCGCGACACCGAGACCATCAACGGCTGGGGATTACACATGCGATTAGACGAGAAGGTGAGTTTGCGAAAACTCGGTGTGTAATCCCTTATAACACAAACAGTCAGGTATACGGTATGCAGAAATAGACTGGGCCTGATCCCATCCTAGACCCAGTATCAGGCGGGCCTTCGCCCACAATAAAACCAGGTGGACCTAAGCCCATTGCAGAATCAGTATCAGATGCAGATATGCAGATAGAAATCCAGCCCAATCCAACCAATACACCACCCGTACCAACAAACACACCATGTGGAGATAAAATCGACCCACCCAGCCAACACACCAAGCTTAGCACCGATTGGGGCACTAACTCAACAGAACGGCTCGACCCCGTAGACAGAACGGCTAAAAGCCATAAATATCGCAGAAAGGCTGAAAGCCTTGTACAGAACGGCAACGGGCCGTACACTTCCTCCGTAACAATGTCCCAACCACATGCAATATGTCGTGTATGTTATGCTCAATCATCACAGGTGTATGCGAAATGGCCATGCTCGATAATGATCATTTAAACATATATTAAAAGCATATCAGTCACACGACCACAGTCAAGTCAGTTAAATTCATAGTCTAAGTCAATTATTTACCCACAAGGTAAAAACAGTCATTTTATCCTACAGGGGTATTACGGTCAGATAACGACCGCTCCGAAGGTCTATAGTTGCCTCGAGTGACACAGGTAATCCATTTGGTCAAAACAGTGTAAATGGCTCAAAGCCCAATATTTGGCCCAAAATGGGCCCACATGCTCGTGTGGGCCATTTGGCCCAAATTCAATCACGGTTGTGCAAACTTTATAGCCCAATCCAGTTTCTGCTACTTTTCATAAATTTTATCTGTGTGGGGCCCACGAGCCCATTGGGCCCACACGGCCCATTTCGTCCCAAGTGTACGAGAACCTTCATGGTGGCCTCTTCAGTCTACCGCCCACGGTTGTAGGCTCGGTTCACCACACGCATGATCGTACGCTCGTGTGGCATAATACGCCATATTTTTGACTTTTCAGCATTTTGTCGATCTACAGTCATAGCAGTGTAAACAACACATACTTTCGACTTTTCAGCCGATCATCGAATACCGCATACGAATACACACCTGATTGCAACAACGAAGAGTGCGAATAATCTGGAGCACAAAACCTATTTCGGCACAACTTCTCAAGCCTTCAAACTCCTTGAAAATCTCCACAAATAACTCCCCTTATCCCTCCTTGATATCCTCCATAACAACCTCCAAGACCCATTCAAACTTTCACCCAACAGAGTTCGAAACCACCTCAAACTCCTACCGCCTCATGCTAGCAAAATAAATGTCCTCTTTTCTTGCAATGGGATTCGAACCCACTTCCTCTTAAATGCCCATCACGCCACTAGCCACCACAACACAAGATCTCTTGTGTCACATTTAATCTTTAATTAACTAAAAGGTCTAAAGGCCAAAGTCCAGGTTCCTTTAAAAGAAAAACCAAAATAAATTGCAAGAGCCAAGACTTGAACCCAGGTTCCCTTGCAACCTTAATGACGCCACAACCACTAGACCACATGCTTCCTTGTGTCATTATTTTTTAACACAATAATTTAAAAGGCTTACATCCAAGCATTCAGCGTTTTATCCACTTAAAACCAAAATTTTTGCTAAAGCCCAGGTTTGAACCCAGGACTTTTCCAACTCCTCTCAGGACCCTTAACCACTTGAGCAGACATTTCATTGCGTCATTTCCAAGCTCACATAAACTTTTATGCTCAGTTTCCTAACCGTTCCCTTGCTCAGGCCCAATACTTCTAGGCCCAATTTCCCGGGCGTTACAATTCTACCCCCCTTAAAGAAATTTCATCCTCAAAATTTCCAACTATCAGAATAGTCCCACATCCTAGCCTACCACACTACGCTCTCGCTGCACACTCTGATCCTAATAATACAAGCACGTACCACACCATCTATCCATCGGAGCGGATGGATATCACACGCATATCATTTCCAGAATACACACAGAATAAATACAAACTCCAACTTTAAGTGTAGCAATACAGTTTAATATCTATCTACTTCTTTTCAACGAAAACACACAACAGTTTCAGAAACTTAGGTGTACCACACTTTCAGAAAAACGGTCAATACAACATTTCAGAACTTCAAATCTTTTCAAGCCTTTTTGAAACAACACTTTCAGAAATTCAATTTTAAAGACCCAATCCACAACCGAGTTTTACAATTTGGCTCTGATACCACTAAATGTAACACCCCAAACCCAGCCTAGACGTTATGGCTGAATCTGGCTTGCCACATCGAAGTGTTTTTTGAAAACCATGTTTTCATTGAAAACCCTTCTTGAAATTTAAAACTTTGAAACCATGTAAAACTTGTACAAAACATCAGTTCGCGTTTGTTCATTTTCAATCGTGGTTTATTAAAAAGTTATTCCCTTTTTACAATGTTATTACCTTTAAAACCTTATTTGTTGCGGAAGCTTAAAAATCGTTGCGGAGACATAGTATTTTGAAAACAATTATCGTTTTGGGAAAATTGCGTTCTACCTCTAACAAGTATAAATCATAATGATTAAAATCTTAGATCGAAAGCTATAAAATTGGAGACGCCTTATTAAAAATATAAAAACCCAGGCGAAAACTAATAGTAAATAAAAGCCAAGTAAACGAAAACAGGAGCAGTAGTGTGGCCACCTCCGAGTCCCTCGCAGCACCGAACCATCAACGCTGGGGATTACCTGTACAGTTAGACAGAAGGGTGAGTTTGCGAAAACTCAGTGTGTAATCCCTTATAACACAAATAGTCAGGTATACAGTATACAGAAATAGACTGGGCCTGATCCCATCCTAGACCCAGTATCAGGCGGGCCTTAGCCCACAACAGAACCAGGTGGACCTAAGCCCATTGCAGAATCAGTATCAGATGCAGATATGCAGACAAAAATCCAGCCCAATCCAACCAATACACCACCCGTACTAACCAACACACCCTGTGGGGATAAAATCGACCCACCCAGCCAACACACCAAGCTTAGTACCGGTTGCGGCACTAAGTCAATAGAACGGCTCGGCCCCGAAGACAGAACGACTAAAAGCCATAAATATCGCAGCACCGCTACTGGTTAACAGAACGACTAAAAGCCATAAATATCACAGAAAGGCTAAAAGCCTTGTACAGAATGGCAACGAGCCGTACACTTCCTCCGTAACAATGTCCCTACCCCATGCAATATGTCGTGTATGCCATGCTCAATCATCACAGGTGTATGCAGAATGGCCATGCTCAGTAACAGCCATTTAAACATATATTAAAAGCATATCAGTCACACAACCACAGTCAAGTCAGTTAAATTCATAGTCTAAGTCAGTCATTTACCCACAAGGGCAAAACAGTCATTTTGTCCTACAGGGGTATTACGGTCATTTTACCCTACAGTGGTATTACGGTCAGATAACGACCTCTCGAAAGGTCTACAGTTGCCTCGAGTGACACAGGTAATCCATTTGGTCAAAACAGTATAAATGGCTCAAAGCCCAATATTCGGCCCAAATGGGCCCACATGCTCGTGTGGTCCATTTGGCCCAAATTCAATCACGGCTATGCGGACTTCATAGCCAAATCCAGTTTCTGCTACTTTTCGTAAATTTTATCCATATGGGGCCTACTAGCCCATTGGGCCCACACGGCCCATTTTGGCCCAAGAGTACGAGAACCCTCATGGTGGCCTCTTCAGTCTACCGCCCACGATTGTGGGCTCGGTTCACCACACGCACGATCGCACACTCGTGTGGCATCATACGCCATATTTTTAGCTTTTCGGCATTTTGCCGATCTACAGTCATAGTAGTGTAAACAACACATACTTTAGGCTTTTCATCCGATCATCAAATACCGCATACGAATACACGCCTGATTACAACAACAAAGAGTACGAATAATCTGGAGCACAAAACCTATTTCGGCACAACTTCTCAAGCCTTAAAACTCCTTGAAAATATCCACAAATCAATCCCCTTATCCCTCCTTGATATCCTCCATAACAACCTCCAAGACCCATTCAAACTTTCACCCAACAGAGTTCGAAACAACCTCAAACTACTGCCGCCTCATGCTAGAAAAATAAATATCCTCTTTGCTTGCAATGGGATTCGAACCCACTCCCTCTTAAATGCCCATCACGCTACTAGCCACCACAACACAAGATCTCTTGTGTCACATTTAATCTTCAATTAACTAAAAGGTCTAAAGGCCAAAGTCCAGGTTCCTTTAAAAGAAAAACCAAAATAGATTGCAAGAGCCAAGACTTGAACCCAGGCTCCCTTGCAACCTTAATGATGCCACAACCACTAGACCACATGCTTCCTTGTGTCATTATTTTTTAACACAATAATTTAAAAGGCCTACATCCAAGCATCCAGGGTTTTATCCACTTAAAACCAAAATTTTTGCTAAAGCCTAGGTTTTAACCCAGGACTTTTCCAACTCCTCTCAGGACCCTTAACCACTTGAGTAGACATTTAATTGCATCATTTCCTAGCTCACATAAACTTTTATGCTCAGTTTCCTAATCGTTCCCTTGCTCAAGCCCAATACTTCTAGGCCCAATTTTCGGGGTGTTACACTGGCGATGTCACATTGAAGTGTTTAGCGTAAAACTTGTTGTCATTGAAATCCTGAAAATAAATTGATCATTTTGTTATTAAACGGTGATTCCAAAATGGGTTGTTCATTTCCAAAGCGTTCATCATTAAAAGCTAATCACTTTTAAAATGTTGCAAATTTTCAAAATCTCATTTATTGCGGTAGTTTTTTTTAGGAAATGTTGCGAAAATGGGATGTCTTTGAAAACAATTACCTTTTAAAAACTCGTCTTTTTCTACAACTAGCAGTTGTTATCAAACTAAATAAATAAAAACCCCAATTTAAAGTTTATCACTTTAAAGAGACCTTATTACATAAAAATACCCAAATTAAAAGATAAAATTTATAAATCAAAAGCTGAAAACGAAAGCTGATGCGGTTGTGTGGCCATCATCGAGTCCATCGCACCACCGACCCGCCTACGACTTAGGATTACTTGTATAGTTAAACAGAGGGGTGAGTTTAAGAAAGCTAAGTATGTAATCCCCTAACAAGCAAACAATCAATTAAACAGTAGAGAAATGCAGTTTGGGCCTGAGCCCGTTACAATAACAGTCCAGTTCAGTGTGGGCCTAAGCCCTTTCCTATAACAGTAAATGATTGGGCTTGAGCCCAGCACAATGCCAGTAATCTATAGGGCCTTTGCCCAATTTCAGTATTAGTATCAATGGGAGCTAGGCCCATAACAGTAACAGATATCAGTCATGCAGTGAACAATATGTAATATCATTATTTGATGCGATAATGATGATAAAGATCATTAATCGGTGCGAGATATGCGATGTAAATCCTACCCAATCCAAATTCTACACACCACTCCGTCCTGCCAAACACACCATGTGGGGATAAAATTGACCCACCCAACCGGACACACCAAGATTAGCACCTGTTGTGGCACTAATGCGATGTGCGGCAAAGTGCGATCAAAAATAAATGTCATATAGCAATCAGTAGGTCCACAGTCGTCTTGGGTGACCCGTGCGACCTTATCAGCACAGTACACTTCCTCCAAATATAACAACCCATCTCCATGCAATATGTCGTGACATAATATCATACGTGTATGCAAAATGTCATGCTCAATCATAGTCATACATATCATAGAGCAAATCACCATACATAACATAAGGCCATAATGATCATTTCATCTCCTAGGGGTATAACAGTCATTTTACCCTATGGGGGTATTTCGGTCATTTTATCCTATGGGGGTATTTCGGTCATTTTACCCTATGAGGGTATTTCAGTCATTTTACCCTATGGGGGTATTTTGGTCATTTTACCATATGGGGGTATTTCGGTCATTTTACCCTATGGGGGTATTTCGGTGCAGATATCGACCTCTCGGAAGGTCCGCAGTCGCCTCAAGTTACTCCGATAACCTAAATGGTCATAATAGTGTAAATGGGCCCAAGACCCATTACTCGGCCCAAGTGGGCCCACACGCTCGTGCGGCCCGTTCAGCCCAGATTTTGCCACGGCTATGAGCCCTGCATAGCCCAGTTCAGTATTTTCCACAAATCGTGGATTTCATCCGTGTGGGACCCAACAGCCTATTGGGCCCACACGACCCCTTTTGGGCCCAACGTGGCCCATTACGGCCAAAGCCCATGAAAATGCTCATGGAAGCCTCTACAGTCATACGTCTGTGATTCATGGGCTCAGTTTGACCACACGAGCGTTCGCACGCCCATATGACCTCAAAGCCCAATCTTCCGGCTTTTCAACTTTTCGGCTTTTACCGTTCTACAGTCAAAATAGTGTGAATACACACCTGTTTACGAAACCGCCCCAAGTTCCACGAGCACCCAACCTAGATTCAAACATGACCCAATGTCATTCCTTTAATCGTTAGGGTAAAACATCCTCTTATTGACACTTAATCCAAAACCACCATCCTTACCTTGCTTGAATGAGGCGACTTTAGTCCTCCAAGACCGCTAACCAGAATTGATCACACACCTTTATAGATTATCTGTACCACAACACTGATCTCATTAACCAAGGTAGGCCATATAAGTGGCCTCAATCCACAACGATATCCTACAGAACATAATCAGTATACGGCCTAAACTCCAAAAGTGGGGTAACGTTTTACCTTGATTAAATGCTGAGAACAAGGGTTGCGAATACTTCAAAACCATTTACACTCGACCACTCCTCGAGGAAAACCCTAGAATCACAACGAGTAACACATCGTGAAGAAGAAAACAACAGTCGGTAGTCAAAAGATAAATAAGAGGTTATTCAGTTTTTAAAAAGAATATAAGAGAACAAGTTTAATCCAAAAAGTGAGGAGTATAAACACTTTACCGATAATCAGAAACATTTGCAGCACTGGAACGGCACGAAACAGTGAAGAGAAGATCGGTGCAGAGAGTGATAAAACAAAAGGTGATATTCGGCCAAACTAAAAGGTAAAGGGAGAATATTCTGACAAGGTTAACCAATTCGAAGGCAAGGGATATTCGGTCAAAAGAGAGTACAGCTTGAGGAAGAGAAAAAAGGGAGAAAAGAAAAGGAAGAGTTGCTCACAAAATCAACCTATTGACCGACCAAAAGCCAATGAATGGAAGGAAGAAAAGTGAATTCGGCGAAGGAGAAGAAAGAAAAATGCACAAGGAAAAGTGAGCGGAGAAAAAATGCCAAAAGAACCAACCACATTCGGCCAAAGAGAGAAAAAAAAAACCTAAATGAGCAGTATACCTCTCTTGGCCGAAATCTTGAGTGCCAGAGTCCCAATTCGGCACAAACTCCCTCCCCTCTCATCTCCTTGATTTTCTCCTAAAATCCCTCCTCAAACCTCTCCATGACCAGTTCAAACTCCATTCAAATTCTATTCAAACTCCCCTTAGTTGTGTTTCAGTCCAACTCCACTACCTACACAGCTCAAGCAGCAAAATAAACACTCCATTGTGCAACCCATTTCTCCATTTTCACCATTTCTATCCATTTATGTTCATTTCATTCAACATGCAATTCATTTTTATTTTAACGAGCTAGTAGAGGGATTGATTGGACATATGCAATTAGGGCTCAAATGATTTATAATTAAGTTTCAACCTTTCACCTATTAATTATAAACTCATTTAGTCATAAAGCCATTCCAATATAGCATCGTGGCTATGCTCTCCCCAATAGCATACCATTACGAAAATAACTCGATCAGTCCTCATCTAATGACCTTGTCATAAGTGTGTTACCCTCATAAGACATCCTTAATCTCTTTGGGATAAATTCGTTCTCCCAATATTATCTTATTTTTATCTCATGGTAACCATTACATCTTCCTTCATGAAAAGTCAATTACTTTCAAATAGTAATCAAGTCATTCATCACAAAGACGAACAACCCATGGCCACATTTACTTTTTATCAACCACGTAATGCCAATGGAAAGATATCATTTACCCATGTCTCGGGCAATGAATTCCACTATTGTGGATAACGTTACATATTACAGAAGTCGTATACCTAATGCACCAGCCTTCAATTCCTTACCAATTTGAATTCAACCTTTTGCTTACATCAATGTATATGAGTCATGCATACATAGCCCGTCATCCACTCAGGATTAAGGTATGCCACACATTGAATTACACAAGTAAATAAATACATAAACGAATTTAGGATCTCTTCTTCTTAGGTCTAGTCTAATGTACTGTCAGTCTAGCCAGTCACATTCATCCATCACAAAGACAAACGACTCATGGCCACGTTTACTTTTTATCAACCATGTAATGCCAATGAAAGGATATCATTTACTCATGTCTCAGGTAATGAATTCCACTATTGTGAATGACGCTACATATTGCAGAAGTTGTATACCCATTGCAGAAGTTGTATACCCAATGCACCAGCCTTCAATTCCTTATCAATTTGAACTCGGGCTTTTACTTACATTAATGTATACGACTCATGCATACATAGTCTGTCATCCACTCAGGATTAAGGTATGCCACACTTTGAATGTCACAAGTGAATAAATCCATAAACAGATTCAGGATCTCTTCTTTTTAGGTCTAGTCTGATGTGTAGTCAGTCACATTCATTCATCACAAAGACGAACAACCCATGGCCACGTTTAATTTTTATCAACCATGTAATGCCAATGAATGGATATCATTTACCCATGTCTTGGGCAATGAATTCCATTATTGTGAATGGCACTACATATTGCAGAAGTCGTATACCCAATGCACCAACCTTCAATTCCTTATCTATTTGAACTCAGGATTTTACTTACATCTATGTTACGGGTCACGCATACATAGTCCATCATCCACTCAGGATTAAGGTATGCCACACTTTTAATGTCACAAGTGAATAAATCCATAAATCAATTTAGAATCTCTTCTTCTTGGGTCAAGGCTGATGTACTTTCAATCCAGTCAGTTACATATATGTCTCTATCTTCTAGGAGTCATCTACTCTGATGCCAAAGACAAAGCATCTCCCCAATTGGACTTGATAGATGGCATATTATTCTTTTAATTACTTTACTCATTTCTGATTAGACTAAGGACATGTTTAGGTTCGTCTACTAATATAAGTTGTCTTTCCATATTACGATCCACCACGTAATCCCGCTTATTATTAGTTTAAACATTAGACAACCAGTGAGCCAATATTTGCTTCTATTTTGCATTGCATGCAAAAGCCACATGAAGACATTATACAAAGTTTATTAATGTAATCCATGAATTTTTTTGTTAACCAATCTATTCAAAAAATTATAAGTGTACATAGAAAAAAATACTACACTTGGGGCACCAGATCCAACAATAGTTTGTATAGACTCTCGCTAAAATGTGCTTAGAATGAAAAATATTTAGTGAACAAAAGCATTGTAAGGGTTAAAAGCAAAGCGAGTGGATAAAAGCACGACTAAAGTTAAAATAATTTTGAGTGAAAAGAGTGAAAATTTTTAGAATATGCTCAAATCAAAAATCAATTCCTAAGATTAAAATAAATCTTTCACTTCTATATTGCACAACTATTCACTAGCTGGTTGTACTCACTAATATCAAGCTATATCCTCCACATATTTGGGGAGAAAAAGGAGGCTAGAGAGGGATAAATTAGGTGGTAAGCTTAATGATTAAATTTTTTTGAGGGGGCAAAACAATGGATAACATCATATGATATACTATTCTTAGTGATTGAATCGTTTTGAGTTGTTCTTTTCTTTGAATCCATATATTCCCAAGCCTCATAACGTTACAAGCCAAAAAGTCCTACGTGACCTTAACATCTCTGTTTATAAAGCCATAACTTGCAACACTTATTGAGAATGATTGAGTTAAATACCTTCTTGTGTATATACATCATATCTACATAGCTTGTTTTGATGGAATAATATGAAATATGATACTTTTCTATTATTGCATCTATGTCTATTCATTATGTAACTTGGTGAACTAGGTTGATTTACTCTCAAAGTTTTGAATTTAGGATTCATCATTCTCATTTTGTATATTGGAAAAATTGATTGCATTTTACATATTCGTTAATTGATTATCATGTCTCACCATTTTTCAAGGTTCGCCTAGTTACATGCACTAGTGTATCAAGTGTTTGCATGAGGACAAGAAAAGAATTAAGTGTGGGAGAGTTTGATATGTCATGATTTGATATGTCATAGTTTATTCTCAAGAAATTTTTTATTCTTTTTAATGATTTTATTTATCTTTTAGTGTTAATGATATCTTTTCTTAAGTTTTACTTCTTTTGAGACCCAAATGGTCAAAACCATGCAATTGGGAGTCTAATGGTTGATTTGAGTTTATGTAGGGAGATGACTAACACCAAACCTCAAGGAGAACATCAACGGTTGTGGGTGATGCAACACTGATGCATGTGTGTCGTGACATTGACCCTTCATCACCTTAAGGAAGCAAACTTCAATGAAAAGTCTATTTGGAGCAATCTGCCAAAGAAGTCACAACAATAGATGTGTTGTGTCGCGAAATCAAGCCTCAATGTCTCAAATATATGCCTTCAAGGTCGCGACTCCAAACCAATGTTTGCAGTGAAGAAGCCTAGTGTCATTTTCATTGAAGTCGTAACACAAATAAGGTTGTGTCGCGACAACAAGACCCACCAAGCAAAGATTGTGTGCACTGCCCAGGATGTCACAACACTAAAGTCTGACAGGGTGAAAAAAACTACATGGGCAATTTTGTGTCCAGCATCAACTCAGGTCACATCATTTTCTCTAAAGGCATTTTTATCAATTATTAGGGTTATAGAACTTGTTGTTTTAAGTTATCCTTATGCCAAACAAAAAAAGAGGCTTTTCATCATCTTTTGCCATCTATTTTATTAATTTCACCATTTTTAATTTTATAGGTTTTCCTTTCTAAGCTTAGTAGTTAGTGGGTATTAGTTTCTTCTTCATTTTTTACTATAGCTTTTGTAACGCCCCGAATTTTGGGCCTAGATGAATTGGGCTTCGGGTCTCAGAAAATTTTTAAGTGAGCAAGAAAATGACAAATGACATGTTGGCTTTATGGTTTAATAAACTTGGAGTGTCTAGGGGTGTTGGAGAAGTGCTGGGTTCGATCTTTGAGGAGAAGGAATTTTTAATTAATTATTAAAGAAACCAGGGCGGTGAGTAGTTGGGCTTTTAGATAAAAATAGGGAAAGATGGCATCAAAGAGCCTTGTGGTGTAGTGGCTAAGTGACGCCACTTAGGATAGGAAGGTGGCTTAATGGGCCAGCAAGGAGATCCTTGGTTCGAATCCTAGCTTAGTATTTTTTTAGGAGTTTAATTTTGGCCTTCTAGAAGGTTGGAAGTGGTGTGATGATGGACTCTAAGGAGAGTGATCAGAAGAGAAAATTTAGGAAAAGGATTGGGGAATTAACAGGGAAAAAATGAGGAGATGAGATGGGGAATAGTTGGAGCCGATTGGGACTTTGGGGGGTAGGCAGAGTTTTGGTTTTGTGCATAAATAGGGGGTGCCGAATTCCCTCTGTGCTATTTCGGCAATTGGAATTCCCTTTGTGCTATTTTGGCAACTATAGTGCTCTGCCGAATTCTCCTCCACTTTTTCTGTTCTAAACCTCGCCTCTTCCTTATGTGTTTTCTTTTCTTCTCTCCTAAAGCCTTAAATCGAATATCGTTCTCTTCTTTCTCCATTGCTTGTGCTGTCCCACCTTCATCTCAATTGTTGGGGACCAAATATTCGTGACTTCAAAAGCTGAAAACCTTTGCTCTTGAAGATGATTTCTTCATCGCCCCAAACCTTGTGCCGAATACTCTAGTGACCAAATCTTTGTCGTTCTGTCATCATTCCTTTGATTTTTGGTGGATCGAATCTTGGAAAAATCGAAATCAAGCTTGGATCTACAAGTCTCTGACGAAAAGCTATCCATACGTTTCGGCTTTTGGGTAAGTGTTTTCTTTTTCTGGATAAGTTGGCCAAATAGTCTATAGTAAGGGAAAGGGTGACTTAAGTGGATACAAGTCACCTATTATTTTGTATTTAACGATTAAGATTGATGCAGATCTAGGGGATATTTGTGAGTGGTAGCTAAGAAAGGGCTATTAGGATTAGTGGCACACGGTAAGGTTATAGTAAGGCTTCGGTTTTTGGTAAATATTCTAGTTAAGTGTGTGATTGATTGGAGGTTGGTATTGGTTTTAGGTTCAAGGCTGAGGAGAGTGTAACACGTCTCATTTACCAGGTGTGTACATACACTTCACACAGGACAAATTGGCAAAAGTCGAAATACCGAAATACCTGAATGCCGAAAAGCTGAAAAGACGAAAGGTTGGCACCGACAACCACACGAGCGTGTGAACATTCATGTGGGAACACCGATACAATTACCGAGACCAAGAGAGCGATCTCATGGTCTCGGGCCACTGTTGGCCAATCGGGCCAGAAGGGGCTAAATGGGCTTGCCGTGCTCGTGGGCCCAAATCGGCAAGAGTTGATATGTGAAATTGAATGATGGATTGATATGGATGGTTGTATGATTTGATTATGATCGGGCCTAATGGGCTACATATATATGATTGGGCTTAATGGGCTATATGGACATGATTGGGCTTAGTGGGCCTTATGGGATTTTAGAAATGCATGCTATGGTTTTAACGGTCTCTAGGCTTAGTTCTGGTGAATTCTTAAACGATTTAAAACTTAACTTAATAATCAAACATGTCCGTGGACAAGTCTCTAGGGTAGAGTGTGGCAATGGGCATATGCATGTCTAGGATTGGATCTAGGGAGAGCTTGGTATTTAAGCGATCCTAGTGACCCACCTCCTCTTCTCTGGAATCCTACCTGGTGCGTAGTGTCTGTCCACTTTAGCCGCGAGGACTTGTTGATGGGCCAACGTTCATAATTAAGACCCATACTGTTAAGAATTACTGAAATACCCCTGTAAGGTAGAATTATCGAAATACCCTTGATTTGTGAAATGACTAAAATACCCTTATGTGTTGAATGTAATATTTATGGATGTTACATGTACATTTGCTGCATTCATATGATATTCTGTTTAGGATGCATATGGGTGGGAATTATGGAATGGAGGAAGTATATGAGGATCGCATGGTTGCTTGACAACCGTGGATCCACCGATGGCTTTTTAAGCCCATTATATGCTTAGACCTTTGCCGCAACGTTTGGTAATACTGCAAGCCGGCTACCCTTGTTGTGTATCGGATGGGTGGGTCGATTTAGAAATTGCCACGAGTGTAGTGTAGGGTTGGAAGGAAATGTTGTGTAGCGGATGGATTATTTGGGGAGGGTTTGCATTGCATTGCATGTATGATACTATTATGTTATTATTATGATATGTATGCTATTTGTTTGACTGGGGTCATACACACTGAGTTTTCAAAACTCACTCCCTCTTTTATTTTTCTCGGTGATCCTCGTGAGGCGGTTCGACGGATGGAGGACTCGAGGGTGGCCAACTAGCAAGACGATTAGACTTGTTTTCCTTAATATCTAAATTCTGGATTTTAAGTTTTTTATTTTAAGTTATTTCGGATTGTAATAAGGTTTTCCCTCTAGTTATTATTCCATTTTTCCACTATGCATTGAAATTAGAAACGGAACCTGGATTTATTTCTTTTAAACGTATTTCAAGGTTTTTGAAAATAATTGTGTTTTAAGAACGAGCTTCCGCTGTCAAAGGAAAATTTTACATAGTAACAAGGAAATGGTTTTTTTTTTGGATACACCTCGTTTTGAAAGCAAACTGGATTTTACTTAACTTTTCTTTAGAAGGGTTTTCAATGAAAACAAGGTTTTCGCAAAAACAATTCAATGTGACACGCCGAATTCGGGCCTAACTTCTAGGCCGAGTTTGGGGTGTTACAGCTTTAGTTTTATTTCAAGCAGATACAATAGTCTCTTTTGTTATTTTAAGATTCTTTTTAATGGATTCAATAGTTTTCTTATTGTTAGTTTTCAAAAGTGAAAAAATATCATCTTTGGCTGTGGATTTATCATCTGTCTTGCAGTCATCATTTTCACCAATGACTCCTTTAATATTCACTAAGAATTTCTAAACCTTATCCTTTTGTGATTATTTGATGAATCATCTAAGCATGAAGTTGGCTTGTATTTGTATTGTGATTATGAGTAGGAACTAAATTTTATGATGGTTGGTTGATTGAAATGTTGCATGGTTAATTTTTGGGTTAGGGACTAAATCGAATAGACTTGAAAGCCTTGATTTTACACCTCTAGGTGAACATTTAGATAGGTTAGACCAAGAAAAGATCCTATTGCGAACTAATTTGGTTTCCCCAATTTAGTTTATTAAGGTCGAGAGATAAACCGGACTAAATCGTCTAATTGGGTAAAATGGTGACTGGAGTTAAATTTGAACCAATTAGGAGTTTGAACAATTTAGATCCCTAATCAAAGAATTAACTAGCAACATGGATATCAACCAAACCCTTTATCTCATTGAATTGATATTTGTTGTACTTTTGACTGTTATTTAATTTAGTCCTCCTAGGTGTTGTTTAGTGTAATTAGCCTTGAATGATGAATTGTCATAATATAGTACTTAGTGATTAACTAGCTAGACTTCTTATTTGCATGATTGATCATTTTCATTCACCTTATTGCCTGATCTTTCTTGGGTTTGATCCTTGGAATGCTAAAAGTGTTCCATTGTAACACTTATAAATATTACAACTGACATATCACACTAGCAGTTAAGCCAGTTTTAATTTCTTACATTATGTGCTAATTCTCTTCTTGGCTTCGTACGTCAAGGCACAGTCAATCTACAGTGAGCTAAATTGTTTATGTGGTTTGAAGATTCATATTTTAATGGTTTAATAATTGAAATAGGATTAAAACCTTATTTAAAAAATATTGTTGCGGTTTAATTATCTTGATTTGTGCATACGAGTTAATCTATAAGACAAATAAGTTAACAAAAACTCTAAGGGGAAATGGGTTGAGAGCTAGGCACCCACTCTGTGCTACCGATCTATTCAAAGATTACCCAAGATTGGTTCTAAGTAATTACCTCTAGTTGACGACCACAATAGTCAAGTGCAGAGTCGGTAACTATAGTATGCCACTTGGAGGTGTTGGGGAAGGTACAATAGTGGCAGTTGTTCTTTTTAAGCACTTGGCCTAAATAGAGACTAATATGTGTCATTGATTCTAGTTTAGGATTAATTTGGCATAGATTATTAATTTCCATTAACTAAAGATGATCCTTAACTACCAATTTTGTGAATTAGGGTTGAATAATCAAAATAGTATTTTATTGTTTTATTTACTTTAATTGCATTTTTTTTACGAACTCATTATACGTACTTATAGTAACAAAGTTCTATTTACATAGCTCCTTCCCAATTTTATAATGATCATAAAGGCAAAAGGCATGTTGCTTAATACTAAGTGTGCTTTGCCAGTAAGTAAGAAAGTAATAAAAGAATCTAGAGACAATCCTAACACACAAATAAAAGATCCTAAACCAAGCTTGTGGTAACTATTTCATAACGCAGCGGAAGCACCTTGCCAATATAGTGTGTGTAGCATTCCTCCTTAAAAGCCCAACAAATTTGGATGGATGTAGTAGGTTTCTAAAAAATGCCACATTGCCACCAAGTTGGTAATAACAAGATTGGTGTCGGCTAAACTTTTAGAACTAAGACTCTAATCATGTGTAATTTTGACCAAGGACAAAACCATAAAACTTATTCTTGACAAGAATGATGTTACTATCCACTACAGACTCTATAACACCCCTAACCCGTATCCGTCACCGGAATAGGGTCACGAAGTATTACCGGGGTTTACAAAACATTCTCATGCAATTTGTATTAAACATACTATTTATACTCCAAATTTTTCTTATTGTCCCTTGAATGGGTCCTCAAGGCCCAAAACGAGTATTATCATCGAATCAGGACTTAATCAGAACCTCTAAGAATTTTTCGCAAAATTAAAAAAAAATTCTAAGGTACAGGGCTCACACGCCCGTGTGGTCCAAGGGACACGCCCGTGTGACCCTGGGACACGCTCGTGCTATAGGCCGTGTCCGATTTAGGGTGCTCTCTGACTTGCGCCACACAGCCATGCCACACGCCCGTGTGCTAGGCCATGTGGATAGTTAATTTAATTCAAATTAGGTACAGGTTTCACATGGCCAAGACACACGCCCGTCTTCTAGGCCGTGTCTCCCACACGGCTAAGAAACACACCCCTGTCTCTGACCGTGTGCTCAATTCTGAGCATTCTATTTTCTCGAATTTAAGGTGCAGGGGACACAAGGCCTAGCTACACGCCCATGTACTCGGCTGTGTGTCACACATGGCCTAGACACACGCCCGTGTGTCTACCCGTGTAGACAAAATGAAGCCATTTCTTAGCTTCATTTTCTCACCAAATTTTTGCCCACAACCTACACCAATACTTGCATGTATATACCAGCCAAATCAAGCATTAAAACCAAACCTAAACTAACATCTAACATGGCATAATATCACATACAATTCATATTTATAATCATACTTTTAATGCATATACAATATAAACATACCCCATTCATCCACACTTTACACATAAGCATTGAACATGAGATAACTTATAACATACCAAATTAAATCATTACTAGCCATTCCAATGGTTAGATTACAAAACATCACTTACAAGTCAACATTTGGCCAAATAAGTCTATACATGCCATTATACCGAAATGGGATTTCTAAGTATACCAAAAAGGAGATAGTGGATAGTGTGATTATGCTCTGAACGATCCTCCAACCTTCACGAGCTTATGAGCACTATAAAACAAGGGAAAAATAAACGGGGTAAGCATTTTCATGCTTAGTAAGTTCGTATAACGGAAAATAAACTTACCAGTTATATTTATTCAAACTAGTATACATAAACATACATTTCATCCATTATAGGTAGTTCACCTAAACATATACACCTAATCAAACAAGTTAGTCACATAACACCATTTAAATATCAAGTAAACATAAATGAGCTCATTATATACAAACTTCCATCAATTCCACCTTTCCATATTTCAAGAGTTTTTTCCATTGAACTAATGAAATTTCGATGGACATTCGGGTGATGTACATAAGGTATACATATGAATTATCCATCAATTTGTATTCATTATTACCCATTGGGCATAAGCCCAAAGAGCACACTCTCGAGCCACATATTTTACAACAGGATTACCAGTCCAGGCTAAATCTCGATTTTCAATCGACGTTCACCAGAGTCATTTAGGATTGCCAGTCCAGGCTAAATCCTATTAGTGACCTTTGCTCTAAAGAGCTTGATTAGGGTTACCCGTCCGGGCTAAACCCAATCTATAACATATGCTCGAGAGGCTTAAATTCAAGATTTACCCGTCTAGGCTAAATCCTATTTGTAACCTTTTCCATATTATACCCGTTTAAAGAAATCACCATAATCCATCGAATTGCACGGAGTGCCTACTTCTATTATTTCGGATAGAGATCCGAGGTTCACATCGCTATTTTGGAAGAAATTGCAAGAAGCTTTAGGTACAAAGCTACATTTTAGCACTGCGTTTCACCTGCAAATGGATGGTCAATCCGAGCGAGTTATTCAGATACTTGAAGATATGTTGAGATGTTGCATACTTGAGTTTGAAAGTAGCTGGGAGAAATACCTATCGTTGATTGAATTTTCTTATAATAAAAGCTTTCAATAAAGTATAAAGATGGCACCATATGAAGCTCTATACGGACGTAAATGTCGAACACCACTGTATTGGAGTGAGCTCAGTGAAAATAAGATTCACGGGGTTGATTTGATTAGAAAGACTGAAAAAAAAGTGAAAGTAATTCGCGATAGTCTGAAAGCAGCGTCAGATCGACAGAAATCATATGCAGATCTGAAACGGAAAGATATTGAGTTCCAGAGTAGAGATAAAGTGTTTTTGAAAGTGTCGCCATGGAAAAAGATATTGCGGTTTGGTCAGAAAGGAAAATTGAGTCCGCGATTCATCGGACCGTATGAGATTATCGAGCGAGTTGGGCCAGTAGCATATCGACTATCTTTACCGTCTGAGTTAGAGAAGATACATAATGTTTTTCATGTGTCGATGCCTCGACGATATCGATCCAGCCCTTCACATGTCATTTCCCCAATCGAGGTTGAAATTCAGTCCGATATGTCTTATGCTGAAGAATCGATTCGAATTTTAGCTCGTGAAATCAAAGAGCTGAGAAATAAGAGAATCGCATTAGTGAAAGTATTTGGCATTGACACGGGGTTGAAGAAGCTACTTGCGAACCCGAGGATGCTATGAGAAAACAATATCCAAACTTATTCACTGGTAAGATTATCGGGGACGAAAATCCCTAAGGGGAGAGTTGTAATAGCTCGGTTTTAGCTAAATCGGAACAGTGGTTTCGAAACCACAAATCTGATGTCAGAAAAAATTATTTTAATATTATTTCATGTGTTTACAGCATGACGGCATGTATGTGTGAAAATTTTGTGAGCTAATTTTATCGTTTAATTTCTCAATTTGAGAAAAGGACTAAATCACGTAAAATACAAAAGTTGTATTCTACTTGATAAAGGTGTTATATAACTATGGTTTATTAAATGAAAGGTCCTTATGATGTTATTAGACCATTGATAGTGGAATTTGACATAGATGGCCTTATATTAGATGATTTAAATGTTTATTTATAAAGGTTAAAATTGGTATTTAGTTAATAAATGATATATTAATAAAGCATAAAGGAATTTTGTCCATCTTTCTTCATGTTGGCCGAAAATTAGAGAAGAAGAAATCCAAAGTTTTAGGTTTTCATTCGGCTAGGTTAATTCAAGCAATTAAGGTACGATTTTTGATCCGTTTTTGATGATTTTTACATTTTTGAGATCGTTGCTTTGTATTCTAGCTAGCCCATGCCTTATTTTTTGAATTTTTTAATGATTTTTTTAAGTTCCATTGATGAGTATTTGAGCTTTTGAATGTTTGATGACGAAAAATGAAAGCTTGATGATAGTTTTACATGCTTTGTAAAGTGATTTTTGACAAAAATATTAAAAAGGGATTTAATTGTGAAAAGTGTAATTTGGGTGGATGAAATGTGAAATAAATGAAAGTTTTGGGCTGCTAGGGACTTATATGAAATTCGACCAAGCATGAGTATTGTTGAATTGTGTGAATTTTGTGTATTTGTGAAATAGGGACTAAATTGTAAAAATATGGAACTTTAGGGGCTAAAGTGTAAAAATGCCCAAATATGTGTTTGTGGACTGAACTGAATGATTTGATGAATAAATGAGTTAATTTTGAATGTATATAGATCAAGAACCAAAGAAATCGGGTTTAGATCGGGGAAAATCAAAGCTTATCGAATAGTCAATCCAGTCCGTTTATCCCGAATAAGAGGTAAGTTCATATGCAAATAAATGTCTTTAAATTGAATTATATATGTTTAATTTTCATTGAACTGCTATGAATGTTGAATGATTAAATACGAGCAAGAATCGACAGGGTTACAATATCCAAAAGTCCCGTACGAACCTTAGGAATAGTATAGGATATGAATGTCATGACATTAGGATTATCGAAATGTGATTATGTGTAAGACTATGTCTGGGACATTGGCATCATTATGTGATTAAGAGTAAGACCATGTCTGTGACATTGGCATCGTTATTTGATTTCGTGTAAGACCATAGCTGGGCTATCGGCATCTATATGTGATAACATGTAAGACCATATCTGGGATATGGCATTGTATGAGCTATATGTATTTTTTGAGTATCCTTAACAATTCCAAAAGGTTCAACGGGCAAAGTCAAGTCGAGAAAGAATGCATGAATGAGTTAAGTGACTCAGGTATGTACGAGATTCATACAAGTATTGAAAAGGGAAGTATTTGATGAATTCACTTATGATATTGAATATGTATAAATTGGAAAAGGTTTGTGAGCTTATATGTGCTTTCTCATAGTTTGCCTATTGATGGAAATGATGTTGATTCATGTGTAATTTTATTTGTATATGGCTTACTAAGCTTTTAAAGCTTACTTTGTGTGTTCTTTCCCTCTTTTATAGATAATTGAAGCTAGCTTGGACTCGGGAATTATCAGGAACATCGTCACACTATCGATCAACTTGTTGGTACTTTTGGTGCTTTGTAAATATGGTATATGGAATGTATAGGCTAGTGATATGATGATATGTTTTGGTTGTGATAATGGCCATGTGATTTGGCTTTTAAATGGTATATGTTTTAGTATGTATATATAGTCATGAGTAATGGCTCATTTTGTTATGTTTGGCAAGAATGTGGTTATGGTTATATTTGAATTTGGAAATTGATCTATAAGGTGTGATTGAAGTTGTTAGTTGGTTAGTTAAGTGCTTGTGAATTGATGTTTAATGATATAAGTTTTTGAATAGGTAAATGATATGGAATTGAGTATTGAAAGAGTTGAAATGAATATGGTATGAATATGTATTGGATGATGAACTTTGGCTGCATATTTGTGTCTTAAATTGATGTCATTTGAGCTTGTGTAGGTATGTGCAAAAAGGGTGGCAAATTGGCTTTGCAAATGGCCTATTTTTGTCAACATGGGCAGAGACACGAGCGTGTGTCTCAGCCATGTGTGACACACAGTCCTGCTACACGGCCATGTGTCCCCTGATGTTGATAATGAATTGAAGTCAGTATGCTCCACACGGTCACCCACACGGGCGTGTGACTTGGCTGTGTGGCACAAGTCAGTATACCCTATAGGATTGGCATGGCCTAGCACACGGCCTGGCACACGGGCGTGTGTGGTCATTTCGAAGGGCACACGGGCTAGACACACGGGCGTGTGGTTAGCCGTGTGACCCAAGTCAGTCTGTATGCCCTATTTTTACACGGCCTGGAACACGGGCGTGTGACCCTTATATGTTCAAAAAATTTCTAAGTTTTTCGAGAATTTTATATGTTATCAGTTTAGCCCCGAACCACTTCTAAAGCATATTTAAGGCCTCGTAGGCCCTCATAAGGGACAATATGAATATGATTGAATGGCATTTGAGTATGAACGCATAAATGTATGAATTATGTTTGTTAAATGATGTTTATTGGTCAGTAATACCTCGTAACCCTATTCTGAATGTGAATACGGGTGATGGGTGTTACACACATACCCGTGGGGCAGACTGTGTGTCACACACAGCCTAGACGTACGCCCGTATGTCTACCCATGTGGACAAAAACAAGGCTATTTACCAAGCCATTTTTCCACCCTCACTTGCACTCATCTACACAACATCACATGACACAAATTCAAGCATATAAATGCAACCAAACAACCAAAAACAAGATAATAACATTTCATTCTTATACCATCATTTATAATGCTTAAAACATCATACTTAGCACGTTAAAAACATACTAATTTCCCATTCACAAGAGGGCATTAACATAGGATTAAACTTATGATCAACATAAGCCATCATTCATGGTTGTATATAAGATGAAGCATTAACAATTACAATCTAACACATATGGCCAAATTAATAATGACACACATAACAAATTGGCCTAGTCCCTATACATGCCATAGACTTAAAATGCTTGAATTCATTTATACCCAAAATGATAGCTTGATAGTGTGATAGGATCTCCGTTGAACTCCAATTCGAGCTAGTTTAATAACCCTATAAGATATGGGAAAATAAGGGGGTAAGCTATATAGCTTAGTAATTCCGTACGAAAATAATAAGCAACTCTTACAAATATTTTATCAAGTTCAACAATTTAAACACAAGATAAAACAAATTGCTATGAATCTCACAGTTATAATTTTTATTCAGTCATAATGTTTACTCTATCAACTTATAAGCATAATTTAGCATATCTTGGCATCAGTCTAACAACCACAATCTCTCCTTTGTAACATATTATAGCAATTCAACAAATCATTTCAAACCTCATAGTAAACATGCACATTAATTATGTGTACTCATGTTCCCGAGCATATGTCTTAATATCTTTCAGTTGCCTAAACTCTTATCTTCCCTTACTTCCATAACCATTTTAATAGGCAATTATGTCAATCTTTCATTTTTCTCATATCTGATAAATCACAATTTGTATGAATAAAACAATGCTATATCATAACTCAATTTGGCCCGAAAGCTAATTACACGATCGCCAACCGAATTTACCATGTATTTCATACATCACAAGCATGGACCAATAATCACAAGGCTTTCACAAAAACATTCTCGTGGGAACCATGAACTCACAATATCATGAAGTCAATGCTTATAAACTTTATGTACATACCTGTACTATATCATAATACTTACATACTCTTTCTCTTCTTTGACATACCCGTTGAATTTCCTGTTGAACCATTTGGAATACTAAAGGATACTCAGGGATCTCGTACGCACAGTACCGTACCAATACCATATCTCAGATATGGTCTTACATGTAATCTCGTATCGATGCCAATAGCCCAGCTATGGTCTTACACGAAGTCTCATATCAATGTCATATCCCAGATATGGTCTTACATGTAATCTCAGTAACCCTAATGTCATGACATTTGTATCCTATCTATTCCTAATGTTTAGTCGGGACTTTTGCTGTATCGAATCTCTGTCATTTATTTCCATAGTATCGTACTCAATAGCATTCACATTTCATTTCAATAATGTAGCATTTACCACAATTATAACCAACACATTATCCACATCTATCATACTCACAACATTTATTAATCCGCAATTATATCATTTAAGCATTTACACATATAATTTAATGCTTATTAAACATACGAACTTACCTCGGCATAAAAATGGTAAAAATGACCTAACCGTCAAATACTTGTTTTTCCCCCATTCTAATCCCGAATCTTGCTTTTCTTGATCTATAACATCACATTTAACTTATTTAATCATTATACTATTCAAATCAGCCCAAAAACACATTATGGAAAAAATTACATTTTTGCCCCTAAAGTTTGACATTTTTACATTTTAGTCCCTAGGCTCGTAAAATGAGTTTCATTCAATTTCATTACACCCAAGCCTAGCCGAACCTATATCATGCTCATAATAGCCCACATTTTTCATTTATTCACACTTTTTCTACTCATTTTACAACTTTTACAAACAAGTCCTTTTAGGCATTTTTACCGAAAATCACTTAGCAAAAGTCGTTTAACAAACAACAAACATGCATTTTCCACCATCAAACATCAAAATACATACATGTTCAACATGGTTAAAATTTTAGACTTTGACATCTCTTCAAATTGGTGGTAGAAATAGATAGATCATGTTACAAGGATTTTAAAAACATAAAAATCATTAAAAACGGGGCTATAACGGACTTACAATCAAGCTTGGAAGTGGCCAAACCCTAGCTATGGCTTCCCCTTGTAAATTTCGGCCTTGAGGAAGAAGATGGACAAATTTTGGCTTGATTTTTGTTTTTAATTCATTTTAATAACCAATTTACCAAAATGCCCTTAATGAAAAACTTTGGAAACATACCTAACCATGTCCATTTTTGTCCACCAACTTAACCAATGGTCTAATTACAATATAAGGACCTCTAATTTAAAATCTCATAGCAATTAGACACCTTTAACATATAGAATTCAAGTTTTGCACTTTTTGCAATTTAGTCCTTTTAACTAAATTGAGTGGCCAAACGTCAAAATTTCTGAACAAAATTTTCATGAAATCGTTCCATAAAATTGTAGACCATAAAAATATAATAAAAATGAATTTTACTGCATCAGATTTGTGGTCTCGAAACCACTATTTCGACTAGACCCAAAATCGGGCTGTTACAATTTCGGGGTTAATTTGAATAGGTATCAAAGTATAGAAATTTTTCCATGAATGAACATGATGAAATTTAAAATTTTATGGTAGAAAATGAAAAGTTTTTGATAGATAAACAACTTTTACAAAGGGAAATTTGATGGAAATTTGATTTAGGGACTAAATTGAAAAGTGGTAAAACCCATGGAAAATTCTAAAATTTTGAGAACAAATGTACTGTAAAAATTATATTTGAATTTTGGTTAGGCTTGGAATAAGGATTAAATAACATGAATTTCAATTTCTGAGCCTAGGGACGAAATTGGAATTAATCAAAAGTATAGGGGCAAAATGGTACTTTTGCCTAGATTGTAAATTGAGTCCAATAGAATATGAAATGGATTGAATTGATGATTAAATTCATTTATATAGATCCGAAAGTACCAAACAAATAGATAGATCGAGGAAAGTAAAAGATTTCAGATTAGTAGATTTTAGTTACGAACAAATATCAAGGTAAGTTCGTATAACTTAAATGAGTATAGAAATGTATTGATTTGAATGTTATATTACATTGATTATGTTATATGAAATCATGCATGTGAATTACATAGATATAGCAATGAATGAAATGATACATGTTTGGAAAATTATTGAAAAAGGGTTGAATTCTTTGAATATTGAATTCCGATGGATAAAAAGGTGATTTCCCTGATGAATCTGCATGTGTTGCAAAAATGGATTTAGCCTGTACGGGTAATCCAGAATGAGTCTCTCGATTATATGTTTCAATTAGGATTTAGCCTGGACTGGTAATCCTAATTGACTGGATCTAGCCTGGACTGGTAATCCAGAATGAACACTATAGGGAATTCTTTGTCATATAAAGGATTTAGCCTGGACTAGTAATTCGACAAAGCCCTTAGAGTATATGTTAGAGCTAGAATGTAGCCTGGACTGGTAATTCTGTTGTGTGATATGTGGCTTGAGAGTGTACCTATAAGGTACTACTGGATATGAATTGACGGATAATGGAATTGTACACCTCGAGTGTACTACCTGAATTATCCATCGAAAATTCAATGTTTCAAAGGATAAAATATGCATATGGCATGATGAGCTCATCTATGCATATTGGTATATTATGACTAACATGTTGGTTGAGTATGTGTGAATAGGTAAATTACCAAATAGTTGGAAAACATGTTTTTTATGGTTAATATATTGAATGAAATGGTAAGCTTAATTTATGTTATACGAGCTTACTAAGCATAATATGCTTACTAGGTTTTATTTTCCCTGTTTTATAGTGCTCAAGGCTAAGGAAGGCTAGAGATTGGTCGGAGCAAATCATCACACTATCAACCTATCATTTTGGTATAAATGAAAATCTTATTTTGTTAATGGCATGTATAGGCTAACTAAATCAAATGATGTTGTGTAAGTAATGAATGAAACTTAGCCATTGGAATGGCTAATACACTTATGTTTTGATATATGTTATGGTTGAATCAATACATTAACTAAAATGATAAGTATGAACATCTAATGTTGCAAATTATGCAAATTACATAAAGATAAGTCATTAAACACAAATATATGATGAAACGTATTAGTTTGGATGATAGAAATTGACTTGAAATATACTTGCAATTGGTTGGATTATACTTGTAAGTTTTGGTGCAAGAAGATGGAAAATTTGGGTGAGAAATGAGGCTACGAAATGGCTTTATTTTGTCCACACGGGTAGACACACGGGCGTGTGTCTAGGCAGTGTGTGACACACGGCCTGGTACATGAGCATGTTGTCTGGCCGTGTGTCCCCTGCATTTTAATTTTGAAAAATAGAATGCTCAGAATTGAGCACACGGGCAGAGACACGGGTATGTGTCTCAGCCGTGTGGGTGACACGGCCTTGAACACGGGCGTGTGTCATGGCCGTGTGAAACCTGCACCTAATTCGAATTAAATTAATTAACCACACGGTCTAGCACACGAACGTGTGGCATGGCTATGTGGCGCAATTCAGAAAGCAACCTAAATTGGACACGGCCTAAGGCACGGGCGTGTCTAAGGGTGGGCGTGTCCCTTGGACCACACGGGGGTGTAAGCCCTGCACCTTAGAAAAATTTTAAAATTTTGCAAAAAATTCCTAGATGTTCCGAATAAGTCCCAACTCGATTCTAATGCTCGTATTGGGCCTTGATAGTCCATTTAAGGGACGTTCTTAACAATCTCGGTTAATGAATAGTGATTTACATAAATTATCTGAAAATGTTTTGAAAAGTTCCGGTATTACTCTGTAACCTTGTTCTAGAGATGGACACGGGTTAGGGGTGTTACATTTATTGGTATCAGAGCTACGGTTTAGTCGATTCTCGGACTAACGTTGCAAGTATGAGTTTAGCTATACATGTCATTATATAATTGTGATAGTGTGATATCTCCTAACCATTCTTAAATGTATTTTTCTTATAGTAAATGTCTTCTAACCGAGCTAGAGCTGATCTTGAGGAAGCTGAGAGTACTGCTCAAGCTTCCGTACAAAGAGCGACATCTAGTAGTAGAACCCGAGTCTGAGGGCCGAGATGATGAGGGAAAATCATTCTTTCAAAATGATGAATGAATGGTTTACAGAATATATAAGAACAAATCATGTTGTTCAGCAACCTCCCCCACCTGCTCCTCAACCAATTTCTGAGACACCACAGGGTACTAAATCAGTTAAAATTGGTAAGGCTCCGGTTGATAAAATCAGAAAATATGGAGCTGAGCAATTCAGAGCTACTACAGATGATGATGCAGAAAAGGCTAAGTTTTGGCTGGAGAATACTATCCGGGTATTAGATGAATTATCTTGTTCACCAGCTGATTGTCTGAAATGTGCAGTTTCTTTATTGAAGGACACAACCTATTATTAGTGGAAAATTATAACTTCTGTCGTTCCAAAAGAAAACATTACATGGGAGTTCTTTCAAACAGAATTCAAAAAGAAATATATAAGTCAGAGATTCTTGGACCATAAAAGAAAAGAATTTTTATAACTTAAACAGGGGAACATGACAGTGTCAGAATATGAACGGGAATTTGTTCGACTAAGTAAATATGCTCAAGAATGGGTTCAAACTGAGGCTGAAATGTGTAAATGATTTGAAGAAGGGCTGAATGAAGATATTAAACTGTTGATTGGTATTCTTGAAATAAGAGAATTTGCAGTATTGGCTGATCGAGCATTAAAAGCAGAAGAATTAAGTAAAGAAAAGAAACAAGCTGAAAGAGAAGCTCGGGTTTCTGGTGGATCGTTTTACCAGGATCGTTTTACCACATCTGTTGGATATTCTGGAAAAGAGCGGGGTTCTCAATGCTCTAACCCGAGATCATCATTTCCATCAGTAACCAGTGTTGGTAGTGTTGGCAATCCAAAGCCAAAATGTAACTACTGCAATAAGTTTCATTTTGGGGAATGTCGTCTAAAAAGTGGGGCTTGCTACTGATGTGTTCTTTTGATCATTTCCTCAGAAATTGTCCGCAAAGAGGGGAAAAATAGGTTGAACAGATTTCAAAGCCGAGTAATACTGTCTCTAAAGGTAGACCACCTCGACACCCTACAAATGTTGGTGGTAGCCGAAGTGCTAAATGTAACACCCCTTACCCGTATTCAACACCGGAATAGGGCACGAGGCATTACCAGACTTATCACACAAGCATTCTAGAAATTTCGAGACATAAAAGTTGCTGCCAAATTAAAACCATACACATTCAATCATAAAGTCCCTAATATGAGCCTACGAGGCCCAAAACATGCTTTGGAAGTGGTTCCAGACTAAATCGAGAACTTTAGAAATTTTTACAAACTTAGAAAATTTTTAATGTTATAGGCGTCACACGCCCGTGTGGTTCAACGGACACGCCCGTGTGACCCTGAGACACGCCCGTGCTACAGGCCGTGTTCAATTTAGTGAGCTCTCTGACTTGTGACACACGGTCGTGCCACGCGCCGTGTGCTAGGCTGTATGGTCGATTTAATTTTAATAATTTTTCATAAAATAGGTGCAGACTTCACACGGCCGGGGCACATGCCCGTGTCCAAGGCCATGTAGCACACACTGTCGAGACACACACCCGTGTCTCTGCCCGTGTGCTAAATTCTGGACATTCTGTTTTGCAACAATTAAGGTGCAGGGGACACACGGCTGAACTACATGCCCGTGGGGCAGACCGTGTGTCACACACGACCTAGACACACGCCCGTGTGCCTACCTGTGTGGACAAAAATAAGGGTATTTACCAAGCCATTTGCCACCTTTTTATTACACACACCTACGTAACAGATAAACCGTAAAAGTAACATATTTTAATCCCACATTTAGCATGTTTTTGGATGATTTATACATTGATTTATGTGAAAAGATGGTCTTAATCCTTTCTTTTCATGTTTTATACTCAGGAAAGCACCAGAGGATGAAAAGAACAAGAAACGGGCTTAAAACGGGCCAAATGGGCCAAATCACGAAATTGACACGGCCTGGGCCCAAGACCACACGGCCATGTCTCATTAATGGACTCCACACGGCCTGGCCACGATTCACACGGGCGTGTGCCATGGGCGTGTCCCTACCGCGGCCAAGAGGAGTTTTACTTGGATTTGGATACTTGGAGGCAAAGAAACACATCCAAAAGTCTATTTAAACACCCAAATAGGATTTTAACTCAAATTAGGATACTTGGAGGCCAAGTAAGGCATCTCAAAGCCTATATAAACACCCTAGGGGGCAACTTAAGCGGGGAGTTCGACAGAAGCCCTCTGTCGGGGCGTCCTGCTAGGCCAAAGGAGGCAGATTTGTGGGAATTTACTCGAAGATAGCCAGTTGATCCATCTCAAGAAGCCGGAATCATACTCAAGATGGCGGATCTCTCCTTCAATTCCTTCAGGGGGTTTTAGGGTTTTCTTATATTTTGTTTTATCTTTTCTTCTGAGATGTTTTCTTTTATTGTTATGAACTAAACCCTTTAGATACCTGAAGGGGATGACACCTAAGACGGATCTTGTTATTGTTTTCTAAACTATATGATAAATACTTGATCTGTTCTTAATTATGTGTGCTTAATTCTTGTGTTGATATTTCCGGGATATTAATTCAAGTTGAATATGCTTAGGTGGTGGAGCAAAAGTCCCTGCCTAAGAGTAGATCTAGCATAATTAAGCGGAGTTGATCGCGCGCCTAGAGATAGGGTGACGAGATTTTTCCGGATTAGGGTGAAACCTAATATGGGAGTCCATAGATCGAGTTAATGCAATTCTAGGGGTTTTAATTAGAAAGAGATTTCAATTAATCAACCTAGTGTTAGACGTTATTCGCCTCGAGAGAGGGTTTAATATAAATTAGGGAATCCTACGGGTCAAGTCAAGTGAATAAATCGTCTGGTTCAGTGTTAGATAACAAGTGAAGTCTAGGTGGATTCTTCCTAAGGTATCGTCTTAATCAACTGAGTTTTTCCAATAGTATTTCCCCAATTCATTCTTTTTGTCTTTGCATCTTTAGCTTAGTAGTTAGTCAAGTTTAGGTTAAACAACAACTTCACTTATTTTAGGCTAGATAATAAAAAGAAAGTTAGTATTAGTACTTTTAGTTCCTTTGGGTTCGACAATCTGGTCTTGCCTAAGCTATACTACTGTTCGATAGGTGCACTTGCCTTAAATCGTTGTCAGAGTTAGTTTCCAGGTTCGATCATTCTCTTTATAAATTTTAAGACTCGACAGACATACGATCAAGTTTTTGGCGCCATTGCCGGGGAACTAAAATATTAAGAACGCTCAATTTTTATTACTCTAGCCATTTTTTATTTTTGCAATTAAATTTTATTTTTTTTATTTTTTATTTTATTTACTTTTGACAAGTAATTTTAGTTTATAAAGGAGATGGCACTGAATAATTATCAGTGGCAAGTCATGAGGACAATTCCTACTAAAGCAGCCAGTGTTTTCAACCTCGACGTGGTCATCAGGTTATCTAACCAGCTAGAGATGCTGAATAAAAAGATTGATGGTTTGTATAATCTCTCGCAGGTACACCCAGTAATGCAACATGACTCGAATCTAAGAGGCGTGGGGAATCCTGAATACCCTTCCTACGGATATGGCATGGAGAACAAACAAGTCCACTATATGGGTAACTATTCTAGACCTCAAAATAATTTTTATAGTGACACTTATAATGCAGGTTGGAGGTACCATCCCAATTTCTCGTGGGATGATCAAGGTAGCCAAAGACAGGAACTTCCTCCAAATTTTCAACAACCACCTCACCAACAGGAAGAGAAGTCAAGTCTTGAGGAGATGCTGACAAAATTCATAGCAGCCACAGAAAATCCAGATTTTCAACAACCACCTCACCAACAGGAAGATGAGTCGAACCTTAAAGAGATGCTGGAAAAATTCATAGCAAACACAGAAACACGTTTCCAAAATATAGAAATGAAATAAGAAGCATCGATTCAAGGAATCGAGGATCAGTTAGGTCAGCCTGCTAAGCTGATCTTAGAACAACCACAAGAAAGCTTGCCAAGCAACACTGAAACTAACCCAAAAGAGCAAATTCAAGTCAGAATAACTGACTCATGACAATGAAAGGTTAGTGGAATCTGACCCAGGGCAAGAGCCTGTGGTAAGCGAAGGTAAGGTTGAGGTAAGCCATGATTTACCAAACCCGGTAATTACAGAGTACCAACCTCGCATTCCATATCCTGAAGCATTAAGGAGAGACGACACAGAGGAATAGTTTGGTAAGTTTCTTAAACTCTTAAAGAAATTACATATTAACTTACCGTTACTTGAAGCTCTTTCACAGATGCCCGATTATAGAAAATTTTTAAAAGATCTGTTGACAAACAAACGGAAGCTAGACGAGGCACCGCATGTGGAGCTAAACGCAATGTGCTCAGCAATTCTACAAAATAAACTGCCACGAAAATTAAAAGATCCAGGGAATTTTACAATTCCATGTTTAATTGGTAGTTTATCTATTAATAATGCTTTAGCTGATTTAGGGGCAAGCATCAATGTTATGCCTTATAAAATGTTTAAACAACTAGGTCTAGGGAAACCCAAACAAACTAGGATGAGCATTCAATTAACTGATAAAACTATCAGAATTCCTCGGGGTATAATCGAAAATGTACTCATAAAGATTGATAAATTCGTATTCCCAGTAGACTTTGTCGTTTTAGATATGGATGAGGACAACAGGATCCCCCTAGTTTTAGGAAGACCATTTTTAGCAACTGCCAGAACTAAAATTGATGTCGACGCAGGTGAACTCATACTTCGTGTAGGTGACGAATCAATCAGTCTTAAAGCTCTTGACTCAGCTAGGACATCAAGTGATAGAGGTGAGAAAGTAAATTCAACTGATAACCAAACTGTTCAACCTTCCTCACAGGAACAACCACGAAGCTACAAAACTGAACCTGATCCTGGATCCCGTGCCAATAAAGAAGCAATTCATGAGGATCGAAGGCTTCATATCGATGAACTAGACGAGTGGAAGGCACAATTCAAAGAGGAACTAAAAATACACGAAGCAAAAATAAGGCAACTCCACGACAAACTTAACGATGGGACAACCCGGCTTAAGATAGGAGATCAGGTACTCAAAATCTTCCCAGATGGAACGGTCGAGGTAACACATTCTAATTTCGGCACTTTTGAGGAAAACATTACTCGACTTAAATTTTATATCAATAACCGAACTGATCGCATGAGAAAGGATTTTCACCTCCTCAAACCACCATGACCATACGAATGAGAGGTAAAGTCTAGCTTAAGACTATAAACGAGCGCTTCTCGGGAGGAAACCCGAGCACTAACCCTACTAATTAGTTTAGTTTTATTTATTTCCATGTTTAGGCACAGGTTTTCCATACTCACATGGCCTTGCACACGACCGTGGCCGAGGCCGTGTGGGCACCATAGGTAGGTAAAAGGGCGTGGCCGTAGACATGTGGCAACAGGACAAAAATTTTCCCAAAACACGGGTTGCATCTCTATTTAAACCCCTTTTTCCTTTTTCTTTTTCAGTTGTCTTTCTTCTTTCATTTTCTGTTATTTACTTTTATTTTTATTTTTATTTTTATTTTTATTTTTGTTTTTATTTTTATTTTTACTCTCTTTATTATTTTCTTCTTATTTTTCATGCCACTTAGATTTAGCCTAGGATATAATAAAATCAGGCTGGCTGATTCAAAGATTCAAATTCAAACAGTTCGAGGCGCTCCCCCACATTCACCTCCGCCCAATCCTATCCGATTTCTTTTCATTAACTCCATCCAAAATTCAGGAAGTTTCACTTCTCTCCCTATCTTATGATTTTATTATTATTTTGTTATTATCTATCTTTGTACATTGAGGGCAATGTACATCTTAAGTGTGGGGGGTTAACTATAGTATTATTTGAAAATCCCTGAATTATACCTTGTCTTAAAGTAAGTTTCTCATATTATGATTAGAATGAAAATTTCCCTGATTTATGATTTTTGTTGATATGTTTTGGATTAAGTCATAGTTAATTGTGCATTGATGATTTATACTTTAAGATACTAGAGAATCAAGTATGATAAGTCTATTTTTCAAGAAATAAAAATTTGCTAGGTTGTTGAACTGAATCTGAATGTTACTTTGAAATTTGAAATTTACGAGGTTGATGTCAAAATACCCATAATTTTTGTTAGATTTTGAGCCTTATAGAGCATATATTCTTTTTTATGCTCACTTTATTGATTATGAGTATGTCAACATTGAACTGTTATTCTAGAACTTGCCTCGATTATACATGTTGAGACCACACCTTTGATTTGATATATAGAGATGATAAAGGCACTTAGGATTTAACCCACTTACTCCACTAAAAGCCTACCTTCATAATTAACCCCTAGTGAACCCCGTTTAATCCTAACAACCCTTTTTATTGACTCACCCACTAATTTTAACCCAAAACCCTTTGTATTTGTTATACCATTCCTTTTGACTATCCTTTTTGTCGAGATTTGATTTTGAGCAGTTGCCTGACTATGTTCTATATTTCAGTTGTTAAAGTTCTTTCTTATTATTATGATTTGTTCTTAAAAAAAATCGAAGTATATTCATTATTAGTTCTTTGTTCTATGAGCTTATACGTTTAAATCCCAATTGTTGAAGAAGAAGCTCGTATTAATAGTTATTATTAGTATTACAAGTTTTTAGTTGATGTAATTATTAGCTCATTTTTCTAGTTAGGTAATTTGTCAGGTCAGTCTCGATTTTAACCTTCTAATTCAGCCTTTATCCATACCTTTAACCTAAGCCCCGTTACGACCCTAATTAAAGACCTTCTGATTTGTGTATCATCTCATATTATAGTGGTGGAGATTTGATTTTCAGGCAAGCCTATGGGATTAATTTTTCATGTTCGACTTATGAGTTCTTTTTCCCTGAACCTTAAACACTTTGAGTGATTTGAGTGAATATTTAGTGAGGATGTCAATCCTTGTCGATTTTGGACCAGAGGTAATTATTTAGATAAGGGGAGACACCTATGTTTTCGAGCTACAAATTCATGACTTAGATTGTTTGAATATTTAAGACTCTTTGAGTTAAATTATCCATGTATAAATTATCTATGAATTATGATGAGACATTGTTAATAGGAATTATGAATTATGGAAAGTTCGTTTTAATTGTAAGTTGAGAATTTTGCTTGAGGACAAGCAAAAGCTTAAGTGTGGGGGTATTTGATAAACCGTAAAAGTAACATATTTTAATCCCACATTTAGCATGTTTTTGGATGATTTATACCTTGATTTATGTGAAAAGGTGCTCTTAATCCTTTCTTTTCATGTTTTATACTCAGGAAAGCACCAGAGGATGAAAAGAATAAGAAACGGGCCAAATGGGCCAAATCACAAAATTGACACGGCCTGGGCCCAAGACCACACGACCGTGCCTCATTAATGGACTCCATACGGCCTGGCCACGATTCAAACGGGCGTGTGCCATGGGCGTGTCCCTGCCGCGGGCAAGAGGAGTTTTACTCGGATTTGGATACTTGGAGGCAAAGAAACACATCCAAAAGTCTATTTAAACACCCAAATAAGATTTTAACTCAGATTAGGATACTTAAAGGCCAAGTAAGGCATCTCAAAGCCTATATAAACACCCTAGGGGGCAACTTAAGCGGGGAGTTCGACAGAAGCCCTCTCTCGGGGCGTCCTGCTAGGCCAAAGGAGGCAGATTTGTGGGAATTTACTCGAAGATAGCCAGTTGATCTATCTCAAGAAGCCGGAATCATACTCAAGACGTCGGATCTCTCCTTCAATTCCTTCAGGGGGTTATAGGGTTTTCTTATGTTTTGTTTTATCTTTTCTTCTGAGATGTTTTCTTTTATTGTTATGAACTAAACCCTTCAGATACCTGAAGGGGATGAAACCTAAGACGGATCTTATTATTGTTTTCTAAACTATATGATAAATACTTGATTTGTTCTTAATTATGTATGCTTAATTCTTGTGTTTATATTTCCGGGATATTAATTCAAGTTGAATGTGCTTAGGTGGTGGAGAAAAAGTCCCTGCCTAAGAGTAGATCTAGCATAATTAAGCGGAGTTGATCGCGCGCCTAAAGATAGGGTGACGAGATTTTTCCGGATTAGGGTGAAACCTAATATGGGAGTCCATAGATCGAGTTAATGCAATTCTAGGGGTTTTAATTAGAAAGAGATTTCAATTAATCAACCTAGGGTTAGACGTTATTCGCCTTGAGAGAGGGTTTAATATAAATTAGGGAATCCTACGGATCAAGTCAAGTGAATAAATCGTCTGGTTCAGTGTTAGATAACAAGTGAAGTCTAGGTGGATTCTCCCTAAGGTATCGTCTTAATCAACTGAGTTTTTCCAACAGTATTTCCCCAATTCATTCTTTTTGTCTTTGCGTCTTTAGCTTAGTAGTTAGTCAAGTTTAGGTTAAACAACAACTTCACTTATTTTAGGCTAAATAATAAAGAGAAAGTTAGTATTAGTACTTTTAGTTCCTTTGGGTTCGACAATCCGGTCTTGCCTAAGCTATACTACTGTTCGATAGGTGCACTTGCCTTAAATCATTGTCAGAGTTAGTTTCCAGGTTCGATCATTCTCTTTATAAATTTTAAGACTCGACAGACATACGATCAGTAACATAACATAGCACCAATTCAAGCTTATACATACAACCAAATCATCCACAACCAAGACATCAACACATCATTCATATGCTAGCATCTATCATAAATAAACATCACATAACTTACCAACACAAATCATGCAAGTTTCCACATTCATGAAAGGCATCAACATATGAATATACTTATACCAATATTAGCCAACTTCAAATGGCCTTATACAAAATGAACTTCTAATCAACATAGGCCAACACATTTGGCCAAATCAATTATGACACATAACAAAATGACCAAGTCCCCTATACATGCCATAATTCAAAATGTTGAATTCATTGATACCAAAATAATTGTTGATAGTGTGTATGGATCTCCGACAATCTCCAAACCTCGAGCTAGCTTGGTGATACTATAAGACAAGGGAAAAGAAAGGGGAGTAAGTTATATAGCTTAGTAAGTTCCTATGCAAATAATAAGCACCATAACCACACATTTAACATACAATTTACATAAAAATTAGCATGAAAGTTATAATAATCTTATGATCGTAACTTACTCAATCACCAACTTACCAAGGGTTCATCACATACTGAGCTAATTACTTATGAGTTTTTCGTACATACCTGTACCAACTCTCATCATATCCATATCCTTTCACAACTTTGACATTCCCGTTGAACACTTGAAATATTAACGGATACTCGGAAATCTTGCACATAAGTAACATATATGTAGCTAAAGCTACCTCATATCTCATAATACGTATAGGCTCACTTTCGAGCTATTCACGGGCCTGGTCACACAAGCTGTCAGTCAAGATGTAGCTATACAGTGCTGCTCACACAAGCTGTCAGGTATCCGCAACACATGCCGAACTACCCAGCCACTGGTAGGATGTACAAGACCAGCACTCGGATCACATAATCACATATATACATGGGTTCCTAGTGACATGTCACTCGTATCCTATTTTATTCCTAAGGTTCAATCGAGATTTCTCGTTTGTCAAAACTTTGTCGAATACGTCCAAAGAGTCAATCGCAATTCATAAAATATTAAGGCACTTAAAACATAAATATAACAATGCATTATTTACATACGAACTTACCTCGGTGAAAAAATAGTAGAATTGGACCTAATCATTAAACACTTTATTTTTCCCCTGATCTAGGTCCGAACCTCGTTTTTCTTAATAATCGAGCTTGAAAGCTTGGCCAAAAACCAAGCTATGGTGACCCTTGAAATTCGGCTATGGGGGGCTAAATTGATGAAGATGAAGACTTTTGTTTAGTTTTATTTGTCTTTATTTACCAAATGACCAAAATGCCCTTAATGCCTAACTTCAAAATCTTACCCATCCATGTCCATTTTTGTCCAACTTAAAGTAAAATGGTCTAATTATCATCTAAGGACCTCCAGTTTAAAATTTCATAACAATTAGACAGCTCTAGCTTCTAGAACACACATTTTGCACCTTTTGCAATTTAGTCCATTTAACTAAATTGAGTGCCCAAACGTCAAAATTTTCGAACTAAATTGTCACAAGATCATTCCGTAAAACTGTAGACCATAAAAATATAATAAAAATAAATTTTACTCTGTCAGATTTGTGGTCCGAAAACCACTGTTCTGACTAAACCCAAAATCGGGCAGTTACAATTCTCCCCCCTTTAGGGATTTTTGTCCCCGAAAATCTTACCGGAAAAGAGGTTTGGGTACTGTTTTCTCATGGCTTCTTCGGGTTCCCACGTAGCCTCCTCGACCCCATGTCATTTCCATAACACCTTCATTAGGGCTATACTTTTATTTCTCAACTGTTTGACCTCCCGAGCCAAAATCTTTATCGGTTCCTCACCATACGTCATATACGGTCGAATCTCAATCTCTATTGGAGAAATCACATGTGAAGGATCAGAATGATATCATCGCAACATTGACACATGAAACACATTATTGATCATTTCCAACTCTGTCGGTAAAGCTAATCGATATGCTACTGGCCCTATTCTTTCAATAACTTCATAAGGCCCAATGAAACGCAGACTCAGTTTACCCTTGCGACCGAATTTAAGGATTTTCTTCCACAGAGACACTTTCAGAAATACCTTATCACTGACTTGAAATTCAATTTCCTTTTGTTTTAGATCCGCGTACGACTTCTGTCTATCCGAAGCTGTTTTTAAAAAATCACGAATTACTTTTACTTTTTCTTCGATTTCTTTAACTAAATCGACCCCGTGAATCCGCCTCTCACTTAGCTCGGTCCAGTACAACGGAGTTTGACACTTGCGGCCATACAATGCCTCATATGGTGCCATCTTTATACTTGATTGAAAACTGTTGTTATAAGCAAATTCGACTAAAGGTAGATATTTTTCCCAACTACCTTCGAACTCTAATACACAACAGCGAAGCATATCTTCGAGTACATAAATCATCCTCTTAGATTGACCGTCGGTTTGCGGATGAAATGCGGTGCTAAAATTCAACTTTGTACCCAAAGATTCTTGCAACTTTTTCCAAAAATGCGAAGTAAACCTCAGATCTCTATCCGAAATAATAAAAAATAGGTACTTTGTGCAATCTCACAATCTCAGCAATGTACAATTTGGCTAGCTTATCAAGTGAATAGTCTGTACGTACCGGTATAAAATGAGCCGATTTCGTCAATATATCAACCACAATCCATACGGCATCTTTTTTTTCGAAGTCAAAGGCAAACCCGTTACGAAATCCATCGTAATCCTGTCCCATTTCCATTCGGATACCATCACTGGCTGTAGTAAACCCGAAGGTACTTGGTGTTCGGCTTTTACTTGTTGGCAAATCAAACATCTTGAGACAAACTCTGAAATATCTCGTTTCATACCCGACCATCAATACAATTTCTTCAAATCATTATATATTTCCGTACTGCCTGGATGAACAGATAAACAACCATTATGTGCTTCATAAAGAATCTTCTGAATAATCTCATCATTTTTTGGTACACATACTCTATCTCGGAACATTAAGCAATCATCATAACCGATCCAAAAGTCTGAATCACTACTCGATTCACACAGAGCTCTTTTGGCTTGCAACTCACTATCACTTTTTTGAGCTTCATAAATTTGCTAAAGAAACACCGGTCTAGCTCTCAACTCAGTTAGAACCGAACCATCATCGGATAAATTCAACCTCGTATTCATAGCTCTCAAGGCAAACAATGAATTTCTGCTCAAAGCATCTGCGACTACGTTCGCCTTTCCGGGATGGTAGTCAATTACCAACTCATTATCTTTTAGTAACTCGAGCCATCTCCGTTGTCGCAAGTTCAAATCCTTTTGAGTCATGAAATCCTTCAAGCACTTGTGGTCTGTAACACCCCAAACCCGGCCCAAACATTACGACCGAATTTGGTATGTTATAGGGGAAAACATTTTGTAAAATCCTTTTTTAGCCGACTTAAGGTTTGTCGAAAACGTTTCATTTTATATGGTTTTGGTAAAACCATTGAGGTGTGTGAAGAAACCTCACTTAGTTTTATTTAAAGATCTATTAAGTCGAGTTGTTACCGATTTTGAATGTACCCAGATGGCACAATAAAACATTTTCATGTTAAATTTAAGAAAACGTGTGTACCCATTTTAAAGTCATTAAGTAATTTAAACAAATTATCCAAAATATGTAAAGTAAGCAAAATAAAAATCTTAGGAGGCCTTATTACAACTTGAACAAATAAATCCAAATAAAATAAAAATAATTCAAAGTTCGTTTAAATCCCATTCCCAATCTTTGCATGGCCACCTCGAGTCCATCCGGCTCCTTATCCGCGATCTACGAGTCACTGAAAAAGTTAAAGGAGAAGGTGAGTCACCAAGACTCAATGTGTAACCCTTCCCCGGTTTAGTGCAACATCATACACAATTTATAACTAAGTTAACATGCACTAAATTTAACATGCACCCAACCTAGCCATCCAATACACCCTTCTCTACCCCGTGGTGGTACCAAACCACCGGTGGTGCCAAACGGCCCAGTGTCCAAAGACACGATATCCATCAATATTGTGGTGCCAAACCACTTGGTGACCCGAAGTCACAAATAGTAATGATGGGGCCAACCCATCGTGTGATACCAAATCACCGGTGTCAATCCGTTAAATTATCTCGTGGGGCCAACCCAGCTTTGTGGTACCAAACCACCGGGACGAGGCGCTATGAGGTGCCAAACCTCTCGGTGACCGTAGTCACAAAATGTGGTACCAAACCACTCGGTGTCCGTGAGACACGGATATCACTTCCCCCTCCACTCGTTTAACCCACATCAATCAATGATATGCTTTTAACAAAAATCATGCCAACATGTTTATTTAACAACATATCTTTGGATTTATCATCGACCACATATTTATTTGCCACATATACCAAATATGTCATGCTTCCCAAAAGCATCATAAAGAAAACTCATAACAACAAGGACTTACTCAATCCTTGCCTATACCATGATGGTATTAAATCCAAATCTACACCAATTCGGTTTAGCATACACAATGCGTTTAGCACGATTATTAGTTATAAAGTGTGTATGTACACACACCATTACTATAAGCGAATCCTAGGTCCCGAGATCCGATCTACTACGCTAGATCCTTCGACCCTATTTTCGGCCAACATCAAAGTTAGTGACATAGGCCTATTCGGCTATAATAACTAAATCCGAAGGCTCATTTGTGGCACTTACCTTAAACCGATTTGGTTTCCAACCAAATCCGAAACACACACCACTTGTGTCGGCTATACCTTGAATCACATAATAGTTAGCCTTCGGCTTTTAAACTAATTAGCAACAGATTTAAATATTGAGACCTTACCTAGATCGATCACCAAATCCCGAATATCCACAGCGTTAGACTGTCCTCCTTCCTACAATCGGCCTTAATCTCATTAATATGAGTCATAGACCATTCGGCCATAACTATAAATCTCGAAAACCAAACAAAAGTCATTCGGCCATCTCCACTTACCCCTTACAAACCGATTGAAGAAGAAATCCCGAAAAGAATCTGTGCTCACTTGTTATTCGGCCAAAGTATATCTAATGGAAGAGAGAAGATTTCGGCAAAAGAGTGGAGTAGATTCGGCTAGAACAAAAGGAGAGAAAAGAAAGATTTGTATGGTATTCGGCTATTGCTAATAATTAGAGGAGAAAAGGAAACACGAATAGCCTTTTTGCTTCTTGGAAATTTCGGCACAATGAAAACAATTAAAATGAGAAAGGAACTAACAAAAGATGGCCACTCTCTAAATATACTACACTATTCGGCACTTATCCTCCCCACATGGCCGAATTTCAACAACCAAAGACACCAAAATTGGGCCACCACATCTTTACTTATCCAAATCCAAAATAATCTCCTAATTTACCTCTTCAACATCTATTCAAAAAGAATTTAAAATAAATAAATCTTTATCCCTTCATCACCTCTTCAATTAAATAAATAAAATAATAATATCAACTCTTCCAGTAGAATTTAAAAGCAAACATCAAGCTTATTCTTATCCCCTTGAGAGTCCATGTGCGGACCACCAGGCTCTCTCTCCCTTCACGCCAACTTGCAAAAATAAAGCACCAAGCTGCTTTGCCCCCATGGTTCGAACATGGGACTGATGGAAGCAGTTGCACTAACGCCCGTAGCCACTCTGCCAAGGCGTTCCTTTGTGACACAACTTCGCCACAATTTCTTTTAAAGCGCTCCTTGTTAGCTCCCCCTTGTCTTAACGCCAAAAGCCAAAAATAAAATGCCCAAGCTATTTGTTCCCACTCTTGAACTCAAGACTGCGCGAGCATCACCTTCAGGCCCTTAAATGGCGCCCTTAAGCCACTTTACCAAGGCCATCTTTGTGTCCAAAAGCGCATATAACTTCTCTTAAGACCTCCACTGCCCAATTCCTTCCCGACGCAAAATACAAAAATAAAACACTCCCATGCGCCTCATGACTCAACCTCGTCCCTCACTGAAGCCCCCTTGCACCTTAGCGCCCCAAGCCACTTTGCCAAATACTTTCTTGCGTCCCTAACCTTCTCAAAATTTCTTTTAAGGCCTCCTGCCTAGTTTCCCCTTTTTACCTAAAAATCCAATATTTTCCAAAGTTTTCCCCTTCACCCAAAGTTCTCAAAAACTCCTAAAATATGTCCCAACACACTTAAAGCCTACTAATACTTGAGTTATGCTCCAAACGCATAACCCCTAATCTAGGATGTTCTGAGTTCTACCCTCCTTAAAAATAATTTCGTCCTCAAAATTACTTACTAACGAATAATCGTATATCTTAACTCACTTTTTTACGCTTATCTTTGCGCACTCTGATCTTAATAAAACCATCATACTTCCTAGGCACAATCTCTAAGTTCACATCCAAGGTTTCAGGCACTTCACTAGCAATACAAGAAAACTCTACAATAATCAAAGCAATTAAGGGTATTCCAGAAATAAGGAACGTACCCGTTGTCACATCTGGCACATCTTCCTCCTCGCGACGGCCAACTGCATAAACCAACCTCAGAAATGCTTTTCTCTACGTATCAATGTAGCTGGTCCCCACATACTTCTTCTGGTATGCTACTTTGAAGTACTCCCAAGTAAGATCATCTGCCGCAGCACCATCCCGAATCGTGAGCCACCACTGGTATGACTCATCCCTGAGGAGCGACACCACTCCTTTCAGCTTCTCCTCAGCCATCAGATCTAGATCATCCATGATCCTCTCAGTTGATTCCAACCAATACTCCGCCGTACTGGGTGCCACACCTGATACACCCCGGAACACCTCAGCTCCATTGGCTCAGAGTCGTTCGGGTACAGATTTCCGAGGTCCCATACCTCCACCTGTTCCAGCCACCATCTCAAGGACTCGCGGCCGCGGCTGCGATCTTGCCTCACCCCGTCTGATCCTGCTGCTCAACACCAAAAGTTGGGGGTGGTGGTGGCAGTGGTATCTCATTATCAGACCCTTGACCCGACCTAACGGGTTCTGACACAGTCATTCTTCCTCTACCGCATCCACGACGGCCACGTCCTCTAGAACTCATTTCTAACGATTGCGTTTTAATCTGATTAAGAAATTTTATGGATTAGTACTTGTTTCACTTGGTTATCCGCGAGAATTTTATGAAGAGAGCTTAATAGGAATTCTTTCGATCAATCAAAGGTTTAAGTCCTCTATCCTAGTTTACACAGAAGGGCACATCCATTCCCTAATACCTTTCATACTTATTCACTCCTCCCAGGGATAGTTTCGTCTTTTTCCTACAGGGGTATTTCCGTAAATTTCCAAAGTCAGGGTATTATTTATTGTGTTTGGCCTATGACCGAGTCCTCTTGGTTAGGGTGAACCGAAGCTACGCACCAGGTAGGAATCCTGCGACGAGGAGGTGAGTCACGAGGATGCTTAAATACCAAGCTCTTAGGATCAATCCTAACAAGCGCACAAGGGTTACCACACCCTAACTCGGCGACTTGGTCGTAGGTTTGTTTAATTAGGCATTTAAAGTCTTATGTCTTTTGTTGGAGTGAGCTAGTCCTAAAGTTCAACCACCTATCATACTATCTACCTACCCTTCTACCAATAATTCATACAGAAGTCAGAAGTACTTACCTGGGCGGATTGGTGCCGGAGACTCGGTGCCATGCTGTTCAAAACCATAATTACTTCAAGAAGGCCTACCAAAAACATTTTGGGACTTAGGCCCCCACAGCCGAGTTTTGAACTTGGCTCTGATACCAATTTTGTAACACCCCAAACCCGGCCCAAACATTACGACCGAATTTGGTATGTTACAGGGGAAAACATTTTGTAAAATCCTTTTTAGCCGACTTAAGGTTTGTCGAAAACGTTTCATTTTATATGGTTTTGGTAAAACCATTGAGGTGTGTGAAGAAACCTCACTTAGTTTTATTTAAAGATCTATTAAGTCGGGTTATTACCCGATTTTGAATGTGCCAGATGGCACAATAAAACATTTTCGCGTTAAATTTAAGAAAACGTGTGTACCCATTTTAAAGTCATTAAGTAATTTAAACAAATTATCCAAAATATGTAAAGTAAGCAAAATAAAAATCTTAGGAGGCCTTATTACAACTTGAACAAATAAATCCAAATAAAATAAAAATAATTCAAATTTCGTTTAAATCCCATTCCCCTTTGCATGGCCACCTCGAGTCCATCCGGCTCCTCATCCGCGATCTACGAGTCACCTGAAAAAGTTAAAGGAGAAGGTGAGTCACCAAGACTCAATGTGTAACCCTTCCCCCGGTTTAGTGCAACATCATACACAATTTATAACTAAGTTAACATGCACTAAATTTAACATGCACCCAACCTAGCCATCAACACACCTTTCTCTACCGTGTGGTACCAAACCACTGGTGTCCAAAGACACGATATCCATCAATATTGTGGTGCCCAACCACTGGTGACCCGAAGTCACAAATAGTAATGATGGGGCCAACCCATCGTGTGATACCAAATCACTGGCGTCAATCCCGTTATATTATCTGGGGCCAACCCAGCGTGGTACCAAACCAGCGGGGCGAGGCGCTATGAGGTGCCAAACCTCTGGTGACCATAGTCACGAAATGTGGTACCAAACCAGCGGTGTCCGTGAACACGGATATCACTTCCCCATCCACTCGTTTAACCCACATCAATCAATGATATGCATTTAACAAAAATCATGCCAACATGTTTATTTAACAACATATCTTTGGATTTATCATCAGACCACATATTTATTTGCCACATATACCAAATATGTCATGCTTCCCAAAAGCATCATAAAGAAAACTCATAACAACAAGGACTTACAGAATCCTTGCCTATACCATGATGGTATTAAATCCAAATCTACACCAATTCGGTTTAGCATACACAATGCGTTTAGCACGATTATTAGTTATAAAGTGTGTATGTACACACACATTACTATCGCGAATCCTAGGTCCCGGAGATCCGATCTACTACGCTAGATCCTTCGACCCTATTTTTAAACCAACATCAAAGTTAGTGACATAGGCCTATTAGGCTATAATAACTAAATCCGAAGGCTCATTTGTGGCACTTACCTTAAAGCGATTTGGTTTCCAACCAAATCCGAAGCCACACACACCACTTGTAATCGGCTATACCTTGAATCACATAATAGTTAGCCTTGGCTTTTAAACTAATTAACAAATGATTTAAATATTGAGACCTTACCTAGATCGATCACCAAATCCAGAATATCCACACGTTAGGTGTCCTCCTTCCTACAATCGGCCTTAATCTCATTAATATGAGTCATAGACCATTCGGCCATAACCATAAATCTCGAAAACCAAACAAAAGTCATTCGGCCATCTCCACTTACCCCTTACAAACTGATTGAAGAAGAAATCCGAAAAGAATCATGCTCACTTGTTATTCGGCCAAAGTATATCTAATGGAAGGCAGAAGATTTGAGAAAAAGAGTGGAGTAGATTCGGCTAGAACAAAAGGAGAGAAAAGAAAGATTTGTATGGTATTCGGCTATTGCTAATAATTAGAGGAGAAAAAGAAACACGAATAGCCTTTTTGCTTCTTGGAAATTTCGACACAATGAAAACAATTAAAATGAGAAAGGAACTAACAAAAGATGGCCACTCTCTAAATATACTACACTATTCGGCACTTATCCTCCCCACATGGCCGAATTTCAACAACCAAAGACACCCAAATTGGGCCACCACATCTTTACTTATCCAAATCCAAAATAATCTCCTAATTTACCTCTTCAACATCTATTCAAAAAGAATTTAAAATAAATAAATCCTTATCCCTTCATCACCTCTTCAATTAAATAAATAAAATAATAATATTAACTCTTCCAGCCGAATTTAAAAGCAAACATCAAGCTTATCCTTATCCCCCTTGAGAGTCCATGTGCAGACCACCAGCTCTCTCTCCCTTCACGCCAACTTGCAAAAATAAAGCACCAAACTGTTGCCCCCATGGTTCGAACATGGGACTGATGGAAGCAATTGCACTAACGCCCAGTAGCCACTCTGCCAAGGCGTTCCTTTGTGACACAACTCGCCACAATTTCTTTTAAGCGCTCCTTGTTAGCTCCCCTTGTCTTAACGCCAAAAGCCAAAAATAAAATACCCAACTGCTGCTCCCACTCTTCAAACTCAAGACCTGCGCCAGGCATCACCTCCAGGCCCTTAAATGGCGCCCTTAAGCCACTTTACCAAGGCCATCTTTGTGTCCAAAAGCGCATATAACTTCTCTTAAGACCTCCCTGGCCCAATTCCCTTCCTGACGCAAAATACAAAAATAAAACACTCACATGCTGCCCTCACGACTCGACCCTCGTCCCTCCTGAAGCCCCCTTGCACCTTAGCGCCCCAAGCCACTTTGCCAAATACTTTCTTGCCTCCTAACCTTCTCAAAATTTCTTTTAAGGCCTCCCTGCCTAGTTTCCCCTTTTTACCTAAAAATCCAATATTTTCCAAAGTTTTTCCCCTTCACCCAAAGTTCTCAAAAACTCCTAAAATATGTCCCAACACACTTAAAGCCTACTAATACTTGAGTTATGCTCCAAACGCATAACCCCTAATCTAGGATGTTACATGGTCGGTATAGATGTGGCACTTCTCACCGTACAAATGATGACGCCAAATTTTCAAAGCAAAAATAATGGCGGCCAATTCCAAATCGTGCATCGGATAATTCTTTTCGTGCGGTTTCAACTGTCTTGAGGCATGGGCTATCACCTTGCCCTCTTGCATCAACACACATCCTAACCCATTCAGTGGCGAGTCACTATAAATCACAAATTCTTTTCCTGGTTCAGGTTGCATTAAAACCGACGCCTCAGTCAATAATGCTTTCAACTTCTCAAAACTCTGTTGATATTTTTCTGACCATTCGAACTTAACATCTTTTTGCAACAACTTAGTCATAGGAGTAGCAATCATCGAAAAACCCTTAACAAAACGTCTATAATAGCCGGCTAAGCCCAAAAAGATTCTAACTTCGGATACATTCCTTGGCGGTTTCCAGTTGACAATTGTCAAAATCTTACTCGGATCAACCCGAATACCATCTTTTTAAACAATATGTCCCAGAAATCTGACTTTTCGGAGCCAAAACTCACTTTTGTTGAACTTAGCAAACAATTTCTTATCTCTCAAAATCTGCAACACAATTCTTAAATGTTCGGCATGCTCAGACTCATCCCCAGAATAAATCAAAATGTCATCGATGAACACAACCACAAACTTATCCAAATACGGTCGAAAAATTTGATTCATCAAGTCCATAAAAATAGCAGGGCATTAGTTAATCCAAAAGGCATAACAAGAAATTCATAATGCCCGTACCTTATCACGAAAGTAGTTTTGGCACATCAGGCTCTTTAACTCTCAAGCGATAGCGGCCAAATCTTAAATCAATCTTTAAGAATACCGTTGCTCCTTTCAAGCCCGATCAAACAAGTCATCAATCCTCGGCAAAGGATATTTGTTCTTTATTTTCACCTTGTTGAGCGATCGATAATCAATACAAAGCCTCATAGATCCGTCTTTCTTCTTTACAAATTACCTTTGGAGCACCTAGGAGAAAAAACTTTGTCTCATGAATGTAACACCCCAAATTTGGGCCTAGAAGGAAATAGGTCTTAAGCGTCAAAACACATAAAAATTTATGTGTGCAAGGAAATGACAAATTGCTTATCCCTTTAATGGCTAAGTGATTTGGGTGTGTATGGGAGTGTCACGAGAAGTCACAGGTTCAAACACAGGCTTTAGCAAAATTTTGCTTTTTGCTCTTAAGTGAATCTTGGTCTTAGCTTGAAGGCTTTATAAATATTTTTGGTGAAATCATGACACAAAAGTCTGTGGTAAAGGTGGAAAGTGGCGTGTGGAGTGTACTATGGGGTTTGAGGTTCAAATCACAGGATAAGCAATGGAGTGTTTATTTTGTTGCTGGTAGGGAAGGTAGAAGAGTTGGACTAAAAAAGCTATTTGAAGAGGTGTTTGAATTGGTCATGTAGAGATTGTAGGAGCAAATCGTGGAGAGGATTAAGGAGAGTATTGTGGAGAGAATCAAGGAAGTGGAAGTGTGTAGGAGTGTGGAGTGCTTGAATTGGGGATAGGAAATTTGGTGAGGGTTTTCTCTCGATTTTGATCGGTTTATCACTTGGGTTTTCGAACTATTAAGGTTTTCTTTCTCTGCTCTCTTGTCTTAAATTTGCAAGTGGTCATTTGTGCATTTTGGGTATTCGACTCAGACCATTACAGTAAAGTAAACCATTTTTTTTTCAAGTCCATTCCTCTCCCCTCTTACTGCACCAACATCTATCAAACCTCCATTTCTTCTCTATTCTTTTGGTCTCGACCAAGCTTTGCTGTTTCATCTCTTCTTATCTATTGATTCTTAACCTTGCACTCCGACCCTTGTGACTCTTTCCTCTTTTCGGCTTGTGACCGAAAGTTCTCCCCTCTCTGTTTCGATTCTGCAACGGCTCTGACAATCGGTAAGTGTTCAAAATCCATCCTCTGCTATACATTTAAAACCAAATGTACCTATGCTCCTCCTTTCTTTTCCAAAACCGAATAACCCCATTAACCGATTGTTATTTCATTCTTCTCGTACCGCACTCATTGCGATTCTAGGGTCTTCCTCGAGTGGTGAAGTGTGAACGGATTGGAGGAGTCACACTTTCATTCTCAAAACGTCCGGAAAGCAGCAAAGGCATGTGATCGTTTCTGAACAGTGAGCGTTGAGGGATTAAGGTCACCCTCATTCAAACAAGGTCGGGTGCTCGTAGATCTTGGAACGACTCCGTAAAAAGGTGTGTAATCGCACTATCTCCGCTGTGAATCGACAAAAGCTGAAACTTCGGCATTTGAGGCCTCACGAGCGTGCGATCACTCGGGTGGTAAAATCAAGCCCACAACCGTGGGCGGTAGACTGAAGAGGCCACCACGAGGGTTCTCGTGCGCTTGAGCCGAAATGGGCCGTGTGAGCCCAATGGGCTCGTGGGCCCTACACGAATGAAATTTACGAAAAGTAGTAGAAACTGGATTGGGCTATGAAGATCACATAGCCATGATTAAATTTGGACCAAATGGGCCACACGAGCGTGTGGGCCCATTTGGGCCGAATATTGGGCTTTGAGCCCATTTACACTGTTTCGACCAAATGGATTATCTGTGTCGCTCGATGCGACTGTAGGCCTTCGGAAAGGTCGTTAACTGTACCGAGACCCCAAGGTAGGTAAAATGACCGTAATACCCCTGTAATGTAACACCCCTAACCCGTATCCGTCGCCGGAATTGGGTTACGAGGCATTACCGAACATAACATGATTAAACATAATTATTGAACGCTCTTACTCACTCAAGAATAATGCTACATCTATAAATTCGACAGACATAACTATTCACAAATAGATTTAATTATAAAATCATAACTTACAAATCAGCACTAATAAAAATTTTCACTTATTCAGTACAACTTACATTTAAGCAATAGAACATGTTCTATACTTGTCGAATTCAAAATAATATGAGTACAGCTTATACTTTTAATATTATAAATAACATCATGATATGGCCATATATATATAACTTATTTATCACTATGCCATGCACAAAATATTCTGACCACATTTAATATATAAATGCACAAGTACAAATCATATTATACTAAATTTGCATTACTTTACTTTAAATGCTAAATGCATATACCGAACCATTCATAATAAAACAAATTTACATTCCTTATCAACTCAACTAAACTCAATTGATCTAGGTATATTCGAACATATATATATATATTAGTTTAATATTAAACATATGTTTTTTTATTTACAAATTTACATGTGTGTACACCCATATCAATTTAGCCAATTTTATATAACTATATTCATTATCATCACTAAACCAACTAAAGAAAATTTTGACTATAGTATAACCCTCAAAACAAACATATTTATACTTCATGATATACACCCAACATCTCATTGAAATTACAAGTCCCATGTGTTAAGCAGATATTCTATAAAATCTATTAAGATATAATACATGCATAACAATATAACATAAACACCAAATCAAATCTCATAGTCACTTACATACTCGAATCAAACAAATTTCAATACATTCCATATATATATATATAATATTTACAATTACCTAATTAGCACATATCATTTTCGAAATCAACCCATGCACAAATTCAAAACTCAATGATCCAATATTCTCTTTTCATTAATCACACATAAACATTCAATTATGCCACTCATGAGATCATATAATTATCAAGCCAAATATGTTCATGTACAACTTCATTATTTACCATTATGCACCGAATCACTATAGCAAAATATACTAGCAAATCACCATTATATATATATCAAGCGGTTTGCACACTTAAACTATGAAACATTATACATAACATGAACCTATATCTAAACCGAATATACATAATCAAAACATCATCTTAGCCCAAAATGCCATAAACCACAAAACCAAACTTTACCTATTAAAAATATATACCATGGCCAAATATATGCTAACTAAAAACCCCCACAAACCATGCACATAAATGACATAAACATATACACCATTTTTGACCATTAAAAACCATATGCTTCAATACCAAACTAACAAAAGGAGATAAGCCATTTTCGGATGGCTTTTAATTACATATACATATTAGTTCCAAAATCAACATTTCAACTATGCTATACATGCCATATATTCGAAAACTACTTAGTAAAGTGCACGAAAAAAGCGTCGATAGTGTGAATAGTCTTCTTGACGATCCACAGAGCTCGTAACGTTATATCCAAAATCTATAAAGCAGAGGTAGAGAAAAACACAGAGTAAGCTATTTAAGCTTAGTAAGTCATAAGCTAATACCAACTAAATTAGCAAAACCAAATATACAAAGCTATAAGTATAATTTAACATTAAATCCTTTCATTTACAAATCAAACAGTTAACTTATACACATTCACAAGAACTTACACAAATCTCAATTTCAAGTTCATACATAATTCACCTTGGTCGAATACATTAAAATTTGAACTTACACATAGTTCACATGCTCATACTTTAACTTTTATACAATGAATTAAACATTTAACTTACCTTACTTTTCATAACACAATTTATATACGTACCTGAGTCTTTTTAATTCGATTTTCACATTGACCTTCACTTACACTTGCCTGTTGAACCATTCAAAATTCAAAAGGATACGCGGATAGTCGGAAGCCCGTACAATGCCAACATCCCAGACGTGGTCTTACATGTAATCACATATCGATGCCACTGTCCTAAACAGGGTCTTACACGAATCAAATACGATGCCAATGTCCCAGACATGGTCTTACACGTAAACACAAGTCGATGCCAACGTCCCAGATGTGGTCTTACACGATAACACATATCGGATATCCTATGTCATGACATATGTATCCTATCTATTCCTAAGGTTCGTACGGGGCTTACGGACGTCAAATCTCGATCGAATCAAGCTCAAAAAATAGCCAATTCACCTTACTCATATTCGGCCATAGTGAATAGAAATTCAAATAATTCAATTTAACACATAACAAATATATACTCATAGTTATATCGACATTTAAATGCTTATGGACTTACCTCGGACGTCGTCGACTGTGAAATCGGCTATTCGACCACTTTTGTCTTTCCCCGATCCAAATCCGATTTCTTTAATTCTTGATCTAACATATTCAAATTAAGCTTATTTAAACTCCATTGTATTCAATTTAGCCTAAAAACACATAAATGGGCAAATTACAATTTTGCCCCTAACATTTCACACTTTTTTACAATTTAGTCCTTTTTGCACAAAACACAAAATACACAAAATTTGACTATACTATACAAGGGTCGAATATTCCTAGTCTTCATACAAGCCCACACATTTCATTTATTTTACATTTCAGTCCCTCAAAAATTTATTTTTGCAATTTAGTCCAAATTACTCAAATTCATCAAAAATTCAAAGACAAAATTTGTTAATCTAACACATATATTTCATATTTCATCATTAAACAACAAAAACAACAAGCTATCATTAATGGCTCAACTCAAAATATTCATCAAAATTAAAAATTGAAGCATGGGTTTTATACATCTCATATACAACGATCTCAAAAACGTAGAAATTATCAAAAACCGAACAAAACACATACCTAAATTAAAGCTTCAAAGTGCCGAATGTAGCTTAGGTTTTTCCTTTTGCTTTTCTTTGATATTCGGTCAAGAGAAGATGAACAAATGCATGGTTGTTTATGTTTTATTTTATTTATTACATAATAATATGTATATTACCTTTTTACCCTTTATAAAATAATATAAAATCTTTATATAATATGCATATTATCGTCCACTACCAATAAAAATGGGCTAATTGCCCTTTAAGGACCCCACATTAAAAAGCCACTATCAAATTAGCACTTTACACTTTAATTTGTAACTTTTACATTTCTGTGATAAACTCATTTTATTTAATCGGACACCTAAGCGACAAAATTAAAACACGAAAATTTAACACAAACAAATTCACACATAATAAACACGGAAAATAATTTTAAAATATTTTTAGGACTCGGATTTGTGGTCCCGAAACCACTATTTCGATTAGGGTCAAAATCGATTTTATTACATGTAAGGTAAAATAATAGTAATGCCCCTTGTAGGGTAAAATGACCGTAATGCCCACAGGGGTAAAATGGCCAGTAATGCCCACATAGGGTAAAATGAGTATAATACCTCTGTGGGTAAAATGACCGTAATACCCTTGTAGGGTAAAATGGCCAGTAATGCCCCATAGGGTAAAATGATCGTAATACCCACAGTAGGGTAAAATGACCGTAATGCCCACAGTAAGGTAAAATGGCCAGTAATACCCACTGTAGGAGTAAAATGTATGATGCCCTTGTAGGTAAAATGAGTTGTAATACCTCTGTTAGGTGAATTGTGGAGATATACCCCAAAAGGGTAAAATGACTATTCTACCCCTCGGGGATATATGATTGATTTGTCAGTGATTTGTATGGTGATTACGAGCATGGCATTTTGCATACCACGACATCTTTTGCATGGGGTTGGGATCTTTTTATGGAGGAAATCTTGTCTTGGTGGCTCTGCCACAATCAGCATTCTTGGTGGCTTTGCCACATATCACATTCTTGGCGGCTTTGTTGCGATCTTTATTCTTGGCGACTTTCTTTGTGATGACCGTTCTTTGGTAGCTTTGCTATGATGCTCTTGATGTCTTTGTACCGATCATATTACGATTCTGCGATGGTGTGTATGCGATCATATCAACTCTGCTCGATGGCTCTATCATCGATCATATTACAATTCTTGATGGTTGTGTGCGATCATATTACTACTATTGATGGCTTTGTGCCAATCATATTCTTTGTACTCATGGCATTGTGCCATTCTATTTATGGCTTGTAGCCATTACATTTGTCTTGGCGACTTTGTTGCTATCTTGATTAGTCATAACAGGTGCTAATATTGGTGTGATGGCTCGGTGGGTCGATTTTATCCCCACATGGTGTGTTAGTTGGTATGGGTGGTGTGTTGGCTGGATTGGGATGGGTTGCATGATTGCATTGTTGCATTTACATTCTTCTCATCATCTTTGTATTGGGCTTAGGCCCACATATATTCATTTCTAATTCTGATATTGTAATGGGCTAAGCCCACACTACCTTATTCTTTGTTTTGGGTTAAAGCCCACCTTTGCACTATTGCTGAATAGGGCCAAGGCCCAAAGCTGATTACGGCATATATTACTAAGCGAATGATAGGGGATTACACCTTTGAGTTTTCATAAACTCACCCTTTCTTTCTGTATGCAGGTAATCCCGGCCTTAGGCGATTTGGAGCCGCGAGGACTCGAGAGGTGGCCACCGCGTTCGCTAATAGTTCATTTTAGACCTAGTTAATTAAATTTTTATATTGGGTTGATATTTTTTTAATAAGGCCTCACGCGATTTTAATTCCTTATAATTGGGTTTAATTTCTTATTTTGGAAAGCTATAAGCCCATATACAAACAAGTTTTCAAAAATAAAAGCGGTTTTAAAAGACAAACACACCTTTTCAAACTTCAAATAACTCTCATTAAAGTAACTCTCATGGCAATCGATTAAAAACAGTTGTCTCTCGACAAGCCTGATTTTGAAAAGCACTTCGATGTGACACGTCAGATTCGATCGTAACGTCTAGGCCAGGTTTGGGGTGTTACACGTAAAACCCTTATCTGTCAACTCTTGCAACTAAGCTTTTAATTCTTTCAATTCAGTTAGAGCCATCATATACGAAGCAATCGATATCGATGAAGTCCCTGGCACTAAATCAATACCAAACTCAACTTCTCTAATTGGTGGCAACCCAGGTAACTCTTCAGGAAAAACATCCGGATATTCACAGACTACTGGCACTAATTCAAGTTTCAACTCAGACATCTTCGTATTCAACACATAAGCAAGATAAGCTTCACAACCTTTTCTTACGTATCTCTGAGCAGCTATAGACGAAATCACAATAGGAAATTCACTTGATTCATCGGTTTCAACCCAAAAAACCTCACCATTTTCACATTTCAATACTGCATCATGCAGTGTTAACCAATCCATACCCAAAATAACGTCAAATTCATCAAATGGCAACAACATTAAGTCAGCCGGGAAACAGTGACCTCGAATTATCAAAGGACAATTCTTGTAAACTTTATCAACTAGCACATATTTGCCTAAGGGGTTTGACACTTTAATCACAAACTCAGTAAACTCAATAGGAAAACTCTTACTAGATACCAAATCCACACAAACATAAGAATGAGTTGATCCAGGATCAATCAATGCAATAACATTAGTATCATAAAGAGAAAATGTACCGGTAATCACATTGGGAGATGACGCATCCTCACGAGCACGTATGGCATAAGCTCTAACAGGTGCTCTAGCTTCGGATCTCATAGCTGAATCCTTCGTCACACCTTTACTGCTAGTCCCATTCCCGGTGTTTCTCGGTGGCCTACCTCTATTGGTAGTATTACTCGGCCTTGCACTCGAAACTTATTCTTTCTCAACCATCTCAGGGCAGTCTCGGATAAAATGCTCTTGAGAACCACACTCAAAACAAGCTCGGTCATTCATCCTACACTCTCCGGGATGTATTCTTCCACAGCACTAACATTCAGGTCTGTTAGACCTAACATTACCTACGCTTGCCATTGAAGTAGCTTGAGATTTAAAACCTGAATGTTGCTTCCCGCGGTCTTTGTGCGAATACCCAGCTGAAACATTTGAACAAGAATACATTTCTCTGGATTTCTTTGACTGAGATTGAAATGACTTACTTCATCGACCTTTTTCTTACATCTCTAACCTCACTCTCGGCCTTACTTTTCTCTTTGCTTAGCTCTTCAGCTTTGCAAGCTCGTTCAACCAATACGACAAATTCTTTTAGCTCCAAGATTCCAACTAACAGTCGGATGTCTTCATTCAATCCATCTTCGAACCTTTTACACATAATAGCCTCGGAGGAAACACACTCTCGAGCATATTTACTGAGCCTGACAAATTCTCGTTCATACTCTGTCACTAATATTCGGCCCTGTTTCAGTTCAAGAAATTCTTTACGTTTCTGATCGATGAACCGCTGACTAATGTATTTCTTTCAGAATTCTTCTTGAAAGAATTCCCACGTAACCCTCTCTCTCGGTACCACAGATACTAGTGTCTTCCACCAGTGATATGATGTGTCCCTCAATAATGATATAAAACATTTCAAGCATTCTTCGGGTGTATATGATAACTCATCAAATACCACGATAGTATTCTCAAGCGAACTTCGGCTCTCTCGGGGTCATCATCTACATTAGCCACAATTCCTCAGCCCCTTACTTTCGAATCTTATCAACCGGAGGCTTATTCAGTCTTACCAATTCCACACCTTGAGGAGCTACGGGAATCGGTTCGGGATAAAGAGGGGGTGGAGGATGTTGAGCATTCAGATTTGTTCGAACAAACTCCAAATACCACTGGTTCGTCATGTGGAGGAAGGCTTCCCTAGCCTCTTCTCCTCCTCCCTGACTAACCGTAGGAGGTCTACTTTAAGACGGCGCTGCCCCTTGAGCGGGACAAAAAGAAGGCTATTTACCAAGCCATTTGCCACCCTTTTATTGCACACACCTACATAACATAACATAACATAGCACCAATTCAAGCTTATACATACAACCAAATCATCCACAACCAAGACATCAACACATCATTCATATGCTAACATCTATCATACATAAACATCACATAACTTACCAACACAAATCATGCAAGTTTCCACATTTATGAAAGGCATCATCATATAAATATACTTATACCAATATTAGCCGATTTCAAATGGCCTTATACAAAATGAACTTCTAATCAACATGGGCCAACACATTTGGCCAAATCAATTATGACACATAACAAAATGACCAAGTCCCCTATACATGCCATAATTCAAAATATTAAATTCATTGATACCAAAATAATTGTTGATAGTGTGTATGGATCTCAGACGATCTCGAGAACATGAGCTAGCTTGGTGATAGTATAAGACAAGGGAAAAGAAATGGGAGTAAGCTATATAGCTTAGTAAGTTCCTATGCAAATAATAAGCACCATAACCACACATTTAACATACAATTTACATAAAAATTAGCATGAATGTTATAATAATCTTATGATCGTAACTTACTCAATCACCACATTACCAAGGGTTCATCACATACCGAGCTCATTACTTATGAGCTTTTCATACATACATCTACCAACTCTCATCATATCCATATCCTTTCACAACTTTGACATTCCCGTTGAACACTCGAAATATTAACGGATACTCAGAAATCTTGCACATAAGTACCATATATGTAGCTAAAGCTACCTCATATCTCATAATACATAAAGGCTCGCTTTCGAGCTATTCACGAACTGCTCATACAAAGGCATCGGTTAGGACATAGCTACACAATCTTTGCTCACACAAGGCATCCAGTATCTGCAACACATGCCGGACTACCCAGCCACTGGTAGGACGTACAAGACCAGCACCCGGATCACATAATCACATATATACATGGGTTCCTAGTGACATGTCACTCGTATCGTATCCTATTCTATTCCTAAGGTTCAATCGGGATTTCTCATTTGTCGAAACTTTTTTGAATACTTCCAAAGAGTCAATCGCAATTCATAAAATATTAAAGCACTTAAAACATAAATATAACAATGCATTATTTATATACGAACTTACCTCGGTACAAAAATAGTAGAATTGGACCTAATCGTCAAACACTTTGTCTTTCCCCCAATCTAGGTCCGAACCTCGTTTTTCTTGATAATCGAGCTTGAAAGCTTGGCCAAAACCCTAGCTATGGTGACCCTTTAAATTCGGCTATGGGGGACTAAATTGATGAAGATGAAGACTTTTATTTAGTTTTATTTGTCCTTAATTATTAAATGACCAAAATGCCCTTAATGCTTAACTTCAAAATCTTACCCATCCATGTCCATTTTTGTCCAACTTAAAGTAAAATGGTCTAATTATCATCTAAAGACATGCAATTTAAAATTTCATAGAAATTAGACACCTCTAGCCTCTAGAACACACATTTCGCACCTTTTGCAATTTAGTCCTTTTAACTAAATTCAGTGCCCAAACATCAAAACTTTCGAGCAGAAATCTTCACGAGATCATTTTGTAAAACTATAGACCATAAAAATATACTAAAAAAATTTTGTGTGTCGGTTGTGATGCAGAAACCAACTGTTATGACTAGACCCAAAATCGTACATTTACACTACAAAAGATTCAACGATTAAATCGAGGCACGAGCAAGCGAGAACCTATGCTATACATCCCGGAGAGGATGCCTCGCCTCGAGCGTCATTCTTGATACATTTTCTTTACTTGCGCGATATTATTGCTTTAATTGATCCGGTTCTACACACTCATATATATGTACAAAATTAGTACATGTTAAAACTTTACGATTGAATTCACTTGAATTTGTAGTGGAAGTTTCAAATCCTCTAGGTCAATGTGTGATGGTGGATAAAGTTTGTAAAAATTTGTCCATTGATGGTAAAGGGTAAATGCTTCTCGGTGATTTGATGTTCTTTGCCTTTTGATGAATTTGATATAATTTTGGGAATGGATTGGTTAATCGGCATGATCGATAGTGAATTGTAAACAGAAATACATTGTGTTGAAATGTCAGAACGGTGGATTACTCCATGTTGAATCTAATAGATTATATGGGTTGTCTAATGTTATTTCAGCAATAACGGCACAAAATGTATCGAGAAAGGGATATAATGGTTATCTTGCTTATGTGTTGGACACAAAGGTAAGCGAGTCAAAAGATTCGATCGATGCCCGATGGTGTGTGAATTTCTGATGTGTTTTGGAAGAATTACAGTTTGCCACGGTTAGAGAAGTGGAGTTTTCTATAGACCTTATTCCCGGAACAACACCAATATTAATAGCACCTTATAGAATGGCTCCAGCTGAGTTGAAAGAGTTGAAAGCACAGTTACAAGAATTAATTGTCAGAGGCTTTGCTTGACCTAGTTTCTCACCTTGGGGTGCACGGTTTATTTGTGAAGAAGAAAGATGGATCTCTGAGGTTATGTATTGATTACAGGCGACTAAATAAAGTTACAATAAAGAATAAGTACCCGTTGCCTCAAATAGATGACTTATTTGATCGATTAAAAGGGCTCTTGTATTTTCAAAAATTGATCTTAAACTCGGGTTATTATCGATTATGGGTAAGGACTTAGATGTTCCAAAAATAGCTTTTAGAACCAGGTATGGCCACTATGAGTTTTAGTGATGCCATTTGGGGTGACTAATGCCGCGGTGTTTATGGATCGATAAATAGAATTTTGGGACCGTACCTAAACGAGTTTGTGGTGGTATTCATTGATGATATTTTAGTCTATTCAGAGATGAAAAAGAGCATGCTGATCATTTGAGAATTATATTGCAAACTCTACGGGAGAAGCAATTGTATGCCAAGTTCAGTAAATGTGAATTTTGGCTACGGGAAGTTGGATTTCTTGGACATATTGTATCTGCTGAAGGTATCAGGATAGACCCAAGTAAAATTTCAGCAATTGTCAATTGGAATCCACCAAAGAGTGTGTCAGAAGTTAGAAGTTTTCTGGGTTTAGCCGGATATTATCGGAGATTTTTTAAAGGGTTTTCGATGATAGCCTCTCCGATGACTCGACTGTTGCAGAAAGATGTGAAGTTCGAGTGGAATGATAAATGTCAACAAAGTTTTGACAGGTTAAAAGCTTTATTAACTGAAGCACCTGTGTTGGTATAGCCTAAATCGGGTAAGGAATTTTTTATTTATAGTGATGCATCTTTGAATGGTTTAGGTTTTGTTTTGATGCAAGAAGGTAAAGTAATTGCCTATGCTTTAAGACAACTAAAACCACATGAAAAGAATTACCCGATACATGATCTTGAATTAGCAGCTATAGTGTTTGTATTAAAAAAATGGCGACATTATTTATATGGTGAAAAATGTCATATCTTCACTTATCACAAAAGTCTAAAGTATTTGATGACACAGAAAGACTTGAACTTGAGACAATGCAGGTGGCTTGAATTGTTAAAAGATTATGATCTTGTGATTGATTATCATCCGGGTAAAGCAAATGTAGTTGCTGATGCTTTGAGCAGAAAATCTTTATTTGCTTTACGAGCAATGAATACTCGGTTGTCTATTTATGATAATGGTTCTATTATAGATGAGTTGATAGTTAGACCAGTATTTTTGCAACAAATTTTTGAAGCTCAGAAAAATGATGTTGAGTTACAGGCAAAATGGGAACAATGTGAATTTAATCACGATTCAAAATTTGATTGGATCGATGGTTGTTTGTTGTTCAAAAGGCAGTTGTGTGTGTCGGAGAATTGAGTTGAGTGAGAAGATCTTATATGAAGCTCACAATGGTACAATGTCTGTTCATCATGGTAGTAATAAAATGTACAATGATCGAAAAGATGTATTGGTGGCGGGAATGAAAAGAGATATTTACGAATTTGTATCCAAATGCTTGATATGTCGACAAGTGAAAATGAGCATCAGGTGCCTTGGAGTTATTACTGACCAATTGTTATGCAGAGTGGAAATGAGAAAGAATTACAATGGATTTTGTATCGGGATTACCATTGACTCTAAGGAAGAAAGATGCTATTTGGGTGATTGTCGACGGGTTAACAAAGTCTACACACTTTATCTTAGATGCGTATGGATTTTCTTTAGATAAATTGGCTGAATTATATGTCTCTGAGATTGTTAGATTACATTGGGTGCCAATTTCTATTATTTTTGATAGAGATCCCAGGTTTACATCTCAATTTTGGAACAAATTACAAAAGCCTTTGGGTACACGGTTGCATTTTAGTCTTGCATTTCATCCTCGAACGGATGGCGATCACGAAAGTGTTTCTGATTTTAGAGGATATGTTCACGGTGTTGTGTACTTGAATTTGAAGGTAATTGGGAAAATATTTACCTTTGATTGAATTTGCTTATAATAACATTATCGATCCATATTAAAATGGCACCGTATGAAGCTCTGTATGGTGAGAAATGTAGAACACCGTTGTATTGGAATGAGCTTAGTGAAAAGAAGATTCTTGGAGTTGATTTAATTCGGAAAGCGAAGAAAAGGTAAAGGTGATCGAGATAGTTTGAAAGCGACCTCACGATAGACAAAAGTCTTATGCAGGACCTTAAAAGAAAAGAAATATAATTTGATGTTGGTGATAAGGTATTCTTAAAAGTGTCACCTTGGAAGAAAGTTCTTGATTTAGGCGGAAGGGAAAATTGAGTCCAAGATTTATCGGGCCCTATGAAATTATTGAAAGAATTGGACCGGTTGCATATCGGTTGGCATTACCACGAGCTTTATAAAATCCATAATGCCTTTCATGTATCAATGTTCACGGCCAGTATCGATCGGATTCTTCACATGTTATTTCTCAAACGAAGTTGAGATTGACTGGTATGACATATCTTGAAGAAGCGATCAAGATTTTGTACGAGAAACAAAGAGCTGAGAAATAAAAAGGTGACATTGGTAAAGTTCTTTGGCAAAAACATGGAATTGAATAAGCCACTTGAGATCAGGAGGATACCATGAGAAAGTAGTACCCTAATCTCTTTCTTGGTAAGATTTTGAGGACGAAAATCCTTAAGAGGAGAGTTATAACGACCAATTTAGATGAAGTCGAAATAGTGGTTTTGTAACCACAAATCCGAGTAGGAAAGATAAAATATTTTAATATTATGAAATGGTTAGTAATGTGATAGAATGATTGCATGAGAATTTTGATAAGAAAATTTTATCAATTAGGTGTAATTGTAGAAAGGATTAAATTGCATAAAATGTCAAATTTGAACTCTAGTAGCTATAATGATTAAATAGATATGGAATTCAAAACTTGAGGTCCTTAAATGGTAATTAGACCATTGATGAAAAATATGTAGATATTTTTAGTGAATCATCCATGGAAAAATTAGAAAAGGCTAAGGACTAAATTAGAAATGAGGAAAATTAAAAGATGATAATTAATTAATTAGAATATCATCTTATTTTCATATCATCTTCCTCAAATATTTCCATGAAAACCCTAGGAAAGAGAAAACAAGCTTTCAAGGCATAAATTGGTAAGTTTATATGTCCCGTTTTTAGTAATTTTTATATTTTTGAGATCGGGAAAGCTTAATTTCTCTATTTAGGGGGTAATTTGAATAGGTATCAAAGTATAGAAAATTTTCCATGGATGAACATGCTGAAATTTAAAAGTTTATGGTAGAAAATGAAAAGTTGTTGATAGATAAGCAACTTTTACAAAGGAAAATTTGATGTAAATTTAATTTAGGGACTAAATTGAAAAGTGGTAAACCCCATGGAAAATTCTGAAATTTTGAGAATACATGTGTTGTAAAAATTATATTAGAATTTTGGTTAGGCTTGGAATAAGGATTAAATTACATGAATTTCAATTTAGAGCCTAGGGGCGAAGTGGAATTAATCAAAGTATAGGGGCAAAATGGTACTTTTGCCTAGATTGTAAATTGAGTCAATAAAATATGAAATGGATTGAATTGATGATTAAATTCATTTATATAGATCGGAAGTACCAATCAAAGAGCTAGATCGAGAAAGCAAAAGATTTGGATTAGTAGATTTTAATTCTGAACAAATATCAAGGTAAGTTCGTATAACTTAAATGAGTATAGAAATGTATTTATTTGAATGTTATATTACATTGATTATGTTATACGAAATCATGTATGTGAATTACATAGATATAGCAATGAATGAAATGATACATGTTTGGAAAATTATTGAAAAGGGTTGAATTCTTTGAATATTGAATTCCAGTGGATAAAATGTGATTTCCACTGATGAAATGGCGCATGTGTTGCGAGAATGGATCTAGCTTTGGGCGGTGTAATCCAAAATGAGTCTCTCAGTATATGTTTCAATTAGGATTTATCACGGATTTGGTAATCCTAATTGGTAGGATTAGCACGACTTGGATTTCCAGAATGAACTCTATAGGGAATTCTTTGTCATATAAAGGATTTTACTGGACTAATGTCGACAAAGCCCTTAGAGTATATGTTCTGACTAAATTTAGCTGGGTAGTAATTCTGTTTGTGTGATAAGTGGCTCGAGAGTGTACCTATAAGGTACTAATGGATATTAATTGACGGATAATGGAATTGTACACCTCGACTGTACTACTTGAAATATCCATCGGAAATTCAATGTTTCAACGAATAAAATACGCATATGGCATGATGAGCTCATCTATGCATATTGGTATATTATGACTAACATGTTGGTTGAGTATGTATGAATAGGTAAATTACCAAATAGATGGAAAACATGTTTTGTATGGTTCATATATTGAATGAAATGGTAAGCTTAATTTATGTTATCTGAGCTTACTAAGCATAATATGCTTACTAGGTTTTATTTTCCCTGTTTTTATAATGCTCAAGGCTCGGGAAAATTTGGAGATTGGTGTAGACAAATCATCACACTATCAACCTATCATTTTGGTATAAATGAAAATCTTATTTTGTTAATGGCATGTATAGGCTAACTAAATCAAATGATCTTTGTGTAAATCTTGAATGAAACTTAGCCAATGGAATGGCTAATACACTTATGTTTTTATATATGTTATGGTTGAATCAATACATTAACTAAAATGATAAGTATGAACATCTAATGTTGCAAATTATGTAAATTACATAAAGATAAGTCATTAAACACAAATATATGATGAAACGTATTAGTTTGGATGATAGAAATTGACTTGAAATATACTTGCAATTGGTTGGATTATACTTGTAAGTTTTGGTGCAAGAAGATGGAAAATTTGGGTGAGAAATGAGGCTAGGAAATAGCCTTATTTTGTCCACACGAGTAGACACACGGGCGTGTGTCTACGTTGTGTGTGACACACGGCCCGGTACATGAGCATGTTGTCTGGCCGTGTGTCCCCTGCATTTAAAATTTTGAAAAACAGAATGCTCAGAATTGAGCACACGGGCGTGTGTCTCAGCCGTGTGGGTGACACGGGCATGTGGCATGGCCGTGTGGCACAAGTCAGAGAGCAACCTAAATTGGACACGGCCTGATGTACGAGCGTGTCTAAGTGTCACACGGGCGTGTCCCTTGGACCACACGGGCGTGTGAGCCTTGCACCTTAGAAAAATTTTGAAATTTTACGAAAAATTCCTAGAGGTTTCGAATAAGTCCCAACTCGATTCTAATGCTCGTATTGGGCCTCGATGGTCCATTTAAGGGACGTTCTTAACTATCTCGGTTAATAAATAGTGATTTACATGAATTATCTGAAAATGTTCTGAAAAGTTTTGGTAATACTCTGTAACCTTGTTCCAGCGATAGATACGGGTTAGGGGTGTTACACTAGCTACACGCCCATGTACTCGGTCGTGTGGACGAAATGAAGCCATTTCTTAGCTTCATTTTCTCACCCAATTTTTACCCACAACCTACTCCAATACTTGCATGTATATACCAGCCAAATCAAGCATTAAAACCAAACCTAAACTAACATCTATCATGGCATAATATCACATGAAATTCATATTTATAATCATACTTTTAATGCATATACAATATAAACATACCCCATTCATCCACTCTTTACACATAAGCATTGAACATGAGATAACATAACATACCAAATTAAATTATTACTAGCCATTCCAATGGCTAGATTACAAAACATCACTTACAAGTCAACATTTGGCCAAATAAGTCTATACATGCCATTATACCAAAATGGGATTTCTAAGTATACCAAAAAGGAGATAGTGGATAGTGTGATTATGCTCGAATAGATCCTCCAACCTTTGCGAATTTATGAGCACTATAAAACAAGGGAAAACTAAGCAGGGTAAGCATTTTCATGCTTATTAAGTTAAATATAACGGAAAAATAAACTTACCAGATTATATTTATTCAAACTAGCATACATAAACATACATTTCATCCATTATAGGTAGTTCACCTAAACATATACACTTAATCAAACAAGTTAGTCTCATAGCATCATTTAAATATCAAGTAAACATAAATGAGCTCATTATATACAAACTTCCATTAATTCCACCTTTCCATATTTTGAGAGTCTTTTACGTTGAACTAATGAAATTTTGATGGACATTCGGGTGATGTATATAAGGTATACATATCAATTATCCGTCAATTCGTATTCATTATTACCCATTGGGCATAAGCCCAAAGAGCACACTCTCGACCACATATTTTACAACAACAGATTTCGATCCAGACTATGTAACACCCTTCACCCGTATTCACCGTCAAAATAGGGTTCTGACGTTCTGGAATTTCAATACCTTTAAACAAACATTTCATATCTGATTTATCAATTCAAATACAATTCCATATCAAAATCAATCATAGTGTCCCTTGAACAAGCCTCCACGAGGCCTTAATCATGTATTAGAAATGGTTCGGGACTAAGCAGATAATCGGGAAATTTTTGTGAAACTTAGAAAATTTTGCTTCAAGCAGAGGACACACGCCCGTGTGGCAGCGGTGTGTGTCTCACCACGGCCACTAAACACGCCCGTGTGTCTGTAGTGTGGCAAGCAGGTACATACTAAATTGGGCCACATGGTGACCACACGCGTTCGTGTGTCTGGCCCATGTGCCCGCCAAAATGGCCACACACCCGTGTGCCAAGCCATGTGCTAGGCCGTATCAAACACATGTAGGCTATCTTGACTTATGCAACACGGCCAAGTCACACGCGCCGTGTGCTAGGTCGTGTGCCAATTAGGGGTATACTAACTTGTGCCACACGGTCGATCCTGCGCCCGTGTGTGAGATCGTGTAAAGCATCTTGACTTCTTTTAATATCAACACCGGGGACACGGTCGTGTAACATAACCGTGTGTCACACCTGGCCGAGACACATGCGTGTGTCTGCTGCTCAATGAACAAAAATAGGCTATTTGCAAAGCCATTTTGCCACCTGTTTTCATATACCTACACAAGTATAATATGCAACATTTATAACTCAATAGGCGACCAATCCATAACATTTCATACACATATTTTAATACTTATATACAACAAAGCATTATACTAAATTAAGCCAAATCAAATGGCTTTATCACATACCACATCATGTACCAAAATCACTAGCTTAAGTAACCACAACTATCATCTTTATAACTAGCCTATACATGCCATATTCAAAAGTACCAATCAAAGAAGCTGGATAGTATGATGTGTAACTCGACTTTATCCAAATCGGAGTGAGCTATCGAACCTCTATAAAACACGAAAAGAAAGCAGAGTAAGCTTTATAGCTTAGTAAGCTTTATAAGCAAGTAAGCCCAGTATAATTCGAATTTAACTTACCATTTATACATAATCAAACAATTAAACAAAGTATATCAAATTCACTTGCCAAATACCTATACACAAGTATTCATCAATATGTTAGTCTCATAAGTACATATAATCAACCTTTATCTCAATTTCATACATCAATGTAATGTATCATACCAAATTCATATAACATGTATAACATAAGTAACAATTCATCCTCATTCATATAATCGACAATCCATTTATATAACCAATAATTCATCCGTATAACCATTAACAAATTATGCCCGTTGAACCTAATAGAATATCGATAGATACGGGTCATACACACTAGGTGTATTAATCGATGTCAGTCAATTCATCATCGTATTCACTCTTTCAAGCTATGATCGGTGAACTCCTCCTAAGGTGATAAGCGATGGCTCTATCGGTACGGTAAGAAGTAAGCTACGATGGTGAGCGATAGCTCTTACGGCTGATATATCGATAAGCTCATCACGGTGCGGTGAGTCCGCAACACATGCGGGGATCTCGACATAAGCGGTAACCACAGTGACATATCACTCGTATCCTCACAATTCTTACGGTTCAAATGGGGCTCAGTAATCATCGGACTATATTAATAAGGCATTCAAATTTCAAGTAGATCATTTACTCAATTGCATACATTCATTTCAAATAATTACAAGTATTTAAAAGTTTGATTCTAATTATACGAACTTACCTCGTGGCGCTCGGATAACAAATATCGACTGTCGTAAACCTTTCCTTTTTCGATCTAGATTCAATCCTTGCTTATCTTGATATATATATTTCAAAATTAGCATATTCAGGTATTTGGTCTATTCAATTTAGTCCAAAAATCACCTTATGGCAAAACTACAATTTTGCCCCTACTATTTGACATTTTACAATTTAGTCCTTAACTCGTAAAAATGAAAATTCATCACAATTAGACCTTTAACTATGCTAGCCAAATTTTAATGGATTCACTAGCAGCCCATATCTTTTATTAATTCACACTTTTAACCACCACATTTCACATTTTCTCAATTTAATCCCTTTTTGACATTTTTGTCAAAAATCACTTTACAAAAGATATTAACCTAACATTAAACCTTCCAAATCTATCATAATTCATAAAATTACTCAAGCATTCAACAATGGCAACATGTTAAATCTTTATGATTTCAAAATCTAAGATGCAGGCTATGTAATATCACGAAATAGGGTTAGTTGTGATTGAATTGTTTTGCATGAGTATGGACTGTGGTGTTGTTATTTGAGGTGTTTTAAGAGCTAGTTATAAGTCTAGAGTAGGCCCAGGTGATAGGAAAATTTTTGCTTTTAAGTTTTAAGAAAATGGAGTGAAGGAGCTAGGGGTTAAGTGTAATTCATGAGGTATTGTAGCACAAGGTTGGCTTGGCGAGTGGCAGGAGGCGCCACTTAGGGCCCCGAGGAATGACACCACAAGCGGTGGGAGAACTCGAGTTCGGCGGAAATCCCATTTACGCTTTACATTTTGGCGCCAAGGGGAGGTTATGCTCGGCTGAAAAACTACGTCGAGATAAGGATGGACCAAGTCAAAATATTTGAATTGGTGGCAAGGAGAAAAATAAGGAGCTTGTGGAATTCAAATTCATTTGAATTAGTGGCCAAGAGGAATTTGAGGAAGTGGCCAAATTTTAAACTCCTCCTTGGAGGAGTGTTGATTTGGGAAGGCGAGTGAAGGGAGGGTGCCAAATTTTCTTAGGCACCTAATGGGGCATTTTCGGCTAGTTGAGGTTCTTGTGTGCTTAGCGTATCAAAAAGCAGAAAACCATTCTTGAGCATTGTCGATTTTCCTAGTGCACATATTGAAGAAAAGCGAAACTTCTTTCTTGTTTTTGCACCTAGCCAGAATGTTCTCTTGGGTTCTTTAATTTTTATTTCATTTTACTTCTTTTTCTTCTTCTTGGTATTTGGCCTAATCCCTACCCTCCCATCTCTCCCATTTCTTTTCCATTTTTGCTCAAAGTTAAAGTATCCATCTTCTCCTTTCACTTTTTATTTTCTTCCTTTCTCAAACTCTTGTCTTTGAAATTCACTTTACCTTCCTTTCTTTGAATTCCCTCTCCTACTTTCACTTCTCTTTTCCTTTTCTTTCTCCACTCTAGCCGAACCACTATTTATGCATCTATCAACCTTAGCCGAAACTCCTTCACCATTCAACTCTGCAATGAAAAGTCTTTCTTTCTTTCTTACATTGCTTTGGTAGAATATCAACAAGGGTGGATCTTTTTGGGTCTTTTCTCTAATCGGTTTTGAAGGGATCTCAGGGGTTGTGAAGCGGTCGATCAAGCCCTCTATTCTCTAACAATCGAGTTTGGTAAGTCAAGTGGTAAGGGTATCTATGTTGGTTCATCATTCTATAAGTTGTTGAAAAGTGAAGGCTATTGAGACTAAGGTTTGTTGTTGGCCGAATGTAGGGGAGGATCGAGTCTACATACTTGATTGTGTGATTTGTTTAAATAAGTCGGAAGGTAAGGGTGGTGTTGTTTGTGTGTTATCTCACCCTTCGGGATTTGTTGGTGTGGCGAATGGCCTTGTTAATAGTCTTGTGATTTGGCGAATGTAGGGCAAGGAGATCTAGTGCGATGAAGATCGGGTTAGGGATTGATGGTAGCGTTAGTAGCAGTGTGTAACACACACTTTATAACCTAGTAATATGTTAATAACTTTGAATGTGTTAAAAGCCAAAATTGTGTAGATCTTGATATAATACAGTAAGAGGTATGAGCAAGGATTAGTCGGGTAAGTCCGTTTGATATGATTTGTTGTAGGATGCATGAAAATCGATCTATGTTATATTTACTATATGTTCACCTTAAATCATTATGGCATGATTTGCATGAGCGTTGCATTGGTATGGGTGATATGAGTGGAGGGGAAAGATGATATCAGTGACTTTGGGTCACGAGAGGTTTAGCACCTCCGGTGGTTTGGTACCACAGTTATTTTGTGACTTTGGGTCACGGAGGTTTGGCACCTCATAGCGACTTCGTCCCGGTGGCTTAGCACCACGGTGGGTTGGCCCCACACTTGATATTACGGGATTGTCGCTTGGTGATTTGGTATCACAGCGTGAGGTTAGCCCCAGATGGATTATTCGTGACTTTGGGTCACGGTGGTTTAGCACCACATTATTATTGGATATCGTGACTTTGGGTCACCGGTGGTTTGGCACCACCGGTGGTTTGGTACCACACTGGTAGAAAACGAGTTATGGATGGTTAGGTTTGGGTGCATTATATGTATTGCTTGGTTATGATTTGTGTAAGTATGTTACATTAACAGGGAGAAGGAGTTATGCAGAGTCTTGGTGACTCACCTTCTCCTTATCTTTCGGGTGATTCATAGATCACGAATGAGGCCGGGTGGACTCGAGGTGGCCATGCATTGAATAACTTCAGGTTTACATGGACTTGATTTGGGTACTTTATTTTCATTTAAGTTTGGTTTTCATTTTATTTGGGTTTGTAATAAGGCCTTTTAAGTTATGTTTTTGGTTTAGTTATAAGGTTTGGATTTGTTTTAAACATGGTCAAACTAATTGCTTGATAGATTTAATAATTTAAGCCCAATGTTTTCTAACTACAAACGACACGGTTTTCAAAACTTTACCATCGGGTAACATTTACTAATTGAAAATGACAACAACTCAAATGATTTCCAAAACTTGAGGTTTTCCCACTCAACTCAACGATTTCTAAATAACTTTCGAGAAAAAGAACATCAGTTTTAAAATAACATAACCATTTTCTAAGCTTATGGAACAATGATTGAGTTTAGGATCTAAACCCGGATTTCAAAGCAAAGTATCGGTTTTAACTAATCATGCACTGAATTCTACAAACATAAAACAACAAAAGAGTTTTACTCAAAAATTTAATCGGTAACCTATTTTCTTCAAAACATTTTCCCTATGTAATATGCAGTTCGGTCGTGGTGTGTTGGTAGGTTTGAGTGTTACAATTTTGGTATCGAGCCAAGTTCAAAGCTGGTGTGGGCAGAGGCCAAAATGTTTTAAAGTATGGTATTGTTGGAAAATACATGGGTTGAAAGCATGTACCGAGAGTCTCAGGCACCAATCCACCCCAGGGTAAGTACCCTAAGCGATGTTTGCATTTGATTATGATGATATGCTATGAATGACTAGTGATGGTGGACTACCACAGAAATTGCAAAACTTATAGGATTCTATGAACTCGCGAAAAAAAAAAAAAACAAAACTCTCTAATAAGAACTATTCATAAGAGCGTGCTTTAATAACAAATGGAATAAAGGCGCGCATAATACACACCAAATCGAGATAAGTCAAGACTTTAGTCATGAGCACTCGAGGTGGTGCGTAGTCGTATCTGTGAGGACATGGTGGGTAGGATGCGGTTTGAACGATGGGAGTGCAGTCGGAAATTCGAGAAGAATGAGATCTGCACCACCACCACGGTATGTAGGTGGTGAGTTTGAGGATCGAGGCGGGGATGGCGCGCAATGTCGCATGCGATCTTTGCGAGTTCTTGAGAGTAGCTGGAGTAGGTAGAGCGCGAGGCTCAAATCTTTATCACGGCGACTCAGAGCTTAATAGAGCCGAGGAGTTTTTAGGTGTTTCTGGTGTGGCTCCCGGATGCGGTTGAGTATTGGTTAGAGACGCGACGGAGCGAATCATGGGCGATTTGGATCATTGCGAGGAGCGAAAGGGATAGTGTAAGCTTCTCGGGATGAGTCATACCCGATGGTGGCTCACGGTTCGGGATAGTCTTTTTGCGGCGGATGATTTCACTTGGGAATATTTTAAAGGCGTATCAAAAAATATATTAGATTTAGCTACATTGATGCACCTGTGGCGTTTGAGAGGCTGAGTTCGGGAGTAGTAAGTCGTGTATCGGATACAGGCGAAATTCTTAAAGTTGAGCCGGTATGCTAGAGGTTGCTCGTGGCTCACGAGAACATGAGCGGTGTGTCGGAGTTTGAGGACGGTTTGAGAGATGAGCTGAGGTTGTTGATTGCTCCACAGCGGGAGCGTGAGTTTGCTTTGTTACGGTGGAAAAGGCTAAGGTAGCCAGGAAGGGTTAAGAGTCGATTGGGGCGAGAATATGGATAGGAATAGACATAAAGAGGTTTTGGATCATCTGGGTGGTCGGTAATTCCGAGAAAGGGGCTAGACATGGTGGGCTTTGAATCGATGCTGAAGGTCTGTTCTTTGCTTGTCGGAGGACATGCGCAGTGTAACCGATGTGGAAATCTCATTGGGAGGATGTTGGACCGTAGAAAGGATGTTTTGAGTGTGGCTTGTTGGACCATCGTGCGAGGGCATCCCACGTAAAGCAAGCGAGGATTCGATCAGGAGTCGAGGTCATGCTCGATTCGGAAATGAGGACCGCCACTTGCAGAGAGGGTAAAGTAGTAGCAGTGAGAGGTAATGGTTACGAGTGGTACGCGAGCACCGGGGCGAGAGGTGCGAGCTAACGAGGCAAGGCGATGCAGGTTGGTATATCTGTGGCGTCGAGAGGAGAGCGATGCACCGGACGTCCTAACATTACATTCTTGATCTTTGGATTACCATATCTTGCTTTGATTGATGTGGGTTCAGCGCATTAGAAGCATATGTTGCTAGTAGCATAGTAGAGACCATGAACCTAGACTGAGAGACTACTTCTAGGAGATGGCGAGTGATTAGCCCTCTAGGTCACTCATGAAGTAAATAAGGTAGTATATAGGATGTACCCTAGAATTCTAAGGGTAGTGTTTGTAGTCGTCGATGGAGCTTTGTTTGGGGAGTTCGATCGATTCTTGAGGATAATGGTGGTGGTGAAGTACCGAGGCAAGTGCTGGATTGTCTTGACTAAAGCGCATGGTTTTGAAAGGCATGGTGAGGGTGAAGAGGCGTGGTTATGATAGGTAATAGAAGAGATTATCCATCCAGCGTGGTATACGCTTTGAAAGCCGAGAAGATGGTCGGGAAGAGGCTTGTGAAGCATTTATGGTTCATGTGTGTGCCTTGGAGGCTAAGGATTACAACTGTGGAGAATGTCCGAGCAGATAAGGAATTTCTTGATGTATTTCGGAGGAACTTAGGGGCGCCACCCGGATCGTGAGGTTGAATTTGGCATAGACTTGCTACCGGAGGCGCGGTGTCTATTGCCCCATAGGATGGCGCCGAAAGAATTGGTGGAACTAAAGGCTCGAGTTAAGGAGTTGTTGAGCCGGGTTTCATCAGGCCAAGTGTTTCGCCTTGGGGAGCTGCCGTGACTCTTTGTCAAGAAAAAGGGCGATGCGATGCGGATGTGTATAGACTACCGCCAATTGAATAAGGCGACGATCAAGAACAAGTATCCGTTGCCCGGGATAGATGACTTGTTTGATCAACAGGAAGTGCATCGGTGTTCTCGAAGATCGATCTAAGGTCGGGGATACCACCAGGCTAAAGGTGAAGCGGTGATATTCACAAGACGGCGTTTCGCACTTCGGTATGGGCACTCGAATTCTGGTGATGCGTTTGGGTTGACTAACGCGCCGGCGGCATTCATGGACATGATGAATGGGTGTTTGGCGATATTTGGACTGGTTTGCTCGTGGTGTTTATAGGCGACATATTGGTGTATTCGAAATCGAAGGATGATCATGATGCGCATTTGCGAGTAGTGTTCACGGCACTCTAAGGGAAAAGCGGTTATTCGCTAAATTTAGTAAGTCACGAGTTACGGCTTAGAGAGTGACTTTCTTGGTCACGTAGTATCAGTAGAGGATTAGAGTGGATCCTCGAAAGATTGAGGCGATGTTGGATTGGAAGCCGCCTAAAGTCGATTCTGCGGGATTCAAGCTTTCTAGTCCTGCAGCGGGGTATTATCGGAGGTTTGTAGAGGATATTCTTTGATCGCGAAAGCCGATGACCAAGTTGTTGAGAAAAGGGGTTCCATTTGTGTGAGTGCGAGAAAGCAATGAGAAAGTTTTGACAAGTTGAAAAGGATTATTGAAGCTCCAGGTTTGATTGACGAGGAGGTAGGGAAAATTCACGGTATATTACGATGCATCACATAACTGCGGCTTGGGATGTGTGTCTGGATCTGAGATGGGAAGGTAGTGGCTTATGCATCTCGGCAGCTAAGACCGCATGAGGTTAATTATCAGACATACGACTTGGAACTAGCAGCTGATGGTTTTTGCCTTGAAGATTTGGAGGCATTACTTATATGGAGAAAGGTCGATAGTCTACACAGATCATAAAAGTACGAAGTATCTTTTGACTCGGAAGGATTTGAACTTGAGACAACGCAGATGGATTGAGTTGTTGAAGGACTACATTTGTTCAATCGAGTATCATCGGTGCAAGGCTAACGTGGTGGCGAGCCAGCGTTGAGCGTAAGGTTATGCCACCGGACTTAAAGCGATGTTTGCTCGTCTTAGCTTGTATGAAAATGGGAGTCTTTTGGCGTAAGTGCGAGTTAAAGCCGACACAGGTAGAGCAAATCAGGAGAAACAATTAATGGATGAGGGTTTGAATGCGCGGAGGTTGCAAGTTCGTAATGGTGGTTGAAAGATTCTGCGTTTGTCCGATGATGGAGTCTTGTGTTTTCAAGGAAAAAGCTTGTATGCGGAGGATGTCGAGTTAAAGCAGAGGATTCTTGGGGCGCACATAGCGTGCCTCATACTGCTGCATCTGGGAGGTAGTAAGATGTCTGAGGGGATTTAAGAGAGCGATTTTGGTGGCGAGTGCAGCGAAGAAACGCGAGTTTGTGGGAAAGTGTAATACGGCGTGTCGTTAGGTCAAGTGAACTGAACATGATTCTTTGTCGGAGCTTGCTTCCGGTAGTGAAGATTCCACCGATGGAAGTGGGGAGAGGATCACTAAGTGGATTTTGTCGGTGGATTACCCACTTCGCCTATTAAGAAGGACTTTCGATGCGGGGTAATTGTGGATCGTCGACTAAGTCGACTCACTTTATATCGGTAAGGGTTGATTACTCGCTTGAAGATTAGCTAAAATTTATGTATGTGTCGTAGAGATGGTGAGGTTGCATGGTGTGCCAAGATTATCGATCATCTCGGATAGGGATCCGATTTACGTCCGAGAGTTTTGCTGCGTTATGTGATCTTTAGAGTGCGCGATTTAATTTACGATGCGACATTTCATCGGTCAGCGGGCGGTCGGCGGATTATCACGAGATCTTGTAAGAGGATATCTTTGAGGTTGTGTTTTGGACTTTAGAGGTAGCCTGGGGAAGAATTTCTACCATTAATTGAGATTCGCATACAACAATAGTTACCAAGCAAGCATCAAGATGTACTTACCAAGCACGAGGCGTTGTATGGTAGGAAGTGTCGCACATTGCTACATGCTGAACGGGAGTTGGGTGGCGTCGCGGATATTAGGGACCGAAGTTGGTTGTGTAAAGCAGGGATAAGGAAGTTAAAGTTGATTCGAGCCCGAATTGAAGGAAGCTTACGAGACAGGCGGTCGTCATATGCCGATCTCAAGCTGGAGGATATAGAGTTTGCTTAAGTGGTGACAAGGTCTTCACGAGAAGGTCTCACGTGTGGAAGAAGGTTCATCGAGGTTCGGAAGGAAAATGAAATTAAGTCCGAGGTTTATTGGGTAGTATGAGTGTACCGAGGCGAGTGGGACACGATGGCCTATTCGAAATAGCTCCATTGCAGAGCCAGTAAAGTGATTCACGATGTGTTCCATGTCTCCATGCTTAGGCGTTATCGATTCGAGATCAATCGCATGTTGTAGTGATGCGGGAAGAAATAGAGGTGAGTCCGGATATGACCATGGAAGAGGAACCGGTCTGCGATTGCGGATCGAGATGTGGAAAGTCTTGCGTGTTAAGTCCGTTCCTTTGGTAGTAGTATGGCAAAACCATGGCGATGGAAGAAGCTACATGGGAGACAAAGGATGTGATGAGGCAGCGACACTACCCTCAACTCTTTTATGACTTAGGTAATTTCGAGGCGAAATTATTTTTAAGGGGTAAAGCGCCCAATATCTGTGAAATGAGGTTTAGTTACGATTGAATTGTTTTGCATGAGTATGAATTTGGCATGGTGTTGTTATTTGAAAATTATTTTTGGGAGCTGATTATAAGTCTAGAGTAGGCCCAGTGTGAGAGAAAATTTTTGCTTTTAAGTTTTAAGAAAGGGAGCTAAAGGAGCTGAGGTAGAAAATGTAGTTCGTGGGGTATTGTAGCACAAGAATTGAAGGCTTGGCAGAGGAGCAAGGCAGGCACCACTTGGGCCACTGAGAATGACGCCTCAAGCAGTGGGAGAACTCGAGTTCGACTGGCCCGTTGAAATCCCATTTTACGCTTTACATTTTTGACGATCAAGAGGAGGATTGTGCTCAGCACAAACTCTTATGTCGGATAGGATGGACTCAAGTCAAAATATTTGAATTGGTGGCAAGGAGAAAAATAAGGAGCTTGTGAATTCAAATTCGTTTGAATTAGTGGCCAATAGGAATTTAAGGAAGTGGCCAGAATTTTGAACTCCTCATTGGAGGTGTTGGTTTTGAGGAAGGCTGAGTAGAAGGGAGGTTGCCAAATTTTCTTAGGCACACAATGGGGCATTTTAGCTAGCCGAGGTTCTTGCTTGTGTTTAGCGTATCAAAAAACGAAAACCGATACCGGAGCATTGCCGATTTTCCTAGATGCACATATTGAAGAAAAGCCAGAAACTGCTTTCTTTTATTTTTGCACCTAGCCGAGATGTTCTCTTGGGTTCTTTAATTTTTATTTCATTTTACTTGTTTTCTTCTTCGGTATTTGGCATGAATCCCTACCCTCCCATCTCCCCTTTTCTTTTCCATTTTTGCTCAAAGCTGAAAGTATCCATCTTCTCCTTTCACTTTTTTATTTTCTTCCTTTCTCAAACTCTTGTGCCGAAATTCACTTTCTTACCTTCCTTGCCGAATTCCCTCTCCTACTTTCTACTTCCTCTTTTCCTTCTTTCTCCACTCTAACAGAACCACTATTTGACTCTTCTATCAACCTTAGTCAGACTCCTTCACCATTCAACTCTCATAGAAAAGTCTTCTTTCTTTCTTACATTGCTTTGGCAGAATATCAACAAGGGTGGATCTCTTTTGGAGTCTTTTCTAATCAGTTTTGAAGGATCTAGGGGATTGTGAAAGCGATCGATCCAAGCCCTCTATTCTCTAACTAATCGAGTTTGGCAAGTCAAGTGGTGGGAGAAGTATCTATATTTAAGTTCATCATTCTCATAAGTTGTTGGCAGAAGGCTATTTGAGGACTAAGGTTTGTTGGTAGTCAATGTAGGAGGATGGATCCTAAGCACCGGATGTGTGATTTGTTTACGCGTAAGCGAAGGTAAGGAGTGGTGTTTGTTTATCACGTTATCTCACCCTTAGGAGATTTGTTGTGTGGCGAATAGCGCTGTTAATAGTCTTGTGATTTGGCCGAATGTAGGGCAAGTAGGAGATCTAAAGGTGATGATCGGGTTGGGATTCGATGGTAGCGTTAAGTAGCAGTGTAATGGCTTTTACACTTTATAACCTAATATTATGTTAATAACTTTAATGTGTTAAAAGAAACTAAATTGGCTAGATTCTTGATATGATACCGTAAGGGTATGAGCAAGGATTAGGGTAAGTCCGTTTCTCGATATGATTTGTTGTAGGATGCATGAAAATCGATCTATGTTATATTTACTATATGTTCATCATCTTAAAGCATGATGGCATGATTTTGCATGGCGTTGCATTGGTATGGGTGTTATTGGAGGTGGAGGAAAGAAGATAAGTATCCGTGACTTTGGGTCACCAGAGTTTTGCACCTCCTGGTTTGAAACCATGATTATTTTGTGACTTTACAGGTCACGGAGGATTAGCACCTCATAGCGACTTCATCGATGAACAACACCACAGTGGGTTGGCCCCACACTTGATATTCACGGGATTATCGCCCGATGATTTTGGTATCACAGGCAGTAGGTTGGCCTCCAGAGATGGATTATTACGTGACTTTGGGTCACAGTGGTTTAGCACCACATTATTGTGGATATCGTGACTTTGGAGTCACCGGTGGTTTAGCACCACCGGTGGTTTGGTACCACACGGGGGTGAAAGCGGAGTTATGGATGGTTAGGTTTGGGTGCATTATATGTATTGCTTGGTTATGGTTTGTGTAAGTATGTTTGCATTAGCGGGAGAAGGAGTTGCGCCTTTGAGTCTTGGTGACTCACCTTCTCACTTATCTTTCGTGTGACTTAGATTATGCGGATGAGGCGGAGTGGACTCGAGAGTGGCTATGCATTGAATAACCGGGTTTACATGGACTTGATTGGGTACTTTATTTTCATTTAAGTTTGGTTTTTCATTTTTATTTAGGTTTGTAATAAGGCCTTTTAAGTTATGGTTTTAGGTTTAGTTATATAGGTTTGGATTTATTTTTAAACATGGTCGAACTAATTGCTTGATAGATTTAATAATTTAAGCCCAATGTTTTCTAACTACAAAAGCGACACGGTTTTCAAAACTTTACCATTGGGTAACATTTACTAATTGAAAATGACAAAAACTCAAATGATTTCAAAACTTGAGGTTTTCCCACTCCAACTCAACGATTTCTAAATAACTCCTTCGTAAAAGAACATCTGAAGTTTTTAATAACATAACCATTTTCTAAAGCTTATGGAAATAATGATTGAGTTTTAGGATCTAAACCAGGATTTCAAAGCAAAGTATCGGTTTAACTAATCATGCTGAATTCTCTGAGAGCATAAAACAACAAGAGTTTTACTAGAAAATTTAATCGGTAGCCTATTTTCTTCCAGCGTTTCCCTAGCAACATACGGATCGGTGGTAATTGTGTTGACGGGTTTGGGGTGTTCACGAGGGCTAGCTAGATTGTGAAGCAATGATCACAAAAAACATAGAAATCATTAAAAATGGAGCAAAAATGGACTTTAATTGAAACTTGAAGTAGCCAAATGTTTTGACCCTAACTTAGCTTTTCTTCATGTATTGGCCAAGATGATTGTAATAGCCCAAATTTTAGCGATGCTAGGAAATAGTGGTTAGAGACTACCCAGTAAGCAATAAATTAGTGAGTTATATTATTTAATATTCTGAGCCAAATGTAACTTTTAAAATATTTTTGAAATATTAAAAGTTGTATTTCTATAAAAGATTTATTTAGTCAAGAGTGAAAAAGGGAGTAAGCCGAGGATCACCGGTGTTATAAATGAGAGCCATAAATATTTTTGAATATTTAAATTGTCAATAAGGTAGTATTAAATTTTTGTTAGAATGCAGCGTTCGGAGTGTTATTAAATAAAAGGACTAAATTGAAAAGATGTAAAAGTTGCTAGAAGGATTAAATAAACAATTGTCAAATGAGGAAGGACCTAAGTGCAAATAAGCCCAAAAGGGAATATTTTGGAGTTGCAATAGGCTGAGAAAAAAAAAGTATTCGTTGGAAATAAAGAATAAAAATTGGAAAGTGCAAGGTGGTTAATAAAATGGGACCAAATTTGGAATATCTAGAATTTACTCTTAATTTCTTCACTTATTCATCAGCTGAAAAATAGCCACATGGAGGAGAGGTTCAAGCTGGTTTTCATCACTCAACATGTGAGTTTTAAATTCTACTTGCTTTCTCCTTGGGGGTACCTAAAGTTTTTGGACTTTTTCTGATTGGGTCCAGACTTACTGTATCGTTGATTTTTGATTCCATGGCTATTTTAAAGTTTCTATGGATGAGTTCTGGAAGCATATGATGAATAAACATAGAAATTGAACCTTTAATTTTTGATATATGATGATTTTTATCAGTAAAATTGATGGAAGTGACTTTAGGACCTAATAGTGAAAAGAGTTTGGAATTAAGGTCTAATTACTAGTTTTGATTTCAAGGGTTTATGAAGTAGTTTAAAATGATAGGCAAAGCACATTAATTGTAAGAGAAAAATTAGCTCAGTTGAGGGTTAATTGTGAGGCTGGGTATATGGTATGTGAAATTTGGGGGCCAAAAGAATGAAAATAAACATTTTGCAGCTAAGCGATTTAATAAATTGGCAGATCTAACGAAAAATCATAAATTTTTAAAAATCTGTTAGAGGATGAATAAATATGAAATTAAATCTTATTGAGTCTAGTTTCTTATAGAGAAGGAAACGGAGTAAGCAATAGGTGTGAATCATGAGGATATAATAAATTTTGTGAGAAAAATTGAGGAATGATTTCAGATTCCCTTGTTCTGACTTTGGAAAATCATACAAAGTGGATAAAAATAATTGAAGTGACTTTCAAATTTATATTTTAAAGTCCTGAATGAGTCTATTTTTCAGAAACAAATGGCTGTCTGAATCCCGTACAAATTAATTAATTTTAGTGAGAAGTCGGGCCCATCGGGCCCAGTGAGCAGAGGCTAAGCGCACTTGGCCGGCTAACCAAAAATTCTTAAATTTTATGATAAGAATATATGTAGGTCTAGCGTTTCATAAAATAGCATATCTTAATTTGGAGTTCTGTGGCACAAGATAAAAATAATTTATAAAAGTGCGACACGGATGAGGCGGCTTAATATCCATATAAATGCAATAGTGAAAAGTATAGATAATGTGCCTAGGATGTGTTATTTATACTAAGGATGGATGGAGGAGGAGGAAAAATATATAGAATGACTTTGTGTATAAATTGATCACATGCCCGATTATAATGTTAAATATTAGAGCTAGAAATGATATAATGTTTTATTTAGAATATTTACTATGAAATTATGAGTGTGATTATGATATAAAAAATAAATTTGTAAGTTTTGTATGTAAAAATAATACATCGATTTTTATTTATGTTTAATATTTTGTTATATTATATGAGATATGGTTTGAATGTAAGGTGGTATTTGATGTAATTTATGAATTGTGATTGATTATGGATGAATTGGTAAAATATTTGAAAAGTGAGAATTCCAGGTTGAACCTTGAATAGAAAATGCGAATAGAATTAGCTGGAGTCACGTGTGTGAGTACTAAGTGTGAAGCCACTTATGTCTACAAAGAAGAGCTCACGAGATGATGGTTTTTTTTTAGGTCACGTGTGTAGTACTAGAAGTGAGGCTACTCGTGTACGACGGATGGTCGCACATGTGTGTGCCCAAGTGCGGGCTACTATCTGTGCAGGTAGAAACCCCTTACGTCCACATGTGTGTGGTACTAAGTGCACGAGCCACTATGTGTAAGTGGTTTTTGGTCACATGTGTAGTACTAAGTGCGAGGGCTACTATGTGCACCCGAGATAGCTTTTTGTGGCTACAAGGGGTGGTACTATGTGCAGAACCATGTGTATCATTATTGTGGAGTATTGAGTTCAACGGGGAAGTGACAAGTGAAAATACATGATCATGTAGCATTAAATTGTAGTGAATATGACTGTATGATGAATAAGTGCGGTATAAATTGTGAAAATTTATGAACAATGTACTTTCCGATATGTGATCCAAGACTTTGGTAAGATGTCTGAGTAAATTATTGTTGGAATTATGTGATATGAAATCACGAGTTGATGAGACATGAACATAAATCTTGGTTTGGTGATTCATTTGCCGGTTATATATTTAGCCACCTTGAATGTATTATGCATGATTAGTATTCCAAATGATTAATGAAAAGTTCTAATATAAAATAATCGAATTAAATGAAATATTATGAAAACGTACTTAGAAATACATTGTATATCTTGTATATATGTTATTTGAGTTCATAATGTAGAAGGCAAATGTATTATTGGAAATTTGAGATGATGTTTGTACATGGAATCTATTGGTGGATACATTAAATCAAGTTGCCATGATAAATTTTGAAGTGAACATTGAAATTGGACTCGATAAGTGATTTGTCAATTAAATTGTGATTGGCGGGAGAGTTAGTGAGTTTGCATGTTTATGAATTATTACACGTGTTTATGCGAAAATGGGAAATGATAATTATGATACATGGAAATATGAGGCTATGATATATAAAAACATGGAATATGTTTGATAAATGTGTTTATTCATAATTATAGGCTGGCCCATCTCAAGTGTACTATTTGTGAAAGATGATGTTCAAATGATTTGATGAGTAGAACTCAAATATACGAAGTAGTTAGAAACAAGACAAATTGTTATGAAAATGTATATGAGATCACGAGGAGAGTATATGAAGTTATTATAGTGATATGAATACATTTATATGACACGATTTAGGGGCCTAATCCCGAGGAGCAGTGGTCTGGGACCAGCAATCCAGTCGAGAGAAAATTTATTTTAATTTTATTTTATGAGTTATAACATGATTATAAGGGTGCATGGAAATTTTGGTGCTTTAATTTTAGCGATTTCATGCTTGTCGCGAAAAAGGACTAAATGCATAAAGTCACGAGTTCTATTTTATTGCTAGATGTCCAATTAGTTAAAGGAATATTAATTGGAGGTCCCCTAATGTGTAATTAGGCCTTATTTTAAGAAATTGGCGACCATAGGGAACGAAATTGATGTGTCATATTGTTAGGTGAAAATTGGTGATAAAAATTTATTTTTATAATAAAATAAAAGAGAAGAAAGATATCATCTTTTGCTTTCCCTTCTCTCCAAGAAATTCTCAAGAAGAAAACAGCCGGGAGCTTGAGAATTTTCAGCAACTCCTCACACTCTACAAGTAAGTCATCTTGATGACTATTTTTGATTTTTGTACTTTGAACTACAAAGCTTAATACAGCTAATGGGGGGATTATTTTTGCAAAATGGTTGGAAGTCTAGGGATTTTGACATGAGATCAATTGGAGTTGTTTTCTGCATTTTTATGGAAGAAAATGAGTCTTGGTAGTTAGATAAACAACTTTTGTAGAAGGGTGTTATCATGAAAACACCTAAAGGACCTTTGTAAGGTTGAAATGAGTGGTAAATGTGTGTAATAGTTGAAATCTTGAGTTACTATAGAAGGGAATATGAATGAATTTGACTTGATTATGTAAAAATTTGGATGAGAAATTGATATACGAGCCTAGGGCAAAATGTAATTTTGCAAAGTCTAAGGAAAAATGGTAATTTTGCCAAAGTAAAAATTTTAAAATGTATTAATTAGTGTGGTGATTAAACTGATGGAATTTTATTGTTCTATATAAAAAGAAAGCAGAGATTCGGACCTAGAGAGCGGAGAAAAGAGAAATATGGACAAATAGATCCTTTTCTACCCTTTTGAGTGTCGAGGTAAGTTACGTGTGCAAATAATGCAACTATAAGTGAAGTATTTAATATTTAGATGTTGTATGAATTGTATATTGACTCTATAAATATATGCATCGTTTTGGCAGAGATGTCGGTGAAGTCTTCAATTGAATCTAAGAATAGAGGGAATGCAAATATCATGATACTATGATAATTAAGGTCCGTGTAAGATATTTAGAATATGGCCTAGGTGTGAGATTTCATATAAGACCATGTGAGACATAGCATAGATATGATATTTCATGTGAACCTATCGAGGGTATGATGTTGATATGATACTATTTATATGAGACTCAATAGTGTTCTTTAGCATTTTGAATGATTCCAACGAGGTATGTTGAAAATGAGAGTATGTGGTAACACCATGAGGTGCAGGTATGTGCGGAACTCACTTGAGGTGAATTCGGTATATGAAAACCATGGTGAGTTATGTATAAGCGATGCCACATTTGATTTCATATGTTATATTTATTAATGCATTGCGTGAATCACAGAATGATTGTGTAAATCTATTTAGAATGATAGTGTGTGAGATGTTCCCGGATGAACGACCGGGGAAATAGGAAAACGTATGTGGATAAATATTCGTGAATGTGTAATAATGGTGGGTAATGCGATACCACCTTATTAATTATTAGCGTTGAAGTACATTAGCGATACCATAAGCCAATATTATCAATGGTATCTTTGTATGCGATACGCCATTATTTGTTATCGATGGACTATAATGCGATACCATCGTGCTTAATCAGTAAAGGTAGGCTATAATGCTGATACCGCGGTAATTATTGAATGGTGGGTGTGTGTGAAACCACTAGAGGTATTTATTATTATTTAGGGTGATATCGAGAAACTTATTCAAATGAAATTTGCATGTGGCTTTGTAGTGATAAATGCAGGGTATAAATGCAAGTAAAAGATGAACCATGTGTTATGATATGAGTTTGTAGCGAGGTGAAAGTTTAGAATGAGTAAATTATGAATGATTGAATGGGTTTTCATAAGCTTAAGTGAAGGAAATCTCTATTATATTACCTTGTAGTTGAGTATAATAAATAAATGTCAATAGTTGCTTATCATTTGCATATGAACTTACTAAGCGTTATAGCTTGCTCCTCTTCCTTTCCTACCTGCATGGAGGTTAGCAGCAGCCAGGGTTGGACACGGAGATGCTTTCACACACTATCAAGTAGTCCTTTGGGTATGAGGTTCAAGTCTTCTTGAGATACTTAGCGTATATGGGGATCTTATTTTGGTCTAATTAAGTCATAGTTACAGTAGCCAAATGTGTTGGCCTAAAAGAGTTATGGAGTTGGTTGTGTATAGCCATGGATGATGGCTCATGTCGTGTTATGGTGCTAGTAATAGTTCTCCCTACGTATATGGGAGAATGGTTGATTTTCATAATTCAAATGTGAAGTAATTCAAAGTTATAATTGATGATTTGAGAATGTTATGTGATTATGTGTGATGTGTGCAAGTGAGGGTGGCTAAATGGCTTGGAAAATAGCCTTGAATTGGTCCTTGCAGGTAGACACACGGTGTGTGTCTAGGCGGAAATTGTGTGACACCTGACTTTATCCCATGGGTGTGTGACTTGGGTGTGTGTCCCACACACATGTTAGTGTTGCAAGTCGATTAATAGGTACGGTCTGATCACTTGCGGATGTTATTGCCTGAGCCGTGTTGCTTATAATTGGTTGATGACGTCACAAAGCGAGAATACCGGTTTTTATACGGGTGAGGACACGGGCGTGTCTAGGCGGGTGTGGAGCTATGAGGCAAAGTCTCTGGTGACCTGTCCAGCCGTGTGAAAACCCCTGTGAGTTGAAATGAAAATAAATCCCAGCACGGGTTAGGGACATGGGTGTGTGTGACCACACGGCCTTACCACCAGGCGTGTCCCATTTCACCACGAGTGTGGCCCTGTTTAGACAAAAAATTTCAAATGCACAAAAAATTAGTTTGGAGGTTCCGAGACCCTCGGCCCATGCTTGATCAAGGCCTGCGTAGGCCCTTAAAGAAAGTATTAAGTTAGGATGAAATTTATAGCTTAAGGATTGTATAACCATATGAGTTAAAATACAGTAATATACAAGTAGGATTAGAAGCGTAGAATACAATTGAGGTGTTACATACACTTAATGTGAATAAGTATGAATAAAAGGAATTTAATAAGGAGAATTGAGCTATACTCGTTTCTTGTTATTTATATGAAATTATCACGACTAACAAGAGTAGTAATAAGTATAAGGTTTGGTTGAATATCTTAAATTGGTTCTTTGTGTATTAAAATGTTAGTAAAGATAAAGGATCAAGTAGTGAGAAATATGGCTTGGAAAATAGCTAATTTTTCATCTGCACCCAGGTGGGCAGGCGTGTGTCTAGGCCGTGTGTGATAGCCAGTCTACCATGGGGCGTATGGAGTGCAGCTATGTGTCCCACGATCCTGCGGAGTGACGTGCCCGAGCTTAACCGCATATCTTTACACTCGCGAAAAGGGTGCATAGGGTCGGTTTAGTCTAGACCGATCCTAATGCATGATTTGGACCTCGAAGTGCATTAAAGAGCGCATAATTAGTCTCTCGGTATTTGAGCGATAATGATTTCAAAATTATCTGTAAGTGTTACGTACTCCTTGGTAATGCCATAAATAACCCTATTCCGGTAGCGGATACGGGTGGGGGTGTTACAATGATGATGAGAATAGTTTTATGTTTTGTTTGTTGTTTTTAAGCTTTTATTAGCAAATTACAAGTTTGCTGCTTGTAATACATAAATTACAAAAATTGCCATGCTATGATCATCCAGCTACAACAT